>CM033424.1:161565916-166565916 GCA_019425775.1 Rafetus swinhoei
TTTGGCGATATCCAGTAGGCAATTTATTCGTATTCCATAGGAAAACATATCCCATGTACTCCTGTGCTTTGAACTATTACAACACTTTGTGTGAGACTGTTGCCTCAAAATGCATATAAAGGCAGCCTTATAATGGACAAACTGAACTCACAAGTATGATATTATTGTGCTTGTTAAGAGAATGAAAGGCTTTATCTAAGATAAATCTAGACAAATTCAAATCAGAAATAAGGTGTATATTTTTAACAGTGAGGATAACTAACCATTGAAACAATGTACCTATTAACATGGTAGAATCTATTTCACTTGAAATCTTTAAATGAAGACTTTCATATCTTTCTAAAAGGTGTATGCTAGTTGTGACCTTGTTCCATGGCCCATGTGTTTTTCAGGAGATCAGGCTAGACTTAGGCACCTATATCCCATTGTTAGGCACCACTCTGATTCATAGAATGTCTCCTTGGCTGCTGAGTAAGCCTATACCTGCCTAAACTCACTTGGCATCTAAGTTTTTGAACTAAAAGTTCCCTACATGCCTAAGTTTCTTCCTCTGGCCATGTGTACTGCTGCCTGACTCTAGATGTCCAGACACCTATCTCCCATCTAAGCCCCAGAGGAATTCATGAACCAAGGGGATATAGACACTCCTCTGCCTAACTTGTGTGTGAGGCCTGATCCTATAGGCATTCTCAGAGGCTAACACCATACAGTGGGTGACCTTCTGGTTCAAATCCCTCCTCTGTCTGCCAGCTCTCAGATAAGTGCCCTGACTACTGAGCTATGGGATAAGTCTCACTCTTCTATTAAAGTTGTTCCATTTTAATTAACTGAATGAATAAATATTAATTGGGCTAGATGCAGCATTAAAATGATTTTGTAGCCCACTGAGGAGGTGGCAGGTCCCTGTTCAAATTTCTTCTCCTCATTAGGCACAGCGGGGGGAATGTGAACTGGTTGTCCTCCACATCCCTATCCATATCCCTATCCACTAGGCTAAAGGGAAGTAGGGAGATCCTTACCATTCCTGCTGCTTTGTATGTGACCTCTAAAGCACACCTACCAGATCTACTCCTAACTCATATTTAGTATGTGGATAGCTAGCCAGAAATCAGCATCTCTGCTCCTTTCTTGGCATTCCCCACTGAGTAGTTTAGGAAGCTCTCCATATCATGTGCTAGCTTTATGGATTACATTGTAAAGCACCTGTCTCTCCTTGCTCATTATACAGGAACCCAACAAACTCAGACTATGTTGATCATAGCGTCATTCCTGTGTTTCTTCTAGGCACCTTAAAGTTGGCTAAGTCCCTTTGGGTGCGTCTACAATGCTCCCATAGCTCAATATAAGCTAAGCAATTTTCACTACACAAATTACATAGCTTATTTTTAGGTGATTTCAAAATAAAGTGCTATTTCAACAAGTCCCTTAACCCTCATGCAATGAGGTTTACAGGGACATCAGAATAGGGAGCCCATTACATTTTGATATAATGGACAGAATAGCTATTTTGGGATACCAGAGGTATCCGAAATAGCTCCACAGTATAGATGTAGCCTTTGTGAATCCAGGCCTCTGCTAAGCTTAGAGGTATTTTGGAATCTGGTGACATGCTCTATTTTCTCAGGAAGCATCTCACAAGTGCTCCTTGAGGTATTGGGGATAGTTATGTTGGTAAGAGGGGATGGAGGCAGACGGAGAATGTCTATTGGCCTGGCAGCTTTCAGACATCACCACATTCCACTAATTCTGTGTTCTGTTAAGAAAAGTGTTGCACTGAAGTGTTGAGCATAATGATTCCTACATATAAACCACAATGTAGTTCATTAAATTCTGATCAAATGTTTACAGGGGACTTTGGAAATTTCTGAGATGATGAAAGCACTTGAACAATGTACAATCGTTCTAGTTCATGACTATTCTTTCTTCATTAGCGATAATTAATTCTGAATTAGTTCATTTCTGTTTCTGGGTATCTAAGCTTTCCTTCTAGCAGAAATCTTGTTCTGAGTACAGCTCTACCAGATGGAAACCCTGGACTGTCAATGTCATTTGAGTATGAATATTTAAACTTACTACACGTAGCAAAAGGCTTCCGGTGCACAGTGATCTGAATGTCACAGGGACCTTGGAGCTATACCCTTGCCTTGTATATTTATAGCCTGGACCAAAAACATAAAGAATTTGTGCCTTATTTGTGCTCTGTTTTGTCATTAAATGTTAGAGTTAAAAAAAAACTGTCAAGGGTTGCACCAAGAATAATTCATTCAGTCTTTCAGTTTCCATGCTGACCTTTTTTAAAAGGGCATGCTCACCAGAACAGCAAAGAGGGTTGCTTTGCAGAGATCTGAAAGGTAAATTAAGAATTTCTTAAAAGAGACCATTGCAAGAAATGTTTCTCAGAACACTAATATTACTATAAAATATTGTTATTACTATTTGTATTACAGGATCACAGAACAGAGACCAGAATCTCATTGTGGAAATACTGTCCAAATTCACAGTGAGAGACATAACCTGCTCAGATGAGCTTATAGTCCAACTACACCAGACACAGGATGGACGAGAAGAAATATCCCTAGTTCATAGGTCAGGAATTGAAGCACAGAACGCAGCAGCAGGATTCCCAGGAGGTGTGTATCAACAGTTCTATTGACTTCAGTGGAGCTATCTGGATTTACACCATCTGGGTTTAAATGACTTAGCCAAGGTTATACAGACAGGCTATGTCTACACTGCAGGTATTTGTTGGCAGAGAGTATGCTAATGAAGCACTCATTAGCATTTGTCATGCTGCTGTCATTTGCATATTCTCTGCCAATGCTTTTTGCGCAAGAGGTTTTTGCGTAAAAACAAGCAACGTAAACAGGTCCATTTTGCGCAAAAACCCCTCCTTTTTTGAGGCATAAGGGATCTTGCGCAAAAGGGTTTTTTTGCGCAAAATGGGCCTGTCTACACTGCTTGTATTTTCGCAAAAACCTCTTGCGCAAAAAGCATTGGCAGAGAATATGCAAATGACAGTGCGACAAATGCTAATGAGTGCTTCATTAGCATACTCTCTGCCGACAAATAACTGCAGTATAAACATAGCTGTAGGATTGAGCTAGGAGTTGACATAGTGTTTGAGCTAGGAGTTGAATCCAGATCTTCAGCATTCCAGTGTAAAATCTTACCATTTCCTTCTTTTCACACCACACATTTCAAAAGGGAGCTTTTTTATTTTTAATGCATGTATGTTTGAGATTGGTAGACTAAAAACACAATTGTAATATGCCATGAAGGAAAAGTCCCATATTGAATATATTACTAGGGATACTTAATTAGCCTGTTTCCAAGCATTAGAAGGCCAGCTTTGAGTACCCACACATTTTGATTATTAATTAAAATGACAAATAATTGAATTTACCTCTAGTGGCTTTGTCTCTATTAAATACAGTCATTATGAAAAAAAAAAAAGCCAGGTAAATGTATCAGATATGGGTTGTAACTGCCAAGTTTGGATGAGAAGCCAGAGTTATGCAAAGATTGAGGGAGAAGAGAATCCAGTGCTGTATCATCTCTGTATTTTATTCTAGGTTAAGGGTTTTTTTTTTAATGAATTTTTATTATTGCCAGTCTTTGCAAACATCCATTATGCAGCCATGACAGCAGTTAATTTATGAGTTTTTCCACATTACATCATGCTGTCTCCAGGTATTATTCCATAATACCATTGTGTGTTCAAACTGCTTTTTAAAGGCTTTTGAATTACAGAAAAACAATAATATCCATTATGTAAAATGGAGTTACTGATAGACCCATGCTTAATTGCTCTAGGTTTGCACAGATTCTCAATTTTGGTTCATGTTCCTTATTTATATGGGAATTTTGTTCCTTATTACTCTGACCACCTGACAAACTTAGATTAATTTAGTCTCAGAATACCTTGCTGAGGTAAGGAAGTGATCATTTTACATGGAAACACTGAAGCTCAGAGGTTGAGTTGCTAAATGTCACAAAGTCTGTGGCAGAGCTGGTAACAGAGGACAAGTAGACAACCTGACTTCCAGGACAGCACCCTAACTATAAGACAAGCCTTCCTCTCTCAAGTTCCATTTCCAAAGCTCACAAATGCAGCTCAGCCAATACTCCGTGTTCTCTCATTTGAAACCCCTGAGTTTCATGTGGCTTCCATCCAGAAGCTTAACCTGGCCCAACCTCATGGGAAGGCTGTACAAATTGCGGAGCGGAGCCAAGTTTTGGATTTGCTCGCGAAGGTGTGTGCAGGTTCAGTCATTAATGGACAAGACAGATCTACAGTGATTCACTTAAATTCTTTGGCTGCACCAACTTTTCCAGGTGTTTGCACTCACTCTCTCATATTCATGCATTGTTACAGAGTAATGGTCACAACGTGGGTAGAGAGCGTGGAGTGTTGTAAATACCTACCTAGGCAACACAAATATTAGCAGAGATTTTCAGTCCCACTTCTACCTCTTGTACACTACTCAAAAAGTGCAAATCAGCCAGAAAGCTACCATAATGGGACAGCTACAGACTGACCTGGCATAGAACAAGCCTGGAGTGGCTGAGCTGGCTTTACCCACTTCACACAACATCTGTTCCTAGCTTGTTTCTCCCACAGTATGTGGCCTGCTGGGACAGAAGAGGCACAACCTCACTTGGGTGAAAGGATTGCTTCTACTTAGTACTATCAGCAATACTTGCACCTCCTCAGGGCAAGGCAGATATACAGTCCCCTACCCCCTTGTATCCTCTAATAATGTATGCAGTGGCTCTGCTTTCCCTCAACTGTTAAGCAGCCTAAACTAAAAGGGTATGTCTACACTGCCATCCTAGTTCGAACTAGGGTGGCTAATGTAGTCATTCGAACTTGCAAATGAAGCCCGGGATTAAAATATCCCGGGCTTTATTTGCATGTTCCTGAGCGCCGCCATTTTTAAATGCCCGTGGTTGAACTCCTGCCACGGCTACGCTGCACGGGCTAGGTAGTTCAAATTAAAGCTCTAATTAGAACTACCATTACTCCTCCTGCAATGAGGAGTAACGGTAGTTCGAATTAGGAGCTTTAATTCGAATTACCTAGACCGTGCCGAGTGTAGCGTGGGCAGGAGTTCAACCACGGGCATTTAAAAATGGCAGCACTCGGGAACATGCAAATAAAACCTGGGATATTTTAATCCCGGGGTTTATTTGCAAGTTTGAATGACTACATTAGCCACCCTAGTTCAAACTAGGGTGGCAGTGTAGACATACCCAAAGTCTATTTCTGCCCCAACTTTTAAGCGCCTTACTTGCAGTATAGCCTCATCCTCTGGTTATTAGTGGATTATATCAATTAAAACAGTATTGATTTGTGAGAAGCTTCAGGACTTGCTTCATGCATTCTAAAGCAAAAGCCTAATACTGGATTGTGTTGCTGAAACCTCATCTAGCACACACCCAAAAAAGCCATAATTGAACTGAAAAAGAATTATCACCAGATGTCACATAATGATTCAGTATTTAGAATGGTTTATTTTTTTAATAACACCCACGTCCTCTATATGAATGAGGAGCACATTGAAATAGGTCATTGCAGTACTGGAGATTCAAAAAAAAAAATGGGACTATATACACACTCCTGCCAAACAAAAAAAAAAGAGTGTGTTGAACTCAGACTGAATTTATACGTTAGTTAATTGGAGTAATTATTATGAGTGTCCAGTGGTTATTTTGAGTATACAGATATAATTCATTCCCCTGTAGAACATGGGCAATTAGATTAATGCTATTGTACCAGTGTACTACTCTGCCTCTTTCCCCAAGGACACTGACATCTAAACAAGGAGATGATTATATACTTTAGAATATGCAGTGGTATTATTGACATTTTGCATTGATTTTACCAGTCAAAAGATATTAACCACATTGCAATCTATAAAGGGTGAGATTGTGTCCCTATTAAGCACTGAACCACATTGCAGGCAACATGAGGATTATTAAAGGCAACAGGAAAAACACATCAGGGTTCTTTGTGACTGTCACCTAGAGGAGAGGATAGAAACGTGATTCTGGCCATTACAGGTAGGAAGCACCAGTTTAGTTTTCCCTATGAGGTAGAGTAATTATTGCAGTGTCTAGTGCCAGGCAGAGTGGCAGTCATATGTGCTCTTTCAATGGGAACTGCAGGTGCTAAGCACTCTTGAAAATTAATCAAGCCATAATTTGTTTCCTCCTCTCCCCTCTTCCTGCCTCCCACTGATTTCCTAGCTATAGCCAAACTGTGGCTTCCTTTTGTACACTGTAAACTCTTTGGAACAGGGACCATATTTTACAATGACACTATCATTGTAAAGAGTCTCGGATGGACACGCCTCCCCCTTCCAGACTCAAGTGGACTGAATTGGGGGAGGAGGGGAAGAGCTTGAACCAGCCAGCTACATGCCCTCCAGGCATGAGCTGTAAGACTGGTTCAACCTGTCTCTTCTCCCTTGTTCTAAAGATAGACTTAAACAGACTCCATAAGGAGTCTATTCTTTTGAAATATTATTCCAGTGGAAGCTTGAATCTTATGGCCAGCCTAGGTGGTGGGTCAAGAGCTGAAATCACTGGGTTAGAGCCAGACCCATCACGGAAGCAGCAGCAGGATGGCTGGTGGGAGCAGCGGCAGGCAGCCAATGGGCAGCTGGCAGGAGCAAGTGGCCAACTGGCAGAAGGGACTGATAGGCAGCTGGTAGGAGCAGTGGCAGGCCGCCAGCAGGGCAGCTGGCAGGAGCAGGCGGCCAGCAAGGTGGTGGGCGGGAGCAGCCAACGGGCAGCTAGTTGGAGCAGTGGCGAGTGCCCAAAGGAGTGGGTGAGATGCCTCCTATCCCCACCGCCCTAGGGTGGGAGATGAGCTCTGAAAATCAACTCTGAGCTCTGGTCTGCCTTGACCAAGGGCAGCAACTGAGAGAGGGGTACGGAGAAAGGTTGGGCACGTGAACGAGACACTTAGGCTATGTCTACACTGGCAGATTCTTGCACAAGAAAATCTTGCGCAAGAGTTCCTGAGCAAGACATCTTGCACAAGAAAATGTCCACACGGCCATGTGCTTTTGCGCAAGAGCATCCATGGCAGTGTGGATGCTCTCTTTCACAAGAAACCTCTGATGACCATTTTAGCCATAGGGCTTTCTTGCACAAGAAACCCCTGTGGTGCGTCCACACAGCCTTCTTGCGCAAGAACTC
Organism: Rafetus swinhoei; assembly: GCA_019425775.1. Classification (NCBI taxonomy): domain Eukaryota; kingdom Metazoa; phylum Chordata; order Testudines; family Trionychidae; genus Rafetus; species Rafetus swinhoei. Next base: position 161,573,123 of record CM033424.1, read on the forward strand.
CTGCGCAAAAGGGCTTACACCTGTTAGAAAAGAGGGTAGCTCTTGTGCAAGAAGCCCTCTCTTCCGACGCTGTACTATAAATCTTCTTGTGCAAGAGCGGGCGGGCAGTGTGGACGCTCTGTGGAAGAACGGCCGTTCTGGCACAAGAACTCGCCAGTGTAGACATAGCCTTACATTGCTGGACTTGTGAGCTTGAGAGGCAAAGGACATTGCTCAGTCCACTTGAGCTGGGATGTTCACTCGTGGGTTGGTTATGAACTCTGTTTGTGGTGTTTTCCCAAGTCAATGCCACGTTACTTCTCTCCCTCTTTCATTAAAAGTTTCTTTTCTACTCTCAGGCTCTGTGCTTGCAAGTGAGGAAGCATTGCCCAGGGGTGTGTGTGTGGATTTCCCAGGCTCCTGAGTGGGAACTTGAGTCAGTTCTGGGATGGATGAAAAGGAACCCCTAGATCAGGGGTGGCCAACCCATGGCTTTTCAAAGAAAAAATTGTGGCTCCTGCACCTGCAGCTCGGGGCTCTGACAGGGGCAGCGTGTTTCTGTCTGCACAGGATGCTGCTGCAGACTTCAAAATGGCTGCCTTCAAAATAGCCACCTTTAAAAGGGCAACACCTGCTCTGTTGTTAAAAGGGCTGCAGCCAGGCCTCCCCCTCCCCTCCCTTTTTTTTTTTTTTTGGCTCAACAACTTCTTTCCCTCGGCTCTTTGCACTGTATCCACCACTATTTTGGCTCTTCATCTGTAACGGGTTGGCCACCCCTGCCCTAGATATTGAACCCAGCCCTGGCTGCTGCCAGCTCTACCTGGCAGAAGGGTTACACGTTATTGAAACACTGTGGATCATCACTGGAGAACACTGTTGCATTTTGAACACTGTATAGTGCACTAAGATCTTGGTTTAGTAAATTCCACAGAAGGTGCCTACAAAAACTGTGGCTGTATTTTGAATGACAAAACCCATTCAGCTCTTGTCTCTATGGGATGTCAAATTTTAATCGATGTTTGAGCACTGATTAGTTTTTCTTGCCACTTGCAGAGTCCTTTGAAAGACAGAATTAAGCAGAAAAGGGGCTTACTGTGGCATTTTATTTTGAAAGCCAACAGATGTATTGAGTCGATGAAGCTGAAAATGTTACAGCTATTGCATACTAAGTGCAAATGCAGACATACACATTTTTTAACATAATGAATCATTTCAAATACCAGCTATTACATGCCTCAAAAAATAAAGTTGAGATTGACGATCACGGGGAAAAAAATGTAACTAACTTTGAGAAACTAAAACCAGGGCAATTATTGGGACTGGAGGGAAAGTGACTCCAAACCTCTATAACTCCCAGTTCAGCCAAGGACTCACAGATTAACAGTTCCTCCACAGTTTGCTGGGTGGGATACTGAAGCGTTAGGAGCCTCTACCGCTTCTTCAGCTGCTCAGAAACCTGAAAATATTACTGGTGATATTTTTCAGTCCTCTTCCTCTGCTGTGGAAGAAATAGCTATGGCCATAGATATTGACACAGGAAACCCCTAAAGGGGCACAGAAGCCTTTTATTTCTGCATAAGGGAATTACAGGGTAACTGAGCCCATTTTGAGGATGATTAAGCTGACATGCAAAAACTACCCAGTGCTGGGAATTTTACGGGGCTAGAAATGAGTTATTCATACCCTTCGTTGATCCTCCAGTGATCCTGTGTCCTGTATTTCTGTGTTGAGAGGACTGTAGAAGTTTCTGTGTCACTTCAGACACACCTGTAGTGGGGTGAGGGAAAATGCAGAGGGATTAACATGGAGGAGATACCAATCAGGGCCCCACTGACCAGATGCTTATTATGGGGTGGAGGATGTGATTGGCTATGGTAGGGGGTGTATTCAGCCTAAATAGGGCCCATTTTCAGTTAGCACATGAAGTTCAGGGCTGGTTTCAGTGCTAGGACTGTGCACTAGACCCTGAACACACACACACACACACATACACACACACACACACACAATTTCTCTGGCTTGAAGACCTGGCTTGCTCCACTCAGAGAAGGGGACCGTATATGCCAGTTCCAAATCCAGGTTGTCATTGATTCAATTGCCCTTTGATTAATTTGAAGTCCTAAATTAGACTAAATACCTTTTATTTTGTGCATTTTCATATTAGCAATTGCCTAATTAATTTTCTTGTTTTGAAGAGCACTGTGACATTTATGAATAAATCAGCAAAAACCATGAGTTTCATAGCTGCACTTTAAGTCATTTCTGAAATTATGACTGCTGGGAGTCAGAACTATTTAAAACACAAGCTGAATGTTTTCATGTTTGGAAATACAGGAATCTGATTCTACCTTTCATAAATTGCTTTTCACCATATTCTTTTATAGCAGCAATAGACTACAATGTTATGATTTGCTGCAAAGCAATATAATGTGGCTAAATGGCTAACGTTTTCTGGTGCAGCAAAACATTGTCCACATGTGACTCTGGGATTATAGATACAGGGTTTGGTCTTAGTGTTCAAGATGTATGTGTACTTCCTTTTGTATGCCATAGAAATTAGCATGCAAAGGAGCCAGCTTTAGCAGGCAGAAGATACAATGACGTGCACCCACTTACTCTAACAGGAAGATCAAACACTCAGACAAATCACTTCTCATAATGTGTGTAAGTTCAGAATTGTGCGTCATTGACTTGGGGTTGCAGAAGTGTGCACCCCGGTGGAGTATGTGGCTAGGTCTCACATGGCTCCATTGGAGAAGGAACTTTCCTCATATCCAGCTCCATCTGGACTATGTTTTTTAAGGCAGCAGAGAGGAAAAGCTGTGAACCACTTTGAATAGAGATAAGGGGGCATGTCACTAGGATTGGGCATGGCCAGGTATAGCCCCAGTTTTGATCTCCCAGGCACTGGCCAGTTTTGTTAGCTAGATATGAAGGGGAAATATGCTGCATGCTGTAACTTGCCACAATCTGTTCTCTCCCTCCGCATTTAGTGCAAAAGGAAAGCATTGGAACAACTATGCCTCAGAGAGTGTGTTTCTGAGACACAGTTTTTCATGAAGATACAGCTTGTGATCTCTTTTTACTCAGGGCTGCTAAATATGCATTCCAGCTTAATGCTGACATGTAGGTCAGCCCAGTGTAGTAACTGAGAATACAAACAGCAGCTCCAGTTAATCTTATTATTGCCAAGGGCTATTAAAGATGGCCAGTAGCACAAAAAGGAAACAGCATGTTTGAGTTGGCCAAAGGGTTACTACAGAGGATCTCAGTTTGGGTCCTGAGCCAGAAGTGGCTGGAAGAAATCAGCAGGCAGTATGTTTGTCCCTAGGCAGAAGGAACAATTCAGGTTTCTACTGTTTCCCAGTCGGTCTTTGGAGAGCAATGACAGCCATATGAAGCCTTCCTTTAATGGAAAGAGAACTGAGGAGAGAGAATAAACAAAGGCTCCTCTTACTAGAAAAGGATCTTGAATCCCTGGGGAAGAGGTGGGTGGACAATGAGAAGGATTCAGGTAAGTTTTATTGTTGCTGCTACCAGAGCAACAAGTCAGCAAGCACAGGCAGCAAGCACAGGCAGTAAAATCTGCCTTCAGAACCCACTCAGACTATACCTAGACTGCAGGCTTCTTTTGGAAGAAGCTTTACCGTAAGAGATTTTCTGAAAAAACTTCTTCCGAAAGAGCATCTACACACACAAAAAGCACTTTGAAAAAACTATCTGCTTTTTCGAAAGATAGTGTTCATTCGGTGTGGACTCTATCTTGCATTTACTGTGATTACTGTGGATGGAGTGGCCACCAGGGCAGCTGTGCTTTTTCCTCTTCTTGTGAAAGAACTCCCTCTTTCCTGTCCACACACGCCTTTTTCTGAAAGAGCTCTTTGGAAAAAGGCTTCTTCCTCATAGGAAGAGGTTTACCAATGTCAGAAACCCCCCTGTGATTGCAGTATGGACATAAGTAAAGTTTTTTGGAAAAACATCTGTTTTTCCGAAAAAACTCTGCAGTGTAGACATACCCTCAGTGTGGAGCATTGTCCCATTCTCATGGAGACTGTCCTGAATACAGAAGTTGAGCAGCTGTAATCTCAGATGACCAACCTGAGCCTTCTCCCTACAAGAAAAGACAAACTTTTATTACCAGAGATCCCAGGTAGAGCTGAGCGAAATTTGTTCAAAAGTTTTTGTTTTGTTTTGTTTTGTTTTTTGGTGGAGAAAAAGAAGATTGAATAATACTGAAGTGTTTTGCAACTTTAAAAGATTAATTTTAAGTTGTTAAAAAAATTTTAAAAGTGTTTTGATTTTTAATTTCAAAACAATTTTCTGCTTCAAAATTGCCTTTAGGTTTACTAAGAAGCAATAAAAATGTTTTTAAAATGGCAAAAAAAAAAACCCCACAAAAACCACTTTGTTCTACCTGAAACATTTTTTCATTTATTTTGAATCACCAGAGAACTGAAAAATTCATTATGTGCACAGCTCCAGTCCCAGGTTCCATCCATATTTCCAATAAACTACTGATCAGTGCAGTGTTCTAATACACCATTTCTCAGATTCTTGCCAGGCAGATTTGAAGTGACTTTGCAGTCTATACACCCAATACGTGATTTCACCTCACGGATGTGAACAAACAAGAGACTATTTTAAGACTTCATTTTAATGTACAAGTCTCCATTTATGTAAGAGATTTATTATCTGTGCAAGTGTCTGAGTATTGATCGTTCTTCCCTCCATGTCCATAGTTTTAACAGCAACACTTGGGTGTGTTATCCACATTACTGTATAATAGTGAGTAGTAACCTTAGCATACTTTTATCAAAGATTTTGTCCTGATGCTCTCCTTGATGTGAGGGGGATAATGAACATCTTGGGAACACCTCCTTAATGTCCTCAGCACCCTCTACTTCTCTCAAGCCACCTCCCTTCCTTGGGTTCTCCATAGGTTGTGATAGTTTGGCTAAACATCCACATTGTGTTCTGAAACTATTTAGTGAAGGGGGAAACATATAGAATTTTTTCTGAGATATGCTTCAGGCTTTCATATGTTTGCTACAGTGAAACTGTTTTAGGCATGCTCTTATGTAGCTCATATTAATGCTATTGTATGTTTCTATTGTCTTCATCTGCTAGGGCCAGAGCCAATCAAGGAGAGTTTTCAGTTTACTGGATTTTTCAATTAAGCTCATCATGCAAGAGGCAGAACAAGAGCTGTTTAGTAGGGAAATGGATACTTTCAGGGTAGGATTCACAAAGCAGCAGAGGAAAATTATGGACAGCTCTTCTATGATTTAGTGTGGTACACATGATTTGCTTAGTGAAGAGCATGTGCTCAGAACAGGTATCCATTGCAGTAGATGAGTTTGATGGCTGCTCTACACTAAAGCTGCGAGTAGAACCAAATAACGTAAGTGGAGAAGTGTACACTTCATAACTGACATCGACGTAACTGAGTTTGACTTATCAAAGTGTTTATGTCTTGTTATATTGACAGGAGATGCTCTTCTACCGACTTCACCTCCCTGAAAGATGGAAGGTGAGTACAGACTTGAATGGGAGAGCACTCTACCATTGACATACCTTATCTTCACCAGACCCACTAAATCAACAATACTTCATTGATTGCAGCAGTGATCATTTAGCTGGAAGCATAGACAAAGAGTGTACAGGTCAGATTTCTGTGGCTACATATTTTCAACAACAAAAGGTCCTGGAAGAAGGTCAGGTTATAAGGTCTGTATAACTGCTACTCCTTTATCACACATTGAATTGGATTATTTACTGTATGTCCAATTCTATTCGGGTCATAACATTTTAAGCGTCATGGAATATGCATATATTTTAATGCGAAAATCCTTCTGTAGTTGTTGTAGTTTGCCTATCACAAGGTGACATCATTCTTCCTTACATGCAGTGTTATTGTAGCCACATTGTGTCACTAATATCTTGGGACCAAAGTGAGTGAGGCAATACCTTTTATTGGACTAGCCTGTTGATGACACAGACAAGCTTCTGAGCTTACATAGAGCTCTTCAGATCTGGGAAATTAATGAAGTATCACAATTAAACACAAGATGGAACAGATGGTTTAAAATAAGTAGTTAGCTTATTTCAATGGACTATTCAAGAAGTGGCTCATTAACACCCCTCCAGTCATAGGGAGGAAAGCAGCTGGAGGGGCTATTAGTGAGTTACAGATTGCTACAATAAGCCATACCTCCAGGGTCTTTGTAAAGGCCATGATTTTTATTGTCTAGTACAGGTAAGAATTTAGCACCCAGGCTCATCTTTTGAAAGTGTATAATTTTCCTTTGAGGATGAGAGATCAGATACAGAGTGATTTTAAACAGCATTCATCCACAGGTAATACGTTGTGTTTGGCTTTTATCACTTTCCTGTGTGAGTTCATTCGAGAGCATAGTGATTGTCTGGACACAGGGATACACGTGTTGGCGGCCATGGGGAGCTAGCGTCCAAAAGCTGCTCTAACCCTGCTTTGCTGCTAATGGTGATGGCAGGGGCCCTCCTGGGCTATGTCTACACTCGTGGCTTCTTGCGCGAGTAATATGCAAATGAGGCTAAGCGTGGAATATCGCCGAGCCTCATTTGCATACATAATGAGCCACCATTTTTTTCAGAAGAGGCTCTTGTACAAGAAGGAGCATCTACATTGCCTCTTCTTGCGCAAGAAAAACCCTCTTGCACAATGCCGTTCTTCCTGAAAAGTAATAGGTGTAACGGCATTGCGCAAGAGGGTTTTTCTTGCACAAGAAGGGGTAGTGTAGACGCTCCTTCTTGCGCAAGAGCCTCTTCTGAAAAAAATGGTGGCTCATTAGGTATGCAAATGAGGCTCGGCGATATTCCACGCTTAGCCTCATTTGCATATTACTGCCCCCACTTTGAGGCCTGCCCCCACTTTGAGGCCCTGGACCGCATCCTGGGGGCTCACGCCGTCCATGCCCCCCGGGTGGTGATCAACCCCGGGGCAGAGGGACCCGTCCCTGACACCGAGGAGGAGGAGGAGGATGCCGAGAGCCAGGAGCCTGCAGGGAGCCTGCCCAGGACCCAGGACCCCCAAGGCACCCCACAGAGCACATTGGCTGTGTCGTCCGAGGCCGAGGAGGGCTCCACATGTGAGTGCCATCGTGCTCCTCTTATGTGTATGGGGGGGGTGGGGGGAGAGGGAGCCCAGGGACCGTGCGCCTGGGCCTTGCCCACCATGGAGCAGCAACTGGGTGTCATGCAGGGGCCCTGGCCTGTTCCCCACACGCCAACCTCGCCTTGCAGAGGGGGGCTAGGTTTCACCCACCGTGTCCCCAGGGAGAACTGACCACGGCTCTTGTTTCACCACAGCCGCAGTACCTGGGACTGCAGGGTGCACCACCCCGCCTGCAACAGCCACCTGCACCCGGGCCAGCAGGCGCACCAGGAACCTTGAGGACTACCACCGGCGGCACCTGCAGCTACTGGAGCACCAGCTCCGCACCCAGGACCACTGGGTCCGGGAGGACCTGCGGCTGCTGCAGTGGAGTTTGGAGGTGCTGGAGGAGCAGGGCCGTGCCCTCAGAGGCCACCTCCAGACCTTGGTTGACAGGTTCCTGTCTCCTCCTGCTCCGGCCCCTGCGGCCATCCCAGCTCTCGCTCCTCCTCCCACCCCTGCTCCCGCTCCCGCTTCCTCCGCACCCCCAGTCCCTCCTGCCCCACCCTCCACACCCACTCCCCCACGACGCCCCCGCACCCGCAGTGCTGCGAGATGGGAGAGCCAGCAGGACCCCCAACCCTGAGCTTTCCCTTCCCTTCCTCCCCTTCCTCCCCCTTCTAGCTCCCTCCTCCCAGGTTTCCCCCTCCCCTCTCCCACCCTCATTCCTCCCTCCCCCCACTTCAGTTATGTAAAATAAAAAGAGATTGTTGTTTTCAAAACAGGTGTCTTTATTTAACATTAGGAAGTAGGGTTAGGGAGGGGAAAGGAGAAGGAGGGGAAGGTGGAAGAAGGCCCCAATGGGGCATGCAGGGAGAGTTCAGTCCTCCTCCTCCACCTGGAAGCTCTCCTGCAGGGCTTCCCGGATCCGGACGGCCCCTCGCTGGGCCTCCCGGATGGCAGCGGTGCGGGGCTGAGCGTAGTGGCCAGCCATGCGCTCAGCCTCAGCCATCCAGGCTGGCAGGAAAGCCTTCCCCTTCCGCTCGCACAAATTGTGCAGCACGCAACATGCTGCCACCATGGGAGGGATATTGTGCTCGGCGAGGTCGAGGCGGGTGAGGAGGCACCTAAATCTGGCTTTCAGGTGTCCGAAGGCCCCCTCGATCATGATGCGAGCCCTGGTGAGCCTGGCATTGAAGGCCTGGCAGGAGGGGTTGAGATGCCCCGTGCACGGCTTCATCAGCCAGGGCTGTAGGGGGTAGGCCGCATCGACCACCAGGCAGACGGGCATGTCCACGTCCCCGACCCTGCAGGAGCACGGAGAAGTACCCCTTGCGGTTAATGTACTGGGAGGCCTGGTGTTCCGGGCCACGGATGGGGATGTGCATCCCGTCGATGGCCCCCCCACAGTTGGGGAAGCGGAGGGCACCGAACCCCCGGATGACGGCATCCGGGTCGGCGAGGTGGACCACCCTGCGGAGCAGCACCCGGTTGATGGCCTTGACCACCTGCAGAGAGACACAGCAAACCACGAATCACTGGGGCGCCCGGGTGGCTGGGAGTGTTCGTTCCCTGGCACTGCCCCACGCCCCACTCCCAGAAGCGACCCCTGCTGTGATCCTGGCTGCTGCAGGTGGCGTGTAGTACGGCCAGGACAGACTGAACCCTCCCGTGCGGGGCACTGTCGCCTCCTCCCCCGCCCCCGTTTTCCCTGGGACAGCCCATTCCCTCCTTGCAGCCCCCTTCCCCTCCGGCCCAGTGGCCGGTGAGTGCCATACCTGCATGAGCACTGCTCCGATGGTGGATCTCCCCACTCCTAACTGGTCCCTGACGGATCAGTAGCTATCTGGCGTGGAGAGCTTCCAGAGGGCGATGGCCACATGCTTCTGGAGGGGGATAGCGGGCCTCATGCGAGTGTCCCATCGCTGCAGAGCAGGGGCGAGCCACTCGCAGAGCTCCAGGAAGGTGTCCTTCTTCATCCTGAAGTTCTGGGTCCACCGTCTGTCTCCCCAGCGCTCCAGGACGATGCAATCCCACCAGTCGCTGCTGGTGTCCAGACGCCAGATGCGGCGGAGCACGCTGGCATCTGGGCGCTGCTGCGGCTCCTCCACGGCCCCCAGGGAGGCCAGGTGGAGAGACAGGGGGCTGACATGCACCAGGTGGTGCCAGGCAGCCTCCAGCCATTGCTGGCAAGCTTGCAGCAGCAAGTGCAAGAACTGCACCAGAATGCCCAGGGCAAGCTCTGGCTCCATGTTGCCAACTGCGTCGGCATCCCCAATGGGAACCACCGACACAGGCAGGCGCAGAGAAAAACGCTTTGCTGTCCCTTGGCGAGGTAGGCAAACAAGCGGAAAAGCTGAGAACCAGCTGTCCAGGGGGGTCCCTTTAAGCACGAGCCTCAGATAGCCTCCAACAGCAGCCACACAAAGCAACTACTGACCTGATGCCCTGCCGGAACCGGTTTCAGCTGCCCTTAAATGCAACCCAGCATCCAATCAGTGTGGATGCGCTAGTTCGAATTAGCAAAACGCTAATTCGAACTAGTTTTTAAGTCTAGATGCGCTAATTCGAATTAGCTTAGTTCGAATTAACTAATTCAAACTAAATTAGTTCGAATTAAAGTTGTAGTGTAGACATACCCTTGGAGTGGGGAAGGGATGCAGGCCCTGGTCACCCCCAACATTTCTACAAACGTGCTGCCCCTGACCATTTGCTTGAATTGGTGTGCTCTAATTAGTTCCATTTGACTTCAGTGGGACATCTCCTAAAGGTTACATTTAAATACATGCACAAATCTTTGCAATATCAGGGCCTTTACATAATGCAATTTGACTGACTGGTCACTTTGAAGTTTAATGGACATTGAATCACCAACCATGGTCTAATCCACCTCCATCTTGTACTCTAGCCAATTAAAGAAGGAGCTGTGCCAACCTAAAAGGTGCCCTATTCAGTCCCCTGGAAGGACAGCTTTGAAGAAGGTTCATACAAGCAAGGAGTTGATAAGAAAATGGAAAGCCTAATTTAACAGTGAATAAGAACCAATGCAGCAGTATAATAAACTAGAGTGGGTTTTGCCCTCAAAAGCTCATGATACTAACAAACTACATCATTTCTAAGGTGCCAAAGGATTACTTGTTTTTAAAAGTCTGACTGTATTAAAAGTCCAACTGTACAGTAACAGGTGGCAAAAGAAGTGTCTTGGCCATTTCTCAGATTTCTCTTCCCTAGTGATTTTTTAAATTTGTCACCTGGAAAGCAGGGGAAAGCTATCGTATTGTTGCAGTGCATGTCAAGGTCAAAGTGACAGCATTTTGGATAGAGCTGCAAATTAGCTCTTGTATTTCCACATACAACATTTATTACTGGATCAGATTATTTTTGTCTAAGTGTATTCGTAAATCAAGCAGATGGCACTTAGCATTGCATCTCATTTAAGGCAGCTAATATTTGCCAAGCTACTTATTTTAGAGGGTTTAAAAAAAAAAAAGGCCATTTCATTTAGCATTTAGAAACACCAACTCTGATGTTTTAGATCAGTGAATTTTTTTCCTTCCAATTTGTGGATACTCTAAATTGTTTTAAATGAAGGTGTGAATCTCTTTGGAAATCTGACAGACTGCAGACCCTCAAACTGCAGGCTGATAACCATCATTTAGATGACACACAAGCAGAACTGGATAGGGCCAGATCCTGATACTGTGATTCTTACTGGGCAGTACTCTACCACCACCACCCACCTCACAACCTATCCTCATTTCCTCTGAGCACCAGCTCTGAAGCAGCCCAGAAAAATACGTTTACAAGCTTCATAGACTCAGGCTATTTGAAACAATCACAGGGTCTCTTACCACAAGCAGCACCTGCTTCAAGCTGTCCTGGGGATTAGCTCTACCAACTGTTATCTTCTCCCATCTTGTTTTGCTCTCCTGCCTTGCTCACTCCTGGATCTACAATATCTTCTCTGTGACTTGGCCTTCTAGCCAGCTCACTGAAGTCTTCCCTTCCCGGTTCTTACTGTCACCAATGCCCAGCACCACTCTCCTGTGACTGGTAGGTGAACCCAGGACCAGAGACATCTGGGAGGGGTGAGGTGGAAGGGGTGAGGTGGAAGGTGGGGAGCCAGCCAGGCCAGGAGTGGAGCCGGACTGGAGAGCCAGTGGAAAGGGAGCCAGAAATGACCTTCCCTGGTCCAGCAAAATCCCTCCCTCAGGACCCAGTGGTGCCAGACCAGGGAGGTCCAACCTGTATTACACTTCCAGTTTGTCAGAGAGCAACTGTAGGGAACAGACCTACAGCAACATAGGCTGAAACTTAGCAGAGAAAGCCAGGCACTTGTCCACTCAAGATATTGGTGCAGTATCAAGAAGCAGATAACTCAGCCTAAGTTTTATTAATTTTCTCCACAGATCACTTAGAATTGTCTTCCTAACAAGAAGGACTTTAATCTGCAGATAAGATGGCAACTCAGGGGGTTTAAGGCTTAAACTATTCACTTAGATAATTGTTTCTCTTTTACGAGAACATTGAACAAATGTACTAGAATGTTGAAATTACTATTTTACTCTCCAGATTTGATTGGAAAAAAACAACTAAAAGACAAGACATCTTGATACAATCTTATATTTTCTATATACTTAAGTTTGATTCTGTTTTCATATCTAAATTCCATTAACATACTATCATCAAGATACTCAGAATTGATTAGGTATTTTAGGTGCCTCTGTGCTTTGATGTACAACTTCAGTCAGATAGAGCTGCTTACCAAAGCAGCTTCTAAGTATCTACCCTCTAAAAACCAGGCCCCTATAAGTGGTCTCAATTGAGGCTCCTAAAAATCACTATTCCCTTTGGAAAGCCTGACCCTTACTGTAGGTTAGTCTTAATTTATACTTACACAACTGGCATTGGAACCAGACTCTTAATTTAAAATACATTTCATAGTATCAAACAGAGGTAAAATTTAAGCATTGCCTGCGTAGTCCACATGGGATGGCTAAACTTCACATCTCTGGTGGGAATTGCACAAGTCAAAAGCATAGTCCCCTGTGACCCAAGTCAACTACAATATAAATGGCTTCCCGCAGGCAAAGTTCAGACAAAACAAAGGAATAAGGCTTCCTGAATAGTAGCACTATTTTGTTTGTCTCTGCCATGTAGTTTGGCCACTGGGAAGTGTCATGACTGACACTTCCCAGAAGTCTATCATGGGCTCATTGCCAGTTCAGATACTATTAAACCAGCAAACATTCAAAACAGAGACATAGAAATTACATTAGTTAACTTTGCTGTTTCTAGTCAGTAAACCTTGATTCTACTAAGAATTAGTAGATCCAACTGTTTCTTAAATTTCTGTGAGCTGAAAAAGCAGAATCTATCATCATGCTGTGTCTGAATTCATCACATCACCTACTGATCCAATGACCTTTCCAAATAAAACAATTAAAAATTGATGTTATGAATCCTAGTAATCAACACAAATTCCACAAACCATGAGGGGTTTGATTCTAGTGTCACTAACAATGAGGTTACATCATAACCAGTGTTCCCTCTAAAGGTACATCTACGCTGCACACTTATTCTGGAATAAGCTATCCCGGAATAGTTATTCCAAAATAACACATCTACTGCAGGGGAGCCTTAAAATTAGTCTGAGGCAGGCTTCCCTAATGTAGACAAGATGTCTCAATTTAGAGCCCCAAGAGGCACTGGGGAATAACTTAGAATTGCCCTGGTGAGGGGCTATTTTGAAATAGCAGGAGTAGAGTGTGTACACATGCCTTATTTTGAAATAGCCATTTCAGAATAGTCATTATTCCTCATAGAATGAGGTTTACAGATTTCAGAATAAGCCATCTGGGTTTTTTTTGAAATTATTTCAAAATAACAGAATGGCTGTGTAGATGCTTGCACTGATATTTCAAAATAACGCTAGTTCTCTCAAAATAACGGTGCAGTGTAGAGGCACCCTAAGCTGTGTGGCAGCAGAGCTTCACAGGTGATTAATCAGCCCCGCCCAGTCAGTCAGCTCCGTGCATGGAGCCCTGAGCCTCTGACTAGGTGGGACTGATTAATCACCTATGAAGCTGTGCTGCTGCGCAGCTTAGAGGGATCACTCATCATGACCCTGGTGATTTCAGTGATGTTACTTCTGATTTACATTAGTTTGTGTGCAGGAAACAGGTCCATTTGCAAGATTTCTTAATTAACCAATATTTCTCAAGAAAATAAATTTGAATAACCTGTCTTGTGCCCACTTCCTGCTTCCACTGAAATCAATAGCACACCTTCTACTGACTTCAGTGGAAGCAAGATCAATCCCATGAGAGGTATATTTATTATCAGAGCAGATTGAGGTATATTTTTTCAAATGAACATGCAGTTTGGATCACTAAGATTTCTAATAGTGATAGAGATGCAGCCGTGTTAGTCTGGTGTAGCTGAAACAAAAGACAGAACTATGTAGCACTTTAAAGACGAACAAGATGGTTTATTAGGTGATAACAATCTTGTTAGTCTTTAAAGTGCTACATAGTTCTGTCTTTTGTTTAAGATTTCTAAAGTCTCATTATTTGCAGTTATTCAGATAACAGCTGAATATCTGTGAATCCCAAAGGATTATTAGTCCTAACAAACCAGATGTCCATTATTTACTATGAATGTCTCCAGTTTCAAAGTGTTCCATGCACTGTTACCAAGGGGCAGAAACAATACTACAATACTTGACAAATAATGGAAACGAACAGTTTGCAAACAACCTATGATCTGAAAATGCCTTGAACGAGCTACTCAAACACATAATGAATATACCAACTGGTTTAGAAGCAAGCTAACCAAATAGGAGCTACGTTTCTAATCAGGCCCAAACCTCAGCTAAAGATGAGCTGCACAGTAAAGAGCTCAAAGGAGAAGCAAAGGCAACTGTATACACATACACTCTTCAATTGTAGGGCTGGTTCAGCCTTCAGAATAATTTGAAGTGGCCACAGGGCCGCTCCAAATTCCATCCCACTGCAATAATACCCAGAGAGCCAGACTAGCTGTTGGGGATTATTGCAGTGTAGTAGTGCCCTAGCCAAGTTTTCTTCCCCTCCAACAGCCCCCTATGGGGGTATCAGGACTGGGGTGCTGCAGTGCCCATTATGCCAACTCTTCACCACCAGAGGGAATCCTCAGCAGCTGGTTCAGTTGGCATTCTGCCAGAGATTCAAAGCAAGTAGAATAGGGCCACCATCTGGAATAGGGCTTATTAATAAGAATAGGGTTTATTAGCCCACCATGACTCCTTGTAGAGCACACTTGGATGTCATATGTGTCTTCCTAGATTAATGCCAAGAGAGGACTCACCAGACGTATAGCTATGGTATGTAAGTGTTACTGGACATCTATTATCAGAAGAGGAGGAATCACTGGAAAGAAAATTCTCTTTATCTACCTCACTGAGAAAATTTCCCTCTTTTCATCCTTTAAAGTAAACTACATAGAAAGACACCCTTTTGATTAATGTTGTAATGCCCCTTTCTCCATAGTAAATGGGCATATTTCACTTTATGAGATCAAAATGCAATTAACCAAAATGATTCAGGGTTGCACTTTTTTCAAATGATGCTCTAGGGACTATCCTAGTGTCTTGAAAGGCCTTAAAAATCTCCTCAAGAGCTCAGATCATCAAAGTACTGTGTGAAATTCCATAGTTAATCTTAACATTCCCTGCTCACCTAACACAATAGCTATTTAACTCCGAACTTACTTTCAGCAGCCTCAGCTCTAGTATCTGAGGACTGACTTCCTTGCAGTAGTGTGTTCTTGTTATTTTCTTCCTTTTTTGCAGCAAAGCCTGAACCAACGCCTTCCAGCTTCCTGGTAGTTCGTTCTTCCAAATATTTTCCCAAAGAGTCAGACCTTTTGTTTAAACTGTAGTTGACTTCTGAGCTTTGAACGTTTTGGACTTTCCAAACTTTCTCCAGCCTCTTTCCTCACAGTCTATCAACAATATATGCAGAGTCCTTTTCTGGTAAATGTAGTCTGTATCGTTATAGCCAGACAGGAACCCCCCTGTAACATCCATTTTTGCTTGCCTGGAGCATACAGGGCACACAGAGCAGTAAAAGCCTTGAATAGAAGGCCCGGATATGCAGGCTGCTGTGACCCTGAATGGCTGTAAACAGAGATACGCCAATTGCTGATCAAGAGGCTGCAGAGGAGTGCCCTTGACTGAAACCCATATTGATACGAACACACAGCCGTCCACGGGGGGAGGAATCTCTCGCCCAGTAAAAAAATGTCTAGTACTCACAATTTAGTTATCTCTCTTGCAAGTGTAAATTAACTTGAAACTTGCTTGTAAGAATTGGCGTCACAAAGACGAACCAACACAATTTGGCATATTAGATAAGAAAGAGGATACGGGCCCCTATGGGTATAAAGATGGGTCCAGCAGCACATTTACTCTGAGTGTCAATCTACCATCTATCTGCTGGTCGGGTTAGGTGATTGCCTCCCGAGGTTCCACGGGGACGCCCACCTCATATTCGTCTTTCCTAGGAATTGAGGGACCGGCCCTGGCTTGACCGCTGGAGTCGAGAGGCACAGAAGGGGTAAAAATTGTACCTGGATGTGGTCCTTTGTCTTAAGTGTACACATAGATTTAGAGCTCTTTAAAGATTAAGCTTTCACTTGGTACCATTATTTCTATTTTCTATCTTTATTTTCTTTGTAACCATTTTTAAGATCTATATTTGCTAGCAGTTAAGAAATAGAGCAATAGCCATTGTAACCATATGATTTATAAGCTTCTTTAATAAACCTGTAACTGTTTAAGTTTTAACCTGACTCCTTCAGTTGCTGTAACAGAACCAAGCACAATTTAAAAGAACTTCAGCCGGTCATAAGGGACAGGTATAAGGGGAGCTTGAGCATTGGATCGTGTCGCTTCCAGAGGACAGATCCGTTGGGGCATCTCTCAGCCTCCCTGGCTGCCCACTGCGAAGGGATCCTGTATCCTAGCAGTTGAAATCTGAGATGTAATAAGCTCTTCCTATAAACTCTGGGGCATCTGTCAGCCTGTTGGCTGCCCTCCGCGACGGGACCCTGGTCCTAGCGGTAAAGGCACAGACGTTAAACTTTCGGGGCGCCCTTCAGCCTCCTAGGCTGCCCGCTGCAACGGGACCTTGTGTCTTAGCAGTTAAAGACTTGGGTGTCACACACACACACACTGCCCTGACCGTCGGCTGACAATCGTGTCTAGTGTTCCTGACAAAAAAAATTCAGCCAATGTGTAAAGACTTTTTTAATGACAAGAACAGATCATGCTGTCCCACAGTTAAACCCAAACTAGATGCCCCAGTGGGATAAAAACTCTAAGGTTTTCCTAGTGGAGACTGATTCCTAAGATTCCTGAACTGCCTGCAACTTTTCCCTGCTCCATGGGAATCTGGCTCCATTGGAGTTATGCTACCATCATTTCTCTTATCACACCTGTAATAGAACATTGAACTGTATCATAATGCTCAGCCACTAGTTGGTCTCATGTGTGACATAATTCATCTGAAAGTTGTGCATTAAGGTAAATATATCTCCAGTTTAGGGATGGAAGCTCTGTAGCCAATCCATTGCTGTACAGAAGCCTGATCTAATTGTAGAAGCCCTGCAATGTAGGGTACATCTACACTGCATTCTAAAATTGAAATAAGATTACATATCTTATTTTGATTTTATTTCAAAATAAAGCGCTATTTCAAGCCATCCCTTATCCTTCTTGCAACAAGGATTACAGGGATGGCGAAATAGTGCACCCATTATTTTTACATTTATTTCGAAATAGACATGTTCCTTGGACGCTTGGTAGCTATTTCAGGATACCTCCGATATCCCGAAGTCGCATTGCAATGTAGACGTACCCTTACTGTGTACTAGGTGTGTATGACCACAACTGCACACATGTATTCTCAAGACAAGAGGCAGTCACAGAACAAGTACATCAGGATTTACCGCTGCCCTTATCTGTCCTTGGCTCCAAATCACTCTATATACAAAGCAGGGCCTGCACCATGGGAGTGGATGGCAGGGATGCAGCTAACCAGAAGGATCTCTAGTGAAGAATCCTTATACCAGTGAGGGGCAACATAGGCTAGTGAGTGGGCCACATGAGTGGCCCTCCATCTCAGTGGGCCACAAGATTGTTGTAACCAAGGTCTCCTATGATAGGATAGTTTTGCTAACTGCACTTGCATACCAAAAATTTGTGGGGTACAGCATTTTGATTGGATCCAGAGGGAACACATGGCTATCACACATCTCACTTAACATGCTCTTGTTTAAGCAGGTATCACTTTTGTAGTACAGGTAGGGAAAAAATATATGTGGATGAAAGCCAGCAGAATCTGGCAATCCTGTGCATGGGCAATAGTCAAATGTCTTCTGGGCCACATATAGAACCCCAATGGGCTGCGTGTGTCCCTAGGGCCACAGGTTGCCATCACAACCCTATCTAAAGAGTTTCTACGGGGAAGTTGTTATGGATGGATTGCAACTTGTGATACAGCATATTTGTTTTCCTTTGTACACTTGCACCGAGATGCACCCTTTGGAATTCACTGGCAGGAGCATTTTTCTAGGCACACCTGTCCAAAAAGTTATTGGTGGGTTTTTCAAATGTCACTGAAATCAATTCTCTTTAGGCACATAAACGCCTTTAAAAATCTGGCCCAATCCCCAAACCCACTGAAGTCAGTGATGTAAATGAATGTCCTTCCATTGACTTCACTGGGCTTTGGATCAGAGCCTACTTTTGTTGGTCTCAGATCATATGCTCTGTGGTTGCATTTTTGTTTTTAAGGATCAACATATGTCATTACCATATTCAGTTGTTTTTAGGCATGCAGAGAGATTGAGACTGAAGGCAAACTTTTTGAAAATGGGTATAAGTTTTATGCGTGCAAGACAATATTGCATGCATTTATTGGAAATGGTAAATATACAACCAGGGGTGTTGTTCATTGCTTAGTGAACAGCTTAAAAGGCAGAATATAGCAAATACAGTATCAGATAAGGGAGAGAAAAAGAGGAGCAGGTTACAAAGATGTAGTCTAACTAAGCCCACTAAAATTGTTTTGCAACAATGCATTTATTATTTTTGTCTATGAAAACAAATGTAGTTGATTGAATCAGAACGTAGCTATAGAGCTTGATCCTTGTCCCATTGATTTCAATGGCAATAAAACCTTTTATTGACATCCTCTGTGGGAAGAAGAACAAGCCTACGGAAAAACACAGTTTGTAAAAATTGAATGCATGTCCCAGATTACTGCCGTGTATTTCCAATGCATTTAGTTCCAGTTATAATTAAGATTTGCTCATAGGTCAAAGCTTTTGTTGCTTTTTGCAAAATGCTGATAATCATATAAAGTACCTAACATCTATTGTTTCAGGTCCCTGAAACTTCCAGCTGTAAATAGCCATTAGCATCCAAGTTGTTATTCACCCTTGAACCAATCTGAGACTTGAAAGTGCCAGAAAATCATATTACATTTTGAGATAAGTGAGGACAAAAGAGAAGTCTGACTTAAAGAACTCAGTTTCAATAGTGCAAATTGAACCTTCCATTATAAAGAATTGTGTGTGTGTGTGTGTGTGTGTGTGTGTGTGTGTGTGTGTGTGTGTGTGTGTGTGTGGCAAAAAACACTTTTCTTGGGGTGGAGAAGGACACCCCAAGTTGCTTTTACAGTGTTTCTTGAATTTTTTTAAAATTTGTTTTCATATGGCAAGAGGGAAAAAATGATTGCAGTTGTGCTTTGGAGTCACAGTAACTTAAAAATCAGAGTGAAATGCTGGAGGCAATAAGTTCCCAGTTTTGTTATTCTACTAACAACATCTTTTAATTGGAAAAGAAAAAAGTGTCAATGTGAGTGTTTAAGGGCCCTCTGAACTCCATGATACTTTCAGATACATTTCTGCAGAATCAGTGCAAAACTAGCAGAAAACTACTGATTTTATAGTAGTCATACAGGAAATGGGCTTCCAGGAGCTACTGCTGCTGCCAGAAACAGGATAAATCGGAACCCAAATTATGATTCACCTCCATATTTGTGAAGCTGTTGCTTTTGCTAGCCAAAGGAAAACACCATTATCCTGTCTCCTCCTACAGAACCACTGCCACAGAGACTGAAGAAGGGTAGAAGCTGCCTATGGAAAATCTTGCAGCCAGCTCAAAATGCAGCATTCTCTCCTTCAATCCACTGGTGTTTTCTCTAGCAATGGAATTGTAGAGCACTACAGCCCTATCTATTATATATTTCTAAAAATGATAAGTATGCAGACTCCATGTGTGTATACAGATGCATCACTGTTAAGGGTGAAGTTGTCATTGATTCTTGAACTATTAGCCATGAAAGACAACGGGAACTGAAGTAATCTTTGAAAGACCAAGTGAGACAGTTCATAGTTTTATTATTTGCATGTTAAAATGTTCCCAGGCAATTGGAGATCTTAGCAAAATAGACTCTTAAGTTCTGGTTTAAGCTGAAGCTAAGGCAAGGCATATTTAATCATAGAAAGATTAGCAGTTATGTCTATCTAACTACATATTTATATGATGCAGGTTTATATGGGGTAAGAAGGTATGAAATCTAGACTATTTCAGAGCTTTTATCATCTCAGTGGAAAGCACCATACATACTGGAACATATAGATGTGATTAAAACAAAAACTTAAATGAAATGTAAAATACTATGGAAAATGAGAAGGGGAAGCTCTCTAGTCCAGCACTCTGTGGTCTGGCAAGATTTTAGTTAGCCGAATGTCCACTTCAAGGGTGTGGCCAATGGTAAAGAATGGCCATGGTCCTATAAAATTTTTTTACATGCACCAGTTTTGAGACACAGTGTTCTGTGCTGTTCTTTAGCTCTGATTTACTTCTAAATGTCTTCTAAGAGCAGTGGAAGTGTTGGTAATGCTACTAGACAATATTGATCTCCCGTGGTCTGGAAAATTCTCTGGTTCAGCAGCGGTTAGGCCCTGAGGGTGCGAGACTAGAGAGTAGTAATTTTCACCTGTCCAAAGCAGGTGTAAGAGGCTATCAGTCGGAATTCTCCATTCACTCACTCTTCTCACATTTGGTGAAGTGCCTTCCTAACAGATATTCAAAATCTGGGCTGCATTGCTTAGCATCAGTTGTTCAGATATTACACTTGGAGTTAATTCCTGATACGTGTTTTTAATCACTCAGGGTATGCTACACTGCAGCTTTTTTTTATTCTTTTATCCAAAGAGGCTATTCCGACATTTGGCCCATCTAGACTGGGCCAAATGTCAGAAAAAAACCACTTGAGCCCTCTGGTATCCCGAAAAAAACTGTGTAGTATAGCCATACCCTCAGACTCAAGAACATTTAAAATTTGGTGGTGTTTTGAATTTCACTTTCTGAGAACATAGGTCAGCAAAATGTAATCACTCACATATATACATGGAACACAAATAGGACACTTGCAAAACTGAAGTATGTATATTTGAATGAACATTCCTGGAGCATTTTTTGCAGCTTTAGCCCATTTCTGCTTTTTACTTTTGGTAGTACTGCTAAGGCAATACAGCTGAAAGAGTGAAGTGATAAGATTATAAGTTAACTTCTTCATGAAAATTCTTCATTTCTGGCTGGATATACAGTGTGACAAAGGAATATGTTTTTATTTTCAGATTCCAGAGTAAGATTCTAGCCACCTGGCAGATGGCATATCACCTTTCGACCTTTATACTTAATTTGTCATGAAGATAATTGAGCAACAATAAACTATAGAAAAGCCACCATTTTTTGCTTTATAGTTAACTGCACACCATCATGACTATGAAACAGATTGAATGTACAATGCTGAAAATATAAGCATAACAATAATTAAGCTTGATGTGCTGTAGGTGACATGCCATTTTATTAAGTTCCATCTTATTTAGAAACACTTATTTTATGCTAGTTAGAGTCTTTACAGGGACCCAATCTTGCAAACAGTTATGCATGTGTTTAACTTTACTCCTACTAGGAGGATACACCATAGTAAAGTTAAGCATTTGCAGGATGGGAGCCTAATTCATTAACAAGCACATGGTATGCCAGATGGATATAGCACATACACCAACAGCTTCTCTCATCTGCACTCTCTGTAAAACTTTTATCATGTGCCAAGTACAAAGTAAATAATGTGTGAACAATGGGACTAACTGCTGATGTATGTGGTCACATCACAAACTATGAGAAGAAAGCTTAAGTGGTTTTGATTCTCTTCAGGTGCTTAGACTGAATTCCGAAAAAGGAATGCCACAGTGTATCAGCACATTAAAAACAATTTACACAGCATTTGGCATCAAGATATTTTAAAAACTGCAACCCCACAGAAGATGTTTGTGAGGAGGAATAATCACTGGCAGTGGTGAAGGTGGTGAAGCACTGGAATGGGTTACCTAGGGAGGTGATGAAATCTCCATCCCTAGAGGTGTTTAAGTCTCGGCTTGACAAAGTCCTGGCTGGGTTGACTTAATTCGGATTGGTCCTGCCTTGGGCCGGGGGCTGGACTTCATTACCTCCTGAGGTCTCTTCTAGCTCTATGATTCTATGATTCTCTGTCTAAGTCGTCAGGCCAAGGTGTGGAAAGTTATCGTCCATGTGGCCCTTCACCTTTCTTGCTACAATTTTGTCATATGGGGGTTTGTCTTTTTAGTGACTCAGCCCTGCAGCACGATCACACACTCAAGTCCACTCCTTCCAGGGTACACATAGGGAAGCCAATAATGTGGAAATCTTCAGAAGTGAGCAAGTACTTCCCACCAGGGTCTTAGACTGAAGGTGCAAGGGTCCAGACCCTCCTTCCCAACCCTCTCATCCTAAGATAGACTTCTGTTATTGTTATATTTTCAGAGATTGGTAAGAGCTTTGACCCACCCTCTTGACTGGGTTCTGATCCAAGGCTCAATGGTAGACAAAGACTTGCACTTTACAATGCCTTGTAGCTGCCTTCCTGGATTGCTTCCTACTAGTGTCCTCTTCCCACAGAGAGGAGAATCTAAAACACAGATCGGCTCTTGTCTACTTCCCTCTGAGATACTTCAATTTCTTTCTAAGCTCTGCATCCAGTTTGGTCAGGTTCTGGAGATGCAACAAGGCAGAGCCACTTGAGCCCAGAGCTGCTCCCTTCTTCTCCACTGTGGGGTGTGCATACCACAGCACATACTTTTTAAGAATTCTGAACAGGGTTTGGCAAGCCTCCTAAAACTGGAGTCACTGAAGTACATGGAAGTGTTGGGTGTCTATACTAGTGAGGCTGCTGAAATCCTTCTTACTCAGTGTTATCAGACTACTTGGGCACCACCTCATAGCTTTCACAGATCTTAAATAATATTAAAGATACAGTCATTGCTCAAACCCCTCAGCTGTGAGGAGAATTTTCATTTATGATTTATTTTATTGCATGTCATTCCATGTCAATACCAATCAATACTTTAAAAGCAGAGTCAATAAAAAGATTTCTATAAAGGTCAAAGAATGCTTGTATGTCGCATATCCTGATATGAAGTAAATTCTCCATTCAGCTGAGAGTTTTTCAAGAGAGCAATTTACATGTTTCTTATCCCCCACCCCCACACTTATGACCAAAGTAGCTCTGTGTTGTCAGCTCTCAACTACAGAAGCACTATGCCGCTGAACAAGTGCCTAAGATGTTAACCATAATTTCCAGATGGCATTCAGCTATCATGAGTGTGCCCCCGCTCAATTCAGATTCACAAAGAAATTGTGTCCCCAAAGTAAGCTAACCACTTCAAAAATAGTACAGTGGAACCACTTCAAAAATTAGTTTGACTCTGATTTTAGGCCTAGAATTATGGCCTCGTTCATATTAACTGTTTGAGGAGAAAGGCTTCTAATGTAACAAACATTATCAGCTGTATTTATTTCTTGCAGACCTAGGGACATGGACATACACATCTTCCATACCTGCATCAGCTCTTTTTTGGGGAATACCCTCAACCTGCCTCTGCTCGGGGGGACACCCCCCACTTTAATTCAATACACTCACCCCTCCTCCAGAGGCAACCCACCTGTGATTCAATCAACAGCATCAGGGGATTGCTTATTTTTGAACTGGGCCTTCAACTCCATCCTATTATGAAAGTGTTGCCCTCAAGCCACAAGTTCACAGGCATTTGCCAACTCTTCCTTCCCCTGAGAAGCCAATATGATAGAGCTTGATGAGATGTATATTCTAATATTAATGTTCAGGACCATGTTGTGGTACATCTTGTAGAAAGGTTTGTGCAAGATTTAGAATAAAGGTGAGAATGTGACCCCATTAATAGACCTGCATTGTTTCCATGATAATGTTTTGTGACAATGAATGGAAAATTCAGACATCTGTTGGAGGGCTAAACACTAACCTAGCGGTGCCTCTGTTACTTTTCTCCCCAAAGTGATTTTGACTCAAAACAGATTCCAGTTAGTCATTCTATCACTTCTAATGCCTTTAGAAACTACCTCATCATCAATGTCACTGCCACCTTTAACTTTATTTCTGTCTTTCCTGAAGAACACAAACTATGCAATACCTGTGCTCCAGTCAAGACTACTGTTCCCACATGTTTTTGTTATTCCTGTATCTGATTTTACTATCTACACCTGTAGTTCTAGTTTTACTTTTTTTACCCAGGTTCTTTGTATGGGTGCACAGACATCTTCATTGTTTCTGTCCAGCTTCACCCACACTCTTTGCCCAATTAGGTATATTCTACTGCCAGTACCAATGACCTGTTAGTACCTCTTGCATTCTTAACATCTGCATTTCCACATCAAAAGCTAGGTATTGGACACACCCAGCCCACTTAATTACCCTCACAGGTCCTACAATTGACAGGTACTTCTTCTGATACATATCTTGGTTTCTGTTCTTTCTACTGCAATTCATCTGATGAAGTAGGTTTCACCCATGAAAGCTCATGATTCTATATATTTTGATTTGTCTCTAAGGTGCCATAGGACTACTCATTGTTTTTAAAGTTAGCAACTAACACAGCTACCCCTCTGAGATTTTCCTCTTGCTGTTCATTCTCCTCCCTGACAGACTTATCTTCATACACAAGGCCTAATTTCACACTTACATAGTGATAAGCTGTTTTTAGTCTCTCTAGAACTATGTTCTTCAAAGTCATTTAACCAGGGCAGGTGGTAATACGTACTATACTAATTTGATACATAGTGGAATATAGAAATTAATGTCAAAATCTCTGAAGCATTTCCACCCATTTTTAAAATGGTCCCTTCTTGAAGAACTGGCCCATTTGATAACATCCTTATACTTCAGAATGGATTTCAAAACCTCAGCAACAGCTGTATAAAATACAGTACTCAACTGTTCTCCCATCCAACTTAGTGAAGATAAAGCAGGCCTTTAAAAAAATTACATTTTATCTCAAATCATTATTCCCACATAAAATAAAGTTGTGTCTGTTTATTTTCTTAAGTTTCCAGTTATAGAAACATAACTAGTCCAAATGTGAAGGGATTTCCTCTCAATTATTTGGTTTCCTGCCTCATTTCACATAAATTTTATACTGAAATTCTGAAGTATTTAAATACCTCAGTGACAGACCACTTTAGAGATTTTCGATCTATTATTTCAGCTCCTGCACGTATACATCTACTTGTCCTGCGTGTGTGTGTGTGTATCTGACATGACACCCACACACCACTTCAACTACCACTGAAGTGATGTTTTATTTAAGGTAAGTCCAGCAGTTGTTCAGCAGATGACAGCTGAACAAGTAGTTAAGAATACCAAAAAGCTATTAAAACTTTAGGAAGTATCATGTAGGCAGAATTAAACCCCCTGACCTCACTTTCTTGCTCAGAAGTGCCATGAATTCACTTTGCACCTTTAATGTTAACTTAGTAAAATCTAATTTTTTAAATTCTTAAACATTTAAAAAACAAGCTTCCTTATATAGAAGGACACTGATTCCAGACATGGGCCACCAGCATGTGCATGCACACACAGCCTCCTATCATTTGCACCAATAGAGTAACTGCTTACAGTAGAAGGCTATTATTGTCTATGTGGACCAGTCACAAAGGGTACATCTACACACCACCCTAAACTCAAAATAAGATATGCAATTTGTGCTACATAAATTGCGTCTCTTATTTCCATTGTATTTTGAAATACCTTGTTTTGAAATTTGGCGTGTCTACACAGTGCCAAGTTTTGAAATAATGCACTATTTCAAGACATCACTTAGCCCTCATGGAATGAGGGTTACAGGGATGCCAAAATAGTGCGCCCATATTTCAAAAAATTGAAATAACAGGCTCATTTCAAAAACGTGGGGTAGCTATTTTGGGATACTTACGGCATCCCAAAATAGCCCTGCTATTTAGATGTACCCTAAGACAGAAGGCACATGGTTTACCCATGGTTTACTTACTAGCTATGTCCTAGACAGCAAAGGAATGTTGAGATCTATTTCCTGGGATCAGTTACAAGTTCAGAAGGGGAGTGTTTAGAGACCCTTCTGTCTGTCTTGCCTCCTTCCCCCCCTCCATCCCCCGCAGCCTCTACCTATCCTGGTCTGCTCTTGTGCCCCGCTCCTCAGCTCCTGTCCCTATCCCTTTTCTTGATGGTCTCCACCCAGCTCCTTACTGTCCCTGACCCAACCCACCCACACTCCTATTCTTCCATAGTTCCTGTCCCTATCCCCCACCCCTACCCCCACTCCTGCTTTGATTCTTTGCCCTCCATACCCAATTTGCTCCTGCCCCTCTACCCTACTTTTCCCTATCCCCACCTGTCTGCCTGCCTATGCTCCTATCCCCCTGAAATCCTGCCCTTGTCTCTGCTCCCCACAGCCAACCATTCCTCACCTTTCTACATTTGAATCAGGGTGCCTCCTCTATTTAATCCATACAGTTTAGATAACAGCAAGGGGAGCACTAAGAGTACAATAGAGACTCTACCTGTTCTCAGTTCTAGTGCCCAATGCTATAATTAGCCCCTGCTACTAGAAGACAATTTGCAGGGAGAGTCCTGCTCTGCCCCTGTATTCCTGGGCTGGAGTTTTCTCTGTATAGACAGGATAGTCAGAGAATTTAGCTGCCGGACTCTGACAAGTCTCTACTGAGCATATTCAAAGTGAGCACTTTGGAGAATTATAATTTGGTGAAATCTAGGCAAATTTTCACAGGGATGGCAAAAGGCACATCCCTGATGCCAGAGCAGGCCTCTGCCAAGTGTCAAGTTAGAGTATATAATGTTGAGGGGCAATATTGCTACATGTAAGTGATCCTTACTCATATGAGTTCATTGGGATTACTCATTAATTAAGGATTGCTCCTGAGGTTGAGGTGTCACAGGGTTTTCCAGTCTACAGTGCATGCTTCTACCTCTCATGTACAGATACAGCCTGAAAATAGTTACCTCCTTCCTAATAAAGCAGTCCCAAGTTAAGTAGAAACCTCACTGTGAGTGTCTAACCCATCCAGTCCACATTTTTCTGCACTCAGTACACTCTTCCCTTCCCCCCTTCTCTTCCTCTTTAGTACATGAAGCATCTGGGTTTGATTAACTGATGAGGTTTAGCTGTTTTGACCCTATAGGCACTTAAAGCATTTCTGTCTGGATCCTGAATCCTATAGACAAATATCAGATAGGCATCTTTATTTTTCGACTGATTCTTCTTATATGGACACAGAATTCCCTAGGATTCCCTGGAGACCCAGAATCACTGTCTGTAAAAAAAGAAAAAAGACATAGCACCAAGGCTTATTTTCATCTACAACACGCAAAATAATGCATTTCACTGCAAAATGTGCCCAAATTTACTCAATCTGTAAACTATAGTGATCTTGTCAACAAATGTGGTCTGGGTTTCATGCTTTTCAAGAAACTTAAGACCAAGCAAGTTTCACATAATTTTGGATTTCTGGCCAAACATGTGGGCCTGTTTCAGGGGCTCTTTTTAAAATCATGGATCACATAGTTCCAATGGCAGGTAGGGGCATATTACAATATAACTAGGTGCAAAAGAGAATTGGGTAAGTTCATGGAAGATAAGTCCATCAATGTCAATTACTTAAGATAATCAGGTGTATAATCTCATGCTCCATATCTCCCTGAACCTTAAACTGCCAGAAGTTAGATGACAGGGAACAGATCACATGATAACTTGTTCTTTTCATTCCCTCTGAAGCATCTGGCACTAGCCACTGTCAGAAGACAGGACATTTGGCTAAGTGGACCATTGATCTTACCAGTATTGCCATTTTTATGTCTTACTAGTTCTCACTCTGCTGGGCTTATTGGTACTCCAACTTTCTAGACAAAATTGAAACCAGAAGAGTTTGAGATTTGAAAAAAAATGTTGATTTCCACTACTCCCTATTATTTTTTTAATTACTATTTTTCTATTTACTATTTGCCTACCCACACACTTCTCTTCTGGGCCCCTAGCCAGAAAGTATTCACTACTGGAAATATTCACAACAAAGACTGATCTCATGAGGTTTCTAAGCCAGTTTAAGAGGTTCAGGCAGTTCACAGATGCTTTGTTTAAACACCCACCATTCTGGTTGCTTATCAAAACTGAAATAGATCTCTAAGCCTTTAGGTGGTGACCCTTCATTAAGCAGCATTCCCAACAGCTGCTCCATATTGAGCCTGAGACGATTCCTCAATCTTGTGGATATACAGAGCCAAATGTTTAAAGGTGGCCTCAAACTTGCTTTTGCACAATGTGCATGTGCACCCATTGTGCTATAAAAATGATACATTTGCATGTGAGTAGCTGAGCAAAGCAGTGCAGATTAAGGACACATAAAATTAAGTAATACATGTAACAGTTCTATATTCATCAAATCTGACACTAAATGAGAAATCTGTATTCTGATCCTCACATGAGAAACCTAAGGAACTGTTCTATTGAATTCTATATTTGGATATATGTCTCTAGAACACTTTCACTGAGTGGTTTTTAAAGGACACCTATGAAAAGGTTATTTTGCTTTTAAATTCTACAGGAGTTTAGAAAGTTGATACCAGGAGTATAAAGGCTTGATCCTGCACCACTGAAAACAAAAGGAAGTTTTGCCTTTGACTTCAGTGGGAGCAGGGCTGCAATCCCAGACCAAAACTTTCAAACTTGTGCGCCTAGAACTAAGCCCTTAACTCTACAATTTAGATACCTAAATTTTAAAATGGCATGATTTTCAAAGCTGCAAAGGACCCACAGCCCCCAATTACTTTAAGAAATGCAATGCTGCAAGCAGAGTATCAAACATTTTGCATATAAATGTTCTTTACTGCTGGTAAGACTACAAATATTCCTGTCTTATGATGATCTACAATTGCTCTAATGACTAGCAATTAGTACTCATCTTCTGCCTCAACTGATCACAATAACATCCAAAGAAGTTGTCAAACAGTGGGAAAAATAAATCTTTGATAAATGTATTTGTAGAAGGGGAAAAAAACAAGACAAAGAAAAAGGTGAGGATGAAGTGATCTAAACACAAGTGACAGTAGTCTGAAATACATTTAGATAATTGAGGTTGCAAGATATTATCTCTAATGTATTCATTTGAGTCCCTGTTACTATGGTACCTAAGCATTCTTAGCTACCCTGTATCGAGAGAGGGAACCACTGTTACCCCATTTTACAAATGGGGAACTGAGGCAACAGGAGACCAAGTGACTTGCTTCAGGCCACACAGCCCACACATCACAGAGTAGTGCCCAAGTGCCAGACTAGCTTGTTAATCACAAGACCACTTTTCTTCTGCTTGAACAGTGTATCAATATCATGGGGAAATTGCCTCCTGCAGTTTGAGGATAGGCTTAGCTCTACGGCCAGCATGAAGAACTTTGTTTTGATGGTCCTCCTTCCAAAGTTAATGGAACTAGTTAACTAAGGGAAGGTTCTGAAACACAATAGAATACTGCCCACAGATCAGCATGACATTAGACTTAGCTTTTATCCTCAACTATCATTATTGTGGCCCTTTGACACCCTGTACCTCAAAGTAGCACGATGGAAACCCCATAAACCCTACTGTGATACGATTATGATATGTTTGATACATAGTATGCCTTGTGATGTATCAGTTCATAAGTCTTGATCTGTTGAACATGAAAATCCTACTGGATTATCTGTGCTATCGTTGTATACAGAGTTATGAAATTTTGGTATTTTTGTTACTGAAATTATGGTATGTGGTTGGGAGATGCCCACAGTCAACTTTTCAGTTACAACAAAGTACCAGATAGACATGTGTTCATGGCCCATTAAAGGCAATAGAGACTGCCTGACCAATGGGGACAAATATAAGATCACAGCAAAGATCTTTCCAGCAGGCTGGAAGAAACTATAAGAGAGACAGGGATATCATCACTTGACCTCTACCCCACATCCCCATTCTCAACACCAGAAGGAATGTCTAGAAGACAAAGACTTCACCAGATCCCAGCCCAGGGCCCTATTAGCAGTGGCACAGTCCCATCCTTCTGGCAGTTCACCTGCAGGAGTTCTGGCTGCACCTCCTTGCTCCACATCACCATCTGTAATGCAGGCATCTCACTGGCTGGTGTCCAGGTCCTGGTCCAGATCCAACCCCTCTGGTAGTTCACCTGCAGGAGTTCTGGTAGGTGCTTCCTTCCTCCTCAGAGGTCAGCCCAGACTGAGCTGCTCTCCAGGTAAATATGGCCACTGCTCTTGAAACTATACGTGCTGCACTTACAACAGAGGGAACAAGGAAGGTCCTCATGAAAAACTCCCATTGCTGGGCTGAGAGCTCTTACAGAGGTCAGGGAGTTAGATAGCCCTTGGAATGATTTTATGAGCCAGGAAGAAGTGCTTGCTGTTTCCTTTTCTTTTTACTCTTTTATCCTGTCTACAATCTGCTTCTCTCTCACAGCCCTCTCTACAATTCCCCCTCACCCATCTGATATATCCCCCCTCCTCAAGCCAATAAATCAGCCTGTGAAATCTTATTCTACTTCCACTGTGTCTAATCATTTTGAATGACAATGAAGGGATATAGGCTTTTGCTACAATTGGAAAGGGGACAGCTGCTCAAAAGTAGCATTTCTCAAAACTGAAAACCAAACTATGGTAATCACACACTCCATTTTGTATCTGCCTTCTCTCATTAGCTTTTCTGAGTGCAATTGACAGAACTCCGTAAAAAGTGATTAGCGTGGATTTTTTTTTACTATTTTTAGACAATAGATTGATGACAACATAGAAACCAATTACAGTTATATGTTTTGAGACAATTTTTGCCTCGGGAAAAGTCCATATTAATTTACCAGCAAGAAGAAGCAATACAATGCATAAGGCAGTCACAAAAATAACTTCATTGTTTAGGCTGTCATTTGTTTTTCTATTAAAATCTTTCTCCTTCTCATAACAGAGAGACAAAGTAGATGAGATAATATCTTTTATTGGAGCAACTTAAAACATTACTTTACCTACCTTGTCTCTGTATCCTGGGATTTACATGGTTACCACTCTGCATTTCTTTAAAAAGCTCCTTTCCACCTGTTTTGTGTGTGTGTGTGTGTGTGTGTGTGTGTGTGTGTGTGTGTGTTATATGTCTACCCTGAGAAGAATGTTTAGGGAAAAGATTGAGATAAACTGGATAATGCATTTGTGAGACACCATGTCTTGGGAAGGGTGCTCCCACTTTTTGAAAATTGTTGTAATACTACTTGTAAAACCAGATCTCAGAAATAGCTTTCATGTCCTAAAGCATTTTATTTGTCTTGAATAAGATCCAGGGCATAGGATGACCTTAGATATGTTTGGGTGAAAATGTTGGGAGCCAAGCACCACAATTATTTTATCTGGTCAGGGCTCCAGCACAACTTGATTGGCTTAGCTTGTTAAATTAAACAGTGGTAGGTGACGAAGCTCTGTAGACATCCATAGGAGCTTGTAATTACCCTAAGAAATATAGCTTAGCAATAAAATTTGATAATACAGTGATACTGAGCTTGTGGGAACCATCTGCAAAATATTCAGTGAAGCTTGTAAACATCCCTGAATCCTAGCAAAGCTAGTACAGTGCCAGTAGCCATGTTCCCTTATAAACCCACAATGAACATACTCACTAGAAAAGAAACGTCTGGTCCTGTGGCACCTTAGGACATGTCTACACTGAAATAACTCCCCTTACTTTGAAATAACAAGGTGAGCGTCCTTGCAGCAAGCCTGTTATTTTGAAATTATTGGACTTGTTATTTCAAAATAATATCTTCTTCTTGTGCTGAGGAATAACACCTATTTCGAAATAACATTAGTGTGGATGCCCAGCTGCTGTTATTTCAAAATAATTGGCCTCCAGAGGCGTCTCACAGCTGCCCTAGTGGACACTCTGGCCACAGCCCTGACAACTCTAATGCTCCCTTCTCCTGCAGACTCGAAAGCTGCAGGCAGAAGGGAAAGGGCTTGAGGCACAACACAAGCCCTGCTAGTCCAGTGCCATACAGCAGCCTGCCTTGGAGCAATGGCAGACACCAGAGCTCCCTCTGAGCCCCCCACTATTGTGAGTACACCTGCAGCCACCTCCGAAGAGGGCACCAGCCTGGACTGGTGTGAAGATCCTGGCTCTCATTGAGATCTGGGGCAAAGAGACAACCCTTCAGGATCTCTGCATCAGAAGACAAAATGCCGATGTGTTTGGCCAGATGGCCACCAGCGTGGCCCTGGAGATGAAAAAAAAAGAACTCCAGCAGGCCTACCCAAAGGCCAGGTAGGAAAGTTCCTGCTCTGGGATGTCACCCCATACTTGCTGCTTTTATGAGCATCTGAATGCCATCTGGGAGGGGGGTCGGTCACCTCACTTCCCCTCACTGTTGATTCTGGCCAGGACATGCCTGTAGTCAGCCTCCACAATGATGGGGTTGTGGAGGAGGACATGGATGAGAAAGCCACCATGCCCGCCAGCCAGGGGGTCATCATAAACCTGAAGCCGGTCCCCACCCCCCCACACTCACACTAGGATGTCTCCCAGGGCTCGGACAAACCCTGAGAAGGTAGTTCAAGTGAGTTCCATCACTTTCCCTATACACACACGGGGGCAAGATATGGGCGGCAAGGTGCACATAGCTCCATGACGTTGTCATACAGGAACCCCTCAATCCTTCTCACAAGGTTCCTGCACAGGTCTGCCTTACTCCTGACTCCATGGTGGGACACCTTCCCAAGACAAGCCACCACAAAGGAGGCTGGGGTCTTGGAAACACACAGCAGTGCCGTATACGCCACAGGGTCATGCCTGCACTATCAGGTAGCATCCACTCACAGTCAAGCGTGGCGATGTGGTGGACACCAATCCCCTGCATGAGAACCTGCTGTGGAAAGGAAGCCAAGGGGACCCCTATAGCACTCTCCCTGGAAAGAGGAGACTTCTGCTCACACACACCTCCCCCAACATCCTCCCCCCTCTCCTTCAGTGGGCAGGGATAGAAATTCGCCCTCTTTGGGATGCCGTCACTGCCAGACTTGGCATGTGCAGGACACAGAAGGAAGCTGAGCACCCTCATCACCCTCTCCCACCAGCAGGTTCCTGGTCTGGCCATCACCTGCCTGCTTATCCTCGGGACGTAGGGGTAGCGAGGCTCCCCTGAGTTATCTGTGCCTCTGCAGGAAAGTACCCACTCTCTAGACAATAGATGGCCTTGCTCAAAGCACATCTCCATCCCCTGAACCAATGTTCCATGTCTGTAGTTCCCGTGATTAGTGTCATCATCTAGCCACACTGCCACATGTGGAATTCTTTGAATCCATCCTTCCAAAATTCTTTGAAAAATGTCAGGGGCCAAGGGCAAGCCAAAAGAAAACCTATTATACTTAAACAGTCCATTGTGAGTATAGGTTGGACATCCCCTGTCCGGCATAGCTGGGACCTGACCTGTCCCGAACTAGAGAATTTGTCAGACCAGGGAGGTCTCCTGCCACTGGCCCCAAAGCCATCACCCACTGCTGGCAGGCTGCCCCAGCAGGCAACCCTACCTCCCCTTCCCCCAACATGGCTGGGCTGCTTGACCAGCTATTGCTGGATCCAGCTCCTGCAGTGGGGCTCCAGTCCCACACAACCAGGATCAGCTGCGGGCCTGCAGCTCTAGTCCCAGCCTTAGGTAGCCCCAGCCCTGTGCATCTGTTGGAAGCTGCTGGGCTCCATCTCCAGCCCTTTGCAGCCCCAGCCCCATGCAGCTGGACGAAACCACGGGGTTCCAGCCTCAGTCCTGCATTCCTGGCAGTTGCCGCGGAGACTCTCACCCCACACTGCTGCAGGGCTCCAACCTCAGCCCCGTGCTCTTGAGAGCTGTTGGAGGCTGCTGCGGGGCTCCATCCCCAGTCCCACACTGCCCCCAGCTGGGCTGTGAACACTGATGCCCTGGCTAGCCCTCCTGCCGTTAGGCTCCTGGGCTCTCTGGTCCAGGAGCATCCATGGTCAGGCAGTACCAGATTTTGGAGGTACAACCTATAGTCACAATGAAATACTGCTTAGAATTTTCTTCCAGAATGAATCTGATGGCAGGCATGGCTCATGTCTAACTTTGTGAACATTACCCTCCTGCTACAACTGCAAACTGAGCCTCAATTGTTTTAATTTGGATACTATTCCAAGTATGAGACATTATTTAGTATCAAATTTTAGTCCATACTTATGAGAACAGAGCCATCTGGCTCCAAAGCTGGTACTGTTGGTACAGAAAACTGTCGTAACAGTAATAGTAACAAAAGTCTCAAAGGGGTAGCCGTGTTAGTCTGCAACTTAAAAAAAAAAATAAAAAAACAAGTGGTCCTGTAGCACCTTAGAGACTAAGAAAAAAATTATGTAGTCTCATGAGCTTTCATGGGCAAAACTCCCTTCTTCAGATGAGTGGAGCAAGAGGCCTAGTAACAGTAATAGTAAAATGGCCTGTAGCCCTTTTAACTTAATTTCAACTTTGTTTCATGGCAAAGAATATAGATCTGCATTTGAAATAATGAGGCACGACATTTGTGTGTATATAGAATTTGGCAGTAGTGCCTTATAAAGTGCCCAGATCATCTTTAAATACTTCCTTATGTGTATTTAAAACAGTTCACAGAACTAGATCATCTTCTGGTTTCAATTGAGGCACTTTTCTTTTCCAATCCAGTAAAAGATCAGCAAAACACACTCTACCAAGCAAGATAGGGGCAATGCCTGTGACCGTTAGCCATGGTAGATGTCTTGCTCTGGAAAACTTACATATTAGTGACTCCCTGTATCTTTACTGGTTCTTTGTGTATGTTTTAAATTGTATCTTATGTCTCTGCAATGGAGGTGGGTTGCTATCCATCTTGTGTGCCTCTTGGCTCACAATAGCTATTCTACATCCTTCATTAATCTCAAATCATACTCTTTCATTTACAGACGGCTTTGTATGAATGGGAACTACTTTAGGAACATTTGCTTCAGTCACATGATAGACAGTATAAGCTACTTCCTCCTCAATTCATGAAAACTACCATGATTGTGAGCTTGCTTTGTATAATGGTTTTGTGCCTGTTTTCCTGGTTTTATCTCAATACATTCCTCAAATGTGTCCCATCAATTTGAAAATGTGGTATTTTTTACTTTTAAACCTGTAGTCTAAACAGATATGTTTTCCTCCACAATGAGAACACTCTCTAGTATCTGATTGCTTCCATTTTCCAGGTTTCCTTACCATTTTGTACACCATATTTAGTATTTCCTGGATGCTATTTCCAGTTCCCTGGGCCTTTGTGACTTTTGTTTGTAAATTCTGTAAAATAGATAGTGCAGATTGTATAGCCTGGGGTAATTTCAAATGTTAACTGGTGCTTCAGATAGTATTCATTCATGCCACAAACTAATGCATCTCTTGGAACTTGTGTCAGGGTTACACCCAATTACTATCTTGAAAGAACTTCCTCATTGCTGCCAAACGCTCTGCTGCTATCTTCCCCTACTTTATTGACTGAGAGTTAAATGTACATTGTTCTACTATTTCACTGGCTGTTGAGTTGAAATGGTCTAATAGAGTTACTCATCAAAAGTTTTATCTGTAGGCTTTTCAGGGACTTAAAGTTCTTATTAAACTCTAAGTCTTGGCCCCTACATGGCTGTGATAGATGAATGTAAGAAGAAAGCTATCTGTAATATAACTAGAAGTGAAAAAATTATACTAGTTTGCAGTATTCTTCTTACGGTTGGTGTGGATTAAATGTGACAATAGTTCCAAAAGTTATAAACACAAGGGTAATGGCTGCAAGCCTTACATATTTGTTCCCAGACCTATTTCTTACTCTTTTTTTTTCATTCTTGTTAGTTCAGCTCTACCTCATCACTGTGTTATAGTATACCATATACACAGCAGCTTCTTTAGCTAATAACTGATTTTATTCAGGCAACACACGTTTGCCTGCAAAGGTTCTACCAGCCTGCCACTTCCTGCAGTTCCCATTGTGTTTATCTGCCCACTCCTTGTTTATTACCCGCAGTAACATTCCACAACTGGGTAAATGTGGCAGGTTTGTGTATTAGCATGCAGAATGGGAGAGAATTTGAAGGTATACATGGATGGTATTGTTCGAAGTACAATGCTACATCAAGGATATACTAAAGACATGGCCTGGGGAATTATGCAAGGTGGGGGTTGAATTAAGATTCTTTGTAGAACCTTATCTTGATTTCAATCAGCCATGCAATATTTTTCTTCACTGAAACGTTCTTTTGGTGACCATAATTCCAATTTAAAACTTTCCATTGATCACTAAGGAATGTATAATAAAATGCTTCAATGTCATATTTTTGTGTGTTTCTATAACTCAAGGGCCCAAGTCTTTCTGAAGGTTGATTTTTTTTTTCTTGTCTGCAAAATGAAATAATCTTTGAAAGCTAGAGGCAACTTTTTATGTTGCATATCAAGAGATCATTTACTTTGGATGAATGGCTCTGGTCTCCCTAGAACAGAAAATTCTGGTGCTTTATTTCCTCTCCCTGGCACTTGGAACAATGAAAAGCTCTCTTGCTAAATGCTAAAGAATATGTCTTTGACTTTAACCTTTTCTTAGCTCCATAAAGGTCAAGCAAAGCACATAACTGAGGGAAGCTCCAAAAATAAAACAAACTAAGGAATCACAAAAGAGGCTATTTATGAACATGAGCATTAATAAGATATCTTTAGTATCAGTCATCAAAGACTTTTGTGTTTTTTACACTTTTCAGAGAAATGCAGTCACACCCATAAAGTAGCCGGTATAGTCATACTGCTAACTGCACTGCTACAAAAGCCTTTTCTATTTAATTAATTTCAAGGGTTACAATTCCTCAGAAATGAAGGTGAATCCAGATGAAATGGTATCCAAGTCAGGCATGATGGAAGGCCATTAAAAAAAACCTAGTCATTTGATGCAGTTCTTGAGCAATAACATAGAAATATTTTTCTTCACTGAAACGTTCTTTTGGTGACCATAATTCCAACTTAAAATTTTCCATTGATCACTAAGGAATGTATAATAAAATGCTTCAGTGTCATATTTTTGTGTGTTTCTATAACTCAAGGGCCCAAGTCTTTCTGAAGGTTGATTTTTTTTTTCTTGTCTGCAAAATGAAATAATCTTTGAAAGCTAGAGGCAACTTTTTATGTTGCATATCAAGAGATCATTTACTTTGGATGAATGGCTCTGGTCTCCCTAGAACAGAAAATTCTGGTGCTTTATTTCCTCTCCCTGGCACTTGGAACAATGAAAATGATATTATAACAATGAAATTATAACAATGATATTATAATATCTATAATATCTATAGATATTAACACTAAGCAATTTTTTTCATTGTTCATCTATGATTGTTGCTCAAAAAAAGTAATGCCAATTTGACTAAAGGCCAGATCTTATTACCTTTACTCATGTTAATTAGTACTTTAGTAATTAGTACATCCCTAAGCTACCTCCACTGATTTTATGCAGTAACCTACTATTCGAAGTAAGTAAATTAGAATCTTCCCCTTAAGCAAGTAACTTTCAGCAAATAAACATGTGCCAAATTCTGCCACTTATATACTCAAAATAAGTAATAAAATAATTCCATGAGTAGCTCCAAGCTAGTGGCAGAGAAAGCTGCTATTCCATGTAAAAATTGCAGTTTGGACCTGCATTTTTTTTTGAATCTGTAGGTATTCATAACAATAGAGATTTGTGTGTGGATAGGGCCATATGTTGTACATATTTAAAACAGAGTTTTTTAAATATTCTGGGTAAATACTGAACAAAATTATTATATTGTTTTTCAATTTCCCAAACTTGCAGTTTTCAGGAATATGTGATGTGCAAAGTCAGGCCCCTTTACCAGACAATGTGATAATGTGATAATGACAGAGCCAGGCATCCTACCACTTCTTTTGGAGTAAATCAGTGGCTCAGACTCCATCAGCATCAGATTAGATGGAGTGGTTCCTCCAGCCTCTGTAAACTCTATAACGTTATTTAATCAAAATTAGATTCTTTTTCTTACTTGTAAGGACGAAAAGCATTAAGGACCCTCAGGGATTGTGCCTAGTGAGAGGGGATATGAAGCTGGACACAATGATGGGGAAAAAATATAACTTCCAAGCAAACTTGATTCATTTGAAAATGAAGTGCATGCCTTTAGCTATATTTTACAAATATTTCATATGGCCCTGCATCTAGCCTCCCAACCTCCCTAAGTGGTCTATCCCCACCCCACACTCCCAGTGTTCCCTGTAAACTGTGCACTTGTGCCGCTGCTCAGAAGAAATTCAAATGCTGCCCAGCTGATTGGCAGAGCACCCACAGCCAAGTTTTTGTTTCTAACCATGGTGTTCATGTGCACATGCCTGAGTGCACGTGGACAACTTTTTTTTTTTTTTTTTTTTGCTCTGCACATGGATGGAAAAAATCTTCACATGACCAGAAAAGATTAAAGGGAACATTGCACACTTCCCCAGCCTGGCTCAACCCTCTCCCCTCTTTCTGTACTGTATCTTCTACCTCCTCCCACTCCCTTCCCTTCATTCAAAAACATTATGCTCCCTTGTTTCCCCATTTACCTTCTCCCATTCCTGGATTGTCTCCTCTGATCCTCCTCCAACTGTAAGTTGTCAGCCTCTTCCAACTCCTAGTTCCTCATTCTTGAATGGTCTCCCCTTTCACTCCCTCCTACCTGCCCTGATTTGTAGGTAAGCCACCCTATGTGATGTAACAGATGGTGATCTCTGCATCCAATCTGTAGAGGATGAGATTTGCTGATGCAGAAGCAGCAGACTGAGCTGAAGCCAGGGACTGAAAGGATCTCTAAAGCACAAGGGTGTAGGAGACAAAATCAGCCTTCAGGGTAACCCTGATGAGCTCCACCAGCCTCGATTCTGGTCATCCTGTCAGGAAGCAAAGTTACAAAGCCTCGGACATCCCTGCCACAGACTGTGCCATAGTCAAGAACGTGAAGAAACTAAGCTAAGATGTAGTTATTCTTATAGAACAGTTGATTACAAGTGTGTGCTACCCCCTCCAGCACATCGCAGTACTGACCCTGGGATGAAGCCCTACAGAGATTCAGTAGCTAGCCTGGATGCGTCTGTAGACAAGTCTCTGAGGGATCTATAATACACTGATGGCCCTCTGGGGGAAGTGGACAGAGCCGTGCAAGGAGTGCATGTCCTGGCTCAGCACATTAGGGAAATCAAAGGAACTCTGGAAACACTTGAGCTGTATGCAAATAGTTGAAGCCATTCGTGATGTCTGACCATTCTCTCTTGAAGAAAACATCTGGAAAGTGAAGTAAGTTTCCTAGTACCCATAAATTAGCTAGAAGGGGAGGGGGAATCATTTCGGTACTTCTTTTGTATATGCTAAAAGCCCCACTGGTTCTGGAAGAGCTGCTTGGAAAAGGAGGTTATTCATTCATAGTCAGAGAACACATTCCAGAACAGCTGTCCCGCACATTGCTCTCGTATGCATGCAGAGTGTTTCATTCCAGGTACAATCATGCCTTGTTTGTACTTTATTTTGTAATCACAGATTTAAAAAAGCATCCCCTGGCAATGAGAACATCATGTAAACATCCGCCTAGGCTCAAAATTGAAAACACAAAAATAATACAGCAAGCACAATACAGGCTTCTCTGTCCTCAGTCACTATTTCAAGTAAACATGCCATCCACTCATCTTACTGCGTGATTAATTTGATCTTCCAATTAATTTGGTCAGAACCTTCAGGCACCAAGTTGTTTGTAAACATATAATCCCACTTCGATCCTTCATTTGAGTCTAATGATTTTTTTTATTCATCCTGAATAGAACAGCTTCAACAGGAGAGAATTGGGGACCTCGACATCAGAGTATCCCATTGCTCAGGGATTAGGGCACTTTGTTACAAGGTGAAGAATCCTCGTTCAAGTGCCTTCTTCCTTCAGCTGAGGTGGGAACTTCTAGGGGGGTCTCCTACATCCCAGGTGACCACACTTACCCCAGGGCTAAAAGGTTCTGACAGAAGGCCTCTTTCTCCTCCCCCAACCAGAGCTGTTCTGTGCGAATTCAGCCAAGGGGCCCAATCCTGTAGGCAGGCACTCTCTGATCAGTCTCCAGATGTAACTTAAGCAGTCAAATGACTAATTTTCCTTTATTTCAGAATCACTCTGGGGCTTACACAGGAGATAAGCACCAGGCACCTATAAGGAGACAGTAGTGCACATGCTCAGAAACAGAAGCCTTGGGAACTTTTATTGCAAATGCTTGGGCACTGAGTGAATGTAGGCACTAGGGATGTTAAAATGCATTTAATTAAGTAAATGTGTAACGGCTGAAAATGTCAGTGATTATAAGGTTACTCATGAGGGTGGCAGGGAGCAGGTGGCTCCCTGGGAGCCAGTGCACACAGGGAGCCAGCTTTTAAGCCAGCTCTCCATTCGCACTAGCTCCCATCTGCCGCCTCTGATACAGAAGCAGCAGCATGGTGAGGCAGGCGGCTCCCCACACATACCATAAGCCTGCATGTAACCATGAAGGTTAACTGATGAGCCCAGGCTCATCGGTTAACCACGTACATGGTTACATTCTCACATCCCTACTAGGCAGCCATAAAGAAGTTTTGTGCATCAGACTTGTTCCATAGAGGTCTAGGTGCCTACCTCCTTTTCAAGCCAAGATACTGGATTGCATGGCCATTGGTCTGATTCAATATGGCAATCTATCTGGTTTACAGGAACATACAAAGGAGTCCAGAAAAGGCTCTTGTAAAAATGTGCTATTCAAGCATTGTCATGTATGTTACCATAGACCAGAGGTGGGCAAGATAGGGTCCGCGGGCTGGATCTGGCTTGCCAAGCTGTTTGATCTGGTCCACAGTTGCCCTGCTGCTCCCCCGCTCCTAGGCCAATTGAGGTCTGGGGGCACGGGAGTGTGCAACGTCTCCTCCCGCCACCAGGGGCAGACAGCACCTAGCGGGAACTGCCAGCTGTTCAAAACAGCTGACAATTCCCTCTAGCTGTAAGCCTTTGGCGGGGTGGAGCAGCTAGAGACTTTGTGCACTTCCCCACCCCATTCCCTGGCTAGCCTGGGGGCGGGGAGAGTGCACAAATCTCTTCCCCCCATCATGGGTGCACGGCACCTACAGGGAACTGCCAGATGTTCAAAATGACTGGTTGTTCTCTCTAGGCACCATGTGCCCCTGGCAGGGCAGGGCAGGGGAACAAAGACTTTGCATGCTCCTCTGCCCCCAGGCCAATCAGGGCATGGGAGTGGTGGTGCACGTGAATCTCCTCGCCCTGCCAGGGGCACCTAGAAGAACAGCACCCTTCCACCTGAGGCCCCGCCCCTCCCGCCCAAGGTCCTGCCTCTTTGGGGGCAGCCTGCAACCCCTTCCAAAATTTGTGAACTGGCCTCCCTGCAAAAATTATTGCCCGCCCCTGCCATAGACACTGTAATATACTATCAAGGGCTTTGAAAACTCCATCATGCATCCCCACAGTCACATGGATAAACCTGACAAACTGTTAAAGTCAAGTTGATAGAAATACTTTCATGTAGTGTAGAAGGATGTGATATAGAAGGAAACTCTTCTCTATGGAGGAGATTCCACCAGCACTGATGAAGGCATGCAGTGGTAGGGAGGAAGTTAAAAGGCTTCTTCATAACAGCTGGCCAGAGATTGAACCCCAGTACTCACTGAAGTGCATGGGCTACTCTCTAAAGGGAGAACAATGTCTCAAAGAGGGCAAAAAGGGGTTGGAAGTAGAGAGAACCATTGTGTCTACGTCACCACATGTCCAAATCTCAACTAGGGCAGTCAAAGCAGGGAAAAATCTGAGGCTGGGAGTAGCCGAGGAGTTCATAGTCAGATTCCAGTCCAGAGTCAATAACAAGGTTCACAGTCTGAGTCAGGAGGCAAAGTGCAAGCAGAGATTAAGCCAGGAATTCAGGAGCAAGGAGCAGGAAGAATCATGGCAGCTACAGAAGATCCATGCTGCTGCTGGGCTCTTCCTTGAGTTTATATAGAGCAGGGAACCAATCAGGAGCAATGAGGCTTCTGTGTGTCATATTCTTGTGGCAGATCCTCCTATGGTCAGTGTCCACAGCGGGTTGCGGTAAGTGGAGCATAAACTGTTTTCTGCTGCTGTCGGGCAGCAGCCTGGAGATGCCAGCTAGCTAGGAGCTCTGCAGACCTGGGTTATTGTCCTGTGGGGCCTTATACTAGGTGTCCAAGGGTGGTGCTAGCTGCCCGTTGAGAAGAATTATGCCAGTCCACTTACAGGCTGTGGCAGCTGTCTGTGCCCTGTCTTATGCATGGGGAACCACTGGGAGTCTGAGCTGAATGCCAGTGGTGCTCCCTCTGAGGCAGCGCAGCTCTGTACTGCAGTAACACAGAGCTCTTCCTAACTCTCTGACCCTGCAGTTATCAACCCACAGCCCAATTAGCACACAGCTGTGGCCCTGCAGGGACCCCTGCAAGGTCCAAAGTCCGGAGCTGTCAGCCAGCCCTGGGGTCAGCCCTACAAGCTCTGGGGCTGCAGTGCAGTGGAGGTTGGGGTCCCAGACTCCTGGCCAGCCCTACAGGGTGGGAGTGTTGGGCCTGCCTCATGATCCTCCTGAGTCCTGCATCCAGCCCCACAAGCTCCAGGCAGCTGGGAAGCCATGAGGTGGGACCTGGATTCCTGGCTGGCCCTGTGGGGTGGGAATCCAGGGCAGGCAGCCAGCTGGCCCCACCTGTCCCTGTGGGGTCAGGGATCCCACGTCCAGGGCTGCTGCCTGATTCCTCAATCTCTGGGTAGCTGCATGGCGGGGGCTGGGGGCTGAGACTCCCAGCAGGCCCTGCTGGCTGGGATACCTGGGGCTGCCATCTGACCCCACACAGCATGGGTCTGAGGCAGGTGGGGGTGTGAAGTAAAGGGCTCCCAGCCAGCCCTGTGGAGTTGCGAGTCCAGGGCTGCTGGTGAGCCCTGTACTTCAAACTTCCACCTTCCCCAGAGCAGGGGGTTCCAGGTCTGGACAGCCATTGCCCTCCTACCTGGCCCCTGCGGGTCCACATTACACCATCTTTGTGGGCCACAAAGATAAATAAGTTGAGAATCACTAATCTAGCCTAAATGTTCAGAGTTACTTTTAAATTTGGCCATGGCCCAAAGGTTTAATCCTTCTGAAAGCAACTGGCCTCCCTCATACGCAGCTTCCATTGAGTATGTCACCCCCAACATGGTGTGAAGGGGCCAGGTTTTTTCGACTGGCCAGTTTTCCAGCTATTTCAGTTTTGTCAGCGCATAAATAATAAATGGTTTCCAAATGAATCCGAGCTGTCTCCTCCAATAACCTTCTCCAGCGTAAAGCACAACTTGCAGTTGAACGGAGTGTTTTGTAGTACAAGGGTTGCAGCATGTCCTGAGCGAGAGGCACAGAGCCACCAGCAGCAAGTCCAAGAGCAGGTGGGCGTTCTTACAGGGTCTCACTCCCATGAGCTAGTACAACTTTACAGGTGTTCATTTAGCACCATGGCCAACTATATTCCCCCACAAGAGACATTAATTCCAACAGTATTTGGACTGTGTTAATTCCCTTCACGTTCCCTCCTTCCCTGTGTCCTCCCCAAGGCAGCCCTATCCCTCTGAGAAAGCCTCTGAGGGAGGGAAAATAAATATCTACTTCCTCATCTCACTTCCCAGCATTGGGACAGCCTATGGAGGGCTGCTGGAAAATCTCACACAACTTTTATAAAAAACTTCTCCACGCTGCATAGTGTGGTGCATTACAGCACATGAGCAATGCCATCTGTTTAGCATTCATCCTGGAAACTGAATGGTGACAAAGGTCCAGGTAATATATATTTTTGAGTTGCTGCTGTAGCCACCAGATCAAGCTCAGGTTCTAGCGAGGAGATAATAGAGTGAAAAGTTAGGTAGGACCTGTTATCCTTCACAGTTTTCTGCCACAGAAGGAAGAGTGACAGGAGAAGTTCTGTTTTATGTACCTTTGTTACTCCTTCCCCCGCCCAAAACAAAAGAAAAATACCCCAGTCATACCATGGGAAGCCATGAAAGATAGAAGTTAAAGGATTATATTAATCTTCCAGAAGAAAATTTTAGCTAGCCAAGACCTGAGAAATATTTCCAATAGTCAGAAATGAAATACAGTATTTAGTTGAATGCTGCATATTTTTCTTTACTAAATAATTTATTATGCTGTGTACTGCAATATGAATAGATGTAGACTGTGGATCTGTGCAATGAAAATCAGGATTCATTCATGCATTGAATTCATTAATCAGTCATATATTTCGAATACCCAGTGTATTTACTAAACATGTTACCAAACCAGAAAGAGCAGAGAAAGGCTATGTCTAGACTACAGAGCTTTTCTGGGATACGGGGAAGTATCCAAGGAACGCGTCTGCTTTTTCAGAAGACTTTCCGTAAAAGCGGATGTGTTCTTTTGGCAGCCCTGTATTCCTCTCGGTGTGAAGAATAAGAGACGTTCCGAAAAAGAAGTTTTTTTCCCGAAATTTGGCCCCGTATAGACAGAAAAGCCTCTTTCTGAAAAAAAAGTGGAAAAAGATATGCTAATTGTGGTTCACAATTTGTGTATCTTTTTCTGACTTTTCTCAGCAGTGTAGACATAGCCTTTAAAAGGACACTCAGCATGTTCCTACTCTTTTCTTTTTGCAATGGTCTAGTATCAGCCTCTCCAAATCTCCTTTCAGTAAAGATGCATGAAGTTGGGCAAAGTTGCTGCAGTGGCCATTTCTCTGGCAATAATATAATGTAAGGTACACCTATAGAGAAATGAAAGGAATATTCCCACTCATCACAATAATTTCTCAGTACACTTGGCACCACCCAAGTGATATATACCATCATCTCTCGAAAACAAGTAATTCATTAGGAAAATACATGGCAAGTAGGAACCTCAGGCTCACCCTACAGTGCTAAAAATAGCTGTATAGGCATTTGGACTCAGGCTGGCACTTGGGCTCTGAGAAGTTTGAACGTCTATACAGCTATGTTTAATGTTGTAACACTATACCACATCTGTGTTGTAGCACTATACCACATCTCCAGGGTCTGAGATTCACTGCCACAGATTTCAGCTTGCCACGTAAACAGAAGGGAACAAAGAGAAAATGTTGTGTCTTCCTATTCCCCATTTCTTTGTGTTCTTCTGAATGGCCAATGGATACAGAAGACCAGGGATGAGGGTGAGAAAAGCCAAGAAAGCAGATGACAGCCCTGGCCACCCAGAGTCTGACCTGCATAAAAACCATAGCAGATAGTGTGAGAAAGTAGATTGTGGGAAGCGGGGCCTAG
The DNA here is from genome assembly GCA_019425775.1 of Rafetus swinhoei. Taxonomy (NCBI): domain Eukaryota; kingdom Metazoa; phylum Chordata; order Testudines; family Trionychidae; genus Rafetus; species Rafetus swinhoei. The sequence continues at coordinate 161,618,062 of CM033424.1, forward strand.
AGGGCTATATGTAAGTGACCTGTTAATCTCCCAGCTGTCTTCACATTCCTTTTCTCTAAAGTTGCCAAAATGCACAGAATTCATTCAGAGTGTGGGGTGCAAAGGTGACTTGTAGCTCTCAGTTACACTTTCCTAATGCTGATCATGCTGCATGCATTCATTCCACCATTACAACAGTCTGTTTTAACTTATGCTAGCCTGTTATGGTCACCAGGGATCAGCCACCTAGACAATGACTGATATAACATCATGACCATAGCCACACTCCCCTTTACAGTAACTGTACCCCACATTCATCTAGTAAGCCAGCAGAAAGGAAGTGCATGGAGTATGAGCCCCTATACTGGCTGAATTCCTACAGCAGATCATCCATACACTGGGGTACCTACAGAGGTTTACATGCTTATCGCCTCTTATCTGGATGAACTTCCTTGGACCACCCTTGGTGAGTTCTGTGGGTACTGAATGCATATGGTGCACCCCCATACATAGGCACTGACATTTGTTTTTGCTGGTGGGTGCTCCTTTCTGCTCCTTTTCCTCTGTGAGAGTGGTAGGTGGGGTCTTAGGGGGAAGAGGATGAATGGGGGCAGGGCCTCAGGTCAGAGCCTGGAAGGAGAGGGGCAGGGCCACAGTCTGGGTGCTGGGACCCAGAAAAGATTAATCCAGTCCTATGAGTGCACCCCCTATTTTTTCAGTGGGTTCTTCAGCCCTGAGCACCATGGAGTCGACTCACATGGAATCTAAAGGTCTGGGCCGGGGGAGGAGTGAAAGCATCTTAATGTTTCCAATTTCTATCTAGCCCTTAAGAGATCAGCCACCCTACTGCAGGCCCACGGTTGACAAATATACAGGAGTCCAGCACTGAAACTTCAGGAATAAGTGAGGTTTTAGTCACAAGGGGATGTCATGAAGAAAGAAGCCTAGTGTGAACCTGGGAAAAAATCAGGTTTCATACAGTCTCTGGTAAAGATACAAGCTGGTATTTATTTTTACACAAACCAGTATACCCATTACTAATTTTCAGTCAAATCACTGAATCCTCTACACACGTTCCATGCCGTAATTTCAGGCTGCTGGTAAACAAAGGAAAATTCCAAAACTCCCATTGGAAATTTGTCTTAAAAATAAGACAAGAAATAAGCTTTTATCTGCCCCCTCCCCGGCTTACTCCCTGATGGTTTTTCGTTTTATTTCCCTCTGAAGGAATCCGGATTTGAACAATGCATTGTCAGTCCCAACCACATATATTTTTGTGACAAAACCCCCTCTACCTAGAATGTTTGCCCAGCAATAGCTTTTAAGATGCTATTAACTTGGTAACACTATTTGCAAAAATAGATAGTAAAAAGAAATATAAAATTTTGTCAACCAATGAACTGTGAAGGACTGGCCTCTGTAACATATGCACTTGAAAATCAACCTCTTAGCCAGAGATTTGTCCTTTGAAAATAAATGCTGTCACTTTAAGGTTCACTACTTATTTTCTGGAATATATTCTTTTCTAATTAGGCAAAGTTAGACCATCTATTTCTTCAACTATGATTGAGGGCAATAAAGAACCGCACTTGATATATGGCTTAAAATACACCGAAAGACTCCCATTGACTCCGTTGGAAAGTGAATCATGCCCACCCATATTGCCTTTTCAAAATAATATTAATAAGCATACATTGTGAGCACTCGGGTTTATATTATTGCACTTTGTTTCATACCAGAGATGGGATAAGGAAGCTCAGTGTAAATCTGTATTCGATTTAGGGATAGGATACAGATTTGAGACAGAATCATAGCTAAGGATCAAGTTTCAATTGGACAGTTCCAAAATTCTACATGCTATTCTTGTGCAATTTTGGCCAGAATGGTGATCATCTCATGAGAAATTGTAATATTTTGGCTGTATCTAAACTGAATTTAATTTATGCCCTCTCTTTTAATTTTGACTGAAAATCAAAACAAGAGGGGCAGATTTGGACATGAGGATTCAAATGCAAACTCCTCTGAAACTGAAGACTGTGAATTGCTAGCCAACTACAAAAGCAGTTTCTCCTCTTTTGGTGTTTACACCTCCACATCAGCTGCTAGAAGTAGGCCTCATCCTCCCTGACTGAATTGACCTTATTATCTCTAGCCTTACTCTTGATTGGTACTCTTTTCTTATGCCTGTATATTTATACCTGCCTCTGGAATTTCCACGACATGCATCTGACGAAGTGGGTCTTTGCCCATGAAAGCTTATGCTCCAATAAATCTGTTAGTCTATAAGGTGCCACAGGACTCCTCGTCACGTCTCCTCTGAAATTGTAAGTTTAGATCTCAGCTTCGGATCCATCTCTGCTCTGTATATATAAAATACTAGAAGATTTACCCAGCATTGCACCGGTCCTTAACTCAATTAATTCTTGTTTTTCTTCATTTAAATCATTTATCTGGGGTGGGGCTGGGGATAAGGGGGTTCAGTATGCAAGCTTCCCCACAGGGAGAGAGGGCTACCCCCAGCCTGCTCTCATCACAGCAGCTTGAGGCCAGGTAAGAAGCACCTCTCCATGACCACTACAGCTCTAGTGGACACAGCCAGGAGAGAAGTGCATGTCCCCTGGCTGGGGCCAGTCCCAGTTTGTCTGCCCCCTGTACTCTTCATCCAGAATGAGGAACGGAACAAACTGTGCACTTTCTCCTTGCTCACTGAGAAAAGGGAACAGCCAGCAATGTTCCCATATAGATCGGCAAGGGAAGCGGCAGACCTCCCGGCCCTGCCAAAAGGGTTCCTGAACAGTGGGAGTTTCAGGGCTGGAGCAGTCCTGGATGGAGGTGGGGACGCCCTTCCCTCCCCACCTCCCCCGCATCAGCCTCTTTCTCCTGCCTGGTGATTCTCTCTCTTTTATGTATGCATCCCTGTACAAATTGCAGAGGGGGTGTCTTCAGCCTCCCACATACACACAACCAACACACACACACACACACACACACACACACACAACCTGACCTTGCTTTAAGTTATGATAAGAGGAAGCTGCATATCTAATTGGTGGTCCTAGCTCTTACCATTTAGGAGAAGTTCTTGAACGGATGGATGGACAGACAGACAGACAGACAGACATGCTCGCTCGCAGACAAACTCTTTCAAATACATGGTAGAAGATAAACTGCTTTATTATTATTAAATATTTATACTACAGGTTGGACCTGCCTGGTCTGGCACCCTCAGGTCTGACCAGTCCCAAACAGTGGAGTAAGCCAGACCAAGGGAGGTTGCCCCCAGCACTCTTGCTGCTGGCTTGGCAAGGCTCCTTGCCAGAGGCAGGTTCCCAGCTACCGACTCCCCTGACACTGGCCAAGCCAGACTACCAGATGCTGGCTCTAGCTGCCAGTGGTCCAGCTGGGGTGCTGGATACCAAGCCTACTGCCACCAGACTCCTGTCCACCAGGGCTGTCTGGTCAGGGAACATCCGTGCCGGACCATGGATGTTGCTCAACCAAAGAGTCTTGGTTTTGAAAGGTTCAACCTATAATCGCCAAAGATCCCAACCTGAATGAGGGCCCCAATGTGCTGGGTGTTATAGAACAAATTGTAAGATATGGTCTCTACCTGAAAGAAATTGAAACTTATATCACATATGCCAATAACATGAAGCATTAATTAATAACTTACTAGCATTAGAAAATGGCTAAACCTGAATAATATGGAAACCTATGGATAGATTTCCTGGAGGAACTACTTGTATAGTCACCAGTCAACAGGAATTATATGGCCATGGCAATAAAACACTTTTCTAAGCATTGGGTAACACTGACAACTGGTACTTTGGTCTCATGTATGGCACTACAGAGCTATCAAATACTTTTTTAAATGCCTGCGCAAACCGTGAATGTAACATGATGCTTGTGTATCCTTAAAATATGTAAGATACACATTTATTGTTTGACATCTTCTTCCATGAACCCAGAATGCACATTCAATAAATACAGCAAGGCAAATGGATGACTCACTAGGACTCAAAGAAAGTGATACCTAACAGGGCTTTAGTACAGCCATTTACTCCATAACCGAAGCTCAACATCTGCACTTTATTGGTTTTTTTACATTTGGCAAGAACTGGGGAAGAAATCATAAAAGATCCAAGAAATGAAGGCAGTACAGCGATTCAGGTAAAAGAGAACGAATAAAGTTGTAAATACAATGTTGTATATGATGTTCTCAAAGCATGCATCACACATTCTGGACCTGATTCCCCACTCATTGACTAGGAATAACTCCACTGAAAGCAGTGGTATTTCAGTGATGGAAAAATTAGTGTGACGTAAGGCTGGAAAATGTATTTCCAACTGATTCCAGTCAGGAAGCTGAAGATAATATTTTAAATAAGGCATCTTGGTAAACAGAAGCTTTACATAAAATGAAGAATGCAATGAAAAATACAATAAGTGCCCTGTAATCATCTTGGTCCGTGGGCGGCCCACTCCCTCCCTTCAACTAGTCTCAGAGCCAGGCCCTGGGATCAGAGAGGGGCAAATAAACAAACGGTTAAGTAATCCAAAGGGTTCCCAGGTACAGGCCTATCTGCAGGCTGAGCCAAGGGCCAGGTCTCCTTGCTGGCGGAGAGCTGACAGGCGCAGGTGGTTTCTCCCTTCAGGGGGATCCTGCCACCCGAGGGAAAATGGTGGCAGAGGACACAGGCCCACCCACTCCACTGTGTCCCAGCCCAGGGCCCTAACAGTGGCAGCACCAGCTGCCACCCGGTTGGCGAGGCTCTTGGCCGCAACACACTGGTCCAGTCAGTGGGATAGCAGAGGTCCGGACCACAACCCACAGCCCAGCTGACCTCCACATCCTTGGCCGGCACTAGGTCGGCTCTCCCTGGGCTATTTCCTGGTTCTCCCTGGCTCCATGTCTGATCAACAAGCTCTGTGGGGGCTGAAGGAGCTGGCAGGATGTCCATAGGTTCTGGAGGTGGCTCAGGCAGAGATCCAGGGGTTCCAGCTCATTCTTCTGATCTGTGTCCTGGGGGTCCCGGATAGGCCTCAGGCCTTAGCAGGGGTCTCTGCAGCCTCTTGTAGTTACAGGGCTCCCACAGGGGTCATGGAGGCCTGGAATAGTCCCCAGGACACAGCAGTGTTTCCACTAGGGTTAGCGGGGTAAGGCTCCATTGCCTCTGGAGCTTCGGCTGGGCTGAGCCTCCTCTTTGCTCAGCTAATGGGCTCCAAGTAAGCTGGGAGCTCCCTCTCTTATACTTCTGGCCCCGCCCTTCTGCTTCCTGTGGGCAGGACCAGGGTGCTCTGGCACTACCCACCAAGGCATCTTTAGGGGAACTTCTTCCTCCAGTCATCAGGAGGCCAGGCTGCCTCCTTATATGCCTATTTTTCTTAGTAAGAAGAAAGTAATTAATAGCAGCATGAGGACCAAACCATAGAAATACTTTTGTTGGAAATTGCCATTTACATCATTTTCCTAAGGCTCATACTCAGAGATAGGTTTTCCTCAGAACATCACAGCCCCTGAGGCCAAGTTGCTAGTCAGCAGACAATTTTTTTCCAGTGTATTTTTCAGAAATTGTTTGCATCAGTCAGAACTTATTTTTCTCTCATATTACATACCTGCCTGGAGATATCTTTCAGTAGCAAGTGCTTTTTATTGCATCAGGTCTTAAGGGATGTCTACTTTGAAATGCCCTATGGTTCCAGTGGTTATCTGGCTTTCTGCTTCCCAATCAGGAGTTAGTCACTGTTCTAGGGAGAATCTGAAATTTCTATATTTATACTTCTTTTCCCCTTTAAAGTTATCCTCAGGCAGTAGCCCACTGGTCTACTATAAATGGTCACTGGGTTCAGAAGCACATAGCGTTCCAGTTGTTGGATCTGTGAGGTCTGTTTCAAGCACAATTCAAATGCCAGCAACACATGAAACCATCATTTATGAAAGTCATCAATTGTGCAAACATTATAAAATAGGCTCCTGCTCAAAATGTTACTGTCCAGCTGCACATATTTCTATTGGTAACATTTGAAATCATTTGAGAATAAGGGCCAGATCCAAAGACCAACATAGTCAGCTGGAGTATTTCCAATAACTTCAGTGGAGTTTGAAGAAGGCGCTCAATGTATTATGTTCATGGCATACACATAGGCCATGTCTACACTAGAAAACTATTTCAAAATAACTAAATTGAATTTAACTCCCAATTTTACAAAATCAAAATAGCATGTCCCTCCCTATGGGGAAGCCTCAAAATTAGTCTGAGGCAGGCGCCGTTAATCTGGATGCACTACCTCAGACTTAGAGCCCCAGGAAGCATTGGGGAGTAATTAGTTTGAATTGCTCTAGAAAGTAGTTATTTCAAATGAGTGGCACTAGAGAGTTCACACTAACACTATTTTGAAATAACTATTTTGAAATTAGCGTTATTCCCTGAGAAAAGCAGTAGTACAGATTTCAAAATAAGCGGCCCATTATTTTGAAATAATGGGCTTGGTAGTGTGGATGTTCTGCTTATAAATTCGACCTAAGGAGGGTTATTTTGAAATAAAGCCCTAGTGTAGACCAGGGCAGAAATAATAGATAAAAACATAAAATACTCTTGCAGGAAGCTTACAACATAGCATTGTTTTATTTCCTAGAATTCCGAATAATAGCACACAAGAACCTAAAAACAGAGATAAAACACACTGAACCCTAAAACAAAGGCACAGTTCACCCCACCTTTCTCCAGGCTCAGGCTGCCTGCTGACTGATTGCTGCTGGGTCCAGTCTGTACTCTTACCTACAGAGCACCAGATTTACAAGCAGGAAGAGGAAAAACCTCTACAATTTTTACACAGGCTATGTCTACACTACAATGTTTTTTCAGAAAAAGGTACGCAAATTGCACTCCACAATTTGCATACCTTTTTCCGATACTTTTGTCAGAAGAGGCTTTTCCGAAATTTGGCCCATCTACACTGGGCCAAATTTTGGAAAAACCTCCTCTTTTGGAAGATCCCTTCTTTCTCATGGAACGAGGAAGACAGGGCTTCCGAAAGAGCGTATCTGCTCTTCTGCAAAAAAAAAAAAAGCGGAAGAGCAAACGCGTTCCCTGGATGCAGCAGAGTTTCTTCAGGATACCTCCAGTATCCCGAAAAAATCCCACAGTCTAGATGTACCCACAGTTAAAAACACAACAAACTCCCCTCTGCTGAATGATCAAATTATATATAATTTGACAAAATATATTCAGTAATCACATCAGATGTATTTGTGTGAGGCATGACCCGCAGGGCTTGTTTTTCTTTTTTCTCTTGACTCTTCGTAATTTTGTCAGGGTTGTTTACTCATTTTAATCCGATTTTTCCCTCCCTTCTCATTTGGCATTGCAACTTAGTGATGAGAGTCTGATCTTGCAAAAAATTGTTCTCTCTTTTTTGTGCTGCACCTCTCAGAATTTTTGGATGCTTTTGCTGGAGACTGCACATTTGAAACCAGTGATTTCAGCAATTTTAATGTTCCACATGGTGTCTGTTTCCATATCTGACTCTGACCTCTCTGCTAGGGAGCTTATCTCATGATTAGATCCCTTAATGTTGTGAAGCACTGCATAACTGATATATCTGCAAGTGGCACACTGTATATCTATCATTTGCTTTTTGTCCTTCCCTTAATAGACAATGTTTGTTTGGCACGTGTGCTTTTTTCTGAATTTATTTTGCTTTAGCTTAGTGTTCCATCTAATAGTGTTATTGCTTTGGGTCTTAATATTGTTACTACTTAGGATCATACTCTGACACACTCAAGTTGAGCAGTACCTTACTCCTTAAGCACCTCTATTGACTCCAGTAGGGCTATCAACATGAGGACACTTGTCAGAATCAGCAATGGATGCAGCTCCAGCCCTGGGTTTCAAAGTGCTTTAAGGAATAGCATTGTCAGTAAGCATGTCTGTACTGTAGCAAGCTACAAATACGACATAATTAGTAAGAAACACAGAAGGAAAATGTTCGCAACAATGAAGACGCTGCATTTGAAGCCTGCCCTAAAAGGTGGTAGCTGGGTTCACGAGCCAGGCATTAGAAAGAATTATACAGGTTGTACCTCCAAAACCCAACCACAGATGCTCCTGGATCAGAGAGCCCGGGAGCCTAAGGGCAGGAGGGCCAGCCAGGCAGGGCATCAGAATTCACAGCCTAGTGGTCGAGGTCTGGGGTCGGAGCCCTGCAACAGCCTCCAGCATCCCGCGGGAATGCAGGGCTGAGGCCGGAGCCCCGCAGTTTCCCCAAGCTGCACAGAGCAAGAGCTGGGGCTGAAAAAGGGCTGGGGATGGAGCCCAGCAGCTTCCTCCAGCCTGCACAAGGTTGGGGCTATATGGGGCCAGAGCCCTGCAGCAGGAGTCAGATCCAGCAGGAGCTGGGCAAGCAGCCCAGCCAGGTTGGGGGGAGGGAGAGGCAGGGTTGCCTGCCAGCAGTGGGTGATGGGCTTGAAGGCCAGGGGCAGGAGACCTCCCCTGGTTGGACAAATTCTCTAGTTCAGGACCGTCCTGACGATGCCAGACAAGGGAGGTCCAACCTGTACCACATGAAAGTTATGTGGTATAAAGTCAAAAGGTCCTTCCCATTGACATCAATGGGCTTTGTATTAGGTCCGTATTGCAGAGTATGTGACAGACTGAGTCCTCACATGTGACTGTTCCACCTTCAAAATGTCTCACCATTGAGAACTGTTTCTTGATGTGTATTCTAAATCTTCCCTATGATTATCAACTCATTATCATATATATAGTAGCCCAATGTCTGTGAGTCTGTAACGCTGAAATGCTGGCTGTTCCCTCTGGGTGGCCCGTGCTGCATGGGGAGTGCGGGGCCCAAACGGCCGCTTGAGCCACTTGCTCCCCCGCGGCGGCCACAGCGGGAGGGGAAGAGGGGCGGGGCGGTGACATACATGGCCAGGGGCCAGGGCCTGGCCGTGCACGTCACCGCCCTGCCCTCCCTCGCCTCCTGCCATGGCACTCGGCTGACTTCTGCGCCGCTCAGCTGGGCCGCCATGGGGGAGCCCAAACAGACACTTGCTCCCCCGTGGCGGCCCGGCTGAGCGGCACAGAAATCAGCCGAGCGCCACGGCGCGAGGCATGGGGGGGCGGGGCAGTGACGTGAGGCATGACAGCGGCTCCAGGCCCGCCCTGGCCGTGAACGTCCACCGCCCGTCCCCTTTGCCTCCCGCCGTGGCGCTCGGCTGACTTCTGCACTGCTCAGCCAGGCCGCCGCGTGGGAGCAAGTGGCGCAAGCAACCGTTTGGGCTCCGCGCCCCCCATGCAGCACGGGGAGTGTGGAGCCCAAACGGCCATTTGGGCTCCGCGGTCCCACGAGTGAGAGGCAGCAGGAGGCGGAGAAGAGAAAGAGAGAGATGGAGAGAGAGGCAGGAGGCGGAGGAGAGCTGAGAGAGAGAGGGGGAGGCAGTAGGAGGAGGAGAGAGAGAGACAGAGCGAGAGACCGGAGGCTCAGGAAAGAAGACCAACGTGGAGGAGAGACCTGAAAATCCCATCTGATGACGGGCTAATTGGCTAGTTTCTAATAGTAGCCTCTCTGATGCCCCCTACATAATTTCTCTCCATCCTTGATGGGTACACCCTTAGAATACATGTAGAAACTTTTTATGTCCTTCCTTAATTATTGCTTGGTCATCTGTACATATCCAGTCCTTTCAGTGATTCTTCATAAGGCAATCCCTCCAATCTCTTCTAAAAGTATACGAACCCTAAAAGTTAATAATGGAACCTTAAATGGAATCACCTCTGCCAGCAGGACTTTATGGGTGTCCTAAAAGCAAAGTGACAGTCCAGGAAGGTAAGGGCAGAAAAATAACAATCATGATACTGCAAATTCAATTAGCTGGAATGGATGTATTGAATGGATTGCAAAATCTGAACAGTTAGCACTAGTGGGCTAGAAAAATAAATGCAGTATTAATTTAAATGAGACTGTTAGAATGCTCTGAACTAGCACAGACTCTCAAACTTTTTTCTTGGGAGAATATCAACTTCCTACTAGACAGCTAGCAAAAATAAACCTCACTATCATTACAATTCTGAAACCTTCACTAGCAACAGCTCCCATGTGGGGACAGTGATTCAATAGTAATGAACCTCAGGAACAGACTCACAAATTCACGCCCTTCTTTGGTCATTTATTTCCTCCTCCCCCTTGAACATTCATTTTTTTAAGAATTTCATGACAGCAATGTGTCTTGCATTCTTTCAGTCATTTTTTTCCCCGATGCTTCTCCATTGAATGCTGATTACTATTTGGAAGCCAGGAAAAGTTTTAAATTTAGAAAAATGTGTCTGCCATTGTTGAGTCTGGACTACGTTATTTACAGCTGCACTACATTTAGATAGAGCTACCAAGCTGAAGCTATCAGAGCTATCAAGCTGATAGCAATCAGCTATCTGAAACTTTACTGATGCTTATAGTGCATACTTACCATGTGTACCGTAATGAGGAAGAATTTAGCAAAAATCTGAAGACTGCAGAGACAATGGAAGACTATAGGATTTCATATTAACCCTGAAATACAGAGGTGGAAAAAGTACCCAAAAAAGTTACTTGAGTAAAAGTACTGCTACTTTGAAATAAATGTAACTAATTAAAGGTCAAAGTATCCTTCTGGAAAACTACTTGAGTGAAAGTACAAGAGTATCTCATCTGAATTGTACTTAAGTATTCAGAAGTAAAAAGTAGCCGTCCTATGGAAGTCTATGGTTAACCATCCAAGTTATTGTAGGGCACCATTATTTCTCTCTCTCTCTCTCTCTCTCTCACGCACACACACACACATATGTGCATGTGTATATATATATACACGTGTGTGTGTGTGTGTGTATTATCCCCCCACCCTTTAGTCATTTCTTTTCCAAGCTGAAAAGTCCCAGTCTTGTTAATCTCTCCTAATACGGATGCTGTTCCTTCCCCTAATCATTTTGTTGCCCTTTGTGTACCTTTTCCAAATCCAATACAGCTTTTTTTCAGAAGGAGTGACCCAATCTGCACCATATGTGGGCGTAACATGACTTTATATAGAGGCAATATGATATTTTCTGTCTCATCTATTCCTTTCCTAATGATTCCTAATATTCTGTTAGCTTTTTAATTTTTAGATTGCACTACACATTGAGCAGATGTTTTCAAGGAACTATCCACAATAATTCCAAGATCTCTTTCTTGAATGGTAACAGCTATTTTAGATCCCATCATTTTTGTGTTCATAGTTGGGATTGTACTTTTCCATGTGCAATACTTTGCACTTATCAACACTGAATTCCATCTGCTATTGTGTTGCCCAATTGCCTAGTATTGTGAGATCCCTTTATAACTTTTTGCAGTCAGCTTTGGACTTAACTATTTTAAGTTATTTTGTAGTATCTGCAAATTTTGCCATCTCACTATTTACCCCCTTTTCAAGAACATTTAAAAGTTTAACAGTACTGGTCCAAATACAAATCCCAGCAGAACAACACTTATTGCTACTTCCCCCGCCTAGTTTTAAGTACCTGGCAATGTTTTCATGATGATCTAAGGATCCCTTAATTACTTGAATGACCAGTCTTTTGTTGAAACAAAAAACAGGACTATGTAGCACTTTAAAGACTAACAAGATGGTTTATTAGGTGATGAGCTTTTGTGGGCCAGACCCACTTCCTCAGATCAAATTGTGGAAGAAAATTGGTACAACCATATATACCAAAGGATACAATCAAAAAAATGAACACATATGAAAAGGACAAATCAAATTTCAGAACAGAAGGGGGATGAGGGGGGGAGGTAAATGTCTGTGAGCTAATGTTATTAGAGGTGATAATTGGGGAAGCTATCTTTGTAATGGGTACGGTAATTAGAGTCCTTGTTAAGACTTAGGTGTAAAGTGTCAAATTTAAGCATGAATGACAGTTCAGAGGATTCTCTTTCAAGTCTGGTGTTAAAAGGTCTTTTGTTATTCTTAATCACCCGCCTCCCTTTTTTTTATGACAAACTCCCTGCCCCAAAGGCAAAGCTGCAAGTGCTCAAACTCTATTGCAGTTAAGAGCTGCCTTTGAAGCCAGGGCATGCAGCTTTAAGCAGACCTCAAGTATGAAATCCAGGGATTCAAACATGGTACCTAGCTACCCAAGTGCATGTGGCTGTGTTTTAGCAAATCAGAATGCTGGCTTGCACAAGTGTCAGTGGGGTGATGAAAGAGGTGAGTAACTAAGCACTTCCAGAAATTGTAGTGGAGTAAAAAGTACAATATTTTCAAAAAAAGCTACTTGAGTAAAAGTCAAAGTATCACAAAAATAAATTACTGGAGTAAAGTACAAATACCGAAAAAATGTACTTGAGTAGTGTAACGAAGTATTTCTACTTAGTTACTTTCCACCTCTGCTGAAATATGAAAGTCCCATAACTTCATATACTGTAAAGAATTTAGGACCTTTTCAGTTAGGGCTGCTAGTTTTGAATGATCCCAGAGCCACCACAAACAAAGAAGTCCCATTGACTGCAAATGCTTAGAGCTACAAATCACCTTATGCAGCTTACTGAATCAGAAGACATGTGCATTATAAAGGAGATGGTCAGCTTAACTTTGAAGCTTTAGGTCAGTGATGGCAACCTGTGGGTTCTGTGTGTGACCCATGAGACATTTCGTTTACCATTGCCCAAGTGCAGGATTGCCAGATTCTGCTGCTTTCTATCTGAGTAGGGGTTTTTTTTCCTACCAGTCTTACTAAAGTGACATGCATGGAAAGCAAGGGCACATGAAGTGAGGTGCATACTGATTGCACACATCATTGACCACAAGATCTGTGCACTCCTTCTGCATCCAATGAAAGCACTGTAATGGTTTGATCAGCACACTTCACAAAGTCTAGATATGCAAGCACAGTTAGCAAATCTCTCCTATTCCGGGAGACCGTCTTGGTTAGGACAATCTTGCAGCCCACTGAGACAAAGGAGGGTCACTCATGCAGCCCACTGACTAGTTTAGGCTGCCTATCACTGCTTTTGGTGCTATCCACTGTCAGAAGTATTTGATGGACCTAAGTCCTGATTCAGTAAAATCTAACAATTCCCATCAATTAACAGTTTGTTAAATTTATTATGTGAAAACCAATAATATATATATTTGGTGCTTTTAAAGGGTCAGTTTCACAAAGCTGAAAACCACTGTAAACCATATGATTGGGGACAAATATTTTTATCTTTAAATTCTGAATGACCGTTGAAAACTGGTTAAGAGTTTTACTAGATTCCCCAAAATCCACAATCACAAAAGAAAGCCATACTAGTTTAAAACAACATGGCTTAGAGGGGAAGTGAAAATAGATAGATAGGGGAGTGGGAGAGAGAGAGATTTAAAAAAGGAAAAGATAATGGTAATGAATATAAATCAGAAGCTAGCAACTGTAGAAGGTTTAGAAGGGAAGCAAAAGAACACAAGGAGAACTCTATGGCCATCAGAGTTAAGAACAAAAAAAAAAAGGATTTTCTTCTTAAGTATTAGAAACAAAAGAAACCTAATACTGCTATTGATCCATTACTAGAAGGGGACATGGTAGAATTCTCAATAATAATGAAAGAAAGGAAAAGTGTAGATAATTCTGTTCTGCATTTGAGAAAAGCCAGAAGTTGTTGTATTTATTTGTATTACTATAGTACTGAAGATTCTAACCATGGATCAAGACCCTATGGTGCTAGACACTGTTCAGACAAAGTCCTTGCCTGAAGAGGCTTACAATCTAAACGATAACATTAAAATACTTTCCAGCAGTAAATATGGACGATGTTAAACAACAGTTACTAAAGTTAGATATTTTTAAAAATCAGCAGGTCTGGATAACTCACATTCAAGATAAACTTAAAAAACAACAAATAGTCTGGTAGCACTTTAAAGACTAACAAAACATGTAGATGGTATCATGAGCTTTCGTGAGCACAGCCAAGAATTTTTAAAAAGTTGAACAAAATGATCTCTGAACTGTTAGCATTAACTTTCAACCCATTTTGGAATACTGAAGAAATTTCCGAGCACTGAAAAAAAGGTGGTGGTGTGACAATTTTTTAAAGACACAAATGGGACAACCAATGTAATTATCGGCTCATCAACCAAACATGATCATGGACAAAATAATGGAATGGCTGATATGGAACTCAATTAATAAAGAATTAAAGACAGAAAAGTGATATAATTAAGGCTAATCAACATGAATTTTTTTAAAAATAAAAGCTGTGAAACTAATTTGATTAAGAGATTACAAATTTCATTGGTAAAAATAATATTGAAATAATATATTTAGACTTCTATAGAGCACTGGACTTGGTTTTGCATTACATTTTGACTGAGAAACTAGAACAATATAAAATTAACATGACATACACTAAATACATTAAAAACTGCCTGATAGATCTCAGAAATGTAATTGTAAATGGGGAATCTTCATGGAACAGGTAAGTTTCCAGTTGGGTTCCACAGGAATTGGTGTTTAGCCCTATACTATTAAACATTTTTATCAGCAACCTAGAAGAATATATAAAATCTGCACTAATAAAGTCTGCAGATGACACAAAGATTGGAGGAATGGTAAATAGTACAGAGGAATGAGAATTAATTGAGAGCAATATGGATCATTTGGTAAACTAGCACAAGCAAATAATATGTGTTTTATATGGTCAGATTTAAAGCAATATTTCTAGGACTAAGGAATGTAAGCTGTATTTATAGGAGAGGAGACTATCCTGGGAAAAAGTGATGATGAAAAGGACTTAGGGTCATAGCGGATAGCTGGTTGAACATGAGGTCCCAAACTCATGTGTGGCCAATCAGATTCTTGGAAGCACAAGCAAGGAAATATTGAAGAGAAGAAAGAAGGTTATATTACATCTGTATTTGGTACTGGTGTGACCACTGCTGGAGTACTAGATCCATATCTGGTGTTCACAGTTTAAGAAGTATGTTGACAAATTGGAGAGATCTCAAAGAAAAGTCAAAGTATAATTAGAGTTGGAAAACATGATTTAGGGTAATATATTCCAGGATCTGTTTAGTTTAACAAAGAGGCGGATAAGAGTAACTTGATCACAATCTATAACTACCTACATAGTGAGTATACATTTCTTGACAGAGAACTGTTCAATCTAGTAAACAAAGATTTGGCTGGAAGATGAAGCTAGATGAATTCAAAATAGAAATAAGAAGTACATTTTTAACAGTGAGTGTAATCATCATTGGAACACAATGGTAGATCAGAGGTGGGTAAAAGGGCCTCCGCAGGCCAGATTCGGCCTGCCAAGTGGGATGATCAGGCCCACGGAGGCCCTGCCGCTCCCCAACCCCCAGGCCAATAAGGCCTGGTGCAGGGGAAGCACACAAAGTTTCCTCCACCCTGCCCCCACCCTGCAAGGAGTATGCAACACTTAGAATCACCACATGCTCCTGGCAAGGCAGGAGAAGACTTTGCACGCTATCCCACCCACAGGCCCTGATTGGTTTAGGGGGAGCACATGAAGTGTTCTCCCACTGCCAGGGGCACGGGTGCCATGGGGGAACATCTAGGCGGGGGTGGGGAAGACTTCACATGCTCCTCCACGCCCAGACCAATTATGGTCTAATGGTGGGGAAGCAGGGAAGTATCGTGGCCCCGCCCCTTCCGCTTGAGGCCCTACCCCTTTCCGAGCAGCCCGGGGCCTCTTTAAAAATGTCTGAAGTGGCCCCCAGCAAAAAATTATTGCCCACCCCTATGATAGATTCTCCATCACAGGGCAATTTTTAAATCAAGATTGGATGCTTCTCTAAAAGATATGCTCTAGCTCAAACAGGAATTACTCAAGGATATCCTATGGCCTGTGTTATTCAGGAAGTCAGACTAGATGATCACAATGGTCCCTGCTGGCCTCATAATCTATGAATTTATGAACAAATCATTTCAAAAGAATTGAGAGGGAGCATAAGAGCGATAAAAGGATAGGGAAAAGAGTTGGGAAAGAAAATAGGAAGGAGAATAAAAACAGATTGGAGGAGAGGGAGAAAATAGAGAGGGAGAAGAGGAGTGAAAAAGAACAGGAAATGAAATACAAAAATTAAAACAAAGACAGGGAATTGCACAACCTAACATTTGTCATTAAAGAGACATGGCAGCCCCAGCAGCCCTGATGGCCCCAGGAGCTTTGGCAGCAGCCCTGCTGGCATTTGCAGCCCCACCAGCTCTGCCAGTGCTCGCGGCCCTGCCAGCTGCGGGCTCTAAAGTCACTCCACTTCCTGGCCTCACCATCTTCTGGGCTCTAGTGTCCAATGGGTTTCACTGCCCCATCGGCCAGCTCTGCTCCCAGCCACCAGCAACCTCTGTGCTGGGGCTCTCTCATCCAGCAACATCCGTGGTCCTTCCAAACCACAGATGTTGCTGAACCAGAGAGTCCTGGACCACAGAGGTTCTTCCTGTACCAAATTCAATTACCAAGCGTTAGCTGATTTCATGTGAAAAACATGCTTGCTCGGTACTTCAATTGGAGTCATTTAAAACTAAGACCAAATCATTCAAAAGGTTTACAAATCTCTGACTCTTTCAGCAAACCCAAGATTAGATTTCAGTCTGTTATGAAACTTTGACCCTGGCAACTTTCACTTCAGGATTTATTAAGAACATTTTTGCAGGTATCAGTTTATGGATTTTGTTGATAAAATTTTCTTTTGCAATTAAATTCTGTTGTCATTTAACATTAAGCATCTTTCAGAGAAGTTGGAAACAATGCTTACCAGAATCACAAATAACATACTGCATGTATTTAATGCAATTATGGCTAGATGAAGATTGTGGCTCTTTCATTGCTTTATCACTGTTGTTATTTTAAAACTGTGGGTTCGTTCTCTCTACTTTATTAAACACTGAATAATTTCTATGCCACTCTTCTTCCTGACGTATCTTTCCATCTCCTTTTCCTCGTCTGATTTTCTATAGCTTGTCAGAAATATTCATGCTATCTATATTTCACTTTCAAAGAGCTTCCAATTTTAATTAACTTTTATGTGGATTTTTTTTTGGTTGCCCGGTCTCCTCATTTATTATTCTTATCTAGTAAAAGCTGGCAATTTATTTAAAGACTTATTTAACTCAAAAGCAATCAGACAATCTCTTTCTGAACTAATAGCAATGTAGGGGCACTAATGGCTTCTGTTCTGTTTCTGTTGTTCATCATATTTTTCCATTTTCTTTCACCTACATAGGCAATATCAGCAGACTATAGATCAAACATTACGGGTATGTCTACACTACAGCACTAATTCGAACTAACTTAATTCGAATTAGTTAATTTGAACTAAGCTAATTCGAACCAGTGCATCTAGACCTACAAACTAATTCGAATTAGCGTTTTGCTAATTCGAACTAGCATGTCCACATTGAGTGGACCCTGAACCGAAGTTAAGGCTGGCCGGAACCAGTGCCAGCAGGGCATCAGGTTAGGACTTAGAGTATGGAGCTGCTGCCTCAGGCTAGCCGAGGGCTGTGCTTAAAGGGACCCAACCCCCACCCCGGACAGACAGTTCTCAGAGTTCCCCACTTGCTTGTCTACCTCGATGAGGGACAGCAAAGCAGTCCTGTCTTGGAGTGCCCTGAGTGCCCTCACTCGGCACATCACAGCACTCGGCCATCAGCCCGGCTGCACTTGCCACAGGCTGCCATCCGGGGTCAATCGGGGGGCTGTCAGGATCCAGGAGGCCCTGCAGGAGAGCTTCCACCCCGAGGAGCCTGCAGAGCCACCCCAGTCCTCCCCATCGGGGGCTCGTGCCCCATTCCTCCCTCACCTCCTTCCACTTACCCCTCCTAGCCCCCCTTCCTGATGTAAAAAATAAAGGACACGTGTGTTCAAAAATGAAACTCTCTTTATTTAACAAAACTGGGATTAACCTCTGGGGAGACTGGGAAAAGAAGAGGGGAGAGGGGAAGAGAGAGGGTGGGAGAGGAGGGAAACCTGGGAGGAGGGAGCTGGAAGGGAAGCCAGGGGAAGAAGGAGGAGGGGAAGTATAAAACTATGGTACGCCATATCTTCAGTACTGTGTACAGATGTGGTCTCCTCACCTCAAAAATATGTTTTGGCCTTGGAAAGGAGTTCAGAAAGGGCAACTAAAATGATTAGGGGTTTGGAACAGGTCCCATATGAAGAGAGGCTAAAGAGACTGGGACTTTTCAGCTTAGAAAAGAGGAGACTGAGGGGATATGATAGAGGTATATAAAATCATGAGTGGTGTGGAGAGGGTGCATAAAGAAAAGTTCTTCATTAGTTCCCATAATATAAGGACTAGAGGACACCAAATGAAATGAATGGGTAGCAGGCTTCAAACTAATAAAAGAAAGTTCTTCTTCACAAAGCAAATACTCAACCTGTGGAACTCCTTGCCACAGGAGGCTGTGAAGGCTAGAACTATAACAGAGTTTAAAGAGACGTTAGATAAAGTCATGGAGGTTGGGTCCATGGAGTGCTATTAGCCAGGGGATAGGAACGGTGTCCCTGGCCTCTGTTTGTGGAAGGCTGGAGATGGATGGCACGAGACAAATGGCTTGGTCATTGTCTTCGGTCCAGCTCCTCCGGGGTACCTTTGGTGGACCTTTGGTCTGACCCAGTACGGCCGTTCTTATGTTCTTATGTACTAAGCTCAGGGCTCAGGGTCGGGGGTCTCACTGGACCAACTTGATTTTCATGCAAACCTGCTCCTGGGTTCGCATGTGGCCTTTGGTGGCCAGGCTGGCAGCTCTCCTGCCCTAGACTGCCACTTTCCTGTGCCTAGTGCGGAGATTGTGGACGTTGGAGGCCTCCCCCCAAACCTGGATGAGGTCCATGATCTCCGCACTAGACCAGGCGGGTACCCGCCTCTTGCGGCCCCGAGCAGGCTCCTGGGAGCCGCCAGCCTGGTCCTGGGAAGAGGCGGAGGGCTGGGTGGTAGCGGGTGGCTGGCTCATGCCGTGCCAGGTGCAGGGTCTGCTGGCAGGGTGCTGGCAGGCTTGCACCTGGCACAGGCACCGTAGCCAGACCGTGGCCCTTTAATGGGCTTTAAGGGCTCCGGGGCCGGGAGAGGGGCAGAAGAGTTTCCCTGGCTTGGCCCAGAGTGGCCACTAGGGCAAGCTGGGAAGGGTTAGCCTCCAACTAGTTCAAATTAAGTGGCTACACAGCCCTTAATTCAAACTACTTAATTCGAACTAGGCGTTAGTCCTCGTAGAATGAGGTTTACCTAGTTCGAATTAAGCGCTCCGCTAGTTCGAATTAAGTTCGAACTAGCGGTTTGTATGTGGAGAGCCTATGAAAGTTAATTTGAACTAACGGCTGTTAGTTCGAATTAACTTTGTAGTGTAAACACACCCTACGCTACAGCCTGATGTAGAAAAGGGCATCACACACCTACATGGTTTTGTACTACGGAACTTTTAAACACTTTGACATGACTCTTACAAATAGCACAGCCCTGGACAACAAAAGTATTTCATTTCTTTTATGGCACATGCCAAGTTTGCCAAAAACATGATAATTCAATTACCATGTCCCTGAAAACTGATCGCTTCTCAGCTGAGACTACAAACATATGTGCTATGTAGTTCAAGGTGTAATGATGGGATATGGAACAGAGATATTTATCCAGGGAGAGTCACAATGAGACCAATTTATACATAGACCATCAATTGCCTTCAGAAGATAATGAGTTTAGCTATTGATGACCTGGCCTGTAACTTGGTGGCAAAGGGCTTCAGCTCTTATATCAACGGGGGAGATCCTGTAGTTCAGCCCAATCATTTCTAATTGATGAGATCTGCTTTGGAGGGCCCTCAATATAGCCATGTCACAAACACTGTCACTTTTTGATAGGATAAGTTAATGCAAGTGACCCCGTTGGCAAAAACTAGACAAGAATTGACAATTATGAGGATAAGTGACACATCTTTTCAGAATTTTTGGAAGATAGAGCTCAGCAATATGGATGAAGCTTTTCTTAATATCAACTTTTTTTTTTAATTGTTCAGCCTGACCCTATATAATTCTTCTGGTCCTGCAGGGGGATTTCATTAAATAACAATTGGTGCCAATACAGATGACGTCCTTTCAGACAGGACAAAATTAAAGGGCAGCTCTGTTTATATTGCCAAACTAAAGGAAATGAGATTGGACTGCCTGCATAGTGGCAAATACAGATAATTTGGCACTGTTTATAAAACAACAGGATAATCATTGTTTTCAGCGCTACTGATAAAAATCTGCATATGCTATCTCAAAAATATTTTAAATAAAGTAATATATTAATCAGTGCAATTTCAGAGGTTGCCCTCTTTGTTTTTGCATCTACTTGCTGCAGGCCCACTGACGGGGGGCAAAGCGGGAAATTGCCCCGGGGCCTGGCAATTCCAAGGACCCAGGTTTGCAAAGTATCAGCAGCAGCTGGAGCCCTGGGCCTCTTTAAATTGCTGCTGAAGCACTGCACACTCCATGCAGCGCTAAGGGCCTGCGGGGGTAGGGGACAGGGCTGTGACACACTGCGGGTGATGCTGGGGGCTGGCTGCCCTCTGTACCATCCCTTCTGTCCTCAGCCCCGCTCCTTCCAGGAGCCTTCTTACACCTTGCCCAGGGGCCTACAGAGACTGTAAACTCTGCTAGCTTGCTAAGACCAGACCGTAGGTATAGATCATAAAATCCACTGCCTCTCCACAGGGCCTCAGACAGCAGTGCATTTTGGTCCTTCCTGATCTCCTGTGCTTGCAGCACAAAATAGTTTAGTCTCCTGGGAAATTTTGGCCTAATTTTGGTTGTTGGGCTTAGTGTGGAGGTGTTTAGTGGCTTGCACTATATAGGAGGTTAGACTAGATGATCTGATGATCTTTTTGAGCTCAAATTCTATGACTCTCACTAGATGCCATTTTCAAAGCATGAATTCTTTAGCTCTCTTTTAAAATGTTTTTCCTCAAAAATAAAAAGTTATAGGGGAAACTGGCAAGTACTGGTGTATATATTGTTTTCTAAACATTGCAAGTTGTGTATCTACAGTGTTGCTACATTTGGTTGGATACACATTGCAATGGCTGACACATCTTTAAACTGGGAGTTGTACCATAAGGCCTTGGGGTAGACAATTGATTGGGAAATGTGTCTTGGATGGAAGCTAGAGGCATGTAGGTAAGTGTAACGGTCAGTAGGTTTCTGGTATAAGGTGGTGGCAATGTGTCTGTCGTGTAATTGTACGGTAATGTCTAGGAAGTATTTCTCTTGTTTGGACTGGTCCAGGCTGAGGTTGATGGTGGGGTGGCAGTTGTTAAAAACCCTGTAGAATTCTTCAAGGGTCTCCTCCCGTGGGTCCATATGATGAAAATGTCATCAATGTAACGTAAGTAGAGTAAAATGCTAGGGGGCGAGAGCTGACGAAACGTTGTTCGAGGTCAGCCATAAAGATGTAGGCATATAAATGTATACCCCAAATTAAAAAACACAGTAAGAGAACTAAAAAAGTGCCACTGTAGCTTAACAACCAATACAAGAAGTAGTGAGAGATAAAAAGATATATTTTTTTAAAGTAGAAGTCAAATCCTAGTGAGGAAAATAGAAAGGACCATAAACTTTGTCAAATTAAGTATTTGTCAATATAATAAGAAAAGCCAAAAAGGAGTCTGAAGAACAGCTAGTCAAAAACTCAAAAGGTAATAGTAAAATGTTTTTAAGTACGTCAGAAGCAGGAAGCTGGCTAAACAACCAGTAGGGCCCTTGGACGATCGTGTTGCTAGAGGAGCACTCAAAGACAATAAGGTCATTGCAGGGAAACTAAGGGTACGTCTAGATTACAGGCTTTTGTCGACAGAAGTTTTGTCCACAGAATCTGTCGACAAAACTTCTGTTGACAAAGAGCGTCTAGACTACAACAAGCAGATAGACAAAACTATTTGCTTTGTCGACAGAGAGCGTCCAGACTGCAGGACGCTCTGTCGACAGAAGAAAGTACCCGGAACTGCTTCTGCCAGGTCACAGGGGCAGCATGTACTTCCTGGTGCTGCTGCCTGCCTTTTGCAGAGACGCATGCTAAAAGGGACCCCCCCGACTAGCCGTTGCTCTGCTGCTGCAGCTGCCTTGCTTACCTCCTAGAGGGACAGCAAAGGTTCTGATGTGCTTGCTTGGAGTGCCCTGCTTCCTGGCACAGCACAGCAGTGTGGGTTTTTTTTTTTGGAAGGTTTTTCCAAACCTTTGTTTGCCATGGAGCAAGAGCTTCCTCTGGGCAGGCGCTGGCCCCACTCCACGGTGCTTCAAATGCTGCTGCAACTGCATGAGACTTTCATGCTGTTAATCCCTGGTCCGGATCCTGAGCCCAGACTGGAGCCCCTCCTTCAGGATGCAGCAGCACTGTTCCTGCCTCCGAACTTTTTCCCGGAGAGGCGATTTTGGAGGATGGAAACAAATACGGACTGGTGGGACCAGCTCGTAATGGAGCAGTGGGATGATCAGGCTTGGCTCCGAAACTTCAGGATGCGGAAGTCCACCTTCCTGGAGCTCTGCAACTGGCTTGCCCCCATCCTGCAATGACAGGACACCCACCTGCGCCCTGCCATCCTGCTGGAGAAGAGGGTAGCTATTGCCCTCTGGAAGCTGGCCACTCCTGATAGCTTCCGGGAGGCTTTGCGTGAGCGCTTCTCAGCTGGAGCCCAATGACTCCCCAAGGTATCCCCAATGGGGTCTGTGGCCCAGGGCCCCCCCATCCCAAAACCTTCCCTCCCATAATCCATCCCTGCATCAGCCTCCAAGCAGTTAAGACACACACATCATGTTAAATATGAAAAATATAATGTTTATTAACAAGTTAAGTTAGAATTAGGAACTGTTATAAAACATAGTATTGTTCAACAACTGTTAAAAATAAACTTTTTGGAACTATTAACCTGTGTTTATAACTGTGGTAGGAGGGGGATTTCAACCTGGAGGGAGAGAGGGAGGAGAGGGATTTCAACCTGGAGGAGAGAGGAGGGAGGGGGATTTCAACCTGGAGGGAGGAAGGGAGGAGGGCAGACAACTTAAGGGTAATGGCGGTATCGCCTGGGCATGAGGCTTTGCCACCTCTTGTCCATGGACCCTGCCGTCCTTGGGCTCGAGTTGGGGCTGAAGATGACTCTGCTCTAGCGGGGGCAGGGCTGGAGGGGTGGCAGGGGCTGAGGAGAGGAGGGGGTCAGAGGGGCTGAGGGAGAGGAAGGGGGCCAGAGGGGCTGGAGCTGGATGGACAGGAGGAGTCCCCAGGGGGAGAGGACCTGGCACACCCAGGGCCTCCCGGACGGTGGCACACATTGTGCTCCACTGCGGGAGGAAGTCCTCAAGCAGGCGAGTATGCCAGCGAGCCTCCTCCTGGCTCTTTCGGCCATGGTCTCCTGCATTTTGGCCATGGTCCCTCAATGTTCTCCATCACCTCCACATGCCTCCTCAGGAGGTCGTTGTAGGCCCTCCAATGCCTGCGGGTGCTGTGGGACCGGGTGGGTGGTGGCACAGGTGTCGCTCGGCGGTCAGCAGCAGCAGGTCTGGCTGTGGAGGAGAAGAGGGAGAACCGATCAGTGTTAGCAATTCACACACAAGTCCTTACAACAAGGGATGGGAATGTTGTTACTGGTAGGCCACGTCTGGCCCTGCCAGCCGCCTTGGCTGCACAGGGGCCCCGTTGTGGCTAGGACAATGTCCACCTCCACCCCCTACATCCTCCCCCCCTCCACCGTGGCAGTCCAGGCCAGATCGGTGTGCAGCCACAGTAGGACAGAGGCCTGCAGCACCTTGGGTCTCCCATGGCCCCCACCCACATACCCACCACCTGCCCGCCTGCTTGCACATGTACAGAGAGATGCAAGCTGTCCAGGAGGACCAAGACGTGAACATTGCTCTGCATCCTCTCTGCTCCCACCTCCCCTGTTCTGTGTCTGTGACCCTGATTGCACTCACCTGATGTTCCTTCACCAGCGTCGGAGGATGCCTGCGAGGCTTCCTGGGTCTCCAGGACAGGCTGCAGAGTCAGGGTCAGGGTGTCCTCCGTCTGCTCCTCCTCCTCCTCCTCCACATCTTCCCTGGGGACCTCCTGCCGGCTCTGCTGCACCGGTGTGTGCAACCCTGTCTGCACAAGCACCGGTGCAGACATAGGTTCCTGGCCTCCCAGGATGCGGTCCAGTTCATTATAATAGGCGCAGTGCGCCGGGGCTGCACCTGATGTTGAGCTCTGCTCTCGGGCCTTTACGTATCCCTGCCGGGCTCTTTGACTTTCGCCGGACTTGTTGCAGTGTCCTTGGGTGGTGCCCTTTATCGGCCAGCCCCTGAGCCATGCGGCCATAGATGTTGGCATTCCTGCGCCGGGTGTGCAGGGCCTGGACCACTTCCTCCTCCCCCCACAGTTCAAGCAGTGTCAGGACCTCTGGCCCTGACCAGGCTGAGGCTCTCTTTTTCTCGGCTGTGGGCACCAGGGCTGGCTCCCTCAAAGGTCCTTGGGGGCCTCGTGGCTCTGGAGCTGCACACATGGCCACGTGCAGGTGAAGCTGGGAGAGCTCTGTGCTGACAGGCTTCCTCTGTGGCCAGCTTCCTGTCACAATGCCTGCCAGGGATGTCTGTGCCTTTAAAACATGGCTACAGACAGGAACAAGAAGAGGTTTTTCCTGAAGAAGGACTGTCCAGCAGGGGGTTTCCTTGGAGGTATTTTTCTGTCGACAAAAGAAACCCCCACGTCCAGACTGCCCTTTTTGTCGACAGAACTCTGTCGACAAAGGCGTTATGCCTCATAAAATGAGGTTTACCCGCGTCGACAAAACTGCTGAGTTCTGTCGACGTTATGTCGACAGAACTTAGCGGTAGTGTAGACGCAGGGATAGTTTTGTTAACAAAAGTCCACTTTTGTCGACAAAACCCTGTAGTCTAGACACACCCTAAATGAATTCTTTGCTTTCATCTTTATGGCTGAGGATGTTAAGGAGATTCCCAAACCTGAGCCATTCTTTTTAGGTGACATATCTGAGGAATTGTCCCAGATTGAGGTGTCATTAGAGGAGGCTTTGGAACAAATTGATAAACATAACAGAAACAAGTCACTGGGACCAGATGGTATTCACTCAAGAGTTCTGAAACAACTCAAATGTGAAATTGTGGAACTATTTACTGTGGTTTGTAACCTATCCCTTAAATCAGCTTCTGTACCTAATGACTGGAAGATAGCTAACATGACACCACTATTTAGAAAGGGCTCTTGAGGTGATTCTGGCAATTACAGACCAGTAAGTCTAATGTCAGTATCGGGCAAATTAGTTGAAACTATAGTAAAGAATAAAATTGTCAGACACATAGATGAACATAATTTGTTGGGGAAAGTCCACATGGTTTCTGTAGAGGGAAATCATGCCTTATTAATCTGCTAGAGTTCTTTGATGGGGTCAACAAGTATGTGGACAAGGGGGTTCCAGAAGATATAGTGTATTTAGATTTCCAAAAAGCCTTTAACAAGGTCCCTCACCAAAGCCTCTTAAGTAAAGTAAGTTGTCATGGGGTAAGAGGGAAGGTCGTCTCATGCATTGATAACTGGTTAAAAGACAGGAAATGAAGGGTAGGAATAAATGGTCTGTTTTCAGAATGGAGAGAGGTAACTAGGGGTGTCCTCCTAGGGTCTGTCCTGGGACCAACCCTATTCAACCTATTTAGATATGATGTGGAGAAAGGGGTAAAAAGTGAGGTGGCAAAATTTGCAGATGATACTAAATTGCTCAAGAGAGTTAAGACCAAAGCAGACTGTGAAGAGCTTCAAATGGATCTCACAAAACTAAGTGATTGGGCAACAAAATGGCAAATGAAAAGTAATGTTGATAAATGTAAAGTAATGTGCATTGGAAAAATTAATTCCAACTATATTTACAATATGATGGGGACTAATTTAGCTACAACGACTCGAAAGAGAGATCTTGGAGTCATTGTGGATAGTTCTCTGAAAACATCCACTCAATGTGCAGTGGCAGTCAAAAAAGCAAACAGAATCTTTGGAATCCTTTAAAAAGGAATAGAGAATAAGACAGAGAATATCTTATTGCCTCTATATATAAAACCATGGTATACCCATATATTGATGTGGTCACCTCATCTCAAAAAAGATATATTGGCATTGGAAAAAGTTCAGAAAAGGGCAACAAAAATTATTAGGGGTTTGGAATGGGTCCCATATGAAGAGAAATTAAAAAGACTTGGACTTTCATCTTAGAAAAGAGGAGACTAAGGAGGGATATGATAGAGGTCTATAAAATCATTTACTTGTTCCCATAACATAAGAACAAAGGGGTCACCAAATGAAATTAATAGATAGCAGGTTTAAAACAAACAAAAGGAAGTTTTTCTTCATGCAGAACACAGTCAGCCTGTGGAACTCCTTGCCAGAGGATGTTGTGAAGTCTAGGACTTTAACAGGGTTCAAAAAAGAGCTAGAGAAATTCATGGTGGTTAGGTCCATAAATGGCTATTAGCCAGGATGGGTAGGAATAGTGTCCTTAGCCACTGTTTGTCTGGAAATGAATGACAGGAGAGGGATCACGTGATGATTACCTATTATGTTCACTCCCTCTGAGGCATTTGGCATTGGCCACTGTTGGCAGACAGGATACTGGGCTAGATGGACCCTTGCTCTGACCCAGTATGGCTGTTCTTATGTTCTTATATTGTGGGACCATGCGGGTGCCCATAGCTGTGCCGCTGACTTGAAGATATAGATTGTCAGGGACAAGAAGCTGGATGGTTTTCGTAAACTTAAACTAAGCTCCAACATGGGTTTCTACAGCTTCATTATATCTACGAATCCATCAGCCATTCTTAATGTGTGTCTGATGTTAGGGCAGTTTGGAAGAGTGACCCAAAAGAAATAACTTAGGTACAGATCCTATGTACAATTCTCATTGTTGTCTTCCATTCCATCTCTGATTCTTTTTTCTCACTTTGCTTTATAGTTTCTAAGACAGTACTATACAATTATGATGAGACATGATCCAGTTCCAGGGGCTTACTTATTATTATGTGTTTAGGAACTGAATAGCCATGTAACTCTTTCTTGGGTAAGTCTAAGTATTTGGTCAACTGGTATCATGTAGGAGCTTCACATAGCCTGTCTAACTAAGCTAGTCCCTGTACACAAATATGCAATATGCTGCCCTATGGGGGAGTGCACTTTGTCCCAGGGGAAATGCACAACTAAAGGAACAGCCTGTTCTCTTTAGGGAGTGTTATCAGCTTAAAACCAGCTGAGTTCACCCTTTCTTTGGTCCTTCCTCATTTTGATTTAAAGAAGTGAATCAACATTACAATGCTTTTATTCCCAGCAGTTTTGTGGGAACCAGTCAAATAGAAAGGGAAGTGCAAAATAGGTCTTTTTGTTTGCTAATTGTTGTTCTATTTATATTCAGCAGCCAATATGAGCCAAAAACAATATGCTTTCAATTTGCTAATTATTTTTCCCCAATTGTTACTTATTTGGAGCATTGTTGTTTCTTTTTTAATCTAAAATTTAGAATAATGTCATTATAGTCCACTTATCCCCAAGATATGGTACCAACCTCCTTTTTAAAAAGTTGTATTAAAAAAAATGTGGTATGTCACACATCAGATAAGCTACAAATTTCCCACAGAAGGGATGGTGTCAGTAAAATCACAACAATAAAATAGGCACTTTTATAGCACCTGTCTCCCAAGGACCTCAAAATATTTCCCCAGTAATTCCTGAGGACTTGGCATATTATGCACAGTATCCACATTTTAAACACTATGGGCTGCGTCTAGACTGACATGATTTTCCGCAAATGCTTTTAACGGAAAAGTTTTTCCGTTAAAAGCATTTGCGGGAAAGAGCATCTAGATTGGCATGGATGCTTTTGCGCAAAAGCACTTTTGCGCAAAAGCATCCGTGCAAGTCTAGATGTGTTTTACCTAAAAAAGCCCGATCGCCATTTTAGCCATCGGGGCTTTTTGTGCAAAACAGTTCTTCACTGTCTACACTGGCCCTCTTGCAAGTATTCTTGCGCAAGAGGGCTTTTTTCCAAGTGGGAGCGTGAAAGTATTTGCGCAAGAAGCACTGATTTTGTACATTACAAAGTCAGTGCTCTTGCGGCTGCTTTTGCGCAAAATCTTGCCAGTCTAGATGCAGCCTATGGAGTTGGATGCAGAGCCCCTTCCTTCTACAGTTTGAGGGTAGTATTAATTAACAACTTACCCTATTCCATCATGGGAGAATAAAATTTTAGCATGCAAAAATGACAAATTAACATGACTTTTCAGTCACGGGCCCACTGAAAGAGTGGAGTTGTACACTGTGCTATGTAGCACAAATGGCATGTCCATCTGAGACACCTTAAATCAGGGAATTTTATCCTTCCTTCTTTTGAGGATGGGTTTAACAATTGTGTTAATATGTGGCTTTTTGCCTTCTCATACAAAAACTAATTTGCCTTTAAAAGCATCTTTCCATCCTTTTCAGTATATAGAAGGCAAGCCAGTTATAGGTGTTCAAAATATTGTATAGAAGATGGTCATGAGACAGGGAGTGGCAGCTGTCAGTCACTTGTACCTATCCCCTCTGATCCTGTTTTCTGTATTTCGGCCCCTGTCCTCATCCCATCTGAGCTTCACGAATTAATTCTTTAATCCTTGTAGACTCCTCAACTATTCTTATAGCACCGCATGGCTGTGTGAGTGAGAGGCATCCCAAACTTTTCATTCCCTGGAGCTGATTGCCAGCAAATATAAATGAGCAGTTATAACTGGTCCCTCTTCAATGAGGGGTTGCATTTCTATCTTCACCATTTCCTGTCCCTGGCAGCAACTGTATTTGCTTTGCATAGAACGGATGTTAATCTCAGATTTATATTTGGCCCAGCTCTTTCTTTTAAACTGAATATAAACCACATTATTAAAAATCTTACATTATCATGTTTAAAACAGCTTGAAGCTGTTGGCATGGGATCTCTTGTATAACAGCTGCTGGAGCTCCATTCATTCATCTCTACTTGCCGGGATTACTGAGCCTCCCTCGTCACTGATCTTTATGCTTCTTGAAAACATTTGCAGTTTATTCAAAATCTGGAAGCCTGATTGCTTATCCAATCCAATATAATTGACCTTATTATTCCTGTGTTAAGACAGCTTCATTAGATTCTCATGAAAGAGAAGATCTGTTAAGAACATAAGAACAACCATACTGGGTCAGACTAAAGGCCCATCTAGCCCAGTATTCTTTCTTCCAACAGTGGATAGTGCCAGGTGCCCCAGAGAAAATGAACAGAAAGAGGAATCATCAAGTGATCCATCCTCTGTCATCCATTCCCAGCCTCTGACAAACAGAGGCTAGGGATACCATTCCTACCCATCCTGGCTAATCATCATTGATGGACCTAACCTCCATGAATGTACCTAGTTCTATTTTGAACCCTGTTAAAGTCCCGGTGTTCACAACATCCTCTGGCAAAGAGTTCTACAAATTGACTGTGCACTGTGTGAAGAAAAACTTCCTTATGTTTGTTTTACATCTGCTACCTATTAATTTCATTTGGTGACCCCAGTTCTTACGTTATGGGAACAAGTAAATAACTTTTCCTTAGTTACTTTCTTCCCCATGAGTCATGATTTTTATAGCCCTCTATCATATTCCTCCATCTCTTTTCCAACCTGAAAAGTCCCAGTCATATTAATCACTCTTCATATGGCAGCTGCTCCATATTCCTAATCATTTTGTTACCCTTTTCTGAACTTTTTCCAATGCCAATATATCTTTTTTGAGATGAAGTGACCACATCTGACTGCAGTATTCAAGATGTGGGTGTACCATGGATTTATATAGAAGCAATAAGATATTCTCTGTTTTGTTCTCTTTAGGGATGTTAAAGACTATTTGACTAGTCGACTGTCCGATAAGCAAATGCTTATTGGATAGACAGTCGACTAGTCGATTCCCCACTCTTGCTGCCTCAGATAGAGGCAGCAAAGGGGGGGAAGAAGGGGTACTTGAAAGTGGCAGCACTTCACAGCTAATCCCCAGCACAACTGTGCGATGTTGCCCCTTTGAAACACCGTCTCAGCATTTCAAAGTGGCAGTGCCACACAGCTGAGCCCGAGATCAGCTGTGTGGCACTGCACACGTGGAGCCCAGGGTTAGCTGGGGACTCTCCAGCTGATCCCAGTTTCCGTGGAAATGCAGCACTGGAACCCGGCATCAGCTGGGGAGTCCCCAGCTGACCCCAGCTCCACATGGCATTTCATATTGGCAGTGCAGCATGGAGCCCGTGATCAGCGGCGGACTCTGAGTCCCCCGCTGATCATGGGCTCCATGCTGTGCTTCAGCTTTGAAATGCACAAATAGCCCCCACTGGGGACTCTTGTGCATTTCAAAGTTGGCCCCCGTGTGCAGCCCAGAGTCAGAGGGACTTCCCACTGGCCCCGGGCTACACGCGGAGTTCAGCATTCCTCCTTTAAAATGTACAAGAGCCCCACAGGGGTTCTTGTACATTTCAAAGGAGGAATGCGGAAGTGCCTATCGACTAGTCGAGTAGTCGATGGAAATTCTATCAACTAGTCAATTAACCGATAGTTAACATCCTTAGTTCTCTTTCCCTTTTAAAATTATTCCTAACTGTTGAAGGGTGCGAGGCCAATGCCCCCCCGGTGGCGCGCAGGCCCGGCCCCGCTGCCCGTCCTGTGCCCCAAAACCCCGTCTACCGTGCTCCCCTCCATCTCCCCTGCCCCGAGTCCAGCAGGGTTGGTCCGTTTCAAGTCGCCCAGTCCTGTGTGGCGCCGGGCTGGCAAGGAGAGGTAGGGGGGCTCGGGCCCGCCCTAACTCCGAGCCCCGACCCAGGGCCCTAAGGACTGGGGCTCAGTGCCCCAGTGCCGGTTGGTGGGGGGAAAGCTCCACCCCGCAACACACCAACCCTCCAGGCTCAATACCCTGCCCTGGGTCGCTTCCTACCTCCCCTGCCGAGACGCTGGGACGGCCTTGTCCAGGGGCCTCCTTGGGGACGACTCCTGATGTCTCCGCCAGGCCCCCCGGCGGTTGTCTCCCTCCGGCTCCGCCACTCTCCGCTCCTCGGGGTCTGTGCCTCCGGGCCGGTCAGCCCTCCTGAGCTCTCTGTCCCACGGTCTCTCCCCCCTTCCGCTGGCGGCGGCGCCCTATTTAAGCATCCCGCCGCCACTACGTCCCATGCGGCGGGGCAGGGTCCTCCCCCGCTGCTTGCTCTGCCCCGTCCGAGGGGCGCATGTGCTGCCCCGTGCCGCGGCGGTTTGCCGCTTCCTCAGCTTCTCCGCCCTGCCGGGGGCCGAGAATGCCCGGACCGTCCCTGCCCGCCCGCTTCCTGGGGCCCTCCCCTGCAGGGGGCGGAGCAAGCCGCGCGGGGCCGAAGCCCGCGCGGGACTTCCGCTTCTCCCCAACACGCCGGGGACAGCGCCGGGTTTGTGCGGGGCGCGAGCGCTGCCCCCTCACACTAACATTATTTGCTTTTTTGACTGCTACTCCAATTAAGCGGATGTTTTCAGAGAACTATCCTCAATAATTCCAAGATCTCTCTCTTGAGTGGTAATAGCTAATTTAATCCCCATCATTTTGTACATATAGTTGGAATTATGTTTTCCAACATGCATTACTTTGCATTTATCAGCATTAAAATTCATTGGCCATCTTGTTGCCCCCTCCCCTAGTTTTGTGAGATTCTTTTGAAGCTCTTCACAATCTGCTTTGAATTGGACTATCTTGAGTGGTTTTGTATCATCTGCAAATTTTGCCACCTCACTGTTAAAGGGACATCATTAGCTGTAAAATCAGTTTTAATTGAATTGAAATTAAAATTTATTTCACGGGGCTTGTCTCAACAAACACTTAGCTTGTAACAAACTGCAGTGTGATCCCTGACACACAAAAGGTATTCATCTCTGATGCTTTCTATTGGGTTCCCCCTCTGAGTGTTCTGACTCAGCCCTCCGACCAGGTTATGTAAAAGCCCAAACCCCTTCTGTGGTAGGGCAAACAAGCTTAAATAATAGCTTAAGACTACTAGTCCTTCCACCACTCTCAAGCTTCAACGTAACTCCCTGATTGTGTTTACCTCAGGGTTTCCACTACAGGAGCTTAACCTGGACCTGTGTGTTCTTTCTCCATTGTTAGCTGTCTAGTTATTCCTTATCTAAAGGCTTCTCTCTACCCCCCAAAACTTGGCTCCTCTACAATCTCTCCTCCAACTGACCTTTCCAAGTCTACTTATAAGGCATAGGTCTGCCTCCTTTGGCCTGGGAGGCAATTAGTTTTTTTTATTCTTCAGGTGGATAACATGACTGGCTGGAGTTCTTTCCCTTCTTTGCAGAGTATGGGCAATAAGCCCCATTATGGACCCCTTAGGTGATAGAGTGGAGGCTGTAGCCCATGCCGCCCATTTTGCTGCTATGTCTTTCCTTCAGAGAATTTTCTATCATTAGGGCTCTCTACCTGATTTTAAGACAGAGGTGGCCTGCATAAATCTGGCATTTAGGTTTGGTCTGTACTAGACCAGGCAGATCGGCTTAAGGTACTCCATCCAACTATGCAAAATGTGTACCTGGATTTGGTTTACCTTAGGCCGAGGCACTGTGGCATCTACACTGCGGGAGGCTGATGGGAACACACGCTCCTCCCCTTACTCCTCACAGAAGGAGGAATACCAGATGCTGGTGGGGCTGCTCTCAGCGTTCGATTTAGGGGTCTACCTAAATCCTGCTAAATTGAATGCAGAAGATCGAACTCTGGAAGGCTGATCTTCTCTGTAGTGTAGACAAGCCCGAAGGAAGGAGAGGACATTGTGCATAAGTAGTCAAATATTTTTTGTTGAGGTCCAAATATCTTGGTCAAGGTATAGTGAAGTTCTAGACTGCAGAGAAAATAATAGTGAAAAATAAAGAAAATACATGAATAAAAAGATGTTGGGGTTCATTCAAAAGCAGCTGGCAGTCCTGATTTGACTCAGAGTCTCCCAGTTGCTTACTTGTTGTTTAGCAATTAGGGCATTAACTTGGTATGTGGTAGATCAGGACTAAATGCTATGCTCCACCACAGACTACTAGTGTGACTTTATCAGTGGTGGGTAATAATAATGGGGGCTGTATAAGTGCCTCAGAAAAACACCAAAGAGTTTCCTTCTTGTGTCTGCTTTTTTTAAATCTTTTTCACAGTCCTTCTTATTACTGGAGGGAGAGAAAGCAAACAAATTGGGCATTCCAAAGAAATGCAGTTAAACTAAACATCTTCCCCTCAACTCTGAAAAAGTGTCATTTCTTCTTGAAAGGGAAAAATACACTTAATGAGCAATTTTTTAAAATGACAATTGTTTGCAATAATTGTCATGCTGACCGTCCTCTAGGGGAAATAGACACCACTGCTAAGATGTAGTGTGGTAAAACTAAATGTAGCTATCATAAAACAATAGTGGGTTGATTATGAGAAAAAATAAGCTCCACTGTTATTTTCTGGGTCACAGTGAACATGTCTAAATCTACAATATCACCTGCTGAACTAAATATCTAAGCCTAATTCTTCTTCGGCTTAACTCTATTCAGGTCAAAGGAAGCAAATAAGTGAACATAAATACAGTGTCAAAATAACTGCTCAAGGTATCTGCTCTTTTAATGGAAGCTCTTTGTCCTGGTGCAGCTACAGCAAACAAGCCAGAAAAAAAAATCCATATATATTGTACTTGATTTAGTGCAAAAATTACAATGGATCGATGGATTCCAACCAAAACATTTTTATAGAGAGAACTGTTGTCATAGATAGGCACACATACATGTGGCCACGCTTTTCAAACTTGGGTATGTAAAGGTAGGTTCTAACACTGTAATTTAGTGCAGAAGTGCCTAATTTTTCAAAGTTCTGAGCCCCCACAGTTCCCAGGGAAATCAATGGGCGCTTCAAGGGCTCAACATGTTTGAAAATATATTTTCATTAAGGGCATAAATATGGATAAATAAAGGACCCTATCTATAAAAGTATAGAAATGTAGGACTAGGAGGAGCCTTGAAGTTACCAAGTCCAGCACCCTGTGCTGAGATAGGACCAAGTAAAACAGACCATGTCTGCAGGTGTCCGTCCAGCCTGCTCTTTAAAACTTCCAGTGATGAGAATTTCACAACTTTGATAGGAACCTTATTCTGGAGCTGAGCTACTTTTAGGCCACGTATGCACTACCTGGAAGATCAAACTCAGAGGGGCACCCCCACTGATGCTGGAACTCCTGCTCCTCATGAGGAGTTAAGGGAAGCCAATGGGAGCGTTTGCTCCCATCAACCTCCTGCTGTGTGGACAGCACAAAAATGTGATTTAAGATATGTTGACTCCAGCTATGTAATTAACATAGCTGGATTGCATATCTTAATTTGACCTTCCACTGTAGTGTAGACCAGGCCTTATAGTTCGAAAGTTACTACTAATATCTATCCTAAATCACCCTGGCTTCAGCTCATTACTCCCTGTCCTACCTTCAGTGGACCTGGAGAACAATTGATCCCTGTCCTCTTTTATAACAGTCCCAACATATTTGAAGACTGTTATCAGAGCTGCCCAAGACTAAGCATGCTAGATTTATTAGCCTTTCCTCGTAGGCCACGTTTAATCATTTTTGTTGCTTTCTTCTGCATTCAGCAGTTTTTTCACACCTTTCTTAAAGCTGGCCACCCAGAATTAGACAGTATCCAGCTGAGGCCTCCCCAGTGCTGACAGAATAGGACAATTGTTTCCCATGTCTTATATACAACATTCCAGTTAACACACTCCAGAATTATTTTAGCCTTTTTCACAATTGTCTTACATTTAGGCTCACATTTAATGTATGATCCTCTATACCCCCACATCCCTTGCAACAGTACCACCAACTGACCAGTTATTCCCCATTCCATATCTGTGCATTTGGGGTTTTTTTCTTTCCTAGGTGAAATACTTTGTTTTTGTCTATATTAAATGTCATTTTGTTGATTTCAAACCATGTCTCCAAATCATTAAGATGCCTCATCCTGTCCTCCAAAGTCATGCAATCTTTCCCAGTTTCATTTATCTGTAAATTGTATAATCATACTCTCCACTCCAGTATCCATGTCAATAATGAAAATATTGAATAGTAGAGGACCAATACCATCAGCCAGTTTGTAGTGCAAAAAGAGCTTGTTTCTTTCATCAGACATTGGAGAACTGACCAATTGCTGAGTTTTGGCAATATACAGTGAAACAGGGACAAAAATTATTTAATATGAATCATCAAGAAAATTTTTAAAAACCTTACAAGTGATAAAAGAAGGAGTTTGTTTCCCAGTGGTTTTTTTACCAAACATCACAGTAGCAGCCAGCTATTTAAAGAAGCTTACCAACAGGCAGTTGAAATCACAGTGCAAGAAACTAAAAAAGTAAATAATAATATCTCCAATGAAAAATAACGCAACACAGAGCTTTGGCTTTTCAGTGCAATGCCACAGCTGAAAAGCTTTATGACTTTTCTTTTGGAAAAAAACTTTCAAAATGTTATATAAGTATAACCCATGCACACAGATATATGCCTGAGTTTGCAGAGAACCTGAAACAGTAACACTGCGAGGTGTGAACTTCCCAATGGGAGCTAACTCAGGTGCTAGTGATGAAATTTTAAATGCTAACGTTGTCAACTATTTCACTAGACATTAAGCCACATCAGAAAGGAAGAGAAGTATCATATTATAAAAATCTACAGTAGCACTTACACAGCAATAGTAGTATGAAGTGCATGGGAGAGGGGACTTGTTTGGGGCAGGATATAGAAGAAGACAGAAATAGGCCTTTAGAAACATGCAGCAAAGTTACCAAGGAGCACGCAGTTGTTTTAATTTCCTGAAGGGGAAGTTCAATTTTCAAATATCTGGGAAACACAGCTATAGAGTAAATAGTCTGTAATCAACATCTATGCAGTAGTATGCACCTGGGAAAAGTGTGTTCCTAATCGTAGACAGTAGTTGGCTCATACCCTGAATTAAAAGACTTGATAGTGCTTATAAATAAAGCTAGTTAAAAAATGTATTGTGATTTGTAAAAGGTTCCAGCAAAAATGAGGATGTTTTTTATATTGTTGAAATTAGTCTGCAACGGATTGCAGTTTTTCATTAACAAAACTGGAAACCCTAAAAATCAGTCACTGGCAACCAAAAAAAACCCCAACTTATTTCTATTTTTGTGTTTTCGGTCTTCCTTATATCTCCAGGAGAAGCTGGTTCTTGTTGCTTATCTCCTATAAGGAATAGCCCCCCGATTGCCCTCAGCAACCTACACACAATAGTGCTGCCACTGATTTTATAAAGGAAGGAGCAAAGACACAGAAGAGCCATAGGTGCTAAGATAGATGAATTAACCAACATCTCTGAAATAACCAGTATTTCAAGCATCTAGGCACAGCAGCTTATTGACAATTCTTTTGTCACGTCATTCACCACAGGTACTAGAGAGGTAGCTGTGGAGGAGGAGGGAATACAAAGAAATCAATAAAAGCTTCTCGGTTGCCTTAGGCCAGTTTGAATTTCTTCTTTAGGTCAGTTTGTTCCAGTGTTTCATTTGTTCTGCGATCCAGCTGAACCGTGACTAAACAAAATAACTAATAATAAACCTATTCAAGTGAAAGAGGTTTTTGATTCTTTAATTTCATGGGAACCCATCAGTTTCCAGTTCCCAAAACAGAATGAAAGAGTGGAGTTGACAGTGTTTTTTCCTTGGTGCTCTTACCTGGTTATAAATCCTGTGAGAGTGGATGGAGCCCAGGTTAGCTGTTGCAATTACATGTCTTAGTTTCTGACTTTGTGTCATTTCAGAGACTTGGCCAATATCATGACTGTTTTACTTTTTAAACATCTGTCCCTTTTGTACCCCAGTAATAGCAATGAAACCTTGTTCTCCCTTCAATTGAATATTGCCCTGTCTGATGATCATCACAGCATAATACTCTTCACTTCTTCCCTCTCCTCATCCCAGACCCTGAAAAGAAATGGAAAATGTCCACTTTTCACTGTTGAAATAGAAATAGTAAGTGTACCTAACAATGAGTGTGGGTGTTTGTCCACACCTGAGGGCTGGTCCATGTAAGAGAAGAATCTTCTATAGATACCAGGTAAATGAGGTACTCTTGTAGTTCAAACAATAAAGAGTCATTCTGATTTTTTTAAGATCCTTGGTTCATAATCCCTCTAATCACCCAGGCAATATTCTCTCAGTGGTATTTCCTGAATTTAATTTGAAGAGACGATAAACAGTGTTACTCTTAAAAATATAATCAAAAC
Organism: Rafetus swinhoei; assembly: GCA_019425775.1. NCBI lineage: Eukaryota > Metazoa > Chordata > Testudines > Trionychidae > Rafetus > Rafetus swinhoei. The sequence goes on from CM033424.1 coordinate 161,655,343, forward strand.
ATCTTATCCTGCACTAATTATAAAATTTGGGAGAAATTTTAATTTAGGATTTTCCGTATAAATCAAGAAAGCAATGATTCCTTTATTATTAAGGTGCTGAACCTATAAAATAACTGGATTTCATTTCTAAAGACTCTGTAGGTCAGAGAGAAACAGAAATCAAGAATAATTCCACATAATTTATATCTATGATAGATCTTGTAGCCCTGGCATGAATGTCCCAGAAGACCTTTAAAGCCAACGTGTTGAAATAAAGCACAAAATCCAAAATCCTTAGGGTTTATTGCTACACAAATCATTTGAGACATAAAAGTAAATGCTCACTGCATTACAAGACTATTACAAGACTATAGTACAATGTGTGTTAGGATTGAGAAAGCGCTTCAGCTCAAGAATCAGCCTAACTACTATAACTTTGTGGCTTACTTCCACAAAGACATACAGCAACATTAATGTTCCCCATAAACTCTCGCACATACACATACAAGGTTTGTTTATTTACATTGGAGTTTCAAGCGTAAGTCCCCTAAAGTCAGTGTAGTTACACCAGCATAAAATCAATGGAAGTAAAAGACTCACTGACCCTAGTTAAACTACTACTACTCTTGATGGAATGAACCCTTTTCCCCTTATGCATACAAAGCACTGCTTAAACTCTGCATTATGACTTTAAGCCATGTGCAGTGTGTGGGTCCCTCCATAGACTTATTACTCTGGCAATGAAATTCATCCCTGTGCAGAGAACTTACCAAACCAATGCACAGCTCAAACCCACTGAAGTCAATGGGAGTTGAACGGCATGCTACACCTTCAAAAGAGGACTTAAATGAAGCAATGTCAAGGGCATCACTCTTTATTATGTATTTTAGGGGAATTAAGAAAGCCAAAGATGACCATGCAAACCCCTGTGAGCATCAAAACATTAAGTTTCATACATCTCTTATGATGGTTTCATGAGTTTAATAAAAAGCAAATTACCCCCTATTGGTTATAAGTCTCTTTGGGTTTTTCTCTTTTATAAAAGATAACTTCCAGAGGTATAGAAGTGCCACACAATGGGATTGTAACTAATGACTCATCCCAAACTTACTCACCTTTGCAAATTTAACTCTCTTCTCTTTGTTCAAATGACTTCCAGTCCCATCCCATAATAAATAGATCTCTGGATTTCTTCATTAAACTTTCCCTTTTCCATTGTTTTGAGAGATCCCATGTACAAAAACAATAATAGAAATAACTGTAGAATTGTGTTATTCATACAGCCATATTGATTTCTTCATAGATTAAATCAGCAACACCAAAAATATATCGTGCATATCATTGTATGAACATTCATTGCATAAAATATTACGCACAACAACTGGTTAGTATCTACTAAAGTGTCATAAAAAACCCAATAAAATAATGATTGGGAAGAAGGAGAATAGGGTTGAGGGGGTGCTGAAGTAGTTGCTAATGCTATTACTTATATAAACATTGTGCCCAATCCTGTGAGGTAGTGAGCACTTTCAAACCACTGAAGCCAATGGGAGTTGAAAGGCATGCAGCACATATCAGTGGAGATTTTGCCAGTCACTTCAGTGGAGCTAGGATTTCACCTTTAATAATTTATAGGATCAGACCTGCTGTGATGTACAGACCTGCAAAGTAAGCAAGCACTTTGAGGCAAAAACAAATAAATAAAAGGTAGAAAGCCAGATACTAAACTAGTGTTAATCAATATTTGGTGCATTAATACCCAGGAGGAAGGTCTGATTTGCACCAGCTGAGGATATTCCCCATAACTGCGTGGCCAGATCCTGCAACCCTTATTCAAATAAACATTTTTCAACAGGAAAAACAATCCCATTGACTTCAATAGGAATGTTCCTGAGAGTATGGGCTGCAGGATTGGAGCCTTTGTTTGTTCACAGACTGCAGTGCATTCTACAGTTAATTCACAGCCTTTGCCAGGTGTTGTAAAACAGACGGGTCTAGATTCAGCACCAACCCCTGGAATGGCTGCCACACAAAAACAAGGACACCCTCCAATGTTCAGATGACTCCATTTAGAGAAATTCATGAAGCTAAAATAGAGGCATGAAAAGGCCCAAGTGAAGGACCCACTGTTGCGGGAGGGGTACCAGTTTTTATGTCCACCATTTTGATTTCCCTCTCTAGAGATGCTGGTCAGCCTCCCAGTCACCATCCCCTACCTGAAAAGGCGGGAAAAGGAAAGGTGGGAAAAGTGGGGTCACATGACCCTAATCTGCCTGACAATAAGAGGGCTTATAAGGGGAGTTCACCTGCCCCTCAAGGCTCTCTGCACGCACTTGCTCTCTGCACAACTGTGCAGTGCTGGAGCGACAGCTATCTGTAGGCCCTTTCAGGAAGCTGGGGCAGGCTGTTTGGCTTGATAGGCCACTAGAGGCAGGAGTCTGATTGCTGCCACTATGGACACTGGGAATCTCCCTCCAAAGAGTGGGTCTGGGACAGTCTTCTGTGGTGGGGCAACCCTGTGTCCCACATTTGTAGCAGTTGCTGGTGCAGGGTTTATTCATTTTAAGTTAGGGTGACTGCAGTAAGGCTGGGCAGCTGGATCTCTCAGACCTACTATTCATACACACATGCATACTTTCCATCATTCGTCTTCCTGTCCACACACCACATGCAGGATGGTGAGTCAAGAAAAGAAGATTCAAGAAAAGACGAGAAAAGACCTTTCACCTGCCTGAGCTTCTACAACTTCATGCTGTTTCTTTGAATTCCCTTCCTCCATCTTGGACATCTACCCAACTTTGTCACCAAACATCATGATGGTATTGTCTCCAGCTTTAATTATTTCCATTGTGGGTTCTGGCTTCATGCTATTACTTTATTATGACAACCAGTTTTTGTGTTTGTTCTTTAAGTTCAGTGCTGTGTTAATAAAGTAGTTGTTGTTTCAGCCATTTTGTGTTGCACTTGACTAATACCCGGTGAAAAAGATACAGCAAGGGCTGTATGAGAGCCTGCACTCATACAGACAAGATTAAGTCCTTGTCTAACACCATGATAGAAGAACCACTATATTTAGGCAGTGTAAAAATGAAAATATTCATACCACATTGTATTCCTACATCCTGAAGCTTCTAGTACACTGTCATTCTTGGTAAGCCTTAAAAGCACAAGAATATTTGTATTTGATGGAATTTATTGCTAGACTTAGTGGCTATGCTTATAACAGTTTTCTTAGGTTTGATGGACTGAGTGAATTGCATAAACTAATTTAAATTCAGACTGGAAATTTTTAATTCAGAGTAATTAGCCACTGAAACACTTGGTGGAGGGTTGTGGTCCATTCTTCATCACTAGCCATTTTTAAAGTCAAAATTGGATGTTTTTCTAAAAGATGTTCTCTAGTTCAAACAAGAATTATTTCAGGGACATTCTACGGCTTGTGTTCTACAGAAAACGAGACAAGATGATTACAATAGTCCCATTTGCTTTATAATCTATGAGTCTGGGAAACGCCAACAGCCTGATTCTTTTCTCAGTAGCACCAGATTTGCCCTGGTACTGACAGTTGAGTTCAAAAATGAGCGCTGCAATTCATTAGATGCATGGAAATACATCCATACAAAGAGAGGGTGAAAATATTGGGACTGTTTAGTCTGGAGAAGAGATAGATAAGAAGGGACACAACAGAGGTAGGCAAAATAATGGCATGTACAGACAAGATAAGTGGTGCAATGCCATTAATTCTCTCTCATAATACAGAAGCCAAGGGACATTCAGTAAATATAAAAGAGAGCACATTTAAAACTGAAAAAGGTGCTATTTAAGCTATGATATTCATTGCCGCAAGTTATGATTGAAGCCAAAAGATTGGTGGGGTTCAAAAAGAATTAAACATTGTTATGGAAATTCAATATCTTCAGCATATTAAAAAGGATATGTGTAAACCCTCAGACTTTGGGCCCCACTCTAAACTCTACTTAATAGGGATTTCCCTTTTAGCTGGTTAATCCATAATTCTCCATCATTTTCCAGTATGGACTTTCTTGCACTTCCTCTTCAAATTCATGTTGCGACTCCAGTCCCAATCTCACCACTTTCGGATTGGTGCATGTCAGTTCTCTTCAATGGAGGGGTACTCCTGCTTTGTGTAAAAGTAATGTCAAATCCCTGAAGTACAGTTTGTGAACCCACTCAGAAATCGTTGACACAATTTTAAAATGTATTCATTTTAAACTTGCAAAATGTTGTCCATAATTTATGCTATTCAATATTCAGTTCTTGTTCCCAACTAATTTTCAGGAAGTGAGGTAGGTGCATTAATAACTCTGGGTATGTCTACACTTGCCCCCTAGTTCGAACTAGGGCAAATGAAGCATACCAAAGTTGCTAATGAAGCTCGAGATTTAAATATCCCGTGCTTGATTAGCATATTCGCGGCCGGTCGCCATTTTAAAATGCCGGTTGCCCGATTTAACTTGCCGCATGTAGACGTGGTAGTCCGATTTAAAACCCTTCCCTCAAATTAACTGTTACTCCTTGTGCAGTTAATTAACAGTTAATTCGAGGAAGGGTTTTAAATCGACTACCGCCCTACATGCGCAAGTTAAATCGGGCGACCAGCATTTTAATGAATATGTTAATCAAGCGCGGGATATTTAAATCCCGCACTTCATTAGCAACTTCGGTGTGCTTCATTTGCCTCCCTAGTTCGAACTAGGGGGCAAGTGTAGACATACCTTATGTCTAATAACTATTTATACAAGCAAGAAGATTGGTGAGATTTGGAAAGAAACCCTTTCATACCTATGTAACCCTTCTGCCAGATAGCGCTAGTAGCAGTCAGTGCCGGGTTCAATATCTAGGTGTCCTTTTTCATCCATCTCACACAGAACAGGCTTGAGCCCGCACCCAGAAGCCTGGAAAATTCACAAATCCCTGGGCACCTCTGAGAGGCAATGCTTCCCCACTTGCAAGCACAGAGTCTGAGAGCAGAAAAGAAACTTTTAATGAAAGAGAGCGAGAAGTCACATGGCATTAGCTTGGGAAAATACCACAACCAGAGTTCATAACCAAATCATGACTAACCGCCCCAGCTCAAATGGATTGAGCAATGTCCTTTGCATCTCAGGCTCACTAGTCCAACAATGTAAGGGTCCCATTCACCTACCCAAACTTTCTCCGTACCCCACTTCAAACGCCCCACTTACAGCTCTGTCCAGTCAGTGCGGACCTAGACACATCATCCTGATGACTCCACTCATTGAGCCTGAGGCCATGCCACCTTTGTGCTGCTCCTGTGGTCCGCTTGCTCTGCCAGCCACCCTGCTGGCCGCCTGCTGCTGCTTTTACTGGCCGCCCACCAGTCGTTCCCGCCAGCTGCCCTGCTGGCCGCCTGCCGCTGCTCCTACCAGCCGCCCACTGGTTGCAATGGGTCTGGCTCCAGGCCAAACCAGTGACTTCAGCTCTTAGTGATTTCAACTCTTAGCCACCACATAGGCTGGCCAAAAGATTCCAGCTTCCACTGGAATAACAGAAAGACTCCTTATGGAGTCTGCTTTAGGTCTATCCTTAGAATAGGGAGGAAAGGAGACAGGTTGAACCAATCTTACAGCTCACACATGGCAGGCATGAAGCAGGCTGGCTCAAGCCCCTTCCTCCCAACTCATCCACTCAAATCTGGAAAGGGGGAGGCTTGTTCATCTGAGATCCTGTACAATGATGGTGTCTCTTCTGCAAGCACTGGTGTCGTATTTTACAGTTCCTACATTTAGGGGTAGCATGGTTTGTGACCCCACAACAGCCCAAATTAGTTACAATACACCGCATTCCATTCCAACAATTCACCCTCTATCAACCCTGGCTGAATTGGATTTACATAACCACACCCCGGATTCCTTCCCCATCCCGGCATGAGCTGTATTTACATATCAACGGTTAATTATCTTACAGGGCTAAACAATTTGAGTGAGCATACCCACCCCCAAGGCTGCTCTCTCCTTTCAGCTAGCTGCATTGCAAGCAGTAATTCAGCCCCTGCTTACACCTATTTTCAAATTAGTTTATCTGTTTCTTTGGAAAGAGATGCTAAGAAGTCCTTGTATGCACAAATGTTGTTGTTCATGTCTCCACCTTTATTCATAATCAAACTCTGACTTATTTGCTAACTCTCCAACTATGTCTGAGATTTTTAAATATATTTCTGCTTATCCAGGAATGCCATATCATTATTTTTCTTTTAATTCCAGTGTAGGAATCATTCCAAGTATTTAAATGAAGGTTTCTGCCTGCTTGCATTTTCAAAATTATGTCGATTCCATGTTTTCCAAGTGGAACAGATAGATTGTTAGTCTTCTGGCCTTTGAAAAACATTACACATAAAAGCCCATCTCATGCAGTAAGTTCCTGTTAAATGACTTTCCATGATATTAATGGAGGAGATGCAGAGTATGAGACGGAGGTTGGGTGTAGAAGGGATCTTGGGGTAAGGGATTAGAATCTCCATCCCTAGAGGTTTATAAATCCTGGTTTGACAAAGCCCTGGCTGGGATGATTTAACTGGGATTGGTCCTGCTTTTAGCAGAGAGTTGGATTTGATGACCTCATGAAGTCTCTTCCAACCCTATGATTCTGTAGATTTTCCTGGAGAAGGGCAAAATGTGGTCTTGTATTAACAAAAGCATGCAGGATGCAGTAAAATATCTCTTTACCAGCTGAGTGAATAAAGTTTCCATACAGATTATATCTAAGGGGTCTACAAAAGAATACTATGAAAATAAAGTTTCAGTTCCCAAGAAAAGGCATTCTGTTTTTCTGAACAAAGTATGTGAATAACCCCACTTATATGTCAAACCCTGGAAGTGTTGTGATTACCATAGACACCCAAGTTCCTCAAACTGCATCGAATGCCATGCCAAGCATCTACAACATTTATGGTTTAGTTTTGTTAAGTTAATAGGGATCTGTGGACCACAGACTGATTTTCCAAAGGAGTTCAAACCTACAATCCAAATTTTTAGGGGCCCACAAATGAACAAAATAGGTTGAAAACCACTGTGTTATGTAAAGGTTACAAAAGATCCATCTGTCTACTGCAGTGTTTCCCAAAGTGGGTCATGGTCTCACTCTGAGAAAGCTGCTAATGGGCTACTCCCATTTGTTTACTTACCAGCTCCACACCCATGGAGCCTTGCAGCCCCAATTGGCTGTGGTTCACCATTTGCAGCCAAGCGTAGCTGCAGGAAGCAGCAGTCTGGGCCACGCTACTTCCCACAGCTCCCCTTGGCTGCAAACGGTGAGCTGCAGTCAATGGGAGCTGTGAGTCCAATGACTGTGGAGTCTTTACATAAACATACTGGAGCGGCCCACTCTGGGAAACATTGATCTTCCATTTCAATGAACATCTACTGTGATCTACAAGATTTGTCAGACTGACACGAGAAAACAGGATAAATCACAATTACTGTTTGTTACAACCCTGACACATTTTGAATGAGCAATGCCAAGCGTCAGCGATACAGTGTGTAACAGCAGCAGAAAATGGGCAAGGTGAGAAATGGGACCATTGGCCTGGGTCTGTCACAGTTTAAATTAGAGAGGAGTTGAAGATGCTTGGCCCCTTGCAGGATTGGGGCAACAGAGCCATGTTTTCACTCATATTTAATTTTCCCTCTTTTCCATCTGTCAGTGGGTTTTCTGTGGACAATTGTGATTAAACATTCCTCCCCCAATCAGGTGATCAGACTGAATAATTAATTTCCTTTCGTTCTTACTTCATGGCCTATCAACCACTACTAGAGAGAGACAAAATCAGAATGAGCCCCTGGCCTGGTGCCAGACAATAGCATCCTTGAGTTCTAACAACTGACAGATTGCTCCTCACAGTCAGTTAATCATTACAGTGATGAAAGAAAAAATAAGCTGATTGCCTCCAATATAGTGAGTAACATTCAGGATATGTCTACACTGCGGGGGGGGGGGGAGAGAGGGTTGAGGAAGAGGATATGCAAATAGCATGCTCACTTCCATATCTTCTTCTGATTCTTTTTGCGGAGGAAGTTTTGCTGCTAAAAAACCCTATGTAGATGGGGCCATTTGTCAGAAAAAAACCCTTTTTCGCAAGATCCCGTAAACCTTGATTTTTTATATAATTTGGTATAATTTTGTATATTCCTAGTTGGTCATCATTTAAACAGCAGCATTTTTCAAATAATAGTTGAGATATATGTGCCATGAATACAAATAAAACTGAGTACCTAACTTTTAAAAAAGAAGAATGAAGAGAGATTGGTACATCTCACTAGGCTAAAATAACAACCATATGCTAGACTAATACTAAGAAGAGCACCTCCTATAAACCTTATATATAGGACTGGAAAACACTCTAATTTTTCAAACTCACTTGGATTGTGTGCAGTTAGATCAGAAGATTCATCAGGATTTGAGCTGTTCAAAACTCAACATTTCATTTGTAGAGGTTTGTGCAAACAGTGTAAGAACCAGATGTTCAATGGGTGTACATTAGTGTAGCTGCATTGATTTCAGTGGACCTAATTTTTATCATCTCAGGTCTGACCTGAATTTTGAAACAGTTTAAGTTCAAAATCCTCTTCATTTTGTTCTGGGTTTTCAGTTTTAACCCAAAAACATGAAGAGAAACTCAAATGAAACAGTAGCGTTTCTCTCATCAGCATTGAAAACAGGTAACACCAATGACTTCTGTGATTGCCATCCAAAACCATAATTCAACCCAAATATTCACTTAAAAATCCGTCTCCTTTTGTCTATACTCGCTTAAGTGCCAGGACCAGATGTCCTCAGTTCCCATGGAGCTCAGCACTTTGCAATACTCGTAGAACAGGTTGTTTAGCATCAGTAGCTAACACATATTTCTAGAGGCTACTGATGCTAAACAATCTGTTCCATCTTGTATTTAGCTGTGACACTCTGATTACATTTGCCAACACCAAAGAAGAGCTTTATATAAGCTCAAAAGCTTGCCTATCTCACCAATTGAAGTTGGTCTAATACAAGATACTGCTTCACCTTGTGCTGCTGTATCTGGGGACCAACACAACTACAGCTACACTGCATACTGTGACTCACAAAGCTACCTTTTGGCACATCATTTAAATTCGGAACTTCTCCTCCTGAGTTCCTTACATCTAAAATGGGGATACTAATACTTACCTACTTCACAGAAATGGTGATGGTATGTTTAATTAATTAATATTTATAAAACTCTTAGAGATGCATGGATGAAAAATGCAGTAGAATTGCCAAGAGCATCTCATATATATAGTAGCCCAATGTCTGTGACTCTGTAACATTGAAATGCTGGCTGTGCCCTCTGGGTGGCCTGTGCTGCATGGGGAGCGCAGGGCACAAACAGTCGCTTGCGCCACTTGCTCCCACGCGGCGGCCTGGCTGAACAGCGCGGAAGTCAGCTGAGTGCCACGCCGGGAGGGGAAAGGGGGTGGGGCGGTGACGTACATGGCCAGGGGGCGGGGCCTGGCCGTGTACATCACCGCCCCGCCCTCCTTCGCCTCCCACCGTGGTGCTCGGCTGACTTCTAAGCCGCTCAGCCGGGCCGCCACAGGGGAGCAAGCGGAGCAAGCGGCCGTTTGGGCTCGCGCGGCCTGGCTGAGCGGCTTAGAAGTCAGCCGAGCGCCACGGCGGGAGGTGAAGGGGGGTGGGGCAGTGACATGCGGCGTGACAGCGGCTCCAGGCCCCACCCCCGGCCGTGAACATCACCGCTCCACCTTCGCCCCGCCGTGGCGCTCGGCTGACTTCTGCGCTGCTCAGCCGGGCCGCCGCGTGGGAGCAAGTGGCGCAAGCGACCGTTTAGGTGCCGCGCTCCCCATGCAGCACGGGGAGTGCGGAGCCTAAACGGCCATTTGGGCTCCGCCGTCCCCCAAGTGAGAGGCAGGAGGGGGAGGAGAAGAGAAAGAGAGAGACAGAGAGAGAGGCAGGAGGTGGAGGAGAGCTGAGAGAGAGAGAGAGAGAGACGGATGGAGCGAGAGACTGGAGGCTCACAAGAGAAGACCGATGTGGAAGAGAGACCTGAAAATCCCGTCTTATGATGGGCTAATTGGCTAGTTAGTATTATAAAAGCCAAATTGGAGCTTTCACTTTACTGCCTTTTGTTTTATTTTTCTTTGTCTACCATTGTCTGGAGACTGAGAGTTCCTCAAGGCCGGCACCACCTTTTACTATTTGTATGTTCAGTGCCCAATGGAACTCTAACTTGAGTTGGACCTAGTGTAGTGAATAATGCCAACAATAATACTTGTTCATGCAATTGTTATTTCAAATACATTCATAGCTGATTTTACAGGTAATGTAAATCACAGACTGGCTTCTAAGGACACATAATAGAGAGTAGACTTGTCACATTATTCGCAATTCAGTGTGTTTCTTGGGCACCTATTTGATCTCATCATTGCGCTCTCCAGAGTTACTTTATATGCTATTGAACTGCCCATCATTAAATTGAATGTAAGAGCTCTGAAACACAAGTACAGCAAAATGCTTTGATCTGTAGACGATATTACTTGATAGAGCCTCAAATTATATTCCCAATGCCTTCATCATTTCTTCTCAGTGCATCGCTGAGATTTCATAGAAGAGGTTCAGCTACAACTGTGATTATTAGGTAATCATTCGAATTGTCCTTGCTGGGAGCTGGAACATGCTTCAGAAGAATTTGAAGCTAATTTGAACCAAATCCTTAGCTAGGATGGAAAAATCACACAAGGTAAGGGAAAAGGTACAAGAGTACCAGTGAATTTCCTGACTTTGCGTCCCAAGCCAATGTGCCAGTGTAGGTTGCTACAGGCTGCTCTAAATTACCTGCTATACTATCTGCTTCAAGGAGCTGACATGGCATCTGGAGCTCAGTAGGATATAAGGAAACCTAAATCACATCTCCTTTGTTCCAAACATGTTCCCTGTGCTGGCAAAAGAGAGGAAGATGCCGCCAAGCAGCTATACCAACTCAAACATATGTCTATAGTGGTGTAATCTTCCCATTGCACCACTGGCAGCAGTGCAGTATGCAAGGGTCACATGACACATTAGCATCCAGAACACTGCCCGCATCTCCTGTGTCTCTTTAACTGTAGATTGGGTCTCATATGGAATGGGACATGCTATTCATGAAAGTCAGTGCAACTATCATGGGATAGTGTGTTATTATTGTTAGCGTGCAGGGTCTCCAGATACAGCTCTTTGAAATACACTTCAGAAAGGAAAGGGATGTTGGAGATTGCCACATAGACTGCTATTTGAACCTAGCAACAGAGCCTGAGCAAGGAGATGCAAGTAGGTACTAGCACCGTAGATAAAGCTAAGTTAAGGGAAATATTGTGCTAGTATGCACTTGCCTATGTACTAGGAACTATGCAAAGCCCAGAATTCCAAATATTCATCGGTATCCTCCCACCATTGCTCTAGCACCTCCACACCTTTGGGGTAATTATTTATTACAAAAGTGTACTCAGTGTTATAGACTCCCAGGCGCTGCTTCCATTTTGTGCATTAAAGAGAAGCTTAAATAAGCAAGCAAACCTTGATGTCAGATATCATCAAGTGAAATGTGAAACACCACAGAGTACACATGAAATCCCTTCAAATTTTCTCACGTAGAAAACTTTTTAAAGGACCAAGATCATCATGGAGATGTGTACATTAGGTTCCAGACACAAAATGCAAATGCAAACTCTGTTCTAATTATAGAAAATATATTTTAAAAGCATGTAGTCCCTGGAACTGATTGAGATTTGTCATTCTAACAGAACTGAGGTTGGTGTGCTCTGGTATGAGATCTAGGAACAGGTTTAATGAGGTAAATACATTTTCTGAACGAGTTTACTCATCCCAGCTCTTAGAAAATTATCACAACTCTTTTATGAAATTTGGCCTTGAGCAATGCAAATGGATGTGGTCCAATAATTAAGAATTAGTGGTAAAAGCCTCCTGTTGGAACTACCAGATTAATTCAAAGAAAATAAAAACTAGGGGGTTTTTGTGGTGTTAGAACAATTCTGAATCACATAGCCATGTTGTGAAAGTTTTGAAGTGGGACAAGGAATTACACATCTGCATTACACCTGTGACAGGTACATTGAGTACAAGTGTAAAATTAGAGTTAATTTCTTTCATAGCGTAATATAACTGTACTTTTTAAAATAATCTCTTTTACATTTAGACTAAAAATCACTGTTTTGTAGTTAGAATTTGTAACTTTCAAATAAAAACACCTAAAATTAGGCCAATATTTTTAATTCAAAACTAAAATTATTTGTGGGAAGAGGGGAGGGACTGTTTCCAATTTTAAGGATAAAGCACAAGTTTGAATCCTAAAGTGCAAATCCAAAATGCCTGGCTACATTTCTTAGATGATGGAGAAAGGGCAATCCAGACAGAGCCTAGCTTTGGGATTAAAAGGAATAGGCTGATTATCTGCAGGTATACAGATGCTACATACCCTCTAAAATTTCACTTCGTGCACAGGGAGGTTTGTGTTTTAAACTGTCTAACTATAAAACCACAGTGAATTGAGACTCTCACGAAAGCATAGCTAACAGATGCCAGCTCATGCCAGGAGTAATCTAGACTGGCTATTTATGTACACCCAAGTACCAAGCCAAATTGTATTGAAATTACAATAGTGACGATAAACATTTCCTGGAACATACAAGCTTTTGGGCAGATTCTAGTCTTACATATGGCAGTATGAAACTAGAGTAAACCCAAATTTCCATGAGTCTATCAAAACTGTACTGATTAAAGAAGCAGCAGCTGTGGATAAAACCTCTCTGGGTATTGGCAGGGATGTATGTGCCTTGTTGTTTAAAGTGCAGTCCGCTTCTTAGTAAACTGGTTTCAGGAGACCACATTCTTATTGTTCTCTTTCTTATGCAGCTATCAGATAGGGGCATGACAGTCAGCAAGTGTGAAACAGCATGGCTCCACTGAAGTCAATGACTTCGTTGGGGCCATGCCCGGGATTTATACCAGCTGCAAATCTAGCACATTAGACCAAATCTTCAGCATTTGGCCTTTTAGGTTTTTGTTTTCTGATTGTTTCCTACCTCTTTCCTCCATTCATTGTTTTCTTCCCATGATCTCCTGCTCTCCCTCACACACACAATTTTTTTTATAAGGGTCTCTTGCCTCACTTTCTAAGCAGAGAAACACTGGGACTCTCCTCCACAGTATACAGCTTCTTGCTATTCTTTTGTTCCAACACAAGCATAGAAAAAGCCTTGAAGTTCAAAATCAGGTGTAGATGTGGAAAGTTATCAATTTCATTTTTCTAAATCAGATTATGCCTCTGTAAGAACTATTGCATCAGGCAACATATTAAAAGTGGTTTCCGTCCAAATTACTTTGAACTTGCTCATGTTCCTTTGAAAATGAACAACGTCATGTTAAATGCTTATTTGTTTAAGTGAACAATGGTCTTTTGGGTACAGAAGTATTATCAATCTCAGATATACTGTAAGGAGCAGTAGGAAAGGAAAGTAGGTATACGAAGCTGGTGGGGAAGAGAATATATCAAAATAATTATTCTTTGTTTCTTTAATTCCCTGCTGACTGCATTAGGAAGTAAATTTCTCCCTCATGATAAAGCAGCATCAGCAGCTGTGATGCCAACTGCTAATCTGGATTTTTCTATGGAACCTGCCATCAGAGAATTAATTAAAAATATGGCTTTCCCAAAAAGGATGCTCATTTTCTAATGAAAAACCAGCACCAGGACACTGCAGAAAGTGATTGTTTCACCAAAATCTATAGTCTTTAGAATAAGGGCACATCTACACAGCAGGGCAAAAACTGAATTAAACTACTCAACTTTAGCTACATCAATTGTGTAGTTTAAGTCAAAATAGCTTAACTCAGCTTTTGGTGCAGTCTACACAGCAGGAGCTTCCCTTACTCCTCGTAAAATGAGGGTTACAGGAGACGGAGTAAACAGTCCTCCAGCTCACCGTTATTTTGAAGTAATAGCTTGCAATGTAGTCTCACTCTGTTATCTCAGAATAAAGTCAGTTATTCTGAACTAAGGCTGCTGTGTAGACATAGCCTTAGAGTGTTCATGGTAGGAGAGCATCCTCGTTCACTTTTCTTTTTAATTTGCCATCAGAACCAAAAATAAAGAGTTCATGAATTATTGGCCTCTCTTGATTTTCTTTTCCTGTTGACCATCGTTCCTTGCAGTCACACAAGCTCTCTCTCCATTTTAATGAAAGCCATTGGAAATGTAATTATAGCAGCATACATAGCACCGTAACAGCCAACAGTCTTTCAAATGTTCAAAACCTTCAGGAATGTATGTTACCATAAACATTTATTTTGAGATCGTCATAGTCTTCAACATGGTTGAATCTTGTTGGGCATGAGCTACAGCCACCACTAGTGCAGGACACATATGGAGTATGTTTAAACCTGTACCCTTCATTAACAGATGTAAACATGAGTATAAGACTCTGTCAGATCTTGGATCTTCCATTGTGATTCCAAGTTTCTAGAGCTTTTTACCATAAGCATGTAAACTAAAGCATCTTTGTCTTACAACACGCAAACTCTTGAGCTATCTTTAGCTGCATCCGTTTGTTAGGATAATGGAAAAATGCACTGCAGAGTGTTGCCTGTAGTTGTTGCCCTGCTTTGTCTGGTTCTGTTGCCCACTATCCTATATAATCTCGTAGCAACTTTCTCCAAAGAGAAGATAAAGTTGCTTCACCTTTATCATACTGCACTAGAAACTGAAATAGCCCTCAAGTGTTCCTTACTTGTCTTTGATGTTATAGAAACTCCATGCTAGCTCTTGCTTTTATGTTACTGGTCTGACGCCTTCTGATGAGAGGCCAAGTACTTTATATCCTGTACCATATTCCATAGATTATTTTCTGATTTTCTCTTGATGTTCTTAACTTGAGGTCTTTCCATCATTCTTTTTGGAATCTGAGAGAATTTAGCAATAATTATATGATTTGCTTCAATATGGATTTGATACCTGCTATGCCTCCAAATACTTCCTTTTGTTGTTGTTGTTATTTTACTAGCAGACTTTATTTGAAAGGGTAAATGGAGGGATTTATATTTAAGGCATGCAGTTCAAATGACACCTTGTCTACCCTGACTTAATATCTATTCTTCTCCCACTCATTAAGTTGGGAGCACTAAACATCTCCAAAAAAATCAGGCTACTGAATTAGTCTATGTACAGAGATACATGGCTAAAGATTTAGGTTTCAAAAGTGATTTAATAGCCAAACATTGGTATCTCCACAAGTTCATTAATCCCTTTATTAGATTCCTACTAGTAATCTATAAACACTCCCCTGACTACACCAGCTATTTTATATTACACAAACAGTCTGCAGCATAGAATATATAAATAAAATGTGTCATGGGACATATGGACATTGGCCAATGGAAAAAAATAACATGGTAATTCTAATTACTGATACAATAATTCTTTTACTTTGATTATTACAATTGCTTACCATCAATATTTATTTTTGAAACTGAGCCTGGGCCGCAGACTACAGAATACTGAGTACCTCCTCAAAGGTGATAAGCATTGCAACCTTCCGTTAAAGTCAATGTGGAAATAATCTCACAGGAATGGTCCTAAAGTGCAGTCCTGTTCTAAAAGATAACTAATAGCAGCATTGTAAGGTTCCCATGTTAATTCTGTGTGGCTGATGTCCAAATGAAATTTGCTGAATATATGGGGGTGGGGGACCTTTGAGAGGGCTGTGTTTTTTGAAAGGGAGGGTTGAACAAAGATGAGCCTTAGAGAGTCACCATGAAATCTCCAAATCAAACTGTTGTTTTTCCTGCTCACACATCATCACTAAGAACCATGACCCCATTCATGTTCCTCCACTTCACCTTAACATTAACAGAGGCACAGCCTTAGCCCCTGAAGTGGTTAAACAAAGAGTTCCAGGATCATAAAGATACTCTCTTTAGCAACAGTAGGACAAAAGGAAAATGGATCCTTAATACTGTAGTTAGTCATAGCAGTATTACCATTACCATGCAGCAGTACTGTGCTGGATTTGAAGCCTAGCCATAAAACTGTTTCCACTCAGCTATTAATTGAGAAAGAATACAGCTGTTTTGTAGAATTTCTAAAAAGGAATTGCTTCCAAAGCCTGAGACTATAACCTCCCTGAGAAATGTGAAATAGTCACATTATGTAGATCCTGCTTTACCATTCTAAATCTTATATAAAATTATTGCTGCAGACAAGGAAAAAATAGTTTGGTAAGATGTGATTAAATGGGGGCAGATAGAGTTTTTTCTTAAGCAGAGAAAAAAAGGTGGCTTTTTTCTCCCCTCTAACTTTTGGGGGAAAAGCTTATTCTAAGTCCCCAAATTAGTGATAGATAAGATCCCTCAAGTCTAAAATTAGTCAATGTGAAATAGTTAGTCTATACCTTTACTATAGAAAGTTAATATGTTTAGTCAATCTGACATATCACCATATTCTGCTATATGCTTTACACCACATACAAGAAAGCACACTGAAATAGCCATATTAGATCCAGTGAAGACCTCATCAGCTGCTTCAGAGAAAAGTACAGACTTTTACAAGCACCAACATTTTTAAAATGGAGCAAGTATACATTTCTTAAAACTGGACACAATGGCTCTTGGGAAGAGATACAAATCCATTGCAAAGACAAAGGGACAGGAGGATGCTAATGAAAACATGCGAAGGGCCATACTGGGTCAGAACAAAGGTCCATCTAGCCCGGTATCCTGTCTTCCAACAGTGGAAGCAAAAGACACGCAGTTTTTACAAGAAACTCAAAAGGATGTGGAGAAGTGAGTTTTCCAAATAACACATGCAAATGGGGATATGATTAAAATCACTGATGGGGAAAAAGAACTTACTGCTTATCATTGGTATGATATTTTTACAGGCTGGTCTCCGATGTCCAAAGGTATATTGTCAATTAGGCTTCATCCATTGATAATTGTGTTGGTAATATCCTGCATTTGCCTAATTGGTATGATATATGTGTGTTGCTGGATAAAAATAATGTTTGTTAAATTGCCTCCCAATATGTAGCTATGAAACAATTGCATAAAATATGACCCACTCAAGAATTGTTCTTGAGTGGTCAAAAGGGGGATATGTAGGAGTGGGATTTTATATCTGTATTTCAGGTTTGATGTTTAGTACAGTAATGTAGTAATGTATACCTAAATATACATTTCTTTGTTTTAAGATTTAATAAGTAAGAAACAGGATCTTGTATTGTATCTATGCTAATGAGATTAGAAGAATGTTGAAAGCCAGGGCCGGGCCCTCAATGTGAACTGTTTTTATTACAAGATTAAGTAAGGTTTAATTTACAATGCTTTTTGGTTTTCCCCAATATAAAACACTGCTGTTTGCACACCTTTGAAGGTCTCTGTGAATGGCTGTTTGTGTGAATGAGAGATGTATGCATCAGGAAGAGATAAGGTGTGAAAGCCGTCGTTAAAGCCAGATGGTCAAGAGAGAAGGGGGAGAATGAGGGGTGAAGCCAGACTCATCGGCATCAGAAAATCATCCGTGCACATCAAGCAAGGGGCAGATTGATGGCTCTAAAGGTGAAGGCTGGCACCTCTAAAGACAACTGATTAACAATCCAGGACAGGATGACCTCTCAGAGGTGTTTTGGAATATTAACATCAAAAGATAGCACCGATTAAGGAATAACCAGTCACAGACTGACATAGCAGAATCCATGGACTTCAACAGGGAAAGAGGATTATAAAAGCAGGGTGCTTTGCCATGGAACTTTGGGTTCATCTTGCCACCAACTCCAGGAGCATCGGATCACGACCAACAAAGCCCGGCTCCCCTCTGCGATCAATTTGGCTGGCCACTAGATTGATCCAGACTCTGGACTGGTTACTATAACATCGACTCTGGACTGGTTACTATAACATCGACTGGCAGGACTGTGTGTGTGACTGAAAAGCATATGCTGAATGTTGTATTCTCAATAAATGCGGCGTACTGCCTTTTCCCCTATAAAAGATCTCGTGTGCTTTGTATAAGCATAACAGACATAGCCTTAGAGAAACACAAGCCTAGCCACAACCCACTACAGGTAGACTGAGTCTAGCTCTGCTCAAGCAAGCATACTAAAAATAGCAGCACAGTAGCTTGGGCTAACCATATTAATACAAACCTGCCCAGACCCTCTTCGTACAGGTTGAACTTCTCTAGTCCAGCACCCTTGGGACCTGACCGGTGCCGAACCAGAGATGTTGCCAAACCATGTCTAGAGGAGCCTGGACGGCCCTCCCATGACGGGAACAACAATGTCTGCAGTGCTAGGCCTCGTCCCAGCCTTGTCCAAAGTATGGATCTCTAACAAAGCCATGCTAGGACTGATTCAAGTCTGGGCTCGCACGCATGCACGCACAAGACTAGGCCAAAAAGGGTGGGGGAAAGTCAGGAGTGCTTGCCCAATTATGCATAACTTGTACAGGACAGTGAGACCAGGCCAAAAAGACCAGAAACAACCTGGTACTAGTACATCCCATTTTTGATAAGAGAAAAATTCAAGAGACAGCCAAAAAAACCTATTAAGCACTTTTGCAATATTTTGGCACAGCAAAATGTATCCTAGATATTGGCATAATAGGTATCTTACATAAATGTAGTTATTGGTAGATATTACTAGAACGACCAAGTCTTGCTTTGCTATAAATTGGGTTTAGTAAGAACAATCAGTGGGAGGGAATAAGCAGGATTGACCCACAGGTCCTGCTTTCGATATAACAAGAAGGAATGGACCCCTTCACACCGGCGAGCCCAGTGCCTGGCGTTCCAACACGTGGGAAACAAAGGAACCATGACCTCCTGCCTGGTACTGTAGGTAGCATACTGGTGAAGTGTAAGTGATCTAGGCTTAATTATTGTATTATAATAATCTTCTATTACTTGCTTTTGCATTGCTTTGCATTGTATAAATTGCTTTAGATTTTAAACCTTAAATATTTTAAATTGTATAGTAATTGTTTGTAAGGCTTGTAAAACTTAAATAACTATTTTAACTGTTTAAAGCTTGCAATAAATAAGAAAATGGTTAAGTCTCTCAGGAGTGCTCTGATTTCCCTTGGATCTAAAAACCGAACCACACGACACCATGGGAGGTCAATATTGTCTAGCAGCATTACCAACACTTCCACTGCTTACCTGTCTCTTAGCAGACATTTAGGGTGAATTAAAGCTAAATAACAGCACAAAACACTGAGAGCCAGGACTGATGGCTGTAAACAAACTTTATGGGACCGTGGGAAACTTGTCCACACTCATGATATTCAGCAATGCTATACCCAACCACACTGCTATTTTTAGCACGCT
This sequence comes from Rafetus swinhoei, assembly GCA_019425775.1. Classification (NCBI taxonomy): domain Eukaryota; kingdom Metazoa; phylum Chordata; order Testudines; family Trionychidae; genus Rafetus; species Rafetus swinhoei. The sequence goes on from CM033424.1 coordinate 161,674,709, forward strand.
GGCTCAAGCTAGCAAAATGTCTGTCTACTCAAGCTGGGAATCTTTCTTCCAGCTACAGTGACGTGGTTTGTCACTGATTTGTCACTGATTTGTCACCAGGTCTTCAGGAAGATAAAGGCTGTGGTGTTGTGCTAGTAGATGTCATGAGAATTGTATGACTTTATGATAACACGCTCTTATTTAATTAGTAACTACAGTAGAAAAAATCCCATATGAGAACCTAAGAAATGTTTAGAGTTTTAGAATTTTATCTTTAGTGCTATTATGAACAACTGAACTCAATATTAGTATGATCAACATAAAAGAATTCCAGCCAAACTTGCTCTAAGTATAAAAAAACATTTAGGCTTGTGTTATCCTGGGCCATTTTGAGGTGGGTAGTACCTGAAAGCTTCAAATATTGCAAGTGAAGATGAGGGCTAAGGCGAGAAGAGTATATTGCCAAAAAGCAAGATAGCCAATGGACTGATACACTGGGGACTGAGTTTTGGCATGTTGGAGTTGGTAACTGACTTTCTTTAATATTATCTGGAAGCTGCAAGCTATGGAGCTGTGCACCTACAACATCTGCTCAGACATCTGAACTTGCTCTTCTAAGTCCATTTTGTGGAGCTCCTTGTCGAGTCCCTTTCCTTCCTCTGCCTCTCCATCTTCAGTTGCATCTTTGTTAGGGTAACCAGACAGCAAGTGCAAAAAATTGGGACAAGTGGTGGGGGTAATAGGCACCTATTAAAGACAAAATCCCAAATATTGGGACTGTCCCTATAAAATTGGGACATCTGGGTCACCCTAATCTTCATCCAGTTTTTTGGCATCCACAATCTCTAGCTGTGTGTTCTTGTTCACCCTGCCAGGGGTTGGAGAGACTAGTGTTGCTTCCAAACCAGTGCAATAGAGCAGAAAGGGAGATTGTCACTGAGTGATTCTGCTCATTCTGTGCTGCATGACCTGGTGAGGCTTCCCACATATGTCACCGACAGAGAAATGAAAGAACACCCAGTCAGAAACCATTTTACACAATAACCCTGTATGTGTGCATATATTGGCATATATGTAAATGCATATGGTTTCAATAACCTCACAGCTGTTGCTAGCAGCACAATGGAGTTGGGGAAGGGGGGGCAGAAGGAATCACTTGTGAAAATGTTTGGCTTCATTGTTTGCAGTGGCTTTAGGAAAGGGAGGAAGTTAGATATTAATTTTGTCTTTGGAGCAGAAGTGATGCTAGCTCATTGGATCCCTAAACAGGAAAATTTGGGGGCACCCCTCACACACAACACAGAATAAAAAGCAAATGGGAGCCCACCTAATGCCAGCTCTGCTTTGGAGAAAAGACATTTAATTTGTCCACAGATTCCAAGAATATGAATCTCATGGAGCTATATATTTTATACAGACACATGCACACATGTTGAGGGGTAGTTCTGTTAGGGAATGGACAAGAGTCTGTCTCCCTTGACAATAATGGGACTGAGAAGTACTTATACTATTGAGTATTAGTAAGGGTGACAGACTTTTGCTTTTAGATTATTCCACATGGCAAGCCTACAATTCTACAATTGTACAATTGAATTTAATTGTAGTTCTGCAATTCAATGCTTACTCAGAGGCTACGTCTACACTGCCCCTTTTTGCTGGCAGAGAATATACAAATGAAGCGCTCATTAGCAACTTCTCTGCCCAAGGCTTTTTGCGCAAGAGGTTTTTGTGCAAAAACAAGGAGTGTAGATGGGTCCATTTTGCACAAAAAAACCCTTTTGCACAAGATCTGTATACCTCCTTTTTTGAGGCATAAGGATCTTGGGCAAAAGGGACTTTTTGCGCAAAACGGACCCGTCTACACTAATTGTTTTTGCGCGCAAAAACCTCTTGCGCAAAAAGCCTCGAGCAGATAATATGCAAATGAAGTGTGAGAAGTTGCTAATGAGCGCTTCATTTGCATACTCTCTGCCAGCAAAAGAGGCAGTGTAGACGTAGCCAGAGGGTTCACAAAATCTTTCATAGCATAGACATTGTTTTAATACTGTGTTTGCCTCAAATATCTCCCCTCCCAGGCATAAATATGCAAGCTACTGTCCCTTCCCATTGGCTGATCATTTTGACCCCGTGAGTAGTCACACTGAAGTCTGTGTGGAGTAAAGTGCCACTCCGTATAAGTAAAGGTATCACAATCTGGCCCATGACCATCAGGTATTTCTTTAGAACAAGGATCAATTGCCACCAGTAATTTTTGATTGAATAGTAAGTGTTTAATCTGGTGAAATATTCATAGTGCTGGTGATACATGGGCCGAAGGAGTCATATGTTCCTCCCATAACAATATCGTTTATAGCCAACTGGAAAATAGTAAGATACAGTTGAGCTCTCACTTTTGGAAGCTTCTCAATAGGCACAGCTATAAAAATCACAGCTTGTTCTTTGGGACTCGGAAGAAGCTGAGTTAATGGAGAAATAATTAGTAACAAGTTAGCAGGACACTAATGATCTCAAGTTTGTTCACAAAGAGGGAGCATCAGCATGACACAATGAATGTCTGTGTATTTAAGATAGAACTAATAAGAAGAGCATGGCAAAAAACTTACATGAGCATTGGGAAAATGATTATGGTTGAGGTATTGTTGTCCAGAGGATAAAGCACTGGACTGGAACTCAAAAAATCTGATGCTTCCACTGACCTACCATGGGACCTTGGGAAAGTCACTTCACTGTTACTGTTAGTTGTGTCCAGAACAGATATATTTTTTCAAAGTTGTTATCAATCAGACTTAGCATTATATGATCATCTCTTCTCATTTATAGGTTTTAGAAAATCATCTACAAGAGCCTCAATCTCCAGAGCCCAGCATGGATACAAAATTTTGCATTCACATCAGATCCACAAACATGTTCTATGGATATCTGTATCTGCAGTTGTGGATATAAAACATATCTGCAGATTTGCAGAGCCCCAGATATAAATTTTGGATCTGCATCCAGATGCAATTGATTTAAAGGGAATATCCACAGCTTTGTGGGGCTTTACCAATCTCCTTTAATTTACATCTATTTCACACCTGGGTAACATCATTCACTTTAATGGAGTTACTTCTGATTTATAGCAGTGTAAAGAAGGAGAATCAGGATCAATGAACTGATTGATATGTCATCTTTCTGAGTGGCATCCATTTCAGAATTCACAAAGAGTCACAAATATCTCAAGGCTTGAAGCATGATTCAACACTAGTTATTCCATTTTTATGCTGTTATAACTCCATTGATTTAATGGACTTCTCAGATGTAAAACTCTAACTTAATGACTCAGGCCTTTGGTTTGCTTTTTTGGGTTATGGTTTTGTTCTTTCTGAATATAAAAGATATATATAGCATGTAGTGTTTAATTAAGATCAATAGCAATGGGGAGAATATACTTCTCCCAAGAATTCAAAGTATAAAATTGACAGCAATTCAGTCTACTGCTTTGTGGCATTAAGGATGGCATTCTTGTTTCTCTTAGAATCACCAAGGAGTTTATATGGGAAAGAGACATCAGAAGCAGGGGCTAGTGAAATGCATAAATAAATAAATAAATGCACAATCTTGAAAGCAGACACATTTCATTGCTATAGGAAAAGAGCTGAACCTTCCAGAGGCAAAGACTCTTGCATGGATATGGCAGAACTCCAACAAGAGAGAAGAGTTAGCAAAACAACCAGTATACTTCCAAAATGAGACACGAATCCCCAGCAAGTATAAACCCATATGCTTGATATCAAGCACATGGACTATCCCATTCTCATCCTGTATTTGAACACTGGGGGCTATATTGCCATGGAACATTGTCTGTGCATTCCTGACAACATAGAAGGACAAGTTTTCAAAGGGTAGTATCTCAGCCCTTTTTAAAAATCAGAGTCCTTTAAAGATATTTCAAGGTGAGATTTAAAAAAAAAAAAAAAGATTCCCCGAATCAGTAGTTACTTTTGAAAAGCTTGGTTTCCTATACAGCCCAGTGCTAAGCAATATGGCACCCAAGACCTTGTTAAGACAGCTGACAAGATAAAGATCGAATATTAGATAGCAGATCAGAGACAGGAAAGATGTGGCTTAAGTGCAGAACAGCATTATTTTATGCCAGGAGATCTCTTTCCTCCTCATGGAGGGTCACAGAAACACAATATGTTAAAAGCAGTTGTGCGTGAAGCACGACATGGCCCTGACAAAACAGGACATAAGTTTAAGGACCATGACATGATCTGAAAAAAGAAAGCAAGAGAGCAGGATAGAGATGACAACTGGCACAAACAAAACAAAACTCTTAGCATAATCCTCTTGGTGCTTGACAAGCTACATCACAGTCACACATGACTAGCTTCAAACTGAGTAAGAATCCTTTTAGCAGCTGGCTCACAAAGTTGTGTAGTCCTCACAAAGCCTTTGAGTTTTTAATGCTCATTATAGCATTACATTTTGATTTACAAGATCTCCTGAAAAGGAACGTGCTGAATAAGAGTTTTTCAATTTTCCCCGCACATGATGCCTAGTGTCTGTGATGGATGAGACGTTCTGGCCTGGATGTTCAATAAATTGTTCATAGCAGAAATCAGTGGCAGAGCTGGTTGGACAGAAATGTCTTGTGAAACCATTTCAAGTTCGATAATTTTTCATCCAGTCACAGGCCAGCTCACTTGACAAGCTGCTGCAGACCCCAAGCTGACAGATTCTCTCCAGGCTTCCAGGCTCTATGACATGAAGTGAGGTGCTTGGAAACCCTGGGGAGAGCTTCCAGAGTCCATGGCCAGGAGTGACCCCCATTCTTACTCTAGAGGCTAAGAAAAAAAATAACGCTAACTGGTGAAGTAAAAATTGCTAGAGGGGAAATCCTAGCCAAGCAACAGAGGTCCAGCACCCCCAGAAACAGGTGCACAAGGACAAATTGTGCTTCTTGACTGGCACTGAAACTCTGGTGGTAAGGCAGGTTTGCCACAGACTGCCCCAGACCAGGAACTCCAGAGTTTCCAGAATTCCATGCCAGCTAGCTCCTGTAGCTATCCACCTAGCAGCTGCTGACTGAAACTGACAGTCTTGTCAGTTTTGGTCAGTAGCTGCTATTCCTGAAGGGCTTATTTCATTTCAGAAATTGCAGTTCACAGGAAAGTCCAAAAGAATTTGTTTTATTGCAATTCAGAATGAAGCTAAATTTCATGCAAACCAGAAATCCTTAAGCCAGTTCTATTCAGTACATTCATCTATCCTTGCAATTGCTGTTCCTCTTTGGGTTTTCCTGAGCTGGGCCAAATCCTGTTTCACTTATGCACCAGTAGCTCTGTTCACCTGAAATGTGCAAAAGACACATATGTGAAAAGTAACCACGTTTTGGCCCTCTCTGGACATTGCTCAGTGCAGAGGAATGGGGTTAATTTAAAGGTGTTTAACTTTAAAAGTGGGCTAAGATGAACAGATACAAGGTACCCTTATTCCAGAATAAAAGTATCCATGCATGGAGATATTCTTGAAAAGCTATTGAGTTTTAAATGCACTCTCTACCTTAAACTGTGTTAGCTTTCAAGTGTCAAGAAGTCCTAGGACAATGGAGCTCTTATTCATGACTGAGGCTTCTAGTTTCTACGGGTATGTCTACACTACATGGTTATTTCGAAATATCTTATTTTGAAATAGTTAATTCGAAATAACTTATTTCGAAATAACATACCTACACACAAAATGCATTTCAAAATAGCATTTTGCTATTTCGAAATAGCACGTCCACACTGAGTGGACACTGAATTGCATTGAAGGCCGTCCAGAACCAGGTCCAGCAGGGCATCAGGTCAGGAGTTTATTTGTGTGGCTGATGCCTAAGGCTATCTGAGGCTTGTGCTTAAAGGGACCCCCACCCCGGGCAGCCGGTTCTCAGCTTTCCCTGCTTGCTTGCCTACCTCGATGAGGGCCTCAAAGCATTTGTGTCTCTGCGTCCTCTGGTTGCCCTCACTCTGGACACCACAGCACTCTGCAACATGGAGCCGGAGCTGCCCCTGGGGACTCTGGTGCTTCTCATGAACGCGTTGATGCGAGCCTGGCTGCACTTTCTGCAGACTGCCATCCAAGAGGCCCATCGGGGGGCTGTCAGTATCCAAGAGGCCCCACGGGAGAGCTTCCATCCTGAGGAGCACTAAGAGCCTCCCTGGTCTGCCCCATTGGAGGCTTGTGTTTCATTCCTCCCCCACATCGTTCCACTTACCCTCCCAGCCCCCCTTCCTGATGTCAAATAAAATACACGTATTTTCATGAACACAAACTCTCTTTATTTAACAAAACTGGGGGGGGAGGGAATGAAACTGGTGAGACTGGAGAAAGGAGGTGGGAGAGGGGAGGGGGAAACCTGGGAGGAGGGAGGTGGAAGGGGGAAGCAACGGGAAGAAGGGGAGGGGAAGCTCAGGGCTCAGGGTTGGGGGTCTTGCAGGACCAATTTGATTTTCATGCGAACCTGCTCCTGGGTTCACGTGGCCTTTGGTGGCCAGGCTGGCAGCTATCCTGCCATAGACAGCCACGTTCCTCCGTCTAGTGCGGAGATCATGGACATCGGGGGCATCCCCCCCAAACCTAAGTGAGGTCCACCCTGATCTCCACCCAGAACACTGGACTAAAGAATGTAGAAGTGATGATGCCATTGATAAGATGCATTTTCCTGGATGACAGATTTCTTTACCAAACAGTTGCTCAACCAACAAGAGATGATATCATTTTAGATATGGTATTGGTGAGTATTGAGGACCTCTTGAAAGAATTAGCTGTAGAGGTTAGGTGACTGGTTGACAGGTTACTTGGTAAACATTACTTTTAATGGGTGATGCTTACCTGGTAACAGTTAACCATTACCCAGGAGTAGCCCTCTGCCCATGGCCCAGCCCGTGGGGCTGCTGCCTGCATGGGGTGGGAGTTGGCAGCCTCACAGAGTGGGGAGCAGTAGCAGGGGCAGAGAGGGCTGCTAGCTCCCAGCCTGCACGGGGTTCACAGGATGGGAGTCAGTAAGCTCACATGGGGCAGAAGCAGCAGCCTCTTCCCCGCTGCTGTGGCTTCTGCCTCTCCTCTGCATGGGGTCTGCTCCAGCCCAACTGTGGTGGTTGGTGTGAGGCGGAGAGGGGCACTCCAGCCCACTGGCTGAAATGTTTAACCGGTTAACTAGTGAAACAGGATTTTACATCCCTAGTAAGGAACAACCTTGGTTTTGAGTGATGATTGAATTCAGGTTAAACGAAATGGAAGAATAAACAAATATATCTTGATAAAACAAGGGCCCTCGATTTCAAAAGAGCTAGCTTCAAAAATGAAGGGAATTAGGGAAGTGGATAGGAGTGAAGAACTCAAGGATCTGAATGTGAAGGAAGTTTGGAGTTATTTTGTCCAAGTTGTAGAAGATATCTGAAGCCTGAATTCCAAGCAAGGAGAAAAAAGAATAGGGAAATGTTGCAGAACAACCTGGGTGAACAAGCATCTCAAACAGGTGATTTAAGAGAAGACAGAATAACTTTCAAGGGATGGAAGGGATTGGCAAGGAAAGCTACTTCTTGGAGGTCAGAAATTGTAGAGATAAAATGAGAACTGACAAAAGCCTAGCAAAGTTGGATATTCTAAAGGGAATTAAAACCATGGTAAAAAGATCTATCCCCACATAAATAAGAAAACAAGGAAAGAAGTTGGACTGCTAAGCACTGAAGATGGGGGTGGAGATCAAATATTATCTAGGCATGATCCAACATCTTAACAAATACTTAAGCTCAGTTTTAATGAGGCTAAAGAAGAGAGTAGCAAATGAGGAAGAACGGCTCTTGAGCAAAAGGGAGGTTTTGCGCAAAAAGGAGCCGTCTACACAGCGCTTTTTGCACAAAAACCTCTTGCGCAAAAGGGATCCAAGGAGGAAATGCAAATGAGAGTGCGACCTATGCAAACAAGAGCTCCATTTGCATTTCCTCTTGCGGAAGAGGTTTGTAGTTTAGACGCAGCCTCAGAGCTTATCCTAAAAACCACTGATGGTACAGTTCAGTCACAATGTTAATCCAAGTCACTGATGCAGCCAGAAATCCTTCTAAGCACAGCTGAAACAGAGAGAAACACATAAAATAATTCTCTAAATATTTTCATTTTCTTTTCTCAGGCACTTCCTTAGCCCCAGGGAATTAGGAGTCTATGGAGAGAGATCATATGACTCTGAGAATAATAAAAATGATCTGCTAATTGCTTGGATCTGAATTGCCCCTGCCGGGATTTTAATGAATAATGTACTTTGGTAACATTAGTAACTATCATTCACTTTAGCCTAAATTGAAGGCGCAGGGAACATTTCATTTGCAGTGTTTTATGGTTCTTATTATTCTTGTATGTGGGTTACTTCTACAAGCTTTCTTATATTTTGAAAGACTGTCATTTACAGCTACCCTGTACCCAAAATGGAGACTTTGTCTCAGCCTTGTAATCTCTTTCAAAATGAACAAGTTCTATGTCTGATATACTAGTGATTTTAAGTTTATTTGCTGTCACTATGAAGGAAATAGATATAGCATAACCACAGGAATCTTCCAAAAATAAAGGAGTTTATTTTGTTTTTAACTAGCTGTATTACACTGTTAGCTGGTGTACCCACAGGTCTGCCTCCTCCTAACCCCATTTATTTCCCTCTTTAAAAGGAGTTTCCAAGGCACTATCCACCAGGTGATGATAGAAGTAGCACAGCGTACTCCAGACACACCTCTTATGTCAGGGATGCATAGGTAGCAAGAATTCTCCCGCTGTGGAATTATCAGATGGCCAGATCAGACTGCTTGTCCTTAGTTGCTAGTTTCTTTGTGCCACCAGAATGATGCAAAGGGGCCAGAATGTACCACACAATCTGATGCTGAAGGATTTATACAGCTCTAATGAGTCCCAGACCTCCATGTTGCTAATTCAAATTCAGAACAGTTCAATCGTGTGTGAAAGTTGTTATTTTCTGAGGGGTGTCCAGTGCCCCCATTTGAAATAAACAAAGTTCTTAATTTAGTATGCCTGGGTGGAAAGGCAACCATGGCACTAAACCTACTAGTATCACAATTCGTACTTATGGACATCTTTTATTGTCAGTCTCAGAAGGGAGTCCAAGGACTAAATAGACTTTGAATGGTCAATCTCTCAGTCTTACAGTATTCCAGGTAAGGGTTGCATTGGCCAAACAGTGAAGAAGTTTCCAAAAAGAAGAGATTTAGATCTACATGGTTGCCAGTTCAGTCCTTTTTAAATGAGTATCACATTCACTCCTCAAATCAACACAACCACCAACAAATAGAGAAAAGAAACAGATGTCAGATTTTAGTCAAACAAAACACAAGGACACGTTCATTGTTCTGTCCAGCTGCAGAAGATGTAGCATGTTAAACAATCCCATAGCTGGAAGGAAGAAAACTGAGCATTCTATCTAACTGCTATATAAATATTTGCTCTCTGGTTCTAGGCTCAAAACGATTCTGTTCTTCCATATTCTGTTGTGTGCTTGTCCCAGCACCCACAGCATGTAATTAGTTTATAACACTCTTTATTTTTTCCCTTCGCATCAGCCAAGATTGTGTGTGATTTTTTTTGAAAAGGAAAAAATTGCTCCTTCTTTGTCTGAGACATAAACTCCCTTTGATGCTTCTAACAATTTCTCATCAATTATTAGTACAGTACTGCCATTTTTTCCTCACATAATAGAACCAGATAGTTGTAAATATCCTCTCCCCTCTTTTCTCTCCTGGTTGGGATGGCATATGGTATCTACCAGTATGGTAAGCAAAAGACATTCTTGCTTAACAAATAATAATGCATTTAGAGTAAAATTCAGCCCTAAGAGAAGGCTAGTAAGACTTCCTTACTTCCTGAGCAGTGGTGGGGAACCTAAGGCCTGGGGGCCAGATGTGGCCACTGGCTTTTGGGAGCACATGCTGGCGATCCAGCACCTTCGCTGTCCCACCGCAGGGCTGGAGCACACAAAGTCTACTAGCCTGGGACCTGCTTGGCTCTGGTGTATGAGGGGAACGTGGTGAGTGTGTCTTTCTCCTTCTCAGTCGGTAGCCACGTCCGTAAGGGCTTTGTTTTTTTTTATTGTTTGTTTTTTTGCTTCTCACCTGTGTTCAGCCCCCAACTGATTTGTCTGTCGCACAGAGGCCCTCAACCTGAAAAAGGTTCCCTACCCCGCCCTTGAGCATGGAGAATTTAAGTGTAGCACTTGCTTTTGTGTTAGCCATTTATATAGGGGCGAATGTCATCTATAGGAAATCAATAGGGTTGCTCACCTAAACAATGTTATAAGTGGGCATAAGTTTTTTCTGGACTGGAGTCCATAGATTGTCCTTATCATAAAGATCCTGCAATGTTCTCTCTCTCTCATATATAGGACATAAAGTACCTAGCATGTTTTTGGCTCAGTAAAGCAAATATGTTTTAATTATTATGAATGATTGCTAAACTGGAGGAAAGCACATCCAAGTGAAGCATGTGCAACATTTTGAAAAAAAATAACTTAATATCCATTCTCACTGCCACTAAAGTATAAATTGAAGTTTTGTTTTAGTTATATTGGTGCTGATCTTAAATGGATACCTTAAACATATGAATTTTTATGTTGACATCTTACTTCCCTTTCTAATAACATTTAAAACTTAGACAATTTTAAATACCGAATTTTCTTATACCATATATTCACTTTATAGGGTTTTTTAAAATTTTATTTGGATTCTGAGGCTACAGAAGTTAGTTTGTTTTCTTTATAATCAGTTTCATTTTTTGCTTATTGTACATTAGTGGTGCAGTCAAATATGGATTTTTCAACCCTGCAGATACATAATTGAACCACATATTTTGAATCTTTCCCCCTCATTTTATTCTTCACTGAAGAGCTGCAATGGAAAAAATGGGTGTGCACCCTTTTTGCTTCAATCGTGTAGTTATAAAGAAGGCACAGAATATTTTTTCCCAAATAGATTGTTTTAATTCTATGGCTTTCTTTTTTAGTTTAGAAATTCACTTCTTGGACTACCCTCAGACTTTGTAGCAGTTAGAGAACTTATAAAATTAAGGCATCACACGATTCATGGTACTGAAAGTCAAACACTGAGGTGTATAGATATTTATGGTGAGACTCCTGAAGCCTTTTGTTTTTGTTAACATTTATTTATCTGCACTGTCTAATGAACATGTAAGGGGAAAAGTCACTTCAAGATTCATGAGCTTCTCTCCTCACAATGCACATCTGAATTTATATTGTAGCTAGAAGGTCATTTATCTGACAATGCAAATTCTGTCATTGACTTCAGCCATTAATTGCAAGTAGATGGACTTCCATCATTTCTTCTCTAATTCAGATAATGACACATTTAGCTGCAGTCATTGCTACCATTCATAAAGGTTATGTGAAGTTACTCTGAGTAGTCACTGAAAGGCACATAATTTGAGCCATGAAAGGTGTCCTTGCCTGGAATTATGTCAATTGTTGACAATTTTTTCTCACCAGTTCTACTGTATAAGGCCAGTTAGCATATGCTGTATTCTTCCTTGCATTCTTGCACCATCAGTAATGGTCTGTGGTATTGAGAATTCTTTGGCATACTCTCAGTGAAATCTCTGACTTTAAGGCCCGCATGATCATCTAGACTGACTCCTGAACATCACAGGAGTCTATTTATGATTTTAATGAATTCTAAGTGTCATCTCTGTTGGTCTTTAGTTTATGTGCACCACAGACTAACGCTCCTAAACTCCCTCGGAGCTCTTAAAATCTGCTTGTAGGCATTCAAATTCTATTGAATGTATGGGCTCCAGGGAACAGATACCTAAAGATACCTCATCTGCCAAACTTATCTATTGTTTGCAGACCAGTAAATAGGAAGGCTTGGAAAGTTAAGGTTAAGTAAATAAACTGAGATTCTTTGCAGAAATCAGAGTTCCTAATGTTTTTGCATGATACGATGTTATAATAATATTTCATAATGTAAAACCCATCCAGAACTTCTGTTCTTTTCATGCTACATCCTCTAGTTAGTAACTGTCTTTTGCCAGCTACCTTCTGGTGTCTCTTTCTCCAGATGTATTTGTGTTTTGCTGTAGGTAAAGTGAGGTTCTTTAAATTATGAAGGGAAATTGTATCATAGATTTCTTACATTTTTAAAAAATACAATTCTGGGGGCCTCAGTCTCTTGAGCTGATGAAACTGCTTCTGCATAGGTCTTAAGCCTACGCTTCCTTCAAGCTTTACACTTCAGACATTGGTCTCTCTCTTGGTATCATGATAGCCAATGTTCAAAGTCTGCAAGGTATTTTTTCAGATTACCTGTACTTTAAACTTCAATTTCCTACCACTGCTCCACTGTGCCCCACCCACTCACAGTTCACTGTCAGTCTTGACTTGTCACTATGGATACATCTACATAGCAGGGCTAAAACTCAGAATAAGCTACACAACTTAAGCTACGCTATTAGTGTAGCTCAAGTCGAAATAGTTTATTTCAAATGTGGGCGCATATACTCAGCACTTATTTCGAAATAGAGCACTCTTCTTCCGACTTCCTTTAATCCTCGTACAATGAGGGTTACAGGAGTCAGAAGAAGAAGCATTCCAGCTGGACATTATTTCAACATTATGCTGTAATAGCTGCTTGTGTGTAGAGGCACACTTTGTTATTTTGAAATGTCAATTATTCCAAAATAATGGTGCTGTGTAGACGTACCCCATCAGTGCCTGATTCCATCTGACAAGGTGTTGCCTCTACTCCTTGACTGGCTTTGGGTCAGGGCCATTGCTCTGTTAATATAACCTTGCCTATTATTTGTCTTGCATTTAGAGTCTAATTCCACACTCACTGAAGTCAATGTACAGTGATGTTATTATACAAATAAGGAGTCGGAGGAGCCACTCAATCTAATTTTTATCTGTGATCTAAACAATTACTAAAGCCAGTGAATCAAAAGGGGAAGAGGAAGTGTGCTAACTCACAGGGCCACCCACTCAAAGGCAAACACAGAAGTAGTTGTATCCTCTTTACTAAGTATTTGCTATTCAAGCTTATGGAGACAATTAATTGGAGAAAATGATGTGGTTTGCAGCTTCCTGAACATTTTCTATAATTGAAATACTGCACCTTGTCTTCTTCAATAACACACTGGTTTCCCAAAAATCAAGCCCTGCAAAGTACAAAATACTATTGTTGGTGGTGTTTGTGTGGCTTATTTCAAGTTAAGCCCTGCAGTGCAGATGCACCCTCAGATGCCTGGACATGTTTTTCTGAGTGAAGGTGGTTAAGAACTCATAGCTAAAGAAAAAGAGCCCTTAGTGAGGTTTGCAATAACTGCCAGCACCTTTGTTGGCATTGGGGTGATCGCTGGTGTGCTTATTAGTATGTGTGTAGGTTCTTCCACTTCAGTGTTTTCTTTCTAGTGCTTTCACATTAAGACTAAAAGTGCATGTTAAAAAAATGTTGGGAGGTAATTTATACCTATCAGCACTGATACTGTTTACAGCCTCCTGAGAGAAGGCCTGGCAATCTGACTAGCAGGGGGAGGGGAGGGGGGGAAGGAAATCAGTGTAGGCAGGGAACTGGACAGCTTAGAAAACTCCCAGTCAGGAGGGAGAGAGTTTTGGGTCTCTACAAAAGACAGGTGATGGCTGAGGAGCCTGTAGCCTAGAGTGGGGTGCCCTGCTAGACCATAAAGGGAAAAATCCAGGCGCAGTTGCTTTGAATTGTGATAGTGCCCAGAGTTAATGAGATTTCTACTCATGTAATTTAAGCTTTCTTCAGTAAACACGTGGCTTAAATATACAATTACCATAGCACTTAATGCACATATCTATCATTTCTGGCTTCTGAGAGTCCAGGAAGGTTTAGGATCTCCAAGTGAGGTATTTTATTTAGGAGAAAAGATGAGTGGGCAACACATGGAATATATTTATCCTAGGCTACTTTTAATTACAATTTATACAGATTTTTCCAGGTATGAACCTCAACAAGGATACTGGCCTGGGTAGTCAAAACACAACACAGCTGCTCATGCCACCAGAGAGTGGCTGGGTATCAACATCCAGCAAATTCTTTCTTTAACTACGCTGCGAAACATGGGGCAAATTCCAGTCCGTTACACTGATGTAAATATGGAGGGTTTGTATACTTACAGTGGAGTAGGAGCAAAATTTGTATTTGTGTCTTTTAGGGATGTTAAATTTTGAGTAATTGACTAATTGAGTAGTCGATGCATTTTGCTTCCAGTATTCAATTACACAGTAGGGCACTTCCACATTTGATGTGTAGCAACAGCCATAGGGCTGTTGCTACATTTCAGAGGCAAAAGCACCATGTGGAGCCCAGGTTCCCCCACTGATCCTGGGCTCCAGCTACATGCAGCATTTCAAAGTGGTAGGGCTGCATGGAGCCCTGAGTCAGCAGGGGACTCCCCAGTTGATCCCGGGCTCCATGGGGCACTGCTCCTGCTATTCTCAGTACCCTTTAACAAATAAACAAAACAAGCAAAACCACTGCAGCTAACACTAGAGTTACTTAAATAGACCATTGCTGTAGAATGTTATCGCATTTTAAGAAAGGTGACTCATAGCAGTTTGTAACCTGGAGGAAAAACACTCCAATAGTCTATTTCATTTGAGATTGATGTTATAAATAGAGCTTTTTTAAAAATCACACAACTGACAATCTTTTTCTTTGTTGTAACACCTTGCCATATTCCCAGTGCTGTACTTTGTTTTACAGTCATGTTCAACAATTTACACTGAAAAGCTCCATGAAGCATATAGAAAACCATGTACTTGCCATACAAATCACAAAATGAAGAGGAATCAAAAGAGATTTCAGACACTGTATAGAACAATGTTAATACTGATACATTAGAAACAGAATTCATTCTGTATCCTATTTGCTGCTCCCTGCTGGCGCACCTCCCTGTAACTCATCTGGGGATTAGCTTGTGACCAATCTGATCCCCCTCCTTCAGTTTCTCTGCCTGGGGTCTCTCATGCATCCTCTCTCTAAAGAGAGAGGCTGCTCAATCTTCATAACTCAGAGTGCTCTCTTTTCATCTGACCAAGTCACTAGAGCTTCCATTTCAGGTGTATCAAAGTCTTTCTAGACTGTCTCAGCAGTTTTCCAGGCTGTGCCACTTCCCTAGTGGCTTGCAGGGGGACCTGGGTTCACCCATTACTTCAGTTCTAGCCCAAAGATCTGAATAGCAACCACCAACTCTTCAATCACAGGCCCTGTTGCTGTTTCCCTAAGCAGCTCCAAACATCTTTCTTCTCTAGCTCTGACCTCTAACCTGGATCACCAATGGAGCTTCCTCTCCTCCCAGCATCCATTACTTCACCCTTCTCAGACTTAGGCATTATCCCTGGGCTTATCCTCTCCTAGACCACCTCCTTGTCTCTTACCAGCTCCCCTCCTCTCTAAAAAGAGACTGCTGAACTCCTTCCTGCACACTGCTTCTTGGTTTTCTGCCAGCTCCTGCCCAGCTGGGCTTCATCATCAATTAAACCTTATCAACCCTGACTTCTCCAGGTGCAGGCTGTCACCAGCCCTTCTTACTTTACTCACATCTCTTTAACCATCACACATGCATTCAGCGCCATTCCAGAATCTTACTGTGGTGGAGTCTGTTTATTTCAATAATGCTCTTCTTGTGATGCAGAGCAACAACAGATGTGACTGACATTTAATAACAATACCTAATGTCTTTACCACTGTGAGATTAACAAGATTGCTCTACATAGTTATTTCCTCTCTGGATATGTTTGGCTAGTTTGAGCTGAGACACTTCTTTAAAAAGCTTGCCCCAGTAAACTTCAGCTTCCTCTGATGATAGGCTAGGAAGTATCTTGGTCTATGGTTGCACAGGTACATAATAATGGCCCTCTGATTTATTTGTCTTGTGAGAGATCCTAAAGGCTAGAGGCTATGGGTCAGAATCTCTGGATATGTCTACACTCGCCCCCTAGTTCGAACTAGGGAGGTAAATGAAGCATACCAAAGTTGCAAATCAAGCACGGGATTTAAATATCCCATGCTTGATTAGCATATTCATGGCTGGTCACCATTTTAAAATGCCAGTCTCCCGATTTAACTTGCTGCGTGTAGACGCGGTAGTCCGATTTAAAACCCTTCCCTGGAATTAACTGGTTAATTCGAAGGAAGGGTTTCCAATTGAACTACTGCGTCTACACGCAGCAAGTTAAATCGGGAGACCGGCATTTTAAAATGGCGACCTAGGGGGCAAGTGTAGACATACCCTCTCTGTAATCCCCACACCCTTTTCATAGCTTCCCCAGAGTGTGTGTGACTGTTCTTGGGGTACCCGCAATTGTGCATCACTTTGTTACTCACTGCCTCCAGCAAGAGAGAGTCTATCTTGTGGTAGCTGGGTGTTAGCTTCCTGACACTGCCAGACCTTGCACTGTTCTCTGGGCTATCCCAGTTCTTCCTTTGCCTTGTAGGTTAATAGGTGTCCCCCCATATCTCTGAATCATTCTCCATCTCCTTGGAACTGCCTAACCACAGAATTTGCAGCTCCTCTGTACCTAAAGATGCAGTATACCCCAATTTACCAGTTTTACCCTACATCTCCATTCTAGCCACATAGAACTTGTGAGCACTTACAATGAAACAAAACCAGTTTTATTTAATAACAAAGCTTTAACTAGAAACAAGAGTGGAGGAAATAAGTGGTCTGCAGCACAAAATAAAATCAGAAAATGCTAACCTGAGTCTACACTTTTCAATAGTTACCTACCCTACCTAATAAAATAGGGTTCCTTCCAAACTTCAGTCCACTGCAGAGCTGGCTGGTTTCTCAGGAACTAGAATCCAAATGTGCATGAAAGCACCCCTCATTCCACAAGTAGTCAAGACTTTGCTAATACAAAGCAAAGCTGAGCTGTGAGCAAGAGGCAGGCCCTGCTCACAGAACCTGGCAAGAACAGGTTTGATATTGCAGAAACACTCACATCTATGAGGTACTAGGCACAAGTCATGTAAACACATTCCAGGATAGTACCAGAACACCCCGACACCAGCACCCCCATAGATAACTAGAACATACTGATCCATCCTAAGGATAAAATCAGGATGACAGCATGATGGATAGAGATGTTTTGATTGAACCAAAATGTACAAAGTAATAGGTGGCAGCCAGGTACAGCAGAGGGTGGCACTCTGATACACCAGGAGTAAGGAGTTGTGTACAGATGTATCCAAAAGGGTCTGTCATTGTTCAGCCTAGCAAGCAGTAAGAACTCCCACCACTGACTGAGCTAAGTCCATTTTGGAGGCACCCATTCTTGGTGTACCTGTAACCATCAGGCTGGGACGTTAGTACTGTGCTTTGTTTGGCAATAAACCTGCCTGGGTGCTTTAATAGGTTCTCTCATGTTTATGATCATTGGGCAGTTCCCTTGAGGTCTACTGTGTCAGGGTACATCTAGACAGTGGGACTATTTTGGGATACCAGAAGTATCCCAAAATAGCTACCCTGAGTCTTTTAAACGTGCCCGTTACTTTGAAATATTTTTTGAAATAACGGGCATGCTGTTCCAGCATCCCTGTAACCCTAGTTCCATGAGGGTTAAGGGATGTCTCAAAATAGCATGTTATTTTGAAATTTGGCGCTGCGTACACATGCCAAATTGTGAAACAAGCTATTTTGAAATACAATCGAAATAAGATACTCAATTTGCATGTGCAAATTGAGTATCTTATTTCGAGTTTAGGGTGCTGTGTGGATGAACCCTCAGCTACCTGAGCAGAGCTGGGACAGCACACAGGGAGAATATTCACAAGCAGCCAAATATCCATCAACATCTGACAGAATACCAAACTGGCAACACCATTCCATGGTTTTAATTCGTTGTTGTGATTTTAAATGGTTTTTATTGACTATGATAAGGGTCAATCATAAAATCATGCATTATCATGCTGTCTGGCTAGAGGCGGACAACTCCCTCTTACTTGAATGGATCATCATCCAGAAAAATTAGCCTGGATTATTACATTTTACATCGTATCCATAGTGCATACCAACAATTAAATAATTATTCCTTAAATATTAACCATACGTACATCTCTAGTCTTCGTAAGTTATGGGCTTTCTGAAGGGAGCTTAAATGTTACTCTTTGTGGATAGATATTCGGGACAACACGTGTCTAATGTAGTGAGTTGTTAGGTCTTGGACAAGAGCCGTTTTGCAAAGAACATGGCATCCTTTGCCATGGGGATCTGGAGGCTGATCTGTACTTACCAGGGCATTGACATTGTGGTGATTGATGCACCAGAGGTCAATTAATCAGGTCTAGTGACACCCACTAAATTGACCGCAGATTGTTCTTCCATTGACTGCAGTATGCCACTGGAATGAGAAGAGTAAGGAGAATCAACGAGAAAGCATCTCCCATTGCTGTAATGTAGTGTGGATGCTGTTGTAAGTAGATCTAAGCCATGTTGGCTTGAGTTATGCTACTAAAAAATAGGTCAACAAATTGGGAGATACAGGAGGCAGGGCCCAGTGATTTAAAAGGACTTGGGGCTCCTGACCACTGCTACTGTGGCCTTGGCAGCCACAGTATTTTGAATATTCACAAGACCCTTTAAATCACCACTGGAGCTCCAAATAGAACCCTCCAGGTGGTGCTGAAGAGCTGGCTGGAGGAGGCTAGACCCCAGCCCCACCCCCTTCCACCTGAGGCAGTATCCCATCCAAGGGCATAGAGCCAGTCCTCCCTACCTTGCACAGGGACCCAGCATTTTCTGTCAGCCACCCTGCTAACATAACTCAAATTGCATAGCTTAGATTGACCAGTTACTGTAGTGCAGACAAGCCCTGTGTCACAAAGGATTTAGGCACATAGGAATAAAGCCCGTACACTACTTGTTAAAGAATGAATCAGCTATAAGCAGAGCTTTAAATTAACTCTCCTATCCCCCCGCACCAACTAGCACAACTGGAGGCATTGGCCAAGAACAGATTACACCTACAGCAACATGGAAGAAATTGCTTCACTGCTGGTTAGCCAGCGTAGCCACATGCCACCCCATACACAGGCTTGTAGAAAAACTACAGGCTAGTCCTGTTATTCTTATGGGGAGAAAGGGCTGATCTAAACACTGGAACATATCATTATTGTTGATGGTAGAAGGGGAATTACAAAGAGATGCCCATACCAGTGAATTACTTATTTAATTAAAAGCAGGGTTTGGATGAATCTCAAATTCCTTGTACATAAATCTGGCAGTTTGGTAGAATGATCAAAAATGTAATTGGAGAATATTTTTGCAAATGGTTCTTGAATCCATGCCTGTAAATTTCCAATAAATTGGTCTCATGGGATACTTTTCGGTACAAATCAGAAGAATCAGCTATCGAATAGCCCCAGTTCCTTAAAACACCCACATTTCCAGGTAGACAGGATGGGTGAGGTAATACCTTTTATTGGACCAACTTCTGCTGGTAACAGAGACAAACTGAGCTTACACAGAGCTCTTCTTCAGGTCTCTGTATTTTCAAAATCTAGTCTCTCCCACCGGCAAAAGTTGGTCCAATGAAAAGATATTACCTCACCCGCTTTGTCCATGGTATGAGAGAGACCAAAACAGCTACAGTAATGCTGCATACACATTTCCAGGCATCGGTTCCAAAGTTAGACATACAGTTCTATACTACTGTAATAGAAGAGATATTCATAGGGGTGTTCTGAATTGACTAAAATACTATTGTGAGCAATGTAATTTGTTTAATGTAGAATCTGTTTCATAAGGATTTCTGCAAGCCCAACCAACAATTCGGCTGTGTCTAGACTGGCATGATTTTCCTCAAATGCTTTTAACGGAAAAGTTTTCCGTTAAAAGCATTTGCAGAAAAGAGCGTCTAGATTGGCACGGACGCTTTTCCGCAAAAGCACTGATTTCTTACAGTAGGAAGTCAGTGCTTTTGCGGAAATTCAAGCGGCCAGTGTAGACAGCTGGCCAGTTTTTCCGGAAAACCGGCTGATTTTCCGGAAAAACTGGCCAGTCTAGACACAGCCTTCCTGTTACAAACTGCATGAAATGTTCCTCTACCCTGCTTCATTACTCAGATTTACTATTATGTGTCGGGGGTGTAGTTTGTTACTACTTCCAGAAGTAGTAGATGGGTCCACACCTAACAACCCTCAACTCTAGAAAAATTCAGAATCCAATCCAAGTTCAAATTTCTTATTTGGCCCTTACTTCTATAATGGCCTCACCAAACTCTGATCCATCTGTATTTTTATGGCTAGGAAAATCATCAGCCAGGGTAAATCTGTTACTCCATTGATTTTTGTCAACCAAGGTTAGCCCAAAATCTTTCTAGGGAGATAGAGTTCTCCTGTCAATTGCCTTTCTCACTGTACACATCTAGGTGTGTGTTCCTCCATTTCTAGCCAGTTATCTACACAATACACAAGCGTCTCTTAGGCTACGGCTACATTACCATTTTTTGTGGAAGAGGATATGCAAATCGTGCTCTCATGTGCATATCTTCTTCCGATTCTTTTTGCGGAAGAGGTTTTGCCGATAAAAAGCCCTGTGTAGATGGGGCCGTTTGTTGGGAAAAAAAACCCTTTTTTGCAAGATCCCTTATTCCTCAAAAAACAAGGTTTACAGGATCTTGCAAAAAATGGGGCTTTTTATTGGCAAAACCTCTTCCGCAAAAAGAATCAGAAGAAGATATGCACATGAGAGCACAATTTGCATATCCTCTTCCACAAAAAACAGCAGTGTAGCCGTAGCCTTACACAATGTGCATAGCTTCTCTTACTAAGAATCTTATCTGCTGAATATGCCTTACTTAGCCACACCATAATCCACTCTCTAGAACATTCTGTGTATTTAAAGCAAAAACAGCCAGTCTTATTTCAGACAAGTGTGCCCTATCCAGCTGGAGCAAAGCCAGGCATACCCATTGCCTCATTATAATAGAAATTAGAAAAAAAATACAACAAACATACTAATTGATTTGATTATCTTATACCTTCTATCATTAGAAGTTGGGTAGGGAGATGGAATGTTTGACTAGCAGGTATCTCGTGGTGTTTTGCTCTGTGGATCACACAATCATTAAAAATTGGCATTTTAATCCAAGGTGCAGCATCCACTAACCTTCCAGAGAAGGCATCCTTTTAATCATGGAGTTCCCCGCCAAGATTCAAATTGGTTGGTAGCAACGTTCACCGGCCTGACGTCAACTATATCATCAGCCATGATTCTCAAATACAGGCGTTTTGCAGAAAGCATAGCTTCAATACTCTGATTAAGTCCTAAAGTGGCCAAAATTTGCTAAATGGGCCCTTTACTTTATAAAAAAACAAAAAACAGATATAGTGTAAAGGAGGCAGACAAAAAAGTAGGACCCATTCTATGCTGACATGAAAGTTTCATGAAAACTCATCAGAAATATTGTACCACAAGTTACTGTCTCATCCAGGTGGGAAAAAAATTCTAGTGAATTCCTCCAGGAAAAAAAACTCTAACAAAGGAAAATGATTCAGGTGAAGGCCTCCTTCCACAAAATTGCTGACAAGCACACTGGCTATGTGTACATGGCAGGCTTTTTGCGCAAGTCAGGACAACAGGAAGAGATCTTAAATAAGGGACTGTCCTGGTAAAAACAGGACAGATGGTCACCCTAGTACTGCTAATGGTACACTTCCCACATACCCAGATTTTGTACCTGTGCTCCTCACTCCTGTCTGAACCTGTTATTCAGTAGTTGTTCATCCTCCCCCCCCCAAAAAAAATTATTGGAATCCCAGGCACAGTAGTGCCTCTCTTTAGGCTGGGAAAGGGGCCTGTAGACTCAGGTGGTCTTATGCCAGCTTTCCTCCCAGATTTCACTAGGTACATGTCTCAAGTGAGACTTTTATATTTGTAAACTGAAACCAAACAGCCCACAGGTGATTTTTAAGCCTTTCTGTTACACTACCCCAATTAGGCCCAAGAGAATTGTTTATAAGTGGCCCCAGCTGTTCTCTTAGTTCAGCTGGCTTGGCGGTTGTGACTCTGCCACAGCATCAGCCATCTCTAAGCTTTGCCCCCAACATGATCAGCTAGTAGAAAGCAACAATGACATATCAAGTGCCATCAGCTAGAAAACAATGCCCCAAATCCTGCCTTTGTCAACCTTGCTGGTTGAATCAATAGGTCTCTGTGCCAGTTTGCTGGTAAATGTGTATGTGCTGTGCTCCCTATGCTATAGTTCAGAAAGAATAAGCAGAAGCAAAAAAACACTACCCATGTCACAGGAGTTCAAAGAGCTTTTTGATGTTTTTATCTCTCTTTTTCTTTGCTCTTCTGCACCTCTCTTTAGTGCCCCTCTGTAGTGTTGAAATGCACCTCTCTGTGGAGGGCCAGCATAAAATCCATACCCTACTGTAGTCCCGCTTGCCCTTCTGTTCAGGCCATTGATTTCATCCAAGGGTGAATGCTTAGTGTAGTAAAGAAGCACATGCTGCCTAGACTTAAATCATCTAGTTACTTAGGCATTGTCACACTCCACATCAGGGCACCTAGAAAAAATCCCATGGACAATCTTGTGATCCACAAAGGCTGTGTTAGGCATGTAGGCTCTTTGTATAATGAATAGGAGAGACAGGTATTATACAATGTGATCCACAATAGCCGGCACGCTAAGTGTGTGGGGGGGGGGCTTAAACTAGCCAATAGGAGATGTCGATGAGAGAGGTGTCCACTAATCCCTGCCCCCCTCAGGGAGCTAGGTGTTATGCCTGCAGGGAGCACCTCTTTCTCATAGTGGCCCACAAACAGGAGCCCATCTCCTGACGTCAGGTGGCTTGGGTGCTTACAGTGGTTCTTACAGGAATGATTTAGGTACCTGCCTATTTCCACACAACACAGATGGAGGAGCAGGTGCTATTCCTCCCCTTAACTCCCTCTGCAAATAAGAGTCAGAAGAGGAACCCACATTTATGATATTTTGTCCAGTCATTAGAACATGCACTTAGGATGCAACAGACCCAGATTTGATCACCACCTCTCTGCCAGGGGGTCTCCCACAAGCATGCTCTAAACACTGAGTGATAGGACATGCTTATTGGGGGAAGGCAACTATTATGTATTTATGCAAAGCAGAAAAGACATTGGGCCAAAGAGGTAAAGAATTAATGATTCTGTAGCCTGGTGATTTTAGGGTAACCATGTGGGAGGTGGGTGACCATAGGTCCAGTCCCCTGCTCTAATCATTCCCATTTATCCACAGAGGAACAGCTTCAGAAGGAGAAACGCTACTCATTCTCTGACTACCTTATATGTCAGTGGTTGGAGCTTTTCAATAAAAGGTGTGGGAGACCCTTGTTCAAATACACTGTCAGAGAGGGGCAAATTACACCTGGATTTCCCACATTCCAGGTGACTGCTTTAACCACTGGATTAAAAGTTATAAGGTGGGCTCCTGTTTTCTGGCCAGATTTTGAACACGGTCTGCTCTGGCAGGTAGCCTCTGAGTAAAGTGTCCAAATGCCTGTCTTTCCCCTTATTCATGAATCATTCTGGGGCATAGGTAGGAGACACGTCTCTGGCCACCTAGCATGAGGTGGCAGGCCACATGCCCAAGAGGAAGAACCTGAGGCACCTGCAGCATTCAGCAAGAGTTGCAGTAGAGCCTAAAAGTAGAGCGTATGTGTCTAAGTATCTTGGTCGCTGCCCCTCTTTGGAAGCCGGATGCAATGAGCACAACAGCCCCCTCCAAATGTAGGTGGTAAGATGTACCACATAAAAATAAAGCTGCAGTAGAAATCTGACCAGATACAGCTGCAAGTTTAGGTTTTTCTAGGAAGGCAATTAGCCAATCCCCATGTGGCTGCTTCTGTTGCTCCCTTTGGTGCAGTGTTCCTGAGAAGCAGTGAAATGACCCACTCTGCCATTTTGGATACCAGAAGGAGGCACTCCAATCCAAATTAATAGATGGGATGTGCAGAGACAGCCACATCCCTTCCATCAACTGGCCATTTCTTGTCCAAGATTAAGTGGGCATTAGTGTTCCCTCTAAGCTGTGTGCTTGGGCAGCTGCCCAGAAGAGATTCAAATGCTGCCCAGCTGATTAGCAGAGCACCCATAGTCAGCAGCAGGGGGACACATATGGTTCTATTTGTGGGGCACATCCTCACATGCCTTGGTGCACATAACAAAATTTATTCTACACATAGATGGAAAAAATTAGAGGGAACATTGAATATACCTTATATAAACCTGTACTTGTTCTCTACAGGATCGGCGTATGCAATTAACCTGCATGCAAAGTATGGGCTCATCCCATTGAAGGGTGAGCTGAGGGTGACATTCCCATTCAAATATTCTTGAGAAGGAAGGTGAAGGTTAGCCAGTCTTCTGTGTTCATGGCCCATATACCACTGTGCTTTCTTGGCTTGGTTTTTCACATTGTAATTCACGGTGAGAAGATGGTACAGCCATTAAGCTTTAAGGATAATCACTGATTAGACACAAGGTAAAAGTTTTTCAATATCCTTAAAAGCACAATGTTTGTGGAAATGATTCTGTGTCCCCATGCAGTAGCTATCTATTAACTGAGATGGTACATTTATGGGCTCTCCATGAAATAGTGCCATTAGCTGCCATACAAATCAAGAAGTTTCAGTTATAAACAACCTCTAATGTAATAATAGTTTCCATCGCATGGCCATTTTGCATCTTTAATGTTCCTGAAACTGCCTTCCAAAAATTGCTTTTAAATTAACCGGAAGCATCATAAGATTGAAGATGTCAAAAGGTCTATGTGAAAGCTCACGGAAGACCATGATAAAACTGTATGCCCGACAATATAAAAGGTTATTGCCAATTAACTCACACTACTCTGTTTTGTTTTCAGCTATTCTTGCTAAACAATTGATGCAATACAAAAGATGCCAACTAATGGACTCAATCCTAAAAGCACTCTCTGCATTCAGCTGCCATATAGGGTTTTTTATCTTAATGTATTTCAATCCAGCACCTATTGTACCCATGATTCTGACTGCTGCAGTGTGTGTGAGCAGTTGACAGTCTTTAATTTCTTATCCTCACAACACCCCTGTGAGGCAGAGAAATGCTATTATGGTCATTTTGCAGAGAACTAGCATACCTATCAGCTATTAAATTGATGAGAGTCAGGTACCAAGCTGCTTTTAAAAAATCTCACCAAGGGCTAGATTCACAAAACAGCTGAGGTGCCTAACGGCCACTTTTAGATGCCTAAATCCCAGAACCAGACACCCCTCCTTCAGGATTTACAAAATCCTCTTTCAATAGCCACAGAACCCTGTAGTTGGCTACGCTTGCTCAATACCTACATTTTTGTAATTTAAGCATCTGTGTTTCTGTCTCCCTGTACCAGTGCAACTGTTTGTCTTTTCACAATTGCTTAGCCAGGATGCTATTCCCACTCTGGTATTAGCGCACTTCTGATTTTGATTCTCAGTGTGTTCTCGTGTGAACTTTACTCCAAATCTAAATAGGATTTTTGAACTGTGAGGTTTTTTGAGAGTTTTTTAGTCTGTCCATTTTCCTCAGAGATTCTGTTGTAATATAAAATTAATTAGCATTTATCAAATAGTCTGAGTCCCAGAAAAGATTTGCTTGACACAGGATCCAGGAAATCCTAAACAGAAGTGGAGCAGAGATTTTTTTTATGACTTGCCCCAAATCGCTTGTAGAGTCTGGGTGAGAACTCAAGAGTCCTGTTTACTTCACTAAAGATGGCTACATTCTCCCTCCCCAGAACACCAAAAGTCAAAAGATTCACTAGTTTCAGTTACTCCTTATTAACCTGAGGGAGTTGCTAGAGGCCGGACAGCCTGCTCTCTGCTTCTCTGGGTGCTAGAAGTGTGTCTGCAGATTTTTGGCAGTCGTGGCTTGGATGGACTGAGTGCCAGGGGCCTTTCCCACCTGTTTCTTTAAATGCTCTCTTCATTGTCGACAACAGTGGAAGGTCCTTGTTGGTTTGGAAGAGACATTGAATAGAATTGTATCAGGTTTCACATCCAGGGCAACTTGAGATTTCTATGTCTTTAAAATTATCTTTTTTTTAGTATTATTGAGGAAGCAAAAATCTATCTTTTTTCATACCTCTCTGATGGGATGGTAGCAATTCTGTTTCATTTCAAATGATATAATCTAGAGAAGTGTTTCTGAAACTTTTTAAGACTACAGGACACCAAACAATCTTTTTTTTTTTTTTATGCGGAACACCGGGGGAAAGTTGTTGAGAAAAAAAAAAGCGGTCGTGGCCCCTTTAATTGCCACACGTGTTGTCCCCCCCCAAAAAAAGTTAAAAGAGGCCACAGTACACCTCCGACTGTCTCGCGGCACACAGTTTAAGAAACATGGAGCTAGAGTATAATTTTCAAAAAATGCTTAAGTGATTTGGTCACTTTTTTGAACAATTTAGCCCTAGGCTATCGGGAAAACTTGAAATAAAACAAATGGAAACACTCCAGTGGAATTTGAAAACCACCTCATTTAAAGATAATGTTGGTTTAAAAGGATAATAGTTATCCACTTTGGAGGCATAATCAAAACACAGACATACTTTCACCATCATGTAGTTTCCAAGGCCAGTCTAGGTTTTGCTAGGGATGTTACATGGCAGGTATTTGAATAGTCCTATAATCACATGAAATTTTAGTGGTTAAACAATTATTTGATAGACCCCGGGGGTGGGGCCAGCAGGCAATGTGCTCCTGGCCCCACTCTTGAGGAGCCCTTTTCCACCCCTGCACTGCTGCCTCTGAGCTCAGGGCACAAAGGGAGCTGGTCCACAAGGGGAGCCAGTTTAAAAAACAGCTTCCCTTGTGGACCAGCTACCTGCCGCCCCGCACTACTGCCTCTGATCCAGAGGCAGCAGCGTGGGGTGGCAGCAGCCCCTGTCCGGGGGAAGGGGTCTAAGCTCACCATGGACGGAGGCTTCTCTGTGGGATGCAGAGGCAACAAGGGGGAATGTGAATAGTCGACAAGATTAACCAATAAACCTAGGCTTATCAGTTAATCATCTAGTCAACTACTCATTGACATCCCTTATAGGTAACAATGACATACAAGGCTCATTAATAGCTGTTTCCTTGCCTTTATGTTAAATATAAGAAATGTTTAACACACACAACTTTTCTTTTCCAAATATTTTACAGATATTAACTTCTTATTAGCATCAAAGAGGAGAATGACTCTGCATCTCTTACAACATACATAGATCGTGAGGCAAGAGTCACTCTTTTCCTGGCCAGCATTTGGGCAGGCAACCTTCCCCCTTTGTCGGGGCTTACATCTGGTTTAGGGAGCCCAGCCACTTCTTTTGGGACTCCCTCCCATGCTGTTTCTAGATCTGTAACTGCTAGCACTTTGTTTCAAACTCTTACTTTCTTTCTCTGCTCTACCACTCCTCCCATCCTCTCACTTTCCCCCTGTTTCTAACTGGGAGACTTTTGAAGGCCTCCATACGGCCTGAAGTGAAGTCAGCTGGCCCCAATCTGCTTGGGCCAGCTCCCTGCCAGGTGCTCTTAATTGTCCTGCCTCCCTCCACTTCTAATTAGCAGGCCTTTCACCCTTTTTGAGCTGCCTTTTCCCCACTCTTTAGCAGCCCTCTGGCCTGAGCTTGTCATAATAGGAAATAACTGACATAACCAATCATTCCTAGCAATATAACTAATCCAGAAGGGGCCAATGTTAAAATATTGACAAGAGAATGTGAAAATCAAGGAATATAGCTAGAGTTACTGTAATTTTCCACATATATGCAATTTTAATACAGGGAGCACTTCTGTGTCAAGACCCACTTTCTGTGTTCATCTGGACCTGCATCACAAATATTAGATACAATTCTTAAAGAAGAACATCTAACTAGTACATGTAGAAGACACAGCTATCTGTACTTTAAGTGTGTGAGCTATGAAAATGTGTATTCATGAGGAAAAGATCTTGAGCACTTATAAAAATGGAATATTTGGCTTGGAGGACACTTCATGTGACAGACACAAAATTTACAATAGAAACTAAAGTTATTTTATTTGGAGCATATTGTATCTAAATATTTCATTACAGAGGAATGTGATGATTATCAACTTGTTGAATGAAATTTGTTTCCATTTCTCTGCTCTGTCAATTCCAAACATCATTCAAACTGCCTTGCTGTTAATAACATAAGTGCCACATTCTGTAAGTGATGAAAAATGAAGCATTCCAACACTGAAAGGCACCTCAATTAACAAAGCTTGTTATATTTTTTTTTATTTACAAGACATCACTTGCACAAAAGATTCGGTGTGAAGTGAGAATGAGGAGCACACAGTGAATACACTCATCAACATACAAATAATTATTAAAAAGAAAATAAAATGATAAATCTGACATATGACAGTTAAGGAACAAGGTAAATTCATGATCAACCCATTTCCTTTCATTTTCCAGCTCTGTAGAAAAAGCCTGCATCCTTCCATCAAGTGCTAAGAAGTCATCTTTATGAGCATTTTAGAAACTGCTTAACCAAGCAGAGTATCTTCTCCACATGGATAATCACAGGCCATATGAATTGTTTCTTACCAAGACAACCTTTCCAGTCCTTGATTGTGTGTGGTTTTTATTAGCCACCGAGACAATGTCCCTCAGCAACCTCCATGTTAAGTTCCTCTGGTGACAAACTTCCATTCAAGTCACAAGGCTCACAAAAGAAAACCTCAAGTGTCCAGCATAGAATTTTCAAAAGAGCCCCACTGTAAATATTACAAATTAGTCCCTCATTGTGTGCGTACGCACACATACTAGAAAACTAGGCTTACTGACAAGCTTTAACTTTTGGTAAGAAACTTTACTTCTGCTGTGGTTAGCAGGTTCTCTTGCCATCATAAGTCTCCCACTAGCTAGAACTGATTGTGAATTCCATTACACATTAACCATGGGCATCAGTTTTGATGGGGAAAATGATGTCTTTGCGTACTCAATGAAAACTTTTATTGGAGAAGCACTGACTTTAGATAGATGCAGAATACTTCTCTGAAGATAGGACAGTATTCTCCCTTAGGACCTGACAGGTTAGAACTCTTCAGATCTGATATTTCCAATTCTTCTTCTTTTCTTTACAAAAAAAAATTAGCACAGAATGGGTTGAGAAAAGCCAGCAGGTGTGACTTACACTAGAATGTCACTTCTCTTACTGCCACACCACCACAGTTATCATGGCAATCATCAGCAATACTGGGATTAAGATCAGAGTTATGAGAATTTCATCTGGAGGATCTTCCCAGTGAACCTTTTCTGAAGTACAGTTTGAAAAGAATTGTTTATGAATTCCAGTGATGAAGCCCTGTGCGAGTGGGTTTGGCCAAAAGCAACTTGCAGCATTGGCTTCCCGTTCTGTGCAGATACTGAAGTTGTTGTAATACCTAGGGGAGAAAGACAAGAAAATGGAAGTAAGTCTGAATAAAAATTATTTTGTTTTTCTTAAAAAAAATTAGTCTGCTCCCATTTTGGTTTTTTAGATATTTCAGATGGTTGTAAACAAATCATCCCCTTGTCTCTTGTTTTTTCACCCGATACAAAAACTTCTGGAATCCGGGGGGGGGAGGAGGGGGAGGGATTGTTGTTCTAAAACATGGCTTATCAAATAGTAATTTTATTTTAGTAACTACAGGCAAAATTTTGGCATTTGCAATAAAGCATTTTTGAGATTGCCTTTTTATAGGCTCTTTGACAATCTTTTCACCCTCGTGGTGTTTTTCATTTGATTTATGCAGTTTTAGTAGAATTGACAACAGTTATCATGTGTCTAATCTATACGGTTGTACCAATAGTATAGATACTGCTGCTGAAGGAAATACATTGCCCTGGGTGTTCAGCACCTTGGAAAAGCAAGCAATGTCCGACATGTCTGAGATGACACAGTGAATCAGATGCAGTGTAGTTGTAGCCATGTTGTTCCCAGGATATTAGAGAAACCCCACGTACCTTGTCACAATGAGTCATAAGCAGAATTAAGAATACACTATTCCTAACTCCTAGACATCTGGTCAGGCTTCTAAACAGGCTCAGTAAAATCCTGGCTCCATTGAAGTCAATGGCAAAGCTCCCAGTGATTTTAATGTGGCCTGTAGTTCACCCTCTCATTTTAACTCATGTAGCATTAGACTGCAGTTCCCTTGGCAGAGGTATCAACAATACCCATAAAAATCAAATGTGGCAACTGCAACAAACTGCGAGTGAATTATAAGTAATTCATGCATAGTCTGTTGCCAGGCAGGAGGCTGAGGCCAAGTGCAGTCCCAGCATGAGATCATGAACTGCTGAATAACAATTTCAGTCCTGCTGTGTGCGGACGCAACAATCAGAGAAAGAGCCAATAAAAATGAAATAAAGCATTGAGGGTTTTTTGAAATCTTAACCTTTCCCACATCAGAGTTAGACTGTAATGCTTGTCTACACCCTTTGGAGAGATCTACTAGACCCAGGGACACAGGAAACTTAATTTCAGCTCAGTAGAGCATACAGAAAGATGTATATAATGTTTGGAAGTTAACCAAAGTTGGTGTTTCTGAATGCAGGCTATGGTCAGAGCAAGGAAACAATAGACCTAATTGAATAATTTGATGGATTGTTGTGATGGGATCATGAGCTAAGGGGATTTGAAAAGGAATAGAATGGTGAGAGGTAAGAGGAAATTAGGACGTTGAATTGTGTCTGGACAGCACATAGAGAGGAGAAGGAATGAGGAAGCTGAATAATTGTCTGTTGTACTTTCCCATGTACCCTTCAATGATGGGTGACTTACTAAAATTGTTTCTAAGGGAATGAAGCACTACTTGATGCCTTCAGGGACAGCATGCTGCACTATTGTCTGTGAAGCCCTGCTCCTACCCAATATACGAGTACAGTAATTGCCTTTGAATGACACATTTCCTGCAATAGAAAAATAATGTCCCTGGGAACTGATGGTGACTCAATCCTTGGTTGTGTGGGAGCAAAGCTGAACCACTCAGCATTAGAGTCAAAGGCTGCAGTCCACTGTATAAAGACAGACATTGCCACTGAGGACATTGCCTGCCATGCTACTGTTATGCAGGCACAGAACACTGCATGGATAAGGTCTATGGTTACCTTCTTAAAGTCGTGTGCATAAGAGAAAACAGCCGCTTGGTAAAAAGACACAGGTCAAAGCCTCTACCTCTTCGCCTTCCTGTTGGAGCTGGCACAGTTTTTAAATCTTTGCTTATAGCTTCCTATACAAATACTAGGTCATCTAAGGCCAAGATGTGCTGGCACATCACCAACTAGCATGAGAATGGAGAGCAGTGGTTCTCCAGCTGTTGAGACACCAAAGTGGGTTGCAACTCCATTTCAATGGGGTCACCAGAGCCAACATGAGACTTGCTGAAGCCTGAGAGCCTGAGCTTGGGGAAGCAGAACTCTGAGCCCAAATCTTCGGATGCCTTATGTAGCTGCATATTATGCGTATAGGTAAAAATGGCTCTGCCTTGGGGAATTAGGCACGTAGGAGATTAGGCAGCATCTGAGCTGTGGTTTTGAAAATGTTAATGGCAACTTAATGGAGGAATAAGGTGTTTAATGAGGCAGAAAAGTGGCTAAATACTTTGAAAGATTTGGGTCCCAAGCCATATGCATTGGGCTACACTCTGTCTTCTGCTAGACAGTACAACTTACTAATAATCAAGGTATGTGTGAATATAAATTACTCTATAAATCTAGAGTACTATATTCCTACCATCAAATTCATCAAGGTGGCTTACAAATTCTGTAGAAAAAATAACATTCTTTTATTAAGTTCTGTAAGAGTTTTTCAGTGCTGTTGGCTGATCTCAGCAAAACAGTGACCCATTGCTTTTGTATCTAAGTCTAATACAGTCCAAGGAAATAAAACCAAACAGCTGCCAAGTTCCCCCACATAGTAAGATAAAAATAATTAGGTTTGTTGTAGTGTGTTCAAAAGACTGAATTCCTAAAAGCCAATCCACACCCACACGTGTAATCTTAAGTAGAATTCTGCAGAACATTCACTTAACACCTCACACCTCAAAATACTAATGTTTTGCCTACATTATAACTGCATTTTCAATACACAGTTGTGAGACTGAAGATAAGGAAAAATCTGAACTACTTGAGAACTTCGTGGGTAATGCTCCATTAACCTAAATATTTCTGTGGTCATTTAGGGTGCTTCTACACTGTACCTGAAGCTCAAAATAAGCTATGCAATTTGAGCAACTTATTTTGAGTCAATTTTGAAATAGCTTATTTCAAAATTTGGCCCCGTGTACACAGCACTTATTTAGAAATAAATCACTATTCCAAAAAGTCCCTTACTCCTCGCGGAATGAGGTTTACAGGGACGTCAGAATAGTGAGCCTGTTATATTTTGAAATAATGAGTGCACTCAAAAGATGCGGAATAGCTATTTCGGGATACCTCTGATATCTCGAAATAGCGCTGCAATGTAGATGTAGCTTTACTGCCTAACTAGAGTTCCCATTTAAAAAAAAAAATCTCCATTACCTCAACCTGCAAGTTAGCCACTTTAGAAGATTTCAGTTGAATTCTAGTTATTAAAATGTGAGATTTCTGTATATGACCAATTGGTTTATAAGTATTTTTGAGGGAGTGGGGAATATTAATTAATTAAGGCATGTTTAATTTTCTTACTCAAATTCTTATTCCCTTTGGGTATGTCTACACTACAGCGTTATTTCAAAATATCTTATTTCGAAATAGTTAATTCGAAATAAGGTATTTTGAAATAAGCGTCTACACAGCGCTTATTTCGATTTAGCTATTTCGAATTTGGAGTTATTCCTCGTGGAATGAGGTTTTCCAAATTCGAAATAAGTGCTCTGCTATTTCGATTTAATTTTGAAATAGTGGTTTGGCTGTATAGATGCTAGTAAAGTTATTTCTAAATAATGGCTGTTATACCCTTTGTTTAGATTGTGAACTCTTTATACCAGGAACTGACTTTTTGTTCTGTGTTAGTACAGCACAATGAGGTCCTGATTCATAAAATATGATTTCTATAATGAGGACACTGGTTTACTGTGGACCTAACTCTATAACTCTGACATAAGTAGTTGTACTGAAATCAAAGTGTCCAAATACATTTAGCTGAGAACTACAACACACTTCACACAGACTGACAAACCAAATTTACCAGAGCTCCAAAATCAAATTCTGCATTTCTTGTTTTGTGCTAAATACTTCCCACTGTTATATTCACGAGAATTTGTGTATGCTTTCATTAGAAACTGTATATTTTGTCACATTTGAAATTATTGCTGATACATGTTAGCAAATAGCTCTGCACAGCATCAAAAATGGCCAAATTCCTCCTTGGAACAAATTACAAGTTTTCATACATTTGCTATATTCGCAAAACAATGGTATTGTTTTCAGAGCACAAATAGTTTTTCTTTCCCTGCACTTGAAGTGTTCTAGAAAATAAAGAATAATTCAGAACACAACTGCAATGTTCTTTATTTTTTGAAAGACATGTGAAAATACAATTTTGCAGTGATTTTTGCCGATGGTGAAATTGTAATGAATATTTTTACTTGCAGTCCCAGATTGCCATTTAACTTATTTTCCTTGGTGCTGAAATGTGTATTTGTCCTGATTAGTGTGCTCTGGGATATCCATCCAAAGAAATAGAAGATTAGGATTTGTATGTACAGTACTGTGTGTCAAGCCACATCAGAAAAATCCATACATTCACTTGATGGAAATACTGAACAAACTAGTAGAGAAATCCAATAATAAAATTCTACCACACATGCAGCATGTGTGCAGTTAGCTACCCTATATGGAGTTTTCACATATTTGTGACCACGGTATGCATCTCAGACACTTTGCAATAAGCTTAAGAAAGTGCTTTGTCTTACCTGGATAAGGTATTTTAAAATCTTTCACCACAATGTCACAATCTACCTTTCTACAATTAACTTAATCGTTATGTTATGCCCTAAGCTCCTGGGCGGTCTTTAAATCGAGGCACTGAAATTAGATAGTAAAATACATAAACCATGAACTTATTGATTATATTTTCACTTGAATATTCACACATCACAGACCAAACTCCCAAAGTCCTGTCCCAGGATTCTTGAGGTTTAATCTAATTATTGCAATGGATTCTCTAGAGACAGTATCTTTCTTTTGTTGTTCTAAAGTGACTCGTAGCAATTTTAAATTAATAGAGAAAGAAAATCCCTTCTTTGTATTTCTCTGGGGGGGAGGACAAGCCTCCTTATTCAACTAACCTTCAGTTTATATAATAGTAGGAATAGTAGTAGGAATATTGTAGTGCCTCAGAGCCCCAGTCATGTGCCATAGTAAGTATTACATCCTGACCCAAAGGCAATAGGATAACCCATAGGATAACCCCAACCAAGGCTACCTGTACCTCTAAAAACAGCAGCTTGAAATTTTAATTACAGCATTGACCACTATGGACCAATTTTCTTAATTAATCCAAACACTTCATGCTTCTCAACTAACAGTATCTGTTGCTCAGAGATATGAGTAGAACCCTGAATGGATACAAAATGTTTATCTGCATCTGCAATCTGTATCCACAAAAATGAGCTGGGGATACCCACATCTATATCCACAGATGCAGATACCCACAGATATAAAGTGGATAACTGCAAATTTGCAGAGTTCAAGACACAAAATTTATATCCTCATCTGCATCCATATCTGCAAAAAATGAGATGCAGATTTGCAGGGCTGTAGACGTGAGTATCCATGTCAGAATCACAGCGCCTACCAGAAATGTCATTCTTACATAGTCACATAATGAAAAATGGATTTCAGATCAGATGATCAGGTGACATAGTGCACATGTATGTCTGTTTTAACTCTTATTTGCTGCAGTGGAATTACATCAGGAATGAATTTGTGCAATAGTGTAACTTTTCACTTGGCACCATGGAAGAAATTAATTCAATCAAGAAACACAAGTATAAAATAAATATCTAGTGGAATGATGTCAACTTGCTTTCTAGAAAAAGTGTGAGATTATCAGAAGAAAATAGCTCATTTGTTTCAAGACACTAACTCAATCATAGAAATTGCTAAACCAGTCTGAAAAAATTAACATCCCTTCAAAACAATATTCAGATAAAAGTCTTATTTTTTATTCTTTCATTTTTGCACCTCTCTGCACTGTGCATCCCTGTCAGAACTAGAACCAGAAGTGCTGAAATAATAATAACTATAAATATCGTACCATGAGACAGGCCGGTCTCAGGTTATTTCCACTGCAGTGGAAGCAGGAAGTACCAAAAAAGCCCTCACAAAAAATCTTCTTATGTGATTTCCAGCCAAATTTTGCTGATTTAAAGGGTGTGAATACTTTGGGTAAACTTTAAATTAAGGATCCAGTCTTTCTGCTGATTATCTCCCAAGATATCCCCACCACTGCACAAG
The DNA here is from genome assembly GCA_019425775.1 of Rafetus swinhoei. Taxonomy (NCBI): domain Eukaryota; kingdom Metazoa; phylum Chordata; order Testudines; family Trionychidae; genus Rafetus; species Rafetus swinhoei. Next base: position 161,710,181 of record CM033424.1, read on the forward strand.
GGAAGTTTAATTTTCTATTTAACATTTCCACAGTTTTATGGGACAAAGAAGACACTATAAAGTAGGGGAATGCTTCTCTGCCTTTCATATGAACCATTAGCCAAGTGAACTTATGACTGCAAATGAAATGATTCCTTTTGGCCAAAAGGTGTGTCCTCATATACAAATCCAGACCACTTGCTGGGCAAGTCACATCCTTGTCCGTGCCTCAATTTCTCCATCTGTAATAATCCTGGTCTCCTTTCAAAGGCACTTTGAGCTCTAAAGTTCAGAAGTGTTATTGAAGAGCAAGATAACATTATTAGACTGTATTTCCCTGATTAAATCGTATTTTCCATTTTGTATCATGGACACAGAATTCAGCAGGAAGAAAAATAAAACTCCATAAAGCATAGAGAAGGAAATTAGCATGAAAGTAACAAACAGCCGAGATAGTGAGACAATCATAAATTATAGTTTACTGCTACTCTGTTGAATTATGGATGACACTATGACAGATTTACACACTGAGGGCTGAAAATAATAAATATCCTTTTGAGACTGTTTCAGAACTTTGAGTTGAGGTTTAGGTGACCAGGCTGCTAGGAAATGAAAAATGGTTGGATAAACCTATCTGAGAATCCTAATATATAAAATTTTGTACCAAACTATTGTTGGGTACCTAATGATAAAGGGAAATATGTAAATATAGAAAGAATCTCTTCATTTATGCAACATCTCTGATCCCAAGTGCCCAATGTCTGTTGAACAACAGGAGCACCAGTATTCAGCTAAGGGTAGAATCAGGAAGGAAAATGTTGGATACTAGTTAAGTATGATGTACAGGCCCACCGATGGGGGAGGCAAAGGGGGCATTTGCCCCGGGGCTTAGTGATTCCAAGGGATCCAGAGCTCCCGGCCGTCACCACTGCTACTGCAGTGGTGGCTGAAGACTTAGGCCCTTTAAATCACTGCCAAAATGTATATAAAGGAATTAACTTCAAGCCAGGGATGGTGGCTGGCAGTCTCCCAGTCCCCCAGTCTCCTTCAATTCCTATGGATATGTCTACATCACAATTGTAACTAATTTGCACTCTTGTTGGCAGGGATAGTACACATGGGTGGAATGGAAGACTGGCCTGTCCTCTCCCCCAAGATATGGTTCCTTATAGTATATGTGTATATGATGTGCTGAAATGCTGCTACGGCTTTCATGCATTCACGGAAGGGTTTTTCCATTGCTGTAGTTAATCTGGATCTCTGAGATGCTAGACTAAGGGAAACATATTTCCACTGGCCTATCTGCATCTACAGTGGGAGCTACATCGACTTAACTATTGCACTGGGGCAAGAATTTTTTTCACAGCTAGGCCAATTTCACTAAGTGTAGACTAGGCCTGTATGTGCTATACTATAGACAGACACTTGGTCATCTGTCATTTGGGGGCCAAATTACAGACAGGTCTTTAAGGGGGGTGTAAACTCTCTCTGCTCCCTTCCCCTTCCCCCCCCCCCCCCCCCCCCCGAATGCAGGTCTGTTCCTGACGAGCACCACAACAGGCACTAGCCTTCCAAAACAGGGCAGGGATGATCTGGCTGGCTGGCTGACTACAGAGGAGTAAGCAAGCTGCACCGATCTAAGGAGTGACAGAGTAGCAAATACTGGCCAGGACCTTCCAGTATCTTATGCCCAGTCCTCCTCTCTGGGTCAGGCTTCCATTCCACCCCTTGCAGTTTCATACCACCCACCACTCAGTCCCATACTTCAATGGCAAAATGAGTCCCTGGGTGACACAGCATTATTTCTTTCCAACAAAATGTTGGAATTAAAGAATGTACAAAAATACTTTTGATGGCCTAGAATGACAAGCATAGCTGGTAAATCCCATTCCCTTGCCTTCCAAAACAAGGCTTGTTGTGCTTCTTGGAGCTGAGTCATGAGGTTATAACACTGCAGTGCTACAAATGCACTCCCCCTCCTTGCTTTACAATGATCCTATCTCAAAAGCTTAATAGGCAATAGATTGATCTAGTTTGAATAAACAATTATTTTCTAAATTATTATCCAAAATATTTCTCTATCACAAGACACAAAGATTTATCATGAATTCTGCAGGGGTACAAATAATTCAAAGGAAGGGAGTGAGTTGAGCGCTCTCATAAAAAACAATCTGGGGTTATTTTTTTAGGAGAAAAAAACAAATCAACAGAGAAATATGTAAAATATACTGTTTCAAGGCACTCACTTGTCAATAAATGAATTTGGAAAGCTTTATACCCTTCTCCCTAATGATGATATAGCCTGATGAGAAAATCAATACTCAGAAGAAACCTATAAATAAAGATTCTGTGACTTAAGAAAGCCAAGTGATGATATTTTTTCTAGTCTATTTCAATTAAAAATACTTACTGGTGCTTGAAAACTTTAATTTTCAGATACAGAGGTTTGCTGAACTCACTATTGATACTGCAGGTATCAATCATTGTGGCCAGTTCACCTCTGTGTATCCTAAAAATAATATTTTCAAGGAAGTATTTTTTAATTTCTTAAAAAAAGAAATTAAAAGTCATCTGATTTCTCAGAGCAATTGAATCTTGATATAGATAAAACTACTTTAATTGAGTAGCAGGTGTCTTGACAATTTATATAAAACTATGTACATATTTTTTACAATTTATTTATATAGTTACTTTATGTAACAATGCTCCTGATCAAGTTACCTGTAGGGCTCAGAGCCATGACTCCTGGATCTAAAATCAGTATCCTGCACTGCTTGAGATAAAAGGGCCAGGACCATTAGTTTAGAGACAGCGGCAGAGTTAAAAACCTGTGTATGTGGTCCTGCCAGCAGAGGGAAATAAGAAACACACTGTGTCAGCATGGGTTATGTGTGTGATGATTCAACATAAACACTATAGAGGTCTTTCACTGCTGAAACAGGGCAAATAATAGTTTCTCTGAAACAAGACATTTCAGCTTCCACATGCTCTATGGCAACATAAGGAGAAGACAGAACTTGATGCTAGTTTTAAGTCATGACTTCCTGAGAATCAATGCTTTAAATACAGGATAATGAAATCAAATAGCTTACAGATCACCAGTGTTCGCTTTCAAAACAAACTCTTTGAAAGTTCAGCTAAAATACCATTTTTAATGACAGAGCAGCCACTAGTCAACCTGTAGTTAAGATTGCAATTAAGTTTCTGTTTCAAACTTCATTAACGCTCTGAGGCATATTAATGCTGTTTTTTAACCAAGAACATCTGTAATCAAATATCCTATCCTAGAGCAACATTCCTGCTCTCTGAATTTAGAAAGAACTTAACATTTAAGACTAAAAATAGGATTGAGGGGCTGTATTTAGTACTATTTAAGAAAGTCTGATCTGATTCTTTGAGGGACAATATCAAAGTAATACTAGCATTTGACAAAGCACAGAATACATGACACTGAGAAGCGAGTGTTATTCAACTGAAAGTTGAAAGAAAGCAGAATTGTTTAAACAGACTTAAGATTTCAGACTAGAAAAAGAGTTCAAATTCTGGAACCTTGACCAGAAAACTGAACAGAAAATCTGAAGACAGTTGAGAAGGGAGAGAGAGAGGTGAAGGGGAGGACAAGGATTCATTTAAAACTAAAAGAAAGCTGTCTGCTAAATCACATTTTTACCTGTTGAGAAAAACATTAGCCAATCAAAATGGCAGTAATTCTGTTCCTTTTCCATCTTGGAATCCCCTTGCAGATGAATTACTTGGGGATTGTTTGTTGTGGTTGTTTTTTTAAATTGCGTATCACCAGGGCTACCAACAGAATTGCTGGGCCCCTAGAAGGCTCTGGCCCTGGGCCCTTTGGCCCTTTCAAATCACCAGGCCCCAGGGAAGCTGTCCCCTTTTCCCCCTGCCTCCGTCAGCAGCCCTGCACAGCTCTTACATAAGCTGCAGGACTGCCAGTCCTAAAAAATGGAGCCTTCCATTTATGTACAAAACAACTTGCCCCCACACTGACCACTTCTGGTCCCCAGCTTTAGCCTCAGCGTAACACTTACAGGGATAAGCATGGCTCAGATTCCATGGCTTAATCAATTTATCCTCTCTGTTCAGGCTGCCAATTAGCTCCTTTTATAGCAGGGTCACCACGATTGTCTATTTGGAACTGAATGCAAATCACTAAACTACTTTTCCACAGGCCATTTCCATCTGAAGGCTGAAAATGGTAAATAATTTTCAGTGTGAAAGGAGAGTTGATCTATATTTGGAGCAGAGCTAGCTTTGAACTGACCCATCTCAAGCCTGACTCAGCAGGGTGTTGAGTGCCCTCACTTCTCATTGAAGTTAGTGGAAGCTGAAGGTACCTCTAGGAGTTGTTGAGCACCTTGCAGGAACAAGTGCCCAAGGAGAAAGGCTAGACAATTACTGCATGCCAACATCATCTTTCTTTATTATTTTGTTAATCATGAAGGTTCTGAGCTGTTTATAGAATAAATACAGTACATCCTACACTGAAAGCCTGATCCTCAAGTGGTCAAGTGGACTCTTTCCATTTATTTCACTGGACTTTGGATCAGGCCTTTAAAGAACCTGATTACAAAGAGAATGCTAAATTGTGTCAATGCATTTCAGTGGACTTGCACTCTTCCATCCATGAAGTTTTGTCTTGTCTGTAGCAAAGATTCTTGCCTTTGCTACTATAACTGAATTCCACTCTGCTACTCCTCCGGGGAACATCATGTACAAGGGGGTAATCATCACCTGCTCCATTCTAGGTGGACAGAGAATGGGGTAGGCAGAATGTTTGGCTACTAGTAGCAGAGTAAAGAGGTAGGTGAAGTAATAGTGCTCGCCTGGGACTCAGGATATTTGGGCTCCACCACAGACTCTCTGTATGATGTAGGTTCCACACAGATTTTGTGAGCAAGTCACTTAAGGCTAGACTCTAAAACGTATTCTAGGGACTGAACATACAGATAGGTGCCTAGGTGCTTATGCATTTGCTCAACTACCACTGAAATGTATGAGGCACTTAGGGTATGTCTACACAGAAAAGTTATTTCAGAATAACGGCCATTATTCTGAAATAACTATGCGAGCATCTACACAGCCATTCTGTTATTTTGAAATAATTTTGAAATAATGGGCGGCTTATTCAGAAATCTGTACACCTCATTCTATGAGGAATAACGCCTATTCTGAAATAGTTATTTCGGAATAAGGCATATGTAGTTGCTCCATTGCTGCTATTTCGAAATAGCCCCTCACAAGGGCCATTCTAAGTTATTCCTTCATAGTGCCTCCTGGGGCTCTAAACTGAGATAGCACGTCTACATTAGGGAAGCCTGCCTCAGCCTAATTTTGAGGCTTACCTGTAGTATAGATGTGCTATTTCAAAATAAGCTATTTTGGAATAACTATTCTGGAATAGCTTATTTCAAAATTGATGTGAGGTGTAGACGTAGCCCTAGATACTTCTGAAAATTCTATTTGGTGCCTAATTTGATTATTAGGCGCCTAAATACATTTGAAAATCTGTCCCTATATCTCTTTGCACTACAGTTCTCCATCTGTAGAATGGGGATAATACTTCCCTACCTCAATGGGGTATGGTGAACACAAATCCATTAAAGACTGTGACTCTCAAATACTACAGTGTTGGAGGCCATGTAAGTACCCATGGCAACGAAGTGAATTTTACCTGACTGAAGTTGGAAAAACTTTTCTATATCACGCTCCTCATTCATAGATTCAAAGGCCAGAAGAGACCATTTTGATTATCTCATCTAACCTCCCAAACAGCACAGGTCATAGCACTTCCCCAAAATAATTCATAAAGCAGATCCTTTAGAAAAACATCCACTCTCAGTTTTAAAAATTGCCACTGATGGAGACTCCACCGGGACCCTTGTAAATTGCTCCAATGGTTAATTACTCAGCATTGAGAGAGTATGTTTTACTTCCTGTCTGAATTGGTCTAGCATCAACTTCCAGCCACTGGACTGTTATATCTTTCTCTCTGCTAGACTGAAGAGCCCAATGCTAAATATTTGTTCCATGTAGATACCTTTAGACTGTAGTCAAGTCATCCCTTAACCTTCTTTTTGTTAAACTAAAGAGACAGACTTAAGAAGCTCAGTCGGTACAAGACATGTTTTTCAATCCTTTCGCCATTTTTGTGGCTATTCTTTGAACCCTCTCCAATTTATCACTGTGGGATCTGAGTGCTTCACAAATGTTGAAAGTTAACATCTACCAAAGGATCTCTTTTCTCACAACTCCCCCTTCTGTGCTGCACAAGCTACAGGTAACAGGTTAAGCATGAAAACATGGAAGGCAGTCAGTACAGAAAACAAAGAAAGAGCTATCTCTTGCAACTTTTACTATAAAAGGCAGAGATTCAGATTAGTTTTTGTATTGCTTCACCACAAAACTGTACTTAACAACCCACACATCTAAACATCCTCACACTGCATGAGAGACCAGACACTATTAAAGGAAGAAGAAATAAATAAAAACAGCTGTGGAGACTGAAGAGCTTTCAAAGATTCCCGGTTTCAAGTGTCTCCTTAGTTAAAACAAAATCATTGCTTTCTAAACAGAGACTGGGGAAATATGTTATGTAATAGCACACAAATGGTACAGGTTCGACCGCCCTGGTCTGGCATCCTTGGGACATGACTGGTCCCAGATGAGGGATTTTTCCAGCAGGGGAGGTTATTTCAGCCCCCCTTTCCCTCCTCCCATTTCCTGGAGCTCCCCTGCAGCCCAACTGAGCTGTGCACCAGCTCCTGGTGCTCCCCCTCAGCCCAGCTGAACAGCACTCAGGCTTCCTCCCTGCCCCTCCAGCTGAGCCACTCACCAGTCTGGCTCACCCCTCACAGCCCAACCGAGTTGCACACTGGAGCCCGAGCCCCCACCCACCTGCAACACTCCAGGTCCTGGAACATCTGTGGTCCAGAATCCTGGATTTTAGAGGTGCAACCTGTATTTCACATAGTCACCTTTATAGCCACCATTACAATAGCCAATATAATTACTGATGTTTGTGTGTAAGTAAAATAAAACATAAATAATAAAATAGTAATCATGCCTAGCTCTTATAGAGCACTTACTATTCATAGCTCTCAAAGCAGCAGGTCAGTGTCATACCCCTTTTTACAGGTGGAAAAATGGAGGCGGAGAGAGATGAAGCAATTTACCAAAGGTTTAAGAACATAAGAACATAAGAACATAAGAACGGCCGTACCGGGTCAGACCAAAGGTCCATCTAGCCCAGTATCCTGTCTGCCGACAGTGGCCAGCACCAGGTGCCCCAGAGGGGGTGGACCGAAGACAATGATCAAGCGATTTGTCTCCTGCCATCCCTCTCCAGCCTCTGACAAACAGAGGCCAAGGACACCATTTTATCCCCTGGCTAATAGCCTTTTATGGACCTAACCTCCATGACATTATCTAGCTTCTCTTTAAACTCTGTTATAGTCCTAGCCTTCACAGCCTCCTCTGGCAAGGAGTTCCACAGGCTGACTACACACTGTGTGAAGAAGAACTTTCTTTTATTCGTTTTAAACCTGCTACCCATTAATTTCATTTGGTGTCCTCTAATTCTTCTATTATGGGAACTAATAAATAACTTTTCTTTATCCGCCTTCCCACACCACTCATGATTTTATACACCTCTATCATATCCCCCCTCAGTCTCCTCTTTTCTAAACTGAAAAGTCCCAGTCGCTTTAACCTCTCCTCATATGGGACCTGTTCCAAACCCCTAATCATTTTAGTTGCCCTTTTCTGAACCCTTTCCAAGGCCAAAATATCTTTTTTGAGGTGAGGGGACCACATCTGTACACAGTATTCAAGATGTGGGCGTCCCATAGTTTTATACAGGGCAGTAAGATATTCTGGGTCTTATTTTCTATCCCTTTCTTAATAATTCCTAGCATCCTATTTGCCTTTTTGACCGCCACTGCACATGTGTGGAAGTTTTCAGAGAACTGTCCACGATAACGCCAAGATCTCTTTCCTGATTTGTCGTAGCAAATTAGCCCCATCATACTGTACGTATAGTTGGGGTTATTTTTCCCGATGTGCATTACTTTACAGTTATCCACATTAAATTTCATTTGCCATTTTGTTGCCCAATCACTCAGTTTGGTGAGATCTTCTTGGAGTCCCTCACAGTCTGCTTCTGTCTTGACTATCCTAAACAGTTTGGTATCATCTGCAAACTTTACCACCTCACTGCTTACCTTTCTCCAGATCATTTATGAATAAGTTGAACAGGATTGGTCCTAGGACTGACCCTTGGGGACACCACTAGTTACCCCTCTCCATTCTGAAAATTTACCATTTATTCCTACCCTTTGTTTCCTGTCTTTTAACCAGTTCTCAATCCAAGAAAGGACCTTCCCTCTTATCCATGGCCATGTAATTTACACAAGAGCCTTTGGTGAGGACCTTGTCAAAGGCTTTCTGAAAATCTAAGTATACTATATCTACTGGATCCCCTTGTCCGCATGTTTGTTAACCCCTTCAAAGAACTCTAATAGATTAGTAAGACAGGATTTCCCTTTACAGAACCCATGTTGACTTTTGTCCAACAAATTATGTTCTTCTACATGCTTCACAATTTTATTCTTTACTATTGTTTCGACTAATTTGCCCGGTACTGAAGTTAGACTTACCGGTCTGTAATTGCCCGGATCGCCTCTAGAGCCCTTTTTAAATATTGGTGTCACGTTGGCTACCTTCCAGTCATTAGGTACGGAAGCCGATCTAAGGGATAGGTTACAAACCACAGATAATAGTTCAGCAATTTCCCATTTGAGTTCTTTTAGAACCCTTGGATGAATGCCATCCGGTCCCGGAGATTTGTTAACATTAAGTTTTTCTATTTGTTCCGAAACCTCCTCTAATGACGCTTCAATCCGGGACAGTTCCTCAAATTCATCACCCACAAAGGACGGTGCAGATTTGGGAATCTCCCCAACGTCCTCAGCCGTGAAGACTGAAGCAAAGAAATCATTTAGTTTCTCCGAAATGGCTTTATCGTCCTTGATTGCGCCTTTTATAGTTCGATCGTCTAGGGGACCCACAGGTTTTAGCAGGCTTCCTGCTTCTAATGTACTTAAAAACATTTTGTTATTTCTTTTTGAGTTTTGGCTAGCTGTTCCTCAAAATCTTTTTGCTTTTCTTATTACATTTTACACTTGATTTGACAGTGTTTATGTTCCTTTCTATTTATCTCACTAGGATTGGACTTCCACTTCTTAAAAGATGCCTTTTTGTCCCTCACTGCTTCTTTTACATGGTGGTTAAGCCACAGTGACTCTTTTTAGGTCTCTTGCTATGTTTTTAATTTGGGGTATACATTTAAGTTGGGCCTCTATTATGGTGTCTTTAAAAGTTTCCATGCAGCTTGCAGGGATTTGGCTCTAGTCACTGTGCCTTTTAATTTCTGTTTAACTAACCTCCTCATTTTGTGTAATTCCCCTTTTTGAAATTAAATGCCAGGGTGCTGGAGTGCTGAGGTGTTCTTCCCACCACAGGAATGTTGAATGTTATTATATTATGGTCACTATTCCCAAGCAGTCCTGTAATGATTATTTCCTGGACCTGATCCTGCGCTCCACTCAGGACTAAATCGAGTGCCTCTCCTTGTGGGTTCCTGCACCAGCTGCTCCAAGAAGCAGTCATTTAAGCCATTGAGAAATTTTATCTCCGCTTCTCTTCCTGAGGTGACATGTATCCAGTCAATATGGGGTAATTAAAATCCCCATTATTATAGAGTTCTTTATTTTGGTAGCCTCTCTAATCTCCCTCAGCATTTCAATGTCAGTATCACTGTCCTGGTCAGGTGGTCGGTAATATATCCCTACTGCTAATTTCTTATTTATTGGAGCATGGAATTACTATCCATAGCGATTCTATTGAACATGTTGATTCACTTAATATTTTTATTTCATTTGATTCTACATTATCTTTCACATACAGTGCCACTCCACCCACCCAGCCTGCTCTATCCGATATATTTTATATCCCGGTATGATTGTGTCCACAGATTTTCCTCATTCCACCAGGTTTCAGTGATGCCTATTATGTCAATCTCCTCATTTAATACTAGGTATTCTAGTTCACCCATCTTATTAGTCAGACTCCTAGCATTTGTGTAGAAGCACTTTAAAAATTTGCCACTGCTTATTTGTCTGCCCTTCCCTGGTGCATTGGATTCCTTTGTATGCGGTTGTTTGTCTGCTCTGGCCCATGGTTTGCCCTCTCCTTTCCTCTCTTTCTGACTACAGCTTAGAGAATCTCTATCAATGGATTCTCCTCTAAGAGAAGTCTCCCTCCGATTTACGTGCATCTCCGCACCAATCGGCTTTCCCCCATCTCTTAGTTTAAAAACTGCTCTACAGCCTTTTTAATGTTTAGTGCCAGCAGTCTGGTTCCACCCTGGTTTAGGTGGAGCCCATCCTTCCTGTATAGGCTCCCCCTCTCCCAAAAGTGTCCCCAGTTCCTAATAAATCCAAACCCCTCTTCCCTACACCATTGTCTCATCCACGCATTGAGACTCTGAAGCTCTGCCTGCCTACCTGGCCCTGCGCGTGGAACTGGAAGCATTTCCGAGAATGCCACCATAGAGGTCCTGGATTTCAGTCTCTTTCCTAGCAGCCTAAATTTGGCTTCCAGGACATCTCTCCTACCCTTCCCTACGTCATTGGTACCTACATGTACCACGACCACCGGCTCCTCCCCAGCACTACACATAAGTCTATCTAGATGCCTCGAGAGATCCGCAACCTTCGCACCAGAAGACGAGAACCCATAAGGTTACCCAGAAGGTAACCCATAAGGTTACCCAGAAGACGAAAACCCATATTTCCAGAGTCCTACTCCACTGCTTCATCCACTAGACAATGCTAAGGCTACCCAAGGGGATGGATTTTTTAAAAATGCCTAAGGGAATTAGGTGCCAAACCACAATTAGAAATTTCAGCCTAGTTAAATATGTTTAACTGCTTCTGCTATTGGGTCACATCTTAAATGAGACGATAAAATGAGAATGAAAAAAAAATCATCTTTATCCCAAGTCTATGGTCCATTCAGAACTCTGAATATACCAGACCATTCTTCTTCTAGATGAAGCAGATGCTCACGTTGGCATGAAGAGGGACTTCACTAACAGAAACAGCAGAGCACTTTCAAAAGTATCCTTAGTTAGGGTTAAATTCTACCACAGACAGCTCTGTAGCTGCACAGGGCCATGGGAGCAGAGTGGTGGTTTTCAATTGGAGGTTTACTGAGCCACTCTGCCTGTGCAGGGTCAGACAGCTCCAGCAGAGAGGAGAAGAGGCCTGAAAGCAATACACTCAGCCGTACTCCTTATTGACTCTTCAAACAAGAACTGGTCCCAGCACCTGGTGACAGCACGCAGGATGTTTTCAAGGAACAGGGAGTTCCAAGTCAGTCAAGCACTATACCTTCCAGTGGCATTAGCTGGCCAACAAAGTGCTCCATCGAGGTTTGGATTTGTTTCTGCATGGATGAGCTGGAGGGCAAAGTGACAGAGCATACCAGGGGGAAATGTTGCCCATGGTGAGTCTATGTGAGGCTAAGCAAATTATAGAGCCCTATCTAAACTTTTCATGCAAAGGCCTCACTCAGTAATACATGCAATAAAAGAAGCAGTATTCAACTGAAATATATCTATCTAGGTTCTTAAACACACACAAAAAGAAAATCATTCCCCAGGACTAGATAGCTAGCTAATGTCCCATGTGTTAAAACAACAGAATTAGTTACCATCAGGTATACCCTGGCAATGTGATGAGCTACAAGATGTTCAACCAAGACAAAAAACTGCACATCTGAGCAAAAGAAAACATGACCCCCTTTGAACAAGCCTTTCTAACATGATCAGAACATCATATATCACTATTTCATGATGCCAGTTCAGCAAAGCCAGGCTCTGGAAGTCCATGCAAAGATAATGAGTGCAAGCAAGGACAATCCATAGAGAGAAGCCACCCCTAGAACACAGGAAGGAGAAGCAAACCGGCCACTTCTGAGGCTGGGACTCTCGCCTGCTGACACCTGAACTCAACCACAGAATGAAGGCTATACTAAGCTAGCATATTTATTATTTATATATTAATCCCATCACAGCGCTTAGCATTATACAAAAAAGAGGCAGACAGGATCCTAGTCCTAAAAAGCTTAATAACATCACCATGTTCCGTTCATACTCCACAAAACATTATGGCTAAACCTTGAATCTGTATCTATGCAGATTCTCTTGTTCTTAATTACAGCAACAGCCAAGCTCTCTGCTTATATAATACAAATTAGCTTTCAACATGCGTGGTTAAGATTTTAAAAGAAAAAGCATCTGTAAACCCTTAGCAATTACGTGTTACATAAAACCTGAAATCGTGACTGCTCAGTATTGCCTGCTGTTTGATATACAAGAGGCTGCTCTGGATTTGTTTTGTGCTAAGATGAAAAGGGGGATTGGTAGATTCTGTTCACAGGGAGTTTGTTCACATTCATTGAGGTATGAGAAAGTTCACAGAGTCAGTTGAGCAAACTTAGAAAATTTAAAGTTTGAATTTAAACTCAAATGAAATTCAGTTTAAATTTAAACTCAAATGAAATTCAAAATTTAAATTTAAAGTTTAAATTTAAACTCAAATGAAACCACTAGTGGTTGTCTTGCTCCTTGTCTTACCTTATGCAAACTCATCAAGTTTGATGCATTTTTCACCTAAAATCAGAAGTCATCTTAGACTCACACAAAAACCCAGCCCAAACTCAATGAATAGGTTATAAATCAGCAGTGAATTTAGTGTTTCACTGTAATTTTGCCTAACTCCAGTTGGAAGACTGCTACCTCCCAAGACTCTCCACTGCATCATGGGATTAACATTGTGTATGTGTCGTATAGAATGAAAGTTATAAATAATTACGTAAAAACTGCACCCAAAACTCTCTGTTGAAAGAATCTCTCATTTCTACTGCCATGTTTTCTGCCATGGTCCAAAAAATGGGGAAAAGCCTACAAAAATTAAATGTATATTAAATAATCCTTGAGCATTTTGACTACATGAAATAATGATCATCTGTCAAAAAGAAGGCAGGAAAGGCAACCAGTTAAAGCAAATTTAACAATTAGTCATCCTAACACAGCTGTTTAAAACTCAAGTTTTCCCATGTATTCTTTCTCCTCTACCCCAGAACATATTGTAAAAAATTAACTTTGATGACTCAAAAAATGTGTGGTATATAATAAAAGAAACAATTCAAAGGAACAATATACCAAACCTTTGAATTCAGTCACATCGAAGGAAGTGTTCATGATTTCTGTATATGTGGGGTTATGAAAGTTTTTATCTAAATGAAAACCAGTCAGTGTGTGTCATCTCTTCAAAAAGTGGGTGGAAAATTTCAATTTATACTCAGGATATACACAGGTAGTCACACAAAGAAGGAAGCTGGGGCTTGACAAATATTACTGATGAAAGGTCTTACTGTTATCATGCTGAGTGGAAAGTCTAGCTTCAAGCATCACATTCCTGAAGATCAAGTTTTATCACCACCTAAAAGACATGGCCTTGGAGTAGTGTCATGAGACATTTTATCCTTCTCTCAGTATGACAATATAAAGCCTGATGTTCCAAAAGAAAACACCCTCCTTAATAAATGGAGGTTAGGCCTTTTAGTTAAATAACTATCTTGTTTGTGGGATGGTATGCATTTGAAAGCACCCGGGTTTATCCAACTATTCATATTTTGTAGACATGTTTCAGTATAAGATATACTGTATAATGTTTCAGGGTATGTCTACATTACAGAGCTCTTTCAGAAAAAGGCATGTGTGGATGGGGAAGAGGGAGTTCTTTTGAAAGAAGAAGAAAGAGGAAAAAGCACAGGTGCCCTGGTGGCCACTCCATCCATAGTAATCACAGCTGAAATGCAAGTTAGCGTCCATTCAGTGTGGACACTATCTTTCGATGTGCTTTTGCAGTGTGGACGCTCTCTTTCGGAAGACATTTTTTAGGAAGATCTCTTCTGGAAAAGCTTCTTCCGAAAGAAGCCTACAGTCTAGACATAGCCTCAAAGAGGCATCACTAAGTTGGACAGTTGCACACAGCCTTCCTGTTGCTTTTCTTTGCAGTGGAATAAGTTTTGACTCTTGGGAAGACAAGTTGTGCTGTGTTAGTTTTAGGTGATGCAAGGTTTGTGGCCATGCAGTTTCAATGGAGCAAGGGAGTTGTGTGAGCAGCAAGAGAAATTGCTCTCTGCCTTGGGTCTCATTAGAGTCTATTCTTCAAGCATTTCCGCTGGACTGAATTCCTGGAAGAAGGAATAGCCCTGTATGCTATATGCCCATTGTATTTCATTACTGTTATATGTGATAATAAAACAAATCACACTATAAGAGCGAGTTGATTGCGATATACAAATACCTTCACAGGGAGGAAATACTAAGTAACAAAGGGCTCTTTAATCTAATGGGAAAAGATATAACAAGAACCAACGGCAAGAAGTTAAAACCAGACAAATTCAACTAGGGAATGAGGCATGCATTTATAACAGCGAGGATGGTTAAGCATTGGAACAAGCTACCTAGAGGCATGGTGGATCCTCCATCTCTTGATGTCATTTGATCCTGGCTGGAGGGCTTTGTGGAAGATATGCAATGAAAGTATATCAGGAGTCCATGCTTATGGTCCACTGAACAGTTCTTTAATCTAACAGGTACCTTATTTTCATACTGTGAGACTTCTGCTCCTACTGCAGTTTGAATCAGTAACACAACTAAATGAGCTAGATGATAGTTTCCACATGGCTGCACTACTAAAATCCTACTATAGCCACCAGAGATCACCATAATTTATTGGTAAAATATTCATTCATTCTATTTTCAGTCGTCTGAAGACTGAGCAAGTAGGACTTCAGCAACATCAGCTTGGCTGAAGCAGTACTTTGTCAATCTCATCCTCTTCCAAATGTATTCCAAGCAACGCTACTGAAAGCCTGAGAAATGCCTTAGCAGCATTTGCCCATTATTAATACGCTGCATTGTTACAAGGATATCTTTTGTCTCATTGCTGCTTGCATACCAGCACATCTGAAAGTAAATGAAAATGAACAACAAGAGGAAGAGGGGTCTGACATATTTGTTGACGACTTCTTCCGATCAGCAGGGTCAGATAGAACAAAACTGAGGGAACCCAAACAATGTGCGTGAAGGCTAAATGTTGAGTTCTTATTGTTCCAATATATATGTTTTCCTTCCTGGTTAATTGGTGAATGTGCTAACTGCACTGAATGCTATCTGTAAAAGGAAAACATTCTACATAAAGATTGCAATGCAGCTGCTGACTGAATTCCCAACACCCTACCCAAATATGAAATAACTTATACACTTATCACATTTTTCGCTGTTTGCCATGCTTTTTCTTTCTGAGATAAATGCAAAAACAGATGGCTATGTTGCAGAAGTAACATTTGCAGTTACCTGTGCATAAACAGGTATTTATTTACACAAACCTGTTTTGCCCATGCATGCAATTATATTTTACAGGTATTATACCAGATACCTATCATCTGTGCATATGCATTTTACATGTGAATCTGGTACCTTTTTTTTACAATATGACCTTTTATATTTAGGAATAGTATTAGGCAGCCCTTTAGACAAAATCATTGAAAGATTACAAAGAGGGAGAGTTTTTAGGAGCTGTAAAGGAGTAACAGAATCAGGTCAGCAAGGGACCTGATCATCTCAGACAATACAAAAATGTTTCATGGTATTAACTCTCAGAAAACAACAATATTTTAATTGCTCATGATAATACAAAATAAGTGTTAAAAACAGCTGCCATCTGTGGCCAACAAACGCTATATCTTCAGATGTATATTTGTTCACTACAAAAGCCAGGGCTGGCTCTAGACCAAATTGTGGCCCAGGTGGGAAGCATATTCAGTGCCATCCCCATTTGTTAAATTTTTGAATAATTGCTCTGGCATAGTGCACCCCAATCCCAGTATCCCAGGCAGTCACCTGTGTAGCCTGCTCCTAAATCCAGCCCTGACAAAGGCCTTAACCCTGCAAGCATTCCTGGGTTATAGCTATGCAAATGAGTAGTGTTATTAAAGTCAATACTTAAGATTAAGCATGCACTCAGGTGTCTAAAGAATTTTGGCCTAAATTCCATTGTAAGTTCACTAGATGCTGGGTGGTGTTTTCATACAATAGTATATCACTAATCAATATTGTCCCTTTGTTTCCTTGTACTCCTCCATCCATCTCTGCCTGTTGTCTCACGTTTTATACTTTGATTATAAGCTCTCTGAAGCAGGGGCCACATTTTTGGTAATGTGTTTGTACCATGCCTACCACAATGGGGTCTTAGTCAATGACCAGGACACCTATGGTAATGCAAATAAATAACAACAATGTACATTTAACTTGTATGGAGTACTTGCTGCAAGCTATCCCAAAACACTTTAGAACTCAATACCAAACATCAAAAACTGAGGTATAAATTAAGCAATGAATGCACTCTATAGCCAATACATTAAAAAATAAGGGTTGAATTATGTCTTGGTTTGCTGTGGCACATTTTGCAAATACACACACACACACACACACACCAAGAGAGTATAGTACTGAGCTGATAGCATAGAGGTTTGCTGGTCAGTGGAGAATGAAAATATCACCTGAGGGGGAGGTGAGAATTCTCAGAGAAGAAATACTGTCATGGAGCATACATCATGCCATTGACCAGGAATGGACAACGAGAACAATCGCAGGGATCCCTGAAAGTGTTGGGTAGACAATATAAGTGCACGGTGTTGAGATGTCTTAGAAAACAGACAATGTAATGGCAATATTTTCTCTCCCTCCCCCCATTCCCCATATCAGTGAAATGAGTAAATGTCAGAGTTCAGGCTTGAAGCATGTGAGTTCTACACTAGTGCTTAATGCCAAAGGTAATTTATAAGATTATTGGAAATAAACTGTTTTGTAAATAACTGATCTGCACAGGATCTTGTTTGTGAGAAAAAGAAGCATTTCTCATGGACAATTATCTCTAAAAAACAACGTTCTAATACTTCTTTGCTCTCTCTGGGAGGGGAAGATTTTGCCACTAGCAAAATCTTAGATGAACCGTGAACAGAATTAATTTGCAGCCTGGCAGCAAGGCGATCTGCTAAGATCCAATTAACACTTTTAAAATCTATCATGTGCTATAATTTGTTATATCTGCTTTAAGAAATACAAAATCATACTACAGGAATTACAGCTGTCAACAGCCAGAACAGGTTTATCAGAAAGAGGTCCTACAAGTATCCTTATTAACTGCAAAAGCCTATTCTGTCTCCTAATCTTCGAAAGCCTCCTAGTACAGAATACACTTTCACATAGATCAGATTATATATCATCACCAAATCTGTCAAGCTTTAACATAAAAGCCCTGGTTCAAAACCTAACACCAGTCCTCTCCCAACCTGTCAGAGAAAAGCGATTTCCAACCAACCACAGGTAAACATTTTTCCAACTGAAGTAGCCTCTGCAGAGACCGCAGCTAGAAAGCGCCTACTGTTTACAAGATCTATTAGCCCATGAACCCCTTCCCCGGAGGACAGGAATAAAACATTTTGCTTCAAACAATAGTGAATATCCCAAAAGAAATTTAAAAGATAAAAAAGGCTTGTTGGGGTTGCAAGGAGTCTGATCAAGGTGCACGTCTGGACTCATAATATTTTTCAGTCTGTTTTCTAGCGCTTTGGGGGGAAAAAGCTTTTACAATCAGAGCAGCCATCAGGGTTTCCTGTTTATCAGCTCACGGATATCTTCTTTGTGGGCAACAAAGGAGGGAAGCAACTATGTCTCCTTGATGTTCTCCATGCAGACCAGCCCTAAATCACTTCCAATATGCCTTATAAACCTCTGCAGAAAAATCACCGGTTCCAGGAGAGTCTCCAGCAGCTGGCGCACAAAGGGCTGCTCTCAGTTCTGCTTGCAAAGTTGAGATCCTCAAGAAACTGCTAGATTTAGACTGATACATGCCTTTGCAGAGGCCAAGTCCAAGTACTCTGAGTGCTAATCTCTGGATCAGGGGCGCCATTTCAGAGGGTTTAGGGGGCAGTAGCCCCCCTTCCTGAGTTTGAACCCCTGGATTTCATGCTTGGGGTCTGCTTAAAGCCCATGCCCTGACTCTAGAGGCAGTTCTTAAATGCAACAGTTCAGACTGCTTGCAGCTTTGCCTTTGGGGCAGGGAGTTTGTTTTAAAAAGGAGGGGGAAGGGGATTAAGAATAACAAAAGGCTGATTATTCAAGTAATAGAAGAATCCTTAGATCAGTGATCTCCAACCTTTTTACACTAAAGATCACTTTTTAAATGTCAGAACAAGCCAGTATCTACCACCCCCATTCTTTCCCCAAGACCCCACCCCTTCCTTGAAGCCCCGCCCTCTCTGTTCTCCTCCTCTCCATCACTAACTATCCCCAGCCCTTATACACTCTCAGGGTACAGCTACACTGCTGCTTTTTTTCCGATTCTTCTGTAGGAAGAGGTTTTTCCAACATTTGGCCTGTCTACACTGGACCAAATGTCAGAAAAACCCCTTCTTTCGGAAGCCTCCTTATTCCTCATGGAACGAGGAATACAGGGGTTACCATGTTTGCTCTTTTGCTAAAAAAAGCGGAAGAACAAACACGTACCTAGACACGGACGAGTTTTTCCGGGATACCTCTGGAATCCCGGAAAAACTCCTGCAGTCTAGCCATACCCTCACTGGGTTGAGACAGGATGTGTGGGCTCTGGGGTGGGAATGAGGGATTTGGGTGTGGGAAGGGGTGAGAGGTGCAAGCTCTGGGAGGGAATCTGGATGCAGGAGGAGATGGAGAAGGGGATACTGGCTCGGGAAGGGGGCTCCAGGCTGGGGAGTGTTGGAGTCTGGTGGAGGGTTGGAGTATTGAGCAAGCCACAGGCTTGTGGATATGAGGGTGCAGGTGATTGGGTTGGGGTATGTGAGGGGTTCAGGGCAGGGAGGTTGGGAGTATGATGGGCTCAGGACACAGATTTGCAGTGTGTGGATGATGCAGGAGTGTTGTGGCAGAAGACTGGGGATGTGGGGGTGCAGGAGTTTGGGGATGTGAGAGGCTCAGGACAGGGGATTCCAGTGTATGATAGGCTCAGATCTAGGGTCTGGGGTGTGTGCATGAGTGTTATGATGCTGCGGCCAGATGGGGGCTTGGCCCCAATTGGCGGTTTGTTGGCCAGGCTTCATTTTTAAATAAAATATTTGTCAAAAATAAAAAGGTTCAGCATTGTCTTTATTTATGAGAAGGGCAGGGAACCTGTTTTGAGTCAGGGGTCACTGACCCACAGAAAAGTCAGTTGGGGCCACACAAGTGAGATGCAAAAAAATAACTCGTCCAGCCCTCCCCCCCCAAGCCTTACTAATGTGACCCCAACTGTGCTGGTGGGAGCAAGGGACATGTTACTGGGGAAGGGTGCTAGTGGGTGCTGGGGCAGGGGACAGGGTGCTGGGGTGGGGACAGGGTGCCAGTGGGAGCAGGGGACAGGGTGTTACTGGGGACAAGGTGCTAGTGGGGACAGGGTGCCAGTGGGGACAGGGGACAGGGTGTTGGTGGGGGCAGGGGGCAGGGAGTCCCCGGTGCGCGCCTCCTCCGGGGACTCCTACACCCTCCCACCCCCCGCAGAGGAGGGAAGCCCCGACACACGCCTCCTCCCGAGACTCCTCCCTCCTCCCCCTGCAGAGGAGGGAAGCTCCGGCGCGTGCCTCCTCTGGGGACTCCTAACCCCTCCCTCCCCTCCACACACCAAGTCCCTGGCATGCCACAGACCTGGGTTGTGGTACCACACCAGCTGCTTGGGGAAGCGGGAGCAGCTGGTGCACTTCCTGAAACCCTGGAAGTGGCTCACAGTTGCCAGACTTCCTTCCACCCTGCAGGAAGCCGGCGCTACCTCCATTGTCGCTGGAGGTAAGTAGTGGGGCTTCTTGGGGTTGGGGGGAAATGGGGGGCCCCAAATGCCTCGTGATCGACTGGTCGAGCCCTCTCGATCGACCAGTCGATCGCGATCAATGGTTTGGTGACTATGGCCTTAGATCATCATGAAAACATTGGCGGGTACTCCACTTAAAAGATGAGGGGGAGAGTGTTGTGCTGCAGGGATCTGCATTTAGATCACTGCTGTTAAACTTTTCATAAATGTTCTTGAAAAGGGGGTAAACAGTGACTACTCCAAAGCTGACTGCAAAGAGTTACAAAGGGATCTCACAAAACTGGGTGATTGGGCAATACAAATGTAGATGGAATTCAGTGTCGATAAGTGCAAAGTAATGCACACGAGAAAATATAATCCTAACGATAGATACAAAAATGGTGGGATCTAAAATAGCTATTACTACTCAGAAAGAGATCTTGGAATCCTTGTGGATAGTTCCTTGAAAACATCTGCTCAACATGCAGTGGCAGTTTGAAAACGGAAAAGCTAATTCAATACTGGGAATCATTAGTAAAAGGAATAGATAATAAGACAAAATATCATATTGCCTCTATATAAAATCATTGTATGTCCACATCTTGAATACTGTACGCAGATCTGGTCACCCCATCTAAAAACAGATATATTGGATTTGGAAAAGGTACAGAAAGGGCAACAGAAACGATTAGGGGTAAGGAACAGCTTCCATTAAGGAGAGATTAACAAGACTGGGACTTTTCAGCTTGGAAAAGAAATGATTAAAGGGTGCAGGGATATGTTAGAGGTATAGAAAATCATTAAAGGTTTGGAAAAATAGAATAAGGAAATGTTATTCTTTCCTTATAACACAAGAAGCTGACCAAATGTATGGGCAGCAGATTTAAAACAAACAAAATAGGTGACAGGGGATGGATCATGATGATTGCCTCTATACCTTCTGAAGCACCTGGCATTGGTGTTTGAAGAACAAAATAACTTCAAGGAGGATAAGTCCATCAATGGCTACTAGCCAGGCTGGACAGAGACGGTGTCCTTAGCTTCTGTTTGCCAGAAGCTGGGAATGGGCGACAGTGGATGGATCATGATGATTGCCTCTTCTGTTTATTCCTTCTGACACACCTGGCATTGACCAATGTCAGCCGACAGGACACTGGGCTAGAAGGACCTTTGGTCTGACCCAATATGGCCATTCTGATTTTCTTATATAGAGCTGAAATGTATCTGCCCCCTGCTGTAACCCACTAGACCCCACTTCCCTTCAAGAGCTGAGAGAGAACCTAAGAGTCCTGACAGGGTCTCTCGCTCTCTCCCCAGAGTTAGTAACTAAGTAAAATATACATTAACATTTTAAGGCTAACTAGTGTCCCTTAAGTGACTTGCCATAAGATGACAGAATATGTGAGGCTACATCTACACTGCAGGGTTTTTGGGCAAGAAGTCTTTTGCAGAAGAGTTCTTGTGCAAAAACTTCTTGCGCAAAAACACATCCACACCTCAAAGTGCATCGCAAAAGTGATGTGCTTTTGCACAAGAAAGCATCCACATGGCATGGATGCTCTTGTGCAAGAAAGCTCTGATGGCCATTCACAGAATGGCCATCAGAGCACCTGTGTTTTTTCCCATGGAGCATCCACATTTGCCTTTTTGCGCAATAGCTTTAGCGCAAAAGGGAGTTATGCCTCGTAGAAGGAGGTTTAACTACACCAGCAGAAGTCCTCTGTTCTGCCATTTTACTGCTGATTTACTTGCGCAAAAGCCCATTTGAGGTATGGACGCTCCGCAGTTTTTTGCACAAAAACAGCCATTTTTGCACCAAAACCTTGCAGTGTAGACGTAGCCTCAGTGTTACAGCTGAGTGGGTCTAATATTTATTTAATTTTCATTCTTTTATATACAGACTAGCCAATTAGCCCGTCATAAGACGGGATTTTCAGGTCTCCACGTCAGTCTTCTCTCCTGAGCCTCCGGTCTCTCGCTCCATCTCTCTCTCTCTCTCTCTCTCCTCCTCCTACTGTCTCCCCCTTTCTCTCTCAGCTCTCCTCTGCCTTTTGCCTCTCTCTCCATCTCTCTCTTTCTATTCTCCCCCTCCTGCCTCTCACTCTCCCTTTCTCTTCTCCTCCTGCTGCGTCTCTCTCACTCTCCCTCCGCTCCGTCTCTCTCTCTTTCTCTTCTCCCCCTCCTGCCTCTCACTCTCTCTCCGCTCTCCTCTGCCTCCGTCAGGGATGCATGCTCCTCCAGGCCTCGCCCCCTAGGTGTGTACATCACTGCCCCACCCCCCTTCGCCTCCCTCCGTGGCACTCGGCTGACTTCTGCGCCGCTCAGTCGGGCCGCCACACGGGAGCAAGAGGTGCAAACAGCCTCTCTCTCTCTTCTCCTCCTACTGCCTTGCCCTCTCTCTCTCTCAGCTCTCGTCCGCCTCCTGCCTCTCTCTCCTTCTCTCTCTCTTTCTCTTCTCCCCCTCCCTCCTCTCACTCTGTGTTTCTCTTCTCCTCCTCCTGCTGCATCTCTCTCACTCCCTCTCTTGCTGTCCTCCGCCTCCTCTCTGTCTCCTCCGCGTCCTCTGTGTCTGCTCCGCTTTCCTCCTTATGAATCCGGCACCCTTTCCTAACATCAGAGACGCACGCTCGTCCAGGCCCCACCCCCCTGGCTGTTCCCTCTGGGCGGTGCTGTTGCCTCCCACCATGGTACTCGGCTGACTTCTTCACCGCTCAGCCGGGCCGCCGCTCGGGAGCAAGCAATGCAAGCAGCCGTTTGAGCCCTGCACTCCCCATACAGCATCCCCGAGCTGCATGGAGAGCGCGAACCCCAAACAGCCACTTGCGCCGCTTGCTCCTGAGCGGCGCAGAAGTCAGCCGAGCGCCACGGTGGGAGGCAACAGCGCCGCCCAGAGGGAACAGCCAGAATTTCAGCATTACAGTCACAGACATTGGACTACTATATATATGACTAGCCAATTAGCCCATCATAAGACGGGATTTTCAGGTCTCTCCTCCACATCGGTCTTCTCTTGTGAGCCTCCGGTCTCTCGCTCCATCCGTCTCTCTCTCTCTCTCAGCTCTCCTCCACCTCCTGCCTCTCTCTCTGTCTCTCTCTTTCTCTTCTCCTCCCCCTCCTGCCTCTCACTCGGGGGACCGCAGAGCCCAAACGGTTGTTTGGGCTCCGCACTCCCCGTGCTGCATGGGGAGCGTGGAGCCCAAACGGTCGCTTGTGCCACTTGCTCCCACGTGGCGGCCCAGCTGAGCGGGGCAGAAGAGAGCCAAGCGCCATGGCAGGAGGCGAAGGGGGGCAGGGCGGTGATGTTCACGGCCAGGGGGTGGGGCCTGGAGCTGCTGTCACGCCACATGTCACCACCCCACCCCCTTCGCCTCCCTCCGTGGCGCTCGGCTGACTTCTGTGCCGCTCAGCCGGGCCGCCACGGGGGAGCAAGCGGCCATTTGGGCTCCCCCGTGGCAGTCTCTCTCTCTCTCTCTCTCTCTCTCTCTCTCTCTCCTCCTCCTACTGCCTCCCCCCCCCCAGCTCTCCTCTGCCTCCTGCCTCTCTCTCTGTCTCTCTCTTTCTCTTCTCCTCCCCCTCCTGCCTCTCACTCGGGGGACCACGGAGCCCAGATGGCCTTTTGGGCTCCGCACTCCCCGTGCTGCATGGGGAGCGCGGAGCCCAAACGGTCGCTTGCGCCACTTGCTCCCATATGGCGGCCCAGCTGAGCAGCGCAGAAGTCAGCCGAGCGCCATGGCGAGAGGCAAAGTGGGGCGGTGACGTTCACGGCCAGGGGGCGGGGCCTGGAGCCACTGTCACGCCGCACATCACCGCCCCACCCCGCTTCCCCTCCCGCCATGGCACTCGGTTGACTTCTGCACTGCTCAGCTGGGCCACCATGGGAGAGCAAGCGGCCGTTTGTGCCCCACACTCCCCATGCAGCTTGGGCCGCCTAGAGGGAACAGCCAGAATTTCAGGCAACAGCGCCGCCCAGAGGGAACAGCCAGCATTGCAGCGTTACAGACTCACAGACACTGGGCTACTATATATATGCTATCCAACATATATTTCTTACATTTCAGGCACTCAACAAGTGCCTTTTCTGTCTCTATTATTTAATTCTCCCTAGCCCAGACCTGTCAGATCTTTAGGCTTGTCTATTTGAACCCAGAGTCCATGCTATGAGGGTGTGAGTTGTAAAAGGCACTATTGTGGTTAACTCTAGCTCCCCCTTGCAGAGCCTGCTAGTGTGCACTGATGTAGTCCTGTTTAAAACAGGACCACATCATCGTACACTAAAGGTACATGTAGTGTGTGCCAGCAGAGTCTACATGCAAAAGAGTACAACACACTGGTGTGCTCTACAGATCAAACACCCATAGGTCAGACTTCAGTGTAGCAATCCAGCAAACCCTCACATACAGGGGTAAAATCACTTAGTTGTGTTTCAGGTATGCTAGAGAGGTATAAGTCTGGCTTATGTTTGCCAGCTGGAGAGCATTTACCCCAACCATGCAAGTCAGAGAAAAGGGAACTTCAAATAAGTCAAAGGATGAATGGGATACACTAGCTTCTACCTTTCCCTTCCTTCCATTGTTTGTTGTTGTTGTTTTTAATTCAGCTTCTGACAAAGTAATCACCGTCTCTTTATCAAAGAAGAGGAAGACTGATCAAGAGTAGGACGTGTTTAAAGAGAAACAGAGAATTTCATATTTCTGTGTAGACATGAAAGGAAAGTCCATATGCCTGATTTGTAAGCAACAGGTAGCTGTGGTAAAAGAATGCTGAATTGAAAGACACTATGAAGCAAGTTGTGGTGAGAAATGTGAGAAGTACACTGGAAAGTTAAACAAAGACAAATATACTGAATTACCACAGTCACTGAAAAAAGCAACAATCAGTGTTTTTTAAAGCTCATCACGTAAGTAATGTTGCTGATAAAGTGAGATGAGTGAATGTCCATGACGTAGCTGTGTCATCAAAACTGCTATCTGAGGCAGTGTTTTTGAAATACTGTAGGCTAAAAGTTGCAGAAATAGCTTGTCCAGAGAAGTGGCAAGTTTTTGCAAACATCAGCCTATCAAGAAACACAATTACTGAGAGAATCTATGATATAGCTGACAATTTGAACAGTCAGCTCCAAGAAAAAGCAGAGCACTTTGCTGCTTGCTTTAGTTGTTACTGGTGAAAGTTCAGATGTAAATAACATGTCTCAACTAGCAGTGTTCATTCACGGAGTTGATGAGAACACGTGCATAGCAAAGGTGCTCATAGAACTGGTGTTGATGAAAGATGCAACAGCAAATACAACAGCAAATGACCTCTTCAATGACTTAGTGGAAGCCCTGAACAAACTGGATGTAGACTGGAGAAGAGCTGTGAGCCTGGCCACTTTCAATGGTAGACAAGAAAGTTGGGTTTGTGACAAAAGTGAAGGCCAAATTGCAAAGTAGCAACCATAACTACCAGTTTAGAATGCATTTTACATCAAAAAGCTCTCTGCAGTAGAAAATTTTTAAATTAATCACATTAAAACTGAGAAATTTATTTGAGCTCAAGGTCTTTACCCTCACCAGTGCAGACAGCTGTCAGAGAAATGTGACATTAATCAAGAACTGTTATATCACACTGAAATTCAGTGGCTAAGCCAGGGAATTGCATTGAAATACTTTTTGAATTGTATAGTGAGATCCAACTTTTGATGGCTCAGAAAGAGAAAGATGTCACCTCATTACAGGACAATGGCTTCCAGACTTTGCTTTCATGGCAGAGATTACAGAGCAGCTGAAATCGCTCAAAACAAGATTGCAGAGGTGCAACTAAGCAGTGACAGAATATATGACATCTGAAATTAAGTTTCAGCGGTGAAAGAGGCATAACCTGGCACATTTTCCCATCTTGAAATCACTATGCAACACTGTTAAAACAGTGTGATGAAACTACATGAAGGGACATGGGAAACACTGATGAACTGAGAAAGAACTTTTAAGTTTCTGATTTCAGGAACCAGAGTTTGTAATTTTCAGCATGCCATTTTTGTCAGTCTCAGAGGAGTAATCATGTTAGTCTGTATCTGCAAAAACAACAAAGAGTCTCATGGCACCTTAGAGACTAACAGATTGATTAGGGCACAAGCTTATGTGGGTAAATCCCACTTCATCAGATCAATTGGAATGGAAGTTAGAGGCAGGGGTATATATAAGGAAGGAGTTGCTTTGTAACTGGTTTTTTAAATTCTTTTGTAGAAAGATGGCAACTTTCAAAACCATTAATGAATGTCCAGGGGTAAACCCATTACAAATGTGTTTTACCATTCCTGATGTCTGATTTGTGTCCATTTATCCTTTGGCATAGAGATGTTTGGTTTAGCCAATATACATGACAGGGGAGCATTGCTGGCACTTGATGGAATATGTCACATTAGTGGATGTGCAGATAGTTCAACTTAGCATTGAATAAAGATCTCAATTGGTTAATGCATTACTAAGGCAATTTCCCCTCTCAGAATATTCACATCTCCAGACCAAATGCTATGAATGACTCACTTCCATCCTGACTTGATTAGCTACGAAAAAAATGTTCTCTGAGCTACTTCAGCAGCCACTCCCACAGCTTCCAGCTTTAGGTGTCCTTTCCCCCCCACCACCCTTGTTGACTGCATGTTCCTCCTTTTTTAAAGGCCTCTTCCCTACCAGTGTATAATTTAAATGCCCATCACACTGCCTTTAACAACTGCTTTCAAACCAAATAAATCAGGCTCCCCATTTCTGAAAATGTGGGCCCATGACTAAGAAAAGCATCCATCCCTCCAGTCAATCAGCAGATTGGTTTGATTCAGGTCACCAGTATGTTTCACTCATGGAAAATAAATAAATGTGCTTCTGTGGCAGATATTCAAATGCAGCCATATGTTTTCTTCTGTCTTTGCACCCATTAATGTTTGAGGATTCACATATAAGCTTACTCATCTCTCCAAGACTCATGAAAGGAAAGTGAGAGATAAAACAGAAAGCACTCCACCATCACTTCTAAGCAAGGAAACACACATTAGTGATTGGTTGCTGCAGCCTCTTTTGCTAAACTTGGATGTAAAGTTTTACTTTATAATATGATAAGGTGACAACAAAACCAGACTCAGGATACATCTACACAACAGTGTTATTTTGCAATAACTGACATTATTCTGAAATAACATAGTGCGCATCTACACTACAAGCCTTTATTTCAAATTACTGTTGAGCTGGAGGACTTCTTACTCTGACTCATGGTAACCCTCATTTCACAAGGAGTAAGGGAAGTTGAAGGAAGAGTAAAAGGCAAAAGCCAAATTAAGCTATTTTGACTTCAGTTACACAATTGAGGTAGCTGAAGTTGCGTAGCTTAATTCAACTTTAGCCCTGCTGTGTAGATGTACCCTAAGAGCCAGAAAACGCTTTTTTCAGCTTTTCTACTAAGAGTAACCATGCACCACTCTTCTAGAGAAACATTTTCCAAAAGCAACTTCTTAAAAATCATGTCTGTGGCTCCAAAATTCAAGGGTTTCATTCCAAAACATTGACTTTCTCCATGCTGGGTGTCAGACAAAGTCTGTACATCCAAAATAACTCAAAACAATCTTCCAAGAAGCTCAAAAAAGGCCAGAACCAAAGAAAACCCAAGCCCTACTCACACAATTCTTAAAAGAGAGAGAAGAAAAAAGGAAAGAAGAGAGAAAAAGGATGGAAAGTAGTTTATATTCTACCATTGGTCTTCTAGTTAACAGTTACAGCTCTCACTTATCTCAAATGAATCATTTGGTGAATAGGGGCCTTTCTGTATATTTCTGATAAAATCACATATGAATATTGTATAAACTCTTCAGAAGGGTAGCCGAGTTAGTCTGTACAGGATAAACTTAAAAAACAAAAAATAGTCTGGTAGCACTTTAAAGACTAACAAAACGTGTAGATGGTATCATGAGCTTTCATGGGCACAGCCCACTTCTTATTGTATAGAAACCATCAGGGATGGTGTGAATAAACTCCAGACATGGATAATCTATTATATATTTGATAGAGTTTGTCTGTCTTTTTGTTCAAGAATTCCTCCTAAACGGTAAGACCTAGAACCACCAAATTCTGTATCTAGCTTCCTCTTACCATACCTTAAACTAAGGTAAGGGTTTGGTTGTGCCAAGACAATGGGATGTGCCCAGAATGGGGTTGTGTCTCAGAAAACCATACAGAAAAGAGACAATATCACCAGGAAGGTGAAAGGGGCTGGCTGGGGGCTTACTGCCCCACAACCGGGAATGCCCCCCCCAGGTGCCCTTTCGGAAGGGCAGGGGGACTGATGTTCCCCTCAGCCCCTCACCCACCCACCTCAATTTGTATGGGGATGTTGCCAACTGTTCCCCTTTGTCACTGAGCAAGGGGAAGTGCACAGTTGCTGCATTCCTCACTCTGGCTGAGAAACGCAGGAGGCAGACAAACCTGGACCTGCCCCAGCTAGGGAATATGCACCCCTCTCCCGGAAGTACATGCTAGAGCTACAAGAGCCATGGAGAGGTGCTTCTCAGCTGGCCCCAACCTGCTGTGGTGAGAGAGGGCTGGTGTTTTCCTCTCTCCCCGGGACAGCCTGCGTACTGAACCTCTCATCCCTGGCCCCACTCCAGATCAATGATTTAAATGAAGCATGTGCATTTTCATTTTATTTTTCAAAAAAAAAAAGTTGATTGAGTTAAGGACCAGAGAAACACCTGATAGATCTTTGAGCAATCATATAAAGTTTTCTCAATGTGGATCAATTCATATTTTGCAGTTTTATTTTGATTTATTATCTCAAGTTACTTCAAAGGTCTTTTACTTCACATGGCTGAAGAAAAGCACTAGTGTTCCTATTTTCAAATGGAAATGGCATGAAAAGTGAAATTTCTGGAACAAAATTCCAACTGTTTTTTGTGAAAATATACCATTTCTGCACACTAGTTATCTTCCATTTCTGTTGAGGCTGCCAGGTATCTTTCTTGAATAGATTCATCGTCAGCTGTAATACTTTAAAAAAATTCCCCCTCAAAAAATCCAAATTCAACTGGTTTTAATCTAATCCTATAACATCTGTGGGAAAGCTGCAATGGGAAGAGAGGGGATTTGATCTCCACCCCTAATGACTGTTCCGGCTGAGTCCGTCATTTCTCAGATGTTTTTCATATCACCTCTGCAGCTCTGTATGTTTTCTTTCTATCTAGATTGGAAGAACTGACAGTCAAGCAGAGAAAGAGTTTGGCTTGGATTCAGATCAGTATTGCATAGCTGGATCTCCAGCCCTAAAGCCACCTGTGAACTCAATCATTGATCTGACCCAGAGGCAACAATACAGAGGGAGCCAATGATTAATAACATTCATTTTAGCTATCATTCACAAATATACATTTTCAGATCTCCTTTTTAAAAAAAGACATTAAAGTGTTATCTGTTGAGAACATAGCTGTCATTAGACTTCACTTAGTCCTGGCTATCACAAGTACATTAATAAATGAAGCTGTAAAGTTTTGTCAGTGGAAACAATGAAGAAACTGGGTGATGATATCCAGTGGTAGAACATAAATTATGGGTCAGCCAGGTGTAGGCTTTGAGAAATATCTCTGCTGGAGCTGATGAACAGAGAGAAAAAAAATCTTCCACCAACTGTTCCAGAATTTCTAAATAAAACTAGCCATCAATGTCTTTCCTTTTGTGTGTGTGTGTGTGTGTGTGTGTGTGTGTGTGTGTGTTTCTATGAGGTCGGTTTTGTTTGACTGTACATGGCAAATGAATTTCAGGCTTGTAGCCAGAATTAATTTTATCTCAAAATGTAATTAAATTTGGGGTGAGGCAGAGGTGGTTATTTATATGAATTTTGTCATCCCATTAGGGAACAAAAATAATGCAGTCTGAGAATCAGATGACTAAACATACACCTTGAATATTAAATCACAAATATTGTCTACACAAAACTTACAAAGGAAAGTTCATGAGCAACTCACGTGCCTAAATTTGTTCATACAAAATCTTCTTACATTGTTGAATAACTATTTTTTTAAAAATTGCAACCTGCTCATGGACAATTAATAAACAGGAAAAAGGGCAATATCTACCTGCAAAAGTTCAGGTTTAAAGGAACAGGATCATTACAGAAAAGGGGTTTAAAGGACATTATGAAAATCACAGGGGGGAACAACTGAATATGGGGGAAAAGTGCTTATTTTTTTCAAATGTATATTAAGTTGTTTTGAAGTTGTAGGCCATACACATTTCAGAATATGAGTGTGGCTCTCTCCTCTCCACTCTTGTAAGAGAGCTGTATGGATAGACAGTAAAACCTCAGCGTTACCAAGTGACTGGTCAACCACACACCTCACTTGAAATCAAAAGTGCACAATCAGGCAGCAGAGACCAAAAAAAGCAAATACCGCACAAAACAGTATTGTGTTAAATGTAAACTACTAAAAAGAAAGGAAAAGTTTCAAACAAAGATTTGACAAGGAAAGGAAACTTTATGCACTTGTTTCATTTAAATTAAGATGGTTCAAAGCAGCATTCTTCTTTTGCTCAGTAAAGTTTCAAAACTGTATGTTCAGGTATAAACTTTTGAAAGTACAACCATAACGTTTTGTTCAGAGTTATGCACATTTCATTTACCAACAACCTCCATTCCCATGGTGTTTGAGGTGCTACTGTACGTAAATAAAATTGCTGTTGCTGGGTTGGTCCCAGGATATTGGAGACACAAGGCAGGTGAAGTAATTTCTTTTATTGGCCAACTTCTGTTCGTGAAAGAGACAAGATTTTGAGATACAAAGTACTCTTCTTCAGGTCTGACCTGAAGTTGGTTTAGCAAAGACCTCACTCACTTTGTTTCTCTCTATGTAAATAGATAGTTGATTGGGGTAGTATTAAGAACTATTAACTATCACTCCAGTTTCCTCATCACCTCTTATTTCCCTTCCTATTCTTTCTAAAACCAAGAATATGCATTCTCCATTTTCCCCACTCAGTGCAATAGAGATGCATTCCCTTATTTCCCACACTGATACACTGCTGTGTTGAGTGACTGCTGTATTCTGATCTGACAGACATCTCTGGGGCTCAGTGCAGAGTAGCTGAAGTAGGCAAAGGAGCTAGTAGTTGTTATTTAATACTATTTGTATGACCATAGTGCCTAGGAACACCAGGAACATGGACCCAGATCCTGTTGTGCTAGGTACAGTACAAACACAGAACAAAACTGTCTCTGTCCTGAAGAACTGGCAATCTGAATGGACAAGACAACCACCAGGTGGGAGAACAGGTAGAACACACAAGCAGTGTGAACAATGTGATGACAGCAAACAGCATTTTAGCCCCCTTGGCTATAGATATACATGATATATAAGTGGGTTTAGTTAGCAGAGGATCAGATAAAGGCAAAGGTGAGAGGACACAGAAGAGAATGGCAGGGTGATGATGGGAACAAGGAAGGAGAGAAGCGGGTAAAGGGAGTGACATGGAAGTGAAGAGACAGAGGAAGAAGGGGAGGGTTGAAGCAAACAGCCAATCAGTACTGGGCAAATAAAAGGGGAAGGTACTCTCCCAGTCACATTCTGGGTCCAGAAGGGTGCTTTATGGAGGGTGTCCCCAGATGGCCCCAATTCTCCCCTAAACAGTAGTCCCTGCTTTCATGACTTCTGCCCCTACAGATTATAGTCTCCTAGGGTATGTCTACACTACAGCATAATTCGAACTAACTTAATTCGAATTAGTTAATTAGAACTAAGCTAATTCGAATTTGTGCATCTAGACCTAAAAACTAATACAAATTAGCGTTTTGCTAATTCGAAATAGCATGTCCACATTGAGTGGACCCTGAACCGAAGTTAAGGCTGGACGGAACCAGGACTTAGAGTGTGGAGCTGCTGCCTCAGGCTAGCCGAGGGCTGTGCTTAAAGGACCCAACCCCACCCGGACAGACAGTTCTCAGGGTTCCCGCTTGCTTGTCTACCTCGATGAGGACAGCAAAGCAGTCCTGTCTTGGAGTGCCCTGAGTGCCCTCACTCGGCACATTACAGCACTCGGCCATCAGCCCGCCTGCACTTGCCGCAGGCTGCCATCTGGGGGGATCAATCGGGGGGCTGTCAGGATCCAGGAGGCCCTGCAGGAGAGCTTTCACCCCGAGGAGCCCGCAGAGCCACCCCAGTCCTCCCCATCGGAGGCTCGTACCCCATTCCTCCCTCACCTCCTTCCACTTACCTCCCTAGCCCCCTTCCTGATGTAAAAAATAAAGGACACTTGTGTTCAAAAATAGAAACTCTCTTTATTTAACAAAACTGGGGATTAACCTCTGGGGAGACTGGGAAAAGGAGGTGGGAGAGGAAGAGAGGGGTGG
Source organism: Rafetus swinhoei (assembly GCA_019425775.1). NCBI lineage: Eukaryota > Metazoa > Chordata > Testudines > Trionychidae > Rafetus > Rafetus swinhoei. The sequence continues at coordinate 161,742,526 of CM033424.1, forward strand.
AAGAGGAGGAAACCTGGGAGGAGGGAGCTGGAAGGGGAAGCCAGGGAAGAAGGAGGAGGAAGTATCAAACTATGGTACGCCATATCTTTAGTACTATGTACAGATGTGGTCTCCTCACCTCAAAAAGATATTTTGGCCTTGGAAAGGGTTCAAAGAGCAACTACAATGATTAGGGGTTTGGAACAGGTCCCATAAGAAGAGAGGCTAAAGAGACTGGGACTTTTCAGCTTAGAAAAGAGGAGACTGAGGGGGGATATGATAGAGGTCTATAAAAGCATGAGTGGTGTGGAGAGGGTGAATAAAGACAAGTTCTTCATTAGTTCCCATAATAGAAGGACTAGAGGACACCAAATGAAATGAATGGGCAGCAGGTTTAAAACTAATAAGCGAAAGTTCTTCTTCACACAGCACATAGTCAACCTCTGGAACTCCTTGCCACAGGAGGCTGTGAAGGCTAGGACTATAACAGAGTTTAAAGAGAAGTTAGAGAAATTCATGGAGGTTGGGCCTATGGAATGCTATTAGCCAGGGGGTAGGAACGGTGTCCCTGGCCTCTGTTTGTGGAAGGCTGGAGATGGATGGCACGAGACAAATCGCTTGGTCATTGTCTTTGGTCCATCCCCTCCAGGGTACCTGGTGCTGGCCGCTGTCGGCAGACAGGCTACTGGGCTAGATGGACCTTTGGTCTGACCCAGTATGGCCGTTCTTATGTTCTTATGTTCTAAACTCAGGGCTCAGGGTCGGGGGTCTCACTGGACCACCTTGATTTTCATGCAAACCTGCTCCTGGGTTTGCATGTGGCCTTTGGTGGCTAGGCTGGCAGCTATCCTGCCCTAGGCGGCCGCATTCCTGTGCCTAGTGCGGAGGTTGTGGACGTTGGAGGCCTCCCCCCAAACCTGGATGAGGTCCACAATCTCCGCACTAGACCAGGCGGGCGCCCGCCTCTTGTGGCCCCGGGCAGGCTCCTGGGAGCCGCCAGCCTGGTCCTAGGAAGAGGCGGAGGGGCTGGGTGGCAGCGGGTGGCTGGCTCGTGCCGTGCCAGGTGCAGGGTCTGCTGGCAGGGTGCTGGCAGGCTTGCAACTGGCACAAGCACCGTAGCCAGACCATGCCCCTTTAAGGGCTCCGGGGCCGGGAGGGGGGCAGAAAAGTTTCCCTGGTTTGCCCCAGAGTGGCCACCAGGGCAAGCTGGGAAGGGCTAGCCTACAACTAGTTCGAATTAAGTGGCTACACAGCCCTTAATTCGAACTACTTAATTCAAAACTAGGCGTTAGTCCTCGTAGAATGAGGTTTACCTAGTTCGAATTAAGCACTCCGCTAGTTTGAATTAAGTTCAAACTAGCGGTTTGTATGTGTAGCGCCTATGAAAGTTAATTCGAACTAACGGCTGTTAGTTCGAATTAACTTTGTAGTGTAGACATACCCCTACTCATTTCGCATGCTCATTTGTGATAGACATGAATAGGGCCCTACCAAATTCACAGTCTATTTTGATCAATTTGACCATCATAGGATTTTAAAAAACAGTAAATTTCATGATTTCAGATACTTACATTTGACATTTCATGGTGTTATAATTGTAGGGGTCCTGACCCAAAAATGGACTGTTGGGGGATCACAAAGTTATTGTAGGGGAGGTAGCAGCACTGTTCCCCTTACAGATGCACTGTTGGTGGTGGTGGTGCTGCTTTCAGATGTGGATAGCTAGAGAGCAGTGACCGCTGGCCAGGAGTCCAGCTCTGAAGGCAGAACTGCTGCCTGTAGCACCACAGAAAGCATGATGTCATGATATGGTATTGCCACCTTTACTTCTGCACTGCTGCCTACAGCAGGCATTCTCAAACTTTGTGATACTGCGTCTCCCCTCTAAGTTGCTCGCAACCCCCCTCTCAGTTGCTCATGACCCTCTGGGGGGTTGGGACCCACAGTTTGAGAAATGCGGGCCTACAGAGATGGGTGCCCGGCCACCACTCTCCAACTGCCCAGCTCCAAAGGCAGAACAGAAATGAGGGTGGTAATACTGCAACCCTCCTAAAATAACCTTGTGACCCCCCTGCAACTCCTTAAGACCAGATTTCATGGCGGGGGAACAGATTTCATGGTCTATGACATGTTCTTCATAGCTAGGAACTTAGTAGGGCCCTAGACATGAGGGTTACTTAAGAGACCACTAATGTCTTTGGTAATTTTTAATCACTGATCACTTTTTTTATTATTCTCTAATTCCAAGTCAGATGATGTAAACACTAAAATTGCCTCAATTCCATCATGAATATGTGAATATGAACCTTCCTGAATGTAGATAATTGACAGGGAAGCAGAGGCAAGTTCAGCTGTATTGCCTAAAATACATACATACACTTATTTTGAACCATCATCATATATATAGTAGCCCAATGTCTGTGACTCTGTAACGCTGAAACGCTGGCTGTTCCCCCTGGGAGGCGCTGTTGCCTCCCGCTGTGGCGCTCGGCTGACTTCTGCGCTGCTCAGCCAGGATGCTGCATGGGAGCAAGTGGCTCAAGCGGCCGTTTGGGGTCTGCACTCCCCATGCAGCACGGGGATGCTGCATGGGGCCGGCGCCCAAGCGGCCGCTCACGCCGCTGCTCCGCGTGGCAGCCTGGCTGAGTGGTGCAGAAGTCAGCGGCAACGCAACAGCCCAGAGGAACAGCCAGGACGGGCATGGACGAGCGTCGTCTCTGATGTCAGGAAAGGGCGCCGGATTCAAAAGGAGGAAAGTGGAGCAGACACAGAGGATGCGGAGGAGACAGAGAGGAGAACGGAGGAGGCGGAGGACAGCGAGAGAGAGCGTGAGAGAGATGCAGCAGGAGGAGGAGAAGAGAAAAATAGAGTGAGAGGCAGAAGGGGGAGAAGAGAAAGAGAGAGAGATGGAGAGAGAGGCAGAAGGCGGAGGAGAGCTGAGAGAGAGAGGGGGAGGCAGGAGGAGAAGGAGAGAGAGAGGGACGGAGCAAGAGACTGGAGGCTCAGGAGAGAAGACCGACGTGGAGGAGAGACCTGAAAATCCCGTCTTATGGCGGGCTAATTGGCTAGTTATAATAATATTGAATAGTAATCTTACATACATACAGTATTTCTCAGCCCAAAGAATCCCAAATCCCTATGCACATACATTATTACTTGATCTACACTTAAACATTACATTGACATAAATATTTTTGTGAGGGGGTATGAAAAAATGACATCTTCAACCCATACGTACACAGCTATGTTGATGGAAGAATGGTTGTGTCAATGTAGCCACTATGAAAATTGCATTTACACTGTGGGGTTAAGTAGGCATAGCTTTGCCAATGTATGTGTTGTCTCCATCGTGCAGGCATATTCAAAAGCCTCACAAATGTGATGGGAACATGTGGTAATTAAAAAATGTGATAAACTATTGATTGTGTGACTGCATGATCTATTTATCTATACCATGTCACTGGCTCTCTGCCTATTCATTTATTTCCCCAGGGGGAAAAAATCAAGATAAATGACTAACGCAATGTCTCACAGAATCTATGACAGAGACAGAATATCTTCTTAATATCACAAAACCATTCATTTCCCTTTCAAAATCCACCCTATAGAATGTTATAAAATGATGCTGGCTTTAAATGGTATAGAATGCACCTCTTTGCAGTCTGTCCATAGCCAATGAAATGTGTGCAATGGAAAAAAGCATTTATAGACTCATAGGACTAGAAGGGATCTTGAGAGGTTATCAAGTCCAGTCTCCCACACTTATAGCAAGACTAAGTATTATCTAAAGCATCCCTGACAGGTATTTTCCCAATTTGCTCTTCAATAGGAATCACAAGACTTCTCCACATCTGAAGCTGAAAAGCATGCAAATTGGAGACAGATAAAAAACTGTGGTAAGGCTTAGCAAATCCGTGCTGCATCTAGATCTACAATATGCTGCAGAACTGAGCAATAGTCTCAGAGTTTATACCAACTGCTTTTCAAGTTTCATGAAACTTCTGAAATGACAATGTCGAACAATGCCTGCACCATTATAAAATAGATTCAACAAGTGTGTTCCTGTCTTCTACATCTTGTCAAGTTAAAGCAGAGGACAGGACTTAGGAAAGAAGTGACCTATAACTTTACTGATTTGACAATATTAGTAATAAGTTTTAGGACTTTTATATGCTTACACAATTACATCATTTGGAAATATAAAATATGGATTCCATTTCTATGACAAATACATCTATGGAAGTTTAAAATATAATCCAAGTGTTTTTTAGATCTAGCCTTCTCTTGACATGGAGGGCCAGTAGTGGCAACTGGCAAAAGGTTCACTGTTCTTTACATGCAACTCCTGTCTAAAACCTGACAAACTCACTAAATCTAACCCACCTTCCTGAGTTTTATCCATAAAAAGCAGCATGTCCTTCAGCAAGAGATGTCACATCTCAGAGGAGAGGTTGTGAGTAGGGGTACATCTACACTGCAAGGCTATTTTGGGATACCCTGCATCTTTTGAACACGTCCGCTATTGTGAAATATAGCAGACCTTCTATTTTGGCATCCCTGTAAAGCTCGCTCCACAAGGGATAAGGAATGTCTCGAAATAGTGTGTAGACGTGCCAAATTTCAAAATAGCCTATTTTGAAATAGAATTGAAATTTCGAGCTTATTTCGAGCTAAGGATGCAGCGTAGATGCACCCCAGCTGACTGCTGGTGGTGTTGGACAGCTAACACCTACCAATCCCAGGCAATATTACTTCTCAATGGACATGGGAGATAACAGGGTCACTCAGGGTGTGTCTAGACTACATCCCTCTTTCGAAAGAGGGATGTAAATTAGGCACTTCGAAATTGCAAATGAAGCCAGGATTTGAATTTCCCGCACTTCATTTGCATAATCGTGTCATGGCGCTCTTTCAAAAAAGCGCTATTTGGAAAGTAAAACCGCAATCTAGACGTGGTTCTTTCAAAAAGGGAAGCCTTTTTTGAAAGATCCTGTTAACCTCATTTTTTGATTTACATCCCTCTGTCGAAAGAGGGATGTAGTCTAGACACAACCTCAAAGTATATCTACACAGCAACATTTTGAAATAACTAGTGTTATTTCGAAATAACTTAGTCCGCATCTACACAGCAGGCAGTTATTTCAAAATAATGTCAAAATACCATCAAGCTGGAGGACTTCTTACTCCAACTCCTGTAACCCTCGTTGTATGATGAGTAAGGGAAGTTGGAGGAAGAGTCCTCTATTTTTAAATAAGTGCTGTGTAGATGATCCCATTTCATAATAAGCTACAAAACTGATGTAGCTCAATTTGCATAGCTTATTTCGAGTTAAGCCCTGCTGTGTTGACATGTCCTTACAGAGTCTTGGGTACCGCAACAAGCATGACACCTAATAAAATTAAAATAGAACCAAATAACCAATGGGACCCTACAGTGGGTGGAGAATTATTTAGAGTAACAGAATAGATAACTAAATGGAGTCACCTGGTCACCTCCAGACATTGCATCACAATTTGAAAACATCGTATCAACATGAAGCATCATGAATATATGGCATTGCTACAATCACAAAAGGAACACAGGAATCTAGCTACCTACATAATTCATTTCCAAGATGTGGAACAGACCTGTCAAAATCAGTATTCTTGCATGAAAACCAGGTGGGTTTCCAATTCTAGTTTATGAAAAATTCTGCTGCCTACCCAGATTCCTCTATCCACTTAGACTGCACATTTGTCCAATATTGCAGTCATGGTTCAATTGTATTACAGCACATTTTCCTTTTGCCTGTGCAGACAGAAATAAATCATAACCGTGTTTAGGAGCCATAGTTCAGCCTTTGTTTCTACGAGGATGAAAGCAATAATGTGCTTTATTTTCTGTTTACATAGGCAAGAAAAGAATCCTCACCTGGGAGAAATAAAGAAGTTAGTGTAATATTCAGAGACTGGACTGAGTCTGTTGGGCCAGCAGTTAGAGGGGAAAATATTCTTACTTGTAAACTAAGCGTATTTTATGTGGAAATAATTGAGAAAAATAAAAAATGGAACTTCACCATAGAATTTTCATACAGTCCCCTTTCAGAGTATAGCTGCAGTTTAGGAATGTGTCCTCATGTATTTCTCAGTTAGAATGGCTCATTCTATACAGCATTTATTGGGGGAGTGGGGTATATCCACAGATAGAACTTAGAGTCATTTCAAGGCACAGAATTAAAATCTCGTGAGATTTTATAAGATATAGGACTCTTTTGTTTGTTTTTAAATTACACATTTCTAAGACTGTCATGCAGAGGGACTTTTGTGACAAAGAATTGGGTTTTGTCAGCAGCCAGCATGGTGTGAGCATGACTGCCCAAAAATTAAACTCATTGTCTAATAAAATAAATTATCAGTATTATTATCGCCCTTGCCTAACTGATTTGTAAACTGGTTTTCTTCACTTTGGAAAGCAAACACATGAATTGCAAAAGGAAAGTAATAGGGACTTGGTGGTAATTAGTAATTGCAACAATTGTATAATTGCTGTAATGGCTTCCAGGATGTTCAGTAGGATTTTTTTCATGTCCATGAGTTTTGACATCTGTAAAGGGAAGACAGGAGGACACAGGGTGAGGAATGAACTTTAAAAGTTCAGCTGGAGAAAGCATGTAGCTGCATGGGCAGTCAGGTGTGCAGGGGTAATCAGTCCCAACACTGACACAAAGATCAGTGAGTGGATTCACAGAGTTAGAACTGTAATTCCCTAATTCAGCATCAGGCTTGGCACGTTCAAGTTAACCCAGTTGGTTTCACAGCACCTGGAAGTAGGGCTGTCTATCCGTGTCCTCCCCAGGATGTTACTGAAAAAGCACTGACTTCTGTTGCAATCACTTCTGCCCCCTTGCTCCTGTCTGTGTGCACCTCACATGACCCACACCACCAGAACAGTATCAACCTACTAAAAAGAGGGGAGATGCCAACACCATGGCTGTCTCTAATTGTTAATATCTGAGCATCAAACATTTCATTGCAAATGTATTGAACATGCATGGGACTATATAATATGCAGCAACCTTTTGAACATCCACCTAATGGACACTCACATGGTTAAGAATATTCCTGCAGGGAGTTTCAGTCACATGGGCCGTAGTTTCTGATTTGTAACATTTTTATCAGGATTTGATCTAAGGTTTCACACACCAACAACACATGTAGCTATATTGCTAATCTTATAGATACTCACACAGATAACTGGTTCAAGGCATAAGAAGACTAAGCAATTTCCTATTAATTAATAGTATGCATTGGGGGGAGCAAAAAAAAAAATCCTGCTTACGGTTTCCAATAAGCTAGCATGGCATTGTTCAAGCACATGAAAATGATGAGTGTGATTTCCTTTGCTCTATACTTCTGTACAAAATAATCGAGTGAAAGTCACTCAGGAAAATCAGTTAACCAGTGGCCTGGCCAGGCTGAAACAGCCATCCCCACCTACAGTGTGATGGTCCCAGCCTGGCCAGAGCAGCCCCTGCTCATGTCAGATGGGAGGAGCTCCAGCCCAGCCAGATAGCAAAAATAAGAACTTTTCTTGGGTTTCATTGCTAGTTATTGCATGCTTAGTTGTTTCCATAATGTTATGTCATCTTTTGTCTTTACTTCCTAGTCAACTATGTTCTTCTGAAAATCAGTCATTTTTTAATAAACTGCACCAGCTATAAGCCAGATGCTAAATTCTTACTTAGATTAAACACAGGCACAACTCTAATTGACTTTAAAATTGAGCAAGAACTTTGGGTTTTGTCAAAAAGGTTAGATCAAATCTCATTGTAGCTATGAACATTAATAACCTTTGGATTCTGAACTCTTTCTTGATGTGGCACTAAACTGATGGTCCCTATTACCATTGTAATGATTATTTCCATATTTTGACATGTGTTCACTTGTCAAGATTGGAAAATTTGGTTCATTAATTGGTTTTGTTTAGCCCTTTGACTTAGTCTTAGGGGCAGAGATACTAAAATGTATTTGAACAGCTACCACAACAGAATCACAATTTGGCTTCAAGATCCTCACACTACTATAATGCAAATAATAATTCAAGTATTCTGATTCTTTGATGGTTGCTATTTTTTCCAACTCCTGATTCCTTTCAACTGTGAATGCAAGCTTAACTCATGAATGGTATCTGCTTTAGTGGCTTTATTAATCTCTTGTTCCTCTCAAATTCTCAAAGGCACATAGGATAGCACTGGAGGTGCATTTTGTCCAACAACATGCCTAATACTTTCAGCAGCTTAAATCGTCTTGTGTACTTAAATTCTGCAACTACAATTATAACACGGACTAAATAATGTAATCACAATTTCCCCACTTCTGTCTGACCTGCACTGGCTTCAGGTTTGACAACCCATTAACTTTGAATTTCCACTGAATGCCTGTAAGCATTTGAATAGTTTATTCCAAGAATGGGACAATCCAATAGAGTTCAGAGTTATGCAGACCTTTCAAACACATTTTCAATTTACAGACTTACTGAGAGTTCCCTTGCTGTGTAAAGTCAATCACATTTTTTCCCAAGCGGAAATCAATAAAAAATGCACCACTTATTTTGTTTCTAGTGAAAGGGAATCATTTGCTATGTATCAGTGATGAAAGAACCACATGTTCCCCACCAGAAACTAAGCAATGTAAGTTATCCCATATACAATATATCTGCAATTCAGTTTTTTTCCTCTCTGCTTCTTTTGACCTCCCACAGAAACTCCCTTTATTCATATTTCACTATAGCTACTCTACACTCAATATTCACCACATGGTTTTCCCCCCATCTCCAAGCTGTTTAAATAACACTAATCAGGGTCATGCCTACCCATGTTGCCCCAAATTTCAAGGTGTCCTATGCAGCTGTGTGCTGCCCATTAGCTCCAGCCACCCCCAGCTGAATCCCTTGGGGGCCTGCTAGCCTCCATCTTAGCCCCAGTCTGTGTAGCCCCCAACTCCATCCCCCAACCCACTACAGGCTCAGTGCCAGGGATCTGGCAGCCCCTAAGCCACGCCCTCAGGGCTCAGCACCCAGCCCCCAGCTCACCAAGCAGCAGCAAGCAGCGCTCACAGGGCAACAGGACTTGGAGCATGAGCAGCCACGCAGTGGGCAGCTGAAAAGAAGTGATTCTTTCACCTCAGAAGCATTGCTTCTCTCCGGCTGACTGCATGACTGCCCCCTGTTCCTCCAGCCTGTGACTCCCTCCCAGCCCTGCTCCTACACTGCCAACTCTCCTGGACTATACACCATTGCAGTAAATGGCATCCGATCCAGGAGAGTTGGCAGTCCCAATCCCCTCAGCTTCAGGCCCCACCCTGTGCGTAGTAGGCACTGGAAGGTGGGAGGAGTACCAATGCCCGTGCTGGACTGCATAATGGATGGGCCTGACACTAATGTCATGTGCCCCAGGGCGAGGATCCTATTCCATTTCCCTTAGGCTTCTGAAAACAGCATTTGTCTGGACCACAGTGTTTGGTGCTTTTACTTTCCCCTGCTGGATCCTCTGCTCTGTGATTTTTTCTAGGTCAGTGGCAGATAAGGGCAGATTTCCTCCACTGTTTTCAAATTTAATTTGTTTCATTTTTGCTTTTATTTAGCCTGACTATTGTTTCTCTGTATGCAATATACTTTTATATAAAGTGCTCTGGGGAGTTTAAACTGAGACTACATAGAAAATGAGGTGACTGACCAAAGTAAGCACAAGACTTTGGACCAAATCTTAGTGACAAATAAACCCATCACTCGTATACATACACTTGTGGGTGAGTGTGACTTCATAACAGTACCAAGCTCAAAGTAATATCCATTCTGCTGGTAGCGAGGGTCCTAAATGAAGTTTAATTCTGCAGAGAGATGAGAATTCTATGGCATCTGTCACGGAGAAGAACCAGAGGCATGATAGTGTAGAAGTCAGTGCATGTGTTGATGATACTATAGTCTCTGTTACACTTCATTCCTTAGCTCCCCACTTCAATTGCTCATTTTCTAGGACGGAGACAGAAACAACCAAGTAATTTTATACTGAATACTCAGCTGCTTTCATTGATTCGCTTCTTAAATATGACTGGATTTGAATGGTTAAACTAAGATCCTGCATTTCATCATCAATACTCTGAGCCAGTCAGTTCCCCAAAAGGCATATTAAAAAAATCAAATGCCAGATTCATCTGCAGAGTACATCACTTTGTCACAGAGTACATGCTGAGAGCTATGAGTTGGTAGAAATGTTCATGGGACATGAGATTTCAGCAGTTCAATTCATTGCAATCTTAATAAAGCCGAAGGCCACACCATAAGTAGGAATAGCAAGAAAAGGAAGAATGACAAGGGTGGACAGGGAATGTCCTAAGTAAGGCCACGTCTAAACAGTGGCGCTGTTTCAGAATACCAGAAGTATCCCAAAATAGCTGCTCTGCATCTTTAAACGTGCCCGTTATTTCAAAATATATTTCAAAATAATGGACATTGTTACCCAGGCTAAGAGAATGTAACATTTCAAAATGGAGTCTGCTGGCTATTATGACCTCAGCAGTTTCTTCCCGCCAAAACCACACGGAGGGACCACCTCAGAAGGCTTTGCACTCCACCCTCTAGCCTGTGCACATGACTCTAAATCTGTGCAACCTCTCTAATGTAATGCGTGCGCATCCAAGTAGTGCACCCAACCCCTTTTTCCATGTGCACACCGCCCTATTCTGTTGCACCCCTCACACTAACCCAGTTTCCCGCCTTAGCGTCTTTATAAACCCTCTCCTGAGAACTGCTCGGGTTGGTTCTCCTCGGTCCGTTTGTAGCTGCGTGTCGTCGTGTTGGTTCTTCATCATCCGTCATCCCTGAGGAGCTCCATCCTCACGTGGTCTGACTGGGATTGCCTGGGTCTAGTACTGACTGTACCCTCCTGAGGTGTGAGGGAAGCCTCCCCTTTAAGGATTTCGGGAACGGTATTGTGGGACTTTGGGACTTTACCATTTACTACTCGTCCATCTGCGGATCTCCACCAAGCCGAAGGACTGGTGTCAAAGAATCCTGAGTGTGTCAGCCACGTGGAGGCGAGGATCCACTTCGAGGATCATTCCGGAGCCCGGGATCGTTTTATCTTCGAGGGATCTCCCTGCTGATCCTCCCCCGCGGCTTCCAATTAGCCAAAGGGTAGCAGGTCGCAGGCACCTATCGCCGCCTCTAAGAGTTTGTAACATATAACCCTTTTGTATTCAGGAACCTTTCTGTCTTTCTTTCCTTCTGGGTTAGGGTGGGACAATTACAGGTATTGTTGTTCGTTGATGCATGTTCTCATTTTCTAAATTATATGGTTTGGCCCTAAATTTTGTGTCCGGCCTGATTTGTCCAACGGTGATTAGATACGTACCACCAGGTCGAATCTATCGTCGGGGGGGGAGGGGGGGACAGCCTTAGGCTTTAATTAATTGCTTAGGCTTTACCACAGCAATTGTTTACCTCAGTCTCCCAGCTAACAACATGCTATTCCAGCATCTCTGTAACTCTCGCTCCACAAGGGTTACTGGATTTGTCAGAATAGTGCTTTATTTCGAAATTTGGTGCTGTGTAGACAAATTGCGTAGCTTATTTCAAGGTAAGGGTGCAGTGTAGATACACCCTAACTGTCTTCCCCAGCAGAATAAGAATTCCTATACAGACCACCTGTGAAGTAACGCTGCCCCGACCTGACAGATACTCAAGAGGAGGGGGTCAGGGAGAAAAACCTTCTGGAGCATAGGGATCTTAGTAAGATGTAATTTACAACTTTCTGTGGCCAATTGGTCTGAATCGGACACCAGATTTCTAGGACATGATTAGGAACAATTCCATATGATGATTTTTGATCACACCAAAGTAAAACGTTTTCTAAAACGTAGAAAACATTTATTTTTTCATTTCTATTTCACCAGAGTGCTGGTGTAATTCACACCAAGATTCACTCATTAATCAACATGTATAGTTAGTCTGCCCAGGAGTGATGGGAACACGCCCACCCCCCACCACCCTTCTTAAGCTGGGCTGTGGGAACTACTGTTGATCTCTCGCTTTCTCCACAGGGGAAGGCAGGGGCAAATGGCTTGGCTCTAAATATCTAAAGGCTGAGCCATTTCTCTCTTCCCTCCCCCTACCAGCTCCTGCTGCTATTCAAGGATGGGGATTGGGGCAGAACAGCTGACTGGTTCCCACCTGCCGAGGAGAGGTTGTTTCTTATGTTGGCAATTTGGCTTTTGTTTAATGTCTCGCCTATACTGAACATACAGGATCTCTTAAGAAGCCAAGTATTAGACCAACTTATGGCCACAATTTAACTGGGGTCTGGATGGGTTTTGCTATATGGCAGATAGACAAATCACTGTCACCTTCTACCCAGCATCAGAAACTCAGTCTAGGGATTTACAGTACATTAATCACAATTTTGTTGAGTTCCAGTGCAGCTGGTTGGTTAAGAATGGGTTTGATGTGCAGTCCAAGTAACTGAATAGGCTGCTTGAGTACAGGGCCTGCATGGTGAGGAGGGTACACCTCAGTGTCTCACACAGTATGGGGCTCATCTCAAATTTCTGATGTCATGAGACCAATGGATTGGGACTCTCACTTCTTGCAGGGTCCCCAAGCAGGCTCAGGGGTGCAGAGGGGACACTGTTTCATACCCATCAAACTAACACCCAAGGCCAGTGGCATCACATTTTTTTGTTTTTGAGTGAGGCTTTAGAGAGGGTGTTCTCCAGGTAGAGGAGAAGCAGATACAGGACTCTTGAGGGAAGTGTGTGTTGTGTTGGGGGCTTTCTTGCTGTGTGCTGAGCTTGTGTTTGTGAGTGAGGGTTGGTGTGTGTTCTTTTTTTGTTTGTTTCTTTGTTTCCCCTGTGTTTGAGAGTGAGGCTTTTTTTTTTTTCTCACTTCCCCTTTGCCCTCTCCCTCCCCTTCATGGAGTGTGTGCTGTGATTGGCTGGTGCTGTGATTGGCTGTGATTGGCAGGTGGAAACTGTTGGCTTCTAATTAAAGTTTGAATTCTAGAAGCCTCTGCTGATTGGCTGAGCCTTGGTAGGGGAAGGGACTGTCAGGCAGTCCAGGGCTTTATAAGGTTCCTTGGGCAAGCGACCAAGGAGCTTGCGAACAGGTGAGTGCTAACAGGGAGTTCAGAGAGGGAGTTGGGAAGGGGGTGAGGTTCTCTTGCCTTTCTTTTTAAATCCCTTCTCCAGGACAGCAGGGATGGATGGTGATGGTCCTGCTGTTGTTACCTGCATAGAGTGTGCCATGTTTGTCTTCCTCCCGGAAGAAAGAACAGATTTCATCTGCACTAAATGCAAGCTGGTTGCCATTTTGGAAGAGAAAATTAGAGGGCTGGAGGCCCAAGTGTCGACCCTTCACTCTATCAGAGAGGATGAAGACTTCCTCGATAGAAGGCAGCGTTTAATCCTTCAAGCACGGCAGGCGGAAGAGCCGGAGAGGGCAGTGCGTGACCAGGAAGAGAACTGGCAGCATGTAACTTCTAGAAGGGAAAAGGCCAGCATGGGAATCCCCAATGCTATAGAGGTAAGTAATCGCTTTCAGGCTCTCTCCACAGGCTCTGCAGTGCTGAATGCTTTGGAAGGACCTCACAAGGAAGAAACCGAAGGGAACACCATCTACTGGAAGGCATGGGATGCGTAGTCCTAGGGATGGGGTTCCACGCCACCACCCCAAAAGAAAACGACGGGTGGTGGTGGTCGGGACTCTCCTAAGAGGGACTGAGCCATCCTCTGCCGTCCGGACCTGGAATCTCGAGAGGTGTGCTGCTTACCGGAGCTTGCATTAAGGATGTGACTGAGAGGCTTACCAAACTGATCAAACCTTCGGATCACTACCCCTTCCTGCTTCTCCATGTGGGAACTCCAACGATACGCCAAGAATGACCTTGAGCGGTTACTGCGGATTATGTAGCGCTGGGAAGAAGGATCCAAGAATTCGGAGCGCAAGTGGTGTTCTCGCCCATCCTCCCTGTTGAAGGGAAAGGACTGGGCAGGTATCGCGAATTGAGGACGTAAATGCGTGGTTGCGCAGGTGGTGTCGCAGAGAGGGCTTTGGTTTCTTCGACCATGGGACTCTGTTCCTGGCACAGGATTGTTAGGAAGAGATGGGATCCACCTAACGAAGAGAGGAAGGAGCATCTTCGCAGGCAGGCTTGCAAACCTAGTGAGGAGGGCTTTAAACTAGGTTCATCGGGGGACGGTGACCAAAACCCTGAGGGGAGTGGGAAAGTCGGATACCGGGAAGAAATGCAGAGAGGAACGAGGAAGAAAGGAGGACCCTGTTTCAATGGAGAAGATAGGGCGATCAACTGCTATCTGAGGTGTTTGTACACTAATGCAGAAGCCTGGGCAACAAACAGGAAGAACTGGAGGCCCTGGCCCAGTCCGAGAAATATGATTTAATTGGGATAACAGAGACTTGGTGGGATGACTCGCATGACTGGAGCGCTGTCATGGAAGGGTATAGACTGTTCAGGAAGAACAGGCAGGGTAGAAAAGGAGGAGTTGCACTATATGCAAGAGAGCACTATGATTGCTCTGAACTCCAGTATAAAGAGGGAGAAAACCTATTGAGAGTCTATGGGTTAAGTTTAAAGGAGCAAACAACAGCAGTGATGTTGTGGTTGGTGTCTGCTACAGGCCACCGAATCAGGTGGATGAGGTAGATGAGGCTTTCTTCAGACAACTGAGAGAAGCTTCCAGATCGCAGGCCCTGGTTCTCGTGGGGGACTTTAATCACCCTGACATCTGTTGGGAAACCAATACGGCAGTACACAGGCAATCCAGGAAGTTTTTGGAGAATGTTGGGGATAACTTCTGACACAAGTGCTGAAGGATCCGACCAGGGGCCGTGCGCAGCTTGACCTTCTGCTCACAAACAAGGAGGAACTAATAGGGGAAGTGGAGGTGGGTGACACCCTGGGAAGCAATGATCATGAGATGGTAGATTTCAGGATCCTGACCAAAGGAAGAAAAGAGACTAGTAAAATAACACCTTGGACTGCAAAAAGCAGATTTTGACTCCTCAGAGATCTGATGGGCAGAATCCCTGGGATGCTAACATGAAGGGGAAAGGAGTCCAGGACAGCTGGCAGTATTTTAAAGAAGCCTTATTGAAGGCACAGAAAGAAAACATCCCGACGCAGAGCAAGAGAGGCAAACATGGTAGGAGACCGGATTGGCTTACGGGGAAATCCTTGGTGAACTTAAGCACAAAAAGGAAGCTTACAAAAAGTGGAAACTTGGACAAATGACCAGGGAGGGGTTTAAATGTATAGCTCGAGAATGCCGGGGGGTTATCAGGAAGGCGAAAGCGCAAATGGAATTGCAACTGGCTAAGGATGTGAAGGATAACAAGAAAGGTTTCTACAGACATGTTAACAAGAAGAAGGTGATCAGAGAGGGTGTGCGGCCCCTACTGGATGAAGGTGGTAACCTAGTGACAGATGATGTGGGGAAAGCTGAAGTACTCAATGCTTTCTTTGCCTCTGTATTCACGGACAAGGTCGGCTCCTGGACTTCTGCGCTAAGTGACACAAGATGGGATGAAGAATGGACAGCCCGTGGTGGGTAAAGAACAGGTTAGGAACTATTTAGAAAAGCTAAACGTACACAAATCCATGGGTCCAGACTTAATGCATCCGAGGGTACTGAGGGAGTTGGCAAATGTCATTGAGGAGCCTTTGGCCATTATCTTTGAAAAGTCGTGGAGATCGGGAGAAATCCCGGATGATTGGAAAAAGGCAAATGTAGTGCCCATCTTCAAAAAAGGGAAGAAGGACGATCCAGGGAACTATAGGCCGGTCAGTTTTACCTCGGTTCCTGGAAAAATCATGGAAGGGATCCTTAAGGAATCCATTTTGAGGCATTTGGAAGAGAGGAAAGTGATTAGGAATAGTCAGCATGGATTCACAAAGGGCAAGTCGTGCCTGACCAATCTGATTAGCTTCTATGAAGAGGTAACTGGCTCTGTGGACATGGGAAAGTCAGTGGATGTGATATACCTTGACTTTAGCAAGGCTTTTGATATGGTCTCCCACAATATTCTTGCCAGCAAGTTAAGGGAATGGATTGGATAAATGGATAAGATGGATAGAAAGATGGCTAGAAGGCCGGGCCCAGCAGGTAGTGATCAACGGCTCCATGTCAGGATGGCAGTCGGTTTCTAGCGGAGTGCCCCAAGGTTCGGTTCTAGGACCGGTTTTGTTCAATATCTTTATTAATGACCTGGATGAGGGGATGGATTGCACCCTCAGCAAGTTTGCAGATGACACTAAGCTAGGGGGAGAGGTAGATACGTTTGAGGGCAGAGATAGGGTCCAGAGTGACTTAGACAAATTGGAGCATTGGGCCACAAGAAATCTGATGAAGTTCAACAAGGACAAGTGCAGAGTCCTGCACTTGGGACGGAAGAATCCCAAGCATAGTTACAAGCTGGGGACCAACCAGTTAAGTAGTAGTTCTGCAGAAAAGGACCTGGGGGTTACAGTGGATGAGAAGCTGGATATGAGTCAACAGTGTGCCCTTGTAGACAAGAAGGCTAATGGCATATTAGGGTGCATTAGGAGGAGCATTGCCAACAGATCTAGAGAAGTGATTATTCCCCTTTATTCGGCTTTGGTGAGGCCACATCTGGAGTATTGTGTCCAGTTCTGGGCCCCCCACTACAAAAAGGATGTGGACGCATTGGAGAGGGTCCAGCGGAGGGCAACCAAAATGATTAGGGGCTGGAGCATATGACCTGAGGAGAGGCTGAGGAGTTGGGTCTGTTTAGTCTGCAGAAGCGAAGAGTGAGGGGAGATTTGATAGCAGCCTTCAACTTCCTGTAGGGGAGTTCCAAAGAGGATGGAGAGAGGCTGTTCTCAGTAGTGATAGATGGCAGAACAAGGAGCAATGGTCTCAAGTTGTGGTGGAGAGGTCCAGGTTGGATATTAGGAAAACTATTTCACTAGGAGGGTAGTGAAGCACTGGAATGGGTTGCCTAGGGAGGTAGAGGAGTCTCCATCTCTGGAGGTGTTTAAGTCTCGGCTTGACCAAGCCCTGGCTGGGTTGATTTAGTTGGGATTGGTCCTGCCTAGATCAGGGGGCTGGACTTGATGACCTTCTGAGGTCTCTTCCAGCTCTATGGTTCTATGATTCTATGATTCTATGACATTAAATTTTGCCCTAAAATGTCCCTGGCAAGCAGTTTGGGGATAATTGGCTAATAATTTAATAGAATTGCAGCCTTTGCATTTAACCATACTCTAATATGGGTGTCTCATTGCTTCCCTGTCTGCAACAAACACAATTTTTACCCTCAGCCTTCAGGTCTATTGTTATTACCTGGCTGACATACCCAAAGGAAATATCATTTTGGGTTAACAGGTATGTCTGTTATGCTTGCAAGATGACTTTGGCAATAGCAGCACAGGATAGAAATAACAGATAATTATACCTTGCACTGAAATATATAATACCTGATTAAATCAAAAGATAACAACCAAATCCTATGTTCCTGCATTTCAATCCAACAGCAATAAAAATTAGCAAGGCTGACATCTCCCCTGAAGAATTGGTTATTGGACTGAAACACTGGGAATTACACCTCAGCACTGTTTGCTGTCTCTTGAATTAGTATTACAGGTTGAACCTCTCTAGTCCAAAACTTTCTATCATCCAGAAACATCTATCATCTGGAATTATTTTAGTTAGCCGGATGTCCACTTTTCATGGGCATGGGCATGGGCCAAATTTCCAGCAGTCCCATAAAGTTTGTCTACATCTACCAATCCTAGCTCTCAGTGTTCTGTGCTGTTATTTAGCTCTAATTTACCCCTAAATTTTCTTTAACTGCCCAGTAAGCAGTGGAAGTGTTGGTAATGCTGCTAGACAATATTGTTCTCCTATTATATGGAAAATTCTCTGGTTCGGAACAGGTCAGGTTCTGAGGGTGCAAGCCTAGACAGGTTCAGTCTCACTACTACTGCATTTAGTGACTGCTACTAGAAAACAAGCTCCCATTCTATCTGATTCAATGAAACCTGGATTGGCCTGCCCTCTTCAAAGGGCAAACCCCAACCACATACGGGAATTCAATTAAACAGTTTTAATGGCATGGCAAGACACAAAAATGTTACCCAAGTGTATTAAGAGAAAAAGACAGAAGCTGCTGACTGGACATCTTACAGTATTCATATGATCTTGTGATCAGTATTCTCATTGTGGAAATAATAGGTAGATGACAATAGAAAAACAATTTACATACTTCTGAACCCAGAGGAGTTTTTATGGTCAGGGAACAATAAAGGTATTTTGTGCCATAACTTCCCTTTGAACTGCAGTGAGCAACACAATGGTTAAATTATTTCATGTTCCAAAATTATTTGATATTCCAAACTAGCCCCTATACCAAGTAAGAACTGAAAAGTTTGCATTCCACTTTTCAGAATTAGGGATTGTTGGCAAACAGGTGTGCCACAATTTGTTTATATAAAACCAATTGGCAGTATTTTTTTCTTTCAAAGACTTAAAGTTAAAAGGTTAAAAGTTTACTGTAAGTTAAGCAGCCAAATATTGGAGGCTCCCAGAAGACTTTGGATCATAATTAAGGCAAAGCAAATCAAAGCCACCCTAGCCTGCTTAGTGACATATTTGACTAGCGATATGTAAATAACTAGATAATTGCTATGTCATAGTACTCTGCAAACTATATGAAGACACAAAATAATTTCACAAGACAACAGAGGTGGGCCAAAATCAGAACCTCAGAAACAAACACTCTCAAACTTTAAATAGGAATCCAAATTTTGCAAGCTCAGAGCCATCCTTACAAGCTTTATGGTGGTTTACTGTTATGGAATATGCAATGCAGCAATAGTTCTATCAACATGCCTATTAGAAGAGTCTCTGACATTGGATATACATTAGTTTCATTCCACTGATCACTGTGATGTGACTCATTTCTACCATTAGAAAGGCGATCTGAAATCAGGCCTCGTTAGATATTGTAGGCTTATCAGTAAAATGTTTGAGCTACACAAGACCATCACCAGAAATACCATTTCTTCACAATCCTATGCAGCTTCACTCCAAATAAAAAATTGAATATCCTAACTATCATCCAAGGTTTTTCTGTCAGATGAGCTAAATCGGGGACAACAGTTAATCTATGGTTCGATGGTGGCTTTTTCATACCCTCTATAGTGTAAGATCATATCATTCCTCAGACTACCAGTTAAATTGCTAAAGCTGAAACTGAATTTGCTATTTCCTCCATGCAATGAAACTTGAAGGAGAGCATGCAGTCTTGACAAGAAATTGCCAATAAATATTTTATCCATCCAATATGTTTTTAAAGAGTATTTTTCCACCTTCGTTTTTCTGTAGCTCATATTTGAAATTCTTTCTTACAAATTTTTTTTACAGAATAATTCCTTCTTGTATATTTTACCATTTTACATCAGAAAAAACTGATATTTTTCTGACACTGTGTTGTATACCAGGTAAAATGAATACAGCTATTCGGCAAAGGTAGTGTGTGAGACAAAATTAATCTGATATTGGAAAGAGATATGACATGTTAGAACAAGAGGTTTTCTATTGCAATTAAGCACCCAATACTTACTGGAAGTCAATGTGAATGGAAAGCATGAGTCTCTTTGTAAGTGGTCCAGCTAATTTAAGGCAACATAAGAGCATCAGAATCTGATTCAAAGGGGCTTATTTCCTCCTGCAGATCATAACATAGTTATAATGCAAATGATACGCTGGGGGGGAGGGGCAGAATGACAGTGCCTCTTTAAAGATGAAAAAATGGCCTGCCTGATTAATTAAAATGCTAAATTATTGCTCCGCGCCTTAATTTACAAAAAAAAAAATTTTGCATATCTACTTTTCTTCTATGGAGGCGTCACCCTTAATTTGTTGCTTTTTGTAGCATGCCAGTATGTCCTTATGATAAAATGAGTATTACTGCAAAGTGCTAAGCATCTCTGCAATATCTCAGTCCAGAAGAGACTTTGAGAGAAATGCTAATTTTATTGATGCAGAAATTATGCAATTAAGTGATAAATCAAAAGGATACTTCCTCGCAAAAGTGCATTATCTGTATTAATGGCTCCCGAACATGAGGCTACGTCTAGACTGGCGCGCTTTTGCGCCAGAGCTAGAAATGAGGCTCAGCGTTGGAATATCGCCAGCCTCATTTGCATAACTAATGAACCGCCATTTTCATGGAAGAGGCT
This sequence comes from Rafetus swinhoei, assembly GCA_019425775.1. Classification (NCBI taxonomy): domain Eukaryota; kingdom Metazoa; phylum Chordata; order Testudines; family Trionychidae; genus Rafetus; species Rafetus swinhoei. Next base: position 161,762,760 of record CM033424.1, read on the forward strand.
CTTGCGAAGACGGGCTATCTACACTGCCCCTTCTTGCGCAAAGAAAAACCCTTTGCGCAAAGCCGTATGCCTGAAAATAATCGGCATAATGGCTTTGTGCAAAGGGTTTTCTTGGCGCAAGAAGGGGCAGTGTAGACAGCCCCATCTTGGCGCAAGAGCCTCTTCCGCGAAAATGGCGGTTCATTAGCTATGCAAATGAGGCTCAGCGATATTCCAACGCTGAGCCTCATTTGCATAGCTCTGGCGCAAAAGCGCGCCAGTCTAGACGAAGCCACAGTGTTATGCTCAAAGTTGAAAAACACACTTATCCATACCAATGGTATGCACCCTGTGATCCTGGCAAGCCAGGCTAACTTTCCATGTAGTAACAGGAACAAGAGACAGAGATCTCCAATGTGTCAGTCTGCCCAATAGCAAATCTTTTCAACACTTGTCCACTTGACAAGCCTGAATCTCAAGGACACCCCAAAGGTTACACCAGAAAGGTACATTCTCCAGAGCTTCCCTTGAAAGGACACAAGGATTCCTCTGTGTATTTAAGACACTTTTCTTCCTTTTTATTTAACGAGGGAAGTTCAGCTAAATTCAAATTGCAATTTCTTCTATTGCCTTCCAAGCAACTTATTGCCCTCTTCATATCCACTGAGAAGACTTGCTCTTTCACATCTTCCACAGGTTTGGCTTCCTTAAGCAAAAGAGCATTTGACCAGTTTCACATCTTCAACCTTTTTCACAATAAAGCCAGCCCGGGGGAATACTTACTCCTTTATTTTTCTCTTCCTTTTTCCTATTTTTACATTTTTCAGTTGAGCAGAAAATATAGAGCAGCCATCTAACTGCATAGTTGTCTCAAACTAAGTGCTCATTTTTAGCCTGGGTACACAGCACATGGAATATATGTACATCAATGGCTATTAGCCAGGATGGGCAGGAATGGCATCCCTCAGCTCTGTTTGCCAGAAGCTGGGAATAAGCAACAGGGAATGGATCACTCGATGATTGCCCATTCTGTTCATTCCTTCTGTGGCATCTGGTATTGGCCACTGTCAGAAGATATGATACTGGGCTAAATAGATCTTTGGTCTGAGCCACTATGGCAATTCTTATGTTAGCAGAGGTAAATGAAGAGGCAGGAAAGCCAGAGCAAGGGGAGATTTAAAGTGATCTCAGACCTGGGGGAAATGTTCCATTCCTGTTTAGTTCTTACGTTACTGGAGCTAGTTCACCTGAACCTGAAACTTCAAAGATTCTGAACACTGGCTGTTCCTGTCCATTTCAATTGGCTTTAGGGATAGCCAATTGAAAACTCTGTTCAACTTTATGTATAGTGATGACTCACACTGGGCAGAGACAGGAGGGATAGAAAAACAAACCCAGAACCTAACTGGGAGAAGCCATGCCTGGCAGCAGGCACCAGGAAGAAGCCTTGAGCCCTACGTTAGGGCAGGGACTACACAAACAAACGATAACATGAAATACTGCTGTCAATAAAAAGAATGAAGTAGCTGTATTTTAAAAATACACCTTGTATTAATAATTTAATGAGAAAACCAGAGAACATTTGCCTTAAATATGCTGAACTCTGAATTAACTATGGATACAATAAGCAGTTGTTAAATCAATATCAGCAACTACAAGCCTATTCATTAACCTCTATTAATATAGTGTAGAGTGGGTGTTGTTTGAGTCAGAGACTGTGCCTCTTTTACCTTTGTGTGGCTTAAAGCTATCTTCACACACTCACAACCCCACCTACGTAGCTGGTGTGGGGTACATTTATGCACACCCATGCATCATGAGCAGGGAGAAACTAGAATATAGATTGTAAACTTCTGTTACAATCAGGTTCCTGGGCCATACCTGGGACAGGGTAGCCACGGTTTAGTCTATGCAATAGAGAAGCAAGTACATGGGGTTTCAGTGTAAGACACTAGCTAGAATATAAGTAATTTATAAATATTAAAGATATGGTGCATCTGCTTTCATCTCATACCAGATGATATATCCATTAAGTGCTGAATATAAATCTCAGATATCTAAAAGGAGTGGTAAGAGGTGGATTGCAGCAGAAGAGAATAGTAATGGAGCCAGCAGTTTATATAGCCGTTTTTCATACTTCTTTGTTGCTGCAATAAAAAAAAATATGCAGGATTTGGTTCTTTACTCAGACAGGACTCCAATTAATTTCAAAATGTCATTAGTGCTTTCTTTTGACTTCAGTACAAACTTCGCCTCCATGCTGCCATCACATTTTGAAGGATTTGGCCCCAGATTCATGAGAGTTTGAATCCAACAAAATAAACAATCTGGTGTCCAGATTGAATCTAGTGGGAATCACCGCATCTTTGGTAATTATAGAGATGCTCCTGACACTTGATGCAATTTACTTCTTAAAAGACTGACACCCTTAAAAGATAAATAATAAAGACGAGAGCACAAAGCTTACGTGATAAATTCCGTTAGATTGCACCATTTTTTAGAGTCCACTCTCTTCATCATCTCTTCAAAGGATTTTCCACATTTGGGCAACTTTTCTAGCATGAGCGATTCATTGCAAATAATCACTTGTTGATGTGCTCCTAGAACAAGCCAGATAGCACTATAAATCCCAATATACTGAAAATAGTAAGAACATTAAGGTAGAATTATTTTCTGCACAACTCTTTGTACCTACAAAGTATTAACCCTTCTATTCAGGCATCTCAGAGAACTTTACAGGCATGGATGGATTTAACTTCACACATCACCACTCCAGTTTGTTATTTATTCCATTTTGTGAATGAGGAAAATGAGCACAGAGACAGGTAGGACCAAATTCGGATCTGGTGTGAGATGGGAATTGGGAACCACTTATACTATAATCCTCTGAATTGTGCCTCAGGTCACACAAGAAATCTGTGCTAGAACCAATAATAGAATCTGTCTGCTCAGGCTAAAAGTCCTATGCTTTAGCCAAAAAAATTCTTACTTATCTGTATTTCAATGTTTTTATATATCAAACCTTTTGTACTCTAGATCAAGGGTCCCTAATTCCTGCCTCCCCAGTAAGCCATGTCCTTGTGGGACAGGGTGCCATGGTAACGGATAGGCCCACCGGGGCGCCTGGGCCAGATTCCACAATTGCTCAGATGGGGATGGCCCTTGGGCTGGGAGTTTGAGACTCCTGCTCTAGATATATCAAATTATTTTATTAAGGATTTGGTTAGATCTACAGTGACTGGGAAGACAAAGGCAGCAGTGGCAATGATCTTGATAATTCACATAACCCTCAGAATTAGAAAAGTTTTTTTTTATTGAGAGGAAGAATTTTGTCCCTGATACACTTGGATTTGGAAAAGTATCATGAGTGCTGCAGTTTCCAGTTGCTGCTAGACAGTGGTGGCCCGTCAATACAGACGAACTAGGCGATCGCCTAGGGTACCAAGATAAATGGCCATTGAGGGCTTTGGAGGCGGGGGCGCCGATCGCGCATTTCGCCTAGGGCACCAGTTGCCGGCAGCTCGTCTAGAGCTGGTCCTGCTGCTAGAGATGGACAGTAAAGTCTCATCTGGAAGCCAACTCTTAATAATGCAGTACATTCCTTTACCTACCCACTTGTATAAAACTATTGGAATAATTAAATATAAAAAGGAATAAATAGTAATTTAAGTGCAATATCATCACTGACTGTGACGGTAAATCTTGGTGTGGGATTTGAACTCCTGCATGTCCTTTTAGGCTAGAGGTAGCCAACTAAGCCACATTATCTTATATTGCCTTATCTTTAGGAACCCTACATAGAGGGAACTATCCTATTGCATTTGCAATCTTATAGTATTTGTAAGCCTTATTAGTGAAGATAAAATGAAGTGATTGACCTCAGACGATGTATTAGAAAAGGCAAGCTTTAACACATTAAACTAACTGTTCTGCTGTAGCCATAAAATAATATTTTTAATAGTAGGAATGTTTGAACATCTCATCTACTAAGGACTTGGAAATCAATTTCACCAAAAAAAGAATGGGTAGAAGCAGATCTAGGGTGGGATAAAAGACTCTTCTCTCCATGGGACTGGTTTAGAGGGATTGTCTAGCATTAGTTGGCACTGATGTTATCAGCACACAGCCATGAAGAAAAGAGAATATTAAACTGGACTTGCAGTTTTCGCAAGCCCTAAAACACCTTTGTTCAGAGTTCATGATCTGTAAATAGGCTATTATATATGAGAGCACTTCTACTTTGCAGAATCTCAAGAGTTTGAAATGCTTAGGCCTTCAGAGCATTAGACAAGTCTCTGAGTGTAGACAAGGGATTAGCAGCTGTCAAGGTCCCAGAAGGCCTATAAGGCAGGTTAGCTGTGGCTACCTAGTAAAAGCCAAAGCCAACAGGAACCTGGAATCAGAGAAGCGCCTACATGGCTGCCATGTGGATGCAGGTAGGGCTTTTTCTACCCAACCCAGTTTATTTGTGTGAAAGAAGCCCAAGGGAAGGACTAGCCAACTGTTGGAGGAAAGTCAGCATTCAGCCTGAGAAGAGACTGTTGTCCTGCTTACAAACTCAGAAAAGAGAGGAACTTCAATTTGGACCTGGTATGTAAATCAGGAAGTGGAAAACTTTCACACTTGTGCCTTTTTCCTTCTGCAGCCAGAAAAAAAAAGAGAGTCTTTATTTGGATCCTGTTTATATCACAGGAAGGGAGGAATCCTTTGCTTTCTCATTGTTATTGAGTTACATTTCAGGAATGGGATCCTTTCAGTGCTAGAAAGAACCTGCCACCTTGCTCCTGAGAGAGATGCTTTGTCTATGTCTTCAGAGAACCTGAACTCCTGCTTCCCTCTGTGGAAAAATTCTTTACTGCTACTAAACCCGGAGTTTCTTAAAGAATGCCACTAGTTTGGACCTTCCAAATCTCTTTTATCTACAAGTTATTTCAATTACATTTTCTATGTTAACAATCTGGGCCTGTCCCTAAGTATATTTTACCACCAAGTCCAAGTACTTTTTAAATTAAAAAAAAAAAAGCCCTGTGTATTACTATCTTAGATGCAGTATCAGACTGGAACATTGCTAAATGAGAATGGCCAAAGTACTGAAGTTTTCAATTGTTGAGACTATAATCATGGATCCGTTTGTAACAGGATGCATAAAATTGAAGGTATAAAGACTAAACAGACTAATTACCACTAAAATGGGGATGTACTTAATTACAAAAAGGAATATCTTCACTGAGAATGAAAAGTATATTTGTGTAACCCCCTGGTGTGTGTTACAGGTCCCGCATCCATAGATAATAGGAGGTTGTTACAGTGACAGCTAAAGAGACTGGTTCTTTAGCTTACATTGGAGCAGTTCATCTTTTTAGCTTTGGGGGCTCCTTGTTCAGTCCCAATGCATCAGCCAAGATGGCAGGATTACATTTGCTCGTAGCACTGCATTGCTTTCCAAGAACTTTCCAACAACAAAAACCCTATAGTTCCTATCTTATTTCTTTCACCGCCTTCAGTTATCAGAGAGAGATTGTTGAGGGTAAGGCTTTGTCTGAATTAGAAAAATTCAAATTCGTAATTTATCACTGGTGGTGGTTATTGTAGAAGCTGTGAAGTCGAGTTTAGGATTTTGACTTTGTCATATCATTCCGCTCTGATTTGGGTTAGACACAATGGTGGTAACAAATGCCTGAGCCTTGTCTACACTTGTATTTCCACTGTTCTAACCATCTGTGGAACAGCACTGATGGTAAAATGTGCATCAGAATTTTGCTAATGTAAATGAATACTAGCCCGGAGCAAACTCAAACACTGATGTGACAGTATGCGTCTGGCAGCCTAAGACCAGCTGTGATATGTTCACTAAATCTGTGTAGTGGGAAAGTGCTAGCAGCAGGTTATTCTAAGTGAGGGGAATTTAACTTGAAAGACAATTGGGTTTTGGCCTGATAAAACTTAAATTTGTTGATTTTTCAGGATACAACACCAAATCTTGCTATTTACTCAGATTCCTAGGTGGAGTGTATAGGCAAGTTCCATTTTTTTTTTCTTGTGGGGACTAGCATTTTTGATTGCTTCGTTCAGAGATTAAATATTTTTAAATGTATAATTTAAAGAGAAGTTGAATACAGCCTGATGGGTGCATATCTTCTAAAACTAATCGGACACAACTCATGAAAGAGTATGATCACACAGTAGTTTCAGTCTGATTCCCTGACCACAGCTTTTTGGTTCCTAAGTTTCTTGGATAAATCAGACCCATAGAGCATTTAATGTTTTCCTCATCACTATCTAGTCGGGTTAAAAACTAAGACATGTTGACAAACCTGTAGATATATTCCAAATTAAAAGCAAACTGATAATGGATGAAGGGGTCTAGAATTGACTAGATAAATCTACTTGCTTTGTGTTTGTGTATGTATAATATTTAAAAAGCTGTTATTAACAAAAAAAACTAGTATGTTTGAGTTTTAAAACTTTAAAAAGCTCACCTGTTAATCCAAGTGTCATTAGACCATTAACTAGGAGGGGAAAAGAAGAGAATGATTAGAACTTGATTTTATTCCAACATAATGAAAATTTGTGTAGTATTAAATCTAATACACAAATAATATTGATCACAATTAATGATTCAACAAAACATTCCAAGTCACTACATAACTTTAGTATGTCATAAGGGTTTATTTTTATTAGAAGTGGGAGGGGAAGATTACCATTTGCTCTATATTTATTAAAAAAGAATCTCCTCTTATCTGTCTTTTGATTTACACAAATCACACATGCATTTTAAAGAACTAAATGACTAACTCCAGGCAAGTGGCTGTATTCTGCTCTTATTTATACCCTATGCAACATCACTGAAGGCAACTGGATTGCACAGTGTGGGAGAGCAGAATATGCCTCAAATTGCGTAGACACAAATTCTACCTTTGTTGTTACATACTCAACCCCCAGGCCCTTCAATTAGAGTTCTTGTGCACACATAGCTAAGAACAATTCAGCCCCTATTATAGAATAAGCTTCTTATGGTCAAGTCAGGGAAGGCTCAGAAACCCTGGGGACCCGGCCCAGGCTGCAAATTGTGGTACGTGTGTGGGAAGAGGCTCGTGTTACACAAGTTGTCACGGCAGAACAAATGCAGAAGTTGGAGGCCCACAAGAGCACTTCAAAACCTTGCCTCTACAGGCTCTGGTACAAAAACATCCGCCTCCCCCCAAAAAAATCCTAATACCCAGATTTTGGGGAATCCACTGCCACCATCAAGTGTTTCTGAACCCACAAATAGGGATAGACACTTGAAACCAACCCCAGGGTACTCCAAGCTCTTCTTCCCCAAAAGAGCTTGAAAAAGAAAAGAGAAAAACAAGCTGAAATCTGTGGTAGCTGATCCCTCAGTCAGGCATGCAGATACACACAGACAGACCTTCCAGGACACAAAAATCAACCAATACTGGCTAATTAGAAAAAAGAAACAAACTTTTATTATCAAAACAAAACTACAGTTGCAAGCATATCAAAGTAGCTAGATGGAAAGAGCCACCAATTGATATAGATACTCAGGGAAAATCCTTGGGCTAAAATCTTAGTTACAAAAGAAAAAGACATTATTTCCACATCCCTAAACAAGGAAAATAATAAATCCTGACAGACTAGCTAGACTTTTCCCTACTTACACCTTGTAAGAAGTCCATTCTTGGAGAGAGAAGTGTCTCCCATCTCCCTCAGTACTTGGAAGAAAACGCTCTGCCTCTCAAACACCGAACAGAGAGATTCCTACCTGCATTGTTATTGGCTGACCACCCAATACCTGGCTAGGTACAGGAGATATTAGTTAACCCCTTCATCACCGGGTGCTGGTCAGCACTTCTGATTATGACAAAAGTTATGCTTGAGCCTTGGGTCAAATGCAAACACGGGGGCCAACAGCATTTCCATGCTCCTGGAAGGGACAGGACCTTGGTTATAAAGGGATGGGGCCAGGTCAGCCAGCCTTCCACTCTGCCCGGTGCATGCCATGCTGCCTCCTCTTCCCAGCCAGTCACCCTTACATTTCCTGATTTCCTCTGGAAATTTCTATCAAGGATCTTTAAGTATTTTGTAGCCATAAATGAAATAAACGTCACTGTACCATTGCAAGGTAAGTCAGAACTTAGCTTACATAAGAAGGGGCAGGTAAAGGAGGTAAGAATATATCCACATTTCACATGTGGCCTAATCAAAGCATAGAGAGGTTACTTGACTTTCACAGTGTCACATAGGAGGAGCAGGGCAAAACCAGCAATAGAGCATAGTTCCTGGCTCTCAGTCTCATGTTTCAAACACAAGACTATCAGCCAAGTGAAAAGGAATTTTAATAGTATTTTTGATCTCACCTGATACTCATAGCACCTTTTTGCCTCAGGAGTCAGTATTGTGCAGATCTGCAGCCCTAATGCTCTCTTTGGCTGCTGCCTCTGTGGTTATTCCTACACTGCAGTTCTTTTTCAGAAAAAGGTACGCAAATGGCGTACTGCCATTTGCGTGCCTTTTCCCAATTCTTTTTTTGGAAGAGGCTTTTCTGACATTTGGCCCATCTACACGGGACCAAATGTGGGGAAAACTTCCTCTTCTGGAACATCCCTTCTTCCTCATAAAATGAGGAATACAGGGCTTCTGAAAGAACGTGCCCGCTTTTTCGGAAACTGATCCGAAAAAGCGGACGCATTCCCTGGACGCAGCAGAGTTTTTCTGGGATACCTCCAGTACCCAAAAAAACTCTGTAGTGTAGACATAGCCTGAGCTGAACATGCTCATCCTTTGTCTGTGTTCTGTGACCTACTCCTCTAGCCAAGATGCATCTCTGGTCTCATATCCTCCTGAGATATCAAAAGTCCAACATCACAACCTCCAATCAGTCCGTAACAAAAAGGGCCTCCTGCCCCTCTCTAGGGCTGTGTTAAGATCCCCTCACTTCTTTCATGGTCTTCTCTCTCAGGAATTGTCTTACAAGAGCTTCTCTTGCTCCCACCAGGAGAATTGTAGCATCTCTGTAGACTCTCCATCACCTGAGTTCCCTCAGACTCCTTCCAAGGTCCCACTATCTAATGGATTATTACCTACTTCCACCTCTTCTAGCCAGGAGGCAATCAGTCAGTCACCCCGCAGGTGCAGAGCATGTCTCTGACTGAGGATTTTTTCCCCCTCTCTAGCAAATGACTGGAGAAAACTGACCAAAGGCAGGTTTTGAGATGTAAAAGAAAAATGGTATGGAAGGAAGACAGGAGAAAGCAACATGCAATAAGGAAACAAGAGTTCTTTTATTACCACACATTTAAAAATCATATGCCTTAAGGCTTTGTTTTCACTCCCAAAAAAAGATTTGTTTTTACTGTGGGAGGAGTGATATGCATCCTACTGTAAAATCCTAGTGAAGACAAGGATCCCACTAGATCCCAACTCCCCAACTTCTGATTGACCCTCTGATCCATGTAGTTCATAGTAAAACTACAGAGCCTTATCTCTACTAAGGTTTTACAGATAGATGGGCAGCTAATGCACATTAGTTAGCCCCTGGCATATCCTCAGCTGCACCGTGGATTTTTACTGCACATGCTGCACTCTGATCTTGTACAGGGAATTTCTACTGATGTCAACAAGAGTTTTACACTGGGATCCAGGGCTATATAGAAATGTAACAGTGTGGCTGCACAAGAGGAGAATTTTTGTCCTGTAATCATGCAAGCGAAGCTGTCATCGCCGGGTTTTGGTGACATTGACAAATTGCTCATAGTTCATTCTTACAATATGCTATCACTAGAACTCCTTCATAGGAGTGTGTGTTTTTTCCCCCACAGTATTATTTGCAGAGTACCTCAATTGCCATATACATTTAAAATAGCATTTGGATTTTATAATGTCAGTCTCTATTAAAGGTGCCTCAAAACACTTTTCAATAATGACTTTCATACCTTTTGAAAGTTCATAAGACAGAAAGTTATTACAGTATTTCCCTCTTGCCTAAATAGTTCTTCAGGAAACTGCAATTTATATCAAGACTCAATGATTTTAGAGAATTATAATATTTCCCAAAGGACACGTGAAGTACCTCTTCTTTTATCTGGCTTGCGTATGCACTTCTTTCCTTAATAATGGTAGCACTGTTTAGTGTGTCCTTTGACGTATCCACACTAGTCTTTGAAATTTGTCTTGGCCACTCCAAAAAATTACTTACTCTTTAATCCCATTTTTCATTAGCTGAAAGACAGAAGCAATTTTATTTCTCTATCTTTCTGTTATCACAGAAGTTTTAATATATTGCCATCACTTCTTATATTTATCCCAATTTAATTCCCAAAAGATTCCAAAGCATTTGAAAGCCACTGATACAAATATATTCCATATCAGATATGTGATATGTGACAGGTTTATCAGTAGTAATGCAGAAAAGGTAGAAGTGTTCAATAAATATTTCTATTCTGTACTGAGAGGAGTCCTGAAAGGAATCTTTCCTGAATGTTCTCTTCTGATCTTCTGCAAACATCCAGATAGGGAACAAAATTCACTTTGCAGCCCTCTGTGCCAGGGGCTGTAACCAACAGAGAATCATCCCAAGAGGAGACAGCAGTGTTCATAACACTGCCCTCAGCGAGAGTTCTGCCAAGGAAAACACGCTTTATACCATGACTGGACTCCACAGACACCCCACAGACACCCCTCTAACTTTTTCCATCTCTGTGCAGAATAAATTTTGTTTTGTGCACCATGGCATGTGCAGATATGCACCACCACCCTTGTGATTACTTTTCTGATCTATTCCACACCACCCCTAGACTGTGACCTGAGTTACATGAGCAACTGGATACAGCCAGTGATTTTACAATGCTTTGCCCTGCTTAATTTTCATTTACCAACAACATGAAGATGTTAAGCTGCAAATGGAGATGCTACACCTGGTAGGACTGAATCATAATTTAGCAAAAGTTTGTTGAATGGATTAGCCCTACAGCCATAGGCATGCAACATGCTAGAGAGAAAGATGAACAGGCTCATAGAAGTGAAAACTGATGACTGACATTTCCAACATGAGCACCCAACCAGACATCCTAGAAGCAGCTCACCAAAGAGCAAGACCTTTAGGGCTACTAATGACTGCATTATCATTGCAAATTGGTGTCACCAAGGAGCCCATGAAAAGAAACTTGGCCCTCAGGTTAAAGAACATCTAAGGAGGAGGAATAAGCAATGGCAGGAATAGGGCATGGGAGAATCAACATGGGGGAATCCTCATTAAGAATAAAACACCTTTTAAAATCACTTTTTGTAACACAGATGGAGCTCAGTGTGAGACAGCTCAATATGACGACTGTGGTGTTAAAAGTCACTGCAGGTTGCACCTCCCAAAACTGGAATTCTCCGGTCCAGCAACATCGGTGGTCCAGCAGGACTATGGTAGCCTAGTGGCAGGAGGGCAATCCAGGAGGGGCCAGGCTGAAGCAGCGGGACAGGGCAGGAGCTGGGGCTGGCAGCAGCCCCCAGCAATGGGGCTGGAGCAGGCACCAGCCCCCAGCAGCTCCCAACAGGCTGCAGCACTGGGACCGGGTCAGGGTAGCCCCCGGCAGTGCAGGATCAGGCCGGCGACAGGCTATGGCTGTACAGGGACAGGGACAGAAACCCAGGCAGCCCATGGAAGTGGGGCCAGGGCCTGCAAGCTGCCACAAGGCTGGGACCAGAGCCCCTAGCAGCCCGACCAGGGCCATAGCCCGGCCCCAGGAGCCCACAGCAGTGTGGACTGCTGGAACCCGGCAGACAGTCTGGCCGGGGCAGCAGCAGTGGGGCCTGCAACTCAGCAAGCTGCCTAACAGGGGCTGGAGGTAGTCTCCTGCCCTTCCCCCCCATTAGCTCAGTCAGCAGCTGGGGGCTGTGGCAGCGAAACTTCTCTAGTCGGGCAAATTCCCTGGTTTGGGACCAGTCAGGACCTGAGGGTGCCGGATAGCAGATGCCCAACCTCTAGCGATTTACCTAAGAACTGTTTAAAGGGCCCTCATTTTCAGAAAGAGCTGAGCTTGCACCTTCTGAAACTCAGACCCCAAACTGTCCAAAGTTGGGTATCCAAAAGCCAAGGTACCCAAAAGTCACTAGTTACTTTGGAGGGTTGGGCGTTACACAAACATACCAGCAGTGGGTTGCACAAACTGTGTTAAGGAAGTCTGACCAAAGTTACAAAAAAATGTTCCTGTTTGAAACATCACCCTGGTCTAGCATCAACTTCCTCTCCGGTCTTTAGTGATTGGACAACTCTGTGGAAGAGCAAGCGAGTGGTGTCTTAGAATTAGAGTTGGGAATCAAAGAGTCCAACATTAGCTGGACAATTGAATTTTCCATCCCAGAAGCAACTCAAAATGACACTAATGGTTCAGCTGACTAGAAGCACCTAAAAAGAATGCCAGCGTGCATTTTACAAAAACATATGATCACAGGGCCTGATGGTAGCTTCAACTTTGGGCCCAATACATCACTAGCCTGCACCTTATTTACAAGAGAGCAAAGTGCCCACCCTGAAGAGCTTACACTCTGGAGTCTCAGTCCTGGAGGTTGTTCTGTGGAGGCAGGCACCATTGCATGCATGGTGCAACAGTGTGAGGAAGCCATTGTGTGGATATCATTGAAGTATTAGAGCCTACATTAAAATGAAAGCAACAGAGGTAAAGCAGGGGTGGCAAGGGTACCCAGTGGGACATTTGCCTGCCTATATGTGCATACATTGAGTATTTGCCCCCCAAAAATAGGTGGGCACAGGTAAATGTGTACCACTGCATCCACCTCAGCTTTGAAAAACTGGGTCTCTACTTAGTCCTTGTCTGCTAAGTAAGATAAGAAAATATATTGGTGCATGGATGTGGAGAAGAGATGTTCCTAAGACAGACTACCTTCAAATTGAAAATTAAGATGAAATGTCTTTATTTATGACATGTATGAAGGTTACAGTACTGGGAGGGAAAATGACCTCACAACAAAAAAGGTTGCCTCCTGCCTCCAATAGTTTTAATAACCCGAACTATAAGTGCCCATGCATGGTTCAGAAAGTCATCTTTTGTTCACATTGTTACTAATTGTTTGTCCTTTATAAGAGGAGCAGACTATTGAAAAATAGAGAAGCAAGAGAGAAAACAATCATAATGTACTGTGAAAAGAACAAAGGAAATGAGGCAAATGAAGCCCAGAGATCTGGGCAATGGAAGGAACACGACACAAAGGAAGGATGCAGGAAACAAACAGAAGCTGTAATAAATATAGCACATGAAAGAAACACCACAGGCACAATTTAAAATAACTTTGGTGAGGTGGGGTGGAGGAACCTACATCAAGGAATGAATAGGGACAAAATGGAAAAAGGGAAAATAAATCTGTGCAGGCAGATGTAGTGAACTTGTGCCCTAAAGGAGATCCCTGCATCTCAGCTGTCCACCACCCCAACTATAAGCTTATATCCACACTAGACAGCAGCTTGGGTTCTGGGAGGGTTACTCCAGCACAGGTTCAGGGGCTGCGCAGAGGAAGCACTAACAGCTGGGAGGTAATGAGAAGTCGGTAAGCTGACTCCCCATAGGCTCAGCACTTTAAAGAGGGATCAAGTATTTCTCATAGTGAGTGATTTGTGCTCACTAGAAGAGGGATTTCTGGGGGAACTGAGCTATTGTCATACTCTGCTTTGTATAATAAATAAATAATAATAATTAATACCTAGCTGCTGCATAGCTCTTTCATTGATAGAGTCAAAAAGGCTCTATAAATGATGCAGGTCAGCATCATTTATCTCCATTTTACAGATGGGAAAATGGGGGCACAGAGAAGGGAAGTGAGTTAGTGTTAATTGTTTGTAAGCCACATGAAAAGAATGCAGCCAGAGATGGTGTTCCCAATTTACTATTTTGGCTAAGTCAAAATCTGGATGGACAGATGGAAGGAAGGAAAGAATTCCTAAAACCCACAAAGAATTTAGTGGAGATCTAGATTTAAATGAAAAACCATTTTGCTTTGACCATTGCCCTGCTACCTGGCCCTTTCATATACTTCCCCCAGTCAATTTTTGTTCCCGTATGAAAAACAAGCATACTAAGTGATGTTGTTTAATATTTGGCACTAAATGTCCAATGAAGAGCTATACTTTGTCAGAGTTTGAAACACCATTGTCTGGTATTTGAATTGGGAAGGGAATTTAGGTAGGTTAATCCCTGGGCACTGGCATTCTTCTTCCACAGAACAAGGAAAGCATAAGGTGAAGTAATTCAGACTTCTCTTATCCATCCATCAGTGCAACTCAACATGGAACACTTCTAATGTTACCAGTAGCTCAAGTCTCCCCGTCCATTCAGAACTTCCCAACCCTTTCTGAGACTACCAAGAAGCGTGCCACTTATTCTGAAATCTCACTTCAGTTGTGTGATCTGCAAGCCAGCAACACAGCCCTACTTGTGGCAAAGCACTTAACTCGCTGTTGGCAACATATAAAGACTTGACAATTTCTGATTAACCAAAGTCTCTGAAGCTTCAGGAGGTAGGCAAGTTAGTTTGTACAGGATAAATTTAAAAAACAACTAATGGTCTGGAAGCACTTTAACGACTAACAAACCATATAGATGGTATCATGAGCTTTCGTGGGCACAGCCCAGATCTTCAGATGACCGGAGTCTCTGAGACAGGCTTTCTGCTTCTTGAAACTGTTTTACTTACATCCACCCTGCAATAAAGGATCTTTGGCACAGACACAGAGGGCCAGATCAGCTGACCTGGGGTCACAGGGATTTTGTCTGCAGGGCTAAAAAACTATGGTATAGACATTCCAGCTCAAGCTGTAACCCAAATTCTGAAATCCCACAAGGAAAATGGGTCCAAAGACCAGGCTCCCATCTGAGCTTGAACCCTGCAGCCCAAACCCTGTTAGCCCAAGTCAATTGTTCTGGACCCTGACACTCTGTGCTGTGGGGGTTTTATCGTAGTGTAGACAAACCCATGGGTTAGACTACCTCCTCCAGCATGGCTATAGTGCCCTCAGCCCCGCTCATGGAGTCAGACACCAGGATCAATAGCAAATGTCCCTGGTTGCACTAGTTCAGGAGCAAACAAGCTGCAAAGCCTGGTTCAAGAGGGCAGAGTGCAGGTGATACACCAATCCCAGAGGATCTCCCTATGCAGGGGAGCTTCAGTGGGCCCTATTGCAAGGTCTGGGGAACCGACTCTGCAACTCCGGAAGGGATGGGGCTTCAGGTGGAAGGGCCAGTGCTGGAGGCAGCCATCCCTTAACGCCACACAGCGTGCAGCATGCCACCCCACCCCCTCACCCTCAGTGCCACATGGAATGTGCGGCACAGCACTCTGGCTGTGCACTCTTCAACCATTGCCTCGGCCAGGAGTGGGCAATAATTTTTAAAAGGGAGCCACTTCATAAATTTCTGATGTGGTCCCGAGTTGCCCCAGAAGGGGCAGAGCTTTGGGCAAAAGGGATGGGGCAAGGAGACTTCTTGTCCCCCCCATCCATACACACACAGACCCTGATTGGCCTGGGGTGGGGGAGTGCGTGAAGTCTTCTCCCCACCCCCGGCACCTAGAAAGAAATGCAGGCTGTTTTAAAACAGCTGGCATTTCTCTCTAGCCGCTGCACGCCCCTGGCAGGGGGCAGAGACTTCGCACATTCTCCTGTCTCCAGGTCTTGATTGACCTGGGAGTGTGGGAGCGACAGGGTGGCTGCAGGCCGGATCCCCTGATTTCACTGCTGTTGTTCCCAGTGTAGCACTGCAGCCCCTAAAATATCTGCTTTACATCCACAGATATCCACATGTGTGGATATAAATTTGGTATCTATGCAGGCCTCTACCCATTCTTACTGTTTCAAGCAGATACTTTCAAAGGTTACTAGTAAGTTCTAGACACAACATTTCTATCTAGTTTGTCATGGGAGCTTTGCACCTACATCCCCAATTTGGCATCAAAAACCTCATACAGAGATGTTAAATTAGGGTTCCATCATAACTTTTCTGCCTTATTCAGATTTAGATTGTCATTGTTACAGAAAGAAATATAAAGTGACAGTCTTCACAACACTTAATACGCACTTTGTTAGTCTATAAAGTGCTACCAGACCATTTGTTGCTTTTTAAGTTTATCCTGTACTCGGCTACCCCCTGAAGTTTCTAATTATTTAGTGTCCGTAGCATTTGTGTGAAGTAAACTCACTGCATGTTCTTAAATGGATGATACAAACAATTATACAGAGTCATTCTTAGGCAGACTTTTCTCCTCCTGAGAACCACAGATCAAATCCTTCCCTGTTCCGAAAAGAAAAAAAATTATGTTTGTTGCAAAAGTGTATGTGAGCTTATGGAATCAGGAACTGTTTGTGGCTGACTCCCAGCCTCTCACACGGGAATCTATGGAGCTCTCTCTCAGAGACTACATCAATGCAAGTCTAGCAGTGCAGACTTGCAGAGAATTAAGCTAGTCAGAAGATGATCCAGTGTAAACCTCTTAAAGGGCAATCAGAAAAGCTTTTCAAATGCTCCTAAATCACTAATTATTGAATTCACATCTGTGTACAGGTCCCTGCATGCTACACAAAAAAAATCATTCAATAAGAGTGCAGAGTGATGTGGAAAACCTTACAGAAGCTCTTTGCACTGAGATGAGTTTTTCTTTAGCAGAAAATATGTGTATGCAGGTGAGTGGGGAATTATTCCTTCCTTTGCTTAGCACACGAGACCTGAGAGCAATGATCAGTGTTTCTCATACAATATTCTGGGCTTGATCCTTTGCTTACTGCTGTTTTACCTTGACATACACTGCAGCTGTCTACAGAGCACCATAATCTGCAAGTGGTTGTGTTGCAGGAGAAACTTTAAATCTTAACTTAGATCTTGACTCATCATAAACTCAATTCAGCTTTAAGGGCCATATAGGAGTTTCTGCCTATATGTCCATGTCTTACCTATAACAGTAGGGTCCTGCTCCTGATTAGTTCCACTGGATTAAAAATACTCTATAATTCTTGCATGTACATCAAGGGTGGGCAAAAGCCTCTAGGTGGGCTGGATCTGGCCCACCTAGGGCTTTGATCTGGACCACGAGGCAGTGCCAGGCCCCACCCCCTAACGGGCATGCACCGCAGGTGAAGGAGTCAGCCCTGCCTCTCCTCCCCCTGCGCAACCACTGAAGAGGAGGCAGCGCTGGGGTTAAGGCTCCTAAACAGCGCCTCAGCCATGTGGCCTGGGGCTGGCCCCAGAGGCGCTGCTACTGCGGCTACACGGTCCGGGGCCAGCCCTGGAGACTGGAGGCACTGCTATCATGGCACCTCCAGCCTCCAGGCTCCAGGCGACGTGGCCACAGTAGCGGCAGCTCCAGGGCCAGTCCTAGGTCGCCTGGCTGTAGCAGTGGCACCTCTGGACCGAGTGGCTGTGGCAGCAATGTCTCCTGCCTCCGTGGCACTCGGCTCACTTCTGCACCACTCAGCCGGGCCGCCGCATGGGAGCAAGCAGCGCAAACGGCCTCTCTCTCTCTCCTCCTCCTACTGCCTCACCCTCTCTCTCTCTCAGCTCTCGTCAGCCTCTGCCTCTCTCTCCTTCTCTCTCTCTTTCTCTCCTCCCCCTCCCTCCTCTCACTCTGTGTTTCTCTTCTCCTCCTGCTGCTGCATCTCTCTCACTCTCTCTCTCGCTGTCCTCCACCTCCTCCGTTCTCCCCTCTGTCTCCTCCGCGTCCTCTGTGTCTGCTCCGCTTTCCTCCTTTTGAATCCAGGGCTGGTCCTGGGCTGCGTGACCATGGCAGTGGTGCCTCCAGCCCCAGGTGCCTCTGGCCTCCAGGGCTGACCCGCAGTTGCATAGATGTGGCAATGGTACCTCCAGGCCCAGCCCTGGACTGCATGGCCACCGCGGAAGCAGGGCCTCCCTCAGGGGCGGCTGGGATAGCGTGGCTGCAGCCGTTGCTGCAAGGGGGCACGAAGCCAGGTCAGGTTCCCCTCATTCCCAGATGCTCTCCACCCCAATCCCGTCACTTCCCTCCCCATCAAGACCCGGAACCCCCATCATGTTCCGACATCCTCCCTTGTTCTTGCACCCTGTCATGGTCATGAGGGATGGCTAGCAGCCTGGGGATTAAGGGGTTAACTGTACTTAGCCAGGTAGCAGTCAGCCAATAGAAATGCAGATAGGGATTTCAAACTGAGACAAAGGAATTTAGGGGGTTTCCCTCCTTTGTCTCTGTACCAGTTTGCTCTAGATACTGAGGGAGACAGAAGACCTGTCTCTCTCCAAGAAAAAGACTCTTCATAACTAGCCAATTAGCCCATCATAAGACGGGATTTTCAGGTCTCTCCTCCACGTCGGTCTTCTCTCCTGAGCCTCCGGTCTCTCGCTCCATCTCTCTCTCTCTCTCTCTCCTCCTCCTACTGCCTCCCCTTCTCCCTCTCAGTTCTCCTCCGCCTTCTGCCTCTCTCTCCGTCTCTCTCTTTCTCTTCTCCCCCTCCTGCCTCTCACTCTCTCTCCGCTCTCCTCTGCCTCCGTCAGGGATGCATGCTCCTCCAGGCCTCGCCCCCTAGGTGTGTACGTCACTGCCCCACCCCCCTTCGCCTCCCTCCGTGGCACTCGGCTCACTTCTGCACCACTCAGCCGGGCCGCCGCGCAGGAGCAAGCAGCACAAACGGCCTCTCTCTCTCTCCTCCTCCTACTGCCTCACCCTCTCTCTCTCTCAGCTCTCGTCAGCCTCCTGCCTCTCTCTCCTTCTCTCTCTCTTTCTCTTCTCCCCCTCCCTCCTCTCACTCTGTGTTTCTCTTCTCCTCCTGCTGCTGCATCTCTCTCACTCTCTCTCTTGCTGTCCTCCACCTCCTCCGTTCTCCTCTCTGTCTCCTCCGCGTCCTCTGTGTCTGCTCCGCCTTCCTCCTTTTGAATCCAGCGCCGTTTCCTGACATCAGAGACGCACGCTCGTCCAGGCCCCGCCCCCTGGCTGTTCCCTCTGGGCGGCACTGTTGCCTCCCGCCGTGGCGCTCGGCTGACTTCTGCGCCGCTCAGTCGGGCCGCCGCGTGGGAGCAAACGGTGCAAGCGGCTGTTTGGGGTCCACACTCCCCATGCCCTACATGTAAGTAGGGCAAAGTTTAGATAAATCCATTAGGTTTTATTGTTTTCTGTGGTGGGACTTTGGATCTGATGTCTGTGCTGTTAGAAATGGGTTTTCCTCTCCTTTGTAACTAAGTTTTGGCCCATGGGAGTCCCCATGAGAATATTAATTGGTGACTTTTTCCATCTAGTCATTATGCTTGTAAGAGGAGTATTGTTTTGATAATAAAAGTACTTTCTTTTTAATTAACCTGGTATTGGTTCATTCTATGTCCTGGAAAATCTGTCTGTGGGATCTGCATGCCTCTGATTAGGGGATAGCAGCCACAGACTGCAGTTTGTATTTTCTCTTTCTTTTTCAAGCTCTTTGGAGAAAAGAGCTTGGGGTGCCATGGGGTTGGTTTCAAGTGTCCACCCCTGTTTGTGGGTTCAAAAGCACTTGATGGTGGCAGCGGATTTTTATCCCCAAAATCTAGGTTTTTAGGATTTTGGGGGGAAGTTTTAGACCAAAGTCTGGAGAGAGAAGGTTTTGGAGTACTTTTGGGGGCCCCCACTTCTGCATTCATTGTGCCAGAGTGGGGAAGCAGCCATGACACACCCTCTCTCCTGGCCACACACTCCACCCTCCCTTGTTCCTGTTCCCTCCACCTGGCCAGGCACCCTACTCCAAGCCTGCTTCTGCACCCCAGCTCCCTCCCAGATCCTGTACCCCATTCCTATCCTACTTGCTGACAGCCCTGTCTCATGCACTGTACCCCTCATTTTTGTCCCTACCCCAAAGCCTTATGAGGTCCATAAAATCCACTAACTGGGAAGCCTTAAACCTCCGTCCCTCCCTTCCCTTCCTTTCACCCCATGAGGCTGGGCCACCAGAGGAGTGAGGTGTCTCAATTGGGACCACATCAGTGAGCGTTGGAGGTTTTTGGAGAATTTTTTTGCTTCTCACTTGTGCGGTCCCAACTGATTTTTCTGTGGGTCAGTGACCCCCGACCCAGAAAGGGTTCCCCACCCCTGCCATAAATAAAGAAAACATTGAAACCTTTTGTGTTGGACATAATATTTTACTTTATTTAAAATGAAGTTTGATAAACTAACATGCGAAAGTTAAAACGCTTAATCTGTTTCATTAATTTAAATTAAACTGTTCTTACTAGCTGCAGCTGGTTCAGAAAATAAGGGCACCATACCCAGCAGGGTAGTTCTCAACCCTGCCCCTTTCCACCTGAGACCCCACCCCCTTCCGGGTCGGCCCATGGCCACTTCCGAAATTTGTGAAGTGGCCCCCCTTCCAAAATTATTGCCTATCCCTGGTATACACCCACCTTGTGGAAAATTTCTATAGAATTCAATTGAAATGAGGATTTTCCTATAGGCTTTTTTGGAGCATCCTATCTCTTCCAGCTAATAGTAAAGAATAATTTAAAAACTATAGAAAGAGATTATTTTGTATTAAATTCTATAGGTTTTTAGAATCTTCTAGAGAATTCTATTGGTTTCATCCCTATTATATTCTGTGCAATTTTTTCAATAGGGTATGTCTGCACGTTTGATTTTTTTTTACACCAAAACTGTTCTTTAATAGATTAATTGCTTTAGTTTTATGGTGGCTTTGCAAAATTATAAAATATAGTTTGAATTGGTACAAAAATACCAAAAAGTCACTGGACAGTTCCTTTTTTTGGTAATCTTAACTACCAATTAAATTTTCTGTTTTGTTTTTTGTGACTGGAACACTAAAAGTTGATTATTTTAAGTGCTACTCCTTTAACTATTTCAGCACTGCCTAAGATAGAGATGCATTTTGCCCTGTGTGCACCCTCATCTACATGGAAAATCTTTTCATAGGCCTTTACAGAACACCAATCAATGTAATATCAAGGTGCTAAAATCCTCAGTGAGCTGTCACAGCAAGTACGTCTGCTACAGCAGATGCCGGCAACAAAAAGGTTAAGTGGCACGGTTATATTAAGCCTATGCCAATTAGAAGGGAAAAGCCAATGGCTTGAAAAGGCACCATACATTTCTGATATGTTATTTTCAAGCATTTGAACTTATACATCTTCACCACACCTTGTAAAGTAGTTTTTGTTGCTCCCATTTTACAAGCAGGGAAATGAAGGCAGAGTACATTAAGTGATTCACACAAGACCACAGAAGAAAGTCAGTGTCCGGGTTGGGATATGCATTCCTAACATCCAGTTCTGTGCCAGGGCCACTAAATCACAGCTCCATCTGTCTCCATGAAATAGTTTATAGCCAAACAAAGTGTTATAGGTGTGAACATCTCTATCTAAAAGATGTACGTGAGGTGTGGCTGTGCCACATTATGGCTAAGGTGCAACCAAAAAAAAAGGCAAAAGCTAAGGTGGAGTACAAAGAATTTCATCAGCTATTTAAATTATTCCTAAGGTAGTATTGCTTCCAGTTCACTGATTGCAATGGAAGATTATCATTAGACTCTAAGAGAGTATATGACCCTTAGTCTACCAATCTACAATGAATCACATGATTTCCAGGAAGCAAATATTTTTAGCATGTGTGATGCTACGTAGTCTTTAGCCAAAGAAGCATGAAAACACTAAAGCAAAGGTGATGTGGCATAAAGTTTACTTACAATCAGGAAATGTAAAGGTCAACCCAATACTGGCTTAACTCAACATCTAGCCACCTGTGAATGGCAAGTACAGTATGAGTCCCTCAAGGCAAATAAGGACTTTAATCACAGGAACTGCAAAGAAGAGCCAAGTGAGTTTACATTTTTTAAGCCTGGGGAAGGGGAAGTGACCCACTTATGTTTCACACACAAGGGTCAGAGCACACTCCCTCCTGAGGAAGTGTTTATAGCACGGGACACTTAAAGACATTTCAAGCTTCTTTTTCCCCTGAGAAGCAGAAACTTTCAATCGAGATCCTGATATCACAGGAGATCAGAGAAATGTTTTTTCCTTGCAACAAAATTACCACCCTGATTAACTCACCCAGCCCCACATTACTTGTGCTCTTCTTGCAGCCTGCTCATGCTCACCAGTAACAGGTTAAATGTCCCGATGTCGATGTGACTTCATCTGAGTCAATTTTTCAGTAAAGTCCATATTTCCATAAGAGACTAATTGTGCTTGAGGTCCTTTCCCGCCTGAATTCCCGGTTGTTGGGTCACAGATGAGTGCATAAGACTTTTTATGGGAGAACAGTACATTCACCCATCCCAGTCACAAACAGGGGTGAAAGTACCTTAATTTTTTTTTCCAGTACCGTCTTATCATAACCCACTCTTGGGGTGAGGTGCTCAGGAAAAAGGAATTCGGGTCAAGGATCCCCCTATGCTACAGTAGCAGCTCCCTGCTGAGGACAGAGACTGGGAGAGACTTGCTGCTCTGTCCTCATTTGGGAGCTGCTGCTGCGGTGGAGGGAGAAGTGCCCTTCCCTCAGCCAGGCAGCTCCGTACCCGGAGTCCTGAGTCCCTGGCTGGGCAGTGCTCATTAAGCAGCTGTGAGGCTGTGCTGCCACGCAGCTTAGAAGGAGCCTTGGTTTGGATGGGTTGCAATATGACAGTACCTATAAGAAATGTAAGAGTGGGGTGGAGTGTGGAGGGCTCAGAGCAGGAGGCTGAGGTGTGGTGAGGCTTGGTGCAGGGGCCTAGGTGTGTGGGTGGAAGTGCGGGAGTCAGGGCAGGCAGCTGGGAGTTTGGGGGACGCTCAAGGCATCAGGCTGGGGACATGTAGGGTGCAAAAGTCAGGGCAGAGGGCTGGGGAGGTATGCGGGGAGTAAGGTAGGGGATGGGGATATAGGGAGGAAATATGTGGTGAGGCCTGGGGCTGGGTTACCTTACCTGGCTGTTGGATGGATTCCTGCCCCACTTGCACTTGTTTGCTTCCAAGGGAGCTATGGGCTGCCCCATGTGGGGGCACTGCTGCAGGCAAACAGGCGGAAGCAATGTGAGAGACCCTGGTCTGCCATTTCCTTCCCCTGGCTTCTTCCCAGAGCCCCCCCAGCAGCTGCACACGCCAGGGACTGCACATGCGCTGCCCAGAGTACATCAAGCGAGGGGCAGCAGGACAGCACTGGATGTACCAGGAGCTCAGCTGGGAGTGTGCACGCCTCCCCTACAGTGTGCCCCCAGCCAGCCCCTTTCACACTTGCCTGCCTCACGAGGCTGCCTTCTGCTTATCATGGCATGTAAGGCCACTAGCTCTAGCCCGTAGCTAGAGACCAGCAGGAGCCTGACAGGGAGAGTGCACTATAAGCCGCACTGCACGCCTTCACCTGCAGCAGAGCACCACAGCCAGCTCTTACTGAAGCGACGCACTGGAGTGCACTTCCTTACTTTCACCTCTGGTCACAACAGCTGCAAAGTAGCAACAAGATCTCAGACCTTAGGCACATACGGTTACATTTGTTATTTATATAGCCTCACACAGTAGGTATGCATGGAACTTGAAAAATAAATAAAATAATGGGTCCCTGCCCCAAGGGAAGAGTTTTGTGTAAACTCAAGATATTATCTCTCTTGCCAACAGAAGCTGGTGCAATAAAAGATGTTCTCTCATTCACCTTGTCTCTCTGAGGGCACGTCTACACTAGCCCCCTAGATCGATCTAGGGAGGCTAATGAGGGCGACCGGAATTGCAGATCAATTGATTTGCTTGATTTGCATGTTCCCGGCCGGTCGCCATTTTAGAAATTG
The DNA here is from genome assembly GCA_019425775.1 of Rafetus swinhoei. NCBI lineage: Eukaryota > Metazoa > Chordata > Testudines > Trionychidae > Rafetus > Rafetus swinhoei. The sequence goes on from CM033424.1 coordinate 161,786,485, forward strand.
ACTAGCCCGAAGTAACTGCCTATGTCTACACGTGGCAGTGAAATGGGATTCCGATTTAAAGCCCCTAATTCGAATTAGCTGTTAAACCTCATTGCAGGTTAATCTTACCACTTTTTTTCCTCTCTCCCCCATATTACTTTATGCAAAAGAACTACATTCCAGATTTATTACAGTTATGACTGTAAATAATAAAACCAGGGCCATTCACAGTTAAGTGTTCCATAAAAGTCTTCTAGCATCTAAGTTATACCTACAGAAAGAAGATGCATTCGTTTGCATTTCACCTTTAAACTGTGGCTTTCTTTGCTTTTTGTCAATTTACCTGTCTGCTGTATTTTATCTCAATGTGTTATTAAGAAAGTATAAGGAAGGTAACATGTACAACACTGCCCAGCCCCAGTGAAAAAGACATTCATTCACTGAAAATTGTGGGAAACAAGGGTTGCATTAGGGGTATGCCAGTAAACATGCATGGGAACAACAAAAAAACCCACACTATATGGGAAACATAGTTCTTCCCTTGGATCCCTGGAAATAATCCAAACTTAGTGAAAGTGTGAATGTGTCCCCAATGCCATATATTCCAGCTCCTAAAAATCAAGCTGGAAAACAGAAGTTAGTCTGCTGTCAAGGCTTGTCTACACTATGGAGAAGATCAACTCCCCAAAGGTCAATGTTCTAGTGTTTGATTTAGCAGGTCTGGTGTAGAGCCCCGAATCCAATGCTGAGGGCAGCCTTGTACTCCTCATTCTGTGAGGAGTAAGAGACGCCAATGGGAGTGTATGCGCCCATCAACCTCCCACTGCGGTGGCTTGGGTTAAGGAAAACCAAGAAGCATAGCTGGGTGGTATATCTTAAACCGACCTGCCTGGACTACTGTAGACAAGGCCAAGGACAGGCTCCTGTGAAAACTTTGAGATGGAGTCTCCTGGGTGCAAAGGTAGCAATCCCTTGATCCAGAGCAGTATCATCAAACACCATAGTTACTGAACAGCAACTGAATTTTATACAATATCCATACCGTCTTCAAACATGTTTTTTTCCCCAAACTCTCAGACAGCACTAATAGGAGTACAAAATCTCAGATTTTAAAAGAAAATTTGTGTCTGATTGTAATAAAATATCTGTTTGTATAGAAGTCAGAAATAAAAATCAGAATTAAGTTTTGTTTTTTTTCAAGGAAACATCAGAACTAATTGTGATTCCTGCCTACACTTGGAACTTCAATTTTACAGCTGGGCCACAGATAATAGGGCTGGTACCAACTGCTTTGTTTAAAGTAGCCAGGAGACTTTTCATAATTCTTTATCAACAGCAATAATTGCATGCGCCTTATTCTAGCCTTGACTGCTTTCTTAATCCATAAACTCTCTGGTCACTTGATTGAATGCAAAGAAGTTTCAGATTGGCAAATGTGATTTAAAATGGAAGTGTTGACGCAGCCTGATCCAGGTGTTTATTAGCTCTGTTCACAATGCAATAGTTTGTTTGATACAAATGCTATCATTAAGGCTGCAAACCAGTATTTGTAATCTGTGCTTTCACTTGCTCTTCTTGGGCTGATATTTTCTATGCTTGATCTCAGACAAAAGGTGATTTTTTTTTGGTAGAAGTTTGAAGAAAGCCCTTTTAAGGCTTTGTAGAGTTATATGAGGCTGGAGAATAGGCAGCAAGGTCGCTTCCCCATCCCTCCAGTAAAAATAAATCAACCATATAGATTTGTTGGATCTGGAAGGGCTCTTGAGAGATCATCTAGTCCAGTTCCTGTGCTGAGGCAGAACTGAGTACCTAGACCATCCCTGACAGGTGTTTGTCCAATCTGTTCTTAGAAACCTCCAGTGATAGGGACTCCACAACCTCCCTTAGAAGCCTATTCCAGAGCTTAACTATCCTTGTGGTTAAAAAGTATTTCCTAATATTAACATACATCTCCCTTGCTGTGCATTAAGCTTCCTTCAGTGGACACAGAGATCACTGTTTTCTTTATAACAGCACTTAACAAATTTGAAGACTGTTATCAGGTTCCCCCTTAGGGTATGTCTACACTGCCACCCTAGTTCGAACTAGGGTGGCTAATGTAGTCATTCGAACTTGCAAATGAAGCCCGGGATTAAAATATCCCGGGCTTTATTTGCATGTTCCTGGGCGCCGCCATTTTTAAATGCCCGGTAGTTCGAACTCCCTGCCCGCGGCTACACGCGGCACGGGCTAGGTAGTTCAAATTAAAGCTCCTAATTCGAACTACCGTTACTCCTCCTGCAATGAGGAGTCAGCTGGCATGGGCCAATCGTGGTGTCTAATTGAGTGTAGACATACCCTCAGCCTTCTGTTCTCAAGACTAAGCATGCCCAGGCTTTTCAACCTTTCCTCAGAGATCAAATTTTCTAAACCTTTTATTGTTTTTGCCTCTGGACAGTCTACAACTTGCTCATATCTTCCTAATATGTGGAGCCCAGGGCTGAAAACAGTTCTCCAGCTGAGGCTTCACCAGTCCTGAGTGGAGAGGGACAATTACCTCCCATGTCTTACAGACGATGTTCCTGTTAATACAGCCCCAGAATAAAAGCCCTTTTTTTCGCAACTGAATTGCACTATCGACTTCATATTCAATGTGTGGTCCACTACAACCTCAGACCCTTTCTGGTTGTCTAACCAGCGATCCTCCATTTTCTAGTTATAAGCTTGATTTTTTTTCCCAAGTATAGTACTTTGCACTTGTCTTTATTGAATTTTATCTTGTTAATTTCAGATCAATTCTCCAACTTGTCACAGTCATTTTGAATTCTATTCCTGTCCTCCAAAGTGCTTGTAATGCCTCCCAGCTTGGTATTACCTGCAAATTTTATGAGCAGACTCTCTACTAAATTATCCAAGTTACCAATGAAAATATGGATAAGTAGCAGACCCAGGACATTCACCTGCAGGAACCCATTAGATTCATACCCTAGTTTGAAAGTGCACCATTGATAGCTACTCTTTGAATAGGACCTTTCAACCAGTTTTGCAAACACTTTATAGTAATTTCATCTAGATCACACTTCCCCAGTTTATTTATGAAAATGTGACGTTGGACTATGTCCCAGCCATAGTAAAATCAAGATCTATCACATCTTCTGCTTCCCCCATCTCAACTAGGCCATTGCCTTATTCCCCCGTCTTATAGGCATTGGCAGCAGTGGGGGGAAGTGGAGCAATGTGGCTTCATTCCCCTGGCTGCCAGACCCATCACTCAGGGAAAGGGCAGGACCATCCCTCACACTAACAAGCAAGCAGTGGAGCTGAGGGAGCAGAGCCATGTTGCTCCACTCTCCCCACCACACACACACAATTTTGCCGGTGAGTGCGAGAGGGTTTGACTGCTGCTTCAGGCACTACACCTCCTCTAGCCCCCCCAGGCTGCATTGCTCAGGGCAGGGGGCTTGGAGGAAGGCAAGAGCAGAGATGGGGCAGGGACAGGCCTGGGATGGAGGGTCATTGTCCCAGCCCTCTCCCAGTAGCACAAGGAGGAGTCACATGGCTGGTGTCCCCCTGCCTCCTCCCCCGCGGCCTTCCTCACTAGTCAACCCTGCTTCTAGGGTCGCTGTCTTAAGGCTGGCATAGATACAAACTTGCACTAAAATATCTCAACCTGTTCTAATTCTCAGACTTTTTTATTTCAGTGCAAGTCTGTATGGACAAACATCTTTCAAAATGAAGTCATATTTTGTAATAAGTGCCTTATTTAGATTTTTTTACTGAAATAGAACTCTTATTTTTAAATCAGAGGGCGCCCACACACAGACTACCACCAAAGGTGTAATTTAAGGGTGGTGGCATTATTATGATAGCAATATGTATGTGGACAAGCACTATAGGGAAAATCAGTTTGCTACAAGAGAGGTGAGATGTAAACAGAGCCACAGATTGGCCACAAAGGGTATTTAGCAAGTGACCTATTGCACCATTTATTTTTTTCTTATTATAGTGGCAGTATTGGAGTTTGATTTCCTTAAAACTAGGGCCATCAGTGAATAACCTCTGTGATCAGCATTGAAGTGGCAGAAAGAAACAGCCTCTCAAACAAATAACAGTTTGGCACTGTAATGTAGGAATATGGCTTAAAAGGCAGAACCACCACAGCTAGCACCCTTTTTATTGAGGGCATACAGTCATACACCAGGAATTCATCCACAGCAATATTATTGTAAAATTGAGTGTGTGTGTGTGTGTGTGTGTGTGTGTGCATGTACGAGCGTATGTGTGTGTGTGCAAGCATATGTGTGTGTGTATGTACAGTGGGGGGTTTTAAATCACACACTATGAGACAGTTTCATATCCATATGAAGAGAAGAGTCAGAGCCAAGTGCTGCTCTCACTTAAACTGGTGTAAATCAGGAATTCAGTGGAACTTCATCAGAGTAATTGCAATCAGAATCAGGCTGCCAATTTGCGTGTGTCTAGCTCCCATCTTTAATCTGCAATGTACCTCTACTCTTGTAGGTGGTGTCCTTCTTCTGATTTCTGGGACCAGCATGGTTTTGCTTCAGTATTTGATGCTCTCTGCTGCCACCCACAGCACATGCATGTACATTTCTGAAGAGCTTTCTCTTATGAACGCTACATTTTTTTCCAATCACATTCATTGTATCAAGAATGAGCCTGTACACTGGGGTCTGGGCAGGCTGTAGGAATATTCAGGTTACGTGGTGGGGGGGAGAGGAAGGAAGATGGAAAGGGTGAAGTATTGTAGGAGCTGTGCCATGATCTAACAAACTTGGAAGCACGAGCTGCATCAGCATTCATCTGCTTTGCTTCAAAAGTGATAGCACTCATTTCTGCTGCTTATTTTGTCCCTGTTAATTGCTGTTTGGAAACATGCAGGATCCCTGACAAAGTAGAGCAGTGATTTGGCAGTAGCAGTTGGTCTGGTCTGTTTCAGAATGAGATGTTCTCTTTTTAAAAGTACACACAGACTTGTACTTATGTCTGACTGACACATTGGTCTATTGTATTCAGTGTAGTTCCCAGGCTGATTTTCCCTCCCTTTATCTCAACCCTTCTAGCCACAATACAATGGACCAGATTAATCTGTAAGATAAGAGGTAACTTTTTTTTCAAATGTAATCCATTTTTTTTAAATCACTTTTTCATCCCTTTTTCTTTCTCACTAGAATCCAATATTACAGGGAGTTGAACATGAGGGCACTCTGTATTTACAAAATTCACAAAGTACCTTGCAGGAATGAGTCCTTCCTATATAGCTAAAGTAAAAATTAACAGTGTGGAGTTGTAATCCAAAACATAAAATACAAGAGTTGGACCCTAAAGCAATATTCTATTTCCAGATCTGCCACTGATTTGCTGTGCAGCTCTAGCAAAATACTCAGCTTCTCTGTATACAGTTCCCTAGCTGTAAAATACAGTGATAATGATACTTTCCAATTTTATAGAATGTTTTGAGATCTGGGCCTGAAAAGTGCTAAAGATAATGATAATTATCACATTTCTGCCTTATCATGTTTTGCTGACGCAGATACTAGTACAATTTAAAAAATTAAGTTTCAATATAAATAATAACCTTTTACACACATATATATAGCCCCTTTCATGTTTACATACAGACATAGCACTACTGATAAGCAGCCATCTTTACAGGATGGAGAAAGGGGAGAGGTTTGGCAAAGGAAATCAGAACAATTAATCATATAAAATATGCAGAGTGGTCAATTAAAGGCAATATCCTCACTGATGCTAAGATGCACATGTGTATTACTTGTCAGAAGAATCAGTGCAAACTGTAATGGGCTTACACTTGCTACAGTTACTGAGTACTATTTATAATAGATTCCTCATTGTGAGTATTTTAGTAATTATAAAGTTTGTTTTAAATCAGGAAATTAGTTTGATTCCATTTAGATCTTTCTTGTTCATGCAAAATCCATCCCTTTGCTTCTGATCAAAAGCAAACCATTGTCAACTGTAGACCCCCAGGAAATCAGTTCTTCAGTGAAATTCAGATATGTGAGCAACTTGTCTAGTTTAAAACCTCTAGTCTGTTAGTGCCTCTGGTGAGAACTCTGTAATTGTTGAAGGTACACAAAAAGTAGTCTTCAGTCTTCATTCTCTGAGAAAAATCCTTAGTAAATATGTTTCACTTGTGAGAGTCATGGCAAAGCCTAAGACTGGATGATTCACCTACTCAGAAATAACAGATTATTTCCCTATTTTCAGCAGTGAAGATATTACCCATTAGGTATCACAAAAGTTTGGATTCTGAAATGTATTTTAAATGGAAATGTATACAACATTTGACTTCATAAATAGATTTCAAACAATTTTAAAAGAACATTTCACCAAAGTGAACATTTTACTTTTTTAAAAACAAAAAATAATTTACTATTAGCCAGCCATTGTTCCTGCAAATAGTCAGAACTGGATGTTCCACTTATTTACTGGCCTTTTCATGTAAAGATCTCTAACTTCTGTTCACACATGTTCAGGGCTGTCCTTACCCATACATAGCTGGTAGGGTACCTGAAAATTTGGGGCACCAGTAGGTCTTAATGTCCATCTACCTCATCTTCCTAGCCCTGTTCTGTGACTGCTGCAGCCTGGTAAGTCTAACTCCAGAGAAAAGCTAGTTAATGTAAAAATGAAAACGCCTGCCTGACCTATTAGTAGAACACTGATCCTGCAAAAGAGCCATTTAAGTGGCAATGAAGCCATTTAACAGGCATTTGGAACCCTCAGGTATATACTGTCAGTTTCTGAACTTACTCTGTTAATCTATAGGACCCAAGTTTAAAATTTGCTTTAAAAATATTTCATTAGTGTGTTACTGAAGATTATAAAAATCACATTTCTACAAAATGTCATCCCCTCCCCAGGCTGTTGTCAGGCATAGGGGCACCAGTTTAACAGTATTGTGTAGGGCCCCCTAAATCCTAAGGACAGCCCTACACACATTTTTATCCCCTATAAAGTACAGTATTTGGAATACCATTTTAAATACTCTGGGCCTGATTCTCCTTGCTTACATCAAGTAACTGCATTCCATCACCAGAATTATACAGGTGTAAATAAGATCAGAATAAAGACTGTCAGTAACTTTAGATATGACTATAAGGTGTTAAATCCTGAATTCCTAAAGTTAGCTACAGGGGAGAAAATGAAATATCAATGACTAACAACAAAGTGTAAACTGAAGTTAAAGAATGTGAAAAATCTGAAAGTTATCTTCACACTTTGAAGTAACTGTTGGAGCAAATCCTAAATAGAATCAGCCAGTCTCCTGATTATAAAACTTCCCTGCTTTCCAAAGAGGGCTGGGGGACCCACACTGAAGCTGGTGTGAAAAGGATGGCTATAATTCAGAAGGTAGTCAATACATTCTGCCTGGAAAGTTAGTACATATAGTATTTATTGCTGGACTCATCTCCTGGCAAAACTGGCTTATGAGCTGTTGTCCTGGTGGTCAAAAAGAAAGCCTGAGTTACTAACTTGCAGCTCTCATTCAAGGAAAATGACCACTGTGCCTGAGTAAGGACTTCAGGAATAGATCATAAGTTTGCTCCAAATCTATAAGAAGCCAGCATTCACTTCAAAGGTTTTGAATGATTTTACAGAAACAAAATATGCCACCTTAGCTAAAATCATTGCACAAGGAAGAGGGGGAGGGGAAACATACAATTCCTTTGTACTTCAGTTCAGTTCTCAATACTTTTCAGGATTTGGCATCTTGTTTTTATATTTATTCACTCTTCTTCACTGGATTTTACTACAGCCATTGGCTGCATGGTTGAGGAGGTGGTTCTGTCCCTATCACAGTATTACCAACACCTTGGGTGAAATTTATACATCTCAGACTAATTGATACAGCATGTATGGAGAAAATAAGGAGAGGACTGGAGAAACAGTTTCTCCCTTCTCACCAGGATACTATCAGAGATCTTTCCTCATTGCTTGATATCATAGGAAAAGACTCCTGGTCTTACAAAAAAATCCTTTCCCCAAAAAATCTTATTTTATTAGTTGCCTTTCTCTAGTCTTTACTTTTAATATACAGCTCCAACAACTGAGGTGAAAAAAGAAAAATCAGACTTAGTCACACAAAAATGCCTATGACAGCAGTAAAACCACCAAGCTTATCAAACACAGCCCTGCACATCTTCCTTGAGGACAGCCACAAACTCAATAATGCCTTAAGGAAGGGCTTCTTTTCAGGCTGCCTTACTCAGAGTGTTACTGAATAGCTTAGGGGAAGTGGGAATTAGGAAGGGGAAGGTTATTACGGTTGTGTGAGTGTGTGTGGTTTTTTTTCCCCTGGCATGTAAGAAACCCTTATGAAATCACCTTTCTGGAAGGGCTGTGCTTCTCCAGCAGAATCAGGATTTCAGGAAAGAGGGACATTTACACTCAGCGAAAGATGCCTGGCAACATCTATTCCTTTTTCTCTGGCAAACCAATACCTTAAACTCTTTTCTCCCTGGGCTGATATAATAAATGCTTTGCGTTATTTAAGACAAAACACCTTACGAGGTCAGCAGAGACTCCTAAATGCTAGCAAATTCGGAGTGCTACCAACTTTTCATTGAGCCTTTTGCCCGACATGTCCTGGGCATCATCTTGCAAGCCAACTACTTACCCCACAGCGCAAAAAGGAAAAGTTGCCCTAGCCAGAAAGCATGCGTCTCCATCCCGCAACCAGGACTCAGAGCCTCTAGGGGGAAGCGCCCGCATGGGGAGGAAAGAGGGCGGCAGGTCTGCAGCCACCACAGCCGCCAGCACACACACCTCGGCTCAACCACAAGCTCGCCTATCAGGCAACCCCTCTTCATTCCTTTGCATCAAAGCGGCAGCAACTGGGGGTAGGCGCGCGAGCTCTCCCCTAGCTGCGCTCCTCCTCCCTGCCCTGAGATGCGCTCATCGGCCTCCCCGCACCAATCAGCGCCAACTCCCCCAGCCAATCCTTCCTCCTCCCCCTTCCCGCGGCGCGCCTTGCATTGGGAAGGATGTTGTGGCTATTCTGGGAGCCTGCGGGGCAGCCGATGGGAAGTTTGGCGCAGCTGGCGGCTGCTGCTGAGAAGGAGCAGCAAGGAGGAGGCCCACCCCGGGGGGGGGGCTGCCTGCACTGCTGTGTGGGACGAGAGTGAGACTGACCAGCGGGAAGCTCTGCCTGTCTGGGTGTTGTTATCTGAGCCCCCGGAGCGCCTGGGTGTCTGTGTGTGGTTCCTTGGATGATAATCTGCAGCGCTTCTCTGAGCCTGGCTGGGGCCGGCTGCTGAGGGCTCGGTGGGTCTGTCTCCGCTTGCTTTGTGTGTCCAGCTGTCTCTCTGCACGACTGGTGGCCTCGCTAGTCTCCCCTGCCAAATAGAAAGGGGTCAGGGTGCCCACTGATCAGCAAAGGTCAAGGTGCCATAGTCTACAACCTCCCCGGTAAAGGGGAAAGTCTCAGAGGGGTAGCCCTGTTAGTCTCCAACTTAAAAAAAGAGAGTCCTGTGAAAACCTGTCTACACAGCAGGGCAAAAGTCGAATTAAGCTACACAACTTCAGCTACTTCACTTGCATCACTGGGGTTGAAATAGCTTACTTCCGCCTTTGGCGCTGTCTACATAGCAGGAAGTCGAAGGAAGAACACTCTTCCTCTGACTTCCCTTACTCCCTGGCTATGTCCACGCTGCAAGATTTTTGCACAAACACAGCCATTTTTGCGCAAAAACCTACAGAGCATCCACACCTCAAATGCGCTTTTGCGCAAGTAAATCAGCAGTAAAATGGCAGAACAGAGGGCTTTTTCCGGCATAGGTAAACCTCCTTTTATGAGGCATAACTCCTTTTTGAGCAAGAATTTTTGTGCAAAAAGGCAAGTGTGGCAAGTGTGGAAAAAGCACAGGTGCTCTGATGGCCATTCTGTGAATGGCCATCAGAGCTTTCTTGCGCAAGAGCATCTATGCAGTGTGGAGGCTCTCTTGCGCAAAAGCACATTGCTTTTGCGATGTGCTTTGAGGTGTGGACGTGCTCTTGCACAAGAAGTTTTTGCACAAAAAGTCTTGCGCAAAAGGCTTCTTGCGCAAGAAGCCTACAGTGTAGACATAGCCCCTATGAAATTAGGGCTACAGAAGTCAGAGTGAGAAGTCCTCCATCTTGACATTATTTCAAAATAATGGCTTGCTATGTAGACACACATTTCGTTATTTCAGAATAATGTCAGTTATTCTGAAATAGGCTACATCTACACTGCAGTGCTATTTCGGGATACTGAGGGTATCCTGAAATAGCTATACTGGAGGTATCCCAAAACAGCTCACTATTCCAACGTCCCTGTAAACCTTATTCCAAAAGCAAGAGACGTTATGGAATAGCGATTTATTTTGAAATAAGTGCTGTGTAGACAGCACCAAATTTTGAAATAAGCTACACAATTTGCATAGCTCAAATTGCATAGCTTATTTCAAGCTCCAGGTGCAGTGTAGATGTACCCTTTGAAACATATAGTATCAAGATCTTTCTGGGCATAACCCACTTCTTCAGATGAGATGATCTACATAAAGAGGAAAGTTTGGGCATTTTCTCTCTTCTTTTTGGCACGTCACCCCCCAGGCTATTTGGGTCAGGCCTCATCTGTCAGGGGCCCCTTGTTTGCTGCATAATTAGCATGACCTAAACTTCTGCTCCTGAGAGATATTCCTCCACACCTCTTCTCATCATGGTTTTGTTTGTTTGTTTGTTTGTTTGTTTGTTTGTTTGTTTGTTTGTTTGTTTGTTTGTTTGAGGACATCATGAATTATAACAAATGGTAATGCGCTATTTAACATTTTATAATTATAGATTGGCAGCAGCCTCTATTTGACAAAATATATATGCCAAGACAGAATAGCCGGTAGCCTTAAGCAAGTGTTGAATGTGTTTTAATGCTGCCATTTCATCTCCGCATGACCGTGTCCAAAAGGAAAACCATACATTTGCTCATTTTTTCAGTATTTAAACTCTATGTTCCTCGATCCATGAGCATTTGACGTTGGCTTCCTGATTTAAAACTGCCAGGAGGAGAAGCAACAAGAACCTTCCTGGAGAGATTATCAAGACTAAAAGCATGTATGCTATTCAGTTTAATACATGGTCAGAAAGTATTGCTAGATAAGCAGAAAGATTGCTTCTAGGGAATTACATTTCAATAGTGCATGAAGTCGCTGGCATTGATAAGGTCAAATTACCTACAACATTTAGAATTTAAAAAATAAACCCTGATGTTATTATATAGTGTGTGTTGTGTGGGTGCCTGTGTATACATTTATTTTTTTATAACTACTATGTGTTTGTAATGTTTCAATTAATTGGAAATGCTGCCAGGGAAACAGCATTTCAAAACAATTTGGAGAGCGCAAAACAGTACTGTATTTGGAGACATGACAGCATGGTGCTATTCATTGCAGGTGTAAGGCAAAGTGAAATTTGCTATAAACAAAAGTGAAATTGGCCAATTTTTATTGTCCAGATTGAGAGAAATGGAAAGAAAGAAAGAAAGAAAGAAAGAAAGAAAGAAAGAAAGAAAGAAAGAAAGAAAGAAAGAAAGAAAGAAAGAAAGAAAGAAAGAAAGAAAGAAAGAAATGGTTTCAAATTGAAAAATTTAGCAGATGTCCCCCCTTTTCAGGCTTACTTCCTGAGATATCATAGTGCAAATAAAATCCTACGGTAAAACAGTAGCTCAAATTTAGAGGAGGGTATGCTAACTTAGAGGTAGTGAAACTATTTTAAATTCATAAGCTAGCTATTTAAACTGACATTTTCAGCAAGTTAAACATAAAGGAGTAATTCTTAGCAGATGTGTTTGTGTCTACCTTGTGAGCAAAAAAGCTTTAGGATTAGCATCTTCAATGTGATGTCGTTGTAGCTATAGATGGGCTTATAGTTAAAATCCTGACACTCACTAATAATGTTTCATGCCCATCAACAACTCAATCAAATTTCTCTCTTCAGGAAAACTGAAGTTTATATTTTGCAGTTATGGTTCAGTAACAACATGATAGTGAAATTCTATATTATGCTTTGAATGGGAGATCTTGTAAATACCAATTATCCATGTATAATTTCATACTCTTTCACTGACAATATGTGATAGCAATGCCCCCAAAAGTACAATTTGTTACAGTTCCCTGAAGCACTGCTTTGACAGAACATCACCACATTGTTAGCCATCCAGGATTTTCAAATGCTCCAATCCCATTCTGGGAAGTGTAACTTTTAGTCCTATTACTCAATAAAACTATGGTAATGGCATAGCAACTAGGTCGTAGTTCCAATAACAAACTTCCAAGGACCTATTAAGAGTGGGACATATGGAGTCAAATAAATGGCAGGATTTATTTATTTATTTCATGATCACCAGAACACTTATCACTGTGCCAGGAAAGGTAATGAAATATCATGCTTCGAGGCACAAGGTTAAGCTGATCCACTGTGGAAGGCAGGGAGAAACTGATTATATCTAATATTTTGTAGAAGCCACAGGCTGCCATTCCCTTAGTTAAGCTACTGGCCTCTGAGGCTTTGCCAAACTGCTGGTTTTTTGCGGAAGAGGATATGCAAATTGCACTCTCATTTGCATAGCTTCTTCCGATTCTTTTTGCGGAAGAGGTTTTGCCGCTAAAAAGCCCCGTGTAGACAGGGCCGTTTGTCAGTAAAACTCCCTTTTTCGCAAGATCCCTTATTCCTCAAAAATCAAAGTTTACAGAGCACGATTTGCATATCCTCTTCCACAAAAAAATGGCAGTATAGCCGTAGCCTGAAAGAGCAGTACTGTAAACTAGAAGGGTTGGCGATCTCATGTGGTACTTTATGGTAAATTTCACTTCTCTGTACCTTAAGACCAATATATCAAGGTAAAGTTGACTTGTTTATATCCTAAGGGTCAATATATCATTTTCGTTGTATCCAAAGAAACATTGACATTTTCAAGATAGATTTTAATTGGGCTACTCATTAGAGTGAGGGCTGGATGACTGGACCTAAGTTCACTTCATCGTTATTTTAACTAAATTAGGTCAATTTACATAGAACTTCTAAACTTTCAGTTCCTATTTAATGCTTCTGAAAGTATGCCTTTTCTTGTAAACCAAGAGACTCAGGGTACGTCTAGACTCCAGAGTTTTTCTGGGATACCTGAGGTATCCTGGAAAGCTCTGCTGTGTCCAAGGAATGCGTCTGTTTTTCTGAAATAAATTTCGGCAAAGCGGACGTGTTTTTTCGGCATCCCTGTAAACCTCATTCTACGAGGAAGAACGGATGTTCTGAAAGAGGTTTTTTTCCCAACATTTGGCCCAGTATAGATAGGCCAATTGTCAGAAAAGCCTCTTTCAGAAGAAAAGCGGAAAAAGATATGCAAATTGCGATTTGCAATTTGCGTATCTTTTTCCAATAGAACTTTGTTGTCTAGACACAGCTATAAATAGGTCATTAAAACTGTGTGCTCCTCTGAACTCTGCGAAATTTAACACAAATGTTTACCCAAATCTTTTACTCCAGAGAAAGGAAGAGTGTAAAAGCTATAAAAATATCAAACACAATGCTACATGGATTATTTCTATGTCCAAAGAGAAATATTTTTCAAAGACTTTGTATGCAGACTGTGACAGCATTTAAAGATTAGGTGAATTTTAAGTAAAACAAATTCTGTGGTCTTAAATTCTTCTTTCCTGCATGATCTGGGCTGAGCAGAGAGAAAATTAACATGGATTTGTATGTTAATATCTTGATATCCAGATGGGAAACAGAAAAAGACTGGGAAAACACCCACAAATACTCAAGTCAATTTGGTATCAGATCCTGAAATGAGAAACATGAGAGTATGAGAACATAAAAATGGCCATACTGGGTCAGACCAAAAGTCCATCTAGCCCAGTATCCTGTCTGCCGACAGTGGCCAGTGCCAGATGCCCCAGAGGGGGTGGACCGAAGACAATGATCAAGCAATTTGTCTCCTGCCATCTTTCTCCAGCCTTTGACAAACAGAGGCCAGGGGCACCATTCCTTACCCCCGGCTAATAGTCTTTTATGGACCTAACCTCCATGAATTTATCTAGCTCTTTTTTAAACTCTGTTATAGTCCTAGCCTTCACAGCCTCCTCTGGCAAGGAGTTCCACAGGTTGACTGTGCGCTGTGTGAGAAGAACTTTCGCTTATTAGTTTTAAACCTGCTACCCATTAATTTCATTTGGTGTCCTCTAGTTCTTATATTATGGGAACAAGTAAATAACTTTTCTTTATTCACCCTCTCCACACCACTCATGATTTTATATACCTCTATCATATCCCCCCTCAGTCTCCTCTTTTCTAAACTGAAAATTCCCAGTCTCTTTAGCTTCTCCTCATATGGGACCTGTTCCAAACCCCTAATCATTTTAGTTGCTCTTTTCTGAACCTTTTCTAATGCCAAAATATCTTTTTTGAGGTGAGGAGACCACATCTGTACACAGATCCCTGCACCTGTGCAAAGTTTCACTAACTTCAGAAGACTCTTGATGCCTAAAGTTGGCATGTAAATCCAATATGTAAGTAATTATAAAAGAGTCCTGGTTTTCAGTGGTGCTAGTTTGTGAACTCTTGGCACCCGTGAAAAAATAGGCATTTTATTGAAGGTGACAAAAGATCCTTGGAGGAAAAAAACTTCTAATATTTTTATTATTTTTGATATCTTGAAATGTACTGAAACTGATGCTTAAGTGTGCCAGAGCTAAGCCCTGGTACCTTGAGGCTTGGCAGTTGAGTCCCAACACCTCTGGGCTTGCTGCATCTGTTATGAATGTTAAAAAATCGCTTGAGCCTTGACACTTCTTTCATTACAAATTAAGCACTGACTAAGGCAAACAATGTTAGAGACATTTAGATGCCAGGCATAATAAAATTAACAACCATGGTTAGTAAAAATGGCTTCACAAATGTAACTTCTGACAGCAAAGGAAAACAAAACAGATGGGTGGGGAAAACAAGATGACTCGCAAGTCTGAGACAGTCAGTAAGGCCAACAGCCTCGTTGGTCCCCTGGGCAAGGCAGGGGGAAGCCCTGCTCTGCGCCCCCAGAGAGGGCAAGGTTGTAGGCAGAAGGGGCGGGGTTAGGGCTAGGTAGCCCACGGGACTGCCCGGAGACTACCACACCTCCCCCAGACAGCCCTAGTGCTTCCTAGAGGATGCCGTATGGGGCTCTGGCAGCAATTTAAAGGCCCCGGGGCTCCTGCCACCGCCACTGCAGGCCCTTTTGTATCACTGGGCCCCAGGGAAGTTGGCCCCTCCTCTCCCCCCATTGGCAGGCCTTCCAGTAGTAAAAAAAAAAGTAACTTGGGAGGCTAGTCAGGTCTTAGCTTGATTGCTCAAACAAGAGGGGAAAGCGTTGCAGTATATTAAGATTTTCCAGCGTATAAAAATGAGCCCATTGTAACTTTTAGGCACATGCAAAAATAATCTTTCAAACCAAATAGATGCATTAATCCTTTCACACAAAAGGTCAACCACTAGTGATTGCAAGGACTCTAAAAACAGCCCCTCTAACCCCTTCCTCATCTACTCCTCTTCAGATCACCTCAGAGGAAGAGTCTAGGGATTCTAGGCAAAGAGAGGAGTCCAGCAACATTCCTGAAAGTCAACACATGCAACTTTTGTTTTACCGGGTGGGGGAGTGAATTCCAGAGTCAAGGGCCGTCCAAGGAAAATGTGTGCTCCCAAGCATACTAATGTAGTTAAGTGAGTGATGGAGCATGGCAGCATAGAATATCGGACGGGTCATCAGACAGAATTGTATCTCTTACTCTTCACAGAATCACTGTACAGCTTTGGACAAATTACTTTTCTTCCCTGTGCCTTGCTTTTCTCAAGTCTGTAATGGGAACAGCATCCAACACCATGAAGAGTTTTGAGAACTATAAATGACCAGTATACTAGAAATACTAATTATTACAAGTCTTAGCTGATCTACATTATTTTAAGATATATGCAGTAAAGAGGGTATTTACAGTGCACCTTAGATCTAAAGCATATCAGCTAAGATTTGCAGTTAGTTCTCACTGGTTTTTACTCCTGCAGCAAGAAACATCCTAATTTTTTTCTTTTGTATGTGTTATAAGCACCATGATCCTTTCTGCAAGTTGTACAGTTATTCTTCCTTTTGTACACCAGACAGAAACTTAAAAAAAAAACCAACAACAACCACCAACCGTGGCTCTGACATAGAAAACAAATCAAGTTTTAATTTTCAAAATGATAGCCTAATGAAATACATTGAATTCTATTTCATCTTCAAACAAATAAATCTAAAATTCATTCATAATTTTTTAAGATAGTGAATAAACTCTTTACTATCACATGTGCTGTAGCTCTTGGACTTTTTAAACAGAGAGTGCATTAAGAGCTGTTATAATAGGCTACCAGAAAGCCTTTTGGAATGCCAGTGAGAAATTTGCAAACTGTTTCCGCAAATGATTGACATCTGTTAGAATAAAAGGGAATAAGTCACTGAGGAAAATGGAGGAAGCATGAGGGAAAATGTGTTAACAATAAAAATATTCTGTAATTACACAGTAGCTTTTATCCAAAAGACCTTAAAACAATTCAGTCATCAGACCATCTTGATACCATCGGTAAGGAATATAAAAGGATCATTTCATTGGCTTCTGTAATGCATCTGGCTCTGTGATAAAACACAGTACACAGTAACACTACATGACAACCTAGAATAAAAAATAAAGCCAACCCAAATTCAATCTGAACTCAAGATTTCTAACTTCCAGTTTGATAGTAAAACCATTCTTGCTTCTGAATAATTCTACTTTCCTAAGATCTTACTAAACCATCTTGTTCTGTGATTTTGCTGTCAGTTCCTGTATTTACTTATATGAAAATGGACAAATTAGCCTTCTTAGATACATGAAAAACACATTCTCGGGCTGTGAACTAAGCAGGATAAAGCTGCTTTGATGAGAATCTTCCATTAAAAAAGGGCAGAAAGACACGGAACTATATAAACATAAGGGCATTACCAGTGCAAATAAAGTGATTTGGAAACACAATGTGCAGTGCAAATAGGAAAAAAAGATGCATGTCTACATTAAAGTGATTTCAGCTAGCTATTACATTCACACAGTTGTGATTCTGTGGTAACAAATAATCCTCTTTTTTATCACTAAATCTTTACCACCTCAAGGCAACAACAATTTGTGCACAATTTACACTTCTTTACTCAAACCAATGAAAACAGTCTGAACTCCCCCAGCATTTGCCACAAGATTTCCCTGACATCTTTAAGCAAGAATAAAATCCATTTACAATATATTATACAAAGGTCTAAACATTTCAGCTTCTGTGTAGACAATGATCTAAAGTGATTTTCCCCAATGTTATGCATCAGCGCTACACAAATCATATAGAAAATTCCTTTTTATGTTTTCTTGTTTGAAAAACTTGTGTATTAGCTGTCCTTCTGTTGGTGAAGGTCAGGGGTAGGCAATAATTTTTTAATGAGGGCCACTTCAAACATTTTTGAAGTTCTCACAGGCCTCCACCGAAGGGGCAGGGCCTCACATGGAAGGGGTGGAGCCTCATGCAGAAGGGGTGGGCCTTTAAATATCATGAGTTGAAAGGGCTCGGGCCTCCCCTGTGGCTCCCAGGCATCATCAATAGCAATTCCTGCTATTTAAAGGGCTCACTGCTCCCGGCCTCGCTGCTAGCATGTTGCCTGGGAGCCAGGGATGCTTGAGCCCTTTCAACTGCTTCTATTTAAAGGGCTTGCACCTTCCCTGGGGCTGTTGCAAGACAGCTGCGGGGAATGTGCGAGTTCTTTAAATAGAAGCAGTTGAAAGTCTTGCGAGTCCCTGGCTCCCAGTCATTGGGCTAGCATGGGGCTGAGAACCCTTTTAACTGCTTCTAATTAAAGGGCTCACAGCTCTGGTGCCTCTAGTGCGTTGCCAGGGAGCCAGAACATGCAAACCCTTTCAAATGCTTCTATTTAAAGGGCTCACACCTTCCTCGCAGCTACCAGGTAACACGTTGCCCACCAGGGGGAAGGTGCGAGCCCTTTAAATAGAAGCAGGTAAAAGGGCTCACGCATCTCCGGCTACCAGGCAATGCGCTAGGGGGCAGGGCCTGGAACTGCTGCACAAGCTGGATCTGGCCCACTGAGAGGCTTTTCCCTCCCGTGGTGTGGGTAGACCTCTCTGAGCACAGTTAACATTAATCTAGCTACATCCACGCTGGAGGTATGTCTTCGCTATGCAACTTTTAGTGACAAGACTATGTTGACACTGCCCTGTTGCTAAAAGTCAGCAAAGTGAACGTTGTTGTTGATACATTTGCAGACAAAATACTTCAACCCACCAATGAGGCAGTTTTGGCTTGTCCAGCAGAGACAAATGAGTGCTCACTTGCCACCACAAAACTTCGTCGTTCGTGGAGGATGGCAGGGGGTTAAGCACCCATGAAAGACAAATGTTTTGTCGATCAAGTGCAAGAGTAGACATAGCCTAGAAGTTTGGTCAGCATTGCTACGGAGTTCAGGAATGTGGATTTTTTTCATACTGAGGCCAGGTCTACGCTATAAATGTACATTGGTATATCAAGGGTGTGACAAATCCATATCATAGCAGTAGACACTCTAGTAAGTCTTTTTTGTTGTGTTCTGGTCCGTAGAGTGACATACCAACTTAAATTCATAAGCATTACAACTAACCAACTTTACATGGAAAGGAAGTACACTACCCTACAAATTAGTAGAAACTTTAAATAGCTCAATTAGATAAGATAGGCCACTGTTTTAACTTCAGTAGCACAAAAAAAACCCAAACCCCTCCAATTCACCAGAGCTATCTTTATCAGATTCTCTTGAGATTTCTAAAAATAGAGGAAGGATATGAATAATAGACAAGTGTAGGCTAAGGAGGTGTTGTACTGATTACTCTGTTTCCCTCTTAGATATTCATTGTTTTATTGGCTGTAGTCCAATGGCTATAAATGCAGCAGGTTACTGCCTATTAAGTAACAAAACTGGACTGTCTGAAATGAAATTAAGCCCAATAAATTAAAAGAATGTAAAAGTCACAACTGGAAAGTAGAACACCATGCTAGCAGGGAGGCAATGTCTCACAGAACTTAATTGTGTAGTAAGTATTTGGTCCAATCCTAAATCCTGCAAGATTAGGCCCAAATGGAAAGCCAAACAGACCTCTGGGTACGACCTCTAAATGGATACAAGATATGACCTGAATTTTTATGTAGATCAAGTCATCTTCCTCTTCATCCAGGGAAAGTCTAATTGTAATTACAAATGAAACTACTTCTTATGTTTCTGAAATTTCAGACTCTGTTTGAGCAGCCAAACCCCACCCATATGACCCTATTTTCAAAAACATGACTAACCTACATGTATAAAACATGCACAAACAGTTGACTCTGTGAGACCAAGATTTAAAAAGCCACCACTTAAAAAAACACACACAAAAAGACATTTTGAAACATTCACAAGATATTTTACAAACGCGTTTGCATGTAATAGAACTCTCACTACATACCAAAACCTCTGATATAAATTGTCCCTTTAAGTGAATATTTGTGAATATGATTACACAAGGGTAAGAGATATTTCAATATTAGTTGAAAGTAATACAATCAAGTACTATGTTTACTCAACACTGCTCTCTTATATAACTTACCCTGTATTACCACCCTAGGCTTTACAACATCCTCTGACTCACTTCACTTCACATTTTGAAATAAATGTCCATCATCTCCGAGGGAGGAAATGAAAAAGCCTCATGCATTATTCCACCCACGTCCTGAATTTTTTCAGACTAGCACAGAATGAATATATTCTTAAACTTTCAGCTCCCTCTGCTGTGCAAACAGTTTAAAGATAGAGCTTTCATGTTTCATTTTTAAAACAATTTAGGAGTGAGCTGAATGCAAAAGGTCATTGACATGACAGGCTTAGAGACAAAAGTCCACAGGATAGCATAAGGAAATGCTCAAATGACTCCTACTACTTTTCTCTTCATGCTGTTCACCTGTGCATGTCAACCAGCAGTAGAAAGTATAGCTCAGGGCTGCCCTAGTACCAAAGATGCAAAGTGCTGCAGACGTGTGAAACCAGGCCTAATGATTCAGCCATGTGACTGGGGAGATCTCTTGTCCCCCACCAATGGAGAACAGCCACTTACCCCACAGAAGTGAAAAATGCCACAGCCACAAGGCCATTAATGTAATTTTCAATAACTCTTGGAACACTGCAGAAGTACCAAGAGACTCAAAGAAAGCTAGGGCCATGCCAATATTTAAATGGAATGACCCAGGTAATTGTAGGCCTGTCAGGTTGACATTGATCCTAGGAAAGATAATGGAGCAACTGACACGGGATGCAATTCATAAAGAATTAAGGGAGGGCAACATACTTCATGCTAGTCAACATGGATTTATGGAAAACAAATCCTGTCAAACTAATTTGATATCTTTTTTGATAAGATTACAATTTGATAGCTAAAGTTAATAGTGTAGATGTAATACACTTTTGTAGGGCATTTGATTCAGTACAGCATGACATTTGACTAAAAATCTGGAATGGTTTAAAATTAACATGGCACACATTAAATGGATTAAAACCTCACTAACTGTTAGATATCAAAATGTAATTGTTCATGAGGAATCATCATCTAGCAGGTGTGTTTCTAGTGGGGTCCTGCAGGGATTGGCTCTTGGCCCTATGCTATTTAACATTTTTATCACTGACTTGGAAGAAAACATAACATCTGATAAAGTTGGCAGATAATACCAAAATTGAGAGATTGGTAAATCAAGAAGAGGACAAGTCATGAAGGCAGAGTGATCTGCCTCACTTGGAAAGCTGGGTGGAAGCAAATAATACACTTTTTAATATGTTTAAATGTGACTGTATACATCTGGGAACAAAGAATGCAGGCCATCCTTACAGGATCGGTGACACTATCCTGGGAAGTGGTGACTCAGAAAAAGATTTGAGGGTCCTGGTGGATAATCAGCTGAACATGAGCTCCCAGTGCAATGCTGTGGTCCCAAAGGACTAATGTAACCCTTGGGTGCATAAACAGGGGACTCTCAAGCAGGAACAGTGATTTTATATTATGTGATAAGGTCCTTGACCACGCCCCTTGTCCTGGGACCTCTTCTTGGGGGCACAAATCAACTGGAGACCCTTTCTGGTGCAATCACCTTTTATTGCTTATGCCAACTTCCCAACACCTTCTATTTACAGAGCTTGGTTTACAAAAGCTACGCAATTGATATAGCTGAAGTTGCGTAGCTTAATTTTACTTTGTCCTGTGGTGTAGATCTACCTTCAGTTCCTACAGTAAGAAACAATCCCTACCTTAGAAATACTTAAAAGTCCTAAACAGAAGTGATTGGCACTAGATCCACACATCAGGTCAGTGGCAGTTGTTTAATCTGTTGTTTAATCTAAAAACTACTGAAACATAAACACAGAACCCTACAGTGCCATTTTCATCACTATTTCGCAGAGTAGAACTGTCCTTTTTTAAAAAAAAAAAGAAATCAAAATGTCTTAAAAAAGGAATTTGGGGTTAAAATGGAGATTGGTTCTTGTTTCATGCAAGCCACAACTTTAATCCATTCCTGTCCTGTAAGGGCAATGGCATACCACTTCATGCTTGTGATACTAAGGCACACAATCTCACAACATTGGTTCCAGAGTAGAATAATCTGTAGGTTTTTTGCAATATAAATTCACAATGTCACCAACCCTCAGACGATGCTTTTGTGGTGATGCAGTGGAATCCCAAATTGCAGAAAAGCATTTCATGTACCTCAGCTGGATTTACTCTCTCTTAGGGTGTGTCTACATAGCACTATAACTCTTCTTTCAATGCTATTTCAAAATAGCTTATTTCATCATTTGGCGCTGTCTACACAGTGCCAAATTTTGAAATAAAGCGCTATTCCAAAATGTCCCTTACTCCCTGTAGAATGAGGTTTATAGGGACGTTGGAATAATGAGCCCAAAATAACAGGGTTGCTGTGAAGACACGGGATAGCTATTTTGAGATACTCTGGTATCCTGAAATAGCTTTGCAGTGTAGACGTAGCCTTCCAGGGAATCACAGCTTCAAAGCAAGGTATAGTCTCATGAAGAGACTAGGAGGCCATGACCCCCCACACACACTTTTAAAAGTGGCAGGGCACTTTTCACCAGCCATAAGGGCAAGCAACAGAGGAAAGGAGCAGAAGGGAACAAGTGTGGGACAGGGTTTTGGAGGGAGTGAGGCACTTCAGAGGTGACAGACTGTCTGCTAGTTAACATTACATCATTGCTTCTGAAGTAAAAAGCCAGAGAAACTGTTGTTCAACTTATAGATTCATAGGAGTACAAGGACTAGGCAGAGACTACGTACTAGGTGGGAAAAGCTGATGAGTGAAGAGTGTGAAGTCAGAGTTAGCTGAAAGCCATCTTCTATTCTCTGTTATCTGAGGAGGCTTGGGGGGAAAGCCATGCTTACACTGCAGTCATTGAACATGTAGCTGCAATAAAAAGACCCAGAGCATGGCCAAGGCTGGCCTGGATTAACTGACTGAGGCTTAGGCTTCAGCACTATAAAATAGCAGTGTGGTCATTCAGGCTCGGTGTGGAGCCCAGACTCCGAGACACAGTGAAGGAAGAAAGTCTTATAAGCTGGGCTGGGTTGCAACCACAGCCTCATGAGCCTGAGTCATCTGATCTGGGCTCCACGTCGTGGTGTCAAGAGCTGTTTATTGCAGTGTAATTGTGCAGAGAGAAAGGTGGCGCGCGTCAGGGAGACCAAACAAGTGATCAAGAAAAAATGTACCTGCTGTGCACAATATGAATCGGAGAAAAAGCAGGCAGATTTGCTATTGTTTAAAATGCAGTAAATGTAAAACAAACAAACAAAAAACATAGGGTTTTGGCCAAAATCTAATGATGAAAAAGTTTGAATAAGTCTGAATGCCACTCCAAAGCCTGTAAGGTCTCCCTTTCTGCTTGTCTCCACCTTGTAGCATTCTGGCTCAGCCTGATCCTATCATACACTGACTGACTCACAAAGTCTGGCTCAGATTCAGAGAGTATCTGAAGATCTAGAAAGAGTGTAAGGGTATGTCTATACTACAGCGTTATTTCAAAATATCTTTTTTCAAAATAGTTAATTTGAAATAAGTTATTTCGAAATAACGTGTCTACATACAAAATACATTTCGAAATAGCGTTTTGGTCGTTCGAAATACCACGTCCACACTGATTGGACGCTGAATCACATTTAAGGGCAGCTGAAACCAGTCCCAGCAAGGCACCAGGTCAGGAGTTACTTTGTGTGGCTGCTGCCTGAGGCTATCTGAGGCTTGTGCTTAAAGGGACCCCCTGGACAGCCGGTTCTCAGCTTTCCCTGCTTGCTTGCCTACCTCGCTGAGGGACAGCAAAGCATTTTTGTCTCTGCCTGCTTTGATTGCCTTGACTCGGGACACCACAGCGCTCGGCACCATGAAGCCGGAGCTGCCCCTGGGCACTCTGGTGCTCATTTTGGACGTGTTGCTGCAAGCCTGGCTGCGCTTTCTGCAGGCTGCCTCGCAGCACCTGCTGCAGCCCGACCCCCACGCTGTCCTCCGGACCCTCCTAGGAGACGGGGAGTGCAGCTGCAGCTCCCAGATGCCAGCGTTCCCCGCCTCATCTGGCGTCTGGACACCAGCAGCGACTGGTGGGACCACATCTTCCTGGAGCACTGGGAAGAGCAACAATGAACCCAGAACTTCAGAATGAAGAAGGACACCTTCCTCGAGCTCTGTGAGTGGCTCGCCCCTGCTCTGCAGCAACAGGACATGCACATGAGGCCTGCCATTCCCCTCCACAAGTGTGTGGCCATCGCCCTATGGAAGCTCTCCACGCCGGATAGCTAACGATCCGTGGCAAACCAGTTCAGCATGGGTAGATCCACTGTAGGAGCAGTGTTCATGCAGGTATGGCAGTCTCCGGCCACTGTGCCTGGGGCAAGGAGGTGATGGGCTGCCCCAGGGAAAAGGGGGGAAGGTGATGCAAGTCCCCTCCACGGGAGTGTTTGATCTGTCCCACCCACACTATGGGCTGCCCGCGGTGGCAGGATTGCAGGGGGGGGTCGCTCCTGGGAGTGGGGGCGCGGGGCAGTGGCGGGGAAGGAGCACTCTCAGCCACCCTGGCACCCCAGTGACTCTCGGTGGTTTTGTGTGTCCCTCTGCAGATGGTCAAGGCCATCAACAGAGTGCTGCTCCGCAGAGTCATCAGCTTCACTGATGTGGACTCAGTGATCGAGGGGTTTGGCGCCCTGGTCTTCCCCAACTGCGGGGGGGGGGCAATCGACGGGACGCACATCCCCATCCATGTCCTGGACCACCAGGCCTCCCTCTACATCAACCGGAAGGGATACTTCTCAGTCTTCCTGCAGGCTGTGTCTGACCACTGGGGCCAGTTCGTGGACATCAATGTGGGCTCGTCCAGCAAAGCACACGACGCGTGGGTTTACCACAACTCCTCTGTGTGCCAAAGTCTGCACACTGGGACTTTCTTCCCCGACCACCATATCAGGGTCGGGGACATGGACATGCCTGTGTGCCTGGTGGGGGATGCAGCCTATCCCCTACAACCCTGTCTCATGAAGCCCTACATGGGACACCTCAACCCCTCCCGACAGGCCTTTAATGCCAAGCTCGGCAGGGCCTGCATCGTGGTGGAGGGAGCGTTCGGCCAGTTAAAGGCCCGTTTTAGATGTCTCCTCACCCACCCGGACCTATCCGAGCGGAATATTCCGCACGTGGTGGCAGCGTGTTGTATGCTGCATAATTTGTGTGAGAGGAAGTGGGAGGCTTTCCTGCCGGGCTGGATGGCAGAGGCCAACCACTTGGCTGACCTGTATGCACAGCCCCACACAGCTGCCAGCCAGGAGGCCCATCGGGAGGCTGTCCATATCTGGGAGGCCCTACGGGAGAGCTTCCACCCGGAGGAGGACTAAAGTCTCCCTGGTGTGCCCCACTGGGGGCTTGTGCCTCATTTCACCCTCATATCCTTTCACTGACTCCTCCCTAACCCCTTCCCATTAAATAAAGACACACATGTTGACAAAAACAAATTCTGTTTATTGAACAAAACTGGAGTGCAGGGGGAATGAGGGTGGGAGAGGGGAGGCGAGAGTGTGGGATAGGGGAGGGGTAAACCTGGGAGGAGGGAGCTGGAAGTGGGAGGTGAGGGGAGGAAGGGGAGGAGAAGCTCAGGGTTGGGGGTCTTGCTGGTCCACCTGTCTCCCAGCACTGCAGGTGTGGGGGCGTCGATGTCCTCGGGGATCGGGTATGGAGGGTGGGGCAGGTGGGGAGGAGGAAGTAGGAGAGGGAGCAGGAGTGGGAGGAAGAGCGGTAGTTGGGGCAGCAGCTGGGGCTGGAGTGGCAGGAGGCAGCAATCTCTACACCAAGGTTTGCGGGTGGTCGGAGATGGCACGGCCCTGGGCAAGCAGTTCCCGCCAGCTCTCCCACCGCAGCTGCAGGTCTTCATGCACCCAGTGGTCGAGGGTGCGGTGCTGGCCTCGCAGGATCCCCAGATGCTGCTGCTGGTACTCCTCCTGGTTACGGGTCAGCCTGCTGGCCCGGATGCGGGAGGCTGTCCAGGGCGGGGTGGTGCGCCCTGCACTCGCAGCTGCTGTGGCTGTGGAGAAACAAGAGAAGTGGTGAGTTCTCCCTGGGGACACAGTGCGTGAAGCCCAGCCCCCCTCTGCACAGCGAGGATGGCAGGTTTCCGCACCATCAGAGCCCATGTGCTTGCACGCAGGCCATGTTCGGCATGTCCTGCTATCCCCGGGAGTGTGAGTGGGCCTGGGACTGCACCTATGCCCCTGTGCTGTATATAGTGTGGGGTGGGGGGGGGGGGAAGGATGTGCCCTGCCTCTGCGTAGAGGGGGCTCATGGAGGGGAGGCATCATGCAGTGTCCCTCCCCGGGGTCAGGAGCACGTCATGTGCCTTCATACATACACGCATGTGGGTAACAGGCCAGGGCCCCTGTGTGGCAGCCAGCCGGGGCCACATGCCCAGGGTGGCACAGCACATGCACAGGTTGCTGTGTGCTCCGTGGTCAGCAAGGCCCACACACGCAGTCCCTGGGTTCCCTGTCCCCAACCCCCACCCCACATAAGGGGACAGTGATGGCACTCACATGTCGAGGCCTCCCCGGCCTCGGATGACACCGGCGACAGGCTTGCTGGGACGGCTCAGGGGTCCTGGGTGCGGGGCATGCTCCCTCCAGGCTCCTGCTGCTCCTGGCTGTCCTCCTCCTCCTCCGTGTCATGGGCAGGTCCCTCTGCCCCAGGTTTGATGACCACCTGGGGTCACGGACCGTCTGACCCCCCAGGATGCAGTCCAGGGCATCATAATAGGGGCAGGGGTCTGGGTCAGCCCCTGGTTGGGAGCTGCTCCCTGAGGCCCTGGCATAGGCCTGCCACAGCTCTTTTATTTTCATGAGCACCTGCTCCTAGGTGAGCATGTGGCCTTTGGTGGCCAAGCTGTCAGCCATCCGCCTGTAGACGGCCGCATTCCTGTGTCTAGTGTGGAGATCGTGGGCATTCGAGGCCTCCCCCCAAACCTCAATGAGGTCCATGATCTCCGCACTAGACCAGGAAGGCGCCCACCTTTTGCGGCCCCTGGCAGGCTCCTGCGAGATGCCAGCCTGCTCCTGGGGAGCGGTGGAGGGCTGGGTGCCACTGGGTTGCTGGCTCATGCTGGGCCAAGTGCACGGACTGCTGGCTCTGTGTTGGCAGGCTTGCAGCTGACACAGGCACTGTAGCCAGAGTCTACCCCTTTAAGGGTTCCAGGGCTGGGTGGGGAGCAGAAGAGTTTTCCTGGTTGTGCCCAGAGTGCCACCAGGGCACCCTGGGAAGGGCTGGAGGCCTCCTATTTTGAAATAAGCATCTACACAGCGCTTATTTCAATTTAGCTATTTCGAATTTGGCGTTATTCCTCGTGGAATGAGGTTTACCAAATTCAAAATAAGTGCTCCGCTATTTCAATTTAATTTTGAAATAGCAGTTTGGCTGTGTAGATGCTAGGAAAGTTATTTCGAAATAACTTTGCTGTGTAGATATACCCTCAGTTGCTATGGCTTACACTGACTTCCTGTCTCACCAACAGGTATGCAAATGCTACCACCAACTTAGCACGTGTTTCCTTGGACTCACCCATCTGCCAATGGATAACTTACACCCCCTAGCCTCTTAGTCATTTACTCCGAGTTTGACTTTCTTTTTTTTATCTCCAAAAATACTCACCAAATTCCCCAGCTCTATCTAATCTATCTATCTAGGTATTTATACTGCACTCAGCTCTCTCCTTCATCTTCAACAACATGCCCCCTGACAAAACAAATCTATCTTAATGACATGCCTTCGGGATGAGGGCATGTTCCCACATTTTGCAATATACTTTGGGCTCCAGTAAGATGATCTATTTAAATGTCACAAACTGTTGGGCTCTTCCGGGATATACAGGACCTAGAATTTATCATCTTCTCTTTGAAGCTCCAGCTCGCATGAGATTTAGAGGCGTTAGCCAGTTTCACAAAGTTTGATGGGCTTATGGGGAAATACGGAATTCAGCCAAGATCGTAATAAAAGATAGGTCCAGCTGATCTTCCAGATCAGCACCTGGGAGGGGACCCATTGCACATGGGTCTAATTCTAGTCTGTGTGAAAGGGGAGGCTCAGCAGTTCCAATAGCATTGTCTTTCCCCCTTCACTGTGGAGTTCATAATCTATGACAAAGGTCTCTCATCTCCAAAATGTGGGGGCAAGGGGGCTTCCTTAATTTTTTTTCATTAAAATGTTTTTCAGACAGCTCTACTATGGATTGGAAAAGCTCAGCTTGGTGACAAACCTTTAATTCACTGCACAAGGAATCTCCTTCACTAAGCCAAGGGTGTATGATTTAAAGCAGTGTTTCTCAACCTTTTTTTTATAAAATACCCCTTTTAAAAAAAAAATTATAAGTACCCCTGTACCTACAGTTTTCAGACACACAATTTTTTTTTCTACCATTGCAACACATTTGTTTAAACAACTTAATCGTAGCCGGGCAGGTGATGAAATTTTTGGGTGTAAAAATCACAAAAATAATAAAGCACTGTAAAACGTGAAACAAAAATTCAGTTTTCTCCAAATTTCAGTTGTGTTGATGTACCCCCCAGACTTCTCTTGAGTACCCCTAAGGGTACTCGTACCACTGGTAGAGAAACACTGATTTAAAGGGTGGAGTCACCCTTCCACAGTAATATCCTGTTATGCTGGGGAGTCCAGAGCTAGCTACTGTCAGAAGAAGCTCCGTCAGCAAAGAACTAGATCTCACAAAATCTCTGGAATCTGGGGACTGAACTCCTGACCCTATAACAGAAAAATGTTGAGGAAATGCCACACTGAGGGGAATATCAAGGAGATTTCCTTCTGCTTCCTGTGTTATTGTTAGGGTTTATTGAGGGGAGAGAGGGTTCTTCTCCCTACACAGGAGAAGACAACCCCCCTACTTTAAACTTTCATAGCCCCTTTCATCCAAGGATCTCAAAGCATGATATGAGAATGAATTCCTACAACACAGGTTAACAGTATATGGGGACCTGTTTCCTGTGCCACTGAACTCCAGGCTCCTCTATAGTGAAATACAGCCGTTGTTTAATTACACTAAACAATACCACTAATTTAGAGAAGGAAGTAAAGAAGAATACCAAATACAACTAAAACTGCCTAGAGAATTTTATGAGAAAGAAATAATTACCCATGTTGGAATCTGAGAAAGATTTCCACCCATCCAAATGGTCAGGAATTCAGTTTCACATCTCAATAAAAAAAATCAGCAACTCAAAAGAGGATATCCTCCAATAGCATACTGATCCTCAGCATCGCCCTGGGCAATGGCTCCACTACTGATTGAGAAGGAAGAGGTTCCACCAACTGGTGGATCATCAACACCACATCCTTCTAAACCTATATCCTTTTGACCAAGTGCTGACCCCATCCAACAGAGCTTAGCTTGCAGAGATCCCACTACAGAAGAACATGGGCTACAGCACAAATACCTAGGAACGAATTATTTCAATTTAAAAAAAAACTATTGAGTTGGATTTTACTTTTTTGTGTTTGTTTGTTGGGGGGGTTGTTTGTTTGGGGAGGGGGGGCAAATGGTGTGTTCAAAAATGCATCTGAGAGAATGTAAAATTACAAGTGGGTTTAAATTGTACTGACTAGTAAGGGGAAAACATTTTTCCAAATATTTTTCTAGCTGACATAGAATGAAGAGACAGTAGTTTCAACTACAAATGAAAAATGAGCTACCAATACAGATAAGAGACCAGCCAGATTGCTAAGTAGCTTGAATTTGTCTTTGTTACAAAAAAGATAAAGGCATTAGAGACAACAATTAAGTTTGCTGAGGAAAAAGGATTGTCCAAATCAATCATAATTAACAGACAGTGCCTTAAAAAGACAGGCAGAAAGAAACAAATAGCAAATGAGAAAACATACAAGATAAAAAGAAAAAGAATATTAAAAGGAAAAGAGTAAAATATTGACTATAGGTTGAAGAAGCAATATTTAAGCTCACTGGGAAGGAAGACAAATTTTGGAAGTACTCCACATAACTAGCATTAATGAGATAAAATTAAGAATGTTAAAGGTTAAGTACAGTAGGATCTATAAAGATGTTTAATAATTTTCTAAAGGGTAATGGGTGAGACCTCCAACCATTCAGACATTTAAAACTAGACTGAAAAAATACTGGAGAACATGGAGTAGGGAACAATCCTGCACTGATAGAGAAAATGGGCTATGTGAATGACTGGGGCCTTTTCCATTTCTTACTTCTATGGTTTTAGGGCATGCAGTTTAATGAAAGTCAAGATGAATCTCTGAACATCAGGACAAAGAACTCAGCAGGAAGGGCATAAAAGATACTGGATATAAAAGCTCAATATCTGGTAAAAGGACACTGCCCTGGTATTTTTAAAAATGATTTCACACAAATTAGTGAAGACTAAGGAGGAACTCTAAGTAGGTGTGGGGGAATGTTATGTGTGGTTTCTAAATCAATATAGCAGATTCAGGAGAGCTTAGCAAGTTAAGGTAAAAATGACTGCTTTTCAAAATTGATACAATCAAGGTTGGCCCAAAGATTATAAACAAAAACTAAAGATTAAAAAACAAATCTATAGAATAACTTGAGGCAAGACCTCAAGAGATGTGGTTTCAAATCACTCTCCCAACCAGAATTATCAACAGTTCACATCTTAAACTCAGAAATTACACATTTCAATTTTAATTTGGCAAACGAAAGTGAAACAGCCAAATTAAGACATTTTCTTATACAGTAGAATCCCATTTATCCAAACCTCCTTTATCCAGCTCTCCATATTAACTGAACAGCCAGTGCACACACAGAAATATGGGAAATTTACATTTCCTATATGGTAACACTACTGTAATTGTTTTTTCAGCCTTGTAAAATGACTGTGACTACTCAACGAAACCATGTAATATTGTCCCTAGCCATAAGATGCTGGATGATGCCAAAATCATACAGCCTGTGCTACATGTTGACAATGATCAGGAAGCTGAAGATTCTGCTGAGAAAGAACTGACAGAAAAAATGACTCACTGCGATGCTCAAACAGCAAGAAACATTTTTCTTCAGTACTTAGAGCAACAGGCTGATACCGACTTCATTGAACAGTTGTTGATTAAGTGACTCTGTGATAGCACAAGGAGGCTGAGAATCTCCCATCTAAAACAAAACAGACTGTCAATTTTTTTCCAGACATGATAAACCACGATTTTTTTCCAGACATGAGTGCTGCTATACCCACCACTGTGCTGTACACTATTTTGATACATGTTTTGATACATTATGGCTGCGTCTAGACTGGCATGATTTTGCGCAAAAGCGGCCGCTTTTGCACAAAATCTTGCCGCCTGTCTACACTGGCCGCTAGTATTTGCGCAAGAACATTGACTTTGTAATGTACAAAATCAGTGGTTCTTGCGCAAATACTTTGACGCTCCTGCTCAGGGATAAGCCCTCTTGTGCAAGTATTCTTCCACAAGAGGCCCAGTGTAGACAGCCACCTTAATTTCTTGCGCAAGAAAGCCCGATGGCTAAAATGGTGATCGGGGCTTTCTTGCGCAAGAGCGTCTATACTGGGCACGGATGCTTTTGCGCAAAAGCAAATCTTTTGCGCAAAGGCACATGCCAGTATAGACGCTCTCATGTGCAAATACTTTTAACGGAAAAATGTTTCTGTTAAAAGTATTTGCACAAAATCTTGCCAATCTAGACGCAGCCTATGTGTATTGCATGTTACTAATGTTTTCACCATCAGTATTGCTGTTGTTGCATCTTAAAATGACCATTTCTCCATTTTTAAAATCTAGTCCTGTTCACTAGTAAGAGTTTATGTATGCTGTAAAGGAGTCTATATTTTAATGCCTGAGTTCATCATTTATGTATTTTTTTAAAACCAGCATTCTTTACTAGAAGTAACAGTTCCTGTACATTGTAAATAATGAAGGGAGCTATGCCTTAATGCTTTGTAATGAGCATCATTTTTAAAATGCAAAAAGGTACTGTTTGTGATGCTATGTGTAAACAAAATAGAAATAGAAATGGTGTCTTGTGTAACATAAAGCAGATTTCATAGATAGCCCCTGTAATGTCCAGGGTTAAACAGTAAGGAGTGTAAAAATGATAACTCATTAAAAACTCACATCTGTTTTCCTGTTAATAAATTAACAAAACATTGCTTACAAGAAGTAACAGTTTGTATATACTGTTACTAGATAAGAAGAGGAGGAAGGACTCATTAATTTAAAAGCTTTCCTGGAAGGGGTCAGTTAGTTTAAAAGCAACTCCACATCTTAAAGTAACAGATAGAAAGCTCTTTGCTCACTGTCCTGATTATCTGAATTTTTTATTATCCAATCTGGTCCTGGCCTCCACTTGGATGAGCTAAATGAGATTCTACTATATTTTTCCCCTTCACTTTTAAGTGAATATATATTTTAATTGAAGGTTACTGGTGTTTATTAGTGAATCTCCTATTCAGAGGGAATAATTTTGGGCCTGCAATGAACCCTGGGCACTGAGGATATTTTTGACACTTACTGATGAAGTGAATTAGGAACAATGATTCATTTACTTAAAATGAGAGAACAAGAAATGGTCACATTCATGAACTATTTATGCCACAGGTATACTAAATTTTGCATCAGTTCTGAAGTTAAATCATGCAACTTCTGTGCAACTCACATGGAAAAGACGTTCCATACAGGTTTCTTGACACTCCATGGAACAGTTCTCTAAGATACTGATAGATGAGGAAAGTAATGTGCTACATTTAAGTACTTTAAAAACTTTCTGGTCTTGCAGATTTGACAATTTGTACAATTGCATATTTTCTTAATACTATTGGAAATCCTGTGAAGCAGGCAGTATTTGGAAACATATATAAGCTATCATTTACCGTTTTTGTACTTCTCATTGTCTGCTGCTTCATAAAAACCAACAAAAATCATTACAAAAATTGAAACTAAATGGCAGCAGGGCTGGAGGAAACAAACAAGCATCACAAGAAAAACATACTGATGCATTAACAAAAAGGTAGAAATGGTAAGACAAGACAAGCAAGTCAGAGTAACTCCACAGCAAATCTAACTGGTAAGAGCAGAAAAAAAATAATTATGAGGAGATTCAAGAATCAGAAAATCTATTTAGACTGAATAACAGAGGAAGAAATAATCATGTCATAGAATACAAATACCATTGTGTGAAGAGCCCGAAGGTCCAACTGATACTTACTTACCCGAACAAAGCAACAGCTGTCAAGGTGATGAATGCCAGAACTATTCAGTACCGTTCAGAGACTGGTTTAAAAAAAAAGTACTCACTTTTTATCAGTTCTCTCTCAGACTCTGAAAGAATGTTTGAAACCAATCAAGAAATCAGTCTATTATGCACTAGAGAACAACACTGTGAGCATTCAGTCCTGGCAGCTTTAAAATCCATGAATACATGGATATTCATTAATGATCAGGAACCTTTGAACTTGTCCACTAAATTTTGATAGGAGCTTCATATTGGAAAAGACTAGATTGAAAGGAGATTGTCTGACTTCATTTCACATTTCCAAACCAGTATTTATGGAAGAAAACAGCTTTCTGTTCTGGAAGCTTAAGTTATAATTAGAGCTATAGCTTTGTCATGATGAAAAAAAAGCAAAAAGTATTGAATTATAGCTTTAAATCTCAGAAGTTCTGAGCATGTTATAATAATAGTGCTTTGCCATGGAGAGCATGTACTTCATTTGAAGATCTCAAAAATCTTTGTAGATGTTAATTACATTACAAAATGACCCCCATAGGTGCTTGGGTAAGCCAAGGCACAGAGAAGTTAAGTATCTTACCTAAGGATGTACAACAAATCTGTGAGAATTTCTACTATTGAGGTGTAGTGAGGGTGTTATGTGCCTGGAGGCAAAGGAAAAATTTGTGACGCACAATCCCCACGCCACCGCCACCGTGCAGCGGGGCCCCAAACCTGGCGCACGGCTAAGTCCAACCCTGGGAGGGAGAGGGAGCTTGTACCATGTCTTCCCCACCCCCTCCAGTTTGGGACTGGGCCCCAGCATGCACTAACCTCCCGGCGGAGATGGAGGAGGGTTGGGCTGGGGACAGAGAGGCGGGGAGGAGGCTCTCACTGGTGGTGGCGGGCGGATGAGGAGCAGGCAAGCCGAGGGATGACGGGGAATGGAGAAGGACTAAATTGGCATCTCCCTAGCATGGCGCCCGGGGGCAAGTGCCCCCCTCCAGTACACCACTGTTCTGCTATCAGAGCCCAAAAAGCCCACCAACCAAATTTATTCCAATTCCCAGATCATGTTGCCCAAAACAACCATTTTTTAAAATACAAACAACATGAACAGTCCATGGACAATGATAACAATGACACTAAGAGCAGCACTATCATACCAATGCCTTCCTTAATAAATTCTTATAATCTCCTGCCAGTTTATTTACACACAGAGTCTTTTTTCACTTAGGAGCCAAGAGTTTTTATGTTGCTTTGGTGAATTCACATTTTCACTGAAAGGCCAATGGGCTTTGGGGTAATACAATGTTGAAGGAGCTCTCACTTACTTTCAGCTGCTAGTGTCAATTCTGGAAAACTCTGCTAAATTTCTTCAACTTTTACCATTATATCTGATTCCTTTCTACCACATATGATTCTTTTCTTCCCAGCACAACCCTACGTACCAAATCTATTTTATGGCTGTGGTGAAGGTATAGCAGAAATGCATGTTGCTAAATTTAGAAATTAGTATTTTATCTGAAACACTGTAAAAACAGATGGGCAAGGCAAAATAAACTTTAATATATATGATGTGAGCTGATTTCTGCGGGTACACCCAATCACAGTCCATAAAAGGCTCTCTCTTCTCTTTGGCTAGAGAAACCCAGGTAATACAGCTTTAAGAGATGGGGATGGATTGGTTGAGCCAGGCAGAAAAGCTGCTTTGTGTTACAAAGGAATTGAACATAGGCTTAGTCGTGCACATTACTTAGAACCAAAGAGGCCATGAGGTGGGGAAACCCACTGAGTGGAGGAACTTCCAGGCCAGAGTACAAGGACAGTGCATAGGAAAAATGGGATATAAGATTTCTGGTAAAGTATTTCAGCTGGGGATCTGTAAGTGTACTACTTGTGTGTAGATTTGCCATTGCTCTTGACCTCTTTTGTCCCAGGTGGATAGGACTTGTTTATACATAATGAATAAAAGTCGTAACAAGCATATACTCTGAGGGTATGTCTAGACTACATGCCTCTGTCACCAGAGGCATGTAAATTAGACTACCCAACATAGTCAATGAAGCGAGGATTTAAATATCCCCGGCTTCATTAAAATAAAAATGGCCGCCACGCTGTGCCGGCTCAGCTGATCGTCGGCACAGCGCGACAGTCAAGATGCGGATCGGTCGACAGGGAATGCCTTTGTCAACCGCTCCTGTAAACCTCGTTTCACGAAAGCCACTTTCATGGAACTGTGTGATGAGCTCGCCCCCACCTCATGGCACAAGAACACAAGAATGAGAGCTCCCTCCTGGTGGAGAAGCCTGTGGCAATTGTACTATGGAAGCCGGCTACTCCGGAGAGTTACTGATCTGTCGCCAATAAGTTTGGAGTGGGAAAGTCGATCATTGGACTCATGTTAATGGAAATGTTCAGGGCCAATCAAGATCATGACACTGAAAAATGTGCATGAGATTGTGGATGGCTTTGCACAGATGGGCTTTCTTTACAGTGGAGGGGTGATAGATGGCACACAGAGGGACCGTTGTTAAAACTAGACAGAGCACAAACACTACCCATTTTAAACACAAGCACTGTTCACATACCTACCACTGACTGGATGTCCTAGGGTGAGTGCAAGACACAAGACCTCCAAAATGGGGAGTTAACCACTGGGGTAGGGATTTCATGGGGGCAGTGCTTTCCTGTAGTCTGGGCAGGTATGTCTTGGGGAGAGCCAACACTGCAGGGAGGCCCTATAATCACTAATGTCCACACATTTTCCACAGGCAGTAGTAATCCCAGAAG
The DNA here is from genome assembly GCA_019425775.1 of Rafetus swinhoei. NCBI lineage: Eukaryota > Metazoa > Chordata > Testudines > Trionychidae > Rafetus > Rafetus swinhoei. The sequence goes on from CM033424.1 coordinate 161,822,135, forward strand.
ATCTTTCTGTGCTGAGGGTGAGAAGGAAAGCAAGGGAAATGTCTGTGAAACTGCAGCTTCAGTCCTGGCCCTTATGCAGCTTGCCTGTGGGCAGCAATGGTTCCCTCTCCTTATGGCACGTTACCCTTAATGGGACAGCGAACACAGCAGCTCTTCCACAGAACCTGCAGAGGTAAATAGTCCAGCATCTGCATGGCACTGTCGATGAGATCTGTGAGGCTGAATACTGTGAAGTGACAGAGTCCATCTACACTCTGTTCTACATCTAACTAGCGCTGTGTCAGTATTAGCACCACACACAAACAAGCCTGCTTTCTGCAACCCTCCTGTGCCCAACAACTCGCTTGAGCGCTTCCAGAAATCAAAACCACTTGCCAGGTGCACCCTCTGCTGTTTGTGCTTCTCCAGCTTCCAACTGCTGTGACTGGATAGCCTCCTCAGGGGTAGAAAACAGCTCCTGACTGCATGCAACTGTGGATTCTGAGTCATCCTCTGAGACAGGTACACATCTGTTCAATGTGTCTTTTTGATTATGAATGTGTGGTCTCCTGAAAAATCACATTTGAATGTCTTCACATGAAAGGTTATCTTGGGTGTGTGAGTTAACTTTCCTCGGGACTGTACTGCATTCAACAACAAGATGTTGAAAGACAAACAAAGTCTCAAAAAATCATGTTGTCAAAGAAATAGAACTGGTATCAAGCAGCTTCACATCCTGAACAATCCCAGTAACTACTTTAATTGTAAGTAAAATATATGAAACCATAAAATATCTGAATATATATATATAATATATTAAATTGCTTTATCTTTTCTGCTTACTGTAAGTAAATACCCTGAGCAATGGCCATCTCTTACCCAGCTTCCCAGTTTCAGTTTAGGGAAATATGGTCCACCAACCTAAAGGTCACTTTTTCAAAGGCTGGTACAACAAATCTGTCTGAACAACATGCGTTCACCAATCTTACTTGCAAAGTTTTAATTGTTGTTGTCATTATGTATTTAAACATCTAACAGTAACCTGTTTGTCCTGACAAAATCAATATATTTATCAAATAGTGCTAACTCAGTCAGCAAGAAATATTATAAACAAAAAAAAATATAAAATTTAGTGGCCCTTCCCCACAAATGTCCATTGCTAGATCTTAAATCGATAGTATGTACAGGACTCCATAAACACTTCCAGTCTGGATGGGAGAGGAAATGTCAACAAACATAAAACTAAATTAAATGTAATTCCAAGAAATGGTTCCAACGATACTTCCAAAAAGTGATGCTCTTATTCCTGTCCTTTTCTTCCTTTCAGTAATTTGAACTGTAAGATGCAATTGTTGGCAAAAAAAAAGCCACTATGTTTTTGTGATCTTGATATAATAATACAATAAAGATAATACAATACATATGTCCAGTATGCATTTACCTGTACGTAGAAATATGGCCTAGTACATAAACAATGAGGATAATGTGGTTTACAGTCCAGAAAGCACATTAAAATCTTTGCAGTTGTTTGAAAATATGAATGTTACTATGCTATCCCCTATATTAATTGTCAGCAATGTTATTTGAAACAACAACATACAGCTAGCACTTCTCTTTCTGGACTGTGAATAGAAACTCTTCTAGATCTAATAAAATTACTGATATTTATGAAAGTAAATGCAAGAAAATAGCTTAGATTTTATTTTTTATACTCCAGGTCTCTTCTGTTTGCTATCCACATACCTACACAGACAGACTCCCTACATTTGATAGATAGGATTTACACAAAAGATATAAATATATAGATATAATTACACAAAAATATAGATAGATATAGATATAGATATAGATATGCTGACCATACATCCCATTTTTTCCAGGAAAGTCCTGAATTTAAATGCTCTGTCCCTGTGTCCCTGTCAAGTAGGGAAATGTCCCGAAAAGCCCCACCAGATCCAGCACCACCATTTTTCTCCCCCACTGGAACAGCTTTGCAGATGCTAGCACGGCACAGCAGCACTGCCCCCCTCCCTAGCAGGTAGGCGACATCCTGGGTTCTTTCACAGCAGCAGCCAGGGCCGCTTCCGGTGGTGCACAGTTTCTGGGTTGGGTTGGAAGCTGGACCCCAGAGCATTCTCCGAGCTCCTGTGCAGAGCGCACCGCCACCCAGAAACCCTCTGCTGGTCCCACCCCATCACAGTGGGGACCAAGACCACACTTTAAAAAATAGCACTGCTGGCAGCCCCGGCTCCAGCTGAAGTCAAGTGGCAGCCACACGAGGCAAGTTCCAGTTGGGGCAGCCTAACCGGAACAGGCCTCGTGTGGCTGCCATTGACTCCAGCTGGAGCCAGGGCCACCCATGGGGACCGGGACAGCAGTACTAAAAATAGCACCATGGGAGGTCCTAGCTCCAGCCCCCACAACCTGGAAAGCAGAAGGTGAGGGAAGGGGCAGGGGGAGAACTAAGGGAAAGGGGGTGAGGAGAGGAAGGGGCTTGTGCTGAGGCGAGGGGGGGCAGAGCAGGAGAAGAAAGGGGCAAGCACCAAGGAGCAGGGTGGAGGAGAGACAAATGCCAGGGGGCCAAGAGGAGACAATGAGGAAAAGGGCAGGAGAGAGGAGGGGAGAGAAGGCATCAGTGGGGGTAGAAGAGGAGAGGGGATAGGGTGATGCTGGGAGAGGGGAGGGGCAATGGGGGCAAGAGGGAGGAAGGAGAGAGAGGAGGAGTGGGTGCTAGGAGAAGAGGGGTTAAAAGGAGGGGTGGGCATGAGGAAGGCAGGGGATGGAGCAAGTCATGTGTGAGGGCACAGAGGGCCATGAGGAGAACTGGGGCAGAGGGTGATAAGGGGGTGGGCAACAGGGAAAAAGAGGGCAAGGAGGACAGGGGCAGTGAGGGAAGGGGTAAGGGAAGGTGCAGGTGCCAGAGGATTGTGGGGGTGAAGCAGAAGGGCAGACACATGGAGGGGAGGGATGGGCACCAGAGGACAGAGGAGAGAGGCAGTGCAGGTGGGTAGAGGAAAGTGTTAGGAGAGAGGATGGGGAGGGGCAGCTACAGATAATCAGAGTGGGGCTAGAGGAGGAGTGGATATAGGGAAGAAAAGGGCTGGTGCAGGAGTCAAAGAGGATGGGGAGGGAGGCAGATCCCCAAAGGGCTGAGGGGAGAGAGAAGGGCAAGACCCAGGACAGCAGAGGAGGGTGAGGGGTAGGGGGCAGCAGGCACCAGGGGAGCAGATGGGACAAAGGGAGGGGAGGAGAAATGGCAGCAGAGGGAAAAGGGAGAGGTTTATAAGATATGTATTAATAACTTGGGTGCCACAGCAGCACACATCCAAACAAGCGCACATGAACTTAATACTAGTGCACAAGACAAAACTCACTCTGCTCATGGGAGGAAAATCTTAGAGGGAACACTGCCCCTGGCCTCTCCCCCGGCGTTAATGCAATGCAAATTGGGTTAATGCAATTGCAGGATAGTTGCATGGGGAGTCCTGTGGGGGCCAAACCCATCCCTATTGCAGAGAACAGTGGGAGGAGTTCTTAGAGGGGTCACATGATTCTCTTTACTTCTGGTCATGTGTCCATCTTGACCCCTGGAGTACTACCTCCAGGGGTGGGATTTCTTGTGGCAGGGGGCTTGGCTAACAGGGGTCAGGAGGTGTGGCTAATGTGTCCCTAATTTTGGTTCACAAAATATGCTCACCATAGATATAGCTATAATTACACAAAAATAGATACAGATATATAGATATAATCACACTAGCAGATTTACCCAGCATTGCTCAGGTCCTCAACTGTAGTAATGATTAGAGTGGTTTTTGGGGGTTATTAAAAGGAAAACATACATGCTGTATTTAAATGATTGTATCAGGGAGGGGGTTAGGTGTGAAGGGGCTCAAGGCAGGGGCTGGTATGGGAGGCATGGGGCTCTGGGCAGGGGATGGAGGTGCAGGAGTCAGGAAAGGGGTGGGGCTTCAGGAAAGGGTTGGAGGGCATTGAAGTGAAAGCAGGGGTGGGGGCCTCAGGGTTCAATGTGGGGCAGGGCTCAGTGTAGGGTGTGGGGGTGCAGAAGTCAGGGCAAGGGTTTGGGTGTGGGGAGGCTGAGAGCAGGAAGTGCTGGAGTTAGGGTGGGGGGAGGGCTCATGGTAGGGGTTGGAATGAAAGAGTGAGGGCAGGGAGCTGGGAGGATTGGGGGCTCAGGGCAGGGAGTGGAGAATGCTGAAGTGAGGGCCGGGGATGAGCGACTCAAGGCACAGGGTTCGGTGGGGGGGCTCAAGGCAGGGGGAGGAAGTTGGGGGGCTCAGGACAGGGGGCTGGGAGGTTACCCGGGCCAACTATGGTGGTGAAGGTGGCGCAGCTCCGACAGCAACTCCTCCCAATGGGTCAGGGCTGAAGGGGCCAGCCCCCTGTCTCCAGTCTGTCTACTTTTAAACCACATGCCAAGGTATCCAAGCACCTTCTCCTGGCCTTATTTCTCACAGTGTGCCAAATCTGAGGAAAAGCAAATGCTAATGTTACAATATATTTTTATTCACGATTGTCTTTGATGAAGTTAAAATATTAAATAGAGATTATCAGACTGCACAGCAATGAAATAAACCTGGCTCTAATGGCTTCCATTTGTAAACATTCAAATGCTTTCTAATTTATCTACCACTTTGGTTGGAGAAAGCATGTCACCCCTTAAATGGACTCTACAGTCACCTAATTCATTTTGTTTTCTTAGCATTCAAATATTCACAGAAAAAGCTTTTCCCTAAGTTGGCAAAAACTACTTAATTCCCCCTTCATCTTGTTTCAAAGCCCATTAACTATGTCTAACTGTTAGCACTTACTAGCTTTCAAATAGCTGTGAAAGCTGCAAGGTGCACAGTAATCCACCAGCCCCACTGCTCTTGTTATTGAATCAGGATTTTACATGATTACTATAATCAACCTAAGTATGTGCTCCCATAAAACCTTAACTCTGCTTCTAACTATAACCACTCTGTTTTCACAGGTACATTTATTTACTGTTCTTTCTGTTTCTCCCTCCCATCCTAACCCCTACAAATATGTCAGGTAGCCTTTTGTTATGGATTAATTTATTGACCACTTTTAGACAGCTTACTGGAAAGTGGTAAAGTATATAAACAGAGATAATATAAATGACTCAATAACATTCCCACCTAAAATGATGTATCTGAAGGCATTAACACATGGTGGTAATTAGGGCTAGAGTGTCAACTTGCAAAACACAAGACACAAAAGTTAGAGGAGTTAAGCATTCAAATATTAGCAGTGTTGCTGGGCAAGAAATATTGACTTTGATATTCTCCAGCTGGTACATATAAACAGATGTATTGAGGTATGGAGTATGTGTATGTGACCTTCCACATGACTTTTGTCAGGCTTGGTCAGAAAAAGTTAAGCATAAGGGATGAAAAAACATGTTGTGGTCCATGCTTAGTAAACAATGACTTCCCTTTATCTTCCCTGAAAAAAATTGCTTTGTCAAAAGTCATTTTATACTGAAATATAAGCACCATCCAAACTCTACAGACCTATGTCCACATACATTCAAAATATTCATTAGCTAATCTTTTTTAAAAGTAATTATCTAAGTGTAAGGGGACTGTTAGCTCTTTACTAAAACTCAGTGGGGGGTTTTTGGTTGGCTAGCTCCCAGTATCAAAAGGGGAAGGGTCCATGAGAAATCAGAGCCCTGAGACTGACAGTCCCCAGGGACAATGGGAAGAGGCCAATACTCCAGGTCAGCCTGATTGACAGGTCGGACAGGCCAATGAGGAAATCAGGAGTCTAGGTCCCATCCTCGGTGTGAGCTGGGATTTTCTGGGTCTCTCAAGGTGTGTCTAGACTACGGGGGGGGCCTTTTTCCGAAAAAACTTCCCCTGTGTCTAGACTGCCACTGCGTTCTTTTGAAATTAAATCGAAAGAATGTGGCATTTTTTTCGACCGCGGTAAACCTCATTTTTATGAGGAACAGACTGTGAACTGTCCTTACACTCAGCAGACTTCTGTTTGTGATGTCCCCGTGCTACAGAGCAGGGCTATGTGTTCTTTTTTAACTTTTCTCATTTTTTCCTTATTCTTTTCTTTTTAATCAGTTGCTGTTTAATAAATTGTATTCGCTTTGAACTGTATGTAGTGATCAGTGGGTCAGGAAAGCATCCAGTGAGAAGAGAGTACCCTGGAAAGGGGACACCCTAACCCCTGCCCTAAGTGACTACAACATCGGGGATTCAGCCCCAGAAAACCTGGGCCCAGCCTTGTTGGGATTTCGAGAAGTCTGCTATTCAGGAGAGTGGAAGGGGAGCCCTCAGGGTCAGGGAGGCCTTTGGGTAAAGGAAGTGAGAGCGGGGACTCAGATCCTTTCGCTGGTCCATTTCACCAGGGTAATGTAGAAGCCAGGAAAGTTCCCCACAATAGCGGGGCCATTCCCCTGCTTACATAATAATAAGTTATTGTAACTCATCATATTATAGTTCATAACTAAGTAAGATTAAGACTTTAATATGTACCAGTATAGAGGGATCTAAAAGAGTATTGAGGTATTAAACAAGTGTAGCATTTATTTTTGTGAACATTCCACTACTATGATAGGTATCAACAAGGAAACCTCAGTCCTACTAACAGTTCACAAGCTCTCTTCCGCAAAACTGTTGAAGCAGAAGACAGGCCCAAAACAATGAAATGCTATGGAAGCAGGAATTTTATGAAGCCTTGGAGATGGCAAAGGTTGAACTGTAGCAACATTTCAACCAGGATGGAATGAAAACTGCAGCACACAGGGAGCAAATTCTTACTGAATCAGAACAAAGGAAGAAATGTTCTGCAAAATTTGAGGCAAACTCTCAACTTCACCTTCCACAATAATTTGATAAATCCAATGAACCATGTTTGGCGATCTTGGAAATTACTGGAGATGGAAGATTTTTGAAAGTCACATAAATAGCTGGAAAAATTATCCTGCAAATGTGTATTTGCATGAAAAATTGTGTTTTCACAGGGAATATAAATCGCATGAGAGGACAAACTTATGGTGGTGCTCCAGGACCAGATGACAGACATAGCTAAATGCATCAAAGATGTTAATCCAAAAGCTGTTTCAGTTCATTGTATGAACCACAATTTGAATCTTATTGTGCAGGAAGCTGTTAGTAACTGTGCCATGATTCAAAGTTCTTTGAGCTTGCTTCATGATCTTCATTAAATTATTAATTCATCACCAAAAAACCTTGCCATTTTTGAGAACCTCTAAGCGTCCTATTTCTCCCAATCTGATTCTTTACATTCACTCAAGCCTCTTTATCCCACTTGCTGAATAGCAAGAAGTCAAGCAACTGAATCAGTACTGTACAATTACAAAGCTATTTATGACACTTTAGAGGAGCTAACTGCCACTGAGAGAACACAGAAACGGCAAAGAAAGCACCTGGATTTGAGCTATGATTACACACTTTGTCACGAATCATGGGTAGTGTGAATGGTTGAAATGAGTGAATTAACAGTAAGTGAGCTGAAGAGAAGCCATACTAAGGTTCGAGTCAGTGCCACCGAAGGATTATGGACTTGTTTACAACTATGAGAAAAAGGACTGTGTGTAACCAATGGATATCACTCCACATGGACTGATTTCCCCTCCCCCAAGGGGTTATATACCACACCAATTTGCCCTGCAGAGCGGAGTCCATCGATTTGGTATATTGTGGTGACGTGCATGTCGGACTCCCGCCTCAACTAAATTAATCAACATTACCTGGGGTTTGGCCAGCCCCGATGGTAAGTGGTATGTGTGAGTGTGTCTGTGAGAGTGTGTGCTAATTTGGGTTAAGAATTAGATTGTTAATTATTCAATTTAAGCATTGCTCTTAATCTGCTTTTAATGCTTTTTAATTGCTAATTTATAAATGTATAAATACAAAACTTTTAACACTGCTCCTAAATTGCTTGCAATAAAACTTGCTAAAGGTGTATATTTGGGCTTCTGTGGATCTATTGTTCTGTGATGCTGATTAAATGCTTGGTGTGCGGCCTGATAAACCGTACAACAGCACCCTCTTGTGACAGATGGTGGAGAATGCAGGCACAGGCAAATGAATCCACAGTAAAAGCACTGGTGTGTAAAAGAATTTGCTGTTAAAGTAATAAGGAGTGGGTTGTTAAAGTGATACTTAAAGTGATACTTATTGACTATGGGGGGCTGTCTGTCTGAAGAAAATACCCCAAGTCAAGTAAAATATACCTCAGGAAAGTATAGGAGAAGGACAGTCTTCTTGGCTATACACTGGGGGGGGGGGGTCTTGGGACACTACGGTGTCTAGCCCTGTGCTGGTTCTTTTAATCCTTGGAAAGTATAGGAGGGAATCTGCCCCAGGGGCGGCCCGTGGCTATAGGTGGACTCGGCTGCCGCCTAAGGCGCCGCCGCCTGGGGCGCCCGATGATGACGTCACGGGGGCACCCGCCGATGACGTCAGTCCATTGACAGCCCTGCAGGCGGGGCGCCAATGGTGCATTCCGCCTGGGGCGCCAGCTGCCGCAGCTGGCCTCAGGCCACTCCTGATCTGCCCCCTCTCGTCTACACACTGGGAAGGTCTTGAGATAGGAAAAAGTTATTTAAGTGTAGCTGCAGGACAACTGGAGGAAGTGAGGGGAAAATTTAAAAAAGGAAAATCAAGTTTTACAGGGTATGATAAAAAGATTAACCCTGAAACAAGGTAGAGCCCCTCTGGAACATATCCATTGTGATTTAATTATTGAGAACCTACAGCAAAAGTTAGAATTCGCCACTAGGCAAGTAGCTGCAGTTGCTTCTGGGAAGTGGGACAACATCCCTGAGGGAAAAGGAGATCCAGAGGAAATTTGGGAAAGAATAGGAATAAAAGTAAAAGAATTTTGCAATTAATATAAGATGGCATAAACAGTATTCCACTATGCTAACTTCCCAAATAAATGAAAAAGAAATAGAAAAATAGAGAAAGCAACACAGGCTGTCAAGCACTAGAAAGCTGCTCTGCTGGCAGACCAATAGGCTGTCCAGGCATATGATTTTCTCGAACAAGTAAAGCAGGAAAATAAGAAATTGGAAAAGGCTGTTGAAAACCTGGAAAATAATGAAGTCCCATCCCCTGTTGTAAACAACAGACTGCAAGCACTTTCACAGTGCCTGAAAAGTGGGGACAGAAATAAAAAAGGTGGCCCTGGCAAATGTAAAAGATTAAATGGGGCTCACTGCCTTGCAACCACAATCATATGATGGAGCAAGCCCAGAAGAACGAAGGTTAGTGTTTCCGTTCTTCCCTCATATAGGGTTTTAAGGGTACATGACAAATAAGACTAAAAATTTCTAGTAAAAACAAACTGGGCACATTGGTGCAAAAATTCAGAAAAAAAGCCTAATGAAAAGCAAAAGAGGCAAACTATATCTTTGGAACAAATATTGCAAAAGTTTAAGCACAGCCCATGGTCTGACAATGTCTTAGCTTACGTTTATACCATGCAGACCTTAAAAGCAAATTGGTGAAATATTTACTGGTTTACAAACCCTTAGTCTCAGTCAAAAGAGATAAGACTGCTGCAGTCTGGCTGTTATGAAAAACCTGTACTAAAGAGTTTAAAAATTATCATTAGCTGACTGCAGAAATAAACATTTGGATTTACCCAAAAAAAGGAACCAGAAGGTGTGGGGACTAATTAAAAAGCCCACACTTCTTGCTAAATTAGTAAGGGACAAAAACCTGTGTCCATGGAAAGGGGCCATTCAGCAGAGAAAGTATGATCAGGCACAAACAAATAAAAAGCAAATAAGTGATAGTGGGAAGCAAAAAAGGTTTAAAGCGCTGAGGGGGCATAGTGGCAGGAATAAGGGAAAGCGCTAAGTACAGACATTGGAAATTTGAATTCTTGAAAAATTACTTGGAATGGTAATATTTAAACTAATGAAGTTTTTGGTTGAAGGGTGAACAAGCGATTAAGGGAAAAAATGAGAAATTAACTCTGTGGAGTGTGGAAGGAATTGAGCAATTGTAAAAAATGCTAGAAGGAAAAGTGTTATAGGGGAAAAAAACTCCTTTGTTTCTTTGCAGCCTCTTTCCTGAGGAATGTGTAAATAATCCAGGCAAAAAGTATTCTGATTTAAATATTTGGCTATGGACACTTTTGTTAAATCTGCTAAAAGGGATATAAGGGGTTCTATTGAACCTTACCCGGTCAAATGCATAAAGGGAATGCAATCTATGCATTGTAGATTTGAGAATCTTTTTTTATAGGTTTCAAATGAATTGGTTTTGTTTTATTTTGAATAATGCCCTTTCATTTAAAGTTGCAAACTGACAAAACAGCTTTTGCCAGACACAGATAACTAGTGCTGCTTGTCTTCTAGCATTTAACCCTTAAGGTACCTCAATGCTTTATAAGGTTCAAAATCTTGTTACAGGCCAAGTTGTGGCTGATATTTGGGACAGCCAAAACCCCCAAAATGAGGATGGGTTCTGGATTTCTTTTTTGGGGGGGAAGGAGAGGGAGAGTAACAAATCAGACTATTACTTTGATAAGGGAGCCAATATCAAGAACCATGAGCCTTAAAATGGTTCTAAGTAATCAGACTGTTGCTTTGATGAGGATACATAAAATCTATAAGACACCACATGTACTCCAGAGAGAAGCCACAATGGGTTTGTGTTTTTGCTGTGTGGTTTGAAAGCAAAACTTAAAAGTGAAAAAATGACCAGAACTTTGGAAGTTTACTGTGTCCCTTTTCAAGACTGAGTCTGGGTTGCTAATAACTTTGGATCTGAAAACAAGCCAGAAAGTGTGTGTGAATGCAGGCTGCCTGGCTGTTATGGGCAGTTCTAATCCTCCATAAAGTGACAGTACAGGAATAGAAGGGGTCTGCTAGTCAAAAATGTCAAGAGGGAGTAAAGCACACACTGTCCTCAGAAGTAAACTGTCCAAATAAAAGGCACGGTATATAACAAAATATGTATACATGAAAATAAATGTAGAGTTAATAAGTAACCCTGCAACATTCTATATATGATTCTCTTTCAGGAAAAGAAAATCTTTTGGACTTGCTGAAATGGTAATTGGCAAACACCTAGTGCTAAGTAAAGGAAAATCACTATAAAAGTAAAGCTTCTCAGTTACTACCTGTACATAAATTTGAAGCTTCACAACAGACAGACTATTAAATCCTGGTCTGCTGTATAAAAAGGAAACTGAGGCATGCCACCTCATTAACTTAATAATTGAGCAGTGAAATAATTTACCCGGAACCCTCTCATGGACTACAGGTTGAATCTCTCTGATCTGGGACTCTCGGTCCAGTGACATTCATGGTCCAGCAGGACCATGGATGCTGCTGAACCAGAGAGCTCCAGAGCAAATGGGCCCCACCAGCCGTGGAGCAGCTGAGTCTGGCAGCCTTGGGGCAGTGGAGCCCCAGCAGCCCCGGAGCTGGCAAAGGAGCTGGAGCTTGGTGGCCCAGGGGCAGAGGAGCCTGGCGATTTGCTGACAGATCCAGGGAGAGCCTGGAGTCTGTCAGCAGAGGGGCCGACCTCCCTTGGTCTGGCAAAATCCCTTCTTCAGGACCAGTCAAGTCCCAAGGATGCCAGACCAGGGGGGTCCAACCTGTACTTTAGAAGCCAGTTTGACTTGCTCACCCTATAATTAACTAAAGATTTGACTAGTCCACTTCGTTATTTCTTATGATCATCAAAAAAATGCTCATAACCACTATCAATGGTAAGTCATGTAGTCAAAGACCAGAAAAGATTGTGGATACCTACTCTGGTGGCATTGCATTTGATAGACTTGGAATACAAATCTCTTAAAAACTGACAATAAAACATCAACATGCATCATAAACATGACAAAAATTGGCATTATGATAGAAATCTTGACAGAAAGACCAGAGACATGTTCTATTTTCGAAAATCAATATCCTCTTAAGGATATACTGTAACTATGTCCAATGCTACTAATTAACATAGCTTTTCATGTCTCCGATGGATGAAAACATACCTGATTCATGAGTGAAAAGCATGTGAACCATGTGTTCATCCTCTACATTTATAAATATCTAATAAATTCTATAGATCACAAAAGTGTCATGAACAGAAGAAAGACAATAAGTCATTGTCTACTTACCGAGGTGCCTGAGTGCCTGGTCCTGAAGTCCTGGTCTTGCAACCTATGATCCTATACCAAGTCCTGCCTCTGATCCTGATGACTTCAATTTACTGCTTCTCCTGTCATCAAGAAATGGTAGTGTGATTTATTTTATTCCTTCATGTTTCTGTAAGGATTTTTGAGTTCTGGCTTCAAGCCATTTCCATCTGTTGACAATCAAGTTTGTTTTGTTATTGATAGTTAAGTTGGGGTCCTTATCTATACGTCTGTGTTTTTTAAATAAACTTACCTATTTGTACCTCACTATTCAAGCTCATCTTTTCTCACTGGGGGCACATCTATACAGCAGTGCAAAAGTCAAATTAAGCTACACAACTTCAGCTATTTTTATTTTGACTTCAGCTACTTTATTGTATCTGCAGAGGAGGCTGGGGTATCTGGGGTGAAGGGAGGGCAGGGGAAGGGAGAGGTGTGGGAGGAAAGGCACACAGGGGCAATGCAGAGGCCCTTTGTGGGGAGGCCCAGGGAGAGTCTCACAGTGGGCCTTGTCTAAAACTCTCCTTCATGGGCCTCCTGGATGAACCTGCCGGATGGCAGCTGTGCATAGCTGCTCAAAAGCCTTGGTGAGCTGCTCGGCCTCTACCCACCCCGCCCCTGGTCCTGACAGGAACATCTCCTCCTTTTTCTCACAAATATCATGGCAGACACAGCACACCGCCACAACTTGGGGGGCGTTCCGCTTAATGAGGTCCAGCCGGGTGAGGAGACAGTGGAACCTCCGTTTGAGATGCCCAAAGGCACCCTCCACCACAATGCAGGCCCTGCTGAGCCTGGCATTAAAACGTTCCTTGGTGGGGTCCAGGTGTCCAGTAATCCGGGGAGAGGAGGATAGGCAGCGTCCCCCACAATGCACATTGGCATGTCCACCTCCCTGAACCTGATGGTGCGGTTGGGGAAAAAAGTGCCAGCATGCATCTTCTGGTACAGGCTAAAGATGTGGTCGTCATACACCTTCCCCGACCACCTGTCATCAATGTCCATGAAGCGACCGCAGTGGTCCACGACAGCCTGCAGGACCATGAAAAAGTACCCCTTCCGGTTGATGTAGTCTGATACCCAGGAGTCGGGCCCAGATGGGGATGTGGGTGCCGTCAATGGCCCCCCTTACAGCTGGAGAAGCCCATTGTGGCAAAGCCAGTGACGATGGGGTCCATGTCACCCAGGAGGATGAGCCTGCACAGCAGGATGGTGTTGATAGCCCTCACCACCCACAGAAGGATACAAAAAGAGAATCACAGGGTTGCCAGAGCCCTGGGGAGATCCCTGGGCCCAGACCCCCTTCCCTCACATACCAGGCCCAACCCCAACTAACCCCAATCCCCAGAAGGGCTATGTGAAGCCGGGACTGGAAAACCTCCCAGGGAAGGAGCTTCTACCACTACCACCACCCTTCCCAGGGGAACCCCATTCCAGCAGTTCACCACTTTCCCAATAACATAGTAAGAGCACCATACCTGCATGACTACAATCCCAACGGTTGATCTCCCCATGCCAAACTGATTTCCAATGGAGCAGTAGCCGTCCAGTATGGCAAGCTTCCAAAGTGCGATGGCAACCCGCTTCTGGAAGGGGAAAGCAGATAGCATGTGGGTGTCCCATCACCGGAGGGCAGGGGTGAGCCACTCACACAGCTCCAGGAAGGTGCTCGTCCACATGCAGACATTCTGGAGCCACTGCTGGTCATCCCACCACTCCATAATGACCTGTTTCCACCAGTCAGAACTGGTGTCCTGTCATCAGAAGCGGCAGTGCACGGAATGCAGGGGAGGGAGGAAGGGGCTGTGCTGTATGAGCAACACGTGCAGAGAGGTGAGGAGGTGCCCCACAAGGAGCTACAGGTCTTGGTTCTGCAGTGCCATGAGGGCAGCCTGCAAAAACTGCAGCAGGAGGAGCATCATGAGGTCCAGGAGCTGGAGACTGCTTTGCAGCAGGTCCGACTCCATGGCTGAAGTGCTGTGGTGTCCACAAGAGCAACTAGAGCAGGCGGTGGAATGGGTTTGCTGTCCCCTCAAGAGGTAGACAAAGGAGAGGAGCCTGAGACACAACTGAACGGGGGCGGGGGGGAGGTATGTCCCTATAAGCATGAGCCTCAGCTAGCCTCAGGAAGCAGCTACAGGAAGTGAGGGGGAGGGGCTCCAATCAGTGAGGATGTGCTATTTCGATATAGTTCAGCACTATTTCGATTGGATTTGAAATGTAGACACGTATTTCAAAATAAGCTATTTTAGAGTTTTTATTCTGAAATAGCTTATTCCGAAATAATGCTGCTGGGTAGATGTACCCCATGACTTTAAGTGTAAAATCGATTTTAGTACCAGAAAGTTATTATATGGATAGAGCAGTTATTTTTATTGTCTGCTGGCGTATAAAGCTACTCTCACCTATCTAAAGGGACACTGTTCAGTGTCTGCAGTGGATGTAACATAGACTAGTGTGTTGGTGCACTGAATTATCCTCATTATTGTACTTAGAGAATTTTCAAGTGCAATATTTATTTAAGCATCTCTCACATCATCACATAATCTCAGTGTCACCAGATTAAAAAATGTATCTATTAAGGTCATTTGTTTGAAGAGAAAGAAAATTTAAAATAGGAGAAATGGAGGGGGAAGCAAAATGACATTATCTCCGTACATGTATCATCAGGCCACATTCTTATGATTTACATTTTCTTTTTCATATCCTCACTTCCTGGTTTAGCCATACTCCTCTCCAAGAAAACAAACAGTGTTGTTCATGTGTCATCTAGATGCTGAAGACTCAACTATAGTTCAGCCATGTGTCCAAAGATGTAACTAGGGCAGAACCATAGATGTCAGGTAAAAATACTATTGTCAAGAACACTTTGCTAAGCCACAAATATGAAGCACAGAAATAAACCAACTGTTATTTTTTTACTTAACATCAACAATACACAAGTTACTCCAAATGTATCTCAATACTGAACATCTGCAAGTCTGAATATCTGCAAAAGAAATACTTTGCTTTAAGTGCAAAAACAACAATACTTTTATATATACCAAACACGACTGAAATTACGCTAAGCAGTTTTTTAAAAAGTGATTTTCAAAGTTCTGTCAAGCGTCTCCTAGAAGTGGTTAGAGAAAAAGGTTTACAGATGAAACTAATGAAAAGAAATACATAGTAAGTGACAAACAATCTAATGCTGTTTGAAAAGTAACTAGCATTTTTCACAAAATTTTTGAAAATTTGTTATGGAAAAGACTGACATAGTTCTAAAAGAAATTGATGGATAAAAATGTACAGGTGTTCATCACTTCCGTACAGCAGTTATGATTTAAGCACTGTTCCCATAGCAAAGTTCCTTGCACAGGAGAAAGTGAACTCCAGAGAAACTATTGTTTCACTCTTGCATAAACTATATAGTAAGTGTGTCCAAAGCACTGAATTAACCCATAAAGATTTGCAGCATTGTGGGGAAAGAGAGGGAGTCTTTCTGCAGTGGGGCTTTCAGGAGAAATTCCAGCTGGAATTCCTAATGTGTTGCTGTAGGGAGGGGGAGCATATTCTCTGGCAATAGTTTTGCCACATTTTAAAGAGATGAAGCATATTCTTTTCACACTATGCTTCTTTACTTTACTTGATGGCATGCACTGGAAGGGGATAGGGATGTTAACGGATAGTCAGTTAAATGGTTTCCTGATAAGCAACACACAGGGAGCAGTCCTTCATCTGCGGTCCGTCACAGGCGGAGATCTGCTCCAACCTTGCCAGACCCCCACGTAGGGCTGCCAGCTCCCAGCCCATGAGTTAACCAGTTAGGCTGTGTCTACATTGGCACCCTTTTCCAGAAGAGGGATGCTAATGAGACAAGTCGGAATTGCAAATGCAGCGGGGATTTAAATTTTCCCCGCGGCATTTGCATGAACATGGCTGCCGGCTCGGGGCTTTGATGGAAAAAGCGCCAGTCGACGCTCTTGCGAAATAAAGCCTTTTCGGAAGATCCCTTATTCCTGATTTTAAGAGGAATAAGGGATCTTCCGGAAAAGGCTTTATTTTCCGCAAGAGCCGCCTAGACCGGGCGCTTTTTCCACAAAGCCCGAGCCGAAAGAAAGCGGCAGTTAGAAATTATGCAAATGCCGCGGGGAAAATTTAAATCCCCGCTGCATTTGCAATTCCGACTTGTCTCATTAGCATCCCTTTTCCGGAAAAGGGTGCCAATGTAGACACAGCCTTAATGTTTAACTGGTTAACTAATTAAACTGTTTACATCCCCACAAAGGGAAAGAAGGGAAGGCAAACCCTCCCTCTCATCTCCATCCATTTTAAGCAAGCTAGTAGTGCTTCTGCACTGAGAAGTAGCCTCCAGCTCCAGTCACACTTCCCTATTCAAGGGCACAAAGGGCAGAAGAATGCTAGTTTTGCCCCGTGTATCATCTTGTCCTAAAATATTATGGTCCCACACATTAAAGAAAAATAAAACTTGGACATTAATATTTATAGATTAGAGGTTAAGTACACCCAGCCACAAACGGCCTTTGCAAATATTGGATCCAAAACAAGTTCTACAGTTTGAAGAACTGTTCTACTAGATTTTGATTCCCCCCCTCACTTCTGCATTTGTGATAAAGTGGGCACTTCAAAATAAAAGTTTTTACTTCTAGTCTTTTCACATCTCTGAAAGCAGCTGTAAAGAACCTCTAATCAATAACACAACCCAGCTCTAGTTTGCTCTAATACTACCATCTAGTGGTGGTTTTATATAACACAAATACACTTGATTAAACTCCCCTTTCCATCCTGCGGATACCAGACATACAAACACCAAAATAGGCATGACACTATGGAAACATCCACTTTGTTCTTTTCACATGGTGGTGTTTCTCTCTAAAACAGATGCATTATCTTTGTTTTTTGTGATGTTATTCACTAATTAATTAATAGTTAGAGGGTCATTGTAATAGGGTGCTGGACCTTAAAGGAAGTCACAGGCCTAGCAGAGACGATACCTAATTTCAGTCCTGACTGAGAGCTGAATCAGCAAGGCAAGGCTGGACCAGACTATATAAAATACATACAGAGGTCTCTAAAAGTGAGCTGGGGAAGCAGTCTTGGAACACTTATGGGAAAAGATCAGTATCATTTTAATATTTCCAATCTTCAATTTGACTTGGGGAAGGTCTACTGCAGTGTTTCTCAACCAGTGGTACAAGTACCCTTAGGGGTACTCGAGAGAAGTCTGGGGGGGATACATCAACACAACTGAAATTTGGAGAAAACTGAATTTTTGTTTTAAGTTTTACGGTGCTTTATTATTTTTGTACTTTTAACACCCAAAAATTTCATCGCTCGCCCAGCTATGATTAAGTTGTTTAAACAAATGTGTTGCAATGGTAGAAGAAAATTGTGTGTGTCTGAAAACTAGAGGCACTGGGGGTACTTATAATTTTTTTTGAAAAAGGGGTACTTTATAAAAAAAAAAAAAGGTTGTGAAACACTGGTCTACTGTAAACTAAAAACAATAGTTACTTCAACTGTTGCTATTCTGTCCTCATTTTCCTGTACCTCAGGATCCTCCCCATCACTAGATAACTAAGAACTGTCCTTCAGTTTTGATATATTCTCTCACATTTCCTCTTTAAATTTTAGCAGGTTTTCGTGAAGTACTAGTTTTAGTACCATACAACACTTGTATTCCTCTCACTTCAAGTTCTGAAAATAGTGTGCCTCTGCCTATACCACATCACTGTTTTTGCAAGCAAATAGTAGGATGTCACATCAGACTTAGTGACAGGGTCAAGATGTCAGACACTCCTCACCTCTTCCACCCTGACTGTCATGCCTACAGTGATCCAGGCAGTCTGCTAATTCATTTCCCTAAGCAGTGTCAGATTAACACATGGACTCAGAGGGCGTATGAATGGAATCCTGGTCAATTTGGAGGCACTGAAGGAGCATCGGAACCTGGGTAGAAGTGCAGGAGACACCACAGCCATAACTATGGGCCTGTCTCCTCTTCCTCCCTCTCCCCCACAAGATCCCATCTGCTGGCCAGGCTGGAAGCCAGAGCCAGAGTGAGATAAGAGCCAGCCAAGGAGCCCAAACCACTATGATGAGCCCCAGACCCTCCACCTGGCCTGGGCAGGAGTTAAGATTTCTGAAAACAGTCCCCAGCCTGGGTCCCCACCTCCTGATGTGGAACCCAGAAGTGGGGGTTCTGCTGCATCCTCCTTCCCTCTCCATGTGGTTTGAAGACATGCTCTGAGAGAAAAGGAGGCCCTGTCCTGGCTGGAAGGCAGCAGGAAGCCGTGGAAAAGCCAAAGGCAAGGAGGAAATAGGCAGGGAAGACTCCACCACTGCAACTCCTCCTGCTACACTGAACCAGCCTTAGCACATCACCTGTGCTTGTGCCCAGCTTCTCTTGCCTTTATGCCTCACTTTATGCCTTTTTGCTTTATGCCTTAGGCAGCCATCACATGTGGCACTATTCCTCCTGTTACCTCTGGCCTGAGGCTTGCAGCTTGGGGAGGCAATGCCCCCCACTCCCAAACTATACCCATGCCACCACTCCTCTATGTTTGCCTGATGCTACTATGCCATGTAAAAAAGTGGGTGAGCATGGGTCTGGGGGTCCAAATGTTCTCTGTGCTTAAGGCCCCAATGAATCTTAATCCAACGATCGCCCCAAGAAGTACCATTCTGCAGTGGTTCATAGGGGAACCCAGGCCCAACCTGTACCAACCAGTAAAGATCTGCAGTTACCCTAGTGTTATTTCTTTCAGTCCAGGACTGCTTCTTACTTTGCTTCTTCCCATTCTAATCTTGCCTAGGTTCACTGGGTCTCAAGGATTCCTATCCCTCAAGCAGAGTGACTGCCTCCCTGCAGACCTCTTTTTGCTGTTAATCTCTTGGCTTTATGTAATCCCGGCCTGTTTGCTCACTGGTGGACTTGGTTCTAATTAGCGGCCTCCTCATAGCCTTACTCTCTCCTATTTGCTGCTTATGTGGATGATTGGGCCCAGCTGGCATAATTTTCTCTCTCAGGGCCAGAATGTAGAGTTCACCCCATCACTGGGGTGCCACACACACAAACATACATGAACAGTTACACGGCTCCCGGCCCCCTTTTGAAAGGGTTACTTACATAAACAAAATAACTAACAGAACAAACTGCAAACATCCAATCCTTATGCTGACCTGGGAGCCCAACAAATGGACTCCTACTCTTCAAAAGGAAATGTCACTTTGTCATAATCAAAGTTTTCCTGTGGGTGGGGCCTCTAAGTTTCCTGGCATCACAGTCAGGGCAGATTTGGCACTATTGCTACACAGCTGTCCTGGCTAATACCTGGCTGTCTACTTCTCTACCCCAGAATTTCTCCCATCTGGTTATATGTAGCAACATCCAGAACACTAATGCATAGCAAAAGATGGTATCTCTTAGGTGGTATCTAAACAGGTGACAGAGATGGGAGAGGAACTGATCTGCAACTTAGGAGTTTGGAGTTTAACTACAGTACTTAGCTCCTTACGTGAAATTTATGCTGTCCAAGGGTTAATATTTCTAGTGACCGTGGCAGGACCCCCTTTGATGATTTAGTGGAGGATTATTGCTGCCTTCTATTTATTTAACACATTATTAGTTACTCAGTTTTGTTAATGGTAGTTCATTGACCATGAAAGTTGGCCTCAGCACTCCACCCCAGTTCCCAGAAGAAACACCAGGTAGGCAGGCAGACCAGGGTGAGGGAAGCCTCAGCATCCAGACCCCAAATGCGGCCCTAGATCGCTGAGTAAGGCAACGCTTATAACAGCTCCAGTAGTAGCAAAGTATCTAGCAGTAATTGCTTCTATTAGGAGAGGAGTTCAATAGGTCACCATTCTAGATTTGGACAATGCTTTCTTCACAAATCCTCTACACCCAGACTCCTGATATAAATTTGCCTTTTCGGTCCAAGGAAGACAGTTTTGCTTCTGCTGAACTCCACAGGATTTCGATAACTGCCTGCTATCTGCCATACACATGTGAACGAGATGTGGGATAGTATGCCAAACAAGGACAATATCATACCGTATGTACATGACATCCTTATCAGTACAAAAAAGGAAAGAAAATTTACAGGTATCTGATCAAGTTTTACAAGAGATAAAAGACACAGGATTCAAGGACAGTCTAGAAAACTTGTCAGCAGCAAGTTAATTTCCTTGGAATAAGAAGGGGACTGGGACAAGAAGGATGATTATTAGACAAAGGATAGGATTATTACAGCCTCCAGAGCTTGGGACTGTGTATTCGAGTCCTGGGAGCAACCAGCAGCCATCACAAGCATCCCTAGGTTCCAACTACTGTATCTATGACTAAATCATTTTTAGGGATGACAAATTTCTCAAGAGATTTTTACAGTAAACTGTGCTGAAACAGCTAGCCTATTATATCAACTGTCAGGAGAGGCACCAAATGGGAATGGGGTGCAGAACAACAAGAATTATTACCCAGCTCAAGAAGGCAACAGCACAAGCCCCAGCTTTCAAATTAATGGCTATTAGGGGAATGATAGCTTCATATGGTGTGACTTCATTTAAGGTGATGCCAGGAAGAAACATGAGGTTGCCTGAACAATGGTGGGTAACAGGAGTACACTCAGATGAAATAATTCCTAAAGTATTAACCAATCAATGGATGAAACAAGTATTAAAATGTGAAACACAGAAACAAGAACCAATCACTCTCAAGGCAAAGAAACAGCAGATGGATAAAATGATGGAACCAATTTTGCATTCTGAAGAATGGCAGATTGGGGATAAGGTTATGTATAAGCACTAAGTATAAGGAGAAAGATTATGTGCTCAGTCCTATATGGAAAGGAGCATTCCAAAAGATAACAATGCCATCCCTCCTGTCTACCAGTTAAATAACTATCAAGGGAAGAGTCTGAGTATTAAAACGTGTTCATTTATCTAAAGAAATAGAAAGGGGAGACAGAATAGTAATAAGGTCTTTTTCTTGAAATGGGAGAAAAAGATGCAGAAAGAGAGTGAGATATACAATAAATCTACATGGCTAGACCTGCCAAAATTTGTGGTACAGGATATTGAACTGGAAGAATTATTATAGATGTTAACTGATCAGAATTCATCATCCCAAACTCTAATTTTGGATGATTTGGTGATGAAACAATTGTAACATGTACTAGGATCCTTATGGAAAGATCACTATGGTCGATCTATCGTAAATGTAAATATATATTTTTCTTTGAGGAGTATCCCTGTGAGTGCTCCACTATAGGTGTGCTGACACCATCCTGAAAGTATATTTGGATATTTTCAGCAGCAGTACCTGCGGGGCATGCATGGTGCTGTCTCACTGCATAGTGAGCATGCAGGTGTGCACATCGTCAACTGTCCCTCAGTTCCTTCTCTACCACCCAAAGCTCTCGACCCTCAGCATATACCCTGCAACAAAGGGATTATGACCAAAGGCTCAGACAGAAACAGCCCCGCAGAAGGCAAAACCAAGACCAACTTATGACACCCCAGCCATCTACATCTTGTCAGTCATTTTGAAGTATTGGTCGAGGGTTCAACATGTCCTGCTTGACAGGATTACAAGTACCACAACCTGCTTCCATTCTATCCAGCCTAGACCCGCATTACAATGGACAGGTGGGTACTGGAAATAATCTCACAAGGTTACTCCATTCCCTTCCTATCTTCCCCTCCCACACAACTCCCTTCCCCATCCCTCTTCAGGGACCCTTCCCACAAGTTGCTCTTGCAACAGGAGATACACAACCTTATTCGCCTAGGAGCCATAGAGCAGGTACCTGCTCAACACAGGGGAAAGGGATTCTATTCCTGCTACTTTGTAATCCCAAAAAAAGACAGGGATGGAGGTTCATTTTAGACTTACGTCATCTAAACAAATTTCTAAGGAAGCAACACTTCACAATGATCACGCTAGCAAAAATAATCCCGGCACTGGAAAACGGAAATTGGATGTCATCCCTCAACCTACAAAATGCTTACATCACAATTCACCCCACACACTGTTTCAATTTATGAGAACAACACTACCAATATCGAGTACTACCATTCGATCTAGTGACAGTCCCAAGAATATTTTCATCAAAGGTACTGCCAGCGGCAATCGCATACCTCAGAAAATCAGAAGTAATGATTTTTCCTTATCTGGATGGCTGTCTAATAGTGGCTCCATCACCTGCAGCTGGTGACACTTCACACAAATCACACAGTCAGTTTGTTTGCCGCTCTGGGTTTCAAATAAACAAGCAAAAATTTCACCTTCCCCCAACTCAACAATTAGAATTTATAGGAGCAACTCTGGACTGCATTCAGGATCAGGCCAAGCTTCCACACCAATGATTTCAAACATTCACCTCACTGGCCCTATCCATCATAAACAGCCCCCAAGCTTTGGCCAGACAATGCCTTCAATTGCTATGGCCAGCCTACATAGGTGTTGTCTTCAAGGATGGATCTGCACGTGCCTTCGTCCACACAGACACCATCTGGGGAAGTCCCTCAACATTCCAGAAAGGGTAAAGCACTCCCTAGAATGGTGGCTACAACCACAAAACCTATGTCCACCCGAACCTTCCTTAAATCATAATCACTGCAGACGTATTCCTGGATGGATGGGGCACACACTTCCACAACCATGTCATCCAGATACGATGGTCACCCCAAGAAACATCATCCCACATCAATGTGCTCGAGCTTTGCATGGTCAAACATCGCTGGAGAGCTTGAACCTTTCCAACCAGAGGTCAGGCAGTGCCTTTCCCTAAAGTGTATCCAAGGTAAATGGTCTCATCCTGCCCTGAAGTTGCATTTAGTAGGGTTCACTGTCAGGCCAGCCTCTTTGAGTGACTGTAGCACGGCAGCCACATATTGTAGGTGGGTCTGTCTGCCAGTGGCAGCCATAGATCACCATGTCCTCTAGATAAGTAGCTGGCTGTGGGGATGAAGAACATGGTAAATTAGCCACTGAAACATGGCAGGGGCACCATACAACCTGAAGGGCATGGTTCATAAATGGAAGAGATTGAAGGGGGTCTCTTTGAATTGAATTCTGTCTCCTCCTTGGACTCAGATGTGAGGGGGATCTGCCAGTACTCTTTGGTTAAGTCCAGAGTGGTGATATATTCCACCTCACCAAGCTGATCAAGCAGCTCATCCACCCAGGGCATTAGGCACCCACTGAGTTTTGATGCTGTGTTCACCTTACGGAAATCAATGCAAAGCAGGTGCTCCCCTCAGGTTTGAGGACTAGGATCACCAGGCTTTTCCAGTCACTGAAGGATTCCTCGATTACCCCCAATGCCAGCATCAACAGGAGTTCCTGTCTCACGGTTTCCCTTAGCTTCTGGGGAAGAGGCCGGAGGTTCTCATGAACCCTAACCTCTGATTCCATCTGGATGTGATGAGCCACCAGGTGAGTTCTGCCTGGTTTAGTCAAAAAAACAGAAAAGAAGGCACCTGACATTTCTGTTTGGGAGTAAGATTGGAGCCAATCTGGGCTTCACTTGGTTTTGACGCGTCAGCTGCCTGTGGACCCTGTTCCGATTCTGACGGGTAGGGGGTTATTAATAAACCTTCCTGGGATCTCCTGGGTTTTAAGATATTTATGTGCTAGATATGTCAAACTTTACATTTGTCAGACTTGTGTACCTCAGAGTTTAAAGGACCCATCTGCCAGATTACGTCATATGGCCCTTGTCAGTTAGTGAGGAGTTTCGAGTCTGAACTGGACAGCAGCAGTAGGACCAGATCAGTGTTCTCTCTAAGCTGCGTGGCATGAGGCTCAGGGCTCCCTGAACGGAGCTCACTGACTGGGCGGGGCTGATTAATCACCTGTGAAGCTGTGCTGCCCCGCAGCTTAGTGGGAACACTGGACCAGATCCCCAATCTGGAACTAACAGAGCCTTGACCATTTGTTATAGGTTGCCTCTTGGGCTTCTTGGGCATCTAGGAGGTTCTCCCAAGCAAATGTGCCTAATGCTTCGAGTCTCTCTCATAGATTTAGTACATACTGCACTATGGCTCAGGAGGGTTGTTCTTCCCACACCTCAGGGTTGCCTCCCCTACAAAAGTTCAAAAGGTGAGAAGCCCACGAAGGCCTGAGAGTGCTCCCAGACTGTGAACATGAGGGACAGGAGGAGTTGGTCCTAGTGATACACATCAGTCAGAATGAACTTAACAGAGCATGGCTTTTCGGATCCTATTGAAGCACTCTACTAGGCCATCTGCGGGTGATATACAGAAGTTCAGAGAGTTTTGATTTTCAGTAATCAGCAGAGATGCTGCACCATCTGGGACATAAAGTTTGTTTCCTGGTCCATATTCTTGGGAAAACATGTTCATAAGCTCCCACTCTCTTGGCACTCATGAAGCATAACAGCACAGCTTTGGGATACTAGGTAGCATAGTCTACTACAATGAGGATTAACCAATATCTGGCAGCGCTCTTCTAGAGGGGGCCAAATATGCCAACTCCAATCTACTCAAAGGATATTCACAAGCGGGAGGGGAATTAATGAGGCTTTCTCCACTGGGCAGAGTGTGGTGAGCTGACACTCTGGGCAGGTGGTGCAAAAGTCTACCACTGTTGATCCCTGGTGAGAATAAGCAGGCCATAATCCATGTGAGTGTCTTTTTCACTCCCAAGGTACCCTCACAGTGGGTTGCATTTCCATGTGGTTGCATTTCCAGCAGATGGACATAGCTCAGGCTAAGACATTGCATATGAAAATGAGTGTAGCATACAACAAGGGTGTCATGACACGGAGCATGACCATGGCATGAGTCTAAAACAATGTTGATTCTCTGCCAACATCTATGCCTGCAAGAGACAAGATGTGGCGCCACATGTTTGTGGTGATTTATTAGACGTTAATAGCTATTGTTTTTCCCATGATTGCTGTTTTCATAAGCTGGTTTATATAATTATTTGCACATTATTTGTATTGGCAATGCAGACCCAACGTATTTTAAACTAGGATATTTCATTTGTGCAAACGTTGTTGGGGGGCTTTCTGGAGAGGGATGTAGGGCATTATCACACATGATTTTGAGTCTAAAGATGATTAACACAAGCACTGGGAAGGCATTCTATTGACCACATAATGTGCCATCTCTCTGAAACACATTGGGCTATCAAAAGGTGGAATTTGTAGGGAGGACAATTTGATATGGTTGATGTGAGAACGTGGCCTGATATAAATGTTTTCATTTTTTATAGCATACAAGGATAACAGCAATTAACGGGATTCTTCTGCAGCACTGCTTACACTAGTTTAGAAATGGCTCCTGTTGCAGAACTTACTCCATATGTTTGAATCCAGGAACTCCTTTCATCATCCACACATACTAATACACTGTTTTGATAACTAGGTACAATAAGTCTCCATGGGCAGCACCAGCTACTTACATGTATTGCAAACTACCAGCCTCCCAGGACACTGCCCTCCATCCATCTGGCTCTGCTCCAGCCTCACTGCCACTGGACTCCAGCCTGGCTGCTACAGGGCTTAGGCTTGGCTCCAGCCCACTGATGCCAGCAGCTGGGGCTCTCGGGGGGTATGTCTAGACTACATGCCTCTGGCGACAGAGGCTTGTAAAATAGGCTACCCGACATAGTCAATGAAGCGGGGATTTAAATATCCCCCGCTTCATTAAAATAAAAATGGCCACCACGCTGTGCCGGCTCAGCTGATTGTCGGCACAGCACAGCAGTCAAGATGCAGATCGGTCCACAGGGGAAGACTTTGTCGACCGCTCCTGTAAACCTCGTTTCACGAGGCATTAGGAAGCAGTCAACAAAGGCTTCCCCTGTTGACCGATCTGCGTCTTGACTGCCGCGCTGTGCCGACAATCAGCTGAGCCGGCACAGCGTGGTGGCCATTTTTATTTTAATGAAGCCGGGGATATTTAAATCCCCGCTTCATTGACTATGTCGGGTAGCCTATTTTACATGCCTCTGTCGCCAGAGGCATGTAGTATAGACATACCCAGGGGACGGAGCTCCCCAGTCGTCGCAGCCCCGCTTGTCTCGCCCAGCCAGGGTTTTCCAGGGATGGGGCTCACTGGCAGCTCTTTTGTTGTCACACCCAGCCAGGGCTTCCTGGGACAGGACTCTGCAGCTGCCCCACTGCTGCTGTGCCTGGTCGGGGCTTCCTATGGACAGGGCTCCGTGGCTGCCCCACTGCTGCTGTACCTGGCTGGGGTTCCCCAGGGGTACGGCTTGCTGGTCCTGCTGCTGC
This sequence comes from Rafetus swinhoei, assembly GCA_019425775.1. Classification (NCBI taxonomy): domain Eukaryota; kingdom Metazoa; phylum Chordata; order Testudines; family Trionychidae; genus Rafetus; species Rafetus swinhoei. The sequence goes on from CM033424.1 coordinate 161,848,540, forward strand.
TCTGGCTGGCCGGGGCTCCCCAGGGACAGGGCTCACTGGTCCTGATGGTGGGGCTCCGCACCACAGGACTCCCAACCAGCTCACACTCCCAGGTGCCGGGACTCTCTGGTCCAGCAACATCCATGATCCTGCCAGACCACAGATGTTGCTGGACCAGAGAGTCCCTGATATAGGAGGTCCAACCTGTAGCATTTTATGTAACAGTGCTTACGAGTACTTTTGTTGCCTCTAGTCATCAGTGATTGACTAGTGGCACAATCCTGTTGCCAAAAAAACCTGGCAGCAAAGCACATATTGACCTCTTGAATGTAAAGGGACTTCATTTATCTCAAATGTTTTCCGAAGTGTATGTGTTATTGAAAATCTGCCTCAGTGAAACTAAGACTGCTAACTAAACAACAGAGCAAACTCTCAGATCAGTAACCAAAAAGGGAGAAGTCACAGGACATGATAGAGTGGCATGCCCTGAGCAGAGAGCTTCACAGCTCTCACCAGGATCACATTTTATAACGAGAGACTCACAGGTTGGCTAACGTGAAAAGTGATAAAAGCATTCTGAAACCAGCAGACCAAGTTACACTTTAATGTTTTAAAAGGGACTGACTGAATTCTGCAGAAAGTTGGTAAAAATGCAAATATGAATCCTAAGTTAAAACGTTGTAAGACCAATAAAAAGAGTTGTGATACAAGGTCTGCCTCATCAGGCATCCTTCCTTTAAGGCATATTGATTGGTGGCTGAAGGAGGGAAAGAATCTTGCTCTTACCTATGGTCTAACATTGCAAAACTGGCCAAAAAGTTGTGTGGTTTGTTTTTCTTTTTTCAAGACCATAGGTACATGCCAGTGATATTAACATAGAATGCCAGATTAGATGGATCAATGATCTTCAAATGTTTCTTAAGCCCTGTTATTTTTTTCAGTACTAAAACATTTCTTAAAACTTGGAGGTTCTCACTAATCACTGTATGATAAGAAAAACTTTGGCACTACGATGTCTTTTTATGACAGGGTGGAAGTACAGGAGGCCCCTGACTTGCGATGTGTTTGGTTCCGGGGGAAACATCGCAAGTCGGGGGCATCATAACTTGAACCCTCATTTACAATAGGTGTCGTGCGCCATCGTAAATGCAGGTTAAGGATGTTAGTTGGGGATTTCCGGCCCCTTCTGCACTTACAAAAATGGCTGTAAGTGCCAGGGGTCGGAATTTGGGCGGTCACAAGTCGGGGGCCTCCTGTAAAATGAACTGAATGAAATAAAGAGGCTCTTTTTTGTCCAAGAATTACAGACTAAATAAGCTCCTGAGCTAGCTATTATCCTTGTTCTGTATTAGGAAACTAAGGCACAAAGAGGTTGTGTGATCCGTTCAAAATAATACAAGAAAAATCACTGGCCAGGCTGGTAAGAGAACTCAAAAGACCTTACTGCTAGGTATCTCCCTCCCTGTATTTGATATTCATAAATCCCAATTTAATAGTTCTTTCTGTAAGTTACATAGTAGGTGTTTTTAATTGTTGAGAAAAAAGAGACCCATACACAGCTTGTGTTATAATCTGAGGTCACAATTTTATACTCTCTGTGTTATGTATTCAGATGGGTTGGGATAGCACACTCTGATGAAAGTCCTAATTTCACATGGTGGGCCCTACAGATCCAGGTAGCAGTAGGTTGAGTATTCTCTCTCCCCATCTGGGAGAAACAGAAGCTCCCTGTCTAATGACTTGCCCCAGTGGCTCACTATAGCTCTCAGTCTAACACCTTTACCTCAGGGGCAAGCTGTACAGTAATTCCTCATTTAACACGGTAGATACGTTTCAGAAAATGATCATGCTAAGCGAAAACATGTTATGCGGGGTCCATTTTCCCACTGAAAATAATGGAAAAGGTGGGGGTTACGTTTCAAGCAGTGGTGTCAAAGTCTATTTTCTGTTGGTGCTGAGTCGTCAGCGTCAACATTAGACAATGTACTGTACAGTAAAACTCCAATTGTCCAGCATCCAGTTGTCCGGCATCAACTGGAACCCGGAAGTGCTCCGGTCAGCCGCTCTCTCGGCCGGACTGCTGTGAGCCGCATGTACGCTTGCAGCTCCAGCCTGCACTTGTTAGCAGCTGGCTATTGAGCACAGGCAGCTGCCTTGTGACCAGGACATAAGGTTGGGGGAGAAAGGGGACTGGGTTACAGCAGGGAGGGGAGGTGTTTGGCTCTGGGGAAGGGAAGGGGAGGAGTGGGATTGGGTTGGGAGTATGCCCCTGTGACGGGTCTGCCAGGACCCACACTGCGTCCGGCGAGGGGGGGTCAGCGGGAAATGGCGCGGCCAGCGGCAAACCCTCTGCCGCTTTGCGGGGAGGCGGAGAAGCCCCGCACAGCCGCTGGCCTGCAAGTGGGGGCAGAGGAGAGGGGGGGAGGCGTCTGGGAGCCCACATCCCAGGACGCCTCGCCCCTTCTCCTCCGCCCCTGCTTGCAGGCCGGCGGCTGAGTTTCCCCAGCTGGCCTGTCGGCAGCAGCTGCGCGGGGCTTCCCCCACCTCCCTGCAAAGTGGCGGAGGGTTCGCCGCTCGCCGCGCCGTTCCCCACCGAACCCCCCTTGCCAGACACAGTGCGGGTCCCGGCAGACCCGTCACAGCCGCCTTATAGTACCTCCAGGTACGCCAGATTATCTGAAGTCTACAGTATTACTGCTGTTTTCACAATTTATACTGCCGCACGAAGTAGTCTGCCACTTGATTTTTTTTCGTGTTATTTCGAGGACGGTCATGTTATTCCTAAAATGTTCCTTAAAAAAAAAATTGTGCTATCGCGAAAACGTGTTAAGCGGGCACGTGTTAAACGAGTAATTACTGTAGTCTGATTTAGCCACTCTCATCACTGGCATAGCCGGGGGAAAGAGAGGGAAAAATCTCTTAGTCTGCAGTAGCCTCTCTGGATGTGGAAGCAACAGACTAGGGGCATGTCTAAACTACGTTTTGGTTTTTCAAAAGAGGATATGCATATCCTCTTTTGAAAATTCTACATAGTCTAGACATAGCCTAGATTTCTTATCTCAGTCTCCCAGTAGGGAGTTTTCCTGCCTCAGATTTCTGGGGCCTAAAGGGGCAGTTTTTCACACAGGGCTCTTCCTGCCCTTCACCTCTAAACCACCAGGATTCCCTCCTGGTAACTAACAGCATCTCTACGATTTCTGTTCTCTGACAGAACATCCTCCTTCTACATGCCTGGCACATACCACTAAACCAGTGGTCTTCAACCTTTTTAACCACAAGATCACTTTTTCAATTTAAGTGCAAGGTAAGATCTACCTCAAACCCAAATACCTTTGCCCCACTTCCTTCCTGTCCCTTCTTTGAGGCCCTGGCCCTGCTCCACCCCTTCTCCGAGGCCTCACCCTGTTCACTCCACCCCCCTTCTTCTTCCATCCTCACTCACTTTCACCAGGCTGGGGTAGGGGGTTGGGATGCATGTTATGATCTTGGCCTAGGAGTTTGGAGAGTGGAACGGGCTCCAGGCTTAGCCCAGGGCAGGGGATTGGGGTCCAGGAGGGGTTTCAGGGTGCAAGCTCTGGGAAGGAGTTTGGGTGCAGGGGGACTCACATCCGGGGCAGGAGGTTGCGTGTAGGAGGAGGTTCAGGACTGGGACAGGGATTCAGGAAGCAGGCTCTGGCTGGGCACCATATAACTGAGACTACTACGGGGTGGTGGAGCAGTGGAGTTAAGGCAGCTTACTCCTGCCCTGACCTTGCACCACTCCTGAAAGCAGCTGGAATGTACAGCAATGGTTCCATGGTGCCATGTGCTGCCCCTCATCCACAGGCACTGAGCCCACAGCTTCTACTGGCCACGGTTCCCTGTTACTGATCAATGGGAGCTGCAGAAGTGATATCTACAGGCAAGGACATCATGTGGAGACCCCCTGCTCTGCCTTTCTCAGTGACTGAAGGGACATGCCAACCAATTCCAGGAGCAGCAATTATCACACGGATAATAACTCCAGCCATGACAGGTTAGGCATTTTAGAACTCACTACTCAAATAATTAAATTTAAGTGTGAGAGAAATGAAAATTATGAAATGCACAGACCAGTCAAAACAAAAAATAACACACTTTGCAAGCAGTAAAAAATGTAACAACAACCTGCCCCTCCCCTCCATAGCTACGTCTAGACTGGCATGATTTTCCACAAATGCTTTTTACGGAAAAGTTTTTCCATTAAAAGTATTTGCGCAAAAGCGCGTCTAGACTGGCATGGAGTTCGCGTTATAACGATGCGCTTTTGCGGAAAAGCGTGTCTACATTGGCGGCGCGTTTTTCCGCAAAAGCAGAAGCCCGGAACCATTTTGCGGAGAGCACAAGGGCACCAGCCCTTTCCGGGGGCGGGGGCTGGTGGCCATTTCAGACACGTGCTTAAAGGGATCTCCCCAGACAGCCATTTCTCTGCGCTCCATGCTAGAGGGCCCCTTGCAGGGACTGACAGCCATAAGCAGGTTTGGTGGTTGCCCTCTGACTTTGGGACACCGCTGCCTTTGGCCACCTACTTCTTTTGCCAGGGTTTTTTTTCCTAGCCCTCTGTCTTGTGCCATGGAACCACGGGTGGCCATGTGCCTGCTCTGGCCCCTGTCAGACATTTTGGAGTGCCTGCAGTTGCTGCTCCAGGTTGGTGCCCTCCTCTTCCTGGACCAGGAGGGGCACATCGGTGTGGACCCCCTCACCAGTGAGGCCATGGTGTCCCTGTGGCACCCCCACCCCAGGGTGCAGAGGCGAGTGTGGAGACTGGACACCAGCACCGACTGGTGGGACCGGCTGGTTCTAGGGCAATGGGACGACCAGCAATGGCTCCGGAACTTCCGCATGCGAAAGCGGACGTTCATGGAGCTCTGTGCCTGGCTCACCCCAGCGCTCCAGAGAGCCACCACCCAGCTGCGGGCACCCATCCCTGTCAAGAAGAGGGTCGCCATCGCAGTCTGGAAGCTGGCCACCCCGGACAGCTACCAATCAGTGGCACACCAATTCGGGGTGGGCAGATCCACCATCGGTGCCGTCGTGATGGAGGTAAGTCCCAGGGAGAGTGGGGAGTGGGAAGGGTGCTGCACTCCATGCCCAGGGGCAGCCAAGACTCCACGCTGGGTCACCCAGGGGTTCAGGCCGTCCCTCCCTTGCACAGGCCTGCTGGGGAGGGGGGTGTAGGGCGAGGGGGCTGTGGTGTGTGTGTGCGTGAGGACAGAGGGAATCACGGGGAGGGGGCCAAGGGAGCGCACACCCACCCCTGCCTTATGTGATGTGTTCCCCTGTGTTTCTCTTCACCCTTCTGCAGGTAGTCCGCGCCATCAACAACGTCCTGCTCCCCAGAGTGATCCACCTGCGGAATATGGACGCTACCGTCGCCGGCTTCGCTCGGGTTCCCCAACTGCGGGGGAGCACTGGATGCAACCCACATCCCCGTCCGGGCCCCAGAGCATCGAGCAGCCCATTTCATGAACAGAAAGGGGTACTGCTCCATCGTTCTGCAGGCCGTCGTGGACCACCAGGGCCGCTTCCTGGACGTCTACACGGGCTGGTCCAGCAGGGCACACGACGCCCGCATCCTACGCAACTCCGGACTGTTTCGCAGGCTGGAGGCGGGCACCTACTTCCCCTGGCGGGAGTTGACTGTCGGGGATGTGCCTATGCCCATCTGCGTCGTCGGGGACACGGCCTGCCCCCTGCAGCCCTGGCTAATGCGGCCCTACACGGGGCGGCCGGACCAGAACCAGGCCTGGTTCAACGACCGCCTCAACCGGGCCCGAAATCAGGTGGAGCTCGCCTTCGGCCGTTTAAAAGCCCGCTTCCGTTGTTTGCTCACCCGTCTCGAGATGGGTGAGCGGAATGCAACGGAGGTAGTGGCCACCTGCTGCATGCTCCACAATATTGCGGAGCGAAGCGGGGAGGCCTTCCTTCCCGCATGGCTGGCAGCAGAGGGCCAGGCCTACGAACAGCCCCACACAGCTGCCAGCCACCAGGCGCACCAGGATGGGGTGCGCATCCGGGAGGCCCTCACGGACATGTTCTCACAGGCCCCGGAGTAGGGTTGCCTCAGTTTCCCTGGACAACTCCCTCCCCTCCCCTTACCTCCCAATACACAACAACACACTGTTTGGGGGAGAGGAGGATGTTGTGCAGAATGTTCATTATTGTTATGTGAAATATGTTTGAGCAGTCTAATTCAGAGCACAGTACTCTTGGTTCTGTTAAGGGTTTGGTCAGGTCAAGCGGAAGGCTTGTACCTACCAATTAGGATTAGGTTTAGATTTAGGTTTAGTTAGATTAGCTATCGTCGTCGGTTCAAAGCATTTCGGCCGTTGTCGAGTTTGTTCGTTGGGCGCGTCGGCCGTAGCTAGGGTTTTCTTTGAGTTCAGGGTTAGGTGTAGGGATAGTCTAGGCCACCATCGTCTGTTCGAGCTGTCCCAAAGAACAGGAAGAGGAGTCGAGGTTCGTGCGGAAGGCTCGAGTCAGCGCACCCGATTCCAGACATCTTCGAGGGATCTCCTGGCAGTTCCTCTCCTGAGGCCCGGAAGGACCAAAGGATGGAGGTCGCCAGCGTCACCGCAATCGCCCTCCACGCCTAGACTGTGTTTCATGTATTTTTTGTTGCGTTTACTCTTTTGTAATCTATCCCTTGCTTGATTGGGATTTTATTCATGTCAAATATAGTCCTGTGGTTGAATTTTATCTTCGGAGTTGGTATTCATTTATGCATCACAAACTCATAACCTTTCTAAATTAGTTCCCTTTTTTTTTAGAAAACCTGTGATAGATATGGAATTTGGAGTCCGCATTTGTCATCTTCATGATTTTATTAGGTTGATCGGCATTCTAAATTAATTATTCACATTACCTCGCATAACAGGGAGGAGACCTTGAACTGGGAGAGGAAGGGGAGCTACTCCTGGGAGGGGTGGCCCCTGCGACCGCTCCTGCGAGGCAGACCTGGACATGGGGGCAGGCTGAAGGGGAGGTGGGCAGGAGGGGCAGGAGCAGGGGCAGGAGCGGGAGGGGCAGGAGCAGGGGCAGGAGGGGCCATTGGAGGAGGGGAGGGGCAGGAGGGGCCGGGGGCACTGCTAGGGGAGGGATGGCGGGGACATGGGGCGCGGCCATGCCATAATGGATGGCATGGGCAATCTGTGTGGAGAGGCTGGCAACGGAGTTCGCCATCACCGCACATCACCGCCCAGGCCCCCTGGAGCCACTGCAGGTCCGCCTCTGTGCGCCTCTGGATGGCAGCCTCTACCCGCTCGATGGCCTGCACGTGGCGCCGCAGGAGCTGGTCCCGGTGTTGGACACGCTGCCTCCGTGGTTGGGCGGCTGGGGGTGCTGCTGCTGCCGGACCGGAGGGTCCCCCGCTCCTGGTTGGTCCCGCTGCAGGGAACAGAAGAAAGGATGGGTCAGTCAGGCAGCCCGGCCACTGTCCCAGCATCTCATGCCTTCCACCCCACCCCTGAGCCCAGGTGACACCACAGGAGTGGTGTGGCTTGGGCCCCCTCGGTTCCTCCCCTGCCCACCCCCCCCGTGTTGTATGTTTGCATAGAGGACCGCCCCTGGAGTAGGGTCCTCCTCCATGTATTGGAACCCCTGGTCTGTGTCCTGGCCCCGTGGAGGGCGGGAGGGTGCTTGTGTTGCATTAACCTGTGGAACTCCCTGCCGGTGGAGGCTGTGAGGCTTTGGGCTAATCAATGGTATTTGACAGGGAAAGCGAGATGAATCCCCACACAGTGCCTGGGAGCACGTCTGGCAGACGTGGTCTGGGCTCTCAGATCCCCATCGCGTGGGATATCTCCTGGACGGAACCAGGAGAGTGACTGGGGAGTGTCCCATCCTTGCAGCAAAACTCAGGCGGCCCTAAGGGCGGCCCGAGCGCTTCCCCCCCTTCTCCCTCCCACTATCCCTCACACACGTAGCCCAGGGACATGTGTGGCTGCAGTGGGGACTTCCCTCAGGAGCCAGCCAAGGCACCGGGAGCAGGCGAGGGGCTCAGTGGGGGCCACGCTCACAGGGCTGTGACGCTGCGGTTTACCCAGGAGCAGCTGGCTGTGCCTCACAGCCAGGCATGGGACAGTGTGCCGTTCTCCGTGCTGCACCCTTGCGGCGGTGCGGGCTCTGGGCTGAGTCCCTGGGGCCCTGGCTGATTCCAGCCGGCATCCACCCTTCCCCCTGGTTCCGCCGAATGTGTGTGAGCAGCACGGTCCCAGGCGTGCCCTGTAGCTGCCTGCCACGGCCACGTGCCGCTCGGTCACCAGGCTGCACGTGGTTGGACGGGCTGCTTGCTGCCTAATGCTACACAGCGTGCAGCACACGTGGCCTGAGTGACATGCTCTCCCCTTCCCCCCTCTGGGCGCCTGGCTCTCCCCGCCTCCCGCCCTTGTGAGTGCAAAGTGCAAGACTCACCGGTGGATCCTTCCCCGGCCTCGGAGGATGCGCAGGAGACGTCAGGGCTGCTGGAGGGGGCCTGCTGGGTGGCAATGCTGGTCTCATCCTCAGATGCGCTGCTGTCTCCTTCCCCCGCCTCGGTGGTCCTGGTGACGGGGGGGGCGCACGCTGCTGTCCACGGCCACGTCTGGGGCTTGCGGGGCTGTCTGGCCAAGGATGGCGTGGAGCCGGTCGTAATGGGGGCAGGTGTCTGGTCCTGTCCCCTGGCCCTCGCTGGCCCGCACGTAGCCCAGGCGCAGCTCCTTCACTTTCGCCCGGACTTGTTCGAGGGTCTGGGCGGGATGGCCTTGCTGGGCGAGTGCCTGGGCCATGCGGCCGAAGATGTCGGCGTTGCGGCGCCGCGAGTGGGTCTCGTGGAGGGCCTCCTCCTCCTGCCACGAGTCCAGGAGGGTCTCCAGCTCCCCCGACGACCACGATGGGGCCCTTCTTTTCCGGCCCCTGGGGGCCTCCTGCACTGGGGGTGCGGGTGGCTGAGTGCCCGGAGCTGCCATGCTGGGCTGCAAGGTGGCTGCTGAGCACAGCAGGGGCACCGTGGTAGACCTCAGGCAAGAGGTCTGAGGCACGCTCCTGCCACGTGCGCTCAGCAGCCTGCGTGTGCTTTAAGAGCTCGGGTTACCAGGAAGTCCGGGGCTCCTCGGGTCTCCGGCGTCCAAACCGCTTTTTCCGTGTAGCCTGCTTTTGCGCAAAAGTCTTAGCTAGCTGTCTACACTGGCCCTTTGCGCAACAGTTTTGCGCAAAGGGACTTTTGCCCGAGCAGGAGGCGTCAAAGCTTTCATAAAAGCACTGATTTCGTACATGAGAATGTCAGTGCTTTTGCGGAAAATCAAGCGGCCAGTGTAGACAGCTGGCAAGTTTTTGCGCAAAAGCGGCTGATTTTGCGCAAAAACTGGCCAGTCTAGACACAGCCCATATGTGTTGGGTCAGGAGATGAGAGTAAAGGACTGTGTGTGTTTGTGAGAATGATGGACACACGCAATGTGTGAGAGAGATAGAGATTTGCATTGTCAAGCTCCCTCCATCCCTTTCACTCTGTGTGGAGATAGGGTACAGAAGTGGGAGGGACAGCCTAACATTAGCACCCCCACTTCTCCCTCCCAAATCCTGCACAGCAAGCAGGAGGCTCCCAAGGGGGCAACTCCAAGGCAGAGGGCAGGAGCAGCATGACAGTGGATGGAGGGGTAACTGAAGTGCCAGTGCTTGATAGCTTCCTGGCCAAACCAGTCAGGATCACCTGTTAGCGGCTCCAAGATCTACCAGTAGATCCCGATCTACTGGTTGGTGACCACTGCAGTAAACTGACTAAAGGAGAGGTTTTTAACTAGTTTCAGTTGGTCCTTGATTGGCTCCAGGTATCCCAATCAACTAATCCCTGGTGCCTTAATTATCCTGTAATAACTGCTGTTTGGTTGCAAATGGCAACATGGATTTGTTCAGTCTGGGGCTAATATATCAGTCTTTCTTTTTTAACTTTGTGGTAGCCATCTGGCTTTTCCCCATCACAGTACTTAATTCTGACTAAAACTATTCTATATTTTCACTAAATATTGACATGTTTCTCAGTAGTGAGGTTACAATAATTGCATCCCCACAACCTTTATTTACAAGCTAGATACCCACTTCTCTTTTGAATAGAAATCCAGAGAAATGCTGAGTTATGAAAGAAAAGAGAAAATGAAAGTGATTGTCCTACATCAACCATGTTAGTCCTACATAAAATCAGTTGATTAGATGTGCACATACTAAGGCTGAATGGTAAAAGCCTTAATACAATTTGTGGAACAAATAGTAAACACATTCAAAAAACTGCACAAATAAATGAAATATTTACTATTTATAACTGATCAGATTTAGAGAACCCATATACTGATCCATTCTCTATTTTAAAGCAATATGGGAAAACAAAATATTTTAGGAGCTCATAATTTAAGTGGAAAATTAGTTGCAAATTTTAAGCAGGCCCATGTATTTCATCTATAGGTATGCCTGCAAAATACCTATATTAATACAATCTCTTCCCTTTTTTCATTTCATGAGTTGTTCTTAATATCCATTGTTTTTTAAAAATGAGAATTCCAATATTATTCAAGTTCGGTCCTAAATTTTCACATTTAAACATTTATTTGATTAAAGTTATAACCAAAGTTCCTTTAGTCAAGAAAACTACCATTTGACACACTCATAAATGAGGTAAAATAAGGCCTTTTTTAGTGCATTTTGAATCCACTCTAACAACATGGCTTTCAAAGATAAGTTTAGTTATGACATCAAAACATAAGAACATTAGAATGGCCATACTGGGTCAGATCAAAGGTCCATCTAGCCCAGTATCCTGTCTGCCGACAGAGGTCAATGCCAGATGTCCCAAAAGGAGTGAATAGAACAGGGACTCTTCAAGCAATCCCTCTCCATCACCCATTCCCAGATTCTAACAGAGGCTAGGGCTAATAGTCATTGATGAACTTGTCCTCCATGAATTTATCTAGTTCTTTCTTGAACCCTGTTAAAATCCTGGTTTTCACAACCTCCTCTGGCAAGGAGTTCCACAGGCCGACGATGCACTGTGTGAAGAAAAACTTCAGTTTGTTTGTTTGTTTTAAACCTGCAAACTCTTAATTTCATTTGGTAACCCCTAGTTCTTATGTTATGGGAACAAGTAAATAACTTTTCCTTACTCGCTTTTCCTTACTCACTTAATCACAGTCATGATTTTATGGACCTCTATCATATCCCCCCTCAGTCTCCTTCTTTCTAAGCTGAAAAGTCCCAGATTTTTTAATCTCTTTTCATATGGGACCCGTTCCAAACCTCTAATTATTTTTGTTGCCCTTTTCTGAACCTTTTCCAATGTCAATATATCTTTTTTTGAGTTGAGGCAACCACATCTGTACACAGTATTCAAGATATGGGCATACCGTGGTTTTATATAGAGGCAATAAAATATTCTCTCTTATTTTCTATCCCTTTTGTAATGATTCCTAACATTCTGTTTGCTTTTTTTGACTGCCGCTGCATACTGAGTAGATGTGTTCAGAGAACTATCCACAACGATGCCAAGATCTCTCTCTTGAGTAGTTACAGCTAAATTAGTTCCCATCATATTGTATGTATAGTTCGTATTATTTTTTCCATTGTGCATTACTTTACATTTACCAATATTAAATTTCATTTGCCATTTTTGTTTCCCAATCACTTAGTTTTGTGAGATCTTTTTGAAGCTCTTCACAGTTTGCTTTGGTCTTACCTATCTTGAGCAGTTTAGTATTATATGCAAATTTTGCCACCTCATTGTTTACCCCTTTCTCCAAATCATTTATAAATAGGTTTGTGAGGGAATGAGAGGAGAGCCTGGCAGTGCAGGGGCTAAACAAGGTCTTTTTGCCCAATCAGCCCCACCCTGTTTTACCTGCAGCCAATGCCAGGCCTGGAGGGAGAATAAAAGGAGGGAATCTGGCTCACTTTGGAGCTGACCAGTGAAGAGGCAGGAGATGGTTCTGCTGTACACAGAACTGGAGCTAGAGCTGTCTACTGAGTTGGCTGCCCTCAGGTGCAAAGGGGGAGAACCAGAGGGAAACCTCCACTGAGGAGGGGGAAATTGGTTTCTTGGGGCCATTCCCCAAACTGAAGGAGCAGACTTTGATTAGTGGATGGAAGTCCTACACCCCAAACCCGCAGCTAACACTGGGACCTAACCACTCGGGAACCCTGCTGCCTAGGAGACGCGGTTACAAGGTTTAATAGGATTGGTACCAGTATGAATCCTTGGGGGACACCACTAGTTCCCTCTCTCCATTCTGAGAACTTAGCTATTTTAAGAAAAGAAGGCACTCCATCAAGGACAGGTTGGGAGCAAGATATTTTGATCCCCAAGGGAAATATCAGAAAAGAAGATGAATGAGATTGCAATAGTGTTATTCTTAATCTATTACTTTGATACACTTACCAGTATTATATCAAAGCCTAAAAATAGTTACAGTCCAACCACCACCCACCATTCATGGTTGACTATCACAAGCAAAGGAAGGCTTTGACTTCCCAAAGTGCCTGACATGTTCCCACCTATGCTCCACTTCGAAACCTCCCCCTACCTGCTATTCCCAGGCCTGAGGCTGGCCAGGACCCTCAATGGTTGCATCTGTGTGGCTGCTGTAGCACTGGGTGGGGCTCCAAGACTGCTGGTGCTATACGCTGAGTGCCAATCTACAGTGCACGCGTGTTCTTGTTTAAGTAAATTTACAGTAAAGCATCAGAACAGAGGGCTTGTGCAAGAGTTATTCCTCTCCCCACAAGGAATAAGCTCTCTTGCGGGAGAGCTCTTGCACAAGAAAGCAGTGTGGATGGGCAACAAGGGTTTCTTGTGCAAGAGCTCTTGCACAAGAGGGCTAATTCCTTACCCCAGGCCAGGAGCACTGGCCAGCTGAACAATGTGGCCCCAGCAACCTCCCCATGCTACAGCACCTGGCTTGACCCTTACTTTGCATGTCATCCTATCCCCCAAACTTCACCCCCTGCCAAGCCAGCAGCGTGTAGCAGGACACGGGGCAACACTGCCCAGCCTCGGAGGTACATCCCAGACTCCCACATGGGCTTCCCAGGGCACGCCCACCCCAGCCCTTAAAAAGCCCACGTGTTGCACGCTCACGGGCTGCCCATTGCCTGCTCGGGCCTTCCCTCGCCCTGCCCCTCGCCCTGCATTGCCTCCCGCGCCGACCTGCCCGCCAATCCCAGCGTGAGAAGTGGCCACTCTGCCCCCGACAAGCCGCGCCCCTTCCGTGCGCGTCCCTCGTTCCCACCCCGTCTGCTCGGGGAGCGCGGCCGCTGAAACTAGTGGCAGCCGGTGATTGGAGGCGCCCGGAGGCGGCCAATCGCGGAGAGGCAGCTCAGAGCAGGCGTGGAGCAGGAGCCCAGCCCCGCGGAGGGGACGGGAAGGAAGGGGGGCCGGTGGGGGAGAGAGGCTGCGGGAGAGGAGCGAGGCGCTGGCGGCGGAGGCGTTGCCGTTACTGGCGTGTGTGGCTGGTGCGTGCGAGGATGCGAGTCAGTAAAGTCTGCCTGCTGGTGCTGCTGCTGGGGCTGGCGCAGCTCGCGCTCTTAGCCCGCGGCCAGGAAGAAGGCGGGCAAGGTGGAGGTAAGCGGGCCAGGGGCTCTGCTGCAGTGGGGGGAGCGCGGGGTTGTCCCCTGGGCTGTAGCATGCAAGGGAGGGGCGCGGCCCTCTTTAAGGCGTGGGGCGCATGCAAGTAATCTGGGGCGCGAGGGAGGAAAGGCGGGGGTTGCGGGGGGAGTATTAAGGGAGGGCAGGCGAGGGCTCCACTGCAGGCGCTTCCCTAGGGGCAGGCGCTGAGTCCTGCCTGTGGAACCCCCTTCCCGGCGCGGCTTCTGCCGGGATTCCCTTCCCCTCCGCGCCTGCCTTCTGCCGGGGCTTCCCTTTCACCGCGCTTCCCCTCCACCCGCCCTTCCCGTAGGGATTCAGGGCTTCTTTCCGCAGCCCCCACTCCGCCCGTGTGGCAGGGAGGCCCCTGGGCTAGCGGCCGGCTGCCGGAGGAGGAGGAGGGGGTTGGTAACTCGCTGCTCACCCTGCTGTATTGGGAAAGGGGCTCTCTCACGGTGCTTGAGGACTCCTGTTGAGCTAGGAAGAATAGAGTAAAGCTAGTGGAGGGGGAGGGAAGCAAAGGACGATCGGTGAGAAATCGAGGATGCGTTAAATGTTAAATAATGATAGAAATGGAAGAAAATATTGGGGGGGGGGAATGGATAAGAGCACCTAGTGGATTACAGAAGGTAAAAGTTTTTGTTTGTTTTTTTTAAACTAAAATCTCTGGAAATAGTCCATGGCAGTTGTAATCCTAAAGCTCCTCGGTTAAATGAGGAAAATGTCTTGTTAGATTATCTAAAGACTATTGAGCTGCTGTGCTAATTATCTAAAATTGCTACATCCCTTAATCATATTTATGAAACCCATTTCTTGCTTTTCATCAAAAAGTCATAGTATTTCTGCAATGCAAATAAGAACAGAATGCAAGTTAACTATTCCCTATTTGTGCCAATATTGTTTATTCTTTCTTTATAGAGATGTATTCTGTAACTCATTGCCTTGTTTTGCTCACTCTGAAAGTGTAAACTATAATAAAGGTTAGAAATTCGAGAGAAGTTTATCTCAATGCAGAGGTCAGTATAAGGCCTATTCGTTTATTAAAGCACCAGTCGCACAATTGAATACACATGGGTGAACTGCACAGTGATTTTAATAGCAGTGCAAGAGGTATGTCTGTTGCAGGCTTAGGGCCTAAGAACTTTGGGGGAGGACAGCACATCAGTTGAATACTCTGTGATAGGGTGAATTTCACTTCTAGGGCCTATTCCAACAAACACTTGTGAGTAAAGCCTGCTTGTGGGATTGGGTCCTCAGGGAGCAATCCAAAGTAAACATGGTTTAAAAATAAGCCTGAATTTATTTCATAACTTCTATATCTTTAATCTTATTTTGGCTGAGAAAAAATTATATTTTTCAATCTTTTTATGTTAATGTGCCTAGAAGTAACTATTGCATATGATGCAAATGCCCTGGAAAATAATTCCAAATTGAAAGGCTGCCATAAAGTTAATTGGGCGGTGCCACGAAATAACCTGTTTCTATAGATGAAGAATTTCTTGCCTCTTAATATGCAGCTCCTACTACATTAAAATTTTGGTGGTGAAGAAACTGTACTCTCCTAAACATATGTAGTGAACTTGAAACAAGTCTAAACCTCTGATCAAGTAGTTATGGTTGTTAGCCAAATGCAAATTATCTAAAAATTACCTCCCAAGTTAAGAAATTGCCATCCTAAAAAGAGAGAGAGATGTTCTAGGAGGTAGAAAACAATTCATGAAGTTGTTTGGAACAATCTCAGGTGGGCTCTTCCCCAAAACCTTTTCTTGGATGTTATAATGACAGTTTAAAGCAGAGTTTGATTTTATAAAAATCCATCACAATTGGCCAACTCTGCTGGTTAATTTTGTGGGGTTTTAATATTCTTATGAGGCTAGTACTTGTCTTAGGCTTTGAAAATAATTGCTTTGTCTTGCAGCTTGTTCTTCCTGTCTTCTGAAAAGGGTGAAATGAAGAGCTAGCATCCTCAGTATTCGCTGTCTGAGTGTTTCAGAATTAAAAGGAATACTTGAAGTACAGAGGATATCTACAAGCTCTGTATTCTGAGGGGGCTCCTACTTCAAAATAATATTTTGTAGCATATTTGTTTTGCTGCATCTTAAGTGCCTTTGTCAACCATGCGTGTTTCCTCACTTCTAAAATTAGATGATGCAAAGTTGATTTGCATTAGAAATAATTTATAGTCTAGATTGAACTGAGGGCATGAGATAAAATGGTGTTTCACTTCTTTTAGCAACCTTATTTACGCACAAGTAAAACAGTTTTCTTGTTTATCCACCAGGATGTTAGGCACTATATGTAGTTTTCTGGGACCAGAGCTTCTGAGATAATCACTTGGACACAATCCTGCAAATACTTGCTGAGATGAATAGTCCCATTGAACTTAGTGAAAGTGCTTGAGTATAATATTACTCATGTGCATAAGCATTTACAGCAGAGGTGAGCAAAATACAGCCTGCACGCTGGATTCAACCTGCCATGACTCTCCAGGCACTAATGTCCCATGGCCCAGCAGGTAGCTTACGCAGGTTACCTGCGTGGCCCCACATGCTACTCGAAGCAGTTGGTTGCTGGAGCAAGCGTGTCTGTGTGTGTGTATCCCTTGGGGAAGAGAGGCAGCTGGGCTGGAGAGACCCCACCACCCCAACCCACCCACAGGGTCCTGGTTAACTTGTTAAATGGGATGTTTAACATTCCATTAACCAGTTAACTTTAACTGGGATTTTACATCCCCACCCTGAACGCCTGCCCCAGGTCAGAACCCCTTCCTACTCTCAATCTTCCTCCCAGACGGACTACCTCAATCCTTTGCTCTGGGCTCCTTCCTGCAAACTCCTTCCCAGACCTTACACTCCCCACCATTTAATATAGAAGAAAAGTGTGACCTGTAATCACTTATCAAGTTCTTGGCATGGCCTCCCTGCAAAAATTATTGTCCACCTCTGATTTACAGGATCAGAGCCTTTAGGGCAATATAGCTACAGGTTGTACCTCCCTCCTCTGGCACCCTTGCAACCTGACTGGTCCTGAACAAGGGGATTTGCTGAACAAGGGGAGGTCTCTCCCAACATGGCCCGTGCTGCCCCTGCCTAGGACTCCAGCTGAGCCCTGCTATGGCTGCCAGGACTCCGGCCACTGCTGCACCCCTCCTCCCTCAACATGGGGCTCCTGGCTTAGTCATGCCCCTCCTCCCCTGCTCCTGAGGCCCAACCTCCTTATCCATGGCAACCTGCTGGACCACAGAGTCCTGTTTAAGGGAAGTACAATTTCTACTAAGGGTCTCCAGCTTTGCTATATGAGTATCAGGACAACTTTACTGTGGGAGAGTATAGTCTACTCTCCCTGTTTTACTACTTATTTTGAACAGTAATCAAGAGCCACATTTTCTCTTTCCATGCTGCTTGACTGCTCACCTAAACACTTGCTGGGGTCATCTTTCAGAATGCAGCCATCCTAGTGTTTATTTCCTGATTACCTGCAGTGTGTTTTTAAACCAACATCTCAGGATGAAATCCTGGCCCTATTGAAGTCAGAGGGACTTTTGTCATTGCCTTCAATGAGGCCAGAATTTTGCTCTCAGCCTGCATGATGGGTGTAAAGCGGGACTGCTCAACTTTGGAAGCCCCAGGGGCCGCAATGATACAGCACATGCCGAGGGCCGCAACGTGTGTGGTTGCATATGCGTGCAAATATATATGCAAATAGCTTCTTTCAACAATGCCCAGGTGCTCCTGGTACCTCCTCCCTGGAGGCTAGAAATGCTGATACTTGGTACCCATCTGTTCCAGCCAGCCCATCCGCTTGCATCTTTCAGTGCTTGCCCCACCTGGGAGATGCCTTGCCGTTGTGGAGTATGTTCCCAGTGGAGGCCATGTTCAAAGGATCCCACCTACGAGCCAAGTGTTGAGCCCTGCATAAACCCAAACTGCTCTGTGGGCCACAAACACATGGGCCTCGTGTCCCACGGGCTGCATGTTGAGAAGCCCTGGTGTACAGTACCACACTGCCAATATCAAAGACTTTTTATATGTGAATTGGGGGCTTATTTTCCTCTGATATGCAGTAGCTTAATAGTACAATTTCATACCCATAATACCCTTCATCTGTGGACCACAAAATATTTTACAGATGTTAGTTAATTCTCACAAAACGCTTGTGAGGTAAGTAATGTTCCTCCCATTTAGCAACTTAGGAAGGTAGTGACAATTGAATCCAAGAATGGAAGCAGGACCACAGATATAGAAAAGATTATGAATGACTGTTTCTATTAAGAGCCATAGGCTTTGTAATGATAACAAGTGATGCAAAAACTCAAGGACCTAATAATGTGAGAAGAACATCTAGCATGAGCATGAATGAACTGTAAGAATTTAGAACATACTACATTGTAAGAGAGAATCCTCCAAAGGTGAATATGTTTCTGGGAGAACAAAGACAAAATATCTAACACTGAGTGTTCTTCCCTCATTTCCTTTGCATGTGCATATTTACTTTGGAGCTAGGCCCAAGCTCCAAAGTTCAGATTTGAATCCAAAACTCAACTGCCTCAGAGTCAAAGGGAGTCTGGTTCAGATTCACGATCTTAGAGATGGAGTCAGCTATGAAGTTTGCATCTAGATCCAGAAATAATTAGTAATTGGATCCAGGGTTTTGGTGTAAGTCTATAAATAACTTTTAAAAAATAAACCGAACCCTGAATAAGGCCCTACTTCTGATAATTGTTTAATGATAAATATGCAAATATTATATGTAACCCACAACAGGGATGCAAACTTCTGGACAAAAATATGCATGAAGATCATCCACTTACACCCAGAACTTGGAATGAATGTTCTGGTATGTTTCTTAAGACCTGTGGCAAAGTTGGAGCAATAATTTATTTTCTTGAAATTCTATCCTCTTTGTGCTCAGTTCCCACTGAAGTGATCAGGAGTTACCCATTATCAAGGCATAGAATGTAGCCCTCAAGACCTGATGAATTTTCTGATCACGTGGTGTGACTGAGGTTTTATTTTTAAACAAAATGTGTTGTTTTAAGTGCCTTGTAAATTTCTTTCGGGAGCTTAAAGATAGACAAATTTGATTATAGGCATTTCTCTTTTTCCTTCTACACAGACTTCTGTCTTTATATGCAAATATTGATTTGCTATTTCTGTAATTTCAGTTGTAGTCGCTCAATAAGCTGGCCTCATTCTGTAACTTTCAGAGCACCTGACTCTTAAATATGTAAATCTGTAATTTAAAGTTTCATCCACTGGGTTGTGTGTGTAGGAGGTTGTTTTTTGCATCACATCTCTAGCAGATCTTATTCTTCTGAAACTGACAGCAGAGTTGAAGATAGTCGAAGTCATTCAAAGAATCAAAGACACTAGTGATACCAGAGGCAAAAGTGGATAGACCCTACCAGCAAATTTATACATCTGTGCTTGGAAGTGCAATATGTAGCTTGATTTAAATCAGTGATTTTTTTGATTTTTTTTAAGTTTATTGTTTTAGCAATTCTTCTTTATCACTGAAACAAAAGACACTGAAGTTGCTAACAGCTTTCTGAATGGTATCCCTCCTGCCTTAGCAATCCATCCACTTTGATCTTTATCTACTCAGGTTTAGCACCCTTTCTCCTGATACTTTATGTATAGAGGTAGGAGGGTGGGCGACAGACCATCTTTCTCTCTCCTCCCCCCCGCCCCGCCCCCCTTCCCTTCTATTTATTTCGAGTTTTCTTATCCTCTAGTCATAACTCCGGTCATCTGAAGAAGTGGGCTGTGCCCACGAAAGCTCATGATACCATCTACATGTTTTGTTAGTCTATAAAGTGCTACCAGACCATTTGCTTGCTGTTTTTCTTCTTTTTGTAAGTCAGTTTACCTTATAAAAAAAGATATATTCTTATTGGTTGAAACAATCACTAAAATTAAACCATTAAATTAGTACATCTTTTTGCTATATAGGAAGGTACACTAACTTAAACAACCATATAGTTTAATATTATGATGTTAGGAGAAAGTCTATATATTGCTCACTTTCTTGATAATTAACTTTTATCTTGGTTTGTGTCCAGCTGCAGTAGGATGGTAACTAGAATTTAAATGCAAAAAGTGCATACAATTTATTTTTATTAAACCAAACATTTTGAATACAATTAAATGATTTCTTAAACTGAGAAATCAACTGTAGTCAATGAATTTTAAATTATTTCAGGTCAGCCTTGGCTTTTCAAAGACTAAGGAAAAGTAACTAGAATGCAAGTCCCTGCTTGTCTAAGTATCTCAAATGAGTCTCCTAAGTTACATAGACAGGCCTATTGTGCCATATTTATAAAGTCTGATCTCAAAAGTTAGCTTGTCCCGGATTCTTTCTTCATATAGAAAAGCAGCCTTAAAGCTTTTGGTAGAAGCTCATGGATTCTGCATATTTTATTTTCATTTAAATATTTTGAGAGAATAAGTTTAGGCCTTTAACATGCTTTGTATTCACTTCAGATGTCATTTTAAACATCTGGTTTAAACATAATAAGGTTCTCTTTATATTTAAAAAGAACAAAATCAGAAGAATCTTGGTGGTCATTCCCTTGCTCCATTTACTTCACTGTCAGTAGCACATCATATCCATGGAAGATAAAAAATGAAGTAGTGTAATAATGTCAGCAGTGTAGTAGCCTACTCAAGGAGTACTTCTATAGAAAGCTATCAATATTCACTAATTGCAGAAGCTGCAGTAAAAGTAGACCCCCATTTAATAGATTAGTAGAACTAGACTAGGATTCTTTGTTACTGATGCAAAACATCCGTGATTTTGTGAGTTCATTTTGTACAGGCAATATTCTGGCATTTAACTCTGTGCTTGACTTGCAACCTAAATGGTGTCGGATGGGTGTAAGTAAATAACGGTGCAAAGCAGAGTCCACTGGTTAGTGACAAGCCTAGGAGTCCTGAACTGACTTCCTGTTTCAGCCATAGAATTTCATTGTGATCTGAAAAATCAAGTTTTCAGTGACTTTTTCAAAAAACGATGAGCACACTCAACTTCCATTGTGGTCTGTGGGAGTGGAGCACCTCTGAGTAACAATCTCTTAGGACCTGATTTTTTTTTTTTTTTTTTTTTTTTTTTAAAGCTTGTTGCTCACTGGCATCCTTTGTTTATTGGAAATGTTGGAAGCAACTCTGATAATCCAGGCCTTTGCTCTTCTTTCACTTTCCCTATCGATAAAATGGGTATAATATCTTATTTGCTCAGGAATGCTTAGAGCAGCGGTTCTTAAACTTTTTGGACTCCGGAGCTCTTTACATGTGTAAAAATTTATGCATCGCGCCAGCGGTCCACTGATTGTATGTGTTGTACCTATTGATGTTTCCAGTTTGTCAACCTCGTGGAGCCCCCTGGAGATGTCTCGCGGAGCCCACTTTGAGAAACACTGGCTTAGAGATATCTTTCAAGTGCTTTAAGATCTGTGTATAGAAAAGCTTTGGAAATAAAAGTAATAACAGACATTTAAAGTGCATTGTCCAGTTTTAAAATCATGTTTGCAGATGAAACAGTAGTCAATGTTGATTAAAGACACTTAATCTGCACCCAGATGTCTGTTATTGTATGATAACCTCTGCAAACCTTCTGGGTCTTGCAAGCACTCACCACAGTTTCTGGTGAAATATCAGATATCCTTTAAAGCTGAATGTTAATTAAAAGTAACACACAACTATCTAAAACACAAATTGCTTTGGGGTTGAGGGGCTGTTAAAAATAAGAGAAACTTACTGAGATGCATCATTTTTCCCTGTGGTGAAACTTGCCTCTTGTACTTTGTTACATTGTTGAAAATCCAAGTAACTTCAGAGTAATTCATTTGATGTCAGTGGACTTTACACCAGGATAACTGAAAAAGAACTTGATCGATTATTAGTCCCGACTCCTTTGCCCATTACCTATCACGTGTTTCTTTATTCTTGGATGCACAAGCGTTAAATGAAGTCTGAACATTTTTCCCAGCCTGGAATCCTGCCCTGAACAGATAAATTTGGCTAAGCATCTATGTGGTTTCTTGTCTTAATACATGCTGATCTTTTTTACAAGCTGACTGCACATTCACCACTTTGTGGGTGAGGAAATTAATAATATATGGAGTTCTGCAGTGGCAATGCTTTTTCCTGCAGGTAATAAGAGCTTTGGCTTTATTAGTGCTTGTTCTATAAAACAAACTCCCTGAAAGTTCTTCAATAGGGCCTGCTTTTTCTTGAATGATATCAATGTTATCTGATGCTGGTGTGAATTTTTTTAAACCAGTAAGTGGCTTTTTAATGAGGGGCCATCTTGAATTCCAAACCAAGAGGTGAATGTGGCAGTGGAAATAAAACTATACAAACCAAAGCTAGGAGGACCTTTACCCAGAATTGAAGTGCTGCTTTCTCTTGTCTCTCCCTTTTCCATCAAATACCTATAAATGGGAGGGCTATTTGTAAGTTCTGCAGCCTGAATAATGGTTGCCTCCTGAAACAATATTTATACAAGGAGGAAACACTTCAAATAAATTCACTCTGATGATAGCATGCCAAATAAATGCAGAATAATAAAATGATAGAAACTGTAATGTTGGAGATGGTATATTGCCCATTTATCCTGGATCTGCCAGCCTTGTAATCACAGTTCATTATCTACCCTCAGTGTAAATCCAAGCAAACGCCTTAATTTCATTATAAACCCAGACTGGTGATCTCAGTCTCTTGCTCTTTTTCATCATTGTTAAACACTGTCAGGTAATTCAAATCCAAAATCAAAAGATTCACACAGAATTTTACTACTTCTGGGTAATCAAAAAGGATTTCCACATAAATGAAAGGATTGGCAGCTGAGGATACCTGTGCAGAAGCAAGGCCGTGATGTGTGCAACATAATGTCTTTGAAACCATTGTATCTAAATAAAATCTCCAAGATATGTTGGGCTTGGAGGGTGTCTCTCTTTTTTTCATATAATAAAAATCTTGTCTTGAAGAGTCTCCTAAACTGAGAACCAGAAAGTGGAACTGACTAGTCTAATTTCAGGAAGTCATTAAGCGAATGCAAGAATAAAATCAGTTTCTCATACTTTGGGAACAATTTAATTAAGAATAATTGCACTCACCCACTGCAACCTCTCCATGTAGTATTAAAGACTTAGATCCTATTTTATACATCTTCCATGCCCCTCTCTACCTGGCTAGTTCTTTGTGTCTTTCTCCCTCCAAGGAGACATGCTCCACGCTTGGGGAAATGCTGATATTAATATTCATACTCGCTTTACTCTTTTTATGTGTGTTGAGTAGCAGAACAGTTGTGTTGTCATTTAACATATGATCCTCATTGGCATTTGAATTAGCATCCATTGAAATGCAGAGAGCACTGTGCACTTGAGCTATTGTTCTGGGCTGTCTGCAAACTCTGGCAGTCATAGCTGCATTGGTTACACTCCGATCACATTCTGAAAGGGGTAAGTGTAATTTTCAACCTGTCACTGTTGCTTTATCACTAAACTTAAAACAACCAACCTTGTATTTTTTTCCACTTTTCTAGAATCTGTTACAAAAGAGGATGCTGACGATGATGATGACGACGACGACGAAGATGATGATGAAGATGATGATTCTGAAATTAAAGAAGAAAATGGCGTCATAGTTCTGAATGATGCAAATTTTGATACCTTTGTTGCAGACAAAGATACTGTGCTATTGGAGTTCTATGCACCATGGTAGGTTTGAAACTTGCAGCATTTCTGTACCCCTTATTTCCTGGATGGGATAGGTCTAAGGGGTTTGAGCCTTCCATTAAATACTTTCCTCAGGAGTTGCATTTATTTTAATGTGCATATTTGAGCTGGGTTTGTGTGACCCACTGATGACTTTCAGTTGACAGATTTGTCACTTGCAGCTTAATTACATGCAAATCTACATAGCCAGTTAGGCACAGCCTAGAACAGGGGTGGGGAACCTTTTTTGGGTCGAGAGCTGCACACGAGTGAGAGGCAGCAAAAATAACCCTCACTCACGTGTCCCTGACTGAGAAGGAGAAAGACACTGCCCACGTTTCCCTTGCACACCAGCTTACGGGGGCCCAGCCTAGTAGATTTTGTGTGTTGCAGCCCCACAGTACCACCGATGCTCCCCGATGCTGAGGGGCCTGACACTCGGGGGCCGGATCCATCCCCTGAGCCTGAGGTTTCCCCACCCGGCCTAGAATAAGGTGGGATATATTATGGCATGATTGCAGGCGGGGGTCGGGGACACCGTGAAGCATTCTACTCCTAGGAGATAGAACTCTTCCCCAGCATAGTCTAGGAGTATGCTTGTCACTACAACCTGTGTATGAACTGCAGACTGTTCTCCTGATGCTGGTCATACTAAGGTGGAACCAGGTCTCTGTCTTGGAGCACTGTGTATCTCTTGAGGAAGTGCAGGCAGCTTTTCTGATCACCAGCATTGCAATTGTGCCTAACTCTTAGGCAGGTCTTATGGGAGGAAAAAAGAAAGAGAAGGTCCCTTGCATCCTCCCTACTCCCCACCCATAATTCAGCCTAACATCAGAAAAGGGAATTGTGACCCTGATTCTCAGTTACATCCTTAATGTGTCTGGAGTTGGGACTAAATTGGGAGGCAAAAGCAGCTTCAGATTACCTTAGTCTCTAGTTGACTATATTCCAAAGACAGGCAGGGTTCCACTGTTACTAGGTGCAGCCTGGCTTTGCTTCCCTTGGTACTCCATGGCCCCGAAAAGCAGAAAGTAGCCATAATACAGTGCGCTCTGGCCAACCCATGATCATCCCCCTCCATTGCGGTCTGGGTCTGTACACCAGTGCTTCTTTGGTTGGGGAGCTCCTTGTGCAAGAGGGTTGACGGAAGACTGTTTCTGCCCAATGTAAGGCCACTTGACATTGCTGGAACAGTGTAAATAGGGATACAGTATAACTAAAAATTGACACACACCCCCCTTCTTGTCTACATTTTTAAGTTTCATGTACCTCTCCATCCAATTCTGCAGATACTGAGTTTACATTGGTGTAACTCTGGTGCACTCTCAGGAGTTGTCCTGGATTTACATAATACAACAGGAAAGAGAATATAGGCCAGTATATTTAATGTAGTACATTTTACACATCAAACAGTAATATACTTAAAGGGAAAACATGGAAACAGAAACTGTGTGTTGGCAAGATGCTGAGTTAAGCAACACACAAGTTTCCTACAGCAATTCTGTATGATTTTCTTTTTTAAAACTGAAATTTATCAATGTATTAGCATAAAAGCAGCCAACGAAATTAAATGCGGACCCCCCCCCCTTTTTTTAAATGAGATGGTCTTCACTTAATGTTAACATTAGACAAATTGTCCCAGTTAACACCAAGATGAATGTATCTAACGTATATTGGCTTCCATGTTATAGTATCTGAACAGAATCTGGAAGAGATTAACTTTTTTCACCTGCCCTTGATGTTATGACTGATTTAAGATTTCCCTGTGTAAATAGCACTATCACTTTCTCTGTCACGTAGACTGTCTCAGTAGTCCTAGCCCCTGTATGGATTTCTGAGATGGCCAGACAGAGAGTGTGCATTGATGTCATGGGTGGATGGGACTCTGTTTGTTAGGCTCCTTTTATTTCTTCCTTAAGCTTATCACCTGCCAGCTGAACATGCTTAGCTGTGATCTCCTTTTCTCTCTTCACCCCCCACGCACACACTGTTATTGGTTGCGTCTTTGTTTCCCTGCCACAGTCATTACCAAGACTTCAGTGGGGTCGGGATTTCACCCCAAGTCTTTAATGATGGTAACATCTATGCCAGGATTCACAATTAGTTGCTTCTGCTGTAGCCTTATTCAAATAGTGGGCTGCAGTTTGTAAAATGTTGTGGTTGGTTGTCCCTTACATAGCTGAATGAAGCTTGCTTAAACTTTCTGAAACTTCTCTTCAATTTTACCATCTAAAAATATGTTAGAGTAAGAGTTAAATAATACTAATAAGACTTGTCATACTGGATCAGACCATCAATTCATTTAGTCGTCCCCACCTCTTCTGCTCTTTTCATACAAGAGCAGTCTTCTGACAACATGATCACCAAAAGTTGGCCGTTGCAGTCTCTTTCCGGGGGGCCCACATGCACAGCAATTTACAGAACTGTTTACTGTATTAACTGGTCGTCTGTTTGTTTGGTGTTTGGTTTTTTTGTGTGTGGGGGGGGGGAGGGGCTTCCTCTCTTTGCCACTACATTCTAAAATCACTTGGTGTGCTAAATAGTGTTCTCTCTCTCTCTCTCATCCTGCTTCACCTAAAAAAAAACAAAAAGGGGGTTCACGTTTTTTACCCAAGCAACTTCTTAAGAAGTATTTGCAACTCAGTGGCCTGGTCCTTTTCCATCAGACATAGAGGAAACTCACTTCTCTTCCTTGCCTCATCCCAACTTAATGTGTGACCCTGCAGATCATAAGGACAAATCCTATCAAGATTCCTAGGCTGTGACCAAAAAGAACATGAGAACTGCTGATTGGAAATGTTAGGAGTTTAGGACTTTGACTGGTGGTGAATGGAAATTATAATGCACAGTATTAATATCTGTAGAGCTTTTCTTTTTCTATAGTGAGGAGGGGCAGTGTTCTAAGTCTGTCTTGTGATAACCACTGTCACTGTAAGAACTGTCATGGTTGTGAACAGAAGCAGCAACCTTTATTAAAAATATAGTTGGACTCTACTTTGTCTAGTCTAGATCTGACAACATGCTATTTTTCTTGCCATGATAATTCTGAGGTCGACTTGTGTAACACTGTATGGAAATGCAGAGTAGCAAAATATACCTTCAGATTCATGACTCTGAATTTACAGGTGTGGACACTGCAAGCAGTTTGCTCCAGAATATGAAAAGATAGCCAAGACTTTGAAGGAAAATGATCCTCCCATTCCAGTTGCTAAAATAGATGCTACTGCAGCCACTGCTGTGGCAGGTCGTTTTGATGTTAGCGGCTACCCAACCATCAAGATTCTGAAGAAGGGGCAGACAGTTGATTATGATGGATCCCGAACAGAAGATGGTAAGATTGAACTCTCTGAGTTTAATGCAGTGAAATGAAAGGAAGGATGAAGTAGCATCTTATTACATACTGTACAAAAAGATCAGGGGTTTAAAAAGCTGTACTTGTATGTTCCTAAGCGAACACCACCTTCATTTCAGTTCTCTTAAGTGGATATTAAAGCCAAGGTTTTTTTAGGGTTTTTTGAACAGCTTCATGTGACAGTATAGCTTCACCAGGTAATGTGTGTGTCTGATGTCTAAAGGATTCCCCCCCACATGCGCGCACACCATTTACTAACATATAGTCATTTGGCTGTTAAAGTAGTGATACTCTTTTTCATGCTTAGAGAGGCCAGCCAACAAGAGTATCAGGATTGATATATTGGCAACAGATGTGACATTGCTATTTGACACTTAATGAGATGTTACTGTACTTCAGTCTAGGCTAAGAGAGAAGTTGTCTTCAAGAACTGTCATTCCAAAATGTTTAATAAGAAAAGGAGACCCTGAAATAACTTGTTGCAATGTACTGTACTTATGCTCTAAATCTGGAGGAGCATGAGTTTTAAAATACTGACTTTTTTTATTTATTGCTTGCATTTTTGTTGCATCCATTAAAAAAGAAGTAAGGTACTAAAGGAGCCCAAGCTAGAAGGGGTGTAGTTAAGATTAGAATTCAGGAGTTCCTTCGTCCTAGCCATTTGCTCAGTCCAAGCTAATACTCAATCACTCATGTCTCAAATTCTTGGTGATATCTTCCTTACAGTTTGTCACTGTAGCACTGGGAAAGATACAATTGGCATAGCTATGCAGAATTATGAACTCTTGTATTGTATTATCTTTCAGCAATTGTGGCTAAAGTTAAAGAAGTTTCTGATCCAAATTGGACCCCTCCGCCGGAAGCTACCTTGGTGTTGACCAAAGAGAACTTTGATGAAGTAGTGAATGATGCTGACATAATACTGGTGGAGTTCTATGCCCCATGGTAAGACAGAATGTAAATTTCTCCTCTTTCACAGAGGTGGCATGGCCGTGAAACTGTAATGGATGGGCAGCTTTGGGCTCTCACCTCTCAGGCTTAGTTTTCCTATAAACCAGTCCCTTCCTTAGAATGGTATTCAGTTTCAAATGAGTTGTGTATTTAAATAGGAATGCTACTTATGCCAGACTTGAACTTTTTAAAGATCTCTTTCTCATGAGGGCAGAGTCATCAGTGGAGTTAGCAACACATAGTGCAGTCAAACACTGTGCAAATATCTATATTTCTAACATGCATTTCTGACTCTTATCAGCCCTCTTACTCCAGTCCTGCGCTTCTGTTGAGGAAAAAGTTAACTGCTGTTGTGGGTTTGGGCTGGGGGGAGCTCCCACACATGCTATGGCAAAATCATTGGTCATTTTAAACTCAGAACTGAATCCATTGCTAAGATCTAGTTCTCAGCAGGTGAAAAGCTAAAAGAGAAACTCTGTGCAACTTGACTCACTGAGATATTCCATATTTAATAGTCTGAGATCATGCTGTGATGTGGCTAATACTAGGACATGTACAGCCTTCATTAAGAGAGCACCTCTCTGAAGAGTCACTGGGGGGGGCGGGGGAGTTAAGAATTTAACATCTTTATTTCCCATTCTGGAAGTGTGAATTGCCCCACTTCTCATGCTCAGAGGTAAACGCATTCTGGTTATCCCCTACAAAATCCCCTCTCTTTTTTCCCTCCTTTTAGGTGTGGACATTGCAAAAGGCTCGCTCCAGAGTATGAGAGAGCTGCCCAGGAGCTCAGCAAACGCACGCCCCCCATTCCTCTAGCTAAAGTAGATGCCATTGCTGAAACAGATCTTGCAAAGAAGTTTGATGTCTCTGGCTATCCAACTCTGAAAATCTTCCGCAAGGGCAAGCCTTTTGACTACAATGGCCCTCGAGAAAAATATGGTAACGGGTCTTACTATTTTGAGTTAGAATTGGGAGATGGATGGAAGAATGGACCACAAACATTTAGAAGTAAAAGTAATCTTGTGTAGCGTGAAGAATCTTGTGTACATGATGCTGTGGTGCAGCTGGAATCATAGGGCATGAAAACTGCAGTCTCTCCTTTGCTTAGGCTAACAGGCTTGATTGAATCTCCTAGAATCTTAGGTCTTGTAGCACCTTTTCATATGTGAGAAGTCAAATCAGTTAACTAAAATATGTTAATCTAGGCATTGCCCAGGTCCTTCAGGACAGGGTGCTGGCAGCGTAGCGGGTGCGGGACTCAGGGTAGGTCCTTAGGGGAAAAGGGACAGGAGGATGGGGGCTATGGGGACGTGTGAGCAAGGATGGGGGGGTGAGGAGTAGGGATGTAAAAAGCCATTTAAAAATATAACCATGTAACTGCTAAAAAATCATAGCAGTTACATGCTTACACGTGCTTTATACTGCAGGTCCTACAGCGAAGCTTCTTGGGGAGTTAGTGTGTAACCTGCTGCGGGAGGGCTGGGCCTGCTATAGAAAGGGGCTATTCCAGAAGGCCCCACGGGGCTCGAGCAGCTCCTGCCCGGGGCAGGTGAAGAGTTGCTCCAGCCCTTACTGGTTAACTGGAGCACCTCACCCATTAAGGGTGAGGCTTACCAGTTAACCATTACATCCCTAGTAAGGAGAGGGCTTGGGGGGGGGGGAATCCCATCTAGCACAGGCCTTTTCTCCTCTCCCCCCTTCTCCAGCACACCCTGGCCACTAGTTCCACCCCCCAGCACTGTAACCAAGGGCTGGGAGGGAAGAAGAGGGTTGGGGCAGGGGGGCTATTTATTCAGTGTCCTGGGAAGTAAGATGTAGGGATGTGAAGGACTAGTCGACTATCTGATAAACAAATGCTTATCCAGTAGTCGACTAGTAGCTTCCCCCCTGCTTGCTGCCTCTCTCTCAAAGAGGCAGCGGGGGGTGGGACGTGGGGAGGGGGGGAGAGAGAAAAGGGTACTTCAAAGCGGTGTCCCCAGGCTGCATGTGGCGTGGAGCCCGAGATCAGCTTGGGACTCCCCCACTGACCCCGGACTCCATGTAGTGCTGCTGCTTTGAAACGCCATGGGGAGCCCGGCATCAGGTTGCATGCAGCGTTTCAAAGCACCAGTGCCACAGGGAGCCCGGGATCAGCTGGGGAGTTCCCAGCTGATCCCAAGCTCCATGCAGCACTTTCGCCTTTGAAGTGTAGCAGCCGCCCTAGGACTGTTGCTACATTTCAAAGGCGGAGGTGCCCTATCAACTAATGGAATAAATAGTCCATGCAAAATGCATTGACTATTCCATTAGTCAATTAGTTGATATTTAACGTCCCTAATAAGATGGCCACTCCCTTGGTGGCCCTCAGTGGACACTCTGCAGGATAGGTCTCCCCTGCAGGCTCGCTGCCCCAATGGCCACTCTCGTATTGCGTCCCTCTGAACAGCAGCCCTTCCCTTCGCATGTTATGAAAAACTGTCCTTTTCCCGGGACTTCCAGATATCCTGGCACAACCAAACCCTCACCTTGCTTTCATTAGGAGAAAAGGAAGCTTTTATATTAGGGATGTCAACGTGTTGACGACTACACACATTCCCCACTCTTAGCATCCACCTGAGGGGGATAGAGAGGCAGCAGCGTGGAGGGTGAGGGGGGTGGGCGGGAGCTGATAAGTGCAGTGAGCTAGCTTTCAAGCTGTCTCCCCGCGCATGCCAGCTCCGTGGACCTGCTCCTGCCTGCTATCCCATGCTGATCAAGAGGCAGCAGCGCGGGGTGGCAGGGGGCTCCCCAGAGTGGGGTGGAGAGTGCACTGGCTGCCAGCTCTGCCTCTGGGGACTATTGGGATAGTCATGTAACTGCTAAAATTTCCTGTGGTTACACAACTATTCAATTACACTCTCTAACATCCCTACTTTATACCAAATTTGCTGGTCCTAACTTGTACTGTTGAGGAAGAATTCTTGAGTTCTATATCCGAGACAGCAGTGGGGGGGACGAGAGTGGGACAGATGGCTCCAGAGGAGTCATTTCCACCTTGTGTAAACATGTATCTGCTGACATTTTCAGTGGTTACACATTTACCTAAATAAATGCATTTTAACATCCCTAATTTTTACAAGATTTAAATTGTTACAGGGGCAGAATACCTACACTGTGCTTTCAAGTAAAACTTCTGAATAACTTTTTTTTTTTTTTTTTTTGTGCCAGGTATTGTTGATTACATGATTGAGCAGGCTGGTCCTCCATCCAAACAGATTCAGGCTATCAAACAGGTACAAGAATTTTTGAAGGATGGTGATGATGTCATCATCATTGGAATATTCAGTGGAGAGATGGACAAAGTCTACCAGCTGTATCAAGATGCTGGTAAAGTGTTTTTTTTTGTTTGTTTGTTTTGTTTTTTGTGTTCTTCCATGGCTTCCTGATGGGGAGTGTTCAAACATTTTTGCTCTGGGTTGAATTTTTATTTTAGCTTTTCAGCATATCTTTAATCCTTAGGAAACTAGCTGACTTCTCAGAGGCCTTCTGAAGGCTAGCTATTTTGTAATTGTTTGGGTCAACTTTAGGGTGTGCAGGTGGGGTATGGAGGGAAGCTGTCCCCAGCACTGGTGATTTCAAAAGGGCCCTGGATCCTTTAAATCAGTGCTGCAGTGATGTGCAGTGCAACACAGCATGCTCCGGGCAGCTCTGAGGGCTGGCTCCTTCCTTTCAAACAAGGCCCCTCCCCTTCTGGGAGCGTGGAGCCAGATCCCCCGCACACTGCTTGCCCAGGTCCCTGGCCAATCTGGGGATGTTCATTGTGCCAGTGAAGGAGTCAGGATTTCTGTCTGCTGGTAGCTAAAGTACTCTTAAGACTCTTGAGAGAAACTAGTCCTGACCTCTCCGCTTGCCTGCATGTTCAATACGACACTTGCCTATGCTCCCTTGAGTAGGGAGCCAGCAGGGAAAAATCTGGCTATATGGCTGCAGCAGGAAGTCAGACCAGATAATGGGAGAGGAGGTGACACAGGACCAATAGTATGAGAGTCTGGAGAGGCAAGGCTGGTAGCTGAAAGGTAATTCAGGAGTTAGGATATATGAATACTTGGTGGAAGCAGAGGAAAGTCAAAGCCAGAGTGGTGGGAAAGGTCTTATTTTCTTCAGGGAAGGCAGGAGAAGCTTGGAGAATAGGGGCTCTATCTTGAAGGCTAGGGGTGGAAGAGAAGGGGAAGTGTTATGCGTCTTTTCAGTCCCTCAGTGGAAATCATTGACAACTCAAAAGCTTCAGAGGGGTAGCCGAGTTAATCTGTAACTGGAAAAACTTAAACAACAAATAGTCTTGCAGCACCTTAAAGACTAACAAAACGCGTAGATGGTATCATGAGCTTTCACAGAAGTGAGTTGTGCCCACAAAAGCTCATACCACCATCTACATGTTTTGTTAGTCTTTAAGGTGCTTCAAGACTATTTACTGACAACTCAGTTACTCTTCTTCAGTGGTCTGGAAGGGAGTGCAGTTTTTAAATGTAGAAGAGGCCAACTGTTACTGCCTCTAAACCTCTAGTGGACACAGATCTCTCTTGAACCAGTCTTGGCATCCACCTGAGAGGATAGAGAACAGCAAGACATTCCTTTTTTCCCTCTCCCTGTGGCAGAGCTTGCTCATTAATTCTTACTGCTCTGATGACCTGCATGGCAGTGCAGCTTCATAATTAATCTGGCCATTTCAACACCACAAACTGCTCCATAGTCCCATATATGGGGAAGCACCAGAAATATTACTTTGAAAGGTTGGTATTCCAAAATATTAAAATATATCAACTATCTGAAGTTGCTCAGGGTTTTGGAATACGAGAATAAATTTCAGGGGAGATTTCAGTTGAGGTGCATGCTAAACTCGTCTCTACCTATGTGTGGAAATACAGTAATATCTGATCCAGTATAAAGTTTGGTCTCTGTGATGCCACCCCTTTCCAAATCTTGGGCAAAGGGAGAATTGCCTCAGACTAGAGCTAAAGGATTTTAATCATAGGGTAGGTCTACACTTGCAATTGGGATGACCGGGGATGTGAATAGCTGTGTGTAACAAAGTTCTGTGCTGTAACTCCCATGTGTAGATGCTCATAGACTTTAAGGTCAGAAGGGACCATCGTGATCATCTAATCCAGGGTTTCCCAACCTATGGGTCGCGACCCAAATATGGGTCGCCATTACATTTCAAAAGGGTCGCCAAGTGTCTCCCCAGGTGGCTCTGCCCCTCCTTATCCCCCCATTTTTGAATTGCCTTGGGTCATCAAATCTTCCTGAATTGTCAAAATGGGTCCCTATCTGAAAAAGGTTGGGAACCACTGATCTAGTCTCACCTCCTGCACATTTTCAGGCCACAGAACTTCACCCACCCACTTCTATAATAGACCCAAACCTCTGGCTAAGTAACAAAAGTTCTCCAATCATGTTTTAAAGACTTCACGTAACAGAGACTTCATCATGTACACTAGTTTTAGTTCATGCCTGCAACAGGCTTAAAAGTTCCTAGTCTAAATTAAGGTAATCCTGTTGAAGATAGTTAAATTAATGCAAATTAAGAACCTCTAAAATTATGCATGCAGTGTCCACACAGGAATTGCAGCGCAGCACTTTGGTATACCCTGCTATTCACACCATCATAGTCTGAACTGCAGGGCAATGTCAACAAAGCTACTGCACCTGACAGCTTTTGTTACTAATGATTTTTTTTCTCCCAAAACTTAATTTCTCAGCTAATGGTTTAAGAGAAGATTACAAGTTCCACCACACCTTCAGCAGTGAGATTGCAAAGTTCTTGAAAGTGACTCCTGGAAAACTAGTGGTCATGCAACCTGAAAAATTTCAATCAAAACATGAGCCCAAAATGAATGTTTTGGATCTTAAAGTGAGTAGTTTTCTAGGCTATTAGCAAAAATGAAGTCTGTTTTCTATCTATCTATCAGCAGTTTACATTCTCCAATTGCTGTTAATAGTCCTCTACATTTAGATATTTCTTTAAGATTATAAAGGTTTAAATCAAAGCCTCTGTGAGTCAGGCTTCACTGTTACTTTGTTTTGAGTTTGGTTTTAGATACAGTGGGCCTAACTTGTCCTCATTCTGGCTTTATTATGGTCTGACTCCACTTACCTCAGTGGAGCTACCCCTTACTTTCACTGATGTAAGTGAGAAGAGAATGGAACCAGCTTTTTTGCTTCCTAAAATGGCATAGAATTACTCTCTGTGCCTTTTCCATCTCCACAGATTGAGACCAAACTGAACAAGTAAATTACTTCTCCATGTTCAAGGACATCAGGGATTTATTGTGCATGATTTATAATACAAAATGCATCTATTAAAATCAATTTCAAGTTGTAAATTTCTAAGTAAGTACAGCACTCTTTTTACTTTAAACAGGATTCTACTGAAGGATCTGAAATAAAAGATCACGTGGTAAAACATGCTTTGCCGCTAGTTGGTCATCGCAAGACCTCCAATGATGCAAAGAGATATGCTAAGCGACCTCTAGTGGTTGTCTACTATACTGTAGACTTCAGTTTTGATTATCGTGTTGGTGAGTTTAACTTTAGTGGGCTTCCCCCCAAAATAATTGCCTTTAGGGGAAAGAAATGAACAGGGGCGGTGGGTGGAGTCGCGCTTTGGGGAGGCTAGCCCCAGCTTCACCATTCTCCACCGCCACCTAGAGAAGCCCTGAGCACCCCTCACCCCCATACACTGAAGGGTGGCCCCCAGCCTGTCACGCCTCTGCTTCCCAGACCGAAGTCGTCATGGGGGGAAAAGCATGTCGTGGAAGATATTTTTGATATGGAGGCTCTGGGACAGCTGAGGAGGTTCAACAGTAATCTCTGGAGTCCAGAGAGATTACTGATGAACCCAGGAAGCTAAAGAACACTGGAACCTTCATGGGGCATAATAAAGCAAAAGCTTTGCCGCCAAACTCTGAGACTGGAGATCCATGGGCCATGGCAGAGCCTCTCTTGGCCTATTATATCCATCGCCAGTGTTCCTGCTAAGATTTTTCCATCCATGAGTGGAGTGAGTTGTGTCTTGTGCACCAATATTTAGGTCATGTCCACTTGTTTGGATGTGTTCCACTGTGGCACCCACTAGTTACTAACAAAATTACACACACATTTTATATATTTTTTAAAAAAAATTAATGATGTAAGAAAAAATACTAAAACAATTGATATTAACCAGGTGCATGGCCCTGCACCCACCCACCCTGAAAACCACCCATTTGCTGGCCCCTGCCCCGAACACGCACTGTGCCCCAATCAGGATCACACACAGACAGCTGGTACCTGGATAGGCCTGGCTAACAGCCTACCCCTCACACACACCCTGTAGTTGTTCCCAGTCTTGCAGTCTGCCCCCACCCTCCAATATGCCACCAGTATATAAGCCAGGGCCATGCTATCTGCCTCCCCCAACACAAACAGCCAAGCACCACTGCCCAGAGACTTGTGCCCAACCCCCCATCTCGCCTGTTCCCCTATATAGATTGCCCAGAGACCTGTGTCCAACCCCCCACTTTGCTGCCCCCCACAGGAATTTACCTGTGCCCGGTACCTCCCACCACAGATGGCTAGTGCCTTTGCCCCCAATCCAGCTGGCTTCTGGGCCGGGTCCTTGCTGTCCTTGGCCCCCCCCGGTATGACCCTGGTACCTGCTTCACTGCTCTCCGCCCAGGCTCTCGCAGCTCCTCTAGCCACGGCCGCCACAGTAGCCTCCCACTTAAGAGCTCATGGCTCCTCTGGCCCAGCGGCTGCAGCAGCCTCCCACTTCGCAGATCCTCCAGCCCTGGCCCCACAGCAGCTTTACGCCTCATGGCTCTTCCAGCTCCTGCTATTCGTCACACAGCTGTGTGGCTCTGCGTAGGTGCCCAGGGTGAAAATTCGTGTGTGCAGCTTAGAGGGAACCCTGCCAGCTACTCATGTAGATGAGCAACAAGAAATTGCTAATCCTGTTCTGATTACTTCAGCTACCCAGTACTGGAGGACCAAAGTCTTGGAGGTAGCCAAAGACTTCCCAGAATATACGTTTGCCATTTCTGATGAGGAAGATTATTCTTCTGAAATAAAAGATCTGGGCCTGATTGACAGTGGGGAAGACATTAACGTTGCAATTTTGGATGAGGGTGGCAAGAAATATGCCATGGAACCAGAGGAGTTTGACTCTGATGTGCTCAGGAATTTCATTTTGGCCTTCAAAAAAGGTAAAAACCTGAAACCGTTTTGGTGGTTTTGGCAGGGAAGGGTCAGGGAAGCATTTGTGCCTACATTGGAGACAGGTTGTCAGGGTTTTTTTGTTTTGGGGGGAGGGTTAGTTTTGGTGACGGTTGGGGGTTTTTTTTCCTCACAATTGCATGGGGGCAGGGGGAAGAAATCTATTTCTGTTGCCACAATTGAAAATGTATGCATAGTTATCACCTGTCTGATGTAGAATTCTGTTTTGATGCTTTTTGTTGTCCCTTCTTGCATTTGTAGCTTCAATAACTTTGTTGCTCAGTAGGGATGTAAAATCGCATTTAATTAAACAGTGCCCGCTACGGTGGATGATGCTTACCAGTTAACCATTTACATCTCTGTTGCTCAGACTATCCAGTGACCTCTGGTCATTTCCAGCTATTTATTAACACATTATGTGTCTGTCAGTTATTTAAAAGGGTTAACCCACAATTTTCTTACAACTTGCTCCTGAAATGTGTGTATTCAAATGCCGGCATTCCATTATTCATATTCATATCTAGCATAATGAATCCATATATGTCTGATATTATGGTGATGGATACCAACATAAGAGAAGATTTTTATCAAGGACATGGATTTCACTGTCCATATTCCACCAACTGCTTGTTTTAAAAATTAACTAAGCTAGCCAGGTTTTAAATAGAGGGTGAGTTAACTCAGCTGGTGAAGATTCCATCTTCCCTTGTTTGAACTGATGCATCTATACCCCTTGCTGGCCGCCAATGACTGAAATCAGGGTTTATCCTCAGTGTATTAAACCCTCTCTCTAGAGGAGCTGATAGTGATCTGATAGCTGTTCTTAGTTGAGTCCAATAGTGGTCTCTCTTTTGTTGACTTCACTTCTCGTTTTCTTTTCTAGGAAAGCTGAAACCTATTGTGAAATCCCAGCCAGTACCAAAAAATAACAAAGGGCCTGTGAAGATTGTGGTGGGCAAAACATTTGACACCATAGTAATGGATCCAAACACTGACGTACTAATAGAGTTCTATGCCCCCTGGTGTGGACACTGCAAGCAACTGGAACCCGTGTACGCTGAGCTGGGTAAAAAATACAAGAACCAGAAAAACCTAGTTATAGCCAAGATGGATACTACTGCTAATGATGTGACAAATGATCACTACAAAGTGGAAGGATTCCCTACCATCTATTTTGCGCCCAGCAACAACAAAAAGAACCCTATTAAATTTGAAGGAGGGAACAGAGACTTGGAGCATTTGAGTAAATTTGTAGAGGAACATGCAACAAAACTAACAAGGACAAAAGAAGAACTTTAGATGAGATGAGGGTGGAGAAAGATTTGTCTATACGATGTAGGTAAAGCAAGTTACACTCAAAATTTGTTGAGGGAACAATGCAGCAGTTTGAGCAAAGGGGATTTTTGGGCAGAAATAATATTGCAGTATCTGATTTTTGTATTACAAAAATAATCATTCTGGACATTGAACTTCTGTCTGATATGAATGTCTTTAGGCTAGTTATAATTTTGATCTTTGGAGGAAAAATACAGTCTTTATTTTTTGTGACTACCTTGAGCCTGATTATTTTTTACTACAATGTAGTTTTTGTTTTTATCCAAAAAAAAAAAAAAAAAAAACCAAAATTGCCAAATAGGCTTGTTTCTGTCTCTTCAGAGTTGTTGTTTTTTAAAATTCTTTTTCTAT
Organism: Rafetus swinhoei; assembly: GCA_019425775.1. NCBI lineage: Eukaryota > Metazoa > Chordata > Testudines > Trionychidae > Rafetus > Rafetus swinhoei. Next base: position 161,886,049 of record CM033424.1, read on the forward strand.
TCGAATTTGTACAGCTGTTTCATATGGCTGTATCACTTTCTGTCTTTGAGGATGAGAAGGGAATTTTTAAATGGAGAAAAGTCTTATCAAGATCAGACGTAAACAAAGGTGCTAACTCAATATGCTTCTACACCTGTTTGCTTTTGCATACACTTCTGTTCCTACAAAAACACAAGGATGTCTCTGTTCACCAGTGGCTCTCCCAACCCCTTGTTCATCCCTTAGTCCAGGGATTGCATTGGATATACTCTGAAGTGTAATGCTTGAAGTAAGAGTATGTGATGACATATCTTGTTTAATAGGACTGCATTATAATATTACTGCTGGGTTTAACCATTAAGAGCTTCATTTCTTTTTACCAAAGAGTTAGGGGCTTTTGTTCATAGATGTCTATTAATGTGAATCTGTCCATTTTCTTTATCCTTCGTGTATTAAACCCTCTCTAAAGGAGCCTATAGCTGCAAGCTGTGATGTGAGCACCTGCGCATTTAGAGCAGGACTGTCCTCTTTCATTTACTGTACAAGTTGCTGTATGTGTGTGCCCAAGTAAGACCTCCCCAGGTCTCTTCCAACCCTGTATGCCTACCTGCACTGGGTTACCACAGAAATAACTGCTGCTGTGGACTGTGTGTTTCAGGCACTCGATCCTAAAATTCTAATGCTCACCATTTTTGGGGGGGAAAAAACCCTGCGGTATTCAGTATTTTGAATACGTGACTTTTCTACCAAAACCACAAAGATAATCAAGCCCCCAAAAGGGTGGGAATGTTGAAGCTCTCTACTAGTGCCCCTTCTTCTTTGCTGTCCAAATGTTTGGGTGCCATGTAGACTCTTAAAAATCCATATAATCCATCCAGAAAACAGACCGGATTTGTGTGTGTTCAAGAGTTGGAACATAAAGGGAAAGAGTGATGGGAAGAGGAGGCTGGGAATACAGAGTCTGACAGGAACCTTTTAGGTAGCTTAAATAAAGCTGCCCAAATCTCCAATTTAATAACTTTCCTAAATGACTACTGATGAAAGCCATTGAAGGGGCAATTGCAGCCTGTAATTTGGAACAAAGAAGCTTGTGGTATGATCTGACTCTCTTGTATGCTGTTTCCAGTGCCAGACCTGGTACTTGACTTTTTTTTTTCCCCCCTTTGTTAGAATTGAAAAATTCATGGATTGTAACTTCCTTGAAAAAAATCCTAATTTTATAGAAAATAAGTTTTAAAAATAAAATCTCTAAGAGCACTTTCTCAGAGGTTTATTGTTGCAGTCTGCTCCATTTATGCCATGGTGAAAATTCCCAGTGCATCACTGTTTACAGGCAGATTGCAGACCTTAATGTTGTTCTCTACCCTCGCCTGTGATGACCATTTTACCCCCTAATATATGTGCCCTTTATAATAACTTTTGTTAATTCTCCACAATGTCTAAAAGAAAACGTAAGATCCTATGTAACATGCAGAATCATGCTCCCATCTTGTTCCCTCTGTGCTCTTGTATTGGAGCAATATGACACTCCACCGCCTGGGTAATTCATTGTACAGTAATTCCTCATTTAACACAGTAGATCATTTTCTGAAATGTATCGTGCTAAGTGAAAACGTGTTAAGCGGGGTCAATTTTCCCATTGTAAATAAAGGAAAAGGTAGGGGTTGCGTTTGCGCTTGCAGCTCCAGCCTGAACTTGTTAGCAGCTGGGACCGGGACATAAGGTTGGGGGAGAAAGGGGACTGGGTTATAGCAGGGAGGGGAGGTGTTTGGCTCTGGGGAAGGAAAGGGAGGACAGGGGAGGTGGCTTGCAGCCGGCAGCTGGGTTTCCCCAGCTGGCTGGTCACCAGCAGCTGCGTGGGGCTTCCCCTGCCTCCCTGCAAAAGCAGCAGAGGTTGCTGCTCGCCGCACTGTTCCCTGGCGACCTCCTCTGGCCGGATGCCTCGCTCCCTCTCCTCCGCCCCCCGCTTGCAGCCAGCAGCTGGGTTTCCCCAGCTGGCTGGTCGCGGGCAGCTGTGTGGGGCTTCCCCGCCTCCTTGCATCCGGCGAGGAGGGGTCACTGGGGAACAGCACAACGAGCAGCGAACCTCTGCTGCTTTGCAGGGAGGCAGGGGAAGCCCTGCACAGCTGCCGGCGACCAGCCGGCTGGTTGGGGGAAATCGTGTTATTGTGCGGACGGTCATGTTGTTTGAAAAATGTTCCTTAAAAAAAATCGTGCTATCACGAAAACGTGTTAAGCAGGCATGTGTTAAGTGAGAAATTACTGTACTCATGTTTTGCTTGAGCTGTCAACGTACCTAGGCAAAAATGAGTATCTCATTGTTTGTGTTACAGGAGTTTTACATTCCACCTTTGACTTTCTTTCTTTTTCCAAAAAACTGGATTGAAGCAAGTGAACACAGGATGTGCTATGGGAACGTGCTCAGATACTGCAGTGGTGCACACAACAAGAACCTATATAGAAAATTCTAGGTCAAATATTGTGGGCAGTTGAGTGGCCTTCAAATCCTATTTCTCTGGGGCTACGTCTACACTGCAGGCTTCTTGCGCACGAGTTCTTGTGCAAAAGGTCTTCCACAAGAGTGTGTCCACACTGGCATGTGCTTTTGCGCAAGAGTGTCCATAGCAGTGCGGACGCTCTTGCACAAGAAAGCTCTGATGGCCATTTTAGCCATAGGAGTTTCTTGCGCAAGAAATTCATGTTGTCTGTATATAAAATCATGAGTGGCGTGGAGAGGGTGAATAAAGAAAAGTTATTTATTAGTTCCCATAATAGAAGAACTAGAGGACACCAAATGAAATTAATGGGTAGCAGGTTTAAAACTAATAAAAGAAAGTTCTTCTCATGCAGCGCCCAGTCAACCTGTGGAACTGCTTGCCAGAGGAGGCTGTGAAGGCTAGGACTATAACAGAGTTTAAAGAGAAGCTAGATAATTTCATGGAGGTTAGGTCCATAAAAGGCTATTACCCAGGGGATAGAAATGGTGTCCCTGGCCTCTGCTTGTCAGAGGCTGGAGTTGGATGGCATGAGACAAATCGCTTGATCATTGTCTTCGGTCTACCCCCTCTGGGGCACCTGGCACTGGCCACTGTCGGCAGACAGGCTACTGGGCTAGATGGACCTTTGGTCTGAGCCGGTATGGCCATTCTTATGTTCAGTTACAACTGGAAGAATGGGAACTGCAACACTTCTTATTCAAGGCTAAGCCTTCTATTTCCTTTTGTCTTTGCAGTCTCTCTGAACAGATTGGGTTTTGTTCAAATGCTTTCTCTGGCTCCTTTCCAAGAGCTGCAGGTATCAAACTCCTTGTTACTTTTGAACCTGCTCTACCACACACACTAATTGTTATCTTAACAATTGCACATTTGTGCTAGCTTTAAAGATCAGAAAGATACCCTTTTCCCAAATCTCCATCTTTAAAAATAGAACTTCTCTAAGCATAACTGCTCTCTGTGCCCTGTAAAAAGCTCATGATGCCTCTTCTGTGTGAAGTAGGGATGTTAAATTTCAGGTAATCAGCTAATCGAGAAGTCAATGGAATTTCCATCTACTACTCGATTAGTCAATAAGGGGCAAAACTGCAGAGCCACAGCAGGGTTAGCTCCAGGCCCAGGAGCTAACCCCGCTGTGGCTTTGACTTCTAAATGCATTAAGAGCCACCAGGCTCTTAATACATTTAAAAGGCAGAGGTATAGTTGGGGGGGAAGGAGGGAGACCAGGTGCGAGCCGGAAATCAGCTGATTGCTGGCTCTCACTGGTCCCCTGCTATACCTTTGCCTCTTTTGCCCTCCTTCCTCTTCCCCGTGCTGGGGGGAACTGCCTCCTGTTCCCCACCCCAACCTGCTACCCCTCTCTGATAGATGCAGCAAGAGGGGGGAAGCAGCTAGTCAAGTCATTACTCAACTATACAGTAAGCATATGCTTAATGGATAGTGGACTAGTTGCTTACATCCCTAGTGTGAAGAACCTGATTGGAGCTTTTGTCTTCAAAATATTTGCAGTTTTTTGTGCTCTATACATTCTTCCTCCTATTCCTCTGTTCTTAGGAGCAGGAGAAATAACTTCAGCCTGCACTGCAAGGAGCAGAATTTTATTCGGGGGCGGGCGGGCGGGGGAGGAATAGTCGAAGGAGAGAGATCAGGATTTGGTGTAGAAAGAGCTGGCTATAATAGTGCTTACTAAATTTCTGAGCAGAACAAGTAAATGCCACCCACTGTGAGTGCAAATGTGAGCTGAGTGGTACAGTAAACCAAATACAAGTTGTTCATTTCCTGCTGGTGGCTTTGCTTTACTCTTTGGTTTAGGTGCTCATATGTCTGCTATTACTGTAGTATTCTAATGTAGCTATACCTCACAACACCCAGTTACCCTGGAATCTGAACATTCTTGCATGTACCTCAGAACTTGGCAGTACTGCAGGCAGCCATTTTGTATGTTCAGCTACTGCCAGCTGACAATCAGACATCACATAGCTAGGAATAATCTTAGGCCTTTGTGAGACAAGGTCACATAGCTGCATACTTTGTTAGAATGGGAAGTAGGAACTAGATTATTTGCTTTGAAATTAGGTAAATGGAAATACCTTGTGTTGACTGAATTGATTGAGCCAAACACAGCAGTTGGACAGAATACCCATGCCTTTACACCAGCCAAGGTTTCACCTCTAGTGGCAGGATGACGGACCACCCCAGACATCAGAAAAGGACAAGGAGGATAGGGGCTACCTAAGGAGCCCACCTTCATTGCTAAATGGATAGCGGAATGATACCCATCTCTATGGGGACAGGATATTTTCCATGGAAAAGAGGCACTTCAGTCTGGTAGAAAGGACTTTAAAATATACTGTAAAGACACAAAGTCAAAACTAGAGAAAGATGTTAAATGCAGCATTAGGAGAAGCTGCCAGCAATCTTTCAAGTGTCGTGGTACAAGGATTGTATTTGGTGGCTCAGTCTTTACCAGCAAACAGTAACACCTTTAAGTAAGAAATGCCAAATGCATAAAAATTGACTCAGTGATGCTGTAGAAATACAGCCCTCTTAGTAAGAGAATGGAAAATTTAAGATTACAAAACCATGGTGCCAGTGAAACTTTAAAACACTTAAAAATTAAAGCGCCCTTCCCAGAGAAGAAGGAACTTGGGCCCTGGTGGAGATCTAAGTAGAAGTTAATACATTTAGTTAAATATTTCTTTAAATGTGTAACTCCCATTATATAGGATGGGGAGAAACTTTGTTTTGCTTTGTGATTTAGATAAACTATGTTGATGCTAAATGATCTTGGAAATGATTCATTGCAGGGGCTATTTTGATAGGCAGTTGGAGTGCAGACTTTGTCTGATGGTATGAGTTTGAAACTTGTTTTGATCACAGTATGGGGACTTCCTATGGATGATAGTGGTGTGCAAAATGAGTGCCACAGTGGAAACTGATGTTGACTTTGGTGAGATAAAAGTCTTGATCAGTGCAGCTAGTGCCTCCTGGAAGTGGTTAAATGTCGATGGTCCCACCCATGACCTATCTGCGGATGCCACAACAAGGACCCATCTCCTCGAGGAAGGAAAAAATGTATATCTACATGGGACTTGTGGTCTGCAAATTGGTGATGAACACTAGTTTAAAGGTTAGGGTTTTTTTTTTCCATCTGTAAAGCCCCCTGTTCATTTTGTGAACTAACATCCCCCAATGGACAGCACCACGGAAGAAGACTATTCATTTTAAGCTATAACACTCCCTTTTTATACCCAAACATTGGGCAGAAAAATATGGGGCAGGTAAGACTACAGATAGTGACTGGAAGCTAACTGGAGGTTCTCTTACCTGGCACTTGGGAGTCCCTGAATTAGTTACCAGCTTTCTAGTAGCAAAAAGAGAATACCCTTGCCCCACCCCCTCCCCCAAAGCCATAGCCCCAACTCACTCCATCCTCCCTGTTGCTCAGTCACTTTCACCAGGTGTGGGTTGTGGGCCAGAGTGTGAGAGCGGATGAGGGCACAGCAGGGGGCAGAAGAGATAAGGGATCTAGCTGCAGCTGTGGGTTCTGGAGTGGGGCCAGAGATGAGGGATTTGTGGTGTATGAGGGGGTCTTGGGGTAGGGCCAAGGTGGTTGGGAGTATGAGAGCAGGGGGCCTGAGGGCTCTGGCTGGGGTTTCTGGCTCTGAGTGGGGCCCAGGGTGAGGGAGTTCCAAGATGGGTCAGGGAATGTGGACTTGGGAGGAGCCTGGGGTGTGGGCTCTGGGCAGCGCTTATCTCAAGGTCTCCAGAAGAAGTGATACATCCTTCGTCCGAGAGAGAAGCATAGCCAGGCTGCTCTGCATGTTGCCTCTGCCCACAGGGGCCATGCTCAAAGCTCCCATTGGTTGGGAAGTTGGCACTTAGGTCAGAGGCAGCACAAGGAGTCCCTAGGCTGTGTCTACACTTAGGAGTTAAGGAACACTGCTACTAGGGAGCCTGCCAGCCCCATGTCATCCAGCCTAGTCAACAGTGCGGACTAGAGCTACCAGGGTCTCTTTTTAACCAGATGTTCCAGTTTCAAAACTGGACACCTGGCAACCTGACCTGAGTCCTCAGAAAACTTTGTAACAAAAAATGTTTGAAAATAGAGTGGTTAAATAGGCCTTTGGGAAAATCATTATTAATAATGTAGTCCAATGTAAGAGAAAAATGGATCCTTCAAAAACCCCATAAACGAAGAGGTATGCAAATGTTAATGGTGAAACTAATGCTAATTTATAATTTAATTAATCAGAGACTGTGGTCCAAACTAATATAAAAATGAAAATAAAACTGTCTTTGACATGCGAATAGGCAGTAAAAACAATAAACTATGTTTTAGAAAAAGGTTATTCTGAACCTCACCTTAGCAAGCATCTCCGCATAGAAGCCTAGTGTGGAAAGTTTGTTCAACTATTATATAAGGGCTGAAAGAATTAAATCAATCTACAATAATATTCACAAATCCCATGAAAAGAAATAAAAAATATTTGGGGAATAATAGGTACTGGGATACAAGTTCTTAATGGTACAAATAACAATGGTTATAACTAGATGCAGTGGGGCAATACCTACAGAAATTTAGCAATTTCAAATCCACTAAGCATCGTGCGGGATAGGGTGGCACAAGTTTTAAAGGAATAGAAGCAATCCCCAAAAAAGGATAATCTCTACCACTTACAGGCTGTTGGTACCCTCTATAATACTATTCCTTTACCCTGGCATGCATGCAAATGAAAATTAATATAAATATTTGAAAGTTTATAAGTGAGATACTCCCATTGAAAATTAGGAGCATTATTTAAAAAAAATCCACCAAAAAGAGATTTTCCTATAATAGTGATCTGTGTGGCTATGTTTACACCACGAGTTTTGCTGCAAGAGCCTATGCAAATGAAGCATGGATTAGCATTTTCTCACGCTTCATTTGCATACTCTTCCAATCCGTTTTTGTGCAAAAATAAGCAGTGTGGATGTTTCCTTTTTGCGCAAGATCGGTATACCTCCTTTTCTGAGGCATAAGGGTTGCAAATGAAAAAAAGTTGAGCACCACTGGTCTAGACATAGCCTGAGGTAGGGAAGTGTTCTCCACAGACTTGACCATTGTCACACTAGAAAGCTGGAGCACAGCTGAGCTGTGAGCACTGGCCTTTCCAAGCTCAAATCAACATAAATTATGTCACTCAAGGGCGTGAATTGGCCACTCTGTGAGCAATATAACCTATGTGGACATAAGCACTGGTGTGAAGAGTGTGTCAGAAGGAGAGTAAGTAAACTAACAGTAGAGCTCTCTACCCATCAGCTTAGAACGGCAATACAGCTTACAACTGTGTTGCTGTAAGCTCTTTAATGTAGCTGTAACCTCCACCTGTGGCTTTTTAAATCAGTTTAGTTAAACTGGTGCAAAGCCCTATGCAGACCCGCTTTGATCCAGGATAAAATGGTTGATATTGAATTTACTTTGTCAATGCCTTATAAAAATTGAGTTGCAACATCCCTTTTTAAATTCATCTTATTTAGGGGCACCGTGGTAGTAAACCAATGATCCGGCTTATCCCCAACTGTCACTGTGTAGCAGCTGTCTACCCCTGCTCTTTCCCCCGGGGTCACAATAAAAGATGCTTTCCTCATACCAATGCTGGGGTAAATAAGAGAATGTGGCTCCTCATTCCCTTGCACAGCATGTCTTGCTAATAATTCTAAAACACAGTTTATGTCTAGTTTAAGAATCCAGTGAAGTCCAGTGTACATGCTGGATTCTACAGGCCTTAGGAAGTCTGCAACATACAGATGTCAGTTTCTTGAATCACTGTCTGGCATACTTTTGGAGGGGCATGGCCACCAATTGCCATCTTCCTAAGTGAGTGCTGCAGCCTCCATGCTAGGGGCACCTTACTTTGTACAAAAGTAGTATGCTGCATGTGTCTTTGCAGCATGCGCCGTTTCAATGTGTTTGAACGGCTGTCTGACCAACCTTTGGGTTGATGATGCAATTTAAATTGCATTTTCACAGCATACGCTGGATGACACTGCGTAAGTTGAAGCTCTCGAGAGCTGAAGAGACAGAGCCATGCTCCAGGTTGCTTTCTGCAAGATGAAACACGGGCAATGATTTGGTCTTTGAATTGTTGGGGATACTTGCGTTAGAAAGGTGGAGGACTTTGCTTTCAGAAATGCCACTACACTTCAGTGCGGTTGCAGAAGGGAAGCATGAAATAAAGTTGTATTTTACCCAGCAAGGCAAGGATGCAGGACGCTTCATCACACTTTGTTTGTTAGGGATCCAGTTCAGTAAACATGAAGCCTCCACTGTATTTCTATTTACTTTAGTTCTGAAGAGCCTGTTGGTGCTCCATCATTGCTGCTCACTTTGCATATTCAGCCTGACACCTCCACCTCTGCACGCTTTGTCCAAACTATGTAAATCACCCTCAAATGTCTGTCTTTATACCAGAATAAAATTCTTTGAAATCCCATATGATCACAGCCTGATATAGTTACACACAGGGAAAAGAGAGCAGAAGGTGCGCTTAGCAAAGGCAAATTATGATCTTAACTGTCTATTTATGGCCAGAAGAGACCATCTAGTCTGATCTCCGGTGTATCACAAGCCATAGAAATTCATCCAGGTACTTCTTTATAGAGGCCAAAACTTGTGTTTGACTAAAATATATCTTCAGAAAGGCACCCAGCCCTGGTCTACACTAGGGAGTTATTTCAAAATAACCCCCTTGTTTCCAAATAGTAAGCAGCACATCCACACTACCAACCCCATTATTTCGAAATAGTGGGCTGATTATTTGGAAATCTGTACTCCTGCTTTCCTCATGAAATAATGCTTATTTTGAAATAGTTATTTAGAAATTGCATTAGTGTGGATGCTCTGCTGCAACTATTTCGAAATAACTACTCCCCAGAGTTATTTGCGGTAATTACTCCCCAGTGCTTCCTGGTGCTCTAAGTTGAAGTAGCGCGTCCACAATAATTGAGCCTGCCTCAGACTAATTTTGAGTCTCTTCCACAGTGGGGACATGTTATTTTAATTTTGTTATTTTAGGAGTTCTTTCAAATTTAGGTATTTTGAAATAATTTTCTAGTGTAGGCATGCCCCCAGTAGGTATATACATTATCCTATCAATGCTGGCACTCCAGTTATCTTTACTGAAATTATAGGGCTACAAAGTCATAAAGTTAACAATAACCCTCGTTGGCATAAGTAATAGTATTCAGCAAATTTCTGTCTTAGGAACTCAGTTTTCTCAACTGGTAAGTTAAATGTGTCTTACACTTCCTTTGTTATTCCCCTGAACAGAGAGGAAGTATGTTACAATATAGCAGTTTTTAAACTATTTTGGGCTTTTTTTCTGTGAAAAGCTATAACAACAAACTGGTCATCTAGAACTATATCAGTGTAACTAAGTCACAGCACACCATGGCTGGGCAGAAGTCCATAGACACCTTAATAATAGATGTGCTTCCATTTGTTTCTAGCTCTTTCCAAAGCGACAGAAAGAGACATCTCTATTGATATACAAGTACTTCAGATGTCAACCCATAGATGGCATAGGTTAGTACACTAACCTGTTACATTATATCAGTGGTCTCCAACCTTTTTAACCACGAGATCACTTTTTCAATTTAAGTGCAAGGTAAGATCTACCTCAAACCCAAATACCATTGTCCCACTTCCTTCCTGTCCCTTCTTTGAGGCCCTGGCCCTGCTCCACCCCTTCTCCGAAGCCTCACCCTGCTCACTGCATCCCCCTTCTTCTCCCATGATCACTCATTTTCACCAGGCTGGGGTTGGGGGTTGGGGTGCAGGTTCTGGTCTTGGCCTAGAAGTTTGGAGTGTGGAAGGGGCTCCAGGCTTAGCCCAGGACAGGGGATTGGGGTTCAGGAGAGGTTTCAGGGCACAAGTTCTGGGAAGGAGTTTGGGTGCAGGGGGACTGTGACGGGCCGGAGACGGCCCGCACGGAGGAGCCCGCAGGGGGGCTGGGGGAGACAGCGCCCCCGGTCGCGGCGCCCGGCAGCGGGAGGCCGGCGTGCGGTGGATACCGGCCGCGGGAACTTCCCCCGGGGTTGACGGGCCGGGCGGGACAGAGGCACGCACGCTGGCGCCGGAGAGGAGGCGCGCCCGCAGGGCGTCATCTCCGGCGGGCCATTTAAAAAGGGCCCACCGGCAGCGTGGAGGGGGCGCGACCTTGGAGGCCGGCTCGCAGGGCGTGGGACCGACACGGGAGACGCTTCAGGAGCCCGGATTCCCGACGGGACTCCCGGAAGCGGGGATCGAAGACACCGCGCAGCGGGTCACTGCCAGGACCGGACCCCGCAGCGGAGGACGGACTGCTCCGGCGCCGAGCGACCGAGCCACGGTAGGTGGCGGGAACCCCACGGCGAGGGCGACGGGGTTCACGGCGGGGAGGAAGCAGCCCGGGCCGGGGCCCTTTTGGCGCCCGTGGGTGGACGCGTTTCGGGAAGGAATCCCACGTCCGCCGCACAGGGAGCTAGCAGACCCCTGTGCTTAGGGCCCCGGGCTGGGACCCGGTGGAGAGGGTGGGCCCGGGTCCCCCCCGCCGTCATCGGGAGTTGCGGGCCGCTCCTGCACCGACGAGCCGGAGGCCCCTCCCCAGTGGAGACTGCAGGAGAAGTCCCGCTTGAGGGGGTAGGCGCCCCCCGGGCTCGCGGATCCCCCGGACTCAGCCGAGCGGGGTGATCGCGCCCGAAGGCGCAAAACCTGACTAGACTCTGGGACCAACAGGCCGGAGGCCGGCGACGGGGTCCGCTGAACCCCTCTCCCGGGGCGGGAGAGGGTGATCGCACCCCGCAGCGGTCACAGGGACTCACATCTGGGACAGGAGGTTGGGTGTAGGAGGAGGTTCAGGACTAGGACAGGGATTCAGGAAGCAGGCTCTGGCTGGGCACCATTATCTGAGACTGTGACTGGGTGGTGGAGTGGTGGTGTTAAGGCAGCTTACTTCTGCTCTGACCTTGCACCACTCCTGAAAGCAGCTGGCATGCACAGCAATGGTTCCATGGTGCCATGTGCTGCCCCTCATCCACAGGCACTGAGCCCACAGCTTCTACTGGCCACGGTTCCCTGTTACTGATCAATGGGAGTTGCAGAAGTGATATCTACAGGCAAGGACATCATGTGGAGACCCTCTGCTCTGCCTTTCTCAGTGGCTGCAGGGACATGCCAACCAATTCCAGGAGCAGCAATTATCACAGGGATAATAACTCCAGCCACGACAGGTTAGGCATTTTAGAATTCACTACTCAAATAATTAAATTTAAGTGTGAGAGAGAAACGAAAATTATGAAATGCACAGACCAGTTAAAACCAAAAATAACACACTTTGCAAGCAGTAAAAGATGTAACAACAACCTGCCCCTTCCCCCCACAAATGTGTTGGGTCAGGAGATGAGAATGAAGGACTGTGTGTTTGTGAGAATGACACACACACACACAATGTGTGTGAGAGACAGATTTGCATTGTCAAGCGCCCTCCATCCCTTTCTCTCTTTCTGGAGATAGGATACAGAAGTGGGGGGAGGAGGGACAGCCTGACATCAGCACCCCCACTTCTCCCTCCCAAATCCTGCACAGCAAGCAGGAGGCTCCCAGGGGGGCATCTCCAAGGCAGAGGGCAGGAGCAGCATGACAGTGGGCGGAGGGGCAACGGAAGTGCCAGCGCGTGATAGCTTCCTGGCCAAACCAGTCAGGATCATCTGTCAGAGGCTCCAAGATCAACCGTAGATCCCGATCTACTGGTTGGCGACCACTGCATTATATAAACAAACTTGCTTAATCCAACCACCTTTTCTACTTTTCACATTCAGTGACTGTGGTGGGTTAGTTGATTTGTTTCAGATCTTATGTAACAGGATATTTCTACACAGTTTAAATTAAGGAGACAATAGGTTCTGCTCAATCTTTTTTATTCACTGTGAAAATCAGGGTCCAGGCACCCTAAGGGGAGAACAGGTTTAAATGTGAAAAACAAACAGTTAAAACCAACTGATTTGCAGACTGTGGTGTTCTACTATAAAAGTATATTGAGTAAGATCTTTTATGATAGCCTGTAATGTTCTGACTCACTGGTAATTAAGAGATATGTATACAGACCGTGGTTATAAGTTTATATGTTTGTGTATATAGAAAACAGCTCAGTCTGTGCTACATCAGCTACATCTCTCATCAAGTCAGTCAAGCAGCGAGGGACACCTCCTACATCAGGCGTTCAGTCTACACTACCACTTATGGCAGAAAAATTTGGCCTCATGCAGGGGAGTGAACATTACACCACCACCCCAGCATAAGTGGGCATGTTCATAGCGTTGTATTGGTGGGAGAGCTTCTCTCACCGACATAGCTACTGCCACTCACTGGAGAGAGATTAATTATTATACTGTGGGAGAGCTCTCTCCACAAGATATCTTACAATGGTACAGCTGAAGCTGAAGATGTGGGGGGTATTCAGAACATTACGAACACTCTCAGGGCAGGAACCTGTCTGTAAATGCTGGATCCTTCTTATAACTAGGCGGTACAATGAGAAATTATTTTAAGGCAATGGGTTACTTTTATTAGAAAAAGGATTTTATCTAATATGGAAGTGTACATCTTGATGTTTATTTTCTGTGTAATTTATATAGGTGTGTTGTCTCTTCCTGTTTCATCTTTGAATCTTTGGGTTGAAACTTTTAAATAACCTTTTTGTGTACTTCCATCCCATATAGCAAGGGGCGCCTCCTACTCCAGGGCTTTGCCTACACTGAGGCTTTTGCCACAAGAGCCTATGCAAATGAAGTGTAGATTAGCATATCACCATGCTTCATTTGCATAATTTATTCAAGCCATTTTTGCACAAGGTGTTTTTGCACAAAAACAAATAGTGTGGACTTTTTTTGTGCAAAACGGGTTTTGCGCCAAAAAACCCCATCCACACTGCTTGTTTTTGTGCAAAAACAGCTTGACGATATTATGCAAATGAAGCATGGTGATATGCTAATCTGCGCTTCATTTGCATAGGCTCTTGAGGCAAAAGCTGCAGTGTAGATGTAGCCCAGGGCTATATCTACATTGCAGGCTTCTTGTGCAAGAAGCCTTTTGCGCAAGAGTTTTTGCGCAAAAACTTATTGCGCAAGAGCACGTCCACACCTCAAAGCGCATCGCAAAAGCCATGTGCTGTTGCACAAGAGAGCGTCCACACTGCATGGACACTCTTGCGCAAGAAAGCTGATGGCCATTCATAGAATGGCCATCAGAGCACCCGTGCTTTTTCTCATGAGGGTGTCTTGCACAAGAAAGCCCTCTGGAGTGTCCACACTTGCCTTTTTGCGCAATAGCTGTAGCACAAAAGGGAGTTATGCCTCGTAGAAGGAGGATTACCTACACCGACAAAAGCCCTCTGTTCTGCCGTTTTACTGCTGATTTACTTGCTGATTTGAGGTGTGGACGCTCTGCAGGTTTTTGCGCAAAAATCTTGCCGTGTAGACGTAGCCCAGATGTTTAGTCTACACTACCACTTATGTCAGCAAAACTTGTTGCTCAGACTGGGGGGAGAGGGAGAAGGAGGGTGAACATTCCACTACCATCCGAGAGTGACAAATTATGTCAGCATAAGTGAGAGTGTGCACAGTTCTGATGTGCAAACTTTATGCTAGAGTAAACTAGAATTTGGATGGCTGATTTCATGCCGTCTGGGGCAACAAACTAGAGGGGAACAGTCCAAGAGTCTGATAATTAAGCAATTGGGAGGATGGATTTGGGGAGACCTAAGACAGGAAGGATTGTTGATGTTACCCTGCAAAAGTCTGGAATGGTAAGATACAGGGTGAAACTTCAGGTATGAGGACATGCTACTGATGTCAGGGATCTGAACTATAAGTACACAACATGAAAGCCCCCAAGCTTACAGTGCAAGCAATGACAGAATCTGTTATGGCAAAAATGTCACATTCACCTCCTTCCTGTCTTCACATATCACCCCACCATACTGTATCAGTTGGTCTTCTCCCACAGCCCATGTTCTTTCCATTCCAAACCTTACTGCAACATAATGTGGTGGACAGATACCTTAGAGTCTTGTACTACTCTTGTAATGATATGATAGAGTGAATAAGCCATGCAGAGAGACAGACAAAGAAAGCAGTGATAGAGATCAAAAGGTATTCTTTCTTTGACCACAATACTGTGACAACAAATTTCAGTGGTAAATAAACCACACTCACTGCAACAATTGTTTTATGTCTAACAATACATTTTGGTTTTGCCAGTATTTAGGCTCTCAAGTAACAAGTATGGGCAACTTATCAAAACCTGCATCGATAATTAGTATTACACATTTATATTGCACCAGTGCCAAGAAGCCACCTCATGTGGAGGATCTGTTGAGTTATGCAGTGTACAACCATGAAATAAGTAATGATCTCTGCCCCAAAAGCAAGATATAATTAGTGGATCAGACAAAGAATCAAGTGGGAAGGCTTAGGGAAACAAAAATAATATCTTAGCGCCAATCAATAAGAGACATCACAACTCATTATCTACATATATAACCAGTAGCAGATGTTATAGCTAGATCTATACAAGTGTGTAGTGGCACTACAGTAGATGTGGCTTTAGTCAAGGGATATGTTGAAGAGAGAAAAATCATAGAGGTTACAGATACTGTTGTAATATTGGTACAATGTATTTGAAAGCCCACCTCCTAATGTGGAGATTTTTCTCTTTTCAAACTATCCCTGACTAAATATAGGTACATTTGTGATCACATGCTATCATAGATGAAGACAAAACAAAGGTATTGTTTTAAAGACTGCAAAGACAGAAGCAGCTTTTTTTGAAATTTAAAGGTGCCATTGAACATGGAAACAAGGTGGGTTTTCATGTTTTGCAATGTACATGCTCATAACGCAAGCTACGTTTATCTCATGCAACACTATATTTCATCATACTTTGCAAGAGAGGTCTGAAGCACAATCCAATAAAACAGTTGCACATGACATTTACATGAGAAACAAACTCTACAGTAGAGATGGCCTCCATATGCCTGTTCATGCTGATCCCTTTAACCAAATGTTTCCCCCAAAGTTAGGACATCTTAATTGTCTGAGAGCAAGACAGGAGAATTCCAAAAGTCCATTGCTAAACACAAGACAAGCACATCTACACCAGGCAAACACAACTGAGCAAAGATGAAGCTTCATGAACTGTACTCCAGTTACCTCAAAGATTTAGCCCCTCTAGGACAGATGCACTCACAAATTATGCTGTGGGCCCAACAAAAACAGGAATTCCTCAGGTCAGTTCCTGTCTATTTAAAAACAATTACTTCTGAACTGTCTTTTCTTGTTTTAAAAGTGAATGTGATGTTAACAGCTGAGGAATACCACTCTGCCTGCAATACAAACACAGTCATGGCAGGTTAGGGATCAATTGCCCATTGACTCAAACACAATATAACATTTCCATATGCCATCAGGATATTCAGATTATATTCCCTCCTTCACAGCCTATAGACAGGGTTGAGTGAACTGAACTATTGTGCTTTGGCTGGAGGTATAGAATTGTAATTTACTGAGTTGAGATATGTAGTTAAAATAAAATACAAGACAAATTGGGAGTATAGGTACTGTTTTAAGGTTATGATGATAAACCTGAAAGCTTAATTCCTTTCTGTTTTGATTAAACAAAATTTAACCAGCATTGAGAAAGCAAATATGTAACAGTCCTAAATGCAAAAGACTAGTCAAGTGCAGTAGTGGGAAGGGGGGGAAAGAGAGAACAAGGAGATCAATCTGTAACTGACTGTGAACAATCAATTGAGATAACCCACTACCTTCGGACCAGCCAGGAATAAAAACTGCTTCAACAGGTATTTATAGCTTACTGATTTTCTTTTCTTTTTAATTATGGTTTTAATAAAGTTGCATTTGTGTGGTGTTACACTTACAATACCATTCATGTGCTTCTTAATGCCATAGGTGAGAAGAACATCCAAGCAAGGGGAAAACTGCGGGAAGAAAAAAACATCCTCTGTTGTGCATCAGATCGTCAGGGCTGCATGCTGGGAAAGCGGTATGCAAACTAAGCAACTTCGCTCAAGCGGCTGTGTTTCATGAAAGGCAGACACGCCGGAATGGGATTTGTGCCTGCTGCCCAATCAGATCACTTACTGCGTACGTCAGAGGGAATGCAATGCTGCTGCGGTGTACGAGTAAGCTTAGGGCTGAGACCCTGTGTCCTACTGCCCTTCAGCACTAGGTGACACTGCTCTCCCAGGAGAGAGACTGCCCTGAGCAACCTGCTGGCTCTCAGCTCTGAAGCGGGGGGGGACTTCAAATAAACAGGAGGGGCATCAGAGGGACATTTGGGTGAATTTGGGGGCATGTTAAGGAAAACATCTCTATTATCAGGAGCCCAGAGGAGTCAGGACTGGGCTGAAGATCCATGACCAAAACTAGAGGAGGTCTATGTTGACTCAGCTCCCCCATTCAACACTTGGCTTGCTCACCCCAGCTGCAGTGTTTACTGGATAAGGACTCAGTTAGACTGCTAGGCTATGTCTACACAGCAGCATTATTTCGGAATAACAAAGAACACGTCTACACAGTAAGCCATTATTTCGAAATAATGGCGAGCTGGAGGACTTCTGTAACCCTCATTTTACGAGGAGTAAGGGAAATCGGAGGAAGCTTGCTCTTCCTTCTACTTTCCTGCTGTGTAGACAACACCGAAAGCCAAATTAAGATATTTTGACTTCAGCTACACAATTGACATAGCTGAAGTTGCAGAGCTTAATTCGACTTTAGCCCTGCTATGTAGACGTACCCATAGCCTACTACCACTTCCTGGACTTCCGGTAAGACTGTGTATTCAGGGGACATCTTTCCCCTTTCTTTTTAGGGCATATGGCAAAGGGCTCCTAGCTTCCCTCTCTGCATTAGGCAGCTGGTGACTTTTCCACTCTTTATCTTTGCTCAGGGGATAGTGGAAGGTTGCAGTCTTCTGCTTTTCCCTTAAGTCTATGCCTCATGATATTTGAGCATTTTCCCCTAAAGCTTCATCTCTAGGAGTCATGTCAATAAATGTAGATGTGGCAGAAATTATTTGTATATAATTTCAATAAATAACATCCACATTTCATTTTAAGCATTTTTTAAATTTAAATTTTCATAGTTTCAGAATTTGGGGGAAGGGGGGGAGGCAAAAAAATTACTTAATGATAGTAGAACTTGAGATTCAACAAGCTAAAGCTTTGTGACCAGTAAAACAAATAATCAACATAACATGTCAAAATATGCAAAGTATATAATCTTAAACAAAGTTTGTGTTTCTTACTTTGCCTATTTGTAAATTTCCATTCTTATCAACAGAATCTTTTTCATTGTTTTTGTGCATACAGGGAAATTGACATTCACAATTATAAATAAAAATCTAATCCTTCCAAAGCCAAAGAGGAAAGAATTTCTGCTTAAATATGAAAAAAGTTTCTAGCTGTTACAGTTTCAGAGAAAAAGTTGAAAATGTGATTTGAGTACATGCTAATGAGTCAATAATAGAAAGTAAATAAAAACCCCTGGTATTTAAGACACTCTTACCTCTTTTGGAGGGGACGATTTATGATTTGTGAGTATTTTGAAGTTGGTCATACTGCATCTCTGTATTCCAACATGCCAATGTACCTCATTTCCCCTATCCCCGTTCAAATACTAGCAAGACATATTTGTTGGAGAGAGGTTTTGTTTATTCTGACATTGATTACCTCACTCGATTACCTGACAAGACTACCTGACTACTCGCTTACATCCCTACACTCCAATGAGCTGCTGCTTCATATGCTGTATATATAGGGCTAGTAGACAGTACGCTTAAAAATACATTGGTAGGAGAAGCATCAAAGACAGCTCAGTGTGATATAAAAAGGACACAAGCAAAACAATAATTTAGTGACAATGAGTAGTCCTGTGGCACCTTAGGGTGTGTCTACACTGCACCCTTATCTTGAAATAAACTACACAATTTGCTCTACGCAAATTGCGTAGCTTATTCGAGATTATTTTGAAATAAAGTGCTATTCCGAAAAGTCCCTTAACCTTGTGGAATGAGTGTTACAGGGACGCCAGAATAGTGTGCCTGTTATTTCGAAATCTATTTAGAAATAACGGGCGTATTTAAAGACGTGGAATTGCTATTTCAGGATACTTCCAGTTTCCCGAAATAACGCCACTGTCTAGACATAGTCTTGGAGACTAAGGGTGCGTCTACACAGCACTCTAAACTCAAAATAAGATACACAATTTGCACTAAGCATATTGCATATCTTATTTCGAGTCTATCTTGAAATAGCTTATTTTGAAATTTGGCATGTCTATACAGTGTCAAATTTTGAAATAATATGCTATTTCAAGACATCCCTTAACCCTCGTGGAAGAAGAATTACCGGGATTGCCTGTTATTTCGAAAAATATTTTGAAATAATGAGGGACTTGTGTAGATGCAGGGTAGTGTGAAGTGTAGACGTATCCTAACAAATATCTGTGCAGTGTAGACATACCTTACAAATATATATATAATATCATAAACTTTCATGGCTAAATGCCACTTCCTCAGATGAGCTTGAGTGACTTTTATAAGAGATACCAGCTCTAAACTTAGAGCTGACAATACAAAAGAGGAGCTTGAAATTAGAAATAAAAAGAGAGAATAAAAGATATTATTAAAAATATGAGATGTGATTCAACATAATGTAATCCTTCCGAGCCTTTAGAGGATAGATGCTGGATAATGAATTAATATTTCTCTGCAAGTATTTTTCCTATATTGTACTTCACATGATTGGCAAGAATACATGCTATTTGTAATTACCTTAATTCACAGGAAATGTATGTAATAGAGCAATCATAGCTTGTGGTTAGCTAGCAGGAAATTAAATTTGTGATAGTCTGTCCAACATGGAAAGATGGCAAAATATAATGTGAAAGCCAACCAATTTTTTAAAACTATATTATTCTAAATAACTTTCAATGCAAATTATCTATGACATAACTCATAAAATATTTTAAGTGGATTTTGAAACAACAGGACACATGATAGTGTTCTTTAATCAAGAATTATCCTGCAGACAGACAGTAACAGCTCCTATATCATCTGTTTGGCACCGTGGTCTTTTGTGCCAAACCAGCTACTTCCATACACAAAAGAAACCCTATTCTGAAACCAATCTCCAAAAAATTCTTATTTCCACCTAATAGAAATGCATTAGGCCCCATTATGGGCTCAGTCAAATGTAGGGTTCTAACTTTCTAATTGCACAAAACTGAACTGCCACCCCCTGCCCTCTCCCCGAGGCCTGGCCCTGCCCCACCCCTTTTCCGAGGGGTGCACGCATCCCACTCACTCTATCCTCCTCATGTTGCTTGGTCTCCAGCACCCTCACTTGCTCATTTTCAGAATGGGCAGGGTGTTAGAGAGTGACAGGTAAGGGCTTTGGCTGCAGGTGCAGAATCTGGGGCGGGTTTAGGGTGCAAAAAGGGGCTCTGGGCTGGGGAGGGCATGGAGCCGAGAGATTTGGTGTGCGGGAGGGAGCTCCAGGTTGAGGTAGTGGGTTGTAGTGTGGGATGAGGTATGGGTTCCAGAGTAGGCTCAGAAATTACGGTACGGGAGGGAAATCTGGGCTGGGGCAAAGGGTTGAGATGCGGGGGGTGAGAGCTTTGGCTAGAGGTTCAGACTCCGGGGCACTGGCGGCCTTAGACTGGGCGACCAGGGTGGCTGCCCAGGGCAATGTGCTGATGGGTGCGCATATGAATAGTCTCATGTGACCTTACCTGGGTCCAGCCAGCTAAGCAGGAGGGGAGACGCAGCAGCCAGCTCAGCCAGGGTCAGGGAGGACAGAGGCCCTCACTCACTTGTCTCAGGTAACTCTTCTGCTCTGGTGGGAGCAGCAGCAGGGTGAGTGCTCCCTATTCTCTTTGGGACAGAGGGCCCCTTGTAGAAGCCATGTGGAGAGAGGGTGGGGCAGGCTGTGCTAGAAAAGACCGGGGGTGGTCAACTGAGTTTGGTGGGGGTTGAAGGAGTGTGTGTGTTTGTGTGTGTGCACGCAGCTTCTCTCTGTGTTCTGACTGGCTGGGGTTTGGAGCAGCCTTGCTATCTGAGTGTATGTTAATGTAGAGCAGGTCTCCCCCCCCCATTTTCTTCCTCTTCCCCCCCTAAAAGCCCCACTTGTCCAGCAAAGGGCTTTCCCCTGGCTCTGCCAGCAGGAGTTGTGCACTGTGCATATATCTGTGCTCCCATCCCATCCCTTCCCTGCAGAGAGGTGACACGGGGCGGGGGAGGGAGAAGGGAGCACGTGCATTGCACTGGCTCACATTATCCCCACCCAGTTTTCTGATAAGGTCTGCCTGCCCAGCTCTTTCCTCCTCCCTCTCCTGCTTGCTGGAGGCAGCCTGGGGCCAGGAGAGGAGAGAGAAACAAGTAGCATGTGCACCAAAAAGCAGTCACTGGAGTAGTAGGGAGGAGGGAAGGCTGCTGCTTCAGTTGTGCAGGGAGAGGTTAGGTAAGGGAAGAAAGCACGGTTGCTTTAACATAGGGAAATTGATGGGGAGGGCTGGGCTACTGGCTGGGGGGGGACACTTGAGTTGTTGGGGGAACCTTTAAATTGTGCCCCTCATCAGCAGTTGGTCCTGTTCTCCAGCTTCTCTGGCTGGCTCAGAAGCTTCACTCACTTTTTTTTGGGGGGGGTGTGCAGCTGCTTCCCCAATGTGAGGCAGGTGAGTGGGTGCAGAGGAGACAAATGGGTGTTACTGAAATCAGCTCTCATATGTACCCCCTACTAACAGGAGAGGGAAATGGGTCACAGTAGGTGATGTCTGTCTGCCTGCCTGTTTGATACACATACCTTTCATTTAACTCTTGATCACAATTGACACCCTCAGGTTTTGTTTATGTTTTCACTATACGTTGTACTTATCAGTATGCTGAAATTTCTCAGGGCAGCAGGCCTTGTCAAAACTGTTGTTGGACACAGGGTTGATCTTGCATCAGGATTAAGAATAAGGAAATTTTCTTTGCCCCCATCTTAACCTGCACATCTTCTTCACTGGGGTTCCTAGTGTGAGACTCTGAGGATAATGAGTGGTTGTTGTGACTTGCAGTTTCAATCAGGCCCTTAAACTCAGAGGCTCTGTCTACACTGCCCCCGTTTTGCGCAAAAAATATGCAAATGAGGCATGACAATATTGCACGCTTTGCCTCATTTGCATAATTAATGAGGCTCCGTTTTTGCACAAGAGCCATTCTTCCTGAAAAAAATGCGGAAGAACGGCTCTTGCGCAAAAGCTTCTAGCGCAAAAATGGAGCCTCATTAATTATGCAAATGAGGTGTGGCGATATTCCACACTTCACCTCATTTGCATATGTTTTTGCAGAAAAGGCTATAGTGTAGACATGGACAGAGAGAACTCAATGGGAACATAGGCTTTGTCCCATCCCACCACCCCCTCTGCAATGCTTCACTCCTGCTGCTCTGGCTTATAAAGATGCTTGGTAGAATGCAGGTTTTTTTAAATATAAATTTGTGTAATATATGTTTTAAGCCTTTTCTCTTTTTATAATTTTCACAGTGGTGGGAAATTATGGGGGAGGTCAGATAATTTTTTAATGTCAATAGAAGTTGAGGTTCAAAGAGTTCAAGCTTTACAGCTGTTAAAATACAAACAGAGAGAAGGTGGGTGAGGTAATATCTTTTTTGATTTTGGATCAACTTTGTTTGTTGAGAGATTAGCCCCTTGGAGCTCCACAGACTTGGAGAAGAGCTCTCTGGGGTTCCAAAAATTGTCTCTTTCACCAACCATATTTGGTCCAGTTAAAGATATTATTTCACTCACCTTGTGGGTCTCATCCTGGTACCAACATGTCTACAACAAAACAGCAAAACCATCTAAATGTCAATATCACATGTCAAGATATAAAAAATAAATATCCTCATACCAAACATGAGTTGTTGATTTAACTATTCATTCACTCGTCCATTTGTGACAAGCCCAGTTCAGAAGGTTATATCACTTAATTTTAATTCTAACAAGTTCTCAAGCAGCATTTTTCTCGCTTTCCCTATCTGTAAATAATTTAATTATTACTGATGGAAATATTTCAGGGTTTGTGTGTACTGTGAAATCAACAGATACTTTCTAAATTATTTGCACACACAAAAAATCCTAGAGATTTCAGGTGCCTAAGTATCCTCTGGCATCACAATTAAAATTGCCTCCCTGCCTGGCACCCTGGTGGCCAGAGAACTGCAGGAGGGCCATGGGCTGAGGCAAGATGCAGCCCCCATTTCACAGAATGAAGCTCATCTTGAGCTGCAGGCCAAGCACTAGGCAAAAGGGGCAAGTGCAGCTGCAGCAAGGGAGCTGCCAGGGCGTCTGCAGAGCAGCTCAAACTTAGGGTGAGTCACTCACTGACGGGTGAGTGACACACTCAGGTTTTTCACCCACTATTTCATTTCACAATCTGATGCCATTCAAAAATAGCAGCCTGCCCTCCGTGCCTCGTATCTTAGGGTAAATATTTAATCTAAAATAATCAATTCTCCATGTAGCTCTTAAAGGAAGGGCCTGGCCAAGAAGCACAGATAATAACAATTGCCTTTGCAAGGGGCAGAGAGAATAGCAGGCCCTGCACCCAGGGGACCAAAGGACTAAGCGCTTTTTTCATGTGTCCCAAGGACGTGCCTTGTCCCTTAATCTCCTGAGACTCCAATTCTACCCGCTGTCTATGGAGAAGGCTTTGGCTCACAATCTTGCCTGTCATAAGCAGTATCACAGTTTGCAGCAGCAAAGGCAGCGCTGCCTTCTGAATCTTAGCGTCCTGGTGAACAACATTTTGTATTTGTTCTTATTTATTAGTTTAATGTTTAGTTATTGACACATTATTATTTTAATAAAATTGAATCAAATTTTGTGTCCATTTTTTGAGTAAATTTATGAAAACTTTTGAGATTACCGATTTATTTCTGAAATATTCATTAGCACTACTATATATTTAAACTCAAGGGGTGCCAAATACAAGTTCCCCCAGGGCGCCATTTTCCCTAGGGCTGGCCCTGCTCTGTGATCCAGAGATGAGGGGTTTAAGGTGCAGGAGGTGGCTTCAGGCTGGAGCCAAGGGGTTTGGAGTGCAGGAGGTTCCCAGATCTAGGGCAGGAGGTTGGGGCACAGGACATTGCTCCTGGGAACCACTAGCAGTTTCCCAGAAGCAGTGACACATCGCATGGCTCCTAGGCGAAGGTGTGGCCAGGTGACTCTGCATGATGCATGCTGCCCCCACCCACAGATGCTATCTCTGCAGCTTCCATTGGCCCTCAGTTTCCAACTGATGGAAGCTAAAGAGCTAGTACTCAGAGCATGCAGAGCCTCTCAACTGTTCTTCCACTTAAAAGATGAGGGATATCGCCCCTTCTGGGGGGGCCTGCCACCTCCATCAATGAGACTTAATGGTGCAGTATCAGAGCCACCAGTTTCCCTTTTCAACCAGTTGAAAATCAGACACCTGGCAACCCTAGACAAATTGTGAGAGTCACACCAGGCTGTTGGGTTTCAAACCAAAATTTTCTTTTTCCAGGAACTAAATTTGTATTTAAGTCCTTTCCGGCAACTTCATTGTTATAGCCACAGCAAAAACAAAGTCTAAGCATATTTCCTGAGCACTTTGTCCAGCCACTTCAACTCAAAATCAACATACAAAATAGAATGTACACCTCAGACTCACTCAACCAACTACACATTTCCCCTATGTAGGGACTGCTACACTTAGGGCTGGGAGTAAAACAGGGTCCAGCTGGGATCACATATCCTCCAGCATTCCCTAGGCCCAGAACTGTGCAGAAAATACCTGACTCATACAAACACTGTGGATCTGGCATTAGGATTTGGGGGTGATACCTCCTTCTTCCACCAACAGCCTTAAGAAAAGCGCACAAAAGAGTCAGCCAGAGGTTCCAGCTGTTAGGGGCAAATGGCAATATGTGGATGATTCATGCATCCATGTTGCAAAGTTTTTTTTCTCAGGCTAAAGAATCCTAAGAGTAAATTTTGCTAGATACCATAATAAATTAGTAAGGCTTAAAGGTGAATGCCAAATTGTTTTGGTAGGCTACTGTTAGTGATGTTTGACTTCATTTTGAAGAAGGAACTGTAGTGCCTTTAAACCTCCAAAATGTAAATATTTATGATAGATCTTTATCATGGTTTCCAGATAGTAGTTTGCAGTAAAACATTGTCCCTAGATAATCCTAAAGAATCAAGGTACTGATCTCCTAAACTAGATTTGGTATCTCTTATTCTCCCTTTCACTTATGAAAAGTTTTGATGTATTGCAAGACAATCATTGTTATTGTCTTCGTTGTTCTTTACTACATACTCAATAAGCTTTAAGTTTGGGGGTAGTGTTTATTTTTAACTTGTTTATGAGAAGGCAGTGGATGTAAACTCCAGATGTTTTTTTCTTTCCTGGAATCAATTAACAAACACCAAATATGGTCAGAGTGTGTAGCCTGGCTCTGCTATACAATAGCCCTATCTCATGACAGAATGTATTGACTACTAGAGTCCTCTGTTCTGTTACTGGTGACTGTGGAGATTTCCATAACAAAGGAAAGTTTTGCAAATGAATTGAGTTCACCCCAGTTAAATTCTATTTGATTATTTTATAAGGATGAGGTTCCAGTGGATGGGGTTTGCATTTCTGTGAGTAATTTTTACTTTACTGTTTTAGTAGCAGTTTAGTTTCAGTCAGCATGTGCAGTAAGTCTCCATTTAAACTTTTACATCTTATAGAATCATAGAATACTAGGACTGGAAGGGACCTCGAAGGGTCATCGAGTCCAGTCCCCTGCCCTCATGGCAGGACCAAGTACTGTCTAGACCATCCCTGATAGACATTTATCTAACCTACTCTTAAATATCTCCAGAGATGGAGATTCCACAACCTCCCTGGGCAATTTATTCCAGTGTTTGACCACCCTGACAGTTAGGAACTTTTTCCTAATGTCCAACCTAAACCTCCCTTGCTGCAGTTTAAGCCCATTGCTTCTTGTTCTAACCTACAGAGGCCAAGATGAACAAGTTTTCTCCCTCCTCCTTACGACACCCTTTTAGATACCTGAAAACTGCTATCATGTCCCCCCTCAATCTTCTCTTTTCTAAACTAAACAAACCCAATTCTTTCAGCCTTCCTTCATAGGTCATGTACTCTAGACCAGTGGTCTCCAACCTTTTTACACCCAAGATCACTTTTTAAATCTCAGAACAGGCAAAGATCTACCGCCCCGCCCCTTCCTTGAAGCCCGCCCCTTCCTTGAAGCCCTGCCCTCTCTATTCTCCTCCTGTCCATCACTTGCTCTCCCCAGCCCTTACTTGCACACTCTGATAAACAGTTTATTTTTAAATTATGCGATATATAAAATTAAAATCACGTGTTTATAGTTATGAAATAAATGGTCTGTTTTTTATTCATGCTATTTAAATCTAAAATGAAGCATTTATAATTATACATTTTGTGGGGACAGAGTTCTGCGGCTGGGGGCAGGGGAGAGGGAACAGGGTGCTGGGAGGGCAGAGGACAGGGTTCTGCAGCAGGGGACAGAGTGCCAGTGGGGACAGGTTTCTGCAGCTGGGGACAGGGTGCTAGTGGGGACAGAGTGGGTGGAGTGGGGACGGGAATAGGGACAGAGTTCTGTAGCTGGGAACAGGGGAGTGGGAACAGCGTTCTGTGGCTGGGGGCAGGGGAGTGGGGACAGCGTTCGGGGAGTGGGGATAGCGTTCTGTGGCTGGGGAGTGGGGGCTGGGGAGTGGGGTGCCAGTGGAGGCAGAGAGTCCCCTGCATCTGCCTCCTCCCAGGATTCCCAACCCCCCCCGAGGGAAACCAGCGCGCCTGCCCCAGGGCCGTCCCCCCACCCCCGCGCAGGGAAGCCCCGCGCGCCTGCCCCGGGGCCGTCCCCTCACCCCCGTGCAGGGAAGCCCCACGCGCGCCTGCCCTGGGGCCGACCCCCATGGCGTAGGGAAACCCTGCGTGCGCCTGCCCCGGGGCTGACTCACCCCTCCTGTGCGGTGCAGGGAGCCGATGCTCCCTCCTGCAGTACACCCAGCAGAGCAGCTAGTGAACTTCCGGAATCGCCAGAAGTGGCGCTAAGCTGTGGGACTTCTGTCCATCCCCAGGAAGCCGACACTACCTCCTTTTTCACTTGAGGTAAGTAGTGGGGCTGCTCGGGGGTGGGAGGGAAATGGGGGCGGTCAGGACACCTCGCGATCGACTGGTCGAGGCCCCGCGATCGACCTGTTGGTGACCACGGCTCTAGACCTTTCATCATTCTTGTTGCTCTTCTCTGGACCCTCTCCAATTTCTCCACATCTTTCTTGAAATGCGGTGCCCAGAACTGGACACAATACTCCAACTGAGGCCTAACCAGTGCAGAGTAGAGCGGAAGAATGACTTCTCGTGTCTTGCTCACAACACACCTGTTAATGCATCCCAGAATCATGTTTGCTTTTTTTGCCACAGCATCACACTGCTGACTCATATTCAGCTTGTGGTCCTCTATAACCCCTAGATCCCTTTCTGCCGTACTCCTTCCTAGACAGTCGCTTCCCAGTCTGTATGTGTGAAACTGATTGTTCCTTCCTAAGAGGAGCACTTTGCATTTGTCTTTATTAAACTTCATCCTGTTTACCTCAGACCATTTCTCCAATTTGTCCAGATCATTTTGAATTATGACCCTATCCTCCAGAGCAGTCGCAACCCCTCCCAGTTTGGTATCATCTGCAAACTTAATAAGTGTACTTTCTATGCCAATATCTAAATCGTTGATGAAGATATTGAACAGAGCCAGTCCCAAAACAGACCCCTGCAGAACCCCACTTGTTATACCTTTCCAGCAGGATTGTGAACCAGTAATAACTACTCTCTGAGTACAGTTATCCAGCCAGTTATGCACCCACCTTATAGTATCTTGGTATCTTTGGATAGTTGGGTCCAGATCTTCAGCTATTGTAAATTTCATAGCTCCGTTAACTTCAATTATTATCTGTTTTTTTTGCAATAGAGACCTCAACCAAGATCAGGACCTCATTGTACTATGCACAGGACAAATATACAACAAGTGACAGTCCATGACCTAAAGAGTTTACAGTCAATGAAGCTATGATTATTTACATCAGAGGAGGCCCTTAGGTTATACACCAGGTTGGAATGTGGATTTTCTGTATGGAGTGATATATACTCATTGAGGATCATTTTTAAAATATCCTGTTTGGGCAGGGAGTCTGAGAGATAGAGGTATGTTTTGTTTTTTTTTAAATGGCAAGAGAATATTTTTAATATGGATTTTTATTCTATAAACAACTGAGGATTATATTTCATTTATTACTGATCACAGCCCTGGCTTTTGTATACATTACATATAATGATCAGGCTCAAATTTTTGATGCACTAAGTTTGACTGTTAATCGTAAGAGAGGTAACCTTTTGTTATTTGTTTTCATATTGTTATTGCAATCTAATTTTTGGTAGGAGAAAGTGTAAATACATCAACCATTACTAATCTGTTTTTCTTTTGCCTGTTGTGCTGAAACCACTTTCCAGAGATTTTAGTTTGACTTTTTTTCCCTATTGAGAATGAAATAAAATGACTTTATTCTCTGTGGATTATTTCTATAGTTGAACAGCTCTAACCTTTTTTTCTCTTTAGGACTCTCATCCTGAAGAAGTGCTCAGGTCTTTGAAATAGAGATGACTACAGTTTTTAGCTACCATTACTATTTGTAACAATAAACAATCAAGCAAATAATGTAGTATTAAACTAATTTTTAAAAAAGCACTAGTGAATAAGTAAACTATCTGAAAGTGTATCATATTTAAATGTTTCTTCTTCTCTTAACAAAAGGTTTCCTGTTTGTTTCAATAATTGTTCATTGTTTTTGGCTCAAGTACGTATACATTTCATTCCAAACTACTGTGTGCATCATGGAATATGCACCAGTAGTTATGCTATGAGTGTATGAATCATGTGGAGGTAGAAAAGAAACCAATATTCTGTCTGTACCTCATTATGGATCCAATCCTGTCTGATGTAAATCCACTGATGTGAAAGACCTGGTAGAGGAATGGTTGCAGTTCCATGGTACAGGTTGGGGAGGCCACAACCAGCATGTATACATTTCAGCTTGGGTATTAACAGGGCTTAGCTGTGTATAGCGGGTTGGGACAAACCAAGCAAAGAGGCTTTTGGCCTGGAGGTTGAGGTTCTATTATTATGCTGATGCTTTGCTTCTTTCCCCAGGTAGGGCAGCATCA
Organism: Rafetus swinhoei; assembly: GCA_019425775.1. Classification (NCBI taxonomy): domain Eukaryota; kingdom Metazoa; phylum Chordata; order Testudines; family Trionychidae; genus Rafetus; species Rafetus swinhoei. The sequence continues at coordinate 161,914,876 of CM033424.1, forward strand.
GGACCACAGAGGTTCCTACATACGAATAGTACTCACTGGACTCTGATGATATGCTACAGCCCACCATCTTGATGGGTAGATTCCTCTCATTGCTCATGGATCTTTACAGTGGCCTACCAGTCACTTGGAGTAAAGTCCTAGGGAATGGATCTCCTCTTTCTTAGAATATTTTCCCATATCTCTCTTGCTCTGATGGTGCCCATCTGTTTCAGCTAGAAGAACTACAAATAAATAAATGCTGCTCCAAAATTAACTTGGGCTTCTGAGAGCTGAAAATTGGCATTGTAATTTCCAGAAGGGCAATTAGACCAACAGAAAACAAAACACACATGTGTAGTAATCAAACTATATAATTTGCTGCACCCCCTCCCCACCATACTGGGGGAACCGGCAGTGCAGTTATGTGCTGTCTGGAGGCTTTCCCCACTGCTTCCATTGGCCAGCCAATGAGAGCAGTGGGAGGCCATGTTTGGGAGCGACGGGGGCATGAAGTTTGGTAAGTGCACCCCTCATGTCCAGACCCCTGCAGCCCAATCACCCTCACTCATCCCCCTGCCAAGACCCCACACTCCTAACTTGCTCCTATACTCTCCCTTGTTCCTGCAACCTCCCTCCTAGCCAGACACCCTACTCCAAGTCCCCTCCTGTACCGTCCCTTGCTCCTGCACCCTCCTCCCTGGCCAGACATCCCATCTCCACCCGGCTCCTACATCCACCATTGCTCCTGCACCCTCCCTCAGGGCCACACACTGTACCCTGCCTTGCTTTTGCTCCCTTCCCCCAGCCAGACACCCTACTCCCAGCCTGCTTCTGCACTCTACCTCCCACCCAGACCTTGCACTCTCACCCCCTCCTACACCCCACCTCCTGCCCAGATCCTGCACCCCCATCCCTACCTCACTTACTGGCAGCCCTGTCCTGTACACTGACCCCCTCATTTTTGTCCCCACCCCAGAGCCTAAGAGGGGTCCACAAAATCCACTAACTCTAGAACCCCAGAAAAGTAAATCTGGCCCATGGGAAGCCCTGAGCCTCAGTCCTCTCTGTCCCTTTCCTTCGACCCATGGGGCTGGAGTGCCAGAGGAAGGAGGTGTCCCAGTTGGGGGTCACATCAGTGAGGGTTAAGGGTTTTTGGAGGAGTGTTTTGCTTCTCACTTGTGTGGTTCCCAACTGATTTTTCTGTGGGTCAGTGTACTCCAACCCAAAAAAGGTTCTCCACCCCTGCCATAAATAAAGAAAACATTGAAACCTTTTGTGTTGGATATAAATTAATATTTTACTTTATTTAAAATGAAGTTTGATAAAGTAACATGAAAAAGTTAAAACAATCTGTTTAATAATTTAAATTAAACTGTTCTCCCCAGCTGCAGCACTAGCAAAATTGCTGAGGCTTAATTATGTAATCAACAGTGAGTTCCCATTAGCAACTGGTGGTCTGAAGAAAGGTTTGCATTTAGCCAGGTGGGCCATGGCCAAAAAGTTTGACAATCACTATATATATCATCACATGTAAGTCACTGAAAGAGACTCTGACACAGTCACAGGGCTAACTGCATTGTTGTCTCCTTCTTGGTATCTCCCACACCCCTTCAAGTCTCAGGCATCTTTGGCCTTTTATTCAGCTGGGGTGGAATTCCACAATTTTCCCACCTCTTCCTGTTCCTCTCCTTCCCCTAACTCCTCCTTCCCACCACCAAACTTCTGATCAGCAGTGAGCAGGAGGTGCAGGGGGGGAGGGAGGAGAAGGAGATGAGCTGATTGGCAGGACCCACTGAGCAGCTGATTGGTAGATGTCTGGTGCATTCTGAGCACCCACTATTTTTTTCCCCATTGGTGCTCCAGCCCCAGAGCCACCACAGAGTTGCCTATGGTATTGGGTGCCTGCAGTTGTTCTCTTCAGAACCATGTGGAGAGTGGCAAAGAGAGTGACCAAACAGCCTTCTTCAACACAAATATTGTGTATTTTGCAGTAAGAACACAGCAGTTAGAGAATATTTTTAGAACAGGACATAATCTTTCACTACCTCTCCTTCTTCCCCTGCCCCCAACAGCAATTTACCTCTTCTGCTGCCTTTATATACATACGTCTAAAGACAGTGACAGATGGTACAAGGTTCAGAATAGGGAGGCATAGCCCACACTAAGGCAAGGAACATTTCCCCAACCCCTGCACCCCTTGAATGCATTTTAAGTTACCTTACATGAGTGGATGTTGATTTTGTGCCATCAGGAGCTAGAAAAAAAAACCAAAAAGAAGAGGAACCATCAGAAAATGTGGTAATTCAAAAGCACTGACCATTTAAGATAATCAATTTGATAGAAATGACATTAACTGCATAGATATATTGCTGCAGTCTAATGTTTTAATTATTACTTTTTCTGTGAACATCTGACCTTATGCTTTCAAAGTACATCACATCATTGAAAATATCAAGCTTCAGAAGCAAAAGACTAGTCAAGTGAAGCAGTGGGAGTGGAGAAAGAACAAAGAAATCTGTAACTGACTGTGATCAATTAATTGTAAATTCCACTGCAATCGGACCAGCCAGAAGGCAAGAAGGTCACAGTAAGTATATATAGTCCAGAAATTCATATATTTTTAGCTTATAGTAGTTTTTCAAATGTCCAATTTAGCTAATAATATTTTTATACCATTCATTTATAGCATAACAAAATAAATATGTTTAAAATGTAAATGTATTTATTTTCATGTGAATTCCTACATTTCAGGTAACTGGCAGTGCTGCATTATGGGTAAGTGATATGCAAATAAGCACTCTGCTAATGTAAGATTGCAAAAGATGGACTCAGATTCATGCATTCAGTTAAGCAACCCAATTTCAAAAGCAGGTGTGGGCAAAATATGTCCCACAGACTTGATCCAACTGGCCCAAGATTTCTATCCTGCCTTCCCAGCAGATTAGTTGAGCCTGAGTGTACATACTTACAGCCTGCAGCAGCAGCCACAGCATGTGTTCAGCTGCCCCTCACAGGACAATCAAAGCTCCTTCTTCCTTCTGCAGCCGAGTTGTTTCTCAGGCCCTCCTGCTAGCTATGGGGAGGGAAGAGAGGGTGGAGAGCTAGCTCTCACTCTCACACACACACTCTGTGTCATACACCCACACACAGTTTGTCACACACCCAGTCTCTGTGCCACACAGTTTCTCTGCCTCACATGCAAACACACGTGCATGCACACACACACACACACGTTCACTGTACACATACTCTTCCAGTCTCTGTGCCACATACAGTCTGTCACACATTGTTGCTCTGCCTCACATACACGTTCACTGCACACACACACACACTGTGCCACGCACTGTCTCCCAGTCTCTGTGCCTCACACACACACAATCTGTGTCACAGTCTCTGTGTCACATACAGGGGCAACGGGTAGGAGGCGCACGAGGGGGGTCACATGCCCCCAAACGCTGTGAGCAGGCGGGGCCGGCCAGCAGCCCATGGGGCAATAGCAGGGAGAGTGGCCTGGCTCTCACAGGAGTCTGTCCCCTCCACTCACCAGCAGCGACAGGGGAAGCGGAGCAAGGAGGGCTGGGCTGGCGATTTGGGAAGGCATTGCCTTCTCCTGTCTCACAGTGTCCATGCCTGTTATTCTATCAAAGAAAGCTAACAGGTGTTATTTTGACACAACTTGTTCTTGATAAATCTATGCTGTTATTTATCCCCTTATTATTTTCTAGATAAGGGGTAGGGGACCTGCAGACTGGATGTGGCCTGTGGCTTGCCTTGATCCGGCCTGTGAGGCTCGGGGCTCGTTCCCTTCCTCACAGGGGGTGCAAGCTGGCACTGGTGCTCCAGCCACATAGGAGACACTGTGGCTAGAGTGCCAGCATTGGCTCCCCGCTGCAGAGGGTGTGAGCCCCGAGTCTTGTGGGACAATCAAAGCAAGCCACAGGTTGGAGCCTATCACTGGTACATGGGCTCTGCCTGGCAGGAGGAGGAATCGCTCTGTGCAGGCACCACTCTGCATTGCTCCCATTGGCCGAGAATTTGCCAATAGAAGCAGTGGGGTGGTGGCTGCATGGAGCGCTTCCCCTGCAGCACACAGCAGCTGCATGAAGGCACTTGATCCCCCCTCCCCCCCCAGTTGCACCAGGTATATGCCCCTATCCTCTGTCCCTTCCCTTCTAGACTTGCTGGACAGTATGTTATACCTTGAGTCAATTCAGGGAGTACCTGTGGAATCAGGTGCTGCTCACTGTAAGCAAAGCAAAGTTATCATAATCTGACATATAAATTAACATGAATTGATCCATGCGATTTTGGATCCTGAGACTTCTCGATTCTCTATCAGGTTAATTCTTTAAAATATAATAGGATCTGAAATTCTACATAATACAGTCTCTAAACCTTTTAATGAGAATAAAGGGCACTCAACACTTTGCCTGGAAGGATAAAGCCCTTAGTATAATGTGTATGTTGTACAAAGTGACCTTTTTTGGGAGGAGGGAAACTAGTTGCTTTCTTATCTTCCTAGCTTGCCATGATTCTTGAGAGAACATATTATTCTGCAGCCTCCTAAACTGTGCTAACCATTTGCCTATCTCCATTTTAGTTGTAACTAGCATATTTACCCAGTGTTGCTCCAATCCTTAATTCAAATACATTTTGGTTTTCCTCATCTAAATCATTGTTCTGGGATGGAACTGGAGATGAGGGATTCAGGATGCAGGCTGTCCTGGGGAGATAGGACAACTCCAGCCCTCTCTCACCACAGCAGCTTGGGGCCAGGTGAGAAGTGCCTCTTCATGGCCTAGCTAGGGGACAGATAGACACACAGACATGCAAACAGACAAATTCTCTGAAATATATAGAAGATAGCTGTCCCTTTCTCCACCCCTGCCCCCTTCTGGCCCAATGAGGTTAAAACTGTCCCAGTCCCCATCTCTGGCCCCTATGGTCATTCTGCAGTAATACTCCCTCCAACTCCCCTCCCTTTCCATTTTATGAGAAACGATCAAATTCCACACACATCCCATGATCCTGGCAAAACCAAACCCTGACCTTGCTTTAAGTTATGATAAAAGAAAGCTGCATACCAAATTTGGTGGTCCTAGTTCTTACTGTTTAGGAGGAGTTCTTGAACAAACAGACTCACAGACAGACAGAGGCACATTTCTAAAATATAGAGTAAGAAGATGACTCAGAAATTAAAGGGAAAGAAGATATATTAGATTATCCAGTCCCTCTTGCTGCCAATGCAGGATTGCTACCTGTAATATAATTTCTAGTTTAGTTCAGACCAGTTGAGTTTTAAGATACCCAAACAATATGACTTTCACCATTTTCCTTGAGAGAGTTTTCAGTATTGTTATCCACTTTTGCAACTGGAGATGCTAAAGCATAATATAATTAAATGACTTATCCAACATCAGGAAGTCTGTGGCAGAGCAAAAGCAGATATAGCAGAAAATCTTAGTGGAACCTGCTGCCCTTTTCCGGGGGGTTCTTTTGACCAGGTAGTCATACTGAAGAACAAATGGGAAGAAGAAAAAAGTATATACCATTTATAAGATTTATTAACATTATGGGAGGAACCCCATCAACAATGGGGAAATTCAGCATAATTATTTGCTATCCCTGTTTGTTGTTAGGTTTGTTTTAGATGCTACAGGTGTATTTTGGTCAGCTGAGTTATTTGTATAGGTCAAGACACTTGTGCACATTTTAAATCAGTGCATATTGTGCACAGACCTTTCCAGTTCTCCCAAATATGATAACATCTGACTGGAGTATTCCACAGCTGGACCCCATTTTGCTCATTAGCACTTTGGAGGCTGATTTTTTAGCATGAGTTTTTGTTTCACAAGAGTTGGGCTATGTCTACACCTCAAAGTTTTTGCACAAAAACCCATGGAGCGTCCACACCTCAAATGGGCTTTTGCGCAAGTAAATCAACAGTAAAACGGCAGAAGAGAGGGCTTTTTCTGTAGTAGGTAAACCTCCTTTTACGAGGCATAACTCCTTTTTGCGCTACAGCTATTGCACAAAAAGGTAAGTGTGGACACTCCAGAGGGCTTTCTTGTACAAGAAACCCCTATGGGAAAAAGTACAGGTACTCTGATGGCCATTCTGTGAATGGCCATCAGAGCTTTCTTGTGCAAGAGTGTCCATGCAGTGTGGATGCTTTCTTGCGCAACAGCACATGGCTTTTGCGATGTGCTTTGAGGTGTGGACGTGCTCTTGCGCAATAAGGCTTCTTGCGCAAGAAGCATGTAGTGTAGATGTAGCCTTGTAGATTAAGGCCCTTGGAGGATAATCTTAATTATCAATGAGGTCCTTCCATCACTATTACAGCAAGTCTCTGAACTGGCCTTCTCTGCAGAGAAGCTAAGGACTGAATAAGAATGGAGACTATTGTCTGTTCTCAGCCTTACACACTCTCCCCCACCACTCATATTCTTCCATCTAGAGACCTGTCCAGTTCCATACTGCATAGGGGCTTCCTTGTCTCCATAAAGCCATCCTTCTCTTGCACCAGAGCATATGGATTATTCTTCATTTCTCCAGATGACACATGAAATGATAATGAGACAGGTAACATGTATGCTGGAAAAATGGAGGGACCAGGGCTCAGAGTAAAAGTAAAATATGTATATCTTCTAGCCCAGGAGCATTTTTAAGGAAAATGTAATACAACCTGAGACTTGATTATCTGTTCCACAGAGCCTAATCTGTGGTGAATTTACCTTTGACGGTAATGGAATTAGGTCCTAAAATAACTGCTTTGTACAATCCCAATTTAAAAGTTGACTGCTTTTGTGATAGCCCCACTTTTGCAAATCATTACTCACCCAAGTAGCTACATTTACTTCAGCAATAGTAACTCCCTCTGGCACAACCCACATACTGTATATTTAGCTTTGCATTTAACAATCTTAGGAGTACTCAAGATATTTGTTGTTCATTGTTGGTGAGCTAATGTTTCCATTGAGACCTTTTCACTTCCTGTATTTTACCAGTAAAACTGTTGCTTTTACACAGTTACTTGCATTTAATGACTACAGATTTTGCCCCAGGAAAAAGGTGGAAGAGATTCTATAATATATCCCCAGTTGTGTGCTACATAAATCCCATCACATAATTTTTTTTTCATTATTATAAGCGTTCAGTGGCAATAGTCAATGACAATAGTAGACTCACGTCTTAACTTCAATGTTACACTCCCCAAAAATAGAGCATGGGGTATGTAACACACTTACCTTTGGTGGCCAAATCAAAATTCTCCCAGTTTAAAGATTGAAGAGCCAAGTCTCTTTCCACAGCAGTGGGCTAGAAAAAAAGATCAGTGCTCTAATACAGTGATTCCCAACCTTTTTTATACTGCAGACCAGCAAATCCATTCACAAACTTTTGGCAGACTGGTAACATTTCATTTGCGAATTTGCATATTCATTATGCAAATACTAAATATGCAAATGGATGTTACCTGTTCACCAAAATATGTACCCCAGTCCTGGCCCCCAGAGCCACCTCACAGCAGCCGGCTTCAACTCCGACAGCTGCCATGTGGTGAGCGGCTGCTGGAGCTGAAGCTGGCTGTTCAAAGTGGCTCTGGGAGCTGGGGCACACCCGAGCGCCCTGAGCCATGAGGGCTTGTAATCATAGAATCATAGAGCTGGAAGGCCATCAAGTCCAGCCCCCTGCCCAAGGCAGGACTAATCCCAACTAAATCAACCCAGCCAGGGCTTTGTCAAGCTGAGACTTTAAAACCTCTACGGATGGAGATTCCACCACCTCCCTAGGTAACCCATGCTTCACCACCCTCCTAGTGAAATAGTTTTTCCTAATATCCAACCTAGATCTCTCCCACTGTAACTTGAGACCATTACTCCTTGTTCTGCCATCCGTCACTACGGTGAACAGCCTCTCTCCATCCTCTTCAGGAAGTTGAAGGCTGCTATCAAATCCCCCCTCGCTCTTCTCTTCTGAAGACTAAACAAACCCAAATCCCTCAGCCTCTCCTCATAGGTCATGCACTCCAGCCCCCTAATCTTTTTGGTCACCCTCCGATGGACCCTCTCCAATGCGTCCACATCCTTTCTATAGTGGGGGGCCCAGAACTGGACACAATACTCCAGATGTGGCTTCACCAGAGCTGAGTAAAGGGGAATAATCACTTCTTTGGATCTGCTGGCAATGCACTTCCTAATGCACCCTAATATGCCATTAGCCTTCTTGTCTACAAGGGCACACTATTGACTCATATCCAGCTTCTCATCCACTGCAATCCCCAGGTCCTTTTCTGCAGAACTGCTACTTAGCCATTTGGTCCCGAGCCTGTAACAATGCTTGGGATTCTTCCAACCCAAGTACAGGACTCTGTACTTGTCCTTGTTGAACCTCATCAGATATCTTTTGGCCCAAACCTCTAATCTGTCTAGGTCACTGTGGACCTTATCCCTGCCCTCCAGTGCATCTACCTCTCCCCCTAGCTTAGTGTCATCTTCAAACTTGCTGAGGGTGCAATCCATCCCCTTATCCAGGTCATTAATAAAGATGTTGAACAAAACCGGACCTAGAACCGACCCTTGGGGCACTCTGTTAGAAACCGACCACCAACCTGACATCAAGCCGTTGATTACAACCTGTTGGGCCCGACAGTCTAGCCAGTTTTCTATCCATCTTACAGTCCATTTATCCAATCCATACTCCCTTAACTTACTGGCAAGATATTGTGGGAGACTGTATCAAAAGCTTTGCTAAAGTCAAGGTATATCACATCCACTGACTTCCCCATATCCATAGAGCCAGTTACCTCATCATAGAAGCTAATCAGATTGGTCAGGCATGAATTGCCCTTTGTGAATCCATGTTGACTATTCCTGATCACTCTCCCCTCTTTCAAGTGCTTCAGAATGGATTCCTTGAGCATCCCCTCCATGATTTTTCCAGGGACTGAGGTAAGGCTGACTGGTCTGTAGTTCCCTGGATTGTCCTTCTTCCCTTTTTAAAAGATGGGCACTACATTTGCCTTTTTCCAATCATCTGGGATCTCTCCCAATCTCCACGAGTTTTCAAAGATAATGGCCAAAGGCTCCACATCTGGGGAGGCCAGCAACATTTTAGACACTCAGGTGGGACACCCTCCCACCACAAGCCAACACTAGAAGGAGGTCAGGGACAAGGGCACACACACTCACAGACTCTGGAGTGCCACACATGGCACACAGGCATGCCTGCACATTCAAGGCAGTACCCACTCCCAGGGACAGTGCTGCCAGGTGTAGGTGTGTCTGCTGCTCACACCTCCTCTCCCCCCTACACCCTCACATCTTCTCCCTCAGCAGCCAGGGATACAAGTTCTCTCCCTTTGGGATGCCACTACTGCTGGACCTGGCATGTACGCAGCGCCGATGCAAGCCCAGCCAGCCCGAGGCCCCCGTCCTGACCACAGGATTCCAGTGTGACCAGCAAGTTCCCATGCTTGCTTGTCCTTGGGATGTGTTGGGAGGGGGGGAAGCATGATCCCCTGGAGACATCTGGGCCTCTGTAAGAAAGGGCCTGCTGTCCAGGCCACATATGGCCTTGCTCCCAGGCAGGGCCGGACCGAGGCATGGGCAAGCCGGGCAGCTGCCCAGGGCACCAACCAATAGGGGGCCCCTGATGGCAGTTGTAAGGGGCGCGCGGCGTTCCTTACAGCTGCCATGAGGCGCCGCGCGCCTGGCTTCCGCAGCGCCGGCCCACCCCCATCCCCATGGCGCCAGCCAGCAACGTCCTTCCCCCCACAGCCGCGGGGCCCTACATGGCCCGGCGCGTGCGCCAGCAGCAACGGCCGGGCTGGACTGGGCTGTGCATGCGCCGTGCGCCCCGGGGGCGGGCCCCGGGCTGCACGCCAGTGGCCGTAGCCGGGCCGTGCATGTGCCGTGCGCCCTGGGGTGGGCCTGCGCACCCTAGGGGGGTGGGCCCACTCCCCACGGGTGGGCCTGCGCATGCGCCATGCACCCGGGGGCGGCAGCCCTTCTCCCAGTACATCATCTTCATCTGATCTGAGAACTGTTGGTCTCAGGTCACAGATGAGGGCAAGTGTCTCGAGGGATGACTGACCATCTCTCTTTATTCTCCCCAGCCAGACCAGCTGCAAGAGGGGGCCGGGCAACACCACCTGAGGCAACCGCCTAACACCGGGGGAGTTGCAGGCACTGGAAAACGCAGGGAGCACAGGAAAACGCAGGGAAGAACTGCTGCGGGAGCACATTTCTGTACTCCGGGCCTTGCACGAGATGCTGGACCAGGGGCTCCGGGAGGACATGAAGTAGTGCAGAGAGACCTGGACAGAGTTGCTGCAGCAGGGACGCAACATGTGCAAGCTCTCTTCACTCACCTGGGCCCAGCTCCTGGTCCTGTTGCTGCTCCTGCCCCAGTCCCAGCTCCTGGTCCTGCCCCTCCTCCCATGTCTGACCTGCTCCCTCCTCCCATGCTTGACCCTGCTCCTCTTCCCATGGCTGACCTTAATCCAGCCCCTCCCCCCCCTTGCTTCTTCTCCTAGCCTCCCCATGGTCTCCAAGGTCCCTGCACATGAGTCGGAGGAACCATCTGAGCCATGCCCAGCCAGACCCCTGAGCCTCTCCTCACCCCTCCTCCCTTTTTTGGCTCCCTCCTCCTCCCTTCAAGGTTGTCCTCCCCCTCCCCTCTTCCAGGTTCTTTCCCTGGTCTCTCCTAAGTTACTTCTACCCCAAATAAATAACCAAACAGATCTTTTTTTCAAAACCAAAAAGGGGGGGGGAAAAGAAGGGAAAGGAGGGGTTGTTGGAGGAAAGGCAGAGAGGGGCAAGACACAGGCCCCTAGTGGGGAGGGGGAGCGAGTGTCACTGGGTTCCTTGTGAGAAATTCTTCTTCAGGGCCTCCCAGATGTGCACTCCCTCCTGATGAGCCTGCCAGATGGCAGCTGTGTGCGCTGTTCAAAGGCCCTGCCCTCCCGGCCAGCCTCTGCCCCCTTCCCCCCACCCAGGGAGGAACGCCTACCCCTTCCTCTCACAGAGGTTGTGGAGCATGCAACACACAGACACCACCTGGGGGATGTTCTGCTCCCTTACATCCAGCCCGGTCAGGAGGCATTGGAAATGAGCCTTAAGACGCCCAAAGGCGCACTCCGCCTCCATGCGGGCTCTGCCCAGCTGGGCATTAAACTGGTCCTTGCTAGGGTCAAGGTGTCTGGTGTAGGGCTTCATGATCCATGGCATGAGAAGGTAGGCCGTGTCCCCCACAATGCACAGTTGCATGTGCACATCCCCAACCCTGATGGTGTGCTCGGGGAAGAACGTGCCAGCCTCCATCTTGTGGAATAGGCTGGAATTGCGGAACATGCGGGGGTCATGCGCCTTCCCCAAGCACCCGAAGTAGATGTCAGTAAACTGCCCGCAGTGATCAACCAGGGCCTGCAGGACCATGGAAAAGTAGCCCTTCCTGTTAATGTAGAGAGATGCCCAATGGTTGGGGACCCTGATGGGGATGTGGGTGATGCGGTCATGCCCACACTCCTAGTGCAGCACCTGCTCCCGTGCAAGCATGGCAAGGCGGAAGACACTGAACCGCTGCATGGGAGAGGAAGTGAAGTGGACCCCAGAAGCATCGTCCCTGGCAAGCAGCATCTGCCGCTCACACACACGTTCCCATGTAGGAATTCATCAGCCATGGGAGCAAAGGGTAGGCTGCATCCCCCATGATGCACATCGGCATGTCTATGTCCCCGACCCTGATAGTGCAGTCGGGGAAAAAAGTGCTGGTGTGCATCTTCTGGAACAGGCTGGAGTTCCTGCAGATGCAGGCGTTGTGCGCCTTCCCCGACCCCCCGACATTGATGTCGGTGAACCGGCCTCAGTGGTCCATGAGGGCCTGCAGGACCATTGAAAAGTACCCCTTCCACTTGATATAATTGGAGGCCCAGTGACTGCTGACCTGATGCCCTACCTGGAGAGTTTCCAGGGGGGCCTTAAATTCGATTCATGCTCCAATTAGTGTGAACATGCTATTTTGATATAGCTCTGTGCTATTTCGATGGGCATTTGTAGTGTGGACGTGCTATTTAGAAATAGCTATTTTGGGAGTTATTATTCCAAAATAGCTTATTTTGAAATAAGCGTGTAGTGTAGACATACCGATATAGTGTGTGCTTAAAATGCACACGCGCACACACACACACACACACACACATCACCTATAGGCCAGCTTAGTTTACTGGCATGGGTGAGACATGATAAGGCCCTGATCCAGAAAACCATGACATCTGCAAAACTTAAAGCACGTGTACAGTAATTTTGATTAATCATGTACTTATAGGCAGGGCTCGACAAATCATGTAATCTACTCGCCTGTGGCGAGTAGATTACAAGCCGGCATAGCTGGCGCTGCGCGATCTGCGCATGCGCAGCGCAATCTGCGCATGCGCAGCACGCAGAACCGTGCGGCTGGCGAGTGGAGCTCACCGCCGCTTGGCGAGACCTGCTTATAGGTATACAAGAGTTTATAATTTTTTTAGATCAGTTGATACAGTTTCATACTATGTGTGGCTATAAATCCACTATACAGTAACTTAGGTGAAAGTTGTCGTGTGGACAAGGCTTAAATCACTTGCACAGAGTATGTAAATTTAAAAAAAAGTCACACTAAAGATCAAGTCCTGGTTCTACAAAGCACATGTAAAAATATCCATTATAATTAATAGGACATGTTCAGCATCTCTCAGGCGTAGTTCTAAATCATTGTTAATCAGAAGAGAAGTATTTTTAGTTTATGTTCCTGCTAACACTCATGGCCCTCTTATATATTTTTATATTCAGAACCTTGGCCTCGCCATGATGAAATTCCACTCCCTGATCAGGTCTATCATGAACAGGTCAAAATAGATGTTCCAGATGGCAAACTGAACTGATATTCAAGAACTGATATAAGGCACAGCTTATCAGTGTGTAATCATCCATAAGTTCCAAAATGTGACGGTAAATTGGATTTCATTTTAAAAAGGAAATTAGTACACTCTGTTTTGTTTAACTGTTGCAAATCCCCAGTGACAAGGTGTATATAATACACTTCATTTATTAGGCTGTACATTTTGGAAGATGGGAAAAATATTTCTATTATATTATAGTTAGTGAAGCATTTGCTTTGGGTATTACTAGCAGTCTTAAAGGTGTCCATTGTGTGAAATAAAAAGAAGAGGGTGGAAGAAAAGAGGAGGAATGAAAAATGTCAAAGAAAAACATATAATGACTGCTCATAAATTAGGGAAAGTTAAACATTAACCTACTTCTACAGGAACATGTCAATTTAGAAAGATGCAGTGGGGAGGGAGATAGTGGTAAATTTTATTGTTAGGCTCTTTCAGAGTATTTCTGCTGAAATCAACGTTTTGTAAATGCAAGCAGTCACAGCTGTCAGGTCAAGATATATAGAAAGAGGGTGTGTTTCTCCCCTTATTTCAAAATAACAAGGCAAGTGTCCACACTACCAAGTCTGTTATTGTTATTTCAAAATAATAACTCCTGCTTGTGCAGAGGAATAAGCTTATTTCAAAATAGTTACTTTGGGAGTTATTATTTCAAAATAACTTATTTTGAAATAACATGGTAGTGTAGACATAGCCAAAGAGTTTTCTTGTTTTTGTTGTTAGAACTTAATTTTTCAGAAAAATATTTGCTAAGGCTGGCTAGACAGAAAGAAAAACCCCCTGACTTTAGCCTATGATTATGTGCTGATACTATGAACATGGAAAATCAAAAGTCTTTAAATATTCACACCATGGTCTTTTGCTTTCGATGGTACAGCTGGCTAGATTCGCTAATCTCAGTACGTTACACTATACCAGGGCTGGGCAAAATATGTCCCATAGGCTGGATCCAGCCTGCCAAGCCACAGGATCCGGCCTGCGGACGCAGCGGGGAGCCCCAGGCAGGCTCCCTGCTTGTCTCACCCCATCTGCACACCACTCAGAAAAGCGACTGCTGGGCCATTTCTCTTTTACAACAGTGAACCCAAAAGCGGGGGAGGCTTCATGAGCTGCCCCCGCCCACAGCACAATCACATTGGCCGGTTTTAGACCAATAGGAGGTACCTGTTTGAAGAACAGGCAGCACATGAAGCACCATGCCCTCCTCCCCTCTGGTTCGTAGTTATTCACAGACACACATGGCCTCTGCTGTCACACCTTTGTAAACCTTAAACTCATAATTAAAAGTCTAAAAGGTAATAATACTATATTTCTGTTCAAATTTCCAATTACACTAATGCCAATGTGTAGACTTCCCTCAAAAAACAAAACAAAACCAAAAAAACCCAAAGACCCTTCACCTAACTATGTCATGAGAGTACACCTGATCAATTTCAACCTCTAGAAAATGCTGCCCTTTATGACTTCATGTCCAGACATGCAGCGAAATTCAGGGTTAGGTCTAGCTCCATTTATAAATGCAGCTGTTCTGCTGCTTGTACTCCCTCCTTCTGTACTTAATTTTGACACATCTAGCACATTATGTAGTTATTGGGATTAAAGTTCATAGGAAGAAAACACAGGCAACATATAGCACCCCGGGTAATATAAACTTAGACCCTTTATGTCATCAGAGGGTGGCTCTTGAGTCAACCCATGAATAAGAGAGATTTTGCAAAGGAGTTATGGGGCGGGGGGGGAGGAGAGATGTGATTTTTTTAAATTGGAAGTGTATCCATAAGGAAGAGATTTAAATTTTTAAAAACCTGTTAGACACTGTAGATGTACCCTGTGTTTTAATGCTGTCTTTGGCAGTGATACAGACTCCTTGTAATACATACACCCAACCCAGCACACTTTAGAAGCCACCCTAACAAAAATAACCTATGTGTTGATATTAGGAAATATAAGGTAGGGGAGAAAATAGATACTGACCTCCTGCCCTTCTCTCCACCCACTGAAACCTAATTGAGAGATGAGCTCATTTGGAATTGTCACTGGTTGGCTCTAGGCCTGGCTGTATTTTCTTACCTAGATTAGGAGTGGCTGGATGTTCAGTAAATTTTATTTCCCAATTTATTGAATGTGAGCAAAAGTACTTTCCAAAATAGGAATTACATTTCTGTTTAGTAGGACTAGTAAGTGCTGATGAGATATTTATATCCAGAAAGACATTCATTTTCTCAAAAAATGGTTTGGGTTTTAAATTTACAGTAACTCCTCACTTAACATTGTCCCAGTTAACATTGTTTTTTTGTTACGTTGCTTATCTATAAGAGCAGTGGTTTCCAACTGCCAGGCTGTGGACCAGTGGCTGGACGAGGTCAGAGGGTTCTGGGGTTGGAGGCAGATGGCTGTGCAATGATAAGGTGGGATCAGTGGGTGAGTGGGTTAGTGCAGCGGTTCCCAACCGCTGGTCCGCAGACTGGTGCCGGGCCACAAACCTCTGGCTGCCGTGCTGCGGCAGCTGCCAGAGCTGAAGCCAGCTGTTCGGCAGTTTATACTTCATATTTCTAACTTAAAATACAGTAATGGTACATTCACACAAGTAGAAAGTTCACATCTTTTAAAAATAATATCTTTTAAATATGTTACATGAAGGATTTTGCATAAAGCATATTCAAGTTATATCATATTCCTATGCATATTTCCATAAAGAATATGAGATGCAACATCACAAAAACAAATACATCTATAAATGCCTTTTCTATCAGCCATTTTCTGTAATTTGCTTTCAGAAAGCAACATGGCACCAGACACTTTCTTAGTAGAGAGATACATATAAAGAGACCAGAGAAAACACAGAAGCAGATGATGTTGTGCAATTTATGATCACCAACAAGATGGCAAAATAACATTTGCAACTTCCTGTATTACTTAATATCAACATTTGGGAACTATTCACATGCACTCACCTGCCCTGCACAATGCCTTTGTAATCAGATATTGTGCAAGTGAACCAACTCTCTGGGGATTGGAGGAATATAATCCATTACTCCTCATCCCCAGGCTGTGCGCTGTAGCATCGGTTCCAGGCTATGAATTATAGTAGTTACCACAGAGCTGTCATGGCCCCTGTGCAGAGATTTGGAGGCTCTTGACCCACTTGAATCCTATTGAAGTCAATGGAAGTTGCATGTTAACGACAAAAATCAAAGGGCTTTTCTAACATTCATGCATTAAATGACTAATGTTAAACATTCATAATTTTAAAATACCTACTTTTTTCAAACTTGGATAGTTTCAATGAAGTCTTTTTTGTTTCTAATGTGAGCTTTTTATTTTCATTGAGGCAAACTTTTTGGTTGGAACATATGAGACTAGAGTCTTTGTTTTTCATGTTTATCAAACTCAAAAACAGTTGAATTGATTTTGCTCAATTATTCCAGATATTAGGAATGGCAATATACAAAAACCTGTAGGAGAACACTTCAATCTCCCTGGACACACAATTGCAGATCTAAAGGTAGCCATCCTGCAGCAAAAAAACTTCAAGACCAGACTTCAAAGAGAAACCGCTGAGCTACAGTTCATCTTCAAGTTTGACACCATCAACTCAGGATTAAACAAAGACTGTGAATGGCTAGCTAACTACAAAAGCAGCTTCTCCTCTCTTCGTATTCACACCTCCAGATCAGCTACTAGAAGTGGGCCTCATCCTCCCTGATTGGATTCACCTCGTTATCTCTAGCCTGATTCTGGCCTGCATATTTATACCTACCTCTGGAAATTTCCACTATGTGTATCTGACGAAGTGGGTCTTTGCCCACGAAAGCTTATGCTCCAACACTTCTGTTAGTCTATAAGGTGCCACAGGACTCCTCGCCGCTTATATCTGTTTTAAAGCGAAGAGAAACTGAGTGAATAGGATATAATTATCTAGATTAGAATTTGACCATACAACCAGGTTTATTGTTCCAGTTTTCATGAAGTCTTCTGTGTTATGATTTACTATTTCAACTGATCAGGACCTGGGTTTTTTGTCTCTTTCCAAAGATGAAATTTGTGCAGCTCAGTGGCCACCTAAAAATCATATGGAGGGTAATGATTCACTGCTGGTTCATAGGGGAAAGTGCCAACTACTTAATCACAGCCAACCATCCTCTAGTACCTACTGTGAGAGTTCCCCAAATGAGCCCAAAGTGAGATCTAACAAGCTTGCAGCGCAAAGCATGACTGCAGACTACTAGATGTAGCCAACAGAGCAGGAGTAGGGAACCTAAGGCCTATGGCTGCCAGATGCGGACCCTGGCTTGCCTGGATGCAGCCCCTGAGGCTCAGCGCCTCACCACCAGCATAGGGAAGCCCGTGCTGGTGCTCCAGTCCCCTCTCCTCCTCTGCCGTCTTACTGGGGGACTGGAGCACACAAAATCTACTAGCTTGGGACCCCGTAGGCTCTTGTGTGCAAGGGAAATGTAGGAATGTCTTTCTGCTTCTCGTAGGGTTGCCAGATACTTTCACAAAAAATACAGAACACGGTAGGGAAAAAATAGGTTGAGAAAAAATAATGGGGGACCAAAGTTGTTGAGCAAAAAAACCAAATCACACCAAAAAAATCCCCATGCTTCCTGCTTCCTCGCCCCTGCCAGACGCGGCAGTGAAAAATGTCCCAGGCGGGCTTCGGTATGAGAAAAACAGAAAATAACAGACATGTGTTTTTCTTTTTTACCGGACAGAAGCTGCAATACTGGACAGAGACCGGGCCAATACCGGACACCTGGCAACCCTACTTCTCAGACGGAGACCATGTCAGTGATGATTTTTACTTCTTACTTGTGTGCTGCCCCCTGACTGATTTTTCTTGGGTCAGTGGCCCTTGACACCAAAACGGTTCCCCACCCCTGCTATACTGCATTGGGTCTCTTTTTTCTTGGACTGAAAAAGACCAGTCAAAGTTAGCAGTGGGGTGGAATATAGAAAGGTTAGTTAAACTAACAGTAATAATTTCTGATAACCCACTACCATCGGACCAGCCGAAGTAACACCTTTCTCTGCTTATATATAAATCTCTCAAACCACAATGTCAGTACACTTAGCATGATTTTTAATAATACAACCAAAGCAAATTATCATCACATATTATGCATTTTGTGTCACAAATAGCAACAGACATTTATAACATCATCTGCCTTCATTTCTTTGAAAATTTAGAAGCCAGAATGAGATCTCACATTACAACAAATATGCATGATGGGAAATATAAGCAAATTACTAAGCAGTAGTCTCTTCCTATTCCCTTGTATTAAAATATTGTTTCAGTTGATAGACCACTGTGAGTTATTTTTCAGTGATTTAATAACAAAGTTACTGAGCATCTGAATTTGATGCCAAAACATTTTTTGAAGGGCTTCTTGTCTTTTTCTCCATTGCTCCTGGCTATCATTTTGAAAAATTCTGGTTTGAGAAAATACAGCAGATGGCAGTAATGTACAAAGAAAACATGATGTGTTTCTTAGTTTAGGATTATGCAAGCATATGGATTTTACAGCTCTTCACACAGAGCAGGTGAAGTCTCCATTTTATTGTTTAGATTTTTATCTGTTTTAGTATATTATCAGCAAGTGTCTTAAGCTCAGAAACAAGAGATCCAAAGCCACATGCTTCTATCTAGCTCAAAACGACATATTTTAGATACTATCACAATGTCTTATTTTTAAAATATAGATTTATTATTAATAAATACCTACTCAGAATAAGAATGTCAATTTGACTACATTTTAGGCACTTCCTACAATACATGCTCTAGAGATAAGGGATTCAGTGAAACATTTCCAATTTCAATTTTTTGACAGTTCAGTTGTTTCATGGATTCATCAATACTATAACAAGAAGGATCGCTGTGATCCTCTCTGACCTGCTGTATAATGCAGGCCTAGGAATTTCCCCCCAGTAATTCTTGCACTAAGTCTAATAACTTGTGGCAGAACTAGAGCATACCTTCTAGAAAGATGCCTAATCTTTATTCAAAGTTTCAAGAGATAATGGTTTAATTTTTAAAACTGCAGTGGCTCATGAACAAATATATTCTTATATTATTTCTTTAAACGTCCAAATTGAATTTTTATGCTATATTTATAGCTATTTACAATGGTTTTTATGCTATTAAAAATAGTTAAAAATACCTGACCTACTTTCTATCATTATACCCTTTTATAGCAAACATGTAACTATGGCCTTAGCTACACCAGAATTTGAGCTATTGTTATAGCTCCACAAGGGCAAAACTCTAGAAAACACATGATTTCCATCTTTGCAAATCATACTGAACTGGTCTGAACCATGATATGGTAGAGATTTTGTACAGATACAGCTATATTGATGGCTGGAATCACACTAGAGACAAAGCCAGAACTGTCAAATGCAAAGGTTCAAATATCATGAGTCAGGCACCACAAAATCATGAGATTTCAACAGTTAAACAAGATGGTTTCTTTTTATGTACCTTTTGGTTTTTGAGCCTTTTGGACACATGGTTTTTGTTCATTTGTTTGTTTGCAACCAAGAGGGATCGAAACTTATTTTTTCTAAAAAGGAATCTGAGATTCTCCTGTGATCACATCATCTCAAAGTATTTTCTTGTGTTATTTTAACTAAGGAATTGAGAACTAGAAAAGTCTAGCCTCTCTTCAGTTTTATCAGAGACTTCAGTTGTAAGATTTTCTTTAGGCTGCTGTATTTTTTTAAGAATACCATAAATGAGCCAGTATTTAACAAAGCTAATTAACTACACTGGACTGGAGACAATAGTAGACTCCCTTCAATCCCTAACAGTAATTTCTTCAAACATCTTTGAGCTATATTCAAAGATATGGTAATATTTCCCAACTACTTATCAATCACCCACTCCAAAACTATCTAACCAGGCCAACATTCACTTATAAATGGAAGAAGGTAACATTTATTTTTAAATTAAATCTACATTTTTTGTAAAATCACTGTCACAATCAGTCCTATTCCAAACAAACAAATAATTTGTCCCTATGGTATAAATAATTAAAAAAACAGTGGTTGGAATGTGCACATGGACAGACACTAGTCTCAACCATGGCTATGGTTTATCAATGAAGAGTCCACAACTATCAGATCAAGAAGATGACTAGGGCTACGTCTAGACTGAAGGCTTCTTGAGCAAGAAGCTTTTTTTGGAAGAGATCTTCCGCAAAAACTTCTTGCACAGGAGAGTGTCCACACTGCAAAAGCACATCGAAAAAGTGATGTGCCTTTGTGCAAGAGAGCGTCCAGACTGCCTGGATGCTCTCTCGCAAGTAAGCAGTGATTGATATGGACAGAATGGCCACCAGGGCACCTGTGCTTTTTCCTCTTCCCTCTTCTTGCGCAAAACTCCCTTTTCCCCGTCCACACATGCCTTTTTGCACAAGAACTCTTGTGCAAAAAGACATTCTTCCTTGTAGAATGAGGATTACCAATTGTGCAAAAACTCCTCTGATCTTTCAACTTACTTGCGCAAAAACGCGCTTGAGGTGTGGACGCTCTGAGAGTTTTTGCGGAAAAACAGCCATTTTTCCACAAAAGCTCTTTAGTGTAGACATAGTCTAGATGAACTATTAAGGGAAAAAATATTGTTAAAGTGGCATTAAGGCTGTATGTATGAATCAGTTACTTAAAGTGAGATAATGTAGCAATAAAATTACCAACTTAGCAAGAATGTTGTAATGTTTGCCCCGAGATGCAGCAGTTGTCATTATTACCTTGCAGATGAGCCAGAGCTTAACATATCTGCTTCAATGCACCCCTCTGAAGACAATGCTTGAGTATTTTCTTCTGTCTCTTTTCCCTTTGTTCAGATTGCTTGTAGGTATTTTCATAAAAGCAAGTCAATCTTTTCTTTTTTTAATAATATAAATGGTTGGTTTGTTTTAAATGACGCCCACATTTCACATATTAACGTTGCTCACACAGAAAACTTTTAAAAGAAAGTAGTCAGTAACAGTGGTGGAAGGGATGCTGGTATTGGTACTATAATCCACAACTAGCTGACCAAACACATTTAAAACTGATTTAATGTCTATACATGTCACTCACTTTACCAATATTTTATAGTTAGAGATATTTTGCAATGCTACTTCCACTCATGAGAGAAAAAACAACAGTGATTTCCATCAACAATGTCATTGAAAGAAGGGCATGCTGCTGCTCTAAAATTATATTAGTTGAAATTATATAAGGTTCTGACCATATTTTGAGCTTTATTTATCTACTAGTGAATTATGGGTAATGAATATTTAAACATGAAAGCAAAACCAGCTAAAAGTTTCACAATAATGAAGACTTTGGACACTAGCTGTTCTGCCAGAGAGACTATTATATGAGCCACACCAATTCAGATACGATAAATAAAGATGAATGCTCCAGCTTAATTTTCTTTAAATATAAGTGAGAAATCGTGTTTGGAGTATGAAACTGCAAAAACTTTACTTCCTCCTCCACCCATTTTTGCCTAGGCTTTGAAGAACATAGAGAGTAATCTCCCATTGCCTGCAGGCTTCTAAAAAGCATAAAACATAACACCAGGTGTGTTAAGAAAAGATCTTAATACTGATTATTGTATATCATGGCTTTTTAATTTTAAACTCGAACAGCAACATTTTTTTAATGTCTTCTTATAGTATATCTCCGACTTTTTTTTTCAAATAATTTATTACACAATGTTTTCTAAAATGCAAAACAAATTAGAGAGAGGTCTAAACTGAAACCTAGGATCCAAAGTATCTGCAACTTTTGAATATTTGAAAACCAAATCTGGCAGTTTAATTCTGTCTCTAAATATGGTAAAATAGAGATGGCCTGCCAGCTCTTTGGGTCAAGCTTTTGTGTGTAGAGACCAAGGCATTACTCAATTTCCCCATTATTGCAGGCGTGACACTACCAGAGGAGGAACGATTAAAAGAAATGGTGAATCATGCAATGGAAGAAAATTAGGAAAGGAGACAAAACGAAAAGAAACAAAAGGGTAAGATAGCAGCTGAAGAGAGGAGAGTGCAAAAGAGTCATGAAGGATAAAAATGCGGAAAAGGAAGAAAAGATAGCAGCTTCATTAAAGGTGGCTCTAGCTTCAGTCCTGTGTATTTCTAGTTACACAACTTTCAAACAGGCTTATATATTCATATTTGATAGGGAGTAGGGAAAAATGTAACACTGGTCTTTTCACTGGATTACAATGAAATAAAGTCTTTAGTTTGCTCTGTAGATTCCAAGAGTATCTTAGGTGTGTGATTTGAGGTGTTTATAAACAGGTTTTATGTCGTCCCCCCCTTTGGGGTTCTGTATTTTATACACACACTCTCACACACACATGCACACACACACAGTCTTTTAAAAAAATTTGTAAGCCACCTTGAATATTTTAAATAGAGAGGCAGAGTAACAATATTTTAAATAAATAAATAAATAAATAAATAAATAATAAGACTATAGCTACAGTATTGCTATGCTATGTTATGTTAGTACACAGTACTAATGTAGTATACAACAGTTACTTGAAAAGACAGCACATTGTGTAAGTACATTAAATAGTATTGAAAGTCAAGGCTGAGCCTCAATACACCAGGATGGAATCTTAACACTTCTCAGCATGGAGAACAAAGTCACTTAAAAGTTTGGGACCTTTTATTTTTGACGGTTGAGTTTCTGTATAGATACTAATTACAGTTCAGTACTTAATTCCAGTGAAATCAACAAGGACTAAGGGTACAGAAGGTTTGGGATTTTCTATATGGGGGCATTAGAGATTTGGGTGCCACTTGGGTGCCCTGCCCAAGTGCCCATTGGCCCTTTTAATCTTCTTCTCCCCTGGATTTATGCCAGGTGGACTCTCTTAACCCCCTGAAGACAATGACTTTGGTTTTCTTCAGGCCAAAATAGGATTGACAAGGCTTTCCCTCACTTTGGGATTTTGGATGGCCTTTATGCAATGTCTTCCTTCACAGCAACTGCATATGTTTTTTGTGGTGTACAAGAGGGCAAGCAACCCTGTAAGCAAATTACAATGGTGCTCCACTCTCCATCATTAGAGGAAAGAAAATGCTGAAAGCTATATCCAAAGTTTTTCTTCTTCCAAAATGAGTAAAATATCTTAGTCCATCTCGAAAGCTACCCTGTCACCACCTAGCAATGTAAATCGTGATCTGATAATGAATCTGGATTTTTTTCTGCCTCAGACCCCCTCATTAGTAATAAAGATTCTGCAATTAGAATTTAGCTGACAATTCTGTTGATGATTCACAAGCCTGAATAGAAATTAACTGGGCTGGTTTTGAAGTGTCAACAGGAAGAATTTGTTTTAGTCAGCAAAGCAAGAGCGTGAGAGTCAGAGATAGAGCAAATGTGTTGTGTAGGAAGGTAACATTTTTATAAGCATGTGTAAAACATTATCTATTTATAATCTTCATTAATATTTTCATTAATAATAGCAGTATTTTTAATTTAGGTGTTTTGTAACTATAATTTTTCAACACAAAAACCTATGTTTTCATCAGTAATGTTTGTGCCTGTTTTATGGGAATTCAGAATATAAAATAACATCAACATAAATTTAACCCAGTATTTTGACCCTAGCAATATTTTATGTTTATTTGTCCTTGTTTTATTATTCCTATTTCGTAACTTTCATTGACTTCCTTCACTCATTTAAAATTCCACATAATCCAGACCACTTTAAAACATGACTTTACCTTCCTGTAGATGACAATTACAGGAAACTGATGAGGCCCAACTAATATTAAACAAGAATGATCTTTCTGAAGTTTAATTATGTGCTGATTTTGATCAGAAGAAATTACTGGAATTAGATATTTCCTGCCTGCAATAAGAGTAACTGAGCAACCAAGATGTGTGGTATACGTGCATGTTTGGTTTTTTTACGTTGGTGTGTGTGGAACAGGGTTGTGGTATTGCTTTAAAGAAATATAAAGGAGTCCTAATAGGATAATAATAATACTTCTCGCTTAAATAGAGTGGCATCTTACAAGGGTTTCCAAGTGCTTTAAAAAGACATTTAAGTATAATTAATCTCAATAAATGGAGAAACTGAGACATAAGAGGGGTGAAGTGAGTTGTCCCCACTATCACACAGTGACTGGGAAAGTGAAGAACAAAATCCAGGTCTCCTGTTGTATCATCAAGCATTACAAATATTAAGGGAGAACTGTAATTGAACTGTGGCCCTCTCACTACCATAAATTGGTCTGAATGCAGCTTGGCAGTGATTGAAAGTTATTACCTATTTTGTAATTGATCGCTAATCTTTGAAAAACAACTCCATGATCTCCATTAAACTCATAATAGGAAGTGATCCACATCACAAAAGAAAAAGAAAGAAGACCGCCACACCATGCACACATGTTGGCCCTTTCAGTAAGTGAAGTGATTGAAATAAGAATGAATAGGTATAAAATGAAATTAGCATCAAAGCCATAGAGAAGCCTCTCCGTAACTGAGGCACATTGGTGAAGCCAGGACAGAGGTATCTCTCATGTATTTGTTCTGTGGATAGAACATTCACCCTCTAGCATCTTCCAAGTACACTACATTGACTTTAAAAACCCACACAAATCTGAAGTTTTCAACCTGAAATTACAGCAGTCATTGCTTAATCTCTGTTTGCAGGGGTAAAATTCTCCTCAGATGGCTGCAGAAGACTCTGTGAACTTTAATGGTCACTAGGTCTTGTGTGGGCCTGTGCGTTAGCATGAATTTCACACTTAAAATACACACAAGTCCTCTCCTATTTTCAGAGGACCAAATTTACTGGCCATGTAAGCCAATAAGTCCATTTCTGTCAATGAAAGGATTGCAACAAATATGCACTTATATTAAATTGGAAGTCAGATTGATAATGTAGCTAAATATGATTGTGTATATACTCTTATGTAACACTTTAAAGACTAACAAGATGGTTTATTAGGTGATGAGCTTTCGTGGGCCAGACCCACTTCCTCAGATCAATTTGTGGAAGAAAATTGGCACAACCATATATACCAAAATGATACAATCAAAACAATGAATGCATGTGAAATTGACAAATCAAATTTTAGAACAGAGTGGGGGTGAGGGGGGGGAAGGTTAGTGTCTGTGAGGTAATGACATAGGGGTGATAATAGGGGAAGTTTCTGTGAGGTAATGATATTAGGGATGATAATTGGGGGAAGCTATCTTTGTAATGGGTGAGATAATTAGAGTCTTTGTTTAGACCCATACATAAAGTGTCAAATTTAAGCATGAATGACAATTCTGAAGCTTCTCGTTGAAGTCTGGAGTTAAAGTCTCTTTGAAGCAATATGCATGTTTTAAGGTCATTGAGGGAATGGTCAGTCTGGCTGAAATGGCAAGCAACAGCTTTCTCTCTGTGAGAGAGTCTTATATCTGTTTTGTGTGCATTGATTCTTTGGTGAAGTGTCTGAGAAGTTTGTCCAATGTACATAGCAGACGGACACTTTAGGCACATGATGGCATAAATTATATTTCTGGATGAACAGGAATATGTGTTCTTGATCTTGTAATAGGCATGGTTAGGTCCAATAATGGTGTCAGCAGAGTAAATATGTGGACAAATCTGGCACCGGGGTTTGTTGCAAGGGAAAGTTCCAGGGTTGGTATTAGTGTGGTATGTCCTGTAGTTGTAGGTAAGAATCATCCTGAGGTTAGGTGGTTGTCTATAGGAGACTATGGGTCTGTCTCCCAGAGCCTCTCGGAGGGTAATATCCTGTTCCAATATAGGTTGTAGTTTGTTGATAATGCGTTGGACGGGTTTAAGTTGGGGGCTATAGGTGATGACAAGTGGTGTTCTATTGTTGGTTTTCCTGGGTCTGTCTTGAAGTAGATGGTTTCTGGGTATTCGTCTGGCTCTTTCAATTTGTTTTTTTATTTCTCCGGGTGGGTAATTGAGGTTTAGAAATGCTTGGTAGAGATCCTGACATTTCTGGTCTCTGTCAGTGGGATTAGAGCAGATGTGATTGTATCTAAGGGCTTGGCTATAGACGATGGATCGTATGGTGTGTCCTGGATGGGAGCTGGAGGCATGTAGGTAACTGTAGGAGTCAGTGGGTTTTCTGTAAAATCTTGCATTTCAAGATAAGTAGTGGAAAAGCTTAAGATCAGGTTTGTACTTTAATTTTTATTTATTTTTAATAATTAAAATTATGTTCCCCCTCCCCATTTTGTGACAAAAAGTGTGCGTATGAATGTGCATGGAAAATTGTGACTCTGGTAAGAAGTGATTAAGTAAACAAGTACACTTGCTAAACCAGAATTTATTCTTAAGTAAACCTGCTGTATCTATTTATAAATATTATAAAACACTTATCTTCTTTGTTAAATTGGAAGATCTTGGCAGCCATTCAAACACCTAATGTGAATATAGCTAGCTAAACCTTTATAGAGACACTTTATTTAGCCAATAAGCCATAAGAGTGCTTGGATAAAATGAAACTTAATAGTCATATAGTATAGAAATCTCTACAAGCATAAATAAAAATGTTTTTATAACATATATGGTGTGTTTGCTGGTTTTTAAACCTTATACCTCAGTTGATTTCTTTCATCTAAAAAACTTTTAAAAAGCCATTAACCGCGCCCTTCCCCATAATAGGGAATAGTTTAGTTGTGAATAGTTGTCATTGTTTCCCCCTTGATGTTCAGGGCTTTCAACCAATTCACCCGCCCAAAAAAATCCCTTCATTACAATGCCAGGATCTCTGGGATTCAAAAGATATGATATTTGTCATGACCCCATGCCAGTCTCTGAAGGCCATTTGTCCTGTGTCCGTTGCCTGGGGGAAACACACATTCCCCAGAAGTGCTCTCCCTGTAGCAACTTCAAAGTGAGAGCCAGGCGCAACAGGAATTTTACCTCAAAATTATTTTAACGGAGAAGTCTCTTGAACTGCCTCAGCATATGCACCAGGCCAGGCACACGTCAGCTAAAGACAAAGCCCCGACTTCCAAAATTGCTAGGAAGTGGGCTATCATACTTCCAGCCAGGGAGTCAAAAAAAAAAAAAAAAAAGAACATCCCTGGCAAAATTGCTACCTTCAGTGCCGAACTCCTCCAGAACAAATGGGATACCCCCAGAACCACCCCGGTACTGGCTTTGGACAGTACCAAATCAGAGTCAAGATGCTCAGTCACCTCTGTAGCACTGACCAATGTGGTATGGAACTCGGCACTGACAACAACACCAGCTCCAATGCCACCTGCACCAGCACTTACTCACCATTCGGCACCAGGAACCAGTCCTGGCATGGTGTCTACTGTGCTGAATGGAGTGAAATGTGGCACTGCTACAGCACTAACCAGACTGGCACTGGCGCAGTTCCTCAACCAACAATACATAGTAATCTCATTGGTGCCTGGGTCCCTGCTCTTTGGCACTGACCAGTCATTGGGACAAGCCAGATTCCTTCCTCTGAACTGAAGAGTAAGAAGGAACGCAGAGTGTACTGCTTTTCTAGGCCCTGTCACAACCTCAAATGACTTTTGTTTCAAGGGAAATCACTCAGTCACAAAATCAGCTCCATATCAAATATATTTGGTGTCCTTTAACTTTTATTCCTGAAAATTATTTTTACGTCAGAAGGAGAAATCATTTAATGAAGGTTACAAAAAGAGTCACTTACACTTAGAGAGGGAATCACGTTATTTTCCAGGCATTGACTAAAGTTTTGCATTTTCCTCAAACAGGATCTTTTCCATATGTTGCATCTCGCACTTGGAAATTGGTAGGTTGAGAGGTAGGATCACAGCTCAGTGCTATGTCTGAGTCCTGGTCTATATTTAACATTTTTATTGACCTAATTATGTTGCATACTTAATTATTCTTGTTCACATTAATAAACTATAACTATTTTTTATTCTCTTTATTCTGACAACACTTATCCAGGGGTGAGTGTTTTCTCAGTTCACCACAGACAGTTTCTTATATTGTCCTCATCAGCACGGTATCTGAGCACATTCCAGAATCAGGAAACTCAAAAAGGGACAAAGATTGATCTCCGTTCTCCCATAATCCCCTCTTCTCCAGAGAAAATTATATTGATAATAGGGAAAATATGATTGAAAAAAATGCACCATTTTTAATTGGCTTGTAGCAGTTCATGTGAGAGATGATTCCAGTCTACTCCCAAACCATCCCCTAACAAAGCCTTATCTCCATACAAACTTTGCCTTTTAGACAGATACGTCACTGGTTCCTGAGAGCAGAACCAGTGAGAGCTGTGATCCCAAAAGGTAATCATGACAGAGTTTATGTTCCCTGATTGGATGACTGAATCATTTTAAACAAAAGAATGACACATAAGCAGTGATTAATGTATGTTCGACACAAATTTTTATTTGAGTAATCAGGGAAATTGTAGACATTTTCACAATCATCCATTGGCTAAGAACAATGAATTATAAGCCTACAATAACAGCTAACCAAGTTCACTACTTACAGTCACAAATCACTTTTTTTATTATTCAGATTCTAAGGCCATATTTATTATTGTAGTGTCAGTAAAAAACTGTCACTTAGCTTAAGGACTTTTATAGCTATTGAAATTACCAAAATATTTTTTTAATTTTAAATATAATAGTAACCACCTTTGTAACCCTGACTTGAGTCAGGTGAGCAAGACCAGGAAATAAAATGGAGTAACTTACCAACACTTCTTATTTTTATACATTTATCATAATACAATATTTTTATGCAATCTAATTTACTATCCTCTCTTGAATGCAGAAGAATAAAAATAAATGTTTAAGTATTTCACCATGATAAAAAACATTTAGTTGAAGGTCCTTTGATTATTATTTACTGAAACAAATGAGTTCAGTCCTAAGTTATATCCCAGGCAAAGTATAAAATCCCAGGGACCAAATTCTACCTTAGTGAAACTACACTGGTTTTACTCCTTAAATCAAAGGTAAATATGGCCCTAAAACTTTTATTTGTATCTTCCCTTATATGCAAACTTGTACAGATTATAGCATATGAAATGCCAATGAATATTTAATGAAGAACTGAATGTTAATTAAGTCAGATATTTTAGTAACTTTTAGAAAAATATCAATATACCAGCTACTTAATGACAGAGGCACAGGGAATTTATATTAATAACTTCCTGGGAATTGTTCATTTGGGACTATTAATCAATGTCAGATATATTTGAAACAAAGCCTATAGATTCCACTAAGTCTGGAATTCAACAATGTAAGCAGCCAGGAAATGTAAATATTAAGTCTCTACAGTAACATTAACTTGGCCACAATGTATATTTAGTATGTTTTATGGTACACATTGAGCCATAGAAAGATAGCAAGTGATTTAATGGGGTTTAGTTTACTATTATGTAGGGTTCCAATTCTAGATCTTACAGAAAGAGCATGCAGCTCAATACATTTGTGATAAACGTTTAAGTATTGTTTAAAAATAGGAGCCTCACCTGGAATTTGAAATAAAAGAAAAAAGAAAAACAGGAATGGAAAAGACTATATCTGTGCAATCCAATAGAGTTGACATAATAACATTAACTTTTGCATTTCCTGACTGTAACTTTGTATGAATATAGGATTTTGCCCCTTTATTTTGGATGTAATTTCCTAGTGTGTTTTTTTTAAGACTAAAACAAAGTCCCCAGTTTACCAAGTATAATTAAGTAAATTTTGTGTGTTTTATGTGGTACCCTCCATTTGGTAGTTTGGGCACATAGGAATAATTATATGTTCTTCCACTGTGGCTTATGAAGTATCTGTGAGCTGCAACAGTCCTTGATATGTAACTTGAGTTTAAAGTTTTAATATAGTCTCTATTTGCCTACAGATATGCCTCCATGTGATTTCTCAGCAACACATATTACAGAACACAGGAAAGGTAATTGATCCACTGTGCCAAAAAGGTGTTCTATTCATCCACAGTATAAACATTATCAATACAAGACTCCTCTATACTGAATACTGCAACACCAATGTTTCAACTGAGTTTTAAAGATGCCACTTTGATGGCGAGAAAGTAAGTTTCTGGGTCCTTTGGGCCTCTCTTTTGGGAACTCCAACAAGAGTGCTAGTTTATTGCAATTGAGGCAGGATTGGCCTGATATATCAGATAGGACAATGGACTGCTGTCATATGCTAGCACTTCTTCCTTATTATCAATCTTGTCTGTAGTCACACTAATGAACTACAAGTGAATAATCCACTACCAAACCCCCAAACAATCAAGTCCTCAAGACACAGAAAATTAATAGATTATCTTATCCTTTTAAAAACAGCAGTGAGGAAAAATTCAGACAGAAAATTTGTTCACATTGGCATTTATAAACTGTTCATATTTTTACTTACTTTTGTTGGTTGGAAATGAGTATTTCAAGAAATTGACTGCAATGTGGTAGTGGCACACACTAGGTGCATGTAAGCAAATTACACCATCTATAATATTGGTGGGCAGCCTGAGACCCAAGGGCCACATGTGGCCCATTGGGGTTTTATGTGTGGCCCACAAGACATTTTGTTTATCATTGCACATGCACAGGGTTGCCAGATTCTGCTGGGTTTCGTCCATGTAGTTTTTTCCTATTGGTATTACAAAAGTGACGTGAATTTAAAGCAAGGGCATGTGAAATGAGGTGCATGCTGATTGAACACAGCATTGTGAGAGCGAAGTGCTCCCTCTGCAGCCAAACAAAATGCTGCTATGCTTCAGTTGGCACACCCAAAGTTTCTGGGTCCTTTGGGCCTCTCTTTTGGGAACTCCAACAAGAGTGCTAGTTTATTGCAATTGAGGCAGGATTGGCCTGATATATCAGATAGGACAATGGACTGCTGTCATATGCTAGCACTTCTTCCTTATTATCAATCTTGTCTGTAGTCACACTAATGAACTACAAGTGAATAATCCACTACCAAACCCCCAAACAATCAAGTCCTCAAGACACAGAAAATTAATAGATTATCTTATCCTTTTAAAAACAGCAGTGAGGAAAAATTCAGACAGAAAATTTGTTCACATTGGCATTTATAAACTGTTCATATTTTTACTTACTTTTGTTGGTTGGAAATGAGTATTTCAAGAAATTGACTGCAATGTGGTAGTGGCACACACTAGGTGCATGTAAGCAAATTACACCATCTATAATATTGGTGGGCAGCCTGAGACCCAAGGGCCACATGTGGCCCATTGCGGTTTATGTGTGGCCCACAAGACATTTTGTTTATCATTGCACATGCACAGGGTTGCCAGATTCTGCTGGGTTTCGTCCATGTAGTTTTTTCCTATTGGTATTACAAAAGTGACGTGAATTTAAAGCAAGGGCATGTGAAATGAGGTGCGTGCTGATTGAACACAGCATTGTGAGAGCGAAGTGCTCCCTCTGCAGCCAAACAAAATGCTGCTATGCTTCAGTTGGCACACCCTGCAAATTCCAGGTACACAAGCATAGTGAGCAAAACTACCCTATCCCAGGAAACTGTCTTGGTTACAAAATCTTGAGGCCCACTCACTAGCCTAGGCACTGATCTATGATGTATTTCTAGCATCACTTACAGCTAGATCTGCAAGAATTACACAAACATTTGCTTGCTTTGTAGTTGTATTGACATGGCAGCGTGCCCTTTGTTATCTGAAGAGCTATTTTTGTTGATCCAGCTGTGGGGAGAGTTACTCTGTCCACATATTTAAACATACAGGACTAATATGGCATGCTTTTAACTGTTACTATGTCCCCTGTCACTCTACTCCAACGTGTTTTTTAAACTTTCGGTTACAGAATGGTCTTATTAGTCACATAATTTTACATGTAATAACATTTACAATTTATAGTGACAGCAGTTATCTCTCAAATGATGATATCTTGCAATTCTAAGGATCTCAAAGAACTTTTTTAAGTTCATTAAGCCTAAATTCTTATCTGTAAGTATGATCCTCATTTTAAAAATGAGGAAATTGAGGCACAGGGAAGTGCAGTTCCCAGATGTCACATAGCAAGTTAGAAGAAGAACCAAAAGACCCAGTCCTGTTCTGTAATCACTATATCATGTTTATCTCACACTCCAGGATCTCAGCAACAGGTCATAAAGGGTGTGTCTACTGCACCCGGAGCTCGAAATAATTTTGAGTTAATTTGGAAGATTCCGAAATGTCCGTTACTCCTCGTGGTTTACAGGGATATCGAAATAGCGAGCCTGTTATATTTTGAAATAATAGGTTTGCTCAAAAGACGCAGAATAGCTATTTCGGGATACTTCTGGTATCCCAAAATAGCTCTGCAGTGTAGACATAGCTTTAGATGGCCAATGCTATGACAGGTAAATATGCATCCTATATAAAATAGTAACACATACATTTCTATGTGAGAGATAATAGCAAAATACATACTTCTTTACTTTGAAAATAATGGTGAGAACATTTCCTCTTGTTTACCAATCAATATAATACAGACACCCATAATCCCTACATCTCTAAAATCAGTGGAAATACATTTTAAGGGAATATTCTCAAAATATACTTTGTTTATCTATGGCCCTGATATTTTTTTTCCTTTTTATATTAATGAAATCTCACCCTGTGTTTAGCAGTAGTTAGGAAACTAAAAGATATTCATCAGAAGAGATGAAAGCGCAAGCCATGAAGTTTTAAAACATATCCTAAGGATAAATTTTGCCTATACAATCAGATAGGCATTTCAGCTACACATATATCTAAGAAGATTCAAAAGAGTTCCTCTCTCCAAAGTTACCAACATAAATTAAAGCATTCAAAATCAAGACTAAATCCAAATGGGAAAATGGTAGCATATCAAGAACATCAGCATTTTGCTAATCACATTTTTTGGCAGGGGAAGGGGAGCAAGTCCTGTCCCTTTTCTGGAGATCTGCCATCCCAAACCTGGAGGACGTGCAAAGTTGAAAATCCCTGCTTTTCTAAGAATGGCAAAATGTTGTTAGATCATGGATCAGAAAAATGCTAAACTGGCGTATTTAGCTCAAGAGAAGAAAATTGAAATGAAGCAGAGGTAAAACTTTTATCATACATATGTTTCCCATAATGTCAATCTAGAATAGTTTACAATAATAAAAAGCTCTCGTTAGAGCAGGTCTAGACAATATGGTAATTAAAAAGCTTTTAGGAACCAATGTCTTGTTTAAACTAGTATTCTCAACAGTGGGAATGTTTTTTCAGAAAAAGGATAAGTGCAGAGAAGGCGTGTGAGGGACAAAAGTGAAGTATGTCCCATAGTGAGGAAATCCATAAAGGATTTCCACAGTTCCCAAGATCACTACACTTCTGACCCCTTTGTGGCCTCTCTCACTATTCAGGGCAACTGCACCTTTATTCCTAGACCCCCGCAAATTTGTGGACATCTGCTTTATATCCGCAGGTTAGGGATGTGAATAACTAGTTGACCATCCGATATATACCACTGAAATAATAGTAGCAATTCACAAAATACACTGGTTGTTAGTCTGAGTCTGCAAACTGCAGGACAAGGAATGAGATGAAGGCTAGTTTTCAAAAGAATGAGGGGTTATTTTTGTTCTACAGATTTATGAGTCCATGAGACTGTAAAACAAATTGCAAGTGATCCTTTCAAAATAAAACCATACATACTTTAAAAAGCTTATTTAATACACTTTAGAAAATTACCTACAGCCAGCTTTTAAAATCAAAATAATCTCCTAAATTGAAATCGATGGGAGTGAGTTTTCCCCTTTCATAGCTGACTTCACACCTTGAAATGCATGACCCCATGCAGCAAGCTTTACCTCTTTCCATTGGTGCCTGACACTTGCGGGAGAAATGGGGGAAGAGGTGTGGGGAGGGGGAATCCCATTTAACAATTAAAATGTTGAGGGGAACACTGAGGGTATTAACAATGTCAATTTTAAAGGGAATTCAGATCCATTGTTTGTGTTACAAATTAAAGTGATTCTGAAATCAGAAGCAAAAATACTGGAATTTCCTTTTAAATTCCATAATTTTAAACCAAGAATCTATTATCCTCGATTTGTGGTAATGCCTTAACTTAGAGTGATTTTTTTTTTGTATTGCTCTTAGTTCCACCTTTGTTGTACAACTCTTTTCCTGCAACAGGATGTTTTGTTGGTACATTTTCTCTGAATTCTCTGTACATGTGCCTAGATGTGAACTGGCCCAGGATACTGAAAGCATCTTGGCCTAACTGCTAAATTCTCTGTATAAAATATGTTCTATTATCATGAGATAAAAAAATCTCAGAGCGGTAGCTATGTTAGTCTGTAACTTTAAAAATGAGGGGTCCTGTGGTTCCTTAGAAACGAACCAAAATATATAGAATCTTGAGCTTTTGCTCACAAAAGTTCATGATTCTATATATTTTGGTTGGTCTTTATGGGTATGTCTAGACCA
Source organism: Rafetus swinhoei (assembly GCA_019425775.1). Taxonomy (NCBI): domain Eukaryota; kingdom Metazoa; phylum Chordata; order Testudines; family Trionychidae; genus Rafetus; species Rafetus swinhoei. The sequence goes on from CM033424.1 coordinate 161,949,201, forward strand.
GGGCCGGATTAAGGCATGGGCTAGCCGGGCAACTGCCCAGGGTGCCAACCTATGGGGGGCGCCTGATGGCAGCTGTAAGGGGCGCACAATGCCCCTTATAGCTGCCATCAGGTGCTGCATGCCCGGCTCCCGGCTGCAGCAGCTCCCAGTGGCCACCCTGCAGCGACCGCCTGGGGCAGGGGCCGTGTTAACCCCCGCAGTGCCAGCCAGCAGTGCCCGTTTCCCGCGGCCGCGGGGCCCTGCACGGCCAGGCTCGGCCCGCCCCGGGCTGCACGCCAGAGGCAGTAGCCAGGCTGGGCCAGGCCGGGCACGTGCGTCCTGCCACCGCCAGCTCCGCGCGCCCTCCCCCACGCACTGGGTAGGGGCGGGGCCGTGCATTCACCCTCTCCCATGCGCCGGTGTGGGGGCAGGGCAGCGCACGCGCCCTCCCCCAACCCGAGGCACAATTAAACTGTCTGCCCGGGGCGCCGGAATAGCTCGGTCCGGCCCTGGTCTAGTCTACATGCCTCTTCTGACAGAGGCATGTAAAATAGGCTACCCAACATAATCAATGAAGCGGGGATTTAAATAACCCCGGCTTCATTAAAATAAAAATGGCTGCTGCGCTGTGCCGGCTCAGCTGATCGTTGGCACAGCGCGCGAGTCAAGACTCGGATCGGTCGACAAAGGAAGCCTTTTGTTGACCGCTCCCTTATGCCTTGTGAAACAAGGTTTACAGGAGCGGTCGACAAAGGCTTCTCTTGTCGACCGATTCGCGTCTTGACTCGCGTGCTGTGCCGACGATCAGCTGAGCCGGGACAGCCCAGCGACCATTTTTATTGTAATGAAGCTGGGGATATTTAAATCCTCGCTTAATTGACTATGTCGGGTAGCCTATTTTACATGCCTCTGTCGGCAGAGGCATGTAGTCTAGACGTACCCTATGGTACCACAGGACCACTCAATTTACTATAAGATAAGTAATCATTTAGACACCCGATAGTTTGTATATCACTAAGGAATAAAATTAATGCCACTGAAAAACTGAAAACTAGATGTCTGTGATGTCAGCTACAGCATGAGACTCAGGCCCTCAAATTGCATGGACAGGTGTGCATTCTGATGTAGCACCCCAACGCCAACCTGTAGTGCATAGGGTTACCAGATGGTTTTAAAAAAATACCGGACACACTTGATTTCAGATCGGGAGTGGAGGGGACTGGCTGGGAGGGGAGTGGGGCTGGCCGGGAGGGGGTCAAGGGGAGCGGGGCTGGCCGGGAGATCGGGGCGGGCGCGGAACAGGCCAGTGGGAAGCAGGGCTGGCCGGGAGGTGGTCGGGAGTGGGGCTGGTCGGGGGGGGGGGAAGAGTGGAGGGGAACCGGCCGGTGGGAAGCGGGGCTGGCCCGGGTGCACGCAGATCCTGGGGTGCTGCCCGTCCCGCACACGGTCCCGGCGGGGCGCACAGGTGAGTCCATCCCACCTGGCCCCGGCCCTGCCCTCTACTGCGTAGTTGCGTACTGCTTGGCTGGTAGACACACTCACGCAGTACGCAACTATGTACTGATACTCATGATAATAATAAAACTCATTCAATTAGAAAATACCGGACATTTATATTTATTTGTTTCTGTCCGGGAAACAAATTTTCTCAATTTGTTTCCCGGACAGAAACCTCAAATACCGGACTGTCCTGGCGACCCTAGTAGTGCATTAGTTATGTAATCATGACATGTTTTTTCTTCTTCCCCTGTGTACTACATCCTTAAGTCCCTGAGTGTTCTGGAGTTGGCTCACACAACCAGTGGGTATGTCTATGCTTGATTTTTTTTAGCCGTGTTTTACTTTCCTAGTTTGATGATTAAGTCAGTGAACACACATTGTATCCTCACATGGAGACTTTAGTTGTCTTGGTTTCAAGTTCTCTTAATCTAAACTAAATGTCACTGTGACTAAAACTATGATTGTACTCTGTGTCTCGAAAAACATAACTGTCATTATCAGTATTAAATTAACTTCTAAAGAAAAACATGCAGTATGTGAAAATATAGAAATTGCAGAATTAATTTTTGAAACTATGTATAAGATTGGATTTCCTTTAGGGAAAATAATACCTAGTAACATAAGAGTTTGAATAGAAAAACATTTGAAACAGGAATATTATTTTGTAAAACAATTGATTGTGAAATGGGTAATTTAAAAAAAAACTTTTACTTATTACAAGTATAATACTAACTTGATTACTAGAGTTAGTACACTTAATGAAATAAAGATTGTGAAATGATTTGAAAATTATAAAAACAACTGCAGGTTGCAGTTGTGTGAGAGGGGAAAAAATGTACACTGCCTTTCACCTTGTAAACATATAATAGTGGTGGATTGGATTAAGATAATGCTGTTACTGGTTTAAGTCCCAATCCTGCCATTGGTTCTATACAAACACATCCACAAGTGCAGAGTTTCAGTGATTGATTTAATAGAAATACAAAACATCAATTTCTGAAAATGTGACCAATAACTTCACAGGGAAGATTCACTTTTGCAGCCTGAGCCATAAATTGGCATATTTAAATCCAGCATGTCTGAAAATGTGTAGAACAGTACTATGAAATGAATGATTGGTATGTCTGGGATACATTCACCAGTACAAATACACAGCACAATTTATTTAGATAGCTACACCCATAGGCTGCTTACTGTACAAAATAGTGAGAGACAGTTTAGATGAGCAAAAGTAGCTGGTGTTAATGTGGATCTGATCCTATTCCAGTTGAATTAATAGAAACTTTGCAATCAACTTCAAAAGGAGAACTTGACCTAGTGTGTTTCAAGTCCACTAGGTTCCACCTTGTTATAGACCCACCAGAAAAAGAAACTAAATAAACTCAACTTTGTAACAACATGCAGCCAGGTCTCAAAGCAGACAGAAGGGCTGTGATATAATTCACTGGGCAGTGACTTAAACAGTTTGTGCTTTTTCATAAGAGCAATAACATGAGCTATGAATACTCCTACTGTTATTCATCACATCAGGCATCAAGGTAGCCCTCATGTGCTCAGTTAGCCAGGCACCAAGCACTATATGAATTGTGAGGTCCACACAAACAGTGTTCTTGCCCCACCCTCAATAAACTGTGGCTCTTTCAAGATAAGGCTATCCCCGAGTTACCCCAGACAGACAGAGATATTACCTAGGGCCCTCTGTGCAGAGATCAGTAGTGAAATTATTAGGTGAATAATTATAAATACACTTCTATAAAAAACAATCTATGGGTTTTAAAAATGTTGATTTACTTTGACTTTACAGAATTTCTTCATGAAAGTACCTCCAGATTTTAACATCCTTTACAAAATGGTAATCCTCTCGTATGTGCTGCTTTAAAAAAGAGTGAAGACATGATATCTGTATTTTACTGTATAAATTATATATAGGATTTTTTTCTTGTTTTAAAAACAGTTGTGTTTTATGGCTATGTGCATTGTTGAGAGGCCTCTCTTATTCCTCATATCTAATAATCCAGCATTCAGCAGCAATATTTTATTCTCAGATATGCAAACTGTCATACCATCATGCTTTATAAAATTGGTTTATAAATATAAGTATGCATAATTTGAAGATACTATCTGCAAACCAGGTCATGTAACATATAATTTTTAAAGTTACAATCTATTGAATCTCTATATCCTATTTTTGTGCATGTATCATTTTTTGTATGTGAAGTTAGGAATTTGAAGTGTGAATCTGTTTTTAATTTTAAATGTGCTAATGAGGGACATAAGTTATACTTTGGGAACTTACTGGTTCAGTATTCAAACCAATGATCCATGAATGGTTTTATTTGTCCTGTAAACTCAAACTGTGGTTTCTCCTAGGGTACGTCTAGACTACATGCCTCTGGCGACAGAGGCATGTAGATTAGGCTACCCGGCATAGGAAAATGAAGCGGTGATTTAAATAATTGCCGCTTCATTTAAATTAAATGGCTGCCGCGCTGGGCCGATCAGCTGTTTGTCGGCTCAGCTCGGTAGTCTGGACGCTCTGCGGTCGACATCAAAGGCATTTGTTGACCTCCCAGGTATGCCTCCTGGGATGAGGTTTACCTGGGAGGTCGACAAATGCCTTTGATGTCGACCGCAGAGCGTCCAGACTACCGCGCTGAGCCAACAAACAGCTGATCGGCTCAGTGCAGCAGCCATTTAAATTTAAATGAAGCGGCGATTATTTAAATCGCCGCTTCATTTTCCTATGCCAGGTAGCCTAATCTACATGCCTCTGTCACCAGAGGCATGTAGTCTAGACGTACCCTTAGAAAGACATATGACCATACCACTTTGTACTGGAATCCATCTTGAATCCCTGGAAATGGGGAGTGCTAAACAAAAGATTTCTGCCTTGGGGAAAGTTAAAGGAAAGGAAAGCTATCAGTCTTTGCTCTTCAGCTGGCCTTTGAAACTGCCTCACCCACATAAGAGGACACACATGAAGAAATCTGAAAACAAAGAATTCTCAAGAACTCTAAGAAGCTGTAGACTAGGGCTACTCAACTTTGGAAGCCCGGGAGCCACAATGATACTCACAGCACATGCCGAGGGCCGCAATTTAAGTGTGGTTGCATATACATGCAAATATATATGCAAACATATGCAAATAGCTTCTATCACACTAATGGGCATGAATACAAAGCACTTCCCACAATGCCCTAGTGCTCCCGGCACCTCCTTCTTGGGGGCTAGAAACACCGACACCTTGTACCCGTCTGTTCCAGCCAGCCTGTCTGTTTGCGTCTTTCAATGCTCACCCCACTTGGGAGGCACCTCACCATTGTGGAGGGTGTTCCCAGTGGAGGCTGTGTTCAAAGGATCCCACCTGTAGGCCACATGTTGAGCCCCACGTAAACCCAAACCACACCACAGGCCGCAAACAAACAGACTATGGGCCGCATGCAGCCCATGGGCCATGTTTTGAGTAGCCCTACTGTAGTCCTAGGCCAGAGTAAAAATCAATTCTGACTTGCACATTTTACCTGAGATAAGAAAACAACTGTTAGGGAAAGAGTCTGCATGTAACAAGTTTCTTAGTGGATTGAGGAAAGCTTCTATGTGGACCCCTACTAATGGTCATAACGATAATCTTGATTTCTACATCGACTGCTTTTGCAAACGTGCTCGAGCTGACATTGTCAGCAAACAACATATAACATATAACCTCAGCCATGCAGAAAGCAATGCTATACACAACCTCAAAAACAATTCTAACGTCATAGAATCATAGAATACTAGGACTGGAAGGGACCTCAAGAGGTCATCGAGTCCAGTCCCCTGCCTCATGGCAGGACCAAATACTGTCTAGACCATCCCTGATAGACATTTATCTAACCTACTCTTAAATATCTCCAGAGATGGAGATTCCACAACCTCCCTGGGCAATTTATTCCAGTGTTTGACTACCCTTACAGTTAGGAACTTTTTCCTAATGTCCAACCTAAACCTCCCTTGCTGCAGTTTAAGCCCATTACTTCTTGTTCTATCCTCAGAGGTCAAGATGAACAAGTTTTCTCCCTCCTCCTTATGACACCCTTTTAGATACCTGAAAATGGCTATCATGTCCCCCATCAATCTTCTCTTTTCTAAACTAAACAAACCCAATTCTTTCAGCCTTCCTTCATAGGTCATGTACTCAAGACCTTTAATCATTCTTGTTGCTCTTCTCTGGACCCTCTCCAATTTCTCCACATCTTTCTTGAAATGCGGTGCCCAGAACTGGACACAATACTCCAACGAGGCCTAACTAGCGCAGAGTAGAGCGGAAGAATGACTTCTCGTGTCTTGCTCACAACACACCTGTTAATGCATCCCAGAATCATGTTTGCTTTTTTTGCAACAGCATCACACTGCTGACTCATATTCAGCTTGTGGTCCATTATAACCCCTGGATCCCTTTCTGCCGTACTCCTTCCTAGACAATTGCTTCCCATTCTGTATGTGTGAAACTGATTGTTCCTTCCTAAGTGGAGCACTTTGCATTTGTCTTTATTAAACTTCATCCTGTTTACCTCAGACCATTTCTCCAATTTGTCCAGATCATTTTGAATTATGACCCTATCCTCCAGAGCAGTTGCAACCCCTCCCAGCTTGGTATCATCTGCAGACTTAATAAGCATACTTTCTATGCCAATATCTAAATCGTTGATGAAGATATTGAACAGAGCAGATCCCAAAACAGACCCCTGCGGAACCCCACTTGTTATATCTTTCCAGCAGGATTGTGAACCATTAATAACTACTCTCTGAGTACGGTTATCCAGCCAGTTATGCACCCACCTCATAATAGCCCCATCTAAGTTGTATTTGCCTAGTTTATTGATAAGAATATCATGCGAGACCGTATCAAATGCCTTACTAAAGTCTAGGTATACCACAGCCACCGCTTCTCCCTTATCCACAAGACTCGTTATCCTATCAAAGAAAACTATCAGATTGGTTTGACATGATTTGTTCTTTACAAATCCATGTTGGCTGTTCCCTATCATCTTGCCACCTTCCAAGTGTTTACAGATGATTTCCTTAATTACCTGCTCCATTATCTTCCCTGGCACAGAAGTTAAACTAACTGGTCTGTAGTTTCCTGGGTTGTTCTCATTTCCCTTTTTATAAATGGGCACTATATTTGCCCTTTTCCAGTCTTCTGGAATCTCTCCTGTCTCCCATGATTTTCCAAAGATAATCAAAGAGGCTGACAAAGGGGGCGCTGTAGTCATCAAGAACAGAACAGGTTATGAACAGGAGGTGACCAGACAACTTATCAGCACCAAATTCTACAAGCCTCTCTCCTGTGTCCCACTAAAGAATACCAAAAAAACCTGAAACAGCTGCTCATAAGGTTCCCTTATTCTGCTCAGGACCAAATTTACACTAACAACCCGCCCCCCCCAATCCCTGACCAAGAGTCTTCTATCTGCTACCCAATATACACAAACCTGGAAATCCCAGACGACCCATCATCTCAAGCATTGGCACACTTACAACAGACCCTGTGCTACCAGCACTCCTAGCTACCTTTGAGACACCACTGACTTCCTGAGGAAACTACAAAACATCAGTAATCTACCTGAAAATACCATCCTGGCCACCATGGACGTAGAAGCTCTTTACACCAACATTCCACATGAAGACGGATTATAGGCTATAATCCCCGATTGCAGCACTGCACACCTGGTTACAGAGCTCTGCAATTTTGTCCTCACCCACAACTACTTCCAGTTTGGAGACAATATGTATCTTCAAGTCAGCGGCACAGACATGGGCACCCGCATGGCACCACAATATGCCAATGTCTTTATGGCTGACCTTGAACATTTCCTCAGCTCTCGCCCCCTAAGACCGTTACTCTACTTACGCTACATTGATGACATCTTCATCATATGGACCCATGGGAAAGAAAACCTTGAAGAATTTCACAGAGATTTCAACAACTTCCATCCCACTATCAACCTCAGCCTGGATCAGTCCACACAAGAAATGCACTTCCTTGACACTACAGTACTATTAAATAATGGACAAATTTCCACCACCCTATACCGGAAACCTACTGACTGCTACACTTACCTTCATGCCTCTACTCATCCATCTATTGTATATAGCCAAGCCCTAAGATACAACCATATTTGCTCCAATCCCACAGACAGAGACAAACATCTAGAGGATCTATATAGAGCATTCTTAAAACTGAAATACCCACCCGGTGAAGTGAAAAACAGATCGACAGAACCAAAAAAGTACCCAGACATGAACTACTTCAAGACAGGCCCAGAAGAGAAAACAACAGAATTCCACTTATCACCTACAGTCCTCAACTTAAACCCTTCCAACACAGTATCAACAATCTACAGCCTATCCTAGAAAATGACACCTCACTTTCAGAGGACGTTTGGATGCAGGGGTGCTTGGGGCTGGGGCAGGAGCTTGGGGTGTAGGAGATTCATGACTGGGATAGGGTTTCAGGATGTGGGCTCCAGCTGGGCACTGCTTACCTCAGGTGGCTCCTGGTTGGTGGTGCAGTGGGGCTAAAGCAGGTTCACCCTTGCCCTGGCCCTCTCCCTAAGGCAGCCAGCAAACTCCATTCCAAGTCCTGTTGTGCCCCCTCTCTGCTTTGTGGAGAAAGGATACAGATTGGGAGGGGGTAGCTTGACATCTGCACCCCTTCTCTCCCTTCCCTGCCCAGAAAGCAGGAGGCTCCCCAGGGGGAGGGGCAGCTCTAAAGCAAAGGGCAGGAGATGAGCAGCAGTGAGGGGAGGGGCAGCTGAAGTGCCAGCACTTGATAGCCTCTTGGCCAAACCAGTCAGGATCACCTGTCAGAGGCTCCAAGAGCTACCGGTAGATCTCGATCTACAGGTTGGTGACCACTGAGATAGACAAACAATGGAACACAAGAAAACAATGAGACAGTGCTGGTTAATATGACTGGCTGTGATATTAGCATAGCAACTACCTAATTCTATTTATTATATCTTGAAGGAGGGTGTTAAAAAAGGATTTCTAGCTTCACAGGTTGCAAGGCCTCAGGTGTCCAGGCCATAGAACTTTCCCAAAATAATTCCTGGAGCATACTTCCAATCTTTTAGAGAAACATTCAATCTTGGTTTTAAAATTGCCAGTGATACAGAATCTACCAAGACCCTTGGTAAATTGTTCTAATGGTTAATTACCTTTACTGTTAAAAATTTCTAGTATGAATTTGTCTAGCTTTAACTTCCAGCCCTTGGGTCACGTTATACCATTCTCTACTCATTTGAATAGCCCATTATCAAATATTTGTTGTTCCCTGTGTAGCTATTTATAGAATGTAACCAAGTCACCCCTTACTCTTCTCTTTGTTAAACTAAACAGATAGACTCAAGGATAGCAATCATTTTAAGTCATGTTTTCTGATCCGTTAATCATTCTCATCTCTCCTCTGAACCTTGTCCAGTTTATTAATGTCCTTCTTTAAAGGAAAATGACGAGGTACCTGAAAATTGTAGGAGGTTTTTTTGCAACTAATGGGGGAGCCCAAACGCATAACTCAATAGGGTGGGGGGCTCAGCTCAAAAAGTTAAAGAAACTACTCATTGTTGGCAGATGGGCAGCTGACGAGCAAGTATCTGATCAGCAGTAAGACCAACTAGTACTGATGGGAGGGGAGAAACTGAAAATATGGGACAATTTGCCAATTTTAAAGAAAAAGTAGGAACACCTTCAAGAGGGCTTTTAGAGGACTGTCCCTTTGAAAATGGGACATCTGTTCACATTAGTTATGAAAGGCCTACAAAATGAAATCAAGAAGCTTATGTTTGTTGCAATGACAAAAGAGGAGCTGTAGCCAGTGAGAGCTCTGGATGGTAATATCTGGGGGTGCAAGGTTAACAGCCTTTTTGGCAACCTGCCAGTGGCTTACCCCATGGGCCACACATATGCTCACCACTGGATTGTAGTAGAGGGACACAAAAAAAGTGGGGGCTGGCACTGGCAAAGTGCCTATTTAGGAAAATCATCTTCACTCAGTAATGGGGCAAGATTGTATTTGTCAAAGCCAGAGACAAGATGTTGCAGTAATTGAGACAGAAGTTGATGGGAACCTAGACAAGAATTTTAATTATTTTTTAAAATGATCAGAGCTTATGATAATCATGGACCAGACCCTTCTCCAAAGAGTACATGGGGATGGATTGAAACTAAAGGTTTTATCTTGCAGATATGATGCAGAAAAAAAAATCAGCTAGATTTAAATAATTTGGTCATCAATAAACTGGTAATCAATAATCTGGTCATCAGTCTTAACCTGCCATCTCTAGATTCTCACAGCCTAGATGTGAGACTATAGAGATGGCAAATTAAATCAGAAGGCCAGATTAAAAATCTGGTAGGGACAATAGGAACTTTACTATGGGTTAGCAATAGCATGAAGGAGTTATAACTAAAAGACATGATTGAGCGGTGAGACAGAGAGTACATCTTACTGGAGCTCTGATTTTCGTGGTTGTATGAGAGGAATGGGTGGGCTGTGTTAGGGCTGCGGTTCCACAAGCCTAGCCCACAGCAGAGGGAAGGTGGTGTGGACGGACCCTGAGGCAGAAAGCGGGCAGTTATCTGTATGGCTGAGGCGCAGGAGAGAGCACGCATGGTGGGGAGGGAGACGGGCCCCTCCACACCGGGCACGTTTCTGATCCGCCTGGCAATTTCCGTGCCCCCTAGAGCCAGGGCAGCGATGCAGTTTTGGGTGACCCGGCTCACTGCTACTGAAGCAGCCTGCGTCGGGAAGCTGGCTCTGCCACGGCAGGTCCCGGGCGGCTCTACAATTGGTTTAGCAGAGCCGGTTTGGGAACTCGTTCGGCGAAACTAAGGCTGGAGGCGGGGCTGGGAACGAGGCAGGGCGGAGCGGGTCAAGGTCCAGACTGCTTGCCAGCCCGCCCGCCCGGTAGTGGGAAGCAACAGGCAGAGGGGAGGGATATTGAGCGGAGCCGGCTGAACCTTGGTCTCCGCCCAGAGCTGCCCGCGCGCGCTGGAGCAGCATGGCAGTTAAAACCGTTACCGCTCCCACTTTCGAACTGATTCAAACTCAGCAGCGCCCAACAGCCTGGCCCCTCCCTTCCCGGGCTCCGCGGGCGCTTCCTCTTCCACCAACCCCCAAAGACTTCGCCACCCGCAGCCGACGGGGGCTTCAAGGCTCCCCCCATTGCCCGCGCGCACCGCTACGGGCGCCCCAGGGGGACTGAGGGGCGCGCGAGGGGAGCACGGAACTCGCCATCTCCCCAGCCAGCGCGAGAACAAAGAGCGCCCTTCCACCCCCTTCTTCTTTCCTCCCCCCCACACGTGGGGCGCGAACGCTCCGCCCCCGGCACCGCCTCTGGCCGAGGCGGATTGGCTCAGGCGGCCCCTCCACGTCCGTCCAATCGGGGCGGTGCTTGGTTCTCTCCAATGAGCGTGATGCCGATTGGGCCGCCGGGTTTGGCGCTCGGTCCGGGAGGGTGAATCCGGCGGCAGAGCGGAGCGGGGACCCGGAGGCGGCGGCAGGAGCAGCAGCAGCAGCAGCAGCACCGGCGGGCGTTGGGGAGGGGGGTGAGTGAGCGCGCGAGCGAGCGCGCGGGAACGGCTATTTCTAACCTGCGCCCTTTGTCCTGGGGGAGGTGGCGGGGGGATTATTGGGGATTGAATGGGGAGGGCCCAGCCGCGAGGAAACTCCCCGCGGGAGGGGGCGGTGGGGCGCGTGGGGGAGCGGGCGGTGGCGGGTCGCGCGCTGCCGGCCGGTGACAGCTGGAGAGAGACACGGAGCGTGAAGCGCCCTTTGTCTAAGTTGGCTCTGCCCACCCCGGCGGAGGGGATCCCCCCTGGACCGACCCGACTGAGACAAAGACGGGACTAGAGCCGCGGGCTTGGGACCCCTAACGAGGGCGGGCGCGTGGAGGAGCGCAGCTTGTCTCTTCCTTAAACCCAGTTCCCCCACTCCCCATTGATTGACTTCAGACTAGTGGCGGGTGCAGGAGCAGTTTGACTGTGGGGAACCCCCCCTCCCCCGGTTACAAGTCAAACGAGGTTTTAAAACGCCTGATTGAAACGCGCAGCACAACCCTTCGTTCCCCGAGGAGGAGGCGGGAAAAATTGAAATTACACTCCCCAAGCGGGGCGGGGGGCTCCTTGCTGCGGGGAGACGTTTAGGCACTTGGGCAGGTCTGCTTCAGTCTCATGTGCTCTTACATAGTCTCCCGGAAGCTGATGTTCCGTGCGGGGGCTGTTGAGCTGTCTCTGGGTTGTTCCTCCTTTTGCTGTTTCATACGAGTTGCTGTTTTGAGTCTCCCCTTATATTCCCCTTCTCTGTGTATACGCAAATCTTCGGTGTAGCGGGAAAGATGTTAAATGCACAGGCAGTGGGGGACGTGTTACTACTGACAAACGTATCTGAAAGCAACTCGAGTGAACTTCCGAATTTCTAAAGGACAGTACCGGGTCCCTGTCTTCCACAGCATTGCCTGGCTTTTCCCAAGTTCAGATAGATAGGCTGAAGACTGTGATTCTAGAACAAAGTGTGTTGAACATGAGCACACTTCAAAAAATATGGTTTTTATTGAGTCATTTTTGGTAGGTGTAAGGGGGTGGTGTTGGCGGGAGCTGCCTATTTATTCACACTGTAAGAGTCAGCGAGTGACTGGTAAATATGATGTGGTAAGACTGATGTGTGATCTGGTATTATTGTGAAGTGTTCAATGTTTAATAGTTGCCTGCAGGTGATTCAGAAGTTATTGGGAGTGAGAAGAAGAAAAGAAGCTTGTAGGTGTGTTTATGTAAATTAATTTGGATTTTGTTCAAGTAGCTTCTTTTCTAGTTCTGAAATACTATCCACATTGTTCTGGAGTGGGAACCATACAGAGCTAGAAAGTTGGGAGTTCAGATTTCTTTTCTTTTCCCTCTCAGAAATGAAGACATTGAAAGACTTCATTTTTAGATTTGTGTTTGCAAAATTCACCTTTTGTGCCATTCCACTGAATGGAGTTGTATAGGTTTACACCTGGATACAAATGTACAGGGATCAGAAGTATGTATTGGGGATTCTATTGAATTTCTAACCTGGGATTTCCTTATCTAGTTTTAGAGTGTAATGCTCTAGAGTCTGAATGCAATTTGTAAGAGTTAATTAAAAGGCCACTTTTTCTGTTTATCCTAAGTGTCCATATCAAATTGGGAGCCCCTGGAATGTTTATTTGTGGTAACCAGAAAGCATGTTGTGAAGGGTGAGTACTTGTAAGCACTGTACTGTAAGTACTTTCAATTTGGTCTCTTAAAATGTGAATACTCAAGACCTGTTGATACCTCATGAGCAATTCTGCAATATAGCACTCTTATGTGGTTTTGTTTTTCTTTATTATTTTAGTGTGGAATCTTGCATGTGACTAGGATATTAGAGAATATGTTAACTTTTTAATTCTATGTGCTTTTTATTCACTCACCTAAAGAGACAATCCTCTGTTGCTTAGCTGTTTTGAAGATGTGTGAGACATTAAATAAAGGGTTATCTTTAAAGGATGAGACAAATTCTTAGGAAACACCTCTTGTTTTCATGAAAATGTCCCTAGTTATTGAAAGGCAGTGGTGGAAGTGTCTACACAAACATTTTTTTAAAGCTTCCCATGAGGTGTCAACAATTATTTTGTCTTAAAACTATGCCATATTCAAGAACCTAGTTTAGGTTGACAGAAATCTGCAGGATTTGGGTTTGTCACAGGGATATTAAAAGATAGCTATACTTCAAAAAGTGACTTTGTAGAACTCTTTGTCACTGACATGCAAATCAAATGTGCTGTTATTTTTGTATATATCTTTAACTTAGTACTGTAAACTGAAGCTGGGAATTTGAAGTTTAAGTTGTTTTATTTTCTGCCTCTCATTGGAACTACTGAAGACTTCAAGTGGAATTTAGTTAGCAATGTTGACAATAGAAAATAGTTCTCCTCAATAAGGAACAGAGGACTGAAATATAGTCATCATTACATAAAGTCAGCATATATATGGGATTTAAAGGCCCTTACTGTTGTGTTTGGAGCATGGCTTGTCCCTTCCTTAAACCCAGTCTCCTGACCTCCCATTGATTGACTTCAGGCTAGTGATGGGTGCAGGGGCAATTTGACTGTGGGGATGTCCCCTCTCACGCCGTCACATGGCAAAAGAGGTTTTAAAACCCCTGATCAAAATGCACAGCAAAATCCTTCGTTCCCTGGGAGGAGGCGGGAAAAAATTGAAATTACACTCCCCAAGCAGGGCGGGGAGACTCCCTTCTGCAGGGAGATGTTTAGGCATTTGGGCCACAGGTCTACTTCAGTCTCGTGTGCTCTTACATAGTCTTCCAGAAGCTGATGTTCCGTGAGGAGGCTGTTGGAACCTTTAAATCCCAATCTAGGCAAATTGCTGTAAATAGGCAGCAGATCTCTTGGATTTGAAGATGTTGCCATAATTAGTATGTGTTAGACCCTAAGATTTAATTTGGAAACATCTGAAGCTTTAGGGTTTTAGTTGTGAAGATAACCTTCAATGTAAAATAAATACATAAAATAAAAATACTGTGTTCTCAAGTCATCGTGTAGCTGAATAAACACAGGTGCTAACTTTGAAGACTAATTTTGTTCACATCAGCAGTTTCCAAGCAGGTTGTTCTTATCTAGTATGGCTGGATCTAAATTGATTTTCCAACATATCAAAAAGTTGTTCTAAGAACTAGGTTGCAAGTCTCAAACATTATTGTGTGCCTATAGTAGCCTCTCTGATTCCGGTTCCGATCAGTTGCAGTTTTGCCCTGAATCCATGTGAGTGGTGTTCAAGTTTAATAAACAGTGTGCCTGTCCTAGAGGTCCTTGGATAGCTTCCAGAAGTAGTGAATTCTATGTAGAGTCATCAAGGAATTATTTAAGCAATTTGCACTTTTGCTAGTAAGCGCTGTTCCCCATACCAGTAATGTATGCAGTAATCCTAATACTGATGATATATGGGACCCTTGTGATTTGGAACATTTATAAAACTTTACATCCTCATACAGTTATTCTAAGAGACCAAATGATTATTTGAAATGGTGAGTTACTCTACATTTGTTAAGAGTCCAAGAGATAATTCCAAATAATAGGGTGAGAGAGAGGAGAAGAAAAAAGAGCAGGGGAGGTGACAGCACAAGTAGGGTTTACTATACATTTTGGAGAGAGATGCAAGAAAGAAAAAAAAAAATCTTGATGTGGAAAAAAGTTTGATGTGAAAAGCGTTAAATGGATGCAAGAATAGAAAGATGGTAGAGGAGGTAAGTTTATGGAAGAATTCAAAGACACTGGCCATAATTTAAGTATATGCATAACACATGCTAAAGTACATGCTTAAGAGTTTTGCTGAATCAGGGTGCAAGAAGGAAATTTTATTTTAGATTCTGAAATAGATATTCTGTCTGTCCTCATGGACTGTTATTGAAGATTTGTGGTGGTAGGTGGCACTATCTTCCTGTGAATGGTTTAAAATGAATTGCTACACTGTAGGCATATTTTAATTTGGATAGTTGAGACTGGACAGGAGAGAACAGTTGGGGTCTAGGCAAGAGGAGCTGAAGCTGTCTCTTGCATTGCTGTGTAGATGTATTCAAAACTTGGGCTTCAGCCCAGGCTCAAGTTGAAGCTCTCTCCAATCCGCCCTTCTTCTCCCCCAGCTCCACTCACCAATTATTTGAACCTGGGGTCCCCGGACCCTGGGCAAGAGGTTCCAAGGCAGTGTTCCCTGTAAGCTGAGTACTTGGGCAACTACACAGGAGAGATTCAAATGCCACTCAGCTGATTAGCAGAGCACTCACAGTTGGCAGCATGTGTTTCTACTAGGGATGTAACAGGTAACTGGTTACCTGGTAAGTATCACCCATAATGGGATGCTTTACCAGGTAATGGTTAACCATTACCTGGGAGCAGTCCTCTGCCTGTGGCCTGCTGCTCTAGCTCTCCCACCTGCCTCCATTTAATCAGGTAACCAGTTAAACTTATCTTTCAATCAGTTAACTAATTACTTGGGATTTTAAATCCCTAGGTTCTACTGGTGGTGGACATCTGCACGTGCCTCATTGCATACACCAAAATTTATTTTATGGATGAAAAAAATTAGAGGGAACATTGGTCTAAGCTTCTGTTAAATGGGATTAAGGTTCAAACCCTATTGTATTCCTATGTGCACGTGGCACCAGCTTGGCTTGGGTCCCAGAAGTTTTCCAGATGTATCCCACAGTTCTTTAGTAATTTCCTTAGTCCTCTCTATGTTGATAATCTGTGGTGCAGACTATTGCAAACGGAAGCCACACCTCCCTTTGCAAATGGCAGCAGCTTGGCTCTCTGTTAGTACATTGTCTTCTGAACACCCGTCTGCAAGTACACTGTTGGAGTGCCTGCGAGATTTCAAAGGAGAATGATCATAAGAGGTTTTTTGAAAGAATGCTGCCGCTTAGTCACAAGATTCTAGTGTAAGGCCCAGAGAGTGGAGTGTGGACTCATCGACTGGCCTGCAGGGAAGGGTAGTGGCAGAGTGGCTGAGAATGACCCCAAACACCTCAGTTGCTTCTCCTCCCTTCAGGGCAGCCACTTGGTCCTTGCTTTGCTCTTTGGGCCCACCTCCTCACCCTGGGTCTGCATGTGCAGGGTGTTTGGGTACCATGCACTGTCAGGACTGCATGTAGAAGCCAGTCCAAAACCTCCCCCCAGTCTCTTGCAGTGGTGGCTACAGCTCCTCTGAGCTGCTGGGGCTGCATATCCAGTGTGATTAGTGGCAGCCACACCCAGATCTTCTCTTCAGCCTTCCAGGAATCCTATATCCATGCTTCCTGGGGTGCGGTGGAGGCAGAACTAATGGTTTAGCGGGGTGGGTCTAGACTGCTCTGGTCTTGCATTTCACCTGCTGTGCACCCAGACTGAGGAGTGTGGGCGTTTTTTTTTTTTCTCCTCTGTAAAATCTATGTTTTTTGTCAAACTTCAAGACAGACAAAATAAATAAGAAATCAACCAACAAAATAAAAAACCTTTGCTGAACATCCATTTTAAGCATTAAAAATTGCAAAGTTTCATTTTAATGGTTTTCAGACCAGGAGACTGATGTTCTAATCATCCTCAGAACAGGTGCTCATGGACATTTTCTTGCCCATGTAATTCCACCAAGAAGTGAAGATCCCAATTCTCAGATTAGATAATAGTTCAGTATAAGATCTTACCAAATTGCTATCATTCTACTGAGATGGCCACCAAATGAGGAGTGGGGCTGGGAGCAGGGGCTGAGAGTCATGTGTAGAGGCTACTGCTGAGGGTGGGTCAAGGTGGAGATGGGGGCAGAACATGACTGAATGATTTATTGGAGCATAAGCTTTCGTGGACACATCAGGTGCTAGAAGTGGGCCTCATCCTCCCTGACTGAATTGACCTAGTTATCTCTAGCCTTACTCTTGATTGGTACTCTTTTCTTATGCCTTTATATGTATACCTGCTTCTGGAATTTCCGCTACCTGCATCTGATGAAGTGGGTCTTTGCCCACGAAAGCTTATGCTCCAATACATCTGTTAGTCTATAAGGTGCCACAGGACTCCTTGTCACTTTTGCATTTTCAGACTAACACGGCTACCCCTCGGATACATGACTGAATGGTGTTCTCTCTCTGCCCCATTGTGGGTGTGGTCTAGGTCCCACTGCGCACCCCTGTCATTCCTCTGTGCCCTCATAGGGAGGTATGCTCCACAATTAGGGGACCACTGCCTTAAGGATTTCTTGTGTGTGTGAAACAGAAGAGAGAACTGAGAAAAGCATATTGGGGACATCTAATGGTAAGTGTGTCAGTTGCCAATTCTAAAAAAATACATCTTTTCCTTAGAGCAAAATGACCATGGAATTGCCAAATGATCAAGAAATATGAACTTTTTATAGCGAACTTCTTCTGTGCAGTATTATAGATGCACTTGTGTAAGGGAAAGCTGCAAAAGTAGGAAGTAACAGATTTGTATTGGATGAACTCATCTCCCTATATTACTGGTCTTTACTTACAATATGTCAAACATTAAAGGTCTCCATTCATGAGATAAAAACGTTCCATGTTCATCCCACATGGGTAAACTGACTAATCCTATGTTTGTAATGTTGGATCTTAAATGGTAATGTCAGCGGTGCTTCTAAGGTTACAAGTTTGACTGGACTCCACACTGAAACCTACTCTAATGCTGTAAATACTATAGATAAGAATTTTTTAATTTATTTAATTGAATGTATGTAATCTATCCAGCAAAATATTAATTATTGTTTCACTTTTCTAAACCGTTCTTAGAGCAATTTATTTCAGTGTGGCTGACTGGTAGAGAATATACAGCCAAATAAGGAGGTGTCAAATGTGGATTTGTGTGACATTATCAAATTAAAATATAACTAGATAGACCATTGCTGCAGCCACTGTTATATGTTTGCAAATAGGGATGTAAGTGACTAGTCGACTATCGGATAAGCATATCCTTATCAGGTAGTCGAGTAGTGATTTGACTAGTCGCTCTCCCCCTGCCCCCCGCTGCCTCCATCAGAGAGAGGCAGCAAGGGCGGGGAGAGCCGGGGCGGGGGGTGGAGGGGAAGCGGTCCCTGCTTATACCAGTTCCCACAGCTGCGCCTCTTCCTTTGAAATGTACAAGAGCTTCCCACAGCTCTTGTACATTTCAAAGGGAGAGGTGCAGCAGAGGACCCTGTGTGAGCAGGGACTGCTTCGGTCCCCCCTTGGCGCAGGATCCCCGCTGCTCATCTTTGAAATGTACACCCTTATTGACTAGTCGATGGAAATTCCATCAACTACTAGATTAACTGATTAATTGAAATTTAACATCCCTAGTTTGCAACCAGTCTTGTAACAGTTGTTGAGTAATGGTTCTATGAAATGGTTGTTATTGATGAATATGATTTTTCTATTTGTATTAACTGCCCCCTCCTCCCGTAAGGATGCCTGAGTAAGTGCTGGACAGAGGCGAGGCATGCCCCCAGCCAGCCTCTTTCACTTGCTTGGTGAGCCTTTCTTTTTTCTGTATGATTTTTATGAGAAGCAATCCCATTTTAGGTACATTCCATTTGCCTGACATAACCAAATCCTGACCTTGCTTTAAATTTGGATAAGAGGAAACTATATACAGAATGTGGTGGTTCTAGCTCTTAGTGTTTAGGAGGCATACTTGAACAAACAGATGGGTGGACGGACAAACTCAAATATATAATAGATTATGAGTACTGGCTCTTTATGAATATTTCAGATATTTGCTCCTGGGGTAATGGTCACAAGTTAGCCAGCACAGATTGAGTGGCCAGTCAAAAGGACACTTAACTCACAGTGGACCATGGGCTGAGGAAGCTGAGGAGTTAGTCCTGCGGGGATAGGGACAGCACAGACACTTCTGTGATCACTCCTGTGCCTAAGGGCTGCAGGGACAGGTTCACAGCTTCTGGTTTGCTGCACAGAGACTTGCAGTTGGTTGGATGAATTGAAATATTGGGCCAGAGATTCCCAACTCCACTTAAAAATCTGTTAAGTAATGAGTTCAATTAAAATGTAAAACCAGAAACACATGAGTTGATTATTCTCCTTTATATGTTTACATCTTCATTTACAACCCAAGACCAGTGCTCTGTTAATTTCACTTTGTGTTGCCTTTATTTCCTTTTCCCATGATCTCTCTCCTAAGTTTGGACCAATTTCTGTACATTGCAACCTCCCTCTTCAAAATGTACATCTTTTCATTATCTTTCTTCCCTCAAAACTATTTGATATAACTTAAAGAAACAAAATTGTACTTTGAGACAAATTGTTAGTCACGTAAGTAGTCTTGTTTGAATTTCAAAAAAATAGATTGCTTGAAGCAGTTATATCTTCCAGGTTCTGAAGTGCAGATTAAAATTATTTTTTTCTAGTCTGTGTGGTAATTTCCTCTATCTGAAAGTCAACCAGCTGTGTTTGGCTGGTGCATGTGACTGGTATTGTCAGAGTAGGACAAAATTAACATTTCTGAAGAACGTGATTTAACTGTAACCATGGGAAAGTATAGCCTAGAAGGCTAACCTGCTTGCTTGTCTCTTTCTTTCTGTATATACATACTTACCTACATATATACACACACATACATACTGTACTGTGCTGTAAATATGTACTTAGATTTATTATTTCCTTATGGGTTTGATGATATGTTCATTTTAGTAGGTTATAGTAAGTTTATATTGGCAGTTTGGATGTAACAAGGGACTTACAGGTCACATCCTGTATGCAGAGTTAAAGCAAAGCTAGCATGCACATACCTGAGACCTTTCACCCAAATAGCAAAGTCAGTGCACATGTGTTTGGGACCTTTCATCTAGATCAGTGTTTCTCAATTTTATTTGGCTATGGAACCCTCTTCAGCTTAAAAGAATTTCAAGGAACCAGTAGGGTTGCCAGGGTAAAATTTGTCCAGGCCTCCCCCCAAAAAGACCCACAGAATATTTGTCGAGAAAACAAAAAAGCCCTGCCAGAATTGGTGGTCGAGCGCAAAAAAACAAAAACAACCCCACAGCCCGCAAAATAGACTGTCACTTTAAGAGGGAGCGGGGGAGTGCCACACCAATTGGGAAACACTGATCTAGATAAAGCAGCCTTCAGCGGCATAGAGGTTTCCCTGAGGACCCTCACATTTAGCAGGTACATCATTACTTGGAAATATCCAAAATAATTGGTTAAAACCAGACTGAATAACCAGGTAGGAGAGAAATAACAAATGTGATAGAAAACCACAAAAGGCTCACAGTAACAAATTGATGTATATTATAATAAATTGAGATCAGTGATATATTGACCTATAGAAAAAAGTTTATCATTAGTAAGGTAAGGAACTACAAATAAAGAGAAAAGGGAAACATCCTCTACTGAATATGTATTAAACATAACGCCAGTGCAATATTACAAAAGTGATGTCCCAGCCTAGGGGCTATAGGAGAAGATGAAGAAGCCTTTGGGAGGTGCCAGAATGATGGCTACTGGTTGCAGTGGGGAAGATGAAGATGATGAGGAAGATGGCTAACGCCTCAGCTTGTTCTAGAAGGAATGGTGTGAGTATATGGTATGGAAATACAGTCCCTATATACAGGGCTCGCCAAGCGGCGGCGAGCCCTGCTCGCCAGCCATGTGGTTCTGCGAGCTGCACATGTGCAGATCTTGCGGCGCTGGCTGTGCCGGCTTGTAATCTACTCGCCATAGGCGAGTAGATTACATGATTTGTCGAGCCCTGCCTATATATATCTTATGAAATTGGGGTGTTAGTGACTGTGCTAAATGTATCAATACACTATATTTGTAAATATACTGTAGTTCCTATAGTGTGTGTTGCTACTGTAAACATCAGGGTTCCAATCATAAACTACTTATACTAGGCCTGATCCTGGGACAAAGGACTTGTCAATCCTAAAGGCAGTAACTAGAAATTCATAAGTACAGGAGGCCCCCAACTTGTGATGCGATTGGTTCAGGGGAAGCGCCGCAAGTCGGGGGCATTGTAACTCGAACCCTCATTTACGATAGGTGCCGTGCGCCATCGTAAATGCGGGCCAAGGACATAAGTCGGGGTTTTCCAGCCCTTTGCACACTTAAAAAATGGTTGTAAGCATGGGGGGTCAGAATTTGGGTGGTCGTGAGTCGGGGGCCTCCTGTAATCTTAGATCAGGCAACAAAAGGGAGACTGATGACAACTGAATTTGTTCCTACATGAAAACTTCTGTATACAGTATATATAATCACTTTTGGCCTTTATGCCTAAAAAGATCTACTTTAAGTACAATGGAGCAGGGTTTAGCTGTCTTCCACCATGCAATTGGGACATAATTGCTCACCTGGATTTCCCACTATTGGTAATTCAGTTTTGCAGCTTGAGAAACTGAGCATCTCAAGCAAAGTGTTTCTTTTTTCTTTTGGAGGAAAGTAATTTTTCCTTAGTTGTCTATGTAAACATTGAACATATGAGGGGAAGGGAGAGAGAATGGAATTTTGGAGGGAGAAGGATTTAATCCATCAGGCTTATACCCATACTTTATATGAACAGAATGCCATGTATTAGTCTGTGTTGTTTCAAAACTAGGCTGTGATTTGGCTAAATAACCATTTTTGGCTAGTTCCACTGTCTAAGGTATATTCATAAATATTTCAGACATTTACTCCTTCGTTTCAAAGGAACGTTGCTCAGATGCACCTTCATTTCAAAGGTTCAATTAATACTGTTCTCCAGTACATGATTTTAGTGTGATGGTGGTACTGGTGGGATCTCCCTAGTCCAGCACCCTCAGGACCTGACTGGTCCTGAATGAGGGAATTTGCTGGATTAGAGGAGGTCCCCTGCCACCAGATCCACTTCCTCCCTGGTTGGTCACCCTGCCCATGGTTGATGGCCCCTGTCCGACTGCCTTGCTGCTGCTGGCACCAGTGGGCTCCCAGCCCAGCAGGGCTCCCAGCTGCCAGCCCTCCTGCTGCCTGACTCCCCTCCACGGATGTTGCTGGACCAGTCAGTTCTGGTTTAGGGAGATGCAACCTGCAGTTGTGCCACTGTAGTGCCATAGTATAAATACTTCCTACAAGTAGTTTTTCCATCATTATTTTTAATCTACTTCTTCCACAAGCACTAGCTAGGTAGAAGAAATAACTATATTGGGAGTTTGGTCAACCTGTCTATCACTCAAGGCTCAGTTTTTCATTTTTTTTCATTTTTAAATTTTTACACCCAGGTTGATTTAATTTTGTAAGCGTAGACCAGAAAATAATTATCAGTAACTTTGATTTGTTTAAAAGGTGGGAAAAAAAAGTCTCTTGTAAGACAATGAATTTGTATAACTGTTGAAACACTGGGTGAAGAAAATCACGCAGAGAAAGAGATAAGAGGTAAACATGGACTGGATATACTGTAGTGACTAGACCCTTCTGATGAGCATTGGAAAAGGAACCAGGGAACCAAGAAGTCTCCTTAAATCAATTTAAGCAGGAGAATGGGCATAAGAAAAAATGTGATGGATATCACATATAAGAAAGTTGGTGGCTTTCTCATAAGCGACTGTAGAGAAAGATAATTTAGTATAATGAATCAGAACTCGGTAAGCCATCTTTGAAGAGTGTCAAACAGGCATATATGACTAAGGACTGGAGGAACGAGGAATTGGAGAGACCCTTGAAGTTAAGGGAGGGAAATTAATTCCTGACAGCTAGTCTCTGACAAAAGGGTCAGGGTAGAAGATGCATAGGAAATATCTTGCTTGCTACCCCAAATGTATGTTACTCAGAGAAAATCTTTTTTGACTTATAGAGAAGGGAAAATGGTGTTTGGAGTAGGGATGTTAAATTTAGATTAATTGGCTAATTGAATATCAATGCAACTTGCATCTACTATTCAATTAGTCGATAAGGGTGCCTCCGCCTTTGAAATTTAGCAACATCCCCAGCGCTATTGCTACACTTCAAAGGCGAAAGTGCTGCGGGGAGCACGGGGCCAGCGGGGGACTCAAGCATTTCCCCCGGCCCTGTGCTCCCTGCGGTGTTTCAAAGCAGCAGCCCTGGGTGGAGCCCGGGGTCAGCTGGGGAGTCCAGCTGATGAAGCACCCCCTCCTTTGCCACCTCCCTCCCACTTGCTGCCTCTTTCTGATAGAGGCAACAAGGGTGGAGAGAGAGTCTAGTCGACTAGTGTGTCAGCTATCCGATAAGCATTTGCTTATCAGATTGTCGACTAGTCAGTCACATCCCTGGTTTGGAGCCTTATCCATAGTTTGAGGTTTTGTGCACAGATCAAAGGGTTCTTATCCCAGAAAGTGTCACAATAAGGATTTCCCTATGACAGTAACCCAAGGGCCAGAAAGGAGGTGCATTTAAAGAGCTGCAGGTTGACAGCACATTCTAGCATAATGACAATCCAGAGAGGTGTGGGTTTGGCTTAACAAAAGTGGATTTTTCTCTTACTTGCTTATGGTAAGAGAAAAGACATTGAGAAACCTGTGAGAGGATAGAGACTTTCCAAGCTTGCAGAGCAGTGAGAGGACTCTACTTTTACAATGTCTC
Source organism: Rafetus swinhoei (assembly GCA_019425775.1). NCBI lineage: Eukaryota > Metazoa > Chordata > Testudines > Trionychidae > Rafetus > Rafetus swinhoei. Next base: position 161,972,776 of record CM033424.1, read on the forward strand.
AGTGTTCTGTACATACAACTTTAGTTTGTTTAGGTGTATTTTTTTTACTATTGTATGAGTCTTAAATTTGCCTTTAAATTTAAAAAAAAAAGAAAGAATTTAGGGTGTGACATGTTATTTGCATATTCTGAGGGAAAGGAATTTACTTCTGATATTAAGAATGGCAGAGGAGAGTTACGATGGCTTTAACAGTCACAGCAGAGATTAAAAGGTGAAGGGAAATAAAAATTGAAAGGTTTTGGGGCCAGAAAGATGTGCCAAGGAAAAGGTATGCTTTGGCATAATTCGTTGGACCGCTCTATTGTAACTCTCTTATCCATATGGTAGTGGGAAACTGTGCTCCCAGTCTTCCCACCGTTTCTCCCAGTATCTGAATTGTTTGAGGATGTAGCTGAGGGAAGTTTTTTGGTACTCATGGGAATGTTTCAGCATAACATTTATAACATCTCAGCATCTTGGGCAATGCTCTGCTGCATATATTGTGAGAGCAGCTTGCCAAATTCTTAAAGTAAAGGCAAGGGCCATGAACAAAAGACCATTCTAGATACTAACTGGAAGTTCACCATGGATACTATTTTTGCAGTGTGTTTGTGAAGAAGGATGGGTGTAACCGCACTTTAATCGATTTTCAGTTTCCTGTTGCGAATACAATTTCATCTAAAGTTTTAATGAGGGTCAAGTGATAATCTTACAAAAGAGATGGTTAGGAAATTACTAAAGTAGCATGTGGTAGTGGGAGACAAATTTGAACCTGACATTAGGAATGTCACCGTGTAATAGACTACACGATTAACCGGTAGGCCTAGGATTATCAGTTAATCTTGCTGACTACCTGGTATAAGAGGCAGCAAGGAGGGGAGCGGGAGCTGGAGCTGATAAAGAGGCAGCAGCTCAGAGAGTGAGGGAGGCAGGGTGGAGCCAATATGTGCAGAGAGCCTGCTTTTACCTGTCCCTCCCTTTGTTGCCTCCTACAGAGGCAGCAGTGCAGGTGGGTGGGGGAGGCAGCAGGTAGACTACTGCGAAGCAGCCTCTGTCTGTGGTGTTCTAGGCTCACTGCGGACAGAAGCTGATCCACAGCAGCAGCCTCTGTCCATGGGGAATCTGAGCTCCCTGCGGACAGAAGCTGCTCTGCATCCCATGGAGTAGCCTCTGTCCATGGCAAGCCTGGGCCCATTGTGGACAGAGGATGGTCTGCGACAGCAGCCCCTGTCCACAGGGTGTCCGACCTCCTCGCAGACAGAGGCTGCTGCTAGGGGCTGCTTCCACCCCCCACTGCTGCCTCTGTATCAGAGGCATGAAATCTTAGCAGTTACACGACTATTCGATAGCCCCCGGGAGTGGGGCTGGCAGCCAGTGTGCTCCTGGCCCCACTCCTGGGGAGCCCCCTGCCAGCCTGCGCTGCTATCTCCCGGGGGCTATTGAATAGTTGTGTAACTGCTAAGATTTCATGCTGTTGCGCTACTACATTTATGCAATATCTTCCTCACTCCAGCGCTGCTGGCCTGCTGGTGAGCATGCTGGGGGCACAGGGTTGTGAGGGCAGGCGCGGGGTGAAGGAGGATGCGGGGGCAGGATGGGAGGGGGTAGGGGTTGCACTGAGGGGCATGGGGCGATGCAGGAGATCAGATGGCAGGGGGATCATAGGGCTGAGGGTAGTGAGGCTGGAAGATGTGAGGGGTGGATGCAATTTTACCCAAAAAAGGTTCCCCCGTCCCTGCCAGACATAAACAAGACATTGAAATCTTTTGTGTTGGACATATTTAACTTTATTTAAAATGAATTTTAATAAACTAACATAAGAAAGTTAAAACGCTTAATCTGTTTAATAATTTCAATTAAACCGTTCTCCCCAGCTGCAACACTAGCAAAATGGCTTGGGCATAATTATGTAATTAACAGTGCGTTTCCATTAGCAACTGGTAGTCTGTGGAAAGGTTTGCATTGACCCAAGTGGTCCATGGGGTGCGTGGTGGAAAGGACCCCTCCTGGGAGAGGGACATGGCCCAGGGTAGGAGGGTTAAATCTTGGCATGACATTTCAGAAAGATTGCTGACCCCTGGTGCAGCTGCACATTAAAGCAATGGAAAGAGATCTCATCCCCCTAGTTCAGTGTTTCTCAACCAGTGATACGAGTACCCTTAGGGGTACTCGATAGAAGTCTGGGGGGATAAGTCAACACAACTGAAATTCAAAGAAAACTGAATTTTTGTTTTACGTTTTACAGTGCTTTATTATTTTTGTACTTTTTACACCCAAAAATTTCATCGCCTGCTTGGCTACGATTAAGTTGTTTAAACAAATGTGTTGCAATGGTAGAAAAAAAAATTGTGTGTCTGAAAACAGTAGGTACTGGGGGTACTTATAATATTTTTTTAAGGGATACTTTATAAAAAAAAAAGGTTGACATGCTGCTCTAGTTAATCTACCTCCCTGAGAAGCGATACCTAGGTCAGTGAAAGAATTCTTCCATTGATCTAATATGGTCAATGTTGGTTGATTTTTTTTTTTTGGTCACATCTCAGTGTGACATTGCAAGGGCAGCCTAACTTTTTAATGTAGACCTGGCGTTAGTTTACATTTAGAAGGTTATCTTCACAACCACAAAAGCTAGAAATAATTTTGCAGAAGTTGATGACACTTGCCAAAGAGATTGCTATTTTTGTCAGGACAGTAGATTTTTTTTTCAGCTCTGCTGGACAGGGTGGCTATTGTGAATATAATGGACTGCTGCAAGAAAAAGTACTTCAAATAAAATACAATAGGTATTTTAGAAGTTCTAGCACTGTTGGTAGCCAGGAAGCGCAATGTACTTTTAAATGATGACAGCTGTATTTGGCATTATGAGACCATTACAGGGGTATATTGGCAAAATGTGCACATTTGTTTTAATAGAGCACACATTCATCTCATTTTTTTCGTTTTGTTAATATTTGTTTGAAAAATCTTATAAATTAAAGGTATACTTTTTCTATCCAGGATTTAGAACCAATGTTCCCTTCAATCTTTTCCACCCATGTGAAGAATAAATATTTTGTGTGCACCTAGACATGTGTGAATGTGCACCACAAGTAGAAACAAAAACCTAGCAGTGGGAGCTCTTCTTATCAGCATGGTGGCATTTGAATCTTTCCTAAGTGGCCACACAATGCCTCGCTCACAGGGGACACTGTTTAGGACCAGTTGAAAATTAGGGACATGAATGGTTAACCGGTAAGCATCACTCTTACTGGGTAATACATACTGGCTCTGGTTAACCTGGCCCTGCCAGAGCAGTCCTTTCTGATCCTGTTTAAGCAGTTAACTGGTTAAAAATAACATTTAATCTGTTAACTGATTAACTGGGATTTTACATTCCTGTTGTAAATAGCTTCCTTTACTATAGCTGGAGAATTTTTCTTGTCTATCTTGTGAATTTATTCACCTTTAAACTGTTATTTCCATAATACTTGTTTATACAATAATGCTGTTATAGTTAAAACATTTTGCAATGGTAATTAGTTTAAATAGCTTATTCTGGTTTCCTGTGTCTTTGGTGATATTTGCAGTAACGTGGTTTCCAGCTTGATATTCAAATTGGGGATGTAAACTCGTTTAATCAGTTAAGCGGTTAAACTGGATCCTGTGGGTAAGGGACTAGGCTGGGGTGGTTCCCTGCCTGTGGCGCAGCACAGACGGGGGCTACTACAGCCTGTCTGGGCCTGCTGCAGGCAGGAGGCTGCTCCAGCTTTGCTGGAGTGCCTGCGATGCAGTGCGGTGGGCCTAGCTGGGCTGGAGCATCATAGCCCAAGGCATGGTGGGCCTGGCTGGGTTCACAGCTAATCATCGCCTAATAGGGGAGATTCTTACCGGTTAACTGCTGACATGCTTACCTGAAATTTGAATTATAACTAGAAAGTTTAACTTACAAAAACTTTAGTTACTTCATAGTGTGAAGAGTTTTCAGCATCTGTACTTTCCCATTGATTTTCTGAATAAGGGCTCAATCCTGCAAGGTGCTGAGCAGAGTGGCAGTTAAGCATGTGCTTAACTGTAAGCACATTAGTAACTCCTTTGCAATTGCTCCCATGCTTAATATTAAAAACATGCTTAACTGCTTTGCTAGATTAGGGCCAGACTGTATAGCATGTTACAGGATCAAGTCCTGGAAGGTTAACTCTTTTTTGTCAATGTCTGATTTTTTCCCCTTAACCCATTGTCAATCTACTCATCACTCTAAAATGATCTATAAGATGCTATCAAAATTATAGTGTCTAGGTCAGTGAATCTTAATGTGACATTGTTGGTTACAGGATAATCATGGGTCAGACAGGAAAGAAATCTGAAAAGGGACCAATTTGTTGGCGGAAGCGTGTAAAATCGGAATACATGAGACTGAGACAGCTCAAGAGGTTCCGCCGGGCAGATGAAGTTAAGGTATGTCATCGGTGCCACCTTCATTGAAGTCTTTATATGGTAGGCATTGGAATGGATTTTTTTTTTCTGAAATATAAATTAGAATTAAACTTGTGCACGTAGCAATATATTTTATGTATATATTTGGAAAATATGATTTTTCTGAACAAAATTTAAACACTCATTTTTTTAAATAAAAGATATTTCACATCTCAATTAACAGGAACTATCTACTGCCAAAAATTTTGTTAATGTGTAGAATTATGAATTTGTAGGCAGATGATTACATAAATTTAGTTACACATTGAATTTAATCAAGATATGCCAAAGATCAGTATTCATTTTTGCTTGAAAAATTCTTGCAGGTTTTAGGGGAGTTGTTTCTGTGGAGAGTTGCCATATCCTCCCTGTTCTCCAGCACCACTGTGAAACTCCAGATCTCCAAACATTCAGAAATGGCTTGCATGGAAGAGAAGGAAAGAGGGATAAACATCAGTTAGTTTCAGTACTTGTCCACAGAAAACATTGAACTGGTTTGGTGCTTTTGTACCACGCTCTTCCCGCCCTCCATTTTTGTTTAATTCCTTTAATGTAGAGGGAAAAAGAGTTGAGATGGCTTGGCCTTTAAAAAAAAAAAAAAAAAGCTTTAAATGTTTTTTTACACTTTCTCATAATTCAGAAATGACTGACTATCCTTTTTCAATTAAAAAAAAAAACCCAAACCCAATATCATGGTTGAGATCAAGCCTGAATAACTTACAACTGAGTTTCTCCGTGGTTTTGTATTGTTTAATAATGGGAATACAGGCTGGTGAACATGACTACTTTAAAGAAAAATAACTTAAATAATTTTTTATTTAGATATTTTAGAGGAAAATACTTCTCAAAACAGATAGAAATGCTGAAAATGAGTGATGTTAATTTTATGTATTCTTGCTTAGTACAGTTAGGGCATGTCTACACAGCAGGGCTAAAGCTGAAATAAGCTATGCAACTTGAGTTATGTCAATTTCATAGCTTAAGTCGAAATAGCTTATTTTGGCACTGTCTACACAGCAGAAGTCTGAGAGAGAACACTCTTCCTCCTATGTCCCTTACTACTTGTAAAATGAGGGTTATAAAATGAGTCCTCCAGCTTGACATTATTTTGACATTATGTGAAAATAACTGCTTGTAGTGTAGACGTAGTCTGTCTTATTTTGGAATACAGTAATTCCTCATTTAACACGTGTCCGCTTAACACGTTTTCGCGATAGCACGATTTTTTTTTAGGGAACGTTTTTTAAATTACATGACTGCCCCTGGAATAACACGATTTCCCCAGCTGGCCCATTGCCAGCGGCTGCGCGGGGCTTTCCCCGCCTCCCTGCAAAGCGGTGGAGGGTTCGCCACTCGCCGCGCCGTTTCCCGCTGACTCCCCCTTGCCGGACGCCTTGCCCCCTCTCCTCCGCCCCCGCTTGCAGGCTGGTGACTGGGTTTCCCCAGTCGGCCCTTTGCTGGTGGCTGCACGGGGCTTCCCCCGCCTCCCTGCAAAGTGGCGGAGGGTTCGCCGCTCGCCACTCCATTCCCCGGCGACCCCCCCGTCGCCAGACGCAGTGCAGGTCCCGGCAGACCCGTCACAGGGGCATACTCCCAACCCAATCCCCCTCTCCCCTTCCCTTCCCCAGAGCCAAACACCTCCCCTACCTGCTGTAGCCCAGTCCCCTTTCTCCCCCAACCTTATGTCCCGGTCCCAACAGACACCACTGCTTGAAACGCAAACCCCACCTTTTCCATTATTTTCAATGGAAAAATTGATCCCGCATAACACATTTTCACTTAACATGATCATTATCTGAAATATATCTATAGTGTTACATGAGGAATTACTGTAGCATCAGTTATTCTGAAATAACACTGCTGATTAGATGTACTCTTAGTGTTTTCAAATATGTATGTTTTTTTAGTAAAGCAGATTTGATACTACTTGAAGAGGTTATTAAATGAATTTTGACTTCTTTCTTAATTTGCTTACAACATTCACAATTCTTTCATTAATAGAGTATGTTTAATTCTAATCATCAGAAGATACTGGAAAGAACAGAAATCTTAAATCAAGAATGGAAACTACGTAGGATACAGCCTGTACACATCATGACTTCTGTGAGCTCATTACGTGGGACCAGGGAGGTTGGTTAACGTGTTGTGGTAATTCTAGTTACAAGGTTGTGAGCACATTTTGCTTTTACTGGTGAAAAGTCAGCTGGCAGAGCATGTGGTAGCCGTTAATGTTCTTTTCATATGAAACCTTAGCTCCTTTCTAAGAACTATTGATTATTACTCCTATCAGATGCTTCCTGAGAGGGAATTAATAAAATGCTACTTAGTTAAGATCCTAACATACATAAAATTAAGACTCGTTTTGCTGCTTAAAATGCTTAGGCCACATATTACCATTCTTTAATCAGGCTGCCTTGTCTCATGGTCACTTGGGATGTGATCTAGCTGTCAATAACGTTAGTAGAAAAACTGTTGGCTTAAATGGGAACTGTATCAGGGCTACACTTCATAAGAGAAAAGAAAATAGTGAATAGATTAGTTTGTATAACCCTTGCTTATATTAGAGTATTTGCACTGGCTTAACTAAGGCCCTGGCTTCACTTCAGTGAAAATTGACACTGCCATAATCAATCTTCTGGAGTTCAACTTAGTGGGTCTGGTTAAGTCCCACTAAATCGAATTCAGAGGGCGCCCCTGTTGGCGGCTAGTGTTCCTATGAGGAGTAAAGGAAGCCAGCGGGAGTATTTACTCCCATTGGCCTCCTGTTGTGGGAACAGTAGGGAAACTCGAATCAAGGTATGTTGACTCCAGCTACATAATTAATGTAGTTGGAGTTACATATCTTGATTCAGCCTTCTCCTTTAGTGTAGACCTGACATAAGTAAGTTGAAAATGAATGTAGCTTGAACTGCAAAACTATAATGTCAGTGTACTTAAAATAGTAGCTAGAGATGTAAAGGGGTAACTGATTAACTGATTGCCCAGTAAGCATTGCCTTACTGACATGCTTACCAAGGTAGACTGTTAATCTGTGCTTGACCAGGCTGGAACAGCCACTGCCTGTAGTGCAATGAGCTTTCCAGCCCAGCTGGGCCCATAGTGTGGTGCCCCGGATGGGGAGTGCTCTAGCTGCTCATGATATGCCACATGGGCCAGTTAACTAGTTAAAAATGTAGTTTAATTGGTTAACATTTTAAACAGTATTTTACATCCCTACTAGTATGCTGACTTTATGGTGTGAAATGATTTGATGAAAAGGAGAGTAGAGATGTAAGCGACTAGTCGACTATCCAATAAGCAAAAGTTTATCAGATAGTTGACACACTAGTCAACTAGTTGCTCCCCCCCCCCAACTCCTTTCTGCCTCTGTCAGAAAGAGGCGGGGGGGGGAGGGAAGCCAGCTTAAAAGCCGGATCCCCCAGCTCCGTGGGAGGGGACAGGGGTGCAGTGGCATTCCAACTTTGAAATGTACAAGAGTCCCCACTGGGGCTCTTGTACATTTCAAAGCAGAAACACTGCATGGTGCCTGGGGCAGTTCTGCCTGCAGTAGTTACAGACATTTCATGACAGGCCAGCAGTCAGCTGGAGAAAGTCCCTTCCCTTCCCACCACAGGGGTTTGTTGGTGATGTCCATGTCAGGTTTTTTTTCAGATATTTTTTGTGTGTCTTTGTTGTATTTCCTCTGACCACCACTGGATAAGAACATAAGAACGGCTGTACTGGGTCAGACCTAAAGGTCCATTTAGCCCAGTAGCCTGTCTGCCGACAGTGGCCAGCACCAGGTGCCCCAGAGAGGGTGGACCGAAGACAATGATCAAGCGATTTGTCTCCTGCCATCCTTCTCCAGCCTCTGACAAACAGAGGCCAGGGACACCATTTCTATCCCCTGGCTAATAGCCTTTTATGGACCTAACCTCCATGAAATTATCTAGCTTCTCTTTAAACTCTGTTATAGTCCTAGCCTTCACAGCCTCCTCTGGCAAGGAGTTCCACAGGTTGACTATGTGCTGTGTGAAGAAGAACTTTCTTTTATTAGTTTTAAACCTGCTACCCATTAACTTCATTTGGTGTCCTCTAGTTCTTCTATTATGGGAACTAATAAATAACTTTTCTTTATTCGCCCTCTTCACACCACTCATGATTTTATATACCTCTATCATATCCCCCCTCAGTCTCCTCTTTTCTAAACTGAAAAGTCCCAGTCGTTTTAACCACTCTTCATATGGGACCCGTTCCAAACCCCTAATCATTTTAGTTGCCCTTTTCTGAACCCTTTCCAAGGCCAAAATATCTTTTTTGAGGTGAGGAGACCACATCTGTACAAACTATTCAAGATGTGGGCGTACCATAGTTTTATACAGGGGCAGTAAGATATTCTGCCCATCTCTGACCATGGGTAAGCTGAGAGGAGAGGATTTGTTTTGGGGAGCTAAAAGTCTGTTATCTGCACAAAATGTGTAGCCCAGAGTAGTTGGTGAATGAGGATCATTGCTTCATTTCTGATGATATTGGCTTCAGAGAGGATTGTGGCATTAGTGCATCTTATTGCCACTTGAGGTGGAGGATTTTCTGGAGGCATAGTTGATGGTACCTTCCAGACTCTTGAGGTGCTGTTGATAGGTCACCCAAGTTTTGAACAGGAGTATAGGAACAACAATTGTCTTGTAGAGCCTCTGTGTTGGTGCCCTGCCATAGGTCACGGTCCATGAAAACACGACCGAGTAATTCCGAAAGGAATCACATAGGATCTCACTGCTGTTTCTTGTATTTTGAGAAATTTGGGTGCTGAGGTAGCAAAAGTACTCAACTGTATCCAAAGTCTGACCCTTGATGGTGATTTGTGGTGGCTCATGTGCAAAGCCTAAAGCAGATTGATAGAGCGCTTTAGTCTTCTCAATATTGAGACTACTAAATGTTGGTAAGCTTGTGCAAGGAAATCTAGTATGGACTAAAGTTCATTCTCAGTGTGTGTGAGCAGTATGCATCAGCATACTGAAGATGAGTAACAGATGCCCTGAAGATTTTATACTTCTGTGAAGACCTCTAAGATTCAAGAGCTGCCCATCCATTATATATTGGATGTCAACTCCACTGGAGAGATGATCTTTAGCAAGGAACAAAATGAGTGCTAAATAGATTGAAAACAAGGTAGAGGCAGTAACATATCCTTGCGTAGTCCCAGTTTTGATGACTTGGTGGGTTCCACACTCTGTCGTATCTCCTTTCTTAAAGATTGTAACAATGTTAGCATTTCTCAAGTCTTCTGGAATCTTCTCGTTATAGTAGATATGAAGAAAAAAGTTTGTGGTGCTTCCTCTACCAATTCTTTACCTCCAAACATGTACAGCTGGTATGCCATCTGACCCTGCTGCCTTGTTCTTGGTTTGAATAATGCAGGAGTAGGGAATCTTTTTTGGGTTGGGGGCTTTTGACCACAAAAATCCATCAGGGGCTGCACAAACGTAAGAAGGGAAAGAAACCCCCCCTCAAAAACCCTTCACTGATTTGGCCCCTGACTGAGCCTAAGGAGACCCAGCTAGTAGATTTTGTGTGCTCCAGCCCCATGGTGGGTTAGGTTCCCTGACCCTGGCATAATGACTCATGTTAGCAAGAGATTCTCTAGTCGATTTTTCCCTCCCCCCCCCCCCCATCAGATAGAGGCAGAAAGGGCGGGGAGGAGGGGATACTTCAAAGCGGCAGCACCACACAGCTGATCCTGGGCTCAGCTGTCTGGAGCTGCCCTTTTGAAACACCGCCGCAGCGTTTCAAAGCAGCGCTGCAAGGAGCTGACCCCAGGCTCCCGCTAGGGCCTCCACTAGGGACTCTTGTACGTTTCAAAGCTGGCACAACTGTATGCAGCCTGGGATCAGCGGAACTTCTCACTGGCCTTGGGCTGCATGTGGAGTTCTTCATTCCTCCTTTGAAATCCACAAGAGCCTCAACTTGACTAGTCGAGTTGCTGATGGAAATTCCATCGACTACTCAACTAGTAAATTAACCGATATTTAACATCCTTAGTCTGGGGCACAGTGGCAGAGAATCATAAAGGGGATTTAAAAATTGACTTCGTTCCTGACATTGCGTGGCCGTAATGTTGCCTTGAGATTTTTATTTGTATATATATTTTTAAAAGGACAAAGTCTTTTTTATAATTTCGCATATGTTTTAGATGATGGCATGAAAAAATTGCTAGCTAGCCAACAACAGAGAGTCTTCCAAGTTAGATATCTTTAGAAATTTGAAGCCAACCTTACTGGCTTTTGGCAGGAAGAAAGGCTTTCTGTGTCTCCTACCTCTAATCTTCCTCAGTAGGAATAAAGGTCCACTACTGTACCCTTGCAGCAGCATAAAGGCTTATAAAAACACATGGGGAGCTGATAAGTGTCTTGTTAATTGCACACTGCTCCTGACTGTCAAAACAGTACAGGAACAAAGGTACTATAGCTGTCTGCATGCCCAGGTGAACTAGTTGGACACTGAAACATTCTTTCAGTGATATTTCATATAAATAAAGTCGTGAAGTCAAATAATCAAGAAACTTGCCACAAGTAAATTTTTCCATGCAAACTTCATTTAGTTCCTTGGTATGTGTGCTATTGTACAGTCTTTAATTATGCGATTCCATACTATTTCCCCTCCTGTAGAAACCCTGTCTCATTCATTGTATATGATAGACTTGCTCTGAGGATGAATCAGGGTTATATAGTGAAGGAGAAGGATATAGTCTGTAGGGTGTCTCTGACTTCTGGCAGAAGATGCAAGTTGTATACTGACTAAAACAGGAAAGTGCAGGAAGAGAGACGATGGTTTCATGGTTAAAGCAGTTGAATGCTGCCACACAATGTCAGGATCAAAGTCAGTTTTTAAATCCCCTTTATGATTCTCTGCCACTGTGCCCCAGACTAAGGATGTTAAATATTGGTTAATTTACTAGTCGAGTAGTCGATGGAATTTCCATCAACTACTCGACTAGTCAATAGGCACTTCTGCATTCCTCCTTTGAAAAACTGGACTCTGTCCCTGTCTGTGCTGCAAAGTTCCTGTATGGTGCTATCTTTTGTGTACTGGTTGGACCTCTCTGGTCCGGCACCCTCTGGACTTGAGTTGTTCCGGACCAGGGAGTTTGCCGGATCAGGGGAGGTCAGTGGCTCCTCTCCCTCGGGCTCCCTGCCCTGCCGCCGACCATGCTAAGGTTGGCCTGCCACGGGGCTCCCCATCTTCCTGTCCACCCACTGCCTCAGGGGTTCCTGGTGGGGACCGCTTGGCTGCTGCCGGTCCCATTGCCACAGGATGTTCTCTGAGGTTCCTGTCTGGGGCCACCCAGCCACCGGAGGTTCCCCACCCCGATGCTAGGGCCACTCTGCTGCTGCTGGGGATTACAGCTGCCTGCCTCTACCAGCCCTGCTTCAGCCAGGGGTTTCCTGGCAGAAACTTCCTGGCCATCCCAGCCCTGTTGCCACTGGGGATTTCCTGGGGTTCCTGGCCAGGGCTGCTAGGCCACAAGCAGCCCAGCTGCAGTTGGGCGTTCCCCGGCTGGGGCCAGGACTCCTGGGCCATGTGGCCCAGCTAACACTGGGGGTTCCTCAGCCTGGGCAGGAGCTTCCTGACCATTGCTTGGCCCTGCTGATGCTGTGGGTTCCCTGGCCGGGGCGGGGGGCTCCCTGGTCACCGCCTGGCCCTGTTGATGCTGGGAGTTCCAGGTCAGGCCGGGGGCTCCCCAGATGTCACCTAGCCCAGCCCCTCCGCTGCTCCAGGGCTCTTGGGTCCAGCAACATCCCTGGCCCTGCTGGACCATGGATGCTGCTGAACCAGAGTCCCAGATTTGGGACATTCAGTCTGGAATGTACATGGTATACGGTGACACAAAGGAATCCCTTCCCTTCTATCCTTGCTGAATGTCAGCTTGTGGCATCAAGTGTTACAGCTTCTCAATGAAGAATTTTTTTTTTTTTGTAAGTATTTAACATGGGCAAAAACCCTGTGTTTTTCTCTAAATGTGTTCTGAGAAATGGCTGAATTGTTTGAGCTGAGACAAGAAACCAGCAGCCCTTCAGCCAGGCTTATACTTGGCATGAAAAAATTCAGCCTGAATGATTAAAGTTTGGTAAAGTTATAAGCAGCTCTAAACAGGGTTCCCAAAGGGGAAATGTTGAGCAGCCTTAAGTGTTACCATCTCTGCCTATAATTGGGGTACCTTTGCAATTATAAGGGCTAGAAACTTTTTAAAAATAGAGCCTATAGAAATTGGCTATGTAGGTGCCTCCAATTAAGAGAGTTAATACATTTTTCAGGCCCTGGCTTAGAATGATTATGTATTCTAGGGCTTAACCAAATTTGTTAATTATCCAAATGGTTTAGTTTTTTAAAACTGTTTCTCACTTCCCATTGTGAATGTTCTGTCCTTTCTCACCCTTTTTGTAGTATTTCTTCCTTTGTTTTGGGAAAAGATATTTTTCTGCAGAAAAGTGAATCTTAAAAGAATGTCATTAAAAGCCCTGTTTGTCAATCCAGAGTTCAGTATTAGAGTAAATTTCACTTTGCTGTGGACCTGCACACAATACACATAGTCAAAGTTTTTGGGATAGAATCGAGATTTAATGCAGGTCAAGGCTTAGACAAGTTGAAGTGATAACTTGCTGAAGTAGGCTCTCTGATATTAAAAGATCAATGTATCAACATTTGTAAAAAGCAATTCTTATTTGATCTCAGCTGTGCTTTAATGTGAAACCCGGATGATTTCTCTTTAATACTTGATGATGTACTGTAGATGCCAGATGAGACAATTTATTAACTACAGGTTGAACCTCTCTAGTCCGGCATCCTCCGGACCTGACTGGTGCCAAACAAGAGGATTTGTTGGACCTCACAAAGTCAGTATTTTCTAGCATTACCTACGCTTCCACTGCATACTGGGCTCTTAGAAGATATTTTGGAGTAAATTAGAGCTAAATAACAGCAGAGAACACTAGTGGCTGTAAACAAACTTTATGGGACTGTGGGAAAATTGGCCATGCTCGTGGACATTCAGCTAACTAGAATCATGCTGGACCATGGATGGTTCCAGACCAGAGAGTGCTAGACTAGAGAGGTTCAACCTGCAGTTAATACACTGTAATTGTGAGATAAGACAATTTATCATCAAATATTAAATCTGTTTTAGATGACAGAAAAACATGATTGTATTTGGTTAAGTAGGCTGAGTATATGGCTGGTACATGAGAGCCTGGATATCATTGCATTTGATAGGAAACAGAGACACCACGTTATGGAAACTATTAGCAAATATTCTGCAAATAAAATAATATGGCTCTTGCTTATTAAACCTGTTCCTAATACCACCACCCAAAACTGATGCATTTTTCCAAAGGCAGACTTATCTAATTATGCTGTTTAAATTTGGTGCATTGCAATTTGGTGCAACTGTCAAATCAAGTGTAAAAATGTAATAAGAAAAGCAAAAAAAGATTTTGAGGAACAGCTAGCCAAAAACTCAAAAAGAAATAACAAAATGTTTTTTAAGTACATTAGAAGCAGGAAGCCTGCTAAAAACCTGTGGGTCCCCTAGACGATCGAACTATAAAAGGCAATCAAGGATAAAGCCATTGCGGAGAAACTAAATGATTTCTTTGCTTCAGTCTTCATGGCTGAGGACGTTGGGGAGATTCCCAAATCTGCACGCCCTTTGTGGGTAATGAATCTGAGGAACTGTCCCGGATTGAAGTGTCATTAGAGGAGGTTTGGAACAAACAGAAAAACTTAATGTTAACAAATCTCCGGGACCGGATGGCATTCATCCAAGGGTTCTAAAAGAACTCAAATGGGAAATTGCTGAACTATTATCTGTGGTTTGTAACCTATCCCTTAAATCGGTTTCCGTACCTAATGACTGGAAGGTAGCCAACGTGACACCAATATTTAAAAAGGGCTCTAGAGGCGATCCGGCAATTACAGACCGTAAGTCTAACTTCGGTACCTGGCAAATTAGTAAAACAATAGTAAAGAATAAAATTGTGAAGCATGTAGAAGAACATAATTTGTTGGACAAAAGTCAACATGGGTTCTGTAAGAAATCCTGTCTTACTAATCTATTAGAGTTCTTTGAAGGGTTAACAAACATGCGGACAAGGGGGATCAGTAGATATAGTATACTTAGATTTCAGAAAGCCTTTGACAAGGTCCCTCACCAAAGGCTCTTGTGTAAATTACATGGCCATGGGATAAGAGGAAGGTCCTTTCTTGGATTGAGAACTGGTTAAAAGACAGGAAACAAAGGAGTAGGAATAAATGGTAAATTTTCCAGAATGGAGAGGGGTAACTAGTGGTGTCCCCAAGGGTCAGTCCTAGGACAATCCTGTTCAACTTATTCATAAATGATCTGGAGAAAGGGGTAAGCAGTGAGGTGGTAAAGTTTGCGGATGATACCAAACTGTTTAGGATAGTCAAGACAGAAGCAGACTGTAAGGGACTCCAAGAAGATCTCACCAAACTGAGTGATTGGGCAACAAAATGGCAAATGAAATTTAATGTGGATAAGTGTAAAGTAATGCACATTGGGAAAAATAACCCCAACTATACGTACAGTATGATGGGGGCTAATTTAGCTACGACAAATCAGGAAAGAGATCTTGGAGTTATCGTGGACAGTTCTCTGAAAACTTCCATGCCATGTGCAGCAAGTGTCAAAAAAAGGCAAATAGATGCTAGGTATTATTAAGAAAGGGATAGAAAATAAGACCCAGAATATATATATATATTCTGCCCCTGTATAA
The DNA here is from genome assembly GCA_019425775.1 of Rafetus swinhoei. NCBI lineage: Eukaryota > Metazoa > Chordata > Testudines > Trionychidae > Rafetus > Rafetus swinhoei. The sequence continues at coordinate 161,987,976 of CM033424.1, forward strand.
AACTATGGTACGCCCACATCTTGAATACTGTGTACAGATGTGGTCTCCTCACCTCAAAAAAGATATTTTGGCCTTGGAAAGGGTTCAGAAAAGGGCAACTAAAATGATTATGGGTTTGGAACGGGTCCCATATGAGGAGAGGTTAAGCGACTGGGACTTTTCAGTTTAGAAAAGAGGAGACTGAGGGGATATGATAGAGGTGTATGAAATCATGAGTGGTGTGGAGAGGCGGATAAAGAAAAGTTATTTATTAGTTCCTAAATAGAAGAACTAGAGGACACCAAATGAAATTAATGGGTAGCAGGTTTAAAACTAATAAAAGAAAGTTCTTCTTCACACAGCGTGTAGTCAGCATGTGGAACTCCTTGCCAGAGGAGGCGGTGAAGGCTAGGACTATAATAGAGTTTAAAGAAGCTAGATAATTTCATGGAGGTTAGAGTCCATAAAGGCTATTAGCCAGGAGATAAAATGGTGTCCTTGGCCTCTGTTTAACAGAGGCTGGAGAGATGGCAGGGAGACAAATCGCTTGATCATTGTCTTGGTCCACCCTCTCTGGGGCACCTGGTGCTGGCCACTGTCGGCAGACAGGATACTGGGCTAGAAGGACCTTTGGTCTGACCCGGTACGGCCGTTCTTATGTTCTTATGTTGTATTTTGTCAAAAATTGCGACCAGGAGAGAAGTGTAATTTTTACCTCTCATTTCAGTGCTCTGTTACCAGTGACTTAGATTTTCCAAAACAAGTCATCCCGCTCAAGACTCTGAATGCTGTTGCTTCAGTACCCATAATGTATTCTTGGTCTCCCCTTCAGCAAAATTTTATGGTAAGTGTCACGGTTTCAGGTTAAGTGTACCTGTATTACTGCCCCTGCATTCCACTCCAGGAATGACACTCAGGTCTCTCCTATCTCCTTTTTATTGGTAGGACTCTTTCTTGCACTTTCTGACTGGGTTTTTATGACTACACAGATCTCTACTATCCACTGTGATACCTCTAGCAAGCCAGTCTAGTTAAAGGTCAGCTCCTGCATGGCTTTCTTTCAGATGACAATTGATAGTGTTTTTCCCAGTGTCTGTATAGTTCTTCTAACCAAGCACATTTATTCAAAGAGCAAAAGCATTACAAATACAACAATAACAGATTTAAATCCACATTAAATACACCACCTATCTTCCATATGGAGAGTGGGATAGGCTAACATTCATTCTAACCCTTTAGCAAGAATTGAGGCTTCCCTTTGCACAGTTATGTCCATATGCTCAATCAAAATGAAGCAGCTGAACCAGTTGAAGCTCATTCTTTTTATATCAAAAGCCTTTTTTCTCTTTCCTAGTCATTGCAAAACCCACCCTGATCTAGAATATGCAATCTACCTGGAGGGTTGGAACTTCCCTGGAATTGGTTAGTCTTAGTGGCTCACTGTATTTTAGCTCTTGGAGGAGTTGTTAGCCTTCTCCCATGGAATAAAACATAACCATACATTAACCATTCATAAATTTAATAAAGATAATGCATGGAGTTGCAATATCTGTTACAGTAAGTTTTAAAAAAATAGAAACTGTGTACATTTGAGGAGATAAATGTTCGTTTTCATTTAAACTGTAAACTAGTATATCCAAAAGAATAAAAAATCTGTTGCATTTGTTTTAATACTCTGATCTATATAAAATACCTGAAACATTGCTTTTTGTACTGCTTTGCATCAGTTTTGTTTTCTTGCTGTATCCATTTGCCTCTTTTATTTTTCCCAGTTATTTCATGAACTTGGAAAACGTATGAAGTAAATGTTGAATATTAACAAGGTGATAGGATGACAGATATTTCTGAGCAGACCAAAGTTTTAGTACTGATTCATTTTTAGAAAGAGGACATTTTAAAGATTTGTCATTACATTTGATGAGTGTTAATGCTCAAGCACGGTAGTGAGATCATTGCTCATAGATTTATCTTTTCCCACCTAAATCTTCCAGTGTTCCATAACATGGGTATTGCAAAGTTAAAAGTTATTCTAGTCCTCTGCCTCACCAATGTAGAAATCCTGATTTATGTACAATTGCAAAGTGTTGAGGACAGACGTCAGGTAAAGTCTAAATTTTCACCAGAACATCTCTTTTGTGATCTAAATAAATCTGAACTAAATTTTTAGAAATTAGGACTAATGCCTTATGTGTCCCGAAGGAAGTTCTAATGGGTTAGTGATGATTCTTGCATAATCTGCTCTTATTGTCTCCATTATATGTTAATTCCATCAGAGATCCAGGATTTATTGTATGACCTGACTACTTATATTATAAACAAACATTTAAATTACTTTCAGAACTGCACTTTTGACACAGTCATTTTTAAAATTTTTAATATACTGAAGGCAGCTATTTTTATTTAGATTAGACTAAAAGAAAGTACAAAATCTACAAATAACTCTGTGTGCCTCAAAGTGACTTACTATTATGAGAAGTGATTTTTAGGGGAAAAAAACAATCAGTCATTGATCAACAAGAAACTCAATCTACAACGAAAAAATTTTCTTGACAAAATCTGTCATCCAATCAATCACCTTGTTAATATTCAATATTTACAACAAAAACAGCAAGGAAGAATGGAGCAGCAGAAGGAAATTCAAAGCAAAGATCTTGGAAGCCTTCCCACAGTTATACCAGGCTCACCGGGTTTAAGAAATGTGACACATTTCGCAACTCCATGCCGATTTTGGACAGCCATTCTTCCTGTATATGATGTCTGGGGGACACTCATGTCTCTCAGAACTGTGACCACTGCTGCAGCCTAACAGCCAGAGTGAGGAGAGACACGGAGTCACAGCTCAGAATAATGCTGTTGGGCAAGGCTATGCAACCTTCAGAGCCCCAACAGCTGCCTCAAGCCCAGTATGAAACATCTAAGAGGAGGGCTGGCTCCCCACTATCTTCCTCCCACGAAGGACTCAGTGGAAGAGGAAGGCCAAATCCAGGAGGAGGCCCCTGACCCACAAGCTTTGCTGGCTGACAATTCTTCCTCTTCGCCTGATGAAGCAGTGATTCCTGCTGACCCATCCCCAGCAGATGACTCAAAACAATTTCAAGAACTTTTTTAAATGGTAGCTGCTAGTCAAGAAGTTCCCCTCCAGGAAGTGCAGGAGAAGCAGCATATGCTCCTTAAAATACTCCAGTCTACGGTTCATGGGAAAATCTCCCTACCTATTGACGAGGTGATAATGGAAGCATCAGACAAGACATGGCAAACCCCTGCCTCCATTCAACCACCCAGCCGAGAGGGCAGACAGGAAGTATTTAGTTCCTGCTAAGGATATGTACTTCCTGTTCTCACACCTGCAGCCAAACTCCCTCATCATTGAAGCAGCCCAGCATAGGGCTAAGTTTCCACAGTTCAAAGCAACGGCTAATGATAAGAACCAAAGGCTGGATCTTTTCGGTCAGAAAATGTATTCCTCTTCCACTTTCCAGCTGAGAATTGTGAACTACTCAGCTTTACTAGCCAATCATGATTTTGACAATTACTCCAAACTGGCAGAACTGATAGCAAAAGACCGATCCTAAGAACTAACAGCCATGAAGGCCACACAATTGCCCTTATGGCACTTCAGTCCTCATTGGATGTTGCTGACACTGCTGCTCGTGCCACCGCAACAGCTATTGTGATGCAAAGGGCATCTTGGTTACAGATCTCGGGGGGTACCCAGAGAGCTGCAGACCAAAGTAGAAAATATGCCCTTTGACAAGCACAAGTTGTTTGCCGCTAAAACACACAATGTCCTACATAGTAGCAAGGACTCCTGCACAACTTTGCATACCTTGGGCATGTACACCCTGCCCTATTATTGCAGAAGTAAACACAGGAATGGCTCATACAATCATCCACAACATAGGGGCTATGATTACAATCGTCCCAGATCACGAGTTCAGAAGAAATGCCCTTCACAGGGTTGTTCTTCAGGTTCCGAAGCTTACAAAACAACAATTCTGAATTTTTGGTTGAGGGTCTGCCTGACCGTCCCAGAGTTTCCATGTTTTTTCAAGTCTGTACCATATTTTTATCCACTGTTTATGCCCTTTTTACTGTAACAGCGGATCAGTGGGCACTGGAGAGCATCTGCACAGGCTGTCATTCCTTTGACCTTCTTCCCCCCCCAACCCTACTACCTACCCCATCCCTCTTTTAGGTACCCTTCCCACAAGTAGCTTTTATGACAGGAGGTCAACTGACTGCCGCATTTGGGAGCAATGGAATGGATGCCTGATTTTTTTTTTTTTTTTTTTCGAGGTAAAGGGTTCTATTCCAAATACTTCCTCATCCCAATACTTTCTCCGCGGATCAATTGTTCGGTGGCTGTCCCTTTAAACCACGCATCTGTGCAATTCAAGGGGGCAGCTGCCTGGAGCCCCGGGGCAGCTGGGGACTGCCCAGCTGACCCCGGGCTCCTAGCGGCATGGTGTAGTCCCCCGCTGAATCCCCCGGTGATCCCAGGCTTCATGGCTTTGAAATGCACAAGAGCCCCCGTTGGGGACTCTTGTGCATTTCAAAGAAGGCACCCGCGTGCAGCCCAGAGTCAGCAGGACCTCCCACTGGCCCCGGGCTGTACTCTGAGTTCTGCATTCCTCCTTTGAAATGTACAAGAGCCCCAACAGGGCTCTTGTACATTTCAAAGGAGGAATGCGCAAGTGCCTATCGACTAGTCAGTTAACCGTATTTTAACATCCTTAGTACAGTCCTGCCCTTTGGACTATCCTCTGCCTCCAAGATTTTCTCAAAGGTTCTTGCAGTGGCTGAAGCCTACCTCCGCAGGCAGGGAGTTATCACTTTTCCCTATTTAGATGATTGCCTTATAAAAGGACAATCCCACCAACATGGTTCACAGAACCAGACAATTATTCAATCAGCTAGGCTTTCTCATAAATGAACAGAAATCCACACTTGAACCTGCTTAAGCCATAGAGTTCATTGGGGCTCCTGGATTCAGTATCAGCTCAAGCATACTTCTCACCATCATTTCATGATTCTATCCTCAAGCCCTTCCACTACAGTTCTTACCTGTTTCCAGGTCATGGGTCATATGGCTGCAACTACATATGTAGTTCAACACACTCACTTGCATTTCCGTTCTCTCCAGCATTGGCTTGCATCTGTCTGTCCCATCCTGCCAACCTTTGCACAAGTCCATAACTGTTCCTTGAGACTGTCTCACCTCACTTCGGTGGTGGGCATCCCCAGACAACCTCCTTGCTGGAGTCCCTTTTCACTAACCCGAGTCCTCAGGCCAGATCACAACTGTTGTTTCCCTATTGGTTTGGGGCACTCATCTACAACATCACGTGGTTCAAGGTAGATGGTCACCACAGGAGGCCAGATTGCATCTCAACCTTCTCGAGCTCAGAGCTGTAAGGAACACCTGTATCCACTTCACTCCCAACATCCGCAAGCGGACAATTCACGTTCTCACGGGCAACATGACCACAATGTTTTATATAAAGAGACGGGAGTACACGTTCCTGCTCCTGTGCACGGAGGCAATTCGCCTGTGGAACTGGTGCATTTGATACCAGGTCACACTCCCTGTGGCATTGTGCTTACCTGGGGTGAACAATACCATGGCAATACCCTCAGCCACAATTTCTCCACAGATCACAAGTGGGAAATTCATCCTCGGGTCCTCACTTCAATTTTCCAGTGATGGAGTTTCCTGCCAAGAGATCTGTTTGCATCACACCTCAATGCCAAGTACCCCCAGTTTTGCTCTCGTGGGAGTCTGGGCAAAGGATCTATGGGGGATGCCTTCCTGGTGACATGGGATGCACCACTTCACTACGGCTTTCCCCTTGACCCTCTTATCCTGAGGGTTCTGCACAAGATCCATTTGGATGGCACTCAAGTCATCTTGATAGCTCCTTTGTGGTCTAGGCAGACCTGGTTTCCATCCTCCATCACATGTCTCTTCTACCGCCATACCCTTTTCCAGACTGCCACGATCTATTCTCTTGGGGACACAGGACAATCCTGCACCCCCAACCCCACACTCTTTACCTAAACACCTGGCTTCTATCAGGTTCCATGATTCCAAAGTTCACTGTTTCAAACAGGAGGACGTTTTCCTACATAGCAGGAGGCTCTCCTCTCACACAGCCGGCTTCTGCAAATGGATACGTTTGTCTTTCTGATGCATGCAGAGACAGATTGACCCTTGCATCTCTCCACTTCATATCCTCCTCAATTATATTTTCAAACAAAAAACTGGAGGCTTATCCGTTTAATCTATAAGGGTTCACGTGGCGACAATTACAGCCTTTCATGAACCAGTTGAAGGAGTTTCTATCTTCCTGCACCCGATTACAAGAAGGTTCCTTAAGGGTCTTCAGAACTTTTATTCCCCTTAGAGGGTCCCAGTGCCTGCATGGGATTTAAACCTAATCTTCGATTCCCTGATGCAACCTCCCTTTGAGCCTATGGCGACTTGCTCCCTTCCATTTCTCCTTATCAAGGTAGCATTTCTGGTCACAATTACCTCTGCCAGGAGGGTCAGTGAGATCGGGGCTCTGATTGTCGACCCACCTTACAGTTTTTGCAAAAGACAGGGATACTTTATGACCTCATCCTACTTTTCTACCAAAAGTATGTACCTCATTCCATATCAATGAACCCAGTGTGTTACCTGCTTTCTACCCAAAGCCACATGTCTCCCCTCAGATGCCATTCTGCATACTTTGGATATTTGAGCTCTTGCTTTTTACGTAGACAGAACGTAAGATTTCTGTAGTTCTCAGCATCTTTTTGTTTCTATCGCAGAACACTTGAAGGGTATGCAAGTCTCCATACAACGCATCTACAATTGGATATCATCATGTATAGTTAGATGGTACGCTTTGTGGAGTAAGACTTTGCCAGTTCCTCCAAGAGCACATTTCAACTGTGCTGCTGCATCCACAGTATTACTTTATAATGTTGCCCTCAAGGGTATTTACCAGGCAGCCACCTGGTAGCCGAGCATACTTTTGCTAAACATTATGCCATCCTACTTCAATTACCATCTGATGCTGCATTGGCCACAGCGGTCCTATGCTCGGCCACCAAGTGGTGACTCTGAAGCCCATCACCCAGATCGGTCAATGCTTTGTAGTTACCAACTGTGGAGCACCCATGGGGACCCATTCAAAGAAGAAAAGTAAGTTACTCACCCTGTGCAGTACCGACTGTTGTTTGAGATGTTTATCCCCATGGGTGCTCTACAACCCACCCTCCTCCCCTCTGCTTCGGGAGTACCTGTTTACTTGGGCATAGACAAGGAACTGAAGGAAGATCGGGCTGCGTGCGCAAGGCACCTTTCATGCATGCGTGGTCCAACTGACAACTGCTTTGAAAAGCTCCAACTTGCGGCTCCAGGATGACCTGTCACCCAACAGTGGAGCATCCATAGGGACATACATCTTGAAGAAAAAATCATTACTGCACAGGGTGTGTAACTTGCTTTCACCTTCTCTATCCCTTAAAACCAAAGGTAAGATAGGTCTATCTTCTTTAAACTAAATTATTGTAAAAGGATTCTTATCAACAAATATTTAATTCATTTTAGACAACAGATTATCTGTTAACATGAGTGTTCTGTCAAGGATAAGGGCTTGTCTCTGTGAGGGGTGAAGAAGGAAATTGTTATAGTGAAATAGCAACAATAACCATAATAACAGCCCATGTGAATATTCTAGTCCAGAAAAAAGTGACTTTGATTCAGAGTAATTATATGTTTATATGGAATGCCACATGTCATCACAGGTTTGGGATAGCACACTGCTGAAACGGGGGACTGGTAATTTTTTGCAAGTAATTTTTCTTGTGTGTTCCCTGAGAGAATGCCTTTGCTTTTATGATGCCCCATGAAAGCTCATCACCTAATAAACTATCCTGTTAGTCTTTAAAGTGCTACATGACTGCTTTTTTTGTTTTGCTTTTATTGTAACCTTAACCTTCCCACGTTACTTTTAGGTAGAGGATGAAACAGTTTTACATAACATTCCTTACATGGGAGATGAAGTTCTTGATCAGGATGGAACCTTTATTGAAGAATTGATCAAAAACTATGATGGAAAAGTACATGGAGACAGGGGTGAGTCTAACACACCATGTATATCTGTCACTTCTTCCTACCTAAACATGATTAACAGCTGCTTATGTAGAAATTAGTTTTAGTGTACGTTTTTGTTTGAGTTAAATATCAAAATTGAAGTCTTATTCCTGAAGATATACTATTTACTGTTCAATATTCTCTATTATCCCCCTGTGCCATGCCAAATAGTGAGTATAACAATCATTCTTAACTTTTGTATTTGTATATGGATTAATATTTTTGCAGTAGCTTGAAAATATAAAATTAATCTTCACACCAGTCCAGAGAGGTGAAATAGTGAGGGTGACTTTGTTGCCTATACATACAGTTAATTACTGTAAAAGCTGGGGTTGAAAGCAAGAAAGTTCATGGTCTTGCAGTCAGGCCACTAAAATATACTGTCTCTAAGTACGCTTTTCCTAGCATATGGAAGCAAAAAAAAAAAAAAAAAAAAAAGGCAAAGCTGTGGTGATAACACTTGCAAATGAGGATGGGCGGTCAAGCCAGTTAAAATGTTTTCTTCTGCAAGGAGGAAATGACTTTTTTCTGTGGCTAATGTGGATGTTTGGGTTTCTAATAACATCTGTCTCCCTTTAGGTAAAACTGTTCCTTGTTCTGTCCTTTTATCAGTATTTTGCATAGTGTTTTAATGTGTAGAGTGCTTTGTAATTCAGTAACTCCTCACTTAATGTTGCTCGGTTAACATTATTTCATTGTTACATTGCTTATCTGTTAGAGCACATACATTTGTCATTAGAGGAGGTTTTGGAACAAATAGAAAAACTTAATGTTAACAAATCTCCGGGACCGGATGGCATTCATCCAAGGGTTCTAAAAGAACTCAAATGGGAAATTGCTGAACTATTATCTGTGGTTTGTAACCTATCCCTTAAATCGGCTTCCGTACCTAATGACTGGAAGGTAGCCAACGTGACACCAATATTTAAAAAGGGCTCTAGAGGCGATCCGGGCAATTACAGACCGGTAAGTCTAACTTCGTACCGGGCAAATTAGTCAAACAATAGTAAAGAATAAAATTGTGAAGCATGTAGAAGAACATAATTTGTTGGACAAAAGTCAACATGGGTTCTGTAAAGGGAAATCCTGTCTTACTAATCTATTAGAGTTCTTTGAAGGTTAACAAACATGCGGACAAGGGGGATCCAGTAGATATAGTATACTTAGATTTCCAGAAAGCCTTTGACAAGGTCCTCACCAAAGGCTCTTGTGTAAATTACATGGCCATGGGATAAGAGGGAAGGTCCTTTCTTGGATTGAGAACTGGTTAAAAGACAGGAAACAAAGGGTAGGAATAAATGGTAAATTTTCAGAATGGAGAGGGGTAACTAGTGGTGTCCCCAAGGGTCAGTCCTAGGACCAATCCTGTTCAACTTATTCATAAATGATCTGGAGAAAGGGGTAAGCAGTGAGGTGGTAAAGTTTCATGGATGATACCAAACTGTTTAGGATAGTCAAGACAGAAGCAGACTGTGAGGGACTCCAAGAAGATCTCACCAAACTGAGTGATTGGGCAACAAAATGGCAAATGAAATTTAATGTGGATAAGTGTAAAGTAATGCACATTGGGAAAAATAACCCCAACTATACGTACAGTATGATGGGGGCTAATTTGGCTACGACAAATCAGGAAAGAGATCTTGGAGTTATCGTGGACAGTTCTCTGAAAACTTCCACACAGTGTCAAAAAGGCAAATAGGATGCTAGGTATTATTAAGAAAGGGATAGAAAATAAGACCCGGAATATCTTACTGCCCCTGTATAAAACTATGGTACGCCCACATCTTGAATACTGTGTACAGATGTGGTCTCTCACCTCAAAAAGATATTTTGGCCTTGGAAAGGGTTCAGAAAAGGGCAACTAAAATGATTAGGGGTTTGGAACGGGTCCCATATGAGGAGAGGTTAAAGCGACTGGGACTTTTCAGTTTAGAAAAGAGGAGACTGAGGGGATATGATAGAGGTGTATAAAATCATGAGTGGTGTGGAGAGGGCGGATAAAGAAAAGTTATTTATTAGTTCCTAAATAGAAGAACTAGAGGACACCAAATGAAATTAATGGGTAGCAGGTTTAAAACTAATAAAAGAAAGTTCTTCACACAGCGTGTAGTCAGCATGTGGAACTCCTTGCCAGAGGAGGCTGTGAAGGCTGGGACTATAACAGAGTTTAAAGAGAAGCTAGATAATTTCATGGAGGTTAGGTCCATAAAAGGCTATTAGCCAGGGGATAAAATGGTGTCCTTGGCCTCTGTTTGACAGAGGCTGGAGAGGATGGCAGGAGACAAAGCGCTTGATCATTGTCTTGGTCCACCCCCTCTGGGGCACCTGGTGCTGGCCACTGTCGGCAGACAGGATACTGGGCTAGATGGACCTTTGGTCTGACCCGGTATGGCCGTTCTTATGTTCTTATGTAAGAGGAAGACCAAGGACAGGGTAGGCCCACTGCTCAGTGAGGAGGGAGAAACAGTAACAGGAAACTTGGAAATGGCAGAGATGCTTAATGACTTCAGACTTCTCGGTGAACACCGAAACAAAAAAGGAATGCCTAACATAGTGAATGCTATCGGGAAGGGGGTAGGTTTAGAAGATACAATAAAAAAAGAACAAGTTAAAAATCACCTAGAAAAGTTAGATGCCTGAAAGCCACCAGGGCTTGATGAAATGCATCCTAGAATACTCAAGGAGCTGACAGAGGAGGTATCTGAGCCTCTAGCTATCATCTGTGGAAAATCATGGGAGACAGGAGAGATTCCAGAAGACTGGAAAAAGGCAAATATAGTGCCCACCTATAAAAAGGGAAACAAGAACAACCCAGGAAACTACAGACCAGTTAGTTTAACTTCTGTGCCAGGGAAGATAATGGAGCAAGTAATTAAGGAAATCATCTGCAAACACTTGAAAGGTGGTAAGCTGATAGGGAACAGCCAGCATGGATTTGTAAAGAACAAATCATGTCAAACCAATCTGATAGCTTTCTTTGATAGGATAACGAGTCTTGTGGATAAGGGAGAAGCGGTGGATGTGGTATACCTAGACTTTAGTAAGGCATTTGATACGGTCTCGCATGATATTCTTATCAATAAACTAGGCAAATACAACTTAGATGGGGCTACTATAAGGTGGGTGCATAACTGGCTGGATAACTGTACTCAGAGAGTAGTTATTAATGGTTCAGAATCCTGCTGGAAAGGTATAACAAGTGGGGGTTCCGCAGGGGTCTGTTTTGGGACCGGCTCTGTTCAATATCTTCATCAACGATTTAGATATTGGCATAGAAAGTACTCTTATTAAGTTTGCAGATGATACCAAGCTGGGAGGGGTTGCGACTGCTCTGGAGGATAGGGTCATAATTCAAAATGATCTGGACAAATTGGAGAAATGGTCTGAGGTAAACAGGATGAAGTTTAATAAAGACAAATGCAGAGTGCTCCACTTAGGAAGGAACAATCAGTTTCACACATACAGAATGGGAAGCGACTGTCTAGGAAGGAGTACGGCAGAAAGGGATCTAGGGGTTATAGTGGACCACAAGCTAAATATAAGTCAACAGTGTGATGCTGTTGCAAAAAAAGCAGACATGATTCTGGGATGCATTAACAGGTGTGTTGTGAGCAAGACACGAGAAGTCATTCTTCCGCTCTACTCTGCGCTAGTTAGGCCTCTGTTGGAGTATTGTGTCCAGTTCTGGGCACCGCATTTCAAGAAAGATGTGGAGAAATTGGAGAGGGTCCAGAGAAGAGCAACAAGAATGATGAAAGGTCTAGAGAACATGACCTTTGAAGGAAGGCTGAAAGAATTGGGTTTGTTTAGTTTAGAAAAGAGAAGATTGAGGGGGGGACATGATAGCCGTTTTCAGGTATCTAAAAGGGTGTCATAAGGAGGAGGGAGAAAACTTGTTCATCTTGGCCTCTGAGGATGGAACAAGAAGCAGTGGGCTTAACTGCAGCAAGGGAGGTTTAGGTTGGACATTAGGAAAAAGTTCCTAACTGTCAGGGTAGTCAAACACTGGAATAAATTGCCCAGGGAGGTTGTGGAATCTCCATCTCTGGAGATATTTAAGAGTAGGTTAGATAAATGTCTGTCGGGGATGGTCTAGTCAGTAGTTGGTCCTGCCATGAGGGCAGGGGGCTGGACTCGATGACCTCTCGAGGTCCCTTCCAGTCCTAGTATTCTATGAATACTGAAATATCTGGGAAAGGTAAGCCCTCTGGCTGGAACTCTGAGGAGGAAGTAAGCAACACTTTTACAAACTCTTAGTGTGCTACTCATCAAATAAAATATTTGTTGAACAAAGGAGTATCTAATGCTGTTTTGCTGCTGTTTCTGTATGGAAGTCCTTTTCAGAATAGCAGTGTTGATACCTTCTTTCTGTCTTATGCAGAGAAGACCGTGGCTCTTTATGGATGTTTCGACAGGCTTAGAAATACAGTTGGCATTGAGAGCTGTAGCTATTTTTGGGAGGGAAGAACTCACTAAACCAAGATATTGACAACCCAGATGAACGTCGTATAATGGTTTCACCTTTGAAAATATCTACCTTCATAGCCTGAGCTTAGGAGAAATTAGCTTTTTCCCCTCAATATCAAAGAGGAAAGTATCAGTCTCATACTAGGGATATTAGATATTGTTTAATTCTAAACAATGTCTTGGTGGTTACATGATTATTTGATAGTTTTCAAGGGCGGGGATGGCAGCCGGTGCACTCCCGGCCCCACTCCTGGGGACCCCCTGCTACCGCCATGCTGCTGTCTCAGTCTCAGAGGCAGCAGCGTGAGGTAGCAAGTGGGAGCTGGCCCGTGAGGGGAGCTGGTTTAAAAATGCCCCGTGGACAGGGACTGCGCCAGCATCCCACCTACACTACTGCCTCTGATACTGAGGCATCAGCATGGTGGAGGGAGGGGAAGCACCTCTGTGAAGCTGGTGTTCATGGGGAGCCAGCTTTAAAGCCAGTTCCCCCTGAGCACCACCTCCCGCCTCCCCCCCCCCTCCACTGCCTCTGTTGGAGGCAGCGGGGGAGGGGGAAGGCGGCTCATGGCATGGATGGGGAGCTGGCTTAAAAGCCAGCTCCTCACGTGTATCAGCTCATACTTGCCCCCATCACCCTCTGCACTGCTGCCTCTCTATCAGAGGCAGCAGTGTGGGGTGGGGAGGGCAGGTGGCTCCACGGCATCGGGTATTCATGAAGAGCCGGAGCCAGCTCCCACCTCCCTCCCCCTTGCTGCCTCTGACACAGAGGCAGCAAAGGGGGGAGTGCATGTAGTCGATAGGATTAACCAATAAGCCCAGGCTAATCGGTTAATCGTTTACATGACTGCACGTTAACATCCCTATGTCAAATGGAGATCATTTGCTCTTCCTGTTAACTCAGTCTTTTCATAGGGATGCAACCAATAGAGTTAATATGGGAATCTGATATCACAAGGAAAGGGAAATCCCATTTAGGAGGCAGGAAAGTCAAATATGTCTCTAATTAGGCTATTGGAGTGCAAGGAGTACTAAACTTTCACAGGGGAGCTACATGAGGAATATAGTAATCAGGAACTTTCTTCAGTGAAGCCATGTATTATGTCATTTAGGTCCCTCCCTGCTCCCCAATCCCTTGCCACTGATTTCTACTCTGCAAGCCATGTGGTATTGTAATTGATGGACTACAATTGCTGTGTCTGTTCTTCAGAATAGGAAGAAATAGCTCTGTAGGGACAGATTAGATTAGATTGATTAAACATTCACGGAGAATTCAAACATATTCCTGTCCTTTTTAACAAGGCTTCTGAATTGTATGGAAAAATGACATAGAGTTGCCAGATTGAGCCAGGGAGTTACACTCTTTGGTATTTCTCTTGCCTTTATGAATGAACTACTCTGGCATACTTCTTTGGTAGGTGTTGTGGATGATTGGGGAGAGGATAACAGTGAACTACCAACCACTTCCCTTTGCATCACCCAGCCAGTTGGGTCCTTTTATCTTGTAGGAAGTGTGACTTTACTAGAGCTTTATTTTTCTGTTCCTGTTCGCTGGCAAAATGATTTTTATTCCCTCTTGGATGGTATAGAGGGATTTGGGGAAAAATCTCTCAAAATTAACAATTAAGAAATTGTTGATGCTCATTCATCCTCCTGCTGAGCACCTCCTGTCTCGTGTACTGAGTTTGTGGATTATAATGTGCTCTGAGCATAGCATCTAATAACTAAACATGTAACATGTTTGTTTTAAAAACCTGAAATATGGGTAGAAATAAATACTTTATATGCACTTTCCTTCTTTTTTGGTTCATTTCCAATCTTGCTGAACTTCAGAATGCGGCTTTATCAATGATGAGATATTTGTGGAGCTGGTAAATGCACTTGGTCAATATAGTGACGATGAAGACGATGATGATGGAGATGACAATCCTGATGAGCAAGATGAAAAACAGAAAGACCGAGAAGGCAGCAGAATGGGTATGTCAGTCCAGTGGATTTTATTATAACAGTTTTCCTATATTTCCTCAGTACAAGGATGAGAAGTCCGTTTTTGTTTTGTTTGTATTTATGTTCAGTGCAGTTAACAATATCATTTCTTCTAGTGACTTCATGTGTCCATTCTGCTTCAGGGGGTGCATGTCTAGTGCACTGTGGGAGACTTTTCCTCAGCGTTGTGCATTGAGGCAGCATGTGTGCCGTCTGCTGTCTTGTGCCAATGTGCAGCAGTGTAAAGGGCAAAGCCATTCCTGATTCTGCTTGATGGTTTTTAACTACTCACGATGGTTATTGAGTGTGTTATCTTGCTATTGCAAGCTTTTCTTAAATTGTCAAGTTTTATATATACTTGGTTTTGGTTTTCTCCATAGTTTTAGTGTTAGGTGCTTCTAGTCAAAGTTTTTTTTGTTTTGTTTTGTTTTTTTTGTTTGTTTGTTTTTTTTAAGTGTTTTCTATATATTTTTGTTCTCATTGTTGGGCAGCAGTACTGGTGCTGGTATATGCCTCGGTCACTGGATTTCAAAACCTCCTGTTCTCTCAAGAAACCAATGTCAACGAACGACCTGCACTCCAGTTGCATGAAGTGTCACGGAATCATGCTTCAGGCATTAATGCCAAATTTGCAGGGACTTTAAATATAGAACCAAAAGATAAGGAATCCAGACATAAATTTCTTCTGATGGAGGCCTTGTACCTATCATCAGAACCACACTGCTTGGAGCAGATATCAAAAACATGATATCTTCTCCTATTTTGGCTGTATCCCAATGCTTTTCATCTTTCTGATACCAAGGAAGAAGCACTGGAAGGTGGTCTTGAAATATCCGGAATATGGAAGATTGAGTTCCCTGGCACTGAAGTCTAGCAAGCATGCTGAGAAAGGGAGTAAAATACACTTGACACCAAGGCACCCAGATTCTCTGCTCCGGTGCCAGCCTTGGGCCATTTGAGATCAGTCTCTGAAGTGGCATTTAGCAATTCAGTGATGCTGTCAGTATTGACCATCAAGAGGCTGTCTCAGTGCCATGAACTCTGGAAGCATATGTTGTGGCTTAGGACCTGTTGAACCTCTTGCTACCAATTTTAATGGCAGTATGGAGATCCCCTTTCCTGTCATCAGTGACTAATGGTCAAGCTTTGCCAGTTGCTGCAACTCAGCATTTGATACCATAGGTACCTCCCATCACCCATGTACCTCAATGTATAGTGCCATCCAGAGGGAAGCTGTTGATGATCTTTCAGAGTACTGTCATCTCTGGACTCCAGGTATCCCTTCTGAGTGCTTACTACCTCTGACACTCACTAGAGGCTCCATGTTGGCTAGCCACTAGAGATTAATGACCTGGAAGAAACTGGATTCTGGGGCTTTACGACTGGCAGTTTTGGCATGGTTGAGGGTTTAATCTTTCTCCATGTTATCTCTTTATGTTCCCCATTTTACTTCATCTAAAAGGTGTTGGAGATGTAAAATATTAAATAGTTAACTAGTAAGCATTAGTCTTACCATTAACCCACCCTAACCATTAACTTCTAGACTTGGTATATCTACACTACAGAGTTTTGTCAGAAAAATGGCCATTTTTCCAACAAAACCTGAGTTACATCCACACGGTAATCACGTTCTTCCAAAAGTAAATCGAAAGAACAGAGGGTTTTTTTCCGGCATTGGTAATCCTCTTCCTACGAGGAAGAAGCCTTTTGTGTGTGTTGTGTGTGGACGGGGAGGAGGTGGGGTTTTTTTGTTTGTTTTGTTTTGTTTTTTTTTAAAGAAGAAGCCTCCAGGAAATAACACAGGTGCCCTGGTAGACACTCTGTCCAAATAAATCAGGACTCTATATAGTTCCTGTCTCCTGGCCCCTCTTAAAGCTGCAGGCACCCTGGACAAGCCGTGTGGCAGGAAGCCGGCCTGAGAGCAGCACCTCACTGCACGGCTCTCCCTGCCACAGGCCTTACCACCCAGGGCCCAGCCTCGAACCCCTGCAACCTCTCTGGTCATTGCAGGGAGCAGCCCCAGGGGTCCCAGGACCCACCCAGGAGGGACCAAGAGGCAGGCACCCTCCTGATCCAGAGTGGAGGTCCTGTCCCTCCTTCAGCTGTGGGCCGAGGAGGAGACATTGCAGGATCTCCACTCCAAGTGCCACAACGCCGAGATATTTGAGTGCATGGCCAAGGGAGCGTGAACCCCCCCACCCCCACGCCCGGACCTTGGAACAGGTCTGGAGTAAAGTGAAAGAGCTCCGCCAGGGATATGTCCAGGCCAGAGAGTGCAGCTTGCACTCAGGGGCAGGATCCACACCTGCCCCTACTTCAACGAGCTGCACCAGATCCTGGGGGGTGGGGAAACGTCTTCCCCATCCATTGTGGTGGACTCTGGCCTCCAGACCCCTGTTGTCACCCAGCTGGAAGTCACAGCGGAGGAGGAGCAGGAGGACCAGCGTCAGCTGGAGGAGGAGGAGATGGAGACCGTGACTCTGTCCCTGAAGCTGGTGACTGTGAGCCAGGATGTCTCCCAGGCCTTGTCGGATGCCGGGGAGGGATCTTCAGGTGAGTGGTCTTAGTTTGTCACAGACACAGGGTCAGGGAGGCTGGTGCAAAGGGGCGGGGTGCGAGTATCGCTTTGCCTGCTTGGGATGGGCATCAAGCTGCGGTCTGTGCACGTGGAACCACGTGCAGTGTTAGTGTGCGGCATGTGGATGCAGCAGGCAGCCCGAGTATGGGTGGGATCCTGCTGCCAGGCTCAGGGAAGGCCACGCACGTCCTGTCACGGGGTAGGGGAAAGCCTTCCTAGCACCTGACACGGCTGGAAGCAGGCTAGCCACAAGGGTGCAGGCATGACCCCAGACACACTGAGGAGTTCTGCACGCAGCAGCACATGGGCATGCCTGCACGTGCGAGGCACCGCCCACTCCCGTGGGCAGCGCTGCGAGCCACAGGTGTGTTTGTGGACACCAGGGAGAGCCAGGCTTCTTCCGGCTCTTCTGCCGCCCATGAGGGAATCCCACTGTGGCCGGACACCTCTCTTGCCTGCTTGTCCATGAGCTGGGGACGGGGGGGAGGGGAGGAGGTTGGGAAGTGGGCAGCACTGTACCCATGGCACCTCAGGGCCCCTGTGAGACATGGCCCGCTGTGCAGGCCACACATGACCTTGCTCCCGGGACATCCCCCTTCTCTGCCCCAAGGACTGTTGGTCGCTTCTCACAGAGGAGGGCATGGACTCAGGGACGGTGTGTGCATGGATCACTGACCGCCTTTCCTTCTTTGTGTTCTCCACAGCTGGGACTGAGGGGCGAGCCACACCACCAGAGCCAGCCGCCGGAGCCTGGGGGACCTGAAGGCGCGCCAGGGTCCAGGAAGACCTCATGCACCAGCATGTCAGCGTCCTGCCTGACATACAGCAGACCCTGGCGCAGAAGGTCCACAAGAACTGAGTGGTGGAACTATGCATGAGACCAGTTCATGCAGCAGTGATAGCATGTGTGCTATCATGTTGCGCATGCTGGCACACCTGCTTGCTGTCGTTGCTCCTGGCTTCCACCCTCCTGCCCTCCCAGGTGATGCCCATGACCCCTCCCCAGGTGATGCCCATGCCGCTTTCCCTGCCATCCCTGACTCCCCTCCAGCTCCCCCTCCTAACCACCCCTCTGTGGTCCCCGGACCCACCAAACCCCCACTCAAATGAGGTCCCTGCACCCAAGCTGGCACATCTAGCTGTCCCCCTTCCCCTCCAGGTTATGACACCCTCTCTCTCTCCCACCTTTTCTTAATGTCAGATAAATACAGACTTCATTTTGTTGGAAACCAAACGTGTGTGTTTATTGAGAGATCAGGGAAGGGGCAAAGGGAGGGGTTGTGGTGGGGAAAGGGATAAGGCAGCAAGCAGGAGGCCCTGGGGAGAGTTACTGGGGTGCTTGAGAGAACCTCTCACGCCCACTCCACCTCCCATACCTTCCAACCCCCCTTTCCCGAGGGTCCCCCTTTTCCAGGACACCCCTGCCCTGCAGGGACTGCAGCCCCAGAGTGCCTTACCTC
Organism: Rafetus swinhoei; assembly: GCA_019425775.1. Classification (NCBI taxonomy): domain Eukaryota; kingdom Metazoa; phylum Chordata; order Testudines; family Trionychidae; genus Rafetus; species Rafetus swinhoei. The sequence goes on from CM033424.1 coordinate 162,006,586, forward strand.
CATGAGGAGGGCCTGACGGTGGACTTCCCCACACCAAACTGGTTGCCCACCGACCGGTAGCTGTCTGGGGTGGTGAGCTTCCAGAGGGCGATTGAGACCCGCTTCTCAAGGTGGGTGGCGGGCCGCAGGTGGGTATCGTGTCTCCGGAGGGCAGGGGTGAGCCAGGCACATAGCTCCAAAAAGGTGGCCTTTCGCATGCGGAAGTTTTGGAGCCACTGTGGGTCGTCCCACTGCTTCATGACCAGCCAGTCCCACCAGTCCGAACTTGGTGTCGAGCCTCCAGAAACGCCTCTCCACAGTGGATTGCGGTTGCCAGAGTGTAGCTCCCGCAGACAGGGAGAGGGTCCCCTGAATGAGCTCAGGGTCGAGCTCGGTCAGGACCAGAAAGACAGCTGGCAGAAAGTGCTGCAAAAACTGCAGCATGGCCGTGTGGGGCCATCGCATGCCCAAGGGTAGCTCCGGCTCCATGGCGCCAAGAGAGAAGCTGTGGCGTCCAAAAAGGCAGGGCAACCACAGCAGGCACTGCAAGAGCTTTGCTGTCCCTCGAAAAGGCAGGCAAGCATGCAGCAGAAGCAGAGAAACGGCTATCTTGGGGAGGGCCGGGGAGGGCTGTCTCTTTAAGTGCGTTTCTCTGCAAGGCTCCTGCACCAGCACTCAGAAGCAACTGGTGACCTAAAGCCATGCCTGAAGTGGTTCTGGGTGGCCTTTTATGCAAGAGATCATCCAATCAGTCTGGATGCTCTCTTTCGAAAAAGCGATGTGCTTTTTCGATGTGCTTTTTGTGTGGATGATCTCTTTCGGAAGAAGTTTTTTCCGAAGATCTCTTCCGAAAAAAGGTTCTTCCGAAAGAAGCCTGCAGTCTAGACAGCCTCAGGCGGGCCGTCTGGCCCTAGGCCAGTTGGCCAGAGACCCACTCTAAGTGCAGCTCCTGGTATTGGGCTTGATACCGAGCAGGTGAATCTCCCTTTGGAGATATCAGAGGAGGCTCCACCACATGCAGCCTTGGTTTCATCCTCTTCATTACTTGACAGAGCAGGTGCCTCCTTGCCTCCCCTGATGATTATAGAGCCCTTTGGGACTGTTTAAAGAGAGTGACTTACACTTTGGCTATCCACGTGGAAATAGAGGCTTCACAGACTGATGTTTTAGCCACTGTGGACCTCCTCCAATGGTGCTTCCATTTACTTAACCTATTCTGAAGACCACTGAAATGCACTGACAGACTCCATCTTCCCTTTTTCACTGCAAAACAGGCTGAGTGCAGGTTTTATGTTTCCTCACAGGTGTGGAGCATTGACTCACTCACTCCCTTCTGGCATCAATGGTGTTCTCGGTTGCCATTCAGAGTTTGCGAGGGTCAGCAGACATATATCCCATAACAAATAACATAAAAACCCTTGATCTTTGTCAGAAAATGTTATCGAATAGTTGGCTTGTGGCTGAGGATTGCTAATCACCAGGCATTGCTGGGGTGCTATGATTTCTACCTCTGTGATAGCTGAAAGTTTTAAGGACAGATTGCTAGAGGACAAGAGGGGAAGAATTCCTTGCTATGGTGGTTGAAAGGAAGTTGGTGCTCAGTACCTTGCTTTAGGTGAATTTTGCTTCTGACTAGTGGTTGCCATTTCAACGCACACATTAGTGGCTCCAGTTAATCAGGTCTTCCTCAAGATATCCAATCAAGCATTCATTATCTTCCTTTTTGAGGGGCTGTCATTGTTCTCCATGCAGACGAATAACAAGCTGAATAGCCTCAAGGACTCCAGGACTACACTCAGATGTTAGGGCATTTATACATCTGCACTAAAAAGCAGCAGTCACACCACTTTCCATCATTTACACCTTGACACCAGAATTTATTTAGGAAAAAGGGCGGAGGTTATAGGAGGAGACCACCCTCTCCACCTTCTTCTACACTAACACCCAGTTTGTCTAGACAACTTGGGAGTTTTGAGCAACCATTTTGTTGTTTGTCAAGGACTGCTTTGCTGTAAGCATGGTGGAATTAGGATACAAGTTTCAGTTTGTTTCTGTTGCTCCCCTCCCCATCTTTCCTGTCCCTTTTTTCAGGGACCACTCTCACAAAGAAGTTCTCCTTTAGAAGATCTACTCTAGTTTGAAGTTTCTCAGATCTTCAGAGGATAGAGATTTTATACCTGCTATTTCTTGATCCCAAAAGCATACTAGATTTGCCACAATTCTTAATCTAACTTTTCTGAAATTATAAACCAAAAGCTTAAGATTTTTGAAAATTATTTGCTTTGTAATTTAGGTTGTTGGTCAGCTTTTTTCATCCTTAAATATTTATATAACTGATAAATTTACAAGTAGATTAACATTTATAAACCTACTGTGCAAAATATCAAAGAAGCAGCTATTATTCAGAAAATATTTCTTGTTAATCTTCATATTTTTCTGCTTCTCTTTGCAGACAAAGAGAGCCATCCACCTCGAAAGTTTCCTTCTGACAAGATATTTGAAGCCATTTCCTCAATGTTTCCGGACAAGGGTACAGCAGAGGAATTGAAGGAGAAGTAAGATTTAATTTCTTAAGAGGTGTTAGTACATTGCATAATGTGCAGAGTTGGATTTCTGTATCATCTAGAAAAGAGCTATAGTTTAGGGGTTGCGAGCTACACACAAGTGAGAATTTCCCTTCTCTTCTCCCCCCATAAAAAAAACGAAACAAAACCTTCACTGACCTAGCTCCCAAGTAAGAAGTAGAAAAAAGAGAGACACCTCCCTCATGCAATTCAGAGCACCAGGGTTTCCCTTGCGCGCTCCCAGTCCCGGGGAGCAGTAGTGCGAGGAACTGGCTTTTAAGCCAGCTCCCCGTGTGTGCTTTCCCCCCTGGCCTCTCCCTCAGTTGCCTCCCACAGAGGCTTCAGGGTGGGGGCAGTTGGGACCTGGTACACACGGGAAGCCGGCTTTCCAGCAGACTCCCCCCTCTCATACTGTCTTTTGCGGAGCTGCCTCCTTCCTGTTCTGCTGCCTCTGTATCTGAGGCAGCAGCACAGTGGATGGGGAGGGACAGAAGGGAGACGGTACTCGTGTGCAGCCAGCTTCTCCCACCCGATTCCCCTGCATGTAATTTTCAGTGGTTACACATTTAGAAAAACAAATGTTTAACATCCCTATCGAAAAGTAAATACATCCCTCTCCTGTGTTCCACCTGCCTCTCCCAGGATTAATAAGTAGAGTTACTTCCATGCCTTTGAATGTCGTCATTATTGATATACTTTAAAAGCAAAATTATGTAAATCAAATATTATGTAGTTTGCTTTAGTATTACAGAGCAAAGATAACATCACATTTTTGTTAAGAAAAATCATGTAATACAATATTTTTAAGCAGGCAGAGTTTATTGCAAGTATCTGGTGCCAGACTTTTCTTGGTTACACCAGTAAGTCCAGAATAGACACACTGAAATCAGGAATTACTTTGGATTTACAGTGGTGATACAGCAAAACTTGACCCTTTATGAATAGAATAAACAATGTTTTTTATGTACTTTGCTTTTGAAGATACAAAGAACTCACAGAGCAGCAGCTTCCTGGAGCTCTTCCTCCTGAGTGCACACCAAACATAGATGGACCAAATGCAAAATCTGTTCAGAGGGAGCAGAGTCTACACTCCTTTCATACGCTCTTCTGTAGGCGCTGTTTTAAATATGATTGCTTCTTACATCGTAAGTTCAATAGCCTTTTTGTAAATCTGCATTTCATTTTAGGAGACCGTAAGAAACTTTAAAGTAGTCGCAGAGTACAATACAGAATAAGAAAAGAGAGCAATAGATGTAATAACATCTGCTAACAATAGACATACTAATATCATTGTGGTGTAGAAATTGTTTCTGATTTTTAAAATATTGGCTATATTGTTGCTGTAGTTTGATTTTTTTAAATTTTTTTTTCCATTTGCATTTTTAAATAGAGGACCTGACCTGGACCATCCTATAGTACTGTTTATTTTTTACTTTCTCTAAAAAAGCCTCAAAACAAAAACCCCTGTTTTGTTTTTCAATACTATTCCATACAGTATCTTTTTTTTTTTTAAATCATGGAGAGATTGAAAACTGACCAGATTTGTGTTGGAGAAATTTGTTCTTTTCCTGTTAAGATTTTTTGATACTTAGTTAGGGAAACAAGCATCAGTGAACTGCTTATCCCCCCCCCCCTTCTGAGAATGCACCAGATGTTACTCCTAGCCCTCTTAGTCCTACGGAGTGAAATTAAACAGTTGTGTCTTAGAAATCATTCAGAAAGAATGTCCTCTTCAGTTATAATTCCTATTGCCCGTTATAAAAGGTTTCTTCAAAAGTAAAGTGTTGAGACACAGTTAATTTCCATTTTCAAGTGGAAGCAATGAAGAACTTTCCTGAGAGCCATCCTTCTATTTCAGGAGCTTCCACTCCGAGGCTCACGAAGCCGCCCCCGGCTCCCCTGTGCTCACTGGGGCACTCTGGATCCAAAATGGCGGCTGCGGACGGAAGCCTGCTGAGGCCAAAAAGCCTTCTTAAAGGGCCAGTCGTTTTTTTTGTTTGTTTGTTTTTTTGCTCTACCACTTTTTGGCCCCAGCGCTTCGCGCTGGATCTTGGCTCTTCGTCTGGAATGGGTTGGCCACCCCTGTTCTATTTCTTCATCCTGAAGTCAAGGGCTCAGAATGTATGAAGCAACTAGAGCAGTGGTCCCCAACCTTTTGGGGCTGCCTGGGGGCGGGGCCACACATGCGCCCGGGGTTGGGGCCGTTCCTGTGCCACACGCCCGGGGGGGGGCTGCCCATACGCCACACGCCCAGGGCCGGCGCCGCTTCTGTGCCGCGCGTCTAGGGGCAGGGCCGCACAGACACCATGTGCCCGGGGCCGGAACAGCCCATGCTCTGCATGCCCGGGGCCGGCGCTGCTCCTGTGCCGCGCCCCCAGGGGCCAGCATCGCCCATACACCGCACGCCCAGGGCCGGCACCGCCCTTGCGCTGTGCACCCAGGGGCGGGGCCGCCTATACGCTGCACACCCAGGGGCCGGCACTGCCCATGCGCCATGTGCCTGGGGGCGAGGGCAGCCCCGATCACTCGGCGGGCGCACAGAAATGGCCCGGCGGGCGCCATGGCGCCCGCGGGCACCACGTTGGGGACCACTGAACTAGAGAATGAATGCAAAGGGTTTTAGACTGAATTTGACACTGATGGGAGAACAATATAGAATCAGAGCTGGAAGAGCTCTCAGGAGGTCATCTAGTCCGGCCCCCTGTCCAAAGCAGGACCAACCCTAACTAAATCAACCCAGCCAGGGCTTTGTCAAGCCAGGACTTAAAAACCTCTAGGAATGGAGAGTCCACCACTTCCCTAGGTAACCTGTTCCAGTACTTCACCACCCTCCTAGTGAAATAGTATTTCTTAATATCCAAACTAGACTTTCCCCTACTGTAACTTGAGACCATTGCTCCTTGTTCTGCCATCTGTCACTACTGAGAACAGCCTCTCTCCTTCCTCTTTGGAACCTCCCTTCAGGAAGTTAAAGGCTGCTATCAAACCCCACACACACACACTCTTCTCTTCTGCAGTCTAAATAAGCCCAAATCCCTCAGTCTCTCCTCGTAGGTCATGTGCTCCAGTCCGCTAATCATTTTGATTGCCCTTCGCTGGACCCTCTCCAGTGCATCCACATCCTTTTTATAGTGGGGGGCCCAAAACTGGACACAATACTCCAGATGTGGCCTTACCAGTGCCAAATAAAGGGGAATAATAACTTCTCTAGATCTGCTGGAAATGATTCTCCTAATGCACCCTAATATGCTGTTAGCCTTCTTGGCTACAAGGGCACACTGTTGACTCATATCCTGCTTCTCATCCGCTGTAATCCCCAGGTGCTTTTCTGCTGAACTGCAACTTGCCAGTCGGTCACCAGCCTGTAGCAGTGTTTGGGATTCTTCCATCCCAAGTGCAGGACTCTGCACTTGTCCTTGTTGAACCTCATCAGATTTCTTTTGGTCCAACCCTTCAATATACAGTCTACTTGTTAGTCAACTGAGGAAAAGAGACTCATTAGCCAGTAGCTTCCAAATGAGAAATTGTCTTCAGGACATGACCCACTTGAGGATGGTGAAATCATGCAGGATTAGGCCAATAGCTTTCTAACCCCACAGGAAAAGAGACCATTCTATTTTTTTTAAAAAAGATTTGTCTGATCAGATTGATCACTAAAAACAGAAAAAACTAAAGCAGGAAATTCAGTAGATCCAGTGCCTCTTTGAGTCCATAATGGACACTGGAAACATTAGCTCTGCACTTACATGTTGAAGAACTGATAGACCAGAAATGAGAATTCCCAAAGTCTTTTCTGAATGGGTTCATGAAAATACTGTGTGTTACCTAGAGAGGACACAGAGGTCTTCATTGAGAAGCCCCTGAAGTACATGTTGACATTCAAAGATGGCTATTTTCTCGATGGGACAATAGATGTTTGAGAAATCAAGGTACTCTGGCTACCCATCTTCAAGCAGAATTATCTAGTGCAGCACTTAGATGGCTGTGGAACCTTGCAAAACCTCTAAGGCTGAAGATGAACACTGACGCTGTTGTGCACTAGGCTCTTTTAGATGTAGCAGTGCAATTTATGTATGATACCACTTGTTTTTATCACAAAGGCCACATCAGTTGTAAGGAATTCCTTTGGCCGAAGCTGTGATCTACCTGTTACCCTTCAGTGGCCACTTCTATTTGGCAAAGAACTCTAGGTACATGAAATCTGGGCTCCCCACAAAACAAGCCTCAGAAATGGCAGTACTTCTTTCAGTCTAAACTTAAATAGTTGTTGGCAATGCAGAGAAGGGAGCTCAGTGTAATAAAAAAGGAGTCCGGGTAAAGGCAATTCCTTTTGCCTTTAAGGAGCTCTTTGTTTACCTTCAGTCAGACTGGCATGAAAATATTCTGATCCATGCAGTGCCGGATACCATAGTTGGTAGCTTTTGTCTCATCCTCAGCGGATTGGCCAACATGACTTTTTTGACCTCTCTTGTCTTTAAAATAGGTTATTCAATAGACATAAGTTCTGAATGGGGTAGGAAGGAAGTGGATCAGCATTCACATCACACTCCTTATTACCTGGGCCAGAGAAGATGATAATTCAAGTAGTAGTAGTAGTAGTAGTAGTTGTTCCAAACCCAGATACCTTATCCAGTTCACTTGCTGTTGCCTCACAGAAAGGCAGAACTTCTACAACACTTTGGCTCACCTGTTGGAAATCTTGTTTTCCCAGACCAAAGGGGTACCCAGTATGGAGCCAAACATTTTAGTTTCCAGAAAAATACAACTTATCCACAATGTAGCAAATTTTCCTGAAGTCACTGGCCCATTCAGTCAACTCAGAATAACTTCTGTTACATTTTCAGCAATTCCTGTACTTCTAAAATTTTCAAGTTACTTATGTTCCTAAATTGTAAACAATCATACAGATATTTACCAAGGTGGTGATGGCACTTGTAGCAGCCTTGAAAGAAAAGCATATACTGAGATGACTAGCTGACCAGATTAGGATAGGAAACTAATAGATTGTCATTGCCAGGTTGTACACCTTCCTGAAGAACCATGGTTGGATTGTTGTTTGAACAAAGAGGCCCCTATCCTTATCTTAGCAGTCAGTCTGCCTGGGAGCCCAAGTCAGCTCAGAAGCTGGAAGTGTTTTCTTAGCACAGGATAGGCATGTTTCAGATACATGGTTGTTTTTTTTTAAACCTTGGTCATTGGCTGTAGCATTGCACATACTGGGATCTATAGTAGTGAAGATGGAAGTGGTGCTTGAGCCTGCTTCTGTAGAAAAGTGCTGCAGTGCTTTCTGGTTCCCTGTAAGAGAGCAGAATGTAACATTTTTTTAAAATGCTGGCTGTGGCTCTCTTAGGTGCTGGTTGACAACATTAACTTAGGGGAGGGGATGTAACCTGGCTCATTCGCATGGGAGAACTTTGAATATATCTTGAGTCTATTGGAATGTGCTACTGTGCCCATCTTTCCAAGGGGAAAGTTGATAGACTTGGTTGATAGACTGCCTCAGTATGAAGCTGGTGAGACTACTGATACACAACCTTGCCAAGTAGCCATTTTGAGTGCAGTTTGATAGCACAATCACAGTTGCATACATAAAGAGGCGGTGAGATACAAGAAGCAAAAAGATGGCCAAAGAATTGAACATAGTGTTGATGTGGGAAAAACACCCACTAGAACTGTCAGACACTCTCCTCGCAGAGAATTGAAACAACATGAAAGACTAGCTAAGCAGAAAACATATGTCTAGTGGAATGAGGAATAAGCCACAAGCTGTTCAGGACAATATGGAAAACAAAATATTGATCTAATTAAAACCAGAGCAACAGGATGTCATGAGTATTCCAGAAGTTTTGAGAAGAGATATGCTGCTCTGTATTCTGTTTTGAAATAATAGATGTCTAAAAGTTGAGTTTGCCTTGACGTAGGAATTCCCACTCTTGCTCATGGTGAGGAAGGTACTACAAAAGATAGCCAGATGCATAGAACACATTATTCTCATGGTGTCCAACACACTAGTCCGGGGTGGCCAACCTTCGCATGCGGCTTGTGAAGAAATAAAATTGTGGCTCCTGACAGAACTGGGACGGAACCCGGAACTGCTCAGGTCAGCTGCTCTCACGGCTGGGCCGCTGTGAGCCGCATGCGTGCTCATGGCCCACGCCATTCTGCTCACGGCCCCCAGCACACTGCATCATATACTTCATGTGCAGGCCGGGTCGCACACAGCGTCCCAGCCTGCACGTGCTAGCAGCCGGCTGCTGAGCGCAGGCAGCAGCAGGGGCTCCAGGTGTGGTGGCGCCAGTGGTGGCTCCAGGACCTGGGCATAAGGTTAGTGGGGAAGGGGGATTGGGTTAGAGTGGGGAGGGGAGGTGTCTGGCTCTGGGGGAGGGGAGGGGAGCGGGATTAGGTTGGGGGAGGGCTCATGGCGTGCCGGCCACTCAGCGCATGCGCTGTAGCACATGGAGGGAGAGGCACGGCTGTAGCAGCAGCTCCAGGACCTGAAAATTACGTTGGGGGTGCCTTGCTTTAGTCTGGGGAAAAGAGGGGGATTGGGAGAGGGGAGAGGGGTGCACACAGAGTCCCAGCCAGCACATCTCAAGGCCAGCCGCTTAGTGCATGCGCCCCAACACCTGGAGGGAGACGTGCGTGGCTGTGGTGGCAGTGGCGGCGGCTCTGCCTCCAGGACCTGAGAATAAGTTTGGGGGTGGGGAGGGGGATTGGTATGGGGTGGTGCCTGGCTCTGGGGGAGGGATTGGGTTAGAGGGAGTGTGTGTGCCTGGCTCTGGAGAAAGGAAGGGGGATTGGGTTGGGGGGGTGTGCCTGCCTCTGGGGAAGGGGAGGGGGATTGGATTAGAGCAGGGGGAATGCCTGTGGGAGGGGAGGGGAAGAGCAGCCAGCACACTTCCAGAAACCCAGGATCCCCAGATACTGGCCCCAGCTGTCTCTGTCCCCTCCTCCTGGCCAGACCCCCCCACGAGTACCCTGCCTCAGCACCCTGTCCCTTGCCCCCACCAGCACAGTTGGGGCCACATTAGTGAGGCTTGGGAGGTTTTGGAGCAGTTATTTTTTTGCATCTCACTTGTGTGGCCCCAACTGACTTTTCTGTGGGTCAGTGACCCCTGACTCAAAACAGGTTCCCACCCTCTCATAAATAAAGATAACGCTGAAACATTTTGTGTTTGACATAATATTTTATTTAAAAATGAAGCCTTGCCAACAAGCCCCCATCTGGCCGCAGCATCATAACACTCCTGCACCCCTAGCCCCCCTGAGATCCCAAACCTGGGCCTATCATACATTGGAACCCCCTGTCCTGAGCGTCTCACATCCCCAAACTCCTGCTCCCCCACATCCCCAGTCTTCTGCCACAACACTCCTGCACCATCCACACACTGAAAATCTGTGCCCATCGTACTCCCAGCCTCTCTGCCCTGAGCCCTTCATGCACCCCAGACCAAACTCCTGCAGCTCACAGCCACAAGCCTGCAGCTTGCTCAGCACCCCAACCCTCCATTTGATCCCAACACTCTCCAGCCTGGAGCCCCTTCCCTGATCCAGCAACCTCTTCTCTACTTCTTCCTGCACCTAAATTCCCTCCCAGAGCTTGCACTTCTCATCTCTTCCCAGTACTTTTTTTGTGATGGTATGCCCCAGGACAGTGTACTGGCATCTATTTTCCCTCGGCGCGGTGGTGTGTGGTTTTTTTTGTTTTGTTTTGTTGCTCAACTCCTCCACCCCCACCCCCGGGTACATGGCTCTTTGCGCTCTATCCACCGCTGTTTTGGTTCTTTGTCTTTAACGGGTTGGCTACCCGTGCACTAGTCGCTAGCCACGTGTGGCTGTTTGGCCAGTTGAATGTGGCTAGTTGTCTTGAACAATGTGGCTAGTTGGCTGTTTCAGTGTGTCTAGTTTGCTATAGCAGTAGCCGCTATAGTGGCTACTGCTTCAGAACTGGTAGGACACCACAGCATTATTCACATAAGTGAGGCCTGACCAAAATGATACTGGTTCATAGTCTGAGTGAATCTGCAATTATCATTTTGGCTTCCAGTAATAAATCTCCAGTCACCCAGAGTGATCAAACTCATTTCAAGGATATGGCATGACTGTAAACCTCAGAATATCCTACAATACAATTTTAATCTTGATAAACAATATACCACATAAGAGTATGAGAATTTGGAAGGCAGTGTGGCAATACAAATGGTATGTGTCTTCTGTTTAGGAAGATCATATATTCTGGAATTTTTGCAGGACGGTTGGGACATGGAATTGAATGCTGGCTTGCTGAAAGTTAATTCAGCAGGAACTGTAATATTACAGGTTCATACTGATAATATGTCACTGGAGTCTCATGTTACAAAGTTGTGGGGTTTTTTTTTTTAAGACTGAAGAAATTGAGGCATTAATCAAGCCATTATGAAAGTGTAATTTGGTCTTACCTGACCTCTCTAAACCACTTTGAGCCATTATGAAGGATTTTACTAAAACACTTATCCCTCAAAGGTCTATTTTTAGTTGATGTGTATTTGACTATGCAAATCATAGAGCTTCAAAGCCTGCCTTGAAAGCTTCCTTCCTGCACAGTTTATCAGGACAAGGTAGCATTTATGATCGTGTCACGTGTTTTTTTAATGAAGTGTCTTCCCCCCCCCTTAGAAGCAGGATGTACTGCTACCTTCCTTGTCATATCCCCAGCAACAACAACACAAGGATTTCATTGTTTGCATAGAACTAAACTTGAAAAATGTATTTTCAAAGAATCCAGAAATTCAGATTGTCTGAGACATCTTTTGTTTTATATGGAGGCAGTAAAAAAAGGACACCTAGCCTTGTTGAATTGTGAATAAACTACTAAATGGCAAGGTTTACTTCAGTAGTGAGAAGACATTGTTGGACGCGTTTAGGGTCCACTCAATATGAATGATCTGCTTCTCAAAGAAAGCAGGTGAATCTCTCTGATAAGTTTGTTAAAATGCCCTGTGTGCTACCTTCATACCTTTGCTGAAAACCGGAGGATGAGGTCCAGGCTTCAGTAAATGCGTTTTTTGGAGGAAACGTCCAGTAGCCTATTTTGGAAGCTAGTTTCACCCTATAGTAATCAGAATGCTACTTTGGGAAGTCCAAATGTCTGGAATGGCACAAGAAAATCAAGAAGAGAATGAAAATTGTCTGCTTGATTTGTTTTTCTTTTTAATCCTCTTGTTTTAGTCCAGACTGCCTTCTTTTTGAAGCTAGCATCACTATATATAGTTTCAAGTTTTATATTTAAAAAAAAAAAGAGTTTCTAGCTGCATGCCGGAAAAAAATTATCATTAACTTTTGAAGTGTCGAGTACACTTGATAGCTAGGAATCCAAAGAGATTTGAAAGGGTTTTCTTTCTTATTGTATTTAGACTTACAGTTGACAAAATGAGGCTAGGTATCAGTTACTATTTGTTGAGGTCTTGAAGTAGGATGTTTTTGATGTACAGAGTCCTTGATTTTAAGAAGTTTTAATCCCACTGGTCGTACCAATGCTATGTCTGAAAGTGTGTGGTAGAAACACAACTACCCCAGAAAATTGCCCCTGGTATGATAGGCTGAAAAGGATAATTAATCCATTTTACTTAGGATAGTGATCTGAACAGGTGGAAACAGAAACTATAAGTTATCGGCTTTGCACGGTCTTACTTGTATACTCTATTTGCGTTATGTTTTAAATGACAAAAATGTCATTAGGTTTTTCTTTCACTATTATTATGGTTGTCATCAGGCTATTTTTAGTAAAATTCAGATACGTTTTTAATTTTGCAAGTATTTGTTTGTGAAACACATTTTAAAATGCTTATTTGGAAAATATTTTTATTTCACAGCATTCCACGCAACTCCTAACACTTACAAACGGAAGAATACAGAAACAGCAATAGATAATAAGCCTTGTGGGCAGCATTGTTATCAGCATCTGGTAAGATAATTTCTTTCATTAGGTAGATGGAGGCTTGAGAGTTTTTTTACTTTTTTCTATTTAGCAAAAAAGAAAAATCAAGTGTTGATACAGGTTAAACCCATAGTCAAATGAATTCACTAAAGTTATACTATGCGGTGCTATAGGAAATTCTGTTAGTAGTTAATGTCCCACATCATGTTAAGAGTTCTTGTGTATTAAAGATGTAACATTTAGGTACTGGCAACTTGTATTCAATCAACACTTTCATAGTACTTTTCACAAAGTAGGTAGGGATAGTGACTCCAGTGACCAGGCCAAAGTTCAAATTGGGAAGTTGAATTATTTCATATGAAAGCTTGCACCTCAAACATGGTAACCCTATGGTAACCCTATACTTGCACTATGTCAGTTTCCCCAGAAAAGGACGCTACCAGAGGCAGAACTGAAGGGGAGGAGGGAGTTGAAAGGGCAAGTATACTAAGAGTGGGTATTTGAGGATGCAGTAGGGGTGTATGTGTACTAGGAGATGGGTATTTGGGGGGTGCAGGTGTGAGAGTCCTAGGAGAGGATGCCTATGATCTCACTTTCCAGGTGTGTGTGTGGGGAGCAAAGGGGAGGAGCTGCGTCTTTCCCTGTAATGGTGGCAGTCAGCTGGCATAGGCTTGGGACACAGCGCCTGCACTCTGTCTGCATCTTCCTGCCTCTCTTCCTCCTCAGGGCTGGGATCTGGGACCTGGTTGGGTAGGATCCAGCAGCTGTGGTTGTTGGGATGTGGAAACAGCTCTTTGAACAGCAAACTCTGTTTCCAATAAAACATTTTTTGCTATACATTCTCTCAACCATCTCAGTCTCAAAGAAAATGAGAGAAAATACTATGCTGTTTTCATCTTTCTCTGGACTACTAAATCTCTTTTCTATTACATCTTAACAGTTCCCAACATTTCTTCTTTTTTTTTTTTTGGCAGTGGACTTTGTGCATTTCTGCCATCAACAAAGAAGATGAAAATAGTTTTTCATTTCTTTTAAGTCAAAGTGAAATAGAATTTGGGTACTAATATCAAAGCTAAATAAATTGATCTCAAACTGTGTGTACTTTACTGATGCACATAGTAAAAATCATGAGCGTGAAAAGACTCATAAAAATATAATGGATAAACATTTTTAGAATAAATATTAAGATATGTAAATAGGATCTTTTATCGGACACCTGCTATGTAAATTATGCATTTTTCATAGTTCAGGGTTTGGCTTCAAGTGACTGACCATCCATTCTCACCTACCCAAATTAAAACATTTCAAATCCATATATTGAAGATGCTAGTATTTTTTTATTTAGGAAGGGGCAAAGGAGTTTGCAGCTGCTCTGACTGCTGAGCGAATAAAGACACCACCAAAGCGCCCAGGTGGCCGCCGAAGAGGAAGACTTCCAAATAACACCAGCAGGCCAAGCACACCAACAATAAATGTGTTGGAATCAAAGGACACAGATAGTGACAGGGAAGCAGGAGGAGAAACTGGAGGTGAAAATAATGATAAAGAGGAAGAGGAGAAGAAAGATGAAACATCCAGTTCTTCTGGTGAGGCCAATCAGTGCTTTAAATAAGAAATGAATTTGTAGTGATTGTAAAGAGAGGGCTCAAAGCTTAAGCAAGCAACTTTAGATGGCACATATTTTGAGTGTATTTGGACCTAATTAATTTAATTAGATGATATGGGGTAGTGCTTTTATCACAGAGAGCATTATAATGAAACTTCATGAATGCTTTCAGAAGCTAGACTATACTATCTGAATTCTTCCCACTGATTATAGCTTCTTGTCTATAGATGTGTAAAAACTTCTGTATATTGTGTTATCTCTCCTCCCCACCAAAAAAACAGAACTTTGTTCTGTCATAGTTTCACACATAACTGGGTGCTTTTAAGGATCATGGGAACTTAGGTAAATTGAGAGAGAAATCTCAACCTAATAGATCCTCTTGATGTTGCAGAGGCAAATTCCAGGTGTCAGACACCAATAAAGATGAAGCCAAATATTGAGCCTCCTGAGAACGTGGAATGGAGTGGTGCAGAAGCCTCGATGTTCAGAGTTCTCATTGGCACCTACTATGATAACTTCTGTGCAATTGCTAGATTAATTGGGACCAAAACATGTAGGCAGGTAAGAAGTGAAAAGTGCTTATTTAAGTGGCAGAATGCTATTTTCAGAACTGGAGAGAAAATATATATTAAATTGTCATGTAAAAATGAGTGTTGTTAACCAACTTGGTTTTTCTGAGAATGCTGTCTTCTCTGATTTTTATAAATTTGTGTAATGGATTTTAGTGTTTTCAGTGTATCATTGAAATTTAAGTTTACATATAGTTTAAAATGCACAGCTGTTTTTGTTCACTTAAGATCAAATAAGATAAGAGCTATAACTGTAAAGGGAAGGAGTGTTGTGGCTTATAATCTGTAAGGTGTTGGAGGAAATCATTCTAACATAATAGAAAGCTTCATTTTCTGTAAGTGAGATGTATGTTATGGTATCTCTTGCTAGGTGTATGAGTTTAGAGTAAAAGAATCTAGTATTATTGCTCCAGTTCCTGCTGAAGATGTTGATACCCCTCCAAGGAAGAAGAAGAGGAAACACAGGTAAATCTGTTACTAAATAACCTTTAGAAGCCAAACATAAGCCATAGGAGACTTATTGAACCAGCAATGCAAAATAAGGACTTAAGAAAAGGCTGCTTGTCTCTTCTCCCTGTTCCTTTGCTTTCAAAGAAGCAAAACCTGCTTCAATGAAACAAAATTGCCCAACTTACCAAATGTTTTGGCCTCAAACAGCACTTCAAAAACAAATCTGTTCCACCTTTATAAATAGTCAACTTCTTCACAGTTGCTTATAGGCTAAATGCAACAAGTAAATTCAAGTTAGAGTTAGATTCACATTACTCTAGACAATTGGTTATAATGTTAAAAAAATCACATTAGTGCAGAATAGGTTAGGTTTTGCTGAATAAGAGGCAAAAAGAGATACTACTACTAAGATTTTATTTTGGTTACTTTTCCAAAAAAATGGATACCTTGGGTAATTTTTTAGAAATAACACTAATGAAGTCATGTGACTTCAATAGATGACTTAACAATAAACTGAATCAGTAGTGAATAGAAGATACTCTTGCAAATTACTATGCACACTAAGTCCGTATGGTAAAACGTGTGACTTCCAGTGCTTCAACAAGCAATAACCACAATACTCAGGAGAAGGACATCCTCCCTTAAAAAACAAACAATTCTTGACCACCTACATAGATTCATACATCACAGCCTATTTACCCACTAGCTATTCAGTTGAAGAGTCAGGCTACTAAAGTTCCAGTACAAGGCAAAGATCATATGGCAGCTTTTCTACATTTCTTGACAAGGAAAAGTGTTAAAAGGCTCATTCTGAGGGCAAAAAGCCCATCCAAAATCAACTTTCTATACATTTTAAAAAATGCCCAATCACTATCTATTTTATAACATATGAACATTTTTTTTATAGGGACAATATCTTAACTTCAAATCTGGGGTCCAGTAGGACCCCAAGCATGGGACAGTTCTCTGTGTGTGTTCTGGTGAATGTATTTATTCCCAGAAGGAGAATGAAGGAAGGGAAAAATTCTCTCATTTACTACAAGGTGCATATAACCCTCAGTAATCAAGAAATCTTTGAAAATATTTTCCTTCTTTTTCCCAAATGGCCACCTCATTTTCCCAACAAATAATCCTTATAATTTTTTTTGCTCCTATCCATCTGTTTCATAATTTTCTTGCTCAAGGAGAGCCTTCCATTGATCTTAGTGCAGAAGCTGCTGCAGGGATAAAATGAACAGACTGCTTATAGTGTAGAGACACAATCAATGCAGAGTAGAACAGGGAGTCAGAGCTGCTGGAAGAAGAAGTCCTGCTTTGTTCAAATCACGGTGGTGCTGTTGCTCCCTCTCTGCTGCATAGCTATCAGCTGTCCTGGGGCAATTGTTGGGCAAGATTTTCAAAATCTGGAATTGCCCAGCCAAACTGTCCTGTTGGCAGCTAGGCCTAGGAAGATTGTTATCTTTGAGTTTTGGTTTTCTGTGATGTTCTGGTTAATTTGGAAAGACAGAGGGGAGAGAAGGGAAGTGCTATGTACCAATGTGTTCTTTCTGACAGGTTGCCAATATCGAAGTTACTGTGTCAGTAATAGATTATTGCAAGATGCGTTTAATGTTTTATAACATCTCACTGGAATCTGCATTTTACTTTGTCAGATCAGAGTAATGGAATACTTTTTGACCTATATAAGAAGCATTTAAGTAAAACAAAATAATATTGTCAACACTTACTCATTGTGGGTCTCTTATTTCTTTGCCTTCTTGGGAGAGATGCGGTGAGAGGTTTACAAGTGGCTGAAACACTCAGAGGGAAGACCGAAAAGTGTTATATTGTTTACAGTCTGACTCTACCATACTGAGCCAGACTGCAACAATTAAATAAAGAGCAACAATTCCGCCAGCTCAAAAAAAATGTGATCACAAATGGAGAAGAGAAAAAATTGATACTTTTGTCATTCATATCTAGGAGATAGTTATCTCCCTCTGATTTCACTGAATCAATAATTACAGTTGTAATGAGTTTTTCCTCATTAAATGGGACTTGATTCCTTTGACTTGTTTTCACTTTAGGGAAGAAATATTCTTGATGATTTTTTTATCCACCTATGAGTTAGCTTCATTTGAATTCTTCTTTCTGCCCTCATTCCTCAGAGACTGGTTCTTCACAGCACCTAACTATAGCTTTTCTATATTATTCTGTCCAAAATAATATAAGATTTGGGTCAAAGGCATCTTAGTATCATCGTAGCATGGCAAGCAGAGTGGCTGAAGTCTTAACATAAATTACTTGCATTCCCCTGTAAAAGGCCTCATCTCTAGAGAGAGCCTAGACAAGGCATCTTAAAGGAGTCTAATGAGAACAATAGGAAAAACCTGCTTTTCCAACAGATCAAACTGCATACATCAGTTGAATTTTCATTTCTAAATTCAAGAGACAGATTCATATACTCATGATATTCTCAAACCTTTACTAAGGACAGATTGTAGCAGTTTCCTCAGAAATGCCTATCGTTGCTATCTGACGTCTGGATTTTTAGCAGGAAAGGTCAACACGTATGTAAGACAATTTCAGCTATCGGAAGTGAATGTAATTCAGAAGCAGTCAGTTATTAAATGCACAGGCAGGCAGGAACGAGATATAGAGGTCAGTTAATCTCCCACTTTGTGGGAGATTAGTCATCATTAACTGACCTATTGTTCCTAATTCCAGGTATCAGGAACAACTCTTGTGAATGTTTTCTCACTTTCCAACATGTATTTATATACTGAAATTGCTTTTGCCTGGAAGATTCTTCAAATACCACTTTTTGGTAAACCTACCTCATCTGGCTTGATGTTTACAACATCTCTGGACTATTACTGGGGAGAAAAGGAGAAATGGCATGCATAGTAAGGGAAATTGCTCATAGGGTGTTTATTATGGTTCAATATTTATTCCATTCTACGTCACTTGACATTTCTTTATTTTATACTATCCTACTAGTACATTGCTGTGGAATTCTCCCATTTGACACATTTGCCTTTTTACTTCCTAGTCATTGAAACTATAACATTGTGTTGTGTTACTAAGTAGGATGGGAAAAGAGCAAAATCTTACTCCTACCACTTCCCCTAGCACCAGTCACTCACTCATTGAGATCATTAGTGGAAAGGCATAGTGCTTCTAGGCAACCTTCCACCTCTTAGTCAGACAATTTCTGAAAGCCACATGCTAATCTTAGGTTTATGTTGCCACCTTGCCAGTAACCAAGAGCACTAATCAGACTTCTATTTATCCCAGTTGACTAATGTTGAAGCATTCACTCAGTTCATAATGTCATCTTTAATTCCCCCTCTGAACTCATGGTCACAATATACCTTTATTCTCCAAGTGCTATTTTGATGGCCCTAGTCTCTTAGAGAAGTCAGCACGCAGAATTCATCACAACTACTATATCTGATTTTCTGTCATATATAGTTTATTTTGGTTCTGATTTTCTTGCCCAAAGTGTTATCTTTAATTTGAATCCATTCTCTTTGCCAAATGCTGTGCAATTGACTTGACCTTTAGAAAGAAGGTGGCATACCTCTGCAGTATGTTAGAACTGGAGAAGTACTTAATTCGTTGACACTTCATGATGATCAAAGGTCTGATTTAAGTTGTGCATTCAAGAGTTTTATTTATAATTTTGGCCCAAGATGACCGTATGGAAGGATAGCTTCTGTGGAAGAAGTATTATTCAGCTATGTAGTCTTTTCTACTTTTAACTAGTCTGGAAAGTTTGGAGAATGTAACGTGACCATATGAGGGATATTACATTTTTCTGATGTGAAATCTTATTTCTCCCTTCAAGTAGTTGGAGAAGTAGTTTTCTAGAGAGGTTTCATGCCTATGAATTTAAGTAATACAGTGCAGAGAGAGGCATTTTTACCTGTTAGTATCCTTTTGCTGCAGCATTACTGTATACCTGCTTGGAGTGTTCTACCTTGAAAAGGAATTGAATCTATTTTGTATAATACTTTTTGAAGAAAAGTTATAAACTTTTAGTTATAAAGTTACCTTGACAAGAGTCTAATTAAATGGATGGAGAACAGATTAACTTCAGAAATGTATTTAATGTGAGCTAGTTGTACGGAGAATAGTGTTGTGTTTGTTTAAAGCTGCTGGGTACACTTGAAAAAATACGAATCCTCCAGAATCCAACTTGATGTAATGCAGTGCAGAATAGGGATGTGAACGGATACCCAAGTACACAGTTACATGCAGCCCCCTCTATCCCACACCACGCTGCTGCCTCTGTATCAGCGGGGGGGGCAGGTACATGTGGGGAGCCAGCTTTTAAGCCCCCACACATGCCAACTCCCGTGGAGCCCCCCTCTCCCATTACAGGGAGAGGGTAGGGGAACAAGAAATGGTGCTCGAAGAACTGGCAGCACCAGCTCCCACCTCTCTCCTTGCCCTCCTGCCCCAGGCATGTAAATGTGCAACTGCTGAAAATTTCAATGGTTACATGTTTACACAAATAAACACATTTTAAAATCCCTAGTGCAGAAAGGAAATTAACAGGTAGAAATTCCTATTTGGTTAAACATATATTTAAACATTTCTAAGTTTTTAAAGAAGAACTTCTGGGTGTGGTCATTAGAAAAAAATGCAGATACGTGGTTCTGTTTCTGAAACATTTGACCCTAACATGAGAATTTCTCACTACATAGTACATGCTGCATTATTTGAGCCGGTTACAATAATTAACTCTCTCTAGAAATGGAGATCTGTAAAGAAACAAATTGACAATCTGTCCCATAGTTAAACAATACAAATTTAATGTTGATAATTAAATCTACGAATTACCTGTGTGGGAACATAAATTTAGGAAATCCTGGCTGGAAAGGATTTATTAAACCTGGTATTTCAATTAGCTTTAACTGCTAAAGAAAATTATATCTTATATATAGCATTAAAGCAAAAGTAAAAACACTGGTTTCTAACATCATTTTTAGGAGGTTGTAAATTGTCTGAAGCATGTTGTTATCGCCAAATGTTACTACTAAACTGGGCTAGTGTGGAGGTTCTCCTGTAAAACTTTGATTTAAAAGGTTTAGGAATTCTTGTTCCAGAAGAATTTCCCAGTTAAAAGTAATTTTGTAGGTGCCTAAAACGGCAGCCAGTTCCACAGCCCATTACAGGAGGAGTTCCTGTCAACCTTCTTGTGTTTGTTTTGTGTTTTTGCAGGTTATGGGCTGCTCATTGCAGAAAGATACAGCTGAAAAAGGGTTAGCATCTTTCCATTCAACTTTATGTCCTGAATTTTTAAGATCCTACTGTTTTCTGAATGAAGTTAGGCCATTTTATATTTTTCGTGGGGAGCTAGCGGTCACAAGGAGACGGAAGAATAGTAACCATAAGTTAGTTATACGGCAGGGATAGAAGATATTCCACATTTTTTTTCTGAACAGCTGCATAAACACTTTGCTTATTATAGGAAGGAGGCTGTGAATTCATAACATTTTAGGAAGGCTTTGGAATAACACTGCACAACTCCTACTGTGATGAACTGCATGTGTGCAGCCTTTTTGTTTTCTTAATTCTGAAATATGCCCTATTTGTGGGGATGGGAGATACTGTGATAAAGAATAATCTGTTCAGAGGTGGATTTATTTTATTGTACTATTGTTGCTTGGTTGTTAACTGAAACAAATGTACAGGGTGTCCCTGCTATAAGTTGCCCTGGTATACATCCGTTCCGCACTAATGTCATTGATGCTTGTAGGAACTGATGTGTTAAAGTCCTCCCATTCCCCTATAAGTCGCGCCAAAAATAAATAAATAAATAAACCCAACCCCATTTTGCACGAATGGAAGTCAGCCATGGGAAAAAAATCCCTGCTTTAAGTTGTTTCACTATAAGTTTTTTGGGACGTATCTTGGACTTATAACGAGAACGGCCTATAACATTATACAAATGCATCTAAACCAGCATAAATACTAGTGGATTGAAGGCAGGTATTAATTTATATAGGACCCAAAGTCTACCCAGCTGCCCTCAGAGTTTAGGGCTTGTTAACACAGGGAAATTGACAAGCAGAAATATAGGAATATAATATTGCTAAGCAGTATAATTCCCCTTGTGGAATAAAAATTACCTTTGTTTAGACAGTCCACATAGAGCGACATAGTATTAACAAGCTGCTGTTTTAATTTTCCCAGAAGTGTTCAACTCCTGCTCTGCCCCACCTCCACTCCACCCATTCACCAGTGCCCCCACTCTTGTCCTGCCTTTTCCCACCCCCATCTTTCTGCTCCTGAGTGCCCTGTCTCTTCTCCTCCCCCTCCTTACCAATGCCTCCTGCATGCCACTAAACAGCTGTTCCAAGGTGTGCAGGAGGGAGGGGAGGAGTTGGTTGATGGGGGTCATGGGAGGGGAGTGTGGCATCTTTCCATGAGTGATACAGCTCTGGAGCACCCACAGTCAGCACCTATGCCAATAGCATTATATTGCTATAGCTCTGCTTGTCACTTCCCACTGTAGATAAGTTCTTAGATTCTCAATACACTGAACAGATGAGTAACATGAGGGGTCAGGTGCAACACGAGCAAAGCAACTCAGTAAGTAAGCTAAAGTGCATCTTGTTAATGCCACAATTTCTGTTTAGTGTACTTTTCTATGATTAATACTTTACGAGTAGGCTTTGATAGGTTTTTTTTTTATCATTGAAGCGAATTTTAAGAAAGGGCTTCCCTTTTGAAATTTTGAAATTTTTTATTAAATCTTTTCAAATTTATTACTATTTTTATTCAGATGGGTCATCTAATCATGTTTACAACTACCAGCCATGTGATCATCCTCGTCAGCCTTGTGACAGCTCATGTCCTTGTGTAATTGCTCAGAACTTTTGTGAGAAGTTTTGTCAGTGCAGCTCAGAATGTAAGTACTAATTTTGGAAGGTGCTGCAGTTGAGTGTCTTTTTGTAGACTAGTTTTATTTGTAGACACATTTACTGCTAATATTAAATAAAAGGCTTACACAGGGCCAAAAAAAAAGGCATATGTCCTTTTTTGCTTTTTTTGACATTTAAAAAAGGCCTGGAAAGTTTTCAGAGAGCCTCCCCTTCCCCCCTTTTTAAAGAATTATTTGAGGTTACGTCTAAGTGACCAGAAGGCTAGCTAGAATGAATGACATTACAAGAAAGGTGTGAAAATGCTTTTTAGTTAGGCTGTTAACATATTTGGTTATGTTAACTTTTGTTTTTAACTTTAATGACCGACTACACTTTGAATATTTATTAGAAATTCAGCACACTCACCCATTTAACTAGGGAGGTAAGAGCTCACAATAAATATTCTGCCTCCAAGTGGTCCTCCAGCAAAACCAGAAAAGACCGGATTTTGCCTTACTGATCTTTCTAAGATAAGAAACAAGAGTGCGTGCGTACCCCTACCCTGGCTTTCTGAGCCTTCTCAGAATGTATAAAGATGCAAGAAACTCTGAATGAGTTAAGCGTTAACAGCACCAAGTACTGCAACATCAAAGTATCTTTCAAATACATATTTATGATGTAGACTTTAATGAAACTGCATGCTCTGAAACTTGTTTAAATGATCGAGGATGGGGACACTAAGGAGCAGTGAATTGGTTATTTTTGCATGTAAAACCTCTATAAGTAACTTACCGTATCTATATTTAAAAGAAGAGTTTCTAAACTAGTACATATAGTGAGCATTACTTCAGTCAGTAGAAGACTGCAAAGGGAAAAACCCCACAGGGTATGTCTATTTGGCCCATGGCAATGAGCCTCCCAACCTAGGCCAACTGACTCAAGCTAGTGCTCCAAAAATAGCTAGGGAGACTGTATTTTGAGGTTGCTGATTGGCTCAAGATCAGGCTGTGACGTGCACTCCCTTCCCTTGGCTTTAGAGCCCATCCTGCAATTTCAGAGCGCTAGCATGAGTCTGTCAGCCTAGGCTGGGAGGCTTGCAGCTGCATGCTGTGTAGATGTACCCAGGCCTGAACTGTTTGCTGTAAGTATTGGGGAACTGACAGCAGGAGAAATGAATCAATGTATATTTGCTAAATTTTAGAATGTAAACGGAGTCTTTTTTCATGTTTACTTATTTATTTTTGCTCTTCATAGGCCAAAACAGGTTTCCTGGATGCCGTTGCAAAGCACAGTGCAACACTAAGCAGTGTCCTTGCTATTTGGCTGTACGAGAATGTGATCCAGATCTCTGTTTAACGTGTGGAGCAGCTGATCACTGGGACAGCAAAAATGTTTCTTGCAAGAACTGCAGCATTCAGAGGGGATCAAAAAAGGTGTGTGCGCTTACCATCTACACACAGCTCTTCCTGGATCCACTTTTTTTGCCTTCTGCAATGATGGGGGGTGCCTACTATTGTTTTCTTGCCTACAAATCCCATGACCTGGAGTTTGCACTCTGCCTTTTAAACTAATCTCTTTGCTGTGGTTTCCACCAATTTTGCCTCTCTCAGTTGTGCACCACTTTACTCCTCTTGACTACTATGGAATGGAACAACTGCTGTTTTCTTCAATACTAAATTGTGTGCAAAGTGTGTACACTTAAGCTGAGCCTCTCACCCCTTGTCTTGTAGGTTGAGGAAAAAAATAGCATTTTAAAGCACTAGTACATGGTTTCCATACTCTCTCTTGACAAGCCAGATAATTAATCAGATAATTTAAATGGTAAAAATTGCATTTGTACAAGCAGAGTTGTGCAGTCTTAAATCTTTGATCAATTTTTTTCATTAGCAAAGTATCTGACCTCCTTTATGTACATATTTTCCCTCCCTGCCTCCTTCCCAAATGTTAGTGTGCAGCTTGTAGTTTTTTAAATATTTTTGTATCCCACCTCACATCTTAGGCATTATGCATGCTTATCATTTAAACTGAGCATTCCCGAAAACCCAGGTCAGGTGATAAGTTTCTTGTATCTTCCTCCTCTAGCATTTGCTGTTGGCACCTTCTGATGTGGCAGGCTGGGGAATTTTCATCAAAGATCCCGTACAGAAGAATGAATTCATCTCTGAGTACTGTGGTGAGGTGAGGAAAGATCGTATCCTTCAACCCAGTGGTTTTCAACCTTTTTTATTGGCAGACCCATACAAAATTTCAGATGCGGTAAATCTTTAAAATAATCCACAGACCACAGGTTGAACACTGCTGCTTATTGTTACAGCTGTACATTGGTAAAAGAGGAAGAAATTTTGTTTATACATACACGTGTCACTAAAGTATTCAAGGTCACTTTCTTCAACGATGTATCAGTTTGTGTCCTTGACTAATTATACAGCAAAATTGGTTAAATAATGCCTCCAGGCTTGGGAACTAGCTTGTTTGTAGACTTAGCAGCCTTCTTTGGAATAAAGGAATGTTACACAGTAATTCACAGCAGGTGTCAAGGTCTTGATAGTGCCCAGTGAATAAGTTTCCCTAGCACCTAGTATACATAGCTGAATCCACAGCTGATACTGGCTTTTCCCACTGGCAAGATATTTTCCTGATTTTTGGGTGCCTGTGAGGGTGAGGCTAGAAGACAGGGTGGCTCAAAGGAGCAAGTCCCAGTTCAAGCACATCTGGAACGTCCTGCAAAATCATTTGACTTCCAGCATCACACACTGCCAGAATGCAGTAGGAAACCCTGCCCCCAATGCAGATATCCCACTATATGAAAGGGAGAGATAAGGACCAGAAGTGAGTGAATGGATTTATATCAAAGCAATTTAAATTGTCATTCTCAATCACAATATGATTAGGAAAAAAACTAAAGTACAACACGATTTAAAGAGAGGTTGATTCTCCTTTTTTGGTAAATGTAAAATATTGATTTGTAACTAAATCTTGTCTGTCAACTTAGTGCTTTTTTGGCTACCTAGGAAATTACACTATAGCTGTACACATTTATTTAGCAGTTATGCAGCTTAACTTGCATTTAGATTTTTAATACTTTTAGAAAACGTTGAAAATGCATTTCTGCTCTACTACATCATTAATTTTATATCTAGCTCTATTTTCTGATTTGATCGAAAATGCACATAATGTATCAAAACATATTTTGTATTTAAAACTGATTGATGGCCATGACCTTTAAGCTTTCAGAACTTAATAGATTAAAATCTTAAGTGTGAGAGGATGTATTCATAGACTTGAAGAGGAAAACAAGAAACCAATTGGGAGCTGAAACAGCAGAAAAGCTTAACTTTGAATGAAATTGTCATTGAACTAAATTAGTTGAATAAACTGAAATGGAAGAAAATATTATTTTTGAACCTATAGAAGATACTATTAGGGATAAAAGCTAGAATAGCAGGTCAGTAAATGGGTTCCAAATACTTAGCCAGGGACTTCTGCCAGTTCAGTCATTTGACCTTCCTTACATTTGAGAGCAAACATGTACTACTTAATATTATTTTATGTATTTAAATGATTATAAGCTTAGACTTTAATAAAATATCTACTTCAACATTAATTTTAAATGAGTTGAATTGAAAAACCTGTTTAAATAAAATTTGGTTTGTGATTTTAAAATCTTCATTTTTTTATACATGCAGGTCCTGTAAGTTTATATTAGGACTGTCAATTAACTGAAAAAAAAATCATGATTAATCACACTTAAACCATAAAAACCAACTGAAATGTATTAAATAGTTTGATTACCAACCTTTGGGTTTTGTCAAATCTGCAGCAAAGCTCTTGAAACAAACATGCTGAGTCTTCAGAATACAAGTAAAGTAGATGGAGACATAAATTCCCCCCCCCCCCCCCCCCAAGGAGTTCAGTCACAAATGTAATTAACACAATTATTTTAAGAGGAGTCATCAGAATGTCCTCCGGAATGGTGGCCAGAGCATAAAGGGGTATACGAAGATTTAACATCTGGCATGTAAATTACGTTGTCATCCAAAAATCAGACCAAAAATGGGACCATTGTAGCTGGCATTATATTGTAAATAGGAAGTGGGCAGTATTATCTCCAGTAAAAGTTGTTTGTCTAGTGATTTGCTGAACAAATAGGACAGAGTACTTGTAGCTCTGAAGTTTTGCATTGTTTTGAGTGCAGTTATGTACAAATGTAGTTTTTAACTTTCACAATAGAGAGAGTGCACCTAAGTACTTGTATGATGTGAATTGAAAAAAACCTACCATTTTACAGTGCAAATATAAAAAATGAGCACTATATGCACTTGGTATTTCATGTTGTAATTGAAATCAGTATATCTGAACGTGTAGAAAACATCCAAAAATATTTAAATAAATGGCATTTTATTATTTAACAGTGCAACTAATTGCATTATTGTGATTTTTAAAAATCACATGATTAACTGAAATTATAAAATTAATCACTTGACAGACGTACTTTATATATCTTTAGTTAAATGAAATTGTTTCCCTTTTAGGCTGAGTGGTGAGTGTCGCTTACTGTTTTGGGCTACTAAATAAGAGGGAGACATTTCCAATTCAGCAAAAGTTACATTAACTAGAGCTCTAAGATAATAACTGTAGATTTTTATTAGTCTTGCAGTCATTGTCTATAACTACTTGTCAGCCTTAGCTATAGTGTTAAAGTTTTCCCAAGCTTAAAAATTCGCTTGGGCTACGTCTACACTGCAGGCTTTTTGCGCAAGAACTGTTTTGCACGAGAGTTCTTGCACAAGAGTGCGTCCACACTGCCATGTGCTTTTGCGCAAGAGCGTCCATGGCAGTGTGGACGCTCTCTTGTGCAAGAAAGCTCTGATGGCCATTTTAGCCATAGGGGTTTCTTGCACAAGAAACTCTTGTTGCCTGTCCACGCTGCCTTCTTGCGTAAGAGGGCTTATTCCTTGTGGGGAGAGGAATAACTCTTGTGCAAGAAGCCCTCTGTTCCGACGTTTTACTGTACATTTACTTGCGCAAGAACGTGCGTGCAGTGTAGACGCTCTGTAAGTTTCTGCGCAAGAACGGCAGTGTAGATGTAGCCTTACAGTATAAACTTCATTCCAGAATGGAATATGTCTTTGAAAAGTTAGGACTTTAAATGTGGAGCAAGTTTGACAATGTCTGAGTGGGTATGAGAAAAGGGCATACTTGGGGCTATGTCTACACTATGGGGCTTTATTGGAAAAAGGTAGGCAAATTGCACTCTGCAATTTGCCTACCTTTTTCCGATATTTTTTTGGAAGAGGCTTTTCCGAAATTTGGCTCGTCTACACTGGGCCAAATTTTGGAAAACCCTTTCGAAAGAGCCCTTTTTCCTCATGGGAGGAGGAAGACAGGGCTTCTGAAAGAGCGCATCTGCTCTTCCGCTTTTTTTTTTTTGCGGAAGAGCATATGTGTTCCCTGGACGTGGTAGAGTTTTTCCGGGATACTCTCGGTATCCTGGAAAACCCCCGTAGTCTAGACATCGCCTGGGTCTGTTACCAGATGAAAGTCAATTGTTCTGTTGCAATATTTTTCTTTCAGATTATTTCCCAGGATGAGGCTGATAGACGAGGGAAGGTATATGACAAGTACATGTGCAGTTTTTTATTCAATTTGAATAATGGTATGTATGTTTAGCTATTTTTAATTTACTCTGCCACTGTAGAAGAAGTGCCTGTAGATGCCATTAAACATATTGACTTCAGTTGGCCCATGATTCCACATACACAACAGTGTCAATGAGGCATGAAGGACAGGTTGTCAAAATCAGTTGACAAGAATTGCATTGAAAATAATGGCATGCAGCTCCCTTCACCCAATGGGGCCCACAGAGAAGGTACTGCAGCTGAGGAGAAAGCAAATTGGGATAATTTGGGCTCTCCTTACACATGGGAAATAAAACATTCAGTTATTAAAATCTATGTACACTGTGGGCTGGATCCAAAAAAAGGGCATAGGCCCCTTAGTCCAATATTTTGACATCACAGGTTTTCAAAATCTCCACTTAGCTACCACCTAACCTCCAGGCACCTGAGTTTGTTGGTGGGCATACACAAAACTTGCTAAGTTCTGTGACTGCTGAGTGCAGAAGTTCACTGTTTTGTCCATATGGGATTCTCAGAGTAAGTGATTCTTGCCTGCCGGAGTTGATCCAGTAGGCATTCTCAGAGCATGCCTACCACGCTGGGCCTTACATGCATGCAGAAAGTCATCTGTAACTGTCTTTTGTGCAAGTGTGTCTGTCCAAGACTCAGGTGCCTAAAATCCTTTGATAGGTGGGGCTATTCCTTCCTTTAAAATTGCCTACTAAATTAGGCCCCTCCCTGCTCAACTTGCTGGCTTCTGAGAAATTCCATTAGGAGCCTTACTATTCCTGTGCACTGCACAGGGAGCCTTAGGTACCTAACCCATGGCTGGAGATTCTACAGTAGGGTGCTTAAATGTTAGCTATCACAATTCTCACAGTTGTACTGCCTCAGTCCCTTTGTGGATCTAGTCTTAAGTGCTACAAAAAGTTTATACAGGAACTTTTTTCACATAAAGGTCAGCACATTTTAGATAGCTTTTTTACTTGGAAAGAAAAACAAGTTCCATCTAATTTAGAAACATCATTGTTACATTCCACCTCCATCTCCTGCCCCAATGATGTCCATTATTAGCACACTCAGCAGGTGAAAACACCAATTTTAGAACTGCAAAACCAGCTGTTTTGATATGGCAACTTGTTAGGCTTTTCTGAGGTTTTTCAAAATGATATTCGCATGTAAAACTGAATACACTAATGTGGTTACTTGGCAGGTAAGTAAAATAGCATTTTCTCAGAGGTGCTTAGAAAGCTCTTTAGAGGCAACCTGTTCTAACTGCTTGCTTTCTTTTCTAGATTTTGTGGTTGATGCAACACGCAAGGGTAACAAAATCCGATTTGCAAACCATTCAGTAAATCCGAACTGCTATGCAAAAGGTAATATCAGACAACCTAGGATTAGTCAAACAATACGTGAAACGTTACTGTAAAATGCTGATTAAGGACACATTTTTAAGTAGTGGCAGAATGTGTAAATACAAATAAGTCATTCAAATGTAAGCTTAAGGTCCCGAGAGTATACTTACACTCCCTCTCTTTCCTCTTTTTAAACAGTTATGATGGTTAATGGAGATCACAGAATAGGTATATTTGCTAAGAGAGCCATTCAGACGGGTGAAGAGCTGTTTTTTGACTACAGGTTGGTAGAGTATAGCAAGATATTCTTTCATTCTAGGGACATTGTAGAAGCCTGATTTTATGGTTCACTGACTGCCATTCACAGGAACACAAGACAACAACAAACAATGTTGGTTAGCAAGTTGTCTCCTGCTATAAATAGGGAATGCCATCATCTGTCCTGTTTTTACAAATTTATCGAGCCTAGTGCAGGGCTGTTTCACTCTTCTGATGTTTAGAAACCATCTAATGTCCAGTCTAAATTTCATGATCAGTTTATACTCAGGCTTGAAATGATTACTTATTGGTAAATTTCAGTAAGTATTTCATTGTATGTCCGTACACAAACTGTTGAGAAAAAATTCCCAGATAGGCACAGTGAGGAAAAAAAGCAGCTTGAGACCTTGTTTGATTTCAGGATAGTTACTTTGATAAGCAGACACTGTCTGCCCCTCATTTCCTACAGCTGAAAACTTACGTTAACGTAACTAAATGTTCCAAAACAAGCATTATCAGTTGAATGGAATTCCAACCACTGGACCTTATGCATACCAATTTCTACCCCAGTGTCTCTTCATGCGAATTGGCCTCTCAACACTTCTACAAAAAAACAAGGTTGCTTCTGTTTTTTTTTCCTAGAGAAACAACTTCAAATACAAGGGCACACAAGTGATAGAATTGTGTTCAACCTTTTACGTGATTGGATCTTGATTTGGGGAGGCTCAGCCTCTCACAAACTGGTGCACAGCATGCTACACCTTTTTTTATTTTGTATTGATATGGATGTCTTTCCCCCCCACAGATATAGCCAGGCTGATGCACTTAAATATGTAGGCATTGAAAGAGAAATGGAAATCCCTTGATACCAGCTACCTCTACTGCTGAACAGCTGCCTTATCTCCAGGAATTTTCTAGTACTGTGGGCAATTTAGAAAAATGATGCAATTTGAAATTCTGAATTTGCAAAGTACTGTAACAGTAATTTATAGTAAATTTCAAAATCAACTTTTTATTGCCTTGTCACCAGCTGCAAAGTGTTTTGTACCAATGAACTTTTGCAATAATGCGGTGTGGTACATTTTTCAACCTTGAATAAAGGATACTTGAACTGCTTCACTGTGAGTGTATTTGAGTTATTATGGTAGTTCACCTAACTGTGATATAGAAGGTGAAGCTTTTGAGGATACAGTGGGATTAATGCAAAAGTAAATCAGCAGGGGGGTTTAAGGACAAGTTAGTACCTGAACCTTATGTATTCACTTAAACTGATTAAGTTGGAAGCCTTTAGAATGGAAAAATGGTCTGCCTTTATTAATCTATTACCTCCAATGTGCAACTTATTTGCCCTCTGAGTGACACTCAAAGTTAAATAAAGGTGTGCATTTAAACAGAGCTTCCATTGGCCACTTTCTCTGAATACTGCTAAACAATAAGACGACACCTGAACCAAATGGTATTCACCCAAGAGTTCTGGAAACGCAAATGTAAAATTGCAGAACTAACAGCTGTGGCTTGTAACCTACCCTTTAAGACCTCTTCTGTACCAAATGACTGGGGGGGACAGCTAATGTGACACCAATTTTTAAAAAGGGCTCTAGAGGTGAGCTTAGCAGTTACAGGATGGCAAGTCCAGTATCAGTAAAGAAGAAAATTCTCAGCTACATAGATGAACATAAGGGCTGCATCTAGACTGGCAAGTTTTTCCGCAAAAGCAGCCGCTTTTATGGAAAACTTGCCAGCTGTCTACACTGGCCGCTTGAATTTGTGCAAGAACACTGACGATCTGATGTAAGATTGTCAGTGTTCTTGCGCAAATACTATGCTGCTCCTGTGCGGGGGAAAAAGCCCTCTTGCACAAATGGGCCAGTGTACACCGCTCAGGACTGTTTTGCGCAAAAAAGCCCTGATGGCGAAAATGGCGATTGGGGCTTTCTTGCGCAAAACTGCATCTAGACTGGCACAGATGCTTTTCCACAAATGCTTTTAACGGAAAAACTTTTCCGTTAAAAGCATTTGCGGAAAATCATGCCAGTCTAGACGTAGGCAATGTGTCACTGAAGAGTCAGGATGGTATTTGTAAAGGGCAGTCATGTCTGACCACTCTACCAGGACTCTTTGTGGGGGTCAACAAGCATGTGGACAAGGGGGATCCACTTGATAGACTGTATCTACATGTAGAGCCTTTGACAAGGTCCCTCATCAAAGGCTGTTAAGTAAAATAAGCTGTCATGGGATAAGAAGGAACATCCTCTCATGAAGTGGTACCTAATTAAAAATGGGTAGGAATAAAGTGTCAGTTTTCAGAATGGAGAGTGATTTCCCCTCCAGGGCTATGTCTACACTGGCATGAATTTCCGGAAATGCTTAAAACGGAACAGTTTTCCGTTATAAGTATTTCCGGAAAAAGAGCGTCTACATTGGCAGGATGCTTTTCCGGAAAAAAGCCCCCATCGTCATTTTCGCAATCAGGGCTTTTTTTGCGGAAAAGACTGCTGGGCTGTCTACACTGGCCCTTTTCCGGAACAGTTTTCCGGAAAAAGGACTTTTGCCCGAGCGGGAGCAGCATAGTTTTTCCGGAAAAGCAGCTTTTTTCTTACAGTAGATCGTCAGTGCTTTTCCAGAAATTCAAGGGTCCAGTGTAGACAGCTCACAGCTTATTCCGGAAAAGTGGCTGATTTTCCGGAATAAGTGGCCCAGTGTAGACACAGCCCAGGAGTGTACCTGGGACCAATCCTCTTCAACATTTTTATAAATGATTGGGGGAAAGGAGTAAACAGTGAGCTGAGACAAAATTGCTTAAGAAGAGCTTCAGCAGGATCTTGCAAAATTGACAGGGCAACAACATGGCAAACAATCCCAACTATATGTATAAAACGATGGGGAGAAGACAGATCATGGAATCATTGTGCATAGTTTTCTGAAAACATCCACGGAATGTACAGGAGCAGTCAAAAAGCGCACAAACCTGGGAATCATCAAGAAAGGGTTACATAAGACAGAATATATATATACCTCTATATAAATCCATAGTATGCCTACATCTTGAATACTGCACCTAATCTCAAAGTAATTGGAAAATGGTTAGGGGTAGGGAACAGCTGCTATGAGGTGAGCTTAATAATGGACTTTTCAGCTTGGAAAGAAAGATGAGTAATGGAGGTTATTATGATAGAGGTCTATAAAAATCATGACTGGTGTGGAGAAAGTACATAAGGAAAAGTTATTTATTCCTCCCCAGAACACAAGAACTAGGATCACCAAATGAAATGAATAGGCAGCAGGTTTAAAACAAAGCACATCCTGTAGAACTCCCTGGCAGAGGATGTTGTGAAGGCAAAGACTTCAACTTCCAAAAAAGAACTAGATAAATTCATTGACAGGTCCATCAATGGCTACTAGCCAAAATGGGCAAGGATGATATGTCTCTGGACTGTTTGTCAAAAGCTGGGAGTGGGTGTCTAGCAATCACTGTTCTCTAAAATACAAAAAGTATTCACTTTCACAACAGTTTTTATTACTGTAAGGGCAGTCTGTTGACAGACCTAGTACAGGTTGCAACATCAGACCACAGATGTTCCTGGACCAGAGAGCCCAGTGGTGGCCCAGGAACCTTTGAGCTTGGGTAACAAAGTCCCCCCCAGTGTGACCAGGGGCTCTGGTAGTGTAGCCAGGAGCCTGGCAGGGACTCAGGTGGCAAGGGGGTCCAGCAGCACACCTTCCAGGTCTGGCAAATTCTCATTTGGGACCAGTCAGGTCCCAGGTAGGGATGTAAGTGACTAAGTCAATTAGTCCCTGGACTAGTTGCTTCCCCAAGGGGGGAAGGGGTGGGGAGGGAAGCTTAAAAGCCAGTTTGCCCCATGCACACAAGTTTTAGAGATGGTTATGACATTAAATCCTTTCTGGCAATTTAAGCCTTCATTAGGGCAAAGCAACACTTTCAACAAAGCAAAAACCAAAACAGTTATATTTCCTCTAAACACTGCAAGACCAGAAAAAAAGAGTTGCTAGGACAATATCTTCACATCATTATGGGAAATGAAGAAAGGTGGCTCAAAGATCACAGAGGGATGGGTATTTCTCAGAAAACAATGCTTTGCTGAGTGCCAGATGTGCATCATAAAAATAAAGATGGAGCTTCTGCTCACAATGACAATTTGGAAACACTAAAAGCAAGAATTTATTTTACATTTGTACCAATAGTGAGTACAGCACTCCCACCATTATGAAATCAGGTTTTCACTTTGGCTGTATTTCATTTTAATCAGGCTTTCACAGCTCGGAGCAATGCTCACTCACATACAAGTTATAAAGAACTAGAACTCATTTGTTCAAAAATGAAAAAAAAAAAAAAGCTAAATATGTTGAAATGGGAATAATCTCAGAGCATGTGTGTTAAGTTCACAGTTTTGTCCAAGAATGTGCATCCAAAATGTACTGCCACACTATTGATAAAAGTGGCCTAATTACTCTGCTTAACCTTGTGCAAAAATATTACCTGACAGCTTAAGTAGATGAGTTTAGCATCTGTTGTATCCATTTTGAGAAACGCAAACTGCAATGCCAAAACATTTTTGCACATTTTCCAAGTATCTGCTATTGAGATTTATTAGCATATATCGAAAAAAACAGTATGCACAATTCAATGCACACTTCCCTGAATTCAGTCACTCCGTCATCCAAAAAGCCACAAATACAGATTCATTTTTCAATCCTGGGAATGGTTTTGCTATGATCGCTAGAAAACAGGAAAGGAAGAAAGCAAAACTAACAAATTACTGTAGCTTTCATAATCATTATACCTTTTATTTACATTTAGAAAGTAGTGAAACTTAAAACAATAAAACCAAATGCAACTTGTACAGAAATCTTTTAATTTTTTTTATTTATCACACATTAAAAAATGAAACACACTATACAAATGGTTTTTCATAGCAGATTACACATACGTCCATTCAGACTCGCTCTCAAAGTGCTGCCAACATTTCTAAGTGCTGCCTGTGGTGGCAGCTATTTATCATATAGCCAATGTATTGATTTAAATGCAGTAGCATGCAACCCTCAGAGTAGAAGGTTTTGATTCCTTTCTGTTCTTAAATTAGGTTAAATGGCATTGGTGTCCATATTTACATACTTGAAATGTATCAATCCTGAGCAGTTCCGATGTAAATCTGAGACTGGCTGATGGGAGTCCTTGTCTCAGTCATTAAAAAGGGAGGTCCAAATGGCAGCAGACGGGCTGCTATGAAGTTCAGTTGTTTTCATTCTTTCCATCACGTAACTATCTGCTGAGTGTCTCACACAGTCAGACAACTGCTAATAAAAATGTTAAGCCAAGTAACTGTAGGTGTCCTTCTCACCATCGACACGCTCCAAGTACTCCTTTTCAATCAGAATGTCAATGCATTTCTGTAGGGGAAACATTGAAAGGCAAGTAATGCATTTCATAGTATTTAATAAAACAAACCACAGGTAGGAACTTTAAGAGCAATAAAACAATTTTTGGTTGCTGCAAGCTTTTTAACAGTTTTGGCTACTAAATATCATGCTGAATACATGTTTATTTCAAAGACTTGCATTAAAATATTATGCAGGGAAATGGCATAAACAGACTATTCAAACAATGGCAATTTACTCAATTTTTGACCATGCCTACAAGAGGCCACTCCGCAAACTCTATTCAAGGGAGTAACGATGACTGAACACAGCCAAATGTTACTAATTCCCTGGAACATTATTATTCTGTAAGTGAGCAATAAAACATTTAAGCCAAAATGTACGTGGTTCCTTTATTTTGACAATGGTATGATAAATTATGTCACAATAAACACTACAGCATGCTTACTGGCACATGATGAGGTCTTATTATTTAGCCTCATCATATCAATATGCTGACTAGTCTTTGAGAACCTGTAAGAGAATAATTAAATGTTTCCTACTTAAAGTATAATAGTTGAATAATTTATTTCTTTAAACCTTTCTAAATTCAGCCTGTTAATTTTTTAAACAAGCATCTGAGTTAAGATATATTATTGCTATTTTGACATACCTTAATTACTGGAACTCGTGGTTTGAATCTTGAGGACAGCTGGGTTAGAACTTCTCCAAGTAACTGCTGGTGTTTTAGAACCTTTCGCATTTTCATAATTCTCACAATAGCAGCCTAAATAGCAAAGTAGAAACAGACCTTCTTAGGAAGATACAATTTGCCATTCTGGATCAAGCCAGTGTTCCCAAAGTTTTCACTAAGACAATCCACAAATTGCTTTTTGTCTCTTTCTGAGACTTGGCCAAGGTCCAAATTTGTTTGGGAAAGGTGGGAGCAAATACATAAGACAGCATCCTCCTTCTCCTCCTCCCTCCTCACCCAGCCACAGATACCAACCAGAAGCAACCTCCACTGAAACCATGATTCTGTCTGAGTGTGGCACAGCAGCATCTTCTGTTCCATGGGGCTAGGGCCAGCTCCTCACTATGGGGATTGCAATGTTACATACAGGGTCACTGCGCCACTCAGGTTTGGCCCAACTTCTCCTCTGTCATAACTGAGAGATGGCTGAGCCAAATTAGGGAGAGTAGTTTCACCAGATCACAACACCTGGAGCTGGGCTCAGTCCTATAGGACTGGAGTCACCACTGAACAGTGGGCTCACTCCTGCACCTGGCCCACAACCCATCTAAAACCTTCCTGTGACCTGCTGTTGGGGAAACACGGTCTTCAGAGCTTTATCATGCAGCTACCAGTGGCTTGTACCTGCTAAAGAGGATGTAAGCACTGCCCAGTGGTGGAATGAACATGCACAGAGTTCTTACTGAGAACTTTCAGTGTCTCATTATATGCTTGTTCTTAGGCCCTTACTAATCTACCAGATTACAAACTGTTTTGCATAAGGCTAGTATTAGTAATGGGCATCAATGGCAATATTAGCCAGAAAACTTCAAAATGAGGCTTACAACTTTTTCTTCTGGAGGTGGATTCAGAATTGTAACAGGTGTAATATAAACCAATTCCACTGTCATTATTTTCAATCTGAACAACATCCTGACGTTTACATTGCACCTAGATGCTCAGCAAAATCAGTGCATGAATCCCCAGAATCTAAATACTCCTTAGTATGCTCTTCAATGTCGGCAACAACAAAAAGCCTTTGCCACCCTCCTATGTTTGTTTTTATGTATAAATATAAAAGCTATATATTTGAAAACCCTGTTGTGTTTTGTTTCAAGTTTGTTTTGCAGAGGAATATTACACTATCATGTTCTCTTAGGCATAAATATTAAAAGCAAGCTTCTGCAGAATACAGAAGTGTTAATGAACTTTAATTAATGGGGCTGAAATAGATTCACACTTACAGACTAAAGCCAGACTGCATCACTGTGATTATCTAGTCTGACCACCTGCGTACTGCAGGCCACAGGACTTGACCCACCCACTCCTGTAACCGTAAAGATTTCATGTTTTAAAGAATTCACTATTTAGTCTAGGTAAACCAGCAAGTGACCCATCCTGCACACTACAGAAGATGGCAATCCCCTTTCTCCCAGGATCTCTGACAGTATGACTTGATATTGACCACATGCCATTGTAGGCAATATACTATCACATCACTATTCAACCCACCTGAATCAGTAGTTTCCTATCTTCCTCTATATTTTTGTGTGTAGTTTCCTGCTCCTGCTTCTGTTCAGTCTTCATTGGCACATTTATGTTGACCCTCAATTTTTTGCTGCCAGGAAAAGGTAGTTAAGCAAATAATTAGTCTAATTTCAAAAAGGAGATCTGAATGGAAAGTTGAATGGAAATATCTGAGTACTCCTTCCATTTCCAAAAAGAATGAATTCCCTGCCCATTTGCTCACAACACAGCTTTTCTTCTTTAGGAGTGGAGAGGAATTTGTGGTGGTTCCATTTATTTCACAATTGCTCCCCTTCTCCAAACGTGACAGAGGGGCAGTGATCTTTAAAAGATCTTAACACTGTGATATTCTTGATCATAAGAGCGACCCAGGCCAGATGGAATACAATTCATAGTAGTTTAGAGTGTGCAAGCACAACTGGGCACTAAATTTAAAGTAGGGATGTAAACAGGTAACCGGTTACCCAGTAAGCATCACCCATAATGGATTATGCTTACCGGGTAATAGTTAACCGGTATCTGGGAATGGCCAGTTGTAGGCAGAGGGCAACTCCAGCACAACTGGGCCCCTGCGCAGAGCTGGCAGAGACACCCGCCCCCCCCCCCCACACACACCAGCCCCTCTGGGCACAGGCAGGGGGGCCACTTGAGCCCTGCGAGACTGCAACAGGGCCAACTCCCCCCCCCGCTCCCCTTTAACACTACATTTAACCAGTCAGCCAATTAACTATTGTGTTTAATGGTTAACCAATTGAATGGGATTTTACATGCCTGATTTAAACAAGCTTCAAAATACCATAATCTCCACAAAATGGTTAATACTACAAAGGGTAGTGATCTGTCCAAGCAATAATGGGATTTAGCCATCAAAAACTCCTCATGTGAAGGGTCCCACTGAGTCTGCAGGATCAGACCACAATTGGACAAATCCTGGTACAAAAGCACACACACAAACTGCATATTTAGATTTAGTTTTGAGTTTCAAGTAGAAAATTAAAACAGATCTCAAATTATGGATTTGTTTTAAAAATATTTAAGGCAACAAAACGTAACCTTTGAAACAGGAATTTTGGTTACAAAATGCAAACAAAGACTACTTGTGCATTGACTGCTAAAGGAGTACAGGCTGCAAAATTAAAAAGGAACTTACTTTTACAAAAATACAGAATGATTTACCTAAATTACTCAATTCTAAAGTGAATTTATTTTTGCCATTCATATCTGTTTACTATTTACATTTAATTATCTAAAACTAAAACATGCAAAGCTAAAATTTTATTCCACGTACCAAGGATAACATTTTCAAAAGAGCCAAAGCTGTATTTCCAAATATGACTTGGAAAGGTAAACTTCACAGTGAGGCTTGTAAGTGACTTTTGAAAGCAGAACTTTGACAGTTTACTACTTCATCTTCTTCAAGAACAAGCTGTGAACAATTTGGATTATTTACACATCAAGTGCAATTAGTACCCCACAGACTTTTGGCCTCATCTGGTCAAATACAACATTAAATATGAAACAGCGAATAGTCCTGTGGCACCTTAGAGACTAGCAAAAAAATACAGAATCATGAGCTTTCATGGGTAAGATCAGGTTTTCAAATAATTTGGTTAGTCTCTAAAGTGCCACAGGATTACTCATTGTTTTTAAAATTACAGACTAACACAGCTACCCCTCCAAGTTATTTTTGGAATTCTGTCTCTAGTAAGAGAGAAATGAAATCGATGCTGCACT
Organism: Rafetus swinhoei; assembly: GCA_019425775.1. Taxonomy (NCBI): domain Eukaryota; kingdom Metazoa; phylum Chordata; order Testudines; family Trionychidae; genus Rafetus; species Rafetus swinhoei. Next base: position 162,045,125 of record CM033424.1, read on the forward strand.
CCAATTATATGAGTATACACATGGACAATAGAAAAATGACATTTAGGAGAAAAGTCAATACATTGGTTTACTTATTACATTCTGCTCATAGTGAGGAGATAAAAAAAATCCCAAAATTAATCTTTCATAATAATGTAATTTGCCCCAAGTAGGGATACTGTTGCAATTACACATTTGAATATTGTGAATATTTGTCGAAAGTGACCCAAAAAAACGATTGCAGTTTTATACTTTTCAAATAAGCCATATTTATAAGCTTTAGAGGGTTAGCCTGTAACTGGAAAAAACTTAAAACAACAAATGGTCTAGCAACACCTTAAAGACTAACAAAATATGTAGATAGTAGGATTGTACCTATGAAAGCTAATGACACCATCTATATATTTTGCTAGTCTTTAAGGTGCTGCGAGACCATTCGTTGTTTTTTAGGTTTTGCCATATTTATAAGCATGTGAATCCACTGCACTGTGAATCCACTGCACTGTTGAAAACAGATTTTTATCAATTCAACTGATTTTGAAACTCAAAAGTAGTTGATTTGTAAAAAGCAGAGTATTAAAAAAGAGCGACAGCATTGTCAGCAGACCCAGGGAAGTGATTATTCCTCTCTATTCGGCACTGGTGAGGCCACATCTGAAGTACTGCGTTCAGTTCTGGGCCCCCCATTACAGAAAAGATGTGGACGCACTGGAGAAAGTCTACTACAGGGCAACAAAAATGATTAGGGGGCTGGAACACAGGACTTATGAGGAGATCAGACGGATTTGGGTTTATTTAGTCTGGTGATGCCACTCTCCTCCCCTGTATTTGAGGGAATGGCAGCACGCAGAACCTCTTCCCCTGAGGCTTTTCCCCGCTGCTCTGGGGGCAGTGCTTCGTAGTGGCACGGAGCCACGGGTGCCCCCAGGAGCGGGGTGGCAGAAAAGTGCCCTATCCTCAGCCCCTCATGCCTAGTCCCCACAGCACCCCCCCTGACCTGGCAAAATCTTTAATCTGGCATACCCTGTTTCCCACCGTTCCTGGATTAAAGAGGTTCAAGTGTAATCACTTATGATTTCTCGTAAAATAGAATACTCAGCGCTCTAGTCATTGCTTAGATACAGAAGGGAAAAAATTAAATACAAGGCAGGATTTCTCAATAAAAATGTTCATTTCACATGAAATGGTTTATTTTTTAGCACGTGGATTAATTATATGTGCTATACTAAAAGGCTTCTTAAATACATCATCAGTGTAGAATTCATACCTGAGATTAAATATACCCTTTGACTAAGCACACAAAAATCACCACTGTGCTATAGGTAGTTTAAGATACAACGGTAAAAGTAAGCCAGGTAAGAGAGTGACTGGCTGGGAGCGAGGCTCCGGATGCTGTTGCTACACCAGCCGCTGTACAACCATAGGGTTCCCATGCCGGTGCTGGGCATAGGTGGCTTACCCCTTCCCTTTTGCTCCCTTCCCCCTCTTCTACCCTTCTCTTCTGCAAAATCCCAAGCCCCAACCAGCACCCACAGCCCCTGGGTAGCACAGCCATAGCGTACCTAGACTCCAGCCCCAATGGCTGGGCAGTGTGGTATCTGTACTCCCAGCCCTGAGCCTCCCCACACCCCACAACCTTCTGCCATGAGCCCTCTACACGCTCCCCCGTCCCCCACTCTGTGCCTCTGCACCCTAACCCCTCATCTTGAGCCCTCCACATCCCCTCCCACAATTAAACTTCTTACAGGTACTGCTGTAATGCAACCCCAACCCCTGCACTGAACCACGAGGGGGGGAGGGGAGGAGGAAGAGAAAGGGTTGTAATACGACAGTACCTGTTCCTTTCACCCCTGTTGAGACATATGACTATAAATATGACACTGGAGTAAGAGGAGCTAACGAAAAGGCACTGCAAAGGGAACCTTAATTTTTAAGACACTTCAGAGCTTAAATCTCTAAATAAGCACACTGATCTTTTTCCAGAAGCTGATTTTTTTTCAGGGGCTGTTTTTAATGGCCATGTACTTAAAACTTTCAATTTGGTGCTTGCTTTTATAAAAAAAAAAAAAAAAAGAATAAAATTTAATAATTAAATTACATGTAATTTACTTGACATGTGAGAGTCAGGACTAATGGCAAAACCCACACTGATAGCACACAAACTAAATGTGTCTATTTGATCAATGTTTGTCTAAATTACACCAGATTTTACTATGCCCCAGTGACTAACAAGAATCAAGAGCTGAAGATGTGAGAGTATGTTTACTGACACTGCTGGTGAGTACCAGCTTATTTGCTTTAAGGACCTTTGCTCAATTATAGCTATAGCAAAGTGACACTATAGATAGCAGATGCTTCAGAAAAACAAGTTGTTACCATTTATACACAACAGGCTTATTCTATTATATTTTTCTTACTTTTTATAACCAAGATATAGTTTTATTAAGGTATCTGGCTTCAACTCCACCTCATCAACATTTGCATTTTCATCTTCCAAAACCTACAAGAAACAAAAAATTATTATTAGATATATATTTGCTAAATTGTGTTTGAATGAATCAAATATGCAAGAAAGCAAAAGACCTTACCAATAATTTTGATTTCAGTAAAATCTGTAGAACTTGTGCCAAGATATCCTACAAGTTACAGGAGACATTATCAATGTGAATTTACAATACTTTTTGTGCAAATGTCAAATGAATTTTGACAATGAGTTATAACAAAATAACTGAAAAGTCCTGCATGCATTGGAGCTATTCAGGTTTCATTTTTCATAGCTACAAAAATATGTACTGTAGGCCGAACTGAAAAAAAAAAAAAAAAATCACCAATATAGGAAAAAATTGCAAAAATAGAACACAAGGAGCAAGGGTGGGGAACCTAAGGCCTGGGGCTAGATGCGGCCCCCAGCTTGCCTGGATCTGGCCTCCAAGGCATGGGCTCCCTCCCAGCATTGGGGAACTCATACTGGTGCTCCAGCCCCCTGCCATCCCCCCACAGGGCTGGAGCACACAAATTCTACTAGCTCCCAAGGCTCTGGTGTGTGAGCTGATTGATTTTAATGTGGGTCAGCAGCCCTCCACCCAAAAAAGGTTTCCCACTCCTGATATAGAGCATTCAGACAGTGAGAATTAGTGACTGAAAAATACCATAAAAGCATATGGGAAATATTAAAGACTTAATTTTACCGGATTACAGACAAATACCACCACTTTAGCATCAACACAATAGTAGATCTTCCCCTTTTTTGTGCCAGACTACTCTGAGGTTTCTCAAATAGGCCAATTTCAAAGAACAATTCTTTCCACTTACCCCTTTAATGACCCTTTCCCCACTAAATGGTGCTGAAATGTAGGGATGCATCTAGCCAAAGACTATTTCATTCATGCTGAGTAAGAACTCAGAAAATGCACGATAGCAGCTTCCTGAACATTTTTCAGGTCTTATCTACATTGGGGCTTATATTTAAGTACAAACACTTGAGGCCAGGCCCTGAGGAAGTTGCACTAGTGTCTCTCTCAAGTACAGACATGTGAAGCTGCTAATTCCTCTGCTGAAACTGAACCCAGTCTGAAGCAGATAGATGCTACATCCATGCAAATAGTATTGAGTTTGCACCAGGTGAAGCTACATAGGTGGCTGACAATGTCCATAACAGAGGCAATTCTTCAATGCAGACATCACCTATGAATTTTCTATGGAGCATCCACAGCTCTAATTTGTATTCACAAATTTATTCTGTCTTTGGCAGGCAGGTCACTTAACTTTGCTGACCAGGAATAATTTGCCTTTTCTCAACATGCTTTAGAGCAGACCTCGTGTGAACCTATCGGAAAAATTGCTAGTTTTTAAACAGTTGGGGTATAGCATCCGCTTTTGAAGGAACAGTAGGGAATTGCCTCGCCAAGTAAACAAACACTTAGCCAATGAACCTGTTCTCAATGCGTTCATGTTCTTAATCTTTCAGGATATAACACACATGGAAACCTCTAGGAACCTGATAAAGGGAAACCACCACCTTTCCCCAAAACAGAAGTTTTAAAACAAAAACACATGCACTGGAAAACCAATGACTAGTTCTAGGACCTGAGAAGGGAGGTAGTGAGTAATATAATTTTAAAGGATTGAGCACAGCGAACAGCAGAGAGCGTCTCACTTTAGACTTCATTAGCAACTTCAGAAATAAAACCTACAAGAGGTTATGATTATTGGAAACTAAACACGAAGACAAGCTGACCAACAAAGCACGACAAAAATCAAGAACAAAAACTACCACTGGAGTCAAACAGTTCAGACCTCCTACTCCCCTTTTCATGGTAACGGCAAATATGCCGAACCCTATGACAAGAGACTTGACATTGAAATGATAACATAAAACTAGTGTAATACAATATATTAAGTCACTACCATTTTTATTTGAGTACTGTCTGTCAGCTGTTGCACAGTATAGGCATCTTCTGTGTTGTACTGCAGTAGGATTGCCATCTGGAATGTCGATGCCTTCCAGACACCAAAGAAAGAAAAGAAAAGGCCAAATATAAAATCTAAGTGAAAGTACACATAACCTGAATGTGTATTTGAACTTGAAGCCCTGGAAAATTCATGAATCATGAATACACACACATGCAAACTCACCCCCTCCCCAGCCAAATTGAACTGAAACCTTGATGAAGCCTGATAGCGATAACTATTTAATCTAAAAGCAAAAAAAGGTTTATAATACTCAATTTGAAATTATCATCACTTTAAAAAAGTAAATATGAGATGTACTTTTCAATGACCCTTCGTACTCACGTCTACCATTTCTTCTCTGCTATTAAACAACATTTGAATGGATGTTTAAAGCAAAAATTTCTCAAAGATGTACTTTTTTTAAAAAAAATAGGAGTGAGAAACGGGGTTTTTTTTAAATAGATTATGCGTAAAATTCTCTCTATGCCTACGCATGAGAAAGCAAAGAGGCATAATGTTTGTAGTACAACTAAAAACAGTGAGACATTCATGCCTTCAGATATGTCTACACAACACAAACTTGAATGTGCGAACAATAACTGAGAACTGAGAAATTAGGCCACATGCTTTCAGACTACGTTCTTTAAAGACCTTCATGGGACTGCCAATAAAACATGATTTGCTATTTAAAATGGGATATAAATCTTCACACCCAGAATATTAAATGGAATCATGTAATGTAGCATGTCTCTCTGTATTTTTTTGGAAAAAGCCAGCAAATTACGCTCCACAATTTGCGTAGCTTTTTCCGATTGCATTTCCGCCAGAGGCTTTTCTGCCATTTGGCTCCGTCTAGAGGGGGCCAAATGACAGAAAAGCCTCCTCTTTGGAGGAGCCCATATTCCTCGTAGAACGAGGTATATAGGGGCTCCCCGAAAGAGCGCATTTGCTCTCCAAAAAAAAAAAAAGGGGGCGAGAAGAGCAAACGCATTCCCTGGATGTGGCAGAGTTTTTCCGGGATAGCTCCAGTATCCCAGAAAAACCCGCCAGTCTAGGCGTACGCTGAGAGTAATTTCCATTTTACCTTTAATATGAAACCTAAACACAGTTTATTGGCTTTCACTACTTGACATCAGAAACATTTTAAATACAATTGTACATACTGTAAGACTAATTTTTCATCAAGGTCTATAGTAAGTTAATGAACTACAGGGCTCAGACCATTTTATAGGGTTGCCAGATGGTTTCAACAAAAATACCAGACACGCTTGACATTACATCACAATCTACATCTTATTTAGAAAATACCGGATATTTATATTTTCTCATTTATATTCTCTTAATTTGTTTCCTGAACAGAAAGCTCAAATACTCGACTGTCCGGTTCAAAACCGGACACCTGGCAACCCTACAGACCAATGGTTTTCATTCAAGTTTACCTCTAGTAGAATTAATACCATAAATGCCTAAATTCAATAAATAGTCCAAGTAAGGCATTTGAGAAGACAAAAATCTGTTTATTTTAGTTCCTCTAATAAAAGACTGACCCTGCAAACCATAATGAACACATTTATGCACACACATACTCCTGCTGCTACACTGCTGCTCAATGAGCTTGGGAATCACACCCTTAGTAATGTAGGCATTGCCTTAGGAAACTACAGAAAACACAAAATGAATTTAAAATGCCAATATCAAATACTATTATATAGTGCTTACTTGATTTCCAGAGTTCAGAAAAGTACCAAATAGAGCTGAACATCACCTATACTTATATTAGGTTGTTTGTGTGCTGACATAGGTAGGCAGGCACTGTTTTAATTCACGGGAGTGTCTAAGTCAGATTTAGTCCCTCCCTAAAACCCAAAAGTATACATCATACTGAATACCTCTAGGAGAATGTAAGCACTCCGCCATTTTAAAAAGGAGCATAAAATAAGTCCTGAGGTTATAAAACCTCAATTTTTTTAAAACAATTATCTTGTTGTAATGACTACATCAAGGATTGACACAAGCTGAAAAGTTTTTTGGGGGAAAAAAAAACAGAAAATGTTTTAAGACCAGATTTTCTAAAGAGCTCAGATCCTATTTAGGCACTAAAATAAAGCGGGAAAGATTTCCAAAAGGAGCCTTCCAAGGTTTTGAGCACTTTAAAATTTGCCCCCTTCATTTCTTATGTCTAAGTGGCTGCCAAACTCTTTAGAAAATCTGGCCTTAAACACTTTAAAAAAGAAATACAGTGATTATGCATCATTTTTAAATTATTTTCTATCTCTCTGTTTAACCACCTCCAAAATTTGAAGTTAAAACATATTTTCTAGCTTCTTCTCAACTACTGCACACTCATGTTTTGCTATTGTAGGGATGGCCATGAAGGCTTGGCTCTTATTTTTAAGGTATGTGAAACATTTGTTCTGAAACTTTTCTCCCTAGCTCACAGACCTACATATATATTTTGTCATTTGTTTGACATTAAAAAAAAATAGAGTGAGCTAGGAACTTCCAACAGCAAGGTTCCTCTATGTTACACTTCGGAAGAATTCATTTAAAAAATGTTTAGATTACTCAGTTATTCACTAAACCTTTCCCTAATACAGTAAAACTCCAATAGTCCGGCATCCAATTGTACGGCATCAAAATGGCAAGAGCCTAGTAAGTAAGCTTTGGCAAAAAACAAGTCACAAGGCAGCAGTGGCATCAGCTGAACCGCGCAAAAAGGGTAAAAAAGGGTTAAAAAAACTAAAACATTACAGTATACTGTATACAGTATGTACAATAAAAAGAGTTAAAACACTTTATATACAGTATATATATATATATATATATATATATATATATATATATATATATATATATTAAAAACCAGTTTATAGTATCTCCTGATAGTCCGGCATATCCGATAATCCGACACCATCTAGGTCCCAAAGGTTCTGGATTATTGGAAGTCTACTGTACAAGGTTATTTTTACCTGTAATGTGTATCTATTTTTGAAACAGTTGGTAACCAGTTCCCCTTTGGATAGCTGATACAACCAGGTCAATTTTCTTCCACTATGACGACTGGCATAAAAAGCTGTAAATCTCTGGTAACTGCGTTCCAACTGCATTAAAAAAAAAGAAAATAATTTCCATCACTGTATTTTCAGACTTTTAAGTGTATTTGAATCGACAGCGTATAGATCAAGCCAGACTACCCCATGTTAGCATGCCCTTTGCTAGACGAGCTAGATAGAACATTTTTTTAAAGGTTCTTCAGACTTGCATACAAATTTCCTTTTGTGATCAACTTCATTTTAAATGTCATATGGAAAGGAAAAGAAAACAGGCTTATGTTCTTTTGCTTCTTTGCAAAGTATTAAGAAAGGCCTGAAAGGTCATTTCCTTTCCCTTCACTTCTCCTCCCCTACTCACTAGTTAGGGCACGTCTATACTGGCAAGTTCTGTCGCCAAAAACCCCAACAGCATACGGCCACAACCATGGGGATACGATGCTCCATAAGGTGAGCATGCCAGAGACACACCTCTCTCCCATTCAATCTTCCAAAGGCACATTCAACAACCATGAGGCATCAGCTTAGCCTGTTGTCGAACCATTCCTTATTGCTGTCCAGGTATCCTGTGCAATGGGTAAGTCAGGTGACCGAGGATCACTATCGGCATTTCCACATCCCCCACTGTAATTCTGTGGTCTGGAAAGAAAGTCCCGACCTACAGCTTTCTGTACAGGCCACTGTATCTGAAGATGCGTGTGCATCATGCACCTTTTTAGACCAGCTGTATTTATGTCTATGAAACACCCACAATGATGCACAAGCATCTGAAGCACCATCAAGAAGTACCTTTTCCAATTGATGTACTGTGTGGCAAGATAGGGTGGTGCTACACTGGGAATATGTGCGCCATCAATTGCCCCACCAGTTTGGAAAGCCCACGTCAGCCAAGCCACTATGCCATACACATTTCCCAGAAACACAGTCCTATGCAGCAAAATGTGATTTAGTGCCTTGCACACTTGCAGAAGTGCTGCCCCAATGGTAGACTTCTCCACTCCAAACTGATGTGCAACTGAACAGTAGCAATCGGGAGTTGCCAACTTCCAGAAAGCAATCACAACACGCTTCTCAACCAAGAGAGCAGCTCTCAGTGGGTGTTCTTGCACCACAGTTCAGCAAACAGCTCCAGGAAGGTTGCTTTACACATCCCAAAGTTGTGTAGCCACTTTTCTTCACCCCACACCTGCATGACAATGTAATCCCACCACTGAGTGGTGATTTACCTAGTCCAAAAGTGACACACTACTCTGCACAGGTGCTCTGTGGCAGCGAAATAAAATGCCAAGTTGCTACTGTCCGTGTCACTTGTATTGTCGTCCACATCTGAGTCGTCTTCTGACAGTAAGTTCAACAGTAGCTCTGCTGCCATGCGTGATGTCCTAAGAACATTGAATACAGCACAGGAAAAAAGTCTGGAATCCATGATTTCTCACAGCAGATGTTGGAGTGTGCAGCAAGGACTGTCAGTTTCAAATAACGCCAAAGGAAGCCGGAAGCCCGTGAAGCAAAGAGATGGAAGACAGGATGTTTTTTCAACGTTCCCAGAATGTCTTTCACTACGTTGTGCGTTTCCACAGTGCCTAGTGACTGAAGGTGACACCAGGCACTATGGAATGCATACTCGCATTGCTTTGCTCTTTCTGTCGATGGGGGAGCTAACAACGTGTCCATAGTATGTCGTCAGAGGTTGCGGTCTAAACATGACTTGGTGACTTTCGCATGTCGACAGTACTTGCATGGCCAAAACTTTCTAGTGTAGACATACCCTTAGGTTAGAAATTCAGGTCTGGACTAGCCGGAGGGCAACAGTGACTGGAAAACTGGTCATCATGTAATCTCAAGAATCAACAGAATGAAAGCTGAATAACTGAGAGGGTCTCCGTTTCTTAACTAAAACAAAAGCTTTAAAAAGCATGAACCTATTTTACTTTAATGACTACTGAATGTTTTGGAAGAAGGACATCTTGGTAAAAGATGTTCAGGTCCCATCAATTAAAAAAAAAGCATCACACACCTCAGACCTTCCCCCGAAAGGTCCTCCAGCACAACCAGGGAAGACAAGACTTACCATTTCTGATACTTCAAAAATTAAAAAATGAACAGGAAAAACATTTCAGGCTTTCTTTACATACCATAAAAGAAGAGATACTTAAAATTTAGATTTTTATTTGAATAAATCTTTTGCAGGTCATCTTTACCAGAGGCAAAAGAGTTCAAGTCATGACACTTTATGTTAGAAAGTGTTGGGGAGTTCATTTTAGGTCATCCATGAAAAATGTAAACTGAAACTTAAAACTTTAATAGAAGATTTAAAAGCATACTGGCTTACCTCAGTAGGTAGAGCAAACGTGCAGGACTGCTGAAAGGGCCATGATCCAGAACTGAGAACCTGTATGCTGAAATCCACTGGAAAAGAAATGTACATAGATTAATAGACTATCAGCTATTTCCCCTTTGTTATTATGGACCTGTCCGTGTGCAGTTTGGGAGAAGCCAACTCAAACAGGAGAGGTTTCTGTCTTGCCTAACCAGAAAGAGTGATGACACTAATACAAAAGACCATGGGTATTACCATTTGGAAAACATATTAAAATTAAAGACACTGTGAGAGGGAAAGGTAGGGTCAAGAGTTCAAATTTCTATTTACTCCAAATATAACTCAGAATTCCCTGGCATTTCTATAAATGTAATCTCATTAATTAGTAAGGATGTAAAATCCCATTTCATTAGTTAACGGTTAAACTTAACATTTAACCAGTTAACTGATTAATGGGGGCAAGCTGGAACAGCCCCTCTGCCATAGTAAGGGGGGCATGACCTAGTCACTTCTTATCTGCTTTAAGAGCAAGCAACAGGGGGACGGATGAGTGAAGGGAAAGGCCTCTGAAGAAAGAAGTGGAGTGGGGGACAGGGCTGTGGACTGGGTGCCAGTGGAGGTCCACTCCCTCCATGCTTTTATGGAGCTTGTGGTGCTCCTGTGTAGACATTCTCACTTAGGGTGAAGCCTGGGCGCTTAGCCACAGCAAGGTGGTGTAGTACTTGGAGCCCAGTTCACAGAACTAGTGGGAATGTCTTCATTGATATTTTTAACCCTCTTGATAGGAGATCTGAGTCTCACTGCCACAGGGCTGTTTGTGCAGCGTAGACAGATTCTCAGATGCCAGGCAGAAGTGAATACATTATATATATTAGAATATAAAATTATGTAAAACCTGAAATTGACCTTGCACAACACAGGAATGTAATAAAGTAAAAACTCAAGTGATGATTCTGTTAAAGCATTTTCCAACAAAAAAACGAAACCAGAGACCTCTCACTCTGAAAGCAACAGGCCTATATAACGAGCCAAAGGAGAATCTCTTTTTTCAGTACTATTCCTACACAAATATTCCTATTTAAGCAATGATTTGGCTCAAAGAAAAAACACATTTAAAACATCAGGTTTCACTTTGAGCAGAGGTGGATAAACTAAGACGAATCTTCTCACTGGCACAACTAATCTCCCTGTGATCTGTATCCTATCGGGCATCACAAAATGCTGTTTGGAAATCCAAAAAGTCTATCCAAGCAGAAGTTTTAATAACTCTAGTTTTCATTGGTATGCTACATGAATCAAACAATTCCCTCATTCAACAGTTGGTCATTTCCCTTTGTATCGCTACAATTAAAGGAAGGTGTGGCTAATTCAACAGTAACTCAAGCTTTTAAGAGAAAGGTTATATTAAATTTAATACTTACAATCTAATGGTTCTGAATTCGTCAAGTGCTTTTTAAATTGTTCATTCAAGTCCTTGCTTACACCAATGTCTTGGAACATTCTCTGAAGTTTAGAGGTGTACTCAAAACCACAAGCTTGCTGTAATTAAACAACACAACTTTGTCTGCAAGACCATGTATTTTGACACAGGAAGAACCAACACAACGAGAAAATAAGGGTTTCTCTATTTGGAATCAATTTATTCCCTGCCAATCAAAATCACTCTGAAAGTTCTGAACCCATTTAGACAAGTAACGTATTTTATTTGCTTTTTCTGTAGCTGTTCTGTCACCAAAACTGTGAGATCAACATTTTAAAAATTAAAATGAATCAGCTAGGAAACACTGTCATGAAAATTTAACCAACTAGTCTCAATATACAGTCTATTTGGTAGCCCTTTATAACAACTATCAAAATGAAAGAGTTATTGGCACTGTACTCCCCCTTCAAAAAACTGCACAGAAATAAACAGCAGTACAGTTATACAACTTGATTATGAACCCAACTGTATCGATTAATGAGTACTTCACTTATCTCCTTTGTCCAATTGCAGCACATGCAGAAAAAAAAAAGTCAACTGTTCTCCTAGCTTCAGGGCCAAAAGTGGCAGACTGGGGAACTGTTTGTAGCTGTTTGCTTGGATAAGACGACAGCTTAAAGATCTCATTTAAAACAACAACAAAAAAACCCCCTTAAACAACGAATAGTCTAGTAGCACCTTAAAGGCTAACAAAACATGTAGATGGTATCATGAGCTTTTGTGGGCACAACCCACTTCTTCAGATGACAGGAGTGTTGGAAGTCCAGATCCAAGAACCAACACTTCTGTCATCTGAAGAAGTGGTTGTGCCTACGAAAGCTCATGATAACATCTACATGCTTTGTTAGTCTTTTAAGGTGCTATTAGACGATTTGTTGGTTTTTAAGTTTTTGTAGTTACAGACTGACTTGGCTACCCCTCTGAAGATTCCAAAAAGAGACATACTAACTGCAAGCCTATGGGATTAAATTACTTGTGAACATAAAATTAGTATGATCAAAATTAAAAAGCTGTAAAATTATAAAGCTGCAACGTTATATTCAGCAGTGCCTCCCAAGCCATTGCTAAGAAAGGGAAGAATTACCTTAAGTTTAGAGATCATGCTTGCTTCAGCATCATCACTAGCACTGTTCTGGTGTACCAGTCTCTTTGCCAGCATTTTAGCATAGAATTTTTGAAACACATCCTTGTCTTCAATGTACTTGAATACAACCATCTGTAAAAGCCAAAAAAATTTTTTTTTTTACAAAAGGAACAGACTTGAAAATTTGTATCAAGTCCAAATTTAATTTAAAATGTCATACAGTTTAATGCTAATTATTTTTGAAAAATGCAGTCTTTTTAATCTTTGAAGTAGTTCAGAAGAGATCAAATGATTTTACGCCATAATATAAATTAAAGAGAATGGTGATTCTGTTCAGCTTTTTAAGGTATAATATTGATTGAAGGAAGAGGTTTTCCAAAAAACAAAGACTTTTGACTTTAAAAAAAAAAAAAAGAATGTTACCAAAAACTTTAATCTTAAATAGAAAAGAAAATAATGAAATACACAGATTAAAAGTTTTGACTGCACATGATCTACAGTCTTCTGTGATGACCTTCAAATGATTGTGAAATTAAAAAGCTTATATAGGGGAAAAAACTATTTAAAAATCTTACCACTTGATTGAGTGTATCTTCTAGCTCGGCTTCTTCTGGATTCTTAGAGCTGCAGTCAAAGAAGTGCACTACTGAGCAAATTTATTAATTTATGAAAACCCTGCCACATTCTAGATTAATGACTTGGTATATATGGAAATTTATTTAATAAGCAAAGAGTGCTAGCAAAAGACAAAGCGGCTCAAAATTTTTATTTCTTTTGGAGAATTTCAATCCACCAGCGAGTTTCCCTTCAAAAGGAGTGTACACTGTTTTCCCACCTGCTAATATATAGATTACATAAACTAATGCATTTAAATTAAGAAAATAGCTTTTTAGTTGAAGTACAGACTATGGCCCTCAAGACTGCAGTGGACCATGCTTGGACTCCTCAATGGCTAAAAAAGAGCTATGTTCACATGGAAAAAATGAACCCTGTACAGAATTTCAGGCTGTTCTCTGCAACTGAGTGCTCTCTTGCTCTCTCTGATTATCCTAGACACAGCCTAAGAGAATTTCTGGAATTTTTACACTTGCATTCTAAAAAAAGACTGATGTTTTAGATTTGTATCTTGGTAGGTTGAGAAGATAAGCAGACAACACAAAGGAAGATTTTCACACCACATGTTCATCAAGCGTACCCTAACCTAGAAAAACCAAGCATCCTATAAAGCAGGTTTCTCAAAGTGGCCCACGAAACCACTCTGAGAAACACTGCTATTAAAGGATTAAGCCAATATTTGTCTCTCAGGATATGTCTAGACTACATGCCTCTGTCAGCAGAGGCATGTAAAATAGGCTACCTGACATAGTCAATGAAGCAGGGATTTAAATATCCCCGGCTTCATTAAAATAAAAATGGCCACCACACTGAGGCTTAAGGGAGCGGTCAGACAAAGGCTTCCCCTGTTGACTGATTCGTGTCTTGACTGCCACGCTGTGCCAACAATCAGCTGATCCGGCACAGCATGGCGGCGGTTTTTATTTTAATGAAGCAGGGGATATTTAAATCCCCGCTTCATTGACTATGTCAGGTAGCCTATTTTATATGCCTCTGCCAACAGAGGCACGTAGACTAGACATACCCTCAGTGAAGCAGTTATCAGGGTTGCCAAATCAGTGCCAATATTGACTCAAGTTCCTTAAGAAAAGGGATGATTTCAACTCAATCCACAAGTTGCTGAACCATTAAATAGCAAATACTTTAATCAAACCATGAACCACAAAATCTTACAAGGCAGCTTTTTTTTTTTTTTTTTTTGCCAGAAAGACACAGAAAACTAAAAAGAAATGCCAGAGTTTTGAAGTAAAAAAGGAAAATGAATCTTTTCCTTTGTGAACTGAAACTTAAGAGCAACATGGAATTTTCTTTGGATAACACAGATTTTAGAAAATGTTCCTATTCAATTTTGTATATAGAGTTTTCAAGCAACCATTACTGCAGTATCTTTTTTGCTTGAATTAAATGTTTAACTATGTAAACATGTTTCTATAATGCAATATATAATTTCACTTCACAACTATGATTATAATAATAAAAAAAAACAACAACAAATGGTCTGGTAGCACTTTATAGTCATCTGAAGAAGTGGGCTGTGCCCACGAAAGCTCATGATACCATCTACATGTTTTGTTAGTCTATAAAGTGCTACCAGACCATTTGTTGTTTTTTTCTGTAACAGACTAATTCAGCTACCCACTGATGATTATTATAGTTTTTCAAAAAAATAAATGCTAGAAAACTGATTTTTAACTTTCCTTATAAGACATACCTTTTCTTTAACAAGGAGTCACAATATCGTGCCAGCAATTCTGGAGATTTACTGGATGACTGAGCCATTTTTGTAACTGCATTATTATTTATAAATCGACCGCAAGCCTGTAAATTACACAAGAAAGTTAAAGTTTTGGAAATCCCCCAAGTCAAAGCAATATAATGGTTACCACAAACATTAAACAAACTTTACCTTATCTAATGCAGCCACAAAGCCAGCATCATTGTTGAATGCAGACATGACTAGAGCGTTGTATTTCTTATGGACATCCAACACTGTTTGTACATACATTTTTGGATCCTGAAAGAAAACACAATCTGTTGCTTGTTCAACTTTTTGCAAGTTTCTCTAAAAAATGCAACTGACTAATGTCCTCTTAGGCAGAGTGAAAGTTTAAAAAAAGGGAGATTAGAAGTATTTAAAAAAAGAAACAGAAGTAGATTTTAGACTATTAAATGCATTTAAGTGACAAGGAAAACTTGTCCTAGTCATTACTACAGTAACAGATACGTAACTTCCTTGTGGTTGATTTATACATACATAAGAATGCATAATGTACAATGACTATTGCTACTATATAAAGTATAAAAGGAAAAGCAATGATATCCAACAAGGAGATGTTCTGAAGACATAAGTTTAATTAAAAATCATATCTAACACTTTGTCGTTCAATAAACCAAAACATGGCAATTTCTAACATGAAACCATGCAATTAGTTTTCCAGTAATAAGATCTTACTTCTAAATACTTTACCAGAATGCAAATTATCATTAAATTTTCCAATAAGGTAAGCCAAGATAGAACCAGAAGCCAATAAAAAGGTTCCTCCTTGAACAGCTACAAATACTGCAAGAAGGTTCAGACAGGAAACATTCTGAGACAAGACTGTCAGGAGACCTTGCAAGACAAAAACTGAGTCTCGTGATTTCAACGTGGTGTATCTCTGAAGATGCTAAATGTCACAAGAGTACAGGTGAGATGAAATAATCTAGGTGTATATAATAGGGATGTTAAAAAGCAGGTAATTGTGTAACCGTGTAACTGCTGAAAATCTCAGCAGTTACAGCAGTGTGGGGTGGCAGTCGGCTCCTGAGGAGCGGGGTGGGAGCCTGCGTATAACCATTAATGGTAACTGAAAAGACCAGGCTTATTGGTTAACTAAACGGTTGTATGTTCACATGGCTAGCATAAAAGTATAAGTATATTCAGGGAAGTAGGTGTGATGGTTCCCAAGGGAATGTAATGTAGGTGCTGGCTTGGAATGAACTGGGGGACAGATGCAAGTAATTTGTGGAGGAAAAGCAGCAGGAGAGAAAGGCAATGTTTCTTTCACTTTATCATCTGCTTGAAAGTCATCCACTTCTTTGTTTAAAAACACACAACTGTATAGTCAGTTCCATTATGAGAATATACTCTGCTCTTCCTAAATTCCCTTTCCTCTCCATAAAACTAAAACAACAAAAATAATACACCTGATAATCTGCAATGTGTGTGTTTAAAAGTTATTTAAATACTGTTCAATGATGCAACCTCAACATTTGTTGATTAAAGTGAGGCACCTCATTACAATTCTTTTATAATTAATCAGCACTACTTTCCCTTAATAATAAAAATACTGTACTAGAAAATAATTGTACGCAACCACCTCCACTTATGGCCATCCGCACTTACGACCAAAGTGGTCGTAAATGCAGATCCGAGTTACAAACAGCGTGGTCGCCATGTAACTCTATGGGATCCGAGTTACGAACACTTCGAGTTACGGACCAAGTGTTGGTCCGTAACTTGTTCGTAACTCGGGGAGCGGCTGTATATAGTTTGCAGAACTGTTGTAGATGAGAGGATATGAAAGGGTGAAGTGCGTGATGCACTATGTTCTAACCACCATCTCCTACAGGTAGAAAGGATAAGCTTTTGAGTGCCACTGACTTGAAAAGGAACTCTGTGAAGCTCAAAAGCTTGTGACTTCCATCAAGAGAAGTTGGCCAATAAAACGTATTACCTCAGCCTTCTTGTCTCAATTTTATGCAGCCATATTCAGCATATATAATATTGTATCTGAAGTAATAAAAGTTAAATTGATTTAAAACATTACAGGTCAAGAGACACAAGTACATAGGATGCAGTACAGAATAAAGAATAGGTTGTCAGTAGACCTCGACCACTTAGTCCCCAGCTGCTGTATTCTGAAGGAACTATACAGGCCTCTCGGTTAACTATACAGGCCTCAGAGGCATTCACCTCTCACAAAATGAACTGTTAACAGTCAAATATAAAACTATATCCGAAAAGATACTTGCATTTAGAGCAGCTTCTCCACACTTCTCAATAGCAGCTAGACCCTGATTATGAATGTGCGTTTCCAAGAGTTTTTTCAGCTCTCCAAGGCCATCCTGGATTCGAGATACAAGGTTATACATGCGTCCCAAGTCTGGAAAAAAAGAAAGCCAATCTCTCTCATCTGTATTAACTATGATATCCTCTCTCCCAACACTCCAACGCTGCATTTTTGAAGTGGCCAAAGAACATAGCCACACATTCATCAACATATGCATAATTGCAAGTATTATTACATAACAAATCAAACAATTTACACTAAACAATTGCAGAGTAATACAAAGAACTAGATGGCACTAAAGGACAAAACCTTATGAAAATAAAAAAATTCTGATTAAGTATTAAATCACTTCTTACTTCCAGTACACAAATCAAGGAACTAAAACCAAGATCTAAACTACAGTAAATAATAACTTATTTCTAGTTTTCATAAAGTTCCCACATTTGCGAGGAGGTGCTATGTCATACAACTCAGTTTAAACTTTGAGTATGTAAATTAGGATTTTTGCCTCCAAGTCCTCTATAACTGATATCACTGTTTCAGCACCACCAGCAGTAATAGTGGTGGGAGTGCTAATGTAGCGTAGGCTCCAGCTGGCCAACAACATGACCACTGTATTCTGTAATCCTCTCAGAGCAAGTACACATAACACAATACTTGAAACCTCAGAAACCACCTGCAGCTTTCTTTAAAACAAAGACACACAAGCGCACACATTATTTCACCCACTGATGGAAATAAAACAGTGTTAGCAACCGTGGGAAATCTGAGGCAAAAAACCAAGTGCAGATGTGGCCTTTGAGAGAAACTTCAAAAAGTGTGATATCTGCAAATTTTGTTGGAGAAATGCTACGGCCTCCTCATCAACCTTTTGGGGCATGGGGGCAGAGGAGATGATATTCAATGACTGCTAAGTTTTAGCAAATTCTGTTTTGTTTTATAAGCCCAACTAAAAAGAGAGGGATGATTGACAAAGAGTTCCTCTACAAAACTCAAGGTCACAGGATGAAAAACTTTATTGAACATATAAAAACAACAGGCTGCAGCCAAGATTTCCCAGTGATTTTGCAGTGTCCAAATTGAAGGAGTTTGATGTTAAAAGTCAAGTACTCAGCTCTTTTTAAAAATAAGGCCCTTTTTCAAGGTCTCCAGTTGAGCACCCAAAAAATGAAACACAGAAAATCACCAGTTGCCATAGAAAGTCTTGGACTTAGTAAATAGATACTCAAATGTTCAGGTAAAGGACAAAATTAACCATCATGAACTACATACCATGAGATGTGATAATCCAATAGGGTAATGTTAGATTTTTCAGTCATATCCTACCATTCAATGGTGTGGAACTTTTTTGTATAGCCTATGAGTAGTTTATTAGAAACCCCAAATTACTGGATGTTAAATAAAAAGCAGTACACTATATCAAAATATAAACCACACAAAAATGGTGCCTTTTAATGTGGAACAGTAGTGACTCCTACATTAATATTGGCTAACTTTTTTAATTTAGTCACTTATAACTTGATGAACTTTCAGGATGATATATACAGACTGCCTCAAGCTTTTTCTAAAATAGTTTTTTCTGTAGTTTTATATATACACATCAAGACTATCTGATCCACAGTTCCCTCGTTTTGTTTCAGGACCCTGGTAAAATCTTCTGAACAGTAATTCTATGAGAGAATGCAACTCATGTGGTTGTTAGCCACATCTCAAAAGTGAAGGAACAAGGGTTGTTGAATCAGACTATTTATACTTAGAAGTAAACCGAAGACAAATGCAACAAGCAGGCTGAAGCTTTCATGGATTTATAAGGTAATTTTTCCTAAGACCTCTTATACAATGTTTAATAAAGATATTTAGTCCTGGCATTAATTGTACTGATGTGCTTAGATACCAGCTGACTAATGCACACAGTCTCCTATATTATTATTGCATAATATGCTTAAGCAATTACACAATACCTCAAGAGCGAGTGGTTTGTAATACAGCGTGCCTAATGTACCTTATATATGGAGGATCACAAGACAACACATTTCTGGCAGATGAGCTATAAAGAATATATTATTGCATGTAACTATATACCGTTTTCATTGCTGAGTTAAAATAATTAAAATAATTTACTTCAACACTTCATGAGCTTAGTTCCAATGACTTGAGACCTGACCGGACTAGATACAGATGATTTATATTAAGACTGAATTCCCAGGCAATAGGTTAATGCAGCTGTTTCTAGCCATGTTGAGTTATAAGATACTGGTGCTTAAAATGACCAAGGAACAATTACTGCCAGTTGTGCAAGTGAAAACAATTTAAGAGGAAAGAAACTTTTAAAAAACCAGTGGCTGTTTAAAAAGCTGCTCAGAGATTTGGTATCATAGACGTTGGTAAAATTAATGCACGGAGACTTGGAGAGGTGGACAAAGATGCACTAAGGGCACATCTATACTTAACAGATGATTGATGCTCCAGAGGTCGATCTTCTAGAATTCGATTTAGCGGGTCTAGTATAGACCGTAAATCAAACGCTGAGGGCAGTCCCCACCAACATCAGGTACTCCTGCTGCTTACGAGGAGTAAGGGCAGCCCAAGAGAGCGTTTGCTCCCGTCACTATGGCTCGGCTTAAGGTAAACTGCCATGGCTTGCCTTAAGGTAAGCTGACTCCATTATGCATTTTGCATAACTGGTCTAGTATAGACCAGGGGCAGATGTTTTAAGGGATTTATCACCATATGGTACACACAAGGGCTCACATGAACCATTATAAGCATAGTACTAGATTTTTAAAAAGTTAGTTAAAAGCATTAGTTTTTTATTGTTTGGTAGTGGTATTTTTAGTACAGTAAATGGTTTCATAGCTCTTTTTCCTGCTAGCGAATGAAGGAGATTGCTGGCCTAATTTTGTAGGATAATCCTTTGTACTTTTGAAAAAAATAAGTAGTGTTGGCCACTCCAGTCCTCCATTACAGTTGTTTTTTGTAATTATTTCTTAATGTTATCGCTACACAATCAAATCACTTCACTGTCCCTATCTTTGACTGTGCCTTCTGAAAGACATTCAATCGTGGTAATAAGCAGATCCACTGTCTCTCCCACGGAAGTCTTACGCCTACTATACTTCAAACAATTTCTTATAAATATTCCTTTAGTTATTTATTCCTCAAATTCTCTCTCTCTAAGCTCTTATAGCCCCCATTTTAGATATTAACTACTGAAGTTTATATTGCTCCATTGATCCATTTATATTGATTCATTTCAGTCTGGCTTCAGGCCTGGTTTTGGAACAGAAACAGCTTTGGTTGCCCTGGTAAACATCCTACGCTGGGAGACAGATGGGGGAGTATGTCCCTGTTGATTCTATGGACCTTTCAGTGGCTTTCAATACCATCGACTATGGCATCCTTCTAGAGCACCTGGCGGAGTTGGGTATCGGAGGCACTGTTTTGTGGTGGTTCCAGTCTTAGCTGATGGGACGCTCTCAGAAGATGGAGCTGGGGGCTGCTAGTCGATCCCATGGCAACAGTGCTACAGAGTACCGCAAGGTTCCCTCTTGTCCCTTATGCTGTTTAACATATACATGAAATGGCTGGGAGAGGTCATAAGGAGATTTAGAGAACGGTGCCATCAATACGCAGATGACACCCAACTTTATTTCTCTGTGACATCAGATTCAGGTGTGGCAGAGATGGATCTGAACTAGTGTCTGGAGGCAGTGACTGGATGAGGTCAAATAAACTGAAGCTGAATCCAGGTAAGACCGAGCTCCTGTAGAACAGGAAGCCATCTGTCTGGGAATATGGTATGTTACCTGTTCTAGATGGGGGGGTATACTTCCCCTCAAAGAACAGGTATGCAGCTTGGGAGTCCTCCTGGACCCTTTTTTAACATTTTTTAACAATTTGAGAACCAGATTTCCTTGGTGGTCAGTGCTTTTGGGCCGCTTCGGCTGATCCACCAGCTGTGACCCTTCCTGAATAAGAATGACCTGGCTATGGTAATTCATGCCCCTGTCACATCCCCATTGGACTACTGCCTCTGAAGAGCGTTCAGAAGCTTCAACTGGTCCAGAATGCAGCTGCTCGAGTTTTAACTAACAGAGCACATTATACCAGTGCACAGGCTTCTGGTAGGTTTCCAGGCACAATTCAAGGTCTTGGTTATGACTTATAAAGCTCTAAATGGGTTGGGAGTGGGGTATTTGAAAGACCATCTCCTCTCATACGAACCTGCCCAGGGATGGAGGTCAGCTGGGGAGGCTTTGCTCTGTGTTCCACCACTTATGGAGATACAGTTAACATCTACGTGGAGTAGGGCCTTCTCAGTTTTTGCCCTCAAGCTATGGAATTCTCTCCTCCAGGATATTAGCCTGGCGCCAACGTTGGCACTGTTTTGGTGCCAGGCTAAAGCTAACCTTTTGTACTCATGCGTGCGTGCGTCCCTCCTCCTGAGGTGTTTTAGCAGGTTTTATGTCCCCCCTTTGCGGTCTTGTTTTTTAGTCTCTTTATACAATTTTATTCTATATATAAAAATAAAATAATTATAGATATAGATATAGATATAGATATAGATATAGATATAGATATAGAGTTTTAAAATTTTGGTAAGCAGCTTCAAATATTTTAAAGAGAGAAGGGGAGTAAAAAATAATAAATAAATAAATAAATGTTAGTTTCCATTAGTAAGACCTATTTCCTCTAATAAAATGGATCTCTCTTTTTGCCTGAATTAAAATTACTTGTACCTTCCCGTGCAATTTTCCCCTCCCCCTCCTTTTTTCTTATGCATTCCATCTATCTCACACCAGTGTTTTGTGTAGCCACTGAGCTGACTCTATGGATTTCATTTTATTAAAAATTTCCCATCTCTCAGATTTTAAATTTCTTTATCCAGCGTTAAATGCACCTTTTGATGCAACCACACCAAAGATATCAAAGTTAGCAATATTATGATCATTAGTACTATTAAGAGGCATCATCTCTGAGAAACTCCAAAACTGAAATTTGAACCAACTCACCTTCATTTTTGTCAGCATCCAGTAAGTTCTGAAACTCTGTATGGAAAATCTCCAAGTGTTTTTCAATAAGTACTTGCTCGCATTTTCGTGCTAATTCATCCTGTGTGCTCTCATGAAGATAAACCTGAACTCTACGCTGTTCCTCCAAAAGACGAGCTTCTGCCTACAGAA
Source organism: Rafetus swinhoei (assembly GCA_019425775.1). Taxonomy (NCBI): domain Eukaryota; kingdom Metazoa; phylum Chordata; order Testudines; family Trionychidae; genus Rafetus; species Rafetus swinhoei. Next base: position 162,067,340 of record CM033424.1, read on the forward strand.
CAAAGATCCATGTACTAATGTATAACAGCTGAGATGGAACAGCAGTAAAACCAATGGCTGCAGTATAAACTGATTTAAAAAAAAAATCTGTTGATGTAACATTATAGCTGTCTATTTAAATACAGAGAATATTGTTCTCACAGGAAAAATAGTGCAGCTTCTTTTTGTTTATATGTAATACTTTGTGTTAGTGTCCACATCATTAATTTTCCTGTTTTAATCTGTTAAAACAGCAAAACATCACTGAAAAATATTTTCATCCTATGGCTCTGAACAGCAATATTTTCAAAATAAATGAGAAATCAACCATGGCAGAGCATCTGCGGCGTTTAAGACATCAGGCTTTCCAGTGTACAGTTAAAAATAAACATGAAGAGAAGGTCCGGTATACTTGCACTAAAATTAACAGACAAACGTAGACAATTTTACAGTATGCACTCAACATGAGTTAGGGGGTTCATAAATACAGGATATAGGATTATATACAAAAACTCTCCAAAATTCACAAACTGCATTAGTATTTATTTTAATCCTTGGAAACCTACACATATATATTTCTGCTGATCTAAAATCCTGTTTAGTGTTTATTGCAAAACTTAAAACTGAATTTATGTATATGTCACCAATTGTCTAAATTTTGTTTGTAGAATGTGCTAACAATTCTCTTGATGATCTGTAAAAACAGCAGGGTTAGATGAAGGGGCACATGGGGCCCCACATTGCAGACTACGGATATTTTTATTAAAAAATCCATCACAATATAAAGAAAATTAGAACACAAGTTTATTCATGTTCCTAACTGTTAAACTAAGCATGAAATACATTAGGGATAAGCCCGCACTGAGTTTTAAAACCTACACATTAGATGGACAGAAAGGCCTTGCACAAAATAAAAATTTCAAATCATGCAGACACTAATCGTTAGCTAAATTCATTTCTATTAGGGATGTCAACAAATAGTCAACTAGACGATTAATGGATAGCCTAAGCTTATTGGTTAATCTCATCAACTACTCGCATCCCCCACACCCTGCTGCCTCTGCATAGGCCCCTGTCCACAGGGGGTCCAAGTTCTCTGTGAATGATGGCTGCTCTGCATCTCCCGGAGCACATTCTGTATCACAGGCACCTACACGGGGCAGCAAGCAGCCAGTCTGCAAGGGAAGCTGATACAGAGACAGGTGGCAGGGGGCTCACCAGGAGCGGGGGCAGGAGTGCACTGTCTGTCAGTCCCGCACCTGGGAAATATCAAATAGTCGTGTAACCGACAATATATTGTGCAGTTACACAACTATTCAGTTATACAATAGCTAACATCCCTAATTTTATAAAAGGTATCTCCTCTGAGGACATGCATGTGGATAACAAGCTTCCAGTTACAACAGTAAAGATTGAAAATATTAGAAACAAAATCAAGAGTTTTGGAAAGGATATATAGCCTCAAACTTCAAGGGAAAAGCCTGTGGGGATTAGGAATCAACCTTCCCTACAAGCAAATTATTCTTTAATTGCCTACTGCAAGGTTTACTGCACATTCTTCTGAAGCATCTGGTACTGGCCAGTGTCCATAGCACTGGACTAGAAGGACAACTGGTTTAGTCCCCAGCAATATTTACATTTCTATGAGTCAAGAGACTCCATTGCTTAGCCCCTTCTTCTTATAGATAGTATCAAGAAATGTACTGGTCAAAAGAGAAACACTCAACTTGAAATGTATTCATTTCCAAAAAATTAGCTCAAAATAATTTCTCATATGGCACTTGCTCAAGTTCCTCTGCCAATTTCTGTGCTTTCAAAATTCTATTTTATTAAGCATTTCACAAAGCAAGAGGAGAGATACCTCAAAAAGAACAATGGAAACCAACTGATCATACAGAAGAAATACACAAAGCAATAAAAACAGGAAAAAGTAAGTATTTCCTATTTCAATATTAATCTGTTGAAATACTCTTAGGTGTTTAGAGTAATAACAGATAATAAACCTCAGGCAGAATTTGTGATTTTTCACTTTGATGGGTCTCTATAAATCTATCCTTTTCCTATGGCTACACAGACTATCACACCTTTACTCCTTCCCATTTCCCATGGAGTGAGAGCACATTTCCTTTTAATTCAGCAAATATATTTGCATAGCTAACTGTCCATTTCTGAACTTCAAGTAAGAAACTGACTATAGCCATTTTACATCATATTTGAACCTCCATGTGCTTATACAGAGCTAAAAGTGTTGTGGACAATAATGTACTATAAGTAGAATGGGTTTAGAAATTATTGTGCAATAAATACCCTCTCTTGTCACCAAGAATTTAGCTCCTGGCATGAAAGCCACTGCAGTCAATCAAGTGCGATTTGCTTTTTGGAGTCTCATTTTACTAATACTGATGAAGAGAAAAATTCTGTTCCAAATATTTATATTGTACAGATCACCACAATGTACGAGCACAAGCATTGTCTACGAAACCAAAGAAAAATTAAACATCCTGTGATATTGGACTCCGAATACCCTACCGACACTATCTACACACTGAAGAGGAAAAAGCAGGAGAAACAATTTAATACCTAATAGCAACTAAACAGTTCGGTTAACTCGTGTGGGTATTTCTACCACTGTAGTGAGACCATAGAAAAGAATCAGCGGAGAAGAAATTTGTTTCAGCTATCTAGTATCTAGCCCCACTGCATGCATTTTTCCTGAAGGCCCACATCCCTTGGTCTCCATGTATTCTGTGTGTTCCCATATTCTTTAGACTGGTGTCTAATGCACAGCTTTTTTTGTTTGTTTGTTTCAACTGAATTCATTTGAGGATGGCCCTTCTGTTCAGCTGGCATTAGGAGTTTCATTTCCATGTGGGAGTATCCTCTGTGAGGAAGGATTCAGATGGTGAAGATGGTCTTAGACCTAGAGTGTTAGAATTTGGCCCAAGACGGGGATTCCCAATGAGACTCCTCCTTTTCTGAAGATCTGATTTCCTGTGCCCTCTGATAGCTGCCATTAATCCCTGGTTCTTGAAATAGCTTCAATGACCTCCAGGCAGCTTTTTTGATGTCCTGTAGCGAGAAATGCTGGATGAACCCAACGTTTGGATTGGGATTTACTGTACTGAGATTCCTTCACTTTTCAGTGCTGTAGCTAATACGGACTATTTTTGTTTATGTGTGATAAGGTTTTCTTCCTTCTCTCTTTCGAGAGGCCAGAAAAAGCCAGAGCAATAAATCAAAAGGGAAATAAGAATTGCTGATTCAACAGTTATTGGAACACAAAAAGATAGATATATCTGAGATTGACTGATACTCAGTCAATAACCCAAATTCAATGATGTTAGGACGGATTTTAATGTACCCTTAAAACTTTTGTAGATAATCCACTTTATTTTAAAGTACCAAGCTAGCTCCTTCCAGTTTGAGGTATGATGAAACAGCATCGAGAGTGCTCTAGGACTATGGTTGCAAAGCATGTAATCATGTTTTCATTAGAGTACACAAAAAGCCCATGTTTTCATCAAATCAAATGGGAAGGAAGATGGAATCACTTTGAAGAGGGAATTTATTGAAAATTTATATAATGGCCATTATCTGGGATAAACAAGATCTATTTATTCCGCATATAATAAAACTGATTCAAGGAATCAGGCTCAAAGTTGTCAAATAATCTTTAACCAACTTGTTCCTAATTGTCAGAGAGACTTGCCAATGAAACTATCCAAGAATTTCAGTTTTTACCTAGTGCTATTTTATAGGGTCCATTACCCTAGAACAGTGTTCTTCAAACTTTTTAACCACACAATCACTTTTTTCAATTTAAGTGCAAGGTAAGGTCTACCTCAAACCCAAATACCCTTGCCCCATTTTCCTTCCCGCCCCTGCTCCACCTCTTCTCCAAGGCCTCACCCTGCTCATTCCATCCTCCTCCATCCTCACTCACTTTCACCAGGCTAGGGTAGGGGTACATCCTTTGGTCTTGGGCCAAGGAGTCTGGAGTACGGGAGGGGATCTGGGCTTATCCCAGGGTAGGAATTGGGGTCCAGGAGGGGTTTTAGGGTGCAAACTCTGGGAAGGAGTTTGGGTGCAGGAAGACTCACGTCTGGGGCAAGAGGCTGGGTGTAGAAGAAGATTCAGGGCTGGGACAGGAATTCAGGAAGCAGGCTCTGGCTGGGCACCGTTTAACTGAGACAGCTTCCGGGTGGTGGAACAGTGGGGTTAAGGCAGGCTAAATCCTGCCCTGAACCTGCATCACTCCTGAAAGCAGCTGGCATGTACACCAATGGCTCTGTAGCGCCATGTACTGCCCCCCCATCTACAGACACTGAGCCCACAGCTTCTACTGGCCAAGGTTCCCCGTTATTGATCAATGGGAGCTGCAGGAGTAGTGTCGGCAGGCAAGGACAGCATGTGGAGACCCCCTGCTCTGCCTCTCTCAGGGCCTGCAGGGACATGCCAGCCACTTCCAGGAGCAGCATTTACCATAGGAATAATTACTTCAGCCACAATAGGTTAGGCATTGTAGAACTCACTACTCAATAGAATTAAATGTAAGCGTGAGAGAGAAATGAAAATTATGAAATACACAGACCAGTCAAAAACCAAAACAAACCCACTTTGCAAGCAGTAAAACAAGTAATAGCAACCCCCCATGTATATGTTGGGTCAGGAGATGAGAGTGAAGGACAGAGTGTGTTTGTGAGAATGACAGACACACACAGTGTGTGAGAATGACAGAGATTTGAATCCCTCCATCCCCTTCTCTCTGTGTGGAGATACGGTACAGAAGCGGGGGGAGCCCTGACATCAGCACTTCCGTGCTCCCTCCAATGCCCTGCGCAGCAAGCAGGAGGCTCCCAGGGGGGCAGCTCCAAGGCAGAGGGCAGGAGAAGCATGACAGTGGGTGGAGGGGCAACTGAAGTGCCAGCACTTGATAGCTCCCTGGCCAAACCAGTCAGGATCACCTGTCAGAGGCTCCAAGATCTATCAGTAGATCCTGATCTACTGGTTGGTGACCACTGCCCTAGAAGATCCAGAGGAGATAGATTATTTAATCTATCCCCCACTTCTATGGGGACCAGTTTGATAAGGAAGTGGTTTGATGGTTGTTTTTGTTGTGTTTTTTTGCAATGTGGTCTCCAGGGCCTACATATATCATTTAGGTGCCACTGGTACCTTCATGACCACCACTTAACTGGCACCTAAATCCCCATGCCATCTACATTTCTATTAGCTGGCATATGCAAAGCTCTGATGCTTCCCACAGTTAAGGAAAAACTTGGAGCTCTAGGTAAACTGAGGTTTTGCAGGCCCCCTGGGATTTTCTCAAACTAGGCAAGGGAACACCTCTCTCACCAGTGAGGCTCAGTCCCATCATCATATTCTAAGCAGACCTAAGACCTGACATCTGTCAGACCATGAATAGCAGGTCCAGATGAAGATCATTGAGACAGCTGGGCAGCCCAGCACCTACATATAAGATGGCCAGAGGCACAGTGAATGTGGGGCAAGAATGACAGAAGAATCCAGCAGAAGACACAGGTTACTTAAGTGGCTAACTTGGATTAGGTGCCTAACTTCAGAGTCTTTGTATTTGAGAGTCCTGAGCAGGGGAAGGTGACTATTTGTGGCCCATTAGCCAGGTGCTCCTGGTCAGCTTCTAGCACATAAGCCCCTCTTTCTCAGCTTCACTCTGGCTAAGTTAGGGGGCTCAAAACTCAGCCTGCTGGCATCCAAGGATCCCTTTCTTAGGCACACAAGTCTCCCTTTGCATTGCATAGAGAACCTGGCTACTACCTCAAGACAAATGATACCCTGAAATTAGGGATAACACCAATGAACAGATCAAGACCTAAGCACCTTTGAGGATCTGGGACTTTGTCTCTTAAAAACAAGACAGGCAAGGTTTGGTATAGATCGTTTCAATTCTTAAATCTAATAATAATTTTTTTAGAGTGCAGTACTCAGCCCTCTTCCTGTTTGCAATCACATTTTATTCTCCACACTCTCTCATGTGCCTTGATCTTTTTGGAAGCCCATATGGATTTCAGCTACAGGCAGGACAAAGGATATGAGCAAACTACATCACAATAAAGTGGTCACCAGATTCAGGGTACATTAACATCTGCTATTCCGATGCATGTAAGAGCTCATAGGCTGCACAATCACTCTTTGAAACTTGGCAGAATAAAAAGTGCTTAAAAGAGAGTGCTGATGGTAGGCATCAATTAAAGCAAAAATGCAAAAGCCAAAAAGAATGTCTCTGACTTGTTTTAATGTCAAAAGAGGAGACTATCTATTGTCTACTACAATACAGCTGGGCCATTGGGGAAGCAGCAAGTGAAATACCTTTGCACTGCAAACCAAACAAAAAAGACCTTTTCCTCTCATGCTGGAACAACAAATGCTCTCAAACAGAATTCTGCTGAACTTTTCCTAAAATCTGCTTCTTGATGAAAAGGGGATTTTGTCTAACCAACAAAGGCAGTGAGGCCCTTTGGTACCATTTACAAGCCCAACTCTTAGTGCTGGAATGGAAACCAGGGCCTGTAAGCCACTACGACATAGTTAATAGCTTTTTCATTGGGAAATTTGACAGGCCTTTGACGTACCTGAATGTATGCCATCACTTCATTTGCTGTGCCCATTAAGAAAGGAGAGTTTCAAATCACTGTAAAAACACTGAAGGGGAGGAATTTCAAACCAACTAAGAGCAACAAAGATAGTAATAATTTCTGTTGAAATTGCAGCGGAAAGACAGCAAGTATTTTTGCTTTACTACAATAATTATCATCTTAAGAACTCAAATATTTTATTAGTGCTTACCTCCAATGGATTTCTGGATCTAGGAAATAAGCACTGAACTCCAGCTACTTAATCATAGCTCACCTTTTTCATGTATTCTGTGACTGGGTTCTGTTGCAAGAATTCAGTACTTTCTCTCGTATAAAACCTCTCTGTGTCAGCAAGAAACTGAGATTCAAAAGACTCTTTATACACTGTTAGTGTAGGTCCCTTTGCAAAGGCATCATCTTCATTCAGTCCAAGTTCCACTAAAAACCAAAGTACACAATGATTAATTGACCCTTCATTAAATGATCTACTATACATTTTGAATGTTTAGTTCTCTTCGCAATTAATTATGAATCACAGAAGTGCATCCTTAATTCTAAACCAATGATGTGCACTAAGAGACGCCCCCAATTAATCATGAATCTATTCTGTATAAAAAAAAATTCAAACAACTTTACTGAGGATAGATGAAACTGACAATGTGTGCTTACAGTTTTCATCTAAATAAAAACTCATGAAAATAAATTGATTTTCACAATTTGATCTCTGGAACAAAAGTATCCATTTAGTTTCTTGCTTGTCTTCTTTCAGACAGGTATATATTTCACCTGCTGAATAAAGTGGTCTTTATTTTATTACTCATTTGAATTACTGTAACATTTAAGAGCCCCAGTCATGGAACAGTATCCTATTACACGAGGCATTACACAAAGAGAGAACAAAGAACAGGTCCTGAAAATTGATGTTACTTCACAGAAACATGAACTTCGGCTGAGTTCCAAAGTCTGACAAATACTATACATTGTACAAGGAAAATCAGAACTGAAGCTGAAATGTCCTTAACCTATCCCAAAGTATGAAAATACAGTGACATGCAGTTATTAGGAATTTAAACAGAATAGAATCATCACATTCTCTTATGACACTTCTCTGTTAATTGACTTAAAAATGTGAACTCCACAAAGAGTGCAGCCTTGAACAAATGTGTTTTCCTGGAGAAGCTGGCAAAGACAGCAGATTAAAAATTGGCCAGGACTGTATGCCTTAGTCAGCTTCAAGCTGCTGACTGTACTACAGAACAATCTCAGAGGGGCAGCCATGTTAGCCTGTAACTTTAAAAATAACTAGTAGTCCTGTGGCATATTAGAGACTAACAAAAATATATAGTACTATGAGCTTTCGTGGGAAAGACCCACTTCGTCTCAAGTTTCGGGGGCTCCAACAAGCAGGGCCTGCATTAGACTTGCTGGGGCCCCAAGCCCCACCACCTGGGTCCTGATCAGCTTACTTCACAGGAGTGCTTGTGGCACTCTGCTATGGAAACAAATAGTTAAGGTATCTTTTTAATATCTTTTCTTCTTTGCAGATAAAAGGCTAATGCCTTCAGATGCGTACAGAATATCACCTTCATCTGAGACAAGTGGATTACCTGACTCATCCGAAACTCAAAAACTACTTTAGGAATGAATCTAGGGTGAGGTCACAAGAAGACCTTCTCTCTACAGAAAGAGCTATAGTGGTGGGTGTACCCTAAGTCCTCCAAGCTCTCTGAATCTTCTGGCTGACATTACAGCTTTTAGGAAGGCCAGCTTCATGGACTGATGGGCAACAAAGCATGAGGTTAGTGGCTCAAACAGAGGTTTAGTGAGCAACGGTAAAACAAAACTGAGGTCCCACCAAGGTGTAATTTTCACCAATGGTATAAAGGATTTAATAATCCCTTTCAGCAATTCAGTTGAGACAGAATGAATGAATATAGTATGGCTGTCGATTGGAGGAGAGAAAGTGATAATCACGGCTAAATACACTTGCAGAGAATGAGAACAAAATCTGGAGACTTAAGCATAAGATGATACACTATGATAGCAGAGATCTAGCAGATTTTGCTGATGAATTTGAGAGTTCAAATTAAGAAATGTTTCCATTTTCCTGAGTAACAGCTTCTTGTAGAGTCTTTGCTACTTTGGATAAGGATGGATTGCACCCTTTTAGAACACGAGCACACTATTTCTGATACCCATTAAATGCCAGGCTTTGAGTTGTATCAGTCCTGGACTGGGGTGCTTCAACTTGTCCTTATTCTGGATTAGGAGGTCCGGCAATGTGAGGATGTTCATGGGTAAGTGAACTGAGAACTTAACCAGATCCATAATTCAAAACTGTCTTAGCCATTTGGTCCCAATCGGGATGATTCAAGCACTGTCTTCATGGATATTCTGTAGAACTTGTGATATCAATGGGATGATAGAAAAGGCATACCCAAAGAGACCCTTCCAGGATACCAGTATGGTATCTTCCATTAAACTCTTTCCCAGGGCTTCTCTGGAACAGCACCGAGAAATTTTCTTGTTCTCCCAGTAGACAAAAAGTTCTTAGACTGGAATTCCCCTCTGGATGAAGATGCCCTCAAGAACTGAATTATGACTCTCCCACTGGTGACTGAGGAAAAAGTGTCTGATTAACCTGTCCCCTAAAGAGTTTTATACCTTTGGTAAATATGTTGCTAGTAGGATTATGTGATGGGTGATGCACCAATTCCAAAGAGGGGACTACTTCAATACACAAAGGGAGAGATATCAACACACACACACACACACACACACACACACACACACACACACACACACACACACACACACACACACACACACACACACACACACACACACACACACACACACACACACACACACACACACACACACACACACACACACACACACACACACACACACACACACACACACACACACACACACCACTATCTATAATACTGTTTGATATTAGTTGGACTTGTATGGATTGGGTGAGTGGGAGGAAGGGTTTGCAAGGTTGATGGACTTCCCAGTTCTAGGACGTCCATAGAGTCTAGATATTTTGCTCCATATGATAATTCATGTGAGCAATTCAACCCAAAGGGAGGCATTGGTAACAATGGTTACCACGGGAGGTTCAGTGAGGAAAGGGATTTGCCTCCTGACCCTTCTCCTGTTTTGTCCACCAAACAAAACTTGGGATGGAACTGTCATCTACCATTTAAGATACCCTTCTTGATGTGGGCATGGAGAGAAGCCAGGCTTGTAGGCAGCAAAGATAAAGCCTGGTAAGTGGCAGCAAGTATATGAATAAAGTCATGTAGCCAAGGAGGGAAAGGCAAGTTTTGATTGATTGATCTGGGTCTGAGAGCGACCTGATCAGAGCATTCATGGCCTGAAATCTTTTGAGATGTCAATACATTTTTGTTGTAGTCGAGTCCAACATCTCACGCATAAAATGTATGAATCTCATCAGTGTTAATGGGTTTTCGTGACTGCTGCAGACATCCAGGAAAGGCAGAAGGTTGAGCACAACAACGGTTGCCCACTGAACTTTCCTTGTAGGAACTACCTATCAGAAGCCAGTCGCTGAGGCAAGGAAAGATTGTAAATCCCTCTCTCCTCATCCAAGCGGCCACAACTGAAAAACCTTTGTAAAGACCCTGAGTGCTGAAACTAGACCAAAGTGGGTGGGCTCTGAATTCGTAATGTTCATGATCAGAGAGGAACCCAAGGAAACTCCTATGGGGACTAGATGTTAAGAGCTATGAATCATGTGTCTGTTAACAGGGGAATTATGGATACCAAAGGTATTATGCTGAATTTTAGTTTTTGAATGAACCTACTCAACTGTGTCAAACTGAGAATTGACCTCCACCCTCCCATACTTCTTAGGGATCAAATAGCAAGATGAATAGAATCTCTTCCCTGGATGTTGAGATGGAACCCCTGCTATGGCTCTGTTGGGAGAATGGAATTCACCTCTTGGTGCAGAATCTGCTTATGACAGTGGGCCCCGAAAAGGAATTGGGAAGGGGGTTTATGGCTAAGAGGTACTAGAAACCATCGAACAGCAGCCACAAGCAATCTCTAATACCATTTGTTTGTTGTTAGGGCCCTCCAGTTTTTGGAAAACTGAGTAAGGGAGCCCCATATATCAGTGGAAGTGTACTAAGTGGTATCAATAAACTGATGTTGCCCTTGACAGCTCCATCAAAAGAAACTCTTCACTTGGGGGCTAGAGTAAGATAGGATGGATGTAGCAAAGGCTGGGTTACTGGATTTAGAGACCCTCTATCTCTTGCATGGTGACTCCTGAGGACAATGGTGGTATAATGGTTGAGGAGCTATGCTTATCTACAGTGTTTTTTCTTGGGGGAAGAGCTATGTGTGCCCAGTGAGCAGAGCTGTCCTCAAGTTTGATCTAGTAGAGACACTCATCCGTCTTTTTGTGATGATATTGAAGGGCACATCTTGGAAGGTATTCTGCACCTCACTAGGGAAGCTGAGAATGGCAACCACAATTCTCATTATAATAATGGCAGTAGCCACCCTCTTAGATGCAATATTTGCTGTATCCATCAAAGCTTAAAAGGAAGTTTTTTGCCATCAATCTGCACTCATCCACTAAGTCTTGTAAGCGAGCCCTAAACTCCTTGGGAGCTGGTCAAATTCCAAAAACATGTCATTAGTAAAATTCAGAATTAGCCTTGATAATTTGAGATTGTGAAGTGGAGGACAATGTAAGAGAAGACCTTTGGTACCTAGGCCAAATCACCAGCGTCTTTTATGAGAAGTAGCAGCATTTGCTATTGCTTGGACTTCTCTGTAGTCCCCTGCTCCACCAAGCCTTAGGTGGTAGCTGAGAACAAAAACTCTCCCTTCTTGGATGGAACAAAGTAGCCCTCTGAAAGGAGACAGCACAAAAAAGCAAGAGCCAATCCATCAGAGGCAGCAGTGTGGGGCAAAAGGCAGCTGGTCCATGAGGGGAGCTGATTTTTAAACTGGCTCTGCTCGTGGACAAGCTCCTGCCTGGCACCCCGCGCTGCTGCCTTTGATACAGAGGCAGCAGCTTGGAGTGGCAGGAGGCTCCTTGGGAGTGGGGCCAGAATGCAGTGGCTGTCAGCCTCACCCCCGGGGATTACAGAATAGTCGAGTAACCAATAAGAATTTATGAGGTTAATCAACTATTCAACTGACCGATATTTAACATCCCTACTCTGATGACGTGGTTTCAGACAAAGATGGCTGTTCTTAAGTCTGTGAGTACCCTTGGTTCTCATGTGAAGCCTTCTGCTTAGGCTTAACAGACTTAGCCTCCATTCCCAAGCTTGTGTTCAGAGGGGCGCTGCCTACCTGGTGAAACTGATGTATGAGGGCAGAGGGTGATTCCTAGCCTGGATCTGATTAAGGCCTTATTGAGTTCTATGTGAGATGTTTTCTGAGCTTGAGCTACACTTGGCAGAAACATGAACCTCACCCAGGCCCTATTGGCAGTTTTGATGGTTACTTCTCTGAAGAGGAGCGATTCAGGGTGAGGCTATCAGGTAACCATTCATTTCCCTATCTACAACAGGAGCTACAGCACATGAGCAGATCCATGGACACTGCCTGCAAAAAAATTACAGACTTAAACACACATTTCACATGCTTATCTCAAGACTGAAATACAGATAGGGATCATCACTGAAAGAACATCTACAAGCTTAGAGTTCTGATTACTCCTAGCTATGAATTTTTGCCCCTGAAAACAGAAAAGGTTGCATTACTAGCTGGGACGGAGTAATTTGTTTTAGAGGCATATACTGTCCGTCACTTCCCCCACGCCCAGATAGAATTAAAAGTTAAAAATTGTTACGTGGCAAATTACATTACTAAAAGTTTATTCTACTGCAAAAACCTCTCTTTATCAGCTATGGTAAAAAATGTTGCTTCAGGGCTTTGGTGGAAGATTTTCCAAGTGATTACAATAAAACATTAAGGAAAATTAATTTACCATAGGATTGTACGACTCCACTAATCAGCCTGGTGTTGATGGTTTCACCATTTCTTTCCTTTTCTATCAGTTTCAACACAGCATTTGTTACCTTTGAAATATGGATTAAAAATGAGTCAACATGCACTAAAAAAAACAACTACTTCATTAATATATACAATAATTATTCAGACATGTATTTCCACACTCAAGACAATCCAAACAACTGAAAAAGATTTAAGGCAATGTGCTAATCTTAACACCCCTCTTAACTCCCGAAAACTTAACTGAAAGTTGTGCGCATCAGTAACTTATAATTCAATACTTCAGCTAACGAACGGCAAAGAAATACGAAGGCAGTTTTGTTTTTAACTGTTTTTCTATAACATATAAGCAATCTCTAAACTTTGGTTTTATAAATTCTGCTTGTTTACATTTGAAATATATAGTAGAACCTTGCCAATCCATGCTTTGCTAAAGCAGTGGTTCTCAACCAGGGATCCAGTATTCCCTGGTGGGGCTGCAGACGAGTTTCAGGGGGTCTAACAAGGATGGCTGGCATTAGACTCGGTAGGCCTCAGAGCAAAAAAAGCCAAAGCCATGATGCACAGGACTGATGCCCAGGAACCCAAGCCCCATCACCAGGGGCTGAAGCCAAAGTCTGAGCAATTCAGCATCACAGTGTGTCTATCAGACACTTGCCCTGCTTGCTGCCCTTTAATGCTGCCCCTGGCTTTTATATGCAGAAAAATAGTTGTCTTGTCACGGCTGGGCCATGAAGTTTTTATAGCATGTGGAGAGAGCCTCGGGGAGGGAGGGAAGGTTGAGAACCTCTGTGCTAAACCATATCTATAAAGTGCATACAAATTTAGAGCCTCTTTGCTTCCCTCATATGTAACAGATAAGTCTTGCTGATGTCCCATATTACTAAACATTCATTAAAGGAGAAGCAGAAGCCTTTTCTCTTCCTCTTTGCAGTTTACCTTGGAATAATTACTTGTGACATTTTAATATTAACCTTAAGAAATAATGCAGTATTAATAAAATATGTACCTGCTTATTTAACGGCCTGAACAAACAGTCCCTCCAGGTCACCAAGGCAAGCTAAGTTTGGGGAAGAAGAAAAGAGAAAATGGTTATATATACACAGAATAATCCTTTATGGCACACTGAAATAATGTATTATTCTGAATTTAATTTTAAGAAGCTTTTAGTTATGGCAGCAAGTCTCAATTAGCTAAGCTATCTCAGGGAACGCGCGCCTGTTTTAAATCTATCCCTATAATTTAAAATTACTAGATAGCAATATTTTTGAACTCCTATTTTCCTCATTCTCCAGAGAGGAATGGGATTGCCCAACACTTACCTTAATAAATACTCCACACTTAAATTTTACCAAAAAATGGGATTTTCTGCTACAGGCTGATGTAAGGTCTTTGAATTCGAACGGTCAGAGGAACAGCAACTAGGAGAGGAACACTCGCTGAAGACACCCTCCTAAACTCTTTATCTTCCCATTTAATGTACAATTATTTTATAGTTCAATAAAATATTTATTAAGCAGAAACTAAAATAAAAAGATTCCTTCATTACATTACAATCTAAATTCACAAATGAGTCCAAGTTTCAATGAAAGGGAGAATATGAACACTGTGAAATGACAGTTTAGGCTAGTTTTTAGAAGTAATACAGAGGAAATGTAGAATACACAGAGCATATCTATTGAGTGGTTGTTTCAAATACAGTAAAACTCCATTGGTCCGGCATCATCAGGAACCCGGAAGTGCTCCGGGCAGCCGGACCATTGGAGATGCTCTGCCCCCGGATTCCCCGATTCAGCCGCTGCTGAAACTGACCAGCGGCTGAATCGGGAAGCCGGGGACAGAGCAGCTGGAGTGCTGCCAGTAGGTCCCGTAGCGCTGCACCTCGGCGCTGCGGGACCAACCCGGCAGCACCCCAGCTGTCCCCGATTCAGCCACTGCTGAAACTGACCAGCGGCTGACTCGAAGCCAGCTTCCCGGAGTCAGCCACTGGTCAGTTTCAGCAGCGGCTGACTTTGGGGACGCCAGCAGAGCAGCTGGGGTGCTGCCAGGTTGGTCCAGTAGCGCCGCTCCTCGGCGCTGTGGGACCAACCCGGCAGCACCCCAGCTGCTGTGCCCCAGGCGTCCCCAAGAGCAACTGGGTGCTGCCGGGTTGGTCTCGCAGCGCCAGGCGCGCTACGGACCAACCCGGCAGCACCCCAGCTGCTCTGCCGCAGGCGTCCCGATTCAGCTGCTGCTGAAACTGACCAGCAGCGGCTGAATCGGGATGCCTGGGGCAGAGCTGGACTATCGGAAGGGGGCTATGAGGGGTCTGGGGTGGCATCCCCCCCACACCACCCTAGACCCCTCATAGCCCCCCCTTCCGATAGTCTGGCATATTTGATAATCCGGCACCCCCGGGTCCTAAAGGTGCCGGATTATCGGAAGTTTACTGTACAAGGAGTAAAATAGAAGAGGATTTGTAGCTTGTGTTCTAACAGCAACCTAATGAAAGAGGGCAAAGGACTCATTAGCATCTAGTAATGAGTTTCAGCTGGCCTGAGCAATTTACTGTTCTCCAACTCACTAATGTCAAAACCTGTATCTAGACCATGTCATGCAAGATAGCAATAGAAAGCAAATGACATGATGATCACATATTATTGCATGGCTTATGTATGAAGGACAAATTCAAAGTTACAAACATACTGGAGCTCATATCATCAAAGAGCGGGTGCCGGGCACGGCTGAAGTTACCTCAACTTTGACAAAGAAATGTGGGTCTGCCATCTTGAAGGTTTTCTAAGATACATTAGGCTACGTTAAGAGAAAATAAGAATGCAATTTATACAGAAAGACCAATTTACAAATAGGACCAAAAAAAAAAAAAAACCCCAACAAGGGAAACATACATCTACTCAACAGCACGGGAGGGAGAAGAAACTGCAGGAACAGATCAATTTGTATTTTAACAAACACTATTGGGGGAAAGAAATAAGCATAAGACCTCCCTATACCACGAGATTCCATGTCCCTCTCTTTACAGCTTGAATGAGCTTTCTTTGGGGAACAGACTTCAGAAGAATCCAGTTAAAAAATGTACTGGACTATAAAAGAGAGGAGCAAGGAACCCCAAGTTACGATTCATCTAAGATGGCAAAGAAACCAAACACAAAGGGAATGGTCAGCCATCTTACAGGAAGGTAGACTGGTAAGGTAAGTACCACGATCAAAGGTTGAGTAAGAGTTCCTAAAAACACAGACGCAACCAGTGCATGCTTGTATGCTGTCTGGAAGCATCCACCTAAGGGAGCTACAGAAGCACAGAATTTTGAGGTACTCAGTGTTACAGGGCTAAAAGTGACAGCCTCTCAATAGTCTGGACTGCTCCCCAGAAAATGGCAGTGTCAGAAGAATACAGTCAGGGAAAAGGCTTAGATGGAATACAATCAATTAAATACTGAAATAAAACAAAAGCAGATCAGGAGGCGGTCACAAATAGCTTTCAAAGTGGGAGAAAAAGGTCATTTTTTGTGGAAGATGAAAAACCAGTGAATGGGAAGGAGGAGGAAAATATGGTTAAAACAGTTTACTTTTTTTTTTGCAGCATCATATTAAATTGCATGTAAGAGAAAGGTCCAGGAAAAAAAAAGTGCAAACAATACTGATAACAGTCCCCACCAGAGCACAGAACAATATTTTGGGGGCAAAAAGAGCAAGGACATGAATTTTGGAGGTTATATAAAATGGCACAATTTAGCTTGTCTAGACATGGAGAAGGAAAAAGGTATCGCATAAGCTTGCAATTCTGTCAAATTCTGATGAGCATCATACGAAGAGTGAGTTTTAAGGAGTGATTTGTCTGAAGAGAAAGCAGATGACTGGTGCAAGAGGGTAGGAACAGAGTAGGGATACATTTATATTTCCATCAGAATGTTTTTACTAAAATTCAAACCAATTAAACTACTTGAAGTTGTATAAAATACTTACTGAGTAGATTTCATATATTCCTTTACGACCTTCATCACACTCACGACGAACCCAATGTCGATTGAGGTAGGCACAAATACCATTCAAAACTTTGCTTGAAAACCTATAATCTTCCCATTGTTGAGTGTAAAATTTCAGCACACTCTCATCCATCAAGTCTTCACCATCCTGAAATAGGGCAAGTCCATCAATACTGTACATAGCATTGTACTGTTTATTAAAAAATAAGCTATGTAGACACAAAAGTAATCATCTACTGTAAACCGAAATCCATGACTTACAACATACGTTGTTGCCTATAGTAAGATCTTTACTATAGCAATATGTAGGAAACAAAGTATTAGTAAATCCATTCTTACCTTGACAGTGGCCTGGTAAAATGTTAAAAGTTATGGGTTAGATATCTAGTAAAAACAATTGAGCCGTATCTACTCTACAGCCTCCACTATTAATACCACCTAGGTACCTGGAACAGTGGAAAAGTTCACGTGCTAGATTTCTAAAGTATATCTGCTACCCAAAAGTCAAGAGTGAATACTGTCTCATTCTTTGATATCCCTGCATATAGCTGGAGTTAAAAGTTGCTACCTTGGTAGAGGTAAAGCATTAGACCTGGCTTTTAATGTGGGGTTGAAGTCTGGACGGTAAGAAAAATGTAACAGGATACAGGGAAAGCTGAAGTATCTTTTTATACTAGATTAATATGGATTGTGGGAATGTTCTGGATACAATATAGGATACTCTGGATTGTCACTGCATGACTACAAAGTCTAACTGTTGGGGCCACTAGACACTTTGTATTCTTGCTTAAATTAAAAAGAAATTGAAAGCAATGGTTTATCTTAATACTGAACAAGATTCCAAAAACAACTAGGATTTTTTTCCTAAAAAAATTGTTAGTCCTATTAGTATATCATTGATAACTGCCGTGAGGGCATTTTCAACCAAATGAACAAGTTGCTTTTTTTTTTGTCAGTAGAGATAATATTGAGGTTAGCGTTACATAAACAAAATTCAGTAACCCTCACGGCAAACTAAAGTTTCACAGGATAGATTATGAGCACCAGCAAATGGTACATTGTGAAACAAAGAGCCAAAGGTTAATGGAAGAATTAAGATGTTAAATGTCATCATTTCCTACAAATCAAATCACTCAATTTTACTGGCAATGTTTTCCAATATTTTTAGCTTTAATGTGCTACTGGGGGGGCTGTGCCCCCTGCTCACTGAGCTCACCATTCCCATCTTGCAAAGGGTAGGCAACTCCGACTCTTGTCCCAGCCACTGGGGAGAGCCGGGCTGGGGCTGCACCACCCTGGGCCCCTTCTCCCTCCCCTCCCCCGGGCCCCCCTTCTCCCTAACACCCCCTCCGGAGCTGCAACGCACAGCCAGGCCCGTCTTTCTCCCCCTAGCCACAGAGTGGCTGGTCTGGGCCAAAGCCACGCGTGGCCAGGCCCGCCCCCCTGGACCTCCGAGCACAGGGGAGGGGAGAAGGGATAGGCCTCAGGCCACATGGCTCGTGGCTCCCTGAAACACAGGGGAGGGACGGAGAGAGGAGCTGCGGGGATGCAGAGTGACACATGTTTTCACTCTGTCGTCCCGCAGGAAAAGTTTTCTTTAATATACAGTAAGGATTTTGACCCCAATCCACCTGAGTTTCATGTAGTTATTCATTTAATTGACATGATGCCACCTTACCTTAAGGAGATTTGTCAAGTAGTTCTTCAGAAATTCTTTAAGCCGTTTGTACAGTTCTAAGCCAACAAACTGAGCTCCTCCCGGTGTCTGGCCTTTTTTAGATTTAGAAGGAGGTACTCCAGCTCCTCGTGCTTGATTAGACTGGTGTACACTAGTACAGTAGTTATAAACATGACTGACAGAAAAGTTAAGGAATATATGTGTGCATGATACATGGGCTATGCAAATTCTAGGAGTTACATATGAACACGAAAAAGCATTTATAAACAATGATTTATTCCTCCTGTGAGGATTACCTGTTGTGTCAGTAAGGAGCATCCCACAGGAAAAACTGAAGAGGAAACAGATTACGTTATTTGTCCAAAGTATTTCAGTGTGTAGTGGAGCTGAGAACAGGACAAAGTATTTCTGACTAAATTAATGTAATAACATTCCTCAAAAGGTCAAAAGTATCCTGAGAATTGCTTTCTTGTTAATTTAGTTTCTGTTCCCAGCAAAATAATAAAAGAAAATAATATTAAGAGAAAAAACATCATGAAATACATTTAGGCTATGTCTATACTGCAAGCCTCTTGCAGAAGAGCAAATGCAAATGGAGCGCTCATTTGCATATGCAGCACTCATTTGCATTTCCTCTTCCTTTCAATTTTTCGCAAGAGCCATTCTTCCTCAAAAAAATGAGGAAGAACGGCTCTTGCGCAAAAGGGGAGGTTTACGCAAAAAGGCGCCGTCTACACAGTGCTTTTTTGTGCAAAAACCTCTTGCGCAAAAGGGAAAGGAAGAGGAAATGAAAATGAGAGTGCTGCATATGCAAATGAGCGCTCCATTTGCATTTGCTCTTCCTCAAGAGGCTTGCAGTATAGACGTAGCCTAAGAGGGTGATCTATCAGGAAAAGCAACCATAAGGTTACATAAAGAAAACTTTCCAGGCTAATCTGACTGCCTTCACTTTTTGCTAGAATCACAAAATTAATGAATAAAGGGGAAACACTATGAATACATTTATATTTTAGTAAACCATTTATAAAAGTCTCAAAATCCTAAGAGGTAATAATCAAATGTATCTAAATGCACAGAGGGATCTAGGAGAGCACTGTTGAGATTGATGCTAGGTAGGAACAATCTTAGTTAACATCTTCATTAATAAACAGGAAGATACTGTAAACCATACTAATCTTTTAAAATAGGGGAAAAGACTAGCTCAAAGCCCAGAGACCAGTTAAACACCAATTAAACTTTAAATGGATACATAGGTATTGTGCTGGCCTGCTACACAGAGGTGAAATTCTGGTTAGTGAACTGAAAGGAATTTAAGCACTAGTTTGAACTAGGGATGTAACAGTATAGTTGTTTAACTGATTAGCAAAAGCTTATAGGTTAATGCTATGGACTACATGCATTTCCTCCCCCCCACCCTTTCCAGTACAGCTCAGCTCAGTTCTGGCTCGCACAGGGTCCAGAACCTACTTCTGCTGCAGCCCTGCTTTTAAAGTATATTAGGAGCCAGGCAAGCAGGCAGGCAGCTTGGCTCAATTGTGGCTTGTGCCGGGTACAGGAGCTCAGACCCACCTTAGACAGGGGCTGTTGTCACCCTGTTGTGCTGCCTCTTTATCAGAGGCAGCAGCACTGGGCAACAGGCAGTTGGTCCACAAGAGGACCTGGTTTTTAAACGGGTTCCCCTCGTGGACCAGGTCCTGCCTGACACCCTGCACTGCTGCCTCTGATACAGCAGCTGCCAGCTGTGCCCCCAGGGTCTACAGAATAGTCAACTAACCGATAAGAATTCACGAGGTTACTGGACTATTCAATTAACTGATATTTAACATCCCCAGTTTGAACAGACAAAGAAAAGACCCAGAAACATGGGCTGAAAATAAAACAAGACTAATTTTGAAGTATGCAAGCTAATACTAGCTGAGGAAAACAAGTAAGAGTGCATGCCCACACAGAGGGAAAGAGAAATATACGAAGCAGTTATGTGGAAAGAGACCCAGTATCACTAATGAACAGCAAAGTACACATTTGTTTACAATGTGACATGATTAAATAAAAAAGCCAAAGCAATTTTGGGCTGCAAACAGTCATCAAGTTAAACAGAATGGTGGTAATTCTTCTATAGCTTTAGTCTAACTAGACATATACCATGTCTATTAGGATGTAAAATCTCATTTAAATGGTTAGCCTATTAAATGTGAAGGGTTGGAGTGCTGCATTGCATTAAGAATGTTAACTAACGTGTAATTTACTAGTCGAGTAGTCGATGGAATTTCCACTGATTACTCAACTGGCACTTCCACATTCCTCCTTTGAAATGTACAAGAGTCCCAGAAGGGGCTCTTGTGCATTTCAAAGAGGAAGCGCCCTCACGGACCCCGGGCTCCATGCTGCGCTGCCGCTTTGAAATGCCATGTGGAACCTGGGGTCAGCTGGGGACATGCCGCACGCAACCTGGGATCAGCTGACCTCGGACTCCACACGGCATTTTTGCAGAACCTGGGGTCAGCTGGGGTCTCCCCAGCTGACACTGGGCTATGCGCGCTTCGAAATGCCACACTGGAACCCGGGATCAGCTGGGGAGTCCTCAGCTAACCCCAGGCTCTATGCAGCACTCCCGCTTTGAAACGCCACGGCGGTGTTTCAAAGGGCCAACACCGCATGGAGCCCGGGTATGGGCTCCATGCAGCGCTGCCACTTTGAAGTACTCTATCTCCCCCCCCCAAATTTGTTGCCTCTGTCTGACAGAGGCAGCAAGGGGGAAGGGGGGAGAATTGACTAGTCGACTCGATTATCCAGTAAGCATTTGCTTATCAGAGAGTCAATTAGTCAACTAATCCTTAATGTCCGTACACCACAACCCTCCTCTCCAAGGCCGAGATGAAGCGGTCCCTCACCACAGGCATTCGTAGTGAAAGAGTGCAACAAGTACATTATAATTACACGTATATAAATACTAGGACTGTCAAGTGACACACGTTAACACCTGCGAATAACGCAGAGCACAATTAACGCATTAATCGAAGGCGTTTCCACGGCACTGCCCCTCTGAAATGCCACTAGGGTGTTTCAAAGGGGCAGCGCAATAGGAGCCTGGGATCAGATGGAGTCCCCAGCTGACCCTGGGCTCTGGGCAGCGCTGCCCTGGTGTTTCAAAGGGGCAGCGCCTGGGGTCAGCTGTGTGGCACTGCCCCTTTGAAGCGCTGCCCTGGCGTTTCAGAAGGGCAGCGCAACACAGCCCAGAATCAGCTGGAGACTCCAGCTGATCCCAGGTTCCCACAGCACTGCCCCTTTGAAATGGCAGGGCGTTGTTTCCAAGGTTAGCCCAATGCAGAGCCCAGGATCAGCTGGAAACTCCAGCTGATCCCGGGTTCCCGCAGCGCTGCCCCCTTTTGAAGGCTGGGGCAGCCTTTCAAAGGGGCAGTGCTGCACCGAGCCGGAGTCAGCTGGGGACTCCAGCTGATCCCAGGCTCCGTGCAGTGCTGCCCCTTTGAAATGCCACCACTGCGTTTCAAAGAGTCAGCACCGCAGGAGTCCGGGATCAGCTGGAGTCCCCAGGTAACCCCGGCTCCACGCAGCGCTGCCCCTCTGAAACACCACCGCAGTGTTTCCAAGGGGCAGTGCGCGCGATTAATCGCTATTCCATTTTTTAATCTCGACAGCCCTAATAAACACATAAAACATACAAATGTTTAGGACTACTGTAAAATTTCTATAATAGAATGTTGTACAGGTTGAATTCTAGTCTGGCACCCTTGGGACCTGACTGGTGCCGAACCAGAGAATTTGCCGAACCATGGGGGAATCAATATTGTCTAGCAACATTACCAACACTTCCACTGCTTACTAGGCTCTTAGAAGACATTTAGGGGTAAATTAGAGCTAAAGAACAGCACAGAATGCTGAGCGCCAGGACCGGTGGCAGGAAATAAACTATATAGAATCATTGGAAATTTGGCCACACCCATGATAAGTGGACATCCAGCTAACTAAAATCATGCCAGACAGCTGATGACAGACCAGAGTGTGCCATGCTAGAGAGGTTCAATCTGTATCTGGAAGTGTAAATCTGGAGATATTAGGATATCTTAGTTATTTCCCAAAGCAATTTTAACTTGTATTCCTTGTGAAAGTGTACTATTTAGTTGCAACATCCATTTAGAAACACACACAGAAGATACAGATTCAATAAGAAATATTCTATACTGTAAGGGAACAAGTTACAATAAAAACCATAATGTAGATTTCTTGAATCCATGCATATAGAAGTTTCAGTAACAACACTCCAAATAGCTATTTTTGTACTGAATATCCTGTTTCCAAAAAAAAAAAAAAGAAAAAAGAACATGAGTCAAATGAGAAAAAGAGACCGATCATGTGCAGTTATTTCAAACTGATAAGATCCAACTGGCAGAGTTTCACAGATCTGTACAGTCATAGCTATCATACCCAAGTCTTGGTTTACTGAAATTACTATACAAAGGAAAACGTGCATTATATACATGCACTCCATTATCAGATGCAACATTTTTCCCTACAAATAAATATACAGGTATTTATTTTAACCTGAAGGGCTCCTTGCAAGCATATCCTGACACAGATTCAGAGATGCTGTGAAACATCATATATTGCACACAAACAGCATGGATAATGATGGACACTGCTTTGATGTCTCCCATGTCATCCCAAAACTACTTGACAGCAAAGTGGAGGGCTGGCTTACCATGGAGCTGAAGGAGAAGCAGTAAATGCCAGGTGTTAAAAACTGCCTTACTGAACCCCCTAGGATGCTATCAATGTTGGGAGGACACAGTCAGTTCAGCAAATGTGCTGGATGTGGAGGAGAGAAGAATACTTTAATTTTAAAAAGTGCCCCACTTCCAATTCACTGGACTGTACAAAAAAGGTATAATTTTTGTCAAGAGCAATGGATCGGTCATAGAATTGTCTTAACAACTCCTTCACTAGTATAGTGTTTTAGTTTGTTTGCAGACAGAAATCTATATTATGTAATAACAGTTTAGTATCAATAGCCAAATAAAATATAAGCCTCGTTTCTGCAATAACAGAAGAGACAACTGAAGCAGTAAGTAATCCTGAACTTGAAGAATTAACAAACAAAAAACAAACAACAGAAAAAAGAAACGGCATGTCACAGAACGAAAACAAAATGTATGCAATACTAATAATGTACCATTGTCTTATTTAGCCTACTGCTTTAAAGACTTTTTAAGTTTACATTACAAAGTGGTCACAAATAGGGATGTTAGCTATCAATTAATTGAATAATCAACTAACCACATGAATTTAGTGGTTAGTCCACTATTCTATAGTCCCTGGGGACAGGGCTGGCAGCCAGTGTGCTCTGGCCAACTCCTAGGAGCCCCCTACCATTCCACGCTGCTGCCTCTCTATCAGAGGCAGCAGCGCAGGGTGCCAGGCGGGAGCTGGTCTGCAAGGGAAGCCAGTTTAAAAACCAGCTCCCCTTTGGGACCAGCAGCCTGCCACCGTGTGCTGCTGCCTCTGATAAAGAGGCATCAGCACAGGGTGGCAGCAGTCCCTGTCTGTGGGGGGTTCGAGCTCCCTGCAGACAGAGGCTGCCTCTGTATTGCTACCACTGCGGACATAGGCTGCTTCGCAGCAGCAGCCCCTGTCGGGCGGGTGGATGGGGTTTCCAGCCTGTCCATGGGATGTGGAGCAGCCTCTGCCTGTGGCAGGTCTGGGTTTGTCACGGGCAGAGGTTGCTTCATGGCGGCCTCCTCTGCCTCCCCTCCTCCCCGCACTGAGGCAGCACCGCGGGGGAAAGGGGTAGGTGGCACCACAGAACCAGTGCTAGGGGGGAAAACGGCCTTTAAGCCAGCTCCCCCCAGCACCAGCTTCTGCTCCCCCTTCTGTTGCCTCTGATACAGAAGCAGCAACGGGGATGGGGGGAGTCTACTAGATTAACCGATAAGACTGGGATTATCAGTTAAACAACACTCGACTACTCTTTCACATCTCTAGTCACAAGTATCCCAGTGGAGGCTTTTGTGCAGCTGTCTTTGGTTAATATAGAAAAGCCTACAGCCTAAATAGCTAGAGCTATCCATGTATTTATATTTTAATTTATAATTAAGTTATTTTAAGTGTATAGACTGTTAAGGATGTAAAATCCTGTTTAATCAGTTAACCACTTAAATGTTATGTTTAACTGATTAACAATTTAACATGGGCGTGGGCAGAGTACCACTCCAGTCCGGCCAGGCTGCCTGTTAACTAGTAACCATCATCCTGCATTTAACAGTTATTTTAGTTCACAATGGTAGGTAGATGTGTTTATTTACAAGTATAGTAGGTAAAACTAATTTATCAGAAAAATACTAGAATGAGTCTAATTAAGCCCAAAGATATGCCAATATTTAGCTCTACCAGATGCCAAAAAGTGATAAAAGAAAAAAAAATATCAAGGAATAAAGCAGAAATTGGTAGAACAAAAATTTTAATCACAATAAAACAAATTTACAAATAAGGAAAAGATTACGCAGTAGGTAATGAAGGTGCCACAAAACATTTAATAAAGCTCCTAAATTTAAATATTAAAAATAGAATATCTGGGGAATCCTTATTAAAAGTAATATGTAAATTGTTAATCAGAACACTTTAGTGTAACAAATAGCTTCTGGAGCATCAGGCTTATTGGACCAATGCTTATGTAAATTTCAGATCAATCTAAATTTGGACAGTTCCCTTTAATATACATTTCACACAGAAATTAATTTAATCAAATACTAGTCCTGGGGGAATTCTGCAATTGCTGCATTTGGAGCTATAATAAAATTGCAGAATTCCCCCAGGACTGGAATACTGACTAAACAAACATTCTGAATGTTCTTACAAGATGGGTAACCTTTGTTTTTCTTTTTCTTTTTAACCAAATGACATTAGAAAGTCTCTTAAATGCCAGTATCAATTCAAATAGGAGATACTTGATTGAATAAATAACAGATTGTGTACTTCCTATCTTTCCCCATAACAAATGAAAAAGGTTAAAGCAGCACGTGCATTCTATCTGTGTAAGTAGAATTAGTATTTATTATAAAGGCATAGCTTTTGAAATATTGAAACAGTATAGATTATTAAAGATATGAAAGCAGCCAGGTTTTGTTTTAAAAATTAGAACCATACGATTGCTCTGACTGGTGTAGGAATAAGTGCATTAGAGAGTTCCTTGAAAACAATGATTCTCAGACTACATTTTAGTGCTGCAGGGAAGCAGGAGACTGAGGCTATTCCATAAAATTTTATTTTAAAAATGCAGAAAAACGAATTGCTATTTTTGAAGAAAAGGAAACATATGAATGCTTTTACCTAGAGTAAAATGTACACTTATGCTAAAACTCTAAAAAGAAATGCAATATTTTAAAACTTGTATGTGAAAGGTTAACCAGTAAGCATCCCTTAATAGGTAATGCTTAGCAGTTCCGGTTTATCATTAACCAACAGGGGCTGGAGCAGTTCCCCACATGCTGTGGGTAGCCTCCCCACCTTTAAACAGGTTAACCAGTTAAACAATGCATTTAACCAGTAACCAATTAAATGGGATTTTACATCCCTATTTCATCAGTTAATTTCTTGATCTATTTATTTATATTTGCACTCTGTGTTTGGTGCCAACAGAAGAGAGGTTAATAGTGTAACCAATCAACCGATAAGCAAAAGCGTATAGGTTAATGCTATAGACTACACACATTTCTCCCCCAACCTTGCCAGGAAATTTTTTAACAGGCTGGCCAGCAGCCCGGCTCAGTACCAGCTTGCACCGGGTCCAGGACCTATCCCTGCTGTGGCTCTGCATTAAAAGTGTATTAGGAGCTAGGTGAACAGGCAACCCAGCTCAGTTCTGGCTCACACCAGATACTGGAGATCAGACCACCCTCCTGGACAGGAGCTGCTGCCATCCCATGCTGCTGCCTCCATGTCAGAGGCAGCAGGGTGGGGCCAAAGGCAAGGTGGTCCATGAGGGGAGCTGGTTTTATGGAGGCAGCAGCATAGGGTAGCAGGGGGCTCCTCGGGAGTGGGGCCGGAATGCACTGGCTGCCAGCCTCACCCCTGTGGACTATAGAATAGTCGAGTAACCAATAAGAACTCATGAGATTAATCGACTATTCAATTAACTGATATTTAACATCCCTAATGCGCATGTGTATCTCAAACCCTAGACTGGAGAGTTTTCCCACTAGCAGTGCCTGTTTAGCCCACATATACATCCTAGGCCTCCTCATTCCAGACCAAAGCTACACAGGGATGCACAGGTGAAGCACCCCCCAGGTCCTTCTAGCTTATCGGATAGTCGACACACTAGTTGACTGGTCGCTTCCGCCGCTGCCCCCCCCCCCCCTCCACACCTTGCTGCCTCTATCAGAAAAAGAGGTAGCAAGGGAGGTGAAGGGAGGGGATGCTTGGGGGAACCGGCTTAAAAGTCAGTTCCCCCAGCTCCATTTGGGGGGGCAGGGGAGCAGCATCGGGTTCCACCTTTGAAATGTAAAAGAGTCCCCATTGGGGCTCTTGTCCATTTCAAAGCAGAAACGCCGCATGAAGTGTGGGATCAGAGTCCCCCGCTAGCCCCAGGCTTCATGCGGCATTTCAATCTTTGAAAGAGCAGGGGCGGGCTCTTGCTACATTTCAAAGCAGAAGAGCCGGCTATTAACTAATCAAATCGTCACTGGAAATTCCATCGACTATTCAATTAACGGAGTAATCTAATTTTAGCATCCCTACTCAGTACCAAAAGTCACTTGGTACCCATGAGGAGCAGGGATTACAGCTCATCCATTAAGGACTGATGGTCCCACATATAACTAGATTTTTGCAAGATGGAGTAGGAAATCAGTACCAACACAGTAACTGAGGATGTGGTGCCAATCCTGATAGTATCACTGATGATGGACACACTGATGTAGGCACTGACAGAGTTCAGCAGTGTTGCTTGCTTGGTACCTAAGGTACCAAATGGTCAAGTATGGACAGCGGGACTGAGCCTGATAGTACCAGACCAGGGTGCTTATGCTTGCCCTCCTGGTCTGTAGTAGAGGGTATCAAAGCCCTGTCAAACCCCCGTCTTTCCCTAAAATTCAGGGTCCTGTACAGGAGGAGCCCTTTGACAACAGTACCGAGCCACGAGAGGAAATGGGCTTTTTCAGAGCTGGCTCCTTCAGGTGAGAAGCCATACTTCTCTTTTAGGAAACCCTTTCAAAAGCCTCTCATAAACGCTCCTTAGAAAAAGCCTGCACCAAGGAGGAAGGGGAATCTGCATCAGTGATTAGAAGTCTGAGCTTAGTCGCTCTGTTTTTTCATGCGTTGAACTTGAGGGCTAGGCAGAAATTGCACTACTAGGAGACATAGGACTCCCCAAACAACGGACTCAGAGCGGCCGTTACGCACAAGAAGTCTCTCTCAGCAGGAGCAACAGCGTTTGAAGCCTGGAAAGCCAGGCATACCTGTCAGGAAAACTAGGTTTCCTATTGAGAAAGAGAGGGGCGAGGGAGGGGAAAAACCTAAAACCTAATCCTCTGACTACTATCAACAACTAACTAATCTTAACAAGCAACAACAACAGGAAACTAGCCAAAGCATGCTCAAGATAAGCAGCTAGGGCTGTCTCAGGCCGAAGCAGCTGAGAAGAAGTTGAGGGCAATTTGCCCATGGTTCCTTATATAGGCTCTGTGTCTGACACAAAGACGCACATGGCACTGTTAGCAGAAAAATATCTGTGATCGAGAGCTGAAAGAGGACACTACTCAAAGAGGAATTTTACTTTCCCTTCAATCAGGTGAACACATTACAAACACAACATAAATCTCTTGTGCTTTTTCAGTATATAAATACTAGATCACATAGCTGCTGTCTATATGTTTTCTTCCTAGAAGCTGAAGCCCTGGTCACTCAGGATGGTAATGACTCTAGAGAGCCAAGTGTCCCTATTCCTCTATATGGCAGCCAAACGCTCTTCACTACATAAGCTTTGGCAACATAATTCTGCTATCATTTGGAAACCTGCCATATGAATTTAGATAAATGGTAAAAGGCAGATATTTTGAAAAATCATTCTAAAAATCCTTTTTGAAAAAAAAAAGTCTTTGTAGATCCGCCTTGCACTATATTTGTATCATGGTTGAGGAGCTGAACAAAAAAGGAGCACGCGCTAGATTTCCTTGATTGATGGAAAAAATGAGAAGGCTTCCAATGTGAATTCTGATGCTCCTTCAACTATTTTGTTCTGATGAAAATGCTGAATTACTTTTCATTTATATTGGCAGTTCTGTTGTAGCCATAAACCCTAGGATATCAGCGAGATAAGGTGGGAGAAGTAGTACGCGTTTTATAGGATCAACTCCTGTTCATGAAAGAGAAGCTGTCGAGCTTACACAGAGCTCTTCAGATCTGCTTAGTGATTCCAAGAGTAATGGAACCTAACACCAAGTAATTCAACCAACTAATGATCATTGCATTAGTGCAAGATTGACTAAATTAACATTATTTATAATATCCTCAAATGTAATTCTCTCATTAAAAATGCCTTCTTCAGTATATTTAAGAGAAATTTGACTGATATTCTACCAAGCTCCTTTGACTGTAAAGCTATCGCTGGTATCTTGTTAAAAAAAATCTTTTCTTTGAAACAAACAGCTTTCCCACAATGCTTATTTGCTGAATGAAATTTAAAACTCTGGGATAGATGCAAGCTGGTCTCAAACCATTTTATAACAAACCAGTGCTATTGAGGTAAACAACTTTATCTGTGTAGTCTACAAGATGATATTGCCTTAAAATACCAAAAGGTAATAAAAAATGTTAAAAAGTAAACTGCACTAAGATCTGAATTTAGTGGCTCTTATACCTCAAATACCATCAAAAGGGTAAATTCAGATCTTGCATTTGTAAGAATCTCATATATCGTATGTGATACTGTTTCACTAACCTGCAGCGACACTAACACATGGTGGGTGCCTAGCATTACCACACATCTAGATATAGAACAGAGAAAAGATTATCCTCAAACTATATTTTTAAATGTATCTCATCTCATATGACTTACTTTGTACTACTTGTACTCTATTTGCTTTGGAAAAACAACCTAAGAGTAAAAACACAGATCTGCCACTCTTGCAGATTGGTTTTCCCACTTCCACTCAAGTAATAGGTTTATAAAAGAAGGATCTCAAGTCTTTATATTTCAAGAGATTTTTAGACTCTAGAATAGGAATATTAGATATTGGTTAAGTAGTCGAGTAATCGCATGAATTCCTATCAGTTACTCAACTATACTATAGTTGCGGGGGCAGGGCCAGCAGCCAGTGCACGCTGCCCCTACTTTCGGGGAGCACCCGGCCGCCCCACGCTGCTGCCTCTAATACAGAGGGGTTACGAGCTCCTCAGACAGAGGCTGCTGTGGGCCGGGAAGGAGTGAGAGGCAGCAGCGAAGCAGCCTCTGTCCATGGTGAGCTGACACCCGTAGCGGACAGTCTGCTCTGGCAGCAGCCCCTATCTGCAGGGAGGGCGAGGGGGGGGAGGAAGAGAGAGGAAGGTCCAAACTCCCTGCAAACAATGGCCAGCTTCTGTACGCAAGGAGTTCAGACACCCTACGGACAGAGGCTTGCCCCGGACAGAGGCTGCTCCATAGGAGGCAGCAGCGTGGGGCGGTGGGTGACACTTCTGATCTGGTGCTGGAGGAACTGGCTTTTAAGCCAGCTCCCCCAAACACCGGCTCCTGTTTCCCCATCCCTTGCTGCCTCTGATACAGAGGCAGCAAGGGGGAGGGGGAAATGCATGTTGTCAACAAGATTAACTGGTAAGCTTAGCCTTATCAGTTAATCGTATAGTCCACTACATGTCGACATACCTACTCTTGAAACTGAATACAGTTGAATCCGTGATCGTTACGTTTCTACTTCACAGTAGGGATGTAAAATCCCATTTAATTGGCTAGCTGGGTAAACATATTGTTTAACTAGTTAACTGATTAAAGGGGGACAAGCAGGAGGGTGGAGGACTCGGAACTGCCCTCCCCTGCCACCACAGGCCTGGGCTGCTTTAGCAGATGAGGCTTGCCGCAGATGAGGCTGCTCCACGGGATGCTGGAACAGTCCCTACCTGAGGCGGGCAAGGGCGCCCCACAAGCAGGGGTTGCTCTGCTGACCTGATAGGAGCAGACCCTGCCTGAGGGGTACTCTGGCCTACTGTGGACAGAGGCTGCTCCAGACAGGATGCTAGAGAAGTCCCTGCCTGTGGCAGGCCAAGACGCCCAGCAAACAGAGTTGCTCCTGTGTCCCAACCAGAGCAGTCCCGGGTCTGTGGGGAGCCCAGGACCACCGTAAGCAGGGGCTCAGCTGGAACAGTGCCCTGTGCACGGCAGGTGAGGAGCTCCTCTAGGCCCACCTGTTGAACCTTCACACCTTACTTCATAGCACTTCCTTAAGATTTCTAGCATTCATTTAAATGTTGCAGATTTTTTTTTAATTCATGCACGTTACTCCTCCTAGATATGGGGCTAAAAAAAAGTGTAGCTTATTTTATTTGCTCTCAAAAGTCTAAGACCAGATCCTGAAGCATCAAGTGCAGAATTCAACACATTCCCAACTATTACTGAAAGAGCATTCCATACAAATCCAAAGACTACACTGATTATTTCTACTGATTTGGAATCTGAATTCACAGTTCAGAAGATTATTATGAGCAGGGCTTGACGAACGGCGGCGAAAGCCACTCGCCAGCCCCACACTGCACATGCATAAGACCCGCACTGGGCATGCGCATGCCGCAAATGAACGGGGTGCCCGGCTGAAATCTACTCGCCACAGGCGAGCAGATTCAATACTCTGTCGAGCCCTGGTTATGAGCACATTCTATGAAGGTATATCTGAAGAACATTTGATAAATTACATACATCACCCTTCCCTCCTATGAAATTTAGAGGACTGCTTATATTACACAGCCTTCAGCCCAACCATCCTCTACCCCCTTAAACACACATTTTCTTCAAGTTTTGAAACTAATTCCCCATCTACTCACCCAATCTTACAAATAAGACTACCATCTGACAGATTTACAATTTCCTGAGACTCCAATATATTTAAAAAAACTGAATTTAGAGATATTATACCTATCTGCTTACCAACTGTTTAGACCTGCTACTTTTATTAATCAAGGAGCATAACAGAACTAGACTAAAAATTCATTGAGTACACACTCACTTCCCAAAAACATTTTTCTTTATTCTGTCTCTAAACTTCACAACAGTGTTTTCTTGTGATAAAGCACCTGCCCTACAGGAAACATACAAGGTTCTTAGAAGGGTAAAAAGAGGAAATAGGTGGGTGCAAAGCAGAAAGGGTTTTTTTAGACCTTTGTGAAAACCATCTTATGAACTCTTGAGTTGCACAATCACTTCTTTTTCTTTAAAGGCTTGAAGATTTAGAATGAGATGTACACCTTTCTGATGCTTTTTTGCTTTTCTCCATCACAAATAACAGATCTGACAGAAGAGTCTCTGAACAGGAACAATTTTCTTGAAAACAACTTCCAAGTATTAGGCTAACATGAACATGAAAACAAAAAACATCACACTGTTTTAGAATCCTTCTACATTTTAACCCTAGAACTGCTCAAAAATGTCAATTGCTCTCTCAGAGGAAGCCAGTAATCCTAGAGAGAAGTTCAAAGAGTTAGTCAGTACTCCAGACTGAAAGCTTTGAAACTGACTCCGGTATTCTCCAGAGAAAGATGCTAACCCTATGGCTGGACAAGCCCTACTGCAAAGGAAAATTTTTCCACTACTTCCAAGTAGATAACTGGACATTACAAAAAAGCCTTACAGCAAAGTATTGAAGTGAAAAAAAATGGAAGGAAAATTTTTTTCTATTGTGCTGATCAGTAATGAAGAATTACATGGTGCACCTTGTAAACATTAAATTATATACTCAAAATCACCTTTAAGTATTGCGGTCATAGAATTAATAGCATTCCACTTGACATTTTATAAATAAGAACAAAAATATTTTCAATACATTCACTTGTGATTTTTATTTATACCAGTGACTGGTCCTACTATTCATTTTTGTCACAGCAAAATGAGAAAGGCTAACTTTTCCAAAAATGAAGTTTAAAAACAAAAAACACCATCAAATGCTTTTAAAAAAACCCTTACTTTAAGTTGATTTTAGTTCTTAATTGACAGTAAAAATATTTACCAACTTTTTTCAATTATGTATTAGGATACGTGTAGAGTTCCATATATCTGGATTTTGCCATGCTTTGTCTGGTATAAACCTGTTGAATTCCAGCTCTAAGATCATCCCATATCTGATCAAGACCAATCTGTTTAAGTCCATGTGGGTTCTGACTCCTATTTGACGACATTTTGAGTTTCCTGTAAAGTCTTCCAGAGTAGCAATCGGAGATGGCTATTCCTCCATCAGATTCACAAGTAAAGTAACATTCCAAATGCAGGGACTCAAAAAGATGTTCTTTACATATGAAGAATGATATCCCCTTGCAAGATAACCTAAAAAAACAAAAGGGCAATTAGTTAACATTCACAGACATCAGATTCAATTTCCATGAGGGGCTAGAAAAAGGGACAGATCATTAAGTTATTCAAAAGTGAACATTACATAATTAGAGTACTGCCTGCTAACATCATCACCAAAGCACCTCAACAACAGAACATACTAATTAGGGGCTATTATTTTCACATAACTGTAAGCTTGTCTGGTGCTTTATAAACAAATACGACAGCTCTTGCAGCCTACATTCACAAAAAAAGAAGACAATGACAAAAAGAAAGGTGAGGCCCAGGTTATAGTGAAAAGTTTGAACAATGTGCATGTTTTAGGAGCTTTGTGATATTTTCCCTGCTTTTTATGACCGGCTGTACATCTGATGGTTACTTGGTGTGTCATATTTAAAATGCAAATCAAGAATGGACTACAATTTATGTATAAAAAGTCTGTAATTTTAAATATATATATTGAAGAGTACTGACTTTATTGTGTGCCTTCCATATCACTTTAGCAATGTTCATTAAAATAAGAATTTGGAAGACAACCACACTGTTAAACTGCCAAAATATTGATTAAACATTTTAGACGTCACTAGGGGACTGCGCCCCCTGCTTGCTACGCCTGCCAATACCAGGTGTCTCCCTGGCAGCTTTCATGGCCACCTAGAGCTTGGGGGAGCAGGCTGGGAGTGTGGGGGTCTCAGCTTGAGGATAAGTGGCAGGGCTGGGATCTCGGCAGGGCGGTGAATGAGGGGGTTGGGGGTGTGGGGTCTCAGTGGAGGGGAGGTGTGAGGGGGCTGGGAGTGCAGGGTCTCGGTGGAGAGGGTGTGTGAGGGGGCTGGGAGTGCAGGGTCTCCACTTGAGGGGATATCAGAAGGGGGTTGCAGATGAGGGATCTCGGTGAAGGGGGATCAGCTAGGCGGTGGGTGAGGGGGCTGGAGGTGCAAGGTCTCAGCTTGGGGGAGTGGAGACTCATACCCTGAGTCCGCTCTGCTGAAGACACGTTTAAAACTTCCCCCAGGCATGTAAGACAGGCATGGATTCACTGCTGCCCCAGGGCTTGGGTAAGCAGGGTCAAGGTGCAGGGAGCACTGTGCATGCCATGTTTCTCCCACCACCTCAGAGCACCAAGGAGGGCAAGAGAGAAGAGGCCATGCAACTCCTGCCTCCCCGGAGCACCGAGGGGTGGGGGAAGAGGAGGCTGCGCAGCTCCCTCCTTCCCGAGCACCAGGGAGGGGGCCATGTGTCTCCTGCCTCCCTGGAGCACCAGGGAGGAGAAAGGGAGGAGTCAGTATGTCTCCCGCCTCCCTGGAGCACCACCGCCTCCCCAGAACACTGGGATTGAGGGAAGGGGACCAGAGGAGCTGCCTGGAGCAAAACTTCTAGCTGGGGGCAGGTCAACGCTGGTGATATGATGATGTCACTTTGTTATCTTACAGGAAAATTTTCTATATAATATATAGAGATTAGTATACATGGTTGCTGCAGATGAGTATTAATGTTCTTTATAATATTCATTATCAGTTCTCTTTTATAGAATGCAAAGTACATACCAAACCATGGAGATCCACAAAAAGCCCCCTTTTTTTTTCCAGAAAGTAATAATCAACAATTATAGAAGTTAATCCATGAGAAATTATCATTGGCCTATGGCTAGTAATTTCTGCTGCGAGGCATTCATTAATCCTAGTCCAGAGTAATGAACAGAAGTCTTTATTTCTTACATATGATGTAGTAGGACAATTGTATATCAATTTTTAATTCTGAATTTAAGTGGCCCAAGATGAAAGTCTTAAAACCTGCTGCTGAACATATTTGCACATCATTCTGAATAATACTGTACAGTATAGTGATATAGTTTATACCTGAAATTAGAAGGCCATTTTAAAAACCACACATCAAAAGAAATATCTATTAGGGATGTGAATGGTTAATGGTTAACTGGTGGTCCGGCCTGGTGGGACGCTCCAGCCCAGCCGGCCTGCCCTTGTTTAAGTGGTTAACCAGTTAAATATACATTTAACCAGTTAACTGGTTTTAAAGTAGCACATACAGTTGCCTAGAAATTATCCATTCATCTAAAGAACTTCTTAACTGTATGGCAACAGATAATTAACTACTATTCTGAAATGCACTATTAAAATAAATAAAGCTAGCTTGTTTCATTTTGGTATCTGAGTATACAATGTAAAACAGTTGGTGTAAAAGATCAACAGATGTTGATGACAAGAATATAAAACTTAAATGTAACATTCCTGATCATTTTACTGATATCAATAAGCATAGTTCCAGAAAAAAAAAAAAAAAAGGTCAGTTTGAGATGTTTATTGAGATACATTTCACAAAACACATTTTGTTTTCATGCTTTCCCCATAGCAGACATTTAATTTTCACTAGTATACACTAATTTAGAAACATGTCAATATAGCACAGGGCTTTCTGTTTGAAATACAGAAACAACAGTTGTCAGTTATTTCCACATGTTGATAAGTCCTCACACAGATGTAGGTTGCCTGAAGTCAGATGTGTGTAATAGAACAGATACTTTACTTGAAATGTTTTGGGGACCGATCAAAAGTTTGTGCTAATCAATTTGTGATCTGAACACTAAATCTGGACACTGGGGGGAACAAAGGAATATTTCAGAATTTTTTTTTCCAAATATTTGTGTAACTTATTTCTCAGGCACCTATCAACTTGTAGTGTCTGCTCTTTACATGCATTAAATTGCCCTGCATAATCTGTATTTGATTACAACATTTCAGTATGACTTGGCTAGTCTCTATCTTGAATTTCGCAATTAAATGCTTATAATATAGCATTATAATCAACTGAGTTTACTGACTTTATAGACTGAAAAGAGTTTGCCTCTTCTAGTTATCTGGCACAAAACTGGAAAGAAAAACAGATGTATAAAGCTACACATTGCTTGCATAGATCTTTCCACATATCACTCATTCATAGAAAAGCCAGAAGGGGAATGAGATGTTATTTGACTTAAAAGGAATAAAGAATAGCTTTTATCAACACACAGGCCTACATGTTTCTTATGAAAGTAGCCACTCCTACTGATAATAACATACACAATGCTACGGCATGTACAGCAAAAATCAGATTTTGCTATGAAGCAAGGTTGCTGTTAAATACAACTTTTTCCTATGAAAATGTAAAAGCTTTATCCTACATGTAAAGTTATTGAATGGACTACTCAAGTCTATTTTAAAATTCATACGAGAGGACCCCTGTGTTAAATTGCAAGGTATGATCTAGTCCACAATTCCTTATATTTAAGTTTCTCTCTCACATAAGGTAATGATGATGATTAGGATTCCAAAGAAAAGAAAAACTAGAGCTGTACATGCATGGCTTTCCTGCAGGATAAAAATCGATTTAAAAACATAAAAATCAGAATTTTTAATTTAAATTTCTCATTTAAAATAACAGTTACAATTAAATCTGATCACAAACATGCTATTGCTAGACTTACTGTCTAATAAAAATCAATTAATAGCTCTAACAACCATCTCTTGCTCCTTGACAGTTCTGGGCTTTCAATTTCTGTTAATTTAGCTAATCTTTATGACTTGTTTAATTAGTTAACTAGTTTTAGAATCTACTACCCAAGTCTATAGTACAGAAAGCTTCAGTAAGAGACATCTAGAGTTGCCACTGAGTGTCATTTTCTTATTTTATAATACATGCCTCTTATTTTTTAGCATCACTGTCACAGACTGAAACGATGATGCCATAAGTCTATTCCCTATTTTACTTCACCATAACTCAGCGTTCCCAAAGGAATCCCGTCCTATAATTATTTTCAATGGGGCTCATTTACAGTGTCTTAGCTTTTCTGGATCCAGATCTGCACCAAAATGATAGTGGGAGTAAGGAAGATGAGAACTAGCTGTAGAAGTTTCAAGGACACCCTACACTTAATGTTCTGAAGACTTGTCTGTTGGAGTGAATAAAATTTGAAAATTAAAAAAAAATAAAGGAGTTTAAGGACAGTCATCAGCCTGAAACCCAGACGATTGCTTCAAATGTAAATGTGAAACATTTATGTAACATATAAGGGTTACTGTGTTTGTGTATGTGACTTAGTTCTTACCATTCCTAATGTACTGCTGCTGCACATGCAGTTTAATAGTA
The DNA here is from genome assembly GCA_019425775.1 of Rafetus swinhoei. Lineage (NCBI taxonomy): Eukaryota > Metazoa > Chordata > Testudines > Trionychidae > Rafetus > Rafetus swinhoei. Next base: position 162,104,288 of record CM033424.1, read on the forward strand.
CATAATACATATAACAAGTATTTCCTAAATTAATAAAAATCAAGTTATCTACAAAAAATTACACAAAATATGCCCTCTTAGATGTCATAAAATGCTGTACTGAGCTGTAAATTAACAGTGACCAGATTTCCACTATTGTTTGAATAAATATGTGAAGATGTATCAGTGGGAAATTTGATATAAGTTTTTTTGTGATGATTTAAAATGGCTTGATTTAAATCAATTCACCCTGCTTTTCTAGATAGCTTCACTCAGATTTAAAGCCCTTGAAATAAACTATGGCAAGGAAAAAACACTATGTCATGTACCAGAAACATAATTATTTATAATACTTCTGAACTTTTTATCACCGTGCTATACAAACATTAAATTTTCACAGGTATGCTGCATCAGCCCATTTTGCAGATAGGGAAATAGTTCAAAGTGACTTCAAGGCAATAATTCAGGAAGGCAATTACAGACCTGGAATTAGAAATCTGATGTTCTTGGATTCTAATCCTATGTTTAGTTCACCAAAACATGCTGCCATTCCAAGAAAGCACAGATTGCTAGTTTAAAAGTAAAGGCTCAATATTATAAACTTAGTCTGTGGGACTTCTCAGACTGGTAAGTACTACTATCAGTCTTAAACCGTCACTGTTCTTTCTTAGGGTGCGTCTACACAGCACTGGAAACTCGAAATAAGATACACAATTTGCGCTACTCAAATTTCATAGCTTATTTCAAGTCTATTTCGAAATAGCTTATTTCATCATTTGGCGCTGTCTACACACTGCCAAATTTCTAAATACAGTGCTATTTCAAGACATACCTTACTTCTCGTACAATGAGATTTACAGGGATGGCAAAATAGTGCGTCTGCTATATTTCAAAATAGTGGATGTGTTCAAAAGACGCGCAATAGCTATTTTGGGTTACCTCTGGTATCCTGAAATAACTTTGCTGTGTAGACATACCCTTAGAAAAAATGTTCTGGTGGACCGAGTTTAAAAGTAGGAACCAGGAACTTCTGAGTTGAAACACTAGCTTGACCACTAAATTGCTGTGTGGCTTTGGCATACAGAATCTAGATTCCAGCCACACCTCCCTCCAGCACTGACTACAAGTTCCTATTCATGTTAATGAAGCGGTAAAGCAACTCCTCTTGGTGTATGCCAAGGATGCAATGAAACCAACTCAGAGTTGTGTGTGGCATGTCTTGAACAATTTTTCAGAATCTAACATATGTTGTCTGCTGGCTGCACTGACAAAAATTGAACACGCAGAAATTCCTATGAGATTAAGTTCCATAATATTCTGTCAAAGTAAGCTTAGTACCTTCTTTACCATGAGCATAAAAGACAAAACAAAGGCAAAAAAAAGTTAGACACTATCTGAAATAATGATCCTGATGGTTCAAAATAGGAAACTGAAGATAATTAATTTGCATTTTGGGAGCATGATTCTGCATTACTGAAGTCAATATAAGTTTTGACTTTACCATTTATAACATAGCTTTACGCCAACACAGCACTTTTCATTAAAAGCACTATCTATTCATTTCTACAGACCTTTATGACAACTTCAGCTTGGGTCAATACTCACCACCTGACAAAAATCTGTTTTAAATATTGGAACAAACAAAATCAACATTTAGTGATGTTTCTCTGTTAGTTTCTTTCCATGACTATACATAAAGCAAGGGAGCAATGATGGCAATCTTCATGTGGTCTTTTCTGGTAAATACACTTTAATCTAGGAGTATGACATCACTTTGTAGACTTGATTAATCACTAACTTCTCAGTCAAAATAGCAAACTTTTTCAAGAGCTACACTAATTGATTAATGGGCTACTCCATTTGTCTATGCTGCATGCCAAAGACTGCCAACCCCGGTCTATGCCAACTTAATATTTGGGGCCTATCTTGTTCAAAGATTAATGTTATTGCAAGGCTGCTGATGGACAACAACAATGTCCTGGTGCTATAAGAAACATATACTGCAGAAGGCAGCTCAGAGCATCTCAAAATATCAGGATACATCCTATTCTCCAACCACAACCATCCAGAACACTGAATGGCCACTTATATCAGGCCAAAAATAAAAGACATAGCCAAAGCTTGTCAACAACAGTTTGGTATGAGTTGTGAAACTGTCAAATCAGTGAGCTGACAATATATAATATGTGTAAGCTACTTAATTAGCACTGACCCTAGCAATGTTAAATTGCATGCAATTAAGGAACTGTTTAACGGCTGAAAATCAAAGGCAGCAGTGCTGGGCAGCAGAAGGCACCCTGGGAGACTGCGGGCGCTGGAAGTTGGCTTTTAAGCCAGCTCCCCACGCATACCAGGAACCTGCATGTAACTATGAACATTAACCGATGAGCCCAGGCTCATTAGTTAACCGTTTAAACAATTACACTTTCACATCCCTAATGGACCCTTAAGGGTATGTCTAGACTACGCTGTATTTTAGAAAGAGGATATGCAAATTCCGCATATCAAAACAATACCCATGTGAATAATTTGTCAATTTTAACTGCCATCATCCAACATGAGGCTATTCAATGAATGGCACTGTTGGCAAACATCTTGCCCACGGGCTCAATACCTTTGGGCATCTACTAAGCCCCAAGGAAGTGTACATTCTGCTCAACATGGTGGAAAAAAGATTACACACCTCATTTAGATTGTGGCTCCACTCACTGCATCTTGAACTGCTCTGGATCCCTTCCTACACAGTCAAAGCAAGCTAGTGGCAGTATATTTAGCCTTGCACTCCTCATCATTAGCAATTTACCAGTTCCATGCTGGAAACTGAGGCAGCAGTGGCGGGAGGAAGGGGCAGGAGGGAGCTGGTACACATGGGGAGCTGCCTCCCGCCTTCCCCCGGCACTGCTGCCTCTGACAGTTTCCAGCATCAGAGGCAGCCTATATCAGAGGCCTCAGCATGGGGGGAAGGGGAGGCAATTCCCTGGGAGTCAACTTCTGGGAAGCCACCCCCTAACCCCACCTCCTATGTAAACATGTAACCTCAGAAATTTTCAGTGGTTACATGTTTTCCTAAATAAATACATTTTAACTAGGGACAGCCTATTGGTTAATCCACACAGTTAAATTTTGCACTGCCTCACTGCTGCAACTTCCGCTCCCTTCCATGCCTATGCCAGCTCCTAGTATAAGTTAATGCAGACCACCCAAAGAAGTTAATGATGCAATGTTTTGAAATGAAGCATGTTTTACAGGAATACAATTGTTAGTTAATTTCTTATAAATGAAAAAAAATGATCACTCATGGACTAACTTCCCTTTTTATTCCATTCTATATTTGACGGGAAATTAGTGCTTCCAGTTTTAAACATGTGCCACACAATTACATTTATTGACACAGAGCAATGCTAAGGCATAAGTTACTGATACATCACATTTTCCCTCCAGCTTAAGCCAGCTACCTTAATTGTGATAAGAAAGTTAAATTTAGATTAATCAACTAATCGAATAGTCAATGTAATTTGCATTGACTATTCAATTAGTCCATAAGAGCACCTCTACCTCTGAAATGTAGCAAGAGCCCTACCGGCTCTTGCTACATTTCAAAGGTGGAAACACTACAGAGAGCGTGGCCAGTGGGGGACTGTTTGAGTCTCCCTCTGGCCCCATGCTCCCTGCTTCTGAAATGAGCCCTCTTGGAGCTCTTGTACATTTCAAGAGCAAAGCTCCACCGGGAGTTCGGGACCAGTGAGGGACTGTCCCCAGCCGGGCCCAGGCTCCCAACAGCGCTTCTGCTTTTGAAATGTAGCAAAAGCCCTGCTCTAGCTACATTTCAAAGGTGGAAGCACCGCCAGTTCCCCGCTGCGCCCCTACCCTTTTTCCCCACGGAAAAGGTTCTGGGGGGAATCGGCTTTTAAGCTGGATTCCCCCCGGCTGCCCCTCTCTGATGGAGGCAGCAAGGAGTGGGGGGGCAGGGGAGAAGTGATTAGTCGAGTCACTAATCGACTAGTCACTTACATCCCTAAATTTTAATAAACCAAATTTAACTTTTCTGCATGGCTCAGAACTTATATCTGACAAAAATATCATTTGTTCTGTAAGATCAGATGACTATTTCCAACAACTCTTGCTGTTTTTAAAATTTATCTTTGCCTTCCAACTGCTCCTAACTGTTGCTACACTTTGTCTATACCAAAAAAGTGCACTATTTTAACTAAAACAGTTTATAAGAAAAATCAAAGCAAATTCTCAACATTGACACCCTTAAGCCCTGTTTATGTCACTAAGATGTTGTCTACATTGCCAATTAAACAGCAAAATTGTTATTGTTCACAGGTGTTTACACACAACCTTCCCCACCCCATCCTCAAAAAAAGGGACACAAATTTTGTAGCAGCAAGTGGCACTTCAAACAGCACGTTGTCTACAGGAGTAGGGATGTTAAAATTAGATTAATCAACTAATCAAATAGTCAATGGAATTTCCATCGACTATTCGATTAGTCGATAAGGGCACTTCCCCTTTGAAATGTAGTAAGATCCCGCTGGGCTGTTGCTACATTTCAAAGGCAGAACTGCCACACAGAGTTCCACCTTTGAAATGTACAAGAGCCCCAGCAGGGACTCTTGTACATTTCCAATCTGAAAGGCAGTGTAGAGCCTGGGGGTAGCGGGGGACTCTCCAAGTCCCTTGCTAGCCCCAGGCTCCATACAGCGCTTCTGCTTTGAAATGTACAAGAACCCCAGCAGGGACTCTTGTACATTTCAAATGTGGAATGCCACTGCTACACCCCTTCCCCCTCCCACGGAGCTGGAACTGGGGGAGAACCAGCTTTTAACCTAGCACCCCGTTCTCCTTCCCCCCCTTGCTGCCTCTTTCTGATGGGGGGGGGGAAGCGACTAGTCAACTAGTGTGTTGACTATCTGATAAGCTTTTGCTAGTCAATTAGTCACTTACATTCCTATACAGGAGTGTTCTCCTGTTGACAACACAAACACTGGCTGAAGGGGGTATAGGTATTTTGTTGGCAAAAGTGCAGACAAATTGTGTTTACACTGAAAACTGTGTAGTATAGACATAGTGTAAATTAAGCCTGCACCAGAGATTAACTAAATTGATTTTTAAATTGATTTACTTAAACAGGTTCATTTTTGCATTAAACTTGTTATACTAGTAAAAGGATTTTAGCAGGGACATATTTTCAAAGAAAAAAAAGGAATCTGGAAAAATACATGTAATAAAGAGTAATTTGTGTTCAGATTAAAAATGGTGAGTATTTTGAATGAAGAAGCTCAGCTGTGGCCCCATTTCTTACCTAACAATACATGAGCTGAAAGTATTTTTATGACATCACTAGCACATAAAGTGGGCTAAGAAATGCAGCTCCCTGCTTCAATTAAAGTGTTAATGTAATTATTCTCACCATTGCTAACAACTCCAACAGAGCCATGAGGGATCCTGAACCATGAATTTTTTATTCTCAAAGATTATTCAGGTGTTTAATTTTGTTTGTGTGTGTTTCAAGATCTTCCCCAAAATGGTTTCATATTACAGAGAAGAATTGTTTTTTGGAAGATAATGTTTCTAAGGTTCTCTTTAGAAAGCCAGACTTCTATAATTTAGTTTTTGCAGAAATTGGTCATCTTTTTCCTTTTTCTTAACTGTATGTGTCCCCCTTTCTTCTCTTTCACCCCCTCTATTTTGGCTTCTTTTCCAATCTTTGTTTTTTCAGGCATCTTCCAAAAATTCTTTTGTCTTCTCAGTCTCCCTTTTCCCCCCACCTCAAAAATTCATGCATCTCAATAACTTTCTTGGTAAAGAGGCCTGAACCATGACTTCCTCCAAAGCTCCTTCAATTCCTCTGAGGTAGGTATCTGACAGAAAATGAGGCACATCTTTCCTTCAGAAGTCGAGTAGGTTTCCTTAACAGCATATCAAGCCTGTGCTAATAGAAGCAGCAATGGTCTAAGCTTTGTATTGCTGATCTACAAAAGACGACTGGATGAGTTGAGCCACTACCAACACATTTGGCTTGCACATCTATCGCTTAGTTTGCACATTTAATCTCACTCAATATCCCACATTTTGTGTTTGGTACCTCTTCGCTCCCTGAGAGAACCACATCTGTGCTGCTGGTCTATAACACAGCACTTCCCCACTGCTTTACTAAATTGGGCAGAATTGCAATTTCCATTTGCTGCTCCTGATGGTACCAGTCAGTAAATACTAAATGCAAGAGCAGCAACACAGGAACTTTCAGAATGCGTGGAAGCAAAACCATAAAATTCCTAAACCAACCATATCCACTGCCTCAGGTTAATGTCTCCTGAATTAAAGCGCAATATATTTTTTTTAAACTCAAACCACAGCACTTTCCTTTGGTAGACATTTTCCATTGACATGAGACCAAAGAGCTATTCATGAATTTACATACTACATTTAAATAGTCAAGCAAAACATAGCGAATTAAGCACAGAAGAGTAGCCTCAATACTAAGTTCTATTAACATCACTTAAGAGCTTATTTCATCATAAACACAAAAGATTAAAAAAATCCATTTTACACCAATGTATACTAAATACAACTTAAATGCACAAAAAAGTTAATTTGAGTTCAGTTAAGGTTGAAATTGTGTCCTTCATAGAATCATAGAGCTGGAAGAGACCTCAGGAGGTCCTTAGTTCAACCTGTTTCCCTATATTTTGCTGAATTATAGCTGAAACTGAACTTTAACGTTATTTAGTCTAATTTCTGAACAATTTCATTATGTAAATTTTACAGATAAGAATTCTACTGAATTCATCTGCTGCTCTCAGTTTCTAGGAAGCCTCCCTGACCCCTGCTGGGTTATTTTATATCAACAGCAGAGATTGAAACCAGAAGCAGTTGCATAAAGAATAATAGAAATGTAGGGCTGGAAGGACCTTGAGACATTACCAAATCCAACATCCTGCAGCATGGCAGAATCAAGAAACCTAAACCATCCTTGACAGATGTTTGTCCAACGTTTTAAAATACTTCCAATGATGGAGATGTCACAACCCCCCTTAGAAGCCTCTTCCAGAAACCATTCTTATAGTTAGAAAGTTTTTCCTAATGTCTAACCTAAATCTCCCCTGCCACACATTAAGCCCACACTGCCTTGTCCTACCTTCAGTGAACAAAGAACAATTGATTACGATCTTCTTTATACTAGCTCTTAACATACTGAAGACTTATCAGACACCTTTCATTCCAGGGCTACTCAACACGTGGGCCGCATGTGGCTGGCAGGCCATTTGTTTCCGGCCTGCAGTACAGTTTGGGTTTAGGCAAGGCTCAACATGTAGGTGGGAGCCAAAACAAAAAAGTAGTCAATATAATGGTCTTCTATTGATATGCGTTTTAGTAGTTGAATTCCTGGACTGTCATTGCTCATTAAAAGTCCTGTCTTATAGATGGAAATTGGGTAAATACTGCATTTTATTAATATCAGCCGAACCAACTTAAATGGGGCCTGTGTGTTGTGTAGTCTTGCCTTAAACTTTATATTTATGCCTGTCATATATGCAACCACACTTAAGTTGCGGCCCTTGGCATGTGCCATATCATTGTGGCCCCTGGGGCTTCCAAAGTTGAGTAGCCCTGCTTTAGACTTTTCTAAAGATTAAACATGCCTGGTTTTTTTTTTTTTAATCTTTACTTAAGACAGGTTTTTAAACCTTTTATCTCTTTCGTTTCTCCCCTCTAGACTTTTTCCAATTTGTTCATATATTTCCTAAAGTGTAGCACCTGGACCTGGACACAAACTCCAGCTGAGGCTAACTAGTGCTGAGTAAAGCGGGACAGCAACAGAAGTGTCATGTAAGGCAAGAAAGGTGAAGGCTTATATCATTCTGAGGTATATTTTTTTGCATCTGCATCATACTGCGGACTCATTTTGTGATCCTTTTTAGCAATACTACCACCTAGCCAGTTATTCCCGATTTTGTGTTGTACATTTAATTTTTCCTTCATAAGGGCACTGGGAACTTACATCAGCATGCCTAAATCTCCCAGGGGTGTGAAAAATCCACACCCTATGCTGACCTAATCCCAAGTGGGATAACACTAGGGTGACAGAAGAATTCTTCCTTCAACATTGCTATGTCCTCTCAGGAACACTGATCACCTATACCAACAGGAGACTCCTCCCTTTGGTGTGAGCATCATCTACATTTAAACCACTAACGCACCAAAGCTACTACATTGGAGCTGTGCCGCTGTTGTGCTTTAAGTGTAGGTATGCACCAAATAAAATACTTCATATCCATCTTTACTGAATATCATCTTTTTGAATTCAGATCAATTCTCTAGTTCAGTGGTTCCCAATCTTTTTGATACTGGGGACTAGTAAACCCATTCACAAGCTTTAGGAGGACCGGTAACATTTATTTGCATATTTGCATAATCATTAAGCAAATAATGAATATGCAAATAAGTTGTTTCTGGTCCTCCCCAAACCCACAGTGCCAACAGGAGTGGGCCCGGTTGACTGCCCTGGGCGGTTTCCCGATCCCAACCCCGAGGTATCTACTTTACCCCCGTTTGGGACCGGTAAGGTTAGAAGGTCCCTCTCAGGCCTGCTGGGTGACTCGGCTTATATGGGCCCTGGAGGTCAGGTGAGTAGCCCCATGTCCTCTCCCCCAGTCGTGCCTCCGTTCATGGGTGAAACCGCAGGCCGCACCCTGCCCCGGGGCGTGTTGCTGGCCCTAGCTGTCCGGCAGGTTGTTCCGCCCCCAGCCCCAATCACAGCCACTTTATCAGCCGGCGCCAGCTCCCTCAGCTGCATCCAGCGCCAGATGTTCTGCATCAGTGCGCACAGCCTTCTCCCTGGGTCCTAGCGCCCACCTGAGCTAGCCCCACCTCCCAGGAGCATCCCCGGCAGAGGGCTCTCGCCCAAGAATCGTGCGCGAAAATTTTTCTGTGGACGGGTATTTTTTTTCTAAGAATTGGTATTGGGCAGTGGACCACACTTTGGGAAATGCTGCTCTAGTTCATCAAAATCATTATGATTCTAAAACAAAATACAGGACTATTTCACATTTCATATGTCCTTTTCATATGTGTTCATTTTTTTTAATTGTATCCTTTGGTATATATGGTTGTGACTATTTTCTTCCACTATTTGATCTGAGGAAGTGGGTCTGGCCCACGAAAGCTCATCATCTAATAAACCATCTTGTTAGTCTTTAAAGTGCTACATAGTCCTGTATTTTGTTTCAGCTACACCAGACTAACATGGCTACATTTCTATCATTATGATTCTAATTACAGCATTTGCATTCCTGTCCAGCTTGGGGATACCTGCACACTCTCCATATCATTATCCAAGACATTAATGAAAATATGTAACAGTACAGGATAAGGATGTTAAGGACTAATCAAGTATCCGATAACCAAATGGTTATCGGATTATCAAGTTGACTAGTCGCTCCCCCCTCCCTCCCCTTGCTGCCTCTATCAGATGCGGGGGGGGAGGGAGGAGAAGGAGGAGAGGGAGGGTACTTCAAAGCACCAGCACTGCGCAGCTGATCCCAGGCTGCGTGGTGCTGCCCCCTTTGAAACACCGCATGGAGCTAACCCCAGGAAATTCCATCCACTAGACTAGTAAATTAATCAATATTTAACATCCTTAGTACAGGACTCAGGACTGACTCCTGAAGAAAATCATTGATATTTTTTGAGGGTGTTCTTTCAACTTATAGTGCTTTCATCTATACCAGTGTCTCTCAAAGTGGGCTGCAGGCCCGCTTTGGGGCTATGTCTACACTATGTTTTTTGGCAGAAGAGGCAATGCAAATGCAGTGCTCAACTTTGCGCGCTTCATTTGCATAGTCTCTTCCGATCCTTTTTGTGCAAAAGGTTTTTTTTGCAAAAAAAAAAAAAGTTTTTGCGCAAAAACAAGCAGTGAGGACATGTCCACAAAAAGCCTTTTTGCACAAAAAGGCCTTTTTATGCAAGATCCTTATGCCTGTAAAACAGAGGAATAAGGATCTTGCGCCAAAAGAAGGTTTTGCACAAAACGGACACGTCCACACTGCTTGTTTTTACGCAAAAATCTCTTGCGCAATAAAGATCGGAAGAGACTATGCAAATGAAGTGTGCAAATTGCTAATGAGCACTGCATTTGCATTGCCTCTCCCACAAAAAGTTTGTAGTGTAGACAAAGCCTGGAAGAGCTGCTAATGGCCTCTTTCACTTTTGTTTATCTAAAGGCTCCACAACCACAGGTCTGGCCACTAAGTGGAATTAATGGATAGTAGCACTCATCTTTACCTTTTACCCCTGAAATGCCAGTCGAGGACCGGTGGGAGGTGGTTTCTTATAGGCGAATGCCCTCCTGAAGGGACCAAAATGAGAATCTCTTCCCTTTTGCTACGCATGCTGCCCAGGTGGAGGTTTCCTGCTGCCCAACAGGATATCTAAGTCCAAGCACTGGTGCTCTAGCTGGTTTAACCATGAAGTTTCCGTGCCATGAGGGGAGAGACTCCAGGTTGGGGTGCTGCAACTGGCCATGGTCTTCAGTGATGAGATCAGGATGGAGAGGGAGGGGTATTGGCCTGTCTACCAACTGGCTCAGCAACATCGTGAACCAATGCTGCCAGGACTATGTAGTGCTATGCAAATGAGCACCAGCTTGTCCTCAAGATCTTGAGGAAAACCTTGTGTACTGGAGGAAGGGTGGGAACACACATATCAGATGGCTCAACCATGATATGTGGAACACTTATGGAGCCAGGACTTTGGTTCTGGAAAGAACAGAACCAATGGTACTTTCTGTTGTTTCTTGTCATGAAGAGGTCTATATTAGGGATGCCAACATGTAGCCATTTCCATGATTAACCAATAAGCCTGGGCTCATCGATTAATTCTAATGGTTACATGCACACACACCCTTGCTGCCTCTGTGGGGGTCCTGAGGAGCTGCCTCGCCCGCACTGCATCCCAGAGGTGGGAAGGAAGGTGGGAGCCATTGCTCACGGGGAGACGGATTAAAAGCTGGCTCCTCATGAGTACAGCTCCTGCCTGGCCCTCTACATGTAAACATGTTAAGGATGTTAAAGACTAGTCGACTATCCCATATGCATTTGCTTATCTGATAGTTTTTTGACTAGTTGATAGGCACTTCCGCATTCCTCCTCTGAAATGTACAAGAGCGCCCGCTGGGAGGAATGCGGAATTCCATGTACAGCTTGGGGCCAGCAGGAGGTCCCGCTGAGTCTGGGCTGCGCACAGGTGCCTTCTTTGAAATGCACAAAAGTCCCCAGCGGGGAACCCAGGATCAGGGGGAGGCCTCGCGGCTTCAGCTGCCCAGAGAAGGAGTGGGGAGAGGGCACATGGCTCCCGACCTGTAGCATAGAGGAGGCAGGGTGGCTGAGGGGGTAGCGGGACGCAGAGTGACATCATAACATCACACTGTCATTCCGCAGAAAATTTATTTTATATAGAGAGAAATTACTACTGCAGGTATATATAGGTTTAATTAAAAAGCAGATCCAATAGTGACATTTTCAATTAATCCTAGAATAAAATGTACAAATTAGGGATGTAGTGACTCGACTAGTCACTTTCTCCCTTTCCCCCGCGGCTGCCCCTGTATCAGGAGCAGGAGCCAGTGTTTCGGGGAGCTGGCTTAAAAGCCAGTTCCCCCCAGCACTGTCTCCATGCAGGGGGAGGCACAGGTGCAGCGGCAAACCCTGAGCAGTCTCAGCTCATGCTGGATCCCAGACACTGTGCCTCTGCTTTTTAAATGAAGTAAGAGCTGCCAGGCAGAGCCACAGTGCTCTGGGACGAGGCACGAGCCAGGACAGCTGAGTTCTGCCTTGTGCCCAGTCCCAGACCACTGCGGCTCTGCCTTTTATACCAGGCTCTTACTACATTTAAAAAGCAGAGGTGCAGCATCTGGGACCAGGCATTGCGTCTGGGATCAGGCATGAGTCGCAGTGAACCTCTTTATCGACTAATCAAGTAGCTGAAGGAAATTCCATTGACTACTCAATTAGCTTACTAACCACTATTTAACATCCCTTGTACAAATTGAAAGATGTTACAAAAGATTAAATGTGTTCCAATCCTTTACCTTTTGTATGAGATTTAAAAACGTCATCAGTAGGGATGTTAGATAATAGGTATTTGAACAGTTGTGTAACCCCATGAAATCTTTGCCGTTACACGACTATTTGATAGTCCCCAGGGCAAGGCCGGCAGCCAGTGTGCTCCCAGCCCCACTCCTGGGGAGTCCCATGCCACCCCGCACTGCTGCCCGTATCAGGGGGAACGGGTACGCGAAGGGAGGCAGTTTAAAAAAAGGCTCTTCCTCACACACCGGCTGCCAGCTGCCCCAGACACAGAGGCAGCAGAGCAGGGTGGCAGCAGCCCCTGTCCATGGGAGGTCTAAGTTCAGACCCTCCGCAGACAGGGGCTGGTACCGTGAAGCAGCCTCTGCCCACAGTGGGCCCAGGCTCACCGTGGACAGAAGCTACTCTGGGAAATGCAGAACAGCCGCTGTCCGTGGAAAGGTTGGACCCCCCTACAAACAGGGGCTGGTACCTCAAAACAGCCTCTGCCCATGGCAGGCCTCACAGAAACCTCCTCTCCACTTCCCCCGCACTACCACCTCTGTACTGCAGCACGGTGGGGGGAGGGCAGGACCACGGAGCCAGTGCTGGGGAAAAGCAGCTTTGTATCAGAGGCAGCAAGGGGGGGAATGCGAGTAGTCAACAAGATTAACCAACAAGCGTACGCTTATTAGTTAATTGTCGACTATTCATTGACATCCCTACTTAACAAACTACACAAATTCCATATGACCATCTAACAGTGAACCTTCTGACTGACAATGCTTCCAAAAGCAGACTAATCAAAGTGGCAGATGAGGGGATGGGGAAACTACAATAATTTTGTCCCAGATTCTGAAAATAGCAAATAAAAATTGTGTTATTAACATGAGAAAGGAAGCGTGGTGTTGGTACAATGCTATGTACCAAGCAATCTGAGATATCTGTGGCTCTGCCACAAACTTCCTGTGCCAGTGTTTCCTAATCTGTAAAACAGGATTAATACTTTTCCAACCTCTAAGTAATAGTAATTCAGGCTTGTAAACCCTTCACGGTTCTCAAATATAAAGCACTATGGATGCAGAATGTATTATATTAACAAGTCAGTGTAAAATCTAAATTAGACTTATAATTATGGATGCTAGATACCATGTATTTTAGTAATCATGTAGCCACAACAATTTTTAGCAGTTACACAGTTACCAAAATACCCCCCCCCCCCCCAAGGTGGGACCTGCAGCCAGTACACTCCCGGCGAGCACCATGCCACCCACACTGCTACTAGCATTGGGGGGGGGGGGGGGGGAGGAGGTTCCATGAAGTCGTTTGGATTAACTGATAAGCCTAGGCCTCACCCCTGCCCCGCCACCAGCCTCCCACCATGGCCTCGCTGCCAGCCTCCCGGCCAGCTTCCCCCCTGCTGCTGGCCCTTCCACATGCTGGGCTCCTGGTCTCACCGTGGCAGCCCCGCCACTGCAAGGACAGCTCCGCTGCTGGGCTCTCGGCCTCGCGGGGCAGCCCCCACTCCATCTCATGAAGCAATATTTCCTCCCGCAAGCACTGGAGATAGCCAAGACATCTTATAATGCTACATTAAATGGTACTGTGAAAAGCCTGATGCAGATAAGTTGTTTCACTCCTGTACTAGTGCCAGTGTCGCTCCACCAGTGGGAGCCCCAGTGCAGACTGACCTTGACAACTTCACCTCCATGTTATTTAACCCTGCTCACAAGTCTAGGCTGCACAGCAGTTCACACACCAGTAGCCAATCTGTATTAGTTCTCCCAGTGGACAATCATAGTGAAACATTTTACAAAAAAATGCTAGTAAAAGACTAGCTCAACAGCTTTCTCTCTCATTTCTTAAGCTATTTCCTTTTATTTCTTGCTAATAAATGGAAAAAACAGAGCAGTCACTGTGACGGATTAAAAAGAAATCCTATGCAATCCCTCTCTAATATAAGACTACAACTTTTAAAAAAGATTGGAACTAGTTATTGGCACAGTTGGCTCAATTCGGCATTTGCTTTCATTTACCTCATCTGTGAAATTCATGAATTGTGGCAATTAGCAATGTTTTGCCCCTACCCGAGGCCTAGGGTAGCACATGGTTGTCTTTCTGAAACTGATTTACATATTTTTATAGTGGTGCCAGGAACTCCATAACTAAGTTTATTACTGGTTTCACTAGTTCCTTTCCATGTTTCATGTACTCAAACTACAGCGGAAAACCCTAAAAATACACAGCCCTATGTGCTGCTGATATTGTTCTGTGTGCATGTCTTTCAGACTCTGTGTCCCTTCCTGAGGTAATACACGTCCCCAGATTTTTCCTAGAATTCATGGATACAAACAAGATTATACATTGTTGTAAATACAGACTCTCAATCATGGCTGCAATAGAGCAAAGCTGTGCAGGCACAAACAGAACTTTTATTTCTAACATCAGAATTGTGACTGTGGCACCAACTAGGGATATAAGCATCACCCTTAATAGGTGATGCTTACTGGTTGTAGCTAACCATTAACTGGTGGAGGCTAGAGCAGTTTCCCACCTGCCACAGGCAGGGGGGCTACTCCAGCCGCACGGGGGTGCTCGCCCTGGACAGGGGCTGCTCCGGTTATCCATGGACAAGGTTGGGCTGGAGCAGCCTGTGCCTGGAGCTGGGGGGGGAGGAGGGGGAGTGGATGCTCCAGCCCAGCCTCTGTGGGTGGGTGGGGCTGCTCCATCCTAGGGGGCTGAAGTGGCCTTCCCCCACCCAGGCCCCCTGTAATCGGTTATCTGGTTAAAATGCCACATTTCACCGTTTAACGAACTATACAGGATTTTACATCCCTGCCACCAACTGACTATAAAATCCTCAAACTTGTTGCACTCGCATTTATATCTATCTATGGCAGGAAAATGACCCTTTGTTGTCAGCAATGGATATGTCTCCCTTTCCCCCATCCTCTAAAACTAGTTGAAAATAATTGAATTGCTGGTGCACATAGAACAAAATTGTTTTCAGTAATACTAGAGAGAGTATAAAGGAGGCATGTTAAAAGTCATTTTGTCGACTAGCAGTTAAATTACATCCAGTGCCAGCAGAGGTAAGTACAGGCAGACCCTATGTTGGTAACCACCGTCACCAGTGAATCATTCCTTAGTAGAATATGCCTATGTTTCATGTACTCAAACCAACAATCCAGCACCAGAGAAATGTAATAGATGAATATTTAATAAAACATATTAAATAGCTCTTTAATTATTACATTATAAAAGCAGCACAATTCTAGATGTTAGTATTTTATATAGCAAGTTCATCCATTATCTTTTTGCACATTATCCACACATGCAGTATTTTAATTTAATCATGCTTGATGCTTAAATCTGTCTGCAATATTCAAGTTACAAGGCTAAAGCAATCAAGGTTAACAGATTAGGAAACTAACAGTGAAAAGAGGAGCAAGGCAAAGTGGTCAACTACACAGAGGAACAATTGGCAATTTTTAAATCAAGTTCGGCTGTTTTTCTAGAAGCTATGCTCTAGTCCAAACAGGAATTATTTCAGGGAACTTCTATATAATGAAGGTCAAAGTACATGATCACAGTGGTTCCTTCTGGCCTTATCATCTATGAATCTCTTGAACCACAAAATCAGAGAAGCAACCAATTTGTAAGAGGGTCATCTCAGGTCAACTCTATGAAACCCCATTCTTTACAAAAAATTACGCAGGTTAAAGATAGTGAAAGTGGGCCAATTTACTACACATTTGCTTTTGAAGAAGAAAAGAGTCCAAAAGGTTTTTTCTCCTAAACATCTCTCCTTCCCCCAAAATCACAATACTGTAATAGAAATAATTTCTGAGTTGGTATTTTATACTAACTCTCCATTTTCTCACTATCCCCCCCGCCCCAACTTCTCCAAAATAGCAGATTTTTACAAAAGTGCCAGATGGACCAGATTATTATCTCCAGATAAAAAGTGATACAAAAGAGAAAAGTGATATGTGCAGTAACTAAAAATTGATTCAGGGTACTGGAAGGGATGGTTAAACTAGTTAACTAGTTAGTTATTATTATAAGACAACTAAAAACATAGTTTAGGCCAAATATAAAACTTAGGGAAATTGGCGTGCACAGACTGGATAGAAAAAGGTGTTAAATTAAGCCAACATTAAAAAAGGCAAGGCAAGAGAATACAAGTACAAAATAGGGGAAGATGGTATACAGGTTCACAGAAAGAAGGAAGAAATGTAATGGGACCATAATGAGGGATCTTAGGGAAAGATGAGAGCAAGTAAATAAGATGATCAGTGCAAGAAATAGTTTTTGGAGGAAGAATTACAGCAGGGGAATAATTATGGTGGATGACTCCACACTGAGGGGCAAAGAGTGATTAAAGGGATGGGGAAAGGATCCCAGTTAAAGGAAAATGAATTACTGTAAGGCTGTGCTACAGAGGTGGTAGTGGGTGGCAGAATGTGAACTAGAGCATTTTTAGGGTTATCAGTGAGGAACACAGAGGGCTGTAAGGATAAAGCCACTGAGTAGTGGCAGAATATTAAAGGTCAGTCACTGGGGATATAGGAAAAGCCGGGGGCTTTGGGGAAAAGTCTTTAAGGGGGCTTTAGGAGTGGAAGGAGGGTGGAGAAAACTGGGATGATGGTACTGGGGTCAGAGATAATTGAGATGATACCGAAGTCTGGCAGTCACTGAGGGTTGGGCTGAGGAAGGAGCTGTGGAAGAGAATATTCTGGAGTGACTGGGATAATGTGGGGAGTGAGAGGGCCTGCCCACAGGGGGCGAGGAGGCCAGCCACTGAGGTTGCCCATGCGGGAGGGGAGGCTCCAGAAACAATACTGAGGCGTTGTGGCACCTGCCCCCTTGAGCAGAAGGCTCCTGCGCCCGCACTGGGACCAGGGCGGGGAGGAAGGGGCAGGCTCGGGGATCCCAGGGGCGATACGGGAGGGGGGCGCAAGCGGGGCGGCCCCGGGAAAGGCATTTCCAGTGCGTAGCTCCAGGCCTCTCAACAGCGGCCGGGCCGGTGCCAGAGCAGCCGGATCTTGGCCCGGCCTCGGCCCTACCGGGCCAGGGGCACAAAACGCGCCGGCAGAGCGCAACGAGCAGCGGCTGCGGAAGGACTCCGAGCCGGGCCCCGCAGCCCGGCCCCGCAGCCCGGCCCGCTCCGGCCGCCGCCCCGCGCCCGGCCCGCCGCCACCGGCCTCACTGCGACACCGCGGCGCCGCCGAGGCCTCGGCACTCACCAGCATCGCGCGTCCCGCAGAGTCAGGCCCGGCCGCGCCGCGTCCGCCCGCCCCTTCCGCCTCCGCCAGGCCCCGGATCCGCCGCCTCCCCTCCCTCCCCGCGCGGCCCCGAGCGCCGCCCCCGCCGCACAACGCGCCCCGCCCCGCTGGGAGACGCGCCTCCGGGCTCGTCCGGCCCCGCTCCGCACCCGCAGCAGCGGGGGGCGCACCCCTCCCCCCCCCGCCAGCACCCACCTGCCGACACCCGCCCGGGCGGGGGGTGTCCCCAGCACTCACCCCTCATCCCCAGAGCCACATTCCCCGATACGGACAGAGTGGGGGAGCCCTCCTCCCCATCGCAATAGGCTGGAGGGAGAAGGTGGGGGGGACCAACTCAGCAACTGCACTCCCGCCCAGACACAGCACCCACGAGACTGATCTTCCTCTTCCCCCCTCTCCGGCCAGCCTTAGAGAAGAGGGAGGAGATGGCTAAAACACCCTTCCCCAAGTGAATCGATCATATTGGTCACAGTCCTCCAGTGAAGGCTGGAGGGAACATTGCATTTGCGATCACTATGACTTGTGGGGAATAGCCGGTGTCCACAAATTCACAGAAACTGGGGTGGCTATAACTCAGGCCTGTTACTTTATTAAGGGATGAGTTGGGCCAAAGTGGCGAAAGTCCGGTAGTGGCCACAGGTTTGTTTATAAAAGAAAGTTCTTCTTCACACAGCGTGTAGTCAGCATGTGGAACTCCTTGCCAGAGGAGGCTGTGAAGGCTAGGACTATAACAGAGTTTAAAGAGAAGCTAGATAATTTCATGGAGGTTAGGTCCATAAAAGGCTATTAGCCAGGGGATAAAATGGTGTCCTTGGCCTCTGTTTGTCAGAGGCTGGAGAGGGATGGCAGGAGACAAATCGCTTGATCATTGTCTTCGGTCCACCCCCTCTGGGGCACCTGGTGCTGGCCACTGTCGGCAGACAGGATACTGGGCTAGATGGACCTTTGGTCTGACCCGGTACAGCCGTTCTTATGTTCTTATGAGAGAGACTCTCTCCTGTCCTGTCGATTGGGGCACATGCTGAAGCTTCAGATCCGTATGTTGTTTACAGACATTTAAGTGAGCTCTAGAGGATGTGTTGGGGGTAGAGGTAATGTATTGCCTCACTGGGTAAGTAGAAGTCATCTTACTATAGCAGACAGGAATTATTGGAGGAGACGTTGAAGGCCTGGTGTTGATATATGACATTGGGCTGTAACGTTTGCAGTTATTGCAAGTCGGGTTGAACCTGAGCAGTGTTTGAAGAGGATACTTAATTCAGTAGTTGTCATTTGGTCCCTATAAATGATACCCTCTCACAGTGTTGATAGCATTATGCTGCCTTTCTCAAGACAGCAACCCCTCTGCAGTTACTAATAACTGTAGGGCATATCTTGCAAAATTGAGAACATCCTGAGAAAGTGTCAGTTTGGATAATATGCTGACTGCCTGCAGTGCCCATACCATTTCAGTTGGGTATCATATATTCACCGGCTGTCCCCAACTGTTTCCTGTTACTTGCTGTGACTGACCTGTGCTCACTAGCATAAGTTTGAGGAGGCTACATAACCCTGCAATATAGCTCCTCCAAAATGAATGTCAATAAACTATTATACTGTCAAACTCATGCATTTTGTTTATTCCATACTGTATAAAATAGCAAGTGTGGAATATTTTTGAGAGGTGATGGTAGTGATGCTATTTTTTTTAATCTTTCTTTGAAATCAAGCTTCCTTGGTACCATAAATGGAGATAGAAAAATAATATTCTTATTTCTGTTACAGAAGCACCTACAGCCTACTGAGACTGAGCTCAGAGGCTCTTTATCCTTAGCACTATACACACATAAAGTAAGATACAGTCTTTTCCTAAAGAGTTTATCATCTAAACAGTCAAGACAGGTAAAGGGTGGATGGGATGCCAGAGGCATAGATTAGCAAAGTAATTTGCCCAGGAACACATAGCAGATCAATAGTAGAGCTGATAATGGAAACCAGGTCTTCTGGCTCCCAATTCTATGTTCCATCCAGTGGACTACATTGCCTTTAAAATTAGAGTTAATCAATTAAAAACCTTTAAATATATTAAATAGCTTTACGTACACCAAGACAAGACAATTTTTATATAACTCAGATATATGAAATTATGTTTATATAATTTTGCATAATTAAATGCATTCTTCTGAAGAATAACAGAGATATGAACTACTGAAGGCCATAATTCAGTGTAATTAAAGAGGTTCCACTGAAAAAGGAGAAGGAACAGGATTTAGGGATTCAGGGTGCCCACACTCTTCTGTGCATGTGAAAATTTGGCTCTGGAAGGCCTCTGCACCCTTTCATTACAAGCAGTGCAAATACAGATCCACTGGTCATTTTCCTCTCCAGACAGCAGGCTAGATTCTGATCTGAGTTATGCCAAAGAAAATTTGGAGTAACTTCTCTGAAGTCAATGTAATTACTCTGCTTTTACACCAGTGTGAAGGACATCATAATCTAGCCCAGGGAGTGCAACACTCAGAGTATATTATGGTACAAATTGCGCAAAAAGTCGAGTTACAGGCTAGGGGAGCATATTCCTTTTCACCCAGAAAGTATCAGCTCACATTTTGGCATCATAGGCTGTGCACCATTTTCAAAATTTGGCAGTTTAAACTCCCCACAATTAGCTGTTGCCCCCACAACAAAGACAGAATTATTTCCTTATACAATAAAATCTCCAGAACCATCCACTGAAGTGAACATAATCAAATTCATTGAGAGAACTCCCTTAAGAAAACAGTGCTGCATAGCAATCAAGAAGCACCACATTGGGAGTAGGATCAGTTGATGTGATGGACCGTAGGCTATGTCTACAGTACAGAGTTTCCTGGTACAGGTATCCTGGAAAAACTCCGCCACATCCAGAGAACGCGTCTGCTTTTTCAGAACAGTTTCCAAAAAAGCAGGCGTGTTCTTTCGGAAGCCCTGTATTTCTCATTTTATAAGGAATAAGAGCTCTTCCGAAAGAGGAAGTTTTTCCAACATTTGGCCCCGTGTAGACAGGGCCAAATGTCAGAAAAGCCTCTTCCAAAAAAAGAATCGGAAAAAGGTATGCAAATTGCAGTTTGCAATTTGCGTACCTTTTTCCAAAAAAACTGCAGTGTAGACATAGCCTATTTGACAACTGTGAAAGATTGTATCATGCACTAAATTTGTCCATGAAGAAATTGCTTTATAATCACTGTCCCTAAGCATGACATAACATTTTTCATTTGCCAGAGTAGGAGTTATATATTAGGGGTGGAGTTAAAGCACACGATGAATAACATGCTGTCTCCTTGGTAGAATCAGGAAAAAGATGATCAGAGGAAGGAGGAAACCAATGAGGGACATTATTGATAAATGAGGACAACAATAAGTCTCTCAAGGTTTGTTTTAACTGCATTTTGTAATATTATAGCAACATTTAATTAAATTCTTACACTGTTAAAGTCAGCATTGTTTTCAAGTGCTAAACCAAGAAAAGGATGGAGCCACACCTAAGATATAAGAGGGGGTAAAATCTTTGAAGGAGTAAAAAAAGAAGAAAGGAAAAAGCCTGAATTATCATGGACAAACTATTACCATTTTTTTTTTTTTTTTTTTTTTTTGGTCCCATGGCATGACAAAAAGAAAGTTTTCTTAATCCTTTAACTGAAACTTGAGTTCATAGAGAAATTTGAGCATGGTATTCCAGCAAGAAAAAAATGTCACTAGAAGGCTCTGCCTTCTGATAGTCATGCCTAGGGAGGTTGGAGTAGAGTTAGAAACCAATCAGGGGGTTGGGACTGTGCTGAGATAGTGCTGGAACCGAGATCTGGACCAGTAGCAGAACTGAAATCAGTGACCATAGACAAGCCAAACTGAGTATTATAGCCAAAGTCCAGATACAGGCCAGAGGCTGAAGCCAGGTGATCTGAGTCTGAGAACAAGCCAAATCGATACTGTAACACTAACAGACCATCTCAAATCAAAGCCATGGGCCAATTCACTTGTTAGAGTAGAACAAAGAGGGATGTTACCACATTACAATTACATGGCATATGAACCGGTAATTACATTTAAACTAAAGTTACCTGTTGACTGCTATTGCTTTATATTATGCATATCCCTGTACTTAATTAAGCATTGATCAAAAGTGTGTGTCAATGTGTAAACTTCATGCAAACTAATGAAGGATTGTTTGAATTGCAGTAACTAAATGCATTGTGTATATCTCTGTAACTGGATTGCACATCAAATGCAATTGGAGCTTTGGAACTATAAATGAATAAGCATGTTAACTTCAAAGCAAGCATCATTATGCTCGATGATGGAAAATCTGCAGACCCATTTTGCATTTAGTCCAGAAAGGAAAAGCCCATGCTGTGACAGAAACAATTGCCAGATTGCTTTCAGGGCAAACAGCTATATGGATCTAGGGTGTGATCTTGTATCTCTAAGGTGTTTGGATACTTTCAGGGAGCATTCCAGATGCAAAACAGAGATCCCCAGAAAACTGGCAGATTATTATGTCACTGCTATCACTTTGGATTTACAAACTTGGACCAAAAATCACCTCACATTAGGTTACTCCCTAGCCCAAAGGTCAGTCACTTACCCCAAGTAGGTGGATACTCTTGACCTCACACCAAAAACAATGATAGCAGTCAATTTCTCTCTTAAATTAACTAAAGTTTCATTAGCGATGAAAAATAAGTGTTATTGAGAGGTTTTCTTGATATGTCTGGAGACTAATGATACACGTGCAATTAAAGTCAGGCCAGGTAAATAGCAAGGCCTCTTTTATTTGGAATGTAAAGTGTTGCTCCTCAGTTGATAAAGTTCCTTGATAGTATACCCCTCTTGTGGATAACAGATAAAAATTTGAAAAATCTCAGATTAGTAACTCAAGGGCTTTCTGGTCAGACTGTAAGGGGACATATTTGAATCTTTTTGAAGGTTGTGGGAGTTCTGATGTGTTTTGAATTCTCTTAATTAGTTGGTGAGAAGATATTTGTGAGTATGAAGGACCCTAAGTGTCCCCTCAAGGTTAATATTGCCAAATTGAGGGACAGGTTATCCTATAAAAATATGAGGAATTAGAGATCTACAATTGGGATTAATTTGGAAGCCTCTGTACAAGCAGCGGTTATTTATTCTTCATCTACTATATATTTTGAAGAGTTTGTTTGTGGATTTGTTTGTGCAAAATAAAGTCATACTTCAGATTACCTAAAGACACCAAATTTTGCATAAATAATCCTGCCACTTAAATTAGCTGAATGCACTGCTTTTTACACTGGAATATGCATGGTGAAAGGTTTAAATAATTATTTTTGTTTTTCATGGTAAAAAAGTCATGACTATTATGATTAGAGTTCAAGAAATATTTGCTAACAAAATTAAAATTGAGTTGCCTGTTCAACTGTCATTTTAGAGCAAAGAAAATGTTTACTGCTACAAATCACAAAAAATTCAAATTAGTTATGGAAAGAATAATGGAAGCTTTACGGGTTTCTGATTCAAATGTACTATGTCTGGCAATTATTCAATAGAATAAATAATGTTTGAAGTTGAAATCCTACAAATTTAAAACTGTTCTGTTACTTCCCTTTTGCAAGCACATTAATAAAAAATTCTACTACATATATTTAATTCCTTGAACTTTCCTATAAGTGTAATCTATGAAAAATTACTTTGCCAGGTCAACGACAGGCCTCACCTGTAACTATTCTACTATTTGTATTTGGAGAGTTTTTTTGGATGTTATGAGGCTGCATTAATCTGTCTGGCAGATCTGCTTTTCTCAAGCTTCCATTCAATAACCAAGGGTGTGTCTAGACTACAGGGTTTTATCGACAAAAGTGGGCTTTTGTCGACAAAACTATACCTGCATCTACACTACCGCCGTGTTCTGTCGACAGTAAGTCGACAGAACGCGGCAGTTTTGTCGACGGCGGTAAACCTCATTCTACAAGGAATAACGCCTTTTTTCGATAGTACTGTGTTGAAAAAAGGCGCTATTGCATGCAAACTGTGATTTTTCAAAAGAGAGCGTCTAGACTCTTTTGAAAAAGCAGCTTGTTTGTCGACAGTACTGGTTGTAGTCTAGACGCTCTTTTTCGACAGAGGCTTTGTCGACAGTATCTGTCGACAAAGCCTCTGTTGAAAAAGGCGTGCAGTCTAGACGTACCCTAAGTGGCTAATTTAGTAATGGTGGATTCCAACGTTAAGGCATAGGCCCCATAAAAACAAGCTGGAGATGTGCTGATCATGGATTTGCTCACTAGTTTTAAGAACCTCTGCTGCTTCAACTAGTGAGGGGCAACTAGGAAAATGCAATCCTTTTCTCCATTATCTTATGAATCAGCTGGAAGATATGGGGTCAGGGACAAGAAGCATATAATTAGGTGCTCGGGTTAAAGAATGAATCCGTAGCCTCAGTAGCTTATTTGGCCATAGGTGTGAGTGGGTGTCAACTGCTTTTGCCCTTCTTTTTTGTGAATGGAGAAGTGTATTTCAGACTTGTGATTGTCCAGTGAGGTGAATAAGTAAATAATTCTAATGAGCCTATTATTCACTTTTCTACAGACTAATAATTAAAAGATCATTCCCTTTCCTGATTTTTTTTTCTCAGTGAGTCTGCCCTATTACTGTTGGCTCTTTTATGTGCAAAGCTTTCATGAAGAGTGTACTCTTCTGCCCACTGAGACAATTTTTTTTTGCTTTCTAATGAAGCCTGGTTCCAGCAGTTCCCTCATATTTATATTTTTGTCTTGACCAGGATATGCTTATTTTTTCGAGCCAGCTATAACTTTCACAGAATTGGCTCATTTCTCTGAGTTCTAATAGGTTGGTTGATTTTTCTTTCTTTTCTTCCTGTTTTACAGTCAGGTTATATCTACACTACAGAGTTTTGTTTTTCGATTGCTGAGTTACAGCCACACAGCAATCACGTTCTTTCAAAAGTAAATCGAAAGAACAGAGGGGTTTTTCCAGCTTTGGTAATCCTCTTTCTATGAGGAAGAAGCCTTTTTCCGAAAGAGCTCTTTCAGAAAAAGGTGTGTGTGGATGGGGAGGAGGGTTGTTTTTTTTCGAAAGAAGAGGCCTCTAGGAAATAACACTGGTGCCCTGGTGGACACTTCATCCAGATTAATCAGGACTCTATAGTTCCTGTCTCCTGGCCCCTCTTAAAACTGCAGGCACCCTGGACAAGCCTTGTGGCAGGAAGCCAGCTTGAGAGCAGCACCTCACTGTGTGGCTCTCCCTGCCACTGGCCTTACCACCCATGACAGAGCCTCAAGCCCTCCGCGACCCCCCTGGCCCTTGCAGGGAGCAGCCCCAGGGGTCCCAGGACCCACCTAGCGGGACCAAGAGGAGTGCACCCTCCTGGTCCACAGCAGAGATCCTGTCCCTCCTTGAGCTGTGGGGTGAGGAGGACACCTTGCAGGATCTCTGCTCCAAGTGCTGCAATGCGGACATCTATGAGCACATGGCCAAGTCCCTGGTGGAGTGCAGACACCCACCTCGGACCTTGAAACAGGTCCGGAGTAAGGTTAAGGAGCTCTGCCAGGGATTCGTCTGGGCCAGAAAGCATAGCTTGCACTTAGGGGCAGTACCCCACACCTGCCCCTACTTCAACGAGCTGCACCAGATCCTGGAGGGTGGGGAAACATCTTCCCCACCCGTCATGGTGGACTCCAGCCTCCAGACCCCCGGCCAGAGGTCACGGTGGAGGAGGAGCAGGAGGACCAGGGCCAGCCGGAGGAGGAGGAGGAGCTGGAGACCATGACCCTGTCCCTGGAGCCAGTGCCTGTGAGCCAGGACGTCTCCCAGGCCTTGTCGGACGCTGGGGAGGAATCTTCAGGTGAATGGTTTTAGTTTGTCACGTACACAGATAAATACAGATTTTGTTTTGTTCAGAACCAAACAGGTGTCTTTATTCTGAGGTCAGGGAAGGAGCGAAGGAAGGAGTTGTGGTAGGGAAGGGATAGGGCAGAAAGCCAATGGCCCCTAATGGGGAGGCCCTGGGGAGAGTTACTGGGGTGCTTGAGAGAACCTTTCCTTCAGGGCTTCCCGGATGCGCAACCCAGCCTGACGAGCCTGTCGGATGGCAGCTGTCCTCGGCTGCTGGAAGGGTCACCCCTCGCGGCCGGCATCTGCCCCCCAGTCCAGGAGGAAGACCTCCCCCTTGCTCTCCACAGTGCGGTGGAGGACTCAACATGCCACGACCACCTCGGGGATGTTGTGCTCCCCCACGTCGAAGCAGGTCAGCAGACACCTGAATTGCACCTTGAGGTGGCCGAAGGCACACTCCACCTGAATCCGGGCCTGGTTTCAGGGTCCAGGTGTCTGTTATATGGCTTCATTAGCCACGGCATCAGGGGGTAAGCCACGTCTCCCACGATGCACAATGGCATCTGCACATCCCCAACTGCAAAGTCACAGTGGGGGAAGAATGTGCCCGCCTCCAGCTTTTCGTACAAGCTAGAGTTCTGAAACACACTGGGCATCGTGTGCCCTGCCCAACCACCTGGCAAAAATGTCTGTGAACTATCCATGGTGGTTGACCAGGGCCTGCAGCACCATAGAAAAGTAGCCCTTCCTATTAATATACTGGGCCACTCTATGTTCTGGTGCTTGGATTGGGATGTGGGTCCCATCTATGGCTCCTGCGCAGTTCAGGAACCCCAGGGCATCAAATCCGGCCATGATCGGGTCCAGGTCTCCCAGGTGGATGACCCTCTGCAGCAGGATGGAGTTGATGGCCCTCACCACCTGCAGAAGGAGACAAACAAACACAAAAAAACAGAGAATGAGAGAGGGGGTGCCTGAACCCTTGGGAGGTGCCCACCCCTCTCTCCTCCTCTCCCCTCCCCCAAACACCACAGGAGCCACCACCTATGAGGCCACAGCAGTAGGGCTGTGTGAGGGTGGGAAGGCACAACCCGCCCCCGGGGATGGGGCTTCCCTCCACCCCCACTCCACCCCCCACAGACCCCAACGCCCCTTTCCTGAGGGACCCGCTTTTCCAGAACTCCTCTCCCTCCCCCCCCCCCCAAGGGACTGCAGCCCCAGAGTGCCTTACCTCCATGAGGAGGGCCCCAACGGTGGACTTCCCCACGCCAAACTGGTTGCCCACTGACCGGTAGCTGTCGGGGGTGGTGAGCTTTCAGAGGGCAATTGTGACCCGCTTCTCCAGGGGGATGGCGGGCTGCGGGGGGGGTGGGGGGGGTCACGTCTCTGGAGGGCAGGGGCAAGCCAGGCACACAGCTCCAAAAAAAGGTGGCCTTCCGCATGCGGCAGTTTTGGAGCCACTGCTGGTCATCCCACCGCTCCATGACCACCCGGTCCCAACAGTCTGAACTGGTGTTGAGCCTCCAGAAACACCTCACCACTGCGGAGTGTAGTTGCCAGAGTGTAGCTCCTGCAGCCAGGGAGAGGGTCCCTAGAATGAGCTCGGGGTTGAGCTCGGTCAGGACCAGAAAGGCAGGTGGCACAAAGTGCTGCAAAAACTGCAGCATGACCATGTGGGGCCATCGCATGCCCAGGGGCAGCTCTGGCTCCATGGCACCAAGAAAAAAGCTGTGGCGTCCAAAAAAGCAGGGCAACCACAGCAGGCACTGTGAGAGCTTTGCTGTCCCTCGAGGAGGTAGGCAAGAACATAAGAACATAAGAACGGCCGTACCGGGTCAGACCAAAGGTCCATCTAGCCCAGTATCCTGTCTGCCGACAGTGGCCAGCACCAGGTGCCCCAGAGGGGGTGGACCGAAGACAATGATCAAGCGATTTGTCTCCTGCCATCCCTCTCCAGCCTCTGACAAACAGAGGCCAAGGACACCATTTTATCCCCTGGCTAATAGCCTTTTATGGACCTAACCTCCATGAAATTATCTAGCTTCTCTTTAAACTCTGTTATAGTCCTAGCCTTCACAGCCTCCTCTGGCAAGGAGTTCCACATGCTGACTACACGCTGTGTGAAGAAGAACTTTCTTTTATTAGTTTTAAACCTGCTACCCATTAATTTCATTTGGTGTCCTCTAGTTCTTCTATTTAGGAACTAATAAATAACTTTTCTTTATCGGCCCTCTCCACACCACTCATGATTTTATACACCTCTATCATATCCCCTCAGTCTCCTCTTTTCTAAACTGAAAAGTCCCAGTCGCTTTAACCTCTCCTCATATGGGACCCGTTCCAATCCCTAATCATTTTAGTTGCCCTTTTCTGAACCCTTTCCAAGGCCAAAATATCTTTTTGAGGTGAGGAGACCACATCTGTACACAGTATTCAAGATGTGGGCGTACCATAGTTTTATACAGGGGCAGTAAGATATTCTGGGTCTTATTTTCTATCCCTTTCTTAATAATACCTAGCATCCTATTTGCCTTTTTGACCGCCGCTGCACACTGTGTGGAAGTTTTCAGAGAACTGTCCACGATAACTCCAAGATCTCTTTCCTGATTTGTCGTAGCCAAGCATGCAGCAGAAGCAGAGAAACAGCTGTCCGGGGGGTGGGGCCCTTTAAGCGCGTGTTTCTGTAAGGCTCCAGCACCAGCACTTGGAAGCAATTGGTGACCTAAAGCCCTGGCTGAAGTGGTTCCAGGTGGCCTTTTATGCAAGAGAGCGTCCAATCAGTCTGGACGCTCTCTTTCAGAAAAAGTTGCGCTTTTTCTATGCGCTTTTGCGTGTGGACGCTGTCTTTCAGAAAAAGTTTTTTCAGACATGTGTCTTATACTGATAGACTCAAATAGCTCCATCTATTTAGCTTAACAAGGAGATTTTTAAGGAGTAATTTGGTTACAGTCTATAAGTACCTGCATGTGAACAAATATTTAATGAAGGGCTCTTCAATCTCGTAGAGAAAGGTAAAATGCAGTCCTAAGGCTGGAACTGAATCTATACAAATTCAGACTGGAAATAAGGCATACATTTTTAACAGTGAGAGTAATGACCCTTGGTAAATTGTTCCAATATTTAATGTTGGATTCTCCATCACTGACCATTTTAAATCAAAATGTCATGTTTTTCTAAAAGATATGCTGTAGGAATTATGTTGGGGAAGATCTATGGCCTGTATTATATAGGAGTTCGGACAAGATGATCACAATGGTCCCTTCTGGTCTTGGAACCATTGAAGTGTTTTTAATTGTGGTTCTTCTAGCTGACACACAGATCTATCACTTGTGCATATGAAGTCTGTCAGTGGTAAATGATCCTCTGCCCTGCACTGTACTCTCACCATTCTCAGGCAAATAATAGATTATGAAGAGATTACATTACTCTTCTCAAAAGTTGATAACTCTGCTTTTGAATGAGGGACGATGCCAGATCAATAGCAAAGGTTAAGGGATGCAGTCTAAAAATGGATGTATATACTGTATATGCATGCTTTCGTTAATCCTCTGACTGGCTGACATCCTGAAGGGGGAGAGCTTTGTACCGGTATTGTTGTGAGTTGTACACAAACCTTACTTTATCCAGGTATACTTCTTGTTTGCAGAGGTCAGGAAATTTCCCAGCAGGATGCTGACAAGTATTATGAGCAGGTTGTTATCTCACCTGACATTTTTAGTTCATTTACTTAGTTAAAGTATTACAAATAGAACTGATAAACACCCCGAAATTTCTCATTATGGTGCACAGCCTCTAAAGTTTCTATGTGAAGCCAGTTGGTTTTTAGTAGTCTGAATCACAAGGGAATTGCCAGTCTTCTCTAATGTTGTTATCTGAAGGAAACTCTAGAAACCTGGAAAAGTTTCATGAATTATTGTAGCATAACTGTCTTTAATCATTTGTAAGACTTGTCTTGGTCAATTTTTCCCATTCAGACAGAAAATAGGATCCCAATCTTAAAGGACTTGTCCTATTGCTTGACAACATTTGCTGCTTTCATAGACTCATGAAAAAAGATCAGCAAACCTGTACTCTATAGAGTGAATGACCAGTCTTTCTGCACTTTTCATGAGATTTTTAGCAGCAAAATGTTGTAGGCAGTCTAAGTAATATGAGATTTTTTTTTCTACTTACAAAATATAGAGAGTACAGGTACCTTTACTAGTAAATTATAAAAGTTAAAATGAATGAACAAAATACATTTGTGATGCTTAATTTTTAGGCTTGTTCATTTAGTCATTAATTCATAGTGGGTATCCCAGGTTCTGCTGGGTAACAAATACCATAATCTCAACTCTTAATAAAAAAAATACACACTGAATAATGATATTATTAGTGTATGAAAACCTAGAGCTCTAGATTCAAAGAATCATTATAGCCCATATTTTACAGTAGCTTTTTCGAACAATGCTTTTTTGTACTGAAGTGTATCATGGGCATTCTAATGATACTAATTTTGACTAAGGCTTGGGACAATTTTTGAGGCTTTAAAAAAAACCATGTATATAGTATCTAATGTCTTAAATATGTATGCTGTATACTTTTATTTAAAACATTATAAAACTAACCCTTCTTCCTCTCCATCCTCTCTCAAGTTTGTGTTTAGTTTCATCTGACTTTTGTGTTTCAAATGCAAACAAATATACCTGAAATAGTGAACATCTAATTAGGTAACAATCATAATTGCTAACACTTTATTTTGTATAGTTACCTGAAAATCTCAAATCATTTTACAAAATGTATTCCTCCCAATATGGAGAGGCAACAGAGTTAAGTGGTTTGCCCAGGATGACATAAGGAGTCAGTACTAATATCAAATCCTGACTGTAATTTCCCTAAAATAATTCCCGTGGCACCTTAGGGTGCATCTACCCTGCACCATAACTCAAATAAGATAGGCTATTTGAGCTATGCAAATTCTGTATCTTATTTCAATGCTATTTTGAAATAGCTTATTTCGTCATTTGGGAAACAAAGCGCTATTCCAAAACATCGTTTACTCCTCATAGAATGAGATTTACAGGGATGTCAGAATAGCGAGCCTGAAATAACGGTCTTGCTGTGAAAATGTGGGATAGCTATTTTGGGATATTCTGGTATCCTGAAATAGTGTTGTAGTGTAGACGTAACCTTAGAGACTAAGGGCGCATCTAGACTACGCGAAAGATTCGAAAGAGGATATGCAAATTCCATGGGAAAATGAGGTTTACGTGGCTTTTTGAAAAGGGGGGGGGGATTGCTGAAAACGCCACGTCCTGACTACATTCACTTTCAAAAGCTCTGCTTTCGAATGTGAGATCGGAAGATCCTCTTTCGAATCTGCTGCATAGTCTAGACAAGCCCTAACAGATTTATTAGGGCATAAGCTTTCATAACAAATTCATCAGATGAAATTCATCAGATGAATTGGAGTGGAAGTTATAGAAGCAGAGGTATATATAAAGAAGAAACTGCTTGTGTAATAAAGCTAATCAAGTCAGGGAGGAAGTGGGTCATTCATAGCATTTGGTGTGGAGATGTGAATATCCAGAGAGGAGAAATTGCCTTTGTATTGCACTAGCCAGTTGAGATCCTTATTCAATCCTAAATTGATAGTGTTGATTTTGTAATGTCCATGTTAATTACAGGTTGTACCTCCCTTCGCTGAGACTCTCTGATCCAGCAACATCCCTGGTCCAGCAACACCCAGCATGGACCATGGATGTTCCTGGATCACAAAGCCCAGGAACAGGGAGGTCTGACGGCAGGGCAGGAATGCGGTAGGGGGTACCGGCAACCCAGTGTGTGTTGGGGACGGGGATGAAGGGGGAAGAACGGACGGAACAGCAGGGAGTTCTGGCCCCAGCAGTGGCTGTGGAGTTTCAGCCCCAGCAGCAGCCAGGGGGCTTCAGCCCTGGCCCTCCGCCCCAGCCCTGTCTGCACAGCTCCAGCCCTGGCTGCTGAACTCTGCCCCTGCTGTGCAGCTCCCAGTCACGGAGCCAGGTGGCTGCAGAGCTCTGCTCTTTCTGCACAGCTCCGGCCATGGTGCTCTGCCGGTGGCATCTAGAGAGCCCCGGGGGGTTAGGGCATCAGCGGGGGCAGGCTGGATCCCGAACTCTGTGGCAGCACAAGCCAGGAAGGGACGGACCTTCCCTAGTCCAGCAAATCCCCTCGTTTAGGACCAGTCAGGTCCCAAGGATGCCGGACCAGCGAGGTCCAACCTGTACCAGACCATATTTATGGCCACTGAAGTCCATTCAGATCACTTGTCAGTCTCTGAGTTAGCTTCATTTTCAGGTGAAGAGGCAAAAATGGAACCTAAATTTGAGAGTTTGACACAGTCTGTTGTATACTTGAGAGTCATGACTGATGTTTTTACATAGTTGGCAATTCCCTTAAATAAATCTTACAGTTGAAAAGTAATTCTCCCCCCCACTCCCCCATACACCTTTTCAATATCACACTACCTCCAGTGTAGAAAATGTTAAGTCAAAAGTGATTCCCAATGCAATAAATCCCTAAGAATACTCAGAAACATCACATTAAAACACTTTCCAAAAATATTTCTACAGACCAAGGTCATTAAAACTTATGCAGTATTGCACACAGTCACAGCACGTACCTTGAATGATTGAACCTGAACTTATAAAATACAGGCTGAAACTGGACCAGATGCTTCATAGGGTCTAACCCTTAGTTTTTATCTGGCTTTAACTGCTAATTGTCATCCTGATTATGCTCTCTGCGTCAGTGCTATGAGAGCTGGCAACACAGTAATTGAAACAAATTATTTCAAACATGATAATGCAAATGTATGCTGGACTTTCTGCTCAAACCTCTATTACTGATCATACAAGGTGTGTCTCGACCACACCTCTCTGTCGACAGAGAGATGTAGATTAGGCACATTGAAATTGCTAATGAATCTGGGATTTAAATATCCCACACTTCATTAGCATAAACATGGTTGCTGCTTTTTTCGAAACTGAGTTTTTTCGAAAAAAAAAACCAAAACAAAAACGGCAGTCTTACTGCAGATCTGTAGAAAATAAAGCCTTTTTCGACAGATCCTATAAACCTCATTTTTTGAGGAATACAGGATCTGTCAAAAAAAGGCTTTATTTTCGACAGATCCGTGTCTAGACTGCCGTTTTTTTCGCAAAAACTCAGTTTTGAAAAAAAGCGGCGGCCATGTTTATGCTAATGAAGCACGGGATATTTAAATCCCTGCTTCATTAGCAATTTCGATGTGCTTGATTTGCATCCCCTCTGTCGACAGAGGGATGCAGTCTAGACATAGCCTCAATGAGAGAAACCACTCAGAAGCTAGGAGAAGAACGCACTTAGCTACATCTAATATTTAAAATGTGTGTAGATTATCATGTCTAACACAGTGCAATTTTCCCCTATAGATAAGCTGTAACAGATGAAATATCTCACATAGTAAAGCTGGTCGGTAAGCACAGAAGCTTTAAAACAACTGCATATTTTATCAGCAGACTCATTGGCTACGTCTACATTGCAGGCTTCTTGCGCAGGAACAGCTGTTCTTGCACAAAAACTTGCGGGGTGTCTACACTGCATGCGGGTTCTTATGCAAGAAAATTTACAGTAAAGTGTCGGAACAGAAGGCTTCTTGCGGAAGGGTTATTCCTATCCCCACGAGGAATAAGCCCTCCTGTACAAGAGCTCTTCCGCAAGAAGGCAGTGTGGATGGGCAACAGGGGTTTCTTGCGCAAGAAACCGCTATGGCTAAAATGGCCATCAGAGCTTTCTTGCCCAAGAGAGCATCCACACTGCCATGGACACTCTTGCGCAAAAGTGCATCTCTTGCACAAAAGCACATGGCAGTGTGGACGCGCTCTTGCGCAAGACCTTTTGCGCAAGAAGCCTGCAGTGTAGACGTACCCATTGTGCTTAATATTCCAAGTATTGAAATACTAGCTGAAATATCTTACTAGATCCTGATACATACCTATTTGATCTTACCTGTATTTTGAGGTACTTATATTAATGGTTATAAATGTCTAAGGAGAATTTTTCTTTTGTAAATTAATATTGTAAGGAGGAAATAAAGTACACAGTCACTAAACTGCTCAGCCAAAAAACGTTTGATGTTATCTTATTCGTATGTGTTAACTGCTTGTCTAACACTGCTCCAAACCTCAGATGAGGTAAACAATAAAACCATTCTGACTACACACTACTTTTCAGTGATTCGTGCGTCTGATTTTATTTTTTGATAACAATACTTATGAACTTTGCAGGGGCTGTGCAAGGTTGAATTCTTTCATTTTTGGTCTGGAACTCAGAGGTTCTTTGATAAAAGGAAGTCTATAAAACTAGTCATTACTAATTTAATTTCCCCTCCTTTACCACTCTCTTGTGATAGACATTGATTCTTTTAAGATAAATAATACACTTAAAAACAAATTATTTTTCTTACTAAATCAAGGAAACCTTTTTTTTAGAAATTGTTGCAATGAATAAAATGAAAAGGTATTTCACACCCTCTTTCAAGAGAGAATGGTTACATGCTCTTTCTCCACCCTCCTCCTCAAGATGGTAAAGAATTTTTTTAATTGTATATTGCTATTTATGACAATTCCATCCTCCATCCTTCCAGGTACCACTTGAGGGTTCCTATCACTGTACAATTATACTGAGAAGCCTCTTGTTAAACTTTGGGCCACAGTGTATGTCAACTTCATGCATACTACAGGAAAGAGCATGTGGCTCTTCATGTACTGTTGCACAGATGGATGGAACCTGGGGAAGAAAAGAAATGAGGATGGGAGATCTCCCACTAATAACCGATATTGAGTGGCCATTGTTCTCTGAAGAGCAGTGGGAGGAGAATGGGCAATACTGCACTGTGAGGACTGTGCTATGCAGACAATTTTATTGTAGGACTTGGGAGGAAAGTTGATTCCCTCAACCTTGTGGAGCATCCCAGAGCCCAGAAGCAAGTCGGACTATGTGGTTCACAAAGCATTTATCTCATAGTCATGTTCATTTTTTTAATTTATATTTGGATTTTGACTGGATTTTTTTGGATTCATGGCAAGGAAGCACAAGGACCTCCCTCTCTTCCATGTATTTGCCAAAAGGACTGACCACATCATCCCTTTATTTCACTTGGCTGTGCAAGCCATTCCAAAAGTGGCAGCAAAGTCTCGGCTCTACCTTGCATTACCCTTTCTAAAGGTGGATTATCCAAACATTGGGAAAGTTGGGCGTCTATTGGTAATGTGTTTCTCCCAAAGTACAGTAAAACTCCAATAGTCCGGCATCCAATAGTCCGGCACTCCTGATAGTCCGGCATCAAAATGGCAAGGGCCTAGTGAGTGAGCTTCGGCAAAAAATGAGTCACAAGGTAACAGCGGCAGCAGCTGAACTGAGCAAAAGGGTAAAAAGGCTTAAAAACTAAAACATTACAGTATACTGTATACAGTATGTACAATAAAAAGGGTTAAGAATACTTTATATACAGTATATAATGTATACAGTATATATATAACCTGCTTATAGTACCTCCTGATAGTCCAGCATATCTGATAATCCGGCACCACCTAAGTCCCATAGGTTCCGGATTATCGGAAGTCTACTGTAGTACACAATTTAACTGCCACAGTCTGACTTAGGTATTTTATCTAGTAATGCTCATTAATGCAAATGTCAAGATAGCTAATTTGGGATCCCTGCTTTGCCACTGTCTCTCAAATTCTGCTACAAGACAATACTCCAAGGGTACGTCTATACTGCGTGGCTATTTCAGGACACCGGAGGTATCCCGAAATAGCTACCCCGTGTCTTAACAAGCCGCCCATTATTTCAAAATATTTTTCTAAATAACAGGCACGCTATTTCGGCATCCCTGTAACACTTGTTCCACAAGGGTTAAGGGATGTCTTGAAATAGTGCATTATTTCAAAATTTGGTACTGTGTTGATGCATCAAATTTCAAAATAAACTATTCTGAAATAGAATCGAAATAAGATACACAATCTGAGTAGCGCAAATTATGTATCTTATTTTGAGTTTCGCGTGCTGTGTAGGTGCACCCCAAGTGAGAAGTCAAAACATGGTTGAGTTGTCTCCTGACTATGAAGACTCCTGCTGTGATTAAGATGGTAGGAGCTGGAAAGGCTGGATTGTCCCTGTCTTGCCTGCATGAAACATTGTATATCAACATACCAGTAGCTAATGGGAGAATTAGCTACAGAGTGGGTGTCTGTTGTGCAGTCCCTGCCAGGTCTGTTCAGTTGTCATCCACAAATATCAGGATTCGTTGCCTCTTATGCATCCTTGCAGAACTTGTTCTCTGTGTGTGTTTTTAAATACAAAACAGGAAGGTTCAAAAGTCCTTGCTTAATTGATACAGGAATTGATCTTAATCATCCCTAGTTCTGTAGGATTTATTTTGCGCAGAGAAAAAAATGGCATTACTGAAAACAGTTGGAGAAATACAGTGAACCATTGGGGAAATGTATTAAGTTAATTAGCAGCCCATGTAACAGCAGATGGGAGCTTTGCTTTCATAAAGCACAATACTGATTAAGAAAGAAACATTCTTTATCTCAATCTTAATCTGCCTCCTATTGGACAGAAATAAGCAGAGTTCATTTTGTTGTCCAACAATCTAAAATCATTGTGTTTTTAATTCCACATATGGCTAGAGTGAGTTCTCTACCTTACCTTACAAATGCTGATGGAACGATAGCATGGCTATATTTATAAATTAATTCCCCTTATACTCTACCGAGACTGCCGAATATATATAACCTTCAGAGGGGACACAATGTTAATATTTATTAAAGTTGCTTCTCTTGTGTGTGTTAATCATTTCTATGCATTATTAACTTCACATTTATAGCCATCAATTACTGGCAAGTTTATGATAGAACCTTTCCCCATAGGAGTCCAGTGCATTCCTATCAGAATTCTGAGACTCATCCACATAATTCTAACGTAAGTGCTTTCCTTCTTTGAATATTTGAGGCCAAGAAGTAGGGTACATCTAGATTGCATGGCTCTTTCAGGATACTGGAAGTATCCCAAAATAGCAACACCATGTCTTTAAAAGCACCCGATTTCCCGAAATTTCCCAAAATAAGCTATTGTGTAGCTTATTCCGACAGAAGGGTGCTATCTAGATGCACCTGTACTTGGCAAGGCCATATTTGGTCTGTGTAAGTACTGTTCCTTTGTTGTCCAGCAAACTGAACTACTCAAGCCCTCTGAATCAGTCTCAGCCTATTTCAGACTTGGAAAAAAACAAATTACACTGTTAGCCCTCCCCTACCCTGCAAGTGCTCAATCCTGCAATCTTCCTATCTTCAGTGATGGCAATACTAACATTAGGCTATCAAGCTAGCTCTACCTTACGTATAACATTACAAATTAGTTTTTTCAGGATGTTTTACATGGATGGTCTCCATAATCCTAGAAACAACATTACCTGGGAACAGTATCATATATGGCAACATTTAAACATCAGGCAAGAGAATTTTTTTCTGAGATAGATAGGTTTGTGTTGGGAGAGGACCCTCAAGAAATTTGAAATCCAAGACTTAATTTTCTATTTCTTAAAGTATATTGGACCACATGAAAACAAAGGTGAATGTGTATTTCACTGTTTCTCTTTTTATGTTTCTTTTTTTCATCTTTCTTCTTGTTTTCCTACTGTATTTTCTCCATCTCTACTGTTTAAAATTTACAAACTTATGCCATACCAACTAAAATGCCCCCACATACTTTTCTTTCAATTCTTTCACTTCAAGAAACTTCCGTGATTTGTTATTGTATAGCTTTCCTGTGGAACACACCTCTTTCCTTTCGTCTTCCATGTCCCTCTTCCTCTTTACTATCTTTTATCTCCTCATCCTTCCTCTCTCTCCTTCATGGCCCAATACCTTTTGAGATTTACCTTTCAGAAGCCTTAATGAGACAGCACAAACATGACAGAAGAGGTTCAATGTAATTTCAAAGGATGATGTAAGTTGGAAGAGGGCTCTTTGAAAATATACAAAATAAAATAGCACTGATGTGAAGCTTAAAGTCCACAGATATGTTCAATATAACAATGATGTTTTGCCATTACTGTTATATATCATCTTCCACTTGATGATCTCAAACTGCTGTACAAAAATTATTGAATTAAGCTTCACAAGATGTTGGATGAGGCAGATAAGTGTTGTTATTTGTATCACAATCAAAGCTGGGATATGGAAAATAAAATTTTGTTAAGTATAGCATTACCACAAATTGCCCTGTGCTGAAGTAGGATTGTTGGACATTTATACTGGGGTGAATTTCGTAAGACCCGTAAGACCAATATTTCCAAAGTTGGGTTCCTAAAGGAAGATGGGTAAATTCATATTTAGTAGCCTATGTAAAACTGGCCTGATTTTGAAGGTGTTGAACACTCACAGTTCCTGTAGACTTCAACAGGAGCTGTTGGTAATTAACATCTGTGAAAACTGGATGAGTTTTATTTATGTGGCTAAAGTTAAACATCCACATGTATGAATTTTGTCATTGCTGATTTATCCAAAGTCACAAGGAAAGTCCGGAAGAACATAGAATGCAACCCAGGGCTTCTGACACTCAGTCCTGCGCATTCATCATGAGAGACTCTTTCTTCCGTTAATCCATAGCTATACCTCCATCCCAACTTTATCCTAGAATGTCTTATCATTTTGTACAGTTTTTGCAAATTATTGCATCCAGTAGTTCAATCTCCCAGAGGAAAAAAACGTTACTCACCCTTTGCAGTAACTGAGGTTTTTCAAGATGTGTCCCCCTGGATGCCTGACTGTAAGTGGGTGCGGCAGTGCCCCCTGCACCTGGGATCAGTGGTCTTCAATGGCAGCACCTATTTGGCCATTGGACCAGTTCCTTCTTTGCCACAAAACTTAACTTTCAGGTCCGAAGCAGAGGGGAGGAGGGCAGGTAGTGGAGTACTATAGGGAAACATCTCAAAGAACCTCAGTTACTGTTCAGGGTTACCCTTTTTTCCTCTGGGAGACTTTGGGACAGCATTTAATGTGGATGTCCTGCTAGAGTACCTATGCTGTGTCATGAGTCATGGCATAGTGATGGCTAAGTGTCCATGGATGCCCATGTGATTGCTTTGGAAATGTCAGCAATCGGGATATCATAGAGAAAGGCAATTGAAGAGCTGAGTGAGCTGGTGGAATGTGCTCAAGTTCCTGGGGGAGGTTGTTGATTATGCTGTTGGTAGCACAGGTGTTTACACTTCGAGATACACTTGGAAAGGTGTTGCTTAGAATTGGTCATGCCTTTCAATCTTTTAGCCATTGATAGGAATAAGTGTGATAATTGTCTGGAAGGTTTAGTTCTGTCCAGATTGAAAGCTAATGCTTGTCTGACATCAAGGGTGTTTAATGCCACTTCCTGTTGGTTGTTATTTGGCTTTGGAAAGAAGCAGGTAGGTGGATAGGTTGGTTGAGATGGAAAGGAGGAAGGTACTGTAGGTAAAAATGTAGGCTATGGATATGACATGGCCTTTTCTTTATGCAAAGTCATTTACTGGGGTATGCCATGAGTGCTCCAATTTCACCAGTTCAATGGGCAGAGACAATAGCAACAGGAAATTCTGTTTTCATGTATAATGAATATCAGAGCCCACTGGCATTGATTCAAAAGGTGGTTTGATAAGAGAACATAAAATGAAGCTAGGGTCCCATGCTGGAGTGGAATCCTGTATATGAAAGTAAAGATTTTAGAGACCTTTCAGGAATCTTTTCATGAACTGGTGGGTGAACACAGAGTAGCTGTCTATCACAGGGTGAAAGACCATGATGGCTGCCAAGTTCCCGGAGCCAGTGGATAACCCATATCTTTTAAGTTGTAAAATATAGTCCAGAAGAAGTGGTAATGGAATGCTCGTTGCCTTGACATGACTGGAGGTGCATCAGGATTGGAATGTAGCCCATTTGTGCAGATACATGCATCTAGTTGTATCACATTTGTTATTCAAGAGTATTCGTTTAACTGCTTCTGAACAGGTCATCTCTGGGTCCCAGAGCCATGAAGAACCATTTGTCCAGGTAGGGTAGCTGTAACTTTGGATGGAGGATTCAACCCACATCCTGTGAAAGCAGTCATGGAGTCAGTTGCAGAGTGATCCAGTGCTAGCCCTGTCTAGACCTGCCCCCACTAGGCACATTCCCTATGGCACTAGCACTGGGGCAGGAGACCAGGGCAGCATCCTGTGGCACTGGTAGGAGAGTAACATGTCACGTGACTGGACTGATGGACACCGAGCTGGGTTTGGGAATTCCCGCCTCTGATTTGAGAGCTCCAGGCGCAGGTTCGGAGGTCCTGGGTGGTAAGTGAGTGGGCTAAGGCCCAGTCAGGCCCACCTGTGGCTATGCCCCTGGCAGACACTAATTCAAATGAAGCACTGCTGCCGCATATATCTGTATATATACTTGTGTGGCAGAGGAGGCATAAACTACTACAGACACAATGAAGCAGGGTGGGAACAAATAAGTTTGGAATTGAAAACCTGTTCTAAAGAACCATTCAAGGTAAAGCTGTTCTAAAGAACCATTCAAAGTAGAGTGGTCCATTAACACCTCTACAAAAGTACAAAAAGAGGAAGCTACCGGCTTACGGATTGTTGTAATAAGCTATAAAAAAGCCTTGAAAGGTCCCTTATAATATGCGCTAACTACTTATGTTAAACAGTCTGTTCCAGCTTGCATTTAGCTGTGACACTCAAATCTCTCTCCCTGACCTGAAGGAGAGCTCCATGTGGCTCGAAGGCTTGTCTCTCTCTCTCCCCACAACAGAATTTTGTCCAATAAAAGATAATACTTCACCTACCTTGTCTCTCTGATATCCTGGGACCAACATGGCTAAATCTACACTGCATACAACATAGGATGAGACGTTACTAGCATCAAAAATTGAATTGAGAACTGATTCACTCTGATGCTTGGTCCACTGGTCATGCTGGCTCTCAACAAGAGAGCTGTAGGCAAATGAATAAAGATTGAGGGGAAGTAAGAGAGATGAGATAGAGAAAAGGGAAAGATCAGGGATTGGCTGATTTACCTTTGATGTCATAACCTCAGAGGAAGTATGTCAGAATCGCATAACTGAACAAAGACCCGTGCCGAGCTCAGCTGAGCAGGAGGAGGAGGAGGAATGGGGTAGGGGACAAGGGGGAGCTTTGCCTCTGAGATCATAATCCTATTATCCAACAATAAGCTTTTCATAGGGCTATAAGAGAGGGAAGGAAGAAAAGTGGAAGCAGGAGCAATCTGAATGGGGAAAGGAGGTGTTCAGTCCATCAGCAGGATACTCACCTAGGGATCAAGGAGTCTGTGCCTAATCTCACCTTGAATTTGGAATGCCCTTGTAAAACAACAAAGGAAGGGGAGAACCTATGCAGCTTAAAAATATCAGGCTTCAGGAGAGTGAGGATCAGAGCAGGGGAGCGGACAGACTCAGTAGCCCCAAGCCCCTGGAAAAGGCGGGGGATGGAGGGGAGAGAGGGGTAGAACTGTTGCTCCTGGAAGGAGTGGGACCTTAGGCAGAGGAGTGGAGCTGGGCAGCCAGCCCTCAGCATTGCCCAGAAAGCATTTGCTCAGGGCTCCAGCAGCGATTTAAAGGGCTGGGAGCTGCACGAGCTCCAGGCCTTTTAGAATCAGTGGGCCCCGGACAGTCGCCCCTCCATTCCTCTGTTGGCGGGCCTGGATCCAGGGTATCCTGCAATTAATTGTCTGGTCTCTCTTTAGCCACATATATAGATGAGGAAAGAGTAGGCAGAATCTTGCCTTTTTTACTATAAATTTACTTTCTAATTATGCCAACAGAAGCAGAATAAGTGTGGAAGATAGGGATGTTATATATCAGTTAACTGAATAGTCGATTAACCTCATGAATTCTTATTGGTTACTCGACTATTCTATAGTCCCTGGGGGTGGGGCTGGCAGCCAGTGTGCTCTGGCCCCACTCCAAGGAGTCCCCTGCCACTCCCTGCTGCTATCTCTGTATCAGAGGCAGCAGTGTGGGGTGCCAGGTGGGAGCTGGTCTGTGAGGGGAGCCAGTTTAAAAACCAGCTCCCCACACAGACTGGCTGCATGTTGTCCTGATATGGAGGCAGCAGTGCAGGGTGGCAGCAGCCTCTTTCTGGGATGTGTGTGTGTGGTCTGAGCGCCCGGACCCAGCATGAGCCAGAACTGAGCCGGGCTGCCTGCCTGCCTGGCTCCTAATACACTTCAAATGCAGAACCGCAGAAGGGGTAGGTCCCAGATCTGGCACAAGACAGTACTGAGCTGGGCTGCTTGGCCAGCCTGCTAAAAAATTTACTGGCAAGGGAGGGGGAAACACGTGTAGTCTATAGCATTAACCTATAAGCTTTTGCTAATCAGTTGACTATACTATTACATCCCTAGTGGAAAATACTTTTATACTGAGTATCTAAAAAAATAGTTCAAGATGTTGACTTTTTTAACCTTTATGATGACTAGTCTGTTCAGTTTGTTACAATGAGGGTTTTATTTGATATTGTGAATAATTTAAAATAACCATTAGAAAGCGCTCAGAGGGTATGTCTACACTGCAAAGTTAATTCGAAATAACAGCCGTTATTTCGAATTAACTTTAATAGCGTCTATACATGCAAACTGCTATTTCAAAATTAATTTGAAATAGCGGAGCGCTTAATTCGAATTTGGTAAACCTCATTCTACGAGGAGTAATGCCAAATTCAAAATAGCTATTTCGAATTAAGTGCTGTGTAGACACTTAATTTGAAATAGGGGGCCTCCAGCCCTTCCCAGGGAGCCCTGGTGGCCACTCTGGGCAGAACCAGGAAAACTTATTCTCCTCTCCCTCAGCCCTGGAACCATTAAAGGGGTAGACCCTGGCCACAGTGCCTGTGCCAGCTCCAAGCCTGCCAGCCCAGAGTCAGCAGTAGTCACTGGGGCCCCTGACCCAGTGACCCCAAAACATGAGCCAGCAAGCCACTGGCAGCCAGCCCTTCACCGCTCCCCAGGAGCAGTCTGCCAGCTCCCAGGAGCCTGACAGGGGCTGGAGAAGACGGGCGCCTTCCTGGTCCAGGGTGGAGATCATGGACCTTATTCAGGTTTGGGGGGGATGCCCCCAACGTCCATGATCTCCACACTAGACGGAGGAACGCTGCCATCTATGGCAGGATAGCTGCTAGCCTGGCCACCAAAGGCCACATGCGAACCCAGGAGCAGGTTTGCACGAAAATCAAGTTGGTCTGGCGAGACCCCCAACTCTGGGCCCTGAGCTTCCCCTCCCACTTTTTCCCCTTGCTTCCCCCTTCCAGCTCCCTCCTCCCAGGTTTCCCCCTCCCCTCTCCCACCCTCTCTCTTCCCCTCTCCCACCTCCTTTTCCCAGTCTCCCCAGAGGTTCATCTCCCCCGTTTTGTTCAATAAACCCAGTTTCTATTTTTGAACATACGTGTCTTTTGTTTGACATCAGGAAGGGGGGCTAGGGAGGGGTAAGTGAAAGGACGTGAGGAAGGAATGGGGCACGAGCCCCCGGTGGGGAGGACAGGGGTGGCTCTGAGGGCTCCTCGGGGTGGACGCTCTCCCACAGAGCCTCCTGGATCCTGACAGCCCCCCGATGGATCCTCCAGATGGCAGCCTGCAGCAAGTGCAGCCGGGCTGATGGCAACGACCCCACAAGACGCACCGGCGTGCCCAGGGGCAGCTCTGGCTCCATGTGGCCGAGTGCTGTGATGTCCCGAGTGTGGGCACTCAGGGCACTCCAAGACAGGACTGCTTTGCTGTCCCTCATCGAGGTAGACAAGCAAGTGGGGAACCCTGAGAACTGTCTGTCCGGGGTGGGGGTAGGGTCCCTTTAAGCACGGAGCTCAGTTAACCTCAGGCAGCAGTCCCACACACTCAGTCCTAACCTGATGCCCTGCCGGCACTGGTTCTGGCCAGCCTTAACTTTGGTTCAGGGTCCACTCAGTGCGGACACGCTATTTTGAAATAGCAAAATGCTATTTCGAAATAGGTTTTGTGTGTAGATGTGTTAATTCGAATTAGCTTAATTCAAATTAACTATTTCAAATTAAGTTAACTCATATTAACGCTGTAGTGTAGACGTACCCAGAGTGACTTGTCAGCTACATAGATATATGTGGATTGATAACCAAGATGGAGGGCTTGTTTTTGCTGGTAGGAATAGTCTGTGAAGATTTAAGCATGCAAGAGCAACCAGAGAGTTTGGAATGCAAGAATTCCCAGGCAACACAGAGCAGGGGACTATTACAACCCCTCAGAGGCAGCAAGGAATATCTTATTGGCCATGGATAAATCAAAACTGTACTTGGGCTACTTTACAGCTTCAGTAAAATATGGGACAGTGAGACCAGCTTGTTTGATAAATGATTAGATTATGCCTTTACATTTTGCCAGGATTTACTTGTGGTTACTTTGTTAGTTGCTGTATTTTTATTTATGTTTCTCTACTGGGAACATTGATAATTCAGAACAAAAAGCTACAAACAAATTCATGTGAAGCCCATTAGTCCTGCTACACTAAAATCTCATTTAGCCATCCTTGGAGAATGAGTACATCAAGAAAGTCAGATATCCTTTCACAGCAAGATTTAAAATTCAAACTAAAACAAAATAATAGATTACGTATAATAAATTAGGGGTCTAATTCATCTATTTTTCTTATGGTGTTATGAAACAATCTTTTATTTCAGTACATTCAGCATTTGTGTTGTAGCAAAAAGGAAAAAGAAAATAACTATTTTCTGCTGTGTCCTCCCTTATAGATTGCTGCCAGTTTTGATTCCCTCTATAATAGTCAAGCCTTTGCACACCTATTCTTTGTTGTTTTCCTATAGATCTATAGTTACATTTGAATGAGCACACATTTTAAGGTTTTATCAAGTATATTTTTTCTTTATAGCTTACCAATTTTACCACCTGAAACTTTTCTGGTAAGTTTCCAGCAATCTAAGTATGATTTCAATATAATAAATGCTATTGGTATAATATTTTTTTTTTAATATAAAAGATCACTGCATGTGGGATCATCAAATTAGGAGAAGCTTTCAAATGTTCATTCTTTAATAAAATATTGACTTCAGTATAGCTTATGACTTCTCCCCTGGCCTGATACATGAGCTATGAAATTAGTTTATATTGATGACCCAGGTAAAGCCCACAACATATTGGCTTTTTGGTCTCAGATCTATCCAATTTAATTAATTTATAATTCTAAAGTGTCAACCACAGTAGTAGTGTCTGGGCCCTGTACATGGATTAGTTTAAAATAAACTGTGCAAAAAGATAGTCCTGCACCCTACTCTTGTTTAGTTGTGATCTGCTTGCTTTGAGTGTGATCAAGTTTATCTAACATTCCATTGCTTCCGAAATGCTGTGATGAGGAGGTGATTTCTGTAGTATCAACTCAGAATATTTCATAACTCTTCCTGAGCCCTCTTTAGACAAGG
Source organism: Rafetus swinhoei (assembly GCA_019425775.1). Taxonomy (NCBI): domain Eukaryota; kingdom Metazoa; phylum Chordata; order Testudines; family Trionychidae; genus Rafetus; species Rafetus swinhoei. Next base: position 162,148,969 of record CM033424.1, read on the forward strand.
AGTTGCAGAGCTTTGGGTCTGCTGTTAAGAACACTCTATTACAGACTCCTTCTAATAAGTGCTTGGATTCTGTTATACATAGGTCTTGTCAGGGGCAGCCCTAGACTAGCTGCCAGCAACTGGCGCCCTAGGCAAACCATGCAATCGGTGCCCCCCCCCTCCCAACCCCAAGGGCAGATATAGGCTGAGGTTTTTGGTAAACTGGGAAACATTTTGCTCCTCTTTTCCATTTAATGTTTTTTTAAGCATATTTATTTAAACAGGCATAATTATTCAGTTTGTCTGTCCAACCAATGTTTCTGAGATCAGATTAAAATAGAGACACGAAATTTTCAGAATAGATTTGTACACGACAGTTAGACGATATTTCAGTACGATTTCAAATAAAAATGCATTACAAATGTTAATTATAATTTTTATTATTACAAATCCAGAATAGTCCATTACGCTATCCTGCTTTAACTGCCATTACCACCACATCGCTGGGGAGAGGGGGGCTGGGGATAGAGTTCTGTGGCTGGGGAGAGGGGAGTGGGGAGAGGGGAGAGGGAACAGGGTGCCAGTGGGGGGAGAGAGTCCCCTACACCCACCTCCTCCCAGGATTCCCCCCCCCCCCAGAGGGAAGCCAGCGCGCACCTCTCCTGGGGCTGACCCCTGCTCCCGCGGCGCAGGGGAAGCCGGCATGTGCCTTCCCCCAGGCCGACACATCCTCCCCCCCATGGCTCAGGGAACCCCCTCACGCTGCCTCTCCCGGGGCCGACCCTCCCCCCCCGCAGTGCAGGGGAAGCCGGCACGTGCCTCCCCCGGGGCCAACTCCCCGCGTTCCTCCTCTGGGGCTGACTCACCCCTCCTGCGACGTGGGGAAGCCACTGTGCTCCTCCTCTGGGGCCGACGCCAGGTGTTACGGGAAGGGGAAGGGGAAGTGGCAGGGAATTTGGTGCCCCATTTAACTTGGTGCCCTAGGTGGCTGTCGAGTTTGCCTATGGGCACGGGCCGCCCCTGGGCCATGTTTTCATTGTGGAGTTAATGCAGGCTCTTACACAGATGTTGCCCCTCAACTGCCTGGCAGAAATGTGAGGGTAGGTGGCCTGCCCTACCAGCTAAAGTTCAAGAACTGCTAATATGTGAGCTGGTAACCTGCCCACCTTGAAGTGAGGACACAGATTAAACCACTCCAATCTGATAGTCCCCCAGTGCCTTCCCACAGTATCTCCCATGTGCCCTGAAGGACAGACAAGTTCTCTCACAGCTCTCTGGAAACTAATAATAAATAAATCAAACTTTAAAATTTTGTAAAGTTCCTTAACTAAAAGTTAGTGAAGGGTTGTTAAAATGTGCAATTTAGACAACTTTTAAACTAAAGCTGATTAATTCACCATTTAAAAAAAAGCCAGTTAATAACACAGAAGGTAAAGAAACCTAAAGTTCATTTGTTGCTGAAAGTTACTTTGAAGCTTGTAGAGAGAGTCTACAAAGAGTACTTCTGCTGACATTCTTTTTAGTTTGTCTCATTTTCTTGAGCCTTCCAGTGAGGGGAAGCACTTGGAAATGTAGTGGTGAAAATAATAGGCTAAAGTCCTCCTGTTGGCACGGAGACAGGAATAAAATGAATCCATTGCAATGAAAAATTTGTCAAAAAAAAGTGTACTTTCAGCATACTTTGGTGGGCGGCGGCCTTGTTAAGAATTGTAATCTGTTGTCTTCCATATAGCATCACCATTTTCAGAGACATCATTCAGTCCATGCACTTGGCTTTTACTTCTAACATTTTTGTTTTAGTGGCAAGCTAAAGCACAAATAATCTGTGACTGGAGGTTCTGAGTAATTTTATAACTCACCATGCTCACTACAAACCTAAGGGGTCATCATTCATGTTGCTGTTGTCAACACAGAGCAGATTTACTCTCAATTGTTCATGTTTGGTAGAGGATAACTGCTGCTTCCTTGGGGATTTTTTTTTTGTTCTTTTGAAAATTCCTAGCTTTGAGCAGCCTCTGCCTTCCAAATTATGTTCATTGACAGGCCGCCCAACAGCTGGGGACAGTTGCCTTGGAGCCTAGTGATTCAAAAGGTCCTGGGGCTCCCAGGCTGTGTCTATACTTCAGAGTTTTTCTGGGATACCAGAGGTATCCAGGAAAAACTCTGCCACGTCAAGGGAACATGTCTACTTTTTCAGAACAGTTTCCGAAAAAGCAGGCACGTTCTTTCGGCATCCCTGTATTCCACTTGGTGAGAGGAATAAGGGATGTTCCAAAAGAGGAGAGTTTTCCGAAATTTGGCCCCGGGTAGATGGGCCAAATTTCAGAAAAGCCTCTTCTGAAAAAAAAAGCAGAAGAAGATATGCAAATTGCGGTTCGCAATTTGCGTATCTTTTTCCGGAGAAAACTGCAGTCTAGACGTAGCCCCAGCTGCCATCACCGTTACTACAGATGCAGCAGCAGCTGAACCTCTGGGCCCTTTAATTTGCCCCTTCCATGAGTGTGGAGCCAGGCCCCTCAATCTTGCCTAGGCATATGTAAGTCTGTTGGCCCTGCTGTGCATTGCTTTCTTCTGAGGTGACGCACCACATTACTTTTGGCTTGAGCGTGGAGACCCCTCCCCACAATTCTTGGAGTAGTGTAAAATATTGTTTTGCAGAGAGTACCCTACCACATTTACTATTTATTAACTGTATTATACCATATACTGCACAGGATGCACTGCTAGGTGTAGTAAGCTAGAATTCATCACCCTGGTTACTGCTAAATGCTATCTGTCCGCAGGACTTATCCCTGGTAAAGCCTTGCAACCTCACCCAATGGGACCCAAGTATCTGCGTCTGATCAGCTCAGGTCTGAAAACAACCCTGTACTCTCAGACTTGCATTGGGTCATCTCTGAACACCTCCTCCTACCCACAGGGTTGGTGCAGGCAGTGGCAGCTGTGTGCTTTGCTCCGGTGAGCTGCGGCTGCAACCTCACTAAGCCATGTGTGCCAGCAAGTCCTAGTGCCTCTTACTCGGCAGCGTACAGAGCTCAGTAAGGTTGTGGTGCCCAGAAGGAGCTGGCCAAGTGGAGGTGACTGAAGATGGATCCCAGGCATGGGGCGTGAGAACAGGAAATCCTTATCAGGACAAAGCCCCTCGGATAAGGTGGGGACAGCACTGACAGAAGTTGTAGGGAGAAGTGTTGGAGTCAGATCAGTTTTAAAAATGACTGGACACTCTCTGGTCAGGTTGTGCTCCAGAGAGGTCCAGATGAGGTCTTCTCTAATTCCTGGTGCACCTGAAAATATTTCTGAAACCCTTTAGAATGAAATAAACCACATCAGTGTGTCAGGTATTTTCAAAACCATTTCCACGAAACAGTGGAGGAGAATACTGCTTCACTCTCCCTTTCAGACTTCCCATTACACAAATGCCCTCTCCTGGTTATGATTTTTTTTAAATGGAAAAGCAAACGAATAGATTCTCCAGGCCCTCTCATCTCCTGTGTGTGATTATAGAATCATAGAATCATAGAACACTAGAACTGGAAGGGACCTCAAGAGATCATCAAGTCCAGTCCCCTGACAAGGGTTGGGGAGATGTCAGAAATTAAGAGGTGGGAATTTTTGTGGAAGTGTTCTATTAAAATGCTGATACAGTTGAACCTCTCTTGTCCAGGATTCCCTGGTCCAGCAACATCTGTGGTCTGGCAGGAGCACAAATGTTGTTAGACCAGAGAGTTCTGGCTGCAGAGGTTGAGAGCAGCTGGGAGCGGAGCTGGTCTGCTTGGTGGTAGCCTGCAGGGGCAATGACCCTGGGGGTAGAGAGCCCTGGGAGCCGCTGTTGTCACGTGCGTGGGGCCAGGGTCTCGGGAATCCTGGGAGCAGTTGTGGGCCGGGGAACTCCAGAAGCAGCTGCTGCTGCTGTGCCAAGGGCTGGGGGTGGGGAACCCTGGGAGCAGTTGCCGCTCCATGTGGGGCTGGGAGTAGGGAGCAGAGCGTTGGGAGTGGGCTGGGGGCAGCAAAGGCCGGAGGAGATCAGGCCTGCAGGTTCTTCCAGGGCAGCAGCCAGGAGGGGAGCCCTAGGAAAGCCTGGAAGCCTGACCTCCCCTGGTCTGGCATAGTCCCTTGTTCGGGACCACTCCAGTCCCGAGGGTGTCAGATCAGGGAGGTTCAAACTGTAGTTTGTCAATGTATTACTATGTGAGCCAATGGCTGTGATGGTCTATGTTATGTAAACTGAATGTCAGTTTTATAGCAAACTGAAGTCTACATTACCACCCGTCTAGCTAGCTGAAACTTGACAAGGATTAAATGGATCCGAAGACTAAATTATTGTCTCATCCCATAGATAGTATCTGTCAGAACTGAGGCACAATGATACATTCCTCCCTCCCAGGAAAATGTTTTCTGGTAAATGTAATTTTTATCTTTCACAGGAGCACAGAACTGTTTTTCAAAAGCAAGAGTAGTGACACAGAACCAACTCATCTTCAGTATCTGAACATCAGTTTGCTCAATTCAGCTTTCTACCCGTGTTTTACTTTGTAAAAACCGGATAAGATGGCTCCACCCAGTAATAAAGCCAGAGACTAAAGGAGACCGAATGATCGTAAAGTGTGGAGAGACACCATCTAGTGGTATAATGTTTAATACACATGTTCTTCAAAGAATACAGTAGTCAGTGTACTGCACTTTGTATTGATTGAGTAAAGGAAGAGCGGGATGGCTCCATATGTTTGGTTTTACAAGGAAGGGTGGCATAGAGGCGTAGAGTATGCTCCTTTCCTAACTGGGGTTACCAGATTTTTGGAACCTATGTACCTGATTACTTACTCCTAGCATATTAACTTTCCTGGGCACTCATAAATGGGTCTAAAAGTGACTATACTATTACAAAGCAATTTTTAAAACCAGCTAGAGAGAGAAGCTGCGGAACTTGCTTTCATTTGCAAATTTGACACCTTTAATCATGGTTTGAACAAAGACCTGAACTGGATAGGCTGCTACATTCAACACCCTAAAGACATCAAAAGTGAAGTATCGGGCACTTAGGCCCACTCTATTAGCCTCATTTACCATGGACACTATAACCGACACACATTTTTTTCTTCTTTTCCTTCCCCATCCCCTCTTTTTCAGCTATTTATTTGTACCCCTGGACCCTTTGCTTCATACATATGAAGTAGTGGGTTGTGCCTACAAAGGCTCATGATACCATCTACATGTTTTGTTAGTCTCTAAGGTGCTGCAGGACCAATTGTTATTTTTAAGTTTTTTCAATTACAGACTAACATGGCTACCTGTCTGAGACTTATGAAACTTAGTCAAATGTAGCCATGTATGCTGCAATTTTCCATGACTGGTTGTCTGCTTCATGCTGATTTAAAAAAAAAAGTTCAGTAAAGCCCATTTCACAGTTCAGACATTCCTGTGAATGAGGCTAGGGAAAAAAATCTTTTGCCTGTGCTAAAAAATTCCAGACACTTTTTTATTTTATTTTAATTTCATTTCATTTTGAAAAGCTCTAATAGGCCTTGCTTTAGAGAAGGGACTTGGAATTTGGCAGGGAGGTGACCTTTTTGTCAGTGATGTTCCTTTTGCCATTCATGTGAAAATGCATCTAAATCTGGCCAAGTTATAAGCCTTTGAAAAATAACAGTTTGCACATGTTCATTAGAGCCTCACAGCTGGAATCTCCAAAGACTCCATCTCTATTATCAGGGCTGAACAAGACTTTTCCCCGAAGTTTCCCTAAGCATTGGTGTGGACAGTGCTATGTTTGCAGGAGAGGTGGCTTTATTTAATTTATGTGTCACCTTTCACAGAGGTGGCTTTATTGTACCAGCTCTCTCCTATCAGCGGACACATGGCAGTGGCACAGATGAACTGGTGCATCTGCACCTCTGTAATGCTTCGCGTGCAGACTAGCCCTTAAAGTCATTCACAGAGAGACTGGTTTATGGTACTCCTTTTGCTCACTGTAGCAATTTAGACATGCTGCCTGGTACTAACCTGTCTTTTCAACCTAAAAGTAGCCATTTATATGTAATTTTCCTTAACTTAATTTTCAGCCACTTTTTGCTGAAAGAGAAAAGCATTCCCAGTTAGATTATATAATCAGGGTGCATTATCCTTATAAATCTCTTTAAAGCACAGTAGTAACTTGCTTGCAGTCGTTAGTCTCTTAATTCCATTGCTTTCTGCTTTCCCTTGCAACTGATTCCCACTGTAAAATAGTAGAAGGAGCTTTTTTCTGAAGAATTCTACACGAAAGCAAACATAATTATTAAACAGAATAATTATTCTGGAAAAGTAATAGATGTTGACTTAGTGGGTGCTCTGAGGTTGGAGCACCCACAGGAAAAAAAATGGTGGGTGCTAAGCACCTACCAGCAGCCCCTCCGATAAGCACCTCCCACTCCAGCACTTCCTGACCACTGCAATCAGTTGTTCAGCAGCATACAGGAGGTATCAGGAAGAGGGACAGAAGTGGTGTGTTTGTGGGAGGGGGTGGAATGGGAGTGGAGATTTGGTGGTAGGGATGGAGTGCGGGAAGGGCTTGGGAGAGTGTGTGGGATGGGGTGGGGGTGGGGGGGTGTTGAGCATCCAATCAGCACATTAGAAATTTAGCACTGCTGGTTCCAAATAGCTATTTAGATGAATTTCCAAGTGTAGTCAGACTCTTAAGATGTTTTTTTTAAATGGGATCCACAGGGTTTCAATTCCATTCTTGAGGACATTACTCTGAAATAACTGTTCAAAGTTTACCTTTGGACACATAACTCAGGTCACATTCAATCATCTGATAGCAACACCTGCAATTGTGAAGTTTGTTTTATATTTAACCCTAAATTTTCAAATCAGAATGCAGATATTTGGCTGTGCAACTTCAATGAACAAAAATGTATCACTAAATAGAGGTTTAATTCTACTCTTACTTATATGAATCACTAGGTTAATTGAAAAATCAATGGCATGCAATGATGAAAGTCTGCAGAGGAGATGTAAAACAAACCCTTAGTAGGTGCTATCTGTGTGAAATTTTAAGCCACTTTATGTTTGTTTAAAAGCCAACCCTGTTTACTAGTTATCTTTTATTAAGACCTTCCTTTATCTTGCAAGGCAGGGGGAAGGTAATTTAAATGTAACAAAAGGGCTCCTCCTTTAAATGCCAACATTAATTGAAAGCTGCAACGAAAGTAATTAAAGCTAATTGAAGACAGACTCAAAACTATTGTTTGTTAAATAAGAATAGTAATCCACCTATTATAAATGCTAAAGTTTTAGCTCATTAAGTACACCCGCATATCTCTTCTACATCACAGCAACACCTTAACTCCATGACTAATAGCAATGTTGTTCTTGTTACTACCAATGCAGCATGTTGCATTTGTTTAAACCAGTATAACCTGTGGTTCAGGATCTTTGACCTTTTCGAATAAATACTTGATAAATTTTTAAGATTATTTCTGTGCCGACACAGTGTTGTCTGCACAGGATCTGGCTCTTTCTACTTCCATGTTTGCGCACATTACCTTCCCCTCCAGTACAGTGTTTGTCAACCATGGGTATACAAAGGTCTTCCAGGGAGTACATCAACTTATCCAGATATTTGCCTAATTTTATGAGGACAGAACATATAAAAAGCACCAGAGACGTCAGTACAAATTAAACTTTCATACAATGACTTGTTCATACTGCTCTATACATTGAAATATAATATTTATATTCCAATTGATGTATTTTATAATTATATAGTAAAATGAGAAATTAAGCAATTTTTCAGTATTATTGTGCTATGACACTTTTGTATTTTTGTGTCTCATTTTGTAGACATGGCGTTTTTAAGCAAGGTGAAACTTGGGGGTATAGAAGATAAATCAGAGACCTGAAAGGTTACAGAGGCCTAGAAAGGTTGGGGGCCACTGCTTCAGGACATGCAAGTGAGATAACAGAAGTAGCGATGCTACTAACAACAAACTAAATTGTAACTGGGATAAAACCGTAAAGCTGTAGTTCTCTGAAAAGCAATTACACTTAGCAATATGGAGTACCCTGTTTATTTTCTCACCTCTTTCCACAGCGAATCTGCTCCATTGACAAATATAAATGTAACCCTTCTGCCGGGTAGGACTGGCAGCAATCGGGGCTGGGTTCAATATCTTGGGGTCCCTCTCACACAGAACCAGCTCGAGCCCCCACCCAGTAACCTGGGAAAATCACATACCCCTGGGTGCCTCTGAGAGGCAATGCTTCCCCACTTGCAAGCACAGAGTCTGAGTGTAGGAAAGAAACATTTAAAGAAACAGAGAGAGAAGTCATACAGCATTAACTTGGGAAAATACCACAAACAGAGTTCATAGCCCAAACATGAGCTAAGCCCCCCCCCAGCCAAGAATCACCCGAAGTCCCAAAAGTCTCTGTCCCTGGTCAGTGACAACCAGAGTCCAAAAGTTCACCCGCAGGGTTTCACCTCCCAACCTGGGTAGAAATGGGGGTGAGGGGATAGATGGGGGCACCTTACGAGCCACTCCGCCACGCTCCACCAGCTGTCTCGTTCCACGCCACTGGACGCTCCACTGGTCGCCTGCTGCTGCTCCTACCAGCTGCGCCGCGCCGCTGGTCACCGCTCCTCGCCTGCCGCCGCTCCTTGCCGCTCCTACCAGCCGTGCCACGCCACCAGCCAGTGATTCCCACCAGCCACTCTGCTGGCCGCCGCCACTTCGCTGGCTACAATGGGTCTGGCTCCTAGCCAAACCAGTGATTTCAACTCTTTAGCCACCACCTGGACTGGCAAAGGATTCCAGCTTCCACTGGACTCCTCATGGAGTCTGCTTTAGGTCTGTCCTTAACACAAAGTGGGAGAGGGGCAGGTTGGGCCAGTCTTACAGCTCACACCTGGCAGGTGTGAAGCAGGCTGACTCAAACCCTTTAACCCTTCTCCCCAGCTCAGTTCACTCAACTCTGGAAGGGGGGAGGATTGTTCCTCGGAGACCTCTTACAATGATGGTGGTGTCTCTCCTGCAAGCACTGGTGGCATGTTTTACAGTTCCCACATTTAGGGGTAGCATGATTTGTGACCCCCACAACAGCCCCAAATTATTTACAATACATCACATTCCATTCCAACACTGATCCTCCATCAGCCCTGGCTGAATTGGATTTACATAGCCACACTTCGCATTCCCTCCCCATCCTGGCATAAGCTGTATTTACATATCAACAGTTAACAGTTAATTATCTTGCAGAGCTAAACAATTGTAGTGGGCACACCCACCCCAGGGCAGCTCTCTCCTGTTAGCTGGCTGATAGCAAGCAGCAGTTCAGCCCCTGCTTACATAAATAAGGATTTTTCTTAACAACCAACTCTATAAACTCAACCTGGAATCTGGATTCAAACCTTGTTCTTTCTGGCTCATGGAGAGGGCTGGACAGTGCAGAACCACAATTTTTTGGGGGAGGGAATTGTTGGGGTCACCCTGAAAGTAGTAATCATGAAAAGTTCCCCCTATTGAGATGCCAGTTGAAACTGGTACCACTGAGTCTCCTTCACCCACCACCCTGGATTCCCTTACACTGTACTATGACTAGCCTGTACTTTCACCAGCACACATACATGTAGGAACACACCCAGTTGCAGTTACATGCAGATGCTGTGATCAGCACTGCATGATCAAGCTCTTGTTAAGGAATGTCCCAGGTACTCAGGCAGGCACACTATCCCTAGTGTGAACCCCAAATTACACTGTCTTGTGCAGGAAATTGTATAGCATAAGCTCGTGAAATTCACCTCCTCCCTCAATGTGGAGAGTAATATACAACAGCTTTCTGCCTGAGTTATGACCAGTGATGCCTCTAAGCTACACGGGCAGCACAGCTTCACAGGTGATTAATCAGCCCTGCCTAGGGAACACTGGTTATGACTTTCATACAATGGTTTTAGACAAAGTAAAAACAAGTTTATTAACTACAAACAATATATTTTAAGGGAGAGCAAACAAATCAAATCAAAGCAGATTACCTAGCAAATAACACAAAAACACAAACTAAACTTAATGTACTAAAGAGATTGGACATGAATAGCAAATTCTCACCCAGAGGGTATGTCTACACTGCAGAGTTTTTTCAGAAAAACGTCCATTTTTCCGAAAAAACTTCACTTACATCCACACTGCAATCGCATTCTTTCGAAAAAAAAAGTGAAAGAACAGAGGGGTTTTTCCAACATTGGTAAACCTCTTTCTACAAGGAAGAAGCCTTTTTCCAAAAGAGCTCTTTCGAAAGAAAAGGAAAGAGGAAAAGCACTAGTGCCCTGTTGGCCACTCCATCCATAGTAATCACAGCTTAAAGGTGAGATAGTGTCCATTCAGTATGGACACTATCTTTTAAAAAAGCAGATTGCTTTTCTGATGTGCTTTTGCTGTGTAGATGCTCTCTTTCGGAAGAAGCCTGCAGTCTAGACATAGCCTAAGTGATGATACAAGCAGGCTGAAGATTCCTAAGAAGCAAGATGCAGTTGATTACAGCTTGGAATCCCCAGGTTTTCCATTTACATGCTAAAAATCCATTTAGCCTGGGTCCAGCACTTCTCCCAGTTCAGTCTTTGTTCCTCAGGTATTTTCAAGGGTTTGCTTCAGTGAGGTAGTCAGCGAAGAACCAGGACATTGCCACTACCTTATCTTCTATATTTTTAGCATCTGGCAGGAACCCTTTGTTTCAAAGCTTGGTTTCCATGCCAGACAGTGAAAAAATACTGATATCCCAAGATGGAGTCCAGCACCAGGTGACTGCATGTGAGATACAGAGACATAGTCAATAGTCATAACTTCAGATACAAAAATGATACATGCATACCAATAGGATAATCATTTTAAGCCAATCATAACCTTCCCAATGATATCTCACATGACCTGTCTTCCATAAAATACATAATAATTATGCCATAATCATAACATAATATCTTTATGAAGAATATGGGATGCAATGTCACAGTAACCAAGGCTGTTGGAAGCCAGAGTGTAACCTGTATGTTGCTGACAGGCTTCTGGGGTCAGAGCTGCTGGATCAGGACTGCAGCAATACACAGATACACAGATACTTCAAGTATGACCAGTGTAACAGGTTGAATCACAGAAGTCCCCTTAGGGTTGTCCCCTGGTGTGCTGATTATGTCACTGATGCCTGCCTTCCTGCTCTCTGGGGCTTCCCCCTACTCTGTCCTGCTGGGCCAGATTATTTGGTCTCCTCGGGACAAGGCACAGCGTTGGGGTTACCACCTCCAACACTTTAGAGCACTGTTTCCCAATTTTATTTGGCCACGGAACCCTTTTAAACTCGGAAGAATTTTGAGGAACCCCCAGGGAAAATTTTGTTGAGCAAAAAAAAAAAAAAAAGAGCCACCGGACCTGAGCGCCACGACAGCCCCCCTACCCAGCCCCAAATAAGTAAGGATAATAATAATGAACAAATGCTAAATAAGGTCATGAGATCAACATTTAGACTAATTTCACTTATTTAAAAACAAAAATCACATTTAATGTGTAAAAAAAATAAAGCTAAAAAATTAATATTAATTATATTGGCAGTTTTCAATGGGAAGAGTGGTTTTTCTTCTTTTCTTGGCAAATTCTTTTTATATTTTGTTTAATACTAAAAAGTTGGATTTGCATATCTGGCACTGCAATCAGTCAATTTCTGTATTTTGTTTTTGTTGCTGCATAATTCAAGAACCCAGTTTCACACAAGTATGTGCTGGTGAAGGTTAACAACTAACGAATTGCATGTCTTAATAAAGCTGAATATTCTTGACATAAGCTGCCCCAAAACGTAATCAGAGAAACTTCTTTAAATTTTTGTATTAATTGGCCATCTGAAGTGATTTCGATTACGTTTTCATAATCTTGCATAGAAAAACTGACTGGCTTTCCTGTTATACTTAATGGATTTCAAATCCAGTTATTGTTGTCATTTATGGTTGGAAAATACTTCATGATGTTTGTGTATAAATCACAAAGATGATCTTCAATGTCCTGGCCAGGAAGAAGAGTACAGGAGAAAGCTTGGGGCAGAATTGTCTGGCCAGGAGGAAGGGTACAGGAGGGGGTCTTGGGGCAGGTTGTCTGGCTAGGAGGGAGGGTACAAGAGGAGCCTTGGGGCAGGGTGCATGGCCAGAAGGGAGGGTACAAGCGGGGTCTTGGGGCAGGGGACCTGGCCAGGAGGGAGTGTACAAGAGGGGACATGGGACTGGGTGTCAGAGCAAGCTGGGAATGCGGGCTCTTGGCGGGGGGGAGGGGAGTGAGGGGGATATGGGTGCGGGGTCTGGGCATGAGGGAGGATGCTTACCTGGCTTGGCACCCTGCAGCAGCAGGGAAAGCCTCCAGGCGAGGGGGGAGGGGGGAAAGGAGGGAGGGAGCTCAGTCCCGCCCCCAGCCCATGCAGCAGGGAACCCAGCGCAGCTGCAGCACCAGGCCATGCTTCCCACTGGCAGGGCGGGGGGGACAGAGTTGATCTATCTAGAAGGAATTAGAATCCATCTTAGAGTGCTAACAGAAGTAGCAATCATTTTTGTCACTAATGTCAGCAAGTATGATTGAGTAGAGTCTGGGAGCAGAACTGATAAGTAAGAAGGGTTTGTTTTCATGTAGTTACAAACAGAATAAAGCTGCACTTCAGGCCAGATTCTCTCTCTATTCTGGTGGTGCAAATTAGGTGTAAAATCAGTGTACCCAGCCACAAGAGCACTCTCTTGGTTTAAGAAAAGAAGTAACTGTGCGTGCAAGTTATGTCATTTAGATGCCTACGTAATTTGATCATTCTTATAAGTCACATATTGTGCTTATGACTGAAGTACAGTTCTTACTATTATTTATGTCTACAAAATTGACAGTGTAAGAAGAGTCTAGTTTAAAATTGACTGGATAATGTAACCTTCAGTTTCTAAGCAATGTGTAGCCAAACTCTGAAAAAGAAACTCTCCTCTCCATAAATACCACTCCGTGTAGTTACCTAGGTTCCACTGATTACAGGAGAAAGTGTGTTTATCTCTTACTGACCTCTTTCCTCACTAGATGAACTGGAATCCAAGCACCCACTGATCAGTATTTCTTAAGGGCTTGGAAAGGGTTAATCCATCATTGCAAATAAATAGGTTGACATGGACTAAAAATAACAACTGCTCTTCGATACAATAATACCTTTTTTAAAAAAAGGGCTGGGGTCTGGCATTTATTTTAAGGTTCATATTACAGCATCTTACTATTTTCTTAGTCTTGATTGTATTGTATTTTAATTGGTTTGTAGCAGATATCACAGCGAGACCTGTTTAGCATCCGTATAGTTTCTGTACATGGAATCATTTTGGTCTTTTCAGCACAAAGTAATTGAAGTCTTTCGTAGGAGTTTGGTGAGGAGTATCACATCTGTCTTGCTAGCTTAATGTATCCACTGCCTGTATCTATCACATCCATCACCACAGTATCCAAGCCCTAGTTAAAATCTGAGAATCACTTACATTCTGTGTGAATGGAGTATTGATGAAGAGACAAGACATTGAGAAACCCAATAAAGTATCATTATTTCTGTTACAGTAGCACCTAGGCTTGAGGTCTCTGTAGTGTAAGGTATAGTACAAATATATTAATAGATAATTTCCTTCTCAAAAAGATTGCAATCTAAATGGACAAGACAGCCAAAGATGGAGGAAAATGATATAATATACAAGCAAAATTAATGGAATGAGGGTTTGGCTCTGGCCAGGGTTGGGCCCCACACCATCTGCTGGGGCAGTGGTGGCCTGCCCCTATATTGGGGAAGGGGTGCTTGGCTCCCACGGGGTTCTGGGTAGCAGGGGCAGGGCCTTGGGCTTGCCTCCCCCAGCCCTAGGTTCACCCACCACCCATGCATAAACTAAATATTCAGCTAGGCCATTTTAAGGACCTAGCAGACATTTATCTGGGTGGCACTTGATTGGAAGAGAGGCCTTTTGGGATTTGTCAGGATGACGAAGTGACACAAATCAATTAAAGTTTGTGGTGGGTGATGTACCATATAATTACTACCATAATACAGCATCTCAAAAGATCATCTTTCTTTAGCTTTACTAGAAATCAAATACAATAAAAATAGTTTTAAATTCATATTAAGTGAAAGTAGCTGAAACTCAAAATTGCAATTCATGTTTTGTACACTAAATTGCTTTAAAAATTAGAATAGTCAGAGAAAAACTACTAATTATACATATAAGTCAGACTGCATGTGATTTAATGCCGGGGATCACGTCTGGGAAATAAATAAATAAGTAATCTTTTAGATTATATTTTCTTATCACCTTACAGTTTGTTTCTGTTATCAAGGATTTTATTGATCCTCTGATTTTATTGGTCCCAGGATTTCCTCCAAATATAGTGCTTCCAATTCTTACGTATTAGGGTTTATTTTTCTTTGCTTCCCTTAGATTCCATGTCCCCTCAGGTTTGCCACCTTCCACCCACATTGTATCCGACATCTTCTAGCCAAGTCAGGGTATGTCTACAGTGAAGAGTTTTTCTGGAAAAACGGCCATTTTTTCTGGAAAAACTACACTTACATCCACATTACTATTGCATTCTTTCAATAGAAAGTCAAAAGAACAGAGGGGGTTTTCCGACATCGGTAAACCTCTTTCTATGAGGAAGAAGCCTTTTTCCGAAAAAGCTTTTTCAGAAAAAGGCGTGTGTGGACGTGCAAGAGAGTGTTTTTTCGAAAGAAGAAGCCTCCAGGAAAAAGCACAAGTGCCCTGGTGGCCACTCCGTAATCATAACTGAAACGTGAGATAGCGTCCAATCAATGTGGACTCTATCTTTCAAAAAAGCAAATCGCTTTTTCGTTGTGCTTTTGCTGTGTAGACGCTCTCTTTCAAAAAAAGTTTTTCCGGAAGATCTCTTCAGGAAAAACTCCTTCCGAAAGAAGCTTGCAGTCTAGACGTAGCCTCAGAGTGGAAGGGACACCCCTTCTAAGTTGAAAACTCTGCTTATCTATGTTAGTAAATTGTTTAGTCAATTGCTTGACCATACTTTGGTCCAGCATGAAATATACTCAAGCGATTAAATAACCAATATCAGATTTATTGCTAAAAGTCAGTAGGAGCATAATACAGGACAAAAGTTTTAATATGATACAAGTTTCCAGGAAGCTGTCTCATGCAGACTTGTTAAATTCACCATACACAGAAGGTGTACTTCCTAAGATTATTTATAGGGTGATTTTACAAGTTTAAAAACTCTTTCCATGTCATTAAAATCTAACCCATCAATTTGTACCAGTTCCTTAAACTGCTGCTCTGTACCTTCCTTATCTTGGCTTTGGATACTAGCTTTCTAGGTACTGGTCCATGAACAAACCTCCCCAGATTGTAGCTGGGCAGAACATTAATGTATTTTTCTTTTGACACGTTTGCTTTAAAGTTGATTCCAGTTTTTCAAAGTGTTCGCATAAATAAACAGGATTATAGAAAGATATAGAATAATTCAGGCCATGTATCCACTAGAAGTGTGTGTGTACACACACACAAACTTTTGTATTGATACTATGTACTTAATGCCTATTAATATGTGGTGTGAATAATATATATTGGTAATGTGATATCCATTAGCCCAGTATATATTGATCAGCATCAAGGCTCACAGGAGAGTGAAGACTCCACAACATTCCTAACCACTGAGAGACTGGCAATGAGAATGGATCCCACATTTTGATTTCTGTGGAAAACACTTGGGAAGCTAAGGGTATGTCTACACTGCAGCATCTTTCTGGAATAACTGTCATGCCATCACTTCAGGTGATATTTCAGGCATTTTAGGGACCGTAACTGGTCAGCATTTAACTAGACACACTCCTCTTCTTTCTGTGCTGTTACCAAAGACTTCTACACAGCCCTTTCCTTCTACTTCAAACCTTAGGGCCATATTCAGAGGGTTTTCTAACTTTGAATAGGTAATAGCTTCTCCCAGCCCATTCAGCATAGAAAATTACACCAAGTGACATCCCCTTATGTCACTACTAATAGGGGATGGGTTTTGTTTTTTTTTTGAGGGGGAGGTCAAATAGTAAGTTTGTTGAAAAATATATTTTGGGGTTCATGGAAATCATTGTCAAAGTTCAATTGAATTCAGCAAGTAGTTTTGTCCAATTCCCCCCCCTCCCCTTTCTGAAATGTCAAAACTTTGTATTTTGACATTGGCAAACAAAATTGTTTAGAAATAAAATATTGACTCAAATTGCAGTTTGAAATATTCGCTTTGACTAGAAGAATTTTTTTTTTCATTTTGGCAGGAACCTGGAAAAAAAACAAAACAAATACAAATAGTTTTGATTTGAGGCAAACTATCTTCTTAGTCAGCCACTGAACCACACTCTCAAACCCCACAATTATTTGCTCATCTCTAGTTACTACACACTTAATGAGAGATTACGTTTCTGCCACCAGGTTAGGAGTTATTACCACAGACATCGGGGGTTGCAAATTGCCAATACTGTAATTTTAGAAGAGTGCAAAGAAAATGTCAAGTCAGGAGGATGGGCAGGCAATGTACTGCTCCCCGGAAAATTCCAGGAGAGGAAACAGCCATAGCTCATGCATGGAGCTCCACGCAAACACAGTCTGCCCAGAGATGTTCTGAACCTCTGGGCTCATTCACTTTCTGAGCTGCACATGACTAACACTCTCCACTGAGAGTTAATGTGCCATTTAATAGAAAACACTTCAGTGTGTAGTTACATAAGGCTGTGAAAGGCTTCAGCAAGAGAGAGCTGTGGCTGCCTCCCTACCCACCAGAGAGCCTTTCCCCATGATAGGTAGAGGCTCTGGCAACAAATCGCTATACTGCTGAAACCACCAGTGTAGGCAGGGAAGGCACTGCTTGAGTGGGTGGAGAGGGCACATACTCTAAGGTTCTGGCATGTCTTTACATGCCTCACAATCTACACTGCTATTTATACTATAGTAGGGACATGTGCTCTGTGTGTACTCTTGATGTGTCTGTAAGTGTATACAGACAAACAGCTATTGAGTCAAAATGTAAGATGTATGACAGCTGCAACAATATATGGCAATTTCCTGGACAAGCCATACTGAATTAAATGTAAGTAGCTTGAGCATTCATTGTATCGTAAATGGAACGTGAATGTGTTATTTGTGGAATTGTATTATGAGTATGTATTATTGTGCATCAAGTCTCTGGGCAAAGGAGACATAACTAATGTGTGAGCTTCAAAGAACTATCTGAAACAAAGGGCTAGACAAGTATGAATGGTTTACAATTGTGTGTTTCCCAGGAAATCTCTTGGGCAATGTTTCTGCAAACATGCCCCCCGCTAATCTTAGCCTTTTGAAGCTTCACTCTGAGAAGGTGACCCTTGTTTGTTGGCCAGGGGACCAAACTGCATAAAGTGGTGACTCTCAACTACATGGGGATGCTTATTCTGAGTAAAAGCTGGTAAACTGGGTACTGCAGAAAAGACCTTGGGATTTGAAGGCCTGACACCTGTTGGAGCCCTAGCTGGACCTGGGTGATCCCACGAAGGCTTATTAGCTTGTATATATATTTTTTCATTGTTTTAATGTTTTCTCTGAAATGTTTTCACCTTCAGAATAAGTGTGTTTGCTTAGAAAGAGCTGCTTGGGCAATTATGCTGTTTATGATGTCTGAGGAGAAAGCAAAGCAGGCCTGCTTAGGCAGCTGAACATCCTGCAGAAATCACAGCATAGACAGGGACCCATGCAGGCTGGAAAAATCTAATAAGGGGAGAGAGAGAGAGAGAGAGAGAGAGAGACTCTGATCCAAGTGAAATCTGAGGAGCTGGGAGCCTAGAGTGGGTGTCCTTGGTGGACCATCGAGGGTAAATACAGGTGCAGTTTCTCTGAAGTGTGACAAGGCAGCACGTTAATTAGGCTGACAACATGGAGGCTGCAATATGGTAATTACGTAGGTTGTACACATAAAAAGAACACATGTGGTGATGTTTGAGTAACTCTGGTTACTAGTCAGCTAGATAACATAGTGTTTTTGTGTCCTTAGTACGATAATGCTAGAGCAGAGGGGGGCAAGAGGCAGTCAGCGGGGTGCATCCGCCCTGCCAAGCAGCCAGATCCGGCCCACGGGTCCCTTGCCAGGACCCTTAGCACAAGGCAGCCATAGCTGCTCTAAAGGCTAGCTCCTCTCTGCTCTGGACCCTGGGGAGAGAGGGAGGAGGCTTTGTACGCTACCCCCACCCCCAGCAAAATCTCTCAGTTTCCTACAACTTACAGCATTGCCTCACATACATTAAGAAAAACAATGCTGACTGGTGTAAGCAGGGTCTGAATGAATGCTTCCATTACAGCTAGCTGGAATGGGAGAGAAGCCCTGGGTATGTCTATGAAAATACAGTTTCCCCCTGCTTTGCTTAGATGTGTTAGATATTCATCTGATGGAATAGTGTTTTGCTCATTGTAATCAACCTGGCTGGTATTGGGTCACAAATTGTGTTAAAGCTAATTGCAATGTCTATAATTATTGTGGGACTACAAAAGAAGAAAGTCTGTGCTTAACTTGGCACGAGAGAGAGAGAGACTCTCAGTATAAATACACTTGGATGGACAAAGGCTCCTTTTCCAAAGCCCTGTGAGATTAAGCTGGGGAGGGCAGGACTCTGAGTCAGCAGGCTGCATGCCCTACAGATGTGAGTTGTAACACTGGCTCAACCTGTTTCTCCCCACTGTTTCAATGCTAGAGCTAAAGAAAGGCTCCATAAGGAGTCTCGTCCATTATTTACATTTACTCCAGTGGATGCTGGAATTCCTAGTGGCCGGACTGAGTTTTGGGCCAAGAGCTGAGATCACTGAGAACTGAAATCATTATGTTTGGCCCAGAGCCAAATTCACCACAAGCCAGAAGAAGCAGTGACTGAGAGCTGGCAGAGAGCTGTGACGCACAGCCAGCAGAGCAGTGGTGGAAAGGTGTAATGAGCAGCCAGCCGGGCTGGAGAGGTGAGACGAATAGCCAGCAGGGTAGCACCAGGTAGCAGTGAGCAGCGGATGGCAAGTGACCAGATGAGTGAGTAAGATGCCTCCTTATCTCCCTCCCACTCTGGATGGGAGGTGAACTCCACAGATGCATCTCTGAACTCTGGGCCTGCCCTGACCAAGGGCATCAACTTAGAGTGGGGTGCAGAGAAGAGTTGGACCTATGAAGGGGACATTTACATTGCTGGACTTGAGAACCTGAGAGGAAAAAGACACTGCCCAACCTATCTGAGGGGCCTATGAACTGTTTGTCGTGTTTTCCCAAATTAATGCCATGTTATTTCCCTCTCCTTTTATTAAAAAGTTTATTTTCCTACATTCAGACTCTGTGCTTGTGAGTGGGGAAGCATTGCCTCTCACAGGCGCCCAGGGGTGTTGTGTGAATGTCCCAGGATACTGGGTCGGTGCTTGAGCCAGTTCTGTGTTGGATGGATGAAGAGGAACCCCTAGATATTGAACCTGGCCCTGGCTGGTGCTGGCGCTACCTGGAAGAAGGGTTACATGGGCATATGACTTTTTAAATGATACCTGACAAGGCATAGTTTGTATGAATATTATTACAATAGTGTGTAGGGTATGGACACAGGGGTACATTCAGTCACAATGACATTGTACTGGCCCTCAACACAGGGAAGAATTTCATCTAATACACTACACATGAATGATGATAACATGGTTTAACAAATAAATTGATATTTGTAATGCATATGTTTGCACATCTCATACACCTCCTTATTATATTCAAATAATGTAGCTCCAGCTGTACTGGAGATGCCCAGAGAAAATATATATATTAAAATGCACTGAGAGGGTCAGGCTCCTAAGAAACAGAAGCTGATGTGAAATAGTGTGGCTTGTGATGAGCTTCACGGATGTTAGTGACTAGTTAAGACTGATAGGGCCATAGAGACTACTGATGGCCTTTTCACTTGACTGCAACTTTTGTTCCTTATATTCGCAAATAATTGTTTTTGTTCTTAAAGTTAGGAAGAACCCCTGGGAATTCAGTCACTTATATCTCTCTGGTGTTCAGCAGACTTAGAATCATAGCACTGGAATGAACCTCAAGAGGTCACCAAGTCCAGTCCCCTGTACTTACGGCAGGAGGAAGCACCAGCAGATCATCCCTGCCAGGTGTTTGTCTAACTCACTCTTAAAAATATCCGGTGATGGAGATTCCACAACCTTCATGTTAATTCTCCGTCTCATGTTCAGGCTCAAGACAATACCCAGTGTTTTGCTTGATAGCTTTAATATATGAATTGAGATAAACCATATGCCTTTGTCTAGGACAAACCTTACCACTTTTTCTAGGCTAGGCTGTCTTCTTATACATGTGCTAGTAATATTATAAAGAGGAAATTCTTACCTTCACATGTAAAGTTAACACTTCCACATACAATAAAATTAATGACCAGTGTGGTATTCGTTTTTCAGGTGGTACCTTACAAAGCACATTTTGGATAAGCATCATTGCTGCACTGCGTGGGGCGTGAGTTAGGGTCAGAGTTAGTTCATGCCATACTGAAGAAGCTCCACCTTTCATAGATGTACCCCCTTTTTTTGTATCACAAAAGGGAGTAAAATATTGCCCCCCAACAATTGTAGCAGCAACTCTGATCAGCCGCATGGATGAATTAGAGCAGGACAAAGCATTTTACTTTCTGACACAGTGGTGAGAGCTGCATCCAGGTCTGGCTTTAGGCAAAGTGGGTGAAACCACAGCAATTTCAGTGTCCCCTCCACCCCCCTCCACCCCCCCCCCCAGCTAGGAAGTGGCCCAGGCCACCTGCTCCCTCTGCCGTGCTAGGATACCGTGCAGGCCACTGTGCCCCCTGCAACTTAAGTCCCTGCCCTGGCTGGGAGCCGACCTGACCCGCCTGTCCCCTCTGCCAGCCTGGGATACTGCACAAGCCATGATGCCCCCTCTGACCACAGTGCCCCTGGGCAGCCACCCACCCCTAAGGCAAGCCTTGGCTGCATCCAGGGAGCTTTTCCACATAACAGTCTCATTGAACCTTGTAAACGCTACTTGTTCTCTTGTGCCAGTAGATGGCACCCTTTAGATTAGCTACCTCATTACATACACAGCAGAGCTGACAGAGACATGCTGTGTTTCAGGTTGGGGGGGGGGGGGCGGGGGAGCAGGAGAAATAACTTTGTGATTGTTCCAAAAGCTTTTTTACTATTTTTAAATGACACGAAGGAAAAGAGTTTTTGGAGTTTTTGTCATTTTGCCCCCATCCCTCTTTCTCACCCTTCCCCCCTCCAGCTTACCTCTCTAATATGGAGCTGCATCTGCTTTCTGTTTTTCCTCAAAGGTGGTCTTACTAGACTGGTAGGAAAATCTTGTCAGCTGGGTGTTGAGAGGGTTATCAGCTTCCTTCTAGCCTCTTTGAAAGCTACAGACTGGGGGTATGTCTATATTATAAAGTTTTTCAGGAAAACAGCTGTTTTTCTGACAAAACTTCACTTACGTCCACACTGCAATCGCGTTCTTTTGAAAAAAAAAATTAGAAAGAATAGAGGGGTTCTTCCGACATTGGTAAACCTCTTTCTATGAGGAAGAAGCCTTTTTCTGATGAAAGAGCTCTCTCGGAAAAAGGCGTGTGTGGATGGGGAAGAGGGAGTTCTTTTGAAAGAAGAGGAAATAGGAAAAAGCACAGGTGCCCTGGTGGCTACTCCCTCCATAGTAATCCTAGCTTAAATGCGAGATAGCGTCCATTCAGTGTGGATGCTATCTTATGAAAAAGCAGATCGCTTTTTCAATGCACTTTGGCAGTGTGGACGCTTTCTTTTGGAAGAAGTTTTTTTGGAAGATCTCTTGTAGAAAAGCTTCTTCCGAAAGAAGCCTGCAGTCTAGACATAGCCCGGGATTCCTAAGCATGACCAGGTTCCAACACCAGGCCTAAAGCTCACACCAAAACTACGATGCCCCACCTCCTTTCTTCTACACCTTTCTTAGGTCCTTCCATATCCCATCTCCTCACAGGTGTTTTCCAGTAGCTGCTCCGTGAGTGAGCATTTCCCCTGCATGCTTCATAAAGAACTTGAATCTCTTCTTGGATAGATGTCAGGCGGCTCCTTTTATTCCCTGGTACTCTTTCCCAGAATGCCCTGCAGCAGCTTACAATCACACAATGATAAATTCTCAAGATGCCAGTACTTAAAGGGTTAGACACTGAAGCAGACATATGCAGGCTCAAACCTGTTCTTAAAGGGATAGCACACCCTGTGATATGGACTGTGAGTGTTTCTTCAGTTCAGCTTATGCAGTATAGCAATTGGATATGGCTCCCAAAGCATCCTAAGGTGCTGCAGAAACACACATCTGTTCAATGTGGCACTTTGTTCCTCAGTAGTGGTAGCTGTGCCACATATAGAGAATGCCAAACCAGCAACAGTCTTGGTTATCAGAGGTATGTGCCCAGAGCAGTGCCTGTGGGCAGCAACCCACCTGAGGCGAGGGTGTCACAGTGCAGTTTGAATAACACGCTGATTTTTCCTACTGAGACTTTTCTGACCATTTCTTTTAGAGATTCTTTGGTGACCTTCTGGATCTCCAACATGGCAGCCAGCTTGTTGCATCCACTTGCCATGTCACAGTTTTCTCATTCTGCCTTGGATGCAAAAGCACCTGCTGTGCTGTGAATACAGTAAAACTCCAATAGTCCGGCATCCAATAGTCCGGCACTCCTGATAGTCCGGCATCAAAATGGCAAGAGCCTAGTGAGTGAGCTTCGGCAAAAAATGAGTCACAAGGTAACAGTGGCAGCAGCTGAACTGGGCAAAAAGGGTAAAAAAGGCTTTAAAAAACTAAAACATTACAGTATACTGTATACAGTATGTACAATAAAAAGGGCTAAAAACACTTTATATACAGTATATAATGTATACAGTATAGATATAACCTACTTATAGTACCGCCTGATAGTCCGGCATATTTGATAATCCGGCACCACCTAAGTCCTATAGGTTCCAGATTATCAGAAGTCTACTGTACCTTGGTGTGCTGTGGGTAACCCCCAGCAAATAAGGAAAGCAGATGGGCCCACCAGAATTATTTTTCTTAGTTGAAACTGTGCATTTTTTCTCTGCACTGCCACACAATGATGCAGATATGTAATGTTTTTTAAACGTAATTAGGGAAACCAATGGCTTGTGGAACAATAACCCGATATCTCTGTTACTACAGAAGATCCTGCATGCAGATCAGAGCACGTCAATGATATTGCATATCATGAGTTTACTCCAACCAAAGTGTTATTGTTCCATGATTTAATACAGTCATCAGTGATTAGCAACGCGGTGCTTACTGCTAGCAAGACTATATTAGTATTGTAATTGTTCTGCAGGAATATGGCTTTGTTTCGATTTCACTCACACCCAGGTCTGTGAAGTTAGAGATAAATGAAATGAGAGTCAACTCTTTTTGCTCATACTTTGTTAAAAGTCAAGAAAAGTGCTGAAATATAAATTACAATAGCTGCTTTAAAGCACAGATTAGGGCCCAGATCTGCTTTCATTGAGGTGAGTGTAAATCCACTCCATTTAACTCTGGGTTTATTGACATGTAACTGAGCCAGTATTCGGTCTATGTATTTTATACACAAGGAGTGAAATAAATGGAAAAACTAACATTAGATTAGTGGGGCTAGGAATTCACCCAGGATCCTTAGCACATAGTAGATCTGTGGTTCTCAACCAGCAGTCTGCCCCCCCTCCCCTGAGGGGGGCACAAGCAGGTTTATGGGGGTTCCATAAAGTACGGCCACATTAGCCCACCACATGGGACTGAGACCCAGAGTGCCAAGGCCTGCCAGTGGGTACTGAAGCCAAAGCCTGAGCAACTTAGCTTTGCAGGACCCCTTGCTGTTTGGGGCCCCAGGCAATTGTCCTGCTTGCTACTCTCTAACTCTGGCCCCGTCTTTTATTTGCAGAAAAATCTATTGTGGCAGAGGTGGTCCATGGAGTTTGTATAGCATGTGTGTGTATGCGGGGAGGGAAGGGGACAAGACGGGGGCTCATAAAGAAAAAGGTTGAGAACCCATGAAGTAGATACTGGAGACAGTCACTTTTTGAATTATGTTTGATGGTTTTTAATTTACAGGAAGTTTTTCATTTAAGCTTCTTAGTGATATTTATTCCCACACTAAACTTGCCTTAGAATTCATCATTCAACTACAGTTCCTCTCAGAAAGGGTATTGCTATGCCACTTCAGATCTTAGGAGCATTCTGTGCTACAAATGGAGGGACTGACAGAAATATTTGGACTGACAGAGCTGAACACGCTGAGGATAAGTCTGGTGAGAAGACCTGGCTCTTGCTACGTTAGTACCAGAGGTGTGAACATGATTTGGTGCTGCAAAACAGCTCCATTAGTTTCTAAATATTCTCTAGGCTCCTCTGAACTCACTCCAGAGCACATTCAAAGCCAATTTCTATCTCTTTTGATTATTCTGTTCTATTCTCTCTCTCTCTCCACTCATCTCCTAATTTTCTCTTTTTATCACAGCAAATCTTATGTTTTCTACTTGTGCCCTCTCCTATATATCTTGTACTCTATTTAAGCCTTTTCCTACTCAACTTTATGCTCTCCACAGGGTCAGTAACCTTTTACATATGACAGACAGACAGCAAAAGGAAGTTGATTAGAATCCAAGGCCATTTCCTCTTACAGTACCTTTCAAGTGTAAAGGCTCGTTCTGATAGCAGAAGAAAATGATTAGATTCATCACTTTCTATCCGTCCCAGCTCCCAACTCATTGTTCATTTCTAGTCAACTGTGCTTTGCCATCAACTCCCTGTATAAAGCTCATGATGCAGAAATTGTCCAATGCCACAATTTTCCATCAGCGGCAATTTCTTTTCACAGGAAATGAGCTGTTAAGTTTTTGGGTGTCTCACTGACCCCTTAGCTAAGAAATAGATTTTATAACTATGGATTGAATCCTTAGCCAGTCCACTGAGATCCCTGGCATAATGACAATTTACATCTACTAAAGATATGTCCAAGAAGTTGCTTCTGTGTTTGCTGCCTTCTGCCTTCTTTTTTCCCCCATGCTGCTCCCTACATCCAAAACAAAGTCCCACTTCTTGTGCACGAGGCAGCTTTACTCTCCACTTTCAGGCCCCTTCTCATTCTGCCACAATGCCTTCTAGACCTCTATTACCTGAGCCTCTCTTCTTGCCCTCTCTCTGGTTAAAAAAATCCAGAATTTATAAAACACACAATAAACATTGCTAGTGTGACTCACAACAGCCTTCTTTGCACTGTAAACCCTTCCTTTTTCTGTTATCTCGGCTTTCTAGTTGTGTCTAATTTGGCGGTCAAATTTTGAAACCCTTATTCATGCTGACTTGTTAGTTCCTCCTCTGTGTGAATGGAAATAAATGGAATCTACTAGTGGAGTGAGGTATTATTCAGTATGAATAGAAGAGGCAGAATCTGGCCCTGAGATTGTAAGCTCTTAGGTCTGTCCCGTTTTAAACTCTCCAAAGCAATGTGCAAATGTCAAAGTTCAGTAATAAATGTCATAATAATAAAGAGAAGAGGTGAAAAGAATCCAGCAATCTCAATGCATCAATGACTTTAGTGCAGCCTAATTTATAGAACCAAGCAAGACTTCCATTCTTTCCTTATGCAGGGCTGAGAACATCAGTGTTGCCTGGGCAAAACCAAATCATTTATAATTTTTACTCTCACTCAAAAGGTAATTCAACTGCTAGGGTTATATCTTGGGGATTGTTAGTGTGTGTTAGGTACTGAAATCAATTGCAACCAAATATAAAAAATAATCAATGCAATTTATTTTGCTACATCAGATTCTGCTTTCTTTTTCCTGTGTAGAGCTAACAGATATCCATGTGGAGCTTATTAATGTCAGTAAATCGGGGAGGCATATGAAAGGAGTTGCAGACATTTATTTCTTTTTACTAGCCCTTTATTGGAACTGAAAGGCAACAATAGGAGACTCATTGAAACATTTGCTTTATTAAAAGTAGTCCCAGAATGCTGCTTTCTACTTTTGTATAATGTACATTGTGCCATTGACACTTGTATGCTCTATTTGCTTACTGGTGGGGTTTCTAACCAGACTGGAGAAGTCATTATTATTTGCTGGGCTGGAGCTGACTCTACCCTTTTGACATGTTGAGACCCCCCAGAACTCTCATTTCTTTAATGGAAAATGGCACTTACTTGTACAGTAATACGGATACTGTACATCTAATAAGCAAGAGCCTGATTCAGTTCTCGGCTACACTGCTGCTTTGGCAAAAACTGGTGCTGGAAAGCTCACATCCCTTGGGGGACAGAGTTAAGACTAGGTGGTGTATGATAGTTTTGGCAGTAGTAAGTAGCGTAGAGAATGAACACTATGTATATACGGTAACTCTTCATCTTCTTGCTTTTTGTGGTGTTGGTAGGTATGTTACCTATGTGGTAACCGTTGCTATTAAGCAACAGAGGTGTTTTTTTGGGGGTAAATATACATAGTATTTGGTTCCATGCCAAATTCTCTGACCCTGCATTCCCTCATTTTTCACTTATGGGTGTTATTTTGAGCATGTCCCTAATATACACACACCTCCCGTGGTCTTTCTTGAATACAGCTTTCATCCACCTCAGCAGTCCCATTTCTGTGGAACTGATAATTTGCTCAGGATTCTTCTTTGCTGCCCAACACGCAGCATCATATTTTGAAACTAGCCAGCCCATTAGTTTACATACTTTCCCTTTTAATCTGATTGACATCCTCCTGTCACATACTAGACCACTTGCCTCTCCCCATCTGAGCCAGATGTTTCCTATCCTAGCTCTAATTTCATCCTCTATTTTCCTGGATTCTGGAGATCAGACACTTGAAACTTCGCATGGTTGGTCTTGTCTGCCCATATAGTTTCAAGTATAATCCTTCCGCTTTCGCAATATTGAAGTTACACATATACTCTGTTTTTCACTGCTTATTTTGAGCTCTTGTCTCTCCAACACATCTCTTAATTTATCACAGTCTTCTTTTAGATTTTCACCTCACAATATCATCTGCCAAGAATGTACACTGTGTACAATCTTCTTTATATTCCTTTGGAGAATAACCAGAAGGATGATTAAACAAGAAGGGGGTGCAATGCTGAGTTCTGAACCACCTTTAGGGAAAGGTTAAGAGATATACACCATAAATAACTCCCAGCCTAGTTTTTAACCCTTAGAAAAAATACCCAAATGATCCCTGCCAAATAACCCTCACCAAAACCAAACAAAATCCCACCACACTTACACTGGGAATAAATAAAATAAATTTTAGTATTTGGGGCTACATCTAGACTGCAGGCTTCTTTCGGAAGAAATTTTTTTTGGAAGCGATCTTCTGAAAAAAACGTCTTCCGAAAAAGAGCGTCCACACACAAAAGTGCATCGAAAAAGCGATGCACTTTTTCGAAAGAGAGAGTCCAAACTGATTGGACTTGATAATCTCTAAAAGTCCCTTGCAGTTCTAGTATTCTATGATTCTATGTTGTCAAATACCTAACCTGCCCTGTTCCATTAACCACAAGCCAGCACACAACCATTTTTTCTCTGGCAAGAGACCATTTATATAAAGTACAGGGAAAAAGAGCTTAATAATGTTGGGATGCTTGTGAAAGGCGGCATTACAATTACACAAGTATGGCAATGCTATAAACCTTAAATATACCAGCAATACCATGACTCCACAATCCATAGAACAAGTACAGCATAAGCAGTGGCAGCAGTAATTCTCTCCACTACCCTTACCATTGTGTGTCCACCCTGACCTGGAGGGCCTAGATGAGGTGAGTAATACAAGATGCATTTAATTTGACCAAAAAAGATATATTTTACTTGAATACCTTTTCTTATAGCTCTGCTTAAATGAACAAACAACCAAGTGAACACGCATGAGAGAAATGTAGCATAGATTACTTTGATAATCAATGAAACTTGCACAACCCTGCGCCCCAATCCAATAGACTCATAGAAATCTAGGACTAGAAGGGATCTCCAGAGGTCAACTAGTCCAGCTACTGCACTGAGGCAGGACCAAATATATGTAGCTCATACCTGACAGCTCTTTGGCAAATCTGTTCTTAAAAAAACCCACCACCAGTGATATGGAGTCCACCACCTCCCTCAGAATCCTATTCCACTGATTAACTGTCCTTAATATTAGAATGTTTTTCCTACTAGTTGATCTAATTGTCCTTTGCCACAGATTAAGCTATTTACTTCTTGTCCTTGTGGACACAAACAACTGATCACCATCCTCTTTATAGCAGCCCTTTACACATTTGAAGACTTTCCAGGTTTTCCCCCGCAGTCTTCTTTTCTCACAGCTAACCATGCCCTATTTTTTTTAATCTTTCATCATAGGTTAGTTTTTCCTAATCTTTTATATTTGTTGCTCTGTTCTGGACCCTCCCCAATTTCTTTACATCTTTTCTAAAGTGTGGTACCAAAAACTAGACACCATATTCCAGCTGAAGCCTCACTAGTGTCAAGTAAAGTGAGACATATCACACTCCTGTTACTCCACCCCAGAATGCAACTAGCCTTTTTTGCAACTTTGTGATAATACTGATCCATATTCAATGTATGCTCCAATCTAGCCATCAGATCATTTTCAATAGTAGTATTGACTGGCCGGTCATAGTTGTGAATTTGATTTTTCCGTTCTAGGTGAAATATTTTGCACTTGTCTTTATTGACTTTCAGCTTACTGAGCTCAGACCAATTCTCCATTTGTCAAGGTCATTTTTAATTTTAATCTTGTCCACCAAAGTGCTTGGAACCCCTTGCAACTTGGGGTGGGGGAATCACCCACAAATGTTATAAGCTAATGTTCCATTACATTAGCCACATCATTAATGAAAATATTGTCTAGTTTAAGGACTGACTCCTGCTCCTTCCCAGTTTGACAGTGAACCATAGGTAACTAATTCTTGAGTATGTATTTGAACCACTTGCACACACACCTTATGCTTATTTCATTTAATGAATGTTCCTATAGCTTCACCCAGAGACTTGCAATTGGCCTGCCTCTGATCTTCTGGGCTAAACAAGTGTTTATATTCTTGATGTACAATGCAATGCTTCCTTCCATTTTCCCCTCTCTGTTCTTCTTAACAAGCTATACCAATATTGCAGTCATGAGATTCATTCCTCCAAGTCCTGGTATTGCCAATTAAGTCATAACTTAACGTATGTACTAATATTTCCATACTCCTTGCATCTGTGTATGGCCATCTAAGAAGCTTTGTTGACTCCACTGTTTTCCCTCTTTTGACCATCCTGTAATTTTTCCAGAACTTCCTCCCATCCCCCCACTTCCCAATTTCTAGCCTTCTATTTGACCATCTCTTCTAAGTGACTATTTGCTTGTAGGTATGTTACTGAGTTTTGTTCCATAATTTTCCCAGTGTAGCCCTGGGATTTTGTAACTAATAAGTCAGTTATAATGAATGTATGTTATAGCAAAAGGTTTGGATTAAACTTAAACACAAGATGTAGACCTCAGACAGGCCAGGCAGTTTTGTTAATTTAGCTCCTGCTCTGTTTGATGTTAACATATTGAAGTGAAGTGACGAAACATTGTAATACATAGTGAAGTTAGTGTTAGATAAAGCTTTGTAATAGAGAGACGAATGTTAGCAAGTTGAAAGACCTTGTAACCTTGTTAAAGTGACTAGAAGTACCCTCTTCTGTCCCATGCTGCAATTATGCTAAATGTATTGTTTGTGTGAATGAGAGAGAGAATGTTTTAGGAGAGAGAAGTGTGAAGTCCACTGCATGCTCAAATGGTCAGAGGAGGGGCAGGAGACTCAGAAACATCAAATAATGATCAACTAAGCAAAAGCACACTGAAGATGCAGACTACCGGGGCAGATTGATGAACCCTGAAGTTAGTGGCAAGCACCCCTTGATAGGGAACTGATAACAACTTTTGCCGGAAAGACAACACCCCCAAGGGGTCAATAGCATATGGATATCAAATGACTATGAGAACAACTTCTTCCCGATAAGCACATGTCGTAGGAAGATTGATTGTGATGCTGAATGACTGATTAAGGTCTCACAAGGCAAAATGCATAGACTTGCATGGAAGGAAAATCCTATAAAGGATGGGGTGTCTTGTATGGTTCTTGGGGTTCCCGTCCTACTAAGACTGTGGAGTATCAGTCTGGACTGACAAGAACCCAGCTTCTTCCTTGCACCCAACCTATCTGGCCAATAGGTTGGGCTGAGCAACAGACTGGTAACTATTCCATCAGCATGGTGTATATGTGTGTGTGTGTGTGTGAATGCATATGCTACTTTGTTATATTATCAATAAATGCGGCATGTTGCCTTATCCCCTTGAAAAAGATCCCATGTGCTTCTTTGAACCATAACACCTGCACCCGCCCATTGATTCTTTTGGGGTCAGATTGCTGATCCCTAAGCGTCATCACTTGACACAAGTTCACACTGAATAAGTTAATAAGGGTTTTGATTCTATCCTGGTTGTCATAAGGGCAAAGCTAAGCACACTGGGACACATACTTACTGCCAGCCTAATCATTGGCTGAGAAAAGTGTCAGCGACTCTGTTGGTTTGCTTCTTGTGCCCTGAAGACACTTGTTTACCTGGGTAAATTACAAAAGTAGGCCCATTTAGAAGTGAATGGGCCTGCACAAGAGAATGTTTTCAAGACCTGGCCCAGAGTGACTCAGCCCCACATTATCAAAGGTGGGTAAGTGTCTAAAGGTGCGGATAGAATCTGAGCAGGACTTTCAAAAGTACTTAGATGCCTCACTTTTATTGATTTCAATAGTGCTTTGGAAAATGACACTAGGTGCCACCGTTTTAGCCACTTAATGACTTCTGAAAACCTAGCCCACAGTGTCATCACTCCATGATGCAATGGCAATGTACACTGAATGAGGCTTTTGGCTTGAGGAAGGTGCTCAATTTTACTGCCATAATGACTGGCTTCTGGAACGTGCTACCTGCTGCTCTGAGAAGTGCTGCCCACTTAATCTCAGGTTTAACATTTTTATTCACCTCTGGTTTTCGGTTTTATTACATTAAGAACAATAGAAGAAACAAGAACACAAGCAACACAATACAAACCCGATCTGGCAAGGCTCTTTTAATGTTTGTTGTACTTTTACCAAACCACAGTACATATTTCAAATAAGGCCTAACAGATTATGCTCTTTATAAATTTACAAACAATTTCTTCTCCTTAAAGAGACAGTATTCTTTTATCTGTCTTGTGTATTTCAATGAAATATATATTTATCCAAGCATAACTTAGCAAACATAGCTATAAATCTGTAGACTAAATGCTGGGTAATGGAGGAATCTCGGATACATTATAGTCTTGGATCGGGGTTTATTTATTTTTGAAGGTGGTAATTATAATGTCCTGATTACATTTTGGGGAAATTATTCTCATTAAAAAAGTCAGCAGATTAGAACGATTGGAAATCAATGCCACTGTTATTCCCAAACCAGGTGGTATATAGAGGTACATCCTCCTTGGCACAATTTTCTCCCATTGAAGGAAGGGGTAGAGAGGTTCGATCAGTTTCCCTGTGAGCTGATGGCCCTGTTCCTCTTTCCTCTGCTGGCCTAATGCTGCTTGTCAGTTAGATCATGTGAGAAATAAGATTAGTGAACGTGAGGCACAAGATCTATGTCTGACCAAGAAGGTGGCGAATTTGTTGAGCTTTGGCGCGCCAGTGGGTACAGAATGCTTACACACGGAATAGAACCAGAATGAAGTCAGAAAGGAAAACAGGAAGTAAAATATTCTCTGTCAATGATGATTTGACAGTTTCCTACAACTGCAAGAGCTCTTGTTTCTCCGCAGTCAGTTGAAGTTCGAATCCTCATTCAAAGCTAATCCCTACCACACCTTCTTCTCCCCAGTCCCCACTCCAACCAAAAGCCAAGTTTCACCAGCTTGCTGGGCAACAATGGAGAACCCTGAAGGTGTCACCCTGTGAACAGATGTGAGTTGTGAGGGCCCAGATAGTCTGACAATGTGACTGGTTTACAGGGGGCCTCACACCAATGGAAGTTGCCATATGTGGAAGGCGGCTGCTGCAGTAGGAATACACAAGGCTGCATTCCATCTCTTGGAGACTGAGAAACAAGGTCCTGCTCTAAACCATAGTGCTGCCAGAGCAGCAACAGGTAAAAGAGGAAGGGGGGAAAAAGACACCAAGAAAGGAAAGCAAATCCAAACCATGCAAATGATATCTGAAAAAAAAAATCAACCAAAACACATGTAGACACTCTCCCCAGCCCAAAGTGCATCAATGATAAGACACCACTTTCTAAAGGCTGCAGCCTACAGCCCCACCCGTTCTGTGCCTGTCAATAGTTACCGTGCACAATTAAAGGCTAAGACAGGACAAAGTAAAGGCCACTTATAAAAGAGCTCCATAAAAATATCTCGGCATCTGTCATTAAAAGTGAAGTCAGGAAGTAGATTCAGACTGAGCACAACCTAAGCTTTTTTGCTGCAAAAGCACTCAGGCAATCCATTTAATTCCAACAAAATGAAGCATCATTTATTTGGTTTAGCATTTGCATTTGGGATTCTATTTATACAGCGCATTTCTAGGAGGTGTAGCGTATATCCTAATTAGCAACATTCAAATGGGGAGGATGGTAGCAGAACATCAGAGTTTTTAATGGAGCCCTGCAGAAATAGTCAGACAAATTATGCCCTTGGACTCCTTCCAGACCCCTTCCATGTAATAAAATTCCTTAACTTTGAGAGAACCAGTTGTGTCACAGCTACCTAGATTGAGCTGTGTATCTGAGCCAATGAACACTAGACCTGGATACAACCCATTGTTAAGTCACATATGGAGTAGAAGTCAACCTTGTGCAAACAGGTTGCCTATACAGGGCCAATGCACTATTTCAAACCTCAAAAACAAAGCTTAAATGGGATTCTGGTGTTGCTTCAGCCTTGCACAGGCTGTCTGCACCGGAATGCTTTTTTTGGTTTGTACGTGACATAACTGGGAACTTGCGTGTTGTGCTGGGTCTTGATGGCTCAGATACAACATGAGCAGTGTGCTTGGCACAAAGAACTCTCTCAAAGACTCGCAAGAACCAGAGAAGATTCTTGATTGGGGGTAATAGCTGGGGGTAATAGAGCACATTCTTTGCTGAGTTATTTCCTAGGCAACTCTTCTGAAAACAGTGGGCTTCTCAATTTGGGCAGAGTTTAGCCCTGATAGCAACAACTTTACAAGGAAAAGAGCTCAAAATTGGGATTCAGAAAAATGATCTTTTGGGAATTTGTCAATGCTACAACTATCCTGCTACAGTGGATTGTGCTGTAGATAAAACTTTGTGCTTCTGTGTGTTGTATGGTTGGCAACAAGCCTGAGACCTTTTTTTCTTTTATAACACTGCACATAAAGCTGCCGACGGAACACACGTTGAGACTAGATCACTGGACACCATCTTGCTGTTTGGGCAGCTCCTGGAGTTTATGAACAAGAATTGTTCCACTCGTGAAGTTGGTCAGTGTTTTCAGAGCACTGGCCAAAGAATTGTAGTATTTTTGGCAAAACTGTTACAAATGTATTATTTGCCCATCCTTAGTTAACCCCACACACAGAAAATTTCATCCTCTGAAAAAAATTCACTTTTAAAACATTTGGCTAACCCAAATGTTGCTAACCCAAGACATGCCTTTGTGTAAGAGAACTCACAGTGTGTATGCTCGGGCTGGGAATACCACAGAGGAAGCCCCTGAGGGGAGAGACTCACCTCTGCTGGCTGGTTCAAGAGCAGTATTGACTAGCTCCAGAGAGAGCCACCACCATCTAGTCTTGGGCAAAAGAGCAGTGGCACCAATGCTGGGAAGGGGGAAAATTGGGAAAGACACTGACACTTCTGAGAACCACCTCAAAGGCAGAGAAGAAGGGCTGTCCAGAGGTTAGGCCACTAGCCAGTGACTTAGGATGCCCTGCTACATCCCAAACAGCGTGTGTAATCTTGGGCCAGAGAGAGCTCTCTGACTGGAAGAAGGGAATAATACTATAGAGGGTGATTGTAAGACTAAATGCTTGATAGGTGCTCACAAACTTGGGTGTGTGTGTGTGTGTGTGAGACTGTATAATTAGTGAGATCTATCTAGTTTGACGTGAGAGGGTGGATTTAAAAAAACTAACAACAATCTATCAAACAACAAAATTCTATCTACCTAGGTAGTTGGATGGTCCTGTCAGCATGGTATCTGAGCACTTCACAAACAATGGTGAACATCTCCTCACACTATCCCTGCGAGGGGGGGTGGTGAGGTGGGAGAGAAAGATAAGAATTTCCATCCCTAGATGGAGAATATAGGCCCAGGGAGATGAACAAATTTGCTCACGATCACACAAAAAGTTTGGGAAAGAACCGACATTTTATCCCAGTAGTCCAGCCTTTCAACCACAGCTGTCCTTCCTCTCTGCTCTCAGTCTGACCTGCCTCCAAAGGAGCCACCATGCAAAGTCCTGTTGCACATTGTGTATTAATTGTGTCTGCAGATTTTGCAATACACACAACATCTGAATATAATTGTCTTGCTGTACCTAGAAGTTCACACTACATACTGGAGAGAATGATGACTAAAGCCTCTGTAAATGCATAGCTCATCCATTAGCTTGCAAAACAATCCCACAAACATCAAGTTATGTTTTGGTTTTTGAGTTTCATTCAGATCAACTAATTCCTATTTCTTGTTTCCTAGAAATCTCAGCCACCTGCCTTAATATGCCTGACAACAACCTTCATTAAATATCAATGTTTATTTCAATAGTCATTTATGAAGCTCAGGACTGGCAGGGGTTGCTCTATACGATCACTAATCAATATTTCCGCTATGTTTCTAGTGAGTTAAATGGTAATGTCACTGCTCCAGTTTGTGCAAAGGGCAGAATTAACTCTGCAAAATGTAATTTATAGACATGGATATCTGTTGGTAAAGCAAGAGATGCACAGTTTTCTCAAGTTCTGCTGGTTACATTTAGATGCCCAACAGGGGCCTAAGCAGTCAATATCTCAGCCTGGCATGTTTCAGAAGAGAACTGGATAAAGCAAACTGGGTACCTACTCACAGCTTCAGGGTTTCTTTCTTAATTTCAAAGCTGCAGTGCTTTACTTTTCTCATTTGATGTCTTAGAAGGAGAAAGCCTTATTACAATCAAAAGAAATGTTCTCAGT
The DNA here is from genome assembly GCA_019425775.1 of Rafetus swinhoei. Classification (NCBI taxonomy): domain Eukaryota; kingdom Metazoa; phylum Chordata; order Testudines; family Trionychidae; genus Rafetus; species Rafetus swinhoei. Next base: position 162,184,216 of record CM033424.1, read on the forward strand.
GCTGAAACCTCTTCGCACCATGCTCTCTTTTTACAATGCTTGCTTTGGTTTTGGTTTTGTTGCCTCAACTATTTTTCCCCTCACTCTTTGACTCACTAAAGTCCTTGAAAGTTTAGTTTTAATGTTTTTTTTGGCAGGAGAACTGTTTGTATGTGAAAAGTAGAGTCATATGTCACAGGAGTGGTAGAATCGCAGTACTGAAACTCGTCTCCTGGAACTCTAGAGTAGAGGCATCCTACTGAGAGGGAAATGGGTTTTTTCCATCGCCAGAGATAATACATCTCCTAGAATGTTGGTAGTTAGGTCAATGGAAGCATTCCTCGATCACCCAAATTGTGCCTACCCCAAGGATTAGGTCAGCACATCCTGAACAACATACGTCACTCTACATCGGGGTGGGGAACTTCAGGCCCGGGGGCCAGATGCAGCCTCTGGCTTTTCTGGATCCAGCTCCTGAGACTCAGGGCATTTGGGTAGTCCGGGTTGGAACTCCAGCCTTCCTGCCCCTCCACTGTGCGCTGGAGCACACAAAATCTACTAGCCAGGCCCCCCCAGGCTCTGTTGTGCAAGGGGAATGTGGTGAGTATCTTTCTCCTTCTCAGTAAGGGGCCACGTCAGTGAGGGTTTGGTTTTTGGGGTTTTTTTTCTTCTCACTTGTGTGCGGCCCCCGATTGATTTTTCTGAGAGTCTGCGGCCCCTGACCCCAAAATGGTTCCCTGTCTCTGATTTTTAGTGTAGATTGAGCCTTCAACTGTATCTTAGATGGCCAAAGAAATGCAGTTCAGGGTACTGGGTCCATTCCTCTTCCCATAGAAGTCAATAGAAAAAGTACTATGTGAGTAAAATCGACTATCTTTCTCTCCCTCATCCCACTAGACAGTTACGTCTATCACCTGACACTTTTAAACTCTGCAAAATTGGTTTTGCTATAACCCTCATTTTCACTTTGTCACACACACACTCTTTAAAGTTTTCAGAATGAAGTGCAATTGTGATTATTCAATGATTATACACATCATACACAAAATGATCTTATTTTACATAAACACACACACACAGGCAGGGCTGTCGACAGACTTCGCTAGGCCCTGGGCAACATGGGGGAGGCGGGCTTGGCTGTGGACAGAAGGGGTGGGAGGTAAGGACTAACCTCCCTCAGCACCATCTGGACTGTGCCATGTAGGGCTTTGATGGTGATTTAAAAGGCCCGGGCCTCTGGCCACTGCTGCCAGAGCCCTGGTCCCTTTTAAATCTCTGGGCTCTAAGTCAACTGCCCTCAATGCCCTCCTCCAGTTGGGAAAAATAATATAATTGTGTGCCTTGACTCACTGATATTTGTCACATTTATGTTTCCCTGATTGGTTTCACACATTTTTATTCAAGTACAATTCATATATTTTTAGGAAGGGATTCATACAAAAGCTTTCTAGAACCTGATAATTTCACTGATTAAGAGGCATAAGGCCCAATTCTGCCTTCAGAGATGCATAAACAACTCACTGCATTTCAATAGTAGGCTCAGACTCATATTCAAAGACAGCATGGTGATGAAGGACCACAAGCGAGCTATATGATATTATTGTAAGAGCTGGAACTTTCATAGGCATTTAATACTACAGTGTAGAAGATAAGATGCACCATGAATGATAACAACAGCAAGACTTCCTTGACACTGTCTGCAAAGGAGCCTGAATGGTAACAACCAGGGCAAGAGAGCAGTCATTTTGTGCAGACCAAACTTTTGAGGCAAGCCCCTCAGCTGCCCTAAGTTGCTATGGCTCCCATGAAGTCAATGGAGCCAGGCCAACTTACACTAGCCAAGGAGCTGGCTTTCAGCATGTAATCACGGCAGGTTGATGTGAAAACTAAACACAGTCTAGCACCAGTTTCTTATTTTTAAGCAATCACTGATTTTGTGTATGACTGCCTTCTTGGTTGCAAGGCGGGACAAGTTCTTTTGGAGAGGCTATGAGTCATATTTTGAGTCTTTTCTCACAGGTAGAGAGTTCTGTCCTTTCCAAACTGACTTCCTATTGTTAGAGGAAGAAAAAGTATAGACAATGATCAGAACATACAAAGCACGAGGAAGCAGCTGGTAGGATAATTAAAACTATGTAGAATTTCTATTTTTTTATTTATCAATCTGGTTTCTAATAGAACTCTTAACTAAAGGAAAGACATTCACAAAGGATATTAGGCATACATACATATTTTCCTTCTTTCATTCTAATTTACATGCTGATGCTTTCGGAGGGTGAGATTCCTGTTTCATATCTCTAGAATGGAATACCAAGTTTGGTTAACAGAGATAGAATTTAGATTCTGCTTTTCAACAGCGTAACCCTTTAAAGAGTCACCATGCTTGTGACACAATGTAAGATAATCTGAGTGAGAAACCATATTAAAAAGCTACTGCTTATCAGAATGAGAAACAGCTTCACATTTCAATTGGTATCCTGGAAGTTAGATGCATCTGCCATTAAAAGACACTCTGTTTTGATTAAAATGTAAGTCACTGAAGAGACTCTCTTCTCAAATGAACTCTTATCTCTACCATAAACTTGTAATTATACACCCCCTCTTTGGCAATCTTGGTGAAATATTGATGATAATCATCCTTTTATATGCGTCATGCTGTCTTGAGCATGATTAAAAACATGTTGCGAATTCCAAACCTTTCAAGTGGTAACTGCTGTGAAAAACATAACTATGTATAAAGAGAACAAAAGAGCAGTGTGTATGGTAAGTGCAAATACCACAGTCCTAACTGAAGTCTAAAATGTTTGTTTAATATTGATTTCTGATTTCAAAGGTCATTACTAAGGTCAGGTGGCTCTAATATGGAATAAGGGGCATTTGAATTAACACATAAGAAACAAGAGGTTAGAGGCCTGCTTTCTACTAAAGGCTGTATTGTTAGCAACATTTTAATGTTCTCTATTTTTGCTAGGACATTTATTTGGCACTTCATAGTTTATCTTCTGGAGTCCTTTACTGACGCGGCAGATCCAAATTTCACTGAGGATTACTCCGCTAGACCAACACTTCTGATTCTGGGCCCAATCTGCCCCCCTCACTCCTACCACTGAAAACAACAGGAATTTTGCCATGGATTTCAATGGGAGCATGAGCAAGCCTTTTAGAATCACATTTCCCCATGTGTTCAAACAAGGATAGGGACTGAAATAGGTGACAAAAAATTGACTCAGCTGAATGCACTATGCTCCTATAATGTCTGAGTACATTTCAGGGCAAGTGCAGTGTTGTGTACTCATCAGGATTCACCCTGTTACGATTCAGATTGGGCCAACATAAGAAGATATATCTTGCTTGCCAACAACTTACTATGTTACCTGCCATTTTAACTGCTCAGTTGGTCAGTACAAACTCTTGTATCAACCAGAAGTACCCATGAACTCACTTTACAGATCACAGAAGATATCATCAGACCTTTTGCAAGGGAGACTTCCTTGCAAAAGAGACAGTGCTTGCAGGTTTTTGTGAGCTACCCATCTTAGTTGGCTGCTTCTCAGTTCCCGGGCTCCAGCAGGGCCAGTGTTTGTCCTACTTAAGACTAGTTACCCTGGCATTCTAGCAAAAGTCTGCAAGAACTGATAGTCATGACATCAACCCCACCATAACATGCTGGTGTGAATGGCACGTGTGTCAACCTGCAATGTCAAATCCATTGTCGCAGCCTTCTGAGCTCTCTCACTTCCAGTTTAAGGAAACACTCTCTTGCTAATGCAGCTCTCAATAAGATTTTCAATCATTAATACTTCGGGATTTATGAAGGCAACTCCATATTCCTGCTGAATCAGAAAAATAATCAAAGCACTGAAGTTCATCACCCATTTATTCTCACAATATGAGGTTCCCTTGCAAAGAGGCCAACACAAATATAGGCAGCTGTCAAGGACTTCAGGTGAAGAGCTGAGTGACAGAAAGTTGGGAGACCAGGTCATTAAGACTATTGGCACTGGCCTTGCTCTTTCTTCTTTATTGCACAAGTTTGAATTGAGACCAGGTCCATCATTTCCATGAGATGGTCGCTCACTGGCTCATGTGAATTGAGTTGGTGGTCTCAGTTTAGTCATTGATAAGCAGGCATCACCATCACAGAGACCACTCTCACAACCGAAATGCTTGTTGCTAGGTCAATCAAGCACCCAAAGACTTGACTGGACACGGAGAGTCAACTATCCACTTGCCCTTCCGGCACAGGGATGAGACGTATTAGTTGGGAAGGGTGTCCTTGTGGTGATTTGTGCTGTTTTTGTTACATGAAGAACCATAGAACTCCAGTCTCAGGTGGTAGAGTTGACACTTCACATATTACATGCAGTTAGAAAGTCAACCTTTTTATTGCAGCAAAATCACAACCTAAGGAAGCGGATGCTCTGTTTTCATTTGATTTATCTGGGCCTTCTGAAGTTACATGCATAGGCTTTATTGGGAATACTTAAAATACCATTTGAAACCCAATTAACAAACTAAAATAAATGAGAAGTGGGATTTTCTTCACAAGAAGAAGAGAAGATTTTTGTGACCTGCCCACTCAGCAGTAGAGATGTGTGGCTGAATAATTACTAATATGTGGCAGATTAGTTTCAACACACTATTGTGCTGATATAACACTTTCCAGGGGAAGGATACTCCTCTGATTCCAATTGCTCCTAAACAAGAATAAGGACTTCTCACTCAAAGATGATAATGTTTGAGGCAAACCAGTGCTAAGCATGGGATGGTGGGGGGCAAAGATGACATTCTTTCCTGTTGAGACCCCACCACCCTAAAGATACCTGCAAAACTGACAGGGATTTTCTTAAAACTGACCAAATTTACATTCTGAGTCCAAATCCATACACAGAAGAAACTGGTGGCTTTGAGATCTACATTATCTATAGTGATTCAGCAAGTCCTATCTGTGATGCAGATTGTGGAGGATTCTAATGAAAGGCCTTAACAGGTATCAAATGTCTTTAAATTGTCACCATATCTGGTAAACTCTGCATTTATAAACAAGGAGGCAGTTTTAAGACTTATGAAAACAAAGGAATCCTGACACTGCTCAAATATTATGTCTCTAACTTTAAAAAAATCTCCTTTATTTTATAGCATCCACCAAAATAACTGTAAATAGCAAAAATAATAGGGAAGAAGAAACAAAAAGAAAATAGCACTGCTTAGTTCATCAGAGTGCAGTTCCTTTGAATTTCAAATAAGTCTTGCAAATAGGTACTGAAGGAATGGATTAAAGCTGGGCATACCCAAACTGTAAATATAATAAGGTTACATGACACCAAAAGTGCCACAGGCATAAATCCTTTCATAAGAAATTCTAAGTGTTGTTTGTTTGTTTTTTGGTGCACAGTAAATGACGTGCTATACATTCATATCTCCATTCCCTTCCATGAGTAACTACCCATAAGGCCCTGTGTCACCATCAAAAAAGGTCACTGGAGACTTCTGCTCCTTTGCAGTGAGGAAGCAAAAAACACTTGATTGCCATCAAAGGATGAAATTAGCTATTCAGGCTTCCACTTTCCCTCTCTGCAAACTGACTACCTTTTTTCAGTGACCTGTCTGACATTCAGTTGGTCTGAGAGATTGTGATCCCTGATGCACTAGATATTGTCTTTGCCTTCCTTAATCATTACTTCACAAAGACAGGGAAACTGATCTGGCAAATCTGTTTATCAAAAAAGGACCTCTGCTCTCATGCTGAGTAGTTCTGCTGCTCTCTGTATGAGTAGGACTCTTTTAGCCTCTTATTTTGCTTTGCTGTGATGGAGGCTTTCTTCACATGGGATTTAAAGCAAAGTTTTAAAGAACAAATTAAATTACTATGCCAATGACAGAAAAAGTATTATGTGAAGATTGTTAGAACAAATGCATTCCCTAGAACTGTACTAATAACTCTGTGGCAGCCTATAAAGAGAAACAAGCAAACAAACGGTAAGGTCTGGCTCTAATTCCCAACTACAATGCTTATGCCTACATACAGCATACGCCAATATATCACAGGCAGAGCTGAGTTTAAACTGAAACCAGCAGGTGGCCTCAGGTCAGCAGCATCATAGCCAAAGTTACAGAAACAGTTTAGGTCTACAGACACGAACTAGGCCTACAGACTCCTTCAGTTTTAAACAAGCAAACCAAAACCAAAAGCTTCCTGTGCTTTTACTCCTCTCCCATAGTCAGAATAAATATAATATTTTTACATTGCTGATAAGTACTGTACACAATCAACATTTTTAAATGCCTGTGCCAAAGTGGGACTCTTAAAATGTTGGCACAAGATGGTCGTGTTTGGAAAATTGGCAAATTTTCATTAAGTGTTGACCCTATTTTCCCTGTCCCACTCCCTTCCCTACAATTTTTAAACCCCAATTCAAACACCGTCAAATTGAACAATAGGTGAATGAGACCTGGGTATTATGGCAACCTGTCTGGAACAGACTAAGCGTGACAGAAAAGAACACTTTGAAGATGTACAGATGTTTAAGCTGTTCTCAAGACAGAAATATCCACATTCTAAAGGGCTTTTAAAAAATGTAGAAAAACTGGCCCTGTTATCATCACAGGTATTTAGAACACCTCCAAACAAACACAGAAAAGACAGGTATTACTGACAAATTTTAACCAATGCTGAAGCTCTAAATGCTGCTGTTTGTTGTTGTTGTTGTTTGGATACAGAAGGGGCAATTCATTGTAAATGAATATTAAAAAGTACTTTTCTTAAATGTGTGTGTATTTTCCTGGTTTCCAGTCTCATTGGTTTTGCCTGTTGGTTGCTCCCCCATTTGTGCTGATCTTCTTACTAGATGTGCTCAAGAGTCTGAAGTAGAGCGTTCTCTCCTCGCTAAAAGAGTCATCCCCAACCCCACCCCAGCCCTGCTTCAAACCCCCTTTACACACGCTCAGATAAGCCACTCTTTTTTGCTTTCGTCGATGGTCTCCGTAAAGTTGGGATCATTGTTCATGATGGCTGCATCGGCACTCTCAGCAGACTCTGCGCCTTTGGCCTCATTGGTGTGGTAGGTGCCCTTGTGACGGAACATGTAGCGTATCAGGAACACCAGCGTGCAAAGGATGGTGAAGATCACAACAGCGATGACACCTAATGGACAGGAGAAACGACAGAAGTGAAAAAATTATAATTCAGGAATTCCACGGGATATTGATTTTACTTTCCATGTCACGTGTTTACAGCAATCTGGCATTTAATTATCTCTGAAGCTCACTTTTTGGTTTGGCTTGACTTATGTCTATGGAATTCCTTTGTGGTTTACTTTAACACTTAATCAAATGGAGTCCCTTTATTGTTATGGCAATAGCTGAACCTCAACATTATTACTATTTCTACAGTCCACAGGGGTATTTGGTGCTTCACAGGTCAATGTAGAGACAAAGGGCCCAACTACTCCCAATAAATACCAGTGTAAATGAAGATGAGTTAACTGGACTTTGCCAGGGAAATTCCTTGGGGGACAGAATTCATATGTAACCTGTAGGTTGGCCATGGAGATGCATCACAGGCCCTCTCTGATGCTTGTGGCATTTGTCTGGAATAGTGGTTGCTGGTCTTCTGCACCCCCACAAGGGTATACTGGTTTCTCATAACTACAAATTTATTTGCTCATGCCCTGACCTCAATTGCCCCATCCTATTTAGAGTAACCTCTGCAATAGCCTAGTTAGGGCAAGGAGTGAGTGTGAAAAATCCACATCCCATGAGAGAGCCAGTTAAATAAAAATAGCCCTTAGCACAGCCAGAATTCTTCAGTTACACAGCTACCACCTCTCGAGGAAGAAGAGTACCTATGCTGACAAGAAAACCTCTCCCACCAGCAAAGGCACTGTCTTCACTGGAGTGCTGCAGCACAGACATGCCCTTGCCAAAATCTGCAAGTAATAACACGTGCATTTGTAATTATAATGAGGTTCTGTGAGGTGTTAGGGCAGAATCTGGCCCTAAAAAGAGGTCAGGTTAGCCTGACAACCAAATCTTGCCAAGAGTATAACAGAGTGTGCCTGACTTACAGCCTCTGAATCTATAGGTTTGAGCCTACCTGAATAGGAGCAGAATCAGGCCCAAGCTTCATGCTGATTGGTTCATTAGACTAAATGTCAGGAAACTTTATGAGTTATACCAGTACAACTATCCGGAATACAAATGGCTTTTTTGGACTACAGTTTAAATAGCTTTCAAAGTACCATAAGCTAAACTGAAAAAAAACCCCAACCCTGCACTCTTATATAGGACTAAGCAGAGCTACATGGGGAGTTATACCAGTATAACTACAGTAGTTTCAATTCACACCTTCCCTTAAGCTGGTACAACTTCCCTGTGTAGAGAAGTCCTTTACTAAACCAAGCAGTTTGAACACACTATTTTCTGCCATTACAAACTTCTATACGCAAGCTACATAATATCTTACAAATGCATATGTTTTTCTTACCTCCAATAATTGCGGAGTTCCTGTTAACTCCATCTCCTATAGCTTGACCATTGTATGGGAAATCAGCGCTGGCTGTAAAATGGAAATCAAAGATTCATGTTATAATATATCAATTCATGAAAACTCACAGATTGGCTTAAAAATTCACTTGTCACAAGCACAAGCTCCTAAAGTACATAAAGTTACAAAAAGAAAGCCAGCCATGATAATTTTTATTTTTTTAAAAGAAACTTTCCCTTCTCCCTGATATCTTAAAGCCACTCTCCACCATTGTTCCCTCTATTTTTTTCCATCCATAGGCAGAATAAATTTTGTTATGTGCATCAAGGCATGTGTGGCTGTGCACCACTGGTAGAAACACCTGCTGCTGGCTGTGGGCACTCTGCTAATCAGCTGAGTGGCACTGGAATTTCTCTTGGGTGGTCGCCTAAGCGCCCAGCTTACAGGGAACACTGCTCCCTTCAAGCCCAAACCATTCAAGAATCTAAAAGATATAAGAGGCAATCCAGCAGAACGTGTTAATATATAACAGAGTATCTTTGTGGCTTTAATAGGATTTTTAAAATCATTTCTGTCTAACAGTGAGAGATCATAGTGTGTTTCTTGTGAGATTTTTGTGTTAGCGATATTCGGCATTGAAGACCAGAAGAGATACCAATTTCTCCAGCCTTTAGGGACCACTATACAATAGCAAAAAAATTGTGTTATAGAGAAAATAATTTTCATTTTTATTGCACAGCCTAAAATTAGCACACAAGTGATTGTGATAGAGATAGGCCAACGAATCAGTTCAGCTATACTTTTTTTCTATGGTGAGTATTACCTTTAAGGAACACTGATACAATCACTGCATCCAGAGGTTTGTTCATTACAGAGTTTAACTTGAACCTAGATGCATAAGAAGAGTCTTATTGTGTTGCAAAGCATCTGCACCAAGAGTTAATCGCTAAGGTCACCTCTCTAGCTCCAAAACTTCCTTCAGACCACAGGGCCTCACGTGATCTCCCATGTGCATACTCTAGGATTGAGGCAGAGCCATGGCGTGCAAAATAGCTGGTAGTCTGATCTCCTGTATAACACAGGCCTTAGAAATCCCCCCAAACAATTTCTATCTTTTAGAAAAATAACCCATCCATTTAAAAATTGTCAGTGATGGAGAATCCACCAAGAGCCTTGGCAAATTATTTCAATGTTTACTCTCATTGTTAAAACTTTATGTCTTATTTCCAGTCTGAGTTCATCTAGCTTCCACTGCCAGCCATGCAATCATATTATACTTTCTGTACAAGACTGAAAAGCCATGATTTAATATTTGTTCCCAATACAGACAGACTAATCAAGTAACCCCTTAACCTGTTCTTTGTTAAGCAAAACAGATTGAACTTCAGGAGTCTAACACTGAAAAGCATGTTTTCTAACTCTTTGACCATCCTGTGGCTCTTCTCCCAATCCTCTCCAGTTTATCAACATCCATCTTGGATATACAGTGTGCCATTCATCATCCTTGGATACAAACAGGAGTTCTTCAAAAGTTCTTGTTCATTGACTGGTGAGCTAACATTAATATCTAGACACTAGTATATGTGCTCCAGTAGGGTCTGCATCATAGTGAAATGGTAAATAGCCAACGTGGCAATAATACACATCTGAACCACTGGGGGAACTGTTAATGAACAAGAGCATTCATTTTCTCCATCACTGTTGGTGACACCCCACTCTTGTTCAATTCCTTACATTAATTGTAAGAACATATCCCAGCAGGACTTTGTACACTGCCTGATACTTGTACCACAACAGCCGCAAATGATGACGTGCCCAGAGCAAATAAAAATCATGAAGCTGTAGTTATTAGAGGTAGCTAACTTTCACATAGCAAAAGCAATTATCTTGCCAAGGGGGATTACACCTGTACTGCTGCTGCATTATTATGTTGAGGAAGAAAAAAGAAAGCTGCCTTCCTCATTCAGAAGTTTCAACCAGTCACTGCCATTCTAATTAGTCAAAACTATCCCAATTACGCAAAGAGTTGAATGAATTTTGGTTCTAAACACCGTGCACCATCCTAGCCTTCATTCCGAACCATAAATAAGACCATTTAGTTATTTGGGTTGTTAAGGCTGAGCTAGAACTATACTTGTACTGTCTCCTTTGATATTCAGGAATCCCTTAATCTTCACCACCATCTCCTGTCATACAGCAGACAAGTGTCAACCTTTATCAATCCCCTGGGAATCAAAAAAGTAGCAAACATGGTGAATAGCTGTTCTGTGTAAGCATCCATCCTGGAAAAAAAAGCCACTTCTCTGGTTCAGGAATTCTGTGATTTTGCTTTAGTAACCATGTGATAAAATTCTCCAAAACCTCTGCTCTGACAGCTGTGGCACTAAAGTGCCCAGGCATGCAAAGATACTAACCAGAAGCAAAGAGTGTTAAGTGAGGACATGTGAGCTACTACTACTACTACTACTAAACCATTGTACTCCAAGTGGAGCATAGGGTCATTTACAAGTCTCCTCCACTTCACTCTGTCTCGAGAGAAAACTTATAGCTGACTCCAGGAGTACCCCAGTTGTTGTCCTTCAATCTCAGTAGATCTTCTCTCCACGTTGTCCGAGGTCTTCCTTTTTTGCGTTTTCCTTGCGGGTTCCATGTGAGAGCTTGACGGACTACACTGGAAGATGGTTTTCTGAGAGTGTGGCCTACCCATCCCCACTTTCTTCTCTTGATTTGAACGTCATGTGGTTCTTGTCCTGCTCTGTTCCAAAGCTCCTCATTTGTAACAAAGTCTTGCCATTTGATGCGAAGGATGGATGTACCTCAGGCATCTGTTAATGAATGTCTGTAGCTTGTGATTTAAAGACTTTTTAGTACACCAGGTCTCGCATCCATACAAGAGCACACACACTCTTCACTTTTGTGCTGAAGATCCGCAGTTTTGTCTTCGCAGATATTATTTGTGAGCTCCATATGGGATGAAGAGTCTTGAATGCAGCTGCTGTTTTCCCTATCCTAGCATTGATATCCTTATCTGTTCCTCTGTCTCTGCCTATAATACTCCCCAAGTAGGTGAACTGCTCCACATCTTCCAGATCATCCCCTCTCAGAGTGATGGTGTTGTTGTTGGAATGATTGATCCTCACTGTCTTGGTCTTTCCCTTGTTGATGCTCAGTCCAATCATTTAGGCAGTTTTGTCTAGTGCTGCAACCTTTTCTTCCATGCTTTCATGATGGTGTGAAAGGAGGGCAACATTGTCAGCAAAATCAATGTCCTTTAGTTGTTTGAAAGGTGTCCACTGAATGCCCCATTGCTGGCCATCTGTTGTCCTGCTCATAATCCAGTCCATTGTGATCAAGAACAGGAAAGGTGACAATAGGCACCCTTGTCATACTCCTCAGAGTATGCCGAAGGATTCTGTCAAGATACCATGTGCACAACTTGGCATGTCAAGGGTTCGTACATTGAATGGATCAGGTTAATAATTTTGGCTGGAATGCCACGATGTTGCAGCAGTTTCCACAAGGTGTCTCTATCAACGCTGTCAAAGGCTTTTTCGAAGTCTATGAAGGTTACATACAGTGGGGAATTCCACTCAAGCGACTGTTCTATGATCACTCTGAGAGTAGCTATTTAATCAGTACAAGATCTCTTGCTTCGGAAGCCGGCCTGTTCTTCCCTGAGATGTCTGTCAATTTCTGTCTTCATTCTTTCCAAGAGAAACCTTTTGAACATTTTTCCTGGAATAGATAGTTACGTGATGCCCCTCCAATTCCTGTATTCCTTCAGGTTGCCTGTCTTTGGAAGCTGGATAAGGTAGCCATGTTTCCAGTCTTGTGGGATCTCCTCAGTCTCCCAAATTTTCCCAAATAGATTATACATCATGTTGACTGATGTCTCACTACCTGCCTTGATTGCTTCTGCGGGGATGTTGTCTAGACCCAATGCTTTTCAGATAGGCAATGGCTTTTCATATTTTCATATGATTTTAATGATATTGGACATTGAAAGTTAATATGGAGACAGCTGCTTAACTTCATCATGTATGCTTGTCAGAGTCCCCAACATAGCTATGATAATATAACTAAATAAATAAAAAGACCAGTGCTCATATATTATATGTGAAGCCTTTGGTTCGAGCGGATTGCCAGAGAAACCACTGAACAAAAAGAGGAGATAGAACTGGAGAACGAGACCAGAGGCAGAAATGGGAGTTTATGACTGTAGACATGTCCATTTTAATGGGTCAAACTACCATTTTGAATGGCAGATGCTAAATCATAGGACCACACTGTAGCTTTTCCTATTACAGCAAGAGAACTTTTAGATGGATGTGGTCCTTGTAAATAAAGAACTTTTGCAAATTTCAAAATTGTTATTTTTATTTTAATGAAGGCATTTTGAAATCTGAATGGGATACACATTGTATATGGTAATAACTGATTTTTTTTATTTTTGCCATCGCTGCTTCTCAAGCAGTGGAATACACTTCTGTTCCAATCCACAAAATGTAGTCAATAGTTGAAACTAATTTTCCCTTTTTGTAGGCTTCCAGCATGTGAAGACCTTCCAACTGCAAAATTTACAGAACAGCTATGGTAATAGTTGTGCAAAAGAACCCATGGCTCACTTTGAGAAAAAGAGAGAGAGAGGGAGAGAAAGGATTTGTGAGAGAGGAAATGGATATTCTCAAGAGCCTTTAAGCAAAGCTGTCATTTTGTTCAAGTTCAGGATGAAATTTGCTTATTTTTGAAAGGCAATGTAGCATTTCAAAGTACAAATGGAAAAAATTCCACTCAGCAAAATGATGATTTCGAAAATTTGCCTCAGATGCAAACTCTCCACTTTCACAGCAAATACACATACACCATTAGCATTAAAGTGTGAGTTCTGGTCCGTTCTTTTGTAAAGATCTGCCCCACTCCCTTTGTATCTACACTGAATTTTAAGAAATTTGTTGTTGAGCACAATTACTGATTAACAAGTTCTATTGCTTCAGGCTGGGAATAAACCTGTTGCTATCACAACCTCAGGTCCATTCGACCTGCTAGGTATTAGGGCATAGGGATATTTATTGAAAAACCCTCTTTATTACCCCTTTTTTTGGCTGCTTAGTCTAGAGGCTACAAATTCTGCAAACATTCAACAAGTTCAAATAGTATGTCGGGCACATTGAGACCTGCTGACAGGCTGGGGAAGGAGGGACAAGAGGGCAGTTGCCCTGGGGTCCCGGTGATTCAAAAGAGATTAGTAGCAGCAGCTGGAGCCCTGGGCCCCATAAATCACCAGAGGTGCTCATCGCAGCATGCTCTGGGCAGCACCGAGGGCTGCCTGAGGAAAACTAATCACAACCCTGCCCCTTCTGCCCGAGGCCGTGCCCCAAGCCAGCTCCTCCTTCCTTGCCAAGAGTCCAGTGAGTCTGTCAGTCCCAACTGGGCTCACTAAGCCTGATTCTGCTTCCTCAGTGAAGATAATCAACTTCACTGGAGTCAGTGGAATTATGGTGATGCAAAAATCAGTCTCAATAAAGAGAATCAGACCTAGTGTTCAAGGGAACAAAAGTTCCCGGAAGCCAACAGCAAAATAGACAACCGTATCAAGTCAAAATAGAGCTTTTCTTTCTTTTGATGGTTGGATGGTTTCCTTGGCCCTGAACTGTTAGTACCAAAAAATATAGTCCTGACTGCCAATCCTGTGTTGCTGCATATACAAAAATCACTGATATTTTATGATCCTGAGAAAGCTTGTGAGACTAGATCAGTTCATTAGGAATTTTCTTCTCTGGATTGTAGCAGAGAAGAAAACAATACCTTGTATTCCTGCTAGTCTGTGCAAGTACAACTCTGCCTTTCAGGCAAGGCTATTGAACTTAGGCTGCCAATTTCATAGCTTTTCTCAACAGACACCCTAATTACAGCAACTTCCCGACTAATTGCTTGGCTCTTGATAATAGCACTGCACACCTGCAGTTACTTTGATATTTCACTTTATTCCCTTTTTTACTAGTTCTCTATTGAACATAAATGCAAGGGGGGAAAATATGTAACATTCATAATTTGTCTCCTGTCTTTTTAACTATAGGTACCACTTTTATACAGCATACTGACAACAGCTGTCTATGGATTTTAGATAGAAAATAATGAACTGCAATAAGCAAAGCCTAATATAACATTACCCTTAAATACACGCTTCATGTTAATCCTGGTGAAGCAGGTGAAGTCAATGAGAATACTCCCATGCTTAAAGTTTAGCATGTGGTTAAATGAACTGCAGGCTTGGGATTTACAATAATAAGGTTCAGGTGATTAAAATTAATGAAAGTTGAGAGTGGTTAGCACTCTACCAAAATTCTCAGAAAGTCTTCACAAATGTTCCAGCATAGCTGAAATGAAAAAGACCCTGGCAATAAGCGAACCAAAGGACCGAAGCTTCATTTTGCATTAGAAAGTAGAATTTTCTTGATAAAAATATCCTGGTTTCCTTGTACAGATTTATAACAATTCAGAAATAAATGACAATGAGGGAGACAATATACTTTGCATGCAAATATAGTATCAAATGGCAGGTGCCTTTCATGCGATTTAACCACAATAAATAGAGGCACTCGATCTAAATGCAAAACACAGTACATGAAGAGTACTACAAACCAGTGATATGTTACATACTGTAAGCCCAATAATTAAAGGTGGGAGAGGAGAGAAACAGCATGATTCTATACATATACAGATATATGTTACCAGATTATATACAAGTTGGACAGAAATTAACAGATCAGAGTCCCTTTTCAAAGATTCTGAAGAATTGACACATATGAAGAGATGTTTTAGAAGGGATTTAATAGTGTAGTTGATTAACCAATTAACAGATTAGCCAAAGCTTAGAGGTTAATGCTATGGACTACACACATTTCCCTCCCCAACCCCCTGCCAATAAATTTTTTAGCAGGCTGGCCAGCAGCCTGGCTCAGTCCTGGCTTGTGATGGGCCTGGGACCTACTCCTGCAGCTGTATTAGGAGCTGGGTGGGCAGGCAACCTGGCTCAGTTCTGGCTTGTGCTGGGTCCGGGAGTAGGGTTGCCAGATGGTTTAACCAAAAATACCGAACAGCCCCTCCCCCCCAAAAAACACCGGGGAAAAAGTTCTGTTGAGGGGGGGGGAGACCAAAGTTGTTGAGAGAAAAAAAAGGACCCCGAGAGTTATTAAGCAAAATAAATAAATAAAATAATAAAACAGCATGGCCCCTTTAAGTGCGCACAGAGTCAGAATAGGGATAGGAAGAGGAGAGGTTGAGCACTAAGACCCAGGGAAGGCATTGCTTCCTCTTGCTCAGGTCTTTAGGCTTTTTGCTGGAGGCCATCTTGTTTTCTTGGTCGAGCCAGAAGGGAGCTTCCCTGCGGAACCAGGTAAGCAGGGAGTCTGGGGGCGGGGGTCCAGGAGCCTGGGGGTAGGGGCCAGGAGCTAGGCCCAGTTCCTGAGTATGTGGTAGGGTTGCCAGGTGTCCAGTATTTTTGCCTCCTGGCAGGGAAAAACCTCCAGAAAATACCGGAGATTTTTAGGTGTCCGGTATGTTCTGATTTTTTTTTACCGGACAGGAGGCGAAAATACCGGATGGTCTGGGTCAATACCGGACACCTGGCAACCCTATCCGGGAGCTCAGACCCTCCCTGAAAGGTGCTGCTGCTACCTCGTGCTGCTGCTTCTGTATCAGAAGCAGCAGCACGGAGTGACAGGCAGCCGGTCTGCAAGGGAAGCTGATTTTTAAACTGGCACCCTGTGCAGCTGTTTCTGGTTCAGAGGAAGCAATGCAGAGTGGTAGGGGCTCCTCAGGAGTGAGGCCAGAATGCACTGGCTCCTGCCCCCGGGGACTATAGAATAGTCAACTAACTGATAAGAATTCATGAGGTTACTCGACTATTCAATTGAGAGAGATTTAACATCCCTAGTCTTTAGTCACTTAAAATGTGCACATACCAATTTGGTAGTAATAATCTTTGTACTTGGTCTCAGAAGTTGCATGTAAAACAAACGAATGACTTTTTCTTCTTTGAAAGCGGGGGTGGTTTTTTGGCCATTGATAATTCAACTGACTTGCTGCATAGCAGACAAACTCTCATAACATATCTTTAAAAATCAGCTCATTTGGTTATCCTCCAAATTTCAAAAACTACACATTAGAATTGGTTGGAATATTCATATGTCAAAATATGCACATTACTTGAAGTAAAAATATTTTGAGGAGACAAGACAGTTCTGACAAACTTTCTGAGGCCCCGGGCTCTCTGGTCACTTCTAACGAAAGAGAGAGACAAATCAAAAGCATGACTTTTTTTTAAATCCCCAAATAGCTGTTTCAACATAATTCCATTTAACAAAAACATTCAAAAGATTTTGTTTCTGTTCCCAACACAAATTTTAAAAGTTGTTGAGAAATTGTTCCCTGGTAGTTTGGGAAAAAGTTTAGGATTACAAGGAGAAACACATTTGCTGGACATTTCGGCTGCAATGATCAGCAGTGTAATACAGCCTCTCTCTGACTTACGAACCGGTTACGGACCAAGCAATTGGTTGTAACTCAGTTTGTTCGTAAGTTGGACCCCATTGAGTTACACGCGACCGTGCTGTTCGTAAGCGCGGATCACGTTCGTAACTCGGGGTCCGCCATTTACGACACTTTTGGTCATAACTACGAACAGTCGCAACTCGGGGACTGGCTGTAGTTAAAACACCATTGACACTTAACTTGTCACCAATAGGCCACAGACTCAAAAATCCACTGAGATGCATGAAATTACTCCTAAATGGGTTGCTACTATCCCCTTGATTTCTTTTAGCAAGGGTTTCTGAAACTTGTTAAAGCATTTATCTAGCCTCAGGAAAAAGCTTTTAAAAATGGTTGTATGTGCGACAGGCATGTAAAAATTTTGGGCAGTGTTTATGGTGACTAAGGGTATGTCTACACTTGCCCCCTAGTTCGGACTAGGGAGGCAAACGAAGCATACTGAAGTTGCTAAATGACGCAAGGAGTAACAGTGAATTCGAGGGAAGGGTTTTGGATCGGACTATCGTGTCTACATATGGCAAGTTAAATCGGGCAACCGGCATTTTAAAATGGCGACCGGCTGCGAATGTGCTAATCAAGCGCGGGATATTTAAATCCCGTGCGTCATTAGCAATTTCGGTATGCTTCATTTGCTTCCCCAGTCCGAACTAGGGGGCAAGTGTAGACATACCCTAAGGAAAAGTCTCCCTAAGGAATGGTGGAAGGAAACAGTCTTCCTATGAAATCTGTAACCTGGGAGACAATTAAAATCTATACTGGACAACACCTGAGGAAATTTAGGGAGTAATCCTATATTGGGAGTAGGGAGGGATTAGATGAGCTAATGGCTGTGATGCTGCCCTGCCTTGCACTTTCCTTGCACTTGCATTGTCCTTTCCCAATGACAGCATTTTACACATGATGCTTTGATTGTGCAAGTGCAAGGCAGGGAAGAATCAAGACCAGTATAATTTTCATTTCAAAATTAAAGGTTCCACGATGCATGGTTTTCTTCCTTATTTAGGTCAATACATTTTAGGTATAAGAACAGTAACATTCTGCAGGATTACACTATATGGGACTGCATTTGTCTGATACTGGTTCACATTTTAATTACGTTTAGGTTTAGATGTAGTATTTTGAACATCTGCAGTTATCAAAGTTCCAAACTGATCTGAGGTATATTACATCATTCAAAAGCCTGGCTCCATCTGTCTTTCTACTTCTCAGTGGTCACATCTGAATGTCACCGGGTACCTTACTAGGACTCCAGACAAGAACTGATCATATATTAGTCATGCTGGCCTAAGCTATTACCTTCATGAAAATTTTATGAATAGGTTCTTACATTTCACCTGTTAAGGAAGGAAAACAAATACTTATTTTTATAATTAATGCAGAATATAAAACGCTCTGGTGCCCTCAAAGGAATTGTAGAGTTAAGTGCTGATCAAAGCCTAGCTGTAGATAGCTAAGCATTGGTAATGGATCCACAGGGAAGTCTGTAAAATACTGCCTTGGGATCAGGAAAAACTCTCTTTATGGAAAGCATGTGTCTGTGTGTAAACCTCCAAAGACAGGGCTTCCATTTTGTTTCATTTCCCCGTGACATGTGAGAACAATTTTGACTCCCTTCTTTTCTCTCTGTTGGGGTCATGGACAACGTTCCCACTAATTGTTTCTATCCATGTGTGGATAGTTTCCATCCATGTGCGGAATAAATTTTGTATGTGCACCGAGGCATGTACGAATATGCACCTCCAGTTTCAACAAAAAACCTAGCTGTGGGCACTCTGCTAATCAGCTGAGCAGCATTTGACTCCCTCCCAAGGGGCCGCACAAGCACACAGATTACAGGGAACACTGGTCATGGAATAATGTTACTAATAGCGCTAGCTGGCAGTAGTTCCAGTTCTCTCTCTCTTTCCAGCAAGGAAAGAGCTAACAGGGAATAACACTGTTCAGAGTTGAGAAACTCATTTACAGGGGTCCTCTATTACTCTACAAGCAACATGTCTACTCCTATTCATGCAGTGGGGCAAGTGTGGCTTTCTGTTTGCCTTCAGGAGATTGTAACTTGTTAGCTAAATAGAGTCCTGATTAGGGATGTCAGTGGTTAACCAGTAAGCATCACCCAGTAAGGTGATCACCCTTACTCGGTGATGCTTACTAGTTAGTGGTTAACCAGCAACCTGGCTAGTGGGTGGGGGGGGAAGGCGGGAGGGAGCTGCTCCAACCAGCAGGCTGTCTGTGGCGTGGGGGGTGTGTGTCTCCAGCCCAGCTAGCCTGGAACAGCCTCCTGCCAACTCAATCCTGGCTGGACCCACCATGCTGCGGGTGAGGGGGCTGCTCCAGCTCAGCTGGGCTGCAGTAGATCCCCACCCACAGGATTATGTTTAAATTATTTTAGATTCCTAGTCCTGGTTCAAGGTATTTGTATCTCTTTCTACATGTGTACACATACACACACGCAGAGACACACATATCTGAGCAATAAAACTGTATGAATATTGTTCCTTCAATACCTATTTTGGAGACCCTTGTTACTCTGTGCTATCACATTAAAGATTTTGGATATGGAGGAGTGTAATACCATTACACCTCTTTTGGTGACAGATGAAGCTGATGATGATGAATCTTGAGGAGAATGGCTTTTAAATGCAAATATTTGTAAGCTGAGAAGCTTGAAAAATAGCAGCTGCTATATTCCCAATTTGTACATTAATGTGCCTATAATTTGTAGTTCCTTTATTTATAATTGTCAGAAATGGTGGGTGCAATCCTCTCCTTGTGGAGGTCAATGAGGATTTTTGTGGCTGATTTTAATGAGAGCGGGATCAGCCCCTATATATGTGATGTGTTTGTTAATTTTCTTTAATAAAATCAGAACATTCGCCCAACCTTTTGTATGGAGGATGGGGAAGGGGGAAGGGTGAGGTAGGGGCAAAGAAGAGAGCTTCAATATTCAGAGTCAAATGTAAATGTAACTGTGACCGCCGCGGGGTGCGATCACCCTCTCCCGCCCCGGGAGAGGGGTTCAGCGGACCCTGTCGCCGGCCTCCGGCCTGTTGGTCCCGGAGCTTAGTCAGACTCGGCGCCTTTGGGCGCGATCACCCTGCTCGGCTGAGTCCGGGGGATCCGCGAGCCCGGGGGGCGCCTACCCCTTCAAGCGGGGCTTCTCCCGCGGTCTCTACTGGGGAGGGGGCTCCGGCTCGTCGGCACAGGAGCGACCCGCAACTCCCGATGACGGCGGGGAGGGGACCGGGCCCACCCTCTCCACGGGTCCCAGCCGGGGCCCTAAGCACAGGGGTCTGCTGGCTCCTGTGCGGTGGACGTGGGATTCCCTCCCGAAACGCGTCCACCTACGGCCGCCAAAAGGGCCCCACCCCGGGCTGCTTCCTCTCCGCCGCGAACCCCGTCGCCCTCGCCGTGGGGTCCCCACCGCCTACCGTGGCTCGGTCGCTCGGCGCCGGAGCAGTCCGTCTTCCACCGCAGGGTCCGGTCCTGGCAGTGACCCTTTGCCGCGGGTATCTTTGATCCCCCGCTGCCGGGGTCCCCGTCGGGACTCCGGGCTCCCTGGGGCGTCTCCCGTGCCCGGCCACGCCCTGCGAGCCGGCCTCAAGGTCGCGCCCCTCCACGCTGCGGCGACCCTTTTTGAATGGGCGCGGAGATGGCGCCCTGCGGTGCGCCTCCTCCTCGGCGCCAGCGTGCGCGCCTCCGTCCCGCCCGGCCCGTCGCCGCCTGCGCACGCCCTCGGCGTGCGCGCCAGGAAACCAGGTGGGCGCCGCTTGGCCTCTCAGCCGCGGGAAGTTCCAGCGGCGGTATCCGCCGCGCGCGCTTCTCATTGCCGGGCGCCGCGGCCGGGGGTGCTGCCTCCCACAGCCCCCGTTCTTCGGGTTCCTCCGTGCGGGCCGTCTCCGGCCCGTCACAGTAACCTTGAAAGCTATAAAGGCATCGACCTTGGTCTTCAGCTTCAAGTGTTTTATGCTAGTTCACTAAATAGTTTTCAGCCTCTGGAGAGAGAGAGGCAAGGCAGTTGTGTCAAGAATTTGGACATCAAAACATCCTCTTCTCTACTACTGAATAATTTCCTTAGCAGGATTTTTAGTTATTGATAATACCTGTAAAATAACACAGTCTCAGTGAAAGGTGACTGTGGCTTTTTGTAAACTAATCTACTAATTTTCTTATTCCTATACGGCATCATTAACATTCTACTCAGTGCTCTACGAAATAGCCTCAAGGGCCTGGTCTTTTAGCAAGTATCAAAACAACATATAGACTTGGAAGGCAGCTAAATATCAACTGGCTGGTGCACCTGTAATCAGGAACGACAGACTGTGATTATATCTTTCAGGAGAAGAAAAACACAATTGTGAAAGAGAACCAAGCAAGAATTAAGGATCCATTTTCACTCTCCATCAGTAGAGATTACAGGAAATTCATGCAGCTGTTGCTTTCTCCTGAAGATGATGATGAGAAAACCTTCTTATGTCATCTGTTATCAAGCTGGCTCTTGTGCTGTTGGAAGCACCATTGCAAATGAGGATCAACTATTGTTTGTGCTAATCTCCAAGAGGTCTGTAATTGGATGATGCTCTGTATACTGCAGCCACAGCCCAAGGCAATTTGAAATCAGAAATTCTACAAGTTAAACCTCTCTAGGCCGGCCTCGGGACCTGACTGGAACCGAACCAGAGAATTTGCTGAACAACGGGAGGTCAATACTTGTCTGGCAGCATTACCAACACGTCGACTGCTTACTGGGCACTTAGAAGACATTTAGGGGTAAATTAGAGCTAAATAACAGCACAGAACACAGAGCCAGGACTGGTGGCAGTAAACAAACTTTATGAGACTGTGGGAAGCAGGTCCACACCTATGAGAAGTGGACATGTGGCTAACTAAAATCATGCTACACCACAGATGTTGTCGGACCAGAGAGTGCTGGATTTGAGAGGTTCAACCTGTATCTGCAGCTAATAATGTCTTGGGTCCTCGGTTCACATCCTTCATGACCTAATTGTACAGGGACAAAGAGAATATAAATTATGAAAAGCAGCAGCTATTCAATACTTCAGCTGCCTTTTGAACTAGTAATGCCTCCTTGAATGGCATTTTTGCAATGGTTCCTGTCGCAAGGTAATAGCTGTTTCTGATAACATGTGGAAGGGCTAATGGTCACCAAAGAGAACTTTAGGAGCCTAATTAGCCTTACTCACTGACAACCTCTAATGCCAATAAAGCAGGAGATACCTTTGTTCAAAACAGCCACAGTGCAGATTTATTAGGGTCACCCTCCCTAATGAGAGGTTTAACACAAGATGATGAGTTAACATGTAATTTCCTACAAAATACTGTGAGAAATGCTTTACTGAAGTCTAGATAGATTAGATCTATTACATTCTCCTTGACTAAAAAAACCCAACTGTCTTATCAGCTTAGTCTTGCATGATCTGCCTTTGGTAAACACATGTTCCATTTATCTTCATGTCTTTATTCTTTCCTTTAAATTTGTTTTTTAAAGTGTTGCATACTACTGATGTCAGACAACTGTGTCTATAGTTGCCTGGATCATCTCCCTCTATTTCTTAAATACAGGCATTATGTTTACAATTCTCCAGTCCTATGGTACTACTGCCAAATTAACCAATTTATTATTTACTTAACTGGGTTTTTTAAATTACTGAAGATATCCACTCTGGTTAATCTATATTTAGATAGATTAAAAAAACCCTTAAGTACCAAATTAACTAGAAATTGCCCCTTTATAGCTTTGCCTCTTTTGTGACATTACATTTTGGGATGCAAGCTAATAATACTTAAGTACTCTTGCAAAATTGTAAACACTGTTATTTTAAAACGCACAACACATATAACAGGTAATTTCTACAATCACAATACTCTGTCTTTTTTATTCCAAAATACCATAAAAGGTTAGGCTACATTTTGACTAATTATTAAATGTCCATTTAAAAATCAAATCTTCTTGATTATTTCATGTGAGCTGAGACTTAAAGAAGGTCTGTAGAAGGAGAATGATACTGCTGATTTGCTTTAGTTTCATTCTTTACCTCTAGTAAGTCAGACTAGAGTGGAGAATGACTTGTTAAATTTCACTGCTTCATCATCACCAGAAAGAATCACCACGGCAACAGGGAAAGACTGAGCATTATAAAAATGCTCAGCAAGCTAAACAAGATAATGCTTTAATGATAAAGTTGTTCAATAGTACAGAAAAGGGCCAGAACAGAGGCTGAAGCAGCATTTTAACTCTGGCAATGAATCCAGAAGGAAGTGGAAATGCTGATTGTATTAATTCTAAATGTATGTGAATTTAGTGTCAAGTACTAGTGCAAGTCCTGTGTTTAGCACAGGCAATAGCAGTGCATGCTTCCCCACCAATGTGTCTCAAATCTGACTCACATACATCGCTTCTGGCACAAGAGGGTTAATCTCTAGGGCACATTCTAGTTTCATATTTATGGTTGCCAAAATGAGAGTTAATTAGTACTAGTTATGATATGGACTGCTGCCTACTTAGAAATGGATGGAGAGCAAACTCAGTCCATATAGGCCCCTGAACAATTAAATCTTGGCAACATCTTTCAGAAATATCTGGAGCTGATCCAAATGGCAATCCAGAAGTAAAAGGAGCACTAGCTTGCCTTTTTCTTGTCACTGTCAAACTGACATTTGTCTTTGTCTCCTAGAAAACATGTAAGCATTGGAATTTCAGTTTCATGGTATCTGAGATGCAAATATATAAGTATATACTAAATAAACGCTAAAATATGGACCAGCCAAAATGCAGAAGAGAATCTATACAATATACAGACTATGTATCACACAATTCCATTCCCCACAGAGGGTTGATAGGTATGATTTTTTGTTGTTTAATTTCCTTGCACTATTGTGTATTGTTTATATATATATATATATATATATATATAGTGGGGCTGACCCACTCATCAGGCCCCTGGGCAAAGGAAAGGGTGGTTCTGCACCTCTGGAAGGGTGGTGGTTTGGGTGGAAGGGGCAGAGCTAGAACTAACTTCCCTCAAGCAGCCCTCAGCATCGCCTGCCCGTGCCTACTCTAGGCAGGTCTTAGCGCTGCTGGAGCATGCTGCGTGGGGCTCTGGCAGCAGCTGGGAGCCCTGGGCCCTTTTGAATCACTGGGCCTTGGGGGAAGTTGCCCCTTTTGTTTCCCCTGTCAATGGGCCAGTATATCTATATATCCCTAACCAGGAGAGGCAGGCTCTGCTCGGCAGGATCCAAGTGTGGAGGAACTTATTGGTGGGCGATCTGGGGGTGGGGAGATGAGGCTCAGTGAAGATGTCTAGGTATAGGGGGAGATCCCAATACACAGGGATTGGGTAAATGGCAGATGGATCTGACCCAGCTCTGATGGATCTGACCCAGCACCACATGTCATAACCCTATCCCCATCCCTCTTCCCTTGGCTGCTCTGAGTGTCTGAGATGATGCGCGCGTACCGCTGGGGTGGGGCACACAATCACTCTTGTGGTTTCCCTTTGCTTTCCCATTACAAAGTCATTTTTGGCAGGGAAGCACTTTGCAGTGGACATGAATTCTGTGTGCATGCAGTGGTATAGAATTCCTCCAGGAGTACAACATGCACACGTACATCTCTGCTATGACACCTGTGACAGCTTCCAACACAATGTTCTTCGTGTCCCTCCAGGGAGCTCTGCTAGTAAGAAACAAACACAGGTTGAACCTCTCTAAGTCCAGCTCCTTTGGGACCTGACCAGTTCCAAACCAGAGAATTTTCCAGACCTTGGGAGGTCAATATTGTCTAGCAGTATTACCAACACTTCCACTGCTTACTGGGCTGGTTAGAGGACATTTAGGGGTAAATTAGAGCTAAATAACAGCACAGAACACTGAGAGCTAGGACTGGTGACTGCAAACAAACTCTATGGGACTGCGGGAAACGTGGCCACACCCATGAAAATTGGACATCTGACTAACTAAAATCATTCCAGATGACAGATGTTTCTAGATCAGGGAGTTCTGGACTAGAGCGGTTCAACCTGTAGCACAATTCCTGCAGCACTGGTGGGACATACATGCAGAAAGGGAGCTAGTTTGTGCACTGTTCATCAATATTAAATTATTTTTGACACAATATCTATTTTAGCACAGATAACTTACTAATATGATCTATTCTTTTACTTGATAGCTCTTACCAAAAGTCTAACAACAATATAGATGTACAGTTGCTTTATTTAAAAGGGAACTGTGTACACTTCTGGTAATTATGCTACTGATTTAGGGACCTATATATGGATTTATGAGTTTAACTTTGGGGACCCACATTAGAAAATTTTTGCCTCAGTCATCCAGCACCAAGGTTTTTACATTGTTGTATCTGAAGTGCAACTAAACGGTGTGGGTGAAATCATAATACATCTGAACAGATCTGACTAAAGGCAGAGCTCCTGTACCTAGCAATCACAGAGGTAGTTACTGTTCACTTACATTACAAGACATATTCTTTGCAGCCATTTCAGTGTGAGAGGCTGGAAGCAGACTAGATTCCAACCACCTTTTCCGTTAGCACAGTGAGAGTTAAATCTGAGACTTTTAAAGGGCCATTGGCATTGTCCTTCTATGTAATTAGTGCCTCAGGAAATTTACAATAGGAATTGAAATACATCTTCCAGTTCTGGAATGAAAGGGCAGCCTTACTTAATACCTCTAATTTTTCATGTACTGCCCCCTCTCCACCACCACGCCATTCTGGAAATGCCTTTGGTATGCAGATTATGGATGGTTTGGGAATTATCTCAAACTACCAACTTGCTAAAGTAAGTGGCATTAAAAACAAATGTTTTGTTCATGTACCATTCATCAATATCATGCGTGTGAGTCCAAAGCCATATGGTCTACAGTATGATCAGACTGGCAGTGACTTTGGGGATTTTTTGCCTTCTGCTGCACTGCGGCGGTGTGGGTCCCTTGCCAGGATTATCTGGGTATCTCTCACTTATCATTTCCATGCCATTACAGGTTCCTTGAGTACTGGTGCACCTCAGCCCCTCATCTTCTTTGGCTAGTGGCACACAACAGTCTGGTTTCCCATGGGCTAAAATACTTTGGTCTAAGTGAAGCTGTTGGGCTTAATCAGTGGCACATTAGCCACTCTATGGAGTCAGTGCCTGTGTGTGTGTGGGGGTGCCCCGGCACCCATGCCCCGGCACCCATACCACTCTGCCCATCTGGTGCTCCTCCTGAGGAGTGGGGTTGGAGTGTGGGGGCTTGCCCTGTTTCCACTGCCTGCCTGACCCTACTGCCAGGGAGCGGGGGAACCTTTGCTACCCAACTGGACTTTGATGGGGAAGTTGGAGGGATTCTAGGAGGATGGAGTGGGGAGGAGCCCAGGGCCCCCCCAAACCCCTAATCTTCTACTGGGTTTATTATGTGGGTGCTGGATGTTGTTTGTGGACTGTGATATATAGGAGTTCACACTAGATGGTCTAATGGTCCCTTTTGGCCTTAATCTCTATGACTTTTCTTGGAGTGAAACAGCCAGCTTCTGTAGACCAGCACAGATCCTGTACAAGCACTAATTTGTTCTTACTTAACATTGATGGGGGAAGGGTGTCACTGTACCCTCCCTCCCTTCACATCTTTGGCCTTGAAACTACACTAGTTCCTGTTTGGAGGTCCACAGGATCCAAGAGAGAGGGTATCCATTCTGCACCATGGTGAAGTGAAGTATAAGTCAGGAATCACTGACCTTTCACTCCTGTCACTGTGAACCTGCATTCTAATCACTGTGGAGTTTCACTCCACTATAATTGGTAGGGCTTCACTTAATTACTCCCCTTTGTATGTAGCAGTTATTTACCAGAGAGGTGTAGAGTGATTTTAACCTCTCCCACTACTCTCACTCAGCAGTGGAAGAGAAATTAGGAGAAATCCTGGTCTCCCAATGCTGATGCTGATGCTCCTCACAGAGAATGAGGGCAGGCCCCCTTTCATGCCAGCTTCTAACTGAATGTGTGAAGAAAAACCCTGCCATTACTTCTGAGTGGACAACGAGGGGACTCTTGCCATAGGTTATGTCTAGACTGCAGGCTTCTTTCAGAAGAAGCTTTTCCGGAAGAGATCTTCCGAAAAAACTTCTTCCGAAAGAGAGCATCTACACAGCAAAAGCGCATCGAAAAAGCGATCTGCTTTTTTTGAAAGATAGCATCCACACTGAATGGACGCTATCTCGCATTTAAGCTGTGATTACTATGGACGGAGCGGCCACCAGGGCACCTGTGATTTTTCCTCTTTCCTCTTCTTTCAAAAGAATTCCCACTTCCCTGTCCACACACGCCTTTTTCCGAAAGAGCTCTTTTGGAAAAAGGCTTCTTCCTTGTAGAAAGAGGTTTACCAATGTCGGAAAAACCCCTCTGTTCTTTCAATTTTTTTTCAAAAGAATGCAATTGCAGTGAGAACGTAAGTGAAGTTTTTTCAGAAAAACGGCCATTTTTCCAAAAAAACCTCTGCTGTGTAGACATACCCATATAGACCTTCTTCAGCTGTGGCAAAACTCCACTTGTAGTGAACTTCTTTATAGGAAAAAATTCTCTTAGTTATACAAGTCCAACTGCTCTAGTTTATTTTCAAGAAGTTAAACTAGGGCGGGGGGAAGGTTTCCACATGCCCCTCACAAAAAAGGAACCTTTTATTTAAAAGCATAGGAGGGTGATTGTGTAAGTACACTAGACTGAAAAGGAGGCACAAGGCATAATCTTCAGGCACCTGTTGATTGGATGATTTATGAGAAGAAGAGCAACAGAATTTGAGAATTTATGAGGAATGATGAATGTAAGTAATGGCTTTATGTTTCTCCTTACATGGTACAAGGGGAAGGAGATGGGCTGAAATGTTACAAAAAGTTGGCTATATGGAGATGTGATAGACTCTCTACACTTATACCTCTACCATAAAGCTGCCAACAACCCAGTGGCTGGATTGGAGATTCAAAATGTTGGAGGATGAAGGATGAGGAATCCTTCCTCCTCTCTAACCCATGGGGAAATCTGGTCAGAAGTTAATATAGCCTCATACAATGCTCCTTCCTTGACAGAAAAAAAAGTCAAAGTAAACTTAGCAAAGAGATCCTGGGAATTCCTAGCCCCCACAGACTTTTGCTGCATGACCTGAGCCTATAGGACTTTGAAGCTCGTATGTATTTTCCATGAGCTGGCACTAAGATTGACAGATGGATAAAGCCACAGAGCAATTGATAAAGAGAGAGAATTAGGTATAAAAACACCAGGGAACCTGATTCTCATCTCACTAACACTGGTTTGACATACATGTAACTCCAATAACTTGAACAGCATAATTTGTGATTTATACTGGTGTAAGTGGAATCTGAATCAGGTTTGCAGCACTAGGCAGATGTCAGTATAGGTCTGAATTGCATAACTCTGAAGGGAAGGGAATAAACAAATGTGTTTAATATTTTATCTGAAGCCTAGGAAGCTGAAAGAAACTACTTATTCTGAAGTCAGCAGCACTGTGTACTTTCAAAGGCTGTTGGTATTAGCCAGTCAGAGAGCATGATGAACCTGCTAGGATCAGCAAACTGTTTTGATTTCCCAGCATTTTCAGCCTGAGATGAATATGGTGCTGGCTAATGGGATTTCTCATTAAAAATGGCCTAGGGAAAGCAGAGACTGCAAAGGTAAAACATTTTGCTATTAAAATTAGATATACTTTTTGAATTGGAGCTGCTGAACAAGAGAATGTGTTCATTTATCAGCACAAACTAGTACTGTGAACAACCTGTGTGTCAACACTTGCATCCAGTTGATGTAAAATGACCAGTACTCCATGGAAAGTGGGACCACAATGACTATTTTTAGGCTCATGATTTACACAAAACAGAACATGAACAAAAATGCCTTTGAAATTTAA
Source organism: Rafetus swinhoei (assembly GCA_019425775.1). Lineage (NCBI taxonomy): Eukaryota > Metazoa > Chordata > Testudines > Trionychidae > Rafetus > Rafetus swinhoei. Next base: position 162,213,158 of record CM033424.1, read on the forward strand.
TATTCAGGCTACATCTACACTGCAGGCTTCTTGTGCAAGAAGATTTTTGCAGAACAGATCTTCTGCAAAAACTTCTTGTACAAGAGCGCATCACACTACAAAAGTGCATTGCAAAAGCGATGCGCTTTTGCGCAAGAGAGCATCCAGACTGCATGGATGCTCTCTCGAAAGAAAGCTCTGATTGCTATTCACAGAATAGCCACCAGGGCACCTGTGCTTTTTTCGATTGGCTCTTTTTGCGCAAAAAACCCGTTGCCTGTCCACATACACCTTTTTGCACAAGAACTCTTGTGCAAAAAGGAGTTATTCTTTGTAGAAAGAGGAATACCTACACCGCAAAAACCCCTCTGTTCTTTTGATTTACTGTAAATTTACTTGTGCAAAAATGCGTTTGAGGTGTGGACGCTCTGAGGGTTTTTGCGCAAAAACAAACCTCTGTAGTGTAGACGTAGCCTCAGAGGCCAAAAACTCACTGTGTACTTTGCTGGTATATAAGAATCAGAAAGCAAAATGGATTACAAACCACCATGAAACAGACCAGTAAATCTTCACTGTCTAATGTCATTAAAATGCAAAAAGCAAAGAAACTGCAAAAATATACATTATGAAATGTGTATTATATGGCATGTATATGTCAAATGTAATGAAGGGTTGATTCTTTCTCATACAAATTGATAAAGTAAGGCTGCTAGAGAGAAAGAGACACACAGATATACATTTCCACCCACCACAGGGGACAAGCATTAATATTTCTCCACACCTTAGTCATATTTTAAAAGTCAGTGTTAAATCCCCTCCTTTTTCGGTTCTGATTTTGTATCCCCCATGGTAGCCATTGTTCTATCTTTGGAAAGTTCATCCAGTGTAGATTTTTCCATTTAGTTTTAAAGGCTCAATTGTGTTCCCTTGCAGTCAATCTACACCTTACCTGAATCTAAATGCCAGGGGTCAGTGGCAGCAGACATTGGCGGGATGGTCAGTGGAGATGCTCCGCAGTTGGATTCCACTAGCTCGCCTTGAACGTGGACTTGAGAGGAGGTGTTGGTAGGTCTTAAGGCTGCCTTGAGTGGGGCAATCTGGTTGAACTGCACTCTTGACAGGCAGCCAGTGAATCCCGGTGTATTGTACTGATAAATATCTTGGTCAATCTTCCCAGTTTCTAAGAGAGAGAAAGAACAGACCACACTGGATTGACCACATTGGAAACAATGCTATCAAGCTTGACAAGCATGGTTTTAAACACCCACATTCAAGAGAGCCCACCCATTTCAGATCTTGCCAGGTTTCTCTACACTGCAGTACTGATTAAAGCAGTAATCTTCAGGTCTTGATGTCACTTGGTGACACAGTGCTCTAGTGTTAAAATAGGAAAGACAAGTAGGAGGGATAAATACAAGGGTGAAAAGAGCTCTTCTCCAAATAAGAAATGAAAACAAAGGAAGAGCTCTGAGGACTCTTCCAGTCAGTTTCTCTTTTTCACTCATGTGACACTGTTGCTGGGACTGCTTCTTTTCATGTAGTCTGGCCTGTCTCTCTTCAGTTCCCCTTTTGACAGCCTTCTGTGGACAGCATTGTCATACATTTGTATTCACCAAGAATAGTCACTGCTTTCTTTGCTTCTCTCTCCATTTGCTTTTCAGAAAGATCAAGAGCTCCCTTGGCTAATGGTGGGAAATACCCTCTCTTGTTTCCTGTCATTGGGAATTTTGAAAAAGTTGCATAAATGCAACTGCCAGGAGACAGCAAATTCTCTACCCTTTTGTTAAAGACTCAAAGAAAACTGTAGGTTCTCACACATTCACTCATGCACTAGCAGATTAGTAGTTTACAGCTACTAAAGGCATTTTGGAAGTCAGACATTTTGCACCATGTGGTTGTGAATGAATAGATAAAATATAAGGCTGAATTTTAGAGCTGATTGTAGAGCTCCATTAGGTCCTCTTGAGCTTTCTACTGCCCAAAAATTTGGTTAACCCCCCCTAAAACAACGCCTACAAAACATTTAGCATATGCCCTTCAATTCTGCCAAAACATGCTGGTTAGGAATCTAACCCACATCTGAAGAAGTGGGTTTTGCCCACGAAAGCTCATGATACCATCTACATGTTTTGTTAGTCTTTAAGGCGCTACATAACTAGACTGTTGTTTTTTAAGTTTTTCTGGTTAGGAATGAGTGACTCTTCACAGTACCTCTGTGCTATAGTAACAATATTGGTATTCTGTATCAATTGCCTGCATTAGAAAGCAAATTAACATTTCATTTCAAGGCATTACTACAACTCTAACAAACATTACATTTTCATTGCAGTGAAGAATTCAACTTCATTTTCTCCTTGACCGTGCAGAGCAAATAAAAATGAAACATGACAGGAGGATGTTTGTGCTGCATTAATATGGTTTAATATGGAGCCACTGAGAGGGGGTGGTCAGATGCACATTGCAGCTTGAGTTTCATTTCTCTGGGATAGCACTGCTTGGATCAGCAGGGACTGAAATTCTGGCCTCAGTGAAGTCAATGGCAAAACTCCCAATGATTTCAGTGGTGTGAGATTTTATTTTAGGGCTGGAAAAAAAGGAAACATACCAGGTTGCTCAGCAGCAACCATTTCAGACAATTAAAGAACAGTGTTAACATGCTCAGAAGAGTAGCCAGTGAGAGATAGCATAAAACAGTATAAACAGTAGGCAAGACAAACAGAACAGTAAAACAATTCAGTTCTCCCAGCTGTGTGAAACATTAGCAATAAACCCCAAACCAAATGAAACTTCTGGGTCTGAGCTTTGCTCCTTCTTCCAATTTTAGCACAGCACAACAAGGCTCTGATCCCTTACTGGATCCTCTCAGTGCTACTGTAATACAAGTAATAAATAAATGCTAGCTCTAATATTCGTAATGATTTTGCATCACAATAGGCGTGATTTACAGTTTCTCTTAATGTTAAAGTTATCAATTAAGGGAGAATGTGGCAGTTTCAGTTTGAGATTCTAAGCGCAGAGAGAGCGGGGTTGGACTGAGTGGCAGGAGAATATGGATCAAAATGGAACAGCCTCGTGAACCAACAAACGCATTTTGCCTAGACCTAGATTAGTCTCTTTTGATTTGGAATGATAAATTACAAGCATTGCATATTTACAGTGGGGTAGCCCTTAAAGGTCCAACAGCATTGGGATGCAAACACAGAGGCAGACAGAATACTTGTCCTGAACTGATCTGCCTTATCCTTTCCAACCCATCGGAGAGGTCCCTTCTTTCTCTGCCAATTTCAAATCTGGCCTTTATTGGCAATGAAGCCACCATTCTTGAGCAGTCACTGTACAGGGGCCGTCATTTGTGACAAAATGGATATATGCTTAGAGGTAGGTTAAGGGCTAGATTAAGTCAATTACAATAATTGTATTAGTGACCTGGTTCCTCCAGCCAGCCCTCCTATAAGCAATGCAAAGCAAATGCAAAGGCAAGACTCCCACCGAACCATTTGCAGTACCAGCATGATGTTTTCCAGGAATTTTCCAGGAAAAATACTAGGGCTGCTGAATCATCACCATTAACTTATGTGATTAACTAAAAATATTATCATGATAAAAATTAATCATGGTAAATCACAGTTTTAATCATACTCTTAAACAATAGAATACCAACAGAAATTTATTAAATATTTTTGGATCTTTTTCTACATTTTCAAATACCGTAAAATCGCGAGTATAATGTGCACTTTCCCCCCTGGTTTTTAAGGGTTAAAACCGGGGTGCGCATTATACATCGGAGGTAATTTGTACAATATTTTTACCTCACCCTCCCAGCCAGGCTCCAGGACAAGGTGCAGCGTGCGGGCAGCTGGACAGGGCCCCTCCCCTGCAGGCGCGAGCTCAGCTGCCCTGCCCGCCGGCTACTCACCTTGTCTGGGAGCCTGGCTGACCTCGCACCTGCCGCGGGGGCCCCCTGGCCAGCTGAGCTTCCGCCAGCAGCTGAGCAGGGGGCCCCCGCGGCAGGCGCGAGCTCAGTTGGGCAGGGGGCCCCTGCGGCAGGCACGAGCTCAGTGAACAAGCACTGGGCCACTTTACTGGATCATTATCTAACAGAACCTGTCATCAGCATGGAAGCATGCTTGTGATGGGTGGATTGAAAAATAAATTTTCTTTTGTCTTTTACAGTACAAATATAAAATAAGCATAAAGTGAACACTGTGTTGTAACTGAAGTCAATGCATTTGAAAATGTAGAAAATATTTGACTAAATAGTATTCTGTTATTGTTTAACAGTGCAATTAATTGCATGATTAATCATGATTAACATTTTAATCGTGCAATTAATCACAGTTGATTTGTTTTTCAATACTTGACAGCCCTGAAAATACATATTTTGTAAGTAGCACTTAGAAGCTATAGCCAACACAATGTTAGTACATTTAAATTTATTACCTGTAAGATGTATTATTAAATTAATAGACAAGATTCATACCTTTCCTGAATAGTAAAGTGTCCCCTCAAGATAACACAATATTTGTTGAAAGAGAACAGCTTACACAATGCATGCAATTTATTATCAGAAATCTTTGTTTCTTTAGGAAAAGGAACTAAGTCATATTACAGCCACACCTCTACTTAAAAACTGTAACCGCGATGTGACAAATGGATCCTGTTCTTATTTATATGGATCCTGCAGAACTTAATCCAGTAACACAAATAACAGAATCTCACCAAAATATTAAATGAAATTATGCGGCTAAAAAGCTACTAAGATGACGAAGCAAATATACTTGTGCTGCATTATCAGGCTCACTACTATTTTTCTCCCAATTGGTGAAGAGTTAGTGATAAATGTGGCAATTAATGTTACTAATTTTATCATTTTTGGACCTGATTCTGCAGCCCTTGCTTACATTGGGAAGTACCTTACAACAGAAGAAATATTAGTCATTTCAAGGGGGCTGCTTATGGAACAAGGTACTATTCACTGTGAGTTAAGTTTTACAGTCAGGACCTACATGTCCCTGGGTGCTCAGTCCTGCAGTCCATATCCTGTGAAACCAATTGCAGTTTGGGCTTATTTTATGTATTAAGGGTGGAGTTTTAAGAAGCCCCTATGTTATTTGGCTACACAACTCAATGAGAATGTTAAGGGATTTTTGTGTCTAAGCCATTTAGGGGGCTGCTGAAAAAAATCACATCCTAAAGGCATTTTTTGCCTTACCAAGCTAAGGCTATTAATTTATTGTCTTGTCATGTTTCCCTTCATGTCGCTTAAGCAATATGCCAGTAGGAACTTTTTCACCTAGAAATCTGCACATTTGGTATTGAAACTACAGTTGCACAGCAGGTGGCCCACACTGCAGAACAATGCACGGTCTCACTACAATGTAGAAACCTATCTCACGTAACTATTCAGAAGAAATCTACATGGCTAGCTCCTTAGATTAATGAATCAAAATGAACAATTTTGCAGAGTGTCTCTCCTGTAATTAAGCAAAAGTTAGTAAGGGGTTTTAAAATAAAAATATCAGCAAAATATTGGAATTTAACCTTGGTAATTGCTTTGGGTTTTATAATAATAATTGTGTACAGCTGTCACAGAAACATAACAAGAGTGAAAATGATACTTCAGTGTTTCTATATTGATGTAGGATTCTGTTGTAAATTCAGAGGCTCTTACCATCTTGGTGAATGAAGAATGGGTGTGCTTAGTTCATGTAGGCATTACAATGAGAAAAAAACACCTTTAGCCCAAGTACTTTTGAATTATGTTTTCCAATCTTTACTGAAGAGACCTTTCAATGAGAATGGAGGAAGGCTCTAAACAATGAGACTGAGTTAAAAAAAAAAGCCCTGAGTCCATCTTGTTTTTTTCCATATTGGCAGATCATCTGCTGTTGTTAGACCAAAGGTTTCACTATGTGATGCCTTAGTTTGTACCAAATGACTTGTGTGGGCCTTGCTCAAATGCATGAAATGTTCCCTCAATGACCATTAATATATCTCCTTTTCAAACTGTACACATGACTCATACTAGAGAATTTGTAAGATTCACCAGGGTCCACACCAGTCAGTTACAGTGCTACATGCTGATGTGCATTAGAATTCACACCCCAGCTGGAGCAGACTAAGTACAGCTTGGACTTCCCAGGTTTGGCACCCTGGGGACCTGAGCGGTCCCGAAATAGGGAGTTTGCTGGACCAGGGAAGGTCACGGAATCTCTCTGGCTATTGGGGTCCCTGGAGCCTAGGATCCCTGCCCTGCTGCCAGCCCCATGACAGGGTTCCTAGGGTCAGCCTTCTCGGGCTAGGTCTCTCCAGCCGGCGGTGGCCCCACTCTTGTGGGGTTTGGCCAGGGCTGGTACTACCCACCCTCCGTAGGACTTGCCACTGCCAGTCCAGCTGGGCATTCCCAGCACCTGTGGGAATTCCGACTGGCTTGTGCTCCTTACCTCCAGGGCTCTCTGGTATGGCAACATCTGGACCATGGATATTGCCGGACCAGAGAGTCCTGAATTTGGGAGGTTCAATCAGTAGACAGGGGTTCTCAACCCATGGTCCGCTTGTAGCCCATGGAGCAAACAGCTGCAGTCCATGTGAGAGAGCTGTGTTATGTGGCCCACAATAGTAAACAGGTTGAGAATCACACAAGCTCCAAGTTGAATTTCACTATCTTAATTGTCCACCATAAGAGTAAAACCAACACACACTATAAGATAGAGAAACTGTGTCTGGGGATCACAAACCAACAGCACCATAATAATAGAGGCTGGAGTCAGGTTATTTAGAGTGTAAGCTCTCTGGGGCAGGGACTGTCTATTTTGTGCTGTGTTTGTACAGCATCTAGGACAGGGGTCAGCAACCTTTCAGAAATGGGTGCCAAGATTTAATTTATTCACTTCTATTTACAGATCTGCACCCTAGGGGGAGGAAGGGGCAGCGGCAGGCTGGGTATGGTGACCATATTTTTTGAACCAGATGCAGCTAGGGAAAACAGTTTAATTTAAATTATTACACAGATTAAGCGTTTTAACTTTTTCATGTTATTTTATCAAACTTCATTTTAAATAATGTAAAATATTAATTTATGTCCAACACAAAAGGTTTCAATGTTCTCTTTATTTATGGTAGGGGTGGGGAATCTTTTTTTGGGTCGGGGGCCACTGATCCACCGAACAATCAGATGGGGACTACACAAGTAAGAAGCAAAAAAACTCCTTCAAAACCCCCCCAACCTTCACTGATGTGGCCCCCAACTGAGACACCTCACTCCTCTGGCATTCCAGCCTCACGGGGTAAGGGGAAGGGACAGGGAGGACTGAGGTTCAGAGTTTCCCATAGACCAGAATTACTTTTCTGGGGTTCCAGAGTTAGTGGATGTTATGGACCCCCTTAGGCTCTGGGGTAGGGGCAAAAATGAGGGGTTCACTGTTTGAGACAGGGCTGCCAGCAAGTGAGATAGGGAGAGGTTGCAAGATCTGGATGGAAGGTAGGGTGCAGAAGCAGGCTGAGAGTAGGGTGTCTGGCCAGGTGGAGGGAACAGGAGCAAGGAAGGGTACAGTATGTGGCCAGGAGGGAGGGTGCAGGAGCAACAGTGGATGCAGGAGCAGGGTGGAGTTGGTGGCTGGCCAGGACAGGAGGGAGGGTGCAGAAGCAGGATGGGGATAGGGTGTCTGGACAGGAGGGAGGGTGCAGGAGCAAGGGATGGTGTCAGAGCAAGCTAGGGGTGCGGGGTCTTGGCGGGGGGAGGGGAGTGAAAGAGGGGGATTGGGGTGTGGGGGTTTGGGCATGAGGGGGGATGCAAACCTGGCTTCGCACCCCCTTGCAGCAACTGCTGCTGCCACGCGGTCTTGAGCCTGCCCTGGAGGCACCACTGCCATATGGTCCTGGGCCAGCCCCGGAGGCACTGCTGCCACACAGTCCCAGGCCGAGGAACCTCCTCCTACCACAGCCTAACCTGCTGCCAGGGAAGAGGGAGGGCTCCAGCGGCTGCGTGGGGAAGGAAGGGCAGGGTTGAGCTCCCACCACGCGTACCACTGAAAATCAACTTGCGTGCATGCCGTAGGCTGCCGATCCCTGGTCTAGAACAATGGGATCCTGGTCCATCCATGACTGAGACTTCTAGGTGCTATCACAATATCTACTATATATTTGAGAAAGTTTGTCTCTCCATGTGACTGTCTGCTCAAGAACTCCTCTTAAACCAGTGTTTCTTGAACTGTGTTCTGCAGCACACCAGTGTGCCGCAGAGAACAACAGAGTTCAAAATGGCCGCCCTTAAAGGAGCAGGCAACCTTTTTTTTTTTTTTGGCTCAATAACTTTCCCCCCAACTCTTTTTTTCCTAAAAAAAAAATCCTTAGTGTTCCTCATTAAAAAATCATTGCTTGCTATTCCTCGGTCTTAAAAAGTTTAAGAAACATTGTCCTAAACATAAGAGATGGAACCACCAAATTCAGTACATGGCTTCCTCTTATCATAACTTAAAGCAAGGTCAGAGTTAGGTTGTGCCAGGAAAATGGGATGTGCCTGAAATGGGATTGCTTATCATAAAACCATATCGAAAAAAGACAGACTCCCCGGGCAGGTGAAAGGGGATCGCTGGGAGCACGCCAACTCCCTGTCCGGTACTACCCTAGCCCCTAGTCTTCCCCTCCCCCTCGAGCGTCTATTAGGGAGTATGGGGCTGAAGCTCTCCTTCCCCTGATTTGTATGTCCTTTGTCAAGGAGACAGGGGAAAGTGCACAGTTTGCTTCATTCCTCACTGTGGCTGGGGAGCGCAGAGGGCAGATGAACCTGGACCTGTGCCAACTGGGGAATATTCATCCCTCCTCCAGTTGTGCCCTCTGGAGCTGCAGCAGCCACAGAGAAATTCTTCTCACCAGGCCCCAAGCTGCTGTGATGACAAAGGGCTGGGGTAATCCTCTTTGGCTGGGGCAACCTGCATACTGAACTCCTCATTCCCGACCCCACCCCATAGCAATGATTTAAATGAAGAAAAACAAAAATTACCGGTAAGTAAATTAAAGACCTGAGCAATCCCGGCTAATCTTCTCGTAAATAAAATAACTGTTGGATTCGGTGACTGTCAGTACACATTTGATAGAACACCCGGTGAAAGCAGATGCACTGACATTAATGTATGTCACCTGCAGTAATTAAGTAACGCACTTTAACTCCCTTAATTTCTACATTTATTTGCAATGTTTAAACTTAATAGGTGTTTGTAATGTCAATGGAAGAAAACATAGGAAAACAACACACATTTGGCTTCTGCAACCTTGTGAGGCGAAGTCATAAACTTTTAATAGCAATACTTCCTCCGTGTAAGGAACTCTCCATTCAAGGATCCCCAGATGCTTTATAAATATTTATGAATGAAGCCTCAGTGCCACAGAGAGAAATATGCATTTATGTCTTTCCACAGATGAGGAAACTGAGGCATAATGATGAAAGCAAACATTTTCATAAATGGTCCCTCATGTGTGTAACTCAGTTTTTGAGTGCCCAACCGGAGCCACTACAGATAGACACCCTATTACAAGATATTTAGCACCTACAGCCCCAATGAAAACAATATATGGCAGGTGCTCAAATACCTTTGAAAAGGTTAGAACCCAAAATCTCTTGCCCTTCTAGAAGGTTTGGCTCCTTCTGACTTGCTCAACATCACATAGGGTCTGTCAGGAATAGAACCCAGCTCCAAGATTTGTGCTGTAGTTACAAGACTATTCTTCTGGCTTATTAGCTACTATGTCTATTTTTCATATACAAAAAGCACAGGGCTATTGCCAATGTAATGAAATGCCCGCTCTGCTTCCCAGCAAATCAAGATGCACTCCCCCTGAGTACAATCTGAAAAGAGGGTCAGGGTGGTATCCACCAAAGTTCCAGTAATAATGCATCACAAGGAACTCTTGAAGCACATAGGATGTGGATTCGTACAACAAAAAGTGCACAATAGGATGCAAATCACTTTCCTATCATAGCCCTGGTCTACACTAAGGCTTTATTTTGAAATAAGCCTCCTTGAGTCAACACTACCAAGTCCGTTATTTCGAGACAAGGGACAACTTATTTCAAAATCTGTACTCCTACTTTTCTCAGGGAATAATGCTAATTTCAAAATAGCGTTCATGCTCATTGGCTGCTATTTCAAATCTACCCCTCAGAGTAACTCGGACTAATTACTCCCAAGTCAAGATAGCGTGCCCACATTAATGGAGTCTGCCTCAAACTAATTTTGAGGCTTCCCTGCGATGGGAACACGCTATTTTGATTTTGTAAAATTGGGAGTTATTAAGTTGAATTTAGTTATTTCAAAATAGTTTCCTAGTGTATACATGGTTTTGTATATTATCTGATCAATTCTAAGGACAAATACACTGGTATAGCACAGTCATTAATGTAGTTGATGGTGTCTTTTGCACTTTCATCTTTAGGGATGGGAAACTCTGCCTGGGGTATTTTTTTACGAGTAAGAGAGGAGAGGGAGAAGTGGTTGTTGTAAATAATCATTCTGGATATGGTGGAAACATTTTTATCATGGAGCATGACTAGAAGTTTGCTAAAATGTCTAATAACATGTATTCATTTAACTTCACCAATGCTATCTCATATAAAGAAAACGAGGGCATTCAGGATCTGTTTTAACTGCACTAAAGAATAATCCAGCTGCTTGATTAGCGTAAAATGGCTCATATTTAAATAAGCAAAAACAAACTCAGATGTAGAAAAATGGTAGTTTAGTTATTCTGGGAATATGACAGTCATATAAATAGCAAGGAAAGATTGGGATGCCACAGAATATTTCCAGCTCTGAAGTGCTGGATTACTATTTTATTTCATTGAAAATTAATGACCCTCTCATTGGATAGATAAAAGGTAATCCATTATAAATCCTATTTGTAGCACCTGCGTTAGTTATATTAACTTGAACCTATATTATCGCTATATAATATTATAACAGAATGTACAGGTGACTTCATTGATTCAATTAAATGAATGCCTAACTGCTTTCAGGTCAACCTTAATAATAAATTTTCTCCATGAAAGAGAGTACTAAGCAGTCTCTTATCTCTTCAACTCAGAAAGATATCCTATTACATTACTGAATTCTCGCAGATCAACCTTGTAAGCATTCTGTAAGCATTATTGTACTGAAAATATGTTACTGCATCATGCACAACAAAAGCCAGTTTAAACTCCATTGAAAGGAAGCTATTGATTTTAAGAAGTCACAGTCTGCCAAACATGCTAGAACACTTTCTGGTTTCCAGGATTTGACATTTACTCCAGATGGAATGGCTCAGTGCAGCACAGGCTGTGCTACTCTGAGGTGCTTCAATACCCTGAAGAGGGGTATGGTATAAAACCAAGATAGAGAGATTAGACAAATAGGATATAATCACATACAGTGGATAGTTAGAGGAAGATCTGGTCTAGTATGGCATATCCTTTCATCAGAGCATCAAGTACCATACAGTTGTAAGCTGGGGCTGAACTGCTGCTTGCTATCAGCCAGCTAAAAGGAGGGGGTGGGTGTGCCCACTACAATTGTTTAGCTCTGCAAGGTAATTAACTGTTAACTGTTGATATGTAAATACAGCTCAGGAGAGAATCCGAGGTGTGGCTATGTAAATCCCATTCAGCCAAGGCTGATGGAAGGTCAGTGTTGGAATGGAATGTGGATAATTGTAAATAATTTGGGACTGTTGTGGGGGTCACTAATCATGCTACCCCTAAATGTGGGAACTGTAAAACATGCCACCAGTGCTTGCAGGAGAGACACCACCATCATGGTAAGAGGTCTCGGAAGAACAAGCCTCCCCCCTTCCAGAGTTGAGTGAACTAAGTTGGGGGAAGGGTTAAAGGGCTTGAGTCAGCCTGCTTCACACCTGCCAGGTGTGAGCTATAAGACTGGCCCAGCCTGTACCTTTCCCCCTTTGTTTTAAGGACAGACCTAAAGCAGACTCCCTGAGAAGATTTTTCTTTTGCTAGTCCAGTGAAAGCGGGATTCATTTGCCAGTCCAGTTGGTGGCTAAAGAGTTGAAATCACTGGTTTGGCTGAGAGCCAAGCCTATTGCAGCCAGTGAAGGAGCGGCGACCAGCGGCGTGGCGTGGAGCGGCGGCAGCAGCAGACAAGGAGCGGCGGAGCGGCGGCAGCAGACAAGGAGCGGCGGCAGGCACCCAGTGGAGCGTCCAGTGGCATGGGACGAGACAGCTGGTGGAGCGTGGCGGAGTTTCGTATACGGTGTCCCCTATTTATCCCCCCACCCCCATTTCTACCCAGGTTGGGAGGTGAAACCCTGCGGGTGAACTTTGGGACTGGGTGGCACGGACCAGGGACAGAGACTTTTGGGGTGTCGGACTCTTTGGACTTTGGGCGATTCTTGGCTGGGGGCGGGGCTTGGCTCATGTTTGGGTTATGAACTCTGTTTGTGGTGTTTTCCCCAAGTTAATGCCGTATGACTTCTTTCTTTGTTTCATTAAATGTTTCTATCCTACACTCAGACTCAGTGCTTGCGAGTGGGGAAGCATTGCCTCTCAGAGGCACCCAGGGGGGGTGCGTGAATTTCCCAGATTACTGGGTGGGGGCTCGAGCCGGTTCTATGTGAGATGGACCCCAAGATATTGAACCCAGCCCTGGTTACTGCCAGGCCTACCCGGCAGAAGGGTTACACAGTCAAAACAAATGCTTTGGAGGAAGGCAAAAATCCACAATCATAAAAATGCAGGGCAGGAAGAGACTTGAAGAAGTCATTTAGACTATTCCCCCATGGATTCTGTCTTGGTAACCCTCTTCCAGCACTTAACAAACCTTATACAGTAAAACTCCAACAGTCCGGCATCCAATTGCCCGGCACTCCCGATAGTCCAGCATCAAAATGGCAAGAGCCTAGTGCAGGGGTGGCCAACCCGAGGCTCCTGATGGAAAAAAATTGCAGCTCCTGATGGAACTGGGACGGAACCCGGAACCACTCAGGTCAGACGCTCTCACAGCCGGGCCGCTGTGAGCCGCATGCGCGCTCACGGCCCACGCCGTTCCGCTCACGGCTCCCAGTGCACTGCGTCGTACCCTGAATGTGCACGCCGGGTCGCACACAGCGTCCCAGCCTGCACGTGCTAGCAGCCGGCCGCTGAGCACAGGCAGCTGCTTCGGGACCCGGACATAAGGTTGGGGGGGGAGAGATGCCTGGCTCTGGAGAAGGGGAGGAAAATCGGGGCCGGGGGTGCGCATGGCATCCTGGATGCGGCGGAGCAGCTCTGGATCCGGGACCCGAGCATAAGGTTGGGGGGGGAAGGGGGATTGGGTTACAGCAGGGAGGGGAGGTGTTTGGCTCTGGGGAAGGGAAGGGAAGGGGAGGGGGATTGGGTTGTGCACGGCGTCCCAGCCAGCTCATGCTCAAAGCCGGCCGCTCAGCGCACGTGCCCCAGCGCCTGGAGGGAGACGTGCGGCTGTAGCCGTGGCTCCGGGACCCGAGAATTAGGTTAGAGCGGGGGGAGGGGATTGCGTTGGGAGTATGCCCCCTTATAGTACCTCCTGATAGTCTAGCATGTCCGATAATCTGGCACCACCTAAGTCCCAAAGGTCGGATTATCGGAAATCTACTGTAATTGGGAAGTTTTTACAATGACCTCTAACCTAAATCTCCCTTGCTGCAGATTAAGCAGACAAGTTCTTTTGTTATCAGGTGCTTCCTTAGTTCCTCAAGATTTAACATGCCTGGATTTTTTAACCTTTATTCATAAATTAGATTTTCTAAACCTTTTCTCATTTTTGTTGCTCTCCTTTGGACTCTTTCCAGTTCATCCACATACTTCTTCAAGCGTGGAGCCCAGAACTGGATACAACATCCTACCTGAGGCTTCACAACAGAGTAGAATGGCATAACTACCTCCAATGTCCTACACTGGGGATATAAGCGACTAGTTGACTATCCGATAAACTTATGCTTATCGGATAGTCAACTAGTCCCATTACTAGTCGCTTCCCCCTGCCCTTCCTGCCACTATTGGAGAGAGGTAGCAAGGTGGGGAGCCAACTTAAAAGCTGCGTTCCCCAGCACTGTCTCTGAGGGGAGGGAGGCAGAGGGTAGTGGGAACTGGGCATGAGCCAGAAATCAGCTGATTCCTGGCTCAAGCCCAGTCCCAGATGCTGTGCCTCTGTTTTTTAAATGTATTAAGAGCCTGCTGGCTCTTAATACATGTAAAAAGCAGAAGCACAGTGGGGGGGACCCAGTGTGAGCCTGGCTCGCGCTGGGTCCTCTCCGCTGCGGTTCTGCCTTTTAAATGTATTAAGAGTTGGGTGGCTCTTAATACGTTTAAAAAGCAGAGGCACAGCGGGAGGGACCCGGTACAAGCTGGGAATCAGCTGTCTGAGCTAGTGCTGGGTTCCCTCCCCTGCTCCTCTGTGCTTCAGCCTTTTACATGTATTAAGAGCCTGTTGGCTCTTAATACATTGAAAAGGCATAGCTGCAGCAGGGTTAGCTCCTGGGACTAACTGGGGCTCCCCTGCTTATTGACTAATTGCTGGAATTTCCCTCAACTAGTCAATTAGTTCATTAAACTAAATTTAACATCCCTATCTTACACATGGCAGTCCTGTTAATATACCCCAGCATGACATTAACCATTTTTGCCACTGCCTGATATTGTTGGCTCATATTCAATTTATGTTCCACTGTAACCCCAACATCCTTTTCAGCAGTACCACTGCCTAGCCAGTTATTCTCCATTTTGTAACTGTGCATTTGGTTTTTACTTCCTAAGTGTAGCACTATACTCTGTATCTTTATTTAATTTCATCTTGCTGATTTCAGACAAATGCTACCAATTTATAATTGACCTAGTCAACTGTATTAACTGCATATGAAGAAAGTATTCCTTCCTGGCACCAGCATCTAGAGCATGAAAACTGAGTCTGTTTTTTTTTAAAATAGCAAACATCATTAAAAATGGGACACAGCAATGAGTCTTGAACACCATTAGAATATATTACAAAGTGGCCATTTATACCATCTAAATCAGCAAAATCTGTTGAAGGCAATGGAGATATTTACATTTAGATATTTATAATTACAGCATTTAAGGTTCTGGCAAGATATGACTGGAAGACCTCTCCTCTCAGAAGGTAACAATTCCTCTCCCACAGAGTGGGTGATTTTGTTTCTGAATTACAATTCAGTAAGTGGTACTAACTTATCTTGAAATGATGAGAAGCTTTTTGTCATTACTGTAAATCAGCTTTTTGTCATTACTGTAAACCTTTTTTGGGTTGGGGCCACTGAAAAACCACTGACCCACAGAAAAACCAGTTTGGGCCACACACAAAACCCCCTCACTGACGTGGTGCCCTATTGAGAAGAAGAAAGACACTCTCCACATTCCCTTTGCACACCAGACCTTAAGGGGGCCCAGACTAGTAGATTTTGTGTGCTCCAGCCCCATGGTGGTGCAGGGAGGGACAGGGGCTGGAGTGCTAGCTCAGGCTGCCTAATGCGTGGGGGAGAGGGGGGCCTGAGGCTTGGGGCTGGAGCCAGGCAAACGAGGGGCCGCATTCACCCCCGGGGCAAGAGGTTCCCCACCCCTGTTGTAAATACATGCCAATCTGTGTTTGCTGCAGGAATACAAAGGTCTATGCAATTTAATCTAGCAAACAAGAATTCTGACTGATTCTCTGATATTTAACATAGTTTTGAATTGAAAGAATTAACGCTTTGAAGCCTAGCATTTGAAGATGGCAAATGTACAGTATAACTTTGATTTTTCAGAATGCCCAATAGACATGTAAACTGTCAGAAAAATAGGATTTCAGAAAAATGCATAACACTAGCAACTGCTAGAGATGACTGATTCAAAAGTGCACTGATGATAGATGCATTTTGTTTCTGCACAAAACACAGAAAGAATGGATCACAGATTGTTTCCATATACCATGATAGGACAAGACAAGTATGTAAGTGTAGTACCCTTACTAAAGGGGCCTCTGTTTTATTCTGAAAAGACCCTGTGTGCTACAATCCAGACTACAATTCCCATGAGCCCTTGGAAAAAAAACAGGAAGGGAGGACTCTGTGGGGAGAGAGGATTGCTCTCTCCATGTGCTTGAAGAAAGAGGCCTAGCAGTCTGGGACTCTGCCTTGGAGTTTGGAACCAGAGGGGGAGCCAGGCTGCTGCCAAGGACATTGACCCAGTGGAGGGCTGTTGGAGTGCAGCTACTGGATGCCTGTTGGAACTGGGAGTTAGCAGGCTGCCTCCTATAGGCACAGCATAAGGCAGTAAATTTGGGCCTTGTTGGAAAAGTGCTGCCTGGGACAGAGCTGCTGTTTAGCCTGGACCAAATCCTCACTACAGCTGCAACATCAGCGCCAACGCAAGCAAGTGCCTGGGACTGAGTCTAAGGGTGTGCACACTCTGGGGTGGGGTCACTGTTGTCTAGCTATATAAGCTTCAATTATTGATATGTGTTTGTTAATGCTATTCATTGCTAATCTGTTAATCCCTGTTTATTCAAATTAAGTAAAGATTGTTTATTTTAAAGTGTTCTATTAGATATAAATGATTTGTAGTTGTTCTGGAATTAGATCCAGATTTATAGTGGAATGAGTATATTCCTGGAGGCTCTCAAGGCACACCAGTGTGTGTTCAAGGCCAGCCAGGTGGAGGCACTGCCATTTTACATTCATTGCCAGCAAGGGACTGCAGTAAGGGGTGGATAGGGTTTTCCCCAACTAAACACCATCACCACTGGGGTGCTCAGGATCTCTTTTGGGTTAAAACATCAGGCGCCCAGGCACACCTGTGAGTGTGACCTGCTCCCCAGTAACCCGGGGAGGGAAAAGGGGGTTACATAAGTTTATGGTAGGCTGCATTATAATGAGTCATTGCAAGTTCTTAGACAAAACAATGAAAGAGCCATTTCTCTAGTGATATCTGTTGGGGAGGTGCGCTATATCTGTAAAAAAAATAGTTAATAGATAAAGTACCAATAGATGGCACTCGCAAATATATAGCATAGTTCTTGGATTCTGTAGTAATAATAAAACTTGTTCTGCCCTGCAAATGGCTCTCTCAGGCTGCTCTTTCTATCAGCTCTCAACATTAAGTTGGCAGGTATGTGTGGGTTGAGAAAGCTAACGAGTAGCAGTTGCCTTTTAAATCTTCAAAAATTATGCACGGCATGTAACTAATAAGAGCTATTGCAACTCTCCCTCACTGCAGCAATAAGAGACTATGTAAATCTTATTAACATGAGCTAAGAACAGAAATATCACAGTCTTGGATATATTTCACATGTAAACACAGATGTCAGAGCTGGACACTCTTCATTAGTTCACTCTATTATCCATATATGAACATTTTTTATATTTAAGGACAAGTTTTCGAATAACCCAGGAGTCTGGGATACTTTACTGGGACCCAGCGGATCTTATCAATCAAATCATATAAATATCTAAATTATCAGCGCCTCAAAAATGATGGTTTTCAAACTGTCCTGCAAGATCAGCTCTCTTACCAGAGCAAAATCCACTAAACCCTACATTTAGTGCCTCATTGGAGGCACTGTGTCAAGACATGATGGATCGTGATAGCTAAATATTGTAAGAATGAATGGAAACTAGCAGCATCCAACTCCCTCATCACTGTTGGAAAACAATTCATATAAAAGCAGTGTCCTAAAATTTGAAATCTTCTCAAAAGCTGTGGAGGCCCCTTCCCCTCACAGCAGTACCTCCCCTCAGCAGGGAATCTTAGCCCCATGTGGGGCATAGTTGTGGTGGGATAAATTTGGAGAGAACTGATGCTTTGTATCTAACCCCAGATCTGACTGATGGCATCCAGGAGGCCTGCTCTTTCCTCAGGAATAATTATGGGGAATAGACGGCTCTCTCATGCCACACTTCCAACCCTTCCAATGATGCACCCTCCACTCCTGCTTTGAATGTGTGTGTGTGTGTCCTTCCTCATTTTCTTCACGTGGTGCCTTCTCCCACTCCCATTGGAACCCCCCTTTCTCTTCTCCCACTCCTCCTCCCCGACCACAAGATCCTCACTTTCTTTCCTTGCCTGCTGCTTGCTCCCCACTTCCTCTTCTCCCACCTGCCTGGGCCTCTCTGAACTTGAGGGAGCTTTGCTGGTGGCAGGCTCAAGGGCTCTGGAAACTGGCAAGGGGAGGGAGGAGGGCAGCAAGAAAAAGAAGAGGTGCAGCTTCTTAGCAGCAGCTTGAGCTCTGACCTCTGGTGGCCAGAGGCAGAAAAGGCAAAGAAAAACTTACTTTCTGTTGAGCACTACTTGACAAGGACGCAGCCCTTGGACAGCAGCAAAAGTCTGGCTATTTCAACTGTCACTTTCCTTGGGAGATTACATCACACTCTAATATCCAGAGGGTACAAAAACCTACATGACTTAACCAAACTTGTTATTCTAAATGATTTACATTCTTTTATAACAAGCAGTCTCACCCCACCATTTTTAAGCCCCTGAAGTATAGCCTAAATAGCCCCCTTCTTTAATTTAATCTAGTTAATCTATGGAGATCATCCTCCCATCCTTGTTGTGCCCTCTTTGGTGTTCACATCCTCCTTGAAACTCCTTGTCTACCCTCTCAACATTTGGCTAAACTGTACAGTCAGGGCTATTCTACATGGTAGGGTAACATGCTACTGTGTGATTTCTACAGCATACAACTTTTTACACTTATTTGGTCCACAAAGACCTGGCTGGTGCATACTAAAAATGCCCTGCTGTGCTGAACAATGCTATTTTAAAGCAGACTTGGGAACTTTTAGTGCATACCAGCAGAGCCTCCATGGACCAGTTAATGTGGAACATGTTAGTACTCTTAAAAATCATGCCCCATCTTGTGCATTAGTCCATTATATAGACAAGCCTTTATTTATTTTAATTACTATTACTTCAAATATCAGTTCCTTGAGCTAAATTCCATCCAATATATACAGATCTTTCTGTGTTCCAAGCTCCCAGAAATGCACACAATATATTAGCTGTGGTCTTATTGAAGAACATCTGGAAACACATATTCTATCAGACTGTGATAAGTCCTATTAAATCTAATGCTGACAAAGTAATTTATATTCATATTGTCTTGCCTTCTTTAATGTGAACACTCAGTACACATTTTTAAAAAAGCCCTCAAACACAAACAAATCACCACCAGGTAATTTCGACTCTGAGAAGACAACGAGTGAGAGAATGAAGCACATGGGGCAGATGTTGTTACACTGCAGAATACACTTATGGAAAGTGCTCAGCTCCCACAGTGATCAGAAGGCTAAAAAGGACCTTGTGACGGGGCTTTTGCCCCACACTGGCCTTTTAAGGATTAAAACCCAGCCCTGGAAGAGGCCTGGAGAGGTTGAGCTGTGGAGCCAGTAGCTGCAGCTGATAGCAGCCATTTAGGGCCCAGCTGAGGGCAGTATAAATAAAGGCTCCTGGAGGGGTGGAGACAGTGTGACTCTTGCTCTGTTTGGGGAGCTGGAGGGACCTGGCTGCCAGGGAAGCTGGAGGCTTCCTGATACAGGGTAGTGCTGGAAAGAGGCAGGCAGAGCTGGGGAGCTCTGGCCTGACCTCACTCCCAGGCTGCAGGGCCTGAGACAAGGCCTGAGAGCACTAGGGCTGTAGTGAGAGCAGGGCTGGGAAAAGGCAGGCGGAGCTGGAGAAGTTCTGGTCAGGCAAGCTCCCAGGCTGCAGGGCCTGAAGCAAGGCTTCAGGGTACAAAGGCTGCAGAGAGGCAGCCAAGGTAGGCAAAGGCAGCAGGTTGCCAATGATGAGTGGCCATTCAGACTGCAGTATGCCCCTGAGGTAAGGGGCTAGATGATGACTGGCAGTGGGTCACTGAGGCAAGGTGGGCATAGGCAGGGCCCGGCACACAGCATTTTGGCTCCTGAGGCGGGGAGCTCAAATGACACCCTCATGCCCCCTCACTTGGGCCAAAACTTTGAAAGGTCTCAATTCTCTGGGTCCTAGTGGCGCCCCCCTCCCCACACACAGTCTGGCACCTGAGGCTGCTGCCTCAGTTTGCTTCATGGTAAGACCAGCCCTGGGTGTTGGGAGTTCCCAGAGTGGGAGGACCCCAAAGTGTGGGGGGCAGTACCCAGATGGAGGACGCTATGGTCTGGAAGGGATGTGGGTCCTAACACAGAGGTGAAGAATAGGTTACAGCAAGCAAGACACCAGCCAGAAGGGGGCGCTCCAGTACCAAAGAGCTGATTTCCCCCAGTGACCAGTAGGAGGCACCTATGGTGGTGAGCCATGCTCTGTTACAGACCTATATAAATAGACTGGATTAATTCACACTCACAGGATAACACAGGGTCCTGTTTCTGCTGATGTGTGTGTGTGTTTTTAATATCAAAGGACAGAGAAGAATCTATTTCCCATATCATCTTCTAATTATTTTTAAAAATTGTGAATATGGTCATAATTTTTCTACCAATCTATATCCAAGTCTCTTTCTTTACAGTACCCCTCACTAAAACTGAGTGAACAATGTAAATCCTATGTCAGCAAAAATAGTATCAATAGTATCAAATAAGTTAATCCTGATCAACTGTGGTCCCTTGAATACTGATTATTTTAACTTGTTTTTGGTTTATATTGATGATGGTGTGTTATGTGTTAGTTTGTCACCTATCTCTGCCTTGGACTTAGCAGCCTAAGCCTCTAAATCATTTCCTGATGAAACCAGCTACACCATTTAAAACCATCTACATGATTTAAAACCTCATGAAATTCTTCTGTTTCATGTACTATAAAGTGATACTCATAGAACAGAGGAAAAATCCAGACCATCAAAGAATTGTGTACAAAACTGGAGGCTGTGTCTACTAGTTTTGGGATCCCAAAAGGGAGAGTGGTGAAGGAAATTACTCAAAGTTCACTGAATAATGGAGATGGCAAATCCCGGATCTCAAATTTTGAGGTACCAATCAATAATATGGAACCTTATAACAGAGATAATTGAAACTAATTCTGCACTAATTCTTGTCAGTCAGTCAAAGACACCAAGAAGAATGTGACAAAATATAGAAATGTAGGGCCATAAATCTGATTTAAATTCCTGGTAAGAGAGAGTTCCTGGGAATGACAAAACACACTCTTTATTGTAAGAGATAACAGCATTGTGAATTACATTTTAGTTAAGAATATGTGAAGGCTTTCCCATTCAATATTCTGATTTCTATTGGTTTGTCTAAGTCCTTTCAAAATTGCATGTAGCTGACATGCAATAGCAGTTGTTATGCTGGAATTTACATTTTCTTATATGTGAAAGTTGTGTAAATTGGGGGAAGGGTTATTAATAGAGTTGTCAAAAAAACCAAAAACCAAAAAAACCCAACCAACCAGCCAAAACCCCCTAAAGATTTATGGTGGGTTTTTTTAAGAAAAAATATTTGTTTACTAGAAGATTTACCTGGGATTGCTCAGGTCCTTAACTCAATTAATTTTTGGTTTTCTTCATATATCATTGCTCTGGGATGGAGCTGGGGCTGAAGGTTTGAGTATGCAGGCTTCCCTGGGGAGAGAGGAGTACTCTAGCCCTCTCTCACTGCAACAGTTTGGGGCCAGGTGAGAAGCGCCTCTACATGGCCACTGCAGCTGCAGTGGGCACAGCTGGGGGAGGGGCCAGGTTCATCTGTTCCCAACACTTCCAAGCCAGAGTGAGGAATGTGTGTGCACTTTCTTTGTTAATAAAAATTACCATTTCGTGGAACAGACTCTCTCTCTCTCAATGAGATCTCTCTTCAATACATAGTAAATTAAGCAGAAACCGAGTAGTTTTACAGAAAGTGCATTCCATACATTGCGCTTGTTGGTTTTAGATGTAGGCTGAGCATTTGGAGCGAGTTATGGCCTCTTTCGACTCTGTGATTATCTGGGGCAAGTCACTTGTTTAGGGATGACCGCATTTGCTTCTCCTTTCTAAAATGCTTTGAGATTTACAGATAAAAATGATCATTACGGAAAGCTGTGAAAGTGTTCGATTTCAAAGGGAAATTAATGCACGCATCGATTTTAAATGGTTGGTTATCTTTTCAGCCTGATGCGACATGCCTACTTCAGTGTCAGATTGTTTTCATATGCATCAAATCCTATTGAGCAGTTGGGAAACATTTTTAAAATTCAGGACCTGAATTCTAACAAAGTATAGATAACTCAAGCTAGGCAGCATTACATTTCTTTTTAACACTACAGAATGGTATATAAACATACATGGTATTCTGATGTGCCAGATTGCTTCGAGATGAGGGCCCCTTCGGTGCAAAATGAATGACAAAAAGCACTGGTACATGGCCACAAATCACACATTTTGGCAAAATTAATGAAAATTCCATTGAAGTCAATCCCTTCACATTTACTTTCCTGGGGGCAGAATATCAGAATAATTAACTTGTCATCACTACAGAGAGTATAATGGAGCTATGACAATTTACACCAGATGAGGAATAAGATATTTTGAAATATGTATAAATATATAGTGTTGCAACATTTTTATAGAAGTTAATTGCTAAATATATGAACATTATTGGTCAGACTCTAGATGTCTGGGATTATATTAATACCAGCTGATGAAAGAAACAGATTACAAACTCACTTCAAGTACCATCCTGAAATAGCCATTGCATGGATGCAAACGAGTATCTAGTTTCTTGAACCTCGCCAGTCGACTCAGACTTATCACTTCTCTCTCTATAGTAAGACATCTTCACAACTATGGAAATATTTTGACTGACAAGAAAACTGTTTCACATGCAGTCTCCGTTGCCTCAAGATTTTTCAGTTTGCAACATTGCCCCTACAGTTTCAATGTGAGAAATAGCTTAAAGAACTTTCTTGACATATTCTTCACTCTTTTCACACAGTCCATGATTAGGGGTTATAAACATGCTATCAGTTTCTTTTCTGAGAAGTCAGAAAAGTCTGTCTTCTCTTCTGAAGGAAGATTTCTGAGAGGAGAGAGACATATGCCCTTCAGTGTTTAGGTACAGAATGGAGAACTTCCAAAAGAGAGAATTTCATCATGATAGTGGGTGATGATTACAATATAATTTGCAGAACACAAGAAAGGGTGAAATAAAATGTAAATTCAAATGATTGATTAAAAAAATTCAATTACTTTATCATGAGGAATTTACTGTTCTCATAGGGTACTAACGTTATTCTGAAATAACGTAGTCCCAAGGCTTCACACTACAGCAGGCAGTTATTTCCGGAGCATATCAAGTTGAAATAAATGGCGAGCTGGAGGATTCTTCCTACTCTGACTCCTGTAACCCCCATTTTACAAGGAGTAAGGGAAGTCAGAGGAAGAGTGTTCTACCTCAGACTTCCTGTTGTTTAGACAGTGCCAAAAGCAGAGTTAAGCTATTTCGACTTAGGCTAAGCAATTGACGTAGCTGAAGTTGTGTAGCTTATTTTGGCATTAGCCCTGCTGTACAGATGTGCCCATAAGGACTTTGATTGAAATTTGCGATGTGGAGAATTCTCAGAAGTTTCCTTATAGAATTCAAGATTAAATTACAACAGAATCTGTGAGCTGATTCCAATTTAATACTTATAATAACTATTGATTTATACAATGTGTTTTGCAAATTTCAAAGGAGAATTGCAAGTTTCATAACATAGGAATAACTTTACTACTCGAACAATATCTAATAGACACAGGTGGATTTGGCTATAATGCAGCTCATGTACAGAAATTCTTTTTATATAAGTTAAAAAAAAAATCAATCCCCTAATTACTTGTGGTCAAAAGTAAGGCAAGTTGGCCAAATTCCAACCCATGTCATTAAATTGTGCATTCTTAAAGACCATGCCCACTTGTGGTTTCAATTGTATAAAGTAGTCTTTAATTTTGTTCAGATAACTGTAGTTTCACTTATGTGGTCTGTTTGTACAATCTCTCATGCTTTGCTGTGTGGTTTATCTCATCACCAGCTCCACATACCGTTAATGAAATTGCAGTCACATCATATGAATACATAGAATATATTCTCTCTCCATTGTCTCACTTTGAAATGGAAATAAAATTGCAGTAACTATCTGCGTTAGACACTTAAGAACATAAGAACATAAGAAAGGCCAAACTGGGTCAGACCAATGGTCCATCCATCCCTGTATCCTGTCTGCCGATAGTGGCCAATACCAGATGCCCCAAAGGGAGGGAACACAACAGGTAATCCTCATGTGATTTCCTCCCCTGTCTCCCACTTCCAGAGAAACAGATACTAGGGACACCATTCCTACCCATCCTACACAGCCATTGATGGACATAACTCTCCATGAATCTATCTAGCCTTTTTTGAACCCTGTTAAAAGTCCCAGTTTTCTACAACATCCTCTGGCAAGAAGTTCCACAGGTTGACTGTGCACTGAGTGAAGAAAAACTTCCTTTTGTTTGTTTTAAACCTGCTGCCTATTATCACTTGCTATCAATCTAAAATTCGAGAGTTACTTTTCTATTAAGAGTTTATTTTCATTTAGACATTGTGATGCTTCCTAGGTGGGAGGGGGTACCTATGACTGTGAGCACCTCTCTACCGCCTGACTTTGGAGTGAGGAAGCTATGTCTGTGCCAGCTATCGGTCAATTCCCTGACTTGGCTAGCCATGGGTGACAAACACTCACCATATGATCAGACAGAGAGAGAAGCATCAGTTACCTTCTTCATGAAAGAAAACTGTTCAAGGCACGTTATCTGCCTTAGGAAAATCATTTTCAGTAAAAATACAACTCCTTAAATGATAGCTTTTATAGATGTAGTTCTGTTAATCTGTTTCAACAAAAACAACAAGGAGTCTGGTGGCACTGTGAAAACTAACAAATGTAGTTAGGGTATTAGGATATTAGCTTTTGTGAGCTACAACTCATACATACGTTTTGCACTGATGATGATGATGATCTGTGGGCTACTGGCTATTGGTAGCAGAGGCGATGCATGGGGAGTCACATGGCGGCATTGTCCCCCCACCCCAATTTTTTCCAGGGTTTATATGTCCTACCCCGAACCCCTTTGCATACCATCAGAACATTTAAATTGTGCCCCCCAACAACAGTTGTGTCATCTCTGATTACATGACTCTACATCAGTGATGGGGCAACCAAGGAAGAGCGTAGTGTCCTCCCCTTTATCTCAGTGGGCCACAGCAGCCTGTGGCCCACTGGAGTTCCACCTGTGCCCTGCAGACCCCTTGTCTGCCCCCCTCCTGCACACACCTCTCGCTCTGGGACACTGGAGCACTGCACTTCCTACTGCTCCCCCCTCCCTCCCAGCACTTTGGGAGTGCTCTGAATCCGCTGATTAGCACTGTGTCCCTGCTCCTCTCCCATGCTCCTAGAGCTTGAACAGCTGCAAAAAGCTGATTTGTGGCATTCCAGCTGTGGCAGAGGGAGGAGTGCGGATGAGGCATGAATCAGTGGATTTGTGGTGCTATGCAAGTGCTGGGAGGGAGGGAGAGGTGTAGGAAGTTCAGGGCTCCAGCGCCCCACTGCATAAGAGATACATGGGGGATGGGAGCAGACAGAGGGTTCACGGACAGCAGGTGGCCCGGTGGATCACATGCAGCCCATAAGCAGGTTGCCCACCACTGCCTCGCATGCTCCCCTCTAGTGAATTATCATGTAAATATCCAAACCCTGGGAATCCCTACAAACTTTATGCATCCCTTGTGCCGTCTGCCAGCTGGCACCAAGAGGTTTCTTGGTCTTGAACATACCACTTGCATCCAGCATACACCATTTTCTACAAAGATAGCTTTTAATTAAAAAGTATCAGCATCTGGAATGTGATTTTTTATGCCACCTTTGGTGGTGGTGTAGATCAACATTGCCCAACTGAAGTATGTTTTACCATGAAACAATTTTCACTTATTGTATGTTTTAAATTAGGAAAGGCAGATATAATGGAAAATGATTTTGGGAGTCGCCACATATTTTCTAGTGCATATTTTCCCCAAGAACTTGTGGCCCTTACTTATAACTCATCATCTTTTCAAAAAATCCAAAAGTACCCCCAAATATGTAAAAAGTAAAAAAACTCAACCAACCAACCAACCAAAAAAACAAAACAAGAAGATTGAGGGAGAAGAAATGTAGGTGGTACAACCAGGAGTAACTGATGAAATTATGAAAATTAAGACCAAATATCAGAAAATATTCACTGAAGAGATAGACTAGTCTGTTGAAGTTTCTTCCAAGAGGAAAGCTTACTTGAGTTATTTTAAGCTTGACTGGGCAAAACAGCAGAGAATATGTTGTACAGAATAATCTTTTACAGAAAGGGGTGAGTAACCTAATAGATTTTCTTCCTTCCAAAGGTTATGATTCTTTTTGTTCATTCTACATCCAGGTTTTGAATCTTCTACTTGTGTCAAAATAGCCACTTGTTTATATGATGCTGTGAATCTATGTCTGCTGCAGAAATGAGATGAGATTTATTTCATCAACTGAAAGCATACTGTAGAATATCCAGTACTGCATGTTTTACAATTTGAATCTAGGTTATTTGTATTTTGAACAGTTTCTTGCATATCTAAATACCAGTGGTATGTTTGATCTGAAAACCTGGAAATAGAGCAAACAAGCCTCTAGTGTCTGACTGACACTTTTGGTTCTAGATTTTCTGAATTTGTGCATAGTGTGGAATTTCCTATTGCATTGTCTGTACTGAGCACATCTCCTGGAAGAGATTGTGATATTTTTTCTTAATTTGCAGACATTCCGCCCATCTGAGCTGCTGCCCAGAGATCCACTTGTCAAAGTCATCACACAGTCTGGCATAGTTCAATCTGACTAGCATTCTTTAACTCAGGTAAAGTATTGGTGAACATCACAAGTGAGTAACAGGTGCAAAACTGTGCAGAACAGTGTGTCTAGCACAAGCTACTAGGTGCTAAATTTTAGTAAGAATGAGAAGTGGGGGAATTACACCAAGATTTAAAATCCCCCCCAAACCTTAATTTTGACTAATAATATTTGTGATTTATTAAAATAAATGTATGTAGCTTGATACTATGGAAACCAACAGCTACAAAGAGGAATGGGATTGAGGTCTAAAGAGTCTATCACAGACTTTAATTCTCTGAATTTATGGAGTAACATTACTAGTGGACCTTTATTTCTTTTGTGATTGGAGCTCAAATGTACAATCAGTCTTCCTGGAATGGTTATTGTTATGATTACTTGCAATGTGTTCTTGTACAGCCTTAGTTGAGAGGTAATACATTACATTACATGCCTTAGCTGTCTTGATAAAAAACAGAGCGAGGGGATAAAAACACACAAACACTAACTAAATGACTGCATTTGGGTCCAATTAGATGGTGCCAATCAATCCCGTATAGTCAGCCAAATCCAAACCAAAGAGTGCCAAGATTTTCTACCAAATTGAAATGAATGTGTATGGGAAATAACTCTAATCAGCAAAATAAGTTAGTAATATTTGAGCACATATCTGCAGTAGAATGGCTTATAGCAAATTATTTTCTTTTCTCTCCTCCAAATGCTGACGCTGGGATTTGGTTTATTGATTTCAGAATAGAAACAAATCAGGGTTGCGTTGGGAGAGGGGGGGCTCTTCTAAGCCCCAAAAAGAATAGCCTGCAAAAGGATGACATAATTAAAGCCTTTTATTGTGTCCTTCCTGTTACTGACACACATAAAAACAATGTTCTAAGTTAGCTGAGGTGGCTAAATTAGACAAGATATATTTCAATTTTCAAATACTTTATTAGCTTGGTAAAAAATTCTTTCATGTTTATCAAAACGGGGAACAGTCACATATATAACAATTTCCTCTCTTACTCTGGTCTGCCAATTAAAAAAAATAAAATTATAAAAAAAAACAACTTACAGGTGTGTTGAAACCTTGGTGTCAGAGCAAATTAATTGAATCACAGACTACTACCCCTTTGTTTTCCTTTGAGATGTCTGTCCTAGCCACTGAGTGAACTGATCAAATCTAATTAGAAATGCAGTGGTAAATCTCAACATAAAGATAATGCAGCTAAAACATGGTTTGACAATCATACTGACATAGTGGGTGTCTAACAAAATAGGCAAGTCTCAGCATCAGACTGACAGCAGATGAATTAATAACGTTTTTTTAAACTGTGTCTCATATCCACACTGGAGGTAGCACTGTTTCCCTCTCTCTCCATACAAACATAAATGCACACTCAAATTTTGGTGAGTGGGCTCCTATTGACCCATCTGTATGAAGAATAAAAAGTGCTAACTGCAATTGTCATAGAACCGAGAATCATCCCCTCCCACCTACATTTGCTGTAGAATATTATCTCAGAATATAGTGGTTTTTTAAAAAAGCCCTAAACATAGACTATCAGATTGACATCACTAATATAACCTGTTTGGTATTTTGTCTCTGCCTCGGTGGCATAACAGGCATGCACCTCAAAGACTACGCCCCATCCCCTTTTAGGTTACCTTTTTTTCTTTCCTTTCAAACCTTGCTTAGGTAATTCCTTCTTCTTTGTGAAGAAGGTGGATTGTCAACTGGCTGACTAGATTTAGGGAGCCTCTAGGAATCTTCTTTTGTCAGCTGGAATTCCAGCTCTCTGCTTTCAGCCAATAGTGTGCAGCACAAAACACTGGACTAGACAGACATGCAGGTAAAGATCAGATAGAAAACACGGAGTGGAGTCCTGGCTGCTTTCAGCATCCTCCTTTTTTTCTATAGGAATGCAGTAGAACACAGAGGGAAAATGAAATATATGGACTGGATTTCTTTTTTCACCAATACACTGTATGACTACAACTTGTGGATTCTTGGCCATCATTAGTAGAACTGGACGAGAAAGTTAAAATTTGCTGAGACTTAATGAAAATCACTCTGCAGCAGAGCCTCATCTGAGTGTAAAGTGTCACAGTGCCACTGAAGTCAATGACAAGATAAACCAGCTGAAGACCTGCCCCTTATGTGTGATGACAATTGTGCTTATATCACACACACTGGGGCTCATTGACTGTTGTAAGGCACTTTGACATCCCCAGACAGAAGATTCTGTAGCAGTCAGACACATAATAGTGTTTTTTTTTAATTTAATTCATCATGACTACTTGTTATTGTTACATGCAGTGTTAAGGCTTTAGAAATATTTTGTAAAACACACTTTTTAACAGCAATAGTTGATATTGTAGAACAGCCAATCTTAGTGAAAAAAGATCACATTTGTTTATAGCTGAAAGTTATGTAAAATTTTTTATGAGATTCATAATGTTTCATTCTATTAATGGGTTGTGTTTGAATGCTTTTGTTTTCTAAACTTGCTCAGATACTATGATGAGTAACATAAATAACCTGAATAGAAGACTTTAAAACTTAGTAAAATTTAAGTGACTTGAAAACCATTTTCTGTGCAATTTGAAGGTAGAAGAAATAGTGGAAATGCAGCATGGTTGTGTAAAGGAGATTGCAGAAAGGACTAGGGTTGCCAGGTGTCAGGTATTGGCCTGGACAGTCTGGTATTTGCAGCCTCTGTCAGGTAACCCCCCCCCCCCCCGAAAATACCGGACATGCAAAATGTTTTTCTTGGATGGAAGGCCACTTGGGACATTCCTCCCCTGCCATGTCTGGTGTGTGTGTCGGGGGGAGGAGGGGGAGGGGGAAATTACAAAATTTCCTACTTTTCTTTCTAATATGGAATATTTTATTAATTTTAGAATTAATATTTTATTAATTTTAGAATTTCCCACAGAAATTCTGACTTTTGACCAATTCTGCAAATTATAATTGTAATCATCACCACACTATCATGATGAGAATATTTCCCAGGTTTTTTCAGGATAAAGCAATAGGTCTTTCCCCTGTCCTCTTAAAACACTGAGGCTATGTCTATACTACTATGTTATTTCGAAATGGGTTATTTCCCATATGAAGAGAGATTAAAAAGACTTGGACTTTTCAACTTAGAAAAGAGACTGATAGAGGTCTATAAAATCATGACTGGTGTGGAAAAAGTGAATAAGGAAAAGTTATTTACTTTCTCCCACAATATAAGAACTAGGGGGCACCAAATGAAAGTTATAGGCAGCAGGTTTAAAACAAACAAAAGGAAGTTTTTCTTTACACAGTGCACAGTCAAACTGTGGTACTCTTGCCAGAGGATGTGGTGAAGTCTAGAACTTTAACAGGGTTCAAAAAAGAGCTAGATAGATTCATGGAGGTTAGGTCCATCAATGGCTATTAGCCAGGATGGGTAGGAATGGCATCTGTTTCTTTGGAAGTGGGAGACAGTGGAGGAAATCACCTGAGGATTACCTGTTGTCTTCCCTCCCTTTGGGCAGCTGGTATTGGCCACTGTCAACAGACAGGATACCGAGCTAGATGGACCTTTGGTCTGACCCAGTATAGCTGTTGTTATGAAATAAGTTATTTCAAAACAATAAGTCCTGAAATACTTATTTCAAAATAATCTTATTCCTCTTCACAAGCAGGAGTTGTTATTTTGAAATAAGCCCATTATTTTGAAACAACAGGTTTGGTAGTGTGGACATTCCCCTTGTTATTTTGAAATAACTCCCCAGTGTAGACATGCCCTAACTTTGTATAGCTGTTCCACACTCTGCAGATCTTTAGAACTCAGATATTTAAAATGTGTGGTTTCTGGTAGTGTACCCAGTGCTTTTTTTGTCACGATGCTGCCCGGTACGCAGTACTGGCATCTCCAGACGCAGTACTGGCACCTCCAGTCAGAGCTCGACAACTTTTCCCTTGGAGTACCGCCCCCCCCCTTTTTTTTTTACAAAAAAAAAAAAAGCACTGAGTGTACCTATGCTTGAATCACCTATCTAACATTTGTAATTTTACAATCAGTCTCCTATTTTTAAAAATGTTTCCCCAGCTTTGCTCTACAGCAATAGGACAAACAATCTGACACTGAAGTAAGACATGTATCACCAGAGGAACAAGAGAAACCAACCATCAGAGGCTGCATTGCTAGAGACCACTACAGGTCAGGTAATAAGACCTTTTCCATTTGCCTTTCAGTCTGAAAACTTTCCATGGCTGGTCTTTGGTTTGACTGGAGAGATTTTGCCCATTTATGAGATTTGAGGGTCACGTAGTTTGTCAGAAGGGGCCATGCAGATGATTTAGTCTAACCTCCTGTATATCACAGGCCACCAACTCACTTGTATTTAAAAAACCCAACAACAAGCAATGAGGGGCAAAATGGAACATACCCCCAAAACTACTCAGTTTCTGCTTTAAAAAAAACATTTCTCATTTTTGAATGGGAGATGTATGTTATAGTCCTCATTAAGGGCTTGGATTGCTCAGGAAATAATTGTTTTTTATTTAACAAAAGTAGGGTGCACACACACAAGGAAGACAGGTTGCATGCTGTGACCCTAAGCATCCTTGTATTCATTTCCTACACACTATTGCAATAATTTTGTACAATATGTGTATCATGAGCAATCTTTTCAAAACTAACTCCTCCTGCTTGTGAACAGGGGCTGTTAACAGGGAGTTTGGAGAGGGAGTTCTCCAGATAAAGGAGGAAGCTAATACAGGACCTTTGAGGGAAGTGGCTGTCTGTAGTGTGTGTTTGTGTTTGGGGTTTTCTTGCTGTGTGCTGAGCTTGTGTTTGGCTGTTTTTTGTCTCCCTTCCCCTCCCCGCTCCCCTCATGGAGTGTGTGCTGTGGCGGGCAGGTGGAAGCTGTGAGCTTCTAATCAGGGTTTGAAATCTAGAAGCCTCTGCTCATTGGTTGAGCCTTAATCAGGGGGAGGGGCTATCAGGCAGTCCAGGGCTTTATAAAGGAGTGAGTCAGCGACCAGGGAGCTTACGAACAGGGGCTGTTAACAGGGAGTTTGGAGAGGGAGTTAGGAAGGGGAGTGGGAAGGGGGTGAAAGACACTTGCCATTGTTTAAAATATTTTCACTACACTCCTGTCCTTCAAGGAGGCATTTAATAACTGAGGAATCTCTCAGAAGGAAGGTAGATATGGATGGTGATAGGTCTGCTGTTGTTACCTGCACAGGATGTGCCCTGTTTGTCTCTCCCAGAAGAAAGAAGGGATTTCATCTGCACTAAGTGCAAGCTGGTCACCATTTTGGAAGAAAAAATTAGAGGACTTGAGGCCCAAGTATCAACCCTACGTTCCATCAGAGAAGATGAAGATTTCCTTGATAGAAGGCAGCGTTTAATCCTGCAGGCACAGAAGGCTGAAGAGCCAGTCAGGGCAGTACAGGACAAGGAAGAAAACTGGCAGCATGTAACCTCTAGAAGGTAAAGAAGGCCAACTCAGGTATCCCCCATTCCTGTAGAGTGCTTTCAGGCTCTCTCCACAGGCACTGCGGTGGAGAATGTTTCGGCAGGGACCTCTCAGGGAAGTAATCAGAAGGGAACACCATCTACCGGAAGGCATGGGATGCGTAGTCCTAAGGATGGGGGTTCCACGACCACCCCCCCCAAAGAAGACGACGGGTGGTGGTGGTTGAAGACTCCCTCCTAAGAGGGACTGAGTCATTCATCTGCCGTCCAGACCTGCAATCTCGAGAAGTTTGCTGCTTACCGGGAGCTCGCATTCAGGATGTGACCGAGATTCTTCCGAAAGTGATTAAACTTTTGGATCGCTAGCCCTTCCTGCTTCTCCACGTAGGAACTAATGATATGGCCAAGAATGATCTTGAGCGGGTCACAGCAGATTATGTAGTTCTGGGAAGAAGGATCAAGGAATTTGAAGCACAAGTGGTGTTCTCGTCCATCCTTCCGGTTGAAGAAAAAGGTCCGGTTAGGGATCATTGAACTGAGGAAGTAAATGTGTGGTTGCGCAGATAGTGTCGGAGAGAGGACTTTGGTTTCTTTGACCATGGGACTCTGTTCTGGGCACAAGGATTGTTAGGAAGAGATGGGATCCACCTAACCAAGAGAAGAAAGAGCATCTTTGCAGGCAGGCTTGCAAACCTAGTGAGGAGGGCTTTAAACTAGGTTCATTGGGGGCCGGTGACCAAAGCCTTGAGGTAAGTGAGGAAGTCAGACACCGGGAAGAATCACAAGGAGGAATGAGCAACAAAGGAGGACCCCTGATTTGGATGGAGAAGGTAGGATGATCAACTGGTTATCTAAGGCATTTGTACACAAATGCGAGAAGCCTGGGAAACAAACAGGAAGAATTAGAAGCTGTGGCCCAGTCGAAGAACTATGATTTGATTGGAATAACGGAGACTTGGTGGGATGACTAGCATGATTGGAGCACTGTCATGGAAGGGTATAAACTGTTCAGGAAGAACAGGCGAGGGAGAAAAAGAGGAGGAGTTGCATTGTATGTAAGAGAGCAGTATGATTGCTCGGAGTTCCAGTATTTAGAGGGAGAAAAAACTGTTGAGAGTCTATGGGTTATGTTTAGAGGTCGAAGCAACAGGGGTGATGATGTGGTTGGTGTCTGCTATACACCGCTGGATCAGGTGGATGAGGTAGACGAGGCTTTCTTTGGACAACGGAGAGAAGCTTCCAGATCGCAGGCCCTGGTTCTTATGGGCAACTTTAATCACCCTGACATCTGTTGGGAGACCAATACAGCAGTACATAGACAATCCAGGAAGCTTTTGGAGAACATTGGGGATAACTTCTTGGTACAAGTGCTGAAGGAACCGACCAGGGGCCATACGCAGCTTGACCTGCTGCTCACAAACAGGGAGGAACTAGTAGGTGAAGTCGAGGTGGGTGACAGCCTGGGAAGCTGTGATCATGAGATGGTAGATTTCAGGTGTCTGACCAAAGGAAGAAAGGACAGTAGCAAAATACACACCCTGGACTTCAGAAGAGCAGACTTTGACTCCCTCAGAGAACTGATGGGCCGGGTTCCCTGGGATGCATGGAGGGGAAAGGAGTCCAGGAGAGCTGGCAGTATTTTAAAGAAGCCTTATTAGAGGCACAGGAAGAAACCATCACAATGCACAGCAAGAAAAGCAAATATGGTAGGCGACCAGATTGGCTTATCCTTTGGTGAGCTTAAACACAAAAAGGAAGCTTACAAGAAGTGGAAACTTGGACAGATGACTAGGGAGGAATATAAATATATTGCTCGAGGATGCAGGGGAAGGCGAAAGAGCAATTTGGAATTGCAGCTAGCAAGGGATGTGAAGGGTAACAAGAAAGGTTTCTATAGGCATGTTAGCAATAAAAGGGTGATCAGAGAGGGTGTGGGGCCCTTACTGGATGAGGGAGGTAACCTAGTGACAGATGATGTGGGAAAAGCTGAAGTACTCAATGCTTTCTTTGCCTCTGTCTTCACGGACAACAACAGCTCCCAGACAAATGCACTAGGCAACGCAGTATGGGAAGGAGGTGGACAGCCCTTGGTGGGGAAAGAACAAGTTAGGAACTATTTAGAAAAGCTAGACATACACAAATCCATGGGTCCGGATTTAATGAATCCGAGGGTACGGAGGGAGTTGGCAAATGTTATTGCGGAGCCTTTGGCCATTATCTTTGAAAACTCGTGGAGATCGGGAGAGATCCCGGATGATTGGAAAAAGGCAAATGTAGTGCCCAACTTTAAAAAAGGGAAGAATGACAATCCAGGGAACTATAGACCAGTCAGCCTTACCTCAGTCCCCGGAAAAATCATGGAGGGGATCCTCAAGGAATCCATTTTGAAGCACTTGGAAGAGAGGAAAGTGATCAGGAATAGTTAACATGGATTCACGAAGAGCAAGTCATGCCTGACCAATCTGATTAGCTTCTATGATGAGGTAACTGGTTCTGTGGATGTGGGAAAGTCAGTGGATGTGATACACCTTGACTTTAGCAACGCTTTTGATACGGTCTCCCACAATATTCTTGCCAGCAAGTTAAGGGAATATGGATTGGATAAATGGACTGTAAAATGGATAGAAAGCTGGCTAGATTGTCGGGCCCAATGGGTAGTGATCAACGGCTCGATGTCAGGTTGGTGGTCGGTTTCTACTGGAGTGCCCCCAAGGATCTGTTCTAGGACTGGTTTTGTTCAACATCTTTATTAATGACCTGGATAAGGGGATGGCTTGAACCCTCAGCAAGTTCGCAGATGACACTAAGGTAGAGGGAAAGGTAGATATACTGGAGGGCAGGGATAGGGTCCAGAGTGACCTGGACAGATTAGAGGATTGGGCCAAAAGAAATCTGATGAGTTTCAACAAGGACAAGTGTAGAGTCCTGCACTTGGGATGGAAGAATCCTAAGCATTGTTGCAGGCAGAGGACTGAATGGCTAAGTAGCAGTTCTGCAGAAAAAGACCTGGGGATTACAGTGGATGAGAAGCTGAATATGAGTCAACAGTGTGCCCTTGTAGCCAAGAAGGCGAATGGCATATTAGGGTGCATTAGGAAGTGCATTGCCAGCAGATCCAGAGAAATGATTATTCCCCTTTATTCGGCTCTGGTGAGGCCACACCTGGAGTACTGTGTCTAGTTCTGGGCCCCCAATATAGAAAGAATGTGGACACATTGGAGAGGGTCCAGTGGAGGGTGACCAAAATGATTAGGGGGCTGGAGCACATGACCTATGAGGAGAGACTGAGGGATTTGGGTTTGTTTAGTCTGCAAAAGAGAAGAGTGAGGGGGGATTTGATAGCAGCCTTCAACTTCCTGAAGGAAGGTTCCAAAGAGGATGGAGAAAGGCTGTTCACAGTAGTGATGGATGGCAGAACAAGGAGCAATGGTCTCAAGTTACAGTGGGAGAGGTCTAGGTTGGATATTAGGAAAAACTATTTCACTAGGAGGGTAGTGAGATGCAAAAAAACAAACAAAAAAAAACCCTCCTCTAAAAACCTCCAAGCCTCACTAATGTGGTCCCAAATGTGCTGGTGGGGGCAGGGGACAGAGTGAAAGTGGTTGCTGGGGCTGGGGAGAGGGTGCTGCTGGGTGGAAGGATGCTGGCTCAGGTGGCAGGGTGCTGGGGTAAGGTGCTGGGGCAGGCAGGTGGCAGGGTGCTGGGGTCAGGGACATGGTCCTGCTGGGCACTAAGGTGACTGGCAGGGTGCTGGGACAAGGAACAGGGTGCTGCTGGGTGCTAGTGTGATGGCAGGGTGCTGGGGCCAGGGCCAGGTGGTGCTGAGTCCTGGGGTGTGAGGCAAGGTGCTGGTGGCCAGGGCGGTGCTAGGGTGGATGGCAGGGCTGCCAAGGCGCGGATAGGGATGGGGTGCAGGATCTGGGAAGGAGGTGGGTGGACGGAAGGGTCAAGGTCTGGGCGGTAGGTAGGGTGCAGAAGCAGGCTGGATGTAGGTGTCTGGCCGGGGAGGGAGCAGGAGCAGATTGGGGGTAGGGTGTCTGGCTACGAGGGAGCGTGCAAGGAGGGGACTTGGGTAGGAGTTGGACCTCCCTGATCTGGCACCCTCTGGACCTGACTGGTCCCAGATGAGGAATTTTTGGACCAGGGGAGGTCATTTCAGGGCTCCTGGTTCCCCCCCACCCCTTCCCCACTAGGCTGCTTTGCACCTCTATCCCCTTCAACCGAACTGAGCTGCCTACCCCTGCTGGTTCCCTGCACCTCCCCCAAAACCATCCCCCACAATCCAAGGGAGTGCAGCACCTGTTCCCTGCAGCCCCTCACAGCCCAGCTGAGCTGCCCATCTGTTCTGTATGCCCTCCCCCATCCACCACAGCCCAGCTGAGCCCTGCACTGGATCCCTGCATGCCTCCCCCACAGCACACCTGAGCCCCGTTTCCCTGCACCTCCCCCAAGCCCCACAAAACTGCTGAGCCAAGAGCAGATTCCCTGCCCCTCCTTCCCCTTGAGTCTAGCCCCGGTTCCGGGCACCTCCCTCCTCCTGCAGCCAAACTGAGCTCTGAGCTCCACACACACCCCCCACCCCACAGCCCAGCCCAGCCCAGCTCCCCGGACCTCCCCACTCTGCAACCCAGCTGAGCTCAATTTCCCTGCACCTTCCCCCAAACCATGCGGACATGCTGAGCCAGCGCTGATTCCCTGCCCCTGCCTTCCTCCCTCCCCTTGGCTGTGTCTACACTGGCATGATCTTGCACCAAAGCGGCCGCTCTTGTACAAAAATTTGCTGCCTGTCTACACTGGCCGTGTGTTCTTGCGCAAGTACACTGACGTTCTCATGTATGAAATCAGGGTTTCTTGCGCAAGAACTATGATGCTCCCACTCAGGAATAAGCCCTTTTGCGCAACTATTCTTGCGCAAGAGGCCAGTGTAGACAGGCAACATGAATTTCCCTGCGCAAGAAAGCCCTATGGCTAAAATGGCCATCGGCACTTTCTTGGGCAAGAGAGCGTCCACACTGCCATAGATGCTCTTGTGCAAAAGCACAGCTTGCACATGGCAGTGTGGATGTGTTCTTGCACAAGAAACAACCAGTGTAGACATAGCCTAAGAGTTTCCTCACAAGAGCAAAATGAATTTTGTGTTGTGCACCAGTACTGAGTTCATGTGGCTTGTTTCGATGTGCCACCCAAGTTATTAATAAATATTTTGAAACCTCTATCTTTTCCCTCTGCTGCCATGTCTCCTCCCCTTGCTCCATCAGCTCCCCTGGTGCCTGCTGCCCCCCACTCCTCACCCTCCTCTACTGTCCTGACTCCTGCTCTTCTCACTGTCCTCAGCCCTCCTGCAACCTGCCCCCCTCCACCAGCCCTTCTCTCCTCCCTGTGCCCACTCCTCCAGTAGCCCCACTCTGATCATGTGAGCTACCCCTCCTCATCCCCTCTTCTAACACCTCCCTCTACAAACCTGCCCTGCATCTCTCCTCTGATGGTGGTCCCTCCCTTGCAGGTGTCTGCCCTTCTGCTTCACCCCCAGAATCCCTTGGCACCTGCACCTTCCCTTACCTCTGCACCCTCCTGGTGCCTCCCCCTTCTCTCACTTCCCTGCCCCCTTTGCCCCTTTTTCCTGATGCCCACCCCTCACCACCCTCTGCCCCCATTTCCTCATGCCCCTGTGCCCCTCACATGACTTGCTCCATCCCGGCCTTCCTCATGCCCACCCCTTCTTTCAAGCCTTCTCCCAGCACCTCCTCACCCCTCTAGCCCCCAATACCCTTCCCCTCTCCCCTCCCAGCATCACCCTGTCCCCTTCCCACTGACACCTCCCCTCCTGCCTTTTTCCTCATTGTCTGCACTTGTCTCTCCTCCATCCCTGTCCCTTTGGTGCCTTCCCCTTCCCCTCTGCCTCCGCCCAAGCACCTTCCTCTCCCAGCCCTTGCCCTTCCCCTTTCCCTCTGCACAAGCCCTTTCCCTCGCCCTCTCCCGTACCTTCTGCCTTCCACTTTGCGGGACCGGAGTCTGTGCTCTGTCCCCGGACTCTGAACCCGCAACTGAGCCATGCGGCGCAATACAGCACCCAGCAGGTTTAAAATCCCGGGCCGTGATGTTACGTCACGTCCGGGCGTCTCCCCACCCACTGGTTTGAGCACGCTGCGCAGGGCAGCAGCAGCCAGCAAGGGGGAGCTCAGAGAAGGTTGCGCACGGCAGGGACGGGACCGTGACCGTGACCGGGGAGAGACGCCTGGGGCCGGGTGGGAGGACGCGCTGGGTCCGGGACCCGCTCCAGCTCCAAATATTGCTGGAGCATGGGCACCACGAGCCCACACAACTCGCCGCCCATACCTCTGCTGGCTAGCCGGCTCTCTCTCTCTTTTTCAGAGGGGGTTGGGGGAGTGCCAGCTCCTCGCGGAACCCCTAGTTTTGCTCCGCGGAACCGCAGGGTTCCGCGGAGCACCAATTGGGAAACACTGGTGTATAGCATTACTGTTTTATAAAAGTGATTAGAGTAAGTCTTTTCTGAAAGCTAATGACATGCTCCCTGATTAATATCATTGTGAAATGTATGTATTAATTATATATCAGGATACTTAATGATATTGTGCTTTAAAGTCAGTGGCCAGACAGGAGAGGAGCCACTATTTACCTGCCTCCTATATAAATTCAGCATGGTGGACTCAAAACAATGGAAGCCCCATTTTATGTATAAGAGATGGGAATCCCACAAGAAGGGAAGAACAATGTAAGGTCACCCTGCCTCTTGAATCAAGGTGATTGAAGGCTGGAAGGCAAGTCCAGAAACTACTTGTAGTGGTCTCTAGCAATTCAACCCCTAATGGTTGGTTTCTCTTGTTCCTCTGGTGACACAGAGCTTTTGAAAGCTGAGAAAGATGGGTCCTTCAGCCAAGTGGCAGGGAGCTGAAGACTTTGGAAACTGAATATAGGTGAAAAACTTGCTTACACGAAGATCTCTCACAAGTAAGAGAAATCTTGGTTTAAGCCCAGCTGCTGGAATTCTGCAGTGAACAAAACACCCAACTGAGCTGCAGTGAAAACTGGAGCTAGGTAAAAAAAAAAAAAAAAAAAAAACCTGACAAAGAATACAGATCATAATGATTCTGCTTTTCTCTCTCAGGGTATCATATGGACATTAATGGAGGAAGCAATCCTAGCTAAAATGAACCCTTCCAGCATGAAAAATATTCAGTCACACCCTAAGTTATGAGTACATTTATAAATAGTTTATAAAGGATGTTTTACTGCATGATTAACAGGGTGTTATAATGGTGGTTTGTGAATGTTACAGAGTCCACAAGATCAGTACTTTGCTGATAACTATAACAAGTTCTACTGATGCACATATAATGATGTCTAACACACTACTTTTGTTCATAAAATGCTTATAATATTTCATTTACTAAGCTTTTACTGTATTAGTGACTTACTGACATACCCTTAATTCAAATGTGAATGATGATACAATGGAAGATATTTAAAAAATCCTTTAAAATGATTTGCTCTCCATGGTTTTTAATCTTAGTTGAAAAGCTCGGATATATCTGGAACCTGCAGGAAGGGAGTGTTCTATATTACTGCAGACCTTCTAGCTCATTTTGAAGTAGTCTGGAAGGACTCCAGGAAGAGAGAGAGAGAGAGAGAGAAAACAAGTCCTTCTCAGCAAGAAAAATGATTACTATGATACTAGGCCTGAAGGTGAAAGGTGTGAAGAGGGCAAAACCTATATCTAGAAGAGAGAGGAAATCACTATGGCTAGAAGATAGAGAGCCTGAGGAACCCTTGAAATAAGTGTGCCCTGTAAGCTGAGTGTTGGGGAGGCCACCCATGAGAGATTCAAATGCCACCAAGCTGATTAGCAGAGCACTCACAACATGTGTTTCTACTGCTGGCACATCTACACATGCTTCAGAGCACATAACAAAATTTATGCTGCACGTGGGTGAAAAAAATTATAGGGAACATTGCTTGGAATACAAAAGTTTTAGACACCAAAGTCTCAGGCACAGCATATTGCCACCGGCATTGACCAGAAGGAGTGTTGTCTGTTGACTAGGGATGACAAATTGGGGAGACCTAGCTCTTAGCTCCCAGAAAGGGCAGGACTGGCAGTACCCAGCCGACAGTGCCAACCAGACTGCATTGCCCCCTCAGCCAGCCTTTAGTGCTGCCCAAAGCTCCGGCAGCAATTTAAAGGATTTGGGGCTTTGGCCGCTGCTGCCGCTACAGTAGCAGTGACAGCGACTAGGAACTCTGGGCCCTTTGAATCACCAGGCTTCAGGGCAGTTACGCCCTTTGTCCCTCTACTCCCCCTTCTTTGGCAGGCCTGGGGATGGAGACTGGGAATCTGGATTCCCGTTGTTCTATTTCCAGCTGAGCAACCGATCTGTTGTGTGAACTTGGTCAAGCCATTTAAACTCACGTGTAACATGGGGACAAATAATACTTGTGACGGATATTACAATATCCTGCATATCCTGGAGAAGTCTTATTGAACTGAGTTTAATGCCTTTGGGTCCTTCAGGACTGCAACTAGGCTCAGGACAAGAAAGCATATTTGCCCCACTGCCAGGTTTTTTTTTGTCTTTCCTCTGCCCCATTTTTCTGCTCCCATGGCTTTGGGCCCTGAGCGGCTGCCTCACTGCCCAACTCTGGTTTCAGAGCTGAGCTCTATTGTGTTAAAAATGCTATTGTTCATGTGTTATGAGATTTATGCAACTCTGGGTATGCTAATGTAATTTGTCTGGTCATCTGCCTTTGAAGCCAGCATCTGGAAAGGTTTACATATACTACTTCAAACTGGATTTTCCAGGAACCAACAGACAAAAAAGAAATTTTAGATAATAGTCTGGTTTTAAATAGGCTCAATGTCAGAAGCCTCCTTTCTGGTGCAGCAAAAGGATAGGACTTCTTCTCTAATATCCTGCCCCAATCCTTAGGGAAATGTTGGAAGGACTACTCATCAACCACATTCTTTGTCAGAGTGAATGGGTTGATGTCTGGTAAGCTTATTAGTATGTGTGCAGGTTCCTTTATTGTTTGTAATATGTTTTTTTCTGCAATGTTTTCTCCTCTAAGAATAAATATGCTTGCTTAGAAACAGCCGCATTGTAACTTATATCTGTGGCAATCATACTACCATCCCTAAGGAGAGAAATGAAGCAGACCTGCTTAAGTAGCCTATCTTTTGCTGAGAATATCACAGTACAATCAGGGAACTGTGCAGCCAGGAAATACCCCTGGTCAGAGAGAAACATGTCTCCACCCAAGAGAGGCAATGGCTGGTGAGACCGGAAGCGTATGAATGGGTGCCCTTGCTGAATCTCTAAGGGAGAAACTCAGGTTCAATTAGCCTGAACTATGACAATGCTTATCTAACTTTTGGGACAACAGCGAACTTAAATATCTTTCAAGCATTATGCAATCACTGAATGAAAGTACAAAGCATTACCACTATCTTTATTGTTCAGGCTGTAGAAGGCTAGAACTGCTAAAGGACAGCTATTGAAATGAACAAAACAAGCAAAGGAAATATTAAAATAGGATAAACCCACTGACTCCCAACATAATGCAGGTGTTTGATGCTTGTGCCCAGTGTCTCTGCTCTGTGGGGGTGCTGGCTGGGTCTCAGGGGCAGAAGAAACACCTCACCCTCATGAACAGAAGCAGGCCACAATGATCTCCCCACCAGCTGATTAAAGTGCAGCATGATATGTTCATCTAACTAAGAGTCTCCTGCAGCTGCTTGACCTGAAGGTGACATAAGGGGCAGGGATATAAAGTAGGAAGGCCTGGGGCGGATCTCAGGGGGCTTACTAGAGGCAGATTTCTGTACCATTCATTGCTGTGCTATCTGATTGCAGGGCTGTTTCAGAAGCACGGGGAGAGAAAAGAAGGAAGCAATGCCGAGG
Source organism: Rafetus swinhoei (assembly GCA_019425775.1). Taxonomy (NCBI): domain Eukaryota; kingdom Metazoa; phylum Chordata; order Testudines; family Trionychidae; genus Rafetus; species Rafetus swinhoei. The sequence continues at coordinate 162,255,301 of CM033424.1, forward strand.
ATGGCTATCAGGGATGATATTTGTCAACGCTGCCAGGTTTTCCCAGGTATTCTTTGATCCTTGTTCCATCTAACCACCATTGAGCTGCATGATGGAACTTAATGCTAAGATAGACATGAATCAGTCTGCTGTCTACATGCCTGACTTGTTGCCACGGCTGCAGATCAAAGGGAGCCATTGTTGTATTTCTTAGGAGCCAAAGTACTGCCTTCTCTTTCTAAGAAGCTGTTGTTTTAAATATTAGTGACAAAAGAAAGGGAAGAAGAGGAGAATAGGGGCTTGCTCCTTGTCTCTAAAACAGCGGTCCCCAACCTTTTCCAGATGGGGACCCATTCTGACAATTCAGGAAGACTTTGTGACCCAGGGTAATTCAAAAAATGTGTGAATGGCTCCTTAAGAGCCACCTGAGGAGACATCTGGCAACCCTTTTGAAATGTAATGATGACCCATATTTGGGTCCCGACCCATAGATTGGGAAACCCTACTCTAAAAGAAATAGTCCTATTTATTACTTCCAAGAAACTATGAGGAGAGGAATAACATCTCAGGAAAAAGGTGATACAAAAGATGCTGGAAGGACATTTTGTTAAGGCAGAATTGTTCCTTCTTTAGTTGTAGCATATGCTTCTGCTAGATGACATTTTAACAAACAGAAGTCACTCGTTATTTTAAGAACCGACTTGGTGCTGCAGTCAATCACTTCAACATATGCAACTTTGATTTGAAGAGGTGGTTGACACCAAGTAGAACAAGAATTAAAAATAGTATGCAATCATATAGTTTCTTTTCAGGAAGTCCTTTTTGTTTCAATGAAATAAAGAACCTACATAAAGGAAAGTGAACATATTTTGCTTTTGTCAACATTTTTCTTCAAAAACTTTTGGGATTTTGTCCAAGAAATGGATGTCCTAAAGCCAATCCTCTTCAATTTTGGGCCACAAATTTTCAAACTTGAGATGTAAAAAATTAAATAATTTTTTGGTTTGGGTTTTGTTTGTTTTTTCACAGGCTTCTTTTGAAACTTTGGACTAATCAGTTGTGCCTCGGATCCCTGTTCCCCATTTGTAAAATAGGGATGATAGGCCTTCCTTCCTTCACAGAGGTGTTGAGAGGATATATACATTAAAGACTGGGAGCTGCTCAGATTCCATAGTAAAAGGGGCCACATAAGTACTTACGATAGAGCAGGGGCAGGCAAGAGGCTGCCAGTGGGCCAGATCTGGCCCACCAAGCCACTGGATCTGGCCCACAGCCACTTCACTGGAACCCTTAGGCAGAGAACAGTTCACACTTTAAAAAGCCAGCTGCTCTCCACTCTGGATGGCTGGGGAGGGAGGGGAGGAAGACTTCTCATGCTGATCCCACCCCCCAGCAAAATATCTCCGCTCCCACTGGCCAATCTCTCAGTTTCCAGACAAGAGGAGCTGAGAATTTTTGCCAGGAGCAGGGGCAGTGTGGGAAGCCTTCTCTCTCACGCCTCATTCCCCATGCCCAGAGTGGAACCATGTGGAGCAGCAAGCAGCCTGCAGCAGATAGTTTGCCTGGGGTTTCTGCAGGTAACTGCCTTCCTATTAGAGCCTGCCTCCAGCACCCCACCTCTCCCCCCTCTGACTACCTGCCCCAAACCCTCTGTATCCCTTTTCCCAGGTCACAGCTCCCTCCCAGACCCTGCACCCCCTCCTACACCTCTCCCACAGGCTAGAATCCTCTCCTGCACCCGTATCCCCTCCCTGACCCTGCACCCCATTCCCCTGCCTCAGGTCACCACCCAAACCCTCTGCACCCGCTTCACCCAGGTCACAACTCCCTCCTAGACCTTGCACCATCTACTACAGCTCCTCCCCCAGGCCAAAATCCTCTCCTGCATTCATACCCCCTATTGGACTCTGTACCCCAAGCCTCTGCCCCAGATCACCGACCCCTTCTTCACCCAAACTCCCCCTCAGACCTCTCACCCCCTCCTGTACCCCAGTCCCCAATCTCAAGTTCCCTTCTGTACCCAACTACACCCTCCTCCCCCTCCACAGAAGTGTGGCCCTTGACCACTTGCCAAAATCTTGGAGCAGTCCCCCATTAAAAATTATTGCCCATCCCTGCGATAGAGAAAAGACAGTGACTTCTCCACCAACTGATTAAAGCTTCTAAGACCCTGGACTGAGGGGCTAGAGAGCATGGTAAATCAGGATGGAAACATAGCAAAAAAAAGTGGAAGAGCAAATGTGTTCCCTGGACGTGGTGGAGATTTTTCGGAATACTTCTGGTATCCGAAACAGCCCTCCCCCCCCACAGTTTAGCTGTTGTAGGTTAATGATTTCATAGCTTTTCCATGGATACAAGAGTCAAATTACACTTTAGATCACAAATGAAATTGATTTTCCTGGATAGTAGAAATTCCAGGGAACATTTAAAGATCAAAAGTAATTGTCTCCTTCATTGACAAAATAAAATCATAATGTTACTAGCATTACTTTATGCCTCTGTGGCGGATCCCTCCCTCCTACCCTCTTAAGTCCAAGGCCCTCTGGCTTGAGTCCGAAGCACAGTCCACGTCCGGCCCTTTTTGGCAACGCCGAGGCCCTCCGGCCGGAGTCCACAGCGCAGTTTAACTCTGGCCCTTTAAGACAAGGCCAAGGCCCTCCGGCCTGAGTCCACAACACAGTTTAAGGTTATAGTAGGTACACACCCCAGGTAGGGGGACCCGGGCCCACCCTAATCCACCAGGTCCCGGCCCAGGGCCCTGTGAGCGACCGGGTAGCGGGTCACTCCCTCGGCGGGGCAATCCGGCCAAAACGCGCCAAGGTTCTCTGGGCGGGAGAGGAGGTTCCTGCTCCTGCCCTGGGCCACTTCCTACCTGGTTCCCTGGGGTTCCTTCCCCTGTACTCGCCCAGCTTGCTGCGGCCTCCGGGCCAGCGTCTCCTTGGCAGGCAGTCCCTGGGTCACACCAGCTTGCCTCCGCGTCCCCCCGGCCTCTCCTGGAGTCTCCAGTGACAGCTATGCAGGAGCCCCCTTCACAGGTCCTTCTCCTACGGCTGTCTCCCCAGACTGAGTCCTTCCCCAGGCTTTTATAGTGGAGCTACAGCCCTGGCATGTTCGGTAGGGCTGCGGGGGAGGGGCCTCTGCAGCCAGGTAACCCTGGCTGGGCCCTGCAGGTTCAGTGCAGGGCTGCCTCATCCCGTCACAGCCTCTTAAATATTATAGCACATTGTTTGCACTGGTATTTATATACTGTGTAATATATGAGCAGATAGCCATTACAACACTAATTCATTTGAATTTGGTAATATCGTAACAGAATGAGAGCTAAATTCGAGCTGTTTATACACATCCTCAAAATGTTAAGATTGAATTATTGTTTTGAGTGGAAGCTTATCTGGTGTTATCTTTAAACTAAAAATCCATCAGCTACCATAATAATGAAAATAAGATTTAAGATTATTAACTTAAAATATAATGAATGTGATCTGACTTTTTTTGAGACACAGAATCAAGTAGAATATTGTTAGCTTTGAGTGATTGTATGTGAGAAATACTATCAAAGATGTTGATCAGATTCTACAATAGTCATTCACATCTGAATTAATGATGTATGATCACCCAAACAGCAATAATTTATTCCAACAAAAGTCAGCTCAGTTTTACTATAAGAATGTAAAATAACTGTTTCTTTCACACATGCACGACAGCACCTGCAATCTTTTAATGTAGAATCTTCTGCAAATCATTTAATGTAGAACAATCAATATCCTTATTTACAAACTCTACTGACCAATTCATTTGTCTCGTTCACTCTGCTTCCTAACAAATTGCTTACAAAATCAGAGAAGAGATTTTTCAAGAGATAAAGAACCTATATATAAAAAAGCACATCCTATTATCTATCTAAAGTCTCGTAAACTTTAAAGATGTTTACCATTTAATTTTCCTTGTTTTGTTTACATTTGGGAGCTAATATAAATCAGTGATTCTGTCTAATGCTGAGATGGGCTGCCTTTTTTCTCCTTTCCTAGCAGCCATGTTGTTGCAGCCCATCAGAGTTAAATCTCTTGTCACCTAGAGCTTCAAACACAGATGCAGCAGAATGCTGAAACTTGGTGAATTTGTAGCTCCTATTGGAGAGAAATGCATAATTACCTATTCAAGCCCCAGAGTCCAGTTGCAAAAGTTAATACTGCTCATGTAAACTTCTTGCTGTCAATTAATGGAGCACATCGAAGGTTTTTAATAATTAAAATGCAACACACTCATGTTGGAATGAACATTCACACTTCTTTGAAGCGCTACACACTTTTTCTTTTAGCCAATCAGTATTTCAGACCCTGTGCTATTGTCAGCAGAATAGGCAAGACAAGCAGAGCCTTCCATCTAAAATTGATGAACTGTGCTAAATAGTCTCAATATTTGCCAGGTCTTGAACTTTGTAAAGAGCTCAAGACTCGGATCAAGTTAGTCTCTAGCTCACTTGTGCCCAGTTTTGACCCAACCTGTATTGATTTATATCTGATGCATTAAAAAAAAGTGAAATGTAAAGTCTCAAGGTTTTGATGCAAAATCAGGTGAAACACTAATTTTGAATGACCGCCCCTTTGAGATTGAGGGATTTTCCAAAACTGAAACAATGCAAACTGCAAGGATGAAAACTCACATAGATCTTTGGCAAAGGGACTGTCCCGTACTATATGCTTGACCAGCATCTAGTATAACATAGTCCTTAGTAGGGTGGAAATCACACAGTAACTACTTCAATATAAATGATTCATACGAGTAATTCATACTAGTAATTGAAAGTAAGAAAATATGAGTACAAACCCCTGCACAATAAAATCAGAGACTCTTGTCACAGTTCTGTTAAATGGATTTTATAGCAAAGTGCCTCAGTTCTGGTCCTGCAATCTTGCAAATGTCTCTAATATCTTCCTGTAATCCAAGAAATATTGCAAGTCTGATATCTCCAGAGTACTATGTAAACCAAGCTCTCTCAATATAGAGAAAGAAAAGAAGCCAACAAGAGAGATAATCTATAAGGTACCTGTTCACAGTGAGTCAGTCTCTTGGCAGTAACAGGAGAGTGTGCCTCAGGCCTCTGCTGTTATGAAGAGCAATATAACTTACCCCAAAGAGCCCTCTCTGCTAGCTTGAGAAGACCAGATAAAAGAACCTGCTCAGTATCACCAGACATGTGTTTTAAAATAATACCATGTGAATGTGAATGAGATTTAAAAACTCATAGAAAGTGGCTAGAGCCAAGTAAAGTTTCTTCCCACAAGCCTAATAACATGTAACTCAACCCGGACTTGTAACTCACCTACAAACCCTGTAGTGGGCCCCACATACCTAGGATAAGGCTTATGAGGAGTCCCGAACTTACTTTCATTATTCAGTGAAAGGATAAATGTTATGCTGCTATTTTAAACTCTTCTTATGGAACATCACATGCTTCTAAAATGAATAGTCTGGCGTACATTCATGATATCCCATTCCAAATCACACTACAAATGTGCTGCAGAACTGTGTCCAAATCCTCCCGGGGTAACCTCAAACACAGTTCTACCTTCATTCTGTTTACCAGACATTGGCTAAACACTGATGAGTTACAAAAAGAGAAGATGATTATGTTGAAGTTTAAATGGTCTGGAAAACAGCTCTCAAAAGTCCTTTTTGCTTTTTTTCCCCCTAGGATGAACAAGGCTTTATGTCCATGTGGATTTTGTTAAGAATGCCAATGCATTGTTCTGTTACAAGGAAGCCAGTGAAAGGTTGTTTGGGACATTGTTTTTGTGTATCTCATGGGGTTAAAGAGCAGACTCCGGTTGTATGTCCAACAATAGTCACTGTGAGGGACTGGGCCATGAAGTGAAACCACCACTGGAGCCAAATTTTACCTACCCTCAAATTCAGGCCTGCGAGTGGCTGGTGTAAAACACTGTATACATTTGTGTATCTCTCAAGAAACTTTGCACAATGGCTGTTTCACACAAAATTGGCATGTGGCAGGTAGAAAAAAACCCAACCCTGCCATTTCCAAAGGAATGTCTGTTTTTCAATTGTGTAAACAATGAAAAAGCAAAATTTGAAGTGGAACTGTTTTCCCCGTAGCTTACAGAACTCCTAGATGAAATCCACAAGACAGAAATCTCTGTTGTTGGCATACAATGAAAATGAATCCTGCATTTAATTTAATAATAATTGGCTACTTCTGTTCATTTGGAGCACCAGGAGTCTCTTGACAAGAACAAAATTCTGCACCCATATATGATGAAGAGATTTATTTCCTGCTGATTTGAGATTTAATTTTTCTTTAGGTGAATTCCCTCCAATTTCTGAAACAGAGAATCCAGGATAGATAGGGAGACAGGATTAATTAAGGCAAGAGAGGGAGAAAGAGAGAGAGAAATATGTAATTACTTTTTTGTTCAAAGAAATGAATATTTATAACTGAATTCTTAGTTAGAATTAAGCCTTGAATATGTATTTTGAGAAGTACATTATTTCCACCCCAGGGATAATATTAAAATAGAATGACAAAGAGTAAAGTTAAATCTAAATGAGAAGAATAACAGGGAAATGAGACTGTTTAACAAGAAAAGAAAGACAGACACACATTACAGCAAAAGGTCTAGGATAGAGAAAGATGCAGATAAGCTTTCCCTGGAAGATAAAATTGTTCTATGAATAGATTAAAGAAGCTGCAGTCTTTAATATATGCATATATATAACATGCACATATCCTAGTAGGAAATAATTTTCTTCCACAGATTGCTTGGTATCCTATGACTGGTTTAGAGAGAGAGAGAAAGAGAGAGAGAGAGAGAATTCTGTCTCCAGTAGGGGTTTAAAATTAATGGAGTAAATCTGAAGTGACAAACCACAAATTGTTTACACTTGTCAGTGCTACAGATACCAAAGCTTCCCTGCACCCTATAGCTACATCTACACTGCGGAGCTATTTCAAGATACCTCCGGTATCCCGAAATAGCTATTCCGCGTCTTAAGAGCAAGCCCGTTATGTCAAAATATAACAGGCTCACCGTTCCAATGTCCCTGTAAACCTCATTGCACGAGGTATAAGGGACATTTTGGAGTAACGCTTTATTTCGAAATTTGGTGCTGTGTAGACAAATTTATAAGCTATATCAAAATAAGATCGAAATAAGCTATGCAATTTACGTAGCGCAAATTGCGTAGCTTATTTCCAGGCAAGGGTGCTGTGTAGATGCACCCCTATGTGTGTCTGAGTCTTTTGCAGTGCAGAAACACTAAACACTGAAAACCTGAAGGAATAAGCTTTTCTTTGAAGTTTGTTTGCGGCCCAGTTTTTGTTTGTTTAGTATTTGCAACCTCAATACTGTAACTCACGCAGAGAAGGCATTTCCATTCCAGAACCCCCTTTTTAGTAATTTATAAACAAAAGTTTTCCTTTGGAGTTGAAGAATCAAATTTGTGCTCCATGTCCAAAAGGAAGGGGGTTTTGTTTTTTGTTTCTTTTTTTTAAAGGGAGACTGGATTGAGGAAGGAGCAAGCCCATATTGAAGTCGGCAATACCTGTTTGGCACAGCAGGCATCAAGACAGTACTCATCTGGGCTCAAGTACTGTGTCTATGGCATGATAGGTAGAGATGGTGCTATTGGTGTGCATCAATCTTACAAAGTTATGAATCATAGAATCTGACTAAGAGTTTACTAAAGTATAAAGGCCTGGAAAGAAACATCTGCTTTATCTTCTTGATAGAGACTATCCCTTGGATCTAACCCAATATCCAGTTAATTTTAAGTTGGGGAAGCAGGAAAATATTCACTTAGGGAATGTCTACACAGCAGGGCTAAAGCTGAAATAAGCTACGCAACTTGAGCTACATCAATTGCGTAGCTTAAGTCGAAATGGCTTATTTTGCTTCTGGCGCTGTCTACACAGCAGGAAGTTGGAGGAAGAGCACTCTTCCTCTGACTTCCCTTACTCCTCATAAAATGAGAGTTACATGAGTCGGAGTAAGTAGTCCTCCAGCTAAACATTATTTTGACATTATGTTGAAATAACTGCTTGTAGTGTAGATGCAGACTACAGAATAATGTCAGTTATTCTGAAATAACCCTGCTGGGTAGATGTACCCTTAATGATCCTTTTACCCCCAATAATTGCACTCTTCCCCAAAACTGTTGCACACAAAATCTTCAAGCATTGTGTGTTTATATTTCTCAGTGGCATATGATTCTTGTAAATTTGAAAAAAAAGGATTTTGTTTTCTCAGTAATAAAATTGCAAATGAATAGATTTATGCATGTTTAGCATATAACTTAATAAGCTATTGAATGTTGTTGTAAAGTGCTAATGGAACATTTATGAATGCTAGCACAGAATGGTGATGCACACTGTTAAAAATCAATTTCTAGCAGAGCCTTGTTTATGCTAATAACTTGGAGACCCACTGCAAACATATAACCCTGATCAAATCATTTTTCCTTGTGTTTTAGTTTCAGCATTTATAAGCTGGGAATAATAATGCATTTCCAGCTTTGAAAAGCATTTTGATGTCCTGTGATGAACAGCGCTACAGGTTGAACCTCTCTAGTCCGGCACTCTCTGGTCCAGCAACATCCTTGGTCTGGCATGATGTTAGTTACCCAAATGTCCACTTATCATGGATGTGGCCAAGTTTCCCATGGTCCCATAAAGTTTGTTTATAGCCACCAGTCCTGGCTCTCAGTGTTCTGTGCTGTTCTTTAGCTCTAATTTATCCTTCAATGTCTTCTAAGAGACCAGTAAGCAGTGGAAGTGTTGGTAATGCTGCTAGACAATATTGACCTCTCCTTGTCTGGCAAATTCTCTGGTTCAGCACCAGTCAGGTCCCAAGGGTGCCGGACTACAGAAGTTCAACCTGTATAGAATAGCAGTGTTGGCCCAAAATGTAAATCAGCCTGAACCTAAAAGGATGTGCTCTCATAGAATCCAAATCTGAAAGAGAAATGGAAGATGCCATGTAAACCAAGATGTCTTGTAAACCAAGACCATGTAAACCAAGACCACCAAGACCAACATTGAGGTACTGTTGCATAGCTCAGGCTGTTGCATAGCTCAGGCTCCCACACTTTTAACACTCATGGAGGCTGATCCATCCAATGACTTTAATGGGAAAACAAACCCATCATGAAACTTGTGGATCCAACTCTCAGAGAATTACCCTTATGTGAGGAGAGAGGCAGTTGGTGTATTGGCTCTACACCATGCTCATTCTGCCCCCTAGCACAGGTCACAGTCACAAGGGAAAGGTAGAGGCCTGGAACATTGTTGCATCTGATGATCACCGGCAGTAGGGTTTAGATTACAGTTGTTACAAACAACCAGTTCCACAAGAATAGTACAGTAAAACCTGTGTTATCCGGCATGCTCGGGGATTAGGGCATTCTGGTTATCTAAAAATTCTGGTTATCTGAGGGTTCCATCAACCTAGGAAAAACCAATGGACAATAATAGTAAAACTCAAGTTTTTAATATTGGTAGTTTTATAGTGTGAGGCAGTTGGTCTCACATTTCTATTTCGAGTTAAAGATGATTAGTACTTAAATAAAAAATTGTTAAGCCAATCATGGTAAACCAAGCCAGGCCTGTGCGCCTGAAGATGTGACAGTATTGTGGCTGGGGGCAATGCTGGTTAACAAAGTTTTCTGGTTAACAGAGTGCCGGACAGCAAAGGTTTCACTGTAGATGAACGGAGAGGTAGTAAAAGCCATCTTTACCCACTTCTCTCAGTTCTACATGAAGCACCACTCAGTCAGACCAAAAAAATCTTGTACATTCCCCGGAAGTACAAGGAGGAGTATCTAGAGACTATCTTCCTATTCTCTATGAGCACATTCTAATGAGCACATTCTAATATATTAACAAATAGAAATGCTCCTAAATACTTTACACGCGCGCGCGCGCGCGCGCGCACACACACACACACACACACACACACACACACACACACACACACATACATTTAACTTGCCAAACTAGATCTGAATCTTCTTAAAACTCTCTAATAATTAAGGTGATGTCAAGAGCAGTTTGAGAAACCCTGTGCAGACCCAAACTGGCAACATGTTGCCTAAAGTAACTCTGAAAGAGTAGTCTGGGAGTAGATGTGCTAGTCTGTAACTTTAAAAACAATGAGTGGTCCTGTAGCACCTTAGGGTGTTTCTAGACTACAGGGTTTTGTTGACAAAAGTATACCTGTGTCTACACTACCGCCGAGTTCTGTCGACATAACGTCGACAGAACTCGGCAGTTTTGTTGACGGCGGTAAACCTCATTCTAGGAGGAATAACGCCTTATTGCATCTACACTGTCCTTTGCATCTACACTCTCATGTCAACAAAGTCGCTTGCTTTGTCGCCAGAACTGGATGTAGTCTAGATGCTCTTTGTCGACAGAAGCTTTGTCAACAGTATGGGTACGTCTAGACTACATGGCTCCGTTGACAGAGCCATTTAGATAAATATACTTGACAAAGGGAAATGAAGCGGCGATTTAAATAATCGCCACTTCATTTAAATCAAAATGGCCGCCGCACTGTGCCGATCAGCTGTTTGTCGGCACAGTGCGGCAGTCTAGATCTGCTGACTCCAGAACTCTTTGTCGGCAGATCCTGTAAGCCTCGTTTCACAAGGCATAAAGGATCTTCCAACAAAGGGTTCTGAGGTCGGCAGATCCCCATCTAGACTGCCGCGCTATGCTGACAAACAGCTGATCGGCACAGCGCGGCGGCCATTTTGATTTAAATGAAGCAGCGATTATTTAAATTGCCGCTTCATTTCCCTTTGTCATCCTGCCTCATCTACATGGCTCCGTCGACGGAGCCGTGTACTCTAGACACACCCTATCTGTCGACAAAGCCTCTGTCGACAAAAGCCTGTAGTCTAGACGTACCCTTAGAGACTAACAAAAATATATTTCGTCAGATGAGACGAAAGAGTAGAGCATCTATAATCTCTCTCTCTATAATTTTTTTCCCTGTGGGATGACAGTGATGTCATCACATCACTCTGTGTCCCACCGCCTCTCCACCCTCAGCCACCAGCCTCCTCACTCCCCCCGCCAGTGATGCGGGGTGGGAGTCATGCGGCCTCCCTCTTCCCCCTCACTGGTGCTCTGGGGAGGTGGAAGTCATGAGCTGTGTGGCTTTACCTCCTCCCTGGTGCCCCAGAGAGGTGGAAGCCACGAGCCTGCCCCACTTCCCCTCTCCTTGGTGCTCGGGGGAGAGAGGGGGGGAGGGTAGGTGTTTGCCACACAGCCCCCTCACACACACCCTTGGCCGCAACTCCCCATCACCAGCCTGCTCACTCGTGCCTCCCAACCTGAGACCCCCCCACTCCTAGCCCCTCCCTCACCACCCTGCTGAGACGTCACACCCCTAGCCCCTTCACACACCCTGTGCACTGAGACCCTATACCCTCACATACGCCCTCCACTGAGACCCTGCACCCGCAGCCTGCTCCTGTCCCTTCCCCCCTGGGAAGACATCTACCCCCAGCTTGCTCCTGCTTCCTCTCCCTGGCCAGACATCCTGCCCCCAAGCCTGTTCCTGCACCTTCCCCCCAGCCAGACACCTACCCCCAGAGAGAGGGGGGGCTGGCAAGCATGCCAAACAGGGGGTGCATCCCCCTAGTTGAGCTGAAAAAGATCTGACAGGCGTTAAGCAAGTTTCCAAGTAAACAACGCTGTTGTTTTGTCACTACTGTTTTGTGCGTCATACTTGATCTCTTATGTAATCTCCTATCACGCCTCCTCACACACTTGTCAAGATGCCTGGAAAACAGATACTTAGAGTTCAAGAATATTCAAAGCTATAGTTCTATTAAGGCATCCTGGCATGAAAAAAAAAAAAGCATTTGTCATCTGATTTCTTGGAACAGTAAGAAGTGGTTCTTGCTGGTAAACATGTAGATCAATATTTATTCTTGTGTTCAATTACAAATTATAGTTGTCTGGGTGGCAGACAGTAGTTTGATGGTGCTTCATTACTCAGCACCTATTTGGAGCGGAAATCTGACTTAGCTGACATGCATTTCCTTACTGGACATAGGATGCTTTTGCACCAAACTCCTACAGGTTGTGTTTATTGAAGTCTGTCTGTTCCACTCTTCTATTGCTTCTATTGCTACTGGAAGCATCTTCTGGCAGTTAAAGTTGTGGACACTTCATATTATCATTGTTCTTAGTTGCTTATAATTTTTCCAAAAATTTTTTTGGGGGGAGGGAGGAGTTTTAGCAAAGCAGTAAACAGAGTCATCATGAAGCAGAAAGGGATAAAAAATGTGTAGCTAGATTTGGCTTACCTTAAGCTGAGCCACTGCAGTGTCTACACTGGAAGAGGCTTTTGGGAGCATATGCTCGTCAGCTTCCCTTACTCTTCACAGAATGAGGAGTACAGGACACCGGCAGGGGCTGCCCTGCTAAATCAAATGATAGAAGATCGACCTATGGAGGGTTGATCTTCTCCATAGTGTAGACAAGCCCTTAGTGCCTAGCTGGAAATGTTTTACAAAAGAGGGACTCAAACTATAAAAAAGAAGGAAAAACAGTCCAAGGGACCCCTCTATCTCTTCCCCCTGTCCATTGTATTCATTGCATTTGAAGAGACAAAGGAGGCAAGCATTTGACTCTGTGGGAGGAGGTTTAGTCAGAGTTAATCACTGAGACTGCTGAATCCTACAGGATTTAGTCAGTAAGACTGCTGAAAGCATGTGGTAAGAAACTTTGCTTGAATCTGATATATACGATAACTTCAGAGTTAATGAATGAACACCCAGGTTATGAACTGACCAATCTGTCACACACCTCACTTGCACTTGGTAATGTACATGCAAGTACATACGTCAGGCAGCAGAAGAGACCAAAAAAATAAAAAAGCGCAAATACAGTACAATAGGGTATGTCTAAACTACATCCCTCCTTCAAAAGGGTTTTTTGAAAGTGAAAGTGCCGTCTAGACACAGTTCTTTTGGAAAAAATACCCTTTTTCGAAAAAGCGCTGTGACGCCATTATGCAAAGGAAGCATGGGATATTTAAATTCCTGCTTCATTTGCACTTTGGATTTGTCTAATTTACATCCCTCTTTCGAAAGAGGGATGTAGTTTAGTTATACCAGTGTGTTAAAAATAAACTACTAAAGAAATAAAGGGAAAGCAGCATATTACTTTTCAAAGCTGTATTAAGTCAATGTTCAGTTGTAAACTTTTGAAAGGACAACCATAACATTTTATTCAGAGTTAGGAACAAGCTCTATTCCCAAGGTATTCATAACTTTGAAGTTCTATTGTAGTTTGTCAAGTTAGATATTAATAAACATCTTTATTTTTCTTGTAACCATTGTATCTCATTACTTATACTCACTTAAAACTTCTTTCTTTGTTGTTAATAAACTTACATTACTGTTTTATCTAATCTAGTGTTTTTAAATTGAAATGGCTGAATAACTATTTGAGATAAGATGTTGGTATATTATTCCTTTTAAGGAATAATGAAATCAAAATATTTGTACTGTCCAGAAGGCTGGGCAGTATGGAACAAAAATTTCTGTGGGGAAATCTGTAACTGGGGGCCTGTTGGGGTCATCCTGCAGTATAACCAAGACTGTTGAGAGCCAGAGTGTGACACAGGTGTAACTGGCAGTCTGGATGTGACTTGGATGCTGGAAGGCTGTTCGTGATCAGTCCAGGTGAGAGAAACCAAAATACCAAAGGTTGCAGGGCAGCGGTGACCAGTTGCAGAGTAGTCTAGATTATACCATAATGTGTCACAGTGGTATTAAAACATAAAACATTTCACATCATAACAGTCCAGAGTGTACCAATATCCTCTGCTGAATTCCTTCTTTGAATTAATACTTTTAGGCAGGAGTAAGAAATATTTTCTTTTGGCTACATTTTAATACATAAAACAATACCACTGAACATGATGAAAACATTTTGTAGATATATGCTAAAAAATTAAACCCTATAAACACTCCTGTGAGACAGTTATTAGTATGCCAATTCTACAACTAGGGAAACTGAGGCAGAGAGAGACAAAATAATTTGATTACAGTTACACAGAAAGTCAGTAGTAGAATCAGAAGTAGATTCCAGAATCAATGCCCAGTTTTGTACTGTACTCACTTCTAGTGGTTATTAGATGCTGACCTTATCTGAAGATCAAAGAAAGCACTCACAAAAAGAATTACATTCTTGGGTCTTCTAAAGGAGAATACCTCTTCTGAAACCTCTTTTCATCCCCAAACATTACTCAATCCCATCCTCTTCTGCTCTTTTAATTAACCAGTCCTCTTCACTCATCCCCTCATTCAATCACACCCCTCCCCTTATTTCAGGAAAAAGCCTAAATTAATTACTGTTTTTTTAATTTTGTAGAGTGCTTCCAAGTTTAGGACACAAGAAGGAAATTCCAAAGTTAATGGCTACCTCCCAAACAGAAATGGCACTGCTGCCAGTCCCCATCCCTTCTCTTTTACAGCAGCAGGGCCTCTCAGCTCAAGAACCTCGAACAACCTCAATTGTTGCGACAGTCTTTAAGAAAAAAGACAGACAGTCAGTCTCTCAGGTTCTGGTAGCCAAAGCATTTAGGGCATTAAAAACTGCTGAATTGATAATAAATCCTGTTAAATGTACACTGGCCAAAAGACAGAACAATTTCTCGGGTACATGTTGCAAAATGACTTGGGGAAATTAAACATGTTCAATACAGAAATCACTCAAAATAAATCAGTTCCCAGAACCTGAAAGTAAGTTAGATAATTTCTCAGCCTGACAAATTAACACTATGACTTTATACTAGATTTTACTACCATTACAACCCTATTAGAAAATTTGGCAAAAAAAAAAAGGATCCACCTGAGTGGACAGGGATTTTAAAAATTTAAAGCAAAATTATATCATGTCTCTGTATTAAGAAGCCCTGATTTCACTGGCCTTTTATTTTCTAGACAGATAAGTTCAATACAGAAACCACTCAAAATAAATCAGTTCCCAGAACCTGAAAGTAGGTTAGATAATTTCTCAGCCTGACAAATTAACAGTATGACTTTATACTAGATTTTAGCCCTGAGGCTAGGTTGAATCACAGACTGGAAAGAGATCTAATACACCAGTAGAAAAATTGTTGCCCCTGAAACAAAATTATTTGTCTGGGAAGAAATGTTTCCCTTTATTTAAAAAAACCCTGCTTGATATGCCTCAGTAGCTACCCAAATTACTACTACTTGGAAAGGTAGCATTAAGGACCGTTACTGAAGAGTACTTTAGTATAAGTGGCTGACTATAAAGTGAGCTTTGAAGACCTCAAATATTAGCTTCTGGGGTCAGAAATCTTATGGTGTTTAACACCATCTTTTGGATTAATCTAGTCTGGGTTAAGAAGGCCTCTATCACAAAAAAGGCACTTAGAATTACAATCTTTTAAATATTTTTCCCCTGAGGCTATCTAGCTAGGCATCCACCATTTCCCTCTTTATTCTTGTCAGGTGGCTCCCCCAAGTAAACCTTCTCCAAGCTTGAGAAGGCAGAGAAAAACAGGTGACAGGATTGTCAGCTTGAGAACTATATGTTGTATAGTCATAAAAGGAAACTCCACACACTATGAAGAGCTCCCTCA
Source organism: Rafetus swinhoei (assembly GCA_019425775.1). NCBI lineage: Eukaryota > Metazoa > Chordata > Testudines > Trionychidae > Rafetus > Rafetus swinhoei. The sequence continues at coordinate 162,270,927 of CM033424.1, forward strand.
CCCATACTGCAACTTCAGGGGAAGTTTGCTCATAAAGATAAAAGTGTATCCAAATTATAGGTGAATTTCAAGGAAAGTTTTTACAGAACAGTGCCCTTGGCGGTATATTAAGTTTTTGATTCATCTTTTATTTTTATTTCCTTGATAAGTGAAAGGGGGGGGGGGGGGAAGGAGATATCAAGTAGTACAAGCCTTCTTAAGCAGTAAGAAATCCAGTTTGGCTTTGGTGAGACTGAGGATTGCTGATAACCCCCAGACGGAGGTGAGAGACCAGAGTAGTGGACACTGCTGGATAGATCCCAAAGAGGATACCATGATCCTGAAAGCAACATGGGTCCAGAGCCAGACAGTGGAGATGATGAGCAGAGAGGAAAGTGGTTGCGGGTGAGACACCGGCCAGGAGAGAATACCCTGCTGAGAGTCAGAGCAAATTCCCAGAGTGACCAGCAGGAAACATGCAGTGGCGAGTCCAACTCTGTTACAGGAACGTCTACACTGAAATGTAAAGTGTGATTGCAGGTTGCACAGGCACAACTAAAAATAGCAGTGAAGTTACAGCAGCACAGGCTGCACAAGTCCATTTGGAACCCTGGGTATAAATTTCCATTGCTAACTGTAGTGTAGACATACCCTTTGCTGTCCTATGGATGGTGGTAAGCATTACCAAGTGGGTAGTCCAGTGAACAAATCCTGAGCTCTGTTTTTCTACTAAGATAATAAACATAAATCCACTGATGTATCAAGTATATAGTGGAACTCTCAGTTCAATTTTTGGTGGAAGAGAAGAATTCTGGTGACACCTGTTCTATATATGGGGACTGATCCACTCTCTGTACATTTGACCCTAAGCATATGCAGACTGAGACTGAGGTCTGGGAAATAAGGATTTCCCCCCTTTCCCTTTTGAAAAGAAAATTATAGATGTTTATTTTTATTATGTATCATCTAGAGGCCCCAAATAAACTCGAGGCCCCATTGTGTTACATGCTCCACAAAAAACGAGTGAAAGACAGTAACCTCCCAAGAGAGTTTGCAATGTAAACTGATGAGACAGACAAATGGTATGTGTGTATGTGTGTGTGTGTAGGTAGGGGTGGGAAACAGTGGCACAGAAAGTTGAATTGACTTATCCATGGTCAGACAGTAGCACTACTATGCCAGAAATAGAACCCAAATATCTTGAACCCAAGTCCAATGTGCTTTCCACTAGTCCTTACTACCTTCTCAATTTTGATTTTAGGTCTACTAAGCTGTTGTTACACAGCCATGGCCATAAACACATTTATTTTAAGGAATGCAAAGGTCATTCTAACTGGTTTATTAACTAATTTTCAAAAACACTAAATTGAGTTGATTTCCAATGATTTATTAAACAGTTTTAAGTGGATAGCAACCACTGCAAATGCATTTACTTTATTTTAAGGGACATCTATTTCAATCTAAAGAGTCTGGAATGGAAAGGGCAACTCTTAAAATAAAGTGAATGTATTTCCAGTGGTTACTGATTGCATTATTACTCTTCTCTGCCATAAATATGTGGTGAGTTATTTGCAAGACATCACTGCATTACCATATACGCTAGAGAGAGCACATTAAAACTGTATTGATACCTTTTAAAAACTTTGAACAGAAACCTTCAAAACAAGGCATCAGCCATGTTTCAATCTGTAATTTAAATAACAGAGCATTTAAGAACATAAGCATAAACCAAAAAGGGTGTGTCTAAACTACATGGCTCCGTCGACGGAGTCATGTAGTTTAGTGTACTAGAAAAAGGGAAATGAAGCGGCGATTTAAATAATCACTGCTTCATTTACATCAAAATGGCTGCCATGCTGGGCTGATCAGCTGGTTGGCGGCACAGCGCGGTAGTCTGGACACTCCGTGGTCGACAAGGGAAGCCCTTGTTGACCGCTCCGGTAAACCTCATTCCATGAGGCATAATGGGGCAGTCGACAAGGGCTTCCCTTGTCGACCGCGGAGCGTCCAGACTACCGCGCTGTGCCGCCAAACAGCTGATCGGCATAGCGCGGCAGCCATTTTGATGTAAATAAAGCGGCGATTATTTAAATCGCCGCTTCATTTCCCTTTGCCGTCCTGACTAATCTACATGGCTCTGTCGACGGAGCCATGTAGTTTAGACATACCCAAAGGGGACCACCCTCAGGAGGCTGCCAAGCCTTGCCTGCTATCATGACATTCAAAACTATCTTATAGTCCTACTCCCAATTATATCCAGCTCTCTTTTAACACCAATTAAACCTCCTAATGAGAGGCTGTTCCAGAACTTTGCTCCTCTCGTGGGTAGAAATCTTCTAATTTCCAGCTTGAATCTGTTCATCGCCAGTTTATACCCATTTGTTCTCATGCCAGAACTGAAAGCAACTCTCTTCAGGGTAGTCTATAACCTATTGGTTAGCATGCTTGCCTGGTGGTATGTGTGTATGTCTGACTTCAGTCCCTTCTCCAGAGCATGGAATCAAATGGCTAAAGGCTATGAGGAGCATAGTGGGCACACACACAGAAGCAAGTACTTTACCAAGTGTTTAAAGGTTATTTGGGGTAGGCAGGAATACATACATATAGCTTTTCAGAAGCTGCCCTGAGAAACTTCTTTCCCAGCAGCAATTAATCAGATGAAATTTAGGGATGGTTCGGGGTTGACTGAAACTGCATTTTTCAGTGAACAAATTATTAGCACATCTCCGGTCCCCACACTATCATTGTGAAACTTGCACTTTGCCCTTGAGACATATTGTCAACCTATATTCTGTCAGCCTGCCAACAACTTTGTAGGTGGCTGGAAGGGCTTTTTACTCTTCACTATATTTTTTCCATAATTTTTTTCTAATGGATTATTTCTCTTTGTTCCCCCCCCCCCCGCCCCCTTCTCCCCTAGGTGGAATAAATACCCAGTAACAACTGAGTGTGAACCCAACTGTTTTGTGTAGGACACTTAGAAAGATGTGCACAAATTGGAGTGAGTCAAGAGATGAGCAACAATGAGGACAGCTTTAGGAGAATAGACCTATGAGAAAAAAAAATTAAAAATGGGACATGTTTAGTCATTAGGAACAAAAACTGTGAAGGGATCTGATATGTCTTCAGATATGTTAAGGGCTTTATAAAGAGGACTGATCAATTGTTCTCCATGTGAAGCAAGAGAGACAAATAAATTTGTCTTTCACTGTGTGAGAGTTTCACATGTTGAAAGCCCATTCATGCAAGCCCCCTATAACAATGAAAGGAGGATGTACACACTGATTGCTCCCCCAGGTAACAATTATTTACACTGGGTTTGAGAGAAAATAAAAGTAATTTTAGTAAGTACACACAGGATTTAAGTGGTTGCAAGTGAAAACAGACGGAGCAAAGAAAATTACAAATTTAAAATAAAAGAAAACACATAGCTAGTTCTAACACACTGAAGGTTATTGCAAACTTACCCTAACACTGTTCTTATTTCAGCTTACACTCCAAGCCTGGGAAGATCTCTTTCTCTTGGGGTCCCTGGCTATTTCATTGGGTGTGTCATGCCAACCAAAGACAAAGAGACTGCTCACTTTTAGTTTAAATAGACTTCCTTTTGTGTGGGAATCCGTTGTTTCTATATTCCTCCCTTCCATGGAAATGTTCCTGGTTAAACTAGTATACCAGTCATGTGTCTTTCTAGGACCAATGATTTCTCAAACTTAAGAGACAAAACCGGGCTGTTTACAGGCCATTACATTGATCTCCCAGACATTGAGGTGTCCAAGCACTGGAAACATCCTTGACGGCCTTCAGTTGCACATTTAAAACCATACACCATTCCATACTCCATATATATCTAACTTTACATACAAGAATGATACACACACACCAAAATAAGATATAAAGATCCAGCAGACTGAGACATTAAAAATCGATAGGTTACTTGGGGTATTTTGTTCAAAGCATCTTCGAGTTATGCATATTTGTATCCATAAAACAATTTCATAAAGCATGGGAAGGGGGAGGGAGAGGGGGAACTGTCACACTTACTCCTTCTTTCTTCCAAATATCTTTATATAACTGTCTTTTTTTCCAGGTCTATACAATAGCTGATTTTATGACTTATGAGCAGCATAGGTGCTCTTGACTCTCTGAATTAGCTCTCTATGCTATTATGGTTTTACAGGGCTGGCACTTGGCTTTATTGCTGCCCTTTGTGAACTTGTCATGTTCACTCCCACTCTTTGCTCCTTTGAAACAGAAGCATGAATAATAAACTGGTATTAGACATGACTTGGCTACCGGTGAAATAGTTCCTCTTCTTTCATGCCAGGAAGAAAACTCAAATTGTGTAAGAAAGTATAACTTTATAAAATGCAGTAGGTAGGAAAATGAGTGGAATGTAACTGCCTTTTGTCGAGTTATACTTAAATTGTTTTTATCATATCTTTCTGAATGTCAGATAAGACTCATGTAATTTTATTTCAAATGACAAACTAGAGATGTTTAAATATCTCTACACTCTCACCAGTTATTTTTCACATACAGTCTTTCAGACACCTCAGATCCTGTACAATAAGCAATAAAATAAAGGGCTTGTCACTATAAAAGACTGCCTAGGTAACTCATACAAAACAGTTCCCAGAGATAGTCTAGAGGAAAGGATAAAAAAGCTGTAACCATGGAAACATTCTTAGCAATGAGGGACGAATGTGGGGAGGGACGAAACAAGAAGTGGAGGGGTCATGGTTAGTGAAAAATACTTAGGCTTAATCCTGTAAAGTGATGAGCAACACCACTGAGATGTTGAGTATCTTAAGATCCTACCTAAGCCAGTGAGGTTGAGAATGCTCAGTCCAATGGAGATTCAGCTCCCTAGCACACTGTAAGATTAGAGACAGAATGTCTCAGACCCATGGTGAGAGTCAGAGATAGAACATTGCACCACACAAGTGCTGGGCAGCCATCACATATGAAGTAGAGGAAACTGAGAGAAAGATGAAGAAAGACCTGAAGAGTGAGGAATTGGTGGGACAATGGTAGCTGTGGATGGGGCTCTAACATTTGCTACAAATGTACTGCTAATAAAGAGCAGATGTTTCTAGATTGTTCATCAAGGTGCCCCAGCCCACACAGAGGTCATGATTCTGCCTCTTTCGAGCTCCCTACTGGAATCATATATATAGTAGCGCAATGTCTGTGAGTCTGTAACGCTGAAATGCTGGCTGTTCCCTCTGGGCAGCGCTGTTGCCTGAAATGCTGGCTGTTCCCTTTGGGCGGCGCTGTTGCCTGAAATGCTGGCTGTTCCCTCTGGGTGGCGCTGTTGCTGAAATGCTGGCTGTTCCCTCTGGGTGGCCCGTGTTGCATGGGGAGTGTGGGGCCCAAACGGCCGCTTGCTCACCTGTGGGCGGCCCGGCTGAGCGGTGCAGAAGTCAGCTGAGCACCACGGCGGGAAGGGCAGGGGGGGCGGGGCGGTAATGTGCAGCGTGACAGCGGCTCCAGGCCCCGCCCCCTGGCTGTGAACGTCACCACCCCGCCCTCCTTCGCCTCCCGCCATGGCGCTTGGCTGACTTCTGCGCCGCTCAGCCAGGCCGCCGCGTGGGAGCAAGTGGCACAAGCGACCGTTTGGGCTCCACGCTCCCCATGCAGCATGAGGAGCGCGGAGCCCAAAAGGCCATTTGGGCTCTGCGGTCCCCCGAGTGAGAGGCAGGAGGGGGAGGAGAAGAGAAAGAGAGACAGAGAGAGAGGGGGGAGGCGTAGGAGAGCTGAGAGAGAGAGAGAGGGGGAGGCAGTAGGAGAAGGAGAGAGAGAGAGAGACCAGAGGCTCAGGAGAGAAGACAGACATGGAGGAGAGACCTGAAAAGCCCGTCTTATGATGGGCTAATTGTCTAGTATGTAATAAACAACCTGATGCATTTAAATGGCACAATTTAACATCTAGGTTTTTTTTTAATGCCTAGTGGTGAAGGACTTGGGTGAACAGTGGCTGGCTAAAGCTTAGCCTTGCCAGACTGAGGTTCTGTTGGTAGGAACTGCTTTGTAGAACTTGCCTCCTCTGTTACACCTTCTGCATACCTGGGACTGATTATCTCTCTGGGTATGCTTTCTGCTAACTTGTGTATGGACACCCCTGAAGGTGACCAAGGTCTGAAGGAGACATGGTAATAAAAAGAGTCTCTTGGGACTATACTGTACAGAGAAGTCCTTCAGGGGAAGCTCCAGTTTAGAAGCAGTTTGTTAACATGCTAGGACTTATTTTTTTTTAAATCCAGATTCCATTTCATGTGTCCATGTGGATTGCTTTTTAACTTCTTTCTTTCATTTTTTTGACAAGATACTAGTTAAAAAGCATTTTGTGCTTCATTAAAAAAGAAAGCAGTCTGGGAACAAATTCCTGTCCCCCTCTGCATCCTACTCATCCACCAACATCTGGTGTAATTTTTTTCCTGGGTGCCCTCTTCTAGCCTATTGAAAATCAGCAATAATTTTCTGTAGCTAGTTCTCTCTCCTCCTGAAAAAAAGGAAAGTTATTAGTTAAGTCAAATAGCATAGTACACACCATGCTATTAGTTTTCTAAAGATTTGAACTCATAACCACACATGGGCATGGACCAGAACACCATATCTAAAACCTATCACACGTTGAGGACTTTGAGATCTGGAATAGAAGTGAACAGTATGGTTTCATTTCAGTAATGGGCCTAAACTTGCACCTTGAATACAAATACCCCTCTGACTCTGTGGCCCAAGCCCATATCTACTCAGAGAATAACCTTTCACTGTTCTATTTTTGTTCATTTTTTATCTTGCATAGAGTCAGGAATCTTGACAGTAACCTCATTGCTTTTATCACATCATATTAATCTTCAAAGACACAATGTTATTAAATAAGACATTAAAGCTATGCTCATGTCTACAGGTACATCTTTTGAAAACTTGCTGTATAAGGACTATTCTGGTTATAAATATTCTCTAATTTTTCCTTTGCCATTTTTTATTACTAGAGATATTTACACAAAAATAGGATCTTATTTCCAATTATTCTTTGGCTCTTGCATCTGAAGTTTTAATCCTGCTTAGGATATCTAGAGGATTGTAGAGATGATAAAATTATTAGTTATAATTAACCAGTTTTGCCTGAGTATGGACTAAAAGTTCAAGCCTCTTATTTTCAGGCTTCTGGAAAATAATAAACATTATCTTCTTTTATTATATTTCAAATCTCTGTACATTTGCTTTTAACAAAAGTATTTGCCTTCAATTTCTTTATTTCAGGAACTCAATAATTATTTCTGGAACACGGAAATTTTCAATTTAAAGAGAACTATGCTCTCTAATTACATTTGCAATTCAATCATTTTTACTTGTTTCCATGATTCTGATAGAACTCTCCTGACTTGAGAGCACACGATATTAAGGACATTTATGAGACAAAGAAGGAATCTGCTGACAATTGAGACTGGGTTCATGTTTTGTTAGGTGCAGTCTAAGTAACGGTCTCTGCCTGATATTGTATAAACTATCTGTGACAGATATGACAGTACCCTTCAATATCCTGGGCAAGTCTTATGGAGTTAAATTAAGCCATTGGATTACATACAACACGATGGGGTCCATTGTATTGGAAATGCAAATGGTTGTGCACTATTGTGGGATTGTTTGGGACTTCTTTAGGAAGAAGAAGGATTAATGCAATTTCTGGGTGAACATGTGATCTTCAGAAGATTACGTTGAACAATGTAGCAGACACAGGCCCACCAAGTGAGGGAGACAAAAGGGACAACTGGCCCAAGGCCTGGCGACTCAAAAGGGCCCAGGGCTCCTTGCCACCGCTACTGGAAGAGTCAGCAGCTGGAGCCCTGGGCCCTTAAATCACCACCAGAGCGATAGATGGTGCTGACGGCTGCCTGGGGGAGGTGTGTCACAGTCTGGGCAGTGCTGAGGACTGGAGCTCTACCCCTTTCAAAATAACACAGTTGCTGTGTAGACACTAGCATTGTTATTCCAGAATAACGGCTGTTATTCCGGCATAACGGTGCAGTGTAGATGTACCCAGAGACTGTTATGAACTTGTCACCATAGAATAGACTTTTTTGTGGGTTCTGAAGTCCTAATAATCTGTCAGAGCTCATGTTGGAGTTGAGGTGATCTCTGGTAACCTTATTAACATGCATGTAGGTTCTTTTATTGTTTTAATATTTTCTCTCTAATGCTTTTATTTTAAAATACAATATGCTTGTAGAGGAAGTACTGTGTACTAACTTATAACTCTAGCAATTACACTGTGTACCACTTCTGTTTTCTGAGAAGGAAAGTGAAGCAGGAAGCTTAGGCAGACTGTTTTCTGCTAGGAATAAAACAGTGAAGGTACAGAATCATTCAGCCTAGAAATCATTGGCATGGGAAGCAGATGCTGCAGCACCACCAGGACTTGTGCCAGGTGTCTTGATTGCTGTCCCTATGCAGTGGCCCCAGCTTGGAGTGTTGAGGGGTGTGAACAGGGCAAGAGGGGGCACTGCTCAGCATCTCCATGCTAAAAATTGTTCCAATACCACTGCTAGGAATACCCCTATCAAGAGAGAGAAAGATGCAGGTCTGAATGTGGGTATTCTTGCTGAACCCCTATAGGAAAATACAGATGCAGTTGTCCTGAACTGTGACACAGGCATAGGAAGAAAAGTTAGTAGGATATGCTGTTTCTCTGCAAATAAATGTAGTTAAAAAGAAGGAAAAAATGTACAGGTAGAACTGTTTCTGAGCAGGCTAGTTCCAAGGTGCTCCATAAAAGCACAAGCTGACTTTGTAAATATAGCTTAATGTTCACCTTTTAAGACAAAAAAGCATCAAGTCTAACAGAAGAGAGATAATTAAACCTGAGAACCACCAACTAAAACCAATACAAAAACCAAACTCATTTCCTGGATTCAATGTAGGATATTACAAACTGTACATATGATAATGCATAGATAATCACCTTTGCATTCACACCTCTGGTAGGTGAGACCCAGTCCAGGTTCACTGTAACTGCTTCTAGCCAATATAACATAGCAATTAAAAACTTCAAAAACACTAGATGCTGCCAGTAGTGTGCCCTTCAAACTGTGCTGAACACACATAACAATGTTACCTTGACTTCCACTCCCTTCACTCAGCATTCCCCTGACAGTTGTTATTCAATCTGATCAATGGCAATTGGCTGTGGAGCAATCATTATAACAGTGAGTCAAGATCTCGCCAGGGATTTTTGTTCTGTTTTGGCATCCATAATGGAATTCGGTTTGGTTTTTTTTTGACATGGATACTCTTTTATTTAATAAAATAAAACCCCACTTTGAAGAGACAATGAATCTAAACAGATTCAGCAAAGAAAGCATAAGAATCACATTCCTAATATCTACACAATGAACTTAAAGCACTAAAAAGGCAAAGTGATACCATCAATGAAAGCTGCAGAGCAACACACACATTAGAATGATACATAATATTTCAAAAAAACATGAACACTGGTTTTGATTTTCTTAATGGCACATGAAAACAGAGACCGTATATACTCCAGTTGACCTCAATACCTCCCCAAGATCATCCAGGCACCATGGCTGGTTCTGTCTTTTAACATTTTTTTCTTACACTGCTGATTTAACCGTTTTTTGTGGCAACTTCATGCTGTCCTGAAATCACCTAATGAGAAGGAAAAACCTGTGATTTCACCACATACATCTGCATAGTGGATGTTATTAGTATTATGTTTACTGATTGGTACATCTTACAAAGAAAGCTAACTCCTCATTTTGGAGCTTACTTTAATTTCATGCATTTAGCCTGTCAAATTGTAAGGAAGGAGATGATATAGGTCCTGGAGTTGGGAGTATGGAGGGTTCTGCAGCATCCCCTGGCCTGAAGGGGTTTCCACTGTATACAGAGTTTACAATTTGGTTCACTGGCTCTCAACACCCCCACTATAAAAATTGTTCCAGTCCTTCTTGGAGAAGAAATCCAAACTAGAACCATTGGCAGATATTATGTACTTCCCTTGACACATGTACCAAAGTTGGCAAAATAGACTTGATGTATTCTGCTGTGAAGAGCAAAAAAAATAAGGTCAACCCAGGTTACTTTGAAAAATACCAGTGAATGTAATGACCCTGCAGCAGATTGATCTTGTCTGTGTAGCTACATAACAGGAACATCATGGACAGGTGTGAAGGCAGGCTTCCTCACACTATCCCAGCAACATGTCTCAACTCTGACTTGGGTGGCACACATGCAGGAGTCAGAGGATAATAATGTATGCCCATCCAGTCCTTGAAGCTTCTATTACTCTTGGCAAGGGAGCCAGATGCAATGATGATTTTTGTGATGCAGGTATTTAGAAACAGGGTAACTCATTATTTCTTTTCATATACATCAAACTTTTGCCAGGTGGCAGCAATGATTTTCAGACCCTGCTAAAACAAGCTGGATTTAGGGAAGTGACCTAGATACAAAAAGCTTAGATACAAAAAGCTTCATAATCTGTCTAATTCTTGCAGGTTGTTCTTGAGGAACAATAAGGAAAAAAATCCTAAGGAGGATACTGCTAAAACATGGCAAAGGAAATAATACTGATCCTCTTGCATCTGTGGGATAGAGCTGACTGGTGCCTACAGTTACCTAGTGTTACTGACAGGGCTTAGATAATCTACCCATTATTCATTAGGCCTAGGACTAAAGCCACCAAGTATGGTGAAAAATGCTGTAATGCCATCTAAGACCACCCCTACTAACTGCAAAGATATAAGTGTATGTCCTGTTTATTGGGTATCACTAACCAACTTTCTATTTAATGCTTTTAAAAATGTAACTATAATGTTTCTTGCTTTCTTTTTCTTTGTGAATTCAGTCCAATTTTCTCTTCTCACCCCCACTGCAACAACATATGGTACGTCTTTCTGTAACCTTTTTAGTGTCTTAACTCTTCTCTCCCTCATTTTATCTTCCTTTTTCCTACAATATTTTGATGGCACTTCCTTCCCTATATTTTCTCTCTCGTTTTCTTCCACTTTCTCCCCTAAGCTTTTCCCCATATGTAATGAGGATGAACACCTCACCAGCCATATAACGCTTCCTCATCCATCCAACTTTTCAGGACTACAATCAGGCTTTAAAAAATTGCATTGTGAAGGGAGCTCCAGCATAGTCTGGTGGCTTCCTAAATTTGAGCAGCTCAGACAGCTGATATATGTCTGGAAATAGTGTAGAGAGACAACGGGTCCATTGCAACAAACCACTCACATAAAGCAATAAGAGTCTCTCCCCCATCCCCGGTGAGCCACAACTTCTCTAACTAAAATATATGTTTTATCAGGCACTGGTTTTGTTAGCAGAACCTCTGTGGGGAATGTCTGGGGAGAGGAGATGAGCTCCCAGCCACCTTATCTGAGCCACTCTGATTACAGCTGCTGAGTAAGTACATCTCACGTCCTGCATCCTCTGCCCATTCTTCTGATAATTAAATGGATCTTGGATTTGTACGTAGAATGGGCACTTCGAGCTCTAAATTTCAGACTGTCCTTAGTACTATAATTCTGCTCTATAAGATGGAAATATTCTGAGAGCAGCAGGAAAGTAATTCAAGTTTCAGATTATCAGCAAGAAGAAACTAGCTATTTTACTTCAACATATTGCACTCATGTTGCTAAGTACCAAAATCATCATTCATGTCCCATTTCACAATTTACAGTTATTCTGACTATATACCTTCATGCTGTTTTACTGGGGCCCAAGAGCAGAAGAATTAATAAAATCTGAATTTTGAATTCAGCTCCATCTTAGCCTAGATTCATTTGGTTTAAACCCAAGGAAAACTTTATACTTACATCCAACTTCACAGAAAAATCACATAATAAGGTAACTTAGACTACATATGAAGCAAATGGAAACAATGTCATGACATAGCTCCATCTGCTATATAATTGATTATTTTTCTTCTTAAAAAGTATAAGGCCTCTTTCTCTCTCACATCTCACTTGGTCTCCCAGCATGTGAGATCTAATGTTTATAAGGCTTTCCTTACATCTACCTTGACAGAACAATAGGCTGAAATATGAAAGAGATACAATCATTTCAGGTATGGTAAATGCAGCACCAATAAGTTATGTTTGTGGAACACTTATATTCCATGTGACTCATAAGTTACCATTTAAATTACGGTGTTGCAGAAAGAAAACTTAAGTTCATGATGTTTTGAGTCTGACCCTTCACTGTAATACAAACTGTTGTGTTTAAATAAAGGTTTTATGGAAAGTAATCACTTGAATTGAAAAAGTGCTGAGCACCTGAAATTCCCATGAGTTCAGTGACATTTGTGGGTACCTACTACTTCTGAAAATGAGCCATAAAATTGTGTGCAATGAGTTCACAATAAAAAATACCACTTTACATTTCCTAAATATTTTCTATACTTCACTGGAAAGCAGCACCAGTCCTAATGACTCTACCCCCAAGCAAATTTGGGATGTGAATGGTAACTCTGCAAATATACTGTCTCAATTGACATTCCTTAGAACTTAATACAGGTTGTACCTCCCTTAACTAGGATTCCCTGGTCCAGCAACATCCGTGGTCCGGCACTAAACATGGATGTTCCCGGACCACAGAACCCAGGAACAGGGAGGTCTGGTGGTGGGGCAGGAGTGTCGTAGAGGGTACCGGCAGTTTAGCCACAAGCCCGTGTCTGTATGTGTGTGTGTGTGTGTGTAGAAACAGGCAGAGGGGGAATTCTGGCCCCATCAGCGGCTGCAGAACTCCGGCCCCAGCTTCAGAGCCAAGCGGCTATCCAGCTCTGTTCCGGCTGCGCAGCTCCAGCCATGGCACTCTGGCTCTGACAGCAGTGGGGCCAGGGGCATCTAGAGCACACTGGGGGACTGGGACAACAGCGGGGGCAGGTTGGCACCCTAACCTGATGCCAGCTGGGTCAGGAGAGGAAGGACCTCCTATGGTCTGGTAAATCCCCTCGTTTGGGACCACCCAGGTCCCAAGGGTGCCAGTCCAGTGAGGTCCAACCTGTATATGATCTGCATTCTATACATATTAGCCATAGCTTACTCTATTCTTGGTTTACCTATGTGTCCCCTTTTCCTTTGCAGTAACAACATAGTACCCTCAGCTGACCTATATCCCATTTAACCAAAACATCACTGTCTCTCTATGAGATGTCCAATTTGTGGCTTACTGCAGACACTATGAATATCACAGTCTCATGTACTTATATATATTTTTTTCTCTCTGAAAATGTCTCATAAAAAGTTAATTATAAAATGTAATCTCACCTATAACTTTTCCCAGGAAGAGTGCCTTTGGGGAGTTGAACTGAGTATCAGATGTTGTTGGCAGACTGTAACTTGCTGGAGGATAGTGATCAAGCTGGGGAAAGTAAAAAACAAAAGGAGACTTTTAGAATCATATCCTGTTACACTGCTAGTGATGTGGAGATTACAGCCCCATTTAGAGTTCCGTTTCTGGATGATTTTGTTTTATCTGTTATACCGTTGATAGCACCCTCCACAGTCAAGGTCAAACCAATGTTTTGCAGGGAATTCACTATACTGTCAGTGGTGATAAGTAAATGAAGGGTAGTTGGGAACACTCCTATTATGCTCTCAGAACCCTGCATAATGAATTAAAATGTGAGGTGTGAAAGGCCCCAAGGAACACTGGTTTCTAGAAGATTCTGAGCTCATGCAAGCACAATTATTTCTACAAATGTGACTATATGCAGGCAATACTCTCAAAGAACTACAGTTACTGGTAACTAACTTCTCTATCTTGCTTATACACACTACCCATCTGAATGCAGTAGCTCTTGGGCTTATTATATGGGGCTAGAAGAAAATGCACTGGTGATGCCATAAGACCTTTAGGAAATGTAGATATGCTTTTCAATTGCACGTAACTTTATTATCCACCAACTCTTTAAAGCTTAGTCATACATGAACATACCATGTTAAAGACTTAAGATTCAGCCATGTTTGAATTAACTGCATGGAAAAGATTGTAGTAATATTTTCTTGCCTTTGACAAATTATAATTTTCTCACATAACTCAAAAATGGCTGAACAGATTTCCTCAGACTTGCAACAAGAAAAAGTTCACCTTCCAGCGGGGACTGGGCATGTAAAATTTCAGTTTAAGAGAAGATTTTTCCCCCCAGAAATTATAAGCAGGTGAAGACAAAGAGTTAAAAATAAAACTAGAATGCATTAACCACAGTAGGTGCTACAAAGCACACATTAAATTAAGTATTTGATATCAGTTTCCATGGTAAAAGGGAAACTGGCATGTAACATTACATGCATAATTTCCATTAATATTAATATGAGTTACATGTGCATCAGATAAGGAAAACAGCCCTCTCTTCTTTCAGAAGACAAATGGTAATGGCTTAAATCTGAGTCAGGAATCCAAAACAGTGCAGCATTCAGTGAAGTTGTCATCAGAATCATCATGGTTCCTGACTAACAAAGGTTTGAGTGAGGCATGTCAGGAACAGGCTTGAAATAATTACCCAGGGCCTGATTTTTCGGTCTTTCACAACTGGGTTTAGATTAGTCTAACACCACTGACTTCAAGAGAATTATTTCTGATTCATTCTTGTGTGGGAGGAGAATCACGCTCATGTGTGTGGGAAACCAGAATAGAACTAATTTTCCTGGTTTTTCTCTGACTTACGCTTCTCTAAATCAAGGATAACTCCACTGAAGTAAAGCCACTGTCAATGGGAAGATGAGTAGGCCCAGAAAAACTGAACTTTATTTTGAAATTGTCTAATGTTTTCTTTGAACTCTCCATCTCCATCACTCACTAAGGAAAAGCATTGTCTAAATATTTCTTTTTACTGTAGCACAGCATTCTAGCAGTGAGAGCTGTAAGTTTGAGATGACTAGGACAACTTTTATATTTATTTGCACTGTGGGAGTACCTAAGAGCACCAGTCATGGACCCTGGTGTGCTAGTAACTGTAAAAGCATATAGCAAAAACATGGTCCCTGCTCCATAGATCTCATTATGGCTGGATAATGAACCTGGAAAGAAAAGTGAAATTAAACTGACATTCAGTGTGAGGATTTTTATCAAAAAATGTTAGGCACCAATCCCACCCGTCTGTTGCATAGGGAAACATATTTTGACTTTAGTGCAAGTTTCATGTGTGGAAGAATACAAGGCTAATCTATTTTTCATTACATAGGACCAGGGTATGGCCTGTTCTTCATATGCCTGCTGCAGTGCATTTCCTCAGCAATACAGACGACCTCTGCTATCTATCTAACCCCAGTTCAACATCTTGGTGCTTATGTTCAAGGTGCTTAATGAGCTGGGCCCATGCTCTGGGATGAAGACTGTTCACCAACTCTGCTCCTCAGGCACAATGACACTCTGGAGGGGGCCAGTCCCAAACTGTGGAACTCCCACTGGAAATATTGACCATCAGAGACCTCACCAACATCTCCAAGTGCCAGGAAACTTCTTTGACCTGGCCTTCTCTAATATAAACACATGCTACTCTGTACATTTAAAACAAACTCCCTACCCTAAACCCACCAAAACAAAACATGCTGAAGTATGGGGTTTCTATAGCCATCTTAGCTGAAGCTACCAAAAAGAGTGCCCGAGACTGACTCCAGGCATGGGAAATTTCTCCCAGAACAGTTTAAATTTGGCAAAGTTACAAGTATAAACCCTGAAAATAGGGTTTTGTAATGGGAAGTGTCAGAAAACCTCAGTCACATGTAGCGATACTTGTGCTGCCTAGAACAGAATGCAGAAGAGTGAGGAATTCTCCTTACATCCCTGCACCAGCTACCTATATCATGGAGAGAAGTGTGGGAGGGAGCTTCTTTTCTCTCTCATGTAGGTAGATACAGATAAGGAGAAACCTAAACCTTGACTCTGCTTTTTTCCATCCAGAGTGCTGGCCAGTACATGTCAATGTGTGGGGGAGATATGCTGTGCCAGGGAGGGGGAAACCAAGAGGCAGATTGTGAATCTGTGAATCTCTGAATCATAATCTGTTTCTCAGTCTGCTCTATACATGGGGTTTATGGCAAATCTTCAATTGAGCCCACACTGTGTATTTTGAGCTGGTGAAATTTTGCTGTTGGTATCTGCATGGAAATGTTCAAATTGAAGTAAAAACTGCAAAAGTAGGTGAAGAAGCCCAAAAGTGCAAGTTTCAGATATCTTCATGGGTCTCATGGAAGCTCAACTCAACTAATTTAACCACCCATTTACTTACCCTAGAAAAGCAGGAACTTGGAAAAATGACTAAAATAGATGCTGAACCTTCACTTTTTAATTACAGAGAATTGAGATAGTATGGTTCTTTCATGGGTACAGGAACAAGGAAAAGATTTCTGATGGTACATGAAACCAGACCATGGAACGAGCTCTTGAACCCCTTGGGGATGTTCTGGTCTATATCCAGACCCAACATTTGTGAGTTGTGCCTTCACTAGTTTTGACACTATGAATTTAAGGGAATAATGTTCACCAACGAAGAAATAGTGAGCATATATGGTGCTTAAGGAAGGGTAGGTCAGTGGTGAGATTTTTCTTTTATTTTTATTATTTCAAACAATCTAACAAAAGAAAACACAATTTTACAATAATCTAAGCGAGGACATTTATAGGTCAGTGACTAAAGCAACATAGGTGCTTTGAAAGACTGGATTCTTTCTAAAAGTCATGCTTCGCTGCCATCCAGTGGCTGCTCAGATATCAGGTGCTAGAACTAAACTGCTTGCAATCATCCTACGAAATACAGTGATTTCTCAGTCTAATGTGGAGCAAGACTCATAATAGAAAAGGAATTATTGCTATCACATTCTATTTGAAAAGGATATGGCATTATTTAATTAATACAAAATATCTTTTGCATACACATAGGATGGTGTCATGAATGTGTTAAATTATAGTTTGATTATCTTGATGAGTTTTCATTACAGCTTCTTGTGCTAAATTACAGTTTGATTATCTTGATGAGTTTTCATTACAGCTTCTTTTCTTTCAAAAATAATTAATTTCATTTGAGCTGAATTTGAGCAACACTGTGTATGCACTACAAACCAAACTGGGAGGAAAGTGTTCAGTTTCAGTGCTCAAGGCACAACAAGCCAGCAACACTGACTTTATCTGAAGTTGCAGTTGTTCAAGGAGATGTTCAATAAAATTCCATTTCTTTTAGGTCACTGCTCACTTTGATAGTGTAACTCATGCTCTATGCTTGCCATTGACGTACTTTAGTTTATTTTTTTTTAAGTTTACTGCTTTTCAAAAAGCAATGAGTGTGCCTGGCTCACCCATGTAGAATGCAATGTAATCTAGTATTTTGGGTAGTCTATATCCCCTTAAGGCTGGCAGAGGCCCAGGATCACTTCCTGATAGTCTCCTGTGCCCTACATAGATATCCATCCCTCCTATTTATTCAGGGTGGGGAAGAGGCTGCCTATATTTTCTTCTGATGTTATTTTTACCTAGTTTTGTAATAATGTCACCTGTTCTTGGACAATTATCTTTCATGGCAGAGGCAAGCGTGGTGCCCAGGTATCCTGACTCCAACATGGTGCTCTAATCACAAAATTATCTGGAAGATATCCTGATACATATCCTGACTGCTTACTACCATATACCTGTGAGTATTCAGCGTGGTCTTGGAGCATTTCACAATAAATAGTCCAAACACAGAAGTCAGTACTCAGTTTTAAATCTTTGTTTGCCTAAGTGAGGCCTGAGCAAAAATAGAGTGAGGACATCAAGATTTGGCCCAGCATTAGAGTTTCGCAGCCACATTTTTTTCATTATGGCCTAGTAAGTAAAATACTATTCAAGAATGGCTCTATCACTGCTTTAAGGCCTGATCTTACACTTCCGAAGGTAGTGGTGGTTTGTCATTGGCTTCAGGGAGTACAGGAGTAAGTACGGATACATGACTGCATATGACTGAACCTAGGAACTTGCACAGTAACTCTGAGTAAATCCTTGAACCTCTGTGTGACTCAGTTTGCCCATCTGCAAAATGTATATGGAACAAACAGGGATGTAGTGAAGCTTAATTAGCATTTGCATTCGATATTCAGATGAAATTTGTTATATAGCTATAATTATCATTTGTTTTAAGTAAGAGTCCAAATTTTCTTCTCCAGGGCACTACACTGATTTAAGAATTACTGCTTATGCGATTACAGTCTTCTTCCAAAGGGATTAACTGCATTCACTTGTAATACAAGCTTTTCACATTGTTTTACATTGGAAATGCAATCAGCATAAAATGCATTGCAGTTAAAATGTAAATACATAAGGTCTCCCCTCCTCCCCTTAAAAAAAAACTGATTAGATCCTTAACTCCTGTAAACTGGTAGCTTAAATGAAGTCAATGGAGTTACACTGATTAACTACTGCTGAGGATCTGTTCCAATATGTGAAATATATGCAAACTCAGATGAAGGCTTAATGGAAAGTAATCTGAAATAGTTAGGTATGTTTCTAAATTATTATCTTAAAATGTAACAGGAAAACTAATGTGAAAAAAAGTCCCAGGTTTGTCTTAAAAATTAATCCTTTACCTTAGCCACCATCAACTGAAATAACATTATGGTAATTTCAGATCATTGTGGGCTCTTTTCCCTTATGTTTAATTGAAGAGGTTTACAGCAAATATTAACAGAAACAATAATAGACTATTTACTACCAGATTATTAAAATTAAAGAGTGTGACCCCATGTGCTCAAAGACAACATTCATGGGACATTAATTTGTCCAGTAAGTGTTATCATATAATATAAAATCCATATTTTTCTGGTTATGTTTATTTTATACATTGATTTTTTTAGGCTTTTAACTTTATTTCTGAGCATATTTTGTTACGTTTTCTGTGCATTTAAGCACAACAGCATTATATCAATATAATGAGCTTACAGACAAACACATAAGCCTTTATTATATGACATATGTGATATAAATTATTTTTTCTGCATAGTGTATCGGGAAGAACCAGTGTTTAGTGACATGGTTTTAAGAAGCAGTTCTGAAAAACATATATAAATGAATGCCAAGGTTTTAAAAAGTGACTATTGATTTTGGGTGGCTCATTTTTTACATACAATTTGATACCTTTTAATGGAGTCTGATCTACAGCAGGGGTCGGCAACCTTTTCAAACCAAAGAGCCAAACTACATCAAAATTCAGAACAAGTGGTCAACAAAGAGCTGTATAAGAATGCCCATTTGCCTGACTGAAAATATACAACTTAATATTATTGATAATTGACATGATTAATAATAGCATAAATGAAACATTGTACTCACAGACTTTATTTAATGGAACTCTTGCTGCTGCATTTTTTAACACATTTCTTTGAAGTTTACATCATAACTGGTCGAATCCAGCTTCATGTATGCATTCAGGCTATCTTCTGTCAATCTTATGGCAGAGGGCTGGAGATGTGGGGGTGCAGGAGTCTGGGTTGGGATGTATGAGGGGCTCAGGGCAGGGGGTTCGAGTGTATGATGGGCTCAGGGCTGGTGTACGTGGGGCTGCAAGAGTATTATGATACTGGGGCCAGATGGGGTCTGGGCCCCAATTGGGGGCTTGTTGGCCACGCCTCATTTTTAAATAAAGTAAAATATTATGTCCAACACAAAAGGTTTCAATATTTATGGCAGGGGTGGGGAACCTTTTTTGAGTTGGGAGCCACTTACTCACAGAAAAATCAGTCTGGGACCACACTAGTGAGAAAAAACCCCTCTAACCCTGCCCAACCCAAACTAACTAAAACACCCTAATAAAACACCTCACTCCCCTGGTGGGGGGAGGTCCAGGGAGGACTGAGGTTCAAGGCCTCAGGCCAAATTTACTCTTCTTGGATTCCAGGGAGAGTGGATTTTGTGGGCCCCCCTAGGCTCTGGGGGTGGGGCCAAAAATGAGGGGTTACATGTGCAGGACGGGGCTACCAGTGAATGGGATAGGGATGTAGGATCTGGGTGGGAGGTGGGGTGCAGGAGTAGGCTGGGAGTAGGGTGTCTGGCTAGGGGGAGGGGACAGACGCAAGAGAGGGTGCAGGAGCGGGATGGGGGCAGGCTATCCAGCCAGGGCAGAGGGGGAAAGAGTGGGTTGAGGGCATGGTGTCTGGCCAGGGAGGTGAGTGGGGGTGCGGGATCTGGGCATGAGGGGAAGGGGGGGTCACCTACTTGCTTTCATGCTATGTTGCAGGCACTGTGTAACATGACCTCCCACTGGTCCCATTCACCAGAAGGAAGCCTCCAGGAAGGATTTACAGGGGAAACCTCCAGGAAGTGCATCCCTGCGAGGCTGGCCCCCAGCTCGGGGAAGGAAAACGGCAGCGTGTGGAGCCATTTTTGGCTTTGCTTGTTCCCTGTAGGCTTGATCCAGTGGGGAGGCTCAGGGCTTTCTCCCTCCACTGTCCCCTGCAGGAAGCCGGAACTGGTGTTCCAATCTTGAGGGGGGCCGTAAGGCTGTAGCACCAGTGTGGGCTCCCTGCTGTGGGGGTCCAAAGGAAGGGGCTGAGCTGAGGTGCCAAAAGAGCCATATCTGGCCCTCTAGTGAGTCATATTTGGCTTGTGAGCCATGGGTTGCCAACTCCTGTTCTAGAGGGTGAGTGCTAAGGCACATTCTAGAAAGTGCGACTCCTATGAGGCATTTCACATTAGGCCCTGAAGCACTGAGTCATCCAACATCACTTGAAAATCTTGGCCTAACTCTTAGACGTTAATCTATATTTGCCCGTATTTGTGGTGGTTGCAAGGTATATATAGCTACGTGCCACAGCTCCCCAATACTGGAACCCTTGACTGTGGCAAGAAAATGGTCTGGTGGGAGGGAGCTGACAGAGCTTTTCCTCACTGTAGTGAAAGACTCTAGCGGTGGGGAAATGTTTCAACGCAGTGGGGAAGCAGCACAACATTATACTGCTAAAAATAGCAGAAGTGTTGACATGGGAGGAATGTAAAAAGCTGTGTAGGGTATATACAGGTTAAGGCATATAGACATGACCTCTTCTCACCTAAGCTGTGCCTAACCATTTACAGTGCTATTTGTACCAGTGCTAATTGAGAGTGCAGGATGTGTATTAGAGATGTGAATGGTTAACTGTTTAAACCAGGAAGCAACACCATGACTGGTTATGGTTAATTGACGGGGAGTAGCCAACATGGGCAGGCGGCTACTCCAGCCTGAAGATGCCCGCTGTGGGTGGAAAGTGCTCCAGCCTGGCCAGAACTGCTGCTGCGCATGGTGGGCCAGGCTTGGCAGAAGCAGGAGGGAAGCTTTTAATCTGCTTACACTTCATCAGAAGAAGTGTGGGTCACAAGATTTAGATCCCAGTCCTAAACTAGAATACCCTGAATAAAACATTGGATTATAACCTATGGATCATTTCTGAAAGAATTCTTTGCAAATACAAATCTCACTGTCTCCACTATGAATCTGAATCTCAAGAATTGTGCTCACATCCGTATATACACTGATCTTTTAACTGATGCTCTCTCTCTTTTCTTTTTTCATAAATTTTAGTTTAGTAAATAGGAATTGACTATAAGCATGTATTGGGGTAAAAGCTGAAATATTCATTAACCAGGGAAGTAATGTGTCTGATCCTTTGGGATTAGTAGAACTTTCTTATATGATAAATAGGATTTTCAGTGATCCTCTTTGTAATTGACTTGGATGTCTGGGTGAGGCTCAAGGGTGACTTGCTTTAAGCAACTGTGTTGGGTTCTGGCTGGGTCACCACAGGGCTGGATTAAGGGGAAGGGGGGGGGCTAGCCGGGCAGCTGCCCGGAGCGCCAACCTAGGGGAGGCACCTGATTGAAGTGGTAAGGGGTGCTGTGCACCCGGGGGTGGGGCCGCGCGCGCCTGCTGCCCAGGGCGCAACTATGGCTCGGTCCGGCACTGGTCACCAGTAAGGTATTACAGAAGCTGTTTTGTGTTAGCTTGGTAAATCTAAGTATTGGAATATCCACCAGCTTTGAGGTTTGGTTGCTCCCCTTCTTTGCAGTTCATTCTAATTGAATGACCTCAGTTGGCTCTCCTGGGACTTTGGTCACAAGCTCAGTTTTAACCTCTCCCCCCCCCCCCATTATGAGCATTTCTTATAAAGTCCTTTTACATTTATTTTATCAGTGAACAAATACTACATAAACTGCAGAGTTGAACTCCTTCTTATGGTTGGTTCAGAACCCCATCTGGCATAAATGACTGAACCATGTGCTAACATATTCTTCCCTCAAAAATAGCTATGAGCTTGTTTCTCTATAACACAGTCATTTTAAAGAATAAGTATTCCATATGGGATAAATAAGAAAAGTAAACTTTAGGAGGTTTAGTTCACTGAGTTTAGCAGAAAGTTTCAGTCTTTCACTTGGGAGGAATCTGGGCGTAATTTATACTTCATTGAATGAATAAACCTGAAATTGAGCACAGGTTTATTCATTCAAAAAAAAGTATAAATTACCTCAGATTTCTCCAGGTGTCACCTTAATAGAATGGATGAGACACTCTGATTGAAAAAATACATTAATTTTGGTTTGGTAGAAAAGGTTAAATTTATATTGATTTTGACTGCAACATAGTTAAGGGGCTGGTGATTAAAAATACATTTCACTCAATTCAGCTATTAAAACATTTGTAGCTAAAGAATTTCTGTCTTATGAATAATCCTCTCCTACAATTGATTGGTGGCATTAACATTAGCAGAAAGCTAGATTGTCCCAGGCCTAAAAGAAGCCTTACATCTACGGGTGCATCTACACTGCAGGGGTTACGTCAATTGCGTAGCTTATTTCAAAATAATTTATTTTGAAATAGGGAGCATTTACACAGCACTTATTTCAAAACAGAGCAGTCTTCCTCCAACTTTCGTTATTCCTCATACAACAAGGTTACAGGAGTCGGAGTAAGAAGTCCTCCAGCTTGACAGTATTTTGACACTATTTCAAAATAACTGTCTGCTGTATAGATGCGGACTAAGTTAATTCTGAATAGCACTAGTTATTTCTGAATAGTACTAGTTATTTCGAAATAATGTTGCAATATAGATGTACTCTAAGAGAATTTTCCAACATTGTTAGTCAAATGGATGCTATGGCTTTTGTGTGTTTGCCAGAGAGTAAAGGAAATCAGCGAAAGAATGATTACATGTCTGTAAGGCATTGGTGAGATCACTTTCACTCCTGTGTATATTTCAGTTGTCCACATTTTAGGAAGGATCTTGAACTGGAGCAAGCTCAGCAAAAAGCTGTCAGAATAATTCATAGTGTGGAAAACATGCTTTATCATGATGGGCTAAAGGGATTTAATCTAATAAGTTTATTAAAGAGAAGACGAAGACATCGTTTTATCACAGGGCTAGGCTATTTGATACCACAAGGCTCTTTTGGCAATTGTTCAATATCTAAAGGCTGGAAGTTGAAATCAGCAATGTTCAAACTGGAAATCAGATGCACACTTTTAACAGTTCTGTTAATTAACCACTAGAAAAGATAACCACGGGTTATGAAATTTCTCTGTTACTTGATGTCTTTAAATCTATATAGTACATCTTTCTAAAGTGTATGCTAGATGCAGGAATCACTGGGTGGAATTTTATAGCCTTTATTATGCCCCAGGAGATCAGACTAAATGATCATAATCCTTTCTGACCTTAAAATACATGCAGTCTATGAAAGAAGTTTCTAAGTATGACTCTAATGATAATCAGACTGAGTGAAATCCTGGCCCTACTGAAGTCAAAGGGACCTATAATCACAAAAAATCTTTGATATATTAATGCTATTCAAACCTGGGGGCATATGCAGAGTGCTCTGATCTTCTCCGGACAATGACTTAGCAGAAGAAACCAGATATGTTTAAAGAGAGGTGTCTCATACCCCTTTATTCTGAATTATCTCCCCTCCAACACGACATTTTCAATTTTATTCTGAAATCATTGCTAGTTTGGAAGGAACTTCAGAAGGGTAAAATCATACAAATATCTTGAAGCTTACCCAATGTGATCTATATATTTATAATACATAATTTAAGCTAGAAATAGGGAAACGGATTGTTTTGCAAAATGTCCAGTTCCTTCTGATTTCAACTCAGTCATAAACTAATGCTTCACTGTTTTTCTCATAGGATTTTGGTCTTCCTAATACCTGTTTGTGATGAAACTGGGAAAAGCAGAGCCACCAAATTTACTAAATTTTTGAATTGCAAAAAATAAAGGATTCAGTTCAAGCTTTAGGTGAACAGGCTTGTGTTCCCCCTTTATCTGAAATGATTCATCAATCATTGCTTATAAGACAGTCCTGTCACTACCACGGGGTGCTCCAAGATTGTTTCACACCATTTCCCTGAGTACATCTTTCCCCTCATGCTTCAAGTTCCTTCCAGCCAAAGGAAAGACTTGCCAGTGACCCCTGAATTTTGTATTCTGAGCATGAGTGTCAGTGTCACTGGCACAGTGACCTTCCAAGTGTTACATATGGGGAGTCTCAGGGAAGGCACTTATGCATAATTCTTTGCAAGACTAGGAATACAGCCCTCAGGCTTCCAGAGGTAAAACAATAGCTTTATAGAAAAAGAAAATAAAACCTTTGGTGAGACAGGAACCAGCATTTCCAGTGTTCCATACATAGGGTATATTTTGGCTACTAGCCTGAAAGCAGAATGACTTAGTGTGAGTGACATTTGAGTGTAAATGGATGGGTATAAGAGAACAGTTCATTGTGAGGTGCATTTCAGATACCAGACTCCATGGTTTCAGAGAGACAATAGCACGGAGCACTTGCAAAATCTTTATTTAATGTGCCTGGAAAATTTAAGCTTCAAAATCAAGGCCCAAGAGAAGAAAAATGTTTTAATAAAAGAAAATTTAGAAAACAGTCTTATTTTGCATATTCTAGACAGGAGTATGTTAGATTTAATACCAGACACAGATATTACTTTCAACCTACTTTCATATAAGCTTCATGAAATATACAGAATGGCAAATGTGTTCCTGGAGAAATTTGTTGGGCTGGGTGGTAACATAGCCCCGGGGGTATATAATACATTCATGGAAATAGTTTTAAAAGAAAGCATGGACGTTTTAAGACCTGCTGAGACTCTTCAAATATATCCGAATAAGGAAACTGATCATTAACATTATATTTTGTTGTGTTCCTTTGGGTATTATTTTATTTAATATTAACATACAGCCTGTTTTTATTTCTTCTGTAACAAACTTAATAACTCTTATATAGCACAACAGGAAAAATAAGTAGAATAGGGAGCTAGAAAAGAATAGTGTAGTGTCCAGATTCCATCCTCATTTGGAACCTTGAATTCTGGGGCACTGCTGGGAAGCAAGAGGTAGAGTCTAGTCTTAAGACAGAAATTCTTTTAATTCATTGCTCTACCAGGGCATAGTCCAAAGCCCAATGAAGTCAACAGAAAAACTCTCATTGGCTTCAATTGACTTCAGGCCCTAAGCATAGGGACATTTTTTTCCTTTAACTTTTTTCATTTTTTAACAGTGGCTTTACTGACGTGTGAATAACTCTAAACACCATTTCACAACCAAGCCTTGATGTTACATAGAGACTGTTCTGTTTTTTATGATCTGGAAAATACCCAACTGAAGTATTAGAGACTTTAATGAAGTCAAAACAAATAAAACTTGCCCTACATGGCCTAATGCCCAACTCTTGACATTTCATTTACTAGGATAACATATTTCCCATTTGTCTTACTTAACTTCTTGTCCACGGGTGAACTTCTGCAACCTTGGAAATATGACACGGATATTGGTAGTTGATTAACACAGGCGAGAGACAAGAATTCTTATAAGCACATTTAAATGTTGTCCACATTATCAAAAAAGCAGAACTAAAAATCAAATGTTTGCCTATCTGGCTTTTTAAAATTACAGTTTTCTTAAAGCCTAGACCAGCAGTTAACACTGGACACAATTCTTGAGATGCTGATGGCACTGTAAACATGACATAGTAGTTTAATGAGGCAATAAGTATTGATTTATCCACAGTCACTGAATGAGAAATCTGTAAGATACAACCCTTTTGACAGAGTCGCTGTTACTTTGTTTTGATATGTCTATATTAGTGATGAGGGCCATAATTTCAACAAGTAAAATCATTCACACTAAACATTTGTTTTTAAGCCTATATTTATGTTTGTTAAAGACTTTAATCAAGTTCTGACTGACTGGTAAAAAGCCATAACTTACTAAGTATTGAACAGATTTATCTTTATAATATCAGCTGGAGTACCAATGGGCGCAGCAGGGAACCTCTTATTGTATTTATTCATAAGTGATAACCCTGAGAGTTGTGATAAAACTGAACTCCACGGAACATATATGGCAGTGATTTATTGTCAGAGTGAAGATTAATTAAATATTTCTGACACTGAATGCACTCTACAGGATTACTACGGTAAGTTAGAAAGACAGGTATTCTGAATATGAACTTGCTGTTAACAGAAGAAAACGAAACGACATGCACTGCAGTTGGCGCACTGATGAGAGTTTAATCCTCCCTGTGACATTTTTATACCACGTAGCGCTGTGAGAGTTTGAGAAACTGCACCTGGCAAGCAAGCTGCCTCTTTTAAAAAGAGGTAAACAAGCTGCTAGTCAGGCTGGAAAATGGTTTATGTAAGGAAATACAAATCCACTTGACACTGCAGTGTTCTGCCAAAAAGAACCCAAACAAAATATTGTGGCCTTACGACACTAAGAAGTCACTTTTAGCTCTACATTTTCAAGCACAGAGGAGTGCACATGTTTGAAATATTGGGCCCAAGTATCTTCTCAAATTCTGGGAAAAGGCAGGTCATATTAATCCTATGTCTTGGAATGGGCTCAGCATCAGAAATTACAGCAGCCCACCAGAACAAAATAATGTCTTCTTCTCAAAGTACGTATAGGCCCATGTTAGAGTTGCCTCATTTACAGGAGGAAACCAAGGGTATGTCTAGACTACATGCCTCTGCCGACAGAGGCATGTAAATTAGACTACTCGACATGGTCAATGAAGCGGGGATTTAAATATCCCCCGCTTCATTAAAATAAAAATGGCTGCCGCGCTGTGCCGGCTCAGCTGATTGTTGGCACAATGTGGCAGTCAAGAAAGACGTGGATCGGTCGGCAGGGAACGCCTTTGTCAACCGCTTCCTTATGCCTCGTGAAACGAGGTTTACAGGAGCGGTCGGCGTGCCATGCTCTCGTCGACCGATCCGCGTCTTGACTGCCGCGCTGTGCCGATGATCAGCTGAGCCGGCACAGCGCGGCAGCCATTTTTATTTTAATGAAGCGGGGGATATTTAAATCCCCTCTTCATTGACTATGTCGGGTAGTCTAATTTACATGCCTCTGTCGGCAGAGGCATGTAGTCTAGACATACCCCAAGTAAACCTCAAAGCCCTCCCTTTTCTGGGATATAAACCAGAATCAGATTAAAATCCTCCCTTTTCTAATTTGTGATATAGGTAGCATAGGATTTTTCCTAGCATTAGCCACCCCTTGTTTATGCTTATTAGTTGCACCCGGTAGTTTAATAAGCTCCACCTGCATCTGTTCTCCAACAATTTAATCCAATTTTGTTCCATATCTCTGCTGACCTGCCCTCAGCCTAGTTTCAGGGCAACCCTAGAAGTGTTTGGAAGCCTCCAAGGACCCAAATGGGTAGTTTACTCCCTCTCACTCCCTGTGTAAAATACTGTAAAAATGTTGAATTAAACCCATGTGAAGCTAGAGTTAGGATAATTAATGCAAGGCTGGCACACTTAATTGTTTTGGGATTTTCCAGATAGAGAATGGGAGAATGTTTCAAATCCCAGCAACAAGGTCTAGAATAAATTGTAACAACCAGCCATCCATCTTCAGGAAACATTCCAGACAACACGCTATAGAAACATTTAAGGTCCAGAGGGATAATTGACTACATATCTTATTTTACCAAAACAGTTCGGTGAATAATCTATACATATGACACAGTCACTAAGTCTGTGACTCTTTACAAACATAACAATGTCTTTCTGAAGAAATTCTGCCTCAATGCAGCCAAAAGATTATGCATCAGATATGAGTGCATACTCTACTGTGAGCGTCAGGCAAATGATGCCACAATCAACTGACAAAAGTTTCTCCCTGCTATTTTTTTACTGGCAGGTATCCATTTTGATTGCTTCCTGGAAAATACAGTGACATCCCCATCCTTGAACTGTTGGCTTGATTCCCAAGGAGACCTTGTCTTGTTATCTTTTATTTATGGTGCCTGCAGTGCTGGTTCCCTCACACTGTGAACTAGGAGAGGTGATTAAAGAAGCCAAGGTAACATAGGAAGTCAACTCTTTGGATGCCTTAAGGATGGACCAGCTACCTGGGATTGCTTGAGGGACCTGCAGGTCAATCTTCAAACATCCATAATTTAAATAACAA
Source organism: Rafetus swinhoei (assembly GCA_019425775.1). Classification (NCBI taxonomy): domain Eukaryota; kingdom Metazoa; phylum Chordata; order Testudines; family Trionychidae; genus Rafetus; species Rafetus swinhoei. The sequence continues at coordinate 162,299,369 of CM033424.1, forward strand.
AAAACAACCAACCAACCAAAATCACTAACAAACCCTGTCAGAGAACTGTTTCCCTCATTTTCCCAAATGTGGAATTTCCCTCCAAAATTATACTGCCCTAAGTTCAAACAAGGGCAATATTCAGTTCTACACTAATGACACATTAACACTAGGAGCAAGATTTATGTCAGTAGAAACTCCAGAAATTCCCACTTCCTGGTGGACATACAGATTTTGTTTCTAGCCTTAGTAGTTCACAAATACATTATTATGAACAATAAAACGATTTTGTGTAATTTTCTAAAATGTATTTCCTCTGTTCCTAAGACTCAGACAGCTAGAGTCATGGTACTAAGATAGCTTAGCTATACATGCAGAAGAACATGAAAAACTGTGCCAAAACCATGTTTGAATAATTCCAAAATATTTCTACAATAGCATTTCTGTAAAATGTGAAGTATTTGTACAATAAATGAATCTGTAGTGTGGTATAAAGTTTTTATTGGCCCTTGTCTGGATGGTATGCCTATTTTATTTTTGGTTTTCCATTTGTAAGTATTCAGTCTATATGAAACTCATGGCAATAAAGTTTTATACCACATCATTCAATATTTTCCATATATATATATATATGCTACAGGAACTGAAAGTGGAGCTAATTAACATATATTTAAATAAATATTTGGAAAACATTAATTGCTTCTCATAGTGCTCTGTGAGGCATGTAAATAGCATCGTGCTCATTTACAGAGAAGTAAATTGAGGCTGCTTGTGTGTAGACTATGTTATTTTGGAATAACTAACATTATTATAATAACTAGCACCATTCAGTGAATATATTCATATTTAGAAATTTAAGAGTAGACATATCTGAGGTAAGAAAGAAAGGGGAAGAAGGATGCTCCAATGACTAGACGGTAGACAGGAGATCAGTTTTGCTATGTTTGTAACATGCATTCATATCTCGTATGGAATGATCATAGGAATACCAATTACTATTGTTATCACTGTTACTGATAAAGTTATATAGTATCCAAAGGATAGATGTATATTTACCTGGAGAATTATGTCCCTTTCATTCCGTGTGATGTTAACACTGTGTGGCTGTCCATTTGCCATGTTTCTGTGGTCTACATCAATGTTATATGGCTCTCTAGTGCCTCCTAGGTTGTAACGAATCTGTAAGCTTCCTATAGAAAGAAATGTACAGCATTTGTAGCTATTTATACCTTTATTTCCCAGAGCTTTCTTTCCCTCCTCATTTAACTTTTCACTTATGACCTCTGTAATTTCACATTTAAACCCTCCCACCTTGCCAGGGGCAGTAGGGATGTGCTAGCAGCTTTCAAAACGGGACAGAACTAGAGTGGGCAGGAAGCCTGCCTTAGCACCATTGTGAAGCTGGCAGAGCCTGGGGCCTGCCCTGGCCCTTTAACTCACCTGGGTGGGCCTCTGGGCAATTGCCCCCTTTGTCCCTTCTGTCAGCAGGCCTGACTCTTGGGGTATGTCTACACTATATGGCTCCGTCGACGGAGCCATGTAGATTTGTTTACTGGGCAAAGGGAAATGAAGCGGCGATTTAAACAATCGCCGCTTCATTTAAATTTAAATGGCTGCCACGCTGAGCCGACAAACAGCTGATCAGCTGTTTGTCGGCTCAGCGCTATCTGGGCGCTCGCGATCGACATCAAAGCCCTTTGTCGACCACCCGGTAAACCTCATCCCACGAGGAATAAGGGGCGGTCGACAAAGGGCTTTGATGTCGACCGCGAGCGTCAGACTAAGCTGCTGAGCCGACAAACAGCTGATCAGCTGTTTGTTGGCTCAGCAGCGCAGCTCATTTAAATTTAAATGAAGCGGCGATTATTTAAATTGCCGCTTCATTTCCCTATGCCTACAACCCTAATCTACATGGCTCCTTCGATGGAGCCATGTAGTCTAGACACTCTGCTGCAGGAGAATTTAAACAGGAAGAGTCACTGCCTGATCATTTAAATATAGTGGGGGTACTGTTTCCAGTTTACAACCATAAACCAGACATTGACAAGCATCTCAAAACCAAAGCGGCTAAAAATCAAATAAGTCAGAACTATGCATGTATTGGGATGAAAGTGACTTACAAATTTAAGCATGTGAAGCAAAATGTATTTTTGAGACTGTTATCCTTGTTCAAATAAAATTTTAAAGCTAAATACAGAACAAGAAAATAATAGTTTTATTAGGAAGAGGCAATAAGGATTTCCATCACTAAAATAATGATAGGTGTAATAACAGCTGATTTATGACAGATGAATATTGACATTGTATGTGAACAAAAAAGGTTTTCTTTTCATCCCACTTAGTTGTTTATGTGTCAACTATCCTTGGGGTCTTCTGAAAAACAAACTTTTAATATTTTATGAACAAGTGTTTTGACAAATGAGTGCCTCAAGTGAGGTTGCTAAGCAGAAGTGGTCAATCTTTTTTGTTGCAGCTCTTTTTCAATGGGGAATTAATTTTTTTCAGAACATTTTTTGCAGAAAATTTCAATATTTAATAAAAAAACGGAATGCCATCACACCAAAGTTGCCAGTTTTTAGCCAAATCCCCAAATATTCTGATTTATAATGATGCTGTTCTACACCGTGGGAACTATAGTTCAGGTATCTTATGCTTTCTTCCTCTTTGGCTAGATTATTTCTTCCATAGTGCAGCATGGCCAGGGACTCCTATGATGCATTCTCTCCCCGCACCAAGGGGACGTCTATACTGTGGGCTAAAGCTGAGTTAAGCTACGCAACTTCACCTATGTTAATTGCATTGCTGAAGTCGAAGTAGCTCAACTCGGCTTTTGGCGCTGTCTACACACAGGATGTCTGTCGCAGGAAGAACACTCTTCCTTCAACTTCCCTTACTCCTCGTGAAATGAGGGTGACAGAAGTTGGAGTAAGAAGCTCGCTATTTCAAAATTATTTCAAAATAATATTTTGAAATAGGCATGTAGTATAGACATAGCCAAAGAGAGGGAAACATTGAGCATTTTTAAAGATATAGCCTGGCCTAAGAGGCCAGTCCACAGAAGAGAACAGGAACATAAGGAATCCTAACTAAAACTCCCATGAAACCTGGCAGCATCATTTTGAATCAAAATATTTTCTTTTTCTGATATTTTAACAAAAAGCCAACATTTTACACTTCTATCACTTACTATTTTCTAGCTAGTTCTACTTCTAAGTGTATATTTAGGCATAAATAGCTGGCCAGATTTTCAGAAGTGTTAAGCACCCAGTGCACGTCCACACTAAAAGGGAAGGTCAACTTAAGATATGCAACTCCAGCTACGTTAATTACATACCTAGAATCGATGTATCCTAAATCACTGTCCACACAGCAGAAGGTCGACAGCAGCAAATGCTCTTGTTGGCTTCCCTTACTCCTAGTGAGGAGCAGGAGTACTGGTGCCCTCTCAGTTCAGATTAGCAGGTCTTCACTAGACATGGCCCCAAAAGTTTCCACTGACTTCAACAGACATTACTATGAGGTAATGAAAATTAGGCCAGTTGTTTGGGTGCCTAAAAGTGAATTTAGGTGTGGATTTAAAGCAACCTTTACTGAAAATCTTAACTATATTGTTCTAACCTTATACTTGAGTTGTAATTCTGTAGGAAAGGTTCAATCTGTATTTCCTGAGGTTACTGTTATAAACTTAGAATTAAATAATCAATATGGCAATTTACAATGTGCGGGCTGTGGGAAGTCAATGGGCTCTACAAAGGCTCAGCTGTCTATTTATTGTAAATGTGAGGATAGGAACTTATTTTAAAAAGATATAAATGCATCTGGGAGTTTTAATGGGTTCTTAATAAACCACTAAAGCCTGGGCACTTCTTCAGATGTGCCAAAGAAAACTCATGATACCATCTATATGTTTTGTTAGTCTTTAAGGTGCTACTAGACTATTTGTTGTTTTTTAAGTTTTTCCTGTTACAGACTAACTCGGCTACCCCACTGAAGTTTTTAAAATTCTATATAATGCAGCAGTCCAAAAGCAAACTGAAAAAAAATTCCATCTTGTCCATATGCACTCCTTCTTGTCTCAGAAACACCATTCACCTTCTCACTGCTCTTCTCTCCCCAACAATAAGTAGCACTAAACATTTTAGAATGAGTTGATATTGTGTCTGCTTAGAATTAAGTGGGATTGAGTAAGATCCTTAGAGACTGATCCTGAAAGCACTGGCATATGAATAAAGTAACTCACAAACATAAGAGTTTGTAGGATTAAGTCCTTGACTTTCCCTATATTCATTTTGATTATGTAACAAACTAATTTTAGGGGGAGCAGTGGAAGGGGCAATAAGAACAGCAGATATCAGAGTGCTATAAAGGAACTGAGGTGTGATGGCACTCATCAGCATCACACCTAACTTTTAGAAACCTAGAAAACCACTAGGATTCACAAAGCCAGGCACCTTGGCTCCCTGTAGAGTGAATGAGAAAAGATTAGAGCCTCAGAACAGGACTAAAAAACCCACAAAAAACCTAGCATGCTAGGAGGCTCCTCACTTAAGGTAACCAATGGGAGTTACCAAGTCAAGAGGTGTACGCTAAGTCCTTCCTCCTCTCTTGCAACATAGGCACTTCCCTTTGCTTGGGATTTTCAGCTTCAAACCATTGCTTGGCAATAGGAACCTATACTATATTCATGAAGAAGAGCTCCAGGGATGGGGGCAGCCAGGGGGTCCATGGGTCACAGGTGGAGCCTCAGTGGGTTGCATTCGGCCCACAGGCCGCATGTTGCCCACCATTGCTTTTAGCCCAGGAATTTTAGACCTTTGGTTCAAGTCCCCTAATCCACCTGATGGGAAGAAGGAATATAAACACAAATCTGCCATCTCTTACGTAAATGCCCAACTGCCATGCACCTAAGAAACATTTACTGCAAAAAATGTAGGCACTGAATGAGTTTAGGCATCAGTGGGGTCTGGGCCATTGTTTTGGGAATCCCCGTGGGATTTGAAATTTTAGTCCCTAAAGTGGCAGTAGCCCAAACTGATTATCACAAAAATCCCATCTGTGAGATAGGTATTCGCTTTATGTCTTATGTAGAGACAGTGACACACACAGACTTGTCCCTGTCTCAGCAATTCAGGGATTGAGCCAGTTACAGAAGCCATCACTCCTGTCACTCAGACCTGCGCTCCAACCATTAGACCCCAAGCCTTCCTTATTTATGATTTTTATAATGCAATATTTTGTAGTGTTTCCTCATGTGAGGCCTATTTTTACTTCTCTTGAAGTCAACAGTAAAACTCCCATTGACATCAGTGGAAGCTGGAACAGGCCCTTGGTGATGGGAGAGGTTAAGAAAATGTCTAGAAAAAAATTGATGGGGACAGAAAATAATAGGTTGTATAGAATACACATGAATTCAAGGACCTGACTTCAAAACCTCTTCCCTACCATCTAATCTAACCACTGTATTTTATATTTATTAAAATGGATACTGCTTTGGGTTTTAATGCCAGAGTCACAATCCACCCTCTGGGCCTGACTTCCCACTCTGTTACATTATTTACATGTGACTCCATTGACTTGAAATGAGTTACACCAGTGTAAATCTTGTGCAATAAAATACTGAATCAGACCTGATGTGTCCTGTTTTGAAATTACATAGCTGGAGAGATCTTCCCATTAGCACATGGATTTTGCTTGGGCTAGAAAGTACCAATTTTTTGTATCAGTTATAAGTTCTGTGAAGAAATGCTTACCAGATGGCTTGACAAGAACTGCCATGTAGTCCTGGGTGTAAGAGCTGATGTACAGGAGAACACAAGGGGACTTGGTGGTACTGAAGCTGAAACTGAGTGCTTCCTTATTCAAGGTGAGGTCTGGCACAGTGTTATCATGGTCTGTGGAGCTCAACATAGTTCGGCTGACTAAGTCCTTTGCACTGATCCCTGGGGCCTGGAAATTGTACCGGAGCCACATCCCCTCTTCAAAAAATGCTCCAACATCTTGAAAACAACAAGAGTGAGAGAGGTAAAGGAGACAGTAAATGTGCTGAGACATTCTCTGAAAACTAGCAGGAATAAATAAGAGTACATAAATTAATTTTGTTGAACTTAATTGGTGCCCCATTTTAAGTCTATCTAGATTAAGTAATAAAGCACCTTGCAACCATTAACAAATTGATCCTAGGAGGAAGGAAAATATTGTCCTCATTTTATAAATGGAGAAATGAATACATAGAGAGATAAAGTAACTTCCCAAGATCACACAGAAAGCCTGTAGTACAGTTGGGAATTGACCCCAATTGCTTGAAACCTGGGGTTAGTCCCTTGCCCACCAGACTATACTTTTTCTAATTCCCATCACGTACATAGTTTACAATGTTTAGAAAGAGCAGATACAAATATTCAGAGCTACAAGAAAACAGTCAAAAGAAAAGAAAACTAGAGTCTGAACCAAGAACAAATTCCAAAAGGCGAGTTCTACCAGATTGTGGAATAATCCTGCAGAGATCATTGAAAGCGCCAGGATTTGAGAGATTTAAAATGGACAAAGAACTGAAAAGTAATCTACTGAGAAGGCAATTCTATACTGAAAGGAGAATGAAGCTTAGGGATATTTGCCAACTTTAACTTCTAAGAACTTGTATTCAGTTGGTTGAGGGAAAGACGGGTGCTCTTTTCCCTCTATTGTCCCTGGCAAGAGACAGGCAGAATGAGAATATTTGTGGTCCTCAAGCATCGTTGGAGAAGTTCGTCATGCCAAAGAAATTGTGAACTGGTCAGTAGGGAATATAGCTAGGGATACTTTTCCTCAAGCAATCTTTTAGCATTTAGAGACCAATGGTGCACACTGTACTTTTTTTTTTTTTTTGGTTACGTATGAGCATTCTTCAACCAAGGCTAATCTACACTACAGCATTATTTCAAAATAACTCATGTTATTTTGAAATAAAACCCTCTCGTTTCATGAGGAATAATAGCTATTTTGAAATAACTATTTCAAAATAGGGGGAGTATGGACAGCGCAGCTGTACTTATTTTGAAATAATTGGCCTCCAGGGCTTCTCACAGCTGCCCTGGTGGCCACTCTGTCCAGACCCCTCAAAACTATGTAGTTTCCCTTCCCCTGCTGCCTTTAAAGGTTCAGGCAGAAGGGCAAGGGCTTGTGGCCCCAACCGGCCCTGTGAGCTCTGTGCCACACAGCAGCACCATTCAATGAGGCCATGAGTGACTCCAGCTCTCCCACCAAGCCCCCCAGGGCTGAAAGTGAGCCAGCAGCCAGCTCTGAAGCCCCTGGCCGGGGCGGAAGAGGAGGGCCCCTTCCTGGTCTGGTGCAGAAATCCTGGAGCTCATTGAGGTCTGGGGAGCGAAGGCTAACCTCCAGGATCTCCGAACCAGGCACAGGAATGCCAAAGTCTGTGGCCAGATGGCTGCCAGCCTGGCCCAGAAGGGCCACATGCACACCCAGGAACTGGTAAGCATGAAAAGAAAAGAACTGTGCCAGGCCTACACAAAGGCTGGGAATGAAGGTTCTTGGTCAGGGGTGGCACCCCAGTCATGCCGCTACTTTGACGGCTGCATTACATCCTGGGAGGGGGGGTTGCTTCCCCCCCCACATCGTTGACTCCGGCCAGGAGATGTTCATCATCAGCCTCCGGGAAGGTGGGGCTGTGGATGAAGAGGACATGGAAGAGGAAGATGAGGCCAGTCAGGACACGATGCCCACCAGTTAGGAGGTCATCATCTCCCTGGAGCCAGTACCCCCTTCCAGGATGTCCTCTTCCCCACAGATGGGGAAGCCTATGGTGGCAAAGCTGGGGACAGTGGAGTCCACGTTGCCCAGGATGATGACCCTGCACAGCAGAATGGCATTGATGGCCCTTATCACCTGTAGAATGATAGAATCATGGAATCATAGGGTTGCCAGAGCCCTAGGGAGGTCCCCGAGCCCAACCCCTTTTCCACAGCAGGAGCAACCTCAACTACTCCATCCCTGGCAGGGCTTTGTGAAGGCAGGACTGAAAAACCTCCAGGGAGGGAGAGTTCCCCCTTCCCTAGGTAACTCCATTCCAGTGCTTCACCACCCTCGCAAGACAATCGTAGGGCAATTGTAAGAGAGGCAAACCTGCATGGCCCCAACTGTCGATCTCCCCACATAGAACTGGCACCCGATGGAGCGGTAGCTGTCCGGAGTGGCGAGCTTCCAAATAGCAATAGCAACCCACTTCTGGAGGGGGATGGTGGGTCTCATGTGGGTGTCCCGTCACTGGAGGGCAGGGGTGAGCCACTCGCACAGCTCCAGGAAAGTATCCTTCTGCATGTGGAAGTTCTGGAGCTACTGCTGGTTGTCCCACTGCTCCGTGATGATCTGGTCCCACCTGTCAGAACTGGTTTCCCAGAGCCAGAAGCGATGGTGCACGGTGTGCAGGGCAGGGTGGGAGGGACTGTGGTATATGAGAAGCATCTGAAGTGGGGTGAGGAGGTGCCCTGGCATGAGTGCCATGATGGCAGCCTGCAGTAACTGTGCCAGGAGGTGCAGCAGGAGGTTTAAGACCTGGTGAGTGCTTTGCAGCAGGTCCCACTCCATGGCAGAACTGCTGTGTCATCCGCAAGAGCAACCAGAGCCCACAGTGAGAAAAGTTTGCTGTCCCTCAAGGAGGAAGGTGATGGAGAAGGGTCTGAGACATGGCGGTAGAGGGGAGCCCCTTTACGCACAAGCCTCAGATAGGCTCAGGCAGCAGCTACTGGAAGTGACTGCTGTCCTGATGCCCTGCCCAGAGTACTCCCAGGAGGCTTTAAATGCGATTCAGGCTCCAATCAGTGTGGACATGCTATTTTTATATAGCTCTGCATTATTTCAGTGGGGATTTGTCGCGTGGACACGCTATTTTGAAATAGCTATTTCGGGAGTTATTATTTCAAAATAACTTATTTTGAAATAACCTGGTAGTGGAGACATGCCCTCAGTGACTTGGGGGGTGACATCTTGACTATTTGTGCTCTTGGTGAACAGAATGCCTCCTGTTAGGCACCATTCTTCTATACCACTGTTTCCTCTAAGCTGCGTGGCAGCACAGCCCTGCAGCTGCTTAATCAGCCCCGCCCAGTCAGGGGCTCAGGCTCTGTGCACAGAACTCCCTGACTGGGTGGAGCTGATTAAGCAGCTGTGGGGCTATGCTGCTGCACAGCTTTGGACTAGAACAGAGCCTGCAGACATCCTGTTTGTCTCTTGACCTACACATCAGGGCTACTAGCCTCTCCCTTTATATGCATCCAGTTGCTGGGGTTTCTTGCCCTCCCCCCCAATTAGTCCCTCAGCTATAGCTCTGCTCAGTTTATTGACCATCCAATTAGGTCTCAATTAACCTATATTAGTGGGGATTAGAGGACAGGATGCTGAGTTAGATTGTGCTGAATTAGGATCTATCACAGGCCCATGTATGAATAGTTTATAAAGGATAATAGATATTATAAGTATGTTACAGAAATTAAATATGGATATGAGTCAAGGAGATAAGTAAACTTACTGACCTGTTGAACTTATAACAATATCAGCTGAAAATCATTTATTAAAATATCTATAATAAATCTTTATATATTATTTCTAAATGTATGTTTAATATACAATTGCATCAGATTACCATCTAAATTGCTACAATGTTAATATACAATACTATTTAAGAAGAACTTCATTTAATGCTCCTTCTGAATCTGATTCCTTTACAAAAGTATAAGCAAATACCAGTAGCACAAAAGACGTGCAACCAAATGTTGATTTTAAAAATGTGCAGTAATGCATGCCTGTATTAGAGGGTATTAATGTGTCTTTAGCCAACGCAAGTTAGCCAAGATGTAAAACAGGGGCTACATTATGAGAAATTTCATTGATGCCCTCTTCAAGTGTCTGGCTTAATTTGGTGCTAGAAAAAATTAATCTTCCTGTTACCTTATGACAATTTTACAAGAACTGAAATACTATATTTAGAAGTGACTAGAACTCTGCACAGATACAAAATTGATATCCACATCTGCAGCTGCAAAAATGGTCCATGGATATCTGAATCTACATTCATGGATGTAGATACCTGTGAATGTATGTAAAGAGGATATCCATGGATTTGCAGGGCAATCACATAAAACAGTTGTCCAAACTGTGATCTCATAGTACAGATTGGCTTTACCTCCCTGGTTTGGTACTCTCGGCACCTGACTGGTCCTGGATAAGGGATTTTTCAGGACCGGGGGGGAGGTCATTTCTGCCCCCTCCTACTGACTCCATCCCCTGCCCTGCCCCCACCATTGGACTTCCTGGCTCCCCCCAACCCCCCACAACCCACAGCTGAACCGTCAGCTGGCTCCTGGCCCTCCCCTGCAGCCCAGATGAGCTGTGTGCTGGGCTTCCTGACTTCCCCCCCCTGCTGCTCAGCTGGACTGCATGTTGCCCAGTGGTCCCTCCATTCTCATCACAGAGCACCGGGACTCTATGATCCTGGAATGTTCAGACCACGGATATTGCTGGACCAGAGAGCTTCAGTTTATAGAAGTGCAACCTGTACTGGAAAGAATATAGAGCCACTGTGGTAGATTTATAGCTGTAATTTAAGAACATAAGAACATAAGAACGGCCATACTGGGTCAGACCAAAGGTTCATCCAGGCCAGTACCCTGTCTGCTGACAGTGGCCAATGCCAGGTGCCCCAGAGGGAGTGAATCCAACAGGTAATGATCAAGCGATCTCTCTCTTGCCATCCATCTCCACCCTCTGACAAACAGACTGGGGACACCATTCCTTACCCATACTGGCTAATAGCCATTTATGGACTTAACCTCCATGAATTTATCTAGTTCTCTTTTAAACCCTGTTATAGTCCTAGCCTTCACAGCCTCCTCAAGCAAGGAGTTCCACAGATTGACTATGCGCTGTGTGAAGAAGAACTTCCTTTTATTTGTTTTAAACCTGCTGCCCATTCATTTCATTTGGTGGCCCCTAGTTCTTATATTATGGGAACAAATAAATAGCTTTTCCTTATTCACTTTCTCCACACCACTCATGATTTTATATACCTCTATCATATCTCCCCTTAGTCTCCTCTTTTCCAAGCTGAAAAGTCCCAGTCTCTTTAATCTCTCCTCATATGGGACCTGTTCCAAACCCCTAATCTTTTTAGTTGCCCTTCTCTGAACCTTTTCTAATGCCAGTATATCTTTTTTGAGATGAGGAGACCACATCTGTACGCAGTATTCCAGATGTGGGCGTACCATGATTTATATAAGGGCAATAAGATATTCTCTGTCTTATTTCTTAGGAGACATTTTAAATCATCTCCAAATAGCTATAGAAAACACAATTTAGTTTAATACCTTTGTTTTTCACTAGACCCGATTTAATACTATTTTTGATAAATAGCTAAGAGCACTATTGTGCATATACCTATCACCAAGTTTAGTGCTTACTCCTGTAAGCATTGTAGCATTGAAAACAATGGGCTTCTTTATACTGGAGTGGGGAACCTCAGGTCCAGGGGCCAAATGTGGCCCCCAGCTTGGCTGGATCTGGCCCCCTGAGGCTCAAGGACCTCCAGCACTGGGGAGCCTGTGCTAGCACTCCAGTCCCCTTGCTGCCCCACCATGGGGCTGGAGCACACACAATCTACTAGCCTGTGGCCCTCCTAGGCTCTGGTATGTGAGGGGAAGGTGGAGAGTGTCTTTCTCCTTCTCAGTTGGGGGCCACATCAGTGAGGATTTTTTTTTTTTTTTTTTTTTTTTTTTTGCTGCTGCTCACTTGTGTGCAGTTCCTGATTGATTTTTCTGTGGATCAGTGGCCACAGACCCAAAAACGGTTCCCCACCTCTGGTTCATAGTATTTAGCACTATGCTCAGTTGTAAAGGCTGCAGGATTTGCCCTAAAATAGCTTCTGATTTAAATGTTAACAAACAAATGTATGATACTTCTGTGGTACATCATTGTCTAGAGCTGCTGATGCAGAAAGGCTGCTTGCAGGTGTGGTTGCTTTTCGGTGGTGGGTGAAATGATACTTGTAGGCATAGAGCAAAAGTCTGCTCTCAGTTACCCTGGTGTCAATTTAAAGCTCCCTGCAAAAACCTACATGGCTGCTACCTTATTATCCTTGAAATCCATCTTTATGACTCATCTCGCTTAGAAAAAAACCCAAAACATATTGCTAGACAGGTGGTGAGCCAATATCACCGCTATCGCTTGACTTGTTACAGCTATTAATTGTGCACACAGCCCATCTGTAACAGTATTGTTTTCCCCTTTTCCCTCCCAGTCCATTTGCTTTACTTGCTTGTTATGTCTTATCTTTTAAAATAGCAAGCTCTTTGGGGCAGGGATAGTGCAAATGGGGCTCCCTGGCTAGGAACATCAGCTTTCCTTCATATAGCTTTTCACCAACATGGGTTACATTATCATGCAAAAAAAAAAAATATATATATATATATATATATTTCTGAGACATTTCATGCAGGGCACTAACAGTTTCAACCCTGCAAAATAAATGGAAAGTTCTTGAAACTAACTCCAGGTAAGGGCACATAATTAATAATGAATAGCTGTATAATTATAAATGCATCCTATATTGTAGCATACCTTAAAATCTAACTAACATTTGCCTTAAGAATCTTAGGGACACAGTTTACTGTGGATAGATTATTACGTTTGTAGCACTTTATATGGTTTGGGCTTGATCCTGCAAGGTGCTGAGTGTCCGTAGCTCAGGTTCCAGTTCAGCAAATCATTTAAACAGGTGCTGAAGTCAACGAGACTTAAGCACACAACTCAATATCCATTTCTAAAGAGGTAGCAGAGGATACTTTTGTAGGAGTGGGCCCATTATTTTTCTGTTAAAATGTCATAAATTCTTGGCAGATCATTTTCTCTAAATTGTACTCAGTTTTGGCTTTGAAATGCTGATTGGTGATCAATGAGGAAATTACCTACCCTCAGGACACCAAACACTGATCACTTTGAGGATTTTTTTTTTAAATAAGAGGCATCTAAGTTCCTGAGTCAGGAAAACATTTAAGAATGTGTGTAAAGCACTATTAACTAAATGGATATTTTCTGAATTTTTGCCTAAATAGGGAATACATTTTTTTCTTTAGGAAATAGAGTGATTAAAATAAAAGAAATCCCCTTGTTGATGGGGTGTACACACTGTTGCTCTCTTTTGGAAGATTTTAGATGAGCCATCTGAAAAGAAGTGTCCCAGAAGATAAAATATGGTAAAGATTTGCTGTGTACACTGCCCTTTCAAGACAAAAGCTTCAAGGAAGAGACCATGGCAGTAGCAGATCAGTTTTCTTTGGCTAGCGGCACATATTTCTAAACCAATATGCAGTACAGTCATGCTCTGTTGACAGTCTTAGCAAAAACATAAATAAAAGAAATTTGGATTATCTGTCTGGAGAAGCACCAGATAGGATCTGTGAAACAACAAAAGCAATTTTACCAAGCAAGAAGTGTACTCTCAAAATAAACCATATACATTCTGAAAATCTATTCTTATATTTAAAAAGCTAGGAAAGAAAAACAGATCCAAACCTCCATGCAAAACACAGATATATTTAGAACTAACAAACTTATTTTGAGGTTCAAAATTATTCTAACACCTTGCTCCCACTATCATCTGATTATTTTTATTTTGGCACAATCCAGTTCCAATCAGGCCAGAGGTGTTGAAAATTTTGATAAAAGCTATTCTTGTGCTATATCTATCTGGACCACTGACAAGAATCATCAGAAATTTCAAAAGAACGCATTTTGTCTTGAGATTTCCTGCCTAAATGTTGCAGACTTAAGCAGGTACAGATAAGGGTCTTGACTCTTCTTTCCTACTGGTTTTACATCAGTGGAACTCCATTGACTTCTCTTTCCTTTTTATGCATCATCACAAGTAATTAAGATTCCACGGGCCAAATGCTGCCCTCAATTATACCTGTGACTTGACTGTCTTCAAATTGTGATCCTAATGACACCGGTGAAATGCCATTGCCATCAATGGATTTGCACAAGTCAGGTGTAGAGAACAGAACTTCATACACAATTCTGACTGTTGCACAAATGAGCTACATAACATTCAGATCTTTCTGCAGGAGCTGAGTTGGCTCTGTGGCATTAACAGGAGTAAAAAAAATGGTTAAACATATTGTAACCACTCAGATAAGTAGATCTGACTTTGAATGTATACAAGAAGTAGATCTGTAGAGGAAATGATGTCTACAAGGGGCAGCAAGGGTTGGGGGAAACAGGAGACTTTGCTGGGGGGAGCTGGCTTAAAAGCTGATTCCCCCCAGCACCGTCTCTACGATGCTGCCTGCTTCACTCCTCTGCTGCCTTTATCAGGCTACGTCTAGACTGTAGGCTTCTTTTGGAAGAAGCTTTTCCAGAAGAAAGAGAGCATCTACACAGTACATGCACATCGAAAAAAGCGATCTGCTTTTTCAAAAGATAGCGTCCACCATGAATGGACGCTATCTCGCATTTAAGCTGTGATTACTATGGACAGAGTGGCCACCAAGGCACCTGTGCTTTTTCCTCTTTCCTCTTCTTTTGAAAGAACTCCCTCTTCCCTGTTCACACATGCCTTTTTCCGAAAGAGCTCTTTCGGAAAAAGGCTTCTTCCTTGTAGAAAGAGGTATACCAATGTTGGAAAAACCCCACTGCTCTTTCTATTTTTTTTGGAAGAATGCGATTGAGGTGTGGATGTAAGTGAAATTTTTTCAGAAAAACAGTCGTTTTTCTGAAAAAAACTCTTCAGTGTAGACGTACCCTCAGAGGCAGCGGAGTGGAGATAGGGGAGGCTGCTCCAGCAACAACCCCTGTCTGTAGGGGTTCCAGCGGGGAACTAGCCCCCAACCCCCAGACAGGAGCTGCTGCTGCTGCCAAACAACCTGTTTGCAGTGGCTCAGGCTGGCCATGCACAGAGACTGCTCTCGCAGTAGCCCAAGGTCACCGCCAGCTCTGGCCACCGCAAACAGGGGCTGCTGGACTCGGCACAAGCTGGAACCAAGCAGTCCTGGCTCACACTGGTCGGGATGCTGAGCCTCTGCATTTTAAATGTAGTAATGCTGATAAGCATAAAAAGCTATGTTGTTAAGGGGCTTATTTCTGGTGATGGGTGTAATTGTGCATTAGGGTGAGTACTTATCCCCATAGAAGTCAATACCAAAACTCCACTGACTTCAATTGGGGCAGGTCCTTACAATGGGACTATATCAGGTGTTGTCAATAATTTTTGAGGGGGAGGGGCAGTCCAAAGATTTTTGGTAAGTGCTCAAGGGTCGCTCTTTTCTATGGAGGGGGTGCAGGGTCTGGGATGGAGGTTGGTTGCAGAAGGGAGCTGGGATAGGGAAGTGGAGTGCAGAAGAGGTTGTGGAGTCTGAGGGTAAAGGAGGGGTTGTGACCTAGGACAGGAGATTCAAGTGCAGGGTCAGGGAAGGGATATGGTTGCAGGAGAGGATTCTGACCTAGGGGAAGGATGTAGGAGCAGGTGCAAGGTCTGGGAGGGAGTTGTGACCTGGAAGAATGGGATGAAGAGTGTTTGGGTGGTGACCTGGGGCAGGAGATTGGGGTGCAGGGTCCAGGAAGGGGTATGGGTGCAGGAGAGGATTCTGGCCTGGGGGAGGGGTGCAGGAAGGAGGGGACGGTGTGCCAAAAGCAGGCTCTGGCCAGGAGGCGCTTACCTAAGGAGCTTCCAGCCAGCAGCACTCTCAAGTAGGCTTCCTTGCCTGCCAGCAGCCCCAGGCCATTCAAAGCAGCTGGCTGTTCCAGGTGGCTTTCTGTGCTGAGGGGGGAGGCTTCTGGTGAGGGGGAGAAACCAGCCAATGGGAGCTGAGAAATTGTGCTGCACTGTCCCGCTCCCAGCAAAATCCCTCAGCTCCCATAGGTCAGTTTCTGGTGAATAGTTGCTGAGAGAATTTGTTGGGAGTGGGAACAACCAGCCACAGGCTGGAACAAAAAAACTTGGTGTGCTGGAACTGTCCCACAGTCTGTATTTTGCCTGCCACTAGACTACATCATGATGATGAATATTATAATACTTGCATCACAGAAAGATACATGAAAAATTGCAACAAAAAGAGATGTTTTTCTCTTTGCTTCAGAAACCTGAGCTGAAATATAAGCTTTGTTTATACTACCAAGTTTGGTCACCAAAAAACCCACAAAACCAAAACCAACCCCCCCTGCCTTTTGGTGACAACACAGTGAGAGCATTCACACTGCAATGTGATTTTTGTCGGGGGAAAAACCCAGTTTTGGTGGCAAAAAACTTCTACCCTTATGAGAGATATTTTTTCTTTTCCCCTTTCTTTATTGCTGACAAAGAGCAGTGTATACTCTGCCGTTTGTTTTGTTGAGAGAACTGGCTGATGCCAGTATCCCACAATGCTTGCCCTGATGGCTGTGCTCAGTGTTTTGATCTCTGCTGCCCTGCAGACATGTGCCCCTCCCCTTTCAAAGCTCTGGGAGGTATCTGACAGCTGAGTGAGCTGCTCCATTTGGGGAACAAACAAAGAACAAATCATTGGAATACTCCTGTTCTGCCCTGAACTAGGAACACCACGACAGGCAGACTGCTGCTACAAAGGGAGAAAGATCAGACTGCTGTGCTGCTTTGACACTCCTCAGCATGGAGAGCTTACAGAACTACTCGTGATGCCACTCCTGGAAGCTGAGAACTCAGAGAGAATCCCAAATGCAGGAATCAGCTCTGCCTTCCCGCAATACTGTGCCGTGGGATACATACTCACAGTGCATTGCTCACACTGTCGATGATGGTGCCCCCAATATGGACATGATCTGTTGACAAAGAGAGCAAGTATGAAAACCCTCGGACGGTTTTTATTTTGTCGCCTTTTGGGTGTTGACATAAGCTTTGTCAACAAAAATTGGTAGTGTAAACATACCAGTAGATTTCTAGATGGAAGCCACACCCAGTGCTGAGGCTGCAATCTTTTTCCTGGCTACAGGTACACAAATACAATTATTCTTTCACACTGCTGGCTAATTATCAGATATTCAGCTTCCTTTTTTTACTTGATTGGGTTTTGATTAATAGAGTGAGACATATCATGAAGATGTTTCCAACCAGGAACACACACCAAAGAGCCTTGTGGTTCGCACACATATTTTTAAGTGATTTAACAAAGACTCTTCTTCATCTCTTTTTTTATGTTCCTTAACTCTATCCCCTGTCCATCAGTACAAAGCACAAACTACTTATAGAAGGCATGCCAGGAATGGCTTAAATTACCACAAGTGTGGCTAGACAGCATCAGAAATTGCTAGTACTGCCAGACCATAGTCACAAAGACTGTAGGGCTGGTCTATACTTCCACTTAAAGTCAATGTAACATCCGTTGCTCAAGGATGTGAAAAGAACTCTCCCTGGAGGGATGTAAGTTCCATTGACTTGAAGCAGTTTCCACACCAGCACTGTGTTGGTGGGAGATGCTCTCCTGCCAACATGGCTTCCACTTCTTGCAGAGATGGAGTAAGCATGGTGAGGGAAGACTGCTCTCCCTTCGGCATAGTGTGTCTTCACCAGAACCGCTACAGCTGTGCAGTGGCATTGGTACAGCTGTGCTAATGCAGCGCTGTAGTGTAGACTTGCCCTAGACTGCTGCAACACCTGCTGGCCATATGATAGGAAGGGTAAGAGTCTCACTGGTTTTTCTGATCTGAGGTAGCCATTGCTCTGAGTCATGTGCATACAGTATTGATTTTCATTTAACCACTCAGTGCACTTCGGGTTTATTCTGCTCTCAGCCCCACTCTGTTTAGTTTGTGCAGACAAGAAGTGGAGATGTAAAGCTTTTCTAAAACATTTCCCAATGTGTGTTCTTTAGTTGTCATCACTGTACATTTTGAGCATTGTGGTGGTGTAGTCAAATGGAGAAATACAGCAATTATTTATTCCAATTAGCAATATAAACATTAAATGTCTATCCTCTTCTCTGATTAAATAGATCAGTGCTCAAGGCAGAGAAGGAGGGAGGAGGGAGAAAAATTGTTCTTTCTGGCCTCTGAGGATAGAACAAGAAGCAATGGGCTTAAACTGCAGCAAGGGAGGTTTAGGTTGGACATTAGGAAAAAGTTCCTAACTGTCAGGGTATTTAAACACTGGAATAAATTGCATAGGGAGGTTGTGGAATCTCCATCTCTGGAGATATTTAAGAGTAGGTTAGATAAATGTCTATCAGGGATGGTCTAGACAGTATTTGTTCCTGCCATGAGGGCAGGGCACTGGACTCGATGACCTCTCGAGGTCCCTTCCAGTCCTAGTATTCTATGTTTCTTTGATTCTACGAAGGACAAGCTGGGAAAATGACATGCAATGATGCCTTATGTGCAACCTGACGATTGCCCAGTGAAATCTATAGTAAGATTCTCATTGATTCAATGGGCTTTGGATCAGGCTCACGATGAAGTTATTTTATTCCACAGTGTATGTGAAGGGTTTCTAGAATTAGAATTCCATTTTGCATAAACACACCAAAACAATTCAGAACTTTTGTTCTACTTCCCTATACAGAGAGGGAAGGTGGTATGCCAGTGGAAGGCTGGGTGGTGGGGCGCTGCAGCCATTGAGGGTCCTTTTTCCATTAGGGAACACATTAGAACTGCACCTTAAAAGCTGTAACATATGCTGAGTCGGTTGGCCCAGGATCATGAAGTTTTTCCCCCTTCACTGCATTCAAGTGGAGTGGAGAATCCAGCTGTTTATTATTAGGAAAATATCCCAAGTAGTGGGGAAAAAGACAAAGAAGAAAGCTGTATAAAATATACATCAGAAGAATGGTTTCTGGAGAAAATGTTTTTTGCATGTTCTTGTGAAGTATCATTGGGTCTATATGGAGGTACTCCCAGAAGTAACATGAAGGGATGTTTTCCAGTGTTGCAAGAGCAAGTCCAGAAATATTTGCGGTTGCTTTCTGCAGTGTTCATGGGAAAAGGACCCAGTGGTTAGGGTGCTTTGTTTCGCTGGGCTTGAACAAAGACATTAACAGGATGTTGCATCATAAAGTAATTCTCCCCTCCCTCTAATAACCACATTTTTATATCAAAAGCTAAAAATGGGACACTTTCAGACCACTTAATTAGCCTCATTAGCACCGGTCCTACAATTGACAGATACTTTCCCCACCCCCCTCTTATAATTTCTTGGGGATGGAAGAGTCAACATGGATTTTGTAAAGGGAAATCATGCCTCTCCAATGTGCTAGAATTCTTTGAGGGAGTCAACAATCATGTGGACAAGGGGCATCCAGGGGATATACTGTACTTAGAGTTTCAAAAAGCCTATGACAAGGGGGAAGGGAGAAGACACTTACATGGACTGGTAATTGATTAACAGTTAGGAAACAAAGGGTAGGAATAAATGGTCATTTTTCAGAATGGAGAGAGGTAACTAGTGATATCCCCCAAGGGTTTGTACTGGGACCAATCCTATTCAACACTTTCAAAAATTATCTGGAGAAAGGGGTAAACAGGTGACAAAATCTGCAGATGATACAAAACTGCTCAAGATAGTTCTATCCACGGAAGACAGCAAAGAGCTTCAAAAGGATCTCACAAAACTGGATGTCTGGGCAATAAAATGGCAGATAAAGTTCAATACTGATAAATGAAAAGTAATGGATATTGGAAAACATAATCCCAACTGCATATATAAAATGATGGGTTTTAAATTAGCTGTTACCATTCAAGAGAGAGATCTTGGAGTTGTTGTGGATAGTTTTCTGAAAACATCCACTCAATATGCAGTGGCAATCAAAAACACAAATGGAATGTTAGGAATTGTTGCAAAAGGAATACATAATAAGACAGAAAATATCTTATTGCTTCTTTAAAAATCCATGGTATGCTCATATCTTCAGTACTGTGTGCAGATGTGATTGCCTCATCTCAAAAAATATTGGAATTGGGAAAGGTTCAGAAAAGGGCAACAAACATGATTAAGCATATAGAACCGTTTCCATATGAGGAGAGATTAATAAGACTGGTACTTTTCAGCTTGGAAAAGAGATGACTAAGGGGGGATATGTGTGGAGAAAGTAAATAAGGAAAAGTTATTTACTCCTTCCCTTAACACAAGGACTGGGGTCATCCAATGAAACAAATAGGTAGCAGGTTTAAAATAAACAAAAGGAAGTATTTTTTTTCACAAAACACACAGTCAGCCTGTGAAGGCCAAGAGTTTAACAGGGTTCAAAAAAGAACTAGATACATTCATGGAGGATCGTTCCATCAATGGCTATTAATCAGGATGGGCAGGGGACGATGTCTCTAGCCTTTGTTTTGTCAGGGATGGGAATGTCTGGGGGGCACCTGGCATTGGCCACTATCTGAAGACAAGATACTAGGCGAGGTTGTCCTTTGATCTGATGCAGAATGGCCAAAGGTTGAGGCTCAAGCGATGCTGATGTTTGAAGTAGTGATGCAGTGGGGATGCAACAGCTCTAGTTACAACTATTCAGCAACAGCAACTAATTGAATCATTCTGTGCTGCTAATCTTAGCACTGTGTATAACTACGGTGTTGGTTTACAGTATGGTTGCTCTCCCTTTGAGCTAGGTTTTCTTGAGTGCAGTAACTTCAGTGGACTTACTTGAGTTAACTGTTGCAGTGAAGACAAGCCTTTAGCCTCTGCTTCAGTTCCCCCACCTACAAAATGGGTCTAATAGTACTTCCTTATCTTGCAGAGTGTTCAGAGGACAAAACACAGACTAAGAAATAGTGAAGTGCTTGAATATTAAGTAATGGAGGCCATAAAAGTATAACAGATGGACACAGCATACAGAAACCCAACATGAGAAATTTGGATTTTCTCTGTGTTCATATGGATTCTCATTCAGAGCAGCTAAAAAGCTTGCTGTAGTTGCTCCATTAATCTCCAGTAAAAGAACTGGATTCAATAGATATTAGCACCCGGGCAGTCCTATTGTAATTGGCTGACAGAGAAGTTGAAAGTTTATCATGCTTTCTGACCTACAAACGTCAGGTTTTTTTAAATTATCCCTTATATATTTGTTTTCTGTATACAGATAAATAAATCTTTGCTCTTTATTAGAAATTTATTATAGCCTTGTGGTAGACTGGAAAGCTTTATCCCACTACTTTGCCTTGCGTTCTGATTGAAATATCTCTTTGAGTAATGTGAGTAGGGAAGGGGAGCTGATTTTTTGGATTAAAAATCAAACACAACATTTTTCCAATAAAGAAATTCCATGACACTATGAGAAATGTGATTTTCAAAGCAGCATATACTGCATGCTAATAAGTGAATACATGTAGGACAAAAATAGATGCACCTGTTTGCAACCTTTTCACAGAATGTACAATATTTTTCACAAATATATTAGGGCTGTCAATTAATTATAATTAACTCGTGATTAACTCAAAAAATTAATCACAATTTAAAAAATTAACCACAGTTAACGGCAATGTTTAAAAACAAAATACCAGTTGAAATGTATTAAATATTTTGGATGTTTTCTCTCCGTTTTCAAATATGTTAATGCATTTTATAATGCAGAATACAAAGTGTTCAATGACCACTTTATATTATTATTTTTTAATTACAAATATTTGCACTGTAAAAATAATGAACAAAATAATTAGTATTTATCAATTCACCTCATACATATAGTATAATGCAAGCTCTTTAGCATGAAAGCATAACTTACAAATGTAGATTTTGTTTGTTTGTTACATAACTGCACTCAAAAACAAAACCATGTAAAACTTTGTAGCCTACAAGTCTACTCAGTCCTACTTTTTGTTCGGCCGGTCACTAAGGCATGTCTACACTACAGATAAGATCGAAGCAGCCGGAGTTGATCTTCTGAGGTTTGAATTAGAAGGTCTAGTAAAGACACGCCAATTCAAACTGACAGGGCACTCCCTTCGATGCCGGTAGTCCTGCTTCTACAAGGAGTAAGGCAATACAAAGGGAGAGTGTGCTCCCTTTGACTTCCCGCAGTGTGGATGGTGCCAAGATTCAAGTTAAGATACTTTGACTTAAGCTATGCAATTAACAAAGCTGAAGTTGCATATCTTAATTTGAATTTATCCTCTAGTGTAGACCAGGCCTATGACAAACAAGTTTGTTTACATTTACAGGGGATAACACCGCCTGCGTCTTATTTACACTGAAAGTGAGAACAAGTGTCCACATGGCACTTTTGTAGCTGGCATTGCAAGGTCATTATGCCCAAGAGATGCTAAACATTTATATGCCCCTTCATGCTGCAACAAACATTCCATCTGTGTGCACCCATTCTGTCCTTAAATCCCATATCTATGCACGCATGTTAGGCAGCGGTGCACAGAAAAGGATAGGATTGAATTTACACTTCCACCATACATGGAGCCATGTGAGCTAAGGCATCAGGTGTGGAGTAGTTCCAATGCCTTTTCAATAGGTTATAAAGTCAGAAGGGACCACTGTTCTGTTCTAATCTAACTTCTTGTATAGCACAGGCCATTGGAACTGATTGCAGCATTGGACAATTTCCACTCTCCTGAATCCCTTCCCCTTCAATGCCTGCGGGAAGAATTTCTTTCTCCAGCTGGCCTCTTGAGAGCTCTCTAGAGCACAACACAGATTCTTGTGCTACACAATGATTCTAGGATTTTCCCTCAGCTGTTTTAAAGACACACCTGTTATAGATGTAAAAATTGAGCTCAGCCAAATCCAATAGTCAGAAAGAAAAGGCCACTGTGTGATGTTATTGGATTGTGATATAGCCTTATAGATCATTGTTACAACCACTTTTTTTATGTTTGCATCAAATCTTGTATAATGTGTGCCAAGTGAGATAGAAAAGTTATGATTTGCTGGCTATGATTGTGCCATTTAGATGTGTGTATCATTTTGTATTTGAAATTATGAGTACTGGCCATGTATTTGCATTTCAAATGTTTGATTCTGGGAGCAACAACAGGTCTGGCCAGCCTATTGTAAAGGGTCTGTTCAGGTTGAACATAACTACTTTACTGAAAATGGGCCTTAAGAGGTGCCAGTCTACATCTGATGAGCTTTCCTGTGAACATCCAGACTAGCATGGGAGCAAGGTTTTCTCCCCATAAAGAATTAATTATCCATAGACAGGTGACTTGTTCATGCACAAGCTACATCTTGTAGACGTACTTTTCCACAACAAGAACAATGAGATTCCATCCACATGGGGTAAGCTATATAAGGCCCTGGGAACTCCTCCATCTTGTCTTCAGTTCTGCTTCTCACCCCTGGAAGATCTTTTCCACAAATGGAAGCTCTAAACAGAGGAGTCAACAATGTATTCAAATTGCACATGTAGTCCAGAGACTTGACTTAAGACAGCAGTTTATCCCATCACTGCTACAAGCCTGAACCAGGAACTTTGCAATTGTTATATGTATTTGATTCCTTCCTACCTACTTAAAGGATTGGAAACAGCATGCTTTTGGGGTAAGATTCTAAATTTGACCTGGGAATGTGGCTTGTCCTTTGGGATTGAAAGAACCTTTTTGTTTGATGAGACAGGTTTTCATACTTCTCATCTGTATAAGGAGTGGTACTGGTGATGACAAGAGAACTGAAGTGTCTGAGAGAATTACTTATATGACTTCTTGTTAGCCACTGTGGTGAACAGAAGTGCTCTTTGTGATGGGTTGGGAGTGCCTTAGAGCAGAGAACTCCAAGTTTTGGGCAGTAAGTAGCCCTGTCTCTAAGCAATTCGCCTAGAATGGATGCTCTCAGCAGTGTCCCCCAGAAGCCCCTTGTTATACATTGTAAAGAAAAAGATTCTGAAACGAAGGACAGAATAAGGTCAGAAAGCAATCTGTAGGATTGCAGACTCATTTTGGCTGCTCCTTGTAACAATTTCTCAGATCGTCGAAAGAACAAATGGAGCTGATTAGAGACCCAGAAAAACCAACAACAAAATAAAAATATATGGCAAACTGCATTCTGACAGCTTTGTCCTTGTAAGGGGACGGTATTATTCTATGTGAACAGCCACTGACCAGACTGGAGACAATGCAATTTCTTACCAGTCATCAATCAATAATTCTAAGCATGAATTTCCTCAATAAATATAGCCACCAGAGTGCATGACCTGTACTTACTCTGAGAAGCATTTGCTAGTTATAAACCAATCTATGTGGATCTTCTAAATCAATGGCATTCTATTTGTTTAAACTTTTCATATCACTCCTTCTGTCATCATTCCCCAGGTACAGCCAAACTGATAAAACGTGGCATGCATAGGTGTGTAGGACACATAGCAGAGGTTGAAAAATATACTGTGATTTTTTTTGGGAGTGTCTGTCTTTTGAATTCTGACTAATATTATGAAATTATTGTGAAATTCATGTATCACGGAATGCCTCTGGGTCTATGTAATCCCCATGGCTTATATGTCATAAAGCATGTTTTTGCTAGACCAAGGAGAAGAGGTCATCGTGAAAGAACTATTGGCACCTGACTAGGTCTTACCTGAGAGAACAAAAAAGTAATTGCATTCTAGGGGAAAACCGTTTTCTCTTCAGGGGGCTGGCTTTGGAAGTATGGAAAATTAGCAAACAAGAGGAAGAGGAAGGGGGTTAGACTCACAGGGAGAAGATGGACATACATAGGAAGTTCAGCCAAAAGAAGGGAAGGGGATGGTCTGGCCAAAGAGGAAGCAAACTGACCTAGGGAAAAAAGCTTCAGGTTTAGGCACGGAAGTCAAGCAGCTGCAGGGGAAGGATCTTGGATCTTATCAATGACCCTAACCCTAGCCCAGAGTGACTGAGGGAGGGAAATGATTTGAAGGAGGTTATTTGTTTTTGGAGAGATCTATGTATTTCTCCTGTGAGTAACTAAAAAAAATGTGTTAGATTCCTATAGGTTTTGCTTGTGTTATATACTACACTTGCCATGTGGTCCTTTGAAGAGGTAAACCAGAAGGCTCACACCTTGGGATGGAGTTCTGGCAGACATATGTTTAAGATAAAAGGGAAGCCAGAGGTGTCAGCATTATTTCCAGAGTGCTGTGCTACAGGCTGTTGGAAAGGGGTGACATACAGAAGAGAATGCTTCATGAGAATGTGCCTTGAGACCCCAAGACAGTGTGATGGGGCATCTGCCCCACACTGATGGAAATGCAGGCCTTGGGGAGGCTGTGGAGGATCCTAGCCAATGAAAGGAGGGTTTTGTGAAGCCAGACAATGAGAAGAAGGCTTGCTGGAGCAGCCAAACAGGGCCATATAAAAAGGGAAGGAAAGAAAGAACCAAGTGGGGCTGTGCCCTGAAGAGGATGCCACAAACCGGGAACCAACATGGGTCCCAGCAATGGCATGGAAGTGACTGCAAGTCAGACCACACTACAGGCAGGGGCACTGTTGGACTGCAGAGCTAACTCCCAGGACGGCCAACAAGAGGCACCGTGGTGGTGAGTCCACCCTCATTACAGACAGTGACAGCACTTGGGCTGTATTCATACTCCCGAGGCTTAATACACCCAGGATCTAGTATCTGGGTCTCCTAACAGCAATCTGGTGAGCTGCTGACTGGGGGATCCTGACCAGATCCATCATAGATATCATAAAGAAGTTTATCATAATTTAAAAACTATCGGGGCAAGGTTCTGCCAACCTTTACTTATGCTGTGTAGCTGCTTGTGTTGAGTCCTCAGTGTTTCAGTGGGACTCCTTGAGGAGAAAGTTACTATGCAGTGTCAAATTTGTGCCAGTCTTTGAATACCCAAAAGTTGATTTTTCCGAGGTTCTGAGCATGCATTATTACAACTGAATTGAATAGCTCTGAAAATTAAGCCTTAGATGTTAAACTAGACATACAAAAGTCGAGGCACCTAAAATCAGAGATCTTTGTATTCCTCAATTCCCTCATCTATAAAATGGGAAAAATATCACTTTCTAACTCAAAATAATTTATATGAATGGAGTGTGATATACACTATAAGGGTAGCAGAATTCAGCCTTAATTATTGATGTGGTGCACCTTTAACCATTATCTCTATAGAATTGAACTCAAATCCTGGCTTAGGTTGCAAAGGAAAACAAACTTGGCTGTCTCATCCCAAATCCCATTTGCACCTATAACAAAGACTTGTGATAAAGCAGCATAACCATTGGTCTATGACCAAGGGAGGGAAAAGATTGCAATAGCAGATGAATGTAGCAAATTTCTTTGCACAACCATAAATCTACAGTCTATGTAACCAGTACAATAAAACCCACACATATATTACAAAAAGAAAACATTTCATAATGATTTTTAACAGCAACCAAGTACCTCAGGCCCTGATGTGACTAGCAAATCATTTTTAAAATACACAGTCATAGCCAGGGCTCGCAGGGCTCGCCAGCCGCGCGGTTCTGCGAGCTGCGCATGATTTGTCGAGCCCTGGTCATAGCCATACCACACATAGCAATAATCACTCTCTAATCCATACAATAAAATAAGTCAGCAAAAGATAAAGTGCAGCTACACATATACTTAAAATTAAAATTAAAACTGAGACAGTAATATTCAGAATAGCATGAACATGAAAAATTAGAGCTGCTTGGGAAAAAAAGGATGTATTTTTACTGAATAGTTCATTGATTTTTGGGGGGGTTGTCAAAATTCAAAATTTTGATGAAAAATGTAGTAAATTCCAGATGTTAGTATTTTCAGAAAGCTATATTCAAAATATTACCTAGGCATAATTCTGATAGTCATGAGGTGTGTTTAAATGAGTGCTAAGTGGAAAAGAACCATGTCAGGACTGTTCCTTACTCTGGCACTCCAAGTGCAGAAGGTGAGGGCCCGCAAGAGAGCTTCAAAACCTTGCCTCTTCAAGCACTGCTAACAAAAAACTGCCCTCCCCTGAATCATAATACACAGATTTTAGGGAATCGCTGCCACCATAAAGTGCTTTTTTATCCCTAATAACCAGGGATGAAAACACTTGAAATCACCCCTAAGGTTACACCAAGTTCTTTTGCCCCAAAAGAGCTTGAAAAAAGAAAAGAGAAAAACAAGCTGCAGTCTCTGGTAGTTGACCCCTCAGTCTGAGGCAATACACACAGACAGATCTGCCAGCACACAAGAATCAAATCATCACCTTAAAAAAAGTGATTTTAATTACAAAACAAAAGATAAATTTGATAAAGCATACTGAGTTGCTAGGTGTTACAGAGCAACTAAGGAAAACAAATTAAAACACAGAGAAAAGTTTCTGAGCAAAATGCAAGGTAGTAAATGGGGAGGGGAGGCATAGATTCACACAGAGTAGTTCAAACCAAACCACAAAATAAAGAAAAATCAACCCAAATGTGAGTAAATTCACTTTTCCCCTTACTTCCAATTTTCTCTTTGTTCAATCTACTCCCATGCCCCAAATTCCTTGGAGACATAGTAGTCCTGCCTGGGTTTAAATCATTCTGTGTCTCTCAACTCCTGGTTTATCTCTTCACCACAAAGAAAGCAAGCAAGGAATCTATATCAAATTCAAATTTCAACACTCTATCTCGATTGGTTCTGCCGGCCCCCGGGCCAACACCTTTGCTAGCTACCTGAGTTTAAACCCTTAGTTACTGGGTTCTGGTCAGCACTCCTCCTGTCTATTATAAACCACCAGTACACTCCAGGAAAGGTTATGCAATACACTCAATTATTTTGCCAAAACTTCATTTCATTGGCATGTACTATTTCTGTATTTTCGCTTAGCATCCAGTGACAGCCCAGTCCTGTTTAATGGAAAAGGAGCATATGGCAGAAGACTCCCTGTGGTGTCATTAGAAACAAAAGTAGAAGCCAGTTTATTTGAAAACCTAGGGAATTTGGCAACATTTACAAGATGTTCCAGTGTTTTCCTGGATTTATGAAGCATACTGCAAGTTAAATTTACAACGTAAAACTCAATGGGCCCCAACTGAAATGTTTTAGAGACCTTATTTTCAGCATTGCTTCAGGATTTTTACTGTTCTCTTGTTCATGGGGCATTTCCAAAATTACCTGTGTTGTGTCTACGTTACCCTTTAACTGTTGTTTTTGATACCACCTGCTTATTTGAATGAAGAATCATTCTGAGGTCATAAACATTGAATTATGTTTGGAGGGGGGAGAAGCCTGATTTTTCACACAGATAAGCCAGTTTCCCGCACTAACTGAAAAGGAAATTGGGATGATCAAGTAACAGAACCTGCGGCTAATTGGAACTAGGTGATGTATATAAGTTGCTTGATATTTCCTTAGCACCCATCCAGTGTCCAGAGAAAGGAACTAAGGCCTTGTCTACACTAAAAGGAAGACTGCCGCTGCTGCAATCGATCTTCCAGAGTTCAATTTAGCAAGTCTAGTTAAGACTCGCTAAATTGAACTCAGAGGGTGACCCCGCCAGTGCTCGGTACACCTCATTTTGCGAGGAGTAAGGGAAGCCAATGGGAGTGTTTGCGCCCATTAGCCTCCTGCTGTGGGGACACCATCAACCTCGGCTTAAGGTAAATTACATGGCTGCTTGCGTACTTTAAGCTGAGCTGTTGGGTCTAGTGTAGAGCTGGCTTAAGAGTCTGGAATTCTGAGTCTTATTCCCAGCTTTACCAGTGACTTGCTAAGAACTCATTTCAGCCTGCACTTTCAAGTTTTGGTGCCAGCCTTTGGATCCCCAAAGATTGATTTTTCAGAGGTTCTGAGCATGCATATTTCCAAATGCATTAAATAAGAGCAGGGATAGCTGTGAAAATTAAGCCTTAGATATTAAACTAGACATATAAAAGTTGAGGCACCTAAAATCAAAGATCCTTGAGTTGACCTTTAAACTCTGTATTCTTCAATTCCCTCATCTATAACATGGGGAAAATGTCACTTTCTAACTGTTAAAAAATAATTTGACATCCAAAGAGGAATATAAACATAAATTATTATTTCAAATACTCTATGGTTTTGTTCAGGTCAAAAGTACCCAGGTAATAACAATAATTTTGTTATTCTTGCTTTTATTATAGTAGTGCCTACAGACAAATCAAGAATGAAGCCTCATTGTGTCAGGCACTAGTCAACTTCTTTTATGGTATTTCTATTTTATGTTGTGTCTAAAGTCAGGAAGAAAATATTTTGTTTAGACTTAGTTTTGACTGAAGCTTTGGGTTGGTTTTCATTCAATGTGTGGGTGGCCCATCCCCAAAAGTCAGCGGGGCTGATAGCCAGGGGCCTGGTGAACCTAAGGTGTGTGTGTTTGTGTGGTGGGCTGGCTTCATGCTCCTGGAAGGGGTGATTGCGTGGGTGGAAGGGGCAGAGCTGGGGCAACCAGACCACCGCATGCCTGGAACATGCTGTGCTGCATCTCCCTCCCTCAAGAAGCCCTCTCAGTCACCTGAAGAGTGCTCTACAGTGCTCTAGTGGCAATTTAAAAGGCACGGAGCTGCCACCACTGCCACTGATGTATAGTGGCGGCAGCCAGAGCCTCAGGCCCTTTTGAATCTCCGGGCCTAGGGGCAATTGCTTCTTTTGGCCCCCATATTATTGGGCCTGGCCAAAAGACACAGGGAAAAAAATGATCTAACAAATTTTGGGAAAAGACTACAGTACTTTAAAAAAGTTCACTGGAATGTGACAGTGACTATTTTAAAAGTCAATACATATGATCGTTAAAAGACTAACACGGTTAAAATTACTTCAGTTTTGGCTGAAAGGGAGAACTCTGTCTCTCTAGGCGATTAGTGCACACTGCCACTCAGAATGGATTGGAATAGAAACCTGGAGCATCCCAGCATACAGAGTCGTTGGATGTGTCCCCAGCCATGGGTGGATAAGTGCAGAATCAGTGAGGGCACAGTAATGAGGGTAGCACTTTGTTGTGGGAAGGCTCACCCAAGTGTTTAGACCCCGGTACCAATCCCCTGAGCTCACTGCGCAGTACAGACAATGCCCTTGAAGAGAGAGATTTTCCACTGAGTGTTGGCTAAAAGTGGGATGAAGCTTTCTGAAAAAAAAAATGGTCTCCAGCTGTCTGATTCTGTTTTTCTTCAGGGAAACGATACTCTGTCCATTCTTTGTAAATAAACTGGATTGCATTTGAAAAAAACACTTGATTCCATCATCAGTTTCTCCTCTTATTGGAAACAACACACTGGACCCTGAGTTTTGGCTATCTGGCGGATTAAGATATGGATAACAATAGTAATCACAGAACCATAGGCTTAGAAGGGGACTGTCAGGGTTATCTAATCTGATCCCCTGCCAAGATGCAGGATTTGTTATATCTGAAAGAATAAAGTGAGGATAGATATGGGCAGTGATGCTGAAACAATTTTTAGGGTGAGGTTGCTGAGTTATACCACCCCCTGCAAACCATTCGTGCCCTTCTGATGGCTGCCAACTCTCCCAGACCAGAATGACCGGATGCCATTCGTGGCAATGGTGTAAGGTCCATATGGTCCAGGAGAGTTGAGAAACTCTAGCTGCTCACTGCCCCCAGGCTGGAGCCACAGGTGGGTGCAACTGCTGAGCCCTGCGCCGAGGCTAGGAGCAGAGCCCTGAGCTGGCAGCGGGACCTGTAGTAGCTGCGGAGCCTCCAGAGCTGGTGGCCTGGACTCTGAGGCTAGCAGGGCCGGTAGGCTGTGGAGTCTGTGGACGTGGGGCCAGTGGGTGAGTCTGGCAGGTGGTAGTGAAGCCATTGGCATCCCAGAGGCCCTGTGGAGGCCAGGTTCCGAAGCTGGTGAAGACTGTGGTGAGTCAGCAGAGTGGCTGGCCTCTGGGCACAAGGAGGTTGGGTGAAAAACTCCCTGAAGCCTTACTTCCTGTGCCTATGGATATGGGCTAACGCATGGGGGAGAGGTAAATCTAGCCCATAACCAGGAAGTGGGTAAAGAGAGCCTTGGACTGGCCTTTTCTGCTATAAGCTTCACTTATTCCCAGATGGAAGAGAAGGGGAATGCAAAGCACAAACTAGTTAATGCCTGAGGCTTGTCTTAAAAGAAAGAGTAGTTGTGAAGGAGTTGGGAATGTCAAAGGATACTAGTCATCCCCTGCAGGCATAATGAACTGCTCAAGGGCAGTAGGATGACTGGTAAATATACTTGCCTGTAGGATTGCTGGTAAGGTGGGTAATTAAAAGGCAGAACAGTGTGATAGACAATTTATGAGACAAAAGGTTCCTTAGAATCATGAAAACCATTAAGAAGAGTTATGAATAAATGATCTCAGCTGAAATCACAGACTTAGCACCACATGAGGCAGCTTCTAGAAAGAACTAGGAAATACAACAGATTGGGTGATTTTATATATTTATGACACACACAGTGAAAGAGGGAGAGACTGGCACCTCAAGCATATGTGATGAAATCTTCAGCAGCGGGTTACAATAGAATATAGGAATATTTCTTGAAATGTTATGTAAACAAATGAATGTCTATAAAATTTTAAATGCATTGATTCGAGACACTACATTGCCCAATACTATGTAGTTTTATCTTTATAATTTCCAATCAAAATACACCAATGAAACTAACTAGAAGTTTCATTCCCAGTTTTCTTGTAGCTTTTTGGACTTTTTTTTTAAAGTAGTTGGTAGGTATGTCAACATACCAGAAATTCTCTGATAATAAAATGATTCATTATAATCCTTGATGCATTTCAAATGAATGAAGTGAATAAGGCATCTGTGCTTTATTAGTCACTGTGCCCACTCAAAATGCTCTACTATAACTATGAACCTCCCCTTAATTTAGCATGATCAATCTCTAATCTGGCATAACTAGTGAGAAACTTCAACCAGACTTCTTGATCAGTATAGCCAAATGTTTGAGAAAGGTTGTAGCTCACCCCTGCCATCCTAATCTATATCAGTTATAACCAATGCCCTGAACTTAAGTCCCCCTGAGTACTAGAGAAGTTCAGATCTGGATCTGAACTTAACTCCTATTGTTTGAACTAATAAACATTATCCTGTGCTAATAGGAATTTATTACTCAACAGCTCAAGAGAACACTTGATCCTGCTGGGAAGAGTATACACTGTGTTAAAGTTCTTTTCTTCCATTTGCTGTTGGATTTAAATGGGAAACACACATAATTATATATGGTGGATTTACTGCCCATTAATAAGTGGTAGAACAGATCACTGTGCATGTGTTAGGTTTGTAAGGGATATTAAAGTACTCACATGTCATATGTTTAACCAAATTCAAACAATTAATTAGCGATTCTCTTTTGCTTAGTTGATTTGACTTCCACATTTCTACTTTTACCTTTTATGCAAAACGGTCCATCATACGCAGTTTTGGAACAGTCGCAGGAGTAGCCATTGTATTTCTCGACACATTTACCTCCGTTCTCACAGTACATTCCATAGCTAGTGCAGTGGCCTGAGCAGCCAGGTTTCACCCCCAGCGTGACCTTTGCTCTCTCTTCCAAGTCCAGAGTCACCCCATTCATTCTTAAAGAGCGAATACAACCCAGAAATCCTCTCTGGCCTCCTGCGGCACCTGAGAGAGAATGCAAAAATA
This sequence comes from Rafetus swinhoei, assembly GCA_019425775.1. Taxonomy (NCBI): domain Eukaryota; kingdom Metazoa; phylum Chordata; order Testudines; family Trionychidae; genus Rafetus; species Rafetus swinhoei. Next base: position 162,331,843 of record CM033424.1, read on the forward strand.
ATGAATCAAGAGTTAAACTGCATTATTGTTGCTGTAAACGAAATAATCTACTGAGTGGATGTCTATAGCTGAACATACTATTGTAACCCTAGAATTTTGTAATTAATAAGTCAGCTAGGGAATGTCTACACTGCATTCCTCTTTCGAGAGAGGAATGCAAATGCTGCCGAGCGAAATTGCAAATGAAGTGCGGATTTGAATTTCCCGTGCTTCATCTGCATAATCGCGGCTGGCTGCTTTTTCAAAATACACTATTTCAAAATAAAAAACTCAGTTTAGACCCGGTTATTTCAAGAAAAAACCCTTCTTTCGAAATAACCCTTAAACCTCATTTTCTAAGGAGTAAGGGTTATTTTGAAAGAAGGTTTTTTCCTCGAAATAACCATGTCTAAACAGCATTTTTTAATCTCAAAATAGGATATTTTGAAAAAGCGGCCAGCCGCAATTATGCAAACGAAGCGTGGGAAATTCAAATCCGCGCTTCATTTTCGATTTCGCTTGACTGCATTTGCATTCCTTTCTCGAAAGAGGAATGTAGTGTAGACATACCCTTAGTTATAATGTATGTTATAGCAGAAGGTTTGGATTAAACTTAAATACAAGATGTAGGTCTCAGACAGGCCAGGGAGCTTTGTTAACTTAGCTCCAGATCTGTTATCATGTTCTGATGTTAAAGTGAAGGGATGGAATATTGTAATGCATAGTGATGTTAATATTAGGTAAGACCTTGAAATAGATAAAGTGACTTGAAGTACCCCTTTGTTCCATGCTGCAATTCTGTAAATGTATTATTTGTGAGAATGAGAGAGAAAATGTTTTAGGAGAGGTAAGTGTGAGGGCCACTGCATGCTCAAATGGTCAGAGGAGGGGCCGGAGACTCAGAAGCACCAAATAATTATCAACTAAGCGAAAGCACACTGAAGATGCAACCTGGACTGAGGCAGATTGATGAACCCTGAAGTTAGTGGCAAGCACCCCTTGATAGGGAACTGATATCAAGTTTCGCCAGAAGACAACACCCTTGAGGGGTCGTCAGCATACGGATATCAAATGACTGTAAGAACAACTTCTTCTCAATAAGCCTATGTCACAGAAAAACTGATTGTGATGCTGAATGACTGATTAAGGCCTGACAAGGCAAAATGCATAGACTTGCATGGAAGGAAAATCCTATGCAAGATGGGGTGTCTTGCATGGTTCTTTGGGTTCTCGTCCTGCTAAGACTGTGGAGCATCAGTCTGGACTGACAAAAACCTGGCTCCTTCCTCACACCCAACCTATCCAGCAAATAGGTTGGGCTGAGCAACAGACTGGCAACTATTCCATCAGCAGTGTGTGTGTGTGTGTGGGTGGGTGTGTGTGGGTGTTTGTAAATGCATATGCTACTTTGTTATATTATCAATAAATGCGGCATATTGACTTATCCCCCTGAAAAAGATCCCGTGTGCTTCTTTTAAGCATAACACTGTAGGTTGGGATGTCTTTTAAAAGCCTAAAATATTCATTCATTTTTCATTATGCAATCAAATTACAGGAAGTCTAAGCTTTCAGACAAATTCTCAGATGGTATAAAGAGGTATAGTTCCATTAGTGGAGGAACTGCCTAGAGACATAATTTCTTCTTTTTCTTACATATTTTTAAAGATCATGTCTCGGTAATAATAGGTTTTATGCCTGAATACGTTTAGAGATAGCAACATTTTCCTATAGGTTGATAATAATGATAAGCAATAATAATGACAACAGCCTCTTACATCATATTACATTTTTCAAAGCAAAGTTTGTGAAACTGGAGGTGAGGTTTACGCCCATACTTTCAATGTGCACAATCATCAGGCCACTTATTTAGTTGTTTAGATACAGATTTACATGCCCAACTAGAACAACCAAATCTGAACATAACTGCCTAAGTGCCTTTTCCAAGCACACATGGCAAATGGCTGACAGAGAGCCAGTATTAGAACCCAGTAGTTCAACCTTAAATTCCTTCAATATGCTTTTAGGAAATTCAGATTCATGGTGCTATAGGTTGAACCTCTCTTGTCCAGGATCTGGGAATGGAAGCCAGCTGGGAATCTGGCAGGAGAGGGGCCAGTAGTCAGGAGTCTGGCCAGGAGCGGGATCAGAGCTTGGCTGGCAGTCTGGTGGCAGGAAGCATTGCTGGGGCTGGGAGCTGAGCTCACTGACTCATAGACTTTAAGGTCAGAAGGGACCATTATGATCATCTAGTCTGACCCCTTGCACAACACAGGCCACAGAATCTCACCCACCCACTCCTGGAATAATCCTCTCACCTATATCTCAGATATTGAAGTCCTCAAATGATGGTTTGAAGACCCCAAGATGCAGAGAATCCTCCAGCAAGTGATCCGTGCCCCATGCTACAGAGGAAGGCGAAAAACTTCCAGGGCCTCTGCCAATGTACCCTGGAGGAAAATTCCTTCCTGACCCCAAATATGGCGATCAGCTGAACCCTGAGCATGTGGGCAAGACTCACCAGCCAGACACCCAGGAAAAAGTTCTCTATAGTAACTCCTATCATCCCACCATTGGCCTATTTACCACCGATAGTGAAAGATCAATTAGTTGCCAAGATCATGTTATCCCATCAAACCATCTCCTTCATAAACCCATCTAGCTTAATCTTGAAGCCAGATAGGTCTTTTGCCCCCACTACTTCCCTTGGAAGGCTGTTCCAGAACTTCACTCCTCTAATGGTTAGAAACCTTCGTCTAATTTCGAGGGCCAGCAGAAGGGTCAGTGGGCTGGGATAGTGTGGTGCAATCTGAAAATGGGGGCCGGTGTCCAGAAGGACAGCCCTACTGTTGAGAGACTGGCAGCCTCCCAGGAGAACTTGGAGGCTGGCAGCCGCGGGATCAGCATTGACCTTCTCTGGTCTAGCTAACTCCCTCATTTGGGACTGGTCAGATTTTAAGGGTGCCAGACCAGGGAGGTCCAACCTGTTATAGAGCTGATCATGGTTATGATTCAGAGAAAATCTAGTGCAATCCCAGATATTCAATTTTGGTAATACAGTCAAACAATTAATGAAAGATTTGTAAAGTACCACCAGGGCAGACTTTTTTGAATCTCAATGTCTACTGTCTAATCATTATCTGAATCCTCTTGCCCTTTATTCTGATCTGCCCCATAACTGCCCACAACTGTGAAAATGTACATAGATAAAAATCTGAAAAAAAAAAGATTAAAATAAACATTTTCAGTTGAAGTGATAAGAAAATAAAAATTGAATTCTGCCAAGTTTATTTACATTTCAGTTTACTCAGCAACAAATTTTTATTTCAGATCATCTTTATCAATGTTAAAGAAGAGATTGAGGTTGTGAATAATGACTGTACAACCAATGACATATATAGCTGTTTCCATTCTACTTCCAGTATGATATTTACAAAAATACTAAGGTACTAATTTTCTTCTGTTGTTGAATGGTTCACGAAAATGTCAGGAGATGAGGTAAATAATTTTTGTTCATGTCTTGTTGCCACACATTTAGAGAGGTGGGAAATATTTCTTTGAACATCATTTCATGTAAATCTGGTCCTACCTAATGACACCATATCTGCCCTGTGGACCTCAATAGCTATAGAAGAATGAGTGTTGCTGGAACAGTAGCCTTTCAGTACCCAAAATGCAGTGAACACTAGCAACATTTTAAAGTGATAGGCAAAGAGTGAAATGTGTCTTTTTAGTACAATATAACCTGCTATTAAATGCACAAGCAAAAGGTGGGGTGATGGTGTGTCAGATTGGAGGGCGAATACAGTAAATGAGGAAGGGGAGAACAAATCTAGATAGGATGAGGATGCTATTCAGATCACAGAGATGACAGCCAAACAGTACTGCCATAAGTTTCCATCCCTGCATGGAGTTCTCTGGCCTCTTTTAGTTCCCAGTTGAATAGCTGTGTGGGAGATCCTTTGGGGAAAAAAAATCTCTACAAAGCCTGAGCCTTGAGATACAAATAAGGAAGGAGCAAAGATAACAGTGTACCAGAACAGTACTCGTTCCTTCCTTCCTTCCTTCCTTCCTTCCATCCTTCATAACCTGCATTACTTTTCATTCTGTCCCCTACTATCACCAAATGCTTCTGGAAAGAAGCCTGATATATTACTCGATTACTGTAACTGGCCCCATTGTGAAGTGTCTGGAATGCAGTAATGACCAGTGGAGCCTATTATTTCTTCTACTACTTACCAACATATAACTGGCTATACAGTTCCAATCGTGTGTGGCCTTCCGTTGGTGCCTTCCGGATCTCCTGTGGCAGCTGGTCCAGCTGCAGACTGGCCTGCTTGACATTTCTCTCGGCAATGACTCGATGCCATTGGTCATCATTGAGTGGGTTGGGAGACCTGACAATGATCTCCACTGGGCCATTTCCAACATCGAATGAAAAGGACACTTCAGTAGCAGCTGAAATACCAGAGGGGAGAAAATCCAGCAGAGGTTTTAAGTACGAGAGTTTTTATCTTTTACACAGAAAGCCACGTTGGGACCCGTTCTGTGAAATCCCTAATGCATTCAAATCCCCTGACCACAACAGACGCTGAAGGTGCTTAGCATGTCTCAGGAGTCTATTATGGAAAATTCCTATGGAATTTAACAGAAATTATATAAATCTGGTTCTATAGAAAGTTAACAGGGTGCCACCAAAATTACTGTAGAAATATGAGAGCCAGTTGAAAAATGGTTATTTTTTCCAGAGAAAATTTTGTACATGAAAGAAAAAATCACATTTATGTTGACATTTTCAGCAAGAAATTCAAACTTTTCATCAGAGAAAAATAGCTGCTTCTGATTTTCAGTTTTCCAAGTAAAATCTAACTTTTAGAGAAAGACAGTTTCTATAAAAATGTTTAGCTGAAAGCCTGATTTTCCATAGAAAAAAGTTTTGATGGCAAATTTTCCACTACACCTAACATGGTCTAGAAGTACATGGTATAAGTGACCAATGGGCTGGATTTGTTTTTAAATACTACTAAATTCCTAGGCAGATTAAATTACTTTGGATGGTTCAAAAATGTACAGAGAGAATTTTATTATTGGGTGTTGCTCAGAAAAGCACAAAATAGACATTTATTACTAAGGAGAAAAAATAAGTAATAAAGACTATCCCCTCTGATGAGAGAAATATGATCTCAGATTGCCTGCTATGAGTCATCTAGGTTCCCTTTTGACTGGAAAATTACTATGTATAACAGCAGGAAACCTGTTCAAATAATTATCAGAAAAGGAATAGCTACTGATAATATTCACAAAGAAGCATTTAATCTAAATGTAAAAGCAACTGGGTTTTCTGTCTATTTCATTTTTTTTTAGGTATAAAAGAATCCATGGAAAGCAACTTCTGGAAGATATGTCATCCTTTTGAGAGGATTCTTATGCACTATAGGTTTCGGATCTAGTACAATTATCCTCCTCAATGTTGTACATAATTCACCTTCAGTCTGTCATACAAAACTTAACTCATTCAGACAGCAAAATTGCTTTTAATGGGCTAGTAAACTAGTAATGGGTGTACACATCCTAAACTCATAATTCCGGTCATCTGAAGAAGTGGGTTGTGCCCACGAAAGCTCATGATACCATCTATATGTTTTGTTAGTCTATAAAGTGCTACTAGACCATTTATTATTACCTGTCAGCCTAATAAAAGGAGATCAAATACTTTTTATGCCTAGGCTAGTACATTTTCATGGTGCCTTCTGCAAGGCTGAAACAAACTGTAGCCATTTTTGTGCTTGGCGCACATCCCCAAAACAATACCATATGAATACGCTTTTTTTTTTTTAATAATCATGAATGCTTTTTTAAACAAAATGTGCTGCAAAAATCTTACTACATTTTGTGTTTTCCACTTTTTATGGAAAGAGATGAGTTTAGAGGGAGAATTATACAGGTATGTAGGTACTGAAACATTCACCATTCTCAGCTATCTGCAATACCATTTCCTCTTTTGAAGTAACCATGTCTCCTCAGCTCAACCAGTTTGTCTTTGTTTGCTCAAGACTTGGCTACAGGGAAGTAAAGATGTTTTACTCTGCTGTGGTGAAATCTTCAAGCTTCTGAGAGTGTGGATACAAGGTTAGGGCAAATTATAAAATAGAACCAAATCTATATAGTCATTAGCATACAGGAAGCATTACAGCCTTCCTTGGAGAGGGGATGGCTTTTTCTTCACTGTGGCTGCTCAGGAAAAAAAAAATGCAGCACACTGTCTCTGACTGCTTTAATTGCTTCCTGAAAGCAGTATGTCTGCAAGGCTGTAAGAGTGAGAACTACTATGTAGAATGTTCATCTCATGCTCAGCCACTTGGCAGCATTTTTTGACATTGCCAGTAGGCACCTTTGCGAAACCCCATCTAGTATTCAGTCATTGAGTCTACTTTAAAAGCCTACACAAGCACTTCTGGCTCATTTGCTCTCAATCTTCAGGGTGAAAGTAGCTGCCATTTTTTTGAAAAAAGAGATAATTGCAAATAGAAGGGGGGGGAGGGAGGGAGTGGGGGAGAAAGAGAGAAAAGGGAGGAGTTTAGGAATAGATGAAGACATTGCAACCAGAACAAGCATACTTGTATAGCTCAGCTTTAATCAAGGCTGAAGATCAAGGTTTGTGCCCGAAGCCTAAAAGACATCTGTTCTGAGATAATGGTATTAAAACACAAGGAAATGCATACTCATTGGAGGAAAATATTAACTGTGACTTTAAATCAAATATGTAGGAATAAAATTCTTATTAGTTAGCCTTACATTTTTAACATTTCCCCTTGTAATTTGAAAGGGAAAAGAATAAATGTCCCTCAACAATGTAGTTCTCATCACAGATTTTTGTTTCAATTTGTTGAATGTGAAAGGGAAAGAAGCACCAGAGAATATAACATTCACTGACATATCCCCAAAACAAAATTTAACACAGACATCACATAAAGCATTGTAGAGCAAATCAGTCTGTTAGATTGCAGACCTAAGAAAATAAGAAGTATAAAAACACTGGATAGAATTGCTCACCACATGTTAGTAACTCCTACAATCAACTTCTACTATTAGTTTCACAAGTAAGCAACAATATTTATCTATTTTAATACATTTCTTACTCCACATCCTGGTGTATGAGCATCCAGAAAGAATCTCTAACTAAAAGGACTGCTAGTATTGAGACTTTAACAGGGATGAGAGAACATGTTTATCCAAAGGTCCTATAGACTTAGATACCTTAAAGACTGGCAAGAAACTGATTTTTTAAAGCATGTCTCCCTTTCACCATTCTTGAAGCTTGTCTTTGCTGAAACATTACATTCTAGACTCCTCTGTTTCATGATATTTGCTATAATGAGACATTTTCTCGCAAAAATCCCACAGTGGTTTGAGGCCAAATTCATTGAAAGTGACAGTCATGCGAACAACTATACTCGTCAGAACAATGGTCCATCTAGCCCAGTATCCTGTGTTTTGACAGTAGCCAATGCCAGATGTTTCACAGGGAAAGACCAGAACAGGGCAATTTCTAGTCATCCATCCCCTCTCATCTATCCCCAGCTTTTAGCAGTTGGAGGATTAGGGTCACTTCAAGCATGGAGTTGAATCCATGAAGATCATACCTAATTGCTACTGATGGACCTATCATCCGTTAACTTTTTAAATTCTTTTCGAACCCAGGTATATTTTTGGCCTTCTCAACATCTCATAGCAATGCATTTCACAGGCAGACTGTATATTGTGAAAAGAAATACTTCTTTCTGTTTGTTTTAAACCCACTGCCCCTTAATTTAATGAAGTGACCCTACTTCTTGTATTATGTGAAGGGGTAAACACTTCTCTAATAATTTTTCTCCACTCTGTCATATTACTTCCCCTCTTCCTCCCACCAAATCTATAGTTTGTGTTATAAAACAGGCTAGACTAGATGATCTAATGGTCCCTTCTGGCCTTAAAATTCATGAATCAATGAGTCTCTGTCTTCATCAGAATACTCTATAGTTGAGCTCTCATTTCACTACTCTTCTAGGTTGTCCCTGCTGAAAAATAGCATGATAGTTCTCTGCTTGATCATATTTGCTATCATGAGGCTGCCATTAGAGGAAGACATGCTTACAAATAGCTGGTATTCACAGGACTGACTGTCCAGATAAATGGTTTTCACATGTATGTCATCCTCACACCTGCTACTTACAGTTCTTCTTTTGCACTTTGTTCTTCCTAGTTCCTGTTACATTTATAAAATTTTCTTTGGTGCACATTGATGTATCAGAGTGACTGAGTCAATAGGTGTAAAATTTCCAAATGAAATGGTCATTTGAACAAGTGACTAAGTTTGTCAGTGTGGCTGTAAAAAAATTAAAACAGAACCTTTGAAAGTACTTCTAGTACTTTGAAGCTTGTGTAGACATTTACACCTGCAAAAAGGCAGAGCAAAGTGAGTGTAAAATGCTTATTATTCTGATTTAGTAGCATTTAGAACACACTTTTCATGGTGTAAACAATTATGTAAGGTAAATGACAATGGAATATTAGACCAGTGACTTCCTAAGCATTCAGAGCTGGCTGACATTTTAGAAAAATTACATCCTGGATGAATTCTGATAACATATTGCACCTCTGCACTCAGAAATGAAATGAATTTTGCTAGATTTAGCATTACTAAGTGATGTCACTATGAACTTAGTTTTATAAATACCAGTGAGGTCATTGGCAATATACTATTGATTACTTCATGCACTAAAATTCTTGTTGCCTAGAGAAAGCTTGAAAAAAAATATTATCTTCCTGAACTAGTAAGTTTTTACAAAAGCGTTTACTGAACGGAAAAACTGTCATTAGTCTTTCTTTGAAAGTTAAAAACGTAAACATAGGTACAATTTTAATATAGTTTTTGTTTCAGAGCTTGGAAAAGGTGATGCTATATTATTTACAAGCCAACACACACAATTTAATTGTTTGTTTAGGAGATTTACCCCCTTAATCCATCAATGATAAAAAAAAAGTTTATTTAATCCCCTTGGGGTACGTCTATACTTGCCCCCTAGTTCGAACTAGGGAGGCAAATGAAGGCGACCGAAGTTGCTAATGAAGCGCGGGATTTAAATATCCCACGCTTGATTAGTATAGTCGCGGCGGCCGGTCGCCATTTTGGAAATTGACTAGCCCGATGTAACTTGCCGTGTATAGTCGCGGTACTCCGAGAAAAACCCCTTAACTCGAATTAACTGGTACTCCTCATTGTATGAGGATATTTAAATCCCGCGCTTCATTAGCAACTTCGGTCTCCTTCATTTGCCTCCCTAGTTCAAACTAGGGGGCAAGTGTAGACGTACCCTTGGAAAATTCTGCAACCAAATGCATCAGGCTTGGGAACTATACTTTTTATTCTGATAGTGTCTTCAGCATGCATTTTGAACTTATTTTAGTTCATTTTGAAAGTGTCTTACTATACAACTAAGCCAATCACAGAAAGAAAAAAAAAAAACCAAAAATTCTGAACATTTTATAACAAAAATCTATGCAAAAAACATAAGGAATCTTCCTATAAAGTTGCAGTCAGTCTCTAATATTTTTTGTTGATTATACTGTCTTCTGTTTGAGTTGGACCCTCAGGGAAACTTATTTAATTTGTGGTGTGTGCAGTACATATAGCTGATTAATGTAAAATTGCAATTATATTACATGTGAGAATGGACTGAGTGTTTGATCTGTTAAGATCTGTTGCCCCACAGCAATGAGGAGCTACTCTATATTTTATGAGGACATATGCAGATTGTCACATTAATTGCTTGAAATACAAGTCTGGATACTATTAAAGTCATTTTGGTTTAATGTTTAAAAGATGCAATTAACACATTGTTCCTCTTCTGTGCCATTTTCGCTGGTTATTTCTAGAAAGGCATTCAATTATAATATGATTTCCTACAAGAGGACAAATTGACATAAGCTCCAGTCCCCCCCCTACCCTCCCAGTTCATCTGAATGAAATGTGAATATTTGGATCAATCTGAATAATAAATTAAATATCTTACAAATCCCTTCCCTCATCTGATGTTTTTCTAAGGCTATAACATGTTTATCTCACATACTGAAGAGCCTGATGACATGGACATCTGAATTTTTGTTCCTTCATTATCCTCTATATTTGATAGGAACCTTGCTGTCTTAATGGTCTTTGCTCACCTTGCTGTATCTACCTTTAGCCTCTAAAGTGTGTTCTCCTAGTCTTTAGCTCTGTTCTTAGGTTACGTCTCCACTCAGAGGATTGATGCTCTGGCAATTGATCCGCTGGGGTTTGATTTAGCGGGTCTAGTCTAAATCGAATGCTAAATCGAATGCTGAGGGCACCCCCATCAGTGCTGATACTTCTCACTGTGTTGTGAGGAGTAAGGGAAGTCAACAGGAGCGTTTCACATAATTCATGTAGATGGAGTTACATATCTTACATCAATTTTCTCTGTGAGTATAGACCTGGCCTCAGATGAGTTACTCATTGTGGTGTGCATTTGAGCACAGTGCTGGGAGGCTCAAAGCAAAGATGGTGGTGATGGCCTGAAGCACATGGCAGCAAAAGTTCGGGGAACAGTCTGAGAAAAGGCAGGGTCATGAATTTAGTATTTAGGTGGAAAGGGCTGGGTACAAATATCTTTTGTGCAAATGGATCACTTACTGCTATGGGATTCAAATTTGGTGCTTCATTTCTATATGGAGGACCTAGAGGACTTGGGTCAACTGCCACTGATGTGAATGGGAGTTTTTCCAATGAGTTCAAAGAGGGAGAGAGATCTGTGAGAATGCACGGGCTACAGTGCTGGCCATTTCCTGAGAACACCATCAGGTTGCTATCTCATCGGGTTCAGCCAGTCTGCTGAATGATTGGCTTGGTGTTTGGATGAGCCTGGAGCACAGATGAGAGCTAGCTGAAGTTCAATGCAGATAAAATTGGGGTGATACTTATAGGTTGAGGGAGGGGACGGGAAGATATATAGAGAATTACCTCTGTCCCTTTCATTGGTGCTACCTGCTACCAGAGTTTGCAATGAGAGGATGCTACTGGATCAAAGCAGCAGCATTCAGGAATACCTTTTCCCCTCATCTTCACTTAGCTAGGAAATTATGGCTATTTCGTTTAAATGCAAACCTTGCAGTTATGATCCAGGTTTTTTCCCAGCTCAAGAATGGATTATTGCAACATGCTCTTCATGGGGTGACACATTAAGACACACCAGAAACTTAAGCTAGTGCAGAATTCAGTTGCCCATGTAAGCAGCATATCACAGTGTGAAAACACAACATTTGTGCTGCAGGCTGTTTGTACTGGCTGCCTCTTGATTTATGAGTGGTGTTTAAGCTCTTGGTTTTGATGTAAAAGTCATACATGTTCACCTCTCTCCCTATCCCGTATTATGGCAGATGTGATCAGCACTGGTGCTCCAGATAGAATCCTCCTGCATAAAGAGAGGGGGCTAAGGGCTGTACATGGGGAGCCTCAGCTTTGACCTAGCCCTCCTTGTTGCTTCCAGGGGTTGTAGAGCTATTGTCTTTTGCTGGGGAGAAAGGGATTGAATAACATTAACAGGTGTGTTGTGAGCAAGACACGAGAAGTCATTCTTCCGCTCTACTCTGCACTGGTTAGGCCTCACTTGGAGTATTGTTTTCAGTTCTGGGCACCGCATTTCAAGAAAGACGTGGAGAAATTGGAGAGGGTCCAGAGAAGAGCAACGAGAATGATTAAAGGTCTAGAGAACATGACCTATGAGGGAAGACTGAAGGAATTGGGTTTGTTTAGTTTAGAAAAGAGAAGATTGAGGGGGGACATGAAAGCAGTTTTTAGATATCTAAAAGGGTGTCATAAGGAGGAGGGAGAAAACTTGTTCATCTTGGCCTCTGGGGATAGAACAAGAAGCAATGGGCTTAAACTGCAGCAAGGGAGGTTCAGGTTGGACATTAGGAAAAAGTTCCTAACTGGCAGGGTAGTCAGACACTGGAATAAATTGCCCAGGGAGGTTGTGGAATCTCCATCTCTGGAGATATTTAAGAATAGGTTAGATAAATGTCTATCAGGGATGGTCTAGATAGTATTTGGTCCTGCCATGAGTGCAGGGGACTAGACTCGATGACCTCTCGAGGTCCCTTCCAGTCCTAGTATTCTATGATTCTATGTATGCAGACATTTGTGTGGAATGTAGTTTTACTGGGAACTCAGCTTCATGAAGTTTTCATTGTGGTGAACTGCATTTTTTCACTGTGTGCAACAGTAATGGGTTTAATCACACATTGATTGAGGTGGGAGACTCATGTCACTATATATATTTGAGCCTATTTTATCACTGATGAGTCAAAAGGACCCTAGACCGTGGACAGACTTAACTTGGGGTGGGGGGAGGAGTCAGTGCCAGCCAAGAAATAACAAGGTAACAGATTTCCATCTCTTGCCATCTTTTGACTATCCCTCTCTGTGTCCCACCAAGGCAGTGGCCTCCAACCTTTTTAACCACAAGATCACTTTTTCAATTTAAGTGCAATGTAAGATCTACCTCTAACACAAATACCCTTCCTCCACTTCCTTCCTGCCCCTTCTTTGAAGCCCTGCCCCAGCTCCACCCTTTCTCCAAAGCCTCACCTTGCTCACTCCTTCCCCCTTCCTCCCCCATCCTCACTCACTTTCACCATGCTGGGATAGGGGATTGGGGTGCAGATTCTGGTCTTAGGCCAAGGGGTTTGGAGAGTGTGTGTGTGTTTGGGGGGGCTCTGGTCTTAGCCCAGGGTGGGGGACTAGGGTCCAGTATGGGTTTCAGGAAACAAGCTCTGGGAAGGAGTTTGGGTGCAGGGGGACTCACGTCTGGGGCAAGAGGTTGTGTGTCGAAGGAGGTTCAGGGTTGGGACAGGAGTTCAGGAAGCAGGCTCTGGCTGGGCACCGTTTAACTCAGATGGCTTCCGGATGGTGGAGCAGTGCATATGAGGCAGGCTTACCTCTGCCCTGGCCCTGCACCACTCCTGAAAGCAGCTGGCATGTACAGCAACGGCTCCATGGCACCATGTGCTGCCCCCCATCTACAGGGACCGAGCCCATAGGTTCTACTGGCCACAGTTCCCCATTATTGATCAATGGGAGCTGTAGGAGTGGTGTCTGCAGGCAAGGACAGCATGTGGAGACCCCCTGCTTTGCCTTCCTCAGGGGCTGCAAGGACATGCCAGCCTCTTCCAGGAGCAGCAATTACCACAGGGATATTTACACCAGCCACGACAGGTTAGGCATTATAGAACTCACTGCTCAAAGACTTAAATTTAAGAGTTAGAGAGCAATGAAAATTATGAAATGCACAGACCAGTCAAAAAACAAAAATAACCCACTTTGCAAGAAGTAACAGAAGTAGCAACAACCCCCAGCGTATGTGCTAGGTCGGGAGATGAGAGTGAAGGACTGTGTGTAATGACAGAGATTTGCATTGCATCCCCTTCTCTCTGTGTGAAGATAGGGTACAGAAGTGTGGGGGGAGGAGGGACACTGACATCAGAGCTCTCTGTCTTGCCCTTCCCTCGCCCTGCACAGCAAGCAGGAGGCTTACAGGGGGCAGCTCCAAGCGGAGGGCAGGAGCAGCATGACAGTGGGTGGAGGGACAACTGAAGAACCAGCGCTCCACAGCTTCCTGGCCAAACTGGTCAGGATCACCTGTCAGAGGCTCCAAGATCTACTGGTAGAGCCCGATCTACTGGTTGGTGACCACTGCACTAAGTTATTCTGTATCTTTAAGAAGGCTGCAGCATAAAAAGGCTGCAAATCACATTGTATTATTCATCCACCACTACTGATCCATGTGTAGTGTGAAATTTAATCCACCCAGATACACTGCATTATCACCAATATCCTCTTTTTCCCCTTCCTGGTATATCAGTTCATGCTTTGAGGCTGCCTGCATTGTATAGAGCTCAGATAAAAGCCCCTTTTATGTTTCGTAGAATATGGGAAACTAATGGAATGGAGTTGCTGTGTGGAGTCATTTCCTGACACCTGCAGTTACAGCTGCATTATTTTAACAATACCACTATCAGCTTGGGCCACTCAGAGCCTGCCACTCTGCAAAGGTTAGAAGCTGCAGCTAGAAATAAGGAATAACCATCAGATGGTACCATTTTCTTTCTGGATATAGCTTTTTTGATTGGTTAGAGAGCCATTATATTTCCTGTGTACTGCTTCTAGTAATACACCCGGCTCTGGGTTAATCTGTGCCTTTAAAGCAAAGTTTTTAATTGGGGGTGGCACAGAATTGCACTCCCTCCCCAGAGCTTTCCTGTGTATATGTTCAGGCTGCAGCATGGTTCTGTCTTCTTCCTATCCCATTGGGGAAATCTGCAACTGCTAAGGCATGCCAAAGCAGGAGATCCAGCACTCCCCTATACTCAGGGACTTCCTGCAATTTTGAGTGGCGACATATGTATGATGGCCAAGGGGAGAGAGACTCCTTACCCATCTGAGCATGGGAATATTCTAATTCTCCATGACCTCTCCACTGTCAGAGAAGCAATTTAAGCAAGCAGAAATGTTCTGAGAAGGCAATAATACATAGTAGTTCAATATGGGGAAGAAGCAGAGTTTTAATGCAGTAGCCTCACTCATAACTGGAGACCGTATGTGTGGGGAATCAATATAGGGAGGGTGCATTTTATTGCTTAATAAAAGTTCTTTGCTTAAATACAGAGAGAAATAATTTTTAAAAAGCCCTACATAGTGGCTCAGTCTTATATCGTAGTTGGAATTTAATGTTGCCTCAGGAAATGAAAATATTAAATTTAAATGAAAGTATTAAATGTTTGGCTTAGCTTGCTTGGTAAAGGCTATACTGCCCCCCCCAAAGGCACTGTTATTTATTACAATAATTAATTATTAATTAATTATGTATGTTGTGTTAGATGCTTTTGTAGAAGAGAGGCTTCTGAAAGATAGGGTTATATATTTTTATAACATATTTGTAACATGTTTAACACATATAGCAATTTTTATCCACGGACCTTAAAGTACTTTCCAAAGGGAGGTAAATAGAGGGATCTCTATTTTATGGGTAGGGAAACAGAAACACAGAGGAGGAAGTGACTAGTCTAAGGTCATAAAGAGCACATCTACACAGTGAGTTTTAGAACCGAAGAAGACAGGTTCTGGTGTATGGGGTTTGTGCTACTAGGCTAAAAAGTATCTAGCCACTGAAACAGCTTTTGTGGTGTCACACTAGCAAGTGCTTAAGGGCACAGGACAACAGGGAAAACCTAACCAGCAGAATCAGCAATCAGACTGTATTGTTTTGGCAATGCTAGCCTTTAAGAGGCCCAAGAGTCCAAGCCTTGGATTGGCTCCTGGTGAGAAACCCCAGCTTCTTAATCCCCAGCCTGGACAAAGCCTCAGGGTGGGCACCCAGTTAGCCTGCAGTCGAGGGTTGCTTTTCATGTGGGCACCCAGATAAAAGGGATTATGAGCACCCGTATGGTTATGGGCAGTTTTAGATTGCAGAAAGTGAACTCCAGCTAAGAAAATGTTCCCTGTTTCGATAAATGGAATAGAAGTAAGAGGAATGGTGGATTCTGGGTGGCGGTAATGCTGTGTAGGAAAACTAAAACAAAACAAAACAAAACAAACAAAAACAATAGCCACTTAAAACATTTAAGAGTGTAAAATGAGAAGAAAGTAAAAAAGCTAGCAAATTTATAAATAAAAATATTGTGTTAAACTATTTTTTTCCTTTTAATTTTTAAAATTGTATATCCAACCTGCAGCACAGATAGCTACAAAGCCAACTTTTCCCATAATGAATCCTAGCTGTGTTTTTGTAGGCATGTAAGAGCTAGTTTAGTCTCTATTAAATAAAGTCCTTGGTCCATCAGATGAGACTGCCAGCAAAGTCCAATTAATGCCAAATGTGGTGGTATATGCACTCAGTTTTTCTACCTAAGGATGAAGGGTTTAGTCAGCACTGATCTCATTTGAATACAAGATTCTAGCAAAATTATATATTCCGAACCTCGTGCTTAGACTAAGCCGCTAGCCAAGTTTTTCATTCACCAGGAGCCACTTTCAGCTCACATCAGTTCACATGTCATTGTAATCAAGTCCAGACATGCAGGAAACTAAGTTCACTTCTTAACATCTTAAGTGGACAACAGAAGCTTGCCTTTTTTAGATTGTCCTGAGCCCAATTATTCTTTCCTTCATTAACACAGAAAACAAAATACATGTTTGGGTGCACATCTCCACAGGTGCTTTGAGGAATGAAGCAAACACTCTCAGACAGAAACCTTGTGATTAACCTAGATGTTAGATCCCAACTGAAATAAGAGGGTTGTGCTCCAATTTGTTGACTTGATTTTATCTTTAACCAAAAAAAAAAAAAAACCAACCTCAAATATCAGGAAATGAAAAAAGGAAATACAGGAGAAAAGATTCAGTGTATAAAGGATATCTGGTACAAATTATTTATTATTTGTATTACTATCACTCCTATGGGCCCTAGTAATAGGCTAGGACTTGATTGTGCTATTCAGTACATTAAGTGTTTATTTTTGTAAAAATATCAGCACAGAATAAAGCAGCTGGAATTTCAGCAGTCTACACAAATTAGATTGAAAAGAAAATAACCTGTGGTGTGCTAGTTGGTGGTATGGCTAGAAACTGTTTACCATATGCTATGTGGGCCCATCACAGAGTGAATCAGAGTAAGGAAGAGCTATGCTAATGTTTTCCCAACTTGTGCATCCTGAGGTGTGCTTTTTTCTGCTTTTTGCTTCAGTGCTGGCCTAAAATGGCCTGATGTTGGCATACTGAGCCAATGGAAGGTCGCCCCAGTGTCTTGGAGCGGTAAAATGTTGCGAGGCCAGTTTGTGCGCATCATTTGATACATGGCTAATGAAACATTTTCCCCCTGAAGGGGTTGATTTTTTGACACACTGGCTTTTTTGGTAGGAAAACCAAATAGTAATTCAGTGAAAAAAATACAACGAAGGTTGCACAAGTCTCCTCATTCAACCCAAAAAAGATAAAGGGATGAAAAAAAAAATCCCCATGTCTGCATAAACACATGAGACTCTAAAGTGTAGTGTGCAAAATTCATTGATATGGTGGGGGTCCATTTTAAGATGTCTTTGGAGAAAGAAGCTCTGAAATTAATCATTATTAGAAAGATAGTATCCTAATCAGTGATGTGTTAGAGGATTTAGGCCAGTGATGGGCAAACTATACTAGATAGTGGGCCACGTGAGTGGCTCTCCATCTCAGTGGGCCACAAGATTGTTGTAACCAGGACGGTCTCCCGGGATAGGGTAGTTTTGCTAACTGCGCTTGCATACCTAGAATTTGCATGGTGTGCCGACTGAACCATAGCATCGTTTTGATTGGATCCAGAGGGACTTCACGGCTCTCACGATCAACGTTGTGTGCAATCAGCATGCACCTCACTTCACATGCCCTTGCTTTACATGCATGTCACTTTATTAATATCAGTAGGAAAAAACTATATGGACGGAAACCAGTAGAATATGGCAACCCTGGATGTGGGCAATGATAAACAAAATTTCTCACAGACCACACATAGAGCCAGGATGGGCCTCAAGTTGTGCATCACTGATTTATGCTATAGGAAAGAGTATTGTCTATGTAGAAGCACACAGACTTAGGAATCAGAACTCCTGTTCTGCCACTGACCTTCTGTCTGATCACTGACAAATTATTTAGGGTTCAACTGGATTGAGGGAAGACAAGGAAGGCTTTAATGCCCTCGTTGTTCCCACCTATTAACTTCCTGAGACTCACCAAACTGTCTTTTGAAAATTTGCCCCATGTTTCTTAAAAATAAATAAGTCACTCTCTCTATGCTCATTTTATTTTGCAGCATGTCAAGCTGTTGTGGCTTCTTTTTTAGGTCAGAGATTTTACCAGTGTCATAACCCATGTGATCATAAAGATTTGGTTATTTCAGGGTTTTTCAGAATTTAACATCACACGTATGCCTTCACATCTTTCAAATAATTGATTAAAATAGTCATATAGTGCTTTTTTCTCCTAGAGAACGACCATGGTATACAACACATATACATACTCTTCACATAACATAACTAAATTAGGCATGTAATTTTTAAAAAGCCTTAAGATTTAGGTAATATCTGCCAGTATTTTTTTTTCCTCCTGCTATGACATCTCCATGACTGTATTTCTAGGGGTTTCCCCTTGCTAAGGTAATTTACAAATATTAGAATCAGTACACTTGGATTTTGCCCTACATCACAAACAGCTTTTATTGGTTTACACTATGTGTGGAATGATGGAAGTTTCTTGAATCTCATTTTTTTTTGTTTTCAATAAAAACGGTGGAGGAAATATACTTACATTTCAGCTCAAGTTTGATGAAGTCTGTATTCCCCAAATTCTCAAGAAACACTCCATCAGGGGCTGATGTTTTGAAATAGAAAGAGATGTCTGCACTGGTTTCCCCTTGGAATGTGGAGAAGTGAAGGTAGGATGATGGAGTAATGAAAGATGCAGCGTTCCAATAATTCCCTGTGGAGATGCAAGGGACAAAATTATGTCTTTCAGTGCTTCCTCTGAGTTGTAATTTACTTGTGTAATCAAAACAAGAACAGAAGCTGAGGTCTCTAATGTCAACGCATGCTACAGTGCTTTCAATATGCAAAGAGAAATCATTCCAGTTCTACCTTGTTACATTTCTGTTTTTACAGATAGTTTGGTAGATTTCAAAAGTTAGATGCACAATATTGTGAGGATATTTTACCCCAGGAGATACTTATTAAAAGGTATGTATGTGTTTGTGTACATGCCCCAAATCAAGAAAACAACTAAATACATGCTTCACGTTAAGCATGTCAGGCTACATCTAGACTGCATTGCTTTTTTGGGATACTGGATATATCCTGAAAAAGCAATGCCGTGTCCAAGGAATGCGTCCGCTATTTTAAAAAAATATTCAGAAGAACGGACGCACTCTTTCGCCATCCCTGTAAATCTCATTCTGCAAGGCATAAGGGATGGCTTGAAAGTGCACTTTCTTTCACAATTTGGCGCTGTATAGACACGCCAAATTTTGAAAGAGCCTCTTTCAAAAGTAAATTGGAAAAGATACGCAATTTGCGTACCGGAAATTGCGTATCTTTTTCCGATTTAACGGTGCAGTCTAGACATAGCCTCAGTAATCCAATTTATGACATAGGACATCAAGGTGAGGGTGAATATGTATATGCAAAATGGCCAGTCATATGTTTGCCTGGCCTAATCATGTGTAAAAATCTGATTTGCACTCATTCATACATTACTGCATGTATAACTTGATTGTTTTCAATTGTATCTATCTAACTATATGTATCTTTTTGTTTTTGTTTGAATAACACAAAAATACAGAAATTGAAATTGAACATGACAGAAGGGATTCATGTATTTGTTAGTCTCCATTGGTTTGGGTGAACAGTATTTTCACTCTATGGGGTACCCCCACAGTCCTCTCTAACAATCAGAAAGTGCAGTATGCACTGCCCTGTGTTATCTACTTGCATGACAGCACTCTACTTCAGCCATGAATAGACCATTTGAGTTATGCCTTCACTACCATTTCCTGCTTTCCCAATGAGATGCTGGAGATAGAGTCCCTCACTCCTCAGTCAGACCTTGGGGCAGAAGACACACTCTTTGTTAAGTCAGGCCAATGTATGGGGGACAGTTCCCCCAGCCTGGGTCCAATGGCAGGCTCATGGTGCTTCCTAAAGTGAACATCCCACCCTTCTCAAGGAAGCCCCAGACTCCCCAGCCCCAGATTGATGGGAAGTGTAGCTCATACCAGGGTCACCCCAAAAGAAGACTGGAGCCTCACTAGAGAGGGAAGTTGGGCTGGAGCCTGGGCGGCGCTCTATCTGGCTGTTTAGGGAGGCATGTCCTTCTCCAGCCTATGATGCCCACCCCCCATATAACTAACTGACTAAAAGACAAAGTATTATATACAATTTTACATTTTAGAAAACTTCTCATCCTCTCTCTCTCTCGACACATAAAGGGAAAAAGCCAAAGTTTTGGACACTGGAGTTTCTGATCCAGATGATGCAACTGTGAGAAGGAACGAGAGATCAGCCTGCCCTTCTCATTTATTTCCTTAGTTGGAATCCGGGGGTGAGCAAGGGTGCATGTGTCGACCAACAGATGCTTCTCTCAAATTCCTCAGCTCCAGGCTCATGAAGCATATGTGTTCCCACAGTAGAATACACACAGGGACCAACATTCAGAGAGGAGTGGTCATTACATCTATCTAGACTCATCTAATTTTCGCTACAAGCTACGTTAGATGAGCTTCCCTCTGGAGTTCTGACCTACATTCTGCTAACAAGTCCAGAAGGTCTTGGGACCCAGCAAGGTTGTAGTTTGCCTTCCAGAGTGTCAGTCTCCCCTTGGCCCCCTCCCTTCCCTTTGCCAACCTCTAGAAACTCCTGTTTCTCAAAGTTCCATCTTCCCTGTGTGAACCTGACCCTGATTTCCATGTTTGCTGAAAGACCCTTGCTGCAGGTCCTAGGAAGGCCTTTTGCCTCAGACTGGTTTCTCCCAGCCAGCCGGATCAACTAAGAGGATGCTCATGTTATGCTTCTCCATTATTTGACCCTTAGACTCATTCAGCTTTAATGTCTTGTGACAGTGGGGCAGTTGTTAGAACTGTCTGACCCCCCTGAAGCCCTGAAACACCCCCTCAGAAAAAGTATACATAAAACATATTTTGGTACAGCTCTATATTCACCCACAAGTAACCCCACCACATCACTCTCATAAAAACCTCTGTATACATAAATGAGAGCAAAGATATCATGCACAGACTGGGGAAGGAAGATATCTGTTTACATACATTTTCAACACTGCCCAGTTCAGCTCCCTTTGACTTAAATAGGAGCTGGATCAGGCCCTTTGATAATAATAAAAATCTAACTCATATACATTTCAGAGAACTCTTAGAACTCAGTCCTCCAAGGTCCTGAGAGCCTTGTCCAGAATCCAATAACACCTCTAAGCATGCATTTAACATTAAGAATTTAAGTTGTCTCATTGACAAGTGCATGGATGAGCTCTCTGTTACAAAGACTGTATTGTATACAGTTTGTACCTTCCTAAACTGGGACTCTCTGGTTTGACAAAATCTGTGGTCCAGTAGGACCACAGAGCCCAGGAACAGGAAGGTCTGGAGGAGAGGCTAGAAGTATGGTATGTGTGTATGTGGTGGGGAGGGGCTGCAACTCACCCAGGAGCCCTGTGGTGGGGGGGGCAGAGGTGATACTCTATGATACTCTGGAAAAAAGAAAAGATTCTAGCACACCAGAATCACTGCACACATAGTTTAGAAATGAAGTTGGAGGTGTGAGGGCAGGAAAACTGCATCTATCTTGAAACCCCCCTCCCAAAGATATAGCAAAAATTATTTCATTCTGCTGACCACTTGTAGGGATTCTTAGGTATCATTTCATGATAAAAAAAAGAGTCTTCTAAACAAATCTTTGGCACAATTCTACTGTCTATGCTTATTTATTATTGTGCAAGTGTATTGTGGTAGTATCTGGAAACCTTACACATGGGTCAGGACCCTGATGGTGCTGGGCACTGTACACAAAGACAGCCCCTGTCCCAAAGAATTTACAGTCTAAGAAACACAATAAGTATATACCTACACAGCAGACACACATTTATTTGGAGTACTCTTTCATTCCCTCATCTCTAATAGCTTCAGGACTGCTGATGTTACAGGTTTGCTTCAAGGCCTACCTATCTAAGTGAGCAGTAGAGGATGGCGTGGATGCTTTAATCCAAATTTAGCTGACTGCTGGTTAATATGAAATGTAGTTAAGAGTTGGGGCAGAAGTGTTGCTGGCACTTTGAATGACCCTAAAACTTTTCTTTATTGTATTTTTTCAGTTTATTGCAAGAATGCTCAGAACTCTGGACGATGGTTCTCCAATGCAGAGTTTTAAATTTAACTAAATGAAATAAAACTAGACTCCCCTTTCTCCCTTAGTCTTGCTCACACAGAATCTCTCTCTCTCTCTCTCTCTCTACTTCTCAGTAAAGATGTAACCTTAGACAGAGTGGCAGTTCAGTCTTGGAGCAAAGGTTTTTTTTACCATTGTTACCAATTATGCTATACTACATTTTCACAAGTGAAATTTTAGAGGGATTCAAACAAGAGTTAGGGAAAATAAATTGTGTTGTGTGTCATATGTGTTTTTATTTATAATAATAAAATAATAATAATAATTAATAACAAATAATATTTTCTGCTGCAGGACATAAGTTAATCATTGACAGGGGATATAAACCAAGTGGTCCTGAGATTAAATTCTATAATAACTTACTACATTGCTTTCGGCTCAATTTTTATTCTGTCCTTACGGATGCAAAACTCCCATGAACTTCCTATGAAAAGCTGCTTCATTTAAAATCCCAACGGGATTCTCAGTAAGATTCCAGTAAGAATCAAGAGGAAAACACTTTAAATCCCAAGTAAAACCTGAATAAGGACTATCAGATTTGCCTCATGAAAATGACAGATGAAATTCAACATTGAGGAGTGTAAAGTAATGCAGTTTGGAACAAAGAATTCTAACTACATATCTACGGGGCGGCCTATGAGCCTAGGCAGACTAGGCGGTCGCCTAGGGCGCCGCTGGCCCGGGCACCCGATGATGATGTCACGGGGCGCCCGGGCGCCCCGTGATGACATCATGGCCATTGACGGCCATGCAGGCGGGGGCACCGATCACGCCTTCCACCTGGGGCGCCAGCTGCTACAGCCGGCCTCGGGCCGCTCCTGCATATCTACTATATATCGGAGAGAGTTTGTCTGTCTGTGCATCTGTGTATGAGTCTGTCTGTGTGTCTGTATGTTTGTTCAAGAACTTTTCCTAAACAATAAAAGCTAGAGCCACCAAATTTGGTATGCAGCTTCTTATTATCATAACTTAAAGCAAAGTCAGGGTTTGGTTGTGCCAGGAAAATGGGATATGCCTGGCATGGGATTGCTTCTCATAAAACCATGCAGAAAAGAGACAGAATCACCAGGCAGGTGAAAGGTGCTGGCTGGGGACATGCTCAATGCCTCTGGGACTGCCCCAACCCCAACCCCCAGGTGCACTTTAGAAATAGCGGGGAGGAGGGATACGTTGATCGTCCTTCCATTCATATGGGGATGCACAAAACTATACAGAATCATCAAGCAAGTGAAAGACGCTGGCGCGGGGTCACCTCCTTCTCCTGGTCTTCTCTAGCCCCAAGCCTCCCTTCCCAGCTGCCTTTTAGAGAGGACAGGAGGGGCTGAAGCTCCCCCCTTCCTGATTCATAGGGGAACATTGCTAGCTGTTCACCCAGGGGAAAGTGCACAGTTTGCTGCGCTTCTCATGCTGGGTGAGGAGTGCAGGGGGCAGATGAACCTGGACCAGGCTCAGCTGGGGGACATGCACCCCTCCCTCTTCTGTGCCTGCTGGAGCTACCGTGGCCACGGAGAGTTGCTTCTTACCTGATCCCAAGTTGCTGTGCTGAGAGAGGGCTGGGATAGTCCTCTCTCCCTGGATACTGGGAGAGTAGTCCTGCATACTGAATCCCTCATCCCCAGCCCTAACATATTATTTTTCAAAATACAAAAATGAATTGAGTTCAGGACCAAAGCAATGCTGGGTGTGTCTTCTAAGTTAGCTCTAAGTTAGGTTAAAGAGATTGTGAAGTCACCACAGAAAGTTCTCTGAAAACTTCAGCTCAGTGTGGTGCAGCAGTGGTCAAAAAGGCTAACAGGATGTTAAGAACTATTAGGAAGGGGATAGAAAACGAGACCGAAAATATAATGATACCACTATATAAATCCATGATGAACCCACACCTTAAATATAGTGTCCAGTTCTGGTCTTGCCATCTTAAAAAAAGATATAATAGAATTGGAAAAGGTTTCAGAGAAGGACAACAAAAATGATGGCTATGGATATGGAATAGCTTCCATATGGAAAAAGATTAAAAAGATTAAGGCTGTTCAGCTTCAAAATGAGACAACTAAGAAGGGATATGATAGAGGCCTATAAAATCACAAATATGGGGGGAAAGTGATCAGAGAAACTTTCTGCATTTAACCTTTCCCAAAATACAGAAACCAGGAGGTAACTCAATGAAATCAACAGGCCTCATGTTTAGTACAAACAAGGGGAAATACTTTTTCACACAATATGGAACTCCTTGCCATGTGATGGCCAAAAATATAACTGGGTTCAAAACAGTACTAGATAGGTTTGTAGCGGATAAGCCCCTCAAATGGTTATTAGCCAAGTTGGTCAGGGTTCAGTCCCATGCTTGGGACATCCTAAACCTCTGACTGCCAGCTGAGAGAAGACGACAGAAACGGATCACGCCAACTGCCCTTTTCTGTACACTTTGTTGAAGCTCTCATACTGGCCACAGTTGGAGACAGGCAGGCCCATTGACAAGGGGGGCAAAGTGGAAAATTGCTCCATGGCCTGGTGATTCAAAGGAGCTTGGGGCTTTTAGCCACTGCTGTTGTTACTGCAGCAGTGCTTGTTACTGGAACCCCAGGCCCTTTGAATCACTACTGGAGCGCTGCTCTGTGTGGCTGTGAGGACTGTGTGTATGTGTGGGGTCAGTGCAGTGCTCCAGGTGGCACTGAGTAATGGCTGCCCCACCCCACCCCTTCTGACCAAAGCCCCGCTTCTTCTGGGGTGTGGAGCCACCCCCTCCCTTGCCTGATGGCCCACAGAAGATGTCTGCTCCCTTGGAGACAGGATACTGAGCTACCTGGATCATTGTTTTGACCAGCTATGGAAGTTCTTATGTCCTTAAGCTCATGTGAGGGAACTAAAATACCAGTGTGTATAAATGTAACCTCTTGCATTCAGAGTGTACAGACTGGTGCCTTTTTAAGACTGGTAGATCCATATTTTGATAACATTCAGTTAGTGGTCTTAGGGCGGTCATCCAGTTAGCTTCTCCCTTGCAATGGCATTTACTAGCACTTCTTTAGGCAGCTCCTCTCTGTCTTTTCTTTCTTAGCATGACTGAAATTCATTCTCTGGGACTATCAATTTCCTTTTTACATCCAGCTTCCATTGAAATAGAGAATGGCAATAGCAAAACTGTAAAAGACCTCAGTGCTTTTAGCAACAGCACTGGAGAATGAATGTTGCCACGTCAGGCAGCCTTTATGTATTACAACAGACCAACTCCTCCAGGGTCCTCATCTGCAGCAAAACAGATTTTATATCAAAATGATTATGTGAATAAAATGTAAGAATAGCCTCCTATTTCAGTGAAGATGGATTTGAGAATGGGAAACTGCACTGTGCCACAAAGTAATGGATTGAGGTTATCCATACAATTATGCTCAACAAATCAAGGTTTTTCCTTTTGTTCCTTCATTCGGGGAAAATAGGGATATACACACAAACTATGAAACATTGCTACCATTACCCACATACAATAGTACCTTACTCTGAAGGAATGTCACTGGCACCCATCAGAGAGGGAGGAGAGTCAGAGTGGCAAAACAGAGCTTCAAATGAGGTATGTGAAGGGCTAGCTGATTTAAAGTGAGGTGGTGCTGTTCTGATTAACTGTCTTGGTATGAAACAGCAAAAATTTCAAATTAAATTGTATTAAACAAGACCAACAACAACCTTGTCAATACACCAGAATACTTAATTCCCACCATCCGAAGATGAACAAATTATTGAAGGATTACAGCAGAGGCAGCCATTTAAATTTATATTACTCTCCACTGTCACCCTTTCTTCTACTCCTCCCCCAAAAAGGACTCTAGATTAGATTTTCATTTTGAAGATAAAAACAGCCCCATATCTTTAGGCCAAGTAAAATAATGGTTGCAAGTCTAAAATAAAAATGGCCGAGAATCTCTCTCTCTCTAAAGATGAGCTCAGATTTTATAAATGGCAAAGTTAGCACAGTCGTGGCATGTGTGATACTTCAAGCAATTCAGATTTTAGAGAGAATGAATGGTGGGTAGCAGATACAAGTAAGTTTTTGTAAAACAGCTCTCTGGAAAAGTCTGGTGAAACAGTGTAACATAATGCAGTCTGATCTCTTTTCACTAAAATGGACTCCTCGTGAAGGACAAAAGTGTTCAGATTAAGAGATATGAATGGAATCAACCTGACATTCCACCTTCATCAGCCTTACAGGATGTTCATAGGAATTTATCGTTTCAGAAACAGAAGGTCATCAGTATACGTAGATATAGATGAATAAACAACAACTACATCTGGTACAGGAGAGCTGCAGTTTTATTAGTAATTATAAGCCTCTCTGCTTTTCACACTTGCAATGTTTTCCCCATGCAATGTAGATTTGTTTTCTGAAAGTTCAGTGAGCACTTCCTCACTGAAGGCCTGATCCTGAAATGTGCCAACCACCCTCTGTGAGGTCCTGAGTGCCTTCCGTTCCCATTCACTTCTATAACAAATTCTCCTTCAATGTGATGCCAATGGTTTTCAACTTGGATCTGGTAGAATCACCTCTACAGGTAAGAACTTGGATCTGGTAGAATCACCTCTACAGGTAAGAGGAGGATTCCATCTCAAGGCATATTCAGTCCTCTCTCTCTCCCTTCCTCCCTCTTTCTCTCCTTGCTAAGAATGCCAACAAGTATGCCTATTACTGCTAGTTTGAGCGGTGGTTTCTGTAACCTGGACATTTGACCCTCGGGAATTGAAAGCAGGTTGAGAGCAGCCATCTCCTTATTACAGAGAGCACTCTACAAGCCCTAGGTGGCAAGTTTTGGTCACTACAAATTAAGCTTTACTTAACCCAGTAACCCAGAGATGAATGGCTCTATATCCCATTATCTTGTGTCACCTGGTACCCTAGATTCTCTACCATCACTGATGAAGGATAAATCAACATCACTGACATTTTTACACTAACATTAGAGTGAAGCAACATGCCTTCCTCAATTTTGGGAGACATTTTGGAAGCGGACAAGTTAACAAATGGCATAAGACATGTGGCATTGATCAGCGGCTAGAGACACCGAGGCCAGTGTTTGTTTTACTCAGTCAATTATCACATTTGCTGAGTCAAAGGAAAAGTGCGAGCACATTTGTCAACAAAACGGTTGCATCAATGACAAGTTAACTCGATGATGCAGAAAGACTTCCAGCCCTTACAGTGTTGCTCACAAACCCATTTAGAAAATCATGCCTCCTGGTCAAACCCTGTAATCATGATGTGCCCCTTGTCATGGCTGGCAGCATCACTTTCATCCATCAAAGCGGTGAAAGGTCCTGATCCTGCCTGGTTCAAAAATGACTTCATGCAATGTGCTGATGGAGCTTGAATGGTGCATGTGAGCTGGTGATATTTCACACACTTGTTTTGCAAATACCAGAACCTGCAAACATCAGCCTGATCATCTCTGTGCTCTGACCAGCATGGTGAGTGAGACTCCCTATTGTGATGCAGTCCTTGTGGACTTTAAGCATAGGAAACAGCTGTTTTCCAAAAGCTTACTGAATAATAACAGGCTCAGATTCTCTGCTCTCTTGTGCCTATATCGTCCTTTACAGCCGTGCAAAGTGACTGTAAAACGCTACCATGCTGATCTGAAGCGTTGCACTCCCATTCTGCACTGGACACAGTTGAAAGGTAAGGGGGGAATTAGGACAATCACATCAAAAGGAAACAGTCATAATGGGCCAGATCCTCAGCAGTACTGAATTTATACTCAATACAGCTGAAATGAAGTGTCGGGAAAGAGAGCTCTAAGTCCTTTTTCTGCTTCTCATATCATTGGCTGGCAGACAAAATAGCCCTTAGCATAGCTAAGAACAGCCACACAAACCAAAGCACTGGCTGAGGATCAGGTAGAACACCATGTGACATCACCTCCTCCTGCCCTTTCTCTCTGTGCATACAAGCTTTTTATGGGCAGGAAATGGGGATCAGTGGTATTCAGCTCTATGTCACACAAGAATTGTTCTCTGCTAGAACAATTCTTGGCTGCCTTTTCAGGGCCACTTTCCTGCTGTTTTGTGTTGCCTCAAAGTATCTAGAAACCGAGTCCACTGATGGGGAGGGAGGGAAAAAGGGGGCAGGTGCCCTGGGGTCTGGCAATTCAAAGGGGCTTTGAGCTCTGGTTGCCATCACTGCTGAAGTAGCAGAATTGGTGGCCAAAGCCCTAGGCACTTTAAATTGTTGCCAGAGTGCTGGGCCATGTATTCCAGGTAGTGCTAATGGCTGGGGGGCAGAGGGCTCCACCTCTTCTGCCTTTAGTCCCACCCCTTCCAGGATCATGGAGTTGCCCTTCCCACCTTGCCCAGGGGCCCACAGAGGCTGTCAGGGCCAAAGATATGGCCAAATTTTCTCTTTGGGTATGTCTACACTGCAAAGTTAGTTCAAAATAACAGCTGTTATTTTAAATTAACTTTAATAGCACCTATACATGCAAACCGCTATTTCGAAATTAATTCAAAATAGCGGGGTGCTTAATTCAAATTTGGTAAACCTCATTCTATGAGGAGTAACACCAAATTCGAAATAGCTATTTCGAATTAAGTGCTGTCTAGACACTTATTTCGAAATAGGGGGCCTCCAGCCCTTCCCAGGGAGCCCTGGTGTCCACTCCGGGAACAAACAGGAAAACTTACTCTCCTCTCCCCCAGCCCTGGAGCCATTAAAGGGGTAGACCCTGGCCACAGTGCCTGTGCCAGCTCCAAGCCTGCCAGCCCAGAGCCAACAGTCACTGTCCCTGGCCCAGTGGCCCCAAAACATGAGCCAGCAAGCCACTGGCAGCCAGTCCTCCACCGCTCCCCAGGAGCAATCTGCCAGCTCCCAGGGGCCTGCCAGGGCCCAGAGAAGGCGGGCACCTTCCTGGTCCAGGGTGGAGATCATGGACCTTATTCAGGTTTGAGGGGGGAGCAGCCCCCAATGTCCATGATCTCTGCACTAGATGGAGGAATGTGGCTGTCTATGGCAGGATAGTTGCCAGCCTGACCACCAAAGGCCACATGCGAACCAAGGAGCAGATTTGCATGAAAATCAAGTTGGTCCGGCGAGACCCCTAACCCTGAGCCCTGAGCTTCCCCTCCCCCTTCTTCCCCTTGCTTCCCCCTTCCAGCTCCCTCCTCCCAGGTTTTCCCCTCCCCTCTCCCACCCTCTCTCTTCCCCTCTCCCACCTCCTTTTCCCAGTCTCCCCAGAGGTTCTTCCCCCCCGTTTTGTTCAATAAACCCAGTTTCTATTTTTGAACATACATGTCTTTTATTTGACATCAGGAAGGGAGGCTAGGGAGGGGTAAGTGGAAGGACGTGAGGGAGGAATGGGCCACGAGCCCCCGGTGGGGAGGACCGGGGTGGCTCTGAGGGCTCCTTGGGGTGGACGCTCTCCCGCAGGGCCTCCTGGATTCTGACAGCCCCCTGATGTACCCCCCAGATGGCAGCCTGCAGCAAGTGCAGCTGGGCTGATGGCAACGACTCCACGAGATGCACCAGCATGTCCAGTGGCAGCTCTGGCTCCCTGTGGCCGAGTGCTGTGGTGTCCCGAGTGTGGGCACTCAGGGCACTCCAAGACAGGACTGCTTTGCTGTCCCTCATCGAGGTACACAAGCAAGCGGGGAACCCTGAGAACTGTCTGTCCGGGGTCCCCTTTAAGCACGGAGCTCAGTTAACCTCAGGCAGCAGCCCCACACACTAAGTCCTAACCTGATGCCCTGCTGGCACTGGTTCCGGCAAGCCTTAACTTCGGTTCAGGGTCCACTCAGTGTGGACGCACTATTTCAAAACAGCAAAACACTATTTCAAAATAGGTTTTGTTTATAGATGCGTTATTTCAAATTAGCTTAATTCGAATTAACTATTTCGAATTAAGTTAACTTGAATTAACGCTGTAGTGTAGACATACCCTTACACACTAGGCACCATCAGGCACTGAAAATACTTAAAAAACAACCATTAAAAAACAACCATCTAGAGACTAACACAAAATGTATATGGTATCATGAGCTCTCATGGGCACAACCCACTTCTTCAGATGAATGGAGTTAAGGGGTCCAGGGTGCAAAATAAATAGCAGAGAAAGAAGGGAGATGGGGAGGGAAAGAGAAGGACAAAATGGGAAAAAACTGTCAATTAGAGTGTCCATGCTAAATGAAGCCGATAGAGTGGGTTCTAAATATTCTTAAGTACCCGGTGCTTGGCTTTTTATGTCATTAGGATGTGGCATGTAGTGGGTAATCCAGTTAAGGTCTTTGTTTAAACCTCCATAGCAGGTATCAAACTTGCAGGTATCAAACTCTATCTCAAAGATACCCTTTGCGTCACTCTGGCCCTTTTACCCAGTGTACTGGACCTCATCCCAGATCTCCAGCACTAATGCCTCTCTTCGCTAAAATCCAAAAATTCTGGCTCTTTGCAACTGCCCCTTCCCTGTAAGGAAGTACCCTTTTCACTCTCACATTCAGGACAGTAGACAAAAGAAAAAAGGGCATGCAACATCGAGACAAGGCACGCTGTCCATAGAGCTGAGGAACAATGGTTGAGCGCTGAATTCCACAAAAGATTTTCTTTGTTTTAGGTTTTTATTTTTTTTGTGAGAGAGAGACAGTGTGGTGGGGTTTTTTTTGTTTTTTTTTGTTTTTTTTTAAGATTAAAATGACTTCTTACAAGGCTTGGGTCTGCTCCCATTAAAGTCAACGGTAATTCTGCCACTGCCTGAGAGTATCATAGAATCCACAGTGGATCTTCTTTAGACTAAAGCCTAGACTGTGGGTTGCTTTTTGCAGTCTGTATTGTGGTGTTGTGTCAACAGCCACATTTTCATGGGATGAGTACGGAGTGTTTGCATTGCAGCCAGACACAGGCAAGGGTGGAATTTCGGGAGGGTGGGGGAGCAGCAGCCGTGCGCTCTGGGACGCAGCTTGCTTTTCATCCCATTCCCCAGGTATTCCGAAATAGCTACCCTGATCCACGAGGGTTAAGGAATGTGCTGAAATAGTGCATTATTTTGAAATTTGGCGCTGTGTAGATTTGCCAAATTTTGAAATAAGCTATTTTGAACAACAATTGAAATAAGATGTGCGATTTGCATAGTGCAAATTGCGTATTTTATTTTGAGTTTAGGGTGCTGTGTAGACGCACCTTAAGGGAGTGAGGGGAAAGTGCTTCCATTCCGTATATGCCTCTCACACTTGGCTGGTGATGGGAGTAACGTTAATTCGAACCAACAGGTTTGGTTCGAACTAACGCATCCCGGTGCGCACTCTCACTTTTGAAACAGCTGTTGATCAGAGTAACGCGCTGGCGAGATCATGCTAATGAAGCACGGGATATTTAAATCCCCCCTTCATTGACTATTTCGAATGTCTACATTGGCATCCCTAGTTCAAACTAGGGTGCAAGTGTAGACATACTCTTAGTGTCTGAGGAACAGGATGAAAAGCAAGCTACGTCCCAGAGCACACAACTGCTGCCCCCTACCCTCTCGAAATTCCACCCTTGGACAAGGTTCACTCTGAGCATGACAGTCCCAGTTCTGCTTGGAATGTGCTTAATTCAGTGAACGTGAATAGGAAACTATCAACAAAAAAATAAATTAACAATTAAATCACAAGACAGAGTGAGTTTAATTCTCCCTTCCATTCTCATGATGAGCTTCAACTCTGAACAAGAAATTATATTTATCTATTTTGAAGGTATTATTGTAACGAAGTCATGTCATTGGCTACTTAACCGCATTGTTTTTAATGCAGTTTCACCCATTTATACTAACTCTGAATTTGGCCTGATGTCTTTCATATTACTGTTATGAAAAGGCTCCAAAAGGCTTAGGAGAAAAATAGGAATAAATCAAAACTTTTTGAGAGTCCAAAAATGTTGACAAAGGCAGTGTTGGCAATCTAAAGAACCTAAAAATCTTAAAAATGGGTGTGTTTAAAAATAAATTTGAAGTTCTTTTTTTTTGTCTTCTTTTTTTGGGGGGGGGGGAGGGGCACTTGTGCACCACACATCTACAAGTTTTTCTCTCCAAATATAATGGCTAGAAACTTACTTTAAAAAAATCTAACCTGAGAGTGTCACCTAGTCTTACGTTTGTAAGAACTAGGGCAGTAAGAAGCATGCCTAATTTCATTCAGCTTGTGATAAAATCAAAAGACTTGGCAAGAAAACAAAGGCTTGTCAATCTTGAGAGCACATTTTCTGAAAAGTCCTTTAGAATTTTTGGAAGATTAAATCAATTGGGGTTTACAGAAATTTAATAAGGATCTATGGCATGTTCTCTAAAATAACCTGTAATAAAAGCAATAAAAAATGGAAGCAGGCGTAACTAGGGGTCTCCAAACAAACAATACACAAAATTGGTTTCCTTTCTGTTATCTTACTTTTCAAAAGTTTAGAAATTATTGTACCAAGTGATCATCCTGAAATTCAGTACAGTAAAGAAATGTTTCAAATGAAATATAAAGACAAAGAGAGGAACGAAAAAGCAGTATTTCAGACTGTTTACAATGTGTCACACAGATTTGGGAAAGCAAGGAAAATTCACAGATAAGAAGATTAAATTTCCAGAATAACTTGTGAAGACTTTTACTTTAAAAGGAAGGAAGGTCTGTGCTTAAGTTATTGGATAGAGAATTTAAGAGATCTCAAGTCAATTGCTGACATTGCCACTGTCTTAATGAACAGCCTTGGGCAAATTACTTATCTCTCAGTGCCTCTGTTTCTCAGAGCTGCAAAATAGGGAAAATATACCTTTTCTCCCAACCTTTGTCAGTGCTGTCTATTTGGATCCACATCCTGCAATTCATTGTAACCACATGCAGTGAATTATAACAATACAGTTATCACTAGCAGCTCTTGTATGAGTAGGTGCCCCCAAGAATTAATGGGTGCTTAGCAATCACTGGCAGCCAGCTTTCTCCTACCCCTCCAGTGCCTCCCGCCCACCAGCAGCTCCACGGATCAACTCCTGCATCTCCCAGCCACTCTGATCAGCTGTTCCACAATGTGCAGGAGGTGCTGGGGAGAGTGGGAAAAGAAGGGTCAGAGAGCTCTTGGGGGAGGGTATAGAACTGAATGGAAGTGGAGCTTTGAGGAAAGATACGAAGTGGGGTTGAGTACACCCAGGGAAAGGAGGAAGCCGACGCCTTTGAAAAATGCTAAAATAAAAATCCTTTGTTTAAAACAGTGAGGCCTGCATAATAAAAATGATAATAATTTTCCATCACTATATCTTCTAATACTTTTCCCAAACACACTTTTTCTTGAGTGAATGTGTTAAATATTTTTTGGGCCATTCCAAAATGTGTGTGTAGTGGTGTCAACACAGCTAGCTATTGGAAGAACAGATGTATGAAGATCTTACACTTAAAACGCTAAAATGAAAAACATCTAGCTACCTGCTAAGAACCAAATGTTTCTTCTTAGTACTTTCTAACCCTGCAGGAGCGTAATTATCTCATGATGACCAAGATGCCTGTGTTGTCACATTGACATTTATTTCCACTTTAGGTACAAATAAATTTAACAACAACACACTTTGATCACTGGAGACTGCTAGTGAATTTCACTTGGCGACTGCTGTGACATTCACTTCATTCGATTGTTTCTGATCTTACACAATCCAAAGCAGAGGGTTCTGTAAAGCTCTTTTTAGTATAAGAACAGAAAACTTTATCATGACAGCCAAACTTTTTAAAGGAGAGCATCACAGTCATTCTTGTACTCAGTGATGCTACACCAGACATTCCTGTTGATCATTAGGCCAAAGGTCCTACTGTCAAGTGAACATAAACTGTAGCAAGCTTTAAGAATCATTTGTAATAAAAATGTTAAGATGTGTAACTAAGGCTATATCTACACTACGAGCCTCTTCTGCAAGAGAAAATGCAAATAGAGTGCTCATTTGCATATGTCGTGCTCTCATTTGCATTTCCTCCTCGGATCCCTTTTGTGCAAGAGGTTTTTGTGCAAAAAAGCGCTGTGTAGATGGTTCCTTTTTGCACAAAAACCCCCTTTTGCACAAGAGCCATTCTTCTTCATTTTTTGAGTGGAAAATGTAATTTATTGATAGTGGGAAGATCAGAGGCTTAACATTTAGCCTAATATCCTGTTTGTCTGACCCTGTGTTTTAACTGCAAGATGTAGTAATCATATTAGAATGGAAAGTTTGAATATTGCAATATGTACCAACTGTAAGGGAAGTTGTAAGTGATAAAGAGCTGACCTAAGTAGCCTGGTTGGGGAAAGTGATCTTGGAACTGCTTGAGTCATCAGCTGCAAGCTCTGATTTCCACAAAGAGCAGGGATCACACAATCAAACATGACTACTTCCATCTCACTATTTCATTGTTACTAGCTAACCAGTTATAAAATATGTATATCTACAAATTTATATATAAAGATTACAGAATTCAGACTGCACAAAAGTATAGTGGTTGGTTTCATGTTACATTTGGTCTAAACAAGAGACACAGATTGGCAAAGATGCAAAAAGCGTGGGCTGCTTGTCATTGGAGGGAGGCTTTGATCTGTGGAATCCTTCTTCCACTGCCAGAAGGAGGATTTTCTGACATTGCAGTTTGCAGTTTCATTCACCAGGGGAAGCTAGACTTTGAGAATGGAAGATATTATTAGTGAGATAAATAGACACTTGCCTGCTTTGTGTGTAGGAACACATGACTGGAAGGAATTTCCTACGGTCATTGAGTCCTGTCCTCAGCTATCATAGGCAACCCTTTCATGTGGTCCCCCTCATAAATTTAACAAGCTCCAGCTTAAAAGTAGTTAGTTTGTTTCTCCAAACTACTTCTGCTAGGAGGCTGTTCCAGAACCTCACTCCTCTGATGGCCAGACACTTTCTTTTAATTTCCAGCCTGAATGTATTCATGGGCAGCATATCCATTTATTCTTGTGCCAATATTATACTTTAGATTAAATAGATCGTCTTCCTTCCTGCTGATTAGTCCCCTCATGTATTCATAGACAGCAATCATACACTAATCATATTTGACTGAGCTGGTATCATAAAGGACTATACAAAGTCTTGGGTGAAACCTTGGTCTCATGGAAGTTGGCAAGAGGTTTTCCACTGATTTCAGTAATATGACTCTGAGCTTGTTGGAAGGGAATATATCTTTTTACAAGAGTCCACTGTTATCCTATAGAAATCATTTGGGCAGGAATACCCCTGCTGGATAGGAGGAAATTTAAGGTTCTAAGACAGGGGTGGGCAATATTTTTGAAAATTTTCTTCAAAAATTTTTGAAGCAGCCCCGGGCCACCCCAGAAGGGGCATGGCCTAAATGGGAAGGGGCGGAGCTACCCCACCCCCGACTATGATTGGTCTGGGGAGGGGGAGGCCCTTTGCCCCTTTCCCACTAGGCACCCATGCCCTGGAAGAGGCCTGGCACACTCTCTCAGCCCCAGGCCAGGGTCTGGGGAGCACAGGAAGCCTCTTCCCGCCCTGCGAGGAGCATGTGGCACTTTGAAGGGCCGCGGGCTCCTCACAGGGCTGGGGCAGGGTGAAGCAAGCTTCACACAGCTCCCCTGCCCCCCAGGCCCTAATTGGCCTGGGGGAGGAGAGCAGCAGGGCCTCCGCAGTCAGGATCCATCCACTTGGTGGGCTCGATCCGACCTGCGGAGGCCCTTTTGCCCACCCCTGCTCTAAGAGCAAATTAATTGGCTAAAACACACTTTGACACCTTAAGGTTGAGCTTTTCACTCGGAGTTAGTCTTCAGGTTGACTACTCTAAAAATAAAGGAAAACGAAGCTTACTTACCTGTAAATGGAGTTCTCGGAGATGACTCTGCATTTTTACATTATTGAGCCAACCAGTGCATTATCCATAAGTGGGAATATACAGAGTCAAAGAATCATACAATCTTGACTTCCCTTTCTCAATCACTCCGCACTGCCTCATAGCTGCCTGTAGTCAGTATCTGCAGTCCCACTCGGGTTGCCAACCCTTACAGTTTCATTGGGAACCTCCTGGAATTGGGCTCTATCTCTCACACAGGCAACTGCAACCCATCTGGAAGATTTTCCATTGCTAAAATGCTGGTGGTGCAGAGGGACGAAGGCAGGCTCCCTGCCTGCCCTGGTTCTGTGCTGTTCCTGGAAACTGCCTGCACATCCTTGTGGCGCCTGAGGGTGGGGGGGGAGGGCAGGCAAGCTCTGCATGCTGCTCCTGCGCTGAGCACCAGCTCTACAGCTCCCATTGCCCAGGATAGGGAACTGTGCCCAATGGAAGCTGCAAGGGTGGCGCCTGCAGGGGAAGGGCAGTGTGTGGAGCCACATGCCCCCTCCCCAAGGGCTACAGGGATGTGCCAGCTACTTCTGAGACCGGTGCAGGGTGCCTGCCTCAGCCCTGTTGTGCCGCTGACTGAGAGCCACTTGAGCCCACACCCTGCCCACCATCCTGCACTCCAACAGCCTCCCCACCCTGAGCCCCCTCACACACCCAAACTCTCTCCCAGAGCCTGCGTCCCACCCGTGCACCCAACTCCTCTGCCCCAGTCCAATGAAAGTGAATGTGGGTGGGGGAGAGTGAGTAACAGAAGGAGGGGGGAATGGAATGAGTGGACTGTGCCTCAGGAAAGCGGTAGGGCAAGGGGACTGGGGTTTGTGTGATGAGACAGCTGGCAGCCCTAACCCCTCCCCCCCACCCCCACAATTTGTTTCAGGACTACCCAATAGATCAGTGATTTTCAATCTTTTTATATTTGCAGACCCCCCCTCCCCAAATTGGGATGCAGACCCCTTTGGAAATCTCATATACAGCCTGCGGACTCCCAGAAGTCAGAAGATCACAGGTTGAAAACCACTGCATTCAAGCTGAAGATGAGCAATCTGGGCTCCTGTATTAGAATCTTGATTGTGCCACTGAATTGCTATGTGACTTTGATAGGGTGACCCAACATCCCGTTTTTAAAGGGACAGTCCTGTATTTAAATCCTCCTGCAGGTGTCCTGACTTTTTCTTAAATATAAGCAAATTGTCACATATTTTCTGTCTCTTCACAAAAGTACTAGCGTGTCCCGATACTGGCTGAATCCCTTCTTACCAGACACTTCTTCCTGTGTGAACACTAAAGCCTTAAAGATAAGAAGGTAAATAAAAAGAATTCAACTACACCTTATGTCTTTTAACAGAGACAACTTGATGTCCATTTGAACATGTGTACAATTGATTGCCTTTGAACTTGCTTGAATATGAGTAATGTTACCAGGCATCTTGTATTCAGCATAGGGATATATGGTCACCCTAGATTTTAATAAATCTGTATCTTTCTGTATCTCTAGTTGATTTCTCTGGGGCTACCTCCAGACTGAATCCCTCTGTCAGCAGAGGGATGCAAATAAAACACTTTGAAAGTACAAATTAGCCCGGGATTTAAATATCCCAGACTTCATTTGCATACTCACGTTCCCGGCGCTCTGCCGATCATGCGCCATTTCAAAAGTGAAAGTGCTGTGTAGTCGCGGTTCTGCCGACAGCAGGGAGCTTTTTCAAAAAATGAGGAGTACAGGATCTGTCGAAAAAGCTCCCCGCTGTCGGCAGAACCGCGGCTACACTGCACTTTCACTTTCGAAATGGTGCGTGATCGGCACAGTGCCGGAACGTGAGTATGCAAATGAAGCCCAGGATATTTAAATCCTGGGCTCATTTGCACTTTCAAAGTGCTTTATTTGCATCCCTCTGCCGACAGAGGGGATGCAGACTGGAGGTAGCCTGAGAGATTATCAAACAGAAGTCAAATGCTGAACCTTTCGAGTTTCAACCATCACTAACTAAAAATCTGGGGATCAGTTTACCTTGCTGGCTGTTGCAGTCTGTAGATAATCATATATTTTCTGATTTAAATATATTTTTTGTCATTGTTAGGTGTTTAGTTTAAAAATAAAATAAATGAATGAAGCAGTGCTCATTGTGATCAGCAAGAAAAAGAGGAGGAAAACGACCTCCTCTTGCTGTCCCATTATATAGCCTTGGTGCAACAAAATTTCTCAATATATATATTGTTTTTCAGCAAGTCAGGGTCATCTTATATTTTTCTTGCAATACTGCAGTCACTCACTATAGTACCTCCTCAAAGGCAGCACTCTGCCAAAAACTTGTAATATACTATTACATGATAATGAAGAAAAAGAGAGAGAGAGAGAGAGAACAGAATCATGCCAACTAAAGCACCAATTAATGACAGACTTGAGTTTGCTTTTCTAAGTAATGGGAAGGTAGAGGGCAAGGGGAGATGGGTTTCCAGCTCTGCTGATCTCATCTTGCCCTGTCTGATTTAATTACTGGACTTTCAGTAGAACAGATGAACCATCACAATAGCCTCCCTCTTACCCCCCATTTGTTAAGCAAAGTGAACCAAATGCCAGGAGAGGCAGGAGGATCACATCAAGGTAAATGCACTCCACAGATAACAGGCCACAGGTCCTGTTTGAGATCAGTGCTGATTTTAGATTCCAAAGGCAGGCTAAGGAAAGAAATCTGATAAAGAGCACAGACCACCCACTTGCAAGAAACACTTCCAGAATTCTGTTTATTGCTACAGGCAGTTCTGTCCCTACTAAATTACCAAGAGAAGTATCTAAGTTTAAAGAGAGAAAGCTTATTTTCAGATGAATTATTTCCTGTCAACACTTAACAAGTGGCTAATAATCATTTGATTCCTGTGACATTTTATTTATTATGATTAATAATAATATTGCTAATCAAAATGAATCCTCTTGGGTAATTACATGAATACATTAATTAACACAAAAGGAACTGCACTGTTAAAGGCCCGCACATGCAAAACCAATGGCATGTGAGTTCAAGCTGCTTAGCATGTCCCTGAGTGCTATGCAGTACCTCAAAATATTGGACCCCACTGGTTCAGTACTATTTAAATGTCCTCTTACTACAGAATGGCATTAGTTACTCCCCTTTCAGGGAAAAGACAGTTTCATGGCACAAAATCAGCAGCATGTTCGGTTTATTTTTATTTATTGCCTTCAACGCCAACATTTGCTGTTCAAATCAACCAAGGGAGCAAACACTGTTAGCTTCCAGTACATGGAGTCAACAGAGTAGTGTATGTGGGTTAAGAATGATTATTCAGCAAGGTCATTTGTTTTTCTGCTGCCAGAAGCAGGATGTTGATAAGCCGACAACTAGTCTCTTTTCTTATAAGTTTCTAGCTTTGCATTTTTATCTCATCCCCAAGGGTGAAAGTAACTTACATTTCTTATAAGTATTGTCCTATAACAACCTGCCACCTCTTGGGGTGTCAGGTGTATTCTTAGGAGGCTTTGTTTCACTTACTTTCTACTGTAAATTGCGTATCTGACAGGACAGACTGATTTAACAGGGGTAGGGGAGAGGTTGTCCCAATCTCTGTTTATACACTGAATATAAAACTGCTTCTCTTCAGCAAGGGGATCCATCTTTATTGTCTATTAGAGTGAGACCCAGGCAGTACAATGATGCAGAAGGCCAAGGGCAGGGGGTGGGAGGCTCAGGGCAAGGGTGGGGGTGCAGGAGGCTCAGGGCAGGAGGTTGGGTTTGTGTGTGAGGGGCTCAGGGCAGGGAGACAGGGGTGTGTGTGGGAGAGAGGTGCAAAAGTCAGGGGTGGGGGTGGATATAATTAATATTCCATATTTGGGGTAATTTAACTAAGGAATCCCCTAGATACAGCTCTTAGGGGGAAAAAGCAAACCTTTTCTTAAAGAGCACGTGGGGGGGGCAGCACTGGGGCTCAATAATTATACCTAGCTACAAGGGAGCTGCAGGCTATCGGGGGGGAGGGGGGAAGAGAGGGGCAGCAGTGTGAGAGACCTCCTGTAAATAGGTCCCTAGTCCTTAAATAGCTCCTTAATGGCTATTTAAATAGCTCCCTGCCAACTTTTTCAATAGCCCTCCTCGGCCAGCTCTTTAAATAGCTCCCTGGTGACTCTTGCTGGAGCGGCGCACCAGGGCGCACCCCCTTCCTTTCACCTCTGCTCATTCCTACCATTTTAGATGTGAAACTATGAATTTTAAAGAAGAGTCTTGCTTTTTCCCTTCCTTGCACAGGCATACACACACTTAAAGAATCAAGCATGTTTTCCAGTCAGCTGATTATTTATCCCTGGGACTACTGAAAACTGGTCAGCAGACTTTGTTGTCACAAAAGCAAGATGCTTTTTCAAAAATAAACAATAGAGGGAGGGTCTTGGCAGCTATACTTTAGAGCAGAGCCAAAGCCTATCTTTAATGAGATAAACTAGTATTTCACTGCATGGCAGATGTTACTTTTGATTTAAAATTTGCAGGACCAGATTCTACAATTAACTAGAGAGATGTAGATCATAAGTTACTCTACTGAAATCAATGGTTTTCCTTTGCTTTTACTCTTCATATGTTCTTAAAATGTCACTGCTGTAAAGCAGTAACTAGCCAGAGTCCATCTAAGGGAATGTCTACACTACTTGCCAGATTGGAGGGAAGCGATCGATCCAACGGGGGTTGATTTATTGCATCTAGTATAGACATTATATATCAACCACCGAGAACTCTCCCCCCCAACTCCAGTATGCCACCAGAATGAGAAGCATAGGCGGAGTAAATGGGAGACTGTCTGCCTTTGATTCGCTGCAATATGTAAATCTAAGTACTTCAGCGATCTTATTTGCATAGCTAAAGCTTCCTTATTCACACAACTGAAGTTGCATGATTTTATCTATGGCCCACGGTAGTGTAGAGCAGACCTAAGCCTTCTCTGATGTTACCACCAATGAAGAAGCAACCCACTGGTACAGGTTGGACCTCCCTTGTCCAGCACCCTCAGGACACTACTGGTCCCGGATGAGGGAATTTGCTGGACCAGGGGAGGTCATTTTTGGACCCCCTGCCACCAGCTCCCTGGCTGCTGGCCTCCCAGCTGGCTCTGCACCCTCCTGCTGGCTCCGCTGCCCTGCCGATACACTGGGCAGCCCGGTGCTGGGGCTCCCTGAGCAGCCACTCACCGTGCGCCAGGGCTCCAGCCCCACTGGGCAGCCACATGCCGGGTCTTCCAACTTTTCTGGGCAGCCCCCGGTGCCACGCGCTGGGCGACTCCTGCTGTCAGCTCCCTGCGGTCAGCCCACTGCCCTGCCGGGCCCACAGGGATCCTTACTGCTGGCCCTCCACTGGGACTCTGTGGACCATGAATGTTTCCGGACCAGAGAATCCCGGTTAAGAGAGTTTCAACCTGTACTTAAAGGTCTGAAAAATCTTTGTGCAGACAAAACTGTAAAATGAGTTTTTTTCCTTTGAGAAACATGCGCAGGCTGCAAGGAAGAACTGAATACTGGACTTCTTATGTTAAAATATGAGCCTCTACCCCTGGAGTGAAAGGACTAAGATTCTAACCCTGAAAACACTTTATATATATACTTAACTTTACTACTGTGAGTAGTCCAACTGAATAGCTGTAGCAGACCTCCCTGTCAATAAAAAGGATTTACCCCCTTTCACACAAATTTTAATATCATGCAAAATATAAAAATCAAAATGATTGAAACTGCAGCAAGAAAAGTCAGGTCTTGTCACTGACAGTAAGGAAAGCTTTAGTCATTAACACAAATCTCATGTTATTTTTGCTAGAAGGTGGCTTAATCATAGAATCTATGCACAAAAGAATCCAGTCTAATCTCTATGAATACAAGGTTTTTCCTAATTCTCTGGCCTGAGTGCCAGTAAACAACACACTGTCTACTGTTCTTAGACCATCAGCACAGCTAAAACAGGTACACAAGGAGAAAGCTGCTTTTACCTGTCTGCTTGTGTGACTGTGTGAGTGTGATTGAGAGAAGAGATTGGGTACCCTTCCAAAATCTTTGCTGTGCTGAATGTAAGCACACTGGTCCTGATTCAGCAAGGTTCTTAGGCACAAGTCCAGTCACACTGAAGTCACATGCAAAGAGTACCTTGATGAGTTGGGGAAGCCTCTCTTTGTTATAAGATCTAGTGGCTGTGCTATCTTCCTCACCACTGGACACTACTGAATTTGACACTCTTGAGCAGTACATGTCAGTTACCATAGAGACAGTAAGCAAGAAAATGGGAGAGAAAGAGAAATAAGCTCAGCAGTGGCTGGTCTAGGTCAATGAAAAAACAGCAGTGAACTCCAGGTTTTGCAGGAGTATTGTGGAGTGTCTGCTCAAAAAACCAGTAAAAGCTTTTACCACTTTCTCTAACTGCTTCTGTTTTCTTCCTTCTCCTCATTATCTTAGCAGGAAGGGGTAGCAAGCTTCACCCTATTTTTTCTTCACTCCCCCAGTGCTATTTACATTTCTTTCTGAATTGCTTATTGTCACATTGCATCCTTGCATCACAACAGTCACAGAATGAAGATCTGAGAGACCATGCAAGTGGGGTTTCGTGTATACCCCACTTCTTAACTCTCCCATGGTTGTCTGTATCTTCACCGGATTCTCCACACCCCTGGGAGGATGCAGGGACACAACAGGGCTTACCCTGCAGTTTATCTTTGTAGCCACCAAGGCTGCTGGAATGCCATGTTATAGGCAATTTGGCACTGCTCTCAGTGACCTGACTTGTGCTGGATCTCAGCTAGGAATGAGCAGTAATTACTAAGGAATTGGGGATGACTGTTGCCACTAGTAGAGATGTGTCAGGTGTGTGTGTTGGGTATGACAGTAATCAGGCAGAGACACAAAGAAGTTCCTGTCTTAAAGGCACAGGGATGCACCTTTAGACTGAAATGTGAAAGGACAAACTAATAAGTCAGTTTGAAATAAAAAAGAAACAGACTTGGGAGACATTAGGGCCAGCATGTTATCAGAGCAAGGATTCAGCTGCCCTAAACCCTGCAGAAAGTTATGAAATTGTGAAGAGCTAATTTAGGCCCCTGATTCTGCAACACCTAATCCTGCAAGCTATTAAGCATTGAGAGCCCCAACTGATTCGAGTGGGAATTGGTGATGATCACCTAGCAAGAGCTAATGAGTACCCTGCGTGACTGTGTCTTCAGCACGCACCTCGTTGTTTGTGTCACATAATATTCACCACAACTAGGTCAAATTCATATCCATGATTTTACTGCCTACAGTCACATGGGAAAGCATAAGGAGAGTGAAATTTCAGACTACTGTAGTTCTAATTTGCAAAAGATTAAAAAATATTAGTTGCTACCTGCAAATACTTCTGAAGTAGACTGCAGGCAAAGCTTAGTAGTTAGC
Source organism: Rafetus swinhoei (assembly GCA_019425775.1). Taxonomy (NCBI): domain Eukaryota; kingdom Metazoa; phylum Chordata; order Testudines; family Trionychidae; genus Rafetus; species Rafetus swinhoei. The sequence continues at coordinate 162,375,068 of CM033424.1, forward strand.
TCTCCATTTTTAAAAAAATAAATAATCCATTTTTGTTTAGCACTGATTACAACTCTAATGAAATCAAAATCTAAATTGAATGCGCATTAACCAATTTTAATGTATAGCATTACCCAATCAAACAGCTAGAAGATCCAACTAGACTCCCCCCATTACTCAGAGGTTTATCACAGGACTGAAATTTATTGGCTAAATGACAGACTTGAGTAACATATGATACCATAAAACAAAGAATTGATTTATAACTTAATAAAAGGTGATCATCAAGGTGTTAAACATCAGGGCTGGCTTGTTTTGCAAACCATCTTTAATAGCAGACCCAACTGGTATACCTTAAATGGAATCCAGCCAAATAAATGACCTTGTTTCTAAACATAGTAAGACAAATGTGAACAAGGCTATGTGGTTTTTATAGCAAGGCTTCCTCAACTTGTTTATATTATGGATCACATATTAACAGAGAGCTAAGATTTTACAGATCAACACATCTCGTGGGTGACTTTGTAACATCTCTGTAGCAAGCAATACAATTATTTGCATAGGAAATAAATAGTAGGAAACTATTTAATGAATTTCAAGCTTCAGTTAACAACCTAGGTGAAGTCAACACTATGTGACCAGCCATCTAGTAGGTGGCCCATTTCTTGAACTACTTATTTAGTAATAATTTTGAACAACTGACTCTGTCATTGGTACATGCCCCATTTTCTCTTGTCAGACTTAAGCTTGAACCCATTCTTACTACAGTCAGTTACAACATATTCACTGACTTCAATTAGAGCAGAAACTGGCTCTACAATATAGTGTTATTTTACTGCAACATATCCCCCCTCCCAAAGAATAATGTATTGTTTTCATGGGATCCAGAAGTGGTCTCAGTTATTTTGGGGCTGTCCCGACTCCCAGCTTGATAATATGGAAGTGAAAGAGGGGATCCTGACATGTTCTTTTAATTGTTTTCTCCAAATGCTGAAAGTCAATGATGAGGAAAACAAATCAAGAGAGCTTTTCAAAGGACTTTTATCATGTGAGCAAAGTGCCCTCTGGAAATGAACTCTGTAATGATGGCAAGGTATGTTTATTTATAGTCTTCAAATTTCTACCTTGGTATATGATCCCAGGACTCAAAAGCCCTGTCTTTGCAATATTCTCATTTCTTTGCTCTGAAACCATTGATAAAACTGATCCGTTCTAATTTCTGAAATAAATCCACCAGATGGCAGCAGGGTTCAAGATTTGACACAAAGAGCCTGAACAACAAGAAAGGAGTTTTCCCCTTGTATCTAAGGGAGAGCTGGCAAATTGTTTAGATTCTCAGATCAATTATTTCTCATTTTGACTGAATAGTGTAAGAATGGCTAACACTGATTCCACTGATTAGACAGATTTTCATATTGTGTATATAATTTGAGGTGCACTTGTTTCAAACATTTTGTATACAGTGCAACACTGGTTCCAGGAAAATCTTAGAGATCCAAAGTTTGGGGAGCTGTGCAGTGCTCTTGTTCTCTGAAGTTGGAGGGCAGAGGGGAGTCAGCAGATGTTTGAAAAAGAAAAGCATAGTCCTGAATTTTCCCTTACTGTCTTGGGTTCCTGAATTCAGAGCACAACCTGCCCTGTACTGTTTGCCAACCTTTGCGTACTCTTTGGTTTGTTCCTTTGCAACATAGCTAGAGCTCTGTATAAATTACAATTTCATGGAGGGGATGAAAATCATGAAAATCCTCCCAACTTGTGATCTTTTAAGTATGACCTTAGATACCATGATCTTTCAAATATTGCTTTGACTTACTGCTTTGTGTGAATGCAGAGGAATTGAGCATTATGTGCATGCAGAGGAAGAGTCTGTTAAGCACATCTTTATGGATAGACTACTGCGTGCATGAGGTGTTCTTCCACAGATGTGCTCAGCAGTCTCTTCCTCCACATAACAAAGAATGTATGCCTTATAAAGAAGAAAACAATGCTGTGTACGTGTGTGTGTGTGTGTGTGTGTAAGAATAGGCTGCTGAGTGGAAAATGCCTAAGTGGAAAATAACCACAGAAGGGATCATATCCAACCTCTCCTCCCACTAAAAAGATGTAATTCCATCCTTGAAATTGACTAAGTTTGCTGGTTAAATTTGTTCTGTGCAAGCTCAGTGAAATTCAATACTTTGCCATTTTCACTGTTGTGAATATTCTTTTAAAAAACACAACAAAACAGTGATTTGCATAGAGCCTAAGCGTGGTCTCAACCCATTTGTTGAGAAGCTAAAGTTCCTGGCACTGCTAAAATTGTGGCAGTCTTGAAAAAATAGGCTTTCCGATCTGAGTTCTTGGGTTGGGTGACTTGTAGCACAGAGTTCAAAGCCTGCTGGGCTGTCTCCCATGATTGCCTAAACCTAAATATCCAAAAATTGCATTTATCCCTTAGGAGTATCGTGGCTATACACAATACAGTCCCACGTGACTGTTTTGTAAGAAAACAAGAATAATGTGGGCTACATGAAATGACGGTAAAGTAGGAGCAAAACTGGTGAAAGGTCTGTACTCAGAAGAGTGGTTATCAATTGTTCACTTTCAGACTGTGGAGATGTATCTAGTAGCTTCCGATGCTGTCCTGAGTCCAATTCTAGTCAACAATTTCATTAATGACTTGGATAATGGAATGGGCAGTATGTTTAGAAAATCTACAATGACATCAACCTGGAAGGGGTTGCAAGCACTTTGGAGGGCAGGATTGAAATCAAAATGACTGGGCAAACCGGAGAATTGATCTGAAATGAACATGATGAATTTAAGGAAACACAAGTGCAAAATACGGCACCTAGGAATGAAAAAGAAAATACACAACTACAATATGGGAACAATTGTCTAAGTAGACTGCAGAAAAGGATCTAGGAGTTATAGTGGGTCACAAATTGAATATGAGTCAACAGTGATGAAGCTGTGAAAAAGAAAAATTTTGCACCTGTACTAACAGGACTGTTGTATTTAAGACACAGGAGATAACTGGTGAGGCCTCAGCTGAAGTACTGTGTTCGGTTCTGGGTAGTACACTTTAGGAGAAATGTGGACAATCTGGAGAGAGTCCAGAGATGACCAGCCAAAATGATCAAACGTCTAGCAAAGCTGACTTATGAGGAAAGGCTAAAAATGGGCCATTGTTCAGTCTTGAGTTAAGAAGACTGAAGGGAGACCTGGTAACAGTCTTCCAATATATTAAAATCTTGTGGCAGTATTTAGGATGGTGATCAATTGTTCTCCTTGACCTACCTTCAGTGGATGTGAAGTAATGGGGTTAATGTGCAGCAAGGAAGATTTAGGTTAGATATTAGGAAACACTTTCTAACTATAAAGACAGTTGAACACTGGAATAAGATTCCAAGAGAGGCTGGCTGAATTTCCATCACTGGAGATTTCTAAGATAAGTTCGACAAACACCTTCCAAGGACAGTCTAGATATACTTGGTCTTTCCTCGGCACAGAAGATGGGACTAGATGATCTCTCGAGGTTCCTTTCAGCCCTACATTTCTATAATTCTACTGTAAGTTTTACATACAGGAAGTACACACATATAGACTAATCTGTCACTCTTCCCACTCCACTCTTCCTTAATTACCTGCTCTTCTCTTTTGTTGCATTCCGTACCCTCTGCTTTCCTAGTCATACCAACCATGACCATTTATTTGTTCAATTCTATAACAATTGTCCCATGTCACTGTGGAAATTATTATTCTTACCCTCATCGTCTTCTGCCTTCCCCCATTCACTTGTTTTGTTTCCAGCCATACTGACTTGTCATGTCTTGTGTTAATTTGGACCAAAGGTGGACAACAAGATGGGGGCGGTTCACCAGGGTAAGTCCCTGGTGGGCCACAGCAACTTTATTTATCTGTGCCTCCTCAGGTACAAGTGCTTGCAGCTCCCGTTGGCCACGGATCATATTTCCCAGTTCATGAGAGCTGTGCGAAGTGGTGTGCACAGGGACACCACTTCCTGCAGCTCCCATTGGCTGGGAACAGTGAGGTGTGGCCAACAGGCACTGCAAGCACCTGTACTTGTGGAGGCACAGGTAAATACAGTGGTGGTAGCTTGCAAGTGGCTAACCCTGGGAACCGTGTCTGGCCCACAGGCCGATTATCACCCAGCGCTGATTTACATTCTGAAGAACCCATGTCTGTGGAGAGCCTTGTACAATGGGGTCTCCTGATGATGGTGTCTGGGTGCTATCCCAGTAGAATCAATTACTAATTATAGGGGAACAAGCGGCATGATGCACCCTTGTTAAGGTGAAATTATTTGTTTAATGAATATTGGCTAGATATGATCTAGCCCTACATGGCTGTTCAGGGGAACAAAAGGGCATGAGAGAAATGATGAGAGAGGAGACTGAAGGGAGTGGAGGCTGGCTGGAGCCTTAGCTGACATACCCGCTGTTTGCTAACATGTTTCATTCCCCCTCGGAATAGAGGGGAGACCTTAAAACCAGATTATAGCTCTCTCAATAACAGTCTGCTTCCTGGGCATTTTCTGGGGGCAGAGCAACAATTCACTGATCCTTGTTCAGGGCAGAACATCTCATGACATGGGAGGACACCACGCTGTGTGTGTCTGAAAGAGAGCAAGAGCAAGTGTGAGTGAGAGAATACTATGCTCAAATAAATTATATAAAGCTTTATCTGACAGAACAATTTCTTCTGACAATATAGGCTACAAAATTGAAGCTCAAGGGGCTTGTACAGGTCAACAGGAGACTCCAAAAGATAAAACAACAGACCTATAATTTGAATGTGGTGGGAGCTCGGGAGCTTTTTATTTTAATACTTGGTACCTATCGAAAATAAAATAAACCTCTAACTTAAAATTGGATTCTGTTATTTGGATGTTTCTTTCATATTGCTTTTATATATGCTTGGGATGTAAATGTTTCTCTCTATAAAACAATACGTCACCACGCAATAATGGATCATCATCATCATCAGATTTGGCTCCTTTTGAAGGCATTCAGCTGCACACTGTCTCATTCTGAAGGTTACTAGTTAGGAGATTAATCCCTTTTTGCCTTAGGCATGAGAGAGGGGGAAAAATTGCCTACTCAGTTCAGCTTCTCAGTCTCAGAAACACTTCCTTCCTCAGCTTTGCCTGTATGCATGTATAATATACATTAAATACAGAATGGAAGAGACACAAGAATGGCATCAAGAGAATATCATTAAGATTCTGGAGAGAGATCTTCACCCATGCTCTGGTTCCTTTGTACTGGATAAAAGAGCTGAAGCATTGTAAAGATGTTTTAAAAGTCTATTTCCCACCAGGGGAGGATTCCAGGAGGGCAACTACCTAAAACACCTCGTCAGTCTCTGGAGCAGGCCAAGATCAGAGCAATGCAAAGATGGTGTAAAACCATCCCTCTTGCAGGCTGTGAGTTCCATGTCATGGCTCTAAGAAAGGCAGCAGGGAAATTCACCCTGGTGCTTGTTTTCAGTATTTTTAGCACTGGCAGGAGGGTTTGAGCATTTTCTAGGGAATTTGTGGCTAAATTTAAAGGAGCATAATTTTATTTTTATCAGTTAAATCCTTCTTCACAGACACACTTCGAATGATTTAAACAAGGGTTAAACTCATCCAAAGCCCCACATTGCTATAGTTCAGTTACTTGTGAATATGGGGACCAAGGCCAACATTTTCAAATATATAACCCTGACGTTAGGCTCCCGTCATCCATATTTAGTCACTTAAATAAGTGGCCAGTGTGGTCAAATTAAGTTGTGGGGTACTCAACATTTCTGAAAGATGGATTGGAAGTCTGCCTTTTTGCTAACTCCTCTGATTTCATTGCAAGTCTCATGATAGTTGCTGGTTTTCTTAAAGTCAAGGAGCCTTGTTATTATTATGAAATCTCTCCTTGTATATTTAAAAAAAGAAAATTTCTCGTCCTTATTGTGGTAAATTGCATGAAAACATAACCCAAACGTATCATAAAATGACACAATCCAGAAGGCAAATAAGAACCTAAATGTATTGTTTTTAAACAATCTCATTGTTTTTAATCCAATTTCATGATTTTTTTTTGGGGGGGGGGGGAGACTTCAGATGTTTGTACACGTGGGCTGTGTCTACATTGACACCCTTTTCCGGAAAAGGGATGCTAATGAGACAAGTCGGAATTGCAAATGCAGCAGGGATTTAAATTTTCCCCGCGGCATTTGCATGAACATATAACTGCCGCTTTTTCCGGCTCGGGCTTTGACGGAAAAAAGCGCCAGTCTAGACGCGGCTCTTGCGGAAAATAAAGCCTTTTCCGGAAGATCCCTTATTCCTGATTTTAAGAGCCCGAGCCGGAAAAAGCGGCAGCCATGTTCATGCAAATGCCGCGGGGAAAATTTAAATCCCCGCTGCATTTGCAATTCCGACTTGTCTCATTAGCATCCCTTTTCCGGAAAAGGGTGCCAATGTAAACACAGCCTTGAGGTTGATAATACTGTGCTATGCCCCCATATTTTGGAAAATCTTGGCCTTAAGAGTTTTTCAGATACTGTAGTAGTCTTCCTCATAGCTATACAATCAAAACTGTGCAGGCTGGGTTAGTAAATGAAGAGAGAAATTGGTTTTATGATAAACATTTCTCATGTGCAACCTTTTCAATCCACCAAAAGCCAAAGGAATGTTCTGGCTACTCGGAACAAGTTTCCCAGTCTATACATCACACAGCTAGCAAACATTAGGAGATGTTGAACAGAAACATATTACTAGTAATAATACCCAGAGTGATCACAATTAGGACAGCCTGCATTGTGCATTAGCACGGTAAAGCCACCGTTGATATCTGCAATCTGCATCCCACTTTTTCTAGCCATTTGAAATGTGAGAAGTCCCTATGAGCATTACTTATTATGAGCAAAACCAACAAGCATTTACTGTCTTGTGAGCATATAGAAAAATCAATCATATGATTAAATGATGCCAGATTCAGTTAATTAGCAAGCAAATTCATTACATTATAATGAAATAGTAGAAGAAGAAACCTTTCACAAGTGAATTGAAAGGAACCCTCAATTTGAAGGAATAAATAGACCCAGGGCAAAATTATTCACAGTGCAAACACCACAGGAGAATTCCACCCCATCCTTCCCACAGACAATCCCATATTTTCCAAGATATACTTAAGGTTCATTGAACATTTTTCTTTTACATTTTGCTCTTCATCCCAAATGACCTTAATGTTATTCAGTGTGTGTTGTTGACATTTGAAGGTAGGGAAACAAACACGACAAACAAAGGCATGCTTGCAGCCAGTTCACACAGCAGACAGATATTGTACTGTCTCTGACACAAAACAGGTTAGGCAAGGTAGACCTCATCTATCCCTGAAGGGTTTCTGATGACATCCTATTTCTTGCTGCTGCACCAAACTTCATTAAAGTCAGAGTGAAATGTCACATTGTGACACTTGGCTGGTAGGAATCCTTACACCTCTTTTCACATCTCTGCTATATTCCTGCTCTCTTAATTGTAAAAGAATTAAGTCTCTCATTTCATTAATGTTTCTCATATTAAAAAATATATATCCTTTGGAATTAATAGGGCTGATGAGTAGTTAACCAGATGGCAGCGTGCTGATGTTTAGATCATGTGCCCAAGACATTCTTCCTTTGTTTTATAAAGTTTATTTTTTTTAAAGTAAACAGACGTGTACGACAAGAATGCCCCTTAATGCACTGGTCACTAAGGCCTGAATTGCCTGCTCCTGTGATAAAAACCACAAGAGCTTACTCTGGTGGGAATGGAATCTCCTTGAGACTTCTCTCTGAGGAGAAGCCCTCATGTAGTTCTGCTGGGGGAATGGAAACTCTGTGGATCCAGGAAATCTGAGGAAGACTAGGGTCATGAGTAGGGAAGCCCTGTTCCTCTGCAGCTGGTAAGGTCCTGGACTTAGGTTCCATCAGAAGTATGCTACCAATTCCAAGTTGTATGGTCCTTCTTGCAGATCTCTGTGGGGAGGAAGGGGAACAATACACATCCTACATGCCCACACCTCTGCAAGACCTATCTCTGCCTCCAGTTCCAGCTCCTTGTCTTCATGTTTCAGGGCATATGTAATCCTGACTACACTCCATTTCTGCCATAATTTCCCCCTTCCTACATTCCTTGCAGTCTCTCTTCTAATTGGCTCCCAATGCTGATGTTACTGCTATGCTCTGAACATTCACCTACTTCTTGGTCACCAATCTCCTGCAAATGTCTACTTTCAACCAATTCCTTTCAGAAGGGATTCTTACTCCATTCATTTCATCAACAACCCCACCCTTCCTCATCTCTGAGTTCTTGCATCTTGTCTTTGTTATCTTTCTTGGGAGATACCCATTTCAAAGAAAGGAAAATATCTTCATTTTGTGATTTATTGTCTATAAGAAGCATTACACAAATGAATAATAATTATTACATTATTATTTAAGCATTATAATGATAATGAATTAATTATTCAAGAAATGAGGTGATGTTTTGAAGCATTATGATGATAATATATTAAATTGGAAGTAATTTTATATTCCAGGTTTCAGCCAGGAATAATTTTTTATGGTAATGTTAGGGACAAATATTTATAATGAGTGGCTGATGAATAACCAAAGTAGTTCTACTATTAAATTTCTTAAGGAAGTGTCCCTTCCTTTCTGGACTGGTGGAAAGGGGAAATTTCTCACAGTCTGAACATAATTATAAGCTCCCTAAATACAGAATAATTGGGGAAAAATCATTGCTTTATTACATAATCATGAGTTCTTGGTTTTTCAGTTTTTCTGCTACAACTTTATTCAGTAATATTTCTGCTGATTTAACATTGCATCTTTTAAAAAGCTTCATGGGATACAAATTGCTAAGTTTATGCTTTGATGATCTTTGAACACTTTTTCATCAACCAAGAACTATCTCCTTTCGCTTCCACTGACAGCCCCGAATCACAGTAGATCTTTTGCTCTTTATCTAGAAAAATCCTTAGTTTCTTAGGTGGCCACTAAAATTGTCTCTGTTTCCTCTAAGTCAATCTATGTGTTAATTTGCCAGCCTTTTGCCCATTTGACTCATATCTATTATTATTTTTACTATTTCTATTAATATTATTAATAACCAAACATCATTTCAAAGACATTTATACTTGTATAAATTGTTTGAAACAAATCAGAAATGTGCTCTTCTAGCTTTATTCCTTTTTTTCATCTGTTGACATGAAGAGTTCAGGGCAACTACAGCTAGACATTTGAAAACCAATAAAGGGAATCTAGCTGTAAAGAAATCCTTTGAGTCAACTTTACTTCTGTTTTTGCTTTTCAGCATCGTGGATGCCCACAAAAATTCCTTGTTTATTATTTGAGAGAAGGTGAAATTACAACTGAAAAAAGTGAGCATTTTTAACCATTTGTTTATCTTTTAGCTAGAAGAAACATGTTTTGCTTTCTCTCTTATCAAGCCCTGTAAATCCCAAGATAAATAATAAAATCACAAAAGAACAATTTGGATTTAAAGTGGTGTCTTTCAAGAATCACATTTAATAAAGTACCATTAACTTAATTTTGGGGGAAAAAAAAGTAATTTCAAAAGTATAGTTTCTAGTGGACCATTTTAAACTGTAGGTGCTAAATGATAATTTTGAAAAATTCATCTGAAATTTTTGTTTATAAAGGGGTTTCTGCTCCCCTGTTGGTTTATACTCAGGATTTTCCAGCAAGGAAGAAACTGAATATCACCTTGATTCAGCAAATCACTTAAGCACAGGGGTGGGCAATAACCGGTCTGTGTGCTGGACACAGTTTGCCAGAGTTAGCCACTGGTGGGCTGCTAGATGCTTAATATACTTGAGAGTGCACAGGTTTGTCTGTTCACAGTTCCCATTGGCTCTGGTTCACTATTCCCCACCAATGGGAGCTGCAAGGAGCTGTATACCATATACATATACCATTTAATTTATTAATTCATTCCAAAACTTCCTCTACTGACACCTCTATCAGATTTGTCACCTAAAAAGACTGGCTCAGAAATGTAAATCTCCCTCACATGCTCTACATGAAGAATGATGCAAAGAATTCATTTAGTTCTAAATTTCCACATTGAGAACCTGGTATTAAATTGAAACTTCCAGCTATGTGCAGTTCCTCCGAGTCTTCTTCTCTTGGATGGCTATAGTCCACCCATCCTCATATCTATCTCCAGCAATGTAGAATGCTACCATGACCTCCTGTCTCTAGTGGTTACTAGTTACAAACCACCAGTCCTTTTCTGTGACTTCATCTCTCTCCAGTTTCTTGGTGACCAGTGTTATGGGGTGCTGCCACAGAAGACCCCTTGGGGCTGCTTGATAAAGCCACTGACACTCACCTTCCTGCTCTCCGGGGCCCCTCACCACTCATTCCTGCTGGGCCAGATCTTCTGGTCTCCCCCAGACAAGGCACAGGACCTGAGATAACGCCCCCTCCCTCCCCGCCAAAGAGCAATGAAGACCCTGAATCACTCCAGTTCTGGGAAAATGCAAATCCAGGAAACTAACCCCCAAATGAGAGATCAAAACCCCAAATAAATCCATCTTTCACTGTGTTAGAGTTTCGCACACTGAAAGATCATTCCCTAGAAAATTCCCTGGTCAAACTGGTATCCCCCTACCAGCTGGGGTGGTCATATGTCTTCCAAAGATTATCCACTGGGACATCTGGTATTGGCCACTGTCGGTAGACAGGATATTGGGCTAGATGGCCCTTTGGTCTGACCCAGTATGGCTGTTCCTATGTTTTATGGTCTTATCATTCCATGGCCCCACCGATTGCTTGGCAGGCTTCCTACTTCTGTTGTACTTTAATTTTTTGCTTTTAGTTTTCGAGTCTTTGGCTAGTTGCACTTCAATGTCTTTTTTGGCCTGACAAGTTACACTTTTACATGTGACTTGCTGGAGTTTATGCTCCTTTCTATTTGCCTTAGTAAGATTTTATTTCCAATTTTTAAAGGGTGTCTTTTTGCCTCTAACCACTTTCTTTTTACTGTGCAATTACATTGGCCATGGTAGCATTTTCTTGTCTTTTTACTGTTCTTTTTATTTTGGGGTATACATTAATTTGAGCCGACCTTAGGGTGTCTTTAAAAGTTTCCATGCAGCTTGCAGGCATTTCACTTTTGGGAACATATTTTTTAATTTCTGTTTAACTAGCATCTTTATTTTTTGAGGTTCCCATTTCCTAAGTTAAGTGCTACTGTGGGGGGCTTCTTTGCTATTCTCCCCCACAAGGATGTTTAAATTTATCGATATTATGGTCACTATTACTGATCAATATTGCTCACTTGGATCAGATCCTGTGTTCCATTTAGGATTATATCAAGAATTGCCTCTCCCCTTCTGGGTTCTAGATAGTGTTATCTCTGAGCTGTGGAGCAGCGCAGCTTCACAGGTGATTAATCAGCCCCGCCCAGTCAGTGAGTTCTATGCACAAGTTGATTAATCATCTGTGAAGCTGTGTTGCCCAGCAGCTTAGAGGGAACACTGGTTCCAGAACCACCTCTACCAAGAAGCAGTCATTAATACTATCTAGAAACTTTATTTCTGCATCCTGTCCTGAGGTGACATGCACCCAGTCAATATGGGGATAGTTGAAATTCCATATTATAACTGAGTTTTCTATTTTTATACTCTCTCCAATCTCCTGGAACTTTTCACAATCATTATCACCATCATGGTGATACATTCCTACTGCTATACACTTATTATTCAAGCATGGAATTTTTATGGTACAGTTTGAGTAATTTAAGATTTTTTACTGAATTTTTTACTATTTTTTTTACTATATTTGATACTATACTGTATCTATGCTTTCTTTTACATACAGTGCCAGCACTACACAAGTATAAGCTATTCTGTCATTCTTATATATTTTGTAAGTTTGTATTACATCATCCCACCAAGTTTCTGTGATGCCTTTTGATGGGGCAGTTGCCCTGCACTGGAATGAAAAGGGTGCAAACAGCCCTAGGAGAGGACTGAGGCTTGGAATCAATTGGCTTTTAACAGCCAATAGGAGCCTGGCAGGGCTATATAAAAAGATGGCTGGCCAGGAAGTGCTCATTCCTGCTCCAGCTCTGAAAGGAAAGGGACCTGCTGCCATGGGATGCCTTGGACAGAGCAATACTGGGGGAAGGTTAGAGTGAGCTAGGGGAGCTGGGGCCTGAATAAATCACAGGGGGTAGCCCTGCAACAGCGGCCTATGGAGGTACTAGGTCATTTTTTAGTTGTCTGCCTTCAAGTGATGTATTGAATGGGACTCTTTTTTTCCCACTGACTCTCATGGGTTCCTAGCTGTACTTTCTGAACTACTATACTCTCTTCTTTACCAGGATACAGAGGATCATCATTAATAGATCCTCCCATATGGATTGTCTGTCTGAACCTTGTGCTCCTCCATGAGTGCTGGCTTTCTTCCTTCCTCTATGACCTTCTCAATTGTACATGCCAACAATCTGGAATTGTTTTGGCTTTGGTGAAGCTAAACCAAGAAACTTCCTGTGTATGGTCCTCCTTTCCCATTATCAGAGCTAAGCACATATATGTTTGTTGGATTGGGGTGTAACATCCTGCTCACAAGTAAGCACAAGTGTTCACCCATCAGTTAGTACAACAGGTCAACATGTATTGTTTGCATGACTGAGTCTTAAATGGTGCATACCCCTTTTGTCTGCCCTCTTCAAAGGGCTGCATTTCACCTCAAGTGCCATCACCTGTACAGAGAAACAAACTAAAAGATTTTGAGAATTTTCTCCACTAACATTTTTTTCAGTTATATTACTTTAAGTGTAACTTGTAACCATTAGAGGTGCCTTTCCACATAGAAACGCATCACCCAACCAAGTTTAGCCATTAGTTCAGGGTCAACATAATGCTGTGAACTACAGTAGGTATTAGTATTCTCTGATTGAAGACAAACAGAAAGAATAAGTGATTTGCCCAGGTTCATCCAGCACATTGAGAGCAGAATTAGGGAGATAATACATGGTTCTGATTTTCAGTCTTCATTTCTAATCACTAGGCCATTCTTTCTTACACAGTTACACATACATTTTTGTATAGGTTTTTTTATTGTAGAGTATAAAGTTTGGCTCACAATCACAGTTAATCTAAAAACCATGGATTTTGGAAAGCCAATTTTGGATATTCCAGGGAAGATTCTATGGTTAAATTAGGCCTAAAACCATGCTTAGTAACAATTTACATATAGGACCCAATTCTTAAAAAATGAGTTAAATACAGACACTGCCAGTGGAAATATTCAAAGTACACAGAAGCAAATACCACATCAGGTTTTGGACAACCATAACCCTATCAGGTTTATCATGGTATGATTAAGGCAAAAGGTTTCATGGTTTTTGAAAAACACATAACTGGGTTTTCTTGCACAGCACACTTAGAAAATTCCAAGGTTCTGTATTGTCCCTAAATGTGGTGGTAGGAGAAAAATGAGTAGCTCAGCGTGACAATGAAAGGATTCAGATCACTGAAGCATCTGAGCCACTAGTCGCAAATACAGATCAGTGATGTTATATGAAAATACATGATGGAACAAAAAAAAAAATCAGAATAGACAACACATTCGGTTATGGTTAACTATGTCTGGATTTTTCCATATGCTCAGAAATAGTATCAGTTTTTCATTGTTTGTATCCTGCAATTGCTAAGAATGCACTTGATTATTTGAGAAGACTTCAGTTTCTAACATTGGTAATCCTAAAAGACCCATGATTTTCTTTACATCACATATATTGCATGCTAAAATAGAAATTATAATACAAACCCTACTGATGACACATACTCAGATTTGGTATTAATTGATTTTACAGTTTCTCTGTAAAAAAACTGCAGAGCAACTGGTAACTGAATTATGGCAAAATAAATGAACAGAGAATGAAGGGAAAAGCATAGAACTAGTATAAAATGGAACGGAAATACAACATTTTCCTAAACACTGGATGACCTAAGATAACTGGCCCCTTGGTAGAGCAATCTCTAAGGTCCATGCTAGCTGTCAGTCACCTGTAAGTACATACACATGGTAGATAGGGTTAATCAAGTCTGTGCCCTGGTCTACACTATGATCTTATTTCGAAATACCTCCCCCCAAGTTTGAATTTATAAGTGATGCATCCACACTACCAAGGCTGTTATTTTGAAATAATGGGCTGCACAATTTGAACTCTGTACTCCTGCTTTTCATCAGGAGTAACGCTAATTCTGAAATAATAATTTAGAAATAAAGGTAGTGTGGATGTTCCTGTGCTGCTAATTCAAACTAATTACTCCCCAGTGCTTCCTGGGGCTCTAAGTCCGAGGTAGCGCGTTCACATTAACAGAGCCTGCCTCAGGCTAATTTAGAGGCATCCCCATATTGTGTACATGCTAGTTCCAATTTGTTAAATTGGGAGCTCTTAAGTTGAATTTAGTAATTTTGAAATAGTTTCCTAATATAGACATGGCCTATGACAACATTTCTGGGCAGTCTTTTTATTTAGAATTAATGGTCACTGAACAGCATCTCAACATACTGGGCACAAACGAAATCAACACTGTATTCCTATTACATCTTTTCTAGGAGGTTATTTAGTGAATCACCATTCAAGACACAAGTAGCAAAGGTAGTGTTTAAGCACTTTTTGCATCAGAACGCTCTTGTTATTTAGGAGGCAGGGAACCAGAAAAAAATCTTACTCTCTCTGAGAAGATCCAAATTATGGCCATTTCTCTAGCTGACAATACCAGCAAGAAGATGCTAAAGAGAAGCAAATGTCTGTGTAAATATCAGCAATACAAATGGGCTCTTCTAAATCCAGATCTCCTACACTGAGCTTGCTCCGAAACCACCTTGGTACAGAATTTTCTTCTAATCACTGCTACACACTGCTTGACTGCTTTCTCCCAGGTTTGTTTTGACTAAAGATAAAAAGAGAATGGGGCAAATCTTCAGCGTGTGTGCAATTCCCCACTCCCCAGCCTATATCACATTGGGCCATGATCTTGTGGGCTCTCATAAACTAAGCAGGGTTAATCCTAGTTAACACTTGGTGGGAGAG
This sequence comes from Rafetus swinhoei, assembly GCA_019425775.1. Classification (NCBI taxonomy): domain Eukaryota; kingdom Metazoa; phylum Chordata; order Testudines; family Trionychidae; genus Rafetus; species Rafetus swinhoei. Next base: position 162,390,147 of record CM033424.1, read on the forward strand.
CATCAGGGAAAACCTAGGGCCTGGCTTGGCAATCATTTCTCCCTATATCTTGAGACAGTGTCTCAGGAAGCTGTAAGGGGTTACTTATTAATTGCGATTTATCTTAATGTTGATGGTTTCCCACAGTGGTGAGACAAATGCATAACAGTAACAAGTGAAGGCTATTACTTTTTTCTCTGTAACCCTAGTAGTGTATAATCTATAACTATTTTCATTTGGGTTTCCTTGCACATATAGCTCACAGAATAGCTAGCCAAGAAATTCCATACTGAACAACTCTATGAGGAGTCATTTCACCTGCTAGTGAAACTCCCATGTTCCATATATTTTTAGAGTAAATAGATGTAAGTATCCTATATATTTTGCAAATTATACCAACAAGTGGAAGAAGAGGCATATCAGGCGGTATTTGGAAAAATAACAGTTTTCCAGTATCTTTTGGGAACCTTAAGAAATAACTTTTACTAGAAGATTGTATAGTGAAACAGCAGGCCCTTATCCTTATGCTGTGTGATAAATTTGTCTTTGTTAAAGTATTAGAACATATGTATATGTTAGCTCTTAGTGCTTCAGCACAGTTGTTTCTGAACAGAGTGCTATTAACTACGGGAACATATGCAGAGTCTGAACATCTGTGTAATGCTCTACTTCTCAAATGCTCTGTGGCTCAGTGCTGACCTTACTCTGTTGCAGAGAAGATCCACGTGAAATAAACAATACCAGTGAGATTAAGGTACTTTTATGAGATGCACATTGAATCAAGCACACTATATAGCTGAAAATATGTTTACTTATTGGAAGTAGTGTGATTCCAGTTTGTAAAATTTAGACCCAGATCCAAATTCTGAATAAACCAAGGGATTCAGAGTTTAGTTCAATCAACTACAAGCATATCTGAAATTTGAATAAAGATTCAGCGCTCAAATCTCTCCTTTCACAAAGTTTGGGGTGTTTGGACTCTAATTTTCTATTTGTAAGTCTGTTATTTGAAAACAGAGCTCTGAAAATGAATATTGAAAAAAAAAAACCTGACACATTTACAATAAAGCAAAAAATGACAAAGAGGGGAAAAGTAATTTGAGTGAGACAGTTAAAAGGAAAGCAGTTAAAGACATGTAATTACTTCTTTATTGTCTGAATTAATATGGTAGCAATAGCTTCAGCATACTTTTTTATTTTGAGTAGAAAGATAGTTTGTTATGAGCTGTCTCTCCATGAATATCTGCAGGATGTAATTTAAATGACTTGCAATAAAAAAAGGCAATTACTCATATAACATGGGCATAATGAAATCTGACTGCTTTATCTTTCTACCATTATTAAGACCAGTTTACATTTGGTAATTTGTTTTTTCTTAAGATATCTATTTGCACGGAGCAATAAATCTTTGGGGAAGGGGGAGGAAATGTATATGGGTCAAGTAAGTCAAGAATACAATTATGGTGAAATTATAGCTCTTCTGAGTAGGTACCCTACAGAAGAAAGAGGGCTTGGTGGGTTTTCCCCTCTACAAAAGCAACTACATTTCCCCTTTCAGTTCAAGAAGAGGCCAGCTAGCACCAGCTACCAGTTGAGTCCCAAGAAAGGATGTCTCTGAACAGGATAAAGCTGGGGTCAGTATACTCCTGAACACAGAATCCAGCTGCTTAGTGAGCATGCTGCATATGTTTCTGATCATGGCTCACTGTGCTTGGCTGAAGCAAAAGGAGCTTAAATGACATGGGTGCAATTTCCCTTGAAGTTAACTGCGAGAAGATACCCACGTGGTTGTAGGCAAACACAGAGTGACTCCACTTCTTCATTGAGAACACTGTACTTTTATTGATATTGCTTCCCCTTTTTAGGAAGGCATTATAAAACTGTAAGTAAATGGAAAGCAGTGGGTCTAAGTCTATAACTCTTATGCCCTTTGAGTAGAACCTATCCTCACAAGCAATCTCAGGGTACATCTATACTACATGGCTATTTCGGGATACTTTTGGTATCCCAAAACAGCTACCCCATATCTACACAAGCTGCTCGAATATTTTTCGAAATAACAGGTGCGCTATTTTGCCATCCCGGTAAACCTCATTGCATGAAGGTTAAGGGATTGCTCAAAATAGCGTGTTATTTAAAAATTTGGCGCTGTGTAGATGTGTCAAACTTCAAAATAAGCTATTTCTAGTTTAGGGTGCTGTGTAGACACACCCTCGCTGAGTTTGATGGGACTACCCCACATGTGAATGGGATTGCAGGATAGGGCCCAGTGTTTCTCTCTCACTAGAATCATACACATTAGTTGAAGCACATATATGTCTATTGAGTAATAAACCCTTACAGATATACTGAATAGCTATGTAATTTGGCTAATTAGTGCCTTTCTATACTTTGCTTTAGGTAGATGCAGGAGCAATGGTGTTGCAAAAACTTCATTCCAACATCTAATTATTCTCAGTGTTCCAGGGTGACACAAAGTTGTGGTGTAATATGTCAGAATGATGGACTATGTAGCCTGTCAAACTGCCAAAAATGTAAAGTGTCAAACATAAATAGATTTTTTTTTACTCTATCAGATACTGCTTAGAAGATGATATTCTGAATTGTCTGGAGACATATTAGCCAAATTTGCAGATGATACTTCATCCTCACTACCCAGAGATTACATTTGCTTCTGTATCTGAAAAGCATTGTGCTGGAAATCATTAATATAACTGGTTTCACCCAGGAGAAGGAAATTTAAGCACTATGGGATTGATCTCTTTTATGCTTGTTTATTAAATTTGACTGTAACTCCCAGAAAGGTATTTTCATGCTATCAGATTATGTATGGCACATTACCTGCTTTTAGTTCTTCTGGTATACCTTCTTTCAGAGGTAACAGAAGTTCATTCCTTTGGGTTGTATTTATATTTACACTACAGCACTGCCTAACTTCAGTTATTATCTCAGCATGATATCTAGCTGCAGGTTGGGGTATCACAAGTCAAAGAATAACTAGTGAGTGCAACAACAGAAATTGAGCTAATAATAAGTAACAGCATTATATATTTTGATACAAACATAGGGCCACATTCTCTAGGCCCTGTTGTATCTTTTGTTCACTATGCTGGCAGTCTGCTGCAACAGCTCCTAGAAGAATTCCCCCAGTGCAGGAGTAGACGATGATGGGTGTACATAGCCCTACACTGCTAGCCCAGGAGAGCAGACATGCCATGAGGCAGGATGAGGAGTGGACAGAGAGCAATTGCTCTCCAGCTATTCTGACTGTTCCCTACACTGGAGAGTGGAGCTGCTCAACAAATGGAATGTGCATGCTTTGCTTAAAACCAATATTTCTCCCTAGCCTGTGTTTGTCTTTTCTATTTAGACAATAGCATCTCATTGTTTCCTTGCACTCTTATGACTGTCTGGGTCCTGGTTTTTTTGGGATAGGCACTGTCTTTTTTTGAGGGGGGGAGGTGCGCACGCGTGTGCGCCTGGTTCTGGTCCTTAACTGAGGTTCTAAGCACTGCAGAAACACAAAAATAAATAATTTTAATAGGCTTTAAACCATTTTTACTGTATGTCCTGAGAACCTAACAGAGTCTCTAGTCCTTAAGAAAGACCTTAAATTTATCCTAACACCTCCTCTCCTCCACAAGACAACTAAGTATTTTTATCCCCATTAGACACATGGGAAAATATGGCAGAGATAAATTGAGAGATTTATGCATGTTTATAGAGAAAGTCTGTAGCGGAGATAGGCTGTGTCACTCTCAAGCCTCATGACTAAGCAACCACTGTCTCAGAACCAGAGAATTTGGCCATTTACTTCAGTGTGACTATGAAAGGTCACTACTGTCATGGAATCCCAAATGTTGCCATTTACATAGATCATGCTACCATACATTAACAGTTTATTACTTATTGCTTTGATCAGCTGCTGTGCATTAACAGTTTGATAGTTCCCGTTCATTTAGTCCTTCAGAAAGGGACTAAACAAAAGTGAACTAACAGAGTATTAATACGTGACAGCTGGGTCCCCAATGTTGCAATGACTGCATCGTGAAATGATCTATTTTACTGCAACTGTGCCATGAATTTTGTATTATTTTACCATGACAAAATCACATCCATGCTCTTGACCATGTCTCCTCTTTGTGTGGAATTTCAGCTCTGGATTCTCCCATCAAATAGTAATTTAGACAGAGATGGGGAGCCTTTTTAGGGTTGGGGGCCATTGACCCACAGAAAAGTCAGTGAGCGGCCATGCACAAGTGAGAAGCAATGTGGCCCCTGACTGAGGAGAAAGACACTGCCCACATTCTCCTTGCACACTGGAGCCTAGGAAGGCCTAGACTAGTAGAGTCTGTGTGCTCCATCTCTATGGGAGGATGGTGGGGGCTGGTTGTAGTGGAGTGTCAGCGCGCGGGCTTCCCAGTGCTGGGGGGGTGGGAGCTCTGCACCTCAGGAGCCAGATCCAGGCAAGCCGGGGGGCGGTCCCCAGGCCTTAGGTTCCCCACCCCTGAATTAAGCCATATCATTGTTATAGTAAAAATGGAATCTTACTGTATGAAATAAGGTACTTTTTGTTACACTTTACATTTAAAGAGATTATAGTGGCCAACCAGATACCGCATGGCATGAACTTCTATCCCTTACATTTCTATCATTAAAAATGATAACAGTAATATAAAAATTTGTAAATAAAATAGCAACAGAAGTCTATAATGATTTTATCAACAGAGATGGAGGAAGGAGTTAAAGGGCCAATGAACTGGATTTAAGTGCAACGTGTAGATTATATTAAATAAGAAAAAAGTTTGATTTCTTTATTCTTTTACAGAGCTGCATAACAACAGGATATTTACATGACATTTTACAAATGTCAGTCCTTAGTGAAGCATTGTGAACCTATACAAACTGCACTGCAGTAGTTTAGGAAATAATCAGAAACTGAAACTGACTATAAACAAAAGTGATACTCTGTAGTCTATTTTCATTGTCAACATAAAGTAAAATGAAAAAGTGTATAGATTATAAAGAGGGAAAAATAAATTGTAATATCATCACTTTAATAATCCAGATGCTATTAACAGAGGCATAGATCTTTCTAAGGACTTTTCTGTCCAAATACCTAACTCATGACAAAGTGGGATGTGAATCTACTCCCACACTAGCTTGCTGCACACTAAGTGGACCCTGCTGCTGCTGTCTAATAGTCCCTTAGTGCACTTTAAACTACTGCCGTTTCATCTGCTGCAGGCTGGTACAGAACAGATTTACACCCCTGTTCACCGTGAACTAAATGTTCACCCAGACAAGTCCTAAGTGTGCTTTCTATGCTGACAGTGTCTATTTAATCACATAAACTATCTGATCTCAGTGATCATGGCACAATTCAAAAATGATACAATACGTGACCTCAGTCTTGCGACCCAATCAGCACAGGCAGACACTTATGCCCATGTGAAGTTTCAGTGAAGTCAGTGGAGTGCTATTTAGGTATTATGGGTATGGCTATGTAAATCTGATTGCAGGATTGGGATCTGAGTTATCAAACAGCTTAGTATAAATTGTGACAGTTCTTCATCATATTCATTTGCTTGTTGGCTATATCCACATCCCCTAACCATTATCCATTTTTGCCTTTAGACTGTCAGCCAGATTGTTGGCATTCTGTGTTTGTACAGCATGCAGCATGATGGGGCCCCAATCCTGATTGTGCGCTTTGGGTGCTATCATAATATAGCTATTATTGCTGATACTAACTTTACGTCATGTTTGCATTGTGGCTGTGATTACTGCTGCCATGGTAAGTAAACTAACCTGTACAATACACCATTGGTTCTCAGACTGAACCCCCCCCCCCCCCCCCCAAAACCCAGAGTAACCTCTCTCTGCTATAGCTTTGGCTCCCTGCTATGCAAAAAAAAACCAAAACAAAAAACAAAAAGAGACCTAATGCTACTGAGTTAATAAACATAAAACATCCATGAAAAGCAATAAAGCTAGATCTTATAAAATGAAATCATGGCCATTTATCCCCCCAAAAGTATAATATTTAAGAGCTTTACACCCTTTAATTCCATCAGGGTCTCACTTTAACCTTTCGCAAGAGACTATAAAGGTTATTTGATTGAAACTGTTGTAATATGTGGCTCCTTTGAGATTTGTCCAGATTAGGTATGGTTCAGGTAGCCGCAATGTGCCCTTCAGTAACCCACAATCATTTTAACCCCAAGTGGAAACACATTTACAGTTTCTCTTGGAGGTCAAACAGTATGCAGCCTGAGTATGTTTTCGCGTAATAAATACTTTGAATTACATGAATGTTTTGGGAATTGAGACCTTTAACCCTGCAGAGAATTTTTTAAAAAGAGCAGAGAGAGAAAACCATGCTGAAGTCATGGCCAATGTGAAGTTGTCTCTTTATCCCATAAAATAGATACAGCATAAGCGATAAAACTGTAAGCTTCCCTATGCTGTCTGCCATTGTGACTCAAACCTGACATCGGGGACTGTTTCTAGTGGCAGGAGAGTAGTACAGTCCTTCCATGCCTTGAAATCTCTACTGAGATTATCAGCAAAAGTGTAAGTTTTTGCAATGCAGATACCTTTCCATTAGAAATGGGATTGAGTCTGCCTAACTCCTTCACACAGAACACTGAACAGCCAGCAGAAATTGGTCACAACTTAATTGAGAGCTAATTAATAGGTGCACCCGAACCAATCAATCCTACACAAAGGGAATATGCTGAGATGTCAACTTCTTTTGATTTCAAATCAAAAGCAGGCAGTAGGTTCAAGGCCCATGTCATCAGGCTCCCAGTAAATTTAATTATTAAATAATCTTTTAAAAACTGTATGTTTTAGTCATTTATTATACCTTCTAATAAACATAACAGTTTTTAACATACTCCAGAGTTTTTCTTGAAGTTATTTCTAATACCTGCCATCCCTGCAAACAAGAGGGAAACGGCCACCAAACGGTGTTCTTTCTGGCCCAAACTTCATCACTAGCAATAAAGATTCTGTTGGCTAAATACTCATCTCAGTTATATCTGTGCTACTCAACTTTTGTCAGTGCAATTGCTCAGGTTTAAGAAGGAGATACTTGAGGACTATAGATGCTACCATTACAGGTTTATCTGCACTTCTGTTCCTTTCCAGGTATCTCTGAAGGCACCCCTTCAGATGGTAGGCCTTGTGCTTTTACTTCTCCTGGGTTGGAATCACAATTCTCCCACTCTTAGAGTAGGCCCAGGGCTACATCTTTCTGTGTGTTAGCTGATTCATCACTTGCAATTGATCACTTTGGTAGTCTGTGACCAGTGGTAAATTCATTTAAGAAGATTGTCTAGTAACTCTAAGTACTGTTTAACCTTAACAACAGAAACAAAGCATAAGAGAAAAAGGATTTTTAAACAACAAAACACTCCATGCATATCAACCTCACCTAAACCCCTAACATCCTCTGATGGTGATCCAGGGAGGCCAAGTTTCCTCAGACATCCCCAGTGGTGTCCATGAGTGTTAGCCTGAGCAGCTCCTTTTTTTTTCCAGCCTGCCTTCTTTTGTCGTTGCAGTTCCTGGGAGTTTTGCCTTGAGATCCAGAACCAATTTGGTAGGTTCAGTGGGAGATTCAGTCCATCTCCAAGGAATCAGTGGCTTTCAAGGGACTGCTGAGGGTTGTCTTATCTCAAGTCATTGTTTTGCTTTCCTAATTGTTTCCCAAGAGCCCTGTTGATTTTGTCCAGTATAACATCCCAATAACTGGGCCAACATACCATGTTCATAAATTATTAAAAAGCAGCCCTAACTTCATCAGGGAAGGCCAGGACACAGGAATTTCGTTAGCAATCTGTTGAGGAATGAGCTACAAAAGAACCGTATTCACTTGCTCATAACGGTATTGTGCCTACAGGGACAAGAATGTAAGAAAAGCTCCCTCTGCCCCTGTTCTGAAGGTTAACTGGTGTCTTTGAATACACACATGGAGCACAACTACTGAGTATAAGGTGGCATTCTTACATAATGACTTTTCGGCGTAGAAGCGCCTTTAATATAGAAACACAATCTGCTAGAGACACAGACCTAAGTGCAGATGGCAACGCTTATTGTACTAGCTATTCTTTTCTCTGCCCTGGCAGAGTACTTGGATGCTAGACATAATGAATGGTGACAGGCAGAGACAGGAGTGCAGTGTTCAGTTTACTCATATTCATAAATAACATGATTTTAAAAATAGCATACAGGGCCTGATCATGCTCCTATTGCTGATAGTGCAAAAACTCCCACTGACTTTAATTAGAAAATGATCAGGCCTCATGTATCCATGAAATGACTTAGGAGACAGGTTTATAATGAGGTCTGATGCTATGATGAATGTCAGACTATCCCTGGTGTTGTGTGAAATGTCAATTTCCATTGTCAACACCAACGAAAGACTTGGATCTGAAGCCACAGATGTATACAGCTCAGTACAATGTAGTCATGATTAGAAAAGGAGGGGGAGGAAGGTGGAGAAATCCAATCCTAAACTCATGGAAATCAGTGGGTGTGTATCTCAGCAAGGAGCTCAGATTTCAGCTAGACATTGTACATTTAGCAACAGCCCAGCCTTAGGGATATGCAACAGTGAAACTACACATGCTGCCCTTTGCTGTTCTGTTCTCATCTCCTAGCCTCTCTCCACCTCAATGGCCAAAGCACTGATCCTGGGAACAGCAGCAAGAGAGCTGTTGTTCTTTTTAATTAGGCAAAAGATGATAACTGAAAAAAGTTCTTGTGACAGATGGATACAAATACACAGCTATGCAGAGTATGTGTCTGTGATGCAATGTGCCCTGTACTGCTACTATAATCCCCAGTTATTTGCCACACTAGCACTTCATGCAGCTTCTACTAAAGCTCACAGGTATCCAAAATGAAATCTAAATTTGTCTATTTCTTGGCACTGTAACAAGACAGATTTGTATCCATTGCTGGGGCAATTAGCCAGTACTGAAAAAACAACCCCTCCCACCCACATTATACACAGTATAATGCCTCCAAGATTAATTAGAAATCCCTTAATAGAGGTGCTCCTACAGCTATTTAGGAGAAATTTATAACGGGCATTAAGCGTACACTGTCTAGAATTTGGAAAGTGCCCATGTGTCCATGTTGCTCAGAGCTCACCATTACCTGCCAAGGAATAATTGAAGGAGAAAATGTACAAAGGCCAGAGAATCCATTAAATTAGCATCTCCTAGAAGAATAAATCTGCTGGCCAAAAGGATGCTTAAATCCTCCTTGTACAGCACAAATCCTTCCAAACGAGTGTCGGAAAAAGCGATACAACTTTTTCAATGAGCAACAGTGTGTATCAAGTGATGAAATATGACGAGTCATTACAGTAATAGACTAAATCTGTGAGCAGAATGTACTGGCGCATTTGATTTATTTTTATTTAGAGCTGCAATCATGTTACAAAATATAAGGTGAAAAGAATCCTTACTTTCCTCCAACAAGACCATGTAAAAATTGGTAAACAATGGGCCAGATTCTTGAACTGTCCCTCCTGATCAGGGACTGTCCAGGGCTTGGAGGGCAAAGCTCTCTGTATACCCCCTTATGTCTCCTGAATTCTGGGCTAATTCAGGAGTTGGTATGGTCAGTGGCTAAATTAAAGCATCCTCAGGGACTACTTCGTATAGCTCCATATGGAACTGTTCCAAAGCCTAGAATAACCAGGTAATAGAACACTCCAGCCAAACTCCCTCCTGCCCTGGATCTCATTTGCTATTGGCTGCACAGGGGTGGGAGAGGCTCTATAGGCCTGCCAAGATTTGCTCTCCAATGTCCCTGCACCAGGGTAATTCTTGGCAAGGGGATTTACCTCTGTGCCCCCAGACCACAACTGAACCCCACATTTTTGGATAAGAATACCAACCACTGTATCAGAAATGTTAACAAAGAGGCTTGTTTGTGTAAAATTATTTACTTCTGCTGTTCATGAAGAAATAAGCCTGTCCAGTTTAGTGCTCCCTAAATGTTTTCTGAAGCAACCAGAACCCTGTATGTCAAGTGAATAATTTGCTACCATGTGACTTTATATCAAGCTCATGTGCAAGTGGAATTGGTTCTTACTGCTATTAAAAAAAATATGTTTTGGTGCTATTTCTTACCTAGGCATACAGTGCCTAGTGTCAGCCACATCTCATTGAGGTGCTACAGGAGATGTGTCCTACAAGGCACATTAGAACATGTCTATTAGTCTTGTCCAATTTTGCTTAGCATCTGAGAAAAGATTTAAATTGTTGTTCTGCTCTGAAAAATGACTTTGCAAAATGGCAGTGTGGGGTTTATTTTCTCAATGATATCCATACCAAACATGCTCAGATAATGTGCTTAAGAGCAAAAAGACAAACTCTCCCCCAACAGATATCTGATAATTAAACATCTGTCTTTCCTCAATACCAGTGATAGAGACAGCAGCAATTCTGCCCTTACTTATAGTTGTGTACCCCTAACATCTTTTACCTCCATTCTCAGTGCACTTGCAGAATCACCCTGAAACTCCCAAGGGGGTTTTAAATGTTGCTTAATCTATTGGAAGTTTTATTTTAGCTATTTGAAGATGTAGTCATTCTCAGTGCTTTATCTATTTTGACTCCTTGCAGAATTTATTCCTCATATTGTTATCAGCAGTGGAGGAAAAATGAGACATGAATCATATTCCTAAAAGGGGGCAAGGGGGCAAAAAAGAATCTATGAACCTGACAAAAGCATTATTTATATTAAATGATTGTTATGGGTTATTATTATTAGGATATCCCAGGGACACAGGAATTTGACAGCTGGTGCAAATCCTGCTTCCCCACTGCATGAGAGAGCAGAGGACCCTGGATGTATTGAAACTGATGAGCTTTCAAGGTGGGCATGTTACCTGGAGCCAGTGAAGGTGGTGTATCACTTGTGCATCTTGCCATCTTGCTCTCCCAAAGCTCTTTTTCACATCATGCCTAAGAGGGGTTTTGTAGGCACTGCTCACAAGAGCAGGGCTGGATGATTCATGAATATTCATGCTCTCTGACAAACACTGTGTAAAATCACTCCACACGAGCTTCACAGAAGGGTGAGGAAGATTGTGTTTTTTAGTCTAACCCACTCAGGATCCTCACTCCTTTTCCTGAACAAAACTCTTCTCCTCCGATTTGGTGCAGGAGAGAAGATTTGCCCATAAAATTAAATGTACTGGATTACTGAATGTGCTGAATGTTCATTGCTTTGTAAAACTAAATAATATAGATTTATTCCAACTCAGTTGACTGTAAAACTCAGCTGAAAATTAAATTTACTATAAAAGCCATCCTATTTTCAATATGTTCTAGAATAAGCTAAAGCTGTTAAAATATATCATTCCCAGTGTGTCTCATGGAAAGAACTTACAATTGCACACATAACTAACGGACACTGTCATGTCTTTAAACCAGTGCTGCAGTAATAGAGTGAAATGGTTCTGCAACAATAGCACCAGGTGCCGTGATCTTATCAGAGCCCAGAAGCTAATAAGCAGAGAATCTCCCAGAAATGCCTGGTGCTGCTAGAAGTGGGGCTGATGATTCAGTATGTGTCCAATGATGAACTAATGCTTTGGTATAAGGGTGTGTCTAGACTACAGGGTTTTTTCGAAAAAAGTGTCTTTTTCTCGAAAAAACTTCACCTGCATCTAGACTGCTGCCGCGATCTTTTGAAATTAAATTGAAAGAATGCGGCAGTTTTTTCGACTGCGGAAAACCTCATTTTACAAGGAAGAACACCTTTTTTCGAAAGTGCTCTTTCAAAAAAAAGCGTTATTGAACACAAACAGTGCTTTTTTGAAAGAGAGCATCCAGACTGCCTGGGTGCTCTCTTTCGAAAAAGCGGCTCTCTTTTTTGAAAATACTGGTTGCTGTCTAGACACTCTCTTTCGAAAGAGGCTTGTAGTCTAGACGTAGCCTAAGAGGCCACAGGTTTACTGTACTGCAGGACATGATGACTTTTGGATGATGTGTAAAAACAAGGTGCTGGCCCATTGTGGTCATCAGTGCTCTGATTCAGAAACAAAAAATCTGTATCCAGGACATTTAAGTCTTGGTGAAGCCACTGTGACTTAATGTATGCTTCTATTAAGCACATGTTTACATGTCCTCAGGAAAAAAGATGGGCTAAAACACATGCTTACTTGCTATGCGGAACTGAAGCCAAAAAGCTCCAATACTATTTTTTAAGAAGGGGGTGATAAATAATATGTACTGGTGAAATGCTCCTTTTTAGGACTCTACATTCTACCTTCCTTATTTCTTCCTATAGTTTTCAGTGAATACTGTATTTTTTTCATTGCCTATCTAAATGGCTGGGCAGTGCTACTGGATTACATAGAAGTTCTTTCCAGAGAGGAGCAAAACGAGCTCTCTCCTCTCCTCTTCTTTTAGAGGAGTTGGATCAGGGCTTCTCTTGTTTTTCCACAGCATAAAGCCCCTTGTAACAGAGACCAGGACTTACTGACACTTATCTGTTCACACTTGTGTGGCCCATACCATTTGTGATTGCGCCAACTAGCTTTCTTATCATTCATGGTCACGTAACATCACTTTGACAAGAAAAGCAAAATGTCTGCATGAAAAAGTAGAATTAGGGAAGTATTTCCAAGCTTGTAGCTTTTTAAATGCAATGAAGTAGGTGGAAGCAAGCAGGCGAGCCAGTACCATGTGACCAGGCAACTTTCTGTGAACAGCCAGGGTCCATGGGCCACAGTTTGGAACCTTTAGATTAGATAGATAAAAACATTTTATCTGGTGTGAAGTAACTATATAAAAATGCCAGCTTTCATTAAAAAATTAAGTAGATTTAGCCCTTATGGTTGCAGAGAAAAGCTTGAAAACTTGAAATCTAGAGGCTCAAATACTGGAAGACAAATAAAGAGAACCCCAAATTTTCTTTTAGAAATATCTCATGATTTTTTATCTGATTTTTGAACACTTTGTGGTCAGCCCTACTGTACCTTTGAAAACTTGCACAAGTGTTCATGCAAATACAATTAGTACTTAGCCTTTGTCCTTTGAACATTCACATTCTTTGAATGCTATTTGATGTCAGCAATGTAATATTTAGCAGAATTAGTGAATGTTCACGGAAAGTGACTTTTGATCTTGAAATATGTTTTATAACAAAAGTCTGATTCCAAGAGCTCAGCCATCTAGACAGAGATAAATTTAGAAGATCACAACAAAAATTACTCATAAATTACACAAAGACAACTAATTATTCACAAAATTACTTCACAAAGAAATCAAATTTGTTATAAATTGATTGCAATTTATAAATGAAAAAAAAGAAATAAGTAAGCAATTAACATTAGAGCTGAGGAAATGATTTGCACTTATGTTGTTAAATGTCTTCATGATTAGTGGCATGTTTGCATAAGTTTACTAAAGCAACAACTAAAGAGTGCATGTTTTAAAATACTTTAAATTATCAACTGCACAAAATGACACTGAATGTCCCCTCTGCTAGTAGAGGAACAAAGTAAAGGATTTTGCCCCACTTCTTTGGTAAATCTGTTGATTTCCCCTTTCCTTTCTTTCTCTCATTCAAACAATTCTGAACTGTGTTAAGCAGTATTGTGCAACATATTGTCCCTGACACACAAGATAAGACACAAGGGATGTCTTTCACTTGCAATAGTTGTATTAATTTAATGAATCTTGGAACTATCTAACAATAAGCCATTTAGCGCAGGTCACACTTCCTACCATAATCTGTTCCGCCTGCTAAAGAGCTGCTGTAAACCTCCATGTCCAGTCCCAGCCTGTAGCTGGGACCTCATGACCTTCCCATCATATGACATGTAAGAGGCTGTGAAAAAGAGGATGAGCTCCTTTCTATACCAGACATTAGAAACCGGACGCACATTTCCCAGCTTCTTCATGGATGCCTTCCCCTAACTCCAATTCCAGATTATTGGGAACCAGATCCCCCCCTCCCAATACCTGCCAAATTATGACAGATTGAACTTTACCTCCCAATCTTCCCAGTCCAAAAAAGGTGACTAGCATGATACCCACAGGATAGCACAAATATCCAGTTCTACACTAATCTAAAGGCTGGGAGCTGTGCAGGGCATGTAATGACTCTGTTGCCAATAGGAAAAGGTTTTTGTGTTTCCCCTTGAATGTGCAGGAGGAGCCAGTAGGCTTTTGCTATGCTCCACAGATCACCCAATACGCTCTCATCTTCTCAGCTACTTTACTCCAGCCCAAGCCCACAAGTAAGCTGAGCTCCCACATGGAATGGAGAGACCCTTAAAAATGCCCTATTTCCCATTTGCCCATGAAAACTCCCTCCCCTATCTCTGCGGCTGCAGGGAATGTGCATTATACCTTTACTATGGAATTGTTTGTCACATAATTAAGTATTAGATTGGCTGCCAACCACATCAAGTTTTCATAAACTGACACAAGCATCCCACTATAATTCTCAAAAGGTTTGCTCCCCAAAAGCTCATGATGAAAATAGTGCTATTGTTTTCTCTCATTATAGAAAATCAAACTATCATACATTAGAATTAACATTAGAGAGTGTGGCATTCTTTGGGCTGAAAGCATTTTAATTATGATGGCAACAATATTGCATTGTTTACAGCAGAGCATGGTGATTAAACATGTGTACAAAAGCAATAACATTTAAACATGTTAACAGCTTTAAAAACAGGAGCTTCATAAACCTGTCTTTTGATCAATTAGGTTTAACATTGCATTTCACATACAGTAGACTTCCGATAATCCGGAACCTATGGGATTTAGGTGGTGCCAGATTATCAGATATGCCGGACTATCAGGAGGTACTATAAGCAGGTTATATATATACTGTATACATTATATATTGTATATAAAGTGTTCTTAACCCTTTTTATTGTACATACTGTATACAGTATACTGTAATGTTTTAGTTTTTTTTTAAGCCTTTTTTACCCTTTTTGCTTCGTTCAGCTGCTACCGCTGTTACCTTGTGACTCATTTTTTGCCGAAGCTCACTCACTAGGCTCTTGCCATTTTGATGCCGGACTATCAGGAGTGCCGGACTATTGGATGCCCGGACTATTGGAGTTTTACTGTACTAATTTTAAATTTCATTATGTGTTTATGCCATGTTTGCTATTAATATGAGAAAGAGAGAGAATGAAAGTTACTTTGCCAAGTCATTCAGAGGGGTTGATTCCACCCTTCAGAATAATAATGCTACCACTTTTTCCTATGACCTTGGTGGGCAGGTGAGAGGGCAGCTTTAAAATCCAACAGAGGTCTGCTACAGAGAGGCAATATCATATGTAAGAGAAAGGCAGCTTGTGAGGACTGAGGAACCTTACTCCATTTACTACCAGGCAGATCAGTGACACATTAAGCATATTCCAGGCACCATTGTCAAGCCAAAGGACTTCAATGCTGAAGGGAGGAAAACAGAAAATGGAATTTGTTTATGTTTTCTCAAAATATATATTCAATTACAGGTTAAACCTCCCTGGTCTGGCACCCTGGGGATGTGACCGGTCCCGGATGAGGGATTTTGCCTGACTGGGGAGATCATTTCTGGCCCCCCTGCCACCGTCCCCCACCCCAGCCCTGGCCCAACCTACTGGCCTCCCAACTGGCTCCCCATCTGCTGCCAGCCCCACTGCCCTGCTGCCCTTGCTGGGCAGCTGTGTGCTGGGGCTCCTGGCTCATGTGGGCAGCTGCATGCCATAGCTCCAGGCCCCACTAGGCAGCCACAGCTGCCACCGCTGCTGTGACTCCCAGCCAGCCAGTCAGCCATGCACTGGGTCTCCCAGCCCTGCTGGACAGCCTCACTGCCATGCACTGGGTGGCCCCACTGACAGCTCATTGTGGGCAGCCCACTACCCTGCTGGCCCCGCAGGGCTCCCTATTGCTGGCCCTCCACCAGGACTCTCTGGTCCTGCAACATCTGTGCCCAGGACCAGAGAGTTCTGGTTTAGTGTGTTTCAACTTGTATTCTTATTTTCACTGCATTGCTCTATCTGTCCTTGGTACTTCTGCAATCTGTACATGCCCACTCAGGTGTCATTGGTTACTTCACCCTCTGTCAAGTGGTTCTCTCCCAATCACTTAAATGGAAAAATCTTAAGGAGGGAAGCAAAGTGGAAACAAACCCAAACTTCATCATAACAAAACACCAGATGAATATTTAAACTCAACTAAGCATAGCCAATGAACCGCATAAACTGTAACCATTAATCATGGTGCACTAATGTGACCAGATCATAATATATAGGTTATGAAGCAAACAAATTAATTTCTATAAAGTATGTCTTGCTTCACCGCTCATGAGTAAAGTGCCCATTCTAGATGGATAATTATAAAACCTTTATTCCATGTGATACTCTATAGAGCAACAGTATATGACCGAGATTTTACAGATCCATACACACCTATGTAGTGCACATCATAATCCTCTTCCAAGCAGCTCAGGACCGCACACATGACTAAATCATAAATCAAAATGGTTTTTGCTCCTAGAAACAACAATGGAGTCAGGGAAACAAAATCTCCTTCTTCAAATGGCAGGCAAGGTTTGTTAGCAGACTGTTGGAATACCGGACATGGCCCATTGCACCTGTAGATTTGTGGCCATACAAATCCAGGTTACAGCATGCTCTTGGAGTACTTGCATTCCACTGTGCACTGTGCACACTGTGCACACTGAAAATCTTTCCTATGGCTTACTTGAGGGTGCACGATGTCATTCTGTACAGACTTTCTAACTTCTGCTTCTGCTCACATACAGGAGCGTACTGGCAATCAAAATAGGCCCAACAAATGGGTTGAGAATAGCCCTCCCCATGATGTCACCCTGGGTGCCCTCAAGCCCCGCCCCCTGCATTATGTCTGGCAGGCGGTAGGTCGGGCTCTGCGAGCCGCATACAGCACAGACACGGAGCCACTCAGAGTGAGGGGCAACGGTGTGCGGACACAACGGCCCACCAGACGACGGCCCACCGGGAAATTCCTGGTATCCCGCCGGGCCAGTCCGCCCCTGCTCACATACACAGGATTTAAATTTCTTTTGGCCCTTATCTGCCCAAATAAGGCATATTAGGTTTGTTCTAAGGTGAGCAGCACTAAAGAGAAGTTGAAACTGATCATCTGGCCTTGGAGATTATAAATTATATATAGTGCCCACCTTTCAAATTACTATAGTGAGATTGTTTTCAAAAGAGGCCAATCATATTCAGTTAAGCCCACTGAGGAGGATGAAAGGGGGAGAGCGAAAGCATATATACAGATCTAGTCTTGTAGACAGACACTTCTTACCACAGTTGCAATGCAAAGTCAATGCAGAGTTTGAAAGCGCAAGGACTCTACAAAATGTTAAACCCATTGATTGATGTGTCACAATCAACTCATTTTAGGTTAGTATAATTTGATACTATTAATTTTACTTAAGATAGATTTTAACTGTGCTAAACCCACTCAATTTTTTTTCGGTAGGCAATCATTTTGGAACATCCTGAGAAGTGCTCTTCTAAACAAGAATTGTTAGTGAATATGAATACAAATGAGAGATTAAATACAATTACCTTATTACCAGAAGACTATTTTAGGATCATAGGATTTATCATACCATATGAGATTAGACTAGTAGAGTAGTCCATTGGATTTGGGAACCTACCTCTAGTAATGGCCTTTGCCTGATTCTCCGAGGAACATTAAACCCCCCTAAGTCACCTTGCAATTGTGCAGTGTAAAGAGCTTCATACTGATTGTAAAACATCTTAGAATAAAGTTCCCTTTCTCCCCCCACCTCCAGTGTTTCAAAGTACACTTTCTGACAGAGAAGGGAAAGTATTAGCAACATATGTTGTAAGCAAATTTGTTTTCATAAATACTATTGATTTCCACTGAGAGAGTAATTATATGCTGTTATGAATTATCAGATTATTTTTACAAATGTGGCATATCGTCTTATTGGTGTTCAATGCAATAAATCTTTTAAACTCAATTAAGAAAAATGGTGCTTTCCTCTGGTTGGGAACAATAAAGCAATCTGTCACTGTATTCAAATTAAACAAAGAAAAATAACTGTCAGGAGGAACTCCAGAGAACACAATCTGGTGCTTTATTTAGATCAAGTGTTCCCTGCGAGATCACCAATTGAAATGTTTCATTCAGAGTTACGGCAAGGGGAAAGAGATGCAATTCTGACGGGTCAGTTACATTTGAAAAAGATGAAAGTTATAATTATGGTGTGATTGCTTGTTTGTTTCTCCAGACTAAATCAAGGATGAGATTTAGCATCAAAACTCATTTCATGTTGTAGAAGAAATATAATCTGAATTTGTAAATTCCTTTGGAACTCCACAAACGGAGATGAGCCAATTTGGTGAAGATACTACATTTCAGTGTGTTATTAAAGTGACTAAAGTACATAAGGAGACATCAGATATAAGCACTGTGGGGGCAAGAACTATATTTTTGTACCTTATATACAGTGATGCCACTTTACAAATCAATAATGATAGTGATATTAATGGGGCCAATTCAGCACAGCAATTAGAAACACACTTCATTTCTATTTAAGATAAAGATTTAAACCATTGTTTAAAGTTGTAGAATGTATAGAATTGGGGCCAAAACCAGTATTTCCAAAATGCAAAATGCACGGTGCCTGATCAGTTTACTAGAATTTAAACACAAAAGTTGTCACTGCTTATTATTATTAAAGATCCCACACTACTTTTAGAAAGAACTGGGATGTTAGCATCAGTGCCTTGGTTTATGCAATAACATTCTTCCTACCTAAATTTCACCAATGGTTTCAGACCTGGAGCAGGGTGGTCTAACCTAGTGGTGAGAGTAGGTGTCAGGTGTGAAGGTCAGTGCAAGCATTGGGAACCAAGAACTAGAATCAGAGCCAAAGCCAGCAGCGAGACACCAAAGCCAAGGGTGAAACCAAAGTGCAGAAACTAGATACCAGAGTTGAGGTTCCTGCTGGGGTTAGTAGTTGAAAGGCAGAGCCTTGGTCAAGCTGGAGATCACAAAAGGGAGTGAGCAGGATAGCAGGAGTTCAAGGCAGGGGCAGGACAGAAACAAGGCTTGGTACAAGGCAGGAGCAGACACAGTGGAGGGCATGAATATGGAGCACCTGCTGTTGCTGGCTTACGAACTGGCCTGCTGGCCCCTCCAGCCAATCAGGTGATATGGCCAATCAGCCAGCGTGTTACAGGTCAACTGAAGTGATGAGTATGTTCTCCATGATCAAAAAAATCAAAATTCTCCACTAAAGACATACACATCTTAATTTTCTCCCACTATTAAAAAGAAACACTGAACTGTAGTTTAGCTTTGGCTTCAGCTAAAGCCCAAGCCCAAGCCCAAGCCCCGCTGCCCGGGGCTGACAGTGGGAGCCCTGTCACTCAGGACTCAGGCTGTCAGTCCAAGTTCAATTAATAGAGAGAGCAGGATGTTTTTATTTTTTCACAACATATATACACTAAAGAGTTTTTGTAAAAATGCAAATTCCATATTTTTTTCAGTGCAAACAGATTTCTAGAATTCCTGCTGGGGAGGCTGCCTAGAGATTAGTTCAGATGCAGGCTTTGATTCCCAGCAAGAAATTTCAATGAGACAGTCTTACTCCTTGCTCTTAAATGGCTACTGTGTTCCACAACAGACGAGACTACATTTCAGTGGCGATGAAAGCTTTGGCATTGTTTACCATGAAAGGTACTACATAAAATCGTAAAATATAAGACTATGACTAATATAAATATATTCAAATTCTACTGCTTTGTATTATAGCAAATGTAGTCTGGCTTTCCACTTAGTAATTCATATTGGATTTGTTCATTTTCATAGTTTCTATTAAGTTTCAGGGAGAATTTCTGTGTGAAAAAATGAGAAAATACATATACAGTATATACAATAACATAAATGTTATTTCCATTGTGAAAGCAATCCCAGCAGTGAACATAAGAATGAGCATACTGGATCAGAAAAATTATCCCTCTAATATCCCATCTTCTGGCAGTGGCCCATACCACACGCTTCAGAGGGAATAAATAGAACAGGCAATCACTGAGTGATCCATCCATCCCTGTTGTCCACTTCCAGTTTCTGGCAAGCAGAGGCTAGTGATGCTCAAAGTACACAGTTGCATCCACGTCCATCTTGGCTAAGGGCCATTGATGGAACTATCCTTAATTAATCTATTTAATTTTGAATCCTTTTATAATTTTAGCTTTCACAAAACCCTCTGGCAATGAGTTCTACGGATTGACTGTGTGTTCCATGTCTGTTTTAAACTTGCTGTTAATTTTATTGACTCATATCTAGTTCTTATATTAAAGGAATATAGAATCTTCTTTATTCACTTTCCCCACATCAATCAAGATTTTACAGATATCTGTTATATCCCTTCTTGTTGCCTCTTTCCCAAGCTGAATAGTCCCAGTCTTTTTAACCCCTCCCCATACAGAAGATTTTCTATACCCCTACTATTATCTCTGTATCTTTTTCAATTCTAATATATATTTTTTGAGATGGGATAACCAGAACGGAATTCAATATTCAAATGATGGGCAAAAACACGCATTTCTATATGGGCTATATATTTGTCTCTATATATTCATCTCTTGGTCAAAATCCTGTGCTCCACTTAGGACTAAATCAAGAATTGCCTTTCTTCTCGTGAGATCTAGGACCACCTGTGCCAAGAAGCCATTATTAGTGAGGACTAGATATTTTATATCTGCACCCTGTCCAGAGGTGATGTGTACCCAGTCAATATGGGGATAGTTGAAAGTCCCCATTATTATTGACTTTTTCTATTTTTACAGCAGCTCTCATGTCCTGGATCATTTTACAGATTCTATCAGCACCCTGGTCAGATGGTCAGTATTATATCCTTACTGCTCTATTTTTATTATACAAGCATTCGATTTCTATTCATAGAGATTCTGTGGACAGTTTGAATAATTTAAGATCTGTAATGTTTGACTCTTTTTTTTCACATACAGTGCCACTTGCGGATGCCTTTTCAGATTTTGGTAGAGGTGGCTATGATGGGGAGAGGTGCAGACAGTGAGGGTATGCGAGGTCTGCAGCTTCAATCCAAGCATCAAATATGGGGGTATCAACCATGTCCACCCTCTCTTGCCACACATATCACCTCTTTCCAGGAGCTACTAAGGCACTTGAGAACTCTAGTTTTTTGGCAGATATTTTAGGAACGCTGTATCTAATTCCTATATAAAAGAAAGACAGTTAAATAAATATTAGATCCAGTCAGCTCTAATAACAACATATTTTGACATCTTATGGAAAAATCACGTACGGGGGGGCACTAATTAGGCTTAAATTTTTAATGTATATTCTTACTTTGTTATTAACTCTGCAGGGAGGGAGGGAGAGAGAGAGAGAGAGAGAAAGAGACACTGTCAGGATTCTTGGGGCATGTCTAAACTACATCCCGCTTTCAAAAGAGGGATGTAAATTAGACAGATCGAAATTGCAAATGAAGCCGGGATTTGAATTTCCTGTGCATCATTTGCATAATGGCGGCCACGTGTTGTTTCGAAAACGGGTATTTTGAAAGTGAAACCGCTGTCTAGATGCTGTTCTTTTGAAAAAAAAACCCCTTTTTCGAAAGATCCTGTACATTTTTTGAGGAGCACAGGATCTTTCAAAAAAGGGTTTTTTTTCCCGAAAGAACGGCGTCTAGATAGTGGTTTCCCTTTTGAAATACCTGTTTTTGAAAGAATGTGTGGCTGCCATTATGCAAACGAAGCACGGGAAATTCAAATCCTAGCTTCATTGGCAATTTTGATCTGTCTAATTTACATCCCTCTTTTGAAAGAGGGATGTAGTTTAGACATAGCCTTGGTCTCTATCTCAACTGGGAGGGGATTGGTATCTGATGGGTTACATCAGGACGCAGATACATTTGGGTTGCAGGGGTGATAAAGGTAACAGGAGGCTTGTCATTAAAGTAATTGAAGTATTGTTAAATGATCATGAGCCAGGTTCTCCACTTATGGAGAAAAAAGTAGTAATAAATAGCAGTGTTCAACTTATTCATAATCATGATCTTGAAAAAGGAGTAAACAGTGAGGTGGCAAAATTTGCAGAGGATACAAAATTACTCAAAATAGTTAAGAGCTGTGTTTTCCTTCTTTCTCTAGTCTAAAGATAAAAATGGGCATGATCATAGTGATCTCTGTTAAAAAAATATTATTTACTGCCAATAGTTACACAATGAAATCTGACATACTATTCTTGTCCACTAATTACCCCAAATGCATAATAATTAAATACCACTGTGTGCACAACTGCTGGTAAACAGTGACTGTTTAGTGGTGACCACAGCATCTGCTAATTGTTTATTCTATTTTCATAACACTTAAAACTTGCAATAAAAGTAGAGCAGACATTATTCATCTACAGGATGTTAAAGCCCTGTGCTATGCCCTTTGGATTTGAGCCAGCTTATCTGTCCTGAAGGATTCCTAGAGGGTAAGGAGAGATCAGAGGACCTTAAACTACCATGCTATAACTCAGTACTTGAGAAAACTCAATTCACAATAGAAAATAAAAGCAAAAGCAAAATAACTCCATGTGCAATGTCATCTGAACACAGCATAGAAAATAGCTATTCCTTGCAGGACTTGGCTTCATTAGAGTATGTTTGATCAAACTGAGTAATAGCAGATAAAAGAGATGTCAACAGATACCCTATGGGATGCAATATATTCAAGAGGGTCAAGTCAGAGCCAGCAGAGCCTCTCAACCAACACAAATCAAAGAACAGTGCTATTTGAAAGTTAGTTACATCAACTCCATCCCTATGCCTAGCATGTGTTGCTGTCTACATTTCCAGAGGATTGTAAAACAGATTTCACTCCCAACTTGTCTGAATTAGTAGTGAGCAAAACACCAGGGATATATACTCCTATACTTAATAAATTCATTGACAGGTGCAAGGAGGAGGAAGAATGTTTATTCACAGATGGAATAGAAACAACAAGGTTTCAGTTTTCACCTGCTGTGTGAAAATATCAAATAAAAAAACCCAAACCAAACAAAAACACCCTCAAGATTATGCTTTCTTTACACAAGCTTCCTCCTCAGTTTTATGGAAACATTGAAGACCTAAAATGTTTTCAAATGCTGGATTAAGTTCAGTTATATGGTATTTTGTGTCAAAGGATGCGTGACCCTCAGAAGTTTTGGCATTTGGGTTTGGATAAATATCCAAAAGTGTGGGTTCAAAATTGTGTGCAAACTTCTGTTTCTGCAAAAGGAAATTTTTCATCTCAGGAGAGTTGTAAACAGTCTCCATTTTGCTCCAGATGAAAATATTGTGAAAAATGTTAGGAAGGGAAACAGAGGAATGTATAGATGAGGTGACTTGCCCAGGGTTACACAACTGATTTACAGTAGAACCAGGAATAAACCACAGTTTTTCTCACTTTCTATTCACTAGACCACTCTGCGTCCCTGACTCTCTTAAAAACATTGCAGGTTAAGATTAAATTGTAAAGACCTCAGACACTTTAGGATATGGGTACCAAAACAAGGTAGTCCCCAAAACATAACTTACACCCATATCTTTATCCTTCCTCCAAGAACATGATACACCCACATACTCTACATCTTCAATACTCACAACACAAATCATCCTCATCCCCCAAGTATACGGTGGAAGGTATATGGGCTGCCTGTGGAGGTGTGGTGGTGCAGGGCACTTCAGGCAGCTCTGCCCCTTCTGCCTAAGGCCCCTCCCCTTTAAGGAGCACAGAGCTGCCACCCCACCTTGCTCATGGGCCTGCAAGTCTGCTCCCCCCCACCCCGAATGTAATCATACCCTCTGAGTCGCAGTTCATTCTCTGGCCTGCTTCTGGAACACAGCAGCTGCACATAACCTTTTGTTCAGGGCAGATTTTAGCAGCTAACCCACTCTGAGTAAAATATCCCAGTTTGACTAATGAATATGGATCATTCTTATAAGAGTCTTGAGATACGTTTGGGCTGGGGCTCTCTTAACTCTGTAGGTGCAAGGTTGTTCTTTGAGTTTTGCTGCTGAGATGGTAATCATTCAGAGGTAGAACTCCAAAAGTTGTGGCCTAAATCTTCTTCGTCATGCTTGCAAACACAGGGTTTCGTTACAAGATTTTCAGTTCTTAGCATCCTAACATTTGGATTTTTTAAACAGTGAAGTTTAGAAGTGTAACTTAATGATAAATATTTCCCATCTAGCCTCCAGTTTAATGGTGTTTTCGACCAGTAAGGGCCATTTGAATTGCCCTGAGAGCTCTTCCATATCTGTGCTTTCAAAGCACATCTCTTGTTGTACTGTCTTCACTGCAGAAAGGTTGTTTTCGCTATCCATTTAGAGAATGCTGCACAAAAAGTAGCCCCAGGATGATAAGGACAGATGGCCTGGTATGCAGCAGAGAGCGGTTCACAAATCTGATACAATAAGATCCCATTAAACCTTTTAAGAGCTACCAGCCACACAGCTATTTGCATCCATTTCCCGAAAATACAACCTGATGTTCTTCAAATTGAGAGGCTAAAAATAAAGGATGCTTCTCCATGGTAATGGACAGGTATTTCCTAGCATAGATGCAGACAGCAATGTAAAATGCCCTTTTAAGCAGAGCACTTACTGGCAGGCCAACTGCTGCTGTCCATTATGTCAGACGTTTAGTGTTTGTGGTTCTAGCTACAGAAATATCACTGGTGGGAGGAAGGGGAGGTGAAGTGCCTTCATCCGGAGGTTCTCGGTTGATTGTGGCTGGTCCCTAATTAGGTGCACCCATGAGACAAGAGCTTAGGAGGCCTCTTCCCACTCTGTCCCCTGCACAAGTGGAGCTTGATGGCCAAATGAGGCATGGATGCTGATAACTCTCTCAAGGTGTCTGGACGCGGGAGCACTCTCCTACACACTGGTGAGCCACAGACGGCATGATCTTGGAGTCCTGCCAGCTGATCCCATTGGCTGGTATATCTCCTAAGGAAGAGCTGTGCCCCCAAAGCCACAACAGAGCCCTTACTGTTTGCTTTATTTTAGTGTAAGCAGGGGCTGAACTGCTGCTTGCTATCAGCCAGCTAAAAGGAGGGGTGGGTGTGCCTGCTACAATTGTTTAGCTCTGCAAAGTAATTAACTGTTAACTGTTGATATGTAAATACAGCTCAGGAGAGAATACGAGGTGTGGCTATGTAAATCCCATTCAGCCAGGGCTGATGGAGGGTCAGCGTTGGAATGGAATGTGGAGAATTGTAAATAATTTGGGACTGTTGTGGGGGTCACTAATCATGCTACCCCTAAATGTGGGAACTGTAAAACATGCCACCAGTGCTTGCAGGAGAGACACCACCATCATGGTAAGAGGTCTCCGAGGAACAATCCTCCCCCCTTCCAGAGTTGAGTGAACTGAGCTGGGGAGAAGGGTTAAAGGGCTTGAGTCAGCCTGTGTCACACCTGCCAGGTGTGAGCTGTAAGACTGGCCCAACCTGCCCTTTTCCCCCCTTTGTTTTAAGGACAGACCTAAAGCAGACTCCCTGAGGAGTCTTTTCTTTTGCTAGTCTAGTAGAAGCTGGATTCCTTTGCCAGTCCAGCTGGTGGCTAAAGAGTTGAAATCACTGAGAGCTGAAATCACTGGTTTGGCTGAGAGCCAGACCCATTGCAGCCAGTGAAGCAGTGGTGACGTGGAGCTGCGGCGTGGCGTGGCGGCAGGCGAGGAGCGGCGACCAGCGGTGTGGCACGGCGACCAGCGGTGTGGCGTGGAGCAGTGGCAGGCGAGGAGCGGCAACCAGCGATGTGGCGTGGAGCGGAGGCAGGCGACCAGCGGAGCGTGGCACGGGACGAGACAGTTGGTGGAGCGTGGCGGAGTGTTGTACGGTGCCCCCTATCTATCTCCCCACCTGCATTTCTACCCAGGTTGGAAGGTGAAACCCTGTGGGTGAACTTTGGGACTCTGGGTGGCACGGACCTGGGACAGAGACTTTTGGGGTGTCAGACTCTTTGGACTTCAGGTGATTCTTGGCTGGGGCCGGGCGGCTTAGCTCATGCTTGGGATATGCACTCTGTTTGTGGTATTTCCCCCAAGTTAATGCCGTATGACTTCTCTCTCTGTTTCATTAAATGTTTCTTTCCTACACTCAGACTCAGTGCTTGTGAGTGGGGAAGCATTGCCTCTCAGAGGCACCCAGGGGTGTGTGATTTTCCCAGATTACTGGGTGGGGGCTCGAGCCGGTTCTGTGTGAGATGGACCACAAGATATTGAACCCAGCCCTGGTTACTGCCAGGCCTACCCAGCAGAAGGGTTACATTAGCAAATGTGACCATTTAATTTCCCAGTATTATAGGGAGTTTGAGCATTGGGCTTAACTTCTTCTACCCACAAAGTGTGTTTATTCTATACTCACTTGGCTATCTGTCTTTAATTAGTTCCTCAGCTGAGCACTTCAAGCTGTGCTGTGTGCATCTGGAATGTTTCTTGTTTTACTAATGAATTTAATTTCAGGAAACTCCTTGATCTTAGCTCAGTCACTATGAGCTACTGCCATTTCATGTGTAAATAAGAGAGGCACAATGTGCTAGGCCCCAGGCTTGCTTTCAGTGATAAGTGAGGATGTTTACTTGTCTAACACAATTTTCAAGAGAGTGAGTAAAACTAGGAGAGGGAGAAATGAGGAAGGAGGCAAGAGAACACAGTGAAATCTACAGCATAAGCCAACATTCCTCCAAGGATTTTAATGGAAAGTTCCACTGTAATGATTCTTCTTATAGTGTGTCATTTTAATCTGTTGCGTCCAGTAGCCCTTCAGGCCACAGAATTATATCATGTGGGTGGATTTTGAAAAGTGGTGGATGATTTTATGGACTATTTTGGTTTTTGCGTGTTACAATACCATAATAAAATCTCACGGAATAAGCTTCTCATAGCAAGTCAGGGAAAAATGTCTCCCCCTTTATATATCATATTTCACAGTTTGCCAGGTAAATTTGAGTATGTACTCTGTGGCTGTGTCTAGACTGGCAAGTTTTTCCGCAAAATCAGCCACTTTTGCGGAAAAACTTGCCAGCTGTCTACACTGGCAGCAATTTCGCAAAAGCACTGACTTCCTACTGTAAGAAATCAGCGCTTTTTGCGGAAATTCTATGCTGCTCCCGTTCGGGCAAAAGTCCCTTTTGCGCAAAACTTTTGCGCAAAAGGGCCAGTGTAGACAGCTGATATTTGTTTTCCACAAAAAAGCCCTGATCGCGAAAATGGCCATTGGGGCTTTTTTGCGGAAAAGCGCGTCTAGATTGGCATGGATGCTTTTCCACAAAAAGTGCTTTTGCGGAAAAGAGTCCATGCCAATCTAGACGCTCTTTCCCAAAAATGCTTTTAACGGAAAACTTTTCCGTTAAAAGCATTTCTGGAAAATCATGCCAGTGTAGACACAGCCTGTGTGTGTATGTGTGTGTGATTTCTCTCTTCAGCATCAGCCAATAGCAGTGGTGCTGGAAGACTTTTACAGTGAGGCTGTTGAAACCCAGTGATTCCCAAACCAGGACCTGAGACACATGGACAGAAGCCAAGATTTGGGCACAAGGTAGGTGGCTGGGATCCCACATAAAACATGGCAATGCTGTCATGCCCCCCACACTCTTGCCTGAAAGATACAGACTTTCATTTTTAGTTTGCTGATTCAATACAAGCTCTCGTCACTGGGAACTGCTGAGCTAGTTATTCTTAGAATCAAAGAATCATAGAACTGGAAGGGACCTTCAGAGGTCATCGGGTCCAGTCCCCTGCCCTCATGGCAGGATCAAGCACTGTCTAGATCATCTCTGACAGGTGTCTGTCTAACCTGCTCTTAAATATCTCCAGTAATGGAGATTCCACAGCCTCCCTAGGCAATTTATTTCAGTTGTTTCACCACCCGGACAGTTAGGATTTTTTTCCTAATATCCAACCTAAACCTCCCTTGCTGCAGTTTAAGCCCATTGCTTCTTGTTCTATCCTCAGAGGCCAAGGAGAACAAGTTTTCTCCCTCCTCCTTGTAACACCCTTTTAGATATTTCCCTTTTATTATTACCTTGTGTCTGAGTCGCCTATGTGGAATGAGTGTTAGTAAGCAGGGGTCTGTATTAAAAATGATGTGGTTGCTGGTTCAGAAGATACCAAATACTGAACAGACATGGAGAGTGAATTAATCTTATACCTTTAGGTTATCTTTCCAGAACAGAATTGGGGCATATTAGTAAAGTGGAATTGTGTGAGAACATCCAAGAAGAAATCTGCTTGAGCTGACTCTCCCTGGGCCCACTTATCTTAATGTAGATTATGTCCAAGGTTTCGGAGTTGAAAAGAAAGACCCCACTGACAGCACGCACTCACCAGGTTTTCAAAGGGGCATTAACTTTTGAACATAAGGCTAGTTTAGAATGGGTTTGTGTTTCAAAGCAAACGGGTCTAAAAGAGTAACTGGTTGTTTGAAAAGAAAATGATCTCATGCTGGAAAAATAAGGGACAGTGGGACACTGAAAAATAATGCTAATGTTCTAGCTAGTTATTGATAACCATTTCTTTAACCACAAACACCTGCATCTTTCTCCTGGAAGTTCACTGATTTTTTGATTACATATTATTCATTTAGTGGGATGAAAAAACATGGCATGTCATCCTTTGTTCCCTTCACTGAGAAAATGTTATATATTTCACAAGCCATATGTCTCCAGGTCAGCTCAGGAATACTTTGAAAGGACCATTGTATTTTCTTATCTTTAAGAATTTTGCAGTCCAAGAATGTTCAGGAAGTACAAGGAAGACATTTAGGCTAAGTCTACACAGTAAAGAAAAACCCATTGCTGGCCCATGCCAACTGACTTGGCCTTGCAGGGCTTGGGCTGTGGA
Organism: Rafetus swinhoei; assembly: GCA_019425775.1. Classification (NCBI taxonomy): domain Eukaryota; kingdom Metazoa; phylum Chordata; order Testudines; family Trionychidae; genus Rafetus; species Rafetus swinhoei. Next base: position 162,419,056 of record CM033424.1, read on the forward strand.
GATGTTTTGGTGCTCTATAGACTTCCAGGTTTGGCTTGAGCCTGGGCTCTAGGACCTATGAGACGGAAGGTAAGCCAAAACCTGGACAACTACATAACAATGCAGGGGCGGATGAGAGTTTTGCGGGGCCCAGGGCAGCACAATTTCGCGGGGCCCCCCTTTGGAGAGAAAATAGAAAAAAGGCGTCAAATGCGCAAATTGAAGGCTATTTTTCATATTAAATGTGAATTGGGTAAATTTGATAGAAACTTTAATTTAGTTGGATAATTTTCATTTTAATTATATTGTAATTCATTCTTAAACACAATTCTGCATTAATAATGAAACATTTTAATTTGTATTTAAGTCTACTATAGCTGTCTAGCTCTTTTGGCAGCACATTCTTCAATTATGTCAGTAAAGTCCATTTCTTTACACAGGTCGTTTTCAGTCGATAAAATCGAAAGACCTACAAAACGCTCCTGGCTCACAGTAGATTTTCTTTGGCTGCCCATGGCTGGTATTTGCCATGCAGCGTTGGGTGTTCGGCAGCGAGGCAGCATTGGGACTTGCGGGGGCCAGGTGGAGTGTGGGTGTTGAGACTTGGGGGGGGGGACAGAGAGCATGTGGGTGTTGGGCCTTGGGGGCCAGGCACCATTAGGTGTTGGGATTTGGGGGATTTGAGTGGCAGGCAGCATGTGAGTACTCGGGTTGGGGGGCAGGCAGGGTGTGGCTACGTGGAGGATGGTGCACAGATGGGCCATAGGGAGGACCAGCGGGCAGGGTGTCTGACTCATCAGATAGGCCAAAATTACTATTTCAGCCTCTCGAACAGCTCCTGGCTGGGTGGGGGCAGCTGACAACTCCCCCTGCTGCCAGGGACTTGTGTGTGTGTGTGGGGGGGGTGCTGTCTGAGGAGCTGGGTTGCGCTGCGCCCACGAGTCGGGGGAGGTGGGGACTGGCGGGAGGAGACGGGGTCTCCCTGGCAGGCGGGTTGCTCTGCCCCCAGGCGCGGCGGGAAAGGGGTCTGGGCTCCCCTCGGGGGAGAGACCGTGCCACCCCCAGCCTCTGTCTGGGCGGGGCAAGAGGGCGGAGCAGCGGGATACCCGGGCGCCATGGCCAGGCATCACCTTTCACCTCCCTGGCAACGAGCCGCCACCGCGCACGCCACTGGCTAACGGAGCCGCTTGTGGACTTGCAGAGAAGGGCAGCGGCGGAGGCGGCTCCAGCAGATCAGGACAGCAGAGGCAGATATACGGCAGGGCGAGCGGGGCTGGCGCGGGGCCTATTGAAGCGCGGGGCCCGGGGCAGCCGCCCAGCTCGCCCTGCCTATATCCGCCGCTGCAACAATGAAACAGCACCGCAGCCTGCGTCCTGCGAGCCTGAGTCAACTGCCATGGGCCAGCCATGAGTTTTTCTTTTTTGAGCAGACAAATTGTAGTGTCCTGATCCAGACGTGAGGAGACAGATATGAAGTCATCATCAACTATAGAATAAAATTTTGCTTTTTTCCTTTGTTGCTATCCTGTAGATATTCCTAGTCAATGATGGCAAATTCTCTGTTTTTTTGCACTCTTGTTATACTGTTGTGCTTCTGTGTCATTCTCAGCTTGTAGTCCTAATCATTTCATTGGTGTAACTTCTCCAACCAACTTTTTGGATTTCTCTTCCTTTTAAAGTAAACCAGAAATATGCATAATGATTTTGGGCAAGAGTCTCATAATCGTAAAACACAAGAAGCAGACATAGAAAGGACTAAAAAAACCAACCAAACATCCTGGTTATTTGAAAACTTCCAGTAGCTCATAGATTTTAAAAAAATCAGTTTCTAGCTGGTTTCCATGTCAGAGCTGCTGCTTTTAATAATAATGAGCCCCATTTTATACAGTTGCTGACACAGCATTTTTAAATTATGACTTCTGCCCCACTCCCAATTCTGTTTATGGCCATAAGCATTATGGTTTTATGTTGTTTGCATACTAGACTATTGTAGACTCATGAAATACAGAATTGATGTCAAATATACCTTGCTTTTATATAGTAACTTCCATCCCATTAATTCTCAAAGTGCCTCATGTAGGGGAAATAACGTTAGCCATTGGTGAAATATAGCCACCTGTGTGTTAATGTTGTTCTCTGACAACAACACATAACTAGTTTTAACTAGCACAGTGAAGCTAGTTCTCAGTTAGGCAGGACATAGAGCAGGGGAGGCCAATAATTTTTGTTAGGGGGGGCCACTCCAAGATTTTGGTCAAGGGCCGCACTTTTCTGTGGAGGAGATGTGGGGTCTAGGGTGGAGGTTGGGTGCAGAAGGGAGCACAGGGTAAGGGACTGAAGGAGACGGTGCAGGAGATGCTGTGAGGTCTGAGAGGGAGTTTTGGTGAAGGAGGGAGTTGTGACCTGGGTCGGGGGTTTGGCATGTAGGGTCAGGGAGGGAGTATGGGTGGAGGAGAGGATTCTGGCATGGAGGAGGGGCTCTAGAAGGAGGTTCAAAGTCTCGGAGGGAATTGTGACCTGAAAAAGTGGGTGCAGAGCGACCGCAGAGGGTTTGGGTGGCGACCTGGGGCTGTAGATTGGGGTGCAGGGTCGGGGAAACTGTTTGGGTGCAGGAGAGGATTTGGGCCGGTGGGTGGAGTGTAAGAAGGGGTACAGGTCTGAGAGGGTGTTGTGACCTGGGGTAGGGGGGTGCAGAGGGTTTCGATGGTGACCTGGGGGAGGGAGTTGGGGTGCAGGAGGGGCAGGGGCACTAGAAGCAGGCTCTGACTGGGAGGCACTTACCTAAGCCAGCAGCCCTGCAGCACCCCCAATATGACAGCTGAGAAAACATTTTATAATGTTTATATTTTAAATAAGATTTTAAGGCCCAAATTTAAATAACATGTTTCAAAATTGTCAGAACAAAATATTTTGAATTACCATAGCTGATTTGTTTTGGATCATCAGTTCATGAACATTTTTACATTTCAACTTTTTGGCTCATTTTGGGACAGATTTTTTTTTTAAATCTCAAAAACTCTTTAGTCACCATCACTTCTTGAAGTAACAGAGTTTTCCTTAGAAGTCTCCTGTTCAACTACTGCTCAGGCCTGATCCTTCTTGCCTTTGTGATAGGAATATCTAATGACTCAAACTGGTAAATCATCTTCATATTATAGCAAGTCTAACGAAATGATAGAGCAGCATACTGGAAATTGTATATATGTGTGTGCGTGCGTGTATGTGCATGAGTATATAATCTGTCTAAATAATTTATATTACTTTTAGTCCTTTATTTTTCAAAAGTAAAATATTTACAAAGATCAGGCAAAAGTTTTCCTCCAATGGTAGTACATGTAGCTAAGATTAAACAATAAAATGTAAAAAGTATGAATGCTAGAAATTGATTAATAAAATAAAATGCTGAAAAGGTTGTTTTAAAACGTCAGTCACTGATGCCTGCCTCTTCTGATAGCTATTTCTCTACAAATGGCTTACCCCCCCAAAAAGAATAATTTACTCTTCTTTGAGTAAGACCAAATCAGACGTACAGATGGCTCCTAGCAAATGTGTGAGTTGAAAGATAAGTGTATACAAATGCTAGAATTTACTGCTTAATTTTATAAGACGGAGAGTTCCACAGTTCTGCAAGCTTAGCCAACACTTTGCATGTACAGATTACTGTAAGCTCCTAACAGTAAAGGGATGGAATTGGCATGAATTGCCTTATTGAGGAAAAACATGATTATGTGATTCAAAGGATTTTCCACTCATCTGTTTTTAGTTCTGTCTGAGCTGATGCAAAGTTAAAAACTTGAATAGAAGGATCAGCACTTTTAGTTTTATTTTTTATTTCCCCTCTGAATTACCAATGTATCTAGTTGCTGAAATAATTTACAAGCTATTATCTATCATTAGTAACACAGGTAAAGGTGTATCATACTTCTCCCCCTGAGCCTGCATAAGACCTACTGCATAAACATTTCATATGCGGAGTCTAAGGGTACGTCTACACTGCACAATGAGGATATGGCTACACAGCAAAGTTATTTCTAAATAACTTTACCAGCGTCTACACAGCCAAACCGCTATTTCGAAATTAAATTGAAATAGTGGAGGGCTTATTTCAAAATTGGTAAACCTCATTCCACGAGGAATAATGCCAATTTCAAATTTGCTATTTCAAAATAAGCGCTGTGTAGATGCTTATTTCAAAATAGGGGGCCACCAGCCCTTCCCAGGGTGCCCTGCTGGCCACTCTGGCCCCAACCAGAAAAAATCCTCTCCTCCCCCCGCCCCCTCCCCAGAGCCCTTAGAGGGGTACACTCTGGCCACAGTGCCTGTGCCAGCTCCAAACCTACCAGCAGTCACTGCACCTGACCCAGTGGCCCCAGTGTGAGCCAGACAGCCAGTGCCAGCCAGCCCTCCACTGCTCCCCTGGCCCAGTCCCCCAGATCCCAGGAGTCTGCCAGGGGCCGGAGAAGGTGGGCGCCTTCCGGGTCCAGGGTGATCATGGACCTAATTCAAGTTTGGGGGGATGCCTCCAATGTCCATGATCTCCACACTAAACGGAGGAACGCAACCGTCTATAGGTGGATGGCTGCCAGCCTGACCACCAAAGGCCACTTGCGCACCCAGGAGCAGGTTTGCATGAAAACAAAGGAGATGCGGCAGGCCTATTCCAGGGGCACAGGGAGCAGCTCCCAACCAGGGGCAGATCCAGACTCCTGTCCCTATTTTGATGCCCTGGACCGCATCCTGGGGGGTGGGATGGTCTGTGCCCCCAGATGGTCATCGACCCTGGGCCAGAGGGCCCTGACCAGGAAACGGAGGAGGGCTAGGAGCCACAGGAGCCTGAAGGGAGCATGCCATGCACCCAGGACCCCCGAGCCGTCCCAGCAGGCCTGTCTGGTGTCGTCTGAGGCTGGGGAGGCAATGACATGTGAGTGCCATCACTGTCCCCTTATGTGTGGGGGTGGGGTTGGGGGGAGAGGGAGACCAGGGACCGTGCGTGTGGCTCTTGCTGACCACGGATCACGCAGCAACCTGTGCATGTGCTGTGTCATCCCTGGGCATGTGTCCCCAGATGGCTGCCACACAGGGGCCTTGGCCTGTTACCCACATGTGTGTAACATGTATGAGGGCACATGACATGCTCCTGACCCCGGGGGTGGGACACTGCACAATGCCCTTCCTCCAGAAGCCCCCTCTACACAGAAGCAGGGAACATCTCTCCTCCCCCCCCCCACACTATATACAGCACAGGGGCATGGGTGCAGTCCTGGACCAGCTCCCACTCCCGGGGATAGCAGGACATACTGAACATGGCCTGTGTGCAAGCACATCAGCTCTGATGGTGCGGAGACCTGCCGTCCTCGCCTTGCAGAGGGGGGGGGCTGTGCTTTACCCACTATGTCCCCAGTGTAACTGACCACTTCTCTTGTTTCTCCACAGCAGCAGCAGCTGCGAGTGCAGGGCGCACCACCCCGCCCAGGACATCCTCTCGCACCCGGGCCAGCAGCCTGACCCGTAACCAGGAGGAGTACCAGCGGCAGCACCTGGGGATACTGCGAGGTCAGAACCGCACCCTGGACTACTGGGTGCATGAAGACCTGCAGCTGTGGCGGGAGCTGCTTGCCCAGGGCCGTGCCATTTGTGACCACCTGCTGACCTTGGTGCACAGATTGGGTCTCCTGCCACTCCAGACCCTGCTGCCTCCCAGCTACTGCTCCTCCTCCCACTCCTGCTCCTCCTCCAGCTTCTTCCTCCCCCCCTCCTCTCTCCTCTTCCCCGCGGGGACGCCAAGGCCTCCGCACCCTCAGTGCTGGGAGACAGGTGGGCCGGCAAGACCCCCAACCCTGAGCCCTGAGCTTCTCCTCCCCCTTCCTCTCCTTGCCTCCCCATTCCAGCTCCCTCTTCCCAGGTTTACCCCTCCCCTCTCCCACCCTCTCGCCTCCCCTCTCCCACCTTCATTCCCCCCCCACACACCCCAGTTTTGTTCAATAAAGAGAGTTTGTTTTCTGCAACACATGTATCTTTATTGTACATCAGGAAGGGGGGTTAGGGAGGGGTAAATGGAAGGACATGAGGGTGGAATGAGGCACAAGCCCCCAGTGGGGGGCTTTGCTGTCCCTCAGCGAGGTAGGCAAGCAAGCAGGGAAACCTGAGAACTGGCTGTCTGGGGGTGGGGCTTCCCTTTAAGCACAGGCCTCAGATAGCCTCAGGCAGCAGCCACACAAAATAACTCCTGACCTGATGCCTTGCCAGAGCCAGTTCCGGCCGGCCTTATATGCGATTCAGCATCCAATCAGCGTGGATGTGCTACCCCGATTTAGAGCCCCAGGAAGCACTAGGGGGTAATTACTTTGAATGGCCCTAGGGAAGAGCTATTTCAAAATAGCTATTTTGGAATTGGCATTATTCCTCATGGAATGAAGTTTACAGAAGTCAGAATAAGCTGTCCGTTATTTCAAATGTATTTCAAAATAACAGAATTGCTGTGTAGATGCTCACATTGTTATTTTGGAATAATGACCATTATTCCAAAAAAACTCTGCTGTGTAGATGTACCCTAAGTGAGCAGAAGAGAGTTTAAATGAATGTGAGAAGTCCTAATTTACATCATTTTACACATCATTTCTGAATTTATACAGAGCTACTGGGCCAAAGCTGGACAGTAGCCTAAAATGATGTAATTTTCAAAATATTCCTGCCCAAGCAGCATACAGAATATACGAAATATAGGCTCAGATTCCCTTTGTCTCACATCAATTTACTGACAAATAATCCACACCCTCTTTTGTAGCATATTGGAATTTAGCCCCATTTCTTAAAGCACTGTTTTTTATTTTTTCTAATATTTTGTATCCCACATTATTTTTTTTACTATGCTATAGAATACAGCTGGTCCCTAAGTTGCAAACGGTCGACTTACGACCGTTCGCATTTACGACCGAAGCTGTCGTAAATGGCAGACCCTGAGTTACGAACACGATCCGTGCGTACCAACAGCATGGTCGCGTGTAACTCTATGGGGTCCGACTTATGAACAAACCGAGTTACGGACCAATTGCTTGGTCCGTAACCGATTCGTAAGCTGGGGAGAGGCTGTAGTGATAAAAAAATTAATATATGATGTAATCAAACTGATGGAGAAATGTTTTAAATTGTAATGAAAGAATAAACTAACAGGATTTGAATTTAATAGGAACAGCTTCTGTACATCATCTACTAGTCTAAAAAGTCTTTGCTTACATGCCCTAGGAATTTAGATATAATGCTTCATGTGAAATGCTTTGACTATTTCTTTTTTAAAGTAAGAAAAAATGGTAAAATAACCTATAATCTAATCATGATGATAATTTTTTTCCCACAGGAACATTTAGTAAAATTAGATCTTTAATTGCATTTGAATTCTACGCTTCTGAAATATGAAGTTTATATTTTATCCATTAAGCCACACAATCTTTTTCTTAATACAAATGGAAAGAATGATTATGGACACTAGCTGGCTCACATGTGCTCCCATTACTGTAGTATAAAAATATTTAGCAAGTATAAGTAAAAATTATTGGAGGCTATACATTTCAAACAATGCACATTGTCTGGTTTATACCAATATGTGTCTGTACTTGTAAAAATTCACATGTATCAGATTCAATGTAATAAGCTCCTGCTTTAAAACAGTTGCAACTCCAAGGTAAGTCTTTGGGTCAAATTCAGTGGCATTGTAAATGGTGGGGTGAGTTGGAAAAAAATAGATGTAAATGGCAAAATAATTTTACTTTACAGCAACCTGGCATTCAATGGATGTGCCAAATGGGGGTGATTTACATATTGAGGTGAAAGAAAGGAGTGTGCTAGAAAACTAACCAGCAGGAAGTTATATGATAAAGCTGACAATTATTTTGCTTATTCTTCCAGCTTTTTATGCTATGCTTCTTCATGCCCCTTAGGGCCAAAATCTTCTCAGTTCAAAGAGAAGACAATTTGCTCCATTGAAATTTAAATTACATTCATTTTGAACACCTACTGAATGCCAGTGCAAATTACATTACTTTACTTTTTATACCTTCTTATATTTGTTTTCTCATCGGTTTACACTTGACATAAAAAGTGTATCACCATCTAAATCACAGTTGAATTGGGCTTTGGGTCCTCTCTACAAACACATGGAGGACAGAAAAAAATAATTTGGCCAAATTTCTCCTGGAATTTTTTCCTATAATTCTTTTGGTAACTACATCTAGGCTAGGGCTACTCAACACGCGTCCCATGGGCCACATGCAGCCCGCAGCCCATTTGTTTGTGGCCCACAGAGGGGTTTGGGTGTACGCTCAACACACAGCCTGCAAGTGGGATCCTTTGAACATGGCCTCCACTGGGAACATGCTCCACAACTGCAAGGCATCTCTCCCAGGCGGGGTGAGCACTGAAAGACGCAAGCAGACAGGCTGGCTGGAACAGATGGGTACAGGGTGTCGGCGTTTCTAGGAGGAGGTGCCAGGAGTGCTGGGGGCATTGTGGGAAGTGCTGGCTGCTTAGCCTTGTGGGCAGAGCCTGAGAGGTGCTGACTGGTTCACACTGGCCAAGTTTGGGTCCAGCGTTGTGGCTTAAGGCTTAATCTTTGTATTTGTGCCCGTCACTGTGAAAGAAGATATTTGCATATATTTGCATGTATATGTAACCACACTTAAGTTGCAGCCCTTGGCATGTTCTGTGAATATCATTGTGGCCCCCAGGGCTTCCAAAGTTGAGTAGCCCCGATCTAGGCAAAACTCAAAAGGGCCAGATTTTCTTTTATATTAAACCACTGTGCATCATATAAGTCCAATGAAGTGGCCTTCAGTCTGCTGATGGCCATTCCACTTGTTCACTATCATACATCTGGCGCAAGTGGCGCTGCCTTCCCCTATGTCAGCTGTTTCCCACTGCTAGCATAAGCCGATGGGAAAAGTGTGTTAACTCAAAGGTATTGCAATGGAGAGACAAAGATGGGTTGGGGAGGGGAATGTCAGAATATAATGGAGTTCTCCTATCCCTGGTATGCCTAGGCTTACCGTGTATGATCACATGCCAGTAGAATAAATTAGGCTGTTATGAATCAGCAAATTGCAATTGTCCACTATATCCAAGTACAGCTTGGATGTAGTGGAGAATCAGGGTTAAACAATATAAAGATTCAATACTTGCTACAAAAGGGCAATATCCCACATTCTTTAGCAAAACTGTACCTATATAAAAAATGTTTCTCTGGATATTGCTGCTCTTTTTACTACTGCCAGCATGGGTGTATGGTTTTTCTATATGCCCAACTCATAATTGTCATTCTTAGATTTATTTTTTTCTTGCACTGTTAGATGTTCTAGCGTGCTTGTCCTACTACTTAGGTCAGACACAGAAAAGGCTAGCTCTTCAAGAGTGGTGGCTTCCTGGTAATGTCATTTCCCCCTATTTGCTCTGGATCTTTTCTGATCTGTACAATGGACAGTAGACACTTGCATTAAACTATAAAGTAGTTTTTTCCCCAATAAAAAAATCTTTATCTACCACATCCACTCTGAAAATCCAACATCCTATCAAACATCTGATGATGAATAGCATGCTGATAAAAAATATTCAAGTCTTTCTTGTGAGTCCGTGTGATTCATGTTAAAACTGGGTCATGTTCAAGTCTGCTTTATGAGTCCACTGGGGACTTGTACACAAAATTTCAACTCAAAGTGAAGTTTGATGGCCAAGTTTTAAACGCTGAAAGGCCTATAATCAGAGTATCATGAGTATGGAAATCAATAGTCTTAGCAATTCCATATCTCTGCCCCCCCGAGGTTACATTAAAAGGGATGTAGATTGAGAAGGGTGTATGTAGATTGAGAAGGGTGTGTGTCTGTGTTTGTAAAAGGCGTCTCAATTAAACTTACACTGCTTCATTGGACTATTTTCCTGCATGTTTTAAGACAAAACTACTTCCTCCTGTCAAGAATGTTTAGCTCAAACTGGCTCAAAAGAGAATGAAATCTCCTGTTGAGACTAAAACATTACAGTTGCACATGCGGTAATGTTGTTCATGCAGTGGAACCCCAATCTCACCTGGAAATGCAAAGGCATTAAATCTCTCAGTCCTCTTTATTGCAGAGTCTACCACGGATCATACATTATCAAAACAAGATGTAGCTTATTGAGAACTTCTATTAAGGGCAGTTTCACTCTGAACTCTAATTTTCCAGTTTACAACATCTGAGAATTTACAACTCTGTAAATACTCTATGGTATTTCCTCCTATTTTTCCCTCGTTGCTGACAGCACTGAACTTAAATGGGAGTTTCAGAAGGGCAAGCCGTCACCACCTGCAACCAGCAAAACCTAGTGTTCTGAACGCCAACCAAAACCTGTAGCACATGCTTTACAGGTTGCAAGGGATAAAATAATGTGTGTAAGGAAAGCAATTAAGGGTCACACAGTTTCCTCCTTCTTGTTTCAGTCCCATATGTGCAGTTTGAAAGAGTCTGAAAGTAAAATTACATATTGTTATTTTGTTACTGGTTTGCAATTTCCCATCCTCAAGGAGGGCATGGCTTTTCCTCTACTTCTGATTCTAGGGAACCAGTACTGGGACACAGTAGCCAACATACCAATAAATCATTCCATACTATTACTGAGGCATAAGAGGAAGTTACGTTCACCTAGAACTATGCAAGCACTTCAACACGGCATTTCCACATAGCTCACTGTTGAAAATGTTTCTCCTCACATAGACTAAAAGAAATTCCATTTATATTTAAAAGTTCAAGCACATTATGCTGCCTAAAATAGGATAACAGGTGAGCAGACAGAGATAGACTCAGTCATGGGAGATGAAAAGATTTTAATTAGATATTAAAGAACTGTAATAAGAGTGGATTTATTTACTTAAAGTTTTAGCAGGGTGACGTGCCAGGCCATCCTTTTACTTATAAGGCTCTGAAGGAAGCAGCTTGATATTAAAGAATAATCAGAACTATTTGATTAAATGACGTGGATGATTCTTATCAAAAGCAGGCACTCTTATTCATATTACATCAGTTGTAACCAAATCCAATGAAAACTTAGTTCAACAGTGATCAAAATGACCTTAAAATATTAGGCATGTGGTCATCAAGGCTGAACTATTTCAAAAGAAAATGTTCTTATTACAGGTCTGTTACATGTTGGTGATAGCATTATACTTAAGGTTGTGATTTTGGCCTGGGTATTTTTATTAAAGTTACATATAGGAGGTGGGCAAGAAGTAACCGATCACCAATTTATCTAAGCTGAAGTCAGAGCGCAACCACCCAGGGTGAAGTCAAAGCTGGAGCCCTACTGCTCAAGACTGAAGATGAAGCCAGAGCCCTGCCTCTCAGGGCTAAATTATTAGAATTTTCAAAAAGTTGTGTAGATCTCATAAAATCATAGAATCCATGACCTCCAAGACAGATTTGTAGTCTTAATTACAATTGCTAAGACACTTTATCTTACATAGTTTCCGATGGTTTGTGGGTGAAATTGATAACATGGCAACAGCCATATGGCAGACAGTTCCTGAACAAAGAATTAATTAAAAAAAGTACTAGAGGGCTGTGCCCCTACCCGCCACAATCGCCGACCCCTTTCCTGCCTCCTCAGAGCACCAGGGAGTGGGGAGGCCACATGGCTTCCTCTCCCCCCTGGAGCACCCGCTCCTCCCCCCAAAGCACAGGGAAAGGGGAAGGACGAGTGGCTCTGGGCACCCCCCTCAAAGCACCAGAGAGGGGGGATGCCGCGCGGCTCCCATTCACCCCCCCCAGAGCACTGGAGGGGGGAGAGCAAAGGACACAGGGCTCTCCTATCCCCAAGCACGAGAGCGGGGGGAAGGCTGTACCACTCCTCCCCGCCAGCACTGGGAAGAGGGGAGGCTGTACAACTGCCTCCTCCCCAGCACGGGATGTGGGAGGCCTTGGGTCTTTTGGCATTTATAGCATGAGGCACATTGCAAACAATAAAAGAGTTAACAGCTTGAGATTAACATTTTCGGAACTGAATAATTAGGAACCTTAATAGAAATGCCCTGAATTTCAAACTACCTCAGCTAACAAACTGGACCAACTTCCATTGAAATCAACAGGAGCTACAGGCTTAGAAAATGAGGCCACATCCATTTATGTGACAAATTACTGAGTTAGACACTGTAGGGAGCGAAGTTTGAAAATAGTGGTCTTCCTTTATCATTACTCTGATGTTAATTTGCATCTGTCACACTGCTTCCAAGTCTAGTGAACGAAAAGGCAAAGACCAGCATTACTGGAATATTGCCTAAGTTTAAGACATGGTTAGGAGTAGACCTTCTCCTGCCCAAATTCGGATACCAGCTGTTTTATTTATCATTACCTCTATAAATTGTTGCTCCGCTGTGACACCTCCAAACATAACACACTGATGTATTTAATACTGACACCGCAGCTGGCCTGATTAGCCAACACACCGTGCGGCCTATTAAAAAACTGACCTCCTTTATGAGTTTAAGGTCCAACTGAGAATTACAAGCTCACACTGAGACTGTCATTTTTTTTCTTGTATCCTGAACCTCTGGTGGTATCACTGAAAACCACGTTCAAAGAAAACAAGCGGAGGTAAGAGCCAGGGAGATGTGAGCATATATTTTAACAAACCACTGGGAAAGCCTTGTTATAATAAATGTGTCTTGCTTTTAATTTGTGTCTTTATTTTACTGAGCATATAATTTGCCTTGGGGTTTTCCTATGACACCGCACTATTATGTAGGATACCATGTTAAGCAGCCAGTGCTTAACAGACATCACATCACATTGCTTAAACAAGATTAGTGAACTTTATGAGAGTTTTTTTTTCATTGTACAGATCAGCTGAAACTAACAGGAATGGATTTATTGTCCCTGGGAGGACTTCAGTTTCATGGATTTATGGAGCTCTAGTAAATGGCTTCCCCTTTTGGGAAATGATGAAAACAGTCTTAGTGAGAACATATAACACAGAAAGCTTATTTCTTATGATAGCTAATGAAGCCCTATTACAGTGCAATGTTATTATTGACCTATACATGCGATACATATCAAGTATCATAAATAAAGATACAAATAGACCAGGAAAAGAAAATACTCCTGTGAACATCGATCATCTTTTTTTTAGTCTAGAAAGCATGATTACAGTGCAAAATGGTAGTCACAATAAAATACACATGTACAAAAATCAAGAACAAATCCAAACATTACACTATTTATTAGTCTAGCTTCATTAAAAGCTTTCAAAAGGAAACGCAAGATTAAAACAACACAAGAAATATTCATAAATGAAAGGAACAAAGTATCAAATCACACAAGGAGAAATGATGAAGTACAGGAAAAGGATCAATAAATAAAGAGCTCATGGTATATTTCCCTGGAGAACTTAACAGATCAATGGACTAGTGTCGGAACAGAGTTTTGATTAGTTCCTGCATTTCTATCATCCGTCAAAGAGATTCCCCCCCCCATCATTATGGATTCCACATAAATAGGGCTGCTTCTGGACTTCCTGAAACTCTAAATGGAGACAGCTGCAGTAAGTGCAGCAAGCTCCTTCCTCCCCATCTCAGAGATAAAAGATAATGGGAGTCAAACATAAGTAGTGAGTCATGGCTCTGAGATCAAAAAGACAAAAACTCGCTGAGAGAATAAAAATCTCCCCACAAGAAGAAATGGAAGAAATATATAAATTCAAGAAGCAAAAAAACTAAAACCCCTGAAATGTTTCTCCTCACCTTTTAACAGCCATAGCAAAAAAAGGAAAGGGGACCCTTGGAAGAGGACAAATCTGGAACGGTAACAGATATTCTATTCCCTTCTAGCCTGAAGTACAGAAAGAGCTCCCAAAGAAAGACCCTGCTGAATTCCAATATGTAGTTGAAGTTATGGCCTCACAAATTATGTGGCAGTGAAATGTTCTGTGCAACCCCCCCGGACCACACAATTGTGATCTGGAATCTCAATTTTCATTAAAACTAGAAAATGCTGAAAACGTGAACTGAGTGCAGCCAATGCTGGTTTGTCTCTCAGTTGCGTGCTGGACAGGATTTGAAGATTCTCCAGTGAGAAAGCCCTGGAGGCACTGCTCTTAGCCAAGGCAGATGCAGACTTAAGGCTAATCCAGAAGGGGGCTGAGACCTGAACCCAGAAACAGGGATGCAGATACAGGTATTGACAAGGACACCAGGATTGGCCCTGTTGGACTTTTTTTTTATAACCCTGAAAGGGATTCGTTGACGAGTTTGACTCTGTAACTTAGCTGGAGAGCTGGGCCACTGATGACTCACCTGACAAGGTTAATCGGTGATCATGGGAACTGGGAAAAGAAAGAGAATTTGTGTGCAGGTTCACATGCTCCCGACAAGAGGTGCTCACCAGAGGAGAGTGTCCCCTGTTGCCTGGGCATTGTGCAAACAATTAGAAGGAAATGGCCTTTGCTACAGAGAGTTTCCATTCCAGATGAGGAAGTGAGGCACAGAGATATTAAACTGCTTGACTAAGATGACAAAAAAACATTATGGAAGAGCTTGGAATGGAATACAAACAGCCCGAATCCTAGACCAGTGTCTTGAGCACAGACCCATCAATGTACAAGGTGTGAGTCTTGTTAGCTCTATTAGAAAAAATAACAAATTAACCCTTAACCAGCACTGTCCCATGTGCAGGAGCTTCAAGCCAATTGGTGTCACCATTCCTGACTGATCATTCCACCCCTCCAAGCCTCACCTTCCTTGTACTGTTCAATGCCCAAATACACACAAATGAAGCAGGAGGAGGGTAAAACAAAAGATCTCCAGTCTGGTGCTTGGGTAACTGACACTCCCAAGAGGCCACAAACAGCTTCTTCTGTGTCAGTCATCCTGTGAAGCTCCAAATGTTCCCTCAGCATCCCTCTAGAGATGAGCATTGTTGGGAGGCTCTGGGCAGAAGGGACAGACTGTAGTCTGCAGTAATTCAGCATTAGCACTGCATATAGCAGAAAGGAAAATGACTGTCACTCTGTGCCACATCAGGGATAATACTGAGTCATAAAGGGGCTGGTAGGGAAAATGAGCTTTCATGAGGAATACATAATACTGTGTATTTATGACCCCCATCGACATGAGACCCTGATCAACAATTCACATTCAGAGTGGTCCCCACCAATAGAGGTGATGCCTGGGGGGCAGAGGGCGGCATGTGGGGTTCGGTGTCCCCCTCACATTTGTTGCTTGGTGTTCAGGGAACATGCTCAGTAGCATCTGCTGACACCACTGCAGTCACTATGCCTCCCTGTAATTGGCAAATATGGGTTGTGTTTGTCCACCAACAAGGCTGGACTGGCCAGATGGATAGGACATAGCTTTGCCCTAAAGGGTTTGGGAAATTTCTTTCCCACAATCCATTTCAATGATACCCCAGCCTTTGCCCAGCTGAGCAAGTCCACTTCCAGATGGGTTGTTGAAAATGAAAATAATTCAAAGCCTGCTGAATTTGCCAGCCTAGATCTCTTCCCACATAGGATTTCAGTGCAGTACACACAAAATTAATTAATTAAGCCTCATGATAGTCGGCAAGATGCCTGCAGGATAAGTAAAGGATCTTTTCACTCAGACCTGGCCTGGAATACAGTTTGATAGTGTAGGGAATGAAGAAGTCTCCAGAATTGAAGGCAGAATGCACAGGGGATGGGGGATAGCCAGGAATTCAGGGTGAATTCAGGGTCATGGTAATTATTCACAGGATATGATTTAGGGCAGGGGTGGGGAACCTTTTCTTGTTTGTGGGCTGCTGACCCGCAGAAAAGTCAGGGGGCTGCACACAAGTGAGAAGCACACACCGGCGTGTAGGGAGGCACAGGCTAGTAGATTTTGTGTGCTCTGGCCCTGCACAGGGACTGGGGCTGAAGTGCCAGCGTGGGCTCCCCAATGCTGAGGGGAGCCCCAAGCCTTGGGGCCCAGATCCAGGCAAGCTGGGGGCCTCACCCAGCCCCTGCGTCTCAGGTTCTCCACCCCTGATTTAGGGCTTCACAAAACTTGTCAGTCTAACTCAAACAGCAGCCTGAATACAATGCAAATGGACTATTAGGAATTCATTCGTTTCCCAAAAAGCTTTTGGATTCAGCCATGTTACAGTAATCTCTACTGTTTGCTATTTACGAACATTTGAGCAAATGAGGTTTTCTTTACATTAATGTTGAGGAATAGCTGAATTCACATCAATTTCTATTCATACTGGTATTTATGTGCAAGATATGAAGAAGATTTTGTGTGGATGAAAAAGTGTTTACTATTTCTAATTTCCTATTCATAATTTGTAAAATCTTGTTTAAAAATATCAGTTTTCTACATAAGAGAAGAGAGAGTAATATCTGGCTCATGTCATCAGTCAGACCCCACAAATAATAAACTGAAATCAGTTGCTGCAAACAGGTTGCCAACATTCCATGAAATGTTTGTACACAAACTGTTTGTACACAATACTGATCAAATATTAAAAGAAAACAGAAAACATTAGCAGAAATCAGAAAAATTCTCCAACAGAAAAAACAGACTGAATGCACATCTGATAGTAACCAAAGGAGCCACCCCACCAGCCATATTTCTGAATGACAATGAAGGTTAAGCCAAATGTACTCCTTTTCTTTCACTTTGAAATCACTTACCATCATTTATTACATAAAACATACATTTTAATCTTTAGAACTCTGATATTGCACCTCCTACAGACCAAGGTAGAAGGTGGATATCCCCCCTCTGGTGCACAAGTTTAAAACTAGAGAGTTCTAACAGAGAAGTATCCTAGGTTTACAAGTCAACAGTGAGCTCGGATGAGGATGATACTTGATAAAAGTAATGTCAAACTATACGGTTATAACCTGAGTTTACAATGATGCATTTAGCCATAATGCTACTATTTATACCTCTATAAACTCAGCTTATGGTGATACAAATAGCAGCGCTAATGGCATTAACAGTTGCACTCAGCAGCATGGCAGCTGTTGAGTGCTGCTCTTACGTTATTTGTATTGCTGTTCATATCATCATAAACTTAGCTGGGGAGTCAGAGATGCCCCATTTACCATACAAGAAAGATGAAGACACACATTTTAGATCCAAAGCGGAGCCCTTTATATTGGTGGCTTTATGGTCATATCTTTCCCTTTCACTGTACATCTTAGACTCTGCTAGAAAGTGGCTGTGAGCAAAATGTAACTTGCATGAGCTTAGGTGGAGAGGTAATATTTCCCTATGTCCCAAAAGAGCTATAAGCTTACCAAGAGCAATAGCAAGGAAAAAACAGCAAACTTACGGTCTCCTTGACAGCGCACAGGACCTACAGTCAACTTGGATTCTGAGCCAGATCTGTCAATATCGCCAACCACCACTTGACTCACTGGTAGATGTTCTTTGTAAGACAAGAGCCCAGCATCTTTTCTCCTGAGGCCGAGAAAAAGAGAAACAATGCAACAAGTAGTGAAATAATTGCAAAGATTTTTTTTCTTCTGATGATGGACAAATCACCCTAAGCAAGAATTAAATCAAAAGGAAGCAAGAATTAAATCAATACAATAATGATAACCTTAAGCTCTGTTGTAAACCCCATGTATTTGATTAAATATCATACATTAATCTATTATATACTTGAGAGAGTTTGTCTGCCTGTCACTGTGCCTGTCTGTTTGCTCAAGAACTCCTCCTAAAAGGTAAGAGCTAGGACCACTAATTTCGGTATACAGCTTCCCCATTTTATACAGGAACATTGCTAGCTGTTCCTTTTCTGCTTTCTTCACTTTGGTTGGGGAGTACAGGGGAAAGGTGTACCTGGGGAAATGTACCTCACCCTGGGCTGTGCCTGCTGGAGCTTCAGCAACCATGGAGAGGCAGGTCTCACATGGCCCCAAGTTTCTGTAGTGAGAAAGGGCTTGGGTAGTCCTCTATCCTGGGGCAGCCTGCATACTGAACTCCTTATCCTCAGCCTCACTTGAATCTCCCATCTTCCAGGCACCCACTGGTGAGGGCAAGTGGGCTGAACCCCGCCCCAGTTTGTACGGGGATATCACTGACCTGAGCAACAGTGGGTAAATCTTCTAGTATTATCATATGTAAAACAGAAATATTCATTTCATCCAGGAAAATCTCTCCAAAATAGTTTCTTTGGATTTTCTGTTTAGTTTCTAAATCTCTGGTAAATCCTCAAAGATGTCAAATTGACCACCATGTAAAGCAAAACCTTCTGCTTATATACAAGGGAGTCAATAAGGGTAGCCATAGTACAAGCTGGCCCAACAGTTTGCTGCAAGTGTACCTCAATCCTGTTCTATAAGCAACAGCTCTGAAGGGAATGCCCATTCAGTCCTCGGACTCTCTTCAAGTTTGTTAATGAGGCTGCCCATGGTGTATTTGTAATGCTTAGTTACTAGGAAAGGGATTGATAGTAGCAACTCCTCTCATCAAGAAACCCAATCAAAACTCTTGGTTTTGGTCATGGCTGACCAATTGAACTGTATGCTTTCTCTGCTTCCCATTTGGGAACTGACCACAGCTCATACTTACTTGAGCAATTCTACTTTGTTGGTTGTTTAGCTTGTTTGCTTTGAATGGAGAGGAGCTTTCCAACACTGTCTGTAAACACATTCTTTTTGGCTCTAGCTGCTCACAGGATGAACAGAATTTCCCTTGCTTTTAATTGTTTTTGTACAATACTAAATATAAATAACTAAGAGGTGGGGAAGGGGAGAGATAGCTCAGTGGTTTGCACATTGGCCTGCTAAACCCAGGGTTGTGAGCTCAATCCTTGAGGGGGCTATCTAGGGATCTGGGGCAAATCTGTCAGGGATGGTACTTGGTCCTGCCATGAGGGCAGGGGACTGGACTCAATGACCTCTCAAGGTCCCTTCCAGCTCTATGAGATAGGTATATCTCCATATCATATATATATATATATAGTAGCCCAATGTCTGTGACGCTGAAATGCTGGCTGTTCCCTCTGGGTGGCGCTATTGCCTGAGTCACGTCCTTCGCCTCCCGCCGTGGTGCTCGGCTGACTTCTGCCCCACTCAGCCAGGCCGCCACGGGGCAGCAAGCGGCCGTTTGGGCGCTGCGGTCCCCATGCAGCACAGGAAGGGGGGCAGGGTGGTGACGTACACGGCCAGGGGACGGGGCCTGGCCGTGTACATCACCACCCCGTCTCCCTTCGCGCCCCCCTTTGCCTCCCGCCGTGGCACTCGTCTGACTTCTGTGCCGCTCAGCCGGGCCGCTGCGGGGGAGCCCAAATGGCCGCTTGCTCCCCCGCAGCGGCCCAGCTGAGCAGTGCAGAAGTCAGCCAAGCACCATGGCAGGAGGCGAAGGGGGCGTGAAGGGAGGTGGGGTGGTGACGTGCGGCAGCATGACAGCGGCTCCAGGTTCCGCCCGGCCCCCTGGCCGTGAACATCACTTCCCACCTCCCTTCACCTCCCGCAGTGGGGCTCAGCTGACTTCTGACCACTCAGCCGGGCCGCCGCCTGGGAGCAAGTGGCACAAGTGACCGTTTGGGCTCCGTGCTCCCCATGCAGCATGGGGAGTGCGGTGCCTAAACGGCCGTTTGGGCTCCGCGTTCCCCCGAGTGAGAGGCAGGAGGGGAGGAGAGAGAGAGAGAGAGACACACACGGAGCGAGAGACCGGAGGCTCAGGAGAGAAGACCGATGTGGAGGAGAGACCTGAAAATCCCGTCTTATGATGGGCTAATTGGCTAGTATTATTATATTAAGGAAACAGACAGGGAAACCAAAAGCAGTCATACTGCTTCTAGGGGCACTTACAGCCCACTCTATTAGCCCCATTTAGCACAGACATTCTAAGGCTATGCCTACACTGCACTGCTCTTCCAGAAAATGCTACACACATTGTGGTTTGCAGTTTGTGTAGCTTTTTCCGCTTTTTTCAGAAGAGTCTTTTCCAACATTTGGCCTGTCTACACTGGGCCAAATGTTGGAAAAACTCCCTTTTTTAGAACATCCCTTCTTCCTCATAAAACAAGGTTTACAGGGATGCTGAAAAAGCACATCTGCTCTCCAAAAATTTTTTGGAAGAGCAGACATGTTCCCTGGACACAGCAGAGTTTTTCCAGGATACCTCTGGTTTTCCTCTGGTATCCCGGAAAAACTCTGCAGTGTAGACATAGCCTAATTGATAAATTTTTTCCCCCTTCTCTTTCTGCTATTTATTCGTACCTCTGGACCCTTTGCTCAATTCATCTGAAGGAGTGGGTTGTGCCCACAAAAGCTCATGATACCATCTATAGTTTTTGTTAGTTTCTAAGGCTCTGAAGGACTATTCATTGTTTTTTAAGTTTTTTTCAGTTACAGACTAACATGCTACCCTCTGAGAGCTCCTAGGATGTGAATGATAACACAGCCTTGAATTCAATACAAGTTTTTACAAATACTAGTAAGATCCAACTGTTAAAGATATGAAAAAAACTCATAAGAAGCAGCAAAACAATTTGGCCTAAAAGTTATCCAAGCTGCATAACCCAAGAAGTGAAGATACAGATCTTCCTCTTTTTTACAGCACCTTTCTAAGTGCTCCA
This sequence comes from Rafetus swinhoei, assembly GCA_019425775.1. Lineage (NCBI taxonomy): Eukaryota > Metazoa > Chordata > Testudines > Trionychidae > Rafetus > Rafetus swinhoei. The sequence continues at coordinate 162,439,599 of CM033424.1, forward strand.
GTAAATCAGCAAGTAATAGTAACCACAAACTTTCCATCCTTCTTTACAAATCAATTCCTTTGCTCAACAAGAATGCAATACTAAGAATGATTTTAAAGCCCTAGAAAATATACTGAGTAATATACTGTAGGGAGCAATTGGATTTTGGGAGACTACATGCTCTGAAAGCCTTTTCCACTGCAATTTTCAATGACTTTATGACCCTGTAACATTAGATTCCTATTATCTAGGAGGCAGAGCAGGGATTTGCGTGATCAAGTAAAGCTGAGAGTTTCTCAGTAGCACTGATATACGATCTCCAGTCATATTCGCTACTGAGCCCTTCTGAAGTGACAAAAGAGAACTCTTTTGAAAGAAAAGCAATTAAAGTCATTAAGAAAATAACTATCATTTGAGAATGACAGCTCGTTGGAACTTGTGTCTGCTCTCTGTGATGAAGAGAGTAATTAGAGATTTAATTACTACATATTTGAGAAAGTTAAATGTTTTCTGAAAACACTGGATGACTATTTTCTTAAATCTTTATGTTCTCTCCCTTTCAGAGTTCTTGGCTTTATCGCTGTACCCTTTATTTCTCCATCCTTCAGCAGTTCCAAGAGGCTGAGAACATTAACTGAGTTTGGTTGGCCATAGCCTCTTCCAGCTTATTCCTGAGGAGTCTGCCATTTGACAAAGAATCATCCTTATCCTTTGGGTCTAAGTGCGCTTTTTCTTCTGCTTAATAATAACAAGCCATTATACAGGGCTTTTCATCTATAGATTTCAAAGCCCTTTATGAAACGGGGAGAGTAACATTATCTTCTGTTTACAGATAGGAAACAGAAGTGCAGAAAGGTTAAGTGATTTACTCATGGTAACAAAATGCCTGAATAACAAAGCCAAGATGATAATTCCAGGTTCCCTCATCCCCAGTCTGATGTCACATCTATGGGACCCTAGCCTCTGTAACAGAAATTAAACGTAGGTTACCACTTTACTGTTACTAAAATTGTCCTCTGAAATTGTTGAATTTTCCTGTTGAATGCCACTATTTCAAAAAAAGACCTTGAAATCAGAGGTAACCATTAAAAATATAAAAGTGCTTTAGAGATTGATGAAAAGAAAATGACACTAATGACATTCCATCCTTCCCCTTCAACATTAGGTAATACTTATAGTCCCAAATAAAGCCAATGGTCTTTCAATCCTCTATCAGCCATTAACGTCACCTCTTTTTCATGGAATAAAAATGACCAGTGATGGCTCTCCCCTGTCTTCTTTACTACACCTTTGGTAGCTTTATTTTCCCAGCAATGGCTGTAAAGTTAAGTCTAACATAGTTTCTTCCAGGTGTGATCTTTGTTTTCTGCTAATTGGCTGTTTGTGTCACCATAGCAGGAAACACCCTCTCCTGTGAGAGGAAGAATAGTTCAGTGGTTATACTTTTAGCCTAGGATTTGGAATAAATGAGTTCCAATTCCTTCTCTGCCACAGGCTTCCTGTGTGACTTTGGCCATTTCTCTTAGATTTTTACATCTTGGTTCATCATCTGTAAAATGGGGATAATAATACTTTCTTGCCTCACGTGGAGTGCTGTAAGAATAAGAATAAACTCATTAGAGATTGCAAAATGCTGAGATACCACAACAATGAGGGCCATGTAAGTATCTAAGGCCTGGACTACATTACAAAGTTATTTGACTTCAGTACCCTTACATTGACTTATCTTTGCATGACTCTACTCTCACATTTATCTCCAGCTGATGAAAACACCCCATTACAGTAAGAGCACTCCCTGAACAGCACTGAGCCATGGCTGATGTACTGTGATTGACACGGTATGAGTGTAGACATTGTATGACTTCTGTTGACCCTAACAATCCACCAGCTGCTGTTTCACAGTGCCCAGCAGTGACACTTCTGGTCACAATCATGAGCTCCATTGGCCAGGACTCACAGGAACTGGAAGCTATCCCCCACTTTAAAGCCCTTGTATGTTTTTGAAGTACCTATTCCTGATTGCCCAGCTTGATGACCTCACCAAGCTTCTCTTCCTTGTGTGCAACTGCTCACACCACGATGCTGACTACACATTTCAGGTGTGTTCCTGCCTGGAATACGCAGGAGTTCTAGGGCCAGAAGAGGCTCTGCAGGCATAGTTATGAATAAGACCTAGAAATGTAGACATTTATGAAAAGATTGCCCAGGGGACGCAGATGAAGGGTTACAACAGGGATCAGCAGCAGTGCCACGTGAAAGCAAAGGCATTGCAGTAGACATACAACCAGGCCTGGGAGGCACTAGTTGATCAGCTGCCAAGTGGCAGACCTGCCACTTTTACAATGAGCTGTATGATCTACTTGGTGTAAACTTCACCAGCACTCTGAAGACTACTGTAGATAGCCTTGTGGAACCTGAGACAGAGACCCTGCCATGAACAAGCTAGGAGGAGAACAGGGTAGGCTGGTCCCCCAGATCACTATTGGCATTTCAACATGACCAGTGATAATCTACTGCCAAGAAAAATGTCCATACTTGTCCTGGACAGTCCAAAATGTCATCTATTGTCCCACCCCAGCTAAAAATCCACCCCGATGCCCCGTACATTGCCTAGAGGCACAGTCCTATGTAGTAAGATACAATTAATTTCTCTCTATACTTGAATAACAGCGTCCCACACTGTAGATTTTCCAACTCCAAAATGATTTCCCACTGATTGGTAGCAATCTACATTGCAGCCTTCCACGGTCTGATAGGCCCTAGTTTCTCAACGGTCAAACAAGCTCTCATTCTGGTGTCCATGTGTTGGCTGGCAGGTGCAAATTTGTCACATAGATCCAGGAATGTGCTCTTTTGCATGTGAAAGATCTGTAGTCACCACTCATTGCCCCAAAGCTGCTTTATGATGTGAGTCCATCTCTCAGTGTTCATTTCTCAGGCACAGAAGTAGCGTTCCAACTTTTGCAGTTACCCTGCCAATACCACCAACAACCTTGAATTGTTTTTTGCCATATCCCCCTTGTTGCAGTGCCTAATGCCACTGTGCAAATACCTTCAGATCATTCGTCTTGTGTTTACAATATTTATGAAAACAGTGCAGCATGTAATGGGCTCTGTTCTGTAGTCAGAGATGGTGAACAGTGAAAAATGTTGCAGAGATTTGTGGGATTTAAAGAGAGGCATGAAAATTATGGGCTAGGGATGACATTATGAGATGGAGAAAGTTACATGATGGCACCGTGCTTGTTCCAGCTCCCCTGTACAATTTGTTCATGCTTCACAATACACTGCAAAATTACCCAAAATATATGGTGTGAAAGGGCAGTACGTGGCACACTAGGATGCCTACCCATAGTTCACCATATTGTGTGCATTGACACAAGCACTCCTTGTGATTACTTGCAGTGCTCATGCAGTCACCCAACTATGTATACACGAAAGGAATACACTAACAATTGTGGCTTTACATCAAAATAACTTGTATCAATCAAAGTTGGTAGTGAACACATGGCCTTAGACAGACAGAGAAATGATTGGTATTTCAATATACTTAGTAACTGGAGTTTATTGTGTGCATTCAGCTTCTCTTTTGTGTGATATGGTGTGATTAACAAAGTGTATAGTAACATACACTTTGCTTGATGAAGTCAAAAGCTTTCTAAACCAAAGACTAACTATAATAGTTGAATTTATACTATATGATGACATTCATCTTCTAGATGGGATAATGCTACCACTGTTATTTAAAGATCTTGCATTTTAAGATGGCGACTGAAAGTTTTTCCTCACCAAAAAAAAAAAAAAAAAAATCCACCTTAGAATAAGGACGAATACAGCGTGTATCATATTCCTGTTAATAGTCAAATGAGACTGAATGAATCTCATCAAATTCTGTAAATATCATGAGATATTGATGAAATCTCAGTAAAATGTGCATATTTCTAATTCACATTCCTGTACATACTCTTGTAATATCATATGTAAAAAGAACATGCATTATGTATACATAAACAAATGACATTAAAATTAATATTAAAATTCTGTGTTGCTAAAATTTGCCTACCTAATTATTTGAAATAAACAGGCCTATGTACAGGGTTGATTTCTTATTTTCATTTTTGTTAGATGCAAAGAAAGGGATTGCATTCCACTTATTCAGGCTTTGATTCAACAGTTCATTCCTTCACAAAAAAACCCACATAAGCACAATTTTCCTTTAGGCATGTGCCAAATGCTGAGGGCATGCTTAAGTGATTTACTGAATGGGAAAAGACTTACACATGATTGCTACTTTACTCAACTGAAGCTTCAGTGCTGATTTTTTTAAACTTAATTAGGGTTACTCATGATCTAAAAAATACAAACAGAGTCCATCCACTACTAGACCCTACTTTTTAATGTGGTACTACCTCCACAGCGATCTCGTTATTTCCATAATTTACTTTATAGTAGTGTAGTGAGATTAATTAAACTAAAATCTGTAAAATAATGCCTGCAGAAAAAAAATTAAGGAAGTAAAGAAATGCCAAATATTATTTGTTTTCTTCCAAAAATAGTTGGCAAGTACTTTATTTAAATTTGTGATGCTAATATCAGAACAAACATTACAGAGAATCTAATGAACTATAGAATTTTGGCAGCAGTCTTGATAATCTGGGAGCTATTTAATTGCTGATAGGTATGCTGTAATGAACAGGATTAAAAGAGGGCTAAGCAAACGGGCTTAGGTAAAAGAAGAATTGGCCCAAACTTGTATTCTAAATGTAAAGGAAACTTTTTGGTGGTTTTGATATAATTAACTTCTTAATTTAATGCATATCATATAGCACACAATAGATAGTGTCCATACTCATTCATGTCCTGGGGCTTACCTTTTTTTGAATTCAAGTGCCTCACATATTGGCTGAAACCTTAAATTTCCTCGTTCTTTGGGCTGTTCTGGAGCAAAGGTTTCTCCCTAGTCTCCTGTCTTTTCCTTTCTTTCATGCCTCAGAAAGAATCATACATCTGAATAGGATCCAGCACCCAAACTGGACAAGTCCATTCACCGTGTGCTATTTTCATTAAAATAAATTAGATCGTAGTCCACATTCTGAGAACAAATTTTGCTACACTGTGAATAAATGTAAACTCTGCCATAAAGTCAATTGAGTGAGCAGGTTAAACGAAATGATGCACAAAAATAGTCCCATGAGGAAAATGATGTACCAGTTAAGATCTAGGTAGACAATATGTGGGGCCTCAATATCACCCCTTACAGAATGTAGTTGCACAGAAAATTTGAGCTTTCTCATAGTAGGTCTCTGTTATGTTACTGTTAGGTTACAGTTATCTCCTTCCAAACTGGCCAGTATAAATTAAGCATAGCACAATAGGCACTGTTCATGTTTTACATCTGGGCCTGCAATTTAATTATGCTTCTTCCCCTTCTCCCACTGTCTCTTTCGCCCCTGGCCTTAAAGAGATGAATGTTTTAAAGTCACATTTGAAAATAAATTCTTCCTCCTCAGGACACCTCTCCAGTCTCATTATAATCCCATAACATTAACGCCATTAATTAAATCCAGGTTAATTTAAAATTATGATAAACATCCTTATGAGGATTAGTCACTTTAATTGTGATTAGAAAATGAATACTTGATGAACTACACAGTATATTATTCATAAATCTAGTAATAAAATTCATATGATAGGTACTATTGGATGAAGTTAACAACTTTTTGTTTTTATCATAAAAACCACAGATATCATGTGTCTGCTGGGAATCATGAGTCTATATAACATATTTCAGCATCAAAGGGGAGGGGACTATGCAACTGAATTGGATCATGTCATCTTCAGGGTAGGCAGACTCTTTATCACTGTGTAGTCTTGAACTCCATGTAGGGTCAGGTCAATACATTAACTTTTGGGATAATTTTGATATTAAGAAAACCACACAGAGCCTATTCCACTGCTTCCCAGTTCTCTGCCCAACAAGAGATGAGAATTCTATGGCAATTCAGAAGATTTTTCCTGATTTTTATGGAAGAAATGGAGCCCCCACACCTGAGGAATGCATTGCTTGCTTCCCCAACATAAACAGTTTCCATAGCTGACTCAGTAGTCATTGTTAGCATGGGCCTATTCCTCAGGGTTCTTGCCTGGTAGGATCTCTGAGATCTCACCTTGGAGGAAGATTTCAAAAGGCATATGTAAGAAGCTGTGTAACCCTGGCAATTGGAGGATGACCATGACAACACCTTGGGTTCTGGTGTGGCACTCTTTCCAACAGTGATTCTCACCTCAGGGTAGGCTGAAAATATGGATGATCAGGATTCCCTGTTAAACTCCTCAGTGTCCTCTCCCACATGGAAAAAGATGGAGGGCTAGAACTGCATCGTTTTTCTGTAGCGCTCTCCGTTCTTTGGAGTTCTCCTGAGGCAAAATCCAGAACTGTGTGTGGGACTTTCCTCAGGGTTTCTGAGTGCCTCATCCTCATTCTTTCTCAACTGCACAGCTAGAGTAGTCAAAGGTGAAGCTAAGAAGGACTGCCACAATGGTTTTGATCCTTCCTACCTGTTGATCTCCACCATTTGTCGGATTTTTCATCTCAGACGCCGCCTCAGTTTTAGGGCTTTGCATGTGGAAAAATCCACATGCTTGGTGTCTGGGGCATTGTTTGGGGAGAATTGTTGCATTCATTTGGCTGAGGTAAAAGGAAGACCCCGTGAGACACATCCATTCTCTGTGGGCAGAAACCAGGCAAATGAAGGTCTCATAGGGAAAGGAGGGCAGGAAGAGTTTGCTACAGAATGAACCCTGTCAGCTTCCCAGTCACTGCAGAACCATGTATATTGCTCCAATCCTGTTATGCCACCATAACTGCACAATTGCTATAGCAGGATCTGCTGTCTCACTATTAGAAGGAAAGAGAGAGCAAGCTGCCAATGTGAACGGCTCTTTTGGGGCGCCATTATCTACTTAGCCTCTTTCTACTTTTAAAAATACCATACAATCAACCTGTTTGCATTTGTTTCATATATTTAGATGTATCAGACAATAACTTTAGTAATAAAAGTATTTCTGCATATGCAATAAGCATGGCTAGGTTATACCAGGGGTGGGCAATAACATGGCAGCAGTTCACCATGGTTAACTCCTGGTGGTCCGCTGCCACTATATTTACCTGCACAACCACAGGTATCAGTGATCGCAACTCCTGTTGGCCACAGATCACTGTGCCTGGCCAGTGGGAGCAGCAAGAAGTGGCATGGTCCAGAGCACTACTAGCTGCTGCTCCCATTGGCCAGGAACCCTGATCTGCCACCAGCTGGGGTTGTAATTACTGGTACCTGTGGCCGTGCAGGTAAATATAGTGGTGGGGGCCCACCAGGAGCTAATCCTGGTTGCACTGGGTCCAACCCAAGGGCTGGCATTTGCCCACACTTCAGTGATGTAATTAGTATATGAGGCAACATTTCATTACCTGAGCTGTATTGGCAGCATGATATATGCAGAGATCGTAAATAAACTCCTTGCTAGTATTTACTTTCTAATATCTGCAAACATTTGGATCATCTGCCACCAAAATATCAGCCAAAATATGCCTTAGGCAGGATTTTATATGGAAAGATGATGTGTGCTGTAAGAAATATTGAAAACTTGAGAAGAGCAGCTTGCTACTTGGAAGTTTCACTCTTGGTAGTTGTTAACTTCAACAGTTTTATTTCATGTGATTGAAGGAGCTAACTCAAAATAAGTGACAATGTCAAGAAAGAAAAAAAAAAAACACATGCGAGCCCATTTACTTAAATGATGTTCCAAAGCACATAAGTCAGTGTAGAATTTGGCACAGAAACACTGAATTTTTGTTTTTGCTCAAGAAACACTTAGCCCAAAATGCTACCTAAGATGGTTTGCATCTTGACCAAAGAAGAAAATATTAGACACATAATCCAGATTGGTAAAAGAAGTTGAACTAGCAATTATATTGCTACTTGCTGAGCTATGCTCAAGGAGCGAGCGATCAATTGTGTAGCAAAACAGGGCGGGGGCCAAGACACATAGCTGCTGTTTCCTCTCCCACATATCTAGGTGGTCAGAGGATGAAATCTGTCAGACATGCTGGCCCCCAATGCACCCATGCCTGAGCCATTACATAGATCTTTAATTATCCCCAGGTGGATGTTGGGAATGCTGATGTCTTGTTTGGCCTTCCACAAGGCACTTCTGTTGACAGAACTGAAGGCTCTCTTTAGGTCTATGTATACCGTTGTCAAAAGCTAGTTAAATTCACACTGGGTCTCATATTGAAGGTGAAGAGCAAGTATAGTATTACTGGTAGAGCATCCAGAAGTGAAGCCTAATTGCTCCAGGCAATGGCTTTTCACAAAGAGAGATTTTGAAATCTTTTCCAAAAAAGCGATCGGACACGATTATGCAAATGAAGCACAAGATTTGTAAATCTGCGCTTCATTTGCATTTTCGATTTCCTTCATTGACATTCCTCTTTCGAAAGAGGAATGTAGTCTAGACACACCCTGACAGTATACTTGTTAGCCAAAGGTGGATTTTCATAGATACCCTTGTGTATCATAACAGGTGCATTATTATGTTGAAATCAGGAGTAATTACCTTTTTAGCAACAAGACGACATATACTGGTCATTGCCAGAGCTTCTGCATGTCTGGACCTGTAGGACTATAACTTACTATGTTTCTATACCAATATATGATCCAGTTCTTTCCTCATCTGGCCATTATTGTCTATCAAGGATACCTAATTGATATCTAAGTGCCTACACCAGCTATTTGTGACAGTAAATCTAAGATACCCAAAAGGAAAGTAATCTCACAGAGTTCTTATTTATGGTTCCAGAACACAATGGCCTCAGAATAGTTTTAAAGCCATTATTGAAATAAGTTGGTGTGGGGTTCATATAACACATTTGTGTGTGTGTGTGTGTGTGTGGCAGAAGAGATTGTGTCACTGGTGGCAGTTGCTCATAGAATGTATCTTCTTTAGCATCTGTAGCTTCCTCAGTGGGTATGTAGGCTACAATTGTCAGCTGCCCATAGCTATGCCTCAGTGTGAGGTATCATAGTCACTCAAATATAGGTGGAGAGTAATATATTAAAAGACCACATGGAGGGTAATATATTAAAAGGTGGTCAGAGGATGCTAACCAATCTATTTAATCCTGGTTCCTCCAGTGTAGAATAGACTCGTGTCCTCCATAAAATGTTGGCTATTATTCATGAGTCTTGCCTCAGTTATTTTGGTAATTTCAAGGCTTATCTTTTCAGCTTTCAGACTAGAGAAACTTGGTACCCACCCGAGTTTAGGCTTCATATATTCTAGATTGCCAATCTGGTGGATTTTCTCAAGTCAGATGTAGATTCCATATACATTATAGAGTTTGACCTAAAGTATAGACCATGTTTCACTGGATGCCCCTTGATACACTCTTTCTTCTTGGCACAAGAGAGGTGTAGAGTGGTGATTTTGTCTGGGGATACCAACCCCCTTCCCAGAAACCCTTTTATGTAGCAAATAGTTCAAAGGTCAGAGCTCATCTTCCTTCAACACCATTTGGGGAATTTTTCCTTCTGTCCTAGGTGGGCCTTCCCGTAACTATAAGCATGGACCCTTACTGGATACTACAGGCCAGAGTCAGTCAGAACCAGGGTTCCTCTTGGCATGCGGGACTGCAATTTGAAGCAGCACAAGCATTGCTATCATACCCATTACCAAAAGGGAAATCGAGGCACAGAGAGATTAAATGACTTGCCTGAGATTACACAGAAAGTATGTGGAAGGGTTAGAAATAAACCGCCACAAAGGCAGTTTTCCCCATTGAAAGAACTCACAATCTAAATAGACTAACAAACAAAGGTGACTTGGAAGGGGTAAGTGATGTACCAAGAACACAGAATGACCTATTATTTCAACCTTAACATGGTCCCAGCCAAACTCTGGATTTAACTTTGAAAAAGTCTAGATGTGAACTTTGCTGCTTAAGCATACTTCTCTTCAAGACCCTTCTATCCTGCCTAATGTAAACCTCTCTAACTAAAACAGCAATAATATTCTATTTTTAGAACAGGTTACCTGTATTCACCCAATCTTCTTACTATGACATATTTTAATTATTGTGATTAGCAGTAAAGTTTTTTAAATGTAAAACTATTAATAAATGCAGCTTCAAATCTGTGCTACAGAAATCAATGTTGATTAAATTTGTCTAGCCATTTGGAAACATCTCTGCACAACATTGTAGTCAGATAATGCAAAGAAAATAATCTTAATACATTCTATGAGCCTCTGTTTCTTACAAGAACTATGCACGGTAGACTCAAACCCTAAATTATTCTGTAATTGGCAGGGAGCAAAAAGCTATTTCAAGTCCCAAGCTACGCCAAGGCCAAATAGAAGAAGACATTTATAAAGGCAATGACTGGGGGGAAAAAGTGTAGTTTGAAGGATTATCTACAAATTGAGCTATAAACATAATGTTGCTGCATCTATTGAGGGAGGAAAGAGGCTTCTGTTACCACAAAAGTGTTTTAGTTAGAAAAAGAATCAAATATCCATCTTTACAACATTTTAAATGTTCCCTCATTCATCACAAATAATTATTTGGAATGGAATGCTCCAAGACTTGTAAGCACATTTAAAGTGATGGCATAGTAGAAAGGTAATTAACAGATGTGTTTTTTCATTATGTAAAATAGTCCGCTATAAAGCGCAAGCAAAAAACAGATACTTGTCACATTCCTTCTGCTTGTAAACATGAACATATGGGTCTTAGAATTATTTTCATTTCAATTAAGCTCTTTTTCTTTACTGTCTCTTCCAGCAGGCAGATGACCTTGTTAGAAAAAATGAAATGCTGCCTCATTCACATTTTGAAGTTTGATGGTCTTTTTATGTTGTAATGACACTTCCCTCCCATATTTCATGTACAATATCAATAACATTGTGGTAAATCAGTAACCACAATGCACTGATCAACAGATTAACAGGAGTTTAAAAAAGGTGCATTAACTTAACATGTGAGTGTGTCTCAAAATTTTAAATTCAGGTGGATTCTGCTTTGCTATCTACTATATACTTGAGAGACTCTGTCTGTCTGTTCCAGAACTCTTCCGAAATGGTAAGCGCTAAGACCTCCAAATTCAGTATACAGCTTCCCCTTGTCATAACTTAAAGCAAAGTCAGGGTTTGGTTGTGCCAGGCAAATGGGATGTGCCTGGAATGGGACGGTGTCTTATAAACCTATATAGAAAAGAGACAGAATCGCCAGGCAGGTGAAAGGTGTTGGCTGGGAGCGTCCCCCCATTCAGGATTGCCCTAGCCTGAGCATCCCCCACCCCTAGCACTCTTGTTAGGGAGGACAGAAGGGGCTGAAGCTCTGCCCCCCAGTGTCATATGGAAACATTGCTTGTCATTTGCCTTTGTCAGGGAACCAGGGGAAAGTGCATGGTTTGCTGCATTCCTCACTCTGATTGGGAAGACTAGGGATCAGATGAACCTGGACCTGCCCCAGCCAGGGAGACACTCACCCTTTTCCTGGCCGTGCCCACTGGAGCCGCAATGGCCATGAAGAGGCACTTCCCACCTGTCCCCAAGTTTCTACAGTGAGAGACGGCTGGGGAAGTTCTCTCTCCTCAGGGCAACTTTCATATTGCACCCCTCAGCCCTCTCCCTGCCCCAGATCAATGATGTAAATGAAGCATGTATGTTTTCATTTTATTTTTCAAAAAACAAAAATTGAGTTAAGGACCCAAGCAATGCTGGGTAAATCTTCTAGTTCTTGCAAAGGATACAAATAAAAGACATCAAAAGACTCATAAAATGTCAGGTTAACTGACTGAAAAGAATGACTTTATTAATTAGAAAATGTAACTTTCTGTATATGCTTGTTTGTAAGCCAATCTCCAATGTAATTATGTTGGGCCAAATATTGCAACAGACCTCAGTCAAGAAAGTCTCCAATTGTCTTGCGTCAATCTCATTAGCTTGGCAGTGTTGTCTAAGCATTTACCTTACTGAAACAAACAAAAAATAAGTAACCATATGACGAGACAGCTTATCTAGCTCTAAATCAATACTTGCCTAACTAATCTGGTGGGTTCCCAATAATCTTATTTTTAAAGTTGGGCAATTTGTGTGCATGAATGTGTGGAAATAACAAATTAGCAGAAAAAAATACATTTTGGGGACACTGAAACTATTCATGAATTCAAGTCAATTCTGATGAACAGTTTCAGCTTAAGAAACCGGGGTGGGGGTGGGGGGAGAGGACATCAACATTTTATTTCAAAACTGCATCTGGTTTCAAATGTCATTTTGAACTGACATTTTGTTTTGAAATGTCACTTCAAATTGTTGTTTGAAATGTTTGTTTTCAACCCAAAGAAATTCGAAAAAGTGAAGCAATTCCTTCCCTCATCTTTTTTCAGATTGGCTGCTGGAGCAAAATAGCCATTATTTCCTCAGCTCTACTTGTCAGCTTCTGAACCTCTCTTTTATACACTTTTGGCATGTTAACTTTGCAGTGCTCAGTGCCATAATAGGCCCACACAACCTTCTCTATGGGCTTCTCTACTCAGCACCAGCAAAGCATATTCAGAAAAGTGTGAGTTGTCCTGTTTCAAACAAGACTACCTTAAAGGTAAATTTTAGTTTGCGCAAATAGGGTCTACGCAGGGCAGCATGTTAGAACACCTTACAAATCATACCCCTCTAATGTGCTTTGCCATGCAGTGTAGACAAATTCATTAGTTCCCACCATAATTCTATTAACAGTTTTTTTTCCCCATCAGACACCTCTGTTCCTTCTTAGAGAGTTAGCTGTGTTACTACCATTGTAAGTCTATGGTCTCCCCCCAGTTATCTGGAATTTCCATCAGACAGATAGTTCTATGCTTATACTCATTTATATAGCGTTTAAAGCAATATTGCACTGCTGGGCAACATTTATGCATGAGTCGTGCAAATGGTTTATATCAAGAGTCAGACCACATTGTAACAGAGATACTTATACACCACATATTCCCATTTATGATCATACAGACAACACCCTTTCCCATTCATGATCGTATAAGATCCCTGTGGCAACAACAACAATTGCTTCCATGGAAGAGTAATATTAGGAAGGTATTTAGTGTACTTTTAGATGAATATATTACAGTTTAACAGCTTGGAATGAGCAGGAGAAGCTAACATTATATGACAAGCTAGTTCTCTCTAGACAACCAGTAAGTACTCTAGACAACCAGTAAGTACTCTGGGGATAAGCAGTAGTTCATAGAAGTATTTTTTGTGTGAAAGAAAACACACAATTATATGCATGCACTCTTCAGTAACGGAGAACACATTATATTCATACAAATAAACTTCATTCCATAGAGGGTTGGCTCACAGCTGAAGTTGACACAGTTCACCATTGAAGTATGATCCAACTCCCACTGAAGGGAGCCTTTTCATAGATTGCTAGTAGAAGTGGATTAGGCCATGAATGAAGCTTCAATAAGTAATTCATCACTACAATCTTTTTGTTGCTTTGTTATAACAACATCCATATGGGATTAACACTGCCATGTTTTGTGTGTGTGTGCACGCACGTACAAGAGGCTGCTTTACACTAGATCAGTGGTTCCCAAACTTTTCAGCATCATGCCCCCTTTTTTATTTTTGAAAAACCCTCATGCCCCCCCTCCCCAAAAATAGCAGCAAAACGTGTTGAGGGGAAAAAAAAAGGAAGTGATGGGGGATGAGAAACAAAAATAGCAGCAAAACTTGGGCGGGGGGGAAAATGGTGGGAGGGCTGGTTCGCCTCATGTCCCCCCTGGAATTTCTTCATGCCCCCCAGGGGGCACACCCCCCCAGTTTGGGAACCCATGCACTAGATGACATATGTTAGACTTGCTAACATGTTTCTGTTTTTCCTTCTGCTGGCTGAGTTAATGGGGCTGCTATTTCCCTCTAAAAAGAGGATGTGAGATAAAAATTGCTATGTGGGTGGTGCTGACAACCTGTACATATGCAGTATGAAGAAATGCTGCTGTAAGGGGGTGGATAAGGCCTTGAGCCCAAAAAGGGCCACAGAGAAGTCCTCCAGGAGGCTAGAGTGGCAAAAGAAGAAACCAGCCAATCAGGGGCCAAGGAAGCCTACAAAAGGAGCTGCAAAGCTCAGCAGCGGTTCAGTTGCAATGGAGCCCTGAAGGGGAGAAGATCAAGGGAACTGGCTGGCTGAGGGAGCTGGAGCAGCAGAAGCAGCAGCAGAAGCAGCAGCAGCACCACCACCACCACCACAGACAGCTCCCAGTGGTGAGCTACTGAGAGGCTGTGGATTGGACGTTAAAGCTGTGAGGTAAGGGCAAAGAAGTTGACTCCAGGTGATACCACTCTCATCCTAAGTGGGGTGACAGGCTGTGTCTAGACTACACAGTTCTTCCAGAAAAAGATATGCAAATTGCTATTCACAATTTTTTCCACTTCTTTTCTCAGATGAGGCTTTTCCGACATTTGGCCTGTCTACACTGGGCCAAAAGTCAGAAAAAAACCCCCTTTTTCAGAATATCCTTTCTCCCTCATAAAACGAGATCTACAGGGAATCCGAAAAAACACGTCTGCTCTTCTGAAAAAAATTCGGAAGAGCAAACACGTTTCTTGGACGTGGCAGAGTTTTTCCAGGATACCTCTGGTATTCCAGAAAAACTCTTCAGTCTAGACATACCCACAGAGACAGACTTAGAGTACTCTGCAGAAGGCACTGGGATAGGCCCCTGATAGAGGTGTACCCTGGAAATGGCTGAGATTTACTAAGAGTGACTGGGCTGGAGGGCTGAGTTGCTGCAGAAGCTTTTGGCATCAGACAGAGTGCAGGAACCTGCATTCAGCCAGATGGGAGCACTTGCATGAGGTGAGTGTGACTCTGTTACAGATGCAAACATGCAACATTACTTTTTTTCTTTCTCCTATAATAAAGGCTGGCATTATCTATTAGAGCTGTTTGCATGTTCATACTGTTAAAAATGGCCCCCTATTAAAGTATGACTTCCTAGAAATGATAAGTTGCTAAAATTAGAGTTTTTCAATGACATAAGTAGAAAAAAATACTCTATGAAAGCTACAGTTCACAGAACATTCAGAAATAGGGATGTGGAAAATGATGGCCAGAAAATAAGTATTTTCTAATGTCTTCAAGAAAAATCATTCTATTTTATGTGCCATAATCTGTTCTAAGATGCAAAGTTGGACATTGACAATAGATTGATAAAAGCCACTAGTTCGCACACACAACTTGACAGCTGTATCGATCATACTTTATGTCAAGATTCCATTCACAAGTGGTTGTAAAAGGCTTAATACATGAGAAACAAGGATTATCAGCAAGTTACAGGCATGAGCAGTGTGCCTTATAGATACTATAAATATACATGCTCAATACATAGGATTTCTGATTTACTGGAAATTTCTTGTTTTTGAAATTTGGGTTCAATCTGAATATCTGAAAATCAGAAATTTCCTGTGATCCAGAAATCCTGAAAAAAAAAATAATTGGAAGCACCAACACTGTGTATTTCCCCAATGAAATCTGCTCCTGAGGTTTCTGACAGCAGGTGAGTTTTACCACGCCAATTAACTGACAAGAATGTCAATTTCACTCAGTCTCTGTCAGGAGGCACCTGGTGTGCGGGTCCGGAAATCCCAAGTTTCATGATCTGTGGAAGTCTAGAGAACAAGGAACTTGGAAGCTATGACTACCCTGACTCAAGCTGGGGTTGTCAGGCATTCCAGACTCTTTACTCCAAAGCTGGGATTTGATCCCCAATTAACACTGAGGTTCCCTGGCATCTATATCCACAGAAATATAAAGTGCAATTGCTGTATTTTTATGAGTTTCAGGGCAACATCCATTGACAAATAGAAGCAAACATTCTTTTAAAGTCTTTTGAAACCCCTAAAATTTAAAAAAAAAGTCCAATGAAACTTTCAAAATGTCTTTTGGCTTTAACATTTCCACAGACAACCTCTTCTTTGCAGCATTCAATGCATGCTGTGATAATATCCTTACAGTTGTCCCTGTGCAACCATTTCTTTCTCTTCTCCATTCTCCTGGGTGTGGAATATAATCTGTTTTAGAAGAGCAGAAGGATAGATAACAAACATTTTGCAGCTCACTGAAATCTGTATATTTTTTAGTTTAAATCTCTTTGCAGTTGCAATTTAAATAAAAGTCAATATGTGGCTTGATGAATCTATTGTGTATTATTTAACATTTTATTCTTGGGTTAAAAACCCATGACATTGTAAGTTATCTTGTTTCCCAAGAAATTCTGAGTGACAGAAGACAAAGCTTCAAATTGTCATTCATTCAATAATCTGTACAAATCTATTATATATTTGAGAGAGTCTGTCTGTGCATCTGTCTGTCTATTCAAGAATGCCTCCTAAATGGTAAGATCTAGGACCACCAAATTTGGTATGGTGCTTCCTCTTATCATAGCTTAAAGCAAGGTAGGGGTGGAGTTGGGCCAGGAAAATGGGATGTGCCTGGAATGGGATTGCTTCTCATAAAACCATACAGAAAAGAGACAGAATCACCAGGCAGATGAAAGGGACTGGCTGGGGGTGTCACACTTCTGATACTGCTTTGGCCCTAAGCCTCCCACCTCCCAGGTCCCCTTTAGGGAGGACGGGGGACTGAAGCTCTCGCTTGATTCGTATAGGGAGGTTGCTGGCTGTTCCCCTTCATCAGGGAGCCACAGGAAAAGTGCACAGTTTGCTTCATTCCTCACTCTGGCTGGAAGTGCAAGACACAGATGAACCTGGACTTGCCCCAGCCAGGGGAGATGCCTGCTGGAGCTGTAGCAGCCATGGATACAAAATAGCATGTCTACACTGTAGGGAAGCCTCAAAATTAGTCTGAGGCAGGCTCCCCTAATGTAGACATCCTTTCGCGATTTAGAGCTCCAGGAGGCACTGGGGAGTAATAACTTAGAAGAGCCCTGGTAAGGTGCTGTTTCGAAATAGCAGCAGTGGAGCGTCTACACACGCCTTATTTCTAAATAACGATTTCAGAATAGGCATTATTCCTTTTAGAATGAGATTTACAGGTTTCAAAATAAGCCATCCGTTATTTCGAAATAACAGAATGGCTGTGTAGATGCTTGCATTGTTATTTCAAAATAACGCTAGTTATCACGAAAGAATGGTGCAGTGTAGATGAACCCTGATTGAATGCATATAGAAAAATAACCTCTGGTTAAATGCAGGATTTTATTTCAGGAATGGTGGTGTTTTTGTGTGGTTTATTAAAGTGCCAGGAACTTAACATCAAATTAAAACTTTGGAGCATTTCCTAGGCTTAAGGCTGTTGATGGTGCAAGAGAGACAGAAAGAAGCATTTGAACATAAATGATGGAAGAGGCACTCTTACAGTACTTTATAGAAGATGCCTGAATAACTAAAATTAATATTGTGTATCCAGATAGAACATTCACATAACATATGGCATAACAACTGATATTAAGAAAAGGGATGATGTTGATCAATTGGTGACCCTGGACATGCACCTAAAAGCCTGGAATTTGATGGAAAATATCTCTTTTCATCCTTTATACATTTTTGGCTGTTGCCTATCTCCTAGCCAAACAATCATATAGATCACTGCTTGGTAAAAGATCTCAGGAACCCTGTCTACTAGGAAACTTACTATCATATTTTATATTGTATTTAGAATGAAGCTGTTTGACACTTGTATACATACTAGAAAACTTACCCAGCATTGCTTGGGTCCTGCAAGGCAGAGGACTGGTGGTGTGGGGGATGTAGGAGTCAGGGCAGGTGTTTAGGGGTTCAGGGCAGGTAGTGGCAGGTGCAGGAGCCAGGGCAGTGGGCTAAGTGTGCGGGGGCTTCGGAGCAGGGGTAGGGATGCATGAGTCAAGGCAGGGGGTTGGGAGGTAGGGGGTTCAGGGGAGGGGGTGCAGGAGTTAGGGCAAGGCATGGGGCTGTGAGCTGCTGGCCTCCCGTCCAGCACTGCAGTTGAGAACCAGAGAGGGAAGGGGTTAGGGGGAAAAGGGGCCACTTACCTGGGCCAGTGGTTAGCAAGATTCAGAGCCCTGGCCCCAGCTGGCCACTCTCTTCCTGCTGCAGCCAGCCCCCTGTGGTCACTGCAATATAGCTGTCCACCCTATCAGCCCTCTCCCTTTCTGTGTTATGGAAAACAATCCCATTCCAGGCACATCCCATTTTACTGGCACAACAAAACACCTTACTTGAAGTTAGGCTAAGAGGAAGCTGTGAACCAAATTGAGTAGTCCTAGCTCTTATGGTTTAGGAAGAGTTCTTGAACAAATGGACTCGAAGACAGACAGGCATATTATAAATGTGTGTGTGTGTGGCCCATGGCGCTTTTTTCTAATGACTAGAGATGGGTTCAAGATGAAGAGTTGCAAGCCAGATTTGAACTTTTACCTAAATTAAGGGTTGTTCCAGTTTAATGTTTTAGTTTGGACCATCACAGAAATATCAGACTGTAAAGTTCAAAGCCACAACTGGGTGAGCAGAACTTTTAAAAAATTTGAGAGGTTTCAAATGTGGGGGTTTTGGTTTAGGCTCATCTATTCTAGTTGCCGTTTAAATAAGGCTCTCTCTCTTCTCACAGTCCATCTTCTCCATACTTCATGGCATTGAAGAAACAATGAGAATAAATAATACTATCATATGCCCAGTGTTTCACAACTGGATTAAGCAGTGCGTTGACCTTTAAACTCATCACTTTGTTTAATCCAGGCCCACTGAAGGGGGTATGTGTGTCAAGGAGGGCAACTGCTATAGGGCCTGGAGATTCAAAAGGGCCTGGAGTTCCCAGCTGCCATCATTATTACCATGGCAGTGACTGGAGCCCAGGGTCTTTTAAATCACCTTCAGAGCCCCACACACTGCACAATGGACAGCACTAAGGGCTACCTGGGGGAAGCTAGCCCCAGCCCTTCCCCTTCTACCCAAGGCTGGCACAAAGCCAGCACACCCCACCTTGCCAACGGGCCCAGCCAGTTTGTTGGCTCCACTGGTTTAATTCAGCTGTGAAATCCTGCATATTTGCCATTACTTTTAGTGCTTGGTTGTGGACAAAAGTCTCTTTTTGAAATACAAATCTGAAATAATGGCAAAAGAACATTACTAGCTATTACACAATAAAATGGACCTTGAAAATCTTGATGAATACAGAGAAACCCATCACTGTTACCTCCAAAATCACATTAATTGGACAAGTTCTTCTGATCAAAGCCAGTAACATCAGTTTACCATATTGCATAAAATATCTTAAGATTTAGCTCCCCATATTTAGGTTTATATTTTCCCCAATATGGATGGCCAATATACCCCTCACTTAAATGGATCGCTAAATTTCAAGCATTTAAGGCTAAACTGATGAGGATGGAGGAAGAAAAGCAGGCTTTTGGGACAAAAAGTTGCTGACATCTTTCTCACTGAAGTCACCAATATTGTTATTTTTAAGAATTTTTTTTTCAAAAGACACTTTTCTGTACAATGAGAAGAAATGGTAAATTTTCCAAATTATCTGTTAGCTCAGATTGAGTCTTCTGCTTTATAAAGTTTGCATTGTGTTGAAGCATTGTTGAGTAATGCTGGATGATATCTGCCTGTTCTCAGGGACACTTATGAAAATGAGATGTGCATCTCTTGATGCTTTCTCACTGGGCATAGTTATAAAACACAAGTAAATTAAAAGCAAAGAAATTGCTTTTGGTAAGAATGTTTTGTTTTTCTTCATTCTGTTAATATGACAGACTCCCTTATAAAGGAAAAAAGGAACAGGGTTGGCAATACACATAATTATTTATTATTGAGGCAACACTCAAAGTCCAATGAGGATCAAGGCCTCACTATGTTACTTGCTGCACAAAGGAGAAGACGCAGTAAGGCTTCCAATAGGATACTGTACTAAATTACCCCATCTTATCTGTCACCTCTCTAAGGAAAACAAACACTTACAATATATGCATACACACTTGTACATATAGCATCTTAGCTAAAATGCCTAAATCTATTGCCTAAGGGAGCTAGATTCCTAACCTGCTTAAGTGTTTTTGAAAATCCCACTAAATGCTTACTCACATTTGCAAATCTGGCCCTAAGTCTATTCTGAAAATGGGATTTATGTACATGTTGGACCTCCTTGGACCAGAACCATTGGGACTTGACTGGTCCCAAATGAGGGATTTTTCCAGACCAGGGGAGGTCTTTTTTATGGCCCCCTAGCTGCTGGCCTGCCCCTGCCCTGCCCTCCTCCCGCTTCCTGTGTGCCGGCTCGCGCCCTCCACCCCTGCAATCCAGGTGAGCAATGTGCCGGCTCCTGGACCCCGCCTCCTCCTCCCCCCTCCCCCGCAGCTAAACTCCGCCATAAGCCAGCTATGAGACCTCTGCAACCCAGCTGAAACATTCGTTGCTCTACTCCCTACATAGCACCGAGCTCCTGTTCCCCCACACCCACAGCAGACAGGGACTCTCGGATCCTGGAACATCTATGGTCCTTCCGGGACCACTGATGTTGCCAGACCAGAGTTCCGGTTCATAGAGGTACAACCTGTACTTTTAAAAATGTTGCCCCAAGCATGCAAATGGACAGACCTACAAGCAACAACAATTCAACATTTGTATAGTTCCTTTAAAATCTCTACGATACTGTGGCATATTAAAGTATATTCAGTAACCTTGAACCATACATGAGAAATAGCTTCTCTGTCCCAGTCTACATTTAAATAATCTTTTAAA
Organism: Rafetus swinhoei; assembly: GCA_019425775.1. Lineage (NCBI taxonomy): Eukaryota > Metazoa > Chordata > Testudines > Trionychidae > Rafetus > Rafetus swinhoei. The sequence goes on from CM033424.1 coordinate 162,460,371, forward strand.
CAGTTTTAGCTACATAATTTCATGTTGCAGTTCACCAACAGCGAAGCAAAATTTAATATTTGTGATGATGCTAGTGAGCAAGGATTATTAGATGTATGAAGACAGCGTGTTAGGGAGAGTGATTTCTCAATAGTGATACATGTTAAGTAACATCTGAAAAGAAAGAATTTTGAATCCCATTACTGTGGCTTTTTCATTCCAAAGTGGTCTGTGTAGTGGTAATGATATGTCTCTATATATAAAATAGGTACCTAAAAATGAAAAATATGAAATATGCATATATCATTATGCACAATTTTCAAGAGAGTGCAGAAAAAACATGAGTTAAACAAGGAGCAAATGACCTTAGACCTAATTTACAATGTCTGTATCTATCACACAGACTGAGCCACACTTGTGGATCTGAATGGAGCTCTTCAGTACATGTGAACATCTGAGTTATTAATTTTCACTGCTATCATATGCAGAGTGAATGAGATTCAGAGGGAGAGAAAAGCAAGAGAAATGTCTTTAATGAGAAAATTGTATGGAGAAAAAACAAATTGTACATCAGTCATTAGAGACTGAAGAGGAGCAGTTTGGATAGTTTCCAGTATCTACTGAATACACAACACAAACGTCCAGCAGAGAGGCATGAACCAGTTCACACAAAAATAATCAATAACATAAAACCTTAACATAGTCTCTGAACTGGACAGCTCAGTTCTACTAGCATTTGAACTATTTTTAGAGGTTTGGATACATGAAATAACCCCCAATTCCAGTCCCCCTTTACTAGTCTAAATTTTGATGCTAAATTTATAGGGTTTTTTGGTGCCCATTAATTTGTTGAGGTTTATACCAGGTTTTGCAAATGGTCTTCCTCTTTAAAATAAAATACCACAGCATGTGATTTTAATAGCTCCCAAACCAGCAATGTCACTGCAGAGCTCCATTTTTATGTCCTTTATTTTCATGGGGGCTTTTGGGGGAGCCAGGAATGAGTTGGACAAAGGGACAATGGTAAGGAAGAACAGCATTCTCTCTCAAAACTTCAGTCTGATGACTGCCTAGATACAAGCTGTAGTGGCACAATATTTTGCAAAGATGCTGTTAGAAAAGCTCATCAAATCCAGGAGAGTCAGTTATATAACATATGTAATGTCTTTTGGGGGTTGTTTCTCTGCAGAGTGGAAGGTTATTTTGTTTCCATTCTCCCGCTCAATCTCACACACCCAGAAAAAAAAACAGTGACAAAACATATATTGTTTCCCCTGTAGGCTTCAGACCTTGGGGTTGATGTACTTTTCTAATGGCATCTCAGTTAGATATGATTGCAAACAGCACTGATAAAAAGAGCTGGCTGAAATCTGGAATTTCTAGTTTGCGAGCAATTTTGGCATTTCAAAATATGATTTCATTCCAAATTTGAATGTGACAAAGCTACCTGTGAAATCCAGATTCTCAAAAGTTGGGATCCTCAGCCCTGGTGCAGTTCACAATGGGGTGGGGGGGGAGGTTCCCCAGAGTTTGCTCGGCATGTGGCTAGACAGCTGAATATGATTCGGTCAAAGTCTCACTCAGTTTTGTGAGAAATTTCAGGTTTGCCAAACTGGCATTTTCCAATTAATGTTCTGTTGGAAAATTGACAAACTAATAGCAACTGCAAAGCCTGGCCTGTGTTCTGTCTCTGCCCTGTGCAAGCAGGATGCCATGCCTTTCGTAGGTCATCTACCAACTGTATGAGTGATTTCACAAAGTCAATGGACTTTTAAAAGATAAGGGGAGCAAAAATCCCACATGTTTCTTTGATAGCTAAGTAGTATTAAGCACTAGGTAAAATATATTGGACTGCCGGGCACTGCCATTGATTTCATCTTCATCACACTGCACTGACAGCAGAATCATTAATCTTTAAGTTGGTACAAATAGAGATGGAAGGAGCAGGAGAAAATAATTGGCGGCTGAAAGTTCTGCAGTGCACAGTGCTTCACATGCTGTGCCCTGCCCTGACGGAGGGTGACAATAATGTAATTTATTCTTAACTTAAGATCATAGACATTTTGTTGTTCAAAAATCCAGTATTGGTGATGTATAATGGGTATTGTTAGTGTGTGCCAATTTATTTTTATGCACTTCATTTGTTGTTAAGTTAATACACTAAGAAAAAAATAACACAAATACTTGGAGGATAACATTTTACTCTCCCTGTCCTTACATATAATGAAGCTCTATTGTATTAACTTAGATGCCTATCAAAACTTTTTAGCAATATTCAAATAACGATTGTGCATTTATATGGACAACAAGAATAGGCAGCTTTTAAAACAGCTTATGCTAATAAAAATTGAAATAGGCTGATGACATTGTCCAATGTGTGGCAGCTCATGCAGGGCCAGGCTGGGCCAGTCCGGGTAGGGGCGCAGGACTGGCTTTAGGCTGATTCGCCTGATTCCCCCGAATCGGGCCCCGTGCCTAAAAGGGCCCCGCTCCCTAAACCTGGAAGTGTGCCGGGCATGCTGCGGGAGGGGGTGTCGGCCCCGGAGGAGGAGCACGGCGGCTTCTGGGTGCCGCGGGAGGGGGAGTTGGCCCGTGGGTTTGCCTGGAAGGCAGGACTCTGCCCTGTAGCTGGTGATTTAAAGGGGCTGTGAGTTGTTTGTGTGCTGGGTTGTTTTTTTTGGGTTTTTTTTGCTCAACCAAAATTTGGTTCGAATTCGGCCCCGCAGTTCCTAAAGCTGGCCCTGTAGGGGCGCATCTCCATGGCGGTGGGAGCTGTGAAATAAGGCTGGGCATTTGCCAGCACTTGAATGGGACCCCTCAGGAGACAAAGGAGGTGCAGAAGAGAATAGTGTAGGTGATTAATGGTGCTCTTCCATCTGAGCTAGGGCTGAATGAATACCACTGCCCCGAAAATAACAAAAACAATAAATCTATTTCTGGGATGCTCTCCTTCAAATAATATATAAATCTTTGGCCTCAACCACTTGTAGTATTGTAAGGATTACTGTGTCCCTGACTTTCCCACTTTTAACAGCAACAAAAGAACCTTTAATCACCCTAATTGATCAGGGGATAGCACTTTCACACCTTATTTTACAAATTCTTAGTGGAGGAACCTATGTTCCCTGTAAGCTGCACGGCCACATGGCTGCACAGCAAACTATCAAGTGATGCACAGGTGAGTTGGGGCACCCCTAACCTGGCCTGGCCTACCCCAGCTCCACTGGAATTGCTGTATCCAAGGAGAAGCACCCCTTCCCTGGCCTGGCTTTGCCCAAACCTGCGGGAGCTGCCACAGCAGGGAAGAGGCACCTGTCACCTGGCTCTCTTTTTGTTGTGTGTTTGTATGGCACCTAGCACAAGGAGGTTCCTGGGGCTCCTCAGTGCTCCTGCATTACAAATAATAATAATTTGAAAAAGTTTGCTTCCCTTAGGAAGTACACTTGTAGCACAATGTTGGCACTGGGGCAATTCTTTCCAGACCTTACCAACAGCTATTTCCTCGTCTCCTATTCAACCTCTGACTATCAGTAATGAAAGCATTCAATCCCCTCTTTCTGGGGAAGCATAAAAGAGGCTAGAAATGCTCAGTGATGACAGATCACAGGAGAACTGTCAGAAAATAGAGATCTCTGTAGCTATTTCTATTTCTGTAGAGACTAGAGACGGGGTAACTTTAAGGGCAGACTCCACATCGAATCCACACAACCTTGCATTTAAATGAATGATTAGAGGAGGAGAATCCAGAAAAGTCTTTTTATTTCTGGGGAAAATGGTTATTTTTGTTTATTAAACTACAAATCATCTAGCAGGGTTCTAGCAGAGTTTGTGTGCCAAAAGTTCCTGACATCTTGTTGCAGATAGTTTAGAAGAGTAAGATCAAAATGTTTTCTGAGAGTTCCTCACACACTAATTAGTGCATATGTGAAGTTTACCTTGAGAATCTAAAATCCTGGCATTGTGGAAGTTAATGACAAAACTCCCGCTGCCTTGAATGGGGCCAGCATATACCCTTGGTGTACACCCAACCCCCTGAACAGCTGCATACCAGATCCAAATGATGAAGAGTGCTGTATAAAAATAGACCATTAAAGGTGGAGCTGATAGCACCATTTATTTTTTGCCCAAGACTTCCCATGATAAAGATCCTGCTTGCAATTGCTTATAACTTTGCCAAACTTTTACCTTTTGTGCTGAAATTTCCTTTGCTGTGTGCCTGCCTCCGGCTGATTTTATTTGGGAGATATAGCCAATAAAAGACTAGCTGTTTCTGAGAACAGGGCACAAGCAACCTTAATTCTAGCATTTCCAGGAGAGCTGACAGCTTCGTTGGGTCCCCGGGCAAGGTGGGAGGGAGGCTAGTTTTGTGCTCGCAGAAGGAGCAAGGCCTCATGTGGAAGGGGCAGTCGGCCCTCAGTGCCGCCTGGACCATAGTGTACCTCCCGCAGCCCTTAGCATTGCCACAGGGCACTCCAGCAGTGACTTAAAGGGCCCTGGGCTCTGGACACTGTTACTGTCACAGTAGTAGAGACGGCAGTCGGGAGCCCTGGGCTCTTTTGAATCACCGGCTCTGGAGCAGTTCACCCCACTCTCTCTCAGTGGGCCTGTGTCTCATTCTGACTTCTCCTCCTCCTCTTCAGTTCCCTGGAGGGATTCCCAGGGGTGCTCCGTGAAGTGCCTGCCACGCTCATTGAGCCCCACATGACTTGGCTTGTCTAAGCCTGGCTCAGCAACAGAACTTTCCACTCTGCTGCCAGAACACAAGTGTTGTCAAAGAACCCGGTGCCACTGGAAGCAGCAGCAGCATTCCAGCCTACCACAATCAGCACCTGTACAGCCAGTGGTCCCACTGCAAGCTCCAGCACCAATATCTACACAGGAACAAGCTTCAGTACCAGCTCTCCTACCAACAGGGGGCCAACAGCATCTGCGGGCTCTGGGCAAGGTGTGAGTGTGGGGGGCCAGTCTGTACCCCAGAAGGCATGGGGCCTTAGGTAGAAATGGCAGAGCTGGGGAAACGAGCCCTCAGCACTACTGGACCATGGTGCTATGCCCTGTTCCCTAACATTCACAGCCACATATGCTCCCAGTGGCAATTTAAAGGGACCAAGGCTCCGGCCACTGCCATAATAGCAGCGGTGGCAACTGGGAGTCCTGGAGCCCTTTCAATCATGGGGACACAGGCAATTGCCCCCTTTTCCCCTTCCTTTGGCACACCTGGGCAATTCCTAACTTTGAGTGCTTGGCTTGGCAATCTTAGCATTTATTTAACTTCCCCCTCCCCCAAGTAGCTATATACAGGACCAGTGCTAAATGCTAACTGTCAAACATAGCAAGAAAAGGGCAACAAAAATGATTAGTGATATGGAAAGGCTCCCATATGAGGGGAGATTAATAAGATTTTATACTTTTCAGCTAGAAAAAAGATGACTAAGGGGGGGATATGATAGAGGTCTATAAAATCATGAAAGTAAATATGCACGTGTTATTTACTCCTCATAACACAAGACTTAGGGGTTATCAAATGAAATTAATGGGCAGCAGGTTTAAAAAAATAAAAGGAAGTATTTTTCACACAATACACAACCTGTCTAACTCTTTGCCAGAGGAAGTTGTGAAGGCCAAGATTATAACAGGGATCACAAAATAACTAAATAAGTTCCTGGAGGATAGGTCCATCAAAGACTATAGCTAGGAGGGGCAGGGATGGTGTTCCTAGCCTCTGTTTGCCTGAAGCTGGGAATGGGCAACAGAAGATCGATCATGTGATGATTACCTGTTCTGCTCATTCCCTCTGGGGCACCTGGCATTGGCCACTGTTGGAAGACAGAATACTGGGCTAGGTGGACCTTTGATCTGCCCAGTAGGGCCATTCGTATGTTGAAAGGAATTAACTCCTTACCTTTAGGCACCACAAATTAAAATGATTGTCTAGGGAGAAACTTGCAAAATCCCTCTTGAACCTAGAATAAGGCTGTTCAGTTTTGTGATAGTAAAAAACAGCAATCACATCAAGTCAATCAGTTTCTCAGTTTTTAAAAAAAATTGGTCTTAAGCTATAAGCTTAACAAAGAAAATAATAAATAAAAAAGGCACAGGTATTGCTATTTCAGGTTTTTATAAACCGAACAGGTGTTAGTATCCTCTGTGTTTTCTGGCTTGTCATTTTGAAAGATTACCTTACATTTTGTGAAAATGTTGAATCCTAGTTTTTAAAGAAGTGACCTAATTCTACAAAATTTTATCAATTTCTGGGAAACTGAGATTCATCATGCCCATATGATGCTGTACAAAACAGCAGGATACCACAGATGTTAGTAGCTGATTGTCTGTTTTATTATTTTCAGTGTTGCGTAATCTGAAATCGTAAGTTTTGTTGCAGGTCTCTGTATTTTAGCATAAATAGCTACATTTCCAAGGATGGCTTGCACAATTGTATCTGGCTAGCATGTGTATATGCATACCTGACTCTGATTTTGATGTGCAACTGGCCAAATTAGGTGCATACCTTACAGCTATGTGTACATATTTTCATTTACGTATTAGCCAAATGCAACTGTGCATGTCCATGATTGAAGCTAGGCAATCTAGTTCTTTTCAATATACAAGTTGAATCTCTCTAGCCTGGCACTCTCTGGTCTGGCAACATCTGGTCTGGCATGACTTTAGCTAGCCGGATGTCCACTTATCAATGGTGTGGCCAAATTTCCTGCAGTTCCATAAACTTTGTTTACAGCCACCAGACCTGTCTCTCAGTGTTCTGTGTTATTTAGCTCTAAATTATCCCTAAATGTCTTCTAAGAGCCCAGTAAGCAGTGAAAGTGTTGGTAATGCTGCTAGAAAAAATATTGACCTTCCATGGTCTGGCAAATTTTCTGGTTTAGCATTGGTCAGGTCCTGAGGGTGCCGGACTAGAGAGATTCAACCTATATTTTGTATTTGTTTGGCTTTTTTTTTTAAATCTGCTTCTCCCAAGGATTTCAAAATGCTTTTATAGACAGAGGTTAATTACATTTCATCTCAAGGCAGAGAAACTGCAGGTACATATTACAGAATGTTCAACTAAGGCAGGGTTCTCAATCTTAACCTACTATTATGGGAGGTTACATGGACCAGTCACAACCCCATTCTTGTTCACATAGCTTGTGTGGAAATTACAGTAATTATGGACATGGAAAAGTAATACTAGCAAAGTTTCCAATGTATATTTAGCCAATGGAAATGGGTAGAAGGAGCCAGCATCATGTGACCAACAGTTCTCTGTGAAACACCAGCAGATACTCCACAGATCAGTGTGGGAACTGCTGAATTAAAGGTCCAGGGTATGTCTACACACAGCAAAGAAAAACCTGCAGCTGACCCATGTCAGCTGACTTTGGCTTGCAGGGCTCAGGCTGCAGGGCTGGGCCACTGCTGTGTAGACATCTACATGTAGGCCTGGGTCCAGGCGAAGTGTCCCACAGCTCAGGCTAAAGCCATACTCCAGAAATCCAGAAGACCAACAATGAAACAGTCCTCAGCCTGAGCCCCACATGCCTGAATCAGGTGGTAGGGGCCAACCAAGGGTTTTCTTTTTGGCTTAGACATAGCCTCGATAAGCTAAAGTCCAGTTTTACAAAGATATTTAGGTGGCTAAAGATGCAAATAAGTTCTTTTAGTGGGATTTTCTAAAGCAACTATGGGCTTGTCTACACAGGGACACTCAGGAAAATTAATCAGAATTAACCAAAGGTGTAAATTTAAACTGGGTTACTTAAATCACATCAAATCCCTGTGTGAACTATTTTATTCAAAATTAAAGTGGAGTTAATTTGATTCAGTTTTCTTCATTCCCAAAGTGAATTAAAGCCACTTTAATTCTGAACAAGAATGTCCATGCAGAGGCTTAATGCTGTTTAACTAATTTACTTTAAAAGGGAATTCAGATTAATTTCCTGGTATCCTCAGGTAGACAAAGTCCTATGTGAATTAGGCTCCCAAGTGGCATTGTTTTCAATGCTTAGGAGCCTTTACAAATCCCATTAGGCACTTACCTGCATCTTAGGTACCTACATACCTTTACAAATGTGGCCTTTCGCCATTTGTCCATGGTCAGATAGTGAGTCATTGACAGAGCCATGAACAGAACACGAATCCCAGCACCCAGTCCCTATTCCAATCACTAACACATATCATGTGTACGCCTTAGTGATTTTATATCTGCTGAAACTTTCTTCCATGCTCTTGTCTAAAGAGTAAGTAGAAATCATGAATGTTGCTAAGGGAATGTTGTATGCTGTAGAGTGCTCTGTCGAATATTTTATAAAAATAAAAGACAATTTTGCGGAGACACTGGAGGATGGAACTTTTCCAAAGTGTGGCTGAGACCCAACAAGAAAATTAGGCTGCCTGCAGCCACTTGATTTATTCCCAGAGTCAAGAGCACTGATGATAAAGTGGTCCTGAATTGCTTCATCAACAATTTACTTTTGCTGCAGTGACATCCTAGTGTTACCTTCTTTCATTTGTTTTCCAATACTGACATTTGTCTGATCCACTGTTAGTTTGGCAGCTACCCCTTTTCTCACAGATATTGCCTGCACTCCTCCAATCATGGCTTTAATTTCTCTTGGTTGCTACTCTCATCTTCCTCAGAAACTCCAGACACTTTTCACCAAAAAGCAACCCAATCACTACCCATCAACCCTATCCATTCTATACCAGTCTGTAATGACTGTACTACACACTGTTCTTGTTCTGTTTGTATTGCGCTGCACTAACTCCTATGGTCTTTCTGTATAATGTGATGATGGCTGATATTCAAAACCAGCAAACTGACCCTCCTAGTAGCTTCTGAGCTCAGTACTTAGTTACTGGTTTAGTACAGCTTGTCCATCTCTACAACGACATGATACTATATGAATAATAACAGCATTTAGAACATAAGAACGGCCTAGTCGGTCTAGCCCAGTATCCTGTCTTCCAACAGTGGCCAATGCCAGATGCCCTACAGGGAGTGAACAGAACAGGGAATCATCACGTGATCCCTCACCTGTCATCCATTCCCAGCCTCTGACAAACAGAGGTGAGGGACACCATTCCTACCCATTCTGTATTCTGTATAAGTATTGATGGACTTAACCTCTGTGAGTATGAGAAATGTGCAATATATCTAACAATATGCAGTCTAGGAGAGCTCTGTCCAGCAGTTGCCCAAGGAAGCGCTTAATGCAGACAACACTGGCAAATGATTTTATGGGGTGGGTAGACTGTTTATCCTTCTGAGACTGAGGCTCAATCTTATCATTAAGCATTGACTATGTGCTCTTGAATGAGTGACCTTTGTTAGACTAAGCAAGCCGAACCCTTTTCATGTAATCTGGTTCCCTTATATAAAGCATAATTTCACAGCAGGCATGAATAATAGGTACTTTGCTGAGATCAATGTTAACTTAATTAAAGCTAAAGGTGAAGCACTTGCAACCCTATCCTTTCTCTGTGTCTATTTTTCTCTCCTTGTGCAGCACTATCACTCTTATTACTTAATATTTGCACTACAGCTGCGTTCAGAGATCTCAGTCAAAATTGAGACCATTGTGCTAGGCACTGCACAAACACATATGAAGACACAATCCTTGTGCCATACCTCTGGTATGCAATGATCATTCTTGGAAAGATTAGATTTTTGTCAGTAAATCAATGTTGATTTCACAAAACACGCAGTGATGAAAATATATTTCTGTCACTAATAACTGATTTACAGATAGGCAAAGCAAGAAAAATGTTATTTGAGAACTGTATTTGACCTAGGGATATTTATTTTGTATATTTTAACATATGAGGTGGAAAATTTGTGTTTTAAGTGTTAGAAACTTTACCTTTATTGAGTCTGAGTGTCTATTTTCATTAAGTCGTTTTTGTTTGACACTTCCCTCCAATAATGTTCCACACCTATGCAAATTTCAAGCAATAATCAGAAAAAATGCTTAAAATAAACTAATGTTATCTGTCAAAATCATAAAATAAAAACTGAACGTTACCAGCCTAGCTATGAATCATTGTTATAGCCATGTACCACAAGGGACTACTATTGAGCACAATTATATATGTGCAAAATCCACAGCCAAACTAGCCACTCTCTTCTTTACCCTCTTTTCTGCTCCAGTCAGAGGGCAGGAGAGATGAGAAAAAATCTGGCAAGCGCTGAATGTCTGACGGGAAGAACCAATGTACATGGAAGAAGTGGTGGTTGTAGGGCTGGCTAAAGCAGGAGAGGAGCTGTTAGAGGCCTGCACATCCACTCCAGCCTGTGCAGAGCAGAAGAGCTGGGCAGCACTTGTTCATTTGTATTCCTTTGAGTGGCTGAATAATGCTTTTTCTGGCCTCTGTGAACAAGCTTATCATACTGTTTCAAAGACTGAGACTCTGTGTGTATGCACGTGGGTGCAAGTATAGTCTGTGGCATTGGCTCCTTTCTGTTGCTTTGATGGCACTTTTTGTGAGGTCACCATGCTGTGTCTTAAACAAGGAGGTGCAAACAGAAGCTGCAAAATAGGGAATAAAATATAAACATCCACAACATTCACTCAGAGTGCTTTTTAAAATCCCAGGGAGTCTACAATTTACCTAAGTTTACAATCTACAGAGAATCATTCTTTAATTTCATGCTGTGGCAAGGTCCTCGCTCAGGCCCCTTGTGCTGGGACACCTTCTTTGTCCACACATCAACCAGAGACCCCTTCTGGTGCAGTCACCCCTGCCTTTTATTGTCAGTGCCAATTTCCCACCACTTTCTATTTACAGAGCTTTGGTCTTCTAGCGGCTAACTCAGCCAGCCTCTCCTTCTGGCTTGGGCGCACACTCCGCCACACCTTGGCTTCTCCCCTTTCACTTCCCCCCTGGCTGCCTTATCTAGCCCTCTGCCTAATGAGGCCCACTGCTGCTTCCATTAGCCCTTCAGGCCTGAGCTTGCTCAGCTGGCTTCCTTTTGGCCTTTTCAGTGGCAGAGCTCTGGCTTCCTGTGTTTTAAGTAATCTTGTGAAGAGTTATCCAGCTCACTACAGCGGATGATGAAGATGCTGCCTTCTGACATTAAAGTCTATAAGTCTATACATCATTACAGCTTTATGACTAATCCTAATTATTTATTTAGGTTAGCCAGGCTCCATTACATCCATATAGCCATTCAGATAACTTTATTGGAACTTTATGTCCTATTTTACATCTTCTGAAGTCTTCAGTTCATTTACATGGTTTACATTGATCATGTCTCCTACTCTTGCTTAATAAGCTAGTTTTTAGGGCTTTTAAAAACATTAATACAGAAGCCATCCAGGTTTAGGTGGCATCAGGGCTATGACTAAGGTTGCCAACTGTACCGGTTTTGTCCAGAGTTTCCCAGAATCGGGCTTAAACTCCTGGCCAATCTAGGAGATTTTCAGATGCAAAAAGTCTGGCAGCATAATGGGGATAAGACAGGCTCCCTGCTTGTTTGGCCAAGCACAGTCCTATATCCCCTAGGTGGAAAGCGGGAGGAGCAGTAGGTCTCTACATACTGTCCCCACCACAAGCACTGATTCCACAGCTCCCATTGGCCAGGAACCACAGCCAATGGGAGCTGCAGGTGTGGTGCCTGTGGGCAGGGACAGTGAGTGAAGCCACTGGTCCCCTAGCCCTAAGGGCCAAAGGGATGTGCTAGCTGCTTCTAGAAGCCACTCAGAGTCAGGGTTTGCAGGGAGCCTGCGTTAGCCTCACCACAACACCAAGAGTCCCCTGAATCAAGTGCCATCCTCAACCCCAGCCCTGAGCCCCCTCCTGGAGCCTGTATCCCACACACCCTCCTACACCATAACCCTCTGCCCCAGCTCTGAGCCCCTTCCCAGAGCCAGCACCCTGAACTCTTTCCCATACCCCAACTCCCTGTCCCAATCCTCAGCCTCCAACTGGATTCAGCACCCTGCACTCATTCCTACATTCCTCACCCCCTCTTCAACCCAAAACTTCTGCTCCAGCCTTGAGCCCTTCCCTGAACCCAAACTTCCTCCCAGAGCCTGCACCCCAAACTCCTGCTCCAGGCTCAGCCTAGAGCTCGCACCCCAATTCCTTGCTCCATCCCAGTGAAAGTAACTGAGGATGGGGGACAGCCAGCACCAGAGGGAGAGGGGATGGAGTCAATGGAGGCAGGCGAAAGGTATTGGTGTTTGCGTGATTAGACAGTTGACAGGTATCTTGTCTAGTGCATATATAGGGCACTGCACACATTATCTGTTGAATGTCTCTGTACAGAAAGTATGGTACATCAAAGACCCCACACTATTTAATATTACACAAAAATTACTACATTAAAAAGAATATTAAGTTTTCAAAGTTAAGCACCTACATGTCAGTGACTGAGTAACCTCAGTTTAGCCTACTTTTATATGTTTCATGATACAGTCTTTAATTGCATCGTTACATACTCCAATGCCCCTCCCAGGACCTTTGCCCAATTCAGTGCACAGGATGGATAATGTTCCTTCAGTAAACAGCTACTGAATATTTTGTTTAAACTTCATTATTCAGTGGCCTTATTTACTGTATACTATTCAACTCCTGCTCTGAATACAGAATACTTAACTTCCTCATGGGCTATTCTATGATGCTCATCACTATGATAAATTAATTCATGAGTGCTTCACACACATGAATTAATTTATTTTCACAACACCTGTGTAAGGTTAGAAGGTGATGTGCCCATCTTACAATTTGGGAACAGAGAAATTAAGGTAAAAAGTGTCTACTCATGTTGGATGTCCAGTTGAGACACCTAGGAGCTAATTTTTCAGAGTGCTTAGCATCATATAACAGATTATATGTTCAAAGCAAAATTCCCATTGACTTCATACATGGCTGAGAGTCTGTGAATCAGATCCCCCATGTCTTACATTGGGCACCCAGAAAAGGAAGAAAACATGCTTATTGACCTCTTGTAACAAGTTTGGTTGAGGTAAGTTGCTCAGCATCACCTAGGAAGCTCCGTGGTAGAGACAGCAATAAAATTGTTGCTGCAGACATCGAGATAGGAAAGTCCCAGCTGAGGCAGCTGCTTTGCTGCCTGAAGCCGAGAGTGGAGCAATGATGCACAGGGGGACCCCGATAACATTCTGTCACCGCTAAATTGAATGGGAGGTTGGGTTGGTCTCATGGTACTACTAAATAACCCTGGTTGGAGATGCCTCACCCCGAGCCTCATCTCAGAGGCTCAAAAAATACTTCTGAAAAGCAAATGTTTTGACTTTGGCATGGATTAGATGGCACCAAGAGATGTGCCTAAAACAGTCTAGAGGACACTGGCTCAAATCTCACCTACAGAAACTTCACCCCTGCTTCTGATTGCCCAGCATGATACCGCAGTAATAGGTACTTGGAATAGTTCCCATAGCATAGAATAACTGTAACTGCTTCTAGCAAAGTGCAGCTTGCTTGTCAAATGGCATTGTCTCTTTTTTTTGGCTATGGTAAAAAGTCAATAATTTGTTACATATAGGAAACAAAATGAACAAAACCCACCACTCTATACCCATGGCACATTTCATGGGAGCTCCCTTCTGAAATACAGTAATTCCACATTTAACACTATAGATATGTTTCAGAAAATGATCGTGTTAAGTGAAAACACGTTATGCGGGGTCAATTTTCCCATTGAAAACAATGGAAAAGGTGGGGGTTGTGTTTCAAGGGGTGGTGTCTGTTGGGACTGGGACATGAGGTTGGGGGAAAAAGGGGACTGGGTTACAGCAGGGAGGGGAGGTGTTTGGCTCTGGGGAAAGGAAGGGGAGGACAGGGGAGGGAGATTGGGTTGGGAGTATGCTCCTGTGACGTGTCTGCCGGGACCTGCACTGCGTCCAGTGAGGGGGGGGGGGAGGGTCGCTGGGGAACGGAGCGGTGAACTCTCCGCCGCTTTGCAGGGAGGTGGGGGAAGCCCCGCACAGCCACCGTGATTGGTCGGCTGGGGAAACCCAGCTGCCGGCCTGCAAGTGGGGGGTGGAGGAGAGGGGGCAAGGCGTCTGGCGAGGGGCAGTCAGCGGGGAACGGCGCGGCGAGCGGCGAACCCTCCACCGCTTTGCAGGGAGGCAGGAGAAGCCCTGCGCAGCCGCCAGCAATGGGCTGGCTGGGGAAATCGTGTTATTCCAGGGACGGTCGTGTAATTCAAAAAACGTTCCCTAAAAAAAAAATCGTGCTATCATGAAAATGGGTTAAGCAGGCACGTGTTAAATGAGGAATTACTGTATGCCAAAAACGCCAACTCTCACTGGAGCTGAGGAAAGGAGGGAACAAGTGAGGGCCACTAGTCAGTTATTTTCCCCTGCACATTTCCATCAAAGCAAATGATGCATTAGTTAATATACCATACAGTACATGGAAACTGCTATACATGGACACACTGTCATTGCCTCGAGCAAAGAAAAAGCACAAATGTCCGAAATTCCATCATTTTCCTTATTATGACAATATCTTTCTTGTGTCATTACTATAGCTCTGCTACTACATTGAAATATGTAGCTGATGTTCCAGTCAGTGTCTCCTGTGTGACTTGTTATTTCTCTTCCCTCTGTGTAATTCTATCTCCTCGGCTCTGCATCATGTCTGACTACTATCTCTGTCTAGTATTGACTTCTCTTTCTTTATCTCAGTAGTGCTCTATTGCTCATCCTATAACATGCCTCACACCATATTATCCTAGCATTTCCTAGGCTTGCTACGTAACAGTTTTCCTTTGATTTTCCCCATTCTAAAATATTATTCTTGCATATTCTACAAATATTCCTCTATCATTCCCAAAATGTATTTTTATACTTCATTCCTTATATTTAACCCTGCCATCGTGTCACATCAAAACAGTTAAGCTACTTCCAGAACAAAGCTAGGGAAACACATGTTGTTTTGCTAATGATAATATATTCTGAAACTAAAGGGGAGTTTCCCAACAATTGTTTTTCCTACAGAGGAACAATTACTCACTATAGAACTCTGATCTGTTCTCTTAGCACCATTCATGAATAGTCTGATAAATTACTAAATTAAACTACTGATTCAAATATCAACAAGTGGCTAACAATGTAAAATATGCTAATAAAAGTAAGAATCTTATTGATCACTGAATATTCCAAGATATGAAAAAAGAAAAACAATTATAGTCAACAAAGCTCCTTAACCATAAATAAAAATAGAGGAAAAAGTTCCTTAGGTTAGATTCATGCTTCCTATATGGAAAATAAGTTTTTCTGATGTTATTTATTGTGAAGTTTCACTATAAAAACATAACAATGGGAAGAGGTTTGAAAAAATCTGAAAACAGGTTAAATTAAAATGTGTTATGTCAAATGTTACTTCCAACTCTTCCTATTTGAAAGAGTCAATAAAAACAGTTTAGCTGCTTCCAGTACAAGGTTAGGGAAACACATGTTGTTTTGCTAAATGATAATATATACTGAAGCGAAGGAGGACTTTCCCTACAATTGTTCTTCCTACAGAGGAACAATTATTCACTACAGAATTCTGATGTGTTGTCTTAGCATTACACACAGGGCCCTATCAAATTCATAGGCATGAAAAACACACCAAGGACCTTGAAATCAGAGCTCTCCTGTGAAATCTAGTTATTGGATGGGAGAGATGGGGCAGAGATGGGGGTTCCCTTGCTAGGGGCTCCTACCATTTACTAAGCTCCAGCAATTATGCCACCAGGCTGGGAAAGGACAGAAATTCCTCTTCCCCACATGGCTATTCTCAGGGGGAGATCAGCCCCCTTCCAGGCACCCTTCCCAGCTACAGAAAGCTCCACAGCTGCATTGCCTCAGAGACCAGCTGAGCACCTGCAGGGAAGAGGGTTCCTGTTGTGGGAGGCTTTTGGGAGCTCCAGGGTCCCTCTGCTGCTCAGTGGCTAGGACAGGGGTGGGCAAAAGGGCCTCTGCGGGCCAGATCTGGCCCACCAAGCAGGTTGATCAGGCCCGCGGAGGTTCTGCCACTCCCCTACCCCCAGGCCAATCAAGGTCTAGGAATGGGGGAGCATGCAGTGCTTAGAGTCAACCCTGGTTGACTCTAAGCACCATGCACCATGCAAATCTGAAGTGGCCCCCGGTCAAAAATGATTGCCCACCCCAGGCTAGGAGCTGCTCGGGGCCCAGCTCCAGCAATGGCTGAGAACTGCAGAGCTACCTGTTGACAGCTCCATCCTCAGGACAGAAAATATTGCAGAGGTCACTGGAAGTCATAAAATCTATGATTCTGTGACCTCCATGACATAATTGTAGCCTTACTAATAAGTAAGATATGGAATACTGATGATCACACAATGATCTGCATTTATATTTTACAAACACTTATACATATTAAAAAAACCCTCATGGAAATGCCAATAAATATAAAAGTTATTAAGAGAGGTTGGCAATTCTCCTCCTGCATTGCATTGTGTTACCATATCATGTGGAATCTCAGTGTGTCATTAACCACATGGCCGTTGGATAACAAATACAGCTAAATGTGCATCATAAAAGTTTCCTAAATTACAGAACTTTATGATGCATAAAATAAAGACTCTAACTAGAGAAGAAGCCATCCTAGGTCTCCTTCTGACTGACAGGGACAAATTGTTAGGAAAAAACCAAATACCTGTAGTAGGGAAGCAGCCTTGAAGTGACTTGAAGCTATTTATGTCCAGCATATTAAGGCATGAGTTAACAAAATGAAGCAATTTTAAGAGTAGCAGGCCATGTCTTCATTATGGGCTGGATTGATGGGCAGCAATCCGTCTCGTGAGGGTCAATTTATCCCATCTAGTGTAGTATAGATGTGATAAATTGACCACCAAGCACTCTTCCACGGACTCCAGAACTCCACCAAAACAAGAAGAGTAAGTGGAGTCAACGGGTGAACGTCAGCTGTTGACTTACTAAGGTGAAGATACCTTGGTAAGCAGAAGTAAGTACATCAACTTCAGTTATGGTATACATGTAGATGAAGTTGCATAACTTAGGTTGACAACCTGCAGTAGTATGGATAAGTCCTCAGAATTCACAAAAAACATTTAAGAAATATGTGGGAACTACATAAGACAATGACTAGCCAGAATTTTGGTAATATTTTTAACAACTCACTTACCATTGTTTAGAATCAGCATCACAGTTGCAGTAGTATTTGGGATCAGTACAATTGCGTTCAATGCCACAGGCACACTTCTGAATGCCAGGTCCAGAGCCACCCCAGTAGTAGTGCTTCTCATTGGCTTTTCCAACCCACCAGGTATATGGATTCCCATCTGCAAAGATAAGACTGGAGGATTAGATGCATCAAAGGTGACAGAGGGTCCACAGTGACACACAGCTGGATAGAACGGTCTAACATGTAAGTGGTATTAATAACACATAGCTGGGAAGCAGCACATCCATTCTAAATGAATAGGTATTCCACTGCAATGTAAAGGACATTGTCAGACTATAGCCACATTTATATCTGTGTCGATACTACCCTGTATAATACAATAGGAAACTTTCAAAATCTAATTTGCTTTTTGCTATTTGTGCTCTGTTTTTATTGTATACACTAAGAACAGTTAAACAGGCTCGAAGGGTTCACATCAATCTCAAATTCCACTTCTTATACATTAGATAGATGATACAATCTCTAGGCTGCAGCTACTATAAGAGAATAGGTAGTTGGTTTTGTTTTGTTTTTTAAAAAACACCTCTCTGGAAATTAATTTGTTTTCACTGGAAAATAAACACCTACACCATTCAGTGACCATTTAGTCAAAACTCAATTTTAAATAGATGTTACTGGACTCCTGTAAGATACAAATTAAGTAAAGAAGTCTTTGCAAGGAGATGCAAACACCCTGCAGCTTTTCCACTGAACATGCCCTGTCCTGTGTATATTTACCCTACTTGGCATAAAGTCTGTAACCCAGGGTGGGCAAGAGAGCCCCTGTGGGCTGAATCCAGCCCACCAAGTGGGTTGATCTGGCCTGTGTATGCCCTCTGGCCAATCAAGACCTGGGGATGGAAAAGCATGCAAAGTCTCCTCCTCACACCAATGGTGTGCGATGCCTAGAGTGAGCCACCAGCTGTTCAAAACAGCTGGCAGTTCCCTCTAGGCACTGCACACCCCTTACAGGGCGGGGGCAGAGGGCAAGAGACTTCACGTGTTTCCCCCACCCCCTCGCCAATCAGGGTCTGGGGGTGGAGGAGCGCTTGAAGTCTCCTCTCACCCTGCAAGGGGCATGCAGTGCTTAGAGCGAACTGCCAGCTGTTCAGAACAGCTGGTGGTTCACTCTAAGTGCCGTGCGCTGCTTGCAAAGCAGCCGGGGGGGAGAAGAGAAGGGAGGGGAAGGAAGCAAGAGACTTTGTGTGCTTCCCTGCCGCCAGGCCCTGGTTGGCCTGGGGAAGGGGGCTGTGCACTGTCTCCTCCTGCAGCCAGTAGTGTGCAGTGCCAATAGGGAACTGCTAGCTGTTCAGAATTGGCCAATCAGGGTCTGTGGGCAGGGGAGCATGGAAGTGTCCTGGCCCCACCCCTTCTGCCCAAGGCCCCGCTGCTTCTGGGATGACCCAGGGCCACTTCAAAAAATTGTGAAGTGGCCCCCCTTCTAAAATTATTGCCCACCCCTGCTGTCACCTTACATTTTCCTATATTACTGTATATTTTCACATAATATTGCTAGACAAACTGACCCTGTTATTCTCATATCAAGAGACTTTTATTCTACTCTGAACTGAAATGTATTCTGAACAGAGATGGCCCTGGTTAAGATTCCAGTTTACCAAAACACTTAAGTGTGGGCTTCAAAGCATGTGATCAATTCTATGAACTTCAGTGAGTTCCATTCATTGGTTTTATCCAAGCTACAGCAGTACTATAGAACTTGGTTTTACGTAACTACTGCACAAGAAAAATTCCTCCTAGTAATGTGCTGTAAATGATATTTTCAATTTAAATGAAATGAGGCCACATCCACATTTTACTTATTAAGCTTTTCAAAAGTAAAATCCTCCTTAATGTTTCATGCAGTTTTTTCTTCGTAATAAAACTGAAATGTTTTAATCATTAAATTTTTGTGCTTTGCACGCACACATTTACCATCTGAAACTGCATCCATAACCCTAAAAATATTCACCTGACAATCTAATTCCATCCTCCACATTGTAAATCTTCTATCCTCCACCAGTTCCCAGAGAGGACTAACTTCTGTGACAGGAAAGCAACTAAATAAAATCCCTCCTAAAATAAAATCACTCTATTTACTGCTTTTGAATTGTTAAACAATAATACAAGAGTACCATAATTGAATATGCAGTAATGTGACAAAGTTGTGGTCACTTAGGGCTTTAAGGCTGTTATTATGCCTCACAGCATGGCTGCTCCAAACTTCACAGTAACAGTAATAGATATGGTAATAGACTGACTCCATTCTAGGGTCTAAATTGGTCATTTTAGCTTCTGTGACTTGATTATCATTGAAAAATACTAAAAATGCTGGGGGTTATAGAAGGATGTGTTATGTGACTATTCTAACATCATTTCAAAGCTGCTATAAAACTGTCCAGGGTATGAGGTTACATTGCTCTGGCTTTCAAAAGGTTTATTTAACCAGAGATATTTTACAGGCAAATGTATTTTCCACCAGTTAATGTTTGGATTATTTTAATTAATGCAGCATCCAGACATAGCAATTTTGCCATTTGGAGGGTATATCATAATTTTCCATATTTGAGGACAGCTTGTAGTTTAAGTACCATATTGTGAATGTTTCAGTATTAGCTGTTCTGTGAATGAAATAGAGCTCTGCTTGTTCACACCTTTCAGATACAGCAGACCTCACACTCCTCATTATCAAGCACTTCAAGAGGAAACTAGCTGGCTATTTAGAATACTAACAAGAAAGAAAATTACTTAATTTGTTCAAAAAATGAGAAACAAGTCCAAATATTTAAAACAAAAGAAAATAAATGGTTCAATATAGTACAACAAATGTATCCGATATACTATATGTACCAACAGGATGAACAGAGCAAAAGAGAAAAATAGAAGAAAAGGGGGAAAGAACAAGGGAAGATTCATAAAGTGTCATCGGAAATGTCATTATTTTTATTGCCAGGTATAAGCAACTCTACCTTTATAAGTAGAACCATCCTTCTCCTCAACCAACCCCATCCTCTTTTGCATTGGTAGAGATATCCATTTAGCATGTGTGTACACTCTCATTTTACAGTCCATTTCTTATTAATTCCATTTAGCGAAGGTTATGTTCTAATGGGAAAGGAATTACCTAAACAACTAAAGTAGTGAACTCCAAACAGAAGGATGATCCCGTTATCAGTGGAAGTTATTCTAAATATCAGATTTTTTTGATAATCTCTTATTATTGTGCTAAAGATAGTAATGTAATTGGAATGGGGGGGGAGGGTGGAGGGCAGCGGGGAAGAGAAAAGAGCCTCTGGCAGGTGGGGATGGGGCAAAAAAAAAGCCTCTTGTGGTTGGGGGGTCTTAGGGGATTGCAGGGAGAGAAAGGTCCCTGGCAGCCAGGAGGGGCTGTGGGGCAAGAGAAAAAAGTGTCCTGGGAGCTGGGAGTGGGGGCTGGAGAGGAGAGAATAGGGCTGTGCTGGAAGGGACCTCCCACCCTGAGCCCCTCCTTACCCCCCAGCCCTCACTATTGCACCTCCCATACATATATCCCTAAGGCCCTGCCCAGAGTCCTGCACCCTCTACACCACAAGTCCCCTGCTCTGAAAGACCCAGGCAATACTAGCTAAATCTGCTAGTATCAAATATGTTAGTATAGTAGGCATCACTAGATGACACTGTTACATAGTCTTCAAAGCTTCAAAAATTGTTTTTTAAGGGTGTGAGCAAGCTTTGACTCTTAGGAAGACATGGTCTATTGTCATCATTTTGGGGCTGTGCCAGGTTTTGTGAAGAGGCAGCTTCAGGAGACAGGGTGCTGTGTAAGGAGCAGGAGAATTTATTCTCTCCCTTGAACTGTGACAACAGTCAATTTTTCAGGCATAGTTGCTTCCTGGGAACAGGGCTATGGTGC
The DNA here is from genome assembly GCA_019425775.1 of Rafetus swinhoei. Lineage (NCBI taxonomy): Eukaryota > Metazoa > Chordata > Testudines > Trionychidae > Rafetus > Rafetus swinhoei. The sequence continues at coordinate 162,481,396 of CM033424.1, forward strand.
TGGGCTGAGGTTCCTAGAATGGATTATCCTGTGTACTGTTTGACCACCAACTCACTTCAAATATTGCAAATATTAGGTATATAAAAACCATTTATAGTTAGATTACATTCTGACTCCGCTTTATTAATTTCCACTACTCTGGAGAGGGGGTAGTTACATATTGTAGCAACACTACTGACCTCTACAGTAAAAGGAAAAACCGGATTCTACATAAGGATGGATATACATATTTGTCTGGAGCACCGGGCTTGAACCAGATTTTTTAAGATTCAGATCTGCCTCTCTTAATTTCTGCATATTTGCTGGTTATGCTGCTAAACCCAGCCCCTCTAATGGCCCCTTGGCTGGACTTTGGAGAAAATGAATTGAATATTTTAATGCTTTCTTAAATCAAACTTTTGAGGTTTCCCCCCTTAATAATATCAGGTTTTTAAAACAACTTTTTATGAAAGTTTTTTTATTAGAGACAGTGTACCGTCTCTAGCAAATGATTCAGGCAAGGAAAACAGAAGAAGCCTCTGAATAGTCCCACAGATTTTGAGTATCATAAAAAAGCCATTCTTTGCTCATCTAATAAATATACTTGTGAACCATTTCATTTAATATGAAAACATTCCCACCAAGTTGAATGTAGTATGAACAGAACTTGGAATAGTCAATAATATATTTATTTCTGACATAGTGGAACAATCCTATCACATATATCAGAGGGATAGCCATGTTAATCTGAATCTGCATAAACAATGAGAAGTCCTGTGGCACCTTATAGACTAACAGATTTATTGGAGCATAAGCTTTCGTGGGCAAAGACCCACTTCGTCAGATGCATGTAGTGGAAATTCCAGAGGCAGGTATAAATATACAGGGATATGAAAAGAGTTCCAATCAAGAGTAAGGCTAGAGATAATGAGGTCAATTCAGTCAGGGAGGATGAGGCCCACTTCTAGCAGCTGATGTGGAGGTGTGGGTCTTTGCCCACGAAAGCTTATGCTCCAATAAATCTGTAAGGTGCCACAGGACTTCTCATTGTTATAACATATGACTTTTACATGGCAATTTATATTGAATATTTAATTGAACCCATTATTTATAAATGCCAATGATTAATAAAAAATATTATTATCTTTAACATTTTTGGGCCATTGTTTCAAAAGTGATTAGAACCCAGGAATGGGGCTGCATTTGAGGCAAATCTCAGCTCCATTTTAGGTACCTATCTAACACAACCAGATATTCAAAAGATCTGAGCACTAAGCAGCTTTCACTGAGAACTTAACCCTCAGCGTACTGATGACCAAACTCATCCTAAATGACCTGTCTTCCACAACATTAATAATTCATTAAGCTTTCCTTTAACTCTGCAAAAAGCCTCAACACAACACTCCCTACCTGCTCCTCTCTCCTCTGCCATTGGTGCATCTCCTGACTACCATCCGCTATGGCCTCTTGCCAGTTCCTTTCCCAAAACAAGCCGATATTTGTTCACTGATAACCTGTTTCCTGGGTGAGACAAGCTGAAACCTGCTCAGAGCAAGAGTTCCAAAGTCTTGCAGCCTCAGCTCCCTTGTAGAACTCCTCCTAGCTGGCCTTTAAAATCACAGCAGTTGACTTTCAGACCTATTAAGCACAAAGTCCAATTGAAGTCAAGGCATAGCACCTCTGCAAACCAACACAACTGAAAACTTTGCAGGTAGGGCCCATCTCTAATTACTAAACTTCTCTGATTCTCCACACACAATTGAGAATTTATTAATTAAACTGGGTCCCTTCGCTTTAAACACAACAGAAACAGTTGTTTGCTGTGAGAGCATTACAGAATAGCTCTAGCTATCAGTTCACCTTAAAAAACCCTCAGTAATAAAGTACCAGGGAACAAACAACTGTTAAGTTGATGGACACATAATCCATACAACACTAACTCCTTGTTCTTTTGTCTAATTCTTTGTAAACCAAATAGTATAAAAAACAGGAGATACGCTACGTGCCTAATTTTTGTTATGGGCAGGCTAAGTTCAAAGATGTCCTAAAATCTTCACGATTCCATATATTTGCAACTGTTACAGCATATTTTCTTCAGTGAAACCAATAGTTTCATCTTACGTCTTTTGATATAAAGGATAACATGGGGATTAAGTAAGAACTGTGTGTCTGTGTGTGAGGGCAGGGGAAAGTGAGAATTGCATTCTTTTTAGTGGAAGCATGAGCATGTGTAAGGTAGAATTTTGCCATTGTGTTGTAACATTCTGAGGGTACCTTCCATATTATGTTACTGGCTTTGTGTGAAACTCAAGTACAATGTCCAGTAATTTTATCTTCTAGTTTTTGGTTTTTAGCCATGGCCTGAACTCAGTGTACATGAGCTTGAGTGTATAGGGATGACCATTGCATAGCTACAACTCCACAGGAAATTCTGGCTGTCCCATCTTATAGCGCTGAAACCTTAGCCTTAGCTAAGAGCCAGCTAACTCATGCGGTACAGGCTCAGACACTATGCTCCAGAGATCCCAGGTTCAGTCCTGCCTGTTGCCATTACACAAGCATGCTGATGGGACACTTTGGAGGATTGCTGTCTTGCCTAATGTCATGGGAGTTGTGGCACAAGAAAATGCAGCTGTTGACTGGCCTCACAGTTGGAAAACAACCACCACTGAAAATACTTCTCTTAAAGACAGATTCTGCTCTTATTTGCACTGGTGCAAATCCTAGATATCTTCAGTGATTTCAAATGATTGACAAAAATCAATGGAGTTATTTGGATTTACACTATTATAACCAAGAGAAGAATTGGGTGCTAAATGATTGTTTTTGCAGTTTTGCATAAAAATGCCAGTTCACGGAATGGAAAAAAAAAGTATATATTTATTGAGTATTTCCAGTTCTTTGGTAAATAATGATCTACAAATGATTTGCAAAGGACATTGGGATAGGTTTGTCTGCTTAGCAGAATGTGATGGGTTTTTCTTGTTTTCTTCCCCTTTGAGATTCAGTTCTCTTTCTTCTTCTGTCTTTGCTTTTTTTTTTTGTAGTGCATGAGTGAATGCAATATGAAGTGTTAAAGGGAATAAATTCGTTTGATTCTGTCTTTGTTTGTTAATCACTACAGCTTTCTATCCTTTAGGTCAGCTAGGAGAAAGATTAATAACAAATACATGAGCCTATGCAAAAACTAATACTTAGGGTAGCCAGACCACTAATGACTAGAAGAGCCAGATTTAAGCCAAGCCCAGATGGAGATGCAAATGAATCAAGCTGACAAATGAGAATCTGAGGCACAGGATAAAAAAGCCTTACAGAAATTTCAGGCAAATGAAGCTAACTAGGGACATTTGGTGAAGTGCAAGCCAATCTGCCTAACAGTATTATGTGGTAAGATCCTTATGTCATTTATGGTTACCTTTGTTGTCATAGGATTGTTTATTTTTGTTTTCTTTCTCCATGGTGGGAAGGTCTAATCAATTCTATTTTCCTGTACTATCACTGGGTTGGATCATCCTTTTTATAAGCTCACCCAGACACTTAGTTTTTTTTTATGACAATTGTATTGATGTACGTAAATGTGATATAAGTGTGTGAAGAGGAGTAGAGGAGCTAGTATAGTTTACTATGTGGTAGAAGTGGGAGTCAGGATACCTGGAGCCTAGCTCCAAAGAGACTTCTGGTACATCTCTTTGAAGTTTTGGGGATCTGGTCAATGACTGTGACCACTTCCATTCCATGTCTTGGAGGAAAATATTCCTCTAGTCCTCCCTAACAGAGCTCCTTCCACTACCCCTTCCCTGGCAGGAAGCCCGGCAATTGGGTCTTGGTGCACTAAAGAATGGGAGAACTGATTTAGACCTAACTCCTACTGTCTATATGTGATGCCATATGGTAAAGACAGGGAAGAGAGCAATCTGGTCATGTTCTTGAGGAATAAAAACTCTACATGATGTTGAGTCAGCCCTCAGTTTGATGACCACTGAAGAACAACAAACATCTGCAAAGTGTTCCTGCTTATTTTTCTGAGGATGTTTATGAGACAAATATGTTTGTCTCTGTATGGTTTTTAAAATGCCGTTTTATGCAGATCATGAAGAAGTGAAGCAGCAAATGCAAAAAGTCACACTAGTTATCAGACATTTGAGCTAAGGGCCTTTTCACTGAGTTAAATAACACTTCTCTTAGCTTCCTCAACTAACTTACAAACAAAGATGGATTGCTGTATTTTTTTACAAGACCACATCTGCCTTGTTTAAGAGTCCTTTGACTCTATTCAGACAAACATAGCCAAAAAAGGTTCATTCATCTTTCAGAATTAGAACCTTAAAAAACAAACAAACAAACAAACAAAACAAAAAAACAGTAGGGAGAATTGTCGTATTGCAATGGTGACCAGCTGAAGCTGAGGAAAAGTCTCCTTGACAGCTTCATTTTGCTGTCAGAAAGATTAACTCTTTGGCCCAGCATCTGAAAAGCCAGTACAGTGTAAGTGATTTCTCCCTCATCAAGAGTCTCATTCCAAACTGCAGCAGTACTAACCAAACCTGCCTTGTTATTTTTCTTAGAGATCACAGTCTCAGTGGTGATATTTAGCGGGAAAAAGCAGCTGTCAGATATCCTCCTTGCATGCTGCAGTTTGCTTGTTTCTAAAGTGAACACATCACACATTTACCAGAGTTACAACTACACCTAGCAAGGTAGCAAATTATAGGTGCTGTAAATTCCTGCTTACTATAAACTCACTGGGTCATCTCAAGCAAATTCTCAGAAAAACAAAAACAAAAAAGCACAGTACTTGTAATAAATAAGTGTAATTCAAAATGTTTCAAAGGGGTAAGCATAAAATGAGAGTACAGAGAAGAGAGAAAAAGTAATTTTCAAGACAAAGTTGTGAGTGATATTGAAACAATAAAGCTGTTGGAAACAATATTCAAATAAAAACTGAAATAGATCTCAGAAATGTGGTGAGAATTTTTCTTTTGGAGAACTATCACCCCTGCTTTGCATGAGGAGAGAGAAAGAATTAGTCATATATTCACAAACTGATCTGGCTTCTAACAATACTTTTTTATCAACACATTTAAATTAGAAAAGGAGAAAATTATTGGAAATCTTGCACTAGGCCCAAGAATAATAGAAGGAGAGTGAGGAGCTTGCTCACTAAGGATGTATATAGAGAGTATGTGGATGGAGGAGAGATGGGAATGGGTTGGGTACCAGAGCCCCTTAAAGAGGATGGAAGCACTAATGCAACTGCTAATAAGTTGATGGGACAACAAAATGGTCACCAGTTTTCTAGCTCAAGTTTAAAAGCTTTCATGACGAAACATAAATAATTCTGTATTCCAAAAACTTCAAAGCTCTTTAATATGCCTCATAGTACACTAAATAGTCCCAGAATTTTAACTTTAGAACAAACAGAGCAACAATCTTTTTTAAAAGTCCCAATATATAAATCACAATCAAATACATACAAGGTATTCTATTGACCAGGGATGGGGCAATAAAATGGTGGCAGTTTGCCAGGGTTAGCCCCTACGGTATGTCTACACAGCAAAGTTATTTCGAAATAACAGCCGTTATTTCGAAATAACTTTACTAGCATCTACACAGCCAAATCACTATTTCAAAATAAATTCAAAATAGCGGAGCGCTTATTTCGAATTTGGTAAACTTCATTCCACGAGGAATAACGCCAAATTCGAAATAGCTATTTCGAAATAAGTGCTGTGTAGACACTTATATCGAAATAGGGGGCCTCTAGCTTTCCCAGGGTGCCCTGGTGACCACTCCAGCCTCAACCAAGAACACTCCTCTCCCTCCCCGGAGCCCTTAAAGGGGTTGACTCTGGCCACAGTGCCTGTGCCAGCTCCAAGCCTGCCAGCCCAGAGCCAGCAGTCACTGCCCCTGACCCAGTGGCCCCAAAACATGACCCAGCAAGCCACTGGGAGCCAGCCCTCCACCGCTCCCCAGGAGCAGTCTGCCAGCTCCCAGGAGCCTGCCAGGGCCTGGAGAAGGCGGGCGCCTTCCTGGTCCAGGGTGGAGATCATGGACCTTATTCAGGTTTGGGGGGGATGCCCCCAACGTCCATGATCTCCACACTAGACAGAGGAACGCCGCCATCTATGGCAGGATAACTGCCAGCCTGGCCACCAAAGGCCACATGTGAACCCAGGAGCAGGACCCCCCAACCCTGAGCCCTGAGTTTCCTCTCCCCCTTCCCCCTTCCAGCTCCCTCCTCCCATGTTTCCCCCTCCCCTCTCCCACCCTCTCTTCTCCCCTCTCCCACCTCCTTTCACCAGTCTCACCAGAGTTTCATTCCCCCCCCCCAGTTTTGTTAAATAAAGAGAGTTCGTGTTCATGAAAATACATGTATTTTATTTGACATCAGGAAGGTGGGTTAGGGAGGGGTAAGTGGAAGGACGTGAGGGAGGAATGAAGCACAGGCCGCCAGTGGGGCAGACCAGGGAGGCTCTTAGTGCTCCTCAGGGTGGAAGCTCTCCCGCAGGGCCTCCTGGATACTGACAGCCGCCCGAGGGACCTCCCGGATGGCAGCGTGCAGAAAGTGCAGCGAGGCTCACAGCAACGCGTCCACGAGAAGCATCAGAGTGCCCGGGGCAGCTCTGGCTCCACGTTGCAGAGTGCCGTGGTGTCCCGAGTGAGGGCAACCAGAGCACGCAGAGACAAAATGCTTTGCTGTCCCTCATCGAGGTAGGCAAGCAAGCAGGGAAACCTGAGAAGTGGCTGTCCGGGGGGTGGAGGAAGGGGGAGGAGGGGTCCCTTTAAGCACAGGCCTCAGATAGCCTTAGGCAGCAGCCACACAAAGTAACTCCTGACCTGATGCCCTGCCAGACCTGGTTCCAGCCGGCCTCAAATGCGATTCAGAGTCCACTCAGTGTGGACGTGCTATTTTGAAATAGCAAAACGCTATTTCGAAATGCATTTTGTGTGTAGACGCATTATTTCGAAATAAGCTATTTCAAAATAACTATTTCGAAATAAGATATTTCGAAATAATGCTGTAGTGTAGACATACCCCTAGAGAGACAGTGATGCTATATTTACCTGTGCTTCCACAGGTATAGGCAATTGCAACTCCTGTTAGCCACAGATCACCATTCCTGGCCAATAGGAGCAATGGGAAGTGGTGTGGACTGGGACACAGGACTGTGTATAATCTTGTTTAATGACCACAAATTTACCCATGCCATCTGCTTAGTCTAGCAGCATCATGCATTTCCCTGAAATCTCCATTGTCTCAAGAAGTCCATGGTTCCCATATTGCTTTAAAAACTGCACAAATACTGTAAGGGACTGCTTCCAGGAACTAACATGGAGTCCTGTGCCACCTTGACTAACAAATTTATTTGGGCATAAGCTTTTATTGACTGGAAATGACTTCAGCAGATTCAGCTGGGAGAGGGAACTCCACTGGAGATCTTACCCACCATTGATTGCACAATAGTGGGATCAATAAAGATTAAAGTCAGAGTTCCAAAACCACAACCATCTGTGAAGCAGTGGCTATTTAATTACAAAAGAAACAATGGAATGAATAACACTCACAAGCATATTCTTTTGTCAGTATGCATTCTATCCTTACATTTCTGAAATCCAAAACTTTTCATTTCAGGAGGGGTTTTGTTTTTTTTTTGTCCTTTTTAAGATTAACTTTTAGGCTGCGTCTAGACTGGCAAGATTTTGCGCAAATACTTTTAACGGAAAAGTTTTTCCGTTAAAAGTATTTGTGCAAGAAAGCATCTACACTGGCACGGATGCTTTTGCGCAAAAGACATCTTTTGCGCAAAAGCATCCGTGCCAGTGTAGATGCTCTCTTGCACAAGAAAGCTCCGATGGCCATTTTAGCCATCGGGCTTTCTTGCTCAAGAAATTAACTTGGCTGTCTACACTGGCCCTCTTGCGCAAGAATACTTGTGCAAGAGGGCTTATCCCTGAGCGGGAGCATCAGAGTATTTGAGCAAGAAGCACTGATTTTGTACAGTACAAAGTCAATGTTCTTGCGCAAATACTCGCGGCCAGTGTAGACAGGCGGCAAGATTTTGTGCAAAAGCGTCTGCTTTTGCGCAAAATCTTTCCAGTCTAGACGCAGCCCTCGATTATTATAGCACTTTAGGACATATGGAGATATTCCAGAATAACTGTCCAGGAATTGCCCTTAAGAGTTATTCTAGAATAGCTAGCTCCATGTACGGACATTCTTATTGCAGGAAAAAATGGTCTGAATATGGAATTAATTGGGCATACCCAGCATACTTTAAATTTATACCTTACCTTCATCCAAATTAAACTTTCAACTTATTTAAGATCATATGGACATTTATCTATGCCAAAACTATTTTTAAAGATTATTTCATTGTGGCATGCACAAATTTTAGCATTAGTGTGAGGCATATCCCTATGAGGCTGCAAATCACATGGAAAACACTATTTAATTCAAGTTGTTTAATGCAAGGTTGCTAGCTAATAAAGTTCAGCTACCCATGATTTAAACCTGGATGAGGTTTCACACTTTGTTATATACACATGAGGCCTTGTATAATTCAGATACTCTTTGTGAGTAGTTTCCTCTTGATAAATACTGCACTAGTTTTGATGATTGATGATGTTCTATAGGTGGAGATAGTTCAGGCATCTTTGATGACTGTATGATCTCCCAAAAGACTTTGCTGCTGCTGACCACAAGGTTGTGTTAATCCATCTGCAGATTCTGGCTAGGGCAGACAGTACTGCTATAAATGGTTCCATTCTCTCCTATCTGACATATCTCCAATGTCCGTTTTAAACAGTTGTGCCCCTGTCCAATTGATCTTGCATGTGAGGCTCTGAAAGGTACTAGTCTGTCATCCAGGCTGTTCAAAGCGTATGTGAGGCTACTTTGATACACAGCCAGATGAGGTGAGCTGCAGTACCATGAGAGAGAAAGTGGAATTGCTGATATTTAGAGTGGGGCATGAAGCATGTGACCACCCCATGCACTGGATCTAGAACAGAGGTTTTCAAATGGTGGGAAGTGTGGAGGACATTCAGTGTTATGAGAAATGACATAAGGTAGGTTGGACTAGTGATGCCAGACAGCAGGGCTCAAGGAGGGACTGCTACCACCCCCACCTGACTCACCTCAGCAGGCCACCCAGCCTGTCTGGGTTCATGGGGAACACAATAAAAAATGTAACTCAAAAGAAGGTAGGGAGGCTTAGCTCAAAAATGTTGACCCCCCCAATCTAGATGGGCTGTTGGTAGAGGTGGCATTCCTTCCCCAAATCCTGCCATGCAGGGTTGGTCCAAGCCAAAGCTGTTGTTAAATGCAAGGCAGAAATCTGAAAGAGTCATGTGATCTACCGCACACACCCCCCATGAGTAACTCTGACTAGCATGGCTATATAGAGAACATATCACTGTATATTGCTTTGTTATTGAACCCAGATGGTGCAGAGTTTCCTCTGCCAGTGTCTGATGAGAGTAAACTGGGTGAATCCCAATTCTGACAAGACAGAAGTAATGTTGGTTGGGAAAAGCATCTGAAGGAGCTTGGTAGGGATGGTGTCTGCCTCTGCCATGAACAATTTTACCTCGTTTGTGCTAAAGAGATCGATGTACTGGAGTGTGCTTTCCGACCTCTTATGGGAACTAAATTCCCAAGTAGGCCTTCGTTGCCAAATGTAGCTTTTTTCACGTGTGTCTTCCAAAGTGACTACAGTCACTTCTCTCAGATCTGAGCCTCTCCACAGCATCCTATTTCTTTATGCCTTCTCGACAACACACACCACATGGGTTTATGGAAAATACATCTTGTCCACTTGATTTTTTTTTTGCTAAGATTTATTATACATATATATATATATATTACTTCTATAAGCAGAGCCGGCCCAAGCTATGGGCTGACCGGGCTACCGCCCGGGGAGCCCCATTGTAGGGGGTGCCGCACGGCGCTGCCAGACTGGGTGGGGCCACGCATGTGCCGGGCGCCTGGGGGCGGGGCCACGCATGCGCCACTCCCGGGGCCCGGGGCGCACGAATGGCTCGAGCTGGCCCTGTCTATAAGGCATTTGATTAAGTATAGTACAACATTTTGATTCAAACAATTGAACAATAAAAACATCAACCTGGCACAAATTATGTGGGCAAACAAAAACAGATCACTGTTACTGAGCAATCTGGACTTCTAGGTAGACTGTATGCAAGCAAATAGTGCGTTTTTTCTAGCAACAAGGAATGGAGGAGAGGCTAGGAAGAAAGAATGCAGGCTATACTTAAATGATGGGGGACGCTATCCTGGAAAGCATGAACTAAAGCACAGTGTCCTCTAAGATGCGTGCCTGTGTGGCCATGCACAAACAATTATAGGCCCGCCTCCCTCCTCTGCAGAGCCACACAGCAGCACTCACTTTCCTGCTGGAAGGCGAGTGTCCTGGTGTGTTCTTGCTCTGGTAGTAGGTGGGGCTATGGGCTATGTGGTGGGTCCCATGTGCATGGTCAGAGTCGGGCGCGGTGAGACTGTCCTTGCTGGGATGGCCTCACCGTGGCCCCAGTTCCAGTTCCGGCAGCAGACATGCGGCCCAGCCGGCGAGGGCTGCATGGCAGATGGCTTCCCCATGTGCCGCAGCTGGAACTGGGGCTGTGGTGAGACTGTCCCTACTGGGTTGCCCTGAGCTGCAACCACTGTAACGCTCTCCCACTGAAAGGGGCCCAGGAGTGACGGAGGGAAGGTGCCTAGCAAGCTGCGGTTGAGTGTGGGGATGAGTGTGTGTGGGGTTTGGTTTGGGAAGAGGAGGAGAGTGACGGAGGGAAGGGGAGAGGACTGGAGTTATTAGTCCACTGGGAAGAAGCCCCGCGGGTCCCTTTGTGTGCATGCGGGAGAGAGGAGAGGCGCTCGCCACATCTTGCTGGTGAGTTCCGGCATCCTACCCTTGAGCCCCCACTGGACGCACGGCCCAGCCACCAGCACCTTGCCTCTGCCTGCTTCTTCAGCGCCCCCCCCGCCCCTCCCATCACCTGAACAGACTGATTGTTAATGATGCTGGCAGGGTCCAAAGTAACTGATGGGGTTGCAAGTAGGTGGCTTCCCCTGCTGCCCCCTTCCCCACCCCGAACCCATGGCAGGGCCAGGTTTTGAAAATTAATTGAAACAGAGAGTGGAGAGTCCAGGGAAGTGATTTGGGTGGACAGTGCGAATAGTATTTATCCCTATGTGAACTTCGAGGAGCTAATATTTATTTCCATTCCAATACTCTGTCGAGTCTCATTGCCCTTACCACCAATATCCCCCCTAGTCTGTGTGTCCCACTCACCAATTCACACCCACTCAACTCTGCCAGCCCAACCCATCTCAGCTGAGAACAAAGTTCCTTTTGCCCCTATGTCCTCCGATCCTCGCAGAAACCTCTTTCCATCTGAGCCCCACATCCTAGGCTCATTCCTATCCACTCCTACCTGAGCCAAACAGATTCAGAATTTCCTCCCTTCCATCAGCTCAAAAACATTCCCCTTCTTCTAGGATCCATCCTTCTTCCCATCCCGAAAAAAATCCTTCCTAGCCAGACTGCCCCTAGCTCTGAAGCCCTTCTCTTCCCAAGTGCTCCTTCACCCTGGCTCAGAACTCCTCCTGTTTCAATTCGGTCCTACTCACACCACCCCTGCTCTCAACATTTTGCTGCCTTAGATAAACTATGCTAGCTCTGTGGCCTCACACGGTCCGTTTTATCCCATGTCTTACTTTTTATTGCTATTCAGTCTAACATTCAGGCATTAAGCAGCTTTATATTAAGTATCTACCATGTCTGTGTTGTGTTAATTCTGCTCTTCCTTTCCTTCCCCTGCCACATACATCATTTTTGGTGTAATTTTCCTAATAGTTTTTTATTTCCCTTTTTCCTCATGTTCTTTTCCCACTTCTTGCTCTTTTTCTATTTCTGGGTTTTATTCTCTCATCTTCTCCCCTCCAGCCTTCCCTTATTTATTTTCTCCTCTTCTACACTTTCCATTTTTAACTTATTCTTGTCTAATTTACATCCTCACTGCAAGACAACTTTCTCCCTACCTGAATTTTCTTCATATTATCAATATGAAGGACACGATTGACAGGGCAGTGGAAAGGGGGTTCAGATCTTTTCTGACAGTTTATTTTAGGATTGGTTTTACAAGAAGAAAAGGTTATCTGTCTAGTCTGGCACATACTGGAATATTTCTGGGCATTATTATTTATGAAAAGTACTGGCTCTTCATGTTCATTAATCTTAATATTCTTCCTTCCATAACATTTTATATACATGGAACCTGGGTGCCTGCCATGGTAGCACACATCCAAACAAGTGCACATAACTTTTATATTGGTGCACAAGACAAAACTCACTCCGCTCATCGATGGATAATCTTAAAGGGAACACTGCTTGGGGTCATGGTGGATAAGCAGCTGAATGTGAGGTCCCAGTGAAATGCTGTAGCCAAAATGGCTAATACAGTCCTTGTATGTATAAACAGTGGAATATTGAGCAGGCTGAGGGATACTATATTACCTCTGTATTTCACCCTAATGAAATAGCTTTCAGGATATTGCATCCAATTCTGGTGTCCACTATTTAAGAATGCCACAGAGTTGGAGAGAGTTCAGAGACGAGCCATGATAATGAATAAAGGATGGAAAAGATGCCTTATAATGAAAGGTTCAAGGAACTAAATCTATTAGTTTACCAAAGAGGAAGTTAAAGCATGATATGATTACTGAGTATAAGAACCTACATGGGGAATAAAAATTATTAATAGAGGTTTCTTCAATCTAAGAGACAAAGATGTAAGATCAAATAGGCTGGAAATTGAAGCAAGATAAATTTAGACTAGATATAAGGAGCACATTTTTTTTTAATCTATGACAGTAATTAACCATTTGAACAATTCTCCATTACTAGGAATTTTTAAATCATGGTTCGATATTTTTTCTAAAAGAAATGTTCGCGTTCACACAGGAATTATTTCAGGGAAATTCTGTGGGCTACCCAGGTCAGATTACATGATCACCAGGGTTTTTTTCTGGCCTGAGAGGGAATCTATAAATTTTAAAAAAAGGACTCTCTTTAAGTACCGTGCAAAAGCTTTAGTGATTCACAAGGTGATTTTCTTGTTTTGCTGTATTAGCATGCTTCATCAGTTCTCTGGCAACTCTCCTGGCCTCTTGATTGATTCTAGGTACAATTACAGGTGTTAATACTTATCTATAATGCCACATTGCTTGCTGTCTCTGGCTGAGAGATCACATCACTCCTCCTAATGTATCACTATCACAGCTGAGGTCAGCTTGAGGCAATTGTACTAGCGTGCCTAAATATGAGACCCAGCATAGGCTGAGGACTCTCAGTGCTTGAATGCACTTCTCCCATTAGTTTCAGAGGCGTAGCGGGGTTAGTCTGTAACTGAAAAAACTTAAAAAACAAAAAACAACAAATACTCCTGCAGCACCTTAGTCCAAGACAGTTCAAGTCTGCTGACCTTCACAGCATACTATAAAGTTAATCTCATCTTTTAGTTCTTCATAGTGGGATGGTGCAATAGGCTATCAGTTTTGGATGATATTGAGCAATATGAATTGTGCACAGATGCACAATCCCAAAAGGCTTCTAAATTAATTCTTAGTAAAACATAAAGCTTATATCTACTGACATCTTCAACTAATCTGTCAAAAATAGCTCTCCAGTGCTCATATAGCAGAGCTCTTGGCTCTCACACAGATGTCATTCCATCCTCTCTCCCCCATTTCAGTCCCTTCAGTTTGGTGGAATTAATCTTACAAGTCTGTCTAGATAAGAGTGTGTGTGTAGCCCTCATGGCCATGCTAAGTGGATGCCTTTAGCTAGCAGATCTTCCTGTGACTCTGTGTTTAACTCTGTGTGACTGATGTATCCTCAGGGAGTTGACTGGTCTTTTCATCACTGCATATTAATATAGCTTTACTGGATTCTAGTTTTCTATAATGTAACTTCATTGACGCTGCTCAAAGTTTAAGAAAGGGGTATTAAAATATTTTTAAAAAGGAAAAGGGGTATTAAAATATTTTTTTTGAGGAAAAAGTTTTCTCTTCTTGGACAGTTGCGCAATAAAAAATAAAGCAATTTAAAAGAAAATAAAAAAATAAAATGAAAAATAAAGCAATTTAACGCCCACTAATATCAGACATTAGACTTGTAATCTATTCTGCAAAGATGTTTCTATGTCTTATTTTTAGAAATAGACTGAGCAAGTCTCTGCATCAGTGAAGTATTAAAGAAAGAGAATAGCAACAAGATTATATCTGTGGCCCAGAATTGCAACACTTTAGAGAGAGAACTGGCAATTGAGAATGCTTCTGATTTAAATGTGTCAGTTCATTTTAAACTCAAGTAAATTACTATATTATTATAATTAATATACTAAATAAGTACAAGAAATTAGCAAAACACTAAATTTAGCTATTTTTAGCCTAGAGTTGTACAGAATATTTATTATCCTGTCAGCAGGGTGCTTCAATTACAAAGACTAGGACATGTGCGGTGCACAACAGGAGTCCTGAAGAAGATGTAAGATTCTGCTACTGTTGCTACCAAACTATGACAGTTTGTCTATGAAGAGAGATAACAATGGATTCAAAACAAAATCAGAAAAACAGAAACTAAAATGAGCAAAACTGAAACCCAAATTCTGAAGAAAATAAATGAGCCTCATGTCTTGCCCTGAAAGTCTCCTGGTGTGAAGACCAATAATGCTCTTGCCTCGGTGTCACAATGATCACAGGACTCATGTATCTGATAAAGCTGAATATCCTTTCCGGCTTTTGTACACAGGCAAGAAATACCTGCTGTGGTATTTGTTAAGGGAGCTCCTTCCTCCTCAGATTAAGGAAGTAATCCAGGACCTCCACAATGTTTCTTTCAAAGCAAAGATTCTCTCTGTTCGATCAATATTTGCACACAGGGTTTTTAGTTTGGAAAATCCTGGCTCTGATTCAAAGTGTTTCTTTTCTCTGAGCTCTGCAACTGGCCAGCTGACCTCTCTCTATTGCACTCTGGCTCCTTCCTCTCACCCTTTAATCTTTCTTTCTTTCTGGTCAGAGATACATTGGTGCTAATTTAGGTGACAAATTTCAGCTTTTCATGTGGACCAGAGGCAAGGAAAGTGTCTCCAAAGACAAAGATGAAAACCCCTAAGATTTTCCTGATATTTGCTTGTTTCCTTAGAAAACTTTGCAGGAGAGGGAATGATCTCAAAATGAGAAGACTAAACACTGTAAGGAAGAACTTGTCTATTCCTTATTATTTATCACTAGGGCAGGGAGCATTTCTGTGTTCAGAGATTTATGGAAATTTTCAGGGTTTGAAGGGTTAGGTAGAGAACAATCATGCAGTCTGAGACTACTTAGCAGATAGAACAGAGATCCTGCACAGACTATTGCTATCTCATTAAATACTTACATTTTGATGTATGTGTGGGTATGTCCTTTGGCCCATTATACATATTTCTAGTTATCTTTGTTTTGCTTTGATTTTTCTGCTAATAATTTGTGTTTTGTAACAGTGTTTCTAGTTCTGGTAATTATGTGTCCTCCAAGAGTACTATATCTAGTCCTTCTCATGTGTGTGCCCCACATTGACCAATTCAGCTGATAATATGAGGAATGATATTTTAATTATACTCTTCTTGGTGAATTACAGAAACTTAAAAAGGATTACTATTGAAAATGTTGTCTCATTCTGCTCCCTGCTTTTCTCCTTTTAAAAAACAAAACAGGTGGTCTCGAGAAGCTCCATGATAGATTGAAGAAATGCTTATTCCCTGAGTGCATTTATCCAAGGTGATATCCAGAAAGAACTGAAAATCAATACTTGATAGCTTTGCTATTATAAATGAATATTTACCCCTCTTTAATCATTTCTGGGTCTTCTAAGTTGAGGACTGATTTTCCTAGCGGGAAAAACAATTCTTTATTTCTAGCAGAATGTATATTTCTGATTCACAGCTCTCCTGTGCTCTGAAGAGCTAGGTGCTCTGAAGTGTGTTTTTAACAAGGCTGACAACACCCAAGGCTGACAACATCCAAACACATGTTCTGCTTTTTAAACTGAAGTAATATCTCTTCAAAAACAAGCTTTATAAAGCAGTAAAATAAACATATACATAACATATGTTTACACTTAGGAACACAGAATGAGTTTTATTGAATAACAAACTAAGATACAACTTCTGAAATGAAGCAAATACATTTTATGATTTATTATACCTGTTTTACCTGTTTTGTTTGCTTATTCACTATATTGCTAAATCACAAAATTCAATACTTTCCAATAGGGCTTCCAGTCATGGGTGTGAATTAATGAGGTTCTATTATAAATCAGTCATAAGATCCCTATTCTGCATTGCTTATTCAGGCAAAATGTAAAATGAAGTCTCTCGGGTTGTCTCAAGTAAATGATTTACATTTATATCCTTATTACCCTGGTTAAATAATTACAATTTTGAAAAATGTGTCTTCATTTAAGAAAAAAATGCACAATAGACATGAATAGACAATACACTATTAATAATTAAGATCTTTTTAGGGCCTCATCCTTTGGTGCAGAGTGCCCTCAGATTCCACCAAAGCCATTGAGAGTTGAGGATAATACTAACCTTGAAGGATCAATTTCCAGGCCCTAATTCAGCAAAGCACCTTAGACCTGATTCAAAATCAGTTAAGTTACTGGAAATACTCTCATTAATTGTGATGGGCTTTGGATCAGGCCCCAAGGCCGATAGTCCTTACAAAAAAGCAAGCGTGCTCCACTTGATAGGGCACTGGACTGACACAGGAAACCTAGGTTCTATTCTGAATTCTGCCATGGGCTTACTCTGTGGCCTTAGACAAATGATTTCACCTCTCTGATCCTCTGTTTCCTTTTCCACACTTGAGCTGTCATGTCTACTAAGAATCTAAGATCTTTCAGGAAGGGACTATCAATTACAATAATGTTTGCATACAGCCTATCACAATGGGTCATGACAGGGGCCTGTAGGTGCTATCATAACATAAAGAAGTAGGAACTAGTCCTACATGCTTTTTTTTTTTTTTTTTTGAATTTTGTAAGGATATTTTCCAACCATATTGCATGTTTTTTCCCCCTAGCACATTGCTCATTGTTTATAATCACTGAGTAACACAATTAGCACAGACATCTACCAATACCTTTTAGTATCTAACTTGTTTAATGTTTTCCTATTTAAATTATGTCTGAAACACTGCACTTCACAAAGATGTATCATAAGAGATCTACTTCTTCAAGCAGTGATTCATTCTCTTGACACTTAATTTCCAAATGTATTTCTTCTATTTCTACGCACTGCATAGTTAAAGGTAATGTCTACAATGAAGAAAACCCTCAGAGCTCTACATTCTAAAAATGAATTCTTCAGAAGGTCTCCGGTGGCAATTAAGTGTTGAAAGGACAGAATTTGCTACATTTCTAATTTTATAATATATACTAAAAATAAATTGTGCAGGGCAGAAGTATTAATGATGGAATTATGTGGTTAGCCATGCATTCCAGGATAAAGTAGAACTCTCGAGTGAATTAGTAGGCGCACAATCAAGAAATTATACAGGTGCTGGACAAAAGAATGAGATGCATGATGAAACAAAATGTAATTAAAATTAATGTAATTGTGTAAAGGGCTGGAAAAAAGATAAGATCAATTGCTAGGGAATGAAACATGGACTTATTAAAATAGCTACAGACTGCAAATATAAAGGAGTACACAGGAAAAACAAACTACGCAATGCTAAAAAAGAGGCAGCTTTTGTTTAAACAACTTGAATTTGTAAAAATTAAAGATCCCTCCCAATCCTGTATCCCATATTCAGAAAGGGCTGACTCACACCGGTTAGGCATGACCCAAAGATATAAATGGTGCAGACAAGCACCAGCCCAGGCAAAGCAAAAGGAAGCACTATGCTGCAGGAATGCAGAATGTACCTCTAAATTCATCAGTGCTCAGGAGAGGCATGATCCAATTCTGCTCCTTTAAGCCCTAAAATAAGAAAGACTTTGCATTTAATGTCTAGAACAGGTGACCTGTTTATCTGAATAGCTGCGTTTTGCTCCTGCCTTTGTTGCCAACTCACTGTGGGTGAATTTCATCCTTCTACAGTGATGCAGTAGAAGGCCTAAATATCACTTACATTCCATTTATGCCCCATAGTGTCTTTTTCCAACTGTTCAAAGAAGATGCTGTGAGCAAACTCTAGTTTGTTAACTGACCTTTTTTTCTGATGTGGTATTTAGAGAGCCTTGTTTTCACTTTGAAACTTACATGCTGAGGCAAGACTTACCTTGCAATTTACTGTATACACATTAAATTTCCATGAGATCTCTTTTATGGGAAGAGTTACTAAATGCTTTTCTTATCTTCAGGGCTGTATAGCTCTTTTTTTCTGGACACATGATGAGACCCACTGGAGCACTGAGATTAGTAAGTGTCAGAATAGTTTCTCAAAATGAAAGCCCCTCTTTAATTTAAACATAAATGATTTTTTTAAAAGTGTGTTTTTTTTCTTTTTTTCTCCCATATGTCTCTATTTTTGGTATTTTATGGCCTCCCATTACCACATATTTAATTAATTTATTTTCACAACGTTCCACAGAAGTAGGAAAGCATTCTTATCTCCATTTTACAGATTGGGAAGACAGGCACAGAGAGGCTAGAATACATGATGGTGTAGTGTGATAGAAATAATGCTTCTGGCATTTAGAATTTGGGACGGCTGCATTAGAGTGAATCAACCATGTGTTGACTTTGTGATGCAGGTCATCACAATAGAGAGTCGACAAGCCCTTTATATTTTATTCTTGCATATTAAAACTATTTTAACATTATCTAGGGAATTTTTTAAATGGACTATTTTTTGTCTCCTTCCATTTGTAAGTCAGTTACTAATAAAGTAGTAGGAATTACTAACAGTCCGGCTACATGCTGTGATGGAGTTATTGCCGCTCTGTAATAGTTTGTGTACATTACATGGTTATATGAATGTTTGTAGGATGTATATATTGAGTTAATTCAATAGCAGGACTGTCAGGCAGTTAATTCAATACAGACAGAATGGAACATATATAACAGTACATATATAGCAGCCTCTCAGCATATACCCCAACTTCCAGCAGGCTACCCAAACTAGAATCACAGAATCATAGAACCATAGAGCTGGAAGAGACCTCAGAAGGCCATCAAGTCCAGCCCCCTGCCCAAGGCAGGACCAATCTCAATTAAATCAACCCAGCCAGGGCTTTGTCAAGCCGACACTTAAACACCTCTAGGGATGGAGACTCCACTACTTCCCTAGGTAACTCATTCCAGTGCTTCACCACCCTCCTAGTGAAATAGTTTTCCCTAATGTCCAACCTGGACCTCTCCCACCACAACTTGAGACCATTGTTCCTTGTTCTGCCATCCATCACTACTGTGGACAGCCCTTCTCCATCCTATTTGGAACCTCCCTTAGGGAAGTTGAAGGCTGCTATCAAATCCCCTCTCACTCTTTTCTTCTGCAGACTAAATAGACCCAACTCCCTCAGCCTCTCCTCGTAGGTCATATGCTCCAGCCCCCTAATCATTTTGGAACTAGTTTAATCAGGCTAAAAAAAATACAAGAGAACAGCAGGAGTTGGGACTAGATTTAAAGACACACAAGTATGTCTATGCTGCAGTCTTTTTTTTGGAGGCATGAGGAATATATATGTGGGTAATCTCCTCACCAAAGGCATAAATACCAGTGTGGATGGAGAGGTGCTCCTTAGATGAGTAAAGACACACCAGAAGCATGGGTATGCAACCGGGTATGTATCCTATGTGGCTCTGTACTCACCCAAGCAGTGCTTCACCATCCACACTGCTATTTTAGCAGTGCAGTGTCCCACTACTGAAGCTTTTTGCTGTCACTAGAAAAAAAAAAAAAAAAAAAGAAAGAACTAAAAGAAACCATCATGGCTGAAGAACAGAGTGAAGAGGTCATTAGAGGCAAAAGGGCATCTTAAAAATTTGGAAGATCCCAGGGAAGATAATTGGAAGGTTCACAAGCTCTGACAGGTTCAGTGTAAAAATGGAAGAAGGCAGGTCAAGAAAGAGTTGGAGAAACAACTTGCTAAAGACACAAAAACTACCTGTAATTTTTTAAAAAGTGCATCAAAAGCAGGAAGTTTGCCAAGATGTTAAAGGAGAACTCAAGGCAGACAAGGCCACTGCAGAGAAGCTAAATGGATTGTTTCCTTTGGTCTTCATTGACCAATCAAAGCTCTCGTGCGTGGCAGTGCAGCGTTGTCCCCTCCTTCATTGTAGGACACTAGTCTGTAATATTCATCAATTGCTTGTGCAGGAGCAGAATACAGGAGAGGTGCCAGCAGAGGATGGCAAAAGCCACAAGCCTGGAGGAGTTGAGCCCTGGTTTCCTTGCTTACCCTCAGCAGAGAGATGTCTGCCAAAGTATTACTAACCTGTGGAGAAGTGTGGCATAATTAGAACTATGTAATAGGGATGTAATAGTGTAGTCGATTAACCGATAAGCAAAAGCTTATAGGTTAATGCTATAGACTACATGCATTTCCCCCCACCCCTTGTCAGTAAATTATTTAGCAGGCTGGCCAGCAGCCAAGCTCAGTCCCAGCTTGCACTGGTTCCTGGACCTACCCCCGCTGTGGCTCTGCATTTAAAAGCAGCCCGGCTCAGTTATGGCTCATTTCAAGTCTGGGAGCTCAGACCCCTCCCGCTTGGGGCTGCCTGGGGACTACAGAATAGTTGAGTAACTAATAAGAATTTATGAGGTTAGTCGACTATTCAATTAACTGATATTTAACATCCCTACTATGTATGCACAGCTGCCACCCCCCCCCAAACATCAGGATTATGATGCTTCCTGAGATGCATTCCTTGCAAGGTTCAGCAGGAAAGTGAGTGGAAATGTTGCCAAAGGGGTTTGTAAGTGAAATGTTACAGTGTGGGACTCGATGTTAACAGACTACTTTTTGAGCATTGTGCTGAGCAGCTGAGACCTTGACAGCCCCACCACAGACTGTGTTGGAGAGGTTGCAACAGATAAGGGAGTGCCTGAAAAGAAACAGGGCGGGGTTGTTTTGCGAAATGTTAAATCAATCAGCAAGTGAGTGCAGCGCTGGGAACAACACTTGGAAAGGGAGCTGCACAACCACAAGGACACCCAGGCCTTCGCCAGGCAGGCCACAGATGCGTGATCAGGGTGATGGAAGAAAAGACAGAGATCTTCAAGCATTTAGCCAAACAGCAGAGAGGCTGTGTCTACACTACAAAGAAAAGTCGGAAAAAGATACGCAAATTGCAAACTGCAATTAACATATATTCTTCTGCTTTTCTTCCAAAAGAGGCTTTTCCGACATTTGGCCCATCTACACGGGGCCAAATGTTGGGAAAACACCTTCTTTCGGAACATCCCTTCTTCCTCATAAAATGAGGTTTACAGGGATGCTGAAAAAACTGCTTTTGTGAATTTTTTTTTCGGAAAAGCAAACTCATTCTCTGGACACAGCAGAGCTTTTCCAGGAAAGCTCTGTAGTCTAGATGTACCCTGAGTGAACATGGGTTCCCCATCTCCCTAACATGAAGCAGATGCAAAATTCGGTGACCAGCAACACCTTCTCTTCCCTCACACTCCTTCTCCCTCTCTGGGAGTCTTCATTTTCACATGCACTCCACATTCTTGCCCACCTTTGATTATGATACCTGGATCTACACACATTTATGAGATGTAATCCTTTGCAAACACCTGTTTTGCCAGCTGTTAGGGGTGCTTTATTGCATTTCAGTCCTCTGTTTCTTGATGAATTAAGGAATATTTATTAAAGTATAATACTTTTATTTACTGTTCAACAGTCCCAGGCTATGTCTACACTACAGAGTTTTTCCGATAAAACTTCAGTTATGTCCACACTGAAATCACGTTCTTTCGGAAGAAAATTGAAAGAACAGAGGGGGTTTTCCAACATTGATAACTCTCTTTCTATGATGAAGAAGCCTTTTTCTGAAAGAGCTCTTTTGGAAAAAGGCGTGTGTGGATGGGGAGGAGGGAGTTATTTTGAAAGAAGAGGAAAGAGGAAAAAGCACAGGTGCCCTGGTGGCCACTCCATCCACAGTAATCACAACTTAAATGCAAGATAGATTCCATTCAGCGTGGACGCTATCTTTCAAAAAAAGCAGATCGCGTTTTCAATGCACTTTGGCAAAGTGGACGCTCTCTTTTGGAAGAAGTTTTTTCGGAAAATCTCTTCCGGAGAAGCTTCTTCCGAAAGAAGCCTGCAGTCTAGACATAGCCCCATAGACCAACCATTGCAAACCCAGGTGCGGGATTTAAAGCCACGTTCCTGGTTACGTGTTACATTGGATTGGGAGGGGAGCACTGTGCAGGCTGTAATAGAGGTTTATTTCAATGCCCCTCATTTTCAAAGCCCCCCTGATGTGGACAGCAGCCCTTTGAGCTCCTCTGACTGTTCAAACTCTGGCTGTTCAAACTCTGCAGCCAAGCGCTGTGCCATGGTATTTCACCCCTGAGCAAACAATTCTCCCTTAGATTCACACGAACTATGTGAAGCACAACAAACCACAATAATCATGGGAATATTGTTCTCAGTGATGTCTAGCCTGCTATAGAGACACCGCTGTCTCACTTGCAATCTCCCTATGGCATATTCGATCACCATGTGGCATTTCCCCAGTCTGTAGTCAAACCGTTCCTTGCTGCTGTCCAGGTTCCCTATGTACGGTTTCCTGGGCTAGTGCTACAAGGGATAAGCTGGGTCTCCCAGAATTACAATGGGCATTTCCATATCCCCTACTGTTATCTTGTGGTTTGGAAAGAAAGTCCCCACCTGCAGCTTTCTGTACAGGCCAGTGTTCCTGAAGGTGTGCGCGTCATGCACCATTCTAGACCATCCTGCGCTGATGCCCATGGGGATCCACAAATGCCTGCAGCACCATTATCTTCCTGTTCATGTACCTGGCGGCAAAGTGGGGTGGCACTATTATAGGAATGTGTGTGTCATCTATTGCTCCCTGTGGCGGGTTCCCCCAGCCCCGCCCTCTTTTCCCCAAGGTCAAAGCAGGCCCTGAGGCCTAGTTCAGTACAATCGCAGGCCCTGAGGCCTAATCTGGGTCCTGAGGAGATGGGCTAGAGGGGTCCGGGCCCTCCCTCTCCACCGGATCCCAACCCAGGGCCCTATTAGTGGTGGGTGGTTCCCACCACTTGCTCGGCGGGGAGTCTTCCCCGAAACGCGCCGAGCCCACTGAGGGGTTCCCTGCCCCTTGCCCTGGGTTGCTTCCTACCCCCGCCCTGTGGCCGACGGAGACCCCACCTGGAGAAGCTGGGCCGGCGGCGGCAGCGGCAATGTCAGCAGGTCCCGTGTCTGGGGCAGCAGCGACGGGGTTGTCCCCTGCGGCGGGCGGGCGACCCCCCCGGAGTCGGCGTTGTGGGCGTGCTCGGCCCGGGATGGTAGCAGCAACGGCGGCGATCCCGACGGCTCTGGTTCCAGCCGCAGGTCTGGCAGTGGCTCTGGGGTTTGGGCCGGAGCTCCTTCCTCCCCAGTGGTCAGCCGCAACTGAGCAGCCCAGCAGCCTTTTATACTGAGGCTGCACTGCGAGCATGCCCAGCAGGGCTGTGGGGGAGGGGCATATTCTACCCAATAGACGGGCTCTCCTCCCCTCTGTTCAGTGCGGGGCCGGCCAGCCCCGTCACACTCCCCCACAGATGGGAAATCCCATGTCTGTAAAGCCAGCCACTATGTCACACACATTTCCCAGAGTCACAGCCCTCCCTAGCAGAATGTGATGTACTGTATTGCCCTGAATGGTTGCAGCAGTATAGCCCCAACAGTAGACTTCCGCACTCCAAACGGCTTTGCAACTGACCGGTATCAATCAGGAGCTGCCAGCTTCCACACAGTAATTGCCACACAATTCTCAACTAAGGGGGCAGCTCTCATTCTGGTGTTCTTGTGCCACAAGTCAGGGGCCAGCTTAACACCCAGCTCTAGGAGGGTTGCTTTACACATCCTAAAGTTCTGTAGTCACTGGTCTTCATCCCACACCTACATAACAATGCAATCCCATCACTCAGTGCTTGCTTCCCTTAGTCCAAAAGCACTGATCTACCCTGCATAGCTACTCTGTGACTACCAAATACAATGAGAAGTTGCCACTGTCCATATTGTGCAGTGTCAGGATCCTCTGAGTTTTCTTCCTCTGTCAGTCATTTCAAGATGATCTCTGCTGCCATGTGCAATATCCTCACAACAGTTAACAGAGCCTGTGAAAGAAGTGCAAGATCCATTCTTTCTTGCTGCAGCTACTGGAGTGCACAGCACAGAATGGCAGTTGGAAAAAAAAGGACAAAAGGGAGCAGGAAACCTCTGAGCAAAGTGTTGCCTGACAGGATGTTTTGCATGGTTCCAAGATGCCCCATGCTTTGTTCCGCAGTCCAATAACGCCTACCAACAAATGGTGTTGCCAGGTACTGTGGGAAACATACCCTCAATGCATTGCTCCCACTGTTGATGGGGGAACTCCCAAAGTGAACACAATCTGTTGACAGAGGGGCAAGTGTGAACATGCACTGGCAACTTTGATGTTGGCAATTTCTGCATGTAGACATTAGTTTCCCCAACAAACTTGGCAGTGTAGACATAGCCTTAGAGTCAACACCAGAGAAAGCAGCTCTATTTTCTATTTTGGCTGTTCTTTTCTTTCCCCTTTTGTGTGTATTTGTCTAATTTTATCTTCTAGGAAATGGGATTGGACTTAAAACAACAACAACAACAACAAAACAGCAACAGCAGCGGCTCCCACCCATTCCAACTAACTTCTTCCCCTTTCCCATCACAGGGATAATTGTTATCATCTTTAAGATAACATTAAAGACTGTCAGACTCTCTTATAAAAACTCTACAGTTAAAGGAAAGGGAACAAGGGATGTTGTTAAAAATGAAAGCTTTATTCTAAACTTTATATTTCAAATATTTTAACAGTTTTCTCCTGCTTTTATTCTCTCTTTCATAAAAGATTAAGAGGATGTTTAATGTTGTGTGTTCCATGGTACTATCCAGGCTGAGGTCTCTGTATACCAACCCCCAAACCTTATTTAAAACTGTTTTATGTGGAACAGTTTCAGGTCATGTTAACACCTTTGACTCTTTGGGCCCATTGTAATCTTTTGGGAAAGAAATTCACAGGCCTCCAGGCTCCTCCAAGGTCTTCAGTTAAGTTCTTTCTGGCATCTCCTGCCACTGCATTTTAAAGGAAGACCCAGGTAAAGCTAATAGCATCCCAGTTTAACCAAGTTCTTCCACGGGGATAGACCCTTTAAAAATAAATATATTTAGAATCAAGTATTTGCATTTAAGTAAGCTACACAGAAAGTGTTAGCCTCCCCCCCTCATAACAAAAGCTTGAAGTCTAAAGTTCTTGGGACCAATCATGACAGACCAATGCACAGGATGGGAAGTGTGTAAGGAGCAGCCCCTTTTCCATTTCAGAGAATCTGCTGATGGGCTTGTTACAATCCCTGCCTCAGTGTGCCATGGGGGTACACAGGAACCCAAAGAGGGAGGAAATGAGGCAGGATCATGGTACTAGGACCCATCTCCTTTCCTCAATTCCTCTTTTAAGCAGAGTATTCTGCAACAATGCCTGACAAACTCTAAGGTAACCCTCCATGTTGCTAAGATAAATCCATAAAAATGAAAAATATCCAAACTGCGTTCTCCCCCATTTTAATTAAATACTGTGCAGTTGACCTCTCTCTGTTACCCAATACCACTATACATTTCTTATCTCTTCACCATCTTTTCCATCTAAATCTGATCTTTGGGTTTTTCAATTCATTTTTAATAGGGTGATAAGATATATGACTTGGCAGAGTTTACTTTGCAACTCCGAGTGGTGTTTGCTCCTCGATGATCTTGTGAGTTTACAAATTACTGTATAAGATAACTAATGACTAAGACGTGGCAAGTACAATATTTCCGATGGTTTCCTGAATTCCATAGAGATGCTATCAGTCCCTAATTGCATTATAAACAGGTGGTTAATTGTTACAAACTTGCATATTGCTCATTCTGAAATTTGCATACTATCTGATTAAAAATATATGTCTTTTAAAAAATCTTAAAGTATTTATAAGACTATAAGGACAAGGAACAGCCAAGTCAAACTCACAAAATGTTGTGGCCTATTCAATTGTGTTATGTTGCACTATCCAAAGGATGACAAAATAAACCAACAAAGTTACTGATGAATGAATGAGGCCTTTTCTATGCTACAACCTGCACTGAAGTGAATATTTAAAAGTCAGCTTTTTTAAACAGGACAGAGGATGTAAAAGCTGGCATTCTCTCTCTTATTAGAACTATTCTATCTTCTACTCTGAGAAGACCAAGCCACAACTAGGAACCTTGTTTCTGCATTCAAAAGCCTTTTATTTTTGATTAGCATCCAGTCCTAGACTTTAGATCACACAGCACATTCATTCAGCTTACTAAAGCAGATAATATGAGGTCAAAATATTAAAAGTTTACTTTTGTCAGCCAAGCTGCTGATGGTACACACATATTCATTTGTAAGACCTCCAACATTTCTGATGCCACATCTCCAACAATGGAGCACTGAGATTATTACTAATTACATGTTAAAAACAGATACAGTCATTGGGTAAATTCAAAAGATGCAGAACACTGCTGACCATTTATAATTCATTTTCCACGACTGATTTTCAGCTTATACTATAATGTGTGATTTCCCTTTAACTCTGCGCTTGTTTTCGCTACACAGCAATTAAACTCTAATTCCGTATAGCAGTAGCAATGCATATTCTCTCTCTGTTAAGGTACCTCAATAATAGTGGACAGACTAATTCACCCTGAAAATCCTCCCCTCTCTCTTTTGAGGTGTTACATGATGCTGTAATTTTAAAATGAATAACGATTAGTCCAGGTACAGGAAATCTAACTCACTTCATGGGTATATTTGGTTTATGACTAAAGATAGCGTTGCAAGTTTAGTAAGAGCTTAAGTAAAAGCTGATGGCAAATTTAAGAGAGATTGAAATTATGGAATTTAAATAAAACATACACAAAGAATTTAAGCATGTGCGTGTGTATGTTTATAATTTCCCCTCTGACAAAAATACCCTTAATCTAATAGAAAAATACTGTAGAAATTGTGATTTGGAGATGTTTTAAAGTTGTTTCCCCAGTTTAGTAATTTATTTGATGTCACGCCTGGCCTTTAGTCAGTGCTGTTCAGTGCTGCTTTGGTGCTCTGGGAGTTATGTTTAGTGGTTTACTTTTCACAATATTATAGCCTCTCATCTTGAGTTGACATCATACACTACTCATCACCATTGTCTTTGTCAGATGCTATAGCATATCCATATATAGTGCAGCCTCCTCTGGATAAAAAAGCAGTCACATTTACCTTTAAGAAGGTCAATTATTCTGCATCTTCAGAATTCACACTTGCTTTTTCATCCCAACTAGTCTGGGACCTAATAAAGCAAAATAAATCTCCGAAAAAGCTTATAGCCTGTTTTTGTTTTAGGCTCCCAAAAGTCATCCGGCACTCTCCCGCTTGCCTTTTGCCAGATTGATATAATAAAACAAAACAATTCTCTGAGGGAGAAAAAAGCACTTACAGGTGCTGTATATATATTTTTTGTGTCGTGCTCACATTTTGTTCTCTGCCCCTTGATTGATCACTGCTTTAAAAATACATACATCTCTAAGGTGAGAAAAAGAACTTGAGAATGCTGTTTAACTTCTTAAACACAACTTTTTAAAAATTGAGATTTTGGGGGTTTTTTTTAAAGTGCAATCTGTAAACAAAACATATATACAAATAATGGAATTCGAGTCATGTAACCAAATATGTATCAGCCCAGGATTTACAAAACACATACAAGCAAAAATAAAGGAGCATTCAAAATCAGATGAATTACAGTTACAGTGCAGTTAAAACCACAGTATCCTTAATAGGTTCCAATAAAACAGGTAGTCAGGAAGTTGTCAATGAGAAAATAAACAGTTAAAGAACCTGTATAAATATAGATATCTTACTACTATATTTAGAGGAAATTTGAATTATCTATATGAGGAGATGACTCAAGTTGACAGGAAAAGCTATGGATGAAAAGAAATCTATAGCTATAACTTAGCATCCATATAAAATCATTTGAGAGTTTGGGCAACTGCGTCACCCTGATGAAGTCAATATTGTCCCATCTGTTGTGTGCTATGTACTACTAAGTCAGTGACAGGGAAAGAAATTGTACTCAACTGTGTAATTATGTTTTTGAAAAAACATACCTGCCAATCTTAACAGGTTGGTCCTTCTGTCACAATGCAGCAAGGGAGCTGTAAATAATGTAGTAGGTGGCATCATAGAAAGGTAACTCCAAGGAAAACTCTAGAAGAAAATTAAGTCCAAAGCCAGGAGACTAAAATCTTCACGTTCTTTAATAAGGTTAAAAACATGGCAAGATACGTCAACTGCAGAATCATGAGGGGAAGGATAGGGGAGTAGCAAATGCAGCACAATAAAAATTTGAATAATTAGAAGTAAAAACAAAAATCTCCACTCAAGAGGAGGGCTGGATTGGTGGACATAGCTTTCAAGGAAGGCCTTGTCTAGATGGGGGTGTGGGGACATAAGGTGTATGTTTGCGGTTTTAAAACAAAAAGCAGGTTAATTAAAGTGATTTTTTTTATTCCTAGGTAGGGAAGGGATAAAGGAACAGAAACATTTTTAATTATTCCTCATTTCTATGTTTGGAAAAATCTGACTGCCATTGTTAAGAGGAAGGACTTAGCTAGCCTTTCCCAAAGAAGGGAAAATAAATACGCCATGTCAAGAATAAATGATCTATTTACATTAGAAAAAAATCATGCCACAATATATTCAGATATAGGTTTAAAGAATTAGAAAACATAAGACTTAGTGTTTTGTCATGACTGGAGAACTTTCCTATTGAATCAGATAGTCACTATAGAGACAACTTATTGAATCTAGAAAAAGGTAAGATTAATCCATCATGTTGCAGTCTTTTGTATTCCTTCCACATACACTCCTGTAATTTGTGTCTTCACTGCATCTGTGGTTTCCATTACTGTAGGTTAAGCTCATTTAGCTTCCACTTATGGAATCTGGCCTACGGGAGTATATCTGTTCTCAAAATCATGGATCTCAGAGTATTCTTTAGAAATTTGATGGGAATCTTCCTGGAATGGTGAACATAAAGGAGCTGCTCTTGAAGTTTTTGCTAATCTTTCTAGGCATAGAAAGACTCTCCCAGAAAAGCAATCTGTTGTTGCTTTTAAGTGTTCAATTATCTATGTCAGGTAAAATGAGCTGTCTTCCAGACTTATGATAAAACCATAGTTTCTGGAAAATGCACATTATTAGGCATGACACTCTTCAAAGGGGATTCTTGATTCACATATTGTCTCAATAAGGCTTAGGAAAGTCTATTCAGTCCAGGTTTTGATACCATGCCCATCGCTGTGAATATTCTCTCAATTCTCAGGTGAGCTAGACATTTTTTTCAGTGAAAAATGCAGATTCAGGAACACTGGAATATTTCACAAATTCATAAAGCTTTTGCCAAACTGTTCATTTATTAAACAAACCAAAAAAAAATTTAAAACAATCCAAAGGAAGTAAAAACATTTCATTTTGGATATTTGTTAAAGAAAATGTTTCAGTTTGTCACTTAAAAATTTTATTCCAAAATTGTCTTTAATTTCACTTATTAAACCCAAACCTATTTTTCTTTACTTTACCAGTTTTAAAAAAATGTGTTTAAAAAAAAACTCTGATTAGTCCAACCTGAAATGATTTTGTTGTTGTTCTTATTTTGAAATGTATGAATCCAGGTTTTGGCAATTTTTGATGTTTTAAAATAATCTATAGACACATAAGGATCTCTATGGGGCTTCATACAATGTGGAACATTAATTAAATTACTCAGTAATATGCATATTGCCAAATATTACTGTACTGTACTTAGTAATATATTACATAATATTACAGTACTATCTTTGCAACAATATGATTGACTCTACCATTCTTCTTAATCACATCTATTTCTGATTCCAACAACATACTTTCCGTGTAGATGTGAAAATAAAATGTTCCATATAGCATACACTAGTTTTCCTGTATTTCTGTAAACTTTGCCTACTCGTTGATATTTTTTCAAAGCACTTAAAAGTAAGGTTATTTTTTATCAAACACACAGCCTTAGGCTTCAGTAAAACTAACAAAACAATACAAGAAAACAACCTGTAGGATCTTGGAAGTGGTTTCCATTTGGTTTAAGTAAGTATCGCTGAGGTAAGTGGAAGTCCCAGCCCACTCAATACTAGCACAGTCATCTACTTATCAATTTCTCATCATTCATAAGAATCTTCATAAGGGAGAGACTATTCTTGCCCCCCCCCCCAAAAAAAAAAAACCCCTCTCATTTGTCACAATATTTTGAGAGGAGCTCTTTCCAACAAAACTACGTCTAAAAGACCATGAAATGAGGAATAGATACTTGGGCTTGACATAATTTTCTAGCACCGGGGCAGTTTTTTGCTGTTTTTGCTAACTACCCCAAAGTCAAAATGACCAATGGTATCCATTGAAAGTATAGCTTAGGAACAGAAGTTCACCCGAAGCAAGAAGACTAACCCAAAGCATATGGACGGGGAACTGTGGTAAAGTGGAAAAGCTATTTTTTTTACAATATTACATTGCATTATTAATTATTAACATTATAATTATATACTGTAGACCCCTTTATCCAGAGTATTACAAAATGCAATCTAGAAAAAACTCCAGGTTTAAAGCCAATATATAGACAGGAGATGAAGAAAGATAATTTGGCAGTGGGGAGAACTTTTCCTCAACTTGGAATTTTTTAACAGTTATGAAATATTTTAGTTTTGTTCCTGAACAACTTGAAATATAATCCTGCTTCACCATGTCTATGCTAGCAATTCTTTTTATTTTTTCATCTGAGTGAGCAGGAGTATTGTTCAGAGTTTGAAAAGAAGCAATGAGGAGGTACTTGAGGAAATATAAAAGTTAGTGTGACTTGTTTTACAGATTACATTGATTTGCTATTGTTAGAAGTTTTTGCTATTGATGGTTGTCATAGTGCACTGAACAATAGGTACTATAATATAAGAAGAAGAAAGAAAAGGGAAAAAGTTTGTGGGGGAAAAAGTAAAAGATCACTACTGAAAGGTACTTTTAAAGAGAAGGCAAGTTTGTTCAGCTTAGCTCCTATGTCTTGACAGTAAAGCAATACAACATGTTACAGTTTAAAAAATAATTAGTTCTTATTATTGATTCACAACCACCACTCATCAGCTAACATTTATCAATTTATAAACAAAATACCCACAGAGATTTGCTTCAATTAAATCTGAGCATTTTTCAGAAAAGTCACAATTTAAAAAATATACCTACTGTACATTTTCAAATGCATATGAATGTTTTATCAAGCTTAATTCTTTATTTCTCCACATTTAACGTGATTATAAATATGGGAAGGGAGCTCTTTCTAATCCCCACATACAAATATAATTGTTTCTTGTAGTCTCCCAATTTAAATCAGAAAGCTTGATTTTTTTTTCTTCTTCACAAAAGAGATTCGATTTACTGTTTGTCTCATTCCAAAACTTCCTGAGCCTTACTGTTTCTTTATATGCTATATTGTAGGTATAAGGAGGGAGTGAGGAGTGGAATGCCTAAATTAAACAGAGAGAGGTATACAGGTCTTCATACATTTCCACTCAGTACCTCAATCACAATAACTAAAATACTATGTCCCAGATTCTAGACTCTTTAGTGACAGTGAGTGTCACCTTACTCCATGAGTTTACTCAATGGGACTATTCATGGGGAAAGGTGCTATTCACTGTGAATAAAGCAATCAGAATCTGGCTGTATTAGAGCACATTGTATATTCATAGAAAGATTTCCAATGGCAACCTAATTGGAGCTGGATTCACTTAACTAATTGGAGCTGGATTCACTTAACTACCATACCCTTGGAAAACCTCCCCTGCCAAAAGAACCACCCGGGGGGGGGCAAGTGGGGCAATTTGCCCCAGACCCCGCAGTATTGCTATAGTATTGCAACTTTTTTTTATGGAAGGGGCCCTCGAAATTGCTTTGCCCCAGGCCCCCTGAATCCTCTGGGCGGCCCTGCCTGCCAATGACATATGCTGGATAGATCAACCGGAATTCCCATGGAGTTATACTTTTATTGACAGATTCTCAGCTAGTATAAATTAGCATAGCTACATTGGTTTTATTGCTCCTATACCAAATGGTATCAGCTATGGATCTGACTCACATGTACAGCTCAACAATTCCCTGAAAAGCATACCTTCAGGGACATACATTCTTAAGTGCTAATGTATCACCTGCTCCCCATACTCTGAGACAGAAGTTTCACAATCACAAATTAAGAGGGGCTGAAAGCTGGGATCATGATTACTGCTAATGGAATAAAAATAGCATGAGACAGAGAGAAAATTATACTTTTCAGTTCTACAGGTACATGTATTGGCCAACAGTAAGTTTACATTTTGTGGGGACTAACTGCCCCAAACTCTAGTTCTAAAACAATGGGTCAGATTCACTGTCATGCTCTTGTTGCTTTCTGCTCCTGCTGATGCAAAGAGCAGATCCAGATAACTGAGCTATTTAAGCTGAGTTTATGGTTGCTGAGTTTCACCAGAGCAGCACAAAAGGCAGCGCGTACTGGTGTAATTGTTCCACTATTCTTAAATTCTGAAACTTGCAACAGAACCCATACCAAAGGGGAAGGCATTTGCTGCTATTTTAGTCCCTGCAAAAGAGATATTGTCTAGCTTTATCCTCTACATCTTACATTAGAGAACAGAGACTAGCCAGACATCCCTCTTATGTTTTGGGGACATTCTAAGTAAACTCTCATTCCCAATATGCCACACAAAATAGAAGAGTTAAAATGGGATTTAGACATTAGTGACTTCCCAAATTGGCAATGTCTTATAGATGAAGTAGGCATAGTAATCTTTACTGGAATAAAAAAACCAAAACAAAAGCAAGACCTTCAAACTAAACTAAGCCATAGAAATATTTACGAATTGTTGACAATATCACAGAAAGATCTAGGACCAGAGCATTACATGTGTGATTGTTAGTACCTAAAATTCTATGTAATACAATGGAAAAGAACTACCTAAGCATATTTGTGAGAAACCAGCCAGAGATGTCTATAATGTCCAAACAGATGAATGACAGGTTTCTAACTTTATGCTCAGCCAACATTTACTCACAGGAAATAAGAAATATCTTCAGAAGACCTATCTGTTGACAACATCCATTCACCTTGCTAGCCCAGCTCATAAGAACTACACTGCAGCATACCATATGAATAATCTGTCACTGAGAATATTTTTAAGATGCTGTATTTGGAGTGTGAGGATTCTGCAGGAGTCTAGAGGCAGGATTGTTTCTTTCTTGCTGAGGTGTGCAAGATGTTCACTGTATAAGGAAATATGGGACACTAAAAAGCATGCAGACTGCCAGTCATCCTTTCAGAACACCAGAGAATTATACATAGAAGTGACCTTCAGTTTCTGGACTTATTGTTGTGTTGCCTGCTTAGTAAAACCACTTCATCCTGAGCCTAGAGAGCACTTGTTATAGGCTTTTGTTGGCGCAAAGTGCAAGTCCATGTCTTTGCCAGAACTTGAGATCTCTTTGGAGCCTTTTGAAAACACAATTCTTCCCCGCAGATCCTCCTTTCCAACAGTATTTGGACATGATTTGCTGATTGGTGTGGAAAGGCCTGACCTATTTTCAATGCCCTCATGAGGAAACATGATCACTGTCTGTTGAATGAGTGATCTGCAGAGTCTTTTCACCAAATACTGAATACAGTTCAGCCATTTCTGTAGCAGATGCATTGACTTAAATTGACTTACACCTGCTTATACCAGTGGTAAATTAGGTTCCATGTCTTGATATAGCAGAGTTTATAGTAACAAAGTTGCCTTTATTATCTATGAAAGTCCAGAAAGCAGAAATGAGAAAATGTGAAGATGACAGACTTTTATTGCCTCAGTTAGGATTAGACTCTGTGATGATCTCCACAAAGCCCCCAACAATATCCATAGCCAGCATAAAAGGGGAAGGTGGATTTCTTCCACTAATTATGGGCTGGAGGTGTGAAAAGGGAAATACCAGGAAAAATAACTAGGTATTAGACAGAGGATTCTACTGTTTTATTTAGATAAGACTGCCTACTAAAGCAGCCAAATTTGTTCTTTCTTAATGGAAAGACAAAGACAAACCTTGGGCACACAGGGGAGTTGGAGCTTTGAAAGATGTGCCATTATTCAACCATTTACTTCTGCTTTTTTATTTTAATTTTAAGTATATCTATTATAGCAGATTTTTGTAAATTAGCATCAACATTGTAAAAACGGGGAAAAAAGGAGTCCTTTGTATAAAAGACGGATGTTATTTTTGGAATCTTTTAAAAAAAATTCAAAAGTATTTTTTCATTCAAAGCCCGTGCCTAGCATTTATTTGTAATGTCCTTGTCAATTATTACTAATATATTTCTTTATTAAGTAAACTTTTCCTTTCTGTCTACCCTACATTCTTCAGATCGGGTTCAGGTCTCACTAGTGTAACTCACTGATTTCAATAGAATTTTCACCACTGTAAGCTGGACCAGATTCAGGTTCTTGGTATTTAGGAATTCTACCAGAAATATACAGAAACTACCAGCCAAAATCTCAGGAATTAGAAATTGGAGTAGCCCCAATGGAAGCCAATAGAGCTGTGCCAATTTACAGCATTTTAGGATTGGTCTCTGGAGCTGAATCTCCTGGGCAGCTGGCATGAAGATCTGTACCATTTTGCTTTTGACAGACTGTACTGTAATATGAATCCAATATTACATTATTGAAACACAATGGACAAAATTAGCTAGGAACTGAAGCAGTTAGTT
The DNA here is from genome assembly GCA_019425775.1 of Rafetus swinhoei. Classification (NCBI taxonomy): domain Eukaryota; kingdom Metazoa; phylum Chordata; order Testudines; family Trionychidae; genus Rafetus; species Rafetus swinhoei. The sequence continues at coordinate 162,516,461 of CM033424.1, forward strand.
TCTTAATCTCCTTGTGCTGCAGGGGGCGGGAGAAAGTGGGGGGTAGGCAGAGCTTTTAGGAAATGGCTCTCAGGAGACATTGAGAGCAACTCTTCTCCACTAAATCAGCATACTCAACCAGATTAGTTATTAACAATATAGGCACTTATAACCTTCAGTGGCATGGCAGCCTGCTGATACCAGTTGGGATTTTTGCAGTCATTGCTGCAGAAGAAAGAAGGAAGAACTAGAATTTGCACAGATGGAGATAAGGGGGAGAAATAATTTTGGGGGAAAGAAAAAAATAAAGTTTATAAGCTAGGAAAAAAGTGACCAATTTTAAACAACTGAAATAGCTTAAGTTTAAATCTTTATCACCAAATATATTGTCTCTCAAGCATGCCATTATTTAAAAAAGGGAAAGAAAAATGCTGCATAATTCAGCAGTTTGGAACTAACTAATCATTTAAAAGCAGAAGAAATTGACTGCTGGAAAACAACATCTTTAAATCTAAAAAGCTGCTAGCACACACATACAGTATCTTTAAGGCTATTCAGAATGTTCATTTGCAATTAACCCAAATTACTATTTTCTACATCAAGTGTAATAATCCGTCTGGAAGCGGATAAGGAAAAATGAATATGTATAAGGTTGGAGAAAGTTGTGGCCGGGGAGCCTTGTGTGATATAGAGTCCCTATTCCTCCTCCAGGGGTAAGGTCTAGTAACGGTACAGCTGATGCCCAGCTGTGCTGGAGTTGAATACAAAATTAGATCCAATCCTCTAGTGTCCTTTTTTAGTGGAGGGACTACATAGCAGCTCCAGACAAACATAGCTGAAAGAGCACTCATATGGAAGTAGACACTTTCCCCTTAAAATAATGCAATTAAGTAATAACATTCTGTAGTTACCATGCAACCAATGAACAATTCAACCCAGATGAAAAATCAAATCATGCCTTCCTCATAATTGCATGTGTTAGTATAGGTGCAATATACCAGCAATTCAGGGCAGTGATTAGAGTGGTAGCTAATCATCAGAACTCCTAAATTCTATTCCTAGCTCTAACACTGACTCATTTTATCACTTTGGATGATTCATCTACTTAATCTGTGCCCCTCCCCATCTTTGAAACAGGGTTAATGATTACCTTAACCCTTTTTTACATAGGGTTGTCGGGACATACTTAATTAGAGCTCAGAGGTCCCTTGATAAAAACAAGTCCTCTCTAATACCAACCTACCATTCACTTCACAAGGCATTGTGCCAGGGCCCACCTCTTCACTATCTCCTCTCATGCAATATTTCTGTTGCACTGAACCAAGAGAAGCAAGAGTCATGAGATCTTTCACTCAGCTCTGCAGAACAGCCATATTTTCTGAAAGGATGGCCTTCCACCATATTAAAAATCACTACGCAAAGACGTTACAAATTGTCTGACGGGCCCATGGGAAGTGATGGATCAAGGGAGTCATGGCAACCCTTTTAGAACTATGGTCAAATGCTTGATATATTTCATTCAAAGTGTATATATATGATATATCCTTCATATGCAGAGTCATGAACAGATCTTAAGTCACTAAGGTTTTGCAAGATGTACAGTAAGCATGACTTTGATACAAGCGGGCTCTTATATCTCCATTGAAAAGACAAGCACCTTTTAAAAAAACTCTTTAAGGCTCATTTCAGAGATATATGTGCAATCATCTCAAGTCATTCTTACTTCTTATGCATATAACTGCTTGTGTCTGGCCTTTCAGACCATGTGCATAACTAGCATGGATCCTTCCCTACATCCTTCACCCTCAAGAGGATTAATAATAATTAAAATAATGCACTGTCCTTTAATTTAAATAATTCTAAAATTATTTGGACACTGAATTAAGGAGGGCTTCAGCAGATATTAAATTACCTGCAGATGGAATTGGTTTGTAGAAGAAACCCAAAAATATCAACCAAAAGATATCAGAATCAATATGCCAATAACCATTACAAAAATGGATGCAACGCCTTATACCAGATGACATTACAACACTAGGAAAGTTGAGTGATATTTTTCAGAGCAGGTTGAATTCCCCTCCTTGGCTTCATTCTGAAAATATGAACTATGATTATGAGCAAGAAACTAAATAGGATTCTCAAAGGAAAATAAGATTTCCTTTCATTTAGTTTTTAAGTCATATTATTAATTTCCCTTCTTCATAATGATGTTTCTGAACAATGAAAGTTAATAAAGAGAAAATTATAATTAAGCATGTAAAAAATGAACACACGGTTGCAATGAGCATTTCTATACTTCTGAGAGCACTGAAATTGGGAAATGATACTAATATTAATCGCATGCTTGGAATGGAAAGAACACCCGATATTGACAGGTGATTCAGTTTCCCCAAACTCTTCCTCTCATTAACGTACGTGCCAAACGGTTTTACAGAAAGAAGTGCCATCTATGTCTTCAAATAGACTGAATCTGCTTTAGAGGGCCAAATTTGTCATGTATGAGGTAATGCTGGGAGCCTACACTGATCAGGGCTAAATTATGGTTATCCTGATCACATGCACTAACGGAGAAAGAGAATACAAGGGATATTTGCTGATATTTGCTCAGGATACCATGATAGTTTGCTTGTTATAACTTTTAAGGGAAAGCTTGGTAATTTTACTATCCTAATTTGAAGTGAAATGGATAAAACAGAATAACGGAGACATTTCAGGACAAAGCCATATTTGCAGGTATTTGTGCAAACAATTTGAATATTCTTAGCTGAAATTAGTATTGATTAGGATAAAGTTAAGTTTACAGGTACTGTTGTATCACAGTCTCGCTTTGGGGGGAAGTCTCAGGATGTGAAGGCCAGGAGATGGTTATGAAATGACTGTACCTGTAAAAAAAATTAAGTGTAGAATGGAGTAGGGGGGCTCAGGCCGGGGAGTCTGTGTGTATGTGGGTGGGGGGGAGTTCAGGGCAGAGGGCTGTGGTGTGGAGGAGTTAGGGCAAAGAGGGTAGGTGTGGGTATTAGGGGTAGAAGGGTTTTGGGCATTCACAGTCTGTTATGCTGCCCCATACTACTCCTGTTTCCTGCCAAATGGGAGCTAAGGGGGGCAGCATCTACAGGCATGGGAAATAGGGGTAAACGCCAGGGTCCCAGGCTGCTGGTCCCCATATGCCTAGGGTCTTGGACTTAGCTTGGGAAGGGTGGACAGGTGGAAGTGGGCTGGCTCAGAGCCACACCCCTAGCTGGCCACTTTCTTATATGGGAACCTCCTTTTTTTAAAAAGGGGGAAAAATCTTTAAATCACTAAATAAACTTGAAATATCTTTTTATAGTTTTCCAAGTTAGAAGTTTGTGGCAAAATATTATTCAGACATCAGATACAGGGTGATACAATGTATGAAAATATTTCACTCTTCAGGCCCTGTACATGTCTAGCTGGGTGTCAATGAAAAGATGGAAATAATTACAGCATTCACTACATTTTTGTACTGAACGGTGAGCTACTATTACTTATCTGCTAGGCAAAAGAAAACCTCATCTCCATCACAATAAATATGCCAAAAGCTCTCAGAAGCAGAGTTAACGTGCAACACTGACTGTGTTATTTAATGTACTGGGCCACCTGAGGTGCCGTGAAGCATGTTTTTGAATCTTGAAAGCAATCAGAGCTCAGAATAATTAACCCCTAGAGTAACAGGACTGAAGGAGGCCAAAAAGGAAGAAAAGTTTTAGATGCTATTACATGTGGGTAGGGCTGTAGGGTTGCTGCAACATAAATGTCCTATGGCTTCAAAAGCGGCCGTAAGTCTAGACAGCTCAAAAACAGAGCTGGAGAAAGCATAATTTAGTAAATGGGTGCCATGGGCTTGATTTTCATTGCATTTATTTTGGTCTTTTGCTGGTATAACTTCACTGACTTCGACAGTTTTATTCCTGATTTGCAGTGGTGTAGCAGAAAGAAGAATTAAGACCATCAGACGTGGAAGCAAATTGCGACCAGGTGGAGAAAATTCTCTCTCAGAATATATACTGTACTTTCCACAGAATAATAAAGCAAATCCGGTGCAAGTGATGAACTACTTTATTAGCCTTATCCCGTAGGCCCTATTCAGACAAAACTCACCCCCTAAAGTCAGCGAGGATATTATTTTCCAGGTAAAGATTGCAGGAGCAAGGTTTAAATCAGGCGTGGGGAAACTTTTTTGGGTCGGGGGGCTGCTGACCCACAGAAAAATCTGTTGAGGACCGGGGGGCTGCTAGAGTACCAGCATGGGCTCCCCAATACTGGGGGAGGCCCTAAGCCTTGGGGGCCAAATCCATGCCCCCAATCTGTTTAAATCAAAGCAAGGAGAAAGTCTAGAAGAAATTGTGAACCAGTACAATAATTTAGTTGCAGAAAATGGATATTAAAAGATGTGATGCAACATTCATTATTACACTAATTCATGGTGACAAGCATATTACATTACAAATACAAATTCAAAATTACATTAAAAACTGTATATTTCTAAAAGAGATGCAATGGATTCCTTACACTTAATTATCATATTCAAAGTTGGGCTTAAGAATTGTTGAATTGTTCACTGTAAACAATAGTCATGAATTTAGCTCTTTTCTTTTCATGAATTGTTCACAAGCCAATCATAACTTCTACCCATATATTTGTTATTTGAAGCAAATAGTTTGGACAAACAATTTTCAATGTAAGGGCTATTCATAAACTCTTTTCTGACTATTTTCACTTTTCATTTCTCATAGTAGGGAACTAAGTGGCACTGTTTCTAATCTCTGAGTGACAGGAACCTTTAAAGATATAGAATAAAGAATAATAAATAGCAAACACCGAATGACAAATGATAAATAGTGAACTTCAAACAAAGCATTATTGGTAGGAATTTTCCAACAAATATTTCTCATACTAAAATTCCTGAAACAGTTGGGTGTGTAAACATTTCTGCAAATAATCAGCAGATGATTGAACAGTCAAATAAAAATTAGTTTTATTTTTAATAATTATTACAAATCATTTTAATATGTGACCTCTAAACCAGACTAATTTCATACTGTTGCAGAAGCACCTATATATTGAAAAGACAATGTTCAACAAAGATATACTTCTTCCACAGTTAACACAGAGTTCTTTCATAAAGGTTAAAAATACTGTCAGAGACATAAAATAAGTTAATAAAAGATGAAAATAATGTAAACAAAAAGTTTCTGGGTGACAGATTAATGGACTGTTACTAATACAGATTTTTTGTTTCATGTAATTCGGATGGAGTTTTCCAGACTGATACCTATATTAACACCAAAATTTCCAGCAGAATACAACATCAATGACATAAAATTCCAAACTGCACACTTACTGGCAAAACTTTGGGTACTGAAAAATAGAGGTCTCAGATAAAAGCGACAGGTAAATACCTCCCGGTAGAAAGTGAATTTCGGGACATGCAGAAGTACTATAAGAGATGTTAAGTTACTATTCCTTGAAACATTTTTTCTGTCATTTGTCTGCTCTTAAAATGTGTTTTTTCTATGCAAAGTGCTTATGTAAGAAAGCCATATTCTTACTCAACAGAGCTAATCCCTTAGCCCTGGTCTACACTATGGAGTTATTTCAATATTTTGAAACAATAAGCGGAGTATACACTCTACCAAGCCCTTTATTTCAAAATAATGGGCTGGTTATTTAGAAATCTGTACTCCTGTTTTCCTTGGGGAATAATGCTTATTTTAGAATAGTGTGGAACCTCCACTGCTGCTATTTTGAATAATTACTCCCCAAAGTAATTTAAAGTAATTACTCCCCAGTGCTTCCTGGAGCTCTAAGTTGAAGTAGGGTGTCCACAATAACAGAGCCTGCTTTGGACTAATTTTGAGGCATAGTGGGGACAAGCTATTTTGATTTTGTTATTTCGGGAGTTATCGTTTCGAATTTAGATATTTTGAAATTATTTCCTAGTGTAGACATGCCCTATTAGTGTTTTCAAAGCTGTATCTGATGACTTGCATGACAAAATGAAGTTTCTTTTTAGCTCTGTTAGCTAATGAGAGTGAGCTGAACTATGCTTCTTTTTCTCTGAATCATACTGTTTACAAAACGCCAATCATTTACACCTGTGCAAATCCATGGACTGCAGGGGTAGCCAAACCCAAGCTTGGAAAACAAATGAGGCTCTTTTACAGCTCAAGCACAGCTCACAGCTCACCTCCACTGCCTCTTCTTTGCCTACTAGACTAGAAGGAGGCATTAGGGGCTCCTAACAGGGTGGTAGGCCTAGAGCTTCTCCCAAAGTTGACTGGTGCCTGGCTGAGTGCGGGGGCACAATTTAGTAGTTTGCTCCCTGCATCAACAGCTTGAATTATGCCCGTAAGGCATGCTCCCACTTATCCTCAGAGGCCCCTCCCTGCAGCTCCCTGGAGTTTGCTCTGCATGGTGAAGCAATTGGAGCTGAAAGGAAGGGTCACTGGTTTAGCTCCATGAGGCAAAGCAGCAGGAAAAGCAGCAGCAGCTCCCAGCAGTTTTCAGTTGCTTCTTCCCATGACCAGGTGCAATTTCCAGATTGCCAGCTCCAGCAGCTGCCAGCCAGGGAGGTGGCTCTGTGGCACCTTGTGACCACGCAGTGCCAACAAACTCCGGCAAATGCGCAGGGGGGCACGTAAACCCACACGGTCCCTCAAGTGTTGCCTCTAACTTCTATTCAGGAGGGCTTCAGTCCCATGGGGCGCGCCTGCTGAGGCTTTGGGCTTCAGGATATGCGTGGCTGAAAACCCTGAGCTCTGGCAAACATGCATCAGCTCTTCAACTTCTGGAGACTGTTGCACGTGTCTCTGAGGGTTAGTAAGTTTTGCCACCCTGGCATATGGAACCTGACAATGCTGTTTTTGGAACAGTTTTTTTTTATATCAGAGTTCTTCATGATTCCCAAACAGTCCACACGAAAAAGAATTACCTCTAAACTTGAGTGCACCACAATCGAAAGCACATCATCCAATTCCACAATCAACATTTCTCCTCGATAGTGGGGACACAGTGAAGTACTTCTCATGGATCAGTTGTGCCCTTCCAAAGTGGGCAGGGTGTCACTATCCCCCTATTGCCCTGACACCTTGAATAAGCTAAAACTCCTTCTGATGGTCTTGTTAGTTACCCTGAGCAGGGCTGCACCATATAGTAAAAATCTGTTAGATAACTTTCCAGGTATTGAATATATTTCAGTTTATTAATCCCGCTTTCTGAGAATCACTAAATCACAAAAATTAGTAATCTGCAATAGGTCTCGCTGCCATTAGTGCTAATTGAAGTGGAGTGGAGTGAAGTGGAGCTACTGTATTAAACTTCTTGGAGCTGAATTTGTACCTGCTTCTCACACAGAACAACCACATTAGCATGGTGGGAGTTGTGTATGCAGTGACTGCACACACTCATATCTCCTGAGTTCTAGGGGAGGAAATGAATCGACTCCATTATTTTTCTGATTTCTTTTATCTTAATGCAATGACCAGTGCTTGCACATTTCTTAATACAGGCTGTATCTGCCTTAATTGGGACTCTCTGGTCTGGCAACATCCATGGTCCGTTCCTGGACCACAGAGCCCAGTATAAGGAGGTCGGGCCATGGGGCAGGAGCGGCAGGTGGGCCACAGAGACTCAGCCAGGGGGCAGGATGCAGAGGGGTGGCTGGTGCAGCAAGGATCTCTGGGCCCTGTGGCCAGATGGTAGCGGGGGCCTGGCAGTGGCAGCTGCAGAACACGGGCCCTGGCCGTGGAGCTTTGGTACCACAGTAGCAGCTGCGGAACTCCAGCCCCACATGCGGAGCTCCAGCCCCACATGCGGAGCTCCAGCAGCAGCAGTCGCAGAGCTCCGGCCCCAACTGCTGAGCTTCATTTTCAGCTCTGGAGCTTTGGCCCTAGTGGCAGCCAGAGAAGTCTATCACTGGCAGTGGAGCTCCGATCCCAGGGGCAGCCACGGCCGGGCAGGCAGCAGCGGGGCTAGGCTGGAGCCTTAGCCAAGGGCAGCAGGACAGAAAGGGCCATGTTGGGAAGGACCTCCCCTGGTCTGCAAATCCCCTTGATTGGGATTGGTCAGGTCCTGAAGGTGCCGGACGAGGGAGGTTGAACCTGTATTTCTTTCAACTATAATTAAAGTGAGAGTTTCTTTCATGCCAGCCTCTGCATAATAGAAATATTTTAATTCCATTATATAGACAGGTCAGATCACTGACTTGCCATTTGGAATTTAAAAGATGACATTTGCAGGTTTCCATATTTTATCAAAGAATATTTACTGAGCTGAAAGACATTACAAAGTACATGTACAACATGTGTTTCCCACTCCTTAACTCCCAATGCTACAAGAAGTCTCTGACGGAATGAATACATAAAACCTGTTTTGGTACCAAGGTTATGGCATTTGTTAGAGACAAGATTTAGTAAATTGTATTGGGGTTGTCAAATGATTTAAAATATTACTTATATTTAATCACTGTTGTAATCACACTGTTAAACAACACTATTTTTAATGCTTTTCTACATTTTCAACTATATTAATTTCAGTCACAACACTGAATACAAAGAGTACAATGGTGACTTTATATTATGATTTTTTATTACAAATATTTGCACTGTTAAAAAAGAAAGATAAAAGTGCAATCCATAAATTGCAGCATGAAGAGCATGCAAAGGTTTAGCATACCTGGCATGTAAATATCTTGCAACATCAGCTACAACAGTGCCATGAGATTGCCTATGCTCACTTTCAGGTGACATTGTAAATAAGAAGCAGGCAGCAGTATCACCTATAAATGTAAACAAATTTGTTTGTCTTTGTGATTGGCTGAACGAGAAATATAACTGAGTGGACTTGTAGGCTCTAAAGTTAAACTTTTTTTGTGCAGTTATGTAAAAAAAAGTCTACATTTGTAAATTGCACTTTCATGATTAGATTATAAACAGTGCTTGTTTATAATCTATTGATCAGTCGATGGTAGTAAGCAGGAGGAGAGAAGTATCAAGAAGTGCTTATCGGGAACCCCAATTTGCAGGCAGGCTTTTACATCTGCAGAGCCTTGTGAAAAGCTGCAGTCCTGAAGTGCTTACAATCTATTTCAGACAAACACTAATTACTGCTCAACTCTTGTTGAGTTCTGGCTATTGCAAACCTCTAAATCCTATAGGCATTCCTGCCAGGGACTGGGAATAATTTTCAAATTTCAAATATTCTTTTGTAGTGAATGTCTCCAAAATGAACCACCAAACCTGACAATCGTGCAAAGGAACTAGTCCTTACTGAAGTAAAACCTGGAGAGTGTCTACGAGTCTGTTCTGGGAGATATAATGCTCCCATATATACATAAAGAATTTCCAGAAAGTTAAACACCACATATAATACAGATACTTGCCATATGAAATGCAAACCTCCAAACCACTACAAACAAGCAAAAACAAAACAGCTCCAGGCAGGAGAAATTTCAAGCAGAAATGATTGGCTTTGAGGAAACTGGGGTATGTTTGAAAAATCAAACATATTTTAGTTGCAAATGTATGGCCCAATCCAGTCAGGTGCTGAGTGTCTTCAGTTCCCCACTGACTTCAATTTGGACAAGCAGAGTCCTACAAGAAGCCCCTAAGTAGGGAAAAGCTACCATTGTTTAATAAAGAGATGATGACAGACTTATGTGGAAACAGAAGAAAAGAGAGGAGTGTAATCTGTTCATATGCATAGATGGAACAGTTATATATGATTTACAGATAATGGACTCACATCTTATCTCACTAGAGTAAATTAGGAGTAGCTATTAGAGCTGATGGGAGGAAAACAGTTTTGTTCTATGGCAAATTCTGAAGTTTCAAAATCTGTTTGTCTTCTGCATTGGAAATCAATACATTTTAATGAAACAGAATATTTTGCCAAAATTTCATTTGGGAGTAAATGTTCCAGCCAGCTCTCATAACTATGCTGAAGTTAAAAGGACTGATCCTGGCTCTCACCTCAGTGGTGCAAGTAGCTGTAAAGCTGAGAGATGGAAGCCAGAGGATTCAACTTGTCTAGGGGTGTATTTGAGTATCATATTGCTTTCCCCAAGACCACCAGCATAGGGAATTTGAGTGGCTGAAATGATGCATCCTTATCATTAATGATTTCCATCTGACAGGAAGTCACTTTGGGGCCATAGACAGCTAGAAGTAAGTGAATATAATGATATTTAATTTAAGCCAGGTATTGAACCACAGGATTGGGAGGAAGTTAAGTACACAAATTCTCCCTTGTCTTTCACGGACCACAACTAAACTGTCCAGGCAGACCTAGGCCAATGCAGTTTAACCAAGAGTGAAATCAGAGGAAATTAGAAGACATTCAGTTCCAAGATATTTTAAAACAACCCATTTCTTCATAAAGATAGTTGCCTGCCAAAGATCTATTTGCTGTCAGTGATAGTTAGTTACCAAAAGATGAGGTGATTGGGTCAGAGTTAATTTAAGAATGGATTAGGCAGTAAATTCTAGTAACTTTGAATTCTGCATTTTTTAAAAGCATTAGGACATTCCTGGAGAGAAAGTCTTAGCAGCATTATAGAGGAAAGTGAATTAATGCTGTCCTTGAAACTTGTAAAAACTTGTCTTAAATTAGTCCTGAGACATCATGTCAAAGGAATCAAGGTAAATTAGCCTGATGCGTAGATCTGCTATCGTTAGAGCCCAAGCTATACTGCAGATTATTTAAAAACATCTGCCTATACTTACCTTTACATAGAACAACTGACCTTGATTTGACTTAATTGTTTTGGTCACCAGCAAGCAATACTTCAAAGAATGTCACTGCAGTGTTATGCAAACTGGATATCCCATTCAGAGGCAATACTTTTTGACATCAGTACAGGTGTAGTTACATATTTATTTTAAGAACTAAGAACAGTCATACTGGGTCAGACCAAAGGTCCATCTAGCCCAGTATCCTGTCTTCTGACAGTTACTAATACCAGATGCCCTAGAGCAATGTTTTAGAAAGTGTTCCACGAAACCGTTTTGAGAAACACATTAACTGGCCGCCCTGGTTTGTCTATTTACTGGCGCCATGGCCACGGAGCCTCGCCGCTCCCATTTGCTCCGTTTTGCTCTTTGCAGCCAAGCGGTGCAGCGGGAAGTGGTGGCCTGGCCCTCGCCACTTCCTGCATTTCCCTTTGGCTGCAAAGAGTGAACAGAGCCAATGGGAGCTCCGAGGCTCTGTGGCCGCGGCGCCAGTAAATAGACAAACCAGGGCGGCCATTTAATGTGTTTTTCAAAGTGGTTTCGTGGAACACTTTCAGGCTATGTCTAGACTGCAACCCTCTTTTGAAAGAGGCTTTTTTGAAAGATACTTTTGAAAAAGTCTCTTTTGAAAAAAAGCATCTAGACTACAACCAGTACTTTCGAAAAAGCGAGCCGCCTTTTGGAAAGAGAGCACCCAGGCAGTCTAGATGCTCTCTTTCGAAAAAGCACAGTTTGCGTTACATAATGCCTTTTTTTTTGAAAGAGCACTTTCGGAAAAAGGCATTTTTCCTTGTAAAATGAGGTTTTCCACGGTCGAAAAAACTGCCACGTTCTTTCGATTTACTTTCGAAAGAATTCAGCAGCAGTCTAGAAGCAGGGGAAGTTTTTTCAGAAAAAGGCCACTTTTTCTCAAAAAAATCTTGTAGTCTAGACACACCCTCAGAAACACTGCCCTAGAGGAAGTGAACAGAACAGAGAATCATCAAGTGATCCGTCTTTTGTCACCCATTCCCAATCTCCAACAGAAGCTAGGGACACCATTCCTACCCATCCTGGCTAATAGCCATTGATAGACCTAATCTCCATGAATTAATCTAGTTCTTTCTTGAACCCTGTTATTGTCCTGGTCTTCAAAACCTCCTCTGGCAAGGAGTTCCACAGGCCGACAGTGTGCTGTGTGAAGAAAAATTCCCTTTAGTTTGTTTTAAACCTGCTACCTATTAATTTCCTTTGGTGACCCCTAGTTCTTAATTATGGGAACAAATAAATAACTTTTCCTTATTCACTTTTTCTACACCAGTCATGATTTTATAGATGTCTATAATATACCCCCTTAGTCTCCTCTTTTCTAAGATGGGACTAGTCTTTTCAATCCCTCTTTATATGACATCAGTTCTAAACCCCTAATAATTTTTGTTGCCCTTTTCTGAACCTTCTCCAAAGCCAATGTATCTTTTTTGAGATGAGGCGACCACATCTGTATGCAATATTCAAGATGTGGACATACCATGGTTTTATATAGAGGAAATAAGATATTCTCTGTCTTATTCTCTGTCCCATTTTAAATGATTCCTAACATTTTGTTTGCTTTTTTGACTGCTGCTGCAAAATGAGTGGGTGTTTTCAGAGAACTATCCACAATGACTCCAAGATCTCTCTCTTGAGTGGTTATAGCTAAATTAGACCCCATCATTTTGTATGTATAGCTGAGATTATTTTTTTCCAATGTGCATTACTTTACTGTTATCAACATTACATTTTATTTGCCATTTTGTTGCTCAATCACTTCGTTTTGTGAGATCTTTTTGAAGGTCTTCACAGTCTGCTTTGGTCTTAATTATCTTGGCGGTTTAGTATCATCTGCAAATCTGGCCACCTCACTGTTTACCACTTTCTCCAGATCATATATAAACAGGTTGAATAGGATTGGTCCCAGTATGAACCCTTGGGGAACCCATTAATTACCTCTCTCCATTCTGAAAGCTTACCCTTTGTTTCCTATCTTTTAACCAATTATCAGTCCATGAGAGGACCTTCCCTCTTATCCCACGACAACTTACTTTACTTAAGAGCCTTTGGTGAGGGATGTTGTCAAAGGCTTTCTGGAAATCTAAGTATACTATATCCACTGGATCCCCCTTGTCCACAGGCTTGTTGACCCCTCAAAGAACTCTAGTAGATTAGTAAGGCATGATTTCCCTTTACAGAAACCATGCTGACTTTCCCCCAACAAATTATGTTCATCTATGTGTTTGACAATTTTATTAGTCACTATATTTACAACTAATTTGCCTGGCATTACTATTAGACTTACCAGTCTGTAACTGCCAGGATCACCTCTAGAGGCCTTTTTAAATATTAGCATCACATTAGCTATCTTCCAGTCATTAGGTACAGAAGCTAATTTAAAGGATAGGTTACAAACTACAGTTAATATTTCCACAATTTCACATTACCATTCTTTCAGAACTCTTGGGTGAATGTCATTTGGTCCTGGTGACTTGTTACTGTTCAGTTTATCAATATGTTCCAAAACCTCCTCTATCGACACCTCAATTTGGGACAGTTCCTCAGATTTGTCACTTTAAAAAATGGTTCAGGTTTGGGAATCTCCCTAACATCCTCAGTCATGAAGACTGAAGCAAAAAATTCATTTAGTTTCTCCAAAAAATCTTTGAGTGCTCCTTTGGCATCTTGATGGTCCACGGGCCCCACTGGTTATTTAGTAGGCTTCCTGCTTCTGATGTACTTAAAAAAACATTTTGCTATTATTTTTTCAGTTTTTGGCTAGCTGTTCTTAAAACTCCTTTTTGGCTATTATATTTTTACACTTAATTTGACAGATTTTTTTGCTCCTCTCTGTTTTCCTCACTAGGATTTAACTTTCATTTTTTTTTAAAAGATACTTTTTTATTTCCCACTGCTTCTTTTACTTGGTTGTTGAGTCACCATGGCACTTTTTTGGTTCTCTTACTGTTTTTTTAATGTGGGGGGTCTACATTTAAGTTGGGTCTTTATTATGGTGTCTTTGAAAAGCTTCCATTCAGCTTGCAGGGATTTTACTTTTGTCATGTACCTTTAGTCTATAAAGTGCTACCAGACCATTCGTTGTTTTTTTCTTTTAACTCCTGTTTAACCTCATTTTTGTGTAGTTCCCCTTTCTGAAATTAAATGCCCTAGTGTTGGGCTGCTGAGGTGTTTTTCCCACCACAGGATGTTAAATTTTATTACATTATGGTCACTATTTCCAAGTGATTCAGTTGTATTTACCTCTTGGACCAGATCCTGCACTCCACTTATAACTAAATCAAGAATTGCCTTTCCCCTTGTGGGTTCCAGAACCAGCTGCTCCAAGAAGCATTTGGAAGCATTGGTGGTAGGTTTGGAGGCACTCTGTAATGATGTATAAATACTTTATGTTGAACTTGTTATGGGGATGTTTACTGTAGGACTATGTTGGTTTAGTTTGATGAAGGTTGTCTGGAAAAACAGGCAGACAGGAAAAGCATACTTCAAAATAGGTCACTTCTAGGCAAACATTTGAGTGCAGTCAAGAGGCAAAAGCAGAACTATTAGCTTTGATATCTTTGCCTCTTTTCCAGCTACATTCCAAAACTGGAAAGATGATGTTACTCCTAGGCTGTGTCTACACTACAGAGTTTTTGTGGAAAAACGGCCATTTTTTCGCAAAAACTCGCAGAGCGTCCACACCTCAAGTGCATTTTTGTTCAAGTAAATCAAAAGATCAGAGGGTTTTTTGCACAATTGGTAATCCTCATTCTATGAGGAAGAATGCCTTTTTGCACAAGAGCTCTTGCACAAAAAAGCATGTGTGGATGGGGAAGAGGGGTTTTTTGTGCAAGAAGAGGGAAACGGAAAAAGCACAGGTGCCCTGGTGGCCATTCTGTCCATAGCAATCACTGCTTACTTGCGAGAGAGCATCCAGGCAGTCTGGACGCTCTCTTGCGCAAAAAAGCATTGCTTTTTCAATGCGCTTTTGCAGTGTGGGCACTCCCTTGTGCAAGAAGATTTTGTGGAAGATCTCTTCCGAAAAAAACTTCTTGCACAAGAAGCCTGCAGTCTAGACGTAGCCCTATTATCCTTACTAAATTTCATCTCAGGGAATTATGCTCTGCATGGCTGAATTCACCTTTAAATACAACTAGAAAAGGTTCTCCATTTCCTGCTGTACATTTCTAAGGTACATTGCTGTTTCCCGTTAAATGGATGCTACATTTGTCACCAGTGGAGGCTGCATTTCAGTGGTGGATTAAGTGATTTTTCTGTTTACTTGCAGATCAATTTACAAAGAATTTTTGCATTCTTTCAGAGGAAAGGTTCTGGATAAACATATACCACTTTTATCAGGGATACCGGATTTCTTTAACCCTTAGGGGATTTCTGCTACATAATCTTTCCTTCTCATATAGTATAATCATTCGTCTGGCAAGTCTAGAGAATGGAAATATCTTAAGAAGTGATTCCATTCATTTCAATTCCAGTCAGTCCTGTAGATCACTTGTTTCTAACGAAAAGGACTGCACAGTAGAGTGCAATTAAGATTAGCTTCAGTGGCACTTCATGGGCAGTTTCAAGGCAAGAGGATTAACCCAATGAAAATTACTACTTTCAATGGCCAGTCCCTATGTATTTGAGAAAGCTATTCCATTGCACAACCGCATCCAGTTCCACACACCAAAGTAGAGATACACTTTGTCCTTTATGCTCTTATTAAAATGCATCATTTATTTATTTATTATGTAGTCAGGCTTCTCAGAGATAACATAGAAAAAGGGTAGATCAAAGATAATGTGCATTAGCAAAATGGATCAGTGCTTTACTTTATCCTGTCATGGAAACTAAGTCCTTTGGGAATACAAAGGGTATTGTCATAACTTGGGGTAAGGGAAAGAGTTGCATTATAAAAGTTCATACATAACAGCCCAGATGCAGTAATTATCTCGGTTTTGCAGAGTGCATTTATTTTTGTGCATAAGGAACTTGTCACCTTCTACATATTCATTAAGGCTCTTGCATTAAATGTTGTCTTAAAATGAGTCCAGTCTAATTTCACTGATAAAAATGTGATTACTAGCTCTCATTATTGTCTAATGTGGCTGACTAATTACTTATTATATAGACTGGAAAAACCTCACTACTAATGCATTGTTAATAACCAGCACTCTCAGGCACGCTCTTTGTGAAGAATGTGTGTTTATGTTGCAAGGGGATATATCTGTCTTTTGAGTGCCCTTCACAAATTACATCTTACTCCCTCTTTTTCATTAAGTATTTTTTCATGAAGAAACATTGAGCTTTTGTTGTATAGCTCAGAGAAAGCCTGAAAATTACATCTTTGTAAGCAATGAAAGTTTTGGTCAGGCTAGCTCTAAATTAACGAGGCACTGCTAGAAATGGTGTTGGAAAGATACTATTTTGTGTTCAGTTCCCATAGGTGTCAACATCAAGAAAAAAATATCACACTAGACCATATTTGTGAGTACTACAAGAACACAATCAAGTAATTTTTATAGTGCCAGGACCTATGCTGGGTTTATGCCAACTTCTTCCAGCCTAAATTTAAATCTAGGTGCAAGAGCACTGAGGGGAGGACAACACAGCCACTTCTACTTTAGAAGGAGTAAAGGTGACAGCAGAATAACCTGAACAATTGGGCAGCGCTGCCAGGGAAGAGGATATAGGTAAAAAACAGACCAACAAAAAGTTCAACAGCCTTTGTCCAGAGCTGTCCTAGATTAAGATGATGTTTCATTATCTTTGGGTGGCACCTAGAACTGGGAGAGTTAATTGATACCTGCCTGTGCCACCTTCAATGAATCTGTCTCTCATGTAACAGGCATGTCTTGGAGTTATGTGTGTCAGGTATGTCTTATCTGTCCGTTGGTTTCACAGTGGCATATTAAACAGTATTTTCAATGGAGCAGAGGGAAAAGCAACTCACACACAACCCCCTCTCCCCCACCGGGTTTTGAAGTGTTCTGATCAAAAAGAGTGTCACGTTAAAAAAAAGTTTTGCAAAACTTTCCCACTTTTTGACTAGCTATAAACACAAATTTAGAAATTCAGCATACTGTAGCAAAGCTCCCTCTGTGCCCCATGGGTCCTGCACTTCTAGGTGGTTATTGTATACCTCAGAGGCTCACTTTGATCCTCCACACTGCCTCTTATCTTTCTAGATTCCAGGGTCGCTGTTTACTGAGACATTCTCATCATTGGCAAAGTCAAAGGATTGGAGTGAAACCCCTCTTTAATACTGGCCTTCCTTTCCAGGAACAGACTTTTTAGATGTTTGGGGAGAATTGGGGGAAACCTGAATCTGCCCACATCTCAGGGTTCTAGCCCAAGAACCTTAGTTAGTGGCAACCATCAGGGTTTTTTCCCTTAGCCCTGCAATGGATAGGAAGAATGCTGACTAGCACCTGGTGACTAAGGAGTTAAACACAGGTAGCTACCAAGGGTGTTGTCCAGGGGGCTAGGAGAACCAATCGAGATAGAGGGTTGAAATTTGAATTGGCTATAGATGCCTGCTTTCTTTCTGTGGGAGAGTTAAACCAGGAGTTGAGAGACACAGAATGATTTAAACCCAGGCAGAACTGCCATGCCTCCCAGAAATTTGGGGCATGGAAGTAGACTGAACCAAGAAAATATTGGAAGTAAAGGGAAAATGTGAATCTAGTTACAATCAGGGTATTTTCTTTATTTGGTGGTTTGGGTTTGTACTGCTCTATGTGAATATATGCCTCCCTACCCATTTATCATCTAAAGATTTTTCCCAGAGATTTTCTCTGTGTTTTAATTTGTTTTCCTTAGTTGATCTGTACTATCTAGCAACCAAGTATGCTTTATCAAGTATAGCTTTTGTTTTGTAATAAAAATAATTTTTAAGGTGATGATTTGATTGTCTCCTGGAAGGTACAAGAGGTCTGTCAGTCTGTGTGTCTGCATGCCTCGGACTCAGAAGTCAGCTACCAGAGACTGCAACTTGTTTGTCTCTTTTCTTTTTTCAAGCTCTCTTGAAGCATAAGAGCTTGGGGTACCCTTGGGGGAGAACTCAAGTGTTTGCCCTGGTTTTAGGGATAAAAAAATCACTTGGTGGTGGAAGTGTCCCCCCTCTCCCCCAAAATCTGTGCATTTATGATTTTGGGAGAAGTTTTTGTAATGAGTTCCTGTAGTGGTAAGGTATATTTAAAGTCTTTGCAGGCTCCCACCTTTTGCACTCGGAGTGCCAGAGTGGGATCAGCCCTGACAAACCCCAATACAGCAACCTTTTCCCTGGCCACTTCTCTACATGCTCCCCTAATACCTTCTCCTTGATATCTGAGCCCAAACGCTTCAGCCCAAATTCTCTCTCCTTTCTGCAGTCCCCAGCTCTCCAGCAACACACTTCCTCTTCTCAGTCCTTCACTTTTCTTCTTCCCCCTCCCTTACCTGCAGGGAAACCTTTTAAAGTAGCTCAGAAGGCCTTAATTGACACAGGTGCCTGATTAGCCTGCTGCTTCACGCAAGCTCTTAACTAACCTCAGGTGCATGCCTGCCTTGATTACATGGCTGCAGTCTCTGGCAGTTTACTCAGGAAACAGTAAATTATTCACCAAATCCTGGTACATCTGCCCTCCACAAAACTATTGAAGCCAGCTGCCCTGGGTCTGTCACAATACACAAACACACACAAAATCTTTGTGTGAAAATGTGTAAAAAAATGTTCCCCCTTTTTAACCACCTCTAATCTTTTAATAATTTTATTTCTTTCCCTTATAAAGTGAAGGCCACTACCCTTTCATATTTTATATTGGGAACGGCAGCAAGTGTCCATCTTATTTTGTTGCCTTCGATGATAGAATTTTCCTGCCATGCTTATTACACTCCACTCATAGGTTTTAAATTGCTATGGTCTTTCTGAATTAGAAAGTAGTAGATGGGACACTACTCCTATCTCCACCATAGCAACTGCTGAGAACAGTGCATAGATCCACTTCATCTACCGCATCAGCCTCTGTCTCTTTCATTACCTCTCTCTTCTTTCCATCTAGTACCAATTCTGTTTTCCCATATTCGTTTCTCACTTTGTCTGTGTCTTCTCAACCTGCTAGTTCACTTCTTTTTCAAACACATATTTTTATCTTTTCTCCCTTTCTCCATGATTTAGTTCAACACACATACTCTCATTCTCACATATTTTATTTCTCTTCCAACTATGTTGGAATGTTGAGACACACTAAATACTGATCAGCCCTCCCCCATACTTCCTTCTCAGATTGCAGACCGTTAGCCATGGAAGAATTGTGTAACATGCTCTACAACATTATTTACTCCTCAGGTAGCTCAAAAGGACAGAATGATTCACATTCAGTGCCAAAAATGTTTCTGCTGTTTGGCTCTGTGGACATATGTGCTGGAGGTGTACCCACATTACTGTGAACATACATGATTTCAAGAGGAAATTCAGTAAAAACAAGTGCAAAATTTTACAGTAAGGAGGGCAAAATAATAATATGCACAAATACAACATGGAATAACTAGCTAGACAGCAGGACTGCTGAAAAGAATCTTGGAGATCACAAATTCAACACGAGCCAATGATGTGATGCAGTTGTGAAAAAGGCTAATGCCATTCGGGAGTCTATTAACAAGAGTGAAGACACAGAGGTGAAAGACACAGGGGGGAACTGTGTATCCATGGAGCTTCAGCTGCAGTAATGCGTCCAGCATCAGCAGGTAATGAAGGTAAGGGAAGACATTGTCTTCCCAAAAAGGTTAAAAATCTAGGCATGTTTATTCTTGAGAAAAAAAAACAACTACAATGGCCCTTGATAGCAGTCTTCACATATTTTAAGGGCTGTTATAAGGAGAATGATTATCAATTTTCTCCATGTCCACTGAAAGTAGGACAGGAAGTAACTGGCTTAATCTGTAGCAAGGAAATTTTTGTTTAGATATGAGAAAAGGTTTTCTAACCCTAAAGATAGTTAAGTATTGGCAAGTATAGGTTACCCAGAGAAGTTGTGGAATGCCTATCACAGGAGGTTTTTAAGAACAGGTTGGAAAGAACCTGTCAGGTATGGTCTAAGGACACTTGGTCCTATCGCAGCATGTGGGGAAAGGACGAACTAAGTGACCTCTCAAGACTCCTTCCCAGCCCTACAGCTCTATGGTATTATAGTCCTTAGCCATGGTTTAAAAAAACCTAATATCTTGAAGTCAAACTTCTAAATCCATATCCAAGAATCTAATTAAATGGCCTCACTTGCAAGAATGCTGAACACCGAGTAACTCCCACTGAATTTAACAGGTACTCAGCACTTTTGAAAATTAGGTCACTTATTTAGGTATTTTGGTGTGGGTTTAGAAGCTTTTGAAAACCATAGCTAATAGCCCTGTGGAGGATTGATGCCTATATTTCTGGGGCTACATGTCCCAAACTATGATGATGACTTATGATTTCGGCTTAGCATTTTCAACTACCACTTATTTCCGAGTGACTTGTAAATGCTTAGTACTCTCTGCATGAGGTTTGTCTATTATCCAGATTGCTGTGATAAGGCTATAAGAATGGCAAAGATAAAAAGGAGGATAAATTCAGCATTTTTAAATATGCTGGCCTTTAAAAAAAGCTTAGTGGCAATAAAAACTGTTATGGTTGATTATAAAACAACAAAATGTAATTAATAATAATTAAATGTTTATAGTAGAGCAGCTGGTGTCAATTTTCCTCTGCACATCTTGGTACTCATCAAACTCTTCAGTTTTGGATAGCAAATCCAGTTATCAAGCTGAGAGGGGCAAATTTCCAAAAATGACATTTTGCTTCTTGGCAAACTTTCATTTTGCTTTTGGGTCTGTCGTGTTGTTTTGCTTCTGACGGGCTGTTCATAATATCCTGTCTTCTAGAATCTTTGTTTTAACAATCCTTGATTATGAAGAATTACATGTCTCTAGCCATCTGTGAATAAAGTCCATTGTAAATCATGGAAACTGCATACAGGACCAGGTTGGAAAATACGACTGTTTTCTGGGGAATGTGAGAAAATACGATTTGACCTAAAAGTCATGCTAAGTAGCTCAAATATGATTTGACCTCAAAGTCATGATAAGTAGCTCAGTGCAGCTATTACCTGTGAGATGTATTCACATTAAAATGGGAATTTCTTTTATGATTCAGGCCTAAGAAACTGTCATTTCTTTTTATCAAAAATGTCTCTTAACATATTCTACAGTGACCATGAATCTAGAGCAGCATAATAAATGAATTTCAAGGTTAATGCAAAAGAACTTCTAATTTACTGGTGTGATGTCACTTGATCTTTGAAATTCCTGGGATCCTGTCACACCTGAGACTTACAAAAAATCTGCTGATTGCAGCTAGGGGCACCCAAACACCTGTCAATCTTTGCTACTGTCATCCAGATTAGGAGGGGCTATAACATCCTCTTGCAATTTTTTGGTAAAATTAGCAATAATATTTAATTGTTTTAATTCATAAGAAAATTCACTCTGAACATCAGAGTAATTTACAGGAAGTGTTTCTATATGATGTACTAGACTAACCATCAGCTTCATCTAAATGAACTGATAATGCATTGTCACGGGATGCAAGAATTAGTTTGAAGTACACTAAAGCCTGATTCTGCTTGCAGTTACATTGGTGAAAATAAGGCTTTACTCTACTGGAAGAAACCAAAGGAGGAAAGGGCCTGAGAATCTTCAAACTGCCTTGTCATCTCCTTGCTATTGTTCAATGTCAATCTATTTAACTGACCATGTATGTGTTTTACTCAAATATAACTGAAAACACAACAAGGAGTCCTTAGAGACAAACGGATTTATTAGGACATAAGCTTTCATGGGTAAAACCCACTTCAACAGATGGAAATTCTTCACAGCTACCCCTCTGAGACATAACTGAAAATGTCTATCAAAGCAAAGATATGATTTCAATTGATCATTAATGGACTGAAGTTTGTGGAGGGAGGCAAACGGGTGCATAATACTGGTGACTAAATCATATTCCTAGTAGAAAAAAAACCCTCTTAAGAGATGTAGAAAAATGTGTCCAATTTAACAGTGTCCTATTTGATCAAAAGGGGAAGTCACTTACTTTACAATAATTGGATTCTTTGAGATTTTTTGCCTCGATGGATGCTCCAGCATAGAACATTCGTGCTCATGTGATCTAGATTGGAAAACACAAAGCAGTGTCTGTGGGCTCATGCCTGTGCAAACAGTGCCTTGTGTTTCTAAACAAGGACTTATAAGGTGGTGTGGACTCACTGCTACTCTGTTCCTTTGCAACTGCAAAGCAGAGCCTTCATAGCTGAGGGGAAGGCAGGTGAGAGATGGAGCACCCATAGGGATAAAACACCTTGACAAACTAAGGTTACTGTAAGGTAAATAACCTTTCCCTCTTCTTTTAGTACATGTCCCCGTGGGTGCTCTACAATAGAACACCCCATGCAGTTATGCATTTATAACTGCCACTGGGTGGATTTGAACCTGAGGCTGAGTATAGGAGCCTCTACCGCTTGAGCTAAAAGCTAGCTGGCTCTCAGGTTAGGCTGCAGAGCTCCCTTGTTCTTATCTCTCGCTGTAAGTGGTCTAAGTGCCACTACATGGGACAGTGAACCCCACTATGTGTGTGGGTTACAATGACAAGATGTGGTTTAACAGACAAGTCCAAGATGGTTTGGAGGATTGCATCACCAAAGGTGATAATATCCCTGGAATATTTTTGCTATCAATTATCCTTCCAATATGAGGGCCTGAATATTGTTCCCTCGTGTCCTGTGGCAGATGTTCAATGAAATGGGTAAACTTTGAATAAGTGATGAAATTATGTTTTGCCAACAGGGCTTGGGAGTTTGCCACTCAAAACTGGAGCACTGCCAGAGAACAGCTTTTTCTACTAAGGAGGTCTAAACTTTTGGACTCCTTATCATACGAGAAGGTCTGGAGTGAGACTGTCAGTTTTTTACATCTGTTGCCTTCATCACCAGGTTGCTGGGAATATGGTGGGGAAAGAAATGCTCTATTCTCTTGGCAGGAAGATAACAAGTTTTCATCTGCCTGCTTACTGACGGGTTGGATAACGTAAGGTGTGTGCCATGCTGTGCAAGCAAGGAAAACAGAGCCTCATTGATTGGGAAGATGTTTTTCCTGTGAGGGGTGATATTTAAAAAAGTCCACTAAGGAGTATTAACACTCAAGGACCTCTTCTAATGGTGTCTGGAAAGATCTGACAGCTATTTCACGAGGCTTTGAAAGATCTGAAAGTTGTCAGCATAAGAATATGGAGAAAATATTACAGCAACATTGGGGGTTCAAGAGGTGGGGATTAGCTTCCCTTAGTCTGTTGGGGTATGTCTACACTACAGCGCTATTTTGAATTAACTTAATTCGAAATAGTTAATTCGAATTAAGCTAATTCGAAATAACGCATCTAGGCACAAAACCTAATTCTAAATAGCGTTCTTCTAATTTGAAATAGCACGTCCACATTGAGTGGACCCTGAATCGAAGTTAAGGCTGGCCGGAACCAGTGCCGGCAGAGCATCAGAGTCGGACTTAGTGTGTGGGGCTGCTGCCTCAGGCTAGCCGAGGTCTGTGCTTAAAGGGACCCTACCCCCCATCCCGGACAGACAATTCTCAGGTTTCTCTGCTTGCTGGTCTACCTCGCTGAGGGACAGCAAAGCATTTGTGTCTCGGAGTGCTGTGCTTGTCCTCACTCGGGACACCATGACACTCTGCAACATGGAACCAGACCTGTCCCTGGGCACACCGGTGCATCTCGTGGGGTCGTTGCCATCAGCCCGGCTGCACTTGCTGCAGGCTGCCATCCAGGAGGTCCATCGGGGGGCTGTCAGGATCCAGGAGGCCCTGCGGGAGAGCGTCCACCCCGAGGAGCCCTCAGAGCCACCCCAGTCCTCCCCACCGGGGGCTCGTGCCCCATTCCCTAGCCCTTACCCCTCCCTAGCCCCCCTTCCTGATGTCAAATAAAATACATGTTTTTTTCATGACCACGAACTGTCTTTATTTAACAAAACTGGGGAGGGGGAATGAAACTCTGGGGAGACTGGGGAAAGGAGGCAGGAGAGGGAAAGAGAGAGGGTGGGAGAGGGGAGGTGAAAAACTGGGAGGAGGGAGCTGGAAGGTGGAAGCAAGGGGAAGAAGAGGGAGGGGAAGCTCAGCGCTCGGGGTGGGGGGTCTTGTCGGGCCACATGTCTCCCAGCACGGCGGGTGCGGGGGCCTCGGCATCCCCGGGAGGATGGGGAGGAGGGTGCGGAGGTTGAGGTGGGGGGTGTGGAGATTGAGGAGGAGGGTGAGGAGGTTGAGGAGAGAGAGGTGAGAGGGGGGCAAGAGTGGGAAGTAGCTGGGGGGGGCAGCAGGCGCTGGGGCGGCACGGGACAGCAACCTCTGCAGCAGGGCCTGCAGGTGTGAGCACATGGCACGGTCCTGGGCAAGCTGCTCCCGGTGGAGCTGCAGGTCCTCCTGCACCCAGGCCTGGATGGTGCGGTGCAGGTCTCGCAGGGCCCCCAGGTGCTGGTCCCGGTACCCCTGCTGCGTGCTGGTAGTCCGGAGGAGCCCTTGGGTGCGGGAGCACGTCCCAGGTGGGGTGCTGCGCCCTGCACGTGCAGCTGGTGTGGCTGTGGAGAAAGAAGGGGAGTGGTCATTTCTCCCTGGGGACACAGTGGATGATGCCCAACGCCCCCTGTGAGGTGCGGATGACCGTGCCCTGCACCGTCAGAGCCGACATGCTTGCATAGAGGCCATGGTCGGGATGTCTGGCTCTCCCCGGGAGTGGGAGCTGCCCCAAGACCACACCCATTCCCCTGTGTCGTGTATAGTGAGGCCGAGGCGGGGGGGAGATGTCCCCTACCTCTGTGTAGAGGGCGTGTGAAGGGAGGGTGTTTTGCTGGGTCCTGCCCCGGGGTCGGGAGCATGTCAGGTCTCTTCACACATGCGTGTGCCTATTGGGCCATGGCTCCTGGGTGTCACGCAGCTGGAGCCACCTGCCCAAGGGTGGCACGGCACGTGCCCGCATGTGCATAGGTGGCTGCGTGATCCGTGGGAGGCATGGCCCACATGTGCGGTCCCTGGTCTCCCTCCCTACCTCCCCCCCCGGGTAGGGGACAGTGCTGGCACTTACCTGGTATGGCCTCCCCGGACGACCCTGCTGACTCCAGTGCCGGGACAGCTGGTGGTGGCCCGTCTTCTGCGCCTGGGTCAGGGTCCTCAGCTCCCAGCTCGCTTCCTCCCTTTGGGTGGGGAAGTAGGGGCAGGTGTCTGCCCCTGCTGCGGTGCCGCCCCTGGTGGCCCTGGCGTACGCCTGCTGCAACTCTTTAATTTTGAGGCGCACCTGCTCCTGGGTGTGCCTGTGGCCTTTCCTAGCCATGGTGGCCACTATGCGGCCGTAGACGGCCGCGTTCCTCCACCTAGTGTGGAGATCATGGATGCTGGGGGCCTCCCCCCAAACCTCAATGAGGTCCATGATCTCCGCACTAGTCCACGAGGGCGCGCACCATCTACGGCCCCTGGCTGGCCCCTGGGTGCTGGGGGACTGGGCGGGGGACGGCTGGCTGCCACTGGATGGCATTGTGTGGCCACTGGGCGAGGGGCTGCAGCTGCTGGCAGGCCTGGCTCTGGCACGTGCCCAGTGGCCAGACTCCACCCCTTTAAGGGCCCCGGGGCTGGGGGAGAGGAGAAGAGTTTTCCTGGTTATGCCCAGAGTGGCCCCCTAATTCAAAATAAGTGTCTATACAGCACTTATTTCGAATTAGCTATTTCAAATTTGGTGTTATTCCTCGTAGAATGAGGTTTACCAAATTCGAAATAAGTGCTCCACTATTTTGAATTTATTTCGAAATAGCGGTTTGGCTGTGTAGACACTATTGAAGTAAATTCAAAATAACTACTGTTATTTCTAATTAACTTTGTAGTGTAGACATCCCCTTGGTTCTGCTGCTTTTGAGGACCATCTGATGCTTAAGGGTCATAAGGTACTAGTGGGAGATCATGCAGTACCAACATTTGATCAGCTGGTGATTGAGAGTAATATTAGGGTCTCTTTTTGGCTGGCACGTTATACATTTTTCACCAAGGTTATCCGAGGGATTCTAATAAGCCCACTTATGAGGTGGACAGGAGGTCCCCACAAATAACCCATCCATGGATCTAGGATGTCTGATGAGATCTGGAAAATCCTCTTCAGAATACTGGTTAAGGGGATGGGATGGTGTGGTCCTTAAAGGAGAGAGACCTTACTGAGACCTCAGAGTCCTAAGGGGTAAAGGGGAGGCATCAGACATAGGTCTGGTATCACAGTCTGGAGATCCAACAGGAATTCAGTCTGGGAGGATGTCTGTTGCAGGTGCTTGAACAGTACTGGACAAGGGACTTTGATAAAGGTCTATAGCAAGGCCAACTCCATCAGCATGAAAAGGACCTTCAATGAAAAAACCTACAAACCCCTAAATTTCTTGGAACCTCTGTATTTGAAGACTGCCTCACTCCTTGTTCCATATTGCTAGAGTTGTGGGAAGTATAATATATTTAAGTACAGATATTAACATCTCACTCCTTTGAGATCACACTCCAGAATCTACTCTGATCCACATAAGAAGGAAAGAGGCAGCTGGGGTTTAGTACTGTGCTTGGAATCAGGATGTCTAAGGCATGTTTTCCATGTTGGCTCATCAAAGCTAATGGAAAGATTCTAATTAATTTCCATGGCCTCTGTGCTACTGACTTGCAGCATGCCCAAGGACAAGTCACTTAACCACTCCGTGCCCAAGTTACCCTATCTTATGAAGCGGGTATAAAGATAATGCCTTTTTTTTTAAAGCATGGGGGGGTCTATACCATCACTACTCCACAATGAGTTGTGTGTGTCTTATCATAATCTCTACAGCATGGACTAAATGTGATGTTGAAAGTCAGCATGAAGGCAATAATATGCAGAAATTTTACAAAGTATTTAGCTGCATTGTGCTTATGGAATTGCTCATATTATTAGGCACTCATGTTCATGTTTTCAAATATCATTCACAATTATTAAAAACGAAAACAAAATTAAATGGAATGAACAAATTGCCTCCTAAAAACAGCATAGCCCTCAAAATACAGAAAGTATAAACAACAGAAATTATGCAAGTCAGTAGAAAAAAAGTAGGGACAATTCTTTCAATTACTCTGTTAAGATTTATACATCTACTGTACCAGAGCACTTCTAGCATTATGACTAGTAGAAAATTGCTTGTTAATCACATAGGAATTACTGACTTTCCAATTCAGTTGCATCACAGCTTCTACTGACTAAAAAAAAAATTCTACTTCAAATCACTGGATACAGTTTATAATAGTAATAATCCCTTCAGAAATCTGTCATTACTGCACTTAATGATTGCTTTGCTGTAGCATTAAAGGCTTTTAACATCACTTGGGTCCATTAGCTGTCAAATCAGTCGTCAGCAGCTGGCAGTGGACCATTCTGTAATGATCACTGGTTAACCCTTTCATTGAAGAAATGTGTATCTTAACTACAAATTCATTGTACACATTTAAGATTAAAGATTGTGCAAATAGCAGTGCTACTATTGTGTCATTTCCCTCCATCCATCAAAAAAATTTGACAGAGAATGAACAACAGTGAACAAAAGATGCTGATTGATATGGACACACCCACTCATATAGGTGGGCAACAATGCCTTTTCGTTAAGGAGGAAGCTGCCATTAATATATTTTTTTTAATTATCACTAAGTACAAAGGAAAAGGATATGTTTGTATTTTTTGCCTAGCCATATAAATGTTCATGGACATCCTGGCAGGTTTCAGTGGGACAGATGTTGAACTGGTTAATGAAGAAAGAAGGAGATTCATCAACTGTAGGTAAATCTCACACCTTTCTTTGCTTATTTACTATATATATAAACAGGTACCAGGACACAGATTCGCCTATGCCACCTCATAGAAAGTGATGATATGTGCTTCTCTAGCTCTCTTCTTTCACAAGGATTTTAAACAGATCCAAACAGTGATCAGAATTATGATCCCACTCTGACATTTGACAAACCTTATGTGAATCTGCTTCCTGTTGAAATACAGACTAGTCTGTACCCAGCTATAATTAACCTTAACATGAGGAAAAATTGCTAATGCTTTGGTATATTTGCTGATATTTGGGTCAGAAAGGAAACTGGAAAGGAATTTTTAGTCGAGTGAGAAACATGGCTAATTTACTTCTGATTCTTTTAATGCCCTTTATTTTAAAAGTGTAAAATATAGAGACAGGAGCAGCCATATTACGAGACTGAAGATATATTGGCATCAGAGCTTCCTCTAGAGACACAGGATACCACAGCCAGATAAATAGGGAACAACAGATTGGTACATCTCTTTCATGCTATAAATTATTTTTAAGTGCACACATTCCAAAATAATATTAACTCCCAGAAAAGAGGCAGAATACGCCCAAAATATGCTGTGGAGATCTGTAGTTTTGTGTGTGTGTAGCCACAGTTCTGATCTTTTTGTATTTCCTGTTGTAAATATTAAAATAGAAACCCTCAGGGTTTACAGCTTCCCAATTCACTAGAATTTGAAGTATGGGCTAGTATTTTTCAATGCCATTTACAATTTCCATGTAAAATACAGCTGGTACCAGACTCCCATCA
Source organism: Rafetus swinhoei (assembly GCA_019425775.1). Lineage (NCBI taxonomy): Eukaryota > Metazoa > Chordata > Testudines > Trionychidae > Rafetus > Rafetus swinhoei. The sequence continues at coordinate 162,544,873 of CM033424.1, forward strand.
GGACACTCCATAGCTACAGTTTCTTGGATGTATGCAGACAGGAACAAGTTATGTTTCTGCGGGCAGATTGGGTCCTTTATTTTTTACTGCAATTTTTCTGCAGTCATCTAAAACAACTGTAAAACTCGTTACAATTTTTCTTTAGATGTTTCCCAAAATTGTGAGTACCATAGTTTTCTTGAGTGAAATTCTTCCATAGCCAAAGAGTTCTTATTGGCCAAAAACTTATCTTGATGTGCTGCAATGTGTTCATCACAGTCAAACTTTCCCCTGAGATGGACAGTGCTGATCACCTGTCACTCATTATATCTCAGGTTAAGACTGAAAGTGCACATTCCTGTTGCAGTCACTGCTAGAACTCTCATTACAGACTCGCCTTGGTTTCCAGGAGGGCAGAAATGCATCTCTGGAGGACTGTGGTTTCCATGTGATAATTATACCCCAGAGGATTAGGGACCCAAGGTGAAAAAATACGTTTAAAAAGAGATAGAAAGAGGTGACATCTCATTACATCTACAACCTCTATTATTTCATTATTGTTATCACTTCAGAAGCAGGACCTCAAGAAATTACACATATTATGGTAATTCCACAGTAATTATCTTAAAGAGACCTAAGAACTGTCAGTGGCTCTTCAGGGAACACAACCATACTATCTTGAATTGCTAAGCAAGAATCTCTTATTGTTAAGGCTACGATTTAGTCATGGAGGTCACAGTAGTCATGCATTCCAAAACTTCACTGGACCTCCATGACTTCTACGGTTTCAGAAGGCAGAGGCAGAACTATGCAGTCCTGCCCTGCAACTGGGGCTGGCTGGATTCAGAATTCTTCAACCCCATCTCCACGCCACAGTTTCTACCAGGGGCTATGCAGCCCAGCTCTTTGGTATTGTGGGCTTGGTGGAGTATACGACCAGAGTTACATGCCCAGCCCCGGGGCTTCTACTGGAGACTACAGCTCTTCCTCCCAGTTATATTTTTATTAAAGTCATGGACAGGTCATGGGCTCAGTGAATTTTGGTTGATTGCTTGTGATCTGTTCATAACTTTCAGTAAAATAACTGTGATTAAATCTTAGCATTTCTTCCTGTCTATGAATTACAGTAAAAGTAACAATCTTGACATAATACTAGTTTAGGGGCATAAACACAAGCAATATATGTAATAATGTGAGAAAAATGTTTTATTTATTATTTACATAATTTGCAGTCTGTTCTCTCCTTCTATCTTAGGTACAAAATGTCCTTCACAATCAATTAATTTAAACTTCACAAAAATGCTGTGATGTAAAGAATTAGTGAAGTGCTAAAGTGAAACTGCTGTACAAAGCTTAAGGCCTGTGTTTAAAGCTTAAAGGTGTCCATTAATTTTGGATGCTTCATTTGTGACACAACGAACCTAATTTTAAGAAGTTCTGACTTCAGCTGGAGTTGGAGGTGCTCAGCCCTTCTACTTTCTCTCATGCTGGCCGAGCAAAACCGGTGACACCCAAAATTTTGACATCCTTTCAAAAATTCAGGTGAGGTGACCAACCAGAAATGATGTAAGAAGTTTGTAGCAGAGATAAGAAATGAACCCAGGGCCAAAATTTTCAAATCTAAGTGGCCTCTAAATATGTAAGTAAAAGTGGCCTGATGTTCAGAGCTGCTGAGCAGCCACAGATCACATTTAAGTTAAAAAAAGCCAGAGATGCTAAATGACTTTGAATATTAGGTCACTTAAGATTATTTTCTAAATATATGCTTCTATATATAGGAGCCTAACTTTTAGATACCTATGGTTGGAACACTTGGCCCAGGTCTCCTAAGTTACATTTCTAGCTACTATTTATGTAAGCCCATGCTATGATATATTTTGGCACATTTCATTTCCCATCGTCCTACCATAGTTCACAAAACCACAGATATGTTATCTTTGATCCATAGCTGATCATTCTTAGAAATACCAGGAGCTCCACTGTGATATGAGATACATTTATGACCCTTACATCATAACATGGCACTCTCTTCTGGCTCTTGACTATTCTCTGGCCTGTTGACATTTGCCTGCTGTTGAACTGGTTGGTACAGCCTATCACAATGGAGATATGCCTTAGTGACTTCACCCAAGAGACTGACACAAAATTCCTAGGACTTTTTTGCAGCTTAGCAAATGTCAAAGAACACTGAATAATCTCAAGTGAGAAGACCAGCAACCGATAGGAAAGGTCAGGCTGCAACCATGCTAGATGTACTACCACCAATATCAGAGGAAAGAAAGTAAAGTTCATTCTGTCCTTTTCAGTAGGCTAAGAATGAGATTATGTAGTTTGTACTTTAGGAAAAGCCATCCTCCCTCCGCCCCCAACACTGAGCATTTGGTAGCCATCTCAACTACTTTATTCCTAATTGGTTTACAACTAAGCCTTGCTAGAAACAAGGAATGTTACAGGAATTGTGATCTATTTCCTGTCTTATCACTCATGTATAACAAGTAGAAGGTACAAGAAGCAATTTTTCCGTGAAAGCACAAAGGAAGGATCCTTTCATAGCGCTTAAGAGACAATCAAGTTAGAATAGCTAACATGACAACTCATGTACCAGTGGGTGGCATGGTCTATGATACAGAGGACACATTCCTTCTTCATGGCAAGCTTGCACATAAGCTACCATCGGTCACAAACAGTAACCAGCAGCAGTAAGGGAGCCAAGCCTGCCAATAGAGAGGGGGTTAAAAGGGGCACCTGCCCTGGGGCATGGCAATTCAAAAGGGCCCAGGGCTCCCAGCCACTGCTATTGTGGTAGCAGCAGCACTTGGAACTCCGAGCCCTTTAAATCACTACTGGTGTGCCACGTGACATGTTCTGGGTGGCTCTGAGGGCTGCAGGGTTGCATCATGGTCCGGGTAGCACAGAGGACTGGCTGCCCTGGCCCCACCTCTTCTGGCAATGTGGAGCCATACATACCCCCATCTTGCCCAGGCAGGGGCCCAGCGAGGCTGTCAGCTCCACTGAAGGGAACACAGGTTGACCTGCTGAGTGGAGCCATAACATGCTTCTTTGTTGCTTTTGTGAGTAGTGGAAGAATGCATCAGGTTCCAGACATATACTTAACCACCCTTATTCCCCTTCCAGGTCCAGGCACTAGGATATAATCTAGGGTTGCCAACTTTGGGGTGGAGCACAGCAGCATTGGAATTTTATAACAATATTTACACTTGACACTTCTACAGTTTTATTTAACACTTATAAGGAGGCAAATATATTGCCTTCCTTAATTTATCACGCCCTCCCAACAATCCAATGATCTAGGTAAGTATAGTGATTCCTAATATATGATGGGAAACTGAGGCAGAGATCTGCTAGAGACTTCACCAGTGCCAAACAGCAAATTGGTTAGCAGATCCAAGACTTGCTGGCTACCAATGTCATGCTCAGTTTTCTAGAGCATGTTGTTTCTCTAATGCAAGGAAGTGAAGACGCATGCCACATCTAATTGAAAGTGAAGGAGGAATTTAAGTAATCAGAATGTAACATTTACTCAAATGGCAATAGTTTACTCAAAGACAGTTTTGATCAAGGATTTGTCTCTAAGATGGATCATAATGGATTGATTCTAATGGAAGTAAATAAAAAACATGAAAGATACCATTTTGGAGAGTTTTTCCTATTTAGAATTCCTGCCATAAAGAATATTAAGAATAATATTTCAGGCTGAAGATAAAATATTACACATAGTAGCATTGTATTCACATTTGTATGCATGTTGTGAACTTATTTAACATTGTACTGTAAGTAAACTGAAGAAAAGTGATTTATTCATACCCTTGAAGAGTACTATGGATTTTAAGCATCTACAAAGAAGTTCCTTTGAAATTCAAGTACACTAAAAATAATATATTGTGCTGTAGTACTAGATTGACTATTAGCATTTGAGGATTGGGAGGCTAGAGTTTTAAAGTTGTTTCAAACATTAAATAAAATTATCCTTTTCACTTTCTTTTCTTCTCTTTGTTCCTAGAAGGATAAATTCTGGCAATACAATATCAATAGAGGCATCAGAATATATGAATTATAGCTCTAATATATTTTATTAACTATAATCCTGATTTTTACCCCTGGTAGTAGAAAGGAAAGAGATCTGTTCCTCATTTTTGGGGGGATGGCAAGACTTTAAGGGTCAGATCTCCCTTCATCTACACTGGTTTTCCAATATAGTTCCATAGACTTCTGTGGAATTACTTTTTATGTAGACCAGGGGAAATGAGAGGTGACTATGGCCCTAGATGATCTTACACAGAATTGGGTGCAACTGGACTCAGAGTCCCTTGATTTTATTTTAATAATGTGCCAATTTTTCAATCATAGGCAAATGACAGAAAATTAGCAATTTATATAACTGGAGCAATTCCACAGATTTCAAAAGAGCTGTGCTAATTTACATATGCAGAGAATTTAACTTGGGTTTGTGTCAATGCTTAATGTTCCATCTCATGTTAAATCTAGTGAAACTATGTATTTTATTAATTCACCTCTCATGTCAGGACTTTAGAGGGGAAGAGAGTCCTATAGCATAACTGCTGATTGCTTTGTTTCCATTTCCATTTTACAGACCTTCAATGGCTATCGTATTTCTTGTCATTAGGTAGGAATGTGAAGCTGATAAAGAGTGAGAGAATGCTTGGTAGGGACGTACAATTCAAACAAGCCTTTCAACTTGTTTGGTAGTTCTGACTCAAATGAGCTGATTTGAGCTGCTTTTTATAGACATAGACTACAAATATACTCCAATTACATCTCTAATATACTTTCTTTATCTCCAGGGCAGCTGCAGATAATTTATGCCATATTTTTTTCTATTGCAAAATAGGTGAAGATGACTAAAATGGCATGATGTAAAAGTCTTGATTAAAATCCTCAACAAGAAAGAATAAGTTTCTGAACAGCAAAAAAATGTATCCGTAAGTGACTTCAAGTTGGATTGCCACACATTTTGGCCCATTAATTCCATTATTATCAATCTGCTCAGTTTTCTGAAAGAAAATGTGTGGTACAAACTTTTGCAGTGCATATAAGGAACATGGGTAATGTAGTTATATTAGTTTGGACATATATTTTAGTGAAAATTGTCGTTTCTTACCTCAAAACTATATCTTTAACCCGTCAACTACGTGAAGGTAAGCAAAAAATTCATGTCTCTTGAAATGGCTCAAACCAATGTATAAAAGTCTCATTAGGATGCAGAGTGTATCCAAAAGCCTCAAAAGTGAACATTTACACTATTTTTAGGCCATTTTATATGATACACATACTAAACGTTTGATGATTATTAATCCCACCTAAAAGAACAGTGTAAAATCAACCCCAGATTATGGTCAAGTGATGTATATGATTGAGGCATAACTAAAGCCCAGATCGTACATTGGATAGAATGTGAATCGCTGTGCCCTATCAAAGACCTATCAACTTCAGTGCTAGAGCTAGGATTGGAGCTTAGAATTATCACTTTAAGTCCCTTGTTTGGGTCATCATATTACACTTTGTTCTTTATATAACAAACTGAATATATCAGCTGAAGTATCACTGCATATTCCAACAGCAAATTTCATGCCACCATTTTTTGGCTGAAGGACATTCATTAGCAAGAACATCAACATTTACGGAGTTACATTTTATTCCTCTACAGGAGCAAGTAATTATGCAATTACCTTGCCAATTAAATTACCCAAATGCCCAGAATATAATAGCATTCATTAGTTACTAAAATTGCACCTGCAAACAGTGTATCACAAATATGGCTGTGAAACATTTATTCTGTTATTCTGTAATGGATATTTAATAATTTAATTTCATTTTTAATACATCATGGTATATTGTAAGTAGCTTTACAAAATTCTACTTAATTGTTACTCTTTTCTTTGGACAGGCATGTAAAATATCATTAGTTGTAGTTTTCTTAATTATCAATCACCAACGTAAAAGGCTAGAACAGTAAAATTTCCAGATCACTTTGGGAAAATTGGTTGTTGTTAATTTAAGTACAACTGGGTACAAATTTTCTAGTGTTTCTTGGTATAAAAGGGAGATTTTTTCTCTCTCTCTCTTACAACTTGCTGGTTTATACCAATTTGAAGACAATTATCAGACCACTACAGTAAACCATATACAGGCTAACCCGGAGTGGGCAATAATTTTTTATGGGGGGCACTTCAAGATTTTGGAAAGTGGTTGAGGGTTGCAGTCTTCCATGATATTAATGGAGGAAATGTGAGGTCTGGGATGGAGGTTGGGTGCAGAGGGAGCTTGGGGTAAGGTACTGGAGTACAGGAGGGAGACTGGAGTGTGGGAGAGAGTTGGGATGAGGCAGATGGTTGTGACCTAGGGCAGGATACTGGGGTGCAGGGGTTTAGGATGTGACCTAGAGTAGGAGGGGATTGTGATCTGGGGCAGGAGATTGTGGTGCCAGATCTGGGAGGAAGTATGGGTGTAAGAGGGGGACAGAGGGTATGGGTACGTTGAGTGGTGGGAGGGGGGCAGAGTTGAGGCAGGAAAGGGCTGAGGTACCAGAAGCAGGATGTGGCCAAGAGACTTACTTGCCAGCTGCCAAAGTAGTCTGCCTGACTGCAGACTTAAAATGTTTCCCAGCCTGCCTGGCCATGTGCTTCATGAATAACTGAGCCGAGGAGAGGGGACGTGGTTCTTCTTGGCTGCTTGTTACTCCAACAAGCAGCTTGCATTGGCTGGTTTCTGCCAGAAACTGGCCAATGGGAATGTGCTGGGGGTGGGGCAGCTCCTAAAACTCCCCCCCTCCAGTTTTAAAAAAGAAATGGAGCCCTGCAGTCACGTTTCTGCACAGCGTGTGGTGCTGCGGGGGAGCCTGCCTGGGGCTGAATCCAGCCCGTGGGCCATATTTTGCCCAGGCCTGGGCTAACCTAACAGGAAGATATCAGTCTGAAATAGTTTATTGAATTATGGAATATTAGTGGAGTCACACAAGGAAGCTTATATCCAACTTTCACCTACACAGTCACTGCTTTCGGTTTCTTGATTTGCAGATAAAAAAATCACTGAATTCTTTCAAAAGGATAGAGAATTAAAAGAAAGAAATCTAGCTTTGGCATCAGTTACTAGAGAGTTAGATCTTTCTAAAATGTTAGAATGTTAGAATGTTCACACATGGGTATTTGTGTGTGGAACTTAACTGGAAAGACAGTACCCTTTCCCCCTCTCCTCATAAAAACAACGTATCCTTCTTCCCCAAAGCAGTGTGTGTCTCTGGATCTGAAAAGGGATAGATGATCAGAGATGAAGCCCATATCGAGTAGGTCCACATACTCAGGCTGGTTTATGAAACAGAGAATTTCCCGTTGGACTGCTTGCTCTCTTTCTTCTGGCCTTCTGCTGCGTGCAGCAAAAACAACTGCAAATTGCTTAAAAAAAGAAAGCAAACACCTATAAACTATTTGAAAAAGACCAACGACCTCTCTACTGCTGGAAACTCATGACATTTGTCAAGAGCTGATTCATTATACTTGGTGATCACATCTGGAATTGAACTGCTCTGAAGACTGATATAGGTAACCCCTTAATTACCCAGCAACCTGCCACATCTTGAAATGTCTACTTTCTAAAACTCAGATGGACATTTAGAACCTTTTCCCCTCTCATTCTCAGTGTTTCTAGATGAATTGGCTGCCTACTATAATTATCTAAAGGCCCTTTCTGTACATCGTGCACAGAAGAGAGGCTCCAGATTGAACTGGGCTCCCAGCTGATTGATTATCTGTTTCATTTTGGTAGAGGGATTGGGATTGGAAATGTGCATGGCCTGTCATAATTAAACTAACTCCTCTGTCATTATAACCTCTAGCAGGAGCACTTCATCTCAATCATTCTGGAGACGCTATAGCATGCAGAGACAACAGCTCATGAAAACACTTCTAGCCTTCTTTTACAGCATAGGCAGGTTTTCAAATGTGTTTAACAAAATTGATTATTCAATATCTTTGTAATTTCCAGTGTTATCTTTAATAGTGGTATCTCACCACCTTCTTTTGCCGTTCACACCCAACTCCCAAGTCCCCCCTCAAAATAATATGAGATAAGCTTCATCTCTGTGTTAAAAAAAAAGCACATGCCCAAATTCTACTCCCAGTTTAATGCATACATATGAAGGGAGAATGCAAAAGAACAGGCATACTACCTATAGAAATAGCAGTGCAGGACTCCAAAACCCTTCCCTCCTTTGCTGGGATTCAGAGCCTTGACTCTAGGCCAATACTGAATGTCTACAGTACTGTTTTTAGCCTTGCAGCACCAGTTCTGTAAGTGGGAGACCTTGGCTCTGAAATTTGCAGCTATGGGCCTTTTTTGTTTTCTTCTGTGTAGACCTACCCACAGGGACAGAGAGATACAGACACTGCAGCTCTACCAGGCCAGAGATTTGTCTGTCACTCTTTTACTGAACCTTAAGAAATAAGTGCAATTAGTTTCAATGCACAGATTGCTTAAAGAAATAACAGCCTTTTATTATTATTATTATATGAAATGGTATAGCCGATTAGGTTAGGTTGCTTGCCCACTATACCAGACAACATGGTTTTTTTGGGTTGATATATACTAATTTGTTATTATATCCAGCTGTCACTGAACAGTATTCCAGGGGTCTTGCAGTATTCATTATAGTCCGTTATCCATAGTATTTAGCTGTAATGCAAGAAACCTACAGGGCCTGTATCCTGCATGAAAAGTTAAAACAGATTTGAAAAGTAAGGTAACATAAGCACTTGCAACTTTTGGCCTAGATAAAGTGCCTACTTGGGTGTGCCTCAACTTTAGGAAACTAAACCTAGATCTGAGCCAGTTCATCAGGTGCCCAGAACCGGTTGGTAACTGCAGAGCATACCACAGAGCAGAGAACTTGCAAGGAAGACAAAGGTAATGGGTATGAGAGTGAGATAATCCTCATTAAGATGTAGGAATAAATGTCATAATATACTAACCTATATAGTAAGTGTATCTGAAGATTTCTTAGGTTGAAGAAGGAAGGTTTGGCCATGGTAGTCTGGGTCTGAATTAAGCAGGACCAAGACCCTATAAAATATCCATGCTAAGGTCCATTGGGGAATGTTCTGCAGTCCACCGGCTTGTCTGCTCTTCAGCTTCTCTACCTTCTATCAAACTATTATCTTCATAGTATAGATTAGCCACTCAACACTCTCCCAGTTTGGACCTCCAGTTTCATTGGGCATGCCAGGGGCAAGGCTGATCCTCTGTCCCTTAACCTCAGGTCTTCAAGGAAAGGTGCAAGTGTGGTAGGCTAATTCTTTATTTTAGCAATGTTACCAGAGGGAGCCCTAGAATTGCATTATGTTCGTGACACCCTGTGTTTCATACCATTTGTTATTTTTTCATTTGTTTTAAAAAAGGTTTTAACAAATTGGTATTGAGCGCCCTTGATAGATGCCCCCAAAATTCTTTTTCCAATATAGAACTTTCTGGGTCTCTCTCACTTTGTAGCCTGAATTGGGAGAAGAAATTAAATATCTTCTGATCAGATGCCACCAGTGGCAAGCCATAATCGCTAGCCCATAAATTCAGACTAATTAAAGAAATTCCTAGGAAATCTGTTTTCTGACAATGCAAGACACCTCATGCGTCCAGGGAAGATATTACATTTTTGGCCATCAAATACTGATTGTTAACCCAAGTGTGTTTATGCAGATGTAGGCTGTAAGGCTGTCCTACCCAGAGTCGACAAACAGAAGCCATAAAACGGAGTTGTTAAAAAAAGGGTTCTTTTAAGCTTTTCCTTTTTGTAAAAAAAAAGCCACAATTTAATGGGAGAGATGGTATGTATACAATTTTGCCCTGCAGGATACAATTTGATGATGTGGGAAGGCTTGTGAGTTCAAAGGACCTTGATAGTTATGTCAATAGGCAGGGCAGTAACAAGGGTGAGGCGAGTGAGGCACTTGCCTAGGGTGCATAGCTGAGGGGGCACAGAAAAACAATATAGAAAATGAATTATTTTAAGACAGCTACTTATTTTAAGACAGCGCCGCTTCCCTCCCCCGCCCATTAGCATCAGTCAGCCTGCAGTTTACACGTCAGGCCGAAAGTTGCCACTCTGCGATCCAACAATCACCAGCCCTGGTGGCTGCCCAGTGCATCAGCTGCTTCCGAGCAGCACGGGAGGCCGGGCATCGGCTCAGCCACGCTAAGTGCCGCCCTAAGGTGCCTTAGCAAAGTTCCCAGGCACGGGGTTAGGGGAGAAGGGGCTCAGATTGCCCTGCACAGGGGCAGAGGTGCAGGAGATGAGGTGGGGGTGTCAGGCTAGGAGCCAGGACTCCTGTGACTTGTCTCACCTCTGCCAGGGGAGTGGCTCTAGATCTTAGGGGTATGTGATTAAAGCTGGGGGTCTGGGAGCTACGAACTCTGGGTTCTATGGGTTGGAGTCCAGGCCCTTAGCCTGTTGGAGTTATGGTTTCCCATCCAAAAACTGGAGCCCATGCTGCTGAGCCACCTCTGCCAAGTGTTTTCAATGTGCTACACAAACCAAGGGGACAAGGCAGTGACTGTGGCTTCTTGCGAAAGAAGTTTTAGGAAATGAAAATTAATTAAGAACTACCTTCGAGCATCCACGGGTCAGGAGAGATTATCAAATATGTCCATCTTATCAATAGAACACAAGGTAGCAAATAATATTCATTTCAACGCAATTATTGATGAGTTTCCCTCATTAAAAGCGCACAAAGTACAATTATAAACAAATACCTAATAGTACCTGACATGGTGATATTTTATAATTATATGTATATATGTATTAATTGATTGTTTATGCAGATCTCATAACTATAATAAATAAATGTTGTGTTGTTATTATTATTATAATTGTTATTTATGTATTTTCCCTTTTTCTATGAAACAACTACTATGAATATATACACACAAGGGGGCGCAATTTTATATTCTTCCTTCAGGTGGAAAATTAGCTAGTTACAGCACTGCCAATAGGCGTTTACCCACTGCAACCAGACAAGAAAAGGGCTGGAACCAGAAAAAAAGCTGTCAGTTGCTGGGGTAGACAAGACTCCTTAGCCTGGTGGGCAATTGGTCTAGGAGAAGCCATGCTCTGTATTCAAACCAGCACTTTCCTGCCTGGTAACCAATCGTGCCCTACGGACTTTGATGGAGTAGTTGCTATCTGCTCCACTTTGCAGTGGCATTTAGCAAATAAATTTTAGCACTGCTGCAAAGCCCAGGAATAGAGCTGGCATCTTGGCTTTCAATGGACTTTGCACACAATTGTCCCAATTGTTTCTCCAGTGCCTTTGTTTATCAGCCCACTCATTGCAACTTTTCGTACCACCAGCAAAATAGCTAGAAAGGACAAGAGATGCAGTTGCATGGCTGCATAGCTGCAAGGGAACCTTGAATAACATCAAAAAGTGTGAAGTCAGTAACTGGGACGGGACATATTATTGAAGGGAAGATTACACAGGAATTAAAGGAAGGTAGGGTAGCTGGGCCATTTGACCAATTATCTATAGAAAAATTGAGAGTTTCTCCCCTGGGTTTAGTCCCCAAGAAGACTCCAAGGACATAATGATTAATTCATCACCTATTGTATCCATGAGGTAGCTCTGTGAATGATGGGCTAGACCCAGTGCTGTGCTCTATGAACTACTCCTCCACTGACAAGGGAGTTCATTTGGTTAGAGTTTGTGGCCCGGAGGTGCTAATGTCTAAATGCGATATCAAATCTACTTTTCGACTGCTGCTGGGCTCCCATGGGACTTTCACTTTTTGGCTTTTCGGAGGGACAATTATATTTCAACAAAGCTACATCCATGGGCTGTTCGGTACCCTGTTGAGCATTTGAAAAAAACATTCAATGTTGCATTGGGGAATGCAGTGCGCAGTGGGACTATGCTAAGTAGTGCACTATTTGAATGATTTTTTGTTTGTAGTACTAGCCAGGTCAGATGAGTGTATTCACCTGTTGGACACATTTCAGGTCCTGGTTAAACAGATGGAGGTGCTTGTAAAGGAAGAAAAAACAGAGGATCCTTCCACTACTGGGTCTGCTCTGGAGAACATAGGTGCCAAAAATCTCATGCTGTGAGACCTGCAATTGATTACAAGCACCTGAACTTTGCCTGCAGGGGTGCTGCGCCAGGGTGGGCATTTTGTGTCCAGATGGCAGCATCAATAGCTGGCAAAGCCAGACCACACATTACATACAAGTCACTACAGGTTGCACCTCAAAACTGGTACTTTCTGGTCCGGCAACTGGACCAGGGATGCTTGTGGTCCGGAGAGCCCCAGATCCTAATGGCAGGAGGGCCAACAGCCCAGCCGGGGCCAGGGCAGGGACAACAGGGCGGAGGAGCCCCAGAGCAGTGCTGGGGCCAGGGACCTGGAGAACCCTTGCAGCTCATGGCAGCATGGAGAAGGGGCTTGGGGAACACCAGGCACCTGCGGCAGCACCAGGCTGGTGGCTGTAAAAGCCTGGGTGCCTGCAGCAGCACGGGGTTGGGGACCAGAGAAGCCCAGCCACCTGTGGCAGCCCACAGCAGCTTGCAGCTGGAGAACCTTGACAGACCCCCGCAGTGTGGGGTCAGGGGCTGGAGAAACCTGGCTGCCCGTGGCATTGCAGGGCTGGGGAAATCTGGCTGCACGTAGCAGCACAGGCCAGGGCTGGAGAACCCCAGCTACCAAAGACAGCCTGGGACCGGGGCCACCGGCAGCAGAGTGGAAGAGAGGGTAGAGGGGGTCAGAGGCAGAGAGTTGGGCTGGCTTGGGGCCCATGGCAGGGGACACCTCTCCTGGTCTGGCAAATTCTGTCATTCGGTCAGGGCCCAACCATGCCAGATCAGGGAGGTCAAACCTGCAGAGAGATGAAGGAAGACTTGAAGGTGTGGGAATGGTTTTTGAGTCACTTTAATGAAGTATTCATTGAAAAGGTAGGGATAGCTGTTACATGGGGTTTTAAAAATCCATTCAGATGCTGCAGGGGATACATTTTTTTTCAGATGTTTTATTAGGGCAAGTGGTGTGCACAGAAATGACCTGCCTCCTGGACACAAAGCGGCAGTGTGCATGACATGACTTTCTTGGAATATTTTCCCATTTTAGTTTTGGTGGTTATTTGGGGGATCAGAGCTGACTAATAAAAGGCCGTGTTTCTGCTGTGACAACTTGGCAGTGGTACAGATTATCAATCATCAAACTTCCAGATTGTACAAGGTTACGAAGTTGGTGAGGGCACATGTTTAACAATGCTTTATCCTCAACATCTGTTTTTCTTCCAAGCACATGCCAGGCATGGGTTATCACCTAGCAGATGGCTTGTCTTGTTTCTAGTTTCACAGATTTTGTGAGCTTGCACCAGGATCTAGTAATGACTCTATGGAAACATGGAATATGAAGCGGTCAGTAACATGGAGATTTTTGGTGCTGGGCACACAAGACATTGTTCATTTTTTAATATGTTCTTACAGTTGAAGGATCCAGAGTGCTGGCCACCATGGAAAGTGTTTGTTGCAATACCCAGTTGAGGACAACCCAGCAGCTCCTGCAGTGGATACTGGGTTCTTTTGGAAGAAAGGAAGCTTCACCTATTATGGCTGCTATGCAAGAGGCATACAGTGACAAGATAAATGGCCTGGTAAAGGACTTAAAAGGAGGTGCTGGATAAAGGAACAGAATGGGGATTCTTATTATTGGCATGGCAGGGAGCTAGCCCCCTTCCCAGTCTCATAAGCCCATCTTAACTCTCCTATGAGGGGGTGGATGGTAAGGTCCAAGCCATGAATTGGCTGGTGGATCTGATGGAAATGAAGGGGCCAGGTGGAAGCCCCAGGTAAATATTTGAATAAACATGGATATGACTACACATCTATCAGGTAGTCCCAGACATATATATAATAAAGTTATGGCCTGATTAAAATCAAGTATCTCAGGTCCTTCTTTTAGTATACCCAGACAATGGTTCTTATAAGTAACTCAGTTATGTACTTTCTATGCTTTCAGATATAAGCTACGATTGCTCATCTTATCCATTTATAACCTGTTTATAATATCCATGATCAACTGAATTATATAGTACACTGAAACATGGCTCTGCCAATTTGGGGAACAGTGTATTTTGGCTGTAAATTATCTAGATAAGAGTGTCACCTTCAGGGTAGACTCATTCTTAAGATATAATTTCTGTTAACAACTTTCCATACAGAGGCATAAATAATAGACTGGAATGAAATTACAGTGGTTCATGATTTGTGTCATTTTGCTTTTATTCTTTTCTATCTTTCCCTTTCTTTGATAATTATTAACAATCACTATTTTATTGTCTTACTTTACAATAAAGGAATGGAAAGGGGAGCATGAGGCAAAGAGTGGGAATCAAGTTCCTGTATTGCTCTTGAGAGGTACAAGTAAGAAGTTTTGGCCAACAATTTCTTCTTTTGCTAGACTATTAATCTGTGTATTTGGGCTGTAAAATTACTTGGTGCGCAACATTTTGAAACATCACTATCTCACAACTGGGAAAAATCTGGACCTCACCTGAGCTACAGATAAAGAGATTACACTTAGTTAAGGAAATATGCATATAGGACTCTCTCATGCAAACCCGCTTTCCTAATTGTTGTGCTCCTTTTGGCAATTAAAAGCTATTTTGTTTTGAAGATGCTGCATTTTAGTGACATTAACAACATTCTGGTCACTGGTCTCCAGAGGAAAAAACAGGCTTGGGTCTGTCAGGGTAACATGTTTGGCAGCAGCACAGAGATCCAGTTGAAAAGTGGTGGAACAGTGGTTCCATCCGGGGAGAAGTGGAAAGGTAGTAAAACCTGTTCCCAAAGGAGTACACTCAAGATTAAAGCAGTGCAGATCACAGTTAGCCCTGTAACTCTGACAGCTGTAAAGTACTTTATTCGTATAGCAAAACAAAAAGCACTTGCTCTGCATAGTTTCTGCTATCCACACACACCAGTTTCTTTGTAAGGTTGCTCGGTGTTCTTGTCATAACATTTGGTTTACAACTGCGAAAATTCAGAATGACAACCTCAATTTATGATAATCAAGCTGTCTCTTGTCTGCAGCATTCTGTGCAGCTCTGGTAAAATAAATTATTTTCTTTTTTTCAGCTTAAGACTTATGAAGTATATTGAACTTCCTGGCTGAGTAACAAGGGTGGCAATGAGGTTTGGTATGAAATGACTTTGACAGTGTCAGCTCAGTCTCTAGTGTACAATAGTCTTCACTATAATGTCATTACTTGGCATAATATTGACTCTGCTTGCTTAGCAATGACCAAGGATGAGCCATGACAGATTAATTATTTTGCCTTGAAACATTGTTTGGACATTTCAAGGCAGATTTAACTGCTTCTTGCTATCTGGAGTCTTTGACGTATGGCTCAATATTTCTCATAAGGCCCTATTAGAGACCAAGGATGAAATTCTGGTCTCTATGAAGTCAATGACAAAACTTCTTGTGACTTCTTCCATTGTGCTAGGATTCCACCCCAAAATCAGCACCATTTGGTGATGAGACAGACTGACAATATCCTGTAATAACAAACCTTATAGCAGTAAAATACACTTTATTAAATTAAATTAAACATTTTTGAATTAGGTTTTATATCTATATTATTGTGAAATTGTATCGAATTTCTTTAGCATGAAGACAGGATTAACATGTCCCTGGGACATGAGAGGACTTTTACAACAGTATTTGGAAAGTAGATTTCCCAGGAAATACCTGATGGAGAGAGACTGCAAATGACACACTTTGAATCCATTCTTTTGAAGCTATGCCTCGGAAAGAGAAGGTAATTGTCTGCTAATCACTGGCTCTGGAAACTTTGGATCAAAGATCCCTGAAATGTTGAATTAAAACACAAACCCAAAAATCAAGAAAATAGCCTGATCAGATATAAATGAACATTCCCTATTCTACTCACATACCTGTTGTTCCAAGGTTTAGTCCTCTCCTAACCAGGGATATTGCTGGAAATTTCATGCCTTTGTTCCTTGCTCAATCCATGACTCCCAGCTCTCCACTTGTTACACAAAGACGGCAGGAGGAAGGTCCTGATTCTTCTCCCAACACCACTTTCTGGAGACTCTCTAGGACCCTTTGTGTCTGGGTTTAACCCTTATAGGCAGTTTAGTTAACTGAATGTCTGGGGTGTCCAGAAATCCACTTCCTTGACACTACAATACAATTATATGACGGACACATTTCCACCACCTTATATCGAAAACCTACTGACTGCTACACTTGCCTTCATGCCTCTAGCTTCCATCACAGATACATTTCTCAATCTATTGTATCCAGCCAAGCCCTAAGATACAACCGGATTTTCTCCAATCCCACAAACAGAGACAAACACCTACAGGATCTATTTAGAGCATTCCTAAAACTGAAATACCCACCCTGAAAAGTGAAAAAACAGATCGACAGAGCCAGAAGAGTACCAAGACATGAACAACTTCAAGATAGGCCAAGAAGAGAAAACAATAGAATTCCACTTGTCATCACTTACAGCACACAACTTAAACCCCTTCAACGCATTATCAACAATCTACAACCTATCCTAGAAAATGACCCCTCACTCTCAGAGGCCATGGGGGAAAGGCCAATCCTCATCTACAGACAGCCCCCTAACCTCAAACAAATTCTTTCCAGTAACCACGCAGCACACTTCCATCATAATCATCCAGGAACCCACCCCTGCCATCAGCCCTGGTGCCAACTTTGTCCATATAT
The DNA here is from genome assembly GCA_019425775.1 of Rafetus swinhoei. NCBI lineage: Eukaryota > Metazoa > Chordata > Testudines > Trionychidae > Rafetus > Rafetus swinhoei. The sequence goes on from CM033424.1 coordinate 162,561,634, forward strand.
CTACACAAGCGATTTCATCACATCAGCCATTACATCAGAGGCTCATTTAACTGCACCTCCACTAACGTGATCTATACCATCAAATGCCAGCAATGCCCCTCTGCCATGTATATTGGCCAAACTGGGCAGTCTCTATGGGAAAGAATTAATGGACACAGATCAGATATCCGAAAAGGCAACACACAAAAACCTCTTGGAAAACACTTTAACCTACCCGGGCACTCATTAATGGATCTCAAAGTCACCGTGTAGTTACAGGCCAGATCCACAAGCTAAATGCACAGGGAAGCATTGGAACTTAACTTAATTTACAAGTTTGGGACCCGTCACAAAGGTATGACTAAAGACACCACCTGACTAGCACACTACCTTCCACATCCTAATGACTTAATCAGCCAAACAATGGGTACTTAAGAACAATTTGCACCTTCTCTAATAGCTTCATGTAACACAAACACTCTAATTCACTATTTTTTACCCTTCCTTCTCCCCACCCCTTCCTCTATTTATTTTGGAACTTGACTTTTAATACTCCATTCATCTGAAGAAGAGGGTTGTACCCACAAAAGCTCATGATACCATCTACATGTTTTGTTAGTCTTTAAGGTGCTGATAGACCATTTGTTGTTTTTTAAGTTTTTCCAGTAAAAGATAGTGCCCATCCCATTCATTACAGCAATATTCAGTTATACGTAAGCACCCAGTTCACCATCTGATATCTTGACAACCACCAGCATTAATTCCTAATACTGCAAGAGAGGAAACAAGCATTTTCCTTGCAAATAATTATAACATTTTTGTTTCTAGTCCTGGAAAGTCCCAAGATACCAGACAGCACAACTCTCTGATTCCAAGATAAAACATTTTGGGTTATTTTTCAGAAGTTTCTGAAATGTGAGTTATAATTTTCCTTCCCTCTGAACCCTGCAGAGTTGGAGCCATGTATTAAAACAATCTGATTTTAAATATGGCAAGACTGTATTGTTTGATCTAGCAGTTTTGGTAGGCTCTCAGATTGCATAATGCTATCGGACAGCCAGGAAAACATGCTAAATTCAGAAACATATGCTGTAGCGCAATTTACCTTTTTGTACTTTTCATTGTCTGTTTCTTTACGAACATTAATAAACAAAATACAGAAAGTAAAAGATTAAAAACATATCTATCGACATTTTGAAAATTCAAACAAATCATAGCTTTTTTTGTAAAAGGACAAAATCCTTAATAGGATATAAAGGTTAACCTGAATGACCAATATTCATTCAGGATAACCCACCTAACTCTTGCTGTTAAAACCTAAATTCCGTACCCACATAAATGTGTATACTATATGTATGTAAATATCAGAGCTATGTAAAATGGACAAACTTTATTTTCCTGTTAAAATTTTTGATGAACAGTTTTGCCATTTCTGGACAAACCCATGAAAAACTAGGAAATGCAAAGTTAAAGTAAACCCTCTCTGCAACCTTAATTCTACCTATCTGGAGTCAGCAATAGCCACTGGGAATTATCTTTATGTACTGCAGCTACATTCACTTTGTAAGGTGTAGCTGTGTTGAATGGATAAGTAGTAAGTTGGATCAGTTTGGGAGAGCTACGGTTGTGATGTTGGTAGACATGGTGATTATTTTGAAGCGTGTCATAGAGCTGCCACTGTGATATGACTAGATCTCAGTCGAAGGCCCCCTATATGTGTGCTAGCAAAAGAAAGAGACACAGGTATAATTTGGGCTTCAATCTCTATCATTTCAATACAGAATTGTACGGGTTCTGTCAGCAGCAGGGCACTAAGGTCTTCTTGCCATGGGTATTGTCATTCATGAGGTGGGAAATGAGAAAAATAGAGGATTTAATGACAAATGGGGAAAGAATAGGTTTAGGTGGTATCTTGTGTGCAAGTGTGAAGGGACTGTAAAAAGATAGGAAGTTGTTAAATCTCGTAAGTGTGGTATTCTGTCAGGGGTGTAGGTTCAATGTTTAAGATCAGGACAAGTGCAAGTAGCCCCTGTCCATTGCAGTGGAAAGGCGGAGTGGGAGTATGTGTTATGAGCATATTGGGGCATCACTGAAAGAGGGCAGAGTTACATTGGCATTGACCTTTCTTTTTACTTGCTGATTTTCTGAAGTTGAGTTTTGCTGAATTTGACATTCTGGAAGGGCATGAGCTATCACCAGGCAACCTTAACTCTGAGTTAACAAAGGTTTTTGCCATTTAATTTCCTAGCTTTTTAAACAAAAAGAAAAGTGCTTCTTAGTGGGAACTAGTGGTCATTGAGACAGTTGCAATTCCTACCTAGGTTTTCAGTTGATATGCTTCTGTGAGCAGGTAATAATAAAAAGACCTGGTTTTTTAATATAGTGTTTTCCATTAGTAGTTCTTATAGAACTTCAGTTCTTTATTCTTACTTTACAGTGCGAAACCTAGGCACTGAACAGTCAAGTGAATTGTCTGACGTCCCCCAGCAGACTACAGGCAGAGCTAGGAACAGTCCCAATCCAGTGTTTTTTCCACTAAGATTTATAGTTGCTATGTGATTCCTCAGTGCTCCTTCTCCCTCTATATTTTGTTATAGTGAAATGGAGATTATGGTCATGCTTTGACATGTTTACAACAGGTAGTATCTAACAGGGTTGGTGAGAGAAATCTCAACCATGGTGCAGGTCCCAAAACCTTGACAACTTCATTACATGGTTGTTACAGCAATGCTAAGTATGTGAGAGAGGACTGGTGTCTTTCTTGCCTTCTCCACCCCTCCCCACCATTCCCTCCACAATATTTCCAGCTCCACTCCTCTTCATAATCTCACTAAAGCCATATTACATTTTGTAAATGTTCACTAATGTTACATGGGACTAATTCTTCCTCTAAATAGATGATAAACTTGTTAAACATAAAACATAATGAGTACTGTGCTTTAGGGAGAAATATTTACTCATGGTAAAATGTATGCTACTTTGGTCATTCATTAACATTTTCACACATACCCAACTGTTGCATGAATGTTTGTGAGCAGTACATCTCTATGAATCTTACTCAGGAATTAGAGAGAAATTAATGCCACTTTTATTAATGGTAACATTTGCAAATTAATGTTCTTTACATTTGGCTAGTTACATCTTTAAAAAAAAATCACAGGTTATATAGTGGGGCATGTTGCCATTGTTTTCAGCAGAGTGGTGCCCGCTTATTTCAAGGAATAATTTTGCCCATTTGGTAGAAATTATTTTAAGAGACATAATGTAGCATTAAAAACTATACAAGTTGGATAACCAGTTACCTGAACTATGACATGGATAACAAAGGAGTAAAATAATCCAACTGCAATACAAAATAGCATGTGGCTGATGCTATTATTTTTATTCATGTGATTGTAGTACTTAGCAGGTCCGTCCAGGATAATAGCCTTATGGTGGTAGAGAGTGTACAAACACAAAGAGAGATGCAGTAAGAGCTCACAGTCTACATGGACAAAGCAGACAGTTTGGGAGGAAGGCACTGTTATTACCCCTTAAGATCTAAAGACCAGGAATGAATCAAAGAGAGATTAAATGACCTTCCTGAAGTCATACAAGAGGTCTGTGGAAGATCTGGAACCAAACCCCAATCCTTTGAGACCCAGTTCACAGCCTCAAACACAAGGCCAGCCTTTCTTGAATGCTTGCTTAAATAATAACAGCTTTCAATCTAATTGTTTCAGTCACATATTGCCTTTGTTTTCTGGCTGCATTAATTATATTTTATAAAACCATGGATTGGTTAAAAGAGATAATAAAACCATTGAAAAATGTGGGCAATAAATACATATAGCTGCTCTTGTATTATGTCCTGCAGTTTTTCTGTGATTCAACCCCTAAACTCTCTGTTAGTTACTGGCAGCTCATTCTGCTGATTTCCCATTAGAATAAATAAGGAGGCTACAGCTACGTAGAGAAGAGACATATATTATGAAAACATGAAGAAAACCTACCAAGTTTATTATTAGATCATAGTATTTTTTAGTGCAAGGGTCACTGTGGGGAACACAGCAGAAAGAGCAACGAAATAGGTTGTAATAATGTCAAAGTAAAGTAAAGTTAATAGCAATCCTGTGGTAGGATCATAGGATTTGTCAACAAGAACAGACTATTGATCCATCAAGTCTGGTATGCTACTTCCAGCAGTGGCCCTTTTTACCAATGACTGCAGAAAAGTGTTTCTCATCTCTCTTTCTTGGTTGTTCTGTAGGGATACTGCAGCTCAGGATTAATTTTGTCTAAAGTTGTTACATGGACTCCTGGAGCTCCCAACAAATGCATTTGTGGCATCATTCTTAAACAGGGCACACAAAACTCCACAGAAGGCATGAAGGCATAATGGATTAGTGAAGGCCCAATTAACCCAAAATGAATCACCTGAAGCAGGAGGTAGGCTTCCAGAGAGGTACTTAGAAAAAGAGGGATCCTGCTCAGACAGTGAGAACAGACATGAGGCTCTCATTGTGGGAGAGAAGGCTAGCTAGGGATAGAGATTGAGAAAAAATGGTGCCTACGGATCTCCTGAAAGAATGGGAAGAGTTTATATTATTTTATATTTGTTTGGGACTTTGGGTGCCCTCAAAAGGGCAGAACTGTAAGTGACCTAGCTAGAGGGCTAAGTCTCTGCAACCTAGAAGGTATTGAAGGCTGATTGGAGCAGTGGCACACCAGATGGAAAACAGACACTGTGTGGGCTAATCAAAGAGTTGTCAGCTGCTTTCTTGGAGCAGAGGAAGTCTGGGCTTTGGTTCCATTGTCTCCTCACTCCTTTGCATTGGCTAGCACTGATCAGTCCTTGACATGCCCTAAGTTCATGGTCTTTAAATGCACTAGACTCACAAACAGATGAACAAATCATCCCTTAGTAAAAGTTTGGAAGGAAGAAGGTTGTTTGCTGTACAACTTAAGGAGACTCTCCCAGCATGCATAATTATAAGTGCTGTTTTATTTGTATCTCCACTTGCATTTGTTAATATACACCTTCCAGTTTGATAACATAGGGTATGACTTTGTCCTTAGTGGCATGGATTCAGCAGGGGTAACACCCATATTACTGAAAGCAGAATGGTGTTCATAGTGCTGTAGAACAGGGTAACCCTGTTGCTTGGTATCAAGTAACACACATTTCATGTATATAATATTGGAATCCTGCAGTACAACCTGATAAGGCAATTCATCATTCAGATAGTAATCTGTTTATTAATCCACTCTCCCTTAAAAACTTTTCAAAGTTAAACTGTGTAGACTTCTTTGATGGTATGTGTACATATCTATGCTAATGTGACTGCACACAGCGGCTCTGTGATATTGGCAACTGTCCCCCTGAGACTTAAGCAAGACAAATAAGCTCATGTGGTCTGTGACAGCAGCACTGTACTTATGAACCAGCACTTCAGTGAGGCAAAGTCAGCATATGTTAATCATGTGCTCTATCTAGTTTTCCTTTTGTCCCAAAATCAGTTAATAAGTTCTGCAGTGTTTACTTCCATGCAGAGAGGACAAAAGGCAATTTATTTTAATAGGATTTTTTTTTTCTATTTAAGTAAGTCTCCTTCTTAGGCCAGTCTCCTTCTTAGGCCAAATGATGTGTTGAGGAATAAAATGGATTGTCACTAGTGGTTTATTCATATAACCTCATGGCATAACATCACAAATGGAAACTGTCACCCCAGAGCCTGTTTCTGCAGCAATTGTCTTTAATGTCACATGCTCAAGTGGCTTATGAATAATTAATACAGAGAAGTCCACTTCAGTGATGCAAAAAAACCATTTTTGGCCTTTGATTTTCAGTAAGTCTTGACACTGCTAAGTTTCGATGAAAAAAATAGAAATGACTTCATACCTCTAAAATTGGTAGTGATATGTCCAGCATGAACGTATCAGAGGGAAGACTTAAGATTTCTTAAGAACATCAGGATCCTACTGATTTTCTAATGTAATAACGTAGTCTTTAGCTAGAGTGGAACTGAGGGGAGGGAGGAAACTTTTCTACCTACAAAATAAGCTCTATCCATGTGAGTTGCCAAAATGAGATGTTCATTCAGGGTACGTCTAGACTATAAGGCTTTTTCAAAAGAATCTTCCAAAAAAGCCTCTTTAGAAAGAGAGCGTCTAGACTGCAATCACTTCTTTCAAAAATGCGAGACGCTTTTTCAAAAGAGAGCACCCAGGCAGTCTGAATGCTCTCTTTCAAAAAAACCCTGTTTGCATTCAAGAACACCTTTTTCCAAAAGAGTAGTTTTGAAAAGTCATTCTTCCTCATAAAATGAGGTTTACCATGGTCAAAACCCCCGCTGTGTTCTTTCAATTTAATTTTGAAAGAACGGGGCAGCAGTTTAGACGCAGGGGAAGTTTTTTTTCGAAAAAAGGCTACTTTTTTCGAAAAAACCTTGTAGTCTAGACACACCCTCAGAGAAGGTTGTGAAAGTGTTCAAAATATGATTTTGCATTCTTTGTGAGTTCCAATGGAGAAAAATACCAAGTAAGTAGAAATCATTCCTCATGTTTACCTGAAAAGTTGTGTGTGCATTTTGGTCACAGTGGGTTCTTCATTAGAAAAGTAAAAATACTCTTATTGTGCACTTAGAGTTGCACATGCACCTCAGGTAGAGAAATCTTCCCAGTGTATTCTATGGGAGATATCTTGGGCTGCTGTTACTGTTATTCATTACAAGTATTACATTGTGCCTACACACCAAAAAGAATCAGAGCCACATTGTGCGGAAGCCAATTCAACAAGGAAAATAATTCAGATATAATTTTTCTGATACAAAACTATCCAAACTGTACATTTAATCATTTATGAAGGCTCGTTGGCTTGTGATCTTACATACTGATTTAGCACAACATTCAAACACAGAGGACCCTGAAATAAAGTTTCCAGTCAGCAGCAGACAATGGACCATGGGCTAGGTTTATAATCACTTGTCTCACTATGAGGTATGAATATAGGCTTTGAGCCTTTTATTCTCCTTTACTGAGGCGCTGCTTACCAAATAAATAAAATAAAATAAAAATAAAAATGGATTTTTAGTAAATGAACAAAGTGACGGTAACCTTAAAGTAAAATACTGGTTTGTTAACCCCATCTCTGAAAAATCCCTTCTTTGCCTAATGCACCAAGATGCTTTCCTGACTATAATGAAATTGTTCCTGAAAAAACATCCACCTGTGTACCAACTTGAACCTATCAACCAAAAAGATGCTGGTATAATCATGTTCAAAACTCTCTCTGAATCAGGGTTGGGGAACCTAAGGCCCAGGGGATAGATGTGGCCCCCGACTTGCCTGGGTCCAGCCCTGAGGCTCGGGGCTCCCTGCAGCATTGGGGAGCCCATTCTGGTGAGGTGTGGGGTTTTTTTTGTTTGTTTCTTACTTGTGTGTAGCCCCTGACTGATTTTTCTGTGGGTCAATGGCCTCCAACCAAAATAGGTTGCTCACCCCTGCTCTAAACCCTGCACTGCTTGTATTAAATCAATTTTCTGGCCAATGTGAAGCTCTGACAGTTTACTTCGCCACAAAATATGGTCCCATGTATCTCAAGTTTATTGTTTGTCTTATAGCATAAGTATCCTGGAGAGAGGGCCGAGGACAATGACTATATTTTTTCACAAAACTGGACTGGTGCTTCATAAATACTTTACATAGTAATCATGCTGGTCCCTTCTGGCCTTGGAATCTATGAATCTATAATAAAATTCTACCCAATCAAAAGGAACCCTAGGCACTGAAATGTAGATTTAATCTCATTGTACCTGATTCATACTAAATGCAGATTATTTCCTCGGGTTTTGCCCATTTGGATCATGTAATTAAAGACTATCATAATGCATACATACAAAGGGACTGAATTAAGGTTGCACAGGTAGCCTTAATTCTGGCTTTTTCTAGCTTCTGAGTGATTGACTTGGCAAACATAATAAGTTTCTTTTTACTTAGCTGTATGTCTGTCTTTAATTAAATGAATATATTAACAATATACTGCATTGGCAATATATCATACCAAAATTAGTTATATCTTAAATATTTTTCCTTCGGGTTTATAAATATACACCTGTGTTTACAAAACATATGGCCATAGAGATAGCGTGTATATTTTTTCAATAATACTGCATAATTTCTTATTCTAGACACATTTTGGTATAATATAGCATTGACAATATATTTTCAATAACAACAATGCATGTTGCACATATCCATTATAATATATAAAATAAAAGAGTTATCTGGTAGGAGACACTAAGGCACTCCAAATAGTCTGTCTATATACAAAATATTTTAATTATAATTTTAATTCATTAAAATGGGCCATAGTCATCCTTGCCATTTCAAGAATGTATGGTGATGGCATAAAAAATCGTTTACTGCTCTTGTGCGGTCAGCAGAAAGATCGGGTGAAATTGTAGCTCCAATGCTCAGGGGAGTAAAGAAGCTGTGATTTCCTACTACTCTAGTGGGGAGGAGGGTTAGGTGCCAAGGTGAAAACAGGGCCACAGCTCCAAACTGCTATGCACCAGGCAATGTCAAATGCTTTCACAGATACATTGAACTGCATCCCACAATATAGCATAGGACAAATACTATTTTTTATTATCATTGAAGTATTGTCTAGAAATATGGATCAGGACCTCTAGAGTACATACTGCATGCTTATTTTGAAATAAGCTATTTCAGATTTTTTCCCCCGAAATAGCTTATTTTGAAATAGCACATCTACACTTCAGGGAAGCCTCAAAATTAGTCTGAGGCAGGCTTCCCTAATGTGGACATACTACCTTGAATTTAGAGCCCCAAGAAGCACTGGGGAGTAATTACTTTGAATGGCCCTGGAGAGGAGCTATTTCGAAATAGCAGCAGTGGAGCATCCACACTACAGCTATTCCAAAATAGTTATTTTGGAATAGGAGTTATTCCTCGTGCAATGAGGTGTACAGATTTCAAAATAAGCCATCCGTTATTTCAAAATTAGTTCAAAATAACAGAATTGCTATGTAGATGCTCGCATTGTTATTTCGAAATAACTGTGCTGTGTAGACGTACCCCTACCATGCCAGGCATTAAACAAAAAGATGGTCCCTACACCAAAGACATTACATGAAGTATCTATGCACTTGGGACCTCACAAAATGTGATCATTTTTATATGTTGTGATTTTCTATAAGACTTCTTTATATGGAGATATGAACAGCTGTCAGATCTGCCTTTTCTCTTTCTGTCTTGAACTCAAGGTTTAACTGCATTGCTGCTACCAATGCTCTGTCTGTGCTACTCTGTAACTGGCTTTTGCTAAATACACGAGCCTTCTTTCTCATGTTTTCTACTCTGCCTACACCACACTGACTCACACTTAAGACCGATCTTGGATATTTGGCATTACTGAATACCAATTCCTTTTCCCCCCCCACACATTAATGTAGCAACATTACATTTGTTGAGAGATCTAATATTTTTTACCATCCCCTACCTCAGACACTTGACAAATGCATGTGCCATCTTTAAGATGAACAAACTCTAAAGCCCAGGGTTACGGGAATGATTTCTGAACATATGCATTTCACATAGCGTGCATCAAACCAGCACATATGTGTATGAGCAAAACCAACAAATACTATAAAGCTTGCTAGCAAATTTACAATTACATGCCAGCTTTTTATGTGCTCTGTTACAACATAATTGGTTACATTACAGAAGTGATTGGTGTGATACTAAAAGTGGTAAAACCCATATAGAATAAATGATTATAGTTTAGCTGGTGTCTGCTTCGGTACATATCTACCAAATAAGTCTACTTTTCCTCACACCTGGGTTACACATTTTCCTCAAAGGGCTAATAATGTGAAGGCAAAAATATAAACCTAAAGCAGACCCTATTTTAAAATATCTAAGCTTAAGAGAAAAATGCTGGGTTTATCTAAAAAAACCACTCTCACCATGCTCAAAACACATCTCCAAGGCATTATATATGCAATAAAAGAAAAAACAAAAAGCTCTTTAAGGGCTTTCCTGGTAGCTCATAGATGTAGAAAATAAATAAATAAACTAAAACTGTATTTTCCTTCACTGAGACTCCTCCTAGGAATACACTGGACAAAATTTAATCTTTCTTCTGTGCATAATACTAATGCAGCAGCTTTGTGTGCCAGCAAGTAATACCCCTCAGTCCAGAATCAATATGTTGGAGAGAGCCACTCCATAGCAAATCTAATGTACAAATAGCACTGTTACCTCACGAGACCCTCAATGCCAACAGGTAAAAGGTTTGCTGTCATGTAATTGTCATGTAACAAACTCACTAAACTTTATCACATTGTAGCCCTAGTATACAGCTAGACTGAAATGTTGGGAGAGGTATCATATGAAAGCTAATATCATAGTGGTCTATGCATTGCAAGATATATGTATGGAAGTTAGTCAAGAAGTTGAATATATGTACTAAAACTTCATTTACACTCTATAACCAGGCAGGGCTGAAAAAAACATGGCTCTTCCAGAAAAAGGAATGTTGTCTGCTTAGATCTCTGGTGTAAATTAAACAAGATGAGCCAAATACAATGGGAGTTCATCTGCATCTAAGGTAACCAAGCTGACAGGAGGATGAGAAAGATTTGCTGGACTATAAGAAATATAAAAAAGAACCTCTTAGTTATTAACATTACTGAGGGAGCATAAAGGACAGTGTTTTTGCCTCCATGAAAGTTGCATCTTGGCTCATGGGGATTGTTGAGAGATTGTTGAGATGAACACTGTCTTAGATAAAGATTTTAGCCTATTACAAGTTATGATTAGTGTCTCAGAAATTAAATTTTCATTTTATTAGCAACCCTCACTGTTTCCATTATTCTTTCTCAATACTCACTTGAATCTGTGACTCTTTGTCCTTTGTAAATGAACCTATTCTCTTTTTACTATAAAATCATCACAGTTCTCTGATATTGAATGACATGTTGCTTCTCGGCTGAATTAAATACTCTGATGTGTGTAATACCTCATTGGAGGCTGAGGATTTGGTAATTAGTGTCAATGTCCAGTAACTGGGGCTGAACACTACAGGGTGATTCTTCTGTGACGTTTGAGAACCGAGTACATCTAAGTCAACCTGCAAGGCAAAGTAAGGGGCTGGCAAGTTCCTGAGAAGTTTGATTGGTATGGCTAATAGACAGGGGTGACAGGGAGTTGTCTACCAGTTTAACATCAGGAAACAGAGGTGGATTAATGTTTCCTGGGATCCTGGGCTAGAGCAAGTGGGAGGCCCCTCCCCACGTCTTTTACTTGTGGTCCTTCTTCTGTTCCCCCCTTCACATGTGACCTAGCCAATGATTCATTCCCTTCTGCCTCTTCCCTCGGGACCCATCCCATTCCACACAGGGTCCCCCCATTGATAGACCTAACTGCCATGAATCTATCTCTAGCTATTTTTTGAACCCTGTTAAAGTCCTAGTCTTCACCACATCCTCTGGCAAGAAGTTCCACGGGTTGACTATGCACAGAGAGAAGAAAAACTTCCTTTTGTTTGTTTTAAACCTGCTGCCTATTAATTTCATTTGGTAACCCTTAGTTCTTATATTGTGGGAATAAGTAGATAACTTTGCCTTATTCACTTTTTTCACACCAGTCATGATTTTATAGACCTCGATCATATTCTCCCACCTTATAGACCTCGATCATATTCTCCCACTGAAAAGTCCAAGTCTTTTCAATCTTTCTTCATATAGGAAACGTTCCAAAATCCTAATCATTTTTTGCCCTTTTCTAATGTCAAGCTGAGACTTAAAAACCTCTTAGGATGGAAATTCCACACCTTCCTAGGTAACCTATTCCAGTACTTCACCATCCTCCTGTATGTCCTATGTCCCTTACCAGTTTGAAAAAAGGCACCTCAGATCTATTCAGGGAATCAAAATGTCATTTTGAGACTCTAACAGCCCTGAAAAGCAATAAAACAACACCCTAAAACAGCCTTCAGGATCAGGAGTGCTGCCATTTTACATGTAATAGAAGCACAAGTCTTGTCAGTCATCTTACTGAAATCTGGCTTCTTTATTCAGAGGATAAATTATCCATCCAAGTTGAGGCTTGAAGATTTTAATTTGTGGTGTTCAGAGAGGTCTCTGCCAAAGCATATGATCAACAAACCCAGGAAAGAAATTCTTCACTGCTGTATTTGCTTTAACAGAGTCTTTACAATGAGCAGCTCTGTACAGGTGAAAATAGATGCCAGAAAATATCACAGTAGATTAAATTTAAAAAAAAAAAAACATCCTCAGATGCAGACAATTATTATGTAATGAAGACACTAAATGTTTATCCTTTTCCCATTTTATGCCAATCTTGGTAACCAAACATCATTGCTTGGAAAAACCAGGACAACATGACAAATTTAAACATCCATCAGAGTCACAAGTTTGACATATACATGAGCAGCTGCACTCAGGTATGTGCATTTCTGATCTGGCTTTATTTCATATCATATGCAGGGTGGCCTCTGAAAACTACTCTGTGTTTTCCAAAGACAAAACATTGATCTAGTTTTGGAAAACCTTTAGGAGTTGGGTTATTTTTTGTAAGTAGATTGGTCTGGTATAGGTTGGATACAGATACCACATTAGACAGGCCATTGAGATGACATCCTGGGCCAGAGAAGTGAGCAGGAGTTTTGCTACTGACTTAAATGGAGCCGAAATTTTGCAGTTGGTATTTACTAGTGGAAGTGGATAAAAGGGATTCATATAAATGATTCAAGTTTTAGGGCACTCCTAACTGTAAATCTTAGATTTGCAGCAAGTGGAAATTATAGATGCCAACATTGCTCTTATAAAGCTTTTCGCATTCAGAAAGATGACATTGTTCTACAAGTATTCTGAGTTAATTATCTAGGAAATCTCTCTCAAAATTGTAAAAACTTTCTAATTAGTAAAAAGATTTAAATAAGATCACTGCAAGGTCCTCTAGCAAACTTCTTATTGTATAAAAAAGAAATAGGCTAAAAGACAGCAAGATAAAAATGTCTCTGTACACAGTGCTCACTGATGTGAGCATAATCACAGAACAGCAGCAGCTTCTATCCCATTTTAAGTAAAAGATGGCCATCTTGGTTAGTCTTTCAGAAAATAGCTAATTTGTTGATAAATTGCTCCTGTCACATTTTAAAAAGATGTTGGTGGTTTGAACGAGAATGATCTTCTTCTTCCAATGATTTAACATTTAAGGGCCAAAGAATAGCATACATTAGATGTGTAAAAGATCTAGCTGAAAATGTGTCCAAACTATTTCTTTTTATACTCTTATCAATTAGCAAAACATTTTATATGATTTATTAAATGTACTTACTGATAAATATGTTGCCTGGTAATATAAAAATACTTCACATGGTTTTTACTCATGATTTATACTTTCAATAAGCTTTAATTTAATCAGATGAGACCTAAATCAGGCTAAAACACTTCAGAAAACCACCTAATGTACTATTTCATCCTTCAAATATCTCAGATAAAAAACAGCTATAAGCTAAGTAAAAAAAATCCAGTTTAATATCTATAACAGCTTCCCTCACCCTATTCCAAACTTTTCTCTCCAAAAAAGGATAAATCAAATAACACTTGCCTTAAAGAGGCATCATTTTGTGTCCTAGAGTGTCAGCCATCTCATGGCATGATTCTCCATTACCCTGAATCACACATATGAATGGGGCAGAAGTGGCAAATCTCAGTAGGAGTGTGTTTTAGCAAGTGCATTGCTTCTCTTGGCACCCATCAGAAACCAAAGTGAGCAATGGAGGTCCCTCTCTATGAATCGTGATAAGGAAAGTCCTCACGGCAACAATGTAGCTTCAAAGGAACTGTGCTTCCATAAGGCCTCAGAATTGACACAGAGCTCTTGTGTGAAATCTGCTCTTGGTAAGGAACCTAATCCTTGTGTCACAAAGAGACAAATTCTGCACAGCAGCTAGAAAAGTTTGGAGGAGACCGTATGGGATCATTGCAACTTTCTTCCACCTAGTCACTTAGGACAGCCCCCTATGCTGAGACAAGACCAAGTAAATCTAGACCATTACAGAGTGGGGTTTGTCCAAAACTTCCATTGGTAGCCTATTACAGAATTTAATTATCTTTCGGCCTGATCTACACTATGGAGAGTGGGAGAAGTCGATCTAAATCATGAAACTTTAGCAACATAAATATTGTAGCTGAAGCTGACATCCATAGAACTGCTTTCCATGGTGTCTTACCATGGTGCATCGACAGACACTTTCCAATTGACTCCTCTTGCATATCTCATTCTGGTGGAATACTGAAGTTGCCAGGAGAATGATTGGAAGTTGATTGATTGCATCTATACCAGATGTGGTAAATTGATCCCCACTGGATTGATTACTGTCTGTAAATCTGGCTGGTAGTGTAGACATACCCTAATAGTTAGAAAGTTTCCTCTGTCATCTGACCTAAATTTCCTTTGCGGCAGACTAAGTCTTTATTATTTCTTGTCCTACCTTCATCAGACATTGAGAATAAATCATCACTGTTCTCTTTATAACAGCCCTTAGCATGTCCGAAGACTGTTATCAGGTCCCACCTTAGCCTTTGTTTCTCAGAACTAAACATTCCCAGGGTTTTTTTTGTTTGTTTTTTTTTAACTTTTTCTCATAGGTCAGGTTTTCTAAATTTTTTACTAATTTTGTTGTTTTCCTCTGGACTCAATCCATTCCTCCCCGGCCCACCCTAACATGTGGTGTCCTCATTTGGACACAATACTCCAATGGAGGCCTCATTGGTGTCAAATGGAATAATTATCTCCTGCATCTTACATACAACACTTCTGTTAATACACTCCAGAATGATATTAGGCTTTTTTGGAACTGCATCACTGTTGACGCATATTCAATATGTTATGCACTCTAGCCCCGAGGCCCTTTCCGCAGTACTATCATAGCCATATTATTTCTCAGGTTGCAGGTGGGCATTTGAGTTTTCCTTCTAAATAAGTACTTCACACTTGTCTTTACTGATTTTCATCTTACTGAATTCAGATCAGTTCTTCAGCGTGTCAAGGTTATTTTGAATTCTAATCAAACAGATGCCTACCTAGTTAAATACCCACATTATTACCAGATTTTGAGTTCTGGAAACTTGTGTTTTTTTAATCTCAAAATGCCTCATCCACTTCCTCATTTGGTTGTCCATAGTAGACTCCTACTTTGACATCACCCGTATTTTTTACCCAGACTTACAGATGGTCTGACTCCCACCTCCAACTGTACCTTAAGTACACATTCAAATGTATACATTCTTAAGGCATAATGCAACACCTCCTCCCTTTGTACCCTACCTGTCCTTCCTGAACAAGCTATACCACTCCTCATCAATATTTCAGTCAAGAAACTTATTTCACTAAATCTTTGTGATGCCAATTAAGTCATAATTTTGCTTGTATACCAATATTTCCAGTTCTTTCTGTTTATTCCCCATACTCCTTGCATTTACATATAGACAAGTTTTGTTGTTAGCAATGAATCATGGGAGAGGAACTGGATGGAAATGAGTCCTATCTAAAATGTATAAAGCTGCCATGACCATACTGGTTGAAATTATAACCTTAATATGGAACATTAAACAAAAGATAATAGAGCATTCCTTTAATTTATAGCTTAAAAACAGATCATAGCATGCTCAAACTCACCACCTGAATGTGGCTTCCTATCAGAAAGGGTGAAAACATTTTCAGGAGTGACCATGTGATGCCAAATTAGATATTATACTGCTCCCCACTCTTCCTTGGCTCAGTCACAAACACTTCCCAGCATGAAGGCTGTAGAACTGATTCTGATTTCACAGCAGTGTGAATAAAGAGAAAGTGCAATAATGCCAATGGACTGACACCAAAGTAAAACTGGGAAGTTTCAGAACTCTGTTAGTACAGAGAAATGCTCCTAAATTTTCCACTTTGCAGAGAATGAGGGGATGATATTGAAAACAGAGGAAGACTCCAATAATGACTGCTAATTGCTGCCATCCACAGCAACACTCTGTGCACCACAGATGGAAGAAAAGATTCTCATTCCTGGCCTCCATTTATACTTTCTTCAGTTAACATTACAAAAATTTAGTTTGTCAGTTTCCCTACAGGAGAGCTACTGAGCCTGAAGGCTCAGGAACTCTTGATAACAAACACAACTCCCAGCTTCAAGAGGTACTAAAATCTCAAGATTCTCAAATGCAAAATATGGAGCTCATTTGCATGAGAGCACCTTCTCCCCAGTGTGTGCGGTCAAGTGACTTAGTACCTCCTGGCCATGCCATAAAGCTAGAAATTGTTTTTTGTCCTCTATAGCAACCCAGTCTTCCTTGCAGTAAGGCTGGATGCCCCAAGAGGTATAGAGTATCTTCTTTTGGTGAATATGGCCCTGAAGGCGCAGCAAACGGCAATGTGTAGTATAAATTACAAGAATTTTACCAAATAAGATCTACATGTAATATGTTAAGGAAAAACATTAGTATTGCTAAACTTTTTGTTATTACTTCTGCCTCAAGCATGTAGCAGTAATTTCTTAAGACCAAGTTCATTTTTTTTCATCTTACTAAAGCAAATACATGTTATAATTAGTTTCTTCATACTTGCATATTAGGTTCATAATACTTTATTACAAAATTCCATACACATGGAAATTAGACTTAATTGGATTGGCTCATAAATCTGTTATTCCCCAATTACATAACAAAAATACATTAACTGAATGTGATTTATGGATAAGGTACTAGTGAATGTTTATGATGCATTCACAGTCTTCATTTGCATATCCTAATTAGCAGTTTATTAATCTTAAATGAATACGGAAATTAACAGCATTTTAATCTCCTAAAATACATCTTTCTTATCCTTTCATTAACATCCTTCAGTATTGGTTTGAGAGAATTTTTAACAGTTTATGAAAGATACACTGTGTGTATATGTACATATATAAACACATATGCACACTGTCTCTCACACACACTCCCCATGAATTTGTACTCACTTTTTATTTTGGAAAATTTGTACTGAGGACAATGCAGCTTTGCTAATGTAAAGGGAAAGGAAAATTAGATGACAAGTCAGGAGTAAGCTCCCCCCGATTATAGATATACATTGTCCCTTTGCCACGCAGAAGCAGATTTTATACCTTTGCAATATCAACATTCTGTTTAGAGCAGAAATCAGTCATCTGAAGTCAGGTATTTCCTTAATGTTGTTTATTTACAAGATGTATACAGGGGATGTTCGCACACAGCACCACTCTTTCACCAAGGAGCAGTTGTGCTATGGCTTTTGTCCCTTTTAGCATTTGTGCACACTTTGGGCTTCTCTACAGGAATATTTAGTTTGTTGCAAGCTGAGGTGTGAACCAGGCATAGGTGAAAGTATATTGACAAATTGTTAATGAGTATCAGTAGGCTCCACATGACAATGTGTGTGGCAGGTGACTGGGAGGCAGATCCACATGGCAGCTTGCTGAGAATTTGCCTGCAGAGAAGTCCCAAGATGAAAGGTAGTAATTAACACACAGTAAAATTCCAATGGGTGCATTACAATCATGGTTTTCATACACGCAAGCCGGTCAATTGCTATGTCCACACTAGGAGTTGGCTAACACATGGTAAAAACACACCTTTCTCCTAGTGCAAATGATGTTCATTCTTATTATTTCTAGTGTAAGATTTATCAAATAAAAAATATCCCCCAATAGTACCCATGTAATAGGACTTCTGAATACAATCATAATCTACATTTCAGCTTATCTACATGGTTGTGAGAGTGTGGCAAGGCAAGATGCACCTCTAAGGTGCTTTAAACTGACTGTCCGTGTGGGCTCTGCAACCAAATACTAAAATCTCTGTACTGCAAACTGACATATGGCTACCTGAAGCTGTAACATGTTTCACATGCTGCAGAATTTTAGTGCACGATAAACAAAATCCACATAGTACGCAGCAAGCTAGAGCTCTCTGCAATTACTCCATGGCTTGGGCAATAAGTCTATGTGGACAAGCCTTAATAATAGCTCCCCCCTCATCCGTACAAATTCAATTCCTCTAATCAGAGGCTAGAGGGTCTCCTTCAAAGTGCTTCCATAGAACATCTTATGGAGGGAGAAGCACATCTTATGTAAAGAAATTCTTGGCATGTTAACATCCTAAAAGTAGTAAACAATACACGCTCTCTTTCTTTCACTTGCCTTCAAACAAAAGACATCTGTCAAATGAGCTACAGGGATGAAACATAAAATGATGGCATGGTAGTAAAAATTCCAATGCACAGCCACTGGGTCTCAGATCTCCCAGTTCAATACAGAGGATGACAGCCCTGGCTCAGCCAGATATCAGGCAGGTGTTGTTTTTAATTTTATTTATCTCTGCTAACATGTCATTGCTGCTCATTGGGCATCACTGGCTCATTGATTTGAAATTCAGCAGATTGTAATTTGCATGTGTAAATACACATTTGCTAGGCATAACAATATTTTGTATTAACAGGACTTAATGCCCATATTGCTATCCCTTCTTTCCTTTTCTGTTTAAATTCAACCACAGACTGTGAAACTAGATTTACTTGCAAATTGTTCGTTCTCTCTCTCTCTCTCTCTCTCTCTCTCACACACACACACACACACACACTTTACTATATATACATACCCTTTGAGAAGACTCTGGTCTCATTCATCCAGTATAACGGACAATAACTGATTCTATGATCACATACTGGGGTGAGGGAAGATGACTAAGATTACTGCTCTGGTAGTTTTTTAGCATTTTACTTCACTGCAAAGGGCCATTCTTAGGGTACTGCTAACAAGACAAAGTTTGAAAGCCTTAGTGTGAATATTTACTTTGACAAGCCAGCAACTGAGAAGAAACCATCTCTCCTTCCTTCCCCTGCCTCTTGCAGGCAGGAGCCAGTCAGTTACTCTCATGTCCCCCCAGTAACTGAATGACAGTAGGAGTGGGTGGGACAAGCTCAGAAACCAGATGCTTTTGGAAGCATCTTGCTCCCTTCCCCCCATACACCCTGCAAGCCATTGGAAGGGAGAAGGAATTAGTGAGATCTCAAGTTCCCCCCCTGTTTCCCTTCTCCAGCTAAGAAGGGTGGAAAAAGGGAAAGTGGCAGACATGTTCCCAATGCACCTAGATCCACCATTCACGCACCTGGTTAATGAGGTGAGCATTACTCCCAGATCATCACCTGCTTTAAGAATAAAGAAAACCAGTTTGTACAGTATTCCCCTTCTATAATGCTCTTTTAGGATCTAAAATGAGGATGTATACTATAATAGAATAGGAAACCTATGCCAAAAAAATAAGTCCTTTCCCCCTAAAATGCTGTCTAAATTAGAAATACAGAGTCTTCATCCAAAACTGCCAAGTACTTTATGAAGATGGATAACAATAATCACCTTCATGGTACAGAGATAGGGAAAGTGACTTTAAGCTCAAGATTTGTGTAACTGACCAGTGATTCTGGATGCTTCAATAGTTGGGTGTCAAACCACACAGATTTTGAGAAAATGCTATTTCTACTCTAAAAATCAAGCCCCTTTAAAGTTTCTCCAGACACACATCCCATAATGGAGGCTTTTAAAATTTAAAAACCTTCAGGAGGTAGCCGAGTTAGTCTGTAACGAGAAAAATTTAAAAAACAATGAATAATCTAGCAGCACCTTGAAGACTAACAAAACATGTTGATGGTATCATGAACTTTTGTAGGTAGAACAATTTGCACCTTTTCTATCAGCTTCTTGTAACATAAACACTCTAATTCACTATTTTTTCCCTTCCTTCCCCACTCCATCCCCTATTTATTTTGAAATTGGACTTTTAATATTCCATTCATCTGAAGAAGTGGGTTGCACCCAGGAAAGCTCATGATACCATCTACATGTTTTGTTAGTCCTTAAGGTGCTGCTAGACTATTCGTTGTATTTTAAGATTTTTTTTTTCAAAATTTTAAGTCACTTTTGAAATATTGGACAGAGGTTTTAAGTGATTTGGTAGTCAAAGGCACTGCTAAAGATACAGCTCAGTTCTCTTGACTCCACTACACTATGATGGTAAAGTACAGTACAATAGACTATACCAAGGAATATACAAAGATATATTGTCACTAAACCTGGAATGTTTTCTGTTGTATTGAGGAGTGTGCTATAAAGAGAGCTATTTTATATCAGCAGAGGTACAGAGAGGGAAGTTTCTAGTATTTTGGAGATATTATCTTATGAGTAAATGAAATTATTTTCCTCTTAAAATATACTGGGTAGTGTAAGAAATATTAATTTGCATGAGTGTGTACACATCTGCTGTTTACTTGTAAATGCCTAAAAATGGACTAACATAGAAATGACTAAACATTGACATGAATAGGAAATCTATATATAAAACCCATTAGATTTGCTATGTGCAATCCAATCTCTCTGGTTTCTTGTACATCTGGTTATACAAAGATAAGTAACAGACAATTGTAAGGGATGCAAGTGGTGAATATAGTATTGATTCTCAGTGTGAAGGGTTTTTTTCAAAATTTGAATAACAAACTGAGTTTGTGAACCCATTCATATTTATTAAATCTGACTGCACTGACAAAATAATGTGAGTGTACAAACATTAATCTATGCATAATACATCATGTTGACTATTTGACTATGGTTCTTGCAGATCTGATTAACTGTATTTGTATAGCATATGTGCAAACTAACTCCCAGCCTATTGAATTAGGTACTCTGAATTTGTTCTCTGCTATCTGGACAGAGTTGAATTCAATCAGAATAGCATGTTCTTATGCTGCTTTACTTTCACTATGTGTTTCCTAGGACTAATGTTTAAATAATGTTATTTAATAATACACCCTAAATACAATTCAGTGAGTCAGAAGTTACAAAAAAATTCACTTATCTGATAGATCCTGATAGTTTAATTTCAGGGCCATCTATCAATCTGTAATAAATGATTTCCAGTGCGTATTGGCCTGTGTGTAACTATTTGTAAGTAGTTTGTTAATTATCCCTAAATAAGAAACCTACAACATAATTTTAGCAAAACTGGTTATACTGTAATCTTATTGGATTTTATATAATAACCATGCAGATATATTAACAGTTTATTAAATTGTGCATTATGGGGATTCACTATAATTTGAGTAAAGAAAGGTAGACTAATTCAGCTGATGTGTTTTTTAAATTCCTTTGGGTAATTAACTACAGTTGTACAAAGCATGTCTAAATTGGCTTAAAGAGATTTGTGTTATCTGTTTCTTCATTTTGCATGGGTTTACAATCTATGAGTTTTGTTCTGAGTTTTGGACTTGAGCAAATTCATATTGGAAGCAAAACTTGGTTGATATTCACATTGCTACATTTCACATGGTTTAGTGTGGATTCTTAGCAGATTGTTTGTGTAATGGATTCCTGCCCCCATGCTTTATGAAATTCATTTATGGATACAAATATGCATAACTCGAAGATGTTTTGGACAAAATACCTCATGTAACCAACTATCACTTTTAATGTCTCAGTTCACTGGATCTGTATATCTTATTTTGGTATATGCATCATTCTTATATGTAAAGTTAGAAATATGGGATAGGAAATGGTTTATGGTTTTAAATGTGTAAATGAAAGCCATCAAGAGTGTTTCCAATGCTGGGACACCTCAAAGCCTGGGTAATCACCTGTAAACAGACTCCTTTCCTTTAAGTCTAAGCAGTGGTTGGTCTTAGGAAGACATGTGACCACCCCGACTGGTAGGGTTTGACCAGGTAATTTTCTATGGAAAGGGAGAATGTGAAACAAAGAATTCCCACCTAAAAGGAAGGCTATTGAACATGCAAAGTTTTCAGACTCTTTGTCTTTGGTTGGCATATCACTACCAAGAGAATGAACCAGATATCCCAGGAAAAAAAAATATCTTCCCTGGCTTGGAGGTTTAGCTGAAATAAAACAGTTTTAGGGTAAGTTTACAATAAGTTTTAGGGTATAAGAACTAGCTATGCATTTTCTGTTATTTAAAATTTGCAATTAGCTTTGCTCTGCCTGTTTTTACTTGCAACTACTTAAATCCTACTGTTTGTACTTCATACAATTACTTTTAATTCTTATTAAGCCCAGTGTACATCCTCCTTTCATTGTCAAGGGAGGATTACCTGAATGATTCATTTGGGGTTCTGAAATTGGGGTTCTCCATTTGGGGAGTGGGTTCCCTGGAAGCTGTGCCCAAAACTAAGTTCTCCTCAGACCTGAAGAGGTTCAGTGTTTGTATTGCTCTTCAAGGGGATGGTGATCTCAGCTCTGTGCCTTGGGTAGGGTGGTGCGAAGCCCCAGAGAGCAAGGAGGCAAGTGTCAGTGGCTTTGTCAGCACTCGGGAAGCAGTCCCAAGCGGTTTCTGTGTCTGCACCACATCACAGTTTGATTAAATTTTCCAGAATTTTGAATAAGAAGAATCATGAAACCAAGAAAGTTTGAATTGTTTCCAGATTTGTGATGAAAATCTCTGGTTATTGTTAACCCTTATTGGCTGAACTGCAGAAAGTTTGGATAAGAATCTAAACTAACATTTGTCTGAATATATCCAAACTAGGAGTGGGGTTTAGTCACAAAAATTTGGATTTGGATTTCAATTCCTTCTTAGCTAGGGAACGTCTGAAACCAGGGTTTCGGTTTTAGCCAGTCTCTGTTATGTGCCTGTTATTTGGTTAAAGGGCTCTTGTTTAGAGCGTGAGTTGAGAATTTTAAAAAAAGGAAAATACTTGGCATTGACCTTAACATATGCAGTGTGTGTGCGCATCTGTTACTCTGAGAGCTGTAATAGCTATTTCATTATTTGTGTATTCACATAATTCTGTGTTCTCTGCACTGAGAAAGGTTTCTTGGGTGGAGGCACTTCAGGCTGTATAATCCAGGACTCATAACCTTGGGCAGAAAAGGGAACAGTCTGTCCCAACATTCAGGGTTAGGCTACACATACATAATTCTTCTCTTACCAAAGTGATTCCACAGAGCTGATGCACAACCCTTAACAAGAAAGGAAGGATGACTGAGGAAATATTTTTGTTGGTTTTGAACGCTTTCAAAAGGGCACAAATTTCAACTATAATTGAATTGTCAGTAGTGCGGAGAGTCACGGACACTTGCTCGTAGCCAATAAGGAAAAGGGGGGAAAAAAGGGTATTTTCTGTTTCTTTCAAAACTTCATTCCAACATCAGCTAGATAACAGATCACAATCCTCTATTGCACTTCAGGTTGCAACAAATGCAAGCCACTTCAAGGGCCTTATCCTTAAGGCACAGAGAAGAATCACACAGATACAGCCTTATCTTCAAGCCACAGTTTGACTCACAAAATAAATGGAAAAGGAAAAACGAGGAAAGAGAAATCTAATGGCCAGCATGGCTACAAACAGTTCTGTCCTCACAGACTTTGTAGGTCCTTCTTGTTTGGTAAAAAAACTTCAATCAAAGGAGTATTTCACCAACTGCATACCTGGTGATGATGTGGTTGCTCTTACTCCCCTGGCCTTCTGGAAGCACTGTACAAAATGAATCGCACAGAACTGACTAGAGTAAATCAAATATAATATTCAGCAGCCACAGCTGTCCTTTTCCCTCAGCCACTTAAAAAAGATGAAGAGCCTGCTGCAATGATAACTTGACATATGTTTTATGTATGATTAATAATAATACTATTGCCGTAGCAGCAATTCTAGAAGTGGCAACAGCCCAAACTCATCTCCCAGACTGTGAATCTAAGATTTAGGAATATAAAAGAGGGATCATAGAATAGATATAGTGTGCAAGGTGCATTTTACACTGTCCACGATGCCCTTTGTTGCCTGATCTATCACTCATTTTATTGCATAGAGAGGACTGGAGAAAACATGCATTCTTGTCTAACTGCAGTGACAAGATCAAACCACTTACTGAGGACTGTATCTGATCTTACTATACATCTGCTTCAACCTTATACACCCCTTGTTATGCTGATTGGCTTTTCCTGGCATGCCATCACTTCTATCAGCATTTTAACAGGGTCTTTATGTGGACTCTATTAAACACTTTCTTAAAATCATTCAAGTTGATTAAGATTTATTTTTTATTTATTTTTGTTTTATTTTGTTTTTTTGCCAAGCATTAAGCTTTCCCAGTGTTCTGGCAAAGAGGTGAATATCTGCTCACAGCATGATCTGCCTACAGAGTATCCAGCCTCTTTTTCTTGTAATACTTCCTCAACCACTGCCTTAATGATATTCAGCATCATGGTAATCAATATTTTGCCTGGGACAGACATCAGCACAATACCTCTCCTGTTCATGCACTGAGTAAATCACCCTTTTGTTAGGGGGGGAGGAGAGGCAATATCATAATACCATTTTTCCTGTCTTGTGGCACTTGTTTTTTCACTATATTTTGTAACAGAATTTTATTAACTGCTCAATCAGAATTGCTCCTTTAGTATCTTTGCTTGCACTATGTCAACCACAAGAGCTTTCTCCTATTTGAAAGCTTTGATGGCTGCTTTAATTTCATTGGATGTTATGGAATGGAAATTTGCTTTCCATCATCTAAATTATTCCTCATGCATATTCAACATCAGTCCATGAGAGCCTCTGGCAGGCATCTGCACTGACAGTCTGGGTCTTCCTCAGAGGTCTTTCACTATTCTGAAGAACTTCTTGAAGGCTCCCCTGTGTTGCTTCTGCCTCTGTAGCGTTCGCCTGGACCCAGGCATTTCTATCTTGCCTGCATCTCCTCTTTATTTTCTTATCCTTTTTGTGTATCTTGCAACTGCCTATTCTGTCAGTATCTTTAGGTGCATGTGAATGGAAGAGAAATGAAACAGATAAGAGTTCTGCTGTCATGGGAGTGCAATGTGAAAGCTCTTTCACTGGAGGTTTTCAAAAGGAGGTTGGATAGCCATCTGTCTTGGATGGTTTAGACACAACAAATACTGCCTCTTGGCAGAGGCTTACTCTTGATGACCTCTGTGGTCCCTTCTAGCCCTATGATTCTATGACATTTGAGAATGGCTTTGATAAAGGTATTCATATGAGATCTGGAAAAGCAAACGCCACTTTTGAAAGGATAAATCTGGGCAAAAACAGCCTCCACACCAAACTAAAAGTCAGATTGTACTGAGTAAGGTACTGTATGGAGCAGAGATTTGACCAATGACAGTGTCTAACAACAACAACAACAACAAGACTGGAAGCTACCCATCACTGATGGCTGGGAAGATGCACATTTCATAGAAAGACAAAATTAAAAATGTGAAAGTAAGGGAAAGTAGATGTTGGATGTTAGGCAATATAAAAAAAAAGATTGTATGTTTACTATATGGAACATGAAAACAACAAATAAGTCCTATGAGCTATTGCGGGCAAATCCCACTTCGTTGGATGAGCACAGTGGAGGAAGTGGGTTTTGCCCATGAAAGTTCATGATACTATATAAATATTTTTTTAGTCTCTAAGGTGCTACAGGACTACTCATTGTTTTTAAAGTTACAGACTAACATGGCTACCCCTCTGAGACGGGGCCCCAAGACCCCGCACTGGCCCCGGGGGGGGAGGTAGGCGCCCTGTTGGCGCTGCCGGGGAGCCCTTACCGGCTGTGCGCCGGATGCTCCCGTGCCGCAGCGTGGCTGGGGGAACGCTGCCCCGGCTGCGGAAAAGGGGAGGAGTCGACCCCGCGCCACGATGACGCGGGGTCAGAGCGACGCCCGTGACGTCGGAGGACGTCCGGCCTGACGTCCGGGGCGGCGGGAGGTTCAAAAGCTGCCCGGACAGGAAGGTAAGGGACGGGAGAGTGGGGAGGAAGCCACCCAGGCAGGGGTGGGGAGGTGCTGGAAGAGGCGCCACAGGAGGCGGGCGGCAAGCCAGGCAGGACTTACCCGGTCGAGGGGGGGGGGCTGTGAGCACCTGCACGGAGGCAAGGAGGAGAGAGGAAGTAGCCCAGGGCAGGGTGGTGAACCAAACCCGTGGGCTGACGCGTTAAGGGGTACAACCCCGTCAGCCGGACTGGGTCCGCAGTGTGGTCCGAGTCCTTAGGGCCCTGGGCTGGGGCCCGTGAGTGAGGGTGGGCCCGGGCCCCCCTCTTCCCTCCATCCCGGGTGGAGGCAAGCCGCAGCTAGACGTCGGGAAAGCCGAGGAACGCGACCAGCCGAAGAGGAGCTGGTCGGCCCAACTTAATAGGGCAGGACGCCCGGGACCGTACAGGGCTCGAGACTGGAGACATTGGGTCCACCCCTGGGGCACGGTCACACCCTCTAATATATGGAACATGGGAGACAAACTAGGCAAATATTGAATTCGGTATCTGATGTAGAAAAGAGAAAATGAGTTAGTCCAAGGAAGAACTAAGGGTAAGGGAAACTTCAGGCTTTAAAAATAAAACTTAAGTCTTTTCAGAGTGAGACAGTAACTTCCATTTAATTAGTCAGAAGCTTCTATTACAGATCTCCTGACATGTCTGTTTGTTAAACACTGATATGTACAGCTAGCTACAGATCTCTTACATTCTGAGGGCTCTATTCTGCCACCACTATTTATCTTGAGAAATTCTTTACTCTGAACAGTTCCATTAGTATTAAATGATTACTTGGTTATGAGACTGTTGTGTTAATTAGGGGATCACACACGAAGATAAAAATAGCCATATTACACTGAGAGGAGTAGTATACAATGATACCGGAATCAACCATCCCTATATTTTTCCTTCTTTCTATAGTTATTATATGCATATATGTCAGCATGGTTTGTTGTCCTCTGTAGTTATTCATAGAACCAATAATCCATTTTAATAGGTCATCTTAAAATTATGAGAAGGCAGCAGCCATCTTGATTTTCTTTTCTGTGTAAAAAACAGATATAATTTGTTGGTGATTCTGCAAGCTTATATAATCTTTTATTTCTCTGAATCTTTCCAAAATAGAAACCTAACTTTTTACTGTGAGAAAAAAATGTTTAATTAATTGTGTTTTTCAGCAAATCTTCTTCATTCAGGTTTCCCACATAAATGACAAAATTTCAAAATGCCACATTATGTTATCACAGTCAAACATTAATCTTTATAGTGGGTCTATTCAGAATTGGTGTCTCAAAGTAATGAATGTCAAGGCAAAGTTATATTACCCCCATGATTGTTTATGATAAATTGCAGTGTTTATAATATCTACCTTTAAACTTAATAGTTGCAACTATTTGTAATTTTTTAAAACTTATTTTAAAGGGCTTTATCATGAACTCACTGCACTCAACAATAAAGTTCAAATTGACTGTAATGGTATAGACACATACTTAGTATTCTCTGGCTTTGTCTCCACTACATGCTTTGCCAAAGGAGGCAATGCAAATGAAGCACTGATTAGCATTTTCTCATGCTTCATTTGCATATTCTCTTTCGTTCCATTTTTGCGCAAAGGGTTTTGTGCAAAAACAAGCAGTGTGGACGTTTCCTTTTTGCATAAAAACCCCTTTTTGTGCAAGATCCTTATGCCTCTCAGAAAAGGGTTTTTTGCGCAAAAAGGAAATGTCCACGCTGCTTGTTTTTGTGCAAAAACGCCTCGCACGAAAACGGAACAAAAGAGAATATGCAAATGAGGCATGAGAAAATGATAACCTGCACTTCATTTGCATTACCTCTTTCGGTAAAACTCATAGTCTAGCCGTAGCCTCTCTGACCAGAGCTATTCAGTGAGTAAGATGCTCCTCAGCATGAGGGAATGAGGGTGTGCGTGGGGTGGGGTAGGGTGGAATCTGACTTTGTAGGCAGTTTTCCAATATTCAACAGCTTGGTATTTGAGAGCTGGAGTACAAGATTATCTTGTGGCAAATTTTTATTTTCTCTCCAGCACTCATACAGACACTGAGGAACAATTCTAATATGGGTTTTTTTTTTAAAAGATCACATTACTTTTGCAGATGGTTACTTACTCCTGTTCCTTTTCAGCAATAAAATCTATGTTATTTTAATTGCTGTTTAATTTTTTTTTAAATGACAGCATAGAGCTGTTTACAAAGAGCTAATTAGCATATTTACCTGAATATGCTTTCACTCACACTTTCAAATACTAAAATTAAAATGCACATTTTAATGTGCAGATGAGAATTAAGGGGAAATATTTTCTACCTAACTGCTTGCAAGCACTTGAATCCTCCTCCTGATTATCTCTCACCCTCCCCTTTGGTGTAGCTGAACAGCATATTGAATAAGGATGACATTACTGCCAAACACCTTGTTTGCTTCTAAGCCTTGTCTGAGTACATATTTCATCATCAAAATACTAGCTAACTATGACATTAATGCTGGAAAGGTGTGTGGGGGGGGAAATAACTCCTAATATGTAAAACCCAACAATGTATTAAAGTAGGGTCTACAAAGGATTTCCCCTGCAAATTATATTTACTGGTTTTTAGCATCCAATATGTGCATTCCATGCAGTGTTTTTTGTTTGTCTGCGTTTTTTAAAACAGAATATAGAAAATGTTATATCAGAACAATGGTCATTTGTAATTTGTAATCTGGTAATTTCTCTGATAGTGACCAAAACTAGATGTTTCAAATTAAGTTAGAAGAAGTGATTAAGCAATGCTATCTCACTGTGAGCCTTCCCTTCATAGCCCCAGCTGGTGGTGACATGATGTTATGCAGTAGTATACATAATATGCTGTAATCTTTATTCCAACTAATGCAACTATAGATGATACATTTATTCATACTATCTAAATATTCACCTGTTTGTGTTATTGTCCCATAGAGGAAGTACTGGGGTGCGATGTTTCTAAACAGAAATAGATAAAATGCACACATACAAACTAAAAATGTCACAGAGACTTGGCAGGATGACTTACCTACTCCACTGCTAGAATCATTTGTTCCTACAGGCTACCTTGGACAATATAAGAACCTTGAGAAGTTGACAAGAGGGACAAGACACTACTATGAAGACAAACATATTCAATGCATTAATTTCATGTGTAAAAACAGAGACAAACAAAAGAGAAAATTCTATGGTGTAAACAACTGCTGTAAGTCCATTGGTTTTCTGAGTGAAAACAAATAGCTCTTGTCAAAGCTTAGTAATGAAGTATCCAAGATTCATTGTTTTGAGACATATCAGTACTGATGTGGACAGCACCTCTGACACATTAGCTTAGCTCATTGTCCATCACTGCAACCAAAGGATTCATCCAGATCTCATTCACAGAGTCAATCACACATTGGCCTAAGTGCAGATACCAAAGATTTAATAATTAGGCTCCTCTTACCTCTTCCAAACAGAAGTTAAGATTTTCCCACTCTGTCATCAGACAGGTGGACTGACTAATGAGCTTTGATTTATGGATACAATGAGTTTCCAGGATCCTTTCATAGAAAACACAGTACTGCTGTTCCATGTTCCCTCTAATCTTTTCCATTCATGTGTGAAATACAAAGTAAAAACAAAAAACGTAGCTGAAGGTGCTCCGCTAATCAGCTGGGCAGCATTTTGAATCTCTCCAGAGTGGCTACATAAGGGAATCCTGCTGATGATTTATAGATTGGAAAGAAACTAACACTCACTGTTTTCTATAACCATTGATGCATGGCTCGTAAATCCATCAAAGAATTTTAGTTCAAGTTGTCTCTTAGTTCTAATCCTTGCGCTGATGTACTTTGCTTGATTGGTGTCTAAATGAAATATTTCAAATCACCTTTTCAGATCACCAACGTTCACCAGCAACCTATCTCCGATGAAACATGAAACAAGAGATTAGAATGCCAATATCTAAGACTCACTCCGAAATTTTATCTGTTAGGCTATATCTAGACTACTAAGATTGCGTATCTTTTTCCAATTTACTTCTGAAAGAGGCTTTTCTGAAATTTGGCCCATCTACACGGGGCCACATTTTGGAAAAAAAATCTCTTTTGGAACATCCCTTCTTCCTCATAAAATGAAGTTTACAGAGATGCCGACAAAACGCGTCCGTTTTTCCGTCTTTTTTTTTTTTTTTGGAAAAGTGGACACATTCTTTGGACATGGCAGAGCTTTTCTGGGATACCTCTGGTATCCCAGAAAAGTTCTGCAGTCTAGACATACCCTTATACACAAAGTTTCCTATCCCCCTATGCTGTGCCTCTGAAATGTACCTCCTGCTGTGAGAAATTTATGTTCTTCAAAAGACAGAGAAAATTTGAGACAGTCTCAGTTGATGCTCAGAATTTGAGACGTAGCCTGCCCGTCAATGGAAAATGATGGGCAAAGGGGGCAGTTGCCCTGGGGCCTGGTGCTTCAAAGGGGTTCAGGACTCCAGCCACCATCACTGCCACAGCAGCAGTGGCTAGAACCCCGGGGCTCTTTAAATTGCCGCTGGAGTGTCACTCCTCTTGGCTCTGAGGGCTGCAGATGGGGCCCAGTGTTGCAGTCAGGAGGCACCAAGGTTTGGCTGCCCCCGGCCCTGCCCCTTCTGGGGTTGGGAACTGGGCCCCACACATACCTTACCCCAGGACCACAGTGGCTGTCAGCTCCCCTGTCCTTGGCAGAGGACTCCATGAAACAGTTGCCTCCAACTGGAGGTTCTGAAGGCACTAAGGGGAGTCTATGATACTACCTGTATCACTGATGGATTTGCAATACTTGAAGGTTGCTACACTGGTGCAGCACTTGCATGTAGGTCTTACCTACACCGATAGGAAGGGATCTCCTCTCAGGGTAAGGAATCCACCTCCTCTAGAGGTGCTAGCTAGGTTGATGGAAACATTCTTCCATCAGCTATCATGGTCTGTACTGCCAATGAATTCATTTTAACTAAGTTGCTCATGAGTAGGATCCTACCAAATTCATGGTCCATTTTGGTCAATTTAACAATCATAGGATTTTGTAAATTTTAAATTTCATGATTTCAGATATTTAAATCTGAAATGTCATGGTGTTGTAATTGTTGGGGAACTAACCCAAAAGGGGGTTGTGTGTAGTGGATCACAAGGTTCTTGTATGGGAGTTGCAGCACTGCTACCCTTACTTCTGTGCAGCTGTTGGCAGTAGCATTGCCTTCAGAGCTGGGCAGCTGGACAGCAGTGGCTGCTAGCCAGGAATCCAGAATAGAAGGTGTAGCTACTGCCAGCAGCTGTGCACAAGTAACAATGGCATAGTATGGTATATCCACACTTAATTTCTGTGCTGCTGCCTGCTAAGTTGGGCCCTTAGTCAGTAGCTTATAAGGGGGACATGGGTATAAATTACCACTCTTACTTCTGCACTGCTGCTGGCAGGGTGCTGCCTTCTGAAATGGGCACCCGGCCAACAATACAACCACTGTTCTCCAGTTGCCCAGTTCTGAAAGTAGTGAGGAAGAAAGGGTGGCAACATCATGACCCTCCTAAAATAAACTTGTGAGACTGCTGCAACTCCCTTTTGGGTCAGTACCCTCAATTTGAGAAATGCTGGCCTGTCTCTCCTGTGAAATCTATATAATATAGGGTAAAAACACACAAAAGACCAGATTTCACAGGCAGACACTAGATTTCATGGCCCGTGACACATTTTGCATGACTGTCAGTTTGGTAGGGCCCTACTCTTGAGTGAGGATTTTTCACACCTCTGAGCAATGTAGTTAAGACAACTAACTTTTCTAGTGTAGACTAGGTTTGACCCTCTAAGAGAAAGCTGACCTTTCTGTTCAAGGTCATCTTTAAAATGAAAACTCTGATCATCTGAAGAAGTGGGCTGTGCCCACAAAAGCTCATGATACCATCTATATGTTTTGTTACTCTATAAAGTGCTACCAGACCATTTGTTGTCTTTTAACTTTGTCTTGTACAGACTAACTCGGCTACCCCCTGAACTTTCTGTTAAGGTAGTTTATAGAGCAAAGGCACTCCTCTCAGGAGACAACTAAATGTAAACAGAAATCCTAGCCGATTTGGCAACACAGTTTCTGGATTGATCTGAAACAAAACTCTGCAAATAAAATAATGCAAAACACATCAGGATCAGGGTTATATGAATAAAATTAAAATAAATAATAATAATAATAATGATTAGCACTTCTTCACAGTTTTTCATCCACAAATTTCAAAATGCTTTACAAAGGTGAGTGGATTTTGTAATTCTCATTTTACAAATGCAGACCAGGAGGCAAAGAAAAGCAAAGTAAAACTGCCTAAATTATAATTAGTCAATGCAAAATCAGTGATAGAGCTCTCATCTCTTAGTTCTCAGATCTGTTCTACAACGAAACAACAAAAAGTGGAGGCTTCTTGTGATGGATAGGAGGAGTGCTGGACAGCACTCGGTGACTAAAGAGTTAAACACAGGTAGCTAGGGACTGTTGGCAGGGAGCCAGAAGGACCAATGGGGTACAGTGCTGACATTTTAATTGTAATGATTACCTGCTTGCTGTTTCTCTTTGTGTGAGTTTAAGCCAGGAGTTGGGAGAAACAGGATGTTTTAAATCCAGGCAGGACTACCATGCCTCCCAGGAATACTGGGCATGGAAATGGACTTGACTGTGAAAGGATCATGAGTAAATAGGGAGAAAATGTATATTTAGTCATGATCAGGTTATTTTCTTTGTTTTGTTGTTTGGTTAAGGTTGTCTGTGTGAGATCCATGTTCCTTCACTTCCCCATATCTAAGCTGCAGCCCAAATAGACTCTGTCTCTTTGGGTATGTCTAGACTACATCCCTCTGTCGCCAGAGGGATGTAAAATAGACATATCAAAATTGCTAATGAAGCGGGGATTTAAATATCCCGCACTTCATCAGAATAAAAATGGCCATCGTTTTTTGCCAATGCGGTAATTTACCGGCAAAAAGCGGCAGTCTAGACGGGGATCAGTCGACAAGGAAAGGCTTTTCCGGCCGATCCTGTAAACCTTGTTGCACGAGGCATAAGGGATCGGTCGGAAAAGGCTTTCCTTGTCGACCGATCCCTGTCTAGACTGCTGCTTTTTGCCAGCAAATTGCCGCGCATCGGTAAAAAGCGGCAGCTATTTTTATTCTAATGAAACACAGGATATTTAAATCCCCGCTTCATTAGCAATTTTGGTATGTCTAATTTACATCCCTCCGGCGACAGAGGGATGTAGTCTCAACATACCCTTTGTGTTTTAATCTGTTTTTTTCTCAGTTGCTCTGTAACACCTAGCAACTAAGTATGCTTTATCAAGTATATCTTTTTGTTTTGTTAATAAAATCACCTTTTTAAAGGCAATGATTTTGTTCTTGTGTCCTGAAAATTAATAGGGGATATGCATGGGGGCGTCTACACTGCACCGTTAGCTTGAAATAGGCTATGCAATTTGAGCTACACAAATTGCGTAGCTTATTTTGAGTCAATTTCAAAATAGCTTATTTTGAAATTTGGCGCTGTCTACACAGTGCCAAATTTCAAAATGGAGCACCATTCCAAAACATCCCTTACTCCTTGTGGAACGATATTTACAGGGACATCGGAATAGTGAGACTAATATTTTGAAATAACAGGCTTGCTTAAAAGATGTGGAATAGCTATTTCGGGATACCAGAAGTATCCTGAAATAGTGCTGCTGTCTAGATGTACCCTGTGTCACCTGCCTAGCCTGAGACATCAGCTACCAGAGATTGCAGTTTGTTTTCTGTGTGGCTTTTTTTGTTTTCAATCTCTCTTGTGGTAAAAGAGCTTGGGGTAGCCCTTGGGAAGATGTTCAAGTGTTTCTTCCTGGTTTTCTGGGGTGTAATTCACTTGTTGGTGGCAGCCTCTCTCCCAGAGCCAGTGAATCTGTGACTCTGGGAAGATTTTGCAAGCAGAGCCTATAGAGCAGTGGTCTCCAACCTTTTTAAGCACAAGATCACTTTTTGAATTTAAAAAAGTGCAATCCAGGATCTACCTCATACCCTGAAGTACTGTACTTGATATTCTCTTGGCCAAATCAGTCAGGATCACTTGTCAGAGGCTCCAAGATCTACCACGGCTATAGCAGTGGTGACCAAAATTACCACTGCTATAGAGGCAAGGTATTTTTTAAGGTCTCTTGCAGGCCCCCACCTGCACTCTGAGTGCCAGAGTGGGGAACAGCCCTGACATTTTTTATAAGAACAACTTCTAATTGCTGGAAGGTTTAAACATTTTCATTGAAAAATTACAGTAATACTTTTCAAATGATGCCATGTGGGATTCTTATTTTAACTGTAATTTCCTTTAATTAAAGAAGGAGAAACCAAATAGTATACAGTTTTCTGATTCATATATAAAGGACATGATATAGCCCTGGTCTGCACTAGGGAATTATTTTGAAATAACCCCCTTTATTTTGAAATAATAAGTGGAGCGTCCACAGTATGGGTGTGTCTAGACTACAGGGTTTTTTCCGAAAAAAGTGGCCTTTTTCCAAAAAAAACTTCCCGTGTCTAGACTGCTGCCATGTTCTTTTGAAAGTAAATCGAAAGAACATGGCAGTTTTTTCGACCACAGAAAACCTCGTTCTACAAGGAAGAACGCCTTTTTTCGAAAGTGTTCTTTCGAAAAAAGGCACTATGTAATGCAAACTGTGTTTTTTCGAAAGAGCATCCAGACTGCAGTTTGCTTTTTTGAAAGTACTGGTTGTAGTCTAGACACTCTTTGTCAAAAGAGGCTTGTAGTCCAGACATATCCTACCAAGCCTATTATTTCAAAATAAGGAGCTGGTTATTTTGAAATCTGTACTCCTGCTTCCCTTGGGGAATAACGCTTATCTTATAAATAGTTATAAGTTATTTGGTAATAGCTTTAGTGTGGTTGCTCCACTGCTGCTATTTTGAAATAACTACTCCCCAGAGTAATGCAAAGTAATTACTCCTTAGTGCTTCCTGGGACTCTAAGTCGAAGTAGCATGTCCACATTAACGGAGCCTCCCTTGGACTAATTTCGAGGTTCCCCCCATAGTGGGGACAGGCTATTTCCATTGTGTTATTTTGGGAGTTATTTTTTTGAATTTATTTTGAAATAATTTCCTAGTGTAGACATGCCCTT
This sequence comes from Rafetus swinhoei, assembly GCA_019425775.1. Classification (NCBI taxonomy): domain Eukaryota; kingdom Metazoa; phylum Chordata; order Testudines; family Trionychidae; genus Rafetus; species Rafetus swinhoei. The sequence goes on from CM033424.1 coordinate 162,596,632, forward strand.
AAGCAGCTAATCAAAAAAATCCTTTAAAGAAAAGCCTCCACTTAAACAGCAAAGATAATTAAATATCATTTCTCAAAAATCTCCTTCCTCTTTTCTCTTTGTATTCTACTTACCACCACTGGACTTATCTAAATTGCATGACTTGTTTTTCCTGAGGCTAAGGTACACCAGGGCTCATTATTTTTAATTAGCCATAGAAAACCACAAAATCTTACATACGTATAGCTGCCAATAATGCGTTGTCTGTTTATTAGTAGTATAAACCTCTTCAAACTAAACATGGCTCTACTAGTAATACACTCTAGTACTTCAGAAGGCATTATTCAACTTCTCTTGCTTGCCAATTAAACTATTTTAAGTGCTATTAAGGGCGCTGTATTTTTAAAGAGACAAATAGAAAATAAACTAAAACAAAAGAAAAAATATTCACTTTAGATTTCACTGAAAACAATGGGCTAGATCAATGGAGATACATCAGAGATGAATCTGGCCTGCTAGCCTTAATTGTACGTATTCTGTAAATTGTTAGAAGATAGATTGTGTCCTGGCCTACAGCATGGACATAAGAAGTTAAAGACAGAAAGACAGACTGAGACACACATGCACACACTCACCCTTTTTTCTCCCTCCACCTACAGCAGAGGAAACAAAATCCAGGGTTTTCATAGTTTGACAGGGAGTCAGTGGAGCCTTGGCTCTATTCTCTTAAAATACCAAAATAGATACCTAGCTCTGGGTGTTTATAAGTGATACTAAGCTCTTCCAGAAAAGAACAGATTTTGCTTATTCCTATCCTCTGAAAAGCAAGTAGGTGGAGTATGGAGAGAGCGATGGCTGCCTGTGAGATGCTGACATATCGTCAGGCTTAACTATAAATGGACAATCTAGACCTAGAGGAGTTAACTTTGCCAGCATGTGAAGCTACTGTATTCCCTGAAGTAGTTTACATTTTATCATAGAATCACAGAAATGAAAAGATTGGAAGGGACCCCAAGAGGTCATCTAGTTCAACCCCCCCACTGCTGTTGCAGCAGGACTAAGTATACCATCCTTAGCCGGTGTTTGTCTATACTGTTCTTTTTCAAAGGAATGGGATTCCACAGCCTCCCACTGTAACCTGTTCCCATACTTAACTATTCCTTGTACTTTGAAAAGTTTTCTTAGTAAATGGCGCTTGCTGCAAACTCAGCTGAGCACTTGTTGTTCTATCTTCAGTGGGCATGGAGAACAATTGATCACTGTCCTCTTTATAACAGCCTTTAATGTATTTGAAGACCTTTGTCAGAACTTTAAACTAAACATTCCCAATTCTTCCAACCATTTCTCACAGATCATGTTGTTCAAACCTTATTTTCTTGCTCCTCTCTCCATTCCCCCCCTTCACATTTTTTCTTAAAGTGTGGTGCTGCTGCTAACTGGACACAGTCATAGGTACGGTCTCTGTGGGTACTTCAGGGCTGGAGCACAACAAGGAAAAGTTAGTGAGTGCTGAGCACCCACAGACAATCAAACTTTCCCTTCTACTTCTCTTCTTCCCTGCATGGCTCTTGCCCACTGGTGGCCCCACTAACCAACTCCTCCCACACTGTCCCCCTGTTTCTATAGCACAGCAAACAGCTGAGTTTCAGTGTTCAGGATACTCCAGGAGGGAAGGGGGAGGAGTGGGGATGGGGCATACTCGGGGGAGGAGGCAGGGAAGAAGTGGGGTGCAAACTTGGGGGAAGGGGTAAAATGGGAGTGGAGCAGGGTGGAAGCTTGGAGTAAAGGTGGAATGGCAGTGGAGCAGGGGCAGGGTTTGAGGAAAGTGGTGGAAGGGGGTGCAGAGCATGGGGCAGAGCAGGGAATTGAGCATCCCCTGGCTAGAAAGGAAGTTGGTGTTTATGGACACAGTCCTTCACCTGAGGTCTAATCAGTGCTGATCTGAACAGAACAGTATCCCCCAGGTCTTACATATGAGTCCCCTGTTAATAAATGTCCAGAAAGATATTTGTCTCTTTCACCACAGCATCATGCTATTGACTCATAGAACTGCCAGATGCTCTTCTGCAGTACTTCTGCCTAGTTGTTTATTTGCCATTTTGTATTTATGAGTTTGCTTTTTCTTTCCAAAGAGTAGTTTGTACTTTGTACTTGTCTTTATTGAATTTCATCTTATTGATTTCCGACTAATTCTCAAATTTGTGAAGGTCACTATTAATTTTAATCCAGTTCTCCCAAGTGTTAGCAATCCCACCGTGCTTAGTGTAAGCAACATATTTGATAAGCATGCTCTTCACTCCATTACCCAAGTTAATACAATTACTGACTAATGTTAGTCCCAGGACTGATCCCTATGGAACCACATTTTATAAGCCCTCCCAATTCAATACTAAATCACTGACAACTACTCTTTGAAAATGGTCTTTCCAATAGCTATGCAGTTACTTTACAGATGCAGCATATCTATCAATGAAATATTAAACACATATTTTTTGTTAAACAGATTAAAACAAAGTTCAGAAAAAAACCTGGGATTTAAAAATATCGATGTTTTCAGTATTTTGGAGCACGTTCATTTGCAGCATCTACATCAGGACTTGCCTTATTCAGCCTGCCAGTGCCAACTCTCCGCTATGGGGGGAGGAGAGGAGGAAGCTCTGAGCTTCATGGGCTAGATCAAAGCAACCCCCATGGGCCTCATCTAGCCATCAGGCTCTGTCTAGCAGGGTGAAGAAGCTGATGGGCATGGCTGCGCAGGGAAGCTCTGTCTCTGTGCTGGCTCACCAGTTCCACCCCTATTGCTCCCATTGGCCAGGGCTATATTTAAAGTCAACAGGAGAGAGATCCAGATGCAGTTGCTGTGGTCAGACTTCAATATTTCCACATATACTGGGAAAGAGAAGGGAATTTTTGAGGGTGTGCTGGAAATACTGGATTACTACATAGGATATATAAATCTGGTGAAATTACTGCCTTTATTATGCTTCTTTTGATCTTGTACTCATACAGCCCTCTCAGCTTTGGTTTCCTGTGATTTATAACTGGCAAAAAAGAGCAACATAAGACAAAATTATGTTATTACATTAAACAACGTGGCAGATATCACAAATTGTGGTGAAAGCAGAAAAAATAAAGGAAACATGGCACAATGATGATGATGACAGAAACAACAGAAGCAGGGAGTAGCCGTAGTCAGTGAAGCATGACAGCAGGAACAGCAGCAATAAAAGAGAAGTATTGTATCTCCTCTTCCTCCTCTCACTGTTTTTTTTCTAAGGAAACAATTTATCCACTTATCTTCTGAAACAAAAGTCTCATATTAGTGCTTTACCACCAGTATCATGGGCTGATAGTATAAAACCTAACAGAAGTCTACTGCAAGAAATACATGTCATCTACTAAGATCATATGTTGCTGGTACCTTCTGCTTTACAAGAGGGTGAATTCTGGCTCATCTTCAGTCTGCCACTAGCAGAAACTAAGTAAGTTTGGATTGTGAAATAATCCCAAATAGACAAAGTAATGAAGGTGATCCCCAGAAGACACACTTTAAAGGTGTTATCTAACAAATTATTTTTTACTTTTTGTTTACAGAGGACTCCTTTGTGTCTCACTTAAGACACCTAATGAGTCTCATGTTTGACACAGAATTTTATCCCTTTCTCCCACAAATTTTGGTGGAAGATTTCTTACATTGCACAGATTGGAAGAAAGAAGCTTCTCAACCTGTTCCAATGCAGCCTACTTCCCCACTCCTGCACTTTCTTTTTGGCCAGGATCACTCTCAATACATTTGGCATCTTTTCTCTGTATACGAGCATACTGATGCAGATATAATCACCTACGAGTGTTTAAGTGGTGTAAATACCAAGGATGAGAGAAACTGCTTAGGGTGATACCAAAAGGTCTGAAAATAAGCAATGACATAAACAAAGCCAAGGAAAATTGGGGTTTAATATAATGAAAATAGCAAGTAGATTCTACAATAGTTTCCCAGTAGGAATGAATCACTTAAAGATGAATGAAACAGAATCATTGAGACCCACTGTTGTGAATTATACTTCCCTGGAAGGGTTGCAGCCTGTGAATGGAGTAGATAATGTAAGAGGTCTTTCCTAGCTGTAATTTTCATGGCTTTATTATATTGTTGTATCCCTTTCTAATGAAGGAGGCTAACTCAGAACATGGATGATCTTTTCTCTTCAGCCCAAATCACAGTATTGTTTCTCTACAAGTTCCAATTACTTTTATTTACTCCTGAAAGTGTTTCCCCCCCCCCCAAAAAAAATAGATAAAAGCAACCTAATTTACTGTCTTAAACAGCTTGTCCCAAGGATTAGAGGCCTAGGAATAGCTAAGCCATAAGGGAGAAAACCCTGGGAGGCGGCATTCTAAAAATATAGAAAAATTCTAGAGTGCCCCAGAATTGATCATACAAAGAATGCAAAGTTTATGTTTAGTTGTGTTTTGTTTTGGTCTTAGGGAGAGTGAGACTGAAGGGGCATATCTGTTTGTACATATTTTTTTTTGACATTTGGGACACTAGATATGCTGGAAAGGTACCAAATCACCATTCCAGACCAATGGGTTCTGGATGTTGGCACTGCATTTCACCATAGGGGGAGCCTTTGACCGTGAGTCCTTTCATACTCATGATTACCAAACTTTACCAACAAAAGTTCAATCTGAATATAATCATGTAGACAAATTATCTTAATCCTCTGAATCAATAAAAATAAAATTATCATCAGAAAGAGAGCCTTTGGAGCAAAATCATTAATCTTCTAGAGTACATTCCTATTTTATATATTTTTTTAAAATATTTTTATAAGTGAAATATGGAATCATTTAAAAATAGTTTTACTTAAAATGTCCTTATGGCAAATAGAAAACATTGCCTCTAATTATGACTAGAGAGATACAGAAATTACAGTTCATAAGTTATGTTTAATTAAAAATAGATGGTGTATTTCAAAGGTTTGCTTTTTGCATAATTTGTGACAATGACATTAGGAAGTTATTAAAATATGAAAACTAATTGTGAATATTAATATCTGTTTTATGGAGTCATAGGGTTGGCTAACTATTGTTAATGATTTTCTGAGTCACATCCTGTGGCAATGAAACATCAAAAGTAATATATGTGGCTATTGTCCAGTCCAGTATTCAGCTTTGCATTTGACTTTGACTAAATGCCATCTTGAGTTCTTCAGAATCTGAATGAATATGACCATTAGACATTTGGCACATGCTGAGTAATTACACTCTGACATCCTGCATTTGTTTAAAAAACAAAAGAAAACATTTTTCTGACTTTTTGTTCCTGGTTGTTAATGTAGTGCATCATTTCTGACACTAGAATGGTAATTGTCATTAGATGCTGATAAATAACTGGTAGAAAAATGTTTATTAAAATACAAGAATAAAAGATACAAAGAATTCCTGTTACAATTAGATCAGTCTGAAAAAAGGAAGAAAAACATATAGAAACATGTATAATATCTGCCAAATCTTCCCACAGAGAAAAGGCACAAAGAATCTTCATTTAAAAACCAGATGTAGTTGTGGACTGCCTACACCAGTGGTTCCTAACCATTTTTATACCACGGACTGGCAAACCAAATCTCAAACCAGCATCATTTTATTTGCATATTTGCATATTTGTTATGCAAACAACGAATGTGCAAATATTCAGATAAAATGTTACCTTGCCACCAAAATACGTACCCCAGTCCTGGCTCTCAGAGCCATTGTGAACAGCCGGCTTCAACTCCAGCAGCCACACACCAGGTGGTGGCTGCTGGAGCTGAAGCCAGCTGCTGTGCGGCGGCTCTGGGGGCCGGGACTAAGGTATACCCCAGCCCCCTGAGCTGCCATGAACAGCAGCTGCCACTGGCTTCAGCTCTGGCAGCCAGTGTTTTGCGGGCTGGCACTGGTCCGTTGACTGGCAGTTGGGAATCACTGCACTAACCTATTCACCTGCTGACCCCATCTTGTTACTACAAATCCATCTTCCACCAACCCCAGAACCCTCTGACCCCGTCTAGCCAGCCCTGGTACTCTGTACCTCTGTATTATTAAACCTGCCAAACCCGTCATCTGATATCCCCCAATATTCCACTAACCCCATTACTTCACAAGTCTGTCTTGCCAAGCCTGTCACCCCAGTGCCCACTGTCTCCTGCTTGCCAACACCCCTTGCTTCCAACTTCCTTTTGTCAACCACCTCTGTCTTGCCTGGAGCCTGTCCTGAATCCGCTGTCATTACCAACCTTGGCACACTGCATCCCAGTGACCCCAGCCTTAAATTGACAACCTCCCATTTCCCTGGATCCTGTTCAACCACTCCCAATGCTCCCTGATCCTGCCCCACTACCCCCAATGCCCCTTGCTCCACAAACTCCATGACTACCTGCTGTGCCAAACCCTGATCCTGCCCCATTGACCATGAAACTGCCTGTTGCACAAGCTCTAAGGCTCCCCGACCATGCTCAGACCCCCTCAGATCTGCCCCCGAGACAGAAGCACCTGGCTCCATAACCACTGACCCACTGCAACCCACCCCTTCTTTCCGTTTGACCTCTAACCCCTGTAATCCCTCAGCCAATCCCCAAATCAGCCAGTCACTATTTAAAATATATCACAATTCTTTTTCTCTCAATCTTGTATTTCCTGAGATTATTGATCCACTTATTACAACTTTTTTGGTTACCATGGCCACCTATTATCAGTTACACCAGAATAACTCCACTGATATGGATGGAGTTAATATGGATGAATGCCACATTCATCAAAAAACAACAGACATAATACCACCATTTCATTGCAATTTTTCCCCTTGAAAGCAGGTAATCAGTAATGATAGAATATGAAAAATATCAAGACTGTTCAGAATTGTGCACAGCTGGTGAAGTCAGTGATGCTAATTTGGAACCTAACATTGGACATGACTGTTTATGTTGGTGGACACAGAGAAAATATTTGCTTTTTTTCTCATTTGTTTTTTCAATTCATATTAGTTCTTGGGTTGACCCTATCAAGTACTGTCTTGGGAAAAACATGTATTTGTTAAATGTGTTATATTACAAGGCTTGGGTTCCACCATATTGAATGCTATTCTATTGTGTAACACACATTTTTTGCCCATTCTGAGGAAATATTTGATCTGGAGATATACGTTGGTTTCTGGAGCAATTATATTACTCACTGGTCATTGACTCATTTATTATTTCATATCTTGACACCTTCTCGTAAATTACCTCAGAATGTGCACTGCATATTAATACACATTTAGGTAGCAATCAATCATTTGCATGAATCCATGTAATGTAACAGCATAACTTCTTTTTTTTTTTTTGGCATTAGGATTATCATAAATTGCGACCTGTTCAACATTAGTTTCTATTTGCAGCTAATAGAATAAAAGAATTAGTCATGTGCAATGTCATTTCTGGTGTAAATCTCCATAATTAATGCTACCCACATATAATTTTCCACCCAAGACATGCTGACCCCTGGGGCATTTGTTTCAACATCAAACTCAGAGAAAACTAGAGAGAGACAGAGACAGAGAAAAAGAAAGAGAGAAAGAAAGAAAAATTAAAAATGCCAGTACAAGTTAAACCTCTTAAATCCAGGACTCTCTGGTCTGGCAACATCTGTGGTCTGGCAGGATCACGAATGTTGCTGGACCAGAGAATCACAGTGCCCAGGACTGTGAGCCAGTTAGAGAGTCCAGTGGAGGGGAGCCCCACCATCAGACTGGTGAGCTCCATCCCTGGAGAGCCCTGTCCAGGCAGGGCAGCAGCAGCAGGATCAGCGAGTCCCTTCCCTGCGAGCCGCTGGTGGGGCATGGCAGCAGCAGAGCTGCCAGCAGCCAGTATGCCCCATCCCCAGGAAGCCCCAGCTGGGCTTGGCAGCAGTGCAGCAGCCATCGAGACTAGTCCCCAGGAAGCCCTGCGTGAGACAGAAGCAGGGAAGCCAAGTAGCTCCAACCCCAAGAAGCCTCGGTGGGGAGAGTAGAAGTGGAGCCATGGCGGCTGGGGAGCTCTGTCCCTGGAGAGCCCCACCCAGCCGGCTGGCAGCAGTGTGCCAAGTTGAAGCCCTGTAGCAGCAGGGCTGGAGCCCAGTGGCAGTGGGGCTGGAGCGGAGCCAGCCAGAGCAAGGGACAGTATCCTGGGAGGCTGGTGGCAGGGGACCTCCTCTGATCAAGAAAATTCCCTCATTCAGGACCGGTCAGGCCCTGAGGGTGCTGGACCAGCGAGGTCCAACCTGTATGTGTGAAAGAGCTATCCTAGGTGTCATACAATAAATACTGTATTTACCAAGTTAAAAACTGAATATTATGTGATCAGACAAGTGAAAAAAGGATTATCAAGGATTATTGCAAAAACAAATATAGTGGAACACTGAGGTTTCATAAATGTTAAGTCAGGAAACATAAAAGTTACGGTTGAATACACAACTTTAAGTCTATTCCCTTGCAAAGGTAGGCCAGATTTTCTCTTGTCTGTGCTTTCCTTAGGCATGGGAAGCTGTAAACAAAACCAGCTATTTTTGAAAAGAAAATAAATTGCTCACATATAAGATGAAGTAGAGATCACTGTAAAACAGAACACTCTGATCACCTTTCCCTGAGACCCTGTCCTGGCCTGCTCTTCTTCCGAGGCCCACTTCCCCCTGACTTCATCCTCCCTCCTTCCATTACTTGCTCTCACTCATTTTCACCATGACTGAGCAGTAGGCTGGGGTGCCAGAGGGGGCTGAGAGCACTGGCTGGGCATGTGACTCTGGGGTGAGTCTGGGCTGAGGGATTTCAGGTACAGGAGGAAGCTCTGGGTTGGGGCATGAGGTTGGGATGTGGAAGCAGGATGAGGTCTCTGCCTGGGGGAGATGGGCTTAATGTGGGGTCAGAAGTGAGGGGTTCAAGGTACAGGAAGGGGCTCTGAGTTGGGGCAGGCAGTTGTGGTGCAGGCTCTGGGAGGGAGTTTGTGTTCAGAAGGGTACCCGAGGCTGGTGCAGAGGGTTGGGGTACTGGAGGGAGTTGACGGTGCAGAGTCCTGTCAGCACTTACTTCAGATCCCAGAAACAGCCACTAGGTTCCCGAAGCTTTAGGTGGCCACGTGTCACCTCTGCAGCTCCCCTTGGTTTCCAGGCAATGGGAGCTGCAGGGGTGGTACTCAAAGTAGGGGCAGAGCATGGTGCCTCCCTGTAGCCGGTTAGGGGCTGCAAGGACCTGGCAGCTGCTTCTGGGAGCTGCACAGAGCCAGGAAAGGTAGGAATTCTGCCTTAGCTGCATGCCCTATTGTGCCACCAACTGGATTTTAACAACTCAGCCAGGGGTGCCGATCAGAATTCACAGGATCCCTTTTCAACCTGGTGTTCCGCTGAAAAAAATGGCTGGCTGGCAAGGTCTAGTTCCAAGCGACAAAAGAAAATACACTACCTGATAACAGGAGAAATGTTTTCAAAAGAATGCAAAGCTTTAAAGCAATTAAAATAATAGCTTTCCTTTTATCACTGCTACTTCACATATAAGTATATGAAAAAAAAGTTCCTTCTTCAAGCTTAAAAAATGAGCCATGAACACAAATCAATAGCCTTATTGATAGAACTTTTAATGTAATAGCTTGGCATGGATGGCTCTCCACACTAATGGCAATATCAATGCAATTCAATAATGAAAAAAGATTCCAATAGAAGATATTGGGAAAATAAATGAAACTGTATTTTCTTTTTGAGGTTGCTAGTCTAAATAAGGATTCATCTTATCCCATGATTTATTAGTAAGAGAAAATGAAGGCAAAGCCAGGAAATCTCCTATATCCAACTATTTCTTCGTTGTCTTTAAATATTCAATAATACATCTGCTAAGAAACAGGTTTTTCCTTCAATCTTTATGGTGTTTCCCCTTCCCCCTTCATGGACTGTATTATTATTTGCTAAATATATTGCCAGGCGGTTTACTATTTTCTCTACAGCTTCTAGGCTTTTGTACAACTTTCATACACCCTCTGGGAATTTAAAAGATATAAATCACGGTTTTGGGTCACATTTCGCCCCTCAGATGCATGCATGCAACTCTCACTGAAGTTACTAGGAGATGCACAGACACATCTGAGAGCAGATTTTAGCCCTTCGTCATTTGTTGAGATGATTTTTAAAGCTCCCAGACTCATGGGAGTTGCTGTTCCAAATATACCTTGTCCCCAGTAATAAGTACTGTCTATTCATTCTGTTCACTCTCCTGCACAATTGGAACTAATTCATTCTTCTGCTTGACACAGCATGAATTTTATGCCCTTGTTCTTATGACTAAGAATTTCAGCTGTTTCAGTAGTGTGTGTTGGCTTTGAACCACTGCTTTCTCAGTCTCTCACCCAAGTGGAATTATTAGATTGCCTTTCCTGTGTGTCCTTCACATTAAGATTGGGGCAATATTCCAAATTCTTCACCAATTCAAGGACTCTTCCTAGAACGAGGGCCAGATTGCTCAGGCAATGCAGAGCTGCACAACACCAGCAGGAATTCCATAAGACATTGTACAATCCATCTGTTTGTCTATGCAGGTATTTATGTAGCCCTCATCTCCACTGTGGCTGGGAGCCTTCAAAGAGGAAACTACCTCTGCCCTCTGTAGCACATGCAACCACATATAGGCCAGCCACAGTCCGGTTTATAACTAACCCCACATTTTTTTGAAAAATGAAAGTCAGAAGGATATGTATTTGCCTACAACAGCTTTGAATGCCATAAGATATACTTGAAGTCAGAATATGACACTACCCTGCTATTACCAGGCCCCACTGCAAATCAGCCCCATGGCCTAAAGAGTCATGGTCATTTTAGTAGTGCTAGGTGATTAATGATGTACAACTATGATACGGACTTCCAAAACTGGTGAGGGATTTTGTTTGTGTGTGAACAACACTTACCGGTTTCTTTACAGTCCCCCTTTCCCCCTCTAAGCAGTTTAGCCCAGAGAGATGAATCTGTCTCTTGTTTTTTACCAAGTAGTTCTATCCTAATAACTGTGAGCTGGATTGTGCCCTCAGGCACAGCATTGAGGGACCACCCCTGGAGGCTCTGCGCCTCAGTCATATCCCTGTGAGGTACAGTGCTTCCCATACTCCTTTATTTTGCTGTGGGTTGGAATGAGTATTTTACTATACCCCTTTGCACAGAGTAGCACTTCCTATCCATCACAGCTGGGTATGGGATGAAAGCATTCTCGCCAGCACTTGGTAACTAATGGGTTAAAATCAGGTAGCTAGAGGGTGTTGGCAGAAAGCCAGGAAAGGCAAAGGCAGAAGGTGTTGAAATTTAAATGGAAAGATATACCTGCCTGCTGTTTCCTTTGTGTGAGTTAAGCTAGGAGGTGGGGGAAACAAGATCGGACAGAACTACCATGCTACAAGAAATACTGGGCATAGGATTGGACTGAGCCTTGAAGTATGGATCAGTACGGATTGTGAGTAGCTAGAGATACATATATTTAGTTACAATCAGATAATTTTTCTTTGTTTGTTGTTTGGTTAAATTTCTCTGTGCTAAATCCATGTGCCCCCTCCTCCCCGCATTCACTATATCTAAGCTTCACCCAGAGATACTATGTTTCTCTGTGTTTTAATCTGTTCTTTTCTCAGTTGCCCTGTAACACCTAGCAACCCAGTATGCTTTATCATGTATAAGTTTCTGTTTTGTTAATAAAATCACCTTTTTTAAAGTGTTTTTAAGGTGATGATTTGATTCTTGCATCCTGGAAAGTAGCAGAGGGTCTGTGTATGTGTGTCTAAGACTAGGTGATCAGCTATCAGAGATTGCAATTTATTTTCCGTTTTTCTCAAGCTCTTTTGTGGTAAAAGAGCTTGTGGGGCTACTCCTCTGGAAGAAATTCAAGTGTTTCTTCCTGGGTCTCAGAAGAAGAGTTTTGGGTTTTTTTACACTTGATGGTGGCAGCTACCTCCTAAGGGCAGGAAATCTGTGATCTTGGGGAGTTTTTGTAAGCAGAGCCTATAGAGGCAAGATATTTAAGGTCTCTTGCGGGCCTCCATGTTCTGCATTCAGCGTGTCAGAGTGGAGAACAGCCCTGACACCAGGCATGATTCCACCTACCTCCTCCCACTGCCTCTCCAGCCACAATGCACAGTCATCTTCTACACCCATGTAAGGGAACTGCAGAGGCCTTACTCTTCCCCTTCTTCCTGGAAAGACCCCAAAAGATGAAAACACAGTCTAGTGCCATGTGACGACAACTTGCAAAAATTCCCCACTTCAGTATGAAAGAAACCATTTTATTTTACAAACCAAAATGCATCACAGAAGGATGGAGAATTTGGGAGGGGGCAAGGAGGACAAAGCCTTACGAGGCTGGAAAATGACAACTTGAAGATGTCATTATCTTCACCAAGGAAGTAAAGGCATTAAGAATAATAATAAAAAAGCACTGTACTTCAGACAATCAGCCTGATTACAATAGATAGCAGCCCAAGCTTGCTGTGCCCTCAGCGAGCCCCATGTTACCACCACCTGTGCTGCACTATCAGGAAATCTAAAATCTCAGTTTAGCTCCTTCAGCAGAATGGAACAATTTTATTTTTAGGGATTTTTTTTCTGATTATTCTCAGCTTCCCTACTTTGTTATTTCTTAGCCATGAGACAGAGTGTGGGTAAAATCCTGCCATTCTTACTCCATCACAACTCTCATTAGCAGAGGGAGGCTAACAAGGTTTGTGTGTGTGGAAGGAAGAAAGAAAAAGTAGTCTGGACTGACAAATGATTCTTAAAGCATGATTGGACTGTGAACTATTGATGAAAATTTGTTTAGCAGGATGATTACTGAAAATCAGAGTGACAGAAGATGATTGTTATTTTTCTTTGCTGGTGAATAAACTACTCCTTTCAGCAAAGATTAAAACTGACAGCACTATTATTAGAAACTTCAGTACTAACTATCAAATACAAAGCTGAGTTGTTCCAGTAGGAATTCAGGTACAGAACCTAGTAACACAAGGCTTCTAGTCAACCAGCAGTGGGTGGGAGATAGAATTCAAAGGTATATCCCAAACCAAAAACTCACTGCAACAATGACAATGTCCCTGGCATTTTGTAATGATAGTAATTAATAGCAATGATTTAAACTTTCAACCCTGGTGCTGGAGTTCTAAATACATATATAATCTCCTAAGCACCTGTATTAGCCATTGATTTCAGCATCACTGATAATCAAGCCATATTATCTAAGTGCCTAAATATGGATTTTGGTGCCTAACAAAGAAGGCAGATTTCAGACATTTAACTGATGAAGTTTCAATTTTTGCAATTTTCTCTCAGCTTTACCAAACATGCTATATGCCAAATAATCCAGGGTAATAAGCAGTTCAACTGACCCTTTTTGCTTCATGTAACAAAAAGATCTCCTACGATTTCAAACAACACAAGACTTTGAGTGTGGGGTAAGAACATAAAATCAGCCACAGTAAATCAGACCAAATTTTCATCTAGCCCAGTATCCTGTCTTCTGACAGTGCCCAATTGCCAGGTATGCAATTGTAATCTATTGCTCTTTCCAATTAATTCAGTTAACCAATTTCATTAATCAAATAAGGATATGTTTTTGGCCCATGGACCACTTGAGTCAATGCAAACCTTTCCATATACCGTCAGTCACCTAACGGAAACTCACCATTAATTACATAATTACTCCCAAGCCATTTTGCTAGTGCTGAAGATAGGGAGAATGGTTTAATTTTAATGATTAAACTGATTAAGCGTTTTAACTTTCTCATGTTAGTTTATCAAACTTCATTTTAAATAAAGTAAATTATTAATTTATGTCCAACACAAAAGGTTTCAATGTTTTCTTTATTTATGGCAGGGGTGGGGAACCTTTTTTGGGTCAGAGGCCACCGACCACACCAGTGAGAAGCAAAAAAAGCCCTCCAAAAGCCCCCAACCCTCAGTGATGTGGCTTCCAGCTGAGACACTTCACTCCTCTCGTGCTCCAGCCCCACCAGGTGAGGGGGAAGAACAGGGAGGACTGAGGTTCAGGGCTTCCCATTGGCCAGATTTACTTTTCTAGGGTAACATAAGAACGGCCATACTGGGTCAGACCACAGATCCATCTAGCCTAGTATCCTGTCTACCGACAGCGGCCAATACCAGATGCCCCAGAGGCAGGGAACACAACAGGTAATCCTCATGTGATCCCTCTCCCATCACCCACTTACAAACAGAGGCTAGGGACACCATTCCTACCCAGCTTGGCTAATAGCCATTGCTGGACCTAACCTACATGAATCTATCTAGCTCTTTTTTGAACCCTGTTAAAGTCCTAGTCTTCACCACTTCCTCTGGCAAGGAGTTCCAGGGGTTGACTGTGTGCTGAGTGAAGAAAAACTTCCTTTTGTTTGTTTTAAACCTGCTGCCTATTGATTTCATTTGGTGACTCCTAGTTGTTATGTTATGGGAACAAGTAAATAACTTTTCCTTATTCACTTTTTCCATACCAGTCATGATTTTATAGACCTCTATCATATTCCCCCCTCCCCTTAGTCTCCTCTTTTCTAAGATGAAAAGTCCAAATCTTTTTAATTTCTCTTCATCTGACACCTGTTCCAAACCCCCTAATCATTTTTGTTACCCTTTTCCGAACCTTTTCCAATGCCAATATATCTTTTTTGAGATGAAGCGACCACATCTATATGCAATATTCAAGATGTGGGCATACCAGGGTTTTATATAGAGACAATAAGATATTCTCTGTCTTATTCTCTATCTCTTTTTAAATGATTCCTAACATTCTATTAGCTTTTTTGACTGCCACTGCACACTGAGTGGATGTTTTTAGACACAATGACTCCAAGATCTCTCTCTTGAGAAGTTGTAGCTAAATGAGTCCCCATCATATTGTTCCAGAGTTAATGGATTTTGTGGACACCCTAAGCTCTAGCAAGGGGACAAAAATTAGAGGTTCAGAGTGAAGGGTGGGACTGCCAGTAAGTGGGGATGCAGGATCTGGGTGGGAGGTGGGGTGCAGGAGAGGGTAGGGTGCAGGAGCAGGCTGGGAACAGAGTGTCTGGCCGGGGGGATGGAGCAAGAGCAAGGGAAGGTGCAGTGTTTGGCCAGGAGGAAAGGTGCAGGAGCAAGGGTTGGTGCATGAACAGGGTGGGCGTAGGGTGTCTGGCAGGAGGGAGGGTACAAGAACAAGGGAGGGTGCACGGTTTTGGCAGGGGGAAGTGCAAGAGCAGGGTGGGAGTGTAAGGTCTGGGCATAAGGGGACGGGGCATTTACTTGCCTTCATGCCCCACACTGCTTCCATGCACCGTGTTACATGCATGGCCTCCCACTGCTCCCATTGGCTGGATTCTGTCCAATGGGAGCAACGGGAAAAGCCTCCAGGCAGCACACCTGTGTGCTGCTATTCTCCCAACCAGGGGAGTGGGACAGGGAGTGACAGCTCACAAAGCCAGTTCTGTCTCCTATTCTTCACCGCAAGCCAAATCTGGCAGGGAGCCTTGGGGCTTTCTTCTCTCACCCAGTGAGAAGCCGGTACTGGCACTTCAACCTTGCATCGGGTGTGGGGCGAGGCTGGATTATCAGCACCAGCTCCCGGCTGTGAGGGGGGGAATGAGGTATGGGCAACCTGGAAGGAGGCCATGGATGACTGCAGTTTGAGGACCACTGGGCTGAAGAACGAATTGATAGAATCAGGACCCATCTCTGCCTCTGGCATTGATTTTCTTTTTGTAAATCTGAACAAGTTTATTTAATTTCTTTATGCTTTAGTTTCTCCATTTATAAAGACTTGGCTACATCACATATTATTCTATCATGCTTGAACATGATTTTGAACAATAAATTATATGATCCTGGTCCCAAATAAAGGGTCAGCACAGAACAGGAAAATTGTCTCAACACTGTCAGCTAATTGAGATATATCCCTGCTGGGAGCAGGATTTAATCACAGTTAGATGACACAATATTTTCATTAATCACTTGGATAACCGTGTGGAAAGTATGTGTATACAAATTTTAAATGACACCACGCCAGGAGGGATTGCAAGCACTTTGGAGGGCAGGAGTAGAATACAAAACAAACTTGATACATTAGAGAATTGGTGTGAAATCAACAAGATAAAATTCAGTAACAGATAACTGGAAAGTACTACACTTGCTTAGAAAGAAGAACTCAAATGCACAACTATAACTGACTAGGTAGTAGTATGGCAGAAAAGTACCTGGAGATTATAGTAGATCATAAACTGAATATGAGTTTGCAGTTGCAAACAAAAATAAAAAGGTTAATATCATGCTGGGATACAGTAATAGGCATGTCATTTGGGGCACACTATCCCACTCTACTTGGATCTGATGAGGCTTGTGGTGGAGTGCTGTGTCCAAATCTGGGCACCACACTTTAAGAAAGATGTGGACAAATCAGAGAGAGTCCAAAGGACAACAATGAAAATAATAAAGCCAGACCCATGAAAATAGCTTAAAAATACTGGGCACATTTAGTTTTGAGAAAAGAAGACTTAAAAGGAATCTGATATCAATCTTCAAATAAATTAAGGCCCATTATAAAAGGTAATTGTAATCAATTGTTCTCCATGCCTACTGAGAGAAGACAACTGTAATGGGCTTAATCTCAACCACCCTTGAGATTCAGGAAAAATCTATCTAAATATAAGGGTAGTTAAGCTCTGGAATAAACTTCCAAGAGAGGTTGTAAGAACAGGTTGCACAGACACCTATCAGGGATGGTCTAGAGATTTTACTTGCCTCAGTACAGGGAGCTGCACTTGATAACATTTCAAGGTCCCTTCTAACTCTACATTTCTGATTCTATGAACAACAACTTAGGAAGAGCTGTTGATGCAATGAACAGTAGCCACAAACTGTAAGTATTGTCTTGCATTTACTTGCTGGAGGGGGATTGTGACATGGTAGTGTTGGCTTTCAGTTTGATTACCAAAGCAATCCTACTACTTCTACAAAACACCATGACCCAGGCTAGCACTACAGGACTATGCACACTGCTGCTCTCAAGAGTTGCAAATAGTGGTATGTATGCTTATTGGCTGTGGATTGGATCCCATCCCTTAACCTGCTGATTATGCTACTGTGTAATCATTGTTCATTGGCTGGGATGGTAGCTGGTCTCCACACACTAACTTTCTTGAATACTAGAATACAATTTTGCCATCTTGCCTTGTTATTGTGTAATGATGGTGGCTTCATATGCTCTCTATACTTCACTAGCAAACACGCAAAATAAAGGCTAGGTTTGGACCCACATCCCTGTGCACTTAAAAATGTTTGCTCATGTGCAAATCAATTTTTCCAGAAGACATAATTATTGAACTTTCTATTCTCCCTGGTATAAGCAATATACTCTCTTTTACTACTTCTTATTCCATTAGTAAAGGGTAGTGATCATAAGCTTTTGGATTGTTACAAGAATCCTCTGAAAATAGTAGGGTATCCCACATGTATGCCTAGAAGTTGAACTGGGTTACAAAGGAAACTCACTGCATACAGCAGGAAGTAGTCAAGTTTGTTATCTTGTCATATGCAAGTGGTTAGTGTGATGTTATAGATGGCATCTCTCAAAAAATCCAATGTTATTTTCAAAAAGCAATAAAATATTTTTGGCTATGGGGATTTTAGAAACACTTTTCCACCTGTGAACAAACATGGTGAAAGAATTTCCATACTAGAGATGAGCCAGCCAGAATGCTTGATCCTAAAAACTGAAAGACAATCAAACTGGATGGCTGGCTGTCCTCAAATTAATGCTGAACCCTTATATTTTTAAGAACCCCAGAATACAACTCTCTATGAGAAATCTAGAGGCACAGAAGATGTTACAGACTTTAATGCTTACATATGCAAGGAAATAATAAAATAAATAGTGATGGTTTCCACTGGCAATGGTGCTAACAAATTGTTCTCAAGTAAAGATGGTTTTACACGCACTGCCCTTTGTCTTCAACACAAATTACATTCCCCCTTGGACAAATATTATACTTTAACAGTGCTCGGAGCCAGTTTCTGTTTTTATACATGCAGACGCACACCCACTTTACCTTTTCTGTTTGTAAGAAACACAGGGCAGTATATGAAATGACTGAAGGGAGCTATATGAAAATAATTAGACACTAAAAGGAAAAATGGGGAAAAAACATATGCCATTTCTAACAGAGATAGGAAAAGAATAACTTCTTACCCCAGGTAGTCACTTTGAGAGACAATGAAAAAAGACTTAAATAGCGTACTTGTATCCTGGAAGAGAAGTAAATATGACAAGGCATGCCAGCAGAAGCACACAGAAAAGGATGTTCCTAGGGTGAAATGTCTTTGAGCTGCTCAAGTCTCAATCAAGTAACTGTGCTCATCTTGGCAATCAAACTGCATTCACTTTCATCTTTAAATACATTTTTCAGAGCAATCAGTGCTTCAGAAAGTATTTTGATGAAACAACAGGCTTTACATTTCTACAACACAGAGGAAGAAGGATCTTTGATAAAGTAGGAATAATAAAACAGCATCTGAGGACTCCTCCGTCTGAGGGACTGTCCTCCTCTGTCTGAGGGACTGGTTTGTCAGCGGAGGACGTTTTGGGGGGAAAAGGATAAATTAAGGAGTAATAAGTCACCAAGTAACTAAAATGTGAAACTGAAGAACTACTAACAGTGAAATTGTTGACACTGTATTAAAATTACTATAAAATGTTTATGAAGGGCAGTTGTAGCCATGTTGGTTCCAGAATATTAGAGACACAATCTGGGTGAGGAAAAATCTTTTATTAGACCAATTGTCTCTCTCACCAACACAACATAGCCCAATAAAAGATATTACATCTCACCCACCTCTGTCTGTCTCTAAAATGTTTAGTACACTGAAAACAGTTTTCTTACAGATTGACGCAATTTGAATAATATATTAATAACATTGTCATGAAATGTTAAACAAAAAAGTTTTGTTTAAAAGTAATTTTCAACTAAAATAGTTTTGAACAAAAAATTGCAACCAGCTCTATGATATAGCAATGTTCACCCATATATATCAAAATAGTATTCAATGACTTTTTGGTAATTTTTATAGACACAAAAACGGAGGCAAATTAGGTTAAAGATCAAAGACAGTAGCAGATCTATGACTAGAACCCAGGTCTCCTATTATACTGAGGCTATATTCACCAAATAACACTGTCTTCATAATGTATTTATGCCAATCCCATGTCCACCTCTGCAAATATATAGGTTAGAAATGGAATTAATGTGTTTGGACTTCTTTTTATGTTCATGAAAAGGAACGTTACAGTAAACAAAAGATAATTTTAATATACATGCAGCCATACTTTCTACATCAGAATACCCCTGAAATTTTTTTAAATTAAGTGGAATCAGACCTGCTCACCAAGAAGGAAGATCTACAAAGAAAGCTCAGGATTCTGCTAGAAGTAATGTAAGTGGACGCTTCTTTAGGAATGCAATAAAACATGTATGGTTTTAAAATCAGCCTTTAGAAGTAACAGAGTAATGCATGCCTCATGTTTTTCTCTTAGAAAGGCGCATAATGCTCTTTCGCATGATAGGCAGAGAATACTTCTGAAGGGAATGAATAATGAGAATAACTCTGCTCCCACACAAATTTGTGAATGTGATGTTACAATTATAATATTAAACGTCAAACTCATCATTCTTACGGAGGACTAATAAGAATCACTTGGTCTTAAAAAACGAGGAGTCTTGCGGCACCTTATAGACTAACAGATTTGTTGGAGCATAAGCTTTCGTGGGCAAAGACCCACTTTGTCAGATGCATCTGACGAAGTGGATCTTTGCCCACAAAAGCTTATGCTCCAACAAATCTGTTAGTCTATAAGGTGCCACAGGAATCCTCATCGCTTTTGCAGATTCAGACTAACACGGCTACTCCTCCTCTGATACTTGGTCTTAAGACTGTTCTGCTTTTCATTACCATAGCTCTATTATGCAAATGTTATAGCTAAGACCATTATTGTTTCTGAGAAACATGAAGGTAAAATCTGGCATAATTCATTTGGTGGTATCTACTTGAATTCCAGAAGCAAGAGGAGGAAACTATGAACTGGGGAATGTAGTGTGGACGTACTGCTTCTGACTTCAAACTTGGGGGTTATTTTGGAATAAGCTCCTAGTGTAGACCAGTACTAACACATGTACTACATCATGAGCTTTTGTGGCTAAAACTCACTTCATCAGATAAGTTGAAGTAGAAATTATAGAATTTGTTGTACATATAACGGCAAACGCAGTTACTTGTCAATTGTGGGACCAGCGTTAATTAAGTTAATTAAGTCAGGGTGGCTGCTTTACAGCATTTGAAGTAGAGATGCAAATATCAAAAGTGAGGAAATTGCCTTTCTAGTACATTAAGCAGTTAAGATCTTTATTCATGCCTAAGCTGATTGTATTGAATAAAGACCTTAACTGGTTAACATACTACAAAGGCAATTTCTCCACTTTTGATATTTACATTTCTATATCAAATGCTGTGAATGAGTCACATTCTCCCTGGCTTAATTAGCTTCATTAACACTAGTTGTTCTATTGATGGGTAACTTCTTTTGCTGTTATATGTACCCCAAATTCTGTAATTTCGACTCCAACTCATCTAATGAAGTGGGTTTTACCCATAAAAGTTCATGACCTAGTAAACGTGTTAGTGTCTAAGGTGCCACAAGACTGCTTGTTGTTTTCAGTGATTTACACTTCAACACTGAAGCCTAATGGCTAAGAGGTGATAATTCTTGGCTTCCATTTGCAGTGGGCCTGAGAGAAAGTGTTAGGCTAGCTACCACACACTGGAGAAGCCATTGCAATGGGACCTTTGGATACCAGGATGGCCATGTTGCCAAAAAGCTGACCGTGGGGAAGAAGGGATCATTCAGCAGCCACCTGAATCTATTTAGGATGGAGGTCTATGGCCTCCCTTCCTGGAAGACAGCAACAGAGAATGGAAGCTGAAGCCTGGACCAGGCTGGGATCAATGTGTCCATATCTAAATCTATGAAAGTGGAAATTCTCCTGTTTTGGTTTCCACTCAGAAGACAATGGGTCTATATCTAGCATTCCAGATCTGCTACCCCCCAAAGTTTAGGGGTGTTTGGATGTACAGTTTGAGTTTGGATCTATATCTAATAATTATACTATATAATAATTTTTGTTCAATTTTTATTGAATTGGTCGACCCATAAGTCTTGATAAGTATTTGTATCACAATCATTTTATGCTTTTAATAACAAAATCAGTCTCTTCAGCTGTTCACATGATGTAAAAAAGAAAGATTTTGTTGGATCCTTGCAACCACTATATAATGCCTGTATAAACCAAGCATGAAATAGTCATTATTATAGTACAGCAATAATTTTGCTTTATGTTTTTCATAGGCCTGTGATCACCACATTCTGCAGGCCACATTCAGGTGGCATGCAGCACCACCTGATCTGGTTCTGTTCACTGCTCCTGAGCTTTCAGCGCTCATGCTCTGCTTGTGTGCATCTCATTTACACAGATCTGTAAAATGACAGACACACGTTAATTCTGAACGCTGCAGCCTTCCTCCTTTCAGCCAATTCTCTTCTGCAGATTAATGAAAAAGAAACAGAACCAGGGCGCACTCCACACTCTGCTTCATATATAGACATACATGGCCCCTAAAATGTTCTCCATCTGCACGTGATCAATTTACAGAGTGTGTTACAGCCTGGTGACAATGATGGATGAAGTAATATAGCTGTATCATTGTATTATATTCTACTTGGATAGTTGTATATTATTGTACTGTAAATCACTTTCTTTGCAAGGAACTGAAATTGCTGGAATTTTCAGTCTCAGACAGGGAATCCAGCTCTAGCGCTGCTGTTTCTCTCCATCCCTGACTGATGGGCCGGGACGCCACCTCAACCTCCTTCAGCTGACTGCTTGCAAATGGGAAATTTCTTTCTTTTGTTCATGTTCCCCTCCCTCCCCCAACCAAAAGGAATGGTGTGGACAGCAGGTATTCAGATCAGATCTGAACTTTTTGAATGTGCTTGGCAAAAGAGATGCCACTATCTGCTCATAGTGAAAGCTCCCTACACCAAAAGAGAGAGAGAAAGAGAGAGAGGGGAAGGAGGGAGGGACCTACTGGAAATGTACATTTCAATGACCTATGCCAATGTTTCTCAAACTGGAGAGGGTAGTCTAGGGAATTCTCTGGCCCTGCTGATCAATTCCTTCTTATTCCCCTGTTGTCTCCTGCGTGCCAGAAAACAGCCGTTCTGTGATGTGCAGAGGCAGTAGGAGTGAAGGGAAAGAGGTGGAATAGGGTGCTTTTTGGGGAGGAAGTAGAATCATGTCCTAGGCCACTGTCTCCACTGATCATCTCCTCCCACTTCCTCCCAGTGCCTCCTGCACACTGGGGAATAGCTCTTCAGTGCCTGCCAGAGAAGTGGGTAGAAAGAGGTGGGCAAAAGGAAAGGCAGGAATGGATCGAGAACAGGAAGAAGTGGGGCAGGAGTGGAGCTCTGGGGAAAGAGTGGAGCTGAGGAAGGGTCTGGGGCTGAGCCGGGTGAGGTTGGGGGGTGGGGGTGTCTGTGAAAAACAATTAAATAAAAATGGGGGTCCTTGATTTGCTAAAGTTTGAGAATTTCTGATATATGTAATAAAAACATCTTTTTGTTGGTCTTGTTATAAACATAAACACAGACATATTATTAAGATGGAATTAAGGTTGTATGGATTTTTCACCTTATTTATATATTGACAGTAGTAACTGCTTGTATTACAATATTACCAGGGTAAATGCCCCTTTGTGTGGACATTTCAAATGCAAAGACTAAAAGACAGTCCTTTCTCCAGAGAGTTCACCATTTCAACAGGCAAGACAAACATAAGGAAGTATTAATATCCCCATTTTAACTGAAACACACACTGACAAAATGAAGTGACTTGCACGTAAGGTTGAAAGGGGAGCTGTAGCAGTCATGAATTGAACTTAAATCTTTTCAGCCCCAGTTTATCATCTTAACCACATGATTCTTCTTCTTCACATCATGCAGACTGTTAGACACTAGTTCTGAGATCCAGTGTACACACACTAATGGGAGCCTCTCTATGTAGTAAGTCATAAATTTATGTATTACATACTGGGGTGAGATAGTAGTATGTCTTGTCTATTTTTGGATGCATTCTGGCTAGT
Source organism: Rafetus swinhoei (assembly GCA_019425775.1). NCBI lineage: Eukaryota > Metazoa > Chordata > Testudines > Trionychidae > Rafetus > Rafetus swinhoei. The sequence goes on from CM033424.1 coordinate 162,619,840, forward strand.
TGCCCAGTTATTTTTTAATGGTATTTCATTAGGGCACTGAAATAGGCCCATGGGCCTGGGTGCCAAAATAATTAAAATATATATTTATTTTTAAAATGAAAAAAAAAATACCAGGCTACAAAAATAATCCCACTTCCAGATGCAGCCTTTATTTTCTATTGCACTAGTTTTATCCATTGGAGAATCCTCTTCTGTTGGGCCTCTGCAGGAGGATTGTGAGAAATCTTTTATGATTAATTTACCATTGCCAGTCACTGGAACATCTGCAATCCTGCTGTCACAGCATCTCTCACATCAAGCAGAAGGTCAGTAGGGTTGTGCCCTCTGGAATCATTCAGAATCCCTACAGGTAGGATTGCCTGTTGAAATAAATCTTTTCTGGGGATATAATTAGCATGTTTGCTGAGATGAAACTGCATTACAAAGGGAGTAGAGCACATAAAAATAGAATAAAGAAAACAAAAAGGAGTTCTGATCTGAAAGGAAGACTGAGCCAGTCTCACACTGCTGACTAGTACTTTGATTCACAGTAGAAGAAATAAACCAATACATAATAAACAAACACCTAATTTTAATATAACACTTTCCATCCACAGATCTCAAAGCACGTAATAAAGAGAGTGCACTGAGAGCACAAAAAGCAGCAGGAGTGTTCAGATTCAATATCAGAAACATGAGGAGAGAATTAATAATGCAGAGCATATGTAGATAACATGATTTCAAATGGCTGTCACTTGTAGACTTGTATTCCCTCAGACTGAGAGGAACTAATAAAATCTTAGAGGGAAACTTGTCCTACAGAGAAGGATCTTGCCAAAACTGTGTTTTGCTGTAGTTGCCACGGCAAGAATACACTTTTTTTTGTATTAGTAGTAATAATACATTAGGGGAGTTCTACATTCAGTACAATATAGAATGTATTAATATATTAATGTATTTTGACTAGCTCTTTAAAAACTGGTACCTAGATAGCACAATGCTTTGCACTTCCAGGTTTGACACACAGGAAATATAGTAAACACACAAGATGGCGAGGGAATATATTTTATTGCCCAACTACTATTGGTGAAAAAAACAAACTTTTGAGTAAGGATGTTAAGAGGTGGATAATTCACTAATCGTGTAGTCGATCAAATTTTTATCAAGTCATGATTAGTTGATAATGGAAGGCTTCTGTAGTTTTCATGTAGTAAGAGCTGGGCACGGAGGCAGCCCAGCTCCTACTATATTTAAACTGAAGAACTGCAGAGGTGCAGCGGGGGGCAGGTCCCGGACCTGGTGTGAGCCAGTACTGAGCTGGACTTGCTCAGTCCCAGCTCATGCTGTGTCCAGCAGCCCCCGGCCGTGGAGGCACGGGCTGGCCGTGGGCAGGGGCTGCTCCAGCAGCAGCTCCTGTTTGCTGCCAGTTCCAGTCACTGTGGATAGAGGCTGCTCTGGCCGCAGACCCTGTTTGTGGCCAGCCTGGACTACTGTGGGCAGATGCTGCTCTGCAGGAAAAGGCAGCAGCACAGAGACGGCAGCAAGGGGGAGAGCGAGTAGTCGAGTAGTCGACTCGACAACTCACTAAGCCTAGGCTTATTGGGTAGTTGACTACTGGACTACTTGCTTACATCCCTACTTTTGAGCTTTCATGAACAAAAGTGGGTCCAGTAAAAGATAGTCCCTCACACACCTGTGTTTGGAATATCCTTGGACAAACATAGCTCCAACACTGAAAGCACATAAGCAGCATCACATACAATATTGATAACTACTGCTATCTTGTATAGTGAGCCATGTTTATGGGCCTTTTCTTCTGTTATACAAAACATTGCCTAGTACCTTTCTAATCCTGATAGCGAATAAAGGCCTGATTCTCTACAGCACAGCTTGCGTATCTTTTAACGTCTGTGCAACTCAAGAGCAAAATGTGTGCAAAACACCACCCAGGGTACATCTAAACTACATCCCTTTTTCGATAAAGGGATGTAAATTAGACATATCAAAATTGTAAATGAAGCCGGGATTTGAATTTCCCCCGCTTCATTTATATAATGGCGGCCACAGCTTTTTTGGAAAAAAACGCGGTCAGGACTGGGATCATTTGATCGTTCGGGGATTATTCGACAGAAATGCCCCTCAGGTTACAGGATCTTTCGAAACAGGTCATTTCTGTCGAACGATCCCTGTCTTGACTGCGGGTTTTGTTTCAAAAAGCAGCTTTTCGAAAAAAGCCACGGCCGCTATTATGTAAATGAAGCGCGGGAAATTCAAATCCTGGCTTCATTTACAATTTTGATACGTCTAATTTACATCCCTTTATTGAAAAAGGGATGTAGTTTAGATGTACCCCCAATTAGAATTCTTCATTCATATGAGCTGGTGACAGCATTTTATACCTATTTTTCATTGACTTTGTATCATCTTCAAGGTGCAAGGCACAATAGAATCGGGGCCTAAGTACTGTCATCCCCTTGATGTAAAAGGGTAAGTTACAACTGAGATACTGTTCTTGGGGTTTCTTGATTTTCTACCACACTCTTAATGATACTTTACAATAGGAGTAATAGTTTGGCTTACTTGGACACAAATGTAAATGAAGTGTATTAAGGGGAAAAGTCATTGACATGCAATAATATTAGACCAAGACCATAGGCAAATTCCCGGCTCCAATCAAGTCAATTGGGCTTTGATATTTATGTTAGAAGGGACAGGAAAAACACAAGAAATGCTCAGAGGTATTTCCATTTTCCTTTTCTGGGAACTGTACTGCACTGAGTATATGTAAAAATCCTTGAAGGAGCCACACACATTTGCTGAGCTGTGGTCAGAGGTGAATGTAACATTACATTACATTTAGAAAATAAGGCAATCCTCCAACAAATAAACAGAAGGAAGAAGAAAAACATGAGTTCCTTGGCAAGACTTTGAGCAGAGTCAAAGAACAAGTAGTTTAGAGGAGAAGAAAATGTATTGGCTTCTTCCCTATTTATAGATAAAGCACTACGCTATTGTGTGTGCAAACTATTACTGGTATTATGCAAACAGTGCAACAGGATTCTTTGTGAATGCCTGTATTAAGATTATCTGCTTTGTCTTCTCTCACAACACACATACACACACATACCAAAACTCATGCAGCTCTCTGAGATATGAAAGGAAATACCATACAGTATGCTCCCATTTATCCAAAACCCCACATTATCCCAAACCCTTCCTTGTCTCCCAGAATGAGACACAATGGAGTTTAGACCCTTGCCGGGACTGGGAGGTAGAAGGAGGAGAGTCCCTGACCACAGACAAGACCACCCTGGTACTGAACATTTCCTGTGGCAGCAGAGGAAGCCCTCTGCAGCCCCACTGTCACTGAAGTGAGCAAGCAAGTCCATGACAAGGGAGCTGAGGATGGCTTCATGCAAAGCTGCAAGGCCAGTGACACATGATCTTCAAGCACAAGGTACAGGAAAGGCTGTAGATCTGGTTGGGCAGTGCTAAGTGTGGCCAGAGGTCTGTGTTCTGTCCCTCCAGGGCCACAGCCTCCTCACTATATCTTACACATGCAGAGACAATGTGTCAGTGTTCCTAAGGCAGTGCAGAGAATCCTTTTTAGCCCCAATGTCATGTCAGCAGGTCAGAGCAGTAAGTCTCAGCCAAGATTGCAAGGAAGATGACAATGATAACGAAGCCCCGGCCGTGGTACCCTGCTACCAAATTGATCCTACCTGCTCGGTAAACAGAACTCCTGATTATCCTAATAAAACCCATGTCCCCCATGCTATTTGGATAACCAGTAGTATTACATGACACAACTGAAAGTGAGATAGAGTTTCCCTGCACAAACACAAACAGGTCTTTCTGAAAGATCAAACAGTGTGGTCTGTAAGTATAACATTGTAATGAGATTAAATACAGTAAACTGGCCTGCAATTCAATATTCCTAACTAGTTTTCTTTTTTTTCTAGTTACTGTAAGTCAAATCAAGGGCATTCTGTGCAAGAAAATGCCTTGATTTCAATTGAATTTATGCTTGCACATTGGGAGGCAAAATTTAATCTTGTGGTGATGGCCTTGATAGGCTCACAAAAAAGGTGAAGTCAACAATTCACTCTTTGTAAACCATGAATATCAGAAGGCTTTTACAATTATCATTAATTCATCCCCACAAGCAAGTCTTATAACTAAGTGCTAAAGCCTACCCAGAGATGCAATGCATACAGCTCCCTTCTGATGCACATGTGAGCACTGAGCATGTTCCTCAAGGCAGAATACAACCACAATCTTGCCACTTGCCACAATCCTACAGAAATGATGCAGGATCTTTTACATTAAGCGCACAAGAAGGAACAGCCTATTTACCTCTTTGCAAATTCTCTTTGCCATGCTAAATTAAACAGAATAACAGAGACAAATGGTACATGAGAAAGAGTTCAAAAATGGCCATGAGGAAAGAAAACGAGCAGTATCAATTCACTAACACTAAATTACAACAGAATACTTACGGAAATAAACCAAAGATCCACACGCATGCCAAATGAATTTCTTATCAGCAGTACCATAAGAAAATATACTAGCATGAATTCATGAAGCTGAGGCACTTAAAATGAAGGATAACAATTTAAATGTCCAGCCATTAGTTTTGTTTGATACCCATTTTAATTGCACCCATCGTTATGAATTAATTTCACCATGATTCAGATACGTGATGTGCTTCCATTTATAATCTAGTGTTAGTTAAGTGCCAGTAAAAGGATACTTAAAATCACAAGCTATCAAAAACAACTGTTGTACACATGATGGCTTTATAATGGCAAGTTTGTGTGTGTGTGTGTGAGAGTGAGAGTGAGTGAGAGTGAGAGTGAGAGTGAGGAGGTTTTCTAAAATGTACTCTCTATGCCATTTTACTGATACCGTAGAAAACTTGCTTGCATCAGGGATACGTTTTAGACACAGCTTGTTCAAATCTAATGTTTACGCACCAGCATGGTACTGTATCAGATGAGTTATAGAGCTAAAGGATAACCTAGTGACAGGACTTAGTAATAAAGCTATATGGCTGTCTTGTACAGCCATGATATTTAGCAGCTCCCTACCCCACTATGTGTAAGGCAGCAGGTTGCACACAATATCCCAGCTTTATCTAAAGCCAAGGTTAACTGAAGAAATCAATGGGCCAGATCATCTCTTATTCATGCAAAGGTCTCACTGAGTTATGTCTCAGTCTAGACTGCAGGATGTGGCCCTCAAGTAATTTACTTATTGCCTATATTGAGCCATCCTTCAATCAAAGCCATCTTCTTCAATGACTGGACTCCCTTCTTGGAAACACAGAATTGACAGAACTCTCATTACAAAAACGGGTTTAAGTAACAAGCGAAAGCATAGGCTAAATCTCCTAGGATAACAATCACAATTACATATCGGTCTACCTCTCGGTAAACTTTCACGAGCAACCACAAGAAGATTTAAATAAGATAACATTACACCTGTTGAATTATTCAGATAATTTTGAACTCCAGCAGAGGTGGTAATTAAGTGACATTTTCACTCACAGCCTACCTGGGGTGTTCAGCAGCCTTGACATCTTGCAGGAGTAGGAGATGTACTGTTCACAGTATTCAGCACTATTGGTGATAGCAGAGATCTGATCCATGGTGGCACTGTAATTCAGTTGCAATACAGAGTACTTTTCCGGGCCGTTGCCTATCACTGGGGTCTGCATCTGTAGATCATGGTACACTGTTGACCACACTTTATCCTCTGGAAGGGAAAAAAAAGGAAAGTAAAGAAAGAATTAATGAACAAAAGACATTGGAACTCAGTTACTGAAATTGTAGATGGTCATTTCTGTGACCAGGGCATGAGTATGTGCGCATGCACGAGGAGGATGAGAACAAATGAGGCTTTCACAAATGAGGATTATTTTATTTGAAATTGATCAACAACATGGGGAAACTTGACTGCACTGAATGCAGAAAACCTTTGTTAGTCTCCTTGTTCCTTAGTGTCACTGTGCTGGGTGCTTTGTAAGAGCTACACACTTTACCTGTGGGTGAAGACTGCCCTGAGTATCTCATAGTCATAGTGACCCCTGTGACAAATAAAGATTAGCTTTGATCAGAAGTGGATGAAAATAACATGATGTTACAGAGACCTAGGGATTCTTACTACAAGGAAAACATCAAGTTTATATGGTATTGCTGCATTCCAGGCTGCTTGTGTATACAAAAAGCAGTATTATCTTGTGACACTGTGACATCAGAGGTGCACTACAATAAAATGTGATTACATATAATAACATTTGATGTTACAGGAGTCAAGGATTTCATACAGTCTGTTAGTCCTGAGCTATAGCCCAAATGACCAAAGATTGTCTTTGCTCTGGACCTGAAGTTTTCTGAGCATTTGGTGACTATGACATAGAATTGAAAAGTAAACAGGATAAAAGTAGGACAAATTTGGTTATATTCACGGCTTCAGCAGGGATGTGAGGAAACGGCCATGGGGATTGGGTTGGGGATGGTGGTAGAAGAAACTCTAATCTTTGGTTCAGAGTAACACAGCATCTTAAGACAGGTTGTATCTAAACAAGATTATTAGTACACTTACATAGGAATCATGAATGCTATATCCTACTTACTACTTATACATTTAGCCACAACTAGTTAGGTGACTATCAAAGGGTATGTCTACACAGCAAAGTTATTTCGAAATAACAGCCATTATTTCGAAATAACTTTGCTAGCATCTACACAGCCAAATCGCTATTTCAAAATTAATTCAAAATAGCGGAGCGCTTATTTCGAATTTGGTAAACCTCATTCCATGAGGAATAATGCCAAATTCAAAATAGCTATTTTGAAATAAGTGCTGTGTAGACACTTATTTCGAAATAGGGAGCCTCCAGCCTTCCCAGGATGCCCTGGTGGCCACTCCTCTCCCTCCCCCATCCCTGGAGCCCTTAAAGGGGTTGACTCTGGCCACAGTGCCTGTGCCAGCTACAAGCCTGCCAGCCCAGAGCCAGCAGTCACTGCCCCTGACCCAGTGGCCCCAAAACATGAGCCAGCAAGCCACTGGCAGCCAGCCCACCACTGCTCCCCAGGAGCAGTCTGCCAGCTCCTAGGAGCCTGCCAGGGCCTGGAGAAGGCGGGCACCTTCCTGGTCCAGGGTGAAGATCATAGACCTTATTCAGGTTTGGGGGGGATGCCCCCAATGTCCATGATCTCCGCACTAGATAGAGGAACATGACCGTCTATGGCAGGATACCTGCCAGCCTGTCCACCAAAGGCCACATGAGAACCCAGGAGCAGGTTTGCATGACAATCAAGTTGGTCCAGCGAGACCCCTAACCCTGAGCCCTGAGCTTACCCTCCCCCTTCTTCCCCTTGCTTCTCCCTTCCAGCTCCCTCCTCCCAGGTTTCCCCTTCCCCTCTCCCACCCTCTCTCTTCTCCTCTCCCGCCTTCTTTCCCCAGTCTCACCAGAGTTTCATTCCCGCCCCCAGTTTTGTTAAATAAAGAGAGTTTGTGTTCATGAAAATACATGTATTTTATTTGACATCAGGAAAGGGGGTTAGGGAGGGGTAAGTGGAAGGACGTGAGGGAGGAATGAGGCACAAGCCCCCAGTGGGGCAGACTAGGGAAGCTCTTAGTGCTCCTCAGGGTGGAAGCTGCCCCGCAGGGCCTCCTGGATCCTGACAGCCCCCCAATGGACCTCCCGGATGGCAGCCTGCAGAAAGTGCAGCCAGGCTCGCAGCAACGTGTCCACGAGAAGCACCAGAGTGCCATGGGACAGGTCTGGCTCCATGTTGCAGAGTGCTGTGGTGTCCCGAGTGAGGGCAACCAGAGCACGCAGAGACAAAATGCTTTGCAGTCCCTCATCGAGGTAGGCAAGCAAGCAGGGAAACCTGAGAACTGGCTGTCCGGTGGGGATCCCTTTAAGCACAGGCCTCAGATAGCCTCAGGCAGCAGCCACACAAAGTAACTCCTGACCTGATGCCCTGCTGGACCTCGTTCCGGCTGGCCTTAAATGCGATTCAGCATCCACTCAGTGTGGACGTGCTATTTTGAAATAGCAAAATGCTATTTCGAAATGCATTTTGTGTGTAGACGCGTTATCATATATCTAGTAGCCCAATGTCTGTGACTCTGTAATGCTGAAATGTTGGCTGTTCCTTCTGGGCGGCGCTGTTGCCTCCCGCCGTGGCACTCAGCTGACTTCTGTGCCACTCAGCCAGGCCACCGTGGGGGAGCAAGTGGCTGTTTGGGCGCCGTGGTTGCTATGCAGCACAGGGGCCGTGTACGTCACTGCCCTGCCCCCCCTCGCCTCCCGCCGTGGCTCTCGGCTGACTTCTGCGCTGCTCAGCCAGGCCGCCACGGGGGAGCAAGCGGAGCAAGCGACCGTTTGGGCCCGCCTGCGGTGGCCCAGCTGAGCAGCGCAGAAGTTAGCCGAGCGCCACGGCGGGAGGTGAAAGGGAGCGGGGCGGTGACATGCGGCATGACAGCGGCTCTAGGCCCCGCCCCCTGGACGTGAACGTCACCGCCCTGCCCCCCTTCACCACCCACCATGGTGCTCAGCTGACCTCTGCACTGCTCAGCTGGGCTGCCTCGTGGGAGCAAGTGGTGCAAGTGACTGTTCGGGCTCCATGCTCCCCATGCAGCACGGGGAGCGCGGAGCCCAAATGGCCATTTGGGCTCCACAGTCCCCCGAGTGAGAGGCAGGAGGAAGAGGAGAAGAGAAAGAGAGAGAGGCAGGAGGCAGAGGAGAGCTGAGAGAGAGAGAGGGCGAGGCAGTAGGAGGAGGAGAGAGAGAGAGAGAGAGAGAGAGACAGAGCAAGAGACCGGAGGCTCAGGAGAGAAGACTGACGTGGAGGAGAGACCAGAAAATCCCATCTTATGACGGGCTAATTGGCTAGTTTCGAAATAAGCTATTTCGAAATAAGATATTTCAAAATAATGCTGTAGTGTAGACATACCCAAATGGTATAGAACAGGTAATAACGCACTCTTATTTACCTTCTCTCAGTGGGACATTCAATGCAACTGAAAGGTAACAAATTTAAAACTCCTCAAAAAAAAGTTTGCACAAAGTTCTGTGAACAAAAGCCATTAAGGTTCCAACATCTCTAGTAGTGACTGTTTTACTATTCAACTGCTATTCTGTGACTTAGGTAAGATGAATTGGTTGTTTTAGTCAAGCCCCAATTGGGCAGCTACCAACATCAGAAAACACTATCACAGTTGACATTTATTAGTAGACTTGTCAATCTACACACAACTGGCAAGGACTAAAATAGGCAAGGAGATTAATCTACTGTTGCTAGAGGTGATTCCTCTAGGTCAGGGTTGAGGAGAAATGAAAGGCAAAAAATTTCTATTCTATTTGGGTATTTATATAGTATTCATCACTGCAGCACGAGTGCTTTCCAAAAGTGCATTAAGAGATGTAACTTGTCATGTGTAATTTAGTTTTTCTCCTCAAGGAAAAAATTGACCTCATGTTATTTTATTTCTATTTATTTTCTCTCTGCCATGCTATGTGCTATTATTATTGAAGCCCAAGTCAAAGAAATGCATCTTGCATTTGGAGTGGAGAGTGCTGTGATTTGAGGCAATTATTAGATTCTGTGAGAGTTTGTTCCTGACTCTTGGATTGGTCCTTAGAAAGCTCCATGCCCTGAGCAGACTAGATAGATAAATGCAGTGGACTTTGTGCCCGAGAAGCAGAGCTGATGACCACAGATGGTCCTTGTCTAATAGAGTCAAGTAAAAATTGGCACTGCTGCTGCCTATGCTGAACCTGTTCTCTGCATAAATACAAGTCTTTAGTCTCCAGAGAAGTCGTCTGCCATTCCCCATAAATACAGTATTCACTTAACAGATCTATTAAACAGAATATATTTTAAATATAGGAGTCTATAGCAATATGCTTGTGATTCATCTGTGAAAATTCCCATCCCTATTAATGGAATTCCTGTAGGTAAATTCAACATGTGAAGCATCATGTTATTTAAAGATTACCTGAACCATCTGAAAATATTTTGAGCAGTTAGGGCTCATTCTAAAACCTCCTAAAGTCCATGGAAAGGCTTTTATTGATATCAGTGGGCTTTGGGTAAGCTCCATAGTAATATATTATCATTTACATATGCAATCATTACACAGTGTCAGGCTATTTTGGATTATGTGGCATCATGTGAAGCTATATATGCGTGTAACTGATATGGTGTAACAGGCTCTAATCAAATGATGAAGAACAAGCTTAGGTACAGCATATGGATCCTCCACAGAGAACGCAAGTGGCTAGCCAAGTAAGATGCAGGTGGTGTAAGACAGTGATTGTCTTATTCATATCTGTAGGGTATATCAAATACAATATTACTCTTGCACCAGAAATTATGGTTCCAATATCTGAATATATATTTCCAGAAAAGTCAGACAGACATTTTTTCCTTATACTAAGGAGACTTTTAGCTATTTCCTATGCCAAAATATAGGCATTCCACAAGGGAATGTGTTATACTGTGTTTTCACTGACAGGAATGTCTAATCTCTGGCACAAAGGACTATATATACAATGCTTTGCTAGGGTTCTGAGATATTATATGCCCTACCAGCACTCCAGCTACACTGGTTTGGATGGCCTCTCAAGAGGGACCTGGTCCAACTCCAGTTAAACATGAGTGCTAGAACTAGGAGTGCTACTGCACCCCTGGCATGTTATATACAGAGCTTCCAGTTTGGTTCAATGGCTTTCTGCACCCCCACTATAAAATTGTTCCAGCATTCCTGCAGTTAAATCAAAGGAAACACTCTCAAATGAATTTAAAGAAAGGTGGCTTGGGCAATGGGTACCCAAAGAGAGTTCTGCTCTGCCATGGGATTCAAATTCCCCTAAAGGGACTTAGAGAAAGGACCAGGCTTGTAGGCCCCAAATGACTTATCTGTGCAGTGTAACTGTCCATGTGGGCTGTGTAAGGAAGTAGCCAAACTGACTATGAAGAAACCAGTGAAGAGAGTGAGATAGAGAATTGTTGATGTGATACATACCAGAGTCTTGTTTCTTTGCATTGTTTCAAAATGCCTTTAAATGGTAAAATAAATGTCTGATTCTGTTCAAGGTATCTGCAAATCCAATAATCCATTGTGCTGCAAAGGATGAAATTTTAGCTCTCCTCCCCCAAAAAAGGATGGATGCTTTATCTCCCAGGGACTGAACATATGAATGAGAAACACTTCTTGGAAATGTTGGGCATTGTGTTGATAAAAGTATCAGTCTTCAGGATTAACCTATTCCCTCCAATAATTTCTAATTCATTTGCAGAGAGTCAAATTCTGCTCTTAAGTACCGATGCATTAATGCAGAGTAACTCATTATATTCTACTCTATATAGATTCATATAACATTGTCATAGAGTTACTCAAGTATAACCAGGATCAGACTTTGGTCCCACAGTTAGCATATGTAAATGTAGTGGGGCTAAAACAAAGACTATTCCACATTTGCTGCGAAAAAACACATAGGAGCCAAATATGAAATAGGTCAAAATAAAATCCCATTCCCATGAACTGTAACTAGATTATGTATTCCTAACAATTACAGTTATTACATTAATATTGACCATTTCTATAATACCTGGTAATTATTTAAAGAAATAGCCTCGTATTACAGTTGGTACAAATGCTTAAAACATTTACTTCATTTAGTAAAATAACTACAGACTACATAGCCATACATATACTTGCATGTGATTGTTGTAACAGCCAGAAATTAATGTGGTCCCTTACCCTTTTTTAGCAGAAACCCTTATGTTTTTTTCATTTATGAATGATCTAGAATGACCTTTATTATGCCAAAACAAATATGTTTAAAAATAAAGTTATTGATGAGAGTCCCTGTCAAGCTAAAGATTAAAAATATATTACTGGCATATTATAATTCTCCAAAAAGCCAAGCATTACATACCCAAGAAATTCAGAGGTAGGATTACATTTAAATTAAATCCAATCCAATCATAATAATATATGGAATTTGAATAACAACATGATGATAATGAACAGATTTTAGCATTTGTAGTCTCCGCTTAGGTTAAAGTTATTTTAAAAGACATTAGGGCTTTTTTAATTCTCCCTTTTTGCTACAGAGCAAACCAATGATTACCTGAGTGTATTAACTGTGCATTTCAGTATCTTATAATGTCTGAATGTCTTAAGTGTATATTTATCTCTGAATTTCCTAGGTTTTGTAATGGCTGGTTCTGAGTGGATTACAACATGCTGTTGCATCAACTTGCCAACATGTGGCATAACAAGAGCAGCACAAAACACCTAACACATTGAATCTGGCCATTAATTTATAATTGACTTGAATTCAGACATAAAACCTTTAAAGAGTCATGACAGCCGGGCCAAGTAATCTACCAAGGAAAACTCTTGACAGATGTGTACAATCCTGCTCATACCACTAATTCATTACAACCAACAGATTTGTTACATGGAAATTAGTTGTAGAGGAAATAAGTTAATAGGCTGAAGTATCTCTGATAATAGCACTAAAGAGTTACCTGAGGTCTTGACCTGCCCCTGTTATAGCCTATATAATCATAATTAGATACAAATGTCAATTATTTAACTTAACTGCATCCTAATTTCTTTTGATGCAATTTATGTACAAGTATGATGGATGGGAGGGGTACTATGCTTTTCTAAATAACCCAGCATTCAGTAACAGATTTAAATCCAGAATAGTGGGTGTCCAAGAAGAGTTGGCAGGGAGCCAGGATAGCCAATGGGAAGAAAGTGTGAGATTTGAATTGAAAGCAGTGATGTACCTGCTGTAGTTCTTTGTGTGGTTTTGGGAGAGAAAAGTTGGGGAAGATGGAATGAAACTTGGAAGCTGGACATAGAATGTCCAGCCCCAATATTTAGGTCTACAAGGAATGGAACTTAGGAACAAAAAATGTGAGTAGACAGAGAATATGTATTTAGATGCAATCAGTTTTTTTTTAAATTTCTGGTTTGTGAACTCTGTGCTGAGGCCATGTGCCCCCCCATGTTGTAACTGAAGCTGAATCCCAGGGAAGCAATTCTCTGCATTTTAATCTGTTTTCTCAGTTGCTCTGTAACATCTGGCAACCAAGTATGCTTTACGTAATATGTCTTTTTTTTGTTTTGTTAATGAAATCACCTTTTTTATGGGTATGATCTGATTCCTGTGTCCTACAAAGCAGGAGTGTCTGTGTGCATGTGCTTGAGACTGAGAGGTCAGCTACTAAGAAGAGGAAACTTTTTAAAAATAGACAAATAATAGAGGAATAAGAGTTCCTAGCTGCACACATCACACTGATTTAGAAGGGATGAGACATCTTAGAAGATAATGTTCTAGAAGACCATTTTTTTTCTTCAAATTTGTGTCCCTCTTGATTTCATACAATATGTCCCAGGTTTAAAGGAAATGTCTATGCAGTGCAATTTTTTTCTTGCTGTGATGAATTAGGCCTTTTATATACTTTTAAATCAAACACAGGAAGGACACAATCATAGATCTATTAATACATAATGATCTAATTTGTTATGTGAATTAAGGGACTGGAAATGGCTATGATTTCTATGAATAATAAAGAAAGAATAGAATTCAAATTCTTCATACACTAAGGGCTAGTTAAGATTACATAGGTATCTACTAATGTAGTCAATATATTAAATAAGGTTGTAAAGTGATTAAAATTAATCACGATTAATAGTACAATTAATCACACTGTTAAACAATAGTTGAATATCATTTATTTAAATATTTTTGAATGTTTTTACATTTCCAAATATATTGTTTTCAGTTACACCACAGAATGCAAAGTGCATAGTATTCACTTTATGTCAAAAATATTTACACTGTAAAAACCAAAAGAAATTGTATTTTTCAATTCCTCCATTACAAGTACTGTATTACAGTCTCTTTAGCATAAAAGTTGAACTTAAAAATGTAGAATTATTTACAAAAATAAAAGTGCATTAAAAAAATGTAAAATTGTAGACCCTAAGTGGGAAGTATTATCTCCCATAAATGGAAACAAACATTTTTGTTTTAGTAAAAGAAGTATGATTGAGTGGAACTGTAGGTTCTAAAGTTTTGCAGTGTTTTCTTTCAGAATGCAGTTATGTAACAAAAACATCCACATTTGTCAGTTGTACTTTCATGATAATGAGATTGCAATACAGTACTTGTTTCAGGTAAAATGAAAATACTCTTTTACGTGCAAACATTTGTAATAAAAATAATACAAAGTGAGTACTGTACACTTTGTATTGTGTGTTGCAATTGAAATCAATATATTTGAAAATGTAGAAAATATTTATTTTTCAATGAACAGTGAGATTAAAGTTGCAATTAATGGCAATTAATTTTTAATTATGATTATTTTTGAGTTAATTGTGTGACTTAACTGTGATTAATCAAAAGCCTTAATATTAATCCATGTTGATATTTTTTTCCTTTTTCCACTGACAGCGATTGGAAGTGGGCTTAAGTGAAACAGGCTGATCTCAAAACCACTACCACTTTATGGAATTAAGCATCTATCTCCACTATAGGAAACTATAATGTGACAACAAAACACACTATCAAAAAGGGGTAATAGAGAGTCATGCACACTGGAAGTTCCTTTACACTACAGCTCAATTAAACATATATTAAAAGGCAGACCAAAGTTCATGTTGTTAACAGCCCTCCCTACTCATAGATCCACTGAATTCAGAAAATTGAAGTTCAGTTGATTTTCAAGTTTTTTTTAATCAACAATCATTCAAATCTCATTCACTATTAATGTTACTTTCAAGTGATTTAGCCCTGGCTGGTTGATTTAGTTGGGATTGGTCCTGCTTTGGGTATGGAGCTGTTCTTGATGACCTCCTGAGGTCTCTTCCGGCCCTATGACTCTATGATCCTGTTGCATGCCCAATGTGTGATTTTGTGCATGTTTTTGGGGGAAATAAAGCACTGCAGTTTCAAGAGAGTAGCCTCTCATTTTTAGGAATAATATACATTATTATATACAAAGTCTGTATGCAAAACAGCATGCCAGGGAGAATTCTGGGTATTTGCATCCCTAACTATGTGGTTTTGGATGGACACATGATAACTAGTGCTACGTATACAATAATTTGTGATTCCAAGTAATTTTTTGTGTGAAAAATCCATTCAATTTTATGAAGTAAAAGAAAATGTTAAGGCAATTCAGTACCAAACACAAGCATCTATTTAACTGTAAGGACACGAATAATCCTATTTGAAGTCAACTGGACAATTCTTGCTTACAGATATGCATGTTCTTTGCTGAATCAGCACCTTAATGAACAACACTTTTCTAAATAGTCCAGTATAAAACTAGAAGATATTACTAGAGAATTCAGACACAATTTTCCCATAGTACACATGGGAATGAAGAGATACTTAGGCACCATAATGATGTCTATAGAATAACAACATTGATGTATTAACTGTGGGAGTTGATGCACATTTTTATTTCCTAATCTTTCAGATGAAGTCTGTGTATTAAACTTCACAATAGTCATAATTTCACTCAGAGTTCACCAATAATGCACAGATTAAAAGATCCTGCCATGCTGCACAAAACTTTGTTGAATGCCTATGGTTTTCAGTAAGGCACGCAATGACATTAAAAGAAAAGGGTAATGTGTAGCACAGTGTAATTACAAGTCCGCAAATTAGACTATGACATTTAAGGAAGGGTTCATATGATGGTTTTTCATTTCTTCAGTTTCCATCTAACTCAAGGGCAACGGAGAGGGCTAGTGATTTGCTGCGGCAAATTACAACAAAAAGCACAGCCTGGCCATGAAAAAAAAAGCAAATATAAATGTATATTAAAAATTGGTAAAAGTCACTAGTCTCTCTTCTTTTAATTAAAATATTCTTTATTTTGCAATAAACTTTGTTTAAAACCATTTATGCAGTGAAAGTGAGGCTGTGTAACAGATGCATGTTAACATAAGCATATAGACTCTCAAAACCTGAGAATCCTAGGAATTCATGACTTCCCTACTTCAATATGACCATGGAACAAGCCATTATTCTTGGACTCCACACAGTTCTCATTTTAACTTAGCAGTTCTTGTGGAGCTGAATAAAACATTTTCTACTGTTAACTTTACAGCTCTGCATAAGAGGCAACAATCTATTTATATTACAAAAAGACACTAATAAAAAAAATAACTGCCAAAAATGTAACACTAGTGATAGTAACTGTGGCAACAGAGAACACAAGCCTAGAATTAAAATACATAAAAATGTTATTCTGTTTGGGTTCTGTGTGGAACATTTGCAATATATTCTAAAAAACTCTGAAGAATAATATTTTCATATTTTGTTTCAAATTTGTGAAAATAGCACATTTACTCAAATGTAAAAGTTTACAGGCATTCTGTTAAATATAAGTCTTTTATAGAGTAAAACTCAACCCTGCTTAAATCACAATGTTTTATTCAGATCAATATTCATTTGTTATTTCAAAAAATTCAGTGTTCATATTGTTTACTATGAAAGCACCCACGTGAAATGCTAGGGAAAAAGAATGAACATGGTCCAGCAAAAAACAGGAAATATTTTTCATATATCTGTGGTAAATGCAAGACACAGTTTGACATCATATATTTGAGCTTGTTCATTTAAACCCTGATACTATGTCTGTCAAGTCAATGGACATAGGATCAGATCCTTGCTAAAATAATGAAGAATACTGTTAAACAAATTGTAGCAAATCTTTGTGACTGCAAAGAATAAAAAATAAATAAATAAATAAGAAGGTAATTTAATATTTCAAAATACTTTGCCAGAACTCATGATGAACAAAATCAGGTGAAAAAGAAATTGAATACTGCAATTTTCTTAAAAAGCAATCAATAAACCTGGGCTTGGAATTTTAGGTCAAGGTTAGTAAATAATCAGAGACTAGAGATGAATTGGGGAAAAAAACACTTTTATATGCCATGTAAAGAACAATAGCTCTGTACCTCACAGTGCTGTATGTTGCAATTTTCTTTACAAATTTTTCCCTCCAAGTTAAGGTCATAGTGTAAGGCTATCTGATAAAACATATGTACTCAGTCTGCAACAAGAGTAAAATACTTTCTCACCCCACTTTTTTAAAAATAAAAATCATGTGCACAGCTGATTTTACCCTTTTTTCTTCTTTTTCTTCCCCAGTTCCCACAGTACTGACTTCAGGGCTAATTTTTGTGAGCTAATGGAAAAAATTCTCAGGTGTTCATAACTAGTCTCTGTTGTTTGTGTGTTGTAACTTTAACTTGTTAGAATCCAGTGACTAGTCTTTTAATTATATATCTACCAGGGAGAAGATTAATTAGCATTTTGTCTCTAATCATGTTGATGCTCCATATGAATATGGAAGTCATGATCAGAGTTATTTTCCCTGAAAATGATGACTTGAAACTGGAGGTGAATGGATGATGCTCTGCTGGTTAAAATCGGGTTCCATTTCTGATCATATCAAAAGCATACAGAAATCAATGGTAGTTTTACCATTGACTCTAACAGACTTTTCATTAGCTTTGTAATTTGGTCTTTGTTGGTGACCTGTGCCTTTTACTGCCAAAACATGTTAAAAGGTTGCCTACTAGGGCAGTCAGCAAGAAGGAGATGATGGGTTTAGGTGCCGGTAGCAGGAGACCTCCCCTGGTCTGGCAAATTCTCTCCTTCAGGACCAGTAAGGTCCTGATGGTGCTGGATTAGGGAGGTCAAACCTGTAAAACATAGCAGAATATGACATGTGGTTCCCTTTAAAAAAATGATTTACCAAAAATAAAGCTCTACAGAAGAGCCCATAAAGCTTTGCTTTTTCTTTGGGTGTGCTAAAGTTTTGTTTGTAAATTAGCGTACCACATAATAGTACATTATGTCCATTTCTTATGAAAAGTGGAAAGAGAGAAGTGCAATGAATGCATATTATTATCATTTCTGCAATTCATAAAACTGTGTGTCACTGAAGCCAACTCAAACATATTTCAACAAAACCCAGATTTCACTCTACACTGTGATTCTCTAAAGATCTAGATTCTTTAAAAAAAATCCTAGATTTCAGAATCACTGAAATGTGGGAACTAGATGGCTCAATGGATTGGTAGTAACATTTTTGAAACCTTTTGCTGCTAGGTTTACTATTACTCAAACTGCTAGTGACTGAATACAATTACCATCTCATGGCAATTGTTTGGCATATGTGAAAAGTTCTGGTGGTCTTAGTCCAGTTCCTTATTGAGCAGGTATGGTACCTTCTAAAAGAGAATCATCACATTTGGCACCCACATTGTCAATCTATAAACTTAATGCCACTAAATTTACTGAAAATAAATAGTCAATTTAAAATGAAGCTATGAATTTACAAAAATGTATTCATTGACAAACAACTGGAACAGAGAACAGTTCAGAAGGATTCTCTAGTTCCTTGATGAACTACCTTAAAAATCCATCTTACTACAGACATTTGAGAGATTTAGTATGTGCTCAAAATAAGTAGAAAAAATGATGTCATGTTTATTTTCCTTGTTTCTTCCAATTGGAAGCAATAGCATTAGGAAAAGGAAGAGAAAGAAAGAAAGATAAATTTGCCACCAAAAAGAGATAAAGGAAAGTTCAATGCATTTAAAAAAATGGGGTTCTGCAGGATAACAAGGCAGGTCTGTGGGTAAATTAAAACAAAGAGTAAGCTAAATTAAACATTACATTCTGTTTTCTTTAATTTGTACACTGAATCATACATAACACTGAAACTTGGGTCATATTTCAACCTCTCTCAGAGGATAACTGCAAAAGAAATGTTACAGGCCCTGTAAAAGATGGGAAAAGAGGTAGTGGGTGCACAGCAGGATAAAAGCACCATCCAGGAGGGAAGCTGTCGGAATGCCAATATGCCATGGGATAAGAGAAATTTACTGCAAAAAGAATTCTTGAAAGCACTCTCAAGCTTTGAGAGTTTGCTGACTGCTGACCCACTAGGAAGTTGTTTCCATAGCTCTTATAAGTCTATTATTTCTAAATTGCCTCATCATGTTTTCCACAACAAAAGAGGCATTAAAGCACACACAGGTATATTTACAAGTGTGTGAAGGATTAAGGAATGAGCCTCTTGTCAGTTTAACAGCTGCTTGCTGGCACTAGGTTGCAGGGCTGCTTGATTTATGGACATCTCATGATTGCTAGCACAAATGTCAGTCACCTGAAGAGGCTTTGAATGGCTTCCCTCCAGCACTAAATTGGAGCAGCTGTCTCTTCATTATATTCTTACTGTAATATGTGAGTGAAAAAGATAATAATCATGTCTGATTAGTTCTGTGCTAATTACTATATCAATATTGGGAATACAGTACTGTTCAGGCTGTGATCATTGCCTCTGACTGTCATGAATCTGGACTGAACTTATAAAAGACATGTGCTCCAGTCAGAGTGCTATGATCAGGGGTAAATTTCAATTCCAGTTTTCTACAACCCCCCAAATATACTGTCAAGAAGAGTTTCAAGGGGCTGATCTATGAGGTTGTGTGAGGAGTGAATACTGCCTTTGCAAAGTTTTACTGGTAAGAAAAATTGAACAGAAAAATGTCCATCAGTTGTAGAAAGGTACTTAACATGATAGTTTATAGTAGCATTATAACAGTATTTTGTGCTGTTATTATATATTAATGTCAGGTTCTTCTTTGGTTTTGTTTTTATGAAGGGCAAATGAGTAATGCAAATCTGTTCATTTGCAAATGTAGAACTCTGCACTGGAGTTCTGGTCACTGCACAGATAACACAGCAAGATATGGGTGTAAGGGCCAAATTCTGCTCTCACTTGTGCCATAAAAAATATCCTGATGTATTGCATGGACTTCAAAAGAGTGAGTCCGAATTTACCCTAGTGTAATGGCTATAACAATTTCAAGTTTTGTTCAAGTTTTCATTTTCACATATTTATATGTTTGCCTATTGTGAAAAGAGTACAACAAATATAGAATTAATACTTATAAGAAAATATAATACAGGCTACACATAAGTTTTCCTATATGCTCTGTTGAGATGAAATTTTTGCCTGAATGTTGTATGAAACATTTACAACTGAATTGGAAAAAACCACCTGGTGAATCTGAATGTTCTTTGCCAGAAGCATCTGTCTTTATTCTAAAGTCAAGGAGTGAAGAAAGCAGATGTTGATTAATGATGGGCAATCCTGACTTGTGCCTCCAGGAAGTACTATTGAATCAGAAAGTGCCAACATTTTATAGTAAAAGGAAACTTCTCAAGACAGTACAGTACTTCAGGAGCATTCTAAATTTATTTAAGTCGATCAGTGATTCCTGTCAAGTACATATACGTACTACCTGTAACTCAGGCTTTTGTGATGGCTGCTCTGGTTGGACTTCCATCATCTCTGCTTTTAATGAGGAGTCTTCATGTTGGGCCTTGGCATGCTACTCTTCCCTATCTTTCAATTGTGGGTGTTCTAAGCCCCAGTATAGTGCCAGAGTCTATACATAGAGCTTGTTCTGTACAAGAACACTAAGCCTAAACTACCGTGATGACCAGGATCAGGAATATTGTTACAACTAAGTGTATATAAATGACTTGGAAGTGTTGACTGCTGCAATGATACAGCCATATTTTGTCCCTTAAACCAGCACAGTTCCTGGAAACAGTTGTTACCACTGTGGTAGATGTCATTCATTATAAAATGGTTCTCTAACAATAAATATGCCTACTTATTTCATTATTAAAGAGTTTAGCTGAGGACAGGTTAAACTGAACAAGTGGAAGTTTATTAAACCCTGTGAACTACTCTGTCCATATGGCTGAGTTGCTTCTGCCCTAATTCCTCGTGTTGCCTGTTTTCCATGTGTTCCCTCAATAACAATCACTCCAGGGAACTTGGGTCCTCTCAGTCCAGTTCCACTGATCATGATACATCTTCCCTATTTTACAAACATTTTAGTATAAACATGTACTACATAAAAGGGTCTGTGAGCACTTCTGAGAGAATGTCAATTCAGAGACTTACAGCCCAAGACTGGGGATCATTTACTATAATGCACACCGAACCAGTCACAAAGAACACTTCTATTCACCATACTGGCTAGCAAGAAGTCATACAAGCAATTTCCTCAGACACTCCAGTTCCTCTGTTCCACCAGGACCAGATCTTATAAAGATGAGAGGTTATGAAAACCAGTCTAACCAAATTTTAAAAAAAAAACACAGGTTTTTCTGATACAAAAAGGACTAGCCACATTCCCAGGTCAATTTATAACTCAGACCTTACTCAAAAAAGCATGCTGTTAGCAACTACTAATTCTCCTTTAAATTTTAAGGATATTGGTTGCATTTTGCAACAGCGATTTTTTTTTCCTCGGCTTTGCGGAAAAAGCGCCAGTACGAGGATCTGCGGATTTATTTTCCGCAAGATGGCGCTTTGCCGGCAAGATCTCTGCAACCTACTTTCAAGTACTTTCAAGTACTTGCAATTGCGCTGTGTCTCATTAGCATCCCTTTTCTGAAAAAGGGTGCCAATGTAGACACAGCCTAAGGGTTTATAAAAGAAAGAAAGTTTACATTGTTAAAGGAATCAAATGCATACACTAACTGCGAAGTTATTAGTATGGGCTTGTAGCAGCAGTGGAATAATTCACTTCTTAAATCAAGTCTCTGGAATACATCTGCTGTTAAAATGGTCATCAGTCCTTTTTCAAGCTTTAGATGATAGCAAAGACCTTCCAGAGGCAAGAAGTCAGATTGAAGACAAAATGGAGGAACCACCAGGGCCCTTTATATAACCTTGGCCATGTGGAAGGACTCTCATTGCCCTCTGTAGAAAAGTCACATGAGCAAATCACCTGTCCATCCAGGACTCAGTTCATTACAGGTACCAGCCATCATTCCCAGGCTGGTCTGAACATTCACAGAGGAGTTCATCAGATGTGGATTGGCACCATCCCAGACCCATTGTTAGTCAATGACTTCTATTCAGTTGACTAATAATCCTTTCACTATGAGCGGGCCAAGCCTCCCTTTAATGTCTCCCAGAAGCAAACATTTGAAATACAAGTACATAGCCAATACTCATAAATTAAAATGCAAAAATGATACATGCATACAAATTGTATAAACAGAATCAGCTAATGAGAAGCTTTTTATAGACGTCTCATTTGGTACACTTTGTACAAGCTTTGGTGCTATCATATAACAATGGTTGCAACAATGATTTGTATGTTCATATCACTACTCAATAACATCACAAAACATTACAGCATGCAATAGATGCCCAAACTCATAGTGTCCTTTTGGCCAGAGGTTGTTAGCTTACAGTAAAGTTGAAGTCCCATATTCACCACAGAGACATCTGCTGATACAGCCTTTGAAATAGTTTGGTCTCCTTAACTGGTGACAACATAGACAGTGACCTCTCTGTCACCTGTCTCCAAATGTAGCAAACTATTTCTTTGTGGAGTCTCTTCCCTGCAGGTTGGATTGCTCTGCAGATGGTTCTATGTCTCTTTATTCTGTGATGATCTCTTCACAATCTGTGGCTGTTGTATCTGATGATGTGTAGGTATCTCCTGTTCCTTCAGATCTCTCGTCCCTCTTGCATAGTCACTTTGGTTTACAGAAGTGTAACAACCCTCCTCACAACTCATTTCTTCCATTCTGGTTGGGTTCTCTTTAATGGCATGCCTGTTTCCAGGTCCATTTGGTCCTTGCCCACCTGTCATACTTCACATATGATATCTCTGATTGTTAGGCAACTCTTCTCAGTATGATCTCCATCCTTCTGGTGGGAGGGTTTTGGTCCTTCATTCCATCAGTGTCTGTGCCAGACTGTTTTGACACCACTCTGAAGGGGTAAATTCTGAGTGCCAAAATTGCTAACAATTGCTCTATTTGCCGTCATCTTATTGCATACAGTTCTGGTAATCATAGAAATGTCATCCTGTTTTCTTAGGCTTCCGCTATATATCCCACATCAAGCCTTCAACTAGAATGAGTGGCTTCCCAGGCCAGCTATACCTTAAATGTGGTGATCCAAAGTGCCACTTATTAACCTGTCCCAAAATGATTCTCTTCAACTCCCAAAATTGCACAAAGAAGGCAGTAACACAGGGATCTATCCCTTCCTCTTCACATTGGTCTCTAGTGAAAAATTATATCACTCCTCAGCTTAATTTTGCATCCCTAGGATGACTGTGAGACTTGAGGCAGTAATAAGTTTCAGGGTAGTGCAGACTTCTTTGCCTTCTTCCCCAATAATATAAAATAATATTTGTACTTTCCTGCTGTTTTCATTCTCTAGTGTGGTCAAGTGTGTATAAACTCAACTCCTCCTTTCACTGAGATCAGCACTGGCTGAGGTTTGAGTCTGCAAAATCCAGGGCTTCAGGGCCCTTCAGATAAAGTTCCATGGCTTCTACTGCCAGCTAGTGGTCTAGAGAGGATTTAACATAAGAACAGAAGAATGGCTATACTGAGTCAGGCCAAAGGTCCATGTAGCCCAGTATCCTGTCTTCCAACAGTGGCCAATGCCAGATTCCCCCAAAGGGGTGAACAAAATAGTTAATCATCAAGTAATCCCTCTTCTGTCATCCATTTCCAGCCCCTGACAAAGAGAGGCTAGAAACACCATTCCTACCCGTCCTGATTAATAAGTATTGATAGACCTAACCTCCATTAATCTATCTAGTTCTTTTTTGAACCCCATAAAAGTCCTGGTCTTCACAATATCTTGTAGCAAGATGTTCCATGGGTTGACTGTGAGCTGCATGAAGAAAAACTTCCTTTTGTTTGTTTTAAACCTGCTACTTAATTGCAACTGGTGACCCCTAGTTCTTATGATTTGGGAACAAGTAAATAACTTTTCCTTATTCACTTGATTTTATAGACCTCTATCTTATTCCTCCTTAGTCTCCTCTTTTCTATGATGAAGAATCTCTCTACATATAGCACCTGTTCCAAACCCCTAATAATTTTTGTTGCCCTTTTCGGAACCTTTTCCAATGCCAAGATACCTTTTTTGAGATGAGGTGACCACATCTGTATGCAGTATTCAAGATGTGGACGTATCATGAATTTATACAGAGGAAATAAGATATTCTCTGTCTTATTCTCTATCCCTTTTTTAAGATTCCTAACATTCTGTTTGATTTTTTTACTGCTGCCACACACTGAGTCGATGTTTTCAAAGAACTATCCACAATGACACCAAGATCTCTCTCTTGAGTGGTGATACCTAAATTAGTCCCCATCATTTTGTGTGCATAGTTGGGATTACTTTTTCCAATGTGCATTACTTTGCATTTGTTAACATTAAAATTTTTTGTTTCAATCTTCATGGCTGAGGATGTTAGGGAGATTCCCAAAGCTAAGCCATTCTTTTTAGATGACAAATCTGAGGAATTATCCCAGATTGAGGTGTCAGAGGAGGTTTGGGAATAAATTGATAAACTTAACAGTAACAAGTCTGATTTATAGTTCAGATGCTGCCACCATGTTTCATTTGCAAAGACTGATGCTGAATGCAGGTTATGCTGAACAAGTAGAAGTTTATTAAACCCCATAGACCGCTCTATACATAAGGCTGACTTGCTTCTGGCCTAACTCTTGGCATTGTCTTTTTTCCTGATATTCCCTCAAAAACAGTCTCTCCATAGAATATTGTCTCTCTGACTCCAGTTCTATTGGTCATAATACATTTCTCACTGTTACAGGAATCAGGCACATGCATGTGTCTCAGCATGATGGAGGCTCCTGTGTTATACTTAACATAATGCTAATTTAACAATGGCTTCCAGAAGCTCAATTCCAGCTTGAGGGTCCTATTATGTTTGGTGCTATGTAAACACACAGGAAGGCACAGAGTCTCTTTCCTGGAGAATTTATGGTCTAAGGAATTGTACTGTGAGAAGAGAAATAGGACTCTTCAGAGAGGAGCCATTAGACAGTCTCACTGCACAGATGGCTCAGCTGTGGCAGAGACCTGGATGAGCAGCTTGCTGTCTGAGTGTGTGTTCACATCCAGATGTATGTGTGCTGCAGCTCATTCACTGCTGACTCAATACTTTAAAAAAATATATCTGCCAGAGCAAACAGGAGGAGGTCAGAAGCCTTGAATGTTTCATGGGAGTAGTGACAGAACTGCTAACCTGCCCTTTTAGGTACAGGCCCTCCTCACCATAAGTCCAAGATACATTCAAAAAAAAATTGGACTTAAAGCGAAACAACTTCAAGTGGGGAATTTTTTTTCCATAGATGACTTCCATTTGCACAAATTGCTTTTTTTTTTTTTTTGCACGTGACTTAAGAGCAGGGAATAGGAGGACTTATAACACATCAGTTCCTACAAATGTCAACGGCTTTAGTGCAGAACGGATGTATACTGGGGCAACTTATAGCAGGGACACCCTGTAAATTAATTTGGAAAATTAAATATAAAACTGCATCCTAAACACTTACTAGGGATTCTAAGTGGAATGAATCTCTTTCACCTGTACTCTTTGTCTCTTTTTAAATTGACTTATACTCATTTCAAATGCTTGATTGTGTGTCTTGGAAATAAATTGATTTAATATGCCATTTGCACAAGTTTTTTAAATGTTTCCTTTCCTTGAAATTAATCCACACAGAGTTCTTTCAGTTATACTGATGCTGGTTTTAGAAAAATGACTATGAACAAAATCCCTATACAGATAATGTATTCTTTTTCTAAGTTTGTCTTCTCCAGATGAGTAGTTTGATTCTTAGTCCTGCTGCCTGTCAACTTGATAAACAGCATCAGTACAGAGAAACAACTAGGTCTTGATACGATATACCCAGGAGTCATTGTTTGAACCGTGACCCCAAAGGGCAAAGAAACCTTTACAAAGAGTGTATAAAAGATTGGGCTTCCTGGTTTACAAACCACACAATCTAAAGACAACAGCTCGCGCAGCTTCGAAGCTGTGACATGATACATCTTAGTCACAAACTTGTTTCCCCAAAGTCCACACACACTGAAGCAGACAAGCCTTTTATGAGGAAACAGACATGGAAGAAATAAAAAGGAAAGTGTCATAAAAATATAAAGAAAATAGCTATTTTTTTCCCTATGGGTCTTCATTATCCAGTGAAACCCACTGAGGGAAAAATAACTGGTTAGTCTATAAAACCGATTTCATTTTAGTAAAGTGTCCATAAAGTGAAAGTGAGAGCATTAATAGACAACACAGCCTTAATGTGGATTTTCAGTGTGGCCTCTTTTAGGATGCAGGATCCAGATTCAAAAGTGCAAATAGCAACACCTATCTTTAATAAATGAGGAGTTCAAACAGAGCTCTCAATTACAGCTCTCCAGTTTTCATTTGGCTACTCTGCTGCTGTTGGACTTTATCATATTTCTTAAAACATGAGTTATAAAGTGTTCTCCAATAACATATACAGGTTGTACCTCCCTTAACTGGGACTCCCTGGTCTGACAGCATCCGTGGTCCGGCACAGACCACAGATGTTCCTGTATCACAGATGCCAGGAACAGGGAGGTCTTTCAGCAGGGCAGGAACACCATAGGGAGCACTGGCAACTCAGCTGGGAGCCCAGTGTATATGTGTGTGGGAAGGTCAATGGGTGAAATAGTGCTGGCAATGTTACATGCCCTTCAGAGTTGAGACATGAAGAGAAAATGGGAAACAAAGAGAGAAGGGATAGGGAAAGAAAAAAGAGAATAAAAAGAAAAAGAAAAAGAGTACGAGTTGAGAGGATCAGGAGAAAAAAAGAGAAAAGACTTAATAGAAACAAATAGAGTGGCAAGTGAAAAGATTTCCAAAATAAAAGCTTCCGCACTGATTTTTTTTTCTTTTATTTTCTCTCCCATAGAAATTCCTTGATAGATGAAAAGCACTGAAGCACTGAAAACTCTGTGTAATTACTACATATATGTATGCTGAAGGTGCTGCAATTAGGCAGATTGTCCAATTAGCCCTCAAGCAAAATGTCCCATCAGAGAAGCTAATTATACAAGATATGTACAATAGAATTAAACATTTACCACAATCAGACCACTTTTTATCAAGTATGTGGTGATGAATGGCACATTTATACCCATGCCATATGTTTCCACATATGTCATCATAAAAAAGCATTCCAGTTACCCAGTATTTATGGCAAGGCAATAGGAAATCATAGGGCACAACAGTTGTGGCTGCTCAATGTCTGTTATGTCATTGAAATAACTACCACATGCACCATTTTCATAAAATGCTGGGAGGGGGAGGGTCTACGTTTTTGCATAACTGGAAAGACTAATACAGGCTGAGGGTACAATTAGAAAATTCTCTAAGTATGTGGAAACAGAGGGCTTTACAGTCCTGAACAGCTCTAAGCAAGGAAATGGATGAGTGATGATTAAGTCTCCTGAAACCATAACACTTGCAGAAGCCAACAGCAGGTACCCACAATGTACGAGACACAGCAGTTAAGTAGTTAGCAGTAATCACTAGAAATGCAGTTACAATATTCTACATTTGTCCTTCAATTGTAAATTGTGCTACCGTGCTACTCTGCATCTACTAGTCAGAGCCTGAAGTAGGAATGGCTAGAGCATGACCACACCTCCTTCCCAGACATGAGCCCCCAGGGACCTGGAAAACTATAGCTAGTGCTGGTCAGATTCTACCTACACGTTCACCAATAGATGGTAGCCAAAAATATAGACCAAGAACTAATGTCTCTCTGAGCCTCTCCCACTTTAAGACCCTTGCAGGACAGCCACATTTTGGCCAAGAAATTATAAATACGAGAGATAAACAAATGCACTTTGCTAAAATAAGAACTGACTTGAACTGAATGCTATTTTGAGATTTGAAAAACTTAGGGTATGTCTACACTACAAAGGAAGATTGGCACTGCCATTGTCGATCTTCCAGGGTTCGAATTAGCGGTCTAGTTAAGACAGCCAATTTGAAGTGAGAGGGGCACTCCAGTCGATGCTGGTAACCCTGCTTTCACGAGGAGCAGTGGAAGTCGAAGGAAGAGTGTTCTTCCTTCGACTTCCTGACATGTACACAGCACCAAGTGCCAAATTAAGGTACTTTGACTTCAGCTACACAATGAATTCAATTTTGTCCCATAGTGTAGACATACCCTCTGTGTATCAATGCTCATTACTATTTCTCTACTTCATATTCCATAAGTGGAGTTGCCAAAGGAGAAAGAACAAGCCCAAAGAGGAGCAGGGATTCAGAAATGCCAAAAATCATGTGACAGTGGGCTAGAGAGCTAATAAACTAAGATGACATTTAGCTCTACATCAAACATTTCAAACATAGTTTGTTCCAGTGTATTTCTTGTAATAAGGATTTCAAAGAGAAAAACAGAGAGGGCTCCAAATTTGTCCCTCTAAATTTTGGGAGATCTATCAGAATCCTATTTCAGAGAAACACACTTCACAGGTTTTGTCCCTTTCTATAAAGAGCTGACTCAGGGCATTAGATCAAAATATCACAGGACTTTGGGAAAACTTCATTCTGGATTCAGATCATGAGTTGGGCCAATCTCTAATTCAAACCAATTACTGTGTCATGTTATGCCTTTTACATAAACATTGTCTAAATAAGCTCTTCTGAAATGCTCAAGCTACAGCTGGGAGCAAATGGTATAAATATTGATTTGCAAATATTTTTGCAAAGCTGTGAGTCTTGTGGCTGCTATTATAACTGCTGGCTATCTAAAAGGTTTACAATTTCTAAAGCATTATTAATTTATCATGAATGGTCATTTAAATATGAAATATCAAACAAATTAGCTGTGAGACCAATAACTTTAGAAATCCTTGACTTATGTATTATTTAATTTCCAAATATAGCACTGTGTTAACATAGATGTTTTTGTTAAGGAGGTTGGGTTTTTTTGCTGTGCTTTGGGATTTTTGTAGTGAATATAAATAGTATTTCTTAGAGAACTTCTCAGATGGTTCCTAGCAGTTTTTGCACACATTGAATTCTTTATATTTTGCTTATACTGCTGACTAGCCAAAAGATTTTAAAACCTGGAGTATTGTTCAGTTACCACAGAAATCTAGGAAAGATAGAACACATCAGCATGACACATCCAGACTACTAAATCAAGAGAGTCTAGAGATATTGACACAAATTATGTCTAGAAACATGGACAAATGTCTGCTGCACTGCAATTTTCTCTTCAACTTTTCTAAGAAAGTCACCCAATTGACACATGACTATCTCCCAAAACTTGTTGCTTGAATTCATAATATTCAGAGGTGAGAAAATTTAAACAGCATTCTCAAGAGATAAGAGCCAGAGTCATTCTTGCTGTTCTGTTTCAGACAAACAATATTTAAGATTTAGAAATGGCCTCTGAAATAACTTACTGGCTGCTTATATTACTTTTCAGATTTAGCTGTCACCTTCATCTATTTCGTAGTGCATTGGTGACTTCACAAAATTACCAAAAATATTCCTGCTTTGATTTAAGTGATGAAGGAGCAGCAATCAAATCCTCTTTCAATTTGTCAAGCCTCAGACTTTACAGAGCATCCTTAAGTTAATTCTCTCCATGTCTGTAGGCAATATACAGAGGACTTTGTTTCACCTTGTCTTAAAAAAAAATTAGTTATAATTCAGCTAATGGAAGTATTTTCTTTAGCATTTTATTAACAATGCCACAAATATGCACAGTTAGGATACTAATACTTCTCTGTGCAAAAGTATGTTATTCAGTACATACCTGATATAGCATATATAATTGCATCTTTAAGTATTTTCTTGTATTACCTATTTAATGGCAGTCAACACTGACATGTTATGGTATCTTTCAATATATTATGTAAGGTAATTTAAGGCTATATTTTTCACCCCTACATCATTTATACTATCAGACATTTCTGTAGAAGAATTATAGACTTAAACTTGATCTCTTTACCTTAACTAGTAATATTATAATAATATTTCATATTGCTATTAGCACAATATGTAGGGGGTTGAGGTTACTGAATTCTATCCAGAAAGAGACATGTTGAATTGACCCCATGTCTCTGTTTTGGTGCCCTATACACTACATTATACTGCCTTCATTATAAACCATTATACATTATGTAAATATAGGAATAATAGAAAAAAATAAATGCTTTGCTGAGCTGTTATATGGCCAATAATTTTAGGATGACAGTCCAATTTCAAAAGCAGAGTGGCTAAAGTTTCTTGCATACCCATTTTCATAGGATTACTCACATTTTAATGGTGAATCAGTTCTATCATGATCTTGTTTAGGTAGGGAATTACATCCCCATTACAGCAAATGTATTAAATAGGAACAGCCTGATTGGAAAGATTCAGCGAGAGCAGAGTTGTGAAACTCTTTGTAATTTGGATCATGCCTTAATGCAGAGAATGGATTTTGGACCTTCTTTCCTTTCATTCGTTATCATTTGGACCACCTTCCCTCTCACTGGAAATTTTTAAAAATATATCTCTATGGAAACTACAGCAGTTATTTTGTGGAAAGATACTAGGGAAGGGAAGATGGTAAATTTTCATTTTTTTGTCTGGTTACTTTCTGCTTTGGGGACACTATTAGACTTATTCCTATGCACAGTAGTATATTTTTAGCATATTGCCAAAGTGCTTTCAGCCTTGATAGATTCACTTTTTCATTCTCAACAAATTATTTCAATAAACTTTTACTTAAAAAGCTTCCCTTGAATAGTAGTATCCCAAAGCTACAGGTAATGCTGAACACAGCAGTTCTGCTCTTGAATAGGGATCACTGTAATACATCATAAATTTCCAGCACAGTTCCCTGGCAGTGGATGCCTGTTTACTTACTGATAGAGTTTAAAGCAGTGGTCACCAACCAGTAGATCTTGGAACTTCTGATAGGTGATCCTGACTGGTTTGGCCAAGAGGTTATGTAGCCCAGCACTTCAGCCTACCCCACCCCAGCCCACTGCACATCTCCTGCCCTTTGCCTTAGAGCTGCCTCCCCCCTCACCTCCAGGAGCCTCCTGCTTTCTGTACAGGGCAGGGGACGGGGAGGAGGGAGCACTGATGTCAAGGTGCCCCCTCTCCCACTCTGTATCCTATCTCCACAGAACAGAGAGGGAGCACCACAGGGATTGGGATGGAGTTTGCTGGCTGCTTTTGGGAGTGGTGGAGGGCCAGGGCAAGGGTGAACCTGCCTTAGCCCCACTGCACCACCACCAAGGAGCCACCTGAGGTAAGCAGTGTCCAGCTGGTGCTCACATCCTGAAACCCTACACCTGTCAAGAACTCCTTTCTGCAACCCCAAACTCCTGCACTAGCCCCAAGCACCCCTACATCCAAACACCCTCCCAGAGCCTGTACCTAGGACCCCCTTGACACCCCAACTGCCTGCCCCAGCCTGGTGAAAGTGAAGGAGGGTGGAGGAGGGAGGGAGGATGGAGTGAGCAGGGGCAGAGCCTCAGAGAAGGGACACAAAGGAGGCAGGGCAAGGGTATTTGGGTTTGAGGTAGATCTTGGATTGCACTTAAATTCAAAAAGTGATCTCATGCTTTAAAAAGTTGGAGACCCCTGGTTTAAAGTGATGACTATGATTCTGAAGGTTCTACATAGTGAGGATCCAGTTAAATGAGAAATTGTTTTTCCCCCAGCGTCTCATCATAAAAATATGTACCTATCTTCTTACTTTCTGAAGACTTATGTCAGGGTATACTAAAGCAAATAGATTATGGAATCTCCTTATTGTGAAGATATCCCAGAAGATACTATATTCTGGGAAATTAAGGAATAAGTAAATACTTCTCTTGAGACAGTGGTTGAATATTTAGTAAGTTTTGTATTGGCTATTAACTAGTGTCCAGCTAAGTGCAGAGATAAATTATATTATGTATGAATATTGGACAATAACAAACAGTACTATGATGAAAGCCAACTCATCTCTTTCTTTGTTTTTAATTCCTTATCCTTATGCTCACCTGCCACATACATGGCAACAGAATGAGACAAGACAACTTTGTTAATTCTCCTTGACCCAGGATGAGAGGGTTGGAGACAGATTCCAGAAACCCATTACTTTTCAGTACCTTCCTTTAGAGGTTATTGGGTTCTCTTTTTGTTCAGAATGTTTACATGAAAATGTTCGTACAAAGGTAATTTTTAATAAGAAAATTAATTATAAACAGAGAGAACAAAAGAAGCTGTTTGCTTAACATAGCTAGGTATACCATTTGGCATGCTAAATGAGATAAGATAGAGAAAAAGAAGAAAAATGAATAGCTTATACCCTTGAAAGTAATCCTTTCTCTTTCTCTTTTGGTCTAATTGTGAGCCCCATGCTATCCCAATAGAAAAACCACCTTGCTCTGTCCAAAGGAATTTCTTTTCAGGCCGTCCTTGACCTATGACTGCTAATTAATTTTCACAAGTCTCAGAGGGGTAGCTGTGTTAGTCTGTATCTGCAAAATAACGTGGAGTCCTGTGGCATCTTAAAGACTAACAGATTTGGGCATAAGCTTTTGCGGGTGCATGCATCTGACAAAGTATGTTTTTTACCCAATGCATCTGAAATTTTGATAAACATGTATCTGATATAGTGTTTTTTACACACAAAAGCCTATGCCCAAATAAATCTGTTAGGGTATGTCTACACTTGCAGCCTAATTTGAACTAGGGCTGCAAATGTAGGCATTCAGAATTGCAAATCAATCCCGGGATTTAAATATCCCGCGCTTGATTTGCATCTTCACTTGAGCGCCATTTTTTGAAATTTACAAGCCCGAAGTAACTGCCAGCGTCTGCGAGGCAGTGAAACGGGCATTCGAAATAAAGCCCTATTTTGAACTACCTGTTAAACCTCATTGCAGGAGGAATAACAGGTAGTTCGAACTAGGGCTTTATTTCGAATGCCCGTTTCACTGCCACGCGTAGACATGGGCGGTTACTTCGGGCTTGTAAATTTCAAAAATGGCGCCCGGCCAGGAAGATGCAAATCAAGCGTGGGATATTTAAATCCCAGGCTTGATTTGCAATTCCGAATGCCTATATTTGCAGCCCTAGTTCGAATTAGGCTGCAAGTATAGACATACCCTTGGTCTTTAAGGGGCCTCAAGATTCCTCATTGTTTCTGTGGTTTTCAGAAATTACCTATACACACAGTAAGATTTTTGGGACTGGCAACATTCTCTAGGATATGGGCCACTGAGGAAACATATGCTATGTCTAATCTACAAGCACCATAGAAGCACCACTGCAGTTTTGCCACTGAAGGTCCATAGTGAGGATGACTAAAAGACTAAAGGGACTTTTCTTTCACTTTTCCTCCACTATCAGAATTCTTTTGTGGATCTAGAATTGTCTATACCAGGGGCTAGATCTAGTTAACTAGATTGCTTAGACTGGATGCCAATTTTCTACACCTGAGTGATGCACCTAGGTCAAGCTGTTTGTTAAATGTAGACCTGATCAAAGGCCCTTTAACAACAATTAAGATTTAATGACCTAGGTCAAATACCATTCAAACAAGCATAACTAGTTCAACATGATCAGGCCTATTGTTAAAACTCGATTTTTTTTTTCTTTTCCCAAGAAATATGAATTATGGACAGGTCTCCAAACCCTCTGCCACACATACATTAAAAATAGAACATTTAAGTGGTAATTACAGTACAGTTACCTGTCATGTTGCAGTAAACTTTCAAAGGTCCCAGTGCCCCACTGCCATCTGGATCTATCCAATAATAATTTGAGGTTTTCCCCAAGTGTTTGTATGCTTCACAGGAGAGGTCATAAATAGCTGGAATGGAATAAAATAAAATAAAATAAAATAAGAAAATTGAAGTCCAGAGCAAATGATTCCCAATCACAATAGCTTTTGTCATAGCTTCATTTTATAACTCACGCTAGTGAAATATTGATTTATCATCGAAGGCACTGATTTAATACTGGAAAATTAATAGAAGGGACAATACTTTTTCTAAGTTACTAGAGCTAGTCAGAAAAACTATAATGGAAGCACGTTTTATTTTGGAAGAAAAAAAACGTCAAATATCTCTTTCATGGTTTCATACATCTGATTTTTCATTTGGAAACTATTTTTCATTTCATTTAAAATATTGTACACTATAATATTATGTAAATGAAAGGAAGATGAAATAGTTTATTCAAAATATTTTGTTCCAATCTTTTTATTTTGTCTCACAGAAAATATTTAAATTTTCAGGTTCCATTCTGATTTGGAACAAAGACAAATTTTGAAATCTCTAAATCCTCTATGAAACAAAATTTCCATCCTCAATTCTGCTGGTTCCTTTTGTCACTTATTACAGGTAATTTAAACGTTACCACAATGTTTTCTAAGGATTCTCAATAGTAATGTTGGGAAACACTATGAATTCTTAGGCTAATTATTTATTTTTCTAAGGCCAAATTGGTAGGTTTTTTTTAGAATTGATCACTTTTGTATGGTCAGTATTAAAAATGGAGAGTTGCCATCACTTGTCAGACTGTGGTATTTGCAGTACTCCAGATACATTGTTTCTGTTAAATAATTAAACACATAAATAATCTACAAAATTCATACACACATGGGGAAACAATAATGAACAATAATACCTAACTAAAATCTAACTTCTATCTTTTCCAGAGGACCAGATGGCATAGCTTTGTGGGTTGGAATCAATCAATCAATCCCTAACTGAATTAAATGTTTATTTACCCAGATTTCATATCGTCTCTAAAAACCCACCTAATATGCAATTCCTACAAATTATCTCCTTGGTATGAATGGCTTTATTTCAAATGTCCATAAGGATAGTCCATTCTGCTGAGCTCTGGATGATTGGTGAATAATGGATCTCCCTTTCTGAAAGGCCTCAAGCCAACTACTATATGAGAAAAAAGAAAATGGAGGCTGGAAACATTACTCTAATCTAATGTAAAACAGATAAAGTCAAATTTCAAGTATCTGTGCTTGTGCATGTGTGTGAGAAAGAAAACCTCTCTGACCTCCCAGCATTGTAGAGGGACAGAAAACTATATTTCAGGATAAATTTAATGACTAGTTTAGAGATGCTTTAATTTTATAAATTAAGCTTATATAAAAAGCAGACATTTGTAATTGACTTATAAAATGTTCTAATAGCCATTTCCCTTCTCCCCACTTCCACTCTAATGATGACAGACTTTCTCTTTTCCCAGTGGTACACCTGTTTTCAGACAAGATTCTGAAATAATTTATTTTATTTTCTGAAAAGATCTGTGAAGTTCAATGTACATAGCCTGGATAGAATTATATTTCAGTCAACAGAAGACTCACAGTGAAGAGTTACAATGGAGAATGTCACACCATATCAGAGCCACAGTATCTTTAACAAATTAACAGTTCCATAGAAGGAGCTATCCATCGCAAATGAGTTCATCCTTTGACTGCTGAAGAATGAACAAGGTATACCCAGAATGTCTCTGCTATACTACAATACAACATTATTAATTTCATTTCTATGATTCTAGCCCACAAATATCTTTAATTGCTGAAGTAGAAGATAAGCAGAAACTGATGAAGATCTCATAAATTTAAAGTATTTTATATGCAACTCCTGTTACCTACATTTTGGAGGTATCCAATACTTTACGGGATACATATGGCATACTTCCCCCTCAATTTCTATAGCTGTGTTAGTTATGGAGAAACAGGCTCAGTTGTTTTACTTAAGTACTTATTACCTTTAATTGTATCAGCAGTATTGCTACGCAAAAGTAATTAGAAATAACAGTGTATGGTATACATTATAGAATCTGCCTTCACATTTTTTTGCATTGCATATTTTTAATATGTAGAGATGGTGATACAGCAACAAATTATCTATGATTAACTTATTATATCAGTTATTCTATCCTTCCCAGAGTGCTAAAAGTATACTTTTTGTTATATAAAAAATTAAAGGGCCCATATTTAATATGTTTCTTTGCCTCCATTTCATATTCTTTAAGAATAGAAGAGATCATTAAGAAGTGATAGGGACTTATGTGGCAGAGCTGATGAAGGTGCATTTCATGTATTGATAGCCCTGAAGAAAAAAACTCTCATTTAGTCACAGAAGACACACAAGGAAAATGCAGAAGAAAGGGGATAAACTAGCTCCAAACCAGTGACAAACCAGGCACCAAACTGAGGGGGAAGAAAGAAATGAAGCCTCGGTGAAGGTGGCATCATCATCAAAATCAGGGTGCCTGGTTTTAACAGGTTATGTTAATAATAACCTGTGAGAGAGGTCATTCTGGTTCTTTTTAATAGGAGCGGAATAAGATATAAAACAGAGAAGTCAGAGAAATGAAGGTTCTTGTAATCAAGAAAAGAGAGAAGCCCAACATTTTATTTGACAGGAGAAAAAGGAAATGCTGGAGTTTTCAAATGTTGTAGAACAGGAACTGGCAGGATCTGCCAACACCACAGAACAACAGTGGGCAAGTACCAGCCTGCAGGTCAGATCCAGTTCACCAGGATTAGCTCTTGGTGGGCTGCCACCAATATATATTCCTGATCCTTCATAGCTACAGGTGATTGCAGCTCCCATTGGCTGCAGATCACTGTTCCCAGACAATGGGAGCTGCGAAAAGTGGTGTGTGCTGCTTCCTGTAGCTCCCATTGGACGGTAATAGTGATCTGTGGCAAATGGGTGCTGCAAGCACTTATACCTACAGAGGCGCAGTAAATACAGTGGTGGCACCCCTGCCATAGATGTTTGAGGAAAAGAAAAACAGAGGACAGTTTAGGAGAACTATTTTAATTCTGGTTAATTTAAGAATGGGGGCATAAAAAAAAGGCATTGAAAATGCTAGCAGAACTGCAAGCATGGACATAGGGAGAGAAATAGTTTTGAAGACTCATCACAGCAAGGAACCATGAGAGTAGATTAAATCACACAGGGAGGTGAGAATAGAGTGCAAAAGGGAGAGGACCATGGGCAGAGCCCTGAGAAACACTGAGAGAGAGCAGGAAGGAAGAAAAGATTACAGTGGTGGAACAATCAGCTTCAGCAGGTTAGAAAGAACAAAGAAAGTACAAAATCTAAAATATCATGGAGCAGTGAATGATCTACAAAATCAAAGTCAACCAAAAAAAGAAATAGGGAGGTACATGGGAATGGAAATGTGATTGAGTGGGGAATTCTTAAGGTAAAGGTAGACAGGCATGTTTTTGAAGAAAGACAACAAGGAACTGGAAGAGAAAAGTTAAAAAATAATAATAAGGGAAAGAATAAGTAAGGGGAAAAATTAGTTTAGGAGTTGAAAAATGATGGGTTGAAAGGATAATCTGAAAAATGTGAGATGTGGTACATCAGGACCTCAATAGCTCTGCTCCTTAAAAAGAAAAATAATGTCTACATCAAGGGTAAAACTAAGTATGCGCTGGAGACAGATTTCTCTGTAGCTGACTTATGTTTATAGATGTTTATCCCATGGTAATTTACATGACAACAAACATTCTAATTATCTAATTCAAGTATAAACCTCACCGCTTCTACCTTATTGTCTGGCTAATATGGCAGTGCATGAAGTGCTTGAAGGTGCATTTCAAATATTGCCAGACAAAATTCTTATTTAGTCACAGAAGAGACTTGGGGCAGAAACAGAAGAAAGGGAAGAAGCTACCTATGGGTATGTCTAGACTACATGGCTCTGTCGCCAGAGCCATGTAGATTAGTTTGCTAGACATACCCAAATGAAGCGGTTTAAAGACTAACAAGATGGTTTATTAGATGATGAGCTTTCATGGGCCAGACCCACTTCCTCAGATCAAATAGTGGAAGAAAATAGTCACAACCATATATACCAAAGGATACAATTAAAAAAATGAACACATATGAAAAGGACAAATCACATTTCAGAACAGAAGGGGGATGCGGGAGAGGGGGAAGGTAAATGTCTGTGAGCTAATGGTATTAGAGGTGATAATTGGGAAGCTATCCTTGTAATGGGTAAGATAGTTAGCGTCTTTGTTGAGACCGACGCGTAGAGTGTCAAATTTTAGCATGAATGACAGTTCAGAGGATTCCCTTTCAAGTGCAGATTTAAAAGGCTTCTGAAGCAGGATGCAGGTAATTAAGTCGTTGAGAGTGTCCTTTCTGGTTGAAATGGCAAGAAACTGTTTTTTCTTTGTGATCCTGTCTAATATCTGTTTTGTGAGCATTGATCCTTTGGCAAAGTGTCTGAGACGTTTGTCCAATGTACAAAGCAGACGGACACTTTCGGCACATGATAGCATAAATTATATTTCTGGATGCGCAGGAACATGTATTCAGAAAACCCACTGACTCATACAGTTACCTACATGCTTCTAGCTCCCATCCAGCACACACCATATGATCCATCATCTATAGCCAAGCCCTTCGATACAACCGCATCTGCTCTAATCCCACTGACAGAGACCAGAAACTTCAGGATCTCTACCAAGCATTTATAAACCTCAACTACCCACCCGGAGAAATAAAAAAGCAAATTGAAAGAGCCAGACGAATACCTAAAAACTATCTACTTCAAGACAGACCCAAGAAAACCAACAATAGAACACCACTTGTCATCACCTACAGCCCCCAACTTAAACCTGTCCAACACATTATCAATAAACTACAGCCTATACTGGAACAGGATACTAAACTCCAAGAGGCTCTGGGAGACAGACCCATAGTCTCGTATAGACAACCAC
This sequence comes from Rafetus swinhoei, assembly GCA_019425775.1. NCBI lineage: Eukaryota > Metazoa > Chordata > Testudines > Trionychidae > Rafetus > Rafetus swinhoei. The sequence continues at coordinate 162,658,535 of CM033424.1, forward strand.
CTAACCTCAGGATGATTGTTACCAACAACCACAGGACATACCACACTAATACCAACCCTGGTACCTTCCCTTGCAACAAACCCCATTGCCAGCTTTGTCCACATATCCACTCTGCTGATACCATTATTGGACCTAACCAAGTGAGTTATAAGATCAAGAATACATATTCCTGTTCATCCAGAAATATAATTTATGCTATCATGTGCCGAAAGTGTCCGTCTGTTTTGTACATTGGACAAACGTCTCAGACACTTCGCCAAAGGATCAATGCCCACAAAACAGATATTAGACAGGATCACAAAGAAAAAACAGTTTCTTGCCATTTCAACCAGAAAGGACACTGTCTCAACGACTTAATTACCTGCATCCTGCTTCAGAAGCCTTTTAAATCTGCACTTGAAAGGGAATCCTCTGAACTGTCATTCATGCTAAAATTTGACACTCTACGCGGTCTCAACAAAGACGCTAACTATCTTACCCATTACAAGGATAGCTTCCCAATTATCACCTCTAATACCATTAGCTCACAGACATTTACCTTTCCCCACCTCTAATACCATTAGCTCACAGACATTTACCTTCCCCGCATCCCCTTCTGTTCTGAAATGTGATTTGTCCTTTTCATATGTGTTCATTTTTTTAATTGTATCCTTTGGTATATATGGTTGTGACTATTTTCTTCCACTATTTGATCTGAGGAAGTGGGTCTGGCCCACGAAAGCTCATCATCTAATAAACCATCTTGTTAGTCTTTAAAGTGCTACATAGTCCTGTATTTTGTTTCAGCTACACCAGACTAACACGGCTACATTTCTATCACTATTCCAAATGAAGCGGCAATTTAAATAATCGCCGCTTCATTTAAATTAAAATGGCTGCTGCGCTGTGCCGATCAGCTGTTTGGCGGCACAGCGCTGTAGTCTGGACGCTCCTCGGTCGACATCAAAGGCATTTGTCGACCTCCCCAGAAAACCTCATCCCACGAGGCATACCGGGGAGGTCGACAAATGCCTTTGATGTCGACCACGGAGCATCCAGACTACAGCGCTGTGCCGCCAAACAGCTGATCGGCACAGCGCAGCAGCCATTTTAATTTAAATGAAGCGGCAATTATTTAAATTGCCGCTTCATTTGGGTATGTCTAGTAAACTAATCTACATGGCTCTGGCAACAGAGCCATGTAGTCTAGACATACCCTATATGAACAACCCATATTAAATAAGCTTTATGTATATTTTTAAGGGAGAGAACATACATACACAACTTTTGCTTCTGAGAGAATTGACAGAGAAAACCACAAATGACCTACTCATTTTTAATTTTAGAAAGAACTCAAACAACACCAGTCATAAGTGTGATGTGAGAATCTGGACAGTTAAATTACAATAAAGCAGTATTTTAAAGACCTCAAAGTCAGGAATATGGTTAAAAAAGGACAGAACCATAGCAGAAAGGTGAGTGCCAACAAAGTTGCCAATTATAGTGGTGGAGTTTTATTTGTTTGTTTTCAGTTACCTGACCAATAAGAATCAAAGTGAGAACACCAAAGTCATTTCACTTAGTTCACTACAATTCCCACAGGATGTGTTTGACAGAATTAAAGATCTAGAGAAACGGAATTATTTACTGCCTGCATTAGGTTAATGATTGATCCATTTAAGCAAAGGTAGGCCAAGTGGTGATGAATCGTTAAAACAATAATTGATGTAACTTTAATAAAAATAGTAGTTATACTAATGGAAATTCATCCAACATGTCCTTAGGTTTGCTTAATTCCATTGCCTTTTCTATGTCATATTCTCTTTCAATATGTCTGTAAGAAAAAAATACTGTTGTAGTATATTATTTTGTGGATTTTATGTGTCTGTTTTCTTATGTGATAGTAGTTATGCTGATTGCCATATATGTTCAATGCCTTAACTCCTGCAGGAGTTCATCACAAATCCACAGGAAGGCAGACAATGTCTTTGGATTATCTAATCACTGGTAATTAATTGACAGCACAGATGTCAACACTTCTGAAATGGTGTCTGTAATCAAGAAGAGACCATTACAGCTGGTGTAAGACAATGGAGCGGGCCCAGAGGTGTGAAACCTGAAACAAATAACTCTAGAATAAATAAAAATGTGAGCTCTGAGCTCTGTGGGGAGTTAGCAGTTATCAGAGAATAGCTAGAACAGAGCAGACTGACATATTGGTCTTAAACAGCTTGTCCTGCCTCGGCTTAGAAATTCTCTTCTCTGAGTGCTGTGTCCTTATGGACATAGATATAGTTTGTTTTCAAGGGATTGTTCTGAGTGACTGCATTTACCTACTGGTCACAGGTCCAGAAGGGAAGTCTCTTGCAGGTGTCCAAGTCAAGTGGACCTGCTGAAAAATGGCCATGGTTATACAATGTGCTGTAGGCCAGGATCCAGTCTGTGAATGGAAGAGCCATGGGATTTCACCCTAGGGGAGGCCTGTTTATTAAATACTGTAAAGATATTTTCTCCTAAGCCAGAACGGAGCAGAAGAATAGAGCTGTGTTCTTGGTGGTACTTCAAGAGAGAGCTATTCTTCTCATTTTCTGCTTTTTAGGCTGATAAAAATAGTTTCCAGTAATACAAGTCTTAGAAAATTGGTACCAACATAAGAACCTTTTGCAGTTATGCCCTCCACTCATTGAGATCAGTTGTAATATAAATGTGTTACTAATTAATGACTTTTCATCAATCAGTGACAAGTTAGTCGGTGCTCAGTGAAACTCCTATAACACAATTGGCCCAGTAACAAAAAATATCACCCCAACTGTTTATAATCTCTGCAAATGTTGAAGGACTGAATGGGCCTTAAGAATTTAACTATCCTTTCACCCTTAGAGAAGGTACCGACAGAACACAGGAAGCACACTGGGAGAATAGCATGTAGACACTTAACACCACTAATTGCTAAACAGAAGACGTCAGCTTCAGAGCTGTCAGTCCATCGTTTTTACAGGCACAATATTCACTTATAAACGTAAGATCTAGCTTGACATTCTTCACACCTTGAAGATAGATAAAGTGATCTGTAAGATGTTAAAACACTGTGCTAGTCCATCTGCCAATGAACAAGACTACTGCAGAAATTAAACTTTTCTTAGATTTCCTTACATACAGATAGTGCAGAGTCTCCTTTTCCCTTACACTGATTCCACTGAAGTCAATGGAATCACACTATTATAAGAATGATGTAAGTGAATCAGGCTCATAAGGCCACTCCCCTGCTTTCATAGTTCTGAGGGGAAAAAAAAGTATTGAAGTTCTATAGACAAGGACTCCTTGGAATTTGCTGTGTAGTCCAAGACTATCAACTTGAGACCCTTAAACAGACTGCTGCAAGCATAAGCAGCCAAAAAAGATATCTGGGAAACATATTTGCAACCAAAAATTAACATTTTCTGTGAGACCTTTAGAACTCAGTATATCATAGTTAATGTTGTAGGACACCTGACGCACATTGTAGCAATACTCCTAACCTGTATCAGTTGTTAGATATTTTTCTAAGGACATGAAATAAGCTGTACTGTTCAATTTAAGAAAATAATTAGACTATTTTCTGCTAATAATATATAAAGTCCACAATATTTCACTGTGTTTGTGGACATAAATGGTTGTTATAACATACTGAAGCATTTCCTTACTGTCCAGTCAATTATTTTTAATTACATCAATGAAAGCTTTAAAATACCTGAGTTCTCATCAGCACTTGAATATTAACCTCATCTGTCCTCAGTGTCTTCTGGGCTTTCTTAAAAGCTTGAGTGCATGCCCTCATCAAATTGCATTATTCCCTAGAAGCTGCTGACTCATTAGTGGCCCCGAACAGAGATATTTAAAGTATATTATTTTGTGGGTGTGTAGCAATACTATCCTGTGTCCTGATCCCTCTGAGGTATCAAAGAGAAAGTAAAATATTGTTAATTATGGCAATATAGCAGAGTTATGGCATTTGCTTTCCCAGGAGCAAGACTTTTATTAAAAAGCAACCACCAACAATAACAAAAAAATGTGTTTTTCCATTGAGAAGTCAGTTTGTTCCAGTTTCTGTTCTATTCAAAGAGAAGCCTCATGATTTTAGAGTCCCTGATGAAACTCAAATGTAGGGGATCCCACATTTCTGCATCTTTTTAGATTTACTTTCATGTGTCTGATTAGCTTATTGTAATAAATATACGGAGTCACGTGCAAACCAAAAACAAATGCTAAATTGATATTGTTTACTGTATCAGCAGACATCTATCTATATATATACCTTCTGAGCAACTACTATAAATGCGTTTTCAATCATATGTCCCATTTTTATTGTCAAAGAAACTGAGGACAGAGTTTAAACTAGAATAATGGATCCAAAAGTCACACACTGACTCAATGGCAGAGAAATTCTAGAACTAAAGGTCTCCTGACACCTACATCTGTGGTACCTCCCTCTGATGTATGCATCTCATGAAAGATTATCTTCAACCTATATAGTAGGCTATATGAAGTACTAATACAAACTTTATCAATGTTTGCTGACATTTGGATTTGAAATTTGGGTTTGGACCATTCAAAAGATTGTTAGATCTTTACAAAGTCCAGATGCAGATCTGAATTTATATATATTCAGGTATAAATTTATATAAATTCAGATCTGCATCTGGACTTTGTAAAGATCTAACAATCTTTTGAACAGGCTGAACTCAAATTTCAGATCCAAATATCAAAAAACTTGGGTAAAGTTTGAATTAGTACCCAAACTCTAAGGTTTGGAATCATCTCTAACCTCCCTAACACTAAAGTAAATATAGAAACTCAGTATCCAGGTCTGAGTTAAATCCAGAATTCTTTCTCAAGTTGGTATTTGTTTCTGACTGATTTTGCCACATATATAAAGTGCCTGTGTTTACACCATGCAAAAGTTGAAAAACATTTTTTTTTATTCAGAATGGGGGTGAGAGAGTGAGTTACCAAAAGTTCCACAAAAGTAATCTACTGAGCCCGTGAAAATTAAAATCTGAATAGAGTGTATACTGTATTTAAAATTTACCAGGTACTGCCCAACTGATAACAATGTTAACGTCATACTTTTAATAGAGTGTTTGACTGTTTGGCTATGTTTACACTACCAGGCTATTTTGAAATAACTCCCCCTGAAATAACTATTTCAAAATAAGCTTATTCCTCTTCACAGCAGGATTTATTATTTCAAAATAACAAGCCCATTATTTCAAAACAACAGGCTTCGTAGTATAGACACTCACCTTGTTATTTCAAAATAATGGGAGTTATTTCAAAATAACTCCCCAATGTAGACATGTCCATTCAATTTAACGTCACCGATGTTGCTTTCAAAACCAGTTAATACTAAGAGATTTATCTGGTGTTGCTGGGTCCTTAACTCAAGAGAATTGTTGTGTTTTTTTAATTTAAATCATTGTTCTGGGGTGGGGCTATAAATGAGGGGTTCAGTATGCAGGCTGCCCTATTGCGAGAGGACAACCCCAGCCCTCTGTCATCACAGCAGCTTGGGGCCAGATAAAAAGTGCCTGTCCATGGCTGCTACAACTGCAGAAGGCCCAACTCGGGAGGGGTTCATGTCCTCCGGCTGAAGGACAGACAGACACCCAGACAGACAAATTCTCTGAAATCTATAGTAGATTACAAACAGAACATGACCACTGTTTTACAGAAGGTTATACTTTTTGCATTAATTTCTTAGCTAGATATACTTTATACTTGTAAAAACCCATTTAATGTCACTAGTTATTTGGAACATTTTTTGCCTCTCAACCTAATTATTCCTCCCTACCAAGCATGGAGCTGATGCTTTAAGTATGCCAAACCTTTCCTCATTAGCAGATCAGTAACTTAATATGATCTTTATTATCTTGAGCCTGAAATGGTTTCAGAAGAAGGTTTTGCCAAACTTACAAATGATAATGATGCCTTTCTTTAGCAATGGCTGGTGGCTGAGCAGATGTGGTTGAAATTACTGCTGAGCATTGCCAGGTTCTCCCCCTACACTCACACACACACCCTTTCACTTTCAAATGCACAGCAGATTGTCCATATAAATAAGTTTTTATCACCCCTCTCTTTGAGAGTTCAAATCTAAAACAAATATAACATAAAAACTAAAGAGCCCATTCCCACCATCATCACACAAACACACATTTCTGGCTAAAAGGGCAGCAAAAGAGATGAGGAAATCACCACCACTGAGATTTTAGATCCATGAGTATATCTGTTTGAATTTGACTTCAAATATCCCACTGTATTTGTTCTTAATTACAAGCATAGAAAAATCTGATGCAGCATAGAAAAGATGCTAAGAAGGTAAGTAGGACATCTGTTCACTTTGGTTTCCATCCTCTCTCTTTTTGAGAGGGCATTTGTAGTATTTGCCTGTTTTATTTAACTCTTACAGCAAAACTCGTTCTGCAAAAACAGAAAGCTAAAGAAAAAATCCTTCCCTTTACACAAGCTTGTGTAGCACAAAACATCCTTCTAAACAAAGAGATAAAGCCAGCCAGCCAGACACCAGAAAAAGTAATATTAAACCACACACATATACACAATACCCCTTGATTAATCTACTGATTCACCAGATAGCATGCACTTCTACTACTTGCAAAGGCTGATGGTCTGATATTCTGATGTTATTGACTAGGGGACAAGAATACAAATACACATTAGCCAATTAATTACACAGGGCCATAGTTAGCCAAAACTCCTTGCAGTCACAGGAGTTCAAATCTCTATTCTATCACTAATTTGGTTGCTACCTAGGATTATCAAGGGTCAATGGCACACTTGATTCCTTAGAGCAGAGAGTAGTAAAAAAACATAGCCATGAACAACTTATTTAAAAAATAAAATCACTGAGGGCACAATTCATCCCTACTTACTCATGTTGAGTAGTGCCCCACTCCAACTTTGTCCCAGGTATGGGTTGCCGAATCAGGCCCAGAATTATTTTTAAAAACATTAAAAGCAACAAAATCATCAAATGTGTGTGGTCTACAAGACACAAGAAGCATAGGTATAGTTTGATGTCTACATTTTTTTAGGGGGAGAGAAAAGCAGCTCTAGTTGGTCAATGAAGCCATGCGTAGCAGTAAATTCTGAGCCTGGAAGAGTCTTGCCGTTTGGGAGGGGGCAATGGCTCCCCCAAAACTACACCCATGAGAAGCAATTCTGCTGTACTCTACACTGATATGGCCTCAGCTGGAGTAGGGTCCAGTTGAGGGTGCCACATTTCAGGAAACATATAGACAAACTGGAGACAGTCCAGAGAAAAGGACAAAATGTTTAAAGTCTGGAAAACATGACTTATGGGGGAAAATGGAAAAAAATGTGCTTGTTTAGTCTGGAGAAAAGACGACGAACAGAGAAGTAACATGACAACAGTTTTCAAGTACATAAGAGGTTGTTACAAGAGAGAGAGAGAAAAACTGTTCTCAATAACAATTTGAGGTGGGGATATGAAGATTTTTGAGATTTTTAAAAACAGATTTGACAGTCACTGGCCAGATATGGTCTACATAATACTTAGTCTTGCTTTGAGTGTAGGGGACTGAGATAAAAGGCCTCTTTAGGTCCTATGATTCTATTCTGTAGGCCCTGGTCTACACTTATTTCAAAATAACAAGCAGAGCATCAACAAGCTGTTTATTTTGAAATAATAATTCCTGCTTTTCATGAGGAATAACACTTACTTTGAAATTGTTATTTCAAAATAGAGTTAGTGTGGATGCTCAGCTGCTCCTATTTCAAAATAATTGGCCTCCTGGGGCCTCTCACAGCTGCACTTGTGGCTGCTCTGGCCACACCCTCCAATGCTCCCCTTCTCCTGCAGAGTTTAAAGCCGCAGGCAGAAGGGAAAGGGCTTGTGGCACCAGGACAGCCTTGCCAGCCCAGTGCCACACAGAACCCCTTCGTTGGAGCCATGTCAGACCCCAGCACTCCCTCCTCTCCCTCTATGGCTGTCAGTATTCCCACAGCACCCTCTGATGCCTCCAGCCAGGGATGAAAGAGGGCACTGGCCTGGACTGGTGTGGAGATCCTGTACTTCATTGAGACCTGGGAGGAGGAGACCAGCCTCCAGGATCTCGGCACCAGAAGAAGGAATGCTGGCATGTACAGCCAGATGGCTGCCAGCCTGCTGGAGAAAATAGAAATGCGGACCTTCAACCAGGTCCACATGAAAATCTAAGAATTATGGCAGGCCAGGGAGCAAAGTTCTCTTGTTCTCTTGTTGTCGACTCCAGGCAGGAAATGCCCAGCATCAGCCTCCATGAAGACAGAGTTGTGGAGGAGGAGGAGGAGGAGGAGGAGGAGCAGGCCAGCCAGGATACCATGCCCATCAGTCAGGAGCTGATCCTAAGCCTGGAGCCGGTGCTCCTTCTCACAAGGTCCCTGGAGAGGTCTGCCTTACTCTGGCCTCCATGATGGGACACCTTCCCATGACAAGCTACCACTAAAGAGGCTGGGGTCATGGAAACACACAGCAGTGCTGCACATGGCACAGGCTCATGCCCACACTCAGGCAGCATCTGCTCCTAGTCAAGCGCAGCAATGTAGAGGAGACCGATCCACTGCATGGGAACTTGCTAGGGGGGAGGAAGAAGAGGGGACCCACGTAGCACTCTTTCTGGCAAGCGGCCTCTGCCTCTCACACACACCTCCCCCAAATAAAAAAAAATCAGAGTTGTTTGTTGAAAAAAAAAGGCTTTTTCATTTGGTCTGCAGAGGAGGGAGAAGGTGGGAAGGGAGGGCAGAGGAAGGGTGGAGTGGGCAAGGAAAGGCACATGGGGCAATGCAGGAGCCTCTTGTGGGGAGGTCCGGGGGAGAATCTCACAGGTGGCTTTGGCTCAAATTCTCCATCAGGGCTTCTCGGAAGAGCACAACCCTCGACGTGCTCTCCTGACAGCACTGGTGTCTGGACGCTTGTAAGACCTGGCCAGCTGCTCAGCCTCTGCCCCTCCCCCCCTCCACACACACACCCTGGCAGAAAAGTCTCCCCCTTGCTATCACATACATTGTGGAGCTCACAGTAGGCTGACACCACATAGGGAATGTTTCGCTCACTGAGGTCCAGGTGGGTGAGGGACTTCTGAACCTCCCCTTGAAGTGGCGAAAAGCACACACAACCACCATGAGCAATGCAATGCTCAGCGGGTGAAGTGCTCCTTGCTGGGGCCCAGGCTGCCCCTGTACAGCTTCATGAGCCAGGGGAGCCAGGAGTAGGCTGCCCAGGATGCACATGGGCATATTCCATGGAGAGTGATACAATAAGCCATGTAATGTTTTTCCTGCTATTCAATTGTCCTGCAGCTGAGTGCTTTGCATGTAGCCTTTGATTTAAAAAAAGAGGTTATGATTAAAAACAGTGGGTTGGGAAAGGGAAGAGTAATTATAATCACCATCTGATTTGACTAACAGCTGGAGCTTCACACTTCAAGCAACACATTTGGTCACTTTCCTAGTTCTGGCTGTTAGGAAAGCGAAAGCTTTTCATGAATGAATGGAGATGATAGTGAAGAAAAGAACTGAACATGAATATTCTTCCAAGCTGTACATAGAAGTAATTTTAAAGGAATCAAACTGAGCATGTGGGTTCTGGAAGTTCTGAGTTATAAAATTCCACCTTCAGAGTTGCTGTAAATACTCCACTGTCTCTGCCTCCCTGTGACAGTTAACTAATGAACTTAAAGGATTCTCATAATTACAGGTTGAACCTCTCTTGGGATCTCACCGGTGCTGAGCCAGAGAATTTGCTGAACCATGAGAGGTCAATAATGTTTAGCAGCATTATCAACATTTCCACTGATTACTGGGCTCTTAGAAGACATTTAGGGGTAAATTAGAGGTAAATAGCAGCACAGAACACTGAGAGCCAGGACTAGTGTCTGTAAACAAACTTTATGGGACTGCAGAAAACTTGGCCACACACATGAAAAGTGGACATCTAGTTAACATTATGCCAGACCATGGATGTTACTGGACCAGACAGTGATAGACTAGAGAGGTGCAGCCTGTAGTAGAGTGTTCAAACATATCTTGTAGAGACAAACATGATATTAAAATTCAAGTGAAAATAATAAAATAGGTGGCAAGGTGGCAGATCTCTGTTGAGTTGACTTTGGACTCATGTATGTTGTCATCCTAATAACAGTCCCGTACTCCATTTCTTTTTTCACCACAATCATAACTGTGTAAACAAGATAATTACTATCTTGGTGAGAAAAGAAATGGAGTAGGGGGTTGTTACTGGGATGATAAAGAGTGTGTGTTTCTTTGTCACTGGAGATAATAAAGAAGATGAATGCTACGGGGTGAATATTGTAATTTGAGTCACACTATTGAAAACCAGGAGCTTACTGTGAATAGAGAAGCAAAACATCCTGTCTAGTGATAAATAGAGATGTTAAATTTAGTTTAATCAACTAATCGACTAGTCAATGGATTTTCCATCAACTAGTCGATTAGTTGATAAGCAGGGGAGCCAGGAGCTAGCCCTGCTACAGCTCTGCCTTTTAAATGGATTAAGAGCTGGCAGGCTCTTAATCCATTTAAAAGGCTGAAGTGCAGCATGGGGTATCCAGCATGAGCTGTGACAGCTGATTCCCAGCTCGCTGTGGGTCCCCCCACTGCAGTTTAGCCTTTTAAATGTATTAACAACCAACAGGCTCTTAAAACATTAAACAAATCAGAGGTGCAGCATCTGGGACTGAGTACAAGCCAGGAATCAGTTGATTCCTGGCTTGTGCCCGGTCCCTGCCACCTCTCTGCCTCCCCCCGTCCCCTGTGGAGATGGTGCTGGGGGGAACTGGCTTAATACATTTAAACTACTGGTGTGCAGTGTGTGTGTGTGTGTGTGGGGGGGGGACCTGGCATGAGCTTCTGGCTCTTAAGACATTTAAAAAGTTTGTGCCCGGTCCCTGCTATCCCCCTGCCCGGCCCCCGTGCAACAGTGCTGGGGAGAATTGTATTTTAAGCTGGCTCCCCCAGCACCAGCTCCTGCTCTGCCCCTTGCTGCCTTTAATAGAGGCAGCAAGGTGGGGGGGGGGAAGTGACTAATCAACTAGTTGTTTACATCCCTAATCATAGAATCATAGAATACTACAACTGGAAGGGTCTTTGAGAGGTCATTGAGTCTAGTCCCCTGCCCTCACATCAGCATCAAGCACTGTCTAGAACATCCCCAATAGATGTCTATCCAACCTCCTCTTAAATATCTGCAGAGATGGAGAGTCCACAACCTCCCTAGGCAACTTATTCCAGTGTTTAACCACCCTGACAGTTAGGAAGTTTTTCCTAATGTCCAACCTAAACCTCCCTTGCTGCAGTTTAAGCCCATTGCTTCTTGTCCTATCCTCAAAGGCCAAGGAGAAACTTTTTTCTCCCTTCTCATTGTGATACCCTTTTAGATACTTGAAAACTGCTATCAAGGCCCCTCTGAGTCTTCTCCTTTCCAAACTAAACAAGCCCAGTTCTTTCAGTCTTCCCTCATAGCTCAGGTTCTCTAGACCTTTAATCATTCTTCAGAGGGGGTAGCCGGGTTAGTCTGAATCTGCAAAAGCGACGAGGAGTCCTGTGGCACCTTATAGACTAACAGATTTATTGGAGCATAAGCTTTCGTGGGCAAAGACCCACTTCATCAGATGCATCTGACGAAGTGGGTCTTTGCCCACAAAAGCTTATGCTCCAATAAATCTGTTAGTCTATAAGGTGCCACAGGACTCCTCGTCGCTTAATCATTCTTGTTGCTCTTCTCTGGACCTTCCCCAATTTCTCCACATCTTTCTTGAAATGTGGTGCCCAGAACTGGACACAATACTCCAACTGAGGCCTAATCAGCACAAAATAGAGAGAAAGAATGACTTCTTGTGTCTTGCTTACAACACTCCTATTAATGCATCCCAGAATCATGTTTGCTTTTTTGCAAGTGTCACACTGTTGATTCATATTTAGCTTGTGGTCCACTATGAACCCTAGATCTCTTTCTGTAGTACTCCCTCCTAGACAGTCGCTTCCCATTCTGTATGTGTGAAATTGATTGTTCCTTCCTAAGTGGAGTACTTTGCATTTGTTCTTATTATAATGGTAAATCTAAGTTGCATCTACTTTAATTCTTCCCTGTCAGGTTATATTTTTTGTAGAAAGCAAAATGAGAAAGAAGGAGAAACCCAATAGTGAATCTGAATTTATAGAAAAAAACCAAAATTAATATATACAACTAGAACAAAGATCTTAAATTAGAAGCCATAGTTTAGGCAATTTGCATCTGATTTTACAGTGTCAGCCTACATATATTAAAGGATCCTAATCAGACTTTTAACAAGATAATTTCACAAATTAAAACACAGTAAGAAATGCAAATATCAATTGTTAGATTATTGAATGTGATAGAATGAGGTACCAAAGAAAATGAAATGTTAAGGTGGTCCAAACTTGAATCAGACCGAGTCATAAAACATATGTTTAAGTCTGTCTGGTTTGGCATCATATCACAATCTTATTTGTGGCACAGTTGAACATCATTGGGTGAAGTGGGCTGGAGGGGAGCTCTCAAGAGAACTATTCATAGATTCATGATCAGCACATGCTGGCTTTGTTTGGGTCCCAGCCTCAGCAGAGTTTAGAGGTGCCTGGGGGTTATGCTAAATAATTCCAGCTGGTAAATGCTCCCAGATTCATCAGCTGAAAACAACAAGAGAACAATTAAGTAACTGTGCCCTCTATTTCCTTCTCTCCCCACTGTCTGTGCCAGATGCTGCATGGGAGATAGAGAAGCTAACGTATGCTATTTCCCTGTCCCTTTAAGAGATGGAAGTGGGTTCCACTCTCTTTTGGGCTATCATGGTGGTGTGAATGGAGGGCAATGAAAACCAGGATCTTCTCTGTTGAAGCTTTCCTATATGTAAATTGCAAATAATAATACTGAACTATCTTTGTAAAGTGCTTGGATATTTGCAGATGGAAACCTCTATAACTCTACATAGAGGTAAAGTTTGTGGAGACATCCAGAAAAGTTAAGGTCAATTTTAAGAAAACAGCTGGGATTTATTTTAATAGCAGATATCTATAAGGACTACAAATCATCAAATTATAGCTAAAAGAAGGATTTTTTATCAGTTCAGTTCAATATTTTCACAACTTTGACTTCACAATGAAGGATCTTTCATTATTAAGTCCTGGACTTGTTTATCAGTTTATAAAGAGGTCCTGTAACACACAGTTTCTGATGCTTTTCACTCCAGAGCTCCAGAAAGGCTCCTCTTGAACACACACAACAGTTGAATTTAGTATGAATTCTTTTCAGCACAAGTATCCTCCTGTAAAGTTGGAAGGTTTATCCAACTCTTATTTTATAAGGCTTATAAAAAAAAGCCTATTTTTACAAGCTTGGAAAATAGTATTACTAACAATTGCTGTCCTCAATAACAAATTTGCTGTGTCTGAAGCAATTATAACCCTGAATACTACAAAAGGGTATCTGCTGCTTCTTCTAATGAGCAATGAATGAGCTAATTTAGCCTATTTTTTCAATCCAGGCAGTAATTTAGGATAAAAGAAGAGAACTGGTCAAATGCAAAGAGGACATGTGCAAACTCAGATTATGAAAAAAATACACCAGTTTATTTCCCTCAGTCCCACCCTCCAGTGATCTACCATAAGTAGTCTGATTTTCTAAGAGGTTTTAAGAAACTGCTGCTCTCCCTGAAATCATAAGAAGTGGGAAGACCGTGAGTTTAAGAATCCTTTCTGAAGGCAAAAAGACACTTTTAAATCATATTTTTACTCTGAAGTGTTAACTCTATAAGAACTACTGTGTCTGGATCTATGTTTCTTGTTTCTGTGATGTCTATCAAAATATATATTTTCATGCTGCCAACCCTTCAACTTCCACCTGAGATGGGGTAGAGAAATATATTTTTGGCATTGTCACAGTAATTAAATATTTCTTCTATGGCACCGACCTGGGAACATTAACTGCCTTCAGTGGGGCAATGTAATATGATTAGCCCTTTAACTGGCACTTGGTAAAAGCAACTTTTTCACGCCGCACAAGGAAGCACAAGTGAGAAGATGCTATTTTTAAATTGTGTTTTTTTCAAGAGAACAACTGGATTTTAAGACTTTCAAGTGGCTGCATGAATCCCCTCCTGTCAAAGGCAGTGTTGGAGTGAGTTCTTTTTCTTTAAAAATATACACCCGAAGAGGAGGAACCAGCTGCACAATAGTAGAGAAGACTTACAAAGAGATAGCTGTCTGAAAGATTTTGAAATCTTTTTGCCATACTTTTGAATTAGGAATGTTAAATGGAAACTGGCCCTTGCCAGTGAACACAGCACACAGCTGTGCCAGGCTGAACCAGCTCTGGCCCTGTAGAGGCTAGTGGGCTGAATGGTTGATTTCACCGCCATGGAGGAACAAAATAGTTAACTAGTGAAGCACTCCTGTTTAGATTGATAACCATTTTAACACCCCTATTTTGAATACGAGTCATATGTTGTTACCGCTAAATCTATGCAGGTGCAGTAAACAAGAAGAGTTGAGAAAATTCCCATGTTTTAGAGGTCTTACTTGCAGGTCTGCTACTGTTAATTATATAGAAAAACTGCACACCATTTTTGTCATCACAAAATGTATCACAAGTGTCATTTAATCATTTGTACCAGGTGACGATGTTGAAATGCAATTAGCAAAATCAGCTACTGTTTAGAGCGGTAAAACTCACTGAGCCAGTTGTATTAGTTCTAAAGATTTGGAGGCACATTTTTTAACAAATAAATACAGCACAAAGGCTGTTTATGAGACTAGCAGAAACAACAAAATCAGATAAGCTTTTTCATATCTATTTGTATTATCTCATTCAATCGATGTTCTCTGACATTATTTTAATACCAAGTTACTGACAACATAACAGCTCTTTGTCATCACACTAATCAGCATATAAAGCCAAAAGAACTCAAACACCTTGTTATGTTTGCATTAAAAAAAGGCTTGAACATATTAGCAGAAACATCTGTCTCTTGTTTTCATATTCTACCTCTAGTACATTCAAGAGGGAATGACTTTGTCCTGGCAACGTCCTAGTAATTATTTTCATATCTCACTCAAGTAATTAGTTTCATGTCTCTTAGATACCTTTGAGGTTGCATGGATTGACATGCTGCTTTCTCCTCAGGACTCTGTGTTTAAATAACAGCACAACAAATTATTGGTTTATATAGAGTAATTTAATTTATCCATTCAAGAAAAGAGAATATAGACAAAGTATTGTATTGTCCTTATTTTGGGGTGGGGTTGGTAAATCAGAATAAAGATCCTGTTACTTGTAATCATTTCTTCTTTCATTTACTATTGCGATTACATCTATTTCAGAACTCTAGATCTGAAGTTGTGCTCGGCTACATTATATTCAAAACACATCTCCCTTCTCTGTAATCAGTACTCTGTCTGCCAAGTAGTGCAACTGATCAGGAATTGGATGAAGCTCTTAGCTTCTTTCCCATGGAGCTTTTTAATCTGTAGAATGTGCCTGATAATTATCTTCCAGACTGCTGGAGGAAAATAAAGAAAGATGGTGGTAAAGAGAGAAATGAGAGCAGATTTTTACAGGAAAAAAAAAAAGCATATAAAAAGAGGGAAAACAACCATCTAATGATCCTGGATAAAGAAAAACAAGAGTTGTAAGAAAATTCAGAAACATGGAAATTAGGTGAATAAAAATTGAAACAAAGGGGAAAGGTATACCAGAGAGAGAGAAAAAATTGAGATAACACATGGAAAGAACAAGATGAACATAGAAAGATGTAAATCATGGTAACACGTGATTTGAGCTAGCACTATGATTTTGAGCCTGGAAAGTACAAATTTCTTCCTGGAAAGTGCCCTCAACTAGCAATGGCAACTAAGGATTAAGGATGTCAACGAGTAGTCAACCAAATGATTAACCAATAAGCCGAGGCTTATCAGTTAATCTTGTCAACTACTCACATTCCCCCCCCCCCCATGTCCCTCCCTTGCTGCCTCTCTATCAGAGAAGCAAGCAGGGGAGGGGGAATAGGAGCAGGAGCCAGCTTAAAAGCCAGTCCCCCCAGCATCAGCTCCACGGTGCCTTCTGTCCCCTCTCCCCCCACACTGCTGCCTCTATCAGTGGCAGCAGTGGGGGTTGGAGAGCAGGGGAAGCTGCCATGAGGTAGCCTCTGTCCATGGGGGAGTCTGAACTCCTAGAGGACAGTGATTGCTCCGCATCTCCCAGAGCTGCCTCTGTCCGTGGAGTCTTGGACCACCCCCACGGACTGGGGCGGCAGGCAGCTTGTCCACAAGGGGAGCTGGTTTTTAAACTGGCTCCCCTCACAGACCGGCTCCCCCTTCCACACTGCACTGATGCCTCTGATACAGAGGCAGCAGCAGGGAGTGCCAGGGGGCTCTCTGGGAGTGGGGCCAGAGCACACTGGCTGCCAGCCCCACCCCTTGGAACTACTGAATATTCTTGTAACTGCAAAGATTTCATGTGGTTAAATGACTATTCAAATACCAGCTATCTGAAGTGGGTCTGCCCCACGAAAGCTCATCACCTAATAAACTATCTTGTTAGTCTTTAAAGTGCTACATAGTTTTTCCTTTTGTTTTACCAAGATCAGACTAACACAGCTACCTCTCTATTACTTCCATCCCTTTTAAGGACACTTAGCATCTTAAAGACATCTGTTTCTCCCTTTACACTCTCCCCCTAGCACATTCTCTCTCTCTCTCTCCTCCTTGCTCCCTCCCTCCACTTTCTCTCTCCCCAGCCTTTGCATACACCCTGTCTTTCACACCTTTAATACACACATTCCCTCCTCCCCTTTTCATTCTTCTATGTTACTTGGCTCCTCTCTGATTTCACACTTCCTGCTTTCATCTCTTATCTAAGGTCAAAGAAGGCTCCAAAATAGAAGCCAATAATTGAAATTGTCTCTTTCTGAGACATCTAAATTCATCTCCTCTCTGGACAGGAGGAAAGAGACAGCACAGCAGGGTCTGCCTATATAAGAACCTAGGGAAGCAACACAGAGCTGCCAACTGGTGCTGCTGCAGGAACCTTTCTGGCACACTCCTGTGCTGCTGACTGTATGTATTCAAACCTGTAGAAGCTGCTGCTTGCTTTGATCCTGTCCCAGTTCTCAAGCAAAGACAGAGACAACAATACTGAAAATTCCCTATGAGGGCAACCCTGCACATTTTGATTATTCAGGCCCAAATGAAGATTGAAAGCTGGCTCATGATCCCACCTCTCATGGTGCTAAAGGCTAGCGATATTATAGTGGATCTGGTTATTTTCACGTCCCAAGCCAGGGAGAAAATGAGTACATAACAGGTAACTCCGATCATTTGAAGAAGTGGGCTGAGCCCACAAAAGCTCATGACACCATCTACATGTTTTGTTAGTCTATAAAGTGCTACCAGACCAGTTTTTGTTTTTTAAGTTTATCCTGTACAGACTAACTCACCTACCCCCTGAAGCAGGTAAGCCTCAGACAGTTCAGGGATTCAGTTCAGATGAACATGGTGGTATGTCTCTAATTTTCTGAGGGTATGTCTACACTACAAAGTTAATTCGAACAAACAGCCGTTAGTTCGAATTAACTTTCATAGGCGCTACACATACAAACCGCTAGTTCGAACTTAATTCGAACTAGCAGAGCACTTAATTCGAACTAGGTAAACCTCATTCTACGGGACTAACGCCTAGTTCGAATTAAGTAGTTCGAATTAAGGGCTGTGTAGCCACTTAATTCGAACTAGTGGGAGGCTAGCCCTTCCCAGCTTGCCCTGGTGGCCACTCTGGGCCAAGCCAGGGGAAACTCTTCTGCCCCCCTCCTGGCCCCGGAGCCCTTAAAGGGCCATGGTCTGGCTACACTGCTTGTGCCAGTTGCAAGCCTGCCAGCACCCAGCCAGCAGACCCTGCACCTGGCACGGGATGAGCCAGCCACCCGCTGCCACCCAGCCCTCCCCCTCTTCCCAGGACCAGGCTGGCGGCTCCCAGGAGCCTGCCCGGGGCCGCAAGAGGCGGGCGCCCGCCTGGTCTAGTGTGGAGATCGTGGACCTCATCGAGGTTTGGGGGGGGAAGCCTCCAATGTCCACGATCTCCGCACTAGCCACAGGAACATGGCTGTCTACAGCCGCATGGCTGACAGCCTGGCCACCAGAGGCCACATGCGGACCCGGGAGCAGGTCCGCTGCAAAATCAAGGACCTGCGGCAGTCCTACTCCAGGGCCTCCCAGCCAGGGGCCAACCCAGAGGCCTGCCCCCACTTTGAGGCCCTGGACTGCATCCTGGGGGCTCACGCCGTCCATGCCCCCCGGGTGGTGATCGACCCCGGAGCAGAGGGACCCGTCCCTGATACAGAGGAGGAGGAGGAGGAGGAGGACGCCGAGAGCCAGGAGCCTGCCCAGGACCCCCGAGGCATCCCACAGAGCACATCGGCTGTCGTCCAAGGTGGAGGAGGGCTCCGCATGTGAGTGCCATCGTGCTCCTCTTATGTGTATGGGGGGTTGGGGAGAGAGGGAGCCCAGGGACCGTGCGCCTGGGCCTTGCCCACCATGGAGCAGCAGCTGGGTGTCATGCAGGGGCCCTGGCCTTGCCGAGGGGGGCTGGGTTTCACCCACCGTGTCCCCAGGGAGAACTGACCACTGCTCTTGTTTCACCACAGCCGCAGCACCTGGGACTGCAGGGCGCACCACCTCGCCTGCAACAGCCACCCGCACCCGGGCCAGCAGGCACACCAGGAACCAGGAGGAGTACCAGCGGCGGCACCTGCGGCTCCTGGAGCACCAGCTCTGCACCCAGGACCACTGGGTCCGGGAGGACCTGCGGCTGCGGCAGCGGAGTTTGGATGCGCTGGAGGAGCAGGGCCGTGCCTTCAGAGGCCACCTCCAGACCTTGGTGGACAGGTTCCTGACTTCTCCTGCTCCGGCCCCTGGGGCCATCCCAGCTCTTGCTCCTCCTCCCACCCCTGCTCCCCCTCCCGCTTCCTCCGCACCCCCCATCCCTCCTGCCCCACCCTCCACACCCATTCCCCCCGACGCCCCCGCACCCACAGTGCTGCGAGACGGGAGAGCCAGCAGGACCCCCAAGCCTGAGCTTTCCCTCCCCTTCCAGCTCCCTCCTCCCAGGTTTCCCCCAGCCCTCTCCCACCCTCATTCCTCCCTCCCCACCCCAGTTATGTAAAATAAAAGACATTTTTGTTGTCAAAACAGGTGTGTTTATTTGACATTAGGAAGGGGGGTTTGGGAGGGGAAAGGGGAAGAAGGGGAGGGTGGAAGAAGGCCCCAGTGGGGCATGCAGGGAGAGTTCAGTCCTCCTCCTCCACCTGGAAGCTCTCCCACAGGGCTTCCCGGATCCGGATGGCCCCCCACTGGGCCTCCCGGACGGCGGCGGTGCGGGGCTGAGCGTACTGGCCAGCCATGCGCTCAGCCTCAGCCATCCAGGCTGGCAGGAAAGCCTCCCCCTTTCGCTCGCACAAATTGTGCAGCACGCAACATGCTGCCACCACGGGAGGGATATTGTGCTCGGCGAGGTCAAGGCGGGTGAGGAGGTATCTAATTCTGGCTTTCAGGCATCCAAAGGCCCCCTCGATCACGATGCGGGCCCTGGTGAGCTTGGCATTGAAGGCCTGGCGGGAGGGGTTGAGGTGCCCCGTGTACGGCTTCATGAGCCAGGGCTGTAGTGGGTAGGCCGCATCCCCCACCAGGCACACAGGCATGTCCACGTCCCCGACCCTGATGTGGCGGTCGGGGAAGAAGGTCCTGGCGTGCAGCCTCTGGCACACGGAGGAGTTGCGGAACACCCTGGAGTCGTGTGCCTTGCCGGACCAGCCCACATTAATGTCCGTGAACTGGCCCCAGTGGTCACACACGGCCTGCAGGAGCACGGAGAAGTACCCCTTTTGGTTAATATACTGGGAGGCCTGGTGTTCCGGGGCATGGATGGGGATGTACATCCCGTCGATGGCCCCCCCGCAGTTGGGGAAGCCGAGGGCGCTGAACCCCCGGATGATGGCGTCCGGGTCGGCGAGGCGGACCACCCTGTGGAGCAGCACCCGGTTGATGGCCTTGACCACCTGCAGAGAGACACAGCAAACCGTGAATCACTGGGGCACCCGGGTGGCTGGGAGTGTTCATTCCCTGGCACTGCCCCGCGCCCCACTCCCAGAAGCAACCCCTGCTGCGATCCTGGCCACCGCGGGCGGCGTGTAGTACGGCCGGGACAGACTGAACCCTCCCATGCAGGGCACTGTCGCCTCCTCCCCCGCCCCTGTTTTCCCTGGGGCGGCCCATCTCCTCCTTGCAGCCCCCTTCCCCCCCGGCCCAGTGGCCAGTGAGTGCCGTACCTGCATGAGCACTGCTCCGACGGTGGACCTCCCCACGCCGAACTGGTTCCCGACGGATCGGTAGCTGTCCGGCGTGGAGAGCTTCCAGAGGGCGATGGCCACACGCTTCTGGAGGGGGATAGCGGGCCTCATGTGAGTGTCCCGTCGCTGCAGAGCAGGGGCGAGCCACTCGCAGAGCTCCAGGAAGGTGTCCTTCTTCATCCTGAAGTTCTGGGTCCACTGTCTGTCTCCCCAGCACTCCAGGATGATGCAGTCCCACCAGTCGCTGCTGGTGTCCAGATGCCAGATGTGGCGGGGCATGCTGGTGTCCGGGCGGTGCTGCGGCTCCTCCATGGCCCCCAGGGAGGCCAGGTGGAGAGGCAGGGGGCTGATGTGCACCAGGTGGTGCCAGGCAGCCTGCAGCCATTGCTGGCAGGCTTGCAGCAGCAAGTCCAAAAACTGCACCGGAAAGCCCAGGGCGAGCTCTGGCTCCATGTTGCCAACTGCGGCGGCGTCCCCAATGGGAACCACCGACACAGGCAGGTGCAGAGAAAAACGCTTTGCTGTCCCTCGGCGAGGTAGGCAAACAAGCGGAAAAGCTGAGAACCGGCTGTCAAGGGGGGTCCCTTTAAGCACGAGCCTCAGATAGCCTCCGACAGCAGCCACACAAAGCAACTACTGACCTGATGCCCTGCCGGAACCGGTTTCAGCTGCCCTTAAATGCGACCCAGCATCCAATCAGTGTGGATGCGCTAGTTCGAATTAGCAAAACGCTAATTCGAACTAGTTTTTAAGTCTAGATGCGCTAATTCGAATTAGCTTAGTTCGAATTAACTAATTCGAACTAAGTTAGTTCGAATTAGTGCTGTACTGTAGACATACCCTGAATTACTCAACACTCTGGGGAATTCCTATCCAGAACCATATCAGGCTCTTCCCATGTGGCATCTGCATCATGAACAGTGGAACTGGCATCACAGGGCTCATGTAAACATGGGGAGTTAGACAGGAATCAACTAAACCGCATGGACAGAGCCATGCACAGGGTTTAATAAAGTTCCACTTCTTCAATTTAAACTGCATTCAGTTTTATTCCTTGCAAATTAAAGAACATTCACAACTTCCTTCTTCTCGGTGATATTGGAAAAGCCTTATAAACATTTTTGCAGCCTCTCACTCATTTCTCTTGCTTCTACGGAGAAGAGATGCTTTGGTATTTAAACACACACAACCCCTCCATGCCCAAAAAACCCCTTAAAATTAAGGCTTAAGGGGGTTCTTATTATATTGAATCATTCTGCTTATCCCAAATTAACTGAATCCATGGATATTAATAGCAGCCCCTTAACTCACTTCTCCATCTAAAACGAATTCATTCTCTGGATGCTGTGAGTTGCATGTGTTAGGGGAACAGTAGGGCTAATTGAAAGTGAAACAATAGGAACATATTGGCTTGAACTGCTCACTGATTTAACCACTTCATTCACAATGATTACTTAGTATCTGCTCTTTAAATTAAAGACAACCTTTATGACCAGAGTACACATAGTGTGCGTAGTTTGAGATAATTTTGAAATAACCCCAGGAGAATATACGCACACACTTATATATTACAATCATCCACTTAATTTGTATACATTTGCCCAATAATTTTAGTAGCAACATTTCTAATAAAATATTTCTTAAATTTACCCATATATCCCATGTTTGATTTTTGTTCCTTCTTTTTCTTTACTCTCTTTGCCTTAGTTGACATCTGTTTTTCTTAAACGTAATTTTCAGTAGTGAAAAATATTTTTGAATTCTAAGTTACTTTTCTCTATAAGACCGCACTTTCATATTTCCTATGTCACCCTTCTGCCAGGTAGCACCAACAGCAGCCAAGGCCAAGTTCAATATCTAGGGGGTTCCTCTCCATCCATCCAACACAAAACTGGCTCAAGCCCCCACCCAATAACCTGAGAAATTCACACAACACCCCTGGGTGCCTCTGGAAGGCAATGCTTGTGAGTATAGAAAAGAAACCTTTAATGAAAGGGGAGGGAAGCAATATGGCATTAATTTGGGAAAACACCACGAACAGATTCCATAACCAAAACCATGAGTGCTGGGAGAAGGCTTGAAATAAGAGGTGGGCATGTGAAAGGTAAGGATGGAGCAAGTCATGTGTGAGGGCACAGAGGGGCAAGAGGGGAATGGGGGCAGAGAGTGGTGAGGGGGTGGGCATCAGGGAAAAAGAGGGCAAAGGGAGCAGGGGCAGTAAGGGAAGGGGGAGGCACCAGGAGGGTACAGGGCTAAGGGAAGGTACAGGTGCCAAGGGATTCTGGGGGTGAAGCAGAAGGGCAGACACCTGCAGGGGAGGGACCAGCACCAGAGTAGAAAGGGGGGGCAGGTGTGTAGAGGGAGGTGTTAGAAGAGGGGATGAGGAGGGTAGCTCACATGATCAAAGTGGGGCTACTGGAGGAGTGGGCACAGGGGGCAGAGAAGGGCTGGTGGAAGGGGGCGGGTCGCAGGAGGGCTGAGGGCAGTGAGAAGGGCAGGAGTCAGGACAGCAGAGGAGGGTGAGAGTTGGGGGCAGCAGGCACCAGGGGAGCTGATGGAGCAAGGGGAGGAGACATGGCAGCAGAGAGAAAAGGTAAAGGTTTAAAAATATTTATTAATAACTTGGGTGCCACAGTGGCACATCCAAACAAGCCACATGAACTCAGTACTGGTGCACAACACAAAATTCATTCTGCTCATGGGAGGAAACTCTTAGGCTATGTCTACACTGGCGGCTTCTTGCACAAGAACATCTTGCAAGGGTTCTTGTGCAAGAAGTCTTGCGCAAGAACACGTCCACACTGCCATGTGTGAGCTGTGCTTTTGCGCAAGAACATCTATGGCAGTGTGGACGCTCTCTTGCGCAAGAAAGCTCCAATGGCCATTTTAGCCATAGGGGTTTCTTGCGCAAGAAATCCCTGCCGAGCATCCACACTGCCCTCTTGCGCAAGAGAGCTTACACCTGTTAGAAAAGAGCGTAGCTCTTGCACAAGACTCCCTCTCTTACCACGCCTTACTGTAAATTTCCTTGCGCAAGAGCAGGCGGGCAGTGTGGCTGCTCTGTGGGTTCTTGCACAAGAACGGCTGTACTTGCGCAAGAAGCCGCGAGTGTAGACATAGCCTTAGAGGGAACACTTCCCCCAGCCTCTCTGCCCCCAAGTTAATGTCACACACATTGGGTTAATGCAATTGCAGGATAGTTGCATGAGGAGGGTTTGGTGGGGGCCAAACTAATCCCTGTTGGTAGGAGGATGGTGGGAAAAGTCCTTCGAGAGGGACTTTTATTTCCACCTTTTATCTCTGGTCATGTGTCCATCTTGCCCCGAGTGTGTTACCTCCAGAGGCCTGGTTAACGGGGGTCAGGGAGAGTGGTTAACGGGGGTCAGGGGTGTGGTTAATGGGGGTCAGGGCATGGTTAACAGGTCAGGGGTGTCGCTAATGGGGCAGCACCAAAAATTATACAAACCTGCTGCCCTTGTTCAGAGGTGCATCTGCAGAGTTCCCCTCTAGTCCTGAGTTGGGGATGGGTGGGAATAAAGTAGAAGGTATCTCACCCACTCCACTGGTCTCTTCTGGCCATTTGTTGCACCTCACTGCTGCCGCTCTGCTGGCCGCTCTTTACACCTCTCTATCGTCACTCTGCTGGCTGCTCATTGCATCTCCTGCTGGCTTGTGGTGGATTTGGCTCTGGGCCAAACCTAGTGATTTTCATTTGTCAGTCATTTCAGCTCTTAGCCCAAAGCACAGGCCAGCCACAAGAGATTCCAGCATTCACTGGAGTAGATTTACATACAAAGAAACTCCCTATGGGGCCTTTCTTTAACTAAAACTCCAGTCATCTGAAGAAGTGGGCTGTGCCCACAAAAGTTCATGATACCATCCACATGTTTTGTTAGTCTATAAAGTGCTACCAGACCATTTGTTGTTTTTTAAATGTGTCCTGTACAGACTATCTCGGCTACCCCCTGAAGCTTTTTTAACTCTATCATTGAAACAGTGGGAGAAACAGGTTGGACCAGTCTTATAGCTCACAGCTGGAGGGCATGCAGCCTGCTGACTCACCTTCCTCCTCAACTTAATCTATAGGACTGTGGAAGACCAACCTCTGTCCATCCAAGTGTATTTACACTGATAGGGTCTCTACTTTGAAATGAGTTAAACATAGTTTGGCTTTTCTGCATTCCTCCAATAACTGCAAGCATTGGTGTTCATATCTCACAATTCCTGCATTTAGTGTTAACACAATTTGTGACCCCACAACAGCCAAACTGGTTTAAAAGGGGCAAACCACCATTGTAATAGTTGAATATCTAACAGGCCAAAGCAAACAGAGTGAATAGTATTTACATGGACTCAGAATCTCATTCTTTAAACTGAGAGTGTGTGTCTGATTAATCACAGACTTCTTTTGCATTCCCCCAATAATTATAGACATTGCAATTAGTATTAACACAATTTGTGACCCAACACCAACCAAGTTGATTACAATGAGCAAAATACCATTGTAACAGCCTAATATCTATCACATCTAAGGGAAGCAGGGGCAAACCGTATTTACATAAACACATCCAGGATTTCTTTCCCATTCCAGCTGGCTATAATGGAAGCACTGATGCAGACCCTGCTGACACCTATTTTTTCCAATTTTTCCAATTCTGCCTTTCGCTTCAGCTTATTTTCCCCTATTACTGTAGTACAACTCTTGCCCCAATCTCAAATTTTATATTTAATTTTTGGACAGTTTTTTCCTTTTTTTCCCCTTTGATAGACACTTTTCCACGTTTTGCTTGCCACTTCATCTTTTTTCTCTTCATCTTCCATTTGATTTATTTCTCCCCTGATTGGGGCCTTGTTGGACAGACTTCATTTTAAATAAAGTGAAAATATTATGTCCAACAAAAAAGGTTTCATCATTGTCTTTATTTATGGCAGGGATGGGGAACCTATTTTTGTCATGGGCCACTGACACACAGAAAAATCAGTTGGGAACCCACAAGTGAGATGGGGAAAATAGCCCCTCCAAAAAACCCCCCAACCCTCACTGATATGGCCCCCAACTGAAACACCTCACTCCCCTGGTGCTCTCACTCCTCTGGTGCTCCAATCCCATGGTTGGGGGGAGGGGAGGAGGGAGGTCTGAGATTCAAAGCCTCAGGCCAGATTAACTCTCCAGGGTTAGTGGATTTTGTGCCCCCTCCTTCGCCGGCTCTGGGGTGGGACCAAAAATGAGGGATTCAGTGTGCAGGACAGGGCTGTCAGTGAGTGGGATAGGGATTGGGGTGCAGGATTTGGGCAGGAGGTGAGGCGTACGAGGGACTGAGGGTGCACGATTTGAATGGAAGGTAGGGTGCAGAAGCAAGCTGGGAGTAGTGTGTCTGGCCAATGGGAGGGGGCAGGAGCAAGGGAGGTTGCAGAGTCTGGCCAGGAGGGTGGGTGCAGGAGCAGGCTGGGGGTAGGGTGTATGGCCAAAAGGGAGGGTGAAGAAGCAGGTTGGGGTGCATAGGGTGTCTGGCTAGGTGGGAGGTGCAGGAGCAGGGAGGGAGGAGGTGTCTGCCAGGGGGGAGGTGCAGGAACTCACCAACTCCCCTTTCCACTGCAGCCAGTTTGAACAAGCTGAGAACGTTAGCAACACCTATGCATTTGAGATACGAGGGGGAAAAGAAAAAAGAATGTTTGTTCCTAGATCCTGTGTAGATCAATTAGGAGATTCCCATGATCAAACAACTGGAAAAAAGACAATACAATGCTGCTGTGCAGAGCCACCATTCCCCCAGGTGCATCCTGTTCCAACCCAAACCAGTTAGCACCAAACCTACAAACAGTACTTCCACACACTTGATCAAGACTTCAAAAATTATGCTGATTCTGTGCATCATGCTTTCTTCTGGGTGCACCAACCACTTTTGGCTGATGCTTGTGCAAGAGGCCAAAATAATTCAGCTTCCACTAACACTGATGGACATTTTATCCATGGTAGAACAGGACAATAAAGTCCATGGGATATTTTTATTTATCTGTTATTAAAATGAAATAGTAGAGGGCCAGATGATAGTTTGCCATGAGCCTTGAACACAGGCAATGCGTTGTCATGCTGGCACTAGGACATGTTGTCCCTAGGCAGGTTGTCTAACTGAAGTTGTCACAATGTATCTGAGGTTGATCAGAGGATGCACACTATATGCCAGGACTGCCAACAGAACTACACTGACCAATCCACTAGTGGGAGTGGGGGCTTTGTCCATTCCATCATCCTGTCCCATCCACTCCCTGCAACATGCACCCAAAGGAATGCCGAGGCTCTGTGATATCTTCCTCTTCCCCAGTACTTATACCCATAGTATAGGCAACTTGTGTCTCCTTGTACCTCAATGACATGCTCTGACCTGGGCTAAAGTTCTGGTCATAACAATACTAATACTTGATAATTATCAGAGCCTGGATGAAAATCAAGGAGATTCTGGCAGGCCTACAATAAGGCCAGGGAGCAGAGTGGATGCTCTGGGGCAGCACCTCACGTGTGTTGGTACTACAACCAGCTCAATGCCATCCTGGGAGGGGGGGCCGGCCATCTCCCCATCCCCGTCATCATAGAGTCTGGCCAGGACATGTCGGGTGTCAGCCTCCACGAGGGCGGGGTTGTGAAGAATAAGGAAGAAGAGGAGGAGGCAGAGAAGGAGGAGGAGTCCAGCCAGGTGACCGTGCCTTCAAGCCAGGAGCTGCTCCTCACCCTGGAGCCAGTCCCCCTCACCCAGGACATCTGCCAGGAGTTGGTCGAACCTGGCCAAGGCACTTTAGGTGAGTTCTATAACTTTCCCTATCTACATGTGGGGCAGGTGGCAGGCTGTGAGGGGCTGTGTGCTCCTCACTCGGCCTACTTGGGTGCAAATGGAGCACCAATACGGAGCACTCGGAGCACCAGTACGAGCTCCGAATGGAGCACCAGAACGGAGCACTCGGCCCCATGACACTCTCACACAGGAACCCCTTGCTCCTTCTCATAAGGTTCCTGGAGAGGCCTGCCTTACTCTGGACTCTGGTGGAACACTCTCCCATGACAAACTACCACTAAGGAGGCTAGGGTAATGGATTCACACAGCAGTGCCACATATGGAACAGGCTCATGCCCACACTCAGGCAGCATCTGCTCCCGGCCAAGCACGGCAATGCAGAGGAGACCAATTCCCTGCATGAGAACCTGCTGGGAGAAGGAAGTAGGTGGGAACCCTGTAGCACTCTTTCACACACACCTCCCTCAACATCCCACAGGAAGTATCCACCCTTCTGGTGCCCTTCCTGGAGTGCTTCCGGGGGCTCTAAGTCCAAGGCAAGCTCCAATTAGTGTGGATGCACTATTCTGAAATAATTCTGAGTCATTTCAGTGCTCCCTAGTAGTGGGGATGTGCTAACTCGAATTTGTTAAATGCATAGCTCTTATTTTTATTTAACTTATTTCAAAATAATTTCCTAGTGCAGACACGCCCTAAAAGTTCTTTATAAAGCAAGTTAAGGATAAGGAGGGAAAAATGACAAAGAGAAGTATAGCGATATGCTGAAAGTTACACAGCAGGTGAATATCAGAACCAGGAACAGAATCCAGGTTAACTCCCACGCCAATGTCCTATCCATCTGAGTTATCACAACACCTGTTAAGTACAGGAGGAAATGGTATCAGTGTTAGCTACTAAAGATTAACCGTTGGTAAGTGTGCCTGATTTTTTTAATGGAAAGAACTATAACTGAAAAAGAGTGGATACAAGTTTTATCTGCTAATAATTCCAGTCCCAAGTATTGTTTAAGTGAATTATATGCAGGGGGTTAGAAATCTCCTGCAGATGTGTCAAGCACAAATCATCATTAGTTACACTATTTTGTATATTTACAGTACTCTGTGGTTAAACTTAGCTCTCAGCTTCAAAATGTGTTTTTCTTTTTTAATGGAATTTTAATATTAACACCTTAATGTTTTTCAATTAAAGTGTTTTAGTAGTGAATGAAGCAATAAACAACTTTCTTAATGGAAAAGATTAAAAGAAAGTTAATTAATTTACAGGCTTTACATGCAAGTCATTTTCAAGTTATGATTAGTTCTGACTAGGATATTATTTCATACATGAGTAGTTTTAAAATTGTATATTGCTAATTAGATGGGTTTTGTTAATTGTCCCCTGGAAATAATATTTGTTTGTGCATTTTTCATGACATATATATATATATATATATATATATATATATATATATATGTACTTTGCTGACAATTTATCCAGTGCGTTTTTGTTCCAAGACAGGACCAAGTTCAGCAAATTAGCGAAATACATGCCTAAATCTCAATATTTAAAATTAAATGTGTAAATATCAGGCTGAGCTTGGGCTCCCAACAGTTTCTACAGGCTGATTTTATTGGGAGTTTTGCTTAAAAAATTGATGTCTTATTATAGCTCTAAATTTAGGATTAAATTCTGTCTTGAGATTTAAATGTATAACTCCCCTGAAGTAAGAAAGAGTGACACAGCTGGAAATGAAGGTAGTCTGATCCTTCCTGGTTTTGTCATTATAACACCAATACAGAGGTTCTCTCATTTCCAATAGAAATTTTAATTTCAATATATTTACCACAGACTATGCATTTCATTTTACTCTCTGTTTATGATTTTCCCAATTATATAATCTTCAGCAAATAGCAGCAATTTTATAGCTCAGGCTTGAAGCTGCAATCCTTTCTTTCCTGAATACTGTTTTAACATTTTTATGATAAAGATGGAAATAATTTCAAATGTGCTACAATGGCTACATTTCAGGAACATCAGGGGCCAAAAGCTGTTAGTTCACCAGTATAAATCTGCAGTGAATTTGTAGCAGCCATGGAAAACTGAGAGCAGATCTGGCCTGATATTTATTTCTGGAGATAAAAAACAGACATAAAAGTAAAACTTCTGTATTTGCTAGCTTTATATGTGTGGGTTGGTAATGGTGTTAAGTGCCAATATTGACACTTGGTGGCGTTGTATCTATGTTTAATTTATCAATTCACAGCCAAAAATGTCTTGCTTTCCCCTAGAGAATGCATGTTAATAAACACGGGCCAATTTAATATTAGTTTGCATCCTGGGTAAAAGAGAAAAGTGGAAAACAGCGACAGCAGCACCTTAAACCAAATTATGAAAAGCTCATTAATATAGGACAACGGTCAGAAAGTTAGACAATTACTCCCAGCTAATTTTTCTATTATAGAGCTGTAGAAAAAAGAGCAATAAATAAGGGTGGTTAGCATTTTCTTTCAAAAAAGCAGATCGGGGTAGGGGAAGAGGTTAGCACCTTAAATACTGCAATGCTTATATAACTCTTGTAAATAAAATATTGCAAACATAATTATGCTGTTTGTTTTTAGGGCTTCAACTTCAAATACTTCAAAACTTTTTTTGCTTTTGTAAAGTCTCTGGGGGAAAATAAGATTTACTTTTGGAAAGGATGGGAGGTGAACTCAGCAACTGTGAGTGGGAGAATAAAGGCAGAGTTGGGTATGTGAAGGGGACTTTGCTGCTGGATTTAAGAATCTGAGGGGAAAAGGACATTACGTAACTTACGTGAGGTGGGAATTTTACTCTGTGCAAATTTCCCAGGTTACTACGTGGGGGGGGCTCGAGCAGCTTCTGTGGTGGATCGATGGAAAGGAGCCGCTAGACCAGGGGTCGGCAATAATTTTTAAAAGGAGGACACTTCATAAATTCCTGAAGTGGCCCCAGAGTGTCCCAGAAGGGGCGGGGCCAGGAGAATCACAAGCTGCTTTAAAACAGCTGGCGGTTCCCTCTAGGCACTGTAGTGGGAGGAGACCTTGTGTTCTTCCCCCACCCCTTAGGCTAATCAGGGCTTGGGGACAGTGGGAGCATGCCAAGTTTCTCACTCTCTGCTCCCACCCTGCTATAGAGAAACACTGGCTGTTTTAAAACACTTGGCATTTCTCTCTAGCTGCAGTGTGCCCATGGTGGGGGAATGGGGTGGGGAGGAGACTTCACACACTTGCCCGTCCCCAGGTCTCGATTGGCCTGGGGCCGGGGGAGCAGCAGGGCAGCCGTGAGCCAGATCCACCAGGTTAGTGGTCCGGATCCAGTCCGTGGAGGTCCCTTTGCCCACCCCCAGTCCTAGACAGACCTGCTGATGGGTGAGGGGAATAAAGAGGCCCACCACTTCAGGGCCTGGTGATTCAAAAGCCCAGAGCTCCTAACTGCTGCCGTACACTTTGGGAGGCTCTGAGGGCTGCTGAGGGAGGGAGAGAGGAGCACCAGGCAGTAATGAGGGCTTTCTGCCCCCAGCCCTGCCCCTTCCACTGAAGGCCCCACCCCTTCCAGGAGTGCCTAGTTGGCCCCCTCCATCTTGCTTAGTGGTCTGGCAAGTCTGCCACCCCTCTCCCCCTTGCCATCTAGATATTGAACCTGGCCATATCTGCTGCTGGCTCCTTCTGGCACAAGCAGTATGTGTATGGCCTGGGAAACTTAACAGTTTCCTAACGAAGTTTCAGATCAAGCTCATTATTACAATTTATAGGAATCCTGCAAAAATGATTCACTAGTGTGAACTTCTGCACCTATCCCGAGTCTCTCTGAATAGGACTCACACAAGTATATCTATCTTGAATGAAAAGTCTTTATGTATACAGTGGGTTTATCTGCAGAATGACCATTTTTGCCACTGATAGGATTGCTCATTCAAGACAACAGTCACAGAAGCATCAAGTTTCATAGGTGAACACTTAAAATGCAAAGGTGACACAAATTCTCACTGGACAAACAAGAGGGAGCCATTTTTTGGGGGACAAGTTCTTTCAAAATACAAGACATTTCTGATTCTGCTGCACCTTGCAGGTTTGTTCCAGTTTTCTGAGTGGGGGATCAAGACAGTTGTGTTTGCAATTTTAGGATGAATTTTTAAACATTGAATCCTGTTACTGACAACACCTGAAAGAAGAGGCATACAATTTTATCCACTATAAACACCCTTGATTTTTATGTGTTATCCTAGTTCAATTTTTCAGGCACTAGTGAGATGACATGTTATAATCAAATAATGCCTGTATTTTGCAACATAGAAAATTCAGTTATATCAAGCATTGCTTAAAAAGAAATGAAATATTTTATGGGCAAAATGGAAACAATAAAGAGATTAGTAAACAATGTTTAAGAGATTTCAAACATCTAATGAACTTTTTTAAACACGCAAAAGGACAGAAGGTAAACATCAGTAACAGTGATCACTAGAAGTATGAGCAGAATATGTACAAGACACAGATAGATATATATTTACATAGAAATAATTCAAAGACATCTGTGACCCCACATGTCATGCTTAGTTTTCATGCAAAGATCCCCCAAAATTTCTACAGTTCACCTACAGAGAGCATGAAAGGCACTCTCAGGTCCAAAGCAAATTATGAAGAGTTACAAAAGGATCTCAGAAAACAGGGTGAGACTTGGCAACAAAACTAGAAGATGAAATTCAACATTGATAAATGCCAGCTAATGAACACTGGAAAACAGTCTCAACTATACATACAAAATGAGGGGATCAAAATTAGCTGATACCATTCAACGAGATCTTGGAATCTTTGTAGATAGTTCTCTGAAAACATCTCCTCAATGTGCAGCAGCAGTAAAAAACCAACCAACAAAGCTATTTAACAATGTTCGGAACCATTCTGAAAGGGATGGATAAGATGATAGAAAATATTATATTGCCTCTATTTAAATCCATGGTACACTCACACCTTGACTATTGGGTGCTATTTTGTCAACCCCTCATCTCAAAGAAGATATATTAGATTTGGAAAAGATACAAAGAACAGCAACAAAAGTGGTTAAGGATAAAGAACAGCTTCCATATGTTTATGGAGAGATTAATAAGTTTTCAGCTTGGAAAAGAAACAACTAAAAAGGGAAATATAGAGGTCTATAAAATGAGAAAATGTAGTTGGGAATGAGAAAATGTTATTTACTCCTTCACATAATATAAGAAACCAGAGTTGTCAACAAATGTAATTAACAGGCAGCAGATATACAACAAGGTGCTGTCAACCTCTGGAACTCATTGCCAGGGGATGCTGTTTAGGCCAAATTTATAATAGGGTTCAGAAAAGAATTAGATAAGTTCATGGAGGTGTATCCACAGCTATTAGACAAGATGGTCAGGGATAGAACCCAAAGCTCTGGAGCTACATCTACACTGTCTCTTTTTTGCAGAAGAGGCAATGCAAATGAAGCGCTCATTAGCAACTTCTCATGCTTCATTTGCATAATCTCTTCCGATGCTTTTTGCGCAAGAGGTTTTTGTGCAAGAACCTCATGCCTCAAAAAAGGAGGTGTACAGATTTTGCGCAAAAGGGTTTTTTTTGCGCAAAATGGACCCATCTACACTGCTTGCTTTTGCGCAAAAGCCTCTTGCACAAAAAGCCTTGGGTAGAGATTATGTAAATGAAGCACGAGAAGTTGCTAATGAGCGCTTCATTAGCATACTCTCTGCTGGCAAAAGAGGCAATGTAGATATAGCCTGGGTGTCTCTAGCCTCTGATTTCCAGAAGACGGTTCACTCAATGATTGCTTGTACAGGTCATTTCCTCTGAGTCACCTGGCACTGGCCATGGTCAGGATATTTGGGGAGATGGACCATTGGTCGGACCAAGTTTGTTCATTCTTATGATTGTTTTCCATAACATGGAATGGGAAGAGGCTGATTGGAAGGACAGCTGTACTACAGAGTGACCACTGGGAACAGTGAGCTCAGGGGACAGCTATACTACAGAGTGACCACAGCAGGGTGGCCTCACAGGCAAGAGAGTGGCCCACTGGGGATGGGGTTTTCCACATTGCCAGTCACTGGACTGCGTAAATGGCCCTCTGCCCCAAACAGTATAATATGGGGGGAGGGGAGACCCCTGCCCATTGGCCCCACCACAGTATTCCCTGGGACAGGGCAGCACAGCCTGCCCCACCCAAGATGACACTGGGGCTAGTAATGGCATTCCACCCTCCACCCATCATGGAAACACTGGGGCCAGGACCCACTGCCTGGCTCCCCCTGGGTAGAGATGCCTCCTGAATCACATCTCAGACCCCCTGGAGAAGATGCCCCTCAAAGAGAGGCCAGGGCCAGGAACCACAGCCTGGCCCCCCACCTGGAGGAGATATTTCCTTTCCCCCAAAGAGAGGCCCAGAACCTCAGACTGGTCCCCCCTGGAGGAGATACTCTACCTCTGGGGAGAGGCACTGGTTGGGAACCACTGCTGCCCCTTCTTCCCCACCGAGGAGATACTGGAACTCGGAACCACAGCCAGACCCCCCTTCGGAGGAGACGCCAGTGCTGGGAATCATGCCCCCACCCCCAAGGAGACACTGGAACCAGGAAGCACAGCCACATTCTCCCCCCACCCCAGAGCACCATCACTTTTTCTAT
Organism: Rafetus swinhoei; assembly: GCA_019425775.1. Lineage (NCBI taxonomy): Eukaryota > Metazoa > Chordata > Testudines > Trionychidae > Rafetus > Rafetus swinhoei. Next base: position 162,692,383 of record CM033424.1, read on the forward strand.
TGGAGGTGGCCCAAGTAAGCCCTCCCAAACCTCCCAGCCCCCTGCCCTCACTCCTGCGCCCCCAACCCCTTCCCTAATTCCAGTACCCACTACCCCTGCCTTGAGCCCCCCTCACACCCAAACCCTTCCCGAGGATTCCTCCCTGCCCCACCAAGGGCCATTTCTAATTTCTCAGTCACTCCTTCCTCCCAGAAAGATGGTGGTCAGTTTATGCCTTAAAATATCTCGTCTGGTCCCTGGTGGCTTAGCCTTTTACCAAACTTTCCTCCTGCAGTCAAGTGTCCCATTCTGCCTTCTCCTAGGCACTTCAGATGGTGCTAAGTGATTCCTCATCCACTTTCTACCTTAGCACTTTCCATCTCAGCATCTTCTTTTGGGAAGTCAAACAGTATAGGTCATTTCCTTCCTCACTTCTTTGTAAAATGAGTTTCCCCTGGGGCAAGATGAGCAGGCAACCCCTTTTCCTAATGTGGATGAGGGACAGGAGAAACACTCCTTCCTAGTTCTCCGTGAGTCTTCTTCAAGACTCTTTTTTTCTTTGTTTCATGTGGAAGATCTATGTTGAAATTGGTTTAATGTAAAGACATTGAGAGCACCATACAGCTTTTAATGTTTAGAGCTATGTAGTGCTCTCAATCCACAAACAGTTCCCATTGATGTAAAACCCCTGTTGACAACCACTAGCCCTCTTTTGAGCACAGACAAGATCATTCTAGCTTAACGCTCCAGTAAATATTAACCACCAAATTATTCTGCCTACTCTGCAGTGAGTTGAGAGTAAAATTTCTGAGAAACTGATTAAAACACTTTAATGCACAGATATTTTTTTTAAAAAAATCTAAATCTAGCCAGGAGAATGCCACTTCAATGAAGTTTGTGGTAGAGGCTTTTTCCCTTTGTTTTCCTAATAACATTCCACACTTCCCCCTTGTAATGCTGACATAGATTATTTTCCTTGTTTTCATAGTGTATGGTATTCAGCAGTCTGACTACATGGTGAAAATTATCTTAAAATGCTGTTGCCCCTGTTTGTGTGTTTCCCAATTGCCATAATTATGATTAAGGTACTTATGTCTCCATATTCCTGCACCCTAAATTCATAAGAAATATCCTTACTGCTGCTGGACTGTCTGGCTATGTCTATTTCAACTCAAATTACATGGAATTGGTAAACTAGCTTGCAACATGCTCTATTACTCATCTTCTTGAAAATATGCAATTGTAAAAGTTTTTCTTGCTCTTCATGCAAATTTCACTTTTCGTTTAAGATACTGTCTGAAGGAAATAGTTTTGTGAGTTGGTTTAAAAAATATTTTGTGTAACCAAACAAGCTGTTGCTATATTTGTGAAATTGTAATGCTTTTACGTTCTCAGTACCACACTTTACAATTTCTAACAAGCCTGCCTGTGTGGAAAGGCAGCAGCCATTTTGTTCTCAGTTGCTGCTGCCTTTACAAAAGAGGCAAATTAAACTGATTCCTGTCTAAAATAAAACTCATTTAAACCAAAAACATGGCTGCTGGTTACATATGAAAAAACATAACCCTTTCATGATGTGACCAAGTAATGCCACATCTCTCTTGTCATGTTTTAATTATAAGAAGCAAAAAGCTCAGGATTTCAATAGTTTCAATGAATTCTCCCATTACAAAACCCAGGGAAACACAGTTGTTGTGAACTAATCAATAACAAGCCTGCTGGAGCTTAAATAGTCCCAGCATGAAAATTATAGTCTGTGAAGATTAAATTTGTTTTCCTGATGACTGAATTTGGCAATCAGCTTAATCAAGTATCAACATTATGCCATTGCCCATACAAATAACATCATGAAGTGACACAGAAGGTCTGATTCAAATTTTGGGTTTTTTTAAGTTTGCTTCTCAATGCTGTTAAAATCTATTAGTAAAGTGATCAGAATATTTCAATTTAGGGAGGAGTGAACAAGAACTTTAAAAAAAAACAAACCATCAGGCTCCTAAATGGACTCAACATTTTAAGAGTACTTTCTTCCCTTTAAATTTATTCACATTCCAAAATGTAGGGCAAAAATACTTGTTGACTGCATGCCTTAAAGAGAGAAAACCAAGGAATCAAAAGTTTGGGGTTACATTCCAGCTGCCATTAATCCACTGTATCACAGCCAATGAAAGAAAACTACTAATGTTTCAATAGTTGTTTTGAAAAAATCTAAAACTTCAAATTAAGTTCTACTCAGATGAAGAAAGAATGGTATACCTTACTCAGTCAACCCAAACTGTGTATGCATGCACATCCGCTATTTCCATACTGTCAAAAATATTTATGTTTTTACTTCTTCTGTTAGTTCTGTAGTGCCAACGCAGTTTGGAGAATGCGAGTTGGATTCTATTCCTTCTTATGGATGATTAGCAAAATGTATAATTTATCAGTTTTGCATAAAATCCCTGAAGGAAACAAGGTTGCACATCTGTAACTAAGGGCAGAATTTGGCAGATACTGAAATGCCAAAAAAGAGCAATTAGAATAAACATTTCACTTGCAAACGGAACTCGTTTGCTATGGAAATCACTGAGTGGAGACAAATATTGATCACCATGATGCTACTTTTACAGTGTCTTTTCTATTCTGAAAAGCAAATTTATCCAAAACTATTTAGGCATTTAAACACTCTGGTTTTTGAAAAAGGTAAATGTGATAAACTCCTAATAAGAGACAGAAAAAACATCTAGTATCAGTAATATCTGATTTGTCTCCAGGTGATTTTTTTTTCTGTAACTATATTTTTTGGCTGGTTTTAAACATACTGCTTCTTCTCAATGAATGAGTATTTTTTCCTCCTCTATATACTTACTGTGGTTTCCACTGTCTTTTGATAAATGCATTATGACTACAGCTGTGTGAAATAAAGACATTTGGATTCACAGGGGTTACATGCAAATGTTTTCTCTGTTTCAGTTTATAAAGAGGTTATCCCTTGAATTTGGGCTTTGTGTTTCCACTTCAAAAGAACCTAAACATTCAAAATGAAATCCGGCCAAAGGTCCAGAGATTTGCCTGTTTTCAGATCAAAACTACAGAACTGTGCTAATTTCCCACCGCACACTGCAGACAATTGAGGTTTGCTCAACAGAAGACCTAGGACTACATGATCACCTCTACTAAGCCGATGCTCACATTACATGAACTAAAGTTCACTTATGAAAGAAACTTTTCTCTAAAGAGAAAAGGGTAATTATAAGTACAGCAACAATCATTGTAAAACATTCCGTTATAAAACTGAAATTAGATCCTTAAAAAAAAACACCCTTTCTAAAGCAATATATGAAGAAAAAGATTAGCCTGAATGTTGGTGTTGTTTGCCTCCAGATGTCCTGTCCTTCTATAATCCCATATATTTTATCCTGCTTGAACCTGAAAGACCGACAATGCACTTTAAATTGCCCTTTAAATACACCACTCCAGTAACATCTTTTCTTTTCCTTATTGTACTATTTTATTTGCAGAATTCAGATGAAAATGCTATTAAGAGAAATGTACACAGCTACTGAGATTTTTCTTTCTTTTTAATGCATGAGACTTCAGGAAAAATGGCTCTCTCCCTCCCTCTGTTCCTTATTCTATCTTAATGGGACTCAAGGAGGAGAAGTAGTTTATGCTTGTTTTCAAAGACTCACTGGACAGTGAAAACATACTTAATTAACTAAGCCTCCCTCTCTGCACTTATCCCAATGAACTGAATATCTTATCTGCCCATACACATGCAAAAAAAGAACTGATTTTCAAATTGGTGGTATTAAACTAGGAAAAGAAAACATGAAAATTCAAGAGTTAAAGGTTAAACAAATGTATGTGCCAAATTATTTTTTCTTTGTTTCATCAAAGGACTTTTATTTTTATTACAAACATTTGCATTGTAAAATGATAAAAAGAAATAGTATTTTCTAATTCACCTGATGCAAGTACTGTAGTGCAATCTCTTTAACATGAAAGTGAAACTTAAATGTCCACTTAGTTCTACTTCCTGTTCAGCAAATCACTAAGACAAACAAATTTGTTTACATTTATACTGCCAACTTCTTATTCACAATGCCACCTGACAATGAGAACCGGCATTCATATGGCACTTTTATAGCCAGTATTTCAAGGTATTTGCATGCCGAATATGCTAAATATTCATATGCCCTTTCACGCTTTGGCCACCAGTCCAGAGGACAAGTTTCCATGCTGATAAGGCTAATTAAAAATGAAGTATTAATTAAATTTGCGACTGACCTCCTTGGGGGAGAATTGTCTGACTCCTGCTCTGTTCTACCTACATTCTGCCACATATTTATTATTATAGCAGTCTCAGATGGTGACCCAGAACATGGGGTTTTTTAAGAACACTTTCCTGAAGATTTGACAAAATGCAAAGAAGGAACCAATGTGGGATTTCTAAAAATAGCTATAACACTTGATTCAAGGTTAAGAATCTTTAGTGTCTTCCAAAATCTGAGGAAAGGTCAAGGTGTGGAGCTTAAAATGGCAACATTCTGATATGGATTCTTGAACCACCAGAAAAAAAATAACTTTATGCTGGTAACATCTGACACAGATGATGAAAATGAACATGAGTTGGTCAACACTGCTTTGGATCATTAGGGAGCAGACACCATCATCAGCATGGAAGCATGTTCTCTGGAATAGTGGTTGAAGTATGAAGGAACATATGAATCTTCAGAACATCTGGCATGTAAGAAGCTTGCGATACCAGCTCCAAAAGTGCCATGTCTGTTCTTACTTTCAGGTAACATTGTAAACAAGCAGCAGGCAGCATTATTTCCCACAAATTATAATGAAGCCAGTTTGAGAGCAAGAAGGAGGACAGAGAGGATTTATAGACTCGAAAGCATTACACTATTTTTGAATGCAGTTATTTTTTTATACATACTTCCACATTTGTAAGTTCAACTTTCATGCTAAAGAGATTGCACTATAGTATGTGTAATAGAGGAATTGAAAGATACTGTTTTTAAGTGCAAATATTTGTAATAAAAATAAATATAAAGTGGATACTGTACACTGAAAATGCAGAAATATAAAAAATACATATCGTATTCTATAATTTAACAGCACAATTAATCATGAGGTTAATCAGAATTTTTTATTGTGTGCTTAATCACAGTTAAGATTTTTAATCACTTGACAGCCCTAATTGTGTTACATATTTTGAGATTGGCTTGGTTACTGTTTAGAAATCAGCCCCTGTACAGCATGCTCTATCCATTTATTGTCCATGTATAATTTACTCTGTTGCATCTTTATATTCCCAATATACCTTATCCATTGTTACCGTACCATTTTGAAATGGTCGCTTGAGTGTTCCCTCTTATCTTAGCTACTACATTCTGATTCCAGAATGTAGATCCATTACCATCCCCAAACCAGTATCCATTACCACCCTAAACTAGGCTTAAGAAATGAAGCCTCACACATCTAATTACTCATGTCAAGCCCAGCCTACACTATATTGGGGCTTGGTAGGACCAAATCTATCACTCAACCTATGGATATGGTCAGTGTTCCCTAAGCTGAATGGCAGCACAGCTTCACAGGTGATTAATCAGCCCCGCCCAGTCAGTCAGCTCCATGCACAGAGCCTTGAGCCTCTGACTGGGCGGGGCTGATTAATCAACTGTGACATTGTACTGCCCTGCAGCTAGAGGGAACACTGGATATGGTACATTTTGGACCCTTATCAGTTTTGCAGCACTCATTTTGTTCCCTGGCCTGGAATATGAATGACAACTCTGTGAATCCCACTTCACAACCTGTACTTGACTGGGAGAATATCACATTAATGAAAAGTTTACAGTTCATCTTTGTCATGATCAGAAGGACTGCTAACCAGCACCTGGTTACTAAGGGGTTAACTCAGGTACCTAGCAAAGGTGTCAGCTGGGGAGGAGGGGCCGGGAAAACAACCAGTAACAATGAAGGTAGGAATTTCAAACTGGAAAAGAGGGGTTTTTCTCTCTCTCTTGTCCTTGTTTTGAGATCAGAGCAGTTTCTCCCAAGTATTGAGGGAGACAGAAGACGCTTCTCTCTCCAAGAACAGACTTCTTAAAATGTGTAAGTAGAGAGAAGTTTAGATAGTCCATCAGGGTTTATTGTTTTCCTTGTTTGGGGGTTTGGAAATCATGTCTGACCTGGCTAATTGTTTTTCTCTTTTGTAAGTAAGGATTACAGACCAGGGATTTCCCTTGTATATATATATCAAATTGTGGCTACAGTAAAACTCCAATAGTCCGGCACCCCCAATACTCCAGCATCAAAATGTCAAGCGCTCCCATCCAGCTGATTAAAAAGCTGGCCGCTCAGCGCACATGCCAGCTGTACCTGGACCGAAATTAAGGTGGGGGGGGGGTGGAGTGGGATCGGAATCGAGTTACAGGATGGAGAAGAGCATTTTGCTTTAGCGAAGGGGAAAGGAGAGGGGAGGGAAATCGGGTCCCGGCCAGCTGTTAAGCCGTGCAGCTTTACCGGGACCTCCCGATACTCCAGCATATCCGATAATCCGGCACCACCTAGGTCCCAAAGGTGGATTATTGGAAGTCTACTGTATGCACCACCTAGTCAATTTACTATGCTTGCAACAGTAGTTTTGTTTTGATAATAAAAGAGTTTTATTTTTATTATAATTAACCGGTATTGGCAAGGCTGATCCCCACTCTGGCACTATGAATGCAGAAGTTGGGGGCCCGCAAGAGCACTCCAAAACCTTGCCTCTACAGGCACTGTTTACAAAAAGTTCCCCTCAAAATCCTAATACCCAGATTTTGGGGAACTTGCTGCCACTATCAAGTGCTTTTGATCCCCAAAACAAACAAACAAACAAACAAACAAACAAACAAACAAACAAACAAACAGGGGTGCTCTAAACCAATCCCAGGGGTGCTCTAAGCTCTTTTTCCCCAAATGAGCTTGAAAAACAAAAGAGAAAAACAAGCTGCAGTCTCTGGTAGCTGACCCCTCAGTCAGAGGCATGCAGATACACACAGACAGACAGACCTTCCAGGACACAAGGATCAACCAATTCTGGTTAATTAGAATAAAAATTCTGACGGACTATCTAAACTTTTCCCTACTTACACGTTTTAAGAAGTCACTGTGCTTGTGAGTGGGGAAGAATTGCCTCTCAGAGATGCCCAGGGACAGTGTGTGACTTTCCCAAGTTTGTGTGTGTGTGTGTGTGTGTGTGTGTGTGTGTGTGTGTTGGTGGGGGGGGTGGGTTAAGCCAGTTCTATGTTGGAATGATGGAGAGGAACCCCTAGATATCAAACCTGACCCTGGCTGCTGCTGGCTCCAGCTGGCAGAAAGGCTACAAAACAAATTTTTAAATTTCGTGGTAAATATTTTGCATCATTCGAGAATGTGTCATTAAAGTGTAAACCAAAATTAAAACTCAGTATTAAATTGATAATTGGATTTTTCACCTCTCTTGAATTATTTTGTTTGTAGCTTTGGTAGTGAAACTAAGGTTACCATTTTCTCTTAATATTAAGGGGGTGTTATATAGGCAAGTCTATGGATGAAAACAGTACATGGGTAAGTCTTCTTTATCTTACAGCTAACATGTTTTAAAAATGAAAAGGCCCATTAAATGTATGTTAGAAAGACAAGAAGAAATACACACAATGGCTTGTCCTACACATGCAAGTCAGAGGCTGTAGAACAGGGGTGGGCAATAATTTTTTGAGGGGGGCCACTCCAAGATTGTGGAAAGTGGTCAAGGATCGTACTCCTCCATGATATTAATGGAAATGTGGGGTCTGGGATGGAGGTTGGATACAGAAGGGAGTTTGGGGTAAGGGACTGGGATGCAGGAGGGAGACTGGAGTCTGGGAGGGAGTTGGGATGAAGCACGCAGTTGTGACCTAGGAAACTGGAGTGCAGGGGTTTGGGATGTGACCTAGGGTAGGAGGGGATTGTGATCTGGGGCAGGAGATTGGGGTTCCAGATCTGGGAGCAGGTATGAGTATAAGAGGTGTACAGAGGGTTTGGGTATGTTGGGGGGGGGGAAGAGAGTTGGGGCAGGAAAGGGCTGTGGTGCCAGAAGCAGGCTGTAGCCAATAGACTTACTTGCCAAACTAGCCTGCCTGCCTGCCGAGCTTAAAATGTTTCCCAGCCTGCCTGCCTGGCCATGTGCTTCATGAATAACTAAACCCAGGAGAGGGGGCGTGATTCTTCTTAAGCAGCCTGTTATTCCAACAAGCAGCTCCCATTGTCTGGTTTCTGCCAGAAACTGGCCAATGGGAATGTGCCGTGGGCGGGGCGGCTCCTAAAACTTCCACCCTCCCCTCCAGTTTAAAAATAGAAACGGAGCCCTACAGCCACGTTTCTGCATGGCGCACGGGGCTGCGGGGCAAGCTGGGGAGCCTGCCTGGGGCTCCCCGCTGCCTGCACAAGCCAAATCCGGTGGCTTGGTGGGCTGGATCTGGCCCATGGGCCATATTTTGCCCAGACCTGCTGTAGAAGGTACAAGGAATTCTTTTTTCTCACTCCCAGTATATCAATAGAGGATGCAGCTATAATATGACTACAATCAATATGGCTTGTATGCAGTAGGCACTAATGTGTGTGCCTGCAGTACTTACCACAACAAATACTGTTATCTATTTACCAGAACAAGTACTGTTATTACTGAAGTAATAGGTTGAATTTCAGAATGGTGAACAAATCAATTTTCACATATATATGTTCCAGTACCAGGCTACATTTACACTTAAAATGTTATAGCAGTAGTGCCACTGTAGTGCTTCAGTATAGACACTTACTCCATTGACAGAAGAACTTCTCCCATCCCTGTACGTAATCCATCTCTCCGCAAGACAGCAGCTAAGTATATGAAATAATTATTTTGTCAACCTAGTGCTGCCTACACTGGGGGATAGAGTGGCATAGCTATATGTCTCAGAGGTGTGGATTTTCACACCCCTGAGTGAGACAGCTATGCTCATCTAATTTTTCAGTGTATACCAGGCTTTAGTGATCAAATATTGCCACCATTTAATAGTTCTCAGCAACACCTGTGCAGGGGTTTAGGATGATAATTGAAGACTTTGTGTATCCATTTGAGCAGCCAGGGTAGAATTTTAAGTACCATATTTTCACGCATATAACCTGCGGATTATATGCGTTTTTTACAAACCCCGCACCCTCCCCCGCGGGGTATACTCTGGTGCGGGGTATACAACATTTTTTAAACTCACCTGGTGAGTTCCTGCGCAGTCTCCAGCCTCCGGGCAGGGGAGCACTCATCCCCCTGGTTCCTGTGCAGCCGCAGGAACCAGGGGGATGAGTGCTCCCTTGCCCGGTGGCTGGAGGCTGGTGGCTGTGCAGGAACTGGGAGATGAGCGTTCCCCTGCCCGGAGGCTGGTGGCTGCACAGGAACCAGGGCAGTGAGTGCCCGCAGGAACCCCCTCAGCACCATAAATTAATGAATATACCCCCCAGCACAGAAAAGTCTTGTATACCCTGCGGGTTATACTCATGCGTGGGGTATACAAGATTTTTTTTACTCAATTTGGAAAAACCACGGGTTATATTCGGGTGCGGGGTATATGAGCTAAAATACAGTAGTCAAAATGGAATGTTGGCCAGACACGAGTGTCAACATCCCTTCTCTCACAAAAAAATTCTATAAGCTCTTTAATAAGCACAAATGGCTCTGACTTGGACTTCACATCTCAACCAAAAGACATCGTATTGTACATGCCTTCCATATTATATTACAGCATTGAAGCAAATCAGTGTCACTTACAGTTGTGGCAGGTGGCACCACTGTATCCAGTCCCCTCACAAGTACATTTAAAGCTGTCCCACGTTTGGGTGCATTTGCCACCATGTTCACAGTGATTGGGCACGCATCTGTCAAGACAAGGAGAAAAAACAATTCAACAACAAGATTTATGAATGGCCAAGTTTTGAGTTTCCCAAGTAATACATCATATCAATGCCAGTTTGTTTTACGCTCATAATTGATCCTTATTATTTTAGGGAGATTAGCAGAATTCATAACAAGTTGTGCCAACACAAAAAAGATGATATATTACAGCCCTGCTATAGTATCTTTTCAAACAAACAGTGGAAAAAGGCGGCAATGGTGGGATGCATACGTTTTTAAAGTCATGTATGACTAGTACCGGGATAAGAATAACATCACAAATCATGGATCTTTCTGTTCTGTTGTGCAGAAGAGGCCATGCCCATGGATTCAAATCCCACAAGGCACTGAAAGTTAGAAGAGAATAGCAGTGAGATTCTATTCATCTTTGTCTTGAACAATATGGGATAAGATGGAGGCAGCTTGCATACTGGCTGAGATGCAAGTTGCTAAGCAGGCCAGCTAACAAGGGGAAGCAACGTTTAAAAGAGTGGCTAGCACATCCCTACAGAAAGGGGGCCTCTGTGCACTGCCTCCACTCCAAATGGCAGCTCTGCAGCTCTCATTGACTGGGAAGTGAAGCCGATGGACGCTGTAGGGGGCAATGCCTGCTGGCAGCAGCACACGGACACTCCCTGCCCTACTCCCACCTAGGAGCTGTTGCCAGCAGTGTGTGTCCAGGCCTGCCAACAGGCGTGGAGAGAAGGGCAAATGGGGCCTGGCAACTGAAAAGGGCTCAGTGAGTGAGTGAGGGGTGGATGGAGTGAGCAGAGGATGGGGCCTTGGAGAAGGGGCACAACAGGGCATGGCTTCAGGGAAGAAGCAAGGCAGGGACAGGTTTTGGGTTTGCACCACTAGAAAGTTGGCAACCTCACTGACTGGGCATGTGGAAGCCTTGTAATGCCTGGTCATGCCAGAAGAGCATGTCCAGCAGCGCAGCTGGCAGCTCACTGGGCACCAGCCAGCACAGGTGCAACACTGCCCAAATATCAGGCAGATTGCATCCACTTGGGCAAGGACTTATGAGTCTGTTTGGAGACCCATTGGTTGGAAGCCCTGGGGCCTGGAATTGCTGTCTGCAGGCAGGCTACTAACTTTGCATTATTAAAACAAACCAGGTGCTTTGAACTTCGGAATACAAGCTTTAACAAGCTTTAATTCACTTACGGCAAGCATAATTCACCTTTACTCCACCTACTCTCCAACTCTAGCTAAATTATTGCTGGAGAGTTGTTGAGCAAATGAAAAAGAAAAGGTGGAATGGAAATGAATGAATATATGGGAAATTATATCAGAACATACATTTATTATTTGAAAGTCATAAAATGCAATTTCAAAGATTTGAGTTTGACCCATTTCTTTCCTATCAAAGATTCATTTAAATAGGAATTATCATAATACTTTTGCTTTTTGAAACTATTACTTTTCTGTTCTTGGAGTATGCTTTGAAATCTCATTTCAAAGAACCATTTTTTTCCCTTTATTAAATTTCTTTTCAGCCAGTCTCAGGATAGACTCTATTTTCTGATCAAGGGTTAAAGGAATTTTTCTTTCATGTGGAATTTGTCCAAATAATATTTGTAAGCTGCACTTCTGCATTTTTACATTAAGAGACAATAAAGAGACCTCCTACCAACCAAAACAAATGAAAATATTTTATGGAGCCATAGTGCAAATTAAACTATAGTTATCACCAGGATAATTCTGAAATTCACAGCATCCCTGTGACAGCTTACACTAGCCTCTTTGTTAATACCCACAGTACACCTTAATACATAATAAAGGTCTATCTAACAGGTTTGGAATTACTAATTTTGGAAACTATTATTGAATGCATCACTTTCATTTTGTAGGGATGTTGCATATGTATCCACTATAATTTTTATGAGAGAAACACATTACACACTTGGCCATAGTGCAGTTCACCTCCTTCTTCAGAACTTGTGTTTATATACACAAAGTAAAAGATGTTTTGTACTATACCATCTACCTACATTCTTTATTATCCTACAATGAATGAGTGTGCCACTGAATTCTGTTAGAGAATTTAAAGAGACAAGAAACATGCTGAAAGAATTATTTGAATGAAAATGAAAACATTTTTATACCTTTAATATTAGGGTAAAATATTTTTTAGGGATCTGTTATATATAACAGCAAATTTCCAATTATATGGAAAATTTCAATTTTTCTATAAATCTATGGATGGCTGGTGTTTTGACGATACTTTCAAAGTAGTCCCAATTACATACATTTGACCCACAGTTCTGTACATCTAGACAAGTCCTTAATTCTGAATGTCATTTTCTCTTTGTTTTTAAATCCTGTCAGCTATACTCAGCTTTTATTTTCATAACCACATTGTGATTTCATAAACATTGAAACCCTTAATTCATATCTTGCAATATATTTGATAAATTACCTTCTTCTCTAAAGCTATTACATGTGTCACTTTGGATGTATTTCCTTCCTTGTTTCTACATGAAAATATATTTGCTTTAAAAGATAATTTCCTATTGCCCCCCAAATAAAAATAAAACAAATTACATTAATTTGTACAGATATTTACATGAAATTTAAATACTATTGCCAATATCCAATTCTGCATTTTACTTCTATATAACTTATTTTTATAGCAGTATGAGTAGTAAAGCTAATGTTGTATTGGAAGCCTAACAAATATATCATCTTAATTTAAGTAAATATGAAAACTAATATGCATATTTATCGACACCATCTACCTTCTGCCTGAGCACATTTTTATTTAATATATTTATATCATTGGTTGAAAGTTTTAAGTCAAATCTGTCCAACAAATCACAACTCCCTATTGTTAATTTTGTAGGGAAGCTAGCTTAACCCAACTTCATCTGAAATATTAATATTTTTACTTTACTAAATATTAAATTGATACAATTAAATGTGGAAAGTGAATCAAACTATAGGGAATTTTAAGTAGCCTGAATCTAACAACTTCAATATCATTTGGTGAAGACACCAAGATAAATACTTATTGTGATGGAAAACCACAGCCAGACCAGGGCTGTCTCTGCTAGCTCCCTTGGAGGAGCAGTGGGAACTATCTGGAGTTCTCTGCTTGGTGTCTGCTGCCACAGTGCCTGCTTTTGACACTGTGACTGTCACTCTTGTCCCTGTGTTTTGATTAATTGTCCCCCATATTTGCTTGAGACGTGGGTCACGAAGCTCCTCCCCTTAATTTGGGGGAGGGACCTTTAGATGAGAGGGGCGAGATTCTCAATAAGTGCCATGACACACTGCTCCCAGACAATCTGCAGTGACTCATCACTCAGGCATGGAGTAGCAGCTTATCTGCGCTCTCATATCATGTAAGCAGAGCCCCAGTGACTTAGCCCTCAGGTATTCTGCAACAGAGCCCAGGTCAGCTGACTGCCAGGCACATGTGTTTCACTGAACCTACAAAAGCTGTAGGTTAGTCAGGAACAATCCCGCGGTGTTACAAAATCCCTAGCCTTCCTGCCCAGCTCTGTTCCATCCCACTTCAGCTTTGTCTGTTATGCCTTCCTGTAATCATGCTCTAGCCCTCCATCATGACCCCACCCCTCGCTTCAACTTTTCGTCTGGAGCCCAACTATAGCTACAATCCTGATTTGTGGTTTGTTTATAGACTCTGACCTCAGTTCTGTCCAATGGCCTGTCCCCAGATACCAGTTTCACATTGCCCTCACCCTTGTCCTGAGTCTACAGCCAATCCAACCACAAGGCTTGACCAGATAGAACCCATAACCTGACACTTACGTTGTTGCAGAAAGTGTAAGCATTTATGCTCTATTTGCACTTGAATTGCATCCTCACACAATTTTGTGCTTTAATTTCTTTTTTGTGATATAGACCTCCATCACACTTCAGTTTATGGCTCCCTCACATCTCCAATATCTTCTAATCCAGAGGTGGGCAAAAGGGCCTCTGCCACTCCCACTCCCCCAAACCCCAATTGGCCTGGGGGCAGGGGGAGCATGCAAAGTTTCCTCCGCCCTGCCCTGGGAGTGGAGAAGCAGGGAAGTATCCTGGCCCCACCCCTTCTGCTGAAGCCCCACCCCTTCTGGTGTGGTTCTGGGCCACTTCAAAAAGTTCTGATGTGGCCCCCGACAAAAAAATATTGCCCACCCCTGTTATAATCTTTCAATCAGCATCTCTACAACACACCAAACGTACATCACCATCTTGGCTCCAATGTACTAAAATTTGCATCCATGTCTTCTGCTTTTGTCTTGACTCTTTCATTCTCTTTGGCCTCTCATTTCCCAGCTCTCCTGATGCCAAGTCAAAGAAATATGGCAATAACCTCTCCATTTTTAAATAAAACTATTGACTGTCCATTGTTTTCAGGGCAAAGTTCAGTATTACCCTCCTTACTGAAACCATCTTGGACTTTTCCTCAAACTTTCACATGAACATTTTTATCTATTTTCTATTTTGTCTACTTTTATTTAGCGCTGGCCATGTCTATTTCTTCACAGACTCTTGTCAATTTTCATGTAAGTAAAGTTCCTGCCATGTTACAGTTTCTTGTATTTGTCACTTACTCAATTTTGCAGTTTGTCACCTATCACATGAAAGCACATAATTTGGGCCTTTCTTTTTATGGTATGTCTCACTTTCTCTCTATGGTATATTTTTATTTTAATTATGTGACTGTGTTATTTACACTCGGTTAGGTGAAGTCATTTCTTTTATTGGACCAGCTTCTGTTGGTGAGAGAGACAAGCCTTTGAGCTTACACAGAGCTTTACTTCAGGTCTGGGAAATTTACTCAGTGTCACAGCTAAATACAAGATGGAACAGACTGTTTAGCATAACTAGCTCACTCATATTTCATAGGAACCATTCAAGAATCATCAGTTCTAATTCAAGGTCTCAGTCTTATCTTCAAAGATCTGAATGTTTACATCCCCATATAGCTAGCAGACTGGGTAAGGCTCCTGGATGAGGGTCACAGTCAATTTATCTTCTTGGGCAGAATGGAACTTTCTGTGTAAAGGTAAAGTTAATCCTTGTTCCAGATAAAGCATTCTTAGGGACTAGTCCCAGATGATAAAATTCCCACAGGAACAAAGGACCACTTCACATTTCACCCCTTTCTGCTTCAAGTACCAGGCTTACTTCTTTGATCTTGTCTTCTCTAACATAAACATTGCATTGTGTGCATATTTTAACAATATTTAACCTCTAACAATACAAACAAAAACCTCTACCAAAACATTTCACTGAATAGAAAATTCTACTTGAGGGGACAGAGTGTGAAAAAGAAATAAATCATGTATAAAAGATGTTAATCTCATCACTTACTGCACTGCTAAAACACTCAGATACTACCAGATAGAATAGGGCAGAACATTAACACATAGCTGGGTATGAAAAATGCTATAAAATACAACACCGTGTTGAGTTTCTCAAAATGAAATTCAGTATTTTCTTTTTCATCTGCAAAGCCCTACCTAATCTTGCTTACATCACAAACCTTTTTCCTCTTGTTCTTCTTTTGGCTCCTTCTAATCCTTTCCTTACTGGCTTCTTCATCTCCTTCTGTTTCATATCTGTTAAGCTGCCTAATACGGTTTTGGTGTCCTTTCAGATCTTTTTCCCTGAGTAGTCTTTCTTGCCTCCTTCAAATTTCTTTAAATCCATTCCTTCTGTTAACCCTTCTTATCTCAACTGCCTTATGTTTTGCCTTGTTTGTCTTTGTAGAAGGAACTGTATCCTATTATATACATTATAAACACGTGGGTGATATTTTGGTTTATCCTCAGAGAAATATATTATAGAATGTTAAAGTTACAGGTAGGGGTCAAAAGCCAATACATTAAAGGAGTAGTGTTGTCCTATCTCTGTCCCTTGTAAATTTGCATAATGATACAGTAACAAAATGGATATGCATGCTCCCACCATCTCTTTGTAGATGCTGAGAGAGGCCTTTCTGCACATGCACATATTTTATTCCAGATTACGTAGCAAGATTACCTATACCTGTATGTGCAGTGAATGCACCATAGAATTAATTTTACTCCAGCTGCCTCCCACACCCCTGCAGAGTCACCACCGAGTCATAGCTCTGCTGCCAGGCTCCTGGCTTTGCTGCCACAGGGCAGCCCCACAACTGGGCTTCGGCCCCGCTGCAGGGCTCCTTGCTACCAGCCTTCCACAGGACTCCCTGGTCCCGAACATCCATGGTCCTTCCAGACCAAGGATGTTGCCAGACCAGAGAGTCCCGGTTAAAAGAGGTTCAATCTGTAGTAATTTCTCCACCTAATCCATCACTTTAGACTGAATTAGGTCTAGTAGGAAGATATCCAGACTTGAAATAAAGACTTCAAAGAATGGAGAATTCACCAAATCCCAGATAAATTGTTCCAATGGATAATTATCCCCATTGTTTAAAAAATACCTTATTTCTTGGCTGAGTTTGTCTAACTTCAAGCACCCAGGTTGTCTATGTCTGGATGTAAGAAGGATTTTTATGGTAACTAATATGAGAAGGAGAACTGATTTAGGCACTTCACTTTCTGTGGTCATGAAAAGAAAAGTGAGACTATATATAGACTTTTGAAGGACATTTGACTTTAATACCCTATGACATTTTGATTAAAGAATTAGTGTTATACAATACCAATAAAATACACATTAAATGAATCAAGAACTGATTAATAGATTTCAACAATAGTTATCACTGGGGAAGGATCCTTGTGTAAGAGCATTTCTAGGGATTTTGCAGAGATCAGAACTAGGCCTGATGTGATTCAACATCATCATCAATGATTTGGAAGTAAATATAAAATCATCCCTAATAAAATTTGTGGATGACAAAGATTGCTTAAATGGTAAATAGCAATGAAGATAAGGCAGTAGTAAAGAACGAGCTGGATCATTTAAGGTAAGTGGGGTCTGTGACAATGTATTAACTGAAGTCGGGCAGGCTTAATGCTGGTGGAACATTGTTAAAATTAAGTTATTAAAATTGCAGTACATTCATAGTTTTTGAACTTTCTTTAATGATGGTGAATGGATGACTGTAATACTCATATTCGAATTTCTGTATTTTCATATCAAGAGTAATATCTGTACACATACACGTTATATAACTCTCAGGGTTGGGACAGACCTCATGATAAAAACAGCCATTAATCATTGCTGAGTCGCACCTAAAGCAATGGCTATACCCCTCAGAGGACAAAGTGGTCAATTGCTACCTATTAAAAAGCAACACAGCTTGAGGAAGCACCTTGATTCTCAATATAGTAGGTAAAACCAGTTTACAGAACAATGAATCAGGTATGAGTCACACAGGACAACTACACTGAAGGACTACCTTATGAACTCCTTCCATCCCCATCATCTTTTGTATCTGCAAGCCCTGGAGTCAGAACAGTCACATGGCAGGGATTTGGAAGAAAACAAGGTTCTTTTTACAATACTGGATCCTAAGAAGCAAAGTCTTTACCTGCCAGCTAGAGAACCCCAGCTGCCACAGTTGGACAAGATACAAAAGCTGAGTCTATAGAAGGCTTTGTTGCTTTGAACACAGGTTTTATAAAATAATAACCCAAGTTTGTCTTTGTCAGTCTGTTGTTCGTATTCTTAGCATTGTGTGATTATCTCTTCATTTATTTAATGAAGCCTAAATACATTTATTACAGGACTGGAATGAACTTTATACTATTGGATGAAGGAGAAAGATCCAAAGCAGAAATGACCTGTGGTACGTGTATGGTCCTTTGGGAACAGAGGGACATGGAATTTCTGTGTTACTACAATGAAAGGAACTTCATATCACCAGGATCTATTTATTTGGTGTTGAGTGATTGGTGTTTCCCAAGGAGACTGCTTAAATATGATATTAAGACTTGTGGAGTTAATAAGCAGTGTGGTTAGCTGGAGTGTCTCAGGAGTTAGAGTCACAGCTGGTGCTGGGTAAATGTCTCTGTTAGTGAACAGCCTGCACTGAAGTGGAACCCATATTCTTGCAATAACCAGGAGCATGATAAGACTCATTCAAACAAAATGCATCTTAATAAAGCTAAATACACATTTATATATCTGGGAACAAAGACTGCAGGCCATACCTACAGAAAGGGGGACTGGAAAGAAGTCCTAGAAGAATTGAGATGTCACAGCAAACAAACAGCTTAATCTTGAGTTCTTAGCGAGATGTAGTGGCAAGAAAAGCTCACACAACCATTGGGTACAAGCTGTGGGTCACTTCTGTATTTAGCTTTGGTCATATTGATCCCAGAATATTATGTACAGTTATGGTGTCCACATTTTAAAAGTTTAAAAATGTTTCAGGTGAAAAATATGAGCCACAAATGTGATTCAATTGATGGAGAAAATGCCTTATAATGAAACACTTGAAGCACTCGGTTTATCTTACCAAAAAAACAAGACTGAGAACTGACTTGATCTCAGTGTGTGAATACTTTCACATGGAGAAAGTACTGAGTACTAAAGAGTTCTTTAATGTAGTTGAAAAAGAATTAGCAAGAACCAAAGGCTAGAAGCTGATTCCCCCTTTTCATGTCTTCCAATCATGCCTGCAGCCCTTTCTAGAAGATATACTTTAGCCAAACAAAAGATATTAGGCATAATATAGGGTGAAGCTTACCGGCCTGCAATACACAGCTAGTCAGACTAGGTTATTTTACTGTCCCTTATGGCCTTAAAGACTACAAATCTGTGAACTGCAGGATGTTATCAGTGGTAGTTATCTCCTTATGCTCGGGTCTGTAGTGAAATTGAGTATTTCGTTAAACAAATAGAATATAAGAAATAATAGAAACGCTTGATATTTAATCACAGACAGATCAGATGATACTAGGAAGCCCATCAGAGCTGAAAAAGACTTACAGTTACCTGCTCCTGTCAGAGTTTATATCTAAAGATGACCAATTAGAGGGAAAACAGCTGATTTGAATCTAGAGAAACTCAGTTCTTGCAATTTAACAAGTGTTTAATGTGACTGAACTTCTCACAATAGGACTGTCATCCAATATTCAAGGCAACATATTAAAATGACAGAAGAGAGAGATTGTAAAATTAATTCCAGTTCACAATAATCCCCAGACTAGTTTGATTTGCTGCTGACTTCTAACCTGATCTCCTGCACATGCATAAAATTAAATGATAGGGGCAATAACAGATCCTTAGTGAGCCAAAAAGAACACTGTTTGTTTCTTATTTATTACCAGGGTGTGGACTTCACATTACTATGGAGCATGTTCTCAAGCTTATTTTATCATACAGGCTAAAAACCACAAAATGCCTAGCAGTTTTAAACAGTGTGATTTACAGAGAGAAATCAGTATTAAAATATGCAGTGACATTTCATTAAGCAAAGTTCCTTTAGGGCACATTCATAGAAAAGGCTGCCAAACTGTTGTAGGTGCTAGCTCCAGAACAATAAGGTGCTGTTACCAACTGTTTGCAACAGAAGGATTAATGAAAAATTGATGCAATTAAAAAAAGGCAAAGAAAAAAAAGCAGCAAACGGATTTGGACTAAGTTATCCTTTTGGCTTTGATCAAATTCAGGAACAATAATTTCTTGCTTGTATGAAATAATACTTGCTAGTCTATGTATGTCACTTTTGAATAATTATAAAAATTATTCATTTAATAATAAAATATACTGTGTATCTATAACCCTATAGGGGAAGACTATAGAACAACAAATAATTCAAAAAAAGCAGTAAATTAAACCTGAGTGAAGCCAGACTCCACACTTTGACCTTTTGGTAAACAAGCTCTGGGCTAGAGCTTCAGCTGGTGTGATTTACTGTCGATCTACTGAAGTCAATATAGAGTCACTGATTTATACTAGAAGAGGAGCACAGGGGGCTGGACTGGATGACCTCCTGAGGTCTCTTCCAGCCCTATGATTCTATGATTCTAGGGGCTTTATCAGAATAAAAGGGAAAATGAATGTGACTCAAAGCCTCTACCAAAAATCATCTAGTATCAGCCACCATGTATTCAAAGATAAGAGACTATGAACTTGAGTGCTCCAGCTGATGTCAACTGCAATGATGCTAAATAGTGGTCGATTAGACAGATGTTCTCTGAGCATAGTCAAGACCCAAACCAAACATGCTTTTGTACATTACACTCTTCACACCCTAAGTGAAAACACACAAAAGTCTAACATCTTTAAGTTATGTCTATACCACAATCACGCATGCATGACTGGCCCATGCCAGTGGACTCAGGCTCCTGGGATTTGTACTAAGATGCTGTTTAATTGCATTGTAAACATTTGGGCTTAGGCTGCAGCCTGAGTTCTGGGACCCTCCCACCTCACAGGTCTAACTGCAGTGTTTAATTGCACTGTAGACACACCCTGAAGATGGTCAGTCAGGGTCAGAAGTAACTCAGGCTATGTCTACACTACGAGTTTTCTCGGCAAAAAATATGTTAATGAAGAACTCATTTGCATGAGTCAATCTCATTTGCATATTTTCTGCCGATCCGTCTTTTCACTAGGGTTTTGTGCAAAAACAAGCAGTGTAGATGTTTCCTTTTTGTGCAAAAACCCCTTCTCCCGCAAGATCCTTATGCCCCAAAAAAGGAGGTTTACCAATCTTGCGGGAAAAGGGTTTTTTGTGCAAAAAGGAAACATCCACACTGCTTGTTTTTGCAGAAAAACCCTAGTGAAAAAACGGATTGCAGAAAATATGCAAATGTGATAGCGACTCATGCAAATGAGTCCCTCATTAGCATATTTTTTTCCAAGAAAACTCGTAGTGTAGACGTAGCCTCAGGGAGTCACTAGCAGCTACAATCTGTATAGGTACATTTGAGCCTACTGAGGCTCAAAACCTTGTATTACTCTTGATGGGATAGAGACAAAGAGGTTGTGATGAGTAATTGCTAGATTAGGGAATTTATAGGCAAATATGGGAGCTACACAGTATAAATTCTGCTTTTTGGTTTTGTATAGCTGAGTTTGCTATTTATACAAATGAAAAGAAATAGATGCAATTAGAACCTGTCACCAAATTGGTGCCGACGTAAGTTAAATCAGGACCTCTGCAATAAAACCCTACTTGGAATGGGTGAGAAATACAATCAGATCTGTACAGCCCTAGCTGGATGCAGAATTTCGATTTGCATCCAATATGCAAAAATGGTCCGTGGATATCCACAGATTTGCATGATGCTAGATAAAAAAAAATGTGTATCTGCATCCGAGCCACAATCTGCAAAAATGGTTTGTGGATATTGGTGGATTTGCAGGGTTCTGAAGATCTGAGCCTCCTGCAAATGTTCTCATTTTTGCTCCCTGGTCCTTCTATGGGCCACATTGAACAGTTTTCTGTTTCCATTGCACTGATTGCAAACTAATGTCACATTAACATGTAATGAAATTTGTGTACTCTCTTTGACAGTTTGAAAAGGCAAAAGATCTCACTTAACTTGAGAACAAGCCATAAAATCATTAATTGATGTCTTGTTAATTATTTAGTCAGCTACTTTTACAACTTGAGTTAAATATGGCCTCTGTGATTTTATGACAACTTTCTTTTACAGTCAATGTAGTGCATTTTGGGGAGAGTTTCTCCTGTTTTGGAATAATGCTTTGAAAAATGGCAATTATCATCAGGTCATTCATACACCGATGAACAGACCACAGAATAGAATAACTAATGCATTTGCCTATAATCAAAATAAGTACCCGCATGATCGCTCAATAGGCAAATGCCGAATTTTATCTCTAAATTAGTTTATTATTAGTTTTACCTAGTGAGGATAAAGAAGCTGATGATTAGGAATAAAAATATTTCCCTCCCTTAATTTAAAGAACTTCTCAAAAATAAAGTATTCTGACGTAAAACAATAACTTTAAGCCACATTAAAGCGTGCAATCTCAAATATGTATAAAACAGATGATGCATTGCTTAACAAAAACATATCAGCATGTTAATAATGAGAAAGAATGATGGCTTCTTCTGAGAGTTTATATATAAACAGTAATCATGCTGATAGCCACAGAAATGTAATAGGCCATCTTCTATCCTTGATTAAGATATGTCCTTGACTCAGAACCCTAATTTATTAGTCTGCTAAGGATCTGACTTCATAAAATTTAGAAGTATTCCACACTCAGCGGTTTTTTTAACTGTACACATGGAACACCACATCTTAATTGCTGTCACAACAGTGTTTTAAAAAAAAGAGAACTCAGGGTACATAAATGATTTAAACACCACTGTAGTGCTGCTTGTCTTTAGTAAAGAATATGACTAAATGGATGACTGGCTAGTCAAGCTTGCTAGGATTCATCTAAATTTGAGACCAAGAGGCAGGAAAGAAATTAAAATGTAATGTTGTTTTGGAGGTTATTCCTTTACTGGCACTTTAATAGAAAATGGGTAAACAGCCTGAATACCTCTGTTCCTCTATACAAATGATTAGAAAATGGCATTGAATTGACTGATATGCAAGCTCTTATTGTTAGTGGCTCTTTTATTGTCATAAGTAACTTGTAATTCCAACCTATTCACTTGAAACTACATAACAAATTTTATTTATTTTACTTTTATCAGGAGCATGATCTAGTTCATTACATGGTAGATCTGAACTTGAAGTTTCCAGTGGAGACTCACCAAACCAATCAATGATATGGTGATGAAGTTAGGGTCAAGTTCTGAGGATACTTAGGAAACCCCATAGATGAAAATGTATCTGGCAACGTCTGTACAGAGACCTCTTGTGGTGACTCATAAATGATCTGCTTAGGTGGCCTAAAAGGTTGTTCTGCACCCCAATAAAGTAAGAATCTTTCAGATTGATTGTACATAGGTGAATTGTCTCATGGCAAAGTGGGAAACAATGGACTTCTCACTGCCTTTGAGGTAAAACACTATTGCTGCACTGTCTAAGAAAAGGAACGGGCATTTTCCCCTGTATGAAGCAGAAAAACCTGACATGCCAGCTGAATAGCTCTTACCTCTCTACTACTGAAGTGTAGAGGGAAATCCAGTGTGAACCATAATTCCTGAGTCTGAAGGAATCCCTAGTGAGCTCCTCCACCCTAGCATCCATCAGCAATGTCAGCAAGAGTTGGAAGCAAAGTGAGTAACTACACATATATTGACAAGTTCTGTCCAACCTAAAGAAGTCACCACAGTGTTCAGATTGTGAAGATTTGGAGAGTAGGCAAAGCCCAGCCAATTTTATAGATCTCTGAGGCATAACCTGATGTGATAGATTATAAATGTTTAAGAAACCAAATGCCCCAAGAACCTCATTACTCTTTCATACGGTAGTGGTTGTATGAGTCTTGAGATCAACGCAGTACATCATATTGTTTTAAATCTTGCCTCTGGAAGGAAAGCTCTGGCCTGAGTAGAATCCAGCATTACTCTATCTCTGAACTGGACAGAGAAAGATTTTTCTGAGTTGACTAAGACTGACTGGATGACTGATACACTAGACAGATAGTACTTGAGTCCTGGGCTAGCTTTTCCTAAGCTAGTTGTACAGATAAGGGTAGACCTGCACTCCTAGGTTCCTAAGAAAAGCAGCTACCACTGCCATACGTTTTGTAAAAACTTGAAAAGCTGCTGACAAGCTGAAAGGTAGCACAGTGGACTAATGAGAGTGCCTTACTAGGAATCACATAACTTCACTACCCTGATAAATAACCACATGAAGGTAGTCAAGTTGGGTCAGCCTATCGGTCTCCTAGAAGAGAATAATGGAAGCCAGCATGACCAGACAAAACTCTTTTAGATATCTGTTGAACTTGTGCAGCTACAATTCGTCTGAGTCCTCCCATTGTTTTTGGGATGAAGAAATAATATGACACATCAGAACCTCTACTATGGCTCCCATCAAAAAGAAAAGATTGTACCTCCTGGATGGGGAGTTCCTTGTGACAATGGTACCTGGAGAGGCACAGGAAAGAAGGAACATGGGGAGAAACAGAAAAGAAAATTGGAGAGGATATCCCACTTCTCCAGTTCTTAAGATCCAATGCTCTGAAATAATCTGGAACCAATAATAGAAGACGTTTGCAAACATAGGGCAGATGTGATCTGGAAACACCTGTTTAGAGCCCCCTGGGTGCCTAGATGGTGCAGAAATTTTTGTCATTTCCTGTACCTGACATGCCCACTTGCTGGCAGCTGACACTATCAGAGATCATGTGGGGATAGGGAAAATAGACATAACCAGAGCTTGACAAACCATGGCGAAATCCACTCACCAGCCCCGCACTGCGCATGCGCCAGACCTGCATTGCGCATGCGTGCGCTGCTGGTGAATGGGGCGACCAGCTGAAATCTACTCACCATGGGCGAGTAGATACACTGATTTGTCGAGCCCTGGACATAACCAAACACTTGGGAATAAACATAGTATTTGTGTTCACCTCTTTTAGATGTGGGGAGAGGGATGAAAGGGTCTACCACAGAGGCTCTAAAATTGCCTTATTGATAGGTAAGACTACAGTGGACAAAATGTCAATGAGGTGATCAGAAAACTTCTACACTCTCCATTATGATCCTCAAGCCTTTTCAATAGCTCTTGGTGAACCCTGTAGTCATCAGGAGGTAGCCAGATGATTCCCGAGGAAACCATATTATCAGGAGAGAACAATGAAACCAACATCAGACAAGTTTGGCTCCCCTCAAAAGAGCTTTTCAGCAGGCTCCTGTTCAGTATCAAGCTGAGCACCAGACCTGGGGAGGTCTGATGCGTGGTTCTGGATGAGAAGGACCCCTATGTTATCCGAAGTATATAGAGCAGGAACATCTTGAGTAGAATCTGGCAACTGGGGGGAAAACTCAGAGGTTCCAAAAGGGCCACAGCATAGTAATGGTAGACCCCAATAACCTCCTGGTCACATGCCCAACCCTCAAGCAATTGGAGGATCCTGAGGCAATTGCAGGAAGCGATTGGTAGGTGAAGAGTCATGTGATAGTTTTGAGGGTGGGACATGTACAAGCCTAGCTCCAAATCAGAACAGGAAGAATCCCAATCTGCTGACCAAGAAGGGGCTGCTTTTGACAGTGCTGGAGGCCAGTGTGGAGTCAGAGAAAACTGACGATTAGCCATCACCACAGGCTTTAATTCAGATGGTATTGGTGGGTGGGAAGTCTAAAATACAGGCACTTGCCAAGTTATCAAATACAGTACAGAAGCAGCTGGCACCATGAGATCTGCTTGTACTGGGAGCACAGTGCTTTGTGCACCAATACCAACCAATTTAGAAAACCCTTTGCTACTGCAAATGCCTTGAGCATAGTCAGTACTGAGATGATCTGAGCTCATTATAGTGCCACAGAAATTTTAAGTGATGCTTTGGTCCCTGAGACAGTGCTTTGGTCCTTGACAGTGCCTACCTTAGTGCTAGAATCAACTGTGCATGTTTACCTGCCATCTGAGGAGTGCTTGGATTTTACTCTTATCCATGTCATAGAGGATTTAGATGCTGGCCACCTTCCTCTCTTGGTTGTCCCCCTACAGTTCTTATGTCTCCTTTTAGGCACCAGAGATGGGAAGTAGTGGAGGAACTGAGGCAGTAGAGGAGGTGCACTCCTAGCAGAAGCCAAAGCACTCATGGCCAAGTCAGAGAGCTAGGCTCTGAAGGAGGCCTCAGGGATTCCTTCATCAATAGAAACTGCAGCCTGGCTTCCCCAGATATTTTAGTTCTCTGTTTGAGATATGGAATTCCCCCGCCCGAATGCTTCCAGCAGCTTAAGCGTGGGACACTCATGGGTATCAGCACTGAAGAAGTGAAACAGGACAGAAGTGGTGGCCCTAGGGAGAAACAGACCCCTAACCTGGGGACTCAAAGAAAGGCAAGTTTACCTACCATCACATACTAACTAGAAAAATTAGGCAACTATTTACACAAACGTATAAAAAACCTGA
Source organism: Rafetus swinhoei (assembly GCA_019425775.1). Classification (NCBI taxonomy): domain Eukaryota; kingdom Metazoa; phylum Chordata; order Testudines; family Trionychidae; genus Rafetus; species Rafetus swinhoei. The sequence continues at coordinate 162,718,195 of CM033424.1, forward strand.
GGGGGGGGGGGGGAAGAGGGTCGCGTATGTAACCTCGCGGGTGGGAGGGGGCGAGTCCCGGATGGCACTGGGGCCCGCAGACGGCGGGCACAGGACCTAGGGTGGGCAGGGCGGCCCCTGCAGCACAGTGCGGGTGGGTTACTTTTTGATTTTTACAGCTTGAGCTCAGGCCCAATTGAGTGCAAAAGTACCTTAAAACCTTCTCCTGGATGAAAGGTTATCCCATGCAAAGTTTGGTTGTGGTAGCTCTTACAGTGTCCAAGTTATTAGCGCACAAACTTACAAACATTCTCCTTTATATATTAGATACTATGGCAGAGGTCCAGTGCAAGTACTTGGTATGGAAGGGATACTGTTACTGGATAAATTGGCTTGGAAAAAGATTTGAAAGAACACACTACTTCCTTATGAGAACCGAGTAAGGGGAGGTTAGAGCTCTTATTCCTCGTCAGTGGGGAGCCAGCCTTCTCCCTTTCCTGGCTCCATTTAAGTGAGCTGAGGAAGAGGGTCAAGGCTGCTATGTCTTGATCAGCGGGGCACTGACACCCACCTTCTTTGCACCGTACAAATTGTTCCAGATTTTATAAGTAACTAAAACTGCAGCCTAATGAAACCACATCCATGGCCTCCTCTCTTTCTTCTGCCATCAACAGACAGAGTAACATCTGTCTTTGACAGATGGAAGTTAACAATTTCATAGCACGTTTTGTGAAGAATTGGGGGAATGCCATTTTCTTGACCAATTCCTTCACAGAGTTTAAACTAAATACTTCATTATTTATTGGAGCTTTCCTTCCAGAATATCTCAGTCTCAGACACTAATTTCCTATGAGAGACGTTCTAATCCTTTTATATCCTTGGTAGAGCTAATTCAATCTACCAGCTAGCAAGAGTCAGCAGTAAGTCTATTGCACCACCACAAACAATAAAAAGGGTCAATTGGCTAATAACACTGTCACAAGAGAGCTTTGCATTACTATATAGGGGCCTAGAGTCTAACATATTTTTCAAAGATGTATAAACTTGCACCTCGATGTATTTGCTTTCAATGAATATGTCTACACTGCAACTGAAAACCTATGACTCGAACTTACCAGCTGATTCTGGCTAAGAGGCTTGGGCTAAGAGGCTGTTTATTTGTGCTGTTGACAGTTGGGAGTGTTGCTGAAGTCCAAGTTCCAGGACTCTGCAAGATGGCAGGGCCCCAGAGTTTGGGGCACAGTTGGAGCCTGAATATTTACACTGAAATTAAACAGCTCCAGCCCTTGGAGCCCAAACCAGCTGGCATGGGCCAGATGCAGGCATTAAATTGCAGTGCAGACATACCCAAAATGACTTCAGTCCGTAGTGAACGAAAACAATTGCCATTTAATATCGTTAGGTGACTCCTATATGTGATGTTATTTCACCTAAAACACTTTCCCATTGAGCCACAATGCTATACAACAGGGGTGGCCAACCCATTTAACAGAGAGAGCTGAAACAGTGGTGGAAAAAATGAGAAGAGACCAGAACTGTCAAGAAAAAAAAAAAAAGGAGGCTGCCCCTTTAAGGAACAAGCGTAGGCTTTTTGGCCATATCAGGCTCCCATTGATGGCTGCCATTTTGAATCACCACCCTGGTGAGCACAGGAGGGTTGGGGGGGGGAGCTGTGGGTCGAGGAGGGGGAAGTCGGGATGGGGGCTGTTGGGGGTGCAGGAGCAGCTTCACGAGCCGCACTTTTGGGGGAGAAGAGCCGCATGCGGCTTGCGAGCCACGGGTTGGCCACCCTGCTATACAATGTAGATATTGTATATACATAATGTAGGGATACATGTGATTGCATCTCTCTGCCTTTATCCTTTGTGTAACACTTGCCTTTTTAGATTGTAAGCTCTTTGGATCCGGTACTATGTTTTTATCTACATTTGTACAGTGGCTACTAGAAAGGGTCCTTCTTCCAGAGATCCTCTGTTGTTATAATACGCTAATAATAAGAGTAATGAATAAACAAACTGAATTGCTTGCTCTCTCCCCCTACCCATAATAGTGGAGGCACTTGCTAGCATTTACAGTGTTGCTTTTCATACTTCAATTTTCAGTGACAACTGTCTTGCAACTTCCATGAACATTAATATTTTCAGTGGAAGTTAAACATATAAAACATGACACATATACAGAACATTTTGATTGACACGATTCCTTTTTTTAGTCTGTGTGTGTAGTAGCATACTAGTATTTTGTACTTATGTACATGCATTCCCTTTATCAACTGCAATACAATGAGTGCTGTATTCCACTTTCTTAAGGCATTAATAATCAAGGATGCTCCAATGAATTAGCAACTGTGCTGCATTGCAGTCAGATCTGTGATAAATATACACATACAAAGCTCTACTCAGAACACATTATTCAACTCATTTTCAATTTGCTGGAAATAGATATGTACAGTAAGTCATAAACAACTCATTTATTACCTAGCGCTTTTTCAACTAATTGCTTTGAAGCCAAAAAGCTCACTCTACTGAAGCAGAAAATATATATGTATATATCATTTCTGATTTGCAAGTGTGGTGCAATTAATCTTTGGATCCTGAAAACGTGGAGTATTTTCAAGAAAATAATTCATTTTTAGAGAGAATTATGTTAAAGAAAGTAATAAAGGAGTTCTATGCTCTTTAACACATACTTGACTTTAAAAAATATAATGAAATGATCCTGAGATGCTTAATTGTAATTATGAATCATGTGAAGTATAAACCAGAAAGAAAATAAATATTAATGCTGTCATCCCCATCTGAGACAATTCATACAATAGTTTTACTACTTCTTAATATTCCACTGAAACTGGGATACAATGGTATGTATTTTTATAGATTTTATTTTAAATAAAAATGAATGTAAAGGAAGCAAATCTCCACATAATACTTTGCTACAGTTGTTGAGACCAGAGGTAATTTGACATTTTTTTGGGACCTCCTCCCCCCCATTTTTTAGTCAAAACTATTTGCAGGAAAGGGTCAGTTTCAATGAATTTTCCAATTTGAGAAAATATTTTTAAATGTTCAAAATTGAGAAAATTTCCTATTTTAACATTTTGACATATTCAAGATTTGTTGTATGGCTTGAAAATCATTTATTTCTAAATTTAATTTACATTAACAATGTTTTTTAAAATGTCAAAATCGAAAGGAAGTATTTCAAAAATTGACCTAAAATCTTTGAAACTGTTTTTTCCAATTTGTTGATCTTTTTTAAAAGATTGACTTTTTCATTTCAGATTGGAAAATATTTCACAATCTCAAAAATTCTCACAAAGATATTTCTGCCTACCCCCACTCAACAGCTAGTAGTGCTTACAAATGAAAAGATATATGACAGTATTAGAATAGAACAGACTTCAGAGTTCACATACTATCCATTTCCTATATTTTTATAAAAATTCTTTTTATAAAAATGTAATTTTCTGTTACAGACATGAAACTATTGCTTGCAGAGTATTTATATACAGATCATAATAAATACTGTTTGTAATTTTATTCATGGAAGGACACATTCTTCTTCCACTTTAGTCCTCAGACAATTTCAACTGTGAAATCCATAAGAGATATGAATTTGAAAATTGCAAATATATGCCACATGTACAATAAAATGTCTTTGCTTTTTCTTAACCCAATAGCTTGTACAGCACAATGACTGTAGAAAATTAATATTTGTCCATATCTACCCTACATACTCTCATATCTCATGATATAGTTTTAACATAACAAGATCACATCCTGATCTTGCCTCTCTTTTTGCATCACTTTTCATTCCTGTTCACCTTCCAGTGCTTCATGTCACCGCTCTCATGAACTTCCTGGAAGTTTGGAATAAACACTCTTCCTTCCACTCTAGAACAACTCTGTAGGTCATAGGTAAGTGAACGGTTGTGTGAACCCCTGCCTACATAGTCACTGAAGATTGGATGAAAGGGATAGTTCCTGAAATGCTTATATAGGGTAATTCTCCTAGGTAGAAATTTCACTCTGCTTTAAAATCTGATCAGGACTGTTAATAACTTCTTCCAACTTCTTATCCCAAATTAGGATATAAATGGAAGGATTTAAATCTTGAGGAAGTCCTGGGAAAGAGGAGCTGAATACAGCTATATGAAAGAAACTGTGGGCTGTGGAGATGGATTGTTCTGACAAAGAACTGAACTGAGAATAGGGGAGTGGCTTGAAAGCCAAAAGTAGGGACATGGGGGCAAACTAGAGAAGTCATTGGGTGGATCAACACTGAGAGAGGAAGGCAAGCAGAGGACTGATGTGAAGTGCCAGAAGGATTGGAGCCAGGACCCAAGATTGTGAAGAAGTTGACAGACTTACCATATTCTATCATAAGTGATGGGAATGGAACGGTCAAAGAGAGCAGCGTCTGGAGTAATTCCAAAAGGTCTGTTCAAAGGGGCATAACCAGGAAACAATATGAAACATCCTAGGAAGAGAAACTACCACCACCAGAGGAGTCACACACAGAGACAACCTGCTTCAGAGGAGAAGCTTTGTCTAGATGGTCAAGGAGGGAGTTCAAATGAGAGAGGGCCTCAACAACTCCTTCAGCAAAGAGACTATTGAGTCTTAAATGAAATAGGGATTTTTCTTATGGAAGAATTGCAAGTAGGGGCGGGCAGTTAGAGCAAACAGGAACAAGGTGAACCATGGATAGGAGCCTTGGGCTTACCAGACTGAACTGGGATGAACTTTCACTCCAGCCTCCATAGGAAAAAAAAATCTAAAATGAGATCAATTGGAATGATGAAGTTAGTAGCTGGGAAAGAAATATCTCTGCAAGACTGCTGAAAGGGGTACAGAACCCATAGTATAGCTAGACTTTGGAAGCTTCATTGCACTCCAAAACAGGTTGACATCAATTACTGATACAGATCTTGTGTCTTCATTTCTCATATCTGATAAGTATGGCTGCTGACACAGACCTAGTGTCTTGAGCTCTCATATCTGATGAGTATGAGACTGTACAGATTTCATTTTCATTATAATAAACTAATATCCCATGCTCCCTTGCAACCTTTCTGCCACTCTTCATAAAGATGTATTTTTCTATTTGGCGTGCTCTAATTTTTTTAATGCGAATCTCCTAAGGCTATTGCTTGCCTTCAAACTTGTGATACATGTGGCCTTCTACCAGCTATCCAAGGTGGCTTGATGTAATATGAAATGGAGGAAGGCTAGATACAGATGCAAAAATGGGAAGTTCCCTGTACTGTTTTGTCTGTTCTTTATGCTAGCACACAGGTTTGGGTCCAAGTCTTACAAAAAACTTTTCTGTTCAACAACTGTCTTAAAGAAATAATAAAAATTAGACATGGAAAAATAAAAATGCAGTAAGTTATTTACTTTGTCCATTAGCCAGAAAAGGTTTGTCCCCTATGTTGACAAATTAAAACAGCAAATAATCAGTCATCCAACAGCAAGACTGGTGAACCATTGTAAAATGTTTCTCTTAATTCTTTTTTACTCCCTTGCACTGTTCCATACTGCACAAGCTGAAGTAAGTGACAAAATATCACAATTCTGACTGCAGTACAACATGGGCACAGATGTAATATTAATGATAAGTAAAAAAAAAAAAAAAAAAGAAGTGCATGTAGAATGTAGCCCTTGTGACAACAAAGGGATTACTAAATCCTAGGTATGCTGGCTGCCTATTTACCACATATTAATGTCTTCATTTATCTGTCCAGTACAGTGTATGCATTATAAAGGGTATGTAATTAGCTGTCCTAAGGATGTAGTCAGTCAATGTAATGGGGTATGAATGAACCATGTCATTCCCGGCTTGTCCATTTCGCACTATTTCCCCATTCCTCCCCTCCCCCATCATTAGAGTCTTAATTTTTCCAGCATTAGCATATTCTTCACTATCCATGCTCAGCCTGGTGTCTTCCTCCAAGCTCAGTGTCACTAGCTATGTCTCTCCTATTTCTTTATTGCCAACACAAGCAGCCCCAGGGTCAGACTGTTGAGTCTGGCACATCGCTGCACACCAGCCAAACTGGTGACAGGAATGTAGCCCATTAAAACAGACAGTACAAAGTGATGAGAAGGATAGAAAGTATAAAGGAATCCTCTCTACTGGCTGCTCAGGGCAGAGGGCAGAGGAGTGAGTGACCCTCTCTGTGTGCTGTGTACTTCCTCCCCGTTAGTGATGGAAGGAGAACAGCAAGCAACAAGCAGCTTCAGTAGGCACTGGGGGGAGAGGGCTTCAGCCTCCCTGCCCTTCCTAAACAGTGACCCTGCTCATCCACACACTCCGCTACACACACCAACCCCCCAGCTCCTGCTCTGAACCTTGCAATCCCCATTTCCCCACCCCGTGCTCTAAGCCCTACAATTCCCCAACACCTTGAACCCTCTGCCCTTATTCCCTCTTCACAACTCAACTCTGACTCCTACACCCCCCTACAACCACAGCCCTGCCTTGAGCCAGGTGGGGGTAATACAACAGTATCTATAAGAAATGTAAGTTATTTTCATCCCTGGAGATATCTAGGACAAGGTGAATCCAACTTTCCATCTCCATATATGTGAAAACCTGGCTTTTGAAGCTATGCGCTGAGGAGAGGGTGATTATCTATTGATTCCACTTCCCAAAGTTTAGAGATTAAAGGCCTAAACTGTATAAAGGAACAGACTGATCCACCCAGACTGGGTGCCAGTTCTAAGATGAGGCTGTTATGTATTTGTAACCATAGAAAACCTCATTGAGGTTGCAAGATCTGAATCCTATTAGGGATGTAAAATTTAACAGGTTACCCAGTAAGCATTCGACTTTACAGCATGCTTACTGGGTAATCAGTTAACTGGCGCCCAGCTCAGCTGGAGCACGCCCTGCTCCCTGCAGTGTGGTGGGCTTAGCCCAGCAAGGGGTCTGCTCCAGTGGCCCATGGTGTGACATAGTGGGCCGGTTAACATTTTAAAAATGGGATTTTACATCCCTAACTCCTACCAGAGCCCTTGGAGCTGGGGTGCGCAGCAAGAGATGATCTTTGCTAAGCATGTCAACATGCATGAGGTTATTTTATTGGTTTCCATATGTTTTCTCTGCAGTTCTCTTACCTTAAGAATAAATCTGCTTACTTTCAAAGAGATGCTAAAGTATAACTGCTGGTAATTATGCTGTTCATGAGCCTTGATAGAGACAGCAAAATGTACATGCCAGCATGTCCTGCTGGCGATTTCCTGGTGAAGACAGGAAACTGTGCAGCATGCACTAAGCCCTGGTCAAGAGGAAGACTGATGCAGGTCTCCACCCTAGAGAGATAATGACAACTGAAGGATGGGAGCATAGAGTGGGTGCTCTCAAGGGACCAAGGAGGGGGAATATTGGTACAATTACTCTGAATGCTGATACTGTTATTTAAGTAACTTGAGGAGTGTCCCAGGTGGTAATGGGCCCTGATTTCTGCTCCCACTGAAGTAAATGAGAGTTTTGCAATTGGCTTCAATGGCAACATTTCCAAGCTCACATGATTGGTCATCAAGATTGGAAAATTTGAAGATTTGTTTCTGCTGTCTCCAAACAATCACGAAGTCTGATATTGTAATATACGCTAGTAGATAAAAGAACTGGAAATGTAGCTCCATTTTGTGAGAATTCCTATTATGTCTTGTGTGTTATATGTTCTCCTAATTCTGGAAGTTACTATATGTACCACCAGCTATGAATTACCTAATACACTGGACTCCCAGTTATTTTGAGAGATTCTTTATTAGGATGATGTTTTGAAAGAAATACCTCAGCTGCTATGAGTAAAGTGATATGACATTATTAGGCTTTGGAAACATCCTCTTGCTATATATTGTACTGAGTCAAAGTTCATAAAAATATGTGTCTGAAACACCCAAATACCCTGACAAAAAGATAACATAAGATTAGAAACCATATGTCATCATTATCTCAAAGAAGCTCTCTCTTTTTCTCCTCCTTCCCCCCTCATGTGCACTAGAAAATACATAAACTAATAATTCATAGACTGACAGTATGGGAAATATGATTGAAATATTTAAGTGTTAGAATGCTAGTTTGTGGGGGTTTTTTTGTTTCTCCCCCCCGACAGCTTCAGAAAATATTGGTATTGGTTTCTAGTAGTCTTAAAGGGTTTTAAACCTATCAAAGTTGCACCCTGTTCATCTCTGTATACACATTTGATATTGATCCTAAACTAAGGATTCAGATGAGCTCCAGAAATCATTTATTTATTTATTTATTTATTTCCTACCTGCTTGCCTACTGAGAATTAGACTCTTATTTTTAGATTATGATTGTTCATAGGCCACACCTTTGCTCTGATTTCTTGGTGGTATTGCCTCATTGTATTATATCAAAAGACTCTTGACAATCCTAGGCCCCCATACTGCTGTCAGACAGATTATGACCAAAGCTTTATGAACAAATAGATCAAAAGAGAAGCATCTTCTACTAAAATCTTTTTGAAGTTTTATAAATCATTTGACGAGATCCTTCTGCTGAGCCACCAGTCTTTAAATTATGCACAAATGTGTTACTTATATTGGAGAGACCGTAAATCAGAAATCATAGCTACAAACAGAAGGAATGTCTAAGCAAGAGCAGTGAAAATATATTGCAATTTGTTTAAGTAAAAAGACAAATTTATAGCAATACATGTGTAACAAACAGTAAAACTACACAAATATGCTGTCCCCAAATGATAGGGGACAAGGGCAAAATGCTGAAAATGTAAATGAAAAAGTAAGGGTAGTTTACAAGATAATGACAGTTCTTACAGAAAGAATACATGGTTCCCAGTTGAATACAAGCTACAATTTAAACCAGAAGCTCTGCTGACAGAACAGATTACTAAAATTCTGAGGTAAAGAAAAATCCATAAAAATCGTGAAAGAAAAATATTAGCCATTACCAGTTTTGAAATGGAAATCAATAACATGTGAAATGTTGGTTTATCATGCGTGAGATCGAAGAAAAATATTAGCAAATGTATGACACAGATGGAGACAGATAACAGGAGAATTAAAAAGAGAATTTCTCCATGAAATAATCTCCTTGTACTGAGTATGGATTATATTAGGGTATAGGACCCAATTGCAATAATTCAAATTATTTTCTTGGAACTAATTTGTGTGTGTGCTGAGCTGGTTTAAATATACATATAAAATGCAATCAATGTATATATTGTGATGATAATACAGGGTGTATGTGCCTTCCTTTTCTACCTCATTACATGGGATGGTTGACTTCTCCACCATGCCTGGAGGAATGGACAAGCTAGAAAGGGGAGAAGCTTTTTCCCAGATCATTTTCACAAAATGAAGTGTTAATTATATATGTATATTGCATGTTGGAAGCAGAAATATGCCCATCACTGCAATCAGGGCCGGTCCTAACCAATTGGTGGCCCTGAGCCGCCACCCAGCTCACCCATAGGGTTGCAGATGGTTTTAAAAATACTGACAAAAATTTGTCAAGCAAAAAATAAAAAATAAAAGCTGGGGAAAATTTGTCGAGAAAAAAAAAGGGGGGGGGGAGGATTTGGGAGGTCGGGCCAAAATGCAGTTGCTAAGACTGGCTCTGTTGGCAACCCCTTGAAAATGGCGGCCCCGGGCGACCGCTCGGCTCCCACCCCAAGACAGGCTCTGATTGTAATAGACTAACATATAATGCTGTGAAAACAGCACCCCATTTTCCTCACTCTCCAACTGGCTCCCCACAGAATAGTGTCCATCTGAATAGTTTCTATTATGCTATTTAAAGCTCTTCTTAGGATTAGCCTTTGGCCTTAGATCATAGAGAACAATTGTCTCTTCCAAACCATGATCTCCCACAACAGTTACATTCCACAGCAGCAATGAGAATGTCACCTTATCCTGGAGAGGCTCATGAATAATGGACACAGAATGTACATTGGAGCTAGACCTAGACTATGGAACTCACTTGTGTAAGCAGGGGCTGAACCACTGCTTGCTATCAGCCAGCTAAAAGGAGAGAGCTGCCCTGAGGGTGGGTATGCTCACTCAAATTAGTTAGCTCTGCAAGATAATTAACCAACTGTTAATTGTTGATATGTAAATACAACTCATGCCCGGATGGAGAAGGAATCCGGGGTGTGGTTATGTAAACCCAATTCAGCCAGGGCTGATGGAGGATCGGTTGTTAGAATGGAATGTGATGTATAGTAACTAATTTGGGCTGTTGTGGGGGGTCACAAATCATGCTACCCCTAAATGTGGGAAATGTAAAATATGACACCAGCGCTTGCAGGAGAGACACCATCATTGTAAGAGGTCTCAGATGAACAAGCCTCTCCCTTCCAGAATTGAGTGAACTGAGTTGGGGGGGAAAGGGCTTGAGCCAGCCTGCTTCATGCCTGCTAGGCGTGAACTGTAAGACTGATTCAACCTGTCTTTTTCCCCCTTGTTTTAAGGATAGACCTAAAGCAGACTCCATCAGGAGTCTTTTTGCTAGTCCAGTGGAAGCTGGAATCTTTTGCCAGCCTAGGTGGTGGCTAAAGAGTTGAAATCACTAAGAGCTGAAGTCACTGGTTTGGCCTGGAGCCAGACCCTTTCCAGCCAGCAAGATTGCTGGTGGGAGCGGCGGCAGGTGGCCAGCAGAGTGGCCAGCAGGAATGACCGACGGGAGGCTGGCAGGAGTGGTGGCAGGCGGCCAGCAGAGCGGCTGGCAGGAACAACCGGCAGGCAGCCAGTAGGAGCGGCGGTAGGTGGCACCAGCAGACCACAGGAGCAGCACAAAGGTGGCATGGCCTCAGGCTCAATGAGTGGAGTCATCAGGGTGATGTGTCAGGGTCCTCACTGACTGGACAGAGCTGTAAGTGGGTCGTTTGAAGTGGGGTACGGAGAAAGTTTGGATAAATGAATGGAACCCTTACATTGTTGGACTAGTGAGCCTGAGGGGCAAAGGACATTGCTTAATCCATTTGAGCTGAGATGGTTACTCGTGGGGTGTTAGGAACTAGGTTTGTGGTATTTTTCCAAGCTAATGCCATGTAACTTCTCTCCCTCTTTCATTAAAAGTTTATTTTCTACACTCAGACTCTATGCTTGCAAGTGGGGAAGCACTGCCTCTCAGAGGAGCCCAGGGGTGTGCAAATTTCCCAGGCTACTGGGTGGGGGCTCGAGCTGGTTCCATACGAGATAGATGAAAAGGGACCCCTAGATATTGAACCCGGCCCAGGCTGCTGCTGGCACTACCTGGCAGAAGGGTTACTCTTGTACAAGAGGCAGGAATGATCACAGACCTCAGTGCGCTCAGCAGTATGTTCTCTTCAATAAATTCATACACACAGGCATGTACACAGACACTGAAACCGCACTGTGAATAAATCAAATTCTCTTCCTCCCAGATTGGAAAAAATAAATTATTTCTATATTTAATTTCTTAAAAGGTTGTCACATATTTCAGTGATGAGGCCTTTTTAAACATATAGATTCCATAGTTAATTATCTGTGAGCCTTTTTGCAGTCTACTGATCCCTGTGTAACTTTGGCTTTAAACTCAGGGCTCCCACAGAATATGAAATAACTTATCCAAAATCACTATTTGTCCATATGATTGTCTTTAAAAAGTAAATATTTACTAGGGTTACCGAACAGTGGCATGTGAAATCCCAGATTGCTGACTTTTTAATGCTAAAAATTGGAAGCAGGATTCATTTTACTTACAACTGAATCTCAGTCATCTATTTAACTGCAGCCACTGTTAAACAGAACACATCAATACTACAAGAGCAATACTTTATACATTTGAAAACTATATGAAGACTTAAGGCAGGCCTAATGTAATTACTGAAGTTGGTATCAAGGAAACAGGCTAAATGGCTCTACTTTTAGGAAAAAAATACCAGGGGTCACTGATAATCACAAGGAGAACATCAATTTTATGACTCATCAGAAAAGTTAAAGACAGGAAAATAAACACTCTAAAATGTCAGCTTCAATTGTGTTCTCTTTTAAGCTGTCTGAACTTGCTTTGTGACTCTTAGATCTCAACATATTTTAATGTCCACCATGTTGGGGAACTTGGTTACAGTACCACAATCCCTCAGAGTGATCAAGCTCATAGGGGGAAGATTGGTTCAGTGGTTTTTGGCACTTCTCTAGGTGGTGGGAAAACCAGGTTCAATAGTTCAGCAACAGCTCTGAATTTCACTACACACAAGACTTACATTCAGAAGCAACCTCAGGTAACTTCTTTTCTGCAGGGTAACTAGTGAAGATTATGGGACACCAGCCTTAACAGGCACAGGTACTGTCCATAACATTGTCCAAAGAAAATACGGATCATTGGGGAGCAATATGTGACCCTCATCTAGGTTCAGGTACAGAAAAAGAAACCACACACTTGCAAGTAATTTTGTGTGAGGGTAAAATTGGGCAGGCATGATATCAACATGTCCATATGCATACTCAATTAGTCAGCTCCCCGGACACTTAGATAGCTAGCCAGAGGATGGCATACCATAGCTCTTTCATAGACCTAGTTCCTCTTGTGAGCAATTCAAGTCTATTTGGATGAACAGATATTGATCAAAGATACAAAATATTTTGGTATCATGGGAGTAATATCAGGTCAACAGAAGGCATCACTGGCTGAATGTCTTATTCTTTCTACCAGGAAGATCTTAGGAGTGCTGGGAAATGTTTCTCACAACCTGCCAACTTGGAACCTTGGATCTATCTGCAGAAGATCAGAAGGAAAACTTTAGAACCATTACTTCAGATTGCTAATGTCTTTCTCTTGTGTGGACAAATAAAAACAAAACAAAAACTTTTCCTTCTCCAAAGATCTCCCACATCACCCTTCCTTGTCAATATTCACTCTCCCCCTAACTAGAGAGTAGCTCGTTATACAATTTGCCCTGCAGTCCCAATCATGAACTGACCATGCTTATCTCTATATCATCACCTTTTCCTAAAACAATTTCTGAGTTTTGACAGAGCTTTGGAAGTGCTGGGAGCATACTGGCTTAACAATGACTAGAATAAATTGGACCAGTTTAGCATGAGCTGGGAAAGCATTTAGAGGGATAAGTTTGGGATAATGGGGCATTTTACTGGAAGATTATTTAAGAGCTTTGCAAATCAGTTCATAATTTCATCATCATATTGCAACTGTTGCTCCCCTGAATTTCCACATGATGAAAACAATGAAAATCAATGCCTTCTTTCACCTATGTTAGTACCAGAGCTCACAACTCTTCTTTAATATGAACCTCACCACAGTGATTTGTGTCTTTGTACTCACAAAGCTAGATTTTTGCAATGAGTCATAGATGGGCCATCCTATAAAAGCATCTGGAAACTGTGGAGAATGTGGCAGCTTATCTTGTGAGTGAAGCAAGCCATTTGTGACCACATAACACCACAGTCCTCCATGCACCATGCTGACAACTTGTTCAATTCCACATCAAGTTCATGATATTTTAAATGCTTAAATGGATTGGGATCCAGTTTATCTGAGGCTTAGACTTCACTGCTTTGTGTTTCAGATTACATTCTTCTATTGTGTTGTCAACTTTCCATTTGTTTCAATAGTTACCCCGGCCTCTCTTCAGGAAGGCAGATAAGAGTAATGGCTGATACCTTTCCCCTCTGACATATAACCCATAGACCCATATGCCTTCATTTCAATAGACACATCAGCACTCTCACACTTGGATTTCATTATTTGATTTGCTTGTCTACTAGTAGCTGCTCTGCTCAGAGGCCACAGAGAGCCAGATTTTCAAGAAGTTTATAGTTCATGTATGCATCTTTGAAATTTTCTTGAGTTTCTGCTGGCTGAGTATACATATATATACTCAAGTCAAAAAGCTTTCAGACTTTCCCTTTCCTAATAGAAATGTTCACTAAGTATTAACATTGTTTGCTTTCGTTTGCTTGTTCCATGCCATAACAGTTCAATTGACAGTAGAAAACATTTCTTTTACACCAGTATTTTAGAGCATGTTTAACACATTAAAATATGGCAAAGAATGCTTCTCTACAATTTATATTTGAGCTTCAGCTGCCTCTAATAATTCCCATGCACACTTACTCTAAGTAGTACAATCTAGAAGATTCAGTGCGTTACTAGAAGCCAGGATTCCTGTAGTTTTATCAGAATCTCATTGTGTGGCATTGAACAAGCTACTCATTGTCCCTCTATTTGATTCCCTATCTTCAGAATGGGAACTATTTAGTTATCTCTCTCACTGGTGGTTTCGAGGGTTAATGTTTTTCACTATTAGGAAGATATTAAGTGCCAGCCAATATGATAGACTGGCTGTCAAATGTTAAAAAAAAAAAGAAAAAAAGAAAAAGTCATGTATAAGAATCCATCTTATTCTCTCCTGTTAAAAGCAGTGTTTCAAGATTTTAAGTCACCAGAAATAATGTATTACTAGCTATTGACTCCCAGCATACTCACACAAAAAATATTGTAAAATGATAGTAAATAAATAGCCACACTATATTTTAACAACAAAATACATATACAGATATTTTGATAATTGACAAATTGTGATGTGACCAACATAATGGGCCTTTCACAAATTAATAAAATTACACAAATTAATAAAATTATGAATACATTTTGCCAATACTTGGATGGAAATTTCAAATCTGTCACACTGCATGTTTATTTAGAACTAACCATCATGGTTAACACCTGTGATTACCTGAAACCTAAATTGATGCATTAATTATAACACATTGATCTCATACCCTGTGGGTGGGGTTGGAGGGTTTGACAATGGGGGACTAGAGCAGCTCCAGCTCTCAGTTCCCCGGGCAGGGATGGGGTTGGGGGTGCTGGAGCTCTGAGCAGGTCCAGATCCTCAAGCCCTGTCCTGGAAAAATATAATATATAGAAAATATTTAAATAATAGGTTTTCCATTATTGTTTAACTGTGTGATTAAAAGTATGATTAATCGTGATTACGTTTTTAATTGCTTGACAGGCCTACAAATAATATTGTCCACTTTACATTAATTTTAATATTCTCAGTTTCTAAAGCAAACAATAGCCTCCAGTAGTTGTGTTAAATCCCATGTGAAATCATATTTACTATCCGCTATCAAAGGACTGACTGGGTTTGACCAAAGAGATTGTACAATGAGACATGACATCTGATTTTTAAATAATAGCAAGTGAAGTGGATGAGAGATTATCCACTTTTATTGCAGCAGTTCTGATGATGATGAAGTCTGGATATTGTATCATAAACATTACAAATATCATCCATGGGTTATCAGCATTACTTTGAACGTAAATCAATGATACAGTTCATTAGAAAAGCAGATGTCAGGCTGAGAGCATATTTAATTTGATTAGCTAGCTACATTCCAGAGACAGCTACATTTTCTCCTTGCTCTGACTAAAGTTTCAGAGTCTTGTTAATACTCATTTTTGGAAATGTTGATTTTCGTAGGGATGGTATTTATTTGTAATCTCCCAAATACACAGATGCTCTAACTTTTCAGATAATATGTTTTAAATAGGTTGGAAGATGCTTCAAGTAAAGTCAGACTGGGATTTGTTTAGGGTGACAATGAGAAGTAATGCTTTATACAAGAAAAATGTTTACACAGAGAACATTCTATCAATTATCTCCATGAGTTACAATGGGGATATTTCTAAGAAAGTTGTGCAGAACTTTCCATTCATTTTGCGGCAGCTCTCATTAAATGTCTCCAAACTTATGTTTTCTTATTTTCAATGAATACTGGGTATATTTTGTGCAAACCTCAGCCAAGACCTATTAATGGTTCAGAAAAGAGGCCATGAAAAACTCAGTGGATATAACCGTAAATCAGGTGAAACTCAGTGGGTTGCTTTAAGGTATTTATGGGAATATCCTATAAATCCAAAGCTCAAGTTAAATTCAAATAGTTATGGAGAGAAAGGTTAATTTATAGATCTGCAAATCTTCTGAGCCTCAAAAGACACAATTTTCATATAAATAAAAATAAACTAAAACTAATGAAATTCACAGCTCTAGTCATAGCTTTACAGAAATTGTCATCCAGAGTTAGGTATGTTTAGTTAATGCAACCTTACTTTTGTCACCATAATCTTCCAAGAATTATAGACTACAGTTAAATACCAACTTCCACCTGAAGAACTCTAAGTATCTCACTAGCATTAGTGGACTTAGTTACTTGTGTGGTAACTATTATTAAAACACAAATTAGATACTCCAAAACTGAGGAAAATCACTAATACCTTATAGAAATATGGATCTTGGAATTCAACTACTGTTGTAATTTACACTGTTGGGTAATTATTGCAGAATGACAGTGGTTTTTAAATATATTATAAAACTTGATGACTGTTTACATAAGCAGAAAAATTCTAAAATAAATTAAATAAAACACAGACTCAGGAATAAGACTTTGTTCTTTCTTGTATTAAAGAACACTGTGCTGCCAACATTCCATTGGTTCCGTAGTGTTTTTTCTCTTTCCTCATCAGGAAGGTAGGTGAGGTTGAAGGTAAGATATCAGGTGATATATTTTCCTAAGTATGTTTCTCAGTCTGGCAATACTGCTCTTTAATATGGAGCAGACCCTCAAAAATCACATAAATAATAGTTTACCACAGACCTTCAATATCTTATGGCTTTGCCTTTCGGCATACTTTCTTCAAAGTGTCAGAAGGGAACAATAAATTGTTTTGTACCATATGTCATGAACAAAATCCTTCTCTCTACAAATGCAAATGTGACTGATGGATATGTGACAAAGGACAATGAAGAACCCAAGTGTGTTCGCTAGAAACCAATGCAACCAACATTGTTTATACTTTTTTGGAGACCGATCTTCCCAGAAAAAATGGGCAAGAGTCAGTTAGGCGTACTTATTTCAATCATTTACATATTATTTCAATAACTGATAGTATTACCAGAGCAGGGCCGGCCCGCAACATTTTGGTACCTGAGGCGGGGAGTTCAAATGATGCCCCAATGGCCCCTAGCTTGGGCCAAAACTTTGGAAGATCTCAATTCTGCCTTCTTCCTGTTCTACTCCTCTCATGGCACTCCACCATCTCTGTGCATCTAGAGCAGATAGAATACATATGCACCAGCACCAGACACAATTTTCTGTACTCTGGGTCCTATTGGCGCCCCCCCACAGTCTGGCACCTGAGGCAGCCGCCTCAGTTCACCTCATGGTAAGATCAGCCCTGTACCAGACCAGAGAATAATTGCTGTTACTTAATAATTGTTGTTCTGAACCTACAACAAGTGGCATAAGGTTCATACATATCATGATCTACCATGAATCTCCACTCCATTCCTGAAGTAAAAATTTACTTAGTATTCCTTTCAGTTTGGGACACCTGGATCAGTATTTTAGCACAAAAGCAGCTTTTAAATGTATTGATTTTATCATTAAATGGTTACAGATGCAGGGTCAGAAATAGGGATGGAAAATCTTGTTCAAAATGTTAATTGGTTAAACTGTATGTTTATCCAGTTAACCGGCCCTTTGTGGTGCAATGCAACGAGTTCAGCCAGACGGGGCAGGGCCCACCACACCACAGTGGGGGCTGCTCCGGCCAGGCTGGGCGCCAGTGACCCGGTTACCCCAGTATGCATGCCGGTAAAGCAAATGCTTACAGGTAACTGGTTAGTCCTTTACATTCCTAGAGTAAATTGAATTAGAATTCACAGAAGGAATTTCTATGATGACCACCCAACAGTCCCAAATTATGGTGTTTTCAGTCAAGTAATACAGAGCACTCCTTTTTAACATAGTGAAGAGTGCATCATTTGAATATAGCTCATCTAGCTACCCATTCATTCATGAATATGACAGATTCAAATGTGGGGGACATGAATTTTCAGTGTAAAAATGGCAGGGAATTTTTTTTTCGTTTAATTTTGGTTTCATTTAAGGGTAAAGGTTATAACACAACAATTTCGGTTGGAACAACAAATCAAATCAATCTTACTGGTGGCCCAGAACCAAGTTATTCCACACGTGCAAAAGTTCTGATTTGCTCATATTACCTCTTTTAAAACAGAAGAAAGGACATTTAACATTTACTCTGTAATAGCTGGTAAGAATGTATTGCTGTGAAAATAAAGCGTGAAAAGAATTAGGTCTTGATTTTCAGAAGCACTGAGTTTCAACTGATTTCAAATGGAAAAGTGGGTACTCAGCACCTTTCAGAAATCAGACCCTTACTGTAATATCTGACAGATAAACACATGACATCTCATGAATCCATTGTAATTATGAGCAGGACAAGAAGTAAGAGGCTTTCAGCATGGGAAGAAGAGCTACAACCTCAAAAAAGTAACACAAAACTGAATAGCAAGGGCCTGATGAGTGTTAGTAATATTGTTGAAAGATACAAGGACAAATGCTCAGATTGTCTATTTACACAATTTTACTGAAGCTACTGGAAATATTCCTATTTACATCAGCCACAAATGTGGCTCATAGATCATTTGCATACAATACCATAATACTTTTTATATTCATTTGATCAAATAAGTTTAACCACTGATACCTCACAGGACAGTTTTGACATCTGTGGACTGGCCATATCTGCTTGTCCTGGGTAACTCTACAGCAGCCATCAATGATGCACCTAGGTACCAACAACGTTCTAACATTGCACTTGCCCACCATTACTTGATGGATGCCAAGAAGGAATTAGCAACTCAATTAGTCTCTGTAATATTAGACCAGATTTTCTGAATGTATAGATGAATAATTAATATGGTTGATGATATCTAAGTGTGAGTCTACCTTTTCATCTTTTTTTGACTGAAAACTGACTACAGTTCTGATTAGAACACAGCTGCACTCCCAAGTCACACAGTATTTCCCAGAGGATCAATACACTGTCACTTTTGAATGACTCCACCCCGTTACCACCTCCTTCCAGTCAATGTTCATCATCCCTCTGAAAGCACTATCCTATATTCTGTCCTCAGCTAAAAGAGTCATTTGTGACTCAACTTGATGGTAGCAATAGTATAAATAAAAGGGAGCTTACTATCCTATCCACCTACAAATCCAAACGTAAGGTTCATTTATGTCATGATGCTGTCAGAACATTACCATCTGATAAGGGTTCAGAAGGCAGAATTACCTGAGACATCTATTAAAAACAAAAACACTTTGCACGATTTGAAGTAAACACATAGGCTTTGTCTACACTGCAGGGTTTTTGTGCAAGAAGCTTTTTGCGGAAGAGATGTTCCACAAACACTTCTTGCGCAAAAGCGTGTCCACACCTCAAAGTGCATCACAAAAGTGATGTGCTTTTGTGCAAGAGAGCATCCACACTGCATCGACACTCTTGCACAAGAAAGTTCTGATTGCCATTCACAGAACAGCCATGAGATCACCTGTGCTTTGTGTGATAGGCTCTTTTTGCGCAAGAAACCGCTGCTGAGCCTACACACACTCACCTTTTCGTGCAAAAGCTGTAGCGCAAAAAGGAGTTATGCCTCATAGAAGGAGGTATACCTGCACCACAAAAAGCCCTCTGTTCTGTCGATTGACTGTAGATTTTCTTGCGCAAAAATGCGCATGAGGTGTGGACACTCTGTGGGTTTTTGCGCAAAAACCCTGTAGCGTAGACATAGCCATAATGTGTCTATGCTATAGAGTATTTTTATTACCGTTACTATGCCCTCCCTACCTTACCCTTTGTGTTTGTTGTCTATCTTAAACTTAGATTTTACATTCTTTGGAGTGGTTTGTCTATATTATGTCTGTTTAGCATATGCCCACACTGGAGCATTGATCTTTTGGTGCCATTACATACCACTCCATTAATAAAATAAAATTACATAAAATAAAAAGAGTGAGTCAATTATCCTCCCAGTAATATGTAGTGACTATTGCTCAAAAGATTTTAATTATTTTACATTCATAATTTCCACTATCTGTAAAGTAAATTTCTATACAAATTCCTTCAGCCTTAATAGGGGAATATACAGGAGACGAAACAAAAACCAAAAAACTAAATACAAACCATCCCTCAAACAGATGAAAATTAATTTTTTTTAACATGGGTATTTAGTTTACATTAATAAATCAATAACTACACACTGACTGGGTTATGTGAACCAAGTTATTAATCATATTTAATATAATTTAGAGACAAACAACAACAGATATGTTTTGTACTAATCAATATAACATAAGACTATATAAGCAGAGGCGACCACAGAACAAATTTGAACAATTGATAACCTCAAACTCACAAAAAAATATGTGGTCAAGTGTGAAATTTTATAACTGAAGGACAATATTGACCAACATGAATTAATGAGACAACACTTTTACTTTCTTCAATCAAGTCTACATATTTATATTAAATAGTTTATTAAATTAATGGCCTCTTGCTAAACATTACTACTATGGCTGTGTTTCATGTTTTTATGTGGTTCAAAATGCAGTGATCCATAGTAAAAAGTCTGTGTTGCTGTACAGAGCGTCAGTATATCATCCAAATGCATCAATATAGTACCGTAGCTGTATAATTATCAATTGTTTGTAGTATTTCTACGTTTGCACCGATAATGTCACGGATCAGTGCAAATAGATGAACAGGAATTCAGTGTTATATAATAAAAATATCAACAAAAGTGTGATAAAGATGAACACCTTGAATCAGAAAAACACTTTAACATGCACTTTTGTTTTAGAGAGATTTTCCCCAGTTTTTTCTAAAAATGCTGTGTACTTTGGTTTCATTTCTGCTCTCATATACTAGAGTCCAGTTTCTACTGAACTCAAGAAGAATTACAACCATGTATTTAAAGAAGGAACTGGGCAGAGATGGTAAGATCCTGGTGTCACTGAAAAGAACAAGAGTTTTGCCATTCACTGAAATAGGGTATTGGTTTCACCAACATGTGTTAGCTCTCTTTGCCTCATCTTGAATAGCATGTACAAACTGGTACTGGGCAAAGTATTTTTATCTACATTTTCCAGAGTTTGATTTATTGTATACTAATCTTACTGTATTTGCAGTTGGCCATTTGTCATGGTATTTTGTTTTATAAAGTTAAGAATAATAACAAAGAAATGTCATCTATAAAATAAAACTCCACACACAAGTGAATATCTCTGAAAAATACCAAACATATTAAAAAGGGAGGATGTATTCCATTGATACTATCTTTTCTCCTAATGGAATATTAGAAAAGAAGAAATATCATAAAGAAACTCATGGTTTTATTTCATAAAGTGAATTCTGTTGCTTCCCACTTGTTCAATAACTTCCATTGTATATAGGATCTGTCAAGTGAGAACGGATCATGCAGAAAGATGCAACTCAAACTGGCAATGCCACATTTCTTTTAAACACAGTTGTAAAAATATCAAAATAGTCATAATTTCTTATACTCTGTTTCAAAATAACCAAAGGCATATTACTAACAGTGCCATACAACAAAAATGAAATCTATAAGACAGATAGAAAAATTGTGCTGTTCTGGGTGTACAAACTGGAAGTCTCATGCTGCCACTTATAAAACATACTTGGAATGACTAAACATTATAAATAATTATCTAAAACAAAAATATTGATTGGGAAATCCCGTATTAAACCTCAGTCTGATGGATAAAGATGAACTGTTTACTGAACTGAAAATTAATGGTTGCCTAAGTACACGTTGTGACCTGATTTTATTTGTTACATGTGTACACAATATGATCCTTATGATGGGTGCTATAAAAAAGGCCAATTTCACAGATCTGAAAAACAATTTTGAGGAAAAGTGAGTGGGAAGAAATAATTAATACTACTTTATTAATAATTGGGATAATTGTTTAAGAATGCTTTATTAGATGCCAAAAACCCACAAACGGAAAAACTATGTAGCACTTTAAAGACTAACAAGATGGTTTAATAGGTGATGAGCTTTTGTGGGCCAGACCCACTTCCTCAGATCATATTCTGGAAGAGAATTGGTATGACCATATATACCAAAGGGATACAATGAAAAAAGTGAACACGTTATTAAACTGACAAATCAGATTTAGTACAGAAGGTGGGGTGAGGGAGAGGAAGGGAGGGAAATAGCTATTTATGAGTCAACAAATGGCTAATCAGGGGTGATAAGTGGGGAAGCTATCTTTATAATGGTTAAGGTAATTAGCATCTTTATTAAGGCCCATTTGTAAAGTGTCAAATTTAAGCATGAAAAAAAGTTCTGAAGTTTCCCTCTGTAATCTGGTGTCTATGGGTCTGTCCCCCAAAGCCTCTCGGAGTGTAGTATCCTGTTCCTATAGCCCCCAACTTAAACCCCTCCAACGCATTATCAATAACGTACAACCTATACTGGAACAGGATACTACACTCCGAGAGGCTTTGGGGGACAGACCCATAGTCTCCTATAAACAACCACCTAACCTCAGGAAGATTCTTACCAACAACCACAGGACATACCACACTAATACCAACCCTGGAGCTTTAATAATGTGTTCACTTTTTTCCTTGTATTCCTTTGGTATATATGGTCATGCCAATTTTCTTCCAGAATATGATCTCAGGAAGTGGGTCTGGCCCATGAAAGCTCATCACCTATTAAACCATCTTGTTAGTCTTCAAAGTGCTACATAGTTTTTCCTTTTGTTTAGCAAGATCAGACTAACATGGCTACCTCTGTATTACTATTCAACATGCAAAAACCCACAACTTATCTAATATATAAAGGAGAATGTTCGTATGTTTGTGCTCTAATAACTTGGACACTATAAGAGCTACCACAACCAAACTTTGCATGGGATAACCTTTCCTCCAGGAGAAGATTTTAAGGTATTGTGGGAGGGTGTGATGGGGGCCCCCCTGCACTAGCTCCGCCGGCGGCAATGCGCTCTCAGGCCACCGCTGTTCTGGGCGTGTGGCGCTTGCGCAGAGGCAGCACACGGAGGTCTGCCCTCACGGAGCAGGCGTGCCTCAGCCGGTGTGCAAACTGGTGTGCAGGTGGACCCGAGGAGAGCAGAGGCACCGGCAGGGACCCCTGGCGTGGAAAAGGGCACCGATGGTTAAAATTGGTGCTGGGCCAGACACAGGGGGGGAGAGAGAGAAGGAAGAAAGGGGAGCAGGGTCAGCTCTTTTGCATGCTTCCACCTCCCCCCTTCACCGCCACCTCCCTAACTACCGGCCTGTGCCCCACACAGACAGTGCCCCGCTCCGCCCCACCCCTCCCCCCACCACCTCCCAAACTGCCAGCCTGTGCCCCACACACACAGATAATCTGATTTTCTTCTACCACCTCTGTCCAAGTATCACCCTATCTAATATATAAAGGAGAATGTTTGTAAGTTTGTGCGCTAATAACTTGGACACTACAAGAACTATCGCAACCAAACTTTACATGGGATAACATTTCATCCAGGAGAAGGTTTTAAGATACTTTTGGACCCAATCAGGGTCCCACCCTGCCCCCCCATGGCACTTGTGGCCCCAGGCATAACGGAGGCATTCCATTTCACGAGGCATAACGGAGCGATCGACAAAGGCTTTCCTTGTCAACTGATCCGCGTCTAGACTGCCACGCTGTGCTGGATCAGCTGATTTTTGGCACAGCGCGGTGGCCATTTTTATTTTAATGAAGTGGGAATTATTTAAATCCCCGCTTCATTGACTATGTCGGGTAAACTACTTTACATGACTCCGTCGTCGACGGAGCCATATAGTCTAGACACACCCTATCAGAGCTACCGTAACCAAACTTTGCATGGGATAACCTTTCCTCCAGGAGAAGGTTTTAAGGTACTTTTGGACCCTATCGGGCCTGAGCTCAAGCTGTAAAAATCAAAAAGTAACCCACCGCGCTGAGCTGCAGGGGCTGCCCTGTTCACCCTAGCTCTCGTGCCCTTCCCCTGCAGCCCCCAGCACCATCTGGGACTTGCCCCCTCCTGCCCGCAAGGTTACATAAGCGACCCTCTTCCCCCCGCCCCGGTGCCGGCACTCAGTGCCCTGGCGCCGGCATGCAGTGCCCCGACCCCCATGCGCACAATGGCTTGGGCAGCTGCCCTGCCCCCGCGAGCTGGGGTGCCCCTCCCGCGTGTAGCCTCCCCTCCATGCGGGGTCGCAAATCCCCCCCGGGGATGACGCGGACTTATATTTTAATCCCTATAGAAATCAGTGCAACTTTTCTACCATTCAGAAAAAGATAATGGACTACTGTTTTTCTACATTTTGTTCCTCTGGTTTCCCGAGCAACACTGGGTAACTCTAGCTAGTCAGTAATAAAAGAAAGCTTCTTGTGTTAGCTAAGAGGGGAAGATAATAAAATTAGTAATAAAATATACATTATATATAACAAATGAAGAAAGTTGATACACGAGGTACAAATCTGCAGTTTGTATTTCCTAACAATTGCTACATGAAGCTCAAGGTTTCAATTAAAAAAATCCGTCAATGGTAGAGTTACGGTCCATAAAAAGTAAGCATTTCACAATAAACAAAACCGTATGGTATAGCTCTAACAGTAGACATGAACGATAAAAATGATTAATCATGATGCAAAAAAGGCGGGGGTATTCAGCAAATATTTCTATTTTCTATTGAGTAAAAAAGCAAGATGAAGTACTCATGTTAGTGATGATGAAATACCCTATATTCCTTCAGTAACTAGGAAGGATGTTAAACAGAAACTATTAAAGTGAACTGTTTTTAAAATCTGCATAAACAACTTGCATCCTAGGATATTTGATAAATTGTCTGAAAAGTTTTCTGAACAATTACTGTAAATTTTTAACAAAATTTGCAACATTGGTAAAGATTTAGAGGACTTGAAAAAAACCAACAACTCTGTATGAATATTTTAAAAAGTTAAACTGAATAGCCCAGAAAACTAAGTGCCTGTTTGTCAGACATCAATACCAAGCAAGATCTTAGAAAGGCTGCTGTGGGACACCATCAATGAAGAACTGAAAATTGGTAGCATAATTAATGCCAATCAACATGGTTTTATAAGAACTGTTTTATAGAAGATAATTTTTTTGAAATGAAGTAGATACTTTTTTATGAAATCAAAAGTCTTGGCAAAGGTAACTGTGTTGACAGAATATCTTGGAAGACATTTAACTTAGTGATATGCACTGGATCACAAAGTACCACTCTGTACCCCATGGATTCATCATTTGTAAATGTCTGTCATATTTCATATGAAGAGTGCCATATAAAATACAATATGAAAAGTCATGAGCAGCTGAAACTCATTGTTCTGTCAAAATAAGCATATTATCAGTGCATTTGAAGTTATGAGATTTTGCTGTATGGTTGTTATTGAAATACATAGTGAGTTTGGGAGATGTCTACTGCTAGGTCTCCAGTGGCAACAAAGATGGAGATGCATACCCAAAAGGGCACTGAGCAACCATCACAAGCCATTGAACAGCTGGGGAATTATAAACAAGAGATTTATGAAAGCTTCAGAGGAGTTGCCGAGTTAGTCAGTAACTGGAAAAACTAAAAAAAAAAAACCTACCTCACCATGGTGATATTGGATAGGCCACTCCTTGCCGACAGACAATCCTCTAACCTCAAACAAATTCTTTCCAGTAACCACACCTTACTCATGTAGGAATCCACCCCTACAATCAACCCCCGGTGCCAACTCTATCCACACATCTATGCAAGCGACATTATCACAGGACCTAACCTCATAAACCACCACATCAGAGGCTCAATTTAACTGCATATCCACTAATGTGATCTGTTTCATGTATATTGGCCAAACTGGACAGTCTCTATAAGAAAGAATTAATGGCCACAAATCAGCAATCCGAAAAGACAACATACAGAAACCAGAGGGGGAACATTTTAATTTGCCTGGGCACTCATTAATGGATCTCAAAGTCACCGTGTTGTTTCAGGCCAATTTCACAAGCCACCTCCACAGGGAATCCACATCCTTCTTTTTTCTTCTCCCCCCATCTCCTATTTATTTAGAAACTGGACCTATAACAACTTCATTCATCCAAAGAAGTGGGTTGTTCCCACGAAAGCTCATGACACCATCTATATACTTTGTTACTCTCTAATGTACTGCAAGACTATTCATTGTTATTTAAGAGATTTACAGTTCGTTATGAGATAGCTGTGCAAGTACCAAAACGGGATTGATTAACTATGTGAATCAGCAAGGCCAATCAGGATATGCCTGGACCAGTATATAAAATAAGGGACTGCTATCATGAAACCACCCTTCTCCTCCCTCACTTACAACACTAAAGGCAATGAGAACACTGGGAAGAAGATGACTTTGAACTGAAGAGACAGGTCCAAGGCTCAGAAGGAAATTCAGCTTGTGTCTTAAGAACTGTAACCTACCAGAACATCCAGAGGGGTGAGAAAAGCTCATTGATTCAAATCTTGCTTAGTCTGAAAGCTTAGAACTCAGAAGGAGCTTAATTTTTATTTTTTTAGGTAACTATGTTTGACCTCTATGCCTACCACTTATAATCATATCAAAATCTTATCTTTCAGTAGTTAAACTTATTTTTGTTTTATCCTTACTAGTGCATTTATCTAAAGTGTTTGGGGAATCTGCTCATCTTATGTCCACTATCCTTTGACCAAGCTGCAAACTAATTAATAACCTGGCATTGTTCAATAGAAGTTCTTGAACGCTGTAAAATGGTATATTTCTGGGGGAGTGGTACTGAAGGCTGGAGGGATTTGCTGGTGTCTCCTGCTGTGTAATTCAGGAGTGGCATTGAAAGCATTCATTCACTTTAGCTCTGTGTGTGTGTCTCTTCATGCTAATGGCTGTGATAACAGGACCTGGAGGGATTTGCTGATTGCCACTAGCAAAGTGTTGAATGAAACACCCCAGAGCAGAGTGTTAAGGGAGCACGATAGTCCTACAATTCCAGTTGTACCTTGGAGATCCCATCATATTTAATATTACATAACATTCTGCTAATGTCACTATACCAGTGTTTCACAAACTGAAAAGTGACTAACTCACCGCAACCTGGCCCATGCCACGTCCCTTGGTTCCCTGTGGCTGCAAACGGCAAACCGGAGCCAATGGGAGCCACAAGGCTCTACTGCCGTGTCACCAGTAAACAAACACATTGGTGCGGCCAGTTAGCAGCTTTCTCAAAGTGGTTTCTCAGACTACTTTGAGAAACACTGCACTATACAATGCCAGTCAAAAACTGGTGTTATGTTAAACAATGACGAAGGGATAAATGGGTTATAGAAATCAACTTATATCTCGTGGCGTGATGGGTTCACTTAAATGTTTTCAAATTGGATACAATGCAAGGTCACATATCTAGGAACAAAAAATACAGATCACACTTAAAAAGTTCATGGATAATATTCTGGAAAATAGGGACTCTGAAAGAGACCTACAGATCATTGTCGACAATGATAGGAGCATGAGTTGCCAAAGCAATGTAGTAGCTAAAATAGCTGATATGTGTACAGAAAGATGATGTTAAGCAGGAGTAGGAAGGGGGTTCTTATTTCTGCAGACAGCATGTATCCAGTTGTGGTGTCTATACCATTCAAAAATAATGTTGGTAAATTGGAAAGGATTCAGAAAACAAGAATTACAAAATTTGTTTGAGGTCTGGAAACATGTTGCACAATGACATTTTAAAGAACCTTAATCTATTCAACCCAAGAGAAGGTTAGGAGGTGACTTGATCATTGTGTACAAGGTTGGGGCAAGGATTTCTAACAGCAGATGACTTTTTAATCCAGAAAAAAAAGCATGATGCGATTGAATGGTTGGAAACTGAAGCTAGACAAATGCAGGATAGAAATAAGGGACACATGTCAAACATTGAGGATAATTAAATACTAGAACAACTTACCTAGCAATGTGTTGGATTATCCTTACTGTGAAATCTTTTTAGAAATCTGTGTAATTCAAAACAGAATTTATGGGCTTGATGCAGAAATTATGTTTTTTGGTGACCTGTGTTTTACAGTAGGTCAGACTAAACCTTCTCTGGCCTTAAAATCCATAAAAAAAATACTAGTAGGATCACAGAGATTGACTTAACTTGCTTGCAAACCTCACAGAGTTTGCACTGCATAATTCAGAATTTTTCAGAAGTTCCCAGCTAAGGCTTTGTGCATCCAGAAAGAGCCTATAGAGAGATTCAGCAGAATGTATTTCTTAACAAACCATGGAACATCAATTCCACTCCTATGTACTCACAATCTGCAGGATCAATAAAAGGAGAGCTGATGAACGAATTCTTCTAACTACAATAGGGATGCCATTGGATGACAACTCACCATGGTGATATTGGCATCTTACACTATATTAGATTGTAGTAAGAGACTGAGGCTACGTCTAGACTACAGGCTTCTTTCGGAAGAACCTTTCTTTCAGAAGAGATCTTCCAAAAAAACTTCTTCCAAAAGAGAGCGTCCACACACAAAAGCACATAGAAAGAGCAATCTGCTTTTTTTGAAAGATAGCGTCCACACTGACGCATTTGTCTTGCATTTAAGCTATGATTACTATGGACGGAGTGGCCACCAAGGCACCTGTGCTTTTCCCTCTTTCCTCTTCTTTCGAAAAGAACTCCCTCTTCCCCGTCCACATACGCCTTTTTCCAAAAGAGCTCTTTCAGAAAAAGGCTCTTCCTTGTAGAAAGAGGATTACCAACGCCGGAAAAACCCCTCTGTTCTTTCAATTTACTTTCAGAAGAATTCAATTGCAGTGTGGACGTAACTCAGGTTTTGTCAGAAAAACTGCCATTTTTCTGATAAAACTCTGTAGTGTAGACATACCCTGAGTGACATCATGAAATTAAAATATAGTATAAGAGAATGAGAATAAGTGGAAGACCTGCCTAGTCAAAAAGTGAAGAATAAGGCTCCAGAGAATGAGCAAACTACATGATGTGAGTTAAAAAATTTTTTGTTCTGAGCCACAAGCTATGAGAAAAGAATAAGCCACTTCTATTTGACATATATTTGAGTTCTTATTTTATAAGATGATACAAAAGCAGGGACCTCATGAAAAATAAATGCATAGCCTTGGTATACAGCTGTCTGTATTTCTATTAATGTGTTTCTTTCTCCAATTTTTCTCCAAGAATCATGACAAATGTGTATCTAATAAAGTCTTTGAAATATCACCAATCTTATTTTCATTGTGGTCAATCACTTTATAGGCAGAATCGCAATAACCTTTTAAAAATTAATTTACACCATGATAGTTTTGGCTTTTCTAGCTATGTTTTTTGAAAGGACCTTTCCTTCTAAAACGTCAACTAAACCTTCAAATCTCTCCATTTTTTATTTACCACAGAGCAAAGAAAAACAGTACACTAACTTCATTCCTATACAGTATCATAAAGGGATAAGAATATTTTATTATTAGAATCCATACCATTCAACTTAGCAATTGGAAAGGACACTTAAAACATGAAGAGAACGCTTTGTGGCAACTACCAATGCCCATTACCTTCTCTGTTCAGTGGCTGTATTTCTTTCTTGTCAAGTCCTGTCTTAATGGACCATTCTTCTCAAAAGTTAATGAAATTTGATGTATTTCAGAGTTCTTCTGTGGGAAAATGTCCTGTCTTGCTGACAAATCCATCTAGAGAATGAGATCAGACTAGATGATCCAATAATGGACCTTCTGGCCTTTAAGTCTATGAAAAAGATGATAGTTTGGCAAGACTCTACAATGATCTCTTGCCCTTTAGCAACAACACAGTGGCTCCTAAAGGCAGTCTTCATTATTCCCATCACAGGTCAGCATGGTACTTTGAGAAAGCAGCAACTGCCAGATCACTGATGGCACTCTTAACTGATACAGCACTGACTCATAGTGTTGGGATATTTTTGACAATTACAGAATTCATTTGGAGTTAACCTAGAGCCATATTGCCTCAGGAGAGCATGAATACTTCCAGAACTTTAGCGAGTACAGGCACAGTGCATATACTGTACAGCACAAGTAGCTCCTATTTCCCTAACTGTTACTGAGTGAAAGGTAGGACCTCCACATTGAAGTGGCTTGTGACTAGAGAAGCTAGGAGTACACAGTGACTTTGACTATGGTTGGTCCTTGCAAAAGGACCACGAAGTGGAAACTCCTTGTCTCCTGCCACACCACACATAATCTGCACAAGGTTTAGTCACAGAGTAGCCTAAAATATTTTGAACTGTTTGTGTGTTTATTTATGGTTTAGCCATAAAGAGAATACCCAGCTTAATACATTTTTTTTATGTTTTAAGTGAATTTACTACTCATGAGTGAACCTGGATTCAAAGTTCTAGGGAGTAAAATCTATTCTCTCTCCATAGTAAGGATGTAAAATCCTGATTATTCAGTCTCAGAGGGATAGCCATGTTAGTCTGTAACTCAGAAAAAACTTAAAAACAAATGGTCCTGTAGCACCTTAGAGACTAACAAATATATATAGTCTCATGAGCTTTGGGGGGCACAACGCACTTCTTCAGATGAAGTGGGTTGTGCCCCCGAAAGCTCATGAGACTATATATCCATTTGTTAGTCTCTAAGGCTATGTCTAGACTACACCTCTCTGTTGACAGAGAGATGTAGATTAGGCACTTTGAAATTGCTAATGAAGTAGGGATTTAAATAAACCCTTTTTTGACAGATTCTGTAAACCTCATTTTTTGAGGAATACAGGATCTGTCGAAAAAGGGTTTATTTTAGACAGATCTGCATCTAGACTGCCTTTTTTTCGAAAAAGCTCCATTTCAAAAAAAGTGGTGGCCATGTTTATGCTAATGAAGTGTGGGATATTTAAATCCCTGCTTCATTAGCAATTTCGACATGCCTAATCTACATCTCTCTGTCGACAGAGAGGTGTAGTCTAGACACAGCCTAAGGTGCTACAGGACTAAGGATGTAAAAGACTAGTCGACTAGTTGATATCCCCACCCCCCTTTTGCTGCCTCTATAACAAAAGCCTCTATAAAGCGGGAGAGGGCTACTTCAAAACCGCAGATCAGCCCAGGGTCAGCTGGGGACTCCCAGTGGCATTTCCTGGGAACCCAGCTCACCCCCGGACTGTGAGTCCCCCACTGACCCCGGGCTCCATGGCTTTGAAATGCACTGGGGGACTCTTGCGCATTTCAAAGCAGGCACCCACATGCAGCCCTAAGTCAGCAGGACTTCCCGCTGGCCCCTGGCTGTACGCGGAGTTCTGCATTCCTCCTTTGAAATGTACAAGAGCCCCAGTAGGGGCTCTTGTACATTTCAAAGGAGGAATGTGGAAGTGCCTATCTATTAGTCAACTAGTCGATGGAAATTCGATTAGTGCCTATCGATTAGTCAACTAGAAGATTAATCGCATTTTAATATCCTTGTACAGGACCCCTTGTTTTTTAAATGTTCCCAATTATTCAATTAATCAGCAAACTGACTAAGTGGGATTGCAGGCAGGCCTCAGGGGGATTGGTTAATAATAAATATCACTGGTAAGCATCACGTGGTTACCAGTTTACATCTCTACTCCACAGTATGAGAAGCTGTTGTGTCTAGATAAGGCTTCCCTCAGGTTGCCCAGCTAATACCATTTATCAATTCTCTTAACTATCTGGTCTCATACTGCCCTTGTGAACAATTCTCTTACAATTCTAGACAACTATCTGCACATTCACTATTTAATTTCTTTCTTGCATATTTTACAATAAAGTGCTAAAATAGCTAAAGAACAGAAAGGCGGCTCTCTTTTCGTAAGAATTTCACATTACTATGATTAGCAACAATATTTTCTTTTTCACCAGGTACTTTGGAGGAATAAAATACATGGACCAGTAGATATATATCTGTTAACAAAAGAGAATGAGAATAATTTATGAGTAGAAAAATTCTGTGCGATCTAAAGATTTGTAACATCTAAGATTGTACACTCATGTCAAACCAGAAACTTAATTTCTTTCAAACATGATTATACTGTTCAAATGCAACCACAGTGCACTTTTGTTTGATAATACAATGTAAGTATATTTTGTGAACAGAGTCCCAAAATTCACTACAGAGATAAATAGCTATATTATTAAACAACAAGCAATGACAGGGAAAGAAATTAAGAGCCATAGGAAGCAGAGAAATATATTTTATGATTAGATTTGAAAAGGGATAGAGAGTCAATGAGGCTAAAAGAAAGGCTTTTCTAGGTGGCAGTGTAAAAGTTCAGAACGATCGAAGTAAACAAAGATGCTAGGTGAGCCGATGAATGACAAGATACAGTAAACAAACAAACACACAAAACAGATCATACTTTCTTTTCTGCTTCTTTTCTGAATGATGGCCATTTGGCCACAGAAGCACCAGTCACAAGAGAGCATGATGACAAATGCCATTGTAACACTAAATATGAAAAATTAGGGCACAGAGGAAAAAATGCTCTCACTGCTAAACACAGAACAAATAAAACATTGTGTCAATGGGGTTACTCGACCAAATAACGAAGCAGTGTGATTTTGAAATTATGACCGATCCTGAGTAAAAACAAGAGCCCACAGGAGGAAAAGGGATAAGCTTGAAGGCCTGTAAATATCCTCTGGAAGCCCTGAACCAAACAATCAGAAAGTAATAAAATATGATTGGACGACTGATATTCCCTTGAGCAAAGCTTTAGATGAGCAAGTTTAATACAGGAGGCACAATACTATGTAGGATAGATCTCATCATAGCATTAGTACAAACCATATTTTGTTATATAAAAAGTATCCACACTGAAGAAAGCGAAAAGGAAAAAAGAACATCAGTAAGTTCTAGAATGAACTGTGCTGGTGCGGAATCAGAGGAAGTAATTTTGTTTACCGATTTAATGATTTTGAGAAGGTCAGCCTGTGTAATGACATTGAGTTAATCAGCTGCTGGCATTTTAGAGAAGCAACTGTTAGACAATAACCAGGCAGAGCTGAGGCATATGGTAGCTTTAACTGTAGAAATTTTAAGTGCTAAAATGACTGACCAATTGCTCGAGGCATACAGAAAATAGTAACAGATATTGCCTTCACTGTTAACTTTGCAAGACAAATGTTAGGAGTTGAAACAAAGACAGGACTATGCAGCACTTTAAAGACTAACAAGATGGTCTATTAGGTGATGAGCTTTCGTGGGCTAGACCCACTTCCTCAGATCAATATGTGGAAGAAAATTGGCACAACCATATATACCAAAGTGATACAATCAAAAAAAAAGTGAACACATATAAAAATGACAAATCAGGTTTAAGAACAGAGGAGGGGTGAGGGGGGAAGGTTAGTGTCTGTGAGGTAATGACATTAGGGGTAATAACTGGGGAAGCTATCTTTGTAATGGGTGAGATAATTAGCATCTTTGTTAAGACCCGTACGCAAAGTATCAAATTTAAGCATGAATGACAGTTCTGAGGCTTCTTTTTTGAAGTCTGGAGT
This sequence comes from Rafetus swinhoei, assembly GCA_019425775.1. Taxonomy (NCBI): domain Eukaryota; kingdom Metazoa; phylum Chordata; order Testudines; family Trionychidae; genus Rafetus; species Rafetus swinhoei. The sequence continues at coordinate 162,751,582 of CM033424.1, forward strand.
TAAAATCTCTTTGAAGCCATATGCATGTTTTAAGGTCATTGAGAGAATGGTCAGTCTGGTTAAAATGGCAAGCAACAGTTTTCTCTCTGTGAGAGAGCCTGATGACCTTGAGGCTTTCTTTCGCCACCTCCGCCTACAAGAATATTTCCAAATTACCAATGAACATCAATCTGACCAACCAGACCCCCCCTATCAATACCAAAAGAAAAACAATTCTATATGGACTCCACCTGACGGTCGGAATTACAGTCTGGATTTCTATATACAATGCTTCCGCAACAATGCACAGACTGACATTATTCACAAATGACAAGAAGCGACATACAATCTCAGCCGCGCTGAACACTATGCTATCCAGAGTCTCAAAAACAACCTGGACATTATAATCAAACCAGCTGACAAAGGGGGTGCTGTGGTCATTATGAATAAGTCCGACTATGACCAGGAGGCAACTAGACAATTCTCTAACACCACATTTTACAAACCTCTCTCCTCTGATCCCACTTCAGAATACCAAAAGAAACTACACTGTCTCCTTAAAGAACTCCCTACCTCTACTCGGAACCAAATCCACACAGAAACACCTTCTGAACCCCAACCAGGATTGTTCTATCTGCTTCCCAAAATCCATAAACCTGGACACCCCGGATGCCCCATCATCTCAGGTATCGGCACGCTCACTACTGGATTATCCAGCTTTGTAGACTCTCTTCTCAAACCCTACGCAACCAACACTCCCAGCTATCTCCGAGATACTACCGACTTCCTGAGAAAACTACAAAACATCAATAACCTCCCTGATAACGCCATCCTTGCTACCATGGATGTAGAAGCTCTCTACACCAACATCCCACATGAAGATGGGTTACAAGGAATTAGAAACACTATCCCAGAGGATACCACTGCCAATCTGGTAGCAGACCTATGTAACTGTTCTCACCCACAATTATTTCCAATTTGGGAACAACCTATACCTTAAGATCAGCGGCACAGCCATGGGTACCCGCATGGCCCCACAATACGCTAACATCTTTATGGCTGACTTAGGACAATGTTTCCTCAGATCCCATCCCCTTTTACCCCTTCTCTACTTACGCTACATCAATGTCAACTTTATGATCTGGACCCAGGGCCAAGAAACACTGGATGCATTCCATAGAGACTTTAACAACCTACACCCCACCATCCATCTCAGCCTGGAACACTCTACACGAGAGATCCATTTTCTGGACACCACAGTACAAATCACCAATGGTAAATTAGACACCACTCTCTACAGAAAACACACTGACTCCTACAGTTACCTACATGCCTCCAGCTCCCATCCAGGACACACCATACGATCCATCGTCTATAGCCAAGCCCTTAGATACAATCGCATCTGCTCTAATCCCACTGACAGAGACCAGAAACTTCAGGATCTCTACCAAGTATTTATAAACCTCAATTACCCACCCAGAGAAATAAAAAAGCAAATTGAAAGAGCCAGACGAATACCCAGAAACCATCTACTTCAAGACAGACCCAAGAAAACTAACAATAGAACACCACTTGTCATCACCTATAGCCCCCAACTTAAACCTGTCCAACGCATTATCAATAAACTACAGCCTATTCTGGAACAGGATACTACACTCCGAGAGGCTCTGGGAGACAGACCCATAGTCTCCTTTAGACAACCACCTAACCTCAGGATGATTCTTACCAACAACCACAGGACATACCACAATAATACCAACCCTGGAACTTTCCCTTGCAACAAACCCTGGTGCCAGCTTTGTCCACATATTCACTCTGCTGACACCATTATTGGACCTAACCATGCCAGTTACAAGATCAAGAACACATATTCCTGTTCATCCAGAAATATAATTTATGCCATCATGTGCCTAAAGTGTCCGTCTGCTATGTATATTGGACAAACTTCTCAGACACTTCGCCAAAGAATCAATGCACATAAAACAGACATCAGGCTCTCTCACAGAGAGAAAACTGTTGCTTGCCATTTTAACCAGACTGACCATTCTCTCAATGACCTTAAAACACGCATATTGGTTCAAAGAGATTTTAACTCCAGACTTCAAAGAGAAGCCTCAGAACTGTCATTCATTCTTAAATTTGACACTTTGCGTACGGGTCTAAACAAAGATGCTAATTATCTCACCCATTACAAAGATAGCTTCCCCAGTTATTACCCCTAATGTCATTACCTCATAGACACTAACCTTCCCCCCTCACCCCTCCTCTGTTCTTAAACCTGATTTGTCATTTTTATATGTGTTCACTTTTTTTTGATTGTATCACTTTGGTATATATGGTTGTGCCAATTTTCTTCCACATATTGATCTGAGGAAGTGGGTCTGGCCCACGAAAGCTCATCACCTAATAGACCATCTTGTTAGTCTTTAAAGTGCTGCATAGTCCTGTCTTTTGTTTCAGCTAGACCAGACTAACACGGCTGCATCTCTATCACTATTCTACATGTTAGGAGTTGAAGTTCACCTATTGCAGTGTTTCTCAACCAGTGAAATGAGTACCCTTTGGGGTACTCGAGAGAAGTCTGGGGGGTATGTCAACACAACTGAAATTTTGAGAAAACAGAATTTTTGTATTAAGTTCTACAGTGCTTTATTATTTTTGTACTTTTTACACCCAAAAATTTAATCACTCGCCTGGGTGCAATTAAGTTGTTTAAACAAATGCATTGCAATTGTAGAAAAAAATATGCATGTCTGCAAACTGTAGGTACTTGGGGGTACTTATAGTTTTTTAAAGGAGTACTTTATAAAAAAGGTTGAGAAACACTGACCTATTGTATTAAATCATTTGAAAATGAGTAAATGTTTTAATATAAGAAAGAGAAGGAGAAAAGTTGTGGAAATATGAGATCTTTCCTTTGTAAACAATATTCCATTCAGCACTTTGGAAGTTGCTCAAACTAATAGGCTCCAAATTCAGGGAGCATATTTCATTTAATATAGTAATGCTCTTTAAAGAAACATTTCCCAATAATGACACATGCGGCAGCAAGAAGTACATTGTCAAATCAATAATTCTGAACAGCATTTCATAGAATTCTTTTGCAAATGAATAATACATAAATCCTTCATATAGTAAGGACCAATTAATATAGGTCAAACAAATTGACCATCATGCTAATTTATGTGCCTCTATTTTTGGATGGTGATTCACATTAGCTTCAAACATATAATAAAATATCAACAGCTTAAAGACCCCAACTATAGTATTTTGAGGTGAGAACTGCTAAATTGGCCCAATTAAATCAATGGGAACTTTCCCATTGATGTAATGGGCTTTGGATCAGGCCCAGTATTAGGTGACAAGTAACAAAGTCAAATTAACTGATGCCACCTAACAAGCTGGATTTAACCATGAAACACATCAGAGTGACATTCTCAACTGAATGCACAGCAGCAAATGAATATAAACACAGGAGTGGCACATATCCTTTAAGGAAATCAAAACATGCAGTTCTTTCCAACACATGAGTAGTGGTCCACATAGTTCTGAATACCATATTGCCTTAAAAGTACTGCAAAACCACAGCTCTCACTGCTTTCACTGTGAATTGTGGATGTTGAAGTAAAGCTGGTCAAGAATTTTCCAATAAAATGTATTTAGTAGAAAATGACAATTTGTGAAAACCAAAGTGTTTTGCAGAAACATACTGGATGCAACAAACTTTTGATGGTACATAGGGAGTGTTCTGTCAGAAAGACAAACATAAGAATGGCCATCTAGCCCAGTATCCTGACTTCCGAGAGTGGACAATCCCAGGTGCCCCAGCGAGAATGAACAGAACAGGTAATCATTAAGTGAGCCATCCTGTTGGACATTTCCAGCTTCTGACAAACAGAGGCAAGAGACACCATTCCTGCCCATCCTAGCTAATAGCCATTGATGGAGCTATCCTCCATGAATTTATCTAGCTCTTTTATGAACACTGATAAAAACTTGGACTTAACAACATCCTCTGGCAAGAAGTTCCACAGATTGACTGTGCATTATATGAAAAAGTACTTCCTATTCTTTGTTTAAAACCTGCTACCTCCATGTGGTGACCCCTAGTTCTTGCATTATGGCAACAAGTACATAACTTTTCTTTATTCAATATTTGCAAATCAGTCATGATTTTATAGACCTCTATCATATTGTCTCTTTTCCAAGTTTTAAAATCCCAGTCTTATTAATCTCTCCTCATATGGCAGCCATTCCATGTCCCTAATCATTTTTGTTGCACTTTTCCGGTCTTTTCCCAATACCAAGGTATCTTTTTTGAGATGAGGTGACCACATCTACATGCATTATTCAAGAAGTGAGCGTACCATGGATATATATAGACACACTAAGATATTATCTGATTAATGATTCCTAATATTGTTTGTTTTTTTGACTGCTGCTGCATATTAAATGATTTTTCTGGGATCCTTTTTAAGCTCTTCAGTCTACTTTGGACTTAACTATCATGAGGCATTTTGTAACATCTGCAAATTTTGCCACCTCACTGTTTACCCCATTCTCCACATCATTTATGAATATACAGTACTGAATAGGATTGATCTTAGTATGAACCCTGGGGGACATCATTAGTTACCTTTCTCTAGTCTGAAAACGAATTTATTCCTGCCCTTTCCTCCCTATCTTTTAACCAGTTATCAGTCCATAAGAGGACCTTCATTCTTATCCCATGTCTGTTTACTTAAGAGTCTTTAGTGAGAAACCTTGTCAAAGGATTTCTGGAAATCTAAGTACATTATATTCACTGGATTTTCCTTGTTCACATGCTTGTTGATTCCCTCGAAGAATTCTAGTAGATTGGGGAGGCATGATTTCCCGTCACAAAAACCATGTGACTTTTTCCTCAACAAATTATGTTCATTTATGCGTCTGGCAATTTTGTTCTTTAACTATAGTTTCAATCAATGTGTCCTATACTGAAGATACCTTTATAAGCATTTAATTGCCAGGATCAACTGTAGAGCCCATTTTAATAAATGTGACAAATTAGCTACTCTCCAGTCATTTGGCACAGGAAGTAATTTAAAAGATAGGTTACAAACCACAGTTAGTAGTTTCACAATTTCACATTTGAGTTCTTTCAAAACTCTTGGGTGAATGCCAGTGGCCCCACTGTTTGTTAGGCAGGGTTCCTGTTTCTGATGTAATTAAAAAAAATTGCTATTATTTTAAGTTTTTAGCTAACTGTTCTTCAAAAACCTTTTTGGCTTTCCTTATTATATTTTGACAGTTAATTTGACAGAGTTTATGCTCCTTTCTATTTTCCTCACTAGGATTTAATTCCCATTTTTTAAATAATGTCTTTCCATTTCTCAATGCTTCTTTTACTTGGTTGTTAAGCCACAGTGACTCTCTTTTGGGTCTCTTACTAAGTTTTTAAATGTGAGAGATACATTTGAGTTAAGCCTCTATTATCGTCAATTTTAAAAGTTTCCATGCAGTTTGCAGGGATTTTATTTTTGGTACTGTACCTTGTAATTTCTGTTTAACCTCCTTATTTTTGTGTAGTTTCCCTTTCTAAATTAAATGTCAGTGTTGAGCTGCTGTGGTATTTTTCCTGCCACGTGGATCTTAAATTTAATTTTATTATGGTTATTATTTTCAAGTGGCTCAGCCATATTCACCTTTTGGACCAGAACCTGCACTTCACTTAGGACTAAGTAAAAAATTGCACCTTCGCTTAAATGTTGCAGAATCATCTGCTCCAAGAAGCAGCCATTTAAGGGTCAAGAAACTTTATCTCTGCATCCCATCCTGAGGTATCATGTACCCAATCAACAAGAGGATAGTTAAAATTGCCTATTATTATTCAGTTTATTTTTATAATCTCCCTTGGCATTTCCCACAGTCATCATACTGGTTAGGTGGTCACTAATAGATCCCTATTGCCATATTCTTATAATTAGAGCATGGAATTGCTATTCATAGATTCTATGGAATAGTTTGATTCATTTAAGATTTTTACTTATTTGATTCTATGCTTTTACATATAGTGCTACTCCCCCACCAGCTCTGTCCTTCCGATGTATTTTGTACCTTAGCATTACTGTGTCTCATTAATTATCCTCATTCCACCGTGTTTCCATGATGTTTGTTATATTAATATTCTCATTCAATGTGAAACACTCTATTCACCCATCTTATCAGACTTCTAGCATTTGCATATATGTATGCACTTTAAAAAACTTGTCTCTATTTAGCTGTCTGCCATGCCATTACATGATGTAATTGAATGAGACTCTTCTTCATTTGACTGTTTCTCATCAGATCTTACCCATATGTGCCTTGTCTTCTGGCCAATGACCTGGCACGTCTGCTGAGACTGCCAAGATCTACTACTCAAGGGCAAACCTGCCCTACTTGGGTGTCAGGGATGCAGGACTTTCAGACTCCCTGGTATAGAGTGTAAAGACCCTGATAATACCAGCTCATTTTCCCCACACATACTTTAGTGTCTTAGATGTCTAAGATTCAATAACATTTTATGGAACTCAGATACTTCTGAAAATTTTACCCTTAGATGTTTTAAATTTAGGTATTAGTTTTTAATATTATCCATAGTCTGGAATGGCTGTGTTAGATTTTCATATCTGGGTCCTAGAAGAGAAACCCTCAATAGAGGAAAACACTTTTTAAATAATAAAATATTGAGGAATTTTACAATTGATAGTAAAATACTATCAATGTTAAAAATACTAAAATAAATTACATTAAATTGGCAACTATTAAGTGTTCATACACATGAATGCATATATTTTCAAGAGAGGAAACATTATGACCAAGCTTTTTTGCAACATATTTTACAGGCAAAAAGTTACTTTGAGTTTTCAGAAACTGGACTTATTTGTAATAGCATTCAGTTCCACTAAGTTATTCTCTATAAAAAAAGAGGGATTTTTATTAATTTTTCAAATATTTTCTCCCAGAACACCCTCACTACAGACTTTTGTTTGTTAATGAAACACTGACATATCAAAGAAGAGATGAGAAGGCATTTTATATGTGTATTGAAGTCAGAATAAAAATCTCATTCATGCCTCCCAAAATCTAACAACATATTCAGTGTTGTTTTTTCACCTTCCTACATCTTTAAAATACAAGAGTTATACTTTATTGGTGTAATTTAGGAGGAATGTGTTAAAATCTGTTTGTTTTGACCTATAGGATTATATTAGCTAATTCATTTAAACTATCCTTCAAGGAAGGCATACAGGATTAAGGCAGAAACAGTGGATATATATTTCACCATAGAATATTATTCTTTTTTAATTTCCCAGAAGAATACAGTTTGATTTTTAATATAATTTCCCACTTGCAATTATCTGCTTGTTTTTTATTATCATTCTGAAGCTATGTAGATACTACAGAATGAACCTCTATAACCCGGGACTCTGGTCTAGAAACATCCATGGTCCAGCAGAACCAGGTATATTGCTGAACCAGAGAGTCCCCTCCAGCCAGGTTCAAATGCACAGCCCTGGCTCTGGTGGCAGTGGGGTACGCAGCTGCAGTGGGGCCAGCATGATGGGGATCACAGACTTGGCTAGGGCTGACAGCAAAGAGTGCAGCCGCAGGTGGAATTGGAGGTAGTGGGGCCAGCAGTGCAGCTCCAGCTGGGGCTGGTGAGGTGAGGAGTGCAGCCCCACCTGAAGCTGGCATGGGAGAAGAAAGCCTTGATCGGACATGGCACGGTGGCACCTTTCATTGGTGGATGTGCATTTCTTCAGTGAAAGTAGTTATTTGGTGCCAAGGAAGTGTAAGAGCACAGTACCACAGACATAAGTATTACCTCTTTCAAACAGAATCAAGCCTAATGCATATATACAAGAATGTTTATATTAAATTAATCACGATTATTCCTTGCCTTAGGAACTTTTGCATTGCAATTATTTTAAAAATAAACTATATTATATATTAATTACAGTTTTTTAACTCTTAATAAGTAAAAGTATGCTACATGGAAGAGTGATTTCAATAAGCTAGACTTAAGTCTATAATGGTATTCAAACAAAGGTGGAGGCCTCTGTCCTGTTGGCGTGCCACAAGAAGTTGATATCTGTTAGTAACAGAAAATTTAAAACCCCAATTCATAAGTGATTTAAAAAAAATCTTTTAATAAAAATAAGCTTTAAAAATAAACAAACATATATCTTTGAGTCTTAAAGAAACTAATGACCCAATATATGATTCTAATAGTGGCATTTGGTCTAAACCATCAGTGAAATCTTATAACCAGTGTGGCAAGGTCAATCCCACTCCTGGGTCCCAGACCCTTCTTCAGTCCACAATCTCGCAGTATAGGTACTCCAGCATGGGTCCCACTTGCCCTTGCTGGGGTTTGGGCTCCTGTCCTCGGCTAAATAGGGGGTTGGGACAGATGCCCCTTGGTCAGCCTGGGCTGGCTAAACCATTCTCCCCAGCTACTGGCTGGACTCTCAGACTATCAGAGGAGGGGGAGAGGGAAGGAGGAAGGTGGGAATGGAGCCAAAACACTCCTTGTTGGAGCTCCTTACACCCCTTGCTGTCTCTGGCAATGCTGCTGTTCCTCTTCTCAGTTTTTCTGGTCTTTTCTTATCTGTTATATTCTCCATCTCACTCCAATTTCCTCTCCCCTTCCCCCAGCAGGGAAGGCTTTTTAAAAGGCAGCCTCAAGTGAGATCAGGTGGCCCTAATTGATTTATAGCAGCCCTGTCTCCACTGCTCCCACTCCACAGTTGATAACTCCCAGGTCAGCTGCTCCTGGCTGCCCTGAAGTTACCCTCTCCTAATTAGCCAGGGCCCTTGCTGCTTTTTAGAGCTGCCTCTCTCTCTCTCTCTCTCTCTCTCTCTCTAGTCCTCTGGCCTGACTCTGTCCCACCAGATTATGAAATGGTTATTACATTGTTTTAATAGTGCCTTCAGCAACAACCCCAATGTAAATCTTAATAACTCACTAATCTATAAGGGCTGATTCTCATCTCATATTGGCTTAACACCTCTATAGCACCAGTGGCTTCCTTGAATTTACTCCCTATTTACATGACCTCAGAAATCACACCCACAATCTTAAAAGTAACCAATGTTGTAATCCTGTAACAAAATCTACATAAATTTTTCAGTGACAAGAGGTAAAGTTTAATAAAAGTAACGAAAGGCCCAAGTATATCAGTATATGTTATAGCTACCTAGTATTTGTATGTGTAATTGTATTGTATAGGACAGCTAGAAAGTATGCAATAAATGCATTGGGCTTGTTTACATATATAGAAAGGTTTTTTTTCTTTACAATTGTCTACTTCCTAATGAAGAAAAATGGAGAATATTACTTCTATATGACATAGCTGTGTTCTATTAACTAAATAAATGCAGAAAGAGGAATGATGTAATTCTAGTCCTTACCTAAAAGCTAAGGGTAATAGTAACTTTACTGGAAACACATTTGCTTTGTTCACATTTGTTAAGATTTATATATTTTAAAGCTCCAACAACTCATTTTTATTTATTTTTGAGACTGATCACATGATGAAAAGTAATCGTTAAGAAAACTGATACGGTACACTCAGCAAAAGGAGAATATTAATCATATAAAATAAGTAGCCCGCACAGGATATAACCTTCAGTTACGTGTTGGATGATAATAGCTAACATGCTGAATACCAAAACATGTAGATGGTATCATGAACTTTCATGGGCGCAACCCACTTATTCCTTAAAGAATACGAGTAGCAGAATAAAATAATAATACAGCAAAAATAAATTGCAAGCTGCACAAACAAGCAAGTCCCCTAACTAGAGTAATGCACGTAAGAGAAAATGAGAAATGAATCCCCATACAATGCTTGTGGTGTTGACCTTTATAAATTATATATTACTCCTTCTGATTAAGCTGTTACTGCATTGGTGATGGTTAAGCAGCTAATAGACGAGTAGCTGTCTTGTCAAAGCAATATTTACCATTATTTAAAGTGGGTTGTGCTCACTAAAGCTCATGCTACCATATACATGTTTTATTAGTCTCTAAGGTGCTGCAAGACTATTTGTTGTTTTTTAAGTTTTTCGAGTTACAGACTAACTCAGCTATCCCTCTGAAGATGATGAATACCATAAGGAGGTCACCAAAGCAGTTCAGCATCAAAATTCAGTCAGATAACTAACTAGTACGTTACTGTTTCAAAGGAGTTATTGTGGTATCATGCTAACATTTACAACCCAGTCTTGCAAGAGTATAACTTTCGTGTCAAAAAGAGAATGTTCACTTAGTGCTCATCTCTTCCTTTAAGGAGTACAAGTAGCAGAATGAAATAATAATACAGCACAAATGAATGGCAAGCTGTACAAACAAGCAAGTCCCTTAACTAGAGTAATGCACTTAAGAGAAAATGAGAAATGAATCCCCATACAAAGCTTGTGGTGTTGACCTTTATAAATTATATATTACTCCATCTGATTAAGCTGTTACTGCATTGGAGATGATTAAGCAGCTAATAGACGAGTAGATGTCCTGTCAAAGCAATATTTAGCATTATTTAAAATGAGATTTTAGAAGTTCATTTTTGTTGACTTATTTTTAAAATAACTACTTAGCATTTGTGTGGGTGTTAATCTGCGTGTAATCACACACAGACACAATTATAGTCATGAAGGAGACCATCACTCTTCTCTTTTCTTTCATTTTAAGCCACTGAAAGTAATACCAAATACAGTGATATTTTCCCATAGGAATGTTGTAGTCTCCTCTTTTCATTGAGAGATGCCTGTGAAAAGAGATGTCCCTTGCACCACACTGTAAAGGTGACTAAAACACCAAATTAAGAAGCATTCTATCCTAGACACGCCTCTTCCTCTACAGCATACCTTAATATATATAGTTCTATAAAGAGGCTAGGAAAGAAACTGGTAAAGTATAAGTAGGAGCTAGTTGGCAACCATAAAATGAAATGGAGTCCCATTTACATAAAACAACACATGAAAGCAAGTAATTGAATATTGGTTAAATGCACAAGGGCTTATATACAAATTCAAGAAGTCTAGCTATTAAGATGGGGGCAACTAGAGTGCTTGGCACTAAATCATGGTACTGATATAATGGAAACTTGGTAAAAGGAGGATAGTCAATGGGACATAGTAATGCTAACGCATAAAATATATACGAATGTCAGAATAGATTGCCCAGGTGGGAGAGTGGCATTATATGTAAAAGAAAGCATACAATCAAATATTACAATCTTAAATGAAAGAAACTTTACCATAGAATCTCAATGGATAGACATTCTATGCTTGAATAAAATTAACATAGTAGTAAGAATAGACCACCAAACACATGACCAGGGTGGTGACTGATTATGAAAGTTTAGAAAGGCTACAAAGCAGAAACTGCAACAAGTGATTTCAGCTATTGTCTTATTGATTGAATAAATGTCATCCCAGGACCTGATACAGATGTACATTTTTCAACACCATAAAATGACTTCTTCTCAGAACAGCTAGTTCTAGGAAAGAGACAATTCTTGACTTCTCTCATCCACTCCATTTAGAACTAACTACAGCTGAATTACTTAAAGTACATCTACACAGCAGTGCTATTTCGGGATACTTCCGGTATCCTGAAATAGCATTTTCTGCATCTTGACAGTGCGCCCATTATTTGGAAATATCTTTCAAAATAACGGGCTCGCTATTCTGACATCCCAATAAACCTCGTTCCACAAGGATTAAGATAACGTTTTGGAATAGGGCTATATTTTAAATAAACTTGAAATAAGCTACACAATTTGCATAGCTCAAATTGAGTGGCTTATTTTGAGCTAAGGGTGCTGTATAGAGATTCCCTAAGTGTCCATAATGAAATTAAATTAAATTTAGTATTTTCTCCTTACAAAACAAGAGCAAAACACCAGAGTAATATTTAACTTAAAAAAGGGATTTCAGCAAACAAGGATGCTTGTTATACAGGGAGTTCTGACAAAGAATAAATGTGTGGATGCAGCATGGAGACTATTTAATAACACCTTAACAGTGGCTGAAATAAAAGTATACTCCATATCAGAAAAGACAATGAAAGGACCAAAAGAATGTAACCATAGCTAAACAGCAGAGTAATGGAGGTCATTAGAGCCAAGAAAGCATCCTTTCAAATTTGCAAGTAATCCCAATGAGGATAATAGTAAGGAGCTCAAATTCTGGCAAGTAAAGGGTAGAAGTATAAGAAGGCAGGTCAAGAAAGAATCTGAGAAACCAGTTGCTAAAGATGCAAAAACTACCAGTAATAATGCTTAAAGTACATCAGAAACAGGAAGGCTACCAAACAGGAGATGTCCAACTGCCCTGAAGGAGCACTCCAGGAAGAAAAGATCATTGCAGATAACTAAATTAAGTCCTTTCATTGACCTTCTTTGCAGAAGATTTGGAGGAGATACCCACATCAGAACTATCCTCTATAGGTGATAAATCTGAAGTACTAGAGCACATGGATGTATCAACAGAGGAAGTTTTAGAAGAAATCCTCACCAAAAACTCTTAGGCAAAGTAAGCTGTTGTGGAATAAGAGGAAAGTCCTCTTATGAATCAGTAATTGGCTAAAAGATAGGAAACAAAGTGTAGAACTAAATGATCAGTTTTCACAATGGAAAGAGAAATAATGGGGTCCCCAAAGATGAAATGAAATTCAACACTGGTAAATGCAAATAATGCATATAAGAGAACAAAATCCCACCTACTCATACAATATGTTGAGATTAAAAAAAAAAAGTGTTCATTACCCTTTCCAAAATACAAAAACCAGATGTAAACAAAATAAATTGTTAGGCAGAAAGCTTAATACTAACAAAAAGGAATTTCTTTTCCATACAACACAATTATCCTGTGAAACTCTTTGCCATGAGATATTGTAATGGTCAAACGTATTTTTAAAAGAATTAGATATGTTCAGAAAGGATAGGTCCAATTGTTATTAATCAAGCACTCAGGGATTTTACCCTGTGCTCAGAGCAAGCCTAAAACCTCAGATTGTCAGAAGAGGGAGGTAGATCACTTCAAAATTGCCCTGCCCCATACACTCCTCATGAAGTTTCATTTTTGGTGACTGTAAGAGACAGGCTACTGGGCTAGATGGGCCATTTGTCTCACCCAGTATGGCCATTCTTATCTTCTTAATGGTAGCTGCCTTAGCCTCGGTTTTACCATGTGCAAATCTAGAGAATCATCTAAGCAGAATACATTTTTTGCATAATATAAAATAGATTAATGTTTCTTAAAATTGCTGAAAGGGTTGTTCCTCTCTACAGAGTTTGGCTAGATTAAGAATGACTCAAAGTGGCTTTTAGAATGTTGGATATTTCCAAATATTTAGTTACTTGACTACAAGGTAATATAGCACTCACTTACCTACAAAATCCTGTTCAAAACATTACTAATGCTTAAAACTGATGCACTCTGAATTAAAGGAAATAGAACAAATATACAAACTATTGGGATAATAAAGTCAGACAAAAATGAACACCAAACCAATCTCGATATATGCATAATACACAGAAAGCTATTGATGGGTAAAATCACAAAAGGTTAACAGGTTGAATAATTATGTGAACTGTTCCACCTCTCAGAGGACCTCTGCAGGCTATGTAGCCTTCTGTCCAATAAAAGCCCAACTTCAATCCTATCTTTTGTTTGTTTTAAATTGGAATCACCAGTAGCCTGCTAGAGTTTTCTTGGCAGAAGGACTGTTCTTCTCTCTAGTGTTTTTGGGGACCATCATCTAAGGTTTAATTCTTAGAATCCCGGATGACATTTGGTGACTGGTGTAAGTGTCCTAGTACACTTCCCTCTTACATGCTCCCCTTTGCCTTCCCTGGTAAACTCCATCTCAGCCCTATACGCATAGCCTTATTTCTCCCATGCCAGTTTCCTCTATTACTTTTCTCCAAAACCTTCCTACAGATCTCCTTTTTTGCTATTTTTTCCCTCCAAAAGCCTTTGTTTTTCACCTGGCCTCTCTTTTGCAGATCCAGAGAGATCTCCAATTTGAAAACCAGGCAGTTAAAAAGCCACATCTCCTCAAACATGTAACCAAAAATCCATGCACCTCTCCCCATGACTCTTTACATGACTGTCAGCCTCACTGTCTCCTCTCCCAGCTTCCAGCCCATATGCAATTTCCCCTATCCTCTCCTTCAAGTCCTTCCTCTAACTCAGCCCAGAATACAGCGTAGCAGCAATTTCTGAAGCCTGGGGCAAGTCAGTTTGCATTTTATATATAGTTATAATATTAATAAATGAAATACAATAGTTTTTTTTATTTTATAAATATTAACTTTACCTTGTATGCCTTAAAATCTACATCAGCAAGATCAACAAAACAAGAGTTTCAAGGGCAAGCCATATTATTAAATGGTGTTGGCATAGCAACCAAGTAGGTGATCAGGCATTGTGCTATAGACTGAACAAAACAATAAAAAACACTCTTTAGTTCAAAGAGTTTACAATTTAAGTAGAAAATGGTGGGGGAGAAGAAAGGAAGTATTATCCCTATTTTACAGATGGGGAATGGAAGCACACCAGTTCCCTGAGTAATACTTTCAAAAAGGACTATAAGGAACTATTAGTCACTTAAGTACTAATGCAAGTGTGATTTAAAAGCCAGATTGTTCAATGCCATTTAGATACCTGACTGCCATTGAAATCAGTGAGAGCTGGATGTCTACATACCTTTGAAAATCTGGCCTGTAGGTACTTAGGAGCATATAATCACACTATCAAACAGAATTGGGCTCCTAAGTGCTCAATTCACTGTTGAAAATGGGATTTAAGATGCTAAATTATTTACCAGCTTCTAAAATTTTTATCAAAAGAGATTAAATGAGTTGCCCAATGTCCCGGAGGCAGAATCAGCAACTGAATCAAGTCCCCTGTGTCCCAATCACCGCAAAGCCTCCGATCTATGATTTTTTTTTTTTCATAATTTTGTGGTATGATGATTTTCAAAAGCACCCAATTCCCCTTTCAGTCCATGAGGACTGGGTGCCTACCTGGTTCAGGTGCTCTTGAAAACCCACTAGACATCTATCTGAATCCTTAGGCACACTTTTACCTCAAGAGCCTAAGTCATTTTGAAAAGAGACTTGGGACACTTTTCAAAATTTTATCTCTGTAACCTTTCAAATCTTGGTTAATTGTCTGAATAAAGAAAAAATACAGTCATGAATTAGAGTGATATAGAATTACATGCCAGCATGCTCCACAGTAATAAGTGTTCATGTAGACATGCCCCAAGTCTTCGTCCAGATCTAACAATCTTCATCGCATGTGGGAAAGAGTACGTATATCTGTTCTGCGTTAGACAACTTAAATCTCCAGCACTGTCAGTTTGGAACTCTTCACCAACACAATATTCTGTTAATTAAAAAAAAAAGTTACAACAAAGTAATCAGTTTTAGACAAGTGGAACTGGACTTCACCTCACCCTAAAATCAAGCCCTGATTATACTATTCACAAGAAACAGCCTTTGCTTTCATTCTTTTTCAAGCTGTCAAATGTCACATTGGCTACGTCTAGACTGCAGGCTTCTTTTGGAAAAAGCTTTTCCAGAAGAAATGCTACGAAAAAACTTCTCCAAAAGAGAGTGTCTACACAGCAAAGGTACATCAAAAGAGCAATCTGCTTTTTCAAAAGATAGCGTCCAAACTGAATGGACGGTATCTCACATTTAAGCTGTGATTGCTATGGACAGAGTGGCCACCAGGACACCTGTGCTTTTTCCTCTTCTTTCGAAATAACTCCCTCTTCCCCATCCATAAACACCTTCTTCCGAAAGAGCTCTTTTGGAAAAAGGCTTCTTCCTCGTAGAAAGAGGTTTACCAATGTTGGAAAAACCCCTCTGTTCTTCTGATTTTCTTTCAAAAGAATGCAATTGCAGTGTGGATGTAAGTGAAGTTTTTTTTTTTAAACAGCCGTTTTTCTTTAAAAATGGAAATTTTTCAAAAAAAACCCATGTAGTGTAGACACAGCCTAAATGTACTAGTCCAATCTCAAGATTGGCTGCAGAGTGAACACAAACCAAAACTGCAAACGACACCCACCCACCCACTCACAAAGCTGCTGTTTTCATGGCTCGCTAAACATATTTAGTGCATTATTCATATTCATTCAATGAGGCAAAGCACTATGACCACCTATCCAACTCATTTTTTAACTTTAGAAATGTTAGGCCAACAATATTTTCCTCTGTTCCAAATTCAGTACATAATTCCACTCATATCCTCCCTTTAAACAAGTAATACTTTAATGTATGCCACTGGCCTGGATTCAGGCTAAGAGCTCAATGCTGATGAATTCTAAAACACCTGCAAAACTGGTTCTTTGCCACCTTGAGACCTTTTCAAGCTTCTCTATGTAGCGGAACAAATGTCCTTGTTAGTGGGTAGAATTACTCAGTCACCTCCAGGTGCATAATGGAAGTTGTGCTTTCTCTCTGCTTGTTCACTGCAGAATTTAGTTTATGAATTTATTGATTTTTGCAAAGATTTATGAAGAGCTAAAACATAATGAAAAGCAAGCACTATTTCCAGACCAGACCTAGATTAGGTAACTTTAGATATGATATGGAATAGGGTTCCTTTACAAAACAAACAAACAAAAAACCCAAAAAAACCCAGGTAATAGGGATGTTAATTGTGTAAACAGCTACATGCTACCAGATAATCCTGTGTTTATTAGTTAATCCTACTGACTATGGGCACCGTCTCCCACTGCCTCTGTATCAGAGGCAGCAAGGGGGAGGTGGGAGACGGTGCCCGTGGGAGATGGTGCCCTGCACATACTGGCTCAACTCCCATGGAACCTCCTGCCTCCCCCTCCCCCACCCGCCCTATGCTGCTGTCTCTGTATCAGAGGCAGCAGTGCAGACGGTGGGAGGGCAGGTGGGAGCCAATACACATGAGGAGCTGGGTTTAAGATGGATCTGAATGTGTGCTGGCTTCCACGGAGCCACCTGACCCCACCCTGCCTCCCAGAAAGGCAGCACCAGCTCCCATGGAGTTGCCTGATCCCTTCTCCCCCCCCCTGCCATGCTACTGTCTCAATAGAAAGGCAGCAGCATGCCATGGGGGGCAGGCAAGAGACGGTACACATGAGAAGTGGCTTTCAAGCTGGCTCCAGGCGCATATTGGCTCCTACGCAGAGCCACCTGCCTCCCACACTGCTGCTTCTTTATCAGAGGCAGTGGGCAGGAGGGGTCAGGAGAGGGCTGGTGCTCACTTTAAAACCAGCTCTCTGTGAGCACTGGCTCCCAACTGCCTCCCCTCTCCCCCCCCATCTGTAACCACTAAAATTTCAAGCAGTTACACATTCACACATAAAAAGTTAGTTAACATCCCTACCAGGGAGTTAAAGTAAATAAATATAAAGGGTATCATTATCATCATTGTCCTTCTAAGGTTGAATTAAGTTGCTATGGCACAACTATATTTACACTCACTCAGTAGTCTCTTTGTGTTGTCAAACTGGTGTAAACAGACCTTTGCATAAATGAGAACCAGACTCAAAAATACTTTTTCAAAGGTCGTTTATTAAAATCCTATGCTGTTGAAGTCCTACAAATACACTGGAAATTACCAAGTATAATTCATTTCAAATGGTAAAGATACAGCTCTGTAATGATTCATTTGACTAGGGTAAATGCTGGTCAGATAACACAATAATTTTTCAAAGGCTCTATACTTGAGCTGAAATATCTTTTGGTGTAGTTGATTACATATTCCTAGCTAATGGCAATTCTAACGTAGGCAACCAGATTCATTAGGATACTACAGTGTTGCAACAGTTCCTAAATTCTTACATAATTAGTTATACTGTAGCAGCATTTTTAATTGCACAGCAATGTTGATATTAATCATTGCTGGAATAAATATCATTAACTACATTGGTAAAATGAACAAGGATTCAAACTTTGCAATCAGTATATGGCTGTAATAAGAAAATCCAACAATATAAGGAACGATGCAATGCCATTTTACATCAATATGTCATTATTGAAGGTCTGTTATTGAAAACAATCCTAACGTGCCCCCACAAAATGAAAGCAAAACAACTAGTTTAGACAACCAGAGTTTGATTCCCACCCTCTTTCTTTTCCTCCAGCCACCTCTCCCCCCCCAAGAGTATTGGCCAAATATTCTCATGGTAGCTGAATATGGAGTGTTTTTGTCCAGATGGCCAGAAAAAAGGAAAGGGGTTATCTTCCCCCCCTTTATGAAACTTTGTCTGCAAATGCATAGAAGTGTGTGTGTGTGGGGGGGGGAATGGGGAAGTTTCTCCTGGATGGAGAGGAGAGGAACAAGTGAGTGGGGATGTGTCCCCCCTCCTTCTAGTTGCCCAGGAGATAGGAGGTATTTGTATCCTGGTCACTTACGGAGAAGTCCTCTCTCATGGAACTCAAGACTAGCAACACAGCTATTGGCCAAATATATTTTTAAATATATTTAGTGCTTGAGAAACATTCTAAATTGACAGTCCTACAGAACCAGCTGCAAGCTATTGAATGCAGCTACTGTCTTTTGGTTGTGAGTTAGTACAGTAAATAGCATGACAGGTTCCTGGTCCCAGGGCGGGGCCCTAGGCAATACTGCAATAACAATATAATTAATAAATAGTACCTCCAAAGAACTGAAAACAGGGTTCTGTCAAAGTGTGTATGTGTGAGACAAAAGTCAATGTCAATAAAGTTTTGACTTCCTGATTTTTTTTTCAAAACGAGAAATTCAAGTCTAAAGAACTAATCCTGGATTTTTATTTTCTGAATAATGCACTATACTGTACCCACACATTTTTTTTCTGTTTTAAAATATATGGTAGTTGAAAAACTGTAATAAAGTGCTGTGTGGTGGTGTAGGAAACTACTCACAGCACTTTTTTTCCCAAATAATGAAGTAAAATATGAGAAATAATACTTTTCACATCGTATTGTTCTGGGTTTTCCTCATATTTCCCCTGTGCACTAACTTTTTTTGGCAGGTGAATTGCAATAAGACTATGTAGAAAAAAGTATGTTTTCCTCAGACTTTAATTTTTCAAAATTTCTTTCAGGAAAACTGAAATTTTGTACCAGGAGAAGGGTACTTTTCCCTTGAAAAATACTGCAGCCAAAACATCTCCTATTTTCTCAGCAGTTCTATATAACATGATCAGATGGAAGTTCAGTGGCATACGTGAAAATAACTCAATTGTGGTCAGTCTAGTTCAGAGAGGACAGACGTTCATCTTATTAAAAACATTATCACAACTAATACTAGGAGGCACTTTTGCTTAAGTTAAGAAACATGTTCATTAAGAACTTGAATAACTCTGTCCCTGAAAAACAAGGATGAATGGAGTGGCTAAATCTCTGGGGTTATCATTCTGGAATCATTTAGAAGCAATACATTCAATGTCTCCTCAGTTGTGATTTATAACATCCCTAAAATGCATTCAGCACACTCCCACTCATGGAACCAGATGTTCTGTCTACTTCCCTCTTCCGGTCTCCCCACTTCGGGGTCATCTGCTCTTGGGAGGAGAGAAACCCCAATAGCAAGTCTTTGCTTTTCTAGAGCATGGAAACTGCAGTTCCAGTTGGATCATATGTGCATCACATATGAGGGCATTCTTCTTAGTTTCCACCAACTGAATGATTACATAGACTTGGGATCTCAATCTTACTTAGAGAACCAGATGCTGAGAGTTATTTAAAGACTATGTAATAATCAGTTTTAAATATTTTTAAATGGTCTACAATTTGGTTAAAAAGGAACTGACAGACTTTGTGGTCATGTTAATGCATTGGTGAGAGTTACTGGATTACTTTATGTAAATTCATTAGTTTTTGATTAGCAGTCACTTCATCTAGCAAAGGTAGTTCTAGAGGGTACAAGTCAATCAGATGTTGGCTTCTTATCACCACTGCAGATGAGCAATATTTACTCTCAAAGATTTACAAAGCAATGTTTTATTGCTTACACTGCCTGAAATTAGCAGAGAAATTAGATAGCCAAATAATCTATGGGAATCATAATTTCCATACATCCATACAACACTGGCAGATACCTATAGAGAATTCAGATGCCATGAAGCTATATTTCATTTTCTATTTCCATTCGTTTGTATTTAGTTATGGTACACATAATCTATAACATATTGGAGATTAGATTTTAAAAATGTTTTTAACAATTCATGTTGTTATCCAATGATAAAATCCATATTATCAGTCACTGCAAGGCCAGGAGCACTTAGAAACACTCCCAGGCTGCCAGGATAATTTAGCTCTGAGCAATAATTCCTGTTCAAAGTCCTGCGCTAATATTGTAGTGTACAACTGTACCATCTGGATTATAACACCATACTGAGTTTGTTAACGAGAAGTAAAGGAGATATATAGGGATATGAGCTGTCACTAGTGCAATATGTTGACCATTGTGGCAGAAATGTGACTTACATTGCAAGTGTGTTAATAGATGAATTAACTGTTACTGTTACTTCAATTACTGTTACTGTTATTTCTCTCACTACATCATCAACATACATCCCTTCCCCAGATTCCTTGGCTTGCTATCGGTATAAATGCTTGTGTATTCTATTATACATACACATAAACCATTGTATCACTAGTAAGAAAGGAAATGTTTCTTAGTGTTGGAGTCTTTCTGCAAATGGGAACTTGATTTGTAGGTTTATGAAAAATAGTAAAATGCCTAATTAGAGGACACAGGAAGAATGACCACTAAAAAGCCACAGGTTCCACAAATCTTTGTCAATTATAATTGTAATATTCTAATGTGTGAGCTTTATTATTTCTATTTTTGTTAGTGTTCTAGAAAAAATAAGGAATTTTGACCTCTTACAAATGTATGGCATTTTCAGAACTGGGAACGTGAACAAAAAATTGCTTCCAGGCTTAGTGAAATACAAGAATTCAGAGTATTCCTCATCTTTTCCTTACATTCCTTATTTAAAAATGTCCTCTTCCTTATGATGCAATCTGGCTAACAATAAAAAAATGGCATTTCAAGATATTTTCAACCAAATGGCTGAAATTTACAGCAAGAATCATTCATTTTGGCAGCTAATCTTTTTGCTCAGTGGGAGACCTCACTCAAGTGTGGCCATGAAAGCAATTTCCATGTTGATGAAGACTGAAGCCTTGATCAGTCTGTGCCAAACAAGTGGGGGGAAAAAAAACAAAAATCAAAAACAGGAAGATACCAATATCACAGCCAGACACATATCTACCTTTTCAAGGGAAACAGAGTACAAAAACATACAGTAGCTATAGTACTTGGATTTTTTTTAAGAGATCCACACTTAGTAGTGTTCTATGAGGCAGAATGTTTTAATAGAACTACTTGTAACACCTTATTTTCAGATGTTTATAACACAGCCATAAAAATCCATTAGGATTGATGCTTGGTATATTACTTTTCAGTCAGCCCTGAAATAGATTTCTTTTGAAGTGTAAGCTACAAAATAATAGATTTGGTCATTTTTAAACAACAGAGAGTAGGCAGAACAATAGTTTCACTGTCTCCTTCTCTTCCCTCACCACATGAAACAACAACAACAACAAAGATTTTCTGCATTCCAGTGATTACTTTTTTGTTGTGTTTTTGGCACAACTCAATAGAAGCTAGACTGCACAAAACTGGTGAGGTACGTAGGTAACCTATACCATGTTTGAATTGGCAGTGTCTATAGCTGCAAGAAGAGTAGTGGTGCGTAAACATAATTTTCTTTGTTTGGAGATGGGTTCTGAAGTATTTCATAGTTGTAGTAATATTTGGGACAGATAAGTATTTAGTAGCAGACTGAAAACTCCTTCTACACTCCTTCTCTGAAGCCCTGCCCCTTCCCGGAGGATCCCATTCACTCTAGCCCCTGTCTCCATCCATTGATCACTCTTTCCACCCTCACTCACTTTCACTAAACTGGGGTAAGTGGCTGGAATACAGGAGGGGGCTCTGGGCTAGGTTGGGGGTGCTGGTTCAGAGGTGGAGCTGTGGATGAGTGGTGTGGGTTGTTGGATGGGGCTCCAGGCAAGCACCAAGGCATTTGGAATGTAGGAGTGGGCTCAGGCCTGGCACAAAGTGTTGGGGTGTTGGAGGTGGTTTGGGATGCAGGCTCCTGGAGGGAGCTTCAGGCAGGAAGCTCAGAGTGCAGGCTCAGACTGGGCAGCGTTTACCTCACGTGGCTCCCGATCAGTGGTGCAGCAAGATTAAGGCAGGTACTTGCCTGCCCTGGCTCCGCATTGCTCAAAGTAGCTGGCATGTTTGGCCCCTAGGTGAAGGTGCAGCCTGGTGATTGTTCTGCATGGCTCCTGGCCAATGGGAGCTCCAAAGGCAGCGTTCAGGATGGGGGCAGTGTATGGAACCTCTCTGGTGTCCTTGTGCCTATGGGCCACAGAGCATTTGGGACATGCTGGTCACCTTTGAGGCTTGCACACAGCAATGGCAGGCAAGGAGCCTGCCTGAACTCTGCCATGCCACCAACCAGACTTAAAAGCTGCTGACTAGGGTTCCTTTTTGACTAGGTGTTCCAGTTGAAAACCAGACACCTGGCCACCTTATGTGCTGATATAAGCAGGATCTGAAGGAATGTGTCTTTGACAGCTAACTGGAAGTGGGGAGAGACCCTGGGTGTGTTTATGTAAATACAGTTTGCTCGTGCTTTGCTTAGATTTGTTAGATATTCAGCAGCTGGATCAAAAATTAAGTTGACTACAATGAGCAAAACATCCCCAGTTATGTCTGTATTAAATGCAAGGACAGCTAAAATATGGTTACCAATTTTTGTAATTTTGTGGTAATTCAGAAAAGTAGGACTGTGCTAAATTGTTCCAAATGTAAGGGCTCACAATTAGCAGAAATAATCTTGCTAAGATGGGGTGGGATTTCAGGGCACGTCTACACAGAAGGGCTAAAGTCGAATAAAGCTATGCAACTTCAGCTACGTCAATTGCGTAGCTTGAGTCGAAATAGCTTAACTTGGCTTTTGGTGCTTTCTGTATAGCAGGAAAGTCGAAGGATGAACACTCTTTGGGTTAGAGGAGTCAGACTAAGAAGTCCGCCAGTTCACCATAATTTCGAAATAAAGGCTTGTACTGTAGACATACTCTTTGTTATTTCGGAATAACATCAGTTATTCTGAAATAACACTGCTGTGTAGATGTACTCTCAGAGTTCTATGAGAGAGGGGATGAGGCAAGGCTATTGTAATCAGGAGGCTACATGGCCCCACTACCTGGAATAGTTTGACCTGTTCTCCCATCTCCCCCACCACTGCTCTAAGACCAGAGCAAAATAGACACATTAGATGCCTTTTTTAAGGCTAGGTCTACACTATTGCTTTTTTTTTTTTAAAGCTACGCAAATTGCACTCCAATTTGCATAGCTTTTTCCGATTGCTTTTCTGGAAGAGGCTTGTCTGCCAAATGGGGGAAAAGCCTTCTTTTTCAGTGGAGCCCTTATTCCTCATAGAACGAGGTATACAGGGCTCCCCAAAAGAGCACATTTGCTCTTTGGCAAAAAAAAGCAGAAGAGCAAACGTGTTCCCTGGACATGGCGGAGGTTTTCCGGGATACCTCCGGTATTCCAGAAAAACCCGCCAGTCTAGATGTACCCTTAATGGTGTTGGAGATGTTTCCTCTACCCTGTTTGCTAAGAGTTTAAATCACTAGGAGCTGAAATCACCTGAGATTGATGGGCACATGTCACAGCAAAGAAATGGATGGCAAAGGATGGCGACTGAAAGCCAACAGGGCGATGGTGAAGAGATGTGATTAGTGGTCAGCAGATGGCGAGTGACCAGAGCGGCAGATGGCGAGTGACCAGAAAGGTGAGTAAGATGCCTCCTTACCTTCCCCCACTGAGGATGGGAGGTGAACTCTGTGGATACACCTCTGAATCTGGGTCTGCCCTGAGTAAGGGTAGCAATTGTGAGTGGGATGCAGAGAAGGGGTGGGCATGTGAAGGGGACATTTACATTGCTGGACGTAAAAACCTGAGAAGAAAAGTCATTGCCCAACCTTTTTGGGGAAGGACTTTTACTCATGGGTTTATGTTTATGAACTCTGTTTGCAGTGTTTTCCCAAATTAATACCAAGTTATTTCCCTCCCTTTTTATTGTTTCCTTTCTATGCTTAGACCAAAAAGGACACATCTTATCCCCTTCCCCTGCATATATTCCATAGAATAACTGCTGTTACTTTGAAATTCTGTAAGAATATTACAGGAAAAGAAACAGACAAAGCATTTCTTTCCTGAAAGCTGTGTAGACCTCATACCCTGGTCTGTAAAAAACAATATTATATAAACACCCTCAGTTTCAAAGCAGAGTAACAATTAGCAGTGTGGATTGATTTAAATAAAAGCAATTTAAGTTGTTGATTTTAGTCATGATTTAAATCACTAGGAAATCTTGAATTGAAAAATTGATTTTATTAATGTTTTGCATCTGTACTTTCTTTATAAAGTTGGTTTTCATTGATTAGTAATCATTAAATCATGTTGGCTTGAAACTAAATATCAGCTGCATACTAAAGAGAGTTCTTTGCTAATCAGGAGGATATCTATAAACACTTATTTAATCAAATCTATAAGGAAGTTTACATTTATTTATATTCTTAATTTTAATGTATTATGTTAGAAAATGGTGAATGATATTTTACTTATTACATAATCAGGTTTTTTATTAGGGTTACGATTTGTGTTAAATTCTGTTTGGATAGAGATTCAAATTCAATTGAAAATGCATAAAATAGCATTTTTTTTATTACATGCAACTATCTTAAATGTGCTGGAAAAAGAAAAACAGTATATCCATAGTTGGCATGTAAAATTCACTGATTTATTAAACAAATGAAGCATAATCTGAAGTTAATCAGTTCAATTAATTTTTCTGGTTACCATGTCCTTCAAGATTTTCTATCTAAAAGATCTCACACTCTCACACCTATTTTTTATTCATAGACTAGAATATGAAGACAAGCTTTCTTGCTTTCTCAGATCCCTAACTGTTTCTGAACTTGAATGAACTAGACATTGAACTGAACCAATGGAATGAATTGAAATGAAGATACATTTGAACCTCTAATCTGGCAACCCTGGAAAACAGGATATGCCAGATTAAGGAATGTTTGCAGAATGTGGAGGACGCTGGGGTGGGATCTGGAGGAAGGGAGGATGCACAAGGGGGGTAAAGGGGTGCCCTGCTCCCCAGGAAAACATAGCTCTGTGCTCCTGTCGCTCCCAGGCAACACTCCCCAATACCATAGGAGTGGCAGAGGAAAAAGCTCCTGAGAAGCACTTCACTGCACTACCGTCCCCCAGCTGGAAGGGAAGAGGAGCGGCAGCACACAGACCCACTTCCTCCTCCCCCTGCCAGGGTCTGAACCACAGTTGCTCTTAGGTCAGGGACACCCAGAGTACAGCGGTTCAGGTGTTCAGTCTCTCTGCATATGCAGCAAAGTCAACTGGAGTTAAAAGCTAGTTTAAGAACTTCCACTGACTGTGGTTCTAGATGTTTAACCAGTGACTGCTAATGCATCAGTGGTTTAATTTTCATTAAAATTTGGCAACAAACACATACTATTTTTTTGTATTTTGTTTAAATGATTTTAATAGATTACAATATGTTCAGGGCTTAGCATATGTTGTCACTTTGAAATAATTTTTAAAAGATAAACCTTTCTTTAATTTAAATAAAAAAATCCTTTTTACTTCCTTTTGTAAAAAAAAAAAAAAAAAAAAAAAAAAAAAGATTATTGGTTTTTACCCTGGCAATTGTTGTAACTGAATGCAGAAAGTCCCAGCCATTTCCATTAGGAGCTATGTTAGCGGTGTTATGTTGGACATTGCTCCTTTTCCTTATTTCACTAGGAAATAGGAAAAAGGAAAATGTTTTGAAGAAGAGAGCAATAAAAATGAACATATATAAATGCTCGAATGACCTCTGTTCAGAGTAAGCCTCTGTCCTACTCTGAACCGAGTTTTGTTAGTTTGTGCCAGAACTTTTGCTATTCTCATAAAACTTATGTATTTGATACAAGTGCATGTGTGGGGATGTGCACCAATGATCTTCCTCTGAGGAACTAAGTACACCCAGGAAAGCCTCATGTACAGCAAAGTTCCAAGAGACTGCCCATCTACAAAATATTGTATCTCAAGATTCAATTTATTCACCTTGGGGATGAAATTGCTTGTTTCTCTAAGGTGCCAGCACACTGATTTAGTCTCTTTAACTCACCTGCCATTTTTGCTCTTGTGACCTGGCACTAACTGGTTCTTTTGTTCAGTTTAAGAAACAGAAAGGAAGGTTACTTTCTTGGTGCAGTAACTGGAGTTCTTTGAGATGGTTTTCCCTGTGGGTGCTCCACCTTAGGTGCTTGAGAGCTGCTGCGCCTCTAATCGGAGATTTTCAGTAGCAGCGCCCATAGTTGTCTGTGCATGTGGAACTGTCAGTGCGTGACATTTGAAACAGCCATCCCGCATGCACAGCCAGCTGTCCCCTCAGGTCCTTCTCTGACCCGGATATAGATGCGTCCGAAACAGAGGGAAGGAAGGATGGGTGGTAGAGCACCCACAGGGACAACCATCTCGAAGAACTCCAGTTACTGTACCAATTGAGAAACCTTCCCTTCTCTTTCGAGGAGTGTCCCTGTGGGTGCTCCACCTTAGGTGATTATGAAGCAGTAGTTATGCTTGGAGGTGGAAGCTTTGGGAGATACAAGTTGGTAAATGAAAGTATTGTTCGGCCGAAGTGGGTATCAGATGCTGTAAAAGTCTGTATGGTGTAATGCTTCATGAATGTGTGTGCCGAAGCCCATGTGGCAGCTCTGCAGATTTCTTCCATTGACATGCCCCAGAGAAATGCAGTCAACTCTGCCATTGCTCTTGTAGAGTGAGCCTGGACATTTATTGGGGTCTCTTACTGGACTATATCGTAGGCCAACTGTATACAACCTGAGATCTATTTGGACAATGGAAATGAGGAATCCTTGAGATCTCTCTGCAGTTAAGACAGTCGTGGAGTACTGCAGAAGGATTTTGTGCATTGTAGGTAGAATGCAATTGCCCTGTGGACATCTAAGGTATGCAACTCCGCTCCCTGTATCCTTGTGGGGTTTCAGGAAGAAGACAGGAAAGTATATGGGTTTGTTGCAATGGAATGAGGTAAGTATTTTTTGAGAAACTTGGAGTGTATGCAGGACCACTTTGTCCTTCTGAAAAATTGTGTAGGGAGGGGGGGAGGTCCAACATCAAGGTTCCTAGCTCACCCATTTTTCATGCTAAGATAATTGTGACAAGGAAAGAGACCAGGTAGCAAGTGGCTCAGAGGACTTGCCTGTTATTGCCCTGAGCTCTAGGTTTAAGTCCTATGTGGGCGTTGGGTCCCTTAGTGGTAGAAACATATTGTGTAGGCCCTGAGAAATCATTTGATGGAAAGGTGAGTAAAGGTGGAATAATCCTGTACTGGGGCATGCAGAGCTACGATGACGGTGAGGTGTACCTTGATAGAGCTAAGGGATAAGCTGCTCTGGTGTACGCTTAGTAGGTACTCCAGGATCTGTGAGATATCTGTAGCCACTGGAGTGCAGTTATGTTCTGAGCACCATACTGTGAAATGGTGCCACTTGTGCTTATATGTCTCTCTCATTGCAGGTCTGAGACAGTTCATGATGACTTCCTGCATGCCTTCTGGGCATGCAGTTTCAAGGGGGGGGGTTAACCAGCTAGCATCCATGCATGAAGATGAAGCATCTGGACACTGGGATTGTATATCTGCCCATTCTGTTGTGTGAGCAAGGATGTGACTGGCGGAAAGCGGTGTGGAAGAGTGATGCTCATCTGTAGAAAGTATGGGTACCATGTTTGTCTGGGTCAGCAGGTGGCTGTAAGCCTCTTTCGAAAAAGAGCATCTAGACTACAACCAGTACTTTCAAAAAAGCACGCTGCTTTTTTGAAAGAGAGCACCCAGGCAGTTTGGATGCTCTCTTTCGAAAAAGCACAGTTTGCATTACATAGTGCCTTTTTTCGAAAGAGCACTTTCAGAAAAAGGCATTATTCCTCGTAAAACGAGGTTTTTCGCAGTCAAAAAAACTCCCATGTTCTTTCAATTTACTTTCAAAAGAACGCGACAGCAGTCTAGATGCAGGGGAAGTTTTTTCGAAAAAGGCCACTTTTTTCCGAAAAAACCCTGTAGTCTAGACACACCCTATGCATACAACTGGGTTGCAAACAAGTCCAATGTGGGGGATCCCCACATTTTGACTAGATGAATCAGCACTGAGGGATTGATTTCCCACTCATGATTCTGCGGAAAGTGTCTGCTGAGGTGGTCAGCTAAGACATTTTTTTTGCCCTGGAGGTAGGTCGCCACTAATTGGGATGCACCATTCCCATAGGCAAACTGCTTCCCAACACAGCCGGTACAATTGGGCTTCTCCCTGTCGGTTTATATAATACATTGTTGTGATATTGTCTGTGAGCATTTGTACTGTTCTCTTTTGGATCAGAGGGAGGCAGTGTAAGCAAGCATTGCAGACTGCCCTGAGCTCGAGTAGATTGATATGTTGTTTGGCATTGTCTGGAGTCCATTGTTCTTGGATGAATTCGGTGATGTAGATGGGCTCCCCATCCTATGCGTCCATGGTGATTGTTAGAAAGGGACTCCCCTGCACACATTGTTGTGAATAGTCCACCAAGTAAGTGAGCTCTTTATCTTGGAGGACATAGTGAGTTGTTAGTTTACATGATAGATGTATGGTCTGTATACCTTGTGTAACCAGGCCTACAGTGGTCTTATATGGAGGTGGGCATATGGTACCACAAATGTGTCTGCAGCCATATGTCCCCGAAATTGGAGACAGTGCTGAGCTGTTATGTCCAGGCTGGCCTGTCCTAGAGATATAAGGTCTACAATTGCTGAGACTCTCTGTTCTGGTAGGGAGGTTATCGCTGTCCTACAGTCTAGATGCACTCGTATAAATTCTAGAGTCTGAGTAGGAGTGAGTATGCACTTTGATAAGTTTATCTGGAGGCCTAAGCTGTCGAATAGGGCCATGGTGGTTTTGACTGCCACTGTGTGCTGTGGGGCCCTTTAGTAGACAGTCCTCCAAGTATGGGAATATGGTGATCCCCATTTGGTGTAAGTGAGCTGCCACTACGGTGAGGACCTTTGAGAAACCCCATAGGGCTGCTGAAAGTCCAAAGGGTAACACTCTGTATTGGAATGCCACTCCCCTATGATGAATTGCAGGAACCGTTCATATGCCGGATGAATTGATATATGAATATAGGCATCCTGGAGGTCGAGGTTAGACAGCCAAGCTCCCTTTTCCATGGCAGAAATGATAGGTGAGGGTTGCTGCTAAGCTGCAACTGAAGCCGGCAACAGTAGAGAAGGAACTGAGGGCATGGTTGGCTAGACATGTGGAATGACTGTTTCAAATGTTGCACGCTGGCAGTTCTGTGTGTGCAGCCGGCCATGGGCACTGCTACCAAAAATCTCCAATTAGAGGTGCTGCAGCGCTCAAGCACGTAAGGTGCAGCACCCACAGGGACACTCCTTGAAGTAGTAGTAAGTCTTTTTGAACTGTTCACACTTAACACTTTTCCAGTGCAATGAATTGCAATGGACACAATAGTTTGTCTACTCAAGAAGTAGAATTTCACACGTACCCATTTTTATTTTTGGGCCTAAAACTCTGCAAATGTACCAGTTTACCAAATTGCACTAAAAGCTACTATGACCAATGCCTATATCAAAGCTTGTTAAAAATTCTATCTTCCCTAACTCAAACCACACCCTGGGGAAAAACCTGGAGAATTAGATAAGATGTGCAGTAGCCCAGAAGGTTAATACACTTTGGCTCTGTTGGACTAACAACAAGTAGTCCTATGGCACCTTAAGACTAACCAAAATATACAGAATCATGAGCTCTCATGGGCAAAATCCACTTCGTCTGATGAAATAGGTTTTGCTCACGAAGGCTCATGATTCTATATATTTTGGTTAGTCTGTAAGGTGCTACAGGATTAACCATTTTTAAAGTTACAGACTAACATGGCTACACATCAGGGATATTTATTTGTAAACCTAGTAAAATTTGGATTTATATTATAGTCCCCTAGTGACAAGCTAGGGAAAAAAAAACTATATCATGAAAGAGAACATCACTCCTCAAACTTCCCTAATTTCACAAACAACTCTCCTTCAAAATCCTCATGACTACAGTATTAAATACTACAAAATGGAGTCTCCTCTCAGCTTCACAAATAAGTTTGCTGCCAGCAGGATTCTATGTGCAATCTCCTTGGGATTTCTATATTTCTTACATACCCCACAGTAATTAGAATAGTATTTTAAAAATTTGACCCAAAACCCAATGTTTCAGAGAAAAATCTGTGAAACTTATGTTTGAATAAACCAAAATCAACAATAGTCTCCTTGTTCTGACATTATCTTTTCTGGCTCTCTCCCTAGTAACAATAGTCTGACCAACAGACGATAAGGGTCATGCAGAGACCGTATGAACTTTTCGGAAAAGGGAGTTTCCTCTACATCATTGTGTGCTTTCAGAATATACAGTTTTAAAATCTTTAGGTGTTGCCAATGGCTACTCCCTTACTTACCTGTCAATAATGGCACACATATCAATACTGACATTGGCAAAGCTTCCCAGTTTTCCTTGTTCTACTTCATGCAAATCCACCAGTTGATCATCCACATGAATAAGCTGCATGCATCCTTGGAATGAGAGCTGGAGCAGGGAACGTTCAGAATCATTTGTTTGTGTTAGGAACCCTGTGGAGCAGAGAAAGCAAGAAGATTGTTACCTTCAGTGGATAACACACACTCTGAAAACTCAAAACAGCACTTCTCCTGTTAGCAAAGACACGGTTTCCTGGAAATGTGAGAAGAATCACAAAAGACACTGTTTAAGTAAGTTGCATCTCTACTAATGCAACAGGATAATAACTTGTCAGTACAGGTCATGATTTCTTCTTTAATTGTTTCCATCTGTTGGACGGCTACCTTTAGGTTTAGATAGCTGGTCTCCAGTACATTGCTGACACCCAACCACCCTCCCCTGTTACGATGGTTAAAGGGCAGGGGCAAGGGAGTTTTATCCTCTCCATACCAAACACAGGAACTCTAACAATATTCCCCAGTTCCTTCTGGGGATGCCTTCACCCCAACTCTGGTCTATTAGGGCTCCAGACTCCTCATGGAATAGTATCTATGATGGACACTGGTCACCTGCTAAACTGTCATACCTTGATCCATGGTATTTCTTGTCTTACTCAACTAGATCCTGCAGCAGCTGTGAAACCCACCTCAGTCTGACCAGTCTGGCCATAAGGCAAAGGAAGTTCTTCCTAATCCCAGAAAAGGCGACTGGGGCTATGCCAACAGCAGCCCCAAACCTCAAATCTAATGCTAATCGCAGAGGTGGGAATCTAGCTGTGAGAGGATTCAAGCTTGAGGGCAAGGTTTATACACCCTCCTCCAGGTGCATATGGGTCAATAGTTTACCTGAACCTTACTGGGCCACTCACCTAATCAGGTGATGCCTTGCCTGTTCTTCACCATTCCCCTTGCTGAGCCCCCTCTCCCCCTCAGGCAAGGACACTTAAAGGGCCACTCTCTCCTCAACCACACAACAGTCCACACAGAGCCTTTGAGATTTCAGTGGTTGTATTCAGACAGTAATTCCTTTCTTCATCAAAGTGGAGCCTACTTGACAGTCCATGATTCAGCTTTTAGAGGCAAAATGATTCCTTTGGGTATAAGAATAGGATCTGGAGGAGGCAACTGCTCATGATTGCAGCTGTATTTATTTCATGGGAGGAAAGACAATTATTACAGGGCAACTTCATATTTCCTAAATACATTTCAACATCCAGAATCAACCAGATACTACTTTATAAAAACACTATAAAATAATTCAATACATTCTTGAAAAAATATTCAGATCTTCAATTTAGGAATCATTTAAAGAGGGATAGAGAATAAGACAGAAAATATACAAAAATATCTTATTGCCTCTGTATAAACCTATGGTACACCCACATCTTGCATATTGCATGCGAACGTGGTTACCACATCTCAAAAAAGATATCTTAGCAGTGAAAGGAGTTCAGAAAAGGGCAACAAAAGTGATTAGGGATGTGGAATGGCTGTCATGTGAAGAGAAATGAAAAAGACTGGGACTTTTCAGATTAGAAGAGAGGAGACTAAGGGGAGCTATGATAGAGGTCTATAAAATTATGACTGGTATGGAGAGAGTGAATTAGCAAAAGTTATTTACTTGTTCCCATAACATGAGAACTAGGGGTCACCAAATGAAATTAATAGGTAGCAGGTTTAAAACAGGTAGCAGGTTTAAAACAAACAAAAAGAAGTACTACTTCATGTAACGCACAATCAATCGTGGAACTCCTTGCCAAAGGATGTTTTGAGGCCAGGACTTTAACAGGGTTCAAAAAAGAGCTAGATAAAATTCATGGAGAATAGGTGCTTTAATGGCTATTAGCCAGGATGGGCAGGAATGGTGTCCCTGGCCTCTGTTTCTCAGAAGCTGGGAATGGACAACAGGAGAGGGATAACTTGATGATTACCTGTTCAGTTCATTCCCTCTGGGGCATCTGGCATTGGTCACTGTTGAAAGACAGGATACTGGGCTAGATGGACCTTTGGTCCAACCCAGTATGGCTGTTCTAATGTTCCAATCTCACGCAGACCAGAATTGTTCTATTTATTTAAAAAGAGCTATGCTTATTTACACTGAGGATTTGGCCCCTTGTGGTTTCCTTCTCTTTCCCTACATCCCAACACTGCCTGATAACAGCCTCAAAAAGCCCAAGAGCAGTCCAGTCAAGTTGCCATCCTCTCTTCTGTTTCTCTCCTCTCTCCATCCCACTCATGCAGAGAAATTAAACAATGGTATGTTTACGTGACAAATGGTTGATATACACTTTGTCATTAAATGCATAAAGAGTGTAAAAATATCAGTCCTAGTCAATCTCCTATTGGTCAAACAACATTGTATCTATAAAATCCCTTAGAGGTGGCAGAGTCGTGGCTATCATGGATTAAATTCTGGTCATATTTCCCTTGTTCAAGGTACAAGTTCATAATTGTTGCTCTCTAAAAAGTATTTTGTGTATGCCATATCAGAAATATACAGTCATATGATGAAGCCTTGAATGATACCCAGAGAACATAGATGTATTGTTCTATGAACAAAGTCTACCAACTGAGAACTCATCAAGCCTCAAATACCCAAATGTCATTCCTATAATTAATACCATTTTACAGATAATGGTAAAACAAGACAGATAAAATAAGAGACTGTTCCAATGTTGCATAGCAAAACAGTGGCAGAAGTGGGTACAGAACCTTGAATTATTCATTTCTAGGCTCAAACTCCCATAACTCAACCTTTTATCTCCTCTTTAACATAAGAGGGTAATTGGTGATGTGTTCCTTGTTTTGTTTATGGTCAAAATAAAGATAGCAAAAGTATTTGTGCTGAATAAGAGGAAGAAGTGTGTATAAACCTGGTCTGCTGACTATTTCCAGAGACTGGTTTCACCAGAGCCAATGATAAAATTTCCAATACTTAAAATGTTTGGACTAATTCCTATAATGTTTGATAGAATCTAGAGCCAGAAAAAAGGTAAGTCATTCTGTCTTTCTTTGGCCATGCAAGTTTGATTCCTTCATTTCATTACCTGGTGCTTTCTCCAATGGGGTTTGAAATGGTGGTTGATGTTAAGGTAAATTGGGCGATTTCATTCTATTTCCCTATTTGATAATACCATTAAACTATAAGGAAAATCAGCATAACTTCTAAAGAAAGATCCAAAACCTAACACGACAGAGTGTGCACCTGTTTAGATTTGAGGTGCACTGGAGAGATGTGTGGGGAAGTTTGTATGCACAGCATTCAGTGCCAAAAGCAGAGGATCTATATTTGACAGAAATAAAAGTATCATCTCATCTGCCTATCCCCTAATCAGTTGTGCTTCTCCATGACTTCTGTCCCCTCCAGCATCCCCCCCCTGTCCCAGCCTCACCTCTGGTCTTTCTTCAGCTCCACTTTTTGTTCATCGCCTTCTCTCCCTTTCCAGACTGAATGTTGAAACGTAGGAGAGAAGCAAAGGAGCCATTGTTCACAGGAGGGGAGGGGGAAGAACAGCTTCCTTGAGCTGCTGGCCTCTTTCAGCTTCCATCTCCCCTCATGTAAGGGATGCTTCAGCTCCTGGGAGGACAATGGGATGGGGCGTGCAGAACACTGTTTCCTACAGCAGTTCCTAATGGCTTCTCTGCCCTAAGAGGCAGGGCGGTGGGGGGGGGGGGGAGATAAATCAGCCAATCAAAGGGACTTTTCCTTTACATAAGAACATAAGAATGGCCATACTGGGACAGACAAAAGATCCATCTAGCCCAGTACCCTGTCTTCTGACAATGGCCAGTACCAGGTGCCCCAGAAGGGGTGGACCGAAGACAACGATCAAGCAATTTGTCTCCTGCCATCCTTCTCCAGCCTTTGACAAACAGATGCCAGGGGCACCATTCCTTACCCCCTGGCTAATATTCTTTTATGGTCCTAACCTCCATGAATTTATCTAGCTCTTTTTTACACTCTGTTATAGTCCTAGCCTTCACAGCCTTCTCTGGCAAGGAGTTCCACAGGTTGACTGTGCGCTGTGTGAAGAAGAACTTTCTTTTATTAGTTTTAAACCTGCTACCCATTAATTTCATTTGTTGTCCTCTAGTTGTTATATTATGGGAACAAGTAAATAACTTTTCTTTATTCACCCTCTCCACACCACTCATGATTTTATATACCTCTATCATATCCCCCCTCAGTTTCTTCTTTTTAAACTGAAAAGTCCCAGTCTCTTTAGCCTCTCCTCATATGGGACCTGTTCCAAACCCCTAATCATTTTAGTTGCTCTTTTCTGAACCTTTTCTAATGCCAAAATATCTTTTTTGAGGTGAGGAGACCACATCTGCACACAATATTCAAGATGTGGGCATACTATAATTTTATATAGGGGTAGTAAGATATTCTGTCTTATTTTCTATCCCTTTTTTAATAATTCCTAGCATCCTTTTGGCTTTTTTGACTGTTGCTGCACACTGAGTGGACATTTTCAGAGAACTATCCACAACTCCAAGATCTCTTTCCTGATTAGTTGTAGCTAAATTAGCCCGCCATCATATTGTATGTATAGTTGGGGTTATTTTTTTTCAATGTGCATTACTTTACACTTATCCACATTAAATTTCATTTGCCATTTTGTTGCCCAGTCACTCAGTTTGGTGAGATCTTTTTGAAGTTCTTCACAGTCTGCTTTGGTCTTGACTATCTTGAACAGTTTAGTATCGTCTGCAAACTTTCCACCTCACTGCTCACCCCTTTCTCTAGATCGTTTATGAATAAGTTGAATAGGATTGGTCCTAGAACTGACCCTTGGGGAACACTACTAGTTACACTTTTCCATTCTGAAAATTTACCATTTATTCCTACCCTTTCTTTCCTGTCTTTTAACCAGTTCTCAATCCATGAAAGGATCTTCCCTCTTATCCCAGGACAACCTAATTTACACAAGAGCCTTTGATGAGGGACCTTGTCGAAGACTTTCTGGAAATCTAAGTATACTATATCTACTGGATCTCCCTTGTCCACATGTTAACCCCTTCGAAGAACTCTAAGGGTATGTCTTCACTGCCACCCTAGTTCGAACTAGGGTGGCTAATGTAGGCATTCAAACTTGCAAATGAAGCCATTGCAGGAGGAGTAACGGTAGTTCGAATTAGGAGCTTTAATTCGAACTACCTAGTCCGTGCTATGTGTAGCCGCGGGCAGGGAATTCGAACTATGGGGCATTTAAAAATGGCAGCGCCCGGGAACATGCAAATAAAGCCCAGGATATTTAAATCCCGGGCTTCATTTGCAAGTTCGAATGCCTACATTAGCCACCCTAGTTCGAACTAGGGTGGCAGTGTAGACATACCCTAATAGATTAGTAAGACATGATTTCCCTTTACAGAAACCTTGTTGACTTTTGCCCAACAAATTATGTTCTTCTATGTGTTTGACAATTTTATTCTTTACTATTGTTTCAACTAATTTGCCCTGTACTGATATTAGACTTACTGGCCTATAATTGCCAGGGTCGCCTCTAGAGCCCTTTTTAAATATTGGCGTTATGTTAGCTGTCTTCCAGTCCTCGGGTACAGAAGCTGATTTAAAGGATAGGTTACAAGCCACAGTTAATAGTTCTGCAATTTCACATTTGAGTTCTTTCAGAACCCTTGGGTGAATGCCATCGGGTCCCGGTGATTTGTTACTGTTAAGTTTTTCTATTTGTTCCAAAACCTCCTGTAATGACACTTCAATCTGGGACAGTTCCTCAGATTCATCACCACAAAGGATGGTGCAGGTTTGGGAATCTCCCTAACATCCTCAGCCATGAGGACTGAAGCAAAGAAATCATTGTCTCTCCTAAATGGCTTTATCGTCCTTGATTGCTCCTTTTGTATCTCGATCATCCAGGGGCCCCACTGGTTTTTTAGCAGGCTTCCTGCTTCTAATGTATTTAAAAAACACTTTGCTATTATTTTTTGAGTTTTTGGCTAGCTGTTCCTCAAAATATTTTTTTGCTTTTCTTATTACATTTTTACACTTAATTTGGCAGTGTTTATGTTCCTTTCTATTTACCTCACTAGGATTGGACTTCCACTTTTTAAAAGATGCCTTTTTATCTCTCACCACTTCTTTTACATGGTTGTTAAGCCACTGTGGCTCTTTTTTAGGTCTCTTACTATGTTTTTTAATTTGGGGTATGCATTTAAGTTGGGCCTCTATTATGGTGTCTTTGAAAAGTGTCCATGCAGCTTGCAGGGATTTTATTCTAGTCACTGTACCTTTTAATTTCTGTTTAACTAACCTCCTCATTTTTGCGTAATTCCCCCTTTTAAAATTAAATGCCAGAGTGTTGGACTGCTGAAGTGTTCTTCCCACCACAGAAATGTTAAATGTTATATTATGGTCACTATTCCCAAGCAGTCCTGTAATAGTTACCTCCTGGACCAGATCCGGTGCTCTACTCAGGACTAAATCGAGAATTGCCTTTCCCCTTGTGGGTTCCTGTACCAGCTGCTCCAAAAAGCAGTCATTTAAGGCATTGAGAAATTTTATCTCTGCATCTCGTCCTGAGGTGACATGTATCCAGTCAATATGGGGATAATTGAAATCCCCCATTATTATAGAGTTTTTTATTTTGATAGACTCTCTAATCTCCCTTAGCATTTCAATGTCACTATCACTGTCCTGGTCAGGTGGTGATAATATATCCCTACTGTTATTTTATTAAAGCATGGAATTACTATCCATAGTGATTCTATGGAACATGTTGATTCATTTAAGATTTTTACTTCACTTGATTCTACATTATCTTTCACATATAGTACCACTCTGCCACCCGCACGACCTATTCTGTCCTTCCAATATATTTTATATCCCGGTATGATTGTGTCCCACTGATTGTCCTCATTCCACCAGGTTTCTGTGATGCCTATTATGACAATATCCTCCTTTAATACGAGGTACTCAAGTTTACCCATCTTATTATTTAGACTTCTAGCATTTGTGTAGAAGCACTTTAAAAAATTGTCACTGTTTATTTGTCTGCCCTTGCCTAATGTATTAGATTCTTGTATACGTGATTGTTTCTTCTCTGATCTGGCCCATACTTTATCATCTCCCCTCCTCTCTTTCTGGCTAAAACCTAGAGAATCTCCATCAATGGACTCTCCTCTAAGAGAAGTCTCCATCCGATCCACGTGCTCCTCTGCACCAATCGGCTTTCCCCCCATCTCTTAGTTTAAAAACTGCTTTACGAACTTTTTAATGTTTAGTGCCAGCAGTCTGGATCCACCTTGGTTTAGATGGAGCCCATCCTTCCTATATAGGCTCCCCCGCTCCCAAAAGTGTCCCCAGTTCCTAATAAATCTAAACCCCTCCTCCCTACACCATTATCTCATCCACGCATTGAGACTCTGAAGTTCTGCCTGCCTACTGGCCCTGCGCGTGGAACAGGAAGCATTTCTGAGAATGCCACCATAGAGGTCCTGGATTTCAGTCTCCTTCCTAGCAGCCTAAATTTATCCTCCAGGACATCTCTCCTACCCTTCCCTACGTCATTGGTACCCTCATGTACCAGGACCACCGGCTCCTCCCCAGCACTACACATAAGTCTATTTAGATGCCTCGAGAGATCCGCAACCTTCGCACCAGGCAGGCAAGTCACCATACAGTTGTCCCGGTCATCACAAACCCAACTATCTATGTTTCTAATGATCGAATCACCCACTGCTAACACCTGCCTCTTCCTAACAACTGATGTTTCCTCCCCGAGAGAGATATCCTCAGTGCGAGAGGATACCATAACACCTTTTGGAAGGAGGGTCCCAACTATGGGATGGTTTCCCTCTGCTCCATTGAATACTCTCTTCCCCATAGCCTTTCATCCTCCTTAACAGCGCTGGGGCTGTCTGACTGGAAGTGAGATGGTACTACAGTGTCCCGGAAAGCCTCATCAACATACCTCTCTGCCTCCCTTAGCCCCTCCAATTCAGCCACCCTGGCCTCCAAAGCCCAAACTCGGTCTCTGAGGGTCAGGAGCTCCTTGCAATGGGTGCACACATACACCACCCGCAGACAGGGCAGGTAATCATACATGTTACACTCGACGCAATAAACAGGATAGCCCCCACTCTGCTGCTGGACTTCTGTCTGCATTTTCTCCTATGAATAAATTTGATTATGGATGCAGTTTTTATTTAAATGTTTGGGATATAGATTATAAAAGTTTTACCTTCAAAGAAGGTCAGACGTAACTAGCACCCTCTAAACTGACCTCTCAAAACTCCCTCCTGTTAGCAAGCTCCCTGGTTGCCTCCTCACAGGGTTTATAAAGCTCTGGCCTTTCTGATAGCTCCTCCCTCTGGCTACAGCTCAACCAATGAGCAGAGAGTTTTAGATTTCAAATCCTAATGAATTTGTTAACAGACAGCTTCCAATTGCCAGCCTGAGTACACAGCCTTTCAAAACAAACACACACACAGCTCAGCACTCAAAACTCCAAACAGACAAACACAAGCCCAGAAGCCCCCCACACAAGCACCCACACACTCCAGACAACCACTTACCCCAAGGTGCTGTAAATTGCCCCCTCCTTCACCAGGAGAGCCCCTCTCAAAACTCCCTCCTGTTAGCAATCACCCTGTTTGCAAGCTGGAAAAGACTTGTCCTTTAAGCAGCATTAAAATGTACCCCCCTTGGCAAACCTGGTAGAGTTGTAGAAGTTTTCTGGCTCTTCAACCTCTTTCTCCAGGTGCACTTTATGCCCTGGCTACCTCTAACTCAAACCAGTGATATTACTCCCTTGCTCTGAATATTAAATCAACCCATGGTTAATTTAAAAAGAGAGAGAGCGAGAGAGAGAAACTGTTTTTAGCTGAATTCATGCAAGCCTAGTGAAGTCAATTATCGTTTGTGGTACAAAGGCAAGAATTCAGCAGAAAGAATGATCACCTGATGATTATTCAAATACTGATAAAAACAGCTGCTCAAACTCTGCAGCTCATAGTTAATCTTTATTCAGGCAACACCCCCATTACCATCATTAGGAGCTTCACCTCAGTAAACACTAAGTGATGGCTGAATTATTAGGCTCAGCAATCTACTATATCACATATTTTTTTTATTGCAGAATCATTTAGAAATATTTTAATGCAGGAAATGCATCATATAAAACATTTTTGAACTCCAGCTACTCATTACTTGATTAAAAACAGGAAAAAATAGCTATATTATTAATAATGAAGCTATTTTTATGTCTGACTAATTTAAACATCATTATTATGTCTAATACAGCTAAAATTTCATTTTACTGCAACACAAAAGCACAAAAGTATTTCACTACGGGGATCTCCAAAATTTTTGGACCGCCCTCCGGCAGTTCTAATGAAGCAGAAATTATTTTCCACTCAACAATCACCTGTGCAGACAACCAAAGATGTCAGAAAATGCAGGTTCTCTTAATTCCATTGAAACTGCATATGTGAATTTGAATGATTTTCAATCAGATTAATCAAGGTAAAAACATAATGGAGGCAGTACTCTGAAGTGACTAGATAATAGACACCCAACTAGAATTGAATTGTTTTTCTTAAGAGTTTATTTTTTATCCCACATTGGAGAAGGGTTGTGTTTGATCATTTGGAGTTTCCAAAAAAAACCCTATTGCTGGAGTAGTCCAAAAAGAGCAGCTCCATTTCTGAGAACTAAAGCCTTCTATTGTAGCCACAACACAACAGAGTTAGACTGACCCCAGAAAATAAGTTTTCTTTAGTTACCCATGACAACAGACTAAATTCAGGCTTGGTCAATTTCCCAGAGCTTTCTGGACCATGGTGGGAATGGTACTCTTCCACCTGACTTCATTTCTGAGTAAGATCTCAAGGTTCTCACTGTGAGATGGGGAGACTATAGGGTTGGGTAGAGAAGGGAAAGCTTGGAACAGACAGGACTATGTGGACAAGGAAAAAAACCACAGGGCTGAGTCTGGGGCAGCAGGAAAGAAGTATGCATAGAGCTGGGCACAGTGGGGAAAGCACTGGGCATTTGTGCTAAGGGTAAGATTGGGAGTGGGCAGGGCTGAGTACCGAGAATTCTGGGTGCTTTCCTTGGAAAATTCTGGTTGAATTCCTGGATAGTATCCACTCTATATTTTTGTTGGTTAATGACTGTTTTGTATTCTTAATTACTGGCTGAATTATAAATTATATTTGGCAACACAGAGGAAGGGGCTTATGGCCTCATATTCAGTAAACAATTTATCATGGGTTAAGGTAGAGTCTTTCCAACATTGCCAATTTATAAACTAAGATTAGTTCTCTTTTTTTCTAAAAGATATGCTCTAGTTTAAACAAACTATTTCAGAAAACTCTATGGGTTGTGTTACACAGAAGAGCAGACTCTGTTATTACAATGATTCTGTCTGCGATGAGAATCTATGAAAATCCTAGTATTTCATGGTGGTTATCTTGTACCTGCAGTTTTCATTTATGATGATGAAATATCATCTCCTTAATCTTCTCAGGGGGAAGGAGCTAGGAGATCAGATGCCACAATAATTAA
This sequence comes from Rafetus swinhoei, assembly GCA_019425775.1. Taxonomy (NCBI): domain Eukaryota; kingdom Metazoa; phylum Chordata; order Testudines; family Trionychidae; genus Rafetus; species Rafetus swinhoei. The sequence goes on from CM033424.1 coordinate 162,792,840, forward strand.
TAAAGCCAATGAGAAATCAAATCACAAGAAACTCTGTCAGAGATTAGTTAAAGTTTGGAAAGCTCTGTGAAGATGAAAAGGTTAAATATTACTATTATTATTCTAATCACCCAGAAGGAGCAAGACAAATATCATAGTGAAATTTCTTTTGCTGCTGCTATAAGGATCTCTGTGGAGTTGCAATTCTTTTTTTTTTTTTCCTAAAGATTGGATCAATTTCTGCTCTAAAGTTCAAAAGTATGACAAAGTGTTTTTTTATTCGGGTTTACCAGAGGAAGAGAGTGCTGAAATATGTCTGTCAAATGTTCCAAAGGATCTTCAAAGGAATGTTAAACACTATAGCTGGAATACAATAGTCTCAAAACTACAGACAATTTAACTTACGTGCACTTGCCAAATTTCAACCTAAGCAGATTCTGACCTATCCAACTTCAACTGCAAAGGTCATTCTTCATGTCTCCTTTGATTCTGAAGAGCCACCTCCATTCATTGGTGGATGACCAAAAAAACCCCAAAAAACTATTTTTGTAATTCCAGTATTTGAGAGGGACTTTATGTAAATCTATAAGTAATAATCTAAAAATACACTTGATTTCACATTTTGACATTTTCTAGATTTCAAGATGATCAGAAGCTTTTTGGTGCATTTTAAATCTGTTTGGAAATTCAGTAACATGAATGAACAATTCATATTACTTTCCATGACTTAAGCTTTAATTGATTTCCTTGTTAAATAAACATGCCCCATCAGACCTTATTTTAGCAAGGATTTTGCAGGAAAGCAGGAGGCAGATAAGATCCCCAAGAGCCAGACTGTGACTGCTAGACATTACAGGTGGGTGCAGGCCTGTGTGTTACAGGAGAGCAGCACTGGCTGGGCAGCAAGCTAGTTCAGAGAGGCCCCAGTGAAAGATACTAACCAAGCTGGAATTGGAAACGTGCAAACTCCTATTTGCTTGAATAAAGACTGGACTGGAGAGGGCACCCCAGGTGTTAGGCCTGAAGTGTCCTGACTCTTGATTGGATTATCTAGAGGCCCAAACATTCACTGCTATTGCTTACCTGACCTAGAGGGGTGCATCTACATAATGGCACTAGTTCGAAATAAGCAATGCAATTTGAGCTATGCAAATTGAGTAGTTTATTTCGAGATAGTCTAATTGGCACTAGGTAGAGAGTGCCAAATTTGGAAATAGGGTGCTATTCCGGCATCTTCCTTATTCCTTGTGCAACGAGGTTTACATGAAGCTGGAATAAGACACTTCTTGTGTAGACAGTGCAGAATGCTATTTTGGGATAACGTCCGTTATCTCGAAATAGTGCCACTGTGTAGATGTACCCTAGTTGTTTAAGTGTCTGTAACTAGGGTATTTACAAACTTTGCCTTTCTAGCCAGGCCTAGTAAATAAAATAACTTTTCAATTAGCCACATGTATGAGTGGTTACTGGAGCCAACCAGGACTGAGCCTGGAAAGCCTGGATGCTAATTCATCTAAAGAGCTTGCCTCCAAGTCATGGTACACTTGGCATGTTGCTAGCACCATATGGGCCTATTATATTCTCTTGCTGATAACCTCAATAGTTATGTAATTGCTGCAACATGGGTTTAATATAAAATAGAAAAGTGGTTGAAGAAAACACATATTGCCATGATGGTGTGAGTAATCAGAAAGTTTAAAAAAAACCTCAGAGTCACGATTTTTTTGTTATTTTAAAATCAAAGATATCATTATTTTCACATGAAATGCAATGGCATCTATATGGATAAAACTCAGCTATTTTACTTCAGCATAATATCTCAATGTTTTGTGTTTTGACACAAATTCAAAGCCTGATACCACACTCCTTGCTCAAGCAAAATCCTCCGTACAGTGAGAGTTTTTGCCTAAGTAAGAAACAGAGTGTTAGTCCTCCAGAGTTATATGACCTGAAGAGGAGATTGAAGAATGAGAAAATCATCAGTCTGGACTAATTTAAGTTTATCTAACACTTCAGTGCAGTTCTTCTAGCAATAGATATAATGGAAGATGTAACAGGAGAAAGCCAAATAATGATTAAATTGCAGAATTTTTGTACATTACTGATGCTGCCTAACACATTCATTCACCTCTTGAGCTATTTTATAAGAGTCCAGGATAAATAGCGATATTTTCAAAATGATTGTTTCTCACCCTGTCTCGAATACAGTAAATATGTAACTTACCAAAGACAACCTTTTTTTTTTTTTTCCCCCAGAGTGGCAGCAACAGCACAGAATACACTACCATCATTCACTATTTTTTAAGACCTGTAGTGGGCACGTGGGAGAGAAAGATTGTTCATGTTGGCAGTAATTTTGCTAAGTTGCTGCCTTTATATTAGCCTATTCAACCCTCTGGCAACCACCCCAGAGTCCTGGCTTTGATATCGGGAAGGCAAGTTTGTTCAAAGGTAAAATAATGCAAGCTTGGGAAGGGATGCTTGCTAAAGGATCTATTGGACCAATTCATTCATCTGCCTATAACAGGGCCACATTTTCACCATTTTAAAATGTTTTGGTTCAGTTACCACAGATGAAGGCATTTCAATCTTGTTTAGGGGAGGAGGAGAAGGGTAGGGGTTAGTTCAGCAACTGGTGGCTAGCCACAAGTGAAAATTCTTAGCATTACCAAGCAAAACCAGGATTTGCACAGCGTATCTGGGCTTGAAATGGAGATAAAGTCATGGTTTCAACCAATGTAATTTAAGGTGCTAAAAGAGGCCTAATTCCCAGTGGTCTGTAATGTTCTCCAAGATGCCTGACTTTCCCAGTCAGCTCCTATTGTCCTCCATCAATCCTAACTCCACAGGGATCCAGTCTCCCCAGTTAGGAATTCTGAAGAGTAATTAAGGCTGAGAAATTTAGGCAAGATCTCAAGGAGTTTATGCAATTTCTCTGTTCATACATGCATTTGGTGACCATATTTTCTGAACCAAAATTAGGGACACATTACCCACATCCCCAAACCCCATGCAACTAGCCTGCAATTGCATTAACCCAACTTGCATTGCATTAACTCAGGGGGAGACGCCAGGGGCAGTGTTCCCTCTAAGATTTTCCTCCCATGAGCAGAGTGAGTTTTGTGTTGTGCACCAGTATTGCATTCATGTGTGCTTGTTCTGATGTGTGCCACTATGGCACCCAAGTCATTAATAAATATCTTATAAACCTCTCCCTTTTTCCTCTGTCTCCTACCCTCCCCTCGCCCCATCTGCTCCCCCGGTGCCTGCTGCCCTGCATCCCTCACCTTCCTCTGCTGTCCTAGCTCCTGCCCTTCTCACTCCCCTGAGCCTACCCCCTCCCCATCTGCTTTGACCTCTGCACCAACACTTCTTTTCCCCCTGTACCCACTCCTTCTCTAGTCCCACCTATGTGCTGGGGGAAGTGGGCCATTGCTGCTGCACCGTGCTACTGTCTGAGAGGCTGTCCCAGCGGGGGAGGGAAATGGCGGTGCCAATTCTAGCTGGATCCGGTGGAGTTTTCTGGGACATTTCCCTACTTGATGGGGCACTGGGACAGAGCATTTAAATTTGAGACTGTCCTGGAAAAAATGGGATGTATGTAACATGCACCAGATGTCTCTGGTGCTTCCAGTCTGTGGAGTTCCTAATCACCGCAGCAAAGTATCAAACTCCTGGAGAGCAATGAAGAAATGTCTTTTACTCTGATTTTTAAAAGACTGCAGGTTCATAGTGTCTCCCCCCATCCTTTGAACCTTGTAAATTTTGAGCAGCCTAAACCCATTTCCCCAATTTAGCTGAATAACTCAATGTGTTAATGTTCAGTGATATGCTGAATATGTATATATTGTGAGAGACAGAGTTAAGGTTCTGTGTTACATATGCAAGGTGAATTTTAATGTCAATATTATCAGCTGAACATAGAAACTGTAAAAATGGAAGATTTATAAGAATTGTCCCAACCAGTCATTTTCATACTTTGCAATGCTTAGGTTTCTTATTTCATTCATCTTATTGTATGCAGTTTATGTAACATGATATTAATTACACAATCAACCTTCATGAGAAATTAATGACATTAACACAGTGGCTAATAGAATTCCTAGATACACAGTCATTAAATTTGTAGCTAAAGGTTGCTCTTACGATTATTTAATTTTAAATAACCTATATTACAAGAACATACTGATTGATTTAAAATTCCCTAAGCATTACAAAGTATACAATTTACTCAACTAGTCTCTTACACTTTATACATTTGGTTCAGTTACAAAATTGTCATGCAAGAACTCACTTCCCATATTTTACAAATCCACCTTACCTCTTTCAAAACATACATCATCAGTATACTATTTTTTTAAAAGCAGATGAAATCTGGAGTACCCAAAGCAGCAACAAATGAGAACAGTGAGTCACAATATCAAAAATGTCCCTGATATTTTAAAGTGCACAACACAGAACATGAGCAGTGACTTCAAAGTTCTCACTGCGTAGTTACCAATTTGTTTTTCATAATGTAATATTAAAGGTAAAATATAAATTAAAATGCTTTGCAAACCTATTCATGAGACCAAGTTAATATAAATTAAAGTGCTGTCCAGACTGAGTTGTGGAAAGGAACTTTCTACTGTAATTTTAGGTGGGCACCATTAACCAAAACTATTCCCATTTTTTCTGTGTGGATTGTTGATTGTAGGTATTTTGTCACAGCTTGAAAAACAAAGAACAAGCATTTTTATTCTGTGTAATTACAGGTTTCCTGAAGCCAACTTTATCTACAGTACATGCATTTGTGCCACAAGGTCACAATCAAAAACAGTAACTCAAATGTTGTATAAACTTAAATAATGAATAGTCTTGCAGCACCTTAGAGACTAACAAAACATATTAGAATGACAGGCTGGATTCCTAACACAAAGTATGAATAGAGATATTGGCTGGAGGGCACACTACATTCCACATCCTCATGACATAAAAAACCAAACAATGGGTACTTAAGAACAACTTGAAAATTCTCTATCAGCTTCATGTAGCATGGAGACTCCTCTAATTGACTATTTCTTCCCCCCGCTTTTTTTCTTCCATCTCTCCCCACCCATCCCCTATTTATTTTGAAACTGGACCTTTAATAACGCCATTCATCTGAAGAAGTAGGTTGTGCCCACGGAAAGCTAATGACACCATTTACATATTTTGTTAGTTTTTAAGGTGCTTCAAGGCTATTTGTTGTTTTTTAATTTTTTCCAGTACAGACTAACTCGGCTATCCCTCTGAAGTTTTCAAATGTTCTATGTGGGACATTATCCACAGAGTCCAAATAAATATAGCAGTAGGAGAGGACACTTCTTTGAAGATCTATGCTGAGCTCTTGTAAACACATTTTAGAATGCATTTGACATAATTTCTAAAATAATTTAGAATCTTTAAGAATATTAATGTTGCATTGCACAGCAGAGGAATTTTAAAAATTCCTATTCCAATGTATTCCTGTAAAGAATATCACTTCACTCACCTCCATGGAACATTTTAATGTTAGAAAACACTTCCCTCCCATTCCCCCAATAGATGAAATTAATAAAAAGATCCTCGAGAAGGAGCCAGGAGTTTGTTTATTTTTTCTGTTAGAAAAATGGTTTAAAAAAGCAAATTTTCATCAGCTTTGATTGTGGAACTGAAGCGTATTGTAGCTCTGCTAACAATAAAGCAAAGTAAATTCCTCATGCCTACAAAGCTGCCTTTTCAAAAAGTGACAGGGGTTGCAAAGGGCTGGAACGGCACCTTGGAGTTGCACACTTTCACCTCAGTGGTCCATGAGGTTTTTCTGAACTGGGGACACTACTGTGTGCATGTCAAAGGGCTCTCCCTATGTTTTGCAGACAAAGACTGTCACTTGAAAAGGTTGCAAAGTCTATGAAATAGGAGGAAGGGGAGGGAGAATTCAAAGAAATACTAATACTTTGCATTTTAGTTTTCAGTTAACCATGCTGAAGTCAATTTTTCTTGCAAGTCTAACTTTTAATAGTACATACAAGAGAGCTCTGGGGACGAGTCCAAAATGTATTAGACGATACTTTGACTATATATAAATTACATATATTCTTAGGAAAAACAGTTATGTGGACATTTCAACTGAGATTGAAATCTAGCCCTAAATGTAATGACTGAACAAAGTTCACTCAAAATGCTCAGACTTAATAAAAGTGGCAACATATACACAATTGCTCAAATTTATCACAGTCCCAGCCATTTCATGCGTTCTCACTCTGTCTCTGTTTTCTTTATATTTTCCCTGGATGTACTATAAGGATAAATTTGAAGGTCTCATGAAAGAGTCAGTAAAATATAATTTCCAATGTTTTGGCAGAAACAAAATGAATAGGCATTCTTCCATCACCTTCAAAAATCAATTTCAGATATATTTATTGCAGACACATCCACTATGTACTATATATTTACACACACATGCACTATCTACTATATATCTGAGAGTTTGTCTATGAGTATGTCTGTCCATTTGTTCAAGAACTCCTCCTAAATGATAAGACTAGGACCACCAAATTAGGTACACAGCTTCCTTCTATCATAACTTAAAGCAAGGTCAGAGTTTGGTTGTGCCAGGAAAATGGAATGTGCCTGCAATGGGATTGCTTCTCAAAACACCACACATAAAAGGGTAAGAATTGCCAGGCTAGTGAAAGAGGCTGGCTAGGGGCTCACCCTCCCTTCTGGGACTGTTCCAGCTCCAAGCCTCTCACCCCCCAGGATGCTCTTTAGGGAAGATGGAGGGGGAGGGAGCTGAAGCTCCCCCTTATTCATATGGGAGCATTGTTGGCTGTTCCTCTTCATCTTGGAGTGAGGGGAAAGTGCCCAGTTTGCTGTATTCCTCACTCTGGCTGGGGACACAGGGGGCAGATGAACCTGGACCTGACCCAGTCATGGGACATGCACTCCTTTCCCTGGCTGAGCTCACTGGAGCTGCAGCGGCCATGGAGAGGCACTTCTCACCTAGCCTCAAGCTGCTGCTGTGAGAGGCCTGTTGTAGTCCTCTCTCTCCAGGGCAGCCTGCCCACTGAACCCCTCATCCCCAGAGCACTGATTTAAATGAAGAAAAACAAAAAATTAATTGAGTTAAAGACAGAGTATAGCCGGGTTAATTGTCTAGTAATATTAAGTACATGCATTAATGGCTTCATTATCAACAGTGCTGAATGGGAGATACAGTAATTCAATACATCTAAAAATCAGATCCTGTTTCCATGTGGATATATACAGCATTTACAGTTTGCATAGTGGGATATATATGTTCTATGTGGCAAAATTTCACTTAGACTCATATTGAGTCTCCATATGTGCACGTGCATAAGCCCATATTTTGAAGGTGCAAATACCACAGTGAACATTTTAAAAATTATATTTATAGGTGTAAAAATAGAATTTGCACTAAGAAAACTCATTTCTCCCAATAGATTTTGCAGGTGGAAATTTTCAATTGTGTGTCCAGGTGTTTGCACATGTGGACAAAGCTACGTACGTAATTTAGAGAGTGAACAAAGACAATGAGGTATGAGCCGAAATGTCTTTTATAAATATAATGTTATATTTTATTTAACATTTATAAAATATAAAGTTGAACCCAGTTATGAATGCACCAAATATAATTATTGGCAAGAATAATGAGTTTATTCATATATTGTTGGAAGAAATTATTGAAAAATTCTATTAAACATGATAAAGTGGAGGGGAAATATGGGAGAAAAATCACAACTATCCTTGATGGAACTAAACACCATTTATCACTGCAATATACAGAAACTAAATAGTGGGAAACAGTATAGCTCTTATTTTTGAGAGATAAAACATGTCCATTAAAACTATGCTTGATGATTTAAAGACAGTCTGTATTTTCACCTGTATGCTACTCACAGTTTTTATTTTTACATGGTATTAGATGATTCAATCCTATTATTTAAATCCCTGATACTCAGATGCAGCTTACTGCATCTCATGCAGCTTTTGCAGCACGATATTAAAACACTGATTTAATTATTAACCTATCTAAATTAGTAAAAAGAGTTAATCTCATTAACAAGTTAGTAATTTACACTAAGTTCTTAACTTAATTGCAGTGTGTATATAAACAAACACAAACTTAAATGTTCCCTAATCATACTGTTTAAATAGGAATAGTACAATTAAATAATGAACTCATAATACTGTGGCTCTTTTGGGGAATTTGATTGCTGATTTGGCTCCTAAATCACCGAGGTCTGTATATCACTGATTTAAATGGTCAGAGATAAGTAAACAGGTATTTTAGCATTCAATAATCACAAAAGTCCTTGGAGGACTTTCATTAGTTGTCGAGACTCAGAGGTGGATCGGATCCCTCAACAAGAGCACAAAAACACACAGCAGGGATTACTGCTCACCATGAAGAGCAAAATACGCTGTACATCTGAAAAAGAATGATGTTATTTGAAGAATGGGGACCAAATCTTAGCCACCTAAATTTATGTAGGGAATTTTAATCCTGTGTCCCGGACAAGTACATTTAGTAATAAACAGCAATTGATAGCAGTACAATATAGTCTAAACTTTAATGGACAAAGAAGATTTGGATTTATGGATCTTGAATGGTAGGACTAACACTTAAAAATGTTTATTCCTACTTGTGTTCTATTCACAAATGTTTCTACTCCCAGGCAGTAGAAGCAACAAAGTTACTCACAGCTCTGTCTTTTGGCAAGATTGTTTTTCTTTTAGCTTCCCAAGCATACCCTAATCTCCTAATCTCTGTCTGTGCATGTCTATCTTAAATCACTCCCCAAATACAGTAAGGGTCAAAATTTCCAAGTTAGGTACAAACTAATGTGGACTAGTAGAGTGTATACTTGTATTCCCCCTCTGTGTCCAAGATAAAGCAGGTACTTAAGGTTTCTGGCTCTCCAGCTCTTGTCTCTGTTGTGTGGAAACATACATCTCTCTGTCTTGTGACTAAGGTAGGTTGTGTGCAGCAGGAAATACCTAGCGAAAGGCAGCCTGCCTAAGTAGTCTTCTTTTCCCTTCCCTTCAGAGGTGGTGTCCTGCAGTGGTTCAAGTGCACAGGTACCAATCTTAGGGGAAACTGTTAGGAAATGGCACAAATCCCAAACTGCATGTGAGTTCTATACTTAGAATTCACCAATTATCAAGTGTAAACTCCTCAGGCAACATAACAGCCTTAACTTGGATGGGTCTTTTGAACTCCCCTTACTCCAAATACTTTCAAGGAAATCTTTTTTGCATGTATTTACCCCAAAAGTCCTTTGAAGTTCGTAATACAGTACACTCCAGTTTATCCAAAGACCTATTACCTGAACCTCTCCTTTAGCCAAATCCCTTCCTTGACCCCTAACATGAGATACATGCTGCAGAGGATGTGTAGCTCATGATGGAGGGATTTGGCTAATCAAGAGGGGAGGAGACATTCAGTAGCAGAAACACATAGGCAACCTCAAGTATTGTTGCTACTAGTAATCCAGCTACAATTATATCAAAAGTTAAGACATTTCTTTTCCTTCTTTTTATTCTATTATTTCGTTTTTAGTAAAATAAAATTGGAAGGCGTATAAACTCTAAAACCTAATTTTAAAAAAGTGTATTTTTTATCACTTGAACTCAACTGATTTGATTACCAGCTAGCCGCAGACATTTCTCTAATTAGCACTACGAATTTCACTATGACACTGAATCTGTTATCTTTTCTAGAAGATAACTGTGCACTTCTGTGCATTAGCCTAAATTAGCAGAAACATCAAGAGTTTAACATCTACAGCCAATCTGTTAAGTCACATATCTAGGATGCTCATTTTATTGGGCATATCTCTTTAAGAATCTACATGGTAAAACCATTCAGAAAATTCCGTAAAGCAGGGAAACTTCCAAATTGACACCACTATTAAATTTGAACACTATGTACTTAATATGTGATTTAAAATTCCAACTGTGATTAGGTCCAGAGGAGGAAAAACTGTTTCAACATGAATAGTTAATTGAAATTATTACTCAGGCAAAACTTACAATATTAGTGTCAAGGGAAGCAGTATGTCCTGCTGTATCTTGGATGTATTTAAATATATTTGACACATTGAACAGTATTATTAATTATTTCAATTTATTTTACAGTATAGTGTTAGCAGACATTATCATCGTGTATCAGCTGGATTGCCGTTGCAGAAAACCAATATTATCTGCATACAGTGTTATATAAATATTGGAACCATGCTTGTTTGTTTAACTTAAGTCTTGATACTTCTGATGTTTATGATATCTGGAGATGATCACTGATATTGTTAAGATAAGAAAGCATATAAAAATCATCTTTGTTGTTTGAAATGAACTGTGATAGAGAAACTGGCCCTCGGTAGGAAAGGGTTTACAAAAGCAGCATTACGGACTATGCACTGGAGGCAATCAGTTTTAAAGGGACTGAGAGGAGTGGTCAATCATGGCTTGGCAGGCTTATATAAGAATAGATGCAGGGTAGTGTAGAGTTCAATAGCTGAATGCAGTCTGAGGGAAGAGGACCAGGCTTTTATTAGGAGGGAGTAGCTCCAGCACCCTGGACAGAGCAGTGCTGCCAGAAGGGACCATGAAACCTAGGCCAGGTCTACACTAGACTAGGGATATAATAGTATAGTCGGTTAACTGATTAACCAATAAGCAAAAGCTTCTAGATTAATGGTATAGACTACACACATTTTCCTCCTCTTCCCCCTCCCCTGTCAGTTAATTTTTTAAGCAGGCTGGCCAGCAGCCTGGCTCAGTCCTGGCTCATGCCGGGTCTGGGACCTACCTGAACTGTGGCTCTGCATTTAAAGTGTATTAGGAGCCAGGTGGGCAGGCAACCTAGCTCAGTTCAGGCTTGTGCCGGGTCTGGGAGCTGAGCCCCCACCCTGGACAGGGGACCCTGCCACTCCACCTGCTGCCTCTTTATCAGAGGCAGCAGCACAGGGCAACAGGCAACCAGTCCATGAGGGGAGCTGGATTTTAAACTGGCTCCCCTCGCAGATCAGCTCTCACCTAGCATCCCATGTTGCTCACACTGATACAGAGGCAGCAGTGCACAGTGGCAGGAATCCTCGGAAGTGGGGCAGGAGCACACTGGCTGCCACCCCTGCAGCCGGTGACTATAGAATAGTCAATAAGAATTCATGAGGTTAATCGACTATTCAGTTAACCAATAATTAGCATCCCTACACTAGACCCAGCAGCTCAGTCTAAGGTATGCAATTCCATCTGCGTAGAATACATAGCTGGAGTCAGTTTACCTTAAACCAAGCTTGGCGGTACCCCCACAGTGGAGGCCAACAGGAGCAAATGCTTTCTTAGTACTGGCAAGAGCAGGGGTACTGGATGCTGGTGGGGGTGCCCTTGGAGTTTGATTTAGCGAGTCTTAACTAGACATGGCACTAGAGAGAGCTCCTGTCAAGCTGCTAAGACTAGCAGGCTGAAGCCCTGAGGTAAAGATAAAGAAGGTGCTGGGGGCCACGGAGAAGTGGTCTCGGGAAAGGTACATAGAGGTTGGAGGAGATGCAGCATGTGGCTGCCATCTACAGCATCCCCTGGCCAGAACCTAGAGTAGTGTTGTGGGCATAGGTACCCCCCTCACCACTGAGGAAGTAGCCAGAGAATTGGATGTGTCTGTTCCTGAAGGAAGAGGCTGCACAGTGGACTGCAGTTCCCCTGGAAGGGGGCAAAACTGAGCATGGCACAGTCAGAGGACACTGTGGCTACATCTAGTCTGCAAGCCTCTTTCGAAAGAGGCTTTTTCAAAAGATACTTTCACAAAAGCATCTTTCGAAAGAGAGCGTCTAGACTACAACCAGTACTTTCGAAAAAACAAGCCGCTTTTTTGAAAGAGCACCCAGGCAGTCTGGATGCTCTCTTGAAAAAGCACAGTTTGCATTACATAGTGCCTATTTTTGAAAGAGCACTTTCGAAAAAAGGCATTCTTCCTTGTTAAAATGAGGTTTTCCATGGTTGAAAAAACTGCCGCATTCTTTCGATTTACTTTCAAAAGAATGCGGCAGCAGTCTAGACACAGGGGAAGTTTTTTCAAAAAAAGGCCACTTTTTTAAAAAAAAACCCTGTAGTCTGGACACACCCTGTGGTCCTTGGGGCAATATGGATCCAGAAGCCGAGGTGACAACAGGAGAGACAACACCAGAAAAAGGCACAGTGCTAATTCCCTACATAACCAGCAGGAGGCACTGTAGTGGTGCATTCCACCCCATTGCATGAAACTTATTATTCAACAGTCAGATTTGAAAGACAAAACAATAAGTTTGTCATTTGCTGCACAACAACTGGCAAATGTTACTCTCATGGTGCGTATGCCTCTGCAGTTAAAAATCATTTACATGTGCATATTGAGAGAGGAATTCATCCTTAAATCATTTGATACTTAATTGCTTGCTCACTGTGGCCTTAATGTATGGAATATCTTGGTGTCTTCAATCAAATTTGCAGTCTATTTGCTTTAGAAATTCCACTGAAGATTTTCCTTTTAAGCTTTGTTTTTAATAATTCATTGTGATTAATCAAGATTAGGTACTTGCAGAAAGGGTACTATATCAAGATATGTGACTGATCCATTTTTTTTAAAAAAGGTAGCAAAAGCATGCCAGTCTACATTCTCAGCTGGTGTAAACCAGCATCGCTCCTTTGACTTCAATAGATTCCTGTCCGTTTATGCCAGCTGAGAATCTTACTCCTCTGTTCCATTAGTTTTGAAACTTCTAGCTAGTATGATTTTTAATGGCATCTTTCATTGAGTTGTGAAGAATTTTGCATGGAAATAAATGATACTCCCTCATGTTTATAGGCAATGTGAATAGTAATGTGAGAATTAAAGTTAATAAGGGTTTTAGGCACAGGGTGGTTTCTCAGATTTTATATGCAATGCTTTAATACAGTTTTGTGGGGATTTAACATATATAAATTGGCACATGTTACTTTTTATTTTTACTTCATTTGTTCTGTTCTGAGGCTCATTCTAGGCTTGGGTACAACAAGGATAGCAGTAGATACAAAAGACATTCCTAAATTTGAATTTGATAGCAATATTAAATTGGGCCTGTTTCCATTTGGACTGAAAAAAAGGACAATGTGTTTAACACTGTCACTGTGGGCGAAATTCACACCTGGGCAAAGGTCTGACACATGTTCTCCTTTTTGCCTATATATCCACGCTTTCTGCCTCTTGTCTCAGTCCTATCTTTTCTCATCCATGTCCAATTCTTCAACATTGCAGCTTCATTTTTTACCCTCCTTTTCTCCTCACTTCTTTTGTGTTCCTTTCATGTCCATCTTCTCCAGGTTTCATTCAGCTCATTCCATCATTCACCTCTCTCTAAACTCAGTCTTCCCCTTTCTTTCCAATTTAATCATTTCCGAAGTGTTCACTCCGTGTGGTAAGTAGATGTGACCAAATTCCTAAATCCCCCTCTGTGGTCAGATCAAAGAGTGCATATGAAGGGGACCGTCGGTACAACTGATCCTATTCATTCAGGATCGGTTTGGTTACAAACACAGCACAGGTTAGAAAAAGAGCCCAGTTGGTTATGTTTGTCATTGGTAGCATCTGAATTCATACAAGGAGGTGGAGGTTTTGGGGAGGATAATTCAGTTCTTTGTATGATTAAATTCTCTGTGTTAATCCTTTCCTTCAAAATCATGATAAACCAGAGTTGGAAGTTGCATCCTCTAAACAACCTGGGGAAAGGGGTTCAGGCTCTGGTACAGTGAGGTGGTACTCAGACAAGGATAGGTGGGGGGTAGGTGCTTCCAACTAGGTGGAAGAAAGTGAAGAAGGAATAATGGCCTGTTCTATACAAGTTACTGCTGGATAATTCCTTGTTGTTTATGTTAATAAAGCTGCAATCAAATTAAAATCACAGCCCTTCTGCCTTCACATTCTTTGTGCATCGCCAGAACAATTTTCGCTCTACTTGCTCCTTAGCTAATTTGTTACGTTTATCCAAATACCACCTCCTCATTTTCCCTATCTTTGCATATTATCTTTCAGTCTCCATTGTGGATTTCGGCCAACCTGGAGATCTGTTGGTCCAGCTGCTGTTTTAAAATCTCATGAGTCCTCTGGTAACCCAAGGTCAAATATGCCTCAGAATGTATGAAAGTTTCTGATGCTTTCTGCATTAATTTCTTCAATTAGATCAGAAAATATCCTCCTCATTCTTCTTACATAGCTCAAAGATATTTATGTATTTTCAATCCATAGCGTCAAGAAATTGTTAAAAAATGTTGTTGGATGGAACCTTATATTTGAAATATGAGTTTTTGACTTAACTGGATAAGTATTTTATGTCAGAGACCAGACAACCTGTTAGTGAGGCAGAGTATATGATAGACAAAATCCAGCACAGCAGATTGTAATGTCATATTCCAGCAATATTTTTCACCTGAAGCAAGGTCAGTAATACAGCATGAGACACACACAACAGGAAACAAGGCTTTTGGAAAAAAAGATAGATAAATGAAAACCTAATAAGAAGCAGAATATTGGATGTTTTAAAGTACCAGTGAATCTTGTATATTAGATTTCCCTGCCCTCAGGAACATCAATTCTACATTTTAAAAATATGGAGCTCTGAGAATTGATTTTTATTATATTAAGTTTTATTAAGTAGCATGATAGTTATATATACATATTTTGCCATGCAAGCTTTTAGGGCCCTTCCGATCATTACAAATTTGACCCTATACACATAAGATTTTATCTGAACTCTGTCTTTCAAACTATCATCAGTTAGAAGACAGAAAACCATGTAATCAGCTATAATATTGTGTGTCTATACAGTGAATTGAAAAATCAAGACCTCACTTCAGGGTTCAATTGTCTTTCTACATGGCATTGATGACAGATTCAACGCCCCCAGCACAGAGAAGGGAGCTGAGTTTTCTGTATTCTTTTCAATGTTTCAGATATTGGTGATATCATTATGGCAGGGGAAAGAAGCAAAGAACCTTGGATTTGGGTCATGGCAAGTATTTAAACATTAAATGATTTTAAAAAATGTTGAGCTCTTTGAAAATAATATATTAGAGAACTGTTACTACGAACATTCACACATCATGACAAGCACCAAGAGCTTAGGAGATTTCTTAACAATTGATTTGAGGGGGTTTTTTTTGTTTTACTTATTAAGTTCAGAGCTGTTCGGGTTCATGAATTCAGGCATTTCTCTGCAACCATGAAGGTTAGAAACTTGCTTTTTAAAAAAAGATGAGGTTTTCTTGTAATCACATGGTTCCAGGAGTTGGACCTTTACGTAAAACACCAAATATAGAAAGACAAAGAAAGGATCAGGGCCAGTTCAACATATGTGCCCCCAACATGCAGAGCCAGTTTATTAGAAACTCTGGCTACAAGGGCTAATATTCAGTGTGAAATATTTTCTTTCCGCTTGCATTGTTACAGGCCAGTATTGAGAGGGGAGAAACAATCAGTTTGATGAAGGACGGGAGATGAATATCAGGTAAGGTATCCAGAACAGACTGATGTGTGCTTGTGGCAAGGGGCCAGCAGCTTCCACAGGCCCCCTGGCAAGGTGTGATGGAACTGGCTCCATGTACCCAGAAGGAATGGGGTCTCAGGCAGAAGGGGAGGGGCCAGGGGCAGCCAACCCTCAGCACTTCCCAGACTGTGGCACTGGGACCCCCTTTGCAGCCCTCAGAGCCACATGAAGCACACAGCAAAATGCTCTGGTGGCAATTTAAAAGGGCTGCAGCAAGGCAGATGGAAACCCTAGACCCCTTTGAATTGCTAGGCTCCAGCGTAACTGCCCCCTTTTCTCTCTCTCCCCCATCAGTGGGCCTGACTTGTGATGGGAATTAGGGAGTACAATAAATACAATATTTCTTTAAAACCCAGGTGGACCCTATGGTGTGCTCCAGACAGAAACAATGTAAGGGATTATCTTCCAAAAAAAGATCATGTTATCATTGTAACCATGCAGCAACAAGAGCGCTATGCACATGGCACACACAAAATAGCAGTAAATATCACACTAGCATTTCTAAAGGGAGCTGACAGAATGTAGCCCCAACAATCTTATGCCCTGCTGACATTTTCCAGGAGGCCTGTGGAAGCTGTTGGCCCCCTGCCACAAGCACACATCAATCAGTTCTGGATACATTACCTGTTACTCCTCTCCCATCCTTCATCTTGTTCTCTGACACAAGACTCCCTTCTGCCACATACAGACTAACCATCTTCAGATATACATGATCCCTATCTTTTGTGTTTTGTTTGCTCAAACCACCTCTATCAAGAACACACTTATGGAGTTACGTCGTTCTATGCAAATGTAAACCAATCATCACACCACTGTTATGAGCATTGGTGGCAGGGTCAGAACTGGCTGTGGTCATGGTTAATGATTTACTATCTTGAAAAGTTTAAAATGAACTAATTTCTTTAAAAAGCCCAAAAAATAAATACCAAGATTATGACATTTTGCTCAGATTCAGTTTATCACTGGTTCTCCATATTTCTGATTGATTTTTAACCTCTCACCACAGTAACTCCTGCTGACACTGAAAGTCATGAAAGCTTCCAGCTTTCCCAAGGACTGAACTTTGCAGGACCTACTACAATATCTGTAGTCACTACAACTGGCTGCCTAGGAAAAGACTGTAGGTTTCCTCAGAAGCTGGTTCCCTGACACAAGACTCCCTTCTGCCATCTTCAGATATATGATATGATCCATATCTTTTGTTTTTGTTTGCTCAAAGCCACCTCTATCAAGAACTCACTCATGGAGTTACACAAAGATAGGCTGGAAAATACTCAGTTACAAATGCCGTTCTATGCCAATTTAACCAATCACACCACTGTTATAAGCATATTTTAAAAGACTCTTTAGATTTATAAAACTATAAAGAAAAGAAACCTCTCTGGAAGGCCTAGGTGCTATGGGAGGAAATTCAAAGGAGTGTCTAGTTCAAAAGGAATGATTGTGGGGAAGTTCTATGTGCTGTGTTATACAGGATGTCAGACTAGAAAGCTACAGTGGTCTATTCATGCCTTGGAACCTATGAATCTTTAATACTATAGTGCTGCTTCCTTTTAATACTAAAATGGCATACTGATTTCGCTTTAGATCCATGTCATAGTTAGTAAAGAATGACACTTCTTAAATTGTCATACCACAGACAGAGGACTTTTGTGTGTGCCCTTCAGACTAGTTAAGGGGCTCAATGATATTTTCAATTTGTATAACTTTACTCAATGTAATCCCCAATCGATTAATATTAATTTGTCATAGCTATTGAAGTTGTTTCCAATCTTGCTTCCAGTGAGAATACTTTGGTTTTGATATCAGTGGTATGTATTTTCATTTCAAACCTAATAATTTTGGGTTTATGCAGAGTTGTTAAGCTAATATATATATATATTTGAACAACTTTTGTTGGAGAGAGGGAGAAGCTTTCAAACTTACTCAGAGACCAGTATTGCTCATCTCAAATCTTAACAGGTATATAAAAAGGATTTTTTTTTGAGTACTATGAGATTGTGTCCACTATCCTAAAGTAAGCCCTTCTGATTTAGTTGTATTTTACACCCTCTTTGAAGAGGTGCACATGATGACAATATCCAGAGCAAATGAAAATCAGGCTCTGGATCTTCTTACACAATGAGAATAGATCAAGGCTTCTATATTTTTAAATAGAAGTTCAATTAATTATTTGTAATTAAAAATAGATTCAGACTTTAAGGCCAGTAGGGATGATCATGATTGTCTAGTCTGAGGCCCTGCATATTCACTGTTCTCACACTTAAGAGGAAATTCCTCCACTCTTTGCTTGTTATTATTAGAAAACTCCAAAGTATGAGCATCAGGTAAAAGATAAATTGGGTGCATCATTCATAGTGTCATGCCTAATTCCCAATACTGAGAAGCAATGCTGGTTTAGTGGTTATCATGAGCGTATTTCTCTCCAAGCCCTTGAGTGTGAAGGGCAGCTCATTAATCCAAAGGTCTACAGGTTCAATCGGAAAATGGACATATCTTTCAGAGGGACTGGTATGGCTTAGTAGCTCCATGTCACTGAAAATTCCTAGGCTTAATACTCACTGTGCTCTCCTTGACCTTGAAACTTACGCAAATTCTTCGAGAGCATTTAGATGAGGAAAGACAAATTGTTTGAATCAGTTTAACTGGCATGTGTGACCTTGATGGCAAGAGGTGGCGGTAGCAGGGAAAGAAATTTACGAAGCGTCCACTAGGCATTGTCCTTAATGAGACAGAGGAACCATCTTTCTGACTAGTTTCTTATACAGCAGTCCTTGAGCTAGCATCTTATCTCCGGCAAACATATGCTTCCCTTCCGTTATTGCTGAATATAATAAAGAACCAGGAGTTTGGAGGGGTTTTTTTTTTGAATACCATTTAACTGAATCTATAATTTTTTCACAAGTTTCATGTATTCAAAAAGTGAAAATCTGCAGGGTGCGGGGGAGAAAGAAAGAAGGAATATTCTTCATTTCAGAAACAGAAGGGGAAAATTGTGGGTGACACGACTACTAGTTTGTAAGGATTATTTCATTTTCAAGTAAATGAGCTGCAAAATCTACTCATGTGGCTTTCAATATGCAGTTTTAAATGAAGCCTTAAAACTGTCTAATAGAGATTTACATGAGACCCAAACCTGCAGCTCATACATAGGCAGAAATCTTATTGATTTCCATGGGAGTTTTGCCTGTGTAAGCACCCAAGCATGAGGGCAATTTCACATCAACAAAAGTAATTTCTGAGACAGCACTGCAATATGGATTTTATAACATTCCAAGAGAGCGTGCATGGATAGTCAAAACTCCCAGGTCATCTCAGGGATTACATTACATAACTCAGAGTTGTTCTTGATGCAATATTGAGGGTTACAGTATCAATCCAAGACAATGCCATAACTTAGAGTTTAAAGAGAGATGGAAATGTTGTGGCAACATTGCTTTTCAATCAATTTTAGATGATCGTGAATTGGACTATGAATAAATTAAAAATGATGCAAATTTGAGTGAAATTTAATTGGGGGTAGGACACGCAAAAAGAAGAGAAGATACACTACTACACTAAATCTGGAAAAAAAAAATGAAGAAAAGGATCAGAAAGTGTTTATACCCAAGAGGACAAAAATTGGATTCTGGTATGTGTTTACTGAAAGAAAAACTGAATACTAGAACTTATTAGGGTAATAAGTCAAAGCTCAGTCAAAGCAAGTGAGCTGATGTTTCTATAAAAGGGAGCGAAGAGTAGCGCAAACAGAACTGGACACCAAGCTTTGGGGAAATAGTAATTCCCGTATATTCGTATTACTCTAATGTACTGACTTTGATTAAAATATTTTAACCATATTCCTCTTTGGAGGCCTGCAGTCAACCAAGAACATGCATTTTGAAACCCTTATTCACACTGAGTAGTGCTTTACATTTAAGATAATCTCTTTGATTTCCACAGCACAAGTCAGAGTTAGATACTACTTATGAGTACAGAATACATTCCTACGTGTCTTAGTTTCCTGGGTGTTATTTATTTTTCATTTTTTAACCAATCCTCCCATTTGTGCCATGATTACTAAAAAGTAACATGCCATGATTACTGTATTTGTATTGTTATTTTGGATCATGTTATAAAGATTAATTAGTACTAATTTACAGACATTTTTTGCAGTAAAACCCAGTTCTCTGTCTTACTGAAGTAAAACTCCTTTGGCTAAGATATCTATTTAAAAAACCCACTTATTGCTCAATCAACAACTTTTTAGGTTACTGAACGCTTCAGAAAAGTGTACTAGTAGCTACAGTATGTTGCTGGTAATTTCCTAAGGGGATCCTGATCGAGAGTCGGCACTTACCTCATTTATTGTAAACAAGCATTTTTCCAACTGTGGTCAGGTGCATGTTTGTTTTCTTTTCTGTAAAGTTTGCAGAAAACCTGAAGCCATGACATTTAATCCAGAGGAGCTCATACCGTATGGTATCTTCAGATTACGATGCTCAGATTATTCCTACCTACCCCTAGGGAAGCCTAATTGAAGGTATTACTCTTCCAATTAGCATCCACCTCTTCTTTAGCCGTGGCAAATAGGAAGGCATTTGAAGCCTGGTTTCTGATAGATTAAGCTGAAATTTCTAATCATTTGATCAAACTGAAGCAGGTGCAGAGTTAGATAGTAATACCCAGTAGAAAACAGTGACAAAAGCTTCAAAAACACACCACTTAATAGATTCTAGCACTGTTCTTGTACTAGGAAAGGTTTTCTTCCGTAAATGGTTTAACAGGCCAAATGACACTGCCAGCTAATGCATTTCAAAACAGGTTTCTATCGTTAATGCTGCATAGTTTTAATATCCATTGTGGCAAGGGACCCTCTTACCCAAGCCACTGCTTGGGCTGGCCTCTCGCCCCCTTGTCCAGGGTTTGGGACTTGCAGCTGGTTTCTGGGATAGGGAGCCCAGCCACTCCTCCTGGGACCCTCTCTCCTGCCGTTTCTGTTCTACGTTCTGTTATGGTTTATTGATGCTCTCTGGCTTTCCTCTACCTTTCCTTCCATCCTCTCACTCTTCCCTTCACCTGCCAATTGTGGAGGCTTTTAAATACCTCCAGCAAGCCAGCAGTGTAGTCAGCTGGCCCCAATCTACCTGAGCCAGCTCCCTACCAGCTGCTTCTAATTGTCCAGCCACCCTCAGCTTCTATTTAGCAGGTCTTTTACACTTTTTGGGATGCCTTTCTCCCACTCTGTAGCACCCCTCTGGCCTGACCCTGCCACACCATGGTCATACTGTAACTTTCATTCTCTCATGGGGAAAGAGACAGAAAAGGGAACAAATGACACTGACCCACAATCAATAGGTAGGGGAGGCTGATGGAGCTGATGGTACAAGGGGAACCATTCCAGCAGCAAAGGAGGGAGATACTTTCAAGGGACAATAGGTAGCTCCTCCTCCAGAAATCTCTGACACTCATCGGCCTGGTGGGGGGAGGGGGAGAACAGGGGCAGAGGGTAAGAGGGGTATTGATTGGCCAATATTCCACAGGATTTAACCTGGCACATGGGACCACGTGAGGCCTCTTCACTCTGTTCACAGCAGCCCAATTTACACACCATAATTAGGAATGGGAACCCTGACTGACACATGCTACAGGCATGTTAATAGTTAGGAAGATTTTGTGTTCTTCCTTGGGCCAATTAGTAGTGGACCAGGGAGTTTTTCCTTGTGCAAGCCACAGGTTAAGTAAGAACATGGAAGGCACCGGAGGTAAACCATAATGCCAGGGCAGAAAGAGGGTGCTAGGACTCAGAGAGCTGACTGCCAGAGGGAGTAGGCTGAGGTGAGCCAATCCTGTGCTATAGGTTATATGGTAAAGAGTCCTGTAACCCTAGCACTCTCTTTCTACCCTGGCATTATGGGTTTCCTCAGGTGCCTTGCCTGTTCCTACTGGTTGAAAAGCATATGGGTGTATTAATTAAAAAAAAAAAAAGCTACAGCTTAATTAATTCCATGTATGTCTCTTTAATTTTGCCAAGGTGTGCTGTGCTCACAAGGAATTCACCTAGTGGTGTGTTACACATTGGCAACAAAACTTAAAGCCACAAGAAATTGTGGTTTGGGTTACATTATAAAGACTTGATCCATGTTCAATGGAAGATTTGCTAAAAGTCTGAGCCCTTTCAAAGGATCCCCTGGATCATACTGAGCAAACACAAATGCATGTATTATTGCTTTTGATTAAAAAAACATCACTTAAAATCATATGGCTATGATTAAAAGCAGAATAGAGGTTGTAGAGAACTAGAAAATATATATGCAGTATAAATATCATATGGCTCTCAGTGATATTGTCCTGCTGGACTAAAGTATGATGAGATGGAACTAGGCAGGAGAGATAAAACAAAGATCTAGATAAGGAGCCTCTCCTCAAGCACAATAGCCAGGTTGACAGGCATAAATAAGGACTTCTCAATCCCCTCCCTGTTGGCAGCAGGGCTATTTGCCAAGGTTGACAGTCTGGAGATCACAAGACTTATTCAAGTGAAAACAATCTGCCTGGGGAGGAGGTGGGGCGTGGGGCGGGAGGGGAGGGCAGTTGTCAGCTGCTGTAGGCTGACTGAGACACACCACTGCAGCCACAGGATGGGTTGGTTCCCAGAATGAATGGGGAACATCAAGGCTAAGTCATGTCCGCTTAGGGTATGTCTATACTGCAGAGTAAGCCCAGGGTTCAAACTCCTCTTTTTGCCTACACATAAATCATGTGAAGTCAGGGCTTGTACCCAGGGTCCCAGGACCCTTCTCCAGAGTCTGAGGCTGAGTCAAGCCAGGACCCAAGGTTCAAACTAATTTTGCACTGCAGCATAGACACAGTTCCTCTGGACTTCTGCTCTGTTGGTTCACCAGAAGTATCACACAATCCCATGGGACAATTTCCTTTTTCCTCTGGACAGTCAAGTTTTCCTCATAAGATACTATGGACGAAGGTCTAGAGTGGCCACATTTTGGGAAGGACTGCAAAATGAAGCATAGATACTAGAACCCAGGTTGGCATGGAGTTCAATAATTCCTAATCCGGGGTTATAAAGGAGTGTAGATGGCTAAGCCTTAGGTTACCAAACCCAGGGTCTTCTAACTCAAGTTCTATTAAGCCTGGGTTTACATTGCAGTGTACGCAATGTAAACCCTGAGGCCTGAAGGGAATGTGAAGCATACATAGCCAATATGTATATAGGTGTCTTATTTTAAATTCATTTCTCCAAGTGCTGTGTTCATTTTGGCAAAACAAGCTACAATTTGTTTTGGAGAAGCTGTTTCCATTGTGAATGCATTGTACCAGTGCAAGCAGTGGCCCCCAAAGGAGAAGACTTGCAAGTCTTTGCTCCATTGGGCTTGCTAAGTAACAGCACTGGCAACCAGGAAAGGCATAACCTATAGACCTTGTTGATGAGTGGATGGAACACCGTATCCCATCAGAAAGAGAAGTGGACATGCAGGCCTACTGTTTCAAAGAGGTATGCTTGGGAAGCTGTAGAAGCTCAAAGGGGGCTGTCTGCACATGAACAGTTACTGAGGTCATTTCAGAAAGTCAGAAAATTCTGCATGATGCCCTTTTTATTTTGAGGGTGAGATTTCACCTGGAGTGGCAAACCAAACAGTGTTGGAAAAATGCAGATAAGCTTTAGGTTTTTGGAACATTTATCCCTATTTTAAAGAACTGCATCATGGTGCGCCATGTGGCGCCTTCTCCTGGTGGTTCTGGGTATAAGCTCTTGCCAGGCACTGCCCTTCTCTGGCGGTGTCTCTACATGCACCACTCCTGAAACTGCAGCGTTTTATTCATTGTCTGGCCATCCTGCCAGGTCACTAATGTCCTCCCTTCCCAGGGAAATCAAAGTCCTTCCAGACCAGCTTCCCAGTTGGCATCTCTGATGCCCTGTGCCACTTGCCAATGGCTGGCTGGGGAACCCAGGTCCACCTTCTATAATGGTTGCCAACCCAGAGATCTTATAACAAGCGGCCAAGGTTTGTATGAACCTACCCATTGCTTCTGTTTCCCAGGGCTTCTTTCTTCATACCTGGCTACCCCTGAATTCTGGATTTACCAGCCCAAGTTTCCTCGTCTAAGGGACTACTTCCTTACTGCCCCTATTGCTCACAGCAAGTTCTTGTTTCTGCCCAGCTAAGTCCATTTCCAGTTAATGGCCTGCTCCCTGTCTCTTTCTTCATGCACAGCCTAGGCAATTAACTAGCCTGCCTGGGCACTTTAACACTTTCAGGCTCCTCATCACAGATCCTGTCAACAATAATTGAAAATGCAGTCACCTTTAGTAACATGGATAATGAGAGCACCCGTTACAATTGAGTGTCCTGCAGTTTTCGGAGAAGTGGTGCTATACAGACATCTTTGCCACTCTGCAGTGCAGGATCCCTGCTGCTGGATTTCTAATTGTTGGAATCTGCACTGGAGGTGCTTAGGCTAGTGGTCTGGCTAACTTCAACAGCCATACAAAGGACAATCCTTTGCATTCCTTGAAGGTGGGCAAAGTACATCCTGTGTCAGGCTCTCTGCTCTGTCATAGGCTTCCTCTTCTGGTTTACTAGAACCAGAGCCTGGAGATTTTTAGGATGTGGGGTAAGACAAATTAGTTCATCATCTGGCTTTAAACTTAATTTTCTCTTGTACATGAAAGGAAGTCATTCCATCAGTGGATAAGGTGATTATGATGGGTTGGATCACAGAAACCTCCTTTAGAATGTCACCCGGTGTGATGATCAAGCCACTGAGCCCACCTTCCTGTCCTCTGAGACTATGTCCTGCTGGGCCAGAAGCTTTATCTCCCTCAGTCAAGGCACAGAGTTACCACCCCCCTGTAGAGCAATACAGATACTGAACCAGTTCAGTTCTGCAGAGCTCAGCTCTGGGGCCATTGACAGCACCCAAGAACCCAATCCCCCAAAAGAACCAAAACCCCAGAAAAATCCACCTTATTCTGGATAAAAGTTTCACACAGAAATCTTATAAGTTTGCCCTTTTTATCAATGAGAGAGAGAGAGAGCTGTTCAGTGGTTGCTTCTCCCCCTACCGGCCACCCTCCAGTAACAATTATTTACACTGAGCTTAATAAAAACATGTTTGTTTATTATCAAGTATAAGACATAGGATTTAAGTGATTGCAAGTGAAAGCAGACAGATCAAAGCAAGTTATTAAGCCAAAATAAAACAGAAAGCACCAGATACTAAGAAACTTGATACACAAAAATTCTTACCCTAACAGCTGTTCTAATAAGGGTTTATCAGCATCCTAGCTTGGGTTCAATCCTTCACTCTGTTCCATCTTAGATATTCCAGCAGGCATCTTAGGTACATGTTGAAGCTTTCTAGTCTCGCACACTCGGCAGCTGACCGGCGCAGACCAGAGAATTTGCAAAACCATAAGAGGTCAATATTGTGTAGCAGCGTTACCAACTGATTGCTGGGATCTTAGACATCTGGGGTAAAATAGAGCTAAATAACAGCACAGAACATTGAGAGCTTAGACTGGTGGCTGTAAAACTTTATAGGACCATGGGAAAGTTGGCCACACCCATGATAAGTAGACATCGAGCTAACTAAAATCATGCTGAACCATGGAAGTTGCTGGACCAGAGAGTGATGGACTAGAGAGGTTCAACCTCTAGCAAATGGAGGTCTCCTGGCATCTGGCTACTGCCCCTATTTTTTTGATTTCCATCTTTCTAACCCTTTTTTGCCTAAAGGTGGGAATTCTTTGTGTTCAGTTCAAACTTTTCTCACAGAGTGGAAAAGTACCAGATCTAAAATGGGTTTTAGCATCAGGTGGCCTGGCCACATGTTTTTGTAGAACCAATGGCAGTTTGGGCTTATAGGAAAAACAATACTATTTATAGATTGTTGACTTGATCACCAAGCCATTAAGTTCCTAAAGTATCATTACTGGTTTTTACTAGAATACCTGGACTAATAAAACAGGTTTCCACTTAATATTTCTAACTTCTCATATAAAAAAGATTCATGCACAAAAATAGAATATATTCATTCAGGGGATCACAAGCTCTTGAATGATAGGTTACATGACCTGTTTTGCATAAAGCATCTTTGAATTATCCATATTCATAAGCCAATTTTCATAAAGCACGGGCTGCTGTGACAGCAATAAACAGTGGGAGATGTTTTGATTGTGCCGGAATGTAAGATTTAAGTTGTGAGCATATGAACAATATGCCTATTATTCCTCTCTCCTACCCAAGAACTACATGTGAATTAGTTCTTTGGATCTCTGGCTGGTATATGTATGTATGTATGTATATATAAAGCAAAAACAAACAAACAATGCATACAAGAGTAACAAAACTCACTTGCAACTGGGAAGATCTAAAACTAAAGGCCAGATACATCTTACTATATATTTTAGAAATGTACATCTGTCTGTTCGCCCATCTGCGAGTCTGTTCAAGAATTCCTCCTAAATGTAAGAGCGAGGACAGCCACATTTGGTATGCAGCTTCCTCTTATCATATCACAAAGCAAGGTCAGGGTTTGGGTGTGCCAAGACAATGGAATGTGCCTGGAATTGATTATTTCTCATGAAATGGAAAGGGAGAGATATGATAGGAGGGAGTTATACTGCAGAAGGACCACAGGTGGCAGCAAGGGCCAGAGGTGGGGAGCAGGCAGGAGTGGCCCGAGGCCGGCTGCGGCAGTTGGTGCCCTAGGTGGAAGGCGTGATTGGCGCCCCCGCCTGCACAGCCGTCAATGGCCATGACATAATCATGGGGCGCCCGGGCCGGCAGCGCCCTAGGCGACTGCCTAGTTTGCCTAGGTTCATGGGCCAACCCTGGGAGCAGGGCATCTATAACCCGATTGGGCCTGCAGGAGGCAAGAGTGGAGAAAAGGGCAACTATGTAAGATATATATCAGAGAGTTTGTTTGTCTGTGTGTCTTTGTGTTCTCCAGGCAGGGGACATGGATCCCTCCATTAGCTGTGCCCGCTGCAGCAACCATGTACAGGCACTTCTCATCTGGCCTCTAGCTGCTGTGGTGAGAACAATGACATATTAAAAGCAAGTGCATAAGACTCTGACATTTACATCCATCACAATAATTATAACTCAACATACAGCATATAATTTCAAACAAAAACAGATTTTTAAAAAATTACATCCTTGATTTTGCTGAGAATAGTAAAGTGAGAGGCATGGGCTTTGGTGTTGTATTGTTTAAAAGGATGTTGAACTGCAAAGAATTCTGCAGCACTACTGTTGTGGTATTAATTTGAAACATCATATTATTAACATAAAAAGTGGCTAGCCAAGTTTCCAGCCATTCATTCATAACCTGTAGTATGAATCCAATTTGACAACCTTTGCTTATATGCCATTGTCAACAAACCAAGCTTTTCCAGACAGACTTAACTAAATGGGCAATGCTATCCATGCACATGGTCTTACAGCTGGTGTAGCAGTGTAGCGTTGACGGAGCTTTGGCACAGAAACGGATTTAAGAGGACAATTCCAGAGTAGAGCCATGTGCACTGGGGGTTTTTATTTATCTATAAATTGCCTAGATGTGACAGGTTAGTATATGCATGTGTCTTAACAGGCAGAAGTATGTATCTGCAAACAATACAAGACCAAAACTAGAGTGGCCAGGCACTGACAATTGGCTGCTCTTAATACTACTAACCAAAAATTGTCTATTTTGTTTAAGCTACTTCCCAAGCATTTTCATTGTCACATCACTTATGCACCATGTTATTTATGCATCATTATTTGTTCAGAGGGGTCTGAATCTTTTATTGCACAGCTTTTTCCTCATAGCAAAGAATCACATTAAATATGTGCTAAAATATTGTTGGCTTTCCCTTGGAAACAAAGTCTTAATTTCCTGCATCAAAGCTGCTGTCCCAAGAGAGAAATTTGTCTTCCAGAGTCTGGTAATATATCACAGCTCTAACATGCTTAAGCAGAGCACAGGTTGTTGTTCTGCATTCCTGCGGACAGCAAGCTGCACAGTGATGATCTCAGGAACTGCATTACCTGTGATCTCAATTATTTTGGAGACAGCTACCAATACTTGCACATCTCAGATCTATTTGATTTCCATCAGGAAACTACCTCACTTGAATTTGTGTTCCTTTTTTTCTTCAACATTTTCTATATATAAACATTTCTCATACACAATTTTTATCAGAACAACATGTACATTGTGTAGGATATTGTAAAAGGATAATCCATATTTCCAATGTATTACAAAAAGAGATTGAATCTCACTCTCATAAATACATACATACACTCCATTATTTCAGGAGTCTTGATAATTTTGGGCCAGATTATCCCCTTTTTGCATTCCTAAACATGCTTGGAAGAGGATGCACTAACAAAACTTCCAAAGCAGAGAAAAGCTCTGTACACCATAGTGCTTCTCCACAGTTACGCACTTTGGCTCACATAGCAAGGGATGTGATTGTCAGCTATTATCCCATATATGGATTAAAGCTCTTGTGAGAACGTCCCTGAAGTTGGCTTGCTAATGGCAGTTTATGAGCAGAGATAACAACAGTCAGGACACAGCAACAGTGAGGGAAGTTCTATTACTGGCTAATATTGTGGCCATTGGCAGTGAGAACCAGGAATCATTTGTGATGGTAGAAAGTGGACCATTTGGCAACAGCATGCAGGCAGCTTGCTTCAGGAGATAGGCTGGTGAAGCATGAGACACTACAGAACTGCTGCCAGGACTGGACAACCCTCACATAGCCAAAGATCAACTTGTAGCTGAGTAGTTAGTGTGCCCAGAGCCATAACAGATTAACTTAATAGCATGTTTAGATGAAAGAACACAATAGATACAGGTGGAATGCCCTTTATGCACATTTCATGCCCACTGGTCAATGAGCTCACATTCCAATGGCACAATAGGCAACAAGGCACAAAACAAAATCCACAATATAGAGCAGCCTGGATCAGTTCTTCCTCTAAGTTTTTCCATCCCTCTGCAGAATAAATTTTGTCATGTGCACTGAAGCATGTGTGATGTGCACCACCAGTAGAAACGCATGCTGCTGGCTGTGGACACTTTGCTAATCAGGTGTGCAGCATTTGAATCTCTTCTGGGTAGTCACCCAAGTGCTCAGCTTACAGGGAACACTGCACCGTATGCTAAATTAGTTCACAAAAGGTCTGGAGAGAACACGTACACTCATTTCTTCCTCACAATATATACTTTCGCAGTGCCCACTGCCTCATAGCAGTGTATTTCCCATGCACTTCACAATGTTTGACATAGTACTGTGGGTTTTTTTCCCCTCTGTATTTTTTTCCCCGCTGTACTTTGGCTCCATATCCTATGTAGTTGGAGCTTTTTAGTTCAGATGTCTGCCATGCACCAGATGGGATCATCAGGCCCTTTCAGTTTAATTCATATGTTTCAAGTAATGTCTGCTATGTGCAGGCCAGGCTGTTAAATGCATGATAACTTTTAATCTACCAATAGAATCTAATACTAGTCTTAGTTACAGATATACTCTGTAAACTACAAGAATATATTTATTTTATAGGCTTTTATTTTCATCAGTTAAAAAAAAACCCACAATTTTTTTTCAAAATGTTTTTCTTTGTACCAATCTTTATAATGATCCATGACAGGACTACAGTATATTGGGATTAGCCCATGGCAGGGATTAAAAAATCCAGAGGTCTGTTGTTTAACAGATACAATATTGTAACAAGACCAGCTTCCTCCTGTGTGCCCTCTCACAGCCACAGGTTACTTAGGAGTATCCAGCCTGTGTTTCCCTTCTTCAGAGCCCCTTATTAACTCACTCAGTCCAAAGACAATTCAATCAGACCTCTTCTGGGATCCCCTTTATTTATGCCTTTGGCTACACACTGGCTCTGCATATGCCCCAACCCCTCTGTGGATTGGGAACCAACTCCAGGAAGTCTCTGTCTTTCTACCCCTTCCTCCAAGTAGGAATGTGGTCTCCCAACCCCCATTCCATATTTTATATATATATATATAAAATGAAGATCACTAATGAAGGGGAAATCAGCAGTCAGTTGTCCCTCAGGCCCCAAACAGCAAACTCTATGGGCACAAAGAGGAAAACAAACATGAACATTTTATTGGTCACCAGTCATGTTCCTGCTGATATATATGTTCTCATGCTGTACAATTCATAGCTCATAAGGTTCAATCTAATTATTAATATTGATTTCAATGGCTATGGGTAAAAGACATAGTGAACTATCATGAAACCATTTTCCCCTCATCTTAAAATTTATTTTTATTCCTCTGACTCAGTTCTTCTGAGTACAATGTGGTGGATACTATGTATCTGTGAAAAAAAAATCAAGTTATTTTGTCCCATATAGACTTAATTGAGAAATAAAACAAGATCATTTGTTAAAATCACTCTGCATGCTATGAGCAGTCAGGAGATGAATATTATGAAGAAAAGAAGCATTCAATATTTGAAATTGGCACCAAGATCACTAATGAAGGGAAACATAGCCTACTCCTCTGGGCCTTATAGCTTAAGAAAAATGGGTGCCTTTGAAAATTTTCCACAACCTGGGTGATTTAGGAGTCCATGTCCCATTTTCAAAAGCATTTAGTCTCTTAAAAAGCTACATCCTTCTGAAGTATCACAGAACTTTGATGAAAACTTCATGAAGTATATAGAAAATTTTGAAAGATAATGTAAAATAAAGGTAAAACATTTTGCTTACACTACAGGGTTTTCGTGGCACGTCCAGCCCTCAAGTGCATTTTTGTTCAAATAAATTTACAGTAAATCAAAAGAACAGAGGGGTTTTTGCTGTGTAGGTATTTCTCTTTCTTCGAGAAATAACTCCTTTTTGTGCAAGAGCTCGTGCTAAAAGTTGTTTATGGATGGGCAACAGGGGGGTTTTGTGCAAAAAGAGCCCAACGAAAAAAGCACAGGTGCTTTGGTGGCCATTCTGTGAATAGAAATCAGAGCTTTCTTTCGAGACAGCATCCATGCAGACTGGATACTCTCTTGTGCAAAAGTGCATTGCTTTTGCAAAGCCCTTTTGTGTGTGGATGCATTCTTGTGCAAGAAGTTTTTGTGGAAGATCTCTTCCTCAAAAAGCTTCTTGTGCAAGAACCCTGCAGTGTAGACATAGCCTTTGTGTACAATATCTTTGTTTACAGAGACCACATTAATACTGTGGGCACATTATTGCCCAGGTCTGAGTGACATGGCATTATCCCTCCTGCTCTTCACAGTATTAAGAGGTTATCTTGGTCACTCAATATTCTCAAATATTGGCATGACATTTAATCACACAGAGCCATGAGTTTATCCAAGTAGAAAGGCTGCAGAGTATAGCTCATAATAACCAAGAAAGATTTGTTATAGTAATTATATATATAGCACATAATTTTACTTTATTCTTCAAGAGCACTTATTGATCTCAAAGAAAATTAAATATCATTATCCTTATGGGGAAATTGAGGCACAGAGCCATGAAAAGACTTGCCCAATGTCTCTTAGCCCATGTGACAGTAGAAAAATATCTACTGATTCCCAGTCAACTCCCTTGCTCTCTGGATCAGACCACTTTTCCAATATTAGTATTTTTCCACCTCACACTGTATGGTGCCAAATGCATTCATGTATACAGTGGCCACTGCAAGATAACCTCCTAATGCTGTGAAGAGAAGGAGGGGTATGTGACGGGGCGGACAGGCCCCGCACTGAAGGGCAGGGGGTAGCCCAGGCCCAGCTGGCTGACAAGGCCCCACCCCTCCAGCCCTGCTGGGCATGCTCCCAGCAGAGCCTGGGTATAAAAGCAGAGAGAGCCCTGCAGCCAGGGAGGCCGCAGGATGAAGGAGTAGCCCGGGCCGTGCCAGTGTTTCTGCAGCAGCTGAGGCCGGAATTGCTGCCCGTGCCCGACCCGGAGGCAGAGCCAGCAGCCGCCACCCCCGGGGGAAAGGAGCACACCCGCAACCCTGACGGCAGCCCCGGCAAGTACTGACACGGAGGTAAATGGGCCCCCGGGGAACCAGGGCTCGGTAGGAAGCAGCCCAGGGCACAGGACCGATAGCGTGGCTCGACATGTAGCGGCCGGATTCCCCGCCAAGCGGGCAGGAGCCATAGTCCCTGCCTAAAGGGCCCTGGGCTGGGACCCAGTGGAGAGGGAGGGCCTGGGTCCCCCTACCACCCATTTTCCTTACCCTGGATAATCAACCCCTGGTCCAGGAGAGGCTTCTCTGGGCGGCTAAGCCTCCAAAGCCGTATTTACCCTGATAGAGGGGCATGGACTTTATGTTGGGACTGTTAGTGCCGTGTATGCCCTGATCTAGGGACCCGAGTGGGCAATGAGACCTTAAAAGGGGGGGCGCATCCCACGCCAGGGGCGTAACCCACAACAGGATGACATCATGTCACTCAGACACAGGCAATAATGTGTATCCTAGTTATCCAGCCATGGTTAGTGTATATTCTGAAATATTAAAAATCGATGTTCTTTTTCTGTCATTTTGTAAAATGAAAATTAATACTGTGCTCAGTTAAAAATATAAAAAACATGAAACATTTGGTAGGACTTGAAACTGCAAAGCACAATAAAGAGATCAGAGAATGTGTTTTCCTCATTAGTATGCTATTGGTAAGAGGCACAGATGAAAATTGCCAGCTGTGGATTTTCATTTGCTTCCTTCCTCTTTCAGAGCTACATATGGTAATTTAACTTAGGAAATTTGCACAAGCAGCATATGCTGTGCTAAATATTGTGGGCTTTCTTATCCCAAGATGTGTATACCCTCGCTCCCAGCTACATGAAACATCATTTAGCACCTAGCATTATTAAATAGAGCAATATGCTTTTCAAGATGCCTATGGCAGTAAAGGTGAGAAGAGTGAAAAGAAACATGGATAAATGCAATCCTAAAGATTTAAGACAGCAGTCTGGCTGGTGTCATAGTAACAATGAATAAATATCAATAAATAGATTTTTATTCAAATTTTATCAAGTGGAACGGTTGATCCCATATTGTCAGATTTGCCAGTCTGAAGTGAATATGCTCTCTCTTCCTTCTACCAGAAATATTATGCTAACGTTCCTGGATTGTAACATCAGGTACACAATCACAAACATGTGGATTACATATTCTCTCTCCCACATTGAATCTTGGGCTATGTCTACACCTAGAACTTAGGTTGACCTAGCTGTATCACTAATTGCACTCAGGACTGTGAAAAAAGTCATACCTCCTAGGTATACCACTTAGTTGACAGCTGCCACCTGTTGAAAGGGTTGCTTTATTATAGGTGATGTAAAAAACTCTGTCTGTCGCTGTAGTAAGTGTCCACAGTACAGCAGCATAGCTACAGCTGTGTGACTTTACATACCCTTGGTTTACAAAATACCAATTTTTGTATTTGTATAAGATTTACTACATCATATGGAAATCAATTTGAAATATTTTTCTGTATTAGTTTCAAAGACATTTCAGCATATTTTTTACTTGATTTCTTATGGAGTAAAGGAAGCAGAAGCGTAAAAAATAGTTCAAGGTGTAGAAAATACTATGAATGTAATTCCTAGAAGTCTGTATGAATTCTTGTTCATTTCATATTGCACAGGTCCAGATCCATGACCTGTGCTTTGAATGAGCTCAGAATGAAACTCATGGGAGATTGATCAGTTTCATGAGGAAATCATTTCTGCAGCTATTATACAGCTTAGAATTGTCAAGAGGCTCACAAGCCTTTTGATGAACTCAGGACTGAGTTTTGTTCTTTTAATGAAATTGAAAATCAAGCTAGTTAAATTTGGTTGTGTTATTTCTGCCAATCAAATGTGATAAGAGCTATGGACATACCAGTACACTTCGATCTTCTTAAAAATCATAGCCAGTTTGTAAGGTCTGCGAACAGGCACACATTCTGAGACTGGCAGATATGTCATTGTTCCATTGGTTGTACTGCACATCTTGGCTCATGTACAATAATGAAGAGCTGGACAAAAGAGACATCCTTCTCAGAAAGGTCAGAGACAGATTATTACCTCCCAAAGAAGTTCAAGATACGCTGACCAGGCAACGTGGGGAGCTGGCACTACTTTTGCAAATCCCGTACACAGCTTGTAATAATGCATCCGGTGCATTGAGTTCAAGAGAACAGGAGTTCATAAGCTCATTTACTGTTTCCATGGCATGCTGAAGTTAAGCTAAAGTGGCAGATGAAATCTCTCTCCTAATGAACTGGGCTCAGCGAGAAATGGTTTTCTAGTACAGGTTGGAATTCCCTGGTCCGGCACCCTCGGGATCTGAGTGAGTGGTCCTGAATGGGGGGATTTCCCAGACCAGCCCTTGAACCCGCCACCCGCTCTACTTCCATCCCTGGCTGGTCACTCTGTCGCCAACCCTAGCCAGGCTGCCTGCTGCTGGCCCCAGCTTCGCTGACTGTCACAGCCCTAGCTGGGCTGCTAAAGCCCTGGCATCAGCTTCCATGCCGGGCTGTTACAGCCTTGGCTCTCCTGCCAGCCTCGCTCCTGTCAGGCCCTGGTTGCCACCGGGATGCCTGTCTGGGCCCAAGGATTTTTCCAGCCCCAATATGGCCAGGGTTTCCCAGCTGCCACTGGTCCCACTCTGGCCGAGGATTCCCAGATGTAATAGACCAGGTCGGGTCTGGGCATCGCTGAGAGTCAGTTCATGGTGAATTGTTCAAAACCTGGGCTATTTCCCATGTAAGTAACAAACCAGTCACACAGAGCACTTCAGCTGCCAATCCAGCCAGCAAAAAGCCTCAAAAGCAAAACCTCTCAGACATGACAGCTTTCCCTGTGCCACAATCAGACCCAGATCTTACACACAAGGGAGAGGTTATAAAACCCACTCTCACCAACTCCAAACAGATCCTTTCGATTCCAAAGGACCAGGCACAGTTCCAGGGCAATTTACACTTTAGTTCTTACCCACAAAAGTACACTGGGCCAATCCTTTAGAATCTAAAATCTGAAGGTTTATTAATAAAAGAAAGGAAAGGTTGAGAGTGAGATTGTCAAAGAGAATACATTATATACATCAAACACCAAGTGCTTGATGCAGGCTCCTAGCAGAGATGTTACAAACTGCCAGCTTAAAAGTCTCTGGTGTACATCCTGTACCAGGACAGGTCAGCAAATGCTTCCTGGCTCTCTGTCCCTAGCAAGGATGCATCTGGAATCAGGAGTAGGATTGAAGACAAGATGAAAACAGTCTAAAGGCACTTTTATATTCCTGCTGTCTCCCCAAACAGGAGCTGGTCACATGATCAAGTGACCTGCCTGTGTTTCACATGCAGGTAGCCATTTTGACTGGCTGGTCTGGATGTTTCCAGATGCATTCCTCAGGTGTGTATTGGCCACTCTGAGAGCCATTGCCCATGAAGCATTGCTAATTAGCACAGCCATTCACTGAACAATCATTCCTCACAATAGGCAGTCCAGGTCCATTGCTCCCTCCCAGACAGAAAACATTTACAATACAAGCACCATAGTCACAACTTCACATATAAAAATCATACATGAGTATCAAAAATAGACTCAGCAGAGCATAAGATTTAATTTGACACCTTATGTGGCCCCCTTTGTACAGAATTTGGGGTAAACACACACTAATGGATATAACAGTGACCTGTCTGCTCATATTAAAGTTTGATAATATGACACCAGCCACCACCAGTCCTGCTGCCGCTAGGGGTTCCCAGCTGGAGCTCCCCAGTCGCTGCTGGGGCTCACCAGGCTGGGGCTCCCCCTGACTGGGCTCCCCAGCCACCCCCAACCCAGCCAGGGCTCCCAGCTAGCTCAGGCTCTCAGCCTCTGGGGCTCTTTGGTCCTGTCAGACTGTGGATGTCGCCAGTCCAGAAAGTCCCTGATTTGGGAGGTACCACCAAAATTTAAGAAAGATAACTCCCCCACAGGCCATGTGAGTGCCCTAAGCACTGGACTTTAGTCAAGTACACATACACACATTCCCTCTTCACCTGAGTCAGGCAGATTAGTAACTGGAAAACTGTGTCTTCCACATTCAGGGGAGCACTCCACGTATGAAAACATACTAACCATGAATCTGATCCCTTATGCTTAAGTAGTCCCCAAGCAGGTTGTGGAACTCACTCAAGAGTTTCAACTCAAAATGGGTTTAAAGAATTGGTGTAAAGAACTAGCAAGACAAAGTACCAGGATTTCTAAGAGTTTTCATAGCTAAAAACTGTGCATATATGTATAAAAACCAGTAAACACTGCTTTAATGTGTCTGAACTCATGCATTCATATTGTTAACATGGGCTACCTTGAGAGCATTTCCCAAGAGACTTATCCAAAAAGACCAGACGACAGTAACAATGAAGATGCTGTCATTAATAATGCAAAGTATACCGAGAAATAAAGAGGTGACTATATACCTCCCTTTTACAGTCCCACTGGCTGAATGGTTGGAGCAGGAGATGCAATAGTGCTCTACAAGGAATTGATGCTAGAAGGTTCTGGCAATCAAACCTGCAACACCCATGTACTTTCGGAATGGGAATATGCAGCTGCCACTCAAAGAACAACTGTTAAGTAAGAGCTTATGAGCCACAGAGACACACATTCTAATTAACAGGACTAGAACTGCCACCATTAGGTGAATGCTGAAATGCTGATTTGTAAGCCAAAATAATCTTTTTTCCAAGAAAATTAACTGTAAAATGGGAAACACTGGGAGCTGACGTCCTCAGCGAAACATGCAGAAAAGGCAAATATTAAACTCTCAAAAGAAAATACTGAGAGAAAAATACAAGATCGGAAAGGGAAGACTAATTTAATGGCTGTGGGAACTTCACTTGCTGGTATGAGAGTCTCCCTCACTTTTGATTTTTAAGAGGTTCTAGAGGCTCCTTCTATCCCCCTATTTATTGTGTAATGGAATTTGGTCCTCATTAATCTTTGTTGTGCCATTTGACCCTCATCCATCTTTGTTGTGCCATATAATACTCTGAGTTAAAGCTTCTCATCATGACATCCTTTCTTTATTCATCCATTTGCCCTCTGACCCTGAAGAACTCCCCATAACTTGGTTTACACATGACCCCAGACTTCTTTTGTCCCCTCCTATGCTGATTTAAGGGAATCCAACAAATTAATGCATTTATGAACTCTGTGAATTACCTAATTATTAACCTTTTAAAATGGACTGAGATAATTATGTTTAACTTCTTCATAAAGACAAACATGAACCAATTCACTTGTCTAAAGCACTTCTCTTTGTTTCACAATTGATAACTCTATTTCACTCATATTCCTAAACTATACATTCTCTTCTTATCTGTTGGAGACATTAAATAATAGAGAATATTTGATTCCTCCAAGAATGCTGTCCAACAGCTTAAGCAGAAACAGGATTCATGAAGTTAATGGAGTTATGTGCGCATAATCAGGGCTAAATACAATTACAATGGATTTGAAGCTCTACTGTAATAACCTATATAATGTATGTTGGTCTGGGTATTATGATTCTCATGAGGATATTCTGTTAAATCAATAGACATCTGTCTGAAAACAGGCAAAAAGGAAATTAAAGATTGAGGAAACACTTAAGAGTTAAAGGACAATGCCAGAACTATTTGATTTGATCATTTTTGCCTCTTCTCCAGGCTACCTATGAAATTGATTTTGACCAGTACATAAAAAGACTCTAGAAGAAAACAAAAAGACTCTAAAAGAATTTGAAAGAGACCTCTTTAAGAGAGATGCAACAATTCTTTGGGGGACCCAAGCTGAGATGCAGGTCTCCACTGGGGTGTCCAGAAAATTTATACCTGCCTGGGTCACTCTTAAGTCAGACAGAAATGCAAACTGACTGTTTTAAAATTCATATTTTTCTTGACATGTTTTTTGTTCCTAGTGTTCAGTAAGCAATATTGGTGTTTCAAGAAACCTGTCTTGTCAGTATATTCAATAGTTAGTGTCTCAAAGGGAAGAACTGCAGCTGCCCAAACTCAGTCAGACCTGATGCATAAGCACAGTTAATACACAGAATATACTGTAGCTCAGGGCTTGAATTTAGAAGGGGAATTGTGAAAATACATGCTAGGAGAGCTAAAGGCACAAGGCCTGACACCTGAGGAGATGAACTGAGAGAGACCAGGAAGGAAACAGAGGTGCAGCTAGCTCTGTAACCATGATAGGGCATCATAAGTCCCTTGACACAGGTAGTATTCAGTGCTGCATGGAGCAGATTTATAAGGAGCAGTGTCTCAATCTCAATAACAGGAATCTAGACTATAGACTGATAAGCCACATAATACTTGAACATTCTTGTTGGCTAATGAGAGCTATTCCCCTCAGACGTTAAGGGGAAAATGGATCACATGAAATTAACCATGACGACAACAGTGTCAGATATGGCAATTTCCTTCAATATCTTTGGGACGTATTACTGAATTACGCTTAAATAGCTTTGACGTCTATAGCATTATAAACACAAATTGTATGCATTATTACTGGGTTGTACATAACTTGTCACATACACAGAGGAAGTGTTGTTAATGTCAAAAGACTATTTTAAACAATGCGCCAGAAACGAAGGCACTTTCACAATGAACAAAGTTAAATGTGTTTCCTAAGAAATACTTGGGGAGAAGGGAATGCAATTTCCACCTCTGGGCCCAGCCTTTTGATACTATGCCCTGAGGATGGAATCACTGGCTGACTGTTTACATATCCACAGCCTGGCCAGATCAAAGACCCACACTCTGTATTAAGAAAGCACTCAGTTTCATGTAGGGTATTTGTTCTAATCTAACAGCTGTTATGAACTTGCAACAGAAAAACCTCTTGGTGCACATCTATACTTACTGGAAGATCAGTGCTCTGGAGGTTGATATTCTAGCATTTGATTTAGTGGGTCTAATATAGACCCACGAAATCAAATGCTGAGGACAGTTCTACCAGCATCCGGTACTTCTCCTTTAGAAAAGAGTAAGGGCAGCAAGTGCTCCCATCTGCTTCCATTGGTATCTTGCAGTGTGGACACTGCCAAAGTTTGACTTAAGGTTAGCTGACTCCAGCTACATATTTTATCTTAAGCCCAACTTCCTGATCTAGTGAAGACCAGGCCTTGGTGAGTTTGAAGGGCTGATCACCTGCCAGAATCCTTATTGAAGTTAGAAGTCATCTCTGGCAAGCTTATTAACATGCATGTAGGTTCATTTATGGTTTTTAATATTTTTTCTGAGATACTTTCACCAAAATCTGCTTTCTTAGAAAGAGCTGTGTGGTACCTTACAAGCAGGTAATTATGCTGTTGATAGCTTCTAAAGCAGTGGTGGGCAACCTGCGACCCAAGGGCTGCATGCGACCCATCAGGATAATCTGATTGTGGGCCATGAGACATTTTGCTGACATTGACCATTCACAGTCACTGCCCTCTGTAGCTCCCAGTGGCCACAGTCCTCCATGCTCATACAATGGGAGCTGTGGAAGTGGCACCTGCAGATGAAGTGGTGACAGCTGAGGAGCCAGGAGTTGGATAGGAAATACAGGGTCAGTTGTCCTGAACTTTGATAACAGCCAGGATTCAGAAAGAATAGCCCCTTCATTCTCTCCTTCTGTAGAACATGACTCCCACACTGCAAAGTGTCCTCCTTATGCCAACCACCGTAGCCTGAAATCCTCTGTTTTCCCTCACCTCAGTGGTCTCAAATCTCTATCCTGTATCTGGCCTTTCATGGGTGCTTTCATTGATCTCCTTGGTCAAATCTCCCCCTTCCAGTGAAAGCCCCAATGAAGAGAGACAGAGACAATGGCCCAAAATTTCATGGATATAGTTCCATTAAGGAGAGGAGAAGGGGCTACAAGATGGTAAACTCGATTGAATCCTCTCCCCACTACACACACAGCTTCACAGCTTCAAAGGCATTTTGTCTGCACAGCTGCTTCCCCTATGAGACTCCCCATTGTTCTTGCAGGATCAGTGCTGCCATTGACTGGCCCTCCCTGATAATCCATATCAGCCGTTCAAGCACTCTCAGACAAGTTAGTACAGATGTAGTGATCATTAGCATAGCCCTGCAGAATGAAATCTGGTGACTCATAGGGCATCACTGGTCCACTACTACGCGACATCGCAGTGTAGCCAGACTCAGAGCAGAAAGAACACTGTACTACTTTAAAGGTCACTAGCACAGCCCCAAGGCACACAGAATTCTGGTCTCCAAAGAACAGTATTTAAAAAAATGGATCCAGAGAGGAATAGTTACAAGGTTTTCCAATACTAGGGCTCACAAGGTTTGATCCTGCAATAGGAGCAGCAGGGGGGGCTGGACCAATATATATAGAGAAGGTGCTGAGAACCATTGAACCAAATGGTATACCTTGTATATAATGGAAACCACTTCAAGCCATGGGGTATGGCAACTTCTAGTTACAGCACCTGTGGAGAATAGTTATATACATTAGATTAGATTGGTACTAGAGGGCTCAGCATCTTCCAAGATGAATCCCTCATTGAGCTTTCTGAGGGCTCCCACAAGCTGAGCCACAGCACCTTCTCAGCAGAGTGAAGAACCACCTTAAACTGAAAAGTATGTCTTACTAGGGGTTAATAAAGAAGGTGACGGAAAGCAGAAGAGACAAACTGAAAGAATGACAGACCAAAGAAATATGCAACAAGGAGAGATGAAGGAAGGAGAGAGGAGAGTTAATTTAAGAGCTCTGATAAGACAGTTTGTGCCCCTGGTGTGCTTGCTCACCTGTTCTTGGCGACCTCTCAGACTGAAAACGAAAAAGAACAGATCTGTGTGGCTTGTACTACCTTCTACCCTTCTAATTTTAATAAAAGTGTTGAGTTGTTTGGGCCATGTAGAATTAGGGGGGCCTTAATTCTTGGTCATCATTAAATGTACACTTACAGAAGTAGGGGGAAAGGGGATTTATTCAAAATACCATTTATGGATGTATGGATGCATGAACATGCATTTCATTGTAATGTGGAAGTAAAGTCCTTTTTGCCTTTATCCCAAAATAATGAATTGTTCAGCTAATAATCTCTTATTACAAAGTAAGCTTACTGTAACATATATTGTCTTGTCCCAAATACCTGTCTCAGTGATTATAAGTACAAACATGCCATCCCTTACAAGAAAAAAGATGCTGACAGGTTTGTGCAAATCTAAATTTTCTGTGGCAAGGAGTAACATGCTATCAGTATGTACTCATCCAGTGTCTGAGATCTTTATGTTTTCATTTAGCTCTCATAGAAATGAAAATGCATGATAAACCTATCAAAGGCGCCATCCCTCAACCTCCTCTGGCAGCTTGGGTGATAGAACCTGCTTTACATTCAGACAGAAGACAAATTAGACTTCTCTGTGCTCTGTGCTTCTTGTTCTCTTCTTGCAATAGAATTAATCCATCTCCCTCCCTTGACTTGAGAGATAACTGGGAAGTGCCCTGGCAAGCAGAAGGGGAGAGCTGAGGCAGAAATCAGAGAGGGGGAATGAAAGAACATTATGAGGAATGGTGTATAGGAGATTAGGGTAGAAAAACAATAGCATGCTAAGGTGTGGACATGGAATACTATGCTTTTAAAAAGATTTATAGAGTTGCATTAAAAGTTAGTATCTTAACTTGATCAATTATAAACAATGGAAGGAGTAACAAAAAAGCACTGTAGAACATAATATTCAGCAAGATCTGGCTAACTAGATGTACTGAACACACTGAGAATGGAATTCTTCCACTGTCAAATGATTGTGCAAAATCTTGAGTCCCTCCAGAGAGAAATGAATGAATTAAAAAAAGGTCTCCAAGAGAACAGCAACTTGATTACGGTCCCTATAAAAATGTCTACAAAAAGGATTTTTGTAAAGCCAAGAGAATACCAAGGAACAAGAAACTTATAGTAGGGATATATTAAAGGTAGGCTTATTTTAACACATATTACACTTTGAACACTGTAAATTATTACCATTGCCATGCTTTCTAAAATGCTCTCAGGCATTCAGTTCTATGCCCAAGTGTAGCTCTGAAAAAATGAGACATAACCATAGAGATCTGAAAAGGTACCATTCTGACGCTATGCAGAACAAGTTACAGGTTGGACCGCCCTGGTCTGGCACCCTCTGGGCTTGAGTGATCCCAGATGAAGGATTTTATTGGACCAGGGGAAGTCATTTCTGGCCTCCCTGCCATCCCGTCTCTAGCATGGCCACTGGCCTCCCAGCCAGTCTCCACCCCTGGCTGCCAGGCTTACTGCCCTGCTAGCTCTATCAGACTTCCCAGCTCTGCTGGGCAGCCCAGCTGGGGCCTAGTAGGATCCCAGCACTGCCTTACCAGCCCATAGTGCTCTTAGCCACCCAGACCCCCACCGGGATCCTCTGGTCCTGGAACATCTATTGTCCGATGTTGCCAGACCAGAGATTTCCAGTTTAGAGAGGTTCAATCTGTAATCAAGAACTGAAGTTATAAGCTTTACCCTCATTGTGTGTGTACACACACACACACACACACACACACACACACACACACACACACACAAACTACTCCAATCTGCTTTGGGTGGAAACTTATTAATCCTTTCTTAGGAAACCTACATCACCTCGCATATCCATAGTGCTATTTCAGTGATGTAGGCGGCTGTCAAGCTCTGTTCCAGCTGTGCAGGTGGAGCTCTGCCACAGGACAGGAGCTCCACAGTCACTGCTGGGGCTAGAACCCCCCGCCCATTTCCTACACACACTGGGGCTGAGTTGCCGGTGCCCCCCATGATTCTC
This sequence comes from Rafetus swinhoei, assembly GCA_019425775.1. Taxonomy (NCBI): domain Eukaryota; kingdom Metazoa; phylum Chordata; order Testudines; family Trionychidae; genus Rafetus; species Rafetus swinhoei. Next base: position 162,835,161 of record CM033424.1, read on the forward strand.
CTGTCCATCTGTCAGATCTCCGTGTTGCTGGGCTCTGTGGTCCAGAAACATCTGTGGTTGGTGCCAGACCACGGATGTTGCCAGACCAGGGAGTTCCAGTTAAGGGAGGTACAAGCTGTATTAAGAAGCTTGATTACAATAAATGTCATGTAGCCCCTCAACTCAATAGCTGCTACCATAAACACAAATCTGTTCTTTCTTATTAGCCCATAGAACCGGGCATATAATTTATAACAAAAACTTAGTAATCAATAAGCCTTCAGATACTTATTCTATTTTATATGGGATCTTATACCATCCTCATTACTAATACACCTCAGCACTTTAAGAAATGTGATTACCATGACACTTGTGTCAATACATTTACTGAAATATTGATGTAATACAACGGTGCGTATTCCAATATTTACACTTTTCATAATATTATATAGAGACATATTATGTGCCTATTTTCTTCCCACAGAACCCCTTGAACATTCCTAAAACATCTTTCACACCACAGCCCTATCAGCAAAACTTTGGCTGAGACACCATAAAATGCGGCGGAATATAATCAGAAAGTCTGACTTTGGTAACTTATACACATGATACAATATATTTCACAGGATTTGTACTAGACAGCACTATCTTTCTATGAGTTGAAAATAAGGCTCTCAGTTATGCGAATCACAGAATACTAGAACTGGAAGTGATATCGAGAGATCATCAAGTCTAGTCCCCTGACCTCATGGCAGGAACAAGCGCCATCTAGATCATCCCTGATAGATGTCTATCCAACCTCCTCTTAAATACCTCCAGTGATGGCGATTTCACAACTCCCCTATGCAATTTATTCCAGTGTTTACCCACCCTGACAGTTCGGAAGCTTTTCCTAATGTCCAGCCTAAACCTCCTTGCTGCAACCTAAGCCCACTGCTTCTTGTCCTATCCTCAGAGGCTAAAGAGAACAATTTTTCTCCTTCCTCTTTGTAACACCCTTTTAGATACTTGAAAACTGCTATCATGTCCTCTCTCAGTCTTCTAAACTAGTCCAATTCTTTCAGTCTTCCCTCATAAGTCATGTTTTCTAGACCTTTAATCATTTTTGTTGCTCTTCTTTGGACCTTCTCCAATTTCTCTACATGAAATGTGATACCCAGAACTGGACACAATACTCCAATTGAGGGCTAATCAGCACAGAGTAGAGCAAAAGAATGACTTCTCATGTCTTGCTCACAACACTCCTATTAATGGATCCCAGAATCATGTTTGCTTTTTTTGCAACAGTATCACACTGTTGACTCATATCTAGCTTGTGATCCACTATGACCACTAAATTCCGTTCAGCAGTACTCTTTCCTAGACAGTCACTTTCCATTCTGTGTGTATGAAACTGATTGTTCCTCCCTAAGTGGAGTACTTCACATTTATCCTTATTAAACTTCATCCTATTTACCTCAAACCATTTCTCCAGTTTGTCCAGATCATTTTGAATTTTGACCCTATTCTCCAAAGCACTTGCAACCCCTCCCAGCTTGGTATTATCTGCAAATTTAATAATCGTACTCTCTCTGCCATCATTTAAATCATTGATGAAGATATTGAACAGAACTGGACCCAAAACAGACCCCTATGGAACCCCACTTGTTATGCTCTTCCAGAATAATTCCAAATCCAAATACTGCTTTAAAACTCCTGCCTTTGGATCCTGGTAAGCATGAAATATTGAGACCTATTCCTTCTTTTCCCCTCATATAATGATAGCTTTGGAAGCTAAAGAGACCCTATAAGATTAAATCTTATTCTCTAGGTCTTTGAAGTTGAAAAAAAAAATGACCTTCCCTTTATAAGGATTTTTGTTTGTTTTCTTACCGCCAATGAGCAAACACAGATCATTATATGATATATTTACATAATAGTTCTTCCCAGGATGTAAAAATAATGTATCAATTAATAGACATTTTTATTAAAACAAATCTTTCCAGAATTTATCTGAAATTAAACAGTTAATCCAAAATATGGTAAGTTAATCGTATTTGTCTTTCATTATCATTGCATCCTCCTACCATTATCAGTACCATATTTTTGTCAAAGGTACAAGATTATAAAATAAAACTCTTACACTTCTACAGTACCATTCATCTGGTGAATCCAAAATTAAGTGGAAGTATTAATTAACCAACTACATCACAACTCTGTGAGGTTGTCAAAGTGAGGGAAATACTTTTCCAAAAAAATATTTATTCAAAAATTTATTTCCCCCCAGTCTACAAATTGTTCAGATATGATCACAAAATTCTTCAGTGCAATGTATTTACAATTTCCAAATTTCTCCACTGAGTAATTGTTCTTTTGCAACTTGTTTGCAACCTATAAACTAAAATTACATTGTAATTAAAAATTCACATGGTATTGTTTCTGTTCTCTGATTGGATAACTTATGCTACTAACACATCACAAACTGAAAAATAATATTTGTATAGTGTACAATTTGTAACTCGTGATTTTATGTTATTACCGAAGGCATACAAAAAGGAGATAAACAATTACAAATGTTTTACACAACTGAGATTTCAAATATATATTTGCTGATAGAAACAAATTCCAAGGCCAGAATAAAAAATTGAAATTATCTAGTCTGACCTTTTGTATAATATAGGTCTCAGGATTTCCCTAAGATAATTTCTTGATGAAATCTTCCTTTTGCAATTTATGCAATGTTGGTTACATCAACAACCCAAATTTAAAAATGTAGGGGTGAATATACAATTTATAATGAACCTTCAATAAATATGTATGCACTGGAACTTCAAATTATTCTCTTATGATTATTCACAGGGCTCGACAAATAATACAATCTACTCGCCTGTGGCGAGTAGATTTCAGCCGCGCGCCCCGTTCATCTGCAGCGCGCACATGCGCAATGCGGCTCTTGCGCATGCGCAGTACAGGGCTGGCGAGCGATTTTCACCGCCGTTCGTCAAGCCCTGATTATTCATGTTAATAGAAATAGTACTTGTATGTTTATAAAAGTGCATATAAAAAGGTTGCGAAGATAGTCATATGCAAATGTTTTGATTTACAAGATGTGAATATTCATTTGTTTTCTTAGTAGTCACCCTTCTCTAAACATTTTCATCCCATTCTACTGATCATCTCTCTGCTTTTCAGTTCAACTAAGTGATTTGCTCAAAATTTCATACTGACACTCAGTGATAGATTTGATTCCAAGACACATTTGCCCCCATTTTAGTGCATGGATTTATGGAAGTAAAAAGAGCCAGTTTTTTTTCTTACACTTTTTAATTTCTTAGGGTTGGAAAGCAAGTTACATACTTAAAAGGTAAAATACACAATTCATGTCAACTGAGAAAGATACCACAATCTCTCTCTCTCTAGATCACTACTTCAAAATAAATCCACACGTGGTGCGTAAGAATTATTAGTCTATGACAAACCATAATTACTTAAGAGGTCCTGAAATCCATAAACTAGTACCCATTGGATGCTGGGACCATTTCTTCCAATTCTTGGTATTCAGAGCTGGATTATAAAACTAGCACATGATCTGAACACAGCACATGCGAGTTAACAGAATACATTAAATAAAGCACAAATAACTCAGCTGCTGTAAAAAATACAAAAATAACATTCTATCCTTCATACTGAATAAAGCCTTTTATTTAAGCATATTAAACTATGGGCATGACAACTACATGAAGACATAAAACCCCAAAAGAATAGGATTTACTTAATATTCTACAAAATAATTATTTATACTGTTTATTTTTACAACTAAATGCTACAGTTTAATATGCATTTTAATTCTGTAAGTATATGCATATACACATGAATTAATCCAATTTCTATAGATTTCATTTTAAATTTAAGAGTAAAATTTATATAGTTTCTAGAATGTCTTTTAATTCTCTCTTCTAATTTTTTCTGCAGTTGATGTACTTTTGAAATAGCCTTGGGTTTACATTCTGCACTGCTCTATTTAATCTCATCTTTCCATCTCTAACAAAAATTTTACAAGTATCTTAAGACATTGGAAGTTACTGGAACTGCAGATCAATAGGAAAGGGTAGTGATCCCTATCTTTAGTGTAACCAATCTCTTAGGCGCTCTCTGTTATTGTTAATAATCCGGGGGCGGCCCATAACATTTTGGCACCTGAAGTGGGGAGCTCAAATGATGCCCCCATGTGCCCTCGCTTGGGCCAAAACTTTGAAAGGTCTCAATTCTGCCTTCTTCCTGTTCTACTCCTCTCATGGCACTCCACCATCTCTGTGCTTCTAGAGCAGAGAGAATACATATGCACCAGCAGCAGACACAATTTTCTACAGTCTGGGTCCCAGTGCTCTTCCCCCCCCGCCACAGCCTGGCACCTGAGGCAGCTGCCTCAGTTCGCCTCATGGTAACACCAGCCCTGTAATAATCAGATGCTATGTATGATTATACTTCTCAGACTAACAAACCAGGAACTAGGGTGAGGTTGGATAGCAGGCCTAGCCTAGGACAGTTTCCCACCAAAATGTTGAAAAATTATTTGTTCTGAATTTCTCACAAGATACCATACTTTGTTCATGTTTCTCCCAAAACCTCTCACACACACACACCATGAGCATCTCAACACCTCTCTGAGGGTACGTCTAGACTACAGAGTTTTTCTGGAATACCTCTGCTACATCTAAGGAATGCATCTGCTTTTCCAAAAAAAAATCTCGGAAAAGGAGATGCCTTTTTTCGGAATCCCCATAAACCTCATTCTATGAAGAAGGAGGGATGTTCTGAAAGAGGCTTTTTTTTCCCAGACATTTGGCCCGGTGTAGACGGGCCAATTGTCGGAAAAGCCTCTTTCGGAAGAAAAGAGATACACAAATTGCGGATTGCAATTTGCGTATGTTTTTCCGATAGAACTTTGTAATCTAGACACATCTATTCTGGCACCATAGATGATGGACAGTGAATATCCCAGTCAAAAGGGAAATAATATTTCCTACAAAGAGAATTCGTGGCTCACACAAAGATTGTCTAGCTGCTAACTTTGGATATGGATTTGAACATCAGCATTTGGAATTGTTTGGTATAGGCTTTGGGTCCATCTTTTTAAAAGGATAGTTCTGATTAATGTCTTCCTTTTTATATATTTTGGGTTTTTTGCTGTGTTCAAGAGTCTGATGTATACATCTCTGAAGCACGAGACAAATCTACTATGTGTGTGTCAGAAGGGTATCCATTTTAGTCTAACTGGAAAAAAAACAATGAATGATCCTGCAGCACCTTAGAGACTATCTACATTTTTTATTAGTATCATGAGCTTTTGTGGGCACAACCCACTTCTACCATATGTGGTTTTACAACAGTGAGTATTCAATCACATTCTCTGCCAGGCTTGATACGTCATGTCTAAATTTTGGCCAAAGGTCGTTCTCTAGGGTAAAAGGGCTCTTCAGGTGTTTGCATGCAGGTGAAAGCATGTGAATTACTGATCGTTTTATGTTGCATAAGCATCAGATTACATGATTGAAAGAGCACCATTGTACACTAATGTATCATCCAGCATAGCTCCAAAGTGTCTAAGTGAAAATGAAAAATGTCTAAACTCTGTGCAAGTGAAGGCTGTTTATGCAGATGACTCAATGGACATCCAATATCTGCAAATAACCGGGTATTTGAATGAAGGGAGATTATTTGTTTAGGTTCAGGTTCCCCATGGAACTGCCGATGCACATTCTGGAATGCACTTTGGCTTATTTTCCCCCTCTGTTTACCATATGAAAAACCTGATGACTGATATGGCCAATAGGTCCTCTGTGCACATTTGGGTATCCTCATCAGGATTTCCAGTCAGTAGTAGCTTCAGTGACAGGAGCCTCCTTGGTAATGCTTGAGTTGGAGAAGTAGGGAGATGACCAAGATAGTAGGGAGATGACATAGGCAGAAAGGGATGACCTTCCCCAGAGCCTATCCTGACCCTGTTTCTCCTTACATGAGCCCAGCTCTTGCTCTTCACTGGTGGTCTGCTTAGTTCTGCCTCTGCCTCTGGGTCCATCCCAGTTCCCAAAGCTCTAGCCCCTGCTACAGCATTACTATGGGCCTACATCTGGGTGCCTCCCCAAACACCTGGGCTGGCACCTGCCAGTTCAGACAATGCCTTGCTATCATGGAAAGAAAGAAACCTCTTGGCAGGAGAGCACATGCATCAGTTTTTCTGTTTGCTTCTCACTGGGGCTTCGCTGTAAAGGTGGTCCAACTACCTGGCTCAGACTTTCAGCAGTTCTGGTCCATGCATTTCTGTTCCAGGCAGCTCCCTTCTATCTCAAATTTCTCCTGAGGAGCAAGGTGATGGACAGAGAGTAGGACTAGCCAGGGGAATGCCAGGGCTTGGAACCACTCGGATCCCGGGGCATAGTTGGAGTTGGTAGCAGCGCTGTTCTGACAGCAGGGAAAGTGCATTTAGGACTGGACAGCTGATGCCCAGAGAGTTTGATAAAAGGCCTTCATGTGGGAAGCAGGAAGACAGGAAATAAAGGGCAGAAATAAATGGGCAGTTTTCACAGTGAAGAGAAGTAAATACTAGGTTTCCCCTAGCATCTGAAGAACACTGTTAAACTATGTGGACATTGACATTAATGAGAATTTCCCTTGCTAAATGATGGCAGGATATGCAGTAATATTTTATATTACTATGCATGGCCTGAAACGCTATCATAAGCCTGTTGCTAATACTCTGAAGATGAATGCAAGTGGAAAGAACTGTCCTATTTGACTTTTGTTGAATGATGTAATAAAGTGCGTTTGAAAATCAAATATAAATATATGGCGGACCATAAGAACAGAAAAGCCCTGTCATCCTCCACAAGACTGAAGACTCATTAATTAGTTTAGTAAAATAATTCCTCGGGGACCTTAAATAATGAGAACTGTCTTTCCATGTACGTGCAGGTTTTAAACATCCTTTCCTTTTATGATCTCAAGTTCTTCCAGGATTTATCTTTGAATAATTGGAAGTCACTAAATTAAAATGGGCATTTACAACACTATAATGTACATACATTCACACATCCCAATTTACAATGGTGCTTTTACAACAGGTGATTATCTCTGAGGACCTCTAAGGAGATGTAAAGGTATCAAAACCAGAAATGTCTCCATGATCACTGTGTTTTAGTACTTAAAAACTTTACAGTCAGAAGGAACCATCACATTAATCTAGTCTGACTTCCTGTACATTGTAAGCCATTGAATCTCACTCTCCCACCCATATAATAGGCCCCTAACCTCTGGCTGAGTTACTTAAAACATGATTTAAAGACTTCAGGTTACAGAAGTCTCCAGTTACTTGCAGACTTAAACTAGTGTAAGTGACCTGTGCTCCATGTGCAGAGGAAGGTGTAAAAAACTCCCAGGGTCTCTGCCAGTCTGAACCAGTCAAAATTCCTTCCAGACTGCAAATATAGCTATCAGAACCTGAGCATGTGTGTAAGATCCACCGGCCAGACACTTGGGAAAGAATTATCTGTAGTAACTCAGAACCATCCCCATCTAGTAGGGAAGTCACTGCAGATATTTTATGTTGCAGTTGCAGATTGATCACAGAGATGTGTAGTGTCATTGGAAAGATTATCATTTACTAAATATTATTACCCCATTCGTATCCTGTGTATCTGTATTTCATGTTACACTTGGGTAACACCCACTAGGCAAAAGGCTCTCAGCCTACATGGCAGGCTGGGAAGGGCCCATTCAGGTTAATGAGCCATTAGAAAAAACAACAGACCCTAGAAGTTCATTTCTATACCTGGAGATCTCTTCTGAAGACCCTGAAATCAGCCTTAGAGTTATGGCTACTGTTACCCTACAGGGACATGTGATCTGGTTACCTGGAATTGGACTCTGTCTTGGAGTACCAGTATTTTTCCACTGACTAGCATGGGAACCAAGCTCGGAGACAAAGGGTTTCTGCCACATGCAAAAGCTATTTAAAGCTGAGGAGAGTTGCCCTATGGGTTGGTATGGAATATAGATGGACAGGAAGCAGATGGCTCCAGATAATACTTATCAACACAAAGAGTGATTATGTAATAATGCTGGAACTACAGGGCTTTAACAGGCAGTTTTTCAAGTGAGCAGTTTGGAGGGAACCAGACAGACACAGAAACACTGTGGGGTGTCTGAAGAATCTAGGCCTAACATCCAAGGGAACACCCAAGAGAATTCACTCAGACCCAAAAGGATAAAGAGGTGCAGCCAACACTAATCATTTTCTCTGAAAATCACACCAGAAAAAAAATGTCAGGGTAAATACTGCCTGACCCTCTTCCTTTTCATTCACATTCACACATTTTGGACTATTATAATTGATTAGTTACAGATAAGAGACTGATTTAGAGGAAGAAAAATAAACTAGTGGATTTTGGCAGCCCAGTTAATAAGCAGAATGACTGCACTTTTCATTGGACTAGAATTAATAACTCAAAATGTTCCAATAGTCTCATCGCTTGCTGGTGAACAATTTAATTCCCCTTTATAGACTCTTAACATTAAACATTCAGCACTGCATTACCAAAACATTTTCCACCTCAAGCTAAATTCAGACAGACACATTTAGGTAATTCAAACAGTATTTTATGCTTGTAAATTGACAATATATAATCTACAGCAATAAACCAGTTGCTATCAACAGCCCATTTTGCAGACTCATTCAGCAACAATTTATTATTTCATACAGCAATGCATTAAGGTAACCTCAATGCTTTATTTATAATAGAAATACAAGGCTTTAAATATTCAATTTCCACTTCATAGTCCAGTTTTGCCAATTTAAGCAGGCAGATCAGCTTTAATCCACTGACTGTGATGAGCTAATGTGCATATTTTGGAGAAAAAAGTATTAAACCCTAAAAAAGCTACACGTGAGTTACAGAAGTTTTAATACATATTTTGTAGCAGACCTATATTATCACTTACATGTAATGGGGTTTACTATATTCAGTGCACAGGACTAAAGGTAAACTGGAACTTTAGGCATGCTAGGATTTAACTGATTGCCAGTTCTATAATCAAGAGGCTGCCTACTGTTTGTTTATACTGTTGAAGCAGCAAAGAATAATTACAGATGTAACTGGGGCACCAGTCAGATTTATACATAAGCCATTATTTATATTTAGCATTAAGAAACATTTTGCCAATACATATACAGGGAGAGAGAGGAGATCAGGTAAGGAAAAGGACAAGTAATCACTACTAAATATTGTTTAATTTTATTTACCGCAAAGACCGTTTCTGTAAACACCAGAATATATTGTCTTGAAAAGTTTGCTACGTCTATTCTTTTTCCTGGGATACAAAATGCACCTAAATACTTTTGACAATCTGGACCATTTTGTTCCAAGACATGCTGAATCCTTTTAAAGAGAAAAGGTATCTCTCAATTTTTTGGAAAATACACAGTAACCATTTACTGAAACTAATTTTGGGGGCTTTTAGTATATTATAACTGACACTGGAAAGATTTTCATATATATATAGCCCAGTTAGAGTCAATGAGAAAATTCAGGATGGATAGATCTCTCTCTCTCTCTCTCTCTCTCTCTCTCTCTGATTCTGGTCTTAGATAAAAAAAAACATATATTCATGCAGTTTTTCATCATTAGAAGATGATTATTCAAACAGACTAAAAATCACATCTTGTGCATCAATTTTTATATATTTCTAACTTGATTCACTGTAATATTCTAGCAGTTGATATAATTTGTTCGTGACTGGAAAACAGGCAAGAATATGTTTATTGTGCTAAATGGAAAAAAAACAAACAAATTATACAGACAACAGAACTTAAAAATATTAAAGCCTGAATCTTTTCCATTCCCTACCCGTGCAGAACGGTTATCTATTACAGAAAAAAAAAAAAAAGATTTGTTTCTAGTCCTTCTTCAACTTTAGTTTTCAAAGTCACAGAAGAGAGGGGAGTATGCATTAAAAAACAAAAACAAAAAAAAACCCACCCTATTTTTCATCCTCTGTAAAGGGAATGGCTTCAGTGTTAATGAGGAGGGGAAAGGTAGAGTAAATCCAAAGAAACAGGTTTTTTTCCTTGAGAAATTACTAAGTACGCTGGCTTCATCCAACATCAGGCTCAGTTTGGGAATTTATATCACAGGGCAGAGGAACCAGCAGAGCACATCTGAAAACTTCATTCATTCATTTTGCAGATGGCAGAGATGTCTAATTTTTAATGGGGCTTCTTTCAACAACTCAATCTATTCCAACAAGTTGCCTACTGAGATCCATTTCTGTACTCATTTTACCCACCCAAGTAAGAGATTTTACATATGATAAAGTAGTGGATTTCTGACTGAGATTGCCTTTCTTTATGATCTCAATGGAGGTTACCTGTCTATAGTACTTATATGTGAGTTGCAGTACTTAGTGGGCCATGATACACCATGGTCTGGCTTATTGTATCACAAACCATATAGTTTGCATTATAGAAGTTTAATCACATGGGGCCTATGTTACTTTACCGTATGTTAGTCTAATTTTCCCAGCATTCCAACAGCATCTGTATGTATGGAACAAAACGAACTTGATGAAATGGTAAAAAGTCACAAGAGTTAATAGCTACTACCACTTTCAAACCCATTGCCCACAAGTTCTTCAGGTTCCATAACCAAAATGCACATGAATTTGGTGTCATCGTTCATGGTGGAGGATGCATTATTTCATTCATTAAATACCAAAGTGAGGCTCAAGTGTTTGTAATTACAGGAGTCTCCTCCCCCCTCCCCCTACCCATCATCCAAGCAAATGAAGATTCAAAGAGAAGAGCAAAAACAAAAGTTAAAGTTAAATGGAGTTTTTCTTGTTTTCTGAGGAAGCAAAAATAGATTCTGCATTCTTGATACTTCTCTTGATTTTTTGAGAGAGTATACTGAGGGTACATTGCACTATTTTTTAATTGTCAATTCCTTTATTTCTGTCACTCTGTGTGCACCTGTTTGTGGGAGTGAGCTGGAGAAATGATGTGACCAAGACACTCTGGTCAAAATTCTCCATTGAGTTCTTTTGGATTTACAGTGTGAGAATTCTCAGAAGAATGTCCAGTCAGCAAAGTTTTAAAATCATGCTGGCAATCTTGTATTGGCAAGAAATTCCCTAGTATTGCTCACCAAAACGTGCATAAGCAAATGATGATTAACATACACCCAGATACAATTTTTATTTGTGGGCTTGTGAAAAGTTGCAGGTTTCAATAGTTTGGCTACTAGTTAGGCTTTCAGTACCATTGATCAAATAGATGGTCTGGATTGTGACTGGCTGAATACCTTCCTTTGCTATATAACATCTGATATGCCACAAAGATGGCAGTTTAATTAATATATCTCATGAGCTAGCAAAAATGCCACGAAACCTTGCTACCTGATATATGTTTGATCCTGCTAGCATGAAAGTTTTCAAATTCAATGGTAATACTTTGGATTGGTCATGTCTATAACATGATTCACAGCAGGCTGACAATAGATAACAAATCAGGGCTTGACGAACCACGGTGAAAACCGCTCTCCAGCCCCCGCACTGCGCATGCACAAGAGCCACATTGCGCAGGCGCGCGCCACCAGTAAACGGGGCGCCGGGCTGAAATCTACTCGCCACAGGCGAGTAGATTCAATAGATTGTCGAGCCCTGGATAACATGACAAAATTCTATGTGCCTCACACACACACACACACACACTTTAGATGTGGATGACAGGTTTTCAAGAAGAAAGGACTCACATAGAAAAATTCAGTGTGCTGAACATAGACAAAGGTGTTTTCTTTCTTTGCCTGTCTTTTTATCCCTTCTACCAAACCCAAGGGGAAATTATATCAGCTCGGCTTTCAGAAACAAATGAGTCTACACAGATAAGATTCCATCCACAGTGCATTTTGTACGCTCATACAGAAGCCATGGAATTATTATAAGCCACAGGCCAATGTCCCACAGGAACTTGCCATGTAGTCCATTCATCTAAAGCTTAGCTTGTCAGAAAAGAAAAGGATAGTAGTGGACTGGAAAATGATCATTGCATATTTGTGCTGTCACTGTAGGGTTACCACTAGCACTAAAACTCCCCCATATTTAAACCACTGCAAAAAGAGGAGAAAATGCAGATAGAATACTATATAACTGGAATTTTAAAAAGTCCCTAATCAAATCTTTCCTCTGGGCACTGGGCAATTCGCCGGTGTTTTCGTGCCAGCTTAAAAAGCCTTATGAAAACCCCTTATCTCTAAAGGTGTAAACAACTTCTGTCAGGGTTAATGGACTCATTTTCACTTTGCAATTCACTTCCTCTATTCTGCCCTTTCGTTTCATGCACATAATTGGAAAACAAGAAAGCAACATCAGTCTCTAGAGACTTTGTAGGAAAGGGAAGCTCACTCCTTTCAAAACCTTAACCCCATAAAAAGAAAGAAAAAGGAATTCAGTGAGAGAATAAGAGACGCTTAAAGGGGGACTGTCTCAACCAATTAGCACCAACCGACCCCACCAAATACACACACAACTGAAGCACCCAGGCTTTAACACAGCTTTCCTTCACTTTATTTGAATAAAACATCATTTCTGCCTTTCTCTGGAGAAGATTCTCTGTATTCAATGGGAGATAGCTTGAATACATGAGCTGTGACTTATTTATGTAGTTTGAAGGATAAGATAAGAAAAGCATAGCTAGGACATCCTTTATTGTTAGAGACTTCTAAAAAAGTTTTACAATCATTGTAAGAACAGTCTCAATGTCCCTGTGGCGGGGTACCTAGTCCCACATAGTTCGACCCTGGGGTCGAGACCTTCACCCACAGGCCCTGAGGCCTAGCCTCTTGTGCACGGGCCCTGAGGCCTAGTCTCTCATGCGATTCGCTCCTCGTCTGGGATCTGGGAAGAAGGGGTAGAAGGGCCTGGGCCCGCCCCTCTCCACTGGGCCCCAATCCAGGGCGCTATCAGTGGTGGGTGGTTCCCACCACTGGCTCGGCGGGGAATTCTCCCCGAAATGCGCCGAGCCCACCGGGGCTTTTCCTGCTTCCCGCCCTAGGTTGCTTCCTACCCCATTCCCCTGGCCGGCGGAGGGGCCCACCTGTAGATGCGGCATTGGCAGGCCCAGCATCTAGTGTAGCCACGACTGGTGCGGCAACAGCATCTAGGGGAAGCTGCATGGCTCAGTCGGTGTTGCAGTCGAGCTTAGCCTGGGGATGGTAGCGGCGGGTCTGCTGGTCCGGTGCCTCTCGCTCCGGCAGCTGCAGTTGTAGCTCTGGTGGTTGGGTAGTAGCTCCTTTGCCGGAGGTCAGTCCCAACTGAGCTGCTCTGCAGGCTTTTATACCGGGGCTGCACTGGGAGCATGCTCAGCAGGGCTGCAGGGGAGGGGCATATTCCACCCAATAGGTGGGCTCCCCTACCCCTTGTTCAGTGCATGGTTGCTGGGCCCCGTCACAGTCCCCAACTATCTTTGCAATATTTAAATTTCAATCTATTAACTCAGTGGTTCTCAAAACATTTTGGCACACAGCCCAATTCAATCAATGCAGACCTTTCTGTGGACCACCAGCCAGCCACCCATGATGACAAAATGGGTGCGGGGGGTGGGGTATGCGGTGCAGGCAGGCTTGTCAACAGGGGGGCAGAGGAGACTATTGCCCTCGGGCCCAGGTATTCAAAGGGGCCTGGGACGCCTTTGACCTGCCAAGTGCTACTCCACTCAGCTTGAGGGCTCGGGGTTCAGAGGCAGTCCCCCCAACCTTGCTCTGGGGCAAGCAGTGGCTGTCAGCCCTGCTGGGTGCAGGAGTGGGCAGAGGGGGGTCAGGGTTGGAGTGGGCTATCTGGCCAGGAGGGAGGGTGCAGGAGTGGAGTGGTGTTATGGGGACTTGGCAGGGGGATGTTTGATTGGGATGCAGGTGTAATGTCTAGGCATGAGGTGGATGGGGGGCACGCCACTTCCAGACACTGCAACCAAGGCACTGCCTCCCGCTGCTCCCATTGGCCATGATTCCAGCCAATGGAAGCATCAGGGAAGGCCTCCAGGCAGCACTTCCCTGTATTTCTATTCCTCCCAGCTGCAGGGAGGGGGGAACAGCAATGCACGGAGCCTCCTTCTCCTCCCATGAGCAGGATCTGGCTTGCGAGGCTTGGGGATCCTCCCTGCCCTGTAGCAGGAAGCAAGCACTGGCACTCCAACCTCATAGGGGAGGTCATGGGGCTGGAGCACCAGCATGGACTCCTTGCTGCAGAGGGGGGAGTTTGAGCCTCAAGCCACGGCTCACCTGCAAGATGGCTGCGGACTGCACTTTCAGAACCACTGTATTAACTAGATAATTTTTCCCTCCTTTTCCTTTTCTTTCCTCCTTAGCTCATAAAGGACATGTCAGTTCAGTAACAACAGCACATGAATAGGATGTGCCTGGTTCACAACATCTGGGCAACTGACAATTGTGGTAGCGGGATCAGGCTGACAAAAAACATTTGCCAGTGACAAAAAACTAGTAAATATTAAATAGTCTTAGGGAGATAAAGCTATTGGAGAACTGATGATATACAAGTCAAAGTGTCCAGAAAGAGAGCTCATATGGAGGTGAAAAGTTGTCAAGGGAGATTCTCTCTCTCTCCCATGCACATTTTAATATTGGGGGCAGGGGCAAAGATCAGAAAATAAATGTAGAAAAAAGTACAGGGAAATTCCCTCATAAAAATTCCCTTGCCATTTAGAGCAATTTTTGAGCATATTGTCTATAATTTCTAATCTATTTATGCAAGAAATAGACTTTAAATTGTCAGTAGTTTATAGCTGATATAAAGCAGAATTAGTGTTGAGAAAAGTTTAAACAGAGGAGTCCCTCAGTTTCAAAGCAAAATCAAGCCTGCTTGGGGTTCAGAACACCTGCCAGGACAATTAAAATTCAAGAGTGTAGTCTTGAAGTGCAGGATGTATATTTGGGTATGAAATTGAACACAAGTTGCACAAGAAATCTACTCCTTGAATACATCTTCCAAAGAACTTCAAGTTGTAAAAGAGGTGCAGGACACATACTGTTCACCCAATGCAACAAGTACAATGCTGATCAGAGCCGGAAAACATACAAACAACAGTTGATGTGAGACTCCCATCTGTGTAAATATTTTTTTTGGGGGGGTGGGGCAGGAGAAAAGAGTTGGAATTAAAATGATCACAGATGAAATGGGATGACATCAGACACTTGACAGCGAGTGGAGAGGGAAGGAGATCTACCTTCAGACTATATGCTATCTGTCACAAGGTCAAAGTGTTAGAGGATGAAAGTTGCATTGGAAGTAAATGGCCCACAGGCCAGATGCAGTTAGTGAGGATTATCTCCTGGCAGGCCATCAGATGCCTAGCTTATCTGAGCATCCATAGGTACATCTTATCACAGCTCCCATTAGCCATGGTTTGTTGTTCTTAGCCAAGGGAAGCTGCGAGAAGTAGTATCAGTCTACACCACTTCCTGCAGCTGCCATTGGTCAGTAATGGTGAACTGTGGCCAATGGGAATTGTGAACAGCTGTACCTGAGGATGCATAGATAAATTATGTGTCTGGTGGCCCTCTAGCGGACAGCCCTGGCAAACTACACCTGGCCCACGGGCCGCTTATTGCCCACCCCGGGATAAGACATGCCAGGGAGAAAGGGTACAGTCTCCAGAAATATAAAATCTTACTTATTCCTTACAATGGCCAGGGTTGTACCTATATAGATTAGCTTTCTCAGGATTCAGTACAGAAAGTGTTAGGCATATAGGTTTTTTATTTAATTTGATTCTTCATAACTTGTTTTAATGAGACCATTCAAGTCCCTGACTATTTCAACGAAGTCAGAGCAGTACATTCTTGAATGAACAACAACCTTTTGAAACTTTCTGAAAGGCAGTTGGTTATGTTGGGGCTCTTGTCTGAGGCAACCCCTTAAGAACCATCACTTAGACACTGGGCAAATAGTAGGGACACATGGAAAGACAGAGGACCACAAGAACTTGCAGAGGTGGGGAGAACACAGGTTAAATTCTGTGACTAGTGAAATTTAATCTGGCAATATTTATAATGGAACTCAGTAAGTGTTAGATGTCAAGAAATGCTTTTCATTATCATTACTACTATGAGGACACAGGTTTCCCAGAAATGTGTGGCATATATTATCAAAAGGATTATATCCATTCTTAAGTAAATGTATAACAGTTTTTATAAGAATATTTAAATGCTAATTTCCATATATATTTTAATGATTCTGCTGATGGAAGTAAATGAGAATAATCTTGAAAGGATTTTTTGTTCTTCTGCTTTGCAAACTAAAATAATAATCTCAGTAACTTTTCTATCACTTGGGTAACAGGAGCATTTATAGAGCTGTACTGTTTTCTATTAGCTGCTCAGTTTGCAAAATTAAAACAGGCAGTTTAAAAACACAGCACATTTCTATTAAAAACCCTAAAAAAGTTATTTTATGCCCAGCATCCTGATATATAAACTCAAACTACCTGTGGATCAATCAGCGCAAAAATTCAATTGATCTCAGTGTTTGATCTCCATGGGACATGTGCCTGAGTAAAGACTGCATGTGGTAAGATAAGATAGCTGACATATGCACAATTTATCTACAACCATATAATATAATAACTAAAATGAAATATGTTTTGTGAGATTAAAACAAAATTCTATATTGTGACTGATCCTTTCCAGCTAACACAAGATGGCCTGGGAGAGTGAAAGAAGTTTTTCACTCAGGGCATTTAACAGCTGTACTCTTAACCTTACTGGAGTACATGGACTGCTTCTGGCTCTTAGTACTAATCACCAATTAGAAAACACAGTCAAATGTGTGCTTAAATCTATCCATGAGCATGCACCTACATTCCATTGACTCCAATGATACTTAAGTATATGCTTAAAGGTAAACACAGTTAAATCCTGTCCTAAATAGGAATGTGTTCTTGAATTACAGCTAAAAACAGAAAGACAGGTCCATACTCCAGTATCACAGCACTGAGTGGAACAGATGCCACATTGTGGAGATGGTTTGGTGTATCTTTTTAGAAAGTAGCATCAGGGAGCTCGCTATATGTTAACCAGTTCTGTTCCACCCTCCCAACAGCCTGTGCCAAACTTTCAAAAACTGATTTTATGTTGCAAAAAGTTTGAAAAAACATATTCCTCAGAAAGTATCTCAGTTTGTGAGTGTCAAACATGAGGTAATAAAAGACTAATAAAACAGTTGAGGGGGGCTTAGAGAGGGGGTTGGGAGGAGGTCATCACCTAAGCTACTTCTATAAGATGGATCATACAAACACTATGAGGACTGGGTTTCACTCTAAGCTCCACATTTACCTACTG
The DNA here is from genome assembly GCA_019425775.1 of Rafetus swinhoei. Classification (NCBI taxonomy): domain Eukaryota; kingdom Metazoa; phylum Chordata; order Testudines; family Trionychidae; genus Rafetus; species Rafetus swinhoei. The sequence continues at coordinate 162,852,518 of CM033424.1, forward strand.
TATCGGTAACAAAAGGATAGCACTATACAGATATGTTAGTACTGCAGTTTTACCTCCAAAGAAATATTTCTCCCCAGTTTTAACTTGCAGAGGACTGTTTGTTCGAACTGCTGAGGCTTCATCTCCATCAATGGTGAGGACAGCAAAATTTTCCTTAGCTAGAAAACGGATTTCATGCCATTGCCCATCATTGAGTCCTGAGCCTAGAAAGAAAAAGAAAGGGTAGAACCTTCTTCAGTTCATTATAAACTTATTTAAATTTGTTCAATGCATCAATTTCAAATGCCAAGCACATGCCAGGTTTTATACAGGGACCTACTGCTGATTGGGACATCTAGACGTTCTTGTAAAATGAAGTTTTAAATCATAATTAGTGTCATGAATACAACTTTGGGACTGCTCATTCATCATAGAAAAAGTAAAAAAGTTGTTTTAAAGCAAACTTTTCACTCATGTAAAGGCCATATTCTATGTATAATTGGCAAAGGAATATAACTTTACCTACAACCAAACTCAAAAAGAAATAAATATCGATATGTTCATTTAATGATAAAAGAGAACAACAACAAACAGCAACAAAAAAGAGGAGGTATGGCTATGGTTTTTGCCTCCACTTGGTGTTTGATATCGCCAATATAAGTGAAAAGGGGAGAGAAGAAAGGCTTAAAGGGAAGTCTTATTCAAAAACAAATCCAGTCAATGTAAAATAGTGTTAGAAATGGAATATGAAGAGAGTTATAATAGAGCCATTGCTAAACAATCAACCACTCAAATCCTTAAGTTTAACTAAGTGGCCACCTTTATCTGCTGATACAAATGACTGCACTGCAATTGAAGTGGGGCAGATGTTGTCTGGGTTTGCCAAAGGAGGATGGCTATGCTTTATGGCCAGGGGGAGAGGAAGGGAAACGAGGTCAGAGACTGCTGCAAAAAGGTGGATGGTGGTCAACTTTGTCATACTAACTCTGCCCCCAGGAATGTGAGTTGCAGCCAGCATACAAACATCATATTCTTCACTCAAACTCTGTTACTGGATCACATTAACAGGGCATGACAGATGCTAATACAATGCCATCCAGTGCAAGTGGATTGTTTCTAAAAACTAAATATGATGCATCATAACATTAGAGCTAATACACTGTCTGATAAAAAGTCAAAACACTAAAAGGAATAGCTATGCACCAAAGATTTTAACAACCATAGCCTTTCATATAATAGATGTTTTTCATGGCAAACACTAAATTCTCTTGACACCCTATTGTGTTTGAAGATGTTCTGTTGCGTGTCTGCACTCATATTAGCAGATAAAGATACATGAAGACATAAGAAAAAGAGATTACAACCTACAGGTGTAATAGACATGCACCCATTTTGCCTCATACCCTGCACCTCTTTAAAACAGAAACCTTGCGAAACAGGGTGTGTTGGATTAAACATTTTCCTAGGCAAAGGAGAGTACTGTGGGGTCTGGGCTAGAGGGGTGGAGGTGGGGCGCTTATCTGCCACCCCATTCCCGGGGGCACACATAGCTTTGTGCTTCCCGCAGCTCCCAGATACCACCCCAAGCCACAAGGGGGGAAGCAGGGACAAGCCTTAGGGGAAGTGGCTCTATACGCTCCATTTCTCCAGTTTGGGGAGGAAGGGAAGTGGCTCTGTATGCCTCATTACTATGGGTGTTCCTGGATGAGGGACACCCAGAGTACAGAGGTTAAAGCCTCCTTAATTAACAACCATTTTTAAAAAAACCCATAAGATACAAGACTACAGTGTTCAGTAGAAATAAAGGAGGAAACAGAGCGCTGCTGAATAGTTCCACAATTCATTTGGACTGGAGCAGCATTTTTCAGACTCTTTAAAGTAATAGGGCCAGTTTATGCAAGTATTAAACATGTTAATTTCAATGGGACTAAATGTGGAGTACCAGTCAATATGAGTAGGGGAAAGAATCCCATTAACTGTATTATCTAATTTTAAAAAGGAAGCTACTTTGTGAATGGATGGGCCTGCCATATTCAACTGCAGAACATGTTTTGCAAAATATTTTTGTAGTTTTATTTCAGAAATTGTGTGCATGTTACCATGAAAATTCAAAATGACCGACGTATGTGACTTTGGGGTGGGGAGACGAGGCATTTGTTTTTTTAAATGTAAAAAATGTTCTGCTACTAAGTGCTGAAATTTCACCCAGGATAAAATTAAATTTTCCACTCATAAAAATAGTGCTAGTTTCTGCAAAAGAAAAACAGAAGAAGAGAAAATTGCCTTGTTCCCAGGGCTCCAACACAAAACTGTCCTTTTAAAAAAAAAAAAAAAAACTGACAATAGGCCAAGCCACTCAAACATCAGAACACAGTTTAAAAGGTGGTAGCATAATTTTGTAGATTCTTTTGCCTACCATGTAAAAATCTATGTGGACTTGTACCAGATCATTCATTGTTCACTGAACTGAAGTTTTGGACATTTAAAGATCATGGATTTTTTAAAACAAAATTAAGAACTTTAAAATTCAAAGGGGATAAAAAATGATGGCATGAGCTACAGTTGCCATGAGAGTGAATACTTGTTCAAGTAAGTCAGCATCATTTCTTCCAAGTAGTATTTAGAGTATATAAGACGATTAAGAAGGTAAAATTCTAGCTCGTGCCACCATTTATCAGACCTTAGTATTTGACCCTTGATGTTTTTGATGAATTGCAAGCTGAGTAGTTACATTCTGTCTGTAGGGGGCACTTCTAAAATTTCAGTGTTTGCCAACAGTTACCACCCAGAGGGATCAAATACTATAGATTTTCTCTCTGTTCAGAACTTGAGCTATCTGTGGTAATTGTGCATTTATGGTTGGGAGATACTGAATGTGAAATGGTTTCTACTGCACTTGTATGGCAAATTGTTCTGTTTTGAAATTGATAAGGTAGTTATGAGCCGGATGAAACCTTATTATGAATCACATTAAAAACCCCACTGAGTTTTATAGGCCTCAATACATTCCTTTATTAATATAAATGTAAGCCCTCAGGGGGGAAAAGAAATGCATAGGAACCCATCCAGGAGCTGTAGGCTGAGTATTGGATTGATGTGGGAAAGGGAAGTAGGGAGGGAAAGCAGAAGAGTTAGAAGACTGATAAAAAGTGAGAAGAGAGAGAGACAGATGGAAAAAAAGCAAGAAAGCTAAGAAGAAATCTTAACAGTGTGATGTGAGGGGAAAAAAGCTAGAGACAGCTTTGTGGTCTGTTGATTAAAGAGACTTGTAGCTGAAAGTGCTCCTTTTGTTCTTGGTTCCTCTTGCGTCAGAAACACAGGACTTTGTACATGCCTTGTAAATAAACAAGCTTGCATCAAAAAAAAGATACCAGGCTCCATCAATTTCTACTTTGAAATAGTCAAATCTATGGCCCTGGAATATGTTCTATCTACTGGAGTCAAAAGGGGGGCAACATTATTTTAAGACAATTAAAATGGTGGTAGTGGTGTGTTTGTCTGAGTTTTACTTGTAACCTTCATATTTCAGCAATAAACGTAAAATGTCTGTGGGGTGGCAAAGCCAAAACATTTGTGGTTTTATATCTAATTGAAATTATGTCCATTATCCAATAATCTACTAGTTGGAGTCCTGTCTCAATTCAATCCATTTTTTAAACATACTTGCCAGAACAGATGACACTAAAAGGAGAGAGAAAATTATATCACTATTTTGAGAGAACACTGCACTTCTCATATTAAACCCTTTTAGTTTGCAATCCATTATCCCTCTAAGTCATTTTCTAACCTACTTGTATTCTGGCAGACAATCGGCTGTTCTTGGCATAGAGGAATGTATACTTTTCACCTTTGGTGCAATTCTTATAATTAGAAGCTTTTCATTTTATCTCAACATAAATGGAACCATTATAATAATGAGCAAAATGTGGAAGGTGGCTTTATAATGGACAAACCCTGAAGAAACACTTTCCATTTATCTGAAGTTATTTGCACCTTCTGTCTGTGCTCCTCAGGCTGCTTAACAAACACCACTGAAATAAGCTTACAAAATCTTAGGCTATGTCTACACTGGCAAGATTTTGCGCAAATACTTTTTTTTAATGGAAGAGTTTTTCGTTAAAAATATTTGCACAAGAGAGCGTCTACACTGGCATGTGCTTTTGCGCAAGAGATGTGCTTTTGCACAAAAGCATCCGTGCCAGTGTAGATGCTTTCTTGCGCAAGAAAGCTCGGATGGCCATTTTAGCCATCAGGCTTTCTTGCGCAAGAAATTAACGTTGCCTGTCTACACTGGCCTCTTGCGCAAGAATACTTGTGCAAGAGGACTTATCCCTGAGCGGGAGCGTCAGAGTGTTTGCGCAAGAAGCACTGATTTTGTACATTACAACGTCAGTGTTCTTGTGCAAATACTCACGGCCAGTGTAGACAGGTGGCAAGATTTTGTGCAAAAGCATCTGCTTTTGCGCAAAATCTTGCCAATGTAGACACAGCCCCTGTGAGCTGGGTAAATAATATTCTCAGTTTACATAACTAGAAACCTAGGTATTAGACAGTTGGGTGACTTGCCCTATAGGAAATATGTAGCAGAGTCAGGAATTTAATGAAGCCTCTTCTTATCTCAGTCCTATGCTATAAAACACATGTCTTTACCTCAAATCTTGCTTACAACATCCAAATGTTTACTGGGTGAAGACATTTAGATGTTTAAGAGCAGGCTGGATGGACATCTATTAGGGATGTTCTAGATGATGCTTGGTCCTACAGTTCGACACATTCAGTAGTTTGATCATATTCTTCAATTCTACCTACACACGATGAATATGGTCTTTTTTTAGTTAATGCAGTTTAAATGTAAAGTGCTTAACACCAATATTTGGCAGATCAGCATTTGGAAATATCTTTGGACATGATCCTTTAAACACTTGTGGGTGGAAGTAACTTACAGGAATTGTTCTAGTGACTCCTTTGAGTAAAGTTAGATTTCTTGGTATTTGAAGAATCAGGTTCCATGTTTGGAATGTTTTTATTTAAATAAGTGGAATCGGCCAGTGTAAAGATAAACAGCATGTGTGGGGGGGGGGGGGGAAGGGGAGGCATTGCATTTCCCCCTTTGCTTTTTATGTAGCAGCTAAGCATACATCCTACTGATGGTGTTTGGACTTATGACTTTCACATTGGTGATTTGTCTCAGTAGTAAAGGGATTCTTGCCTAATGACCTGTGCTGTTATCACCAAGTCCGCTTCATAGGTCACAGATTCTAGTTTCATGCAGTTGCTGCTGACTGCAAACCAACTGCCTGTTAAGCTTGTATGATATAGCACTCAGATTTGTTACGACTCCCATTGCCATATGTCTAATTATCCTTTGCAACTTTTACCTGTTTTTCCTCTGTTGACCATGATATTTCTGTGGAATTCCATAACACGCTTAGATATAGATGCTTACATGGACAGCTCTTTAGCACCACATATTCATTCTGTGCTTCAGAAACTTTGCTCCCCTCATTCACCAAACTGGTAACAAAGAGCACACTTTCTCCTCTGTAGAGTTTCTGCCCACTGTATGTTTTACAGACAGCTGTATCAACATTCCTTTTCCTACATGGTCATGTGGTGTTCCAAAAGATAAACTATCTTACTGAACTGCACAATAAATGCTTCCACAGAGGACAATTTTGTGCAAGTTGCGATGGTACATTTTTTAAGGCAATGGTCTCTTATGTACTTTGTGCATGTATATAGAAAGATTATTAGTACTTCATAAAAAGTCCATTCTGATTTAACAAAAATCCAATTTCACTGAATATCTGACACATTTAGGCTATATTGAAATTAAAGGTGAATAATGGCTTTCCAACAACAGAGTTTCAGTTCAACAAGGTTAGACTGCATCACATTCCAGAGATAAAAATATGTATTCAGAAGCCTTCCCATGATTTAATTTATTTCTTCAGAGATCAACGTGTGTACTCATGTGTGTATTTTGCTGGTCTTATTTTTTCTGTACCCAACGTTAGAAAATTCTTAAATAACTTAATAAAAAAGCTTTAAGTATGCCACCTCCACAGTCCCCTTTCTGAGTGTCAGGAAGCTAGTTTCATATGCAAATTAAATATGGTAATGAGACAACCAATCCAGAATTTCTTTTTAAATGCTATTATTTTAAAAGTAGGGCTCTTAAGATAATCACTTTGATTGAACAAGAAGAAACAGATGTTTCTAATAACAGAAACATGAGGAAGGACTGGATTAATGAATACAAAGAAAAAACAATCCAAATGCAAGAACTTAATACGTACAAGGAAATGAGAAAGATAGCATCTATTGTAGTTACTCTTAAAAAATTATAGTAGCTAAAAATCTTAAATTTCTTTACAGTTAGTCTTGAGAGATCAAATCTGATTGAAGAATGCATGCACTGGTATGGAGGAAATTAATAAAACTTCTAAAGCCAAATGTGATGGCCAAAATGTTGCTGTACATGGGCAATGTTCATCTGAAGTCAGTGGAGCAGCACCCATTTACAAGAGAAAACATGGCCCCTAGTCTTAATGCATTATTGACACCCATCATATGGTTAAAGCGACATACAGAATGGGAAGTGACTGTCTAGAAAGGAGTACGGCAGAAAGGGATCTAGGGGTTATAGTGGACCACAAGCTGAATATAAGTCAGCAGTGTGATGCTGTGGCAAAAAAAGGAAACATGATTCTGGGATGCATTAACAGGTGTGTTGTGAGCAAGACACGAGAAGTCATTCTTCCTCTCTACTCTGTGCTGGTTAGGCCTCAGTTGGAGTATTGTGTCCAGTTCTGGGCACCGCATTTCAAGAAAGATGTGGAGAAATTGGAGAGGGTCCAGAGAAGAACAACAATGATTAAAGGTCTAGAGAACATGACCTATGAAGGAAGGCTGAAAGAATTGGGTTTGTTTAGTTTGGAAAAGAGAAGATTGAGGGGGGACATGATAGCAGTTTTCAGGTATCTAAAAGGGTGTCATAAGGAGGAGGGAGAAAATTTGTTCATCTTGGCCTCTGAGCATAGAACAAGAAGCAATGGGCTTAAACTGCAGCAAGGGAGGTTTAGGTTGGACATTAGGAAAAAGTTCCTAACTGTCAGGGTAGTCAAACACTAGAATAAATTGCCCAGGGAAGTTGTGGAATCTCCATCTGTGGAGATATTTAAGAGTAGGTTAGATGAATGTCTAGGAGGGATGGTCTAGACAGTATTTGGTCCTGCCATGAGGGCAGGGGACTGGACTCGATGACCTCTTGAGGTCCCTTCCAGTCCTAGTATTCTATGATTCTAACATTTGCAAATAGAGGAAAAAACCACATATTCCTCTGTAATTAAGAAACTATTACCAATACTCAACCTACACAAATGCTATGTGACCCATTTATGAGAAAATGACACCTTGAGCTAATTCTGCATCGCATCATGATACTAATTTTCTGAAAATAAACAAAAATTGAACTTGTTACTGTCGCATTTTAGGTACCTGAAAGAATAATCCCAAGAACTACATTTTAGGATTTATGAAGAAGAAGAGTCCACTTCATTTCTCACTGTGCTTTTTTCCCCCTAATATCCAAATGTTTACATATTTACACTACTAGATATTCAGGTTCAGAAAAATAGAGGAATGACAAATAAATCTGTACAGTCAATTAAATGTAAAGTGTAGTGGCAACAACCACTCATCAACCAATAAATTAAGTATGATAAATTTGGTGTTCACATTCAAACTCAGTACTTTCTTCAGGTCATTGGGTGACAAACATGAAAAAATGTTGCCTACTGGTGGTATGTTAGCTATAGTGAAATGTAATAATATAATATGGAGATATACCATCTCACAGAACTGGAAGGGACCTTGAGAGGTCATTGAATCCAGTTCCTTGTCCTCACAGCAGGACCAAGTACCATCCCTGACAGATTTGCCCCAGATCCCTAAAAGGCCTCCTCAAGGATTGAGCTCACAACCCTGGGCTTAGCAGGCCAATACTCAAGCCACTGAGCTAACCCTCCCTGTGACCTACAATTTAATGTCAAAACACATAGAACTAAAAGGTTAGGATTTACATCTAAATAAAATTTCTCTCTCGAAATGGATGGAGCACATAAAATGACACCATGGTACGCAATTCCTCTATTTCCCTATTTTATAGTGTACTGCACTAAAAATGGCAATTTTTGTAAATATATGCAACAACAATATTGCAGACTTTACAGGAATCAGCCTTGTTATAATAGGCTTGATAGCCAGAGATTTCTGGTACATAAAATCACTTTCCAAATATTCAAATTTGTAATGATTTTTTGTTTTCACTGGAAACTTATAAAAATGAATAAAAAGGGCATATGCACTTGAATCACATACAAAATAATGTGTTCCAAAAACTTTAAGACTAACTATATGAAAACCCTTATGCTAATGCTGGAATGGATATTTTGCCCCAAGAGTCGACCAACTTTCATTTTCTTTCTTCAGGCCTTCTTTAATATGAGACAAGGGAGGGGAAGCTTCTCAGACTCCTTTGTTAATTGTGAAATATACCAATCTTACAAATTCAAATCTCAACTTGTCATGTCAAGCTTGGAGAGATGTTCTAGTTTCCCAATGAACAAATGTAAAGTTCCTAATTTCTCCTCCTTTCATTCTAATCCTGGTAAATTCTGCCAATTTTGGTCCAAAGTGTTGCAGCCAGTAACTTATGTGCTTGAAGTTAAGTTAATAGGACTCAGCACATTCTGAAAGTTAAGCTTGTGTTTGTTTTCGGACTCAAGGCCTTACAAAGGATTTTTTTTAATACGAGGTCCATGCCTTTCTGAATAATTGGATTGAATCCACTCTTAAGAGCCATAAATATGTAGTCACAGATACTAACATTTTAAATCACTAAATAATTACAAATTATATTACTGACTTGGTCACTAATTTTTTCATATTTTCTCATTTAAGAAACCAATAAACATTTCAGAAATTAAAAATCAGTTCTATTTTTAGATACTGTCCCCTGTCAAAACAAAATCTCAGAGACACAGTTATGGTAATAACCTTGAACTTCTATATCTGACAGTTTTCATACTATATTATATGCCAAATATGCCTCTTCAAGGAACTACTATTTTTTGATCTAGTGTTTAATCTTGAACTGCTATCTTATATTCAGATGCTCAGTCATCCTTTGAACCCTAACGTATTAAATTTTACTCTAAATACTAATTCTTTTGTCATATTTGTGTGAATTGCAGAAATCCAACTTTTGAGGACATTTCTAAGCAGTTTTCCTTCTTTCAGTCTCTTTACAGAGTCTCTGGGTGTCTGTTACACTCTGTTCATAATTCAGACCCTGGTTTTAAGCAGTGTTTGCAGAATATTCCAGTGTTGCACTCTGAAGAAAATACAGCATAATATTGGCATCCAGCTTTCCATCATGTCCAACTGGAAATATTCTCTCTGCATTCCATTATGGTCTGATGTCTCTACAGAGAGAGTGAAGATATCTCCTGTTTTATTCATATGTGCCCCAGATAAACCTTAAGAAAAATCAATTAAATATAATAGGATATATTGTTCTAAAAGGAGTTTAATAGGTTCTATTTTACTGCACTAGAAATGAACGATACTTTCCTAGCTTTAGCAAAAGGTCTAAAGTCCATAATGTCCTAGCAACAAGGATTGATGAGAGACAGGAAAACACACACACACACACACACACACACACACAAAGAGACTGACAATTACACAAAATATAAATAAAAAATAAAACTGCCTTTTGAGAAACCCAAACTCTGTTTTAATTCACCACCTACAATACAATAGTAAGTCTCATGCCCAGTAGGAATTTGCTGGGTCCTGAGAATTAGAACCACCTTTGTACTTCATAACCTAATAGGCTGAGTCTTGACCCACAGAATGTAAATAGATCCTATTGACCTGAACAGAAGGAGAAAAGGAGAATCGAGACCTAGAATTTTTTAGATCTCAGCTGGATATCATCCTGCTTGTCCTTCGTGAACAGATTCAGGCCCCAGTCATAGAATCATAGAATTCTAGGGCTGGAAGAAACCACAGGAGGTCATTGAGTCCAACTCCCTGCCCAAAGCCGGGCCAACCCCAATTAAACCATCCCAGGCACAGAAGCATTTAAGTTTCAGTTTATTAAACAATGGCATTATTACAAGTGGTTAAAATCAGGTACATTGTTAAGTATCTTGCCAAATCTAATTCCCTCTTATGTTAAAATAGGACTCCAGGCAAGGCCTTCTGAACATTTTCTAGCAGATAGCTTCAATATTTGAATAGCACAGTTTTGTACAGCTGTTAGCTTTTTAAACAATACCTTTCAGCTTTAGTAAAATACTTTAGTCTTATTCATTTGCCAAGGTTTTTAATTTGCACCTTTAACATTATGCTTGTGCTTCTGTTAGAGAGATACACAAAGCTCTAGGCACAAGATTTCATTACCAGAAAATTTTGGTTACTTCTACATTCACAGGCCAGGTAATTTTTAATCTTTATTGGGTATACATCTCGGATGATAAACAACAAAACGATCCCACTTTTCTTCCAAACCCAATGTAATGATTTTTTTTTTCAGGATATAGCTGTATCTCTGTCTTTGTCACAGGAATTTAATGGAAGGAAAGGTGCATTGTAAAAAATCTAGAAATGAACACTATGATAGCCAACAACCAACCATGGTTACATTGCTTGGACTTCCTCTGGAATCTGGTTTTCACTTACAGAAACCCTGACACAGAAGGCTGGTTGCTGATAATTAACAAGAAGTGTTAGATTTGTTAATCATGCTAGCAACAACTGTGGGCTGGATTCACCTTTCCTTTATTCAAACTTCTGCAAGTCTAAATCAAAGCACAGGACTTCTGATGGAAAAAAAGGACATGAAGCGAGCTCATTCTATCACAGACCAAGAACCCACAAGGTCTTAGTACAGTCTGATCGTTTGTCAGCACAGGCTCAGGATAACGTGCCTCTAATATCTGATTCAATTTAAAGTCCATTCTCCACTAGCATAAACCTCAAAAGGAGGTCAGTGGTGGAAATACCTGCCTTGCCATAGAATGAATCTCCATGCTATTTTCTTGGTCTTGTTGCTAAGGGAAAATATAATTTGACTCTCCTTACCCCAGACAAAAATGCATCTTCCCCAGCATTCAAAGATATTTGCTGCTAACACATCTCTATCAGATTTTTCCCGAGAAATGTGCATTTTATTCCTCACAACTCTGATGTTGAGGTAGAGCAAGGTTTTACAACATGGTTCTAAGAAAGGAAAAACCCTAGTAGAGAAACCTTAGTAGCACTGCACTAGCAACTAGAACGTTCATATATGCGCGTTGCCTGATTTTAGCCATAGTGTGGTTAGAACCTAGGCCTCAATGTGTCCAGAAGCTGTCTTAGAGTGTTTTCAGATTTTGGGGAGACAAAACACATTGCACCCATTTTTCACAATTATAGTGGAGCAGGCCCTGAATTATAAGTAGACTCAGCTGAAACAGTGGCAAGAGAGTTCACGTCTAGCTACAGCAATGGTAGTGAATATAACTATCATGCAGACTGAAGCTTGGTATGTGTGACATTTAATAGATAAAGTCAAGATGTGTGGTTCCAATGCATGGTTGTAGTCTTAAAAAATTGGCTAAAGAAGCATTTAAAAAAATGAAAGCAGGCCTGAATGATTTTTTTTGTAGTTTCTTTAAATAGCATATAGTATTTAACTTTTCCCTTTCCCCCACATGAAATCTACATCTGAGGTCCTTCACTGATACTTTTCTCAGACAAACTTTTCTCAGACAAACTTCTGTGGACTGCAGTGTGACTCTGCCTAATTAAGTAGAGAGAAAACACTGAGCAAGTTCTGTTGAGTACTATAGGATGACTGAAAAAACATAGGCTGGATTTCAATATAGGTTTACCATATTTGAACTTTCAAAAAAGAGGACACTCGTGAGAGGGAGTGTATCTGTATCCATATCTACCAACTCATGTTGTATTAATGTGTTTTATATATACACACATACACATGAGTTGGTAGATACTGTTACAGATACACTTCCTCTCACGAGTGTCCTCTTTTTTTGAAAGTTCAAATATGGTAACCCTAGAATATTCCAGTAAAGTTTCCCTCATGAAGCCCCTTTGCCAGAGGACAGTTCTTCTACTATTTATTATTTTAGGATATCAAATCATGGCTATCAAGGAAAGTGTCACCATGTGTGTTTGCATGTGTGCTGATATTTTAATCTTCCCTACCCTTCCAACCTAGTGAATGATTCTATAGATAAAAGACCAGTGCATCAGTTTCCAAACTCTATGTTCAGATTCTGGCTTTGACCTCAAATGACAAAGAACTTGATAATCTTGTTTTTATCCTCAGTTGCACCCATCAATAAACCATTCCATTTTAACAGATTATTTGAAGATACCTCCTATTGCAATGCTGGTGGGAAAGAGAAACACTGATATAATGGTTATTGGTTCCATTTTATTAAGCAATGAAGAACTTTCACTGTTGTAAATTAGGCTGTCATTTTTAGGAAAAACTGGTAGAATGGCTGGTATACGTCCCAACAAAACTTTATACAATTTATAAAAGTAAAAGATTCTCTCTCTGTGGGAACTACAAATAAAAGACTTCTGAGCTTAAGGTGATCTTTTCTGATAAAAACTATCCAGACAAAATGAAAATGTTGGCATTTCAGAACGCTGTTTTGCATTTTACTGAGTACTGCCTGTACCAGACTGCCTGTGGACTAAGCAAAGAATAGTGCCTGAATATCAAACAGAATTGCTGGAGGACCTCTGATTTCGTCTGTGAACTAAAAGATATTTTGTTACTGTTTTCTAGACAACTTACTTTATTGAGAAATACCTAAAGTGAACAGTAGCTCCCAAACTGCGTCCTGGGCTTCTCCCCGCTCCAACCTTTCTGCACCCCCATCAGGTACTTAGTTGAAACATTTCTCAACTTGAGTACATCAGTGGAATAAGACAAATAATTATGTGACAGGAGGAATGAAAGATAATGTACAATTAATCATGTAAAATCTAAATCATATCCAGTATGGGCAAACCAGCCAGGAAATCCTGTGAGCTTTGTCTTTGCAAGTTTCCTAGACCTTTTTTGGGGAAAGGGCCTGTTCACCTGCCTACATTAGAAACCAAAGCTCCAATTAACCACCAAGTTTTCTCCAGCTTTACACTAGCAAAACTCCTTTAAATCAGTGGTATTATATCAGTGTCAAACTTGAGTGAGGTTGGTGAATTAGGCCTCAGAGGTCTGGCTACAATTCCACTGACAGCTCCTAATTGGCAAATGGCCTCAAGTACCCAAGTTCTTCCACCATCTCCAATGTAGAACTCTGTTCTTCAACCATTCCCCTTATGGGCCTTTTACAGTGCAGATGAGCTTATGGCATAGATTATAGAGTCTCCTGTTCTTTTTAGTAAAGTAGACAATTTAGCTATGTGTCACACAACCTGTTCTTTGAATAGATAGCCGTACTGTACTCCCTCTTCAAACATTTTACTCTTATCAATCCATGTATTTCAGTAAAGGTTCTCTACTCTTGAACAAATGAGGAGTGATACCAGTGAACAATTTATGTAATAACGCAGAGTAACTTGCATGAAATCTACCACAACAGCAATGGATCTGTCAGCACAAGACTGGGATCAGAACTACTGTACATAAATTCCAGTGCAGTACAAAACTCTGGAAACTGTCTTTTCTATTCTGAACAGACAGCAGCTAATATCGAATAGGGAAACAATACCAAAAACCACAAGTATCCTGTGAATGTTGGGGGGAGGAAGGCAAAACAAAACAGCAATGGCTATGTCTAGACTGGCCAGTTTTTGTGCAAAATCAGCCGCGTCTGAGCAAAAGCTTGCCAGCTGTCTACTCTGGCCGCTTGATTTTCCGCAAAAGCACTGACGTTCTCATGTATGAAATCAGTGCTTTTTGCGGAAAAGCTTTGACGCTCCCGTTCGGGCAAAAGTCCCTTTTGCGCAAAACTGTTGTGCAAAAGGGCCAGTGTAGACAGCTGAGATTTGTTTTGTGCAAAAAGCCCGATGGCTAAAACAGCGATCGGGGCTTTCTTCTAAGAAGCGGCGTCTAGACTGGCACGGGCGCTTTTCCGCAAAAAAGTGCTTTTGCGCAAAAGCATCCGTGCCAATCTAGACACTCTTTTCCGCAAATACTTTTAACGGAAAAACTTTTCCGTTAAAAGCATTTGCGGAAAATCATGCCAGTCTAGACGCAGCCCAATATGTTTTGTGTTTATATTGATTCCCCTCATATATACAGTAGACTTCCGATAATCCGGAACCTATGGGACCAAAGTGGTGCCGGATTATCAGATATGCCGGACTATCAGGAGGTACTATAAACTGGTTATATCTATACTGTATACATTATATACTGTATATAAAGTGTTCTTAACCCTTTTTATTGTACATACTGTATACAGTATACTGTAATGTTTTAGTTTTTAAGCCTTTTTACCCTTTTTGCTCAGTTCAGCTGCTGCCGCTGTTACCTTGTGACTCATTTTTTGCCGAAGCTCACTCACTAGGCTCTTGCCATTTTGATGCCGGACTATCAGGAGTGCCGGACTATTGGAGTTTTACTGTACTAGCTTTTAAAAATGAGAAAATCCAAGGATTAGTAATCTGAAATTAAATCTCCATGATGTAAAGGGGATTGTTCTTTCACCTCTTATCAGAGAGGCTACAGTGATTCTCTGGTCCTTTAAGAACTGGTTGGCTTCTGCCAGATAGTCCTTGACCCTATATAGTACCCTCTCCAATGGGGGCTTCAAGAAATTTTGCCTTCTCTTTCTCTACCCTATAAGGTAGTAGAGAGGAAAAAGTCCCTTTTGTTATTGGCCAGAAGTCTTATCCCAACCTTTTGTATTAGGCCACTGGGTCCATTCCTTTCCAAACTACTGGTGAGGAAACTCTTTGAGATATATCCCCATCATCTCTGGTAGCAGCCCCACAGTGGGTAGGGTGCACCCTCTTATCTCCGTTGTTACAAGTCATATGTATTCATATCTGGGGCAGTAACGGTTTTATCCATAACTCCAAGGCAGCTTCTACACTGTAGAATTTATGTACCCCATCACACTCCAGTGTTAACTTTAAAAACAAAAACATCTACTTTGATACTTAAAATGAATCTAGGAAGGAGATATTTCAGGGATTTGTTTGTTCTCAATGACTGTGCAAGATTTTCTTTAAAAAAAATCATCCCAGAATCACTGAGCAGAAAGTTCCTATTACAGTTGATTGTCTAACCCATAATCTTGCTCTTGCATGGTTGTCTCCCTGTGGTCCTTTGTTTTCTTTTAGTAATTTATTTCAGGCCAGTTTTAGCAGCAAATATATGCTAGGCCAGATTCTTAACTAATGTAAAGCAGCAGAGCTTCAATGAAATCACTGGCGGTACATCTATTTATGCCAACTGAGGTTCCACTACCGTTACATAGAACAATGTGGAAAACATACGAGGTTAGACTAGATAATCCTAAATGCTTTTTACTTCCATCACTCTGTGATAGATTGAGTCACAGTAAGGAAGAGATAGTTGCTTGTCCTTGGATAAAGTTGTAACCAACTTCCATTAGAAAGTTGTAACATACCTTCCTTCCCTCCACCCCATCATTTTAGTCTGGAAAACCACTAGTGTACTCTCAAAATTATGTGATTAGTCTGACTGTGAAAGAGAATCAAGCTTAGCTATAGGTCTTTTTTGAATGTGTCCAGAGAGTTTAAAATGAAATAGTTGAAACAGTTCATTGAGAGTACATCTGCATAGCAGGGCTAAGCTCAAAATAAATTACACAACTTCAGCTACACAAATTGCGTAGCTTAATTTGAAAAAAGCTTATTTCAAATTTGGCCATGTCTACCCAGCACTCATTTCAAAATAGAACACTCTTCCTCCAACTTCCCTTAATGCTCATAAAATAAGAGTTACAGGAGTCGGAATGAGAAGTACTCCGGCAGGACATTATTTTGACATGTCAAAATAACTGCTTGTGTGTAGACACGCACTTTGTTATTTCGGAATAACATCCGTTATTTCGAAATAATGCTGCTGTGTAGACATACCCTTTAAGTCCTCCCTATTTTGTAACTTTAACTTTTGTTTAGCATGTCTTTGTCTTGCATATCATTATATATGATTATGAAATGGCTTGCTACAATGCTTCCAATTTTCCCCATAGTTTAACTTCCTTGAAATCTCATACAATAGAAAAGTCACATAGGGTATGTCTAGACTGGCAGGAGGTATCCCGGAAAAACTCTGCTGTGCCCAGGGGAACGCATTTGCTCTTCTGCTTTTTTTTGGCGGAAGAGCAAATGTGCTCTTTTGGGGAGCCCTGTATCTCTCGTTCTACGAGGAATAAGGGCTCCACCAAAAGAGGAGGCTTTTCTGCCATCTGGCCCCATCTAAATGAGGTCAAATGGCAGAAAAGCCATCGGGAAAAGCTATGCAAATTCCCGGAAAAGCTATGCTTTTTCCAATAAAAGAGTATAGTCTAGACCTAGTCATAATTTACAAATGTCAAGCATTTCAAAGAAAGGATATCTGAGGCTACGATAAATATTGTAGCTTGTACGTAAGTAAAAACTAAATTTATCAATGAATGCCTATTTTATCACTATGGACACACCTTAACACTACTAATCATAGAATAGTATTTTAGGTCAATCTCAAATGAGAGCCACAGCACAACCCTTGAGAGAAGCAAAACCAAAAGCGTGCTATCAACCCTCTAGCAAAAAACTTACTCATGTGAGTGACTCCAATAAGCATTCAGGAGTACCTGTGTGGGGTTATGCTAGTGTATTATTATTTGCAGACATTAACAAGCTTGTTTTTTGTTCTTGTTGCATTAAAATTTCATTCACAATTCATATATACACAAACTTGGAAAGATTATTTGGGATAAATACTGATCTCTCTTCAGAACATTCAATTTATGTATTTAGATTATTAAAATATTACCCTCGCAAAATATAAAACAATCAAATATAAGTTTAAAATAGTGACAATATTGCAAACATTTATTTGGATCAAAATATCCATCTTAGCCATTACCTACAGCCTCCATCTAAAATCTCTCCTACACATCAACAAGGAAATACAACCTATCCTATATAACAATCCTTCTCTCACAGAGCTTGGGAGGCAGGCCAGTCCTCACCTACAGATAGCCCCAAACATGTAACAAATTCTCACCACCAACTTCACACCCTACAACATAAACACTAACCCAGGTACCAGTCCCTATAACAAACCCCATTGCCAACTCTGTTCACACATCTACCTGTGTGACACCATCACAGGACCTAATCACAACTGCTATACCATCAATGGCTCATTCATCTGCACATCTACTAAATATGATACATGCCATTATATGCCAGCAGTGCCCCTCTGGTATTGTACATTGGACAAACTGGACTCCCTCCATGTAAAAAATAAATGGACACAAATCAGACATCAAGAACAACATACACAAACCAATGGGGGAGTCCTTTATTTTCCCTGGACACACAGTTACCGACTTGCAAGTTGTCATTCTTAGGTTAAAAAAAAACTTCAAAAATAGACTATAATGAAAAATTGCTGGAATTAATTGCCAAATTTGACAACATCAGAAACGGTTCAAATGGAGACATGGAATGGCTCTCTCCTTACAATAAATATTTTCCCCTTCAGATAGTCTCACATTCTCATCACTGTTGGAGATGAACTACATCCAGACTGATTTAATTAGCACGAACATTACACTTCCATCTCTGTATCTTTCTTTTACAACTCACATCCTCAGAAGCTTGAAGTATCTCACAAAACATTATGCTCTAATAAATGTGTTCAACTTTAAGGTGCCACAGGACACTTTGTTGCTCTTCCTAGAATAAAAGTCCTTAAATAAAAGTCCTTAAATACTGACTTTCTTTTTTGCTGAGCTATACTTTTCTGAAAACAAAAAGGCATTTTATTGACTTTCATTTAATTTTTGAACTCCATGGATAAATTATCAACCAATAAATATAAAGCTTATTCTAAAGCCTATTCAAATCAATGGAAAGATTCCTGCTGACTTTAGTGGGCTTTGGATCAGGCACAAAATTTTCCAATTTTAAAATAAAACCTGTAAGCCTTAAAATGATGTTTTTAAAATTCTAAAAAGATTGCTATTGTATATCAGCCAACTGTTTCATCTTAAGGTTAAAAAATAAAACCTGTAATAGATTTATAAAAGGATACAATTATTTTCCAGTAAAGGAAGAAAAAAAATGCACATGTAAAGAAGCTGTAAAGATTATACTGTATGATAGAACTACTTTTTACCTGGAGAAAACTGGTTCCTGTAACTTTTTCCTATACTCTTAGCAGATTATTTCACCATTATGTATAGAGAAAATGGGGTGCCCATTGGTTTACCAAAGAGAGCAAGGATAAACAATAAGAACGGATTGAAAGCTTAACAGAGAGCAATCAATTGGATGTAATTCTTTAATCTCATAACTAGATTTAAGAAACTTTTATTCTCTAAGAGTACATCTATACAGCAGGGCTAAAGTTGAATTAAGCTATACAACTTAAGGTATATTAAGCTTAACTCGATTTTAGGCGCTGTCTACACAGCAGAAAGTTGAAGGAAGAACACTCTTCCTTCGACTTCCCCTACTCCTCATGAAATGAGGATTACCATGAATCAGAGTAAGAAGTCCTACAGCTCAACGTTATTTTGGAATAAAGGCTTGTAGCATAGACATGTTCTTTGCTATTTCGTCAGTTATTCCGAAATAACGCTGCTATGTAGATGTATCCTAAGAGTACCACAGAACAAAAGCCCCTAACCCTCACTGTTTGGCAGTATTTTCCAATTGCTTTTGCTGCTTCAGTGCAAGTCAACATAGAAGAAAAATCTGTGCAGCATTTATGTCTTTTGAGATACAAAAGTTCCTCACAAAAAAGTTTATCCCGAGATAGAAATCCTCACAAGCAGGCCTCTCATAAAAAATACCTCAGAATGTTGTGTGTCGTAGAACACAAAGCAAAAACAGGAGGCCCAAACAGTATTAACATTGTCGCTTATGATCTTTCACACACAATGCAAGCTGTCTGTTACAGACTTTCTACCACAGTACTTGCAATATGTAGCAAATAACCAATCACAAAAACAATCACCACCTATATTTATGATTAGCCTGAATAGACTAGTGGTATAATAACAGGAAAGAATAGACTGTATAGTCCTTCTGAGCAAATCCCTCTTTATTCATATTTCTTGTCCAGATACCAGCAGTGATTGCCACATTAGAAATACAAGACAGAAATACACTACAATTCCCCTTTAGAAGAACTCATTAAAATAATATGACTGCAATGCTACCTAAAGTCATTATTATAATGGAGGAAAATCTAGGTCAATTCATAACATCCTATAAGCATTCATTGGCCTGATCATATATATATATGGGACCTCAGCTTGGTCGTCCCTCGCCCTCCTCTGCTCCATGCCCCGGTACCCGCCTTCTCTTCATCGTTCCCTCGCGTGTGCCCTCCTTCCCCTCCCTCCGTGGCATGCTGTGCCCCGGGGGAGCAAGCGGCAGCAAGCGGCCATTTGGGGTCCGCGCTGCACCCCCCCACTCGCCAGGTCTGCTTCCCGCCCCCTCCTCCCATCCAGCCCCACAGCCCCCGATCCCCAGCTCTGCTTCCCACCCTCTTCCTGCCGGCCAGCCCCACGGCCTCTCGGACACCTCCCGCCAGTGCTGCTTTCCTCCCCCTTCCTCCGGGCCCCATCCTCCCCTCCAGCCCCTGATCCTCCCCAGCTCTGCTTCCCACCCCCTTCCGGCCAGCCCTGTCCCCTTTTCCTCCCTGCGTGGCACCCTGCCCCCTTTCCCCTTCCTCCGTGGTGCGCTGCACCGCTCAGCTGAGCGGCGCTCCTGCCGGACCCCGGCGGGGGAACAAGCGGCGGCAAGCGACCCTTTGGGGTCCGTGCTCCCCATGCTTGCCGCCGCTTGCTCCCCCACGGGGCCCAGCTGAGCAGCGCAGCGCTGGGCCGAACCGCCATGGAGGGAGGGGAAGGGGGGCAGGGCACTGACGTACACGGCCAGAGGGCATGGCCGTGTATGTCAGCGTTACAGATGCACAGACAATGGGCTACTATATATATGATTCCTGTAAGCCCAGATCAATGTTTAGGGCCCCACCAATGTTCCCTCTAAACTGTGCAGCAGCACAGCTTCACAAGCGCTTAATCAGCCCAGCCCAGTCAGTCAGCTCCATGCAGGTAGCCCTGAGCCTCTGACTGGGCAGGGCTGATTAATCACCTGTGAAGCTGTGCTGCTGTGCAGTTTAGAGCAAACACTGGCCCCACTTTCCCAGGCACCCAAAATACACACCATCAAAAGTAGTCCCTTGTTCAAAAGAGTTATAAAGATATTTATCACTGAATACATCTTGGTAGAAAGGGACACAAAAGTTTACAAAAGTTGCCAAAAGTTCAGCGCTAGCTATAGTGAAGTATTAAACTTTGCTTTGCTGAGATGCTGGAATCACGACCATAGTGAGTCACCAACAATGCACTGAACTACTTGTGGGTGTGCTCCTGCAATTTACAGTGCCTCAGAGACTTCACTAGGACTTGGTGCCATCATAGGGATCTGCGTACATAACAACATTTGCTGCATTAGGTTATTGCCAAAGATTGTCTTTCAGAGGAAATTCATCCCAGGGTAAGAGTCAGCATATAAGATTTCTCAGCTGAATGTCACTTTGCTTTTTGTAATAAAAATCCACTATTTTTTAAAGTTGTGGGTATATACTTCTTGTCTAAGATACTCCTAGGGATTCAGTGGAAGAACTACAATTGTTCATTGCTATTAAGTTCATTTTCTGCTCTTATTGTTTTTGGTATTTTGAGGAGAGGAATAATATTAGAATCTAGCTGACTCATTATAGTAGAATGGATACACACACAGTTCAAAACCATTAAAAACTATAACAGCCACCCAGTTCTAAGAACCACTATAATTTCGTTTATTACATCTCAAATTTCTTTACATTTTATTTTGTTAATCTTTTTAAACATCCCATTAATCAAAGGGAAATAATGCTTCCACAAGTTACACAAAAGAGAAAAGGCAATAATAAAAGTCTTGTGACAAGCTTCAGAGTCTATGAAACTCACAGTTAAGCCTCAAAGCTCATCTGTTACCACCATCTTGTAAGTTAGGTACAGTGATTGTTGTGTTAAACCTGATTTTGTCAAGTTAACATAACATTTCCCAAGATAATCATTCTTATACATTGAATCTGAACCATCCAATTTTTAATGGTTTCTACTAAATTATAGATCCCAAGATAAAAATCACTTACTAATGACAATACAGTGCTAGGGATTGTTTCTGGAAATACTTGCTTCTGTCCATTTTCAGCTTTTATTAAAGATTTACTCCAGTGAATACAGGATTTTAGGGTCAGACCTTCTACCCTTAACTTAAATTTCTTTCTGATAGGAATTTTAACTGCATCTTTCCCAGCATTTCTGATGGTGGATTGTGTTGAATTGTATAGAAATTAGGTAGTCTGTCATATAGGATTGCTAATTACTAGACCATAGTCAATAAATCATAAAAAACATATTATCCTTGCATCAGAATTTACTCACAGTAACATGCTGATACATAATAGGGACTGTCACTCGTACTTTATGAAGATAAATCATTGAAACACACAAATCATGAGATGAATTGCAATAAATCACTCAGTTTGCTGTCCCTGAAGGCCTCATGACACTGTCAGTTCAACATGGGTGAGCACAACTTAGTTTTCATTCCAGCAGGGATACTGTTGCCAATGACAACTGTACACACATCGGTGGCCTAGAAATCTTCAGAGGACCCATGAGGCAAAACACTATTAGCAATTTCATTCTCATGCACAGCATCAGTGCATCATGTAGCTGTTTGTCATCTGTCCACCACCCTTGGAAAAAAACAACAACTATTTTTTTAAGCCTGCATGCTTATGTAAGAATGCAACAACTTACAAGAAATTTAATACAGCTATTAGCTTTGCTGTCACTCTTGAAAGGCCAACACAGCAAGAAATGTCTGTGTTTGTTGAAACAGCATAACTTTTGATCAAATATCATGCTGTTGTACTGTCAACTGGTGTTCCAGTAACATGTCAGGAAAAAAAGCAGCTAAATTATGACCTACAATGAGGTTCTCTCTTTAACACCATTACAGACACTGTTAACCTTTCTAGAAAAAAAATCCTTTCAAGTGTATTCCCTGAGCTTACTTGAAAATGTTATTGCACATGATTCTGTAAGGCCAACACTAGCAAGATAGAAAAGCTACACCTGGGAAAGGCTACAAACCAAGAAAACGATGGAACATGCCAATGATCTTAGAGAACTTGGTTCCTTCAGAACTCCTCCTTCCAGACTCTGACCTCAAATGAAAACACCGATATACTCTAAACTGAGCAAGAGCCAGCTGGGTGGAAAAACTGGGGTCAATATGCCTGAGTGACAACTGAAGAATGACCCCAAATATGAATGTGAAGAGCCAAGGCAAACACTTGCACACTTCCTGAAGCAGTGTCAACATCCTATGTTATCTGGGAAGTATTCTAGACATGTGACAGCACCAGGTCCTGGCTGGAGTTTTGGAGGGACAAGCTGCCATCATGATACATTCACCAAGCTAAATAGACTGGATATGCAATGAATGCTTTTGTAGACTTAAGGCTTCTTTCCAAATTCTGTCTGGAAAAAAAGGTGCCAAAAATTAAAGAATGGCTTACAGCAAGTCCCTGGAGTCACAACTTCGGGCAACTGTATTTCTCTTCAGTGGTCCAGGACTGGCATCAACTCTCAAGGTTGCCAGCTCCCCCGCTGTTGCTTTGCTTAGTAGGGACATGTGCCTCTCCCTCTTCTGACAAGGGCATGTCCAGTTCCATGTTTTCACTGGTCTTACTCTCAGCCAAGACGGGAACCCCAAGACACTGAGTGCTTACTTTCTCTACAGAGACCGATAACAGTGACTGGCTACAGGAGGAAGAGACTAAACATTTTTGCCTGTGCAAATCTATTTTATTCTTTGAGGTAATAAGCATTACAGAGAAAACATTCAAAACCACCATCACCACCAAAAGAACATATATGCATGCTGATAAACTTATCAGAATTCACCCCAACTCCAATTTGGATTCTCGCAGGAGCAGTACTTTGAATCCCCACCCAAGGGGATTCTTTGTGGCTATAAGTTCATTACAGCTTCAACTCATACAAATATCCAGTCTTATGGGGTTTTAATGAGCCTAGCCCTTCCAATCCTACAGTAAGGATTGGAGCCCTCCATGGCCTGAAGTGTTGTCTGTGTGCTAAAACAGGAAAAACACATTAAGACAGTTTAAAAAAGTCTATTTCTTCAAAAAGCCTTTATCTGTTGATCCCTGGAAAATCAAATATGAACTTCAAAGGGTGTATTCAAAGAGCTGATAATGGATAAAGTATATTAACATCCCCATGACAAGAGAAAATATATAAAATGCCACAAAAACCATACATTGTATTAAAATGCAATGTTGTGTATGTCAAAGGTATTAACACTGACTTAATGAGGATTAACTTAATTTAATAAAGCTTATCTTAGTTCCTCAAAGTTTGTTCAGGACATAAACAAGGTATTGTCAGTTTGTTGCACCTGTTTTGAAAAATTTTGGGAAGTGTTCAAGAGCCAAAGACATATAATAAGTACAACAAGAATCTGTGATCTGAATACCCCCCAAACTGTCTTAATGTGAATTTTGTAGTTTACATTGGTGTTTAGATGCCCACAAACACACAGGCTTGCTTTTAAGTAAAATAATCACTTATCACACTATTCTTTATCCTCCTAGATAGTATATATACTGTGAAGTAACAGTAATAGTATTCTAAATTAACTAAAAATCCCCTGTAAGTCTAGACATAACCTGTACCATTTTACACAGGACTTGCCATCATATCACTGTGAACATTTCTTCCTTGTAGCCTCAGATGAATTTTTAACCAAAGCCCAGCTGAGTGTTCAATGGCTTAAAAAATGACAGTTTGCCCTTTGTTTGATAAAAAATTGAGAGCTTGATCTAGACTTCAGAAATATGTTGAAGCATGGACTGTATTGTGATGAATAACTGACTCTTTACTGACAGCAATATTTACTCTACAGATTAAAGTTTTCAAGTAGGAAACTGTAACACAAAAGAATCAATACAATGATTTTTCTATATATGTTTGTTTCATATTAGTTAATAGCCAGATGTATTCTTTTTTAATTAAATTTCATGTTCCCTGCTACTTTGTTTAAAAATGGGTTGAGAGGTTAGAGAAAATGAAACCAATTTACTAAGCTTCCTGGCTTTAGATGAGCCAAATTCTCTTTTAACTTGAAAAGTCTTGATAATATTAGCAATTAAATGTTGACATATTATGGAATGTTAGTCATTATTATTTATTTGTTTAAGGTCAACAATTCTCAGCATTGTTGAGTAGTCAGCGTTCTTATATGTTTCAACTTTCATTTAGTTGGAAAAAAACAATAGGAAAAGCATTTTTGCTTCACCGGCTTGTGATAGGCTTAACTCTTGGATCAAGTTCAGACATTCCTAGGCTAGGTTGGGTTCTTTGTAAGCTTACATTTTTTCTTGTTGTTTGTGTCCCAAGAATCTCTATAGTTAGTTCCAATAAAAAAAAAAATTAAGCCCAAAAGAGGAGCTTTTTCATGGTTTCCATAGAAATGTCATGTTTTGAGGAAAGCTACTTTTGCTGCATTTATGAAGTAGGTTATGATAAAGCTGTTTAAATCTTCCATAAAGAAATGCCAGTGAATCTTGCATTCTGATAGAAAATCTGGAAGTTAAAATGAAAAGAAATTTAAAAAAAGCCAACCCAGAAGTGTTTATTCTGGGTGACAGTTTGAGTTCTGAGGCATTTCTTTTTTGCATTTGCAACCATTTGAAATAATCACAATTACTGTGGGCCCTATTGAAAGCAAATTAAACACCTTGAAACATTATGGTGGTAAGTCAATAGAATCTGGAACTCCTTGATGTGAATATTTGAGAAAGACTCCTGACAGGCAAATTGCAGATTGAGGTTCAAACTCAACACCTGCCTGTGTCAGTTTTCAAATATAAAATGAAAGGTTAGGATAAAAAAGAATGTTACACATGGTCTCTAGATTTCAGAACAGTTCAAGGAAAGAGGCAAGGAGCACCCAGATATCGGAAGACAAATTGCAGCTGGCTTAACAGTTCAGGTGTACCTCAATTCTTTATCATAAAAGGTATTATGTGAGGTGTCAGTGAAAAATTCATGACTCACTGGGTATTAATATCACTACATAATGTAGGTGTAGATACATCTGATGAAAAATTATGGACAAACATATTAAGAATAATTCCAGTTTGTCAACAGAGCAAGGAGTTACCTTGCTTTTGAAAAAGGAATGTGGCATCCTCACCTCAGAATAACTTTCACAGTAGTTGAAGACAATGAGAATATATTTACATATCAGGTAAACAGAACCATCAAGCTAACAAGTTGAGGCAAACCTTACACTATCATGGCATGGGAGAAGATTGACAAATCACATATGCACAGTTTATTCAGTTGTACTGGAGTAGGCAGGAACTAGGTAACTTGCATTTTAGCAGACAATCTCAGCAGGGAACTTCCTTCACTAGGAAATTCCATATCCCTCATTTCACAGCTTCAGTGAACTTATCTATGGGTAACCCTCAAAAGAGTCAATTTCAAAGGTTCATTGGACTATAAAGAGAGGGGCAAAGAAACTTTGTTATCCAAACCATTCACCTAAGGCAACAAAAGGTACCAGTCCTTCTGTTTTGGAGGAATAGGTCGTGACCCAGGAGTCACCAGCTTAATAGAAATATGTAGTGAGGATTTTATCCTAAACATGTTTCTTGTTAAGTTTTAGGTACTGGAAAACATTTTCTCTTTAATTCCAGTGAAAGTAAAACTGTTAGATGTTGACTGTGTAAAGGAGCAACAAATCTAAATACACCTCCATCTGTTCCGGGTCAGGGCTTGACATTTCAGAACATAAGTTTTAGGGCGGGTGGGGGAAACATGGCCGGGAAAGTATGGAATCACCCTACCAGTTGTAAACTAAGGCTGGTGCAGACCTGTGGTATTGCAGGTAGGCTCCTGGATCCAAAATGTTGGACCAGGCTGCCCAGTTCATAGACCAAGTGCATGTTTGTTGTGGACTATCAGCATCCCAGACAAAGAGCTACGGTAGCAAAGCTTTAAGTTGCATACGAGTTACAGGTAAGAGCTCACAGGTTTTCACTGGTCTAAGCTGAACCCCAAAATGGATCATCACAATAAGAGCATATGAGACAAGTAGCTTCATGATGCAACAGTAGTGTGATTCCTCAATCATGCTACTACAGTGAGAGCTATCATCATATAGCAAAGGTGAAGGATGTTCCAAATCTGAGAGGTTACAAAATACAAAATCTAAAGTTTTTGCACCAGTATATTTAGAATCCAAGAAGAGGAAATATATGAAAATGTAATGAGAGAAGCTTCACCACTCAGCAGTAATATGTCAGATGTTAAAAGAGTTTTCAATACAGCATAACCATTAGGGATCATTGCCGGGGGAATATAAATAAAAACAATATGCATGTATATTAAAAATGAGAATAAAGAGGATATAATATGCCTACATTAGATACTGCATACCTAATCATTGGTAGGAAGTGTGTTAAAATCTTTCACAAAGTTATATAAATAGCTAAAATGACTATAGTATGAATCATCAAAGAAAAAAAAAGAGGAAAAAAGGGCAGTCCTTTGGAAATATTTGTTCAGTGGTAAAATAAGACCACTGATATTAAAGATTACATTAAAACACACTCACACAGACATGAGTGGCACTATTCTCTTTAAATATTGTATTTTTGCCAATGAATATATCAAGAGTAAATGGAAAGAGTGAAGTGACCATGGGGGATTGGTTTGCAGGGCAGGGGCATGATCCAGTATGCTTCGAGGCCAATTGGAGTTTTCAATTTAACACAACGGGTGGTGGCTCAGGCCCTATGTAATTTCCTTGGAGAGAGCACTCAGAACACAAATCATAAGCAGTTCAGGGGCTCAGTCTATTTATTAGTAGACTTTTAGACATATTACTAAGCCATCATAATGTAAGCCAGTGAAATATATGCAATTTTTTTAGGGATATCATTGCCTATAAACAAAAAAACTACAATTCTCTTTGTGGACACGGATCTGTGGCATGTCACAAATACCCACAATGGTGCCCCTTAAAGGCTTCACTTTGTGGCATATTACATTTGGAAACATGTCTATTATATCTCCTCAGGATTCCTACTGATGATGTTCTAGATACCTGTCTAGAAAATTGTGAGATTTTTCAAGGGACATTAACGAACAGTGCTTACCAAATCTTAAAAGGAGTAATTGGAATTATCATTTGGGGTTTTCATTGATATTAAAGCATTTAAATGTTACCAGAACAATACAACCTGATAAACAGTAGGTGTTTCATTCCATAAAAACTCTTTTTACAATTTAATTTCCATTTATGGTAAGAATGTTACATGACACTTATTTTTCAGCTAAACAGCTGCATTATTATAACAATCTGGGGATAACTAAGTTACAATAACTGATGCAAAGCTGACAGTTGTTATTAACATAGCATCACTTATTTAGTACTCAATTCTGCGATCCTGACACAGCCCAAAATTCCCACTGAGTTAATTTGAGACTAATTTGAAATACTCCATCCATGCAAATCAACCCTGATCCAGTAGTACACATCCATTCAACTGAGCACTTATGCACATGCTCAAGCTCTACTGACTTCAACCGAACTTGAACACAGTGATTTGCAGAATAGGGATGAATTTAAGCCTGTGCGCCAATATTTTGTAGAACTGGGTGTATAAGGCAGAGCCTGTGAAGCACTGTGTAACACTGTCTAAAATACCTCAGAGTAAAATTTTTAAAAGGGTCTCAGTGACCAAGGGCCAATTTAACAAGGAACTTAGATGCAGCAGCACTCAATCGCCATGCCTAAAAGTTCTCAGGTTCTCTATATGCCGAGTGGAGGAAGTTAGGCGACTCAAAAGTAATCACAAAAGCTAGCATGCTAGGCAGAACCCTGTCTAAATTACCAAATGGGAGAAGTTAATTAGCCTAATCCCACCCCTCTCATGGAGATAGGCACCTACACCTGGCTTATGGGGAGGTTCTTTTTGCTTCTCAGGATTCACAGCTAGAAGTCCTCTTGGAGTTTGGCATGTACACTTTTTTGAAAGGAATGGGAGAAAAGGAGCTCACATATCTGGGATGTGGGGAATCCTGGTTTATCACATGGGGGAGAACTGAATCCTGAGTCTCCTATTTCGTGGATGAGTATTCTAACCACAGTCGGTCACTATCAGACTTGTTCTTTTTTCCCTGGCCCCATTACTATTTAGTTATTTATCCAAAGTGAATAGCATCAACATGAGACACTGAGGGACCCCCTAAACTTAGAGTACTCAGTCATTAGGCTGTTTGTGTTTGTTGTTAATGTTAAGGCAAGAACACACCTAAAGTGTCCTTTTGTCTTGCTATTATCACCTTTCCACACTCTAGACTGTTTTCTTCTTTAAAAATGGAGGAATGGTTTTGTACTATGGAACAATGGTAATAGGT
This sequence comes from Rafetus swinhoei, assembly GCA_019425775.1. Lineage (NCBI taxonomy): Eukaryota > Metazoa > Chordata > Testudines > Trionychidae > Rafetus > Rafetus swinhoei. The sequence goes on from CM033424.1 coordinate 162,881,308, forward strand.
ACTTGATTTTAATAATATTTTGTACTAAAGCTGTATTTACAAAAACAACTATGTAATTCTTTCTTGTGTGAGGCAACAATGTAATTTTTGTTTGCGCAAGTGAAGAATGTGAGTGTTTGTTTCAAAAGAGATTAGTCTGAAAGTCAGCACAGTATCCAAATGGTCCAGATGCTTGTAGAGGCAAAGAAAATATCCAATGTGCCCATAGTAATTGGTGACAGATGAGGCAGATTGGCGACCCTGAAGTTAGAAGCTAGCACTTTCAATGGGTGAAGATAAATCCCATTCAAACCAGGGTGTGGCAACAGACAGATACTAAACAACAATTAAAACTATCTTCCGATAAACATATGTTGCAAAATCCACACATTTGCACGAGAAGGGATTCCTATAAAATACTGGTTTGGGTGTCTTTGTCCTGCTAATATTGGAGCACCGGTTCAGACCAACAGAAGCCTGGCTTCTCTCTCACACTCAGCCTAACTAGCTACTAGGTTGATGCAAGCATCCGACAAGTAACTGTAACAACATTGGCAGGACTGGTGTGGTGTTTGAGAGTGAGTGTGAATGGATGTATATGCTTTTACTTTGTATTCTCTACAAACACGACATATTGCCTTCCCCCTTAACAAGATCCTGTGTTATGCTTACAAGCATAATATTCACACAAAGGGGTCTTAAACTCAGTGCCTCCCGCCAGGCCCACTAATGGAGGGAGGGCCTAGAAAGCCATTGTCCTGGGGCCCCAGCAGCAGTGAGTGGCAGTTGGAGCCCCACCCCATCCCTTCTCTCTGAGGCCCCACCCCTTCTAAGAGCACAGAGTGCCCCCCAACCTTGCTCCGGGGCCCAATGAGTCTGTCTGCCCACCTGCCTCATGCAGCCAAACAAGGAAAGAACCCTATCCATTTGGCTAAGGGTTAGAAGGTAGATCCTTATGTTCCTCCTGCCCCATCTAGGTATTTTTGTATAAGCTCCCATGTAGAACCTGATTTGATATGTGGTCCCTTAACATGCCTATCAGATTAGGCTCAGCAGGCAATTTAGGCAGAGGAATGCCTATATTCCACTGCTTCTGGATGCTTAGAGTGTAGTGGTACTGAACATAAGCAGACACTTGAACATAGGTCCCAAAGGAACTTTCACTTGAAAAAAACATACATGCCAAGTGAGTCTACAGGATTCAATAGTAACTGAGCAGGGATTTTGTGACTACCAGTAAGGGCCTGATTCTGGGATTTAGGGGCCTAAAGTGGAAAGCCTCTTGACTTTTTGTAAATCCAGACCTAAATCAGAACATAGGAGTTTAAATCTTGCTGAAAGTAAGTAACAAGTAGGCCCCTAAATCAGTGGTTCCAGACTGGTGGGCTGCGGACCTCTAGCTGCCGGGTGTTACCCCAAATTTCACTAGAGACCACCCCAGGGTTACACTTAATAAAGCCATATGAGTGTATGATAAAGTGTATGATTAAGTGAATGATAAGTGTATGAGGAATTAACAATCCACTATACAGTTAAACTAAAGGGGATTGAGCTGTCATTGACTGCCACTATAGGGTTAAACTCAAGACACACCCCCACACATCCACCCTCACCCCCCTCAGGTGAGGGGCCGGGGCAGTCACTGGGGACTCCAGTGGCAGGTCTAGTGCTGGAGAGCTCTGGAGGCTGAGCTAGTAGTGGGGGGCACTATGGGGAGGGGGCTGGCACGGGGGGGCTCGGGCTAATATTGGGGGCTGGCACTGGGGGAGGCTTGTGGGGGGTTGGGTGCAGTGGGACTCTGGAAACAAAAGGCTGGTACTGGGAGGTCTGGTGGTCAGAGCTCTAAGAGGTGGGGGACTGGCACTGGGGGGTTGGTGCAGGGAATTCTGGGGTCAGCGGGTGGTTCTGGGGGTAGTGGAAGGGCTCTAGCAGTTAGGGCTGGCACTTCAGGCTGGGCTTTTGGTGATGGTAACATTTCACTTGCATATTTGGATATTCATTATTTGCATAACAAATATGCAAATGTGCAAATACAATGTTACAGGTCCACTGAAAGTTTGTCAATGGGTTTGCTGGTCCCCAGTATCAAAAAGGTTGGGAACCAATGCCCTAAATCACTTAGGCTCCTTTGAAACCGCCTACTGGGTGCAAATCAGCCCATTGCAAGATTACATCCATAGTCCACAGGACAAAACTTCAGAAGCAATACTGCCAAAAATCAGCAGAATAGCAAATGCTTGTCTCACCAAAATGTTAAAATATCTCAGCTTTTAGATACAATGCATAAAAAAACAGTATTGCAATTTGTATTATTCTGGAAAAGAACCAAAAGAAACAAGGCCAGTTTTTTTTATTCTCGGTTTGCTGGTATGTATACAGAAATGAAATAAACGTTCTGCAAAATCCAAATCATCTGAGCTTGTGACATGCATTCTCTCTCTCCTTTTCCATTTAATTCACATGCTGTCCTGGAGTTCTGGTTAATAATGGACTTTCAGTAGGGAGAAGATACAGAAAGTCCATAATCACAACCTTAAAAATGAGAATTTGCTGCACGTAAAGCAACAAATTCAAAATTTAAACAGGAACGTGAGGTTTGAAGCAATAGCCTTCTTAAGACAAATGTTTTAATAAAAGACAAAAAGCAAGTGGTGGCTATAACCAGACTCTGTCCCTTTGCAATGAAATATGATTAAATTCAATAATAGCTCAAAGGGCATTTTTGGCTTGGATAAGTGATGGGATTTTAAAATCTTCATTATTAAAGCACACATTTTCCCAGAAACTGAGCTCTGCAGCAGGAGGATATACAGCCCATTCATTATTAGGAAGCAGATTTCAGCTACCATCTATAATAATACGAGCATTATTCCATGCTGTACCAATCATCTTATGCAAGGTGTTCAGCACCGAATTGAGTAGTTTTTATCCTGTGGCTCTGCCCAGAGCATAATTCTTGTCCATGTCACTGTGTTCTGTCAATACTCATGTGTAGCTATGTGAAGGCGTGCCCAATTTTAAAAAGGGCTAATTAACCATATAGGCAGAGAGCCAAGGCCTGCTACAGTCTCACTGAAGATAAATCCTACCTGGGCAGGGGCAGGCTAGGGCTTTTATAAATCCAGGAAGTTGAGAAGTGGAGGCAGCTATGAAATATGTTCTTGACTTGAAGAGTATGGTATATTTAATAGCTATGACAGAAAAAATGAAAGCTATATTTAGATTGCTAATGGGTCACTGTGACCTGAATGGCAATATTTAAAATAAGCAGAGGACAGGCTGCACAACTCATGCAAAGTCCAAGAAACCGTTGAACATTTGCCGTGGCAATGCCGGAGGAAATACAGAGAAAGATTCTTTACGAAGAACTGAGTCACCTCAAAGAATGTCATCTGAAAGGGTTGATGAGACAGTGGGGGAGCATTATAAAAGCATTACTTTTCTTTTTTAAGGATAAGGGAGTGGGTGGGAGGATATAGGTTTTTGCTTATGCAAAACCCATGCTGAAACAGCTACATCACAAAAAGAAAAAGGCGGCACTGCAGTCACTTCCAGGAGAGAAAGGGAGTCTGCTAGGGACAAGGAGATGTTCTATGGGGAGGGTAAGCCCTGGGATCCTGTCCTGAAATAGTCTGGCAAGAAGATGAGAGGGGTAGAATCGCCATTGGAAGTGGAAAAAGCTTGGGCTGGTAAACTCAGACATGGGCTAAAAGACAGAGTTAGGAAAGAGCCTAAGGAAACAGCAATAGGGTTAGAGATGAGTAGACCATGGTTGTAAGGTCCTAGGGGTTTCGTACCACCATTTTGAAAGTGGCACTGGACCTGGACTTGAACCAGAAGACTGACACAAGATACAGACAGATTGTCTGGTGGGACTATGACACTCTGGAAGTGGAGGACTAAAATACGACACGGTTAGAAGGCCAAGTCATGAAGAGGGAGCACTCAGTCCCGATGAGGGATGGGGAAGGAGACAGAGGAAGACCATGCTACAGGCCACCAGAAGAAAAGGGCAATATAGATTAGGCAAGAGCTGATCTGCAGCCCCTGCCGCAAAGAGGTGACCCAGTGGGTAACCTGATTGCAAGCTACTGTTAGAACTAAATGAGAAGTGTGTGTCTGGTTGGCTGAAGAAATGACTCACAGGTAGCAATAAGACCATTGTTTTGATTATAATGAAGGTGACATTATTTCCCCAAAATTTAAAAAACAACAAATAGTCTGGTAGCACTTTACAGACCAACAAAACATGTAGATGGTATCATGAGCTTTCGTGGGCATAATCCACATCTTCAGATGACAGACAGTGGGTTGTGCCCATGAAAGCTCATGATACCATCTACATGTTTTGTTAGTCTTTAAGGTGCTACTAGACTATTTGTTGTTTTTTAAAGTTTTTCCTGTTACAGACTAACTCGGCTACCCTTCTGAATTATTTCCAAAGACCCAATCCTGCATTCAAGTATATTCAAGTCAATGGGAGTTTTCCTGACATAGGATCTGGTTCATAGGTCATTTGAAGCCTAGAGTTCAGAGAAGCTAGGGAGAGATACCTTGCCCTTGACTAATATTACCTTGCTCTCTTTATACACTAACTTCTGTGCTCTCCATTTTTCTCTCTCAATCATATATCATTTCTTCACATTTTATGTCAAGTTATGACAGAAACAATCATTTTTAAATTAATGGCAATTTTGCTTTTTCTCTTCTGCTCTGATCAAGAAAAATGGGATTGTTCTGTGTCAATTGCCACAACTTTTACATTTTTAGTCTCTCTCGCATCCTTTACAAGAGTTAGTGCACAGCTCAGGGGGGAAAATTAGCTCAAGGGAGGGTTCTGAGGCTTTCAATCATTTTTTAAATTGTTTACAGGAGAACAGAATAAACATCCCATATTCCAAAACAACAAATCCAAGTATTTATATTCAACATATGGTAAATAAAGGCATGAATACCTGAGAGATAACCTCTCTACCCATATTATATTGCTGCAAATGTGACCAGTGGATGGCATTCCCTCCATTTAAATGAGAAGGTGTACAGGAGTGAGCACTGTCATGGTAGCCATCCCACTAGCTCCTGGTGATTTACTTAAACACCACTAGGCCTTCATTGTCCTGACCCTGTGGACTGAAAGCCCAAGCAAGAGAGTGGGACTCAGATGACACAGTCTCCTCCACTCATCGCAGCTACCATCTGGGATGTGAAACTCTGTTTTGCTTCTCTCCAGCCTGCCCTCTTCCTTTCTTAAATCTCTGTTTACTGCTGCTTACTTTCCTGTAGTGTTCTGGGGAGTTTGTGGGAATGACCAACTTTAACATCAGTAGTGCCTGTCCAGGGTTGAAGTAAAACATTCCTGCAGAGCAGGACCTGGCAGAGGCAGTGCATGTCAGGCAGCAGAAGCAGGGTGGCAGTTGGCACAGAATAGGCAGCGCCAGGGGTTGGAGCATCTGAGCCTGAAGTTTCTGGACTCTAACCCCTGCATCCTGTGTCTTACATGTGCTGGTCTGGGCATGGATGAAGCTGAAGTCATGGAATGTGCAGTTAGCATGGTAGCTATCATGATCTGGCTGAGGAGAGAGATGAGCTGACTGGGCTGCATGAAGGATGGGGGCAGGGATGAGGAGAAAAGTGGAGGGGAAGGGGAATGACAGGGGGCCCTAGAGGCAGGTCCAGGGTGGGGAGGGGAGAGAGCTCTAATCTCTTACCCCTCCCTGAATTCCGACTGGTTTCTCATGCCCCCTCTGCAGGGACAGCCCTCACACTCATCTTGCTGTGTGCCCACAGCTCTGGCACCCAAATTTGGTCCCACGGTCTGCTCAGCATACAGTTTTGGGCTTTCACTTCTCTTTGTGAGGGCTTTTTTTTGAGGGGGGGGGAGTGCTTCTGAAGCCTTCTTAGATAGGCTAGGATTAATTAACACATTTATTTCCCTCATGAGTTACAAAGAGATGTAAACACCTGTTACATATTCCTATACTTCCATGATTACTAGCACCCATAAAGTTGGTAACAATCACAAACATCAGACTTGCCTACATTTTTTTACTTCATTCCAGTACAATAGAACTTTTTTTCATGCTTTGCTTATCTGAAGACAATAATTTATACACCAGCCAGGATTCTGAGACCAGAGCAGAGATAGAATAGCAAAAAGAGAGAGTCTGTATTGAGGTTTCATACAAGTAGGATATTTTTATAAAAATGCACAGAATGGTATTTTCCACTACAGTTGAAAGTTTCATCACCAAGAAAAAAAGTTAACTACAAATAGTCACAATGAATTAATGGCTATCTTGTGATGCATCGTCCTCTTTTTAAATGCTGCTTGGTTGGTCATTTGTAACAATTATTCCTTTGCATTGCTTCTCCCTGCCTTTAGTGTCATTTGACTACACATTTTATGCATTTATAGCATTATAATGAACTCTCTAGCAACATATTTTACTCATTAGCCAGCAGCTATCAAGGAGGGTCTTTGGATTTTTTTTTATATACATTGAACTGCTTACTAGAAAAGTAGGCAGATTTTTGAGCTCAGTTTCACCAATATAAATCTAGGAAAAAATCACTTAAGAGAATGGCATGACTTTATTCCAAAGTAACAGAACATGGCTCAACATGTTTTATAGCCTTTGCCAGGTAAGGGGTCATTTAACATTTTCATTGATAAACAGATTGTTTTCTTTTGTCGTCTTTTTTTTATGCTGAAAACATGCATTTTGCTCAGACTAATTTCTTTTTCCTTCACTTTTTCTGGAATACTTTTGCACAGATGATAAAATTATTCAAATGTTTGATGGTCCTTTGAAGGCAGTTAATATTTCTGAATTTGTTGTAACCAACATATATTTTTGTTGGGCCACTGAAACATTTTACAACGCATTTTCCATAAAATGGCTATTTTATTTTAATGTATTTTAAGGAACAGGAAGGAAAGGGTGATTTTTTCAAGTTTAGATTTTTGTTATTTTTGAACATTTTATTGTTACGGGTTTTATGCCAAAACTCCCCATAAACAAAAGTTACTGCAGTGATTTATTCATTGTATCCATCTTTAGCCATTTCAAATGTGTGGAGGTATACTTCACTCTAATAAGAAACTTGACTACTCAGTTAAGATTACATATATTGGCCAGAAAGGCAACTAAAAGTAATGCCCTAAACAGCACAACGTGTGTACAAGTTTACCAGGTCTCAGAATAGCTGCCAGATGGTATCTGCAGGTATGGCCACCGCCAGCACCGACTGGATATGGTTCACTGTTACCGGCCAATGGGAGCTGTGAGAAGCAGTATGGGCTGCAGGGACATGCTGACCATCAATTCCCATAGCTACCATTGGACAGAAATTGAGAACTACGACCTATGGGAACTGTGAGCAGCCGTACCTGTAGATGCAAGGTAAACAATCCATTTGGTGGCTTGCCAGCAGCTTCCCCTTATGAACTGCTGGGCCCACAAGCCACAGATTGCGCACTGCTGCCATCTATCCCAACCCTCTGCTTTGTTTAAAGAGGTTTAAAAATGTTTACATTTAAATGTTGGACACCTTCAGCATCATGTAACACCTTGACTTTGTATAGTCCATCTACAGTCACACAACAGATAGTACCAGCATTGCTTTGTTGATGGTTTGTGACAGAAAGGATGACTTAATATTTTCACCTGAGTCTAATCATGGACAATAATGTGGCTGTTTGTAAGAGGAAGGAGAGTACATGTGGCCCTTTGTGACTCAAGAGTCAGAAGGCAAAAATATTATGTGCAGTATATGTGTGGTGGAATTCATATAAGGAAGGAATTTCCAACTTTACTAAGCCAATGCTGTTGCTTGATGACTTCAGAGACAGGTAGGAATCCTGATCTGATTATTAGAAGAAAGTAAATGTTTGCAGGACAACTACAGTGAAGCAATAGATGGAAACACAAATATAGATCTTCATCAAGTGACCCTGTGTGTTTCCAGATAATGTCAGGGGCTGCAGGAATAATGCATTCCTAAACACAGTTTGAAGCTATCCACAACCTGTATTTTCTTCCTTTTAAAAATATGCAATAACTAAGCAGATGTTAGCTCCAGAAACACAGTGTCAAAGCTTTGCTCTTGGCCAAATGTATAGCAGTTATGATCGATACAAAGCTGTGGGCTAAATTATTTAGCTTGAGGAGGCTACCACACCACTAATGCCTGTGCTGAAGGTAATGGCAACCAGATGAAGGAGCTCTAATTCCATACAGGAATCTGAGTCTGTAAAAACAATCATTATTCTAAACCAACCAGCACAAATAAAACCAGAAAGCAACACCTATAACTAATTGAAAATGATCAAGTATTTAACTTTCAAAGTGATGTTTACAGGTGGAAAAAAATAAAACCGCGCAATTCGGGTATCAGCACATTTTACACGACTGGAAATGTGTGGAGCCAAATCCAGAGAGATGCTGAGCAACTGTAAATCACCTCTAAGTCCAGTTGCAGCCAATGAGAGTTTCAGGTGCTCACCATCTCTCAGCATGCAGCACAATCTCCAGATCATTATAATAGTGCTCATTTTTATTGCATAACTGCCTAGAGGCCCAAACTGTGATCAGAGTTATGCTTTTGCATAATTGACAATATACATCCTGAAGAACTTACAGTGTGAAAAGGACAGAAAGGGTGGGAGAAAAAGTAGTATTTTCATCCTCATTTTATAGATGGCAACTGAGGCATTGAGGATTTGTCCAAGATCCTGAAGGAAGCCAATGGAACAGCCATGAATAGGATCAGTCATGCAGAGTCTCAGATCAATGGCTTAACTCTAAGACCACCTTTCTTCTGATTAGTATGTAACCCCATCTACATTTTATGTAATCTATTTGACTATGAAGATGCTATAATACATAGATATAATGATAACTTCCATCTGAGGATTTCAAAGCATGTTGTAAAATTAATTACTGCAGCTTTATGAAACCTTCGAGAGGTAGGTAAAGATGCTCATGTCTAACATCTGTACATTTTCCCCAAATAGTTATATTTTTAAATGCATCCACTACCTGGATGCACTTGTGCTAACATGCTGTGCTAAGAACTCCCGATTATAGAATATGCTTCTAGCCCAAGTGAGCCTCAGTTTGACAACTATGAAGCCATCCTATGAAGTGCACCTTGTTTAGCAAGGCTACTGAAGGTACTCCCATTTCCCATGATAACTAAGCACTTCTCAGATGGAGAACTGAAATGCAGAGGGTATATCTATACAGCAAAGAAAAACTCATTGCTGGTCCATGCTAACTGACTCAGGCTCATAGGATTTAAACTTTGGTTCTGACCCATTGTTGTGTAGACTTCTGGGCTTGGGCTGGAGTCCAAGCTCCACCAGCCTCTCTCTTCACAGGGTCTTCAAGCCCAGGCATGCATGGATCAGCTGTGGGATTTTCTTTGCTGTGTAGACATACCCAGAGAGACTATGGTTTGCCAAACACCACAGGAAGTCTGGCACAGAACAGAAAATCCAACCTTAACATTGGATTCTCTGGCTAACACCCTTACCACTGCACTACTCTTCGTCCCCCTTCTATATTCATTAAGTGGAGTGATATATTTGAATCTACTCGTATGTAATATGTATTGTATTAATTTTGTACCTGTGTCTTTCATCTTGTATGGATCACATTTTTAAGAGAGGAAAAATGAATAAATACATTTACAAAATTTAAATAAAATGCAAATTTCAGTAAACCTTTGGTCTTTTACCCCTCCCCATCTACAAGATACCAATCCCAAACAGCTGCCTACTTCGGTGCTAAGTGAACAGCAGGAATACACCACCTACAATGTGCTCCCATTCCTGTTATGTGTAAGAACATTATGCATGGAAACACCAAGCCCTTGAAAAGTCGCCTAAGGGAAGTGATTTGCTAGAGTCATTTAAACGGAACGTAAGAGAACTTTGAAGAGAATACTGTAGGAAGAATGCTGCTAGAATAGTGAGATCAACTACAATGTGACCTAGTAGATGCTTATAGCTATAATTTGCATCATTTTAAAAAATGCCTCTCTAAATATTACCATTAGTGTGCTCAGATATTCTTCTTGTGCATGTGTCCTCCTTTAGAAATCTTCCCCAAACTCTCATTCCTAACAAAAAGGCACACTAAATATTTTGAAACTACAGACCCATACCTTGTAGCAAGACAGCAAAAGAGAATGTGCTACAAGTGGTTACTAGGCTGCTTACTCGACTGACACACCTTCCACTTCTACATGGTGAATCTCTTCAGTCCAGCACCCTCTGGACCTGACTGATGCCGAAACAGAGAATTTGCCAAAACATGGGAGGTCAATATTGTCTAGAAGTATTACCAACACTTCCACTGCTTATTGGACTCTGAGAAGAAACATAGGGTTAAATTAGCATTACATAACAGCACAGAACACTGAGAGCCAGGTCTGGTGACTGTCAACAAACTTTATGTGACTGCCAGAAACTTGGCCACACTCATGGTAAGTGGACATCTGGCTAACTAAAACCATGTCAGACAATGGATGTTGCCAGATCAGAGAGGTGCAACCTATATTTGCTTCTGGTTGTTTTGTTGTTGTTGTTGTTGTTAATTATTAGTGGACACTTCCCAAGAGCCCCTTTCTTTACCTTACTATCTCTAAGCACAGAGTTATTCTTTTATAGAAGCTTTTCCCCCAGCATGTCCTTCTGGGGTTTGATCCTGGAAATTTGGCGATTTTACCAGTTGCAGCCCTAAACTAGGCATCTCCCCTTTCAACCACATAACCACTAGGTTTTCTCCCAGTTCTCACAGTCTTATTCCTGAAAAGACATTTTTGTCACAAGTAGGCCTGGGACCTTGAAACACATCATCTAGATCGTATGTTGGAAATGATGCCTTTCCAATTACCTTTTCCCCATGGGTAAGATGTAGCATACTCGAAAAGTAGGAATTTTCCTAAATCCTTCATTTCATTCCCCGGTAAAATATGTTCTAGTCATCTGAGAGATGATGAAATCACAGATGGCAGTTAATAATCTTGATTTAAAAGGAAGTCTCTTGGCTACCCAAAATGCAGAGGATTCTGCCACTTAACGTTTCCCATCTATACATACACATGCAGTGATTACAATTTACTTCATACTATAGACAAGGCCTGGGCAAAATATGGCCCACCAAGCCACCAGATCCAGCTCATGGATACTGCGGGAACCCCAGGCAGGGTCCCCGCTTGCCTCGCTCCCTTCCCCCCTACGCACACACCGCTCAGAAATGCAGCTGCGGGGCAGTTTTTCTTTAAAAACTGAGTCCTGGGGGGGGGAGAGGAGGAGGAGTTTTAGGAGCTGCTCCTGCCCCCAGCACAATCCCATTGGCCAGTTTCTGGCCCAAAACTGGCCAATGGGAGCTGCCTGTTTCAATAATAGGTAGCCACAAAGAACAAGGGGCTCCAGAGAACATGGCTGCAGTCTGTACAGGGGCAGGGCAGGCAGAGAGGCTGATTCAGGAATGGCTGCTGGCTGGTAGGTCTCCTGGCATAGCTTACCTCTGGCATCCCAGCCCCTCTCTTCCCCAACCTTCTGCCTCTCACTCCACATACCCAAAGCCTTTGCCCCCCTCCTATACCCATACTCCCAAATCAGGCACCCATACTCCCAAATCAGGCTCCCTCCCAAATCAGGCACCCTAATCCCCTGCCCCAGATCACAGTTCCCTCCTGCCCTATCTCACAACCCAAATCCCTGCACTCCCTTGTGTACCCCAATTCCCTGCCCTAGGTCACAATCCAACCCCCTGCACCCCAGTCTAGTGCTCCAGGTCACAACTGCCACCTTCACCCAAACTTCCTCCCTTACTCCAAGCTCCCTTCTGCACCCAACCTCCATCCCGGACCCTCAGAATTCCTCCATTTATATCATGGAAGAGTGAGGCCCTCGACCACTTTCCAACGGTGCTACTTCAGTAGTATGTATCTCATAGAGCTGGTCTTTGAAATGTGCTGGTACTTTCCAGTTTCTTGTGATTTTTTTAAATTCATGTTCATTAGTGAGTGGCATTGCATATGATAAAGTAGGTTTCCTTTTGTCCCAATCGTTGCAAGAGACAAATGGCTTTGCTATCCTATCATAATAGCTTTTCTATATCTGTTTACACAGCCTATATGCTTTGTAATAGAGGATCTGGAGCTTGTCAGCTTTGGTTCATGCCTCTATTCACTAGCAATAAGGATCATGATTGGTTATATTTACACAGATATGCACACTGGGGAGCCTAATTAAAGTCTCTTATTTCTCAAGAAATTAAAGGATATTACTTTGGACAATCTAACCAGTTTATGTGGCTACCTAGTTTGATCATATGTACTTTGGAGGTCAGGCTACATCTCGAAAGCACCAATAACTTACACAATGTTACACTAGCATATTCTGAACTATTTCTGAAAATGTGAGAATGGAAATCCTATATTTTGCAAACATGAATATCATATGATGGACTCTTTTACTAATGGTACCTTGACTAAGGCTCAACCTCAAAAGTAACCTTAAATGCAAGTCAACTAGTATTAGAATCCATCTTCAAAGAGAGAGAGGTCATCCAATTCATTTTGTCAAGGTCTACAGGGTACTTGAAGATGCAACAGTTCTTTAAATTGTTGTGATCAATACATTTCACACATTTAACATTTCAAAACCATATCAGCAATCTGTGTTGTAGGTGTAGTAAGATGAACGCCTAAAACATAAGCCCATGTAGCACAGGTCTGGTCTGAGGCCTAGCTAACAGCAGGCAAAACATGGCTAACATAAAGCAAAGCTAAGCTATGAGCAAGAGGCAGGCCCATGCTCACAGAACTTGGCATGAGCAGGGCTGAGAGTGCAAAACACTAATTGGTGCTAGGTACTGTCTGCAGAACAATAATTGGTACTGGTCATAAGTGGAAAGCACATGCTACCACTAGCTCATTAGAAAAGACCTTGGTACCCACTCCTCACAGATACAGACCCAGGTTCAGGAAAGGGTCTAAAATGACAGCATGATGGATAGAAATGATCTAATAAAACTATGAGGTACAGTGTGATGGGTGGTATCTAAAAAGTGTCAGAGGGTGACATCCTGATATGTCAGCAGTGACGTGTAAGTTGTTTGTACCTGTATATAAAGTGGTGTCTCAGGGGACAGTCTTTGAATGACCTAGGAGGCAGTGAAAATTTCCCACCAATAGAGTCATTCCATTGTTACAGGGTACATATGCACAGTGGTTCAGCAGAATCTACTGACAACTATTACTGTATTTTGTTTAACAATAAACCTAGTCTGGCACCTTTGATCCTTATCTGGTTTGTGGTCTTTGAGGCCTCTCTTGGGGTCTGCTGTGGAAACTAAGTGCACAAGTTGACACAGCACACATTATTGAGCACACACGCAAGCAGCCTTCTGATTATCATAATCAACAGAGCCAGAGACCTGTGAGGACACCTCGACATTAAATCCTGACTGCCTCCTGAATAACTGCAGTAGGTTTATTTAGTTTTGTAAAATGATATCCGATTCCCCCTTATGGGATAATCTCATACCCTGATGTCCTTTCTGAATATAACACTGCTTTGGTTATGTTGTTTGGAACCGCCTGCCCCCTTTCCCAGCTTAAATGGGATGCTCTCTCTTCCCATTTACTAGTTACAAATTCAAACATCTGTTAATGCCTTGAAAATGAATAGGGTCCTACTAAATTCACAGTTCATTATGGCCAATTTCATGGCCATAAGATTGGAAATTTGGTAAATTTCATAATTTTCAGTTGTTCAATCTTGACATTTCATGGTGTTGTAACCACGGGCCCTGACCCAAAAGGAGACAAGGGGGTCACAAACCTGCTATAGGGCAGGCCATGGGAGTGCCACTCTCACTTCTGTGATGTCTTCAGAGCTGGACTCCGAAGGAAACAACCACAGAGCTTCCTGCAGCCACAGGAGGTTCCAAGAGGTAGAAGTGGGTCTGGTTTGCCCCCCTCCCCCACTGTCACAGCAGTTTTCAGGGGAGGTTGTCCTTCCCCTGCCCAGTTGTGGGATGGATTCTCCCTTTGACAGGGTGCTCCGAGGAACAAGTAGACATCAGATTTCACAAGGAAGGGCTTATTTCACAATCTGACATGCATTTTTCATGGTCATGAAATTGGTAGGTCCCTAAAAAAGAACAATGGACCAAGGATGATACTTGTATGTCTCTAGCCTCCCTTTGAGTATTAACCTTTCAAATTCTTATATAGGCACAGAGCTTGAAAGTTCTTGTTCCAATGTTGTATTTTACCAGCAGAATGACCTTCCAATCAGATATTAAAAAGAACAAAAAAGAACCAACAAAACTACACACACACACACACACACACACACACACACACACACACACACACACACACACACACACACACTCTAAGGGTATGTCTACACTACAAAGTTAATTCGAACTAACAGCCGTTAGTTCGAATTAACTTTCATAGCTCTATACATACAAACCGCTAGTTCGAACTTAATTCGAACTAGCGAGCGCTTAAACCTCATTCTACGAGGACTAACGCCTAGTTCGAATTAAGTAGTTTGAATTAAGGGCTGTGTAGCCACTTAATTCGAACTAGTTGGAGGCTAGCCCTTCCCAGCTTGCCTGGTGGCCACTCTGGGCCAAACCAGGGAAACTTTTCTGCCCTCCTCCCGGCCCCGGAGCCCTTAAAGGGGCATGGTCTGGCTACAGTGCTTGTGCCAGTTGCAAGCCTGCCAGCACCCAGCCAGCAGACCCTGCACCTGGCACGGCATGAGCCAGCCACCTGCTGCCACCCAGCCCTCCGCCTCTTCCCAGGACCAGGCTGGCGGCTCCCAGGAGCCTGCCCGGGGCCGCAAGAGATGGGTGCCCACCTGGTCTAGTGCAGAGATCGTGGACCTCATTGAGGTTTGGGGGGAGTCCTCCAATGTCCACGACCTCCGCACTAGGCACAGGAACACGGCCGTCTACAGCCGTATGGCTGCCAGCCTGGCCACCAGAGGCCACATGCGGACCCAGGAGCAGGTTTGCATGAAAATCAAGTTGGTCCAGTGAGACCCCCGACCCTGAGCCCTGAGCTTAGAACATAAGAACGGCCGTACTGGGTCAGACCAAAGGTCCATCTAGCCCAGTAGCCTGTCTGCCGACAGCGGCCAGCACCAGGTACCCCGGAGGGGATGGACTGAAGACAATGACCAAGCGATTTGTCTCGTGCCATCCATCTCCAGCCTTCCACAGAGGCCAGGGACACTGTTCCTACTCCCTGGCTAATAGCACTCCATGGACCCAACTTCCATGAATTTATCTAACTTCTCTTTAAACTCTGTTATAGTTCTAGCCTTCACAGCCTCCTGTGGCAAGGAGTTCCACAGGTTGACTATGTGCTATGTAAAGAATAACTTTCGCTTATTAATTTTAAACCTGCTACCCATTCATTTCATTTGGTGTCCTCTAGTCCTTCTATTATGGGAACTAATGAAGAACTTTTCTTTATTCACCCTCTCCACACCACTCATGCTTTTATATACCTCTATCATATCCCCCCTCAGTCTCCTCTTTTCTAAGCTGAAAAGTCCCAGTGTCTTTAGTCTCTCTTCATATGGGACCTGTTCCAAACACCTAATCATTGTAGTTGCCCTTTTCTGAACCCTTTCCAAAGCCAAAATATCTTTCTGAGGTGAGGAGACCACATCTGTACACAGTACTGAAGATATGGCGTACCATAGTTTGATACTTCCCCTCTTCCTTCTTCCCCTGGCTTCCCCCTTCCAGCTCCCTCCTCCCAGGTTTCCACCTCCCCTCTCCCACCCTCTCTCTTCCCCTCTCCCACCTCCTTTACCCAGTCTCCCCAGAGGTTAATCCCCCCCCCCCCAGTTTTGTTAAATAAAGAGAGTTTCTATTTTTGAACACGCGTGTCCTTTATTTTTTACATCAGGAAGGGGGGCTAGGGAAGGGTAAGTGGAAGGAGGTGAGGGAGGAATGGGGCACAAGCCCCCGATGGGGAGGACTGGGGTGGCTCTGTGGGCTCCTCGGGTGGAAGCTCTGCAGGGCCTCCTGGATCCTGACAGCCCCCCGAATGACCCCTCCGGATGGTAGCCTGCGGCAAGTGCAGCCGGGCTGATGGCCGAGTGCTGTGATGTGCCGAGTGCGGGCACTCAGGGCACTCCAAGACAGGACTGCTTTGCTGTCCCTCATAGAGGTAGACAAGCAAGCGGGAACCCTGAGAACTGTCTGTCCGGGGTGGGGGTCGGGTCCCTTTAAGCACAGCCCTCGGCTAGCCTGAGGCAGCAGCTCCACACTCTAAGTCCTAACCTGATGCCCTGCCGGCACTGGTTCCGGCCAGCCTTCGGAAGTTGGAAGACATCCAACTTTGGTTCAGGGTCCACTCAATGTGGACATGCTAGTTCGAATTACCAAAACACTAATTCGAATTAGTTTTTAGGTCTAGATGCACTAATTCAAATTAGCTTAGTTCGAATTAACTAATTCAAATTAAGTTAGTTCGAATTAGTGCTGTAGTGTAGACATACCCTAAGTGGCTAAGGGAACTCACTACAACCTGGTTAAAAAAAACAAAACAAAACAAAAAAACCCAAAAAACCTCTCAATTCCAAGTTACTTCTAGGAACATGCTGGATTTCCTAGTAGGATTAATGAATTCTGCACTAGTGTTCTGTCTTTACTGTCAGCATTTGGCTTGACAAAATACAAACATCCTACTCCACCTCTAGCTGCTGTAAGAGGAAAGGAGCATATTCTCTTCCTCCACACCTGTAACACAGAATTCTCTCAAACTTGGAATGTGACTTCACAATTACCTCTCTTCATTTTTTGGTCATCTTTCTCACAAAATACTAGCCTCTGCCTTTCTGCTGCTGCCTGCAATTTCCTGAGCTGCAAAAGCAGAGTGAAATTTACATGGTTTTTGTTAGTTTCATGATTACCCAAAGGAGTTGTGAACAACAGCTGTGAAATTATTATTATTTATATTAAAGTAATGTACAATAGCTTCAATGGGGATAAGAGAGTCTTGTTGTGCTAGGCACTGTATAAATAGAAAGAAACTTTGGGCAGCACAACAGTGAAAATGCAGTAATCCATCTGTATGCCCATGAAGACAGCACTGCATTACTCTATATTCAAATTGAATTAATTTTTTTTTTATATTGCAGGTTATATTCTGCAAAAAAAAAAAAAAAGGCTCAAGTCCTCCCTACTGGGCAGGAAAAGTGTCCTGCGTGGCACTTAAAAGTTACATATTCAAGCTCTACACATAGCTATTCATAGTCATACGGTAGTAATTTTCTAGGCAGCAGGTAGTGGCTATTGACATTTTGAGTAGAAATTGGAAGACAATGTATGTAACCTATTTATTTGTGGATACTAGGATTTTTGTAATAACATTAGGGCAATCCCATTTAATCTCTTTCCCGCTAATAGTTCTCCCAAAAACAGTTTAGGTATAGGATACATCTTTATTCTTTTGTTTTCCATGGCCAGAACATCTCCGTCTATCTTCATCTACCTCTTAGTTTTTGCACCAAGCCAGGACAACCAAAATACCATAGTTTCCTTCCAAAATAACCATAGCAAATAATACATAGCCGCTGGTGTAACAAATTTGGTAAATCTCAAGTTTTCCTCATCCAAGGACATATGCTAGAATTGAGTGGCTTACATCCAATATTCAGATTCCAATGTTATTTATTTCTTAAATAGCTAGGAGCTGATAGTGTTCTCTCCTTAAATCTTTCTTAAATACCTTTGAAGTGAAGAGTATTCTTATATACCTGTCTGACCTTTTATTTTCTTCCCTTCCTCCTCCCACCTTTGGAAATCCCTTATTAATGTATTTATTATTATTATTATTATTAATAATAAAACAAAACCTTTAGCATTCCAGTTCAATTTTGTTTAGTTAGAGATAAAGCTATTTAAAAAAAATGCTGGCAACAATGCAGATTGACTAGGATACTGATTTCCCCTCCATTCTCATTACATCACTGAAGTGACAAAATGCTCATATAAAATATCTGAGAGTCACTTGTACATCCCCATTGTAAGCTAATGGAGCTGTATATACTTGTTCATATGTACAATGGCACAGGCATAACTAAGAACATAATTTGATTTGCACAGATGTTTCTAGGAATATAAATTTGCTTGAAGGATCACTGATAATGAAACATGGGGAGCAAAGAACTCAGCTTGCTAGTCAGATCTTAGGGGCAGTTTTCAAGGCTGGAAGCTAGGAACACAGCAGAATTGTACTTGTAAAGTGAGTATGCTTTATCCAGAATTTTTTTCAAAAAATATATCCAAGTCCACACTGTCATTGCATTTTGACCTATGGCATCCAAAATGGCTTTGGTCAATACCTACTTGCTAAACAATCTCTTTCCTGATATGGTACTAGGCCTTCAGCAAACCAGCTGACGTGTTGGAGGTGACAAGCTCCCTTCCACTCCCCCACCTTGGATTTAAACTGGAAATAAGGACTTCATGCCAGAATTCACTCTCAAACTTGATCCCAGAATACTCATGTTTGTGGACCTTCACAACATGTTGTAAGGCCTAGTTGATCATCCACACTTTTACTGAAGGAATAAATTGAGCTGATTGGAGTATGACTGGACAATTTGAAATAGAGATTTTTGCTGATACCAGGTGGTAATGTTTGGGGTAGGTTGGAAACTTTAATGGGTATCGAAACGTTAACATTTTTGTAAGTATTTTATAACTTAGTACAGTACAAAGCTTTGGACGGGTGCATGATTAACTGAGGTAACCTAACATTATAAACAGGAAGTGCTTTCATCCAGCATAACAGAACATTGCTTAACAGTACTTAAACAAGTCTCCAAGATACTTAGGGATAAAATTGGAGAGTAATAGTTTGATGTTTTCTTCTATTACTATGATTCATTTTTATCCCTTATGTCCTGGATGGAATTTATGATATCCCTATATTTACATTCTTTTCCATACATTTACAAAACATTTAAAATACTCTGTTTTACAGGAAAGTATAATACAGAATCCCCTCCCCCCAGTATTAAAGCATCCATTAGCAAGATTATTAATGCCAGAAAATTCTTGCTGGTATTACTAAATTGGTCTATTAAATAAAACACCAGAAGGAGATAAACATCAATTTTGTTCAAAGAATATTTTCTTCTTTTGCTAGGTGAACAAGTGCATCAATGGAATCGTTTATTCAAATACTTGTCAACGTTTGAAAATTTCCTTTTTTCTTTCCTTTTCAAGCCCCTTTTCGGCACCATACATAAACATGAAAGTGCTGTAAATGTGTTGTGGGAACGAGAGTTAGTAGCTACCTTGATGACTTGTGCAAAACTTATGTTGAGTATTCAGAATGATATTTTTGAACTACACGATGAAACAAATGAAAAAAAAAACCCATTTGAGTCAAATGTTAGAATCTGTCTTTCATCTGTAAATAGCACGTGTCTTCATCTTTTTTATCAAACCGCAAGTACAACCTGATAATGCACCTTTTTGAGGAGATTATGGATAGATATGAAATTTCAAGAGGCTAGGGTACCTCTGGCAAAAAGGGATCAAATTTTAACAACTCAGCTGCTCTTCTTTAATGCAGAACTACGTTCCTAGGCCTCACCTACCAAATGTCCAAGTTCCATTGCAGGTGTCAGCAGTATTTCTGTAAAAGAAATATTTATTGTTTCTCTGGTGTCCCAAGTAGAAGAGTGGAATTCAGGTTTCCCTCATCTCATGTGGTGGTTCCCCCCACCCACCTCTACTAAGAAAGTGAAAGCTTTTGGGACTCAGGAATTTCACAGTGAGAAAAAAGAGCTCAGCAAGCTTTTTGCATTTTATAACAACATATAGTTAGGTTTTTGTTTTATACATAGCCATGGATATTTTTAGTAATGGGCTGAACCCCTTTAATGGCAGTGAAAGTTGTGCATGCAGATATTTTATTATGCTCCTTTCTCAGGGAAGAATGAAAGGGTTTAAACCTTAATAGACACATATGGAATTTTGAACAGGACAAGGTAATAATGAGCACATTACAGGTTTTAAAACAGGAAGTGTGGTTTTAAATCGGAGTAGAATAGGAACAGGTTATAAATATTTCAGATAACATATGTTTCTACAACAAAATGAGTGTGCAGAGATAGAAACATGTTAAGTCCAGAATAGAAGCAAGTTGTGAAAAGGAGTTTAATGAAGAGTTAGACATACATGGTTGTGGATGCTGGAGAGAGATGCCTCAGAGATGAAGAATTGAAAGCAGGCCATTACAAAGAATTTTGAGGGGGAAAAATATAATTCCCCTATTTTCCATAGGGTTGCTATACAGCAAACAGCAAGTTAATAGCAGAGCTAACAAGGAACCCCAGAACTCCCAGTCCTGTTTTTTAAGCTACTACAGCATAGTCCCTTATCTTGCCTTGTTTTTTTTAAATCAGAAATTAAGTTAGCAGTCTATACAAAACTCATATTCCTGTCTCATCTTACCAATATAGTTTAAGTAATTTCTCTATATATTTTAGGAATGTGCATCTGTCTGAGTCTGTTTGTTCAAGAACTCCTGAACAGTAAGATCTAAGACCACCAAATTTGATATACCCAACTTAAAGCAAAGTTAGGTATTGGTTGTGCTAGGAAAATGGAATCTGCCTGGAATGGGATTTTTGCCCCATAACACAGAAAAGGAAGGAGCTAGGAGGGGCAGTTATACAGGTTGCACTTCTAAAATCCAGGGTTCTCTGGTCTGGCAACATGTGGTCTGACATGACAGCAGATGTTGCAGGAATAGAGTGTCTCAGAGCACTGCAGGGGTATGGGGTCCTGGAGCTGGCGTGTGGCTCAGTTTGGGCTATGAGAGGGTGCCAGGAGCTGGCATGTGGCTCCGCCAGAAGGGGGTGGCAGGAAGACTGTGCATGGCTCATCTGGGCTGTAAAGAGAGGGGTGGGGAGAATAGAGAGGGAGCCAGCATGCCGGCTGATCTGGGGTGGGGAGGAAGCCTGAGAGTGGCTCAGTTGGGCTGTGGGAGCTGGTGAGCTGCTCAGTTGGGCTGCGGGGGAGGCCAAGAAATGGGAGAGGGGTAGCGGGGGGCCTGAAATAACCTCCCTTGGTCAGGAAAAATCCCTCATCCAGGACCAGTCAGGTACCAAGGGTACCATACCAGAGAGGTCCAACCTGTAATGCAGAGTGACCACAGGTGTCAGCCACACCACTGTCCCACCTTCTCCACCACAAGGGAAGCTCAAGCCACAGCCCCCCTTTGGCTACAGTGCCAGGCAAGGGGGTGGACAGTGCTGCCACCAGACCAGCAAGCCCTCATCACCACACATTGCCCTGATTAACCCATGCAGACCTCCCAGCTCCCTGCCCTGAGCCCCCCACACCCATACCCATACCCCCCACATATCTGCCCTGAGCTCCCCACCTTCTCTGATTCCTGCACCCCTAAGTTCCCTGCCCTGAGCCCCTCCTCAGTCCCAAATCCTGACTTCTGCACCATCCACCCCAAGCCCAACCCTGACTCCCTCAGCTGCTACCCCCTGCCCTGACATCCACCACACCTTTCAACTCCTTCACCCTCCACACTCTACCTTGACTCCTACATTCCCCCCCCCCTCCAGAAACCCAATAAGGACCGAAGCAATGCCGGATACATCTGCTAGTTTATTATATATCTGGAAGAGTTTCTGCGTCAGTCTCTTGGTCCATCTGTCTGAGAATCCATTCGTTCAAGAACTTCTCTTAAGCAGCAAGAGCTAGAACAAGCACATTTCTTATGCGGCTACCTCTTATCATAACTGAAAGCAAGGCAGGGATTGGGTCATGCCAGGACAATGGAATTGGCATGGAAGAAGACTGCAAAGGAGGGGCCTGCTAACAGGCAATGTTATATTGAAGAATGACCATGGGGAAGGGGGCAGGTGCACCCATAAAAGTGGACAGCCGAGGATATGGCTCTGGATGTTTCCAGCCACTGTCCACTGCCCCCCACCAGCCAGTCTCTGCCCAATCAACATGACTCCTGCTGCCCCATCCCTACCCTGAGCCCCCCCACACCCAATCTCCTGTCCCAATTCCTGCACCCCAACATATCTGCCCTGAGCCTCCACCACCTCCCATTGCTGATCTCTTGCACTATCCCATACCTCTAGATCCTTGCCCTCAGCCCCTCTTCACCTCCTAATCCTAAATCCTGCAGCCCACACATCCCCACCTCCCTGCCCTAAGCCCTCCACTTCCCCCAAGCCCCTGTCTTGACTCCTGCATCCCCTATGTCTCAAGCCTCTTGCCTCTCATAAGGCCCCAAGCAATACCAAGTCAGTGGGCTGGTAAATAATTCTCATTCATGGTCACAATTATTATCTGACCTCTCAACAGCTCACACCTGGTATTCAAAGCCAGAGCCCACGTAGCTCAGCCAAAAGAAACCCAAATAAAAAGATTACATAATGGTTTAGATATTAGTTCCTAGAGGGCTGTGGTTCTGCTCCCACATGGAATTGCGTACAATTCCTTGCACTCCAAGATACATAAACTTAATTCAATAAAGTTCATCCAGGATATTGCAAGAAATAGCCCCATCTGTCATAGAATAATTGCTAAATCGAACATTACAAGAAAAAAAAGCTCAAATGGACAGGTCCTTTCTACCACAAACACTTTATATGGGTAAACATGGATGTGGGACATAAAAAACAATTCAATTAAAATTTTGTAGGCACTTTACTGAAATTGAATTTTTGTTAATTATATATTTAAACTGGGGCCTGTATGAGTATCAACTATAAATAAAAAATACCCTCAAAGGAATAACAGCAAAGAAAAACTATTCTGCTTATCAGGTAGATTGCTTGCTCCCAGCACTAAGCTGCTATCAAAACTACCTTGATAAAAGAAAAACTGATAAGACATTATGTGCCTTGAAGGATAAACTCTAATTAAGGTAGTATATTCTGAGGACACTATAACCTTATTTTTGATTTATTACAGACCTAGGAGATAACTTTCTCTTAGTGTAATGTTGTTCTTGGTCAATGACCTGTCTATGCAAGTCATATTGCTGTAGCTTTTCAAGATTTTAAAGCCAAGCCTTTGACAGGATAAAGGTTTATCCTTTCACAGAATGGTGCCTCATTTAAAATAGGAGGTAATCACAACCTACCATAAGATGCTATCAGCAACCAGTGGATGACTTCAGCGTCTCGTGTCTGTCAGACATTGCACAGTCTTAAATCAAATCTCCTACTCACAAGCTTATGTAACAAATTTACCTCATACTGCACTAGCCACGACTTTACTACCTACCCTATCAGGCACATGGAGCATTATGCACCTCCTTTTATGTCCCATGTACCTGTAATGCTGCTAGCATTCTAATAGATTGTCAGGACTATAAACAACCATGGTGCACTATAGTGCCATTAGGGGGCTACAACATGGCAACAAGAATAAAGCAAATGGTTTGAAAAAAGAATGTGATGAAGGAAAGTGGGGGATTTCTTTTTTCATTGACTGTACTAGTTCACCCAGGCACAGGCTCAGTACAGATGAGGGTACCGACCAGGTCAGAAGATCAGCTCTAAGATCTTGCTTTATATCAATCAGTACCTGCTGCTTCCTCTTTAAACTGGAGCACATTGTCACCTGCAATGGAGGCTATGGATGGGTCTCCCTGTTCAGGGGTGGAAGTGTGGAGAGATAAAGTTCCATTACAATTTTGGGCTGGAACAACTGGGCTGTTGAAGAAAACGGGCTCATAATTAAAGTAATGACAATAAATTTAATAGGCCAGCCACAAAATCCTGATGTACCAATACTAGTACTTTTTGCCAGTGGCTGGAAAACACTGATGACATTTGCTATAAAAGTAATTGTGAAAAGAATGCAATACTAAAGCAAAAAGTCCATAAAAGTAAATAGTTATTCATGCATGATATATGAACTATATGATTGATGTCTTAATCCAACCTTTGATTTTCCAACACTGGAACATGCATTGTGTAGGTTTTATTATTTTA
Source organism: Rafetus swinhoei (assembly GCA_019425775.1). Classification (NCBI taxonomy): domain Eukaryota; kingdom Metazoa; phylum Chordata; order Testudines; family Trionychidae; genus Rafetus; species Rafetus swinhoei. The sequence goes on from CM033424.1 coordinate 162,905,339, forward strand.
AAATGTTTTTCTAGGATGCCTTCTCCTTAAGGATAAAAGGTGCTTGCTTAACAAGAGCTGTGTGGTAATTTACAAGCATGGCCAATTAAATTGTTTGTAACCTCTGAGGAGAAAGCAAAGTACAAACACTGGTCTCTTCAGGCAGTCTGACTAGCTAGAGAATGCACGGGGTAGGCAAGGAATTGCTCAGCCTGGAAAAAAGGTAAAGAGATAGAGATGTGAGTCTCTGTTCAAGAGATGTGATGACTATGGAACTGAAGAGTGCATGCTGTTGCTGGACTGCAAATCTACTATATATCTGAGAGATTTTGTGCATCTGTCTGTCCGTCCATTCATTCAAGAACACCTCCCAAATGATGACAGAGAGCACCACGAAATTTGGTATGTAGCTTCTTCTTATCATAACAAAGCAAGGTCAGGGTTTGGTTGTGCCAGGACAATAGGGCGATGTCTAGACTACAGGGTTTTTTTGAAAAAAAAAAAAAACTGGCCTTTTTTCGAAAAAACTTCACCTGCATCTAGACTGCAGCCACATTCTTTCAAAATTAAATCAAAAGAACGTGGCAGTTTTTTCGACAGCAGTAAACCTAATTTTACGAGGAAGAACACCTTTTTTCGAAAGAGCTCTTTCGAAAAAGGCATTCTTGACCACAAACAGAGCTTTTTTGAAAGAGAGCATCCAGATTGCCTGGGTGCTCTCTTTTCAAAGAGCGGATCGCTTTCTCAAAAAAAGTTGTGGCTGTCTAGACGATCTCTTTTGAAAGAAGCATGTAGTCTAGACATACACTGGGATGTGTGTGGAATGTGATTCTCAACAAATGGAAAGGGAGGGTTCTGACAGTAGGGACAGTTATATTCCTGAATGACCACAGGGTCCCCTCCACGCCACCCTGGCTAGCTCCTGTATGGCCCCATTGCCTTGGGGAGCAGCCACCGGTCATCCCCACCAACCTGTTTGAACCCCCCCATTTCCTTCCTGAGAAATCCATCCCACAGATCTCCCAACCCCTACCCTCATTTCTGCCCCCCCTCCAGCCCTCTCTCTGCATCCCCACCACTTTTCTGACTCCTGTACCTCTCATCCACTGCCCTGATTCCCTCTTCACCCCCAATCCTTTCTGGCCTGAATTTGCCAAAAAGAAAACATGTGATTATCAAAAAAAAAAAAAAAACCACAAGGAAAGGAGCACAGCAAATGCACTGTTCATAAAAGGATGCCCAGGGCAGACAGCTTATGAACAGGAGACATGGTATGTAACCAACTGAGAAAATAGTCTGAGGGTGTACTTAAAGAGGTGAACCCTTTGTATGCTGTACTGTCATTGCATGAAATGATAATTACAGATGTCAATGACTAGCCAGAAGCAGGTATCAAGGCTGCACCAGGAAAAGCAACAGCTCTGGATGAAGTAGGTGTTGTTTAACTTCTGTATTTGTGAGGTAAGCTCCAGTCAGGCCAACAGGCCACACACAGGGGAGCAAATTCCATGCCTGCCCAAGGCTTTCATTTGTGGAGGCCATGGAAAAAGTGATCAAAGCTTTGAGAGAGGTTGGTGTCTGCTGGGTCACTTAAGTCCTGCATGCAGTTTGACAAAGAAAATTACAGGAGAAAGGAGAAAGTCCATATTGGCACGGACATACAAACCAAAGGATGGGCATATACAACTATTCCAAGTACTAAGGAATGAAACTCCTGTCCCCCTGCATGAAACTGTGAGAGAGCTCATAGACAGTCATATTTGCCAAGAAAAGTGAAGCCCATTTTAGGACAGAAACAGTTTTATTTTAGAAAAGGAAAAGGGATGGCAGATGGTATGTTCATCACTAGACAGTTGGTGGACAAGAAGCTGGAGGGAAATGCAGACCACAGTTTGGCTTTCCTCAAATTTGGAGAAGGCTTTTGATAATATAACTAGACAACTGCTGGTGCCTTTGCAGTATAGCTCACAGTGCAGACGTAGAGTTTTATAGGATTCTAAAAGACCTTGTCTAGCTGATAATTGATTTCTATGACTGTTCAATGATTAAAATGAGGACGCCCTTCAGTGTAAAAGGGTTTCAAGGTTAAGGTTGAGCTGCACTAGGAATACTTAGTCAATTACTGTTCATAATTCATAAGTAAGCAATTCCAAATGGAAGGTGACACAAAGCTGATCTAGGCAGACAATATTACACTAATTGTAAATAGTGAGGGAGATTTGGTCCAGATGCTCAATGCCTGGAATGGGAAATTAATAAACAGTGTGGCAAAGAATAGACTGAAGTCATGGGAATGACTTGCACAGAACCAATGCCAACATCATGGGCCTGCATTGAAATCAGATTTCTGTATTGAAGTACCTTGGAGGCTGGTTAGTGGCAAATGGAGATACCATCATAGAACTGAAAGCAAGTCTTCTGAGCATGGAGAAGTGTGGCATCAGTAAGTGGCACAATTTATGATAAATAGATGCCTACATGACTTAAAGGACAACTCTAAAAAGCCATAGTAAGACCAGCTCTTCAGTCTGGATCAGAAATGTGTGACCACAGAAAGGGCACATAACAGGACATTCAAAGGATAAGTTTGAGGGCAGTGGGGCTCATCTTCAGGAGCAAGACTGAAGTATCAGAGACAAGCAGCAAGAGAACAGTCTGTGATTGTATGGGCATGTAGCAAGAATTGATGAAGGACTCACGCTGTGGAGCTGTTTAACTGCAGTGTGGATATTTGGGCTTGGGCTGTGGCCTCCTCCCATGTATTCACAGAGACCGAACTCAAATGTCTACACCCCAGTTAAAAAAAATTCCTGTAGCCTGATCAAACTGACATGGGCCAACTGTGGGTGTTTAGTGCTGGCTCTCTTGCCATGATGCTCTGGTCATTCCACTGTGATGCCAAAATGCTCCCACAACTATTCAATCTAGAATAAAAAAAATTGCAGTGTCTGTTGTCTCTCAGCTTACTTTCATGATGCTGCCCATCTTCTAGCCACTCCCATTTGCTATTTCTGCTATGCATCTATCATTGAACTGCAGGACAAATACTATCCATGTCAGTAAGCTGCTGCTGCTAATGAAATGGCAACAACAGACGGCTTGGCTGTGGAGTCAATGATGCTCTGCATGCAGAATCTTTATTACTGGAGGTATTGCAGGAGCCAGGAAGATCTGAGCTCTAGTCTCAGATGCCAGGCTGAGTTTGCAGGAATGCCATTGAGCAAAACTAGCTTTTTACCAGTGGAATGAAGGAAGTGGATACACAATGATAGAACCACACAATTCTAGTGTTAGTGTGTGTTTTTTTCAGAACAGAAATACATTTTGAAATGTACAGTATGAATTTAAAGTTTATTGATGAGATGCCCCCACTAATGAGAATTTAAGATACTTCTCTCAGACCACTGCTCTTTGTTATATAGTCAGCAATTATAATGTATGTCAGATACTAACAATTACTGGATATTGTAAGTTTCAATACTTAAATAAATGTTATGGGATACTGTCATATTGAACATTTTTCTTTTAGACTGTTAAAGCAAATAGCTCTCATAGCAAATATGAACTTTTTCTTCAACTTCGGTCTTTTTGGGGGTTGCACCAAACTTCAATTTTCAGGTTGAAATAAAAATCTGAGTGAAACAATTGTAATTTCCAAGGCTTCATCAAAATAGGACCTAAGTTCACTTGAAAAAAAAATTACTTTAAATCTTTACCAAACTTAGACAGGATTTGTCAAAAGAGACCTGAAAACTAGAAGTATTGCATCAAGATGTACTGCAAATCCTTAGAAATACAGATATTGCACATCTCTGATTTTACCAAACAATTTAAACTTGTCATTTTGGGAAAATCTTTACACTTTTTATAATTCATTTTTGTTGTCACCACTATGACATAGACATCTATCCAACAAGAATGAAATGAGAATTAAGGCCCAAAAATCAAACTAAATGATTCCCCATCTTTCTTAATGCAACCCAAAATTGAACTACTAAACTTGGAGGTAAGCAGTTTAATATACAGTGTGATCCTCTGAAGCATCAAGTCCTTGTAATGAAAACATCTTAACAGTGTCATTCTTTTGAGAGTGAGAGAGCAAGAGCATTAGAATAGCTGTTGATAATAAAGCTGCTTAAGCCCTGTGTCCGAGGAGAATTTGATGGTGCACACATATGCATTCAACCATTCCCCAGTTTTGTGTTCTGGTTAGGGCTCAAAGTAAAATTCATGACAAGTTGCTGAGTTTTGCTTTGTTTCTAAACAGAAAACAAAGCACCTCTTGTCTAATGGTTTCCACCCAAAATCCTTATTTAGCATTCACAGACAGAAGGGATGTTGCTGAAAGTTAAGCAAGATTGTGGGGGGGGAAAAAGGATGCGTTTGGGTTTCATGATGAAAATTCAAAGCAGACGAGCTTCACCTGTTTTTAAATTATGCTAAGAAAAATGTGAATTGCTGCAGTTAATAACAAGAGACCACACAACTGCTGCATGTTAAGATTTAATGTTGCGATGCCAGTGACCATCCTGCACTGAAATCAGGGGGTAGTTGTCCAGGTTTGCTGGAAGAAGGCAGGCATGCTTTGTGACAGGACAGGAGAAAAAAGTTAGAAACTCCTGCACAAAGGTGGGTGGTCAGCTTTGCAGCACTGACTCACTCTGAGCATATAAGGGCAGAAAGATTTATAGCTGCAGTCTCTGGTATGGGAAACTCCTTTCTCCACACAGCAGGGAAAGCAGCCAAGCCAGTTGCTGGCACTTCCTTGTGGTAGATATCCAGTGCAGGTGCTCCATTGGGAAGGCATGCAGGGGGCAGATAAATGATGTGGTAAAGGACTTACAAAAGCAGGTGCTGGTTAAAGGTATAAAATGGAGTGAGGTTTGGGGCTCCTATGGTTGTAATGGCAGGGAGCAAACCACAGTTTTATATAGCCCACCTAATCCTTCCTACTAAGGGGATGGATGATGAGGTCCCAGCAATGCTACAGGACTCCTTGTTGTTTTTGCAGATACAGACTAACCAGGCCACCCCTCTGATATTTGTTTCCTTTCTGTGTTTTGTACAATGCTGTCTTAAGTAAAGCTTAATTGTTTTGGTTTTAAAGTAAACTTCAACTGAGTTATTTGTCTAGCTATACTGAAAGGACAGGAGACACTTGATATGGATTTAATCAGGCTGGAACCTTATTATTAGATGTTTGGGACCACCTGGCAGATAACAGTGTGCAGTGCAGATACAGAATAAATCAGGGGCTATCTGCACTGCACACTGTTATCTGCCAGGTGGTCCCAAACATCTAATAATAAGGTTCCAGCCTGATTAAATCCATATCAAGTGTCTCCTGTCCTTTCAGTATAGCTAGACAAATAACTCAGTTGAAGTTTACTTTAAAACCAAAACAATTAAGCTTTACTTAAGACAGCATTGTACAAAACACAGAAGGAAACAAATATCAGAGGGGTGGCCTGGTTAGTCTGTATCTGCAAAAACAACAAGGAGTCCTGCAGCATCTTAAAGATAACAGATTTATTAGGGCATAAGCTTTCATAGGCAAAAAAGCTTATGGAACAAACCACTCTCAGATGCATGAGTATAATAGAAACCAAACAGGCATACCAACTGTATGTGACTGACGTAGTGATGGCAGAATAATTAAACTAACTTCCCTTATATAGGATTAGACAAAAATAATTTCTTGTGGCTTTTTACAGGGCTGGTTTTGCTGCCATTTACTTACTTGGCATATTCTCAATTTAATCTAATCAATAAAAGCTAATGCCATCTGTAATCATACATCACAGGGTCTGTTCTTGGTGCAACTGGGGAACTAGATCGCCACTGTCCAACCTCCCCTCCCCTCCCCAGCAATCACACAGCCTGTTGCCTCTGTCGCTCACTCTGTGGCCCCCTTTTTTACTGGTCAGGAAGTGCAGCACCTCCACTCAGCCTCCTCCCCTTCTGGAGTACTATCAGAGTCTCCTTCCTTGGATTCTCAAGCAGTCTCCAATTCTAATGAGCCACTCCAACAGTGGCTGATAGGGAAAAATAGAGCCCCATGTAAAGAGCAGGACCAATCCAGCAACCTTCGAACCAGCAATTCAGGTCTATTCCTCTTGGACCTTGCTGCATCTTCCCTGGACTGCTTCTTTCCCTGCCTCTCTCAGCTTCCCACTCTTCTCCTTGCATCAGGGAGTAACTGCACCTCTCAAATCCTAGGCTTTACAGAAAGCCCATATGTTCCTGCTCAGGTCAGCTTCATTCTCTGCCAGCAGGTGCAGCCTTGGGCCAAATGGCCTCTTTCCACTTTAGCCCCATCTATGCTGGCATGGGGTTAATGCCCCATCACACAAGCCTCTGAGAGCCCGTGTCACAAGGGAGGAGGGCCCAGTTCCGCACTCCCAGAAGGGGCAGGTCCTTGGATGGAAGGGTTGGGGATGGTGTGGCCATCCCTCTATGTCACCAGAAACTTGGCACACCTTCCCTCTCAACCATCAGAGCTGCACTCGTGGCAATTTAAGAGGCCTGGGTCTCTGGCTGTTGCGGTTACTGTAGTAGCACCAAACCCAGGGGCAACTGCCCTCTTTTCCCTGTTGGCAAGGCCTGCCCATAACTTCTGGTTGACCTAGAGCATCTCTTTCCAAAAACAATCCAATCTTTTTTTTTTAACTTCAAGTCAAAAAATCCACCACATTCCTATCTAAAATTGTTTCAATGACTAATTACCATCACTAAAAATAGTATTTTTTTCTAGATTCAGTTTCCAGCCTTGGATTTTGTTATGCCTCTGCTAGATTAAAGAACCAACCTTGTGTAGTTACTTAGCGACCATGATCTAGTTGTCTCTTAACCTTCCCTTTGTTAATGTAGATTATGTTTCTTTAGTTTCTCGCTGGAAGACCACAAAACTTTCTTACAGCTATTTGCTAAATTCTTAAAAGAATGTTGACCAATCGGAAAAACAGTGGATAACAGAACTGGACACTGTATTCCAATAAAGGTCCCATTGATGTTGCATATAGTTGTAATAAAACACCTCAACTTCTACATTCAAGAATTGTGTGGCACATTGAAAGCTCTTGTTCAGTTGCCTGTTCACTATGATCCCCTATGTACTGCTCTGAAATACCACTTTCCAAAAGACTGTCCCCTATTCTATAAGTGTGAGCTACATTTCTTCCTAGCATGCACAAGAAACATGTGTGATATGGTCAAGAAGATCTGAATGGTGGAAGACCCATTTCCATTTAAATCTGGGCTAGACAAAGCATGAGAAGACACCATAGAACCTGGCACCTTGTATTTAGAAAAAAAAAACCCTAAAATAACCAGTAATGGAAAACCATAGGAACCAACCTTGCACAGGCAGGAAAATTAACTAGATGAGTTAGAAAATCTGTTTTATAGTTCATTTCTGTAGGTCAGTATTACACAGAGAGCAGGGGAGAAGAGCTAAACTGGAAGGATAATAAAAAAGTTCATTTCGGAAGTATAATGTTTGTTAAACCTTCAGTTCACTTTTTCCTGACTTGTCTTTCTTCAGCACCAGGATGTTGTATTGTTGTCTTGCTCAATCAGAGAGTATATGAGGCATGCACTGAACCTGCAGATGCCATGGATTATGTTTCCCTGCCAAATGGACTGGAGCCTGCTAATGAGAGTCATCCTCCTTCCCCCCTGAAATCTGCTGCCATAAGAGATGTGCTTTCTGCAAATTTAGACTTTACTGGAATATAAGAAAGTTGTACCTATAAACAAAATCTAGTAGTCGCTAAGTTCGTGTTCGCAAAACCAGAACATTTCCATGGAGTAAGTCAAAATTCTCTCTGAAATATCATTAACAACAAATTTGTCCTGGGAATTTTATGCTTTAATCCTACCTCAAGCTCCTTTAGACTATTTGATTTCTTGCCCCCGCTCCCTCCCCCTTTAGTTATTCTAATGGATTTAGGCTTGCTAAGTGAAATTATTCAGCAAGGATATATCCTTATATTCACTGTGCTGATCCTCTGAGATTGGTACAGTTAACATTTTTCAATATCTCATTTGCAAAGAACTTTATGGGAGTATAATGTAACTAAGTTAAATCCAGCTAAGAGACATAGTTTAATTTAATAAATTCTGTAGTTTGCCAGCCAACTGAATGTACAAGCTAAGTAACAAAGTGATCTCTATATTACTGCTCACATAGAAGGATTGTAATTAAATTCCTTGATTTTATCATGTTCCATGTCCAGCATGCACAGGAGTAGGTCATCAGCCCTCAAGCCATTGAGCTGTATTAATTTCACTTTTCTCTCTATCAGTCCCATAACAGATTTCAGACAGTATGTGGTGATAATCCAAAGAAGCACAAGCAAACATTAAATTTTGCTTCCCACAAATAGAATGATCCTCATGGCTCAAGATTCATATACTAGGTCTTACTCTGTTAACTCTGAAGTATTGGGGTAGGCTGTAAGCATTATAGGAAAACAAGACAGGATACCAGGACAGCTGATTTACTGGACTTAATATTGCTGCTTTGAACATTTGCAACAGTGATATTTTCAGGGATTTCTGTTAAATTCCATCCTGTCTCTAGCATGTACAAATTATTCCATATAAACCACTATCCAAAAACAAGGCTAAACCAACAAATATTCTGTCCTCCACATGGAGGACAACAATTTTACATTTTGAAGGGCATCGTATCAGCTTCTCTCTCAGGTGACCACAAACGGATTACCCCAATATGACACTTTCAGAATTGGCTTCCCATTGAACAACAAGTCCAATTCAATATTGCAATACTGATTTTTAAACCCTTTAAGTGGTACTGATGCCAGTTCTTCTCAGACATTGCTCTACTTTGGCAAGGATTAGAGCTTTGCTCTCCTGGACAAATTAAATAGTTGACAAACAGGCAGATTGTCCGAGATCATGGAACTCTTTACCAGACAAAATAAAAGAGAATGGCCACCAACTTCTCTGTAGCCAGAGCTAAATGCAAAAACATTTCTAATATGGAGCTTTCCTGAGCTAATCCTCTCAAACATATTGGCATCCTTATGCTAATCATGTTACATACAAACTGCATGAGGATACCATTTTGCATACATAAACTAAAAAACCCTACAGCAATTGAGCAAGTTTCTTCCAATTTTTGTATTTACTTCCTATCAAAGGTGATAGGATACCATGATCATAGGCCACTTTGTAAAAAACTTAGATTAATGAAGAAAAATAATTTGTCCACTGAAACATGAGCTGAACCAAACTTTCTTAACTAGAATTTTTAAAAAGATGCTGTATAATATAATTGCCACCTTCCTGGGTATCGGTGAAGTCTTCCTTTCTAGCCTTAAAGGCACTTGTATTATAGCTTTACATCAAGAACTGGCTTCTCAGAGGGTTTATAATGTTGATTTCTTTTAAAGGAAGTGGGAATCATCCCTAGAGGTATCTCCATAATGTAGTATCTCTGTGCACCATAATGCACATTTACTTGTACCTAGCATTACTCCACAGTGTAATAGAAGAGAATGAAATATTTAAAATAGAAAGTATGTTGGATTGAGAGAAGATTTATTTTTCCTGAAGATTTGTATGGTCTATCATCAGCTTATTAAGAGAACAATAGCTCAAAGGGATTATGCTGAGTCATAAGGACCATCAGTGACTGCAAATTGGATGTCACACTTTCTTGAATTACAAGTATCTTGGTAACACTCAATATTAAGGTTCCAGTTTAAAACAGCTTATAAGGCATTAACAGAAGTTTTAATAAATGGTTAACCAATTGTTAGAGAGTGGAATAGCTTGCTTATTCCTAAGTCATTTCACCATTTACAACACTTCCTACTCATGTGTTTATAATCAACTAGAGGACATATTGATCAGAGAGATCACATGCTTATAGCATCTATGAAATATTTATAAATGGAACCAGTAAACCTGACAAAGTTAAACTCAAAATGAGGGATGATGAGACTGAAACCAAATACAGACTGCACTTATATATGTGTATAACAATCCAACAGCATTATTTCCCCTTGTTTCATTTTGAAAATCTTGTAAATATCTTACCCTAAGGGATACAGAGAAACCTAAGAGGTTTCTTCTGATGAAAACAGGATATTCAGAAGACAGAGTAGAAGAAATGCTCAAAGTTTAGCTGAACCTGCATTATATTCCTGAAGTAAAGTCTACATATCTTTGAAGGACTGAGGATAAAGGGATATTTTTTAAAATCATGGGTTACATTCTTCTTTGCTAAAATTGGTTTCTGTTGACACCAGTATTTCATCTTGTTGACAAATTTTGTTTACTTTGATAGAAAGTCATTCCTTGCTGTAACTCAGTTGAAATCCAATCCACTATAGAGATGGTGCACTGTACTCAGCTATTTTCACCAAAGTGTTATCTTGCTTTAGATGAGTCTAGAAAGAAAATGAGCAAGAACTAGATTTCAGCTTTGAGGAAGAGTTTATCACTGGAGTTTCCATAGAGGAAAAACGTTGAAACTATGGGCCACAAAGTCTCAGCCATCTCTCTTCCCCATCTATAAAATAAAAATGGTGGCCTACCTGTTGCCAGGCTACACAACCTCAACCTTCATACAGATTCAGCTGAGTATTAGGAGGAATCACACTCATTGGTGCATTCTAGGTCTCTGAAGGATCATTAAGCACCATTACAGCAAAAATTTGCTATCCATATTATCTGCTAGTCCCACTGCTTTGCTCCTGAATGGAGCCTCTAGTTACTACCACAACACAATCTATTATATATTTGAGAGAGTTTGTCTATTCAAGAACTCCTCAAAAATGACCACCAAATTTAGTATACAGCTTCCTCTTATCATAACTTAAAGCAAGGTCAGGGTTTGGTTATGCCTGACAATGCAATGTGTCTGAAATGAGATTGAATCCCGCTGACCTACCAAACATTTAGAATCAAGGATTTCCAAGTATAATTAGGGCAGAAAAATTAGGCTTCATCTTAAGCCCCCCCTCCAAAAAAACTCAAACAGGATGGTAATAAGAGTTTACTGTGTTGTTTATCTACTCTAGCCAATTTCTAAACTACAGATGGTTTATGGGCCTACTAACAACAGGGAGCACATTCTAAACTTGTTATTTTTCTCAGATGATTGGGGGGGGGGGGAATGAAAAACATCGCCCATATCCCTACAGTTTTAGGGAAAATACCACAGAAATATTATTCCACTATGCTATTTGAGAACAGTATTTTGTATTCTCTACTAGCCTACAAAAATCTTTCTACACCAGGGGAGGGCAGGAAATAAAATGCATTATCATTTGCATTGACCATAAGAAAACCTCTCTGTATACCCATGAATATTTCTGGTACTGTTTCTGAAAATCTTTCAAGTACACTTTTATTGGTATTGGTGTGGGAGACTCAATAAATACAAAGAAAAACACCTTAGTGGAATAAATATGATGTACTGTGACTTATTTCACATACAGTAAACTTCAACAACAAATACAAGCATTTCAGATGCAATTTGAGCAGTATATCATGACATTTCCATAGGAAGTATACAAGCAGCGGTGTTTAGAAAGGACAGTTCATATTTCTGAATATTTTTACATATCCTGGTGCAATCATAGGTACCATTTTCATTAAATATGAAAGAAAGAAACTGTTTCCCTTTTATCTTAAAATAGGTGTTAGGCCAGAGATACACTATAATTAATATTTCCTACAAAATTTTGTCCAACTGTGGGCCAAGTCTCGATTGGTGCTGAATATTTCCACTCTGTTCATTTCAAAGGGAGTTGCAAAATGCTCAGAACCATTCAAGACTTGATCCTACCATGCTCAGAATTGATATCGAAATCTTGTGTCTATTTTCTCATTAAGCAACAAAAAGATTCCCCTCTCAATAGGGTGGCCACACACCTAATTCTCCATTCTGTCTCACTGCGGTAAGTGAGTCAAGAATGAATCCCAGTCCCCGCCTCTTCATATGGAAGGAAATTCCAGCATACCTCCTTCCTAGAAGCACTCCCATAGTTTCCCCTTTACATAGCACACTTGTTGGTTAGCATTTCCTAATGAGCTGCAGCTGTCAGGCTCTTTTTTCAGGCCTAACATAGCTCTGTCTTCAGAAGGAAATAAGGTGGGTTTCCTCCTTCACAACTGAGTTAGCTCAATGTGACTGAAAAAAACCCCAAAACCCTGACAACCCTTGATACTCACACAGACACATAATGAATTGCTCTATCACAGCTCTCAGCATTGTTTACCTCACAGTGACTTCAACCAGGCTAGAACATTTAATGGAATATGTACATGTGCACCATTTTTAAACTCATTCTTCTGGGAGATTTGAAACCCAAAAACTGTACGCTTTTGGAATGCCATACGCTTTTGGAATGATGGAATGGCCTTGCAAAAGGGCTAAACTGGTTGACTGGTTTTTATAAATATTAGGTACCTGTGTGCTTGCTGATAGACAGCAATGTACATTTCAAATTAAATAAGGAATTGGCACCCAACCTGCTCCAGTCAGTGACTGGTTCAGATTCAGCTGAAATTGACCTGGTTTGTTCTAGTTTGGGCTCTAATCGATGATAGAACAAAAAATGCTAATTTAAATTAAAAAGTGCTAAATTAGGTGTGCATGACCATTAAAAGGGGCTTTTCCTATCATGGAATATTAGCAATTTTCTATAGCACTCCCTATTTGCTTAGTCAGATCTCATGCACTGAACTTTTCCTCTCAGACCTAAGGTTAACCTCACCATGTTCAGCAAAACATTGAATATACTCAAATGCAGGCCTCTTCTGAATGTTTATGTTTTCAGTGGTAGATATGTTTGGCTAAAACAAAATTGCATATGCACATTGAGGGTAAAACAGATAGCCCTATGGAAATAGTTCAACGGGAGTTGCAATTAAACATGCCCTCAGAGGCACAGGCACATAGAGTGGCAGTGGCCCACCAGAGGCTAACCCTGGGGAACAAGATCTGGCTCATGGCCGGTATTTGCCCACCCCTGTTCTAGGCAATTACATCATCGCCCCATAGCAGTAATCTTCCTCACCCATTACTTTTCTTTCACAGATCTTTACATTTTTAAGTTACAGCAGAAGTTAATGAGGAATTGTTGGGAATCATAATAAAACATACGTCTTCTGAGACTCCACTGTAATGTTGATATGCCAGGAGGTTTGTCTAAGCTTCAGATACACAACCACAGTACTCATAATTTTGAGACTTGCCCATATTTAGTTTATAGTACAATTTGTTCTACCTTCTAAACCCCGTCTGGCCATATAGGCATATTGTTCTTCCAAAATAATAAAAGGAGAAGCAATACTAAATTGCTTTATGAGTCACCAAATTTGAAACTCTGATGCTCTAACATATATTCTTACGTCAGCAGAAATGTGCATTCTGGTTCAGTTTCTTACATCTAAAAACCAACAAAACACAAAAATTAAAAAAAAAAAAAAGATTCCATTTGGAAAGAAACACTCCTGCATGATGGGGTGTTAATAAATGCTTATTTACCAGATAAAATGGATAGCATCCAACTGTTTAATCTTTAGAATAAAGTCTAGTTCAGCTAACCTAATCTAATCCTGCTGTTGCAATTGTACCATTAGGCTGTTCTGTTCTTCACATTTTGCATAATGACAGTAGACTAAGGTCACAATTACAGATGGGATACAAGTGCAATTTGCCATAGATTCACGTGTTCATTATTTAGGGTTCTGAGCACTGAAGTGCTCTATCACAGCTCTCAGCATTGTTTACCTCACAGTGACTTCAACCAGGCTAGAACATTTAATGGAATATGTACATGTGCACCATTTTTAAACTCATTCTCCTGGGAGATTTGAAACCCAAAAACTGTACGCTTTTGGAATGCCATACGCTTTTGGAATGATGGAATGGCCTTGCCTCTGCAAAAGGGCTAAACTGGGTGACTGGAGCAGGTTGGGTGCCAATTCCTTATTTAATTTGAAATGTACATTGCTGTCTATCAGCAAGCACACAGGTACCTAATATTTATAAAAGCAATCACTTATAAAATGAAATACCAGCCTTTCTACTTGCAGCATTGAAACTCCCTGCTTTATCAAAACAAAAAATGAACAAATAGCAATCCTCACTTGCACAGTTCAACTAAACTAAAAATCCTTGAGAATTCACTATGCTGATAAGACTCAGCACTAAGCTGTGAAACTTCTTTTCCTGCACACATATGAAATCAGGCATTGCTAGCCACACTGTACCATGAAAATCGGTTATCTTACAATAGAATCTATTCTCCTTATCCACACATATCTCCCTGTTAATGACAGTAGGACTTATGTGCTCATAGGAAGGGGAGAATAGACACCATAGTTTTGCCCACTGTGTATGGATGCAAGCTGCTTGTAGGTCAAATTAATATTATTGATTTATTTAAACATTTGCAACAAAGAACAATATAGTCAAAGAAGTATTACAATTATTGGCAATGCCATCTGCATTCTTAACTTGGATGGCAGACAGCTGTTGCTAATTTTGATATACTGGTTGTACTTAAATATATCCATAGTATATTTACACACAATTCAGTTGTCCCAAAAGAAAAAAATTCCTTCCCCAGCTCACTCACAATTAGTATGTAATTATATAAATTATTCCTTATATGTCCATAGTCAGCATCACAATGAAAAGGCTGTGTACAAGATATACTGAAGTTTCCAATGCTGACAAATCTTTTCCTGCTTCCTCTACACTGCTATAGGGAATCTTTATTGCAGCATAGTGCTGCTAGGAAGAGATAAAGCTTGGGAACCTGCACAAATATTCCCCATCACATGGATCCCCAAGGATTACACCACGGATAGAGGACTGAATAAGTATGGAAAAGCCATCACAACACAGGAAAAAAAGGTCAGGGCTATCTAATAACAGAATCTGTAGCAGCAGTCAAATGAACAAAGAATTTCTTTTCCACCCTCACTGATATTGCTAGCTCAAAAAGGGCTGAGCCAACAGCAGCTTCTATTGTTTCCTTCCTTTTCTAACTAGGGAAATGTTCCTCTCAGACAAAAACATGGGCCCAGACCACAAAGGATTTAAGATCCTATGGAATGCCTCTGTGGGTACAGGACCTAGTTATTGTGGTGACCTCAAGACTAGATAAAATAACTTTCCCTACAAGAGCTGTCTGTCAAGACCAGGCAATGACACTCCAACTTTGACAAAAAGTGGTGGCTCTTAAGTGGAAGTAGCCAGAGATAGTATTCATGCTGTATAATCTCTATAGTCTGGGATTTGGTTAAGACACACTTCAGTTTGCTCAGTAAAGACACCATTAAAGGCCTTTTTAATCTTTTATTAAAAATACAGAGTACTGTAAGACTTTCTTTATAAACATTTCTTGTTTCTTCTCTCTGAGCTGGAAGGAGTTTTTAGGAGGAAAAAATTCTTTGTCTGGCAGTCTTCTAGAGGGTATGGGAGATGATATTAATTGTCCTTTTAGAAAAAAGGAGGAATTAGTTGAGATGAGCCAGTGCTTTGCTTGCTGCTGCTGTTAAAAGCCAATCCTGTTTTCTCTAAGGTGGTAGTTGGGATTGAGCTGGAAGGTTTAGAGATGTTATCTGGGTCTCTCTCTCTCTGGTCTAGCCTGAACAGAATAACCCTCAGGTTAGTACTAAGAAACTCCTAAGCTGCACAAGACAGTGAGGGTGGCTGCCATGACAGTGATGCTTGTTCCAGCAGCCACCATTTCTTCTTCTCTATTTCCCCACACACCCCTGCCAATGTCTCCTTTCATTAGAACCCTAAAAGGGAGTAATGCATAGACTAGTCTCTCCCATCACTATTTTATCCACCAGTTGGGCCTGATATCCAAAGCACTAACTTTTTGGTTCCACAGAAAATCTGCTGTTTTATCAAGTCTGATTTTAACATAGTCCTTGAACCACATCTGTTGACTCTTTTGTTTCAGCCAATTCAGTCTGTCTCCTTTTTGTACACTCTTCATTGTCCCACCCTCCTCCCCCCATCATCATTTGTTGTTATAGGTTTCTGATGAACTTTCACATGCCTTTTATAGTGGGGTTCACAATCACAGTAACAATTATTAAGATGGCATTATCACAACGGGTCCTACCTTGTGGAACACCATAATAGAGAAGATCCAAATTTATTGCAAGGGAAGTGGATGGCTGAATACTCACACAGTAAATGGAAAAGTATAGAAGATAATAAAGGTTGATAAATGATATGCAGTTATTTATGTCTGTCAGCACCTGGACAATGGAGTCTTCAGGAGACTCCTTTAGGGAAGTATGAGCATTAAGAACTTAAAAAACAACACCCAAAATCTTCTGCATTTCACAGCTCCTCTATCTTAATTAACCAAGTGAGTCTAAGAGACAAATTATGCTATTTTTGCTTCTTTAATGTCTAATAGTTTATGATTGACCTTTAAAACAGCTGTGTAATAATGTTATCACTTAAGAGGTATATGGCTGCATTATGCACTAGCTATTGCCACTCAGGCACACTGCCAAAAGTTGTAGGACATTCTTAATTAGTTACAACCTGGGTGGAACAATGGAAGTCAATGAAGCAGAACCCTTAATTGTTTAGTGATCCTCCAATCTCACTAACTCCAACACAAGGAGGTGAGATAGTACCACAGAAGTGAAAACTGGTCTATGGAAATTTTCAGATGTATCATATGATCAAGTTACCCAGACATCCTATGGCTCCCTCACTAAAAGTTTTCCTTCAATCCAGTTTTCTTACCAACAGATCAGGATCTATGCCATTACATCATCACAACTGAAACTGAATGGTTTACAACTCTTAACAATAAAAAATGAATTTCCTTTATATTAGGGATGAGTCCAGAAATGGCAACTGATGAAACAAAGTACAAGAAAGATAAAACTAAAAAAAAACCCCAACAACAACAACAAAACAACCCTCAATCTAAACCTTGGGAGGAAATGAAGAAAAATAAGTTAGAGAATGGTGAAATTGATTTTTAATCTAACTTTAAAATATGAGAAACTGATCTTCAAGGCCCAATATTTGCTATCGCTTGGTAGAGGAGCAACTACACTATCCATAAATGGTATGAAAGATAGGACATGATAATCAAACAACAAGCATACATAAACAGATAAAGTGTAAGTGAGATGGCAATATAACAATTTGAAAATAGCTTTAAAGAGTGAATTACAGAAAATTAAAGGGCATCAAAATTATATTTTTGCAAAATTCTGTGCTTTAGATGACTAAAGTGAATAAGGGTCTATGCTTCATGTTTGATACTATTCATACATTGGCACTTTGATTTACAAATCTTTCTTGAAGCATATTAATGTGTGTTGAAGATATTTAAAAAGCTTTCTTTGGAAAGATGGTAGTTGCAGATACTGATTTTTGGTGATTAATTAGTGAGTCAGTGCAATCAAAGAATCAAGTAACTTCAAAGCACTGCTAAGACATGTTCACTGTGTTCTTCACATTAGTATTTACCTCTTCTTCTCCCTTGAACATTACTGATATGTTCCTGCAGCTCCACTAAATGATAAAGTGAAGACAATTTTGATTTCCAAGTACAGTATTCTGGGTAGATTTTAATAACACTGGATGAATCACATTAAATCCTCCTAGGTGCCCTCAGAATATTTTAACAATTTTTGAAAGGCTTTAAAACTGAAAGCTATTGTGATATTCTGATAGTTTGTATAATAAAGTTTGGATGTTTATTAATTTCTTTCAAAAAAAATACTGTGAGATAGCAAAATTACAATGTTGAAAAATTATTAGCAAAGCTATAATAGTTTTCCTCTTCTTTAAATAATAATCTCTATTTTAGATACAGTGCTTTACTTAGAGAGAACCACTGGTAATTAATACACAGATGCAAAGAGGCATCATTTCCAGCCCCTGTGTGTACTGTATTTTACTCTGGGGAGGAATGGGAAGTAAAAAAAAAAAAATCATTTTTCTGGAGTAAAATTACATTTGGGATTCAATAGCCAGACAGTGTTTACTCAAACTGCTAACAACACACCCAGGGATACAAAATCCATTCTATAAATCTGGCAAAGAGGACACCTAATGTTTAACCATTGAGACATTCATGCTGATGCATCTTCTCTTCCATTGTATTAGTGAACCACAAAAATGTGTCCAATTACTGCTCCTCTATAAGGCCTTACATAAAATCTAAACCAAGACCGTACCAACCATCAAACCTCGGACAACTGAATGCCAGTCATATTTACCCTACACTTGATTTCCCTGTGTAAATTCATACATTTTATTTTACCCTTCTTTGCACACACTGCTTTTTCATAAACCCCAACACACAAGGAATTCATGTAAATCAGACCATTAATTAACCCAATATTGTGAAAGTGCACGATTCAAATTTTGAGACGCTTATTTATGGGCACAGAGATGTTTCATTCTGAGTGAGGAGAAATCCAAAAGAAACAGCAATTTTTCTCTATTACCAGCTTCTCTATTTTAAAATTGTTGTTCATGATTGCTAAAATATATAGACCAAAGCTAGAGCTATGAGTGGTCCTGTCTGTTAGCCCTGGGAGAACATGCAGGGCCACTAATAGTTCTAGCTTTGGTTTGGGCTAATTGTACCTTCTGGCACACTTGTATTGCATAAATCTTTTTGTATAAATAAACAAATACATATTTCAATATGTGGGTATAAATAACCATTTTCCAAACACGCCTTAGATACATTTCCCAATCATTTAACTCCAGAGATATGCAATATCAGGGGTACTACCATTCCCCATGGCTTGAAGTTGTTTCCATCATATACCAGGCTTACAGATTATTCTCAGCACTCCACTATATAAGCTGTTCCAGCACTGTGCAATAGTGAAGGCTTGTCGTGTAAGATGCTGTGCATGCTTTTGCTTCAAATTTTACTGAATTCTTGTGAGTTCATAGGACAGGCAAACAGAATATACAAATTACACCAACAGAATTTTTCACATGCAACAAGATGTGAGTTGCAATGTTCAGAAGACTGCTTAATTTTGGCAACTCATGGCCTAAAATAATAATTGGTGACAAAAGAGCTTATTTGTGAAGGGTGATATTTAAAAAGTCTGTAGTTGGTTTAATAACAAAACATGAACATTATGTCTCACCACCCCTTAAAGATTCAAACGTACCTTCCTATGATCACATCCTAGATATAAGTCAGCAAGGTGCAGTCAGATCCAAACCCAAAAAGATTAAACTGACTCATTGAATAGGCCTTCCCAGTGAAAAGACAGATTAACCATACCTGCTCAGGAACTCTAGTTTGCCCTTTCATCCAAGAGTATGCTTTCCCAGGCAAGAAGAAATCAGACCTGCCTGTAATGGGATATTTATCTAATACAAGGCACCACACATTAAGTGAGGTCAGTTAACCTGGTAAACTGCATCTGAAGAAGAGTCAGAGCTTGAAAAGCTGACTAAAAATAAAACCCAGCTGAGGAGGAACAGAAGAGGCTGTTATAAGGCAAAAAAGTTGGCAGCAGAAAGGGCCTGTAAATGTGATAATTTGCAGTCACTTTTTGGGAGAAGGGAGTCATGTTTGGAGCTATAGAGTTAGATAATCTGTATTCATTTCTTGAGAAGAGGGAAATTGAGCTGATAAACTTATATGGGGCAGGGAGAGAGGCCAGAAGATGAGTGAAAATGAAGGAAAGAGACCAGCAGAAGATATAACTGGTTCTCAGTGCAAACAGAACATAATTCCTAGACATAGAGTCCCTGAACTGTCCCCCCAGTATTGGGTAGGCCTGGGCTCCTCTATGAGTCATTGGTGGGAAGTGACAGTGTGGCCAGTAGAGCTGAAGGGTGCTTGGGAGAATTTTCTAGTTGGATGTGATAGCCTGGAAGGGAATGACTAAAATGGCTTGACCAGAGGGCTGAATCCTGGGGTTAGGGAAGAAGCTAGTCCTCTAATTGTCCAGGAGGAGGTGAGTGAACACCATTACAGGTCCCTCAATCAAATTTGCATAAATTTTGCTAACATGCATACATTTAAATATATTTTCCAGGGCAGATAACTCTTTTCACTCTGAAGGTTAAATATCTCTGTCTCTGAAACAGGTTCATACACTTCCCTCCTCCCTCAGACATGCGCTATTACTCTTCCTCTGCCCTTATGACTTCATATCCACCTTCAATCTTCTCCCTGTCTCTGTTTGCTTGCTTAAGCTCCATTTGTGGCATCCCTCAAGTTTTCCCTACCCCATTTTTTTCCTTCTCTCTCTCTGCTGCCATCTTCCCATATACATGCTAAAAATGAATAAACCAGGGAATGACAGAAGAAATCTGAGCCTGATTCTGTTACCTTGCCTGCAGCTAGGGGAGACAGTGACCTTTAATGGCTATTGGGTGGGAAAGCTATAAAAACACAAACAAAACAAACCTAGCAGGAGAAACAGACTGGAAGCTGGAGCTGAAAGTGGAAAGCAGTATTTAAGTAACTCCTGGAGCAAAAGGAAAAAAAAATCCACTTCCCCACTGGAATCTCGGGGGAGGGGGAATATTAGACTGCTTCCTTTTGATTTCCAGGGGCTTTATGTGCCTGAGCTGGTGGGCTCTATCACCATCATTAGCATGTCAAGCTAACAGGAGGGTCATGTCATCTTTTCTGTTTCCAGTATGAAAAATTTGCAGAGCCTTTTTTGCCTGACTGGGTGCATGGTATTGTAGATTCCATCTCATGATGTCAAGTAGTAGAATCATGTCTTGATGAATGGTAAATGAGAACTATTCTTCATTCATTGCCACCCATGCAAAGCTTAAATAGATGCTAGGAGAATATATTGTGAAAATGTTCAGTCCAGTAATGGATTTCATAGACCTTTGATAAGAATTTTTATCACTGTGATCTTATATCTATATTAGTTAATTTACTAACCAATCACGATTAGTTAAATCACTAATTTATTATTACTGTGTTGCAGTTACAAATGAACAACCTAGCTTCTAATACACAATTGACAAATCATTATCACAATGGACTAGCAATGTATTATGAACTCTTCTAGCCATCGAAATAAGAACACCCTAATGTCTTGATTGTTTTATTAAGTAAGATATGCTCTAAACAGTTACCTACCATACAGTATTTCAGAATAAAGTGAGCAGAGAACCTTGCCTTGGTTAGTTATGTAATTTCCAACAGATAACGCTACTTTTTCCTACCTACAGTCCTAGCTCACTCAGTTTCTTCCTCTGAATTATATACATGATGGAAAGTGAAGCTATAGTACAACTGGGTACGTGGTAAACTAATTATTCCCACATCATGAAAAATACGTGTCCTATTATGAGTTCATGTCCTTCCTTATAAGTCTTTGTTGTATATCTGAGAGGCCTATCATTAGGCTCTTGGCAAATTAGAGCTGTGCTGGGAGCTATTATGATTTCCAAGTGCATCAATGTTAGGGTACTTATAGTTAAACTTTTGTATTCATTATTGAGCAGAGATGTATCAGTAGATAGCATTTTTTCCCTGCTGTGTTGACACTGAAGCAGTACCCCCTCATGATATGAAAGAAAACTTGCTACTGAATTATGTTAAAATAACTGGCAAAACATACCTTAATCCCTTGTAAAAAGTCTCAGAGGGGTACCCATGTTAGTCTGTAATTTTAAAAAATAGAGCAGTCTTGTGGCACCTTAGGCTACGTCTAGACTACAAAGAAGTTGGAAAAAGATACACAAATTGCAAACTGCAACTTGCAAATCTTTTCCTGCTTTTCTTTCTAAGGAGGCTTTTCCGAAATTTGGCATGTCTACACGGCACCAAATTTCAGAAAAACCTGCTCTTTCAAGCCATCCCTTCTTCCTCATAAAACGAGGTTTGCAGGGATGGTGAAAGAACACGTACATTTTTTTGGACATTTTTCCGAAAAAGCAGACACATTCCTTAGACTCGGCATTGCTTTTCAGCACTGCAGTCTAGACATAGCCTCAGAGACTAATGAATATATAAAATTATGAGCTTACATTGGTAAAACCCACTTCATCAGATGAGTTAGTGATTCATTGACTCTTGAAGTTATTGCAGAAACCACATTGCAATTTTAACATGGGATAAGGGATGCAACCTAGTTGCGCTATGTAAATTCCCTTCTTTCCATCTTCAGTTCCCTATATCTTCATTTGGGTACACTCTATTGTCTGTGCTGAATTCTTGTATACAGTTTTTATATCTGGCATTTCACTAAAACATGAAGTGAACCAAGTGTAAAGTATAATTGTGTGTTGGTTGCACCCATTTGGTTTCCACTGAACTCACTGAATATTCTGTTGGCCTAGAGCAGTGTTTCCCAATTGGTGCGGAGCAAAACTAGGGGTTCCACGAGGAGCCGGCGCTCCCCCTCCTCCCTCTGAAAAAGAGAGAGAGAGCTGGCTAGCCAGCAGAGGCATGGGCGGCGAGTTGTGTGGGCTCATGGTGCCCATGCTCCAGCAATATTTGGAGCTGGAGCGGGTCCCGATCCACCCCCGCGCGTCCTCCCACCCCGGCCCCAGAGCGTCTCTCCCCAGTTCCCGTCCTGGTCCCGTCCCTGCCGTGCGCAACCTTCTCTGAGCTCCCCCTTGCTGGCTGCTGCTGCCCTGTGCAGCGTGCTCAAACCAGTGGGTGGGGAGACTCCTGGACGTGACGTAATGTCACGGCCCGGGATTTTAAACATGCTGGGTGCTGTATTGCGCCGCATGGCTCAGTTGCGGGTTCGGAGTCCGGGGACAGAGCACAGACTCTGGCCCCGCAAAGTGGAAGGCAGAAGGTATGGGAGAGGGAGAGGTAGAGGGAAAGGGCTTGTGCAGAGGGAAAGGGAAAGGGGAAGGGCTGGGAGAGGAAGGTGCTTGGGCGGAGGCAGAGGGGAAGGGGAAAGCACCAAGGGACAGGGGTGGAGGAGAGACAAATGGCAGGGGGCCAAGTGCAGACAATGAGGAAAAGGCAGGAGGGGAGGTGTCAGTGGGAGGGGGACAGGGTGATGCTGGGAGGAGAAGGTAAGGGCATTGGGGCTAGAGGGGTGAGGGGGTGCTGGGAGAAGGCTTGAAAGAAGGGGTGGGCATGAGGAAGGCTGGGGTGGAGCAAGTCATGTGAGAGGGCACAGGGGCATGAGGGGAATGGGGGCAGAGGGTGGTGAGGGGTGGGCATCAGGGAAAATGGAGCAAAGGGGGCAGGGGAAGTGAGGGAAGGGGAGGCACCAGGAGGGTGCAGGGGTAAGAGAAGGTGCAGGTGCCAAGGGATTCTAGGGGTGAAGCAGAAGGGCAGACACCTGCAGTGGAGGGACCACCATCAGAGGAGAGACGCAGGGCAGGTTTGTAGAGAGGAGGTGTTAGAAGAGGGGATGAGGAGGGTAGCTCACATGATCAGAGTGGGGCTACTGGAGGAGGGCACAGGGAGGAGAGAAGGGCTGGTGGAGGGGGGCAGGTTGCAGGAGGGCTGAGGACAGTGAGAAGAGCAGGAGTCAGGACAGCAGAGGAGGGTGAGGAGTGAGGGGGCAGCAGGCACCAGGGGAGCTGATGGAGCAAGGGGAGGACACATGGCAGCAGAGGGAAAAGGTAGAGGTTTCAAAATATTCATTAATAACTTGGATGGCACATCGAAACAAGCCACATGAACTCAGTACTGGTGCACAACACAAAATTCATTTTGCTCATGTGAGGAAACTCTTAGGCTATGTCTACACTGGTTGTTTCTTGCAAGAACATCTTGAAGAGTTCTTGTGCAAGAACACATCCACACTGCCATGTGCGAGCTGTGCTTTTGCACAAGAGCATCCATGGCAGTGTGGACGCTCTCTTGCCCAAGAAAGTGCCGATGGCCATTTTAGCCATAGGGCTTTCTTGCTCAGGGAAATTCATGTTGCCTGTCTACACTGGCCTCTTGCGCAAGAATAGTTGCGCAAAAGGACTTATTCCTGAGTGGGAGCATCAGAGTTCTTGCACAAGAAACCCTGATTTCATATATGAGAACGCAGTGTACTTGCTAAGAACACACGGCCAGTGTAGACAGGCAGCAAATTTTTGCGCAAGAGCGCCGCTTGGCGCAAGATCATGCCAGTGTAGACACAGCCAAGGGGAGCGAGGAAGGGAGGAAGGCAGGGGCAGGGAATCAGCGCTGGCTCAGCATGTCTGCATGGTTTGGGGGAAGGTGCAGGGAAATTGAGCTCAGCTGGGTTGCAGAGTGGGGAGGTCCGGGAGCTGGGCTGGGCTGGGCTGTGGTGTGTGTGTGTGAGCTCAGAGCTCAGTTTGGCTGCAGGAGGAGGGAGGTGCCCGGAACCTGGGCTAGACTCAAGGGGGAGGGAGGGGCAGGAATCTGCTCTTGGCTCAGCAGTTTTGTGGGGCTTGGGGGAGGTGCAGGGAAATGGGGCTCAGCTGTGCTGTGGGGGAGGCGTGCAGGGCTCAGCTGGGCTGTGGTGGATGGGGGAGGGCATACAGAACAGACAGGCAGCTCAGCTGGGCTGTGAGGGGCTGCAGGGAACTGGTGCTGCACTCCCTTGGATTGTGGGAGATGGTTTTGGGGGAGGTGCAGGGAACCAGCAGGGGTGGGCAGCTCAATTGGGTTGCAGGGGATAGAGGGGCAAAGAAGCCTAGTGGGGAAGGGGGGGGGGGGAACCAGGAGCCCTGAAATGACCTCCTGGTCCAAAATTCCTCATCTGGGACCAGTCAGGTCCAGAGGGTGCCAGATCAGGGAGGTCCAACTCCTACCCAAGTCCCCTCCTTGCACGCTCCCTCGTAGCCAGACACCCTACCCCCAATCTGCTCCTGCTCCCTCCCCTGGCCAGACATCCAGCCTGCTTCTGCACCCTACCTACCGCCCAGACCTTGACCCCTTCCGCCCCCCACCTCCTTCCCAGATCCTGCACCCCATCCCTATCCCGCTCCTTGGCAGCCCTGCCATCCACCCTAGCACCGCCCTGGCCCCAGCACCTTGCCTCACACCCCAGGACTCAGCACCACCCTGGCCCTGGCCCCAGCACCCTGCCATCCACGCTAGCACCCAGCAGCACCCTGTTCCTTGTCCCAGCACCCTGCCTGTCACCCTAGTGCCCAGCAGGACCATGTCCCTGACCCCAGCACCCTGCCACCTGAGCCAGCATCCTTCCACCCAGCAGCACCCTCTCCCCAGCCCCAGCAACCACTTTCACTCTGTCCTCTGCCCCCACCAGCACATTTGGGACCACATTAGTGAGGCTTGGGGGTTTTTAGAGGAGTTTTTTTTTGTTTTTGCATCTCACTTGTGTGGCCCCAACTGACTTTTCTGTGGGCCAGTGACCTTTGACTCAAAACAGGTTCCTCACCCCTCTCATGTATAAAGACAATGCTAAAACCTTTTGAGTTTGACATAATATTTTATTTAAAAATGAAGCCTGGCCAACAAGCCCCAATTAGGACCAAACCCCATTTCACTGCAGCATCATAACACTCCTGCACCACCTGACCCCAAATCTGAGCCTACCATACACTGGAACCCCCTGTCCTGAGCCTCTTACATCCCCAAACTCCTGCATCCCCACATCCTCAGTCTTCTGCCACAACATTCCTCCACCATCCACACATCACAAGTCTTTGTCCTGAGCCCATCATACTCACAACCTTCTTGCCCTGAGTCCCTCACGTATCCAGCCCAAACTCCTGCACCCTCACATCCACAAGCCCTGGCTTGCTCAGCACCCCAACCTTCCACCTGAGCCCAACACTCCCCAGCCTAGAGCCCTCCCGAGCCAACAGCCCCTTCTCCTGCATCCAAATTCCCTCCCAGAGCTTGTACTTCTCACCCCTTCCCACACCCAAATCCCTCATTCCTACCCCACACCTCACTCTCACTAGGTTGAGACAGGTATAAGGGCTGGGGATAGCAAGTGATGGAGAGGAGGGGAACAGAGCGATGAGGCCTCACAGAAGGGAGGTGGGGGGGTGGGTCTCAGGGAAGGAATGTGATTTTTGTGAATTGGTGGGTCCCTCCTGCCCCCCCTCCTTTTTTTTTGCTTGACAAGCCTAGGGGTTCCTTGAAATTCTGAAAAGCTGAAAAGGGTTCCTCGGCCAAATAAAATTGGGAAACACTGGCCTAGAGACTATTCCGACAGTAAACAAAAGGAATTGTCACATTTTTAAACAAAGGTCATTTACCATTATTTCCAGTCCTCTGTCCACTACATATATTAAGAGATAAAAGATTTGCTGAGTATGCCTTCTTACCTAGGATGAGATTTGGTTCTAGTTTGTAAGGATGCACAGTATTCATCCTCTGCTCATTCTATAGCAGCTTTCTACAAAATAGAAGCAGAGTGCACTCTAGGTTTTCAATCAGATGCCAGATTTGACTAGCTGTTTCATATTAGAGTGTTAAAATTTGTTAGGCACATCAGTGCAGTTCAGTGGCTCACAGAGACCCACTAACAAGACTTCGGTGCCAACAGAGGTTATTGCACAAACAAGCCCTCTGTAAATGTGTACAACTGTGCTCTATAGTCCCAGGGTGTAATGATCTAGCACCTTTGCAGCCTTTGCACTGAAGAGTTCCCCTGGCCCAATTTAGCTGTCCAATTCCTGATTCCAGGAAAACAGAAGATAGACACTTATTTCAGAACTAAGAAGAGCTACTTATTCTCAGGGAAAGGGAAAGAAAGTCAGCCCTTCCCCACTGGGAATTTAAACAAATGATCCCTTCACCACCCTTTTGCCTACATGCAGGCAAAAGCAGATTGTGTAAACAAACAACCACCCTCTCTCCAGCATTCATTCTCTCCCCTCCTGGCTTCCATTTCAGCAAACCCTGCCACTCTGTGCCAGCAGAAAGACAAATTCAGCAACTCCTTCCACAGGTTTGCCTATCCCAGCCTTTTCTCAGGTACCCTGGAGAGAGATTCTGCCCCTCCTGGGAAAGAGCCAACTAGCTGTCCTATGCTTAGCTCTTCTTTATTTCCTACTCCTTAATGAGCCACAGCTGCAGAGGCACTCGCCAGGATTGCCAATGCTGGCAGTTTGTCTGGAGTGAAACAGATTCTCTACTCTCTTTCTCCACTGCAGGATTTTAACCCCTTTGTTGCCTGACATCTGTGCACTCTATTTCATATAGTATTCATATTTGTAATGAGGAAAAAAGACTGGGGCCACTTCACTGTGGGATTAGTCTTTGTTGCAGCCTGTTGCAGCCTGTATAAAAGTTTGTCTGCTCTTTTATATACGAAGAAGTGAACAGAGACTGAAGAGCCAACAAAGGATAAAACTAAGCAGCTATTCTAGCTAGACTACAATTGCTTGAGGCTTCCAACTGAGCTGAAATACCTAATGACTTACAATTAGACACACAGTGACTTCAAAATATCTTTTTAGGGAACAATACAAATTTTGTATTTATAAGTAAACACAGATGTCTTAACCAGACATAATAAGCCCCCATCTGCCCCAGATTACCTTTTATCACAAAATGAAAAAGACTACTTTGGAACAGTATATGCAGCACCAGATAAAAGAACCAGCATAAGTAAATATCAGTAAAGAAATATTTAGTGATTTATATTTATTTTTATTTTTCAGTGACAATAAAAAACTCTCACTGAAAAAGTTGAGTGGTTGTGGCTGTTCCAAGTCCATAGAAGAATAAAACATAGACAGAGGCCACGATATGTTATTTATATTGTGTAGATTAGTCACTCTTGTAAGAGGTGAATCCAGCCCCCACAAAAAAAGAAATTCTGCCCTCTGATACATAAGTTGCATGTCACTGTCTAACTTGCAAAATCTATCAATGCCCATCATGCACTGGTTTGATTGTTAATCCAATTAAAAATACATTTATGGTCTTTACTCTCAAACAATTTCTAGCTCCAGCTCAGAGTTAACCTGTCCAGATGGGAGATGGAGTAGGTAGCAACTGTCACATACTTAGGCAGCACCACAGACAGTGCTGTAGGATGCTTGAAATATGTGGACACCTGTATTGCACCAGCTGTGGCCAAGTTCAGATCCTTCAGAGGCCTCTGTGGTGGTGTCATGACTGCAGATATATAAAATGAGAAATGGGAGCACCAAATAGGATATTTTAAATGTTTGTTGTGTTTGTCTTCTCCCCAAGACAAGCTCAGAAATGAGGATATTTGAAGCCGAACCCAGCAGCCACCTCTGTTATCAATCTGGTTTTGGAGGCTTTCTTGGAAAGGGCATATAAAAGGGCATATTATTAGAATGGCAGACCATCAAATTCCAAAGCCCGTTCTGGCTACATCACTGGCTCTGTGTGTGTGTGTGTGTGTGTGTGTGTGTGTGTGTGTGCGCGCACGCCACCACCTTTGGTGGTGTAATAAGACAGTCAGTTTGTCTGTCACTGGCAATCCCATCAGACCATTTTAATGGTCTACTGAAAGATTGTTTTAGCTGGCAGTTGAGCAGTAAGGAAGCCGTGTCCTTTTGGGATTTACCAGAGGATGATGAAAGTTTTCAGAAAGATTTCTAACTTTAGTCCTCTTCCAGGCAAAAAGATTGTCCTTGATTGTTTGCAATTTAAAATATTATTTGTTCTCACTTTTGACAGCTATCTTATCCTAAGGATTATGCTTCCCACCGATGTTTGGTCTTCTCAGCATAAGGAGCATGGGATTTCTGGCATGCAAATCACTGCTTCAAGTTACCTGCTGTTTGTCTGTGATTTGGGGTACTCAGCAAGAGGGAGAGTTCTTCAAGAGATATTGCCTCAAAATATTTAGTTATGTAGAATGGTTTTTTAAAAACGTATACTATTTTATCATAAATACAGTGTTTCGGAAAAGGAATGTGTGATGCTGCAGGCCAAGTACCAGTTCTTGCCAAGACCACAGGCATTGTCTAAGAACTGACAAACTCATAGCTGGAGACCAGATCAACTCACTTATGTATTAGTGTTGTCCAAAATAAATATTAATCTTACAAGCATGTATTTTTGTGAGTTGCTGTTTGCATTCCATGCTATGAGGAAATAAGTAAGTTTTGCTTTATAACTTTGAAAATGTTTACTCAAACTTGTGAACTCGGATTTAAGTTGGGAAGAGATTTTGTTCCCCCAGCCCATCCAGAAAAACTGTCAATCAGATGGGCTAGCTATCCAGGAACATCACAATACAAGATGTTGGTTAATGGTCCTATCAGACTTTGGAAATACTACATGGAAGGAAGCTTGTCCTATGGACTGGAGGAAATAAAACAAAGACAGGAAGATTTTCTGTCTCTTTGCTGTTGAACTCTCCTGGGACCAGAGAAAAAAACTGATGCCAGAGACCCCCAGGGTAGTTTCCTGTGTCTCCCTTGAAATACACTTTGAATTGGCACATTACTACAACTCTGCCTCCTTTTGCAACTCATTTGTTTATATGTTTGTTTGTTTTAATCTGTAAATAACTCTCATTTCTTTTTACTAGTTAACAAACCTTGAGACAACTTGATTCAGGGTTGGCTAAGTCATTGTCTTCAATCTAAGTTCTAAGGTACCAGTTCATTTAGGGTAAGTTTCTGGTCCCTTGCAACTGAAAGCACCCTGAATATGGTTTAATTTTTGGCATAAGTGACCATTTATCACTAAGTCCTGCTTGCCTGAGTGGCAAGATAGACTAGAGATTCCAACGTGACTGACTGACACCATATTGAGACTGTTACAGTGATCCAGGAGTTCACATTTGTTACTGCTGACATATAATTATAGAACATACCACCATTTTGGAGCATCTGTACTGTTTTTGAGAGTCTGCCCTGAAGAAGGCACTCACATTTGTGAGCCATTCCAGACGGTGTGGGGGTATGAAATATCAAAGAAATTATATTTTTAAAGAAATCAAATTTTCTAAATATTTTTAAAAAATCAAGATAAAAGTATATCAAGAAAAAAGCACAGTATGCTAAGAATCAATATACTAGAAAAATTTAGCTCAGCTTTTTCCCTTTTCAATGGTGTATATCAGAAATACATAGTTCGGAACCGTTATTAATAGTAATTAATCCCATCACGTAATGTTTAGATTGTTAGTCACTTTGTTTCTGATCTACTTTCCATCCAAAATCCTTAGCTAATATGTTTTATACAAGAATGAATATTCAGTTTTATTGTTGCTTCACGATTATATTTCCTTAATTATTTGCAAATGGCTCTGTCCGATTCATTTTCGGATTAAGTTTTCATTCACTATAAGATGTTTCCTTTTTGGATGATTTACTGTTACATTTTTCATGCCTTTGGAAAAAGCAAAATCTAGCAGGAAGACTTTCAATTAATCAAACACTTCACATAGCATGAATACAGACAAGGAGACGCCCTGATTACCCTCTGAGTGATCCACATCAACAGTGAGACAACATTACTTTCCCTTAAATTGACAACAAGAAAGTTTAAAAAAAAAAGTATGACCAAACAATGCTTTTCTCATTTTCATAGAAAAATTGGCTCTTGGGAACACTAATGCCTAATTTCAAGGAAAATAATGTTTTTAGGCAGGGCTGGTAGCACCCTTTTTCATTAGGGTTGCACAACTCTTTCCTAGATCAGACCCTGTTTTCAGGCACTTTGTCAGACTTTAAGGATTTCATGATGGATGATTGCCTCAAACTATTTTTTTTCCAAAGGTTCAGCCATTTCTGAGAATCAGACTAGGGACTAAACATTGTTTTTCATGTTAAAAAAAATGGTGAACTTTTCCTTCAGTAGGTCTGGCATCCCCATGCTGTGGAGCAGGGATATATGATGTACCTTTTGCTTTCCCCATGACATCCACCCACATTTGGCCAAATTATGTGCCTTAGTCAATGCCAGTTTCCACATGCTTGTTAGAGTTTACCAAGAAAAATCACCACACATTCTGTGTGCAGCTCCTATAACGGACAAGACTCTTAACCAAACACTGTGGGAGTCCCTAGGACAGTTCCTGTAATTTGTGTTCCAGGTCAGGATGGGGAAGAGCACTGGAACAAAAACCAGAGAGTCTTTCTCTCCCCGTCCCTCAATCAACACTCTGCCCCCACTGGAACTCAGGCACTGTGGATGGGGAAGCCTCCTAAATTGAATGCAGTAGGCAAATCAGAGCCAAAACAGGAGAGGGGGAAGAGAAGGGAATTTGGAACAAGGACACCAGTGAGACAGGGCCTAGACACAGGACTAGAGAAACCTGGGAGCTTAGGAATTAGGGGGAGGATGCTAGGATTGGGTGGGCACTGAATGCTGGGTGGAAAGAGGCTTAGAACTGCAAGTAGATAGATCTCTTCTGGTGTTTGATTGTTCCTGTATTCAGGGAAACAGGACTTTATTTACAAAACAGGTATATAAACAATCTGGCATCAGAGAAATATCTGACTCCATCATTTCTCCTACTGGAAAAACTTGTAACACCTCTCATTTTGGTTAACTGTTTGAGCCAAGAGATTCTTACAGTAATATTAACCCAGATTTATCAGCCTTATTTTTATGGCCTACAAAGTATATACTAAATATTTTAAATTAAACGTTTAATCAG
This sequence comes from Rafetus swinhoei, assembly GCA_019425775.1. Taxonomy (NCBI): domain Eukaryota; kingdom Metazoa; phylum Chordata; order Testudines; family Trionychidae; genus Rafetus; species Rafetus swinhoei. The sequence goes on from CM033424.1 coordinate 162,936,818, forward strand.
AAAAAATGTAAATAGAAAATTCGGTAAGCTTTTAAGTGCAACATTAATGTATGTGTTCCAAGTCCATTTTGTTTTGTTTTTAAGTTAACATTCCACCAAAAAAGGATATGCTTTAAAAAAAATCATGTAATGTCCTTGATTCTATTAGGTTTTATAAATAAAAACTGGAAAAAAGAAGGTGCTATTACTCTTAATCCCATTAGCATTACATTATCCAAATTAGGCCTTTAAATTCACACATCATTTATATAGAGAGATGATTTTCCATCATTGCATCTGCTATTGTTTAGCAGGAGGCAGTTTTCTATCTTGGGGAATATAATGCAATTTTCTATACGATAAATGTTTTTCCCTATACATGTACAGAAAACAGACTCCTTCAGTCAGAATAACCTTTGCTATATTAAGAAAAGAGCAAAACAGGAAAAAACCCACTGAAGTGAAATCTTCATGGGAACACAAAATGATCTTCATGAGAGCTCTGATAATCTGCACTGAACTCTGAGTGCAAAATGACAGTTAATCTATGTATATGAGGAATATACTCACAACATAATAGAGGAATATGCAGCACACAAAGCGTTTCATAACTGCATAGAATAGACTATCACTCATCACCTCTTCCAAAAACACAGGTCTATCTACCAGTAGCGTAGCCAGATGGGCCCCACTAGGAGAGCATGGTTTATGTTCAGGGGCTTGTCTTGTTCCACTGGCTGTCTGGAGCTCCATCCAAGGGGGTGGCATTCCAGTGTGGGTTCTAGTCCTGCTACTTCTGCTCCTAAGCTGGAGCGCCAGAGCAGAGCATGGCAAGCCCCTGGATCCTACTCCCTTGCTGGAGCACTGGAGTCGAACCCTGCTCCCTAGCTGGAACACCAGGCAGAACAGAGTAAGCCCTGGCACCCTGAATCACTCCCAGGCTGGCTTGCTGGGCAGAGTAGGGTAAGCCCTGGCACCCTGACCCTACTCCCCAGCTGGAGTGCCAGAGCAGAGTTGCGTAAACCCTGACACCCCGGCCCTGCTTCTTTGCTGAAGCACTGGGACTGAGCTGGGTAAACCTCGGTGCCCTGATGCCACTCCCCAGCTGGAGCGCCTGAATCTGACCCTGCTCCCTGGCTGGCTTGCCAGGCGGAGTGGCATAAGTCCTGGCACCCCAACCCTGTACCCCAGCTGCAGTGCTGGTCCGAGTAGGGTAAGTCCCAACCCCACTCCTGGCTGAAGCATCAGATAGGCTTCGGGGGGAGCACCTTGATGCAAAATGGGCTATGGCCCACCATGGGCTATACCCCTGCTATCTACCCACTGAGCTGAAAGGAGTGGTGATATGGGTCTAATCCAAACATCACTGGAATCAAGGGGAAGACACCCTATACTTGCATGCCACTAACTACTGGAGAATGGGAAAAAATACACAAATGCTTGAGCATATCCCATCCAGCAGAGGACAGTGTAAAAATCAACAGATGGTCTACTATATTGCCAAAACATGTATAGACCTAATGAGACAAATTCAATACAGGTTTTCACCAACAGAAACCCAGATGCAGAGCACCACCAGCAAAAAAAATCTTCTAGGGAGAAGCAATGATAAAAGAAAGCTCAAATGACTTGTAGTCTTAAAATGAATCACCAGCCTGTGGCTATCCTTGCCATATCCCCTCGCTGGCTCCCACTGTTGTCTCCTCATCTGATTTTAAAAGCTCCTCTGAAAGTCCTGGTGGAAATAAAAGATGCTCCATTCTTTTCTTTAACCCAGAGAGGCGGCAGGTGGCAATGCAAATACCTGCCCTCCCTTAGGGTGAATCCTTCCTAGGTCTTAGAAAAACAAATTGATGCAGGGAGATGAATAGCTGATTATAGCATTTGATACAAACGCTTTTCTTTTAGAAAGATTTACAGTGAGTCTATAGCACTGCCTTTTCAAAGCTTCTTGTATCTTTTGTCAAAGTGTTAAAAGCAATTACAACCTCTTTTGCAGTATTGACATGCAAATTTCATTTGTAATAAATGATGCACTATTTTCCCCTAATTCTATAACTTAAAACTAGCTCAACTGGGTTTTGGTTGTGGATGTGTTTTCTCCTCATTAACCATACACACACACACACACACACACACACTATAACTTAAAACTAGCTCAACTGGGTTTTGGTTGTGGATGTGTTTTCTCCTCATTAACCATACACACACACACACACACACACACACACACACACACACACCTGGCTCTTGGACTGAGATCTTTTTTTGCCAAGTTTTCACCCAGAGGGAATTTTTTAAAGCCTAGTTATTAACTTCTATAGCCAGAATTTCAAAATGGAATTGCTGACATTACTTTAGCTGTACTGGCAGAGGCAACTCTAGAATATTACAAGAGTTAGTGATGCACTGAAATATTAAACAATGAGTTGGATATATCCCAATTGGGCGATCATTTGCTTACTGATATATAGACTGACCTATTTACAGGTACCGTCAACAGTCACATGTACACATTTATTGGTAACACTAAAACTTAAGTATAAATTGAGAGCTGTATGATTCCTTATAGAATGGCTGGTAGATAGATAAGAAAGAAATGAAAGGAAAACCATATTGCACCACAGCATGATTGTTATTATTTAATTATATTAAATAATATATTAAATTAATATTATATTAAATTAATTTAATTATATTAAAGTAGTTCCAAGGGGGCAATCAGTAATGGAGACTCGTCATGATAGGCACTTTATAAAATGCATCATAAGAGACAGTTCCTGTGTTGAAGAAATTACAGTCAAAAATAGACAATAGGGTCAGAAAAAGGAATATAACATGCAAGTAGAGTAGACAAATATTGGGTTAGTTCTATGAGGTTTTTGTGGCTATGGTGCTCCAATATATTTGGTCAAATGGAGCAATGAGAGTATTTCAAATCAGGCATATAAAACTGAATAATTGCATGACCAGGCACTCAGTGGTTGAATGCTATCTTACCAGTATGGACAAGAGGTATGGTAATGGACATACCTCTTTCAAATTTTGTGCCTTTGACCCTGCATACAATAACCATTCACGTCCTTGTGCAGCTTTCCCTTCCTTTTAGATTGCACATGCACTGGCACTCAGATAGCTACTCCCTTACCTATACTCCTACCCCTTTGGGGGATGACAAAGAGACACCATACATCTCTTATTTTAAAGTGTCCCTTATTTGATCCTAAGCATTTCATGACTCATATAAAACATGGGGTAAATTTAACATAATTTGTTCGGATGAAAGGATCATGCAGAGGATCAGACACTCTGATGCAAATACATGATTTTGTGCAATGATTTTCCCTGAAAAATAAGTTTTGTCCTGTGCTTTAACATACGTAACCTTTACTTTCCTCAGATATATCATGTAGACACCGATTATCTTCCTGAATCAGCAGTGCAGGCAGAAACTAACCATAATTGTCCCCATTTTAGTACTGTGGTGGGTGCTGAAGGGTGGTGATGGTCTCTGGATAATGAAGGGTGATTCCTGGCTGCTAGATTGTAGAGCTACCTCTGGTGTTAGAGAGAATGGGGAAGCAGGTGGTGGTGCTAGATGCTGCTATGTCGTCCTGGAAAGGCAGAGTGCCTATGGATGGGGCTTCTGACTGTTAGCAATATTTCCGGCAGCATAAGAAGCATGATAAAAACCAGTCCTAGAGCATGCCTTGCTGGTCCACAACATTTTCAGATATGCCTAGCATGGCAAAAAATGCCCATTTACTTTAAAGACCAGCAAGATTTCATCTTGTGTCTGTCCATTCCTGCATGCCATATTGACTCCAACAGACACATTTCCAGTAGCTATCTATGTTGTAGTGAAACCCCCCTTTTGTAAGTGGGGTTACCTTCATCCATTACATCACTCTGCTGATGGTGTGTTTGCCTTACATCAGGTTAGCACCATGTTAGCTTATGAAGTTTATTTGAAGGTGGTTCTGGTTATCCTGATTATTCAACTTAAGGTACCATTTTTGCCTTGCAGCTTCCTGCTCTGTTCATGGATACAACCACCCAGAACTTGATTCTACAAGCCTTTCCCTCACTGGTGAGTGCTTACAAATAAGATTAGTCCCACTGAAGTCAATGTTCATGATTACCATTTACACGGAGGCTGTTTTATTCCACTCCAGCCTCAGTGTAAAGGAGCGTCAGAATGAGTATAAATGTAATTGCACAACCAGAATAATGGTAGCAAAATCTAGTCCTCAAGGAGTAGCATTGAGCTGTACATTCCTTTTGCTTCTTTAACATTATATTACAAGCTAAGGCTACACAGGGCAATATTGTTTGCAGCGTTGTTTGTTCTTCCTTCACTGTATATAGGGTTTTTTTGGGGGGAGGGGATATTAAGTGACATAAGCAGCTTTCTGACTCATGCCTGCTACACGACTGGGCAATCATTTTTGCATTGCAAATGTTTATGTTACTGCCTTTTGGATTGTTACGTGTTCTGGCATTACACCATTTAGACCTCCCTCCCCCATGTTACTGCAAGACAGTTTACTGCCTCTTGTGATAATATCACTCAAGAAGAGTGAATCACGGAGAGTTTTCTTAGAGCATAAACTCAGTATGTAATGACAATTAGAAAAACTAACAGAATGTTAGGAACCATTGGGAAAGGAATAGATATTAAGACAGAAAATATGATAATGCTACTATATACATCTATGGTATGCCCATACCTCAAATGTTGCCTGTAGATCTGGTCAATCCGTCTCTAAAAGATATATTAGAATTGGTAAAAAGGACAGAGAAAGGCAACCAACAATAACAGAGGTGTGGAATGACTTTCATATACAGAAAGTGATGTTCATCTTAGAAAAGAGGCAATTAAGGGAGGATCTGAGAGAAGTCTAGATAATCATGAATGATATGAAGCAAGTGAATAAGGAAGTATTATTTCCCATCACAGAACACAAGAACCAGGGATCACCCCAGAAATTAATAGCCAGCAGGCTTAAAACAAACATAAGGAAGTGCTTCTTCATATGACATACAGTCACCGCCTCTGTGGAACTTGTTGCTGGGGAAGTTTGTGAAGAAGGCCAAAGGTAAAACTGGATTCTCCCCAAATCTTACAGAAAGTTATACATTTCTTTTAAATGATACTGGAATTTTTGTTTAACCCTGCCTCTTTCTGTTTAACCCTTCTCTGATACTCCTTACATTTAAGAGGGTTAGCCATCTCTTAAGAACCTTTCATGGTGTTGCGTGGCTTTGCGAGGCCCTTCCTTAGTTTCCTCTTTACTCAGGCTTCTCAATAATTCCACAAAAGCTTGTGTCCAGTAACACCAGCTCTTCTCGGAATTTGGTTTAGTCAATCTTGCATTGGGCACAACCCTTCACTGCTCTGCTCCAAGGCCTATCTATGTTTTTAAATCTCTTTCCCTCACTCCCGTCCTAAGGCAGGCATACCCCCATTCCCTGAAAATCTGTCTTCTTGCTCTCCTAGTATTTCTTGCCTGAAGTTTGTGTCACAGGCCCTCTCCCGCATGCTTTATGAAAATTGGCTTATGAATATGAATGTGCATAACTCAAAGATGCTTTGTGCAAAATGCAACTTATAACATGTCAATTTTAAAATTAAAATCCCCTGAATCTGTGTATCTTGTTTTTGTGCATGGATCATTTTTGTATGTGAAGTTAGAAATATGAAATGTGAATCTGGTTTTAATTCTAAATGTGCTTCCATTAGGGAAACTTTTAGATCTTAATTACTCTGTACTCAAACCCAAGACCTGTGAATAGTCTTGTTTGTCCTGTATGCCCAAACTGAGGTTGGTCTTAGAAAGACATGCAGCCAGGCCACCTGAAGCTAAATGTGTTTTGGAACTTGTATTTTTTCCACTTGATCTGAGAAAAATTTAATCTGAGTACAAAGAATTCTCACCTTAGGCAAAAAGGATATAAGGGAGGGAAACCAAACAATAGAGGGAGTTGCCAGATGCCAGGAGACCGCCCCCTCTTACCACCTAAGTTGCTTCTGGAAACATCTAAGACTGAACAGGGGGAAGGATTGGGCCCAAGCTAGGATGCGGTTTAGCTTGTGAAAAGGATGTTTAGAACAACTTTTTAGGATCCGGATTTGCATGAAACACGTTTCTTCATGGGTTAGGATTAGCTGATGGGATTTTTTTTTGTTTATTTTAACTTAGTTACTTTACTTTGATCTAACTGTTTTCACTTGCAACCACTTAAATCCAACTGTTTGTACTTAATAAAAACACTTTTCAAGCCCAATGTAAATAATTGTTACCTGAGGGGAGGAGCAACCACTGTGCATCTCTCTCTTTCGTTGATAAAACAATGAAACTTATAAGCAAATTTATGAGGGCAAATTTATAAGCTTTCTTTGTGTACAATTTTACATGGCATTATACAGATTTATTTGGGGGGTTAGTCCCTTTTGGGGGTTGGTTTGCATGGTGCCGAGCCCTTATAACTGAGATCTTCTGGGAATGAACTGATTCAGCGTCTGTGTTACTCTGCAGGGGGGCAGTAACCCAAACCCTGTGCCTTGGATGTAGGATACCAGAAGATCTGGCCCAGCAGGAAAGGGTGGTGGGAAGCCCCTGATGGCAGGAAGGTGGGTGTCAGTGGAATAATCAGCACACCAGGGGACAACCCCAAGGGGACTTCTGAGATCCAACTCGTCACAACTTGCCCATCTCTGATTTCTCCACAAGCCTCACCTCATTCCCTACTGGTAGCTTTCCCCTGCTGTTTCAGAACCTTTCAGCACCTGCAAGAACCTTTTTATGCTGCAGGCATCTGTTAACCAGCACCTTCTCTCTCCAGATCTCTTCCTTATCTATAGCAGCCTGATTGAGTCACATGACCAGTGATCATATGACCTTTATTCTCCCCACCTGGGAAGGTGAGTTAAGTTTGTTACTGTTGCACTGAGGCACATCTCACTTTAAAGCACAAGGCAACCTGTGACAATACAGTTTATGATAAAGGTGACATTCCAGACAACATATAATCAGCCCAGAAATAAACTCTATGGTACAACATCCCCTGTTTCATTGGTCATCTGAAAGCATTCCATCCAAAAGATTAATTTATAACAAATTAATTTATAGACCGTGTCTACAATTTTAATTATTAATTTATAGACATGGTCAAACTGTCTAACATGTAATGATGTGAAGCTAAGCTTGAAAATCTGGAATTTGTCTCCTATAACCTTGTTAGATGTCAAAGGGTAAGAAGCAAAAAAAAGTCTTCTTACAAACATATGAGAGTTTGCCTGGGCAGAAAGTCAGAAATAAGAAAAATGAATAAATGGAAAAGATAAAAGCATGGATTCAATGATCAGCCACCCACAGAGCCAAGGAAATACAGTATGTGACAAAAGATCAATGGTTGTTCATATTTCAGAAGCCTGCTAACTGCATCAGGTGGAGGAGATAAAGAAGCGAATGGAAGGATTGGAAAGTCTGGCCAGCAAGATAGGCAGCACAGACTGGCATGAAAATTGCAGCTAGTGAAAATGGGTGATAAACACAAGCGTACAGTGCTGCATCACTCACTGGTTTGGCGGTTATCTTATCATTGGGGAAAGGGGCTTAAATAATTATACCAAGTGATCCTTTATGCAGAAACAAAGCATAGACGCATGAAAACAAAGGGGCTAAACAACTTCCTCCAAGCAGGCTCATTAAGTTTAGCTGAAAATAAGTAAACATGACAATAGGGTAGAGTTCAAAAAATGTGATACAGAATGTATGAATTGCTTTCTCTGATACCCGGATGAGCTTCTATTTCCCAATTGTTGTGGGATCTTAGGTCAATGCCAGTCTGTACACACATGCAAATGTCAACAAAGGATTTTGAAACTATAAAAATTAGGGTTTGTAGTTAAAGTGCCTTTTCATCATTTACCATAGAGGCGAGGGCATGCTGCTATAATCTATATTACTATGTATTCTGTCTTCCCGCTGAGATCTAAAATGAATGTTCTCACCACTAGTGCTCATTAAAGACCAGACAGCTGTAGGATCCGGGACAACTTCAGAACTGGGGAATTGCATTTGGGTCATTACACTAAATTTCCTTGCACTTTCAAATAGATTGAGTTCTGTTTTACATTACCTATGAAAAACTTGTGTGTACTGTTCTTTTGCCATCTTAAATAATGGCCCCATATTCTATCCATGAAGCAGCTGCAGTTTGATGGTGGATGAAGTGATTCACATTATATACTTGGTAAAACATTTCAGCATCTTTCTAGATGAAAACTATCTAAACATAAGATATTATTGATTATTTTATTTATTACATGCATAGTCAGGCATGTTTGTAATTAGAGCAAATAAGGCATGGGACTAATCATACTGATTTCCCATTTCATTGACCCTGTGGAATTCTATTTAATTGTAAGTTTTGGAACTGAAAAAAAACAACAACCCAAACCTGTGCTAAATAAAAGTTATATTATGCTTAGAATTTAGCTGAACGTAGCATCCTCAGGTCACATAAGCAAAATATGGATATATAATCTAGATAAATCAGAGATGCACAAACAGTTGGAAAACTGTGCTCAGAGAATTATCAATGGTTTACAGTAAAGCTGGAAGAGCTTATCAAATGAGAATCCACAGGGATTTCTTCTGGGTTTAGTTCAATTCAATATCTTTATACATTATTTGGAAAACAGCATAGATATAAGACTTGCAGATGATACCAAGCTGGGAGGGTTACATGAATTTAGGATTATAATGCAAAATGATCTTGACAAACTAAAAAATAAATGTTCTGAAATAAATAGAGAATAGGATAAAATTCAAAAGGGCAAATGCAGGCTACTAACTTAAAAAGATATAATCAATTTACAAAACATAGAATGGGAAATGACTATCTTGGAAAGATCACTGCAGAAATGATCTGAGAGTTATAGTGGATCACAAACTAAGTTTGAGACAACAACTATTGCAAAAAAGTGAGCATTTTTCTGAGCTGTATGAATGTGACTGTTGTAAACAAGATATAGGAAGTAATTCTTCCACTCTGCTCAGCACTGATAAGTCCTTAATTGGCATATGATGTCTGGGCTAGGGATGCATTAGCATAGTCGATTAACCGTTTAACCGATAAGCAAAAAGATTATAGGTTAATGCTATAGACTACACACATTCCCCCCTCCCCCTTGCCAGTAATTTTTTTAGCAGGCTGGCTGCATATCTTTTTCTGATTTACTTTCGAAAGAGGCTTTTCCGAAATTTGGCATGTCTACACGAGGTTTACGGGGATGGCAAAAAGAGCGTGTCTGCTTTTTCAAAAATGTTTTCGAAAAAGAAGACGCGTTCCTTGGATTTTCCCCAGAAAAGCAATGCAGTCTATACATAATCTGAGGACAGGACAGGAAGTAATGGACTTAACATGCAAAAGGTAGATTTAAGAGACATTAGGAAAATCTTCCTAACTTAAAGGATAGTTAAGCACTGTAATAAATTGCCTAGGAAGGCTGAGGAATCTCCATCATTGTGAGGTTTTAAAAATAGGTTAGATAAACATCAGTCAGCCAGGGTCTAAATAATACATAAGCTATGGCTGCACTAGAGACCTTACAGCGGAATAGCTCATCAATGTGGCTGCACTGCTATAGGCTCTCAAGTGTAGACCCTCAAAGCTAATGAGAGAGAGCTCTCCCATCAACTTAACTGATTTACCTACTAAGAGATCCTCCCACAATAGTGCTGTCCTAACCAGCACTCACATTGGTGTAACATATTTTGCTGTGTGGGTGGCTTATTCATGTCCCTGAGAGACATCAGTTATACTGATGTGTTAGTCTAGACATAGCCTTAGTTTTGGCTCAGAACAATGGACTGGACTAGATGACGTAGTGTGAGGACCATTCCAATCCTAGTAAAGAGACACAATATAATCAGTGACAATGCTTGCTGATCCACATTGCTCTTCCGATGTTTCTTAATCTTGCTCTAAAAATACTATTTGCAAGTGTAGGAAGGCAACTGACTTAATATTTATGCAACCCATCCAACTACAGAATGCACTTCACATTTGAAATTCCCAGAGTATAAAAGTAACATCTCCTCTGGGAAGCAGGCAGGGGAATCTTATTCACTCCCACATGTAAAAGTGTGTTACAGGATACACAAAATAGTGAAGTACACTATAAACACCAAGAGTTTTGGTAGATTTTAAAGAGCAGAGAGAATAACAATTTCCCACAATGTCAGAGGGAGGTACATAAAGGATTCTTGTAGATGAAGGGAATAACAAGTTTTTGAGACAATCCCAAGAATACCCACAAAAGTTGGAAGCAGCACCAGAGACAGTACAGCGAGTTAGGACTTGTTGAACTGAGGTGGATTGAATCTGAAGGACAGAATCTAGGGAACTTTGTGAGTGAAGGACTAATAAGATAATATGGGCCAGATAAGTATTCCAAAATTCTGAATCTATGTCTATTGAAAAAACCTTTATGTAGTCTCTCCTTGTGACTTGAAAGATTTATGTATAAAGAAATATGTCTAAAACATTTACTCTGTGAATGCAATGTCAGCTGCAATGTCATGCACATCTTCTAAAGAAGAGAGAGGAATGAAATGCTACACTATAATGCTTTATGTTTGACATGACTAGAAAGCAGCACTTCCCTTTTCAATGAGGTAAATCTTTTTTTCAATCCAGTTCTTTTTCCATATAACATCTAAAAAAAGCAGTATTAAAGGTCAGTATCCACATTTGTCATCTACTCTATGGGTTCCAATGATGTGGAATGAATCAAGACTATGCCTCCAGAGAACAATCTGAAGGAACACTAGTTCACTAGAAGTCTTCTCTACATTCACAAAACAAGCTCTTTTACATTGTCTATTTCTGTGGAAAATAATTACAACACCTGTGTAAAGTTGGAGTTCACTGTGAACCTCACCCTGTGTAATGGGGCATAGTGAAGGCAGAGTAGTTGGTTTGCAGGATCTGTAATGGGATCCCAATTTATTTTTAACACTGTTGTTTTTCCACAGCCTCAGACACTTGTCTTTTGGTGACAGCTCCAATGTTCTGAGTGGTTTGGTTGCTGACCAGTATGTTACAAAGATCTTCACACATCAGCAAGTCACAGTTCATTATTGCAACTGAATTCTCATATTACAGATGCCTTTAAATATTACCTCATTATTTTGGGGGCTGACATGGTTTTTGGCACTACAGCCACTGTCTTTATTGTATTCTGCTTTTGAAAATAGGTATAGAACAGTTACAATTTGAATATAACATTCATTAAAAATCCTAACCAATTGCTTTTAGAGATTTGACACTGGAAATAGTGCAGCTTCTTCTTCTTGGCAATTTTATAAAAACTCCAAGAGACCTGCCAGCCTCATGGTGACACATATATTAGTATCTGCCAGAGTCAGAAGGGTTAAGATTTGGTGTACAAACTTTAATGATGACTTTACACTTACAGTAAGAACGATCTGGAAATGCAAACATACATTTATTATATGTCACTGTCTTGCCTTTCCCTCTCCTGCACTTATCTACATATGTTTTGGGTGAGTAATGACTTTAGTTTGCTGCTAAACTCTCAGAATAGCTCAGAAGAGAGAGACACTGTCAGACCTCAGGCAGAACATTGTAACTGAGGAAGTGGAACTGCAACACAAAAGAAAAGAAAAGAAAAGAAAAGAAAAGAAAAGAAAGGAAAAGAAAAGGCACCACAACTAAACAGCAAATACCATGCTCAAGCTCATTACAACTAAAAGGATTTTTGCATATTCACATTCACATACTCACATGACAGGTTTTCAACTAATATATTTCCAATATTCTTGCACACATGTGTTATAAAAGTTCACATGTCTCTGAGAAACATTCAATTACATTGACCCTTTTTGATGAGTTGGTTAATTATAACACAATCCAATAAAACAACAATAATCTGCTTATGAAAAACACATTAAGATTCCTTGCAGAAGTTTTTTGAAGTGGAACATATTTTCTAAAATATATAAATAATAATAATAATAATAATAATAACTTTTTAAAGTCCAATATAAAGCACAGTCCTGCAAATTGTATTGTATCTGCAGAGTTCTCTATGTGCAGAATATGTGGTCATGTTGCATATATCAGATGTTGCATTTTCTATTCAGGTTATTACTGTTAAAATTTCCCTTTAGGATTATTGTGATGCATTGGGGGTTCACCTTCACCTGAAAGGGTTAACCTGGGGTGTTTCGGTACTGTTCAGCTTTCAGACCCCTGACACCATAACCTATTCACAACACAATGGCTTCACTCACTCTATTAGCCTGGTTATTCCTTGTAGGGTGACACGAAAGAGCCTCTCCTGCATCTACCCAAATTGTCTCTCCCACAGTGTCCAGTCCTTCTTTTAGGATCCTCATAGAAGTTCTTAAGTTTGATGCCTCCAAAGAGACAAACTACACACCAGAATATACAAGCTGAGGATTTTACACGTTAATTAAATATACAGTACTGAGATGGTTTTCTAAAAGTAAAATAAGGATTAACAATAAAATGAAGATACCAAGTAGTAGAAATTGGGATCGAAATGGTTAATATGCATCTACAGGCAAATCTACATTGCAAGGCTGCATTGGTGCAGCTGTACTGCTGGAGCACATTTGGTGAAGACATACTATGGTGATGAGATAGTGCTCTCCCATCAGCATAAGTACTCCACCTTCACGAGAGGTAGAAGCTAAGTCAGCAGGAGAGGGTCTCTCTCATGCTGACATAGCACCGCTGCGGACAGCACTTTGGTTGCTGTAACTTGCGTCACTAGCGGAAGGGGAGATCTTATTGATTATTAACACTTCTGAGCAACATAAATTACATCAACTTAAGCAGTAGTGTAGACAGGCTTTAAGACTAAAGTCTAACTGAACATAGTGGAGCCTTTTGTTCAGAGTAGCTTTCTTACCCCAGTCATTTCCCCAACATGCCCGGCGAGTCTGTAGTGAGGATTCAACACAGAGCTCAATGAACTTGGTTCCTTTGTCTCCTCTGGTGGAAGATAACCCATTTCCCCCCCTAGTTTCTTCTATTCCATCAAGGGCCAGGATGGTTTCCCAGTGGATTCAGTCTTCAGCCTCATCTTCAAACTTCATCAATCAAGAATATTAATGATCAATGAGTTACTAGTTTTACAACAATATTTTCCAAGACACCTTTTAAATAAACATCATGACAGCTCTGTGAGGGATGCGCTGAATTGGGAAAGCCAACTGACTTTGCTACATATCAGAGAATGCCTTATTCTCTGGCACTGGGGTGCTCTTAGAATAAGAATTATCTTTAATGCACACTCTATAACACACAGCATGTGAAACATAGCTCAACTAATTTTCAAAGAGAAATCTTTAACAATTGAATACCTGATCTTCCAACCTTAAAGTTGCAGTAAAGCTGTTTTGTTTTTGTTTGTTCTCTTCAACACACTTAACACATCTGTATAAACATCAGTACATATATACTGTACCTGTGGGACATAGAAAAAAATCACATATAGACTGTACTGTAGGACAATAGCAGATAATTTATTTTTTCAGCCAGCCCCTGAATGCTTCCACACTTACAATGAAGAATACACTATTTTAGGAGTAATTGTATTGATTACATACATAACTGTGCCTTGAGAGAATACTTAATTTACCAGTGATGGTACAAAATTTTCATTTTTAAAAACATTTCTTTGTCTTCCTGTAGCTTTGAAATAACCTGTTACTATTCCTCCCGTCTCCTTCAGAAGTTATGTAATGAGACTATTTAAAAGCAACAGATTGTTATTAAGCAATGTTATTAATTCCTTCTGCTCTAGACAGTTTAGGGTAAAATAATGTTTCAGTTGAGATCCGTGGGTTTTTTTTGGTCCATTGTTTTTAGAGTGAGTAGGATAAAAGGTGCATGAGTTTATTGACTGATGCCTCTATACAGAACAGGAAGGTGTTTAGATGGATGACAGCTAACAGATCTTCCTTTCAGTGTAAGTGGTTTTGAATTTATAGGAGCAAGTTTCCAGATCCACAGGCATCTGGGGCCTGGCAGAAGTCAGAGCAGCAGTGTGATTGCTCTGGTTTTCTCCACTGGCATAACATCTTTAATGGACCTCGTGCAATTGGGAAATTAAAGGTAAGAACGTCCTACTCCAATCCATCCTTTTTCACCTCTAAAATGTTCTCTCTCTCTCTTTATTTCTGGGTAGGAATGGTGGTGAGTGGTCCATGAAGCCCTCTTTAGCAGCTATCTGATTTCACTGAGCTTGCCTAAGGAATGAGAACCTTCAGCTCTTTCATAGTCACTGCACAATTTACAGGCACAAAGTGAAATTTAGACATAACTTTTTGAATTCAGCTCAGGCTTATAGTGATTGACATTAGGGATGTTAAAATGTGTTCAATTAAGTAACCATGTAACCGTTGAAAATTTCAGCAGTTATATGGTTACATGTGGGGTGCAGTCGGCTCCCCAGGAGTCAGTGAGTGCAGGGAACCGGCTTTTAAGCTGGCTCCTCTCGCATACCGGCTCCTGCCTGCTTCTCCCTCTGCCCCGCTCCCTTGTGAGGGGTAGGCAGACCCCTGAGAACCAGTGCATGCAGGGTGCTGTCTTTTAAGCTGGCTCCCCGCACGTACCGGGAGCCTGCGTGTAACTGTGAACATTAACCAATGAGCTCAGGCTCATCAGTTAACCATGGACATGGTTACACTTTCACATCCATTATTGATATTTGTCAACCTATGATCATTGTTGAAATGGATATAAGGAAAATTAGTCTGTTGATTACACACAAAAAAATCACAGTTCCTATTTGATAATAGGTACTAGCTACAGTGAAACACAAGACACATACCACAGTTACATGAGTTTCAATCTTTGCTTATTACATACTACACCAAAAAGCATGTGTTGTATTCTTTCTGTTCATGTGCATGATAACCATTCAACATAGCCTCAAGCTGAACTTAGCAGTAAAAGTGACCAGAACTACAAAGAATACAAAACAGTTGCTTCTAATCACAGCCTATAAAATCAGCAAGTGCTTTGTAATACAAAACTTTCCAACATAGAGCTCCCTTGGTGAAATGAAGTTTTAAAATGTCAGGCTAGATCCCAAAGGTTTAGATGCAGTGTCAACTGCTGAGATTTGGAAGTTTTTCCCCCTTCCTCTCCTTTTTGCATTAAGTGAGTACTGAGTGAGCTGAAAATAGCATTTTCAGAGGCAGGCAGTGAGCTCTGACAGTACCGACAGGCATCACTGACATAATATGAGCTACAATGAATGCTCAGGGGAAAAGACCTTGTCTATTCCTGGCTCTCTTGCAGATGCATTTTTGATAATCTGCAATATAATTTTTAAATAACTGCAGTAAAAAGAGGGGAATAAAATTACATTGCAGCTCCTTTCCTCAAATCTGTCAGATTCAAAAGCTCATTGAGTTCACCTCTCCCCTCAGATTTTTACTTCAGAAATAGAACTGGCAGCATCAGCTTCTTCAAGGGCTTCATGCTACAAGGTGTGGTTCAGCCTCAACTCTCTCTGATTTCAGTTGGAACTGATACTTCGCAGCTGGTCAGAGTGCTCTGAAGCCCCTCACCAGACCATGTGTCTCATGTGGGTGCTTTGGTTTTAAGTAGAGATGGGTTAAATCATTATACCAGATCTGAAGGGCAAACTTCTATAAAGGGCAGAAGCAAAACTCTGTTTGGGTATATACCCAGAGAGAGGTTGAAAACTGGATTCTATCTAACCTTTCCCAAAATTTTGGATGTTAGACCCAGGTAGGAGTTTATGCTGGTAAAATCAATGGAATTGCACATATGCTTAAAGTGAAGTAAATGCTTAGGTATCTTGCCAGTTTTGACAAATCACAAAGATTGATTGGAGCTGTAATAAAGCTTGTTGGGACCTGTGTTTGGTTCACTAACCTCTTGTTTTAAGAAGACTTAATACAGACATTTTCAAAACCCTTAAGACATATTGGGAGGTCATACAAAGATTTACAAATATTAATTTAAAATCACTTTAAATTAAAAGTTACTTCTATATGTTTTTGCCATTGTTCCTTTCATAGAAAATAAACACATGAACCTAATTCTTTACTTAAGGAAATCTATGGAAAAAATTAATTGTAATGAGTAGAAGTTCTGTATGAGAAGACTTAGGTTTAACGTAACTGCATGGACAAACACACTTTCCACCACCATACAAATGAAAAGCAAGTGCCTGTTGTGCATATAAAGTATAGCAGAAAAATGAGCAAACTAAATAGCTATTAACATAAAAAGCAACATTAGCACTGAACTGCACTTAATGTTATTCTGTATCATTTAAAACAGATTTCCAAAACATTAAATATCCTTTCAGGCTTGTTGGAATCTTGTTCCAGTAAAAGTTGATGTGCTTATTTCTGGATGTGTTCGCACAGCTGTTTTCAGAAGTTCTGCAAAATTTGAATTTACTTAAAAATCAAACTGCAGAGCTATTCATTTTAAGAATGTTAATAATATGCTTCATTTTCATGAGAATATATCCACACAAGAGAAACCCTGTGTGTTAGAGGTGGAGAAGGAGAAGACAGAGAGACATTGCCATCAACGATTTAAATTACCTTTTGACTATATGAAGTTTTGGTTGTAATAATTAGACTAAGGACTTCTAAAAGCAGAATAGAAACTGTTCTTTTAATTACACTGCTCTACAGCCAAAATGCTTCTGAAATAAATGTAGTCAAACTTTCCTAATTCTGGGTCACTGAGAACGAAAATGATGCTTAAAATTGTTGATTGGCTCTAGTTTTCAAGATATGCTATTGGGTCAGTATATACGACCCTTGACTTGGGAATGGCGGAGGATAAGTGAGTTATAAAGGGAAGGGATCTCAATTTCAACCAGAAATGACTAAAATACATCTTTGACTGGATCTATGAATAAATCTATGACTGGGTTTGGACAGTACTTGCTTTTAGGCAAAACAATGAATGATGCAATCTGAAGCTGGTATTGTCATACATGATATGAATTGCATCATGTTATTCCTAGAAGTCATGGATGATGCAATCATAACGAAGCTTACATCACTCTGCTGAACAAATTGCCCTATATCAGCTCTAGAAATCATACAGTGTCGTGCTCTCTTATTTGTCAGTGTTTGATTTTGCAAAGGGACACATTTCTGTTTAGCCAAAGTGAGCAGAGATGTCTCAGATTGTGTGAACAGTGCAGATAACTTCTGCTATGTTTGTGGTGAAGTGACTTTTGCATCACAAAAGCGCAGTATAACCACTATGGTTAAGAAAGCCTATCACCTTTATTTTGGCTGCAAAATTGGAGATCAGGACAAGAGGTGGGCCCCACACATAGGCTGCAACACTTGTACAACAAATCTTTGCCAGTGCAACAAAACTTGTGCAACAAAACTTCTAAAAAATTGTAGACCAGTGTTACTAAATTAAAATAAATTCATTAACAGTGCTTTGGCCAAAACTATGTCATTTTCCCTCTCTCTCATACAAACACTATTATATTTAATGATGTAGTGAAAATATCATATTTCAACTACAAAATCTACTTTAAGTTTTAAAACTGACACATGACATTAAAAAGTAAAAATTGTAAATGTGTTTCTTAAATATATTTGATTAATTGAATTAATCAAAGCATAATCTTTCTCCATTTTAATAGTCAGCCCAGCACAAGCTGCAAAACTTCTAACACGGCTGAGGCAACAGGGAAATACGAATGGACAGACTCCAGATTAATTTATGTTTCTTCTTTATTATTTGGTGCTTCTCCACAGTTAGGAACTCCATTCAGGTTTATTAATTAAGTGTGGAGAAGCACCAAATAATAAAGAAGAAACATAAATTAATCTGGAATTAGTGAATTAATCAATTAATCATACTTTCCCTTATTATTACCTTTCCCATTAATGATGTAAAAAACAGGACAGAAAAAATACAGGTTGGACCTCCCTGGTCCAGCACCGTTGGGACCTGAGCTGTCCCGGCTGCCAACAATTACACTGCAACTGGGGGTTCCCTGGCTGGGGCCAGGTGTCCCCAGTGACCTGGCCCTGCTAACACTGGGGGGTTTCCTGGCCAGGGTGGGGACTCCCCGGCTGCCGCCTAGCCCCACTGACAGTGGGGGTTTCAGGCCAGGATGGGGACTCCCCAGATACCAGCTAGCCCAGCCGGGGCTCCCCAGTCCCTGCGTTGCTCCTGCCTCCAGAGCTTTTTGGTCCAGCAACATCTGTGGCCCTGCCAGACCACAAATATTGCCAGACCAGAAAGTCCTGGATTTGAGAGGTTCAACCTGTATTCAATCCAAACGTCAAATCCAAACCTTCCCCTGCCCCACCCAGGAAATGTAGCCACACCTTTCAGGAATATATTATATCTGGCAGATGTTCCCCTTCTCAGAGCCATGGCACTTCAATGTCACAGAGCAATCTCTGAAGGATCTTGACATAAGAAAGAAAAATGAAGTAAATCCAGGACGTTCTCTCCTCACTGAACTTTTGCTCCATAGCTTAGAGCATTTTACTGCCTCCAGCAGGGGGGCACTATTTGTTCCATTGAGTTATTCTGCTCTGGAGTGCATTAAAATGCAGTCTGCTCTAGAAAAACTGAGCAATTTACAACATTTAGCTTAGCGTGTTGCCTCTCTGAGGAAAGACTGTTTTCCTTTTCTATAAACAATGAAGGACATGTTTTCAAAAGTGGATTCTAAATGTGTGCCCAAAAGTATTTAAATGCAATCCCAAACTTGTGTTTGTGCACCTCACATATTAATTTGCATATGTAAATGATATTACTGGGTATGAACACAAAGTAAAAATATACATTAAAATTTTAAGGCTTACTACTAAGTTGTCTGCCAAAAAAAGTATAGTTTTCCAGTGCCTTAGTAGCCCCTGGATAGAGGTGATGTGTGTGTGGGGGTGGGGGGGAGGAGCGGTTAGTGTTGGTTTCCCTCCTCCAATTTGGTGCTTGGCTTGTACTGAGGATGCTCAGTAACACTGCTGAAGCCTCTGTCCTCAATCCACCCCACCCTCCCGCCCCACTCTCACTCTCTTCTCCCCTCCACCCCAACATGGCAGGAACAGGTCTCTCCCCCACAGCCAAAATCTGAAATTGCACCCCTGCAAAAGGCCCAGGATCTAAAATAAGTGCATTCAGAGGCTATGTCTACACAGCAGCGTTATTTGGGAATAACTGATGTTATTCTGAAATAACAAAGAGTGCAGCTACACAGCAGGCTATGATTTCAAAATAATTTGGAGATGGAGGACTTCTTACTCCGACTCCGGTAACCTTCATTTCACAAGGCGCAAGGGAAGTTGAAGGAAGAGTGTTCTTCCTTCAACTTCCTGCTGTGTAGACAGCGCCAAAAGCTGAATTAATCTATTTCAACTTCAGCTACACAATTGATGTAGCTGAAGTTGTGTAGCTTAATTCAACTTTTGCTCTGCTGCGTAGACATGCCCAGAGAGTCCAGAAAGGCAACAGAATGCAGGTAGTCCCATAACAGTAAGAGTTAACATTTGGCTACAAATAAATAAACCAACCTTCTCCCACCCACTGCCGCTATCACCTCCAAATGTGACTTCACATTTGCCTGAGTATAAAAAGAAAACATTTTTGTGCTTCGTATTAAGTTTGTTCAGCACCAGTCTGTTTGACCCATTTCATCCTTCCAGCCCACTATACTGTTTTATAGGTACTTTGCCCCCCTATCTGGCCAGTTCATAACTAGGATTTGATTCACATTCAGAAGCATTCTTATTTCATTGAGAATGTTCAGAACTCCTCTTGAACGCCAATATCCTTCTCTTTGAATCTTTCATTGTCACCCATGTCTCACATCCGTTCAACATGCTGCTAAATACATACGTTTTCAAGATGCTCGGCTTCATTCCTAAGCTAATCGCTTTACTTTTCCAGATCTTATCCATTACCTTCAAACTCGCTCTTGCTTTCGCTATTGTAGTCGCTATTTCCTTCTTACAGTCTAGATTATACGTCATGTTGCTCCCCTAATACGTGAACTTCTCTGCGTTCTCTAGTTCAATCCCATCTACACTGATCTTCCTTCCTATTTCCTTATCTCCAAATACCATTTTCTTCGTTTTATCGATATTCATAATCAGTCCATACCACTTCACTTCCTCATTTAGCACCTGCACCATTCTCAGTAACTTCTTTTCATCTTCCTTGATGATAACTATATCATCCGCTCAAGTTGTTAATTCTCATCCCGTACACCAATATCCCTTTTACCTCTTCCTTGATCTTGTCCATTGCTCTCTCTGGGTGTGTGATGAAGATACTCGGCAATATTGGATCTCCTTGTCTCGTACCTCTACTTGTTCTAAACCAACTTCCCAACTCTCCGTACGTTCTCATCACTGCCTCCGCATTATCGTTGATATCCTTCAACAACCGTATCAGTCTATTATCCACTCCAACACTGCCCAAGTCACTTTCTGATCTATACTGTCAAATGCCTTCTGAAAATCGCCAAAGCAATTGTAGATGTTCTTATTGTAGATGTAGATGGTATAATATCTCATGTGATATCATGCAGAAATTGTTTACTGTTAACCCGCTTAATAAATCCTGCAGTTTGGAAGGACAGAAAAAAATAAATAGATCATTGGATTCCAAAATGGTAAGATGTTCCAGGTGGGATTACTGCCTGGGTGGGTGGAGGTATTGAACCCACTGCCCTGTGCTCCAGAGGCTGATGCCTTATCCCCAAATTCACTGGGGATCCCACTCTACCGCCCTACCTTCAGCAGGTCCCTTATCCTGCTTTCCAAATGCAGGAGCCAGCTCCATCCCTAGGGCAGCTGGTCATTTAAAAAATAATTATTTAAAGGTTCCTTCAAACTGCATTGAATGCAGAGTACAATTAATATTGTATTTCTTCATTATGGGTTGAACCTCCCTGTCTGGCTCCCTTCGGACATGACTGGTCCTGGATGAGGGATTTTTCTGGACTAGGGGAGGTCATTTCTGGCCCACTGCTACTGGCCCACCCTGCTATGCCCCCTGGGGATCCTGGCTCCCCTCCACAGCCCAGCTAAGCTGCATGCTGGCTCCTGGCCTCCCCCCCCCAGTTAAGCCATGAGTCAGGCTTCCCAGCTCTTCCCACCCCTGCATCCCAGCTGCGCATGCATCCCTCTCTCCCCTGCGTAGCTCCCCCTCCCCCCAACGCCACCCCCCCTCACAGCACTTTAGGACTCTCTAGTCTTGGAACATCCATTCCAGTTTATAAAGGTGCAACATGTACATGGAATTTAATCAGGGAATATATATTGAACTAGAACATCTTCCATACATAGCTCTCACTCATCTGAATCTAAAATAGGTGGTCATGTTTTAGGCATACATTGTTGAGAATATACTTCAATATTGGAGATGCTTTCAATTAAATGCTAGCACAATTATTTGTTCATGTAATTGCACCTAACTACTGTACAAAATCTGCACTAGCAATGCAGATAATACATATTCTAAATGGGTGCAATGTGGATGGCTATTATTGGGCCTGAAATTCATCTGCTGAATTAATGTTTCATCCATAATACTAGGAGAGGCCTGATTAAAAATCCCTAGGTGAAATCCTGGCCCCATTGAAGTTAATGGCTAAAGTTCCAATGACTGCAATAGTTTCAAGATTTTACCAGTGGGATTTTGTTTGTAATCAGTGATTTTTGCAGAATTAATTGGTGTACTATACTCAATTCTTGGTGAAAGGGGGTTTGCAAGTCATGATGACTTAGGGTTTGAAAATACTTGGTATATATTATTTCCACTTAAAACTTATGCTCTCTGTGAACAAGGGGATGAAACAGCAGGGTACTGGTGTGAAGGGGAGCATTCTGAATGCATTCTTCTCTCTTGCTCTACAGGCAGCTGGAGGGGGAATGGAATGAGAGACATCGCATCTGGCTCCGTGCCTTTGCACTAGGGTATTTCTTCTGGGATCTGATACACTGGCTCTTTGGCCAGATTGCATGGCTATGTAACATAAAAAAAGCTGTACTAACACAGCATGAATTTGATCCTAAGTGTCCTTTCTTACCACTACTGCAGAAATGAAGATGCTCTGCTGATTACTCTCCAAAACCACATTATTCTGTCCCACACTTAAGTGCTGCTAATACAGTTAGTGTAGCATTACAAGTGCACATCCCATGGAACCTATTTTGCTTTCACTGAATGTACAGATAATTATGTAAGTATCCAGGTTAGATTGTTAAAAATATTCTTCTATGCAGCTAGAAACCCACGTATTAGTTCTTGGAGTAACGTAGATGAAAGGCTAAAACTGGCAGTCATTTCAATACATATACTGAGAAATTAAATGCACTAAAATAGATGTAAAATAGCTTTAAAAGGTTAATGGAAAATCATCTTTTAGGTCATAAGTCATAACACTCCACAGTAAAAATCTGATAAAGGCATTTCAATGTCATAAGAAGAAAAATATTTCATCTTTAAAAAAAAATGGGGACTAAAACATGCAAGGCACTCACAAATATTTCTTTAAAAAAGACAAATTAATGACAGTTAATGCATTTATCTTTAATAAGTAAATATTCAACAGCAGAAATAAGAAGCATATGCAAGATTTGTCCTCATTGCAATCTTTTCTTAAACACCTACTTGATATTAACATAAGAGTGGCCATACTGGGTCAGACCAAAGTTTCATTTGTCCCTGTATCCTGTCTTCCAACGGAGACAATGTCAAGTGCCCCAGACCGAATAAACAGAACAGGTTTATTTGTGATCATGTTATCCATCCCCTCGCACCCATTCCCATTTTCTGGCAAACAGAGACACCGGGGACACTATCCCAACCCATTCTTGCTAATAGCTATTGGATTGACCTATTCTCCATGAACTTACCTAGTTTTTTTTAAACTGTTATAATCTTGGCTTTCACAGCAATCTCTGGCAAGGAGTTCCACAGGGAGACTGAGCGCTGTGGGAAGAAGTACTTCCTTTTGTTTATTTTAAACCTGTTGTCTATTAATTTCATTTAATTAATTTCATTCACTAGGTGACTCCTAGTTCTTGGGTTACAAGAAGGAGTAAACAACACTCATTTACTTTCTCCACACCAATCATGATTTTATAGACCTCTATCATATTCACTATGTCCCCTTGTTTGTCTCTTTACTAAGCTGAAAAGTCCCAGTCTTCTTAATCTTTTCTCATTTGGCAGCCATTCTGTACCTCTAATAATTTTTGTTGACCTTTGCTGAACCTTTTCTGATTCCAATATATATCTATATCTATATTGAGAGGGGGCAACCACATCTGCATCCAGTATTCAAAGTGTGGATGTACCATGGACTTACATAGCGGTAATGACATTTTCTGTTTTATTATCTATCCATTTCTTAATGTTTTTCAACATTCTGTTCACTTTTTTGACTGCACATTAGGTGGATATTTTCAGAGAACTATGCACAGGGAGTCCAAGATCTCTTTCCTGAGTGATAACTGCTAATTAATATCTCTTCATGTTCTCTGTCTAGTTGGGATTATATTTTCCAATGTGCATAGGTGACTTATGGTAGAACTTGGGAGGTACGCTGCTCCCTATGTCCACCAAAAATGTAATGGCAAAATAGGGTGTCCCCACATGGCCCTCAGGATGGCCCTCCCTGTACCCACACACCTTCCAATATGCATTACTTTGCATTTATCAACACTGAATTTCATCAGCCATGGTGTTACCCAATCACCTGGTTTTTGAGATACTTTTGTAGCTTTTCACAGTCTGCATGGAACTTCACTATCTTGAGTAGTTGTGTATCATCTGCAAATTTTGCCATGTCGCTATTTACCCCTTCTTTTAGATCATTTATGAGTAAGTTGAATAGGACCAGTCCCAGTTTATCAATTTGATCCAAAATCTTCTTCAATGCAACCTCAATCTGGGACCGTTCCTCAGATTTGTCCCCTAGAAAGAATGGCTCAGTTTTGGGAAACTCCCTACCTTCTCAGCTGTGAAGACCAGTGCTAAGTTTCTCCTCAATGGTCTTCTTATCCTTCGGTGCTCCTTTAGTATCTTTATGATCCAGTGGTCCCACTGTTGTTCAGCAGTCTTCCTGGTTTTGATTTACTTAAAGAATTGTTATTAATTTTGAATCTTTGGCTAGCTGTTCTTCACATTCTTTTTTGTCCTCCTAATTATATTTTTATAGTTTATTTGATAGAGTTTATGCTCCTTTATATTTTTCCTCACTAGGATTTATCTTCTTTTTTTTGTTAAAGGCGTGCTTTCATGTATCTCACTGCTTCTAGACACAGAGACACTTTTTTGGTTCTCTTATTGTATATATTTAATTTGGGATATACATTTAAGCTGCCTTTATTATAGTGTCTTTAAAAAGTTTCCATGCAGCTTGCAGGGATTTCACTTTGGACACAATATCTTTTAATTCCTATTTAAGTAACTTCCTCATTTACATGAAGCCTTCTTTCTGAAATTAAATGCTACAGTGTTGGGCTGTTGTATTTTTCCACCACAGAGATGTTAAATTTAATTATATTATGATTCCTATTAACAAGCAGTTCAACTGAACTCACCTCTTGGACTAGATCTTGTGTTCCATTTGGGCCTAAATGAAGGATAAGCTATGTATTTTATAGTGCTGCTTCATAGCAAGCTAATTTAGATTCTTTACGAAATGCCTAAAGTTAATGAGGAAACTTTCCAGTATAGACAAAGACAATATATTTTGCTCTTCATCCAAAGGAGCTTGGCTGTTCTGTTTCACCTCAGTGCTTGTGTGCTGCTGCTTCAGCAGCATTGTAAAATGGAGAGAAGCAATGTGAAAAGATTCCTGAAGGGATTCACCCTCTTTTGTGGTCCAAAGTGAAGGCATAGCCAGCAACACACATATAGGAAACGTTTTCTTTTTTTTCCTAGAGTCTGTTTTTATACCAAAAACTAACAGCTTCTGCAACCTATATTCAGAAAATGGATGTAACACAACACACAGATGATGCCATTTCAAGGGGCGTGGCATCCAAAGTTTACTTTCAACTCTATTACAAGTCATGTCAATGGAAAATGCCAAAATGTCAAAGGACATGCCAAAATTCTGCATGGCTACACTAATTTATAAAACAGCTGAGCTGAGTTAGTGGAAATAGGAGCTGCATTGCTCACACAAAAGTTGAATTTCATTCTTAGGGGTAGGTTCTGTTCTCTGTTACACAAATATACATCCAGATGTTGATAGTTATTCTGAATGTACTGTGGTGTAAATGATAGCAGAATCTCACCCCTAGTTTTTAAGTTTTATGCAACATAAAATATGTATGGATGCCTGACATCTTTTCCTTTCATTACATACAAAAATGACTCTCTCTGCCTTCTAAAATAACACTTTAAAATCACAAGAAGCTGCCAAAAACCTGTCACAGATAGTAATCTATTTGCCCAGGTTCCTGAATAATAACGAAAGAGAAGAAACTGAGTGTCAGTTCGTAGCACATAAATTAATGCTTCATATTCACAATTAGGTCTTCTCAGTAAAAAAAAATACATAATCCCATTTGATATTGGTACAGCTTTTATTCATTTTCATATGAACAACCAGTTAGTGATATGGTAGAATACATATTCAAGTATCAATAACAAATAGGATTAAAAGTTTGAAATTAAAGTAAGCTTCAAGGACATTTATACTGGGAAGGGTATTTCTGTTGTGATTCTGAGTATAAACCCCATGCTGTAAGGGAAAATAAGGTCTTTTCTCCCCCTTTTTGGAGAAACGGGCCAAGCTAGCTCTGACGTTTCATTTATTATACGCTAATTTCAGCACTCTGCATTTCTGTACAGTATTTTAGGTTGTATTTTTTGGGATTTGGGCACTGTTTTTGGAAGTGATATAAAATGATTTCCGCAAATGCAATTCAGGGTTAGCTATGCCTTTGACTTCTCTCTCCAGCTGTGTAGGTGCACCCCTTTTAAATTACAGATGCAGTGCCTGCAGTTCTATCAAATTGCAATTCCACCATTCACCTTACTTTTAGAGTGGGGCTCCAGACCTCTGTTCACCAACCATATTTCCTTAGCAGGGCTTGGTGCTGATCAGAGATTTCCCTTTGGGAGCTGTTGAACAGTAGGTAAATAGGATGGCACAGGACAATTTTTTCAAAGCAAAATAGCTTACTGGGGAACACATTACTGTCTGCTTCTCTGCACACACTGACTCTACCCTCTGTGTTTTAGGGCAATCTTAACTGTATCCATTTCAAAGTTCTTTTTTTGTGCCCTAGATCTCTCGAATTGTGTCAAGACAAATTAAACATCCCACCAGGGCAGCGGGTGATAGACCTTATATTTGGCTAATTGTACTGACAGATAAGCACCAGCAATTGAGTTAACTAAGCACGTTGTCTGCCTTCCTGCAGACTTAGTGAGCCAATATTTTAAAAATTGAATTAATACAATATTCATAAAAATAGCACAGACCTCTCCCACATTCTTCAGAGTATAAATAAAATGAGGGAGGATATTTTGACAGGCTCATATCAGAAGTGGGTCATCACAGAATCATAAGACTGGAAGGGAACCCAAAAAGTCAACAGTTCCAGTCCCCTGCATGCATAGGACCAAGCACCATCTAGACCAATGGTGAACAACCTGTGGCCCAAGGGTCACATGCAGCCCATCAGGATTATATGTGTGGTCCACATTTTGTTTACTACAGCACATGTAGAGAGTTGCCAGATTCTGCTAGTTTCTCCCTCAGAGGGTTTTTCTACTAGTATTACTAAAATGACCTGCATGTAAAGTTAGGGAACATGAAGTGACGTGTGTGCTGATTGCACTCAACATTGACTGTGAGAGCTGAACATCATAGTTCCTGCTAAGATGCATGCCTGCACAGACAAAATTCTTCCCCTGCCTACCTCCTCTGGAGAGCTGCGCAGCAAGCAGCTGCTTCAGCAGGTGGGGCTGGCTGAGAGGGTATGGTAAAGGAGCCACTGAGGGGAGGCCCCGGGACCTGCCACGGCTATGTGACGGGGGAAGAGGGGAAAAGCCTGCTCCAGTGGCCAGGTCTGCCACGTGGCAGGGGGCCTGCTGTCTGTTCTGGCAGCCGATGCTGGGAACGGGACATGCCGCATGGCCAGGGGAAACGGGGTTTCTGCTCTGGCGGCTGGGAATGTGTGTGTGTGTGTGTGTGTTAATAAATCATGTGCCATGGTGGCATACATTCAAGCCAGTGCATATGACCTCAATATTGGTGCACAAGCCAAAACTCACTCCACTCATGGATGGAACATCTTAGAGGGAACACTGCTGGACACTCCCTCTGAGTCCAATCAAAGTGCTGCTATGGTTCAATCAGCACACCCCACAAATTCTAGGTAAGTAAGAACAGTTAGCAAAACTACCCTAGCCTGGGAGACCATCTTGGTTATGACAATTCTGCAGCCCACTGAGATGAAGGATGGCCACTTATGCGGCCAACTCACTAGCCTAGGTTGCTCATTGCTGTCTCTACTTGTTAACGGGGAAATAAAAAGCCACTGCATGAGTTGGGCCTAAATTCAAAATACAAAGCTTACATCTTGTTCCATAGGACTCCAGGTAAAGCAGGAAACTTCTACAACACAGTGAGCCATGCTTCTGCTTCTGAAAACCAACAGTGAATTGAAGATCTAGCGTAGTACAAATTCTATCCATATTTGAAACTTCTCTAATATGTGATGAAAGATGCACGCTGCTACAGGAGTCATCTTGTCCTAACCCTGTCAGAAAAATACATGCCCATGTGAAAATCAGTGAAATAAGTAACCATTTACATTTAAGCAGGCAACTGCGGGGGAAATTTTGCCGTACATTTCTTGTTTATGTTATGTTTTTTGTTTTAAAATCAGAAATGCAGAGTTGATGGTACTTCTAGGAGAACAACATAAATAATCAACCACACAGCTCTTAAAATGGAAAAGTCTGAGATTTATGCTATATGTCCAGTCCACAGCTCTGATCCCTAGCCAAATGCATATGATACAGATTGGGGTTAAAATATATTGAAAACTCAATTTGGTTATAACACTTTCCACATTTAGGACTGAATTTTGTCCCTTGCATCCTGAGCTGGAAGCAAGTGGAAGAAGCCTGGTTTGGCTCCGTGGGAATGGATGACCCCTTGAGTCTCTACTGGGTAATCTAGAGGTAGTCAATTATTTTTTTTGGTCAAGGTCCAGATTTCTGGGTTATGGTACAGTAAAGATCCAGACTCTAGATAAAAGAATAATAAATGGCAATAATGACTATAAATAAGTAAATATTTCAGTGTCTGTTGAAAAGAATCTGGTGGTCCAGATTTGACCTGCAGTCCATCTATTGATTACCCCACTGTAATCCCTTCTAGCTAAGGTACAATATGATGTTAAGGAACAGAAGTATCCCCAAATCTCCATGGATGCAAAGAGACTTTCTGTGATATTAACCATTTGAGGATGAGAAAATTCTGAACTAGGAATCAAATATAAGGGTTCTGATACGCAGTCTTCCAGCTACTGGAAAATATTTCCTTCGCCCTCTATTACATGAAGGCGAAGTGAGTATTCAATGGAACCTTAGGATCACCACTGACAGAATCTGTGTAACCTTAATCAATACAATTGCAGAAGCTCTCCTTTCTAGTGTATCCTAATGTTCCTTTCTTTATAGGCTACTTTAATGAGAAAGCAATAATGTTGGTGGTGAAAAGTCATGTTAAACTTTCAAAAGATAGAAACGCCAACAACTATCACATTCTGACATGTTTTTTTAACTTCCTTTTAATGTGAGCCTTTTGTTCCACTAGATAACGTTAGTTTTAAATAAGCCTACCGCAGCTTGCCAAGTACAATCTCAAAAGAGCTGTCCCTCGATGCAAATATGCATGCTGACAAAATATAGTGAAAGAAGAAAGCCTCATGTGCTCTGGATAAAAGTAGGAGGACGGGCAGCTGTCTATCCTTCAGAACCTAGGGTCCCATATTTCCCCTAGTGATTCCAAAGGCAAAAATTTCATTTACTTTGTTGGAGAGATATTGGGCCCTGATCAAGAATGCAATAGCAATTCCCAAGCTGGGAAGTCATTTGAAGATGACATTTGTGGCAAGGAAAGCAACAAAAACTGACTGTGCTGCCCATCAAAATGATTTAATTGAAAAGTCATGGGTGATAAGGGTATATTTTTCAAAAAGTTGTGCCCAGTTTTATCCATATCAACTGCATGCATTTTAACAAACAGCTGTGAAGCTAAAATTCCCATCTAACTCTTTAATATTCTCAGGCTTTCATCACTGAAATTCACAGCATCTTGAAAAGGTCACTACTGTGTTATGACCCTGATACTACAGATGGAGAGACCGAAGCAGAGAGAAATGAAGTGACTTGCCCAAAGTCACAGAATAAGTCAGGAAGAGTGTCAACAACAGAACTCAGATTTCCTGATTGTCTGTATGAGACAAGGTGCAATGCAGGTAATGGGAAGTTTTATTATTGGTAGTAGTTGTTACTATTAAAGGCTACTTTTTTCAGTTGTTCCACTACCACCTTATTTATATAATGCAGGGCCTCTGTACCTGGTAGACATCTTTAGAATGAAAACCAATCTTCTGTAGAGCAAAAATTACAGAAACTTGAGTAAACCTCCTCAGTGAAGAACCCCCTAGTCCCTTCCAGAACTGGCTGGAAAACCCCTTGCACTGTGATGCCAAATCTGAGCTGAGAACAATCTAAAAGAGAAAAGTTAATAAATGATGGTGAATTACACATACCCGGAATTTTTTTTCTTCTTATCCTGTGAATATAAATATACAAGATTTTATTTTCACAACTACCTTTGATGTTCACTACCTTGAAAGAGAATCATCCCAGATAAATTGGAAGGAAATGATTCAGCAATACTTATTGCCTTCTGATTCATTTCCTGCCTTCTTCCCCCTTTAAAGCAAGGTGCTGCCTTCAGTGGACAAGGTCTCTTCATCCTCACCATGGTCAACCCAATGAGGAGATAGTATTAATTCCCACTAACTGTAGTTCTATGCCTAATTCTTCAGATAACATGGGAGAAATATAATTATCTTGTTTAACCCAGAGTCAATAATATGGAAAGGGCCAGACGGGATTGCTATCCCAATGACAGAAGGAATGTTCCCTTCCCCTTTTACACACACACATCTTCCATTTGACTCTTTATTTAACAATGAAAGCACAAACATTTCTTGAGATTCCCAAGTGAAATGCCACTAGGTATCACAGCTGGACCAGTGGTGCTTTCGATGTGTCACACAGCAACACTTTATTACCTCAAGGACTTTATCTTAACCCGGAGTTCTAAAATATAAATGAACTGCAACTCTGACAACTTGAGATTCAGCAGAGACAAAAGAAGGATGGAAATCTTCCCAGAAATATCTCATGGGAAGAAGGCAGATTTATCTAATGCAGATAAAGATATTCATGTCCCAAGTTTTAATAAGTTCATGGTTGACGGGATGAACCACAGAGAGAGCCTTGAGCAGAAGCATGTATTCTGAATGAGATGTTAACGAAGATGAGGTGGGAAAGGGAGAAAGGAGCTCCGGGCAGAGGAATTAAATTTAATGTTGGAAGATTTTAAGCATAGTGGAAACTTCTCTGTTAAGATATTAAGGGCCAAAGGGACAATGGACCTTTGCAGGGATTTATGTTGTAGATTGTGTTAAAAATCCAAGAGCTCTTCATAGAGCCTGTTGTATTTAGATTGAATTGAGGGTGTTTGAACAGGAAAGGTCAAAGCTGTCTGTGAAAAGCCATAAAGTGAGAAGGTAAACATGCGATAAATCAGGGGATTATTTCAGAATCAGCCACCATGAAAACTTTGACTTTCCTCTGTAGGAATGGTAGTTATTTTGCTCACTGAGCCATGGGTATGTGGTTTGTCATCAAGGAACAGAGGTAAGTGCTCTCAGAATTCTGCAGTAGTAGCATTTCTGTGTTTTGACATTGCTTCCCCATGATAGGATTCATGGTCATTAGTGACAAACCCGGTCACCCACAACCACTAGTGCAGGTGAGATATGGGGCTTGGTTGACCAAAGCATACCAAAGCTTTGATATATTTCTGAAGTATAACTTAACTTAAGGAGCTTGTTGGGCTACAAAACTGGCCTAGAAATCTCAGTAGAACAGATTCTTAGGCAGCGTAAGAGGAAAAGGGGGAACATTTCTCCTTCCCAAAGGACCAAATTCTGCTTCCACTTATATGTGAGATAAATCTAGATGGACACCAGCAATTACAGAAGCATTATCCCCTAAGCAATCTAGAGCAGAATTTGGCCAAAGGGTGGAAAAAAAAGAAAAATCCTTTTAAAATCTGTAGAAAAAATAAATCT
The DNA here is from genome assembly GCA_019425775.1 of Rafetus swinhoei. Classification (NCBI taxonomy): domain Eukaryota; kingdom Metazoa; phylum Chordata; order Testudines; family Trionychidae; genus Rafetus; species Rafetus swinhoei. The sequence continues at coordinate 162,968,260 of CM033424.1, forward strand.
CAAGACAGTTTAGCCCTCACAGTCTTTCCTATTACTAATGTGTATGTTGACAGATATCTAATAGGTATTTGGCTAGATATATAGAGGAGCTCTAGATAATTCACATTAGAATTTTCAGTAGGGTATTCACTGACACTCTGTCTTATGTTTGTTCTTTTTCACTGAGCCAGATTCACTTTCTACGTACCTCAGTTTTATATTGGAGTAACGGACTTAGCTCCTGATTTACACTGCTGTAGAAAAAAAAAGCAGAATCAGGTTCAATGAGTTTGCATGTCAGCTGCTTCTGCCTTCCATATTTGGAGCTCTGTCCCCTTCCCTTCTCTTAGCTCCACAGTGCTTATTGTAAATGTTTGGGATCAACTTTTTTCCTGTATTACCCACAGTCCTATTTGTCCCACGGGCTTTAAGTTTTTATCCTCAAAAAGGATCAAAGAGAAACCTGCCTGGACAGACTATCAGTAAAGTCACATAATCTGACTAAAGAGGTGAAATATCTCAGCCTCCTCTCTTCAGTTCCTTTTACTTTTTTCACATTGGGAACAAATTCATAAACAATACATACAACCAGTTTGCTGGTAAATATTGTGAAGGATAGAATACTGTTCAGTCTGTTAAATGGTAGCACTGAGTCTCTGTGAAATGAAATATGATGTAAAGTCACAGTCCAATGAAGTTTGCCATGAGCTACAATCTATTCACCCAAATTCTTTTTATCACATGCTTTGTGAACCTCTCACAGGCAGCTTATTTATGGATTAGAAAGATGCAAATTCAATGCCAGAAAAATCCCTAAAGTAACATGCCTATCATCTAGCTAGCATTGAACAAGATGATGTAAATTGTTGTAGCTCAAATCTATGCCCTTTTTCTGAGTGAGACTGGAACTAAATGAGGCAGTTCAATAAGTTGTTGGTCATACTCTGTCTTCTACAAATAGTTTGCAATGTCTTAATATTTGGCATTCCTGATTTGTGTTACCTAAGCTTTTATCCACTGGTTCTAAAGACAGATAAACCTGAAGGCTTTTGAGTCATGAATGGATTATGTATCATTCCCAAACTATTGATAATCAATTACTAATATTATTGAGAAAAATCAAAGAGTCAAGTTGAAAAGGGAAATACTTATTCTTTTATCAGATAAAATATTATCAGGTGGGAGAAAATCTGGCCATCTTTACTGACGGGGTGGTCTTTATATTCTCCAAGGATTGAAGGCAGCCTACAACATGAAAACAAGGCTGAGTCCCTACACTATTAATAAAACTCAGGGATTTAAATTCTGCTTATTTTAGGCAGATGCCAACCTGAAAAAGATGCCCCTGTTGTAGCTGTTTCAAACACTGAAGCTTCCAAAAATTGAGTATTAACATTCTGTTCTCTGAATCCAAATGGGTCCTCTTTAAAAATTCCCCTGCATCTCTCTCTGCTTCTGTTTCCTCATCCATAAATTGGAGTATCTAATGTGGGTTCTGATGGTCATGCCCCATCACACCTGTGAGCAATATCAGAGCTTCAAAGGAAGAAACCTGGCTCAGTTGATGGCAAACAGGAGACCACAGCAGACTATCAGGCTTCAGCTCCTCTAGAGAAGGCCAGTTCCTCACACAACTGTTGCTCAATGACCACTCACTGAAGGAAGGAAGGAAGGAAGGACCTGATGCTGATTCATCTTGAGAGAGGACTATTCTTCGCTGTTATTTGTGAACTTCAGTCTAGAACCTGTTGTAATAATCTGAGCCTATTTTGGTTATGAAACCAATTGTCAAAAAGTGGAATGAAGTTTGTGAAAACATTAGCTGTTGTCAGTGACGGGAAAGGGCAACACTGTGATACAAAGTTCTTTATAAAAAAATTAGTAAAAGTGAAAAGCAGACTGTGTTTATTTAAACAAAAAGGCTGTCCTGGTACAACTCAGGGACTGTGTAAGACCATATCTGGTAAACAAGAAAAGTGTGGAACTAGAAGTTAATGCACTAAACCTGGATTGTCAGAAGGTAAAGGTACGGCAGATTGTGAACAAAATAATGAGAGGACGGACTATTCCATTCATTACCCATTTTTAAAGGCCTCAAAAGAAGATTTGCAAATGAACTGGAAGAATTTCTTGGGGAGGGGGAAGACTGTCCAGGCTCTGTCCCACCCCAGGGATTTTGTCCTACACAACAGATCCCAAAGGTCCCGGCATCATCGTGAAGTTGAGACCTCAGCAGACCTTCAGTAATGTCTAGTCATTACTGTGACATTGGAGCTCAAACCAAGGATGCCTCAGCTGAACACTGGTTTACTTTTGTGTTAATATTGTTAACATAGATGCTAAGCTTACAAGAATGTGTTTAGCATTTAGACTTTTATGAAATTCTTGTAGTATGCTTCATGTATTTAACTCACTTATCTGTACCCCATTTTATAAGGTAATATTAAATGTTAGCATTATAATCTCTGGGATTGTGTACATCATCAAATAGGAAACAAATATTAATGAATGGAAAATGTTGGCTTCCTACAGAAAGTGTGAGGTCCTGTATGCCAAGAAGGCCTTTTTAAAACCATATCCACCACTATAAAACAACCAAGAACAAGGGCTTTAATTGCATTTCCCTGTTGTGTGTATGTGTTCCCTTGAAGAGATGTGAACATGAACTTATCCTAGCATCTTGAAGTCTGGGGGGAAAGGAATAAAAATCCCTATAAAGTAGAAATTATTTCTATGCGGTTTGGATGTTGGGAGGGCAAGTTTTCTAAGCATAAGCAAGGAATCACTTGCTGTTGAGTCTTGGTTAGCCCTAAAGAACATGGTCACATTGCACATTAGAGCAACAGCTTTCCCCAGTTGGAGCCTAAGACTGTAAATCATGTATGTGCATGTTTTCCTGCTTTTACCTTTATAATAACTCAGGGTATGTCTACACTACAAAGTTAATTCAAACTAACAGCCGTTAGTTCGAATTAACTTTCATAGGCGCTACACATACAAACCGCTAGTTCGAACTTAATTCGAACTAGCGGAGCGCTTAATTCGAACTAGGTAAACCTCATTCTACGAGGACTAACGCCTAGTTCGAATTAAGTAGTTCGAATTAAGGGCTGTGTAGCCACTTAATTCGAACTAGTTGGAGGCTAGCCCTTCCTAGCTTGCCCTGGTGGCCACTCTGGGCCAAGCCAGGGAAACTCTTCTGCCCCCCTCCCAGCCCGGAGCCCTTAAAGGGCCACGGTCTGGCTACGGTGCCCGTGCCAGGTGCAAGACTGCCAGCACCCAGCCAGCAGACCCTGCACCTGGCACGGATGAGCCAGCCACCGCTGCCACCCAGCCCTCCGCCTCTTCCCAGGACCAGGCTGGCGGCTCCCAGGAGCCTGCCCGGGGCCACAAGAGGCGGGCGCCCGCCTGGTCTAGTGCGGAGATCGTGGACCTCATCGAGGTTTGGGGGGAGGCCTCCAATGTCCACGATCTCCGCACTAGGCACAGGAAAGTGGCCGTCTAGGGCAGGATAGCTGCCAGCCTGGCTACCAAAGGCCACATGCGAACCCAGGAGCAGGTTTGCATGAAAATCAAGTTGGTCCAGTGAGACCCCCAACCCTGAGCCCTGAGCTTAGAACACAAGAACATAAGAACGGCCGTACTGGGTCAGACCAAAGGTCCATCTAGCTCAGTAGGCTGTCTGCCGACAGCGGCCAACACCAGGTACCCCAGAGGGGATGGACCGAAGACAATGACCAAGCCATTTGTCTTGTGCCATCCATCTCCAGCCTTCCACAAACAGAGGCCAGGGACACTGTTCCTACCCCCTGGCTAATAGCACTCCATGGACCCAACCTCCATGACTTTATCTAACTTCTCTTTAAACTCTGTTAGGCTACGTCTAGACTGGCATGATTTTCGCAAATGCTTTTAACGGAAAAGTTTTTCCATTAAAAGCATTTGCAGAAAAAGCGTCTAGATTGGCACAGGCAGCTTTTGCGCAAAAGCACTTTTTGCGGAAAAGCGTCGTGCCAATCTAGATGAAGCTTTTTCTGATAGCCATTTTAGCCATCGGGGCTTTTTATAAAACAATTCTGGGTTGTCTACACTGGCCCTCTTGTGCAAAAGCATTTGCGCAAGAGGGCTTTTGAACAGGGCGTCATTGTATTTGCTCAAGAAGCACTGATTTTGTACATTGCAAAGTGAGTGCTCTTGTGCAAATTCAAGCGGCCAGTGTAGACAGCTGGCAAGTTTTTCTGCAAAAGCGCCTGCTTTTGCAGAAAAACTTGCCAGTTTAGACACAGCCTTATAGTTCTAGCCTTCACAGCCTCCTGTGGCAAGGAGTTCCACAGGTTGACTATTTGCTTTATGAAGAAGAACTTTCTTTTTTTAGTTTGAAGCCTGCTACCCATTCATTTCATTTGGTGTCCTCTAGTCCTTCTATTATGGGAACTAATGAAGAACTTTTCTTTATGTGCACCCTCTCCACACCACTCATGATTTTATATACCTCTATCATATCCCCTCAGTCTCCTCTTTTCTAAGCTGAAAAGTCCCAGTCTCTTTAGCCTCTCTTCATATGGGACCTGTTCCAAACCCCTAATCATTTTAGTTGCCCTTTTCTGAACCCTTTCCAAGGCTAAAACATCTTTTTTGAGGTTAGGAGACCACATCTGTATACAGTACTGAAGATATGGCGTACCACAGTTTGATACTTCCCCTCCTCTTTCTTCCCCTGGCTTCCCCCTTCCAGCTCCCTCCTCCCAGGTTTCCACCTCCCCTCTCCCACCCTATCTCTTCCCCTCTCCCACCTCCTTTTTCCAGTCTCCCCAGAGGTTAATCCCCCCCCCTCAGTTTTGTTAAATAAAGAGAGTTTCTATTTTTGAACATGTGTCCTTTATTTTTTACATCAGGAAGGGGGCTAGGGAGGAGGTAAGTGGAAGGAGGTGAGGGAAGAATGAGTACGAGCCCCCAGATGGGGAGGAATGGGGTGGCTCTGAGGCTCCTCAGGGTGGAAGCTCTCTTGCAGGGCCTCCTGGATCCTGACAGCCCCGATTGACCCCCGGATGGCAGCCTGCGGCAAGTGCAGCCGGGCTGATGGCTGAGTGCTGTGATGTACCGAGTGAGGCACTCAGGGCACTCCAAGACAGGACTGCTTTGCTGTCCCTCATCGAGGTAGACCAGCAAGCGGGAACCCTGAGAACTGTCTGTCGGGGTGGGGTCGGGTCCCTTTAAGCACAGCCCTCGGCTAGCCTGAGGCAGCAGCTCCACACTCTAAGTCCTGGTTCCGGCCAGCCTTAACTTCGGTTCAGGGTCCACTCAATGTGGACATGCTAGTTCGAATTAGCAAAACGCTAATTCAAATTAGTTTTTAGGTCTAGATGCACTAATTCGAACTAGCTTAGTTCGAATTAACTAATTCGAACTAAGTTAGTTTGAATTAGTGCTGTAGTGTAGACATACCCTCATTTATTTTTCTTAGTTAATGAATCTTTAGTTTATTATAGGATTGGCTACAAGCATTATCTTTGGCATAAGATCTAAAGTGCAATTAACATGGGGTAAATGATTGGTCCTTTGTGACTGGGAGTAATCTGGATGTTGTTGCGATTTATACTGTCGGGGCCATCACAAAGGCAAGCAAGCCTGAGGGTGACTCTATGGGTAAGCTGTTATGGTATCTGAGGAGTTTACACTTATTACTTGAATACTGACATCTAAGGGTGCATCCATACTGAAGGGCTTCACTCGAAATAAGCTATGCAAATTGAGCTACGTCAATTGCGTATCTTATTTCAAAATAGGGAGCGTATACACAACACTTATTTCGAAATAGAGCACTCTTCCTCCAATTTTCCTTATTCCTCATACAATGAGGCTTACAAGTGTATGAGTAAGAAGTCCTCCAGCTTGAGAGTATTTTGACACTATTTCAAAATAACTGCCTGCTGTTTAGACGTGGACTAAGTTATTTTGGAATAGTGTGTCAGTGCAGATGTACCCTATGTGTAGAACTCACAGCCAATTTGGACTGTAATCCTCAAAAAGAGTTTGGTTTGGTTTATTTTGCTTTGTCTTGGGCTGTGTGGGTGACTTGGCCAGAGGTCTGAGTCACTAAAGACCCACCAGATGAGTGCAGCAGCTGACGAAGCACTGTGAGCAGAGAAAGCAAGGAAAAAACACTGAAGACATACATGCTTTCAGTAAAAGGGTGTTTGTAAGTGGTGCTTGCCACCACATTTCAATACATAAAGAAAAAGTTAAGGCAAGTTATAATGAAGTTTAAATTGAAAATAAGTAATTATGCAAAACAAACTTAACCAAAACCCAGCAAAGTCCCTTTTTAAGATGCTATATCAGTTAGAGGAGGGGTGGGGAACCTTTTTTAGGTCAGGAGCTGCACACAGGAGAAGAAAAAAAAACCAACCCACCACCACAAACCTGCCTGAATCACCCCCTCCCACCCTTTGGTTTCACTCTACAATTACTGGCTTAAAGGAAGAAAACAATGAGTAGGCCTCTGGCTAATGAAAACATACAGAATCATGAACTTTCATGGGTAAAACCCACTTCATCAGAGGAACTGAAGTGGAAATAACAAAAACCATGAGGTACCATGGGGGAGTGGTGGGAAGCGCGAGCTGGAGCACGAGTGCAGGCTGCACAATGTTGGTAGGAGTCCCAAGCCTCAGGGGCCAGATCTAGGTAACCTGGGGGCCACATCTGGCCCCCAGGCTTAGGCTCCCCATCCCCGAATTAGAGTCTGTTATTTAGTTGGATAACACTCAGTGGGGAGGAAAGGGTTCACTTAGTGGTTCAGTTCTGAGATGTGAAGAAAGGTTACTTTTCCTGCTTTTACCAGGCAGATCTAAAGGAGCGAAGAGACAGGGGTTGTGAAGGTGGAAAAATATGGCTTGTGATGATGTTCTCTGATAAGGCTAATAATGTATGTTCTGGGTCGGCAGGTCATCAATGACAACAAGTATTCTGGTTCATTTACCAGTCAGGGGCATCCTCTGGTTTGCCTTGATTCTCTCAGGCTGAGCAGAGCAGGGTGAGCTGCCTTCTTCAATTATGTGGTACTGCTGATCTCAGGCCAGGTCCGACAGACAGATGAATGAGAACCGAAGATACTAATGGTGGATCACAAAGGAACACACAAGGGAAGGGGAGACAAAACAGGATCTCACGTGGCCACAGCTGGTGTCCACTGGTGTGGCAGTAATTGTTAAATTGTCTGGAGCAGCTCAAGAGCATGAGTACAGGACAGACTGAAGAACTGGGCTTCTGTAATGTCCTGCTGCCCTCCCCCAGACTCAGTCCTTTAACAGTTCAACTTCTCCTCCACTGGCAATGTCTCTGTGTCTGACCAACAGAGCTTACTTCAGCACCCTAATGACCAGTTTGTGCATGAAGGTTCCTGTTTTGGGATGGAGAAGCACCCCAGGACTTACTCCCTGGAGTAAGACTCTTTGCATGTCTTTTAGCTCTTGAGATGCAACAATCTCAGTTCAACCCCTTCCCTGGGCCAATCGAAACTCTTGTTTCTTGTTGTGTTTGACATGCAACTAACAATTGCATGTCTATGAACACCAACCTCATTTAAAACTGTAACATTGGATGGCTTCAGTCTCATGTTAAACTGTTATTCTTTGGACCCATATATTCCGTTTAAATTAATACAGCAAGCCAGAGTCTGGCAAGTGCTCTCTGAAGGAAGGGAGCCTCAACCCAGCTTTGGGACAATTCCTTGGTGTTAATTCTCCTTTTTGTTGAGTTGACAACCCCAGAAAGATCAGAGGTCTGAGCCTCTTAGGATTGGAACTAAATGGAACAGTGCAAAGCCAGGGCCAGAGTGCCCGGAACCCAAGGGGTGCATATGAAAAGATCTTTGGTTAATCCATAATTCATATTTAGTATCACTTTTATTACTAGAAATTGAAGTTTGAAGTAGCAGAAATTAACATCAAAAGGGGGGGTTGAAATTAACCTCACTTACACTGATAACTCTCTAACAAGAAGCAGCCATAGATACTTTTTTCTGACATGCTTACCACTTTTCCATCTAGGAAAATGTGAACACTAGAAATATAGTCCATGCTGTTGCTTTTTGATGTTTATTTTGTCATTAGTGTTTATTTTTTTAGCTGCTTAAGATGAACAGAAGGTAATTTAGACCATATCCTCAAGTAATTGTAACTAGCTGCAGCTTTGGCAGCAATTGAAGGAAAGGGAAGTTCAGAGAGAGAGAGGGGGGAAAAAACCCTTCAAATTTGAGGTGAAGGACTTCCATGACAAAATCATTCCATATATTAAACCTTCAACTCTGTTTTTCAGCTAGCTTATATACTACACTTCCTGCTAATCAATACTCTAATTCAGGAATGTACCATTCCTATTCAACAAAGGACTTATGTATGTACTTCATTTTCATATGAGACTAAGCACATATTTAAAGTTGTGTGTGTGCTCAAATGCTTTCTTAAACTGGGACCCAAGTGACAAATATTCCTTAATAAAGTTGTTTTAATAATATGTATCTTTTACTTTTGAATGTTGATGAATTTTTTACATTTGAGTTTTTATAATGACTGTCTTATTACTTTTGATGTAATTTAAAATTGTTATTGCCCTCAAACTACCTTGCAAGTTAGTGTCAGAATTGCAGGTGAAGGTCACAATATTATTTCTGGACATCCTCTCCCAGCCAATCCTGCTCATCCCTTGTCTTCTCATGTCTTTGCTACTTCTGACACAGTCCGTCTCACTCATTATAGCTGTCCAACTGTGCTGGGTACATTGGTTTTGAATGAAAGTGCATTCAAGTAGCTTCCTTTCCAAACAGTGAAAGGGGAAAAAATGCTGAACATGCCTCAGAAGGTTGGAATGTGGTCAAGAGAATCTCAGTTCCACAACATTTTAATATATGCAAAACTCCCTCAAAATATAATATTTATTACTGAGGTCTGAAAATGCCAAATTACATTTTCCCAAAGTGTGATTTCCCATAACCCCTTTGCATTTGCTTTCTGTAAATACATGAGAAATCAAGTGACTAATGAAAAATGCATTTTAAGCTGAGGAAAGAAAGTTCATGATTGCACCCTATTTCCTCAGGGAAGAAGTAAAGGCAATTGATCAGCAGTATAGTTAGGATTTAAATTAAACAGCCTTACTACTTTACAGTATTCTGGGTGAATATAGCACTGCATCCTTATATAAAATGACAATAGGAGCAGCAGAACTGCCATTAAAGACAAACAATAAACCTCCTTTAGAGCCCTCAGATTAACAGCAGTGCTCACTTTTCTTACCACAGTCAATTGATTCTTCTTGATGATTACTTGATTCTGTTGCCTCACAACTTTGCACTTGTACCTGTCTTTTACAATGACCTGTAAACCATTCATCTCATTGACATCAATAGGCAGCAATAAATTGAGTTATAGGTGCAATGAGGAATGCTACAAATGTAAATGACTCAGCAAATGTTCCATAAAATACCACAAAAATATGTAAAATAAGAGATGTCTGTCTGTAGGTAGACAACATATTCAATCTAATTAAATACGAAAATTCTGCCAAGATGACAACAAAAACTCCAACTGTTATATCATCAGAATTTTACCAGTCATCATAAGGCACTAATCAACAGAGACACAGTAGTTTAATAAGAGAATATGGAGTATCAAGAGTCTCTTATCAGTATCTGTTAGAAGGATGGGAATTTAATTAGAAAATCATCAGTTTGGATAGCAAACTAGAGTAGTCTCCTTATCCAAACTTTACACATGCTCATTTAGGACTCACCAATGCAGAACTGGCAGACCCTGAGGGACATTAGAGTATTTGAAGGACTGCTCTAACTTAAGCCACTACTATAAAGACATTAAAGGATCTTCTGCAGTGGAAAAGAGGCAAAACAGAAACCTGCTGCACTCCCACATGCCAACACCAGGACAGGATGTGTCTAGTGCAGGACACTCTTCCATCAGCTTTATTCTAGCAGCAGTTGCCTTACACAAACAGAATGCTGCCCAACTACAACAAGCAATTATAGACTACAACTAAGAATTTGCTCCAAAGAAAGAAAACATGGAAATGGTCCTGATAGCTCAGAGCAGAGGAACTCCATATTTGAATATCCTAGAGCAGTGTTTCTCAACTATTTTTATAAAGTACCCCTTTAAAAAAATTATAAGTACTCCCAATACCTACAGTTTTCAGACACACACATTTCTTTTTCTACTATTGCAACACATTTGTTTAAACAACTTAATCGTAGCCGGGCAGGTGATGAAATATTTGGGTGTAAAAAAGTACAAAAATAATAAAGCACTGTAAAACTTAAAACAAAAATTCATTTTTCTCCAAATTTCAGTTGTGTTGACGTATCCCCCAGACTTCTCTCGAGTACCCCTAAGGGTACTCGTAACACTTTGTTGAAAAACACTGTCCTAGAGTAAATAACTGCAGAATTTACTCAGAATGGCAGGTGTAAATAACAGTGACTGAGATATGCAGACTACCACTGATCATCTCCGTATCTTAGGGTGCCTGGGGTGCCCAGGTTAATGTACTGCAATGTAAACATATTAATTCTATATGAACGCAAATAGATACCTGACAAGCTACTGAGTCCCAAATCACATGCAGTTTTACATCTGATTTAAAAAAAAATCAGAATATAGATTGTAAAAACTTGATAGCATCCTGAAGGACTGAAGGGTCCAGAAACTTTGGTAACAAAACCATAATAAAAGCTCTGTGCTCATACCATCTGGTCCCATACAGGGTCCAACTGGTGCATATTTTGTAGAAGTTGAAGTCTGTTTATGCAAGGAGATCAGCAAAAAGGACATTTTAAATGGAAATCTAAATTAGATTAGCAATATCCTGAACAAGGACATTCTACTCCACAAGACAGCTATAAAAAAAGCACTCTGAGAACACTTCTATTCCTATACCTTTACCCTGTCTGGAGTAATGCATAGTTCAGCCTCATATTCACTCAATTCAAACACACAGATTCTCACGTGACAATAAGCAAGTAAAATGAAACAATAGACAAGTAGGATGACTATCCAGACACAAAGGTGGGTAAAGGCCAAAATGTACTAACAAGTGTTTTGTTATTATTAAGCATCATAAGGCATCCATAATCATAATATACAGCACTACTGGAAGTAAGGATCAAGAATAGTAAACAATCATAAAATGCAATGGCTGTAAGTGATTCTTGGACTATTGATTAAACCATCCAGATAGATTGGAAGGGTTTATTTCAGAAGAAGTCATGTGTTTTGATGTTGGATTACAGCTGTGTAAAATCCAGTTGCTTTTATTGGCAGAGGTTTGTGCAAAAAAAAAAATGGACTCAGATGAAGAGAAATCAATTTCTGAAAATGCTAGATACTGTTTCATATGGTTTTACCCTAAGTCAAGCTTCAAGCAAAATTGATGGCAACCTGGTGAAATTTTAAGGATTCAAACATTATTTCACGGAACAGCTTGTGAAATCTACTTCTAGAGCAAACTGATGACTATTCAAAATGCAGAGCAACAGTATTCTGACAGCCCCCATGGCATCAGGGAGAAGCTGTCTTTAAACCAGACTTTGGGGCAACTGTAGCAAGGGAGCAAGCAGGTGGAGCAGTAAGGTACTTCTTATTGTTAATCAGTGCCAGAATATGAAACAGAATGTTCCTTCTCCATTCACTGCACTACATCCAGAGCACTACTGACACTGATCATTTAACACTATTATATTTAGTTTGACCTCTAAACAGGTAACACCCTTCTCTAATTTTGTAACTTGTAGCAAAAAATTTTACTCAACTCTATTTTATGACTTAGTGAGCTGAAAAGAACTCGCATAAATATTTCCATAGATCAAATAAAATGTGGGTGTCCTGATATATCCACGTGAGCAATACTTTCATTTACAAATACAACACGTGATTCATCCACATGAAGAAATACTTTCATTTTAAAAATAAAACACATTTTCCCTATTTTTTTTTTTACTCTTCCTCAGAGCTCCCTTTTTAAATTATTAATTGTGTACAGCATGACTATTCAGATAGCACATTGTGTCTTGGTTAATTGGAACTTCAGACAGGTAAACCATGAAAAGTGGCTGTTTCCTCCCTGTTCCATCATGCTAACCTGCTAATTCTGATAGCACAGAAATATTGGTGAAGATCAAAGTATGTGCCCCCTTCCCCTCAAACTCCAAATGTACATCTATGAAATTCTCAGTGCATTACTAGCTATACGTGATATCTGACTTAAGCCTGATCATGTTATAGAAACTGTCATACAGGTCATTTGAGTTTGAAAGAAATCTTGGCTACCCTAGCTCTCCAGGGCAAAGATCGGGTACATTGCTGGGCATATCTTTAATGGGAAAATGCATCACATTAGAAAATGTGTTGACTAACATAGCTTAACTAAAACAGCCCACAACACTACCTTTAGCATGTACAAAGACAGACATGTTTAGAAGTATATTATCTGGTTAGAGTTAACCATTGGATCCCCGCTTTTCAAATTTAGCCCTAAGGATAGCCACATTTTTATCCACGCAAAGATAAAAATTATGTCTATTACCATGTTAGTTCAAATAAGTTAGTTTCTGCAGTATAAACGTACCCATTGATGGTCTTAGGACCCATTAGGAGGCAGAGGGATGAATGAGCATGAGAGCTTCCCATCTCCATACTGAGAGATCGGATGGGACAGCAGTCACTGAAATGACTATGCTGTCTGCCCTTTGGGAAGGAGGAAAAAATGCTGCTTTGCTAATGGAGCAAAGAATAAAAAGATAGAAAACCCAGTAGCCAATAAAAAGGAAAGATATAGCATAAGTATACCCTAATGCTTGAGAAATGTCCTAAAGTATAATAATAAATGGTTGCTTAGCACAACTAGTCAAAACAAAACGAGACAGAAGACACTAAAAATTAGGTGAGAAAAAATGATAAAAGAAAATACCATTTTCATATTGTCCACCTCTCATTCAAAGCAAAAAATAAAGGATTTTATTAATCTACAATAAAAATGTTGTTACATTTGGGACTTAATTCCAAAGGAGAAAACTCTTTCTTTTTTAACTCACTGTGGTTGTTCTGATACTTAAAATAAACCCCAAACACTGAAAAGCTGCTTACCTGATGAGACATCTATTCGGTTCTTCTTCACCTGGGTGACATTGATGTGGACATTGACTTTGCCTTCAGCCAGGTCAATCTCGACATTACCCAGTCCATCAGCAAAGTTGCTGAAGAGGAGAAGTCCATTGGGGTTCCAGGTCCGAAACTGGAAACTGATTGAAAGCACATCCTGATTCAGGCGACCAAGCACTTCCAGGTAACTGGTAGCATTGAAAAAGACAGGCACTGTATGTGGTTCCACACAAGAAAAACTTAAGTTTCCCTAAAACAAAAACAAAAAGCAAAAGAAACCAAACTGAAATACAATGATAAAACTCCTCTGCATCCACAAATATTGCTAACAATGTGTGGTTTCTGAGTATGAGCTTCATTCTATTTGTGAAGTTCATATGTTAAGACTTTTGCATGTCAAATTGCATGGGAGGCAAGTTATGATTATTAGGTGACCACATATATTTAGATGTAAAGATTACTGTCAAGGGATAAATTATGTACAATGACCTAGCTGTGTGAGTCTTTGCGTGTCATTTCTAACTCCCAGAGGGTAAAAAATGATTTTTTTAAGAAAAATAAATCCTAAAATATCATTCTCTTTTTCATAGCAGACAGCCACCATTCACAGGAGAAGCATGATTCCCTTCACATACATATGTCTTATGTGAGTATATAGTGTTTTCATGCAGATATTAATTTAAAAGTAAGCAGATTCTATGGCATTATATTATTCAAACTGGAACAGTATAGTTTTATAGATGCATGGCCAGGTATCTTTCCTCTAGAGGGCACTATAATCAGCAACTTTAATATTTATCTAATATCAGCATAGAAATCCTAACTATGTATTACATCCTGACTCTAAGAAAATAAAAGTTTTTATTCTGAATGTGTTAAAGATGTGTCTCTGTCTTTATTGTTACAGTGTTCTTTTATATACACCTGGAATGTATAATACATCACACAAGATTATATACAAGAGTTTAGCGACTTCACTATTTTCAAAGAGTTATTGAAACTTTTAATTCACAACATGAAAAACATGATAATAACTTAACTGAGAAAGTACAAGAACCATTTTCACATCTTTACTCTAAGTCCCATTGGACTTACCTTTAGTTTTCCACCTAAAGGTTTTAATTGACTGAAAATGTACGCAACTTAGTTCACGCACTAGTTTGAACATCACCAAACATTTGTTACAGACTCCACTCGGCTGAGTCCTAGAGTAAATCACAAATTTTGCATCCCAAAACAAAAATTCAGCAAGTATGCAGACTCGCCTTTGTGAACATGTTTACTACTTTGACTGCCAATGAACTGGAAGTAACTACTCCTGTGTAGACAAGCCAGTACTGCATAGACACAGAGCACCAAAGATTTTCTGAAGAGATGGAATTCAATATTGACATACCAGATACACAGGGTGGTATTCTAAGTGCTTTGCCTTAGTAACTATTGAGCTAAACAGCAGTCCAAGGCCCATGTTGTTATGCATTTAAGAGTTCGTGCTGCTTTATTACTGTGAAGAACAGATTTTTTTCAGGACAAAAATGCTTCAGCTTTCACGACTCACTGACATTCTGTCTTGAACCTTTAAATCTTTCTTGCCTCTAATGCATGGGAGAGCTGCATATGTAACTCCCACTGTTGCTAATGGGAGTGAATGCATGCAAATCCCTTACACAGGAATGAGATAACATATTCCTTAATGCTAACTGTGTAATGGATTTCTTGTGGAAGAAGCATATAATTGTAGGCTATAACTCCCTTCATGTTTCTTTGCCAGTTAGCCAACTTGATCTTTTCCCTACTGAGATATTCAACTTAATCTAAACTGGAATATTATTTCTCTCCATGACTGTGCATCATCAGGAAACCACTCTTTTATGTAAAGCCCAGTTCACACAGATTATCTACTGGGCCTGGGCAAAGAGTTAGAACTCATCTGAAGTTTGCCACTATAAAGAGATTCATATTTTTCAAAGAGGAATGGATCTTTTTTGATAGACTGGCTTCAGAATCAATTGCGGAAGCGCTCATCCAACACTGAAGTCTGAAAATCAAATATATACTGTGCACTTATGTTGACACCTTTGTTCTTATTGAAAAATTATTAACAATATGCTAGAAGACTAACAGTGGAGCTTCTCAAGTTAGACTGCTTGGGCTTTGCATTATAATCTTTATGTTACATTGTAAATTAGCTTTAAGTTTACATTAATAAGTCAATTTTTCCTACTCACTTCCAGGCATCACCTCTGCTGGGAAAAGCATTGCTTTTTAAAACCTTTTCCCAATTAACAAAGCAACAAACTGAATACAGAGTTATCAAAAGAGAGGTAATGCAGAACAAGTTGTTTTCCAAGGCTATATTCCCCTGCTAATGTTTTATCAAGAGTTGGTTCATTATTTTTCTAAAAATAGATTTTTACTTATCTTCAGGCTTAGCATAATGCTGGTCTAAACACACAATTTTAATAAAAATTACTTCCTTCCTCTTTAGCTTGTGCATTTAGACTGAACCCAGCAGAACTGCAGCAGATGATGTATAAGAGGGACCTGCTGCATTGGTGTGCCAGAGACAGGGGGAAAATGAGGTTCAGCCATGAAGACACCTCCCATCAACACCTTCCAGGCCCAGACTTGTGCAAGAGAGACCCCCACCTGTGGGCATTAGCATCAATGCAGCATATTTCCTCTGTGCCTTACATTGTGGCCTTGGGTAAAGAAACTGAAAGGAGCCAGGCAGAAATTGAAGCCAGAGGAGCAGAGGTGGAAGTAGTTTAAAGGGGACTGGATATTTCCTATTATTTTGACTAGATCTTCTTTGACCTGTGCTGATTGGCTGATTTTCTTTGACCTTGTCACCTCTTTCTCAGTCTCTTCATCTTAGCCTCAGACCACACCTGCCCTTCATACTTTCTCCACTCCTTCTCATCATTCCTCTTCCATTCCTTTGTCTATCTATTTAGCCACTTCCTCTGCTCACTTCCTTCCCCACCCCAACAGAAGAACCAACATAAAACTTACTGTCACAACATTGATTAGAGCTGGTTGGGAATTTTCCAACACAATGGATTTTTGTAAGAAAATGCTGATATTTTGATGTACCGGTAAAATGAAGCTTCAATTGTGTGTCTTGGGTCCACAAGTGTCATTTTTGGTCAGAGAGAGTTCAACCCCCGAACAGCCAATAACTTGGTGTCTAAGACACACATCTGGCAAGTGGTACACCCAGGCTCAAGTCCCTGCTCTGCCCGATTAGGGATGGAACCCGGTTTGCTAATGTTCCAAATGAGGGCTTTAATCTCCATCTAATAGAATCAGTCTCTGCCCAAATCACCATCACAGCTGTTCCTTTTTAAAGTAAATAATTCGATATTTTTGGGCTAGAGAGAGTCAGACTCAGTAAATACAGTGGTTAGAGCACTTGTGGGAATTTTCCATTCAAGTCCCTGCTCTAATAAATATTGAATTATTTCTATGAAGTATAACAGCTTCACCAGCAGAGCTTGAGAAGGACTTGTTGCAGAATAGTGTGGTGACTGTGGGCCCACCTGGCTCTTGGATATTTTGAGGTGGTGTTCTCTCTCTCTCTTTGAAAAAGAGCTTTGAAAGGTCTCAGGATCATCCTGATACAGAATAGGAAAAATTTTGAAATCTAAAAAGTTTAAATGTGACAGGAAAACAATTTCCCGCCCAACTCTGAACTTTTTGCTTATCTCTCTTTCACCTCTCCTTTTGTCTATCTTGTCTCCTTAAATAATAAGATTGTCAGAGTAGGGGCTCTCTACTACTTTGTGTTTATATAGTGTTTATATAGCACCTATTACAATGTGACCTCAATCTTAGGTGATTCCTAGACCACTGGAATGAACATAGTTAACAATAATATCATCAACAAAGCACAATTTCCATGCTAAATCAGGCTGAGGGCTAAGTGCAAAACAGCTTTTGCAAGAAACATAAAAATCCATGTTTGTTTAATTAGAACAAAATTGATTTTGTTTTTACAGAGGTGAGCCAGTGTAAGTAATTCTACTGAAAACAAAGGTCACTTCTATTTTTATAGTCATTCTTAGAATTGGAAATCAACAGACTCATCGAATTAAACCAGGCTGCAATAAACTCTTGATGAAGCACTGGTGTGTAGCAACACTACATGTGTGGATCTAACTGTAATGTTAAGAGTAATAGAATTTCATACAAAAAAGAAAGGGGGGAGGGGAGGGGGATTGTCATCTATTCTTGTCCCTATAGTTTTGTACACCCATAAGTTACAGGACTGTTACTGGGTGTTCAGCACTTCTAACAATAGGGCAACTTATCTGAGGACCCAGTTAAGGAAAGCACTTGAGTAACATACTTAATTCTGCTCCTATTCATAAAAGCACTTAAGCATGGACTTAAATCTCATTGACTTTAATTGGATTTAAGCACACATATAAATACCCTTCCTTAACAGGAATGCTTTTCTGAATCCAAATCTGGCAAGATTTCTGATGTAGTTTGGGTGGCAGAAAACATAAAATCTTCTTTTCCCAGTAACTCAATATTATATAATGGATTTCACCCTGCAGAACAGGTGATCCCAGGCAGAACAGGTGTTTTAAAATTCATACACTGAAAGCAGAGTTTCACTCTTGGCACATACATCCTGCTTAATGTCTTTGACATGTTTGAAGAAACATGGTAAAGAAATAACAATATTTACTATTTGTGAAATACTATTACTGTTTAAAGTTAATCTTTTTTCAAAGATTTTAAGATGTGAATCAGAAAATTCAAAATTTTCATTCCTGCAGTCATGATCAGTCAGCCATATTTCTCAGATAGTTTATATTAGAGCATTAATATTAATGCCATATATAATAAGTAAAAATTAAGTAGGAATTTTGTACAGTTTATCACCAGCACATATATATGTGTAAAATACATAACGATGTGAGGTTATATAAAGATATTATTGGCATGTGTTTGTGATGATTGTAATGTGCATGAAGGGGGAAGCCATGAATGACTTAGGCAAGTCATCCTGGACTCATGATGGTAAACATTTATTCTGCACTATAACACTATGTATTTCATATGTGCCATATATATTACAGAACAGCTATCTTGGAATGTTTTTAGAGAATTAAAATATGAATGGGACTAATTCTTGGATTCCTCTTCCAGCATATTCACAGGATTTTGTTATAAGTACCACTGTGGAGGTCATAGAAGGGGGTAAAAAATGAAATTAAGAAAATGTAAACTACCTCCAAGACAGCTTTTCTATGTATAAAAAAATCATGATTTTGAAGTCTGATATTTTGGGACATTCTGAGGTTAAAGGCCAATGCTGAGTTAAGTGGAGAATCTCTTCTTTCCAATGGTGTCACAACTACTAACCCTGTGGAGACATGAGATCTTAGACTTTAAAGCCATGACACATTTACATCTAGGAAAGTTATCACTGGATTAGAAATTAATTTAATCCCCTAGGCAGGTATAATTGAAGAAGAAAAGGAGTAAGCTATTATTTTTTAAGTGGTGGCTGTCTGATACTACACAATGTTGGCGTAAGACTCACAAGATGGCTCAGGAGTAAAACAAGGTGCTCATAAGTACATGCTAAACTGTGCAGGTATGTGATAAAAGTTATATCATGTTACTGCAATATATCACATAGATGCATACAAAGGCATATCTATGCTCTTTTACTTGTCAGAAGTTTAGATGATCATGAAAAAGTTCTCACCACATTAGATGGTTCCAGCTTCTTCCTCTTGGCAAGGTCTGTGATATTATTACCATTGTAATTGATGCTTTCCATACAGCCTTTGAAGTTTTTCCTACTATTGGAACTTGGCTTCCCAGAAAAAGGCATGCCACCAAAGGTTATCTTTGAAAACAAACAAAAGACTGTAGATAGTAACTGGAGGGAAATGTATTAGATTTTTTAAACAAATATGCTGTAGATGTATTTGCTTTCCCAAGCATTCATACACATCAAATGAGATAGTTGGCAATACTGTCTGCCCAAAGAGCAAATTTAAATAAGAACTGGAAATAAATGGAAGAAAGCTAATTTTGATTTTGTAATTGCAAATATTCACTCTGGAGACCAACATTCATCCCTATATGGAACAGAAGCATACCATGTGACCTTTCAGCTCATTCTATAGAGCTCACAATGGCTCTCTCTCTCAAACACTATCGAACAAGAAATATGTTCAATGAATGAATGAATTGGAAGAACTTATATCCATCACAAAAAAATTCTAAACAAGATGAGGGAGACAGTAAAATTATATATTGAAACACTCTAATATGACCTTCTCTGGTCTGGCAACATTAGTGGTCTGGCGTGACTTTAGGTAGTTGGATGCCCACTTATCATGGATGTGTCCAAGTTTCCTGCAGTTCCATTAAGTTTATTTACAGCCACCAGTCCTGACTGTCAGTGTTCTGTGCTTTAAAAACAATGGGAGCGTCTAGACTACATGACTCCATCGACAGAGCCATGTAAAATAGTTTACTCGACATAGTCAATGAAGTGGGGATTTAAATAATCCCTGCTTCATTAAAATAAAAATGGCCGCCGCGCTGTGCCGACAATCAGCTGATCTGGCACAGCGCAGCAGTCTAGACGCGGCGCGGTCGACAAGGGAAGCCTTTGTCAACCACTCCTGTAAACCTCGTTTCACGAGGCTAATTATTACCAATTATTACAAGGGAAGACTTTGTCGACCGCTCCTGTATACCTCGTTTCACGAGGCTTACAGGAGCGGTCGACAAAACTTCCTGTCGACTGCGTCTGAACGCTGCGCTGTGCCGGATCAGCTGATTGTTGGCACAGTGCGGTGGCCATTTTTATTTTAATGAAGCGGGGATTATTTAAATCCCCGCTTCATTGACTATGTCGAGTAAACTACTTTACATGGCTCCGTCGACGGACCCAGGTAGTCTAGACGCACCCAATGAGTGGTCCTGTGGCGCCTTAGACACTAACCAAAATATATGGAATCATGAGCTTTTGTGGGCTAAACCCATTGTTATGTAGCTCTAATTTACGCACAGATAAAAGTCCAGTAAGCAGTGGAAGTGTTGGTGATGCTACTACACAATATTGACCTCCCATGGTTTGGCAAATTCTCTGATTCGGCACCAGTCGGGTTCCAAGTGTGTTCATTATAGAGGTTTAACTTGTATTTATTTGGAATCATTCACTCACCTCTATTGCTGGTTCATTGGAATAAATCAAATAAACCTACACATACAAACACTACACCATCCCAATGACTACTTATTGAGCAAAGGTCTGGTAAGAAGAGGGATTAGGACAGTTTTGTAATGGTTTACTGGGATACTTGAAGGAAGTTCAGAGGTGGATCTTCTGGTTTTTTGTTTTTGTTTTTTTTTCGTCTCTCTGGCTCCCAGAGATAGGGAGAAAGGCAAGAATGAAGAACATCTGAGTTTTCTGTCTCTCTGGGTCACAGAACTCGGGATAGGTGAAAATTTCAACCAGCTTTAACATATGTAACCCTGCTGATTTGCATCTTGTTGCCTGGTGTAACAGAGTAATATTGCAGAATGTTTGTTTATTGTTTGTTTATATTATTCATTTCTTCCCCAAGGTCACACAGCTAGTCAATATCTGAGCTTGCAGTACAACACAAGAGCATTATGCAGTTAATTCTGTTGTCCACCATTGGGGAGAATCACCTTGCGCTACTGACAAACTGCCCCCCTTTCTTTGGACAGCTCAGAGTGGGGGGAGATATAGGAGAGGAGTTTCTGTGATACCAGATTTAATACTATGAACCAGCTGCTGAGAATTAAGGTGAGGGTGAAAACTCCAGGAAGAGGGAGTACCACATTTCTGTAATTAGGTCATATCATATAGTGGGTTTGTTTGAGGTTTTTTACACTGTGTTTCATAGCCTAGCAAATCAACTTATTGTAGCATGTTACAAATGTTCATCTCTTCACTCTATCAATCAATAGGCTATATAGATTACTAGCTAATTATAGGTCTTGCCAAAATGGTTGGAAGTGAATGAATGCTACATGTTTACATTAATACTTTACAACCTGAAGGTGAGAAAAAGGCTGCCAGAGATTGCTGTCTGCAGTCTTTCCTTGGTATTTATATTAAGCAGCCAATAATGTATGTGTATATATATATATGCGTGTGCGTGTGTGTACACACACCAAAAATGGAGCCAATAAAATACCAAAGTATACTCCTTCCCAAAATTGCTCAAACAAAATTCTTACACACTGCCTGACATTCTTACATTCTCCTTTTGCCAGAAATAAGCTTTCAAATATAATTCATTGTTAATTCCACTGGTTATTATTGAGAGAATGAAAAGGCAACACAAGAGGAACATTATCTATTTTTTTTAGAATACTTTCAACATATCATTTTCCATCTGAAAGAGGAGAAGATCCTTGAGTCAGTATTTAAAAGAAGAACTAAAGCCCATTGGATGCAGTGTATTTGGAAATCAAAGGCTTTAAAAATTGCCCACACAGGCTCCTTCATCTAGTTGTGTGGCATTGTCCTCGACTGATGACTAAGCTCTGTTGACTTCAATGAGAGGACAGCAGTTTTCACCAACTAGGGATCAGATCTTCATGGTAATTTGCTGCAACACATTCTTTGGTCAGCCAGTGTTTATGCACTTGAAAAGAGGTAGTGAATTGGAAAAGGAAAAGATTGTGAAGAAAAGTGAAGGAAAAAGGAGACAACCACATACCATGACAAACATTAAGTCCAGAGAGACTGATAGGATTTTTTTTTTTGCATTAAAAGTGTAATCAGAAATAGTGCCAATTTCTCTCACTTGCTTATCTCTTCTGAAAGAGATAAACCTAAAACCATAATTTCTCTATTTGAAATGTAAGTTTGATTCTCTAAGCTCTCTCATCTATGATTAGTTTATCATAAGGGCAGCACATTTGAATGTAGGGTATGACAACCAGGCACTAAAAAGACAGTGTTAATTGAGAGGAAAGGAGATAGACAGTTCAGGGCTAGCCACTGACATTTATATGAACTGCTGAAACAAATTCAGAGCATATTCTCCCTTTGATGTATTTGTGTAACCTCCATCACAGATGAGGAGCTTCTTACACACATTGAAAGTGGAAAATAACTGAAGAGGATTGCTACTGGGGAACTATGCCCTACTCGTTAGAGAGGACAGAGAATCAAGCCTCACATCTAAATGGTAATTAAACACCCATAGCTGGCTTGTGCCAGCTGATTTGGGCTCATGGGTCTCAGGCACCAGGGTTGTTTAGTTGTGATGCAGATGTTCAGGCTCAGGGTGGACCCAAGTTCTCAGACCCTCCACTCTGTCAAGGTCCCACCGGGCCAATTCCAGCTTGAGCCTGAATGTCTACACAGCAATTAAACATCAGCCACAGTCAGCTAACACAGGACAACCACATTAGAGTCTATTCCTGTCTTTGGGAGCAAGTGTATTTTAGTTGCAGATCAAGGCATTGGGGGTCAGAGTTATTCCCATCTGGCAATTCATTTAACCTGTGCTTTCAGTTTACCTGTGTGAAAGATAGTTTTAATAATACCTGCCTCTCCAGGTTGTTGTGAGGTGTAATTCAAAGGTTTAATACTATTAAAGTCTTAATGGTAAGCATAAGAGCTGGACAAGTACTGAAAAAAGGCATTTGTGAACATTCATTTGAAGGAAACCACCAATTTACTTCAACGGTATTTGCAACCCTTTTAAGTAATTTCCCCAAACATTCACATGAATGTATTTCACTCAACAGAAATGTCATAAAAAAGATCCTCTCAGAAATATTTATTCAAATATAGGTTCATGCAAGGTTCATGACTAAAGTATTTGTCCTACTTTTTATAAATGTCAAAAGGACAGAAACAATTCTGTATGACTCAGACAACCAATCAAATACTACAAATAACTAACAACAAACAGTGAATTGACGAATATACCCTCAGAGTACAGGGCTCACAAACAACCTATGAGCTTCATCTACTAGTTTTGGACTAGGACAATGAACAAATTTATGACAATACAAGTAATCAAATAGAAACATGAGATAATTTAATCTACGACATTGCTTGCTATAAATTCTTCATTCACTTATGATGATGAAGAATCATAAGTGTTCAATTTACTGTTGAATTCAGAAGTGAAACACTTATGATGATGAAGAATCATAAGTGTTCAATTTACTGTTGAATTCAGAAGTGAAACACATTTCTCTCTACCTCTTGCTTTCCCATTGTCCCTTATGAAGAATACATTGATTGGTGAGCAAGCTTTTAAGAGGTGCAGGTTCAGGGCCTATATTAGTAATACAGTTCTACATGGCATCCTTTGCGAAAACATAAAGTCAGTAAGGGTGCACCTACACAGCAGGACTTAACTCGAAATAAGCTACGCAAATTGAGCTATATCAATTGCGTAGCTTATTTCAAAATAGCTTATTTCAAAATTGGGAGCATGTACACAGCACTTATTTAGAAATAGAGTGCTCTTCCCCTGACTTCTCTTACTCCTTGTACAATGAGGTTTACAGGAGTCGGAGTATGAAGTCCTCCAGCTTGACAATATTTCATCATTATTTCGAAATAACTCCCTGCTGTGTAGACGTGCACTAAGTTATTTCAAAATAACACTAGTTATTTTGAAATAATGTTGCTATGTAGACGTACCCTAAGTTAAACCAATCTCCTATTTCTGTTCTTGAATGCAAGCCTTCTAGTTCGGGAACATGATGGTCACTTGGAATGAGATAACACTTACAGTTGTTTTATTTTTATTTTTTGCATTTTGCAATTAAGGAACATATATTTATTTTCATAATATATTAAAGGGGTCAGCAGAATCTCTAAATATTGAAAGACATTTTTTTAAAATGCCTACAGACATTACTTGTGCAAGAATATAAGCACTATCAGCCCAATAAAATAAATGCTTGAGAAAAAAGATGAATCTTACAGCAGGCAGTGAAGTCTGGCAGACCTGGGATCTAGTAGATAAATGTGGGAAGTAAGCTTCAAAACAATAGAACTATAGAGATCTGAAGAAAATTGAACAGGATCTACGAACTAAAATCACTGATTATAATAAATACTATAAAATGTAGCAGAGAAGCTAAAGTTCATAGACTCATAGAAATGTAGGGCTGGAAGGGACCTCTGGAGGTTATCAAGACTAGCTTACTATGCTCAAGTAAACATAGCTTATACTTATGTGGTCTCCTCACCTCAAAAAAGATATTTTGGCCTTGGAAAGGGTTCAGAAAAGGGCAACTAAAATGATTAGGGGTTTGGAACGAGTCCCATATGAGGAGAGGTTAAAGCGACTGGGACTTTTCAGTTTAGAAAAGAGAGACTGAGGGGATATGATAGAGGTATATAAAATCATGAGTGGTGTGGAGAGGGCCGATAAAGAAAAGTTATTTATTAGTTCCTAAATAGAAGAACTAGAGGACACCAAATGAAATTAATGGGTAGCAGGTTTAAAACTAATAAAAGAAAGTTCTTCTTCACACAGCGTGTAGTCAGCCTGTGGAACTCCTTGCCAGAGGAGGCTGTGAAGGCTAGGACTATAATAGAGTTTAAAGAGAAGCTAGATAATTTCATGGAGGTTAGGTCCATAAAAGGCTATTAGCCAGGGATAAAATGGTGTCCTTGGCCTCTGTTTGTCAGAGGCTGGAGAGGGATGGCAGGAGACAAATCGCTTGATCATTGTCTTCGGTCCACCCTCTCTGGGGCACCTGGTGCTGGCCACTGTCGGCAGACAGGATACTGGGCTAGATGGACCTTTGGTCTGACCCAGTACGGCCGTTCTTATGTTCTTATGTACTTGACAGGTGCTTGTTCCATCTGTTTTTAAAATTTTCCAAATTTTCCAACCTCCCTTGGATGCCTGTGTTAGAGGTTAACTAACCTTACTGTTAGAAAGTTCTAATTCCTAACCTAAATATTCCTCGCTATAGATTAAACCCAATACTTCTTGTCCTCCCCTCAGTGGACATGGAGTATAATTTATCACAGTCCTGTTTATAACAGCTCTTAATATATTTTAAGGTTACTATCGGGTTCTTTCCTCAAGACCAATGTGCCCAGTTGTTTTAACCTACCCTCATAGGTCAGGTATTATCATTTTTGTTGATCTCTGGGCTGTCTCCAGAACTGAACACAATGCTCCAGCTAAGACCTCAGTGGAAAGTATACCAGGATATTTAGCCTCCTCTGCCTTACGTACAACACATTGTTAATAAACCCCAGCATAATATTAGTTTTTTCATAATTGATTCACATTGCTGTCTCATATTCAATTTGTCTCCCATTATAATTCCAAGAACTTTTTCAGCAGTAATATCACTGAGCCATTTTGTATATTTTTCCTTCTTAAATGAAGTACTTTGCACTTACTTTCATCTTATAGAATTCAGAAAAATTCTCCAATTAGTCAAAGTTGCTTTGAATTCTAACCTTTCCTCCAAAGTTCTTGCAACTCCCCCCCTCTTCCCCAAATCTGGTGTCATCCTAATACGTTACAAGCATACAGTTTTACAAATCATTAAAGAGAGAAGTGGGCAGTAACTGTTGTGTAAAGCCTCCGCCCAATACAGTATAATATAAATGTAAGTTTCAGTATAAAGCAAATGTCAGTTTTGTAACCTTTTGAGCTCTCTAACCTTCCATTATTTGTGAAAGAGATCAGAAAGATTCTTGTGATTCACCATGATCACACTTAGGAGTAATTAGAATACAGGTTGTGTTATAAAGAAAATATGATGAATGATTAAAAGTTTGTACTAGGAGAAGCTTTGTATTGGAAGTAAAATGATACCTTTTGTATGGACAATTGTATCCCTTTTTCTGATATGTGAAACAATTGTGTAGTTCCTGGGGAGGGGGAGTGAATGAGTTTGAAACTGCTGGGCCTACAAGTTATCTCTCCAAACAACCACATTCCAGAGTCCAGTTGGTGGAGGATGGGGGAGAAGAAGCAGGAAGACTCAGGGGTGCCAAGCTGCCATCAGTTGGGTCCAATATAAGACAGACTTGTGCAGGACATTATAGACAGAGTGTTAAGGGCAAGGATCCCTTTACAAACAAGACAGCCTTGAAATAACACTGGGAAGGAAGCACCAACATACTTATGTCAGAGTAAAGAATAACTCCCAGATAAACAGATGCTAAACAGAATGGATGGTGATTGATTAAAAACTGATGCAGCAAAATGTATAGACCTGATTGTTAAAAAAGTCTTATAAAAGATGGAGCGCCTTGCATTAATCTCCAGGTCTCATCTTGTCAAGATTGGCGCATCGGTCTTGACTGAGAGAAGCCCCTACTCCTCCCCTCGCATTTTACTCGCCTGAACAGTGATTTAATGTGAGCAACAGACTGTTAACTTTAAACAAAAGCAAGACGGGGTTTGTTAGTTTGTATATGAGTGTGTGGATGTCTGTGTGATCAGGTTCAATCCCTTTTCCATTTATTTCAACAGTGGCATTTAATAAAAACAATGTAAGTATAACCTGGGTTGGTCGTAAGTGAAAATAAGGCAACAGTAACAGACCCAGAAATGACCCTGTAGAACTCCATAGGATGTACCTCTACCAGTTTGACAATGAACCATTGATATCTACTCTTTGAATACAGTTTTCCAACTCATGCCTCTGCCTAAAAGTAATTTTATCTAGATTGCATTTCCCTAATATGTTTATGAGAATGTCACCTAGGATTGTGTTGAAAGCCTTACTAAAATCAAAACATAACTATTCTACTGCTTCTCCCTTGTCAAAGAAGGAAATTAGGTGGGTTTGGCATGGTTTGTTCTCAACAAATCCATGCCGACTCTTCCTTATAACCCAACTATACTCTAGTTTATAAACTGATTGTTTAATGAATTGTTCCTGTATTTTTCCAGGTATCTAAGTTAGTCTAACTGAGCTGTAATTCTCTGGATCTTCTTTGTTCCCTCTTTTGAAGATAGGTAGCATATATCCCTTGCTCTAGTCCCTTCACCTGTCCTCCATGAGTTCTTAAAGATAATTGCTACCAGTTCTGAGACTGGTTCAGCTAGTTCCTTACATATCCTAGGAATTTTATCAGGTCCTGCCAACCTGAACTCATCTAAATATTCTTTAACTTGTTACTTTCATCCCCCTGGTTGTTCATGTTAATTGTATTGAGTATCTGTCACCATTAACCTTTATGGAGAAGACTGAAACAAAATAGGTATTAATACCATTAGCCTTCTTGACGTCATCAGTTATTAACTTGCCTTCCCAAATAAACCTACAGTTTCCTTCATTTTCTCCTGTTTCTAATGTATTTATAGCACCTCTTTCTATCACCTTTTCTGTCCCTTGCTAGGTGCAACTAATTTTGTTTTAGCCTTTATGATTTTGTTCCTACATACCTTTGCTGTTCTTTGGTACTTATCCTTAACTATTTGTCCTTGTTTCCACTTTTTATAGGATTTTTTTAAATTTACAGGCCATTAAAGAGCTCCTGATTTAGATATACTAAACTTTTACTGTTCTTTCTATCTTTCCTTTGCACCAGAATATTTTCTCCTTGATAAACTTTATTCTCTTAGATTTTTTCCCCCAGGATCTACCTACCAGTTCCCTGAGTTTGTTAAAGTCTGCTTCTTTGAAGCCCATCATCCTTATTCTGCTGCTTTCACTCCTTCCCTTACTTAGACTCACATAGTCTGTCATTTTGTGATCAATTTCACGCAAATTATTTTCTGTCTTCAGATTTGCCACTAATTCTTCCCTGTTGGTCAGAATCAAGTCTAAAAGAGCTGTTCCTCTGGTTACTACTTCTGCTTTCTGAAGCAAAAAAAAGTCATCTCTGATACATTCTAAGAACTTACTGGACATTTTGGGTGCATCTACACTGCACCTGTAGCTCAAATTAAGCTACTCAGTTTGAGCTCCACTACTTCCATAGCTTATTTTGAGTCTATCTCAAAATAGGTTATTTTAAAATTTGGCGCTTTCTACACAGCACTTATTTCAAAATAAATTGCTTTTCCAAAATGTCTCTTACTCCTTGTGGAATGAGGTTTACAGGGATGTCAGAATAGCGAGCCCGTTATATTTCAAAATAACAGGTGTGCTCAAAAGACGCAGAATAGCTATTTTAGGATACCTCTGGTATCCCGAAATAGCACTGCTTTGAAGACGTAGCCTTTGTGATTTGCCATATTACTTGCCCAGCAAAGGTCTGAATAATTAAATTCTCCCATGTCTGTGAGGTCTTGTGTTTTGAATATTTCCGTATTAATTTCAGAAATGCCTCATCCACCTCTTGTTCCTGATTTGGTGGTCAATAGTAGATCTCCTACCAAGACATCACCTCTATTTCCCCCTTTTATCTTTACTCAGAGACTTTCAACTGGTCACCTCTTTCTGGACCTCAGATCCAATCTATGTATTCTTGATGGACAATACACCACCATCTACTTTTTTTCTCCTGCTTATTCTGCCTGACGAAGCTGTACTCCTTTATGCCAATATTCCAGTCATAAGATTTATCCTACACAATCTCTTTGATGCATATTAAGTCATAATTAATATATGTACTAATACTTCCTGTTTATTCTCCATACATCTTGCACTGGTGTATGGACATCAAAATTGTATTGCCTTGTTTTGTTTGTTCCCCATTTGGCTTTATGATAAAGTCCTGACATGAAGGAGAACTAGGAACAGATGTCACTGTTTACCTCATAGTCCAGGTCCAGGTAATCAAATTCCCCATTGGTTCTGAAATGTTGCATGTGCCTGTCCAATGTTAGATTGATGTTCCTCCCATGACGTTCTATGACAATGGAATGCCAATGGTGGTCATCCAAGAGGCTTCCTGTCATCACAGATGTGTGGCCATAAATTGAGCCATACTGGTTGCTACCTGTAATGAAGAGGAGATGAAAAAAGCAGCCTCTAATTAACTCACACTCATTTAGGAAACATATCCATCCTGCCGTATCATATTTCACTTGAAACATGCAGCATACACACTACCATTGTGAAGTTAAGATCAGTCCCTTCAATGGCTTTTTCCATAAATATACTTAGCTAGGTCACGTACCAAATATCCAAACACTGAGGTATATAATTAATTACTGATAACAGAAAATGTTCAGTGGAGAATGATAGTAATATCTACCTCTAGTTAGTTACAATTTTTTTTTAAACAGGGATTTTCTGTGTTTGAGCCCTATAGCACAAAGTGAAAAGCTGTCACCTTCACTAGAATACTTAGACTTGGGACCAGATCCCCAGCTTGAATGGAACTATATTGACTTATATCAGATAGGAATTTGTCCCTTGAGGTCTGGTGATAGAATAACTTTGGGGAAGGTGTACACATGGCAGGGTATGCTGGTTTGTACCTATACTGACATACTAGGACAGAAAAACATTCCATTGTGGATGCATCTTATACCTGAAAAATTGTGCTTTTTGCAGGTAAAGCTTATTCCAGCCTCAGAAGGCAAAGAAGCTATACTGTCATAAGCCTGGTATAACCTTGATTGCATAATTGCATTCAAACAGGGTACTTATACATTGGTCAGGTATGACACCTCTTCACATTCCTGACTGATAGGTGTATTGGAAAATGATAGCAGAGTAGACCTGTTCATACTCAACAAGAGACTAATACAAAAAATCAGAAATGTGCTGTGCCACAGTCTTGCACATTTTGAATGAGGCATAATCTAAATGTACTGATGAAGCTGAAATGTTCTTAATATTAAACATCATTGGAACTCAGACTTTGAGTCTTAGTAGATCCTTCCTTCCCCAATTTCCTGCAAGTGTATAATCACAGCCCAGCCAAGCAAATGTATGGATGCTATTATATATTATTCAAGCTGGCTGAGCTGAAAAATTTAATGAAACTGAGAAATGAATGGGTTATAATTTCAGTGAAATTTGCTAAAAATAGATTAATGCTACAGGAAGATGTGCTGTCCTCATCAGCATTTGCCTACACTGTTGGTCTTTAAAAAAGGAGCAGAACAGAAAATGTAGTGGAAATAATTACTATTCATTGTAAATAATACATGAATAGATTAACTTACTGTTCACATGAATGCAAGAGAAGCAGGGAAA
The DNA here is from genome assembly GCA_019425775.1 of Rafetus swinhoei. Classification (NCBI taxonomy): domain Eukaryota; kingdom Metazoa; phylum Chordata; order Testudines; family Trionychidae; genus Rafetus; species Rafetus swinhoei. The sequence continues at coordinate 162,998,532 of CM033424.1, forward strand.
AGTTACATGAAACCTCATCCTTAAGGGAAAAAATGAATGTAAAAACATAAGCACACTGCCCTTCTCATATGAGCAAAAATATTTAATATAACTCAGCCTATGAACCAACCTGATCAAAAGCCTATAATTTCTCTTGCAGCAGGAAAGAGGTAGGACTCAGTATCAATGAATATATAGATGACTTTTAATGAGGCAACTGGATACAGACAGAGCCTGTATCTTGCCCTGGTCCTCTAGTGCTCAGCTTTTATGAAAAAGCCTACACTTCTTAGTCTCACCATCTAGGGCAGCAATGAGCAACCAAGCTAAGGTGTGGGCCGCATGAGTGGTTCTCCATCTCAGTGGGCTGCAAGATTGTCATAACCAAGATGGTCTCCTGGGATAGGGTAGTTTTGCAAACTATGCTTGTGTACCTAGAATTTGTGGGGGGTGTGCCGATTGAACTGTAGTGGTGCTTTGATTGGATGCAGAGAGAGTACACCATCAATGTTGTGTGCAGTCAACACTCACTTCACTTCACATTCCCTTGCTTTGTGTGTGTGTCACTTTACTAAACCAGCAGAATCTGGCAACCCTGCATGTGAACAATGGTAAACAAAATGTCTCTCTGGCCCACACATAGAACCCTGATGGTCTGCATGAAGCCCTCAGGCTGTAGGTTGCCCACTACTGATCTAGGGTGTTCATAAAGCCTTCCAAAGAATTAATTATATGATGGATTATTTACTGAATACACCACAAAAGCCAACCCACTAACTTTCCTATTTTAAAAACAACAAAAAGGATGGACCCGTGTGAAAAGTAGCTCCCCAAAGTACCCCAATAGTCTTCTCACATTGCTTGGGGTATAGTCTCTATCAACACAAACTAGATTACTGAGACCTGAAAGCTTTCCTACCTCTCCACACGCACATCTGAAAATCATATCAGACATTCAGAGTGAAATCTTTTTCTACCACTAACTTTAGTAGGGCCAGTATTTACCCTGAAACATTTACAGTCCAGAGCCCTCAGTCTACCTCTCCCCTGGCTATGCTTTCTATAACACTGTCTTCTTGAATCTCAGCTTGGCATTAACCCATGACTTCTCTCGGGCCATTATTGTTTTCTCTGCAGTTTTCCAAGGTTTTCCTAAATTATCTGGACCTTTCCTCTAGTACCGCTGATCAGTTGTCTCTCTACAACAGCCACTTATTTATACTGTAAAGCTATTGTGTAAAGCTAACCAGCATGGCATATACCTTACACTGAGATAAAGTTATTTTTCACTTATTTGGGAACTGTAAATTTCTAGTTGTCATTGGTTTTTATCGTGTTTCTACTTGTGGCTTCATTTTCATATTACTGATATGTTGTATACATAGTAAGACATAATCTATACACATTTTCAAAGATACAAGAAAGGGTTCCACGTTTTCTCCAGATGATCTGATTACAAGGTACTTCTTAAGACAAACAAAAGAAGACAATAAGGAGAATGGTATTTGATTTTAAATTATATACCAAAAATGATTTTAAAGAGTAAGCATCCAAGCACAAAAGCATACCTAGATTTAAATTAAGGACCAACTTGGCTTTTTTCAATTCCAAAGTGATATAGTCTCCTTGCTGCCCTTCTCCATGGAAGATTACACCTTCACTTTCAGAGGTTTTAAATTTCAGAGTGATGACATCTTTCAATGTTTTCATTTTCTTGTTCCTGAATCTGTACGGTAACACAACATGGCCATCAAAATTGATAACATCGGCCCCTAAAGGGAAGAAGTAAATAACATTGTTGCTTAGTGATTATATATTACTGTGGCTAGTAGAAAAGCAAACATACCATTTGTGGATTCCATCTGAGCAGGATAAATGCATAAATGTGATAGGAATTATAAATAGGTTTTCTGTAGGCTATAATTTAATGGAATATATATATATATATATATATATATATATAAACAACCTGGTAGGGGCATCTATTTAATACTTATTTTTTTCATAGGGATATCAGAAATCAGTTTCAAAGATGCACAACCTACAAATTCCCATTGCTTTCTCTTGAACATGGTGGTGCTCAGAAGTATTTGCCTAACCAAGGTTGAAAGTAGGAAAGAAGAGTTCCCAGTGATTGTTGGTAATCCATTTGATGCCTCTCAGAAAATTCACTAGAGATGCGTGTGTGTGAAGTTTTATCAATGAAACATCACACTGCAAAAATTCCCTGGTAGTAATAAAATCAGACCAGATTCCCTGCAATATTCATAAATCTTAGAACTAACCTGGGATGGGATCAGGATCACATTTTTCTGTTTGTGAACTATCTGCAAACGAGTATGGATTTTTATGAATGTATTAGCGTTTTTGACAAATTATTCTGTAAACTATAGTATTTTAGCCTAATCTTTCTCCTTAACTTTGCTGAAAAAGCCATATATTTGCTATTGATAATCCACTATTTATAACACATGATTTGTCATCTAACTCCTTCAAGATTAAATATTATATTGCTTTTGACTAACTACATGATTAGATGACCTAATATGTGTTAACTCTTTCCATTTCTGCTTGAAATAGAATGTCCCTTTGTCATTTCATTAATTTCTATTTCTGAAAAAATAACGTGATTATTTCCCAAATCTTGCTGGCATGAATGCTTCTGAATAACAATCAAAATAGATATGAATATGGCCAGTCTGACCGAGAATTTACCAAATATATTCATGAATATTTTTTGCAAATTTCCCCCCAGTTTTGATTAACATATACATCCCTCCAAATGCATTCGTAAATAATGTCCTATATAACAAACCTACAAGTCATTTTATTCTCCAAATGAAATCAGGATAGACATTTTATCATCTGCAACATTGTGCAATAGCATTTCTGGATTTTTGCCTCCCTCTGTAGGTTGTTCTTGTGGAATTGCTGGAAATATCATTAAATACTCACTTGTCCTTTACCAATATGATTGAATGTAATTAAAAACACAGATAATACTTTACCTGTTCATCTGTCTAAAAAAAGTCTCCAGAAACCAAAAGCAAAAGTTGCTCACCATGGGCAAATGGGTTGTAATTTTTAAAGGCTCCTTTAGAACATTTTGCATTCATGTGCATAAATAAGAATATGTATTACAACTTGCATTCATTTGGACTTTTCACTTTCAAGTGCTTTCACTGAAGAACTTAAGGAAGTACTTATGTCAAATCCTATTCAACATGGGATTTAAATGCCACCTTAAGTGATTTGCTAAACTTGGACTTTAATTATAAAGAGGAACCACTTATACATGGTATGTCCATAAGGTGTCCTTTTCACATCCTATAAGTTCCATCTAGAGCTTTTGCAGTCAATGGCAGAGCTCTCTTGGGGCTTGTCTACACTAGGGAGAAGATCGATGCTGCTGCAGTTGATCTTCTGGGGTTTGAATTAGTGGGTATAGTGAAGACCCACTAATTCAGAGAGGGTACTCCCATCAGTGCTGATAGTCCTACTCCTCACGAGGAGTAAGGGAAGTCAATGGGAGCATGTGGACGGTGCCAAAACATGATTTAAGATGCTTCGACTCCAGCTACATAATTAACGTAGCTAGAGTTGAGTATCTTAAGTTGACTTTCCTCTTTAGTGTAGACCAGATCTCAGTATAACAGAAAAGCAAGTAGTGTGACACCCAGTACTCTTTTGCTGAAAGTAAAACACAGTCAGCACCACAACAAGTAATGTGCATCTTCTTGCTTAGTTACAGAATTAACAAGCCATTCTGTTTCTATTAACCAACATGTTCATCACCAATTAGGATTAAACCTTGCAAACATGTTGATTAAGCATATATTGATACACCGTTTAAGCATCTAGTGTACTAAGCATCCAAATGTTAAGAGAAACACATAGCACTTTAATCACAGTGTTTCCTCAAAAATAAAGTTCCTTCACTGCACTGATTCTAAGATTCTTTACATGATGATGATGTTTGTGACACCTATTTTGTTTTGTATTTGCTTTTGGGACATTTTAAAGAAATTTACATGATGTAATACAGAATTGACTATGGTCAGACTCCCAGATGACATAAATGTTTGTAAGCTCCGGAGCTTGAACTTTAGATCAGCTAATGATCTGGTCTTATATATTTCCAACTTTCTTGTTACTGGGTAGAAATGATCATTATAACTGCTAATGGTGCAAGGAAAGGGTGGTGGGGTACTTTCATGTTAATGGTGTGTAAACAAAATTCCAGCTCTCAATACAGTACAGAAAGCTAAACAGGTTTCATCTGAAGAAGTGGGTTGTACCAAGAGTTCATGATACTATCTATATGTTTTGTTAGTCTATAATAGAAAAAAACATAATAAACAATGAATAGTCCTGCAGCCCCTTAGAGACTAACATGGCTACCCCTCTGAAACTTCTAAACAGACTTTGTTTCCCTACCTTAAAAATTATGCAGACATTTTGAATCTGTGTGCTGTAAAGAAAACCAACATAATGAAGTGATTGCAAACCAGCAGCTGATGAGTTTATTTCAGAGGCTATTTGAGATCAAAATGTATGCAATCTACCTCAAGCACCCTTGCTATGGGCTTAATTCAGTGCCAACTGATGTTAATGGAAAGATTGTAATTGATGTCAGTGGATGCTTGATTGGGCCATATATGAGCTGGAAACTAACCATAGTTACCCTGTGGCTTGAAACAACCCCTAAACCATCTTTCTGCACATCCATCCACTCTATGCATTCCCATCCTTCTACACAGCCTGGTCAGAGACTGCAGAGTACAGCACATATATGAGCAGAATTTTTATATCTGTTCCTTTCGTCAGAGAGGAGAAAAAGGAGCTGGGGTGCAAAGATGCTACAGAGAAGCCTCCTTATGCCTAGTCAGCTCCCTCCTTTTTAGCCTCACTCTCAGCTGTCAAAGTGATATGAAATGTCAAGGTGCACCCATAATGCATTTCCTTCTTCCATTCAGTCTTACACCTCAGTGGTTCTCAACAGGAAGGGCAGAGCCCAGTGAGAGACCATGAGCAATTTCAGGGATTTGCCAAGCAGGGCCACTGAGAGCCAGGACCTCTGGCATCCAGCAACTGAAGCTTGGCATCCTGAGCCCTGTGGCATGGAATCCAGACCCACATGCTGGAGGCTAAAGCCCTGATCTCCAGCACACACCTCTGGGGCAGAAGCCCTGAGCATCGCCTCCCACCCCCAGGATACACCTGCGGGGCACAAGCCTAGACCCTGGCAGAAGCTATCTTGAGCCCCAATGTCCCTAGCCCTCAGTTGGCCCCCTCCACTCCAAAGGACAAAAGCTACGAGTCCCCTATCCCACAGGGATCCCGAGCCCACCCCCACCACAGCCCTCCAGGTTGGAAGCCTCCACATCCAAAAGGTCAAGCTTCCTCTCTTGCCCCACTGGCTTATGGATTTTTATGGCATATTGGGAGGGGCTTTGAAAGAAAAAGATTGAAAATCCCTGCTATAAATTACACTGGTAGCAAACAGGTGGCTAACAGCAAATAGCTGAACACTACCTACTGACAACCCTCTGGGTCTTTTCCAACAACTTTGGAAAATTTCGTAAGAAAAGTAGCGTCATTTTCAAAAGATACATGGACCTCCGCACAATCCATTCAGACCCTCTCCTGCTGTGTCTCTAACCCACAAAGGGAAGTCTATTGGGAAAACAGGTTAGAATAAGAATCCTTAATTCCTAATTTTCTAGGTCCCCAGCTTTTTTTGTAAAGATTATATAACACCACTTGTGGAATGCTGATAATTAAGAACTATATATTCTCAATCTTAACTGTAAATCATCTCTGGGAATAAGAACCTTGGTCAGAACTATTATACCAAGGGCAGTTGCTATACAAGTTTTACTGTGTATTTCTGCCAGTGTTCTCAATCCTGACCCACAATGTCCATTACTCTAGTTGTGGGTTTCTCCTGAAAACAAAATGAACAGCATTCTAAGCAAAATGGGGAAGTGCACATTTGTACAAATGCCCACTGTAGGAGGATGGTTGATACCACCAAATCATTTTCATTCTCCCTAGAAGGGGGTCCAAATAAGGATGCTCAGATCCAGAAACTGAATTTCCCAAAAGTTCAGTGGCCAGATCAGTGTTACAGTTCAGTCCAATGTTGAAATAGGTCAACGCTCCTTAAATTTGGACAAGGGCTCTCTTCTGAAGACTCTTTATGAAGTGATCAAGTGTGACCCCCTCTGTTTGTTATCTCAGTCAAACTTTGAAAGCTTTTAATAAATAAATAATTTTAATAAATAAATAACCATTTTTAGCAATCAGGTTTCACAGCTCGGTGGGCAAAAATGAATGCTGTCCTTCCCCTTTAGCTTCTGAGTTACACCAAAAATTTAACAGTCTACTTTATGGGGAATATATCATCATAAAAAAGGCTTTTGATTGGACTGACAGGCACTTTGGCTCTTGCCAAAGGGGTTGGTATTTCAGATGTTCTGCAAAATCTGGTGCATGATTTTCCCACTGCTGCTAGAACAAGAATGTGCATTGGTTTATGGCATTTGCCACATTTCTACACAACTTCAGGTGTGCAGCAGGGACACATTCTCACTCTGGTTCTCCTCTATTGAGCTACTGACTAGATATTAGGACCTGCTATCCCATATATCAGAATCAAGGTTGATCAAGAGTTCTTTGACCACAACTGTGATCACAATGCTATCTTGCTTGTGAAGGAGTGGTAGAATTTAATTCCCACCCTCCAAGGTTTTGGGGATGATGCCCATATTATGGGATTGAATGTTTCTAGGCTGAAGACCAAGGTGCAAGAATCACAGAGCTGGGCCACAGCTGCAAGTTTAAATGGTCACAGCAAACTTGCTGTTCTTTGATAAATAAGTCTCACTGCATCCTGCATGAAGTCTATGTCTTGCTTATGGATGCAAAAAAGTCTTTGTGTTGTAAGTTTAGGATCTATCAAACCTATGTTTAACCCGCATTGCAATGCAGGTTAGAAACCTACCCCCTCTCTTACAGGCAAGTTTGAAGCGGCCAATGACATTCAATATGCACAGTCATTGTCAAATCTTGAGAATAAAGTGGTTTGAATTTGTGCAAATGCCAATCTCATAGAGATCCAGCCTTCCTTTAATCACTCATTATATTCAAAAACAGTGTTGTGCAATTTTTTTGGCCACATCACCAGGACTGACAAACATGCCACAGCACAACATGCACTCAAATACTTCATCAACACACAAAGGGTACATTCGGGGCCACCCATGGGACTACCCCGGGGATTTGTAGATTCACAGGATTGAGTTATATCTGGAAACGTTACTGTGTGATGCCCGGAGCAACAAATTGTGGTCACTTGGCTAATGAAACTGTTCTCAGTAGACTATGTGTTTTTTAGGCTGATATTTACATTTAACTGGAGTATAGCCACCTATGGTATAAGGCTAGTGCATAGCAGCTGAGAATGCACCATTACAAACATCCTTTTTTCTTTATAAAATATGCCTTTCACTACAAATTCACTATAATATATATTAACTAATTTCTAAGTTCAGCCAAATTTATCACCCTGGTCTTGTTCTTATAAATTATGAACTCTAGAGTATGGATTAGTTCATAAATAAATGTGGAGTCCAAATTAGCCAGTTGAAATGTAAGAAACCCGTTGGAATTCAAACAGGATGTAGGGAATACAGTGCAATGGTATGTTAAATGTAGAATGTTATGGTATCCTTGAAAATCTTCAGTCAGCAAAGAAGTAAATAGAAACAGGTCATTGTGTCAAGTAGGTTATAGAGCTCCCTATAATAACTTTTGTTGCTTGTTTTAAAAACATAAAATTGCCAGCAGATCCAAGTGTTTGTTTCTAAGTAGAGTTATATCTACAATTTTCTTGAGCGCTCCACATCTAATAAGCAATTTTGGAAAACCATCACAAAATCTATTTGTAGACAATCCATGTGGAAGCCACATATATTAGTTCTGAAAATCAAAGAGAGAAACAATGAAGATTTTCATAGACGACACTCTTCTTTTTAGCGCGATGGAGAATGGCTTGGTTTGTCTTGACCACTCAGCCTCTATTAAAATGTATACTCATCCGCAGAAAAGATTAACCATGTGTAACATTCATAATAAATGTTATGGACACTGGAAAAAAATCATGGCTATTACAAATGGAAAGACTTATTTCTAATATACTAAAAGAATGTTCTTTAAACAATGCCGTGAATTCTCCTATATGTATCTTTGTTAGATCAGTTTCCTTCTATTATACTGTAGTATTTTTCTTGAACAGTATTATTCTTGTGTCTTGTATGTACTTCCCATTAATGTCTGGAGCAGTTACATTTAAGCACCAAGTATCAGATCAAATATTAATTGTATGCAATTGGAATCTTTCCACTGACTTCAATGGGCTTTTTGGATTAAACCCTAGATCTCACCCAATTCACAAAAGATTGAAAATAAGATTGAAAATAAGATTTTTCAACAACATACAGGGAAAAAGTTATTATTATATCTATGATGTTGGAAAATATGTCTGTGTCTTCACTGGAAAGGCTGCAGTGCTTTGCGCAGACACTCACGACAATGACAGCAATAGTTCTCTGGTCACTGTATTTTATCCACCTCCCCAAGAGGTGGTAGCTAGTTCAACAGAAGAATTCTTCCACCAATCTAGTCGTGACTACACCAGGGGAAGGGAGGAGGTGTGACGGGGCGGACAGGCCCTGCACTGAAGGGCAGGGAGTAGCCCAGGCCCAGCTGGCTGAGAAGGCCCCGCCCCTCCAGCCTTGCTGGGCATGCTCCCAGCAGAACCAAGGTATAAAAGCAAAGGGAGCCCTGCAGTGAGGGAGGCCGCAGGGGGAAGGAGCAGGCCGTGCCGTGCCAGTGTTTCTGCAGCAGCTGAGACCTGAGTTGCTGCTCGCAGCCAACCCTGGAGCAGAGCCAGCAGCCGCCACCCCCAGGGAGGCAGGAGCGCCCGCAGCCCCAAGACCAGCCCCGGTAAGGACCAGTCCGGGAGGCCAGCGGACTACGGGGGAACCAGGGCGCGGTAGGAAGCAGCCCAGGGAAAAGGACCAATAGTATCGGCCGGATTCCCCACCAAGCGGCCATAGTCCCTGCCTAAAGGGCCCTGGGCTGGGACCTGGAGGAGAGGGAAGGCCTGGGTCCCCCTACCACCCTTCCGCCCCGGACAACCAACCCCTGACCCAGGAGAGGCTTCTCCTGGTGGCTAGGCCACAAAAGCCATATTTACCCTGATAGAGTGGCATTGACTTTGGGGCTAGGCTACTAGAGCCGTATTTACCCTGATAGAGGGGCATTGACTTTGTGATGAAGGGGAGGGGAGGGGGACAAGCCCCTCGACAGGAGGGTAGGTCAATTTTGCTATGTTACACAGGACTGTGGATTTTGTACTCCCTTGAACAATGTAGCTGGGTTGATCTAACTTTTTTAGTGTAGACCTAGCCTAAGTTTGACACATGGTGCTATAGCATGTATAGAAACCGCAGAGCAAGCACTGTGTTGTTTAAAGCTTGATTCAGCTGTCCCGCCCACCCAACTCCTGTCTCAGAGCTCATCTGAAATAATTATGAACCTTAATAGGGTGAAAGTAACTTACTAGAATAATACCTTATCTCATGAATAGCGTGTACATTAATAATACCATGTTAAGCTTCTCAATAGCTTATGGATTCATGATGTATTATCCATAAAAGAGACAGGTACCCGTGTACAGATACTGTAACTACTTAATCTATCTTTATTTACAGGGATACACACAACTTAATTTTACTAATGCAAGTGATCAATGAGTCTAAGGGTCTGTAGGATTGGGCCCTTGTTATCATATGTCTTTTAAAATCATTCAATACAAATAAAACACACTAGTACTTTTCTCTTTAGCAGTATTCTCTTCAACAGTACTATGCTGGGAGGACACACGTGGATTTGAATGATAATTCAGTGCCTCTGCAAATCGCACAATAATTCCATTTAAGAGCTCCACTATGTAGAACTATGGTAATGATGTGTGCTCTCTGTGTGGTCACAGTTGACTATTTAATGTCAGGATAATTACCATGACATGTCAGGGTATTTAGACAGCACTACCATATAATTCCTATAATTACAAGATAATATATTATTCTTTCTGTCCTCAGTTACTGAAGTACTAACCTTGGCATCACTGAGATTGTCTTAAGCCATCAGACTACAGAGAGTATGGACCTCACATGTATTCAGTGAAGTCTGATTGCTCTGCAACTACTCTTGTAATATTATACAAGGATACAAATTTTCCTAACTCTTTAATTAGGAAAATTATAAGTTTGGAAGCCTTAAAATTGCACCTCTCCTATACCAGAATTCCTGGCACGCATGGTGCATTCTATTAAATAGCATTGTGGGCCTCCTTTAAAAATCCCCACTTGCTGCAGGATAGACAGACATTTTTGTTTTTATACCATTGTAAGTCAATGGGGCCTGAGGCCACCTCAAGCTATTCCTGTAGCTAATATTTGCACCATATTGAAATTTCTCCCAAAAGAGATGAAATCATGAAGGCTACCAGATGTGAAGGGGAGGAAAGAAAACATACTTGAAGTCCACCCTTAGCCTCTGAGACACACATTATGCATTTATCAATTGTGTGATTTTTATTACCATCATCCTGGTCCTGCCTGCCCAAATGCCATCTCTTTATGACACTCACTTGTCATGTTTTCCTAAATGTGTGGCTGCTAAAACATTCTGAAATAATCATGATTTATTTTGTAATGACCAGACTGTTACACAACAGTATTTGCCAAGCAGACAAAAGGTTTACAGTAATATTTTATATAATAGAATTTATGAATATAAGCATTACAAACCATTTCTATTTTAAAAACTTAATGCCTGGTATTCACATATTTTGCAATCACATGCACTGGGAGGGCACAAGAAAATATTCCATATAGCTATCTACTGTTTTTTAGCCATGACAGGGCAAAATTGATCATTTCTGTTAAAAGCAATATTAATGTTAGGTATTCTGAAAAGCTGTTACCCTTTGTTTCCAATAAATGAGTAGTTCATCCTGATAAAGATATACATCAGAGACCCAACATGATCTTTTTAATTCCTTTTACCAGGATGGTTCCTCATTATGCAACATCTCATTTTCTATTTGTGTTTATTGGAAATGGCAAACCATTCACTCATGTTCTGAAGCAAGGTACAGTACAGAACATGATTTATTTGCAAACAGCTAGTCTGTAATAATGTGTTCATTAAATATGAAAAAGGAAGTCAAAAGCTTAAGCCCAATAGAAAAGGACATGAATGACTCCCTTGTAGTAAATAGCTAAAATGTGTCTCAGTTCTTATTTCATCTGCTGAGCTTGTTCATTACCTAATGGAAAGAGATACAGGGAGAAAAAGAAACTGTATCACATGGGGCAACATTTTCCCTCAATGTACTTGCTGTGAATAAATAAACCACAAAATAATGGGCTAGACAGTGTATTAACACATTAATGTATTTAATAACTGAATGGAATTTATAGTCACTGTTTACAGCTCCATGAAAACAGAAAGAAAATGGCTGTACTGTTGAGCTATACAGATTCTTTCAGGATTTGGATATCTTATTTTTGTTTGTGCCTATTCCACCCAATTCTGCTATCAAAATATTCTATAATTTTTCTGAGACTCCTTCTAAGACTTGAGTCTAGACTTTAAGACTATTCAACATTTAAATTCAAATTCTCCTTTCTTCCCTACACTCTACAAGTTATCTTTAGCATATTCTTAAACTATTGCATGATTGGACTTGGATTTGAATCAAATGATCAACAGGAAAAGTTATATCATATGTTACATTGTTACAGAGAATGATATACAGTCCTAACTCTGAAGACCTTACGACATTTAACTTGATCAAAATTCTTATTGACATCTCTTTGATGGGATGCTAGAAAATCTTCTTGAGCAGTCTATGAGCTCCTGTCAGTAAACATTTTCTCTCACATACAGTTTTACTGAAGTGTAATTGTTCATTGATGTGATTAAAGCTGCTCGAGCTATTCACAGGGCTGACTGGTGAGATATATTTCATCATTAACAAACATGTTATCTTCCCTTTCCAATTCCTACAGCAATACTTCTTGCTGGCTTTCTACCGCTGCTGCTGCTCCTGCTTTGGTGAATCAACCTACTTTAGAAACATCTTCTTCAAAAGATAGCACAGCACTATTTTTTAAAATTATACTTAATTAGTCATACCAGTCTTAGATTCAATACTGTGAGAAACTTTAGTATACGTGTCTCTGGAATGCCAAGTCTATGAAGAAGCTCAACTTCATCCTCACATTCCCAAATGAGAGAGGCACAACTTCCCTGTGTTTAGCACAGCATGGGGAAAGCAGAACTACTGACTGAATTGTTAATTTTGAATTATTCACCAGCTTCAGTTCAATTGATTTCCCCTCTCCCTTCTAAGCATTCAATTTGCCTAAAAGAATGATTTTTCTCTAGTTTATTTGTTATTCAATATTATTACTGATTAATTACAATAATATATCTTGATCTGTAGCTGGCCTTCTGCTAAATGGAAGTGTCAGCTCTTCTGGGCCTCGGCAAGTTTACATATGAGTTTGTACCATGGCTAGCACAGTGTTGCCCTCATTCTATTTAAGGCTTTAGGTGCTTCTGCAATATGCATAATTAAATAAATACATACATAATATTTAGATGTTTGTGACCAATTCATTATGTATATTCAGTAGCTTGATTCTTAGCTTCTGTAAACTGACATAGCTCCATTTACTTTGATGAAACTATGTTGATTTTCATCAATTTTGTAGCTGACATTTAAAACTGACATTTTGATTGGACACATAGTTGTTCATTCATTTTGAGTCCATGCACGTGTTATCCATTTAAACACTGAGTAACAATTTAAGGAATTGGTCCTATATTTTGACCATGCTGGAACCACTTACAACAAAACTTCATTTTTATAGTCCCAGAGTGATATGAAATTTGCACTTCTGATTACATCAAACATTGCACCTCAAACAACATCATTATAAAAGGTATAAAGGGATCAAAAGACTTCATTATTAACGGCTTCCTCTGTGACACACACTAGGTAAGTAAGAAAGATGCAAATGAACCATAGACTGAGTAAGTTGGGGACTTGTGAATGTTCAGGTGAAAATAACCAAATAAACAAAAGGATTAAGGAAAGTGCTATAAACTTCCCCTTTATGAAATCATGGTATTTAGTTCTGTTATGATGTATGTTACAGAACACCGATCTATTAGTACTGCAAAGCTACTGAAGGTCCACTAGAATGTTTATTTTAAAGTCCCATATCACTTCTCAATCTTATATAAGTAAACTTTATAAGATTCATTGGAGTTCAATATCAAGGGGAAATGTCTTGACTGCTTACATGAAAATGCTTGCTTAAGGGTTGGAACAATACAAGTTAAATTTGCTAAATGGAAGAATCAAATTCAATTAGACATGGAATGACACAACCTTTGATTTTCCCAGTTTTCCTTGCCTGGGAGGCTCAAAATATAGTAAAATATATCTGTCTCCAAGAGGAAAAAGGTACAAATATCCATTAGATTTTTATCCCAAACCTGCAGACTGTGTTGTAGCATAGTAGGTTTCCATTTTAATAAAGAAGCCTAACTTTTAGTTAGCAGTTCTGGACAAAAAAAAAAAAAAATAAAAAAATTGCGAAGCGTTTCAAACATTTTTTCTATCAACTCTCAAATTATTCCAGGGGTATTTTTAGCTGGTCTAATACTAGGCATCAAATATATTACTCACTAATGATTTTCAACAATTAGAAAATAATCTATTCATTTTTATTATGATTCAACCAATTGTACAAGTTAGATTATATAATCTTGTAACCTGTCAGTATGACAAATTTTATAACCCTTACTCAGAGTAATGGATAGGAGTAGTACTGGCTAGCACCTAGTGACTAAGGGGTTAAACTCAGGTAACTAACAAGGGGGTTGACAGGAAGCCAGGAGAATCAATAGGAATAAAGTGCTGAAATTTGAATTGGATATAGATACCTTGCCTGCTTTCTTTGTGGGGCAGAGTTAAACCAGGAGCTGAGACACACAGAATGATTTATACCCAGGCAGAACTACTATGCCTCCAAGGAATTTGGGGCATGAAAATGAACAGAACCAAGAAAAGCCTAGGAGTAAGTAAAGGGAAAAAGTGACTCTTGTCATGATCAGGGTGTTTTCTTTATTTTGTGGTTTGGTTTGAACTGCTCTGTGTGAATCTATGCCTCCTCTCCCCATTTACCATCTAAGCATTGTGCCAGAAATTTTCTCTGTGTTGTAATTTGTTTTCCTTAGTTGCTCTGTAACATCTAACAACCAAGTATGCTATATCAAGTATATCTTTTGTTTTGTAATAAAAAAATCACTTTTTTAAGGTGATAAATTGATTCTTGTGTCCTGGAAAGCACAGGAGGTCTGTCTGTGTCTGAATGCCTCAGAATAGAGGTCAGCTACCAGAGACTGCAGCTTGTTTTTCTTTTTTCAAGCTCTCTGTGTCAAAAGAGCTTGGGGTGCTCTGGGGTGAGAATTCAAGTGTTCACCCCAGATTTTAGGGATAAAAATCACTTGATAGTGGCAGTTACCATTCCCTCCCCACAAATCTGTGCATTTGTGATTCTGGGGGAAGTTTTTGTTACCAGTGCCTGTAGTGGTAAGGTATATTTAAATTCTTTGCAGGGACTTTGGACCACTAACATGTCCACTGAGCAAAGCAGCATCCTGCAAAAACTAGAAGGTTAGTACATTCTAGCTGAACACTCACAAATTCTGGTCACCTGATTGGTTCACACCTGCTATTTAAGCCAGGACCAGATGGGCTAAGCATTTATACAGACTTCCTGCTGCTGCCATATTAGACCCTGCTCTTGCTTGTGTCCTGATCCAACTCTGCTCCTGATTCCTGTTCTGCATCTTATTTTTGCCTCTCTGGGCAATCCTGGCTCTGCATTCTGACACCCTCCTGCCCAACCTTTTGCCCTGACATTTGAACCTGCCCCTGGCTCTGATCTTCAGATTTGATTCCTAGCCCTGACTCTGGTTTAAGCCCTCTGGCTCTACTTGACAGTTAACACTGGCTTTGATTCCAGCTTCCATTTTGACATGAATGACTGCTTTGCTCAGTGGACATGACTTCTGCCCTGACCACAAGGCAAAACCGCCTACATTCCAGCTCCTAACACTCACTTGAATTTCAATGAGAATTTAAGTGGATTTTTGTATGCTACTCCCTCCAAATTCATTAGACCCTGGGTTTTAAAACAAGTCATTGACTGCTATAGATAAAAGGTGGGAAAATGTTTTGTACCTAGACGTGTGATAAACCAAGGACTTTGTGCTAGAATGAATGTGTCAGCAGTAAAAGTAAATCATTCTTTTTATGGAATCACTTTCTGATAGGTCTTGGGTTAACACCAGAAATGTCTGAGCACTCCCTAACAGCCTTTACCTGCTTCGTGCTATACAGAGTAAACCAAATAGACAAATTTCTGCTGTGCATATTTTACTTAAGTTTATTTATTAAGCCATAATATATGAGGTTTTGAATATACAATTTAAGTATTGTGTATCAAGTCTAACATATAGCTACATATACACAGTATGAATTAGATTTATAGAGGGAAACTATTGCTTCTTAGGTTGAATGAGTGACTGTATGATACACAGAATGAGAAGCAATGTATATATGGCATTATTTATGATAGCATTGTCCCTGCTTGTTCCCTCTTCTATTTAAGGTGACATTTATCAAAATATGCTCCAGTGTAGTACCAGCTAGCTATGTAAACTTCCTCTCTCTAGTTGTTAAGCTGCATATATCACTGTAAAGAATTCCCTAACACAGCATTTAATTCAACAATTTAAGTACTGTAAATGTAAATTTCAAGTAAAGTGATACTGTCAACTTGAAAATCACATTTCTCTTTGAGAATTTTATAGCTTCTATACTTACAAGTCACACCAAAGATGAAAATAACTGATAGTCACACATTTCTTTTCCTTTTTTCTTTTTTGCTTTGTATGTAAGTTCTTTCTTTGTGTATAGTCAGTTTCACTGTTCCCCTTGAGCAATCAGCAATTTCTCTATTGTTGAAAAGACATATGAGCAAAGGAGCAGAAAAAAACTAATACAGCTTCAAAGGAATTAATCGGATTTACATCGACTGATGATTTTGGCCATAGATTTTTTTTAATGGTGGCAAACAAGCAAATCAGTAACAGTAGTCTCAGCTTTCCACTTTTACAATATTTTTTTCTTCACAATGCAGCTTATGCTTTTCTATTTCTTATTCCACATCTTTATTTTCCCTTAAATGTAAGTCTATGAAAAGAAAAATATTCATTTTAAATATTCACAACACATATTTGCCTTCTAATGACAATGTTACAGTGAAGAAACAGAATACTACTGCAACCCTAGCAATAGGGAAGAATGAGTGAGAGAAAGATGAGATAAAGATGACTGTAGTCAAAAGGAACATTGACCTGGTGCCTGGGTATTAAGTAATAATAGTAAGTAAGTAATAATCGTTAAAATAGTTAGATTAGGGATCAAGATTTTCAAAAGTGACTACAGTGATTTTAGGAGCCTTGGATTCTGTGTGTCCAACTCAAGATACCTCATAAGGATCTGAATTTTAAGAAAGTGCTTATAATCCACATTCGGAAAAACAGAACTAGGTCACCTAAAAAACAAAGAACATGTCATCAGCATTTTTTTTTAAATCCTGGCTGGCATACTTGAAAAAATTAGGCACCTAAATCAATATTTAGACACTTACATACAAACAGCTTGATTTTCAAACCTGTTGAATATGAACAACATTCATGGAAGTCTATTGAGAGGAAAGATTGTTAAGTCCAGAGACTGAAGTCTATGGATATAGCCCTAAGACCACCTTCTACCTCAGACCTTCTAGAAACCCTGAAAAACAGGATACTTTCATGTAAATACCTAAAAGGAGACTCAGATTCCTAACTTTAAATATACAAGTTTAAAAATGTTGACTGATGTCTATACAATATTGTACCTCCTGGCCAACCAAAAGTATTCACAACAAACCCAGAAAAACAGATAAAAATCAGCTCAAAAACCTCTTTTACATCCAAGAGTAGCGTCAGTCAGAATTCAGGTGAAACAATACTCATCTGTGTCCTGTCATTCATTAGCGGATATATGACACTCTCAAGATGCCAATTTTATGTAATGCCATTCATCCGTATTAAGACATGGTAAATGTCAATAATTAAACCCTTACATAAAGCAACAACTGTAGATGACAAGCCACTTATTTATTTCAAGGTGGCCTGAAACTTTTTATTTCAAATAACCTGTACTAGAATATAGTTGTTCATGTTTATTTGCTTATGGCCATATATAAAACCTACTTCACTAGCTCATGGACTTGTTCACTGGAAGCTTGTCCTTAAATGAAAAGTCAAGACTGAGAAGACATGAGGAACAGCGGACAGATGCAGAAAATATTTAATTGGGTATTAAGTGAAGAAAAACAGGCAATTTATATATAATGAAAAACAAGGTAAAATAACTACTAGAGGGCTATGCCCCCTGCTCACTATGCTCACCAATCCCCTCTTGCTGGCCACTTTTGTGACCAGAGAACCAGTTAAACTTGCACTGATTATATAGAAAAGTGAACAAAAGCTGTATAGAAAAAACCCGTTAATTGCTCTATTGCTCACGTACTACGTTACAGTACTTCCTTAAACACTATACTTCAACTGCCATTAGTGAATTTCTCGACTGTCATTAGTGAATATTTTGATACCCCGTTGGCTTCCACACCGAGACAGAGCTACGTAGAGTTGGCTGAGTCCAAAGAGTCCCTTGTCATCATTTACACAGACGCCAATGTCATCAAAGCTCTGTGACTTGTTAATCATCATGGTGAAAGCCAACTGCACTGGGAACTGGATCAAGGCAAACGGCATGTCAACATCGCCACGGGTATCAAGCTGTATACACAGTATATACACAACTCCAGACTTGTCACCAGTCAATATCTGGCAACAGAGTACACATGTAGATACATATCTGACTGCCAGATGTGGTCCATTGCTCAGACCGTCAGATATACACAGGTTCAGCAGAAGCTTAACAATGGCACCCTCCTTCAATAAGAGCTGTTGAGGGGGCATACCAGATGGACTCATCCCAGCCAACTGTTCTACGGGATACTGTAACTTAATGCCCTCATGATCCACCTCAATAGCATTGGTTCCCAGACACTGAACAGAGTCAATGCCCTCACAGACAATTCTTTCACCAGGAATTCTGTCCAATACTTGCAAATTCCATTGTTCACATCTTCATTACAACTGGCCAAGATTTCCTGTTTTTTCAGCACATTAGTGCTGACACCATTCAGATACACATGAGCGACCAAATTTTCACACTGCACATGCTCTTCACCCAAGTTTTCCACCCGCCTTCTTGCCAAAACTTGTTCTCTATGACTTTGCCATATTTGTTGTTTTTCTCTCCGCCACTGTCTTCGTTCTTCCTCCAGACAAAAATTTCTCCCTCTTCTACTCTCCACCCATTTTCATTCGTTATATCTAATAACATTCCTTCTACAGACATTTTATTGTGCCTCTCAATTAAATAAATGTTCTGCAGAGTTAACTGATAATGTCATTACACACACACAATTACAGACAACACCCCCCCCAATACTGCATTGTAATTTACAGCCAGCAGCTGAGAGCAAAGCCCAGCTGCGCTCTCTATGGCCCCAAGTCACTTGCATTCTTCTCAGCTCCCACCCCACCACAACCCTGGATAGGACCCTCTATCCAAACACTCTTGGAGCATCCCGCCCACTTGCATCCTTCAACCGTCAGACAATTCTCCCCCTCCTCCCCGCCACACCTTTCCCGCTCTTGTCCCAACCTGCTGGTGCCACCTCTGCAAGTAACAGTTGAACATTGAGTGGCTGACCGAGAAGATTGCTGGAGGCCTGGTTGGCAGGGAGCACTGGTTCACTTGCTTGCTGGCTCTATGATGGATTCTCCATGGTCCAGCTGTGACTCGGGCCAGCCACCGTCTTAGAGGGAGAGAAGCAGGCTGCGCAGTGGGATGGATGGAGCTCAGAGCTGGAGACTGCTGCACACAGGTACTAGTGGGACCTGAGTGAGGGCTTCTGGCATGGAACTCAACAGGGAAACCAATGTCTTGGGTTGGGGGGGACACAGCTGAAACTTGCCGCCCCCTCCCCCCCCCCAGCCTGGGATGTCAGTGGGGAAGGGATCAGCCACCCACTCCCTGTCCATATGGGGGCACCCAGACTGTCCTGGGGTCATGTGAAGACCATTTCTTCCCCTGCCTGGTCTCTGGGTGTGTGGGAGAGAGTTGCCACCTTCACATGCTGTCTCCTGAGTGGAAGCGGGGAGCCCCTTAGCTTCCCTTTCCTAGCCACTCTTCTCAACATGGGGATATACGCTGATGATTTGATGACATCATATACACTGATGACATGATGGCATCATTCTGTTGTGGAGCAGGAAAATCTTTTTTATATATAGAGAGAGATTAATTGAGAAGTAGAATATCTTTTCTACTTCAGATACTGGAGTAGGATATCATACTTCCCTTTTTATTCAAAAACAAAGGACTCTGATCCTCTTGGCTAAAAATCAGAAGAATTCTTAAGCAATGTGTATGTTATGCTTAGCTTAGGTGTTCATTTTTCAAGTCCATCCAGGGCAAAACTCAAATAATATTAAGATGAAGATATCTGTGATAAATGCAAGTTGTATGTTCATGTTTAATGCTTTCACATATGTGTGTGCATGGCAGTATATGCCAATCTTTGATTAGACAAAGCCCTCAAGGGACAACATAAAACCCCCAATAATCAGATATTTAGTTAATGGAGGAACATTTTAATACTCAAAGACTCATCATACAAAGCCTCCAGGGATATATCTGTCTTTCAGATGGGTTTTATTTTACAGGGCTTTTGACTACTATGATTTTACTTTGTTCTATGTCTAATTTAGATGGGGAAGATCTTCTATCTTCCTCCATTCTCTTGTTCTACTAAGGGAGAAACAACTATTCAGATCTTCATCAGATCTTCATCATCTTCTATAGCCCAGTCAACCTCATCTGCCCTTCCGATGTATTCTAGAAACTCCCTGACATGAACTCCTTCATCTTTTTAATAGAAGTAAGAGGGTGAAATCTACAGATGCAGAGACCCATCTTTACCCCTACACACTCTCTAGAAACACTTTGTCCTGGGGCTATAACATTTCATACAACTCAGGCTATGTCTAGACTGCAGGCTTCTTTCGGAAGAAACTTTTCCAGAAGAGATCTTCCTAAAAAACTTCTTCTGAAAGAGAGTGTCCAGATTGTGAAAGCATTCAGTGTGGATGCTATCTTGCATGTAAGCTGTGATTGGGGTGTGGGAAGCCCGGGAAGGGCAAACTCCTGCACTCCGCACTGACGCCACGCTCTGCACCGGCACTGCAGTGCTTGGGCAACCATGCTGGGACTGCTCCGCGGTCGCTGCGGGAGCCTGCGCAGTAGCACCCTGTGCCATCTTGCCAGCTGGAGGGACAGTGCCTGTGCCAGCATCCCAGTGAGAGGGTGCTGGCTTTGAAAAGTAGGTGGCCCCTTCAGGGAGAGGAGGACAGATGGGAGAAAGAGGACGGTGACTTTGGTGAGAGGGGGAGAGGAGAGACGACACCCACACCCAGATCTGGACCACATTGGTGTGTGGGTTGATGGACGGACCCCACCGGCGGGAGACGACTGGAGTCACCCGAGGGGAGCAGCACTCCGGAGACCAGCAGGAGGGAAGGAAGAAGCCCAGGACAGGGTGGAGGGAAAGCCCGCGGGTTGGTGAGTTGCGGGCATGGCCCCACCAACCGAACAGGAGGTCATCAACCCTGATCTTAGGGTTCTGGGCTGAGACCTGGAGTGAGGGTGGGCCCAGGTCTCCCTACCCTCCCTGCACGGGGTTGGCCGTGCACTACACAGAGTGAGTAACTCAAGCACCATAGATGGACACAAAGGACTCATAACTAATCAATGGGTAAGGGTCACAGGGTGAAAAACCTCCCTCCCCAGGAGGGAGACTGTAACAGGTGGTGGAGAACGTGGGTAAGGACTCAAGGGTGAAGATGGGAGAAGATCTAATGCTGGCTCAACGTGAGGATATTGCGAGGGCCACCAAAGCATACATCACTGTCCTATCCTCAGTACCCGGATGGACCATGGCGGTGAGTCACCATGCCGCCACCACCGCGGGGAAGAAGGTATGTTATCTGGTGTGCCCGTTACCCCGAAAAATGTGGGAGACAAATCAGAAGTACAAGACATGTTACGGTTGGATGTGATTGAGGAATCCTGTAGTGACTGGAGAAGTTCAATAGTGCTGGTGCCTAAACCAGATGGGTCGGTCCGCTTCTGTGTAGATTTTAGGAAAGTTAACGCAATCTCCCGCTTTGATGCCTACCCTATGCCCTGGATAGATGAGTTGCCGGAGAGACTGGGGCGGGCCCAATATATATCAACATTGGACTTAACAAAGGGGTACTGGAAAATCCCCTTAACACCAGCCTCCAAAGAAAAGAGAGCCTTTTCCACCCCCTTTGGTTTATTCCAGTTTAAAACCATGCCCTTCGGGTTACACGGGGCAACAGCGACCTTCCAGAGGTTAATGGACTAGGTGCTTCATGAACATCATTTGTATGCAACAGCCTATATCGACAACATCATGGTATATAGCAGCAGCTGGGAGGCACATTTGCAATATTTGGGGGCGGTACTACAATCGTTAAAGGAGGCAGGTTTAACAGCAAATCCCGCAAAATGTCGTATAGGACAGTGGGAAGTTACATACTCGGGATACAGTGGGAAGGGGGAAATTGAAACCCCCTGATTAGTAAGGTACAGGCCCTAGCAGAAAAAAAAGGACCCACGACAAAAAAACCGATCCGGCAGTTTTGAAGCCTAGCCAGGTACTACTGTAGAATTATACCCAATTTCGCAACTATCGCAGCCCCCCTCACGGATTTGACAAAGGGGTCACAACCCAAAAGGGTTAAATGGTCAGGACAGTGTGAGAGGGCTTTTCAAAAACTAAAAACCTGTTTAATGAGGGCAGCAGTACTGGCCCAGCCCGATTTCTCTAAGGATTTTATAGTATAAACAGACTCCTCGGCCGTCAGACTAGGGGCTGTTCTGGCACAGGAGATTAAGGGGGAAGAACACCCTATACTTTATCTAAGCCGGAAATTGTTTCCTAGGGAGCAGGTATACGCAAAGGTGGAGAAAGAAGAACTGGAGGTGAAATGGGTGATAGTATCGCAGGGATTCTATCTTCTAGGAAGTTTGTTTCAATTGGTGACAGATCATGCCCGGTAAAAGTGGCTACAATCACTGAAGGAGGTAAACCCACGAGTGATGAGGTGGTACTTGGCATTGCAGACATACAAATTTGAGGTAATGCACCTACCCGGCAAGAAACACACTAACGCAGACTTCTTCTCGAGAGTGGGGGAGGAAGAGGAAGCCGTCAGAGGAAAAGAAGGAGACTTAAGGGGGGGGGTGACGGGGTGTTGGAAGCCCAGGAAGGGCAAACCCCCGCACACTGCACTGACGCCGTGCTCTGCAATGGCACCGCGGCACTCGGGCGGCCGTACCGGGACTGCTCCGCAGCCGCTGCGGCCACCTGCGCAGTAGCACCCTGCGCCATCTTGCTGGCCAGCAGGACAGCGCCTGCACCGGCGTCCCAGTGAGAGGGTGCCACCTTTGAAAAGCGGGCGGCCCCTTCGGGGAGAGGAGGACGGACTGGAGAAAGAGGAAGGCGTTTTTGGTGAGATGACCACATTGGCAAGGGGGTTGATGGATGGACTCCACCGGCGGGAGACGACTGGAGTCACCCGAGGGGAGCGGCGCTCCGGAGACCAGCAAAAGGGCAGGTAGAAGCCCAGGACTGGATGGAGGAAAGCCTGCGGGTCGGTGAGTTGCGGGCATGGCCCCACCGACCAAACAGGAGGTCATTGACCCTGTTCTTAGGGTTCTGGGCTGAGACCTGGAGTGAGGGTGGGCCCAGGTCTCCCTACCCTCCCTGCACGGGGTTGGCCGTGGACTACGCAGAGTGAGTAACTCAATCACCATAGACGGACACAAAGGACTAATAACTAATCAACGGCTAAGGGTCACAGGGTGAAAAAAAACCCTTCCCAGGAGGGAGACTAAGACTCATCCACGTATGCCTTTTTCCGAAAGAGCTCTTTCAGAAAAAGGCTTCTTCCTCGTAGAAAGAGGATTACCAATGCTGGAAAAAAAACCCTTTGTTCTTTCGATTTTCTTTCAAAAGAACGCGATTGCAATGTGGATGTAATTGAAGTTTTTTCAGAAAAATGGCCATTTTCCCGAAAAAACTCTGTGTGTAGTCATACCCTAAATGTAATCTTTGTATCTGCCTCTTTACAGAGGGGAAAAAGAAACTAGAGTATATAAATCATATTGATACCCTGCATTCGAATATGAGTGCTATCTTTTGTATACTGCCCACTTCCTTCAGGACAGGAGTCATATCACATGACATCCTTTTCCAGAGCTAAAGTCAGCCTGGTCAACTATTGACAAATTTAGAGACCCACACCCATTATTACTACCGAACCCATACACCATAGTAGCAGCCCTGCTCCACACATTGCTGCCTGAGGATTCAGAGCATTTGCTCAGATGGTGTACATTTTCTAACAACTGAACTAGAAACATATGAGTTAAAAGAACCCACCAAGGAAAGTTATTTTTAAAGCAGCTTTTAAGAAAAAAAAATGTGCCAGGAATATTGAGAGAATATAGTTAATTGGAGCACACACTACCTGCAGGCTGTTCTATTCATGGCAGACAAGCAAGTTTCAACACAAATATGCAGTGATAAACCTACCATCCAACAAGTACAATGAGGCTGTGTTTTTGTTTGAGGGCTTGGATAAATAGTTTCTCTGGTACTTGAAGACTGTGAAACTCTTCAAAAGACTTGTTTGACTTTGATAGTAAATCCTACAGTCTTTTCTCAGGGTACACTCCTCAAAATGTCGGTGGTTTAGGGAGTCAAGTTTGAGAAAAGACTAAAGGATTTGCCTTTAAAAAATAAAGGAGTTAATGATTCCATAAGACTAAATTTGAATATGATTTGTTCTGGTCATCTTCTTTGTGTGCTTTGCCATTTGGAAATGTGGAAGGCATGCCCTATGCTAATCCTCAATAGATTTATTCAGTGTGGACATTAGAAAGGTACTAGATACTTGAAATCGCAGCGGTGATTTAAAATTCTATCAAATGAGATGAAAAAAGCACTCCTTAATCCTACACTGATGGGGCTTTCTCTTCTGATCTTGAACAAAAAAACTTTCTTTGCTCTCTTAAAATGAGAAACAATTGTTTAAAAACCAAAGTACTACTTCTGCATAGCTAATTAATTTGCTTGCTAAAGCAGCCATAATGATCCCTCAGAAGAAGTATTGTTATACACACACAGACGATGCATGTAACTTTTTAAAAAAATTTGGATTTACAATATTTAACTGTAGCAAAGAGAAATTTTAAGAAAACTATGAAACAGCAACAGCCAAGAAACCCCACTCAGTGGCTGACTGAACTATCAACCAGGGTAGTAAAGGAGAATTTTGTATTCAGTGGGACATAGAAAAGATAAATACACATGGAAGTACCTGTTAATGTCCACTAATTTTTTGTGCATTTCAGCTAAAAGCAGATCTAGACCAATGAACATTAAATAAACATATGTGGCATTAGAGATGCATTATTTATAGAAAATAAAGCAAAATCAAAAATTATATATGACCCCAGTTCCATAAAGACTTAAATATATGCTTAAATTTATCTTCATGAGTAGTTCCACTAGATTCCGTGGAACTATTCGAATGCTTAAATTTAAACATGTCCTGCAGGGTTGGGGACAATGGGGCCAGCAGTGGAAAGCGCATCCCTGGCCAGGGCCAGGAGTGAAGTCCAGTGGCTGGCATCCAGAAGCAGGGCCAGCATCTGGGAGGGGAGCCTTGACCTCCTCTGGTCAAGCAAACTCCATGGTTCAGGACTGCTGAGGTCCTGAGGGTGCCGGACCAGAGAGATCCAACCTGTGCAATGTGGCTGCTATTGCTATCTGTTCAGTCAGGCTATTGTCCTTTGGATCCTTTTCATATTATAAATTTCAAAATACAAGTAAATGAAAATTCAAAAAGCCTGATATCTCTTGTACAAATCTTATTTAATTTTTCAAACAAGAAGTGATGGCCAAAAGTGAGTCATTAGTGGGGATGCACAAAGCAACAGCCTCTGTGTCTGAGGTAGCAGCCTCTGAGTGTTTATTTTTAATAATATTATTGCATGCATAATGGATTTGATAGCCCATTCTTACTAGCTGTGACACTTTCCATTGTCATTGTAGAAAATTTAATGAGTTTTAAAAAATAAAATGGACACATTTTTTTAAAAACTGACAAAACCAAGGAGAAACATAAAAAACATAAACCAGCTATTGGGTTATAAAGAGTTTGGAGACCTTGATGATGACTCCAAAATAAAAATAAGATAAAATAGGAAGCAAATTCTTATTATAGAATTACTTCATTAGTAAAGTGGAAACTATAGTTAGATAATTTGTTAGGATTCCATTTATATTACTTATGAGGGCTCTATAACCCAGGCTTAATCAATTTTATTAGTTGAAGAAAAGAGAGTGCAACATGAAAAGGTAAAAGTTAATCCATCACCAGCCTAGGTAAGCAGATCACAGCTTTACTTCTGTTCTAACCTTTTCTTTCTCTCTCTCTCGCTCTCTCTCAAATTTGTGTTTTTATACCATAAATTGTTTACAATATTTTACTTGATCATTACATTTTTTGGTTGGTTACATACATTTATGGTTAACATTTCCTACACACCTGCAAGGTGACTCACATCCCTGATATATTTCCTTTCTATATGAAAAACAAAGGTCATCTATCAGTAATTTTACTCATCATAACTGGGTAAAGGGTTGTAGGAATTTAGTACAGGGTTGCTACCTAATTGAATTTCTCTGACTATGCAGTTAAACTACCCTATGCAGCTACAAAAGTGGGCATATGCTTAAAATCATGTACATTTTTTAGTACTGTTTGACATAATTTCAAGGGATACTAGCAGATGTACCTGGCATTGTTCAGGTTCTTAACTGTAGTAATGTTTTGGGTTTGTTATTGTAAATTATAAGGAAAATATACATGCTTTATTTACATGATTGTATAGAGCAAGGGGATGGGAGAGGTGGGCTCAGAGAAGGGGATTGGGTATGTGGAGCCTCAGGCATAGGGTGGAGATACAGGAGTGAGGGCAGAAAGTGGGAGGTGCAAGACTTAGGGCAGGGGACCCAGGGCAGGATGCTGGGAGGCCAGAGGGTGGGGCTTACCGGAGTCTCCCAGGGAACCAGTGGCACTGCTATGTGGTGGCTCATCTCTGGAGGTCGGGCTCTTCTTTCCAGCTGGCAGCTCCTCCTGTGAGGTTGGGGCTGCAATCTATGGTTGGCAGCTCTTCTCGGGAGGTAAGTCAGCTCTGAGGAATGGCCGTAGCCGCCAGTGGCCCACTCCTCTGCCGCCTGCAGGCTCTCTGCATGGGGGGCAAGCTTTGGGGACTACTTCCAAGTTGCACACCCCTCTCCTCCACAGCATCCAGGTTGTCCAAGGGAGGGCAGGCTCTGGGGGCCAGTCCATGCCTCCAGAGCCTCTTCCTTTCCCTTTCCCTTTCCTCTGTTGCCTGCAGCCTGTCCGGGGAGGCAAGGCTTGATGGGTTGGCCCTGTCCTTCAGCAGTGCCCACACCCTCAGCCTTCACCCTGTGCAGGGAGGAGGCTGCAGGCAAGGGCTGTGAGGGGGGAAAAGGTTTGGGGACAGGGGTTATTTATTTGGTGTGCTGGCAGGCAAGATAGCAGAGACCAAACCCTGCTGACCACTCCCTAAGTGGTATGGCTGCTCCCTCCTCCCCCCCCCCCTCAGTAGACACTCTGCAGGATACCTTGCCCCTATGGGCTTACTGCCTTCAGCGGCCACTCTCATATCATGTCCCTGCAAACAGCAGCAACTCCTCCACTTGCATATTGTAGAAAACAGTCCTTTTCCCAGGGCTTCTGGTTATCCTGACCTTGCTTTAAATTAGGAGAAGAAGAAGCTGCATACCAAATTTGGTGGCCCTAGCTCTTACTGTTTAGGAGTTCTTGAACAAACAGACTTGCAGACTGGCACACAGATACAGACACAGGAGCGGCTCGAGGAGAGCTGCCGGCAACTGGCGCCCCCGCCTCCATAGCCCTCAATGGCGTGACATCATCATTGGGCTGTGCATTAAACGCAGCGCCCTAGGCAACTGCCAAGGTTGCCTACATCCACGGGCCGCCCCTGTACAGACAGAGGCAGGCAGGCAGGCAGGCAGAAAGACAAACAGATAGATAGATAGATATACATAGAGAGAGAGAGAGAGAGAGAGAGAGAGCATGAGGTCCATATGGAAATAGTTTTATCACCAGATGGCAAGTGATTCAAAGGCTAAACCAAAGCAGCGTCCAGGAATACAGCTGGGGTTTTCTACTGAGGCAAAAAGTGGAAGACCCTCGTGACAACTTAGAGAAAGTTCCTTAGTGTTGGGCATGAGCTGGATTGGGATAGTTTAGAGTGTAATTTTGCAGTGTTACATTCTTTGAAAAGTGAATTATGATTTTAGCTTATACTCAAAAAATGAACTAACAATTCTTTTTTTTTCCCACTCTTTTGAGTTTTTGTAGTTATGGTGCCAGTAAGTAGTAAGAATAAATAGAAGTGCTCACAAAATGTCCACCTCTAAACCCCCTCTTTTTGGGACAAAAAAATACTGCCACAAGTGCCTCATAGAAGTTATAGTTTGGGTACCTATTCCCCATTCATTTCTACAGGTCAAACTTCCTGGCTGGACTACATTTCCCAAGATGCACCAAAACTTCTTGCTGTGATACTGTAGTAAACCAGGGGCATTCCTGCCAACATGGCATCATGGGAAATGCAGTTTGGCTATGGAATCCAGCCCATAGAGGAGAACGGGGACAAGCTGCATCCAAACTAGAAACTCATAAGGCAATACAGATTTTTGGTTTTCTGGTTAAAATAAAATATTTTTTTCTTTTCCTGTAGTGGGGCTTGTGTGGGTTTTCTTTTGAGAAACTTTTGAAATTTTTCCATAGAAAGCACACACATTTAATGAAAAATGTATTTACTCCAAACCTGATTTTTCCATTAAAAAACCAGTTTCAATGAAAACATTAAATTAGCCTTTCTTGTAACTGAGGACAGGTCTATACTACCAGCTACATCAGAATTTTCCCAACAGTGTAATTACTCCATCTTTGCAAGAAGCAGAAGTTAGGTCTGTGGGACAGCATATTGCCATCTGGACACCACTTTAAATCTATATAACATCTCTCGGGAGTGTTACTTTTACAATTCTGAGCAATATACATTACATCAACTTAAGCACTGGTGTAGACCAGCCCTAAGATTGGGCACAATCCTGGATACTCTGAAAACACTAAGCTTTGCATGTGCTCTTTAATCCAAATAATATTGATCTCAGACTCCAATGTATCCTACTCAATTTGTAAAGCCAGAAGTGGTGAAAGAATGACACGTTGTTTCTGCTTGGATTAGCAGGTGGAGGCACTGTTGTTGGGACAATTTCCATGGGAAAGGGAGAGCTGTTTCACAAAGACAATTACACACATCAAAATCCTCCAGAAACCCTCTCAAGTTCAAGTACACGAAAAAAGTCACAATAGCAAAAGCTCCTAAAATACTTATGCTTCCATAATATTTGCTGCAGTCTTTAAATTAACAAAAACTTTATTAGAAAAGTTTTATCTTTTTACATTACAAGGATACAGCTACCACTGTGTAAACTGCTGTCCTATTAACTATTTCTTGAAGGAAAATATTATTATCCAGTGAAATAATGTGCCAAAATCTCCCATTGACTTTAATGCATCTCTTACTCTGTAATCAAATTCAGTGGGCTTTTTTCCTCTACTATTTTTTCCATCAAATCATTTAATTAAATTATTTAACTGAACAAAATAAATTTTCACTTTCAGTTACTGTTCACCCTTTTGGTTTGTCCACTGAATGATTTATTTGAACTCCTCAAGACCACTTGTTCTCTTTCAAGTATTCTTGACTCTTTGGGATACTGCTGTCCATTCAGAAGAAGAGTTAAAGCCCAGAGGAAATCAAATGAGTTGTGCATTTCTTTCACTCGGAAGCACTTCAGGTGATTCATTGGCTCTGTCTGTGCTAAATAATTATTGCAAGAAAATCCTACTACCTACTACCAGGTGCAATTTAAGCTTAACCTGTATGAGTAATGATGTGAACATTCAGATAGATTGTTCTCTAATTCTAGTATTGTCAGGAATATGTTCATATATTCTGCTTGTGTTAGCAATAATATTTTGTTGTGGTGTTTGGTATGTCATTTTTTTAAATTAAGATGGCACGACTTGGCCTCTTCAAATTTCATGGGTTTCCTAAACTCATTTACATTGGGATTTCCAAAAAATTTAAAAAATAGTTTCATGCTTCTCCACACGTCATAAAATAAAAGAATTGAAAATACTGATATTTTAACCATCCGCTAGAAAGAGTACTCATCATTACCAACCCTCTGAGATGACTGGGAATGTTCATATCCCTCCTTCAGCTCTTACAGATTCTGTCTTTAATAGAAGCAGTCTTTGATTCATACCAGGTTCATACTGAAAGGGCTTAGTAAATTACATTTAAAATTAAAGGTTAGTGTTTCCATATTCTAATTAACCTTAAAGAAGAGAGTTGGGTACTCTTTTGCTTCTCCTACCTCCAGATATGCCACTCATCTTCAAGGCATGGCCCAAATCACACCTGTCTATGCTGACTTTTGCCTTGGGATGTTTGGAGTTCACATAGCTAAAATAAGGTGTTTAGTTTTTTAGTTAACATTTTTAATACTAATTTTATATTGCTTGGGGTCCTGATCCTATAAATCAATTCATTTATTCCTGTGAGTAGCTCCAGTGAACTCAATGGATCTGCTCAGCTAACTGTAGTTATTCATTTGCACATGGGTTTGCAGAAGCGATTCTAAAACAGTAAAATTTAAACAATTTTAAAAATAAAACAAATGAAAAAGACAAATATAACCACATATGATATCTACTTTGAGATATCAGATCCTTACTACTTTACCAAACCTAGCTCAGCTATGTAATGGGAAGAAGCATTTTGCCTCATTATTTAATATATTATTACAGTCTCACACCAATTAAGCTCAGACACACACACACAGGGTATTTTGATGCTAGATAATAGGCATTTCATTCCTCTTTGCTGCTCTCATAAGAAAATGAGTATGACTTTAGAACCAGTAAATATTACAAAAATAACCACCCTTGGTCATCTTTAGCTCAACTTGGGGTACAGTGGTGGAAGTGTCACCACCCACCCCATTTTTCTCTTACTGACATAATGATCCCTTTATATTGCACTGTTACATTATGTTGTTTGTATTTTCTACTTCCTGCAGAAAGAGCTACCTAATTAGGAAGATGAGTGCAGACTGCTA
Source organism: Rafetus swinhoei (assembly GCA_019425775.1). Taxonomy (NCBI): domain Eukaryota; kingdom Metazoa; phylum Chordata; order Testudines; family Trionychidae; genus Rafetus; species Rafetus swinhoei. The sequence continues at coordinate 163,029,266 of CM033424.1, forward strand.
CAGTATTACTATTTAATAATGTTAGTTTATCTTTTAATTAACACACTATTCTTTTCCATCTAATTAATTTTTTTCTGCGGCAAAGATAAGTCAGAGAAATTATTTCAAGGAAATATGGAAAGGGAGGAGAGTTTAGAAATATTATTGTTATTAAATGTTATGCATGAGACACATTCTTATTCTCTTTCTCTCCCCTTATCCATTCCCACAAGGGTTTTGTGATAGAGGACAGAGTTCACTTCCAGGAGTAGTAAAAAAGATTCCCCTCCTTCTGACAAAATAATATTTCAAAGAATTTTCCTCTCTTCCTCTCTGCCCTTCTCTGTTGTCCTCTTCCTATTCTACCTCATCTCTAAAACTAGTGTCTATTATTTTACACACTTACCTGTATTTTCATAATGGAGTATTTGAGCTAATTTCATGGAATGTGAAGTCATGATGCGACCAATTAGGGTAAGAGGCAGGGGAAGAGATTACATGTGTGTACTCAAGATAAAGGATGAAGTCATAAGTCTTTCAAAAACTGCATGTGCAAGACAATGAAAATGTCAAACCTTCATGGAACATGCTGGCCAAAGTGTCTCTTCTACAATATTAAAGTTGCCATCTTTCCAGTAGCATTAAAGTTGCCATTTTTCCAGTAGCCAGACCCCAGGCTCAATTTATGGGCAGAAAGAGCTGGGAGAAATAAGGGCAGGCTAGGGAGACGTAATTTAGGATCCATGTTGTCCACACCATTGCTCACAATACATAACAATTTACTCTTTGAATCTCCCATTGATTTCAGCCATAACAAATGAGACTATTCATAGAGTAAGGTACTACTTAGCATGCTGAAGAACAGCAACATTTACTTTTTTTTTTCTATTAATTTGGAAAGACCCCCATTTGTCATTTCCCCCTGTACTGTTACATTAAAAATACCTTCCTATTACACTGGAACAAACTTATACTAGGTACTATTTTTGGAGCCTTAATATCTGAGTCTCTCTCACTTGGTGCTTTGATTTAGCTTCAGAACTTTTTCAATGCATATTAAATTTCCTAGAAAAGAAAATCAGAACACCAAAACAATATGTTGACTGGCAAAAAGTTTTGGCCAAATAAAAATTCTAGAAATATGAAAACCCTTCATTTGGATGTTTTCCAAATTAACCTTTTTGACATTTTGTTTCAAATCACTATTTCCAAAACAAAATGTCCAGGTGAAGTGATATTTCATTAAAAATTGAAACTTCAAGTTGATATTTTGGTAATGTTTTGTTTAAGCCAAAAGATTATTCAAGTTTTCACTTTAGCTGGCAATAGTAGAAAAAAGCAGTTTTCATGCAAAACTAAATAAGTGGGGGGAGAGGGGAGGCGTTCAGATATTTTTGTTTGGACTCTGAACCAAAATATAATTCACTTAGCTCTCCTTTTTGCTCCTTGGCTATTGACAACACAGGGAAAGTGCTATCTAATTGTTCTTTCTGGCCTTAAAATCTATTAAGCTAAGGGAGTAGCTGTCAATACTTTCCAATATGCCTGTTCTTTCTGTAATGGCCTTCTCCTCACCCAATAATCCTTTCTCTCCTTACCTATCATTTTTTATTTAATAATTGATATCTCTTCTTATATTTTAGAATAATCTCTTATTGAAATATTCATTTTAAAAGTAACATATATATGAAAATGTAGAAATCAGTAAAAAGTTAACATCCTAGCAACTTACTGTTGTTTGTACAATTTGGAAGCACTCTCATGAAAGCATTTCACATGACAAAATACATAAAATGCAGAACCTTAAGGAAGATTCATAATGACATTGTAAATACTAAATCACTAAATGCTTACAGCTCACAAACTGAATTCTCCTACAGTGTTTTAATGATTGCCCTTTTCCTCCCACCTGGCATTCATCTGGTGCTCATTCTTTCATTTTATCTTAATTAGACTCAATTTAATGCTCGAGGCAGATTTTTTTCTCTGCAGTGTCATCTTGGATTATTAAGTCCTTAGTATTAGTCAAAGATTTAAGAACATGTCCCAAAATGTGACTTGGTAGTTGTAATGAATCTACATTAGCATTTCTTCGGAAGATACAACACCTTGTCAAGTGTGATTATACATTATTTAAATAATTCTATGGATTCTACTCAAACTTTATGTTTTGTTAAATATCTAATACATCGGCAGCCAAAATAAAAGAGCCAGTTATTAGCACCAAAGTTGTGTGAAATTTTGATTTTATTTACAGAAACTTGAACACACTATAAAACCAAAGAGAAAAGAACCACACAAATGTTTCAGTTTGGTATCTTAAAATATAAAATAAGTCTTTTAAAAATGTATGTCTTTGAGAATACCAAATATTGGCAGACCCAATCAATTCTAATTCATCTTGCACCTTGTCATTCTTATTATAGTTGTTGAAGAGACTCTTGGAAGACAGAAAATTATGTGCTACATTGAAATCACGTATTTCCTGTCTTATTGCAAGACAGCTAACCTAGCATTGAAAAAAAAAATTAAAACTAGCTCTAATCTAAATTGAAGATAACAACTTTGTGAGCATGTGTTACCTTCACAATATCTGAAGCCTAAGAATTCTGGCGCTCTGGAAGGATTTTTTTTTTTAATTCTTGATTATTTAAGAATGGATAAAAATCATAGATATGTCCATGACAGACTCTGATAGTCATATGTTCAATGATATTTTAGCATCTAAACATGCAGAAAGGCTCCTAGTAGGATTTTCCATAGTGTCCAGATGGTTAACTCTCACCTAGGTGCTTTTAAAAAATCCACCTAAGCACCTGAATCTTTAGATACCTAAATATATTTAAAATGCAGCCCTGAACTCTGTCACAAATTTTAATTCCAAGGTAAAAGTTCAAGTGCAATGAACAACTTCTCTCAGCATAAAATAAATAAATCCTAGCAAACAAAAATGAACACTGTATTGAAAGCAACAAACCTTGTCCAACCCTTAAGTCAGGTTTACACCACACAATTCCTCAGGGAAAATAGGAGTGTTGCACTCTGATTTGTACATTAGCTAATTCAGGCTCCAGAATGTATTCCAAAATGGAAAATACTGTATAGAGAATGTCCTGTGTTCAGCTGCCTGTCTTTGCCACTGAGGGAGCAGAAAAGCTTTTGCTTATCTGAACTCTGGCCCTATAGCTCACAGAGAGGGGGCAAGTTCCATGAAACTAGCTCCCAAAACATTTAGAGCACTGTAAATTAACACTACTGCATAAAGCCCATCCAGAAACTGATTATCAGCCAGCTCATGATACACTGATATATATACTGTAAAACTACACCTTGTAAGTAGGTAGCCACATTGTGCACTAGCTTCATCTTTCAACTGGCAATAGCCCATATATGGTGCACTATAGTCATTTAAACCTAGGCTGTCACAGTCATCCATGTGTTTTGTCAGAGTCCAGAGCAGAGAGAAAAGTTTGTGCTGTTCTCACTAGGAGAAGATGCAAAACAAACAAACAAACAAAAAAACACCACACAAACACTCAAAACCCAGCCCAAACAAAAATAAAAACCCTACCCCATTCCTTCACACAGGTTCCATAAAACACCCAGTAGCATCGCAGGAGGTAACAGCACTTCTTCATTCAGAAATGTTGATGTAAACTCCAGCTGCTTCTCCCAACCTTCCAACATTTGTCTGGGTGTTCTCTGGACTGAGCCTCAGCTAGCTAACCCTGCATTTAATGTCATATAGGCACTGGGACAGTCACTCCATTTCACCAGCTGGGATAGACATGATAAAGACATAGAACATATCTAATACATTTGTATTTGCTGCAAGACATTCTGATAATAATTAAATCTTATAAATATTTCCAAAAGTTTGTTTGTTTGTTTGTCCTGAAAGATCTCCAAAATGATAAGAGCTAGAAACACCAAATTTTGCACAGATACTACTGATTTCCTAACTTAAATAACTGGATTGGTTATATCTCGAAATGGGTTCCCCCAGAGCCCCAGTTGGACCCACTGATAATTAGCTTTTAATAGCGCCTGATCATAGAAACACAACATTTTGCATGGATACTACTGATTTCCTAACTTAAATGACTGGATGGGTTATATCTCGAAATTGGTTCCCCCAGAGCCCCAACTGGGCCACTAATTAGCTTTTAATAGTGCCTGATCATAGGCATTTGCTGGACTCTTCTGTTAAGCATGTCACATAAACTGCAACTACGAGATCCTTTCCCTATGATAACAGAAAAAGTACTAGCTATGTTAATTTCTTAAATTAATATATAAGAGAAAAGTATTTCCAATAAAATATGCTATGTTAATATCATTGACGTAGTTCATTCATCACACCTTTTACTGTATTTTCCCTGGGTGAAGCCAGGTATTTCTGCTAGTATCAAATATTTCTAAGATACAGAGGATTATTTCCAATATACACACAGAAGGGGGACCGTGGATTGATTTTTCAGAGCTTCCAATCTGCAATAAAAAGTGACATTTTGCTAAACAGTCATATTTTACAAATATTTGTACTTTGTAGGTCTGTATTAAATTTGATCATTTCTGTTCAACTCCAAGTATTCTACTGAATAAAATGCATCTTTTAGTTTCCTGGGGAATCCTGTTTGATGGTTTATAGATTATATTGTCATAAAGATTCAAGAAGTACCATGTACTTCAGTAATGCTATAAGATGAATAATGAATATCATCAAGACTTTTTTTAAAAAAAGTTTTAATTTTATTTTTTGTGTGTCTCAAGAACGGGAGATTTATACATAAATAAAAAGTTTATTACTTGAAGTTACGTAATGTTGTTTAGGTAGTGAAAATTCATCCCAGTGATAATTAGATGATTATTAGACCATAAAACTCTCATTCATGTTCATATATTGAGGACAAGATAAGGCCCTTTCATTTAACAGTTCAGGGTTAAAATTTCAGCTGTGGAGTTCATAGCAGATCAGTAAGAAAAAAAAAAAAAGCCCTTTCAATCTAGAAACTGCCAGAGTAAGCTGATCACATTTCATGTTCAACCACAAAGTCTGAAGTTAATGCACAGCCAGAGAAGGCATTTTCCCTTCAAAAGATAGAGGTGGGCTTTAACCTTTAGGGAGAGAATGTTTTTCTTTTCTTGCTGATCACCTGTAGGCTTACTCCACTTTATTGCATTTTTAAAAAAACAGCTTTCCAAATTGCCTAACATTTGAAATAAGGATGGCTTTCACAAATCAAATGGTAGAAGGAATTTAGGGAGGCAGAATAAAATTACCCAAACTGAAATTAGATTTTATCAGGATATACGCTGATGAAAACTGCACCAGAATCCCTAACAATCACAAGTAATCAGCACCTGAGTTTTTGTCTCATCAAAAAGATAGAACCTGCTGTACAATAGAACTCTTCCTATACAGATAAAAAGGTGCCATCTTATAGAACAACATCATTCCCATTTCCATAAATATCTCATTTCCCCTTCTTGTTCTCCAGGCTAATTATTGACCCACTGGACCTTTAACTGGCCTGTGTTACATGGCAAGATCATAGCACATGATTGCCTAGTGGCCAGTAGGATCCTGGTGAAGCTCATACCCAGTTTTTCAATCTATGATTGTTTAGCATAGTGTCAATCAACTGTAAGAGGACAAACTGCATGGCAAATACCATAGTAAAAGGTCTGTGAAAAGCATGATTATTTTTAATCAGATTTATAGAATTTCAACAAATAAATGGCCTTTATTTACTGCTGAATCTATCCTCCCACCACGTGTGATAATTGTATATAGTGGTAAAACACTGGCAGTTCTTTCTACTATACATGGTACAAGTAGATTGTGACTGGTGCTCATGCTCATGCCCAAGCAGGTGAGGGAATAGTGTAAGGACCCTGTGACATTATGCTCCATATTCCTTATAGAAATAGGGTTATAATATGCTTATAGCATAGGTAAGACATATTTTTTGCAAGATGAGTCATGTGAGATGTTATTGGAAAGGTTAAGATATACTGAATATGTTTATCCTACTTGTATGAATATAGCATATTGGCATCGACATTAGGAGTAATGTTTATGCATCTATTACAAATGTGTATACACCTGGGAATGCCCACTAGACAGAATGCAATCAGTACATATCAGTACATGAATGGCTGGAAAGGGCCATTAGGAAGAACAATAGGTCTTACAAGATGCTAATCTCTCACTGTGGAGCCTTCATGAAAAGCTTTCTTGAGGATCTTACAGACAGCCTCTATCTCATGGCTGCTATAGCCCTACAGAGACATGTGAATGAATCATCTAATACTGGACTTGGTGATAAAACTAGCATTTTTTCCTCTGACCAGATCTGGGACTCAAACTGGGAGACTAAGGGTTCCCGCAATATGGAAAAACTATTTCAGATAGAGGAATGACATCATCAGGCACGCTCTTTTCACAGACTCCCAGCCCAAATTGAGTGCTGTAAACATCTGAAAAAATAAGACTGAATTGGGGGAAGACAGCCCCAGGATAGAAGGTTTTCTAGTCTGAGAAATTAATATCTGGAGTCTTAAGTTGCTAGCAAGTGCAGGTGGCCTACAAGAATTTCTGAAATCTGTCAAAAACCACATTTAGGGTGAGAATTTGCTATTTATAACCAATTTTGTTATTATATTAATCTTAGATTGTGTTTTCATGTTATTTGCTAACTAATCTGCTTTGGTCTGTTTGCTATCACTCATAATTACTTAAAGTCTATTTTTATAGTTAATAAACTTGTTTTGTTTGGTCTAAGACCAGCGTGTGGAATTAATTACTTGGGGGGAAGCTTTTGCATATCCTCCTCCACATTGAGGGAGGGGACAGATTTCATGAGCTTATGCTGTGTAGTTATGTGTGCTGTGCAATATGGAATAATTTTGGGTTTACCCTATAGAGGCGGAGTGTACTTGAGGGCTTGACAGTTCCTTAGCCGAGTCTTCCCATGCAGAGCTAATCTCCAGAATCTGTGTGTACAGCTGAAACTGGATGTATCCCTACATGTATGTGCCATCTGAACCCTAGGGAAGGGCTTGACAGGCTGCATATCAATACAGTATAAGGCAACCAAGACTGGTAAGTCAGGTAGACTCAATAGTATCCCAGTTCCGGGAAAAACCCTGAGAGGGGGAAACCTGTCACAGAGCCTTCCCCTTTCCCAATGCTGGTATGTGTGGGTAACCCTAAAAGAGCAGAGTTGCAGGAACAAGATGGGACCCTACCAGACGTTCAGAAAAGAATATACTGCATCATCTCCTACTATTACCTGAAGAGGCTCTGTAAGGGATTGTGTAGCTCCACACTGTCCCAACCGAGGGCTTTTGCCTGCCAGGAACAATTGAGTCATAAATTGTTGTGTTTATGTGGGCAGCTTTTCATATGCGCATAAACATCTGGAAACTATCACTGCAACCAAATGTCAAGGTTAGTATCTAAATACTGAACATAAATGTCACGTATCTCTTTACACACTGCAAAGAAAAATAATTTATTACCCCTTTCTTATTTTTAACACCTCCCTGGATAATTCATGCCACAAATAGAGACAAACAAAATCCATCTGCCCAGAACACCAATAAAAGCTGGGTAGACAAGATAAATCATATAGTTTTCTTTGAATATTTTTATCTTTATGTAATGCTTATTAAGTGGCTCTACAGTTTATAAATTATCTTTTTAGCCTTACTGTTCAAAATCTCATTATTTTGTTGCTCTTTAGTCATTTAGAGGAAACACTGATATTTATTCAGACTCCTGTATGATAGTATTTGAAGGTTCAGAATATAAATTGTCATTATAGTGTGATGATTTACTACATATACTACATTGCTTTGGCATGACCAGTATCTAAGATCTAGCACTTACATTTCTTATTAGAATGGCTTTGGCTCTATTTTTACATATTGCATATGGAATGTTCTGTCTTGCGTGTTCTTTTTTCCAAAACTTTAATCAAGTATCTTTTTGATTACCTATCATTTGTATATACATGGGAACATAAATGAAATATAACAGTATGGTAAAAATATACCACACACTGCACTGTTTAAATACAAAATGATTCTTCCTCTTGCATAGGGGAGGAAGCTGAGGGGAGAGAATATGTTTACAGTAGAATCAATCTCCCATCATTGGTGAGCAGAAGGTAGCAATACTAGCAAGCCCAGTGAGAGACTACCTGGTTATACTATTTGCACAGGTATAAATACACCTACAACAGATTGTGATGATTCCTGGAGATTCTGAAAACTGTAATTTACATTACTATAAGCAGCCCTTAGCTGAGGAAGCCTCGTCTGTGCCTAATTTGGGTTCATTTTCTAACTCCACCAGATGTGGGCAACTTAAGCACTGTCTCCCAGGCCCAGATGTCACTCTGCAGGTTATCGAGAGGCACAAAATCCATTATTTTTATTCATAGACAGGGTGCCCCTTCCTGATTGCAAAATAAAAATAATATATAGGGGAAAACAATCTCTTAATTCCCAAGTCACAAACTCCTGACCTGCAGGGAGTGAGTCCACTGTGTGCACTCTGCTTCCCCAAGGGAGAAGTGTGGGGGGGGGGGGGGGATGATCACTGCTGTTGCGATGCACTGGGCCCCCAAGAGATGGAGTGTCATGAGGGAAAGTGGGCGGAACAATGGCAGGAGGGCTGGGCTTGGGGAATGATAACAGACAACCCCCCCACTGGCCTTCTGGGAATCCTGGACTGGACTGCACAATTGCTCTGGCTGGGGATGGCTTGCAGGCTGGGAGTTTGAACTCCTGTCTTCATCAGAATCTGACACCACATACAAAGAGGCATAAATTGTGAGACACACAATGCTAAACAATTAGACACAGAGAGAAGCATCTGTTACTCCTGCCTAAGAGGAAACTGTGCATATTGGGTGACATCCTAGTTACTTGCATTAAGAACATAATTTTCAATACAGACATGTAACTCCTTTAGTTATAGATGGGCGTCTAGCTCACAGTAGAAGCCCCATTTGACACCATTTAGTGAACTATTATACATCTGACCTAAGGGATTCCTAAAATATCTTGCACCTCCCGTACCTTTTGCAAATTTATACTGAGAGTATCTGTCAAGGAGCTGTTCCCTGTAGTATCCAGAAAGCATACTGCTTCTTTAGACATGCCTCTCCATGGCCTGGAACTTCAGTTAGAAGCAGTCCTGTGGAACCTTAGATACTAACAAAAATACATAGAACCATGAGCTTTTTTGGGTAAATCAGATGAGTTGGAGTGGAAATAACAGAATCCAATATATATATATAATATATATATAAAACACAACAAAAGAAGTACCTGTCTATTGTAGGATCTGTGTTAATGAAACTAATGAAGTGGGCTGGATGTGTCCCATTCATAGCTTTTGATGTGAAAATGTGGATGTCAAAGGCAGGGAATTTTCACATTATTTCACAGTTAAATTAAATTTCATCTGCCATTTTGTTGTAGAGAGTTCTGAGAGATCCTTTTGTAGGTCTTTGCAGACTACCTGGGATTTAACTATCTTGAGCAGTTTTATATCATCTGCAAATGTTGCCACCTCACTTTTTTCCATTTTTCCAGATCACCATGATGATCATGATGTATTCAACAGTCATGGTCCCAGAACACCGAGAGACACTCCTATTTACTTCTTTTCATTCTGCAAACTGACCGTTTATGCTTACCCTTTGTTCCCCTGTCTTTTAATCCATGAGAGGACCTTCCCTCTTATCTCATGGTAGTTTATTCTGATTAAGAGCCTTCAGCGAGAGATCTCGTCAAATGTTTTTTTTCAAAACCTAAGTACACTGTACCCACTAAGTAAAGTATAGACTCTAAGTACTGCATTTCTGGTGGATCCTCCTTATCCACATGTTTGTTGACCCCCTTCAAACAATTCTAGTAGATTCGTGAGGTACGATTTCCCTTAACAGAAACCATGCTGACTCTTCTCCCAAAAATATGTTCAAGTGGCATTGTATTTCATATAAACTTTTCATTTTATTTTGTAGTGTATAGAGTACCGGTAGCAGACATAAACATCTCCTGAATTCAGCTAACTAGCAGGGGTCACCAAAAAAGTAAATGTGGATGAAGAAGAGAAGTAGACTTTTTTTTTCCATAAGTCAAAATCTTCAAGCAGATAATACAGAGAAACAGCATTGCTGATTCATGTTTTCTAAGTCACGATACTGTTAGATCTAGTTCTACTGTACTTTGCTGTATGGTTATAAATTTATGAATAAATTTCAAAAATTCAAATGTTCTAGGGCATTCACAGAGACAGTGGTGCAAAAGCAGTTCCAGAGTGTTACACTTCACACAACGAAACATATCCTTGCAGGATCTCTCAAGTGAATCTGGAGAGTAATATTGTTTCTCTAAAATGAATATAAAATCCCTGACATTTTTATTTGCTGCACAGAAAATCAGGGGATCAAAATACTTCTGTGATTATTTGAAGACAGAAATTAATTAACAATTAATTAACAAACATCAAAACTGTTTGTTCAGTACTTTGAAAATATAATGCTTATGGGCCAGATTTTTAAATAGGCAGTGAACAATACAGATAGACCTCAAATGGGATTTTCAAAACTGCCTAAGTTAGTTAGTTGCCTACCTGTTATTGAATTGAATAGGAGTTTGGTGCCTTTGAGGCATTTGGTGACTATCTGCATTGTTAGGCACATAAATATCATTTTAAAATCTGTTCTATATCTTATTCTCCAGTTGCATATGTAAATTTAGCGCTGACTGTGTTAGAGAAGCACAAGAGGTAAGTGACTAGTGGAATAAAACACAGAGGACAGCTTTATTTAGATAAAATGCTCCTTTGAGAAATAGAAGGGTTGTTTAACTGCGGACACTATATCTAGTTAAATGATAAATGTACATTTATCTGTAAAGCCACATTCCTGTGGCTTGATGTAAATGGACAGCAGAACATTTGGCCTGTCCAGTACACCACCATTTCTTTTTCCCCCCAAGTGTCTTCTAATAGAAAATACTTCAGGTTGAATTTTAGTTCATTTGGGGCTCTAGTCTCTGTGGGTGTGTCTAGACTACAGCGTTTTGTTTTGTTTTTTTAAGTGGCCTTTTTTCGAAAAAACTTCCCCTGAGTCTAGACTGCTGCCGCATTCTTTCGAAAGTAAATCGAAAGAACGCGACATTTTTTTCAACTGCGGAAAACCTTGTTTTATGAGGAAGAACGCCTTTTTTTGAAAGTGCTCTTTCGAAAAAAGGTGCTATGTAATGCAAACTGTGCTTTTTTGAAAGAGAGCATCCAGACTGCCTGGGTGCTCTCCTTCAAAAAAGCAGCTTGCTTTTTTGAAAGTACTGGTTGTAGTCTAAACGCTCTTTTTCAAAAGAGACTTTTTTCTAAAGTCTCTTTCGAAAAAGACTCCTTTGAAAGAGGCTTGCAGTCTAGACGTAGCCTGTTTTATATGAAGAAAATCAATGGGAGCTTGTAATACCACCTAATTATTATTCTTAAATACAAAATAATGAATGTATAAAACGTGAAGACCATGAAGTAAGGAAACAGAGTGGAGAGTGCAACTTGTACTGTTGTGCCAAAGAATTTCAATTAATATGAAAATCAAAAGGTAACATCCTGATCTGAGACTCCAAAATGAACAGAGATATGAACTACAGTACATAGCCACAGACAAATAAGAATAGAACTCTTTTTAACTAGTATTTTTTTAGGAGTTCATGTAATGTTCTTATTATTGTTTTAAAGGAACACTATCAAGTAGTACAGGATATATACAGTAGACTTCCGATAATCCGGAACCTATGGGATTTAGGTGGTGCCGGATTATCAGATATGCCGGACTATCAGGAGGTACTATAAGCAGGTTATATATATACTGTATACATTATATACTGTATATAAAGTGTTCTTAACCCTTTTATTGTACATACTGTATACAGTATACTGTAATGTTTTAGTTTTTAAGCCTTTTTACCCTTTTGCTCAGTTCAGCTGCCGCTGTTACCTTGTGACTCATTTTTTGCCGAAGTTCACTCACTAGGCTCTTGCCATTTTGATGCCGGACTATCAGGAGTGCCGGACTATTGGATGCCGGACTATTGGAGTTTTACTGTATCTAATTTTCTTCAACAAACTATACATAAAGTGAATCTTTTAGATTCTAAAGCGGTAAACATTATCTCATATTCTAAAGAGGACAGATGGGTTTTGCAAGTGAAAAATTTGTACTTCTGCAGATATTGGAATTAGTCAAAAGTACCTATAAGATGTTGGAGCATTATTACGGGCAACTTTTTCCATGCAGAAGTAGAGGGTTGGTGCGGACCCCTCTACAAGTTATGCCATATTTAGAAAGGATCAGCTACACTGAAAAACAAACACTTAGTAACCACTCCTGATGCAATTTTGTTTTGTTTCACTGATGTAGAGGCACTGCAAACTAAGTACACACCCCTGCTTGCAGAGTTGTATACACACCATTGCTGGCCTCATCACAAAGTTTACAACAACAGGAAATAATAATACTGAACATCCATATTGGCTCTGGCAATTTATGAACTTGGATTGGTGAAATTTTACCCTGTAGAACAATTTGTAAGCAAAGCAATTTTTACTTTTCACATTTTTTAAGAACTGTAGAAAACATAAAACAGAACAAACAACAATTACCAATAAAAACATTTTAGCTGTGTCCCTGTAATGCAGCTTTTGTATTTCAGTATTTTTATATAGCTTATGTGCAGGTACTCTTTGAATAATCCTGATTTCTTAAAGATGTACATGCAGCCATATTACTTCCACTCTGAACTATACTATTTCAGCTACACAAGATTTTCTGCTGAAAACAATGGTATAGAAATACTACTTATTTCAGTGAGATTCTTTTATTAATAAAGAACAGTATCTATCAAAATCCAGGACAGTAAACTGTGTTTATTACTAACTCACCTGACTGCATTAGGAAATTAAAATGAAAGATTCCAAAAGAAATACACTTTCTCTTGTTATTCCTACTGTTGTTGTATCCATGTGGTCCCAGAATATTAGCAAGACAAAATGGGTGAGATAATATCTTTTATTGCAGTGGTTCCCAACCTTTTTTATATCGTGGACTGGCAAACTCATTCAAAAAATTTTGGCAGATTGGCATAGACACATTTGTATATTCATTATGGTAATTAATTTATTTGCACATTTGCATATTCATTGTAGTAATTTTGAGTGGTCATATGTTATTTTACATTCCATCTGTACTCACACAGTACATGTCATTGTAGGAAACAGGGTTTTTTAATATTTTAGTTGTTTACATAACACAGATCTTTCATTCTTCAAAGCTGATGTAATTCAGCTCTGTGGAAAGATTGAGGTATGAAATCCTTCTGCATATTTTATTAATTTATTTTTATTTCTGCACCTACGTAGTGTCTGAATAACATGAGTGGACAGCGAGCTTCAACACTGTGGCAACAAGATAGCACAGTGTCATTCTTAGAGCTGGATTTCTCTCTCTTATGAGTGTTTCCTGCCTTGTACTCTGCACAGGAGCCAAGCAGCTGGAGTTACCTGGGGGAAAAGGGAGGGTGTAGAGGAGTTTTTTTTTAAAGCAGCCCAGCAAATCATGGGGCTGCTAAAAGAGGCAGGGAACGGAGGGCTGCTGGCTGCCCAGGCTTTTTTTTTTTTTTAAGCAGCCCAACAAAACATGAGGCTGCCACTGGAGAGAGGGAAGGGGGAGGTCGGCCTACTCCAGTCCCCTCCTGTCCCAGCTACATCCTTCCTCACTCCTTCCCTCCTCCTTATGACCCCTTTCCTACCAACAAGCTTTTGTCTGGACTTGGAGCAGGAAGCTTCTACCTCTGAGGGAGTTACCTTCCCCAGCCAGGATGTTCTCTGTGGGTGGGGCTCAATTAGGAGCTGCGCGGCCATGCTGCCACGCAGCTTGCAGGAAACCCAACTGAGGCAATCCTCAAGTCATGGGAGCGTGGCCTGGCAGTGTGCTGCGGCCCAGCAGCCAGCGGTTTGTGACCTGGCACCACTGTTTTATTGAACCAACAATAAAAAGCTTTTAAGCTTATGGTGAAAGCTTTTAAGCTTATGTAACCCACACACCTAGTGTGGTTACCATGTAGTGACGCCTAGACCACAGCAACAGTTAAGACGAAGAGACTTTTACAGCATGGGCTGGGAGCCAGCTGACTTTTAGCTCAGAGGATAGAGGCTCCTATACTTAGCTCCAGAGGTCCAAAGTTCAAATCCGCCTGATGGTGGTTACACTTACTCTGTACTATTTGTCAGGTCCAGAAAAGACAACCTCAATAGCACAGTTAAATACAAGGTGGAACCGGCTAATCTAGCATAAGGAGTTAACATTTGTTGAAAGAAACCATTCAAGATTAAATGGGCAATTAACACCGCTGCAGTTGTAGAACCAAGGCTATTAGTGAGTTATAGTTTGTTGTAATGAGCCATAAGTCCAGTGTGTGACAATGTTATGAATTTAAAGCATCTAGGCTCATCTTTGGAAGGTGTTGTTCATGTTTTCTTTGAGGAAGAGAATAAGAGGTCAAATAGGAAGTGTGTAGTGAGCAGGGTTGGCTGCTCACTCACCCTGTGGAAGAAGAACCCCCCCCTCTGAGCCCAGGTGGGCTGAGCCAGAGCCTGCCCCTTTAAGTCTAGAAAGGCCTGGGGGGAGGGGCAGGAAGTATAAAAGCTAGGCTCAGAAGCTTAGTAGGTTGCTGGCTGTTGGAGGGAGCAGAGGCCTATCCTGAAGATGCTGAGGAGGTGGCTGAGGTGGGCGACTGGCCCGGGCCACCAGACCCAGGCCTTGAGGAGGAGACCCTTTTCTCCTTACACCTAAACATGGACTATACAGCCCCTGTGAACCCGCCACTGCTGGGGAGCCAGGTACAAACTGAGGGGGAGTTCAGAAGTGGCCCAAGGGAAGCGGAGGATGGTCAGGTGGACCTGATCACCCTTTAAGGTGTGTCAGCATGCTTCAGAACAGATTCCCTGCTGACTCCAGTGGCTGCCAAAGCTGCCACTGCTAGGGTCCTGGGCCAGGACGCTGTGGAGTAGGGAGGGCCCATGTGCCCCCTATATTGGGTGGCAGTCTTCCCCTTCCCACTTGTGCTGTGAAAGCTGTTTGTTTGCCTGCCCTGCCCTGAACCAGGGCCTGGGCCACCATCAGACTTTGGGAACTGTTTGTTTGCTGGCCCGCCTTCAGACCCCTGGTCTTAAAGGGGCCACCAGGCTAGGAAGTACAGGCCCAAGAACTGGGCAGGAGCTCAGGACCGGGTGACAAATCTTACGGAGTAATAGTTCCATTTTTCTGTGTGAGATGTGTTAACTGCCTCTTAACCTGGAATGGTCTCTTACCACACTGTTTCTCTGTCATGTTTTACTCTCTTCATCCCCCTACTGTCCATCTTCCCTTTGCTCCATTATTTTATTGAAGAAAGGCTACACCAGTGTTGTGAGCTTCTCATTTTGTTCTAAAGACAATGATGTCTGTTCATGTCATTCTAATTATTACTGGGAAGGTTCTGAAGTTGTGGTCCAGCTACCAAGAAAACTCTATCTCACACTTATATGAAACTGAACCCCTAGAATGACATCTTCATTGTTCAAGTGTATATATGACTTGGAGGCAAATCATTGTTCAGGGAGAAAGAGACAGTTTCTTGAGTAGCTGAGGCTAGTCCTGTACAAAGCTTTCAATTAAGCTTTTGAACTAAGATTTTGAACTTGAATCTGTATTTAATTGGGCACCAATACAGTTAGCAGAGTACTGGCAACTGATATAGTTTCAGTGGCCTGGTTTGCTCAGTAGCAGAAAGGCTACTGCTTTCTAAACAAATTATTAACAGGGTCAGTAGTTTCATTACAAGGAATAATGATTTTGACTAATGTTGGAGATCACAAATGTAGGTCTGAGGGAATGAGGTAAGATCTTTTGGCTAGCCAAATATAGAAGAGGCTATTTCTAGGAGACATAACCAAATAATAGTTCAAAGTACAGCATGATAAATCCAAATGTCAATATAGTCAATGATGTCACTTCCTGTCACAAGCCTTTTAAATTGTACACAAAACAAATTTTTAAATCAAGCTTCCAAAAAAATAAGATTCCTATATTTTGGAATATCAATATTGAATTATTTTTCAGAAGTCATAAGCCCTAGTAACCCTCCACTTCTTAAAAGCACCAAAATATTGATTTAGGAATCTACATTGATATATGAAGGCTTGAAAATTATAGTTAACGTATTCTTGATCATTGCCTAAAACTTCCAAACACTATTTACTTTTATGCATCCCATAATCCCGTTGATGGAGCAAGAGGTGAAAGACCTTGCATTATAGTCTTACCAATGAACATCAGCAAGGAATTGATAAATGTTCAAGAATGTTAAAGCTTTTTATTCTGTCAGATAACAAAAACCAAATTTTAAATAATTCATTATCATTGTATGCAGTCTGGGACAGCAACTCTCATGGTCCATATCTAATCTGAATTGTCCAAAATATTCCCCTTTTTCCACACAATGGAGATTCTAATGGAAATACATTGCTGCAAATGTAACTATATAAAAGGTCTATGAGAATACTTATTCTTGTGAATTTGGGCATATGGGTATTTTCAGGATTGGTGTCTGTGCTTATTTAAGCCTATTTTTAACATCTAATTCAGTTTGGGTAAGTTAATTTGACTAAGAAAACCCTAGGGTTGGGGGGTTTTTTCCATTTCTTGACTTGTGTTTAAATACAATTGGTTCAATGTAAGATAATATTATTTTATGTTTTATTTACGATATACAATTCAGATAAACTGCTCTTTACAGAATTCACCACCACTTCAAGAAGCAGTCTGAGATGAAGCAAAGCTTATCAACAAGCTGCTCAGAGCATACCAGTGCAAAATCTCTGATGTGCTGTTGTACAGCAGAGCCAATGTGGTTTACATATTCCACACATAATACTGATTGCACATTAAAGTAATGTTTGAGTTAAGAAAATTGAGTTAAAACAGAATAAAATGATTCCAGGCTGATGGCAATGTTTACCCCGAGGCAGTTTGAAACAGCCAAAATCTGAAACTATGAATGAATAAAAATACTTTGCATGCCAATTTTTTTAAGCAGTTGCATAATACAACTTACAGCACTGAGATATGTAGCCATGTTAAAAAATCATGCAAAATAGCTCATGCTCATAGGCTAATTTGAAAATTAAATATAAGGGTGCCTTCAAAAGTTTGGGTCTTATTAAAATGCCAAAATATAAAAAGGGTGATTAGTTCTCTATATGAACTAGGGCCCTACTCAATGGATTTTTTTTTCCCCCCCTGAACCTGAATGGGAACATAATTGGACAATGATTGCTATTGATTCTTAAAATGATATGATCCACTTGAAATAGCATCTTAGTCATTTTGATGCAATTCCAATGTTCTCAATGTTTCTGGGCCATCACTGTCTTGCCCACTGCAATTTCAATAAAAAGTCACATTTCAAAGGAACACAATAAAGTGAGAATGATTTTGAAGTGAACACCAGCATAGTGTTAAATCTCCACTTTTCTTTATGCTGAAATAGTGGAACAAATGCATATTGTGTTGCTAATATCATATCTTAAATTATATACATATATATATATATTGCAGGAAAGAGTCAGTTTTGATGAATTTCCCATTTTGAAAAAAAAATGCAAAAGCAACGTCTTGTAATAGTAAAAGCATAATGTTTTGACAGTTTTGAAATTAAAACATTCAGTTTTTCCAGTCAAAAATACTTTGTTTAGAGTTATTTATAGTTAAAAAAGATAAAGAATTGAAAAAAACAAACCCATTACCAGAATTAAATTTTTTAATTGACCAGACCTTTTTTATTTTTAGTTTGTGAAATTGTCTGGAATTTTTATTTTTTGCTCAAATTTGTGATGAGTAAATTTCTCATACATTAAGAAAACCATTTTTCACCAAGCTCTACTCTACTCTACTACCTGAACAGAGACATCTATTCTACCCAATCCCAAGTGTGATCAGAGATGGCCGAAATGTTTCCATTCACCACAAAACAAGGATTCTACTGGAAATATTGAGATCCAAACCCACAACTTTCACTATAATACTCACTTTATTGATTCACTAACATAAATAATATTACATATACACGGGAAAGATAGTTAAGAACTCTCTTAGGTAAGAACTTGTAGGCTATGTGTTAGTTCAGGCTGATAAAGTTTCTCTATGCAGCAGGATGTGATAAAAGCATGAGTTAGGTTTATTCACAGCCTGTATTTAATGTCTGCATTATGACAGAAGATCAATTGTTCAAATCCCCTTACTGCATCTATGGAAAATACAGTGCTCTGAAGATATATTTCATTCCCTTTGTTTGGAATTGCCCTTAGCTATCACTGTCAAACTTAGGGTCAAAACTTAGACAGAAGACTGAAAAAGCATAGGTTTGCATTAGACTTCCCCTGCAACCCTCAGGGATGTGTACAATTTGTATCATTACATTCAATTCATGCATACTGAATAATCTAGCTATCGCTATCTAGATTATGCTCCAGGAAATATATGTATGCTCCAGGAAAAAGTAGTTTGTTTAATTCAATCAGAATTTCATTCACAGTACAGAAAATATAAAGATGTCCTGAATTAAAAAAAAAATGGATTAAGGTATGAGACATCTAGGTTAAAAAAAATAATCTTGTCAAAGGCAATCAGTACTCATTAAACATTGCCAAAGAGTGTAACCTTCTCTATTTTCATTGGTAGGTTTCTATTCTGCATGGATATGTATTTTGACCCTCATAGGGTAAAGCACATGTGTAACTTTAAACATGTATGTAGTCCCAAGTAATGTTGCCACTTGCCACCCTTCTAATTGCTGGTTATTGGCGGCACCACCCCCATTCCATCTCCTCTTCTCCTCCCCACAAAGTACTGCCTCTCATACACTCTTCTCCCCTATCGCTAGCTGGATCTCTCAAGGAGTCTGCATAGACAGTGGTCCCCAACACGGTGACCGCGGGCGCCATGGCGCCCACTGGCGCATTTATGTGTACCCGCCTAGTGACCAGGGCCGGGCCAAGCCATTCTTGCGCCCTGGGCCCCGGGCGCGCGGTGCATGCGTGGGGCCGCCATGGGTGCGCGGTGCATGCGCGGCCCCGCCCCTGGGCACGTGGTGCATGCACAGCCCCGCCCCCAGGTGCCTGGAAGCCCCAAAAGGTTGGGGACCACTGGTATAGAAGTAGGAGGTGGCCCTGGCTAAGCAGGGGCTGGTGTGAGTTAATGATGCAGTGCCGCCTTCTGCCAGACATTTGATTTGCCATTTTGTGTTGCCATTTTGTGTTGCCAGGTCCCATTCAACTGGACTTTCTAGTTGAAACCCACGCACCTGGCAATCCTGAAAGACACCTACACACAGGAGCCAAAAACTAGACTGTCCAGAAACAGCCTGGGTTGGTGACAATACTATCACTGGAAATACTTGCATGTTTAAAGGGAAGTTTGTGCACGGGGGCAAGATGCTTCAGCACTTGGCAAGATGGAGCCCTTACATCATGAAAAGACTCAAGATAATTAATTGTTCATTAATCCCCACAATGCTTCTGAAAGGTACAGATATCAAAGCCATTTTCATAAATTGCCTCCAATTTTAGGTGCCTCCAATTTTGGGTACCCACATTTTAGACACCCTTATAATTTTCTGAAGCACTGAGCACTAGCTTCTCCCACTGACTTCTAGGTCCTCAGCAAGTCTGAATATCAGATCCAAGGTGTTTTCTGGACATCCTGATGTTGAAGCTATCAAATCAGAGGCCTAAATGAATTACCAAGTCTGTAGAACAGTGGTCCCCAAATTGTGGGGCATGCTCTCCAAAGAGGGCTCAGAGGGAACACCACCCAGACCTCTTCTAGCTCCAGCCCCATACCAAGCCCCAGCCTTGGCCTCTGGTTTTGACTGTGTCCCTACTTCTGGCTGTGAACCTGGGCATGGCCCCAACCCTCCCTTTCTCAGACACAGCCCCGCTTCTGGGTGTGTCCCCCAACTACAACTCCCAAGGGGCACAAGGAGATTCCAATACAGGTGGAGCGGCATGACAGAAATAGCCTGGGGGCCACTGCTGTTGAAGGTATTTGTGTTAGAGCTTGATGTAGCTTTCACACGTTCTTGGCACCCAAAACTACTGTTAAACCACTGGTATGTAGATTCTTATTATGTTTCACTACACAATGTATATAATTAACACTTCATTTTACATTTTATTATATACAGTGCTGTGTGTTAGATTATATTTTCATACCTGATACATACCAGTGGGATTTACTCAACCTTTCTTTAAATTGGATTGACTAGTTTGTGATATGTCACAAGGATTTACATATACATGTTGTTAATCTTGTAGTAGTTACTGAAAGACTATTGAAAAAATTACAATCTGTGTTTATTTTAAAATCCATTAAAAATGAGCAATGATGCTGTAAATGAAATATCCTAGCTAAAGCTGGCATTGGCACTTGTGCAGCAAACAGCAGATACACGGCCGTGTTCGTAAACACTGCAGAGTGTAGACAAAGCCAACAACTTGTTCCTTATTAAGATTCTGATTCAACAGAGCAGTTAAACGTATTAGTAGTTCCACTGAAATCAATTCACCACTTTCTACATATTGAAGGGGTTGATTTTTAAAGTCCATTTGGATACTGCCGAAGTTGAACAACAACAAGCCTTCTGTCACCAAGAGGAACAGGTCCCACAGCTTTGAAAATGTTTTGACTTTGCTTCCTAATGACTATGCATTAGTACAAGAGATTTACCTCTGTGTTTTCACTTTAAACTGAGCTGATAGATGTGAATGTTACTTTCTCTCAATCCCTCCAGTAACTAGAAAGCTGAACAAGGAAGGAAGAAGTGGAATCAGGGAACTATGCACACTCACGACAAAAGGAGAGGTCATAGGAGAGACTTTAATGGAAGAGAGCTCACAGCAGACAGCAAAGACAGACTAGGTGTGCATAAGAAATGTTGTAATAATAAACTGCTAAGAGACACAAGGTTCCTGTTGGCTTTTTAAATTTAGGAGTCAAAGAATGGTATTGTTGAAGATGTTTACTTAGAAACTATTGCTTTGAATGAACAATCATTTACAGTATGATATAAAAATCTAATAAATTAAATTTACTGTGTCACCCATCCTGTAAGGTGAGCTAAATCGCCAGCACTAGATGCCCCATCACCTTGTGATATGAAACAGATCTCTCTCAAATGAGCAACCATCCTCCCATGGTTGCAAAAACTCACTATGGGATTTCTGCTACCTTAAGAAAATAAGCAGATGCCTTCCTATACATCACGAAATGTTTGCTTGCCCCTAATACTTTGCTACCTCATCATAAAATCATCCTAGCCCTGATTTTTCCATTCTTGCTTCTGAGCTATAGGAGACTGATCCAAAGCTCACTTCAATGGGCTTTAGATCTGTTCCCAGTACAGTGCTCTGCAAGTTGCCTTAGTGAAATCAATCAAACATTCAGAGGTACTACTCAGTCTAAATAAAGGTGGCAGAGGCCTATGTAATCTATTATGGTTAAGCAAATCTGGCAGGCTGTATTTCAGAGAGGGATTGCCCTGGAATAGTAAATTATGTAGTCCACTGTTTCTAGAATGCAGGTGGAAAAGCCTGCACAGAGTCTAGGCCATAGCCTCAGCTAGTGTAAATTAGCATAGCTTCATTGACTTCAGTGGAGCTACACCAATTTACAACATCTGAGGCACTAGCCTATTTTGTCTGTAAGCTGCCTGACCATAGTTAGCACTGCCAAATTCACTGGAAAACTAAAATATCTCCCTGCAGATTAGCTCACCTGCTTCCGATCTATTGTCTGTGACCTCTCACGGGAATCTGGAGACCATCACTAGTGAATAGGAAATGAGGATTTTATCTATATTCACAAATGGTTTTCAGAACACAGGCTAAGTCTGACACTTCGAAGCAGATCTAAGAAAAATAATTCATGACAAATACTTTTTTTGACACAAACTATTGCAATTAGCTTGGGGAAATTCCATATTATACCTCATTCTGATAAAGATAAATTGATCATTGAACTAAAAACTGCTGGTTACCTAGGTACAAGTACTCGTGACCTCATTTCATTTGGTACATGCAAGCCGAATAAAGTCCTGACCAGCAATATACATAGACACACACACACAGGGTGCACTTAAAGGGACAATTTCCCAAAGCAAAAATAAATAAATAAGTAGGGATAAAATTGTGTAGAGAAAAAATATGTGACTGATAAGTGGGTGTTAAGAATGTTTTATTTGGTGCCTCATAAACCTGCAATACTACAAGAAGACTTTTTGGTTGAAAGATACTTTGGTTAAGTCAGGAAGTGAAAATAGACACTAAATGTATATAACAAATCGAAGCAATTGGGAAGTTGGTAGCAATGAATACAAATTAGGATATTACACAACAGCTATGAAAGTTAAATATTCTAAAATTCATAGGACTGAAAAACTTGCACACAAGAATTGTGGCCAACAGCCACTGCGGGCCCCAGGCAAGGGGTGTGGGTGGGGGGGGAGGGAGGACAGCACTCCAGCAGCAAGGAAGGGGCTCTGGTCTTTGGCCATCACCACTGCTGCAGTAGTGGTGGCAATGGTGGGAGCTTTGGGCCCTGGGGCAATTGCCCTCTTTTGCCTCCCCCTGTCAATGGGCCTGTGTTAAATTAAGCAGCCAATGAGATCTCTGAACCACCAATGTTGATTTTTTTAAACTTATCCTGGAACACTGAGAAAGTTCAAGTGGCTTAGGAAATAAATAAATATGTTGCATCCATAATTGTAATGGCCACCCTCCACCTTTATGCATGTGGGGGGGAGGTGGATGGTCTGGCCAAATGAAGGGAACAGTGCTTTATAGCGGGGCAATGGGGTTAGAAAAGGTGAACAGTGCTGCAAAAGGGGCAGTTGCTTGTGGTCCCAATCACTTGGGAATGCAGGGTTTGAAAAGGGCACAGCACAGTGCTGGGAGCCTCCATTTCGCAGACCAAGGCTGAGGCAGCAGGGCTCCAGTATTCAGCTGTTTGATTCTACCCAGCTCCACATGGAGACAGGGTGGTGAGAGAGGAGAGTGAAAAGGGGAAAAAGCCCCTCCCCATGTCAGTACCAGCATACAGCTAGAAGTTTGCATCAAATCTCAGCAGGACTTACACCTTAACTTGAATCCAGGTACAAGAAAGGCCATGAGCAGAGAGGGAGGAAAACTCCTTCCCACTGCAGTCCCAGAACACAGGCAGGAGCGTGTAAGTCTCATCATGAGGGCTCCAGGTCCAAATTTTCCCAGTTCCACTCCATGTGGAAGCAGAGCAGGGGGAGGAGGGAGAAAGGAGAAAGCCACTCCCAGTCAACATGACTCCTTGCAGACAAAGAGCAGGGAAGAGAAAAGGGAGGGTTAATTCTCACCCCTCCTTGGTTTGGGTGGGGCAAGGCAGGCATAGCACAGGGAATTCAGCAAGGAAAGAAGGGCAGATTGTCTCTGGGTATGCAGACAAGGCGGAGTGGGAGTGTGGCCCCATCTTATCACAGATGGGCGGTCTACAGACATTTAAGGAACAGTTTCTGACAGACACGAGAGACAGCAGGGGGCTGAACCTTGCCTCACCCTCTCAGTTACTGTTGCAGGGAAGGGAACAGAGTAGGAATCAAGTCCTGCATGGGTTAGATGGAGTGCAGTCATTTCAGCTGGTTTTGAGCCAAGGGCTGGATTCTTGTTGCAAGGGTGAAAGCGAAGGAAGCCTGGGATAGTACCTTTGGTTACCAGGGGCAACCTACCAGATTTGAGCAAAGGAGGGCTCAAGGTGGGGCACTCGCCCAGGCAAGTGTGCTTGCTGCATTTCATGGTGGCACAGTCAGCCATGTTTTGATACAAGTAATCAGGGTTATTACATCGGAGCTTTGCAGTCTGCATCACGTGTAAGAGTTTGCCTGTATCTAAGACATTCCATTCAGGTGCTTGCAGGAAACGAGGGAGACATCGAGGGCAGAAATGAGTTAAATTAACAACTGATGAATTTTCACAACTGCCGGGCTGTTTGGATCTGCTTGGGACAGAGGCTTCAGGAAGCGGTTCAGGGTCTTATACCTCATGACATGGCAAGGGTGGGAATTGCGGGCATTGGTGGTTCCCTTGTAGTGTGAAAAACAAACAAAAACCTCATGGCCCTGCTTGCACCTGGAGCTGCTATTTTAGAGTTGATTCTGATGGCAGAGAGGAATTGGTTGAAAGTCTGAAAGTAACAGATAACTTGATGGAAAGCACACAAAAGGATAGAGTTCATTATTCTGGCAAAAGAAAGGAGTGAAAGAAACAGAATAAAGAGAGTGGTCTTTAAAAATGCAGAGTCTATCAAATTCAGAGACTTAGTAGGTAAGATCCCATACAAAGGAAGTCATAAGCAGGATAGCTGGCAGTTTCTAGGTGAGAAAATATTAAAGGCACAACAGCAAAGTATGCAATGTGAAGGAAAGAAACCACTATACTGCATTTAAGAACTTGAAAATCAAAATGGAATAATACAAAAGCGGAAGCAAGGACAAAACTGGTAAAAATAGTATTAAAGAATAGCACAACCATGCAGGGATAAAATCAGAAAGGCTAGGCACAAAACAAGTTACAACTAGCAAGGGACATAAAAGACAATGAGGAGAAGATCTATAAATACATTAGGAGCAAGAGAAAGATAAAGGAAAGTATAGGTCCATTATTTAATGGAAAATGTGCAAATAACTGACGACAGAGAGAAGGCTGAAATTTGAAATGCTTTCCCCCTTTTTACTAAAATAGCTAATTGTGACCAATTAATATTAACAAGGGGGGGGGAGGATAGGAGAAGAAAATGTTTAAGACTATATTGATAAATTAGATATATTCAAGTTGACATGCACTGATGAAATTTCCTTTGCAGTACTTTTAGAAACTATTTGAAACATTCTCTAAATCATTAGCAATTATCTTTGAGAACTCAGAGAGAATAGGTGAATTCCCAGAGGACTGGGGAAGGGCAAATGCATTATCTTCAAAAAGGGGAATAAAGAGGACCTGGGGCATTATAGAACAGTCAGCTTAATTTTGATACCCTGGAAGATACTGGAACAAATCATTAAACAATCAATATGTTCAAGCTGAAAGAACAGTAAGGTGATGAGTAGTAGACAACATGTATTTGCCAAGAACAAATTGTGCCAAACCAATCTAATTTCCTTCTTTAACACAGTAATCGGCGTAGCGAATGGGGCAAGGGGGAGCAATAGACAGGATGTATCTGCACTCTATAAGACTTGTTACATAGTCCGAATTGAAGGTCTCATAAGTAAACTAGGGAAATGTGGTCTAGCTGAAATTAGTATACAGTGGATGAATAATTGGTTCAAAACATCACATTCAAATACAGGTTGGACCTCCTTGGTCCTGCACCCTCGGGACCTGAACCATCCCAGATCAGGGAATTTGCTGGACCAGGGAAGGTCAAGTCTC
This sequence comes from Rafetus swinhoei, assembly GCA_019425775.1. Taxonomy (NCBI): domain Eukaryota; kingdom Metazoa; phylum Chordata; order Testudines; family Trionychidae; genus Rafetus; species Rafetus swinhoei. The sequence goes on from CM033424.1 coordinate 163,054,833, forward strand.
CCCTACTTGCTGCCCCCCTGGCAGCTCCTCTCCCTGAAGGCTGGGGCTTCCCACCCTGCCTCTACCTGGCTAAAATTGATCCAGCTGAGGCTCCCCGCCCCGCTGCACACCGGCTGCACAGGGGCTTCCCAGGGGTTCCCAAGCCAGGGCTGCCTGGCCACCACCAGTTCCTGCTACCTCCAGTGGTTCCTCAGGGTCTTCCAGCCCCGTGCCACCTGGCTGCTGCCGGCCTTGCTGCCACCGAGGATTTCCTGGGGTTCTCCAGCCACCACTGGCCCCGCTGCTGGGGGCTCTCCAGCCACCTGACCCACTGACACCGGGGTTCCTCAGCGGAGGGGAGGCTCCTCAATGCCACTTGGCCCTGCTGCCACCAGGGTTCCCCTGCCTAGTCGCTGCTGGTCCAGCCAGGACTCCACAAACTCCACGTTTTCTCGGCTGGCTCCTGGTCCTGGGACTCTTTGGTCCAGCAACATCTGTGCTGGACCACGGATGTGGCCAGACCAGAGAGTCCCAGATTTGGGAGATTCAACCTGTACTTACTAATGGTTTGTTGTCAAAGTGGGAGGACATATCAAGGTAGGCCCTCCAGCTGCACTGATCATATTTCCCTTAACAATAATAGTGGGTGAAACCCAGAAGCAGAGGTATGGGGCAGCAAAAGGAAGTATAAAGGGCCAGCCAAACAGCTCAGTCGAGAGGGAGTGGCAAAGGAGACTACTGGAATGGGATGCCAAGGAGAACTGCTACAGCCCTGAGGGACCAGCCTGAGCTTCCAGAGAGCTCCCCCTTCTGCTCCCCCCCAAACCTCCCCATACCGCTACAGAAACACACACACCCATCCCAAGAGGGAAGACTGAGACTAAGGAGGGGTCTAAACCAAACCCATTGACTGGCTTACGATGCAGGCGGCTCAGTAGGCTGTGACCCTTGCCTCCAGAAAGGGAGAGAGGTTATGTTGAAAGTTCAAGTGAGTTCTATAGCTAGCCCTAATAACCTAGAAAACCTTTCTAACAATAAGGATAGTTAAGCACTGGATAGGTTGGAACCCAATCACTGGACATTTTTACAAACAGGTTAGTGAAATACATGTCAGGGATGGTATATTGATATTTAACTCGGTACAATGGGCTGGACCACATGACCTTTTGAGGTCCCTTCCAACCCAATATTTCTGTGTTTCTATATTGTACTGAAAAAAATGAGATATGGTGACTTTTTTAGCCTTTAGAATGAATAATCGACACATACGGTGGACAAACCATTACTGGTGATTTCTTAACTATCTTGATTCCTTACACAAACCACCACTATCTTTAGTACAGAGGAAAACAAGAGGTTACTGAATCATGAAACACCACCGCAGGAGAAACCCCCCCATACCCACCAGTTTCAACTAAACTTTGGGGAGAAGCAAATAGAAAGGGAACAGAATACTTTGAAACAAGCCAGGAAATAACTGCAAATTCAACATATGTTATTCCAGCCATGCAGAGAAACAAATATAGGGAGGCCCCTTAGGCTTAACACTGGTGCAAGGGAACCAAAATCCACAGCCTGGGAATCGGGTGAACTTCTTGTTTCAGAGTGAAAAACACCCGATGTCTCAGGCCACCAAGCCACTATGGACGATCAGATAGGTCACCACTTAAAGAAATCACAGAGAAGAATTCAAGGCAGACTCGTTATGAGAATTGTCTCAAGCAGAGAGCTTTAAAGGCTGTACTGCAGTGCTCAGACTGAGACTGTTCAGTTTTACATGCCTGAAATCTGCCAACCTTAGTTTGTGAGAAAGGACACTGTTTTTTTCATTTGCTCTCTCCCAGATATAGAACCAAAAGAAACTTAGAAGAAATCTGACCTCTGCACTAACTGACTGTGCAGTATATATAATGATATATGTCAAGGAGAATAGTTCATGACACACACTCATATTTTGGTGTAATTTAAATTGAAGTCCTCACAAAAATACTAGTGTGTTGGGGTTTTTTTTCAGAAGGAAAATGTCAAATGTGATTCAAAAAAATATGCAGAATCATGATACTTTTGTCACATTGTCTTGGACCACATTCTACTTCTATGGCTGGGGAGAAGGAGATTAAATGAATTCCTTAAAAAGGTCTGTAAACAAACTTTCCCAAATGAGACCCTCCTAATTTAAATAGTGGATTTTTGTTTTCTTTAAAAGGCCAAGTGTAATTGAAAAGTACCTACGGACGCAGTGGAGCAAGTTGGCGGGGTATGTATTCCTGGAGAGTACACTTATTTCCATTTGACATTAACTATACATTCATTGCAGACTAACAAATAGAGCTATACATTTGCTGCTGCAATTCTCAAAGTCTCTGTTCCCAGGAATTCCTGCCAGCAGACTCGTACATTTCTGTGAACCTTAAGTTTGACTTTTACTTAGTCTTTTTGTGTCTTCTGTTATATGAGATGCAAAACAGACTTTTTTCTAAGTTGTGCCTACTGATAATAGATGCATGCTTGCCTCTGAAGGTAGAACAAAAGAGAATGGTCTGGAGAAGTGTAGCTAATCACCATCCACCATCCAGCTAATCACCATCCAGTATCCTCCGGTGAAGCCCTTTTGGTCAAGGATTCTGAGGGAAATCACCCACTTGAGAAACATCATGGGATTGTTAATGTTCTGAGAAAATCAAGCAGCAATTTTAAGGGTCTTTTATTATAGGCCCCATGCTTAAAAATGGTCATGGTGATGCAAATATATTTTGTCCCAAATAAAGTAATATGCAAAAATTCTATAATCCATTCTTCACTCCTTCAACTCTCAGGGTAGGTATTTAGCCATGCACCTGTAATGTCAAGAGGGCAGAATATCATGCTGTGTTTGCAGCTAGTGTGCTATGAATATCATCCCCAGGAAAGTTAATATATTAACCTTCCTTAAGTATAGGACCATACAATATAAAGCAGCTGAAATTTGAAGAAAGCTCATGACATTGCACAATTATAGAAATTCCCATTAATTTTCAAGAATAGATTTGTAGGAGTCATGTGGGCAGAACTACTAAAACATTTTTTTGATTCCACTGATTTTTTTCCAAAGTGAAATCTCAGACTGTACTGCATTGTGTTTGTTTAAATTCTAGATTTAGAAGAATTAATTGCCTATGACAATTTAGTACACCTGTTTAGTAAACAATTTTTTTTTCATAAAACTTTCAATTTAAAAAATGTATCCTATTTTCTGTGTGCACTCTGTTGTTGCAGCTGTGTTGGTCCCAAGATAAGAGATGCATGAGGTGGGTAAGGTAAAATCTTTATTGGATCAACTTCTGTTGATGAAAGAGACATGCTTTCAAGCTCTACCAACATGCTGAAGATCTTTGTGAGGCTTGAAAGCTTGTTTCTTTCACCAACAGAAGTTGGGCCAATAAAAGACTTTACCTCATCTCTACCGTGTCTCTCATAGCCCATTTTCATCAAAAACAGTTCCACCATTTAGGTAAGAGGATAAAGGTCTTGAGTAGACAACCTAATATAATAAAAATATATGACATGGGAGCCAGCGTGGCAATAGGGGGGAAAGGGGATGCAAAAAGAGCAATTGCCCTGGTGTCTGGTGATTCTAAAGGGCCCGGGGCACCTGATCACTGTCACTACTGCAGCAATGGTGGAGGCCGAATCCCCAGGCACTTTAGAATTGCCACTGAAGTGCTGGGTGGTGTGCTCCAGATCCCATGCCGCACACTTTACACCTCATGCCAGCTTTGCAGTGCCGGGGATGCCTTGCTGTCTGGGCGACACTGGGGGCTGGCCTTCCCAGCCATGAACACAGAGCCCCCTCCCCATATTGTCAGCTCCTCTGTGTGGGAGACATGACTTTGGAACAGCCTCACTATTCTTACTCCTTAGATTAATAGGTGTGTTGGGTCTAGAAGTGGAACAAAAGCAATATATAGAAGAGCTGTAGGAATGAGGGTCTGATCAAAGTTCTATGGATGTCAATAAAAATACACCCATAGACATCAATTAGCTTTGGATCAGAGCCGGTTGCTTTTTTGCTACTCTAGTGACATATAGTCACCAGAATGTAATGTTCAATCTGGTCAGTCCTCAGTTTTGAAGCAACAGCAGCTTGCATTTATGTCTTGAATTTTTCCTTTGATTTTTATGTCCAGTGGATGATTCTCGTCAGGATGAGATTTTCATATCAAGTATGCATGTCAACCGTTTGGGAAGGGCAGGGTGTGCATAGGCAGGAGTAATAGACTGAAACTGAGCAAAGGAACATTACAGACAGATATCAAGAAAATTTCCTAACAAAGAGGCAAAGTCAAATGTGGAATATATTTACCAAAGCAAACAGAGGCTTGAGCCATTTATAACTACACCTGACATAGCTGGTGATTGTGTTGTAGGGAACAATTTTCTACAGGAAGGGAGGTGGACAAAATCACCTATCACCCAAAAGAGCTATCCTAGCCCTTATTTTTAGATCTTCAATATGCCAAACACAATTCTTATTAACATTTATTTCCAATCCTAAAGGCTTTTCCCTTTGTTTATGTCAGTAACCCTCATAACTTGCTATTTGCAGATATTTGCATGAGCAGGATTTTGTTTACAAGAATGTTCTAGAGCAGGGGTGGCAATAATGTTTAATGAGGGGCCACTCCAAGATTTTGGCAAGTGCTCAAGGGCTGCATTTCTACTGAGGGTTGGGGTCTGGCACAGAAGCTGGGTGCAGAAAGGAGGTTGGAGTAGGAGACTGGGTCTGGGAGGGGGGTATGAAGTCTGAGAGGGAGTTTGGGTAAAGGAGGGGGTTGTGATCTGGGGCAGAGGCCTGGGGTGCAGAATCCAGGAGGGAATATGGGTGTAGGAGAGGATTCTGGCCTGAGGGAGAGACTCTAGTAGGGGGTGCAGGGTCTGGGATGGGGTTGTGACGTGGGGGAAGGGGTGCAGAGGGTTTGGGTGATGACTTGGGGCATGGAAATGGGGTGCAAGGTCAGGGAGGGTGTTTGGGTGCCAGAGAGGATTCTGGCCTGGGGAAGGGTGTAGGAGGGGGTGCAAGGTGTGGGAGGGAGTTATGACCTGGGGAAAACGGGTACAGAGGGTTTGGGTGGTGGCCTGGGGCAGGTAGTTGGGGGTGGAGGGAAGAGAGTGGGGGTGCCAGAGGCAGGCTCTGGCTGGGAGTTGCTTACTTAGGCACTTGCCGCTCAGCAGCCCCGCAGGAACCGGAAGGCTGCAGTCACAAGCTGCTCCACTTGGCTCTGCTCCGGGCAGGGTGAAGAAATCGGGTGGGGGGGGGAGGCTTCATTGGCTGCCCCTGCCGCCAGCAAAATATCTCAGCTGCTATTGGTCAGAAACTGGCCAATGGGAGCTGAGAGATTTTGCAATGCACAAAGCCCCCCTCCTCGCGGTCCAAATAGAGAAGCCAGGTTTAAAGTGGCTGCTGCTGCGCTGTGCTTAAGGGTCCCAGCGAGGCAGCCACAGGCCAGATCCGATGGCTTGGCGGGCTGGATCTGGCCCACTGGCAGCCTCTTGCACACCCCTGTTTTAGAGATTAGCTGCTTTTCATATTAACACTCAGGTTTATATGAAATCAAGTGTATGGGCTATTTAAAAAAGGGGGAGTCATCCAACTATAGCACAAAAATAGTAAAATATGACTGAGGTCACACAGTATTTAATACAAAGCAAATGAACACTTTACAAACATGGGACAGACTGAAATTTGTTCAAATAAACTATCGGGCAAATATTTGCAAATGGCGCTCATCAAATAATGGAAATAAATTTGTGGAGCTATTCCAAAATGAACTGCAAAAGTTCAATTTTCTGGTAGTCATGTATTGAGAATATTTGTTTTGGAACTGTGTATTGCTATGTATATGTTGTGCACTGTAAATATTGGTGTGACTCTCAAAACAGTATTCATTATACATGTTTTGTGTTTGCTGTCTCTGATTGTCATCTCTTCCCCTATTAAAAAGGTTCAGGCATCCTGTGGGAGTGCAAAAATACAACACGCAACCATATCCAAACAATTCTTTCCATTCCTTATATAGCACTTCAACATCAATAAGTCCCTCTATTGTTATCAATAAGCATTGCCAAATGTGTTGCTACTGTACTGCTGCTTCCATTTTGTAGGCATTCATCCGTCTCAGGACAGAGATAGAGGAACTATTCAGCTGGTAATGATACCGTAAGAGCTTATTATGAACTTCATGAATCAGTAGTGAAATGTACTGTATTCCACCAGTCATAGCCTCCAGATGCCTTTGCTTTACTGCCTGTCTCAGGATTTCATAAATGTGGCCATGATGGAAGTATTCATGTATGACTGCACATGGCTCTGCTCTCTGCTTTCAAAGGAGTAGAAAAGAAAGCTTCCATCAGTTCTACCTTAACTGACTCGTGGACATTTTCCCTTTGGAAACACTGCTTTGTTAACAAAGGATGTAACTGTCAGTGAAAAGGCCTCCCTCTAACCCTACTGAAGATGAAATGGTTGTCTCCTAGTAAGATATAGCACTTCCTAAAGTACATTTTGAAAATAAATGTTATAACTCTCATTGATTACAAAAGCAGCAGTTCCACACACATGTGATTTTTCTCTTTGCTGAGGTTATTTCAAGCATCTTTTCTCCTCCTACTCCATCTGCTCCACTAACACAACCAATTAACTTTCCCACCTTCTGTAAGATACAGTTCTCACACACCTGTCCAGGATCACTTTCAGCTGTCTTGGTGTTAAACTTATCCAACAGGCGAACATTTGACAATGTGAAGCCCACTGTGTACCGTGCCTTTAATGTGAGGCTACTCGTAACATTCCTAACTGGAGGCTTCCAAACCCACATCACCAGATTTCTCTGCACTAAACCCAAGAAAACTCTCTTAGGGAAGCCCAGCTATCAAACTTGTTTCCTTCTCCCCCACATTTTCTCCTTCGTTTTTCCTTTAGAGATGTAGTGCCTCCCTCCAGGCTTGATGCTGTTGCTAGGTTTTACAGGGTGCGGGGGCCAAATGCAATTCTGTCCAGGACCTTTAACCCCCTAGTCCAGTCTCTTTGGAGGAAAACGTTGTGAGAGAGCTAAATAGGAATCTTGCAAGTATACATAACAGCTTAATGGTATATGTAATAGAACCTACATTAGAGGGATTCACATTAGATTCTTTCAGTGGGCAATTCGTCCTGTGTAACTCAGAAATTTTGCCCAAAATGTATGTCTCTATGGATATGTTTCTCTGGAATATCTTCACACAGGGACAGACGGACTTCAGCGGGATGCAAAGAATCGTGCAAAGAAAAAACTTAGCCCTAAATATGGTATACAGAGTATTTCTAGTTTTTCAGTGTAGTGCACATGTTCTCAATAAGGACTATGTTTTTAAATCTTTTTTCCATTGAAAAATCCAGTTGGCCTTCTTCGTTCAAAAGGACTATAAATCTCCCAGCTTTTAACAAAGAATGAACAATTCATTCTTCTATCTCAAGCATTTTCAAACTGGGGGTTGTGACCCTTCAGAAGGTTGCAAGGTTATTACTTGGGGAGAGGGGGGGGTCCAGGCTCCATCTCTAAGGCACGCTCACCTCAGCATTTCTAACAGTGATTATTATAAAACAATGGTTTTAATTGATAGGGGAAGGGCTTGTATCCAAAGGCTTCTTGTGTGAATGGGTCACCAATACAAAAGTTTGAGAACCTCCGTTCTGCCCAGAAACTGTCCTGAGAATGTAGTTATCAATACTGTCACCTATGTATATAGAAGATATATGTGATATGTGCAGGGCTACAGGATTAAAGTTATAATGCTGCATCCATTTAAATATCAACAGAACAATCAATTGATATTATCTTTTCAGATCTTACTTAGATCAACCCTTGAGTGGGAGACTTCCTCTGATTTGTAAGAAATGATGACTAACTCAGTACTCACATATTTAAGACATAGTGTTCTTAACCCCAGTAATGCCTCAGATCAAATCAGGATAGGGAAGTGAAGTTCCATCCCAGAAATTATGCTTTTCATTGGTGGTTAAAGTAACTTTTGCATATATTCCTCAAAAAGCATTTTAGGGTCCTGTGGGAAGGGACTCATTACACTGCTCTACAGCCAAAATGCTTCTGAAATAAATGTAGTCAAACTTTACTAATTCTGGGTCACTGTAATTACATACAGTAAATATAAATTGTTGTAAAAAATGTTAACTAAATAACATATTAAAGATTACCACTAAAAGTACAAATACAGGGACAGTGCCAGCAAAGGGACACTGCATATTGCTCACTTAGCTAGGGTGACCAGATGTCCCATTTTTAAATATTCCCATATTTAAGCCCTTCTGCAGGTGTCCCTACATTTAAAAATGGCCAAATTGTCCCATATTTTCTGTCTGTCCCTTCTCATCGGTACTGCTGGGTCCTACTGCTGGCTGGATCCTTGCTCACCAGCCACCCACCCACCCACCAGAGGTGAGTGGGAGTGGGAGTGGAAGAAGGGTTCAGTGGCTGATGATGAAGGTGAATGTGGAAGGCTGTGGTTAGGCAAAGCTGAGTATGCCAAGCCACCTGCTCTCCCCTCCTACTTGTCAGCTCTTGGGCAGGAGGCTCCCCAACCCATCCCCCCACGCCATCTCCAGCGCCAGCACTGGTTGCTTGCTGCAGTGGCTGGTTAGATGCTACCTCTGCTGCCCATTGGCCTTTTAAATGCTTCCCCTCTCACTGTCCTCTCCCTGCTGTGCCCATTCACTACCCTCATAACCCCTCTGCTCTTCTATATCCCCCCGGTCAGATCATTCCACTCACTGACAGCCTGGCTGGCAGGCTCCTTCCTCCCTCCCATTGCCTCTGACTGGGCTAGCACCCAGGGAAAGCTCAAGACTCTCTGGCCTCGGGCACTGGCCAGGAGGAGCTCAGCTCTGCATGTGCCAAAGCCTCACACAGCAATGACATGGTGAAGCTTCTCTGCCCTTCAGCTAAGCTCTGGAATGGTAGAGAGGAGCTATTCCAGCCTGTTTGCACCCTGACCATGCTGGTCCCCAGGCAGGAACACGTAGCACCCTCTTCATGTGCTGTTCCTTCCTTAGGCCCTGCCCCCCAGGGTGTGTTGGGCTGCTCTGTCCCCTAGGCATCCTCCCCTGCTCAACCATCTCTTTAGCCAGTGTAGGGGTCAATTGCGGAAAAATTCTGTATGTGTGAAGTATAGGGGTGGTGAGGCCTGAATTCCCCCCCCCCCCGCCTTTTGCCATTCCCCCTCCCTTCCCTACTACTGATGAGCCAGAAGCAAGCCTCTAGGAACATACACCATTGTAGCAAGAACAAATTGTAGATAAGGGCAGGAACATAATAATCTTGTTTACCTAAATGGGTACTGATCATGTAAACAAAGTCAAAGGACAAGTAGTACAGCTGAGCCATACTGTAACAAGCAATGAGTAACCACAGAAATTTCCAAACTGCCAGAAACAAGGCAGAGACATTGTATTTAAAGCTGCACCAGAGCACAGCAATTTGGACCTCACTGATGGGCTTTGGAAGCTGAGACAGACTCCCACTTCATCCGCAGCCAAAACGGGTTCCCTGGCTAGCAGAAGGGATGTAAGAAATGCCACTTTTCCTATCATGTTGTTCTTTTAGTTAAGGGGCACAGCTGATAGCTGTCAGAAAATAAACTGCTTGTGTTTGACAGATATCTGTGTAGCTTTATTTGTACTTTGAGAACCCAGTGTCGGACCTGAGACTCACTCTTGCTGGCAACAGCCAGGTTCACTGAAGCTCTTGTAGTCAACTTCCTTGGGCCCTTGTGCTCAAAGCTCAACCTGTTCCTGCCCATACTGTCGCCACGGAACAGGAAGCAGATGGGTTATGTCAGTGGCCAGCAGCAGCCTAGAAGTGTTAGCTGCCTTTCTACACTGTGTGGCCAAGGATGGACAAGCCGCTTGTAGCCATAGTGGGGGGAGGGAAGGGAAGAGATGACCTCTGGAAGAATACAGGCTAGGTCATCACTACCCCCACTCTACCCCCTTTCAGTTGGATGCAGTTCCCATCCCTCTCCTCCTGCACATTGTCAAAAAGCTACTGCTTGTCATATTCACGTGTGAACTCCAACACAAATCTGGGGCGGCTGTGGCCCTCCAGGTCCCTGACATGTTGCCTTGAGAAGACATGACACCAGGTGCCAGGCATGGAGGATGAAGAGCAGTATAAGAACATTGGTAATTAAACTGGCTGATCCAAACTGTGAAACTTCTCCAGGCTTCATAGATTAGGATCACAGTTTCCATTTAAGCCTGAGGTGGGGAGCAACTGTAGCTCCTGTTGACATTTATGAGAGTTGCAACTGTTTGACTCTTTTTATGACCAGGCATTTAATCCTGGTGCTTTCTAACCCAATTAGTATTTTATTTTACCTTATATGAAACATATAATATAGGATAATATGAACAGCTTTGATAAGATTGTTAGTCACAAATGAATAACTCTTTAATATTAATGATAATATCAGTCAATGAATTTTGCCATTTACCCCCAGTCATTTATTCAGGGCCTTTATATGCTATTTTTCATCATGCCCAAAAACCTTTTCCTGAACTGTTTGGGTCACAATAATACAATAATAATCAGAGTCTGCTACAAAAACACCAATGCAGGTCAAAATAAATTATTTCAAAGCAGTATCTTTGAGGTCTCTAAGGGTGCGTCTACACAGCAGGGATTAACTCGAAATAAGCTACATAAATTGACCTATATCAATTGCATAGCTTATTTCGAAATACCTTATTTTGATGCTGTCTACAGAGCACTTATTTCAAAATAGAGCCGTCTTCCTCTGACTTCCCTTTCTCCTCATAAAATGAGGGTTACAGGAGTCGGAGTAAGAAGTCCTCCAGCTTGACAGTATTTTGACATTATGTGTAATAACTGTGTTTACATTTACATTAACTGTATAAATGCGAACTATGTTATTTCAAAATAATGCCAGTTATTTTGAAATAATGTTGCTGTGTAGAGATAGTCTAATATAGTATCTCCAGAGGAAGCTCAAACCAGTGATTTGAGAGATAGCTGAAGAGACCAAATTTCATGAGGTCGTAGGTAATATAATTAGCAAATTTGGGAATGTCTTAATCTATTTAACCAAAAGATATTTAAGACTCAGTTTAATGCCCATCCATGCTAGACACCAAAGTAGTGTGTTTACAAAGAAAAAGTAGAGGGGAACAGTAAATGTTAAGCAAAACTTACAATAAGGGCAGCCGTAGACCTCAATTCTCAGCCCAATTTGGCCCTCTCCATTCCAGTCCAGAGGAACTATGCGTATATAACGGGTTATAACTAGATGCTGCAAATCATGTCGGATCACGCCATCAGAATTTGTATTTCCAGGAAATGCCTAAAGAGAAAGAAAAAACCCTCTTATAATATTAGATATATTTCAGATGCCATAAAAATACTTCTTTGAGGGGGAAAGTAGATACAGAAATCCTCTGATTATTTAGGTTAAACGATTCTGGTTGTTTTGTCTCTATGCTAGTGATTGAATTAACAGATGGTTCAGTAAACAGCACTGGAAGTTCTACAGCACTCATGAAAGATGCCAGATATATGCCAGATATAATATCCTCTTTCTCCATAATAGGTGCAGCATACTGGATTCTCCGTTAAGTGAATCACCACTATGGGCGAGAAAGCAGTTCATTTTGTGTCTATCTAGTTTTTAGCTTGTTTATTAAAATGTCAATAAGCATCCCAATTGCAGTGATTGTTTTTGTGAAGACACTAATTCACTAATTACTAGACTGAATCTACCAATTATTTTCACATAGATGGAAAGGATTTTAGTCACTAGTGACCCGGGACAGATTTGAATTGATGAATAGTGAAAAGCCCTCTCTCATTCCCTTGAGCCAGACTGTTCCCTGTTCTAGTTTTATGCTTCTATAGTAGAATTTACCACATTTCTGCAGGACTAAGAAACTGTACTTTAACTTTCAGGTCTTACCCATAGGGAAATCTGTAATCTGCACAATCAACACCTTACCCTAAATGAAATTGTGATAATCATCCAAATTTTGGCTCTCATCCACATTGTGAAGTACTTTTTCCAATTACTAAGAAATCAGAAGTCAGAGAAGGACACAATACCGTAAAATCTCGAGTATAATGCACACTTTTTTCACGTTTTTTTTAGCATCAAAGTCGGGGTGCGCATTGTCTATAGGAGTTTTTTTTTTTAAGTTTTAAACTCGCCCTCGGCAGGCACAAGCTGGGCGGGGCGTCAGGCACAGGCTGGGCTGGGCGGGGGCTGGCAGGCGCGAGCTCGGCGCACCGGCAGCTGGGCAGGGGAGACACCCCCCCCCGCCCCGGCAGGCATGAGCTGAGCTGGGGAGGGGGCCCCGCAGCAGGTGTGAGCCCCTTCCTTCCTATGCATACCGTAAAATCTTGAGTATAATGGGGATGCGCATTATAGATAAGAGTTTAGTTTATTCAAGAATTCTGACCTTTAAAAGGCAGATGCGCATTGTACATAGGTGCGCATTGTACTCGAGATTTTACGGTAGTTCTTAAGTGTATTAAAGTTTCTAAAATTAATGAAGACAATACATCTAGGTTTTTAAAAAATTATTGTTATTATTTTAGTCACCTCTTGACATAATGACTCATCACATCTGGCTCAAAAGAGAACAATACCTGCCCGTATTTTCTGTCCAGTCAGGTCTTGGACAGTCTATTAATTCACAGGCAGAACTTCACAGAGACACAACTTTCTTATCTTTCTATACCTTGCTTTCACTGGAGATAAAAATGTCAAGAGAGTAAACAGGGAACTGGTACACCAAGGGAAAACAGATAGCCAATTGTCACAAAGAGTATAAAGGATCATTGTTAGGACATGTTTATAAAATTCAACGACTGAAGCTTTTCCTAGAGAAAAAAAATGTATACAAAATTCAGAAGTATGACTGTGCGACAATGAACAGGTCTACATTTTAATTATTTATATCAATCAGAATATATTCATTCATTTAAAAGAATCTATGCACACATTACTATAGGCTGTAATATATTTAGATCCTGAATGTACACAATATGTATAGTCCAGAATTAGGGGCAATGGGAACCCATTATCCCTGAGGAAGATATAGGAGAAATTCTTCTTTGTGAAAGAAGAATCCCTTCCTAAGATTTCCATCATTCTAGGACAGCATTTATGTTGCTAAACCCCTAGCATGTCTGTACTATTCTATGTTTGGCCATGTCCTGGTTCTTCCCCTACATCTGTCGGCCTGGTCTGTGCTTCCCATTGAGGGATCAGCGCCCTCACAGTAAATTCAGAAAACTCCCCACAAATGGTCTAGTAGCACTTTATAGATGAACAAAACATGTAGATGGTATCATGAGCTTTCATGGACACAGCCCACTTCTTCAGATGTCCAGTCAACTGAAGAAGTGGGCTGTGCCCACAAAAGCTCATGATACCATCTTCAGTGGTCCCCAATGCGGTGCCCGCGGGCGCCATGGCACCCGCCGGGGCATTTATGTGTGCCCGCCGAATCATCTGGGCCGGCCCCTGCCCCGGGTGCGCGGCACATGCACGGTGCCGGCCCCGGGCACATGGCGCATGGGCGGTCCCTGCCCTGGGTGTGCGGCACATGCGCGGCCCGGCCCCCGGACGCCTGGCAGCCCCGAAAGGTTGGGGACCACTGATCTACATGTTTTGTTCGTCTATAAAGTGCTACCAGACCATTTGGGTTTTTTTTCTGTAACAGACTAACTCGGCTACCCCCTGAAGATAGTTACTGCAGTTATGGCAGGCTCCTATTGGGGAAGCATAGTATCAAGTATCACATATCTAGTATCAAGCAGAATCTGGTCCATATTGTTCTTGGTTGTTTTTTTTCTTCTGAATGTTAAGGCTTACTTATGCAAATTATGACCCACTTTAAAGCTGAATCTTTCACTTTCATAATATATACAGAAAATTATTTCAAAATAAAGCATTAATGTTTTTGGTTTGTATTTCTTCACCCAACTGCAATTTTCAACCCAGGAAAGATTTTAAACATCATAACTTCTTTGAGACAATTACCTCCACTTCTAGACATATCATTAGATGTCTCGTATGGATGAATTAATAGTTGTTTCAGAGACAGAAATACAAAAGTTGAAATTCTCAACAAATTTTCAAACAGCTACAGTTCCCCCCCCCCCCCCCCAATCATTTAAAGAAAGAAAACTGTATAGTTTCAGGATGGCTTTATTCTTTCATTTTGACTAACAAATAAGTAAAACTTGGGCATGTAGTTGTCACCATTAAAAACGATATATTTATTAGTAGTCAATAGGACTTCAAGGATTTCACCTCTGATGTCTTTATTGACTAAAATAGGCAGGAACTGTAATGCTTCTTATTATAAAGTTTGCTTAACACTTCCCATTATAAGATCCAGGCTTACATTATTTCTAACTTTGCAAACTTTAACCATTTAGATGATTTTTCACCTTGGGTTTCTGTGTGAGGCTGACTTTTTTTCAGCCAAAATGGTTCTGTCATTTCCAAGAAAAAGTCTAGGGGAAAAATACATTGTGTACTCCAAGCTACCTCCTACCCGGAACCCAAGCACCAAGGAGGAGGAATCCACCTGTTCTGAATACAAAAGAGAGACAAGGAGGACCTGGGGAGAGGGAAAGTAAGGAAAGGAGTCTTATGAGACTGGACCTAGAGATGGGGAGGATTTATGTAGTGGCTTTGCCATTGCCACAGAGTTTTTATGGAACATTTGGGCAAGTAACTTAAAGCATTCTTTTCACAGGAGGTCACTAACTTTTCTCATATTCTGCACACTAAGTTTCCTCGTGTTCTCACTTGAAATCCTGTGGGTCTGATTTGCAGAGTGCTGAACATCAGAGCTGCAGCTGAAGTCAATAGGAGCTTGACTCATACATACAAAAATCATCAGGAAATTGTTTGGTCTTCAAATAGGGGTTTGAATAATAAGAAGCAGCAAAATCAGAGATAGGACCATGCATTATTGAAAAACGAAATATTCAATAGCTGTTCATTAAGCGAGCATTGCATATTCTGTGTATAACCCACACACTTTCGGGGTGTGGTGACTGTCCTACCTAGTAGCATCGAGACCATTTGCAGAGAGGAAAATGAGTCTGCTCTACAGCCTTAGCTGAAAGCCAGCTGGCTTTTAGCTCATGCATTAGAGGCTAATGTACTAAGCTCCAGAGGTCCTAAGTTCGATTGCGCCTATCAGCCTTACATCTGCTCTGAATGAGGCAGGGATCCCATGGGGAAAAGTAGCGTGTGATCACGTAATTGAAGACTCTCTCATCATAAGAATGAAACATAAGAACAGCCATACTGGATCTTCTGACAATGGCCAATGCCACCTGCCCCAGAGGGAAAGAACAGAACACGTAATCATCAAGTGATCCCACTCTGTCACCCATTCCCAGCTTCCGACTAACAGAGACCAGGGACACCATTCCTACTCATGCTGGCTAATAGCCATTGATTTACTTATCTTCCATTAATTTATCTAGTTCTTTTTTGAACCCTGTTAAAGTTCTAGTCTTCACAACATCCTCTGGCAAGGAGTTCCTTAGGTTGACTGTGCATTGTGTGAAGAAAAACTTTTGTTTGTTTTCAACCTGTTACCCATTGATTTTTTTTGTGAACCCTAGTTCTTGTGTTATGGGAACAAGTAATTAAGTTTTCCTTATTTACTTTTTCCACACTAGTCATGATTTCATAGAACTCTATCATATCCCTCCTTAGCCTCCTCTTTTCTAAGCTGAAAAGTCCCAGTTTTATTAATCTCTCTTCATATGACAGCCATTCCAAACCCCTAATCATTTTTGTTGCTTTTTTCTGAGCTTTTTCCAATGCCAACATATCTTTTTTTGAGATGAGGTGACCACATCTGCACTCAGTATTCAAGATGTGGGAATACTATGGGACTTACATAGTAGCATTTACTGGATCAGGTGAATAGATATTCTCTGTCTTATTTTTTATCCTTTTTAAAATTATTCCTAACATTTGTTTGCTTTTTTGACTGATTCATGAATACGTACACGAGGGTTGTATTAAGGCTGCATAGGCAGTCTTAATTCTGTTATTTACTAAATTTGGAGTTCTTGACTTTGCACATTTGCCAACATTTTTTAAATATAGTATATTTCTGTGTTATATATGGAATAGTGGGAAAATGTGGAATCCCAGTATAACACCATGAAACAATTGTTAAAGACTTTTAAATTCAGAATTATTGAACATGTCTCTCTAAGTCTATTACTTGGATATGTTATTTACAAATCCTTTCAAAAATATTTGGGACCCAACCCTGCAAATG
This sequence comes from Rafetus swinhoei, assembly GCA_019425775.1. Lineage (NCBI taxonomy): Eukaryota > Metazoa > Chordata > Testudines > Trionychidae > Rafetus > Rafetus swinhoei. The sequence continues at coordinate 163,071,178 of CM033424.1, forward strand.
GTAATTACAAGGCATATTTATTACTATGAGCAGAATTCAGCACCACACATAGTAGCTTTTTCTGGATAAGCAGACATGGGTAGTAGATGAATAGACATGGGCAGCCGAAAATAAGGTAATGCGGGGTTGGGGGATGCCATCAGTTTCTCAGATAAAGCACATTTGATTTACTCTCCAGCAGAACAATGTATTTTTAAATGCAGCCTTCATTTAGATAAATGTATTTTAGTAAGGCATGCTCTATGGGTAATACAAACAGCAGCCCAAATCCATCATTGCAAAGCTGAAAAATCAATGTACAGAAACTTGTGAAATAGGTACTGTTGCTGTTCTGCTTTTCTGACAGATTTTTTCATGGGCTTAGAAAAACAGTTTTTCATTAAAAAAAAAGTATGCAATTTTCAAACTTTTGTGTTTGCCAAGGTTAATAAAATTTAAAATTATAATTAAAAAAACTATGCCATTTTGGGGATTTTTAAAGGGAGCAAGAATTGGACTATAAAATACATAAGTGAACACTTAAAAAAACCCTCTTGTAGTTTCAGAAATATCTAGGAGATCTGAACAAGTCTTCCAAATTATTAATCCCAAAAGCACACTGAAATCTTTAAAGTCTGTGTTAACATGGCCAGGAATGTGCCCCCAACCTCATGAGCAATTCAACCTTTCTTCAATTCAAATAGTTAGGAAAAATTACTAAGGCAGAAGAAAGAGCTCAGCTGGTTGTAAACCATGTACTACAACCTCAGCAGTACAGTCCTTAAATGCTTCCCTTTAACAAGGTAGGCCTCTCCTCATATGGGATACACAGCTCTTTAAGCTTCTTCAACATGTTTTAACTCAGTGTTTCTGAAAGTGTTCCATGGAATCAGTCTCAGAAACACATTAACTGGCCACCCTGATTTGTTTATTTACCGGCGCCTCGGCCACGGAGCCTTGCAGCTTCCATTGGCGCCGTTTCATCCTTTGCAGCCAAGGGGAGCTGCAGGAAGTGGCATGGGCTGGGCCACCACTTCCTGCAGCTCTCCTTGTTGCAAAGGACAAAACAGAGCCGCGAGGCTCCGTGGCCACAATGCCAGTAAATAAACAAACTGGGGTGGCCAGTTAATGTGTTTCTGAGAGCTAGTCTGTGGAACACTTTCAGAAACACTGTTTTAACTCATATCACAATTTACATACTGGGAGCTGGAAACATTGTGCCTGATTCAGGAATTCTGGGGAGCACTGTGGGAGCTTTAATTAACAATGCAGCTTATATTTGCTGCCCAATGTGAAATAGGGCAGGCCCACAGCCCCACTCCATGACCAACCATTCTGGAAATGCTAGTTGCTTAGTGGTACTAAGGCTGCCCATAGCAGGGCATCAAGATAAGAAAAAAGGTGCTGCTTGGTCTCTGTGTAAATGGGCAGACTGGGAAGATGACTTATACTTCCTTTTTCTCTCTTGCACACCATGTTTAGTGGTACCGTATTTATGTCTTATTTACAGAGGGATGAGCAAATGGAGAATCAGGTTGTACCTTTTAATATTTACTATGGACCAAGTGTTATACTTAAATAAAACCAGTACACTGCAGAGCATGTCTTTCACAAAGCTAGGTTATGAAAAAAAAACATAAAACATATGAAAAAAAACATAAAAACATATGAAAAAAAAAGCTAGGTTATGAAAAAAAAAGCTGTGTTACAAGTTGGACTTCCCTCATCCAGCCCTGAACCAGGGGATTTGCCGAACCAGGGAGGTCCCTCCCAACATAGCCCATGCTGTCCTGTTGCTCCCTGGCTAGGGCTCCAGCCCTGCCCCGCTGCTGCCTGCCCAGCTGTGGCTTCCCAGGCTGGAGCTCTGTGGCCATTGCTGGGGCCGGGGCTTCGCACAGTCACTGGGGCTGGAGATCCATGGCCAGGGCCAGAGCTCTGTGTTTGCTGCCAGGCCCCCACTACCGCCTGGCCACAGGGGCCAGAACTTCCTGCTGTGCCTCCTGCCCCTCTGTACTCCCCGACCCAAACCCAGGGCTCCTGGATGAGTCGTCCCCCCCCTACTCCGGCAACTCCTGCCCCATAGCTTGACCTTCCAATACCTGGGCTCTGTGGTCCAGGAACATCCATGGTCCATGGATGTTGCTGAACCAGAATGTCCCTGTTAAGGGAGGTACAACCTGTACTTTGAAAGTTCTTACAGGATTGCACCGTTGGGCAGAAGGCTGCTTCTTAGCATAGGTACCAATCAGGATCCAGACATTCCAAGGGGAAAACACAAAGTTTAAGCACCAAAAATAAGCAGTTAATCCAATGTGTGCATGCTATGTTTTTTTACTATAAAAATATACCAAACAACATGTTCCATGAAAGACCATAATGTTAACTTAAGAGTTGTTATGAGGTTTTAGTTATGAAAGTATGTATGGACAGATATGTAGAAAATTTTAACTAGCCCTCGTAAGAAGTAGGAGTACCATCACCAATGGGGGCACCCTCAATGTTCCATTTAGCAGGTCTTTAGTAGATCTGCTAAATCAATCACCAGAAGATCATCTGCGGAGTGCTGTTCCATGGGTAAATATAGACATGGCCTAAGTAAGGAGTTTTCTCTGTCCATAGGAACTGAAGAAAAAAATCCTACAAACCCTTTTAAGATGGAAGGGGTTTGAATAGAAGAACATTCATAACTTGCAGGGTACTTTTGAGGTGCAAAACTGCCTGAGAATGCTGGATCACTTTTGTAGCTTGCAGGTATGCTAGGAAACAGTTTTAAGGGAATAGATCATTCTTTTTCTTATTTAGAAAAGTCTAGAAAAGGCTGCAACTTTACAGTCATGTTTTGCGTAGCTATATATTTGCTTTGCCTTATTATTTCATTTTGGAATCTGTGGTTTTTATATTAAATTTACTTTCTGTTTATTTTCCTCCTAAGAAGTTCTCTGGTGTACTGTGTGGAAGCTTATAACTTGTGGGCTGGGTTTACACCTGCTGAAACGGGGAGAATGGTCTGGGTATGTGGTAATTAGCTCTGGGAGAATGTATTTGGGGAGACCTGGGCTGGAAGGGCTATTCATTTCACCCTGAAAAGTGCAACTAAGCTGCTGAGAGCCAGGGTAAAACTTTATGCTTGAGGGCAGGCAGGGTACTGGTGTCTGGGGCTACATCTAGACCCTAAGCTTCTGTCAGAATAAGCTTTTCTGGAAGAGATCTTCTGGAAAAGCTTATTTCAAAAAAGAGCGTCCGCGCACGCAAAAAGCACAACGAAGTTGCAATTTGCTATTTCAAAAGATAGCGTCCACACTGAATGGACGCTATCTCGCGTTTAAGGCCACCCAGATCCAGTTCAGGCAGGGCATTAGGTCAGCAGTTGCTTCCTGGTGCTGCTGCCTGAGGAGTGTTGTTAAAGGTACCCCTCTGGACAGCTGTTTCTCAGCTTCTGCTGCTTGCTTGCTTGCCTACCTCTCCAAGGGACAGCAAAGCATTTGCACTGTGTGCTCTGTTTGCCCAGCTTTTGGACACCACAGCACACACCTTGCCATGGAGCTGCAGCTGCCTCTGGGCATGCGATGGCCCCACACTGCCATGCTGCAGTTTCTGCACCTGTGTGTGCAGGCTGCCTTCATGAGCTTGACTTCGAATTCATCATTGAGACCCTCTGCCTGTGTGCAGGAGCAAGGCCCTTGCAAACACACCCCATGGTGGAGAGAAGGTTCTGAAGCCTGGACTCCAGTTTTAACTGGTAAGACTGGCTGGTGATGGAGCAGTGGGACGACCAGCAGTGGCTCCATAACTTCTGTATGAGGAAGGCCACCTTCATGGAGCTGTGTGCCTGGCTTGCCCCTGCCCTCCAAAGACAGGACACCCAGATGTGACCCACCAGCCCCCTGGAGAAGCGGGACGCCATCACCGTCTGGAAGCTCGCCACCCCAGACAGTTACCAGTCTGTGGGCAACCAGTTTGGCTTGAGAAAGTCCACCATTGGGGCCCTCCTCATGGAGGTAAGGCACTCTCAGGCTGCAGTCCCTCCACGAGGGGAAGAGGAAGGGAGAGTCCTGTCTCCGGGGGGTTCTGCAGTCCTGCCCTCACACAACCCTTCGGGGGGGGTGGCCTCACGGGGGTGGCTCTTGGGGTTTTTGAGAGGGAAGAAAGGGGGAGGCAGGGACCTCCCAAGGGCTCAGGCACCCCCTTTGATTCTCTGTTTTTTGTGTTTCCAGGTCCCCTCTGCTCACCAGTGTTTTAATCCTGCCTAAAGAGCCTGCCAGGTATGGGCAGCTTCCAGGCCATTCTCCTTTTTTTGCCTAGCCCCAACCAATTTGCTTTGATCGGCGCTGGAGTGGCAGGACCTGATTAGGGCTTCCTCTACACTCCTTGCCACACTGCGAAGTACTGAAAAAGAATATTAATTGAGTTAATAAAAGTGACTCAGGAATTTGTGCTCACAGCCCATCAAGTTCAAATGGCCTTTGAACCCAATATGCTGCCAGAGAGTCCCTACACTTATGAAGTTTGCTAACCCTTCTTTCTGCTATACAAGAGTAACCTTGAAAATGGTTACTTTCAAGACACTTGGCTGTTTTATTACCATATTTTGCTCTTTATAAGGGACATCTCAAGGTTATCTCTGCATTATATACATTTTTATCCACAATATAAAGAAGTTTATTGCATATTCAGATTTTATCTCTTTTTTTCTACCAAAGGAAAATGCTTGGCCAACAGTTTTCTTCTTTTTATTGCTTACCCACGTCTTCCAACACCTCCTTAACATAAATTAATATAACTCATTCTGTTACTCAAAAGGACACTTGGAATTTTTCAAGTGGATCCATGTTTACAATGTGTCACTTCAACCTCCCTATTAAATCCTGTGATGGAGCCTGGAAGCTATTTTCAATTACAAATACTATCATTGAATTAAAAACGCTCTGTAATTGTGCAATTCAAAGACTGAGTCTAAACAGCAGTCACAGTTGGGTCAACAATACATAGACATTCCTCATTGACCTATACCCTCTTTAAACTTTCTAGCATAACTAATATATAATAGGGATATATTTTATAATTCAGTTAATTGTTTTCTGTGTAACAGCACAGAAGGTCTCTGTAATCAGTCAGAACTTGATACCGTTTAAATGAATGAGAGTTTTGCTACTGCCATATAAGTGTCAAATAATCTTTAGGGGCTAACTTCCATTCATAGATAACTCTGTTGACTTCAGCTCCATGCATTCAATGACAAAATATATACTTTAAGGTTTAAAAAAATTGTAAAAGGGGCCAGGTGAGGGAGAATATGTGGAGGTATGAGACTATGAAAAAGAAAATATAACACTTCAGTAGTAATTAAAATGTATGAAAGCCCTATATTTTGTACATATCTTGCAGGACAGAGTAGAAATTAATAAATTTTAGACACATTTGTCATGAAAATTACTTATCTATATGCATATACATGATTTTAGTATTAAAATCCCAAACTGTGCTTCAAACCCATCTCACCTTGTTATGAAGTTTCATTTCCAGTAAATGACTAGTATTAACTGGATGTGAGCTGCTAAACAATTGCTGTTTTACATTTCTCCTCAATCAGTACAGTAGAGTACTATCTTTGTTTAATTTAGTTGGTGTAATGAAGCATAAAGCTAAAAACCAAACAACCTCTCCCCTCCCCATTCCCCAAGATTGAATTGCTTTTTTACCTTCCAATATACTAATTATTCATACCATCTAAGCTCAGGAGCATTACTGAGGCATCCATGTATTTTGCTAGGGAAATTATAGTTAGTTTCAACTGTGGGAAATATCTATAATAGGTGTCCCTGAGGCCTCTCTTTACTACCTGAATGCCAGAGAGATGCCACCTGAGAGTGTGCAGGTTCGTGCATTGTTTTCTTTATACAATAACTCTTTGTATATTTTAGTTATGTTCTTGAAAAATGCAACTGAAAGCAAAACAATATTAAGTCAATTTAATTTCTCCATAAGAATTAATGTAAATAGAGGGAATTAAGTACCAAGGAATTGTGGGTTTTTTGCCAGACATACATGCACATACATACACACACAAAGTTTTAAACAACTTGAAGAAATTTAATATACAGGTATACATTTTAAACAATTTTAAACAGACAATTTAATGATAAGCATCAGCAACAAGGATGTCCTATGTCAGCTCCTTGAACCCCTTCTGTTTCTTGCTCATGCATGTTAGCAGAAATTTCCCCCCAAATCTCTCTGCAGTCACTAATCATAGAATTGTCTGAGTGCCCTGAGCTTATCCTAAGGCAGTTGTGGATAGGTGGATATCACTGGATATCACTGGAGTGTACCGTACCCTCCCCCTGACAGCACACACACAGCTGTATGGATGCCAATTTTCCAAAGCGCAGGGGGTTACTTTACCCCTAGTTCTGCCTCAGGATCCCTTCCTACTCCTCCTCTTCCAACCCCTGCTCCCCCCCCAATCTGAGTGCACCACATCCTTGCTCCACCCCACAGATTCCTAAACACCTTGAAACAGTTGATTGCAGTGGGTGGAAAGTGCAGGAACAGAGGGGAGAAGCTGATCCAAGTGTCGTGCCGAGGGGCGGGGAAGATATTGGGGCTGAACAAGAGCTGATGGGGGCTGCCAGCCCACCTTTCTTCCAAGCCCCCATCCACTAGGTCCAACAGCTGTTTTTCCAGAGAATCCCGCACGTAGTAGATGAAGCAGTCGGAGGACAAACAATAACAGAATATTGTGCTAATAGGTCAGTGACATAACAATGAAACAACTGGGGCAGCTTTAAGTGAGGAATCAGTAGGATCTTTCTGTTCACTTCTTTAGGCACAGAAAAGAACAAAGGAACATAAGAACGACCATACTGGATCAGACCAATGGTCCATCTAGCCCAGTATCCTGTCTTCCGACAGTGGCCAATACCAGATGCCCCAGAGGGAGGGAACAGGTAATCCTCATGTGATCCCTCCCCTGTCACCTACCTCCAGAGAAACTATAAGTTTGGGTACATAACTGGCTGGATAACTATACTCAGAGAGTGGTTATTAATGGTTCACAATCGTGCTGGAAAGGCATAACAAGTGGGGTTTGGCAGGGGTCTGTTTTGGGGACAGTTCTGTTCAATATGTTCATCAATGATTTAGATGATGGCATAGAGAGTACGATTATTAAGTTTGCAGATGATACCAAGCTGGGAGGGGTTGCAAGTGCTTTGGAGGATAGGGTCAACATTCAAAATGATGTGGATAAACTAGAGAAATGATCTGAGTTAAATAGGATGAAGTTTAATAAGGACAAATGCAAAGTACTCCACTTAGGAAGGAACAATTAGTTTCACACATATAGAATGGGAAGTGATTGTCTAGGAAGGAGCACTGCAGAAAGGGATCTAGGTGTCATAGTGGACAAGTTAAACATGAGTCAACAGTATGACACTATTGAAAAAAAAAAAACATGATTCTGGGATGCATTAATAGGAATGTTGTGAGCAAGACACGAGAAGTCATTCTTCCGCTCTAATCTGCGCTGATTAGGCCTCAATTGGAGTATTCTGTCCAGTTCTGGGCACTACATTTCAAGAAAGATGTGGAGAAATTGGAGAAGGTCTAGAGAAGAACAACAAAAATGATTAAAGGTCTAGGAAACATGAGCTAAGAGGGAAGACTGAAAAAACTTGGCTTGTTTACTTTGGAAAGGAGAAGACTGAGAGGGGACATGATAGCAGTTTTCAAGTATCTAAAAAGGTGTTACAAGGAAGAGGGAGCAAAATTGTTCTCCTTAGCCTCTGATGATAGGACAAGAAGCAATGGGCTTAAATGGCAGCAAGTGAGATTTAGGTTAGATATCAGGAAAAACTTCCAGGTGATTAAACACTGGAATAAATTGCCTAGAGGGATTGTGGAATCTCCATCACTGGAGATACGTAAGAGCAGGTTATACAGACACCTGTCAGGGATGTTCTAGATAGTGCTTAGTCCTGGCTCTTGATGATCCATGAATTATATGTGATGATTACTGAGTCATGGTGCCAGCTTTGCTTGCTGCCTCAGTTCCTGCTTCTGTACCTTTAAACCTTTCAGAGCTCACATTCCTGAGGGGTGAGTCAGTTCTGCAAAGCAGACTGTCATACATCTCTTTCAGCAGTCTTTGACCTCCTTTCCCACTACTTAACCCCAGCCATAAAGCAGAGTCATCCTTGTTCAGAAAGCCCAGAGAGCCCCCACTTTAATTGTGGCACAGTCAGACTGGTGAGAGGCACATGACAAACTGGGGGGAAATCGATGCTCCCAATTATCATTCATCTTTCCTTTGCCATACACTGAATGTGCATAAAGAATGCTCAAAATCTTTCATCTATTGCTGATGTATGACCTTAACACTTCAAATTTGAGGCTCATTAACAGATATAATCCATATCCCATCAAAAATTTTGTATCTCAGAATCAATTGTTATTTAAATGACTGCTTTCATCTTTAGATTTTAATCCTTTTGTTTTTTATATAAAATTAAATTAAATTTAGGAAGTTTCTTTACAAATTTAACATGTATTCATTATGTATTTTTTATCAGTGATAAGCTATTTGTCTATTTAAATGTCAGCCTAACAAACTACAAATGTAATATTTGAGTAAATAAAAGCAACGTAAAGAGTAATTATTTTCCCCACAGTTTTTATTGTTAAAAATTACTATGCTAAATATTTGGTATTTTAAAATTTTGTGTAAATTGTTTCAAATATCAGTGTAAACAGTTACTGGCTTATGACTAATTAATTAAACAATATCATGTTGTATTTCTATAATCATACCATTTTTTTTCTACATTTCAAGGTAGCTACAATTCACTAATGTACTGTAATGTAATGATCTTTTTATACACTCACAAATTGTGTTTTTTGCAAGCTATATATGTGTAAAATTATAATGTTTATCAATAATAATCATGCTTACTGGAAAGAATTGCTTGAACAGGGTGATGGATTTTATGATTAAGACAGAAGTTATACATTTGGAGGTCTGAATTGTAATCCTGGCTCTGCCATAGAATTATATGTGATGATTACTGAGTCATGTGACTCTGTGCCTCAGTTTCCTTATCTGTAAAACCAATCTATCTAACTCCCTCCCAGGAATGTTATGAAGTTGTGTTCATTAGTGCTCAGAATCAGTTTTGAGCTCCCAAGGTGAAGTTTCTATGGAAGTGTAAAACATTATCGTATGAAAATGGGAGAAAATAAATTTGTCACCTCACTGATTTCTATCTACAAGTTTTGGAGTATGCAGCGAGCACCAGACTTGGAGCCAGAAATCTGTAAGTTCTGATTCTAGCTCTGATGTATGACCTTAGATTTGACTTAACTTCTTTGAGGCTCATTACTGGGATAATACATGCCAACCTCAAAAATTTTTGGTGAGAATTAATTGGTTATTTGTACAGCACTTTGCTTTCATCTTTAGAGCCTTTGGTTCCACATCCTTGCTCTTTTTACAAAACTACTGACATAGTTTTACAGAATTTAAGACCAGAAGGGACCATTATGATCATCTGCACAACACAGGTCATAGAATTTAATCCAGTAACTTCTGCATCAAGCCCAGAACTCCAGTTTAAAGTTACAGCACAACTCTTAGAAAGATAATCAGTGTCTATTTAAAAATGTCAAATAATGAAGAATTCAACACATTGATAGGTAAACTGTTTCTATGGCTAATTATTCACACTTAAAAATCTGCACCTTATAATATGAATTGGTCTACCTTCATATTCTGACCAAAGGCTTTCATAATGCCTTTTTCTGACAGATAAAAGAGCTGTTACATATCAGAAGTATCTTCCCTCTGTACATATGTTGGGGACTATGATTACACATCAATAGCTAGATTTCCACATTAATCATTTGCCTAAGAAAAATCTAGGGATAAGATAGTGTAACAGAATTGTAAGTTGTCAGTGAAGCAGCTGGCAAGGTGGCAGGGTATATGACAACTGGCTTGCAAGGTCTAAGAATACTTCACTTTTCTCGGCACCTTTTTATTTTTTGTAAAAATAATTCCCCCCACCTATACATCTGCAAAATCAAACCAAACTAGCAGCACATCTTTTAACTAATCTTTTACTGATTTTCATCTCACAGTGTGTTACTTCTTCAAACATCAGGGAACAACTCCCCTTTTAATTATTGGTCTTATACCATGTATTATAATTCAATTCAGATTGAATTGTTTTATTGTATGTTAGCATAAATCTTCCAAGCCATCTCCACTGTGCTTCATAGAAATTCAGTTGTGATTTAACTTAGAATGATACATACAATTATTTCCATTTTAAAAGCCCTTTTCCTCTCTGTGTAAAATACTACCAGTTCAGATAAGCTGTGTCCAATCCAAACTCATTGCTCTAAATCAGTGTTTCCCAAATGGTGCTCCGTGGAACCCTGGGGTTCCGTGAAGTGAAAGTAAGGGTTCTGTGAGAACTCGATCACTCCCCCTCTTAAAGAGATAGAGAGGAGCTGGGGCGCAAAGACGCAGGCTCCTTCTCTGGTTCCTCGCTGGCTTTCAAACACTTCCCCTTCCCTGCTGCCACTCCACGTTTCCAAAGCCCACTCGGGACATGCGTGACCGTATTTGGCCCCCAGGTCTCCCTGGTCCACCCCCCAACCCCCCCGGCTGTAGGGGTTCCTCGAAATTCTTCCGAGTTTAAAAGGGTTCCATGGCCAAATAAAATTGGGAAATACTGCTCTAAATAACTGCTGTACAAATGTTAAATATCTTTCTATTAGAAAATAAGAATATCCAGCTTTTAGGTAGGATGCCACAGAAGTTCAATATATGTTTGAAAGGGGATATATTTTTCTAACACCCCCATTTCACACTTATACAACAAAATCATTTCAGACACGGTAAAGAAGAAAACAAGATGAAAAGAAAGCAGCAGTCACAGATACTTGCTTTCAGCAGTTTTTCACAAATTCTTCTGGGACACCAACTGAGTTTTATTGAAGGAAATGAATCAATGGCCCTTCATATAAAGGAAATCAATTAGGAAGTCATTACCTGAAAATTAGCACTCAAAAACAAAATTTCATTTTAAAGCCAACCGGATTATGTGTCAGTATTAAACTGAATTGCACTTGAATTGATGAACGCAACATGCTGAACATCCTCCAGCTGTATAATGCTTAAAGAGTGAAAGATTACAGAGAATGTTTGCAGATAGTATTGAGTTTATTATTTTGCACACTATTTAGATCACAAGATGGCTGTGCTAAGGTTTAAATTAACTTTACATTACATTTCTCAAATATTGCTACTATTGAAATTACAGTAGTGCTAGAAGCCTCAGTTGTGACAACACCTAAGAAGAGTCAGAATCTTTTCTGAAGAGATTTTAGTCTATCGATACATAGGCATGGGAAGTTGGGATGCAGGGAGTGCTGCAGCTCCCTCAGGTTTTGCACCCAGCTTTCTCATGCCTGAGTGCTATCCCTGCTATTGGCGCCTCCAACCCAGGTCCCAACCTCCAGGCGGCCTCCGCGGTGTCCTGCTGGCCCCACATGCTTTGTTGATCCTCTGGGGTCTTGTTATTATGGGCTTTGCCAGCCCTTCAGGGTTCCAATGGCCTTTAGGGTCCTGTCACCTGCCAGCCCCACGGGCTTCACTGGCACATAAGAACGTAGTCTAGATGTACCTCTTTCGAAAGGAGATATGCAAATTCGGTGCTAATTTGCATATCTTCTTCGGTTCGCTTTTTCAAAAGCTGTTTTTTCGAAAAAGAAAGCAGTTTAGACGCAGTTCTTTTGGAAAAAACAACTTTTTTTAAAGAATCCTGCACACCTCATGTTTTGAGGAAGAAGGGTTCTTTCGAAAAAGGGGTTTTCCCCCAAAGGAACCACATCTAAACTGCTTTCTTTTTGGAAAAAAACACTTTTGAAAAAGCGATCCGAAGAAGATATGCAAATTAGCGCAGAATTTGCATATCTCCTTTCGAAAGAAGAACGTAGTCTAGATGTACCTCGGAGTCCCTCTGCCCATTGGCCCTGCCACAGGCTCCGCCAGGGATGGGGTCCAGCTGTCAGCCCAGGGTTCTGCAGTGGCCTCAGCCCAGGACAGTGAAGGTTACTAACTCTCCCAGACTGCATGAACTGGATGCCATTTGCAGCAATGGAGTCCAGTCCAGGAGAATTGGCAATCCCATGTCAACATGTTTAAAGGCTTGGGGAGGCAGAGCAGCTCAACACCCTCATCTCCAGAATAATTCCATAGCGATGGTATGAATATATCTACAGTACCATAAACCTCCCACAGCTGGCCCCTGGTGTGTGACTTGGGCAACTGAGCTAAAAAATTGCAACATAGATATCTGGGCTTGGACCGGAGGCTTGACTCCAAAACCCTCCACAATCTTGGAGACTGGACTCTAGTCAAACCCAGATGTCTACCCTAAAATTTTATAGCGCTAGTCATCTGACACGGGCCAGGCGGCTGTTCTATTACCAATTACGCATACTCTATACAGGTAAGTCCGAAAATGAGTGAGAGGAAATGGAAGGTCAGAAGCCTCAATCTGGGACCACACCTCATCATGTGATTAACCCTACGCATATTTCAATCTCTTTGACTTAAAAGTGAAGAGCATGCAAAAGTGCTGCTCTCACTAGAGATTTTTTGAACTATTTCAAGAAAGGTGAAGGAGGTCATGCAGCAGATTACCGGCAGTGGGGAAGAGATCTCAGGTATGATGAGTGACACTCCTGTGCTCTTCCTGCTGGAGCACTGCTGCTTCCCATTTTGATTACAAATTTAAAATTACAATGTAAATACCACTCATCGTTTCAATTAAACATTAAATATTCAGAATGCAGCGGGCACAGGTGCATCCGTATCACACTGAAGAGGTGGGGAAGAAGCAGAAGGCACAGAGGGATGTTCCAGATTATGGGCTCCATCTTGCAAGGTGCAGAGCTTTCTTGCCCCAACCCTGTAAGGCACTGAAGAATATTGCCCCAAGCTGAGTACATGTCTAACATCTTTACTGTGCTGGGGTCAGAAAGTTTAGCATTTACCAAGATCATTCCCTAAAGTATCAGGCACCATCTTTCTCTAGTAAAGGTGGCATATGGAAGTATTCTTACTGCATATCTACCAGTATATTAGATATTAGTACGCTATGACCATAGTTAACATATGGATTAGAAAATTCCCACAGCATTTTGGGTTGAATTTGGACTGGTATTTAGGACTTTAGGTATCCTAGATCTGAACTCAGTCTAGAAAGTAGCCCCATTTGGTTTCAATCCATAGATTCAGGTTCAGATTGAGGGTGTGTCTAGACTACAGGGTTTTGTCGACAAAAGTGGACTTTTGTCGACAAAACTATACCTACCTCGTCTACTGAGTTCTGTCGACATAACATCAACAGAACTCAGCATTTTTGTCAATGGCTGTAAACCTCATTCGACAAGGAATAACGCCTTTTGTCGACAGAGTTCTGTTGACAGAAGGCGTTATTGCATCTACACTGTCCTTTGCGTCTACACTGTCATGTCAACAAAGCGGCTTGCTTTGTCGACAGAACTGGATGTAGTCTAGACGCTCTTTGTCGACAGAAGCTTTGTCGACAGTATAGACAAAAGCCTGTAGTTTAGACGTACCCTGAATGGTTCAGTTCCAATCTCTCCAGCAAAATTCAAAATAAGGGCTCTAGATAAGACTCTCTTATTCAGGTCTAAGGAGAGGTATAAAAATTACAGGTCAGGCAGAAATAAATATGTTTAAATAAATTTAAAAAAACCTAGTTAGTGATTTGCTTTCAGAATGTCACTAGACTACAGTTCTCAGCGAAACTAGAACCACCATACATTGTCCTCTGATTGTTTTTAATTTAAATCACATCAGATGACATAATTTTTAATCTAAAAATAGTAATTTATAACAACACGCTGCATTTTTACAGCTCCTTTCATCCAAATATCAGAGGTATATAGAAAGCCTCAGAACTATCCTGTAAATAATGGATAAAATTAAAAGATGTACTTTAATCTTGTCCATGTTTATCCACATTTTGTAACTGTAGCTCTTGTTCCTCTTTGGTCATTATAATCCAAGTGACCTTGAATCTCATGGAACTTCTATATACATACCAAATTTCCCTGGTTTGGGGGAGGGTTCACGAATTCTGCCCATCTGTGAAATAGCTGCCTATGAGCAAGGCTATCAAAATAATTGTTACCAGTGTGGCTACTAGGCATCTTATCTTCAAACCAACATGTCAGTCAACAAATTAGCTCTGCTTTCTCAGCACGTCACCTGCAAATGAGAGTGTGCAGGCTGACATAAGATGTTCCTTGTGTTAAAGGAAAAAGCTCTCTAGGAGCAGGCAATGAGAATATATAACAAGTTATTTCTAATCTTACTTATGAAATATTGCATGCCTGAAAAGAGAATTAAACCCTAAGGTAATATTGCAAAAGTCTTCTAGAAACTTTTAATCATGCAGTTCTCTTTGACAGCTACATCTCCACATAATGCTTGGAAAGCATAGTGGTTAGTTCCTAGTCTCCCATTCCCAGTGAAGAAGGTGCATTCTGAATCAGTGAATAAGTTCCTCTCCCATACTAGTTCATGGCAGTTGAATTTTTAGTTCTGCTTAAATTCAGGGCTTAAAATTTGTGTGTTTTCTCAGGCTTTAAGTGTATTTGTCATTAATTCATAAGCAGTGGCACATGCTTTATCAAACCACTGAGCCATGGGTAAGAAAGCATTTAGATAAAATCAGTACTGAAATGATAGTATTTTGGTACAGAGTTTCAGAAAACTGAGTAAGAGAAGAAATTGGATAAGAGAGATGGAAAGAGCCACTAAGTAATACAAATCCAGAATCTTTGCCAATGTCCACTAACATAAACCCTCATGCCATCCAAAGTTGGGGAATAGCCAGGGCATTTAGAGGCAGTAATGAGTCAATGCATCCATTCAGCTATAGCCAACTGGCCTCTAACGGTATGTCTACACAGCAAGGCTAAAGTTAAATTAAGCTATGCAACTTCAGCAACATCAATTGCGTAGTTGAAGTTGACATAGCTTTTGGCGCTATCTACACAGCAGGAAGTTGAAGGAAGAATACTCTTCCTTTGACTTCCTTTACTCCTCATGAAATGAAGGTTACCAAGAGTTGGAGTAAGAAGTCCTCCAGATCAACATTATTTCGATATAAAGGCTTTCAGTGTAGACGCACACTATGTTATTTCGGAATAACGTTAGTTATTCCAAAATAATGCAGCTGTATAGACATACCACTATGGAGTCCCCGTGGACTTTAATGTTGTACTTACCTGTTACAAACCACACAAAAGGCAGATGGAGGCCCTCCGGTTTTTTCCGGTGACTTGCCTCCTAGCACATGAGTATTTCCTATTATTGATGCTGTGTGTACTTTTAGCAGTAAGGTTTACCAAGCAAGATTTGTCATTTTCACTAATGGCCTCCTGCACTTTGCCATATTACCTAAGTTTGGATTTTCAACTCACAAGGGAATATTTAAATAAAATATTTTTTAAACATCACCAGCACATTTCTAATTCACATTAGCCCAGACAATGGAGGCTCTTGTGCTGCTCATAAAGCAGAATGCAAGAAAGCTCCCACTTATGTACACACCTTGTTTCAAGAGTCTTATCTTCAGTATGTGTGCTCTCCTACGCTCATCCCTAGATGTTTCCAAAGACAAGCTATTGCTAAAGGGACAGGGAAGCAGACTGGCTGTCACCACTCTACCTGTAATGGCAACCAGAGCTTGTGCTAGTTGCAAAGTAGAGCATATAGTGTTGTGGTGTATTGGAAATTGTGTTAAAGTTACAAGCTATCAATGCATATTGTAAATAGTTTCATGATCCTGGTTGCAGGCTATGGAGTTCTGATGGATCTGAGACCTCTAGTTGCAGTCTTCAGCATGGAGTAAGATATGTGGAGTTTACGGAGAAGCCTGTTTTACAGAGCATCCTGCTTTCTCACTCTGTGTTTTTGGATTCTTATGTGTTAGGATTCTGGATTCTAAAAATTAAGGAGTCTGTTGCTGGAAACTTAAAAAAAAAAAAGAAAAAAAAAAGAGTATTTTATGTTTTTACTAAATTAACCATGTGCATGTTGTGAACATAATTGTATGTTATGGCTGGGTGGTTTTGTGCACATACTTTCTCATGCTATACCATGGACAAATCTCATTGAATTAAGTTAAACCCTACTGACTTAAGATGTAAGCATTTTAGGAGTATACTGTATTAAAATGCAAATGTACTATTGAAGGATTGTGATTATTTCCATTAGGGAGGAGGACAATAGACCTCCAGGAACTAAGAACAGTGCTGCCACCAGTGGGATTGTTGCTTGGTCTCTGGAAAATCCAGTTTTAACCAGTATATGTGAGCCTCTAAGGAAGAATTTTGGTTAAATTGACTGAATTAAATTGGACCCAGGATTTCATTCTGATCCAGAAACAAGAAAGTACCTGTAGTCAATTCTTAGAGAAGGGTTGGAAGGTCTTTTCGCTCCCATATTATTTGGTGAAAACAGTAATGAACTTGTGATCATAGAAAAGCCCACTTTGTGGGGTTTAATGGACAATCACCCACTAGCAGCCTTAGCCCTTGTTGGTGTGATGGGATGACGTCTGGTTGGCTTATGAGCATATGTAGCCAGACATGAACCCCCCCCCATTTAACATCCATCTTTGTCTGCTTGAAAACATACAGGGCACACAGAGCAGAAAAACAGCATGATCTTTGAAAACCTTGGAGCAGGAGGTTTAGATATGCTGGCTCAGTGACCATGGACAACTGTAAGCAGAAGATAAGAGGGTGGTCAAACTAATTGCTGACCAAGAGTCTGCAGAAGAGTGCCCTTGACTTAACCCATATTGATACGAACACACAGCCGTCCACGGGGAGGAATCTCCGCCCAGCAAAGAACATCCGGCACTCCTAATTTAGATATTTTCCTCTCTTACAAGTGTAAATTATTTTGAAACTCCCTTGTAAGAACTGGCGCCACAAAGCGGACCAGTACAATTTGGCATTTTAAGATAAGAAAGAGAATACGGGCCCCCAGGGTATAAAGACGGCCCAGCAGCACACTTACTCTGAGAGTCAATCTACCATCTATCTGCTGGTCGGATTAGGTGTTTGACCTCCTGAGGTTCCAGAGGGACGCCCACCTCGTATCCGTCTTTCCGAGGAATTGAGGGACCGACCCTGGCCTGACCCGCTGGAGTTGAGAGGCACAGAAGGGGGTAAAAATTGTACCTGGATGTGGTCCTTTGTTTACATTATATATATATATAATGTTAGAGCTCTTTAAAGATTAAGCTGTCACTTGGTACCATTATTTCTATCTTCTATCTTTACCTTTTTTTCCTGTAACCATTTTAAGATCTATATATATATATTTGCTAGCATTTAAGAAATAGAGCAATAGCCATTGTAACCATATGATTTATAAGCTTCTTTAATAAACCTGTAACTGTTTCAGTTTTAACCTGACTCCTTCAGTTGCTGTAATAGAACCAAGCACAATTTAAAAAACTTCAGCCGGTCATAAGGGACAGATACAGGCAGAGCTGAGCGTTTGGATCTGTGTCACTCCCAGGTGACAGGTCCGTTGGGGCACCTCTCAGTCTGTCCTAGGCTGCCCGCTGCGAAGGGATTTTTGCATCCTAGCAGCTAAAATCTGAGGTGTAATAAGCTCTTCCTATAAACAGGGGCGTCTGTTGGCCTGCTGGCTACCCTCTGCGATGGGACTCCGGTCCTAGCAGTAAAGACACGGACGTTAAACCTTTTCTTGGAAACACACACACACACACACTGCCCTGACCGTCGGCTGACAGCATATGCGTGGGTCTAATTGTTTTAAACATTTTCTCTGTAATGGTTTTACCTTAAGAATAAATGTACTTGCTTAGAAAAGCCACGTGGTAACTTATAATCATGGCAATTGCACATGCACAATCTTTGAAGAAAGAAGTGAAGCAGGCCTTCTTCAAAAATTTTGTTTTTGCTGGAGATATCACAAACAGGGAGTGAAAAGACAGTGGTTTTCAGGAGCAGATTCAGGCTGGAATAGCTAGTATAGAAGCAGTCACTGCTAGAACAGAAGCAGGAGCAGTCTGTTAAAACTACTAGTGATGAATGTTCCTGGCCAGGTAGTGATGTTGAATAAACTGGAGAGACTGCTTCCCTTAGGTGCCTGTATACCTGCCTTGGCATGACCTAAGTTTTTTTTCAAGTGGGGATTGACTGAACCATAGTTGAATGTCAATTTGCCTATCACAAGACATGCCTTTGAGGATTCCTCCTACTTGGGGGATAAATCTGACTTAAGCAGTCTCATATATAACTCAGGCTATGACTACACTACAGAGCTTTTTCAGAAAAAAACAGCCGTTTTTCCTAAAAAAAAATTTTAAAAAAATCACTTACATCCAAACTGAAATTGCGTTCTTTTGAAAAAAAAAATCAAAAGAACAGAGGGGTTATTCTGACATTGGTAAACCTCTTTCTACGAGGAAGAAGACTTTTTCCGAAAGAGCTCTTTCAGAAAAAGGCATGTGTGGATGGGGAAGAGGGAGTTCTTTAGAAAGAAGAGGAAAGAGGAAAAAGCACAGATGCCTTGGTGGCCACTCCACCCATAGTAATCACAGCTTAAATGAGAGATAGTGTCCATTCAGCATGGACGCTATCTTTCGAAAAGGCAGATTGCTTTTTCGATGCGCTTTGGCAGTTTGGACTCTCTCTTTTGGAAGACTTTTTTTGGAAGATCTCTTCCAAAAAAGTTTCTTCCTAAAGAAGCCTGAAGTCTAGACGTAGCCTCTGGTTTAAGTTCAGCAGTGTCACAACCAGGCATGGAGGAAGAATTGAAATGACATCTGAGAATCTGATTGGTAAGGAGGAAGGAGAAGATGCCAAGAATGAACATTAAGCCATCAAGAAATAAGAGCTAAGGGGAACAGCAACTAAGGAGGAGAAAGAGGCCACCAAGAAAAGTCAGACACAAGTATGATGTTGGTGAAAGATGAGGAGAGAGAAAACCAAAACCGGATTTGGAGGTGAGCTCCTAGAGGCTGGTGACATGGGTAAGGCTAGATATATTGAGTTGGGGGAAGAATGACCAAGGAAAAGCCATTTTTTAATATCATTTGTGAGTAATGGTTTCTACTGTCTCCACTTAGCAAGGAAACTCTGTCCCATTCTTGTGGATGGAAATTTAGTCTAAACTATTCATGACTTCTTCACCTAACAGACAGATTATATGTAGTAAACCTAGCCACGAAGCCTATGGAGATCAGGAAACTTCAACTAGTTCAGAACACTGTTGTGTATCTTCTCAACAACGCAGTGAACATGTCAAACCTGTCCTTCATGCTCGATACTGGCTTTCCCTTGCATTATGAATCAAAGTTCAAGATTTCTTTCAGTCCTTTACTTCAAACAATCTGTGCCCTGCCCTTACTACTTAAAAGATTGGCTAAAGTTTCAGGATGAAAACTGGTTAACAGATTTGCTCCTGGTTAACAGCTTTCGTAGGGAATTCTCATGAATGTGAGTAAAGCTGCTCAGTGCACAAGAGAGAATATTTGGTGGGCCAAAACTGTGGAAAGAACTCCCCCCGGCAATTCAGGACTACAAAAAAAAAAACCCTTACCATCTCCTCTCCATGTGTGAGGCCCATTTCTTTGTCCCACCTTTTCACACATAAACATATAGCAACAGGTATAGTTATATTAAAAGACACTCTACCAGAACAACACTTTTCCTCTGGGCAGATGATGTGAGAATAAACGTATCACAACTATGAAGTCATATTGCTTAATGCAACTTACTGAAAGGCTACTCAGATCCTTCGGCAGTGAGTGTGGAATAAAAAACCAATATAGAGTATTATAGAATCATAGAATCATAGAACCATAGAGCTGGAAGAGACCTCAGAAGGTCATCAAGTCCAGCCCCCTGCTCTAGGCAGGACCAATCCCAACTAAATCAACCCAGCCAGGGCTTGCTCAAGCTGAGACTTAAACACCTCTAGGGATGGAGACTCCACTACTTCCCTAGGTAACCCATTCCAGTGCTTCACTACCCTCCTAGTGAAATAGTTTTTCCTAATATCCAACCTGGACCTCTCCCACTACAACTTGAGACCATTGCTCCTTGTTCTGCCATCTGTCACTACTGAGAACAGCCTCTCTCCATCCTCTTTGGAACCTCCCTTCAGGAAGTTGAAGGCTGCTATCAAATCCCCCCTCACTCTTCGCTTCTGCAGACTAAACAGACCCAACTCCCTCAGCCTCTCCTCAGGTCATATGCTCCAGCCCCCTAATCATTTTGGTTGCTCTCTGCTGGACCCTCTCCAATGCCTCCACATCCATTTTGTAGTGGGGGGCCCAGAACTGGACACAATACTCCAGATGTGGCCTCACCAGAGCCGAATAAAGGGGAATAATGACATCTCTGGATCTGCTGGCAATGCTCCTATTAATGCAACCTAATATGCCATTAGCCTTCTTGGCTACAAGGGCACACTGTTGACTCATATCCAGATTCTCATCCACTGTAACCCCCAGGCCCTTTTCTGCAGAACTACTACTTAACTGGTTGGTCCCCAGCTTGTAACTATGCTTGGGATTCTTCCGTCCCAAGTGCAGGACTCTGCACTTGTCCTTGTTGAACTTCATCAGATTTCTTGTGGCCCAATCCTCCAATTTGTCTAAGTCACTCTGGACCCTATCTCTGCCCTCAAGCATATCTACCTCTCCCCTAGCTTAGTGTCATCCGACTTGCTGAGGTGCAATCCATCCCCTCATCCAGGTCATTAATAAAGATATTGAACAAAACCGGTCCTAGAACTGAACCTTGGGGCACTCCGCTAGAAACCGACCGCCATCCTGACATCGAGCCGTTGATCACTACCTGCTGGGCCCGGCCTTCTAGCCAGCTTTCTATCCATCTTACCGTCCATTTATCCAATCCACATTCCTTTAACTTGCTGGCAAGAATATTGTGGGAGACCGTATCAAAAGCCTTGCTAAAGTCAAGGTATATCACATCCACTGACTTTCCCACGTCCACAGAGCCAGTTACCTCATCATAGAAGCTAATCGGATTGGTCAAGCACGACTTGCCCTTTGTGAATCCATGCTGACTATTCCTAATCATTTTCTTCTCTTCCAAGTGCCTCAAAATTGATTCCTTAAGGATCCCTTCCATGATTTTTCCAGGAACCGAGGTAAGACTGACCGGCCTATAGTTCCTGGATCGTCCTTCTTCCCTTTTTTGAAGATGGGCACTACATTTGCCTTTTTCCAATCATCCGGGATTTCTCCCGATCTCCACGGTTTTTCAAAGATAATGGCCAAAGGCTCCTCAATGACATTGGCCAACTCCCTCAGTACCCTCGGATGCATTAAGTCCGGACCCATGGATTTGTGTACGTTTAGCTTTTCTAAATAGTTCCTAACCTGTTCTTTACCTACCACGGGCTGTCCATCTTCATCCCATCTTGCGTCACTTAGCATAGAAGTCCAGGAGCCGACCTTGTCCGTGAATACAGAGGCAAAGAAAGCATTGAGTACTTCAGCTTTCCCCACATCATCTGTCACTAGGTTACCTCCTTCATGCAGTAGGGGCCACACACCCTCTCTGATCACCTTCTTCTTGTTAACATGCCTGTAGAAACCTTTCTTGTTATCCTTCACATCCTTAGCCAGTCGCAATTCCATTTGCGCTTTTTCGCCTTCCTGATAACCCCGGCATTCTCGAGCTATACATTTAAACCCCTCCTGGTCATTTGTCCAAGTTTCCACTTTTTGTAAGCTTCCTTTTTGTGCTTAAGTTCACCAAGGATTTCCCCTGTAAGCCAATCTGGTCTCCTACCATTTTTGCCTCTCTTGCTACGCGTTGGGATGGTTTCTTTCTGTGCCTTCAATAAGGCTTCTTTAAAATACTGCCAGCTCTCCTGGACTCCTTTCCCCTTCATGTTAGCATCCCAGGGGATTCTGCCCATCAGATCTCTGAGGGAGTCAAAATCTGCTTTTTTGAAGTCCAAGGTGTGTATTTTACTAGTCTCTTTTCTTCCTTTGGTCAGGATCCTGAAATCTACCATCTCGTGATCACTGCTACCCAGGTTGTCACCCACCTCTACTTCCCCTATTAGTTCCTCCCTGTTTGTGAGCAGAAGGTCAAGTTGCGCACGGCCCCTGGTCGGATCCTTCAGCACTTGTGTCAAGAAGTTATCCCCAACATTCTCCAAAAACTTCCTGGATTGATTGTGTACCGCTGTATCGGTTTCCCAACAGATGTCAGGGTGATTAAAGTCCCCCACGAGAACCAGGGCCTGCAATCTGGAAGCTTCTCTCAGTTGTCCAAAGAAAGCCTCATCTACCTCATCCACTTGTGTAGAAAAACTGTGTTGGATACTTTGTGTATAGGGAGACTTTCACATATAGTTCCGCCCATGACACATATATTTATATATGCATTTTAGTGCGGGGGATATTGTTTAAGTAAAGACTCTCTGGGTATGTCTAAACTACGTTTTTTTTTAAAAGAGGATATGCAAATTCAGGGGGAATTTGGATATCTTCTTCTGATCGTTTTTTTAAACGTGGGTCTTTTGAAAGTGAAAGTAGTCTGGACGTGTTTTTTTTGGAGAATAAACCCTTTTTCGAAAAAAACACTCTTCCTAAAAGAAGGAGATTCATGCAATGTTTGCATATCGTGAAATTTCCATATCCTATTTCGAAACGCCCCGCTGTAGTTTAGACATGCCTTCTTTCGAATTGCCATCTCCTCACGTTTCACAAACTTCCTCTTGGAACAACTTTTCTAAGGAAGAAAGTGATTTCTTAAATGTAATTTCTATTCTACATACAGCTTCTGGAAAGGTTATGACCTTGACTGTTTCTCATAGCCAGTGCAAATTTAAACTAGCACAGGAAACCCGGATCTACACATTTCTAGGTATATTTCCAATCCCAGTCTACAATGTATACTGCAGAGTATTTTAATAAATGAACAGGCAACCGTCAGCACTTCTAAAAAGAAAAATTTCTCTCCTTCCTCATTTAAGCTTTTGCAAGAAGTGCTTTAACACTTGAGCAAATTTCCACAGCTGCTTCAGGCATTACGATATGAAGTAATTCTAACATGATTCACTACATTAGGTTTAAGGGATAATACTCATTTCTCTTATCAACCAGTCTCTTTGCTGAAATAAATTGATAGATGAAAAGAGTTTTAGTTTGGTAAATTATATTTCACAAACACAGAGATTGAGAGGGTGTATGCACATGTATAATATACAGACAGACAGGATGTTCATATATATGTGAACCTAAAATACACTTTACAAAGAGTAATGTTTTAGGGAAGGAGGAGAAAAATCATAAATTCAATAGGAATTGTTAAGTGCTCAGTAATTTTGAATCAAATATTGGTTTAGGAACCTAACTTTAGACAGCCATTTTTTAAAAATCTTGGCCCGTATTCTGAAGTAATTAAAATTCTTTTGAAACATTCTTTGTCTGTATGCTCTGATATTGTCTTATTACATTTTTTGTCAGTAATTAACTTTAAAAGCCAGATGTCTCTACATTTTTACTAATCACACAGAGCTTGAGAGCATGAATTCTGAGCCTCTGCAGCATAGCCTAGGTCCATTTTTATATCCAATGAAAAAGTAAGTAAATATAACAGTGCCTTCTATGTATTCTTGCTAGTGCTCTTGAAACCTCTCCTCCAATCCAGATGATCAGAATACAGTTTTAAGGCTAGTAAAGTGAAAGGATCCTGCTTATATCACCAGTTATTTGTGCTCACTACAGTTTCAGGAATTTCCCGCCTCCCTTTACATTTTGTGTGTGAAATGAATAAAAAGGAAGGCACAAGATTAGCAGTCCTGAAGTATACCACTCCATTTTAGCACCATACCAAATAAAGCTCAAGCAAATACAAGGCAAGCACGCTCAGACTTAATGCTCAACTCTGATCTGAAGAGGTCACTTCAAGGAATGAAAACATAGTCTAGTTGTAATGGTCAGTTCAGTTGTTTGCCTATCAACTCAAACTTTCAACACAATTACAGGTTTTGTGATTCAGAATCCTGCTCACTGAGCAAGTGACTACCAATAGCCATCAGGGGGTAGTAATGTTCACTCACAACAGTTAAGCTTAGTCTACACTGCAGGGTTTTTGCGCAAGAAGCTTTTTGTGAAAGAGATCTTCTGCAAAAACTTCTTGCGCAAAAGCACATCCACACCTTAAAAGCACATCGCAAAAGCAATGTGCTTTTGTGCAAGAGAGCGTCCACACTGCATGCACACTTTTGCACAAGAAAGCTCTGATGGCCATTCACAGAGCACCTGTGCTTTTTTGTGATAGTCTCTTTTTGTGCAAGAAACCCCTGTTGAGTGTCCACACACACTTTTTTGCGCAAGAACTCTTGCACAAAAAGGAGTTATGCCTCGTAGGAGGAGGTATACCTGCACCGCAAAAAGCCCTCTGTTCTGTCGATTGACTGTAGATTTTCTTGCGCAAAAACGCACTTGAGGTGTGGACGCTCTGTGGGTTTTTGCGCAAAAATGGCTGTTACTG
The DNA here is from genome assembly GCA_019425775.1 of Rafetus swinhoei. Lineage (NCBI taxonomy): Eukaryota > Metazoa > Chordata > Testudines > Trionychidae > Rafetus > Rafetus swinhoei. Next base: position 163,095,790 of record CM033424.1, read on the forward strand.
CTGGAGTTGAGCAAGAACTTTCTGATGAAACATGCTACACCCCAAAAATCTCCAAAATAATCTAGTCCCAGGTACAACCATGTCCATGTTGACAAGGATGGACTTATGCTTTACTTTTGCCTTTTTCCATTATAACACATGCAACCCCTAATGCATTAGGTGAAAAAGACACTGATGCACTGTGCTACTGTGCACATTTAAAGCAACATTTCATCCTAGACCATTCTGTATTTTTCCTTCTAGATTTCTTTAACAACCTGTACACCTGGCGAGAAAGGGATGCAATAGACACCTTGTCAAAATACTCAACATTCAAATAGATTTAGAGTAGTACACTATGCTACTGTCTTTGACTACACAGGGCATTAACATTTTAGATGTTCTATTTCCATTCAGTCTTTGCAATGAGAACAAAAAGTAGCAGAACACATCTATTCTCTGGTTGTGGTATTATAACAATAATTGGAAATAGTCTAAATTCAATCCATTCTCATTAGATTGTGATCCTGTCATCTTTTTTAGAAGCCAGTTTTTTTTTTCCTGTAGCATGAACTCATACAAAGCACTTACAGTTGTTTTTAATGGGCAAAGTTTGATAACCAAGTAAATACACAGAAAAGCTGCAATTTGAACTGACAGAAAATTCCTTCTACCCTGAAGTTGCAAAACCAAAAAACAAATGCAATCAATTTCCTTATAATGATTTTCATGCCATGACAAATTTCAACTTTTAATTCAAGTGTGCAAGGCATGAGAGACAAAAGAAATGTAAAGGTCACAAGCATTCTAATACTGTGAGCTACTGTTTAGCCCACTGAGAAAAAAAATCTTTCCTTGACTATAGCCAGTGGTGGTTTATTTCCTAATATTTTAATTATTTTCTCATTTTAGGGCTGATGGTTTGAGCATAACTTCCACATTAACTTATTAATGCAAAGGGAACACATTGCTTTTTCTTCACTGTAAATATTTTGAGAAAGTGTTTGAGTACATACTGAACCAAATAAGGTCTTAGGTTAGGAAAACCTATGCCATTATGTGTCAGTGGCACCTGATCATATCGGCACCCTTATCTGTTCCACCCTGGTGGATCAGCTCCCTGTATACACCAGTCTCTGGCAACTAAAGCAGCTCTCACTTTCTCTTTACAGGTAATAATAGTCACAAATCTACCCCCAAGTCCTTCAAGGATATCCCTGTGGCATCCAGCCCCTTACCAAACATACACAGGTCTGCAATTGCCAAAGAAACAGTAGACACCAGCTTTAAGATTCAGCTGAGAACCACAACCTTTCTTACCACTGCAATACTTAGATATAATTATAGTGAAAACAGGAATATGTTAATTACCAGTGATTCAATAAATACTGTATCTAGTTGTGGTGAAATTTGAGATAGGAAAAGTTTAATCACCCCCCAAAAGTGATCTGAGCAATTTTCTGGGTGCCTGCCCACAGTCTCATGAAAAGTTCTCACTGGATTTTAGGGCTTGACCCTGTACTCAGTTATGTATCTAAGCATCTTGATTCATGTGAGCAATTCCATTAAGATCAATAGGACTTTTCAGGTAAGACCAGTTAGTCATACATATAATTGTTGGATCAAGTCCCAAATAACCATCCTTAGCCATAAAGGCTTTTGATGTTATACCTCTTCCAAAAGAGGTACCTTATTCCTCCTTCCATCAATATTATATTATGCTGATACATTAGACTACTGTTGGAAGGAAGTGAGCTACAGGGTTCCCTCTAAGCTGCGCACCTCCGTGGCCAAGCACAAAAAATATCACGCCCACTCACCTCACCTACAGAGCTGTGCAGCAGCACTCACCACCACTCTCCTGCTGGACCAGAAGGTGAGTGGTGGTGGTGGTGGCCTGGTGGGCTCTGGCGGGGCCATGGGGTGGCAGGTGACTGCCCTGTCCCCATTTGGTCTGGTTGGAGCTGGGGCGTGATGAGGCAGTCCCTGCTGAGGCAGCTTCACTGGCCCCAGGTCCAGCTATGGAGGGCAGGACACCATGGCCCAGCTGGCGGGGCTGCATGGTGGGTGGTGGTTACTCTGGTGGCCTCAGCTGGGACCCCCAAACTTATCCCCTGGCTCTCTGCTGCAGCACCGGCCAGGTAGGTGGCCGCCAACTAGCAGCCCTGGCTCCCTTGTCTCAGGTGGGTGAACAGCACAACCTCAACTCCCCCCTTGCCCACCAGTTGAGGGATCCAGACAGCCTAGCCCCAGCCCTTCCTCCCATAAAGAGCTGCAGGCTGGCCAGGGGTCGGCTGTCCAGCTTTGCTTCCTCCCCCCAACCACCCAGCTAGCAGCTTCCTGGGGGGCCAGGAGCCCAGTCCTGGGCCCACCCCCTGCAAGGAACCGCTAGAGGAATGGGCAGCCCAGCTCCAACCTCTTCCCAGCAAGGAGCTGCCATGACCTCTCAGCCGCCATCTTGAGCCCTCCTTCCCTGAATCTTGCACCCCCTGGCCTGAGCCCCCCACATGAACAACTCCCATTCTCTGCCCTGATTCCTGTACCGCAGGGTCATGCACCTTGTTAATTATCCCTTGGTTTAGTATTGTTTCTTATATATATAATTTAAATTGTTATACATATGTACATATATATAATTTTGTTTGGACCTGGTGAGTGCCAAAGTGGCACACATCCGAACAAGCACACATGATATCAATGTTGGTGCACAAAGCAAAACTCACTTCGCTCACGGATGGGAAATCTTAGAGGGAGGACTGGTGTGCTTCCCCATTATCTGACAGTGATAGGGACAGAGATTATTACACCACAGAGCAAGCTGAGTGCTGTCTTTGGAGTGTTCTGTCTATGCTAAACAACACCTCACAGTATGAGAAAAAAGTACTAATAACAATGTTAATCTTTCTGGAAAATCAAGTATGAAATCTGAGTCGGAGATGGTGATTTAATCTTCAAGTAGGTACAAGTAGCAGTCCTGTAGTTTTACATGCAATTGCATCCCAATGTAACCAAGTTGAAGACTTTTCAGTATCTCATCCACTTTATTAGCAGCTGCCGTTTTCTGGTGAAGAGATGATTCCACTACACATCACTTGCTTAAATTGCTCCTCAGATCTATAGTTTTAGCCACTGCACTGTCAGCCTCTTTCAGGTTTTGATTTTACACTTAGATATTAATCCAATTTGTTTCTTGTACACACACGTTTGAAAGAGCTCATTTCAAGTATCAGACGCCACATTAATTCTTGACCAGTCTAACAGGATTTTATCTTGACAATTTCTTTCCTAGCAGTGAAGGTCCATTACCTTTAGTTATATTAACAATTTCAGTTCTTGTGCTTTACTCTTATTTGCCATTTTTTTGGTCAGAGCTCTGACTTGGCATTTCCAGTGTTTTGTAAGCACATATTTCAAGTGCACAGCTATTGTTGCAAGATGTAACTTTTAGAGAAAAGGAATAGCTTCTTATGCCAAACTCATTGAAATTACAGAGTTGGCTGCCTTTGATCAATTTCTATTGTGGCTCTTGTAATTTATACTTACTGTATTTTAGTTTTGTACAGATGTTAATGGTTTCCTGCAGGTCTTTCTATTACAGTCCTATAGAAAATTGCTTTTAAAAACTCATGGTTGCAGGACAGGGACATTTTTTTCTCTTAGGAAAGGTCTACATTAAAGGGAAAAACTGACTTAATATATGCAACTCCAGCTACATTAAATACGTAGCTGGAGTCGACATATATTAAATCATATTTTTGCACTGTACACACAGCGAGAGGTCAACAGGAGTAAACACTCCCATTGGCTTCCTTTACTCCTCGCGAGGAGCTGGACTACTGGCACTGACAAGGGCACTGTATCAATTCAAATTATTGTGTCTTCACTAGACCCACTAATTCAAACCAAGGAAGATCAACTGTGCAATATTGATCTTCCGCATAGTGTAGACATGGCCTCAGTTACACTCCTTAAATCCAGAATAAATCCGTTGAGTGAAGTGCAGGTATTTTGGTTTTACTTTGATGCACACAGGAATGGAATTTGGTCCATAAAGTAAACTAAACAAAAGGAACTTGAGCTTCCATCCCTCAAATCCCATATACTGAATGCTACATACTACACTAGATATGTAATAGTTTAGAACATCCATTCTTCATAATCCTTTGGGTTTCTGGATGCTTTTGATTCTTAGTTCTTTTATGTCTTAAATGCTCACCTTTTTCCATTGCAAGGCACAAAGACCATTTCTGAGCCTTTTTGATGGTATTAATACTTATTCTGATCTGATGTACTTAAAAACAACTATTTTTTAATGTTAATGATCTTCTAAAACAAGTTTGCCATTTGCCTGTCTATCAAGAGAAATATTGGGTTATCTGTAATTAACAAAATACAGAGCACAGCTTCTCAAGAGTGCTGGAGTGCTATTTTCTGATTATGTAACACAGACCTTTATCTTTATCCCTGGCCTGGCATGAATTTACCCATACACTCACCTTTTTAAGATAGAGATAAAACTTGAAAGGATGAGCAGCTGATCCCATTGGAAGAATTTGCAGATAGGCATGAGAGGCTAGGTTTTCAAATGTGTCTAGGAACCTCACTGACTTCAGCAGGTCTTAGGTGCTTTTGAAATCTCCTGGGCACCTAAGTACCACTAAGCATCTGGCCCTAAAAGAACAGAGTCTCTGTTGGTTAAATTCTAAGTAAGTTACATGGATCGCATCAAACAGGCTTTCCTTCTAAACTGTTCTGTTGGTTGGGGAAGGTGAGGGTGAAGCCACAAACACTGGAGATAAGAGAGAATATTAAAGGAGACTTAATTTCCACAATGGCAATCTTCCCATTCCATTATTGGTAGAAGTGCTGGCTGTGAAAGATTAATGACAGGAATGCAGATGACATCTTCAAACGTTAGAATTAAATGCTCTTGATCATATGATTGTAGAAAAAAATAAATATGTTAGGGAACTAGCAACAACAAATCAGTTATCCATTATTAATCTGTAGCTGAAAAGGCATAGGTGCTGACTCCGTGGGTGCTCTAGAGTTGCATCACCCACAAAAATAAACAGAGGTTGTTCAGTAGTCACAAGCCACCCTCTGATCAGCTGTTCAGTGGGCCCTTCTGATCAGCACTTCTCATTCCCACCTCATGCTGATCAGCAGTTCAGTGGTGGGGTTGGGGAGGAGCTGGGGTGGGAAAGGGTGTAGCAGAGAGCAGGAAAAGATGGGATGGATGGAGCCACAGGGCAGGAGGTAGAACAGACGTGGGAATACATGAGGTGAGTGTGGGGTCTTGAGGGAAGGGATGGAGTGGGAACAGGGCCTCAAGGTGGAACTGCACAGAGAAATCTGAAAGGCACCTGTGTGAAAAATAATGAATTTTGTACACATATAATGGCATCACTAAAGCAATATAAGAGTTAACACTGAGTGGGGCATTTGTGAACTAACAGCACTCCATTGATAACTTTTTTTTCTTGCTGAAGTACAATGCCCCTGAAAAAGAATAGTATTTTCTGAAAGGAAGAAGGGACTAGTATGCTGCTCAAGCAACATTACATTTATGCTAAAGCAGTAATTCCTTCCCAGTGATCTCTTATAAAAGGCATTCATGCAGTATGCATTCATTTATAGTCTGTGTCATTTACACTATAGGAGACCGAATATACAAATCACTAAAGCTACAAAGAGAATGAGGAAATATGATATTTTGGGGGCATTGGTCATTCTACTGTGAATGTCAGAACTTTTCATTTTCAAAATCAATGCTGTATGTTGTTTTCTGAGTAAGTAAAAGGGGGGAGCAACATGTTTTGTAGTGAACATTTTACCTTTCCATAATGAAGTTCTACATGAATTCTCAAGCTTGTTCAATGGTCATTCACTATAAAACACTGTGATTTTTTTTTCCTTCAAGTTTTACTATAACAATCTCAACAGGTTTCCACAGGGGAAACATTTTATGCCCGAGGCTCCCATGCTTCCTCTATTTCTCACACTCTCACCTAGAAGAAAAACAGTGGAACTCAACTTACAAATTGCAGAAAGCCTCTTGCAAGTTGCTGTGCTCCCTCAGCTCCCATTGGCTGTAATGGGACTAAAGGGTGTTCAGGGCTTCACAGAATCAGGCTTCAGTTTGCTTTACATTAGTACATTTCATGTACAAAGCCATGATAGACACATTCTACAAGTAACTTGCTTGTCTAAAGTCTTCTGCCTCTGGCTCCTAACCTATCCTGATGACACAGTGTTGAGACCAGCAAGACTTCTGTTTTACAATTTATAGAACACAGTGAGTTCATTGAATTGTGTCTCCCAAAGCCATTGCCCGTGCCTTCAGCATTAATAAATAATGGCCAAACTTTTCAAACCTGGGTACTTAACATTAGGCATTTATACATAGTTAGGTACCAGCATAAAAGATGCCAAACAATTGCAGTCTACCAAGTAAGTTCAACTGGAGTGTGGTTGATCAGCAACTCTGAAATTCAGGATATGAATCATTTCCAAATATTATATTTCTCTATAAACATTTTTCAGTCACCAGTGGAAAGGGGGATAGTTGACAAGATAAAGGTGAAATCCTGGACCCACCGAACGCAGAGGGAAAACTCCAATAGGGCAGAGTGGCTGATGGAGACACATAGGGAGCATCCAATAGTGAAGTTGGCAGAGGGGTACAGAGAACGGCCAGCAGGATGGCTAGAGGAGAATTGCAGCAACAAGCGAGCAGGGACCCTGGTGGAGAAGGTGCAGCAAGAGGCCAGCAGGGTGGCCGGGAGAGAGGGAGGTGAGCAAATGCACACGCAGTGGAGTGAGTAAGATGCCTCCTTACTCTCGCCCCCGTTTCCATCCAGTGTAGTAGGCGAAAGTATAGCAGATGCACCTCTGAACTCTGTGTCTGCATTGACCCAGGACAGTAACATTTCCATTCAGACGTGTGACTTACAAGTGGAGGAGACCATGTAGCCCATTAGGCTGGCTCAAGAAGTCTCCTCCTCAACATAGATTTTAAATATATGGTTTTCCTATCATAATGAGAGTCTTGAAGATGCTTGTTTCGGACTGATTTTTAACCTTCTCCATTAGGAAAGGGTGGCATTTTATATTTTCTTAGTAGTCTTTCCTTTTGACTGCATTAAATAGGCTGAATTCTCACTTTTTTGAAGTAGCAGACATCTGGCTACAGAACATTCTCAGGTTGAAAAGCAACCCACTGACTTTAACCTGGCCCATGTTGCTGCCAACTCCAACAAGCAAAGGGTTATATATAAAATAAGTCTACTGGAATATAAATATTGTGCTTATATTTCAGGGTATAGTATGTAGAACATTACAAACAAGTCATTGCATGTATGTAAATTTAGTTTGTACAGACTTCGAGAGTTTTTTACATAATCAGTTGTGAAACTAGGCAAATATCTAGATAAGCTAAGGTAGCCTGGGAAGACCTTTGCATACCCTGGTTGAGAACCATTGTTGTAAACTGAACAACAGGCTGCACTTCCATTAAGACGGGGATCTTAAGACTGGCATAATATAATGAAAAAAAAAAAGACATTCACCATGGAGTGTATTGCAACACACAACAGTTGATCACTCTTGTGACACTGTGATTTATGAACTAATAACAATAGCTTCAATGTTAAATGTTTCTCACTATTGTAATCCCCCTATGCCAAACTTCAATACTTGAAACTTCTGGCCACCTTTCAAAGATAGCTCAAAAAGAAGTTATTACGGTAAATGCAACTGAGGTTACAAAAGAAAGAAATCATTATGTTGAGGTCAAAGAGAACTGGCCACAGCTTTGTGGCCAACTGATAAAAAAAATGAGTATATTACGTACAAGGAGAATGGTCTTAATGGTAAGAAACTAAAATCTAGATATAGTTCTGAGCACTGTCACAAACTTAATATGTGGCCTTGGATAATCACTTAATCTCCCTCTGCAACCATTCCCCATTTGTAAAGTGGAGATAATGTTTCCTTATTCCAACTATCTGTATTCCTGTCAATTTAGAAAGTAAGTTCTTCAGAACAAGGATTTTTATTACATGTATTAATAATACCTACTACTACGAGGCCCCAGCTGAGAACTTTTGATAGAAAACGAATAGTATCAAGTTCAAGTAGCATCACAAACTACTATGATACAAATAATAATAAAAGATGACACAAGGCAATCCAGGAGTACACATGGCTCAAATATAACTCTAGGGCAAAACATTTTTCTGTTGCAGAACACCGACTCATTTAAAGAAAAAAGTTTTACAATGACACATCTGTATGAAGGTGCTATGGAACTCTAGATGGAAACCCATCCAGTTTCTTGCCATTTTGCCTGTCTGGTGGAATTCTGGGAAGCCTAGACAGCCAGGCTCCATAATTTTCAGCTGTTTACTTGACATGATAAAGGGGAGCAGAGAGTTTGTAAAATCTGGGTGACCAGCTCTCAGTCTTGTAGCCTACTCTACAGCTGCATGGTGCGGTCTGACCAGGAGCCAGGAGCCAAGAAAAATAAGTTCCCAAGTTCCCAGATTTGTAGCCAGAATGATGGGTAGACTTGCCAAACATACAACCTTAGATCCCAGGGCTTTCCCTTAAGCAGAGGATTTCAAAATGTGTAGGTTTAATTTCAAATAGGGGCAAATTTAAACACTGAAATACTTCATTAAATGGAATTAACATTCGCAACTCCTAGGTCACTCAGGCGATGTCTAAACTGCAGCACTATTTTGGAAAACCAAAGATATCCTGAAATAGCAATTCTCTGTCTTTTGAGCATGCCCGTTGTTTCTCAAAATAATGTGCTCACTATTCTGACATTCCTGTAAACCTCATTCCATGAGGAGTAAGGAATGTTTCGGAATAGCAATTTATTTCTAAATAAGTGCTGTGTAGACAGCGCCAAATTTCAAAATAAGCTATTTCGAAATTAACTCAAAATAAGCTAAGCAATTTGCATAGCTCAAGTTGCACAGCTTATTTCAAGGTCCAGGTGCTATGTATATGCACCCTCAGATGCCTCAAAATTTCCACCCATCACCTATTTGTTTCTCTCTCAGTTTGTCTTAAATTTTAGCCAGATTGAGAGTAAGCATTTTTGTACTTATTCACTGGCCTGTCTTCACTGGGCACTGGAGGAGCACAAACAACATCTCAAATCAAAGAAAAGGAAATACAGATCATCTGCTCTGCAGGCCAAAATATCTCCTATTTCCTGTCAGTCGGACATGCACATTGAACAAGATCAATGACAAGTTAGAACTCTTACAAAATCATCTTGCCTGCCTGTTGAACTCTCCACAATGAGCATACGTATTGCCCCCATCTCCTTCAGAAATGTGATATCAAGGCTGAGTGGATGGACTTGTCAGTGAAATAGAAGGCTCTCTGCTCTTGAGAACAGATTTAAGTAACACACTGGAGGGATGTTATCTGTCAATAATGCATATCACAAAATATGCATGAGTATCATGCAGGGTAGCAGAATTCCTGTGAAAAAAAGAGTCAATATGCACAATGAAACCACTAAGACATTTTTCTAGGGTGCAAATAGAGTGGAGCATAGCTACAAAAGTTTATATGTGGAATTAAATTTTTGGATTGTTTCCCCCACAAGCAAAATTGAGTTTCTACTAAATATTGAAAGGGGGGGGGCTAGAAAAGGTTAATCGATATCTAAACTTCTCTCAGACTAGAGAGTTGGTTCAGTCCTCACCTCTTTCTTGGTGAAAATAAATTAAAAATTGTATTTTGAAATAGTGTTTTGTTCACTTCCTTAAATTAGACCTCTCTGTCAAGATATTCTTGAAGTCTGAGGAATGGCAAAGTCAGATGTAAGGCTTAGAAAAAGAAAAATAACAGCAGATGTGAATGAAAATACTTAATTCACAAATCAAAGAGAACATCTACAGAAGTTTTGAGAAAAAAAATCCATTTTTTTCTATAGGAAATAAATGACCATAATCTCAAAGGAAATCTGCTGTCAAAACTGAGTAGACATATACCATTTGCTTAATTCCTTTTAAACAGAATGGTGATTTAAAAAGCAGACATAGGAGTGACAGAGGAGGATATACTGCAAAGGAAGATGTTTGCTCTATCCTTAAAAGTATTTACATGCATGCTAAATACTTTCCAGATCAAACCCTGAGATTGTGCTGATCTATTGCCAAAAAAACAAAACAGATAATTACAACTAATTCTAAAATTAGAAGCTTGCCATCTAAACAGCATACAAAATTATTGCAATTGATTTAATTGGCGTAATACTTGAAATTAATGATTGTGAGTATACCATGATGACAAAAAGGTGAGTTATTATTCAAATGTTGTCTGTACTCAAAATATTTGTGGTAAATGAAGCACGAGACATAGTGCTTGCTGAACATTACAACATGCTCTCTTCTTATTTTTCGTTTTTACACAGATCACCTTCACTTAAGCATATAATATTTTAGAACAGGGGTTGGCATGCATGCCATAAGTGGCATGCAAGATGACTTTCAGTGGCACTTGCAACAAACGGGCTCCCCCTCGCTCCCCTCCACCCGCAATGGGGAACCTATGCTGGCAATCAAGCATCCTGACCCCCCCAAGATTGGAGCCAGCACTGGCTTCCTGCGGGGGCGGTGGAGAGGAGCGAGGGGGAGCCTGTTCCTTGAGCATGGCCGGCAGATGTGAGACTAAGCTCGGGGGTGGAGGGAGGAAGAGTCTAGGCATATTCACATGCCGCTGCCACTGCAGGGTGCATAATGCAGCATTATGTGTGCATTGTCTCTGCTTACGAAAGCAGAAATGAGATATGTCAGCTGAACTGCCCCTTGTGGCAGTTTGGCCCAATCCCTTTCTCCACCTGGGGCAGCAACTTCACGGTGTGTTCCCAGCTCCGTCACAGCCCCTGGGATGGGAGCCACTCACAGCGGGGGAGAAAGGCATGCATGTGCACAGAAGGCCAAAGTGTGGCAGCTCAGGCTGACCTGGGAAGTCTCAAGGCTCCACGATGGATCCGGCCTTAGAGGAAGCATGCACACGCTGCTCTCCCCTCCCCACAGAAAAGCCAGAGCGGCACCCAGGGCAGGAGACCAAGTAGGGCACGGGGTGGAGAGAGTCCCTTCCCCTGCCCCCAGGAGAGTGACTCGCCCAGGGTGAAATCTTGGCACACCACTTCAGAAAGGTGGCTGGACCCTGTTTTAAAATAGCATCAATACTTTTATTTCACCCACAATGTCCTTGGTACATTGAGAAATTAAGCTAGTAATTTAGGCTTTGTTCTAAAATTTTGTAACAGGTTATAGTTAAATCACCATCTTGCTAGAAAAAGAATTGCTTTTAGACATTAACCTCATTTTAAGAGGAAATGTTAAAATGCGAATAGCAGTGATATGCATTTCTAAGAAAAAGCAAAATTATAAGAGAGAAACCGAGCATGTAGAGACCTTTACAGAAGCCATGGAATTCTTCAGTGCTACCATGGCTCTTTCACACAACCAAGTAAAAGAAACAGAGAGAGTTAAAAAGGCATTGTTTAAAAAAGTGGAAGTTAAATCCTAGTGAGGAAAATAGAAAGGACCATCTATCAAATTAAGTGTAAAAATATAATAAGAAAAGCCAAAAAGGAGACAAAGAACAGTGAGCCAAAAACTCAAAAAGTAATAGCAAAATGTTTTTTAAGTACTTCAGAAGCAGGGAGCCTGCTAAACAACGAGTGGGGCCACTGGATGATCGAGATGCCAAAGGAGCATTTAAAGACGAAAAGGTCACAGTGGAGAAACTAAATAAATTCTTTTGCTTTGGTCTTCACGGCTGAGGATGTTAGGGAGATTCCCAAACCTGAGCCATTCTTTTTAGGTGACAAAACTGAGGAATTGTCCTAGATTGCAGCATCATTAGAGGAGATTTTGGAACAAATTGATAAACTTAACAGTACCAAGTCATTGGGACCTGATGGCATTTACCCAAGAGTTCTGAAAGAACTCAAATGTGAAATTGAGGAACTATCAACTGTGGTTGGTAACCTATCCCTTAAATCAGCTTCTGTACCTAATGATTGGAAGATAGCTAATGTGATGCCAATATTTAAAAAGGTCTCTAGAAGTGATCTGGCAATTACAGACTGCTGAGTCTTATGTCAGCACCAGGCAAATTAATTGAAATTATAGTTAATAGAACTGTCAGACACATAGATGAACATAATTTCTTGGGGGAAAGTCAACCTGGTTTTTGTAAAGGGAAATTATGCCTTTCTAATCTGCTAGAGCTCTTTGAGGGGTCAATAAGCATGTGGACAAGGGAGATCCAGTGGATATAGTATACTTAGAATTTCCAGAAAGCCTTTGACAAGGTCTCTCACCAAAGGCTCTTAGGGTATGTCTAGACTGCATCCCTCTGTCGGCAGAGGGATGCAGATTAGGCAGGTCGACATTGCAAATGAAGCGGGGATTTAAATATCCCGCACTTAATCTGCATAAAAATGGACACCGTTTTTGCCGACTCAGCACTTTGTCGGCAAAACGCAGCAGTCTAGAGTGGGAGCTGTCGAGAAAGAAAGCCTTTTTCGACAGATCCTGTAAACCTCCTTGCAGGAGGCATAAGGGATCTGTCAAAAAAGGCTTTCTTTCTCAATAGATCCCCCTCTAGACTGCTGCTTTTTGCCGACAAAGTGCTGAGTCGGCAAAACGCAGTATGCAAATTGCACAGGATATTTAAATCCCCGCTTCATTTGCAATGTCGACCTGCCTAATCTGCATCCCTCTGCCGACAGAGGGATGCAGTCTAGACATACCCTAAAGTTGCCATGAGATAAGAGGGAAGATCCTCTCATGGAATGATAGCTGGTTAAAAGACAGGAAACAAAGGGTAGGAATAAATTATCAGTTTTCAGAATGGAGAGAAGTAACTAGTGGTGTCCCCCAAGGGTCTGTACTGGGACCAATCCTAGTCAACTTATTTATAAATGATCTGGAGAAAAGGATAAGCAATGAAGTGGCAAAATCTGCAGATGATACTAAACTGCTCAAGATAGTTAAGAACAAAGCAGACTGTGAAGAGCTTCAAAAGGATTTCACAAAACTGAGTGATTGGGCAACAAAATGGCAAATTAATTTTTTAATGTTGATAAAGGCAAAGTAATGAACATTGGAAAAAATAATCCCAACTATACATACAAAATGATGGGGACTAATTTAGCTATAAACACTCAAGAGAGAGATCTTGGAGTAAATGTGGATAGCTCTCTGAAAACATTCACTCAATATGCGCGGCAGTCAAAAAAGCAAATAGAATGTTAAGAATCATTAAAAAAGGATAGAGAATAAGACAGAGAATATCTTATTGCCTCTATATAAATACATGGTATGCCCACATCTTAATACTATGTATAGACATGGTCACCTCATCTTAAAAAAGATATATTGGCATTGGAAAAGGTTCAGAAAAGGGAAACAAAAATGATTAGGGGTTTGGAATGGGTGCCATATGAAAAGAGATTAAAAAGACTGGGACTTTTCAGCTTAAAAAAGAAGATACTCGGGGATATGATAGAGATCTATGAAATCATGCCAGGTATGGAGAAAGCAAATAGGGAAAAGTAAGAACTAGGGGTTACAAAACGAAATTAATAGGTAATAGGTTTAAAACAAACAGAACATTTTCTTCACACCGTACACAGTCATCCTGTGGATCTCCTTGCCAGACGTGGTTGTGAAGACCAGGACTTTAACAGGGTTCAAAAAAGAACTAGATAAATTCATGGAGGTTACGTCCATCAAAACTTATTAGCCAGGCTGGGTAGGGATGGTGTCCCTAGCCTCTGTTTTTCAGAGACTGGAAATGAGTTATTACCTGTTCTGTTCACTCCCTTTTGGACATCCAGTATTGGCAACTGTTGGCAGATAGGATACTGGGCTCGATGGACCTTTGGTCTGACCCACTATGGCCGTTCTTATGTTCTAAGCTTAAAGAGACGTATTCATTTTTAAATAGAAACAATATGTTTTAAAAGTGGTTCCAAAATACACAGAAAACCCAGCGGGTTCGTTGCCCTTGTTTAAAAAAGAATTACACTGTTAAACTATAATCTAGATTTGATGCTACAAGCTATATACTTAATGCAAGGACCAAATCCCTTGAAAGTCATTGTTCTTATTATGAATTTACACTTTTTTTTCCAATTCAAAAAATGTTGCCTTCTTGGAAGATTAAGTTTGCATTCGACAGTAAAAATAAAGGACAGGTTGTGACCCACATACTTCAATGTTTGGTTCTTTTCTCAAACAAAATTCCCAATGATTAGAATAAGAATTCTCATTGCATCAGGATTTCAAGAGACCAAGGATCAGTATGGAACCACCTGTACAGAAATTTTTAAAAGCTAATTTTAGTACATTTGAAATGTCCTCTCAGCAGCACTGCAGAATACAGTTATGTTTGCACAAGTAGATTTAAGGCAAACTTCTGCATGACACCCTAGTTTTGTGGGAGCCTGCTGTAGAGGTAACAGGGTAGATTAGCCTTCATACATAACATGCCTCATCACAGACACTCCCATCACATGCTTAATGGTTTTTAATTACATCTACAGCTGTAATGAGACCACCAAAGCATTTCATTAAGGTTACTGAACAATCATCAGGTGGTAATGGCATATGGTGAATGCTGACATTTATATTCAGACATGTGATTTACAGGTGGAGGTGTCCATGTAGCCATTAGACTGACCCAGTAAGTCCCATCCTCAACCTAGATTTTAAATATTTTTATACATGGTTTACTTATCCTGCTGAGATGCCTGCAGACATGTGTTTCTGACCATTTGTTTAACCTTCTTCAATAGAAAAGGATGCCATATTATCTTTTCTTAGTACAAAAAATGCACTAAAATAGGCTGAATTTTCACTTTTTTGAAGTGGGAGACATCTGGCTACAAAACATCCCCAGGTTTAAACTGATAGTTAAAGCTGTTATGTTGTATATATTTAACCATATAATTAAAACTGAAAAAATAATTTCAGCATCAAGTAATTTTTTTGTCACATTTGAAGTATCACCAATGCATCTCTGAGTTGCATTTTAGTAGGGACTTTACAAACACAAAGCCATGTCATGAAGAACTTACAATGACATTTTATTTACATTAAATTAAACAATGCACATGTATTTCTATAATTTCTATTAAATGAAGGAAAAGATAAAAATTTAGAGGTAATTACTTGCCTTTTAACAGTCTGATTATGAGCAAAAAATAGCAAAGGGTGCATCATGTTTGAAATGAGTTGGAAGTGTTCTAAGAACTTGAATGCTTGCAATTCTGACACATCAAAAACCAACTCCAGCTTTGTGAAATCTACATTGATTGAAAGGGCATCCTTTGGACCCATGTCTGGAGCATACATTAGTCTAACTTTTAAATTTATAAAACTCTTAGATATCATATAGTGATTACCTAAATATGGGCAATGACTCAAACATGTCCCAGACTGATAGCAGGTGAAATCCAAGGTTGTTGTATTGCAACTCCATACACATATGTTTTTACTGGTATTATTCTTTCTGGAAGAATCATATCAACACAATATTAAGTACTGAATCAATATTTAAATCATATAAGGATACCAAGAATATTACTCTCTAAAGAAATGTCTGGTATTCCCCCAAAGGGAAGAATAGAGACCTTTACAAATTGAGAATAATGGATTCTTAGCAAATAAACCTCACTTTTATTGTCACCTAATAAAGCTAAGAGGAAAGGGCCATTTTATTCCATACTATCTTGTGCAGTAACTGAGGTTATTCAAATGGTTGTCCCTGAGGGTGTCCACTTCAGGTGTCTTGGCACCCTGCACTTCTACTCAGATATTTGTGGTAGCAGTGCCCCAGCTGGCCGTGCATGAACACAGCCAACCATTACCCAGTTGTTTCTCTACTCAAGAAGACCAAGCTGAAATTCCTAAGTAAAGGGGAGGAGGATGGGTAGTGTGGCACCCACAGGGGCACTCTCTCGAAGAACCTCAGTTCAGGGGCATAGCCACAGGTAGGCCTGAGTTAGCTTCCAGGCCCATCTCCTACCAGCCCACCCATTCTCCAGCTGGGGAGCAGGGCTGGGACGCTGACCCTTATCCTGGCCTGCTCTGCCCAATGTTGCAACCAGAGAGTGGGGTCAGGGACAGGGACATCCCCCACTCCACTTAGCACTGCAACCAGGGAGGATGGTTGGGATGCTGGAGCTTAACCCTGTCCCCCATCATTTCTCACCCACCCAAAGCTGGAATCCACCCAAGTGGGCCTTTATGGCCAAGCTACTTTGCCTCCATTACTGCACAAGGTAAGTAACTTCTCTTCTTCGAAGATTGTTCCTCCTAAGGGTGTTTCACTGTAAGTCACTACATAGCAGTCCCCACCTCTGGAGGAGAGGAAGGGCTTCAGAATTGATGTATGCACAGTAGAAAGCACTGAAAATCCAATGTGAGCATGTACAGCTGATTGCTGTTCTATGGTATAATGTTTGGTGAAAGTATACGGTGATGCTTTACAAATATCAATGATTGGAACAGCTTTGAGAGACACTATCAATGTGGACATGGCTCTGTCTAGTAGAATGTGTTTGAAATCCAGAAGGATCTTGCAGATTTTAATTTTGATACTATAATTGGATACAAGTAGAGATCTATTTAGAAAGTCTCAATTTGGAAATGGTTTTGTCTCTTCATCATTCTGCTATAGATATGAATAGCCTGGATTATTTTCTAAATGTTTTCACTCTCTGTAATAGAACACCAGTGCTCTGTGTATGTCTAGCATATGAAAGGACACCTCTGAGTTGTCAGCATGCAGATTGGGAAAGAAAACAGTTACATAGATGGATTTGTTGAGATGTTCCTTGGTTATGAATTTAGGATGTGGCATAGGCTCACTTTGTCCTTGAGAAATGTGGCATAAGTTAGGTGTGCCATTAGGGCATCTAACTCTCCAACCATTTGTGCTGATGTGATGCCTTCTAAAAAAGTGAACTTCATGGATAAGTGTAGGTCAAAGCATTTGCTCATGGGACCATGGAGAAGAAGGATGAAATCCCACATATAGGTTCGAGCCAAGGGGTTTGATTCAAACTAACGCGTCCAGGAGCGCACTTCCTGGTTCGGATCAGCTGTTGAGTGGAGTAACGCGCCGGCGAGATCATGCTAATGAAATGCAGGATATTTAAATCCCCACTTCATTAGCAATTTCAGTCGCCTACTTTTGTATCCCTAGCTCGAACTAGGGAAGAAGTGTAGATGTACCCATAGGAATTAGCTTATGTTACAAATACTATGTGTGTATTAAAAACAAAAACAACCCACCCAACCAAAACAAGACACCTCCCTGCATACTCTTCTCCCCTTGGAACAGGCTGAGAGAAAAAACTACACATGACAGATGTTACTCACATTGCATAATGCTCTGCTAGAAGGCACTCAGATACTACAGCAAGAAGAGGGGTAGAAGAACCCATACAAAACTGATTAACTTACCTCAGTGTACTGTAAGTAGGAAGAAATCCCATTGAATTTAGTCAGGTTACACTACAGTTAATCTGCGAGTGGAATAAGACTCAGACCCTTAAACTTTGCAGCTGGACAGTATAATAGTCCTGTCAAGTCCTAAATTTGAAAACCCTGACCTTCTGTACCAGGATTCATGTCCAGGTTTCTCCATTTCCCAAGCAAATGCTGGTGACTTCACAAGTCCCTAAAACAGTAAACTCACTGCTGTCACCTTTTAGGTGTTTTTAATATTATGAAGGCTAGGAGAGGAAACACAGAATTCTATATTCATGTCATGGCAAGCAAATAAAAAGTTTATGCTCAAATACTGGACTTATCTTCTATTCTCATTAACAATAGAATTACAGGCATGTAAATCCAAACAGAATATTTTACACATATTGCTTTAAAATAATTGGGAATTGCTCTGTTGAAGCAAATGATTTTTAACAGGTATAATATCTGTGTGAGAGAGAGGTTTAACAGGCTGAACAGGATTACACAAGCGAATACAGAATATGTATAATGCAAGATTGGGTCCTCTTCCTGGAGCAGATTTGTGAAAGTAAGCTATTACTCAGCATTTAATAAAAGATTTCAGTTCACCAGTAAGTAATTTTACACTAATCTTCCAAATGGGAAACTTCATGCATATTTATTAATCAGGATTAGGGCAAAACTTTAGCTGTCTATCCTGTATTATTACCTTTAAGAAATATAGGACAAGTGTTTTCTCGTATTTTAACATTTTATGTATTGTGCTAGTCCTGAAAAGATTTTGGGATTATATGCAGTTATATGCCATGGTCACAAGCACACTGAAAACTATAACATGGTCTAATTAAACACATTATTCACTGCCCCCTTTAAGAACAGAAGTAGAAGCATCTGCTGTTTTGAAATTATGATTAGCATAACCTAAAGGACATCAGAAAGTCTTGGCTTTGAAGTGTGTGTGTGTTTTCATTTTCAGAGCAAAAGGTTAATTTGACTATCTTCATTCCATCAAAGTACAAAGAAGACAATTTCACTTGGATGGCAAAACATCCAAACTGGGAATGTCAAATGTGAATTTTGTTAAAATTATGTATCTTCTTGAACAGAATGGTGACTTTTTAAATCCTGTCAATGAAGCAAGATTTTTGCTGCCATCTATAGTTAGAAAGAGGTGTCATTACTTGGCCCAAACTAGAGAAACAATACAAACATATAATGCTTTTGTAGAGCTGAACATAAAAAGCCATTGAACATGGACATTTCTTTTTTGGTGGGGGGGCAGGGGGAGGTATTGTTATTGCTTCTTTTAAAAAAAAATCTAAGTACAGGAGAAATCAAAACCCATTGACATAACTTTTAGATAGGTAGGATATGAAGCTAAGGGTATGTCTACACTAGCCCCCCTAGTTCAAACTAGGGAGGCTAATGTAGGCATTCGAAATTGCAAATCAAGCCTGGGATTTAAATATCCTGCGCTTGATTTGCACCTTCCCGGCTGGTCGCCATTTTTGAAATGTACAAGTCTGGACTAACTGCCCGTGTCTACACACGGCAGGGACCCGGTAGTTTGAATTAAAGCCCTAGTTCGAACTACCTGTTATTCCTCCTGGAATGAGATTTAACAGGTAGTTCGAACTAGGGCTTTAATTTGAACTACCAGGTCCCTGCCGCATGTAGACAGCGGGCAGTTAATCCGACTTGTAAATTTCAAAAATGGCGACTGAAAGATAATCAAGCCCAGGATATTTGAATCCCGGGCTTGATTTGCAACTTCAACTGCCTACATTAGCCTCCCTAGTTTGAACTAGGGGGCTAGTGTAGACATACCCTAATATATTACAAGTGCTGCAGTTTTCTCTGTTGATTTCCATCCACATTATGCGTACTGCAGGTTACAGAAATGGAAATAGTTGGTGAGGTAACAAGGCACCAACAAGGTTGGTGAGGTAATAAGGTACCAAGCAACCACATGTCTCAAGTTCTTAATGCACTGTGCAAGTGGGCCCACTCAGAACAATAAACCTGCTACTTCATTTTTGCTCATCTAGGTAGTGAGCCCTCTAATATAATTGAAGATGCCACATGGTAGTACTAAAATGTGAGATAAATTGTCCTGATTGCTCTCTCCCTTCAAATAGTGTAAACCAGGGATAACTCCATCAAAATCATTGGAGTTAAACCTGTGTAAAAGCTAGGCATGTGAATGGAAAATCACACCCATGGCTACGTCTAGACTGCATTGCTTTGCCTCTGGTATCCTAAAAAAGCAATGCTGCATGCAAGGAACGCGTCCACTTTTCCGTAAAAAATTCAAAAAAGCGGATGCGCTCTTTTGCCATCCCTGTAAACCTCGTTCTACGAGGAATAAGGGATGTGTCGAAAGAACACTTATTTCCAAAATTTGGCGCTGCGTAGACGCACCAAATTTTGGAAAAGCCTCTTTCAAAAGTAATTCAGAAAAAGATACACAATTTGTATACCACAAATTGTGTTTCTTTTTCCGATTTAACATTGCGGTTTAGACCTAGCCCATATGTAGCAACTCAGAACCAAAGAAGAAAAAATAAAGTTAATCTTTTGCATAAAATTAATCCATTAAAAATTTTAGAGGTGCACACGTTGACAAAGATTTCAAGCTATGATAAATACTTATTATTTATGTACGGGATAAATGAATATTATTTATTTATGAGTTTGGATTTTAAGCTAAAACGTGTTTACTGAATCTGGTACACAAGGAAGTCAAGGATTAAGGGCACAAGCAAGAATCCAGAGAGGTCAACACCAAGATTCTTCAGCAATTAATATTGCCCATTTTTTTACTATGCAACAATTGGTATTTTCATCTTAGACCTCCCTGAACAGAGACTGCCAATTAGTATGTTGGATAAAAAAACATGTACCGTTAGATTAAAACAACCATAACTTCCCCTTTTAGGGACCAACATATGTAGGTCAAGTCTAAATGACTTCTAGTAAACAACTGGAAGAACCAAGCCCAAGGCTTCATGAGAAAACACACTGCATCTCCTCTGGGACAAACTATAAGCAACTCCAACCACAGAGCTGCTGTAGTCTGCATTGAGAGAAAATTCCTAAAAATGTAATGGTGCAGATCATAGAAAATGAAAAGGCATTACTTTCTTAGTTATTTGCAATCAACTAAAGTCATTTTGACATATGATCCAAACCAGTATTTCAACTCAACACCATCACCCACCGTCATTAACATTTTATAATGTTAGCAGCTCCATTGACAACAGCAGAACTGTTCATTGAAGTAAGGGTTGGAAGTATGGAAAGTTCAATATTGTTTGCAAAGCAATCTCCAAAACCAAAAATTTCATACAGTTTTGCCTGAGAAATCAAACCCAGTGCTTTGAAAACAGCTAGTAAAATATAGAAAATATATTTCTCATCCCCCTTCTCCTCAAAGTCATAAGAATGGCTTAAAATTGTGATATATAAAATAATAAAGAATGTACTTTTTAACGTGCCTTGTGGGTTTTGAGCCACATTTCCAAGGTGACATTTCTAAGCTTTTCTCTGCAATGCCTAGAGACCTACATGTTAAATCTGAAAGTCGCATGACTCCATGAAATCACACTTTAAAAAGAATACCATAGATGATATCGAGAAGATAATGAGAATCAACATAAAGGTGCAAGAGTTGATGGCACTACATAATTTTGATACATGTTCATGAATTCGCCATGCATTTATAACTCTGTTGACATTTTAAAATGCAAAAATAAACAACTATGGTATTACTGATTTTCTAATCTTTATTTTAAAATATTGTATTAACCAAAAAGTTTTTAAGGTAGTATTTCTGGGACTGTGATTTTCCTTGGGAATCCCTGCAGTGTACCACTGAAGACAGTGGGTTGTGTGCAAGTATAGCAGTATGGCCACACAGCTCACAACTTGGCACTGCGTCATAAGTGCTGAAAACTGCTATACGAACTTTAGGAAAAATATTCAGAAAATGCAAATGAATGAAAAAAAATATATTTTCTCTCTTGCAGCTATTCTTTAAAGGAGCAACAGAACACAATTAACACAAATTATAGGTGCAAGACTAAAACAAACCCATCAGAGAATTTGGAAACAGGTATTTATTCTTTCTGATTCCCAAGGAAACAATGCATACAGAGCGCATCATCCCTCTTTTTTCCCCTGACCCTTTTGACATTTGCAGAAATGCATTCTACATTTTATGCTGTCATCTGTGATATTGGAAATGAAATGCTGCGTCTGATCGCAAGCGTCAAGCAGTAAGCCAAGCAAAAGGTACGTAAGTATACATGGTCTGCTGCCCACAGTGATTGAGCTGGTGGTATCCAGCAGGGATGGAGCATGATTTTATACACAATACAACACAAGAAATGGAAAAAGGAGAAATGTGTCAAAAAATCAGAGCTAATTTCCATTTAAGTAGCTTTTTGGAATGGGGGGCGGGCATTTGATTTTTGTTTAATTGAGTGTTGTTTAAGTACACAAGTAAAAGCAAATGTGTTAAACCCAAAGAATCTGTGTTCATAGAATAAGTCTGCTCAATTTAAGACCACAAAAAGGAAAAAAGTACTACAGGTTGGACCTCGCTGGTCTGGCACCCTCAGGACATGACTGGTCCCGAATGAGGGGATTTGCTGGACCAGGGAAGGTCCCTACCATCCTGTCCTGTGCTGCCACAGAGTTCGGGCTTCAGCCTTCTTCCACTGCTGCCCCAGCCCCCTGAGGCTCTCTAGATGCCACTGGCCCCGCTGCTGCCAGGGTGGAGTGCCACAGCCAGAGCTCTGCAGCCGGGGCAGAGCTCAGCAGCCACCTGGCTCTGTGGCCAGGGTTGTATTTGTGCAGACAGGGCTGGGGTGGAGGGCTGGAGCCAGAGTTCCATGGCTGCGGACAGAGCCCCCTGGCTGCTGCTGGGGCTAGAAAGTCCCCACTGTGCCACCTGTTCCCCCCACCTCCAACACACACTGGGTTGCTGGTGGCCCCTACCATGTTCCTGACCTGCCACCAGACCTCCCTGTTCCTGGGTTCTGTGGTGCAGGAACATCTGTGGTCTATGCCAGACCACGGATGTTGCCAGACCAGGGAATCCAGGTTAAGGGAGGTACAATCTGGAGCAGAGTGAAAGAGAGTTCCTTAAACATTAGAAGCCTCATCCAAATACTACTGAAGTCAATAAAAAAGTCTCCATCGGGCTCTATGTCTTTGGATCAGGCTCTATATTTTCATAAGATGAACTTATATTTACAAATACACATATAGGTAACATACAAATTTCAGAGATATTCCTTGCAATTATTAAAGGGAAAATAATGCTGTAACTGTTAAAACAGAATGAACTTTCTCTACTTTGCTCTCAAGTGGCAAATTCATCACTCATTTATGCAAATCAACCCAGTTAAGTGGCATTACAATTCTTCACATCATATCTTGTGTCTTGTATTCTTCATATGCTCCCATTTCACAGAAAAATCACATCTACTTTGGAAATATTTTAGAGATTTGCAAATTTTTGATTGTCACTAGTTTTTCATCCCTCCATTTATAGAAGATGACTCCTTTAGGACTGACAAATATTATTATATAGGTTGTAGAGGGAAAGGATTTAACTAATACATGTTTTAAACCCTTAAAATTACCTCAAATAGCTCTTTCTGGCAATACAAGAATGTCAAACCCTGATAAATTGCAAGATGTTGAATCATCGCTTAATACACCAACATTAAAATTGTCTAGCATAGGCCTTGGGTCAGTGCAATTTTGCAAGAGAAAATTCCATACTGAAGGGGCAAGAAGTAAAGATTTGTGGCAGGTCTTTTTGCACGCGTGTGTTTTTTAATGGTGCTATCAGAGGCATGGAATGTATGAGACAGTGAACCTTGTTTGTCATCACCTTGTACCTCGTGCAGTGATTTCCACATGCAGAAAACACGTACAAAATACTACCACATTAAAATGGTAACATTTTACCAGCACACTTTAGAGGCGTAAATAAACTAATATACAAAATGTAAGACTATGGAGAGCTAGGCCATTGACTGGCAGAAATGGATTAGTGGACAGAGCATAGGAGAGGCATAAGAGTAGGTATGATAAATGCAATATCATATGACCCAAATTTTTACATATGTAATATCTCCATCACATATGATATATAGAGCTGTAGATGTGTGAAGTTAGATTTACATATTACATAACGTAGAGCAGGCCTGGGCAAAATATGGGCCATGGGCCAGATCTGACTCACCAAGCCACCAGATCAGGCCCATGGACACATTGGGGAGCATCACGCAGGCTCTCTGCCTGACCCCCATATGCCACTGAGAAAAAACGGCTGCTGCAAGGCCGGTAAATCAAATGCTGAGGGCGCCCCATCAATGCCAATACTCCTCGCTGTCACGAGGAGTAAGGGAATACAACAGCAGCATTTTTCCCATTTATCTCTCACTGTGGAGATGCCGCCAAGCTTGGCTTAAGGTATGTCGATTCCAGTTATGTTATTTACAGGGCTTGATAAATAATACAATCTACTCGTCCGTGGCGAGTAGATTTCAGCCACACGCCCCATTCATTTGTGGCGCACGCATGCGCAATGTGGCTCTTGCACATGCGCAGTACCGGGCTGGCGAGCAGTTTTTGCCGCCGTTCGTCAAGCCCTGGTTATTTACATAGCTGGAGTTGCGTAACTTAAGTCGACCTTCCCCTTGCAATGTAGACCTGGTGTAGACTAAGCCAGAAGAACTGATTCCTCAAAGGTGCAGAAAGCATTTTAGGGGCTCCATAGACAAAGAAACAGGAACATGATATCTATTGGGAAACAGGAACATGATATCTAAATGATTAGGGGGCTGGAGCATATGACTTATGAGGAGAGGTTGAGGAAGTTGGGTCTGTTTAGTCTGCAGAAGCAAAGAGTGAGGGGGGATTTGATAGCAGCCTTCAACTTCCTGAAGGGAGGTTCCAAAGAGGATGGAGAGAGGCTGTTCTCAGTAGTGACAGATGGCAGAACAAGGAGCAATGGTCTCAAGTTGTGGTAGGAGAGGTCCAGGTTGGATATTAGGAAAAACTATTTCACTAGGAGAGTGGTGAAGCACTGGAATGGGTTACCTAGGGAAGTAGTGGAGTCTCCATCCCTAGAGGTGTCTAAGTCTCGGCTTGACAAAGCCCTGGCTGGGTTGATTTAGTTGGGATTGGTCCTGCCTAGAGCAGGGGGCTGGACTTGATGGCCTTCTGAGGTCTCTTCCAGCTCTATGGTTCTATGATTCTATTACAGCTAAAGTAGAAGCAGAGTTCATTTGATAAAATACTAATTAGATGAAAGTGATATTTCTAGAGTTATAGAAGCAAATTCTACTAGCATTTTTTCTAGCTCAAAGAAGTCCATATAGAAATCAATAAGAAAAAAAGCAAGCTGGAAAGGAAAGTACTTTAAAAGTTAAATCCAAAGGCAGGCACACGGTACACTGTTCTTTTCTTATATGCACGTTATCGGCTCGATCAGCCTATAACTGGATATACTGTAACAAGCAGTAGAGCTTTTCATCCTCATATATGTTGCCAATTTTCTCACATGCAGAGGGATCTCATAAAGTTCCACATGGTTCAGAGAGGGAATAAAGAAAAGGAAGGCTCAATCAGGTCAATTAGTATGCTAAATTGGTCAGGTCAATTTCTTACATTAGTAGCGCACTTTGCATTATTACTGCTTCAGTTCAAGACGTGGGAGTACAGCAGTAAGTCACAGCAGGTTGTGCACTAGTTAGCTCTTGCTGCCT
Source organism: Rafetus swinhoei (assembly GCA_019425775.1). NCBI lineage: Eukaryota > Metazoa > Chordata > Testudines > Trionychidae > Rafetus > Rafetus swinhoei. Next base: position 163,121,084 of record CM033424.1, read on the forward strand.
GCCCTGGGTGAACTTCACTCACCCAAGCAGCACATTTACAGCATACTAATATTGCTTATTATTGTGGTGTGACTCATTGTTTAGAGTGTGGCTTTTTAAATTTACATTTTAAGCCCAAACTTTTAACTCAGACAGCTTGAGTAAAATGCCCATCCAATGTAGTTCAAAGCACCCAAGAGATTTCCACCTATAGATGCCCTGGGCATTTTATTTATGCTACTGTGATCACAATGGCCACAGAGTCTGAAAGGAAGTCTTGAATACACTTGAGTCTTCTGAAAAATCATAGATGAGAAATAGGGTGGGGCATCCCCCGGACCCAGACCAAGAGAGAAAATTCAGGGATTCTGCTCCAGAAAAGTAAAGGCTGAGGCCTACCACTTGGCAGGGCTGCACAAAGATGCTGTGTCTACTATGTGGGCACAGTTATGTCAGCATAACCCCATAGTGCAGAACTATTCTACACCAACAGAAGTGATTGTTCCACTGGTGCAGGAATGCAACCAAGCCCAAATATGCTGGAACAGAACTAGCTATGTCAATGTCACCTACAGATTCCCTGACTGCAAAACATGGCACTGATCCTCCAGAAAAAGGTTAAGAGGTCCCTTTACCAACACACAGGTTTTAATTCCATTATTACCCTTATTCATATTTATACCATCCATGCTATGGAAAATAGCAAGTGCAGCTGCTTTGATGCTGGTCATTGTATTGGTTTATTGGTTAAATGGTGACAGGATCCTGAATGAAAGTGTTCATGCTAAGAGCGGTATGTAAAAAAAGTGATTGATTGTTGAATTAATTTACTGATAGAATCATATACAGAAACTTTACATGGCTTATGTTTCCATTCTAGCGCTGCCTGCTAGAGCTGGTTGAAATTTTTAAGTAGGAAATATAGATTCAGTGAATTGGAAACCAATAAGAAAAAACAAGCTGAAAAGGAAGGTGAAACGTTTCACCAGTTTGCACAACTATTTAAAAACTGATCTACAGCAAACAAAATATTTATAGTTTATTGAAAGAAAATATTTCATTCTACCCATAATTGATTTCTTCCTCAATCTCCTAATTTATTAATAAATTAAATTAAAAAGATCTTTTTGGTTCAACCCAAAATGATTTCTTTCCCATTGTTTGGAATTCCCCCTGTGCAAAAACTCCATTATTCATACTGCTCTACTGAATGGTATACCTTTGCTTTCCCTTGAGATTGGGTGAATTTTTCACACTTCAAAGCAGTTAACTCCAGTAGGGGTGGGAATGAATGTTCTAAGGGAACAGTGCTCAGCCACCAATTGTGCTACTGAGCATGGTGTTTGTTACAGATGATCCAATAAAAGCCTAATAAGCTGAGGGAGCAGCTGGCTGAGCTGACAAGAATGCTGTACACAATACACATCACGAGGTGCTGAGCAGCTGCCTTAGAGAGTTAATATTTCATGGAAACAGTCAGAAGCATTTCTGTCACTTGCTGGCCTTCCTGACTGCCCCTGTTCACACTACTAAATGCAGCTCCTAATTACACTCAAGTAAGATACTGTTCCTGATTGGCAATGACAACGTTCAGTAACAGTCCTAAAAACTGCACTGGGTTGAACTCGAGCACCTGTGTCCTAGGCATATTCTGTTTTCTCTTCTCATCAGTCCTATTCCTCTCAGCACTGTTCAGCTCAGTGCAGATGATGAGCACTACAAAAAATGTTTGTGTCTTCTTAATCCCATTGTAAAGTCATAAGCAATCTCCATTAAACCCTTGCAGCTGGTACTGCAGCAGTTCTCAGGTCTGGGGCTGTGTGGAAACCTCTCCAAACCAAGGGTCTCAAATTCCTGGCCCACAGGCCAATCCTGGTCAGAGGAATTGTGCAATCTGGCTCTGGACTCCCAGCGGGATGGGGTAGGAGGTGTTCTGTTCCTTACCGGCCCTCAAACCCAGTCCCTTCCCACCATTCACCTCCATGACTCCCCATCCACTGAGCACATGGCTTTGGGGATCACCAGGGGCAGCAGCAGGAGCCACTGGGCAGGCGTACTCGCTCTACTTTGCAAGTGATACAAAACTGCTCCATATATTTAAGTCCAAAGCAGACTGTGAAGAGTTACAAAGTGATGTCACAAAACTGGGTGACTGGGCAACAAAATGGCATATGAAATTCAAAGTTGATAAATGCAAAATAATGCACATTGGAAAATATAATCCCAACTATACATATAAAATGACAGGGACTAAATTAGCTTTCACTGCTCAAGACAGTGATCTTAAGAGTCCTTGTGGATAGTTCTCTGAAAACATTTACTCAATGTGTAGTGGCAGTCAAAAAACCCAAGAGAATGTTGGAAATCATTAAGAAAGATGATGAAACAGAAAACATCATATTGCCTCGAGATGAGTCCACAGTATACCCACATCTTGAATACTGTGTGCAGATGTGGTCTCCCCATCTCAAAAAAGAGATATTGTAATTGGGAAAGTTTCTGATAAGGGCAACTTAGATGATTAGGAATATGAAATGGTTGCTGTATGAGGAAAGATTAATATGACTGGGACTTTTCATCTTCAAAGAGAGATGACTAATAAAAGATACTAGCAGGTTGTGCCCCATACTTGCTACACTCACCAGCCCCCCTCTCTGGCCACTTTCGCTTTCACGGCCAGAGAGCCTGATGAGAATTATTCTGTCGCACAGCAGGAAAAAATGCTTTATATATACAGAGAGATGATAGAGGTCTATAAGATCATGAATGATGTAGAAAAAAGTAACTAAGGGTGTGTTATTTACTTTTCAGAACACAAGAACCAGGGGATCATCCAATGAAATTAATAGGCAGCAGGTTTAAAACAAACAAAAGGAAGCATGGAACTCCTTGCAAGAGGATGTTGTAAAGACCAAGACTATAGCAGGGTCAGAAATGAGATTGATAAATTCATGGAGGATAGGTCTATCAATGGGCAGGAATGGTGTCCCTAATCTCTGTTTACCAAAAGCTAGGAATGGGTGACAGGAGACAGATTACCTTGCATTGACCATTATTGGAAGACAAGAAACTGAGCTAGATGGACCTTTGGTCAGACTCAGTATATATGTTCTTATGTAATTTTTTTAATTTACACATAAGATAAACAAAGCTATCAAGCTAATAGATAGTATGGCTACACTGCAGCAGGCAAGAGAAACTTCTTCTGAGAGAACAGCTGGGAGGGCAAACCCTCAAAGAAGTAATTGAATCAACTGAAAAAAAGTCCTGACAGTTGAGGGTTACACCAAAAGACAGGTGTAATTTTACTTAGAAATCCTGTCAGCTGCTCCAGGCATGACCGGGCTTCAGTTGTCAGTCAGAGAGAGCTTCTCCCTAGACAGTCTGGGAAGTGGGAGGGGACCCACTGCAGACTCCCTAGACCCGAGATGGTGAAGGACCCTATGGAGCAGAGGTGAGGCTCCAGGAGGAGGAGAGCTGAACAGAGTAGGTGGGTGGGTTGATGGCCAATTCTGTGCAGATGTTTTGAGAGCACTGAGAAGGAAGGGGAGGCTGAAAAAAGTAGCTAAGGGTGTATTATTTACTTCTCAGAACACAAGAACTAGGGTATCATCCAATGAAATTAATAGGCAGCAGCAGGTTTAAAACAAACAAAAGGAAAGAATGGGAGGCAGGATTCATTACTGGGCAGGATGCAGGCAGCTGTGGAGGTGAGAGCTCCTGCAGCAGGGGCCAAATATCACCTTATCCAGTAGGTGAGAGAGTAAGCAACATTAATTGTCACATGCACACACCTGGGGATGAGCAAGGGGAGCTCAAAAACTAAGGCACTGATGGGCCAATCATATGGTATTTGGGGGTCTGACTCATGATTTTTGAGGCCTTGAAATTGGAAATACTGTAGTAACCAGTGAAATCTCAGCATTAGTGTGTTAGGGCCTTGCATACACCTTTCAACAACATACAACAGTCTGCCAAATTGTGACCTTAAATGAGTCAGAGGTACTGCTGCCTGATCTAAGATTGCTTATACATTTCCAGTTACCACCCTTAGGGTTGACAAGTTCTTTGTCCCAGGATTAGGCCCAGTATTCATATTATTCTATGGATGGGAACCCTTGTGTGCACAGATGCAACACTCACACTATAGGAACTCTTGTATAATTGCAAAAATCGTTAATTAATTAATTTAGCACAATCACAAACACCCCAACTTAATAAGATAAATAGGGACTGTACATCTATATTTCCATACCATATACTCACACCATTCCTTCTAGAATAACCTGAGTGTTACCCATCATCTTCCCCATCACCTTGACCTTCCCCATCATCACCAGTGGCCATCATTCTGGAACCTCCCAAGGACTACATCTCCTCCTACTACTGCCCCTAGGCTAGGATGCCACTTTTATCATCTGTTACTCTGATGTTGTTATGTTTGATGCATATTCAGTAGGGGATGTTTCCTTTTCTTCTTATTTGAATTTTCTCACCATACTAATGGTGAAGTGTCTTTTTCCAATAGGTCAGTATATCACCTATTATTTTATGTGTCAATTCGTTACCATTCGTTACTTTTGCAGTTGTCTATCACATTTATTATTTCTGTCCTACCTGGTTATTTGGTCTGGTCTCAACTGGTTGTTTCAGGTTTTTCTAAGTAATGGTGTCCCCTCTAAGTTTGAGGGTATTCTTCGAAATGCCTATACCATGGAGAGTCCCTCCATCTTACTACCATCTATTTAGGTAAAAGGGTCCTGAACATATGTGAGCTAACTGTGCTTTCTGGAAAAACAACAAATAAACTAACAAAACATGTAGATGGTATTAAGAGTTTTTGTGGGTACAACCCACTTTTTCAGATGAATGGAGTATTAAAAGTCCTGTTCCAAAATAAATAGGGGATTGGGGTTGGGGGAGGAATGGAGAAGGAAGGGGAAAAAAAGGTCCCAGACAAAAATACTAAATTTGCCTTAGCTCAACATACAGGATGTGGCCTGTAAGTCTCCTGTGTTACAGCCAAACGGACTATTAAACCTACCATAGATTATTATAATAAACATATAATTAAAACCATAAGCAAATGATAAATTTATGTATCTATAGGCTAGCAAGCAGTTTAGCTACATAGGCTACAGTATCAAACATTAAAGTTTTTTTTTCTTTTATAGGAAACTTCTCAGTCTATTCAAAACTGCAAAAATGGTTCAGTGATAGCTGGACCAAAGGACATTGTTAATCTATCACTGAAAGCGTTACCCTTTACTGTAAAGGGTCTCATTATGTGAGAAAGCTATTGTTCAAGACAGAATACTGATCCAATATCCATTGCTTTGAGACAAGTTATATTGTTTGGGGTTTTTTTTTCCACCCTTTCCAGCTTGACAGGCTCTAGAAAGTACATCCAGTGATAACGTTCTCTTCTCTTTAGATGCACATGTTTGGAAATATATGAAAGTACCTCTATCAGTAAAGTTTTTGAAGATCCAGGAATCATTGTCCAATATTCACCCACCTTTCTTTACAATTTTAATAGTTAAATGATAACTGTTTCAAATAGATTTTGAATAGATTCCAATTAAAGAGATTCAACTGATATTTGAAGGGAATAGCAGATGCTCATATGCAGTGCATTTCATTACTAGTCATAAACTGCCCTCAGTTGTGTTCCAAATATCCCTCTCTCCATTATTAGTCAATCATTATACCAATCACTAATAAAAGAGGCATCACGATCTAAGAACAGCTAGCCACTGGAGGGCCACCAGACTCTTTGTTCACCTGAGCGTCCACAGGCATCAAGCCCTGCAGCTCCCAGTGGTCATGGTTCACCTTATCTAGCCAATGGGAACTGCAGGAAGTGGTACAGGCTAGGCCACCACTTTGCACAACTTCCATTGGCCAGGAACATGAACCACAGTCACTGGGAGCTGCGGGGCTCGATGCCTCCAGATGCTCAGGTAAACAAAGCATCTGGCAACCTGCCAGCAGCTAGTCTTGACAAACCACCTGTGACCTAGTTTAGAAGAATGAGCCAGGATCTCTGAAATGCAGATTGTAAATTTGTCCTAATTAGTTAGGGCAAATTACTTAACCACTCTGCGCTCCTCTTTGTCTGCATATGAAATAGGAGTATTACTGCTCCAGTTCCCTAAATGACAGTTAATTAAGATTTGCACAACTTTGAAGAGGTAAATAACTTTATAAATGGTAAATATAATTAACACAGCTGTAAAGTTACGTGTGTAAAAAAGTGTCTGAAAATGACTGAGAACTCAAACATTGGCTGGACACCAACTGTGAATCCCAGTTTTATTCCCAGTTTTATTCTAAGCAAAAAAGAGCTCTAAAGTATGCTTGTAGCTGTTTCCATCTCTTCATGGTGACTCACCAGACATTCTAGGCTTCAGAATGTTGTTGGGAGATAGTGTGAGAGCTGGTTATTTGGCACTTGGAAAGATGTGTAAATTTGTGAGAGTTGTAAATGAGGGATTTGTATGAAAAATGTGTGTGTTTGGCATTATTGGATGCACTTGTATGCTGTGTGGGTGGCTGTGCTTATTTGCATATAGGGGAGTTGTGTTGAGCATGGGTATGGCAAACAGGCCAAGTATTCCATCGTCTCTGCAGTTTCTCTCATGCAACCAATGAATTAAGTAAGGGTGGTGACTTTGATCAAGATGATCTGTGATTCTTGGCATGCCATAGATACAAGTTTTATTGGAGCTGTACACAACATGGGCATAATTCATAAAGTCAAAGTGGTTGAGAATTACAAAACTCGATAGCAATGACCCATCAAACCAAGCCCTTTCAACCTGGGCACATTCTGAATCAAAAGCTCTCTTAACTATGCAGGTTGTTATTTCTATGCTTCAAATGGAAATACAGTGTGACTATCCCAGAATCCTCTTATACAGATACTGTATGAGCATTAGTGGGATTAGCAAACAAGAAGTGAGGAAAAGCTAGGAAAGACATTGAAGGAAACTGTTCCTTAAACCTGGACTTGATTTTGTCTGGTTCAGTATATGAAGTTTTCCTGAGGAGAAGAGAAGAAAGCCACAAACCAAAAGCAAACTGAGCATGAATATTTCAGTATATGTATGTAACAAGATTCTCACACTTCATGGAGATCTTGACCATTTCAAATCTATGGGGAAATAAAGAAATTTCACTTTGAAAGGTATTTTTTTCTTGTTTGTTTTTCTTGTAAGTTGTAAAGCTTTGGATTATTTCAAAATGCATTGGATTGTCCACTGAGTTAACATTAATAAGGTTCCAAAATTGGAAGTCATGCTAATAATATTCTGCAATCATATTTATGATAGGTGGGATGTAATGTTCATTTGAAATCCCCCATGCTTTAATTCCTTTAATCTTCTTTGTCAAAGTGGTTGATACTGAAGCTAAGCTACATAAAAAGGTTGAAGCTTTGTAAAATTGTGTTAATATTATAGTCTGCATTACTGTCATACTAAATATGCACATTCATACAAAGAAAAAAGGTACGTGAAAAAACTACAAATTCAATGACATGCTTACTTAAATCAAATACTTTGAGTCCACTTTAGCACTGGAGTAGGGTAGGATTTAGGACAATGTTTTCATACTAAGGATGGTTTAGGTATGAGTGTAATCGATACAGGCAGGTGCTGCAGCAGATCTTAAGTGGTGAGTTAGCCCATACCTCTTGCCTTTCCATTCATGTTTCTAGTGGGCAGACACTGACACAGACCAACCTCTTTTTAATCACACGTGCAAACATATTCACCCCAGCTCTTGTTCACTCTTGACCTAAGAGAAGATACAGCTCACCTTTACATCTGAAAGGCCAGAGATACCTAAATCATTGGGCCAACTTCTACTACTTTAACAACAAATTTTAAATTACAATAGCACACACACTTTCCTTGAGCCAGGACTTTCCATCACAATAAACCTAACATGACTGGCATAAAATCTTTTTCTGACATCATGTTTCTAAGATATTATTGTGGGGAAAAGAGTATACTGGAAAAGGGAACACAATGAAAATATTTTGATAGTTAATGATTAGAATGCAAAACAGTCTTTAAATAAAAGGACCATCCCCAGATTTTTTAGGTCTGAGGTATTGAATGTAGCCAGGAAAACTGATCTGCAGTGCTATTGTTAGAGCTTGAAATTGTGAATTATTTTCTTTTTTTCTACACCCATTAAGGGGATTTCTTCATCTTCACACCTGCCTGAAAACTTTGATCAGCACTTTAAGGAAAGAAAAAACCCTCTTCAAAAAGGGATTTTGAAATTAATTTAGGGAAGTCCTATAGACACTGTTATACTGGAGATCAGACTACATTATCACAATGATTCCTTCTAGCTTTATAATCTATGAAACCTGCTTATCACAACAAGCACGTTTCAACTCTTGTCTTATAAATGCTAATCCATAAGATTCACAACAGCTAAAAAAATTAACAACAGAGGTTATGTATATAAATCACTCACTGAAGGAGCAGAGGAGCTTTTTTACAAAATGGCTGATTTTAAAAAAGGGTGCATAACACCATTATTATCCCAAACAGTTTATGCAGTCAGAATTGATATCACTATATTTTATGCCAAACATGGTCCCAAAAATAAATAATATTAATTGCATCACATTTGCCAATTTGTAAGCAGAACTTATACTATGTAGACGTAAATTTTTTAAAAAGCTGTCATATCGGGTATTTCATTTTGTGTGGTAAATAGAGCCAGGCAAGAGGTATTCCCCCAGTTAATGTTTCCCATTGTTTCCTCCAGGACCATTAATATACCATGTCATAAACACTTATTTTTATCAATGTGGGTTTTGTTATTATTGTTGATTTTTCCCTCTCAGTCTACTTTGATTTACCTCTTTGCATTCAGCAAGATAAAATCACCACGGTGAGCTGAAGGGCATATGATATTTCTAAAAAATACTACATATAACTCTCTCATTCTCCACAGTTCCTAATGCTATAAAGTTAAAGAAGTGTCACTCTTTTTAATTTCACATTGAAGGGTGTGTGTGCAGGCCATATTTAGGGTGATTCTTTTTTACCTCTGCTAGGACCCAAATGACTGAAACAATGCAAGACTGGAGAAACCTGAATTCTCTGCTCTGGAATGATGCATGTGGTTTTAAGGATATCAGCCATGGCAGGGAGCTGAAATACAGGAGCAATGTAATCTTGATTGGGCTAAAAAGGAAAAATAACAAATAATGAGATAGCATTCAGACTTACTGTATAAAAGATGATCTATTTTTGCAGAACAACTAACTTTACAAATATTCAGCCAAATCCTACTTGACTTTTGCATTCAAAAAGTCCTTGTGAACTAAATAAGAGTACTATTATGGGTAAGGCAAGTGAGATTTGTCCCAAGATTTTTACAGTTCACATTAGCAAAACTCCTCTTCACTTCCCATTACCTCCATATCACACAGAAATGCTGGTGGCGCCAATTAAATCCATCTATCATATGCTTTCCTGTATCATTGCTTGGAAAATATAAGAATAGTATTTGTCTTGGTAGTTATAATATACTTACAGAAAGTCAGAGGATCACGTCTGCTTATAATATCCCCAATATCCCCAAATATTACAAAGGGACATGGTTCAATATTTAAAATATCTAAATATCCTACCCAAAGGCTAGTGATCAATAGGAACTCAGTCGGCCCAGTGGCTTTGCCAAGGATGGTCCCTAGTAAAGCAGAGGGAGCCCATTTCTAAGCCTCTTCATCTCAAGCACATCATATATTTGAATCCTTTGATATGGATTTCTGATTTTCCATGCTGACAATTTTCTGATCAGACTGGCCGCTTTGGTGCCACTGTCAATTGCTTTTCACAGTTGCTGTAGCCATTGGCTATGCTGTACTGATCAGGCCATAAGAAATGTTAGAATGTTAGAAGAGATTAAAGCTTTTGGGATAATTCCTAATCTATTGAGGAAAAATAAACATTCAAGGGGAGTACTGAAGTACTCCTTCCTGGAGGTCATATTAGGGTATGTCTAGACTACATCCCTCTGTCGCCAGAGGGATGTAAATTATACATACTGAAATTGCTAATGAATACCCCAGGAGAGGTGCAGTGGCTGAGGCAGCCTTCCTCTGCTTCTCCTGCTGCTGATGGTGAGTGCAGAGTGGGGGAAACCCCTCCCTCCCTTGCTACCCCCAACAGCAGCTGACTGGCCCCTTGCCTCCCACCCATGATGTTTGTATGTGACCCTTCATGCCCCTGTGCATGTTGAATAATACAGAGATTCTGAGATGGATCTTAGAAGCTGGTGTCTACTATTCCTTTGGGAGTAGCAGACCTAAGGGTTCAATGGAACAGGGACTAAGAATTTCAGAGAAGCACTTGGAGTACTTAGGGATTGGAGTGTGCTATTGTTTACCGGTATGGAAAGAGCAAGGCCTGCAAAGACCTGGAAGGAAGTGCTTGTTTTGCCGGAAGCTGTTATTTCCAGAGAGCTGATCCACAGCAGAAAAAGACAAAATTTTCTCATGTTAAGGGCAGGTGTTAGAATAGAAGCAAATACCAGAATAGAAGCAAAATCTCCATTTTACAGTTTTAAAGCAATACTATTAGGCACTTTAGTGCCATGACAGGTCACTCAAAATATAATTGGCTTTAACACGCTCAATTGTTAGCAGGAAAATTGTTTGTTTGCAGCCAAGAAGCATTATGAAAGGTGTAAAAAAATCATTCTGCCATTTGGAAAGACATAATTGCCAAATGGATATATGTAACCAAAACTCCACTGACCATTATGAATGAAACCAGACCATCAGCAAGTGGAGGGAACAACTTCTGCAATGTTACCAACAGTAAAGTAAAGGAAGATATGAGCCTGGTAAGTCACATACCCAATCTATTCAAACCACATCCCATATGCCTTTTCTATCAAGCAACATTTACTAGACAAATTTAATATACTGTGCATGGAGAATAGAGCATTCTCCCAGACATACTAGGTGAAAGTAGCACATATCATTCTGATTGAGACCAGGGAGAACCCCCCATATTCATTCAAATGTGAATTTTTATGCACTTACTCTAAAATGAAGAAAAAAAACCCACCCTAACCTTTTGTGAACAGGTTTGGTATTTATCAGTGATCCTGCTTATCTGAAATAAGTGTGATTGGCTGAAGTAATATGGTATTGGGAAAGCTGATTAGTTGTGATGTAACATTCCGTGAATCTACTGTGGGTGTTGGCAAGAGCGGGAAAGTGGAGTTAGCTGCTTCTTCATTTCTTATGTATTATAAAGACTACAAAACTATATTTAAGTGGCTGCTAATAACTTAAAGAACAAGACCGACATTCAAGCTCATCTAAAGAAGTGGATTTTGCCCATGAAAGCTCATGATACTAATACACACACACACACACACACACACACACACACACACAAGTCTCTAAGGTGCTACAGGACTACTTGTTATTTTTAAAGTTACAAACTAACACGGCTACCCTTCTGAGATTTTGGAAACTAGATACATTAAATCAGGATTCTATATCTATATTCAGTCTCATAAATTAGTGGTCAGAGTTGCAAGTGCTCAGCACTTCTAAAAATTAGTGAATTTTAATTAGAAGCTTAAGTATGGATTTAGTAGTAAAGCTTACAGTCTACAAATATAGACACACAAACTCGCCAATTTTAGCATCATAGCAAAAGGAACAGGGATAATTAAAGGAGAAAAAAATCTCTTTTTTCTTCTACTTATATAGGATCAGAAGATTTACCTGGTGCTGTTCAGGTCTTCAACTCAAATAAGTTTTGTTTTTTCTTCATTTAAATTTTCTAGAGTGGGGTGGGGGATAAGGGGTTCAATATTCAGGGTGACCCTGAGGGAGAGGAGAACCCCAAGCCCTCTATCCTCACAGCAGCTTGAGGCCAAGTGAGAAGAACCTGCAGTGGGCACAGCCAGGGAGGGGTGCATATCCACGGCAGGGGGACAGACAGACAGGCAGACACAAAAACACTCTGAAATATATAGTAGATATATAGTTCTTTTCTCCACCCTGCTCCTGATGGTCCAATGGAATTATAGCTGGTTCTCCCATCTCTGGCCCCTTGCTGCCTTCCATGTGGTCATCTGCAGTATAACTGTCTCCTGTATCAGACTCCTCTCTTTGCATTTTATGAGAAACAATTAATTCCAGGAACATCCCATTTTCCTGGCACAACCAAACCCTGACCTTGCTTTAAGTTATGGTGAGAGAAAGCTGCATACCAAATTTGGTGTTCCTAGCTCTTACCACTAAATAGTTCTTGAACAAATGGACTAACAGATAGACAGACAGACACACATTTTAAAATATATGTGTACATTTTGCATTGGATCATACCAACTCAATTAACACAAATACATGATTCTTAGTGTGCAATATTGAAATACCAACCAATCTTTAGTTATCAGCCAGTTAACAATCAGATGAATGAGTTAAGGACCTGAAACCCCCAATTCAGAGTTCAACTGAAAATCTTTGACACAACACATTTTAATATCTTGGAACCAAAACAACACATTGTAATCAATGCTCATTTAATTATCCTTTTTAGCCTGCAAATCTCTTATGGATCCAATCCAGCAATAGTATCTGTGTGTGGATGAATTATTCTGTCCACACAAAATCCTATTATCTTCAACGAGATTCCATAAAGGTGTACGTGCTCACCTTGTGGATCAGTTTGCAGGGTCAGAAACTATAAGAAGAGTATGCTTGCATAATACAAATAGTTTTTAAAATGCTTGATGAAAAGCCATTACTGAGCATGCCTGGATTATACATGATAAAAAGTTGAAAATCAAGGAAACTGTTTCCATTCAATATTTCATTTGCATTTTTTTCTCAGGATTGGTTTTGGTTGAAATGTTCCCATAAATTCTATAGGTGACTGAAACACACTGTACCCCATGTGACAGCACCATGTTCACCACTTTAATGTTGTGATATATTTTGTACAAATTATGCCTTGTGAAGAATAATCTGAAAATGCACAATCTAGTGAACATCACTGTCCTGTCCAAATGTGTGTATCAACACTGTATGAAGCTAGGAGATTTTGCTACATGTTTCTTCTTGAAGTATGTTGGAATTCTAGTACCTCAGGCTATGGCTACCCTAGGGCTATGTCTACACTCACGGCTTCTTGCGCAAGTATGGCCGTTCTTGCACAAGAATCCGCAGAGCGTCCACACTGCCTGCCCGCTCTTGCGCAAGGAAATTTACAGTACGGCGTGGTAAGAGAGTGCTTCTTGCGCAAGAGCTATGCTCTTTTTTAACAGGTATAGGCCCTTTTGCGCAGGAGCTCTTGTGCAAGAGGGCAGTGTGGATGCTCGGCAGGGATTTCTTGCACAAGAAAGCCCTAATGCTAAAATGGCCATTAGAGCTTTCTTGTGCAAGAGAGCGTTCACACTGCCATGGGTGCTCTTGCGCAAAAGCACAGCTCGCACATGGCAGTGTGGACATTTTCTTGCGCAAGACTTCTTGTACAAGAACCCTTGCGCAAGATATTCTTGCGCAAGAAGCCACCAGTGTAGACATAGCCTATGAGTTTTGCCACAAGAGTTTATGCAAATGAAGCATGGATTAGCATTTTCCTGTGCTTCCTTTGCATACTCTCTTTCATTCTGTTTTTGTGCTAGGGGTTTTTGCACAAAAACAGGCAGTGTGGCCATGGCCGTTTTGCGCAAAACTCCCTTTTTCTGCAAAATCCTTATGCCTGTACCAAACTGGGAGGGGTTGCAACTGCTTTGGAGGATAGGATCATAATTCAAAATGATCTGAGGTAAACAGGATGAAGTTTAATAAGGGCAAATGCAAAGTACTCCACTTAGGAAGGAACAATCAGTTTCACACATACAAAATGGGAAGTGACTGTCTAAGAAGGAGTACAGCAGAAAGGGATCTAAGGGTTATAATGGACCACAAGCTAAATATGAATCAACAGTATGACACTTGCAAAAAAAGCAAACATGATTCTGGACATCAGAGAGGTTTTCAAGTATCTAAAAGGGTGTCACAAAGAGGAGGGAGAAAAATTGTTCTCCTTGGCCTCTGAGGATAGAACAAGAAGCAATGGGCTCAAACTGCAGCAAGGGAGGTTTAGTTTGAACATTAGGAAAAGCTTCCTAACTGTCAGGGTGGTTAAACACTGGAATAAGTTGCTTAGGTAGGTTGTGGAATCTCCATCTCTGGAGATATTTAAGAGCAGGTTAGATAAATGTCTATCAGGGATGGGCTGGATGGTACTGGGACTGGACTGAATGACCTCTCGAGGTCCCTTCCAGTCCTAGTATTCTATGATTCTATGATTTTGCGGAAAAAGGGGGTTTTGCGCAAAACGGCCACAGCCAGACTGCCTGTTTTTGCACAAAAACCCCTAGCGCAAAAATGGAACAAAGAGAGTATGCAAACGAAGCACGGGAAAATGCTAATCATTTGCATTGCCTCTTGTGGAAAAACTCATAGTGTAGACAAAACCTCAGAGACAACAAGGGACTGACTACAGGCATTAGAAAGCTATTAATTGTTCTAGCAAACGTTGGTGAGCAGGGAAGACTATAAACTAAGCAACGTACAATTCACCTGAAAGATAGTTTCAAACCTCACATGTGAAGGGGAAAGAAGTAATCCTCAAAGAGAGGAGGTTGACATAAAATAAAAGAATGACCTCTTCCCCCCAGCCATCTTTGGGCCCAGCACCTATCATACTTGAAAAAGAACATAAGAAGTGCTGGGAACCAGGGTCCTAGCTGGAAGGCTTTTGGGTGAGAGAAACCCTTCTGCTTATTAGCTATGGTAAGTTTTAGGAATTAAGTTGTTTGTTAATTTTAAGGGTTTTTTTTTTTTGTAACCCTCTCGGTTTTATATGTCTTATCACTTATAATCACTTACTATCTACCTTTCTTTACTTAATACACTTATTTTATTGTTTTATCTAAACCAGTATGCTTGATTGAAGTGTTTGGGATATCTCTACTCTGATCAATGGGGCTGGTGTATTTTCATTGTCCTTTACTGGAATGATATCTAATGTATGAGCTTCTACAATTCAGTGGGCTACTGGACCATACAAGATGCATATTTCTAGACAGCAAACTTGGGACTAAGGGGTATGTGGGTGTTCCCTGTACCCATTCATAGATTGCAGGGCACAGCTTTCATGTACTCAGCTGGGAGTGACTTTGCATGCTGGTGACAGTGAGTGGTCAGCATCTAAAGATCACAGTAGAGTACTGTAAAAAACATCCCAAGCTGGAGAGCTAAGGGGACACATCAGCTCAGCAATTCAGGTTGCACCTTGGGGAATGTCAGAGTGAGGAAGGAGATGTTAGAATTCTGTTTTCTGCAAGAATTAGGCAATACAAGATGAATGGTGTCCTATAGAGAGACAGGAAACTTCTCATTATACTTCATCTCTTCCTTTGTTTCTCCCTTTAGAAAAAAATAAGTTATCTAGCCTGCAGGGTTTTGACTCTTTCTGTATGAAAATAGAATAGTCAGTAACAAGAAAGAAAGAAAGGATCAACTCCTTTGGGTTTGTTTTGAAGACTATAGCCCTAGAGTGGACAAACTGCCTACAAAATGTAATTGCAAAGTACAAAAAGGTATTGGAAAACCAAAAGTTTAACAGCTTTTGTCTTCCCATAAAATACGTGGTTTGTTCCTTCTGTGCCTAATCTGAATTTCTCTGCAACAGAAGATTGCAGCACAGAGAATGACCTCATCAAGAAGTGTGGGACCCTAAGGACTAGAATGTCAGAGTGACTCTGTGGCAACAATAGGACATTGACCTATACCCCTCCACAGGTGACCAGAAGTGAGGAAGGGATATTTAGTCCCATACACGTGCAGGAGAAAGGTTTTTTAATCTAGCTCAGGTGAAGCAGCACCCAGTCTCCCTCCCAAGCCAATAATTAACAGCCAGGTTTTGTCATGATTCTCTGTGGGCATTATACTAGTCATTTCTTTCTTTCTTTCATGGGGAAGGGGAGGGAGAAGGAGGAGGAAGGCTAGGAACTCTGACTGGCCAAGGCAAAATGAGTTGTTTCTCACCTTCCCCCACAGCAGGCTGGAGGATGTACATGAAATTGGGACTAAGCCATGATGTCATGACTTATTAAGTGCACATGGGAGGGGAATATCCAGTGCAGGTACTCCACAGAGAAGCGCATGACAGTTCCCCATGTTCACCTTTTTTCTTTAACAGAACTATGATACACTTTGTATGCCTTGTGAGGTATCATTTTAAAATTAATCATCTGCTGAACATTACTGACCTGATAAAATATGGGCATCAACATTTTATGTGACATTATAAGATTCGTAATATTGCTGTGGCATGTTCCAAGTTTAGAAAAGCAGACCCAAATCATATTTTCAGAGACAAACTCACACTAGCCGCCCAGTCAGGTATCCGCATAATCAAATGAACTCTTACAGACGATCACCTAGTTAAATAGCCATTCTTTGGCAGGAAGAAGGTTGGAAGCAAGAATTTTACATATTGACAATAGAACAACTGGGGGGTTCCTGTGAAAACAGATCAACTGTTGATGGAGCCTCAGCTGGGGGTACTCTGAAAAAGGTGAAAAAGTTGTTTGAATAGAGAACACACACACCGCAAATCACTGCTCTTCCCCTCATGTCTACTCATGACAGCCACAATGTTCGAAAGACAAAGGAAGCATCATGGAACTTGGTAGGAGAGCCTGGCTAATGCAATCCTGTCAGACTGCTGTAAACTTTTGTTGAGAAAAAGCCTTAAGCTTTTAAAATTCACTTCGCTTTTTAAATTAGGTATTAGTTCACTATTTATCTTTTTCATTTTCTTTTGAACCAGTTCTGACTTTTATGCCTCATTACATGTAAACATTTCAAATCTATCTTCCTTTAATCAATGCACTTGTTTTATTGTGTTATCTAAACCAGTGTGTTTGAAGTGTTTAGGAACCTCCATTTCAGATAACAGGGTCTGTGCATATTGTTTTCCATGGATGAAATGATGGACTTTCTATCAGCTTGTATTGTCCAGGAGGGTGCTGGGCAGTATAAAAATGCACATTTCTGGGGGAAGGGCAGAGACTGGGAATTTGCTTTTATCATTCTGCATGTAATTCATGAGTGACTGGTCAAAGCATATAGCCAGGAGAGACTTTTCATGCTAGAGGCTGTGTGTAAACTGGCCAGGAGTAGTGATTCTCACAATAAAGAAGTGTAAAAGGACCCCAAGTAACCATATTGAGGAGGCAATGCTGTTTAGCTCTCCAGATTGTAATCTGGGGAATGTCACAAAGGGACATGTCAATGTTCCCTCTAATTGTTTCCATCTATAGGAGGATTTTTTTTTCATCCAGTAACAAAAAAACCTAGCTGTGGCCACTCAGCTAATCAGCTAGGCATTTGAATCTCTCCTGAGTGGCCACACAAGCACAAGGCTTACAGTGAGTACTGGGTATGGTAATCAGATAAAATAGACTGGTTAAAGATTTAACAGAGGTATTTGTTAAAGGAGCGAAATCAGGCATGTATGTGTTGGAGCCCTATGACTGGTACGGCCCAGAATCAATTCCTCTACTCCTTTATAGCCCCCTTTAAGCCTCTCTCAGCAGCAGGTTTGCTGGGGACCCAGAATGAGTAAAGAGGGAGGTGTGGCAGCAACACCCCTCCCTCCCACTATGTATAAAAATGATTATGGAATTATATGCACGGTATACTTTTATCTGCCAGGTACAACCTAACATTTAGGAAAAACACTGTGGCCCAATTAAACCACATCCAGTGTCTCCTATCCTTCTGGCCTAGTTGGACAAAGGTTAGCTTTACTTTATTACAGAGCTCAGTATAAGCACTGCTCCTTCATCCGTAATCCTCCACCCTCCTACATTCCCTTCTCAGTTTAAACTTCACTAAGCTACAGTCTTGCCATGACTACTCGCCATCCACTCGCACTGGGCTATATCTTTCTTTTCTCAAGGTTACCTAAATCCCATTGAAATAAATAATTGACTTGAACTGGGTTATATAAATGTCTAAGAAAAAGAACTACTGATAGACACATCATTTCAGCATTTAGAAACACTATTTTCAATTGTACTGTCAAGGTAAATAAGATGGGAAGTGGCAAAGGTTCTTTTCTTAATACAGACTCTAATATTTAAAGGTTATCTTACAGTTTTCCAATAAATAAAACAATACTGAAAAAAAATTGAGGGAAAAAAAAGAATCATTGTAATAAGAAAGTGTGAGAGTTCACGTATGCTTTAAGGGGAACTTACATCTTAGGTAGGAGAGTTTTTGTTCCTCTTTACAAAGAGGACCGGATTCTACAGTTCTTGTCAGATTAAATCATCACAGAAGGTAATTGGATGTTAACATATGCAGACACTTGCTGAACTTAGTTAATATAACCTTTGAAAAGTTAATACAAGCTGCTCTTTATTGGCTAACTATAAAGATAGCCATAATGACTATGTTAACGTGATGTACAGGATATATCTTGGTAATATCTGAGATACTGTCAGTCAACAATTGCAGAAAATATACTATAAACCACCACCAGCAGGAGGAAAAATAGGGGAAAAAACAGGATCTTTTCCCTCTTAATTTTGTAGCCTCATGGCCTAACTGCACATTACCTTCCATCTCTTTCTGTATTAGAATGTCCCAGTGATGCCAACCTTCATCACCCCTTACTAAATTTTCAAACAAACACTTTTGTGATTTCCTTCCATATTGCCATGGCACTGGAGAGGAGCTACCCATACGCACCTCTATCAGCCGTCAAAGTCTCCTTTGCCATGATGCCTTCAGAAAACTTGACAATAGTTAGGCTGTTGGCATGCTGAGACCACTGCCTAGCCTGCTGGCCAATACTGCCTTACTGTTTCCTATTACTTTCCTGTTTGTATGTCTCTATCTGTTGTGTATACTCAGCTTGTGTACTTTTTGGGGAGAGAGAGAGTGGTTTTATTCTGTTTTGTACAACACCTAGCACAAAGGAGTCGTGGTGTATGGCTGAACTTCCAAGGAACTGTAGTAATATAAGTAAAAAGAACAAATACTGAATTGTCCCATTTATCTCAGGATTAACTCTGAAACCAAAGTACCAATTTAAAAGGCAAGTTAACAATTTCATTGTTGATCAGGCTGACAGAAATCCAGCTAATCCACCCAATTCTAAACTGCCTCTTTTACCTTTTCAGATTGCACAAATTCCAGATATTCTCTACCTGGGTGTGAAAACTCAAGATTTTCCTACAATTCAGATATGTACTTCCAATTTAAAAGCCTGCATCACTTTGAACAATTAAAATGTAGGGGCAGAGTATAATGAATGCAATGTATTTTTAATCAACAGACACTTCTGTACAGATTATGGTTTTCATTTAATTAGACCCGCACATTTTTAAATGAGTCTGACACTGCTGCAGATTTTCTTCATTTGCTGCATCCAAGTGGTGCACAATGCTTGAAGCTGTGCTACAGGAATAAAGCCTAGCTTGCCTGAATTTTACTTTTATACACACACAGACACACACACACAAACAAAATCCCCAACTTTTGCTCTAGCCAGGGGCTGCTCAAACTCCACCACCACTCCACCCTTCCTCTGAAACCTTCACCAACAGCATGCCTCTTTTTGCCATCTCTGAGCATTAGTTCTCACTTTTCCTCCTGGTGCCTCTGAATGCAGCAAGACAGCTGTTTTGAGGGGTTGGAGGTGCAGTAAGGGAGGGGTAGGAGTAGATCAGTGGGGCTGCCAGCAGGTGGGAGGTGCTATGGGGAGGAGATCAGAGAGGGGAGCTTGACTACGAGTGGGCGCTGGGCAACCACTACATTTTATCTGTAATTCCTCTAGCCACAGAACATCAACAGGGTGTGTGGGTGTGGGTGTGTGTAGGGTTGCCAGATGCTTTCACAAAAAAATTGGTTGAGCAAAAAAAAAAAAAGAAAGGTTGCTGCGCCTTTAAATCCCCGGTCCCCTCCACTCCCGCCACACACAGACACGGCAGGGAAAAAATGTCCCCATGGGCCTTCCGTCCGAGAAAAACAGAAAATACCAGACATTCTGAGGAGGTTTTTTTTGCCACAAATACCGGACTGTCCAGGCGAAAACTGGACACCTGGCAACCCTATGTGTGTGTGTGTGTGTGTGTGTGTGTGTGTGTGTGTGTGTGTGTGTGTGTGTTAATATATTTATAAAGGAAACAAGAATAACCATCTACATGGATTTCATCTGCATATTCAAACTAGTGACTTCCAGTGAGGATGTGTTTACAGATTGGCAGTATAAGCCTTAAAACTCTTTGGGACATAAATTCCAAAATAGTGTACATGGGATAATGGTGCTTAGCTCCCCAGGAACTGTTGTATCTTAGAGCCAGATGGGGGCCCCTTATTCATACTGGTGAGCTGTTACACATATGGGTCCACTGCTCCTAATTTAGCAAGTGTTTTCAGCCACTGTTTAATTCTTGGATGAAAGGTGTTTTAAAGTGCAAATTTTTCTTGTTATTTAAAGGGTGAGAATCAGGATGCTCAAAGTGTACCTGACAAAGAGAAATGTCTTTGCATTCTCACAGCAACAGGGATAAAATTAAATATGAGTACAAAGACACTGCACTCTCAGGAGTCTCGTGGGTAATTCCGTCTCAAGTGCAACGTGCATTTCTTTTACTCATTAACTTATCAGTAGCCACCACTTTGGAACCATTCAAAAGTAAATTAGAAATTATTCATCTGGGTCTTTTCAGGTCACAAAAGAGCAAATCAGACTTCCAACCCTACGAGACTGAACAGCTATTATGAAGGCTGCAATGTAAACATAATGTGTTCCTCTTTCAGTGGCAGTGCATCTTGCCAAATGCTTCCAGTATCCATCAAAATTCAACAATCTGTTCACTGCCTCAGATGCTGCATTGAGAAGGCTGGATTTCTGGAGGGCAGTCAAAAAGAAACAGAAATAATAGAGCTGTGTTCCTTAGGCAACTGAACGACTGCCACTATTCATCCGCTCTCCAGTCAAGCATATGGCAGTAGCCAGAGTCAGCCCTAAGGAGTACTCAAAACAAGTGGCTGCATAGAACACCAAGATACACAGGTGCTTTGGGCTGATCCTTCCACTGAAAAGGTCTCTGTACAGGTCTCTCCTCCCGTCATATAAAGAAATATACCCCTTTTTGGCAGGAGTGGGACTAGCAGCTAGACTGGTCTTTTTTTTTTTTTTTTTTACTCATGCCAGATCCAGCAAATTGGGCCAAGGTACCTCCTTTAACTAACCCGGGTTGATTTTCATGTTACTAATGGAAAACAAAGTAGATTTTCGTTATTTTGTACAATTTCCTAGGCTTCTGGGCTTGAATAGCAACAATTTTAACAAAAGAAGAATGTATTGGCATTACCTCACTTATGTGAAATCCCAAATTACTCTGTAAGAAGCAAAAATATATTGGTTTGATGTTATGTATTTTTAAACTGGCATATAGTGCATTATTTAAAAGTCATATCATAAAATGTAGAAGAAAGACTATGCCTACTTACATCTTACACATCCTTCATAAAATATGAAGTATTATAATTTTGATTCATTGGGCAGCTGTGAAATATACAAGGCTAGTTCTGGTGGTAGCCACAAATTATACATCTCAAATTACTTACAAAGGCCCAGAATGTGCCACCATTAATGCACACGTGAAGAAGGCCGGTATAAGTTCAAAAGCTTCTTTCTCTCACCAACAGAAGTGGACCAATAAAACATATTACCTTACCTAGTTAGTCTCTCTCATATTCTGGGCCAACATTATAAAACAGCAATGTCTATCATTATCATTGTTGACTAATAGCTTACTATATCAATAATCCCTCATTTCAACAGGACTACCTGAACAGGTCCTACTCAATAAAAGTAAGAATGGCAAGATTTGTAGTGGACCAGGTCCTTAGCTGGCATTATGTTGATTAACACCAGCTAAAGATTTGGCTTGGTACAATTTTTCTTTCCTCTCCCTCTAGCTTCCTTTTTCATCTCTTTCCTTCTGTCTTTTTATTATCCCAGAGCACCCTTTAGGGTATGTCTACACTACAGAGCTTTGTCAGAAAAACGGCCATTTTTCTGACAAAACTTGCTGAACGGCCACACTGCAATCACATTCTTTGAAAAGTAAATTGAAAGAACAGAGGTTTTTTTCCCGACGTTGGCAATCATTTTCCTATGAGGAAGAATGCCTTTTCCCAAAGAGCTCTTTTGGAAAAAGGTGTGTGTGGACGGGGAGGAGGGTTTTTTTCCAAAAGAGGAGGCCTTCAAGAAATAGCACACGTGCCCTGGTGGCCACTCCATACAAAGTAATCACAACTCTATAGCTCCTGTCTCCTGGCCCCTCTTTAAGCTGCAGGCACTCTGGACAAGCCTTGTGGAAGGAAGCCGGCCTGAGAGCAGCAACTCACCACGCAGCTCTCCCTGCCACAGGCCTTGCCACTCATGGCTCAGCCTCAAGCCCCCGCGATCCCCCTGATCCTCTCAAGAAGTAGCCCCAGGGGTCCCAGGACCTACCCAGGGCACCAAGAGGTGGGCACCTTCTTGGTCCGGACCGAAGATCCTGCCCCTCTTCAAGCTGTGGGGTGAGGAGGAGACCTTGCAGGATCTCTGGGCCAAGCGCCGCGATGTGGACATTTATGGCTGGATGGCCAAGTCCCTGGTGGAGCACAGACACCCACCCCAGACCTTGGAACAAGTCCGGAGTAAGGTTAAGGAACTCTGCCAGGGATATGTCTGAGCCACAGAGCGCAGCTCGTGATCAGGGGCAGGACCCCACACGTTCCACTACTTCAACGAGTTGCACCAGATCCTGGGGGATGAGGAAATGTCTTCTCCACCCATCCTCATGGACTCCGGCCTGGAGATCCCCGTCATCACCCAGCTGGAGGTCTTGGAGGATGAGAAGCAGGAGGACCAGGGCCAGGTGGAGGAGGAGGAGGAGTGTGACAACGTGACCCTCTCCCTGGAACGAGCCAGGATGTCTCCCAAGCCTCCTCGGAGTGAGTGGTCTCACTTTGTCACACACACAGGACGGGGGATGCACTGGGAGTGCGGGGGCAAGTGTCGCTTGGGCTGCTCGGGCTAGACATCATGCTGCAGTCT
The DNA here is from genome assembly GCA_019425775.1 of Rafetus swinhoei. Classification (NCBI taxonomy): domain Eukaryota; kingdom Metazoa; phylum Chordata; order Testudines; family Trionychidae; genus Rafetus; species Rafetus swinhoei. Next base: position 163,144,243 of record CM033424.1, read on the forward strand.
GTGGTGAGCTTCCAGAGGACTATTGTGACCTGCTTCTCCAGGGGGATGGCTTGCCACAGGTGGATGTGGTGTCTCCGGAGGGTGGGGATGAGCCAGGCACACAGCTCCAAAAAGGTGGCCTTTGGCATGCAGAAGTTTTGGAGCCACTGCTGGTTGTCCCACCAGTCCGAACTGGTGTCGAGCCTCCAGAAATGCCTCTCCACTGTGGGGTGCAGTTGCCAGAGTGTAGCACCAACACCCAGGGAGAGGGTTCCCAGGATGAGTTTGGGGTTGATCCTGTTCAGGACCAGGAAGACAGCTGACACAAAATGCTGTAAAAACTGCAGCATTGCTGTGTGAGGCCATCCCATGCCCAGGCTCCAGCTCCATAGCACAAAGAACGAAGCTGTGGCATCCACAAAAGCAGGACAACCACAGCAGGCACTGCGAGAGCTTTGCTGTCCCTCGAAGAGGCAGGCAAGCACGCAGCAGAAGCAGAGAAATGGCTGTCCAAGGGGGTCCCTTTAAGCGTGTCTCTGCAAGGCTCTGGCACCAGCACTCGGAAGCAACTGGTGACCTCAAGCCCTGGCTGAAGTGGTTCCGGGTGGCCTTTTATGTGAGAGAGCATCCAATCAGTATGGACGCTCTCTTTTGAAAAAGCGCCTTGCTTTTTCGATGCTCTTTTGTGTGTGGTCGCTTTCTTTCGGAAGAAGTTTTTCAGAAGCTCTCTTCCGAAAAAAGTTTCTTCCGAAAGAATCCTGCAGTCTAGATGTAGCCTTAGATGCACTTAATGGTCACATGGCACCAATTTGTTTCTCGTCTTATTATTACGACAGTAGAATTTAGCAAACAATGATTTTTTCCCAAATCATTTTGAACTTATCCCCCCCCCCCCCACACACCACATACACACACACAGTGATCACAAACACATCAGCAGTTCCCTGCTTTCACCCTGAACACAAAGGAGAGACATACATGAGCACATGAACTTTAGTGCATAATCTACAAAGTTAAGTGGAAATTAAAGCCATTAGCTCACAACTGCCACTTACCTCTGCTCTTTGCCCAATGCACTGATGAAACCTCTAATGAGAGTATAATTTCTTTTTCAAATATTGTACTCCGGAAACCTTTTTCCTTTCATAGGTTAAGAACACTGGAAGAGAAAGGCTACTTCTCAGTCCCTTTTCCTCTCACATTACTTTTATGCTAGCATAGCTTCACTGGCTCCAGTGTGTTTATTCCAATGTTACATTGTTATGAGAGGAGACTCAGGCCTCTTTCTTTTACAGCCTTTATAAACATATAGAACTAGACTGCACCCGGTGCCAGCCATCTACCCTCCAGCAAAGACCCTTCTCTCCCTCCCCATGGGCACTAATGAGTAAGATAAAGAGCACAAGAAATTAATCACTAATGAGCACAATAAATTATTCCTTCCTGTTACTACTGGGGGGCACAAATCACCCTAAGGCATAGAACTGGCAAGGGTTGAGTCATGATCCTGCTCCCAATCTATAAGCTCCAAGAGAGCTATTGAAGTACTCCAGCACAGGAAGTATGTTTCACCAGCCAAATGGATAATGGAGGCTGGGCATACCTCCTTGTACTAAGGAGCAGACCTCTTACAACACCAGCCATCCCTAGAACTCTCCTCTAATGTGAGGATATGCCTCTAATATAGGCAAGGAAAATCACATGATCTGACCCTCTTCCCTTTTTGTTTTTCAATAATTCAAAAAAATGTAGGTATTAGTCTCATATCTAGTCACTCTTTGAAAGATCCACAGGTCATCACTGCAGCTTTATGTCTAGAAAACAAAAAATTTACTCTCCTTAAAAAGGTATAGTCTGATTGATGTACAGTAAAACTTGCATTATCCAGCACTTTACCAACTGGAAAGCTCTAAAAAATAGCATTTCTGATATTTCCCAATACAAATCTTCAATCTAGTAACTGGGACCAATGCCAAATCTAACCAGAATTAATGCTATTTGGGACCAGAGTATTTCTGGGAGTAGTTGGAGTATGCTTTAGTTATTTGAGAAAAGCCAAATGTTGTTCTTTCTGTTTCTATCCACCACTGTGATTGGTTAGTTTATTACTGTCTTGTGTTTATTGTAAGATATCAACGCCACCCTAATATTGTGGCAACCAAAATACCAGCAAAAAAAGCAAAGGTGAGAAGTATAAGATAGTTATGCTGACATTCAAACAGAAAACAGATATTTGTATATGTCTTGAAAAGAAAATGGTTTGATCCAAGAGTACCATGTTGGCTGTCCACCATATGTGACACCGAGGCTCAGAAAGGGCAATTGCTCAAATTTTACTAGATGTGAATCAAACAAAGCCATTGGACAATGCTGTGCACTGCATATGCCTAAATTAGAGCAGATAGAGAGTGTTTTATATGAATGGCTTTAAGTGAATTAATCAGAGGGTGCCTGTATCTCCAGTCCAATGCTTGTTGAAAAGGCAAAAGATATTTTATAAGTAAATGCAATTGACTGAGCCATGTGCATTTTCTGATGGATGGCTTTCATGTTTTAAACCTTGTCATGTTATTAGAAAGCTAGATGTAGCCATTGAACAAAAACTGGCCGTTCATGAAGCTGCAGAAAAATATGTTCAATATTATAGAAATTTAATTGCTGAACATGAGCTAACCTTTGAATTACATGTGCTAGTGCTGCAGGCTCACATAAAACTTTTGGTGGTTGGAAAACATAATAGTCCTAGAATGTGGTGATAAGTAGTGCCATAAGACAGCCTACTGTCAAAAAATCTTTACCTGTATACTCCTAAGTGCTTCAAGAAACCAACCACTCTTCAGTGCAGTACTACAGGCAGTCCCCGGGTTACGTACAAGATAGGGACTGTAGGTTTGTTCTTAAGTTGAATTTGTATGTAAGTTGGAACTGGTACATATTGTAGGGGAAACTCTAGCCAAACATTTCTCCAGAGCTCAGTTTTATTCTCCCACACCTCAGTTCCGTCAGTCCTTTATTCTCAAGCTGAGGTGTCTGCTGAGAAAAGCCGCTCCGCGTCTCCCTGGTCTGCTGCGGGGGGTGCTAGCTTCGCGTCTCCCTGGTCTGCTGGGGGGAAGCAGCTAGTGCGGGGTTGCCTCACCCCGTTTGTAAGTAGGGATCCGATGTAAGTCGGATCCATGTAACCCGGGGACTGCCTGTACTACTCCATTGCTGAGTACTACTACTGCATTGCTGAGCATATTATTTTATGCTTTATTCGTTTTCTTTTATTTCAATGCTTTTGTAACCCACACACCTAGTGTGGTTACTGAGTACTGCAAGTGGCTCCCAGCCCATGCTGTAGAGGTCTCTTGATCTTAACTGTTGCAGTGGTCTAGGTGCCACTTGCAGTACTCAGTAACCACACTAGGTGTGTGGGTTACATACTTCCCCTAGGTGAGGAAGCGCGTCCCAAGCTTCCGAGACCCAGTTGAGATCCCAGATGAGCCCCCACTTGTAACCACCACCAAGGCGGATTTGAACCTGGGACGTCTGGAGCTGACTCTAGGAGCCTCTACTCTCTGAGCTAAAAGCCAGCTGGCTCCCAGCCCATGCTGTAGAGGTCTCTTGATCTTAAGTGTTGCAGTGATCTAGGTGCCACTTGCAGTACTCAGTAACCACACTAGGTGTGTGGGTTATACTTTCAAAATTGGTACTCCATTGGTAAGTATAAATGTTAGTTAACCAGAATCTTTAACTAACTGGCATTCCGCATTCCTACAACATGACAGATAGCAAAGTTTTTGCTATATCAGAGGGGTAGCCATGTTAGTCTGTAACTTAAAAAAACTTAGAAATCAATGAGTGGTCCTGTAGCATCTTAGAAACTAACAAAAATATATAATATCATGAGTTTTCATGGGTACAACCACTTCTTCAGATGAGTGGAGCAAGAGGCATGGTGGACACAGAAACACCAAAAATTTAAAGCAGAAAAAGAGTGGAATGCAACATGACAAAATGCCTAATATTTGTCTATTTCAGGATGTTTAATGTGTAATGTTAATTGACTGGGCCATCCAGCTAGAGGAACATCTGACCAAAGTATGATACACCATAGATGTTATTTCAAGCTTAAAGTAACTAATACAAAAAATAATTTAAACTGGAGAATAGATAAAGCTAAAAAACATGCAACTCAGAGGTCATTTCCCCCCAAAATGGCAATCTGACCCCACCAAACAATACCTCAAACCCATCAATATCTCACTCAACCCTACTACAGACTCCCTTTCCACTGCAAGAGTTACCCTAGATATATAGCACCCATAGCAACAAACATTATAAAAGATAAAGGAGAAAGAGTAATCAAAAGGCAATACAAATATGGAGGGACCCTAACTACATTTTCTCAGTTAGACTAATTCCTTTCAGTTAGTCCTAAGAACAGCAGGCTTGATATTGTAAGGATGCCCCTGAGGTCCAAAATGAGGAAAATATTCAGCCCAAATATATTTTCCTTTAGAAGTAAATAAACGTTAGGCAAGTTGGAGGCACACAAACTCTTTATCTCCTAATATAAACTAATATGGAATCCTGCCACATTTAACTGCCAGCCTTAGCTGAGAATCAGCTGGAGATTCCATTACTGGTCCATATATTTTCCTCATGCCAATCAGGAACCCTTAAACGCCATTATAGTATGAAGAACACCAATAGTGAAGAATAAGAGGACACTCATGGACTGCTGAATCTGATATAAAAACTACCTTTAGCAGAGACAAAGGATAAGTGTCCGGAGAGTGAAAAAGTCCATAACTCTCTGTTTTACCTGCAACCTATACATTTCTTCTGGGCATATTTGAAATAGATAAACTGATACAAAATCCTAGCTGAACACCTGTTTCAACCCAAAATTAAGAATAAAATTATGTCCTGAAAGATGTACTGAAATCCACCTTTCTCTAACCTCTTATTATTACAAGATTTCAATACATAATTTCAAGACATAATTTTATTCTTTTATAGAATAGTCATAGTATTATGACAATTTTAAGGTGTCCACCTTACATTACCTGGCTTCAATAATATGAATTTAGAAGTACATGATTTCCCTAAAGGAAAGAATCAGAGTTATTCATTTCAGAAAAATAATGTTTATGTGTTTTCTAACTAACGAGTGGAACTCGGTGTTGCATGGTCCTCTCTAGAGAGTTATGCTATGCTCGTGTAGGCCAATGACTCCCACAAATACAGACTCCAAGTAAGACAAGCATCACTAGAGCAAACTAGAAATCAAAGGTCGAATAGGATCTCCTTGCATTTTGGGGTAGTGTGATAAATAGAGCTAGAGGATTAGGTTTCCTATTGAAATAGAAAATAAAAGGAAAGTTACTTTTTTCCTGCTTCTAGTTTCTTCCCACTATATTCTCCATTAGAATGTTCATGTACCCCTTCAAAGTGCTACTGCCAGTGGAAGAATAATCATGGTTTATGTCTTTCATTGATACTCCAGAAGAGAATACAAAGTCCTTGTGTTTGTTCTAAGTGCTTACGTACATGTGCCCTTTAATTAGACATCTTATATCTTTGCCTCCTTCCTCAGGCTCTGCTTTATTAAGTGCTATTCCTGGCTTGCCTTTCTCTATTTCCTAGATGTTATCCTTCAGCAGACAAATTATGAGGAAAACACCAAAGTATGTACTTTCCCTAGAACCAATTGAAGGTCTTCTCTTTTTGTACCCTGGGGCTAAATAACTACTTCACTCAGATAATAGTGCCAAGTTATATATTAGGCAATTTTTCTTGCTCTGAATATATGCATGTCTTTCATGTACATAGGGGAAGATAAGATTGTTTTATATATCATTAAATAATTGCAGTATAAAAATAGTTTGCTCAGTAAGAGAAAAAATATATACAAATAAATTCTGAATTGAAACAGTTATAGTAACCTAATGTTTATATATGGCAATTGCACCTATTCATCTGTATAGTTTCTTCTATTACAGACCAAAGATGGCCCTCATCCTCATATTTTGGTCATCATTGAAATCATCACAGCATAATTGTGTGGAAAGATTTGCATCTAACGACATAAATGGAGCTACAGTAAGAATTTGTAACCAGACAACCTGGGGAAGGAAAGTCAGCGGTGAATGTATTTACTGCTGCATCTATATATAATTAATTATTCAGCTCACCAGACATCACCCTTTGTATAATGCAAAAAGTAAGAACTGCACTCCGAGGCTGAACCTATTGAAAAGGCAAAAGCTACAGGGAGCATGTTACTTGTGCGATTATTATTCTCAGGTATTTGTACCACTTCTGAGACTTTATGCAGTTCTTGGAGAGACATTTCAAGGCTCATCTGGAGGTCACTTGAGAAAAGAGATTTGATTCGGCATGATTTTTTCCCTATATTTACTATTTTGGTATCCTTTTGGGTTTCCTCTTTCCTGCTCCAATTATTTTAGTTTTGAAAGTAATAGAAAAAAGACTGCTTGCTTAGAAGTAAACAAGCCCATCCCGCAGCAGCTCCTGGTACTGTACAAATGGATGAGCAAGACCAAGGAACATTCTATTTTCAAGGCTGGGTGAGGAAGATGGCAGATAAGGCCAATGGATCTTCTAATAGAGGTTTTTTAAAAAATCATTCTTTTAATCAGATAAAATAGAAGTGGCCTATTTTCCTGAGAGAGATTTTTATACTTATAGGGATATCCTGCTGGTTTTTTCCCTGGTTCATTCAATACATAATATTACTTTCTTTCTCACAGGAGCCAACCATTTCAGAGGAAGAAAGACAGAAAGGATGATTTTCTCTCTCTCTCTCTCTCTCTTTCCCTCCTCCTTCCCCTTTTATATATTTGACACAAATGGATTAGATGCAATTTGGGCTTTCTGGCAGATGAAATTTTTGGCTGACTTTTTTGTCTTGCTTCTTTGTAGAGAGCTTCTTTCAGATGTATACAAATGAATGAGCAATGGATTTTCAATTAAGGAAAATTATTGACAAAGTACTATACAAAATTATCTTCCATTGTGAATATCTGAATTGGAAGTCACAGTATGTACCAACATTTGACTGCCAGATGCTGGGACCGGACAACAGGGAATGGATCGATTGATTGCCCTGTTCTGTTTGTTGCCTTTGAAGCATTCAGCATTGGCCACTGTTGGATAACAGGATACTGGATAGATGAACTATTGCTCTGACTAAGTATGGCCTTTCTCATGTTCTAAAAATTCAGATGAGATCCCTATTATACCAGCTGATAACAGCATTCTATTCAGTGAGAGTACTCTTCCTGTAGATGTTTTTGATATCTTAGAATTCACATCACACTTGTCCATTCAGCAAAGATTATGTTTGTTTGTTTCCTTCCTATTTATCAATTGGTCTAACTCTCCCGCCATCTGATAATAATATTGAAATGTCCAAGTTGTAAGAAGCGAAGAGGTAGTAACATCAGCTCCTGTGTAAAGAGGAAGTAAAATGGGCAGCATGTCGTCTATTTTACCATTCAACATTGATTATTTCTATAAATCTAAATGTTTCAGGGGAATAAGAACAGACAGTTCTCATAAATTCATTGGAGAATCACACAGGGTGATGGTGGCCTCTTCCCACCACCACAATCCCTCCCTCTTCCACACTTCCAAAAAAGAGAGGAAAAAGTGGATGCAATTTGTCATAGAGAACAATGGGAGATGACAGGGCCAATTCTATTAACATTTAATTAGTGTGACTACAAAGTGATTTTATTGAAGAAAGTGGAATTATTCCTGAGTTATACAGGTGTAAATGAGGGCAGGTAGGTCAGGATTAAACAGAGCATTAAGCACATGCTTATGTCCCATGCAGTCAAAATAGCTTAAGCATGTTTAAATGTTTTGTTGAATTGGGACCGAGTACGGCTTGAAGCCTGGCCACTTATGACATGTTCACAGCAAAGAAAGGTAAGTGATCCAGCTTTTCATTCAGGAAGGCAAACATAATGAACGGATCACATGCCTTGTCACCACCTAGCCACATACTTAATCTCAGACTGTGCTCCCCAGTCTGTCTGTACACTTAGGTTGTTAGTTTTTCAAGGCAGGGAAAACCTTTTGATTATGTATCTGTGCTGTACTTTGAGCAGCATGGAGACTCTAGTAAGATACAGATAAACAAACAACAACTTCCTTCTTTCCCATCCCCTCCTATTTAAAAAGGCATAGGACCAAATATTACTGCTTTTAAACAGTCAAAATTCCTAAAACTCAAGGAGATTCTTGCAGGAATAAAAGTAATTGCAGCCTCACAATGCCCTTCTGAAATAGTATATCCATTTTACAGGTGCACGAACTTCAGTAGAGTAAGCAACTTGCCCGAGGTCAGAGAGGAGTCCAGACTCCTGAACCAAGTTCTAACCACTAGACAATCACTTCATGCCATCCCATTTATAAATCATAATTCTGTGATACATTTGCTCAACAAATATTGACATTTAGGGTTATGTTTATATACTCTGTGTATGATACGGTGTTACTATGCTGCCCAGTAATGGGATCTCAGCAACCCTGTGAGGTCTGGCTCTTAGCTGTCCACCAATATCCCTTCCCATTGTATCCCAATAAAATGCTACTACCCAAACCCCACAGCAATGTTACTTACTCAACCAGGAAATTGGGAGAGCCACTTCGGGGAATGTTTTGACTGAGCTCATCACTTGCATAATGGGCTAGCTACAAAGGTTCCAAGGTAGAAAATCTCTCAGTGCATTTTAAGAAATGGGTTTCTCAGCAGGCAGTGCCCTGAGCTTCCATGATCACATATAAAGTACAAATAGCTAAATAGGTTGCCTTGTGACAAGCTTTTATTTTTGCTGTTCAGAAAATGACACACTAATATAACTGAATGCAGCACTCCTTCCTAAAAGCAGTGTTCTTGAAAACACAGTGCAAATGTTGCTGCTGAAAAGGCAGCTGATGTGTGGTGATGGTGAGGAAAATTATTTTCAAACATCTTTATAATATTTTAATTGCCTTTCAGTTCAGTAATATTCACACTTCTGCTTTCTTTTGTTGCTTATTTATTTATTTGTGAGAGCAGGTTTTTGTTCACATGGAAGTACATGACTCCTGTTTATACAGTTTCAGTCATCCAACCAAGCAAGAGAATCAATACTACGTCACCTAGGTGACAAATCCCACATGACACATAATGTATAGTTAATTGTCCAAGACACAGCTGATTAGCCTGTACTCAATTCTTAGGCTGAAACATATTCATAATAAATGTTTGTCAAACATTTACAAACACACCAAACTCTGCCCAATGCTATCAGACTCTATTTGAGCCATAGTGGTCCACACATCTGTAGCCTGCTAGTTCAACTGTGATGTTTCCATAGTGCCAAAAATTAAACCAAGACACCGAGGAAGATAAAAAATGGGCCAAGAAGCTGCAGCAGTGCCAAAGCATTGGTTAGCAACAGTCCTGTAGTATTCAGGGGTAGCCAGCTTGCATATGGTTATAGCAATTCACTTCTGTACTGTCTGGCCACCCTCACACATATGCCGGGATGCTGAAGGATCAGGGTAAATAGTTCACAACACTCCAGAAACGTAGCAAAAGTTCTGGACCCTCTGTTAATTATCTCAGCACTGCAGGACAAACTGATCTCACCCATCTGTGCTTGTGGTCCTGCTCCAGAAGTGCCAGTCTTCATAGCCAGCTTTAGGGGGACTGATAGACTTGCTGGGAAGAAGATGAGGATTTACACGAGAATTGAAAGATGGGTGAGAAATTGGTTTAAGGGGAGACAACAATGGGTCATACTGAAAGGACTGGAAGGAGACTACTAACAGAACTCTTGATGGATCAGTTCTGGGTCTAATATTACTGAACATTTTTATTAAGTATTAGTAAAAACCTTAGTAATTGGGTATGCACAAAATTTGTGGATGACAGAAAGTTGGAAGATATTGCTAATATAGAGAAAGGATGGAATATCATACAAGAAATAGAGGATGACCTTGAAAACTGGAGTAACAGAAATGGGATGACATTTTAATATTGAAGAGTGCCAGGTCATGAACGTAGGGACTAACAATAAGACTTTTTGCTATAAACTGTTGAAATGTCTGTGGGATGTGACAGAGAAGGAAAAGACCTGGGAGCACTGGCTGATCACAGGATGGACTGTGAACTGCTAATGTGATGTACCTGAGGAAAAGGCTAATGTTATCTTAGGATGCATCAGCCAAGATACAGCCAATATATTAAGGGAAGCGTTACGGCCATTGTACAATAGTAATAGAGAGGTAGCCGTGGTAGTCTGATCTTGCTAACACAAAAGGAAAAACTATGTAGCACTTTAAAGACTAACAAGATGATTTAATAGGTGATGAGCTTTCGTGGGCCAAACCCACTTCCTCAGATCACATTATGGAAGAGAATTGGCATGACCATATATATCAAAGGAATACAATGAAAAAAGTGAACACATTATTAAACTGACAAATCAGATTTAGTACAGAAGGTGGGATGAGGGGGACGGAGGGAGGGAGCTATTTGAGTCAATGAATGGCTAATCAGGGTGATAAGTGGGAAGCTATCTTTGTAATGGTTAAGATAATTAGCATCTTTGTTAAGGCCCATTCGTAAAGTGTCAAATTTAAGCATGAAGGAAAGTTCTGAAGTTTCCCTCTGTAATCTGATGTTAAAGTGTCTTTGAAGTAAGATGCATGTAGTAAGGTCATTAAGACTATGTCCAGGCAGGCTGAAATGAAAAGCAAATGGTTTTTCCTTGTGAAGATGTCTGATGTTTGATTTGTGGACATTAATTCTTTGGCAAAGCGTCTGAGGAGTCTGTCCAATATACATAGCAGAAGGACACTGTTGGCACATGATGGCATAAATTAATTTCTGGATGAACAGGAATATGTGTTCTTGATCATATAACTGACATGGTTAGGTCCAGTGATGGTGTCACCAGAGTAAATATGTGGACAAAGTTGGCAATGGGGTTTGTTGCAAGGGAAAGTTCCAGGGTTGGTATTAATGTGGTATGTCCTGTGGTTGTTGGTAAGAATCTTCCTGAGGTTAGGTGGTTGCCTCTCAGAGTGTAGTATCCTGTTCCAGTATAGGTTGTAGTTATTGATAATGTGTTGGAGGAGTTTAAGTTGGGGGCTATAGGTGATGACAAGTGGTGTTCTATTTTTGGTTTTCTTGGGCCTATCTTGAAGTAGATGGTTTCTGGGTATTCGTCTGGCTCTTTCAATTTGTTTTTTTATTTCCCCCAGTGGGTAATTGAGATTTATAGATGCTTGGTAGAGATCTTGAAGTTTCTGGTCTCTGTCAGTGGGATTAGAGCAGATGCAGTTGTACCTAAGGGCTTGACTATAGACGATGGATCATATGGTGTGTCCTGGATGTAAGTTGGAGGCATGTAGGTAAGTGTAGCAATCAGTGGGTTTTCTGTAGAGAGTGGTATTTAATTTTCCATTAGTGATTTGTACTGTGGTGTCCAGGAAATGGATCTCTCGTGTCGACTGGTCCAGGTTGAGATTGATGGTGGGGTATAGGTTATTAAAGTCTCTGTGGAATGCGTCCAGTGTTTCTTGGCCATGGGTCCAGATCATAAAGATGTCATCGATGTAGCAGAAGTAAAGGAGGAGTAAAAGGGGACGGGATCTGAGGAAACATTGTTCTAAGTCAGCCATAAAGAGGTTAGTGTACTGTGGGGCCATGCTGTGCCACTGATCTGGAGGTATAAGTTGTCCCCAAATTGGAAATAATTGTGGGTGAGAACAAAGTTACATAGGTCTGCTACCAGATTGGCAGTGGTATCCTCTGGGATAGTGTTTCTAATCGCTTGTAATCCATCTTCATGTGGAATATTGGTGTAGAGAGCTTCTACATCCATAGCGGCAAGGCTGGTGTTATCAGGGAGGTTATCGATGTTTTGTAGTTTTCTCAGGAAGTCAGTGGTATCTCAGAGATAGCTGGGAGTGTTGGTTACATAGAGTTTGAGGAGAGAGTCTACATAGCTGGATAATCCGGTAGTGAGTGTGCCAATACCTGAAATGATGGGAAGTCCGGGATGTCCAGGTTTATGGATTTTGAGAAGCAAATAGAACAATCCTGGTCAGGGTTCAGAAGGTGTTTCTGTGTGAATTTGGTCCTGAGTAGAGGCAGGGAGTTCCTTAAGGAGATAGTGTAGTTTCTTTTGGTATTTGAAGTGAATACATTTGTGAGACTTCATCTGGAATACTGGGGGCAGTTGTGGTCTACCATATTTAATAAAATAAATTCAAACTGGAATAGGTGCAAAAAAGGTTACTAGGATGGTCAGAGGAATGGAATTTAACTAATGAGATAAGACTTAGGCTAAATAAGCCAAGCTCCTTAACAAAAAGAAGGCTGACAGAAAATATGATTGCTCTCTATAATCATACATCAGAGGGATATACACCATGGGGGACGAGGAGTTAAAGTTAAGCCAATGTTGGCATAAGAACAAATGGATATAAAATGTCAACATGAATATGCTTGAAATAGATGGTTTCTAACCATCAGAGAGTGAAGTTCTCAAACAACCTCCCAAGGGGAGCAGTGGGAGCAATAACTTAACTGATTTCAAGAGGAGTCTTGATAAAATTATGCAGGGGATGGCATGATAGGCCACAAGCCATTGTACACAAACTTATCTGTGGACTGCTAATAGCAAATATCCCCAATGGCTGGTGATGGGATATTAGATGGGGAGGGCTATGAGTTACTACAGAGAATTGTTTCCCAGATGTCTGGTTGGTGAGTCTTGTTGTTCTGCTCAGGGTCTAAGTGACTGCCATATTTGGGATTGGGAAGCAATTTCCCCCCAGGTCAGATTGTAAAAGACCTTGCAGGCCATCCCTTTTCTCTGTAGAACGGGTCACAGGTCTCCTGGTGGTTTAAACTAGAGTAAATGGTGGATTCTCTATAACTTGAAATATTTAAGTCATGATTTGAGGACTGTAGTTACTCAATCAGAGGCTATAAGTATATTCCAAGAGTGGGTGGGTGAGGGTCTGTGCGCTGCAATGTGCAGAAGATCAGAAGAGATGATCATGATGGTCCCTTCTGCCTGTAAAGTCTATGAAATTCTCCATCTTCATGTTTTAGGGATATTCTGCAACAAACTAAAAGGAATTAAACTGCAGACAAGAAAATAAGGTTCCTACCCCCAAAATGCTGTCACAAAGAAACAAGGACATTTATATCACCAACTCTGGTTGCACTGAATGATACTGTAGAAAGTGTATTTGATGGTCCATCTGTACCTAGTGCATATTTTAATTTTCATAAGCATTCTATCTGCCATAATGATTACTAGCTCTGAGTTATCTATGCATATTATCCTTACCCACACTACATACATACACCTCTCTCTCTCTCTCCCTCTCTCTCCCTCTCTCTCTGTTAGAATGTATCCATGTACAAATATTCATGTACACACTAGAATTACAGCATAAAGACAGCCGCACAGATGTTGCTCCTCGAGCTGCCAGCGTGAGGAGGTAGGGAAGAAGAATTATTACCTTACAGCTTAGACTTACCTTTCCATAAGTCTATTTGGGCTTTGCATCAGGGATAACATTTAGCCCTTTATGATCTACTAAGACTTCATGATATACTTAGGCTTATTATGAGCAGTTTAAGCATATGGTGTTGGTTGTTGTCAGAGACAGACTATCACACTAATTGAACCTAGTGATCAGCTAGGGTATGCATTATATCCACATCGCAATCGCGTTCTTCTGAAAGTAAATCGAAAGAACAGAGGGGTTTTTCCGGTGTTAGTAATCCTGTTTCTATGAGGAAGAAGCCTTTTTCAGAAAGAGATCTTTCAGAAAAAGACGTGTGGACGGGGTGGAGGGTTTTTTTTTTTGGAAGAAGAGACCTGCAGGAAATAACACAGGTGCCCTGGTGTCCACGCCGTCCAAAGTAATCAGGACTCTATAGTTCCTGGCTCCTGGCCCCTCTTAAAGCTGCAGGAACTCTGGACAAGCCTTGTGGCAGGAAGCCGGCCTGAGAGCAGCACCTCACTGTGCGTCTCTCCCTGCCACAGATCGTGCCACCCATGGCAGAGCCTCAAGCCCCCCGTGATCACCTTGGCCCCCGCAGGGAGCAGCCCTAGGGGTCTCAGGATGCACCCAGCAGGACCAACAGGTTTGCACCCTCCTGGTCCGGAGTGGAGATCCTGTCTCTCCTTGAGCAGTGGGGCAAGGAGGACACCTTGCAGGATCTCTGCTCCAAGTTCCAAAATGCTGACATATTCGAGAGCATGGCCAAGTCCCTGCCAGAGCGTGGACACCCACCCCGAACCTTGGAACAGGTCCAGAGTAAGGTAAAAGAGCTCTGTCAGGGGTATGTCCTGGCCAGATAGCACACCTGCCCCTATAACCAGGAGCTACTCCAAATCCTGGGGGTTGGGAAAACTTCTTCCCCACCCATCATCATGGACTCAGGCCTCAAGATCCCTGTTGTTGCCCAGCCAGAGGTCATGGAGGGGGATCAGGAGGATCAGAGCCAGCTGGAGGAGGAGACCATCACCCTGTCCCTGGAGCCAGTGCCAGTCAGCCGGGCCTCGTCGGATGCCGGGGAGAGATGTTCAGGTGAGTGGTCTCACTTTGTCACACACACGCAGGGTGGGGGAGGTGGGCGCAAAGGGGGCAGAGGGCGAGTGTCGCTTGGGCTGGACATCGTGCTGCGGTCTGCACACGTGCAACCATGTGCAGCGTTAGTGTGTGGCATGCAGATGCAACAGGCAGCCCGCCCCTGAGCATGGGTGGGATCCTGCTGCCAGCCTCAGGGGAGGCCACACACATCCTGCCGGGCGGGGGGTGGGGAGGAGGCGGCTCCCAGCACATGCCACGGCTGGAAACAGGCTAGCCACAAGGGCACAGGCATGACCCCAGAAATCCCGAGGCATACCGCACACAGCACACGGGCATGCCTGAACATGAAAGGCACCACCCACTCCTGCGGGAAGTGCTAAGACCCGCAGGTGTATGTGTGGACACCAGGAAGGACCAGGCTGCTTCTGGCTCCTCTGCCACCCATAGGGGGATCCCACTACGGCTGGGCACTTCCTTGCCTGCTTGTCCATGGGCCAGGTAGAGAGGGTTAGGAAGTGGGCAGCATGGTCCCCTGGGTACCTCGGGGTCCCTGTGATGCATGGCCCAATGTGCAGGCCACACATGGCCTTGTTCTTGGGACACCCCCCTCCTCTGCCCCAAGGACTGTTGGTCGCTTCTCACAGAGGAGGGCACAGCCTCAGGGACAGTGTCTGCGTGGATGACTGTCTGCCTCTCCCTCTTTGTGTTCTCCACAGCCAGACCAGTCAGGACTGAGGGGCGAGCCACACCACCAGAGCCAGCCACCAAATCCCAGGAGACCCGAAAGCACGCAAGGGTCCAGAAAGACCTTATGCGCCAGCATGTCAGCATCCTGCACAACATGCAGCAGACCCTCGCGCAGATGGCGTGATGACGCTGAGTGGCAGAACTGCGCATGGGACCAGCTCATGCAGCGGTGTGCTAACGTGTGCTATCATGTCATGCATGATGGCACACCTGCCTGCTCTTGCTGCTCCTGGCTTCCACCCTCCTGCCGCCCCGCTATGCCTATTCCCCCCCCTCCATGTGCCCCGCCCTCCGCCCCCGAGCTATGTCTCTGATCCCTTCCCAGGTGATGCCCAGGCCACCTCCCCTTGTAATGCCCATGCCCCCTACCCCCTCTGCTCTTGCTGCCATCCCTGACCACACTCCAGCCCCCGCTTCTGCCCATCCCCTTGTGGTCCCCAGATCCACCTGACCCCAAATCCGATGAGGTCCCCACACCTAAGGTGGCACATCTAGCCAATCCCTACCCCCTCCAGATTATGAGTCACCCTCCCCCTGCACATCTTTTTTGTAATGTAATATAAATACAGAGTTTGTTTTGTTCAAAATCGAACAGGTGTTTTTATTGAGAAGTCAGCGAAGGGGTAAGGGGAGGGGTCGTGTTGGGAAACGGATGGGGCAGCAAATCAGAGGCCCCTGTTGGGGAGGCCCTGGGGAGAGTTACTGGGGTGCTCCCAGATGCGCACCCCAGCCTGATGGGCCTGGCGGATGACAGCTGTCCACGGCTGCTAGAAGGCTTGCCCCTCATTGCTGGCATCTGTCCCCACCCTGGGAGGAAGGCCCCCTTCTTCCTCTCCACAATGTTGTGGAGGACATAACATGCCACGACCACCTTGGGGATGTTGTGCTCCCCCACATCGAGGCGGGTCAGCAGACATCTGAACCACACCTTGAGGTGGCTGAAGGTGCATTCTACCTGGATCCGGGCCTTGTTCAGGTGGGCATTAAATTGGTCCCTGCTGGAGTCCAGATGGCTTGTGTATGACTTCATTAGCCATGCCATCCGGAGGTAAGCTGGATCCCTCACGATGCACAATGGCATCTGTACATCCCCAACTGCAAAGCCAAGGTGGGTAAAGAATGTTTCCTCCTTCAGCTTCCCATACAGACTAGAATTCCTGAAGAGGCAGGCATCATGTGCCCTGCCTGCCCACCCAAAAAAAAGTCCATGAAGTGTCCACAGTGGTCAACCAGGGCCTGCAGCACCATCGAGAAGTAGCCCTTGCAATTGATGTACTGGGCTGCTTGATGCTCCTGTGCGTGGATCAGGATGTGGATCCCATCAATCGCTCCCCCACAGTTCGGGAACCCCAGGGCAGCAAATCCGGCCACGATCGAGTCCAGGTCTCCCAGGCAGAGGACCCTCCACAGCAGGATGGAGTTGATGGCCCTCACCACCTCCAGAAGGAGACAAACACACACACAAAACCGAGAATGAGAGGGGGATTGCCTGAGCCCTTGGGAGGTGCCCATCCCCCTCCCACGTCCACCCCCCTTCAAACACCCCAGGAGCCACCAGTTATGAGGCCTCCCCAAACAGCAGGGCTGTGTGAGGGTGGGGCGGAGCAACCTCCCGAGGACATCCCCCCACTCCAACCCCCCTTTCTCAAGGGTTCCCCTTTAATAGGACTCTCCCCCCACCATGCAGGGACTGCAGCCCCAGAGTGCCTTACCATGAGGAGGGCTCCGATGGTGGACTTCCCCATGCTGAACTGGTTGTCCACCGACCGGTAGCTGTCAGGGGTGGCAAGCTTCCAGAGGGCGATTGTGACCTGCTTCTCCCAGGGAATGGTGGGCACAGGTTGGTGTCACGTCTCTGGAGGGCAGGGGTGAGCCAGGCACACAGCTCCAAAAAAGTGGCTTTCTGCATGCAGAAGTTTTGGAGCCACTGCTGGTCGTCCCACCGCTCCATGACCCGCTGGTCCCACCAGTCTGAATTGGTGTCGAGCCTCCAGAAACACCTCTCCACTGTGGGGTGCAGTTGCCAGAGTGGACCTCCTGCAACCAGGGAGAGGGTCCCCAGGATGAGCTAGGGGTCGAGCTTGTGTAGGACCAGGAAGGCAGCTGGCACAAAGTGCTGAAAAAACTTCAGCATGGCCATGTGGGGCCATCACATGCCCAGGGGCAGCTCTGGCTCCATGGCACAAAGGAAAAAGCTATAGCATCCACAAAAGCAGGGCAATCACAGCAGGCACTGTGAGAGCTTTGTTGTCCCTCGAAGAGGTAGCAAGCACACAGCAGAAGCAGAGAAATGGCTGTCCATGGGGGTCCCTTTAAGCGTGTGTTTCTGTAAGGCTCCGGCACCAGCACTCGGAAGCAACTGGTGAACTAAAGCCCTGGCTGAAGTGGTTCCGGATGGCCTTTTATGCGAAAGAGCATCCAATCAGTGTGGACGCTCTCTTTCAACAAAGCGCATCACTTTTTCGATGCACTTTTGTGTATGAACGTTCTCTTTCGGAAGAAGTTTTTCCGGGAGATCTCTTCTGAAAAAAGCTTCTTCTGAAAGAAGCCTGCAGTCTAGACGTAGCCCTCGTGTTGATCTTACAGGAAATTCTTACAGGAACATGACATTTTGAAAACAGGCATTTCCTATGTTTCTAAACCAAATTGCTTCACAGAATTTATACTGAGGCAAAATACTCAATCAGATCAACTGAAAATGAGGCACTATGAGAAGTATGGGATCAATCTCTGTACTCACATTTAAACACTAAATATTTTAAAGAAATATTTTTCAGTCAAAATGCACTTTCAGAGGCTTGATGAAAGATGCCATAGAAGTGCAAATTATTATTCTACATTATTAAATTTTGTTTTGTTTGGTTATCATTAGCTTTTCAGTATTGGAATAGATGTTTGCTTAGGATTCACGGATAGACAATGCTGTGATGATTTAAACTTCCTAGAATTTTACATTAAGTAGCAGATGTTCTTGATAATAGCTGCTGTCTGAAAAATCCAAAGACACACTTTAGTATGAAAATTTATGATGTTTTAAAGACGTGAAGCAGAACTCATGGAGGCACCCAGCAGCAACTCCATAGTCAGGGCTGTTTTCTAAAATGGGCTTAAAATAGACGTAAAAATACTTGTTTCTCTCTGAAAGCAGGCTATCAACTGTTGTGAAGTACCTATTCTATTTTCTGGGTAGAAAATCTGAATTTGGACTCTCATTAAAATCTTCCCTTGTTTACCTATCTTTTCAAACACCTCCTGTCTCTATACCAAACTTGGAAGAAGGATGAATGCTACCAAGGGTGTTTTTGTTTTTTTATGTTTCATTTAGGGTCACTTTCACTGTTATTTGTATTTTAACTCACAGTTTAAATGCCATGCACACGAACCTGATTTTAGTTGGTATGTTTTGTTGGCTGTATTGGTCTGATTGGTGTCTGGGCCTGAGAGAACAAAAAAACATCTCTGCCAGAAGTTGTACTTTTCTGTCAGATTTTATCATTCCAGTGGAATGAAATAGTTTCATGTGCGGCTGCTGACACATGAAGGTTCATTGCACAGCTGTTAATGGATAAAGACACAATTTCAGCAGTAGTAAATACCCCCTCCTCCCCAAGTCTGCCTCTTTCCCCTATATCAGCCCCACATCCCAATTAAGCATTTATACACTAGGAAATTAATGCATAGAAACACATTGTTATGAAGCAGTTAGCATCACTACACACAAAATACACCTGAATGATACTCACAAAAACAAGCTATTGAAAAGGTAAGCCATCTTTCCATACATATTTTTACTCCTCCACCCACAACCACTTTTTCCCACTATCACTCCCCTACCAACCACTTCAATCTTAAAATCTGACATCCTAGTGATACCAGTCTCACCGTCAACCCTTTTAACTAACCTTCTGGACCTTTGCTCAACTGCCTTCTCCCAAGCACTATCATCTACTACCACAAATATACACAACTATTGGTGTGAGGGAGACATAACTGGTAAAGGGATGTGTCCAGAAAGGCAGAAGTCAGAAGGTGGCTGGAGTACTACCGGATTCTGTTAATGTCATTCTTTTAAAATCACAGTGTGACTTACTGCAGAAAAGGACAAAGAGACTTGATCATGGATGTGCACAGGGTTGCACCATTGTAGGGATCCTGGAAATAGAATCTTGGTATTATATCAAACAAGAAAGCAGCATGGCTATACGCATATAAAATTCAGTTTATGCATGGCCAGAGAACTGCCAAAATATGCTTAGAAGAATCATTCTCCACAGCAAATAAATTAATATGGAATCTATTTGTATTTAATGGGGTGCTTTTAGAAGAGACCCCTTGGGAGAAAAACAAGAATACCAGAAATTTTGTAACGCATTTGGACCATTAATAAAAGCAAAATTCAGATAACTTGTGGGCTCTTAACTGAAGAGTACATACTTTACCACTCATGAATAATCTTTCCTTAGGACCACTGTCTTGATACAATATCATGGCTAAGAAAAAAATAATCCATGGAGATTTTTTTTCTGATTATGTAGCATTTACAAGTAATACAAAATTGTGTATTTTAAAGGGATGTAGTAATAATGGTTGGTATTTTAGCATCTTCTTTCATAACTAGATCACAAATCATTTTTAAAAGCATTCATTCTTTTGTTCACCTCATCGCTCACAGAGCAAAGGAGGGGAGTATTAATTTTACCAACTTCAAAGGTGCAGAAGCTATGTGCTTAAAGGGTTCTTCAAGAGTCTCAGAGTCACATTAGAATCCAGGTCTCATGATAAACACTTCTGTGCCATAACAAGAAGATTGGGTAAATTACAAGCAACAAATTAACTTCTGGCACAAATGAGCATAAAAGGTGATGTGGTAAAGAAACAGATTTCTGCTTCAAATACCAAAGTTGGTTATAAATGAGTAAAATGTTACAAAATATTGTGTCAGTGTTTTCAATGAGTTCCTTTCCTTTCTCTATTAAAAATACAGAGTAGTGATGCAAGAGACAGGTTACAATGGAAAGGAAACATGTGGATGAGGATGTAGTTAAGAACAGGATAGCAGATCAAAGGAAAAGAGAAAGTAGCACAAAAAGATTTTTAAAATTAAGAAAATCTATTTTCTCTCTTCAAAATTGAAGTTTGCTCTATTTTCGCAAGGTTTTTCCACACTACAGAATGAAACCAGTTCTTAGCAATGTGATCCTTCCCTTGCAGTTATCTTTGAACTTTGCCCTTTGAATTTGTAATGCCATTTTATTCAAATTTTAAAACCAAGTGATCAGTTTTGCACCAGTCTGTATTCTGGTTCACAATCCTCAAAGGGAAATGTGTCAATAGAGCTCAAGATGACCCCTTGTAGCTGATGTGGTTCTGGTGGAGATACAGATATGATTTTATGACAGAAACAATGAAAAAAATTACTATTATTGCTGATCCATAAGAGGAATTATTTTAGAATATTTAGGTGACCAGGAAAGAGCAGGGACACACCCACTAAAGATAAAGACACTACAGGCTGAACTTGTCTGGTCCAGCACCCTCATGACCTGACCAGAGCCGAACCAGAGAATTTGCCATATCAGAGGAGGTCAATTTTGTCTAGCAGCATTACCAACACTTCCATTGCTTATTGAGCTCTTAGAAAATATTTAGGGATAATTTAGAGCTGAATAACAGCACAGAACACTGAGAGCCAGGACTGGTGGCTGTAAATAAACTTTATGGGACCATGGGAAGCTTGGCCACACGTCATCACAAGTGGACATCCAGCTAACTGAAATCATGCCAGGCCACAGATGTTGCCAGACCAGAGACTGCTGGAGTAGAGAGGTTCAACATGTGTTGGAAAATGTGTTAGCAGCATTCAAGCAGGGTCTAGCAAAAGCAACAATATCATATAACAACTTAGTGTAAATGATAATGTTGTTTTTGTTAGATCCATACAATAATTTAGTGTGTTGATGGGTCTGCTTTCTTCAGCTATGTCTAGACTGCAAAGAAAAGTTGGAAAAAAATACGCAAATTGCGAACCACAATTTGCGTATCTTTTTCCAGGGTTTTTTTTTTTTTTTTTTGCAAGAGGCTTTTCCGAAATTTGGCCCCGTGGAGACGGGGCCAAATGTCAGAAATACCTCCTCTTTCAGAACATCCCTTCTTCCTCATATAATGAGGAAAACAGGGATGCCAAAAGAACGTGTCCGCTTTTTCGGAAACTGTCCCGAAAAAGCAGACGTGTTCCTTGGTTGCAGCATAGCTTTTCCAGGGATACTTCCAGTATAGACATAGCCCTCCTGCCCCTCCCATAACTGCATTAAAATGAAAAATTTACCATGTACCCTAAGATAAAGGACTCAGTCCCATTTCAGTGAAGTCAATAAGCCATTTAGGACCTAGAGTTTCTCCTTATTTCTAATAAATAACAGTAAATGGCAGAGATGGATAAATTAATGTAAGTGAAATGACAACTAGCCAAGACTCTGCCTAAAATTCACATGAAGCTCTTTAGAAAGGCACATTTAATTAACCATTTTTAGTATAATTTTTCAGTTATGTACCTCTGAGCTTCTCGGTGTAACAGGAAGTACAGAGACAAAATACCACAGGAAAGCCCATTGTTGTGATAATGCTGTCCCAACAGGAAGAAGGAAATATCAAAATATTTTGGGAAGTCCTCTGCTCTTGAGATGTGGATTCACAACAGGTATTTATTTTCTAGACAGAACCTCTAATTTTAGATTGTAAAGGTGGTTAAGGGGCAGGGGGAAAAGAAAGAAAATATTTGCCAAATATTTTTACTTTTCATTGTTTTTTGAAATTCCAAAATTTAGAGAATTTAAGTAGATCAACAGTTGGTTAAAATAATGATAGGGAAGGAATTTTATGAAAATTTTTCATGTTTCCCATTTTAAAATATTTAAATTAAATATTTATCAGTTTAGGCCAGATACTTTTGGGCTTCCCCATCAGTAGAAGATGAGTAGTGGACATCTTTACTTCATGATTCTGGAACCATTCCCTCTTCTCCACCCAAATCAAGGTATTTTTCCCCACATCCTATAACATCACTTGTGGACTCCTGTAGGCAAATACTTCACTATCCCTAAGCACAAATCCTTAGGCTGAGAAGCAAACCTGATGGAATCAACAAGTAACTTCCAAGGTTAATTTGGGCTCATCCTCAGGGTTTGGTTGAAATACTTGTGCTATATTTTCAGGTTAGGTTCCAGTGACAAAGAATAGGAGTTCTTTATGCTGTCTAAAAGCTCTCTGGTGAGACTAACTTGGGGAATTATTGGGATATTTTCTTCTTTATTGTTGTTGTGTCTGGGGCATGAAATAGATTCCCCCATCATACTATTTAACAGAACACTTTCATCTACCATTTTTCTACATGCACACATGATTTTCTTTCCTCCTCCCAGAGCATGGCAAAGCTTTTTGGATCAGGATACTGCTATGCACTGCATGCAGGGCGTCTAGGATTGTTTGAACTATACATAGGGTTTTTTGTACTCCCTCAGACATAGTGCAGAAGAGCTCATATAAGGAAGGGTGAAGGAAGGAAGCACAGCAGTGTCTAATAGCTAAAACAATCACATCTAGGAAATTGTTTAGCTATCTGAAAATCATCCAGACTCAGACTTTTGGGAAAGTTTTTTTTTTCATATCCATTCAGAATCACTGCAAAAAATATTTTTCAGTAAATTTAGAACAACAAGGTGTATATCAGGCAGTGAGTCACTGAAGGAATCCTAATAAAATATTGCAGATTTTTTTTATTTTAAAACCTTGAGCAGTAGCATTTTCTTTACTGCTTGTCAAATGAAGCCTGTCAGGAGTCTGGCAGATTATGCCCAGTGTCTCCAGAAGGTTAACATTTAGAGAAGTAATCTCAATACAGCCCTTCCTCGCTATAAGTCCAAGATACATTCCAAAAAAATTTGGACTTATAGCGAAACAACTTGAAGAGAGGAATTTGTTTTTCCCATGGCTGACTTCCATTTGTACAAATTGGAAAGGGGGGGGAGGGAGGGGGGACTGTGTGACTTAAGAGCAGGAAAAGGGAGGACTTATAACATATCAGTTCCTACAAGTGTCAATGATTTTAGTGAAGAATGGATATATACCAGGGGAGACTTATAGTGGGGACGCCCTGGATTGCATATTTCTTTTTCTTGACTGCTAGAAAAAGCTAATAGAGCTGAGCATACTAAATCCTTACAAGTCTGAGTCTTTGACATTGGAGAATGCTTGTCATGTTTTTGAGGAAGACACCTAATTTGTTCAGTCACTCCCTCTTTGCCAGCATGATATAAGATTTCTACCTACAGCATTTATCTTCTAACAAGGGACGGCATCATTATATCTGAAACTACTGTAAATGCAATGTAATTTCTCTCCCCTAGATAATGACTTTTAGACAGAAGGCACTACCATTATCAATACAGCAGCACAATACAATTTAGTGTGGCTAGTGTTTTCAGAATTCAGAGAACAAGATAAAGCACTCTTCCATTATAATTTGCAAAGCCTATTTAGAAGTTGCTTTTGATTTCACCTAATTCACTTGAATATTGACATACAAATACGCCATTAAAATGAATAATGCCTTATGATTATTCTTGTCAGTTAGCCTCATCTCCTTAGAATCTTTTTTTGAAAGTCAGTTTTGTAAAGCTAAACACATTATTTAGACATGGACATTCTATTTACAAACAAATCTTTAGGAACGACAAAAAAAATGCCCATCGCATCCTAATGTTTGCTTTGTTATTCTGAGGCTTGTTTTGGTCAACTCTACAGAATATCTGTTGTATTGAACATTGTATTAAATATCTGGGAGAGGTGCTTCCTAGAAGACATACAAAACTGTATTGGACAGCAAGTCATTTCCTAAAGAACTGCACAAATTTTTTACCTTTGTATTGTGAGCAAAATTAAACTCACCTATTTGCCCAAAAGGGTTCAACAATTTGTGCATTACCAAGTACTAGTAGACCCCAATCCGAATTTTTTATTAAACATTTTTGCCCATTGGAAAATGCCAATATGTAGACATTGACAGTGCTGTTAAGAATGCATTGGTTTTGATAAATTTCTTATTTTCAAAGAAAAATGGAAAATAACAGAAATTGTTGAAATACAACACCCATTTCAACAATTTTAAATAGAAAAAGGGGGGGGGTTGTTTGAAATTAGGGGGTTTTATTTTTTTAGAAAATGATGTTAATTTATACTGAAAAGAGTTTAAAGGTCTTAAATATCTTGATTGACATAGTCTGCATTATTATTTCTTTTCCAGGTACTCTGGAAAAAATTGAGATTTTGACTTTTTATTCCAATTCAGAGTGATGACATTTATGAAATCTCAAAAATTCTCACAAGATGGGAAAATCAATTCTCACCCCACTGAGCATATAAAGCAACATTTATCTCAAGTCCAGATCACATACTCCTACAAAACAGTAACTAGGGAACATGAAGACTCCATGAGGTTCTCTTTGAAAACTTTGTAATTTATCCCCTTAAGGACTATCACATTTGATAGGATGAATTCCTGGAGATTTCATAACATGATATAATATTTAATTCCTGGATACTCCAGGACAATCCTGGATAGCTGGCAACCCTGGTCCCCTGACAGAGTTGGGCCCTCACCTGACAATGCTGAAGCCTTTTAAAACGGCTGAACTTATAATTCAGCAGTGAAAAAGACACAAGGGTCTTTGGAAGAAGGACTTGTTGACATGCACAATTGAACTTTTGTGTCATGAGGTTAGGTAACAGGGCAAGTGGACACATGGAAACCTGACTGCATTAACTCCCAGATAAGAAGGGATGATGGAAACCAGTATGGCCATTTTGCTGCACTTTAGTCCCACCTTTTCAATGTTTTTTAACCCGTGTCACACAAACACACAATTGATATTCTATGCTGTACTTTTTACTGAGTTTGATACAGTCTGCCTTCACTTTGTGAGCATTTTAAAAAATTACAGCAGTGAGAGATGCAAAGGACTAATTTGTTTTGGTATCACATTTTCACCATCTGGATGTTACCGTAGTAAACATCACGTCTCAGTCTCATAACAGAACTTGATAGGGATGTACTATGGGTAGAAGCATGGGTGTCTTGGGATAAAGACATTTTGAAGCATTCATAAAATGTCCTAAGCAACAAAACCATATAATTTTTATTCACATTCTGTTCTGGTCTACCTTTTTTAAAAATAACGTTTGACACAATAAAAGAGAATATATTTTACCTTAAAAAAATCTTTTAAGCGGGAACCTTTTGCACTAAACAGCTCTTTTACTTCAAAGAGCTTTATGGCATCCCCCACGTGGCAGGAAAATATAATCTACATTTGACTGATGAGGATGCCAGAGAATTTCAGTCACTGGCAAAGCTGGGAATCAGGAGATCTAGCTTACCAAGCAGGCTGCTGCTCCAAACATGATACCAATCCTCAGAAGAAAGCTCCACTAACACATTTTCTTCTCTCCTTAATTTTTTAACAAGTAGATAATAATTTGTCCATAGTTATCTCACTGTGAAATCCAAGCAAGACAAGGCACCATAGTTTTTACCAAAGATAACATTCTACGTGTGTATATGGTTGACTTTGCCTAGTTCTTCTCACAATAAACATACTGTCCCTTGTCTACAATGGGATGGCTAAGTCACATTAGTTATCCCATGATAAAAACACATTTTTTTAGCAGTGAAGACAAAGCCTAAAACTATGCTAAGTACAGTAAAGAAAGAAAGAAAGAAAGAAAGAAAGAAAGAAAGAAATACCCCATGAGATCCATATGGCATGCTCTGACCATAATTGGGCCAAACTGTGTGGAAGTAGTTAAGCAAAATTAAGTAGTTTAACAAACTAATGAGATGAGAGAAAGGAAGGCAGATTACTCCCAAAATATCCTTCAAAACTCTGATTGTCATAAAAAAACTGAAATTCTTTACCCTTCCTTTCAGATGTAAATGTAGGTTGTACCTCACATAACTGGGACTCTCTGATCTCACAGGACCAGAATGTTCCTGAACCACAGAGCCCAATTATAGGGAGGTCAAGCCAGAAGTGGGGGGGGGAGTGATTCAGCTGGGAGCCCCATGTGGGGGTGACGGGATGTGGAGATTTCTTCCCCCTTGTGGGTGGGAGGTAGCAGGAGTCAAGAGTGGCTGCAAAGCTCCAGCACCAGCTGCAGATTTCAGGGTCTGGCAGCAGCTGTGGAATGCCAGCCGTGGCCATGGAGCTTAGGGTCCAGCTATAGCTGTGGTGCTCCGGCCCCCACGGAAGCTAAGGAGCTCAAGCCTGGGGAACTACAGCAGGGCAGGAAGCCGCAGTGCTGGGCTGGAGCCCTAGCAGGGGGTAACAGTTCAGCATGGGACATGTTGGGAGGGACCTCGCTGGTCCGGCAAATCCCCTTGTTTTGGACTGGTCAGGTCTCAAGGGTTCCGGACAAGAGAGGTCCAACCTATAGTTTACATGATGGTAAAATTAGTGTGAATTAGTAACAACGTAGGGAAATGTAATGAGACTGAGCAGTATTACATTAGAAATCTTTTTTGAAATTATATATACATATATGTATGTATGCACATACATATGTACATGGTTGTACAAATGAGGAGGCCTAGTGTGCATCAGAATTTGTATGTACACAAAGTGGTTGTGTGAACATTTGGAATCTTTGCTTTAAACAAATCTCAGATGGGTAGCTGTATTAGTCTGTAACTTTAGAAACTATGCATAGCCTTGTGGCACCTTAGAAACTAACAAAAATATATAGGATCATGAGTTTTATGGGTAAAACCCACTTCATCAGATGAGCTGGAGTGGAAATAACAGAATCTACTATAACAGAAAAAAGCCATTATCTGTCAATTGTAGACCCATGTTAATGAGGCCAATGAGGCTGGATGTGTCCCATTCATAGCTTTTGATGTGAAAATGCAAATGTCAAAGGCAGGGGAAATTGACTTTGTAGAGCATTAACCTGTTAATGTCTTTATTCAAGCCCAGGATAACAGTGTCAAATTTGTAAATGCATTCCAGTTCAGCAGTCTCTCTGTATAACCGGGCAGTGAAATTCCTTCATAGAAGAATGACTGCTTTTAAATCCATGATTCAATGTCCATGTAGGTTAAAATGTCCCCCCCCCCCCCCCGGGTTTATGTGTGTGTTACCATTCCCGATGTGTGATTTGTGTCTTTGTCATAGAGACTGTCCGGTTTGGCCAATATACATTGGCCAATATACATGAAGGGCATTGCTGGCACTTGATGGCATACATCACTTTAGAGGATGTGAAGTTGTATGAGCCCCTAATATTGTGGCTTATGTGGCTAGGTCCTGTAATGGTGATGGTAGGATAGATATGTGGACAGAGTTGGAACTTGGGTTTGTTGCAGGGGTAGGTTCCTGGGTGAGTGTATCTGAGGTGTGGAATGTAGCTGCTGCAAAGGATTTGTTTCAGGTTCTGGGGAGGGACGGGGGCAGGCTGCTTGTCCATAGGTGAGGTTTGGCCTGTCTCCCAAGGTCTGTGAGAATGAGGTATCATTTTCTAAAATGGGTTGTAGATGCACTAGAGAGGTTTAAGCTGGGGACTGCCTTACATATGCTTTTAGTATAGCACTGTGTTCAATGCAATCACTGATAGAAAATAATATTGGCATGTCTCATTATGCCAGCTACATAAGAAATTTCAATAGGGCCTCTCCCTGGTATAAGCCACCATTTTATTTCTTCTCCAGCAATTTCCAACCATTCTGCGCTTCTATTCACCCTAAAGGACTCTAGATCTTGCTTTCACAATAAATTTAGCAATGGAAAGATGCTGTAACTGCACCAAGTGGAAGGAATCATCAAAAGAAAAAATGGTAAAGGAACAGCATGGAGGCTGGCAGGCCTAAAAATATATTGCCTTTGCAAATTGTGTCATATTGCAGGACTTACCTCCTGGATTTCAAGTGTACTACATGTGATTCTCCAATTGGCAATCCATTTTGTGATGGGAACTCATACACAACAAACAGCTGTATAGGTTTCACACTCATGCAGTAATTTATTTATTGTGGGCCTATTCAGCCATCTGTCTGCTGTCTCATCTGTAGGGACTGGGGATGGAGTAAGGGAATGGGAGAGAGGGAGGAAGAGAGTGATACAATAAACCTATAATCCTAAAGATAAATCCTTCTAATCTCTAATGGATAATAATCAGAGCAGGTTTTGTTTAGTGGAGCAGGTCAAAAAAATTGTATGAAGGAAAATGTTTTCAGCAAAACCTAACGCCCCAAAAAAAAAAAAAAGTTTTCAGCATAAAACACAAACCTGGGGTGTTTTTTTAAAATTGAAAAATTTGGGGAGGTAGATTAAGGGAGGGAGAGGTAGGGGAAGCTTATCAACTCTAGTTGATCAACACTAATAAGCAGATATTTTTAAAGTATCTATAGAACATGTCTCTATGAAAAACACAGTTAACGGACACTACAGGACACAATGTAGGATAGAGAAGCAAATGTTCCTCTAGTAGTCCAGAGTACCTGCTGTATCTAAATGCAAAACTTATCCCCAAATGCTGTTTTCAATGTTTGAGAGTAGAGTGGAGCAGATGCTTTCAGACCCATGAGAAAAACTACCCAGAAGTGGAGTATCAGCTATACTGTAAGCTACTGCTTCTTCCTTTGCTGAACCCCTTGTGGGAGTGAATATCAGGATGAAGCTCTGTGAGATGGAAAGAAGCATCTTTTCCCTTTTACACTCTTCCCTTCCTGCACCATACCTGCAAGGAAGGAATGAGTGAGTAAATGTTAGATGAGCATAAACATATTTGTCTCACCTTCCATGTTCTGAAAAAGACCCCCTACAGGCAGACATAATCAGGAGCAACAGCTACATGTGTGTGGAGCAGAAGGCAAGATGGAGGTGTAATGTCAACAGGCAAAACCAAATCTGGGACCTCCGGAGCTTAATGCATGAGCCTCTACTGCAGGAGCTATAAAGCCAGCTGGCATTCAGCTGAGGCTTTACAGCAAACTCATTCTCTCTCTCTGGGTATGACTACACTACAGAGTTTTGTTGGAAAAATGTCTGTTTTTCCGACAAACCTTGAGGAATGTCCACACTGCAATTGCATTCTTCCACAAGAAAATCTAAAGAACAGAGGGGTTTTTCTGGCATTGTTAATCCTCTTTCTATGAGGAAGAAGCCTTTTTCTGAAAGAGCTCTTTCACAAAAAGGCGTGTGTGGATGGGGAAGAGGAAGTTCTTTCGGAAGAGGAGGAAAGAGGAAAAAGCACAGGTGCTCTGGTGGCCATTCTGTCCGTAGCAATCACAGCTTACATGCGAGAAAGCGTCCATTCAGTCTGGATGCTCTCTTTCGAAAAAGCAGATCGCTTTTTCGATGCACTTTTGCAGTGTGGATGCTCTTTCGGAAGAAGTTTTTTTGGAAGATCTCTTCTGAAAGAAGCCTGTAGTCTAGACATAGTCTCTCTGTAAAAATCTAGCCCTTTAACCTTGAAGACACATGATTTATAAAGAAGAAAAAAATTATATTTTAAATATGCTTCCTTTTTATTCCCCTAGCCAGAGACTTTGCAATGATCTCTGTGGCTGTCTGGTTTTGTTTATGAAACAGCACTGGTAAAGGATGAGACAAATCCATTATTAATATTATTATTCAGCCAATCACCAAATGCTAATATCTATAAAACATTTATCAAATACAGAATAGGAAGAAGAATGCATAGATAAAATTGTAATATATTATCTGCGAAGCAAATTTTGGACAACCAGAACTACAGATGCAAAATGTGAATCAAATGTAAATAAAAGCAGCACACCTAGGAAAGCTAATATTTATTCGGAGTGCATACATTGCAAATCTATTTTAGAGATATGCTGTCATATTTTAGTTATATAATAGATTGCAAGTTTAAAAGAGATAATTCAATTTAAAGTGTGTGTGCTTAATTCTTCAATATAAAAAGTATTGTGCTGTGAATATGCTAGAATATTTCAATAGGACTCCTCAAAAAAATTAGCAGTTTAAATGTTTTCAATATAAAACCACAAGTTTTATAGGCAAAGGAAGAAATGAAGTGCTGATTTACATTCCATGCAATGCCATTGGCTTCATGTCATTGCGGTACACAAAATCCAAGTGATTTCAGTAAAAATGAGTGCAAGGTGGTAAAGTATATTAGTGCAGATTCCTGCTCTAACATTATCATTGTTTTCGAACTTTCAGTAGCATTCTTCCTTTTGAATTCAATACAAGAAAAATTTTAACATAGTCCTTTTCAGGAAAACTATGTTTTAAAAATATCAATCTCCCCATATTATCATGACAAAGACAGAAATCAAATTTTCCTGGATATCCGCTGCTAAAGTTATCATTTTATTATCTGTAACGTTATTTAATGGGGCTCAAAAAAAGTGGCTTTTACATTAGAAGTGAGATTTTTGATGCTGGACATCATCTTTCTCAGTGTTTGGAAAGCCCCTAGTGCATTGGTGGTAGAAAGCTTTCAAAATCTAAACAATTAAATTATAATAGTAATTACACTAATGGACATAATATAGGAAGTTAGATAAATACAGCTTGTTAGAGAGAGTAGCTTAGTTGAGAGATAATATTAGTACACACAAAATTGTTAGCCCCCACCTAACCTCTGACATGGCTCAGACTGTTACTCCCTTGATGATGTGAGGAATGTTTCTGGCCCCCTCTTTGTGTCTGAGCATTTGTAAAACATTTGTAAAACATTTGCAAAAGCAGAATCTCATAGACAGAAAAGCACGTACTGCATCTAAAACCTCAGCTCTTCTAAGCCAATACAACATTTTTTAAAAGTAACAATAAACCAAACAAAAACATCTCTAAAACCTTGTGTTTTCCTTTTCTGTTGTTAGATATCTTTGAAACGGCTATGAAATGTCCCTGAGTTCCACATAAATTATCCATATCAAATCCTAGTCTGTTTCTCTCTTCCAGATGCTATTTTCCATTTTCTAGAAAACGTCCCACTATTTTTATGCACTTATTAACCCTACAAGTGTTCAGCGATGGCAAATGGACTATTGCAACAGAGAAACACATTGCAAGCCAGTTGTGGAACATTAAAAAAGGGAATGAATGCACCTGCATGTTTATGTATATCATTGCTGTGATGAGTACCAAGACTCAGACCTCTGACCAAGTAATGAATTGAGTTTGGTCCCAGATGGGTTCAACAAAGTACAGCAAAATGCATACACTCCAACATCCCCACAAAAGCAAGGTGTTCACCCTTCCTTTGGGCTGCTTTCAGTGGCATCTCCTCGACTCATGGCCTTAAAACATCTCTATCCTCCCTTGCTCTCCAAGGGGCAGGGAAGGGCGGTTGATAGGGGAGCTCAGGCCCTCCCCTCTTCACCCAGTTCTGAGGAGAGGCAGTAGTAGCAAACACTTAAATGTCATTGGAGCCTGCCTATCTGAGCCACTTCTGACTTAATACTCACTTCTCCAAAAGGCCCCAAAATCCAACTATAGCAAAAGAGCAAAAATAACAAATTTTCAACCCAGTTGGACTCATCTGTCAGCCTTCTACTTTGCAGGCTAAACCCAGCTTCTTACTGGACCAGGTTCCAGGGTTTCATTCCAGAGTTACCAACCCTCCCAGAGTTGCTGGGAATCTCTCAAAATCAAGCTCAATCTTCCTCAGAGCATTGATTTTCAGCTGCTATAAGTCTGGTGAAAAGCAGAGCTACGACAGGTCCCTCCATGCCCTGGCCCAGCACTGTTCCTGCAACCAACCAGCATGTCCCTATGATCTCTGCAGGGGGGGTGGGCAGGGATCTCTGCACACTGTTCCTGCTCCAAGTGCCAACACTGCAGCTCCATTTGGCTGGGAACTGCGTCCAATGGGAGCTATGAGGGCAGGGGCGGCCCATGCCTATAGGCAAACACGGCAGTCACCTATGGCGCCGAGTTAAACGGGGCGCCAAATTCCCTGCCACTTCCCCTTCCCGTAACACCTGGCTCCAGCCCCGGAGAAGGAGCATGGGGAATTGGCCCCAGGGGAGGCAGTGCACGGGGGTTCCCTGCGCCACAGGAGGGGGGATTGGCCCTGGGGGAGGAGGCGCACAGGGGTTTCCCCGCGCCATGGGAGGAGAGGGGTTGGCCCCAGGGGAGACACATGCCGGCTTCCCCTGCACCGTGGGAGGGGGGTGGGCCCTGGGAGAGGCACGTGCGGGGGTTCTCTGGCCGTGGGAGGAGGGGCGCAGGGGTTTCCCCATGCCACGGAAGGGGGGGTCGCCCCGGGGGAGGCACGTGCCGGCTTCCTTCTGGGGGGGAATCCTGGGAGGAGGCAGGTGAAGGGGACTCTCTCCCCCCACTGGCACCCTGTTCCCTTTCCTCTCTCCCCACTCCCCTCTCCCCAGCCACAGATCTCCATCCCCAGCCCCCCATCTCCAACCACAGAACCAAAAACCTCAGTCTATATCTGCCCTTGGGGTTGGGGGGGGGGGGCGCCGATTGCATGGTTTGCCTAGGGCGCCTGTTGCTGGCAGCTAGTCTAGGGCCACCCCTGTATGAGGGTAGTAACTATAGGTCCTAGGGCAGTGCACAGAGCCCCTTGCCCTTCTTCCCTGTGGAGGAGCCACAGGGATGTGCTGGCCACTTGTGAGAGCAGTGCAGGGCTAGGGCAGGCAGGGAGCTTATCTTAGCCCTTCTGCGCCACCCACTGGGAGCCAACCGAGGTATGTGCCACCCAGCTGCAGCCTGCACCCTTACCCCTACTGCACATGTACCCCCCGCCCCAGTCCTGAGTCCTGTCCCAGAAACAGCACCCTGAACCCTCGTCTGCACTCCAACCACCTGCCCCAGGTTCAGCCCAGAGACTCTTCCCACAGGCCAAATTTCTTGGCCCTAGTCTAGAATCCACCCTTCCCCCCCAGTCTGGCCCAGTGAAAATGAATGAGAGTAGGGGAGAGCAAGCGACAGAGGGAACGGGATGGAGTGAGTGGGGTGGGGCCTTAAATAAGGCTTGCTGCAGGGGTGTTGGATTTGAGTGATTAGAAAGTAGACAACCCTATTCCTATCACATACATCCCCCTTCTGAGCTCTCTGGTTCCCTTTTAAGATCCTCCACCAAGTGAAACAAGCTCTGCAGGTATAACGGAATGGAGACACCTGGGCACAGAACTACTCCTTGACATGTTCTAGCATAGTGTGGGGATAATACTCCTCATTACAACTGCCTTCTGCTAGAACGTGAGTGATCTGCACTGATAACAGGATTTGGTTTTTTTCTTATCTGGGTCCTGATTTAGCAAAGCACTTAAACACATTCAACTTTATGCTCATTTAAATCCCACTCCAGTCATGGTCAGCTTTGAGGCAGGAGTCTGGTGAACCAGTTAACATGTTTACAGAGTTGCTAAAATGTTTTTAACTCTCTATGCAATCATGTTGTGAAATAGCACTTAATACACATTACCCAAAACGTTACAAAAATTGCCCTGAATTTGGAGAAGAAAGACCTTTGAAAAGCACAGGAATCAAAGCACGCAGTTCCAGCAACAGAAATCCTAACAAAGTATTTGTGAATAGGCAAGGATGTTAGAACAATTTGTATAGTGAAGATGCTGAGAGCCATTGAACCATTCTGTACACCTGGTATATGAGATGGAAATCACTTCAAGCCAACGGGAGTGAAAGCTCCCCCAGCACACTTAGTTCCAGCATTTATCCAGATGGGGCTAAGGGACAGTAATACAGTAATGTCAAAATAATGTCCATTGTACTGTTCTATTACTCACAATTAAAACCACAAATAAGAAATGGAAATCCTTTTAATTTGATTACAAGAGTATCTATATGACAGATTCCCTTAGTTATGAAAATACTAAATGAATATGCAGAATCCATTTTCTAGAGTTAGGTGGATTTTCTATTTATGCAACTTTCATGAACAATCTCATGTGATTAAAGGTTAGTATAAAACGGCTGAATAATTTAGGAGCAGTTTATGGTTTAATGAGAAAATTGTGAGTGAGTGAGTGAGTGAGTGAGTGAGTGAGTGAGTGTGTGTGTGTGTGTGTGTGTGTGTGTGTGTGTGTGTGTGTGTGCGTGCGCGCCAGTATTTATTCATGAGCAGGCATCTATATTTACTTTAAAAACCAACTAACTTTTTGATCTCAGGTTTTGGCAGCCATTAGCTCTGACTGTTACTGCCCTCATTAGTTCTATAAAAGTTACCATAAAAGAAAATAGTTACTACAGAAATAACAAAATCTAACCAATTAGTTTTTCAGAGCTACATCACAGTTTGCTCCTTTTAACCCCATCTTCTTAAACAACATAAATGTTGCTAAGGTCAGAAAAAGAACTCCACAGGGTGTGGCTCTTCACTTTGGTATCCACAGAAGATGGTGAATAAGTATAATTAAGTTCCCCGTAACTTTCCTTGTGTCTGCTGCATCTCATTCCTCTCATGCTTTAGAATAATGAGCCTTATATGAACTTCTAAAATGTTAGTTTGGTTATTAAAATATTTTTAAAAACTTTCCTGAGTACTTCTGGCATGAACAGGAATTATTTTGTTTTTTTTTCTCACATAGTACAGTAGCTTGACAGACTCTAAACATTTGTAAGAAAGGCTGGGCTTTACTGCAGTAGAAAGCATTAGAGTAATTATTTGCCAACCATTATTACAGTTATCATTACTATTCTGTACAACTGCAGTTCCCAACCGCCAGTGCATGAACTGACGGATGGACCGATGCACACTGCCAGGCCACGCCCTCATCTTTTATTTAGTTCTGCCCCCTGGAGGTTTCCAGGGAATTCCTTTTCTGCATACTTCCGCATGCAGCAAGAGGGCGAGTGGGGCGGCTGTAGGTGGATGTGCTGTGGCTGGAAGGTAAGGCTCTCCCTACTGGCCCCAGTTCCAGCTCTGGCAATTGCTATGCAGCCCGGCCAGCGAGGCCAAGCGCCATGTGGAAAGTAGCTGCCCCGGCCGGTGGGGCCAAGTGCCACATGCAAAATGGCTGCCCCAGCCAGCAAGGCCAACCACCGGGTGAAGGGCAGTTGCTCCTGTGACCCTGTTCTCCTCTCTGCTCAGTGGGAGCCTCCTCCTGGCCTCCATCTGTTCCCAGCCAGTAGGTACAACATTATTATTATACATTATTAAGAGCATAGGAAAATATGAATGTGCAGAATATGTCAGCGCTGTCAGACCTGTTAGTACTGCCTCTTTAATTCTGATACAATTAAGACAAAAGGTTTGGACTGGAGAATACTCTTTAACAAGTATTAGCAACTATTTTATTGGTTTTTTTAAAATGTGTGTTTGCGCAGCAGTTTTTCAAATTCTTGTTAGCCATCATGTCCCCCCCTCCTTTGATTTGCCTAATATAGCATGGACTAAAATTACCATAATGAATATGTGAATATGTAAATAAATTAATTACCATACTATATATGCAAATATTTCAGTGCCAGTCCACAAATGGTTTTTTGAATGAGTTTGCCGGTCTGTGGTATAAAAAAGGTTGGGAACTACTGCTGTAGAAAAATAGTAATCCAAAATACCGGGAAATACTGACCTTTACTAAGCATCCACTATACATGTGTTAACATGATACCTTTGTCCTCATTTCATATGACAACCAGTATTAAGAATATACTCAGGGTAAAACAAGTGGATTTCAATGAAAGGTATACTGAATTGTATGAATTTTCAAGAAAGAAGCTACTACAGTAATATGTATTTTTCTTTTATGCAATGATTGGCAACCTCACCAATTGTTCATGAAGTGATATCTCTTACTTCAAGTGATCTAATTTCTTATCAGTCACATTCAATCTGAGAATCGTCATCACACAAGCTACAGCCATCAATTAACTTGCAATAAATCTAGTGCAAACTTATGCATACTGCAGATTTCTACAGACTATTGATTTCTCATAATGTGGAAATATTATGCCCAGTAAAACTATCAAGTTAAGCTCCCTACACATACTTTTAGATAGCATGCAAAGATTGTGCTATTAAAATACAAATGGGCTGAAGCCATGTATGTAGATGCTCAACTGAAACAGAAGATGTTACAAGGGATTTTAGTGTATATTTCTATGGTGGTGCATGTACAAAGGATATCACTTTCAGGATAATGTACAAAGGATATCACTTTCAGGATAATTTGACAATGGGATAACTGGTACCTTTATTTGAACTGGCAAGTCCAGGGCAGTTATGACTATAAATTGTCATCTGCCTAGTATGGCGGGGATTACTTAGAGATCTCAAATCTGTTTCTAGATGATAGGTACCCACATGATAAATCTTCCTCTACAGTTAGCATTAGAAAAAAGGCATCAGTAAGTTCTGGTTATTAAAACTAGTCAGTTAGGAACACAAGATGCGTGATGGGTTAGATCAATGGTCCATATAGTCCAGTATCCTGCCTCTGATAGTGGTGGATGCCCAATGCTTCAGAGGGAATGAACTAAACAGGGTAATTCTGCATAATGAGCACTCCCTTTTGACTGACAGTTAGAGGCTTACAAAACACCCAGAGTGTGGGGTTGCATCCTTGACAATCTTCAAAAATAGCCACTGAGGAATCTACCTTCCATGAACTTATCTAATTAATTTTGAATCCAGTTATACTTTTAACCTTCATAACATCCCCTGGCAATCAGTGTCACAGGCTCACTTATGTGAAACAACTTCCTTACATATGTCTTAACCTGCTGCCTATTAATCTTATTGGGTGACCCCTGGTTCTTGTGTTACATGAACGGGTAAATAACACTTCTTTATAAAATCATGACTGGTTTTGAAAAAAATCAAAAGACATCCATCATATCCCCCCTTAGTTGTCTCTTTTCCCAGCTGAAAAATCCAAGCCTTTTAATCTCTCCTTGAATGGAAGATGTTCCATTCCCTAATCATTTTTGTTGTCCTTTTCTATAGCTTTTCCAATTCCAGTATGTCCTTTCTAAGAAAGGGCAACCAGAAATGCATGCTATAATCAAGGTATGCACATATTTATATAATTGCATTCCCGTATTTTCCATCTTATTATCTATTCATGGTCCTAATGATTCCTAACATTTTGTTCACT
Source organism: Rafetus swinhoei (assembly GCA_019425775.1). Taxonomy (NCBI): domain Eukaryota; kingdom Metazoa; phylum Chordata; order Testudines; family Trionychidae; genus Rafetus; species Rafetus swinhoei. The sequence goes on from CM033424.1 coordinate 163,181,717, forward strand.
TTTTTGACTGCCTCTGCACATTGAGCTAATGTTTTCAGAGACCTATGCACAATGATTCTAAGATCTCTTTCTTGCATGGGAACTGCTAATTTACAACTGATCATTTTGTATGTATAGTTGGGATTATGTTTTCAGTGTGCACTGCTTTACACAAACATTGAATTTCATTTGCCATTTTGTTGCTAAATCACCACTTTTGTGAGATCTTGGAACTCTCTACAGCCAACTGTGGTTTCAATTGTATAACAGGTTAAGTTTGTGACCTCAAGGAAAATATTTTCAGGGCTATTCCTTTTACTGGAGACTGTACTCATATGTGGGGGGCTGGAAGGACTGTTACTTAGGTCTAATGCTAGGAGAATATGACAAAATTGTTTTGAATATTGAAAGAATTTAACCTTGATAGCATCACTTTTTTTTCACCTTCCAGAATTCTCTAGTGAGTTACACTAGCACATATACTGATAAGTGAACTTTAATTTCATTGTTCAAATTCTGAATTTTATAGATGAATATTCCATTTGAATGTGCACTTCCAGTGGTCAGTTATGTAAGCATCCAAACAGGGAACAGAAATAATATTTTGTGCCTCGTATAATTAAACACAACATACATTTTGGGTGTTCACAATGAACTGTGTTAAAAAGCTGTAGAAATCATGAATTTATTAATAATTTTGAATAGTGAAGATGGATTTGAATTTGTTGGTCAATTTAGTAGATAATTAATGGGAAAAGTGGGCCAAATTTTAATCAAATACATTATTCATTAAGAATTATTTGCCTAGCTCCATTTAAGAGAATCAGATAAAATAATAATAATAAAAACCCTATGAATTCACTGATCTCTTGCATTCACTGGCCTAGATGACTAGTTCAGTTCAGTTCAGTTTTAAGTCTGAAAAGTCAGTTTTTTACACAGCAGGGGGTTAGATGACATTTTCTACTTTTATAGTTCCCTCTTCCACTCTTACATACATAGAACTAGAGTACATTAGTTAAAATAATGCTGACTCACCAAGCAAGTCAAAAGACAGAGAGGTCAGTCAACAGTTCTCTGAAGAAATTGCTGTGGACCACCAAACAGGCTAGCTGTGATCGGGATAACTTTCAAAATCTCAAAGTCATGCTATTCCAGGGACAGCATTTGTAATAACCAATTTATTCTTAAAGCTCAGATTTCTTTTAGTATTGAATTTTCAACAAAAATATCCATATCCTTTTACAATATAAAGAAAATACTAGAAGATTTACCTAGCATTTCTTGGGTCTTTAACTCAAATTAGTTTTCTTTTTCTTCATTTAAATAATTGTATTGGGAAGGGGCTGGGGATGAGGGGTTTAGTATGCAGGCTACCCTGGGAACAGAGGACAAATAGCCTTTTCTGACCACAGCAGCTTGGGTCCAGATGAGAAGTGCCTGCCCATGGCTACTGCAGTGGGTACAGCCAGGGGGTGGGTGCATGTCCCTTGATGAGGGGACAGACAGACACACAGATAAACAGACATGCAAACAGACAAACTCCCTGGAATATATTGTAGATAGCTGTCCCTTTCTCCACCCTTGCCCCCTCTTGGCCCAATGTGGGCATAGCTGTCCTGTTCCCCATCTCTGGATCCTTGCTGCCCCCTATAATCATTCTACAATATAACTGTCCCTCCTACCAGACTCCTTCATTTCTATTTTATGAGAAACAATTCCATGCACACACCATTGTCCTGGAACAACCAAAGCCTTACCTTGCTTTAAGTTATGATAAGAGGAGCCTGAATACATGAGGCCCCCGAGATGCAACCGCAGAGCTTTACAAAATTTTTCAGCCATGACATTATTTCAGAAATAAATAAATCTGCCGAAATTTTTGTCAGCTTGTACCAGTTGCATTTGACTTGTTCATGTTCAAAACAACACAACATTCTGGAAATTGCAACATTTATTTTTGTCATTTTAAAAATATTTTGGGTTTTTTTTTTCATTTCAAAAGAATTTTATTTAAAAATTTTCTTCAATTTCTATTTTTTAAATGTTTAAAAATGTTTGAAATATAAATGAAACATCTGGGACCAAGCAAAGCCTTTTATTCAATCTAAAACTTTTTCTTCTTCATTATTTTTTTCAGATTTGCTAGTACACCAAAAATCCATTATTCATGCAGCCCTAGTGATTATTAATTTGTTAATATTGACCCCAAACTAACAAATCTAGTATTCCATTTACAGCATAACCCGTGTGCATGGAGACTATGGGCTGAGAATTTCTTTTCATTTAATTTTGTTCTGGAATCTGTCTGTAAGCCATTGGCTGCTGCCTATTTTGGTTGTGTCCTTGGATAATTGAACTAATCAAAAACAAAAATTCAAGGACTGGATAGAACTTTTGATATGGATATTTAACGATTAATGGAACACTTAACAGCCTCCAAAACTAGGTACCTAATTAAAATGTCCTACGTTTAAACAAGACCTCTATTGAGACAAATCTAGCATCTGTTAATGATCAATAAAAATATGTACAAAATGCTTCCTGTGGTGATAAATGAAGTATTAACTATAGTCTAAGTCTTACTGTTGACTGCACTTAGCGTCCAATTAATTTGAATGAGCTTTCTGTGAAACAAAAGCTCCAATTACAATTTGAACTATAACTGGGAGGGGAGTCCAGTTTTCTGCAGTTTCTTTTAAAGGAACTACATTCTTTTAATAGATAGATAAGTTACAACTGAATTTCTTTGACTTTAACCATATTTATTTTTTCTTTGTAAATGGGTAGCAGGAGTTTTTCCTCAAAACTCTTAAAAGGCAGTGTGTGTTCCCTGAAAATACTGTAGCAGAGATACAAAAAAATGGTCAGCAAAGATCATGCTCCTCAAAATACAGAATTAATAGGTAACACACATGTAACCACAGATGTCTGATCTTTACCAGAAGAGACACAAAATGGAATATAAATTCACAGTCTCTTAGGCATCCCCAGAATTGAAATTATAAAAGTTTATAGGAGAAGTCAGAAGACAGTGAGGTCCCTCACTGTTTATTGATTAAGAAGTAAATGGGCTGGTTAACATGTAAGTAATGCAGCATGTAAGTAAAGTCAGTCTCATGGAATTTCAACAAATCAACCTTGGCTTCATATCCATTTCTTTTCTCCCAAAAGTTTTGAGAGACAATGAGGTGTCTAGGTTTAATATTTTGAGGGCATAACTGGGATTTTGAATTGCATCTGAGAAGCTGTCAGTCTATGGCTTTAAGCAAAAATCTTAACCGCTGTTTCACTTTCCTCATCTCTAAGACGGGTGCAATAAATACTATCAAACCACAGATAACAGATAAGCATCCATGTCTACTCCAAAGTCAAGTATCTGTTATTATTTGTTAACATAATGGTGTAGTGTACAACATCCTGATTTTTACAAAACATCTGTTAACTCAGCATGAACTGGACTCAGTTTACTGGGGACAGATTCGGGCCCTGGTTATGCCCTAAAAATGTTGTTCTAGTGGTGCACCATTTTGAGGCAGTGAAGGAGCTGTGGAGAATTTTCCCAGCAGAGGAGAAGCATAAGAAGCCCTCTTCTGCAACTCCTCATTGGCCCTGAGACTTAACATGTGATAGTGGGAAGTTTGGAGGGATGATTCTGGGCTGTGGTGCAGGTCACAGGCAGCTAAATATAGTCAGAAAAGTCACAAGAGCTCATCTAATTTTATCTGGGAGCTGTTTTGATCTGGTCAGCAATCCTCTATTTCTGTATCTCTCAGAAGCACAACACAAAATGTACTCCCGTTAAGCTGCTTAAAAGTTCACCCACTCATGGGTCAGAACCAAACCTCTGCAAGAGGACTGAAAAAGTTTGTCAACACTTAGAAATTAAAACACACATTTTAATTGTTTCTTATAAGCTGAAATGCTACATGTGAAATGATCCTCATGGTTCAAAACTTCAGCTTGTGTGGATCAGCTGGTGTGTAGCACTATTGAAGTCAATGGAGCTATGATTATTTAAACCACTGAGGGTCTGGTCCAAAGTATTCCCAACTCATCTGAAAGCTACAATAAATTGGAAAGCATTATTTTAGCCTGAGGTGTGATCAAAAGCTCACTGAAAATAATTGGGGTCTTTCCCTGGTTTCAATGGGTGTGAGATCAGGGGTTTTTTTTAGGTTCATACATTAGTTAAACCTTGACTTATGAAATAAGTGGAAAGGAGTTTGAGAGTCTCATGCCTTAAAAAATTATAGGATTCTACTATATTGTTCATGTAAGATTTTTATGCCTTGCACTGATACTGTGCAACGCTGTATTAGTTTGCATTTATTTTATAAAAAGAATTATGCATTTTGTAGAATGAGTCTGATTCTTAATGAGAGATTCCAGGATCATTTTCCACCATTTAACATGAGGAAAGCTACTACAGGCAGGGTAGGGGAACCCTGTCTATCTGAACACATATGATTCTCCAAGGACTCTCAAGGGATTATGAGTCAGAGAGAGGTATTGTATTCAGGTTGTTTATTATTTTCTATGTAAGTCGTGTCTACCGCATCTGTGTATTTATTGTACTTAAGTAAAGAACAAGAATGTGACACAATTCTGTGCAAAGTATCTGTGTGATTGTGGCCAAGTCTACACCAGGGGGCAATGTTGAACTAAGGTACACAACTCCAGCTATGTGAACAGCACATCTGGAGTCGACTTACCTTAGACTGAGTCACCACGGCATCTCCGCTGCGAGGGGGTCTCCCATCAATTCCCTTTACCCTTCTCGATCCAGTGGAGTACTGGCGTCAATGGGAGTGCAAACAGTGGTCAGTTTAGTGAGTCTTTACTTGTCCCGCTAAATTGACCCTGGGGAATCGATCCCCACAGCAGCAATCTCCCAGTAAGTGTAGACATAGCCTCTGTGGCATACAATATGCCTTACGCATGGCTGGAATTCTAAGAAAAGGCAAGTGTAAGTTACATGGGGAGTCTGGGAAGGTAACCGTGAGCACAGGGGGCTAGGCAACTTGGCCCTGTGGTCACAGCTCTCTGAAGGGGGGTGCTAAAAAGATCTTCATCCCAAGGAGGTGCTTGGAGAATCCAAGATTGGGACAGCTCCTGGATTCTGTTCAGTCTCTGAAGGTTTAAAACACCAGGAATGCAGAAACATGGGGTCTCTTCACAGCAATCTGGTGGACTACCAGCAGGAGACAAGGACCCCAGCAGATCTGTGACAGAAACTACTGTGTTTTCTTGTATATTTTGGAATGATTGGTTGAAGAGCTGGAATAGCACATTTGAAATATGTACTCAAAGCAGTTTTAAGAGATGCTCACTCTTCTAAACAGTCCCAGATGAAAAAACACAACCAATTAAAAACAAAAAAGCTCTGGTCATTTGTTGTAACTTAAACTCTCTAGCTAAATGGAATAACCTCCTGCAAGATCAACCCCTTCTTCCCTTTCTGTTCCATTGTGCAAATATAGGCATTGTTAAGTAAAGTAACAGTATAATCAAAAGTGCATTTTATGCAGAATATGGAAGAATAAAGTACAATTGGCTTTCTAACGTCAGTGTCCCACTACGAAGGTTTCATATTTTATGTAGCATTAGCTACTGGCAGATTAGATATTTCCCACGAGGTGATTTTGTCATAATTTAATGATGGACTTTAGCAACCTCCTTTGGGATGTAGGGATTCTGTGATTTGAAACAGAAAGCACAGCCCAGGAGAGCAGGAAAAGTGACTTTAACAATACTAGATTCTGATCCTTCTGGAACTAGTGCTGGTCTTGGAGTAAACTTGAACCACAATTGCTGCACTAACTTACAGCAGCCATATCCAGCTAATTATGTGCTGCCTAGATTTCAGAACTGCAAAACACCGTGAAATGGTATTTGGTTCAGAAAATGATTTTATGGATTCTAAAAATTTCTTCTCTAGCAATCCTTGGTTATCTTGTGGTAAAATAGCCTATTTCTTAGGCCTGGTTTACACTAATGTTGTGAGTTGATTTAAGTTACACTAGTTATCTACATAATGTACCTTAGATCAATGTACAGCAGTGTCCACTCTGCGCTATGTTGATGGAAGACACTCTCCCAGTGACATAGATTCCACCTTCATTGGGGTGGATTACAGACATTGATAGAAGAGCGCTCTCCCATCAATTTAGCACATCTTCACTAGGTTCATGAAATCATTGCTGAACACAGCAGTGCCAGTTCAGCTAGGCAGCATAGAAATAGCCTTACTTACCGAAGTTTTATTTATTGTTTCTCTTTTCCAATTTATTTACAGCAAAATTAAAGAAAATACAAATATGTCAAGAGTCTAAGAAATAATGAATTCCTATAAAATATATCCCCTCTTAATTTAAGTGCCTGCAGTTGGTGGCTTTTTATGTGACATCTGTAATCGGCTCTGCTGATCAAGTATTGGTTTAGTTTCTCTCCAAAGGCGTCATAGAAGATGAGATCCGTCGATCGACGGCTCAGTACAATGTAAGTGCTGTTGATTTTTCAAGATTAGCAAAGCTCTTACTTTTTCTTGAAATACAAGAGTCAAATTATCCAGTGAAAAGGAATACTTCTAATTAATTAAAGTCCTAGAATTTGCAGACACACTCATAAAATTTCAAAATGAGATCCAGCCACATAACTTCCATTTTCTTTGATCCAAATCAGTTTTAGATTTCTGGATACATTTGTAATATTGATACTGATGCCTAAGCATTTTACAAATAGTAATAACTTCTTTCACTATTGAAATACTGCCATCTCTGAAGTGAAACACAAGTCATTTTACAACATATGGCAATATCATACAATATTTAAAAACAGGAGTAAAAGATTATAAGCCCAAATGAAGATGCAAAGCAAATTTTAGGTAAGCAGAGTGTAACTGGGCATACTGAATTTTGATAAGGAAACCTAAGTTAGCATTAAAATAACTCTTCTAGTTGATACAATATAAAATAATTTCTGATTTCTCCTGCATAGTTTAAAAATATATTTACTTACTATGGCATACTTTTCTTGTGGCCATTTTCTGAAATGCCATCTAAAGATTACAATGTTTTAATTTATTTAATTCAACATTAAAATCAATATTAATATCAAGTATTTGAAGTTTAATAACTAGGTAGTACTAGTATTCATTATGATCATTTGAACTTGGATGGAATCAGAAATTTTCAGTTGCTACATTCTGCTTTCTTTTGATACCAAGATGAGGTCATTAAGGGTATATCTACACTACAGGGTAAAGTTGAGTTAAGATACTCAACTTTAGCTACATTAATTGCATAGCTGAAGTCGAAGTAGCTTAACTCGGCTTTTGGCACTGTATACACTGCAGGAACTCAAAGGAGGAACACTTTTCCTTCGACTTCCCTTACTCCTAGTGAAAGCAGGGTTACCAGCATCAACCAGAGTGCCCCTCTGACTTTGAATTAGCTGTCTTAACTAGACCGCCAATTCGAACCCTGGAAGATCGACAGTGGCAGCTTCGATTTTCCTCTGTAGTGTAGACATACCCTAAACGTCAGAAAGATCATTCCAAGTACAAAAAAGGACAAAAATAGATATGGAAAATTATATTCAACTGGGAAAATACTGAAATACACTTTCAATGAGAGGTAGAAACCTGGAAAGCAGTCGAGTCAAACAGACTTGGGGTGACTATACCCAGACAAGATTTTGCAAAGTGGCAGACCAACAAAAAAGGACAATGTAATCTGAGACTACATATTATGAGATTTCACATCACAGAATAAGGTACCTTTAATACAGATATGTATGATGTTTGTAGATATTACCAGAAAGATCATAACCAACTAGAATGGTTTCAGATACAGCAGTAACATGGAATATATGAGAGGGAGAGGGAGAGGGAGAGATTTTTTTTTCCTCTTATTTTTATTTTCAATTCTTTCTAACATACCTTACAACTTGCCTAAAAAAATTAGGATCAGATTATCTGATGCAAGGAGACTCATTTAGCAGAGAGTGGGTCCTTCAAGCTCTTAGCTGTCTGATTCTCAAGGAACATTTATGCCAGGTCCATGGAGATTGCATGTCAGATGATAAAGGGGAAGTGTTGCTGTGCTCTGACCCTTTTCACAACATTCCTCCAAAGCTGGGTTTGGAGCAGTTGGGATAGGAGCCAGTTATGTGGGATTTACTCCATTTGAGAGCTGAGGAAATTCTCAGCTAGCTTGGTCCAGCTAAGCTTCCCTTCTGATTTCTTATGTCCTTGGTGTGTAATGTACATACCTTGGGAGAGGCACATAGCATTTTGATGGGTCATTACAGCAGTAATCAATGATTACAGTTCTTGGAGAGACTGAGCAAGGAGGAAATATTAAGAGCTAATTAAGTGCAGTATAGATTGAAACGATGACAGAGTGAAATTGAGAAAAGGACTAAGATGTTTTTCTTTTCTGTCTTCTTGTGTTTCTTTCTTATGGGGAAAGAGGAGGGAGCCATACAAGACAACTGTTTATAGCTCACTTAGTAAAATAAGGATGGGGTAGAAAAGACTTTTAGATTTTTCTCTCTAGCAGATGCTTTACTGAAGCTAGCGTGGAAGAAGACTGGCTGGGAAGCTTCCCTGCTTCTGCCACCCCTGCAGATCTGGAATTTCCCATTTACTACATATAGAAAGGGGAAACAAAAGGAACAGGCAGGCATCTTTGCATGAGGGAGGAGGAACTGGTATTTCTGTGTTATTTTTTGTTTCAATTGTCACAGGAACAGCAATGATGAACAGAGAACAAATGGAGCAGGGGAAAGAAAGTCTGAAGTGAGAAAAAAACTACTCATCAGACAAATACATTCTTCTGTAGGCAAGGCATGAAGGCAGAAGAGAGGAAATATTCCCTTCACCTGGTGGGAGATATTCTGATCTTTGAGATACTATGTGTTTTATAAGAACCTTGGTGACCAGCATCTAGAACAGGGACCTATTCTTCTTCCTGAACTCATTTCCCTCTGGTTTGAAGACTTTTTTTTTTTTTAATGGTCACAGACACAACTATTGTACTTAACTTAAGCTGATGACAGAGGAACATAAAGATAAAATAAAGCAGAGATAGCCCTGAACCAAATTGCTATATCTGAACACAGACAAGCTTTGACAAAATTCACATCCAAATCCAAACTATGTGACTCATGCTCAATGTAAAGCCATTGCTGAAACAGAGTGAAGAGACTGTTGCATTATTAGATTGCCACAATCATCATAAACCCTGATCAAAAGGATTAATTGTGCAATTCCCATGTTAGTTTTTCTGGATATAAATAAAATTGCCCAAAAGAGAAAAGATCTCCTAGACAAAACTTCATCTGAAGCTCAAGTGTGTTTAGCCACTCGACTCTGGGGCAGAATCATGGCCTCATTAAAATTCAATTGGGTCAAGATTTCATTCTCACAGTCTGGTGTTAGCTGTCTATACCTAATGTGCCTGCCGTTGTGGATTATACAATCCCAGTCTGCAAAGTAGCCGGTAAGGAAAAAGGCCACCAGAAAACAAAAGGCCAGAAACAGCTGTATAAAAACTCTCCATTATAATTATTTCTATCTGATTGAGAACAGCAACTTCAACCAATATCTCCGACATCCTATATGAGTGTCCTAACCACTGAATTATTGGCTATTCTGGGATATGTTGGTCTCACTAAATGTTAAAAAGTTTGTATTTCCTTCCAGCACAGGACAAAGTGCAGAACTTTGAACTTTTTCCATGAAAAAGAAGTTTTGTAGAACATTGGCCTGTTAGAATGAGACCTCTTTGGAAAAGGCTATATGAGAGCTTTCAATGTTTAGCTTATTATGGTCTCTGAAAAGACAAGACAGATAATATTACTCTAACATAAAATCCATAGAGGTACTCACCACTCAAAATTATAGCTATCTTCTCCTATGTACTCTAGGAGCTATGTACTCTAATTAGTTTTTCTTCAATGTTGTATTCTCAGTTTCTTCACACTGAAGACACTGAATATTTTGTCTTGCTAAAACACTCAGGAAAAAATGCCAAAACCAAATTTCCCTAAAAATATTTTCAGAATTTTTTCTTACAGTACACCATACACATGACAATCATCCTATAGGTCATAAGCCTTGTAGCTGCTTTCTCTCGTTGTGCCCATGATATACCAGACAGTGATGCTGACATGTCTGAAAAATATTTGTGCCTTCCAGCTAAGTGTGCACTTCCAATTTAGAGGCTTTAAGTAAGCTCTAGGTATTTCTGAGAACTAATTAAAAATTCATTATGAGTACTACTGCAGCAACAACTTTCCCATTTTGATAAGAAATCCAGTGACTGACAGCCACCTCTTAGTTCTTTGTGCTAACACATTAATTAACTTGCACAAAAAACGTGGTGACCAGACCCTCTCATTAACAAGAGAAACCAAACTGAATAATGACACTAATTATTCCTTTTGTATGTCAGTAATGAGAAAGCTGGGGAAATGCAAGTTCAATGAGGAAGGTAAAGTTTCAGAGCAAAACAGGATGGGTTTTTTGTTTGGATTTTTTTAGTTTTTTGTTGTTGTTTTTTTAAATCTCCAGTCCCTTTTTTTTTTTTTTTCCTTTTAGCCAATGTGAAATGGTGAGAAGGTGTGATGTTCTAAAAGACATTCAAAATTATATCCTCTTGAACAAACTGGCTACTTGGTTTCTAAAGATGGTATTGGTAACGTGGGCTCCCAGTAAAAACTCTGCTCAAGTAGGTGAGCTGCAGAACAACTATTCATATTTTAATTGGAAACCATCTAAACATTGAAGAAATGCAACCTAGAGGTAGAAAAAAGGATTTTTCTGAGCTCTGGGAGCTATAAAATGCTCCAAATGATTTCTCTCTCTCTTTCACTAAAGGAGCCAAGAAGTGTTTCCTATTCTCACACGTGCCCCTGTGTGGATTGGTTGGTTCTGTTGTCCTCTTTTCTTGTTTGTTAAGTTAAAAGAAGAAATGCCCCACTTTTCTTGGAAGGCAGAGGTTCCCATTCTGTCACAATATCCCTCTGATCATCAGGAACAAGGAAAAGACTGTCACTAGGCACACAGCTGCCTTAGACCATCACCCCTGCACAAGCTTTCAAGGAAAATGGGTGTCAAAGTCCTACAGTGATGGAATAGTGCTATCTGGCTATGGCTGCTGACACTGGTGTGAAAGTGAGGAAACAAACACCCCAGCCAGAAAGTTATACTGGGTAGTGGAAAAAGCCAAGCCAGAGCTGTGTGACTGTGGGGATGGAGCACCCACAGGAAATATTAGGGTGTGCGGAGCCAATACCAACTTTCTCTCTCACCCCCATGCTTCTCACATGCCAGGAGTCCCACACTTACCAACTCCTCCCTTGCTCTCCCATGATTCATGACATTCATGCTCTAGAAACAAGGGGAAGGAATGGGGACAGGAGGTGCTCAGGGGATGAGGTAGGGAAGGGGCAGGGTGAGGGCTTTAGGGAAGGGATGGAGTGATGCCTGGAGTAAGGGGGTTGAGAACCCCATAACAAAATGAGAAGTCAGTTTCTATGCTGTTCTTGCTTGGAGGGGGAGTGGTACAGGTTGAACATCTCTAATCCGGTACTCTCTGGTTCAGCAACATCCGTAGTCCAGCATGATTTTAGTTAGCTGTATGTACACTTACAGGCATGGCCAAGTTTCCCATGGTCCCATAAAGTTTGTTTACAGCCACCAATCCTAGCTAAGGCTCCCTCTAAGCTGTGTGACAGCACAGCCCTGATGTTGCTTTATCAACCCCGCCCCGTCAGGGCTCAGGGTTCCACACACAGAGCTGCCTGACTGGGCAGGGCTGATTAAGCAGCTGCAGAGTTGTGCCACTGAAAAGCTTAGAGGGAACCTTGGTCCTGGCTCTCAGTGTTCTGTATTGTAATTTAGCTTAATCAGCCCTAAGTGTAATTTACCCCTAAAGAGTTTAGTAAGCAGAGGAAGTGTAGGTGATGCTGCTAGACAATATTGACCTCCTGTGGTTCGGCAAATTCTCTGGTTTGGCATCAGTCAGGTCCTGAGGGTGGTGGACTAGAAAGGTTCAACTGGTACATACTTTTAAGAGGACTGGTCATCGATAGCCATACGGGTTCAGCTTTGAGAAGGGTACATGGGCTGGAGGCACCCTAACAAAATTGGCAGTGTTTATAGCTTCCTATGCAAATCTATACTAATGCAGTTTCTGAAAAAGAATTATCAGCTTGCTAGGACTAAAAATGGCTCCTTTACAAAGATCCATTGGCTTAAAACTTGTTTCCTTAACAACGCCCCTGCCCCCCTGCTACTTTTGTACTTCTAGCCATTCTCTCCCATTCTGATGCTAGAGCAGAAATTTCCTAAATGGCCTAAATCAATAACACTTAGACTCTCAGAATTAGCAAGTGTCTGCCTACTGGAGAAAATGATTGCTGAAGTTTTGTCCTGACTCTGAGGAGCAGGGACAAGAGCTAAATCTCACCACATTACTGATGAAACCCTTTGATACAAGACACTGTCCACTTGGGGAAACTTAAAAAACCATCTGATTTAGGTTGGATTTAAATATAAATCTTGAAAGAGAACAACTCCCTTATTTTAAAACAAACAAACATAAACTGCCATTATTAGATTTTGATCATTTATTTTCAATGGACAAGGTACACTTGATGTCTGCTCCCTCTGTCTGCCTCCTCTACATTCTTTCATTTCTGTGTCTGAAAGAAATGTGCTTTAAGAGACTGCCACTGTACTACCGTGAATTTATTTTCCCAACTGGGGTTTACAAGTCTATTTCATGCAACTATAATTTCTAATACAACTTGTATACGGAAATCCCAATAGATCTGTTGGAAATCTTTCATTCTGTTTTATTCCAGCACTAACAGAAATATGGCACTTGCCAGTACTTATTTAAACTACGTCTTATAGTCTGTATAGAAAGAAGAATCCTAAACTAGGCCATGTTTCCTCTATTGGAATTCCTAACTAAGTAGATTAACAGTATAGTATTTTGAGGTAATGAAGACTTTACTCCCCTGAGTAAATAGCTACTCCCATGGGAAGTCATACTGACTTCAATGGGACTATGTGCATGAATAAATTTGGTCATTGGAATGACAAAACACTCCACAATATGGCTCTTAATCCTCATTACACAATGGACTTCTGTCCATAATTCAGGTCTATTTACCTTTAATACTGCCAATAGACTCCATGTTTTGTTGCATCACTGCATCATTCTATACCCAGTATGGTATGAGTGTTATGGAGCCAGCTATAATAAAGGATTTGACATCTGTCCCTCTGCATCTAAGGATTAAACACAAACTCGTTTTCTCCAGGCTTTGTCAGGAGCACAGGTATTTCCAATGAACGGAGATGCAAAAAGGGTACAGTTTCTATTTTTGAAATTATTTCCTGTGGCAGTGACAATAAATTCACTGTGCATTGTTAGGGCAAGCTGACAGCATTATTGGAACCCTGCAGAAGCAGAGACTGCTAATTATTTTATCTTTGAAATCCCCAGTTATGAATGAATGACTTTTCATTGCAATCTTCATCTTTCTTTGCTAGTTCCAGTCACCCATGAGGAATGAAAGGTTCTAATAGCCCATTCATACAGACTCAGGCTATGAACGTTTCAAAACTCATCAAAGGTCCTGACGATGAGCATAGCTGAAGTAAATGGGTATAGAGGTGTCAGTACATTCATAATCAACACTGAAGTAGAGTCAGATTTTGACAATACTTGGTTGGGAAATCACCTAAGAAAACTAAGATGGTGCAGCAATTGGAACCAGAAATTCTATGGTATATTAGGAAGTATACTATTATCTGAGTTAACACCAAACCAATGCTTCACCTTAGTGTTGGGGAGCTCTGTGCTCCTGGAGGTGTTGTTTGTATCTTTAATCTTGGGCACATGGCATTTCAAACAAAAGCAGGTGTCTTCAATCTGATGTTTTGGCCAATATCCAATTGGGTAATTACATTCTTTTACCTAAATTACTCTGGTCCTTGCTTACCTATCAGGGAATTGTGAACATTAATTAAATAAGTAATGTTTATGAACCTATTTGTAGTATAAAATTATATTTTGTCTGCGAGCTAATGTAAGGATACTTGGATAAAAGGACTTTCCATCCCAAAAAAATTACAGTGTTGCCATACTGTGAGACATGATTTCTCTATGTTCTATATATGAGTTTGCAAACTGATTTGGAATTCTTCCAGATGAATGAAAGTCATTATCTTTCAACTGACAGGAAGAACCACTTACCCTTCTGGTGGTAATTGACTTGAGTATTCCAACAACTCTCCACCTGTGCAGCCATCTCAATGCCTTTGGTAAGACAGTGTTAATTCACTTTCTCTGAGTCTTGAGTAATGCTGGGAGGCTAATTAATGTGGCTGGAACTCTCAAAACAGATGGTTCTTACCAACAGTTGGGAAAGCTGAAGCCCAGGTTTATGAAGAGTAAACCTTGTCAGGCAAACCCAAATGATGTTTTGATAGAATAACAAAATCAGTAGATGAAGGAATAGTAGTAAATGTAACAAAACTGGAACTAAGCAATTGTTTAATACAATCTCATGAAATTTTATCCTCCCCCAAAATTAATTCAAATTGACTTGGCTAGAAACACTATAATGTAGATTAAAAACAAATGGCATGAAAGATTGTAAAAACCAATAAAATGCAATAATATCAACATGTGAAAAGATGTCTAAAACTGTAGAGTCTTTATTTTATTTCTTCAGTAATAAGGTAAGAGAGGCTGATAGCATACTGAAGACATTTGCAGATGGTATTATATTAGGAGAAGTTGCAAGTACTAATTGGACAAGGTAAAAGTTGGAGGGGAGGGGGGAAGGAAAATGAAGGAATGGCTGTTGAGAGTACTGCTGTGCCCAGGGACATCTGCCTGAGATGACTGTGTGATGGCATAGTGATGGGTAAAACTATGTTGGGATGTTCATGTTGCCACCTTACCTATGTCAGTCAAGGGCACATTATGCAGGAATGCTACTGATGTAGCCATTGCTCTGAGAAAGTGTATGCATATTGGCTTTGGTGGCTGCATTCCTTGTAGTCAGTTAGCAGAGTGTAATGCACCCCACTATCCAATTAGAGAGTCTTTGTGTGACTATTGTGTTGCCCTTGGAATGTTCAGCTATTGTGATTAAAAGCTTTGGTGAGGTCCAGAATGGCTTAGTTCTTTCCAAATAGAAAGCCAACACTCATCTGATACTGAAGGTATGCAAGGTGGTTTGTAATGACTGGTATGCAGTTTCAGGAAGAATTCTGGAAGATGTATGGGTTGATTAATGTGAAGAGACCTGCAAAATGTAGGGTAGATTCTCAGGGTAACTTTGGGCTGTGGAAGTCTGTGAACAGGCAGGAAGATGGGGTCCAGTCATGTCCGCAGGGCAGTGGCTCATGCAGATTCCCTCCTCTGTGTCTGTCACACCCACTTTGGTTTGTGGTGATGCACAGGACCATCTATTTGCCTTCTTTGTATTGTGATAGAACTACCACACCCCACATCCTGAGAGAGTGATACTTTCCTATCCTGTGGAAGCATGCCAGTGGGAGGCCAGAAGGAAGTGAGGGAGGAAAGGAAAAGGGTGCCAGAGACTGAAGCCATGCTAGCAGCAGAGGCAGCAGCTAATAGCTTCCCCTCCTCCTTCATCCAGATTGTCATGTGAAATATCAGTCTTCTTCAAATCACACATAGTGATAGGGAACTGATGCTGACAATGTGGCCAACAACCTGGCCCTTATGCTGCAATTCTTTGTGCTGCAATGACACCAAACCGCTTACTGGTGGCTTGGCATGAGAAGGTGTCCTACCATGGAGGACAGAGTAAGGCTAGCCTTCCCAGAAACCTTGTGAGAAGGATCAGAGAGTTTTTGTCACAAAGCTGCATAGAGGTATATGCAGGGAGGATTCCCGCTCCATCTGAAGATATGTCAGCTTACCTTATAAGCACGGAGCAAGGTTTCCTCAAAGTCAGGCAGCTCCATGTACAGAGCCCTGAGCTCCTGATGGGGCGAGGCTGATTAAGCAGCTCTGGGGCTGTGCTGCTGCACAATTTAGAGGGAATCTTGGCACAGAATACACCACACATCACACCCAATTGCCTTAACCCGTTTGTAGCAAGAAAATATTGTGAACTCACCAGAAGAACCCTCCCTGGGATCAGTGCTCGACTCTGAGACATCTTAGGAAGAAGGGATTGTGTCTCATATTATGAAAAGTTCTTGGCTATCGCCACTCGCTGGCAGACTATTCTCCTCCTCTTCTTCCCCCTCCACCACCACACTATTCTCCATGCTGCTGCCCTGATTGTCTTGCACAGATTCTGTGTTCTGGCTTGGGAAGCTGGTTAGCTCCCAGGATCACATGCATCTGGTCGTAGAGGTGTGTTTGAGGTGACCATCTATTTGCCTCCTTTGTATTATGATAGGACTGCCTCAGCTCCTCTATTTTAACATGGCACTGCTGGGAGTCTTTCTCCACCAGGCACTGTGCTATCTTGCATCTTAGTGTAAATATTGGAGTTTCTTTTGCTTGCTCAGATCTCTGAGAGAATAGATTCCTCTCCCCATGCCTCAATGAGGTCCAGGATTGTTTGCACACTCCTTTCTGGCATTCTTTTGCACCCTTGGGAACTGAAGCCACAGAACTCCTGGCCAGATGTGCTGCCTGTTCTGAGGAGTGTGCTTGCAACACTGGCTGCATGGAAAATGAAATTCAAACATTCCCGGGGTTTTTCCTGTTCACCTGCAGAGCAGGAGAGGCACAAGTTCTGGTTAGAGTGGGGAACCATGGGATGCCTCATGGAGGCCAAGAACCTCAATTTTCTCAACACTCACTTACCATGAATTTGACCTTGCAAGCTCACATTTTGAGTTATTCTTTGTGAAAAGCAGGAGTCCTGAAATTTACTTTAGCAGCCTTTAAAGTCAACAGAATGGGCTTGGTAGTCTGGACTCATTGTTTAGAAAATCAACTTTATGTGGCTAAATTCGACCTAAAATCCTAATGTAAACAAGGCATTAGAGTGAGTTTGTTTCTGTCATAAAAGGACCTTCAGTCAATTGTCTCCTTCTTGTAGTTGCCTGTCCTCTTATTTCTGTTTACACTTTTCTGAAGATTTTCCTTGGGGTACCAAAGGCCTCATTAATATTAGACAACTAATCAAACACTCTTTCACATTGTTAATTAAGTTTCTGATACCCCAAGTCCAGGGTGGGTCCTCCCCAATTAGCATTTCCAGATCACATTTTATTTGCTGATATCAAAGGCTTCTTTTGAATCCTTCATAAAGGTTTAGTGAATAGCCCATTAAGAATTTCCTCCTAAATGTTGTTCAGTGTCTTCCCAAAGGCTAGTCCCTTCTGTTGTGGATTAGAGTAAATGCACCCTACTGAATAAGGTTTGTTAGTATTTTAATCACCTCCTCATCTCAAGGAGTTTCTTTGTTTCTCTGGCTGAATGAATGATTTAACATACATCTTTCAGACTTGATCTCAAATTTGTCGTTCTTTAATCCTTGCAATTTATTTTGGACAATCAAGGCTGGGCCTGTTACACACAGGCCACATCATTCTTAGTAAAACAAACAGAGAATTTGATGAAAGGAAAGATTTCTTATAATGTAACAAAATACAAAACTCAGCTAATGAATGGTCTCTAATGTGCTGCACACTTCTTATGTAAACCCTTTCCCCACAATTTCTGCAAATTATATATATGTCACTTATCTATAGGAAAGTTTGTAACACAATTATTTTCCTGGTTTGGAAACCACAAACCATGTCAAGTAATGTACAGAACTCCAAAACGCCACATTTAAATGCTATATTTAACATTACACAATCAGTGGTCTAAATTACAGTCTCAGTCACCTAGATGTACTAATGTATTTCCCATGAGAATTCCAACTACTTAATAGAGCAAGATTTGGCTGAGTACATTAAAATTATATCTAATCAAGCAACAAGGTATCTGACATAAATGTAAATCATTTACAAAACAATTCTGCTTGAGACACAATTTTAAATCAAGAGGCATCATATAAATATTCTGTAATTCTCCATTTTCTACTATCTAGATTTTCTCCATCTTTAATCACCACATTGGTGATACTGCCCCACCATCTATTGTGGGATCCCACTGACAAACCCACTTCAGGTTTTTGATAGCACCAGTCTGCTGACAAATTTGACTTACTACAATGTTTTACTGGTTGCCATTGGCGCTGTCCTTTTCTTCTCTTTGCCTCAATTAAAAACAAAACAAAACAAAAACCAAATCATTTTGTGCTGACTACAATTTAAGCTTCTAGCAGTCTCTTTTCAGGTCCAATATTTTCTTAGTGACAGAGTTCCTGAGCAGGCTTCTTTGATGTGTTCCAGAACAGTATTTTCTGTTTTTTTACTATAGGAAGGCCCAGGGAATGGGCAAAAAGATAACACTACCAAACAAGCACCACAAACCACGTTTGCTTTAATTAAAATGAGTAAGAGTGAGCACTTGCCTCAAGCTAGCTTCGGAAACAAGGACAAAAATATTCCTTTCAGCAGCAGCACCATCCTCAACAATATCCAGAGACTGGACCTGGTGGTATGAGCCAGAAAACACTCCAAGGGATTTCTTCATTCGTCAGAATGCCCATTTATTAGGTATACCAGCAATCCTTGTGAAGCAGAAGTGAAGCAGAGGCAGAACAGTGTCTGGAATTAAGCTAGCACTCTGGCCAGAGATAAACACTAGTGATACTGAGATACTATCACAGAGCTTACTTTAAAGGAGGACTTCAGACACTGGATGTTTCATAAAGACTACAGGAAAACTAGAGGATATGGTAAATAGCTAGATGACAACACTGATAGCAAATGTAAAGTATGTTGTCTACCCCTTAACAAGGAGACTTTCATTACCATTGTACATTACAGGTGTTATTTGTTTAAGGGCTAGTTTAAAATTACATCAGTGCTTGTTCATTGTCAGTGAAGTACTGATCAATTAAATATTTAGTTTTGAGGGCTCAGAGGTTCTATCACCAAACAGGTGTAGGTGTAGGTTCTATCACCTACAATCTCCACTGTCAGTGCTGCTGTTATTTGGTTCCAAAGGACACATTTCTCACAATTATTTTCCCCTTTTTTAATATACAAGTGTGCAGTCAGAAAATTATCTATAAGAAATGTCTTTGATGGGCTAATGGTAATATGGTCAAATTGTCTGCTTGTGTAACTCCACTGAAGCTGTTTATTTGATAGTCAGCATTTTGGATACCAAGCATATATGAATATCAGTACAATAAAAATGCCAATAGAAAAAACATGGCTAATGTTTTATAATACACAGAGATTAAAACAATCAATAAAATATCCCTACCAGAATACAAGCTCACATGGGATATCAAATCTTGTAGAAAGTATGTGCAATATTCTATCTCTTGCTTCTTCTAAGGGGGAAATCCCTTTAATATAGATTTACAATATATTTCATTACAACTGTAATGCATGACAGAATTTAATGTGTGAGGGGGAAGAAGGGAGGGAGTGTCAGTGTTTAAGGCAACCCAGCAGTGCACCTTCCTGTTGTGATATTCTGCTTCGGTTTGCTTTTAACTTTGCCAAACTTTTACTATTTGGCATGACATTTTCCATTCTAGCTGTCTGCCTCAGACTGCAGGTTCTTTGACTGTTTCAGCTGGATTGGTTCAACCACATCTAAGACCAAAACTAGGGAACAAACAGATTATTTTGATGCTATGAAAAAAAATCTTAAATCTATTTCACTGAGATATTTTGGTGCTTTGGTACCCTGGAGTAGGAATTTGAAATTTGGAAAAAGGACTGTCTTTGTGTCAAGGATCAAGTATCAGAGGGGTAGCCGTGTTAGTCTGGATCTGCAAAAGCTACAAGGAGTCCTGTAGCACCTTATAGACTAACAGGTGTATAGGAGCATAAGCTTTCATGGGCAAAGATCCACTTCGTCAGATGCATGTAGTGGAAATATCCAGAGCCTGCATATTTATACCTGCCCCTGGATATTTCTACTATATGCATCTGATGAAGTGGGTCTTTGCCCACGAAAGCTTATGCTCCTATACATCTGTTAGTCTATAAGGTGCTACAGGACTCCTTGTCGCTTGTGTCAAGGATGAGTCTTTTGCTCTTCCAGTGAAAAACTGCCTACATTTGGCCAACTTATAAACCTTCAAAAATGCAGTTTGCATATAGTCAGTAAAGGATTTGGCAGTTACATTCTCCAAAGATTTCATTTGCATTTCAGATACTCCAGCCTAAAATGAATCAGCCTGGATACAGGGACAAGAACTGGATCTGGCTTAGGGATTGAAACAAGGTGCTATGATGAATAGCAGGAGAAGCACAAGGTGGGACAAAGAGCCAGGAGTTAGGGAAGAGAGGGCTGATGGACTCGGGGTTTTTTCTTCATTTTTTTAAACCCCAGGAAATTACACACACACCGCATGAAAATATTTTAAGACTGCAAAACCAAGTATTAACAAGGTAGGAAATGCCAGAGAATAATTTAAACAGCTTTACATATATTCTACATAGACTTTGTATGATAGTGTTAGTATGCAGGTTTTATCAACATTCATTTGGAACCATATATTTTTACTTGCTATTTTACACTCAATAATTGGGCCAACCTTAACATATATCAGTGAAATCTTTATACCATCCACCATCCGACATATTGCATTATATTATACACTTTAGATTAATCTCAGAGGGGTAGCCATGTTCATCTGTAACTTAAAAAATGAGTAGTCCTGTGGCACCTTAGAGACTAACTAACTAACTATATATATAGCTAGTCCCTAAGGTGCCACAGGTCTACTTTGTTGACTTTATATTAGCACAGCACAAGGGACTGAAAGCTCCATTGTAACTCATTGGCTCTGCCACCAATCCTGTAGGAGGGAATTTCTTTTAAGCATGTTTAGTAACCCAGGCACGTGTGTCTTTGTGTACACTCCATATTAAACTTCAGAAACAGGCCTTACCAAACCGAGTCAAACCAGCAATCCATCAAGATCGGCATATCAACTCCCATAATTAATAGAATGTAATGCTTTATAGGAACCTAAAACACCCTGTCAAATACTGCACTAAGCTACTCATGAAACTCTTTACATGGAGGAAAGATTCACTCTTGAATATTGCTGCCAGCTCATGTTCTGAAGCACCAGTTTTATTGATGTTGACTTGATTGTGTCTATCTGAACTAGTATAAATAAAAATATTGTTGTGGCTGTGATCCAAAGACCCTTTGGTTCCAACTACATATGGATTTTACTAGGATCCACTGAATAGGGTATGTGAGTAAAAAAAATCACCAAAAGGTAATATCTGAGGTCTGTACTAGAGTTAAGAGAGGTCATCAATATATGACATCATTCAAAAATGAATGATGTATGTAATGGACATCTATCTCCTTTTTTTGAGGGTGATAAACATTCTTAGGGTAACAATATCATTCAAATGAAGAACAATATTGTAACACTCCTCTCCCTCCCCGCTCCCCAGAGCCCTTAAAGGGGTTGACTCTGGCCACAGTGCCTGTGCCAGCTCCAAGCCTGCCAGCCCAGAGCCAGCAGTCACTGCCCCGACCCAGTGGCCCCAAAACATGAGCCAGCAAGCCACTGGCAGTCAGCCCTCCACTGCTCCCCAGGAGCAGTCTGCCAGCTCCCAGGAGCCTGCCAGGGCCTGTAAAAGGCGGGCGCCTTCCTGGTCCAGGGTAGAGATCATGGACCTTATTCAGGTTTGGGGGGGATACCCCCAACGTCCATGATCTCCACACTAGATGGAGGAACGTGGCCGTCTATGGCAGGATAGCTGCCAGCCTGGCCACCAAAGGCCACATGAGAACCCAGGAGCAGGTTCGCATGAAAATCAAGTTGGTCCGGCGAGACCCCCAACCCTGGGCCCTGAGCTTCCCCTACCCCTTTTTCCCCTTGCTTCCCCCTTCCAGCTCCCTCCTCCCAGGTTTCCCCCTTCCCTCTCCCACCCTCTCTCTTCCCTTCTCCTGCCTCCTTTCCCCAGGCTCACCAGACTTTCATTCCCTCCCCCCCAGTTTTTTTAAATAAAGAGAGTTTGTGTACATTAAAATATGTGTATTTTATTTGACATCAGGAAGGGGGGTTAGGGAAGGATAAGTGGAAGGACGTGAGGGAGGAATGAGGCACAAGCCCCAAGTGGGGCAGACCAGGGAGGCTCTTAGTGCTCCTCAGGGTGGAAGCTCTCCCGCAGGGCCTCCTGGATACTGACAGCCCCCCCGATGGACCTCCTGGATGGCAGCCTGCAGAAAGTGCAGCCAGGCTCACAGCAACGCGTGCAAGAGAAGCACCAGAGTGCCCAGGGGCAGCTCCGGCTCCATGTTGCAGAGTGCTGTGGTGTCCCGAGTGAGGGCAACCAGAGCACGCAGAGATAAAATGCTTTGCTGTCCCTCATCGAGGTAGGCAAACAAGCAGGGAAAGCTGAAAACCGGCTGTCTAGGGGGGTCCCTTTAAGCAGAGGCCTCAAATAGCCTTAGGCAGCAGCCACACAAAGTAACTCCTGACCTGATGCCCTGCTGTACCTGGTTCCGGCCAGCCTTAAATGCAATTTAGCATCCACTCAGTGTGGACCCGCTATTTCAAAATAGCAAAACGTTATTTTGAAATGCATTTTGTGTGTAGATGCGTTATTTTGAAATAACTTATTTCGAATTAACTATTTCAAAATAACACTGTAGTGTAGCCATACTCTATCTTATCTTCATGGAAAGGATAAATTCATTAAAAATTGGGAGGTAGTCAGATACACTATGGTAATTAGCACCATACAGGAACTTAAGATAGATGACCCACCCAACTTTTTGCCACCCAGGTGTTTTCCCGCTCAAGGTAGCTGACCATCTTATATAGTCTCACTGATAGTTTAACCCCAACTTTACTCATGTGAGTACACCTCTGCAATAGAATAATGTACCTGTGCAGATTTTTTTTAAATGCATTTGTTTTCGTATAAAATTACAGCACGTAGTTTAAATTAATTCAATATATCAAAAATCTTCATGTGCTGTTGCCATTATTCAAAGTTTAATAACTTGGAAGTTTAATTTGTTTATGTAGGAGAAAGAAAGAGCCTGGAGCATGGGCCTGGTGCAGGGCCTGAGGCCTGAACCAAAAGCAGCAAGATTTATACTTTGAACAACAGGCAGGCCCTATCAAAAGCAGATATTGCCTGCAAGTCAGTGTCTGGGACATGAACTCTTCATCAGTATTGCTAACACTGCTAAAACACATGGGACATGTAAACATGTTCCACCAGGAGAGTACAAGGATACCCCAACCTAGCGCACAATAAAATAGAGAGACAAAAGTGATGAACAGTGATATTTTGTTTGAAATTTCAGGAGTGAAGGTAAAATGACAGGTGGTGAATAGGAAAGTTTTGTCTGAAATATCAGGAAGAAAGTACCAGGGAGGTAACACACCTATCATGAAATGTGTAAGGTGATATGTAAGGTGTGTATTACAGGTTGTTTGTCTAAGGCTATAAATGTTGGGATACCTTGTCTTAACTCTTTGTCCAGCCTACGGGTGGTGGAAAGTCCCCCTGCTGACTGAGCTGCATCCATTGTAATGAGCATACATGTGTTAACCTAACTGTAGATATCTGATCCAGGGAAGCTAGGAACATGCTTGGGTGCCTTCGTACCTTATCTGATTCTGTGGTCTTTGGGGATCTCTCAGAGTATACTATGCTGGCGATCTGCACAGAGCAATTGCAACATGCAGGGGGAACACACGCACACAGCTGAATGGTTATCAACATTTGACAGAGCAAGATACCTATCAGGACACCACACTGGTGACTTCTGACCAGTTTTATATAACAAAACTCTTGAGTCTTTCAAAACAAATGTGTGTAAGTAATGTTTGCCAAATTTAAGTTTTGCAATCCAAGCACTTTTTGATTAGATAAGTACTACAATACTTTGCTTGTCTTAAACGTTTTAAAATATTTGGGTGCTTTTCATTTAAAACAGAAAAACAAACCTTATTTCCCATCTTTTTCCATTCATCACTCAATTTTATCTGGCTGCTATGAGGTTTATATTGGAAATGTTAGTATAATGTGCAATTACTGAAATTAAAGTTACTTCTAAGAACTATTACATTGTGTACTCCTTCCCTTTCACTGTGCTGAATTGGTCCTCGCATCTGCGAACTCATTGGAAGCTGGGAAAATATTAGTTTATGTATCTGTGAGCAATGGGATTCCAGATTGTTTTTTAGCTACTTCTGATTCCTAAACAACGCTTTTTTATTTTTCCATTCAAATTCGAGTAAATGAGCTTCAACTGCTTTCAGTAGGAGGCTGTACAGCATAAGATCTATGTCCTGCTATGTAGAAAGCATCAATGGCTTCACATCTGGAGAGTTTTCTCCAAGTCAATGCTCAAAGCATTACATTATGGGGCAAAGCAGGATGGATTCTTTGCTATTTAAGAACATAAGAATGGCCATACTGGGTCAGACCACAGTTCCATCTAGCCCAGTATCCAGTCTGCCAACAGTGACCAATACCAGATGCCCCAGAGGGAGGGATCACAACTGGCAATCCTCTCATGATTCCTCCCCTATCACCTACCTCCAGAGAAACAGAGGCTAAGGGTACCATTCCTACCCTATGCTGCCATCAAGAGCACAGAACACAGTTCTCATCACTTAGGTGGACTCTTCCATGACCCAATGCTCTTGGAAAACTCCTGCATAAACTCAGCCATTATGCTGGCAAGGATCTGAAAATGGGGCTCTTTTAGGGTTCATTATCAATATAACCTTGAACGATGGTAGCCTATAAAAGCTACTGGATACTGTTTTCTTTCTTTGTTTATTTCTTTTTACTCTCTCTCTCTGTAGTAGCTAAATGCTAAACAGCACAAAGCAGAGGGGAAAAAAGCATTCTGAAGAAAGGCTCTGCACTTAAAATCATAGAACTGGAGGTCAAAAGGGACCATGCCATCTAGTTCTATCTCCTGTATATCATAGGCCACAGTTAACCCAACAACTTAACTAATAAAAGGGGCTAAAGTAGATTCTAACTGTTGCCTACTGACTTAATCGGTGCTCAATATTTTTGGCAAATTATTTTACCATTGATTTCTTTGACTACTAATAGCCATATAGTATATTGTATATACAAGGTTCAGATTGGGCATGTCAAAAGATCAAAGCTGTGACTTGAGTTTCGGCCAGTAGGTGCCTGATCTGGTGCACTAGGATTTCTCTCTTTTCTAGCTCATTCCAATAGATACAACACTGACAAGTATTTTTTAAGGTAACAGTTATCTTTCAGCGCTTTATTTACTGGATGTTGTATTAAAAACCTATTTCATATCAGCAGATTTCTCCTATTCTTCCTGTCCAGCAGATATGAGAAAATGTTGATGTAATCTCATTTGAATTTCTTTTATTTAAGTGGAGTGAGACTTGACTTCTGACTTCTCTCTTCTTAGAGAGCTACTTGTTAACTACGTTTAAATCTGGTCCCTAAACTCTGCTACCCTCACAGCCTAACTCTCTGTGAAAAGTTAGAGTGTAATACAATCATCTCCTTCCAAATGTTTCAAAAGCGTGAGCTCCATGTTACAGTCACTTCCAATTGAATTCAAGCTCATTTACTTATGAGAATTTAGCAACAGTGCTGTGTCAGCAGCTTCGCCCTATCCTTAGAATTACTGCCTTTATGAATATAAACCCCGTACAGCTTTGAAAATGCTGTTTAGAGCAGCATATGTTCAAAGTGTTCTCCTAATGCTGTCCTCTCCTGCCCCATTTTTCCCACCATTGAACAAATAATAATAATAAAATTAAATTAAAAAAAAAAAAAGAAAAGGAAAAGACAGGTTTCAAGGGAATAGAAAATGTGTAAGAGCCACCAAGCATGCTCAATTTATAGTAAATATGTGATGCTGAGCAGTAAAGCAAGAGAATTCAAATGTGAGAGTGAACCCATCCTTATCTGACTTCAACGGCTTTCATAACTCACCCTTTCATGAACATTGCAGCACAAATTATGAAAGTGTAAGTCACATCAAACATTGAAATTAAAAAAAAAAAAAAAAAGAGCTAAAGACACAGCTCCAGCCTCAGTTTTGAATTTCTCTCCCTTTAAGGGAATGAACCCTCTCAGCCCATTCAATTGAAAGACTTTGTATAGAAGATTTGTGGGATTAGGTGAAAAGTTTGTATGTCAGCCTTAGCATAGCTTCAACATAATCCTTTTTGCATTTGCTTTACTATCAAAGGACACAGCTCCCTATAATCTAACTTTGTAAAACACATGAAGCCTGATGAGAGACAGACAGGGCAGCATCCTGCAATATGTCTGGAAGACCATATTGTATGAGGTGTTTTAATTTTGTTATGCCTCACTGTGGTCCAGGGATTATATGCACTCCATTGCAGGGAGAGGAACCACAGCTTCTCCAGATGTGAAAACACTAAGGGTGAGCCAGGCAAATCACTCAAGTTCTTTGAGAACTCATGGAGCATAGGGAGGTGTCAGAGGGACAAGCAGGAGGGCTGACAGACTTGCTGGGCCCTTGAGCAAGTGTGTGTGTGTGTGTGTGTGTGTGTGTGTGTGTGTGTGTATGCATTTGTTTTACTATCAAAGGACACAGCTCCCTATAATCTAACTTTGTAAAACACATGAAGCCTGATGAGAGACAGACAGGGTAGCAAAGACCATATTGTATGAGGTGTTTTAATTTTGTTATGCCTCACTGTGGTCCAGGGATTATATGCACTCCATTGCAGGGAGAGGAACCACAGCTTCTCCAGATGTGAAAACACTAAGGGGTGAGCCAGGCAAATCACTCAAGTTCTTTGAGAACTCATGGAGCATAGGGAGGTGTCAGAGGGACAAGCAGGAGGGCTGACAGACTTGCTGGGCCCTTGAGCAAGTGTGTGTGTGTGTGTGTGTGTGTGTGTGTGTGTGTGTGTGTGTGTGTGTGTGTGTGTGTGTGTCGGAGGGCTCCATGCTCCTGGAAGGTGTGAGGCCTTGAGCAGAAGGGGAAGAGCTAGGGCAGCCAGTCCTCAGCACCTCCTGGAGCATGCAGCGTTGGCACCCCCGACCTCCAGCGAGTCCTGAGAGCCACCTGGAGCTCACTGCGCAGTGCTCCACTAGTGATTTAAATTGTCCAGGCTGCCAGCCGCCGCCACTCCTGTGGTTCTAGTGGCAATGGCCCTGTGCCCTTTTGAATCACCTGGCCTCAGGGCAACTGCCTCCCTGTCGGCGGGCCTGGAGACTACAGAAGGGCAAACATAGTGCTGATTTTTTAAAGGGGGAACAAAGAGGTCTTGGGGACCTAGACACCTGTCAGTCTAACTTAGAGCCCTGAAAAGAAATGGGAGCAAATAAATAGTAGATGTGGAGAAGCCAAGACATGATATATCTTGACTGAAGTAAGGCTTCTGAGACACTTCCACATGTCATTCTGATCAGCAATCTGGAGAAATATTTTCTAGAAGAAATGACTATCCAGTAGGTGTTTGAAGGACTATATTCAAAGTCATAGTAGTAGACTTAGAAATAGGGATGGTCTCTGACAAAGCTTTTACCTTACATCTAGGTTCTTCTATTGTTTTCATAAACTCTCCCTGTTTACCTTACAAATTGAAGTATTTTCTTAGAAGCAGCTGCATGGATGCTTGCAATTGATGGAAATATATTGGTTATCGCTCTTGTAGTGAAAACAATGCACCGGCAAATGGCCTTTTATGTAGACCGGCTTCCTGGAGTATTGCCATATAAGTCAGGGACCAATAGAACCTTAAAATCCCCCTCAGAAGGAAAGGTGCCTTTGAATGAGGTGCCCTTGAGCAACTATGGAGGGGAGATGCAGGTGCAGTTACCCTGAAACTGTGGCACATAGATTGTAACCCAGTAATGAATATATGTATAAAGAGACATTTAAAAGTAATGACCCATCAGGACCATAACACTTCACTGTGTAAATTTGTATTTCATATAATATATTTCCATATTATGGAGAATCATTCTGTTAAGAAATAGAACGATAGATTACCTTGCATTATATTTTGAGTTTCTTGTTTTCCTAGTTGGAGGTGGGGTATGAACAGGATTTTAAAATACAGAGTAGAAGCTTATGATGCAATTGTATTTTGATATGTTGTATTAATTTTTTCATGGGCTCAGCTGGGTGACTCTCAAGATGGGGAACACCTGCTCGCAAGGATCATCATTGAAATTAACAGGGCTACTTGTATCAGATTGTACTTACCAAGGATGAGTTAGCAAATTAATTGGGTTCACATATTAGCTACCACAATGGTAAATATAATTCAGCACAATGACTGTCATGTTGAACATTAGGTCAGCTTATGTCGGCTCATCAAGGTTAATAGGTAGACCATAGGGACAGGCAAAACCAGTTTACATAAAACAGTGGTTTATGTAAATCTTATTGTGGGAGAATAAAAAAAGATTCCATAATCAGGCCTGAAATATTAAATATGGATAAATTTTGTACTCTCATGCTAGCCCAGTGAAGTTCTGAGAGTGTATGTAATTCCAGTTTAGTAATGTTTAACCTATGCATTTATAATGGGCATATTTTAGGGTTAAGAAAATAAATGAGAAAATATTTTGCTACTGTCAGCCACAATTTGAACTGAGTTACACTAGTATGAATCCTAAGGAACTCTCTTGACTTAGAGTTGCTCTGGGCTTACGCTGGTGTAACAGATCAGAATCTGGCCCTATATGTTCATATAATCTTCTTATTAACTATAATACTGAAGTCATTGGAATTAAGCACATGGTTATACTTAAGGGCAGGGCTCGCCAAGCGGCGGCAAGCCCCGCTCACCAGCCGCGCGGTTCGGCACGCTGCGCATGCGCTTACCGCGCTGTGCGGCTGTGCTGGCTTATAATCTACTTGCCACGGGCGAGTAGATTACAGTAATTGTTGAGCCCTGCGTAAGGGCATGCTTAAACACCTTCCTGAACAGGGATCTATATTCATTGGCAACATTGCCCATTGCCTAGCAAGAAGTTCACTTTTTGGTTGCCTGTTGAGACTGACCAATGAGGCAAGTGACTGAGGGACTGGAAGTTTATTAAAGGGCTAGCATTGCCAGGTGTCCCGTTTTGAACCGGACAGTCCAGTATTTGAGCTCTCTGTTTGGGAAACAAATTGAGAAAATATAAATGAGAAAATATAAATGTCCGGTATTTTCTAAATAAGATGTAATGTAGATTGTGATGTAATGTCAAGTGTGTCCAGTATTTTTGTTGAAACCATCTGGCAACCCTATAAAGGGCTGAAGCTCCTCTCTAAGCTCTCTCTCTTTCACAGGCTATATTTAGGCACCTTAAAATGTGGGAATTTGAGGGAGAGGGAGAAGACCCCACCTATTTAAACACAGATGGTCCCCTGCCCTCAGGAACTCCCAAGAGAAGGGTGAACCAGAGTGAGAGGAAATGTGTGTGGGGGTTTAGATAGACAGACACATAGCTAGATCTGTGTACTTCTGGGATTAAGTCAAGAGCAATGATGTGTCCGATGCCTGTGCAAAGTGTTTCTGTAGGGTATATGCCAAATTGATCACATAACCCAAAAGAGAGTTAAACTATAATCCAAGAGGCACCCACCACTATTCCCTCTATTTTTTCCATCCATGTGCAGAATACATTTTGTTATGTGCACCGAGGCATGTGTGGATGTGCACCACCAATAGAAACAAATGCTGCCAGCTGTGGGCAGCTATGAGACTCTGCTAATCAGCAGAGGGGCTCCTGAATCTCTTCTGGATGTCTGCCCAAGCACTCAGCTTTCAGGGAACACTGGCTCCCACCTTTGTTGGGATACTAGAAGAGAGTGCTTTTAAGCTACAATGGGAATATATGGAGTCAGTAAGGGGTCAAAAGGAGGGAGCATTAGATAGGATCCTGCACTCCAAGAGTGTCTTTAGGAACCTCACTGTTTGGAAAGCACAGGGGCTCTGTTCAAATTCAAGAGACTTAGAACAGAAGAGACTGAATTCCCCTTACAGCAGTTTGGTGGGCTGCTGGCAAGAACAGCCCAACTACCTCTGTGACAATTACTCGCTGTATTTTTTAGGTCAACTACAGCATGAAGTGTGCATAGTTTGTGAAGTGTCTCATTTCTTGGTACTGTAATGTCATATACACATATTATTATATATTTATCTATGTAATATATATGTGTATAGTCGTATGGAAATTAGGGCCATGCAAATTGCCTATGAAGCTGTTGGGGGTTGAATTCCCTGATACAGAACCTGTGTAGATATATTGACCAGACATATTACTGCAAAAGTATTTTTACACAACATAACCTGAAATACTATATTAAATATAATGCCTAATTGCATATTTCATAAATTAATGGAAAGAGCATGATTATTTAAGCAATAGCAAATTAATTATGACAAAGATATTTGTTAACAGCGGAGGCTATTACCATTTCTAATCACCATAACCCCTTAAATCTTCAAATAATTACCTTTATTTTTCTAAAAAGAAATATTTGCTACAGTATGCCAGAGTATGTTTTATTCACCTGGTAGCAGCAGCAAAATATCAATATTTCGCAACACTAAAAGATCAAGAGTGTCAGATAGCAGATAGCAGATTTTTTTATCATATGCTGACCTTTTGATATAATGAAAGTCATGCGTAAATCTAATTGCACAATATCTGGATATACTGTCATCTCAGAAAAGGGTTTGCTTTTCATGAGGTTGTCCTAGAACACTAAGGGAGCAGGAAAACTGCTTTTTCCATGTAAAACTGATAAAGGCTATTTTGTTAAATGTTAGCCTGTGCCAAACTAGATATACTGTATGGTAAGAGATACAATGGGTCTTCTCTGAGTGTATGTGTATACTGAGCAACATGTATTTCCAAACTTGGGGTAATATATTCATATTTAATGTATCTAGACAAGTGGCCTAAATTCTGGGGAAGCTGGGCACAGCTCCCACAACTGATTTAGACATTTTACATGCCTCAAACCCTCTGAAAATTAAGGTGCTTAAATGCCTAAATATGGATTTAGGTACCTATGTTTAAAATGTTGGCAGTTTAGACAGACATATGTTCTTCAGGCTAAGAACCAAGTATCTGAAAGGAACCCTTAAGAAAGGAATGCCTGAACAATGCCTAGTTTTATGATCTGGCTGAAATCACCATCCCCTGACTCAAAAGACCAATTAACCCCTGTGCAGAGGGGTTACCTGTGGTACCACTTCACTTCCACTTAGCCCTATTTTGAAGATGTATATGTAACATAAGCGATACATAGCCTTGGTGTTGGCCCTCTACATAGGGCCTCTCACACCTTCTGTTATATAAGGTGTGTGATAGATTCATATCCTTTCTCATTTGTTCTAGAGGATATCACACCACCATTGTGTACCTTGCTCTCAAAGGTCGGTAGAGGACTATAAAATAGAAATCCCATAATCACTTACAAGGATCATCCCCATTCCCAGAATGTAAATATAAATCTCTTGGAACTGAAGAATGATATATAACAGCAGTTCTCAAACTTTAATAACACAAGAACCTCCCAATTTTATTAAATATTCCAGGGACTTCCTGCGCAAATCCTAGACCCAATCCTCACTCCCTCCATCTCCCCTCCCTCTGTTACTTACTTTCCCCTACTGGCACTCACTTTTACCATGCTAGGGCAGCGGGTTGGGGTGCAGGACAGAGACGAGGGCTCTGGCTGGTGTACAGGCACTGGGGTGAGGCCAGGAATGAGGGACTTGGGGTGCAGGTGAAGGATCTGGGCTGGGGTAGTTGATCGATGTGTGTGGAGAGTGAGGGCTCCACCAGGGAGTATGGGCTCTGCCCTGGGGCTAGGGATGAGGGGTTTGGGGCATAGGAGGGAGTGTGAGGTGTCCTGGAAGAACTTACCGCAGCTCCCACGAAGCAGCCACCAGGTCCTTGCAACTATGAGATGCCATGTGCTGCCCTCATGCACGCATCTTCCACTGCCACAACTTCCATTGGTTGTATTTCCCAGCCAATGAGAGTTGCAGAACCAGCATTTGAGAAGGGGCAGTGCATGGACCCTCCCTGGCAGCCCATGTGCTTAGGAGCCACAGGCACCTGGTGGTTGCATCAAGGAGCTATGCAAAACCAGGCCAGGTAAGCCTGTCTTAGCCCCAGTCTATGGGCTGCAGAAAGCACCAAGAGGGACGGTGAGCAGGAAGGAGGTGGTTAGTGAGGCCTACAGATCCTTTGCAGACCCCAAAAGTCCATGGACCATGGACCACAGTTTGAGAAATGCAGATATAGAGTACTGGGCTCTTAAAATTCTACTAGACATGAATATCATTGAATAGTTTTGTATTTATTTTTAACAGTGACTTAAGTGATTCCCCCTTTTTGGGGAGGAAAACCTGGAATTTTAAGGTTTCTACACTGAAAGGCTAACTACAATGTCTGATGTCATCAAATTCAGTACTTGCTTGCATGAGATGATCAATTTTCATTTGACCTGTACTATTAGCTAGGTTTACTAAACCAGCAGGACCATTGTTCTGATTTGGTATGATAGTTTTGGTGTCCTTTTTAATCTCCTTAAGCCACCACTGCAATTTCTGTCATATTTTGCTCCAAAATGAAATACGCTGCGATAAAGCATTTGGCTTAAATACATTTTGCCATTTTATTTAAAACGTCCCAAGCTGGTATATTTCTGCATCTGTTTTATACATTTACTCAATTTATTTACATAAAACCTTTTTTCTCCTTGCACAGAAATGTGCATGTAATCTCTGTTCTTTACCACCAATGGACTGTTGTTTCTCAGCACAGCTCTTATCCTCGGGGCTTTTAAAAATACATAGGCAGCAATAATGTCTTGTTAATACTCTTAACTATTTTAAAGATATAAGCATAGTGACAGCTAGATATGGTTTGGTTTCACTAGAGCAAAAGCAGTGTTATTTTCCTGTGCCCATTTTCTTCTTGTGATAGGGTCTTACCCCATAGGTTGGCAACATGCCAGAAGATGCTGAGCCACAGGCTGTGTCTACCCTGCAGAGCTTTTTCTGCTGTGTCCAAGGAATGCATCTGCTTTTCCAAAAAAAATTTCGGAAAACCAGATGCTTGTAAACTTTGTTCTACAAGGAAGAAGGGATGTTCCGAAAGAAGGGTTTTTTTCCAAAATTTGGCCCTGTGTAAATGGGCCAAATGTCAGAAAAGCCTCTTTCAGAAGAAAAGCAGAAAAAGATACGCAAATTGCGAACTGCAATTTTCGTATCTTTTTCCAACTTTTTCCTGCAGTGTAGACATAGCCACAGTGACTTCTGTGGAAATTATAGTTGCTCTGCCCTTTCCAAGATTTAGACTCAAAGAGGTAGCTCATTGTGCACACTGTATAGAGAATGCCCTATCTAAAGTAAAGGATCATAATGGAAATGGGAGATTGGGGGAAGAGGGACCTAGCACCCAAAGAAATGAAGGGAAGATACACAAGGGTTTTCTGTAAATAAGACAGATTTTTTATGTGGAATGGAAGTTGTGTTTTTCTTGGGATACTCCTAGCGATAAAAAATACATGGGAGGCCAGTCAGTCCAAAACTGATTAGGTAAACATGAGCCATTTTTTACTCTGCAGGAATTGCTAAAGAAAAAACACGGCCAAGACAGGCATCTTTAAATATAAAACAATTTTATGGCGTACATAACAGACTTCAGGGCTGTGCCAGGAATACTAGCTGACGTTTTTGCACTGATTGAGATATCATGTATTTCTCCCCACTAGATGTACTGGTTTTGCATGCAGTGTGCTCTGTGTGGAATGCTTGTTCCTGTAATGATACCAGTGGTCACACTGATCGCTATAACAATGTAATGCTATTGGTTAATTTGTGTGAATTTAAGCAACAATTTGAATTCAGTAGGAATAAACAGATCACCCTAAAAAGAAGCCTGTTACCTAGCAAATCTTCTTCTGATGTAAGCCTCCATTCAAGATTGTCAGAATTAATTTTGCCCACGGAAAGCAGCAAAACCTATAGGGGTCAAGATCAATATAGAACATGCTGTTCTACCTTTCCTTACTTACTGATGCCAAGGAGGAGAATTCTCTAGTTTATGCTAAAGAAAAACAGCTGCATTTCACGGAAAGTCTAGCAAAATTTTTTGCAATGAACACAGTTGCTTCTTCGCCCAATAGTACATGCAAGAGGAGTGGGAAGTAAAATACTACAGGTTGCTCTGTAAGTTCCTAGTTACATAGAAGACTTCCACCACTGTCTACAAAGGAAGATTGTGGAAAATAGCAGGAACGTTTGAATTCTCAAAGGGAAATGAGAGGGGAGTGCCAAGAGTCTGCACAAGGAAATGTCTCAGAGGGCTGAAGCCTTCAGAGGGCTATTCTTGGAATACATAAAAGGTTTAAGGGAAGACAGGAAAAAATTCTAAAGTAGCACTTGTAATGGGAAGCAAGACAAATGCTGAGAAGGAGCCAAACTCTGGCCCATGAATTGCGGGATGATGTGAATAAGACAGGTGCACCCATCCATTTTCATCAGGGCTGAATAGAAAGCCAAGCCTATTTCTGCCTTGTTCCCATTAGATATGAAGGTCGCCTGTTTTTAGACAGCCATTATCCAAGGCTCAAAGGACCCAAATCATAGGGTATGTCTACACAGCAAAGTTATTTCAAAATAACAGCCCTTATTTAGAAATAAATTTGAAATAGTGGAGCACTTATTTCGCATTTGGTAAACCTCATTCTACGAGGAATAACTCCAAATTCGAAATAGCTATTTTGAAATAAGTGCTGTGTAGACACTTATTTCGAAATAGGGGGCCTCCAGCCTTCCCAGGGTGCCCTGGTGGCCACTCCAGCCTCAACCAAGAACACTCCTCTCCCTCCCGCCTCCCCGGAGCCCTTAAAGGGGTTGACTCTGGCCACAGTGCCTGTGCCAGCTCCAAGCCTGCCAGCCCAGAGCCAGCAGTCACTGCCCCTGACCCAGTGGCCCCAAAACATGAGCCAGCAAGCCACTGGCAGCCAGCTCTCCATAGCTCCTCAGAAGCAGTCTGCCAGCTCCCAGGAGCCTGCCAGGGCCCGTAAAAGGTGGGCGCCTTCCCGGTCCAGGGTGGAGATCATGGACCTTATTCAGGTTTGTGGGGCATGACCCCAACATCCATGATCTCCACACTAGATGGAGGAACGCGGCCATCCATGATCTCCACACTAGATGGAGGAACGCGGCCATCTATGGCAGGATAGCTGCCAGCCTGGCCACCAAAGGCCACATGCGAACCCAGGAGCAGGTTTGCATGAAAATCAAGTTGGTTCGGTGAGACCCCAAACCCTGAGCTTCCCCTCCCCCTTCTTCCTCTTGCTTCCCTCTTCCAGCTCCCTCCTCCCAGGTTTCCCCCTTCCCTCTCCCACCCTCTCTCTTCCCTTCTCCTGCCTCCTTTCCCCAGGCTCACCAGACTTTCATTCCCTCCCCCCCAGTTTTTTTAAATAAAGAGAGTTTGTGTACATGAAAATATGTGTATTTTATTTGACATCAGGAAGGGGGGTTAGGGAAGGGTAAGTGGAAGGACGTGAGGGAGGAATGAGGCACAAGCCCCAAGTGGGGCAGACCAGGGAGGCTCTTAGTGCTCCTCAGGGTGGAAGCTCTCCCGCAGGGCCTCCTGGATACTGACAGCCCCCCCGATGGACCTCCTGGATGGCAGCCTGCAGAAAGTGCAGCCAGGCTCACAGCAACGCGTGCAAGAGAAGCACCAGAGTGCCCAGGGGCAGCTCCGGCTCCATGTTGCAGAGTGCTGTGGTGTCCCGAGTGAGGGCAACCAGAGCACGCAGAGACAAAATGCTTTGCTGTCCCTCATCGAGGTAGACAAGCAAGCAGGGAAAGCTGAGAACTGGTTGTCCGGGGGTGTCCCTTTAAGCACAGACCTCAGATAGCCTCAGGCAGCAGCCCCACACAGTAAGTCCTGACCTGGTGCCCTGCCGGAACTGGTTCCAGCTGGCCTTAAATATGATTCAGAGTCCACTCGGTGTGGACACGCTATTTTGAAATAGCAAAATGCTATTTTGAAATGCATTTTGTGTGTAGACGCATTATGTCGAAATAAGCTATTTCGAAATAAGCTATTTCAAAATAACACTGTAGTGTAGACAGAGTCTTAGATACTTCTACTTCTCCCACACCAACTGGAATGTCAAATTAAATAGGATAAATATTTCCTTGAGAAGACAATAACACTTCAAACCCGGATTGCTGAGTTGGAGGCATGGATATATTTGTTCATAAGTGTGAAAACTAGGGAAGTGACACTGCTGGGGATGAAGAGAGATATAAAACCTTTGACATATATTACTGAACAGCTGAGGAATGAGTACCTTGGTCTCCTTTATCCTTTACTAATCACTGCCTCTATCAATATGCAACGTATGCAGTCGTATAGACCACCAAAAAAATTGGGGCAGCAAATTGCTCCATATTTTTTGGTGCCCTACTGGCTTGGGAGGCCAATACTTTTGGCTTGGGAGGCCAGCCCCATCCCTTCTCTCTCCCTCTCACAAAGGCTGTTCCCAGCAGGGCTGTGAAGGATCTAGGACACCTCCTTCCCCCATTCCACTTCTGCTATGCCCCCACTCTGTCCCCTCCCCATCTCCATTCCACCACTTTCACCCAATTCCCTCCCCTGAGCAACACGGCACAGGTAATTAGCAAGGCACCTGGGCCTGCAGCAGGGATTGGGCCCACCCCCACACTCACCAGTGGCATTGAGAAGCAAAGTGTCCTGGTCCTAGCCCATTCTGCTGTGTTGACTTCCAGTTATGTCACACCGCTTCCCACTGCCAGTGAGTGTCGGGGGTGGTTCCACCCTTTCTCCCAACTCTCTTCCCCCAAGAGATGTGTCTGGGATTCGGGGGAGTGGAGTGGGCTGGGGCTCAGTCTCACCATTTCCCACTGCCACCACTGGTGAGGAAGGGAGGGAGGCCCAATCCCTGCTTCCAGCACAAGCACCCCTACTAATCCCCCAGGCTGGTTTGGGCCCCACGGAACCCCCAAAATCATGGGGCTTGAGACAATTGCCCCAAACTGCACTACTCACCAGCTACTTCCTTGGTGGAAGGGAAAACACTTGCTCTCATGGCTGCCTGTGCCTCTCATCTGCTCCCCCATCGACAGGTGAGGCTCCCTGCCCTGCTTCTGCCCCTTCCATCTCTAGTCTCTGGCGCCTGACCTCACAGCTCCTGCACACATGGCCCCATAGCCATAAGTGATGTGTATTAGCACTGCCCATCTGTGCCCCTACCAAAATTCTAATTGCTAAATGGGGTACTCCCACATATCCTCTCCCTGCTCCTCTGGGTGGCCCTCCCCACACCCCTTCTCCTGCCAGTCACCCTATCCTATCACGGAGGGGCACCCTGAGTGCAGCTCACTTGCAGATATGCTGCCCTCCATGGGGAGTGCAGGTACTTGGGCTGAAAAGGGCACCACAATTGGTACAGATAGCCTTACCTTTACTCTAAGTTTTATAACATTCTAAGGAAATGTATATAGACTGGGATTTTTAGAGGACCCCAAGAGAGTGTGACAACCAAATCCCATGAACTTTCAATAGGAAACAAGTACCTAATTTGACCGTCTCAGACATAAATCTTGCAAGAGGGTACAGGACTAGAAACTCTTTTTCCTACCGAATCTGCCTTCACTGTTTCAGCTGGGTGTCAGTACAACTGTTTTGTCTTTATAGGGGCATACTGTGACAGAGCTCCTCAATATAGAAACTGTTCTATTCAAATACTAAGTAGGATCAGACTTTTCTGCATAGCATGAGTGGAGATCAACTCATTGCACATATCTTCCAAGAAGTTTGAATTAGGAAAAATATATTTTTTTAAACAAGGAAGAAATTGGGGAGACTAGAGAGAGTCTTCACTTAAACAAATGGTTCTGGAAAATAAATTAGAGGTGAATTAGAAAGCCAATATGAAAAATATTATGTATTACTTTTGTGCTCAATTAATACATATTATATCTTGGATGAAAAACATTCCTTTTCTTTCCATCAGTGGGTGAGACTCAAGTTCTATCATTAGCAGTGAGTAAGCATTGGTCAAAACCTTTCCATGTGTGTCAAATTTAGCCCTGGCAAAAGCAGAACCAAGTCCCCATGACAGTAACAACCACTTAGTCCAGGGCTATATCAGTGGCATCATACAGATGTCAGGATTGAACAGGATATGATCAATTGCAGAATATGATTCTCAGTTTGTGTGTCAGATATCTTGACTCTGCCTTTCCCAAGAAAACCTAACTCAAACTTATTTCAGAAGCTGCTTCCTTGTACTCCTGATCCTCAAGAATAGGAAAATGAGATGATAGAAGAGAGCTGATCAGGACTTATACTTGCACAGTCAAATAAAAAAATGATAATGGCTATTAAATATAAATACCCTCCAAATGAATGGAATAAAAATAGCTAGAGTCTTCAAATTTTCTCTAGGATGGGCCTACTATTGCCATTGTACCTCTCTGCAGTATATTCATAAGATCTGCACTGCAGTATATTCACAAGTTTTGAGCATTCGCTGTCACCCCAGCACTATACAATGTTGGACAAGTTTGCATTGTATTCAGCAAAATTAATATGACCCACTTAAGGCATCTATTTTGGATTAGGAGAGAGGAACAACATTAAACACAGAAACACATTTCATATGTATTTTGCAGACAGATAGCTGGATATAGTTGATATAGATATATTTCTATACTGTTACTTATATATTATATCAATATGAAACATCCCAGTAAATTGACATATGTGGGAAAACTTCATGTCCTCTTAAATTAGAAATTCAGAATACAATAGTATAGTTAGAAAAGGTGATCAGAATTCACTAGTTGCTTGGCATTTTTATGGAAAGAGGGCACATTCAGTCATGTTATTAAAATTCATGGGAATTGAAAATATCCCAAAGCCCAAGAGTGGTGGGGACACAAAATGTATTTAATATAAATGGGAAACTTACTCTAAATTCACCTTGAAAGCACTTTGCCCATCACAGTCTTACTGAAAGTCTTTTGATTTGTCTCTTACCCAGCAGGTAATTATAGAATTTCTTTTTCCCCTGACTAATGCATACAAAAGGGGCTCATTTCAACATTTTATGCAGATTATGATGGTTTATTCTTATTGAGATTTTTTTACTCTCTCTCTCCCTTAACTAGCTTTTCTTCTTTATTTCCTTTCATCCCTCATATTTTGTCCCTTGTCTGTATCATTTGATATTGTTACTGCTTTATACTTGTTGGAGTCTATACTTCATATATCATATAACATTGGACAATTAATAAATAAATCTCTGATAATTAACATTCTTTCATGATGTACATGTATTGTTTATATTAAGGGTTATGGATTTATGCTGCAATCATGACTAAGATATGTTTAACCTATGCATGTTGGGGCAATTGATAAAAAGGTCTTCCGCAGAGACAGGAATGTGTTTGCTTCTTTGACCATCCCAGTTGAGGAGAAGAGACAATGAAGGTCAATTTACATATTAGGTAAACCAAACTATGAAGCTAACAAGCAGGGAAGGAGGAGAAACATTATAGGACTATAAAGACAGGGTTTAAACCTCAAATGATAAGCAATCAAATCAACTGATTATAACAATATCACTATTTTATAAAAGTATAATGACTGAGATGTTTCATGAAAGCCTATGACACACTGGTGACTAATAGAATGTATTAAACTACAGTAAAACTCCAATAGTCCAGCACCCAATTGTACAGCATCCCGATAGTCCGGCATCAAAATGGCAAGTGCTCCTGACGGAACTGGGACAGAACCCAGAACCGCTCAGGTCAGCCTCTCTCACGTGGGTTACAGCAGGAAGGGGAGGTGTTTGGCTCTGGGAAAGGGAAGGGGAGGTGGGGAAGGGGATTGGGTTACGCACGGCGTCCCGGCCAAGTCATTGAAAAGCTGGCCGCTCAGCGCACATGACCCAGCACCTGGAGGGAGACCCGAGCATAAGGCTGGGGAGGGAGTGGGATTGGGTTACAGCAGGGAGGAGAAGTGTTTGGCTCTGGGGAAGGAGAGGGGGATTAGGTTACACACGGTGTCCCGGCCAGCTCATTGAAAAGCTGGCTGCTCAGCCAACATGCCCCAGTGCCTGGAGGGAGAAGCGCATCTGTACCGGCAGCTCCGGGATCTGATCATAAGGTTTGGGGGGGAAGGGGGATTGGGTTGGGAGTATGCAGTACCTCCTGATACTCCGGCATATCCGATAATCTGGCACCACCTAGGTCCCAAAGGTGCCAGATTATCGGAAGTCTACTGTATATATGGAATTAAGGATGCTCACTGAGGGTCCATCTACACAGCAGGGCTTAACTCAAAAGAAGATACTCAAATTGAGCTACATCAATTGTGTGGCTTATTTAAAAATAGCTTATTTCAAAATTGGGAACATTCTTCCTCCGACTTCCCGTACTCCTTGTACAATGAGGGACACAGGAGTCAGAGTAAGAAGTCCCCCAGCTTGACAGTATTTTGACATTATTTCCAAATAACTGCCTGCTGTGTAGATGTACCCTGATATTGTAATATACAGTCTTTGACAAAAGAAAGGGAGAAATGTTTTACGCAGGGAGGAAAGAAAACAGTTATCTATTTTTCTCCAAGGAAATTAGGCAGTGTGCAGTTAAAACTAATGGAAGCCCCACTTACACAGAAATCAGTAGACGGATTGGTAGTGCATTGGAAGGGAAGAGCAGAAAAGCTTCTTGAAACATCCTGCTTCCTGAAACAAAGTCATTGAACTTTGGAAGATATAAGCCACCTTTGTCATTCATCAATAGAGAGGCACAAGAGGCCAGAATTCTGGCAAGCTCAGAAAGGTGGGCCTTTCAACCAAGCAGGGGTTGAAGTCCCTGGGAACTATTATGAGAAACCTACTTAGGCAAAGACAAGGAAAGCCAGCACCTTGTACTGCTGCAGGGGTTGCAGACAGAGGGAAAGTCAGCAATGTCTTGCAAGAAGGAAGTTTGTTGGAAAAAAAAAAACCCCATGAAAAAAGCATGTATCATCTTAGGAATCATAGAATCATAGGACACTAGAACTGGAAGGGACCTCGAGGAGTCATCGAGTGCAGTCCCCTGCCCTCATGGCAGGACCCCGTACTGTCTAGACCATCCCTGATAGATGTCTATCTAACCTGTTCTTAAATATCTCCAGAGATGGACATTCCACAACCTCCCTAGGCAACTTATTCCAGTGTTTAACCACCCTGACATTTAGGAAGTTTTTCCTAATGTCCAACATAAACCTCCCTTGCTGCAGTATAAGCCCATTGCTTCTTGTCCTATCCTCAGAGGCTAAGGAGAACAATTTTTATCCCTCCTCCTTGTGACACCCTTTTAGATACCTGAAAACCTCTATCATGTCCCCTCTCAGTCTTCTCCTTTCCAAACTAAACAAGCCCAATTCTTTCAGTCTTCCTTCATAGGTCATGTTCTCTGAACCTTTAATCACTCTTGTTGCTCTTCTCTGGACCTTCTCTAGTTTCTCCACATCTTTCTTGAAATGTGGTGCTCAGAACTGGACACAATACTCCAACTGAGGCCTAATCAGTGCAGAGTAGAGTGGAAGAATGACTTCTCATGTATTCCATACAACACTCCTGTTAATTCATCCCAGAATCATGTTTGCATGATTTGGTCTAAGTTAAGTTATTAGATTAAGTGTGAGGGTGGTGGGTGATGCTGGTGTCCTGTGACATATGGGAAGTCAGACCAGGTGGACTGGAGGTCCCTTCTGGTCTTACACTCCATGGGGGGAAAGTAACACAGAATGGGATGACTGTGTCCTGGAAAGCAGAGACTCTGAAAAGGATTTTAGGGTCACATTGGATAAATAACTAAAAGTGAGCTCCCCAGAGAATGCTGTTAAAAAAAGAACTTAGACGTATAAAAATGAGAGTTGTAAATATGGTTAGGAAGATTATTTCACCTGCCCTTGATGAGACAGATACTGGAGTGCTGCCTTCAGCTCTGGTGCCCATGTATCTAAAAGGATGCTGAGAAATTGGAGAGAGTGTAGAAAAGACTCAAAAATTATTGAAGAGCTAGAGAAACTGTCTTATTGTGAGAGACTTACGCTAAACACATGTAGCTCTTTATTAAAAAATTCACAGATGACTTGATTAGTGTATAAATACCTTCACAGGGAGAAAATCTTGACACTAAATGGCTCTTTAATCTTGCTAGATTACATTTTAGACTTTTAAGATGTGTATTTCCAGTTGTTTGTAACCATATCTATCATACTTACCCTCAGTTAAAATGTCATCTTCCTTTTTTAATAAACTTATTTTATTTTTTAATCTAATCCAAACCAATCCTGCATTTAAACTGAACGTAACTCCAGTTTATGTAGCCTGCTGCTGGGTTTTGTTTTTTAAAGGAGAAAACAGACCTCTAACTATTGAGAGGTGGATGTCACAGAATATACGGGTTTTGGAAAGTCTGCAACTGCGGATGCACTGGGATCACCTGCTATCATTAACTAAGTCCAGTAAAGACCAGAGTGTGTCTATTGATAACTGTAGGCAGGCTTCTAGATACAAAGCAATTGAATCAGAGCTGTATGGTATATAGAACAGGAAGTATGTGCTGGCTGTGTCCCCCCCAGGCAGGAAGCCACATACAGCAGAAGCATTTGGAGGTGTTCAAATTCCAGTTGTGTTGTGATCTCTCGCTGATCTAAATT
The DNA here is from genome assembly GCA_019425775.1 of Rafetus swinhoei. Taxonomy (NCBI): domain Eukaryota; kingdom Metazoa; phylum Chordata; order Testudines; family Trionychidae; genus Rafetus; species Rafetus swinhoei. The sequence continues at coordinate 163,224,561 of CM033424.1, forward strand.
ACACCCCAAAATGTGACAGTCCGACTCCTTTATTTTCAGTTTTACTACTGACAAGGAACATTGTAATTTAGGTGTAGATGAGGGAAATGGGGAACTTAATGAAAGGCGATATGCTACCAATCTCAGGTGAGTAAATCCCCAGCTAGTATAAATCAGTTTACATGATTAAGAATTTGCTCCCTACACCGGCTCCCACTCCTCTCTGGCAGCATGACTTCCTAAGGACCCATTGCCATTGTCTAATGTCTTGCACCTGTCCCCTACTCCTTCTAGTGGTCTATAGAGTCAATGGGTAGTTACCACAGCACTAGAGACTTGGTGAATGTCCAAGTAAAAATAAAGTCAGTGCATTGTGTGGCAGGGAGAGCTCAATATAGCCCTTTAAACTATTCAAAGAGGACTCACATGTTGGGACCTACAGTGGTTTTTTATTTATATTCTTCAAAACTTTTTTGTTTGTTTGTTTTTTTAACCAGAGAGAGAGAATCCAGTGTCCAATGAATAAAAGAAAAGGCTATCTTCTCCAGATCCAGAAATTTCTATTTACATTAAAGTGATTATAACAGCCAAAATCCCAGATTGGTTTCTAACCCTCAGTGCTATTTTTTCTGATGTGTTCTGGAAAAGGAAAGGAGAGAGAAAGGATTCCTGGTTTTGTTTATACTCTAATACCCTTGTGCTAAGTGAAGAAAGAAAATACAAACTATAGGCATTCCCAAGGGATTAGTTATTTACTATATATTTTAGAGAGTTCATCTGTCTGCTTGCTCAGGAACTCCTCCTAAATAGTAAGAGCTAGGACCACCAAATTTGGTATGCACCTTCCTCTTCTCCTAACATAAAGCAACGTAATGGATTGCTTGTGCCAGAAATATCAGATGTATATGGAATGGGATTGCTTCACATAAAATCAAACAGAAACAAGACAGAATCACCAAATTACAGTCCTCACAATTGACATAACTGAGTGAATGTTGAAAGAGACTGAACCAAGATGACCCAGAAAAATAGGATGAAAATAAAAGAAATTTGAAAAAGTGCTTTGTTTTGGCACTACCAGATTATGCCAGGTAAATCTGATAGCAGTATATGTTGGAGAAACTAGATAAATTAATATGAAGAAAAAATGTTCTGAGTGTGTTTAGTAGATGTGAATTGTTGAACTACAATTGTGCTTTCCACCAAGAGAATATAGGTATCCAGTTTTGTTAATTAGGCATTGAGTGGTGAATGAGTCACATCTCTGATTCTAAGTTTTTGCAGGTGATGGCCCAGGTTCACATGAAAGTTAAGAGCTCTATAATCATCCATACAAAATCACAGAATGTTCGTTGTTTTTTTACAAAGGGGAGGGGAAAAAAATCTTTCTGGCTTTCTGAATCTTTCTGAAGGTCAGTATTTTATTAAAGTAAAATACTTCCCCGAAACCCTCAGTAACTTAAGCAAACAAACATTCAAAGCTTCAAATTAAAAAAACAAACCTAAAAGTTTGAAGATTTCTTTCTCAAGGAGAGCAGTTTTTCCTTATTCAAGCAGCATGCCAGCTTTCAATCACACTATCCTGTTTTATATATTTTTCAGTCCATTAGCTGTGCTCCTGAGGGGAATTACTTGGGGTTCAAACTCCATGTGTCTTTGAAATACTTAGTCAACCCTGCAAACTTTGCTACTTGTAAGCAGCTTTACATACATGAATAGTCCTGTTGAGTTCAGTGAGACTATTCCCACATGGCAAGTTACATGCATAAATGTTTTGAAGCCGGGCCTCATGCTATAAAAAAGACATGGCAAAGTCTAAAATTCACATATGGCACTTTTTCCTCTTTTCTATTTTCCTCCTTCCCTTTTAATTTTTCCCTGTGTCATATCATATTGTAGGTAAAAAAAAAGACAACCTTTATGTATCATACATGTGAAATGAATTCCCTTTAAGTCCTCCTCCTTATTCTGCATTATTTGTGAAGTTTATTTAAGATAAATATCTATTTTAAAAGACTCCAGTAAAAGTATTCTAATATTCTGAGTTTTCTCAGAAAAAAGCACAATATTAAATCTTATTGCCTATAACGAAGGCCAGTACCTTTCTAGCTAGACAATACCTACTGACTTAATTTGGATTCCAAATTCTCATTGTGCCTTACATACGTATACATTTTAAAAGGAAGAAGCCTCTCCTGTGACTATCTTTATGGAGAAGAAGATAAGCAATAGCTTTGTTCTTTTGCAGGCAAAACACTGGGTTAAACTTTTCAGGAGGAAATTAATTGTTACTCTATGACACAGGTGAAAGGCCAAAACAAAAGTTACATTACTGCCTGCAGTAACAAACCTTGCTGTACTAACACAGAATACAAATAGTCTAAGGCAATACATTCTTTTTCTATTCTCACAAAAGTCACTTCGTATCTATAAGGTTTTGTGTTTTCCAACACAGAAAAACTGTGAATGCCACCGTCTTCCAGAGCCTCAATTCTAACACTCTGCAGTTAATACAATGCTCAGTTCTCATCTAAGGTTGACACTGATCCAGGATTTCCCTGGAGCATCTAGGAATCAGCTTCCAATTCCAGGAGAAAATTAATAAACTTCCAATATATAAGAATATGGCAACACTCCATTTTGTAGGCACTATATCCACCCACCTCAACAACTGAATTCTCTACTTCTCCTGCCCTTCTATTCACAATGGGGCACATCATCAGCTGGTATGAACCAGCATATCTCCATTGTCTATTTACATCAGCAGGAGATCTAGCCACATGGATCTAGTTCAATGACTTAATATTAAAAAAATCAAAGTATTCTTCAAAATTCATGTCTTGCATAAAGGCATAAATAGGATCCATTTAATGCAAAGATATAAAACCAGAATTACTATGGCCACTGACAGTGGTTTTCCAATTGCCTTAGATAATCAAACATATAACCAAATTTTTCCCCAGGTATTTAATACAAAAATATACTGAAGTATGAGGAATGTTACAAATATCAAAGTAGCATTTTATAGTTATCTTAGTCTGTAAGGTAACATGGCAAAGATTCCAATTTTTCCCTCAAGAGGACAAATACTGTACTTCTGCTAGAATAATAGTTCTTAACCTTTTCCATACTATGTGTTTATGTTTACAACACAGAGATATTAGGAAATCACCTAGCTTTATTTCCCCTTCCATCTTGCCACAACGAAAGAGAGCATTGTTCTGATCTTCCTGAGACCTGGTTCTAGAGATCACATCCCCCAGCTGGTGATCTCATGACCAAGAAAACTATTGACAATTTTAATGAAAATCAAGGCAGTGGGAGTTGATTCTGAGTGGGTCCATTTGAGGGCCCCACAAACAGGGAATAAAGTAGAGAAAAATTAGGAGAATAGAAAGTGCAGGGAGGAACTTACCAATATTGTACATTAGTAACTATAAATCATTATTGCTTATCAGTTTCTGCCAGTTGCCATAAGCCTAAATTGATTTTCTGGATCTAGGAATGGAATCCCTAACAGTCAACTACCCTAATCCTAGTCCACAATGTTTTGGATAATACTGTATGCTTTCTTACACTCACAATAGAGATCAATAGCAGATATATATTTTTTCTGAGGATCAAATCAGCCCATTCAAAGAAGTGAATTCTACAAGAAAATGGTTGAGTTTTACATCAGTGACTTACCCAAATGTTTCCATCCTGGTGATATGGCTTCCAGTTTCTCCCTGTATCACTATACAGCATCCGGTACTGAGTCACCCAGTCTGAGCTGCTATATCTGCCTTGGGTTGCGATAGCACTGATTTGTTTCCTGCTCCCAAAATCCACTTGCAGCCATTGATAATGGTCACTATCAGATGGAGACCAGCCTCCAGCACCTGTTGAGTTGAAACAAGAGAGACTCAAACCAGACCTCTTAATCCAAACAGCTTTTGACATGTACACATTGAAAAAATTCTAGCTGCTGGATGTAAGCAGAGAACAACATAACACCGACACAACTAAAAGATATAAAAAAGAAATATAAGACCTAAAAATTGTCATTTTTATCTATGCCATTGGAAATTCAATTTCTTTCAAGTTGTATCAGATTATTACAATAACTTGTTGTGTGTTAGTTATGTGGTGTGAACACACACATTACTGTACTGTACTAATGAGACTGTTTTTATATTTCCTTAATTAGAGCTTATTAGTACATGTCAAACTTAATTGTTCAGAGTTGAACAATTTGCTATAAACTTCCTTTGTCAGAGTTAGTTGATGCAAATCAGTGACTATCTATTGATTCCTTATATCCTTTAAATGCTATTTCAACTTAAAAATATTATACTCATTAAATGGGAGAGAATAACGCCATGCACCTCTAATTTCCTTTCTTAACAGTCCACCATTTCCCCTATCAGAGGGGTAGCCATGTTAGTCTGGATCTGCAAAAGCGACAAGGAGTCCTGTAGCACCTTATAGACTAACAGATGTATTGGAGCATAAGCTTTCATGGGCAAAGACCCACTTCGTCAGATGCATCTGACGAAGTGGGTCTTTGCCCACGAAAGCTTATGCTCTATACATCTGTTAGTCTATAAGGTGCTATAGGACTCCTTGTTGCTTTCACCATTTCCCTGAAATGCATGGACCTCAGAGAATATCTATCAGCAGTAGTTAAAAAAAGAAAGGTGCTGCAGGGATGACTCAGATTTTGATTTGCTGGGCGTACAGGATGTCATAGAGTACATTAACTGATGCTTGGCAAATGTATTATCACTCTTTATGGGGCTATGAATTAACTTGATAGTAATATTATTAGCAATATGCTTTTCAATCACTAGACTATATTGAACTGATCTTAATAAACAAGGACAATGGTGCATAGATAAAACCAAGTGTCAAGGCATTGAGGCAAGTTCTTACTGTACTAAAGCACAAAATATTAGAGGGGAAAATAGAAGTTAGTCATACGCAGGGTAATAAAAGACATTGATAATGTGCAGCACTGTGAAACTGATGACGTTTTGCAAAATTATATTTTGCAAAATTATATCAATAATTGTAAGTATTACATGAGGGAAAAGCAGAGAATAATTATGTTTATACTTGAATGTGAGACTCCAATACAGAAAAAAAGTCTGCAAAGATTTAAAATGACTCCAAGGAATTAGTCCAAAGACATGGCCAGGATCTGGCAGGTACTATACAATACTGAAAAACAGTTTAATTTGCCACGTGGTAACTTCTACTACTTTTTGCTACTAAATTTCCATCTCAGTCCTTCTGGGCAGCCCCTATGTTGCTTTCTGATCAGTCGGCTGGCTTTATTAAATAAAGCAAACAAACCTCACAAATGCAGCCACAAAGAACTCTGGTCACATACACAAATAGGCAAGATGATTTTCCATAGGAATCGAAGCCAAAACCTTGCTCAGGAGCACTCAGGGCAATTTCCAGTTATGATAGCTAAGAAAAGCCTTTCATTTGGAGAAAGGAAACAATTGCATAATCACTGAGACTGATATGTACCAGTGCTGACTGGAGCTGCTAAATTGAACATCAAAAGATTGATCTCTGGCATGGCATGGTTGTGGAGTTGCAGGGTAGGTGCTGATATAACCACGTATTGATCTGGGTTGCACTTCAAAACATCAAATTAGCCTGACATTATGAGATTTGCAAAGGGTTTTATAGGTAACCACCATCATGAAGAGAGTTAGTTTATATTATTAATGTAAATGAGCACTAAATGTGCAAATTTCAAGTAATTATTTGAAGCATCTATGGTAATATTTATTCACATTCATGAAAAATCAAATTCACTAGATTTTTCACAGAAAATAAGTAAGGCCATGACAAAACAGAATATACATCCTTTATTTTCTCTGTGAATTGGTTTTGAGGGATCAGGGACATATATTTGTGGATCTACTAGAGTAGTCCCTCCATCAATCAAGTCACATATCCCTGGCCAGGTTTATCATTGTGTGACACCTAAAGATGATGTCACACAATGGTAAAGTGTCTGTGAATGTACTCTGCCCCTGAACCGCTATATATAGGATTTGAGAGGTGTAAATGGAACTAAATAAATGTCCTTTAAACCTGATTGAATTATGCCAGTTTCAAACTTTTAATCACGGAATATAAAAATATGCAGAATAAAATCGGATTAATTTCTATTATTTCTTTTACTTTTGCATTTTTAAAATTATAATTAGGATTTACGGAATATACTCTCTGGATACATGTAATTTATTTTAATCCATAGAACAGTACAATACAAAGAGGAACAGTGACATTCCCCTAAAATATCCCCCAAATTAACTATTTCTGAAGTGCACAAGAACACAAGGTACTAAAATTTACTACATGTTATTTGAATTGTAAATATATATGAGTCAAATAATGGTGTTAAGTTAGTATTGCCTGATCTATGTTGTGTAACAATTATATCGATTATTTAAGAAATCCCAATGAACTCTAAAGTATGATAGGTTCTTTTTGCAAGATCAGGTACAATATTATTAGATACTGTTCAACTAAGAACCCTGATGTGCACAGTTGCAAATATTCACAAATAGAAAAAAATCTTCTGTATTTCTAATAGTTTTTGTTAATACAGTTAGCAAAAGTAACAAATGCTCCAACCCAGAAAGAAAGATAGAGCCAATACAATCCCTCGTAGAACAACCTGAAGTGTTCATCATTATCTTCTTCTTCATCATCTTCCTCGTCACCATCTTCAATGGTCACCAGTCAGGTACCTTCCAACAGTTACATCTTCCAAGGCACACATTTTTTACAATATGTTATACTGACACCATGATGTCTAAGACATATTCAGTAAGGATTTCATCTTTTTTTTAAAATGTGTATTCCTTCACTCTATTTACATTGGGGTGTCATTCTCCCAGAGGTTACATTTATCTCAAACTTACTAGCATATACATAAGTCAGTTGCATTGGTATTCTTGTGGATAGCCATCTGCTGATATTAATAACTTCAAAACCATACACTTACTCATTTGTGTATCCTTACCTGCTTACTTCTTTTCTTATTTACAGGATTGACTACAAGCATTATCTTCCGTGAGAGATCTGAGCTACAAATTGATTTGAGGTAAGTGATTGGGCTTTTGGTATGAGAAGCAACTGAATCTTTTGTGATCTTTGGTGTATAGAAACCAACCAACACTAAGGCTATTTCTACACTGGCAAGTAAACAACAAAAGTTTTGCCATTCACAGGTATTCAAGTAACACGCCCACAAAAGATAAAAGTTTTGCCCAAAACAAGTGCCATGTGAACAGTCCTTTGTTGACATGTGTGCTCTCCAGCCAACAAAGCAAACACTGCTCATTGGGAGTGGAAGTATTTTTGTTAGTTTCCCTAAATAGCATTTTCCATGTCTTGACAGCACGCCCGTTATTTCAAAATATCTTTCTAAATAATTGACGCACTATTCTGATGTCCTGGTAAACTCATTCTACGAGGATTAAGGGAGATTTCGGAGCAGCGCTCTATTGTGAAATACACTGGAAATAAACTATGCAATTTGCATAGCTCAAATTGCGTTGCTTATTTCGAGCTATGGGTGCAGCGTAGATGCATACTTAGTGACATAGCTATGTCAACATAGCTGTGTCACTACAAGCTGAGTTGTGTAGAAAAAGGCTAAGTCCAGATCACTTAGGGTGTATCTACACCACATCTGTAGCTTGAAATAAACTATGCAATTTGAGCTACACAAATTGCGTAGCTTATTTCCAGTGTATTTTGAAATAGAGCGCTATTCCGAAGCATCCCTTAATCCTCATGGAACAAGGTTTAACGGGATGCCGTAATAGTGTGCCCGTTATTTTGAAATAACAGAAGCGCTATTTTGGGATACCAGAAATAGTGCTGCAGTGTAGATGTACCCTTAACATGGCAAAGATAGACTGGCATGTCCAGGAGACTATGACGCCATGGTAAGACTACTATCGTGTTTTAGGAGTTCAAACTTGTTACTGGGTTAATGGAATCTAGTTATAGAATACACAACCAGTTTGCGGTCTCTGCCCTGGGCCCTGGTTCTTGACAGTGTGCCCTAAGGCTATCACTCAGGGCCACTTCACATAATTTGACACTAGCTTTATGTGATTACTTGTCAGCACCGTAGTCATAGCATTCTATCCTGTGATCTCTTACAATCTACATTTACTCCTGATTAACTATTTATGCTAATGCCTTTTTGGACCTCTGTCTCTTTTATTTTAGCTAAGCAACTGTCTTACAGGTCTTGAAGCCTATACACTCATTACAATGCTGCCTTAACTGAAACTCATGCTATATCTATAGGTTATTGTAGCTTTACAGTTCCCATTTTTACAAGACTCCTTTTTCAATTGATTATAATTTTGCCAGACTTAAACTAGTCAGTCCTAATTTTTTCCTTGTCAGGTTTCTGACTCAGGCTGAATTTTTCTGTGAAAGTTTCAGCCTCAACAGTGCAGCTATTTCTGCCAACATGGGTAGAAGCAAAAATATATCATTCTGCAATGATAAAAAAACCCTCCGGTGATCCTTTCTTCCATAATCTGTAGCATCCCCCTGGCTTTGGAAGAAGGACTTAAAATTTTGCAGAGAGCAGCCTTTCTATTGAGGATGTGCTTTTTTATGTCCACATGAAAATCAGCCTGAACTTGGGTAAGTTGTAAGCCTTGGCAAAATTTAAGTTTGCACCTGCTTACCCGAGACATTTCTTGGAGAAGCAACTAAAATATCTGAAGATTCCAACTTTGCAATCACAATCCATCATCCCCTCAGTACCTAGTGCTGACCAGAGTGTATATTTCCTTTTTACAAAGAGCAAGTAAACATTCACTATGCTGGAGATACAGCCATGAAACTGGATCTTCCTTGCAATGACTGTTCAAGGTCAGGAGCCAGGCACTGAAAATGAGAGCAGAAAGCCTGCTCCTCCCATGATCTCTGTGACACTCCTGCTGGTGTTCAGACATCATGGAGGAGGAAACTGCCTGAATTAACTGCAGAGGGGACAGGAGCCAGGACTGACAGAAGGAAAAGGAGATTAGCAGAAGGAACCTGGTAAAATCAACTGGAGTGGGATGAAAAAAGAGAAATTGTGACTGGGGATTAGGGTGACATGCAGCCCTCCCCTGGCTGTGCCTGCTGGAGCTGAAGCAGCCAAAGAAAGATGCTTCTCACCTGACCACAAGATGCTGTGGTTGTGAAAGAACTGGGATAGTCCTCTTTCCCCAGGGCAGCCTGTATTCTGAACCCTCCCCCCACACACACATATCCCAGAGCAATGATTCAAAATGAAGCATGTACATTTACATTGTATTTTCCAAAAAAACAAATATTATTTGAGTTAAGGACCCAAGGAATGCCATCTTCTAGTTAAATCTTCTAGTTAACTATATAAAAGAGAGGTTCAATGAAAAAAATATAATGTAATAATCTGCATTATAATAAATATGGTTCAGGAGACAGAATGAGGGTTGCACTGGCAACCTTAATTTTGGCATGTCTTAACTTTGGAGTGCTGGACTTTGCAAACTTAATATTCTTTAAATTTAGCTAGATTGATGGATATTCCATTATTTAATAAATAGTATATGATTAAAGATTCATAAAGGTAAAAGTTGAAGTTACAAATAGAACCTTAACTTTTTCAGTTTTTATATAAATGTGTCAGTGTATGAAAGGTACTATGAAGTGCATAACTGACATAAATCAGTAAAACAGATGTCCTTCCAACAACATAATTGTTTGATAAGTACACTCATCTGCTGTAATGTAACTGATGTTATTTTTCAAAAACAATATGTTTACTATAACTTTAGTTAAAGAAGAAGATTTTATGGTACGCACATGTATCAAAAGGAAACCTATACTTTAGTCTAATTACATCTCAACTACAGTAGGACACATTCTTATCACAGTTATATTGATATTACTGAGATCAGAACTTGGTCTAGTGCAGCTAACAAACCTTCTGGTGACGTGCAAACTGTAACTAGGTTTTGGAATCTTTTCACCCAAAAACAAAATTGAAAAAAAAAACCCAGAAACTTTTGAACAACATTTTGATTTTTCCCATTTTTTATCTGCTCACTTCATACAAACCTGAGGGTGAAATTCTGAATTCTAGCCATTAGGCTTTATCACCTATATCACCCTTCTTCTAACAAGAAGGAGAGTATGGACTCATTGTGGGGGGAAGGGAACACAGATGAAAGATATGTATGTCCCACCTCTATTCACTAAGGGTATGTCTACACAGCAAAGTTACTTCAAAATAACAGCCCTTATTTCACAATAACTTTCCTAGCGTCTACACAGCCAAACCGCTATTTCGAAATTAATTCGAAATAGTGGAGTGCTTATTTCAAATTTGGTAAACATCATTCTACGAGGATGCCAAATTCGAAATAGCTATTTTGAAATAAGTGCGGTGTAGACACTTATTTCGAAATAGTGGGCCTCCAGCCTTCCCAGGATGCCCTGGTGGCCACTCCAGCCTCAACCAAGAACACTCCTCTCCGTCCCCCACTCCCCAGAGCCCTTGAAGGGGTAGACTCTGGCTGTGCCAGCTCCAAGCCTGCCAGCCCAGAGCCAGCAGTCACTGCCCCTGACCCAGTGGCCCCAAAACATGAGCCAGCAAGCCACTGGCAGCCAGTCCTCCACCGCTTCCCAGGAGAAGTCTGCCAGCTCCCAGAGAAGGCAGGTGCTTTCCTGGTCCAGGGTGGAGATCATGGACCTTATTCAGGTTTGGGGGGATGCCCCCAACATCCATGATCTCCGCACTAGATGGAGGAATGCAGCCGTCTATGGCAGGATAGCTGCCAGCCTGGCCACCAAAGGACACATGCGAACCCAGGAGCAGGTTTGCATGAAAATCAAGTTGGTCTGGTGAGACCCCCAACCCTGAGCCCTGAGCTTCCCGTCCCCCTTCTTCCCCTTGCTTCCCCCTTCCAGCTCCCTCCTCCCAGGTTTCCCCCTCCTACCCTCTCTTCTCCCCTCTCCCGCCTCCTTTCTGCAGTCTCACCAGACTTTCATTCCCTCCCCCCCACCAGTTTTGTTAAATAAAGAGAATTTGTGTACATGAAAATACATGTATTTTATTTGACATCAGGAAGGGGGGTTAGGGAGGGGTAAGTGGAAGGACGTGAGGGAGGAATGAGGCACAAGCCCCCGGTGGGGCAGACCAGGGAGGCTCTTAGTGCTCCTCAGGGTGGAAGCTCTCCCACAGGGCCTCCTGGATGCTGACAGCCCCCCGATGGACCTCCGTGATGGCAGCCTGCAGAAAGTGCAGCCAGGCTCACAGCAACGCATCCAAGAGAAGCACCAGAGTGCCCAGGGGCAGGTCTGGCTCCATGTTGCAGAGTGCTGTGGTGTCCTGAGAGGGCAACCAGAGCACACAGAGACTAAATGCTTTGCTGTCCCTCATCGAGGTAGACAAGCAAGCAGGGAAACCTGAGAACTGGCTGTCTGGGGTGGGGAGGTCCCTTTAAACACAGACCTCAGATAGCCTCAGGCAGCAGCCCCACACAGTAAGTCCTGAACTGGTTCTGGCCAGCCTTAAATGCGATTCAGAGTCCACTCAGTGTGGACGCGCTATTTTGAAATAGCAAAATACTATTTTGAAATTCATTTTGTGTGTAGACGCGTTATTTCGAAATAACTTATTTTGAATTAGCTATTTTGAAATAAGATATTTTGAAATAACACTGTAGTATAGACATACCCTAACAGAGCCTGCAGGAGCACTCATCCTGCAAAGGACAGGATTTCTCCCAATCCTGTCACAAGGATATTCCTTTAATTTCCTTCCAAAATCAGGAAAGAGAGAATGGCAGTTGTTTCAGTAAGAAAGGGAAGCAGCAGTTATTGGGCAGAGAGATGAACATATTTGGTATTGCTAAAAATAACACTTAGCGAAGCAGCATGTGAAGGGAATGGTGATCAGCCCCAAAGGGAAAGCAGGTATTAGACCTTCACCAGAAACATACTATGAAGCTCAATGAAAAGTTTCCTGTCGCTATTTGATCTATCAAGAAGTGCAATTTGGAAGAGCTGATTACTTTGTTCATTTGGCTTGAAATGCGTAACCTCTATTGATCCAAGGATTAAGAAACAGTCTTCTTCTTTTATCAAGTGCACACCCTGGAATAAGTTGTAAGAAAATGGAATTACTTCAAGTCACCCCTCCCAGCAGACCCCCTGTGAAATTCTCAGTGGGGCTCCAATTCAACAAATCAAAGCACATGCTGAGGTCCATCCCCATTCAGCAAAGCATCAAAGTACTTGCACACATACTTACAGTTAAGCAAGTCTTACTAAAGTTCAGGGGATTTGTGCATGTGATTAGTGTTCTGCAGGTGCTCAGACATTTGTTGAATGGGAACTGATTGCGGCATTGTGGCGTGGAGTAATAATCTGATATTGCACAGGCAGGAGGAGGGTTTACTAGCATGCAGAAGTATCTTATATTTCTCCCTTCCTAATATGGTGAAACATTTAAAATTGCTATCTGCATTATAACTATGTTGGAAATTTGTATATTTTTGATTGATACACAATCTATGAGAGAATGGTGAATTGCCCTTAGTGAAAAGGTGATATCATTGGGATATTGGAAGCTATCGTTAAGAACCATTTTGTATTGAAACTGATGGTGAAATCAACTGTTATTTTATTAAAGCCATTAATGGTGTTAGCAATTTTTTTAGTTATTGTTTATATTCTCCATTTTATGGCATGGACTCATTGTAGTTTTTGTTAAATATGGTGGAAACCAGACATGAACTATATTTTTTATAAAACAACAAATGGTCTGGTAGCATTTTATAGCTGTGCCCATGAAAGCTCATGATACCATCTACATGTTTTGTTAGTCTATAAAGTGCTACCAGACCATTTGTTGTTTTTTAAGTTTATCCTGTACAGACTAACTCAGCTACCCCCTGAAGCTTATATTTTTTAAGGTAAGCATTTTCATTTAATAGAATATAATACAAATACTTACAAGCTGCTTCATGATTATGAAAACAATGCAAGTGAGTTACTTGTGATTAGAAAAGTACTAAAATAACATGGCAATTAAAAGAATCAAGATATATTGAAATAAAATAGGCTCACTTCATTAAAGAGACAATGGGCAGATTTCGTTGTGTCTCAGTTGAAAGAAATAAAATCACAGACAACATCTTGTATCCAGATTTTAATATTCCAGAATAAAAAGTGATGACACATGTTTTCCTACTTGTCCGGAGGCAGTGACATTGATTGACAGAATAATTAATAATTTGGGTATGAATGTCCTACCATAATTTATGCTGGCTAGGAACATATATCACAAGCAGTCCCCATTAGTTTCTGCTACTGTCAGAATCTGACACTTTGCCTACAAGTAGAAGAGAACCATTAGTTTAGCAGTAAGAATGCCAGCACTGAGAACTGAGCATAGCAGGCCCTTCTGAGTGCATGAAGGCTGTATAAGTGTAATGCCAAAAGGTGGAAACAAAAACCTGGGACCTCAGTGCACACTTCCCCTAGCTGAGCAAGGGCATTTCAAGTTTCAGAGAGCCAGCTGAAAACTCTGACCAGCCCCCACTTGTAACGCCAAGAGAGGAACCAAACCTGGGACCTGTGGAGCTTAGTGTATGAGCCTCTACTGCTTGAGCTAAAAGCCAACTGGCTCTTAATCTCAGCAATCCCTTTATGTGTGTTCATTTTTAACTGTAATCAGTGCTATAGGGGATTTTTAAGTGTTCTGCACTGCCCTATTTTTCAAAACAGGATACAGAAAATTGGTTCTATTCTTTCTGCAGGCTGATATACAATAAAAGATTTTTATCATTGAAAATATATACAATAGGGTACAAAATATTCAGAAATTCAAAATGTTGAGAATGGAAGCATTTTTATATTATGTACATTTCAAATGCAAAACTGGTCTCCTTTCAATAAGAAAAAAATATGTCACGCCCTTACATGTTATGTAGAATACAGTACACTATTCCAAGGATGGGAAGAAGGATCTCCCAAATTAACTCAAGTTGGGATTTTATTTGAAGCCAATCGGGGTCAAAGTCTTCTTTTGGTTATGCAGACAAAATTCAAGCCCTGGAGGCACCACTCTCATCCAGAGTGGGGAACAGACTATATTAGGGGGAATTGGGATTGCTTCAGGCAGATACCTTACCTTCTTATCAGAAGGGAGAGGAGTGTGAGGGGACAGACCAGGCCTTGAGCCTGGAAAAGGGCCATAGAGAAGATCTCCAAGGAGACTAGAGTGGCTGTGAAGGAACCAGCCAGTCAGGTGCTAGGGAGGCCTATAAAAGGCTCTGTAAAGCACAGCAGCAGTCACCTGCAGCCCAGATTTGAAGGAGCGAAAGACCAGGGGAGACTGGCTGGCTGAGGGATGGCAGCACCATGGACAGCGCTGAGTGGAGCGCTGGTAAGAGGCCAGGTCTACACTAGACTTGGAAGGTCTGGTTAAGGTATGCAACTCGAGCTATGTAAAATACATAGTTGGAGTCGGCTTACCTTAAGCTGAGTTTAGTGCTGCCTGCACAGAGGGAGGCCAATGGGCGCAAGCACTCCTGTTGGCTTCCCTTACCCCTCGCAACTGCAAGGAGTACTGGCACCAATTGGAGCTGTCCTCAGTGTTCAACCTAGCGGATCTTAATTAGACTTGCTAAATCAAACTCCAGAAGATTGCTCTCCAGCGTGGTAAGTGCAGATGGGGCCAGAGACTCTGAACTATTGAGAGACTTTATGATGAACTGTGATAGAGCCCTGAGGTAAGGGCGATGACATTGTCTCCAGAAGGGGAAGCCTTGGAGGCACCACTCTCTGAGTGGGGAATAGAGTGAGACCATACAGAGGGCATCGAGATGGACCCCTGGTAAAGTTGCACCCCAAAAGGGGTTGTGATTCACAAAGAGTCTGTGTCAGCCAGAGGGCTGAGTAGCCAAAAGGCTGATAAACTCAGGCAGTGCAGGCAAATGCATTCAGCCAGATGGGGGTGTTCATGGGAGCTGAGTGCTGTCCCATTACACATGGAGTGTTCTAACCCCCAGAGAATGTCATCCTGAGCTTCAGAGTTCTATCAGAGCTTTCATCCTCATATGCACCACTACTTGGCAGTGCATTACTCCTGGATGGGGTGGTAGCTTTTGAAACTGCCTATGACTTGTGAATTTGAAAGCACGAGCCTCAACTGCCTGAATTAACAGAGCAGATTCCATAGCTCAAAGACTGTAGTGGACTTACAAACTTCTATTTTGCAGACTAACCACTAGATGTTAGCTCAATCTATTTGACTTAATAATGAAAAGGCAAAGGAGTGACTTGATTATGGTCTGTAAGTATCTACCTAGAGAACAAATATTTAATGTATTTAAACAATGGGGCATTCACTCTAACCAAGAAAGGTATAACATCATTCAGTGGGTGACAGCTGAAGCTAGACAAATTTGGAATGGAAAATAAGGTATAAATATTTAATGCTGAGAGTAACTAATGACTGCAAAAATTTAAATGAACAATTTTTAAATGAAGATTAGATTTCCCCCCTAAAAGATCCACTGCAGAAAATATTTTGGGGAAGTTTTATGGCCCATCTCATAGAGCAGGGCACACTAGATGATCACAATCGACCCTTTGGGACTTGGAATCTATGTGAACAAAGAGCCACACTATGTTAGCACAGTGTAAGCACACACTGATGTTACTTCGCCAATCATTTATCTATACAAAACCGTGTCATGTATAACATGACCGTACTTGTCATGTTCATGCCTTCAGTTTTGTTAACAGGTACCCAATATGGGTTTGAAGTACTGAACAGTGATAAAGGAAAATAAATAAAATCGGCATTATACAGTGCACAAAGGGAAGGAGAAGAAAGTATTATGGAAAAACAGACAATATATTTTTGGAACAATTATGTCAATTTCTCTCATTCAGATAATTACCATACTTCAAGCTGATGTCTACTGTTAAATACGCAGCTGATCTATTACAATTTCCCTGCTGTTGACCCAGCCACCAAGCTCTTCATGATTCCACTATCTATTCTTGATGTGTAAATAGAAACATTTTGAGCTATTGTCCTTGTTTCCCAACACCGAAGAAAATACCAAAATAAATCTACATCCCGATACTTGTCACTTTTTGGATAAAATGAAGCAACTATGATATGTAAGGATTTTTTACTGAAATCCTAAGAAACTCAGAGTATCAAAAAAGTAACACAGCTTTTTTAAGACACCTTGGTAACAGTGAATACCTTCATTCCAGTATTTCTTCAAGATACACTCCTGTATGCCTAAAATAACTGCATTTTCATTGCACTTCCCCCAAAAGCTCCAAGAACCTCATAAACATTAATGAAGTAAGCCTCACATGACCATTGTGTGGGAGGTATTTTTTAGCCACTTTACCACTGAAAAACTGAGGCACTGAGAATTTAAACAATTATACCATGGTCACAAGGTAAATCAATAGCAGAATGGGAAACAGAACTAGGCTCCCAGGTGTATTGCTTAATCCTTGGACATGTCATGAAATCTATAAGAAATCAATACTTTGAGGAGTTTCAGAAGAATCCTAAGCAAGCCTTAGCTCCATGTGAAATGGTGATGGGCAAACCCAGTAAATATTAGAATTCAGATTTGGATAGACATCCAGAGAAGTTAAAATTTTTAACAGAACTATCACATACTACTGAGCTTGCAAAATTGACCTTCCCAGAAGAGGCTTCTTTCATGAGATGGATTTCAGATGCATACTGCTTCTTATTCATGCTGGAAATAACACAGAAACTGCTCTCTCTCTCTCTCTCATACACATACATAGTGTTTTGGCAAATTCACCTTCACTGGACGTGTCATGAAACCCAGGAAAATGAAATTTGCATTAGTAGAATCAATTCATGAATTATTAGAACTGGTTTGTCCCTCACTGGTTTAAATTCAATGGAAAATACTGACCTTTCAGTAAGATCTGATGATAGTTTTGAATAAGGGCTTTGATCTGGACTCATCCAGGTCACTGGATCTTTGCTATTGATAGGAACTCAAGTGGGCCCTTAATCAGAACTAACATCAGAAACAAATTAGGAAGATCAACAGAATGTTTAATGATGCCCTGGACTCTGGGGTTCAGCTTTGTGTACTCTAAGAATCTCAGGCAGGAGGTCAGAGATAAGGTTCTTTTCTGAGCAGGTTCGTCTCATGATTAGGCTTTGCTCCCTGTCTGTCAGTAGTATCCGGATTGTGTTCATACTGAGGAACACTTACACCTGGTCTGTTGTTTTAACTTATATTAGTTTGTAAACACCTCAGGACAAAGACTTTTCCATTATGTTTTTGTATAGCACCTACTGCAGTCCTATTTGTATTGCAGTAGTACAAATATTAAAGCAAATATTTTGCAATAACAATTTACAGAAATTCAATTTACATTTTCCATGCATTTCTCTCTGCCCAGTTTAGAAACTTCAGCCCTTCCGTTTTGTAAATGGAGCTGGGACATTTTTTTTTCTCCATGAGTGATGACTTTAAAAAAAATCTAGTAAATGTAAATATATAATTCTACAATCAATCCAAAAATGAGATGTAACTCAGAAAAAAGGGGGGAAATGATACCCAGTAAAGAGTAAGAAAGAAGAAGTGAACAAGAGATGGTGGATGGGGTAATGTGTAAATAAAAAACATAAATGATGGAAGTGTAAAAGATGAAGAGGTTTATAGTATATACAAATGAATCATAGATCACGCAAGACAAATGAAGACCTGCAGTATCTCTCTCAAGAAAGTCACGTACCATTCTTTGCAATGCAGCCAAATAACAAAGGGAAATAAAAAGACTAAATTAGATTTTAAACAGCTTCATTTTAATTTAAAAATGGAAAGTTAAGTGCAGTTGTGAACAGCTGAGATAACTCAGGGGATGTTGGTCACTTGAGCATAGCCTACAAAAATATTAAAATAATTGAATTAAAATTATCCCAGGTGATCTTTCCAACAGTGAGCTTAATTAGAATGAATCCCCAGGTATGGTGCATATTTCTTAATGCCAACTACTTTCTAATGTATCTTAAGCTCAAATTCTGCGGAGGGCCTCTTTAGAGAGGGATCAATTTGCCCTAATGAACACTGGTGACAACTAAAAGGTAAAAGTGATACAAAAAGTGTTCTCTGAGCTGATGCACAGCAACCAGAGTTATCAGACTCAAAACAGAGGATTCAGCACTTACCCTGAGGAACCTCTATTAAGAAAAAACACTGAGCAACATTGGTTAGTTTAGAAAAAATTCATCACTTGAAACTATACCTTTGCCATCTGGTCTGCTATCTAATCATATATATAGCAGCCCAATGTCTGTGACTCTGTAACGCTGTAGTGTTATGTCTAGCCTCTGGGGGGTGCTGTTGCCTCCTGCCACGGTGCTCAGCTGACTTCTGCGCCGCTCAGCTGGGCCGCCATGGGGGAGCAAGCGGCCAAGCGGCCGTTTGGGCGCTGCAGTCCCCATGCAGCACCCCCGTGCTGCCTGGGGAGTGCGGGGCCCAAACGGTCGCTTGCGCTGCTTGCTCCCCCGCGGCAGTCTGGCTGAGCGGCGGCAAAGTCAGCCGAGCGCCACGGTGGGAGGGGAAGGGAGGTGGGGCCCAGCTGTGTACGTCACCGCCCCACTCCCCTTCGCATCCCACCGTGGCGCTCGGCTGAGTTCTGCGCCAGTCAGCAGGGCCACTGTGGGGGAGCAAGCAGAGCAAGTGACCGTTTGGGCTCCCCCGCGGCGGCCCGGCTGAGCGGCGCAGAACTCAGCCGAGTGCCACAGCAGGAGGTGAATGGGGGTGGGGCGGTGACGTACACGGCCAGGCCCCGTCCCCTGGCCATGAACAGACCTTGACCAGGGGGAGGGTGGGGGAACGAGGGGGAGGGGGAGGTGAAGGACAACTGGGAGGCTGCAGGATCAGTGCTGGGGTGAAGGCAAATGGTGCAGGGGGGCAGCTGGAGCTTACAGGCAGCTGCTCAGCCGGGCTGCCACGTGGGATCAAGTGGCGCAAACAGCCGTTTGGGCTCCGCACTCCCCATGCAGGAGGGGGGAGGAGAAGAGAAAGAGAGTGAGAGGCAGGAGGGGGAGAAGAGGAAGAGAGATGGAGAGAGAGGCAGGAGATGGAGGAGAGCTGAGAGAGAGGGGGGGGAGGCAGTAGGAGGAGGGGAGAGAAAGAGAGACGGCGCGAGAGACCAGAGGCTCAGGAGAGAAGACCGAGTCAGAAAGGGAATAGGACGTGGAGGAGAGACCTGAAAATCCCATTTTATGACGGGCTAATTGGCTAGTATATATATAAATATGCAGAAAGAAATTCATTCATAAATGTATCAGAATGAAAAGTTAAACACATACTGGAAGGGCTTTAAATAAACCTTGCGCATCACATTTATTTAGATAATCACTGAGCCTTTTCCGGTCTGGAAATTGTGTGCTTCAGATAGAAAGTTGAAGAGAAGCAGGGGGAAGGATTCCTTCACTCTGGCAAAGGATTCAATTCTATGGTATGCTGCACTGGTCTACAGTAAGCAAGAAAAAATAGTATAGTGATCTTCCCTTCCCTATGTACCCTGAGTAAGCAAGCAGGACATGATTCTTTCATTATACATTAATACACTATATCTAGAGTCTGTCTAACAACTCAGTTTATGTACCTTATCCCACTGATGAGCAAGTACTGACTGGTAGATAACAGGAATTCTCTCTCTTGTGTATCTTCTCCCTGGTCATCCCTTCTCTCCTCCTCCCACAGTCAAAGAAATCCAGCCCTGGTTAGTGGAATACATGTGGTGGAGATGAGGACAGGATTTGACCTTTAGGACCGGATTGTGTTCATACTGGGGAACACTTAACACCTGCTCTACGCTACAGTGGAAGGTCGACTTAAGATACGCAACTCCAGCAACTTTAATTACATAGCTGGAGTCGATGTCTCTTAAATCGTGTTTCCGTGCCATCCACATAGCAGGAGGTTGATGGGAGGAAACACTCCCATTGACTTCCCTTACTCCTCATGAGGAACAGAACTACCAGTACCAACTCACTAAATCGAACCCCGGAAGATCAACCACGGCAGCGAAGATCTTCCACGTAGTGTAGATGTGGCCTAGTTACCTGAATTAGTGGAACTACTCAAGCAGGGGTGTACAATCTGTCTGAGGGATTTTTATTTTATGAGGCAAAGAGGAATGTTCTATGGGACAGAATGTGGTAGGTATCCTTAATCACACTGATAAATACCTTTGTCCCTAAGAAGTCCCACTGAAATACATACAACTACATATGGAGTGATATGAGTCAACATACCACACTCTAACCTTATTAACAGAGACACTGTTGTTTTGGCATTCTTACTCACCTTACACAGTGGCTACTTCTACATTGCCCAGTCTTGCACAAGAACATATGCAAATGAGGTGCAGCAATAAATATTGCTGTGCCTCATTTCCATACTTAATGAGCTGCCATTTTTGTGCCACGGGGCTTTTGCGCAAGAAGGAGCAGTCTACACTGCTCCTTCTTGCACAAAAACTCCCTCTTATGCAAGAGCTGTTCTGCCGCTTATTTTCAGGCAGAATGGCTCTTGCACAAGAGGGGTTTTTTTGTGCAAGAAGGAGTAGTGTAAACTGCTCCTTCTTGCACAAAAATGGTGGCTCATTAAGTATGCAAATGAGGCACGGCGATATATATTTGCGCAAGACTGAGCAAAGTAGACGTAGTCCATGAGTTTTCCCCCCAGTGATAAAGGATATCAAAATCAGTGTTTTGTAGATACTTGGGTAAAATCCTAACAATTTAAATAATTGATACCACTGTATGTTGTATTGCATTTCACTGGATATATAAAATGAAGAACAACACTTGAGAAGCTACTTCTGCAGCACTTGTCGGATTAGTACCTGATGGTCTCCCCCAAATCTAATTCTCCTGGTTTGTACCTTTGCCCCAGCAGTCCTTTTCATGTCAGTGCCCTCTCTCTTGATCCATTGTCTCTATGATGCATTCCCTGCCTCTATGGACCTGTTCCCAGTAAGTTCACAAGGAGCTGAAGTAACTTAGCTCCTGCTGTTAAATACTGCTTTGAAGTCAAGCTCCCTTGACGATTGCACTGAAGATTCAATCTTCATCTGCTACCCTATTGATATCGGTAGTACCACCTACGGCTGAGCTGAGTTCAACAGAACTTATATGTGATTTACTTTTCTTTTCTCTCTTTCCTTATCCTCTTTAGCTTTCTCTCATTTTTATTTTGCCTTTTCTCTCTCTCTCCTCTTAGGGGTTTGCAAGAGCAAACAGATTCAAGAGCTTTTTCTGCATGCAGGCTTTCCCAGATGTATTTCCCAACCACTACTGGAATTCCTTAAGAATTTGGAATGGCCAGTCCGTTAATGGTTCGGAGTCTGAGAGTAATTTAGAATTGGCTGAAAAATGGAATTTCCATCCAGAGGGAAATCCGAGATTTCAAAATTGTCCCAAATCAGGACCCAAAGTCAAAATCTCTGAATTTTTCATTGAACAAAATATTCTGCAGTATTTTGTTTTGACCTTCTCTATCATAAAGTCAAAATAATAAAGTGAATGTGAGCATTAACAAAATAAAAACATTAATTGAGCCTTGGAATAGAGTGTTATGTGTTTAGAAAAACTTCATGGGCCAATATGTTCTTGCCTCTTAATTTTTAGAAACTTCTCCAATTAATCTGGTCAGGGCACAGACAAATATTGGTTCATACACTTTATTTGGATGTATTTTGTAATGAAGGCTGAAATTACGGAATGAAATAGTGTGTTTGGGGGTGGGGGAAATTTTTCATTACATTTGAGTGTCTGATTTGAAACTATTCCCATGAGAAGAAAGAGCTGAGCCACAGAAGAGCTAAAGGTCACAGCAAAAGAGGCAGAGCCTGGCAAGGAGCAGTGGTTGGGGCACAGAGAAACAGCACACCTACATAAAGTAGTGTGCAGGAGAAGAATGGCTCAGCCTGAGGAAATTATGAGACATGTCACTGAGACTGCAGAGCTGGGTGAGGATGGAAGTAGCTCTGGACTCTACTTGACACAATAAAAATTCCTCCTCAGCCCAGCGTGAGGGATAATCAATATTTTAAATTTTTTTTTTTGAGATTATAAAAAATTGTAGAATTGCAAATAATTATAGCTCTTTCTACTCTGACAGACTGGCACGCAAACAGAGACGCACATATGCGTGTACTGTGTACACAGCAATATTTGACTGTTAGGAATGAATATATCTTTATCATACATACCTCCTTTTCCCCAGAGAAGCCCTGGTTTTCTTTAAGACAGTGTGAAGAAATATTTACACTCTAGATTACAAGCAACCCTCCTTTTACTGAGCACCTTTGGAACCAATGTAAAATTACTACCACAGCCTGTGGGAGGCATATGGTGGGGATATCCATGTAACTGCATACTAACTTTATGCCCACAAAATTCACCTTTGTGATATAACAAATGGAGTTCCTTATTAGGAAAGTTCCATGGAATACATAGGAACCATCCCTTGTGCAAAATATACTACCTGATTCTTCTGTTTTTGGGTGCTGTGTTCTGGCTGAACACTGGAAGGGCAAGGTTTGAACAATATCAAATAGTCACACTTGTACCTATCACAAAAAGCTGGTCTTTCTCTGTCCTTCACTACATGGACACTACTGTCACTGAAATCAATGACTGGGAGTAACTCATCTCACAGAGGACAGAATGGGGCCCAGTATACAATGTGCACATTTTCCTTTACTGTTTTAAGCCAAAGAATTTATTTAAAAAAAAACACACACACAAATACCTGTACAAAATCTGATTAGTCACTATCAGAGGCTTTAATAGGGAAAAGACAATGGTCCAAGATGACGACAACAAGCATGCTATACATCATAATCAGTCTATAGCTTTGCTTGGGGTTTTGGTTGGTTGGTTTTGTTTTCTAACACACAGAATAAAAAATGAAAAAAATATTTTTATAATTGTAGGTTAATATAATTATCACAGCAAATCTCCTCGTTCTGAGTGATGATAATTTTTGCTTCTTTAAAATGATCAGTAAAAAAAAGCTGATATCATAAATGCCTTCATATATTAAATTTCTCATTTCATTATTACTAGAAGTGAATTATTACTCTGCAGCAAGACAAGCACTCTTGTACACAGGCTTAAAATATGAGTTCAGCAGACACACTTCTGCAGTTGAAAATAAACATGTCTACTGTATAATAAGCTGGTCCTTTCAAATCACCTACCAGGTAGTAAGAAATTAGGACTGGTTGCTGTGTGAGACAGCAAGTACAATTATGGTAATACAAAGTCAATATTTAATTTCCTATTTAAAAATAAAAATAGAAAGCAAGTAAACTTCTGAGATTTACTCTCTATATTTTAACTCTCTATATTTTATCCTATTTATTATAAATTATAGCCATATCAGCAAGAATACTTAACATATATTTTATGCAACAACTTTATTCTTATGAGTTGGATTTAAACATGGCACAGCTGTGTTATAATGAAACATTATGGAACACAGAGATCCCATTGACAATAATACTTACTCATCCTTAACCAGAGTTCCTCACATCGTTCTCAATAAGGTATAAACAGTGCTACACGCTGTCAGTTCTCGCTAGCAAGCACTCTATTGTATTAAACCTATTTTTGGGACTCAGAACATTGGTTCATGTCTTCAGCAGCACCATAGTAGCCTTTTCCTCAAAAGTGCAGCTGAATTTAATGACTAAAATCCAATAATAGCAGGAAAAACATAGAGAAAAATCTTCTCGCTCAACTTTTTGTAGAGTAAAAAAATAGGAAATGACATATGAAGTCAGGGAAGAAAGTATAATAGTGACTTAGGACCATAGCTTTGAAAGCAGGATTTTCCTTGAAACCACCTCAAAATACGGACTTGTATGAAAATTAATGAAGGCAAAAAGGAAAATTAACAATTCTCATCCATCTCCAATAGTCAACCATCTGAATAAATCAAAGAACGTTGTGAAAGCAAAAGAAGGGCTGTGGTGCTCATTACATAAACTTGATTTTCCAGTTGCCCTCTTATCAGTGGAATCACCATCCCACTAGCTTTTCCATTGTTTGGGCAGAAGAACAGTGGAAATATGATCCTGAAAATCACTAATCACGTGCTTAAAGTTCAGTATCTGTATAGGACTATTGACTTTAAGTGAGACTATTCCATGTTGGATTCTAAGCAAATTCCCAAGCACATTATAGGAATAAGCCAAAAAGCTCAGCAATTGGCAGGTTCAAATAGCTCAAGAGAAAATGTTTTTGAAAAAATATTTCAAATTATTTTTTTTTAATAAAAATTATCCTGGAAAAAATTTCAGGCTGCTATTCATCTTTATTCATACACTTAATTCATAGTTCTCTGGGGAGATCAACCTAGCACAATATATGCTAGAGTCAGAGCCTAATGGTATGTCTTACACATTGTCAGATCTCTGAAAGGGTCACACCCTAAAAAGAGCAAGGTCACTGCAACAGTCCTGATCTCCATTGTTTTTTCAAGATTTGTACCTTTTGACTAATAAATTTACACTTCAAAATGCTGCATATGTATTAGTTTATGAAGTATGGCAAGTGATCAAAAATGAGGTGACTGGTCTCATATTTATGTCTCCAGAGCTGTGTGGACTAGTCATCCAATGAAAAATTATGTTGAAGTCAAAATAAATTGTGTTATATTCCATCATGCCAGCTCTGCAGTGACAAATTTCTCCAGCATAAAAGCTAGAGTTTCAGAGTGATAGGCATTAAAAATCAAGTATGTTCATGCATGCATGCTCGTGCACACACACACACACACACACACACACACACATTCATTCATGTACTTCAACTATGCAGCAATGTTTATTGCACAATTTTCAGTCATCCTGCTGAGTTTCAGCACACATTTCTTTAATTCCAGGTCTCTCGGATTTGGATTATATATGAAATAATGGTGCCAACAAAGCGTATGTGAAAGGCTTAATTCAAAGGCTACTGAGAGTCAGTGGGAGTCTTTCTATTTATTGCCTGCCATGTGTTTTGGATCAAACTCTAAAGGATGCTGATTCCCTCTCATTTTGTATGTGTTGTAAAACATGTTAAGATTGCTACATAGAGAACAAAATCACAAAAGCAAGGAAATTAAAAGTTAACCCACTTTCTGCTCCTTCGCCCACATGACTACCACAGCTATTGCACACCACCAAAATCTTAACTCTGCCTCACTTATGGCCACTAAATCTCCAGGACCAGATTATTCTTCTACTTTCCTTTCTGAACACTGCTTTTACCATGTTTCAACTACCAAACACTCTTAAGTTGTTGAACCAAACACCAATGATTAAGGCCAAGTGTACACTAGACCCAGCAGCTCAGCTTGAGGTATACAACTCCAGCTACGTAAATTACGTATCTGGAGTCGGTTTACTTTAAGCTGAGTTTGGCAGTGGCTCAGCTGATGGGAGCAAATGCTCCCATCAGCTTCCCTTACTCCTGGCACGAGCAGGAGTACTGGACACTGGCAAGCACACCCTCTGAGTCTGATTTAATGAGTCATAACTAGACTTGCTACATAAAACTCCGGAAGGTTGATTGTGTGAGTGACGATCTTCCATGAAGTGAAGACGTGGCCTAATAATGTTGGGATGGGTCAGTTGGTGAAAGGAGCACTCAAAAGGGAAGGCAGAAGAGTGGTGAAAGGCTGATGTTCTTAAAAATGGGAGAGTTTAGGTGGTGGTGGTCGGTGGTAGTTGTGGTAATCACAAGATGCATGCATGTGGATAGAAAAGCAGATAATAGAATTGTGCTGATTAAAATTGAAGGCATATACTGGACCTGCTCTGGAAGGAATGACTAGAAATGAAAATAAATGCATTGTGACAGTCACTGTGCTGGCAGACAGATCCTAAAGGCTGTGGGTTTTCCCAAACAAAAGGATCCCTGGCTCAGAAGAGTGTGCATTTTCCTGCCTCAAGGAGAAATGGAAGCTATTTGCACCATCAGTAGCAGGGGAGCTGCCTCTTCACTCTTTTCCAATAATAGTGGATGTCCTATTGTTAAGCTCAGCTCATGATACTGTCCTTATTCCAGAAACTCTGGCTAACACACCAACAAAGAGGCTGAAATGTCATGTAATAAAATAAATACTCTTATTTCTCCAGTATAGAAAATAGTGTACATTATTAACTGCAATTGTATTTTCCGTTTAAAAAAAAAATCTGCTTAGTCTGAAAAGTTTAGCTAAGGATCTAAACATGGTTGTGATGATTCTTCCATCTGCTTTGAACATAATTTTATACTTATGAAACATTTTCTGTCTCTCCAAACACAGGTTGAAAAATAAATAAAACAAAATGCTATAATTGGAAATAACAAAAAAAATGTACTGTGTGTACATTACTATACCAAAAGTGAACATATTTGAGAACTTTCAGGCAATAAGAACACTGGGGTTCACTTTACACATGATCTTCCTTGACTAGTACTCACCATACATCATTATTTGCATGAGCAGGGCCAGCATATTATTTCAGTTTTCACTAGCAAAAAGGTATTCAGATCACAACTTCAGTTTGAAGATGTTCACTATTTGTTAAAAAACATACACAGAGGTTTCTCTGTGGGTATAAATCAGCACAACTCCACTTTTGCAAATATGGCCTACTGAAATGCCTTCTCTTGAATCTTCAGGGTAAATGTGAAACAGAGAGATTGCTTAAACATAAAGGCTGCGTCTAGACTGGCAAGTTTTTCCGTAAAAGCGGCCGCTTTTGCGGAAAAACTTGCCAGCTGTCTACACTGGCCGCTTGAATTTGCGCAAGAACACTGACGATCTAATGTAAGATTGTCAGTGTTCTTGCGCAAATACTATGATGCTCCCGTTCGGGAAAAAGCCCTCTTGCGCAAATGTATTTGTGTAAGAGGGCCAGTGTAGACAGTTAAAAACTGTTTTGCACAAAAAAGCCCTGATGGCGAAAATGGCGATCAGGGCTTTCTTGCGCAAAACCGCGTCTAGATTGGCATGGATGCTTTTCCGCAAAAAGTGCTTTTCCACAAAAGCATCCGTGCCAATCAAGATGCTCTTTTCCTCAAATGCTTTTAACGGAAAAACTTTTCCGTTAAAAGCATTTGCGGAAAATCATGCCAGTCTAGACGTAGCCAAAGAGTAGATTTTGAAAGGGCACAAGGGGAATTAGGTGCCAAAATTTTCATGGAAAAAATCAATGTAATTTGCCATCCTAATTCTCTTCTGTGCCTTTGAAAATGTCCCCCATGAGGCATTTTTCCTGATGCCATATTCATGCCTCACTTTGTTAAAATCACTCCAAATAAGCTCTATGCCATTGGCTAATTTGTTCAGTTTTGGGATGTCCTGTGGAAAGAAGCATGCCTAATATCCAACTGGCCAAAGTTAGTTACACATGTAGACTAGTTGTTATCTAAAATGGTGAAAGTACTCAGTACAAAATACATTATTAATCAATATTCAAACTGACCCTCGGTGTAATCCCCCATTTAAAGTTATTCTAGGCTATGCTCTACCTCTGGATCATAGAACCATAGAACAGTGGGCTTGGAAGGACCCTGAGAGGTCATCTCATCCACTCCCCTGTAGTAATGGTAGGACTATTCTCTAGATCATCCCTGACAGGTGTTTGTCTAACCAGCTATTAAAAAATCTCCAATGAATGAGATTCCACAACCTCCCCAGGTAATTTATTCCAATGTTTAACCACCATGACAATTAGAAAGCTTTTCTTAATGACATGTCCAACCTAAACGTCTCTTGCTGCAATTTAAACCCAGTTCTTCTTCTCACATTAACACCACAAGTGCTGACTCCATGGGTGCTCTGGAGCTGGAGCACTCTCAGAAAAAAATTAGTGGGTGCTTAGCACCAACCATCAGCCAAGTTCCTCTTTCTACCTCACAGCGCTTCCCACCTTCTGGGGGCCCTGTCGATCAGCTCCTCCCCCCTCTTTCCCAGAACCTCCTGCCTGGTGCAATTAGCTGTTTTGTGGTATGCAAGAGGGAGAGGAAGAACAGGGATAGGACACTCAGGGAATGGGGTAGGAAGAGGTAGGGCAGTGACTTGGGAAGGAGTTGAGTAGTGGTAGGCCCCAGGATAGAGGAGAGGTTGAACACACACCCCTTAAGGTGCAGAGGGAGTTGGCACCGATGCATAACACAAAGGCTATATAAGACTAAGTTCACAGGGGAAGGGACTGCTATTTACTCTTTACTGTGCCTACTATGGTTGGCATGATTTTCAATAATAGACTACATTAATATTCAGTCATGAGTAATACATAAGATATCTGCCCCTGTTGCAACATAGTTATCCAAGATATAACCATTTCTGCCATTAGTAGACAGGCAGAGAAAAACACTTTATGAAGTAATGCACTTTACAATATAAACCTCACAAAACCATGTTACTAGTTCTATAATTATTAGATAAATTACCTGATTCTGCACAATATTAGAACACCTTTAAGGATGACCTTACAGTATTATGGATAAATAATATCTAAATTTAATTGACTCCATTAAAATAGGCAATTTATATTTATTACACATAATAAAATACAGCATTAAATTACTTTCTGTAATGGATTCCAGCACTTCTACATACAGAAAAAGAAGAGATTCCGAATGTGGCTCATTATACCTACCAGTAGTGCTGTGGTCTTTGGCTCTCATCGTAGGCCCATAACTTCAAAAAGGATTCAATTAGAATATTCAAAAAGGATAAAATTAAACACTTGGATTTCCTGCTATACATATATATAGTTATGTATAGCAGTTTTCTGAAATCATCAGGAGTGTGTGTTCCTAGAGGAAAGCTTTTAATTTTGCATTTCAATAATCACTATTAGATAGGATTTCTCAAAATACATTTTGCAAAGTATTATTGGTGTGGGTTTTTGTTTTTTGAGGTTTTTTGTTTGTTTGTTTGTTTTAGTTTTGTTTTGTTTTGACAGGTTGGCAGGCATTCTATGTTGAGTATTCAGAAATCAACCCTGCTCTTCAATAGCTGGTTTGTCTTGAAGAAACAGCTAATTGCACACTTCATGCTGAGAACTTACAGACATTCAATCCATTGGAAAGTACATAGTGCACCTGAAATAGGACATCTTACCAATGAATGAAGGCAGCAAAATGTACCAATTCAGAGAAAAAACAATCTGTTTTCAGGTGGCTGAAAAAAAGATGGTTTTCTTGTACTAATAAGGTCAGCTGCTTCCTTCAGAGCCAAAGATCTTTTCCTATTCTGTTTCCTTAGGACTATTAACTTAAGAGCTGGTTTTCTGATACACAAAGTTTGCTTCTGTCTTAGTCCCAACACTATTTTTCCTAGACTTTTGTCAATGTGTCTTTCCAATGTAGATTTGGGGCCCTTTTCTATCCCATTTCTTATTTGCAGGTAAATCTACACTGGCGAGGCAGAGTGTAGCAAAATGCGGACAACATCACTACTTCCAACTCCCCATACTGCTCAGGCCCCATTTCCCCCTTAAGCAGAGGCAAGTCGGAGAGGAGTGGTGCTAGCATCACTACTGCTAGCCGCTGCATTGTGCAGGACTCCTGTCCCCTTGAAGCCTGGGGACCCCCAAAGCATGGAGACTGGGGCAATTGTCCTGAACCATCCTATGAATAGGACAGTTCTCTCCACACGCCTGAACTACATAGTTACACTGACCTAATTTCTCCCTCCTCCCTGTGTAGACTACCCCGGGTGACAATCAAAGCAGAGAGTCCAAACACTAAATGGGAATGAAGGGTGAATTACTAAACACACCATGATTAAAATCAGTCTGTAACTGAAAGGGATTAGGATGATAATTGCATAAGCAACAAATTTTCCCATATAGGCATATTGTGAGGTTCTTCCATGCTCCTCTGAAGCATCTGGGGCTGGCCACTCTCTGAAACAGGATACTGGACTAGAATCACCACAGCTCTCATGCAGTATGGAAACACCAATGTTACAAATCTGTACTAGCAGCAGCCTATATAGTGGGCACTAGAAGCAAGTCCTTTTTGATGCTGGATGAGAGTGAGCATCTAGTCTTTCCTAAACTTGATACTACACAGGTAATAGGGATGGTCAAATACCTGGATTTATCTGCCTTTGGCATCTGTGGAGAGGAGTATTGCTACCTTCACTAGCAAGGACAGAATTAAACTACAGTTTCAACCTTAGCAAGCTGTGTATCTGAAATATTTAGAATGCGATTTTCAAATGTGTCCAGCGTTGGCCTAACTCTGTTCCCCTTGAAGTCTGTGATAACATTCCCTACTGACTTCAGTGGGAACAGTTAGGCTAAGACTGAGTATTTTTTAATCCTTAAAGTAAATTGTCACTCTACCTGAGTGTCATCTCAGGGTGGCAACTTAAAGAAGGGTCAGACAGGCTTACTGTACTGAGAGAGGATAGCAAAATGTCAAGGTTATAAATCGGAAATATGTTGTTCAATTCAAACTATCACCCACTGCGCACCCACCCACCTCAAAAAAACGTTATTAATCTGGCTAGCTCCCATATTCAGGGTTGCTTAGTTCTAAGATCTCTCTCTGAATAAACTGACATATAGGAAAGAGCCAAGGAAAAATTTCTTTATATCTGGGACAGATTAATTAGGAGATTACTTCTTAATTAACCCCAACAGATTCTCACCTTGCTATCTATTCATCAACCCCTCTGCATGAACTTGCCTCCAACCATGACAGCTAGGATGATGGTGTAACGAAGGGGAAAATTTCTATCCAGTACTCCAGGGAAGGATTGTCTCTTCTTTAACAAGCTCTGAATGGGATCTTTACAACTCCCTAGACTTTTACCTTCCATTTTTAATTTGCTACATCATAATTGTTTCAGATCTGTGATCTTACATAGCCTGGATTATTGTACTTTCTCCTTTCAGTATGTGCATTTCCCCTGAACTCTACAGTGAGTTCTGCACAGACAGTGGGGGAGAATAGACTTCTCTGTGTCATATGAGACAGAAGTAAAAGAGGATTTAAGTTAAGGTACTGTCTTTCAATTTCTCTATACTCATAGATTTAAGTCAGCCTTTTCCAGTTACAGAGATGTCTTTTGTGGTTTATAGGATTGTTCACAAAAGAAAAGACTATTATTAATGTTCTCTGTCATACTGAGTAATCCAAAGTTGCTTGTGAATAATGAAAGACTAATTGTGAAGGCTGAAACATGAATAATAGCCTCACACTTCCATTCTGCAGATGAAGCCCTCATTTTATCACATTATTTCTTTCCCCTGTTTCAGTATTTTACAGTACTAAGAGGTTATAATGGTAGCCAAATAGCTTCCTATTTTGCCACTATTTATGTCTATCCATGACTCTTTTCTAAAGGACAGCACTCCAGCTATCCCGGAGGGGACAAGAGTCCTAATCATCACCAATCTTACCTCACTTCACATACATAGAGAAGATCCATGTGTTCTCTATTTACATTATTTCTCATGCAGTTCATGAGATGAACTATATAAAGACTGGGACACGCTGTACCCCATGTGACACTCTGTATCTCATATTCCCCACTTTTATATTGTTATGTTATATTTTGTACAAAATATGCCTATAATTTGAAAACTCCATCTGCTGAACATCATGTATGTACCACAATTGTGCATGGAGTTATAAGATTATACTGGACAGCTGTTAGCCAGAATTACAATATCTTCCAGTAACACCCACAAGACAATGACCCAGAAACAAAGACAGTGACTTGCCAGAAAAATGTTAGAACCATTATCTGTTTAACTGGACATTCAACAGAAGGTGAGGGATAGGTACAGACAAAAGATTTACAATTCATATGAAGGACTCTTTGCAGAGCATGCACACAATGGAAATGCATGATTCCATGACCCAGCAAGGACGTTTTCAGTGGGAAAGGTCAGGTTATAAGATGGGGGGAAGGGTGGAAAGGCCACTGGCTACCTGTTCTTCACAATCTCTACTCACAGAAGCAAGATCATTTTACAGGGGTGGAGAACCTTTTTTGGGTCAGGAGTCACTGACCCACAGAAAAATCAGTCGGGGGCTGCACACAAGTAAGAAAAACACACACACACATACACACACACACACACACACACAAACAAACCTTCACTAACATAACCCGCCAACAGAGAAGAAGAAAGACACCTCCCACATTCCCCTCACACACCAGAGCCTACGGAGGCCCAGCCTGGCAGATTTTGTGTGCTCCAGCCCTGTCGTGGGATGGGGGGGAGGGTGGAAAGGGGCTGGCGTCCCAGTGCTGCAGCTGCACAATCCCTCTGCCACTAGAGCAGGCCCCACCAAATGCCACAGGCACAGCCAGAGTCTCTTCCCTACATGTACAATCACCAACAGCCCCAGAAGCAGTCTGTTAGATCCAAACCCAAGCAGGCTCTCAGCAGCAGGCACTTGGTTCCAGCAGCAGCTCCTGGACTGGAAAAAGGCTCCACACTACCAATCTGGCTCCTATCGCCAAAAATGAAGCTCACCAACTCTCTGCCAGCATAGCCTGGAAGAGCCACCGTTCCCTCCTTTTTCCCAAGGGTTCATGGGAGTTGCAGACTCTGGGGCTAGATTGCAGCATAAAGGATCGTCCCAGTAAAAGTCAGAAACTCCTTTAGTAAGGGGACTACACTAGGAATGGGGCAAAACCAATGTGTGTGTTGAACAGACCGAGTTGAGTAGCAAAAAAAAGATGCCAAATGCCAGAAGCCTTTTCTATCAGTGAGTTAAGACAGTTAGCAAAATACACCCCATTCATAAACTAGCATTGGACTGTGCTAACATGAAGTCTCATATAGAGTAGAAATTACTTTTCCGCTCATTAACAGTGAAATAAAGCCATGCAACACAATTTCATTGACCTTCAAAGACTACATCTGACTTCTTAAAGGACAGCTTGATGATGCTTGCTTTACAGGTATGGTCTCCAACTATAGGAAATATTTTCCGTTTGCAGATAGCAACCAGGCCCTGATCC
The DNA here is from genome assembly GCA_019425775.1 of Rafetus swinhoei. Lineage (NCBI taxonomy): Eukaryota > Metazoa > Chordata > Testudines > Trionychidae > Rafetus > Rafetus swinhoei. The sequence goes on from CM033424.1 coordinate 163,257,644, forward strand.
TGTTGAGTCAATGACAAAACCCTAACTGAAATGCAAGCAAGATCAAGCCTTAATATTCTGCTTCATTTTGCCAATATTGCCAATGGGTGTTTTTCCCCATCTACAGTGCCAAGCATAGTAGAACATATGAAACAATAAGAGAACAGAAAGAGTAAGATAATTTAAACAAAGTTGCTAGAGATTCACAGTCTAATATTCAACAATTGAATCCTTGTGCATGCATGGAGTCCCTTGGAAGTAAGTGGATTAGTTATTATTATTTTAAGTCGTACATGTTTTGAATGTTGAAAGTTTATTTTAATTTGATATATCAAATAAGCCAATTATACAAATAAAGTTACAAATGGGAATATTATCACATCCGTAATACATTCACTGGACCTTGGTGAATAGAAATGATTTGGTAATGTTTTGTTCCTAATGTTTTTGTTCTGTTGCTCCAGCCTCACTTCTGAATTTCTCTTTTCTCTGTGTTTTGAATACTAAGAGTACTTTATTTATTTATTTTTCTCTCAAAGTTAGGATTTCCAGTGTTGGCGTATCACAGTACCAGGGCCGCCCAGAGTATTCAGGGGGCCTGGGGCAAAGCAATTTCGGGGTCCCCTTCCATAAAAAAATACTATAGAACTCAGACTTCAGACATGCTCGTGGGGGCCCCTGTGGGGCCCGGGGCCTGGGGCAAATTGCCCCACTTGCCCCCGGTGGCCCTGCACAGCATATTGGAAGTGTTTCCTTTTTGCAAATCTTTTCCCCTTCACTAAGAATAGATTTGGGGATCATTGCTATGTTCTGGTCAATTGCTGCTTCTTACTGCAGCTTATTCACACAATAGCTTCTTCTATTGCTCATTATTTCATCAGCATTTGAAAGGGCTTCTTGTTTTAGACAACTGGTAAGTGTGAATATTTCACTTGTGCTTTTAAGCATCACGTTCTAAAATATTTATGACAAGTTTTTCATTAAAACCAGCCAGATTGTTGAAGCACAGAAAACAAGCACTAAGGTCAACTGAGTGAATCACAACTGCGTCCAAAACAAAAAGAAATACAAATGCTCAAAGAGATAAAATGAGCTGCATGAGAAAAAGCCGATGTGCCTTGTTGTTGACTCTAAAGGTGAGACATAGGCAGGAGGCAGCATGCAGCAGGATATGGAACAGACAAAAGCGAGACAGAAATATACATAAGACGACAATAATAATATTTGACCACCACCAGGAATAGCAATGAGGGAGACAAAAGCTTTCAGGACAAGTTTCTTCTCTGCAACTCAAAACTATTTGTGAATGATGAACTGAGCCTGAAGTGTTTTTGCATTCAAAAAAGGAAAACCACAGAGAATGCAAGTGGCTGTTGTATTAAGGTTTTGTTGGTGTTAGTATGGGACGGCTGTATTATTCATGAATGTCAAAGTATTTTTATTTGGATTCATTCAGAGTCCTAAGGGAGGCGAGCTTTTCAAGCAGATAAAACAAAAGCATTATCTTTAAAAAAATTCTTTGAAACAATCTTGAAATAGCTTTTGCCTATAATAATGTATGTGGGCATTTTCAGGATTACATGTGGTGCATTCATTCACTAGTGGATTTTACATTCATGAATACTATGGCTATTCCTAATTAGCCAGTGGAAAAATAATAATTTAAGTAATGATTTAGTAGATTCTTAGAATTTAAGGCTAGAAGGATGTGATATTATCTGATTATAACATGGGAAGCTTATGATTGACTGAATATGACTATGCTCTTTGTATGTATGTATGGTTTTTGTATTTGAAGTTCTGACTATTGGCTTTATTCCTATATTTAAAAAATGTTTGCTAATGGGTAGCATCCACAAGGTATTTAAGCCTGTGAATCTTGAAGGGACTATTCAAGTTAAGTGGCTCATCAAAAGAACACTTAGTTCAGAATGAAAGATGCCCATCTACACTGAATGGACATTGCTGTGAACATTCCATCTGAAGTATCGGTAATTACTACCACTGTAACTAAGCAAAATTATGCACAGGCATGTGACTTCCCCATGTGACTCCAAACACCATCTTCTCTCCTGTGCTTTTCTACTAGCTATTCCACTAGCTATGACACCATGGGTATGGCACAAAATACCTTCCAGCATTAGACTTTTACAAGTAATTTCTGTGCACACTCAAAAGAGCTGGTCACAGCCTGGTATTGATTATACCTAGAGAATACAAGAATCACACCTCAGTCATGGACAAACCATTATCTCATACACCGAGGTGGGCAATAAGCAACCGGTAGGCAAGACATGGTTTGCTAGGGATAGCCCCTGATGGGCCATTGGAACCATATTGATGTGTGCATCCTCAGGTACAGCTGCTTGCAGCTTTCAGTGGCCATACATTGCTGTTCCCAAGCAATGGGAACTGTGGGAAGTTGTGTCCGGTCCACTTTGCTCTTGAAGGAAGAGTGATCTGTGGCCAACAGGAGCTGCAAGTGGCCATACCTATGGATGTGCAGATAAATATAATGCTGGCAGCCTGCCAGGGGCTAACCCTTCAGCTACTAAAGGGGGGTTCCAAAGAAGAGCAAGAGAGACTGTTCTCAGAGCTGACAGAATTAGGAGCAATTGACTCAAGTTGCAATGGGGGAGGTCTATGTTGGATATTACGAAAAAACTATTTCATTCGGAAAGCAGTGAAGCAATAGAACGAGTTACTTAGAAAAGTGGGAAAATCTCCATCCCTAGAAGTTTTTAAGTCCTGGCTCAGAAAGCCCTGGCTGGGATGATTTAATTGGGATTCACCCTGCGTTTAGCTGGGGGTTGGACTCAATGACCTCCTGAGGTCTCTTCCAAACCTACGATTCTATGACAATGGTGTCAGGCCCATGGGCCGCTTATTACACACCACTGTCCTACCAGGTACAAATCTGAACTCAAATTCCCCTGCAGGGGGAAAAAAAGGCTTTTTTAAGGTCCACCCCTTAAATCTTGCAAATTTTCTGATCCTTTCTTCATGGGCACAGCAAAGACCCTGGACATTCTCAGAGTAATCCTTATCCAGCCAACAAGGCAGTGAGTGAAGAAATAAATGAAGCATTATGACCATAAACTAGACAAAGCCATCACCCCAATTGGCCTCCAAACATCAGACGCTAGTACCTCACATCTCGCATTGTGAGAATTGTTAATCTACTTCTTAAGTATATCACTTGCACTAATGAGATACATGGCTGTGCTAGCACCTAAAAACCCACATGACTTGAAAATATAACTCTACACTTTTATTCAAGATAGACATGGCACACACAGAGAAATCAGTCACTGCATATGCCTCAGACTGATGAAAATATATGGGAACACATTAGATTTCAAAGATGATTCCCACAGGCTCTGTAATTAGCAAAGGCACCTCCATGCACTGTGATGAAAGATGTTGCCTCAGTTGCCTGAAATACCTTACTAAGATTGAAGATCCACAGAAAACCTGCAAAAGAGGTTTAAATTACAAAATGGTAAAATTGCTTAAATTGACATAAAAGGTGATGATACTGTCAGGACTCTTTGACAGGCTTAGAATGATGATTAGTTTCAGAAATAAGGCTTTAATTTAATAAAACTTAATAGCAGTTCAGATTAGGAAAAATGGCAAATACAGGATGATGCAATAAGAATGAGAGATTCCAATTATAAAGCTCATATGCGTCTACGTATGTGATGTACCATGTTTTAGCGCATATAACCCACGGGTTATACAAAAGTTATACAAACCCCGCAACCCCCCCACGGGGTATACATGTCCGCAGGTATACAAGCTTATTTTTACTTGCCTGGATGCGAGTGCAGCTCCCCTCCCGCAGGCCAACCAGCTCGCCTGCGCTCTCTGTTCCCCCCTCCCAGAGGAGGGTGGGTTGCGCCTGGCTGCAGCTGCGTGGAGCCTGGGCACAAGTGCGGCTCCCCTCCTGCAGGCCGGCCAGCCTGCCTGCGCTCTCTGTTCCCCCCCTCCCGGAGGAGGGTGGGTTGTGCCTGGCTGCGGCTGCGCGGAGCCTGGGCGCGAGTGCGGCTCCCCTCCTGCAGGCCAGCCAGCAATTATCAGGTACCTTAAAGTAGCGTATATAACCCATGGGCTATAAATGTGTACAGGTTATCTTAGAGGTTTTTTACACATTTAGGAAAAACCCTGGGTTATGCACGGGTGCGGGTTATACACGAGTGTGCGGGTTATATACGCTAATTTACAGTAATAAGTTTGCATCTTGTGATGTAATGGTAAAACAGCAAAACTCCATAGGGATACATTTTAGCCAACAGAAACTAATGGGATTTTGAGACAGACAGTAGCTCAGATTCATCCAAAGGTCAGCTAGGAAAACCCAACAGGAATGAATACAGGTTGGTCACAAGGATAGATACAAGTGACTCGGGTGAGTATGTGATGTCACAACTCAGTTGAAGATGATTGGCTATAAGAAAAAGAAAAATCTCCACCATGTCCAGGGAACTCATTTGATCTTCCGCGTTTTTTTGCAGAAGACCAAACACGCTCTTTCAGAAGTCCCTGTATTCCTCGTTCTACAAGGAAGAAGGGGGCTTTCGAAAGAGGGTTTTTTTCTGACATTTGGCCCAGTCTAGAGACAGTCTGAAAAGCCTCTTCCGACAAAAGAATCGGAAAAAGGTACGCAAAATGTGAAGCGCATTTTGCATAGGTTTTTCCAACAAACAGATGTAGTCTAGACATACCCTAACTCTGACACCTGGTAACCCTAATTTCACTAGGAGTAAGGGAAGTAGAAGGAAGAGTGCTCTTCCTTCAACTTCCTACTACGTAGACAGCGCCAAAAGCTGAATCAAGCTATTTTGACTTCAGCTACGCAATTGACGTAGCTCAAGTTGTGTAGCTTAATTTGACTTTTGCCCGTGTAGACATGCCCTTTTGCCTGTGTAGGCATGCCCTTGGAGAGCTCCTGGATTCCTCACTGCTGCTGGATACGCAAACTAGCTATAGTGGCAAAAAATACCTTCTTCCATCTTCTGCTGCACAGAAGACAACCTCCATGGATCTAAAAGTGCACCTCTCTGTCCTCCTCATTTGGACACTCTGTTGAGATTATGTCCAACATTCTAAACCTCAAAGCAGCTTCCAAGAGTTGCCAAGTATATTATGATAGCCACATTATTTTAAGAAAGCCACAAATAAGGTTTCTTTCTTTACCTGAAATGTGGACTTTGTTCCCTGGATTAAAATATTCTAAGGTACAAGATGGACAGCATTAATTCTTGTGCCTGTGACAAATTTTAGGTCTAAACGATCGGGAACTGTCAAATATAGATAATATGTTGTATTTCAGTGGTATTTTGTGAATCTTCTTTACAATGGGATGTAGCCCATTGATTCTATTGATAGTAGGTCATATGTTATCAGACTTTATAACTTTGACACTGTCTATATGAAAGCTATCGTAAATAATTTTTAGAGGGTTCTAAAATGAATTAGTTAACATTTTTCTTTGCCTTGATGCCTGCCTACTTAGATTGTTAGTGAGGTAAAGTAACTGCACAGGAGAAAGAATATGATAAAATGGTTTCAATATCTTTTTCAAGAACTCTGAAAGCTCTCATCCTTCCCCCAGCCAGCTCTGTAAAAAATAGGTGTCAAAATATAGGAAGGTTCAGTGCAAACTTTTTAACATCACTTTTTTGCCATGGTTGATATCCATGCTGGTCACTTTTCAACTAAATAAAATCTATATGATACACCATCATATGTTCTTATATTCCTCTCTATATATTGCACTACATATTAGACACACACGTATACGCACTTTTTTTCAAAAATACTGAAAAGTGTAATTTGTACAGTTGTAGTACACAGAAGATAAATAGCAGAGACACAAGAGGCTTCAGTGATATTTAACATTGGGATTTTGTGGTTTTGGCTAATGAGCAGGAATTAACGTGATAATTAAGCAACTATAAAAATCAATAATCATGTTTCTCTTTCCACAGCAATTTAGGTTTGCAATTTAAGAATCTGTGTCCTAGCAAACACTGAATGGCTCTTGTTTATAAACCTCTTGAATTCCCAAGTTAAAAAACATCCAGGATTTTTTTCCTTTATTAAATATTTTCCTTTGTTAAAAAACCCTACCATGTATAAATATCAGATTATGGAAAATACTATAACATAAAACAAAATCCTCCAGTGGACTAGTGCCCAAATTTGACTCAGTGATAATTTGACAGATTATGCCCTTGACGTGTATCAAATTCCTACTAATGTGAGCAGGCGCAACTCCATGTAAAGTTAGTAAAGTTACAGACTTAAATGCCATCTGCAAGTGGCATCACAAAGGGTATATAAAATAATTAATGAAATATGAAAGAAAAGTAGTCACAAATACAAGTCAGAAATATAAATGTCTATATTTGGGGTGGGGCAAAAGATAACTTAATACAACTTAATGGAAATGGCACAAGGTTTCTCTTTAAATAATTTTTATTTCATGTTGAATGGTGCAAATTTTAGTACAAAAAGGTATATGAGCACACAGTCATGAAGTTTTACATGTTAGTTCCAAAGAAAACAAGGTGGTCACGTGGATGTATCTTTATCTCATGTTATCAACATGTGTAAAATGTAAAGAATAGGTTTAAGATGGAATTTCAGTTAGAGGCTGTCAGTAAAGCATATAAAGTAGTGAATCTATTCCTGAGGGATTTAGAATTGTTCAAACATTTGATTTACTTCTGTGTTCTTGTTCATGACTATGTCACCCAGTGATACCATTTTCCAGAGCTAACTTATTGAAAGGGCTATAAAATTGGGGTATTTTTAATTTTGTTTTTGTTTTTGCAACTTATAAAACAACAGTTTTGTGGACTCTGGTTCTACATTTTAAAAGATTTTATCTGGCCTAATAAAGGGCTTGTCAACTGGCAAAAAACAAATTGTAACATTAACCAATGACTGGAAGTTGAAGCTAAACAAATTCAGAATGGCAATAACTCATACTCTCCCTCACTGAACTTTTGAATCAAGACTGGATGCTTTTCTAAAAGATTTGCTTCAGACATTAGATTGGAAGAGATCTATGGCCAGTGTTACATAGAGATTAGGAGATCACAAGGGTCCCTTTTGGTCTTCACACCTCCACTGGCACATGCCAGTTACCATCTGGGATATGAAACTTTACAGCTCCCAGCCCGACCTGTGGTTTTTTTTTCCCCTTTCCCACCTTATTTCTCTTCTTTCTTATTCCTCCCCTTTCTCCTTTCTGTCTAATAAAAGTATAATTTAGCTGGCCATGTTTTGCTACACTGCTCTGAGCCTATGACTAAAGAGGTAGTTAAAAGCAATGCCCCAAAGAGCACGATGCTGGTACGAGCTGCCAGGTCTTGGAGCAGTTAATAAGATATTGTGATGTGCCTATGTCTCTCATGCAATGAGGCTACAAATAAGAAGCAGAAGTTGTCTTTTCTCCCTTTGGTGTTCTTTTTCTCTCCCCTTTGATGCATTTGTCTTGTTTTGTCTTTTAAAGAATGGGACAGGATTTTAAACTCATGGTTTTTTTCCCTCAAAATATACAGTTATTACCATATCAAACATTGCCTACCACAAGATTTATTTTTTAAAGACTCTACAGCTAAAGAGAAAAGGAACAAGAGATGCTGCTAAAAAGAAAGCCTTGTACAGTACTTAAACCATATGAGATGTTGTACTGTTTGCACTTCTTTGCTGTATCTTTAAAAAACAGTTGTAAAAATTTTTAACACTGCATTTGCCATAATACTAATCAGGTTGAGGTCTCTGGATAGCAAATTCCAAATTTTGTTTAATTTTGAACAGTAACAGGGTTACTGTAACACCTTTAACTCTTTGGATCCACTCATTCCATTTAAATGAATACAACCGGTCTCAAAACCTCAGACTCACTCAAAAAGAGCCTGGGGCATAAATGTATTGGCTTACAATGCTCAGTCTGTTTTGCGCAACACTAGTAATCAGTCCATTTGCAGAGAGAACTGTACAAAATTATAAACCAAAATGTCTTTCAGTAAAAAAAAAATGAAGTCAGCAATACCTAAACATTTCCATTTGTGTCAATTTCACCAAATTATTGTGATCACAAACACATACAGAAATTCAATGTTGAAAATATTCAAATGAAAATTTCATTTTTATCAACAATTACTTTTAGTTTTGAAATTTCCTTTACTTATATACGAAAGAAAAACAAATAATACTCAAAATTGAAATGAAACATTTCATTACCGCTTGAACAAAAGTTAGTACTAGAACCAAGACTTTTCTTTAACTTTCTGATTCCTTGAAAACTTTCTTAAATTTCATTTTCAGTTGGGCCTGAAAAAACCCCTCCCACAATTTTTTGGAATTGCCAGCAAAGTGAAACATCCATTATTTACTGAGCTTTATTTGTACAGCAAGGAAATTGTTCAACATTTCTTTCCCAACTAGCATCCTTTCCCACCTCCAAAAAGAGCTGTCCTTCTCAAGCCCCAGATTTCTTCTACCTTCTCCTCTGAATACAGATATTGTAAGTAATGGGGGAAGCAAGGGCATAACTAAATTCTATGAGAACCTGAAAGGTATAGAGAATGCCATGTCTCAGAAGATATGAGTTTTCAAATTCCAAAGTCCACCCAAATTTAGAGGTTGGTTTACTTACATCCCCTCTGAACAAAACTACAAGTACCAGTGCACAAATTCTTTCCTGGACAAAGCTTTGCAGAGCCCTTACATTTATGCATGAAACTTTCCTGACTATTAACAACAACAAAATCTCATAAACATACATCTAGGAACCTTAGGGTTCAATCTGATGCTCTCTCCTCCTCAACCTCCAATCTCCTCATCGTTGTGAACGTCATAAGGTCCGTCTCACTATACTCCTGCCACAATTTCTTTGGCAAAGAACAGTTCTGATGTTAATTTTCTAATCTCTTTCCCAAGTACTTGTAACATTTTAGTAAGAGATTTTAGATTAAAAAATAATTATTTTCCCCACTTGTCAAATTATCAGTGACCTCCTAATACTGGAGACAAATTTATTGGAATTCCCAATGCAGGAAGTTAAAGGCTGCCCTACTCGGATGTCCTCAAGTTCTATGGGTTAAGAACACAGGATCCTAAAAGGAAACTGAGATGCCAGACAGAGCTAAGCAGAAGTGACACTAGTAAGACTGGTGAACACATCAACTAACCTATGCAGAATGTCAGGGGGATTTTCCATTGCTTCAGTTGCCATAAACCTTGTAAATATTCCTTCAGCCATTTATAGCAAAGGTTTCCCACTCACCTGGTTCGAAAAGATTGATATGCTATTGTAGCTGAGAATTTCCTAACTGTTACAGAAAACGTTTCACCTAATGATCATTAGGGTCAGCACCAATGCAGTACTGTTGTGCATCAATGCTCACATTTTATTTAAAATAAATAATTCACATTTATTTTACATTATATAAGTATAGCATTTGCTATATGAGTGTTAGGAAAAAGCTTTCCTTACCTCCTCTTTTGTTTAGCTTTGCATATCCTGGTGCATAGCTACTCGTCATAGATGATGAAGTGCTGAAGGACGAATGGGTTAATGCTGAGACCAGTGGTTCATCACATTTTTCTGAAAGACAAAGACAAATACATTTATTTCTATCACCTGAAGAAGTGGGTTTTGCCCATGAAAGCTCATGATACTAATATATATATTAGTCTCTAAGGTGCCACAGAACTACTCGTTACTTATTTCTATATTGCTGTTTAAATGTGTCAGGCACACTAGAAAGAAAAATCTATACCTTGTATATCTTCTCTAGTTATTTGTGTGGCCCTTATTACTAGAGTACCTGAAAGCATCACTATTGCATTCTACACTCCAGAATGATAGGAATGTACATAATCCCCATTTTGCAGATGAGGAACTGAGGCACAGAGAAAATGAGTGGTTTACCCAAGGGCACACAGTGAGTCTACTAGTGATCATGCCCTAATCATTTCTCTCATTAAAAACACATACATTTGAAAAATATCTTACTGCACTTGAAATATCTTTTGATAAAATCAAATACAGGTGATAAACATAATTATAGCAACTATCAGATTAACAGAAGACAAGATATGCAATTCCAATACTGTGGAAAAGGTCGTAATGACCTGGTTGACTATTCTATTAATAATGTATCAAAGAAAATAATTAATTTGTAAACTATATATCACTACAGATTGCAGATGCAATGAAAAAAAATGGAAATTTAAAGGCTATAATACATCTTAAGGTAATCTTTATAATACTTTCAAGTAATTTCCATCTATTTTGCTTAAGATAAATACTTTTAACTGAGTGTTATTGTCTAAGATGGACAAAAAACAATCAGTGTTTCTGTTTTGTATGACAAAGGAGATAGTTTAAAACAAAATCCTTTCCTATTGTTGGATCAAATTATGCATTTAAAAGCAGAAATGTTTGGCTTTAGATTGCTGAGCTGCTTAGAACAATTAACATGCAGCATTTCATTCTAGTTTCTCTCATATTTCTGTGCGAGTGCAAAATATGAGTTTTAATACTCTCAAACATCTAGGTACAACCCCTCTATAGAGAAATTAAAAATGATACTCCAAACAATTTAGATAATTATTTTAATGCACACCCTTCAGCAGGGTCTATGCTATAAAAGTAAACCATCTCCTATGTACATGAACAGAGAAAGTTAGCTCAATCCCAGATGGACAGTGTTTACAACACTAAAGGACAGCACATAAATTTGGCCCAATTAAAAGACCATGATAGGGGAGAGGCTAAGAATGGTTCTTGCATATAGAATGAATTAACTGTAATTTCGAGAGAGAGTGTTAACATGGATCAAGTAGAGATCACAAGTGAGGTAAGTAATTTATAATGATTCTGGTCTACTAATATTCCAGTCACAAATTTCTCCTTTACTCTTTCTGAATAAACCAAACATAAATCTCTATATAATAGAAAATGTAAAATGTAAAAAAGTTTCACAACTATGAAACAGGAAAACAAAAGGAGATTATGATTCAAGGTAATTAGTATTCTAACATTTCTAATTTAGGTGCCCTCAGAAATTAGTTCTAGTTAGTTATAGGAAGGGAGAGAAAAAGAAATATTTTTCATACTAGTGCAAGACCAACAGACCATGATTGTTGGTAGGAGGGACCCAACATGTGACCATAGAGACAAGAGGGGGTTGAGTGCTGTATCTTTCTTTACAAATCTCACATTCATTTCAAATCTGTAGCAAAAGTGTTCACATGTGCTGGCTCGTCATCTGAGACTGTTATAACATCAAATATATGGCAGAATGTGTATGGTGGCTGAAGCATGAATGGGCATATGAATCTGGCAGGCAAATATATTGCAATGATGCCTCCAAAAGTGCCATGCAAAGGCCTGTTCTCCCTTTTAAGTGATATTGTCACTAAGAAGTGAATAGCATTCTCTCCTGGAAACTTTTTTGTCTTAGCCATTGGCTGAACAAGAAGTAGGACTGAGTGGACTTACAGGCTCTAAAGTTTTATTTTTTGTTGTTTTTGAGTACAATTATATAATAAATCTAGATTTGTAAACTGCATTTTCACAATAAAGAGATTATACCACAGTACTTGTATAAGGTGAATAATACTTGTATTATTTTGTTTATTTTTTTACAGTGCAAATATTTCTTATAAAATAATATAAAGTGATCACTATGCACTTTGTACTCTGAGTTGTAATTTAAGTCCATATATTTGAAAATATAGAAAACTTCCAAAATATTTAATAAATTTCAGTTGAGTTTCTAATGTTTAACAGTGCAACTAAAACTGTAATTAATCACAATTAAATTGTTTAATCATGATTTTTTAGTTAATTGTGTGAGTTAACTGTAATTAATTGATAGCCCTGGAATTAGACATTCTAACCATTTTTTTCATAAATATGTGCATGAAATTAAGGCCAAGTCTATATTTAGATGTTACAATAAATCGACTGATTTTAAAGTGCTTAACACTCATTTGCTGTCACTGGCTGTTAAGAAAATATTGGTCTTTGTAGAACCTGCTGATGGCTCAACACTTTTGAAAATCAGGCCACATATACGCTTAAATGTGTATATAGGACTATAACTTGCAGGTCCTATTTTTTAAACAATCTTGGCTTCTATGCTCATTTCATTGAATCCTGAACAAGTGGCCTCATAATAGCACATAAGAACTGGGTGAACTGCTTATTAGTCAAAACTTAGAGTGTTCCCCAAGCGTTCATAAACAGAACATTGTGTAATGTATTTGGCAATTGCAAGTATTTGGCAAGTATTTTGGCTAAATAATTTTTGACCAACAACTTGTTTACAAAACTGTTTATTTTAACACTTCATTTTAGTGCTATGTGGCCAGGATGAAAGTCATATGACATTGTTCTCTGGAGGGACCACTGAAACATTTTCATAAGATGACAAAGTGCAATTAAGAAATAAACTTCCAGGACAAGTTTTTAGACTAATATTCAATAATAAACATGGTTCAAAGTCTCTGAATAGTGAAGACTCATTATTTATGAATAATATGATTTCTCTAATCATTGAGAGTTGACCTTGTGACTTTAATTCACAAAACGTTTCATGCATCAGGGGTTCTGTTTTCAATTTAGTTTTCTTATCTTACGCTACTTGACCAACTCTTCTAGAAACTAATTACAAACCAAAAGTTAAATTGACCAATCAGTTACAGTTGCAAATGGATGACAAAATAAAAAGTTTAGTGTAATAAGTAATTTAGTTTAATAAGTAATAATTAGAAATATGTGCATGTGTATAGATGTATACACATACAGAGAAAGAGAGAGAGGGAGAGATGGGTTTCTTTTTTATCTTATCTGCTTCCGGATAAATGCAATACAAAATTGTTTAGAAGTCAAACAAACCTTCCAGAAAGCTGCAGTTCCTACTTTATCTTACTAGAACTGCAGAAACACACATAAGCACAGATGAAAAGCTTTATGATGATGTGTTATATGGTGTCTGGTCCTGCATTCCTTGCACATTCATACCGCCTATTAGACAAAGCTTATATTGAAGAGTATGTGTTTTTAATATCTTTTTTATCATCAAATTCTTAATATTATGTGCCTTCTCTCTATTTCCACATTTTCTGGACCATAAAACCTTTTATGCAGTATTTCCTCTGAGGAAAAACGCCTGAATCTTGATAGAACCCCCACAGGAACAAGAAAATCTATTTATAAAATACATTAACAACATACAATAGGCTATCTCTAGTGTCAGAACTAGCTAGAGATCATTGAACATAATGGGAAGCCCTACATAGATTCTTAAGAATATGTGTGGAATAAGGGATTTATCCTACTGGCACCCTAAAAAAATACTAAAAACAAAAACAAAAAACAAACAAACAAACAAACAAAAGTAAAGTGTGACATTTTGACCAAGTCCTTTCAACAATGATCCATTTGGGAAACCTAAAATAGGATTTTCGGCAACCTGCTCAGAAACAGCACACTAGACCTGAAAGAGAAGACTCTACAAAGCAAGTACTAATCAGAAGCTCTGGTCTCTCACCAGTTCTGGTAGCCTGTAAGGGTTTCACCTCCTACTTGGAAATGGCCCTTATTACCATTGCACTTCAAAGAAATCAAAAGAAAATATATAAACATGGTCATAAACACTGCTAGCATTGAAATTACTGTCCTTTGTATGGGTTGTCCATGTGGGCATTTCACACATCTTCTCCCCAAAAAGCAGAGGATCTAAATAAGGAATCCCATGTGTGTCTGAGAAGAGGATGAAAATCTCGCATACAAGAACTGATGACCTTTCGGGTGACATTGCTTTCTCCATCAAGACCTTTTCTCTTTTGAATTTCATGCATATTCCTACTGTTTCAGCCTGTGAAGCAGCAGCTTCGTTACATCCAATATACCCAGAAGACTATAATTCTGAAAAAGCATCTTAAAGACCACCAAGTAAACCACAATCCATTTGAACATCAATATCTGGGCTCAGAATTCTTTTTGCTCGCAAAGTTAATTTTTGATAATACCACATCTTGATCAAAGCCACACACAAAAACAATGACATTTTCTCTCGCAATTTATCAACTTACAATATAAATTCTGGCGTATAATTTTGTGAAGCTCTGATCTCCTCAAACACATCAAGAACACTCTGGAATCTGATTTCATAGCAGAGAGAGTGGCTCCACCCTTTCTGATCATCTTGCTTTGATATGGCATTTTATGATAATATTAATGTCCTTTCCCAACACATCATAATGACTGACTGAGTGCAACACACGGAAGGAAAGATGTATACTCATTTACTTGCAGAATTCCATTTTGAAGACCTTTGTATACCATAGCCATACCAGCTCCATTATCATAGATTTGTTATTTGCAATCATCCAGATCAAAACATTATTTTTTTAGTTTCTCTAAAATAGCATCCATAATACTGTACTACTGGTTCTGTACTGGTTTGGCTTGGATACCAACAAAAAACTATAAAACATGAAATAGTGTCCAAGCTATTCCATTTGGAGCACTACATGGAGAGTACGAAGGCACTCTGACAGAAGAAATGTGAGACGTTTCTCCATCAAAACAAAAACACACACACACACACACACACACACACACACACACACACACATATACACACACACACAGGGGACTTTATGAACCTGGGCCCTCTTCCATGGAAGCAATTTAACCTCCTTTGCATGTCCCTACGTGCATTAGTTTGGATATCTACCATCTGAATGTAATTGCTGTTTTAATCATTAGCCTTTGCCAGCATGCCACAAATAGTGCCTATGTACTTCACATACTTTGAGGCTACAACATGGCTTTTTCACTTGCTAGGAATGTCCAGGGTTGGCAACGGACAAGAAATTATGTAATTTTCCTCTGGCACTGTTGTATGTACTTCAACATGCACTTTAGAACTATATCAATTTTTTAATACTTATCTTAGGGGAACATCTAATAAGCAGGACAAGAAATTGCAAAAGATCTTACTTTCATGTTGACAAAAAAAATCACTCTGGTTTAAAAAATTCACTTTATGTAAAATCTCCCTTCAGCAAATTTGTGAGATAAAAGTCAGGATTCTATTTAAAACTATTAGACTGCTAAATGTTATTACATTTGCATTAATAACTTATGCGAGTAAACAGTTAAAAGAATTAAAATTAAAAGATTACTTATGAAGGACAAGTTAACATTTCTAAACCTGCATGAGATTTCCACTGTATCTATTTTATCATTTAGCCTAACTTCATAGCTACAAATGGTGTAATGCCACAGCAGGGACATATCGAGGGACCTTAGTTTCTTTCAGCAGTTTTCACCATATTCTAGAGATTCTAATATTTCATTTACAATTACATTCCAACATGGTTCATTTGAATCCCGACTCTTTTGAACTTTGCGGATTGTGAGAATCCATGCAATCCATGCAAACCATATATAAAGACAGTTTGAACCAATTTTGGAAAAGTTCATACAGTTATTTTGCAATGAACAGATTCTTGTGACACTCACTGGCAAGTGAATAAAAGTCTGCTGAAGTAAATTTCCAATGTAAATGACTCTCTATCCTTTCCTTGGTATTTTAAATCAAATGCTTTTGAAACAATTCTGAAATGTCTCCAGTTTGTGACATGATTAACTGTCCACGGGCCCTTTTTTAAGCCTTGCAAACTGAAGCAATGAGCGGGATGTTGATGATTATTTATTCATTCTTAAAAGTACTTCTGAAAAGCATATGTTTTCCCTTTGGAATGGTCCAGATTGTATCCAAGTGTACCTGTTTTCAAAAATATAAAAATAGGTCTTGTATAATGTCCTCTCTCTCCCTATAAATTATACAAGTTAAGTATTATGTTACCCATAGTATAATTTCCAGGAACCAGGTAAACACACCAACAAAGGAGCTTTATCTGTGTTTGTTTGATTGGTGCCTCTGAGTCACTCTTTTTGCCTTGTCCCAGTTCTTAGGAAATGAGGTCACTTCCAAGTCTCGTTTCTCCTGAAGAATTACTGTGGAGTATCTCACCCAGCCATTCTCCTTCTTCTGTTGAGTCCCCAGCTTTCCTTGAGCACCATGTCTACTCATGTGACGGCCACCTGATTCCTAAACTCATTGCCTTCAGCTGGGAAGTGAGGGAGCCTGAGCCCAATACTTCTTAAATGATCAGCTCACACTGTGATAGAGCCCCTTCTGAATCATAGTCACACCATCACTGATGCTAGCATAATGTTGCTACTGGTAACTGGTTTCAAGTCAAAAGCTACTACTTACAATTCTGGATTTGGATAATAGAATATGTGACTCCCCTGACTGGTGTAGGGAAGCTAGAAGTGGTATGTAAACTGTGAAGGCTGTCTAGTGTAGCTATGGCAAGGGTAAGTTATTGCAGTACCTGCAACCAAATGTTTGCTGGGTCTAAAAGTGTTACAAACCATTTCTAACAGAAGGTGAAATAGATGAGTCATTTTAAAATGAAGTGTTACAATACAATCTGTCAGCCAAAAACTACAGAAAGTCATGGCTTTGTGACAAGAGAGAAAAAAACGTGCTTTTAATCTTTTCATTTTCCCTGTGTAACGAGCAAGTCAGTGGGGCATAAACACGAGCCTTGCACCACATCAGCAGAAATTTTAAATATTACTAATTACAATAGAGAAGAGCAGAGTACAAGAAAACTGTTAAACAACTTTTACAACCTTAATTGTAACACAAAACAGCATGTTTTAAATTTAAAATAAAAATGATAAGGCAAATGTGAGGTGGTGGGAAGAAGCAAAGACATACCCTCAAGAATTAATATTGTTCAGTGTGAGAAATGCCAGTTAAACTGAAGTTCACCTGCGGGAGAGCTCTGGTACGCTTGAAAACTTATATCAATAACAAAAAGAAGTTGCCCCACTAAAAGAAATTCTCACTCACTTTATCTCAGTTTAACTAAAGACCATTTTGTTCCCTTTGAACATTCAGAGATGCATCTCTGAAGCATGCTCAGAAAGAAGACTAGGCCATCAAGCAGTCGCCAAAAGCAAGGAGTCATGAGAATATCCTAATTCGAGAACAACCTGAGCAAAGATACATGGAAGCTGGCTTACCTCCTGAGAACCAATATAAATATTAATATGACTCTTTTTAGATTGCAGACACATCGATTTGTTGAGGTATCCATCCTTGCCATGGTGCAAAAGAAGATTTATAATTTAAAGTGAATACATTTCTTATTCACAGGAGTGCACTCATCTCAAAGAGAAAGAATAAATAAGCATAATGTTTTGTGCAGTGTTTCGGCTCTTCTTTATGTGATGCTAATAAAAGGACGGGACACCACAAAGTGGTTTGTGGTTAATGGTAGTCAGTCTAATGAAGAACTTCTGCACAATGTTATTAGGAGGACGGCCCCAGCAGGTTTAACTGTGGCTATAAAAGAGAAAACAGTCTTGGGCAACTCTCACGGCCCCTGGCTGGGGTCAATAAAGCTCTAGCCGAATATTTCACCATTGGAGAACAGAAACACGTACCCTTTTCCACAGTCTTCACCCCCAAAAAAGCTGTTGATGCAAGTGATGAATATAGAGATGATGATGTGCCAAACAAGGTGCCTCTGATTCCACAGGCCATTAAGCTACCCTACCAACTTAGTATTCCAATCAAGCACTGGAACATTAACGATTGCAACAAAAAAGTAAGGAGGCTACACCATATAAAGCATTTCAAAGGAAGGGAAAAATATTTGTCAATGAAGTTTGCAATAAATTTTTGACAGATTTTGGATGGCTTTGTTTACCTTTGTTGAATGCCTGATTTATCAAGTACTCCATGAGAAAGGGTAATGCCTGGCTGACGCAGTAGGGTTTTTTGAATATACTGAAATCACAAGCCACTTCCCCCTACACAACCTTCACGGTCAGCCAGCCAGTTCTGCTGGTGGATAGGGGAGAAGCACAGACATAGCTCATCGTGTTTCTGTCCCCTTTTGCTTGACAACACTAAGTCAAGAGCAGTCTTTGCTCACTAAAAGAACATCCCCTAAATTTGGGGGATGCTATGTGTTTCAAGACTCGCACATATTTCACCAAATAATCATTCCAGGATTCCATCTGTTTATCAAGAATAAGCCACTGACACAGACTGAGTTTTCACTCTTCTTCACTCTGCCAGAATTTTGTTCTTAGCTACTGTGCATACCAGTCAGATAGATAATTGACGAACTACTTTCACAGTTTGGGTAACACACAGTCAAAAGCATATCCAGCCTTTGTTTACTTTTATCTGTTGTTTCTGCCAGCATCTGTTTGCTTTTATCTCCTGTTTTTAACTGTGCTCCCTTTTTCAGAGGAGAGGAGAGATGGGGGAGATAATAGGAGGGAGACTACAGAGTTTTCTCACATGACTGACATTTCACACAACAGTCTTGTGTAATGACGCAAGTTCATATTTTAGGTGCATGAGCATATGAGCTGAATTGTAACTGAATCTCTTCTGTAAATATCTCTGGAACTTGCTGTAATCTGAAGATTACAGCCTCTCCTATTGATCCCCTAGAATGCTTCTTATTTCAACCAACTTGCATACTCTCAATAGAGATAACACATAGCTGCTCGGAAGGCTTGTTGTGGCTGCTATAGCTCAGAGGGGGGAAACTGTAGCTGCTCTTTTTCCTCCTGCAAGGTGAGATGACTAAATTAAATTAATGGAGTGGTATCTGCTCTACACAATCTTTAAGGCTCACAGTTATATATTCTGAGGTTTATTTCTACAAATAACAAGAAAAGAATGAGGTTGGTTCTCCAGATTTCTGTCTGTAATATAAACAAGAAGACCAAAGTAGTGGTATTAAGAGGTTACTTCCGTTCAAAGCTGGAAACTAGTAATCATACCCACAGTGTTTTAGTTCTAGTTTCTAGCACTATTTGTCATGTCACCTTGGGCAAGTCATTTAGGCCCAGATTTTAGCAAGTATTAGATGCCTAAAGATGCAATCAAGCACCTAGAAGGTTTTTGAAAGGCATTTAGGTGCCTAATTTACATTTCTAGCAAAAACATTCTTTTCAATAGATAGAGCTAAAAAAATTAAGAATATGAAAAATGTCTTTTCTTCCAATATCTCTCACCTTTTTAATGTCTTGCAACTTAAGGTGGAAAAGGAAGAGGGAAAGAGTAAAAAAAGAAGGAATTTTCCCCTCATCATACTAAGGGTACGTCTAAACTACATGGCTCCATCGACGGAGCCGTGTAGATTAGTTTGTTCGGCAAAGGGAAATGAAGCCGCAATTTAAATAATCGCGGCTTCATTTAAATTTAAATGGCTGCCGAGCTGAGCCGACAAACAGCTGATCAGCTGTTTGTCGGCTCAGCGCTTAATCTGACGCTCCTGCCGACATGAAAGCCCTTTATCGACCTCCTGGTAAACCTCATCCTACGAGGCATAACGGGGAGGTCGATAAAGGGCTTTCAGGTCGGCGCGGGAGCGTCCAGACTAGCGCGCTGAGCCAACAAACAGCTGATCAGCTGTTTGTCGGCTTAGCACGGCAGCCATTTAAATTTAAATAAAGCCGCGATTATTTAGATCGCAGCTTCATTTCCCTTTGCCGATCAGCCTAATCTACATGGCTCCATCGATGGAGCCATGTAGTTTAGACACACCCTAACATACTAACATCATCTTTTTTAACAGCAAATCTTAGTACTAGAAATGCAAGCTGTGCACCTGAAAGAATCATAGGAATAGACTTTCATTTTTAGGTTAGTTTCCAAACCACTCAGGTCAATTTTGTTTGGAACAGAAACAGCCAAAAGCAGGTTATTTTAGTTGTATGCTTGAGGTGTCATTAACTGGAACTGGGTATATGAGAATTGACAGTCTGATCAAAACTTCCAAAGATGGAATTAATAGGTAGTGTCTTGGCTTTTTCCTTGTTTAAATAGATGCTTCCATTTTTAACCTTCCGACATACAAACTTTTTCTTCCACCTCTTCCCTATTACTGCTACTCCCATATCGAGTAATTATAATCAGTGGTCCCAGCTTTTCTGCCAATTACACTTGTGCAAGCCCAAGCTAAATCGAACTCCGGAAGATTGATTGTGGCAACAGCAATCTTCTGTTTAGTGTGAAAAAGGCCTAAGTAAATTCATAATCAGACTTTGTGGATCTCAGAAACTGCCAGGTATTTGATCTCCTGATTCAGCTCTCTACTTTGGCTGCATTCTTCTTCTTCCACATTTGAGAAGAAAACTCTGCTGTCTTCTGATTCTTAAATTATTTAATTTGCTGAAGGATGTAAAGCATTATCCTTTATCCATAAATGGTTTAGTAACTGATTAACAGTATACAAAACATAATAGAGATTTCATTACAGGTGTAGAAACAGTATGGAAAAACAGACACTAGAGATACTAAGCCTCATTTCTAGTTACACACAAACAAATTTACAAAGGGATATGGAACAGCTTCCATATGAGGAGAAATTAACATGGCTGAGACTATTCATCTTAGAAAAGAGATGGCTGAAAGGGGATAAGTTACAGGTATATACAATCATGAACAGTGAGGAGAAAGTGCTATTTACCCCTTCAGATAACTCAAAAACCAGGGGTTACCCATATTAAATGAATAGGTAGCAGGTTTGAAACAAACATAGGAGCTACCTCATTATACAATGCACACTCAGCCCATGGAACTCATTGCCAAAGGGATGTTGTAAAGACCAAAAGTGTAACTAGGCTAAAAATAGTAGATAATTTCCTAGAGGAGAGGTCCATCAGTGGCTCTTTACTAGTGTGGTCAGGGATGCAACCCCGTGCTCTTGGTGTACCTAAAATCTCTGACTGCTAGAAGCTGGGACTGGATTATTGGCCCTGATCTGTTCACTCCCTCTGAAGCATCAAGCATCAGCCACTGTCACAAGACAATATACTGGGTTATATGAACATTTATCCGATCCATTCTTATACTCATAAAAGCTTTATATTGGCATGCTGCCTTCATTTATATCAGCTCTTGGAGAAAACCCAAAGATTATATATTAATAACAGAAGCTAAGTGGTAGGCTGGCTACTTATCAGTTGCCTGCTTTTACTAATGGTGATAAAACCTAAAACCATTAGGTGCATGACTGATAAATCATACAGTACTACACGGATAATTTTTTTTTCTTTGGGAGGGAAAGACAAATTATGTTTACTTCTTTTCCCTTCATCTTTTACTTTAGGCTTTCTTTTTAACCAGAAATCTACAAAACTCCAAGGCTACGTCTACACTGCAGGCTTCTTGCGCAAGAACTGTTTTGTGGAAGAGTTCTTGTGCAAAAGGTCTTCCACAAGAGTGCCTTTTGCACAAGAAGGCAGTGTGGACGCTCTCTTGCGCAAGAAAGCTCCGATGGCCATTTTAGCCATAGGGGTTTCTTGTGCAAGAAAATCATGTTGCCTGTCTACACTGCCTTCTTGTGGAAGAGCTCTTGCGCATGAGGACTTACTCCTCGTGGGGAGAGGAATAATTCTTCCTGAAGAAGCCCTGTTTTCTTACACTGTACTGTAAATTTGCTTGTGCAAGAACGCGTGTGCAGTATAGACACTGCAAGTTTTTGCACAAGAACAGCCGTTCTTGCGCAAAAAGCCTGCAGTGTAGACGTAGCCCAAGAGCATCATTTGGATCACATATCTTTCCACCTCTGAATCAAGAGAGAAATAGTGCAGTGTATTTCTTTACACTGTTTTGTGAAAAAATTCTCTCGCTAGCATGTTAACTTCTTGCAAGAAGTGGTGTCAATTGCACCAGGCACTTTATGTCCAGAAGACGCATTGACTTCAGTGAAATATCAATAAAGTGTGCCAGCACAGACACTTTAGAGGAAGACTGACGAGCAATGCATTAACCCTTCTCCCCACCCCTAGCATCTACCACAGGGAATACACTGCACATATTCCAGGTACTCCAGCTAAGAATCTCTTGCTATGAGCTCCTGGAGACAGGAGAAAGCTCTTAGCTGAGAAATTAGCTTCTTCCTCTTAATCCTTTCGAAGTGAGGTTCTCAAACTTCAGTGCACCGTGATCCCCACCTGCCAACAAAAATTACTACATGACTGAAAGAAAGGAGGCCGAAGCTTCAGGGAAGGGGGAGGGGAAATCAGGACTCAGCTTTATCACTAAAAGATGGCTGTCATGTTATTGGATTTTGATAGGAAAATGCAGATCATTTGTTGCATCCACTGTTGCGTGTTTGCCCCAAATTCTGTGCAAAGTGGGCTATGTGAGGTGTCTAATGACTGCTTATGCTATGCGGCTTCTGTTTGTGCTACTCATATACACGTGTGATTTTTGTATGTAAAGTGATAAATAGGGACTGTACTTTTATTTTAAATGTTTTCTCTCTGGAAGACAGCAGCAGGCATCAACCACCTATTGTGTGAGGGGTGGTTATTCAATGTTGCATGGACAGTGGCTCTTAAGTGTTGCCAACTGTGATGTCGCGTCGGGGTTCCCCCGACTCCTGCACCCCTGTAGTGGCATGAACAGACTCCGCCAGCCAGTAGAATAGAGGGAGTTTATTGCTTCTCCAAGGATGCAGCACAGTATAGATGTAATCTGGTTACAGGGCCAGGCCTAGGATGCCTCAGCCCCCCTTGAGGTGGGGGAGACTGGGACCCTAAATCCCAGGCCCCCTTGCTTAGGCTGCTTCCTCCATGATTCCAGACAGAAACTGACTCTCTTCCAGCCCTGCCCCCCCAGACAGGGGTTGGTCTCCACCTTCCTTCCTTTGTCTCTCTCCCTGGGAGGCAACCTGTCCGACAGGTTGGGAGACCCTTGCCTAGTAACTCATCCGCTGTCCTGCTGGGCCATGCTACAAATAGCCGCCAGTGGAGGTCACCCACTGCCCAAGCCCAGCAACCAGCAAGGCACCACCATACCACACCAGGTTATAGAGCATACAGCACCCCCACTACGTCACACCAACAAACACCTGTGGAATTCTGCTGGGAACCTACAACTCAGCAGATACACCATAGCTGTTTACATAGAAAGGACGTGGACAGGTTAGTTGATCATGTGATCAGCTCCATTTTTGGAGGTACCATCACTCAGGAGAACAATGGATTCCCGTCTGCATAGGCAAGATTATAAAGGTATCTTGAGAGTTCCTCCATCTTTATCTTCACTCCTGCTCTTGACTTCAGAAGCGTCTTTGCTATGGACAGAGGACCTGGAAGGATTTGTGGACCCATCCTAACATAGGATGTACTCCAGAGACTTTTAAACTAGCAGTTTATTACATCTGTGCTCAGAGCCTGCATCAAGAGCTTGGTGATTGATGTATGTAAAGTGCTTTCTTTTTTAATCCTGCTCTCATCCTTTTCCTTCTTTTATTAATAAACCTTTATATTTTAGATTTTAAAAGATTGGCATAGCATGCTGTTTTGGATAAGATCTAAGGTATAAATTGACCTGGGACTGTGGCTGGTCCTTTGGGACTGAGAGAACCTGTTTGGATTTGGTGAGATTGGTTTTCATAACCTCTCATCTGTAAAAGGTGTGGTGCTGGTTGTGGCACAGGGAATGTTTAAGGGGGTTGCTTGTGCAACTTTTTGCTGGTCAGATTGGCAGCTGAAGTACTCTGTGGGACTGGATTGGTGCCTGATAATGGAGGTCCCCAGTCTTGGGCTATAAGTAGCCCTGCTTCTAAGCAATTTGCCCTGATTCGACCCTCAGAGTGTTGCCTAAGATAACCCATTATATTACAATAGCAGGTGCTTTTTATCTGCCACAAATCTCAAACTGGTTACCTACAATTATCAGAAATCTTGAGACACTAAATGCCCTAAATTTCTTATGCCAAAATCTAAAAAAATGCATGTATTCCTCTTATACATGGAAAATAAGAGCACACAAATGAGCATTTTTACATGCAAGATTTTGCACGTGCAACAAGAAGCTTCAATCTGAAGAGTGCTGGCTGCCCTCATAATGTGTTAAACTCATTGGCACTTGAGGCTCTCAGCATCACAGAGAGGGGCTCACCCACCTTTCATGCCATGTAATTTTTTGTGTGTGGAAATAATTATTATATCCACTATGGTCTGAAAAGGGAACCCCAAGTATTTTAAATATTTGATCATTAATTTATGTAATATCACATTACTCGTGTCTATTCTTTTCTCCAGACACAAGTATAGCATTAAAGCAAGCGGCATGTGTCTGTGATGAGTCCAGACCTTGCAGTGTATAAATTTACATATCCTGAATACAGTAGAACATTTTTCTTCATGACAATCTTGCCAACAGAGCAGATAAGAATGTCTGACTAACAAATATAAAAGGCATTTAGAGGGCACCTTCTGTTCCTCTGATGCCAGGGTACCAGACAGCAGCTAGTGGATCTGCTTGATGATATTTTTTTTCAGCTTACTAAAGGAAAGAGATTTATAGAATAAATCTGTGCATCTTGTTATAAAAAGAAGGATATATCTGACAGAGATTTTAATATCCACATTGAAAAAGACAGATAAAAAATGTTCCCACTTGGATGACTAAAGTTAGGCACACCTCAAGAACAATGCAAATAGTCATAATTTAGAGGGACTAAGCACCTACACACTTCATGAAAGTCAATGGGAAACCTGACCACTTTCCATTAGGCACATAAATAGATATTTATTTATCCGTCTATTTTTATGCTCCTCAAAAAAGCCTTTGAGAATATTGTCCTTAGCATTTTTATTAACGACATATTTGATCTTTGGTTTTTCGGGCTGACACAGGAGACACTGATATAAAAGTTTTGTTGAACACATAGAAATCTTTTATTTGAGTTGAAGTGCTACTAAAAGGAACATGAGTAACAGCCTCTGCTCAGCCACAGAATGAGTACAGCACAAATGGCAGCAGCACGGACTTTTGCACAAAAATACCTCAATCCTGACCTAGAGCAACTACCTTTAATGGGAGGACACTAACTCAGGTTCTTGTCCTGTTTTGTCTTTGTTTCCCCTTCGAAGGCTGCTGGTCACATTGTCCTTTGGTGCCAACTGTGATGATGTTTTTGTGACATGGACATGTGCCCATTAGGAGTGAGACTGAGCTCAGCAAACCACAAAGGCCACCGAACTACTGGCCGATGATCATGATTTTCAGTTAGTACAAATGTTGCTGGAGATTTAATACAAGGGCGTATGGTGAAAATCACATGTTAAGCCACTTATAGTAAGGACCATAGATAATATTTTTAAAAGAGTCTAAGGGCTTTAGGAAATTAGGTTCCATCTTTAAAAGTGCTTAAGTAATTAAGAACTTAATTCACACTGACTTTGATTCCTAAGTATTTATGTCCCTTTTGAAAATGATTCCAAGCCAATGCCACTACAGATACATATAACTTTACTTTATTTACAGGTAAATAAAAGATATGAGGTAACTTTTTCAGAAATGCCTTCCAGACAGTTTTTCTAAGGTATTCAGATATCTAAAGATACAAGCTAACTCCCAGCTGAGGCATTTAACTTGCTTAGGCCTGGTCTACACTACAGTGGAAGGTCGCCTTCAAATACGGCACCCCATCTAGTCAACCTATCTTAAATCACATTTCTGTGACCTCCACACAGCAGGAAGTCAAAGGGATGAAATGCCCCTGTTGGCTTCTCTTACTCCTTGTAAGGGGCAGGACTATCAGCACCGATGGGGATGCCCTCTGAGTTTGATTTAGTAGATCTATACTAGACCTTCTAAATCAAACCCAGAAGATCGACCGCGGCAGCATCAATCTTCTGCATAGTGTAGACATGGCCTTAGAGGATCTAGAAAATCCTACCAGCAGTTACCTGCATATTCACATGCCTAAGTACTTTTAATAATATGGTCTTACATTGCTTTTGAAATATTTAACTCTTTCCATGACATCAGAATAAGCCACACTTGAAATAGCTTTCCTGAACAATGGTATACTGTAACTGAAGAAACAGGGTGTATCAACATGTGTGCTTAATGCATATTTTGTGTTAAGATCCTCGTACAACATCCAATTAATTCTGGGAAAGATAGGTGGCCATCCAAGTGTGAACACTGTATACATATGTTTCATTTACAATTTTATTTCTCTCCTCTTACAAAATAAAACCCTTTAAAACACCAAAATTTTAAAACAGGGTATTCATCCAATACTTTGTTTGAGTTTTCCAGCAGCGTTCACATTATGCTGTGATGAGTGTAACTATGTAATTAATCACTGCATAAGTACAATGCATTCCAACATGTGAATTCCTTTTGTTATTATTGTTACTACATACTACGCAAATATTGTAGGCCAAAAATACTTAATAAATAATATGTAACACATGAAATTGCAATAACCGAAAATTAACAGTGTTGTTAATGACTAAGGATGGGTGAACTTTGTCAGATGAGAATTATACTTAATCAAATGTTTGATTTTTTTTAGGATTCATTTTCATTCTGTAGATGAAAGTTTGGGTTAATTTATTGTTAATTGTTTGAGGAGGAACGGATTGAAGTGTTAATAGTAAGAGTCATAATACCTTTCTCTTTCAAATACATTTTTAAATGTTGAGTTCATTATGTGCTCATTAAACATCCCTGGAAACCAAAATCCTCTGTTTACTACTGACTTGTCAGAAACAGCCTCAGTACAAGTTTCCTCATACTGTGCAACCCTGAAACAGATCCTAAGTCTACATACGGATATATGATTGAAAGGGTTAGGGGGCTCATTCTGTCTTTTGTGTACTATACTTTTAAAGGCAAGATAATCTTCCTGCCTGCCAAAATGGCAGCTGGCATTTGAGAATCTCCCGGAGGCAGCATTGTACTGACGTTATTTCGAAATAACAATGTGAGCATTTATACCAGGAATTCTGTATTTTTAAAATAATTTTGAAATAACGGCCAGCTTATTTCAAAATCTGTAAACCGCATTCCATGAGGAATAACACTTATTCCTAAATATCTATTTCAGAATAGCAGTAGCATGGACACTCCAATGCTGCTATTTCAAAATAGCTCCTCCCTACGGCCTTTCAGAGTAATTACTCCCCAGTGCCTCCTGGGGCTCTGATTCGAGGTAGCACATCCACATTAGGGAAGCCTGCCTTGGACTAATTTTGATGCTTCCCTGTAGTTTAGAGGCACTATTTTGAAATGAGCTATTTTGGGAAAAAAATCGGAATTAGCTTATTTCGAAATAAGTGTGCTGTGTGTAGATATATCCTAAGGGTTAAGGAAGAAAAAAAGTGACCTAACACAGGGATGTATGTATATATCTATTCATTGTATGTAAATAATTTGATATGGTTGTGAATAGGTGGAAGGAAACAAGAGCGCCTGTCTAGGGAGTAAGAAGCTACTTTATTTCAAGCCAATCTTTATCTCACCTATTGAGCATACAAAAAAAACCGAACATTGCTTATCATTATTATTATAGCTTTTCTGTGATGTGAATGCATATTCTCTTGGAAGTGGAAAGAGATAACCATGCCCAATGCCCAACAGCTAATAGCAATTTTCAGTCATCACTGACCTGGGGTTGAATTCTGAGACCCTCTCTCACATGAATAGTACCTTGCTCCATAAATACTTTCACTGAAATCCATGCAACTCTTTGTAGAGTCCAGTATTATTCCACATGAGAAAAAAAGTCTCAGAAACAAGCACCTGGTCTGCATTTAAATAGCAGCAGAGATGCAAAGGGCACTGTATCCTAATAACGGTCCCCTGAACGATCCAGGCTCCCATTGTCTACACCTTTCCAGATTCTGGTTTAAACTAAGACTGGTAGGGAAAATATCCAAAATAGGCCATTCTTGAAGTGTTTTTGTTCAGTGAATATGAAACAGCACAGAATTTCTCTCATGGAAGCCCGACTTGGTGTGTTTTCCCCAATCAAGGGCATGGTTCAGCAAGGCATTTAAGTATCTGTGGAAATGGAAGTCCCAATGCCTTAAACAAGACTATTCACGTGCTTGACATAATATACACTCTGAAGTAGCTGAGCTGAAATGTGGTCCAAATTTCTAGATGCTTCTTTGTACCATATATTGAAACTTTTAGAGGCTCTTCATCACTTGTTATTACAGTACAATTGCACTCATGATAAGTAAAGACGTCATCTACTTTCAGATCACAAGCTTTTTGTCTCTTCAGAACAGACACACAAATTCTGGAAGTTGCTGGCTTACTAACAGCAGCCAAGCATTTTTTGTGTTTCAAATTTATATGTTTCTATTCACGTTTCATTTTCCAACTTACTTTTTAATGCCTCAGCCCCTGAACCAGGCAAGAGCATACAGAAATGCCCAGATCTGTCCCAATTCAGTAGAGCACTTAAGAGTTAAATTCTAAGCACGTGGATAAGTTCTATTGGCTTTAGTACAACAAAAGCATGTCCTTAAGTGTTCTGTTGAATAGAGATTCTTTACTGAATCAGTACCTATTGGAGCCAGGAGTGGAGCTGAATTAGTTGAAGAACTCGTGTGTATTTCTTCTTCAAGCAGTGATGGATAGCTCTTTTTATTTTAGCCTTATGCATGGCTAATTTATACAAACTTGTAAAAATAAAAACATGCCAGAGAGACAAATTGGCAGTTATTCAGGTTTCTGTGGGACCTGAATGAGCAGTGTAAGAACAAATATGAACAATTGTAGAGCTGGCTGGAAAATATCAAGGCAGTAAGTTCTGCTGAATACCAGCAAAAATATTTTTTCAACTTTTTAGTAAAGTACTGTATCAAAAACTAAAATACTTTGAGTCAAAATGCTGCATGTTCCCTATGAGTCAAGATTTTCTGGAGGGACTACATTTCCTTTAATGCGCCACTTTCTCCCTTCTTGGTGAGGAGGAATGCATTTTAGGAGTTTTTTCTCTCAAGAATGATACACCTGGCTGTGGTATATCATTGGAGATATAGTCAAGCTAGAGCGACCAGCCATTAGAGGAATATGGGCGCATAAGACACCCAACATACTGACTACGACCAGACATGAGACAACCATCTTTTGATTCAAATTATTTGGTTATTAGATAAAATATGGAAACATGTTCATTTTCAGGCATGCCACTTTGTGATGAAACGTTGAATTTTCCTGTAGAAAGCAAATAAATATTTTTGCAAAAAGCGTTCAATTGAAAACCCAATTTTCTGTTGAAACAGTTTTGATAGGACCTAACCAGAAGACATTCAAGCTCCATGAGAGTTCAATATCACTAATCTGGATCTCATGTCTCCTCATTACATTGAGAGGTTCCTACTTTCAAGGAACATTTACACTGCAATTGGAAAGGTGTGAATTTAGTATAAGTAGATAAGCCTGTGCTAGCTCATCCATAAAGCCACTGCAACATAAGCAATGGCACAGACAAACACTTACCCACAGTCATGGGAAGGATTGAATTTAGGTGGTCATCCCGTAGTGTTGCCCCTGCTTCTGCAGCTTCACTGCTATATACCAAAATGGCCTGATCAAAGCTGGTTTGGATGTGCTTTCATGTGTTACAATCAGACTTTCCAGCTGGAGTGCAGACATTCTCAGTCCTGAAGCCAGGAAAGATTTTTTTTTTTTTAAGAAAAGATGACACAATGATCTTTTAAAAAGATATTATTACTATATCTTGTTGTTTCCCTTGAAAAATATACCTGATTTAGTCCCTTCTAAACACAATATATAAACATTCAGCCAAGTGTTTTAAATATTTGGTATGGGAAACAGTAGAGTAAATGGAGTATCTAGGAACTAATCAAAGCTATGTGGTCAATAGGCGGACAGTCCATGCATGCTTGCTTTGCTGAAAAAGATCCTCTGACTGTTATGAAGGGGAGAAAGGATGTTTTATTTTAAAAGGCCAGTGAATTCAATTCTGAACTCAATGGCAGTTACATCTCCCAAATTAATTTTAAAAGGGCTTTGTAAAACCAGAATGTAGGCATCTTGTTATAAGATCCATTTGTTTGCAAGATTAATTATGGTGACACTGCAGAACTTCAGATTTTCCCAAGTGATTCATTTAAGTAACATTGTACAAATGTAACTAATGTTGTCATGCATTAGTTTTTGCATTCTTTGTATCTCTGTCACATCTAGATGGAAATTCATGGTAGTAAATATGGTAATAATGTGGTGCCTTATCTAATGTTCGGATGAAAGGGCTCATCATCTTATGGATTTCAGAATGACATGATGTGATGGATAGGAGGGGTGCTAGCCAACACCCGGTAACAAAGGGTTAAACTTAGGTAGCTAGCCAGGGTGGGTATTGGCAGGGAGGCCAGAAGAGACAGTGGGATGCAGTGTTGAAATCTGAATTGCAAATAGTCACCTTGCCTGCTCTCTTTGTGTAAAAATTCTAAGTTAAGGGCAGAAAGGAGCCGATGCAATAATCAGAATTACCATGATGATAACAAAAAAGTTGGACATGGGAGAGAACTGGGCCTTGAAGTATGGATCAGCACAGATCATGAGTAGAGGGAAAACGTATATTTCGTCATGATCAGGTTATTTTTCTTTATTTTGCTGCTTGGTAAACCTTCTCTGTGTAAAATCCATGTGTTCTTCCCCCCATTCATTATTTAAGCTGTGCCCAGATATATATTTTTTTTCTCTCTGTTTTAATCTGCTCTTTTCTCATTTGCCCTGCAACACTTAGCAACCTAGTAGGCTTTATCAAATATATCTTTTTGCTTTGTTAATAAAATCACCTTTTTTAAGGCAACGACTTGATTCTTGTGCCTGGAAGGAAACAGAAAGTATGTGTCTGTGTATGCATGCCTAAGACTGAGAGGTCAGCTACCAGAGACTGAAGTTTGGTTTTTCATTTTTTCCAAGCTCTCTTGTGGTACAAGAGTTTGGGGATACCCTTCTGGAAGAAGTCCAAGTGGTTCCTTCCTGGGTTCAGGAAGAAAGGGGTCTCTCTTGTTCCATTTTGGTGGTGGCAGCAACCTCCCAAAGTCAGTGAATCTGTGACTTTGGGGAGTTTTTGTAAGCAGAGCATATAGAGGCAAGGTATTTAAGTCTTCTGGTGGGCCCCCACCTTCTGCACTCAGAGTGCCAGATTTGGGAACAGCCCTGACAAAAATGTGTTCATATAAAGTAAACACAACACGCTGATCCCTGGGAGAAAATATTCTGCCTATTAACTTTCAGTGTACTATTGGGAACCAATAAAATGTTTCTTGCAACAGCTATAGCCACTCAGAGATTATCCTTCTATTAATGTATCACTGTTGAGCACACATTGGGTTTTTTTCCTCATCTAAAGTATAATTTATCAAACACAAATGGTTGGAAAACAGCATTGTCTATTATTGTACACTCATTAGCAGGCACATTTTTCTACAAAGGCATTTTTGAGGCCAAGTATGGTATGTAATTATACTTGGTAAAACCTTATCATTAGTACACGTTAAACATGCCGACCAAGGAAAACAGCGTGGATATTTTAGCAAATCTGACAAACAAAGGTGACTTATCTGATGAAAATTAGAGGGAATGGCTATGAATATAACTGAACAGGAAAGTCCAACAAACCTAAAGTAAATCGTTCATGTGGATTGAAAATTTGCATTGTGCTTTAAATGAATAATCCATGTTGATAATGTATCAGGTCACCTTTAGAACTTGATCCAAGTAATACTTTCCAACTGATAGTGATGTCAGAGGTTCCCACACTAATGGTCAACAATTCACTAAATGCATGTCAACTTTTTTTATTATTATGTGACCTTCCACAGTCCAATCCAGTTCAGGATGGTACTGTGTCACCACCTGCTCTTCAACTTGCAGTTCCTTGCTGCTGCAGTTATCCTTGGAGTTGTTCACAAGCAGCCTGACAGCGTGTAATTCACCCCCAGAGCATCTGTGTGCAGTAGCAGCCCTAATCCAGAACCTCTGATTACAGCAGTTGCTCAGAAAACACGAGCCATACCCTAGCTCCCACCAGCGTTGGTTACCATTTGCAGGGTGACCTCAAAATATGCCCAGTCCCAAATACTCCCCACAATACCATTATTCCCTTTTCAGCACTCTCTGGGACAGATTTATTAGATTCAATGTTTTTCTAGGGCCACAACACACAACAGTGTATCACCTTAAATAGAGTTACCCAACAGTTCACTGAATTTGATTAAACAATATAATGAAACAAAATGAGAGGATTGTAAGTGAATTCAGGTATAGGGTTTAGAGTTACAAATGGCTACAAAAATAATTAAGGTAAAACACTTTCTGATGCTAAAACTTAAAATAGCAAAGTTCTTACCCAAATACTCCTAGCAGCTTTACTAACTAAGCTCTTTGGTCTCCCCCAAACTCCAAATATTTTTTGTTTTGTCGTCTTAAGTGCAAAGGAAAAAAAATGGACTGATGGGGAAGAGGAATGTCTTGGAGTGATTGCCCTCACTTTTATAGTTCATTTTCCTCTTTAACATGCAAGCACAAGAATGATTTTTAGTACAAATTCTTTTCAGCTGAGAGCCAGAAGGCATGAAATCTCTCAGTGAAAAGTCCTAAGCTGTTTTTAATTGCACCCATTTGCTGAAAAGCAGATCTCCTTTGTCCCTTGTCATTCCCTTTTCACTATTTGAAGACTCTGTATACAATTTATATGGGAATCTGAGGTGAACACACATTGCTTGACCTTTTTTACCCAATTGTTGCTACATGAGTTTGAACATATCCCATCAACATCATTTGGAGAGAATTCATAACTTTACACAAGGATGCCGCCATCCACATTTCACCATGATATTACTGATGAGTGAATTATGAATTTTCAAATGATCTCTCACAGGTCATACAAGATTATTAGAAAAGCACATAGGGTGTTAATACAGGGGACATTCAATCACATGTACACACACATTTTTTAACAGCAACACCAAAACAGAGCATTTCAAGGTAACATTTTTCAGCGTTGGAAAATCGTTTGGCATTCAACCTCATGCTTGGTAATGCACTACTCTAGGCATGATACTAATGTCCAAAATAGGATCCTACTTCTATCTTTCAATTTATACTAGACACATAAAAGACCTGCCTATATTGCTCTAGTATGATACAGTACTACAGTTTACATAGAAGATATCTACCTTGCCTACATAATTTTTAACTTGTTCTTTCCCTATTGTAGCTTCCAATCCTACCCCAAAACGAAGGACAATAAGCCTTTAGATACCATTTAATAGTATTTTTACGTAGGTGCTGCCAGGACTGTATTAATATGACACTCTCCTAAAATCAGGCATTATCTTTCTTATATTTCAGGCCATCATTTCCCTACAGTTGCATGAATAGGTAATTGATATACTCAATGACTGATAATGCTGTTGAGTCAGGAATAGATTCCCTTCAAAATCTGGCCACTTTTTGCACACCCCCACCCCACTTATATAGAGAAAAAAGTTTCAGGAACCCTCTTTGATCTAAGCTTAAAAAGGAAATGTTGTTTTGACCCTCTGGAGTTTGGTCACATCTACATAGGTTAAGAAATCTTGTGATCCTAATTTCTTTTTTTTTTTTTTTTTTTTTTTATTGCTAGAGGATGATTATCATGTCTGTTTAATGAATAATAGTCTGATCTACCAGGGAACTCCCCACTGTAGCAAGAGCATTTGTCTCCAGAAAACGTAAGTCAAAAGATATTGAAAATCAGTACTGAATTATCAAGAGACATGAGGTTCCAGTAAACAGAATGTGAAGAATGAAAAGTTAGCTTTCACTTGTGCAGTGTACACAAAAGTTGTTTAGTTTTTAAGAGACTGATGTAGTTTATGTATCATTTTGAATTTCTCATTATATTTAAGTATATGAGATAGTCATGTAAAAATATTTCTCAATAAATTTCACTCAGCCTATTTCCTTTGGTATAAAAATGATGAATAGAAGTGGTGTTTGTCAAGAATGTCTCTTGGTTTTCTCAAGCAATTGACTTTAAAATGCACAAACTAAGTTCAAATTAATGGTTTCATGTATTAAAAATGAAAGAAAAAACCTTACTTTCATTTCTATTCATTATATTCCCAACATTAATTTCATTAAACCATCCTTAATTTCTTTTACAAAGTTAACTTTTATGACCAATGCATTTTTCCCCAGAATAGTAGCCTGGATGCGTGAAGAATTAATCTTGTCTTATAAATGAATGAACAAGATCTGAGGAAGATAAAATGAATCATAAAGTGATTGCAGTTAACCAAAAAGTTCCACTTTGCTCCCTTATGGAGAATGATGGAATATCATTTTACTGAACTCCATTATCCTAATGAGAAGATATTCCACACTTGATCTTAGCCAAAAGGCCGGAGAAGGTATTTTAATGACTTGCTGCTGCTTAATGAGGAGATTTCATAATTACTGAAACTACATCTGTTTGATTAATGAGGCTCTTTCAGGATTCATGCATATTCCTTCAACTCAGCTGATGGCATATATTGCACACACACATACATATGGCATGTTACTGGCTTCCCTTTCTGCAGCTACATCAATAAATCATTACTGGAAAAAGGCAGCAAATGGTACAGTACAATTCTGATGTTCATCAGTATGAGCAATAGTAAATGCCTATTTTCAATCCCATTGCCCTTATCTAGGCAAAAGTTCCATTGAAGGTGGTGGGCCCCTGGTTACATGGTTAACCATTTAAGTTGGCCATAATGTCCTTAACACTAAACATTTTAATAGGAACCCAAATACAATTCCAAAAGCAGTCTTACATTACCATGAATCATGTAGTAGCTATGCTATAAAACCCTGACAATTGCTATCAGCTTTATTTTGTTGTGGTCCTCGAAGCATAAGTGAGCTTGACATTTTGGGGGGTCAAAATTCTGAAAATTGACCTGATTGTGGGTGCTGCAATTTGAGACACCTTCGTGACTGGTCTTCAGAAATGCTAAGAACCTACAAAACCATGCAAAGCAAACAATAAACATAGGTGTGGGCACATTTGAACAACAGATGCAGAAAGGGTCTCAATACAGATACCAAAAATTGAGATATCCAAAAATCAGACACCACCTATGAAAAGTGACTTTAATAGAAAAATATGCAGCATCTACAAAATAACCCCAAAGCACTGATATACTCTTGGAAAAATATGTACTGTAGTCATGAGTGAATTATAAAAAGGCATGATTCCCTTTCACAGCCAGCTCACTGGTTCAAAACCAAAGCTTGTAGTGATAGTGAGCAAATGAGGCATATAACCAATATGGCTATTGAGAGCATAACTGTATGAACCATCTCAAAATAGGTAGGCAGAGTACACCTACACAGTGTGTTCAGTCCTAATTTACTGCATCAGCAGGTGAAGAGCACAATATGGTCAGTTCATCTCTTCAGATTACAGTTGTGGAAAGATTTGCTATGACCCTCTGCAACAGCACAGTTTTCAGCGCACTTTGTGCTCCTATAATCCAAAATCTTCAGATCTTTGTGGCTGCCAAGACAGACAAAGGACAAACCTCTGGGAACAGGGGTTTAAACTACATTCTCCCATAATAGGGGAGAGTCAAGTCCATAGAACACACCTCCTGGATAACAGAACTGTGACTATGAAACATGCAGTATAAATTGACTCTAATTACCCTTCCCTATCTTCATTTATGCTATTACTTTAGCCTGGCCACACACTATTTTACCCACAGTAACTGGCGGTGGAGATTTCAATTCCAATTCAGGTGGATCATCCTTTGCTAATCAATTTCCCTATGTGTTAGATTGTGATAGTATATTGACAGACACAGATTTAATGCTGGTTTTCACATCAAGATTCAGGTGGCATTATAAAATGGTACAAGAGAGACTCACTGTGAGGAGAGCTGATAAGGATCCAAAGCACACTTTTAACATGTGCTTCACACCAAGATGTTGTTTCTACATGGTGACTGTTTAGGGAAGATATTTAAAGATATTTGTATTTCTCAGAAAATCTTGCTTCATTCTTGTCATCAGCTTCTTGATTACCTTTTGGGCACATGTTACCAATTTGCTTATACAGTCACATCATTGGAACTGCTGACAGAAAGCCAAATTCTGCTTTAGTTAGGCCCATGCAACATTTTTTACTTTCTGGGGATCCAGTGGTTTAAGGAGAGCAGAATTAGTCCCAAAGTAGGTATTTTAGGTGTAAATAGTGATTCCTTAGGAGCTAGCTCATACCATCTTCTAATCTGCACAGTAAAACTGTACCAACACATACACTGCATTTTGTTGTTCTGCAGTGCTGTTCAGTTTTTAACTGATATCATGTATTGTTTTTTATCAGTGTGTGCAGCAAAAGTGACTTCGTGAACCAAAGATATTTAACTAGGATAAAAAGACAAAAATGTTAAGCAAATAAAAATGGAAAAGCACTTTTCACTTGAACAGAGTTGTTGGCTCAAGAACCAAATCCAGTCTGGTTAGATTGACAGTTTTTCACTTTGTGATTATGTGAAAGCGATTTGTTCTTTCTATCCTGTGAAGAGATGACCACGTCACAGCTGGCAACCTTTCAAGCAGTTTCAGAAAGGCCAAGCTCTGAATAGGATTTGAAGAATAAATTATCCTTCTATTGCTAGACATGATCCTTCCATATCAGGGTGGAACCACAATGGTTATATGGGAAAGCTTGTGTGATAGACTCCATCACTGCCAAAACACCAGGGGCCCTGCAGAGCTACAGCTTGAGCTAAACAGTCAAATGCTCTAGCTGGGGCTATAATAGGCTCGTATCTCCTGTGGATTGGGCACAGAGGGAAATTTGTAATATCCATTTACCAAGGGGTTACACTTCCACAGTGCCCTATCTTCTCTGTGCTGGAATTCAGTGTCTTCTAAAGGAATTTTCCCTTGAGCAAAGACTACAGAATTGGTTTTGAGATTATATTACTGACCACTGTTAAGCAGCTTTTAGGTGATCATTCTTCACTCACCCTGGCTGGTTTAGAGATTGCTACTTAGTTTAACTGTAAAACTTTTAAAAGAAATACCAACAGCAGCAAAACAAAAGCATGCTGCAAACTTTGCTATCAGGAAACCATAGAAATAAAGGTAGATTGAAAAAAATCCCACACAGTGATTTATTGGAGAGAGCTGCCAGTGGTAGTTGATAAAAAAGAATGGGGGGTGGGGAAGATGGAGAGGAAAATTAACTAGAGTTCTTTATTACTATAGCTCTCTACAACGGAATAATTCAGTAATTCAGAGTTTATGATACAGTGTGAAAAAAAGGACAAAGCTTTTTCAGCTCATTGGTTTCCATAAATATAAAAAAGAAAATTTTAAAAAGGTTACATTTTTGTATATGCATGATGTGCATTTATGATTCATTATAGGCAAATTTAAACATATATTACTGTTTCCTTATCCAATCAGTTATAAAAGGAGAGTGGTTTCCTCTCTCCTTGCCCTCAGTAGCATTGCAAACACATGGTTGCAAGCTCCCTCTACTGGTCCTAGTCAAACTAGCCAATTATTTTGGGTCTGCACCAGTAGGGTTGCCAGGTGTCCGGTTTTGAACCGGACAGTATGGTATTTGAGCTTTCTGTCCATGAAACAAATTGAGAAAATACCAGACATATAAATATCCGGTATTTTCTAATTAAGTTTTTATTATTATCAGGAGTATCAGCATGTAGTTGAGTACTGCCTGGCTGATAGACATGCTCGCACTGCGTGAGAGAGTCTACCAGCCAGGCAGTATGCAACTACGCAGTAGAGAGGAGGGGGCGAGGGTGGGGTGGGGCTGGGGTGGGATGGAATCCCCGGGGCTGGACTTGCCCATGCACCCTGCTGGGACTGTGCGCGGGACGGGCAGCACCCCGGCATCTGCGTGCACCCCAGCTGGTTCCCCCCCGGCCAGCACTGCTCCCCCTGACCCCCTCCTGGCCAGCCCCGTTTCCCACTGACCGGTCCCCCCACCTCGATCTCCTCCAGCCAGCCCTGCTTCCTACCGATCGGTCCCCGATATTCCCAGCCAGCCCCACTCCCCTGAGCCCCTCCTGGCCAGCCCTGCTCCCCTCCCAGCTGCCCCCTCATCTTCCCCGGCCCCACCCCACTCCCACCCCTGACCCTGTCCCAGCTAGCCACCTCCCCATCTGAGATCAAGTGTGTCTGGTATTTTTTTTTAAACCATCTGGTAATCCTATGCAGTACACATCCTAAACTCAAAACTCTGGTCATCTGAAGAAGTGGGCTGTGCCCACAAAAACTCGTGATACCATCTACATGTTTTGTTAGTCTTTAAAGTGCTACCAGACCATTTGTTGTTTTTTAAGTTTAGCAAATCAAAGTTGAAAATGACCACAGTTTTGACACAGCCTTAATATATATTTGATAAAATCTACAAATTACTCTTAAAATTCTCTATAGAAATTGTAGGAAATATATTTTTCTGTTTCCTCCGCAATGGACTTACATTAAAACTACTTTAACTTGCAAAGGAATGGAAAACATTTGGTTTACCAAAGTTTTGCCAGTGCAACTGCAAAAGTTATATGACTAAAATGACTCAGTGATGAAAATGAATATCCCTCTATAGAGAAAAAGATTTAGTTTAGATATGGCTGGGGGCTGCTAGTGGGAAAGAAGATGAGCACGGCAGAAAATTGTTTGCTGCATCATCACACTGAGAAACGATTCATAAAATCAACCAAGTTTGTAGTCCAGTAACAGAGAGACTTTGCAAATTCTGTATTATTTTAATGTGGTGTACTTTTATAGATTAAAGGGGATCTCCAAAAGTAAGAGGAAGTGACAGGCTAAGAACAAAGTGAATTAAACATGGAATTAGGAGCCTACGTTTAGACACCATGGTTTGCAAATTGAGGCTTGTTTCTTTAGGGAATCCCTCAAAGCATGATCTCTTCACAAATGATGTCTTTATGCCTTCCTGCCTTTAAGTTAATATTATACATAACATATTTGCCTCAATTAGGCTTTTTCTTCATAGAAAATACCAATTTGGAGAGGGGAAGTGATGCAACACAGTAGATGCAGCTCAGCAAAGGAAAACATCCCTCTAGGAAAAATGGAAACATGCAGTGATCCAACTACAGTTTCCATGGAGCACCTCTGAATTGACAAGTTACTGGAAGTAAGGAGAAATGAAGGTCTTTATAATGCACAATAACTTAGATCCAAACCTGTGCAACCACACTTCTCTTTCTGCTTAAGGCTGGAGTGCTGTTACAAAGCTGGAAAGCCCCTGTTCATAGCCTTTTCCATTATAATGCCCTTAAACTCTTTTATTCAGGTGTGTGTTTGTTTGTTTTGCTTAGTGCCATTCAGTTTTAACTTTAAATAAAATCCAATACCTTGCTACAGTCAAAACCCCACATTTTTAATTTTTGGGGAAAACCCTTAGCTAGCTGCTTACCAAAAGAGTTGGTTGATATTTTTCCAAATGTCAATGGAAATTGCATTACAAATAATTTAATAAAGGAAAAAAATAGCATTTTCAATTTTCCCCAACAGGTCCTCATCACAAGGCACAGCACTTTAAGTGTCTACTGCAAATGGTTATATATGCTTGAGTACAACTTCTTGTCTCCTACATATTTGTAAATGAATATATACTAATGGTGGGTACTCCTGGGTGTCTGTTCTCTCTTTAATGATATAAATGAGATCTGCAAACATAGACTGAACCACTATAGACTGAATTAGATAATACACTTATATTATCAGGGATGTACACCGGAAGCACGTAATGGTTTAATACAAGGCATCTGTATATTTCTACAGCTGTCACTGACAAATACGTATCAGTCTAGAACATGTCATCTCTGGTTATAATTTGAGAATAAATTGAGTTTGGGCTGCACCAATTAAATTAATGATTGTGAAGAATGGATTATAAGAAGTGGTGTTAGTCAAGCCAAGCCATTTTCAGTTGTCATTATGTTTTGAAGCACTCATATTTGCAACAAAGTTTATCTTGGTGCCACCTTTAACCCCTTGGGAAGTCCTTGTTGACTGATATTTTTTTCTTTTCCAAAAAGAACATTCTTTATAATAGGGGCATCTCGCCTGTTAATATACAACTGTAGAGTGTGTAGAGTTTGCCCAAATGTTCTTTTTATGCCAACTCTGAACATAAGGACTCCCAATAGCCTTTGTTTCCAGCTGAAATTTAACATCTGCACCAAGAGCTAGGCAAAGTATCTGGGATTTACATTGTAAATTCCTCTCACTGGAGCCAGAAGTTTCATCCCTAAGTAGGGAAATGTGCTTTCATGCTGCTGACATAGGCTATTTCTTTGTAGTGCACATCAGACCTAATGGAAGACAGCAGGGGACAAATGAACAGTACTGTTTTAATTGGAGAGGTAAATGCCATACTCACTTGGACTGTTAAATAGAATGTAAAAAAGGTGAAAGTTGATCAGGAGGCGCCTCTTAATAACAGGTTTTATGTGAGCAAATAGGATATTTTCACAGAGCGTGAAGTGCTTTTAAATGTAAACAGCTGCAAATGCAAGTGAGTGAAGCAACCTTAGGGGCAAACCCCCTCAGGATTCTGCTTATTAAAAATGCTGCTGTCCCATCCAAGTAGCTACATTTATTTCAAAACACAATATGTAGGGTACTGTTAACACTAAATGGAATCCAGACTCCCTAATTAAAATCAGAAATGCCCACTGCAAAACAGCCAATTCTAATTCATTCACCTGAAGTGCTCTCAAGCCAATGATAATATTTATTATTTCAGCCACTGAAGTCACATAAGAATCAACTAATTCTGGCTTTGTGTAGTCAAAGAAGGAAACACTGAGAGCTGACCTAAATATGCTATACAAGCATGGTGGACACAGACATTTAAGGGAGCATTATTCCACCTACAGAACCAATCCATTAACTAGCTGAACTTATACTACAGCTATGCTCAGAAAGGTGAATAAATGGCACCAACTTACTCAGTAGTTGTACTTTTTGTATGTTCTGATTCTAGATGCTAATGACTAAAATGCATGACTCCTGTTTGCATGGCAAAGCCAACTCTATGACAGTCACTTCTGGTTTATGCATCATCATCATCAGAACCTTTAACTAATGGTTCACCTACACTTCAAGTTTGAGGTGTAATTTCTAGGTAAAGGAGATGTATCAATGCTAGCTCCAATGATTCTAACACACTAGAAAAAGAAGGGTAACCATAAAAGTGACAGCGGTGGGAGGGATTATTTGCCCAAATATGTACTTATTTGTCTTGAAGAGGACAGAAGGCCCCTGATTCAACAAGGTACTTATGCATATGCCTGTGTTTAGATATGGGAACAATCCCACTTCAATCAGTGGGACTGACAACATGCTTAAAATGGGGTATGCATTTACATATCTTCTGAATCAGGCTTTTTGTTTTCTTAATGTGCATAATTAGCAAGCACGCAGCTTGATTTTCAAAATCGAGGCAGTCAAAAGTATTTTTACTAATCAACTGTCCTACATTTGAAATGAAAGTCACAGAGATCATCAACTGTAACATTTCCACCGACACTTTTCAGAGTACAATGTTATTTTAATGGTGAAAGGTAAAGATCATGTGGCCTAATTTCAAATGCTTTTCAAACTTGGATCTTCTTGAGAAACACTTAATTCTCTGTGCCAGAGACTAATAAAGCCACATCTTAAATGTTCAATTCAAGTCTTTTAAAATTACTTAGCAGCATTTATTCAATTAAAACTATGTTCTGATTTGGCACACCTTTACTCTTTCATGTATGTTATCTATTGATCAAAAGCCTGCATTTATACAATGTCTGTTACTCAAGCATACAAACTTTACTAATTGATCATGCAAGCTTTTTTATATGTAGCCAATTTTTCTCCTTCACTGAAGTGCAGCCACATCTGGGGTGACATGCTAACACAGTTTACCAGAGCACACCACCACTACAGTTTAGGACAAGAATTGAGGGGGAATGCTAATGTATTTGTTTTGATTCATAAATCACCAAAAGAAAAAAATGTTTACCCCCTTTTTCAAGATCATTTATGAATATGTTGAATAGGATTGATCCCAGTACAGACCCCTAGGGGAAACCACTATTTACCTCTCTCCATTCTGAAAACTGGCCATACATCCCTACCCTTTGTTGCAGCAAGACCAGACTAACATGGCTACATCTCTATTACTATTCTATCTTTTAAGCAGTTATTGATCTATGAAAGGATTTTCCCTCTTTTCCTATGACTGCTTGCTGTGCTTAAGAGCCTTTGGTAAAGGATACTTTCAAAAGCTTTCTGAAAGACTAAGTACACTGTATCTACCGGATCCCCCTTGTCCACATATTTGGTGACCCCATGATAGATTTGGTAATAGTTTCTGTTTACAAAAGCCATGTTGACTCTTTACCAACAAGTTATATTTATCTATATATCTGATCATTCCATTTTTTACTATACTTTCAGCCAATTTGCCTGTTTACTGAAGTTAGGCATACAGACCTGTAATTGCCTGTGGCAGTGGGTTGCTCCAATCTGGCCACGGTGGATGGAGGGCAGCCCCATTTCATTGGTTATCAGGTTAAATGTGAAGTAAACTTAAACATGGCATCAACAATACCTCTGATCAATAGTTTAACTAGTTAACCAATGACATCAGATTTTACATCCCTAGTCTGCACCATGCCCGATGTCGCGAATATCTAAGGCATATAGGATACATTTATACCACACCCAATAGCGAGCCTCCCACCCTGAACCCTCAGACTTGCACAAGTGAGCTAAAAATAGACATTATTTTGATGTTCTAACTTGGGCTACAGCTTGGACTCTTGCAGCTTGGACTCTTGAGACCGAGCCACCTAGGCTTAAAAGTCTGAGCTGAAATGTTTGCAGCGCTAATGTGAACCTCTCAGTGCAAGTCTATGGACCTGTGTTGGGAGACTCACTCCCAAGTGAAGCATGTATATATCCCTAGTTCTCTCATAATTAGATGAGATAGCTAGAGCTCTGTGACTTTTTTTGGCTGAACCTCTTTTTGATGATAGATACTATTCAGTGACACCAAAGTGTGTGTGTGTGTGTGTGTGTGTGTGTGTGTGTGTGTGTGTGTGTGTGTGTGTGTGTGTATTAGTTTGTATCAGTTTATCCAATGAGATTTTTCAGCTCAAAATAAGTTTTTATTTCAAAATTTCTTCAATGTTACCTTAAAAAGTGCACATCCACAAACTGTTTGAAATCTAAATGGAACACTTCATTTTGTTTCATCCCAAACACTTTTTGATTCATCAAAAATTTCAAACCATTGTGGTTTCCCCCCCGCAAAAAAAAGATCAGAAATGTCAGTGAGCCAAAAAACTCCAGATATTCAGCTCTCTTTAATAACTCTCTGAAAGGGAGGGGGTAATTTTAGTTAGGCTGTATATAAATAGAATAAAAAGTGCTATAGACTTAATGATGACTCAACAGTCAAGATCCTCTGTTTACACCTTTAGAAGCACAATACCATGACTAGGGGATTGGTCCCATAATAACTTAGAAAGACAAACACCAAAACAAATTCCTTCAGCAAAGCTGGTTTTCCTTTACATATTTGCAGTTAAAGAAATTATCTGGCCCACACTTTTTTAGTTTATGAAATTTGACAAGACCATTGGTTGCCTTTACATGGTTGCAGTGGTATAAATCTCAAACAACTTAGTGAAAGCCAGGGAATGCAATGAAATAGAAAAGCAGCTAATTCATAAATCATTTCTATTTCTTTTCTCCAGAACACTTTGATTCTCTAATACATAAAAAAAAGAAAACATGAGAAATATTTAGAAATGGTACATGATAAAAATCTTTAGAT
The DNA here is from genome assembly GCA_019425775.1 of Rafetus swinhoei. Classification (NCBI taxonomy): domain Eukaryota; kingdom Metazoa; phylum Chordata; order Testudines; family Trionychidae; genus Rafetus; species Rafetus swinhoei. The sequence continues at coordinate 163,301,447 of CM033424.1, forward strand.
GTTAAAAATTTGTGAGATTTTAAATTCCACTAAGAAATGAAGAAAGCCCTAGCAAATATATATATATATATATATATATATATATATATTTTTTCCCCTGGGCTAACATAACAGACAGCAATTCTAGTCTGCTCTATATCAACTCTTACACAAGGTTCATCACCAAAGTATCCAAATACCTTTCAACCGAGCATTGAATGACATGACTAGCATCTGTCATGTGTGGTTCATTCTCTTGCTCATTCCACATCTACAGTGCAATCAGGAGCAGCGTTCCTTCTAAACTGCAGGGCAGCACAGCATCACAAGTGATTAATTAGCCCCACCCAGTCGGAGCTCAGGGCTCCTTGCCAGGCTGACTCATCACCTGTGAAGCTGTGCTGCCCCACAACTTAGAGGGAACATTGATCAGGAGGTGTAATTGCAGCATACATTGATATACTTGAGGTAGATCAAAGCTAACTCAGCTATGTCTACAAGCTCACCTGCTGGCTGCAGCAGAGATTTGCTCTCACCCTCTCCCTAAGGCCTGGTCTATACTAGACAGGCAGGTCCACTTAAGGTATACCATCCAGCTACGCAAAATGCATAGCTGGATTCAGCTTATCTTAAGCCAAGCTGCCATAGTGTCTACCCTGCCCACACTCCCATTGGCTTCCCTTACACCTCACGGAATGAGTAGTACAGGACACAGGCGGGGGGCTGCCCTCAGCGTTCAATTGGGGGTCTACACTAGACCCGCTAAATCAAACTCTAGAAGATTGACCTCCAGAGGGTCGATTTTCTCCATAGTATAGACAAGCCCTTAAGAGAAAATAGAGGGTGCAGGATTAGAGAAGCATTAGTAGAGTTTTGTTCCTATTTTAAAATACACATCAGAGTTTTGTGAAAAGACTAAAGACGCAAACACGTTCATTAGATTTTGATGCAGCAGTTCACTGACTAGTGTTGTAGCATCAGTGACAGAAGAGATGCTATTTTGGGATGTTCTTTTCTGTAGTATGCCTCTAATGAAAGGACTGTTCTTTTCAAAAGTACTATATTATTGACTTTGTCTATAGTTTAAAGATCAAGTCATCTCAATTAGTATGTTCATTTGTATTCAAGAAAATCGCCCACAGTTCAGTTATTGGCGCTTTGATCCTGGAAGCAACAAAAGGTTTGTACATCATATATCTTTTCCTCCTTTAAAGAGTAAAGGTCATTAGATAGAAAGGTTTTGCTTTCTGATTGCAATGGCACCAGACAAGTGATTTCTATGGATATCCCATTTTTATATCAGCACATCTGTCTTAAGGTGTTGACATATGACAGTGAGACAAGAGTACTTGCTATTTTTAATTTCCCCTTTCTAAATACTGATCCCTCTTCTGGCAGAATTCAAAGCAAAAGACACTGATCTTGTATCTTGTCTATCCTTATCCGTAATTGGTTTCTAAACAGCTACTTGATCGTTGCTAGATTTGGTGAACATTTTTCCACCTGTGAAATCATCTACTGGGATAGAAGTAAATTATCATGCCTTTTGTTCCCCAAAAGAGGTATTTACAATGAAAATAATTCTTCTGATACTGTCACACCTTTTCATAAAGAACCATATTTCCCAGCACTTTTTCAATATAGTGGATCTCATGAGAGAACACTTGCTAAGATGCAATTGCCTGCTTGTCCCCTAAAAGAAACCACCATGCCCATTTTTCTGAATAAGATGGCCCTTTTCGTGCTCTACTCATAAGGAATACTGGAAAGTTTCACAGCCACAGAGTCATTAAGAAACATTGCAATTTACACACTAAATATTGTTTCACTTTTGAAGAGGGACACAACCAATATCTTTCATATTTCTAAGGAGTCTATCATATTGGTGTCTAGAAATGTATTATCACTGCAACTGTTTATGCACAACATATCTAGCAACTGACTCACCATCGGGATAATAAAGCCATATAGCATTTTCTGACCGAATAAGCTCTTGGTCCAAACATTTTTCACTTAGTTCTAGTAACAGCTTCTGTGCTGTCACCTACCTTCCCCGTCCCAGGAACGTAGCAAGGAAAAAGGTCTATGGCCGAGGAATACTTATACAAACCTTCAGAAGACATTTACAGATGGCCCAAATGAGAATAGACGGGAGGGCTGCTCTAATTTGCACAGGTAGATTAGCTTGCTGTAGAATGACTCTAGGACAGAGAGGGTGCAAAAGTAGATTAAAGTCTTTTTTGGTGCTTCATTGGGGCCTCTCAGGGCATGTCTACACTGGGAAATTATTTTGAAATGATTAAATTTGAAATTATGACTCCCAAAGTAACTATTTCAAAATAAGTTTGTTCCCTGAGGAAAGCAGGAGTACAGATTTTGAAATAACCAGCCCATTATTTCGAAATAACAGGCTTAGTAATGTGGATGCTCCGCTTATTATTTCAAAATAACTTCCAAGTGTACACCAGGGCTCAGAGAAGTGTTTTTGTACCTGATTATCTAATTAGCCGCACACTTTCAATTAGTACTGAGTTCAATGGGTAAAAAAAAAAGCTGGCAACCCCTCTCAAGAACTTTTAAAGGAGGAAAAAATGTTTCAGAGAGTTGAATTCAGTCTTCAGGATTTCTATTAGAAGAGCAGCAATTTTGGTAAAAAATTGAGCAATGTGTAAAAAAAACTATTAAGAGTTGGTATTAACTGAACCTTGTATGAAAATCAGTACATGAAGTTAAAAATATCCAAAAGAAAGCAAACAAGGAGATCACAGTGTAGCTAGCATACCTCTCCCATCACCTCACCTCCCCATTTGTTTTTCCAAAGCATACATCCATAGCAGGATATAAATTATGACTTGTTCATGTTGCATTTTCTCTGATCAGCAGTTGCAAACTGTAGTAAAAAGATCCAGCTCAGCTTTTCCCTTTTATGTTAAATTGTCAGGAAAAGCCAATAATGGTGTTACATTTCTTCCTTGCATCAGCAGTTTTGATGCATTTTGGGTTAAAGTATCCAAATGAAGCAGATGCTGAAAACCAGTGGGGGGGGGAGGAGTAGGAGGAGAGCAGCAGGGAGAAGAGGGGGAGGGAGAGGGAACAGGAAGTCAAATTCTTTGACTTCTCTGTAAGACACAGGTCCTGAAATTACCAAAGACATGTTCAAAACTAACAAATTCAAAGGCTCAAAATCAAGCCACAGAGCTATTTGTAAGTAATACAGAGACATACAAACACATAAATAATAAATGAACACATTTTTTCCTGCACTTGACAAAGGTACATACATAAAGGCTGATTCCTTTGTGGAATATGATTAATACTGGAGGGCAGGGAGAAAGAATGAATGCAGACTCCCTTCTTATCAAGAGGCAATAAAAGTGAGAAATAGAATAAATGCAACTCTTTTCAGTATCATGCACATTGCCACAGCAAAACAACATCTCACATGACAAACTGGCAGAGGAAAAAACCAAAAAGAAAAGAGATTTCTGTTCAAACATCTCCTATTTATTCACTTTGTATAATACCATTAGTGACACATTACTGGGTAAATAATTATCAAACAATACATTAAACACAGAGAAGAAAGAAATTTGGAAACATTTATTCCCAGCAGAATAATGACAATTAGAAGGTTGATGGATAACTAAAGGCTAGATATCCTATTAATATTAATGGAGATTCACACACCAACTTCAATGGCAGCAGGAGAGTCTGAGGCCCGAGAAGAGATGAACACCAAATGATGCATTTTTCCTCAGAGGCTATGAGAGTAATTGATTCTGCAATTTCTATTTTTTTTAAATGTGTATGACTTTTTATTTATTACCTGGATTTTTACATGTGGGTGGGTCTATGTAGTGGCCTGGAATTGTCTCCTCTTTTGTGCACCTAACAATTTCCTACCCTAGCCTCTAAATTTCAACCCTAGCTTGATCAACAGCAGTCTAGGCCATCCCCCATCTGGCTACAAATTTTTTTACAAAAAAAAAAAAAAAAAAAAGAGAGAGAGAGAAAGAAAGGAGAGAGATCTGTGACTATGTGACTATGGGTTTCAAGCAGCTAGGAGGTATGCTTCTGCTGTGGTGGTGATGGGCCAAGAATTATTGCCAGGAAATACAATGACTAATTTAAAAAAAAATAGTAAGCAATTAACTTGATTTATAAAATTGATCAAGAAAATGGAGGTGGGGGGGATTGAGTATGTTCCTTGTAGTTCTTATCTACCTCATCCCCAGAACATTCACAAAAATAATATACAAATTGAAACATGAACTTTAGACATATTTTCATAGGGAAAAGTTCTATCAGGTTAGGTTACATTTTCAAGGCCAATTTCTAAGTGAGACATAGTAGCAGCTTGCTATTTGAAAAAATGAACATTGAGGTGAGATAGGATACTTCTACAGACCCAAAATCTTAGTATTTGGGGTGCAAATGGGACGCCTTCCAAGCCCTAAAAGCCAGTGCTGAAAAATATTGAGACCATATATCAGATCATTTTCTCTTCCAATCTTCTGTAATCAAGCATCATATATTTTGACTGAAAGGCATGAAAATAATCCCATCTAAAGAGAACAGCAAGTCTGTATCATTTATCACTCATGTAAGCAGAAATGCTGATGTTGCTTGTCCCATTTGATTTGGCACAATAAATTAAGACTAAACAAGACACCCAGTGATGTACAGATATACAAAGCAATTGTAAAGGAATGTTGTCTTGCAATCCTTAGGGGAGATTTTCCAAACATGGTAGTCTCCCCAAACCAATAGTATTATTGAAATTAGCTCTCACCAACCCATTCAAAAAATACCCCCGAATCACTATAACAGTCTTACCCTGAAATCACAGAGAGTCATTTGAGGCCCTACAGCAGAAGTATGGAACTGTTTTTGGGTTGGGGGCAGCTGACCCACAGAAAATCAGTTCAGGGCCACACACAAGTGAGAAAAATAAAAAACAAAAACCCCACATCCCCAGGAATACCCCAAACCCTCACTGACATGGCCCCTGACTGAGGAGAAAGACACTCCTCCCATTGTATGCTTCAGCCCTGCAGTGGGGCAGCAGGGGATGGGGGCCCCTGAGAAGTGGGGCTCCTCAATGCTGGGGGGGAGCCCCATAACCTCATGGGCTGGATCCAGGCAAGCCAGGAGACCCATCCAGCCCCCAGGCCTGCAGTTGTCCATCCCTGCTCTACAGTCTATCTTGCCATCCAGGCCAGATGGGCTTAATGATAAATGGTCATGGAGACAAAAAAAAAAAAAGAAAATCACAAAATATTAATTTGTTCCTAATCCCAAAAGACCAGTCACTTCTCCCAAATCCATCGGTACCCTAGATCTTACCCCAAAGGACAAAAATTCTGTTGCCAGTTCTATAATAAGCTAAAAAATGTACTAACTAGGAAAAAAAGAATTTTATTTACAGGTTAAAGCAAGCAAGCATGGAACACAAATGAGTTGCAGGCTAACTCCTTCGAGTGACAAAACTGAAGTGATCAAAATGACTTTCAGGGCAAACCCAGGAATAACCCTGAGAGAGCCCACATTTCAATTTAAAGTCTCTGGCTCTGAGAGAATTCAAATAGCAAATACATTATAATTTGAGAGAGATTTTTATATCTTCTTTCCCCCAGAAATCAAAGTGACATGCAGGTCCATTCTTCATAGAAAGCGGGAGAAGGAGGGTACACTGAAAGTCTTTGATCCTCCAGCCAGCACAATGGCTCATTTTACCTTTAATGAACAGGATTTAACATCATCTTGTTAGAGACCATCATTTGCATTACACAAGGTTTTTTTCCCTTGATCAATGAGTTACATAGTCACAGAGGTTTACAATGCAAATGTCTGCCATCAGTTTATGACAGGGGGTATAGCTGAATGAGAACAATACATACAGCATCCTACAAACATTTTATTTAACATTCAAAACATTATCAACTTAATATTTTCTGTTTATTTTGAAAAGGAAAATACACAGGCAAGCAAGACTGTTTTCCAGCTCTGCATTTGTAACTGTTCAGTGAGGCCTGGGGTCTTGGCATGGCAGACCAGATACCTGCGCAGCAACCATGCATTGATTTATTTTTTACATTTTAAGAATGTGGTAGAATGTGTCAATTAAGAACAAACAATGATATAGCTGAAGATCAATGCAAAAACAGTCTCAGGAGAGATAACACTTGCCTTTTGATCACTTTTCTAAAACCCACAAATTGCCTAGGCATTTTCCTAACAATTTTTTCACTGCTGATAAAACACAGAGAAAGAAATCCCTTCTCCTTGTCAGGAGCATGACGTTTTTAAAAGAATATTGGTAAGTGAACAGATTAATATTGGAGCATCAAATAAATCACGATAGTAATAGAGAGGTAGCCGTGTTAGTCTAATCTTGCTAAAACAAAAGGAAAAACAATGTAGCACTTTAAAGACTAACAAGATGGTTTAATAGTCTGGTTCAGTGCAGTGAAATAGGCTGCACTGAACCAGAAGGGGTTAAAAACAGCCCTGGCAGAGAGCTGCCTTGGGAGCCAATTGGAAGAGAGTGTGTGGCAGTCAATCAGTGCCTGGTAGAGCAATATAGAAGGACTGCTCCCCTGAGGGAGCTCCATCTCGCTAGCTGTGGAAGGAGACTGATTGAGTTGCCTACTAAGTGAAGGTACCTCGGACAGAGCAGTGTTAGGGAAGGTCAAGGAGAACCAGGGGAGCTCCAGACTGATCAACTCCCCAGGCTAAGCCCCTGCTATAGAACCTGAGAAGCTTCGAGGGATGCATGAGGGCAGCCAGGAGAGAAACAGGAAGCAAGACCACCGCCCTTGCCAATGCTGAGAATGGCAAAGTCTGTTGGCAGATTGTCCATAGTGAAGGAGCTGGATGAAGTGGGTCACTGAGGTGAGCAGTGGGTGAGGTGAACTGGGTCCCCAAGGGAAGGAGGTACCCAAATAAAGGCACCACTCAGAGGGTAGGACGCAGAGGGCAGGGGTACCATGATGTGGGAGGGACATGGATCCTGGCATAGAGGAGAATGAAAGGACAGATAATGGAAGGTGAGACACTGCCAGAAGAGGGCACTCCAAGGCTGGTCTGGTCTAATTCCAAGAGTGACCTGAAGGAGATGCCACCGCAGTGAGTTGAACTTGCTTCAGTCATCTTAGAGATGAACTTTGCCTCCACCCAAAGGAAAACCTCTTCCCTATGAAATGTGGTATATGGTGAACTGTCTTAAATGCACACAGTGTACTCAATCTTCTCACTCATCTGATGGTGACCAGAAGGGTGACGTCTATGGAGAGGTAGGACATGGACTCTAAGAGCAGTCTGTTAAGTACTGATGTATTAAGACTCCATTACAATGCTAGTTTCAACACCAAGAGTAGCAAAGTTCAAAGGAAATCCTGACTGTTGGTGGATGATTAAAAATAGCATAGCCTTCAAATGGAGGACGGAAAGTCCTTATGCCAGGTGGACTCTCATTGAGCCAATAGAAGATCCAGAGTTTTCCAAGTGAATAGTAACCTAATATTCTCATGAATTCCAGGGATAAATGGTTCTGTTATATCCAGATAAAGAAATGTCTCAATTTGGCCAGATAGAATTTTCTGGTGAAGTTCTTTCTGCTTTAATTGAGAGAGGAATCAACAGCCTCCAAACACAAGTACTCTGTGTGTCACACCCATCCAAATACCAGGCCATTAGATCAAGAGAGACTGTTAGGATGTCTGTTCTTGCTGTTCTTTTGCATCAATAAATATGGGAAAGACTGAACACTGCTGGGAGGTTGAGTTGACATTCACAGAGGATTTGGGAAAAAAAAACCTGTCTGGTTGAAGTAGGTGTGATGAGAATGTTCTGAACTCTGTCCCAGAAATTCTTTCACAGAACTTCTAATAGCAGTAGGATGGAAAGGAGAGGCATATATGAGGTGGCCTGTTCGAGGCAGCAGATGGACTTCATCCTTGAAGCCTCAACCCAGAGTTGCTCTTGAACAGGATAGGGGAAATTTCTTGTTCATCTCAGAGGCAAACTGGTCCCAGAATGGCATTCCCCACTGAATGAAGATCTTGTTCAGGATGGAATTGTTTATCTCCCATTCATGGAAAAGTGTCTACTGAAACTGTCCATCAGCGAATTATGCAAACCCAGTAGGTATGTTGTGGAGAGCATTATATGGTTCATGATGCATCCATTCCATAGCTTGACTTTTTCTACCTAACAAATAAGGCATGTTGTTCCACTCTGTGTGTTTATGCAGAAAACACCCATCATATTGTCTGCCATTAGCTGAAAAAGCTGAGTGTATTGCAGGCTAGATGAACCACTCCCACCATTAGTAGGTTGAGACACATCATGCCCTCTTCCTCAATAAGGAGTCCAAGTTCACTGAGAGATGCAATTGTCCATGCGGGCTCCCCATCCAATGAGGGATGTGTCCATGATAATGGTTGCATTGGGCCTGGGTATAAGGAAAGGGACTCTCACTCTGATTTGCTTCATGATTGTCCACTCACCAAAAGAAGCCATGACCTTGGCAGGAATGATTTTCTTTGTGTTCATGTTGTCCTTGTCTGGTGAGTAAACAGAGCAGAACCAGGCTAGCAGGCAAATGAGAAAGACCCCAGCAAATTGTGTTATATAAGTAGATGAGGCCATATTGCTGAATAGGAAAAGATACATCTTGACTGCAATCCAAAGTCTGATGGTGACATCTCTTATCAAATTGTTCATAGCTTGGAATCTTTCCATAAGGAGATAAAGTCCTTGTGATGTTGAGTCTTAGGTTGCTCTTATAAAGTCTATGACCTTTGTGGGAGTCAAACTGGACTCTGTCCCATGGAACAAGACAGAGTAAGGATAGGGTGACCAACCTGCTAGATCTGCCCATCAGGAGCCAATTGTCCAGATATAGAGAAAAAAATGATATAGAAGTTTTGTATTATCCAGGGTAAAGCCACTGAGAAAAGCTGTATGAGAAAAAGCTGAGTGAAGCCATTGAGAAAGATGCTTTAACTCATTTAAAGGAGAGCACTTCAAATTTCCAGTGCTTGTACCCTAGTTGGAATTTGAAGAACCTTCAGTGCGACGGCTGAATGTCAACAAGAAGGTAAACATCTTTCAGGCTGAGAGCTACATAACATGTACACACCTTCAGGGAAATGATTACCAATGCTCATCTGACAGTTAAGCAGTCTGGATTTTTTAATAAAGACTTTCTATTGGTATTGATCAAGAATTGGTCTCCATCTTCCATTTTTTCTTGGGAACTGAGCAGCCTGGAGACTAGAATCTTTTTTTTCCCCTCAACGTTGAGCTGGCACATGATCCTCACTAAAGAAGAGGGTCTCCCTTCTAATAGAGGATCTCCTCATGAAAGTGGTCCACAAAAAGGGGCCAGAAAGGGGCTTTGTGGTGGGGAGATTACACAAACACAATTTTGCAGCAGATAGAATGATCTCTAGCACCTACTTGTTCATTGTTATTGACTTCCATGCATGAGTGACGTGGACAAGGCAGTCACCAAAAATTTGGGGGTCAGCACAAGTTGGCATCAGTAGAGCACAGTTCTTAAAAGTACAGTCAGAAGAATTTCCAAGGTGTTGAGTGAGGTTGAACAGTACCAGTAAATGTGAAAGGAGCCATATTTTTTATTGCACTCTGTGGCATTTACATGTTGGTTCATAATAGTTCTATCACCAATATGCTTAAGGAGACAGTCTTGGCTTGTATACCTGTTTCTGGTGTTTCCTCTCTGGAGTTGGGATATAACCTAAGGAGTGGGCTGCTTTGCTGTCTTTGAGGGGGTGAAGGAACTTGGCAGTTTTATTTTTTACTGAATACATCTGCTTCATCAAAGGGTAGATCTTCAATAATATTTTGTAGCTCCCTGTGGAACCTGAAGGAGTGAAGCAAGACTCATACTTCATGATTATTCCTCTCAATGAGGTATCAGCAGCATCCTCTGTCCTGAAGTGATGGTTTAGCTACCAATTTACTCTCATCAATTTGGGCTTGGAATTGGGCCTTGTCCTTGTGGTCCTTAAAGTCAAGTAGCTGGTGTAATCATATTTTGATAACTACCAAGTTCTGTTAGCAATTTGAAAATGAAGGTTGGTAGAAGAAAAATACTTTCATTGCTAAGGGATCAAGACCTCATCAGCGAGTGTTGCTTTAGGATGCTGTAACAGAAACTCTACTCCCCTGGCTAGTAAAATTATAATATCTCTCAGCTTTTTGGGTGGCAGAGGGGAGTGTTGGACCACACAAAGCAGGAGTATGCTATGGTTCTATAATACCACTGTTCACTGGAAGAGCCATCCAACCAGGTTTAGAAGGTTACCAAATGTGCCAGATATCATACTGAGTAATCTCTATCACCTCAGATTGAATCTGGAGCTCAGTTGACATTCTCTGCAGAAGCTCTTAATATTGCATGTGGTCCTTAGGGGGAGACTGTGAAGAAAGATGGGGGCATAGAGGAGACATCCATCAGACTCTCTTTTTCCTCACACTGTGACAGATTGTTGGCATTGGCTAGGAGAAAGTAGATAAGATTCAGGACCAGATTGAGGTGTCTAGCATAGGAATCACCTGGACCTTACTAATGCCAGTAAAAATGGTCAGCCAGTGGAGTATCACTGGTTCCCTAAATAGTCATATTTGGATGGAGGACAGATTTCAGACCTTTGGGAGCTTCTGACCAGGATCACCTCTCTGTGTAGAAGTGATGTTCCTTCTAAAGCCTTTGATTCACCAGACAAAAAGGTAGGTTCTAGTTCAACTAGTGGAGTTTCTGACAAATGCTGCATAGACTAGGGGAGTATTCCTGTCTCCTCAAGGTGGGTTTCTTGCACTGGAATTGTGATATCTCTGAATGAAATTCAATGGTGGTTAGACTAGACCACAAGAATTTTTTTGGCCATAAAAATATGTAAAATTATTGGTGGGGGAACAGCATCTCTTCATTAAAACCATCACTGCCAGTGATATTTTATATAGCAAATATTTTCTTCAGTTGTCTGTATCATTACACACGAGTTATTACTGATCTTGGACATGAAAATTAAGAAACCAAATTTAACAAAATATATAGCCACCTTTCCACTCTGCAAGTCTAAGTTTATTTCTAACTGCTATACTGTATTTAATGGGCCAGAAGGCTAGTCTGGAATTTGTTTACTCCTTATATAGTTTTCCTAAAATGAGTCCATACAATGCAATGATGACATAATAATATAGTATATGATATAATACTGATCCCCAAGTTATGCATAGTTTTCAACAGCCCAATGCAACTATTTAAGTTCTTCCTAAGTAAGATTGTTCTGCTGAGCTCACATTCGCAATGCTTAGTGCTTACCTTGAAGAGCTTTAGATAGCTTTTAATTAAACACTGTAATACTGAAATATATTAATGCCATGATGCATCAATATTAATTAAGGAATTAACTCTGCTCTGGTACCTTTGACAGATGCTGCTTTTGCTGCTGTGTCTGCTGCTCAGCATTAATATTTCATATATTTATTGCTATTGTTAATGTCATGTGAATTAAGAAACTAAAGAGATGTTTTTTCCTGCCTGCTATATCCTGTTAAGCACTGCAGTAACCACCCATCCTGCAGTCCAGACTTCACAGGCAGACTGACACGTAGAAGGACATCACAAGCCGAGCTGAATCACATCAAATTAATAAGCAAGCTACAAAGTAAATGAAATGTCAAAGTAGTAAGACTATTGATTGACCATTTAGTACAAATGATGGAACACTAATTAATAACTGCAGCTGTCTCTGAAGAGGCAACTGTTTGCCTTCTATATAGATTTCCTCTCTTCACTTTCATTGGCTTTAGTTTCTATGCTATGTTTGATGTGGGTTTAATGCTTCCCCTCCTTATTCAGTCAGTTCTATTCGAGGCTGTCTTATTATTTTTAGGCATAGTAAGTCTCAATCAGAGACAGAGAAACCTCATGAGGTTCAGGTTTTGGAAGCCTTTTGAACAAGTTTTTGCCTTCACAAAACTAGCATGAGTTTTAAAGTTATTTCCCCTCCCCGTTCATTAAGCTCTTATTTTTAAGGGTGAGAATTTAAATAAAAATGCATTCATTGCAGAAAGAAAGCCTGTGCTATATATTAATTTCCATGAAATGCTAGTTTAGCTGTAATACTTATTTACACCCACTTCTACAACCTAGAAGTGCTTTAGAAATGTACATATATTTTGATTTGGGGGAAAAACCTAAACAAAACATCCTGTACCTCTAGCCTCTGCTCTTCTCACCTACTTACCAAAGAAAGACGGTGAAACTGTGCAAGAAAATGTATACTATAAGACTTTACAATAACTAAAGAGCTCAGCTGAACATAACTATAGTGGAACCCTTGCCCCACTATGGCAAGGGAGGGATTAAAACCAGGCAGGAGGAAGCCTGCACAAACTGCTCCAATCAGAGAGAGGTTTATAGGAGGCCAATCAAAGGGTGGCTTGCTAAGGCAGCTTTGATATAAAGAGCTGCAAGCAGAGGGCAGTTGGGACCTGACTAGTGAAGGGGAAGGACTAGTTTCCAGGGAGAAACACCTTGACTGGAGTAGTGCTGGGCAAACTCAGGAGAGCTGGAGAGAAACTCCTACCAGATACCTGCCAGGCTGTTGCCTTGATGCAAGGTCCAGGAAGGTGCAAGTGCCATAGGGAAGTGGCCCAGAGAACAGGAGCAGTAAAGGGGGAGTGAAGGAGGGAAAAACAAAGCTGCTATCAGAGGGTACCTGGGCTGGGATCTAGAGTAGAGGGCAGACCTGGACCCTCCTCTCTCTTTGACACCAAACAGTGTAGCCTTTAATAACTGAGACAAGGGACTAGACTTTCGGGCTGCAGTTGGCCACAGTGGCAGATGTGAGGACTGAGGACTGCTGATATCCTCCAAAGAGGGCAAGAATGGAATGGTGGGCAATGCCGGAGGGTGCTGTCATGAAGAGGATGCCACAGTCCAGGGTGAGATGCAGGTCCAGAGCCTGTGAGCGGACACAGCAGAGAGCAGAGCAACGCTGGGTAAGATACTGACCAGAAGGTGGCGCACTCCATAAACTGAGCTAATTTCCAGATTAAACAGCATACTCACTGCAGTGGTGATTCAGCCCTGTTAAAATTACTTTTATGTAGCATCAATATTATATATTCAAGGAGGAAAAAAAGGATGCTTTACAACATTCATGTGAAGTAAAATTCTCTTTTTTTACAGATGAGAAAAATCACAACAGTGAGAGGCTACTTGATTTTTTTCAAGATTTCTGTGGAAGGATATGCATGAAACCAACGTCATCTGATCACCAATCCGGAATTGTAACTATCAGACAGTGCTTGGAATTAATTGATCACAGTCATTCTCAAGTATACAGGTTTGTAGATGTCAGTGAGGGAGAAGAAGAGGAGGAGTGCACCGAAATGTGAATATTTACAGAAAATGCATATCCATTGAATATCAGAGATATCTATTGTTCCCAGATTTCAAATTTAATTTAGAGTTACACAATGGGACAATAAAACACTCCATATTATTTTGGGCTGTTCCATACATATGCAGCACAATGCATGAAATTCTGGCCCCATTGAAGTCAATGGAATTTTTGCTATTAATTACAGTGGGTCTATGAGTTTGACCTATAACCTCTTCCTTAAAAAAAAGTTAAAATATTCTTAACCATTGGTATTATGATATGCAACAGTGGGATGCAAATGAGATACATACATTTCTGCTTCTTCCTTGAACTCAGTTGGAAATTTCCAATATGTGGTTCTGAATAGCATCAGTATGCTTGAACTGCCTAAGGGTATACATCACAAAACTACAGAACCACTTATCTATTTGTTAACACAGAGTACCACCATTATATGAGCAATAACCTTAATGCTAAGTGACACATTCTGTTGGAATATTAGAAGAAAAAAAATATTAAAATTTGTAAAGAAAGAATATGGGATATAACATGGCTCATAACTCAGAGCTGAATTCATAGTGTATGTCAATCCATTATCACAGCATTTTATTTGAACAGAATTGTGAGAACCTACAATGAAACAGTCCTGCAAGAAATTTAGAATCAATGGAACAGAGTAAATAAAAAATCCTGTATCTCAGATACTTGTTACATGTACTTGCTAACCTTTTTTGAAGCTTCTGTTCCCTTTTAGGATATAAAATTGTGTCCAAGGATATAAAAAGAAACACAGAACACAGATTGAGAAAACACGATGATCTACATGAATACCACCTCCTATACACTATTTTTCATTTAGCATTATTTGGTTTTTAAGCAATTTCCTGAAAGCCTTCCTAATTAAGTAGTCCAGATATTTTGATTTTTAATGGGTACAATGTCTCTGTTCTTTTACAAAGCTATCACTTCTATGGATAAGATAATAGAGACAGGCCTCAGGTGTGAAAATTGCAGCTTTATTTTTGAGTCACAAACCCATCAATCATCCAACAGATGTAAACAGGTGCCATAAATCATAGCTACTGATGCATGCATAATCCAACATGCTGCTTCATATTACCTGCTCTTGGCATGGACCAGAAAGTAACTACTGTACCTGCACTTCATATGTCAACTTCATTTAACAAGGCTACATTTAACCTGTTTAGTTGCATTACCTTTCCTAAAGGTTAATTTTAAGCTTACCTTTTGGGGCACATCTATTCCCAATTTAGTTGAGTATGGTTAGAAACATTGGTTGGTTGAACTCTAATAGACAGTCAGAGTGGCAAAAACTCTTATAAGATTCTAGTGGAGTTGATTGATAATTTTCATTTAAAATGTTTTTCAGTGAAAGTTTTTAATGATACAAATATTTTCACAAAAAGTTTCTGTTGTCCCAAATTGTCTATTATTAAAATATTTTTAGATTCAATAGTTTTCCTTTTTTCCCCCTTAGTTTTTCTTTTCCTGTCCAGAGAGGGAGGGAGCAGACCTGGAGGAAGGAAAAGGGAATGAAGAAGTAATAGAAAGGTTAATGTAAACCCCTCAATATAAATGTTCCATTTCAATTTGAATAAAAGTGAAAAATTTAATTTTGATTTAAAAAAATCAGAACATTTCATGGAAGGATTAGAATAAATGGAAATTGTCTCTTCATTCTGTGACTCCATCATAAGATCTACAACAGCCTTTGCTCCAGTTATGTTCTCTTTCCAAGATGGTAATGCAGGGATTAAATTGTGGTTCTCAAGCACAGAGGAACCACACTGGTTCAGCATACTGAGGATCCCAGTGGAGTAAGCAGGCATAAATCACAGTGATCAGCAGGATTGAGGATCAGGTCGAAGTTGGGGGACAGGTCAGAGATGATACTGAGGAAAGGATTTAGACAAGGAGGGAGACAGCTTATTTAGTGCTATGAGTGACAGTGGCAGATCAATACCTTAAATTGAGATGGAACCACAAACTCTGCCCATTGTAATGAAGTTTCTATGGAGTTGGAGCATAAGGTCGGGTAATCATCAGGTCACCAATGGGAAAACTGATTCTTTATTGAGGTGACTATGGCTGGAAGAACATGAAGAGATGGTACAGAGTCTGTTTTGCTTCAAACTAAATCTGTTGTTGGTCATAGCTCTATTAGAATAACACTCAGTGGTCTCAGCTGAACAGGGTCCCATTATGTTTGTTCAGTTCATAACACAGTAAAGGACAGTCCCGGATGTGAAGAGCTTATGCTTATGCTCCAACTCCATAGAAACTTCATTACAATGACTCTCTTCCAGGAGCAGGAGTTCAGTACAAGGCTACAGAACTACTCACAAAACAGAACAGTTGGGAATCTGCTACATCAACTTTTATACTTCTTTATTATCCCCTCCAATCTCAGTAGGGGTTGGGATGAAAGAGACCATGAGTATGCTGTGAGTCAATAAGTGCTCATTAATTCCCCTCCCTAGGTTTCCCATTAATTGGTACACTTCCACAGAGTTGAGGACAATAGAAGCCTATGGTTTATGTGAACGTGACTATGGTTACAACAAGAAATACACAGAATTCTGTTGCACTTGGTTTCTGTGAAAGAAAAACAATACAAATAAAAATTTAAGTTGTATTTTAAAAATGAATTTAAACTTTTGCTAGTGTGACAGATTTCTACATAAACACTTATTTTATCGTAAAACAAATTTTGAAAAAGCGCATTCCTACAGTTGAAGCCATAGTTACAAGTGATTACGCTCCAGATGCATAAAGGACTTAGGCATTGTGACAGTGAACATCAAAGTGCCTAACATGCTGTGGTGCATAAAGCTAGGTCTTGCACCTAGCTCCCTATACAATTAATTGGGAGAGACTGGTACCTAGAATATGATTCACAAAAGTCAGCATGTTACCTGAGGGGCTAAGATAGCCAGTGGGAGGAGCTAAGAAAAAGGATGTATCTCATGAAGACAGGCAGCTAATTCTGGTGCTGAAGAGAGACCTACTTCTTATAGTACTCTTGGAAATAGGTGCCTTATGCATTTTTTTGCAAAAAGTGGAGTGTGTTGGAGGGAAAGAGGACCCCCTTATAACTTTTAGCTCAGTGGTTAGGGAGCTTACCTGGGATGCAGGAAACACACCCACAACAGAGCTGATAGTCTGTGTGTGTGTGTGTGTGTGTGTGTGCGTGCGTGTGCGTGCACGTGCATGAACACATGTGTGTGTCTGTCCCTGTAACCCTGGGGGACAAGAACCCTTAGAGCTGCCCAGAGTGTGCAGCATAGCTGGGAGCTCTGACCACCGCCACCGCCAAATAGCTAATCTATTGACCCCCTGATCAGCAGGCCTGCACATCCTCTCCCCAGTTAAAGTCCCTCCTCATTTCCATTATATCTCTGTGTCATTTTTCTGTAGATATAATCAGTGTTTTACGATGTATGCAGTAGAACACTTTGCTTCAGTAAGGGTTTTTAATTTTTTACTTTCATTTACCCTTTTTGCTGTAAAAAATTATCAACCAAAACTAAATCAGCCACACTTGTCATAATTTGCAGACCTATGCATGCCTATCACCCAATCCCTATGGCTGATACTGTTATTGTAAGCAGGAAAGGTGCTGAAATGTACACAGGATTCTGCTTTCTCAAGAGCAACTCAGAGACCAGAATTTTTTACATTTCAAATCCCTGTCAACTCAGATGAATAAAGCAGCCAGAAGATGGGTGGTACAGGACGTAAATGCTTTGGGTCTACAGCCACAAAATAAACCCCATTGGAACTAACTTTGCTGTTGGTGGGCTGGCCACCTGGAAAGGTATGATCTTCATGATTTTGCCATATTTGTTTTAGCTCACAAATTTCTTGGGCTCAAAAGGAAATGTGTGATGAGCCCTCGTACCTGCCTCTGCAGCACCCCACCACTTTGTCCTGTTGATCCAGAAGCTCTGGTCTCTCCCAGCAAAGGCACAGAGTTGGAGTAATAGCCCCCTCCAGCAGAGGAACACAAACACCAATAACAGCTCAGCTCTGGGAGGGCTCAGTGACAGGGATTTGTAAGCACACAGGAGCCCCAAATAAAATATCTTACTCTATATAAAAGTTTTACACAGAACTAGATCATAAAGTCCACTTTCTTTCTCAATAACAGAGATGTGCGCAGCTGTTGTTCTTCTCCCCAGATAACATTTATTTACATTGGGTTTGATAATAAGCAAAAGTGATTTTATTAAGTTTTAAAAAGTAGAATTTAAGTAATTGCGAGTGAAAACAGACAGATCAAAGTAAGTTACTAAGCAAAAATAAAACAAAACAAGCCAGCCAACCCTAACACATTAAGAAAAGTTGCTACAAATCATATTTCTCATCCTAGTTCTTTTTATAGGTGCAGCTTTTCACAAGCCAGAACTGATCTTTTTCTCTGACCTAGGCCCATCAATGCTCCTCCACCCGTCTTGCTACAGTTCTCTTTTTTTTTTTTTTAGTTCTTCTTGTGCATGGTCATGAGGAGAGGCAGTTTCAAAAGCCAGCTGAAGATCCTCATTGTTTGCTCTCCCTCCCTTAAATAGAATTTCCCAGGGTGGAAATCATTTGTTCCATCCTCCCCACGCCAATGGAAAAATACAAAATTCAGATGGATTCCAGCACTAGGTGGCATGATCATGTATCTTTGTAGGGCCAACCACACTTTAAACTTAGAGGAAAAACAAAACTATTTACAGCTCATTGTCTTGAGCATTGGGCCACTGAGTTTCTTAAGTACCACTAATTAATCTAGATTAATAAGCAGGTTTATACTTAATATTTCTAAATTCACATAAAAGAAAGATACCTGCACACAAAAGAATATACACAATCAGCAGATTACAAACTTTTCAATGAGGGAGTACATGCCATATTTTGCATAAAACATATTAAAGTTATGCATATTCATATTCAAAACATATGTCCGTAAAATATGAGGGTTAGTGTCAAGACAGGTATAAAACTTAACAGAAGCATATTGTTTATGAGGAATTTAATAACAATAGTGTGATCTCTCAGATATGAACAACAGGTTCATTAGAGAATTAAAAGGATCTAATTGAAGAGAAGCTAGAATAAGGTCCTCAAAACCTATGCTCCAAAGTAATTAGCTGTCAGTTCTTCTCTTTCTTCAGAGAAGACAAACTATCTCCAGATCAAACATACATGGTGTGCCAAGTATAAAATTCTTGCCTTGGTGAACAGAAATAGTTTATATTCATATAGCCCTTTTGCTTCCAAAAGGATCTCAGAGAGGGTTATAAACTTCAACCGCAAAATTATATGCAAACTGAAGTATGGAATTGCCTCTCAAATGCAGCTCTCTCTAGTACGAAATGGAATGCTATTGAATAGTACGGAGCAATATTATACTACCGATGAGATCAGGAAATGAAAGAGAATTAGGTAATTAGAATAAAAATTCAAACCTGAATCTAGTCAGGATATTAGGATTAAATAACTAAATATTGTGGAAGTACAATGAGAAAATTCTGAAGCAAATCACAATGGCAAGGTCTTTAGTTTTACATTTCATCTCCAGCTGCTGAATGCCCACTTATCACTATGCTGCTGTGGTTGAGTACTGTTTTCAGGACCGGCCCACAACATTTTGGCACCTGAGGCCGGGAGTTCAAATGACACCCCCATGCCCCCCTCGCTTGGGCCAAAACTTTGAAAGGTCTCAGTTCTCTGGGTCCTAGTAGTGCCCCCCCACAGTCTGGCACCCAAGGCGGCTGCCTCAGTTTGCCTCATGGTAAGGCCAGCCCTGACTGTTTTAGGAGAAAGTGTTTCATCTGCTGAATTGCCAATATCATGCCCTGTCAACCTGTTTTCTTTCTAGAAATCTCCAGGCCAAGTACTAACCCAATCCAAGCATTGCCTTGCTTATGAAATCTAATGGGATCATAGCACTTAATGTTAAACTTAATGTTTAATACATGGGAAGTCATACTAATGTCCTGTTGATGTTCTTTAAGTTAAGCACATGCATAGGTGATTTGCCTAACTCATAGGCACTAGGAGAGATATGCTTTAAAAATGATTAACATTGAAGATCAGTTGCATAATGTTGCATGACTAGCCCTTTGGGACATCCTACAATGCAAGACTAAAAAATGTAATAGCCTTTATCATGTGAGATGAAGGAATAACTCCAGCTTGTAGTTGTAACACTAATATCGTCTCTGGACCAGTCTCTAGGAGAGGACACTGAACGTCACGTTACATGACAATAACCTATTCCATAAAATCAATGGCTCAGTGCTGATAGGCTCATAAATTGTCACCACAATCATAAGCATGGGAAATGGCTGGGAAAATGGTGTAAATTTATTGAATTTTATTTTCATTATATTATGGAATGCTATTAAGAGTCAGCATAGGTTTGATGCATTCAGATTTTGTGTGCATGTACATGCAAGAGAGGTATATTAACAATGAAAGCTAGGCCCACAGAACCGACATGTTGCATAAGAATTATAACATTTTCCATAAACTACTGTATCATATATTAGAGTATTAAAACAGAGGATTTTTCACTTAAAATATTATCGACCCCTTCATAGAGTATCTCTGACAGGAAGTCATATGGAAGTAAGTTTTCTCTGGGTCTATACAGGTTATCTATGGGAATAATTAAACCAATGATCAATTGATGAATCAGGGATCTCAGACGCCTGGCCCACTGACCAGTCCCATATGGAACAATAGCCCAATCCAGCCCACGACTCCCAGTGGGCCGGGGGGAGGCTATCTGTTTTCAACCCCAGCCCTGCACCTTCCTGCCATTGCCCTGCCATCTCCTCCCCAACCCCATGGAATCCCTTCCCCAACATGTGGCTTCAGGAGTGTCAGAGGGTCCTGGCACCACATGTCAGCAGCAGTCTCTCCCCACCCCCCGCACTCCATATTCTCTGTGGCAGCAAGAGCTGCAGGAGAAGCAGAACTAGTCCGCATGACCTCCCCCCCCACAGCCCACCAGTATTCCTGGGCCAGATTGTGCAATCACTCCCATCAGGACTGGCCCACAGACCAGTATTTGAAACCACTGTGATATATTATCTATGCCATATTCACCTTCTGCTTTGTGTTGCAGATTCTATGGGACATAATTTGATTTCACAGGGGTGAGAATCAGGATATTGCCACCAAAACAAGATATAAATCAGGCCCAGATACATGCAGATTTAAAAACAAAAACCAAACAAACATGTAGATAAAGTGATGAAAACTCTGCAATTTGTTGTTCATGGCACTATGAAGAAACATATGTACCATATTCATTGCACATGAAGATATCGGAATTAAGGCCACCTCATTCCAAGTAAAGTAATCAGAAACAAAGTACAGTCATATCAAAGGTGTAATTTTCAAATAAGTTAATCACCAATATGTTGTTTGTATATATATTTATACACACAGAGAGAGAAATATTTATTTGAAATTTAGAGCTAAAACCCTCAGCTGCAGCCAAGGAATGTATGGCAGCCATGAAAAGGTAAAGGTACAAACTGTTCAGTTACACTGGTGCATCTTTGATCTTAAGGGTGTTCTCTGCTAAGCTGATTCACCAATATAATTTATATGAAACAAAGCTACACTAGCACACCCCAAATTCACTCCTGGAAACAGCATCACTGAACATTTTGTTTTTAAGGTAGCCTTCAAAGAACAGTTTGGGAATTGTTAATTTAGCCATCAGGGATAAAGTTGTTCAGACTGCCTAGGCTGTTAACTATGAGCAGGGATGGCCCTAGACTAGCTGCCAGCAACTGGTGCCCTAGGCAAACCATGCAATCGGCGGCGCCACCTCCAAACCCCTCAATGATATTGCGCCACCATTTGGCGCCCCATTTAACTTAGCACCGTAGGCGACCGCCTAGTTCGCCTATATGGATGGGCCGCCCCTGACTATGAGTAGGTATTAAACAGTAGTTAAAACATCACTACCTAACTTCAGGGATACACCTTTGTATTAAGAAGTTCTCTAGTCAGTAGTAACTGATTCTTTAAAGGGGTTAGTGTGGGAATGAGTCCATTTTAAACTGGATCCAGTGTGCCAAAATTATGGTGCTAAATTATAGACATTTATAGAAATTACTTAACACTGGGTGATGAAACAATAATCAGGAAAACACACATACCAGCTGAGAAGTTCTAATTTCAGTTGCATGGAACATATTTGTGGGTACATCTACACTCTACATTCCTTACAGTGGCATATGGAACACATTTGCCATACACCCCCCTAACATGGGAATTAACAGAGAAAATGGCGAGGCAGTGCCTAAGTGAGTAAAGTTAATGATCTGCCTAATCCCTCTGAGTATGTACACTACTTGGCTCTCTACTTCCACAAGCAGCCTCTCACATCTATGTTGCTATTTCTGGAGAGGAAGAGAGTGTGAGAATATGCATGTGTGTGTTTTAAACCAAAGCTGCCTCCTGCAAATAGAGCCTTTACTTACTAAACAGAAAGACTCCAACTGTAATAAAATGCTCCTGCCCCTCTGTGCCACCAGAACCATTCCCTGCCACACTGAATTACTTGGTCAGTATAGAAGCAGTAAGGAAAAGCTTAAGCAGCTCACAAAAGGTTCAGCTCATAAACTCATAAGTTTTGAAGCCTATCTGACCTGAAATGTCCAACCTTTAGAAATTCTCCCGTTTCCATTAGAGACTTTCCTCCTACCAAAAAATAAAAGTTATCAATTATACCAAAACCCAGATCATAATGTTTATGCAAGACAGGGTCATTTTCCCTCAAATTCAAGGGACCATTTGCCATAGAATAGAAATCTCTCTCAAAAACACTATTTTGATTTCAAGAAAAAATAAAGTCAGCTACAGTTGAAATACCACATTTTCTCTCTTTGCTTCTGCCTTTTCCATGCGTCAAAAAGAACTGATGGTTAAAAATCCCAATAAGATTCCTCTATCCATCTTTTTTTTCCATTGCATGCAGTCTAACGTGAAATTAGAAACATGGTGCATGGAGTAGGAGTTGGCATGTAAGGAGCAGGCATGTCTTTGTTCTAATGAGAGCTTTGGTAAAGAATCCTTTTTGGGTTTGGGTCAGGTCATGAAACCACCTTGTTTCAGTTTTCTCCTCTTTAAAAATATTTCATTTCTTATTTGTACCCTGCTGAAAGGCATGGTCACTGCTTCATAAAACAATTCAGACAAGGATTGGAGAACATAAACTACAAAGATAAGGTAATGTAGTTTCCTCATTTTTAATGCAATCATGCTCTGCTACAACATGTACAACTGCTTTCCTTTCTACTTTCCCCTACTCTCCAGCCTCTCCCCATCTCTCCTTCACACACACAATACCCTATCTCACCCCACCATCCACCCACCCTTAATCCTCTCTCTCCACAGACAAGCCCAAGGTGTGTTTTCATGTGAAAACATCTACCTCCAAGTTGTTACAAATTAATTACTTAATTGTTCTGAATAAAAAATGTCTAAGACCCATCATTATTATTACTACTAAAGGACATCAAAATGACAGTGATAATGGTAATATTTCCTTCCAAAGGGCATGTCTGTGAACATCTATTAAACATACATTATAAGGCCAATTTATTGTTACCATATTTTAATATATGATCCAGGGGGTTATAAATTAAATTTAAGTGATGTTGCAAGCATGATAATCAAGGTATCACAACTGCAAGTAATCATTTTCTGTTTGAGATGTATGCATTCTTCCAGACTGTAATTAAGTCAGAAGTGTCTGTTTAATAATCTATGAATTTGTCATTAGTTAGGCACATGCTAGTATTTATGTAGTATGAGCTGTTTGTTATGTTGCACAATAGAAGGAACAATAATCAGCATGGGATTAAGAGTAGAAATCCTATTGAGTTAATATACTGATAAGTATGACATTCATATTTAATGCCAAATGACTTCATCCCAATATATTGAGAAAATGAACAATGATAGAGCTATTTTAAAGAATTGGAATGGTTTAGTTAGGTTTGGTCCTGCTTTGTGCAAGAGATTGGACTAGATGACCTCCTTAGGTGTCTTCCAACCCTGATCTTCTACGATTCCTCTTTGAAAACCAATGGTGTCGATTCCAGATATTCTATTTCAGCAGCCTTACTTAACTCCGTGCAGGATTTCTCTTGAATTACAATTCTTTGAACCACAGAATGCTCTCCTGACTGCAATCAGCAGAGTCACAATTAACTATAACCACTGGCATTCCCATAGAACTGAAGCAGATAAGTGCCTGACGTGAAATTGACTTCCACCCCACGTCACTAAATACACCATTGCCACCTTTATTCACAGTAATAGAGAATAGGAGATTAGCAAACAAATTTATGTGGATATGCAACACAATAATACACAGACTGCATAATAGGGTAAAACGCAGAAGTTTCAATTTTATTCAACATAAATATTTAGCTAATGTGAAGTAAATCACATAAAACTACCTAGCAACAATTTATGTTGATTCAGAGTTATAGCTGAGATTTTTGTATACTGAAGTGTTGAAGTGAATGAAAGCTACAGATGGGCTAACAGTTTGAAAGAAGTGGCATGCAGCATGAAACAGAAGGGATGACAGACTTTTTGTTTCCAACACAGACAGGTGCCCCCGTCTGACAATAAGACAATGAGAAATATTATTGCTTCTAGTCTGAGAAAAACAGGTGTCACAGCACTCTTTAGCATGTGACTAAAGTCTGAGTTTAGGGCTTCTTTTAAATAAACCATTTTTGAAGATATTGGATGTAAAAAGCAAAAATTCACCACAGATTACTTTGTTTGCATTACAAAAAACTAAGATTACTCTTCTGCTCCTGCAATCAATAAACACCATTTTAATCCTGTTAGAGTGTATATTTTGCTCCTTAAATGCAATAACAAATTTGTGAGCTAAAAGTAATCCATCTCATTTGACAGTAGAGATTTTTCCAGCTTTAGCTAAATCCATACTGGAAGGAGACTGAGAAAATAGACCTTCTAGGACACAAATTGGATTTTTCTTTTTTGCTAATACCTTGAGTGTCAGTGCACCAATTTTCATCCAGTTGCACTCCTTCTGTTAAACTGATAAAGGGAAATGGCTGCATTCGGTGTGAGCAATGGATCTGTGTGTGCTAGTTCCTAGTTGGAAAAGGGAAACAGACAAAATGTGGATTTCATCTAGAAAAAAAGGTGAGAAACACACTTCCAAGTCATGTAACTTGCTATGTTAGCAGCCCTGTTCTAATTACACTGTTGTTGCTGTGGGAGCCAGAAGGATTTTAAGGAAATCAGGTTAATCACATAAAATGTTTATATAGTAGACTTGTAGAGTGTAAGCAGAGTGGAAGACCACATGAGAGCAAGTCTGAATCAGGAGAGATCACATCAATCCCTTTTATTTGCAGACTCCTAGAAGTGTGTGAAACATTTACTGAGGGCTAGAGGAATAGGATGCAGAACAAAGAGGAGGAAGAGAAAACTCCAGAAGAGATATGGGTTCTGGCAGTCAAGTTTGAGTTTAAAAAATAAGGCATTTGAAGACTGAGTTTTTTAAACATTAGAGAAGAACATTCTTTATAACACCCACATATGCAACTTCAAATGAGACACACACAAGACTCATTTTCTATCACCTTTCCTAGCCATCCACACTGCTAAAACTCCTATCCAGGCTGGCATTGTCTCAAGTTTTGAGTTTTGCAACATGTTTTGAAACATGAAACAGTTTCTTTCTGGCTTTGGCCATCTTATATCACTCATATCCTTTCAGAATGCAGCTGCAGAAATCATTTTCCTAGCCTGTTGCTTTGATCGCATCATTAATCTCTTTGCTTTCTTCCTCTGGCTTCCTTGTCATTATTGTGTCAGACAAAATACTTGTGTTCACTTTCAAGGCCCTTCACAGTCAATCTCCACCCTACCCATTATCTCTCATTCATCATCAAGTTATCAATTCCTACTTCTGATCAACCCATGATACCAGCCTCCAATGCTCACCGGTTACATTTTCAAACAACCACCTGTGTGCTTCGTCCCAATCTGTCCCGTATGCTTGACATGCACAGTCCATCAACATCTAAATAGTTACCTCATTATCCTCTTCAAAATCTCCTAAAAACCCTTTTGTTGTGATGCCTAAGAAACTTGAGAAAGATTCAGGTGGCAGTATTCTGAAACCAGTGCCTAGCATGCGGACCAACATTATTTCCTTGTCAGTCAGTCTGTATCAATCTCTTGTCTTATTTAATTGGGGCAAGCACGGCCGTTTTTCCAACAAAACTTGAGTTACAACCACACTGCAAGCACATTCTTTTGACAGTAAATTGAAAGAACAGAGGGCTTTTTGCGCAATTGGTAATTCTCATTCTATGAGGAAGAAGCCTTTTTGTGAAAGAGCTCTTTCGCAAAAAGGCGTATGTGGACGGGGAAGAGGGAGTTTTTTCGGAAGAAAAGGGAAGAGGAAAAAGCACAAGTATCCTGGTGGCCATTCTGTCCATAGCAATCACTGCTTACATGCAAGATAGCATTCATTCAGTCTAGACGCTATCTTTCAAAAAAGCGCAACGCTTTTTCAATGCACTTTTGCAGTCTGGATGCTCTCTTTCGCAAGAAGTTTTTTCAGAAGCCGAGGGATCCTGGGCACTATTTGTATTATCATGATCACTAATAGAATTTATCCTGTCCCTGCGTTAATGTGCTAGTTATCAAATTCTTCTTTTGAACGCTTGGAAATTCAGGTAAACAATAAAATGTTTGATAATTTATTATCTTTTCATCTCTCCAGACTATTATTTTTGTTAATCTGTATTACACTGACACCTATACACTGACAAGCCTCAATCTGCTATCCACTGTACACACACCTAGCAAAAGACAGTTCCTACCCCCACAAAGAGTTTACAATTGAAATTGACAAGACAAACAAATGACAAGACAGGAAGCAGAGGGATAGAGAGATAAAGGCCAAGTTAACATAAGAGGTCAATAGAGATCTGAAACTGCTATCTCAATTTGAGAGGCAGTTGGGAAATATTTGACAAAAAAAGATTATTGTCAGAAAATGCTAGTTTGTCAAAATCAGAACTTTTTGGGAGAATCCACCAGTGTAGAAAAAACTTGAAGTGGAAAGCTCTCACTGAATGGAATAGAGACTAATACAGGTATAAATTGACAAACTCCAGAACAGCACATAGCCTGGTGGTTTGGGCTCTCACCTGGACTGTGGGCAACCTTGCTTCATAGGCCTACTCTGTCTAATTTGGATGATAGACTTGAACACATGTCAATGCCCTAACCAGAAGTCTAAAAGCTATGTCAAGGGTCCCAAAATTTAAAAGTTTTAACCAAATGCAGCATGGGAATTATTATAAATATCTGAATATTTTCATAGGAGGGGAGCAAAGTGTATTATCCAGCTATGCCCAACTTGCAATCCAGAGCCCTCCTTCCATGGTGAGAAGAATATATAGACATTTGGACCAATAGACAAATTAATCTTTCAGACCTTATTGAGGGGAAAAATGCAAATCACTTGCAGTAACCTATCCTTAGTAAATATAAAGAAACACAGATATTGCTAATAAGTCAGAATTTTCCAATAGACACTAAACAGCTGATTATTTGAAACATAGGTAAAATTTATTGTAATATCATTAAGTAGTAGCTATATAAAATCAATGTAACATGTTAAATGGATTACAACTGGCTAACTTAATTGGAAATAGAGGAGAATTAGACAAAGGGAGTGTTTCTAGGGAGTCCTGCAGAAATCTGTTTTTAGCCCAATGCTATTCAAGATAATGATCTGGAGCAAAATATAAAAGTATTGCACCGATGAAGTTTGCATATGATGCAAACATTGATGGAGTTGTTAATAGATACTGAAAATGATAGGCCACTTCTTTAGATCCATCTGGATTGCTTTATAAAGTGGTCTCATTTGAAAAAAAATACATACATTTTAAAAACAGCTAAACCAAGGTCTATATCGAGGAATAGAGAGATAGGTACTGCTACTGTATCCCGAAAAGCAGTGTGTCTGAAAAGGATATAGGGTCATGAATATGAACTCCCAGTATAATGCTTTGGTTAACAGAGTTGGGAGAACATTTATTAGAAGGGAGATCATATTACCTCTCCGGCATTAATTAGAACTTTACTGGACTACTCTGACCCGTTCTGGTGCTCACATTTTTAAAAGGATGTTGACAAACTGGAAAATACTCAGAAAAGAGCTGCAAAAATGATTTAAAAATCCGGAAAAAGACAACTGAGACAAACTGAGAAGCTTAATCTATTTGGTTGGTACCAAAGCAGGTTAAGAAATGACTTCATCACAGTATTCAGGTAACCACATGTGGAGAGATGTGGAACAGTAGAAGGTTATTTAATCTAGCAGTGAAAGGCATAATGAGATTCAGTGGTTAGAAACTGAAGTTAGGCAAATTCAGGGAAGAAATAATGTGCAGTTTTATCTAAAAGGATAATTGCCCACTAAACCTCTTACGGTGGTAAGAAGTTGTGGTGAATTCTCCATCATATTTAAATATTTAAATCAAGGATTGGATATCTTTCCAAAATATATCATCTAGCTGAATTAGACATTATGTGCTGAATGCAGAAAGTATTCAGTGCAATTTCTTGATTTGTGTTATGTAGGAGGTCAAAATTGATTATCACAATGGCCCTTCTACCCTTAAATTCTATTACTTACAAGAAAATGGCTATTTTAATGGTGATTTTTTTGTATCTTAAGCTAATATTTAAATCTCAGTTTTTTATGCTTTCCCCCATTTAGTGCAAAACTGCCAAATATATCATGGTTTCAGAAAGTTAAACTTTGTTGCTCATAAAAGAGATGATCTAAAAAGGCTATTTAACTACCTCTATATAAGAGCCAGACTACAAACTTTTCTACATACCTCTCGTAATGCATCTTATTTCTGACCTGCAGCATAGCCTACTATTCTAGCTGAGGGCTCTCTTGAGCAAAACCTACCATTTACCTTTTCTCGGTGTGGTTATTTATGCTATATTGATAAAGGACTAAGATGACATCACCAAACTCATTCTCACTTTTTGTGGCCCAAACTCAGTTCTCAGTAGGTCAAGGTTACCAAGTGTATTAACCTGCTTTAGCATCTTTGCCTTCAGGGTATTCTCATGCATACATTGCACCAGCAAATTTAATAGGAGAATATTTGTCATCAGCCACTCAAAGCTTGTCATCCTTGTTCCACAAATGACATACATGGCCTATGTGCCAATTTTATCCAGCAAAAGTAATTGTGATGTATTTACAACATGCTGCGCCATATTTTAGGCTGAGCTGCCAAAAAGAGCTGCCACGCTCAGAATGTCACACTGCATTATCTAATTTCAGTGATTAATTTCTGGTCACACTGTGCGGTTTCTATGCTCTGTATCTTTTTCCTTTCTACTTACGTTACTGATGAGCCAGTCAGGACAATGATTTTCAGCATTTCAACACCAAAAAGGGAGGTTAGAATCATGATGAGAATGGATCTTAAAAGGGATCTTCAAAAATCTGAAGATGAAAATGAATATTTACTTAATGCTCACCAAGACCAAATGCACTAACTTACTTGGAGAGGGTGAGCACATCAATACC
The DNA here is from genome assembly GCA_019425775.1 of Rafetus swinhoei. Taxonomy (NCBI): domain Eukaryota; kingdom Metazoa; phylum Chordata; order Testudines; family Trionychidae; genus Rafetus; species Rafetus swinhoei. The sequence continues at coordinate 163,330,520 of CM033424.1, forward strand.
ATGTCTCCCATAGCTCAGCCAGATGGGTTCCTCTAGACAACTGTCAGAAGCCACTTCTGCCTCCTCAGGATTTGTGCCTCCCATTGGTACTTCAGACTTTCAAATAATTATAATGTGAAGGTCCCTCTGTCAGATTCTGATCACATTTACTCTAACGTAAATCCCAGTGTAATGCCATTCTATGTTTCTAATAGCATACTTGAGCAAATAATCTGACCCTGAAAGTATTTCTAATTGATTAACCAATTTGGATGTTGTGTATAGGGAACAGGATTTTAAACTAGATCTGCATGTAAAATTTAAAATTTAATATAAATGTATTATTTAAAATTAAAATCTGTAAGCATATTTGGATGGTGCTTTAATGTGGTATTTCGGTTTGTTTTCTAAAAAAATTTCAGCACAGGCATTGTTATTATTGATGGAAAATGTCTTGCTTTGGGCAAATATTGTCAATTGTGATATTAAAACATGAATGAATGTACATAAAGCATTCTTTTTAACTGTGGACCTTTGCAGAGGTTGCTTTTACTCTCTTCCTCAGCTAATTTTACTGGATTTCCTGTATTCTGTAACGATGCCAGACTGTGGTCATATCCCATTCCTACCCAGGTGTGCGTATCTCAATGTTGGATTAGAAACTAAAATAGGAAGTGAGTTTGCTGAAAAAGCCACAGAATGTAAACACAGTGCTTTCTTTTTCTTGAGTTTGTAAAACTGAACAAGAACTTGTTAAGACCATTTGCAGAACTCAGGCCTATTTAGGTAGGTGAGTGATCCAGACCCTTACTTCTAAACATAACTAGACCATACGCTGATTGAAGCTTGGATACAAATACATATTTTACAGCTTAATCCCATTTCTACTGCAAAGACTGAAGCTCAGTGATTTTATGACAATCGCCATTCATAGCAAATGCTTGATGTTTCTAGAGATATCCATTCTGAGTGCTAACTGAAAGAACTCAAAAGCATGAACTCTATGTTGACTGTAGCATCAAGACATAGGCCTGAAGTCTTTGAAAGTCAGAAAGAATGACATCTGCATTCTTAGCACATTGTCTAACGGAAGCCCAGGCAACAGATCAGCTATTTTTTTCACATTTTGCCCATATTTCTGGCATTCTTGCTTTTATTTCGCCTTGCTTATCTCTCCCATTTGCAGAGGAACCTGCAGTCTCATCATTTATTTCAATTTTTTTTAAAAGTCATCTATATGTGAAATTTGTTCAGTAGTTAATCCAATTAAAAATTCCTTTCTAAGTGTCTAACAATCCTTGTGTTCTGAAGCTTTTTAAATTAATACTGAGTAAGTGCTTTGTTTACCCTTCTGGATTACAGCCTCTAGCATGTCTCTCAACTGCTTTTGTCACAGCAAATAAGAAAAATGCAGATAACCCTGTATTTTGGCATTATGCCTTTTCCTTTCCTCAGGAATTCTGGTCTTTTATAGTCATCTTGCACTTATTTCAAGAGGCATTACAACTTAACACCAGGTGGGCATGTTGCATAGATAAGTTCATTACCATTTATCCCCATGAAACTAAAGATTTGGTTTTTTTTATTTTTCCTGCCAGAGAGTGAAGGGTGAAGGTGGATTTTCACCCCCCTTTCTGTAATCCTCTTCCTGCTCTAATCCTTCCCTATTTAACTTTGAAAAGGATTTGAAGGTGTCTAGTTTTAATTAGATGTATCTTTTCAGATTTTGCAGATGCTGTTTTCCACTTTTCACAAGCCTTGGTAAACTGAAGCATCATGTAAAACCTATCTTCTGCAGAGTACTTAATACTCATGGGATGCGAGCATGTGTTTTAATAGTGACAGAATAGAAGCTAGTCCAGCTTCTGAAATAGTCACATTATTTTCAACGAGACTTGATAACCAGAAAGGAACAGAATTAAATTAAAAGGATTTCAGCCACCCATAAAAAACAACTAGCAGGAAGAATATAAACTTTGTCTATATCATGCTAGATCACAAGTATAGATCACCTCAAAAAATACTCTATGTCTAGGTCTACACTGCAAGCTTCTTGAACAAGAACGGTCATTCTTGCGCAAAAACTTGCGAAGCGCCCATGCTACAAGCCCGTTCCTGCGCAAGACAGTTTATAGTAGATTGTCAGAAGAGAGGGCTTTTTGCACAAGAGTTATTCCTCTCCCCATGAGGAATAAGCCTTTTTGCACAAGAGCTCTTGCGCAAAAAGACTAGTGTGGATGGCAACAGGGGTTTCTTGAGCAAGAGAGCATCCACACTGCCATGGACGCTATTGCGCAAAAGCACATCTCTTGCACAAAAGCACATGGCAGTGTGGACGTGTTCTTGCACAAGAACTTTTGCACAAGAACTCCTGCGCAAAAAGTTCTTGCACAAGAAGCCTGCAGTGTAGACATAGCCTACTAGTTTGAAAGTTCTTGCACCTTTTATACCAGTTGTCTTTAAGATCCTAAAAGACAAAGGGCCAAATTCTCAGATGGTATAAATGAGCATAATTCCATCAACTTCTTTGAAGCTATGCCAGTTTACAGAAGCTGAGGATCTCAAAGCCTATTTAAGAGATGCCATTAGAACAGGGAAGCCTAAAACAAGATTTGTCATTTGTGTTTACAGATGCAGCTATGTGCACATCTCTCTTACAGCCTCTCAGATTTGTTCTTGCAATCAGGAAGGAAACATATATGCAAGAATCCTGCTCTATTATCTATTCATGAAGTAAAACTAGTGAGTAGAATATGTGGGTTTCAGATTTTGAGAACACCATTTAGCAAGGCTCAATGGAAAACTTCGTTCCTTTTGCAAGCTAATGATTGGGAAGTGTGAAGACTGATGTGTCAGTTTCATAAAGGGGACAAAAGAGAAAGGAAGGTGGTGCAGAGTTAAAGGAAACAGAGTAGGATAAAGCTTGGCCCTTTATATTATCATGAAAATATTTGTCTTGCTGAGACATGGTCATCTAACCATCTCCAGCCATTGCTGAAGAAGCAATAGCTTTTAGCACCAACATTAATTGACCATCTAGAATGACCACATTAACTTAGTCAACCAAATTGTGTTTGGTCAATGAAGAATGAAATGTGGATGTATATTGTTACCCCCATCTTCCCATCCCCAAACAAATATAGAGTATTCCAAATCATGGGAGGGGGGAAGAGAGGGAGACAAGGTCTTAATATTACGCTGTCAAGGTTGTTCCCCACTCTGACACTCCGAGTGCAGAAGATGGGGGCCCACAAAGCTCAAAAAGGAAAAAAAAAAACTTTGCCTCTACAGACACTGGTTACAAAAAACTTCCTCCTAAAATCACAGTACGCAGATTTTGGGGTATCGGTGCCACCATTAAGTGATTTTTATCCCTAAAAAAACTAGGGGTGAACACTTGAACCCACCCACAGGGTACCCCAAGCTCTTTTGTCCTAAAAGAGCTTGAAAAAAGAAAAGAGGGAAACAAGTTGAAGTCTCTAGTATCTGACCTCTCAGTCTGAGGCATGCAGATACAGACAGACAGACCTTCCAGGACACAAGAATCAAATCATCTTAAAAAAGTTATTTTTATTACAAAACAAAAGATAAACTTGATAAAGCATATTTGATTGGTAGATGTTACAGAGCAACTAAGTAAAAATTAAAAGACAGAGAAAAGTCTCTGGGCACAATGCTAGATAGTAAATGGGGAAGAGAGGCATAGATTCACACAGAGCAGTTCAAACCAAATCACAAAATAAAGAAAAAGTAACCCTGAACTAGATTCACCTTTCTTCCCTTTACTTCCAATCTTTTCTTGGTTCAGTTCACTTCCATGCCCTGAATTCCTAGGAGGCATGATAGTCCTGCCTGGGTTTAAATCATTCTGGCTATGTCCACACTGCAGAGTTTTTGTGCAAAAACTCGCAGAGCGTACACACTACAAGTGCGTTTTTGCACAAGAAAATTTACAGTAGATCATCAGAAGACAGGGCTTTTTCCGCAAGAGTTATTCCTCTTTCTATGAGGAATAAGCCTTTTTGCGCAAGAGCTCTTGCGCAAAAAGGTGTGTGTGGACAGACAACAGAAACCCCTATCGGAAAAAGCACAGGTGTTCTAATGGCTATTCTGTGAATGGCCATCAGAGCTTTCTTGCACAAGAGCGTCCATGCAGTGTGGACGCTCTCTTGCGAAAAAGAACATCACTTGCACAAAAGCACATGGCAGTGTGGATGCGTTCTTGCGCAAGAACTTTTGCGGAAGATCTCTTCTGCAAAAAGTTCTTGCTCAAGAAGCCTGCAGTGTAGATGTAGCCTCTGTGTCTCTCAACTCCTGGTTTTTCTCTCCCACACAAAGAAAGCAGGCAAGGAATCTTATACGATTCAAATTTCATTCCTCTATCTCAATTGGCTTTCCCAGCCCCTTGGCCACCACTCTTGATAGCCACCTGAGTTTAACCTCTTAATCACCAGGTTTTGGTCAGCATTCCCCCGTCAATTATACACACTAAGATGGCAGTACAATTTGAGAAAAGGCAGTTTTTAGTACAATGAAGAATAGGTTTCTATACGGAAAGCGTAGCAGAAATAAATGTTTTAATATACAAGCAACCATTATCAGCACTGAAAAAATGTATCAGCCATCCACAAATCACTAGTCAAAGAACTTTATTGACAGAATCAGATATTCCCTTTTATAAAACACAGCTTCAAAAGTAGATTTTATTTTTGAAAAGTCAGAAGGGGGATAGCTCACAAGTGTGTATTCCTACCTCATACCATCTTCAGTCACAGGAAAATACTGAAAATTTACTGGGCTCCCTTAACAGTTAGTGATGCCTTCGGTAATCAAACTGTCCTATGGGCTTGCCCAGTCTAGTTAAAATCTTGATTACTGGGCATATTGCCTCACTCCAGGAAAGTAGAGGGATTAAGACATCTCATTCCAAGTTAGCATTTGCAAACACAAAGTTTTCACAGATGGATGTATTTTCAGAGTGCCATACTGTATATTATGTATTCCCATAGCATCTGTTCCGTAAAGCAAACTGTCAGAAGCTTTTTTCTTTGTAGGCAGTACATTCTATGAAATGGAGGATATGTGAAAGAGCAATGATTGTACACTGTATTTTAGGGTCTTGTATTGAAATAATAAGGGCAAATCCACTGGGAAATTGACACTATGTTTGCAGTAACCTGCTATTTCAACTACAAATTATTTCCATCAAACTTTAGACTGGTGGTTCTTGCCTTGGACATACGCTTCCCACCAAATACATTCCAAGCAAAAAAAAATTAAATAGTTAATATTTAAAATACGATGCCTTTTAAAACTGTTAAAAGACCTAAAGTGTTTGAAAGTCAGGATACGTTAAGGCTCCAGTGTCAACTTTAACTGTGCCTCAATATTCTTACCCATTCTATGTAGAATCTGAAGATCCTTTTTAAACTTCTATGCATTTATACTTTAACTTTCCAGTACAAGCCAGATGTCATTGCTATCACCAACAAAAACTGAAGTGTGGTCTGACAGCTTTCCAAAAAACTTCACCATATATTAGGCACAGGTTTAGCCTCCACCAGCACACACCTGATCATGTTAAAGGCCAGAAATAATATTTTACACCTGAATCTTCACATTACAAGTTAGTCACAACATCCTCCATCACCCATCCATGAAGTAACTCATTGGATATTTCACTGAACCACATTCACTTTTTTGATATACGTCAGGCCTTACCTTCCACACAGAAGCCAGGGATTCACTTGTACTCTGTACACATCACACATTGAATCTAAGGGCTCGTCTAGACTACATCCCTCTTTCGAAAGAGGGATGTAAATGAGCCCAATCGAAAGTGCAAATGAAGCACAGATTTAAATATCCCACACTTTATTTGCATATTCATGTCCCATCACTATTTCGAAAAAGGGATTCAAAAGTGAAACCGCAGTCTAGATGTGGTTCTTTCGGAAAAAAAAAAAAAAAAAACTTTTTCGAAAGATCCCGTCCTCCTGAAAAAATGAGTACGGGTTTTTTTGAAAAGGGGGGGGGATTCAAAAGAACTACATCTAAACTGTGGTTTCACTTTCAAAATACCCTTTTTCGAAACAGCAATTGGACGCGAATATGCAAATGAAGCACGGGGATATTTAAATCCATGCTTCATTTGCACTTTCGATCGGGCTCATTTATATTCCTCTTTCAAAAGAGGGATGTAGTCTAGACTTAGCCTAAGAAAGGACATAAACTGTAAAAGAGGAATACATTGTCTGTGCCAGATTGGAAAAAGCTACTATTTTCTATCTACTGGAGTCACAACAGACAAGACTTTTGTAATCCATACACTGGGTGGATTTAAGCTGCTTTTGGCAATTGGTGAGGGTCACAAAATTGTAAATGAAAAGAACAAAGTCATAGGTAACAAAACCAATTATAATCTCACTTTGACATTATATAACCCAAAGAAACAGCCTGTCACCCCTCATATTTACCATGGTGATATGAATGAGATACATTTTATATGAAGTATGTCTTGTAAGGTATTAATAGAAAAGTTATGATTTGCTGAAAATTATTACCCTAATTTGTGCACATGTATCACTTTTGTATCTATAATCTTTGAATCATAAAGTGTTAGAACTTGAAGGGACCTTGAGAGATGATCAAGTCCAGTTCCCTGCTTCACAGCAGGATCAACCGCTGTCTAGAACATCCCTGATGTCTGTCCAACCTGTTCTTAAATATCTCCAGTGATGGAGATTCCACTACCTCTCTAGGCAATTTATTCCAGTGTTTAACCATCCTGATAGTTTTTCCTAATGTCCAACCTAAACATCCCTTGCAGCAATTTAAGCCCATTGCTTCTTGTTCAATCATCAGAGGTGTAGCCTATCAAGTTACTTTCCTATCATGCTAATAATATGTTTGTGTTGATTTAGATTAATCTGGTAATAGTTAAAAACTCTAATGCAAGAAATCTTCAAAAAGCTGCTCTCAGCATTCCCATAGGCCCTTTGTGTTAGCTTGTCTGATGTCTGGGTTCAGGTGTAATACACTAGGCCTTATGTCTGCCCAAGTTTGTGTAGGCTGCTAATACTAACACAGCAGCACTCAACTCCTTGGAGGAGGGCTTTGCCATTAACCCATCTGGGTACACTACAGCCCAGCCGTAGGCTGCCTGGTGAGTCTGGTTCCCCTGCAGTGCAGTGACTCCTTCTCTAGAGTATAACAAGATGGGACAGCCTCTGAATGCACTTTCCAATGAGTGCCATGTCTGCATTACAATCAATTAAAGGACAGGCTTGCACTTGAATGAGAGAACATACATAAGCTCACAGTCCAGGTCAAGTAATATGGGGCTATATTTTATCTTTTGTCCATGCTGCAACAGGCTATTTGCAAGATCAGCAGGAGCTGAGGTTTGCAGACTTCCGTGGTTAGGACACAGTCTCACCCAGATACTGGTAATAACTTATTTATGGTTTCCCAGGCCTGAAAAAGGGGAACTTAGGTCTGGACCTTTCACCCACACAGGATGGCGGGAACAATACCCTCAGACTCAGCAGATGTATTATTAAATATAAGTCCCAAATAATTGGTTCAGGCTGAGTTAAGCAATTAAGACACAGGTTACGATAGATAACCACAAAGACCCATGGCAACGAATTTACGTATATGATAATAAGTTAAGAGCAATGATATATTGACCAATAGGAAAAGAACACTTCAGCATTAGAAACACCCCCTATTGAATATGCACAAAACATGTTATCGTCGGCGTCATTTGGTATATACGTGGGACCCCAGCCAAGGGTCGATAGGAAGGAGAAGATGTAGTCCTGGAAGGGCCAGAATGATGGCCCCTGGTGATGATGCGGAAGGTGAAGGTAATGAGAAAGATGATGGGCTAACACCTAAGATTGTTCTAGAAGGAATGATGTAAGTATATGGTAAGGAAATATGAATGTACATTCCCTGTTCTTATGAAATTGAGGTGTTTGTGACTGTGCCAACCTTATTAATAAACTGTAAATATTGTAAATATACAAGAGTTTCTATGTGAGTGTTGTAACCGTGGACAACAGGGTTCCCGATCACAGTATAACTGAATACTGATCCTGATCCTGGGACAGAGAACCTATTAACCCTAAAGGTGGGTAATTAGAATTTAACATAATTTTAAATCAGGCTACAGAGGCCAAGGAGAACAATATTGCTCCATCCTCCTTATAACACCCTTTTAGATACTTGAAAACTGCTATAATGTCCCCTCTCAGTCTTCTCTTTTCTAAACTAACCAAGCCCAATTCTTTCAGTCTTCCCTCACAGATCATGTTTGCTAGACCTTTAATAATTTTGGTTGCTCTTCTCTGGATGTTCTCCAATTTCTCCACATCTTTCTTGAAATGTGCTGCCCAGAACTGGACGTAATACTCCAACGGAGGCCTAGTCAGTGCAGAGCAGAGCGGAAGAATGACTTACCATGTCTTGCTTATAACACTCTTGTTAATGCATCCCAGAATTAGGTGTGGTTTTTTTTTTTTGCAGCAATGTCACACTGTTGACTCATATTTAGCTTGTTGTCCACTATAACCCCTAGATCCCTTTCAGTAGTACTCCATCTTAGACAGTCACTTCTCATTCTGTAGGTGTGAAATTGATTGTTCCTTCCTAAGTGGAGTAATTTGCATTTGTCCTTATTAAACTTCATCCTATTTACCTCAGATCATTACTCTAGTTTGTCCATATTTTGAATTATGACCCTATCCTCCAAAACACTTGCAATCCCTCCAAGCTTGGTATCATCTGCAAACTTAATGAGCGTACTCTCTATGCCATCATCTAAATCATTGATGAAGATATTGATCAGAACTGGCCCCAAAACAGACCCCTATGGAACCCCACTTGTTATGCCCTACCAGCATGACTGTGAACCTGAGAAGAGCTATCCTGCCAGTTATGCACCCACCTTATAGCAGCCCCATCTATGTCATATTTCCGTAGTTAATTGATAAGACGGTCATATGAGACGGTATCAAATGCTTTACTAAAGTCTAGGTATACCACATCTACTGCTTCTCCTGTATCCACAAGATCTGTTATCCTATCAAAGAAAGCTATCAGATTGGTTTGACATGATTTGTTCTTTACAAATCCATGCTGGCTGTTACCTATCACCTTATTATCTTCCACTTGTTTGCAGATTAATTTCTTAATTACTTGCTCCATTATCTGCCCTGGAACAGAAGTTAAACTGACTGGTCTGTATTTTCCTGGGTTGTTCTTATTTCTCTTTTAATCTATGGGTACTATATTTGCCCCTTTTCCAGTCTTCTGGAATCTCTCACAACTTCCATGATTTTTCAAAGATGATAGCTAAAGGCTCAGATACCTCCTCTATCAGCTCAATAAGTATTGTAGGAAGCATTTCATCAGGCCCTAGTGACTTGCAGACATCTAACTTTTCTAAGTAATTTTTAACTTGTTCTTTTTTTTATTTTAGCTTCTAAAACTACCTAATTTCCACTACCATTCATTATGTTAGGCATCCCGTCACCATCAATCTTCTTGATAAAAATGGAGACAAAGTAGTCATTAAGCTCCTCTGCCATTTCCAAGCTTCCTGTTATTGTTTCTCTCTCTCCACTGAGCAATGGGCCTACCCTGTCCTTGGTCTTCCTCTTGCTTCTAATATCTTTGTAGAATGTCTTCTTGTTTCCCTTTATGTCTCTAGCTAGATTGAGCTCATTTTGTGCCTTTGACTTTCTAATCTTGCTCCTGCATACTTGTGGTTTTTTGCTTATATTCATCCTTTGTCATTTTACTATGTTTCCATGTTTTATATGACTCTTTTTTATTTTTAGATCATGTAAGATCTCCTGGTTAAGCCAAGGTGGTCTCTTGACCTACTTTCGATCTTTCCTTCACAGTGGAATAGTTCGCTTTTGGGGCCTTAATAATGTCCCTTTGAAAAACTGCCAACTATCTTCAGTTGTTTTTCCCCTTAGTCTTCCTTCCCATGGGACCTTGCCTAACAGGTCTCTGAGTTTACTAAAATCTGCCTCCCTGAAATGCACTGTCTCTATTTTGCTGTTCTCCCTTCTACCATTCCTTAGAATCACGATCTCTGTGATTTCACGATCACTTTCACCCAAGCTGCCTTTCACTTTCAAATTTTCAACTAGTTCCTCCCTATTTGTTAAAATCAGATGTAGAACAGCTTCCTCCCAGTAGTTTTCTCAACCTTCTGAAATTAAAAAAAAATTATCTCAAATGCAATCCAAGAAGTTATTGGACAATCTGTGCCCTGCTGTGTTAGTTTCCCAACATATGTCTGGATAGTTGAAGTCCCCCATCATCATCAAATCCTGCACTTTGGATGATTTTGTTAGTTGTTTAAAAAAAGCCTCATTCACCCCTTCTGCCTAGGTAGGTGGTCTGTAGTAGACCCCTAGCATGACATCAACCTTCTTTTGTACTCCTTTTAGCCTAACCCAGTGACTCTCAACTAGTCTGCCTCCTATGTCCATCTCAACCTCAGTCCAAATGTATACAGTTTTGATATATAAGGCAACACCTTCTCCCTTTTTCCCTGGCCTATGTTTCCTGAGCAAGCTGTACCCTTCTTTACCAATATTCCAATCATGTGTCTGTGATACCACCAAGTCTCTGTGATACCAACTATGTCAGTTATTTTTATTTATTAGCATTTCAAGTTCTTCCTGCTTATTTTCCATACTTCTTGCATTTGTATACAGACATCTAAGATACCGATTTGATCCCCCCCCCCCCCCAGTTCTGCCTTCTCCCTCCTTTATCTCTGCTATTATAGCCCACACTCCCTCCCATTTCTGACCCATCTCCCAGGTCACCATGTTTTTCACTTATCCTTGACCTTTGTCACCTTCCCTCATAGAATCTAGTTTAAAGCCCTCCCCACTAGGTTAGCCGGTCTGTATCCAAATATTCTCTTTCCCTTCCTCAAAAGGCGAACCTCATCTTTGCTTAGCAGTCCTTCTTGGAACAGCATCCCATGGTCAAGAAAGTCAAAACTCTCCTAGTGACATCATCTTCACAGCCAGGATGCCCCTGTCTCTGCCTAGGCCCCTACTTTTGACAGGAAAGACTAAAGAGAATACCACCTGTGCTCCAAACTCCTACAACCATACTCCCAGAGCCCTGTAATCACTCTTGATTTGCTCAAGGTCACACCTTGCAGTATCATTAGTGCCCACATGGATGAGTAGCATAGGGCAGTAGTCAGAGAGCTGGATAATCCTTGACAATACCTCCATAACATCTCAGATACAGGCCCCTGGCAGGCAGCATACCTCCTGAGATGTCATGTCAGGACAACAGATGGGCACCTTTGTCCCCTTCAGAAGAGAGTCTCTGACCACCACAACCCTATGTTTCCTCCTCGCAGTGCTGGCTGCAGACCTCCCAGTCTTAGGGGTACAAGGCTTCTCCTCTTGCCCTAGGATGTGATTCCTTATCTCCCATAACCAGAACAGCAGAATGGTTTTCCAGAACCATGGTGGGAGGCTTAGGAGCAGGGGTGCAGCACAGTCTCCTGCCAGAAGTGGCCAGATGCCAGTATCCCCCTGACACGGAGTCATTTACAACTCCACCAGTGGTGTGTCAGCAGTCTTTTGTAAAGGGATAGTTTCCTCAGCTGCATTATGAGTAATGACTATTTACCAGTATTTCAAATGTATTTGCTCCTGGGTAACACCCACAAGATAGTTTACTTTCCTTCTAGAGAGCACACTGTGGATTAACCATTCAAAAGTGATGGTCCATTATGAAATACAAAGGCCACAGAAGAAATGTATCCCCACCTGATGGGTTTTCCTGTGGATGCTTCAGTTAGTATATGGATAATGGCTGTCATGACTCATAGAAGCATGCATAGGCATTTGATTAGATTATGTGATACTGGACTACATCTTATGGCTATATTTTCCCACAAACTGTGTTGAGGACTTTGCTTGGAACAATGATGTTCCCTCCACGTGGAAGAAGCTATACAAGATGGAACTGACACAATACCTGACCTCACTATCCCTAGAACTCAATACCCAGAAACATCTGAAGAACAAAAGACAAGCTTGATCTGGTGATCCCAGGTGGGAATGAAGGAATCCCAGCCTGTGTATGGAACATTGATGAACTATTCATACCATTACAGGGAGAAACTGTTTGATTCAAATCCTGTCTAGTTGATGGAACTCAGATTATTTCTTAGGTAATTTACTTTAATCTGTAAACTTTATTATTTAGAATTTCTTAAAACCTTTCTGTAATTAATAAATCTGTTTTTTCTTATTTTAGCTAAAATCTGTGTGGTTAAGAGTAAAGTGTATGAAAAATCAAAAAAGGTGTTCATGCACCTTACAAATTGATGAAGGTGGAGGTAGACTGGTTAATAAACTTACACAGGTTAAGACTCTGTATGGCAGGATGATACATTTCTAGGGAACCACTTAACCCAACCACAGCTGATTCAATTAACTTCAAAAGTATCACCCCCCCCCCAATCTGCTTGGACATGATGCATGACAAATCTGAAGACATTAAAAGAAGGTCAGCATTATCGCCTAGAATAGAAAATGCCATTTAATCTTTATTATGCCATGTTTGTCCATTAGATGGATTTCATACTTACTGAATATACGTACGTAAACGGAAACTGTTAAGCAGTCTAAAGGAAAGTCCTTTTGCCATTTATAACTATCAGCAAATACACTGCACAATTAAATTCCTTTGAATAAAGAGACCACCCCTTTCATTAATTTCTCCTCTGGCAGATAACAAAATTTTGTTAGCTTCTCTTAAGAATAGGATTTTTCATGCAACTCATCTATAAATTCAAACTGCTCACAACTGTAATAATTTATCATATGTCTAAATACATGGTTTAATTCCTTACAAAGGATGTTAACAGAAGACTTTTTTGTTACTATAACAGCAGACTGTTAATTAGATGAAATCAAAATAAATGCAGAGAGCTGACTATTAAAGATGATCAGTGCAAACAAGAAGAATAAGGTACCAGTTAAATCAGAATAATAAGCTGCATTAATTTGTATAAAGAATCAGCAGACTGAAAATTATGATTACTTCTTTTGATAAATCCAATGCAATGTGAACATTTCAAAAAAGACTGAAAGCCCATGAAAGGCCAATTAGCACCAAATTGATTCTTAGATCACACAGATGGGTTGTTAGGAATGGTATATCCTCACGTGAGTGAGAAGTTGCTGTTTAGTCAAGGAAACATTGGGGTTAATCACCATCTCGAGAAAAGAGCCAAAGAAAAGTATATTGCGCAATTCATAGATAATACGTGACTAAGAGGAACTGTAATGCTCACAACAGAAACAAAAGCTGTAGAAAGGCTTAGGGAGCTTAAAGAACAGGCCAAAAATCAGCTGGATGAGATAAAATGTGTATAAATAAAATACAATATGCTTAAAGAACTATGATATAAAGTAGAAATTACAGGATGTCATTTAGTTACAAAGTAGTAATGCAGGAAAGCTAGCAAATAGTGGACATGTCATTGTGTAGGGTAAGTTTGTTTTAATGAAAAAAGTAAAAATAAATATGTGGGTGGACATAGATATCAAAAATAAAGACACTGTAATGATGATTACTCTTCATAGGCATGCTTGCAAACAGCAACCAGTTTTTGTCTCAGTATAAATTGGTAAATTGTGTGAATCCAAATAAAGGCAAAACAGATCATTTTAGAAAGTTATAGGGAACAGCAATGTCAAAGAAAGACCCAATCTGGAACATGCCCAGTGTGGCTGGAGAGGGGAGGCAGGACTTCCTCTACCCACAGGGTATTAAGCCCTCTTGGCCCAGTGTGGGGTATACACACCTCATCACAGTCCAGTTTGGGCACCAGATTTCAGGAAAGGTGTGGACAAATTGGAGAAAGTCCACAGAAGAGCAACAAAATGATAAAAGACCTAGAAAGCATGACCTATGATGGAAGATTGAAAGAATTGGTTTGCTTAGTCTGGAAAAGAGAATACTGAGAGGAGACATTATAACACTTTTCAAGTATCTAAAAGGTTGTTACAAGGAGAAGGGAGAAAAGGTTATTCTCCTTAACCTCTGATGATAGGACAAAGCACAGTGGGTTTAAATTGCAGCAAGAGAGGTTTAGGTTTGACATTAGGGAAAAGTTTTGAACTAAAAGGGTGGTTAAGCACTGGAATAAATTGTGTAGGGAGGCTGTGGAATCTCCTTCACTGGAGATATTTAAGAGCAGGTTGGATAGACATCTATCAGGGATGATCTAGATCAGTGTTTCTTAAACTTTTTTAAGACTGAGGAACACCAAAAAATATTTTTTTATGAGGAACACCAAGGATTTTTGGTTGAGGAAAAAAAAAGGTTGGGTGGGGGGAAGGTCGGCAGGAAAGTTATTGAGAAAAAAAAAAGGATTGGGGGGAAGTTATTGAGCAAAAAAAGTTGCCTGCCCCCTTTAAGGGCAGCCAGTTTGAATTCTGTTGTTCTCCGTTTCACACCTCTGACTGCCTCGCGGCACACCAGTGTATCACGGAACACAGTTAAAGAAACACTGATCTAGATGGTATTCGGTAGTGCTGTGAGGGCAGGGAACTGAACTTGATGATCTCCCTTGATGATCTCCCTTCCAGTTTTATGATTCTATAATATCATTTAAATAAAAAATAACATACTATGTAACAACTCACCAAAGCAGTGTATTATGCAAGAATATTAAGCATCTAGAAGATATCTATTAAACGAAAAAAGTTACATGAGCTTTGCTTAGGGTGCTCAAATAACTTCAAAAGTTCTAATTTTTGTAACCCTATTCATATGACTATGCAAATTGGGACATCATTTTAGCCTGCCTTGATTACAGCATGTGGATAACTTGATTACATGGTGAGTAAATAAATACAGGGGGATTGTTTCACAACCACTAAAATAAAGGAATACAAATTGCACTCTGAAAAAGATAAGTGAAAAAGTAAAAGCAGAATTGCAGGGAATATGCCAACGGCAGTGAGCACTTACTCAGAGACACCATAATGTTTGGAAAGTTAGGGTACATCTAGACTACAGAGCTTTTCCGGGATACCAGAGATATCCCAAAAAAGCTCTGCTGCATCCAAGGAAAGCATCTGCTTTTCCGAAAAAACATTTGGAAAAGCAGACACATTTTTTCAGCATCCCTGTAAACCTCATTTTATGAGGAAGAAGGGATATTCCAAAGGAGGGTTTTTTCCTGACATTTGGCCCCGTGTAGATGGATCAAATGTCGAAAAAGCCTCTTTCAGAAGAAAAGCGGAAAAAGATACGTAAATTGTGGTTTGCAATTTGCTTATCTTTTTCCAACTTTTCTTTGTAGTATAGACACAGCCTTAGAAGGGCCAAAAATAAACAAAGGGTTATTTTTTCCTATTTAGAAAAGCTCCCCAGGATTAAAGTGAAAAAAAACCCCACGATAACATTAAAAATCAGTATGATAAGAAAGATCAAAAGGTATTCTAGCTATTCACATGCAATCCACTTGACCCCATCTTTGTCCATTTCATTCCACAGTGGTCTCTCAGGGGAAAAAAAAAAAACAAATAAAAAAAGCATGTTGAAAATTATAGAGAGTCTTTGAACTTGCTCCTTCAAGGATCTGTTTCTGACACAGTATCTTAGGAAAAAAATTAAAACATAAAAAAAAATGCCACTTTAAAAGCTCTCTAAGCTTGATTGCACGCCAGAGAATTTGAAAGAAAAATGCTACTGAAGTGATCCTTACATTTTTTTATTTCTAGCAGTGCAGAGGCATAAAAGTCTGTGAGCACTACAATTGGCACAACGCACAAGACAAAAAAAAAAAAAAGGTTTATACAAACCTGCATTTAAATTCCAGAGAATATAGTCTAAAAACATTTTTAACAGCTTTCATCACAGGGACATGTCTCTGCCTCAGTCACCTTTCTCTAATGACAATCCCATAAGAGTGTCAGGCTCCAGCAAGAATCTCAGCCAGATCTTCCACTGACATTTACAAGACACATCTCATTCTATCAAGGGCAGCCTTTTATTCAGCATGGGAGCTTAATGTAATGTAGTATGGGGAAAATACCACCCAAAAATCTGATGCAGATACAGATGTAGCCATTCAAAGGGCTATAAAATGTAATTTAAAGGGCTATAAAATTTCATGTGTGTGTTAAGTGTGTTTTAAGTGAGAGACTTTGCCTGAACAATTAATAGCAGGTTTAAGGAGGTTGAATCCTTAGTGTTTAATCAGTCCCTGTCCATTTCATCATCATTCAATACTGTATGCATCATATCCAGTTAAGGGTTATTATTATTATTGCTATTACTGCTGATTAAAATTTAATGCACAAAAAATGACATATGCTTAACTCCAAAGACCACTCTAGGAGGAGTCTGGACTACTCACAAACATTAAGGGTTTAGTCTATCTTTGAAGTAAGCTGTTTGTGTTGCTGACAGGCCAGATGCCAGCACATCCCAGAGTCTCAGGACAAGTCACTTGTGTGTGTGAATATGACAAAAACTGAATGCAGATTTTAATTCAGTCAAGTGTTAATTTAGTTCAAAGGAACCCTGAATGATATTGTCATTATCTATAACCTATTAATTGCTATCCAGTACAATATATGTATCCCTGTACTTATTTAACTCTAGATCACAAATGTGTGATAGTATTAAGATGAGAATTTCTTGATGTGTGAACTTCATGAAAACTAATGAAGGATTGTCATGTGATATTACATTACAATTTACGTATCTTATATCCCAGTAATTACGTTCATCCATCAAACACAACTGGAGCCTTGGAAATGTAAATGAAGAAGATTGCTAACTTCAAAGCCAGGGCCACTGAGTTCACAATAGGACTTCACACACTCAATCAGCATTCTTCATACACAGCCAACAAAGAAAGGTCCACCTGTGTACAGAACCTGCCAGCTAGCTTTTTGTGGGAAGAGGATATAAAAGATGTATTCAGAGAAAGATCCTTCATCTCTTAATTATTTGGACACTCACAGGGAAGCATACCAGATGCAAAACAGAGATCTCCAAATTTATTTTGGGTAATAAAGTTTATTATTTGGGTAATAAAGTCTCTATAGATCCTCCAACCTATATGCGACTTCATGTTATAGTAATCCAGGAGTTGACATTTCTTACTGATCTGATAAAATTGAATTATAGAATATATCACCAGTTTGGGTCATCTGTCTATTTTCTAACAGTCTGACCTGGGTTTGCTCCTCATAGGTGAGAGCCACTCTAGACAGCATAACACTGTTCTCCTTAGAATCCACAATCAAAAGCCAGGATTTTAAAGTTGATGTATTTCATTTGTGACACTAACAGAGTTAACGATAGACTTGCTAGACTCCTGTGCAACATGCATCTGACAAGGCGGGTTCCTACCCATGAAAGCTTATACCAAATAAATGTTTTAGTCTTTGCCACAGGACTTCTTGTTCCTGCTGAAACAGACTAAGAACGCTATCCCACTGAAGCTTTCACATTTTCCCATGACGATTTTGGAGAGCGTCCCACAGAGAATAAATCTGAGTGGGGTGTTGTGATGTGGTTGTTATGCACAGCCAGCTGGAACCAGACACAGAATAAAGAGATCTCTTGCAAGCACCATATGCATCGAGTAACCATTGAACCCCACAAATACCTGTTTTTCAGGAATCTAATTATTTGTTATGAGTAATGTTATCTGCAACCTTGCTAAGCACCCAAACACAATGTTTGCATAAATGTCACTTTTATTAAACAGTGGAAAAGACTCAATATTATTTCCTGTTGTTTCTTGTAAAACTACCAATGTTTCCACAAAAGAGGGCCTGCTCAGAATAATTAAAAGTTACCAAATGTTTTTAGCTACTAGTTGTTTTTTTAAAACTGTATCCAAACCTGCAACCCTATAATGTTATTAATTATGGAGGATTTAATACTATCCTTAATTTCCATTTAGAAATGGGAATTTTTTCATTCTTTGCCTTTTTTGTAGGACCACGTAAACAGGAAATAGGGTAATTTTTGGAAGAATTATTCCTTGACACTTGGCAGAATATGTTCCTGAATAATATTTTGTTGTTAGGAACAGAGCTTGTAAAGAATTCATATAATTATTTTTCTTCAGTAAATAGCCTTTTTTCCCCAAAAATTATAGTTAAAATTACTTTTGAATCTGATTTTTTAACCAAACTGATTTGTTTTGATTTTGTTTTATCTTGTTTCTTATTTTGCTTTGTGACAAAATGGAAAAAGGGAGCAAGTAGTGGAAGGTCATGGTGAAGAACAATTTTTTTCCAGTAAACTTTGATAAGAAAAATGTGTGAAATATTTGAAAATTTTATGTCTCTATTTATTAAAATTATCTCTCCAGATTTAATTTAGGAATTTCATAAAACTTCATTTTAGGGCTTTACAGGTTGAACCCCTCTAGTTCGGCATCCATGGGTGTCAAATCAGAGCATTTTACAAACCATGGAAGGTCAGTATTACCTAGCTGCATTACCAACACTTCCACTGTTTACTGGGCTCTTAGAAGACATTTAGGGGTAAATTAGAACTAAACAACAGCACAGAACGCAGACGGCACATCTAGACTATGTTTTTATTTCAAAAGAGGATATACAAATTCTGCTGGAATTGAAAGCAGGTCTCTTGAAAGTTAAAGTAGTCTGGATGCTTTTTAAATTTTTTTTTAAAAGCCCTCTCTCAAAAAACCACGTAAACCTCCTTTTTATAGGAAGAGTGTTTTTTTCGAAAAAGGGTTTTTTTCCCCAAAAAACCTGCATCCAGACTACTTTCACTTTCGAAACACCTGCTTTCAAAAAAGTGATCGGAAGAAGATATGCAAATTCCCGCTTTTGAAATTAGAATGTAGTCTAGACGTGCTAAGCCAGGACTGGTGGCTGTAAACAAACTATGAGACCACAAGAAAACTTGGTCTCATCTAAGAAAAGTGGACATCCAGCTAAGTAAAATCATGCTGGACTATGGATGTTGTTGGATCAGAGAGTGCCACACTAGAGAGGTTTGACCTGAATGGTGATCATTTTTAAATAGCAACATTCCTTGCTCATTTTTGCTGGGGTGTGCTCAAAGAATGACAGCAAATTATGGCCCTCATCACTTTGGCTGCCTTATTTCTATTTAGTATTAATATGTTTTATCTTGTCACTAAATATATTTTCTCTGTAATGCTTTTATTCTTAGAGGGAAAAATATTTTGCTTTGTGAAGGCTGGTTTGTAACTGGTACAAAGTGTTGTAGCCACCAGAGAAGGGTTAACCACAGCTACTAAATTAATGCTGAGGAAATTAAACTGAAAGGGACTGCAAGCTTAAACCCCCGACCCCAGCCTAGAGGAGGAGACATGTGGGTGTCCACCCGAGAAAGGTGGTGACTGGAAGTCTGAAACCATGAGAGGGTGCAAGGTGCAATCAATTCTAACTATGACATCTTTAAGCGTTTGCCTGAGCACTGACACATCCCCTGACTAGTGGCACAGCACTTTTATTGTGTCCAGCTCTCACAGAAATTCCACAGGTTTCTGCAGACATCTGGAACACAATGAGCATGTTTAGTGGCTACATGCAGACATTAGCAAAGTCACACCAGAAGTGCTGTCGCAAACAATGTAACAGCTATATAGAAAGGCGTTAATGTAGCAGGATTCTCTAGGGAGTGGCACAACTGCTCCACTCCCCTGCTCTAACTACACTTTACTAATTATTTTAACTAATGATAAATTAAAATTAGTCACTGAATTCTGTTAGAGACAGGAAACTTGTATCAAGCCAGCTATGTGTTCACACCCCAAAAACACTATTCCTTCCTTGTGAAGCTTCACCTTCCCATTGAAGCTTCAGAGGGAGTGGAATCTATAATTAAAATCTCGGCACAGTTCCAGTGGGTGAAAGAAAGACGGTCAAAGACAGGTTTAAATTATTATAAAAGAAAATTTCTGTGATGGAATGGCTGTAGCTGGGGAGAGCTTTCTCCTTCCAACTCATCTGTCAGAAGTGGTAGAGAGTCTACAGCACAGTGGTTTCTCCACCTTTTACGAGTTCACTTTCAAAAGAGTAAGCCAGAGATCACTTTCATAAGCCACTCTTGAGTTTGTGCTAGAACAGTGTTTCTCAACCAGTGGTACGAGTACCCATAGGGGTACTCGAGAGAAGTCTGGGGGGTACATCAACACAACTGAAATTTGGAGAAAACTGAATTTTTAAGTTTTACAGTGCTTTATTATTTTTGTACTTTTTACACCCAAAAATTTCATTGCCCGCCCAGCTACAATTAAGTTGTTGAAACAAATGTGTTGCAATGGTAGAAAAAAATTGTGTGTCTGAAAACTGTAGGTACTGGGGGTACTTATAATTTTTTTAAAAAAGGGGTACTTTATAAAAAAAGGTTGAGAAACGCTGTGTTAGAGTTTTCCTTTATTGCACAGTAGACAGGGAATATGTGGTTTACAATTAGTGAGTTCTAGCTGTTCAGTTCAACCTCACTCTTTTAGCTACTAGCACCCCGGTTCATTTGACGCATTAGCCACAAATGCAGCAGTCACAACTTCTTTACGCTTTGAAGACACATTCATTCTCTTTGAGGCAGATTTACCGTCAGACAGGAAAACTATTCCCCCTGCTGGAATATCAGAAAGCAATGTATACTTTGAGTGCCTTCCCAACACCATTTCCCACACATGAAACTAAATATGAATTTTTAAAAGGATAAATTTGCATTATAGTAACTTGTAGCTTTGTCCCAGATGCACTCTATTATGCTAAATAAAACTAAATTCCTATTTTTGAGTGCTGTGCATCCGCCGGGAAAAAAATCATGATGCTTCTCTATTTGAAGCATCAACCTAAAATATAATTAATGAGGAAGACAGTCTACATTCAGGACCCTGGTGGCAAACTCTGTTCTAGGTGAAACATTTACTGGGGAAGGAAACCACATTCCTTTTTTCATGTTTCATTAAAAACTGAAATCAGATTAATCAAAAGATGTACCAAGGCTAAAGCATCTTTTATTCTGTTCTTTGTTCAGTATGAATGATTCTGAACACAATTCATATTGAAGCCAGGCAAAATGCTATGGCTGTGATTGAAAATCTGGCAAACCACGGAATTTCTTAATCGGTTTCTGTGTGTGTTCTGTACATTTGGGCAAACTTGAAAGTCAACAGAAAACTTAAATTGTGGGGGAAGGAAGAGCATAGATGTGATGAAAAATAGAAATATATGCCCCAAATATTTGCCAAGCAACTATTTTCACAGCTCGCTGTAGTGAAAACTTTGTTTTTACTTTATTTAGTAAAGAAGTTCACAACTATGGACCTCAGTTTGTGACCAGCTTTATACTCATGTAACGAAAACTCAGAATTCTCCCTTCGATGTGATATGGACTGCAGTGAAGATATGCTAAGTTTTGCCCCTAGATCTTTTTTGTAAGTATCTTCTACTTCCTTTGGATACATTCTCTCTAGCCAGATAAGTAGGGAAAATATGTTTTTACCGTTGATTGCTAGCTGGGCTTCTTTTTGTTTTGTTTTTAATTGTGCTGTTGTCAAGTTAAAAATAATGCAAAGAACTATAAAAACTAATTTTCAAAAGCTTGTTACGCTCCCACTCTGTTTTCCCCAGTGACTCACCTGTGCGTCTTTGAGCTGTGTCTACTTCCAAGAGTGTATGAAATATGATTTAGAGAACTACAGGAATAAACATATTAATTTATTCAACTGGTTGATGTCTCCTTTCCTTTTTGACAGCCCACATGGTCTTGGTGATATTTCTTCCTTTCCAATTTGCATATGTGCAATCTCGCTTCAGAACAGGTTTTGCTGTTTTTGCCACAGAATATTTTCCTCAGTAAGACTTTCTTCACCCTCTCCCCCTGCAACCATCCTATCATCCACAATATGTCATAGGGTCGCTTGTTTACATTTTTGAAATATATTTTGATAGGTCAGGTGTGGTGGCATGCACCTGCACACTAAGGGTATGTCTACACTAGCCACCCTAGTTCGAACTGCAAGGAAGAGTAACGGTTGTCCGAATTAGGGGCTTTAGTTCGAACTACCTAGCCCGTGCTGCGCGTGTAGCCGTGGGCAGGGAGTCCGAACTACCGGGCATTTAAAAATGGCAGCGCCTGGGAACATGCAAATAAAGCCCGGGATATTTTAATCCCGGGCTTCATTTGCAAGTTCGAATGACTACATTAGCCACCCCAGTTCGAACTAGGGTGGCTAGTATAGACATACCCCCTGCTACTTGTGAGGCTGGGGCTAGCAGATTGTTCAGAGGGTCAGGGGCCATGGTCTGTTATGCCAATCAGGTGTCTTGTATTACTACCTGCGTGGCCATTGGGTGACTGAAAGAATGGCTAGAACATTAATTATGTCTTGTGATCTGCACTCTCTCTTTGTGGCTGGGGGGTTGATAGGTCAAGGTGATCATTTGATAGTTATCCATGTTGCTGCTGAGTGATGCCCTCTCTGTCATGTATACCAAAGTTACAGTTAACAGAATTGCTATTTCTGATTTTAGAAGTGTAAAACAGGGGTCAAACTCATTAGGTGAAGAAGGCTAAATTCTGTGCTTAATTCATATATTCCAAGGCCCGAAAGCACCATTGTGAACATCTGGTCTGACCTCTTACATATGCAAGCCATAAAACTTCCCCAGAATAAATAGAAAAACAAACATACAATTTAAATTTGAAAATTGACTATGATGCAGAATCCATCCCAGTTCTTGATAAACTCTTCCAAAGGTTAATCATTCTCACTGTTACAAATATACACGCTATTTCTAGGCAGAATTTATCCAGCTTCAACTTCCAGCTATTGGATCTGGTTATATATATCTTTCTCTGCTAGACTGA
The DNA here is from genome assembly GCA_019425775.1 of Rafetus swinhoei. NCBI lineage: Eukaryota > Metazoa > Chordata > Testudines > Trionychidae > Rafetus > Rafetus swinhoei. The sequence goes on from CM033424.1 coordinate 163,353,428, forward strand.
AGAGCCCATCATTAAAAATTTGAACCACATGTAGGTACTGATAGACTGTACTCAAGCTGATAGCCTCCTTAGCCTTCTCTTTGCTAAACTAAATAGATGGAACTATGAGTCTATCACCATAAGAGATAATTATGGTCCATGCACTGGAACAAATTCCAGACTTCAAAGTGTCTTCAGATCACAGAGGATTCCACACCTCACCCCACCTTATGCCAGTTGGAGGTTTGCTTAAAGAGGAAGGAGAGAAAACAGCCCTCAGTAACCACAGATTTATTTGTTCATTCCTCTGTTATCACATTCAGCATCAGTGAGAAAATCTGCTCCAACTCAGAGCCTCTTGGACATCTGCCCTCTCTCATCAGGATCAACTTATTTCTCCCTCTCTCTTTCCTTATCTTTGTGAGTCTCCTTTTCTTCCTTTTGCACTTTTTATTTATACATATCCTAATTTCCACTTACCAGAAAGAACAGATTTTACTTTTTTCCTTTTGTAAAGTTCCAGAAGTTTTACTTAGCACCCTGGTTTCACCCATCCTTAAACTGAGTTGATTTATATGCACAGGCCCAGCCCTAGGGCAAGGCAAGCAAGGCAAATGCCTTGGGCCTCACGCTTTCAGGGCCCTGCACTGCTGAGTATTCACCATCTACTGGCCAGGCCCAAGGCCCCTCTCTCAGCATCCTGCCTTGGGCCCCGCAAACCCTTTGGCCGGGCCTGTATGTGCCAATTTCAGCCTCTGTTTGTTTTTTGTTGTTTTTTAAATAACCCAATTATAAATACAAGGCAAAAAGATACTACAATGCAAACAGTCAGCTTGCTCTTACCCATACTGAAATGCAGAGGGTAAAAACAAACATTTCCCCCTCAATATCTCCAAAACTTGCTACATAAAAGTATCACACAAGGAAAGCTATTTCACTTTCTTTTTTTAAATAAAGCTAATGACAAATTTCAAATAATAAGTCATTATCACCAAATAATACTCAGGAGAGAACTATTCTCTGCAATGAAATGCTCCTACAACAAACTTTACAACAACAAATCAAGTTACATAAAGAGATGCCACAAGCCACTTGGGAGGATAATTGGAAATAATGACCCTGATGTCTCCTGAAGGGAGCCCTTTTGGCCTGCTTGTTTGTTGATAAAAAAAAAAAAAAGGTTTATTTTCTCAGAAATATCAGATACTATGGAAACCACACAACTCTGTAATGATACAGCCTGCGGATCCCACTCACATTCATCAAAGTAAACACAAGTGACCTAAGCATGTAAGGCCATCTGTCTGCCTCAAGCCACCACCCTGCTGTGACCAAGACAGATACGTGACAGTAAATCTGTAGTCTGTTATATGTTCTCAGGATTGAGAAGACATTTTCCACTGAGGCTATGTCTACACCATGGAGTTTTTTCGGAAAAACAGCTGTTTTTCCAAAAAAACTTCACTTACATCCACACTGCAATCATGTTCTTTCAAAAAAAATCAAAAGAACAGAGGGGGTTTTCTGACATTGGTAATCCTCTTTCTACAAGGAAGAAGCCTTTTTCTGAAAGAGCTCATTCAGAAAAAAGGCATGTCTGGACAGGGAAGAGGGAGTTCTTTAGAAATAACAGGAAAGAAGAAAAAGCACAGGTTCCCTGGTGGCCACTCCATCCACAGTAATCACAGCTTAAATGCAAGATAGCGTCCATTCAGTGTGGACGCTCTCTTCCGGAAGAAGTTTTTTCAGAAGATCTCTTCTGGAAAAGCTTCTTCCGAAAGAAGCCTGCAGTCTAGACGTAGCCTGAGTGTAGTTAAATGTTTCTATGTTAGGACATTACATCCATTACTATGATTAGATTCAGAGTCCCAGGCATGTGTGAAGCAGGATATTGCGTAATGAATGAAAGAGAAGACTCAGCACTTCTTGACAACCCAGACTGATGTATAACAGGAACAGGCACGTTGACTCTCAAAGACATAATGACAACAACTCCAGGCATTTTTTCAGCTACACAGGGGGCAGGAGAATGAAGGCAACAGAATACTGGGCCAGCTTCATGCCGGGTATAATTATGAAACACAAGGAAAATGAATCCAAAAACCTTAATAAGGTTTATAAATTAACTAAGCCAAGTGGGACAAATCTATCCTTTCCCCACCATCTAAGTCACAGCACAAACCCCACATGTTGTACCTGACATACAACCTGATCCTACAGAGTGATGGGTGACCTCAAGTACATGTGCCTTAACGGCACAGGTTATAAAAAAAACAATCAAAAGCCCGCTGAAGTAAATTTAAATTTTTCCTTCATGGATCCTTAGTGGGATCTTTGATTTAATGGGCTTTGGACCAGGCCAAGAGAGAATACAAGTAGCATGGCTGGAGAAAAGTAGCCGTGGTAAGTTGTGGAGGTTGCAATATGACAGGGAGCTCTAACTCAGGGCTACTCAACACGCAGCCCACGGGCAGCATGTGGCCCATGGCCTGTTTGTTTTCGGCTCGCGGTGAGGTTTGGATTTACATGGAGCTCAACATGTGGCCCACCGGTGGGATCCTTTAAACATGGCCTCCACTAGGAACATGGTCTACAATGGCGAGGTGTCTCCCAGGTGGGGTGAGCATTGAAAGACACAAGCGGATGGGCTGGCTGGAACAGATGGCTATGGTGTCAGCATTTCTAGCCCCCAGGGAGGAGGTGCCAAGAGTGCCGGAGCATTATGGGAAGTGCTTTGTATTCATGCCCATCAGTGTGAAAGAAGCTATTTGCATATATTTACATATATATTTGCATGCATATGCAACCACACTTAAGTGGCCCCTGGGGCTTCCAAAGTTGAGTAGCACTGCTCTAAGTTCTAAATAAGAGTAAAGCAAGCCATCAGCTAGGAAAGGGAAAAGTTGGAAGACACATACCCTGTCTTCACCGCAACCTCCCGCCCCAAAAGCCAAAATATTGGAGGAAGAAATTAGAATAGAAATTAAAGGACTGCTTTTAGTCACAAATCCAATTAGATAGTTTGTATTTTAGATTTACTGTACTGTATTATAGTGGGTTGAATCTTTGTACATATTAAACTTTAAAGTATGAAATGTATCAAAAATATTCACTGAAATCTCCAGTATCAGTGTTGAATCCTACGCTGTGCAAAATTCCCAATGTGCAACATTCAAAGGATTCAGATTTTGTTTTGAGATGCTGGACACAAATAGAACTTTCTACAGCATTGCCTGGACTTTCTCTGTAATGACTGGTTGTTTGCTATACTGTTTCCCTCTTCTCCCTCACCCTAAATCTCTTCCTCTCAGCTTCATTCCTTATTCTCTGCTCTCCCATCCTGTACCTCTCCCTTCTACTTTCCCACCCTTTTCTTTCCATTTAAAATACATCGTCCAATTAGCCACCCAAAATAATGACATTGGAACTAACAAAATGTATATCACATCACATTTTTCATTCTGCTTGTATGTCTCACATTTCCGCCCTCTCTCTTGCCTGCTTTGATATAAAACTCTTTTGGGACAGGGATTGTCTGTCACTCTGTTTGTACAGTGCCTACCACAATGGGACCCCATTCTTGGCAGGCCTTTAAGCATTACCAATGTAAGCAGGGTCTGAATGAACTCTCCCTGGACACTAACTGGGAGCGGGAGACTCTTCCAGAGCAAACTGTATTTACCTGCATATACCTACTCGACTTAGGGTGTGTCTAGACTACAGAGTTTTTTTCGAAAAAAGTGGACTTTTTCCAAAAAAACTTCCCCTGTGTCTAGACTGCTGCCGCCTTCTTTTGAAAGTAAATCGAAAGAACGCGGCTATTTTTTTGACCTCGGAAAACCTCATTTTATGAGGAATAACGCCTTTTTTCGAAAGTGCTTTTTCAAAAAAAGGCGCTATATAGTGCAAACTGTGCTTTTCCGACAGAGAGCATCCAAACTGCCTGAGTGCTCTCTTTCGAAAAAGCGGCTCGCTTTTTTGAAAGTACTGGCTGTAATCTAGACGCTCTCTTTTGAAAGAGGCTTGTAGTCAAGACGTACCCTTAGATGTACAGTAGGGGGAGCGGTATTGCTCAAAATAATCAAATGTGGCTGATATTGATATATCAACAACATTAGTATTGAATACAGGGGTAATGAAATGCTGTGATAGGTTTGCTGTCCTTATTGTATGAATGGCAGGAGCAGAACTGTGCTTCACTGGTCCCAAATGAGAGGCGTCACCCACAGCTGAACAGACTGTATTAAGCCATGTGATAGAATGCCGGAGCCCTGTGAAAATAAGAGGTGGGGACAGTGTCACATCCAGGAGATGTGGACTCTCCATAGAGGTCCCCACACAGGTTCAACCTGTTCCTCCCCACTGTTCAAAGAAAGAGGTAAATAGGCTTCATTAGGAGCATATTAGTTATTTTAAATGCTCAATGAGATCTGAAATCAATTGTGGTGTGATTGTGTTTCTGCCCAGCCTGCCAAGGGATGAAAACATTACAAACAGACTTATTTGCTGAGTCACTGGCAGTAGAAGGTGACTGGCGGTCAGATAGTGAATGAACAGCTGGTGAGATGGCAAAGAGCAGCCAGGCAATGCAAGTGCTCAAGTGGTCGAGCAAGCAAGGTGTCTTCTTTCCCATGTGGAAGGTGAACTTACACAGATGTACCTCTTCATCCTGGGTCCCTGAAGCCAGACATGAACCCCATCTTGCTTCCCCAGCCCCCCCAGAGAGCAAGAGAAAGGCAGTCAGCCTTTGATGCCCTGGGAACGCAGGTGTGCTGCCTGTCCCTGACTCTACCATAAACAGAAACTAGACAGTAAATGGGCTAGCTGATGACTGGGGGGCCTCCCATCGCCCTGATGGCTAGTACCAGTAATTGACACGCCTGCACTGTCCCAGGAGAGGAATCTTCGCCCATCACATACCAGAGGTGCCCATTGTCTGCATTTTCCCAGGTGTGAATTATGCTTTGCACCCTTCGTGGGGAAACTTCCTAATTGGCCACTCCAGCGAGGCCACTAAGTAGTTGTTCCCTTTCTGGGGATTTCTCACTATCCAACTGCAAAGCCAGATCTACAGTGGCCTGAGTGGGGTTTAGGCCCATCTATTATTCCAGGTCCAAGTCCACGGACCCTTAGGGTAGCAGCCTGGGCCAAATCACAGTGGCCCCAACCTTCACTGACATTGCACTCTTATCACAGGAGAACTAATCTAAGTTCAGGCCCAGTAGCTAGGCACAGGGCCGGCTCTAGGCACCAGCAAACCAAGCACGTGCTTGAGGCGGCACATTCCCAGGGTGCCATTCTGGCCAGCCTTAACGCCCAAAGCAGGCCTGCCTGAGGCCACCCAAGGGAATGGGCGGGGCAGCGGAGCCAGAAGCCTGCAGGAGGAGCACATGCTCTTGCTGCCCCACACAGCCGCCTGGGAAGAAGGGTCAGTGCCTCAGTGCTGGGCGCGGAGGAAGGGGAGAGCTGCCTGTCAGCCAAGGGAAGCTTGCAGCACAGCTAATGGGGGTCTCAGTGGAGCCAGCCCCGGTGTGGGATCCCAGCCCTTTCTAGGCACTGCACAGCGGGAGTCACTGTCACGTCCTGAAGCCAGCCCGGGAGCCCCACCGCTCACGCGAGCCTGGGCCCAGCTGCCATCGCCCATGGGGCTCATTGCCCAGGAGATAAGCTCACTTTGCGGGCGGCTAGGGAGAAAGCTACAGAGGCTGCGGCCTGCCCTTGGCCCTGCTCCACACCCTGGGCTCAGCAGAGGTGAGACAGTGCAGTCGCGCCAGCCCCAAACTTGCCTGCTTTGGAGGCCTGCTGTGGGGCGCGCACACAGCAGACCCAAGGATGAAACGCGCTGCCTGTGGCGGATCTCTTGCTAGTGGGTGACCGGCCCTGGTCGCGGCTCACCCGGTGGCTGGATCTGCAGGTGTGTGCACATGGCGGGGAGCGCAGTGGGCTCTGGTGGGGTGTGTGCGCAGCTGGTCCCGTTGCACCGCCCAGAGCGAGTGGCGGGGCGCGTAGCACTTCGGATTAGCGGGGCCCCCGGGTGTTGCATGGCCAGCTTTAGGGGAGGGTGGTCCCGTCCCACACCCCTCTGTGGCCCCCGCGGGGCGCGCAGGCTTCATGGCCTGGCCTCGACTGGGCTGGTTTTTCTCACGCCAAGGAAAGGCGTGGGACAGCCCGAGCCGAGCCAGGAGCAGGCTGGGTGCTCGGGCAGCTCTCTCAGCACCGTGTTGGCTCCGCGCATCTTCCCAACGCCTGTGCCACGCGGAGATGTGCAGCTCTGACCCGGCCCAGCCCGGCTTGGCTCGGAGGGACTTCCCCCGGCCCGGGCAGAGATTTCCCCGCAGGGACTTGCCGCCGTGGGCTCTGCCCGCCTGGCCCCTCCCACAGTGCCCCCCACAGAAGGGAGAGGTCTGAGGAGGGGGTTGACGCGCGTTGCCAGAGGGGCAGGGGGGTTGGCAGGGTCGGGCGGCGCCCCCTGGTTGCCAATTTGTAAACACTGGCCTCGTGCTGTGTGGGGCAGGCTGGCTCCGCCCCCACGCTCAGATTGGCTGGCCCAGCCTGCACACGGGCAGTGGCTGAGGGGGGCCTTGCCTGCCTCGGCTCAGAGATTTGGGGGGGTGGGGAGGAGAGAGGTGTGTCTGCTTTGTTCTGGGAGCTGCGCCACGAACCCCTGGTCTTGCCCGTTACATTTCCCGGCTGTGTCCATGTGCATCCCCAGGGGGACCCGTGCCACTTTCACCCCTCCCCCCAGGGCACTCTGATGTTTCCGTGTGTGCTGTGAGGAGGGGACATGAGGGTTTGGTGGGGAGAGGGAAAGGAGATGGAGTTCGGACATTGTGGGGAGGTGGGAGAGAGAAACGGACTGGGTCCAGTCTGGGGAGGGAATCGGGTTTGGGTGGGAGGGAAGAGAGAGCTCAGGGTGGATTAGGTCGGGGAGAGAAGGGAGGGTGGACTGAGTCCAGTCAGTGAGGGGTCAGGTTTGCCTGGGAGGGAGAGAAGGTGGAAACTGGATTCGGTGAGTGGGTGGGGTCGGGGGGGTCGGGATGCGTGTGGGCGGGGATGTGTGTGGAGGGGAAACAGGATGTAGGCTGGGTTTGGCCGGAGAGTGTGGTGGGAGTCAAAGAGCCACAAGGTAAAAGGGGCGCTTTCCTCCTCAGTGCCTGTCCTGCAGCAGCGGACCAAAGGGGGTTGGGGGGGAGACACAATTTTTTGCTTGGGGCGGCAACACACCTAGACCTGGCCCTGGGTAGGCAGGTGCTCTCTTACCCTCCCTCCGTCCCTGCAAGCATTGAACTGTCTGTCTATTGTACTGCATTTCCCTTTGGCCAACTAGGAATACTGACCGCACGTCTCTAGCTCCAGCAATTGAACTGACTGTCTCTTATTTGGCCCTCTTGGGCCCTGATCAGCTGTTCCCGGAAGCCACTCTGATTGGCTGGTTGGAGGACTCCTCCACTGCTCCTTTCTTAGGACAGGGTACAGGACATTGAGGGCTCCAGCAAGGGACCTCTAGACTTAGTCCACCCTATCACACAGTGTCTAATAAGAGTCAATTGATATGAGAGATTTATGGACATTCTTGCTTCTAGTTGGGTCAGAAAAATGGAAATAGAGTTTCTCATTCCCTCTATTTTGGCATTTCTGGTTCCAGCTTGAAACAGAGATGAAACATTCAAAAATGAAACACAAGGAAAGCATTAAAGAGAAATTTAAACATTTCTACACTCTTCAGGGAGGTTCTGTTCCGGCTTTGCCTGAAATGAACAAAGATTTTATAAAGTGTGACAGGCCCCCTTCCCTTCCCCAAATCCGATGTTTTATGCTGGTCCTGATTTTTCACCCTTTAGAATCAATGGCCAGATAGGATTCAATTCACATGAACAGAACAGGATCAGCCTTCCTGTTAGTGATGGGTCTCTAGGTTTTCAAATAGTTATAACATGAATCTTCATGCCAACAAGAGGAGTCCACTGCTCCACTGTATGCTGCAAAAAGTATAAATACTTGGCTGTTGGCACACCACTATGATCATCTATTCTGCTGCTTTTGTTCCATTATTTCTGTAGTGACTTATTAGTAATACTATTATTATTCCTTCTGCAGTTAATCCTCTAAATCCATTACCAAGGATTAATTGGCACAGAAATTCACAGGTATGTAAGACATGCCCAGAAAATTCTGATATTGTAGGAACATAATAAAAAGTGTAGTTTTGAGACTAATAAATGGACCTGCGGAAAGCAGCATAGTTAGTGAGCAAAATCAGACTAAACAGTGATGGAGAAGGTATTATATCTGGTGTTATTGCACAATAGGGAGCCTATAAATTATGAGTAGCAACACAGTACTATTATAATGAGTTATGATGCATCTGTACCACTGCACTGCTTAGATTTTTCTTCTATTCTTCCCTCTCTGAATTCAGTGAATTTCAATTATATTCCAGTAGTTCAATCAGTACATAGGTTGCCATTTGTAATATCCCTCTTAGATGGGCCACTTATGAAAACTTTATCCCTGACATTTTGGATCAAAAGCATGAGTTTCAGTAATTTGAGCTAAATGCAATTATGCTCTCTTAGTGCCTGCCGCCAAGAACTGACTCATAGTTCTACGGACTGGTCTAGTCATTGAAGCAGGATAAAGATTGAAGCAGGATATGGTTTACAGATACCAAAAAAAGGGGGGCTATTTATCTTTCACTCTCAGGGGCCCGGAGAGCAATTTCTAAAAGGTTAGGTATGGAGAATCTGAGTGACAATATTGAGGGGGTCTATAAAAATAAATGTAAGTGGAGGAATTGAACTATTCCAGGTTTGTAACATCTACTAGTAACAACCACCTGGAATAGTTCAATTCCTCCACTTACATTTATTTTTATAGACCCCCTCAATATTGTCACTCAGATTCTCCATACCTACCTCTTTTAATTCATGGAATTTAATAATGGTGAAATTACAACAATAATACAATGGATTACCACTTAGATACTGCAATGATGTGTGGCAGTGTGAGAGAGACAGAAGCTGTGCCAGATGCAGGAATAAATTTAAAGTGTATGATTTCAAAAGAAATACGTTTATTATGAATTATACAATGACTTCAACTCACGATAAAACACAGTAAGGGACAGATCCTGTTGCCCTGACTTTGCTTTCACTTAAGGAGAGATGCAAAGAATGTTCTGCCTAAGGACTGATTGCAAATGGCAGTAACTGGTCCAATAGCATAATTATTTATTAGTTGTGATACATAAATACCAGCTTCTTCTCCGAGACAGTCATAACGTACAGTCTTGAACTCACTTCTCTTAGTCAACATGAGTAATTGTTACCAAATCTCTGAACAGTCCTATTGAAGTCAACCAGTTGGCATGATTAAAGTCTGCAAGCTGTAGTTGTATATTACACAAGGGACATCCAAGGATGATAAACAGGGCAATAATGTTGATTATTAAGGAGAAACAAGGGTTACATTAAAAGATCTATACTGTTGAATGCACATAATATTTGTTCCTTTACAAATAAAAAGCCTGCACTCATGCTAATATATTATTTTGGGGATTAATAGCAGAAGTGAGAGACCATTACATGCAGAGAGAGAAAATAGTACATAATGAACATTTCTCATTCAATTTTTGAGCTAATTTTTTGGCATTTTAAATGCAAACTTGAAGCTACATAACAAGATTCATTTGAAATTAATCTGGAGAAAGCTGGCTTTAAGGAGTTTTCCTAACTTATATAAGACTGGTCGTTTTTAGTAGCAGAAAACTGCAAGATGAGTGAAATTTTGTTATTCATTTTGAGAACAACAAAATATTTTAATGAGGAGAATCTCTTTAAATAAAAATAAACCCCATGATCAGCACTTGTCACCAATTAATTTCTCTTAGTGGTATTTTTAATTTTCTGTTAAGTGCAGGTCCAGTTTACTGATAAATCAGGCATCATCTACATTGGCAGTACAGAGAATCCATACTGAAAAACTCTAATATTAGCCTAAAATAAATACAAACAAGTAATTTCTTCTTCCCTGAACTTTGTGATTCTCCCATTCATGTGCCAATATATCACTCTCCCTAGTGCTTTTTTACAGTTATGGATGGGATTTCCAGAGTGATTTAGGAAATAATGAGTTTCCTCTACAGCTTTAGCTGAGAACCAGCTGGGTTTTAACTCAAGCCATACAGGCTTATGCACTAAGCTCCAAAGTTTCCAGGTTCGGTTCTGCCTGTTGGTATCACACAGACACAACTGAAAATCCCGTTTGAAAACAGTACTTGATAGGGAAAAAATGAAGATGCCTATGAATACACATACACACTCAAGTGGAAGCTTGTATAACCCTGGCTCCTACTGTATATTTCTCAGACATTGCTCTCTCAGCCTTTTTGAGCAGAAATCTATGGATTTGCATCCAGACACCCTAATCATGCAAACTCAATTTATATGTTAAACAGAAAGCTATTTCAGATATCCCTAAGTCTACTCCTTCCCCAGGTCAAGTCTATTTGACTGTAGTGGTACTTTGAGATAAGTAAGGAGGGCATTTTAGATTTTGATGCTAAAATGATTCAAGGTTTGTCTACACTGCATTCATAGGTGTAATTTCAGCATGTGCAGACGTACTCAAGCTAGATTTGATTTACTTAGCTCAAATAACTATAGCAGTGAAGACATGACAGCAAGGAGACCAGCATGGACCATACAACATCACTTGGATTTCTATGAGTTTATTCAAGCAGCTGCCCCATGTTGCTGCAGCTTCACTGCTATTGTTATTTAAGTTTGCTTAGAGCTAAGCTACCTCAGGTAGGTCATACTGTACAGCACTGTTACTTCACTGTAGTTATACCCTTACACATATGCTAAGCACTATGCACTATGAAGAGACCCAATAACTTCACTTGAACTATACTCAATGTGCACAGAGGTATGCATGTGCAAATCTTCACAGTCACGGGTGAGTCTCTGTGCATACTTGAGTGCCAACTCTGTGACTGCTAAGCAAGTTATTTATACTAAATAATTTGATAAACTTAGCTACTCACACTCAGATTGCAATTTTCTCCACTTGATTCAAAGTTTGAATATATTGGGTAACTTTAAAAAACAGTATCACTCACCACAAACATATACTACAGGATTCAGTCATCAAGTTGCACTGGATATTTGTGACTGGTCAAATAAGTCTCATCATACCAGGAAACTGAAATAATTTCATGTAAGTGCAAGCACTCTACAGCAAATATTTGCAGATGTGAATTTAAAATTCTACTGAAATCCACCTTCCATGGATATCTGTGCCAGCGAAGCTTGATGGCTCAATGTTCATTGAAAGCAAACACAAAAGGCATGCAAACATAGCAAAACCTATTAAAATTCAAATACTAATAAAATATTTCACACTATTTGCTCAGGCAGTTTCACAATATAGACATTCTGAAGATCTTTAATTATGAAATGTCCCCAACAAAAGATTCAAGTAAGGGAAATTCTCAATATTAGTATGATATTTATTTGAATGGTATGGTCAAATTTCAATCTTCTACTCTATAACCCGGCCCCCAAAAAGAAGAGTACTTTTCCCATCACCTGACTAGTCAAATTTAGAGTTAATGTAAATAAAATAAGAATTGACTATGAATTTCAATAATGAACTTCTGTTTTCCTTTATTTGTTTAATGCATTTACTGATATTTTCATTGTAATAAATTTTAGTTATACTTTATTAATATTTCAAAATAAAATAAATATGCCAAAGTACTAGATTCATCACAATACACAAAATAAACAGAGTTTAAGTAAAAGCAGGGAAGAGAAGAGACATCTATCTTCCGGGTCCATTTTAATCATGGACCTCTAAAAAAAGTAAGCCAAACTACTTTAATAGCTGGGCTCCAGTTTAATCATTATTTTATTGCTGCATATTAATTTCTTCCAATAAATTAAATTAAATGCATCAAGATATCTCAAAACAAATTAGCTCTCAGCTGCCTCTGGTCTTAAAGGTCCAAAACATGATTTTGTTTTTACTCTATAGAGTCTATAAATATGCATTAAACATGAAAGAGGAAAAAAGAAAAGTATTATAAGCTCTGGAATGAGCTCTCCATAGCTCATTTACCGTGAATTTTTGTATTTTTGTTAAAGCTTAAGATACTTGCTTTGAAATCTCTTGGGAGCAAATATTTCCAAATGGCAATTGTGTCCCGTGCAAATTACATTATTGCTAGTCTTTATGTCTAGACAAGCATGATAGGATGTATTAATACACAATACACTTTTACTTTATTGATTCCCCCCCATTTTATCTCTTTGCTTTGATGCATATTGTGGCTTATACACACAATTCATGGTATGTTCTCTTATATTATATAAGGGAATATTAATTCTTTCCAACCCTGCCAAAGGCAAACATTACTCAAGCATAATCATGAGTGTTTTATTGGGTTTTGCTGGGCTTCTCAGTGTGGTTCTCTCATGCAGGGCCTTGCATATTTTGCTGAGCTCTGGGTAAGTTTTCAGGGCAAGTTTCCAATGCTTAGGGCACTAACCTGGAACTGGGATGGACTTTAATCCCCTGCTTCACCAGCTCTTGGCTAGTAACTTGATCTCTCGGTCTCAGTTCCCCATCTGTAGATATGGATAATACCACTTATCTCCCTCTGTACATTACAATTGCTGAGGTGTTCAGTTATTATGGTAATAAGGACTACATACATTAGATGTTTCCATTCAGATATAATCTTTTCTCAGAGGGTGTGTCTACACTGCACCGTAAATTGAAAAGATACGCAATCTGAGCGACACAGATTGCACATCTTATTTCGATGCTATTTTGAAATAGCTTATTCCATCATTTGGGGTGCGGTCTACACAGCACCAAATTTTGAAATAAAACTCTCTTCAGAAATGTCCCTTACTTTTCATAGAATGAGGTTTACAGGCATGTTGGAATAGAGAGCCCCAAATAACTGGCTTTCTGTAAAGACGCACGATAGTTATTTCAGGATACTCTGGTATCCCGAAATAGCATTGCAGTGTAGACGTACTGCTATTGAAAACTATACCTTAAAGATCAGTGTCACCATTAATGGAGTATAGTGCTACTCACTCTGAATAAGGGAGACAGAATCTGGCCTTTGAACTATAATGTCATTAGATTGATGAACATTGCAGCCTATAAAAATGTCAGGATGTTGTTTTAAAACTGCACACTAAATATAATGGGAATGATTTTCTACTCATTTACACCACTCAAAACTGGACATAAATTGATGAAGATTACAGATCACACTGGTATCCCTCAGATGAAAATCAGGTCCAATGTCTGTGCTTTTGAAAGATTCTGTCAGGAAATTAGAGCACAAAATTGAATTTTCAAATACACATCTTCTAACTTTCAGCATAACACAGACCAAATTACTTTAACTTCTCTCTATTGTAATGTAAGCATTTTAAATAGGTATAATCATACTTAGTTTCCTATTCAGTACTGTTGGCATCATGAGACACAATTAGTTAGTGTCTATAAGATGCTTTGAAATCCTCAGTGTTATTTATCACTAGCTTGTGCTGTATGGAATAACTGCACTCCTAGTTCCTTCTAAATCGATCCAATTTCGTTTTGCAGGAATTTTTTCTCTGTCGTATCACTAGTGTGCAGCAATATAGCATCTTTGTGCCACTTTCATTCCACAAGCTTAGCCATGCCAGTGTTAGTAACTTTCCTTCCCAACATTCAAGTCTAAAATCCTCTCCAGATCCTTATCTTTGGTCCATAGACAGACATTTGATGCCGCAACTGGGAATGCTATCTGGTCTGTGTGGAAGCCCTAGAGATTGAGTTATGCATCTTTGGCGCAATTATTCTCACAAGTGAGTCTCTCGGTTACAGATCAGAAAAGAGGCATTAGTGAACGTCCTTATTTAAAATCTGTGTATAAATATATTATGATAAATTAGTGGGATTTCCTCCCTCCTTTCAATCTGAGTGAAGTGGAAGAGAGGATCTCATAAGTGCTGGAGGAAAAAAACCCAGTTGGCATATATAGAGAGACGTATGTGACAAATATGCCAAAGATGACCTTTTGACTCCAAAGAGTTTTCAAGATAATTGATCTACACATATGTTATCAGATGGCAAAGCAAATTATAACTAGCCACTAAAAGCACTTCTAGCTCACTAAATGATGTCCTGACATATCAGTACGTTATTAAGGCAGTATCTCTTTCCTTTGGGGTTCACGTCATAGTGTATTTTCCCTGTAAATTCTGGATACACCAGGGAGGGGCGTGGGGACAAAAACAAAAGAAAAGACAGGTTTTTTTTCCTTTGAAAAATCTCACTAGTCTATTTTCTAAATTTGTTGCCTTGCTTCTGCAGGGTTTCCTGCCTGGCATATACATTATAGTGTAGGATAGTGTGTATTTTTCTAGATAAAGAAAATATAAAAACCTCTACATTTAGAGCTACAAATAATGATTGAGATGCTCATTTGCTCCTTGATGCATAACATATATATCAAAAGTGGACAAAGTCTCTAAACATTTAGATGTTGGGGTAAAAAGAGTGGGAAATGAGAGGGAAGAAGAAAGGGACCAAACAAAGCCACAAGCCTGAAGAGCTCAGGAGGGTGGTAAAACGTATAGTGGCAAGATACCTATTTTCCCTTGCCAGCACATTCCCCTTTGGTGACATGGTGGGCCTGGATTTATCAGCCTTAACTTAAGCAGGATTTGCCTTCCCCTTTCTGTGCTTCCTTGTTTGTATATTCAGAGCAGATCTGAGGATCGGTGTAAGGCAGTGTGATGGATAGCAGGAGTGCTGGCCAGCACCCAGTGATTAACGGGTTAAACTCAAATAGCTAGCAGAGGGAGGTGGCAGGGAGCCAGAAGAACCAATGGGATACAGTGCTGAAATCTGAATTGTATAAGATACCTTGCATGCTTTTTTTGTGTGGGGAGTTAAGCCAGGAGTTGAGACACAGAATGATTTAAACCCAGACAGGATTACCATGACTCCAAGGATTTTGGGGCATGGAAGTGGACTGAACCAGGAAGGGGTTGTGAATAAATAAAGGGAAAATGTGTATTTAGCTGCGATCAGGGCATTTGTCTTTGTTTTATTAGTTTGGTTAAACTTCTCTGTGTGAATCTATGCCTTTCCTCCCCCTTTTACTATCTAAGGATATGTCTACACTTGCCCCCTAGTTCGGACTAGGGAGGCAAATGAAGCATACCAAAGTTGCTAATGAAGCACGGGATTTAAATATCCCGCGCTTGCATTTTGACGTCGACATTTTAAAATGCGGTCGCCGATTTAACACGCGTGTAGGAATCGATCCAAAACCCTTTCCTCGAGTTAACCTTTTGCTCCTTGTTGCACAAGGAGTAACAGTTAATTCAAGGGAAGGGTTTTGAATCGGTTCCCACATCTGCGTAGTTAAATCGGCGACCGGCATTTAAAATGGCGACCGGCAGCAAATATGCTAATCAAGCGCGGGATATTTAAATCCCACGCTTCATTAGCAACTTCGGTATGCTTCATTTGCCTCCCTAGTCTGAACTAAGGGGCAAGTGTAGACATACCCTAAGAGAGTACCCAGAGATGTTCTGTGTTTTATTTGTTTTACTCAGTTGCTCTGCAACACTTAGCAACCAAGTATGTTTTATCAAGTATATCTTTTTGTTCTGCTGATAAAATCACCCTTTTTAAGGTGATGATTTGATTCTGGTGTCCTGGAAAGAAGCAGGTGGTCTGCGTGTGTGTCTGCCTAGCCTGAGAGGTCAGCTATCAGATATACAGTTTGTTTTCTGTGCTTTTTGTTTCTTTTTTCAGGCTCTCTTAGGGCAAAAGAGTACCCCCGGGGAAGGAATTCAAGTGTTCCTTCCTATTTTGGGGGGGGCAAAATCACTTGATGGTGGCAGCTACCCACCTAAATCAGTAAATCTGTGACTCTGGGGAGTTTTTGTAAGCAGAGCCTATAGAGGGAAGGTATTTAAGGTCCCTTGTGGACCCCCATCTTCTGCACTCAGAGTGCCAGAGTGGGGAACAGCCCTGAGAGGCAGTGTTTCTCAAAGTGGTCTGTGGACCCACCCTGAGAAAGCTGCTACCAGGCCGCTCTGGTTTGTTTACTTTGTTCACCGTTTGCAGCCAAAGGGAGCTGCAGGAAGTGGAATGGCCTGGGTCACACTGCTTCCCAGAGCTCCCTTTGGCTGCAAATGGGGAACTGCAGCTGAGGGGAGCCACGAGGCTTCGTGGCTGCGGAGCGGATAAGTAAACAAAACGGAGCAGCCTGGTAGCAGCTCTCTCAAAGTGGGTCCATGGACCATTTTGAGAATCACTGGTTTAAGGGATCATCCTCCACCTAGCAAAAAGAAAAGTCTCAAACAAAAACCCAGTGGAGAACCTTTTGCTGTCCCCCTTACTAGAATAGGGTGCTGTCCTGTTGGGACGTCAATCCTTCCACTAGCCCTGGGACGTCAATTCTTCCACTAGCATGCATTCAGGTTTGGCTGTCTCCCTTAATTGGATTCAAGTGTCCCTAATTGAGCTGAGGTAACTCCTTCTCAGCTTGTGGGAATAAGGGCCTTTAACATTCTAGGACAATGAGGAGCAATGTAGGCTAGTGAGTGGGCCACATCTCAGTGGGCCACAAGATTGTGGTAACCAAGACAATCTCCCAGGATAGGGTAGTTTTGCTAATTGTGCTTGCTTACCTAGAATTTGTAACATGGGCCAACTGAACTGTAGCATCACTTTGATTGGATGCAATGGTAGCACACAACTCTCACAATGTTGTGTGCAATCAGAACACACGTGCCCTTGCTTTATATGTGCATTACATTTGTAATACTATGGGGGAGGGAGGGAACCCAGAGTCTAGCAACCCTGTGCAGGGGCAGCGCTGAACAAAATGTCTTCTGGGCTGCACTAAGAACCCCAATGGGCTGCAGCATGCCCACCCCTATTTTGTGGCTAATATATCAGCCTTTCAGGACTCTCTTGAAGCCATACAGCTTGATTTTGTCACAGTATCTACTTTAACTACATGGTTATCAATTCCAATCTGGTCCAAGTTAATCAGGACTAAAATATGTGAAGTGAACTAGTGGTGTAAACCCAATGCACAGTAGTCAGCCATATAAATTGGTACCTTTGCTGGCACTTTCAAAGTGGCCAAAGATGAATGGCCTATAGAAATCAACCTGTTTTCTCACTCCCAGTGACACATTCACGAGGAAAGTGGGAGAAGTATGCACAGCTGCTATGTTACTACTAAGCACTAACATAGCACTTTACGTTTTTAAACTGCTCTATAAATATTAAATTTATCTTTATTACACCCTTGTGCGGGACATAAATATAATCACTCTACCTCTTCTTTCTGAAAACACAGGGTTTCATTGTCCAGAATCATAAGTTTTGCACTGTTCAGAAGGTCTAAATCCTTTTCATGTTTTAGTAAAGTCTCATTTTAAGTGGGTAAGATTTTGTTTTTATATTTCTTAAATCCCTGTGTTTTTCCCATCTCAACTCACTTTTGTAGATTTTCCAGTCATTATCAGAAGTTATTAGGAAGAATTAATCTTTACAGCTTTCTGAATACCAAGTATGCTCTGTGATGGATGGGGAGAAATGTGTCTAAATGAAATAGGCAGAGGTGGGGAAATGATTTGTGACGAGTTTTTTTTTAAAAACCAGCCTCAGGCTAAATTTTCAAAAATGTGCACATAAGATGCATAAATCCTTTTACATAGTCTTTCTTGCCCGCAGAATGGCCATGATAACAGCACATGTAGTTGTAAGCAGAATTTTAGGAAACTAGCCAGTTATGGGTATGATTTTATATTTTACATCCAACTTCAAGTTTTCTTGCACAAGTTAAACCTGCAATTTTGAATTTTTTGCCACAATTTTTTAAAAAATTGGCAATTACAATGATAGATCATTCTCTGAATAGTACTGTATAATATGTCAAAAAAAGAGGAGCCTTTGCATGGATTGTAGAGTCAATCATAAATGTGAGATGGCATTGAAGCAGTTTTATAAAAAATCATTTGTATTTAACTTTAAAACATCAATACATCTTTTCTAACGGGCTGAAAGTTTATTTCATGTGTTTTATTGTGACTATAACTATAGGTAATGTAGTCATGATAGTGACCTCCTGTAAGCAGGCAACCTCTCCTCTAAGTCACCCCTGCATACCCAGACACATCACTGCAGGGGACTTTGTCTTTCATCCCCAATCCACTCCTCAGTGCCAATTCTTTGGCCTGCAATGGCATCTTTCATTTTGTGTCTCCTCCTGACCCCTGGCTTTGCACATGAAATTTTTAAACCTCTTCTGGGATAGCATAAACAAAACTAAAATACAGAGTCAAACAAAACTCCAAATCTTCCATCCCTCTCAAGAGATACTATAGTTCCTAGTAGTTCTTGTGAATGCATTCAACCAAACTTACATACAAACACACACGCACCTACACAGCTCCTAGCCCCAAAACAAAACAAGGAGGCAATGGGTTCCAAGCTTGCAACATTTTATATTTGAGGCTAGACTAATACTTTTCTTTAAGTCTGCCATGATCACCATATTCTCCTGATGATGCTTTCTAGATACCATTGTCCTAGAACTCAATCATCTCAAGTCAGATGATCTTACCATTTCATGTTTGTTATGTACTTGACTATGTGTCTGGCTGATAACTTGTGATGCATTTTGTAAATTGTGAGAGAAACTGTCCTGACAACAAATTCCCAGTTATTTCCCATTTTTATCCAAATAAACTGCTTCAGTGTTGCCACTCATCATGATAGTAGTTTTAAGTATTTGAAATTATAGCTTTCCAAATACAATTTTCAAGAAACACTTAATGTATTCATTTTTCTCTCTTTAAAGTCAATAATAAAACCATCCTTCAGTTCAAGTCTGTTTTGGGTGGAAATAATGGGAAACGGTGGCATTTCATGAGGTTTATATTGGAAGCCAGGCAAAAAAGGGTAGTTTTGCCTCAAGGTTGTAAAAACTTTCAGATAAACTCAGAACAAAACTATGGCTGTGGAAACCTCAAACTGGTACCACAATTGTCAGTCATCTTACACAAATCTTGAAACAAGTTCACCAACACAATGGAGAGATCTAAAGCTGAATGTAATGGAGCTTTCCCAGTTTATAGCAACAAAGCTTTCCTGATCCATATCAGCTGAGTTTTATTACACAAGCATACCTACTGAAAAATGTCAAACACTGTGCACTTCTATAGTGCCTTTATATTAAGTGCTTACAATATGCTAGTGACACTCAATTTCACATATAATGTATGTGAATAAAATAGTTATATAAATTACACACATAACCACATTTAAAATTCTCCATGCCTTTAAAAATTGGGGGTACTGTCTGTTAGTAGTAGCTGGGCCAGTATTATATTATACAGAAGTACAAAACATTAACAATGTTGTTGTAAGAAACATGTTTAGGCATCCCCCACTTTGCTGCTTATTTAATCGTAGAAAAAGGCACAGAATTCAGACCCATATTTTTAATATGCTGCTTTGGCTTTCAGGTCTTGCTTTTTTTTGTTTTGTGAATTTTTTTTTCTTTTAGAAGATTTTTTTTAAAAGCAATGCTACTCTATTTTCTCCCTCTCTCAAAAAAAGCAATAAAATACTTGAGAAAACAAATCACAAATTGCAGAAAGTTCCCAACTTAAAAGCCTCTAACTATTACAAGATTAGATTTTCATGCCTACAGTACATTGCTGTCTCTTCATGTTCTGTTAGAGAAATAGGATAACTATGGGAAGAAAAAAATAGAATGAAGGTGGGTGGTATATATATATATTTAATAATGCAATTATTTTAAATTATTTTATATTTCCAGAAGATTATTTAGGGATGAACAAAGAAGGATAACGTAAAAATACTTTACAGAAATTTTCTTTCCTTTCATTATCTTGTCTTATTTTCTTCCTGCCTTTAGGTATCAGAATACTATACTAGGAAAACAGATGAAACTCCCACCAAAAGCATTTATTTGAAATGAGCTCTATTAGTTTTGCTGGCACTGATAGGTTAGCTCTTTGCACAGACAGCCCTCAGTTTCCAGCAGCTGATTGTCTAATGAGATTGCAGAGCCTTTGGCCATTATCTTTGAAAACTCATAGATCAGGGGAGATTCTGGATGATTGGAAAAAAGGCAAATATAGTGCCTATATTTTAAAAAAACAAGTGGAGGAAAGGAGAATCCAGGCAACCAAAGACATCTCAGCCTCAACTCAGTCTCTGCAAAAATCATGAAACAGGTCCTTAAGGAATCCATTTTGAGACACTTGCAGCAGAGGAAGGTGTTCAGGAAGAGTCAACACAGATTCACCATGCTTGACTAAACTAACTGCCTTCTATAATGAGATACCTGACTGTGGGGAGAGTGAATATGGGGAGAGTGGTGGACATGATATACCTTGACTTTAGCAAAGTTTTTGATATGGTCTCCCACAACACCCTTGCCAGCAAGTTAAAGTAGTATGACTTGAATGAACGGTCTACCTGGTGGATAGGAAGGTGGACAGATTATCAGGTTCAACGAGTAATGCTCAACAACTAGATGTCTAGTTGGCAGGTGGTATCATCGGAGCTCCCCAGGGGTCAGTCTTGTTCCACATCCCTTTAAATGATCTAGATGATGTGATGGATTGCACCCTCAGCAAGTTAAATGATGACACTTGGCTGGGAGAAGTGATAGATTCACCGGATGGTAGGGATAGGATCCAGTGTGACCTAGATACATTGGACGATTTGGGTAAAAGAAATCTGATGAGGTTTAACAAATGCAGAGTCCTGTGTTTAAGATAGAAGAATTTTACACACTGCAACATGCTGGGGACGGACTGGCTAAGCAGCAGTTCTACAGAAAAGGACTTGTGGATGACAGTGGACAAGAAGCTGGATATGAACCAACAGCATGTCCTTGTTGCAAGAAGACTAATGGCATACTGCGCTGCATTGATAGGAGCAGTACCAGCAGATAGAGGGAAGTGATTATTCCCCTCTGTTCAGCAGTGTTAAGGCCACATCTGGGAGTATTACATCCAGTTTTGTGGCCCCTACTAAATAAAAGCAAGTGGACAAACTGGAAAGAGTCCAGCTGAGAGCAATGAAAATAATTAGGAGTCTGAAGCACATGACTTATGAGGAGAGGATGAGGGAATTGGGCTTTTTTAGTCTGCAGAAGAGAAGCGTGAAGGGATTTTAGAAGTAGTGGTGATTCCAGACAGGAGGGAGGCTTTTCTCGGTGACAGCAGATGACAGAACAAGAAGCATATGATGCAGTGTTGACATAGTCTAAATCAAAACTGGATGGTTTATGCCGCTCTGGGAGTGGGAGTGAAGCTCCTTAATTTCAAAGTGCATTCATACTTCAGTAATAATCGCTGCCTTTTCACCCAACAACCTATGAGTTGGGCAAGGAGGGGGAAATGCACAATAACTAGAATGGATGCAGAATGTCTACCTCAGGTTTCCAACAATGCTAACACCTTACAGGTCAAAGATCAGATAAAGTTTCTAGAGACTGGAAATCATTGTTTTAAAACCACGTGTCACTCGAAGTTCAAAATATTTTACAACATTTAAAAGAACAATGCAGTAGCAGGCATGAAAGGGAAGAGACAAGAGAGAGCGAGAGCTGATTACATTAGTGCACCATAAAATACATGTAACCAATGTGCTTTCGTTTTATATTCCTGTGTAATCACAGTATAAGTACACTTTTCATGTTGTTCAGGTTAGCTACAAATGCCTACATTCAGCATTTTCACATTATTGTGTAGATAAAAAGTTGATAAACTTATAAAAAACTAGTGTACAATTCAGTTGCATGTTGATAGAAATTACAAGAGTACCATCTTATGAGTCTAAATCTAGCCTTTTATTCATTTAAGCCATTACATTTTGCCGGAAGAAGAATAGACACCTCTGAGGATTAAGATCTCATATATAGTCTCTTTCACTTGTAAACCACCCATTTAAATCTCACCACTGACAGAAATGAGCAAAAAATACAAATCAGTTTCATTTTCACAATGTTTCTCCTTTTTTGTTTCCTGAAAATAGACCATTTTCAAAAATGAGAGGCACATGAAATTTCACATTTTTCATTAGACAACAGGAAGGGATAACTATCCGTCTGTAAAACAGAAAATGCTAACCTTTTCCAAATTGCGTAAGTACATTTGAGGTGAGCAACAATTTGTGTATAAAACCCGCTGAATTTTAAAACACGGCACCTGTGTTTAGAGGGAACCCTTTTAGTATGACTCCTCAAGTACCTTGGACTAATAATTTGGGGGTAAAATTCTTCAGTGGCAACTGTTTAAAACTGCTAATAAGTCTACCACATTAGATGTCACTCTGTAAGAAACAGAGTACTCTTCAACCTCTGTACTCCTAATCAGGGAACACCCGTGGTTTGGAGAATGAAGCGGCTCTGTGCACTGCCACTCTCCCTCCACCCAGGTGGGAGAACAGCAGCACAGCAACACACTTCCCCTGCAGCTTTTCCCTGCCACTCCCATAGCTGCAAGGGGCAGTGCTGAGAAGAGGGGGCAGAGCCATTTGTGACCCCAGGAGAGGGGCATAAGGTAAGTGCCTTACCCCCTTTCTCCCTCACACCCAGACCCCACAGTGCCCTCCCTGGCACAGCAAAATCTTTAATCTGACATACACAATTTCCCAGGGTTGCTGGATTAAGGAGGTCCAGTGTAATAAGGACAATGCAGGTGAAGTAGGAAAAGGTGCTCTTTTGATGCCGTTTATTACCTGGATATCACCACCACACATGTAAGATCTATAGCCTAACCTACAGGGGCTTTACTATTATTAGGCAAGTGATTGATGACTTTGCTAAACCTCCTTCAAAGGGTACAGATTGAGCCCACTATATATACTGCTTGAAGTTTAGTTTAACACAGATGCCCACTGTCTTAGGTAGGAAGACTGCTAGAGAAAACGGCTTCAACTTCAGCTTCCCACATATTCCAGAAGCAGGATCCTCACAGATACCTGCAGAAGGACTTTGAAGGAGTCAAAGAATGGAACATGCCACAGAGGTGACATTTCCTCCTTTAGAACACTGCTTTCTTGTGACTGTGGCACACAGAAAGGGTAGCATTTGTGTCCTGGAAATACACAGAGAAAACATGGGGAAATCCTACTGCTCCAAAGGAACCAGATCTGGTTTCCAATTGTACATGCACAACTCCAAAGGTCTATTAATTTAATCTTAAAACACTGGTTCATAAGCACTTATGATAGAATTGACAAAACTCACATAGGAAAATAGAGGTTTTGCTCTCTTAAATTATGATCTGCACTTGAAAATGGCTTATGCACAGAGAAACGGAGGCCATAACTCTAAAATATGGATCTTTTAATAATTTACTCAGTCTCTTGCCAATGTAATAAGTTATTGCATCCCCATTAGCATACTATCAGGCACTATTGCCCAGGGAAAGAACCAGAAGTAAGGAAACTAGCATCGGAGTTTTTCACCAAGTAATTCTAAAATAATAATGGGTTTGTTACTATGTACTATTACCTTTAGATAAGTCGCCGTTTATTTGGTGCTGATAAAACGGATAAAAACATAAGGGTATGAGTTGGAAAATCTGGAAAATTGGGTGTGAAAAAATATATCTTTCAAAGAAAATGAGAAATGAGTCAGCCATTCTCTATCCACTGCTTTATAGATCACTGCTTTATAGATAAACAACCTCTTGTTATTTCTTTATGTAGTTCTTGACAGAGGAGTATAGCAATGCAGTTTTCAGCCCCTGGTAGCATCTGAGTTCACATGGAGTATGTTGAAAATAAATTATTCATCTGTTAACAGAATTCATTACCAGGATCTGATAGTATATGGCTGAATTGCCTTATGGGATTCATCTCAAATAATCTTTTGTTTCATATTTGCTTGTTTCAAACCCAAAGGTGTTGGCTTCTTTACCACTAAACAATTCTGCTTCAAACCTAACCCCACCCTCCAGGTCCATTAATTATTCTGGCTTCATTTTCCATTTAGTTGCAAATTGGAAATGAAGAATAGCCTGACTCATTTTCTGGGTGCAATAATTATTAGTTAACTAAAATATTATATGTTTCTGGTTAGTATAACAACAACAGAACTTTAAAGATAGCTGACACAAAGAGTGTGTTTAATAATGTATTAATCAATGCAATAGTTTCCAAAGGGAAGTGGTAGAAACTGCTTTGCTTGGGTCACTGAAACCTGGACTGAACAATATACAATGAAATGCTCCATAGGGGACTGTTGGGCTGAGGCTGACCCCGCCCAGCCACCTGACTGGAAGCCGGGGGCAGGGCCAGAGCTATAAAAGCCCAGGCAGGGCTGAGCCTGCAGAGGGGCCAAAGGCTTGGTCAGGGCTCCCAGCCTGGGAGGCTGGGATGGAGACCTGGCTTGGCCTGGCCCTCCAACCTTCTTAGAGCCAGAGGCCAACTAACTGCTCTCAGCCTGGGAGGCCGAGGCCTGGCCGGCCCGCCTACCCTAGCAAACCCTGCAGAGGACCCAGAGGGCCAGCCTGACTCCGTGCCCCTGCCCAGGAACCACGAGAAACTGCTGCCACTGCCAAGGACAGAGGCTTGGCCCGAGATCCCGACAGAACCTGGCCCTGCGGACTGGACCCGACGCCTGACCCTGCCTGCACCAGGAGACCAGCTAAGCCCTGCAGACCTGAAAGCAACGGAGGACTGGACCGGACTGCCGGGACCCCAGTGCGACGAACCCACCCTGGACTTCCTGACTGCACAGTCAGACTCCCAGGTACCGGCTGAGGGGGAGATGGGGACTGGCCCAGGAGTTAGTGGGGGCTGCTAAAGGCCCCAAGGTTGGTGAGTTTTGGGCTGGTTGCTGCTCCTGGGCTGGGGCTCCAAGGTTGCTGCTCCTGGGCCGGGGCACAGTGGAGTGGGTGGGCCTACGCACTCTCCCCCTTCCCCCGCCACCTACCTACCAGGTGGCAGTCTCCTCCTCCTTGCCACCACCACAGGCAATTGGCCTGCACCCTTCCTGAACAAGAAGCCCCCAAACCTGCTGTGCTTGTTTGTTGACACGCCCTGAACCAGGGCTTGGCCTATCCCCAACAGGGACTTTGTTGACTTGCTGCCCACCCTGCACCAGGGCCAGGCCTATATCTATATCTATCGATCGATATAAAAGCAGACTTTGTTGTGTGCCGCCTGCCTGAAGGAAGGCCAGGCACAGACGTCGGGCTTGGCTTAAAGGGACAGTGTAGTGGGGCGGAGTGGCCGCCCACTGACGCGGAGGAGGAGGAACCCCTCCGGGAAGCCAAGCCAACTACAGGGACAATATTACCTAAAGATTAGTTTGTTCCATAAAGTCCAAAACTAGTGAACCATGACTGTCTAACACTCTTTAACCCAGGGGTCTCAAACTCCTGGCTAGTTGGTCATCTACAGCCTGAGCGCTTCCCCAATCTAGAACCTGTGAAAAAGTTATTTTATTGAGTCAACGTGGCTGCCTTCCAGCCCCAGTGCCCACATAGTCCCAGCTACAGAGGGTGCCACTCAGTCTGGGAAGCTGTGCTTGTTGCCCGTGCTGTGAACTTCACTGGCCAGAATGGTGCCTGATCTGATGCACTTCTGCAGCCAGTAGTCTGGGGCTGGTGGGTTTTGGGGATCCCAGCGGAGGACACAGATGTTAACTAGGAGTTCAGGCAGGATCCCAGTGCAATGGCACAAATGTTAGCAGGGGGAGGGAGGCCTCAAAGCACAAGGACATGCAGGGCTTTGTAGGCCCTAGGCACACTCAATTGTAAGCTCTTAAATTAGATTATATATAAATATGTAAGGGAGAAATGCCCTGTCTCCTATATGCCTAATTGTATGTTTTACCTGTATGTTGTTTCCTGACTAAAGACAGGAAATTATTCAGTTTGATTTAGCAGTTTTCTTATTTTCAAGGCAATTATGATTCTTTGTAGGCCCTAAGCTTTTTCGGAAGGCCCTAGGCACTGTGCTTGTTGTGCCTAATGGATAATCTGGCCCTGAGGATATGGGGGTGTCAGGGTGGGGACTCAGTTTAATGTCTTTTGTAATATCCTAGTCTTTGTCTGGGCTCCCAGGCACAGAGGGAAACACTATCAAACTGCATGTACGATACTGCCAAAACAAAAACAAAGAATTGTTTCTTGAAATCACAGATAAAATTATACTTGGGGATCTTTTTTATTTGGTATCTGGTGTTTGAGGTCTTTCTAGTTTTTCTTCACAAATCACAAGACCTAAAATCTTCATTAGGATGAACAAGTTAAAAAAACAGCACTTCAAAAGGGCAGTGCAAGCAGAGCTGGGGACCAGCTGGGGACTCCAGCTGATCCCAAGCTCCGCTTGTGCTGCTCCTTTGAACTGCCACTCCAGCACCTTAAAGGGGCAGTTCTGCATGGAGCCCGGGGTCAGCTGGGAAGTCCAGCTGACCCCAGGCTCCATGCAGTGCTGCCCCATTGAAATGCCTCCCGTTGCGGCATTTCAAAGGGGAGTTGCACGCGATTAATTGCAATTAAAATTTTAAATCGCTTGACAGCCCTATAATCGACTAATTCAGGGCAATTACAGTTGATAGCCTGCACAAGACATGATCTGGCTTAATTCTTATAATG
The DNA here is from genome assembly GCA_019425775.1 of Rafetus swinhoei. NCBI lineage: Eukaryota > Metazoa > Chordata > Testudines > Trionychidae > Rafetus > Rafetus swinhoei. Next base: position 163,380,106 of record CM033424.1, read on the forward strand.
TGCCTGGGGCTTTCTAGGGGGAAAAAAAGCCCCAATTATCAGGACACTTGTGATCCAATCAGCAGAGTTGACATCGCTGACATATAGTCAATTTCATAAAATGAGCTAATAGCTTTGCAGCTTACCCTATGGATGGGATGGATCTGTCCCAGGCCACAGGTACATACCAGCAGCAGGAAAGAGCTAGTAGAGGAAAACCATTCTACCCTGCTGTGCTGCCATCAGGTGGGGCTGGGAGACAGGTGGAGGGAGGGGGGAATGCACAGAGACTCCTCCCCCTCTGAGTTCTGCCAGTGGAGGTAGCTGACAGTGTGCTAGGAGGATTTGAGGACTTGCACTGGCCATAAGGTAAATAGAGTTTGACACCCTCTTCTGCAACCCCAATTTATGATGCTTGGAAAGTTTGTCAAAAACCAAAACACAAGTCCCATTAATTCTTTCCTGCTTCTATGATCCACTCAGAATGGGGCCATCCGGAAACAGGTGATAGCACCTTGAATCTGTGAGCTGTTCTGAATCAGCTTTGGCAGTACTTATAACATCGGAGGGTTGTTATAACCTGCACTATGCTTACATCTACCCTATAACCTTCAGTAGCAAAGTGAAGTCCTTAAAGATATATATGGAATCCAATAATCAGAATAGTGAAGGAACTCCTCCCCACCCTTCCTTGGACATACTCCATCCTGAGCCCTATTCCACCCCTTCTTGAGCCCTATTCTGAGGCACTTTTCAACTGGTCAGTCATGTCCATCTCCTTTGCTTAACTTGGGCTGGATTATAGAAAAGAAATAGTTGCATAAAATTCAAAGATTATACCATCTCTGCTCTGTCCGATCTGTGTCTGTCTTTTAGACTCCAATCCTGCATTTATGCATGAGTAACTTTACCCATGAGATTAGTACCTCTGAAGTTGGTGGAAAGACCTACAGCCACAATCAGGCAAACCCTGACTTACGACCGCCCGCATTTACGACCTTTTTTTAATGCGAGATAGCTCCTAACCCCCCCCCAATTTACGTCCACAGCTCGCATTTACGACGCTGATTGGGCCTATGGGAAATAAGGGTTCGACTTACAACAGCTTGACTTATGACTCCGGTAACCAATTAGGTCGTAAGTGCGGGAGTTGCCTGTACATGTAAGCATTTTGGGGATTAGGGTCTGAGTCAAGTGTTTGTTTTGCAAATCGCCACGCTCTCCAAACACAACATTCAAAGTCTGTCATTCTTAGTGACCATGGTACTATTACGCTGCCACATATTATCATCCAATTTTTTTTTTCAGCCAAAGAATCAATTGCATCAGCAAAAGAAAATGCTGTTGACAACATCTCACAGATCACAGAACAGCTTGGGATTTAATGGCACTTACTGTGAATGACTTCATATATTTTTCTTTCTATTGATATTTTAGAATCACCAGAAAACATTGTCTTCCTGCCAGAAAGAGAAGACTGAACAAGTGAGATCCAAGAACACATGGCTATTTGATACCTATCCTTACAGGGAACAGAAAAGGAATAATCTTTTAGGATTCTTATATTCATGTGCTGATTAAATGAATGTATGATGGGTACAGCCTCTCTGGGCAGCTGTTCTTTCCTGTAGAACTGCCAGCTGACTTCTCTATTTATGCTATCAAAAGCCTTAATTACTTTAATGAAAGTCACAGACTGCAGTTAATGTAACTTGCTTGTTTTTCATGAAGTTGGTGGAACAAAGATTATACTGATATTATGCACCCCTCACTATGAATGCATGCAGAGCAGAGAGAAATTTGGGAATTCTTTTCAGAGAGAAATTCTGACACTTCAGCATTTGTTCTTGTCCTGAATCAAAATGAAAAGTTGAAATTTTGAAATATTCCAGAGAAAGGAAAATGTAAAAAAAACCCAAACAAAAAAACCCACACCAATTCAAAACAAAGTACGTTGACATTCCCCAAATCTAAAAGCTTCATTTCAGTATTGAACTAACCTTAACACGCTTGATTTTTCAGTCATTTCAATATTAAACTGCATTTTAACATCATAGCACAAGGCTTCAGGGAAATTGGAGTTTCAGAGCCTAATTCCCGCTCCCACCATGCAACTCAAAGGAAATGCACACAGCATTACGAGAAGATGTCCTCTAGGGAGCCTATCCCAAAGGAGAAAATGAAGTCCCAAATGTCAGCATATAAATGTTATTGTTTGTTTAACTGATTCAAACAAAAATGTTTGTCAGTTCAAAAAAATAAAATATTCTGAATTAGGTCAAAATTACCCACGCTTAAATATTCCATTTAGACTTTCCCCCATGCAAAAAATCTGAACAAAATTTCCTTAGAAAATTTTAAAAACTTTCTGCATTTTTCTGTTAGAAAAAAAAAATCAGAATCATCCCAATGGAAAATTCAGAATGAGTTCTAACAGACTTCCATTAAGAAAAATATTCCTTTTCTTATAATTGATTTTTGTTTACAAGAAACCCCCAAAATCCTAAACACACAGGTCATGGGAAAACAAATAAGAATAAAAAATAGCTAGCTCAGTCTGGAATGAGTTAGCCACATAAAAATCAGTCAGCCAATGGGACCAAAGAAGTCTCACCCTACACAGAGCCTCCAGAATTCCATCTCTCTCAACTTATCCACAAAGCCCTAGAACTGACTCTAAATACCAAGGCATATTGGACAGGGGGAAGAGAGTCAAATGTCTTTTCACAAAGATGCTTTAACACTCATTACTAATCCTTTCTGGCCTACTTCTACTCAGTTCCACTAGCAGAGCAAGAAGAGAACCCTGTGTTTTAGGATATAACACTACCACCATTTATACAGTATTTTTATATCAACTGCTTTGAGATGCGGGTAGATTACCAATGTTACCCTTATTTTACAGGCAGGAGTAACTGAAAGCAGGTAAATTAAGGGATTTTTGAAGGTGACCTAAGAATCAGGTGTTAGAGCTGGGAATAGAACCCACACCTCCTAAGTACCTATCCACTAGGAAATATTGCTTTAAAGATATAAATTATCTTCTGTCAGTAAATAGTAATGACAAGTCATCTTAACTCACCAACTGTTATTTTTTTATCACTCTTTCTGTAACACATTTGCTGATTATATTACTTTATATTCAAGAGATCAGAAATTCACTTTCAGCTAATATGCAGGAAGTTAACTCAAATATTTATTCTGCAAAATTATATAAACATAATTCCAGATGTATTATAAATGAATATGTCCTTTGTTACACACACTGAAAGGCTTTGTTGATTTTACATCTGATCTTAGATTTGTTTGACTTAAGCTGCCAGAATTTGGAAAAATGACCTGTTCTTCCTAGGGGGAAAAACATCATTCTGTTAATAATTATTATATGATTATATGAATCTGCTGCAAATTAAACACAAAGTTTGATCTCATCACTGACTGTGTAATAAAAATATACTTAAATATGTGGTTTGGTGCTAGAACGTTCTTTAGACCTAACTTGTCATGTTATGAACTTTCTGGGAACTGGAGTTCAAACAGTCCTTTGTTCACTTTTGTATAAAGTGTAAAGTAATACAGGTTACACCTACCTAAATCGGGATTCTCTCATCCACCAACATCCATGGTCCACCAGGACCACAGATATTGCTGAACAAAGAGCCTTAGGACAGACTAACTGCTCTGCTCTGTTCAAACTTCTAAATATCTTCTATTAAAATCAGCCTTTTTTTAAACTGTACAGATCTTAGAAATATTTTTTTCCCATCACATTAATCTGAAATCACACTGAAGTCAGTGACATGACATTCTGCTAAGGTTGGTGTGAGATCACAATCAGGGGCAGGAAATGCATCTCACTAGCATTTTAATGCATGGAAATTCCAAGAGAATGTGACTCGAGGCCTGCCTGTTCTGAAGGGTTTCATAAGGCCCTTCAAACACAATCAGTTATTACCTCACTACTTATAATATGACCAAGTTGGTATTTGTGGGGGTACCAGATAACTGAATGAGGCCCAAATTCAAATTAGCACCAGCCATTAATCAGAAATTCTGAAAGAATTTATGTCCATGTGAATTTTAATGATTTAATTAACATTAAATTAGCTTATCCTAAAGAGATTTTTTTTCTTTTGCTAACTTAGAAAGGTCTTTTTAAAATTTTTTCCTATTCATTTGAATAATCAAATGAATTTCCGTGTCCTTACCTACATCTAAGTCTGTCAAATTGTTGGTGTTGGTTAATTACTCTTTCAACTCTATTAAAACATACTTTCTAAAAATGATTGACTTATTGTAATTGGACGCAGCTGTTAGAATCTTTTATACTTGTTTTCCCTCTTTCAATATTTATAGATGTGTCTTATTTTTTTAAAAGTTATAGTTTTATAGACAGCATCTGCTTCCATTCTAAAATTAAATTCTTTCTTGCCAGGGTACCTTTGATGATTCTACATAAGTGTATGTTGATATTGTTTATAAACAATACTATCAGCATAGCCTTTTCTTCTTCTAACTGGAACTCGGGTAGTTTATTTTACTTTTAAGCACGATAAACATGCAGCTTTGCATACAGTGTCACTGATTTGAATTTAATGCTCTGCAAGATCATTAAAACTTATTTGAAATTCTGCATCCATTTTTTACGGCTCTTTACTGACTACAGCTTCTACATAATAATCTCATCGGTTCTGAATCCTACATTTTCATTAATACACTTCCCTCCTAAGCATACAAGGTGCTGCCTTATGTATACACATCACAGAAGTGCTTGTGGCTCATGCAAGATCCACTGTAATGCCAGGGATACAACATTTGCAGAGAGTATTTAATCTGAAATTTACACTACAGGATATTTGAATGCTAAATATTATGCACTCATATGAATGGCAATGTTACTAAGTCTATCCCGAGTGCTAGGTGTTATAACTGAAAATGGGCTGTTTATGAAAATAATAGCAGTTAGAGAGGACCTCATGTCATTTTCCTTACTGGATTGTGGGATTGTCTCCTTAAATAGCACGGCAACATTTTACATTCTGACTGATTGCAAAGTAATGCGTAAGAGAAATTTCTTTCTGGTTTTAAACAAGTCTATGACCCCCAAAATTATTTGATATACCCACGTGTGGTATGAAACATACAACTGCTGGAAAATGCATTTTTTAAATTAGATCAGTTCATTAGGGTAACAATTAGTACCTATCCCCCATTCCCTGGTCAGATTACCAGTATTTATTATGTAAAACATGGCAGAGTTTAAGCCATTCTAGATGCCTGTTGAGATTTCAACAGAAGGATTAGTCCAAATCTTTATGTTATAAAGTGATCTGTTAGGCCTGATAGAATGTTTCGTACACAGTTCTCTATCAGCTCCTGACAAGACTACCTTACTATAGTCAACCTGACCATTGCTTGGTAAAAAATTACTAGTCCTTTCATTTCATATGCTGTATGGCAGAGTATTAAGAATGTGCACATGCATATTCAATTATAGCATTGCCTAAATGAGTGGACTCTATAGAGATTATGACAGCTCCTTGACATCACTGACATCCACTGATTGGCTGTTAGCTGCTGGTGAATAGATCAACGTCAGCTGTCAGAAAATACAAGGAAGGACGCCTGATATGCATTAGTCATGAAATAACGATAATTTCAAAGACTCCTTGGCACTCCATCATGCAGCTAGTAACAGGCTCTGGGCAGCTCTTTTGGAGTTTCTGAAAGAAATTAAATGAATAGGTTTCTATAAATTGAAAGGTTTTTAACACTACTTGTGTCCACCAATTCAATACAGCTGAGAGAAAGATAATGAGGTTCGTTAGGATTAATTAAGAGCATCAAACCAGGAAAACTAATGTAGTTTAAGCACACTGTGAAGGAGACAAATCTATGCAGTGCAATTGTATTTTTTTTAATTCCCCCTTTGTTACCTGTTAATTAGATCTGCAGATATGTTGTGTAAAATAAAGGAAACTCATTCACAGAAATTAAGAGATAACAGATTGAGTATATTGTCGATCCACTACCAATGTAGTATTATTTTCTCCTGTGCTTTTTTCTTTCCCAAATACCTGGTCTCATGAAAGCAAGGATTAAACTGTTTAGGTCCCTGAACGAAGATGAACCAACAGGGGTGCAAGGTGATAAATATTCTAGGATTACACCGAAACAGTGGTTACTAACCACATATGTACATAAATTGCTCTCACCACACTTTTCAAAACAAATTCATATGTACACAATGAAATAATCTGATTTTTAGAAGTTTTTATTTATATCTGTCAGTGGACATGGAATTTGGATACCTAACTTTAGAAACTTGACATTGAAAATGTTCAAACCAATGTAAATATGTAAACTGCATATAAATATGTTGTACGTGTAGTAGAAAGAAGGCCTGAGACTTGAGGCCTTTTAGAAGAGGCCTGATCTAAAGCAGTGGTCAAGACCTTGTTGATATAAAGCAAATTTAAATTGTGAGTAAAAAGCTAAGCCCTGCTCACAGAATTTCACAAGAACAGGGCTGATATTTCAGAAATGTGCATTTGTAAGTAGCACTTAGCACAAGAATATATATGCAAACCCATCCAGAAGAGCTGTACCAGAACACATTGCTCAAAGAAAAGAGGAACACACTGACCCATTTTGAGGATTAGGTTAGGATGAATGGATCATCGATAAAGTTCTCTCAGCTGTGGGGGTTGGGGAATGGAAAGTTCCACCATTTTCTGAACTGCATCCTCAGCACACACATGCTAGTGTAACTTGTAGACAAACAGAGGGAACAGCCAAATAGTCAACCAAAAGAGAGAGAGAGTGTGCACATTATTTGATAAATTTACTTATGCCCATTGATCACGTCATCTGCTCTCTACATAGTAAGCCATCTTTCTTAAGACTATTTTCTAGCTTTGCGAACTTCCAGTTGAGCAAATGCAAAATGTTTTTCTTTTAAGTTAATGCAATACAAAAAATATTCTTCCTATCATTCCTCACAAAATTCTTGCCTGGTAAAAGACTTTTATGTCTAAAGAAATGTCATGGCCTTGCAGAGCGAGAAACAGGTGACTGGAAGGAGGTCATCCTGAGTTCGCTAAGGGGGACACAACTCTTGCTATGAGATTGTTACTACCTTGCTTGCATGATACAACAAACTTCAACAGGCCTTTATTTACCAAAGGTGAAACCTCTGTACAAAGCGGCTGCTGCTGCTCCCCTCTGTAGCTCTCACTCAGGCCTGGCCCATCTCCTCCCCCCTCCTTCCTGTTTCCTGTGCTTCCAGATTTCCAACAGCCAGTGTTCCCAGTTCTAATAATTACAAGCAGCATCTAAAACACCACAGAGATTTGGAAGACTCTGCAACAGCAGTCCTTAATACATGGCCTTTTTGCGTAGAAATGCCAATTCAGATCATTATTATTGATTTTTATGGCTTCTTTATTTGTGGAAGAATATGGGCTAATGCATGCTTCTTTTAAACTTCACTTTAAAACAAGCACAAAGATTCACTGTTACTAAAAGCAAAACACTTAACAGGCTTTGGAACTTTTTAGTTCTATATACATTTTTATTGCTACAGCTAATATTCAAGAGGTATAATGCAAAGATGCTACTTACAAGGAATAGTTATTTCACCTGTAAATTCATGTTAGCTTTACTGTTCGAATATTGTTAGCCTATAAATAACATCAGAGACAAACAACTTATTAAAAACCAAGACTGCCTACCTGGATACAAAACCCTTTTATGACATTTATTATAATAGGCCTACAGGAACAACTTTCTTTAAATAAATGCTATAAATACTTAACCTTTGGATATGTAAGTGTCATTAAAATTTGGCATACAGAATACCAGCCAGGAAAAAAACTTCTTTGGAAACTGACAGATACATGAAAGTTGTTTTGAATAAAAATATGACATGTAATGAGGTCTTTAGTCCACCCAAAATAAGTGCAAAAAAATAAGTAAATAATAATAAGTGTCATTTACATAGCTGCTTCCATCCAAATTTCCAAGTGATTGATGAACTTTGCTAGTTCTCCAATCCTACAAACTTCTAGGTACATTGTTAAATTTATACATAAATAAAGATCAACCAATGGAGAAATATTTGTTCAAATCAGGATCTGTATGTCCAAGGAATCACTTCACTCATGCCTGAAATGCTGCCACCTCTAGAAAATGATCCAACAATGTTCAAAAAGAAAACAATTTAGGGCATAAAATAATTATTTACCTAGCTGGAATATAAGGGAAAATGTTACGTATGTACCCTACTGAAATGTAGCTAGAACACCAGGGATAAGATTTTTTTTAAAGTAATGGGATCACAAAATAAATTACGAACATAACCAAGATTTCATTGTTAGCTCTCATCTGATAGACAGTATTTTTCCAGTATGGTTCTTCCTATCCATTCTGATGCATTAACTTAGAACTTGGATTTTCCTTGGAAACTTTTTATCCAAGTAGTAAACAGACTTAGGCTTGTGTGGTTTACAACATCTGACTAGTTCACAGACCACTGTGGAATATATTTAATATATGATTAGCATGTTGGTCACTCAAAGCCATCATCTAACCATCAATCATGACTTGATTTACCACGTTAATCCTAAGAGAATTTCTACTGGAATCTTAACATTGTCAAATGAGTTGAGCACAATGGTATGGAATTTCTGAGGTTACTTCCAGTCTGATACAGCCTCAAGGAAGATGCATGGTTCAGTTTTGAAAATAATGTAGTCAACAACTCAGTCTAAATATAACCACCTTGATTTCCAGCCTTGATATTTCAGTTTTTTAGAAAAATCTTAATATACAATTTAGAAGTTTGAATAATCATGATGTGTTTCAAGTAAAATTAAAAACAGATTTTTAAAAATCTGAACAAATTTAGCATAAACTATATGTGCTTTATAAACATTATAGATGATTTAGGTGGGGGTTAGTCCTCCCTAACGGAATGTCACCACTTTTGATATTAACACCCAATACAGCCTGATATCCAAATAATCATACCTTTCTATTTGAGTAAATTATGATAATATATTATCCCATTCAGGTATATACAAATTTCACACCAAAGTGTATAATAAATAGCCTTTTTTTTTTAATTTATTTTGATTCAAACTGCTTTCCCTCTCCAAATCTTTTTTTTTTTCCTGACAAATTCTGTACTTCTTATGAAACAATGAAATGTTGGGCACAAGCCCAAAGTTCAGATAACTGCACTTGTCCATTACTAAAATTATTTTAGACAACTGCTATTCCTGGAGACTGGTGTTCCACAAAAACTACCATATAACTAACTTGAAGTGCTTGGGGTTGAAGTAATTAGCCTGAGTTTTGACTAAACTACAGATACTCCATAATTTTGTGACCAACCACCTTATCTACCCAATGAAATTTCTCACACCTTCCCAGTCTCACTCTCTAAATTTAAAGTTAGTTACATAATGTTTCTTTTACTACATGATTTTTTTCATTCCCAGATGAGTAAGAATGTGCTCATTTGGTGACAGAAGATAATTTTCTGTTAGTTTGTGTCAAACTACTATAGCTAGCTATAACTATAACAGCTTCTAAAGCGTGTTTCCTTAAGTAGATGATACACAATTTATTTTAAAAAATCTACTGGTATTTGAAACCATCTGGATATTTTCTTACAACTACAGTTTTAATTCAAATTATTGGAAGATGCAGAATAATGCAATAAGCAGAACTGTGTGATCAGAACATTTCAAACTTGTTTACCTATACTATATAGAGAGAACACATATTCTTATAAAAAGTGTACATAAAAATAACTCAGTGTTTGAAACATCTGAAGACATGCATAGCCAAGTCCTCTTTATCCACAGAAAAAGGAGGCAGACTCAGACAGCAACAGTATAAGATTTCCCCCACATACTGCCTCTCAAATGCATTCCCAATGGTTCAGGGTGGATCACCATTAGGCAAGAGAAATTCAGTCCAAGACCATGGCCATTTGGTCTTTAGCCTCTTCAAAATGCCATCAAGGATAGCAGTAAAATGTCAATGAGGATGATGGTATAAGAATTGAGGCCACTCAGCTAATTCAATATAGCAGCTGTTACCAGTTCTTACTTAGCAGATCAATAGTGACAGCAGTGGAGATCTGTGCATCACACAACTAATTCTGCCCGCCCCCATTAGTTTATATTGCAATCAGGTATTTCCCTTCTCTAATTAGTTATAGCATGAATAGTCAGAATACTGAAGGGAAGAATTGCACTACATACTATCTAACATGACTGCAGGACTGGTGGATGTAAATAAAACAAATTAGACTGGAAATACAGCCTGACTGTGTTACTCATATTTTCTTTCCACTGGGAAACCAACTTGCAAGACCCTGGACAGATGTTATGACTTAGCAAAGGGAAAAAGAGATTTAAAAAAACCTGGTCCAGATTCTTCAAATACTTACACATATACTTAATATATGCATGTGATTTGTCAGAGAAGGAGTCCTATTTTATCTTTTCCATGTGAGGTTAAGTGAGTGCATAAGCATTCTCTCGATTAAGACCACATTTAGGAATTAACCTTAGTATCCCACTGTAGCACATTCATCACCTATCAAATGACAGAAGCTGGTTTACTAAATAACAACAACAACTGCCTTCAAAGAAAAAATCAATGAATTTCTATGCAGCATATTAGCAACCAGCAATCAGAAACTGGAGGAAAATTAATATATACAAATTAAAAAAAATTGTGAAGGCAAACCCAGGACAGGGAACTTCACTGACTAATTTAAAAATTCTAGTACAGTGGGATTTCTTTTATTGATATTGTCTGTCTTAGCTATTAAATGAATTTCAAAGTACTAAAATTTAGTGTCAAAATTAAATAAATTAAATAACTAAAATAATATTGTCTTTCTTAGCTATTAAATGAATTTCAAAGCACTAGGCAAACAACACAGGAATACAGGTACAAGATTAGAAAGGCAAAAGCACAAAATGAGCTCAAACTAGCTACCGGGAATAAAGGGAAACAAGAAGACTTTTTATAAATACATTAGAAGCAAGAGGAAGACCAAGGACAGGGTAGGCCCACTGGTCAGTGAGGAGGGAGAAACAGTAACAGGAAACTTGGAAATGGCAGAGATGCTTAATGACTTCTTTGTTTCGGTCTTCACCGAGAAGTCAGAAGGAATGCCTAACATAGTGAATGCTAGTGGGAAGGGGGTAGGTTTAGAAGATAAAATAAAAAAAAGAACAAGTTAAAAATCACTTATAAAAGTTAGATGCCTGCAAGTCACCATGGCCTGATGAAATGCATCCTAGAATACTCAAGGAGCTGATAGAGGAGGTATCTGAGCCTCTAGCTATCATCTTTGGAAAATCATGGGAGACAGGAGAGATTCCAGAAGACTGGAAAAGGGCAAATATAGTACCCATCTATAAAAAGGGAAATAAGAACAATCCAGGAAACTACAGACCAGTTAGTTTAACTTCTGTGCCAGGGAAGATAATGGAGCAAGTAATTAAGGAAATCATCTGTAAACACTTGGAAGGTGCAAGGTGATAGGGAACAGCCAGCATGGATTTGTAAAGAATAAATCATGTCAAACCAATCTGATAGCTTTCTTTGATAGGATAACGAGTCTTGTGGATAAGGGAGAAGCAGTGGATGTGGTATACCTAGACTTTAGGAAGGTGTTTGATACGGTCTCGCATGATATTCTTATCAATAAACTAGGTAAATACAATTTAGATGGGGCTACTATAAGGTGGGTGCATAACTGGCTGGATAACCGTACTCAGAGAGTAGTTATTAATGGTTCACAATCCTGCTGGAAAGGCATAACAAGTGGGGTTCCGCAGGGGTCTGTTGGGACCGGCTCTGTTCAATATCTTCATCAACGATTTAGATATTGGTATAGAAAGTACGCTATTAAGTTTGCAGATGATACCAAGCTGGGAGGGGTTGCGACTGCTCTGGAGGATAGGGTCATAATTCAAAATGATCTGGACAAATTGGAGAAATGGTCTGAAGTAAACAGGATGAAGTTTAATAGAGACAAATGCAAAGTGCTCCACTTAGGAAGGAACAATCAGTTTCACACATACAGAATGGGAAGCGACTGTCTAGGAAGGAGTACGGCAGAAAGGGATCTAGGGGTTATAGTGGACCACAAGCTGAATATGAGTCAGCAGTGTGATGCTGTTGCAAAAAAAGCAAACATGATTCTGGGATGCATTAACAGGTATGTTGTGAGCAAAACATGAGAAGTCATTCTTCCGCTCTACTCTGTGCTGGTTAGGCCTCAGTTAGAGTATTGTGTCCAGTTCTGGGCACCGCATTTCAAGAAAGATGTGGAGAAATTGGAGAGGGTCCAGAGAAGAGCAACAAGAATGATGAAAGGTCTAGAGAACATGACCTGTGAAGGAAGGCTGAAAGAATTGGGTTTGTTTAGTTTAGAAAAGAGAAGATTGAGGGGGGACATGATAGCAGTTTTTTCAGGTATCTAAAAGGGTGTCATAAGGAGGAGGGAGAAAACTTGTTCATCTTGGCCTCTGAGGATAGAACAAGAAGCAATGGGCTTAAACTGCAGCAAGGGAGGTTTAGGTTGGACATTAGGAAAAAGTTCCTAACTGTCCGCGTAGTCAAACACTGGAATAAATTGCCCAGGGAGGTTGTGGAATCTCCATCTCTGGAGATATTTAAGAGTAGGTTAGATAAATGTCTATCAGGGATGGTCTAGACCGTATTTGGTCCTGCCATGAGGGCAGGGGACTGGACTCGATAACCTCTTGAGGTCCCTTCCAGTCCTAGTATTCTATGATTCTATGATTAAAATGTGGTGGGTAGTTAAGGTGCTTTAAGAAGAGAGAAACCATCTAAAGGATATCCTGCAGCATCTCTATGATTATATTTGAAAATGAAAAACAATCAAAGTAGGGAATAAAGAGGAGGAGTTTAGGCATTTACTGTACAAACTAAATTAGTGTGTCAAAATGAAAGCATCAATTTCCTTCAATAAAATAAAATAATAATAATAATAAAACCACAAGCAAAAAGAAATCTGTAGTGAACCTCCCCTTTTACTAAGGCTTCTAATTGAGAAAATATAGGGGTCAAGGGAGGAAGAATACATTAGTTATTCACTTTCTTGTTAGCCATGGAATATGCAGTTGTCTGCCTTTCCAGATATTCAGACATAGAAAAATTGTCATTTTTTTTTATTAAGGCCTGGGCAGCCTCTCTCATTATATGATCAAAAAATGAATTTCACAAGTGCGGCTAAGTCACACTAAGTATGGTTACTCTGTATATTTTCTTGAATATTAATAAAGCTGAGAATTATTAGAGAAATAGGGTTGTAACAAAGACTCTCTTTTCTGTGTGGAGATTTAGCAACTCACATTAAATATACAATACTCAGTTTTAACCTTAGATATTGTTCAATTGACTAAGTTTGGTTTTGATCAGGCCTCATGGCAGCAAAGGGGGAAAAAGATGTTTTTCTTAAGTTTAAATTTGAGAACATGATAAAATTAGGACCAACTTTTCCACTGCTATGTTAAAACACATTGTAAGGCATCTTAGGCCCCGGAAATTTCTCCAGTGTGGATATCATGGACTGTATCACCAGTGAATGATCCCCTCAAGGAGGCATGATTGCTTCATGCAGTAATGTGTTGGAGAGGGAGAAGACAATGGATGAAGTCTACTGAAACCGGAGATATTAAACATGCTGCTTTTAGGTATCCCAATCCCACCAGTCTAATATTGCTAAATTGTAGTAATTTACTCAAATTCTGACCCGGTGAAGTCAATTGAAAACTCCCCTTGACTTGAATGGAGCCAGGATTTCAGCACCCCTGAAAATCATGAGGTAGAAGGAAAAATTGTCATTTATTTAGCAAAAGTTCTGGGATATTTATTTACCTTTTATTTTCTAACACTATAGGGTGAACCTAGGTCATGTTTCCCAACTTTTCTCTGCAACCATGAGGGCTGGGGATGATGATAATTATTTTTATTAAGAAAGCTGATAGTCTCACCTAATCATATGCTCTCAGCAGCTGTGGGTTGAAGCAACACAACCATGATGAGAGCAATGATAAATATCATCAGTTCCAACACCATTGCTCTAAATGGATCCGGCCCCTGTCATCATGATGCTATGTTTCCACACTGCAAAGAAGAGGACCATACAGGCTGAAAAACCTGGCACCAAGCAGCACAGTCTCCAACTGGTTTTACTGACAATTACCTTGGCTTCGGAGGGAAGCACAGTAAAATGGCTGCTTCCTAGTCATATCCACTTTTAAGCCATGACAAAATCAGATCCACAGAGCACCAGCTAAGTGGAGATACACTGTAGGAACTTAAGAAGCTTTCAGACAAGAGTATGGGAGTGGCAGAGGAGGAGGCATTTTATTTGGATAGGTGCTTTCCCTTTCTTCCCTATGAAGTAATGGAGGCAATCATTAGGTTAGCCATAAAAATTATAACAAACATATCTAGACATGTAAGCTTCGGAAGAAGTGAATTCCTTTTATTCCTTCCATTATGCTATTGCACAGACATATCCATATTATCTATAACCATATTTCCTGCTCAATGAAGTTTGCAGCTTGGTCCGAAGTCTTGAAATCAACATAATTCATTCCACTGATTTATCCTTGGAAATTGAGAGCGTTAAGCACCTTAAACAACTGACCCTGAAATTAGATAGGTAACCTTTGCATTTGAAAAAGTGACTGGAAGGTTGAGTGAAAAAGAGGAGGGAAGGCAGACAACAGAAAGCAGAAGTACTACTCAAGACAGAGCACTGAGGTTATGTCTACACTACAATATCAGCCAAGGCCTTAGACCCAGAGTTCCAAAACCTCTGGGGGTGGAGGATCCAAGTCTGAGTCTGTGAATTTTGACTAACATTCCCTTTATAGTTGCTGTTTCAGGAACATTTCAAAATGTGTTTGCTAGAAAAAAAACACAAAGGGCATGTACTCAGCTAAATTAAATCTGAATTTTTTATTCAAATGAATATTTGCAATTTAAAAAAAATAATCACTGAGGCTGTGAATAAGTGTACCATTGCAAATATAATGGGTTATAGCCATACTGCCTACATCAATTGTACTTTTAAAAATGTATAGTAGGTTACCCCTTTCATTCATTCACACACAAAGTGAGTAAAGTATCACAATCCCAATATATTAAAAAAAAAAAGTCAGACAATTTTTGAGTCAGGCATATCATGGATCAGTAATTATTGCACTGAAAAATTTACCTGAGGCCCATTTTACATTTCAAGTCTCCAGTTAATCAAACAATTAATAATGGTTTCTAGAGAATAGCTGAAAGTGCATGAAGATTTCCAGCTTTCAGCCAGCACAAATGTGCAATAAAGGAAGTTAAAAGAAGGTCTCGACTTCCCTTTGTGTTTTCTATGTCACAAGATTTTATTACCTCTCCAGAGTTCAGCAGTCTCCTACACTTTGGCATCCATTAAAGTTCATCTCCAGCAAGGGGAGACACTGTTCTGTTTATGTCAATCACATGTTACCAAAAAATATCTAAAAGTCAATAGTTACCATATGGAAACAGCAATTCTCAAAACTCAGCAGCACAATAGAAATTATTCTGAAGCTATCAATCACATTTTCTATAGCATGATTTAGAATACTAATAAAGGAAAGAGTTGTAGATTTTGGGGAAGGAAGGTGGCGACCTATTTTTCCCCTTAAAAAACAGCTCTTTTCCTCAGTTTTCCCTTGGGAAAGACAGTTGTGTGTGACCAAGATGCTAATAAGAGGGGTGAAAAATGTTGGGAACTGGATGTCAAATAGAGAGATCTTACTTCTGTAATTATCTGAGGAGGGAATATCTGTTCCTGGCCTTTTGACCCATTGGATTGCACTGTTTTTAATTTCCAGTATAACACTTAGAGTACAAGATGGACACTTTATGACTATAAACAAACAATTCCTGAGGTGCTGAATCTTTTCCCCCTATAAATGTTTCATTAAAAATCTTGTATATGTTTGTAATATCTAAACGTTCCAATAAATATAAGCATTCTGAGATGTAACCTTATGGTTCACATTAAGATTGGTGTCATAAACAGAAATAGTATATAATAAGCTTCTCAGCCACCTTTACAACACATAGAAATGATAGTACACTGCTGCAGACCAAATCTGAAGGGAGGATGCCGCAAATACTTCAATAGGCTAGTGTAGCCAGACATGAACCCCATCTTGTTCCCCCCCCCCCAGAGAGCAAGAGAAAGGCAGTCAGCCTTTGATGCCCTGGGAACACAGGTGTGCTGCCTGTCCCTGACTCTACCATAAACAGAAACCAGACAGTAAATGGGCTAGCTGACAACCCGGGCCTCCCGCCGCCTGATGGCTAGTACCAGTAATTGACACGCCTGCACTGTCCCAGGAGAGAATCTTCGCCCATCACATACTAGAAGTGCCCATTGTCTGCATTTTCCCAGGTGTGAATTATGCTTTTGCACCCTTCGTGGGAAACTTGGCATTCAAAGCCATTTTTCCTAATTGGCCACTTGAGACCAGGAAGAAGCCTACGTGACCCCAGGGGTATAAAGAGGGGTTTAGTAGCCCACCCCATTTGAGCTCCAATCATCTATACCTGCTGGCAGGTATTGATTGTCTCCCGAGGTCTGTGGGACGCCCAACCTCGCCCTACTTCTTCCCGAGGGATTGAGAGAAAGACGCTGGCCACGCCAAGTCTGGAACGCAGGGGTGAGAATATATACCTGCTATGTGTCTATTTTGCATGCATTTTATAAGAGCTCAGAGAACCAAAAGGGTTTCATGGTACCTGTAAGTGACTTTTGTTTTAAGTGTAATTTCTGTCCTGTCCTTTTGTAGTGGCTGTGTTATCTGTAACACAGCAGTAGCATTTAACAGCTAAGTTTACCCTGTAACAATAAAATAGTAACTGTTTAAGCTTTAACCTGACTCCTTCAGTTGCTGTAACAGAACCAAGCACAATTTAAAAGAACTCCAGCCGGTCATAAGGGACAGATCCGTTGGGGCACCCGTCAACCTCTTCCAGGTTGCCCGCTGCTAAGGACCCCGGTCCTGGCAGTTGAAGTCTCGGTGTATAAGCTCTCCTGTAAACTTATTAGCGCCCAACCTCTTCCAGGTTGCCCACTGCTAAGGGACCCCGGTCCTGGCAGTTGAAGTCTCGGGTGTATAATACACACACACACACACCACTCACTGCCCTGACCATTGGCTGACAGCTAGTCAACAGACAAACAATACACCTGGACCTTATTTTCATTCCCTGTTGCTCAGCACTTCTTGATTTGTAAATTACAGCCACTAGCATAATATTGTCAGGCTCAATTTCACTGAGACACATTTCATCTTGGCATTTGACAGAACAATATCTTTTAAAAAGGGAAAGGTATTCTTGAACACAATCCTTCCTGAATACTGCTGCTAATCTCACACACACACACACACACACACACACACAGGCTGTGTCTAAACTACGTGTTTTGTCGGAAGAGGCAATGCAAATGAAGCGCTGATTAGCATTTTCACGCTTCATTTGCATAATTCCACCCGTTTTTGCGCAAAAAACATGCAGTGTAGACAAGTCTGTTTTGTGCAAAAACTCCTTTTTGCGCAAGATCCTTATGCACTGAAAAATTATACATAACCATCTTGTGCAAAAAAGGGTTTTTTGCACAAAACGGACATGTCCACACTGCATGTTTTTGCACAAAAACCTCTTGCGCAAAAACGGATCAGAATAGATTATGCAAATGAAGCATGAGAAAATGCTGATCAGCGCTTCATTTGCATTGCTGCTTCTGACAAAACACGTAGTGTAGACATAGCCAGACAGAGAGAGAGAGAGAAAGAGAGAGAGAAAAGAAGCATTCCACTGTCTTTTCACAATAGGTCAACATAACCATATTAAACTAGTAAGTCATAAATATGATGAACTTAAGCCATTATAAAAGTTGCATGTCCAAAAAAAGTAGCTGAACTGCCTTTCATCACCAACAAGTGACATTAAGAAAATGCATTTGGGGAGTGCACAAGCTTTCAAAGCTATAAATGTTAATTTAAATTTCGCTCAGAAAATGGATAGCCAATGTATCTTTCTTTAAATGTGTAACAAAGGGATTTAGAATATCAGTGTCCCTCCTTTGGGGCACATCTTATGTCAGCATTAACATCCTAGCAAATCAAAGGATTAGGGTTTTTGTAGCATAAAAATCGAACACCAAATCAAGCTTCTGCTTTCAAAAAGCTACAACATTGCTATTTTATAGCCCAATTTTCTCTCATGCTGTATGGTACAGTAACACACTTGAATTCCCCTCTTCACCCATTTTATATATACTCCAGGAACATTCCCATTGAGATTCAAGATGAGATGAGAACGCAGAATTTTCTCCATGAAGTATTTTTGAATTGACTATGATGCTCTTGTAAGTGTTGTATCATTACATAATATTTTGGCATTGTGAAATAAATCGGTAATGATAGCTAAGGGGTAGCCAATAGTGACCATACATAGATACTTGGAAAACAATGTGGTTTTTTTCCAGAGCCTTTTATTTCTCAAATTTCATCCTATGCCTCCCCTTCTCTCTGGAGCTGGGCAATTTAAGTTAGCATTTTTAACAATAAAAGCATATTCAGGGAAATCTTGAAAACAATCATATTTTTTGTAACAGCACCTACAGTATTTGTGATCCCTGACATTTTATTTATGTCAGACAGGCAATAGTCACTGAAATGAGTATTATGACACACATAAGCATAGCACACTAGCAACTGGATTTAAGTGAGTTTTCACCCACCGAAAGCATGGGAGAATACCATGAGGCAATGATGTGCGGGACAGAACCTGATTGGGTCCCATAAATTCTAATAAACTATGTGCATGTATGTTTGACCATTAAGGTAAATGTACTCTATAGCACTTTTTTAGATTCAGCAAAGGCTCTCCTTTCTTGTCTGATTGCTTTATACACAAAGGTCTCAGGAGTTGGAAGTAAAGTATTAACATATACTTCATACCCAACCCATTCAGCCTTGAAGTTTCTCACATTTAAGTTCCTTTTTTGTTCAAAATTATAAAACATTAATAATATAAAAATTACAAATGAGAGCCCAAACAGATAAAAATAAGTCAGACATTTAATTTGATTTACTACCTGATTTTTAAAAAAAATCTAGTAAACGTAATAAGGAAAAAGCTACTGGTAATTAACATTTAGGGAAGCTAATATTTAATGAATAGCCCTGAGCAATATATTCTTACTCAGCTAAGATCATATAGCTTAAAATTTCACTTGTCATCCTTCTCAGTTTCTTGCTAGGAAGCACGCTATGAAATGAAGAAAAAAATTATTCAGAACACATCAAGATTCTTTATTCAGCATGTTTATCCTAAAGTTAATGAATGTAAATGGATTTTAAGGCCAGAAGGGAGTGACCATTAGATCATTTGGTATGAGCTGCTGTACAACACAGGCCGCAGAAATTCACCAAGTTACTCTTGCATTGTGCCCAATAACTTGTGATGAATAAAGCATGAGCCTAAGCCTAGAACTTCAGCTGATAGCTTAAAAATTTCTTTAAAAATTATCTATACAGGCACACAGATACCATTCAGATGGATTATGTGTAAGAAACCAGAAATTTTGGAAAGCATGAAATTACCTACATATGCAATGAAAAAATTACATTGCTAAAAGCATGCTAGAGGAACAAAGGACGCATTAACCCATGTCAAAAGAGGAAAATGTAATCACAAAGATAAGGGTTTCCATCTGTCAGTTAAGTGCAGTGCTTAAAATCCTAGCCAAAATGAAGGGAATGGAAAACTCATTCAGTGCTGCCAGAATTTATCAAAAAATAGAATTGGACAACATCGTAATGGTCAGCATCAATTTCCATTTAAAATATCAGTTTACTATACTGAACACCTCTTGAAACTGACATATACATCAAGACCTTTCTTCACAAATTTTGAGTAAAGAATTCACACAGATCATAGTTCTAGCTTTTAATACATGAGCAGAAGTCATGAATTAATATTTTTCATACACTACCACTCAATCTTTTCAATATCGTTTATTCCCTAAATTACTGTCTAGTCAGGACACATGTTGACACCGTATTCTAGTATAAGAGTATAACAATGAACTGGAAATCCCTTGTGTCCCAAGATTTTGGGGCAAGGATTTAGCAGTCTGGTAAAAATGCAACTATTTAAAATAACAAAAATTATATGGAGAGGAAGGGACAGGTATAAAGACACATTCCCTATCAAAGCCTTTTTCTTGTGAAGAAAACGTATTCATGTTGTGATATGAGGCCACTAGAATCCAGCACATACAGGATCTTCTGTAAACCTGCATGAGCAGGAAATAAGCATTTACCTCATTGGTCTCACCTGAAGCCTAGAGTCTCTACCTTCAAAACTACAGCCAGTGAGAGCTTTAACTATGCTACAACCCAAAGTCAACTTCTTTTAAAAGATACCAAAATTCTTGAAGAGAAATATACAGCTAAAATTATTTTTCCTGTCATTTTAAAAAATGCTGTGTTAAAATACTTTTCTCTAAGGAGCAAACTAGTGAGTGATAATTGGGATAGGACAAAATGAGAATCCTTTGTTGGACCACCACCCACACCATAGCTCTGGTGGCCTGAGTAAAATGCAGAACTAATTAAACTATTTCTGGTTTCATCTTGCTTGACAAAAACAAGCCTCAGTTTCCTTCAACTTATTGTTTAAAAAATGGTGGTAACTTACAACGGACTGTAGTTCTCAAGTTGTGCTCAACTTTGTACTTCACTTGTCTATCAGAGCTTAAGACTTTAGTCCTCTTAACTAGCTACAATGCTTAGTAAAAATGGACTGCATTGAATTATGCCTGAAACAAAAATATGTTCAAAATTTAGGCAGAGCCAAGAGGGAGACATCTACTTTTGACAATATTCAACTACAAATACTGGTGCTTATAGTATACACACTACGCAAATGTAATCATTTCATTTAACAGGCATAAATTCATTGAAGTAGCTCAGTCACTTTACCACTGCCTACCAGCTGCACCCTTTTTAGGTTTTAGAATGAAGTGATTAAGTGCTACAGTGATTCCAAAAACTGATTATAGAAGTAGAGTGGAATATGTTTTAAGAAATACATTCCAACCAATCTCTAATTTCTTTTCCTTTTTTTTAAAACAAGAATTCTAGTTCAATTCAGAAGTATACCTGAGATGGGATAAAAAGTGTGTTTCACTGAAGCCAAGATAGTATAAAACAGGGATGAATTTAACCCTTGTGGATAATTTAAAATTAAATAATCTATGTAATATTACATTGGCGTAATGTTAACTTTTGTTTACACACAGAACTCACAGAAAATTTAATTAAAATGTGTAATATTGACTAGATATCGATTTCAAGATTACATCTGTACAGAAATACAGGAAGCTTTAGACAAGTGCAATTAATAATAGTAGGGATCAGATTTTTTGTCAGTGTGATAGCTGACAAATGTCTTCACCAAATAATCACTGAACCTATAAAGAATGAAAAATGGGATGAATCAGCAAGAAAAGCTACTTCTTGGAGATCAAAAAGTATGAGGAAAAATGAGAACTGCCAAAAGCCAGAGTTGGACCTTACAAAATAAATTAAAACCAATAGTAAATACATTCTGTAGCCATATAAATAAAAAAGAAAATGAATAAAGAATTGGGACCACTAAGCACTAATACTGGGATGGAGAAAGAAAATAACCTAGGCATGGCCAACACTTTGTCTCCATTTTAAATAAGGGTAACAAGGTGCTTGGGGGTAGTAGCACATATACCAATAGAAATGAGGATATGGAATAGAAATTACCACCTCAGAGGAGGAAGACAAACTCTAACAACTTAATTGGACTGATTTGAAGGGCCTGGGTAATCTTAATAAAAAATATTAAGGAAACTGGTAAATGGAATTGGAAAGCTAATAGCAAGGATTTTAAATTAATCTGTGAACTCCAGGGATGAACCCTATGGCTGGAGGATTGGTATTATAGTGCCTATTTTGAACATAGACCTAGTCACTGGACTTCAATTGTCTTATGACGAATTTTGAAAAAGAAACTAGTTAAGGACATTGAGGTAAATGGGAACTGGGATAACATACAATATGGCAATGCAAAAGGTGGCTTGTACAAGAGCAACCTGATCTGTGTTAGAAGGTACGTGATTTTTTTATACAAAATAAATGTCATAGATCTAATGTACCTGAATTTCAGAAAGGCATTTGCTACAGTTCCACATAGGAATTTATTAGTTAAATTGGAGAAGGAGAGGATTAATATGAAAATTGAGAGGTGGATAAGGAACTGATTAGAGGATAAAAGATAGAGAATGCACAAAATTAATCTCATTTCACTGTCAATAGTCATATTGTGTTCAGTGGGACTATTCATGTAAGTAAGATGAGCCTTATTTGGTTCTATCCTTAATGAAATCACAACAGTATTCTATAATAAAAGGTCCAACAAAACATGGACCTGATTATGAGCTCACTTTTACTCTACATTTTACAACTTAGTTCATAGAAATCAAATGACTAGTAATTTTTACCAGTCTACATGTCAGTTGATTATGGGCCCACTTCTACCAGTCAGTGGTACCTTCCCTCTCAAGTAGGCCCAACAACTTCAATGGAAATTTGAGGATTAAGACATTATGGAATTTAAGGGTGACAAAGTCTGGCCTTATAACCCATGAAACTAACATTGCTGGGTTTTGGTCAATGATGGTACTCTCTTTGGTGGAGTGGTGAAAATACCAATAAGACATGTCCAAACAATGGCAGATCATATAGATTCATTGTCAGCAAGCATCATGCATTGCCAAAGTCAGAAAGCTGTTACCATGATGAGACATTCCCTGCATCTGATTCTGCTTTCACTTGTACAAGGATAAATCATAACTTTTAAAAAGTGAGTGAAATTTCATGTTTGTGAAATCAGGCATCTGAAGGGCTGATGATATGTAGTAATTTGAATTAGTAATCTGTCAAGAATCTTGTTGCATTCCTTCCTATCCTCCAAACACTTCTTCTACAGGCTGGAAGCTGAACATTAATTTTTTTAAGTACTATCAGGTTATTTAGAAGACACTTCATACTGTCTCAAGGAAGGTTAAATTGATGGCTCGTTTGTTATAATGCGGCTTACAGGAAAAAGTGCAGTCAATTAAATAACATGTGGGACTTAGCATATCATAAATTCTTTTGTTAAAGCTTAACAAGGATACAATTCTAAGAAGTCCCAGTATCCCACAGAAAATTACAAGCAGATGTTTATTGTGTTCAAGCCAGGTGTTACAGGTGTTGCAATTTTTTTATTTTTATTTTTTTTTTTTTGTATAAAGAATGCATTGCTTCAAAGACACTCAAGGAAATATTTTGTTGTGTGACGGGGGTGGGAAAAAGAAAAAGGGGGCTTTGCTGTTATATTATCACAGTTACTGGGGCTTTTGATTTCAGCCTTTTCTGTAAGGTACACTCATGACCCATAGCATCCCTTTGTGCGATGCTGCAAGGAAGCCTGATCTCCTGCAGGCTAACTGACTCCTACAAGGTCTCCCATGCCTTTGCTCTCTGGCCAAGTTCAGACCCTTTCTGGAGAACAAAAAGGCCCAACCTAAAATCTCACAAAATGCTGCAACACACAAGAACCTTTGGAGCCTACTTTTGGACTATGCCTTGGCCTATCCTTTGTGGTTAGTCTTCAACCCCATCCTGGACTCCATATTCCTTCTGTTTGGATTGAACATCCTCAGGAAGATAGGGGAAGCCAGGTACACCCTTTGTCCTGGGTGATGGTCCAATGTCCTTGTATTAAGCAGGTAGGCCTACTTCTTCAGATAGGTCTCTACTTGCCTGGGATGCTTCCTACTTCCAAGCCTTCTTTTGCTGCTTTCCTGCAGCTATTGCTTAACACAATCTTCCTTTAGATGTCAGACCTCTGGCTTTTCTCTGGAGCAGTGGTTCTCAAACTGTGGTCTGTGGACTACTAGTGGTCTGCAGCCACCTTCCAGATGGTCCATGGCTCGAGCTCAGCCCCTCCCATTTCCTCCCTCCTTGCCTCTCCCCACACAGCAGGGAACCTGCACTGGTACTCACTGCTTCCCACGGGGATTTGGGGGAGGAGAAGAAAGTGCTTAACCTCCCCGCCAGATCCGGCTCATGGGGAAGAAGTGGAACCGGAAGTGGCTCCACACGCTGCTGGTCCCCCTCCCTTGGCTGGGGGAACAGCAGCATGGACACACTGCTTGGAGGCATCTGGCCAATGGGAGCATTGGGAACCCATGCCTGGGACACAGTGCCTGGGAGTGGTGTGGGGTGTGAGGGTAGATCCCCCTTCCCCTCATGCCCAGAGACTGCATCCCATGCCCCCACTCACCTCCTCCATAGAAACCACGCACCCCCAGCCCACTCCTGCACCCTTCCCCATGGCCAGACACTCTATCCCCTCCCTGTTCCTGCACCCTCACTCCTGGCCACACACTGCACCTTCTCTTGCACCTTCCCCAACCCCCAGCCAGACATAAGAACAGCCATACTGGATCAGACCAAAGGTCCATCTAGCCCAGTATCCTGTCAGTGGCCAATACCAGATGCCCCAGAGGGAGGGAACACAACAGGTAATCCTCACATGATCCCTCTTCTCTCACTCATTTCCAGACAAACATTGGCTAGGGAAACTATTCCTACCCATTCTGGCTAATAGCCATTGATGGACCTAACACCCACAAATCTATCTAGCTCTTTTTTTGAATCCTGTTAAAGTCCTAGTCTTCACTACATCTTCTGGCAAGGAATTCCACAGACACCCTGTTCCCAAACTGGTCCTGCACCATACCTCCCATGCAGATCTCAAACTCTCACCCTCTCCTACACCCCATCTCCCTCCCAGTTCCTGCACTCTATCCTTATCCCACTTGCTAGCAGCCCTGTCCTGCACACTGAACCCCTCATATTTGTCCCCACCCCAGAGCATAGGGTTATCCATAAAATCCACTAACCCCATAGAGTAAATCTGGCCTAAAGGAAGCCCTGAACCTCAGTCCTCCATGTCCTTCCCCCTCGCCCTGTGGGGCTGGAGCACCAGAGGAGTGAACTGTTTCAGTTGGGGGCCACATCTGTGAGGCATGGGAGTTTTTGAAGGGGTCGTTTTGCTTCTTGCTTGTGTGGTCCTCTGCTGATTTTTCTGTGGGTCAGTGGCCCCCAACCCAAAAAAGGTTCCCCACCGCTGCTATATGAAAAGACAACATTTAAATCTTTTGTGTTGGACATAAATGAATACTTTATTTTATTTAAAATGAAGTTTGCTAAACTAACATGAGAAAGTTAAAATGCTTAATCTGTTTAATAATTTAAATTAATATTTCCTTTCTTACTGGTTAAATTAAACCGTTCTCCCTAGATGCAGCAGTAGCAAAATGGCTTGGGCATAATTATGTAATTAACAGCTAGTTTCCATTAGCAACTGGTGGTCTGCAGAAATATTTGCATCTAGCCAAGTGGGCCACAGGGCAAAACGTTTGAGAACCATTGCCCTTGATCATTCTCCATTCTTTGTTGAACTATCCCACTATTTCATTCCCTTGGACTGACCTGCTGTCTCCTTCTCACCACAGAAGAGTCCTATCTCCTCTGAATTCTCTCCACTACTCCTTTATCAGTATCAGATGCTTAATGATCCTCTGTCTAGCAGTCAATCATAGGTGTGCTAATTGGCACTTATCCCATTGAGTAACGGGTGATGGAAGCAGGGCCCAACCATAGTCTACTATCGTTTCTTTTCTAACAAAGCACACTTTACTGACAGACTAGGAGAGTACATCACTAAATCAGAAAGACTTCGTTTATTTTAATAAACGTTTCGTTAAAGAGACAAAGGTAAGGTTTTCTCTTTACGTTATGGTCTTTTCAGGTGCAAGTTTTCTTCAAAGATTAAAAACTCATGAAAATGGGGAATCACACAACAACAATTCTTTTAAATGCATTTCCAGACAAAGTCAATCATTATATTACCTCATCAATAAGCTAAAACCTAAACATATTTCAAGTTCTCTATTGATCATCCTCATACCATACAATTTATAGAACTGTCATCACTGTGATAGCTATGAATTAGTTTAAAGAACATAACAAATAGTTAAGACTGCCAGAATTGTGGGATAATCTTTAAATAATTGCTGAGTTGCAGACAAGACAAGGAAAATAGTGGAAAAAATAATGGACCTTTATTAATAGGGGCAAAATTTGGAAAACCCACAGTAGACTTATATTTTAAGAAAAATTTTCTGGAATCACGATAAACATTGAACTATTCAGTTATGCCTGCATTTTTTCTAAATTATTGGACAATTCGGTGCAACTACAGGGCTGTAACCAGTGTGGGGCAAATGGGGCAAACTTCAGAGGTGGGCTGCCAGCCCAGTACCCAGATCTGAATGTAATGCTGCTGCCAACAATAATGCGTAAGTAAGGGTGGCAATACCATGCCAACTTCAGAGCTCTACCCCATAGCCTATTTTTACTGACCTGAGCAGTTACCCCCCCACTCACCCTGCCCTGGTTATGGCCATGCCCAAAACTCTCCAAGATTTTACCTCCTAAGGGTGAAACGAAGTGAGTGTTGCAATCCTCATCAGATAAATGCAAAATGGTGAGTTGTGCAATGTAAGATAATTTGAAACAAAATTGTGGTGGAAACATCACATTGCAGAATCCACGGTGTCACAAATGAAGTAGGACCTTATTGATAGTGGAACCACTTGGCATTGAAATATTGAAAATGTGTTGTGCACTACACAAAATTGTACTCTCCCCAAAAATATAATCAGTATCCAAACACACCAGTTCACACAGTAGGTAATTTGACCTCCTACAGAGGCGATACAGACAAACAGACTCTGCAATGGCATTACTTCCTTAACGGGATGGATATAGCTGAACACCACCAAGCACGAAACTAGGACTTTATGAAGTGGGGGAGGGGTAGAGAGGTTTTGTATCATGGTAGGATAATTAAAATGCTTCTCTGACAGGGGCATATCCTTCCCCACATACACACCTGAAATCTGAAGCACTCTGATCAGCTCCTTACAAAAAATCTGACCCAGTATGATCAGGGGGTATAGACAGCAGTACCTCGCAAAAGGGTTTGCTTACTTGGATGATGAAATAAATGGCAGAGTAGGACCCACCACCTCACAGGGCTGGTCCTCTGTAAACACAAGTCAGTAAAGACCTTAAGCACATACTGATTTGATGTGCTGGATTGAGTGCTCAGTGCTTAGCCACCAGTATGAGGATTCCTTCCTGCCCCCTGCCCCTTTGGACAGTCAAATCATAACACTATTGTAATTTACACCATATACATATTAAAGAGATTTATGCATATTCAATTAATCCTAAATCAATTCTATGATGGAGACAGTGTTCTTTCTTTTACAGATGAGTAAATTGACATGGAGAAGCTAAAAGGCTAAAATATGCCACTTAACCCCCTAAGGCATTTGTGTGTTTTTGAAGAACAGAGGAATGACAGCTCTACTGGCGATACGCTGGAGGGAATAATGATTTAGGTACTATGGACCTTTCAACTCCCTGCCCCTTATTTTTGTCCCTACATGTTTATTTATACTTAAACTAGAGGATTTACCCGACATTGTTCAAGTCTGTAACTCAAGTAAGTTTTCTTTTTTTTTTCATTAAAATCATTGTTCTGGGATGGGGCCGAGGATGAGGGGGGTCAGTATGCTGGATGTCCTGGGGAAATAGGACAACCCCTGCCATCTCTCACCACAGCAGCTTTGGGCCAGGTGATAAGCAGCTGTCCATACCTGCTGCAGTTACAGCAGGCACAACCAGGGGAGGGATGCATATCCCCTAGCTGGGGGATAGAGACACAGACAGACAAAACTTTCTGAAATATATAGTAGACCACTATCACATTTTACACCCCTGCCAGACCACATTGTAGCTATCCTGGTGCCCATCTCTGGGCCCTTGCTGCCACCCTGTGGTCATTCCACAGTGTAACTCCCTCCTACTAGACCCCTCCCTTTCCATTTTGTGAGAAAATCCAATTCCAGGCACATTCCATTCTCCTGGCACAACCAAACCCTGACCTTGCTTTAAGGTATGATAATAGGAAGCTGTGTACCAAATTTGGTGGTCCTACCTTGTACCATTTAGGAGGAGTTCTTGAACAAAGCAACTCACAGACAGACCAACACGCATTTCTAAAAAACACAGTAAATATTTCAGAGTTGTATTTACTGCACCAATGTTAAACTTATCAGCAACTTAGGATTTAAACCATTGGAAATGAATTAAAAAACACACAATAGTAATAGTAGAGACTGCTGGATGAATTCCTTACCATAGAGCCACTCTCAAATGTAGAAGAAAATTCTAAGCGCCACACAGTCCAGGGTTTATCTACATTACACAGTAGCCCAGGTTTCAGCTCATCCCGGCCCACTTTCGTCCACATATATATAAGTCTAACTCAGATCCCCAACCAGTCAAAATTTGATCCAAGCTGTGCCTTTAACAGTGTGGTCCCAACTTCAGTTGAAGACTCACTTAGGAGAACACTTTAGCATGGCTATGACACCTGGATCCAATAACTGTAAACCCAGGTTCACAAGGCAGCATGGATACTCAAGAGTGAGTTTGGAAACAGACCACAAGCCCAGGTTCACAATATAGTGTACACGTAACTCCACAAGATAAATTAGCACAGAGACCAATAAGAGTTTTGCCTGAATAAAAACGGAATACATGGACTACAGGATTTGGGCTAGGATGTGAAATACTGACATGATCATTTTTACAGGGTATATCATCTTCAATGGTAACAAGAGCTATGACACCTTCATAAAATCCCAAGGGAAATCAAGGAAGATCCTGGTATTGAAAGATACCAAATTAACCTGTCACTCAAAAAAGCACTTCTGTAGTCTATTGGAACAAGGCAGGGAAAAAAGCAAAATCTTTTTTGGTAAGTAAGTTCTCTCACACACACATGCATATGCACACACGGGCCATTCCTTTTCTGTGCAGATATTTTGATTTCTAGGATATCCATCTGACACCTTCAAGAAACATTACTTTTCAGTTTTAAAGACTATAACATAGATCAAAATTTTTAAGCAGTAACATGTGCTACTTATATTTTGAACTAAGAGCCTAACTCACTAGATTCATCTCTGTCTCAGCTAAAATGAAAGAACAGCCACACAATCCTAATTCAGCAAAAAGGAATGATAGCATTAATGCAATATTAAAGATAAGACTATAAATACAATAGAAGTTACAGACTTTATAGTTCCCACAGCAACATAAATTATGTCCCTTGCACTTTCCGTAGATAAAACTTAATGCCACATATCAGATACTATGTTTTAATATACATACATAATGGGGAAGACGTTACAGGGGAAAATTTAAGTATTTCTAACTTTTTGGCTCATAATACAGTCATTGTGTATTTCTGCACTGAAATCTCTATTTAAAAAAAGTTGAAATATCTTTTTGATTGCCCTATGGACACAGTATGGACCAATCTTAGAGTCCTAGGGTTAATTCAGCCCCCAGTAAAGTTTTTAGTTGCCTTACCCACTGAAAACTCTTGCTGAAGCCAACGGAATGTTTCTGTGGATCTGTCCCAATGCTGAATTAGCACCACATACCAAAAATTCACTACATAAATGAGTTCCATAATGTCTTGCTGAAGAGATACACAGCTGTAAGGGGCTATACAGCCAGGGGGACCAACTGAATTTCTGGGCACTTAGACAAAAGGGGGGGCGTGCTCTGTGATCCTGAAAAGGGAGGGGCCTCTAGTTCAAAGGGTGGGTCGGGGCAGGCAGCCCTCAGTAGCATCCAGACTGCATCTCACCCCTTTCCCCCCCATACCTGCCCTTAATGCCATCTGTAGAGTGCTGGACAGGGTTCTGGCTGCCAATGCTGCCACAGTAGCAGTGACTGCAGCTGGGAGCCCCAGGTCCTTTTAAATCACTAGGTCCCAGGGCAACTGAAAAGAAAAGAAAAGAAAAGAAAAGAAAAGAAAAGAAAAGAAAAGAAAAGAAAAGAAAAGGGAGGCAGATTTAAAATTATGCATAGGGATGTGTGTTATCTAAGCAAAATAAAATAAAAAAGCAACTATGGATTTTTAAAAAATGCAAAAAAAGTTTCCTTTATTCATTCTAGAATAACTTGAAAGCAGACACCAAAATCTCAATACACAAAACTGAAACAATTCATATTAGAGCTCAGAGTAATTAATGAGGTTTCACATCCTGACATTGCCCTGTCAACAATAATTGCAGTGTTTAAAAATATAAATGGATTTGACTTGATTTTTGTTTCAAGCTTAACATTTTATCAGCCTATCCCTGTAAGTCTAAAGAACTTGATCACCAAAGTTTGTATTTTAGCAACTAAATTGGTGCAGTCCTTCAGATTATATACTATACCAGACATTCTACCCACCCTACAAAACAATTGAAAAATCATCAGGCTGGAAAGGATTCAAGAAATTTGTGCAAAATGGAGGCATTTATTTCCTTGTATTTTTCTGGGAAACTCTCTTGTGCAATGATTGCCAGGGATGTTGTCAAAAAGGAAAACAATTTTCCACCCTATCACCTCAGTATGGTTGGATCTAAGGTATTCAGTCTGTTGACATGCCATCTAAAACCTAACTCTCTTTTTATGTTTGATAAAATGACACTGAACATAGCAAGAAAATATTTCAATAATTTGTGAACAAATGTCCATTCTTTCCTTATAACAGATTTTCTTTGCTAGATGTTTTTTGCCTTTGATCTGCTTGACATCTTATTGTTAATGCAAAAGTGACTGTTGCCTACAGCTCTCTACTGAAAATAAGGGGACAAAAGGATTAAATTGAAATAAAGCTCTCTGCTGATAATTACTTATGTAAGCAGCTCATAGTAGGCATGAATTCAGAGAGCTGAATAATTCAGATGTATTTATTCAACAGTGTGTATGTATTGCACAGAGGTGTCTAAAACGATAACACTAAAGAGAATTAACACCTTGCAGACATCCAGGGGACAGTAACAATAAAAGGATTGTCTCTTCTCACCTGCTTAGTTGGACAAAGTGAAATCCATAGATTTTAAGCCCAGACATGATGATTATCACCATCTAATCTGACATGAGTATCACAAGCAAAACAATTTCACTCCCCCAGCCCAATATTTTGTGGATCCAAATCTTGCTGCACCCAGGAATGCTATTTATACATATAAACCCAACAGCTTCAGAGTACAGGCAGTCCCCGGGTTACGTACAAGATAGGGACTGTAGGTTTGTTCTTAAGTTGAATTTGTATGTAAGTCGGAACTGGTACATATTGTAGGGGAAACTCTAGCCAAACATTTCTCCAGAGCTCAGTTTTATTCTCCGACACCTCAGTTCCGTCAGTCCTTTATTCTCAAGCTGAGGTGTCTGCTGAGAAAAGCCGCTCCGCATCTCCCTGGTCTGCTGGGGGTGCTAGCTTCGCGTCTCTCTGGTCTGCTGGGGGGAAGCAGCTAGTGCGGGGTTGCCTCACCCCGTTTGTAAGTAGGGATCCGATGTAAGTCGGATCCATGTAACCCGGGGACTGCCTGTAAACACTAACATGGTAAATTTCACTCTAAGAGGAATGTTTGAGACTTTTGTATATATAAGTGAAAAAAGAGCAGTCTTCAAATTTGCCCTTAAAGTTATTTGTATCTATCAGAGCTAATATTTTATATATAGTGTTCCCAAAGCTAGTTATAACTTGATTAGTAGAATTAATCACTAAATGGCCTTTTAATCACTCGCAGGTATTATTTTCATTTTTTAAACTTAAAAAAAAAACCCAAAACAACAACAACAAAATCTCACAAAAACCCTTCCGCACAATTTTATATTTGGTTGGGTCAAGTTTAATTAAATGTTCCAGGTTTCATTTATGGATCTAGTCTGCTCTACGAACATGTTATTTCTTTTAATAAGAGCCATTCTTAAATATACTAACAGCAAGTTAGTGACACTGTACCAAAGGGCACTGTTCACTGCTCATAGTAACATACTCTTTTAGAGACTGATTCCTGATTATATTACCCATCATTACAATTCCTTATTTCTTGGGGAAATGACCTAGAGATAGACCTGTTTAGGTAATTCACATTTTGAAAAGGAAAACAGGCACTGGTACATGTTTACCATGGGATTCGTTCTATATTATGTAAAGAGCCAAATCTCCAGTGGGATACCACTGTTAAAAAGTATGCAAAGATGGCACAATATATTTGAAAAATATGTCATGCTTTTCACAAAAGTTGGTAAAGGTGACCTGCACAATTTGACATGTATTTTCTATCTATCTATCCCTTCAGATGAAAAAAAGCCACTTGTACAACTGAAGATGTACAATGGAAACTCAGGTTTATAATTAGCATCAGATACATGTGAAACTGAGGACTCTGTCTGCTAGAATATTCAAGTACACCTGCAAAGCTGTCTAATTAGTAGCACATCTCTACACTAAGCAACGTCTTGACTGGAATTACAATGATTCTGGGTTATATCTAAAAAGACCTGTAGCATAGCTCTCTATTACTCCTTAAAAAAAATTAAATGACCTACCAAATTAAATGACCTATATTTGTACATTCAAAGTATCAGTTTTTTTTCTTTTAAATAGATGCCTACTGGTGAACTCATGCAGCCAAGATCATGTTTTCTTTTGCTTGCAATGAACAGATTTAGAAAGATGACAGTGATCTTCATTGTGCATTATCTCCCTCCAATTTTCGAAGTCCTTTAACCAGCTTCAGGAACAGTTTCCAAGAACATCTGTGAGGCTAGAAGTTTTCGGCACTAACGTTGACTGAACTTGTACTGAATAAACCTTATCTCATGTGTGTGAATTAGGGCAGTAAGACTCTCAGCTTGACTACTGTGATATATGACAGCGGTATTTATTCCATCTTCTCTTCCCAACACAGTTAGTGAAGCAGGTACTGCCGATTACAGTAGTAGGATATTAAATGTCTTCCAGAATATAGCAATGTGTTTTTTTTCTTGTTATTCTTCTCTACAGGCAAGTGCTGTACGTTTAATTGAGCAGTCTTTTTGCTAGGTAAGGATGTGTCAATTATAGTTGTGCAAACACTCCAATGTCACTTTCAAATGGCCATGTACAAGATTTTGTTTGAGTAAAATCACATGAACTTGGTCAGACCAATGTTGTCTCGAGTCCAGTATTTTGTCTCCTACAGAGCTTCAGGCATTATGTAAAGAATAGAAAAAATTAAAGAGATCCACCCACTTTCATTCTGGCAGTCAGATGTTTAGTGTCACAGCGCACATGGGGTTGCACCCTGACTGTCTGAGCTAATAGCTATTATGATTCAAAAAAGAAATAGGTACAGAAAGGCCCGTTTAATTTTGGTCATCATTAAATCCAAAAGCAAGAAGGTCCACATGTTAATCATGTGTTGTGTGAAAAAGTAATTACTTTGGTTTATATTAAACCTCCTGACCATTAATGTTGTCTGCTGACTCATGGTTTTTCAATTGCAGTAATGGATAAACAACACTTATCATTTGTTTTTTCTATAATATGCCCCCTTAATTTCCTCACCTCTGAGGCAAAGAACCCTAATTTTTTTTAATCTCTTCTCACATGGAAGCCATTCCACACCCTTGATCACCTGTTACCCTTTTCTAAATCATTTCCAGTATCAGAATATTCTTCTTGAGACAGGGCAATGAAAACTGGACACAGTATACAAGGTGTGGATACATCACAGATTCATATAGTAGCATTATGATATTTTCTGTTTTCTTTCCTAACACTGTTAGCTTCTTTGACTACTGTTGCATGTGGAGCTGAAGTGCTCAAAGCCTTTTTCACAGTGAAGCAAGGATCTTTTTCTTGAGTAGCAATACCTAATTTAGATCTCATCAATATGCATGGGTAAGTGGGATTATTTTTTCCAGTGAGTATTTACTGTGCACTTATCGATGTTGAATTTAATTTGCCAATGTTTAGCCAGATAATCAGTCGTAATGATTGTTCACCATTTGGCCCATTCTGTGAAGGCTTGACGGCATGGGAGTCCAACATTGGAACAGACTTGATGAACCCATCAAAGGGAGGTCTGCCTCCGGGCCACCACCATTCCTTGGTGGGTGGAATTTTATCCTGGATGTTACAAGCCACCCACAGAACAGTGTTCGCTGGAACGTCTTATGGCAGCTTTGTAACATGTCCAAAGAGTAAGGACAATGGCCCCAGTAATCTGTAGACCCAAACAACCATAAGCATCTGCATTACAGATCAAGTCATTAGACTATATGCCCAATATACTGATATTTTATATGGAAAGCCTCCAGCGTTGCCCAGTCTGTGCAGCATGGTGTCCAGTTTTTGCAGTTGTACAACAGTATGGAAGGATACAGCTCAAATAAATCCTGAACTTGGTTGTCATTGTAAGATAATATTGATTCCATATCCATTGTAAAGAGCTCATGGCAGAGGCTGTGATGCCAATTTGATGGAGAATTGCCATGTGAGAATCGAAGGAGCTGGTAAGTATAAAACCAGATAGCAAAAACTGGAAACTGACCCATGGTTCTATTGTTCAAAAAGATATTGTTCATTGCAGATGAACCTGGTCCTAGATTTTGCAGTTTTGTCTTTGACCATGAAACACGGAGACCAATCTTTGCTGACTCCTCCATGTGCTGAATACATCACGAAACCTGTTGGTGCTCTGTACTAAAGAGCATCATCATTGGCGTAGTCAAACTCGGAGAGTGACACCAACCTCAGTGACTGTGGAACTGACAAATACTGCATTGTGAAATCCATTGCTTTATAAGAGAGTGCAGGGGGTCAGATGCTGAAATCTGATTCCCCAGACAAACATGGACAGTGGCTCCATTATGCATCTCTCTAATCAAGTCCAGCAAAGTGGTAGGGAACCTACACCCCTCAAGGCTTTTCATAATGGAACATGGTCTACTGAATCAAATGCAGCCTTAAGATCAACATAGGCTACATGTTCCTCCAACTCTGACTGATGGGGATGGCACTTCCAGTGTAGAAAAGGCTCTAAAAGTGCCAACAAAAACATGCACAAACACTTTCCTGAGAAAGGAGAACAGGTGGTTGGCTTGTTGCTCTGACATTCACAGTACGGTACCTTGCCCTTATAGAGTGAAATCACAATACCATCCTTTCAGGTGGCTGGTAGGGTTTGAGTTCTTTACACCAGACCAAAGATGTCCAGAAGTGATTCTGCTACAGGATCAATAGCACATTTTAGCAGCTCTGATGGGATACTATCAGCACCAGCTAAATATCTGTTTTTCACTTTAGAGATAGCCATGCTTTACTTCATCCAAGGCTGATGCATTGGTACAAATATCTGGGTCTGGAACCATAGTGACTGCCAGATCATCCAGCTCTGAACAAAAAGCAGTTTAAGGGTGGTTCAGGACACTGTGGTAATATTCCACCCACTATGAGAAAACGTCACCATCCAAGTTACATGGATGGCTACAACTTTCATTCAAGATGCTGTTTGTAATGACTACCTCTTGAGGCTGTGAATGGCACAGAATGTTGGATTCAAGTTACCCCTGCCTAAGCCAAATTTGACATTATCCACCAGTTGGTTATAATATGTTCCATGATTGTGGAGTGCCAGCAAGTTAAATTTTCACTTCATCTGATTATGAGTGCACCTGTCACTGCACTGTTGGGCCGTGGCCTTCAATTTAATTATTTGTAAAGCCTCCTCCGATAGCATGTTCAACATGCTGGATGTCGATACACAATCATCTGCTCAGACTGGTAGAGAGTAGAAGTAAAAAGGGACCAGGCAACCTCCACGTCATCTGGCAGTTTAGCTAGACCAGAGACTCTGTTGCTGATGTCAATTCTAAACCTGCACATGGAACTTGTTGATGTCAAAATTCTTCATCACTACAGAAGACTCACCTGCTCGTTGGAGCATCAATGACATATGGGCAACCACTAGATGGTATTCTGTGTTCTCTATGCATTCCACACCACAATTTACTCTACAGGGGCAAAGAGATGCCTATCATATATAATAATCTAGTTCAACGTCTTCTAAGTGATATCATTGTGAGAAATCCATGACATCTGGTGTATGTGTTGTCGCTTGAACCATGACCCAATAATGGAAATATTATAGGAGAATGGAATGGAAGCAAATGGTGAGAATTATCATTGATTATTCCTGAATGACAATGATTTGTTCAAATCTGGTTCACAGGGAGCCTGTAACTGCACTTAGGTCACCAAGGATCATGAGACTAACACGTCAAGGGACGATATATGCTAGATGTTCCAAATGATTCATCGCTTTGGACTATAAAAAAAGATAGTTATTTCCTGCAAACTTTCCCATTTCACCAGCTACTTTTCCAGATAATTAAGGAACAGCACACATCCCAGTACAGGATTCCTATGTTCACTTCTTGCCATTGAGGCAGCTGACCATGTATTCCTACCCTTTGATTTCTGTCTTTAAACAAAGATAGTGAAGCACAAGAAGACCTTCCCACTTGTCCCATGACAATTTTCTTTGCTTCAGAACCTTTGATGAGGGTGTCATGGCTCAGTTCCCCAACTTTCACTTCGTGTGTAGATATGGGGGCCGCTAGCAGAATAAATTCTATAAGAACTGTCTCTAACTCCTAGAGACAAACTTGTCTGGTCTCAGTTTCCCTGAGATCCAAAAAGAAAAAGACTGATTGCTGCCACCACCAAGTGTCTCTCAATATATATAACCTTTTCCAGAGAAGAAACCACTTGGAATCCCTTCCTTGAGGCAAAGCTCTCCCCTCTGCCCCAACCACCATTTTGCTTGGACCTGGGAAAACAAACAGAGATAATCCGCAGAGAACAATGGGGCTCTGCTTCTCTCAGTTAATGTGGTTACATTTAGGCATGTAGGTTTAAGGACAGAAAAATCAACCAATACCGGTTAACCCAAATATAAAGAAAACACTTTTATTATTAAAACAAGACTACTGTTACAAGCATAGTAAATGCCCGGTGTTAAAAGCCCTGGCTTGAAATAGACTCAGGGATTCTCCCTGGGCTGTAATCCTTAGTTACAAAAGAGAAACAATTAACCAGCTCAGACATGATTTCCAACCCCCTAAACAAGGAAAACAATAAAACCTGACAGACTATCTAAACTTTTCCCTACTTACACATTTTAATGAATTCAAGGAGTCTGTTCCTGGGAGAGTCTGTCTCTCCTGCTCTGTATCTGGGAAAAGCTTCTCTGATTCCCAAAAAAGGGAGAAAAAAGCCCTCTCTTGATTGAAATTCCTTATCTGCATTTCATTGGCTAAAATGCCTAAAGCCTCCCTCCCTCAGGTGCAGAGCCTCAGTTATCTTAACCCTTTCCTCATTCTCCAGGTAAATCAAATTTTCCCTTGCAGCTTCTATTTATGACAGAGTGTACGTCTACATGGCACAGCCATTGTGGGATAACGGAAGTATCCCAAAATACCTACCCCATGTCCACACAAGCCACCCATTATTTCAAAATATTTTTCAAAATAACAGGCTTGCTATTTCGCCAGCCCGGTAAACCTCGTTTCATGAGGGATAAGGGATGGCTCAAAATAGCATGTTATTTTGAAATTTGGTGCTGTGTAGATGTGCCAAATTTCAAAATAAGCTATTTTGAAATATATTTGAGATGATACGCAATTTGCATAGTGCAAATTGCATATCTTATTTTGAGTTTAGGGTGCTGTGTAGATGCTTTCTGAAAGTCCAAACACACTATATATACTGGATAACTCTTATCCACACACTTGTTGGCAACCTAATAGATTGGTAAGGCAGAACTTCCCTTTACAAAAGATGTGCTGATTTATCCCCAACGTACCGTGTTCTTCTGTGTATGATAATTCTTTTTTTTACTATCGTTTTTACCAGTTTACCCGGTGCTGAAGTTGAGTAATCTGACCTAGCACTGTCAGGCTCACCTCTGATGCCACTTAAAAAAAAAAAAAATCAGTGTTTGGGATTTCAAGTACAGTCACCCAAATATGAATTTAGAAGAAAAATAATTAAAAAACCCAACCCTATGTTTTCCTCTTTGCCTATTGAAGAAAGTTGAAACAATACCAGTAAACAAGCCTAGAAGAATAAAAAATTACTGAAGAACTGATTTCTATTATAAACATCATACCATTTTATGAAAAGTTTAAATAGTCTTGTAAATAAAACACTCAGATAAAATATCTTTAGTGCAGTGGTTCTCAACCAGTGTTATGGCTACCCATGGGAGTACTCAGAGGTCCTCAGATGGTTTATCAACTTATCTAGTTATTTGCCTACTTTCACAACAGGCTACATAAAAAGCACTGGCAAAGTCAATACATGCTTACATTTCATACAATGACTTCATACCGTACTATATAGTATATACTGAAATGTAATTATAACATTAATGTTCCAATTGATTTTACAATTATATGATAAAAATGAGAAAATTAGCAATTTCAGTAATAGTGTGCTGAAACACTTGCATATTTTTGTAAACAAGTAGTTTTTAAGTGCAAGACTAATCAGACTCCTGAATGGGGTATAGTAGTCTAGAATGGCTGAGAGTCGCTGTTTCAGTGAATAATATTTTCTACCCATTAAAATAATTTTAGTGGATAAAATGTTTTGCTTTCAATTTCAAAAAACATTAAAAGCCTAATGAAAGTTAAATTTACCCGTGTTGATTTAACGCCATTCCTACGATCTCCACAAAAGCCATCCTAGGCCTAAAAACCATGGTTGTAAAAGTAAGGCATTAATTTTTAAAACAAAAATCAAATCAAACATAAGAAGCTAGGTTGAAATTGCAATGCATAGTCTACATCAAGGAGGTGAGATTTCAAAAGTCCCCTTAAAAACAGGCTGCCTGTGAGTTGAGCATCAATCACAGTCACTTCCAGAATGTGCCAGCAGCTGTTCCATGCACACAGATACTGCAGTGTGGTAATTTATTTTTCAGTACACCATCTCCATTTAGGTCTGTACATCATACATCCATAGCTATTACCCTTTGCTCCAGTTCACAGGAATAGCAGTTCATTGAATTGCTCTGTCTCTGGCCTCACACATAGGAAAAGCAAGAGCTTACTGAGTAACCACAGCAATGAAAGCACATGGAATAGAAGAGACACCTGTTTGTGCCAGGGAAATAGAGTAGTGATCTATCTGCATATGTGACAAATTGAGTGAATTTGAGTATTTAACTCGTCTCTCTCATTTCTTGCCCTCCTAATGGTGTAGCATAATGGTGACAAACACAATTGACAATCATCACATTTCTGTCTGAAACTGTTCTATTTTAATTGCTGACCATCTTCCATGGCAAGCATTGCTGGAACGTTATGCAACTTTGCTCTGAGAGTGGGTTAGAGGACCTGTTCCAAATCCCATGAAAATCTGAAATATTTTAAATAGGCTTTTAATCAGGACTACAGGGAATTTAGCCAGACTCCAATATCAGTGATGCAGGTATAAACCTGGACTAATTCCACTGTCTTCTTCAGAAACAAGAGACTTTCCCCAAAAAGCTAGATTTGATAGCAGGGTAATTCACATATGCTCTAAACATCATTCAATGCAAATTATGCCTTTCCTTCTCAACTCTGGCAGAAATTCAAGTCTTACTGCATTTTAGGGTTATGGAGTGCTTCAAGCTAGTTACCCTACTAACATTTATTATACATTGCCTTAAAGGTAATCCCCAGAAAGAACCAAAGATTGGGAATGGGGTAGGGAAGGGATCTTAGCTCAAAGGCATGAATACTCCTTTTCCTATTTAAGATCTATTTGAAAAATGATCTGAGGAGAATACACTGTGATTATCATGTTTATTTAACAAAATAACATACCCATGGCTAGACACTCCAAGTTTATTAGTGAAGTGTCCTTTCCTAACTAGTAGCTATGCTAGACGCAAATTAAGCTCAGACACGGATGCCCATGGGCAGCAACAGTAGAAGCAACACAATGAGGAAATGGAAATATACATATACATATGCCCCCCAAAAAACAAGTATAACTCAGCCCATTGCTCTGAATAGCAGCTCTTCTGTGCATTGCTCTGCTGGAGGTCCCATTTGCAAGACTACTTGTCTGAACCTCCATGACCTTGGAATTATATTCAGTTGCTACACGCAGTTCCACATGGAGTAAAATATGCACAGAAGTGAACGTTCATTACTAATGCATATTTAACCATAGAAAGAAGCCCTTGTAATAAAAAACCTAGACAAAATCTCATCTTAGTAAAAAGTTTTTCAGGAACACATAAGGAAGTGGGGAAACCATACAGAATCATAAGAAAATCCATGGATAAGTGAATAATATACTCGTTATATGTGAAATTTGAAAATAGGCCAAATAAGTCTCTCTTGTAATTTCATTCAATTTGACCTTCAGTGTTTTAAACTGAAAAAAATAAATTTTAAGAAAAATATTATGATGTATTTGGTTATGACCTTAATTACTGAAGCAAATGTGAGCAAAGCTATGATTTTTTTAAAAAGACAATCATTAGAAAAATGTATACCCCGCTGTAGTAGGGCAGAGTGGTCTCCCACTGACCCAGAGTGGGAGGAGCCCCTCTCTGAGCCTTGGGGGTGGCACCTGGCCCCAATAACGCACCTGACCAGAAGCCAGGAGGCAGGACTAGGGATATAAAAGGCCTGCCTGAGGGGCCAGTCAGGCCTAAGCAGCCAGAACAAGTCCCCCTCTCCCCACATGCACCCAAGTGAGGAGTTGGGTGTGGGAGAAGCGGAGGACTGACTGGGGCTACCGGGCCCACAACTGAACAACAGTCTGGAAGGACTGCTCACCTGGCCAGAGGTTCCAGAGCAATCAAACCCAGAGACCTGGCACTGGGCCCAAGTACAACCTGAGGGGGAAATGGAGAAAATTCAGTGGTAGTCGACGACTGTTAGGTTGAGTCAGAAGCTGGTCAGCGTGTTGCGGTCCAGAACCCTGCTGACCCAGCAGCAGAGCTCTCTACTGCTGCTAAGGCCCTGGGCTGGGACTCCGTGGAGTGGGTGGACCTGCGTCCCTCCTGCCACCTCACTTCTGGGTGGTAGTCTCCCCCCCTCAGCTGTTCCCAAATAACTGCCTGCATCTGCCGGACTCTCGCCTGAGCAAGGAATGCAACTGGGTCTGTTCTAGATGGGACTCAAAATTGTTTGTTTCCCTGCCACTCCACCCTGAACCAGGGCCTGCGGTTTGAACTGTCTATTTGCATGCCGCCTCTCTCTGCCTAGGGACAGGCCTTAGAACTGTTTATTTGTTAGCCTGCCATCCCGCCTTGTGTCAGGACCAGGCCCTAGAATGGTTTGTTGGTTACTGTCACCCCGCCTTGAACTAGGGCCGGAGTTTAGAGACTGTTTATTACGGACCACTATCTGAGCTGTGGACTATCATAGGATTAGAAGCCACAGCTGATTTCCCACAAGAAGTGGGTACTAGGACAGAGTAGCCCCACCCACTGACCCAGAGGGGGAGGATCCCCTCCCTGA
The DNA here is from genome assembly GCA_019425775.1 of Rafetus swinhoei. Lineage (NCBI taxonomy): Eukaryota > Metazoa > Chordata > Testudines > Trionychidae > Rafetus > Rafetus swinhoei. The sequence goes on from CM033424.1 coordinate 163,421,796, forward strand.
ACCCTCTGGGCTACACTCTCGAAGAAACACCAAACAAAAATTGAATATATTGAATACTAAATCCAAAAGCTTAGTCCAAACACCAATCTTTCCTCAAAAAAATATTCTTCCCATCTGAAGACAGGTGATTTATATTTACCTTTCTAATTTTTTTCTTCCATTTTTATGCTTAGACAGCTACATTCTTCAATTAAAATATTATGAATTCAGAGAAGAATTGCAAAAAAAAAAAAAAAAAAAAATTAAGGAGCTGCAGTGATTCATTGAAAACAAAAGATTAAAGAGCTGAATATCCATAACCTGGCTAAATGACAACTAGTGGACAGAAGTGAAAACTGAGCATGAGTATTAAAATGGTGAGCACCAAAGAGTGAGAGAATATTTGCTAAAAGGTGGCATAAAACTACAAGGAGGAATAATAATGGGATGAAAATAGGGAAAGGAATATTTAATCTGCTAATATTACTTGCTAAATTATACTGTGGGCTAACCACCCGTCCAAGGGAAATGATGGACCATTTGTTTGAAATATTTATTAGGCTGGAGAAAGCACTCAAGAACCAACTTTAAAGGAACAATGCAGCCACTGCCAAGCAATAGGGCAAAGGGGCGATGAATTACAGGACTGTGAAGAATTATTTTCCAACTCTATGGGCTTGTCAACAAGGAAAGTTATACCACATGTAGAAGGCTTAATTAAAATCAATGCAGTCCCCTAATGTAAATTCACTTAAATCAGTATACTCTCTCATTTTCCAATGCAAGGGTTAACCATAGGTCAAACATGTTTAGGATACTTTTAAATTGGGCCTTTGTGCTGGTTTAATTAGACTGATTTAAAATCCACTGTCTCATATAGACATGGTCTAAGATTATATTGGTTCCCTAATGATGATAATGTGCTGGCCACAATGAATTTAAAGGGCAGTTAATGGTCAGAAAGAAGTGACCAAAGAAATAGGAATTTCTATCTCAGGCATGTTTGCTGTATTTGTTCTGATATTTATCTGCTGATTTTTATTGACAAAAAATTAAGTTTTGCTACTTTTCATGATTTCTAGCCAGTGAAGCCAAACATAAATCTGGATGCTGTAATTAGCTTCAGGCTGGATTCTACTTGTCCTTGTGCAGAGTTACTAAACTGGCTTTCAAATGTAAATCCAAATTCTGCCATAATGTAAATGTTTACATTCCCATTAAAGAAAACAGGGTTGCACAGGTATTCATACCTGTTAAATCAGCTTGCAGAATCTTGATTAGTCATGATGATGCCTGAACCACAAAGTAAACAACTTGAATTCAGGGTTCAGGTTCAGTCTGGGAAGATTGATCGTTTCTACAACCATATTTTTCCTTGAAAAATGTGCACAGTGGATACAGAAATCAATGGAAAGCATTAAATATGGAACTCCATTACACCATTTTTACAGTCAATTTTTAGAGTTAAAAAAAAAACCTCACTTTACATTGAAAAAAAGAGGTTTCAGAATCTAAGCTCAGTTTGCTAAATCCAGGAGAAATGTTACTCGGCCTTTCTGCTACTAAACATATTTCAAATATTTTATGTAATAAAGCTACTGTTCTATAAAGCAGAGTCACCAAGCAAAGCAATTTAGCAAGTTTTATTCCCTCTATATATTTGGAGTTGGTGGAGGCTGGAGACACATCCCAAAGATAATCTAATTATCCTTCAAAGAAGGGCTGCTGATTGATAATAAGAGATGAAAACAACAGCCAAATCCCTGCTGGGGCAAACAGCAGTGTTGCTTCCTGATGTTTTATTAGAAAACCATGACAATTCTGTAAGTTAAGGAAGGGATATTTCTAAGATTACATAAAATAGATAACAAGTAGTCTCTTTAAAAATAGTAAGTGGCAGCTTTCTAGACTTCGATCTTAGTCTCTCCCCAATTTTTAGTTTGACAATGACTGCATTTCAGTTTCCAACCTGTCATGCAGTCTACAGAAATTTGTCATACTATGACCAAAAATCCTTAGATGAATATTTTATTTAGGAAGCATCAGAATTGCTGGCTATGATGATTCCATTTCTACTGCTAAGATACCTAGTGTAACAGAGTATGTAAATCAGGATTAATTTATCCTGCTCATGGACAATCCAATAGTACAGAACAGACAACAATCTAGTAGTTAGGAGACTAGGTTTTATTCCTAGCTATTGTAAGCCTGCTGTGTGGCCATGGGAAAGCTACTTCACTTCTTGCTGCCTCCGTTTGGCCAGTCAATACAATGCCCTATCCTACTCACTTAACAAAGGTTATCAGAGAATTGCTTTCACTGTAGGATGGATATCCAACGGTATATGGCCCATTTTATATAATTATGGTTCATTAGCACTTTGAGGAATGATGTTTATAGAGCCAGAACAAGAAGTTTTCACAAAAAGCCAGTGAAACTATTTTTTACGAGTAATTTAATTCCTGCAATCATTAGCGTTATTGACAAGTTTCAGTGGAATAGCTATGTTAGTCTGTTTCAGCCAAAACATTGAGAAATCCTGTGGCACCTTAAAGACTAGCAGGGGCATTGCTGGCATTCCAGAACACATCACACAACCCATCGTCTGCAGCCAAGCCCTCAAGTGCAACCACATTTACTCTAATCCCTCAAAGACAAACACCTCCATGATCTCTATCAAGCATTCTTAAAACAATAGACATCTGGGAAGTGAAGAAACATTGACAGAGCCAGGCATGTACCCAGAAGTCACCTACTGCAGGACAGACCCAATAAAAAAAAAGCAACAGAACGCCACTGGCCATTACCCCCAGCTAAAACCTCTCCAACACATCACCAAGAATCTACAACCTATCCTAGATTCACTCTCACAGACCTTGGGACACAGGCCAGTCCTCACTTACTGACAACTCCCCATCCTGAAGCAAATATTCATCACTAGCTGCACACAACACAAAAACAATAACCCAGGAACCAATCCCTGCAACAAACCCCATTGCCAACTGTGTCTACATATCTACCCTAAGGACACCATCATAGAACCTAACCACATGAGTCACACCATCAGGGCCTCATTCATCTGCACATCTATTAATTTGATATTTGCCATCGTGTGGCAGCAATGACTCTCTGTCCAGTTTGGCCAATGTACATGACAATCTCCATGCAAAAGAATAAATGGGCACAAATCAGACATCAAGAATGGCAATATTCAAAAACCTGTAGGAGAGCACTTCAACCACCCTAGATAGTCAGTAACAGACTTGAAAGTTGACATACTTCAGGAAAAAAAAAACCTTCGGAAACAGATTGCTGTGTGAAACTGCAGAGCTGGAATTCATATGGAAACTTAACAGTATCACGGAGTCTGAAGAAAGACTGGAAATGGTTGGCTCCCCACAAAAAGTACTTTCCCCTCTTTTGGTATTCTCACCTTCTTGTCAACTGTTAGGAGTTGGCCACATCCACCTCGACTGAATTAGCATTCTTTGCACTGGTCCTCTGCATAGTAATGTAACACTCGCATCTTTGCATCTGTGTACATATATCCCTGCCAAGTTGTAAGATGCACAAAGTAGGTTCCAGCTCACCAAATCTTAGCTTTATTGAGTGTTGTCAGGAATCAGTATTGCTATTTGATCTCAATGATATTTCAAAAAATTCATAGTCCTGTTTACTCCAACCAACAATAATATGTGTTGATTGCGGATTCGTATGTACTGTATCTGTTCACTGGAAATCCCATGTCACCTTCATTTGACCTCCTGACCTGCCTGTTCACAGTATAATCTATGATTTGGGCCAACTAATAACAAGCTACCTCTACATAGTTGATAGATTTTGGAGCCCTGGCAGCTCTATCTACTTGAAAGTGATATTAAGAGCAGTCTTCCATTGGACACTTAATCTGGCAAATAAAGCTTCACAAAAGGGAGTCTCAAACTCCCGGCCTGTGGGCCAGCCCCAACTGGAGTGATTGCACTATCCAGTCCAGGACTCCCCAGGGCCAGGAGTGCCATAGAGAGGGTAGAGCAATGGGAGAGTAAGGGGTGGAGCTTGGGGCCAGTAACAGCCCTCTTCCAACCCACTGGGGATCTGGATTGTGCAATTGATCCAGCTGGGACTGACACATGGGCCAGGAGTTTGAGACCCGTCCACTTCATGATTTTGGCACTCTTTGGCCTGTTAATTTAGCTGAAGGCATTACTGCTCTGGCTAGTCATAATATTTTATCTCCCTACTCTGTTTCTTTATGTACCATGCACCTTGTATTTAAGTCAATCCTTTCTACTATTACATCCAAAATTACTAGCATAAATATCTCACGATGAAGACACACAGATTTTAATATAAAAACAAGCTATACTTTGTTATATTGGAACATCTGCTCTCTTCTGAGAATTTATTTTTTTTAGGCAATAATTTACATGACTGATTGACAGATCAGCTAAGCAGGCACTTTTCAAAATGAACAATACCCTGATAAAACCACATGGGTTACTTAAAAGTGCTACTCTTGCCATTATTTTGATTAATTAGGAGTTACTTTTCTGGCAATATGCCACTGTAAGTGATGGTTTTGGCAAAAGTGAAGTTAAGAGTGACACAGAAAAATTGTATTGAACAAGTAAAAAGATGACATTCAAAATTCTTGTAGTCTAACCAGTTTATTGTAACATCACACTTTCCCCACATGCTACTGTCTGGCTATGTAATCACAAATCAGAAATTATCTCCCAGCGCTGATAATGAGGAGAAAAATAAACTTCCCATTGGATAACATTGTCATATAAAGTTTGTTATTTTAATCATCAGATAATGTTACTGGGACAGAAAATTGTCACAAGATAATGGACTTCTGCTGTTAAACAAATGCCACGGGAAGTCTGTGTCAAAGCTGTATTACAAATAAAGTAATTGTATTACACCAAGAGATTTTAGATTTATTCATTTTATCTGATGGCTATCAGTACAGTACAGTGGTTGCAACAGTGCAAGCAGAAGGAAAAGATGCCAAAGAGGTGGAGTTACTGTGTGTCATCCCATCACTGAACACTTTTATCCGTGAAACTATGCTGTTTATAAATACACAGCACTTACATGGAACAGCAAATTTTTTTTAATGATGTTTCATTTAAAAAGCGTATATCTGTGAACAACACTAATCTGACTGGCTGAACCACAAATGCAGCTGAGGCTTTTTTTTGTAATGCATGTATTAGGAGCCTTAGTACTGTCTACCATTTAAATGCAACTGTCCTGGATAATTGCTATTTGAGTAGCACAAATCAGCTTTAAAAGAAAGGATCCATGTAGGTATTTATATTGTCCTTATCCCCATGATACATGGGCATCACAAAAATGTCAATTCATGCTCACAATTCTCCTGCAAAGAAAGTACTGCTATCTCCACATGGCAGAACTGAGGCACAGAGAAATTAAGAGATCTGCCAATGGTCATACAGACAGTTGGGAACTGAATCCAGAACTTGAACCACAACTCTATACTTTAATCACAAAGCCATCCTTCCTCCTCAAAGGTTTTGGAGGTGGTGGTGGGAGTGAGTGGTTTTTTTTCTTTTTTGTTTTTTTCCTTCGGACAGGGGAAGTGTTAAGTCTATAACTATATAATATTTAAAAGCCACCCATTACTTAACATGCACTATGTATGTGCACAATACACAAAAATGCATAAGGCTGAGCAGGGTCCCTCATATGCTTTGTGCCTGACCTTTTTTTTCCACGTGGAATTAACTGTTCTGGAAACTAATCTCATTGACTGGCATATTCACACTAAGAAATTGGACTGTTGTCAAAGGTCATGTCTGATCAGCTCTTTCTATTCTAATGCTAGCTTCATTTCTCCTCCCTCACTCGGTAAATAATATATTTTATTCCCTGAATTAATCTTGCAGGTCATGTTTACTGCTTGTATTTGTTTCGAGCAAACATCAGTCTGAGAGCCATGATTAGAATTTGTCAAGAGCTTTAATCCCTTTTTCAAAGACCTCAAATTGGGCTTCTCAAAATACTGAAAGTCTGTAGAAGACAGTGTGAAGATGTGATGTCCAGATAAGCACATTAAAAGCATCCAGAATAGGAATATCTTGAAGTGATGCTGCTGCAGTTGCCTTTGCTGTAGGGGAATGGGATCTTACCTGCAGCTCAAGGTGTGTGGCAGCAGAAAAAAACATTGGAAATGATGGATTTAGGTATCCCAAGATACTGCCACCATTTCATTTTGTTGGGGTCCTCATTATGGAGTAGATCTTTGTGACGACCCTAGGTGCTATTGTTAGTCTGAAGGGAAAAAGTCTGAACTGATAGGCATCCTGTCCCTATCAGCAACCCAAAGAAGCTTCTCTGGAACCAGTGAACATGCACAGAAAAGTAAGCATCTTTCATTTTGAGAACCACAAATCACATCTGCTCCTCTTTGGAGGGGATTATCGATGCCAGTGCAATCATTCTGCATGGTGATGGGAAACTGTAAGTCAGCCTCCATTTTTCTTGGCCATGAAAGTATGGGGAATAGAACCTTTTACTCTGATGCGAAGGAGGTACTTGTTCTACAGCTCTTGACGAGTCCCTGAAGAGGGACTGGGAAATCCAAAAATGGAGCTGAAATGGATGCTTTCTATTACCTCTGTTACTGCCCTCCAGTTGCATGTGATGAGGGCAAGATGGCCACCAAGTGTTCCTGTAAATCAACAGGAAAACCATGCTCTGGGTATTTAAGGGAACAATGTTATGGCTACAAACTGGCTGTTTCTCTTGAATTTAAAAGGCAAGTTCTCCCTGGAAGATCCTGCTTAACATTATTATTAGAACTTAGACCTGCACATTTAGCTGTAATAAGATAAATGAGGAATTACTGCCACAAATTATTCTGCATAAATCTCGGTGACAAAAATGAATGTGCAAAGCACACTTCTTAGATCTGCACATGGATCTAGACAGTGTTCTCCCTCTCCTACATGGAAGAAGGGTTTGGCCAACCTTTTGGCACTTTCCATTCAGTCCAGAATGTGTGCAGGAAGAGAAGATAAAATGAACTGATGGTAGTGACTGAGCAAGCTTAGTTCTCCCTGTGGAGCTAAAGCAGACAAGAGTATAGTCTAGAGGGTGATGAATTCTACAGAACCTTTTCCATGAATCCCATCCCCATTTACATCCTGGAATTCCTGAGAACAACTGCAGGCCTATTTGATGGCAAGCACTTAAATTAGTGAGCTATTACCCTATGGCCCGTTCTTGTTTAAAACACCAAAACCAAAACAGTAGAGATGGAAGGATTGAATATTCACTAGTTGGTTTGTAATGAGGAGCTAGGGGAAAAAAAGTTAAACAAAAAAGTGACCCAAAAATCAATCTTTAAGGGCCTGTTACAAAAATATTGAAATGATAAACTTGATCATTTCTTGAAGATAATTAGCAAGGCCATATTAAAAAGAGTTCTTGAGATGAAAACCTATATTGTTAGATAATTAGAAGCAGATACTAATTATTTGTCTGTGTTTACCTACATCTACCAGAAGTTTAACAATGTAATCTAATTAGCTTGTATGTGTTATATTTTGGTTGCTGTCTGTAATATTTCATTCCTATATTCTATTGATCTAGAAATCAAAAAGGGAATATTAACATTTAGGCGCAACTTGGGATGTAATATCATTGTTTCTATTTCTCTTTGAAGTTTGTAGTAAACTACCTTTGAACAATTTAAACCGTTGCCTTATGCTGATCAATGCAACTAGTTATCAATGTGTGGCTAAGAAATAGGGATTTACTTCAAAGCAACAATGCACATTACCTATTCTTTATCCAAGGAATGCCTGCTGTATTTACTGGCTTACAAAAGGCTAATCAGCAGAGCTTTAGCTACCAAGGAAGCTTCAAACCTAATCTTTTTTTCTTAATCTCAGATCTTCTTAAACGATTTCAAGGGCAGAATAACTCACAAGACGGAGGCCTCAAAGGGTGCCTAGACTACCTCTGAAAATCCCCATGGAAGAATTGTAACAGACTGTACACATGGGCTGCCTGTGGGTCTATAACTTATTGAACTGACTCTAGGAGGACTTTTACAAACCAGCAGGCTCACCATAACCCAATACTGGATCTTACTCTTCAGTTTCAGAATCCTAAACTCCTTCCCTTGGTCCTGCCATCCTTTTCTCAGGATCCTCACACCACATAATCAAGATAAAGCTGCACTGGCATTGAACTACTTAGAAGGACATGTTGCATTGGCACAAGCCCCATTTTACCTTTGGTGCAATACATCTACATTGATCTAGTAATGCCAGTGCCTAACCCCCTAACCTACAAAAGCCCTTAACTCTTTTGGAAATTAGGGATGCAAAATCCCAGTTAATCAGTTAACTTGTTAAATGTTATGTTAACCTAACATTTAACTGGTTTACTTATGAGAGGGGGCTGCTGCCATCTCCCAGCTCCCACCCACCCCGCAGGAGCTGGAGCTGCTGCCAGCTCTCAGACCCCCATGATGGGGTTGGGCCTGGGGCTAGGGCCAGCTCTGCCACCTCTCAGCCACTGAGCATGGGAGGTGGCTGCCAGAGCTGGAGATGGGGCAGCTCCTGGCCACAGCCAACAGCTATGTGGGGCTGGAGCAGCCCTCCTCCTGTGGCAGGCTGCATGCCAGGGTCTGCTTCCCAGGGAACTGGTGAACCCGTAACCTGTTCATAACTCATTGGAAATCCCAAAAGAATCAAATATGCCACATTCATATCAAAGTGCCATCTTAAATCAAGCAGACAATATTGTGAAGGGAAAATATTTACCCAAGGACAGCAAAATCATTGTTGTGTTATTGTCAAACATGACTTGATATGCTTTCAGAAAGATACTTTGATTTAAATTTATTCATGTCTTAATAAAAGTGGGGAAATGAAGTGAAAGGTTGGTTTTGGAGAAACAATGGGAATATGTTATATAATAATTTTCAAGTTAAAAAGATCGGTCAATCTTGAAACACAGTTGGTAAGAAAAAGCTCTTAAGAGTGACTAAAGGCTGTGGCCACTTGCTAGAATGGGAAACACTGACATTGAATTATTATGCATGAACAGTTTTATGATATCAGAAAGAAGACAATGCCTATGCAATGATGTTCACATTACTAAAGATTTTAGCTGAGCAAATAGAGTCATGTATTTTATAGGTTTGACCTTGTGCATAGCATTTATTTTACAGGTTAAAAAAAAACAGAGTGAATGACAATTGCTGAACGCCATCTCACTGACAATAAAGAGGTATTGATTCAAGTTAATCATGTCTGCTCACATTATTGGGGAGAAGCAGGGCGAGAAAAAAATTACACATGCTGCATTTATTTTGAGCCTCAGAAACAAGATACTAAAGGATATGGAACACACAATACTTTCTTAGTAGTAATATATGCAAAACTAAATATGTATGAATGGCATAACTATATATGATTTTTACGTTGCAAGTTATGAACATGAACCATGGCAACATTTAAACCAATCACTTTGCCAGGTAAATAGCCATTATACACCGATAAACAAAAAGCCAACAGTCACCTTATTCATAAAAGTAGAACACAAAACAAGTTCACCTGGTTAAACTTACTCCTGATGAACTACTGATTTGTTTTCTAAAGCAGCCAGAATGCAGGTAGCCAGAAATGGTACAGTGAAGCAGTCTCATTTTTTTTGGAAGTATGTATTTAATGTCACACTTTAATAAAATGTTTAAGTAAATGATAGACATTTCTTCAGCATTTATGTAGCACTGAGAGCATTATTCCGAGATAATATTTTTATTCGTCAAAAACTATCATAAAACCCCACTTTATAAATTCTGATTTAGCAGACTCTTGGACCAGATGCTTGTTTTCATGATGGTCACAACTCTGTCAGTATCAGAGGGGTAGCCGTGTTAATCTGGATCTGCAAAAGCGACAAGGAGTCCTGTAGCACCTTATAGACTAACAGATGTATGGGTACATAAGCTTTCGTGGGTAAAGACCCACTTTGTCAGATGCATGTAGTGGAAATTTCCAGAGGCAGATATAAATATGCAGGCAAGAATCAGGCTAGAGATAACAAGATAAATTCGATCAGGGAGGATGAGGCTCACTTTTAGCAGGTGATCTGGAGGTGTGAACACCAAGAGAGGAGAAACTGCTTTTGTAATTGGCTAGCCATTCACAGTCTTTGTTTAATCCTGAGCTGATGGTGTCAAGTTTGCAGATGAACTTTCAACACAACACTGAACAGGGCACTGACACACAGATACCCTCCCACCAACAGCACAAGAAGAAGAACTCCACATGGACTCCTCCTGAGGGTCGAAATGACAGTCTGGACCTATACATAGAATGCTTCCGCCGACGTGCACAGGCAAAAATTGTGGACAAACAGCATCGCTTGCCTCACAACCTCAGTCGTGCAGAATGCAATGCTGTCCACAGCTCAAACAACTCTGACATTATAATCAAAGAGGCTGATAAAGGAGGTGCTGTTGTCATCATGAACAGGTCTGACTACCAAAAGGAGGCTGCCAGACAACTCTCCAATACCAAATTCTACAGGTCTCTTTCCTCAGATCCCACTGAGGAATACATTAAGAAACTGCACCATCTGCTCAGGACACTCCCTACACAAGCACAGGAACAAATCAACATACCCTTGGAGCCCTGACTGGGGTTATTCTATCTACTACCCAAGATCCACAAACCTGGAAATCCTGGATGCCCCATCATCTCGGGGATTGGCACTCTCACTGAAGGAATGTCTGGATTTGTGGACTCTCTACTCAGACCCTACGCCACCAGCACTCCCAGCTATCTCCGTGACACCACTGATTTCCTGAGAAAACTACAATGCATTGGTGATCTTCCAGAAAACACCATCCTAGCCACCATGGATGTAGAGGCTCTCTACACAAACATCCCACACACAGATGGAATACAAGCTGTCAGGAACAGTATCCCTGATGATGCCACAGCACAACTGGTGGCTGAGCTCTGTGACTTTATCCTAACACACAATTATTTCAAATTTGGTGACAATATATACCTCCAAACCAGTGGCACCGCTATGGCACCCGCATGGCCCCACAATAGGCCAACATTTTTATGGCTGACCTGGAACAACGCTTCCTCAGCTTTTGTCCACTCACGCCCCTTCTCTACCTATGCTACATTGATGACATCTTCATCATCTGGACCCATGGGAAGGAGACTCTGGAAGAATTCCACCATGATTTCAATAGCTTCCACCCCACCATCAACCTCAGCCAGGACCAGTCTACATGGGAGGTCCACTTCCTGGACACCACGGTACAAGTAAGTGACAGTCACATAAACACCACCCTATACCGAAAACCTACCGACCGCTATGCCTACCTTCATGCCTCCAGCTTCCATCCCAGACACACCACATGATCTATTGTCTACAGCCAAGCTCTGAGGTACAACCTCATTTGCTCCAACCCCTCAGACAGAGACCAGCACCTGCAAGATCTTCAACAAGCATTCCTGAAACTACAATACCCACACAAGGAAGTAAGGAAACAGATCAACAGAGCCAGACATGTACCCAGAAGCCTCCTGCTGTGAGACAAACTCCAAAAAGAAGCCAACAGAACACCACTGGCCATCACCTACAGTCCTCAGCTAAAACCTCTCCAACACATCATCAGTGATCTACAACCCATCCTGGACAATGATCCCTCACTTTCACAGGCCTTGGGAGGCAGGCCAGTCCTCACCCACAGACAATCCACCAACCTGAAGCATATTCTCACCAGCAACTATACACCGTACCACAGTAACTCTAACTCAGGAGCCAATCCCTGCAACAAACACCAGCGACACCATCACAGGACCTAACCAGATCAGCCACACCATCACTGGTTCATTCACCTGCACATCTACCAATGTAATATACGCCATCATGTGCCAGCAATGCCCCTCTGCTATATACATTGGCCAAACTGGACAGTCCCTATGCAAAAGAATAAATGGACACAAATCAGATATCAGGAATGGCAATATACAAAAACCTGTAGGAGAACACTTCAATCTCCCTGGACACACAATAGCAGATTTAAAGGTAGCCATCCTGCAGCAAAAAAACTTCAGGACTAGACTTCAGAGAGAAACTGCTGAGCTGCAGTTCATCTGCAAATTTGACACCATCAGCTCAGGATTAAACAAAGACTGTGAATGGCTAGCCAATTACAAAAGCAGTTTCTTCTCTCTGGTGTTCACACCTCCAGATCAGCTGCTAGAAGTGGGCCTTATCCTCCCTCATTGAATTTACCTCGTTATCTCTAGCCTGATTCTTGCCTGCATATTTATACCTGCCTCTGGAAATTTCCACTACATGCATCTGACGAAGTGGGTCTTTGCCCACAAAAGCTTATGCTCCAATACATCTGTTAGTCTATAAGGTGCTACAGGACTCTTTGTCGCTTTTGTAACTCTGTCAGTATATCAGGGCTTAAAGGCAAACCAAAATTACATTTATACCCATGTGGGAGCATCTTAACTCCATGAGTGTTAGCTAAGACTCGTCCGATTAGCTTTTTTGGCAGGGACAAGTCATTACAGCGGGGCACAGTCCCACACTGTCTTAATGCGAGTTGCTTGCATGACTGGGGAAGTGTCTCCTGAGAGCCAGCAATCTACAGCTGTTCAGCTCCTGGAACACAATACCATTTGTGAAGGCTTCTCCCATGGGTTGTCAATATAGCTGCATGAATAACTGATTTCAGTTTCTTGGCACTACTGAAAAACTTCAAATAAATTTGTTTTAGGGAAGAGGAGGCCAAATATGGTGCATGGGCTGAATCCAGCCCACCACAGTCCTGCAGCCAGGACTGCTGGCTGCACCCTTCTTACCTGCCATGTCCCTCTCCCCAACCACTCAAAGTGGCAGGCTGTGAGGGATATGTGCTGTCCCTTTCCCATTCCCAGGATAATTTTGCAGCCAGCCAATGGGAGGTGTCTCGGTTATGGCACAGGCAGCATGCAGAGGGCCACCTGCCAAAGGGCACATGGCATACATGGAGCACATCCCCTCCCCCCCCCACCAGATGCTTCAAGTGGTATGCAGGGGCATAGCATGCAGGAAGCCTACCTAAGACATTTGCTGGGCTGCTGCCTAGGAGCCCCTAAGGTTAATGCTCCTTGGCCTGAACTCGGCCCCTCTTTCCCCCAATCCTTTACTCCCTCCTGCACCTTTGTCCCAGGTCACAATCCCCTCTCAGATCCAGCACTCCCTCCTATACTCCTCTAGGTCAGAATCCTATCCTGCACCCATACCACCTCTCAGACACTGCACCCCTCCTGCACCCCAGTCCCAGCTCCCTTCTGCTTCCAACCTCCACCCCAGACCCTACACTTCCTCCATTAATATCATGGAAGAGTAAGGCCCTTGACCACTTACCAAATTCTTGGGGTGGGCCCCCATCAGAAATTGCCCACTCCTGTTTTAGAGTGACTCAGAACAATCCCATCCACCCCAAAGTGCTCACTAAATGGAAAAAATCAAAGGAATTCAATTATGAAAACAGAGAAAAAAATCTTGATTTATCTGCACTTCTTACACACACACACACACACACCCCTACCTTGAAACACTCTGGAAAAAATACACATTTAAAGTGTTTTGGACAACATGGATCTGAAATTTTCAGGGAAGGGGGAGTGGAACGTTTTGGTCAAAAAAAAATCTGGATCAGCTACAGTCAGCAGCAAGCATTTTACAAATCATAAGGCCCCCCAAAACATGGATGTTCACTAGGATCGTATTACCTGATGTGCTAAGACAGACACTATGCAGGTTCAAAGTCTTTGGGGCAAGGACCAGATAAAGTGATCCTTGCACACAGTTTGGACACTGAAAGAGTAATAAAGCAAGTCACACAGTTTTGTTTAAGTCACACAAAGTGAAATCCATCACTATCAGAGGGCTAGAACAGGGCCACATGAGCCTCATTTCATCTCCATTATTTAGGTTTTAAATGGGGGAGGATGTTAAGTGGTGGTGATATAACCCACAGAGCAGTTTGTTTTCTGTGTGTCTTCCCCGTGCCTAATATACTGTTGATATGTATCTCTTTTAGCTCTCAACTAGAGACTGACTCTCTTGTTCAAGTTATAGAGACTCAGTCTTCGCAACTATGGAGGTTCCCAGTTTAGCATTCTGTGCTGATCAAGATAGTCACCATGACACAGACCTCATGTTGGCCTTCCATAGACCAGTGAATTTCACCCTAACTAGGGTTAATTCATGCTCCAGGATTGGCCTGGAGTCTCCAAGAATTAATCATTCATTTAAGATTAAATCTCCAGGAATATGGCCAACCAACACTGGCAACCCTGATTCTCATTGAATTTAAAGTAAGATACAGAACTCACGATTCCGGAATCTAGACCTCTGCACTAATCACTGACAAACATTACCAGGATTCCTTGTCACAGACATCGAAATAAAATTGTTCAAAGTAGATCACCCATGGGCTTCTTCCTGCTTTCCTCTCTATCTGGTATTCCTCTCTATCTGGTATAAATGAATGCCAATGAAGAATAAAAATACCATAAATAGACTGAAGCTGAATTGCACAGCACTGAAGCTGCTGTAACATGAGGGCAAGGGAACACCTGTGTCAGGACCTCAAGCTCAGACAGCCCCTAAGAAATCAGACACTCCTAAGTAAGTTAAGTGAAATGGCAGGTGTCAGGGCCCCCGTGAACATGTAGTACCAGGGTCCCACATTTCTCTGGATGGGCCTGTCCTCAGAGAGACTTTCATACATCAAATTGAAATTCACTTCTTTAAGTCTTGTTTCATCAACATTTCCAAAAGCATTTTATTCCAGTCTACAGCACCAAGAAACCAAATGATGGCATGCAATGTTTGTGCTATTGGACTATGTGGCTCAGTTGCATTTAATTAGCTATTTCCCCCAACCACCTTTTCATTAAAAAAATATATTTAACTGCTTTAGGTTTGGGTATCTCTTAAGCTTTCCTTAAGGTGAACATGTAAATTGGATTTTAGCTCCTCAAGTTGTATAGGAAGATCGATTTCTAATTTAAAAACCCAATTATGAACTATTAAATCCTAATATTTGAGCACTTAATCATACAATACATTTACTGATTCTCTTAAGAACCACATTGAAACAAATTTGTAACTAGGGTTTTATTGGAAATGTGATAAGATTAATAGAGCAACCTCTGGGTGTAGTAAAAGGCAGCAGTGTGGCTGGTGCTACAATGGTATAAACACAAAAGGAGATTTGGTGGTCTGAATCAAAATGGCTGAAATTCTTGCATGTCTGGAAGTTCCTTTACCATGGGAAGGATCAGACTACAACCCTGCAGGTCCTTGAAGATGGACCTTCTAATCCTATGTAAAGATCAGTTATTTTAGTAGGATTAGGAAGATTCATTCATCCAACCAGAGGGTCAAGGCGGATTGCTCAGGAATACTTTTGTAGTAATCTTCCACAAGACAATGATGTAATCAATTAATAGAACCCAATAAAACATTTAATCTTTTTCTTCTGAGGCCAGGTCTGCACTAGACAAGGAAGGTTGGCTTAAGGTATGCATCTTCAGCTACGTAAAATGCGTAGCTGGAATCAGCTTACCTTAAGCCAAGCCTTGGTGACGTATACATTGCAGGAGGCCAACATAAGCAAACACTTCCATTGTCTTCCCTAACTTCTTGCAAAAGGAGAAGTACTAGATGCCACTGGGAATTGTCCTTAGCATTCAATTTATGGGTCTATACTAAACCTGCTAAATTGAATGCCAGAAGATTGACCTCCGGAATGTTGATCTTCTGATAAGTTGTTTAAACAAATGTGTTGCAATGATAGAAAAAAATTGTGTGTGTCTGAAAACTGTAGGTACTGGGGGTATATATATATTTTAAAGGGGTACTTCATAAAAAAAGGTTGAGAAACACTGCTCTAAGACCTTTGTCTTCTAGCTATCTTCATCTTGATGTCTCTAGATGTTGCTATCAGAAAGAACATAGCTCACTATAGTCCATATAATCTATTTTTACATAAGGTTTAGTTACAAAGATAAACGTTTCCTTTTTCTGCTGTGAGACGTTTATCACTTATGAGCATGCTGGTGTTCAGAACAATTAGTTTACAAATTTCCCTTGCAACAAGATGAAATATACATCTTTAAGTTGAGGAACAAAGGATGCATGTGTAGAATTCTCATAAAAATGCAATTAGAAGAGAAAGAAATGCCATCAAGCTTTAGGAACTTGAGTGGTAGGAAAGCAATAGTAGTTTGACTGTTAGTTAGTTTCTAGCCCCTGTGAAGTTTACAAACACAAAAACAGCACAAATTATTTATACACAGAGTTTTTGGTGGAATAGCAAAAAGTGAAACATCAGTATTATGGCATTGTGATAAAGCAAAATAGAGAAGTTTGCATTTCTCCAATTTTTCACTTTTCAATGCCACTGCATGCAAGTAAGTAATAAAGACATGTAAAGAAAGAGTGAATTAAAAATACAATTCAATTTTTGTTATTAAGTTTCTTACAGTCAAAAAGACCTAAATGCCAACTACCACTCATTACATAACTAGATATCCTGCACCAAGACACACACAACATGAAAAACGGGATGCAGTATTTAGTGTTTTGGAGGACGAGGACCGATCACTCTGTATCTGACCTCATTCTGAAAAGTGTTCTCACACTGATGTTAAGGCTTTTTATCATTTTCCTGTGAGAGTTCATTTGAGAGTGTAGTGATTGTTTGGTTTCACCCAAAAGACAGTCTGCTCAGCACACTGGATGAGGTACACCTGTTGTTGTGATAGGCATGTGCATGACTCCCGGTTCTTGGAAGGTGTGTGATGGAGGGTGTTCATTATAGCAGTGGAAGTATACCTTCAAATTTTGTGATTGTTGTTCTGGCGGAGTCTAACACTGCTTTGAGTTGGTGTGTCCTGGTCTATAGGGAGATTGCTTCTGATGATCAGCTTGTAGGAGTTGGAGAGGGGTGTTTGAAGATGAGAAAGGGTATGTTTAGGAAAGGTCCACATCAAGCATGAGTACAGCTGTTTGGCAATATGCTGTATGGAATCCAGTGACAAGTAGTAGGTGACAACAAGAGGTGTGGGTCAATGGGATTTGTACTTCTGTCCTGAAGTAGGTTCTCCTGGGCATTTGGATGACCTGTTCCATGATGCAATATACTTCCCTGATTGAGTATCCTTATTTGGTACATCTCCAAAACTTTCTCATTGGAGCATATTCTCTGTCTCTCTGAATGCCTGGCAACACAGAAGAGATTTCCTGGTGTGTTCACCCACAGGCTTCAACAGTGATCACTTTATAGCTGAACTATTAGTCCTCATCCTCAAAGGAAATCTGCACTTCCAGAAGACAAGCCCACTTAAATTCCTAACTTTGCTAGATACTAAAAAATTGTGCTTTTACTAAAGACACTAGATATGGCTTATGACAACAATTTATAACTCATAAACCCCACTTTTTGTCCTGTAACTAGAAGGATGTTAATAGGCCACTAAGTTGAATGCTCCCTCATAAAAAGTGCTCTGTTCAACCTTGTATTTAGCTGTAACACTGAATACATTGCCCAGAGCTGAAGAAGAGCTCTGTTACCCTGAAAACTTGTCTTCTTTACCACCACAAGATGGGCCAAAAATAAAAGAGTATCTTATATAATATCCTGAGACTGACATAGCTACAACAATGCTACATACACCCACTTCCAAACCACAGAGGAATGTATCCCATTTCTGCATTTGATGGCTTCTCTCAGAAGTTTGGTAAATTCTTTAATTAGAGCTAGCCTGGTATTCATTATTCCCTTGGTCCATTGTTGGACTCTGCCTATAAATAGAAATTATGGCAGTCAATTTCATATTGCAAGCCACCATCACTCACTATTACAGCATCTAGGCTTCTCTACTCTCATGTATATTTTTTGCTGCATTTCCAGCCAGCAAGAGGTTAATCAGAATTTCACTGATCTGGCACATCCTGTTTTAGTTTTGTATATGGGCAAGCTGTTTTTGTCTCGGGGTTTGCACACAATGTTATGGTTCCTTTCCAAGAATCTTAAATGGGCAAAAGGTTTTGCAGCTCTCTGCCAGAAGCAGATTAATTTTTCTCTAGGAACTCATGCACCAGCAGGCTCAGACAATGTGTGAAACATTGGCACTACTGTGTCCCAGCCACCTCACATTTCTTTCACAACACTGGCTCTATTGTCTGGAATAATAAAAGGAGAGCAAGACCTTGGGTGATAAGCTATATATTGATAGTTTGTTTTGATAGTGGGTTGGCTGGATCTCATATTTGTGAAAACAGAGATGTAAAGCGCTTCTCGTATTTGAAAGTCAATGGAAGAGAGACTTCGACACTGTGCTATGTGACAATATTTCCTCAAACACAGATACTGCTAAAATTAGTGCACAGTTACTACAACATTTCATACCATTTCAGACCATATCTAATACGCAGAACTATTTTTATCAGTTACAATGGCAATTATTACATAGTAGTAGTCTGTCTACTCTTAATTGGGCAGTTAAATATATGTACATTCACTCATCAGTCTTGTTTTTATTAATGACAGTTTTGTATGACGACTACATTGTGCAAGTTCAGTTTCATATATGAGACTAGATTTACTTGGCATTGCTCAGGACCGCTATTCAATTTTTGTTTCCCATATACATCATTGCTCTTGGTGAGGCCGCGGATGAGGAGTTCAGTATGCAGGCTGCCATGGGAAGAGACAATTATCCCAGCTCTCTCTCACGGCAGCAGCTTGGTGTCAGGTGAGAAGCACCTCTCCATGGCCCCTGTAGCTCCAGCTCACACAACTGGGGGAAGGGTGCATGTCCCCCCTGCTGGGGCAGGTCCAGGGTTGTCTGCACCCTGTGTTCCCCAACAAAATTTAAGTTTGCTCCATTCCTCATTTTCCTTTCACTTCCTGATGAAGGGGAACTGCCAGCAATGTTCCTGTATAACTGGGGAGGGGGAGTGGAAGGGAAGACGGGAGGAGGAAGCCGTATATCAAATTGAGGAGTTCTTGAACAGGCAGGCAGGCAAACTTTCTCAAATACATAGTAGATAGTATTACTCAACAGTATTACAAAAATGAACCTACATGACATACTGTAGTATACCTGGTATCTGTAAAAAAAGCAATGCTTGATATTGGATTGCCATGGCACAACTTCATCATCCATTATAACCACTCACAGAAATTAAATTAAACCCTGTTTGCCCAGTATGGCTGTTGAATTCACTTAAGCAGAATCCTGGGACTTAGACTCGCCTGCTTTTAAGTAAATGTTTATAGTCAAAGTTGCACTGGTTTAACTAATAGTAATAGAGAGGTAGCCGTGTTATTCTGATCTTGCTAAAACAAAAGGAAAAACTACGTAGCACCTTAAAGACTAACAAGATGGTTTAATAGGTGATGAGCTTTTGTGGGCCAGACCCACTTCCTCAGATCACATTATGGAAGAGAATTGGCATGACCATATCTATCAAAGGAATACAATGAAAAAAGTGAACACATTATTCAACTGACAAATCAGATTTAGTACAGAAGGTGGGGCGAGAGAGAGGAGGGAGGGAATAGCTATTTATGAGTCAATGTATGGCTAATCAGGGGCGATAAGTGGGGAAGCTATCTTTGTAATGGTTAAGGTAATTAGCATCTTTGTTAAGGCCCATTCGTAAAGTGTCAAATTTAAGCATGAATGAAAGTTTCCCTCTGTAATCTGGTGTTTAAGTCTCTTTGAAGTAAGATGCATGTAGTAAGGTCATTAAGACTATGTCCAGGTAGGTTGAAATGAAAAGCAACTGGTTTTTCCTTGTGAAGATGTCTGATTTGTGGGCATTAATTCTTTGGCGAAGTGTATGAGAAGTCTGTCCAATATACATAACAGAAGGACACTGTTGGCACATGATGGCATAAATTATATTTCTGGATGAACAGGAATATGTGTTCTTGATCATATAACTGATGTGGTTAGGTCCAGTGATGATGTCACCAGTAAATATGTGGACAAAGTTGGCAACGGGGTTTGTTCCAAGGGAAAGTTCCAGGGTTGGTATTAGTGTGGTATGTCCTGTGGTTGTTGGTAAGAATCTTCCTGAGGTTAGGTGATTGTCTATAGGAGACTATGGGTCTGTCCCCCAGAGCCTCTCAGAGTGTAGTATCCTGTTCCAGTATAGGTTGTAGGTTATTGATAATGTGTTGGAGGGGTTTAAGTTGGGTTTAACTAAGTGTTTTGGTTTAACTAACTGTAACTTCTGAACCAACTCACTTAAACTGATGCAAACACCAGGTCAGATATTCCTACAATTTTGGCACACATTCCCTTAGGACCAGACCAGAGACACTGGCAGCATTGGATGGTTTTGGCTGCCAAAAGATCTACACTTTGGACACTGCATTGTTATAGCACCCATGTTCTCCCCATTTGTGTGTAACTGGGGTGTATCACATGTCTGAACCAACCTTATTTGTCATTGCAGAAAACATCAAGGGATGCATCAATATCCGCATCTGCAAGCCCACTATTGGGCATTGGGCCCAGAAATGAGAAACCGGGGCAAGGGGCGGGGAGGGGAGACGGACAGGGAATCTGTATGTGGAAATGTTTCCAATTAATACAAGATAAAGGTATAATAAAACTCACTAAAAGGTTGGACCTGAAACTGTAATTTTGAGTTACTGAAAATGATTTCAGTAGAGGACCACTTTCACAACACTTTGAATGACCAACTTTATTCAACAGAAAAGTGATTTGATTGTTTAAACAAGTGTGCAATTACCACTTACACTCAAGGATGAGTTAGTGCATCAGTGAGTGATCAGTCCACTTACAACAGGGTGAAGTACAACCATATAATCCTGGATCCTAACAAATATCCTGTTGATGTTGATTGCAGTTCTCTCCAATTAAACAAAACTACTTTATAGTCCATTATACTGCTAGTTGTATATAAAATTACCATATTCATATTGATGCCACCTCCTTAGTGGCTTTTTACATTACACAGTATTTAAATTAACAGCTGCATCAGTGTCCTGCATATACATTTATCAAAACATTCACAGTTCTCAAAAATCTCATTAAAAACTTGACTAAAATCAGCTATAACAAATAGTCATAACAAACTTGATTCATGTGCTTGCTAACTTCAATTTTCCCATCTATCACCAACTTATCTCTAACTTTCTCACACTAACTTCAATTTTCCTCCACGCTTAGGTTAAGTTAGGTCAGAGTCTAATTTCTTCATAGCATATTGTATAGGCTACAGACTGTCCGCAGATGGACTAGAAATCCTGTAGTCTGCTTTCAACTGTACAGCGGAACGGGCATCTTCTTCTTCTGCACATGATTGGGGAACAATAATCACCAGATGCCTTGTTTAATCACCTTGGTGAAAGTGATCTTGTGTCTCAGCTCACAGTAAATTTGAGAATTCAGACTGTGAGGCATGTGAAATTGATTAGGTGATTTTAGCCAAACAGAAGGTGGGTGTGGCTGGAGATGCTTGAGTAGTCTGTATGGGAGGGAGCCAGCCCACATTGACAGGGCCTGGAAGAATGTGAACTGTGCAGTTGCCAGGATAATTTTGAAAGAGGATGGCTCAGTGATCACACATAGGGACTGTCAGTAGATGCTTTAGATTAGCAGAGACCCTGGGTTTTAACCCCCTTCTGCAGCATGAGGCATGGGTCTCTTACAAGTTTAAATAAGCATAAATAGTGATTTCTCTGTACATCATGTCTTTAAATCATGATTTCAGAACTTCAGTAACTTAGCCAGAGGTTAGGGGTCTATTACAGGAATGGGTGGGTGAGGTTCTGCAGCCTAAAATGTACAGGAGGTTAGACTAGATTATCATAATGGTCCCTTCTGACTTTTAAGTCTATGAATACATTGGTAGAGTGCTTCTGAGGGATTACAGAGGCTATCTATTAAATGTGTTAAATATTCAGGGGCTAAGAATTTGCTCTACAATCATGAGGGCTGGCTCTGGCAGAAAGAGATATCAGGCTGGGGAGAGGGAATACAATCATGCTAATTGCTGATGCACAAAGTAGCTAGTAGTAAGTGTGAACAAAGTTAAAAGTCAGCTCCTCTGGACACACTAATCACTATCATTCAAGTAAAAAGCTAAATCTCAGTTCCCTAAAGCCAAATGAGACATAAGATAACCTCTCCTATACTAACCTCCAATTTCTTACAAGCTGCTTCAGTTCTCTTTAAAGTTCTCAGTCTCAGTAAAACTGTCCAGAATTTACTAGATCCAGAATATCCCTCACAACCAACCACTGCATAACGTATAGTCTTTGAATAAAAGCAGTTCTCAGGTCCAAAATATCACTGTACCATCACATTATTCAATATATGAAATGTATGTGTAATAATATTATTTTTACCAATTATTCCATTTCCATTAATGGAAAGCAAAACTGAACTACTGAGTCAGTTAATGTCACTGAGAAATGTACACTGAAGGTTTAAAAATATTCCTAACAAGATGCAGGATTATTCCAAGATGAATCTTCCTTTACATATCACTGAACTTAACAAGGGGAGCATTTTCATGAAAGAATTGCACTGAATGATGCAATATTTTTAACAAAGCCAGGCCCATATTGAAGTGAAAATGGATGCCTTTCCAAGCAAGATGGAATTCATTTCAGAACAAAGATGAGTACTAACATGGAAACTGAGGTAATAGCTACTCGTGGGTTTTTTGCCAAAAAGGAGCCAATTCATTAGAATCCACATTAATATAGCAATAAGAATGTGAAAGCAAAATTTCATTTTTCCCCCCCTTCAGTTCTTCAAAAAAGACTATTTTTGATTTCTGCACAAGTTTAGTACAAATGTAGACCCCAATCTTGCAAATGATAGCATGCAGGTGGTCTGCTGAGACAGTGCAGAGCTCTGTTGACATTAACCCAACTTGCAGAAACATTGCATTAATTCTGTTCTCACACAGGGTCTGGCCTGCAAGTTGGAAGGAAAAGACAGAGTCACTTCATTACTGTTGATTTGTAAATAATTCTCTGAAGCTGTGTAATTGTTTCAACTGCATTGCTTTTGAAACTCTGCAACTCCTTGTGATCTTAAACCTTGCAACTCCGTTATCTTTGTAAAACCTTGCAACTTTGTAACTCTCAGCAACTTTGCTTTATAAGTTTAGAAACTTACTGTAAGCTTGGTGATTGAGCCTTGCAACTTTGTAATCTTTATAACTCTCAGCCACTTTGCTTGTAACTTGCTCTAAACTGCATTCTCCCGAGATATGCATGTGTGTGTGGGGGGGGGGGCAGGGGACTAGAAAATGCAAGTCTGAGCACATGGAGCCAGGTGATGAGTCATCAGACCACTTAAGGAGACTGCTGCTCTGCTGGATCAAGGGAAGTGTGGGCATGCTCTCTTGGTGACCAATGCGGATGAGTCACAGGGGTTGTACAGAGGCAATAAAAGGAGAGAGCACGTGGCAGAAACTCACTCTCTCTCTCTCTTCTTTCTGAGAAGCAGCAGCCAGTTTCTTTCCTGACCAGCTCCTCAGCCATGATCAGCAGACAGACCCTCTAGAATCTACATGCCTTGGCTCCTTCTGCAACCCATATGCCTGTGTAAATGTGTGAGTGCCTGAGGGCACGAATGAATGTGAGTGAATGAATGGGTGTGTGTGCGTGAGTGTGAGAGAGAGAGAGATCCCTCTTTAGTTTATACCTTTAGTGGCAGCTCTATCTTCTTTAGTTTAGCAATAAACCAATGCTAGTGTAACCCTGGGTGGTCTCCAGTGGGAATTTTGGGGGTAACAGTTTCATTCTACATATACCATAATTTATCTAATCTGAAAACACACAAGAAAGAGGATATAATTTACTTTCTGCTGTTTGCTCCCTATTACCTAACCTATACATCTTGCCATGTGCTCTCATTTATTTTTTTAAAATACAGAACTCAATTAATGTGAAGTTCCACATAAAAATTGATGGCATGATATAGCTCCTCCCACTGCATAGGATACTGAACCACTTCCGATATAAATCAATGTCTGAACTATCTTTAGCTCATGTCTCTCAAGGTTTACTATTTAACTGTCATTGCTACATCTGGGACCCACAACTATCACAAACACTGAGATTCTGCTTTCA
This sequence comes from Rafetus swinhoei, assembly GCA_019425775.1. Classification (NCBI taxonomy): domain Eukaryota; kingdom Metazoa; phylum Chordata; order Testudines; family Trionychidae; genus Rafetus; species Rafetus swinhoei. Next base: position 163,445,995 of record CM033424.1, read on the forward strand.
ATAGAAATAATCTTATTTTTCACAGTACCATATATGATGTTATCTGTTTGAAATATCAGTCATCTGATGAACATGTGGTACATGGCCAGAAAGAGTTACTCAGCTCACAGGCTGACTAACCCAGGGTCAACCTTGAAAGACTTGTTAAAGTGTTTGCTCAGGTTTTATGATATGAATAAACAATCCTCTGTTACTCTAGCATTGATTCAAGATTAGAAGGGACTATTAACATGTATGATAAAACTTGAGTGAAGTAGTATAATCGTTTATATGTCTCCCTGAAGGTTGTGGTAAATTGTCACAACTGTTTAATGGATAATCACCTTGTGTTAATTACCATGATGTTTGGGAAACAGAATGTTACTGTGTTCAACCAATCCAAGATGCTGCTGGAAAGGTATAAAGGCTACTGGGTCCTGATCCTGTTAGTCTCGAATCTGCTTGAGGCTTCATACAGGGTAAACCTAGGGAACAAGGATTGAAATCCCAGTTGTTGGCAGAAATCACCCTATATGTGATTGTGGACTACAACTACGGACAAAATTCTAAAAACTTTTTGCAGCCATCACCATCTCAATTATGTAAGTAAACCTCAAGATTCAAACTCATGTCTGTAGGTATATTGATCTTTTAACCAATACACTGTCTCTCCTTTTTTATATTTTTGTAGTCTAGTTAATAAGAGCTTCAGGGGGTAGCCGAGTTAGTCTGTTACAGAAAAAAAAACAAAAAATGGTCTGGTAGCACTTTATAGACTAACAAAACATGTAAATGGTATCATGAGCTTTCGTGGGCACAGCCCACTTCTTCAGATGACCAGAGTTACGAGTTTGGGATGTGAAAACTTGAAGTAAGTAGGAGAGGGGAAAGGGAGAGGGGAGAGAAAGAAAAAGGGAGGGGGGGTGGGAGACAGAGCATCATTAAGTATCTGGAGAATGGGTACTTAAACCTAAGCAGATAAAAATCAGAGTCAATAGATAGATTCCCAAGACAGGATTTACTAGAATTTACTAGAGATGTATATTCGGGATATGGTCTAAGATACTTATTGACTTGGAAGGTCATGTTTCCAATCCTTTGTGGTTGGTAGAACTTTATCTGACTGGGGTGTCTGGGTGGAAGCCTGAGGCTGGTACTTTTATTCTGTAAACAGATTAGACTGACAAATATGGAAAGGAACATAGTATTTTGGAAAGTCTGGGAATTTCAGGTCAACATCTGCAATTTTCAAACTCATTATTTTACTTTACAGCAAGTATCCACTGCTTTTGTAAAAAAATAAAATAAAGATATGACGTATCACATTCCATTTCCAGATACTTCGGTTCAGCTCAGCACATCTTATTTGGCTGGTGTAGCCCATCACTAGCCTTGCCAAGAAATTAATGCCTTTTTTAAGTGCTGCTGCTGCTCAGATTGTGGTTCTGTGGCAATTCCCTTCTTTTCAATTGATGTATGAACCAGCTACTGATAGAAAGTCAGTTGTCCCATTCCACTAAACAGACAGAATGATTCACCAGACTAGTGTCATTCCAAATGAAAACTGAACTAACAATGCTGTTTGCATATCTCAGAATACATATTTCGTTCTTATCCATATGGTTGTGCTGTAAAGTGAGTGAGTAAAAATGCAGACCTATTTGTCGAATAACAGCTTAGGCCAACGCTACCCTAGCCCAAAAGCGATGGTCCACTGTGTATGCCAGGTCTGCCATAGCCCAATGATATATCAATTCATCATTCTCTGAATCTGAATCAGAATCTGATGAGTAATCGTCGTCTACAAGTAGGTCCCTAAGGAGGTATAGTGCTATACATGAAATTTTCTGCACAGTGCTCACAAAGGCCAGAAGGCTGGGATTCAGGTTTTCTTGCCTTGCTGACTTTTAGCCTAAAATAAGATTTGCCCCAAGCGTATTGTGTAACCATTTAACAGGCTGGGATGTTGAAACTTTCGTGTGAAAGTTATGTACTCTTTTTCTAAATATCTGTAAATTAGAAGAAAATTATTTTTATCCCCAAACCACCAGAAAAAAGTGAATATTCTTGCATTTCCTTCCTCAGAGATTTTCTACTTCTAAAATCAGTAATGAAACTTTTTTTTAAAAATTTAGCACATGCAAATTCTTAAATGAAAGTTAAAATGAGCTTCCCAAACTGATTATATGTTTCTCTGAAACTAATCAGTTGTATATCCTAATGCATCAGGACATTTGAGCCCATGTGCTGTGTACGTCAAATGGCTAAAAGGAACTCAGTGCTGTGCTTGAAGGCAGGAAAGCAGAGCATTTGTCTGCATGCTGTGGTGGAAATAAAGGGATAAGCGAAGACTCCATGGAGAGGTCAGGACCTCAATGAACGCCTACCTCTTTTATAACAAGAGCTCCAGTGGACAACAAAGACAGATCAACTCTGAAAGGTGACAACTCCATGAACTGCACAGCTAAGTTTTATGATGTGACTCTCAGACAAGTATAAACCACGATCTACTTCCCATTAGCCAAGAAAGCCTGGAGTCTGAGTCCCAAGCTGACATCTCAATCCATAGTAAATCTCCATAAATCACGAGCTGTTATCAGAGCTGGTTCAATATTGGGTTTCTGCCAAGAGCTGGTTTCAGATTAGCATCTTTATTTGGAAAGATTAACGTTCATTTTATGCTTCAAAATCCTATTTAGGCTGCAAGAGGCAGAAAAGCTGAGAGTTCCCGGACTGTTCTGCCATCCACTAGATCAGCTCTAATAGGATTTTGCCACCTGTGCAATGGAGGAAAGAAACATGTGGGGAGGATGGAGGTGGGAATCGGGGGATTCATTAAAACTGCAATAGTGACACACTGAGTTATCTCTACTTTCCAGACTGATGCTCTGTATCAACAATCTCCTTAGCAAGAGAATTTTGGTCAGCTGAGTGATGAACCTTATATATGCAAACAACACAAAGGCAGAAGAACTCCGGTTACTTTTGTTTGTTTTTTTACATGAAATCCAAGGAGAGGGAACAAGCAATGCTGCCGATTTCAAAACAATTTTTTTAAAAGCCCAGCACAATCTAAGTAAGAAGGCTATTCACCTAGAACAATATAACTTCTGTATCATTCACTAGACTGATTTGTTTCCTTTTCCACTTACAATCAGCCACCTCTGACTTGACCACTGCTTATTCAACACAGTTCCAGTTTTCAAACGTAAGGGGGAAGAGAAGTAAGGAGGCTACGTCACAGGAAAGGCTGAACCTGAGTCCCCCCAAAAGGGCTAGCCAACCTGTGACAGCTGACGTATAATTTTCAAAGGTGCTTAAGGGAATCAGACACCCAGATTCTTATTTACTGGCCTACTTTGAAAATCCCTGCCTTTGTCCACACTGAGGTATTATCTGACACCAGTAATATCAGTGTAGAAGGATCTGCCATTACTCTGATCAGAAATCTTCTTTGGGAGGCTTTTTTAAACTTGCATTAAAATTCCTTTCAGGTTGGAAGTGTGATATAGTAGCTAAGGCAGAGAATAGGCACTTAGACTGCTGCATGCTTTCCCAGTTTCCTTAGCTTTGCCACTAATGTTCAGTAGGCCTCAGTCCTCCTTACTTGAGTTTACTTCTCTTAAATAGGAAGCTCAACTCTCCCAAGTGCTATGGATCAACAATTAAGGCCTGTGAAGTGCTTTGAAATCCTCAGATAGTAACTTCTTTAGTCAGACAACATATTATTGCATTGTATGTTATCAGTTTTGGAGCCCATTTCACCCCCTCCTGCATTGGGACAAACTAACACAGACGACTGCAGCAGTTTTAAGATATCATCACATAATCTCAAAATAGTATTTGCCTCTGTGTTGTAGTAAAAGGTAAATCACTGCTTTGTTTGTTTGTTTTAAAATTTGGTTTCCCTCCCCACCCCACAAGCAGAGTTAAAATGGGTTTAAATTGCAGCAAAGGAGGTTTAGGTTGGACATTTGGAAAAACTTCCTGTCAGGGTGGTTAAACACTGGAATAAATTGCCTAAGGAGGTTTTGGAATCTCCATCACTGGAGTTATTTAAGAGTAGGTTGGATAGACATCTCTCAGGGATGATCTAGATGGTACTTGGTCTGCCATGAGGGCAGGGGACTGGACTTGATGACCTCTCGAGGTCCCTTCCAGTTCTAGTGTTCTATGATTCTATGGCAGTGAATGTATCCTTCAGACAGAAGTTTAGCATGTACTCTCAACTGCCAAGTCAAGAGACACATTTTAAGGACAGATCTTAAATTAAATTAGTGCGGACTCTCCCTCCCCCATCCTGTGAAAAGATGAAAACACCACTGCGGCTAGTTGGAGAGATTGTTTGCCATCACTAGTAACTACTAATTTTGGCAGAAGGAAACACACCGGAACAACAGTGCAAGCATTTGCTGCTTTATTTTCCGTTGCGTGGGCCCAGCAAAGCACTTGAACATGCAGTTAACTTTAAAGCATGTGATTAATCCCACTCATTACAAGAATGCTTAAAGCTAAGCACATGCCTAAATTTAAGCACTACTGTGTTACAAGGATGCTATCTAGTAAAAAGTGTATGTGAGTTTCTCATAGCCTGAAACATTTTGAGAACTCTTTCAGGCCGTTAGGAGAGTTGGAGGAAAGGATAGCAGAAATGATGGAACATCTCATAAGGTTTGTTTGTGTAGGCACTGAAATGTTCAGATGCTACCCTGAATCAACAAAACAAAAACAACCACCCTGAAATTTGACAAATTAGGATTGAAGAATAAAAAACTTGGTAAAATTGCTGGTGTTCTTTGTGGTTAGGATTGGAAATACCACAAAACAAATCATAAATGCAGATGTGAAAAATGAAAATAATTAAGGGAAGATTTTTTTTATTCTCAACTCCTGCCCCCCGAACACCCTCCCTGATATATTTTTCTTGTGGTTGGTATCAACAGCGCTGAGTTTTTAGCCACTTTACTGTTACTATTGTCAGTTTCAGGATTCACTGAACATTTAGAGTCACCTCATGGCCCCCCTCAAGGCCACCCCTTTAAAAGTTTCAGGCTTTCAACCATCACCTCACTCAGAAGGAGAGCTGCATGCCTCTTCCTCCATAGCAGGGGTTTAGGCTTGCAGTGCTTCTATACATAACTGATTTCCCAAGCAGGCCTGAGAAGAGCCCACCAGCTCTAATTGATCCTCCTCCACCCACTACAACAGTATAGACCAGTTAGCAATGAGCCTTACAAACCAAACCAAACCAATTCAAGAGGTGGTGGAAAGGCAACCAAACCAGCATACAATCACTACTAAGAAAATATATTAAACTTAATAAATGTGCTTATGTGCATGCTAAAACGCTTACTAGGGTTATTCAATAGTCTTCTGGGGTCTTTCCAACCCCTTCTGTAAAGGTTCCTCCCCACCTGCAGAGGAGCACTTGCTTCTTTCTGAATCAAATCAAGACCCTATGTCAGTGCCAACTCAGCCTTTTTATATTAAAAGGCCTTTCTTTGTCTGTGGGTCTCTGAACACCCAGTTTCAATCATATGCATGACACCCCACTGAGTGGTACCCACTTTGGAGTTGTTTACAGTTTCAGATGAGCCTTAATCATCCCTATTTTTTAGTTCCTGAAGAAGTTCAGGTTACCTTTCGACCTCCTGTTGAATTGCACGCTGTCCCTGGCCCACAATGATACATGTACCCGTATAAAACTATATTACCACGTGGTCTCCCAAAGACACTACATGTGGTTGTAATGTCACAATTCTATTAGTAAGAAATGTTCATTCCAGGACACTGAGAATAGAAGCTCTTCTAGTTAGTGCACCGTGTACTTCTCTTTTCTTCTGAAAAGTGTCAAAATTACTTTATTACCATCTGAACAGGGGAACACACACACACACACACACACACACACACACACACACAAGTAGCAGCTGCAGTGAACGATTTACAAAAAAAATCAAAATCAAAGTTTGATTTTGAAATGAAATTTCTTTTTTCCACCAAAAATACGCTTTCTCTTCAAAAAATATAGTTTTGATTTTTTCCACAGGAAATTGTCTTTAAAATCATCCAAAATATTCAATTTAGTCACAACTTGCATTTTTCCAATGGAAAACTTTGGAGAAAAGTTTTCAACCAACTGTTCTGAGAACAACCTGAGCTTATTTAAAATTACTTCCATGGCTCTCATCCTCATCTTATGCTTCCCACAGTGACAGGGAAGTTTAAGCTTATAACAGCTCTTTAAAATAAAAGGTCATATAATGGCATATAAGATTAGATCACATTTATTGTCATCTCCATTCCAGTTGCTTGCTGAAGAATTGAATTCCCTTTTATAGCTCAATTAGAAGTTGAAGCAATACCCACTAGTCCTTGCTGATTCTTAGCCTAAAATAAGATACCATTTAATTATCTTCCTCTGGGAGCTGTCCATTGGTATATTGTCATCAGTGAGTTCCATGTCAGAAAGTGTCACAGTGAGTAACTGACAACCCAGAGCACCTGAACCTACCTAACAGTTTTACAACAGACTCACCAACCAAGATTGTAATTTTATCAAAGGACACTCTTCTCCTGTTGCCCAGAGCATCTCCTTCTATTTAATCACTTGTAAAACTCCACAGCTTCTGCTATGACTGACTATAAATTGATTTTGTCCTCTGGTACTTGAAAAGCACTAATCTTATTTAGCCTTTTCTGTTAGAAACAGTTATCTGTGGCTTCAGGTAGAAGAAGTTTAAGATGCTGTTGGAAAACAAATGAATTTGTGACCCATGCAGAATAAGTACCGAGAGTGTACAGGAAAAAAACTCCTAGTTTTGCTGCAAGTCAGCTGAAAAGAACTAAATAGCCACTGTGTCTTCAATGAGAAGTGATAAACAACCAACGGTCATCATGGTCCAATATGTGTTGGTCTGTCAATTGGCTTTTACTCAGGGATTCAGACGTTTGCATTTCATTTTAGAATCAACTGTTGGAAATAGTTCTGTCATTGAAGCCAAAAGGGGAAAAGTGTGTGTATATATTATACAAAATTATGGCTTGTCTATTGGAAAATCCTATTCTGAATAAACTTAATCCACTTGATAAAACTAATTTGTAACAAGATGTGCTTATTTTGTAATAAGTGTGTCGAAACATGGAATTAACAAAAAAAAGTTATTCTATGTTAAATACACACCCTACCATGATTCTAATTCATGTCCCTCTGTAGGCAAACTCTTAGTGTCATCTGAAGAAGTGGGTTTTGCCAACAAAAACTCATGATACCATCTACATGTTTTGTTAATCTTTAAGGTGCTACTAGATGATTCCTTGTTTAAGTTTTTCTTAGGGAAGGATGAACCATAAAATGTTTGATTCCAAGTTCATAAGCTGCTTGAAGACTTTTCTTCTGCCCTGTATCCTAAATCAATAGGATGTATCTTTAATTACAGTTTTCTTGGATCCTTCATTACAAAAATCCAAATATTATCATTTTCCCACATGTATCAGCAAGGGAGTGTATGTGTGAGAGAGAGAGCGAGAGAGCAGAGATGTTCCATAGCCAAAAAATTCCATATTTGAATTGAATTTCAAATCTTCCTCCCACACCCAAATTTGGTAGTGTTTAAATCTGGGATTTTGATGAAGTCCATTATAAAGAAGGTAACATTTTTAAAAAATCAAGTCTGAATCAAGTTTTACATTTTGAAATGACATTAAGTTTGAGCATCTTTATTGCTGGAGCCAGTGGCACATTTCTAATTTAGATTTGTCTCAGTCTTTTATATGGAGCAAACTTGACGAAGTAAATGAGAGAGATTATAATCACACACATTTAAAACCTACAGTACTACCATTACTGAGGGAAGTATGGTGCCGGGCAGGCAACTGAATGTCTCCAGTCTCTCATGTCACATAAGAGCCATCCTGATGTGAGTGTGCATGTACCAAACATGATGCCTCTGAGCAAGAGCAACATACACATTCATCTTCTGGTGGCCAGCATGAAACCTGATGGGAGTATATATTCTTGCTTGCCCAAACTTTACCACTTCCCTTTTCCCAAAAATTATATCTGCATATCCTTGCTATGAAGCACACCTTTCTATACCATAGGAGGATATATTCCACCCTCCTACACCACACAAGTGTGTCAGTGTTATTGTGATTAAACGGGGGGTGGGGTGGGAGGGGTGGAGATAATTAACCCTAAAGAACTAAAGGTTAGAAGCCACTGAAACCTGGCTTGCCTACAGACCAAAAGCATAGGTACGTATGGAGATAGTTTCTGTTTTGCCTGTAATTGACAAGGATTTTTGTAAAGAAAGGGATAATCTGCCACTTTCACCAAAAAGATAGAAAAATGTTTTTTGTACTTCAGAAAAGCTGGTACCAGCTGACGAGCAACCTAAAATACAATGTCACAACAAAGACTGTGGTTTGTGCTTGTCTTGTAGTGTTTGCCTTCTTGTTAGCATTGTTGTGTATTGTATTAAAGGATATTGTGTTAGGAAGAAAAGAATTAATAATCATTTTAACTATTTACAGAAACCAGGGTTGCAGAAGGGCAAAGGTCAAGCAATGCCAGTCTTGTTAACAGGAAAACATCTAACGGTATTAAAGGCATATTTAAAAGCAAAATATACATGGAACACAAGATTTATCTGTTAGTGGAAATGAAGAGAATGAACATAAATAATGTATAGCACAAAGAAAAATATATTGATATAGAAACCACGGATCTGGTGGATTTTAATCCTGATTTTTCCTAGGTATTAATTGGACAAGCCTATATGGGTGCTCTATAACAATAACAAGATTAATGAACTCTCAAAAGCAACCTGAGAAAAAGTCTAGGCTAGAATCTAACCATTCTCCATCAGGGTTAGAAAATACTTAAGATATCCGATCAAGCATAGCAATGAAGTTCACCACTGGTATGTTGTGTTTAAAGGATGGACACCCAGCTGGTCCACAGTTCCAAACATTGTTTTCCAACCTACCATAGTTATACTGGCATTCTTAATTGTTACATTTATTCTGATGTGTTTTTTGATTAAAAGAATGTACCTCAAATTGAACCAAAAGTTCAAATCGTAACTCAGTACATAGCCTTAAAACAACCACAGAGAATTTAAAGGGTCACCACTCAAGAATTGTTCTTAAGAGGTCAAAAGGTAAATACTAGACACAATAATGTAATTGTGTAATGTAGTTTTAAAAGGAGAGATATTGATATGATACATTTAATGGTTATTAGTAAAAAGGAATGTTGTCATTTTACAAGGATTTTGAGCAACTGTAACTGCTGGCCACCCTTTCTGACTAGCAGAAAGAAAGTTTCTAGGCCATTTTGGTAGAGAGATATTTGGCAGGCTATTCATGTCTGTATCTGATGTCAGGGCAGAAACCGACCAGAAGGATCCTCGTGATTCATTATGGTTAACTTTTGTTGCTCTTAGGGATAATAATAAAACAATTTGTTTTTGCAAAAAAGATATGAGATAAATGACTAGAAGTTTTAGTATTACAAGGATAGTAAATAGACATCTAGGTTTATTGTTATAAAAAGCAAGTATATAATCCTTTGCCTGTGTTAAGCAATTATGTGGTTTTTATTTGAATGAGTATGGTATATGCATATGCTGAATTTATGTTACATTATCAATAAAATGCAGAAATATGACCCACTCAATTTTTCTTAAGGGGTCAAAAGGGATATCATGCAGTCAAAACGTATAGTGTATAGTATATTTAGAGTTTGTAGAAAATATAAGCATAATGAAGGTAATAAATTCTATATACTGTTTTGCTTATAAGATTTGCATGCCTCTGTTTCTCCTTGCCAGCCACCCTTCATGATTATCAGGAAGGAATGACCTGTGCCATTGGTAGATAGGCATCAGTTAAGCTGATAAGAACATACCTTGATGTTAAAGCAGGAAGAGTCAATAACTTCTTATAGTAATTTCTTTAACTTAGGACATTATTTTTATTGTAGTTCTTGCTTCTTGACTTCATTACAGATTAACTTGTGCTTCTTGTCTGCATTAGAATCCAATGTGTGTAATGTTCTTCTGTTATTTCTTTAGTAACTATGTAATCCTTTCTGAAATTCTCTAAAATTGTGTGCTGAGAGTGAAGGACGCATGCATAATTAAAGATAATTTTGAATGCTGTCACAAATGTCCAGATGATCAAGAAGATGTGAGAAACTTGGACACAATCAGAAAACATCCATTGTGCCTGATCCTAAACAAATGCTAGGAGAATTGAAAGCCTTGGAGACAGGCAGAAACCCCCAAACATGACATGATAAACAAGAGGTAATGATAAGCAAAGGACAATAACCAAAGGATAATCTTGGCGTTTTCCACGGTTAACACCACTTAAGGATGAACAATTTCAGCATGACATTTCAAAATCCATAGACTCAGATGGGAACTTACAAGTATAAACATAGTCTGTTTTCCCATGAAACCCTGGGTTCTGTCCTGCAGAGCCTTGGAGCATCGGATCATGACCAACAGAGCCCATATTATCACTCAAGTTCAATCTACTGGCTAGTAGATTGACTTGAGCCACAACAGACTGGTAACAGTAAGACCTTCTGCAGGACCTATGTATGTGTGTGAATGAATATGCTGCTTTTCATGCTTTTCAGTTTACTTCTACTGCCAGCTATTGTTATTAATCATTGAATTTAAATGGCAGAAGTTTGAGTACAGATCCTATTAATGAGTTTATGGTTTATTTCTCTTCTAATACATTAAAGATATAATTAATAAACTATATTGCTAAAGTTGCATAGTCAAAGATTAGCAAGTGCATGATTGAAAGTTGCCCATGAAACCTTAATTTCCCTCATCCTTACGCATAGATATAACATGGTGCTTTTTTCTATAGGGCCCATTTTGTTCTGTTGGAAGCTAATTTAACAATTTGTGCTGGAATATGGTAGCACTCATTTGGATTTACCAACAGAATCCAGCTCTCTCCACAGGATGAGTTTTGCCATAATACAGAAAGCAGGCCGCTTTGTCTACTTTCTAGTTTACATTAGTAATTACTGTAGTTTGTTTTCTTGTATTGCACTAATTGTGCAAAGGACAAGACAGTGGGTATGTGACAAAATGACTCCTTGCAGAAGAGAAATGAATATACTAATCTGACCACGAGGAACTCCCACCTGCACTTAGAAACAATCAACAAAGAAGAATACTGATACAATACATTTAATGGCTATTGATGAAAAGGAATGTTGTAGTTTAAATAAGAACTTTGAACAATTATAACTGCTGGCCACCCTTACTGACTAGCCGAAAGGAATGGTTTCCAGGCAGGAATGTTCATTTCTATACTTGTTCATGGCTAAGAACCCCAGATCCCATTCAAATCTCTGCATTCAGAGTAGATTTCATTTAGCAACACTAAGTTGTAAAGGAGACAGAATACCCAAAACAGAGGGGATTATTCTGGAGGCACTGAAATCAACCACTGCCCTCACCAAATTGCAGTGCTGAGTTAGCTGTTTTCATACTTCATTCTAATGACTTTCACTTATCCCTGAGGATGTTAAACTGTTATTAATTTAGCACTGATCTGAATTTTAAAATAAGTTAAAAAGCCTGAAAATGTCCTCATGAAGAGGAAAAAAGACCCCCCCCACACACACACACACAACTCTCCTTCTTTCCCAGTGTGGGGTGCCTTTTTCCATACCGAGAATTTTAGTGAACAATTGTATGGTGCAATTGTATGGTGCCCTTTATATGTAAAAAGAGATAGAAAAAGCTAACTGGGCAGAGATTTCAGTCTCAAACGGAGTTCAAAGAAATAAGTGGTTCTCTACATAAAATACAGCATATTATAATCTAGACACACAGGGCCACATTCTCTGTCATGTTTCTTTTGCATTCCACTGACAGTTGTCCAAAACTTCCTGTTTCTACATTAAAATAAGGAAGAGTGGGCAGAGATCCTGGGAGACAATGATGTCCAATGCGCAGCTGTTGTTCTCTCTCTTTCTCTCCAGTGTGGTCATCAGGCCTGCTGATGGGACTGGGTGAGGGGTGGGATGGGGGAAGGATATAATTTGCTATGGGGGTCAGGTGATTCGAAAGGGCCCAGGGTTCACAGGAGCGATTAATTAATCCCTCTAATTCTTCTGCCGAGGCCCTGCCCCTTCCGGGAGCATGAAGCCAATTCACCCCAACCCCCAACCTTGCCCAGGGACCAGTCAAGTCTTTCAATTTCCTTGGTGATCATTATTCTATGTAGAATGTTTGAGAGTCACAATTTTCTAGGAAACCCTATGTCTAGTTTTCTGCATACACCTGTGACTTTTGTTCATTTAGTCTTTGCTTTGGTTTTTTACATGATTAATGTAACATAGGGTTCCATTTAGATTTCAGATAAATCGAATCATTGTCTGAAAATATCCAGATTGAAGAACCAATGCAATCATGACTCTACCTGATGATAGTACATTGTAAAGCATCACAGTGATTCCCATTGGAGTTTGTGGTTCCAGAAGAGACAAAAACTGACTTTTGAAATATTTTTAAAATTCATTTTTCCCTTGATGGTGTCAGGCAAGTTAGAACTAGGAATATGTTCGTAAATGCTTAAGAAAATTATGGACATTCAGGCAGTACAATGTGCTTTGTGACACAAAACTTTGCAGAAGTTGGACCTTAAGAAAAGTTCTGTGGGGCTCAAAAGCTTCTCTTTTCAAAACATGGGCCAACAAGAGGTATTGTCCTTCTAATATCCTAGGACCAACATAGGTATCTCAATACTATGTACTATTTTATACACCTTTAATCTAAGGTATGGCTAGTAGCAGGATTTTACAGGGGGTTTTTTCACTGCACTTAATGGTTCAACAGATTGAAGAATTCACTGTCTCAAGCTTGCCCACTTCAAATGGCTCACCACAAATCCAATATATTGTTTCTGCTGACTTGAGTTCTTATTGAAGAGAAGCCTTCGTGGTGGTTTGTCACATCTTCTGAAGCTCTCACTGATTGAGATCAATAATGCTCAACCTTGTTCTTCAGAGAGGTTTTCAGGTCAGGGGATATCTGTATCCAGCTTTCCAAAGATGAAGTTTAAGAAAACATCTCTTCCATTTTACATTCCCTAGCAAGAGTGGATGTAACGTGATACCTGTGCCTTACTCATTCCATAGGAAGAGAGAACTGGACTTGGTCTTGTCAAAGGACAGCATAGTCACAGTTAAAACATATTCTGCAGCAAACTGTCTTCCAATAACAATACAGAAAACGTGATCATGAAGTGAGCAACTATCAATAGCCAAGACAAATATAACCTGTTTCCCTTTCTTCCATGCATAAGAATGAAGCTTGTACTGACAACTGTGTTCTATGACAAATGAGTAACCTTCACTACAGATCTTTGCCCCTTGGGGGACAACGTAGACTTATGGGATGGACCAATGACCATATAAACAACTAAATTTTATTTCTGGAGATATGTATGTCTATATGACTTTCTGGTGTCAATAAGTATGTAATACCAAATAATTATAATTTGCAAATCTTTTCATGTCCTCCAAGCATCTCAGAGTCCTTTAACATTAATTAATTTTCACCCATGCAGACCAAGCACAAACTATTAATTATACAGATGCAAAACTTCAACTTAGAGAGTCAGGAAGAGAGTCAGTGGCCCTTTTGGCTCCTACTCTTGTGCTCTAACTACAGTTGTTTCCACCTAGGTAGAAATTATTTATTAAAATGTGTGGTGTTAGGCATTCAGGTTGATGTTACTGCATGTAGACATCACTATGACAAAGACAAATTCATCTTTAAGTGCACCGGATGACACTAGGACACTAATATTGTTTCTAATTGTTTTATAGAAGATACAGTGGTCATCAGTAACGGCAAGAATCTGCAATGTTTTACAACAGTAGTGAGATATATACTACATTTTTCTCTATCAGTTAAAATGGTGATTGTGTAATATTTTCTCAGAAATATGGATTTTTTTTAAAAATGGCAGTCACTGTATGTTTGACCCAATCCGCCCAAATGTTGCTTTTCACAGCATGCCCAGCACTGAAAATATTTTTAGTGAGCCAGGGGCACCAACATAATTCTTGGGTCCCTGGACAAGATGTGGGAGGGGTCAGCTCTGTGCTCCCAGCAAGGGGAGGGTGTCAGTGGAAGGGCTGGGGCAGCCAGTTCTCAGCAACCCCCAGACCATGTCCTCCCCCTGCCACAGCCAGCCTTTAGCTCCACCCAGTGTGCGCTGCCCAGGGCTTCAGCTGTGATTTAGAGGGCGTTGGGCTCTGGCCACTACCACAGTAGAAGCCCTTTGTCCCACACCTGTCTCTAGACTTGGCTAGAGCTGCCAGGTATGGGTGTGTTTTGTTACAAATTAAGTCTCAATCTCATACTATTCATACCTTACAAAAATTATTTTCACCATTTAATATGTGCTGAACTTAATGGACCAAACACTCCTGGTAGTAAGTACATTGATTTAAATGGCCACTGAGTTCACATTTCTGTGGGCTAAATCAATTTTTTTTTGTAAATGCACTGAAACCAAGTTTGAATGAAGCTTGAAATTGAATCACCGGATATGAATTAAGTTGGAAGGAGTCTTTGACATCCTAATAATTGTGCCTATACCCCTATCTCTAGACGTCATAGATAAAGAGATGAATCGTCCTTCATTTTATCTAGAGAAACATTTCTTGAAATATTTAATAGGCTAATGAGTGTGGGAACGAGTGTTAGCATTACATCAAATATATGAAGTGTCTCTGGCTGGCTTTCACTGTAACCACCACCTTGGGTCTTATTTTTAAATTCATTCTTTGGTTTGTTTGCCCCATCATGCTAGGATCCCCCGGCCCCTGTTTTTTCACCTATTTGAGTAAATTCTTTCTGCAGTAATTATTTTGGGGCAATAAGAAGAAATCACTGGATTAGCTCCTGGTCTAGCTATAATTGTTCCATTGGTTGCACAGGCCATCATGTCATGCTGGCAGAGTTTACCACATTTATCAATTGTTACCTTTTCCTTTTGAATCATGGAATGTAACTTCCTAGATTCTCAGGTAAGTGCACTCCTGGCATGGAAGAGGATGTAAGTGTTATAGGATAATTGGCACCGGGAAAGCTGATTGTATAAGAGAAGCCAGTAAATCCTGGTAGAGCAACAAGCATTCAATTTAGGTTATTTTCAAGAGGATTTTTAATAGGTATTTTTATTGCACCCCATTATTAATGATCAGCTTATTGAGTAGTTTTAAATGCACTCTACCTTTTTACGTGATTTGTATATGTTATGACAAATAGGCAATATAAATAAATCTCATTCAATGGTATTCTTTAATTACTAAACTTTTTAAGAGTACCCATTGCAAAAAGGAACTGTAGAGCTTCATCAACTGCTCCACTGAATCTATAAATAAAGGTCATCTGGATCTGCCTTTTAAAAAACATTTCTAGTGCCCTTCATAGATCATGATACATATGATCTCTTGGGATCACATATCCATTACACACTTATATTACAGGATAAATTGTAACAATTGTACCCACAATAAACATGCTGGGATTTTGCAACAGTTTACACACCTTACTTGCTACATGAAAGTTACATTTCATTGTTTATGTCTGTAATGCTGATGGACTTGGGTTGTCAGCAAGTGGGATTGAACCTGGGACCTTAGCGATTGAAGTCATGAGCTTCTACAGCATCAACTATAAAAAGCTAGCTCACCCTTATCTATGGTTATAGTGCAGACTTCACTGTCCCTCCCAGCAGTCTCAGTGCCTTTGGATTAGATAGTTCACCCAGGTGATGTAGACTGACAAGCTTCAGAGACCTCCCAGTAGTTCATCCCTGTACTGGCCAGCACTGACACACGCACATCATTGGCCACTGGGATTGAATTTGGGACTATAGGGGCAGAATCCATGAGCTTCTATCACAAACTAAAAGCCAACTGCCTCTTGATTAAGACAGTAAAGAAGTTTTTCCCTCTCAGTGCTTCTGTATTATATGTTTATTAAACTCTCCATGTGAAGTATTAAATAATAGATTCAGTGAATTACATCCACCACTCCAACCCTCGCTACAAGAATGATCAAGAGGGGAAATAATGAGGGAGTCCCTACTATAGCATCAAATTACTTTCCTGTCATTCTCAATTAATTCACATTTCTGTATGGTTAATATATAGATACCAATTTATCTAAAATCTTGGATATGTAACTCAAGGTTATATATGTTAAAAGCAATAAAGAAAATACATATATATAAAATGTGGTACAGCAAATTCTTTTTTCGTGTGAGAGAGAATAATATTTATGTCTAAAATGGAGAAGATTTTCAAAGACACAAAAGACCGTAGGCACCTCAATTCTAGTAAAAGTCTATGAGACCTTTATGCCTGTGAAAATCTACCCCATTCAAGGTATGTATTTCATTCATAAAACACAGTCATTTAATTTGAGGTCCAAATGATGACTGACCCCCTATATGTATGCTTGGAAGGAACATCCTGTCCTGTCTTGTGGGAGTGCCTGGCTATGGGAGAGGGGGAAGGCATTCGGTTGCAGTGGCCTGGCTCTTGGGGGAGAAGGAGGCATTAGGTGGGCGGGGGCTGGGCGTGCCTGGCTCTGGGGCAGGGGAGAGCCATTAGGTTGGGGGCTTGGAGTGCCTCGCTATGGGGAGGGAGGAGGCATTAGGTTGGGAGTGCCTGACTCTGGGGAGGAGGAGGCATTAGGTTGGGAGGGGGCTGGGAGTGCCTGGCTCCCAGGCAGGGAGAGGCATTAGGTTAGGGGCTGGGAGTGTCTGGCTATGGGGGAGGGAGGAAGCATTAGGCTGGAGGGGGCTGGAGTGCCTGGCCTCTGGGGGAGGAGAGAGGCATTAGGTTGGGGGGGCCTGGCTCTGGGGAAGTGGAGGGAGATTGGGTTAGAATGGGGGTATGGGAGTGCCTAGCTCTGGGGGAGAGGAAGGGGATATTTTGTTAATATTTTGTTTTTTATTTATGTATTCCCAAATAAAATCACAAAATGTATATTAATTTTATATCAATACATATGTCAATTTTTTGCAATTGCATGAATAATTAGATCTGTATGCAAAATCTCAAACTTACAAAGTATCTGAAATTTTCACAGAAGCCTGTTCTATCTGATTAACCATGGTCTGTACTTGTTTTTATTTCAACAAGTTATGTATCATACAAAATTTAGAAGTACCTTAAATTTATATTTAAATTAAAAAAATATGTAAAATTAATTTTAAAATTATTTAATATGAGCAAGTAACAATTTTACGCATCAAATTATTGTAATATTATAAAATATACCTAAAACATAATCTATAGTAATAAATAATGATGACTTTCTGACAAAGTACATTTTCTTTGGTGGCCCTAGGGTTGCCTTGTGACCGGTTGGTGCCTTCTGCCTTTTTTTTTTCCCCTCGACAAACCATCTGGGAACCCTAGGTGGCCCTGTGGCTATCAGGTTTGTTTGTGCGGCCCTCAGTAGGCTTCGAGTTTGACATGCCTGTTCTAGAGTGACATGATCATGTTAAACACGTTTGACTCTTTGAGCCCATATAGTCCATCTAAATTAACAAAATACCCCTATGTACAGTTTGGGCACAAATTCCACCACAATGATCTTCTGAACAGAGGGACTGGTCCCTACTTGTATCAGTTGCACAGATGTATGCTCTATTTTTGAAGGCTCATCCAAAACCCAAGGAAGTCTGTGAGAATTCTTCCACTGACAAATATATTTTCAATGAGGACATTAATGTGTAGCAGCAGGCCTGGTCCTTCTGCAGACCAGCAAGCTAAAAGGGACATTATAGTTTGGCTTTTCTGGATATTGAGCACTAACAGATTAATGAGAGTTTTGGGTGTTTGGCACCTTTGAATTTCCTACTTTTGGATGATGCCTGCTGATTCTTTCACTAGGCTTGGGCAGATCCACGCTAATCTTCAGTATAGCAATGTGGCTAATTTATAAGATCTATACATTATTCTCTGCAAGACTTACGCACTTTGAGCAATTGATTAGTGGTGTTTGTAAATCAGTAAGACCTGTGATTTACCTAGTCAAGACTTCATGGTGCCAAATTATGTTAGGCTTATGCATAGACATGAATAAATGAATGACCTAATATATTTCCAACTCTGTCACAAGAGTCAAAGAACATAAGCGCCACTGCAGTATCTACCTACAGTTGTACACACTGCTGTTAGGTACAGACATGCACTATTCCCCTCAAATATTGCCACAGGCTAAGTTATCTTGGGAATGCAGAAATATTTACGTGGCGAATACTGAATAAAAAGTATTAAATCAGAGTTGCAACGAAAATGCTAGCATCAGAGTATTTGATGTCAGCCATTAATTAGGTGATGGCAGTATTATTTCTGCTTTCCAGACTGGGTGCTGAGAATGAAAAGATAATGATTTGTCCAAGGGCACAGAATGTCTGTGGACAGAACTGAGATTAGCACCTGGAAGTGTAGCTGGTCAGGAATTTTTCAATGAAACATTTATTCATCGAAAAATGCCAGTTCATGAAAACCAAAACTTCCTCAATCCAAGAGACAGGCCACTACTACCTAGAGTAGGAACTACTACCTAGTTCCTAAACCAGAGAAAATGTTTATGAGCAAGAAGATCACACAGCTCAAAATAGCCAATAATTAGAGAAGTTATCTGGGTAAGAGGAAACCAAGGTTCAAACGTCAGCTCTTCCTGATTCAACCTAGAGAGGGTTTTTTTGGTCTCTCTCTGTCCTGTTGTAGCTGTTCCACTTGATATAAATAATTAAATTTTCATTGTAGCATAGAGAGAGAATAACTGTATACCCTGATGGTTATAACACTAATTTGAGACCTGAATAAATTAGGTAGAGGAGAAATTTTAATGTGGCCTTCCACCAAGTCTCAGGTGAGTGCCCCGCCAATAGTTCTATGATTATTCTAGGATGGAGGCTGGTATCTTGTATTTTTTCCTGATATTTTTGAAAGGTCATGTTTGGAAAAGTCCACTTTATATCAAACTCACATTTCAAAACTCCAGAACTCTTTTTGTGAAATGGAATTCTCCTTTTTCAGCCAGCCTTACTCAGGAGTTCTCAGAGCCACTCAGTAATGTCTAAGGTATATGATGCAATCATTTTCAACTTTCTCTATAAGAGCATGAGCACATCTCAATGGATTCTCTTTCAGGGAGTGTAGCTGCTTCAAGTTTCTATATTTTATCATAAAAGCTTATTACAGCTGTTTTTAAAATATAAAAGGAAGATTGATCACTTCTTTGGCATAAGCGAATAACAAATTATTTATTGCTAGGGAGTAAATTTAGAGGCATGCTCCTTTGGAAAAAAAATCAATAAAAAGCCATAGCCTATGGCTTCAGAGGTTATTTAATTGAAAGATATTTATGTTCTTTTCCATTCCCAGGAAATTCAAGTAACAATGTAATATATTCCCCACATACAGAAGTTAAGAATAATTGGCTCAATAAATTCTGTTATTCTAAGGAACAGCAAAAATCAGTTTGAATATTCTCCTGGTGGTGTTATGATCTACTTGCTGTTGTAACTTCCAGCAGCAATCCATATTTTTTTGACGACATCACTTGTAAAAATTGTACAATAAAAAAAACTTTCCTGAGCTACCTGATAAATGTCCTAATTTTACAAACTACCGGTTTTTTACTACTCTTTTTTAACCATCAGTTTCTCTAGTCCCATTGGTTGAATAAATTGACATTTGTATGAAGTGTTACCATTGATCTTCAGTACTTTGCATTAACTGTTTTGGCACAGTGCTGAAAACTGATATGACAAAACTAATAATTTTCAATTTGTTTTGAGAACAAAAATTTGGACATAGTTCTTCCTAGTGGCAAGTTAGAGGTGAGTAAGTTTTAGAGGAATTGACATCATTGATTACATGATTAATTGTAAAAACTGATATACTATTTTTATAATTTAATTATAACCAATTAGGACACGGTACTTGCTGAACATACCATTACTAATAGTTGTCAGAACTATGCTGGGGGTATTATGTAAGGTGAGAATGATTCAGTATGAAAAAAAAATGATACTCAGTCCCCACATCTGCACATGTAGGCTATTCATTCACTTAATTTTACTTCAGTTAATATCAAGGAGAAGTAGAAACCAGCTATATATGTGTGGTGTTATTACTTCATGGAGAAAGGCAGTAGTAAAACCAAATGGAATGACATAATTATTACTGTTATCAATTATGAAGTGGTAATACAGCACTTTCATTTCATGGGATCCCAAAGCGATTCTCAAGTTTAATACATAATATATGCCGAGACAGAGAGAGAGATGGAAAAAGGCTACACAGTATTCAGTGTCTGGCAGAACTTTCAATCATAAAGAGATCTGCATACAGTAACCTGTAAAGTATGCAAATCATCTACATTAGAAGACTGAAGGGAGTCTCTAGGGATTTGAGATGATTGCTCTATAGCCTTCAGGAATATCAAGTCTGATTCTTCAACTAGGCTACTTCCCCTTTCCGCACCATAACAGCTATTATTAAAAGGACTAAATTTTCAAATGTATTTTGGTGCTTAAAAATGCAGACAGGTGCCTAATGGGATTTACAAACGCTCTTGATCAAGTTCAGTTCCTGATTCCTCTGAAAAGTTAGGAACCAACATATTCAAGTGTATCTAAAGACATGCACAAAACACATTTGTATCTTAGGTGGCTAAATACTTTTGAAATTCCGGCCAGTAGGTTCTTAGGTAGAAACATTGGCACAGGATTGCATCCTCCTTGAGCCAGTAGTTCTGAAACTCTCTCAGGCCATGTCTAGACTACACTGATCTATTGGAAAAAGGTACACAAATTGCGCTCCGCAATTTGCATACCTTTTTCCGATAGTTTTTTTGGAAGAGGCTTTTCTGAAATTTGGCCTGTCTACACTGGGCCAAATTTCGGAAGAGCCCTTCTTGCTCGTGGAAGAAGGAAGACAGAGCTTCCGAAAGAGCGTATCTGCTTTTCCGTTAAAAAAAGTGGAAGAGCAGACACGTTCCTTGGACGCAGCGGAGTTTTCCAGAATACCTCTGGTATCCCAGAAAACCCCGGTAGTGTAGATATAGCATCAGTGTTGGCTATTCAGGTAAAGTGAGTACTTCTCTTTCACAAGCATGTGGCTCATTTTCTCAGCATACACAATTCTGGCAACCTCCAAGCAATAAATAGCCATGAAAGAAATAAAAGAAAGGGAAGTAAATAAAGCCAGCCTCACACCACTTGTCCAAAGACAGTAAAGTGAAATTATGCAATTGGTCCTTTGTATACTAAATATCTAGCTCTGAGTTATCTCTTAGCCCTCACCAGTGTAAATAAACTGCAGTAAAAATAAAGGTATAATTCAGTATTATTGTTACCTTCCAATTCCCTGTAGTCTTTTGCTCATGATTTTCAGCAGCTGCCTGGACCATTCCCCACAAATTATCTTTACTTTTGGATGGCACATCCCAGATCTAGCTATTATTTAAAATTTACAGAGTACCCTAAAAGGTCACATGGTTTAAGGATATGCAGATTGTGTCATTCTGTAGAGGAACTATATTTTTAAAACATTATGCAGAGAAAGAAGACTGAAAGGAAAAAATGTCATGATTCATCCTGGAACATGAAGATGAGGTTCATGAGTTAGCGTTGTGTGTGTATGTGCACGCATGCATGCATGCATGCATGCAAGCAAGCAAGCACAGACACATATGTGAAAGGAACCATAGATTTGTGTAGTTCAATTTGTCATTGCGTGAAACTTTCACCAACTAATCCATTTCCTAAGTTCATTAATTAGAAGACTGAACAAATTATCTATTTTATATTAAGATCCTTAACGTCAGATTCACTTTCTATTCCCAAGGGAATTTGAGATCTCTCATATTGTATAATGGTGACGGTACTTCACAGCTAGCTAACACATAGCCATCCTTACAAAATGACCCCTTCATGATGGTCAATGAGCCTATGTTCTCCTCTCCCTTTTTTTAGTGCTAGTGTGACTTGGAGATAATCTTAAGGCACAACCAAAGGGGTACATTCTAGTGCATTTTACACCCCTCAAAAGGTTTTTTGCAGTGGAACAATATATACATTCCCAACCAAGCTACCTGAAATATTCCTTGCATAAAGCTGAAAAGACAGAGCATGAACAGACAGAACAAAACCACTGTATCTACAAGGCAACATAAAATCGTAAGCACTGATTGCCAAACTGTTGGGGTGCATCTACACTACACCCTGACCTCGAAACAAGCTACGCAATTTGAACTACGCAAATTGCAAATCTTATTTAAGTTAATTTCGAAATAGCTTATTTCAACGTATCCCAAACTCCTCTTGGAATGAGGCTTATAGGGACGTCAGAACGGCGAGCCTGTTATATTTCAAAATAACAGGCTTGCTCAAAAGATGTGGAATAGCTATTTGAGGATCCTGGAAGTATCCTGAAATGGCTCCATAGTGTAGATGTAGCCTTAGAGAAGAAAAGAGGTGACCCAGGAGTGGATGGAGTAAACAGACTACTTTATTGCTGACGCACGTTAACCCAACATGTTTTAAGTGGCAATGATTTGGCACCAATTACAATTTTTTTTTAGTTTAGTATGTTAATTTATACATTTATTACTACTTTTTATAAACCCTTATTTAGCTAAATTAATTTTTATATACTGAATATTAATAAGCAGGTGATGAATATAATCATACCCGCTCCTGTTTGTTTTTTTACCAGTTTTATCTGAATTAGCAATACATACTGTTTTAATCAGCAGCTTACAGGGAGAGGTAAGGAGCTCTGACCCTGAAAATATTTTTACAGAGCAAGAAAGAAGTTAAAACAAGACACTGTTCAGTGCAACTCTGTCTAGACTGCAAGGACAAAGGGAGAAAATATGCTTAAAAGGGCAATGCCTGTTGTTACTGAACCCCCTTACCAGGATCCCAGACCCCTATTAATTTTTATATATTCCAACACAAATATTCCTATTGAGCACAACACCTTTGTATCCCCCTGTGAACTAAGCAACTTCACTTATTTTTAAAGAATCCCATTGACCCACTTAGGATATAGGCATAAACAAACACTATGCACATGAGTAAAACTAGCAATCTCAGGGTAGGTCCTGCAAGTGCCCATGACATAAGTGAAACCCTGTAAATCTCTGCCACTCTTTAAATATACACTGTGAAATTCAGAAATGGCTGAAAATAGGATATGGCTGGGATATAGGATCTCTGTACTGCATTATCAAATATGCTTTCAAAAAGATTTGGATAATGATAGCAGCTATTGACTTTAAGCCAGGGAAGCAAGTTAATAACACATAAGCTCCAAATCCCAGTTTCTTTCGTGAACACATCAGTTAAATCCACTGAAATTTCTGGTTAAGGAAGGAAAGACTTCACTTCCAGTACAATTAGGGTCCAATATGCAGCATCAGTTCTGAAAAAAATCAAATGTGGGCTTTCCAAAAACACTCAGCAATGGCCTAACTTTGCTCCCAGTGAAATCAATAGGAGCATAAGCATTAACTTCACTGGCAGAAGTGTTAGGTCACTGCTGAGTATTTTTGAAAAGCCCATCTCAGATCCACAGCTCTGTATTGAATAATGCTGGCTCTTACAACAGATTCTATTTGTGGCTTTGATTTTAAGAGTTTGTATTTGATCTTCAAACTGTCCTTTAAACACACAAATTGGATGAGCTTATTGGGGAACTTAGCTGAATAAATGTTTTAAATGTGGTGTAGAAATGAACCAATCTAGTAGAAGATCAGTACCTAGTAAACAGTGTAAAGGATATAAGAAATGATCAATCATTTTCTTACATTGCACCCATTGCTTTGGTATTTGAGCAATTTAAAATAAGTTTAATTTATAACGGGAGTACACTATTAGAATAAAGTCAATTAGAAAAGGAGCTCTTATATTTTACCATGAAATGTATTTACAATTATTATTATTAAAGAGAGACATTTGCCAACAACACCAATTCTAATATTTTGAGATAAATAATCTAATACTTCACTTTACCTTGAATAGGAAGTAAATGCAATATCCAGATTTCTGTGCTGTTGTAATATTTGGTAAGCACTATTTTCTAATGGTGACAACCATGCATCCTGTGTTTTCTACCAACTAGTGCTAAGACATTAGAGAAAGCTTCTGGCAGAAAATTGACCTTTTGTGTTCTCTATCTAATATACTACTATAGCCAAAACTTCAAATTGAGAGTTTTGCAGTCTATAAGATCAAAGTCTCCAAACTGAGACATAAGGGATCCTATATTGAGCCAAATAATGGAGCTATGAACTGTACTAAACTTCTCACAGCTTAAGTTAGTTGCTTGCTGCATAGCCTGTGGCATGTCAGACGTTATCCAGATTCACCTCAGGCTGCTTTATTAAGTTAGATTTCCTGGAGTACAGAATTACTGAGACAGAGATGAATACAACAACATCAAGAACAAGACCTTAACTTTTGAGGAAAACATATGGTGCTAAGTCAGAAAACGCAAAGCTGCTCAAAGATGTCTCGTAGAGCTGAGCATATTTTTCAATAGCTTGTGTATGGGTTTTCTTGTACTTGGAAAAACAGTATCAAAATGTGAAAAAAAAAAATCCTGTGCCATGCATATGAGATTACTTGACACAGATTCTGAATGACAATGGCCTAAACTGGAATCCTGTGGTTCTTCCCATCTAATGAAACAATAGGTCAGGCTCATTACACTTGTTAAAATTCCTCTGTTTTTGATGAAAACCACCTTTGAATAATATTCTAAAGAACTAGCAGAGGGCACTACGATGATGAAATTTGTTAATATTGTATAGTTAACGGCTCCAAAAGTGCTCTCAGGATCAAGAGGAATAGTTATGAATAGTTACACTTGATCAAAAAAACAGAGAAGACTAAGTTATGACTTGTCAGTATAGCTTCAGCAGAATTCAGAAGTTCATTACGAACGAATATGAGTATGAATGGCACATTCTATTGTTTAGTTGAAAGTAGGACAAACTGGGTAGGATCTATCAGATCTTCTAAATATTTATATGGGAGAAAGTTCACTTTAGCTGTTTCTCCAATAAATTGGAACATTCACAGTTTATTTTAATATTTGTTTTTAGAAATTAAATTCATTAAAATTCAATATACTCTGATCCAGGGGTGGGCAAATACTGGCACATGGACTAGATTTGGTCTGCCAGGGTTAGCTTCCGTTGGGCCCCCACTGCTCTATTTACCTGCACAACTACAGGTTTTGGCGATGGCAGTTCCCATTGGTTGTGGATCACCATTCCTGGCCAATGGAAGTGGCGGGGAACGGTATCCTGGTCTGTGAAGCTTCCCCCTTCTCCCATTGGCCAGGAATGGTGATCTGTAGCCAGCAGGAGCTGCAATCGCCAGTATCTGTGGACATGCAAGTAAATATAGTGGTGGCAGCCTGCCAGAGGCTAACCTTGGTGAACCACTACCTTGATATTGCTCAGCCCTGCTCTAATCAAACTTTGAAGTTCTGCAATGAGATGGTGGAGTCTGATGGATTAACCTTCTCTTTCCTCAAATGAATTCACATATCCACAAATAAATCTAACAATTAATTCATTAGTTTTTCTCCTCAGAATAATGAAAGCAAAGCAGCTGGAACAGAGGGAGAAATAACCGATTAGCCTTTAGGAAAAAATATTGATGTGCAGACATATTTTAAGACCATCCCCAAGCACAATTTGGATCCATTGTTCTTCCCATGCTATTCAGATTTCTACTTAAAATTCGAGTCAAGCTTTTGAGAATTCATTCTCCTGTAACTGACAAAATCATCCTGCATGAAACTTATTATTTATTCAAAAACAACAGATGGCTAACACTACCTTTTTTTCCAACTTCGCCAGAGTTGCTGCTGTTTTTTGGAGAGTCAAGCAATTCAGAGCAGAATAGGAGCAAAATATAGTTCCTTCAGAAGAAGCCGCACTGTGTACAAAATGTGATGTGTAAATGTAAGCTATTCAAAGCATCATTTAACTGTGAAGAAGCACTTTATATGGGTAAGGGTCAGTGTTCCCTCTAAACTGGGTGGCAGCACAGCTTCACAGGTGATTAATCAGCCCCACCCAGTCAGAGGCTCAGGACTCCAGGCATGGAGCTGACTGACTGGGTGGGGCTGATGAATCACCTGTGAAGCTGTGTTGTTGCCCCATCTTAGAAGGAACACTGGTAAGGATATAAAGAGGCAAAGTCAGATATAGAAAACCTTGTCACAGGTTATTAGATGCTTCATTCATTCAATGCATTGTTTTAATCATATGATGTTTTCTTGAGGTTTACAGAGTTGACCAAAAACATCTGCTATCTTTTAGTGAGTAATATGCTGACATTTTTACATAGCCACTTTTCAAGTGTCATGTATTTGCCTCTTACACAAGTTGGAGCTAATTTAGTTTGTCCCTCTTATCAGTAGAAGTGAAGTGTTCTTCTCTGAGCCCCATTTTCTGCATCTCCATTTTCTTTCATAGTCTCTGACTTCTCTTTGAATGGTTTAGGCCTCTAGTGCACACTAGTTATATTATATAGCTAGGCCCCTACCAAATTCACAGCCATGAAACAATGCACCATGGGCCATGAACTCTGGTCTCCCACCATGAAATCTGGTCTTTTCTGTGCTTGTACCCTATATTACACAGATTGAATGGGGAGACCAGCATTTCTCAGATTGGCAGGTCCTGGGCCAAAAGAGAGTTTCAGTGAATCACAAGGTTATTTTAGTGGGGGAGGTCTCAGTATTGCCACCCTTACTTCTGTGCTGCCTTCAGAGTTGAGTGGACAGAGAACTATTGGTCTCATGTTCAGCTGTGAAAGCAGCACCCCACCACCAGCAACACAGAAGTACTGTGGTACTGCCTTACCATGCCATGATTTCTTCTGTGCTGCTGCTGGCTGCATCTCTGCCTTCAGATCTGGACTCTCAGCCATCAGCCACTGCTCTCCAGTTGTTCAGCTCTCCAGCTGCTCAACTCAGAACTAAGGGTAACAAAACTACAACCCCCCTCACACACAACTGCTTTTTGGGACAGGTCCCAAATAGTTACAATACTCTGAAATTTCAGATTTAAATATCTAATGCCATGAAATTCACTATTTTAAAAGTCCTATGACTGTGAAATTGAACAAAATGAACAGTGAATTTGGTAGGATCCTGTATACCTGTAGGGGTCAATTGCAGAAGAACTCTGTACATGTGAAATATAGGAGTGATGAGGCCTGCATTCTCCTCCCCCCCTTTGCTATTCTCCTCCCCTTTCCCTACTACTGATGAGCCAGAAGCAAGCCTCTAGGAACATACGCCATTGTAGCAAGAACGAATTGTAGATAAGGGCGGGAACATAACGATCTTGTTTACCTAAATGTACCTATCATGTAAACAAAGTCAAAGGACAAGCAGTACAGCTGAGCCATAGTGTAATAAGCAATGAGTAACCCCTGGAAACTTCCAAACTGCCAAACAAGGTAGGGACACTGTATTTAAAACTGCACCAGAGCACAGCAATTTGGACTTCACCGATGGGCTTTGGGTACTGGTGGTTCAGAAACAGACAGTCTCCCACTTCATCTGCAGCTGAAACAGGGTTCCCCGGCTAGCAGAAGGGATGTAAGAAATGCCACTTTTCCTATCATGTTGTTCTTTTAGTTAAGGGGCACAGCTAATAGCTGTCAGAAAATAAACTGCTTGTGTTTGACAGATACCTGTGTAGCATGTCTTTGTACTTTGAGAACCCAGTGTCAGACCTCAGACTTACCCTTGCCAGCAACAATACCCAAAACTAAACTTCCTAAATGTTTACCACTGTTTTTGCCTAAATTATTAAAAAGGTGGATGCGGTGATGAA
Source organism: Rafetus swinhoei (assembly GCA_019425775.1). NCBI lineage: Eukaryota > Metazoa > Chordata > Testudines > Trionychidae > Rafetus > Rafetus swinhoei. The sequence continues at coordinate 163,473,933 of CM033424.1, forward strand.
GAAAGCTCACCTGTATGGGCCAATGGTCTAGTCAAAACAGAGCCTTTAATATGCAAATACATCCCTAATCAAAAAAAAGGCTGAGAAATATTCTAGAGAGGAAACAACCACTAAGACTCTCTCTAGGCCTTTGCAGCCCTGGGCCTGGATTCCCAAAGTATTTAAACAAAACCAAATTTTTCATTCAAAAGTAGTACGTTTCTAGTCCTCATGGTTGAAAGGAGTTTGAAATTATGATCCCAGTGTAGTCACATCTGCCTGTGCCTGCAGAGAGCTCAGAGTTGTAACTGACCCATTTATCTCAAAGGGTTGTTAACCTGAGCTCACCGTTCTGTAGGTCCTATCGGTACCACTCCAGCAAAAAACCATGTGTCTGGAGGAAGGAAAAAGTGCAGCAGGCTTACTCAGCCTCCTATTTATGGAGTTACAAATCCAGGGGCTAGAGTACATATTTAAGTTCTCCTTTCTCTACTCTTGCCTAACACTACTAAGGTAGAAGCTGCAAGGCCACACTAAGAGGAGGGAGGATCACAGCTTAGGAGCGGACGGCAAGTGGCTGGGCAAATCTCCCACAACCTTCAGCAGAAAACTAGTCTTAGTGGAAGAGAACTGGCCAGATCACCCCCAGACAACTGGTGGTAACATATCTGTGGGACTCAATGCACAGAGGAGCTTCCTATGGCTGACAAAAAAAGAATGCATTTTATGGAGGGGCAGAGTGCTTGCATAGTTGATATTGTAAATTATGCAACAAATTTCAAAAAGTAGAGATGAGTAGCATAAAACTGTAAACAGAATTCATCACAATAAATTTACTAATTCATTACTCAACTCTGTGGAAAAATACCCATTTCTGATTATTAAATATGTTTATATGATTATATAGTTACACATTCAACTATTTCAATGTAAGACTATAACTCCATTGATTTCAGTAGAATTATTAATCACCACAAACCAGTGTAACATCATAACTTTGTTCAATTGTTACAATTGTCTTCTTCAGTACCTATCTGCCTCTGCAATGTGTGCTGGTTATAATGTCACCATAATTACTAACTGGGGTACAATTAACACTTTTTCACTTTTAAGAAGGATTTTTAAATCAGATTTTGGAGTACTATTTCACTCTCAAAATTACAGCAATGTTATTTGCAGATCAGTCTGTGATTTACTGCTTATAGTTAATGCAACTGTGCCACTGGCCTTCATATAAAACTAATAATAAATCTCTTGGCAATCAGGTTGTATTCTTGATCTTTGAACACTAGAAAAGAAACATGGGCTGAAATTGCTTCATGCCCTGGATAAAAGTATAGCAGGTAAACTAGGCCATCTCATTTTCTGCCTTCAAATTCAAAGCAATCTAGAAACAGAAGAAATAGAGAAAACATTTTTATTATATATTCCATTTTCACCAGTCACATTGTGGATGTTAGTAATAGGAACTTGCTATATCATTGATAGTGACAATGTAGCATGATTGGTAGATAAAACACACAAGGAATGAGATTTTTTCTTTTTTTGCAGATTAAATTTGAAGCAGGTCATAACGAAAGCAACCAAACAATTCTAATGTATAGGCTTATTTTCTATGTTTATCTTAAGTTATCAGTTTCCACATAAAAATCTTGCATATCACACATTTGTCTAATATTTTAGAGGAAAGTATAAGATCACAATAGTACATTATTTAGATATTGGCAGTGAAATAGAACTATTTACTAAGTTTAATGTTAGGAACTTTTCTAAAAGTCCACTACAATAAACAGGGAATAATGTAACAAGTATCAGAGGGGTGGCTGTGTCTTCAATAAATAAATAAATAAAAAATGAGGAGTTCTGTGGCACTTTAAAGTGTAACACATTTAATTTGGGCAAACCTTCTGCCCAAATACATCTGTTAATATTTATAGTATCACAGGACTCCTCTTAAGAGAAAATAATTCAGTTTTTTAATTTGGAAATATATAGTTTTCCCCATATGCTAGGGAGAAGATAAAAAAGTAACCCTGAGATGGGAGATGCTAGTGATAGGGAACATGGTGGTGTTAAACAGTGACACAGAAAGAAGGAAAGCACAGAAGGCTTGGGAGGAAAATTAAGGAGTTCTGTTTTATTCACGCTCCATTTCAGCTGACAGCAAGACACCCAAGAGATAACCTGAGATCTAGGACTGGAAAGAGAGACACTGTTAAGCATTTTATAAGTAGGTTTGAGAGTCATCACCATCTGTAACTATAAAAGCTCAAGCTATTTGAGCTGATGAGATCAGAGACAGGGTGTAAAGTGGGAAGAACATTGGGCCATGGACAGAGCCCTTGGGAATCCCCACAGCATATGGTAGACAAGGAGGACAAGGAGGCTATGTCCACACTGCACAGTTATTTCAGAATAAGTCTATACTGCAGGGAAGCCTCAAAATTAGTCTGAGGCAGGCTTCCTTAATGTAGACGTGCTATCTCAATTTAGAGCCCCCAGGAGGAATAACCTAGAATGACCTTGGAGAAAGGCTATTTCAAAATAGCAGAAGTGAAGCATCTACACCTGCCTTATTTCACAATTGCTATGTCAGAATAGGTGTTATTCTTTGTAAAATGAGTTTTACAGAAGTTAGAATAAGCCATCTGTTATTTTGAAATCATTTCAAAATAACGGAATTTCTGTGTAGATGCTTGCATAGTTATTTTGGAATAATGGCCATTATTCCGAAATAACTTTGCTGTGTAGACACACCCTGAGAGAATGGTGAGAGAAAGAGGACAACAACAAGGAGAGTATAATATCCTGAAAGCTCATTGAGAGGATATTTCAAGAAAATGGTTGATAGTGTCAAAAGCAACGATGGTGGTTATCAAGAAATGTGTCTAAGAAGAGTCAAGTTAAAAGGGCATGTAGGGCTGAAGGAACTGCTGTTGAGGGTAATGAAAGATCGGGATGCTCGTATATTTCAAGAAGTAACCATCAGAGGAAAATAAAGCAAGGAAGGAGGTGAGCGTGTGGGTGTAGTCCACCTGCATGCACTATGGTATGTTTTCCCTCTCTAGTGGTGGCAGGGTGACAGAGAGGTTGATAAGTTTGCCATAGCCAAACTCATCAACCTCTATGTGTGGCACAGCCACCACTACACAGGTACAGAGTGACACAGGGGATGGCGGGGTTACAAACTTTCCCTGGCCAGGGAAGGTATTCCCATATATCAGAGATCCATTTTATATGATGTAGGAATGGACTGAAGCACTGGAGCAGGTGAGACTTTGCTCCTCTAAAGACCTCATAATTGGTGATGAGGAGAGAAGGAGAGGAAGAGATGCTGGTGGGAGTATAGGAGGGAAGAAATGAAGGGTAAAAAATAAGCAGAAAGTAGATCCTGGTGGGCTTACTTGATTTTCTCTTGAAAACAAAAGGAAGGAAAGAGGTGTAAGGCAGGAGACAAAGGTTAAATGACATGGACTATGGGCTGTAATTCAATGGAGAAAAAAATATTATTCTTCAGCCAAGGAGATGGCAGACTTATTTAACAGTGAGCGTTATTCCACTTGGGTATGGCATATAGCTATACTGTTCCAAAATGACATATGAGGAATATCTTGACCTGATAAGACGGGGTAACTGCTTATATTATATTCAATCAAGAAAAAGATGAGATCACATTCATGCATCATTTACAGTATTTCATTGTATCTTCTAGTTTCAGAATAATTACACTTATTATACTCTTTAGTTTCAAGAAAATTCACATATTTTCTCCAAGGGAAAATGACTTTCCAAATTGATAACTGATTTCTGAACCAAACATAATATTATGTCTAGAATTTAAAGGAAAACACTTATTTCGCACATGGATAATAACCAAACATTTTTAAAGCAGTATATTAGAGTTAATGTTATTTATTGAAAAGTATTGACAGACTGTTAGCCTACAATTTTCGGTATTACAGTCACTTAGGTCTATCATATATCACCAGTTTTTTAATTGGTAGATAAATACTCTACATTCATACACATACAATGTAGAAAACTATGAATTTCCAAACTTAAAAAAAAAATCTTTGGCAACTCTTACTATCTACCATCTTCTCAGATGGTATCTCTCATAGCAGAGAGGAACTATGGACAGAAAACATTCATTCCTCAACAGACAATGTAAGCTAAGACCATGAACTGTCAATCTCCTCCCCCAGCCTGTACACTTTGATTTTGTTGTAAGGAGAGCCACTGATGAGTTCACAATTTCTGGTAGTTCTTAGCCAAATACCCTGTAGTTCTCCTCTGCGATGAACTATTGGCAGTGTAACAGACTATAAATTGTGCTATTATTATCAAAAGATTAATGGCCCTATGCAGGTGGCTTTCAGTTGGTCATAACATCAATCTTTGCAGTTTTCTAACTCATATTTTCTAACTTGTCCATGTTTGTGGGGCAGCACCACTACTGTCCGTGATAATAAACCCTGTTTGCCATTGTTTTTCAGGTCAACAAGCTAGTTTCACATATCTTAAATACTGCCTTCTATTATCTGCAACATTAAAAAAAAACCCTACAAATAGTTATGGACAGCTAATAATATTATTGTCCTATCACTAGTTCAATTCTATTCTAAGTCAGTGCTAATAAAAATATTATTTTCTGGAAACTTTTTGCTGACCCATAAATTGTCATTTTGAGAATAATTACATCAAATCTTTTGAACTCAGCACAAACGTCATCCATGCCCTAAATGGAAGAAGTGACCAAAGGCCTGACTGCCTATTCATGAAGCACATAGGCTTGGCTATATGATTTCATCTCATTTGCCTACAAGTAGTTCCAAATGTTTGGAAATCTAGGGTACATGCTTTGTGACAAAGGAATGCAGAAATAGCCCAGTCACATATGCAAACTAAGTAGATGGAACTAGGTGAAACTGGATGGGTATATTTAAAACTGTGTAAAAGTTCAAATTATCTGATTTTTTTATTGAACAAGGTAAACCAGAAAATCTCTCATCTTTTCTACCTCTCTTTTCTTTTGCTGTGGCAAAATGGAAAACCAAAACCAGAAAAAATGTTTCTTTAAAATGTGTAGAGAAATCAGAAAATGAAAAATACATGTAAAATGTTGTTTCTGATGCTGTCCAGTTTGTATTTTTCCAAAAATGCAAAAGGAGAGCTGCTCAAAACTTGAAATTCCCAAGTTGTGGGAAACCTCAGCATTTTGAAATGAGGTAGTTCGTCCAATTTGGACCGAAACAATCTTTTAAAATCTCTGTCAAGGAAGCAGAGACTCTTAAAAATACCTTACAGGAAACACGGATGCAAGGTGTTTCTGAAACAAAATCTGCTCCCTGGGATTGCTGGCAGCTGCTCAGTGACACCAATATTGTACTGGTGAGTTTCACTGCTGCCTGCCACTGAACAGCCTATGCAAGCCACAATTTTTCGAATGTTTATCAGTTTGGATAATTTGAGTAGATTCGCAGAGCATCTACATATCCCTGACATAAAAGCCGGCCTCCAAACCATAGGTTCTGTATAGCTGTTCAAAGAAAAGACAACCAGCATTTTTAAGCATGTGCAAAACAATATTTTTTTCCATAGCCTCATTCTTAGCTGAAATTTTCTCTCTATATGGAAAGTGTTAGATAACCATAACAACAGGCGCTGTTACCAGCCCAGTCTCTAATAGAATCATAGAACACTAGAATTGGAAGGAACCTTGAGAGGTCATCAATTTCAGTCCCCTGCCCTCACGGCAGGACCCAGTACCATCTAGACCATCCCTGACAGATGTCTATCTAACCTGCTCTTAAATATCTCCAGTGATGGAGATTCCACAACCTCCCTAGGCAATTTTTTCCAGTCTTTCACTACCCTGAGAGTTAGGAAGTTTTTCCTAATGTCCAATCTAAACCTCCTTTGCTGCAGTTTAAGCCCATTGCTTCTTGTCCTAGCCTCAGAGGCCAAGGAGAACAATTTTTCTCCTTCCTCCTTGTGACACCCTTTTAGACCTGAAAACCGCTATCATGTCCCTTCTCAGTCTTCTCCTTTCCAAACTAAACAAGCCCAATTCTTTCAGTCTTCCTTCATAGGTCATGTTCTCTAGACCTTTCATCATTCTTGTTGCTCTTTTCTAGACCTTCTCCAATTTCTCCACATCTTTCTTGAAATGTGGTGCCCAGAACTGGACACAATACTCCAACTAAGGCCTAATCAGCACAGAGTAGAGTAGACTTCTCGTATCTTGCTCACAACACTCCTGTTAATGCATCCCAGAATCATGTTTGCTTTTTTTGCATCATACTGTGTTGTATTGCCCGCTTTTATGGTACTACACCAATGAAAGAACAAGTAAACACACAATGCTACATTTATTTTTGTTCCTATATTCGTATTTACTTCAGGGAACCATCAAGTGTTTTCTTTTTAAAATTATAGACTAGTAGTTCATTACACGGTGAAATGTGCATTGTCTTTATATATTAAATGGGGGACCTAGCCACATATTTCAGCTCATTCTTGTACTGCATAGGCAGTGTGTTTCATGAATCTGTCTAGAGCAGAGCACCACCTTTAGAAATGACACAGAGGGATGCCACACGTGCAAGTCCCTTTCCCTTCCTTCCCCCTCACACAAGCTTGTGCTGTGAGTCTGAGTTTTTCTAGAGGACAGTTGTTCAACATTCCGACTGTTGAATTCTCTTGGCTGTTTTTGCCCCTCGCGGCGTTCTAGAGGAACCACAAAACAGCCCACAGTTAACAAATAAGGTTAAATAAAGGTAGGAAACAAAAGAAACACAAATAAATCTGTAGGCAGTTCCAATGAGAATATAGATCTTTTAGTTCAGAGGACCCTAAGAATATTATAACCCACTGTGTCTCCAATGTAAATCTCCATCTTTTCCTCTTTTTACCTCAAGGGAAGATGCTCCACTTCTTTGTCAGCCCTCTCTTTGGGGTTGGAGAAGCTCCAACACCCATGTCCTTCCCAGGGTTGCCCCCCCCCGACCCGAGTGGAATTCCCTCCTTTTAACTCCTCCCCCAGTTCTGACAGGATTTGAATGCACAGAGGGGCGTGGTTATTCCAGCACAAAGCAGTGTCTTAACCTCCTCCATACTAGGGCAAGGTTTCTAAGCTTCACCATGGTGTAACGCAGGCCAAGATTCAAGTCCCAGATCTAGCAATTACTCCCCTAATGAAATTATAACTTTACTCATCTCCCCTTGGTTTTCTGTTCTGTAAAATGTCATTAGTTATTTGCCTCCTTCACAGGAATGTTGACAAGACTAATGATAAATATTTGAATGGATGCATTCAAAAATGAACAGCTAAGGAAGCCAATAAGTGCTAAATGTGTATATATGTTGTTGACAAAACAACTGGCACTTATTTACTTCTGATATTAGAGGCATTTTCTTCTTCTATTTCTGTAAATTGTAACGAAGTTGAAGGCAAAGTCATTCAGTTTTGATTGTAGCCCCACTTTAAAAATAAATATACAGCAAGCATTCAAAGTGCTGGCAGCTTTAAAAATCTGAACAAGAAAATATTTCCTCAGAAAAGCTTTTATATTTCTTGATTTGCATTAGTTCTTCCCAGTGGAATAACCTCATTTATAAAGAGCCTGAATTAAAGCCTTACCACAGTGGCACACAGTTATAGCGTGCAACTAGTCTGTATTAAAGCTCCTCACATTAGTCATGCTGGCCAGAGGAAGCAAGAACATCACTCATGCAAGGACCCTTACAGACTATATGGCTCTGGAAACCAAAAGTAGGCACAATGCCTCCAGGGATGCTACGGGAGCATGAGTGCTGTCGGCAGTTACTACACCTGTCGTGCAGGCAATGTCTTTATTGCAACCAGTGAGGCTCTGTATTTGCTGGTCCATGCATATTGGTTTGGGGCCATAGATGTCACTATGCCACTGCAGTGCTCCTGTTAACACACACACAGGGCACCATTATTTGGCATTCCATGTCCTTTAACCAGCATACTTCTTTGAAGTCAAAGTAAGTGGGGTTGCACAAACTGAAAAAATAAAACCTTGCAGATAAAAAAAAAATACCACCCCAAACACTAATTATCTCAGCCTTAAAAAAAAAAAAAAAAAAATCTTTAGAGCACCTGAAATCTTTGGGAAATAAATGGAATCCTATCTTTCTCCTGTAAAAAAGTACATTTTTACAGACCATAACGTGTATTTTAGTTCAGCCCTATGATATGATGGCAACCTTAGGGCTGAACACTGCACTACCATCAATTTCCAAGTGCACTCTTCCATTCACATGAAAGGGAACTCAGGGTGGATTACAGATGGCGAATGGCCCTTAGCTTAGGTTTACAATTTGAAACTCAGAGCTCTGATTCTCTACTTTGCTTTCCAAGTTTCTTTGGGAAATAATGTGCTGAGAAATGAATGAGAGAAAATAGTTTGTAGTTGTACTTCTCAGCAATTTCAGGAAAGAATAAAAAAGTACTTCTGGGGTTATTTAAATTGGGGAAACACTTTTCTTTAAATTGCCTTAATTATTTCCCATACAACTTATTGAACAGGCAGCTCAAATAGATGAATGGATATTCAAGAAAAGACGCATAGTGATCAATTGATATGACAACCACATTTAACATTATCAAGAATTACCTGAAAAACCATTTACCACAGTCCTCTTTTGCATCTGGCTATCTAATGGTGCTTTTAATGAAAGAGACAAGCATAACTTAACTAATTACTTAGTGATATTGAAATCGGTCACATCAGTGACTCCTTCGTGAATGTTTTCTTGGACCTGTAGTTTTGTCTTCTTTAAAGAGGGAAAAAATTAAAATCAGGCAGCTTTCAACGTTATGAAGGATGAGGTCATATTGTGACAAATTGTACTGCTCAAATATGAAAGCAATTCTAATTAAAAATCCATCTCATTTGGGAGAGCAACTTTCTAGTGTATCATAAATTGGAATTTTCAGTGAGCACTGTTTTGGTTAGTTGAGTTATGAAGAGTTAGTCAATGCATTAAATGGTTCTAATTGTAAAATGGATGCTAGTTTTGCTATATGATCATTCACATAATTAGAACTGAATCATTCAGGAGAGGAACCTGTGCATCTTCATGCTGAATAATAGAATCTCCCTACTTCAACAAGTCCTTCCTGGCTTTGTGAGAATGATGTTTGGCTCACTCTTCTCTTCGGCTCACTCTTCTCTTCCAGCGGAAAGATCCAGAAGCCCCCTTGGTAGTCTACATGATAAATACATTTTTGGACAAATTTGAGGTAGCTGTCCCGATAAATCTGCTAGGGTACTATATGCACACTGCCTACTATCCAGTTTTTTGGGCTTAAGATCATCCTGGATGTCCCAATTACTTTGTACATCATGCGGCAACCCTATCTGAGACACAAAGAACCAGATTCAATTTCACTGTCATTTATACCAATGCAAAGTGTGTGCAAAGAGGATATAAAGGGCCCACCGAAGAGAGAGGTGAAAGCAATATTTTACTTCATTTTGAGCACAAAAGTCCTGATTCTGAATTAATTCATAGTGATGTAAGTCAATTGATGTCAGCTGACTTATTCCTGGTTCATGTTGGCATAAACAGAGCAAATCCATGCTCAGTATCTACCATTAGAAATAAACAAAAGGGGATTGAGTCAGGATGTACGGAACTGTGTGTGCCCAACTGCCAAACCTTGTTGTAGCTATCAAAGCTTCTCTCAGTACACTGTTCAACATTTCTCTCTCATATCTTCCTAAATGAGGAACCCATAACCCTCTCCCCAGATCAGACTGTATTAATTACAGTGTCGCACACCGGCAAAGTTACAGAGCTGCAACATCTAAGCAGGAAGCTGTGAGAATCTCTCAAGGCACCACTCTACTAGCTCCTCAGAGCACATACAGTAACATTGCTTTAGAGTAGACAATGCAGCCTGTTCACCCAGCATACCTGGCAGGATCTATGGGTTAGAGGGCAAAGAAAATGACCATTTGTGCCCCCCTTATTGAGCTGTTGTGCACTTGCCAACGGTATTTCTAAATGGAAGACCTGAGGCCTCCATCTTATATAGAATCATCTGTGTGTAACTATGTACTATTAGTAGTTTTATTAAATGGAGTTTCTTACAGTGAATGAAGATAAGCACATGCTGTAGGATCAAAGAACTACTTCTATGGAAAGTATGAGCAATATTTTTAAGCAGTTGCTGGGTCATATGAGAGTGAAAAACAAAATTCAGTATGGTGAATACATGTTTTCAAGCCCTGAGGTCCTTAGTTTTTAAGTAGGTCATATCATGGGCCTTAAACTTGAAGGACTGCAAGCAGATGTGGCCTGACATGAAGGCAGTTTTCCTTTGGAGTGCTCAAGTTGATGCTGATGACAGCAATTACAAATTTCACTCTGCTACTTTTGCTTTACACTTCAGTAGTTTTGAGGTTGTATTTAAAGGAAAATAAAGCACCTGAGTATTTGATCATTCAAAAATACTTTCCATTTGAGACTGTATCTGAATACTAATGCAATCAAAATCAACTGCCAACATTATATGTGGAAAGGCGGAGATGCATAAAATAAGTTTTCTTTATGTCATGGGATAGAAAGGCTTGAGAGAGTTTATTTCACAAAAGTGGTGATTTTTCTTTCAAACATTCCAACCACAAGGGAAAATGCTATTGATTTAACAAAGAAAAGGCACATTTATACTATTTGCTCAAATCAGTTTGAATTACTTTGATTCTCTCATGTTTACTAGAGATATATTTATGTTACATTAGTTGAAAATAGACCAATACTGTTCTAAAAAAAGCAATATGCATATTTTCAAAGTGAGCTTCCCTTTTCCTAAATTAGGAGTTTTAAGTAGAGTAGTGGTAATTTTTTTGACCAAAACCTCTTAGTTTTTCCCTATTCAAAATGACTTTTCATTTAAAAAATTACCTTTATCTTACTTTTAAAAAATTACAAAAGCTATCAGAGCTCAAAATCTAATTTTTTAAAAATGCTGATTTGCTGAAAATATCACATTATTTTGTTTGATGATTGACCAAAACTATTTTTCCATTTTATGGAATTGCCAGTGAACCAAAAAAAAGTCTGTTGTATACACAGCTATAATTGTATGGCTTGGATATAAAAAGAAAAATTAGCACACTGGAAAATTAGTCCTATCCATGGAGATTGTGGAATGGAACTATACTAAGTTGACCTGCTGGTTAAGATGAAGGGAACATGGAAATCTGACCAGTGTGATTTTAGACATCTCTTCCCACATATTTGGGGGGGGGGGGGGAGATGGGAATAGAAGAGCATAATTCATTTTTCTTATCAGAACTCTCAACATGAAACAGTGCTACTTAGAAGTGCTCATTCTTATTCAGTACTTTTCTTCTAGCAAGAGAAGATCAATTGAGTCAGGATGTAAAAGAGGAAGACAAGTTAACTGATGAATCCACATCCTCAAATAAAATTGCTTTCTTGTATTTAGGGAGTAAATGGATTGTACTGCTTCTGGGAAAGACTAGTTTGCAAACTAAGAATGTATGTAGGTGTCCATAAATATCTAGACTGGTGCAGTGGCACTGATACATTTGTGTCCATGGGTAAATTGAAAATTATCAGCCCTAATTCAAAATAAATATATTTCATTCAAATTATTTATAATTAAGAAAAATTAAAACAGATTGGCAAGTGGAACAGTATAAAATACTATAAACATTGAGGCGAATTAAATATCTAGAACCCTTGAGTACAAACTACAAAGAATGAAATTAAGTTAAAATGAAGGCATTCACATAGAGATTAATAATGCACAGTGCCGGTCACAATGGGACCACAACGCTTAATAAGATGCAGTCCTAAAAAGTTTAAAACAATCTGCACAGAGCTTTGTGAAGGTGGACCTTACGGAACTCAATTATGAAAGGTTTGGCATACAATCAGACCTTAAACATCCAAAACAGACCAGAATTGAAATAAAAATAATGTCACAAGTGTAGCTGTGTTAGATTTAATTAATGCAAGATATAGAAGATACATGCTGCAATTGCAAAAGGCGGTGTACTGTTATCATGCAAGTTTAAGATTTTACATAAATCTTTCCATGTGTGTTCCATGCACTGATGAAGTTTATAATGAATTTTTCAGGTGGTGTGTCTGACCATTGTGAATCTGAATACGTCTCCATTACAAGGTGTATAGCTAGTGAGATAACACCAAATTAATACATGTGCAATACGAAGCACTGAGGCATGCAAAACTAACAGCTATTCCTTAATCAATTCATTGGCAACGCTGGATATGGCAGCAATTGTACTGTACAAAACAGTATTTATAAGCATAGTGAGAATTATTGGAAATGTGGGAAAATGAGGTTATTATTAGGATTTCCCATATATTTAGGAGCATTGGCACCTGTATGAAATAATTCATAATAACCCCACAGAATAGCAATAAATGCTACACTTTTTAAAATGGTGTTGTGATACTGAAGAAAGTTGCATCAGCAATATAAAAGCTATATACCAGCAGTGTTATCAATAATAATAGCAAAGCAGTTGATTGAAATATGAGTAGAAAGTATCTCATATGAAAGCCATGTACACGTGGAGTAATTTAGAAAATTAAGAACATATGAAAACCGTTCTTGGTTTTCCATAGGAAATATGCCATCTATATTTGCGCAATGTCTGTGCTCTACACACAACCATAAGTGTAAATGGATACTACTTTTAGTGAGCTAATGGGAGTACAGATAGTGTTGGTACATCTATATGAGCTGCCATTCACACCTACATCTGCAGTGTACCCTCACAGTGAGCGAGGTTTCTCCAGCAATTCCTTTTTCTCAACTACCAGGAATCAGAGACACAGTTATGGCTGAGCAGATAAATAAGGCTTTCTCCTTTTTCCCAATTTCCAGAGCTCTACCTGCTGCCCACTTTCTCACTGTGCCTCTCAATGGGGAGGACAAACACACCCTGGAGAGGAGGTAGTTTTCAACACTGACTACCCCTGGGCCTCAAAACAACAGCAATAGCCTAATGTTGGCAAAGAAAAACAATGGGGTAAAAATATTCCCATAATACAGGCTTTGCAAACATAAAAAGGTTACATGGTTCTCCTTTCTCCCCTGCTTCTCAATAGAGACTCTGTCTCCTGTACATTCCTCTCCATTAACATTTCTGCGGACTTCTCTCTGCTTATGCTGGATTTGATCCACATTCTCAATTTATTTTTAAAAGATGTTTAGTGAAACAGAAATTGTGTTTTCATCCACACAACAGGTGCACTACAGACAATAATGCCTACAACTATTCTGCAAAAGTTTCACTTGGTCATAATCTGCATTAACCTCTGCCCTGTCATATCCATATAATTTTTGAACTTTCTAAAGAGACTGACAAATATAAATTGAGTTAATTAGTTCAAAACGTAATTGCATTTTAGGAGAGGGGTGGGCAAAGTGAGCGGACACTTGGTCTAAGAGGAACTTTATCAAGACTAGCAACTTATTTCTTATAGTCCACAAAATGGCTCTTACAGATAGCACTGACTTTCAGTCACTATCCATCTGGCCTAAATCTAAGTAGGCTGAAAGACTCCATATTAATCCTCTGAGACAACCAATCCTTCATAGTGGCCTGGATGAATTGCCCTCTTTGTGGATGCGAGCTAAAAAGAAACATTACTGACAACATTTTCATGTATCACTTATATGAACAGAATTCACCATTTTTTCCAATGGTCAATGAAAGAAAGGCAAGAAAAACTAAATATTTATCACGTCTTTGAAGTAATGCATTCAACAGAGTTTTGCTTTAAAATAAATATAATGATGGTAATTTGATTTGTTTTCAAACACTACAAAACTAGATATTAATGTAAATCTTCAGCTGTAAAAATAAATCGTGTCTGATGAATTTTCAAGCCATTAGTTTTATTCTTCCTGAAACTCTCTTGGTCTAATTACAATGTGCACCAGCTTCTAAAGGAATGATATTGCCTTTCTTATTCTATTAATATACTCATTACTTCAATTTCAGATCACAGGAATGGTTGAACATACATAATTTGTCATGAACATTATTTATCTATATTCACACTAGCAGTTGTCATTTGAGTAGTTATTTACAATAAGGTCTCAACGTTACATTTATTAAATGATAAATGGCCACATTCAATACTTTGAAGTTAAGCAATGTATTTCTGAATTAATGTCCAACTTCTGAAATATATTTTAAAGCTCAAACAAAATGAGTAACCGTTCTGAATGGCGGGCAAATAAATTTAAGACCCAATTTTCACGAAAGATTTTCTTTATTCTTTTTTCTGTGAATTAGCCCACATTATGTAAAAAGCAGCAGAAGTATCTAAATGGTTATTTTTCTTCCATGGTGTTAACCATTTTCTATGCAGAGCAGTATTTTTTCAATTGGAGCAACACCACATTCAACTAGAATTTCAGTTCATATTTTGCTCATTACTGGCTTTATCTTGCTCAGCATACTGCCCCCATCCAGGAAAACATTTAAGCACATGCCTAACTTTCAATAGGAGACCTTCCATTGATTACTCACTCGTACCAACTACATAATGCTACTCTTAAGTTAATAGGACCGTACATATGCTTGAAATTGGTGCAAGTGGAGGTGCTTTATGAGGACCAGAGTACTGAGCTATTGGCAGGACTGAGTCCAACTGATACAGTCCACATGTTCTACCAGTTTTAAACTTTACACCCTAAAAGAGGTAGGGAAGCCATCTTGTAGCCTATGCAGGGAAATATATCACAATGACATATAGTTATATCTCTGGTCCAATGCCTAGGAGTTATGGGCAGAAGACCAGGGCCCTGCTTCCAGGTCTGCAGGAGACTTCTTGGTAAAGTAACAACCTCTCTATGCCTCAGTATCTTCCTCTGTAAAATGGCTGCAACACTTCCCATCTTCCGTGAGGTGATGTGGGAAGGCTGAATTCTCAAGGCTGAGATTTTTCTAAAGATGCTAAGGGAGTTTTGCATTTAGCTCCCATTGAGATTCAATGGGAGATGGGCAGCAAAATTCTTTAGGCTGCTTTGAAAGCCCCAGCTTGTATATTTGTCAAGCCCTTTCACTTTTTGTATCTGAAGCTTACTCCATTTGAGGACCTAGAGGTTTATTCAAATCATCCAAAAGAAAAGGCAGATCCCTAGATTCCCTGCCCTATCCCATTTATATAAGGATCTGTGAAATAAGACAAATATGTACTGCATCAGACTTAAGCTTGAAAAACAGGATGTTAATTTATTTATTTTCCTAATTATTTCTCCTCTCCCAGCATTTGCATTCCCTCCCCACTGCAGTTTTTGTAATTCATCTTTTCCTTACTACTGAGTTTTAAAATATGGTCTTTAAATTTTAAGCAGTCCTATCCTATCAAATTATTTCAGGTATGTAAGTTGAGATAAATTCTCCAAAGTCTCTGCATTAAAAATTTAAACAATATCTCTGATTTTACTTTCCATATTCTTTTCTCCTCCGATCTCTATTAATGACTTCTCAGTGTTCATCTGACTTGGTAATAGTAACTGAAAACCATTAGAATCTATCCCAAAGAAATTAGTTTAACACCCTTATTCCATGTTGAGTTGTGCCTTGCTCTGCAACTAGCCCTGGAACAGCTCTAGGAGTAGTCCTCAATATGAACAAGAAAAGAGCACTGGCCTTTAATAAGGAGACAGATTATTCCGGCAAGAAAATCAGATAGTCTTCACCATCACTGGAAACTTGTATTTGATTCAGGCATATAGTTCAAAATACTTTCTCAAGCAAATAGGTTGTATATTACCACTAATTGTAATTTATAATAAAGGGGGTTTCAAATCACTGCATACTACCTAAAATAATGCCTACTGTACCCTTAGGTATATTGTATGTTGTGGAAGACCGTAATCTGTAACTACGTGTTCTGTATGACATTGATGATTAACCTGGTACATTGTACTTCATTTTTCAATCAAGTGTGTTGACTACAATACAGGAGACCCTACATCATTCATTGACGACTGTAATCTGTGATCAGGTAGGCTGTGTATCACTGCCCAGATGTCATCAGGTAGACTGTATATCTCTGCCATTCTTATTCACTTGGGTACACTATCCATGACCTCTAACTGTCTAAGTATTGCAGGTTATAGGTCAGTGTTGATTGTGCTTTGTAATCAGGTAGCTTTTATATCAATGGCAAATAAAATAAGACTCAAAGATCCTCATTTACTTTTTCCCTGCAGTAAATTGCTGGCAGGCAGAACCCATTACTCCTACAGGGTGTGCTTCAATTGCCTCTGAGGCTCTTTTTCATAGCTGGCCACTTATATGGGCCTGTGGTGCCCATGCTGCACAAAGTTGGGCCCAGATCCACCAGTGTTTGGTCTTATATTATTAAAGCCATCCCATGCATAGGACAGACCGGGGTAACCACCCCAGGCCCTGTGCTTCAGAGGAATGCAGGGTGTAGAGCAGCCTGGGAGTTATGAGACCCTTCCCCTGTCCCAGCTCTTTCTGCCCTTGCTCCACCCTTATTCCCCTTTAACTCCTTCCTCTAAGCCCCCTTACTTTCTCTTTCCTGCTTTTTCCCCCTCCCCCAAGCTGGCTGAGTGGAGTGGAGCAGAGCAGGCCAGGCTAGGGCCAAATCACTCACTGCTATCAATTCCAGCCTCCCCCCTCCCCCAACTGCCCAGGCCCTCTAGATTCTGTGTCCCCCTAAGGCAATTGCCCTGGTCTGTCCTATGGGTGGGAAAGCTCTGCTAGGACCCATTCTGGCCACCATAAAAAAAGTATACAAACCTGGTACCCCTGCTCTGTTTGAGCTTCACAGTTTGTACTAAGACCTTTACCAGGCAAATTTCACATGTGACTGGACCCTTTGACTTCTCAGTGATTAATTCCATGTATGCTGAAGTCTCTTCAGAATCAGGTCCTAATTGCTGAGACAGTAACACTCCGATATTTTTAAAAAATCACGGCCAAGAACTCATAACGGGAATCCATTTAAAGATGATAAAATACTGCATAGAAAACAGTTCATTGCTAATCCATGTGATAAAGAACCAAGTATGTGGTATCTTATTTAAAGACTTTAGGGTTCCACTTTTGTAATTCTTTAAATAACCATTCTTGAGATTATTGTAGATTCAAAACTTGTGTGGTCTAGCCATTCAAAGACAACTTTAAAGAACAGACTTTAATGAAGCATGAATACCACTCATTTAATTTGCAATATAAGATGCCCATGTTTTATGACAGCAGAAAAGAATAAAAAATATTCTGGGAATGAGAGCATCAGAATTTGTTTAATGCCCTTAATGGATCAACAGATTCATAAGGATGCTAGTAACTGACTGAGAAGGCAAAATTACCTCTAAAAATAAATGGGATTCATGATGGAGAGGCAAGAACAAAAACAATCTATGGTCTTGTAAGACTTCCTTGTTCAAAGCCAAGTGCAGTTATCACTTCTAAACTTCCAGGCTCCACTCGACTTGCTCCATGTATTAATGAGAATCTGGTATTTTATGTGGTTATTAGAGGATATTTGTTTATGCACTGGAGGTTCAGTTGTTAATAGAACAGAATAGTGCCAGACTTCTCCAATTAAGCAATGAAAGTTAATGACAGAAAGCAGTACTCAGCAAGCTGTTAAAAACACTTTAATGCACTCATTTGTCCCAAAAGTTCAGGCAAATCATAAATCATACTAAAATGTATGATTTATTGTGGTGTTACCCTATTAAAGATTTGAAGAGTTTATTTGTGCACGTTTACTTTCAAAAAAGGTATATTTAAACTCAATGCTAGGTACACAGCCCAGTGGATACAAGTAAAGTAAAATAAAGTAATAGCAGTTGTGATAATGTAATGAGTTAGAATGATGACGTTCTTGGGTTGCTCAAAACTAATAGTTTGATTTCTAATGTAAAGGAGTGTATTAGTTACAAGTAGCTAAGCAGTTTTGACCATGTTCAGTAAAAAGCAGTACTATGCAAATAGAGTTTGCAGTATTTAAAATAACCATATGTTCATCCTTGCTTTCAAAGTCCCAAACAGTGTAAAGTTAACTGTAAAAATCATGCAGATGTCTGGAGATCTTAAACAGCAAGATGGAGAACATTGTTTGTGCAACTTGTGGTGTAATTATGACTACTGGAATGAAATTAAGCCAGTAAAAATTTAGGGTGAACACCAAGATGAGATCTCAGAGGGATCTCCGTCTTAGTCTGTAACTTGAAAAACAATGAGTAGTCCTGTGGGATCTTAGAGGCTAACAAATATTAGTAACATGAGCTTTTGTGGGCAAAGCTCACTACTTCAGATATTACAATAGATGGGACTAATGACTCATCTCCAAGGTGAATATACTGAAGTCCCATTGTTCGCAACTCAAAAATAGCTAGGGCAAATGGCTAATTTGGTGGATTCCAATGGCAAAATGGACAATTGTGATCATGTAGTCTGACTTCCCATGTACAGGCTAGGAATGTAAAATACCATTTAATTAACTGGTTAAATGTTAAGTTTAACTGGTTAACTGATTAAACAGAGTGGGAGGAGGGAGTAGGCTGGAGTGCCCCCCCCCCACTGGGGTTGGGGGCTGCTACAACCAAGCTGGAGCACCCCTGCCCACCGCGGGTGGAGACTGCTCCAGCCTTCACCTGTTAACCATAATCAGTAAGCCTCACTCATTAAGGGTAAGGGTAACTTGCATAAAAAAGCCTCCACCTGAGCTCACTAGATTTATATACATGGATTTTCTAAAGCTACACCAAACTGTAAGGTCTAAGGTTTTAAACTGCAACTTATTGTGATCCTTGTCAATCTTTGTAATCTGTGTAACTCTCAAATTTACTGTAAACTGCAACTTTGTAATCTTTGTAACATGCAGCCACCTTGCTTGTAACTTTCCCTAAGTTGCATTCTCCCCTGAGTGAATGGAGAGAGAGTGTGAGTGTGTTTGAAGAAGTCTTGGAACAATGGACCACATGGCAATGAGTCATCACAGTCTGGGCATGCTCTCTGCTGGATAAAGGGAAGTCTGGGCATGCTCCTTGATGACAAGGTGAATGAGTCACAGGAGCCATTCAGACACTATATAAAGAGAAGGAGCATATGTTGGACTCTTTCTTTTTCTAAATCACTAGCATGCTTCAGATGGCGCCAAGGATTTGCTGGAAAAGGCTGGTCCTCTTACCTAATTTCACTGGAGACCAACCCAGGGTTACACTTACATTGATTTATTCAATGCTGCTATTGGATCAAGCAAAAAGGGAATGGAACTCCTTCACACACGCACCCCCACATTCAGACACTCATGGACACACACTTATGCAGCAAGTTGTGCAGAGAGAGCAAAAGAAGCCAAGCATGGTGGGTCCACCTACAGTCACCAATCCAGGCCAGCGAGCTGATTGTACGGCCCGTGGTCTGCAAGCTCTCCTCTTTCTTTAGGTGGGTGGGTCCTGTCATATATACTGAGTTCTTCCTCTGTGTCCATCACCGAGAGGCCTGCTCAGCTCATTCTGCTCATGCATATTCATTTCTTCTTCTCATCTTCACTGAACCTCCACTTCTTGCCTCTCTCACGTGTAAGCAAAGATTAGATCAGATCCCTATCTAGCCCCTAGCTCCCAGTCTATAGCCTCATGGTTCCTCTGCACAAAGGCACAGATATTACCCTATTCACACCACTTACACACATCCACACACGCCCTTGTCACAGGATAGAATGTTACAGAGCTTAAAGATTGTACAAGCAATAGCTGGAAGTTGCAAAGCTTGCAAGAAGTTGTAGAACTTGAAACATTACATGAAAGTTACATAGCTTAGAACAGCAGACAGCTACTTGCAATGGCTGAAACTGACATGATTATAATACAAAAAAAGTTGTGTCTTTCATTCACATTATACTGCATTGGTCAGAGGTTTTACACAACAAATTCTGTCTCTTCCACCTGAGATTCTACTCCTTTTGAGGGCATAGAGGTGACCCTCCCTCTCCCCCCCCCCCCACACACACACTTTTTCCAGCAATTCTGTCACCTCCCTGTCTATGTAAAGTCATATAGCTTCCCCAAAATAATGCTTACAGTGGATCTTTCAGAAAAGTATCCAAATTTAATTTTAAAAATTGTCAGCAAAGAATCCACCAGGACACTTTATAAACCATACCAATAGTTATTCATCCTCAGTGTGAAAAATGTACACTTTATTTCCAATCTGTATTTGTCTAGCAGCACCTTTCAGCCATTGCATTTCTGTGCTAGCTTGAAGAGCCCATTATTAAATTTTGTTCCCCAGGTAGATACTTACAGATTGGAATTAAGTCACCCTTTAACTTTCTCTCTGTTAAAATAAAGAGATTAAGCTCCTGAAGCTTATCCTTCTAAGTAAGGGATGTTTTCCATCCTTTAATCATTCCCACCAGGGCCAGCTATAGGGAAAATGGTGCCCTGGGTGATCTTGTATGTTGACGTCTCTGCCCCCCCCACACACACACGCTGGGCATGGGCTTCCCCATCCCTGGACCCTCATCCTGTGTCCTCTTTGCCATTAACTCCTGCCTCTCCTAAACCCTAACTCTTACACTGTACCTCCTAACCCCAACATTTTGTCACCTTCACCAGAACCACTGCACAATCCCATCTTCACCCCAACTGCTGCACTTCCTTCCCACCTGCACCCCCAGCTCCAGCCCTGCATTGCCAATGTGCCTACCACACTGCTTCCCTGCCCAGTATCACCCATCACCTTATGTCTAGTAATGCCCATTCCCAGTGGCCCCTCACTGAGTCGGTCCCTCTCTTGCATTCTGCAACCCTGATTGCTGCTTTTTCGCTCCAGATACACAACCTCCCTTTTATTTTAGTGTCAATTTCTTGTTGGGAGAGTCATATTGTTAATCCTGGGCAGAAGCAGTCACTTTTTTTTTTTTTTTTTTTTTTAAACCTTTCCTCCTCCATAGTCAGGCTGTGTGTGTACCTCCCTCCCCCAAGCCCATCTCTGCTGCTGATTCCTGCTGGGGAAGGGAGGAGAGGGGATCCTTGGGTTCTGGGTTTCAATTTCAAAAACAGGAGACAGAGGGTATGTTTACACTGCAGAGTTTTTTCAGAAAAACGGCCGTTTTCCAAAAAAAACCTTTACTTACGTTCACACTGCAATTGAATTCTTTCAAAAAAAAAAAATTGAAAGAACAGAGGGGGTTTCCAGACATCGGTAAACCTCTTTCTGTGAGGAAGAAGCCTTTTTCCAAGAGTTCTTTCGGGGAAGAGGGAGTTCTTTTGATAGAGGAAAGAGCAAAAAGCACAGGTGCCCTGGTGGCCATTCGGCCCATAGTAATCACAACTTACATGCAAGTTAGCATCCATTCAGTGTGGATGGTATCTGTCGAAAAAGCTGATCGCTTTTTCGATGCGCTTTGGCAGTGTGGACGCTCTCTTTCGGAAGAAGTTTTTTCGGAAGATCTCTTCTGGAAAAGCTTCTTCCAAAAGAAGCCTGCAGTCTAGAGATAGCCAGAGTGAAAAGGAGATTAGAGAGATTGCAGGCAGTTGGCATGGCAGGGCCGGGCCGTGCCGGGCCGGGCCGGGCCAAGGCATGTGGGCAGAAAAGGCGAGAGGGGTAGGTGCAGTGCATGGGGCAGGTTGGAACAGCTGCTGTCTCCCGGGGGCACCAGACTGCTTCCTAGGTGGCCCTACCACATTCACTTGTAGCTCATTGAGTCAGAAAATGCTCCCCCTCCTTTCCCTTCCCAGCCCCACTCCTGTTGCAGCCATCCCCAGCCTGTTCCAGCCCCACATCCCCCTGAATACACAGTTCCCTGGAGTCCCGTGCCTGGCTCTACTCCCTGAGCTCATCCCCCCTCTGCCCAGCCTTGTCTGACCCCCACCAGCTCACTCACATGCTGCAAACTTTTGCTCCTGGCAGAAAGGGATACTGTCACAGCTCTGGGCTCCCCAGGAGGGAGGGGCTGGGTGGGACTGGGACCCTCGGCTGGCCAGAGGGGAGGAGAGAAGCCTGGTGGCCAACATGTAGAAGGGGGCGAGGAGTAGGGGCTGGATGGGAGGGGCAGAGAAAAGCCTGCTGGCTAGCAGGGAAAAGGAAGGGGAAGAGAAAAGCTGGCCCGCAGGACAAAGCCAAAAGAGAAGGGCAGGGTCAAAGCCCTTTGCAGTGCCCCTCCCAGCAGCTGCGGTGCCCTGGGCCTAGGCCCAGATCACCGGCCCTAAGGCTAGTAGGGTTGCCAGGTGTCCGGTTTTCACCTGGACAGTCCGGTACTTGCGTCTTCTGTCCAGTTTAAAAAAAAAAATACCGGGGAGCGTAGGAATTATTATTAATTTTTTTTGCTCAAATCAATTTTTTCCCTGCCATGTTTGGAATTTTTTGTGAAAGTATCTAGCAACCCTAATTAGGCCAGTCCTGATCCCCACCCGTCTACTCTGAACCCTCTCCAATTTATCACTATCCTTCTTGAATATACTCTTAAGTGAACTGCTTGTGCATATGAATATCATTGCACTCTATGGGATGAAATCAAATCCACCCAACTGTTTGTGGTTAAACGCCTCTTGTAGCTTAAGTGGCAGGAACCTATGTTAATTTTTTTCAAAAGCTCCCAAGTAACAGTACTTTTGATCCAAGGGGTATAGAGTTCTATCCTCCGCTATCTCCATGACATTCTAATCAGCCGTGCTACGCAGCACTGTGACAACGATGAAATTCCTAAGCGGCCACAGTGTGCTTCAGCACTCCAGTAAACAATTCTCCTGCATTGACCGGGGAAAGAGACAAGTGGAGGAATTAATTCCTGAACAGAGATGCTCAAAATATTCACAACAAAATGCAAAATTATTCAGAATTCTAGAGCTCTCACATTTCCACAAAGAGGTCTGGGGTTTTGTTGTTGTTTTTTGAGCAAAAGTGGGTTGGGTATTGAAAATGTTTATTTTGAATGGGAACAGACCCATTGCACCAAAATACAGAATTAAGGAAAAATGTTGAGAGGAAAGAATAAAACATTTTCAAGCTGAATTTCACTAAAACAAAAATGTATGAATTTTAGACATCTATAATTCCGAACACTGTACCCTTGGCAGGAAGTACATTGGCAGATGGACTTACCAAATACCCAAGTTATAAAATGCTTTCTCCAGGATAACACAGTTTCACTCTGAATTTCTCACCTACTCATTCACTGCTTTTTTTTACCTTCTCAGTAGCCCCCAACTTGTGCATTGCAACTATTCCTTCTAAATGAGCTTGTTTTGTCTGTTTTCAAACTCATTCAGACATTATGGGTTCAAGAATTTGACATGAATGTTGGATTCACACTCAGCTTTGGAAAAAAACAAAACATGTCAAAAGCCATGATAAAGAAAAATATTCTGATGAAAAAATGTTAAATGGGATAGATTCTGTTCTGTACACTGCTGCACTTATGGAATCGCTCCACTATATTGCACTGGCATAGCTGAGTTCATGCTTTGGGACAAGGCTTAAAAAATAACAAACAATGCTCATGTTGTGACAGGTATTTTTTTCCTTTTTTAAAAGTTTGAGCATGGGGTAAACTAAGTACTAATAAAAGACAACAGATAACAGCACTGTCCATTAACAGCCTCATGCGAACTTCTACACAAACCTCTGCTGTATCACGTCATTCCTGAACAACACTACTGCTGCTAACTCTAGTCATAAGCACTGTCTAATTAGATATTGATAATGGTAACCACACCAAAACAGTAATTATGTGTTTTAAACACATTTGATGAAGGTGTAACTACAAAACTTGATTTTATTTGTAAACTAACAAACGGTTTGGGTTGAAGTGTCCAATGGTCTGAGTATTAATTTAGTAAAACACTTTTTTCTTTGATGCAAAGTGCTGTATCTGTCTAAGTAATATAAAACAAAACCTCTCAACATAGGTTACGTAGTCTAATGAGCATAAGTGTTCATGAACATTTTTCGTTTTAGCTGGAACCTGATTTAATGACTACATGGTTAAAATCCTGGGTCAATGCAAGAGTTGCCATTGGCTTCAATGGAACCACAGTTTCCCCTCCACTCCATTTAGATTAACAATGTTTTACTGTTACTTGTTTTAAAAACAAATCTCAGAGCAGCAAGCCTGGTTACATCTGCAATGTGGAAAACTTTTTTTCTTTTTAACTCTCATTCTGGTCCACTACTCTTTATCTACATCTCTTCCTCAATTCACATCAAAGGTATGATTCCTTGCCTCTCTACACATAAATTAATGCATTGTACACCATGGAAAATTATATAGAATTGTCGTATCCTCCACACCAAACAGTAACGACTAAATGGGCTGATTCAAAAATAATGATCTCAGTAATTGATGTTTCATAGCTACAGTTAACACCAACTGTGAAAACTAATCCAACAGACTGGATATTTCCCTTTCTTGATACGCTTTGAATAATAACAAGGTAAATTAATTATTTAAATATGACTGGGAAGACATAATAAGTTTTCATCTTTTAAACTTTGGATGCGAGGCAGAAATGCCATCAAATGTAAGCTGCCTCATTCACTTTGCTAGTGGCACACCAGCTCTTGGAAAAAAATATTACATCTACATATAAGATTAATTAATTCTCTAAGTAAGAGTTATTATGCCATATTCACTACATATTATTGTATTAAACTTGTTATTCATTACCTACAGATGCCTATAGTTTAAGATACTGGCTTTGAACAAAGAGAGCTACTAGTTTTCCCTAGGCAATTTTGAAGCATTTGTATAAAAGTTTTATTTGGCTACAAACCATACCGAGTGCTACATTAGGGTGTTTTAAAACATTAATAGATCATAATGAATTCAATAGTCTTCTGCCTAAAAGCAATGATAACATAGTAATGGTTTTAAATAAATAGAAAAATTCATAGTTTCAAACAGTAAGGGCCTGTTCTAGTCTCATCACATGGAGAAACTGGTGCAGAAGCTAGGGTACTGGGAGAGAAGATGAGAAACAAGTAAGCAGCAGCACCATGACATATTCCTCATCTGGTATTATTTACAGACTCCACAACATGGGAGTCTCATCTAGGACTTTGAGGAAAAAAAGACCAAGAGAACAGTTACTTTCCATGACACTTTATATTTGACTGAGTTGGAAAGCATCCAGAATATCATGAGACCTCTATTGACAATATGATAAATCCCCACAGCTGTGAAACTTACATCAGCAGAGGGCCTACCCATGGCCAAAGGTTTCATTTATAGCCTGTCAAAGTCATAAGTGGGATTTAGTAGTCTATAAGGCCTGCAGAGGATGGTAAGGAGGACTAACATTCACTACTATTCAGAGGATTCATATAAAAATTAAGCAGCACACAAATTTTGTAAGGATCTAGTGCACAGCAGTCAATTTCACTTTGAAATGAAATGTGTCTTCAAAGAGTATCTTCTCCCCCTCATTCTACGGGCCAGGATCATGTCTATTAAGCATGGATGTGTGCATTAGTAGCTGACGTGATATCTTTTATCGGACAAACCTCTGTTGGTGAAAGATACAAGATTTCAAGATTACACAGAGTTCTTCTTCTGTATAAGCTCAAATGCTTGTTTCTCGCACCAGTAGAAAGTCCAAGAAAAGATATCACCTCTCTCTTGTTGTGTCTTTAATATACCGGGACTGACATATCCACTACAACTTTGCAGACATTAATAGCCATCAATTCTGATTCTTCTTATACAAGTTTAGCAGGATGGATGTCATTGGCGTTACAATTTACTCTACATTGACATGAGGAAAGAACAAGCCGTACTGGCAGAGATTTTCAAAGTCATCTATCCTCCATTAATTTTATAGAATTTTATATCTTTTAGACCAGTGCTCTTCACAATTTTTGAAGTGAGAGCCACTTTGGCAAAACCTCAATGTGAGAGCCACATCAACTACTAGATTAACACATTGCTTACTACTCCTTCATGATATAAGGCTACAGAGCCACTCACGTAATGAAAATTTGAACAATAAAACAATAGTACTTTTATAAAATAACCATGGGATGTGGGCATGGGAGAAGGGTTCTGGTTGGGAGTATAGGAATGAGGAGGGGTTTTTTTTGGGGGGGGGGGGGAGGGGGAGGGGAGAACAGACAGGCTGCCCTCAGGTTGGGTCCTCAAGACTCCTTCTAGCCCTCTCCCTGCCAGAAGCAGATAGCTCCAGGGAAGATGGTTTCTTCCCTCCCCGCATTGACAGGCAATACAGCCTCTCTTGCTTCCAACAGCAGGGAGCAGCAGAGATGAGGCCCATAGCAGCCCTGCAAGCCCCAACTTGCTCTCCTCTCCATTTCCGACCCCCTCCCTGGCTCTCTTCTCTCCAGGTCCCAACTGCATGGCCCTTTAGAGCTGCTGAATGGCTGTTTGTAGCCATGCAGCTTAGCAGGAACTGGAGCCACAACTAGGGTTGATGGGAGCTGCCATTGGCTCACAGGTCTTGCAATGAAGAAGGCTGCTTTAAACTATTTTGAAAGTCTTAAATATAGTGTTTGTAAGCTAAGTATTATGTGCAGTGCTATTTCCACCCATGTATTTATAACCCTAACTGTTAATTTCCTCTTTTGAAGTGTACCCCTTGGTATTAAAATAGTTTTGCATGGAAGGCATTATTTATTGTACAGCATAGTGTAATAGGTGAACAATATTTTAGGATAGGTTTAAAAGGATAAAATCAATTGGTGAGACAGTGTTCATTAAAATGATTGAGCCGCATTAAAAAAAAAATCTTGAATTCCTACTCTTTCATTGATACATTAAGAATTTTTATTGAAAATAGCGAAACTACTTCCAATGTTGAAGGCTGAGAAATTCCTTTATGTAAGTCAAACTATTCCTTCTAAAGGGTTAGTTATTGTAATTAGCATATACTACGAGAGTAGCATATAGTCTAATTCTATAATTAGCCCTTGTAAAACACACGCTATTACATGACCTCGCAAGTTTTGTTTGTATCATCATTATGTTTTTATCTATCAACTATTAATTTTCATTGGCCCAGATCCAAACTGGCAGAAGAAATCATAGTTCTTATAAATTAAAGTAGACAGAGAGATTAAGGGCTGGTCAGTTTTGCATGATTTTCTATACAAAACTATAAATGTGTACATATTTTAGTAGCCTAGCCCAGTTTTTTTCCCTAAAACCTCATCTGGTAGTATGCACATTAATGGAGTCATTATTCTCAGGAAAAAATGGCAAATAGATTGTTATTAGATCAGCAAGGGAAATGTGTTTCAAGTGGGCTCTTCTATACAAAGAATTATGTATCTTTTTATGGGTACTAAAGCATTAGGCTTGGCTGTTGACTACCATGCTGGCACATTATAAAGGTAATTGCAGTGTCTGGCTCTGTAATATTTTTGAGGGTCAGTACCTTCAATCACTAATGGATTTTTGATATCTATACCCACATCAGCTGGTAATAGTCCTACAACTAGAATTTCATTACAGGCTGCCTTATGTCACTGCAGTAGATCATTGCCAGTGCAAGCTATTGATATTACAGTGGGTATCTACAGCATGCTGTATCATTGCAATTGACGTTTCCTCCTTGTAGTTTACCCTAATACAGAGGAATGCTAGCCACTCCACACAGAAGAACCGGCCTTAGTATGTTGGCTACACAGATGCAGACATGGAGTTCTGTTCACCCAGCCCACTTTATTATGACAAAGATCAAGCTTTACTAAATATTCAACCAACAGAGCTCTCACAGATGAAATTACACAGACCTTCACGCTGGCACACCCCCCCACATAATTTATCGGCCCACATGGAAAAGAAGGCAACTAATGTATAAAAAGGCAGCCCTTTGAACATTCAGTTTTCAGGATTACATTTCTCCAGGAATCTTGGTACATTTGTGATCACTGGAATCTGACTACAGTTTGAGTATTAGTCAACATGTAGCATGGAATTTTTTAAAGGTATTTTGAAAATATTTACGAACTTGCAAATGAAAGCCCTGAATCTGCAAAGACACACCCTATGAGTACGCACACTAGTATAGTGCTAGACACAACTTAGTCTTTTCAGAATCAGAGCCATTTGGCATTGGTTCTTAATCTTTGATGGCTTAAATAATTGACACTCCATCTCTCCTCTTCCAATCACTCCTGCTAGGTCAGGTGTGGGCAATAATTTTTGATGGGGGCCACTCCAAGATTGTGGAAAATGGTCAAGGGCTGCACTTTTCTGTGGAGGGAGTGTGGGATCTAGGATGGAGGTTGGGTGCAGAAAGGAGTTTGGGGTAGGAGACTGGGATCCAGGAGGTGATGTGAGGTCTGGGAATGGAGTTGAGTGAAGGATGGGGTTGGGACACTTGAGCAGGGTAATTGGGTGCAGGGATGGGGGAAAAGGCGCAGAAGAGGATTCTGGCCTGGGGCAGGAGTATAGAAGGGTGCAGGGTCTGGGATAGAGTTGTGATCTGGGGTGGAGAGGGAGTGCAAAGTGTTTTGTAGTGACCTGAGCCAGGAGGGAGTGGTGCAGGAAAGGATGGGGTGCCAGAGGCAGGCTTTGGCCAGGAGGCACTTGCCTGGGTGGCTCCTGATCAGCAGCCCAGTGGGACCCTCAGGCAGGCTACCTGCTTGCTGCAGCCCAACAGCACTCAAAGCAGCTGGCTTCTGAGCCACATGGAGAGAGAGAGAGCACTGCTCCCACCCCGGTTTCCAGTCAATGGGAGCTCATAGGCTATGATGGGAGTGGGATAGTGTGTGAAGCCTGCCCCCGGCGCACAATGCAGAGAACCACATGGAGCAGCCAGCTGCTTTGAGTGGCGTGGGGCTGCTCCCTGCTTGAGGGTCCCATCAGGCTGGGCTGGATCTCGCCCACGGACTGTATTTTGCCCCCAACCCTGCCCCTTCCGTCCAGGGCCCTCTCTTCTGGAAGCATGCACCAGGCCCCCCATAACTTGCCTGGGGTCCCACCGGATATGTCAGTCCCATTGGCTCTTGCCAAGAGTATGCAAAGATGTTGGGACATGCTCAAGTTTGGCATACACAGGAGACCCTCATGATTCACAGAATCCCTATTCACCCCATAGCACCCCATCTCTTAGCCTGAGGGGAACACAGCCTCAACGGAACCTGTAATGGGGCAGCAGTGGCAGCCAACCCGCCCTGGCCTTCACTTGCCATGGCTGCAGGGAGCCGTAGAGAATTCACCACAGAGGCTCGGACCTGCAGGGAAATGCTTTGCTTTCCGCTATCCCCACCACTGCCATTTGGTGGTGGTGGTTTCAGGAACTTATCAACCGTGAATGACTAGGGTTTCCTGTATGTTTGCACACGTCCATGTGTGTTATACCATTATGCAGTTCCTTATTAAACATTATACTTCTCCAGAATCAGAGTCATTTTTAATCACAGCTGTTGGCAACATTTTCATCAAAAGTTCAAAAGATTAGGACCAGCTTTATTTAAAACAATTAGTGAATTGTCCCCATTTATTCTACAAGGTCTACGGCCACAGAACTTGCTGTGGGATCCACCCCATGTGGCAGAATTATGTTTCAAGCTTTCATACTTCTGAAGAAAGGCTGAATAAGTGAACTGGGTTAAACCAATTCACTAAACCTAAGTCAGCAGAGAGTCTGAAAAAATAGCTCTAAAAGAGGTGCCCCATGTATCTCAAAAGATTTTTAACCTAAACATAACAATTGACATGTCAGCACTGAAACATTTCACTATTGATCAGAAAAACAGAGTTAGAATGTTTACCCTGCAATGCCAAGAATGTGTCTTGTCTCCCCAGTGCTGAACTCTCTAAATGATCTGTCATACTAAGCTACAAATACACTCCAGTTTCCCCCTAAACAGCTCCTACAATGCAGTCATGCATAGGATAAAATCATTATCATATTTCATTCTCTTTAAAGCTCTTATTTTTAGAATTAAATGAAGCTGGCACAGAATTCCCAGTCTACTATATTAGAATGCCACAGATTCCAGGAACATGACACAGGGGCTACATCTACACTACATGCTTCTTGCGCAAGAAGCCTTTTGAGCAAGAGTTTTTGTGCAAAAACTTCTTGCGCAAGAGTACGTCCACACCTCAAAGCACATCGCAAAAGCAATGTGCTTTTGTGCAAGCGAGCATCCACACTGCATGGATGCTCTTACGCAAGAAAGCTCTAATTGCCATTCACAGAATGGCCATCAGAGCACCTGTGCTTTTTCCCATAGGAGTTTCTTGCACACAAAACCCCTCTGGAGTGTCCACGCTTGCCTTTTTGCGCAAGAATTCTTGTGCAAAAGGGACTTATGCCTCGTAAAAGGAGGTTTACCTATGGCGGAAAAAGCCCTCTCTTCTGCCACTGTACTGCTGATTTCCTTGTGCAAAAGCATATTTGAGGTGTGGACGCTCCATGGGTTTTTGCACAAAAACGTTGCAGTATAGATGTAGCCTAAGTGTATGAGTGTGGGTTTGGACAATTTGTGTACTGCTCTTGTCAAAATAAACACAAACAAAATTAATAATGCATTAATTATTGCAACACAATATACAAATTATAATAATAGTAATAATGTGGAATTTAGGAATTGCTCATAAATCGCTTGGGTGTTTCTGAATTTCTAGCTGATAATCATAATAATGTCAAGAAACTCTCGTCTAAGGTTTGTGATGAAACTGGTTTGAGAAAATTTTGCCCACTGTCAGATACATAACAAACGATAAAAACTTAAATATTTATAAAGGAGCTGGAAAATGGACCAGTGCTCATGTAGAATATGCTGATTCTTTTTAAAGCCTCAGTACTGTAATTTCAGAGGTTTATTTGACAAAGTAGGGAGATGGGTGTGCAAGAAATCTTGATTCCCTGCTTTGTTAGTTCAACGTCATCAGCCCTGATACCTGGCTGCATAAATGACTGTTCTGGATTTTTTTTTTTTTTTTTAAACTCACACCTTGAAGGGCTGTTGAAAAACTACTTTTCTGCTCTATACTGAAATTGTCAAAACACTTATAAGGAAGTTGTCAAATTTTCCACCTGCTATCAAGAAGAGTGAGAAGTCATTCTCAAGCGAATGTTGAAGATGGGTGCAAAATTTTTCATAGCATTCACACAGGTTAGTGTGCTAGCACATGGCATTATAATAAATTAATGGCTACATCGAATTGCATGGTTGTTACTATTTTGGACCGTTTGCACACACATATCCAAAACAAGGAGCATAAATCTCCAATCTTCCTGCCTTAGAACTACAGGCTTCTCATCTTCCAGATAAATAAAAGCACCTGACAGATTTTTACTTATTTATTTAGATGGACACTTTTAAAAAAAACTGCCCATACAAAACTATGAATAACTGGACAACCATTCAACTTATCCTAATCACCCTGCGGCATAAATTCAAATACATTAATACTAACACCCACAACCTCTCAAAATGAAAAGCAGCTGAAATATTTGCCCAAAATGTTCCCTCAAAACCCCATCAAACAACTTTTGTCATATGTCCACCACTACTAGCTTCAGACAAACAAACTTTTTTCTTTCACTCAGCTTCTCTCAGTGACCCTTTTAGATGCATTTAGGAATTCAGTACTCCATAGAAAATGAAGAAACTTTATTGTTTTACTCTGTCTATGTTTATTTTACCATTATTTTCCCCCTCAACTATTTGGTGTCCAGGAGGTGGGCGGGCGTTATTTTACCATTATGTCAATCTCCTCACTGTACAGAACAGTATATTTTTGGCATCAGTAAACAGAGGACCTTACAACAGTCCCCTTTGCTCCTCTTCATTTACATAAATGAGGACATATATTACTCCTAAATAGGCATCTGAGGAATCCCCCATTGTATATAAATCCCCACATGACACAAAGTTAGATGAGCTAGCTCTAGTCTAGATCTGCTCTCAAGTCCCTTCCCGATGAAGAGTGTTCTAGTACAGCTTGGACCTCTATAAACCGGACTTCCCTTGTCCAGCAACATGCCTGGTCCAGCACCTGTAGGTGTTCTGGGACTGGAGTACTCACAGGGAAAAGCCAGGGGACCTCCCCACTCATTAACTTGTTCCCGCGCCCTTCCAGACCTTCTGGAGTACCTCAAAGAGCTCATTTGCCACTTTCAAGCTCAGGGAAGGAAGGAGAAGAGTCTGGATTGGTGGGGCAGGAAAGAGGCAGAGCAGCTGTGGATTCCCGTGGCTGTTCTGCCTCTTCCCCCGAGTGGCCCCTTATCCCTATTCAGCAGCAGCAGAGAGGCTGGCATTGACAGGAGTGGAGCCTCAGGGCCAGCAGCAGCAGAGGGGAGGGCATTCACCTCTGCTTGGTCTGGTAAATTTGCTGGCTCAGGGTAGATATGCCAATGGTTAACCTGTAAGCATTACCCTTACTGGGTGATGCTTATTGATTACACTGCTCTACAGCCAAAATGCTTCTGAAATAAATGTAGTCAAACTTTACTAATTTTGGGTCACTGAGAACGAAAATGATGCTTAAAATTGTTGATTGGCTCTAGTTTTCAACACATGCTACTGGGTCAGTATATACGACCCTTGACTTGGGAATGGCGGAGGATAAGTGAGTTATAAAGGAAGGGATCTCAATTTAAACCAGAAATGACTAAAATACATCTTTGACTGGATCTATGAATAAATCTATGACTGGGTTTGGACAGTACTTGCTTTTAGGCAAAACAATGAATGATGCAATCTGAAGCTGGTATTGTCATACATGATATGAATTGCATCATGTTATTCCTAGAAGTCATGGATGATGCAATCATAACGAAGCTTACATCACTCTGCTGAACAAATTGCCCTATATCAGCTCTAGAAATCATACAGTGTCGTGCTCTCTTATTTGTCAGTGTTTGATTTTGCAGAGGGACACATTTCGTTTAGCCAAAGTGAGCAGAGATGCCTCGTACTTGTGTGAACAGTGCAGATAACTTCTGCTATGTTTGTGGTGAAGTGACTTTTGCATCACAAAAGCGCAGTATAACCACTATGGTTAAGAAAGCCTATCACCTTTATTTTGGCTGCAAAATTAGAGATCAGGACAAGAGGTGGGCCCCACACATATGCTGCAACACTTGTGCAACAAATCTTCACCAGTGGTTGAACAGGAAAAGGAAATCTATGCCTTTTGCAGTGCCAATGATTTGGAGAGAGCCAACAGATCATACCAGCAATTGTTACTTCTGCATGGTGCCTCCAGTTGGGAAAGGTGTGTCAAAGAAGAAAAAGTGGACTGTGCATTATCCAAACATTCCATCAGCTATACGCCCAGTTGCTCTCTTGCTTGGTCTGCAGACTGGATACACAAAGTACTGCTGTTTTCTCTGCAAATGGGATTGTCGTGCAAGAGATTCCCACTACATCAAGATAGATTGGCCACTCCAACAGTCATTGGAGCCTGGGAGGAAAAGTGTTCAGCATCCACCACTTGTTGAATCAAGGAAGATTTTGTTACCACCCTCACACATCAAACTGGGTCTGATGAAGAACTTAGTCAAGGCCATGGACAAAACACAAGCAGCTTTCAAGTACCTCCGTGGAAAATTTCCAAGGTTAAGTGAAGCTAAGATAAAGGAAGGTGTCTTTGTTGGTCCTCAGATTCGTGAACTTCTTCGAGATGATGCATTTGACCATGCACTGCGTGGCAAGGAAAAGACGGCATGGAAAGCCTTCCAGTTAGTGG
Organism: Rafetus swinhoei; assembly: GCA_019425775.1. Classification (NCBI taxonomy): domain Eukaryota; kingdom Metazoa; phylum Chordata; order Testudines; family Trionychidae; genus Rafetus; species Rafetus swinhoei. Next base: position 163,507,620 of record CM033424.1, read on the forward strand.
CAATAAATTTTCTAGGAAACAACAAGGCAGACAACTACAGGTTGTTGGTAGAAAACCTCCTGAAGGCATACAAAAGCTTTGGTTGCAACATGTCACTAAAGATACATTTTTTTGCACTTTCATCTAGATTTTTTTCCACCGAACTGCGGAGCAGTGAGCGACGAGCACGGCGAGTGACTTCACCAGGACATTGCAACAATGGAGAAACGCTATCAGGGCAAATGGAGCCCATCAATGCTTGCAGATTATTGCTGGACAGTGACAAGAGATGCTCCATTTAATGAATACAAGAGACAAGCCAAGAAGCGCCGAGTAGACACTGAATAGGACTAAACTATGTACATAATAGTTTTTTTGCCTTTTGTTTCATAATAAATTTTATTTATAACACCCTTTTGCTGATTTTTAAAGTGTTACATAAACAGGACAGGTGAAATATTATCATGTAAAGCAACCATAAACACATGAAAAGACCTAGGTTTACAATTTATGATTAAAACTCTACTATCTACACAATATACATAGACGTAAAATGTAAAAACTTAAATATCTTGGAAACAGTAGCCAATCAGTTGTTTTAATTGTCATATTTGAATTCAGCACATCAAAATACATAATAAATAGCACATTTTATCTCTGAAGCAGACGACTTCTAAAAAATTGTAGACCAGTGTTAGCTGGTGGCCCAGCCCAGCTGGCCCTGCCCTGCCCAGAACAATGTCCATTCTGTTAAAGTCAAACAGTTATTATTAGAGTCAGTATAATAATCTATCTGGATTTGTAGTTAGGAAATAATTAGATTACTCCTTCACCTCTGTGACACTTTGCCAACTCTCTCCCTCATCCATCCCTTATACTTAAAAGAAAAGAAAAAGTATTAACTATATTGTGTGTATCAGTGCTTCTCTGCTTTGAAGAGTTGGAGAACTATTTCAAAGGTGGTTGCAAAGAGCTTCAAGTAATCTCAGCTCAGTGTCTTTATGTTGCTTTGCTATACACACTTAATATCAATATAGGCGATGACACTATTTTGTTCCAAATAAACACTGTGCTGATGTAACACCTCCCCTAAATCATTCTGCGATTACTGTGTGGATTTTTTTTTTTTAACTCCACTTGACAATCTCTTCTTGCTCATTCACCCCAACAGCCCAAGCTTTTAACTATTTTGGCTCATTGTCTCCTGCCATCACAAGAAGGAAGATTATTATTCTGTTCACCTCACCTATTCATTGCTAGGAAGCTAAAACTGAGCATCAAAATGTAAAATGCATTGCTCTAATTTACGTTCAGCATTTGGGAATTGGCCACGTGGTATTTTCATTGCTAAATGTACTTTTTAAAATGTAAATACACAATCATAAAAACAATGAAAAGGAGATCAAGATTCTCAATGTCCTTTTTAAATTTGAGCTCTTTGCAAGATGGCATGAGTCATAAGTATGTAGGATAGTGGATTGCAGGTATTCAGAGTGAGGATATTAGTTTAGGAACAGATTTTGATACTGGTATCCCAAGCATCACATTTGTCCAATAGTCCCTTTGGCTTCCATAGGACTATGAACTAAGGCACCATTCAGTGTCAATAATGGTGGCAAAAATCCATCCTTTAGACATAGAAAGAGGGCTTTCCCAGTGAGGATAGGGGTTAAAAAAGCAAACAATGAAAGGAAGCTTACTATGTGTTCAGAAAGTGTCTGAAGTTTCTCATTTTATGAGGAAATCTCTATGGCACATATGCACAATACAATATACCAACATTTTCCAAGAATCTGAAAAAGCTTGTATAATTGTCTTTAACTGAGGTAACAAGGAAAAAAAAATCAGGGAAAGATGGGAATTAACTAAAATTTCTTATGCTAATATTAATTGACAAACAAACATACAAAAGACAACAGTGAACAGCTGTAAATCATTTTTATGAAAATGTCCATTCCATTAAATGTCATAGCAGATTGCAGCTCCACAGCCATCATGCTAAGGGCTTTCATTACCTCTTTTGGTTTTTGAATTGAATGTCAAATATAATTTGGACAAGAGAGAAATAAAATGGCAAGAGCATCTAGGGAGGGAACTTAATAGCTCTATTTTTTTGCATTACACGTTAACATTTGCTGAATATTAAACTTGATTAGTGTTTATTTATTACATTGCATAGACATTCGAAAGATATTTTTTTCCCCAACCAACACTGATTTTTTTTTTCTTTCCAGCCTATTTGAAGAGCTCAAGAAATGGCGAGGGGACAGAACAATGCAGAGTTCTTGGATTCCACTTAAGTCAGAGGCAGCCATGGTAGTGGAATGGCAAGAAATGGCAAAGACAGTGAAGATGCCTGGATGTAGGAGCTGTGGGATGTACGTTATCCTGGAGCAAGTATCAACAAAGAGTTTAATTTTTATGAAGTGCCACCTGCTAGAGTTGATTGAAGAGAAGATTCAAGTTTTGGAGAGGCAGGTAGAAACTAGGATTGATTTTCAGATGGGATTCAAGGAGATAATGGAAGGAAGGAAAGAGAAGGCTGAAAGAAAAAAAAAATCAAGACTTGTAAGCTGGACTAGAGGACTGTGAGGAACACAAGGGATGAGGAAAGAAGCCAGTGAAATCATGTGACTACAAGAGCCAGGCAGACCAAAAAAAGCTAGAGAAGGAGAATGCACGCTCAGGACCAAGTTTGAGTTGGAAAGTGAAGGAGGGGCACAGTAGTCAGTAATAGAAGGTGGGAGGGCAAAAAAATAGAGAAAAAGTCCTACAAGAAGAGGGAAAGAGTCAAGGGAGATAGCCACAGTTCAGAGCCCAAGGAAGAGAATAGCTTGCAGTTGAGGACATGCAGCCAGAAAGAACAGGAGGAAGGCCAGAGAATCACACCAACACCAGGAAGAGGCAAATCTATGTGATTGGTGACTCTCTACTAAGACAACCAGACAGGCTTGTCCCTAGAGTTGATTCAGAGAATAAAAGTGTGTGCTGTGTGTGGGGAGCCAAGATATGTTGAGTGGATCTGAGGCTGAAGAGAATCCTGCTGGGAACAGGAATTAATCCACTGATCATTATTCACCTCAGAGCAAATGATACAGCTAGATTCGGTGAAACTGATACACAGCAAAGGAGACTATGCCTAGCTGGGGAAGACATTTCAAGAAATGGAGGCTCAGGTGATTTTCACAGGGATTCTACCTATCCTTACACAATGAGCTAAAGAGAGACCAGGGTGGTAATTTCCTTTTCTTTTAGCCAGCCTGTCACTACCTCTAGCCAATAGCAAGAACTTTAAATTTATATATAAACTAAGGGAATCATACCCTATGAAAGGAGTTTTGCTAATATAGTTATTTTTAAGAAAGAGGAAAAAAGTGACCTGGGAAACTATAGGCCTGTTAGTTTGACCTCCATTACATGCAAGGTCTTGAAACAAATGTTCAAAGAGAAAGAAGTTAAGGATCTAGATGTAAATGGGACAAAATACAACATGGTTTTACGAAAGGGAAATTGGGCCAGACCAACCTGATCTCTTTCTTTTAAAACTCTTCAATGCAAGTTATCTGGACCTGCTGATTTTAAAATATCTAACTTTAGCAGCTTCTATTTAACATCCTCAAGAGTTTCTAGAGGAATGGGAAGAGTGTGATCACAACTATATGATGGGACTATATTTTCCCCCCAAAAAAGTACAGAAACATTTATTGAACACTTTTGCCTTTTCTGCATTATTGATAACTCTATCATTTCCATCTAGTAAAAAGTAGACACCATTATCAGGATTTTTTTTATACTTCCAAACGCTCCTTATTGTCCTTAACTCTCTGGTCCTCAATTTTTCCTGATGTTATTTTGCTTCCCTTACCAGTTTTCTACTAGTTCTTAATAATGAATATAAATCAGAAATCATCAGCTTCCTTTTTTACCCATTTGTTGCCCTTGATTTATAGCTGCCTTTACTTCTCCTCTATGAGAGAGAATTTTTTTAAACAGACTTTTTCCTGGATTTTGGCTTTTTGAATATCTAGAAGATGTTCTTAAATGACTCCTAATTATCATTCACATTTTTCTAATTAAACTCTTCTTTCCAGCTGACTTAGCTTGTAATTGTTTTTAGCTTTGTGAAATTAGCACTATTAAAGCACCAATTATTTTGTATATTACTGGTCTGGACTTTATTGTACTTGCACATTATAAACATGATCAAGTCATGATCGCCTGTACCTTAGCTACCATTACTTTTTAGTTCTGTGATAAGTTCCTCTTTATCTGTTGAGGTCTATTAAAATGAAGAATTCCCTCACATGGACTGCAAGAGTTTGAGAATTAGGAATTGTCATCTACTGAGAGGCTGTGCCCCTTGCTCTCTACACTTGACAGCCCACCTCTGACCACAGCAACCAGATTGCGGCCTTCCCTCCTAACTGTGTTGCAGCAAGAGGGAGGCCATCACCAGCTCTTACTGTGGCCAGATAGGGGGCTGGACCCCAGTTAGGAGCTTGTTAGCCAGGTTTCATTTTAAATAAAGTAAAAATATGTCAACAAACAAAGATTTCAACATTGTCTTTATTTATGGCAGGTGTGGGGAACCTCTTTTTGATTGATTTTTCCATGGATCACTGCCCTGCCCCCTCCCCGCCCCCCCCAGTCAGAGACTACACAAACAACAAGGAAAAAAGCTCCTCCAAAAACCCTGAACACACCTCATTCCTCAGGTACTCCAGCCCCATGGTACCTGAGGAATGGGTTGGCACGCGGGGGAGTGGACTGATGATCAAGGCCTCAGGCCAGATTAACTCTTCTGCAATTCCAGGGTTAGTGGATTTTGTGGGCCCCCCCAAGGATCTGGAGTGGGGACAAAAATGAGGCATTAAGTGTGTGGGACAGGGCTGCCAGTGAGTGGGATAGGGTACAGGACCTGGCAGGAGGTGGGGTGCAGAAGGGGATGAGGGTGAGAGGACTGGGTGGGACGGAGGGTACAGAAACAGGCTGGGACTAGGGTCTCTGGCCATTGGAAGGGGGGGGTGCAGAGTTTGGCCAGGGGAAGGATACAGGAGCAAGCTGGGGGTAGGGTGTGTGGCTAGGAGGGAAAATGCAGGAGCAGGTTGTGGGAAAGATAGGGTGTCTAGCTGGGGAGGGGGGTGCAGGAGAAAGGGAGGGGGTGCACAGCTGGCCAACTCCTCTCTGGCCGCTACACTTGCCAACCCCACTCTGTCTGCCACAGCCGGATCATGGTTTCCACTCCCACCCGTGCCGCAGAAGGGGGGCTGCCACCATCCCTTCCTGTGGCCAGATGGGGGCTGGACCACACAGCCTGCCCCAGGATTGGGACCAGGGACAGGACACTGTGGCCAGATGGGCAAGGTGTATGGCTAGGGGGAAGAGGCAGGAGTTGGCTGGGGTCAGGGTGTGTGGCCAGGCGGGAAGGGGCAGGTGCGAGCTGGAGGTGCGGGCTCTTGATTTGTGGGAGAGGGTATGCAGGAGGCTCTGAAGGTGCAGGTCTAAGCATAAGGGGGGGATTTACTTGGTTTTGCATAGTGTGCTGCTTCCAGCACCAAAAGCTCCAATGGGAGTAGTGGGGAAAGCATCAGTGCACTGCTGTCCCCAGCAGGGGAAGTGGCAACACACATGCTTCCCCACAAGCCAGATCCAATGTGGAGCCTTGGGGCTCTCTCTTCCATGCCCACTCCCACAGGAAGCCAGTGCTGGCACTCTAATCTTGTGGGGAGCCATGAGACTGAAGAACCAGGCAGGCGGCAGCCTAAGTGCCTTGCCCAAGGCAGGCAGCGGTGGCAGTTCCCTGATGGGTTGCAGAGCATCAGGGCCTTCAGCATCCGGGTCTGCTTAAGTGGGTCTGGCTGGATGGAAAGCAGTGGGGACAGGGGAGTAGCAGAGCTTGCTGAGCGCCCTGCGGCCATCCCCCACCAAGGCGCCATTGGCCAGAGGTATCCTGCAAAAACCCCGCCGTGTCCAAGGAACGCGTTTGCTCTTCCGCTTTTTTTTTTGCAGAAGAGCAAATGCACTCTTCCAGGGAGCCCTGTATGCTTCATTTCATGAGGCATAAGGGATCTGCCAAAAGAGGAGGGTTTTCCCCACTTGGCCCCGCCTAGACGGGGTCAAATGGCAGAAAAGCCTCTTCCGAAAAAAAGCAGAAAAAGCTATGCAAAATGCAGAGCAGTCTAGCTATGCAGAAATGCCGCAGTCTAGACCTAGCCTGAGTCATGAAAGCAGGAGCCCAGCAGCAGAGCAGGGAGCTGGAACCACTTCCTGCCACGTCTCTGGAGCACAACAAGGAGCCGCCAGCACACCACGCTCTCCTTCAGGAGATTCAGGGACCAGCGGGGAGCAGAGAGGGCAACTCGAGTAGGGGCCGGGGGGAACCCTGAGCCATGGTTGCTGCTTCCCCTTCTGACTCTGCCAAGGCTGGGGGCGGGCAGGGTGACACAGAGTGACATGAAGACGTCACTCTGTCATCCCGGAGGAAATTTTTTTATATATATACACACGAGAGAATATTTAGAAATTTCATGGCTGTTTCAGTACTGCCCGTATTAGACCGCCATCATGTGAAATCTTCACAGAACCCCCCCGTGATCATACAGCTTTCTTACAGACAGGTACATAAGGAGATGATCATCCTGTTCCCACGTGTGATTTGGTGCTCTATTGCAGACGCCAGCTAATACCTCATCTCTTACTTTATTTCATGTACTGTGTATTAGGATTAATATTATTTGAATAAAACCCCAAATGGAAAAGGTTACACTTTTAGGGCAGGGGTGGGGAACCTTTCTTGGATTGGGGGCCACTGACAGAAAAAAAATAATCAGTTGGGAGCTGCACACAAGTGACACGAAAAAAAACCCCTCCCACAAATCTTCACTGACCTGGTGATATGGCCCCCGACTGAGGAGGAAGACACTCCTCACATTCCCCTTGCACACCAGAGCCTAGTGAGGCCCAGGCAGGTAGATTTTGTGTGCTCTAGCCCCACTGAGAGAGGGGAGGAGATGGAGTGCCAGTGCAGGAAGGAAAGAATGCTGGGTGGGGGAGCCCTGAGCCTCAGGGCTCCGATCAAGGCAAACTCCTGGGCCTTAGAATCCCCACCCCAGGCTTAGGGAATTTGACTTTTTCTTTTAATGCTTCCTGCAAGAACTATTATTCAGTGACTTCATAACAATTTTAAACTTTATACGTGGTTCTAGTCATAAAAATTGAGAGGAATTTCACGGTTATTGTTTAAATGATTTCCACATTTACTGCAATACATTTTTTAATCCTAAGTGGCCAGCAAAAACACTGCATTTTTCCTTTCCTTTCCACCAGAACTGAAGACTTATCTGAAAACACATCACCAGCAGAATAGTCTAACCTGTGAGCTGGTTGGTTACATATGTGCAGTGAGAGTGTCTGATTTGCTGCTGCCTAGCTCCTTGTATAGTCACTTACAATTGTGCAGATTGATAGCATATTTTTCCATCACTTTGTATTAATTTCAGCCAGGCCTTAATGCCATCACCCCAACTGACCCACACTTTCAAGATAGCTGTTCACCAATTGGATAGCATATGAATCATCCTGGCTAGTAATAAGACTTATTAGCAACAACAGTGGCTAGCACAACACAGTTAATATTAATAAACAAACTTGGCACATGTTATTTCAGGAACTCAAAGTACTTTATAAGTATTAACACTGCTCAAGGCAACTTTAAGACATACTATAATCCCCATAAAACTCCTTCCCCAAGGTGCGTCTCAGCCTTCTCCCTGGTACAAGCTACTGCAAGTGGCTTTTCCACTCTCCTCACATGCAACTCTCTCAACACTCACTCAACTCAAATATTCCCAATCCTCATTTCCCTCACTGGTACCCTGAAAGATGAGTCCTGAGAGGAGTGCTCAAGTACTGTGAACAGTGGCTGGCTTAAACAAAGAAGGTCTCCTCACAACCTGTTTGCCACTCAGTGGGACAGTCTCTCCTGTGATCTGGAGTCCTGAGGTGATCTTGGCTGCAGTGGCCAGCACCAGGTTGGATCTCCGCTACCCTGCAAAATGATCTTTGCATAATTAATGCACTAGATCCCAGAACAGTTAAAACCACCTTAAGTAGTGTAAGCAGGGTCAGAATCAATGCATCCAATGCAGCCAGCTGGAATGGGAAAGGAATCCTGGGTGTGGTTATGCTCTCTCAGTTGCTTAGTCCTCTAAGGTATTCAACTGTTATGTAAATACAGTTCACGGTGGCAAGGGAAATAAATCCTGTGGTTATGTAAATACAGGCCAGTCAGTGCTATAGGGCTGATTGTCAATTGTTAGAATGGTATCTTGCCTACTGTAAATTATTTGGCTGTTGTCACAAACTATGTTACTTGTAAATGTAGGAACTGTGAAACAGGACCACCAATGCTTGCAGGACAGACACTGCCATTGTAAAGAATCTTAGATGGACAACGCTTTCTCTTCCAGACTCAGTGAAGTCAACTGGCGGTAGGGGTGGGGGAAGGGCAGAGCTATGAGCCAGCAGGCTACATGCCCTCCAGGCATAAGCTGTGAGACTGGTTCAACCTGTTTCTTCCCCCACCCCTTATTCTAATGATAGAACTAAAACAGACTCCATAAGGAGCCTCTTATTATTTTAAAATGTTATTCCAGGATGCAGGCATCTTTTGGCTGGCCTGCACTGTGGGTCAAGAGCTGAAATGACGGAGAAGATGAAATCACTAGGTTTAGCCCACAGCCAAATCCATCACAAGGAACCCCTAGATACTGAACCCGGCCCTGTCTGGTGCTGGCACTACGGAATGGGAGATAATCAAAGTCACCCAAGGCTGTTCTACTTTCTTCTCAGCTCCAAACTCAATGCTCAAAAATGAAACTAAATCTAGACTCTTTGTTGGGCTGTCCCCATCTACTGAGGGGCTGTGCAGTCCTGGCTTGTCATTGGCCTGGTAAACTGCTCTTCCACATTACTCCAGGCAGAAGCCACAACAGATATTTCTAGTCCATTCTGACCCCCACCCCACTAACTAAGCATGCTAGGGCTATGTCTAGACGGCAGGCTTCTTTAGGAGGAAGCTTTTTTGGAAGAGATCTTCTGAAAAAACTTCTTCCGAAAGAAAGCGTCCACACTGCCAAAGCGCATCGAAAAAGCAATCTGCTTTTCCGAAAGATAATGTCCACACTGAATAGATACTACCTCACATTTCAGCTGTGATTAGTATGGACAGCCACCAGGGCAGTGTGGATATAAGTGAAGTTTTTTCGGAAAACCGGCCAAGAAACAGTCTGAGAAACAGTATCTGAGGACTTTTTCTATGGTAGCCCACAGCATAGGACCCTCCAGCTGCTCAATTCAGGGCTCCAGAGAAGGGATAAACTCCAGTTGGTGGCTCAATTTTTTAAAGCAAGAAATTGAGTAGAGAAAAAGTACATAGAACAATTTGACACTTTCACTGACCTCTTTTGAAGCCAAATGCATGAAAGGATCCCACCAGAAATGAAGAATAGTAGTATTTTAATTTCTAGAGAGTCTATGGTAAATTTAACAATATTGCTTGATCAGTCTGTCATACTATAACTGTATGTAATCAACTACGTTAAATAGTCCATATTATTTATAATTGCTTCATTACTTGACAGACTTACATTTCAATAAATACATATTCATAAAAAAGTATTTTACTCATGAACCTCAATTTCTTTTATGGAAAAACTCTTTGTAATGTATGGTTTGTGACCATGTGCTTGACTAATACAGAATCATTGTTAACACAGATAACAAACAATTGTATTAAAAACAGTACTATGATGAGGTATGGGCAGAGCAGAGTGTCAAAACCCAAGGCAGCATCCAGTGACAGGCCCAAGGTCAAAGTTGGAGACAGTGAAGTGCTAGCACTGGTCTCAGTGTTGAGACAGCACCAAAGGTAAAGCAGAGGAGCAGGGACCTGGCATGGGCAGGACAGCAGGAACTGGGAAAACATGAGGATCTAGGACAGGATGACAGGAGCCAGGAACAGGCATGAATACAGGGTTTACGAGACATCCATAGCCACAGCCAGCCAGGGATACCTCTAATTTCTCAGAAAATGTCCTGTTGTTTCTTCCTCATTTATATAGCAATCCTCTTCTCACGTGGCATGAGAGGGTTCAATGTTTCCAACAGTTAGAAGCTTTGGAGCCACAGCCCTTTGCAATTGATTGTGTGCATGTTCTTAAATAAAAATAGGCTAGTCCATCAGTTCTTACTCATGTGAAAAGCCTTATATGAATAGTATCACTGATTTCAATGGAATTACTCGTGCAATTAATACTTGTAGGATCAGATCATAAGAGATAAGATTAAATCTCTCAATCACTCTGTTCCATACTTACTGACTCTTAATGGTCACACTTTCCCATCCACATGTAGCTCAAGGAAGTAGTTGCAAAAATAGTGTTGTACATAGCATGAGGGATGAAATACTATACATATGGCTATTCATAAGAAATTTGCAGAGAAATGCTATTTTAATTCTGCCAAATATAAGGGCATACATCTAGGGAAAAAACATGTAATGGACAAGGAATTGTATCCTTGAAAGCAGTGACTCTGAAGAGAATATAGACTTCATGGCGAGTAACCAAATAAATGTCCGATCCTCTGATGCTGTAACGAAGAGGACTAACAATTCTCGGATTTAAAGAGGGAAGTGTTCAATAGGAGTACATAGGTGGTACCGACTCTTTGTGTAGATTAGTGAGAACATTGCTGGTATGCTATGTCCAGTTCTGGTGTTTACCTTTCAAAAAGGATTAAAACCTTGACTATAGACTGGAAAAGAGCTGCAAGAATGGTTAGAGGACTGGAAATCTGGCCAACAGTAATAGTCTTAAGAAGTTCCATACAGTATTTAGTTTATCTGAGAGAAGGCTGAGAGGTGACTTCCTCATAGCTTATAAGTACATACCTGGGGAGAAGATCTGATAGGAGAAGACTCTTTAATCTAGCAGAAAATGGTATTACAAGATCAATTGCTGGGAGCTGCAGCTAAACAAATTCAAACTCAAAATAAAAGTTTTTTTTCCCTTTTGTTTAAAAAAATGGTAAGGGTATTTAACCTCTGAAATGATTTACCTAGGAGTATGGTTGATTTTTCATCATATGAAATCTTTATATCAAGATTGAAATCTTTCTAAAAGGCCCCTAGCTCAACCAGAAGTTATAGGCTTGATATAGTAATTACTGAATGAAATTCAGCATCCCATGCTGTGGTCTCTTTTGACTGAAGCATTTATGAATGTATATCTATTTGAATGAATATTTGCAATTGTTCCTTTGCAGTGCTTTTCACACTGCAGGAAGAATACAAATCTGAAGTCTCAATTAAATGTGTTATGAACATCAGTAATCTCCCAAGAAACTTCAGTAAATAAGTAGAAATGTGTAAATGAATGTGGAGATATCAGAAATCTCTACAGTTAAATTTTTGCCTAGCCATGTATCCTAAGTACACAAGTCCATCCATTTTCACGGTGAGTATAACAACCTCCACTCCCTAGTGTATCTATTTTTATAAAGTGACAGAACACAGAAAGCATATATTAAATTTGTGATTAGATATGGATTATATTTTTTTCTTCATTTGCAGCCACTTTGTACCACACCATTGGCAGATTCTTACCCTAAGCCCATTACAGCTAGCCATAACAGAATCAACTCAGTATGAAGGAAACTCACGCAAACAGCAAATGTAGTAACTTCTCCTAGATTAATGTGGCTAGTGAAGAAAGGGTGAGGAAGACATTGAGCTTATTTACACCCTGTAGCTGCTATATTTGTTCCAAAGCTGAGCTCTCTGTGCATTGGTAGCAGCTATGGATACGTGTTTGAATATAAATTCATACAGATTAATGGATTTATACATTTAAATCCTGCTGCGGCATGTGGAGGAAACAACTGTCATTTTTGTCCAAGGAAAAGTTCAGAATCCTAAACCCACTGTTGGATTCTTAAAGGCATGAAGGAATCAATTAAAACCTACTATAGGAATGCCCAGTCTTTGCTGTGGACCCACCGACGGGGTTGGGGAAGAGGGCGAGGCAAATGGCTCAGATACAAAAAGAGCCCAAACTTCTGGCCGCTGATTTGGGCCTTTTAAATCACTGCCAGAGGCCATGCAGTGTGCTCCAGGCAGCACTGAGAGCTGGACAGGGCAAGGTGTGGTGCCCTCCGGGTGGTGCTGACCACTGCCTAAGCTCAGCCCCCATCCCTTCCGACAAAGGCCCTGACCCTTCCTCAGAATTGCAGGCTTTTTAATCCATTCCTGACCAGCACCAGGCTATAGGAATTCATTGAGGTTCATGAGTAGGTGCCATGTGAGAGCTTCCCCACTGATTGTGCTGCCCTCCGGAATTGTTACTTTCCTTTTCTTCTTTTCCAGGGAGGGTTTAGTGGTTGCCCAGCAGTAAGTATTCAACACCAAGTTTCTCAGAAAGTTCTTGGCTATCGGTCTGATTTATCACACTCAGTTAAAGTGCTGCCCAAAAGTTAGCCATGAAAATGAAAGCAATTACACCTATGTGCCTGCACTGCTTATAAGCCAGGATGCAGTTTTCTTAAGGTGCTACCAAAAAATGTTTGAATTGCCTCTGTTCCTTTCCACTCACAGACAAGGTGACTTCACAAAAGTGATCAGCATTATTAGAGCTATGGACTGCCTTATGGCTTTTACTCCAGCAGTGGGAATCCAGACAATGTTCACCTATTCACAAGTCTTCTGAGTGAATACAATGCAATGAAATTTTGCTTTGCCTTAAAAAGGAAAAAAAAAGTGATATGCTCTTCCAGTCTCCACTCTGGCTCACCTCATCTGAAGAGTCCAGATCCATTTGTAATCAGAATCCTGGACCTGAAATGACTCTCAGCTATCTTACATATGGACTTAGAATAGCCCACAGTCATTTTGTATGTTTAGCCGCCATAAGGTGGGAACAAAAATTAGAGTGTCAGGAGAATTCAGCTTTGATGTAGGCAGATACAATGAAACCTTTGTTATCCGGCACTCTGTTAACCAGAAAACTTTGTTAACCAGCATTGCCCCCAGCCACAATACGGTCACATCTTCAGGCACATAGGCCTGGCTTGGTTTACCATGATTAGTACTTCTTAAATAAAAAATTGTTAAGCCAATCATCTTTAACTCAAAAAAAGAAATGTGAAACCAACTGCCTCACACTACAAACTACCAATATTAAAAACTGGAGTTTTACTATTGTTGTCCATTGGTTTTTCCTAGGTTGATGGGACCCTCAGATAACTGAAATTTTTAGATAACCAGAACACCCTAATCCCCGAGCGTGCCAGATAACACCAGTTTTACTGTAGATAGAAAAGTATGAGCTACAGCATTATTACCCAAAAGATATATTCACAAAGTCAGGAAAAGAGACAGAGAATGGACAAGCTAGCCTTGAGTTCCTGCAGCTTCTTCCTGGTAGTACAAAGTATAAATTTTACTGTGGCAAATGCATTCCATAAAAATACAGATCCTAAGAAGTATTTACTATAAAAACCATAACAAGTTTATGAATAGGCAGTCTTAGGCATGTGAACCACTGTACAGAGAAAATGATTGATTAGTGCTTTTTGCATAGACAGGCTTCAAGTAAAATACTGGTTCCTTAACCATTGATAAGAACCCTCATCTACTATATATTTTAAATTTTACTATATATTTTACTATTTATTATTTTGAGTGTTTGATCAAGAACTCCTCCTAAATGGTAAGAGCTAGGACCACAAACTTTGGTACAGAGCTTCCTCTTATCATAACTTAAAGCAGTGTAAGGGTTTGGTTGTGCCAGGAAAAAGGGATGTGCCTGAAATGGGAATGCTTCTCCTAAAACCAAACAGAAAAGACACAACCAGCAAATCATGTACAGTTCTCAAGATTGACAATGTTCAAAGAGAATCAAGATAAGCCAGAAAAATAGGCTGAATCTGAAATAAGATTGCTTCTCAATAAATCTTAAAAAAAGGAAAATGGAGCAATTTGGAGTATGCCTCTGTTTTGGCACAGCTGAATCTATGCTTAAGGTTTGAAAACTACAGGAATATATTATTGGAAACCAAATTGACTATAGCCCTCTTTTTGTTAAAGCATACAGAATGATAAGAGTTTATAGGGATGACAAAAAAATACACTTGATGCAATTCCCATGGAAAAAACTAATAGAATGGGAACATTTTAATCTTTAAGAGATCTGAAATAAAGGTTAACTTCATAAAAATAACAAATGTATTTTTGAAAAATACAATAATTGCAATAATACATGTACATTTTCTTTTTACCCCTTCCCCCATAAAGAAAACAAAAAACAAAAACAACACACCCCCCCAAAAAAACCCCACAGCTCAGTTGAGTTTAGGACTTAAGCAGATTTATTTGGCATTGCTCATGTTACCTATATAATGATGGTCTGGAAAGAAGATCATTGGAATTGCAGCTGAAAACCAAATATGCTAGGATTTTTTAACCCCTGTACAGTTAGACTATGTTGAAGCCCCAAACAAGGTTTGCTCCTACCTGGACATTGGGAGACATCCATCTTCTTTATTGGGAGTGATAAGCATTAGATGCTTGGCATATGTATTTTGCTGCTTAATTGTTGATTGGAAATAAATGTCTATACATGTTTTTAAAAGAGTATTTGCTGTACGATAAAGGCTCCTTTGCTGGGAGAAACCATAGAGGGCCATTGTGAGGATGACATGTTGGCAATATTAGCCTAATACAATTCTTGGGGGAAATTACACTGGAAATTCCTCCTGGTTTCTAAATCATCATTATGTTGGAGAAAAAAGTCTGGTTAGCTTGCAGAAATAGAAAGAGCAGATGACTTGTTCTGATTCACAATCAACACCAGAGTATCCCCCCTCCTCCTTCTCCTCCTGGTGCCCCCCCCCCCCATCCCCCCACACACCCCAGGATACATTGTTGTAGGGACTATCATATCCAGCATCCCCTGTAAGCCATTTGCCTCTGTGCTCAATTCAGCCATCAGACTGAGAAGCATCTAGTGCAGAGCCCTTTCAGGATAACAAAAGTTCAAACTAGTATGTAAAAAGCCTCTCAGCAGAGCAGCCCTTGTCTGGGGAATTTTACCATATTGTGTGGCTATTCCTAAACCTCCACTCTTCCTCATAATCCAATGTTTGCGATAAAGGGCTTCAGTTATTCTGATTGAGATTATTCTGTGTATACTCATCCCCACTTTCCCATATTCCACCTTGAACTGACCTACCTTCTCTTTGGTGGAAGATTTAAAGTTCTTCCTTTGTTAAAAACAAAACAAAAAAACCACCCCAAAACACACACAAAAACACATATGCAAACAAAAACAAAAACCTGTATAAAACAAGGCTGACTGGAAAGAACTCTGGCTGCAGCTAGGAGATCTCAGCATGGAAACCTACAACAGGAAAGAGATGGGATAGGTGACAGAGTAGAGGGTAGGCAAGATGAAATTATTAGCCAGTAATGGAGTTTGTTTAGGCAATCAAAGCAGCTCCAGTCTAGGGAAGAGAGGAATGGCCAAAGGTAAATTTCTGTCTTTGGTGGTCTCAGAATTAAAGTAAATGCACAGAAAGCATTACCCTCCATTTCAAATCAAGCTTATGTAGTGTACCCATCTCTCTAGGTAACACTTACTGATTTGGAAAATGCATTTCAAAAGATCAGCACTTGACATAAGTGTTCTCAGTTCAGAGAGTCAGTCAGTCAGTCAGTCAGTCTCTCTCTCTCTCTCTCCCCTCCCCCCCCCCCCCCCCCCCCCCTCCGGACTTCAACCAGCCAAGATGTTGGTGTAAATAACAGTTTCTAGAAATGGAGAGTTGTGAACATTCTACTCTGCTCTTGATACAACTTCTAATCCCTTTACTATAAGTTTTACCTTGCATATATATCTATTAAGCTTTTCATCTGGGGAACTCCAAGCATGTAATAAATGTTAAGTCACTCACAACACTATGTATTATATCCATTTTATGGATGGCTAAACTGAAATGAGGTGAAATTAAAATCCCTTTCTCTCCAAGGTTGTATTCACTTTACCATGGTTTAAATAAAGACCATGTTCAGATTTTGATTATATATGTGACAACATGCAATTCTAATGCTATGGAATTAAAATTTTTCCATAGTACAAATATATATTAGACATTTCATAAGGAAGTGGACAATCTTAAAGCTCTAGGCATTTGTGCAAATATTTATAATTCACAGAAGCAATCCAATCTATCAAGGTCAGTTTATCCAAACCAACCTACAAAACAAATACACATCATGCAAATAACATTCATTCTGCAGTCTGCTATCACCACACCTTCACAGAAGAGCCTTGCTGTATGTTCTGAACATAATGGCCATACTGGGTCAGACCAAAGGTCCCTCTAGCCCAGTATCCTGTCTGCCGACAGTGGCCAATGCCAAGTGCCCCAGAGGAAATGAACAGAAACAGGTAATCATCATATAATCGCACCTCTGCCACCCATTCCCAACCTCTCACAAACAGAGGCTAGGGACACTGTTCCTGTCCATCCTGGCTAATAAGCATTAATGGACGTAACCTCCATGAATTTATCTAATTCTTTTTTGAATTCTGTAAAAGTCCTGGTCCTCACAAACTCAGCAAATCTGGGTTTTGCAATATTACAGCTCAGAATACCACTGATATGAATGTTCATATCGAGAAGATAGATACAGAATATTACTAAAAGAAATATCCCAATTCTAGAAATTATTAAAAGTGAATCTATATGACATTCTATCTTCAGGTTTTGGTGACAAGTCACTGACTGTGCTGATGAGCAGAAGACTGCAATGTCTAATGGGAAAAACACAGGGCAGGAAGAGGGTAAGCTGGGTTACACTTTTACTTTGTTATGGAGTAAGTGAGTGATATTGGCTTTGTGCCCCAGTTGCCTTATCAGTAAAAGCAATAACTTCATACGGCATTTTGAAACCATCAGATGAAGGACAAATATTAAGCCATACAATCATACACATAGAATTGTTATATTTTATTACAGTATATTACATCTACATAAGATGCACTTAATTGCATAGAACTGTAAGTAGATAACTATATCTAGCTCAAGAGATAGGCTGAATGCTTATATCAGTGTGCTTATGTAGTTAAGTCTTTACTGTGGATAAAAGTACAGATATAACAATCACTAGATGTATCCATTTAACAGTTTATTAATTTTAAGTATCACAACCATAACATTTTACCATTAAATATATTGGGTGTTTTATTAATATAGCAGATGTGCATTGATTCACTATCAGTTGTTCACCTACAATAAAAGAGGGAATAACTGCATGTTGGTGTAGGGCGAATATTGGCTACTTAGTCATGTGGGCAATCCCTGTGGTTTGCCTTTCAATGGGGCCAATCTGTATTCTAATTAAACAAATTTTAGGCACAGTAAATGAACCACCATCATTATGCACTCAGAGTAGAGAATCCTAGCCCTCTACTTGCTACTATAGACACTTTATCTTCATCAAAGTACATTGAAGTGAAACTCGGAACAAGGCAACATTCAGCACTAACTAAAAGGGTCTGCTTGTCTTAGGGCAAAGAAGGAATAATGGCACGCCTAACACCTCTGCCAGAAAGGAGAAAAGTCTAAGGCACGGAAGGAGGATAGTTATGAAAATACTGTACTTCACAGCACGGATAACAGTTAGCCTCCATTTGGAAAAAATCAACCACATCTGATGCACTTGGACCTGCAAGTGTCTTGTGCTTGGCTAGGACAGGAAGTTGAGGCAGTTAGCTACAAATTACCTTGATATAACATTTAAAACACCCCATTATGTCCTCAGAAAAGAACTAATTCAGGCATGCTGACATTTTAAACTATCACACAAAAGATTGCAATATACTAGCTTCCCCCCGCCCGCCCGCCCCCTCAAATGGACAAATTATTACAACCTTGAAAAAAAGGCATTCGCACTAATAGGATTTTTATTAAACAATTTAATACAATTTATTTTTATCTAGTGTCCTTCATACACTGTATAAAAAAATTCTTCCAGAGAATCAATAATCTAAAGCAAAGAAGGCAGTGAATACGCATAAGGATGTAAAGGTTTTAGTCTTTCTGATGAGAAGGCCAGCAAGATAATCAGTTATGGAGAAGGTTTTTAATGATTGCTGACTGCAGCTATTGTGCCCAGTGTTGTTCATGTGTCCTTGGAACTGGACTAAACATATACAATGTTTAACCTTAGAAATAACTCTTTTTAAGTGCAGTTTTAGTCTAACATCTCATATGACAGCAAAACAAGAGAAGCAGTTTTCCTATGTGCTAGTTGTGGAGAAACATATCGCTAGACTTATTTCCACAAAATATTTCATGTACTGAACACAGTATAGTTAGAGCGGTCATCAGTTAAGGAACGTACTTGGAAGTCTGTAGCACTTAAAGTAAGTTCATTTCACTTCTTTGGTTAATATTAATGTTCACTTTTTGGACCTTTAGGTATGGCCCCTTCTGTCTATTTTCATAACTATGCGGAGCTTTAAAACAAGGTAAAGAGCAAGTATGTTCAGATTCCAATAAATCAGGGTATGTCTACACTACAGCACTAATTCGAACTAACTTAATTCGAATTAGTTAATTCGAACTAAGCTAATTCGAATTAGTGCATCTAGACCTAAAAACTAATTCGAATTAGCGTTTTGCTAATTCGAACTAGCATGTCCACATTGAGTGGACCCTGAACCAAAGTTGGATGTCTTCCAACTTCCGGCTGGCCGAACCAGTGCCGGCAGGGCATCAGGTTAGGACTTAGAGTGTGGAGCTGCTGCCTCAGGCTAGCCGAGGGCTGTGCTTAAAGGACCCGACCCCACCCCGGACAGACAGTTCTCAGGGTTCCCTGCTTGCTTGTCTACCTCTATGAGGGACAGCAAAGCAGTCCTGTCTTGGAGTGCCCTGAGTGCCCGCACTCGGCACATCACAGCACTCGGCCATCAGCCCGGCTGCACTTGCCGCAGGCTACCATCCGGAGGGGTCATTCGGGGGGCTGTCAGGATCCAGGAGGCCCTGCAGGAGAGCTTCCACCCCGAGGAGCCCACAGAGCCACCCCAGTCCTCCCCATCGGGGGCTCATGCCCCATTCCTCCCTCACCTCCTTCCACTTACCCTTCCCTAGCCCCCCTTCCTGATGTAAAAAATAAAGGACACGTGTTCAAAAATAGAAACTCTCTTTATTTAACAAAACTGGGAGTGGGGGGAGATGAACCTCTGGGGAGACTGGGAAAAGGAGGTGGGAGAGGGGACGAGAGAGGATGGGAGAGGGGAGGGGGAAACCTGGGAGGAGGGAGCTGGAAGCCAGGGGAAGAAGGAAGAGGGGAAGTATAAAACTATGGTACGCCATATCTTCAGTACTGTGTACAGATGTGTCTCCTCACCTCAAAAAAGATGTTTTGGCCTTGGAAAGGGTTCAGAAAAGGGCAACCAAAATGATTAGGGGTTTGGAACAGGTCCCATATGAAGAGAGGCTAAAGAGACTGGGACTTTTCAGCTTAGAAAAGAGGAGACTGAGGGGGGATATGATAGAGGTCTATAAAATTATGAGTGGTGGAGAGGGTGCATAAAGAAAAGTTCTTCATTAGTTCCGTAATATAAGGACTAGAGGACACCAAATGAAATGAATGGGTAGCAGGCTTCAAACTAATAAAAGAAAGTTCTTCTTCACAAAGCAAATAGTCAACCTGTGAAACTCCTTGCCACAGGAGGCTGTGAAGGCTAGAACTATAACAGAGTTTAAAGAGAAGTTAGATAAAGTCATGGAGGTTGGGTCCATGGAGTGCTAATAGCCAGGGGGGTAGGAATGGTGTCCCTGGCATCTGTTTGTGGAAGGCTGGAGATGGATGGCACGAGACAAATGGCTTGGTCATTGTTTTCGGTCCATCCCCTCCGGGGGTACCTGGTGTTGGCTGCTGTCGGCAGACAGGCTACTGGGCTAGATGGACCTTTGGTCTGACCCAGTACGGCCGTTCTTATGTTCTTATGTTCTAAGCTCAGGATCGGGGGTCTCACTGGACCAGCTTGATTTTCATGCAAACCTGCTCCTGGGTTTGCATGTGGCCTTTGGTGGCCAGGCTGGCAGCTATCCTGCCCTAGACGGCCACTTTCCTGTGCCTATTGCAGAGATCGTGGACGTTGGAGGCCTCCCCCCAAACCTGGATGAGGTCCACGATCTCTGCACTAGACCAGGCAGGCGCCTGCCTCTTGCGGCCCCGGGCAGGCTCCTGGGAGCCGCCAGCCTGGTCCTGGGAAGAGGCGGAGGGCTGGGTGGCAGCGGATGGCTGGCTCATGCCGTGCCAGGTGCAGGGTCTGCTGGCTGGGTGCTGGCAGGCTTGCACCTGGCACGGGCAGCGTAGCCAGACCGTGGCCCTTTTCGGCCCCCCTCTCGGCCCCGGAGCCCTTAGAGTTTCCCTGGCTTGGCCCAGAGTGGCCACCAGGGCAACCTGGAAAGGGCTAGCCTCCAACTAGTTTGAGTGAAGTGGCTACACAGCCCTTAATTCAAACTGCTTAATTCGAACTAGGCGTTAGTTTGAATTAACTTTCATAGGCACTACACATGCAAACTGCTAGTTCGAACTTAATTCGAACTAGCGGAGCGCTTAATTCGAACTAGGTAAACCTCATTCTACGAGGACTAACGGCTGTTAGTTTGAATTAACTTTGTAGTGTAGACATACCCTCAGAGAGCTGACTTCTGTGCTAAGGATTTTGGGTACACTTTGCGCTATGGGGATTATGTTTTCATTAAAAATATGGGGACATATTTTGATATCCTGCATTTACTAGGGCAACACCATTTAAATCAGAATTCTGCTACTGGAAAGTAGGCATAAATGAGAGCATAAACTGATTCATTTGGGGTTTATTTATAAAAAAATACAATAAATATATGTAATTAGTGAATCTACTTGTTCAATTACGTTCCAAACTGAAAAAGAAATAAAGTGACATCTGGTCAAGATGCCTATTGCCAAATTCTGTGCTCAGTTTTAACTATATGTATGCAAAGTAACAACATTGAAGCCCATGGAGTTGCTCCAACTTTCCAGTTTGGAAAATAAAATGGTGCAAAATGGGGACAATTAATATGTGTTTATAGACAGGACATTATTACATTAAGGGCTGGCTTCTCCTTTCTTTTACAGAAGTATACCACTAGGAATTACTTCAGATTTACATTGATGTAATTGAGAGGAAAAAAATCAGGCCTTAGAGTAATAATAGCAAATTAGATTTAAGTAGTTAGTTGTGACCAATGTCTGTGTACAGAATTTCTGCTTAAGCCACTGAGAGTTACATGAATGCAAGCAGTGACAAACTTGGAACCCATGTCATAATTAGAGCTAATTTAAATGTAGGGCCTGATTGCCTGGTAACTTTGCGTTATTATTTACATCGATACCAATGCTACCATCAGTGTAAATAAGCGGAGAATTCTGATGTGGTAGGGATTTAAACCAGTACAGCAGGGATGTACATCACTGCACAAGGGAGTAGGCAGGAGAATTTGGCCCTTCAAATTTATAAATTCCCACCAAACACCTCTATCACAACCATGCTTGCACTAGAACTCAGAGGACACTGAAATCTTCCATTTTTTTAATCATGGCTTGATTAATGTCCATGCTCAATGTAACACAAATTGTGCATGCTTTGGTTAACAATGCTTCATACCAGTTTAAAGTGGAGGTTTCTGCACTAAGACTGTAATAGCTCGTGCCAATTTTTCACTTGATTTATAGTTATTTCCCTAACAAGTTATCTTTTTCACATCTTTTCTGGCTACAAAATGAGATGTAACAGTAATCTTTGTGCAATGCCACTTGTAAACTCAATTTATGTAGCAGATTTGCATGTTAAGTGCTTTACTGGTAAGAGCAGCTCTCACAGACAGCATGTTTATGCCTCCATTTGTTTAAATTTAAATGCTAAAGTGGAGCCAAGTGAAAAAAATACAGATGATTTTATATCTTTGTTTTAAATAAAATATGGATTGCTTATTTTAATTGTTGACTTGTGCCACCCTATTCTGTGAGAAAAGGTGGAAATTAGTACCAGCATGATGCCAGTGTATTTGATCATTTGCCACTTTTGTTGCCTTCCCTGGGGTTGGTAATCTAGGTTACATATGCTTTGAAGATCATAATTTCTAATGTAGTGATTGATTTCCTTAAAAATTACCCCAGGTCATCCCTGAAGGGAGACTAGCAAATGGCACATATTAGTCTCAGAATATATGCTGATTGGAATACATGTGCTCCCTCTGGTGAGCACAATGCAACAGATTTTTGTGATGAAGACAGGCACCTATGAAAAAATTAATTGATAAAATGATTGGGGGATTGTTTAATGATAATACATATTTTGGCTTACTTAAGGATGAACACAAATGTACTGTGTGTTTAGTCAACAGAGCATATATAAAATGCACCATATTTTGCTGCCATGCTAATGTCCATTATTATGTTGACACAATCCTACTGAGCAAGAGAAGGTGATGTAGAAGTGATAGATAACACCGTGGAGATGGCAGAAAGAAACTGCAGTAACCTTATGATGAAAGCAAAAGGTTGACGAAGAATGGAAATATCTAGCAAATGACAATCAGAATGGCATAGAGATGCCCAGATTTTATGTTAGGTAGGGATAGCAATGTGTAGTCGACTATATGATTAATTGATCAGTTTAGGCTTATCAGATATCTGGTCAACTACATGAATTTCTCTGTATCAGAGGCAGCAAGGGAGGAGGGAAACGGGAGCTGGTGCTGGGGGGAACATGCTAAAAAGTTAGTTCCTCCCAGCACCAGCTCTGTGGTGCTTCCTACCCCCACCCCCACCATGCTGCTGCCTGTATCAGAGGCAGCAGCACAAGGAGGGGGGAGGTAGGCATGGGATGCTGTTGTGAAGCAGCCTCTGTTTACCGCAGCCCGAGCTCCCTGCAGACAGGGGCTGCTGCAAGAGAAGCCTCTATCTGCGGCAGCCCCAGGCTCACCATGGCCAGAGCCTGCTCCATGGGAGGTGGAGTAGCCTCTGTCCTTAGGGAGCTCAGATCCACATGTGGACAGGTGCTGCTGCTGGAGAAGCCTGTGTCCACAGCAAGCCTGGGCCCGTTGCTGCAGACAGAGACTGCTCTGGCAGCAGTCCTTGTCTGGGGGGAGCTCAGGCTGCCACAAGCAGAGGCTGCTCGGACCCCCAAGCAGGAGGGGCTGCTGCCATCTCACTGCTGCCTCTGTATCAGAGGCAGAAGCATGGGGCAGCAGGCAGCATGGGCTGGCAGCACGGGCTGGCAGGGGGCTCCCTGGGAGTGAGGCCAGAGTGCACTGGCTGTCGGCCCCACCCCCGGGGACTATAAAATAGATGAGCAACCAATAAGAATTCATGCGGTTACTCAACTATTCACTTACCTGATATCTAACTTTCCTTATGATAGGTTAGAGGAACTACATTTGAGGTCACGCCAAAAGGAAAAATTATGAAGGGATCAGTTCCCAGAAAGTAAAAACCCAGTACAGTATATAAGTGTGGTGGTGCATCAGGGATCCCCCAAATCCTACACCCCATCTCCAGCAAGTTGAGAGTCCGCCAGCCAGTAGAATGGAGAGGGTTTATTGCTGCTCCAGGATACTACACAGCATAGATGTGATGTGGACATAAGGAGTCAGGGGCTGGCAGCTCTAGACCCCTTGGGGCAGGGGTGCCTAGGCCCTTCAACTCCCAGCACTCTGCTTAGTGTGTTCTCTTAATGGTTTTCCAGCCCCAAAACTGCCCAGCTCCCAGGCCCTGCCCCCCAGCCAGGTGGCCATCTCCACCTCCCTTTCTTTGTCTCTCCCCCTGGGAAGAGCATGGTTATCTGCTCAAGTTGGGACTAGGTGTCTGGGTCAATACACATGTGGGTGAGTCAGGGGGAATCACACAACACAGCATGGGGGAACCCTGGGTTACAGAGCAGACAGCACCCCACTACTTCACAGTAAGATATGGAAGAGGAAGGAAAAAAGTTTGCCAAAATAAAAGTTACTGTAATACCGAACTGGTGGTGGAAAGCAAGGAATGTATTCTTATTTCTGTTTGTATATCCCTACTTACCTGCAAAAGCCTCTGCTTCCTTTTTTTCTAACGGCTACCCATCCACCAGACTGGCTGCCTCTTTCAGTAGAAAGAATATTTATTTTTGGCATGAGCTCCTTTCTACACTCCTTTGTATAAGCTCCTTACCAGCAATAACCTCTTGACCCAAGGCCCTCCTATGGAACCAGGTCTCTTGCCATCACTGGGGGTAGTCTTCCTTCTCTGGGATTACAATCACCGCACAGATCAAATCATCATACCTCTTCTCCAGAGCAGAGGGCACAGTTTGTCTATAAGGTGAAACACCTACTACTGACTGGTAAGATCTTTCCACTGAGATGTCTCCCCTAGGGTTTGTCCTCACATGTCTTCCCTATCAGAACCTCTTCTTTCTAGAAGCATGCTTCTTAGGTTCCTTTTCCTGTTAAGCTCCCCAACTAGATGCCCCTGAGACCTCCCTCGCCACCAGAACTTGACATTTTCTGGAACTTCCTGATGCAGCCCTTCTCAACTCTATTGGGCTCAGATATTCCATGTGTAATTAATTGCTGCCCAGCTACGTGTACAACTAACTCAAAGGCCCAGCCAAATAGTCTCATTCTCCTTAGCAGAGCCTGTCACCAGCAGTTTGGATACCGGGCCAGCTACTTGTGACCCAGTGGCAGTGAAAATGAATGCGGGTACAACTAAGCTCTGAGACCTAAAGCCTAATAATATTTCAAGATACTTGATGGCCAGTATCATCACGTTTGATCAGAGGAGCCACCATGGCTTTCGCATTGCCATCATCTTCATCTATATTCCTTTTCAATCATAGAATCCTAGGGCTGGAAGAGACCTCAGGGGGTCATCAAGTCCTGTTTCTCTTTTCTTCCCCTGCTCCTCTCCCATCCTGCTTTCCTGTGCTGCTCAGCTCACCCTTGAATGAGTGGCCAACAGACACTGTATGTGGCTATTATAATTTGCAATGTGCGACTCCCGATTAGCCATTTTAATTTGGTTAATAATTAGGTAACCTGACTGTGACTTTATGCCAGCATTTCCTCAAGTTTTGAAAGGGCAGACCCTTTTCAGGAAATTGAGACCAATGGTATCAACCCTACAATTTCACCATGTGCTGCTAGAAGCCATTTCCTGTAATTTTAATCAAGTGAAATTGAATTGTCTCCTTTTCCACTTTTGTTTTAATCAAATGCTGGCTATTCAACACTAAGGTTAAATATCTTCCAAATATGATGTATATTCTCCATTTGTATGAACTTTGAGCCGTTAAAAATGTGGACATCGAGGGACATTCAAGTTAGCTTTGGGGTGCTGACTGCCCTATGCTATCATTTTAGGCTCTTTACAGACTCAGGTAGACTATCAGTTACACTATGATAATTTTTAAAATGTTTTATTCTCAGTGACTTCAGTTTCTTTAAAAAAAATGAAAGCCAATGCTACTGGGAAGGAGTGGAGGAAATATGAGGCCCTCTGTCTCCTCAAACTAATTCTTCATGCCTCTCCATGTAGGCATATTGCACACACCGCAAACATGGCCCTATGCTATCACAAACTGGAATGGGCACACCTTCCCAGAACTGAAGGAAGCTGGCACTTTTCATGCTGCAATATTAGCACACAGTGTTTTCTTTGGGAAGGCATTTATTGTTGCCTTTTAATAGACTGTATTGTCATTTTCTCTTAACTTTCAGTAGAAATTCTACCTGTAATGTTCCATTTTGTAAGTGGACAGATGGTTTTTCTTTCGGACGTTTAGATGCTTTATAACACATCTTGAACTCAACAAAACATTTTCTCTAAAATGTGTGCTTGCTTTTTAATTTTTTTTAAACTCAATTCAATCAATACAACCTTCTAGCTTATGTCTATGCCTCATCTTTTTCACAGAAGCTGCAAAAACTGGTTCTGTTCCTTAGGAAGGATGAAAAGGAAGGTGTTTGTACACTTACTTCTTATCACTTTTTTTGCAGCTGATTATGGCATAGCATTGACAGCTCCAAAGGAAGATATGTTCAGCTCCTTTCAACTAGAAAAATGGAGGTTGGGATGTTTGACTCATGAGTGAGATTAAAAAGAAGTTGGAAAAAAAATGGATAGATTACTGCAGTATATAGAAGGCCTGCCACTGGCATTAACCAGAAGCCTCCGCTGTCCTGTCTGTGAAAACTCACTTAGGTTGTGTCTTCCCTAGAGAGTGTACAGTAGCAGTTATACTGATGCAGTTGCACTGCTATAAGACCTCATGTAGCCACACTCTGCCAGCAAGAGAACGCTCTCCCATCAACATAATTAAACCACTCACAATGAGCAGTGGCAGCTATATTGGTGGGAGCAACCTCCCCTCAACATAGCACTGTGTACACTGCCACTTATGCTGGTGAAACTTTTGGTTTACACCCCAGCATATGTTTTGCTGGCATAAGTGGTAGTAAGTAGAGACACGATCTTAGCCTTTTCTTGCAAATGTTTTCAATCGTGACAGAAGGACAGGAAGTGACTGTTTTTCCTTCCAATGTTTTCATGCCATACTGTCTTTATAATTTCAACACAAACATGATTGAAAGTGACCCTTTCCATTTAATGTTAACTGGAATAGCATGCAATGTCTCTGGCATGTCTAAGTGTAGAATAACAAATGAGCTCTGTAAGAACAGCTCACTAGAAGTGACATTGCTGCAATTTAGAATGGTTCATTCTCATTTCTATTACTAGCTAAGAGTTTACTTTGCAGCAATTCAGGCAGGCTCACTTCAGGAAATGTATAAATACCATTAAGAAGTCATCCAGTGGTAGGGAGCTGAATTCATTGAGAGAAAAGCAAAAGAATTCTATAAAGTTTCAAGTGGCCGTTGACAGAGCTGAGGCTTACCTACAAAGACAGTGAGTATGCAGCTAAGCTGGGATATAAATCTGCAGTGCAGTTACTTCCAGCATATTAACTGGCCTTTTGGTCCCTGCAGCCCATAGACTGAAAATTCTGTAACTTGCTTTAACCTACTCCTATTTCAAACACACTTTTAATGTGGGGTGGTAGGCACCACATAGCCAGTTGGTGTAGAGCAGGCTGGAGTGCTATATATTTACACCCCAGCTTATGAACAAACTGTCATTATAGACAGGCCCACCACTCTAAAGAGCTATTTGAAATTTTACATCGAATTCTGTTTCTTTTGTCCATGGAGGAAACTTTCATAGTAGTTGGGTAATACTCGCTGGTTAGGAACCTGGTGCATCCGTAAGTAGGGAGAGGATTGTTTTGCCAGTGAAATCTTTCTGAATTTACCCATCAGCTCACTGCACTGGGCATACAAACTTAATCAGTATTTCTTCAGCTGGAAAGCACAATTGGGTGTATGGCAGCTTTTAAAAATGGTCAACTCTTCGGAAACACTGTATGACGTTTGTGCAAAAGCCTGACATGCTTTTAAATATGTTACAGTTCATCACTTTTTGTAAGAACAAGACTAATTCCTACTTGTTTTTATTTTCTCACAGAAATGCAGATTTTCAACAAAAATTAAAGTGACCGGCAGGGTTGCCAGGTGTCCGGTTTTGAACCGGACAGTCCAGTATTTGAGCTTTTTGTTCAGGAAACAAATTGACAAAATATAAAAGTCTGGTATTTTCTAAATAAGATAGAATGTAGATTTTGATGTAATGTCAAGTGTCCCCGGTATTTTTGTTGAAACCATCTGGCAACCCTAGTGACCAGTCACTGGGAACAACACAGTGCTCATCAAGATCAATGGGTTCATTATCACTCAGTGCCCCTACTTCACTAAGTTATCTGGGGAGGGGCTTGAAGAACATTTCCTTAGGAGAAACAACAACAGATGATGAGGCTCTCCACTTATGGAAATAGGCCTGGGATGAAGCCCAGACAGGAGAGTTTTCCCTTTTACTCTTTTCACTTTCTGATTAACGATCAGACCTTGCTAACCAAGCTTAGTCTCAAATAAGGTAGAAGAAGTTGGTTACAGTTGTAGCGATAAACCATTTTCTTGGTAATTATAAACAATTAAGTATGGACATTTGAACAGCTTCCTCCCTTTTACAAATGTCTTATCCCTTCCCTCAATGCTTAGTAACATTGCTTTAAAAAGAGACAGGGGAATGGATTGCACAATAAGCCATGTTCATTCTCTGTACATTTCCTTTTAAGGATATTTTAAATAGTTAAAATGAAATGTTTTCGAAGTCTACACAGTTTGTATCATGAAACAAAATACTCATTAAAGAACAAGTGCTGTACATTATCTGTGATTACTCTGTCTTGTGACTCATTACTTGTAAAGATTAAAAAAAGCATCCAGAAGCAACTGAGGTGTTCCACTGTTATTAGAATTTAATTGAAAAACATGAATTTCATTTCAATGGCTCAATTAAAAAACAACAATTGCACAGAGCCTGACACTGCACCACTGAAATCAATGGTTATTTTGCCATTGACTTCTGTCACTGCAGTATCAAGCCATTAAGTTTGACCTAGATAGGTAATAGGAGCTGTCAGTTGTTTACCATCCAGCTAGTACATGCACTGATCCAATGCAAATATTTACCCCTTTGAATATGAACAAAATAATCACTGCTTGATGCAGTTGTGCATCCTCACCTTTTTCTCATTGTAACAATTGCCACCACATATTGAAGCTAATGTTATATTTCTAGACTATCTCCCACAAAAGATTCTTTTTTTCCTGATGATTATAAGCTATTTCAAGGCTAACAGGGAAAGCAAGCTGTAGTTAAATACTGTGAGAAAATGAATGTAATAATAATACTGCCCTCAAAATAAAACTCATTTTAAACAGTTTCAATGACATTGTTATTATTCTCTTAGAGATTTTCTGTCAGTGCTGTTCAAGAGGCAGTCTTCATGGTGTGAAGTAGAATTATAAGTAGAAAAAAATGGTAACACACAGGAGCGGTCTATAAGTACTCCAGGGCTCAAGCACCCATAAAAAAAGATGGGGGAGTCTCATTGCCGACGGAGCCAGATTAATCTTTTGTGGACCCAATGACTGGACTATGGGACCATCCCCTGATGGGTCCTACAGCTCTCTCCCTGCCCAGCCATCCAGTATTGAAAGAGTCCAAGTTTTGCCACATTTAACTACTATTCAGCATAGAAATAAATCTAATTCTTTTAGATTCCATTTTAGAAACACTTTAAAGTTTCAAATCACAGCTATTAAAAGTGAGTTCAGGTATTCACCCCAAGAGACACCTCATTTAAAGTAAGAGGTATGTGAAACTACTGAATATTTGTAGTAATTATTTGACCACTGGATGCAGAGCAAAATCTTAATTTCTGCTAACCATCTGTTATGGGGTGGACCAGGCCCTGAGGCCAAAAAAAGGATCATAGGAGGCTAGAATGGCTGTGGAGGAACTGTCCAATCAGGAGCCAGGAATGCCTACAAAAGGAGCTGCAAAGCAGAGCAGCAATCAGTTGCAGTGCAGATCTCAAGGAGCAAAGACCAGCAGTGACTGACTGAGGGAGTGGCAGCACCCCACACAGCTCCATGTGGAGAGCTATTGAGACTAAGATAAAGCCCTGAGATAGGGACAAGGGAACGGTCTTCTGGAAGGAAAGCAATGGAGGCGCCGCTCTCTATCGAGTGGGAACTAGACAGGGAGCATACAGAGGGCATTGAGATAGGCCCCTGATAAAGGTGTACCCCAGAAGGGGTTTGATTCACATAAGGTGTGACTCAGATGGAAGGCCGAGTAGCTAAAAAAGTCTGAAGAACAGAGTTCAGGCACACACACTCTGCCAGGTGGGGGGTGCTCACAGGAGTTGAGTGCCATCCCATTACACCATCCTACATTCTCGCTACAAAAAAGGAACTTTCACCATTTTCACACAGGAGCAGCCAGAATTGACTACAGATTCTAGGATTTATGAATTGCTCCCAAGAAACACTCCCCAAGAATGGTGTGGGTGGGGGACAGAATGGTATATACTGATTCAGATCAGGTACAAGAGGCCCAGTAGACAAAGAACTTTTGGTGTTCAAAGCACAGCCTGAAAAACTGACATAAAACTGAAGGGGACAAAATCCTGCTAAAAGGGTTTGAAGGATTAGAAGCCAGCAACTCCTGCAGGTGTTCACAGAAAGGGGGGCATGGTGAGGATTGGCACTGCAACATATAGTGTACTGAGGAGACAGCACACCTTCTTTGCTTCCTCTCATCCACCATGCACCACAGAATCACAACAGTTCTGCTACTATGTGTTCCTTTAACAGCTGGGAGGGGGGAATTTTACCCATAATTCTCACATAGGGCAAATTCTGAGAACATTCATTAACTGGTCTTACTAAGTGATTTAAATTCATTTCAGGTCACTCTTGAATTTGTTTGAGAGTATCCATCAAAATCATAACTCAATCAAAGAAAGTGTTAGAAATTACTCAGAAAAGGACAAAGAGCAACTTAGCAGAAGAGTTATTATCCATATTTAAAGACCATTTGTATAATACTGAAGGCATGATGCTGAGCTAGTATAAAAATCAACATAGTTCCACTGATTTCAGTGGGCCTGTACCTTGGAACCTCAGTGTAGAGATTTTTCAAAGCTATAAGTCCTGGTCATTCATTCATTCTACAAATACTATAAATTAAAATAAAAAAGTTTCAGGGCTTTCTGATTTGCTACTAAAATAGGAAAATTTGGAAAGGGTGCTCAATCTGAAATTGATAGTAAGCATTAAAAATTGGTATTTTAATGATTATAGGATTTTTTTGGTTACATTGTCATACAACATAAGATCAATATATAATCAACTGAAAGCAGTGTAATGTAATTTAGCAAATTAATTCTCAAAACCATTCACACATTTACAATTAAACTTGGTATGATTATTTCACTTGCTGCTTTCAGCCTCTGAATGGCAGCAAAAAATGTCAGTGTTGAGTAAACGTGTCAGAAACTTACCACTCAAGTCAAGTTTGAACAAGTTATAAATTATGCTATGTTGAAATCTATTAAGCTATGTACAAACATATAGCTCGTTTTTCATTCTGTAAGGCCGTGGTCACCAACCCGTCGATCGCGATCGACTGGTCAATCGGGAAGGCCCAACCAGTCAATCGCGAGGTGTTCAGGACCCCCCCCCCCCCTTTATTTCTCCCCACCCTGAAGAAGCCCCACTACCTACCTCCAGCAACGAGGGAGGTAGTGCCAACTTCCTGCGGGAGGTATGGAAGTCCAGCAGCTGCACACCACTTCCGGGGTTTGAGGAAGTGCACAGGCTGCTCCCGCTCCTCCTCCCCCAAACAGCTGGTACCATACCACAAAGCAGGTCTGTGGCGCACCAGGGACACTCTGTGCAGGGGTAGGTAGGAGTCCCCAGAGGAGGCGTGGGTGATGGGGGGAGGAATCCCCAGAGATGGCGCGTGCCAGGGCTTCCCTTCTCCATGGGGGGGGGGAGAGTGGGTTAGAAGTCCTGTGAAGAGGCACGTGCCCGGGCTGCCCTCCTCTGTGGGGGAGGCATCCCCAGAGGAGGCACATGGTTGGGTCTCCCTGTCCCCTGACCCTTGTCCCCACTGGCACCCTATCCCCTGACCCTTGCCCCCCTGCCGCAGAACCCACTGGCACCCTGTCCCATACCGCAGAACCCACTGGCACCCTGTTCGCACTGACACCCCATCCCCTGCCGCAGAACCCACTGGTACCGTCCCCTGCCCCAGCACCCACTAGTACCTTCCCCAGTACAGTGTCCTCTGCTCCCAACAGCACAGCTGGGGCCACAGTGAATTTGGGGGGGAGAAGGGGGTTGGAGGAGGTTTTTTTTTTGCATCTCACTTGTGTGGCCCCAACTGACATTTCTGTGGGTCAGTGACCCCTGACTCAAAACAGGTTCCCCGCCCTTCTCATAAATAAAGACAATGCTGCAACTTTTTTTGTTTGACATATTTTAATTTAAAAATGAAGCCTGGTCAACAAACCCCCAATTGGGGCCAAGCCCCCATCTAGCCATAGCATCAGAACACTCCTGTACTCCCCCTTCCCCCAGACCCTAGATCTGAGCCTATCATACACTAGAACCCCCTGCCTTGAGCCCCTCACAAACCCCAAACCAAATTCCTGAACCCTCAAATCCACAAGCCTGTGGCTTGCTTAGTACCCCAACCCTTCATCTGCCCGGCCTGGAGCTCCTTCCCCGAGCCAGCGTCCCCTTCTTCACCTCCTCCTGCATGCAGATTTCCTCCCAGAGCTTGCACCTCTCACCCCTTCCCACACCCAAATCCCTCATGCCCACCCCAGCGCCTACACATCCTGTCTCAACCCAGCAAGGGTATGGCTAGACTACAGGAATTTTTCAGGATTCCAGAGATATCCCAGAAAAACTCTTCTGCATCCAGGGATGCATTTGTTGTTCCACTTTTAGTGGAAGAGCAAACATGCTCTTTTGGTCACCCCTATATTCCTCTTTCCAAGAGAAATAAGGGAGCTTCCAAAAGAGGGTTTTTTTCTGACATTTGGTCCAGTCCAGACAGGCCAAATGTTGGAAAAACCTCTTCCTACAGAAGAATTGGAAAAAAGAAAGCAGCAGTATAAGGGTTGGGGATAGCAAGTGATGGAGAAGAGGAGAATAGAGAGGGCGGGGCTTCAAGGATGGGGTGGGGCTGTAGATCTTGGCTTGTTCTGTCATTTAAAAAGTGATCTTGGGTTTAAAAAGGTTGGAGATCACTGCTGTAATGCATTGCACCAAGGCCAGCTGAAGCACACCTGAGTCACAATCTGCAAACCCAGTCCACTGCAAGTATACACTGCATTGTCATCACCCAGTTTATCCAACTCACACTTACCACTGAAATTTTAAGAGATGGGTGGCTACAAGTCTGGAAGTATTCTATGTAAATTAGGTTCTATACCATGCTCATCACCACAGATGATACAACATGACTAGGTATCTGTCCTGTGTGGTTTGTTCTCTCTTCCTCTCCCTAAAGGAAGAAAACTGTGCAGTGTCTTGTTTTGGTAACGTCATAGATATATGTTGCTATGTGTTTGTTAGAGAAGGCAAAATTAAAAGTGCTATGACCGTACTCAGAGAGTAGTTATTAATGATTCACAATCCTGCTGGAAAGGTATAACAAGTGGGGTTCCGCAGGGGTCTGTTTTGGGACCGGCTCTGTTCAATATCTTCATCAACGATTTAGATATTGGCATAGAAAGTACACTTATTAAGTTTGCAGATGATACCAAGCTGGGAGGGGTTGCGACTGCTCTGGAGGATAGGGTCATAATTCAAAATGATCTGGACAAATTGGAGAAATGGTCTGAGGTAAACAGGATGAAGTTTAATAGAGACAAATGCAAAGTGCTCCACTTAGGAAGGAACAATCAGTTTCACACATACAGAATGGGAAGCGACTGTCTAGGAAGGAGTACGGCAGAAATGGATCTAGGGGTTATAGTTGACCACAAGCTGAATATGAGTCAGCAGTGTGAGGCTGTTGCAAAAAAAGCAAACATGATTCTGGGATGCATTAACAGGTGTGCTGTGAGCAAGACACGAGAAGTCATTCTTCCGCTCTACTCTGCACTGGTTAGGCCTCAGTTGGAGTATTGCGTCCAGTTCTGGGCACCGCATTTCAAGAAAGATGGGGAGAAATTGGAGAGAGTCCAGAGAAGAGCAAAGAGAATGATTAAAGATCTAGCGAAGGCTATGAAGGAAGGCTGAAAGAATTGGGTTTGTTTACTTTAGAAAAGAGAAGATTGAGGGGGAACATGATAGCCGTTTTCAGGTATCTAAAAGGGTGTCATAAGGAGGAGGGAGAAAACTTGTTCATCTTGGCCTCTGAGGATAGAACAAGAAGCAATGGGCTTAAACTGCAGCAAGGGAGGTTCAGGTTAGACATTAGGAAAAAGTTCCTAACTGTCAGGGTAGTTAAACACTGGAATAAATTGCCCAGGGAGGTTGTGGAATCCCCATCTCTGGAGATATTTAAGAGTAGGTTAGATAAATGTCTATCAGGGATGGTCTAGACAGTATTTGGTCCTGCCATGGGGGCAGGGGACTGGACTCGATGACCTCTTGAGGTCCCTTCCAGTCCTAGTATTCTATGACGGAGTGGAAAGCAGTGAGCTTTGTGATGGCCTGCAGTTCCCTGGGGAATTCATTCCCGAATCTGGGACTAGCCCCCAGAGAAAATGCTCTCTCCTGCACAAATGAGCTTTACCCTTTACTTACTGGTAAGAGTTCCATTGTGGCAGCATTATTCTTGGGAACAGCAAAGGGGCATTGAGAAATCCTCATTCATGGGCTCTAACAGTTAGCACCCTAACAGCTTATAGGCCACATGTGGATCCCTGAAGCAGGAGAACTTGACATCAGATACACCCACTTTCCCTGTCCTCTAATCTATGTTAGAAAGAGAAGTCAGCAGAGCGACAATA
Source organism: Rafetus swinhoei (assembly GCA_019425775.1). Lineage (NCBI taxonomy): Eukaryota > Metazoa > Chordata > Testudines > Trionychidae > Rafetus > Rafetus swinhoei. Next base: position 163,542,173 of record CM033424.1, read on the forward strand.
AAATGTTCAGACTAGACCTATAGGAAACAAATAATTGGTTTGATTCTCCATTTTTTCCACATTATTCCTAGTTCATGGTCTCCTCATGTGGTCCAGGTATTAGCCTCAAACTCAGAAGGCTCCAAACTCTTCTACTGACTTCCTGTCATCCTTTAACCAAGTCATTTGGTCAGTCTCTGCCTTGGTTCCCCATCTTTAAAATGGAAACAAAAGAATTTCTGTGTCACACTATACTGTTTTGAAGATTTCATTAGAGATTGTAAAGTGCACAGTTGAGCTGCTTGACAAATTTCATAATTTTCTGTCACAAAAATGCAGTTTCTTTGACACCAAAATGTTTCACAAGAAGTGTCAATTTCAAAGAAATCTTCCAAGGGAAAAGGCAAAATGAATTGTTTTGACTTTCTTGTCACACTGAAACAAGATAAAAACATTTAGCATCAACAACGTTTCATTTTACCATTCATTGTCTTTCCCTTCAACTATTAGAATATGCTTTATATATGTGTATAAAAATAAATATGAAAGAGTTTCAATAATGTTGAAATGTTTTAAAATGTGGCTAAGTGATTCATCGTTACTGAAGCAAAACATTGCAATGTTTCACATCAAAGGTTTTCAGGATTTTTGTTTCATGATAAATTTCAGAATTTTGACACAGTTTTTATTCAGAATAAAAAAACATGGCAAATATAATTCCATTTTCTGATCAGATTTAGCTCTCAGGGTATGTCTACACTTGCAGCCTAATTCAAACTAGGGCTGCAAATGTAGGCATTCGGAATTGCAAACAAGCCTGGGATTTAAATATCCCGTGCTTGATTTGCATGTTCCTGGCCGGGCGCCATTTTTGAAATTTACAAGCCCGGACTAACGCCCGTGTCTACACGTGGCAGGGAAACGGGCGTTCGAAATAAAGGCCTATTTTGAACTACCTGTTAAACCTTATTGCAGGAGGAATAATAAAGGAAAATTCCCGAGACTACAAATTGCACTTAAATGTTAGGAAGCTTTCCAAACTGCAAAACAACTATTCCAGCTTGTAAGGGAATTGACAAAAACCACATCCAGAATTGAACTAGATAAAACACTGGAGATACAATTTATATTACTCTGCTGGCAGAGAAAGCCTATTATAGCAACAAACAGATCTCTAACTATTCAATCTTTTCATGTAGGTGAAGGAAGAGGAATTCAGTTTACCTGATTTTCATGACTTCTGTAAGAAGCACATGGTGATCTTTTTTTTTAACAAAATCCCAGTATTCGCCAATCTTACCTTTAACTTTGCCCTACACACACACACACACACACACACACACACACACACACACACAAAGAATTGTGCATTTATACTTCTAGTCTACTGAGATGAATTGAACTCAGATATATAGATTAGTTTTGGTTCCACAATTTTCAGTGACTTCTTTTCCATTAGAAAGTGCTGATTTGCTGAAAGCTAAAAGTTGAATGAAATGTGTCAATTTGGGGAAAAATGAGAAAAGCATTTTGCTATTCTGAGAACAGGACTTTTTTATTTTTAAACAACTTTTTGTTTAGATATTTGTTATTTTAAAAAAAAATATATAAAACTCAGAAGGAAAGTTTTAGATAAAAAATATGTTTGGATCAAGCCACTCAAAATATTTTTTCAGCATTTAGTTTAGTGGGAAATTACAACAAATTTTATTTTCATTTTTATTTAAAAAAAAGGGTGGCATTTCCAGTAAAGTGGAATTAACGGTCTCCACCTAGTTCTAATTTTAAGCCTGTAAAAATTGTGAATATATATCAGAGAAGAAATTGGCTTAGTGTTCTACCATTCTAGATGATTATATCTATAGGAATGGAGAAAAATGTACAAAATAAGCTTTCACTGATTAATAAATTAAGGCCTAGTCACCGAAAAATTGAGGTATAGCCAAGATCTAGTATTAAAAAGTTTAGAAAACTGCATCAAACTCAGCATGATGGATTACATTCTCACTCAAAGCTAGATTCAGCAAGTTCTAAGGTCTCTGGCCTGGCCCAATAAACCTTTGAAATACATGTTTAGCTTCTCGAAAACAAATAATCCCATTGACTGTCTTACAGCGATAGGAATCAGGAATCATGAATGCTTTCACTTAAGTAAAAATGAATATCTGTATTAGTACACAACTGGTGTAAGAGGAGAGTCAAGTCCAGTTTCTAAAAATCACTATGCCTGCCAGGCATACAGTTTAAACTGAATTATTAATGGTAGGTTTAAGACAATGTTTAAAACTTGCTCAGAGAATAGCTCTTGCCCCATAGGATTGTGCATTTTGGAAAAACAATCAGTTATATTCATCGTAAGACATGTGTTGTTGTAGCCATGCTGGTCCCATGACAAAGACAAGTTGAATGAAGTGGTAGGTCCAATAAAAGATATTATCAATATCCTAAGATATAACAGTTGCTTGTAAAAAATAAAATATAGACAAATAAAAAGAACAGCTCATGAAATCTTAAATATTTTTTTATGAAGAGCAAAGGGAACTCACACACTGATCTTCACATTTACAATGGAGCACAACACCTTAAGCCAAAAGTTTAGTATTATTACACCATGTTCTTTAAAGTTAGAAAGACATTGTTCCACTTCAAGCATTAAATGCTTTGAAAGGCTCCAAGGATTCTGTAAAACTGTTTCAAATTAGGATATTATCATCCCATCAGTAATCTCCCAAACAAACAAAGAGCATTACTTGTTTCATATTCATAAATGCCATTAATTCAATTGAAATGTTTGAAGAGTACAAAGCACAGATTTTTTCCACAACTAAGCTTTAATTAAACATGTAAATGCCTTTCAGCCATGGAGTTATGGCAAATAATTGACTTAGAGGGAAAAAGTAGCCAATAATTTACAACTTATCTGTTTTTCCATATCATAAAATCAATAGAAGTCAGACTGAAAACAGAATGTTAAAAAGTTCCAAGTTCTGAGGATTTATTAGGAAAGCATAATAAATGAGACAACCCTCTCAGAGCACTCCTTTTATCACATTAGTTCCACAAACCAGTTTATCCTAGTGCATTGTTCGTATGGAAAAAACCTCATTTGTTTATAATTGCCTAATCAACTGAAGCTTAATTGCATTAAGGACCTTTGATGAAGCTTTACAATCTGCATAAACATTAATAATTTGGAACCCTAATTAATAGTAGAGAAATAAAAAAATAATTACACTTTATAAAGAAAAGAAAAGGCTGTGTTGATTTCATACTAGACTATTTGTTGATGACAATGTAGAAGCAAAATGAGAACAGATGCATGGCACTAAACAGCTGGTTGCAACTTTCATTGAGCTTTAACACACACAAGGTGTGCTACACCCAAGGCCAGATTAAGAAAAGGGCTTTAGGGGCAACAGTCCAGGGCCCAGGATAAGGGAGTCCCACAAAGAGATCTCCAGGCTGCCGAAAGTGTAGAATTTTTTTTTTTCAGGATTCCTCCCGCCCCCCGCCAACCTGGGGCTGCCTCTCTCACACACACACTGGACTGCAGCTGCATGTGTTGGGAAGCTCGGTTCGCATGCTTACCTCACCTTCAGTATCCACCACCCTGCTCCTATTGGCTGAGGCCAATGGAAACTGTGTGGGGTGGTGCCTGCAGAAAGGCACAGGGCAGCACACAGAGCCACCTTGACCATCTTCTCCCTGCGGCTGTGCCACCAAAGAGAGCTGCCCCAGGTAAGTGCCCCAGATTCCAAGCCCCTGCCCCAGCCTTGAGCCCCCTCCCACGTTCCAGTTATACCCCAAACCAAAGAAGCTACAAAAATTTAAAAAAGTTTTCTCCTCATAGTATTTGGTATCTGTTATACCTAGAAAATTCCATGTGACATTTAAATAGATAATAAATTAAAATAAATAATTGAGCTAATTAGCACTGTAAAATATCTTTGAAATTGAAGACTCTCAAAAGAGATGCTGATGAAAATCATACATCTTTCTCTTTAAAGTATTTTTAATCCTGTAAAATAGGTTTCTATGATCTATCCAACTGTAAATCTTTCAATATCAATGGAACCACAGTAGCACAAATCTGGTGCAAGGGAAGACTTAAAGGGGCAGTATAAATGCTAGCTGAGATTACTACCACCTGCTCTACAATATGAACTCAACCAAAATGCGGTAGGGGCATAAGAATATAAAAGCTCCCACATTATTATATCTTGTAGGACCTCATCCTCATCAGACAGAAACCATGGTGCTCACTGATATCCTGCATACATGACCCCAAGGTACTAAATTAGGTAGATATGGAGAGATAAGCAGAAGGAAACAATGTGACAGTTTTGGTCAGCATGATGTATAGTGGTCTCAGCACATCAGATACCAAACATGATCAAGATTCTGAGAGGCACCCTGGGAAGAGTTAGAGGGCTTCAAAGGACAAAGATATCATGGTGTGGATATTTATAGGGAAATCTCATGCTTCAACTTTTTCATGCTGAAGGGCAGCATAGTAGAAAATACAAACAGGTTCTTGTTTGGGGAAAGGAGTGCTATCAAGCTTAAATTTCATTTTGGAAAGACTTGGGGGGGGGGGAAGCAAAAATGGCAACTGAGGTGAAATAATGAAAGGAAAGTGAAAAATTCTAAATGAAAAAAAAAGTGTATATTGGTTCTGATCCCAAACCCACTGAAGTTAATGGGAAACAGTGTATCAGATTCCCCAAGAGATGTAAATCTAAAACAGAAAGTACAGAGGAGTATCTCATATATATTATCTGCTTTCTTTTAAATGTAAGCATATGTCACACATGGTGGGATTTTGATGGAGAAGAGTTGCCTGGTAGGCTGTGATAAAACATTACTTGTCCCTAAGCCAATTTGAAAACTACTGATTTCCATTGCAAATCCTCCCTTGAGATCATCAATCTCTTTTGTTTCTCCATATAACTCTGTCTTCTTGATCTGTAACATTCACCATGAACTAGAAACCCAAGCATCCGAGACACAGAACCAGACCAAAATAGCAGGCTGATAAACATACAAAATCTTTTAAAGGTAAACAGTTTTATGGACTTTTAGTAGAAACTACTGTGGAGATTGTGTTTCCATTGATAATTCAAAAGTTCATCAGTACATTTGCTAACCACTTCAGTTCATGGAGGTTTTGTTCCTGATTTTCCATGACATCATTCATGTTCTGATTTAAGAAGCAATGCACATCTGTAAATTAACGAAGCATCACTTTAAGGCCCTAAAGTTTTGCTATATGGCAGGAGACAAACTGTCAATCAATTCTCTAGACTTTATGCATAGATTTATAGAAAGGAAAGTCAAAGGACATTATTAAAAAAAGGTTACACAGGTTTCTTAGCCAAACTAATCCCCCCCCCCACATCCCACCACAGAGTTCTGAATAAGCTAGTAACATGACTATTTGCAGCAGGATTTTTCTTTGAGATGCAAGATAAAAATAAAGCTTACACACACACAAGCAAGCTACACTCATGTGTCAGCTGTGTTGTACTATGTATTAAGTATACTATTAATCACACTAGAGAGATGATGTAATGGTGTAGCAGTCTAGGACTCTCGTTTGAGCCCCCCCCCCCAAAATGCTAGTAGTTTCTTAACAGGTCACACCACCTGCCTGACAGGCCTTGCAATCCATGCTTTTGCTCCTGCAAATGTCTGTGTGAACATGACCCCCTGCACCTTGAGCTGATACCCTTTAAAAGGAAATGTGCATAGCTTGTTTTGAGTCAAGCCCTTCTGTGTAGATGCACCCTTAGAGAGCCATCTGAGAGCTGGGCCTCTGGAATTAAATGTGGGAATGAAATATGGAAACAAGATGGTCCCTTGTATACCATTTTAAGGCTAGATGAAAGCAAGGTGAAAGATTAATATTAAATGAGGTATAGGAAATGTAATAGGCACTCTAGGCAAACTAATTTGAAGAGGCAGTCACACTATCATTTTTGTGCCATTCATCTTGGATAGGTTGCGCACCTATTATGCAAAGAATCAGGGATATAGCTGGGCAAGGTACTATCCTGAAGCACTAAATGACTGTAGGACTTTGCAAGTTAACATATGTGGCAGTTATTCCTAAAGCTAAATTTAAGAGTTCTTTTATGTAGCTGAGCTTAGTTTGCAGCAAGCCAATAGAGGCAAAGTGCATTCCTGTACAAGAGATGAAAGATTCACTGGGAGGCATACTAGAGCTTGAGTGATTCGTTTCACAAGACAGCAGGATTAGGCGTGACAATTTGTATCATGAACCTCCTAGAGGGAAGTGGTCAGAGGGCATATTTATAGACCACTTACCATTTAAAGATAGGAAGGACTTGCCTTGGGAACCGAAAAATTTTTCCTGTTGTGAATTTTTTTTTAAATTAAAATAAGATTCAAAAATATTTTAAGTGGTCACAATAAAAACACACAACACTCTGCAGGGAGGGAATCGATAAGTATTAGAATAAAAAGTACTTTTTGGCCCATGTCCAACATTTTAACAACGCCGCTGGTTGTCCAGCTGAATTCTAGGCAGTGGTGAAAACGGGCTGCTCCTGCATACCAGTAAAAAAAGTGGCCACCAGTGCAGGCCAGTACACAGAAGATGTTAAAGAGCTATGTGACAGAGCTCTAAGGACCATAACAGCAGGGCCACTGACAGGGGGACAAAAGGGGCAACTTCATCAGGGCCCAGCAATTAAAAAGGGCCTAAGGTTCCAGGCCACCACCACCAGTACAGAAATAGTGGCCTGAGCTCTGTAAAATCGCCAGCAGAGTCCCAGGAAGGGCAGGCTGTGCAGCATTGCCGCACTGGGGGAAGGCTGGTGGGTCATGGGACCTTTCCCTTCTGCCTGAGGCTCCGCCCTTGAAGGCCCAGAGTTGGGCCCTCATACCATAAGACATTAAAGTTATTTTCATCCCTGGTTCCAGAAGATACCAAGAACGCATCTGTTTGTACAGAAACACAGTGCCCAGTCAGTGATACCTTCTCTTAGTTGCATCACAGAGCTTCTCTACAGGGGTATGTTGAATACTTATGCTACTCCCACTATGTGAATAACTTAGATCGACTTACCCCAGCATTGTGTCAATGAGAGACACTCTCCAGTCGACTTCCCTTACTTTACTCAGAGCTAGAGTAGCAGGATTAACCAGGGAGCGCTCTGCTGTTCATTTAGGGGGTCTTCACCAGAAGGAGAAATCAGTCCCTGCTATTGATTGCAGCAGCTTTGATCTTGCTGATAATGGAGACCAGCCCCAAGTCTTATACTCTTCTAGAGTTCCAAAGGACTAATTTGACTAAATAAATAAAATAAAATAAAAACCACACACACACACACACACACACCCTACCTGAACCCCATGTGACTACTTCATAGATCTAAGTTTTTCTTTTAATGTATCTTCAATCATAAATCTATCCGCCAACAATACCAACACACAGGAGGACAGAATCATACTACAAAAGAGAACTGCAGTGACTCGACGCGAGGAGATTCAGCACTAATACAAGTAATATCCCCTTCCCAGAGAGAGGGGAGGTACAGAACAAGTACAAAAGGAGTGGAAAAAGTTAATGCAGCAGCTGTACCCATTCCGTGAAATTGATGCTCACATATGTTCCCTGCCTTAACACTATTTTTGTCTTCATGTAACCAACCACATTAAATTGTCACAGTGAAGGAAAGAAATTTGGAGTGAGAGAAGGTGAAGAAGTCATCATAAAAACTTTTAATTGAAGATGAGGTCCTCAATACCAAAGTCCTTCTTAGATAATATCTACTGACTTTGCTTTGTCTTAATTAATTCAACCATTTTCGCCTGCATTCCCTGGTCTAGGAACTGAAGGCTTTCAAAAGAGCTGTCTCAGTGATGGGCAATAAATATTCCAGGTGTGACTAAATGGAAAAAAGAAGATAGATAGTACAAAATGTAGTAATCCTGCTGCTTCTGACTGATCTTCTGTCTGTTCTAAAGAACTTATTAGTATAAAGCCACCATCAGTTTCTTGCCTTTGGGCCACTGAAATCTAACAAAGAGCAATGCGGTTTTTATCCTGTGCACAAATAATATGGGGTTGCTATATGGCTATATTTCAGCCTCCCCCTGGTCACCGCAGAGTAAAATTACTAAAATGACTATTAAAATTGAAAGAAGCATCACCCCAGGAAATAACTGGCCTGATTTTTATCCCCCTTCACGTCCCCCCTTCCCTCAGGTATAGAAAAGAATAACTCTACTATAGGATCTGGGTACAATTTTTTACCACCTTGCACTTAGTGTAATCATTTAAATCGGTGTAAAGTGGCTATACAAACTAGAGCATCAATATTAAGGATGATTTTAAATCCACTTCAAGCAGGGGTAAATGAGAGCACAAGATGCAAGGCAAGAGACAGTTACACCCAATGGAATAACAGTACACACTATGTACAACCTGCTGTAGGTAGGCCGACCAGTGGGGGGAGGGGGGCAGGAGGGTGAAAGGGGGCAGTTACCTTGGGGCTCAGTGACTCAGATCCTTTAAAATTGCCGCCGGGGCCCTAGGAACTGCACCCCAGGCAGCTCTAAGGGCAGGTTGCCCTTCTGTCCTTGGCTCCTCCCCTTCCAGGGGGCACAGAACTGCCCCACTGTCTTACCCAAGCACCTGGAAAGTCTATCAGCAGCCTCCATTGTAGGCAAGAAGATAGTCAGCCTGATATCTTTCTAATAAGTGGGTGCAAGTGGCTAAGAATGAGACTAGCCCACATGTAATATTCCAGTATCATAAAACAGGGGAAAGAATTAAATCATTTTTTGCAGTTCCTTCCCATATTAACCTGTTTGAAATGGAAGGAAGATACCTGAGTCATGTAATCTCTAAAGTACACTCATCGAAGGCTTTAAGATTCTTCCCTTAAAAAAAAGAAACAAATTGGAAGAGCAAAGCTTCTATGTATGGAAGAAAAATTAACAAATGTGTAGCTAAAACCAGAAGCTTGGATCAGCATGTGTACATAGTGCAAATGGTATCTCTCTCAGAAACAATGAAAATCATGCACTGAACATTGAAGTCAGTCTAAATCTCAGAGACAAGGTGGGTGAGGCCAGATCTTTTATTGGACCAACTTTGTTGGTGAAAGATACAAGTTTTCAAGAGTCAGAGTTGCTCTTGTGGTCTGACTCTGAGCCATCACACAGTTCTGTATCTGACAATGGAAAGTTTCCAGTCTGGTGTGTGGGTTGTTTTTTTTTTTTTTTTTTTTTTTAAAAGAGTTTGCAAAGACATGGATATCCTCATGTAGTAGAAATCTCTTTTATACTCCTCCAGTGACTCATTACTATCTTTCATCTGTCAGGATCAGATCAATAAACCCTGTATCTATTTGCACCTGTGCAAGGTGAATGTCAAACACTAATTCCAACTTGTTAGTTTGAGATCTATTTACTCTCACTTTGCACAGGTGTTTGAATTGGATGCAAAAGTCCAGTGAAATAAATACGGTTTTGGATCAGGCTGTAAGTGGCTCCACAAGGTGCAAAGAAATGGAACATTCACTCCCTACCATTTTTAATGTTTTGATGTTTTTAGTGTAGACAGGGTCATATAACTGGAGAGTTAAGTGGAAAAATATTTTTCTGCGGATTTAACGTCTAGCACAACACATAGTTTCCTCTTGGAAGATTTTAATGTGCTGTGTACTTTCTTCTGATTTCTTCATATTGGTGATCCTGGACTTTTTGACAAAGAAGGTTTTAGGTTGTGTGTTTTTTTGTTTATCTTTTCCGATTTGTTTTTTCCATTTCAGTCATTGAGTTTTTCTCCAAAACCAAGGAAGGTTTGTAGCGGTCAGACACAAAACAAATCAGTACAGCTGCTAGTTTTCAAGTGATTGCGTAAATTGCCTATTAATTTCCTTACCATGGGACTACTGATCTCCTTATTTTTCTTCTGGATGGAGTTGGCTATGATCATTTACAAGAATGAATTGCTGTCATTATTTAGTTACTTTTTTGGGGGGAGGGGGTGCTGGTGTGACCTGTATTGCAAGTCCTAGGAATAAGATTTTACCAGAAAGACAAATCCACTTTCCCTGAATGTAATCCTAACTCCCTGGATAACTAGTTGTTGGTATTTTATTAAAAGCTGTGTGGCACCTTCTTGGCCATATTTTGCCATAATCTTCATTATGACAATCTCTGAAGTGACGGGCCACTTGGGAAAAGCCTAGAACAATCTGGCCTTCTGATTCTTGGCTTTACAGCCAGGGAACAGCCATAAAACAAGCAAGGCCAGTATTTTATTTTTAATAATCTGTGACAGATTTTGTTGATTTTGTGAATAACGAAGTAGTGAGGCTACATTAACATAGTTCAGCATCACATGTGACAGCTGAAGCTTTTCAAATGTTTATTCTACTTAAGGGTAATTATAAATTTTAAAGGACTCTGGAGGAGTGAAGGCAGTTTACATCTTGTCAAAGCCAAATGAATGGCCATATATTTCTTGACATAGAAATATGCTGAATAATCAGGGCTCAACAATTTATGTAATCTACTCACCCGTGATGAGTAGATTACAACCCGGAAGAGCTGCGTTCGGGCGATCTGCGCACGCGCAGAACGCCAGACAGCGCGGCTGGCAAGCGGGGCTCGCCGCGGCTCGGCGAGCCCTGTGAATAATAATATTGATACTATAAGCAAAGGAAAGATTTATTATCCAGAACTCTTCATTCACTGAACAATGAGAAGTCCTGTGGTACCTTATAGACTAACAGATTTATTGGAGCATAAGCTTTCGTGGGCAAAGACTCACTTCGTCGTCAGATGCATGTAGTGGAAATTCCAGAGGCAGGTATAAATATACAGGCATAAGAAGAGAGTTCCAATCAAGAGTAAGGCTAGAGATAACAAGGTCAATTCAGTCAGGGAGGATGAGGCCCACTTCTAGCAGCTGATGTAGAGGTGTGAACACCAAGAGAGGAGAAACTGCTTTTGTAGTTAGCTAGCCATTCACAGTCTTTGTTTAATCCTAAACTGATAGTATCAAATTTGCAGATGAATTGTAGCTCTGCAGTTTCTCTTTCAAGTCGGTTCTTGAAGTTTTTTTTGTTGCAGGATGGCTACTTTTAAATCTTCATTCACTAATTCTCCATTTTATACATATAGCAGCCATATTAAAATTTGTTATTTCTGGGAAAGAAAATTCAGTTAAAACTTTGTAGGAAAAAGTGAAAGGTCACTTCAAGGTTTGGGATGCTTAATGGACTTTGAGATGAAAATCAGTTTTAGAAACTAGCATTTTCAACAACTATATTTACTTGCTTTGAAATTATAATGAGGATCTATAGTACAGTAGGGAAACTCAGAGCAGTATATTATATGGGTCTGTTTCCTGAGTGAAAATGACAGATAATCTAGCACTAACAACTAAAAAACTTTGGAACGGAAGTAGAATGAGCACTTTTGATATACCATTGTGTTGAATGTTTCTGGGTTTTGTCTTCCATGCATTTTGTTTTTGCTGCCCAGAGTTTTATTAGGTTATACATCATTTTGGCTGCCTAGTCTCCAATTCGTATATTTGCTCACTCTGTTCTGCTGATGGAGAAGGGAGGGAGAAGAATCAAAGTGTTATCATGTATTCCTACATTTTAATAGGTATCTTTCTCTATATATAGGAAAGATACTCAATACATGTGGACTATATATTTAAATGCGAATAAAAAACCAAACAATGGCATGTGCTTAGGTTTGGATTCTGCAAGTGGATCTGTGTGGTTGGGTTCCATATGGACATAAAGTTCTGCACGTACAGATAACGGAGTCCTCCTGCACACATGGTTCAAGTTATTTTTCCAAAAAAGTCAAAGCAGGATTCAGACCAGAACTAGTCCTCTGACTCTCATTCATAATCCACAGAACTACAGCATCCTTATTTCCTCCCTTCCCCCACAGCAAGTCACCAGAAATATGAGCTCAACAATTGGCATATTTAAATCAGCCCTCCCCCCCCAAAAAAAAAACCCTACACATTAACGTTGCAACATTACAAGATTGTATGTTCCTACAGCACTTGTGGATGTTCTGTAATTTTAAAATATGCATTTGGCATCATTAAATAGCCCTTTCACTTATTTGTGCAACCTATTTTTTCTAGGGTCTCCAGATTTTCTGTTACTTCACAGGCAAGTGCAGATAACTATGTCATCGTTATCATGATAGCACCTTGGACCAGGAGCCCTCTGTGCTAGGTACTGTACAAACGCCACAAAAACAAAAGTTACTGCTGCTAAAAACTTACAGTATATATTTGCTGCTGGTTTAGCTGGCAGCAGAACGAAGCACCAACTGCCCAGCAAACTCAAATTCTTATTTTCTCCCTGCTCTGGATGCAATGCACTCTGGTGTATTGGGTTTTTCCTTTTTGGAGATCATATCCGTAGTAACCATTATGTTTTCATTCCTGATGGTTACACTACCCTCAAGTCCTATAGAGTCGATATTGCCTGCCATAGCTTCCTAGTGTCCAGCAGTGGTAAGTTAACATGCAGCAATAATATTTCAAAAGGCAAATATTAAGTTACTTTGTTCTACTGTAATAGCCAACAATTAAGCTTTCATAATACTGACATGACATGTTTTGTTTATCTAGCTCTTACACTTATTAAATTATTGGGTGGGGGAATCTTAATAGAAGCAAGATTGTGCAATTATCTTTCAAGGTTAAAAACTATCTCCTGCTTGAAAGCAGACAAGGGGATGTATGGAAATTAGCTAAGGGAACAGCGTTAAAATGTGATGCCTTAGTCTAAGACTTTTAGAATTGCCAGTAAAGATCCAGGAGACATTTGCAAGTGAAGAGACAGATTCATGTCCTGCTACAATATGCTGCATGCTATTCAAAGAATGTAACTGAAAGATGGTATACCATGGCTTGGGCACTGCCACCACCCCCACACTATTTTACATATGGTAAGCTAAACAAACAATGAGGTATGACCGGTATCTACATATCTTTGTAAAAAGAGGCAGGAAAGAGAAAACATCTCTGCGGAGGGTTGGACTCTTGACTTTTGCTAAGTATACCTGGTGACAATATACTTATGAGGGGCAGGCCCATGTACAAGGTATATTATTTTTTGAAGGGAAATGCCACATGGGGACTACAGCATTACTTGGTGGTGGAACTTCTGATCACAAATCTACGATGTAATGCTGAGCCTCACTGCTTATTTAAGACAAAGTATATCTATTGTTACAATGAGTTCTGATGGAACATTGAACTGCATGTGTGCTTGGTATTTCTGTGACAGTTAGGTGCTCTCTCAAATTTCCCTGGGCCCAATTCTCCATTCCCTTGCACGTTTTATAATCTTTAACCATCAAGCCTCAACTCTGGAGGACACGGTTGTCTAGCAAACCCATGTTATGAGTGTCCTTTTCCCAAAGCAATAAAGTAGGTTCAAGTTGTATGTTTACAACATACATATCCAAATTCAGTCCTTTTCATAATGGAATCACAATTCCTTCAAGTTAATGGGGTTATGTCTGGAGAGCCAAAAAATGCCTTTGGCTTTACATCAATTTGTTTTGTCCTGTTTAAATTCTGTGCAGCATAACAGATACATACTATTTAAAGCAGTGTGGGGCAATGTGGAAAAAAAACCCCTAAGGAAGCTTCCTTAATATCTCAACACTTCAGTAATATAAATCCGTGTTATTCATCTGTATTCTGTAGCTATAATACCTCTTGGACGAGAGAGAACACGATAGACCATAAAAAAAACCTTTTACTGGAAACATACATCTTCCTGTCTGAACTGGTTGTCCTCTCAACTGCAGTTTAAAATTTGGAGAAGTACCTGATTGTCACATTAAAGATTTCACTGCTCTCTTCTTTTTGTCAACAGCTGGTGCTGCTGTCATGTACATCAACTCAATCCCTGTGGACAAGCAAACAGCACCATATTCAGGGAAATAGCCTAGCCAATTGGAAACGTTGCTGATATGTTGGTTTCTGAATGGCTTGAGAGCTCTATTAAGTAGCTCCTATGTTACAACACTGCCTGAGGTTCCACCCAAGGCAATACTAGGTAACATTTAGCCCGACAGCCATTTACCATGTGAGGAAGAAAAAACTGGTTGAATAAAGGTGAGGAAGCCTTCTAGGAAAAAGGGAACATTCAATAGACCATTGTTCTAAAAGGTTCAGGGTAAAAATCCTCATGTCAACAGGAATTTTGTCTACGTGAAGGCTTCAATGTTTGGCCAAACAGGAAGTGAGAATGGACAGCTGTTAGAAGAAGTATTAAGAGACATGGAATTGAAATGAAACATTCTACAAGGCAGACATGGAGAGGGCCCAAATATAAAAAAAAGCAATGGTACACTGAGCCCTGTTGTAAGGCTCCCAGAATGCTTTATCCCCAAAACATGTGGTAAGCCGCAGCGCGCTCTCGCTCTCTCTAAACTTTCAGACAATGACACAGTTAAATGGATTTCGTCTTAATTGTGATCCTCTCTGAAGCTGGAAGAGTGAGCATGTCACATTTATGGCATTTCTGAAATGGCAGGATGGTTTCTGATCTATTAAACAATTTGACATGTTTTCCACAGGCCCAAACATTGCTCATTTGGTGTGTTAACATATACATCTGATAATAAAACATTGCAAGACTCAAGAAAAAGCAGAACTTCAGTGAGATCAGTCTCCACTATGAATGATCTTACAGCAGTTAAATTATTTTTTAAAAAATAACGTCATGGCCTTCAACTAGCTTATGGCTGGTTGTAGCATTATACCATTGATCAGAACCTAAACCTGTCAGGAATATATATACACTGTATTTTGATAAGAAACACTGGAAAGCTGCCCATCTGCAACAATTTTTAAACTAGTGCCATACTTTTTTGCTGGTTTTGGGTTGCATTTCCCCCCACCTCCTTTAACAGAAGCTCATCACAGTTTTCTTTAATATGGGCATCAATTAGGAAGAACCAAGCTGCTTTAATTATAGCCTTACACAGACATATCAAGGGGTTTGTACAAAACCGTGTTCTCTTCTTTTAAATCCTTGCTTGTAGCAATACTGAATTGTTAATGGTATTGCTGCCTATCATGACTCTGTTTGAGTAGCCTCCTTTTTTTAGTGCACATATGCATGTTCCAGAATGGTTCTCTCCTTTAAGCAGCAAGTGGAAAAACTAATACGTTTTCAGAGCTCTTAGCAGCCTATAATCAACTGCCTCCCTTCTTAAGGCAGTTTGGATAATAAATGGCAGTGAAATACATACTAATGAATCCTCCACATTTTTCCTGTTTGAGGCTGGCTGCTAGCAGAATGCTCAAAGCTAAGAGGTACCAGGTTTCAGGACACACACTTTTTTTAAAAGAGGGCCATTACATAAGTAGCTCATTTACTTTTTCTGTCATACTCTTAAAGGAGCCTTTGATTGTAGAAAGTTTGCTCATATCCTATATTGTATTCTGGCCATTTACTCTGATGGCAAGTTAATGCTTGCAAAAGTTGGTAAGTCTTGCAACTTTTTTTTTCCTTCCATAAATGTTGTTCTTCAGGTAGTCTGTACAAGAAAGTTAATTGTCCAATAAGGTGGTTAGATTGGCCTAACTACACTGCTCGTCAAGTGTGAAAATGAGACTCCAGGTCTTCAAACTCATCAATTATGCTGTACTGGTGTAACAATCTCCTAGGGAAAAAAAGCAACATGATTTGCAGTACTGATCTATGATTAGAGAACAGATGACATTGACTTTCATATTCAGATCCCTGTGGAATAACTTAGTACTGGAACAACAAGATGGACTGTTAAATATCACAAAGGCATGCCAGAGATCAACATCCTTTTCCACATATGTATACATATACAAATAATATTCTTTGACTATTTCTTAATTATGAGGATTTGTTTTCTGTCCTACATTTGACAAAAAATACAAACTGAAAACATTCAAGGATGGTGCTTGTTAGTCAAAATGTTCTGTTGCAGCCATGTCAAGCAAAAAGGTACGTTGCAGGAGAAAACCACCACTTTTCGCACACAAGATGTGTATTTGGAAATGCCCAATCATCTTAATTATTAGCCATGCCATTGACCAGGTTTACACAAGCCCGAGTTTTATTTGTGTATATGTGCCTGTGATGGCGTGGTGTGCATCTCCTCTTGTTCCAGGAGCACAGACCTCTCTGACACCTTGTTTATTTACAGTGCTTTAATTCCTGCACCAGTACTTATCAGTTGCCTCCATACCTTGACACTATCTCTCAGTGGGGTTTCCAACCCCTTCTCCAAAGTTCAAGAAAATTAATATCACTCATTTTTATAAAAAATTAAAATAAAACTGAATTGCACAGCCTATGCTCCACCACCATTCTGAAGTCTGGTGTCAAATTTCAAGTAACTAATAGAATAATGTTTCATCTTCAGGTTGTACAACAAACAAAAGGAAAAGTCTTAAAAATGTGAATGAATGTTCAATTACTTACACGAGTAACTTTACACAAAAGTACTTAGACCTTCAGATTAATTGGACTATCCACATGCTTGAAGTTTCTCATATATTTAAGTGTACACAGGGTTGGGATTTATGGGAGGATTGTTCATGTCTGGTCACTTCCTTCCTTTTACACTGGACAATGAAACTCTACTGGTCCATTTCATGTCAGGCTCATTATCTAGTTTGCACAGTAATAACACATTATTTTTCATAGTGCAGTTCTGTAAAACCTATTTAAATCTATTTTCCACTGAAATTCTCTAAGCTGATGGCATAGCTATAAGATAAACATTATTGCAGAATTCATCCTTCAGCAACTGTATGTTATAAGGCGCTCAAAGCAGCGCAATGTACTATGCTTCATAACTTATGTGCAGTACTTTAGGGCACTACAGAAGAGAGGAAGAGATGCATTTCTAACATGATACTTTAAATAAATAAAAAAACCCCACCTTACTACTACCTATGGTTTCAATAGGAGCCATAGGTCTAAAGCTTTATGCACTTAGTGGAAAGTTTATACCAGAGCTGTATCAATGCAGTTGTATAGTGTTAAGACTAATGATTTCATTTGGAGACTCTGCATATTAATGAAAAGAAACCTATCTATAAACTGGAGTGACCATGTGTCACTGAAAACTAAATGTTGCCTTGTCTGTACAGTTTGTTCCAGAGTTTGTCAATTTTATAAAATGAAAAATGCTTTTTTCCCCAGTGTTTGAACTAGCAATGCCCAAATGGACTGGATTCCTGGAGAAGTAATTGCTCTTTTGAATTGGTGACACTAGTGTAGTTTGGAAGACTACCACCTATGACCAGTCCTGCTAACTGGCCTTACTCACACAGATTCTAGCTATCTTGATTCTTCTCTCCACCCTGCCAAAATTCTAAAGCATGCACCTCCTTGACAGTTTACCAGACTTATTTCATTTATATAGTTGTTTGAACTTGTTGCCTTGAAAAGTAGGCTGTCCTAGTCAATGTCCAGTCCCACACACATCCTGAAAAACAGGGCAGCCAACAGACTTCACCAGACCCTGGACAAGGTTGAGGGGAACAGCAGCAGCTCTGGGCCCTTGGAAAGAATGGGGTTGGCATCACTGCCTGATGCACACCGCTTAGGACTCTGGTGTGGATTTAAAGGGCCCAGGTCTCTGGCCACTGCCATTACTGTTGTAGCGGTGATGGCTGGAAGCCCTGGGCCCTTAAAAAAAACAAACACACAAAAAAACAAAAAACACCCACACACACCATGAGCCCGGGGGCAGCTGCCCTCTTCCTCTCCCCTTCCCCGCCCCCGAAACCATTTGTGGCCCTGCTCAAAAGGAGGAGAGAAATAATACCACACAAGACCTATAAACTGGCTGTCAGGCAGATCCACTTGAAATCTTAAAATGTCTGTGCAATCCTCCCTGAAAGGAAGATTGCATCCTCAAGCTTGAAAGCTCTCCCTGCTGAGCCAGGGTCTTGCAGTCATTTCAGAACACTCGGATGTGATATTTCTATCAGCACAACTACAGTCACGCAAAACAAGACATTCTATGGATTAATTCACAGCCTTAACTTTGAATTTTCTGGCTTTTATATGTTTGCTTTTGTCCCAACCCTAAATATAAAGCGCATGTATTTAATGGAGCTTATCTCAATTCTGTTTTAGTTATGAAGAGTCCTTTTAACTTAATGTTAGATTGCTAAGTTAATAGTTTTACTTCCTCGCAGCTAGTGCCAATTGTTGAACAAGAATTGGCTGGAGCTCAAGGAGCTTGCCACATATGATGTGCAGTTGATAGTGTGATTTAGTTTAGCAATAAGAAACAACAAGGCAAATGTTAGCGTGAGATAACATATGCTCTGTGAGCACTGTTAGGAAGGTGAAGCCCAAAGCTTTCCACATATTTGGTTGTGTGTTATCATATGCTAACACAAGTCTTAATATAGCTTAGTGTGAATCTGAAACAAATAAAATTGTTCTCCTTATTAAAGGTTGTATAGTCTCTGACTAATGAAAAGTTTGGCAACAAACTTTTGGGGGTGAATATCTCCTCCTAGACTAGGAGGAATTTGACAAACATTTATGTTCTGTCCTTTATTCCATATGTGACATTTTAATTCCTCATTTTCTTTTCAGTGCACTTGGAATTTGTTTTCCAGTGCCACATTTAGAACTATGAAATGAACAACTGTATATGCATTAATACTCAGAAAAAAAAAATCTTAATTTTCAATTCCATCATAGAAGTTATTTTTAATTATTTTGGACAATAGGCAATTTAAAGCTAGACTTGCTTTGAATTTTCCATACATATTTTCAATGGTTTTTGCTTGGAAATAAAACAACTTTGGAAGATGAATAGTTAAATACAGAGACAAGATACAACTCCTATTTTCATGCACCTACTAATGATTATATTGTAAGGAGGGAGTTCTACAATTCATTACAGGCAGTCCCCGGGTTACATGGATCCGACTTACATCGGATCCCTACTTACAAACGGTGTGAGGCAACCCCGCACTAGCTGCGCCCCCTCCCCCCAGCAGACCGCCGAGACGTGCCGTGGTCCCGCCGCCCACGTCCTCAGCGGGCGAGAAAGCGCTCCAGCCTCCCTGGTCTGCTGGGCCCCAGCAGACCAGGAGACGCGGAGCAGCTTTTCTCAGCAGACACCTCAGCTTGAGAATAAAGGACTGAGGAAGTGAGGTGGGAGAATAAAACTGAGCTCTGGAGAAATGTTTGGCTAGAGTTTCCCCTACAATATGTACCAGTTCCGACTTACATACAAATTCAACTTAAGAACAAACCTACAGTCCCTATCTTTTACGTAACCCGGGGACTGCCTGTAATGATGAACAAAAAATATTATTGTCATGCTGTGTTTTTATATGGTAAGCAAAAACTTATGTATTGTGGCATCTTGATTAAGTGATTAGAAAATAAGGTCTCTGTTGTGCGAAAGTTTAAAGTTTGTTTTAATGAATGAAGTGAGAGCTTCCAAATTTTGAATGAGAAAACATAATGGCCCCAAACTGTCAATAGCCTAGGTCACTTACCTGGATGGGACAGACCTGGGATCAAGTCACCATCAGAAGCAGAATTGGGAGTTAAACCTGACTACTAAATCCTATGTGAGACTCGCTAAATTGACTGCTGATGGTGCCCCGTTGACCCCAGTACTCCACAGGGTCACAAGGAGTAAGAGAAGTCAATGGGAGAATTTCTTCCATCAACTTCCCACAGTGGGAACACTGTAGTAAGTTGAGCTAAGGTATGTTGAAGCCAGCTATGCTATGCACATAGCTGGAGTTGCATATCTTAGTTTGACTCCCCCCCAGCGTAGACCTGGCCTGAGCATTCTAGCTAGCAGGCTAATGACCACGGTTTAGTGGAGCTCTCTCTATTCAGTAAAACTGGCATATTTCCACAAAATGTTCCACTTTTAAGGGAATTGGTATTTTCCAACGTTAACATGCTTTATCAAATAGTCCCAGTCAGCTGCAGTAAAAATATTATTCACTAATGTTTAACCGGATATATATTTATATTTTCAGCTATGGAATCAAGGCTGCTCAAAGAAAACAATGTTTTTGTGCCTTTCAGTCTCATTCCCAGCCTTTGCAAGGACACCTGCAGCTCTGACTTGGAGAAGCAATTCTCTTTGACTGCAGTAGGAGTTGAAATTGTTTATGTCAAGGGTGAATTTATTCCACAGAATAATGAAATTGGTGCAAATTACAGTACTTGCTATTTCCAGGCCAGCTTATGCTGCCATTTAAAATCATTGCTAATCTTGGCCTAGGGTGCCTAGCCATAAAGCCATACATACTTTACTACATTTGACAGACGTTTCAGAGAACAAGAAACTAATCTGTATTGATTTACTTTCCACTGGCAAAATATTAGCTAAGTCAAGCAGCTACAGTTGTCTTTAGTAATGTTTTACAAAAGACACTGCTGATCTCTACAAGTTTTAGATTGTATGTAGTTCCTTGATCTTCCTTTAAAAACTACTAGGGGCTCATATTGGTAACCTCCTATACATAAGCATACACTACAAAATTTTAGGAAGGAAAAAACTTGCCACTGGGACTCCCCAAGATTATTTAAAATCACTCCTATGCAAAGAAGATCACTATAAAGTACACCTGGTTTTCAACCCCTTATTTTACATTTTGTATCAAATTGTCTTCCGCACAAAGAAATTCTTTGTCTAAGAGAGGTAGCAGAGGTGGGGGTTTCTCATGATGACAGCTCTTTGTTGTCAGGCTGTCCCAGCCATAAAGTAAATTCAGAGCATCATAGGAGCTGCTCTAACTTATAATAGCTGAGTATGATCACTATGGGATTTCCTGTGATAGGGCATATAGGCTCCCACACTGGCAATGAGGTGGTTAATGAGAACCTTAGGAACCAATTAGCCCTTCCCCTCTGTACCTGCAGATGAGGTCAGCTATGGAGAAAAGAGTTAAAAAGAGAAGACCCAGATCAGGGCTTCTGAGGGAGCAGATCTTGGTTTCAGCCAAGTGTCTGAAAGAGCTTGCTGATGGGATGAGCCTTCAAATGAATAAGGTGACTGGATAAGAGACTGACCAAAAGATGAGTTACATGAAGACAGGCTCTGCATAGAAAAGAGATGATTCAGATGATCCTGGGTTTGAGTTCATAGCATTCCTTGGTTTGGGACTTTGGTTAGTACTCTGAAAGAGGAGAGACTCAAGTGTGCCTTAGTCAGAAGGGCTAATACACCATGGTACCAGCCCCCCCCCCTCCCCCGTGAGAGGTGGTAATCCACCAGCTGAGCCCCTGTGACTTGGTAAGAAATTTCCCTGCAAGACAGGGGAACCACGGAAATGGGCTTTGCTATACTGCCCCAAGCACCACTTGAGAACTTGCCTCCAAACGAGGCCTATGAAAGCAACTTACACATCCCCTTTGTGTCCCACACATTAACTGGGGTTCTGTCCCTTCATACCAGTTTCCTACTAGTGAAAATTTAACATGTTGCAGTCTACTTAATTTGAATCTCACAGTGTGCATGTAATTCAACAATCCAATTGAATCTTTTTTTTTTTTTTTAAATAGACAATTATTCCAGTTTCTACAGGAAGAATATATTGAATTACTATCCCTGCTCTACACATCACTGAAGGTACCTCAAGATTTTTATAGTGAAAAAAAATCCATTTTTTCCCCTGAAATATGCATTTCCCATAGACTCTAAAATAACTTAGTACTTTAGCTTTCTAGTTTCTTAACCTCTTGGCTCCACATATTTTGACATTCTGAAGCTCAGTACCTGTACATTTGGTCTAAAATCTTAGGACTGATACATCAACTTCCAGGAAATTCCTAGGTTTTATTTCCTGCGATTTTTAAAATGTGCTCATTTTAAAAATGCCTGTATGTGCGTGAGCACATGTGGGCACACAATTTTTAAAAATACAACTAGCTGATTGATACTATAGTACTGTGTAAAATCATCATGGATTGACCTGTACAAATCTTGTGCAGTGCATAAATCAGTGCATGAGAATTCATTTTTATGTCAACATCTTTTGTTTTCAGAGGATTGAACGAATGCTACTCTGCCTCAACAATTTTCATTTCCCTCCAATGATCCATGTATCCTATGTACTTTCCATGCTCTAGTTATCTTAGCTTTAAGTTAATGATGTCTAATCAGCTGTATAATTGATTGGCTTTCTTTTGACAACTCTTAGCCTGATTTTCCACTGCCTTGTGTGACGTAGTCATTTACATATGTGCAAAGGGAATCAAAAGTGTGTTTAAAATGGGTGTCCAAAAAGAATGGTTTTTGCACAGATATAAAATAGTTACACAACATGCAAGGTAGTGGGAAAAAGACCCCCAACTTATGGAAGGATGAGATAAATAGACATGGTATTAACTTTCCCTCCCTTGAGCCTTTCCTATTTTTGCTGTAGAAGACATTCTCTGGAGAAATGCATTGCAATTATCATACCTTAACCTGTTGTGTAAAATCCATATATACTAATATTACTTTGCACATTTTAACCAACTTAATTGCAATGCTTATTATTTATTTTCCCCACTCATCAGATCCTGTAGCCCTACAATATTTGCCTGTTCATTCCCAAAATTGAACTTAAGTCTCTGATCTGTGGTCACACAGCATTCTGCAGATTTATGTGTCATTATAATTTGATGATGTTGGTCTTTAAAGGTAATAAGCTGTGGCTGATGAGATGAGAGAAAACCTAGAGAAGCTGTTTTCTGTATAGAAGATTATAACCTATAATCAGCAACCTGCAAAAGAATCATCCACAGCAAGCTTCTAAATTGAAGCATTGAGGACAGAAAACATGCAGCAACCATAACCTTTTCAAATGCAAATATGAAAGCACATGGATGAGCTGAAAACCACCAACAGAAATGTCACAGGCAGGCACTGCTGAAGCTAGCATTTCATTCTATCTTTTAAAGTGACCAAGGGCTTTTTATGTTTGTTTGTCTTTAAAAAAAAAAAAGAAAGAAAGAAAAAAAGAAAATAGAGACCAAAAAGGTTTAAATTGGCTGACTCTCTGGAGACTTAAAATGATGCAAAACCAGATATCATGGAAAATAAAATAGATGTAGGCTAGGACATATAGCCAGACTACCTGTGAACTGGTCACACTATGGCTATCTCCTCCTCAGCTTCATGCAGAGAATTCCCTTAGCAAAATAGTATAATAAGATACTTCTACATAGCTGTTACCATTAGCAAAATGGCCTCCTGTGTACTTTGCTAGAGAAGCTGAGGGAATAGAGGTTGATAAACATTTTCTGAGACTTCCCTCAGATTCAAATATTCTGGACACACATGTCCCAGAGCACACACAAAACCCCATCAATATAGAGCTAACGGAAACAAAGTTAGCAAGTTCTGGGAAACAGCCTGCTCTCTACTGTTGTGGTTCCCATTGTTATAGCGTCTGAGTATCTCATAGATACTGATGAATTAAAGCTCACAAAAGCTGTTCTCCGATTACCCTCATATTACAGAAGCTGAGAGCATAGTAACTAGCCCAACGTCACACAGGTTCTCCATTTCAGAGCCATAAATTGAACTCGGAGCTTCCAGATTCCCAATTGAGCACTTTAATCACAGGGCCCATGTCTGCTCTCCTACTTCTTCAAAAGTTCAAAATCAAACACACAGGTAAAAATAAGAATAACATGCTGTTAGGAAACGTCTCACCATACAATAGCTCACAGCAACAACAAATCCAATCATTATGAGGAAACAACATTGGAGAGATGGAACAAATCACTATTCAACCCACGCAGTCCCCAAGGTTTGAGACGGACTGTTGAAAACACCTAAATAGCAGCAGAATAGTGATAGAAATGTAGCCGTGTTAGTCTGGTGTAGCTGAAACAAAATACAGGACTATGTAGCACTTTAAAGACTAACAAGATGGCTTATTAGATGATGAGCTTTCTTGGGCCAGACCCACTTCCTCAGATCAAACAGTGGAAGAAAATAGTCACAACCATATATACCAAAGGATACAATTTTATAAAAAATGAACACATATGAAAAGGACAAATTACATTTCAGAACAGAAGGGGGATGCGGGGGGGAGGGGAAGGTAAATGTCTGTGAGCTAATGGTATTA
Organism: Rafetus swinhoei; assembly: GCA_019425775.1. Taxonomy (NCBI): domain Eukaryota; kingdom Metazoa; phylum Chordata; order Testudines; family Trionychidae; genus Rafetus; species Rafetus swinhoei. The sequence goes on from CM033424.1 coordinate 163,566,300, forward strand.
GAGGTGATAATTGGGGGAAGCTATCTTTGTAATGGGTAAGATAGTTAGTGTCTTTGTTGAGACCGACGTGTAGAGTGTCGAATTTTAGCATGAATGACAGTACTGAATAGCAGCAGTACTGAAGTTCACCCTGACCACACAACACTTAAATAACCAGAAAATTTCTAAATGCCTGTGTACATACACCTCAACTGACGTATGAGAATTAACTCCCTTGACTCTATGCAGTTATCTAGGGTAAAACCAAAGTAAGAACAAAGCCCAACCTTTGGTGCTAAAATGTATAATCTGCCTGTTTATAGCATTTACTTACACAAATGCATATATAAATGCTTACATACATACATACATACCAGTATATTTAGTGTATATCTAACCACATATACCCCTCTGAAACAAACTGTTAAAACAAGCAAACCAAGAGCAATAGCAGAAGTGTAATGAATTAATGTACTACCGAGAGACAATTGATAAATCACACACACTGAGATTAGAAGAAGAGTTTTGCAAATAACCACCTTTTTTCAGTTGATGACAGACTAGAAAAAATAAGCCTGTTTCGATCAAAACCAAACCTAACCCGACAGGAGTCATTTACTTAATACTTTTCTTAAAGCAAATAATTGAATGTAATTGAATTTAAAATGTTTTATTACAAATGTTTTTCAGGATTTTGGGGACTTTTTAAAATCAAAACAATTGTACAAACTTGACACAAATATGCAAAATAATTCAGTGAATACACATCTGCATTTTTCAGTCAACTACTGAACAATTCTATTCTACTCTAGCAATAAAAGCACACTCTCCAAAGGCACAGGACATTATAGGTACAAACAGCAGCATTCACTGTGGAGTTTCCTTCAGTCTTTTAGGATACATTTACACAGCAGGGATAAACACAAAATAAGCTACTCAACTTGAGCTACGCTAATTGCGTAGTTTAAGTTGAAATAGCTTATTTTGAATTTGGGCACGTCTACACAGCACTTATTTCGAAATAAAGCACTCTTCTTCTGACTTCCCTTAATCGTCGTAAAATGAGGGTTACAGGAGTCAGCATACGAAGTTGTCCTGCTGGACATTATTTTAACATTATGTTGAAATAACTGCTTTTGTGTAGATGCCCACTTGGGCTATGTCTAGACTAAATTCAATTTTTGAAAGAGGATATTCGAAAAAAACTGCTCTTCCTTAAAAAGTGAGGTTTACGCTTTTTTTGCAAAAGGGGTTTTTTCCCTCCTAATAACCGTGTCCAGACTACTTTCACTTTCAAAGCTCTGCTTTTGCTAGGGAGATTGGAAGAAGAGATGCAAATTGCTACAGAATTTGCATATCCTCTTTCGAAAATAGAAAGCTCCATTTTCGAAAGTGAGATTGGAAGATATGCAAATTCCCGCAGAATTTGCATAGCCTCTTTCAAAAATAGAACATAGTTTAGACGTACCCTTAGTTATTTTGAAATAATACCCTCATTAAATTGTAAATTCCTTGTACAGTGGCACATTAGATTCAAGCTTTAGAGTGCATTTTTAGCAAATTAAGCATTGCTAGAATATGGGTTGAATGAATCTGGCAAAGGACTAATACGATCTTTGGTAAATATGAATATAAGGAAAACAAAAACTGCATTGAAGTGGCTATTAACATCTTAATCCTGGTGCCTGTAATTTAGGATAACCGCTTGCTGTCTCAGCAACACAGGTGAATTATTAATCACATTAATACACAGCTCAGATAATACTGAAAAGGCAGTCTCAAGTGGTTGGATTCTGGAACCAGGAAAATGTAGGACAAAATTAATTAGAGTTGGCCCAAGTGGAGAGAGATAAGTGGTACAATATAACCAGGAAGAAATCAATAAGATTAATAGGAAAAGTATATAAAACTGGACAGACCACCATTTTAATGGGGATGAGTTGTTGGGCAACAAATAAAAAACTTGAGCAACTTTATCTGTTCCTCAAATGTGAATGGTGAGATTGATGAGAGATGTTAGCAAGAAAGACTGCATGACAAACATGTACATTAGAGGCATGCCTAAAATAGCACCCATAAACAAACAAAAAACGTAGGGTCCAATGGTTCTCTCGTGTAAACCACATTCCTGAGCAATACGTAGTTAAGCGTCTGACAGATGAAGATTGAAGGGAAAAAAAAAGAGGCTGACTGAAGATGTGGAGGTAGGATGTCAAAGGAAGATATGTTAGCATATTATATATATTTTAGAGATTTGTCTGCACTTCTATTTCTCTGTCTGTATGTGAATCCATTTGTTCAAGAGCTCTCCTTAACAGTAGGGCGAGGACCACCCAATTTGGTATGCAGCTTCCTCTTGCCCTAACTTAGGGCAAGGTCAGGGTTTGGTTGTTGCAGGAAAATGAGAAGTGCTGGGAATGAGACTATTTTCCAAAACATGGAAAGGGAGAGGACAGAGAAAGAGGAGGAATGTGATACTCAGTCACCACTGGGGAGCAGTGAGCACAGCGGACAGCTATACTACAGAGTGACCACTGGGGGCAGCTGCACCAGTAGAGACTGGCCAGCTGGGGACGGGGCTCTGCAATGGAGCAGGTAAATGCTCTCTCCCTGCTCCAAAACAGGCCATGGAGGGGGGCCACTGGAGGCCTGGCCGGAATCCCCAGAGCCCTTCACCTTCCCACCCACAGACAGCCTTCAGGGGTGGCCGCTGGCCTGGCCCCCTGGACAGCCTTCAGGGGTGGCCACTGGCCTGGCCCCCTGGACAGCCTTCAGGCTATTCATTTTATTTTTTAAAAAGTGATTTAAGGACCAGAGCAACCCTGGGTAAACTGTCTAGATTGAACATAAAGGAAGGTAGAGAACTTGTCGACTAGACCCTATATGAGATAGTGAATGCAAAGACCACCACAAATACCGTAAATTAGCGTATATAACTCACAGGTTACACACATTATTATAACACCCCCGCAAGATATACATGTCCGCAGGGTATACACGTTTACTTTTACTCATAGGTTGTGCCTGGCTGCGGCTGCGCAGGGCCTGGGGGTGAGTGCGGCTCCCCTCCCACAGACCATCCAGCACACCTGCGCTGTGCTCTCCATTCCCCCGCCCAGAGGAGCATGAGTTGTGGCTGCGTGGGGCCTGGGGACAAGTGCTGCTCCCCTCCCGTGCTCTCTGTTCCCCCCGCTGGCAGCTGGTATGTGCGATCACCGTGAATTAGCGTATAGAACCCGCGGGTTATACTCGTCCGCGGGTTATGTAAGATTTTTCCTACACAATCAGGAAAAGCCACGGGTTATACACGAGTGTGGGTTATACTCATGTGCGGGTTATATACGCTAATTCACAGTATGCAGTTCAGCCAGACAAGGAGTAAAGGTAACATGATCCTAACAGTAAATCTTTTCCACAGCTACAGAAGACAACATGCATCTTTTTAACTCATACTGATTACTTACAAAGTGATGTGTCTGGAAAGACCCTGAAGGATGTGCACCACTACAGATCATTCAGTAATCATCATATTTCCTTTCTATTTAACACAATCCATTTGATCAATAGTCATTTGATGAGTTAGAAATGATCTGCTTTATTTTGCACCTTCAATGTGTCTGGAATCTCAGGGTATGCCTATACAGCAGCATTATTTCAGAATAATGGCAAGCTGGAGGACTTCTTACTCTGACTCCTGTAACCCTCATTTCACAAGGCGTAAGGGAAGTCAGAGGAAGCGTGTTCTTCCTTCAACTTCCTGCTGTATAGACAGCACCAAAAGCCAAGTTAAGCTATTTCAACTTCAGCTACACAATTGACATAGCTGAAGTTGCATATCTTAATTGGACTGTTGCCTTTCAGGGTAGAAGTGACCTCAGTTATTTCATTCTCTTTGGCAAAAGAGGTGATGCTGATGACAAATGAGATTGTTAATGATGCAGAAACTCTATGAACAGTGCTGTATCTTTGTCCAGATATTGATATTTGATAGAAAATGCTATTGGTTAAGAAATTCTTAGAAGGGATTTTTATAGGTGTCGTGTGTGTGCATGCATGCACACACACACATTACGAACTTAGAAACCTAGGAATTTACAGGGCATAATACCAATCAGACCAGAAACCCATCTAGCTCTGAGTCCTAATCTCAAAGAATGGGTAATATAAAAGAGGGTTCCGAATCAGGTCCAAGGAAAACATTACTAGAGAATTATGGAGTTTCTTGCCCACAGGAGAAATTCTTTCTAACCCTTAACAGTTAGGGGCTGGCTTATGCCCTCCAGCAGGAGGATTTATGTCCTATTATATAGTTTCCATAAGTTTTGGCAGGACAAAAACATATTGCTCAATTCAACATTGTAGGCTGATGTAACTCATTTTAGGTCAGTCTAGTACTGACAGCAGTGAGTTACACTGGCCTAAAACGGAAGGAACATAGTCATCAATCAGGCTCATAGTATATGAAGTTACAGAATACTTGCTGTTTTCCAGCTTTTTTTTTTTTTTGAACACAACCTTCTGTGGAGCAAGATGCCAGTGTTGTTAGTTTTCTCAAACTATAATGGATAGCACAATTTTTATTACATGAGAAATTCTTACAGTGACGTCTGCTACTATAGTTTGAGACTTACCTTTGCCAAAGGCTTAAGAATCAGTTTAATCATAAAAGCAGTTTGTCAAAAGGGGGATACAGAATTTATGGAGATGTTTGTGAACACCCGTGCTGATGTCTGTTGTCACTAAGGAGTACATTATGGGCAAGACATGTTATTCAAAGGGTTTTATTTTTGGTAACCTATAAATAGAATAGGAGATGTGAGACCATAGATGCATGGAAATTTCCAAGTCTATTATAATAAGATGTGCCAGACATACTGGCCACACGGGTTATTCATAGATCATTGTATCAATAAATAATAAATGCATCCTCATATTACTAGCTTGCAGTATATGTTTCCTATGGGATCTGAAATCACTGGAGGTGGTAATTAATACAAATTGCCAATGCTCGTTATGCAGCTACCCAGCTCTTGAAGTTTTGCCCACGGAGAGGAAAAAGCATTGACCTAGCTGACTCAGAACAGATACTCCATAGAACAAACCATTAACAAACTTACCTATGGACCTACCAAGATGCCATGTGGATGGTCAGTAATATCCGGTAAACTGAGCATTGCCCGCTCCATCAGCGGGCCTGGCCAAGGGTTAACCAGAATTGCATTCTGAAGGCAAAACTAAGGGTCTGAGCTGGAACTCAGAAAAGCTGGTGGCCAGAGCAGCAATGAGTATGCACTGAGGTAAGGCTAATGATAGCAGAGACAGGGTCAGGACCAAGCACAGCTGCATGTTAATGAAAAGGGCAGAAGTGCAGTTAGCCCCAGAACTTGGACAATTAATATTTGAAACAAAACAAAACAAAACCCCCACACCAATAGAATAATAAAGGTGGCGTTTGAAATCAAGCTTAGTCTTTGACCTTTGCAGCACTTATGCTAAACATGGTAGCATGTGCTTAAGTATTTCAGGAGCCAGGGCTTCATTAAGGAATGGTGCAGGGGCAGACATATTTCTTGGTGATTTTTAAAATTGCTGTGCAAATCCATATTAGGAATTTTCCAATTTTAGAATATGTATCCTAACTGTAATTTTTAAAAAAATTGTACAGCCACTGATCTATTTTTTCCATACAACCTATCAGTCATGCATTTTTTCTTGTTATATATTACATTACTATCAAGACTTTTTAAAACCAATCAAAACTTTCATTTTAATTAATAAAATTATCAAAAAACATTTTTTCCTTACACTATGACTTTCCCTATTATTGAGAGTCTTCATCCTCAGTTTTAACTGGAAAACTCAAAAATAGTAAATGTTATTGGTCATGCTATTCAGCTGTGCGTGTATGGAACTTTTTCTGGTTGGCTGCATCTAGAGAAGCACCACAAATATAGCACAAGTCTCACTTTGGTGATTACTAATATCTTACTAACAGAGTGAACCAAAATTGTCTCATCTATTCTGAGTGCAGGGGGATGTTATACAGTAATGGATGCATAGATTACAGGTTTTCTATTTCATGGAAGCAATTTCTTGCTAGCAGATTGGTTCTGTTTGTATTCCCCAGGAACTATGCATATAGAAATATCTGTACAGTGATTGGCTGACAGACTGGGATAGCCAGAGTTATTTTGCAGTTGTTTTTCACTAAGTGTTCTGTGAGTATTGACAAAACATTTACTTTGGATACTATGATATTGTCTCCTCTGATAGACTCCTTGCTAGTTATCCTTCTAGGCATTTTAGTGCATCCTTCACCAGAACATTGAAGCACTGTTACTCAGCAGTACATTTTTGAAGTCACTTGCAAGCAACAAGAATTCATGACACCAGCAGGAAGCAGAAAGATTCCAAACTCTCCATGCAACAGAAAAAAAAATCTGCTGGAGAAACCACACTGAATTGAACATGAAATTACAACAGTTTTATATTTGAACCAGCCAATAGAATAGCAGGAATGTAATTCACAATAAGACCTGTAAAGCATTTATTCAGTTGTTTGCATTTGTGGAGTAATTTCTGTACAATGCTTCTGTTTCATCCCCCTTTTTTATGTTCAGTAGGTAGGGTTTTGCCATAAAAGCAAATGGACAAAACTTGAAAAATTTTTAGTCATTTTGAGTCATTTCTTCCTTTTGATACTGCTCCTTTTCCTTTCTACAGCTCAGGGCTCGTCACACTATGACAACTTTTCAGGTAGTTGTGTTTATGTTGCAAACTTGCGGTGCCTCCACCTATAAAATTGGAAATATGATACCCTTCTTCACCCTTTGTCTATCATGTCTTGGCCAGCAATTATCTGGGAGAGAAAACTATCTTGTGTGGTGTGCATGCAGCTACAATGGCCAATCACGGGTTGCTACATATCCTGAAGCATTGCAGTAAGGTATATAAGCATACCGTATTTAACATCAGTGCTTCTGAATGGCAGTGATAAAAAGTCACATTATTACAAGTTTTTTTGCTCAACTGTTTCCTCTCTCACTTTCCTTCCAGCGTTCAGAATTTGAAATGGCCCAGATGTGGAAGAAAGGCATCCTTCCAGGACGCTTCAAAGGGAATCACAGTAAGCCCACTCTCCATGCCCTACATGAAGCAGCCAGTCACATCTGACGCTGTACAGGTTGTTTGGGAGATGGGACAACAATGAGTCATCCAGAGCCACTTGGAAATTAAGCGGATTGTCACCACATATTTGAGCCATTAGATTTCAGAGACACATTTTTAACAATGCTCCTGACTTCAGAGTGCCGGACTTCAGAGTGCTTTACAAATATTAATTCATTAATCCCTAAGAAAACAAGTAATTACTAACTACACCTCAGAGATGAGTAACGGAAGGCAAAGTGAGATAAAGGAGTTAGACTGAATGATCACTCAAAGTCATACAAGAATAAAATATTCTGCCTCTCAGTTTTGAACCTTCATCAAGACCATTCTATTGTGGGCCACCTGGTCTAGAGAAACTAAGCTGCTTAGATAGGGTAAAGGAGCCTTTTAAAAATAAATGTGTGTGTTTGACTGGGGGGGGAAGGCCAATCCCACAAAAAACTACCCCAAACAAATCCTCCAACCCAACAAATTATATTTTCCATCTACAATTAGGCAGAGCTTGTGAACTAGGAGTATGCTGGTTAACGGACCATAATTTAAAGCTGAATCAAATCTATTGCCCAGAGCATTTGCCAGCTCAACTAGGTAAAGCAGTACAACTCCCAGAAGCAGGTGTTTAATAAAAGATCAGATGCTCTCTGTTCTGCCAGATTCCGAGCACCAGACTCTTCGACCCCTCGCTCCCAGGGTCCACCGCAACCATTTTAATTAGTGATAATTTACTGAAGCTCAGTTGAAGCTTAGCCATTTGGACTGCTGGTTCATGAAATAAAAATCATTGTAATCTGGGCAGCCAATAAAATGAAAAACTGTTTTAAGGAAGGCTGTTCAGCTTATTTCCCCCTTCCCACTCCCTACACCAACTTTCCTTTTGAAACAAAAGACAGGACTATGCAGCACTTTAAAGACTAACAAGATGGTTTATTAGGTGATGAGCTTTCGTGGGCCAGACCCACTTCCTCAGATCAATTTGTGGAAGAAAATTGGCACAACCATATATACCAAAGTGATACAATCAAAAAAAAAGTGATCACACATACAAATATCAAATCAGGTTTTAGAACGAGGGAGGGGTGAGGGGGGAAAGTTAGTGTCTGTGAGGTAATGATATTAGAGGTGATAATTGGGGAAGCTATCTTTGTAATGGGTGAGATAATTAGCATCTTTGTTAAGGCCCGTACGTAAAAAGTGTCAAATTTAAGCATGACTGACAGTTCTGAGGCTTCTCTTTGAAGTCTGGAGTTAAAATCTCTTTGAAGCAATATGCATGTTTTAAGGTCATTGAGAGAATGGTCAGTCTGGTTAAAATGGCAAGCAACAGTTTTCTCTCTGTGAAAGAGCCTGATGTCTGTTTTATGTGCATTGATTCTGTGGCGAAGTGTCTGAGAAGTTTGTCCAATATACATAGCAGACGGACACTTTAGGCACATGATGGCATAAATTATATTTCTGGATGAACAGGACTATGTGTTCTTGATGTTGTAACTGGCATGGTTAGGTCCTATAATGGTGTCAGCAGAGTAAATGTAGACAAAGCTGGCACCGGGGTTTGCTGCAAGGGAAAGTTCCAGGGTTGGTGTTAGTGTGGTATGTCCTGTGGTTGTTCGTAAGAACCATCCTGAGGTTAGGGGGTTGTCTATAGGAAACTATGGGTCTGCCTCCCAGAGCCTCTCAGAGGGTAGTATCCTGTTCCAGTATAGGTTGTAGTTTTGAAGGCATCAATCTAAAAATAAAAAATGATCAAATCTTGCCATAGATCAATGATAACTTCCATGGAGTTATTCCAGATTTACGTGGATGAGAGATCAGAATCAGTCCTAATGTCTCTGTGCCAATATGAACAGCATGCTGTTGGTGCTTAAAGGAAAAAACACTACATTATTATATAAAATATTTATTGTATACATAGAGATGTATTAACAAATATGTTTATGGTCCATCCATGCATTTCAAATGGCTTTACAAACAGATAGCTGGGTTTGTGATAAGAGTACTACAAGAACTGCCTGCCAACAAAGATAATGCTGGGAAGGAGCCTTGTGGTATAGACTGTACCAGGCAATGTCTACACTACAAAGATCTATTGAAAAACAGTATGCCAATTGAGCCCTGCAATTTGCATACCTTTTTCTGATAGTTTTTTCAGGAGAGGCTTTTCCAAAATTTGGCCCATCTACCCTGGGCCAGATTTTGGAAAAGCTTCCTCTTTTGGATGAGCCCTTCTTCCTCGTGGGAGGGGGAAGACAGGGCTTCTGAAAGAGCGCATCTGCTCTTCTGCCTTTTTTTTTTTTTTTTTTTTTTTTTTAAAGGCAGAAGAGCAGATGTGCTCCTTGGATACGGCAGAGTTTTTCCGGGATGCCAGAAGTAGTATCCCAGAAAAAACCTGTAGTGTAGACATAGCCCTAGTGACATAGCGAAAGTTAGGACAGAGATTCTGGAGGAAAAATTTAAACTGGGAGGTAAAAGATTGAAGTCTAAAACCACCATGTTGTTAGCCTCTGAAACGCTCCCAGTTCTAGCCACAGGGCCAGGCAGCCAGAATCACAATGTCTAAATGTATGGATGAGAAAATGGCGTAGTAAAAAGGAATTTAGATTTATTAGGAACCCAGAGAATCTTTGGAGAAGGACTGGCCTGCATAGGAGGGATGGGCTCCACATTAACCAAAATGCAACCAGGAAAATGACCAATCACAAAAACATCCAATCATCTGTGAGTGAACACTGTTTACAGAGCTGTCATTCCCTATCTGATCCATCAGTCTTCATCCTCAAAGGAAACCTGCACAACAAAAGCTTTTAAAAGATGAGCCTGGGAGCTTAAATTCCTAACTTTCCTAGATACTAAGAGTCAGTCTTACAGACACTGGATTTATGGATTAAAACCAAACTGTAACCCACTAACCCCCGTTTTGTTCTATCATTTCAGGCATGTTACAAGCCACTTCATTTTTAATCATTCCTTAAAATATGTCCTAACTACTTATGCTAAATTATCTTTTGATCTTGTATTTAGCTGTGACTCCATGGACCACAGAAAGAAAACCTCTGACTTGAATTATTTCTGTATAATCTCTCATCCCTCTTTCCATTTAGGAAAAAAAATGTACATTTATTGTTCCCCGTTCAGAAACTATTTTCCATAAACAGTCTAACATTGCTCCCACCTACACAAAGCTAATTCTTAAAGATGCACATATATATTTTATGAAGATCTATTTCTAAATAAGCCTTCAGATATTTTCCCACTCTAATACAATCATGTTATTTACGTAGTTCTATTTATCACAGATAATTGATATCCCTTATATACAAAGTATTTATAGTGTGTCTTCATAACTTGATTAAACACTTCTATAGGCCACTAAAGTGAATGCTCAGGCAATTACAGACATTTCAAGTTAAGGAGTCAGAAGAGACTAGATTTTCTTTAAAATGTTCTGTTTTATGGTAACTGATGTTCTTTTGATATTGAAAGAAAAAAAGGAGAGATATGAACTTGGGGGTTTACTCCCTATCAGCTACATAGATATGCTTACAAGTATTAATATTAAGGATCTTCAAATTCTGCATATTTATCTATGAAACTAAAGAATAAAGTCACAACTTCTTGTCCTATTGTTATATTTGTTTGGGTTTTACACACTTCTTGGAAGCAGAGCATTTTTAAACATTAATTTGGTGTCAAACATATTCAAGATCACAGATGTGAACCTGCACTTAAGATCACAGAGTAATAACCATACCATTGGTGTCTCTATAAACTCAGTCATACTTTTAGATTTTGCTTGCTTTTAAATAGGTATGGGAGAATGCAGCCATGTTTTGTTTTACCACAGCCTTATTTATCAAGTGTTCTATTTCAAGTGACAAGAATCAAAGACAAACTTCCAAAATAGGGAGTATTTGACATTTTCCAAGATTTCCTGTTCACTTTTTATTTGTATTTTGGTGGGCCTCACTCTGGTCCCCAATGTATTACGCAATATACAAAACACAGAACAGACCAAGTACACAATGAAAAACACTTAGGGCACTTCTACACAGCAGGGCTAAAGACGAAATAAGCTACACAACTTCAGCTAAGTCAATTGCATAGCTTAAGTCAAAATAGCTTATTTTGGCTTTTGGCACTGTCTACACAGCAGGAAGTCTGAGAAAGAGCACTCTTCTTCATTCTTCCCTTACTCCATGTAAAATGAGGGTTACAAGAGTCAGAAAGATTCCAGGGCTGGTTACAGGTCAACATTATTTTGACATGTCATAATAACTGCGTGTAACGTAGACATGGACTATGTATTTTGGAATTATGTCAGATATTCAGAAATAACACTGCTATACAGACTTATCCTTACAGGCTAAGGATAAGGCAGTGGAAACGTGCCAATAGACATCTTGGGTAACATGGGATAGTTAAGTATTGATAAGTTATTACATTTCAGTTAGGCACGCTATAGGTATCATGGACGCAAAAAGCCACACTCCAGCATAACCCAAATACACAGAGTGTGCTGTAAACCAATCCTGTGCAATACTAACGTATTTCTAGGAGTATATTTTACAGGGAGCCCTTGACTTCACAACTTACCATGTTGGTTTCAACGTGGTGAGGCTCAGTCCCACAGTGGAGGGGGATCGTTGTTGAGTTATGACATTTCAACTTACAAGTCAATTTATAGGAACCAGTTGTGTGGCAAGTCTGAGTACTGCCTGTACATCAGCCACAAGCACAAGTAAAAATGTATTTTTGCATTTTCTTATGGAAGAAAGATTCATAAGAGTGTACAGACTTTCAGGCCAATAATAAACTATACAAGTGAGCTTGGTATTGATAAATATCCTAATTTTAGATTCTTTCTGGGGCTGTCAGTGTATCCTTGGCAAACTAAATAAAAATAAAAAGGAGAAAAAAAACCCCCACAAGATTTATCACATAAATTTTGTAACCCAGTCTGAAACTGCCCCCCCCAGAATTGAAACACCACCTTCCTTGTGAAATGGGTATCGACAGCACAGGCCCTAGACAGACACACTGGTTCCACTCACTGTTAACATTTTAGTTTTCCTTTTTTCCAGCCTGGATTTGTTTAGCTTCAGTTTCCAGGCATTAGATCTTGTCTTTTTTTCCTGCTAGATTAAAAAACCTTTTATTACCCAAATTTTGATCTCTCTGAAGGTATTTATAGACTGATCGAGTCATCCATTGATATTTTCCTTTGTAAGGTAAAAAGATTAAGTGCCAAGAATCTATCACTATAAGGCAGTGGTCCCCAACCTTTTTGTAGCCAATAGCACATTCATGTTTTCAGAAGAGTATATTTGTACATTAAATAATACGAAAAACATCATATTTAATATTACATAATATATGAATCCATAAGATAAAAAGGTAATTTTACATGTAAAATGTATGTATTAAATTATTCAGCAATTATTTGGCCCCCCTTTGGAGAAAAATAGAAAAAAGGCATCAAATGCTCACATTGAAGGCTATTTTCATATTAAATGTGAATTGGGTAAATTTGATAGAAACTTAATTTAGTTGGATAATTTTTATTTTAATTATATTGTAATTCATTTTTAAACAAAATTCTGCATTAATAAAAGGGATGTCCAAATGTTGAGTTAAAAAAGCACCCTCCCCCCCAAAAAAATCATGGCACCTTTAAATCTCACACTCCCCATCCCCACCATCTGCTGCCATGTCTCCTCCCCTTGCTCCATCAGCTCCCCTGGTGCCCCCCAGCCTCTCACCTTCCTCTGCTGTCCTGACTCCTGCCCTTCTCACTGCCCTCAGCCCTCCTGAGACCTGCCCCCTCCACCAGCCCTTCTCTCCCCCGTGCCCACTCCTCCAGTAGCCCCACTCTGATCTAACACCTCCATGTGAGCTACCCCTCATCTAACACCTCCCTCTACACACCTACCCTGCCTCTCTCCTCTGGTGCTGGTCCCTCCCCTGCAGGTGTCTGCCCTTCTGCTTCACCCCCAGAATCCCGGCACCCGCACCTTCCCTTAGCTCTGCACCCTCCTGGTGCCTCCCCCTTCCCTCACTGCTCCTGCCCACTTTGCTCTATTTTTCCCTGATGCCCACCCCCTCACCACCCTCTGGCCCCCATTCCTTTCATGCCCCTGTGCCCTCTCTCATGATTTGCTCCATCCCTGCCTTCAAGCCCTCTCCCAGCACCTCCCCTTCCCCCCTCTAGCCTCCAATGACCTTACCCTCTCCTCTCCCAGCATCACCCTGTCCCCCTCCCACTGACACCTCCCCTCCTGCCCTTTTCCTCATTGTCTCCACTTGGCCCCCTGGCATTTGTCTCTCCTCCACGCGGTCCCTTGGTGCCTTACCCTTTCTTCTCCTGACCTGCCCCCCTCCCCTGAGCACAAGCCCCTTCCTCTCCCACCCCTTCCCCCTATTTTTCCCCACACCACCACCTTCTGCCTTCCAGTTTGAGTCTGTGATCGGGCCCAGCCCCAGCTGCTTCCGTGACCCGAGACCATGTGCTGGGCCTGGAGCTGGGCCACATGGTTTTAAAATTTAAAGTCCTGAGCTGTGACATCACGGCACGCCTGGTGTCTCCCCCCTCTCAGCTGTTGCGTGGGCGTTTGAACACACCGCACATGTGCTCCTTCGGATATCTTGCGAACCTGGCGTCTCCCCTCTCAGCTGTTGTGTGGAGGGGGTGCGCGAGACGACTGGAGCGAACGCATGCTGCCGCGCAACAGCTGAGGGGGGAGACGTGCAGTTCGCAACACTTCTGAGGGAGTGCATGCGTGGCGTGTTCACTGCGCATGCGCTCCCTTGGATGTCTTGCAATCCAGCATCTCCCCTCTCAGCTGTTGCGCGGCAGCATGCGCTCCCTCCGATAGTTGGCACGGGTGCACATAAATGCCCCCGGAGGGCGCCATGGCATCCATGGGTACTGCATTGGGGACCCCTGCTATAAGGCATGTTTTCTAGTCCCTTAAATATTCCTGTGGCTCTTCTCTGAACCCTCTCCAATTTATCAATATTCTTCTTGAATTGTGGGCATCAGAAGGGGACACATTCCAGCAGCTGTTGCACCAGTGCCAAATACATAGGGTTATATAATCTCACTTTTTGTGTGTATATACCTAAGAAATGTATTTGCACTTTTGGCCACACTGTTGCAGTGGTAGCTCATGCTCAATAAGTTAGCCACCCTGACCTGCAAGTCTTTCCTTTCAAGCCACATTGTGTATTCAACCCATGGGGCCTTCTTTCGTGATTGCAGCATTTTTGGCATCTAGTACAGTGTTCTTAAACAGTTCCAAACTGTTGTTCAGATTTGTCTTTTCCCAACTTATCTAGCTCAATTTCTTCAGTGTTGCAGAAATGGTCCTTTTAAGGCCACCAGTGTTTATATTGGCAGTTTCATTTTATTCTCTGTACATATTATAAATACGATCAAGTGACAGATCGCTTACACATAACATACCACCATTTTTTTAGCTCTACAATGAATTTCTCTTTATTTGTCAAGATGAAGTAGGATTCTCAGGAATCCAGTTTTTGACTGGTTGGAAAAAGTACCCTTGAGGTGCTGAGCAGATCATTAAAAGATCTGGTTGGCAGTGCAGTGGGGACAGTGCTAAGGCAAGTTCCCTTCCTGCTCTGGTTCCATATGACTGAAGTGACTTCCAGTTCCCTGATGCCTCTAGCCTTGTGGGTGTGGGGGGGGAGAAGGACCATGTGTTGCCCCACCCCAAGTACCAGCTCCACAGCTCCCATCGGCCAGGAACCATGACCAATGTGAGCAGCAGGAGTGACACTTGCAGGCATGTGGAGTCTTGCTTGAAACCTAAAATGTTCCTAGGGCCACAATAGCCTGCTTCCTGGGAGCTGCGGTAAGCACCATCGGGACACTGCACCCTGATCTCCTTCCCTACCTCAGAACTAGTGATGTGAAGTGAGACTCTTCTCTGGAGAATATTCTCCGAGAATGAGAATATTCTCCAAAAGATTATTTCCCGAGAATTTGAGAATTTTTCATTTCCTCTTGAAATAATATATTGTATTCAACTTTTAGAACACCCTGAATGCTAAAGAGCTTTCTTATCATTCAAGATAGTTTGAGAACATTCTAGAATGTTCCAGACTGTTATGGAACTTTCTAGAACATTCATGAATCAGGAATTCTGACTTATGAAACTTCCTGGAAGCATCACAAAGTATATAAAGAGGCAACACCACATTTATTCTCTTTTGTTAAAGGTGTAATTGTGTTTTCATCAGTATAAAAAGAAGAACTAAGCCTAAAAGTGATGCATGGGATTATTTCCTTCATAAAACAGTTAAAGACAAAGTGTTATATGAATGTAAGTATTGCAAGGCTAAATACATCAGAAATGCGACAAGGATGAGAAAGCATATTTCCAATTGTCTGAAGACTCCAGCTTACATCAAGGAAAAGGCAACAAAATTCTCAGAGTCTAGAAGCAAATCACCTCAACTATCAACTGCATCAACATCTACAGAACACTGTGATAGTGCTAGTGAATTTACATCACCACCTTCCACATCTAGTTCAGCCAAGGTGTCTCACTCTAAAAGTCACTACTTTGATTCTATGAATGAAACGGAAAACAAAGTTTTGTATTAGTTTTTTGCACGAGCTATATTCTCATCGGAATCGCCTCTTTCACTGGTTGAAAACGGAGATTGGATTACTTTCATGCAAAAATTAAGACCCTCTTACAAGATGCCATCCAGGTACACGCTTTCTAACATACTTTTGGAAGCTGAATATCAACATGTTGATGCTCTTATAAAAACAAAAATTGCTGAAGCCTCTTCTCTTGCACTGCAGTGTGATGCTTGGAGCAACCGAAGAAATGAATCTGTTATAAATTGTATTATATCAACACCCCAACCAGTGTTTTACAAGATAGTGTCAACCGATGTTGAACACCATACTGCTGAGTATATGGCATTCCGTATGGAAGAAATAATGACAGAAATAGGCATTGAAAAATTCGGTGCTATCGTCACTGATAATGCTGCAGCAATGGTGAAATACTTATCAATGCTTAACGAAAAATACAATCACATTGCTATGTACACTTGTGCTGCTCATACACTAAATTTGTTAATTGGTGACATCAGTAACTTAAAATCTGTTCAAGAAACTGAAGCTACCTGTAAAACTATTGTGAAGGAAATTAACAAAGTGCAAGTTTTACGAGCTCATTTTACTGCATTTCAAAAAAGAAAAATCCAACTTGTGCACTTAAATTGCCAATTAAAACTAGGTGGGGTTCCATTTTATATTGTTTATTTCATATATTGAAATAAAAAAATGTCTTAAAATGCCTTGCTGTCCATGAAGATTTACAGACTACACTGAGTAAACGTACCAGGAATTCAATCCTGGATAAAGATGTATTTTGTGTACGGGTCCAAAAACTGCATGCACTGATAAGTCCTGCTGTTAAATGGATTATGCTGCTTGAATCTGACCAGCCAAAAATGAGCAAATTTCCTGAATGTTTCAGGGAATTAAGCGATCATTTTGATTGGATTTTTGGGAGGTAGCCTCTTACCAAACAAGAAAAACAGGAGGTGATGAAAAGTTTTGAACAAAGAAAAGATATGGCTCTAACAGACATTCACTATGCTGCAAATATTCTAGATCCAAAATTCAATGGTGAGTGCCTTACTAGAAATGAATACAAGGAACTGAATTCATCGATAAATTAGTCACAAGAATGTATGGCACTGATCACTCAAAGCAAAAGTCATTGCAGAACATCGTGCTAAAGGTTTTTTTGGAAAATCATATGTAACAAAATCAGCTGGCTCAGATGCCGTAACATGGTGGAAAGGTATTTGCTATGGGTCAAAATTAGGGAAAGCAGGGATCAACATATTGAATGTGCCACTAACAATGGCAGCAACTGAAAGAAGTTTCAGTACTTACAGTATCATTCATAATGCAAAAAGAAACAAGTTAACACAAGAAAGGGCAGGCAAGCTGACATTCATAGCCCATAATATAAAGCTTCTTAAAAACCCAAATGATACTTTCGTTGAAATCCCCAAGAGAAAAAAGGACACAGAACCAGAGAAATGAGGAAGAAGAAATTGATGATGCTGAAGAGAGAAAGAAGAAGAAGTCGAAGAAGAGATAGAAATATATGGGTCAGATTCGGAAAGTGCAGATTCTGATTACACTTGTATTCAATCCAGAAAGTTAAAAATATTTGTATCTTACAACAGAAGATTTGTAATAAAAGTTCTAGTAATTTAAACCTCTGTCTTTTTTTCTTTACTTTCCCGAATTTTCATTTTAACAATTGGAAACTTTCATGATTCTTGAAGTTTTATTAAAGAAAGACATTATTATAAATAGTAAAATTCTTTAAAAACTATTTAACAAGTATTTAAGAGAAAATTCTCAAAAATTCTCGCATTGGAGAATATTCTCAAGAACATTCTTGAGAATATTCTCCGAATGTTTATTCCCAAGAATTTAATATCACTACTCAGAACCCTCTTCCAAACCCCAAGCCCCTCATCCTCAGCCCCAATTCAGAGCCCATCCCCCAGATAGAGTCACAACCCCCAGGCCTAGCCCAGAGAAAGTGAGTGAAAATGGTGGAGGGAGTGAGCATGGGGTGGGGCCTCAGAGAATGGGTGTGGCAGGAGTTTGAGCCAAAAACTCAAAAATGTTTTTAAGTACATCAGAAGCAGGAAGGCGGCTAACCAACTAGTGGGATCCCTGGACAATCGAGATGCTGAAGGAGCACTCCAAGATGAGAAGGACATTGCAGAGAAGCTAAATGAATCCTTTACTTTGGTCTTCACATCTGAGGATGTTAAGGAGATTCCTACACCTGCTCTGTTCTGTTTAGGTGACAATTCTGAGGAATTATCCCAGATTGAGGTGTCATTAGAGGAGGTTTTGGAACAAATTGATAAGCTTAACAGCAACAAATCACTGGGACCAGATGGCATTCACCCAAGAGTTCTGAAAACTCAAATGTGAAACTGTGCAACTATTAACTGTGGTTTGTAACATATCCTTTAAATCAGCTTCTGTGCCCAATGACTGGAAGATAGCTAGTGTGAAGCCAATTTTGAAAAAGGGCTCTGGAGGTGATCCTGGCAGTTATAGACCAGTAAGTCTAACATCAGGACAGGGCAAATTAGTTGAAACTCCAGTAAAGAATAGAATTGTCAGACACATAGCTGAAGATAATTTTTTGGGGAAAAAAAGTCAACATAGTTTCTGTAAAGGGAAATCATGCCTTACAAATCTGTCATTGGCCACTGTTGGAAGATAGGATACTGGGCTACACAGTCCTTTGGTTTTACCCAGTACGGCCATTCTTATGTTCTTATGAGTGTTCAGTTTTGTGCAATTAAAAAATGTTGATAACCCTAAAACAATTTAATGTAAAATTCCCTCATGTTGGATCCAAAACTTTTGGGATTAGGAACAAGTCATCTGTAATGTTTAGAAATTCTGAAGATGTTTTAGGATCAGCGGTATGAGACCTCCACGATGAGCTATATAGATTGAGTTACCCCATGACCACACAGCTTTTTTCCCCCTATTAATTATATATGAAGTATGCACAGAGATGATCATCCTATTCCTTACTGAAATTTGGTAGCCACCACAGACCAGTTAATTCCCCATCTCATATTCTTCCCTCTTTGGACATCAATCCATAAGCATTCAAGACCATTTTCTTCTGAGTGTCAGTGGCTGAGTTGACAGGTAATGTCATTTTTGATAAATTTCATTATGTGGCATCATGACATGCACATGGATCATCAGCAGATGGAATCTTTAGCTCTACCTTGCAGACCTCTGGCAAGTGAGCTAACAGTATAATTAGTGATACAACTTTATGGACTCTTCCTTTTCAGATAAAAATACTGTGTAGCGCAGTATAGTAGGTTTGGGTATTTTAGACATAATTTTGTTTGTACATGTGTGTTTTGAACGTGATGTCAATGTTGTGGGCTTTATTCTTACAGTAGAAAAACTTTCAGAAAAATAGGTTTTATTGCACTTCTTCAGACCTACTGCTGCATCTACAGCTGTCACACGTTCTGTCCCAAAGGAGCTCAGCAGTCACATGTTCTTCTATGTAGAATACATGCCAACTTGTCTCCAGCAATCCAACAGTTAATATACTAATAGGAGAAGATAGTTGTTGGACCATCAATGTGTCGGGTGATATATCTATTGGTCTTCTATATGCTGAAACAGCAGCTATTTTTTAAAGAAAGAAAAGGTCTGATAGCCTTATCACATGATTTACTGTAAAAGTTTATTAAATACAGATTGTAGTTCACAGTATCCCTTCAGGGGAAAAAGCTACATATTCAGACTCCCTTCTGTTAACCTGATAAGATCTAGCAAGCAGTGACTAGCAAGTGGTGACTAATTATATGTGATTTCTTAAAGTGGTAATTATTTGATTCCTGATTTAGTAATCTATAGTACAGATTATGGAATGAATTCAAATGGGCTCACCAAGTCATTGTGGGGTGGGGGAAGGCAGCCCATTTCTACTTAATATTTCAATGTTTAGAATCTGTCCTAATTAATACCTGATGACAAGTTATCTGATTGCTTCAGAAAGAAAACCAAAGGCTGAAAATCTATCTGAATTTACATTGTTAGAGCAACTGGTTATCCAGGTTAATGCTATGCATTAGATTGTAAAGCCACTGTAATGTAACAGTTCATTACTACCTCTTTCTTTTTAATGTTCCAGTGTGGATGACCCAGTTGGCAGTGTCCCATATTTGTGCTGTGATTAATATTTTTCTGTAATTCTGGGAATGTGAAAAAACACTTTGGTGGTAAGGCCAGTGTCATATTAACAAAGGAGACAAAGAGAAATGTTGTAAGAAAGAAAAGGCTACCCCAGGCCACTGTCCCTGACCTTTTCAGTTTGATTGTAACTGACAAACAAGCTTCTTTAAAGTCAGTCCAATAATTCACATGAACATTAAAATTCAAACAATTATTTTAAATTAATTTGATTTTTCCAATCATGTGGCCTATTTATTGTCTGCTTTTGAGGCAGCGTGGACATATTGGTGTCACTTCCATGTCTAATCTATTTCCTTTCTCAGCCATTGGCTCTAATGCACTAGCACATAGCTGCAATGTTTGAGTTGCAAAAGATGGAACAAAATATTTAAATTCAAACAGAATTCTAACTGGCTTTCTGTAAGTCAGAAATATTTGTTTATTTCAGATTTTCTAAAACCGTACTTCTATAAAACTTCAAATTAAGCTTTAAATATTAACTCAACTGAGTAGTGACTCTCCCTATTCTTATTCTAACTTCATGCCTTTTCCAATCAAAGCCTGATCCCCTTTTGTTTCAGAAGCAAAATTTAGATTTCTTGTGTAGTCAAACACACACACACACACACAGTGTAAGTTTTGTAGTGCTTTACTCACTCTAGTTTTAAAATGTTCTTTACAGTAGCTTTCGTCATTTCCCTTCAGAACCTACTTCACAATTTAAAAAGATTTCAGTTAAGATGTGTTTAGCATGAGGCTCCAGTTTGACCTTTAAAACCAATATGGGATATTTTGATATTTTAGAGTAGGAACACCTCCCCCCCCCACACTCATTTAAAAGAAAAAGAACTTCTGACTATCAGCTCAGATATTGTTCCATGAACGAACCCAGATCTGATCTATTCTTTCCAACTATGAATTTTGATATCAGAGTAAATCTTTGCTGGTCCTGGTCTACTCTCAGAAGGTAATATCAATGTCCCCACTTGCCTCTAGTAGTCAATATCGTTCTCCAGTCTGTCAGTATCTCAGACAGTATAATTTCTTAAACAAGCTGTCACCTATGTTCACAGATGCCTAACAAATGTTTAATCTGCTCTGCTATTGAAAGGAAGACTACCTGCTCCTCTCTTTTGACACCCAACTTCAATATATAACATTGAAGAAAGAATACACTTTTTTCCCCACAATCTCTCCCCAAATAAATGAGCTTTGGAAAACCAGCATGTTTTGAGATAAGAAAATGAAACTTTCATCAGCATGGCAAAAACGACAACAGTTACATTTTACTTTGCAACAGGCAAGACCTGAGCTAGCATTGCATCACATAGAAAAACCATGTACAGAAAAGGCAGTCAAACTTTGTCGGGAAATTGCACAAGGAGGAGATGGAAGGAACAGAAAAAAAAAAAAAAAAAAAGGATATTCAGCCCAACAATCTGCAACAGAATGTGGGCACTGGACATTCACCAACAGAGAGGCCAAGAAATAGCTCATCCATTTATATTACAACACACCTGAAAAATGTGTCTCAAGGATTATGCACACACAAAAACTGACCTAATTTATTTACAACCACTTCATTTGTTGATAAGCAATAAAAATATGAAGAGACTAAATGTTAAACTCAGAGGGTTTTTAAGTTTTGCTTTTTCTTGCAGGCAACATAATTATAAGAGTAGTAGATACAAGAAACTGAAGCATTGGAATAGAGCATAAACATTTCTCTTGAATGTTCATTTACAGGAGGTTTAACCAGTATATTTGGAAGATGTTTTATGCTCCAGCTTCCTCCATTTAGTAGCAATACCTATAAAGCAAATACAGCAAAAAACATTGCATCTCAGCTAGTCATTTATTTATTTAGCTCTATTTTACCCCTAGATATCGTCTAAGAGCCCAGCAAGCAGGGGAAAGGGTTAGAAATGCTGCTAGACAACACTGACCTCCAGTGGTCCACAAATTGTCTGGTTCGGCACCAGTCAGGTTCCAAAGGTGCTGGACTAGAGAGCTTCAACCTATATTAAAAATGGATTCTATAACCCATTGTGTACAGGGTTATAGAACTTTTCACCTATAAAGGGTTACCAACTTCAATGAGTCCTGAAATCCAGATAGTACATCGCTACCATATGACAATGGCAAACCTATCTTCAATTAGTTTAATGGCCTCAGTCCAGTTTTTTGGACAAGTGTTCCCATAGCTAATATTAGATTCAATCTGCAGACACGCCAAGGATTGGATTGCCATGGATCCTTGTGTCACGTTTCCATTAGTGATATGTCAAAAACAGAAATGAAGCATAATGCTGAGCACTGCGTGGGGGGGGGGGGGGGGGGGAGAATTGTATTGTCATGGACCATGGGGGACACACTGCCTGGATAGAGAACTTCAGTCTCCTAGATTTTAAACCACTCCTTCCATTTTTATTTGATTTTAAAAATACTGTATGCTAATTCACACAATGTATTGTGCTGTATGCTCCACATGGCACCTGCTGCTGTTAGCTTCCTGTAAGATATTATATACCCTGTGCAAAACTAGACCATTTGCCTGCACATTCCCTCCAGCATTAATCTAGATGTCTAATAGAAAATATTGCAGCTGGCAAGTTTAGAAATCCTCTCTTTGAATATCATCTGGATTCAGGCAGTTTCAATCAAAAGGTGGGTAGCCAAAATAATACCATACATTTGCTGCCACAGGACAGTCCAGAGCTGCCATAAATTAAACACCACTATCCATCATTCTTCTAATCTGTATAGCTCTAGCCCTTAGTGGCAAGGGTTTGATTTGCACATGTACTATAATACTTTTAACACTTCCTTGTGGCTATGTTGTGTCAGGGACACAAAAAATATTGTAAATGGATTAATAAATGTTGACCCTCCCCCATTAATAATAATAAGACAAGCGCCGAGAGGCATATGGCAGTTCTGTTCTGCGTGGCCATTCCTACACAGATTGAGGGCTGTTTGAATTAATTTGCTATCACTGCACATCGCCCACCAGCCAGCAGCAGATTCATCACCAAGCAAATGCAGTGGGGGGGTAGAGTGGAGATAGAATGCAGAGAAAAGATAAACAGGTTCAATGCCAGGGATCTTAATGCATTTAAGAACTTTGTTTGAGCAAACAATGTCCACAATCAGCTCCAAGAGTGACTTGTTCATTCTGTGGCTCACATTTGTGCTAGTGTCCTATGGCAGGGAGGACATTACCACATTAATACTGTGCTTGTGCCATTCAGTATCTCCTTGTTCAGGACACTTAGTTTTCAGCACCCCTGCTTTTAGGTTAATAAAATGCATGTGCCAGAAAGAAAAAAACAAACAAAACAAAACAAACCAACCAACCATGGATCAAAACATTATTATGGAATCAATTTCAGAAATACTCATCTATTGCCTAGGATGCTGGTTTATGTTTTTCAAGGAGTCATTATTACTGACACAAGAGATAACTATGCTACTGCACAGGAAAGATGGCAAATCTGCTGTCTTAACCAGGGAGATCTTCAATTATTTGAAACTTTTTTTTTTTTTTTTTTTTTTTAAAGAGGCCTACACAAAATGGATACTAGGGCAAATTGCAGAAGCATTACTATAAACAAACAAACGTAGGCAGGACAAGACACAAAACAAGATAAGTCAGCTAGAGAGGTCAAAAGTAACAAGAAAACATTCCACAAAACAAGACCAGGGACAGGGTAAGCCCATTACTCAGTACGGGTGGAAACAACGCATCAGAAAATATAGAAATGGCAGGAATGCTAAATTTCTTTACATGTTCACCAAAAAAGGTTAGTAATTATCCAACATCTAACAGTAAATGCCAGTGAAAATGGAGTAGACTCAGAAGCTAAAATAGAGAAAGAACAAAAGTTATAGGTTTTCAAGTCTTTGCCTAGGAAGGAGTACTGCAGAAAGGAATCTGGAGGGCATAGTAGATCACAAGCTACGTGAGTCAGAGTAACACTGTTGCAAAAAATGCAAGCGTTCTGCAATGTACTAAACGGAGTGTTGTAAGCAAGGCATGAAAAGTAATTCTTCCGCTCTACTCTAAGTCTCAGTTGAAACAGTGTGTCCAGTTACGGATACTACATTTCAGGAAATGTGGACAAATTGGAGAAAGCCCAGAAAAGAGCAATAGAAAGATGTAAAGGTCTAGCAAACGTAACCTATGAGAGAAGGCTGAAAGATCTGGGTTTGTTTTAGTCTGGAAAAGAGAAGACTGAGGAAGGACATGATAACAGTTTAAGGACATAAAAGGTTGTTACAAGGATGAGAGAGAAAAATTGTTCTCCTTAACCTCAGAGAATAGGACAAGAAACAATGAGCTTAAATTGCAGGAAGGGAAATTTAGGTTTGACAAGAAGTTATTCTTAATATCCAAGTGTTTATGCACTGAAATAGAGTACCTAAGGCAGCAGTGGAATCTGCATGATGGGAGATTATTAAGAGCAGTGTAGACAAATATCTGTCAGGGCTGGGCTGGATAATACACAGTCCTACCAGTTCAGTACAGGGGACTGAACTAGAGGACTTCAAGTAGTGTGTCTAAAATGGTATACATGTGTAATGCTGACAGACTCTGGTTCGAGGAGGGGGCATGATTGAACCTGGCACTTGAGGCTTAGTGTATGAGCTTCTACTGCATGAGCTCAAAGGCACATGGCTCTTAGCCAAGACTGTAGCAGACTCATTCTCCAGTTGGGCTATGTGCCACACAAAGGGCATAACATAGCTGGGTACACAAGTATAAAGGCAATATGGTCCCATAGACTTAGGCTGTGTCTAGATTGCATCCCTCTTTTGAGGGAGGGATGTAAATTAGGTACTTTGAAATTGCAAATGAAGCCGGGGATTTGAATTTCCCGTCCTTAAATTTCATAATCACGTAATGGCACTCTTTCAAAAACACGCTATTTCGAAAGTAAAACCTCGGTTTAAACAGGATCTTTTGAAAAAGCCTTCCCTTTTCGAAAGAACTGTGTCTAGACCATGGTTTTACTTTCAAAAAATAGCACGTGTTCGAAAGAGCACCATTACGTGATTATGCAAATGAAGCACAGGAAATTCAAATCCCAGCTTCATTTGCAATTTTGAAGTGCCTAATTTATATCCCTCTGTCGAAAGAGGAATGTAATCTAGACACAGCCTTAGGGTATGTCTACATTGCATTCCTCCTTTGAGAGAGGAATGCAAATGCAGACAAACAAAATTGCAAATGAAGCGCGGATTTGAATTTCCTGTGCTTCATTTGCATAATCACGTCCAGCTGCTATTTCAGAATACCCTATTTTGAGATTAAAAGAACGCTGTTTAGACCCGGTTATTTCGGGTCCAGGTGTATGGTCATATGTCTTTCTAGCAGCAACTACCTTCTAGATTTACAAGCAATACAAGGCTGTTTACAGCTGTTGAGTTGATTACCAAGCTATTAGGCTTCCAAGGAATATTTAGAATTCTTAATTAGCAAATTTAGAATTATAAAGAGATTCACAATTAATATTTCTAACTTTAGATACAAAAATGATACATGCACAAAAATATGAACAGATTCAGCAGATTATAGCATTAACACCAATAGGTTACATGAGATTTTTTCTAAAGCATCTTTGAGTTATTCATATTTGTATTCAAAAGCCAATTTTCATAAAGCATGTGGAGGACAAATGCTTCTTTAAAAGTTTGGCACATATTTTCATGTAAGGCATAGTGGTTTTCCCAAATGATCATTTCATTTCTGAAAGATGTAACAGTCAAGTTTTCTTTGACTAACATTATCCAAGCTGCATGATCAATTGGCCTAAGTTTCCAAATCAAAGAACTAGAAAATGGATTTTTATGTCTCTCTAAAGAGGTTATTTGTCAAGTATAAATTTGATTCACCTCAAACAGGATTATGTAGATCAGAATAATTTGCTCTGGAAAAAAAAAAAAAAAAAAAACAGTTAAAAAGTTTTTTTATAATATGTAATACATGTGTTTTCACAAAAGTTATAAAGTACTTTATGACAAGGTTACAAAGGATATTTTGTACATAATAATGAATGCAATGATTTTCTCAAAAATCATGCTAATAAAGGAGCGTTAGACCCAATCAGAACATCTATAGAAGCCTTTGGGAGAGAAAACCTCCAATCTACTATAAGGAGGAGTATTGCTGTCATTCAGATTAGAAGCAAAACCAAGGTCTTTATCCTTCTGAATTACTAAAGGATTCCACTGCAGATTTTGCAAAAGCAGCACTGTTAGCACCTATGTCTTAACTAATATACAGCTTGGGCAATTACATACAACCTGCCTAGATTCTTCTTATTGTTTGTTATCGTGTGATCTAATTCTCTCTCATTTCTTATCCTCACTGGCTTAATGTTAACCAGATGCTCTGTTTCACATCTAAAGCAGCTGAATTTCAGTGCTTCAGGGAAACAAGTGTAACTAGTTATAATAGTTATCATGGGACCTTTCAAGTTGAATGACAACCTGTAAATGATATTTATTAAATGAGAACACTGTAGCTGACAAGCAAGTATCTTGAAAATATCACATTTAAAAATAGGGCAGACCAGAAAATTTTTTTTTTCTCTCAAAACAGAGGTTTCAAAACCTGTTTTCATTCAACAGCAGAATAAAGCCAACGTCTTTCAAAGTTTTTCTTAAAAAAAAAAAAAAAAACCCACCACACACTTACTTTACCCAAAATAAGCAATAACCCAGTGATTGTCATCTGCCTAGATTTTGAGACACCCAGGTTCAAGCCTCATCTGGAGCAGATTTGAATCTGGGTCTTCTATGCCTCTGGGGAGTGCTGTAATCATTGGGATAATCTAATCTATTCTAGGGTAGATGGAGTCAAAAAATTCCCAAATATCTCATGCAAAAGATAGATATAAATTCCAGATCAAGCCCAGAAAAAGTGTAGAATAAAGTGCTTTAGTCTTAGCCTACTAACATCTTCTAGTTTTCATAGTAGATTAATGTGTTGTTATACTTCCAGAATCACATAATGAGCCTTCTACAGTTAAAAAGTACTTTCTCCATAGACTTTGTATGATCATTCTTCACTCCAGTCACATTCCAGTACTCTGTTCAAACTCCATGGGGATTAGAAAAGGAGGAGAACATATAATTTGTTCTATCTTCATGAACTCAGAAGGATTAATAGCACACTTCCTTGTTGATCCAAGAGGATTTCACAGAGCATGTAAGGAACTAAGGAAGAAATGCCCTAACATATTGTCTTGGGACTTTCATTGTTTTCAGATGGTGCTCTTTGCCCTACAGATTGGACAAGTTGCCAGTATCCTATAGGTTCCTCCAGGACAAATTTATGTTGCCCAATTAATTACTTCCCTTGTTTCTCTTTTCTGTATTATCTTTTAATGTTTTTTTTTTCCCCTGACACTTCTACAAAACATTAAGGCCTGTGCTTACATCTAAATCATATGCTATGTATACTTTGAAGTATATTTATCCATCTTATGAAATAGATGGTACAATTGTGCATTTCTGCCTCTGGTTTTATTTTAAATGAGAGAAGCAAATCAAAAGGGAATGCCAGAGCTCCCTTTTTCCTAAAGGTTTCTTCTATATTCACAACTTTCCCAACTTCTTTTTAAGTAAAAAAAATTAATTGATAATAAAATAAAGTCATTTTTGGATAGCATCTGTTTTTATTTGAAAGTGGATTTAGGTTTTGGCTCTCTCTTTTTCCTATTGTTGTGTCCCAATTGGTTTTCAATATTAGATGCTGCTCTTTTGGCTTCCAGGGGAACCAGAAATGAAATCAGAGAAGCATGTTCAGACAGACATTTTTTAAATGAAACATTTGGATTTGAAATTTTTTTTTTTTTTCAAAATGCAAAAACCCCTTTACAATATTTTTAATTGTATTTTCACTTAACCCGAAATAAAATTATGTTCTGACTTTTTTTCCTAACTGAAAACTCAAAAAATTGTATTGGCTAAACCCAAAACAATTCCCCTCCTCCAATTTTTCAGATTGGGCAGTGATAGGATCATCTCCTTCTGTCTCTCTCCCCACTTTGCTTCCATGCTATCTCCATACTGTATTCCCCCACACACCATGAATCTCTATTTCTTCTACCTCTAGTTTCCCATTACATTTTCCTATTGCCCCCAAAGACCACTAGTGGGAAAGAGCTGCTCCTGAAACTCTAATGTAGCTATCCCCTCAGCAGAGATCATTCAGTGATCACCCTTCATCCAGAGCCAATCCCTCACTCTGACTCTGCCTGAAAAGTTGCTCGTTGGAGTCTGTATGAACATTCACTAGCGGGGAAATCAAGGAAACTCAAAGATCAGCTTGGAGTCAGAAGCCAAGAACTTTCCAATAGTGACTAATGTGTATGGTTGTCTAGCTAGAGACATCCAAAGGGGTATAGTTTTAGAAAGTATTGAGCACCTGCTCTCAAAATGAAGACCTTATAAACGGGTCTCAAATTGGACATTTCAAAATGGAGGCTGGATGCCTCAACTGTCCAGCTATATCTATTTGCCAGAAGAACCAGAGTAGGGGATAAGAATCAGTTCCTTGAATCTGCCTTATACCTCTCAAGGAAGCCTCAGAACAGGTCTTCGCTATATAAATGTATGAACAGGAAAAGTTAATTCCCTATATCCCTCTGCTGATGGGAATGGTTTGTATTATTCTGAGGACAAGCCTATGTTCACCAATTAATAAAGCCAATTAGACAGACTGTTTAAGGTGGGTCTGTCATGGCAAATGCCCAGAAGAATCGATTATACAGGCTTTCATGATCTCCAACAACAGGGGCTTAGTGTGAGAATTATGAGTACTAAATTTCAAAGAACGTGGCACCTGCAGTGTATCCTAATATTCAGGACAGAATTAGAAGGTGGAGAATGGTTTCATTTCTAATAATTAAGGAGAGATACTGCAAGATGGTGACTTAGGGTATGTCTAGACTACATGCCTCTGCCAGCAGAGGCATGTAAATTAGACATACCGACAGTCACGTAAACAAGGCATAAAGGATCAGTCGGCAAAGGGTTTCCTTGCCGACCGATACGCATCTTGACTGCCACGTTGTGCCGATGATCAGCTGAGCCGGCACAACGCGGTGGCCATTTTTATTTTAATGAAGCGGGGGGATATTTAAATCCCTGCTTCATTGACTATGTCTGTATGTCTAATTTACATGCCTCTTCCGGCAGAGGCATGTAGTCTAGACATACCCTTAGTGCCACAGGAGATATTAAATAAACAAACATAAGAATGCTCATTAAAACTGTTACAGCATTTAGACCTCTGAGATTTACAATGACCTCTCTGTACATTAAGTGAGGGGGGCCATCATCTGCATTGTAGGAAAAGGTCATCTGGTCCCTTTATGGGCTTACTTTCTAGAAAATGACCTGCTGCAGCAATTTCAGAGCAGTCATTAAAGCGACACTGACCCATCCAACCAGGTGACCATGAGGGAGGGGGTACTACTTAGGTCCGCATCAGTGCGGGAAAAGCCCAATTTTACCTGGACCAGATGGAGCAGCAGGAACAATAGAAGAGCAAACTACACTCTGAGTCATTGTTCCACATGGTACTAGACTGGTGAGAACAGATAAGGGCCTAGACCCCTTCAAATCTACAGCCGCATCAGTACATGTGTTAAACTCCATCCACTTCACCTTCTGCTTCAAGTCATCAGTGCAGGGTCATGGCAAGCACGTCTAAGCAGAAGCAGCAGAGGGTTCTAAACATAGCCATGAGAAGGGTGAGAGGGTGAAGTGAGATTCAAGGGGCCATGGGTGACTGAGGGATGAGATTCTTGTCACATGGACAGGGGTTAGAGGATCCCAGGATGAACAGTCTACCAAATGGAATTCCCTCTGTAGGGATGAAACAGATACTGATAAGTGATCACTCCCAATGATGAACTAGCTGTTGGGGATTGGGGGAAGCCAACACAACTTAAGAACACAGCACAAACATATTGACTAATTTAGTATGAGACTTTCTTTTATAAGAACACACACCTTCAAACAAAGTCTACAGAAGAAGTGGTGGGCTTGCACCTGTCTTGAAGCTTGAAAGTCAAATATGACAACTGAAATTCAATTCTTGAATTGGTGCAATAGAAGACAACCCCCTACCTTTCCACCCACAGATATTTAGAACTATAGTTAGTTAACTTAGTGCTTGGACCGATCCCAACTTCTGCAACAGTGCACAAGAGACTGCCTTTCAAATTACCATTGTCTACCATGACCCATGTGATGAGGTGGTCAATGCTGACATTTTGAAAGACAATCCAATGTATAATTCTAAGTTAATTCTAATGTTTAAGAGATATTACATGTTTTACAGATGTTCCTTATGTTTAAAGTGGGGAATACCACTAGAACTACCACTCTCTAAAAATGGAATCAGCTTTCTAGGAGGTTAAATTATACAGATAGGAAGCCAATCCAGTTGTTAGGCAGTTGCAGTTGAGTAACAGTGTCGGCATCTAATCAATGCCAAGGTAGTGAACGTTTGTATTCTATGCCAGATGAAGCTTTCAAGTGCTGTTCAAGTATTCTTTATTTAGAACGCATTACAGTTATCTAGACATTTAAAAAAAAGTTTCAAAACTACCATTGTCTTAATGAATATTACCGTGGGATCTAAATAGAGCCAGATGTGGGGAAGTATTAGTGAATCAAAATGCTATAGACAAGCAATGGACTGTAAAAGTAAATGTTTCTTTCCCAAGAGAAAAATCCTTTAATATTGTTTCTAAAGTATGTTAAATATTCATTGTGCTGCCTTGAAAATTATATTTACATGAACAGTTATAGAATTTCAAACACTGCACTGCTGAATCTGAAATAATGCCATTTGAGACAGTAGGTACCAAGTCTAATTTAAGAGAAAAAAAAAGTGAAGCTAAACATAAGTCCGTCATCAAAAGCCTTGTATAAAAGGCTTCAGAAGAAAACAATTGGAAAAAAGGTTTTTAGTTACATAAAGAAGCTTTTAAGTCAGATTTTGGCTCCAATCACATTGCCTTTTTTATCTACAGTACACTAAATGGTTGCCTTGTTTTAAATAAGCATTTTGGCAGCATGCCAGATTAAGCTTCAGTGTATAACGTGTAAAGATAAATCGTCAGAATCAAGGGTATGCAGATGGAACTATGTTTACTAAAATGGTGCCAAATGTTGGTTTGTTCCTTTCTACTCCTGTAGCTCAAATGAGTCAGCACCAGTTCAGCTGAACCTATTGACACTCACCATTGGCAATGGCCAGTGTATGTGCTAATATAGATAAAGAACACAACCTCTTTCAAACTATTGGTTCACATATTCAGGCCTAGTAACCCTACTTACAGTCCAAAACCATGGCTCCCCCAAAAGATGTTCATCTCTCAGTCTACTGAACACAGTTTAGTCCAGATGGCATTTGTTTGGTATCGATTCCTATTCCCATATTCAACTGCTATACATCACAAAGCATTCATTAGGCTGAACAGAAACCCAGCACGTATAGAATTTTCAACCCATTTTAGTACCCTTATTTTCTGGAGTGCAAGGCACTTATTAAGCCAACCCAACTTCATCCCATAGCAGATTACAGATTTAAAAGCTCATGTCAAATTATGGTGGTAAAGCAGTAGAAACCTTTAAAGAAAGAGTTTTGAGGTTTAAGAATTGATCTGATGACTTAAAGATAACACCGACATGGAGACCTTATATCTGATTACACTCTATTATATTAGCTAAAATTAAAAGCCAAGCTGTATCATTACCACATCTGTCTACATAATACCGTATTTTGAAAAACAAATCTGTATACAATTTGTTAATTTGAATTCACAGGACTTCATACAAACTCCTCTCTTGCTGGGTTTCCTCTGTGCTTAGATTCTGAGTTTTATTTCACTTTTGTATTCAAAAGAATTGAAACCACCTGAAAGGCCATTCCAATTACACAGATTCATCTTCATGCAATGTGAAGTCATTTTTTAAGATTTAATGCAAGACTCAAAAACCAGCAGTTACAAATCTTGAGATGAATTTGGGCAGACTGACAAGGGAGGGGAAACAGTCAGCCACTCTGAATCGAGTGCAACAGTGAGTAAGGAAACATAGAAAGTCTGTTTAGTTATTTGGAGGACACTGCTAATAGACAACCAGGCCAAGATCCAACCTCCATGTGACAGGGCTAAAGAAATGACAAAACCTCCTCTCTGCCACCACCTAAATCCACACCTGTCATGATACTGATATATTAACAGCCACACACGTGCTTTGGGGAACCATCTTGACACTGCTATCACATTCATCAACTGCCTGGCTAACACATTAATCAACTGGGCTAGGAAGATACTCTCACAATTACAGAAATATTTCTGCTCTCTGGATTGGGGAAAAAAAAAAAAATATGGTCAAGTGTGTTACATCCCCCTGTCCCCAACTATTAAATAAGCATTTTTCTGCTCCTTCTAGCCATAGCCTAACTGTCCTCATTAGTAGTCATGGTAACATCAAGTTTAATTACAGGCAAATAAGAAAATATGTTCTCCTTTTTACCAAGAGTCATTATTTGTCCTATTAATCATAAGAAAAATAGTCACAAATAATGCAGCCTGCTTTCTCCTAGTACTACTCACTTTGAATCATAATTCAGAGTCAACCTGTGGGACTCATTGCCAAGGATGTTGTAATGGCTAAAAATGTAACTGGATTCAAAAAAGGATTAGGTAAGTTCACCAGTGGCTATTAACCAAGAGTGTCAGGGATGCTATCCCTGATGCCCTAGGCCTCTGATTGCAGAATTCTGGGATGGATCACATGATTGTCCTGTTCATTCATTTTGAAGCATCTTACATTAGCCATTGTCAGAAGACAGGACATGGGGCTAGATGGACTATTGGTCTGACCCAGTATGGTCATTCTTATGAAATTACATCATCATATCATATTGTTGCCCCTTTGTGACTTGAGTGGCAAGTCAAAGTCTGGGGGCCTAGGTACGTTCCAGATGAAGGCAAAACATAGATTGACCCGGATATTTTCTTTAATGCAATCATTTTCATTTAGAAGGAATGTGTAAAGTGGTGTGTCTGAAGCAGAAGGAATGAAGCACAAAAGGGTAAAAAAGCCATTTCTATGCCAACATGGCTTTGGGCTGTAAACTAATACCACACCCCAAACCTCTGTCACTAGCAAGCTGTTACAGGTAGTTTGGCTTCGGGATGTCAGTATAGTTGAGTAACTGATTAAATGATAATCCTGGCCTTATCAATTAGTCTTATTGATTACATGCACTCTTCCCCCCTCCCACCTCTCAAGCCAGCCCCCTGCACATATCCGCTCACAAAAACTTCTTGCTCTTTCTCCCTCTACCCCACGCTGCTGCCTCTGGTACAGCAAGGGAACCAGCTTTTAAGCTGGCTCTTCTCATGTGCTGGCTCCACGGAGCCACCTGCCCCCCCCCCCTTACTGCCTCCCACAGAGACAGCGAGGTGGGGGCAGGCAGGAGCTGGTGTGAGGTAGGGAGCTGCCTGCCCCTCCCCCACTAAGCTGCCTCTGATAGAGGCAGCAGTGCGCTACTGTGGAACGGCCTCTATCCATGGCAGGCCCAGGCTGCTCTGTGGGATACCAGCGCAGACTGTGTCCATGGGGTGCTCCTCCCTATACTCCCCCACAGACAGGGGCTGCTACCATCCCACTCTGCTGCCTCTGTAGCACGGGCAGCAGTCAGGAGCTGGTTTTTAAACCAGAGGCAGCAGCATGGAGTGGCAGGAGACTCCTTGGGAGTGGGGCTGGTAGCTCACTAGCTGCCAGCTCCATCCCTGGAGACTATCAAAGAGTCATGTAACCAATATTTGATGTGGTTACACACCACTTCAATCAATCACTATCCAACATCCCTTGTTTGGCTTTCTTGCCTCCGACTGCCTCATCTTTGTCTGTTCTCAATTTCTTTGAATCATGCCACTATATAGATCAGTGGAACATACCACCCACATGGTGCTTGTATTCAGCCAGACACAAGCTATATCTGCACTTCAATTGATGTCCTGCAGCTGGCCTGTGCCCACTGACTCAGGCTCTCAGGGCTTGGACTAAGTGGCTGTTTAACTGCAGTGTGGGTGTACAGGGCAGAGTTTGCACTGCAGCCTAAGAACCCTTCCACCTCACAGGGTTCTAAAGCCCAGACTCCAGCCCAAACCTCAAATGTCTACACCAGAATTAAACAGCCCTGTAGCCTGAGTCAACTGGCACAGGCCAAGCATAGGTATGTATTTGCTATATAGACGTACCGTGAAAAGGCCTTGTTATAGGTGTGCCTCCTTAAACAGTTCTTATAGCCATCTTAAATAAAGCATAGTTTCACACCCAATCTCAAAGAGGTTTGTGATCCAGGCAATCATCAGTTCTTCTCAGCAGAACATGAGAATTTCTTTCAAGTTCTGGTTGGCTAGCCAAAGGATAGGAATGCTGTTTCACTGTTAGATCTTCCCTCTTTACTCATACCAAGCAATTCCATATGGTGGGCATTAATATGAAGACGTTCCATTTCAAGATGATCTGCACCATGTTAGTAAAGTCACCATGTTTACATTGCCAACTGGTACTCTTGTTGGCAGCCTCAGAAGTGAGAGAAAAGAATGGAATGGGTCACAAACTGAATTCTGCCCTCCAGACAATTGACATTCTCCAGAGGTGGCAGGATATTGCAAGCAAGCTAGTAGTACTGCTGCTCATGTTCTCCCCTTTCTGTAGATGAACAGGAGACTTCATTTTCTGGGTACTGAGAGTAAAGTAGTTTGGAAGAACTTCCTGTAATGTGCAGCATGGAAACAGAAACACAGTCTGATTTTGCTTCCTCAGAAAAATCCAAAGGACAACCATAATCAGACTACTGCTCCATCTTTCCCTTATTCCACTATTCCTGCTTCAGCAGAGTCAACAGCACTTAATAAGCACTATTTCTTTGATGTACACAGCCACTTGAGTACTTTCCATAATGTTGCACTTGCACTAGATTTTTATGTTCACTAGAGGAAACTAAAATCCAGAGTGTCTTGAAGCTTAGCATGGTAGATTAAAGGATCAACTCTTCCCTTGAGGAATGTAAAATGTATATTTCTAACTCCTATTAGTAATAATTGAAGCTACCTCTGTAAATCCCATGTACTGATGAGGAAAATACTGCATTAGATTACCACACTGCAGAAATTCTGGTCAAGGGGAAGTCCTTCCAACACCTCATCCCATTTACTTTAACTGTGAGTGGCAATAAACCGTCCAATAGAGTAGAGAGAAAAAGGAAGAGAATGGTAGAGTCTGGTTAAACCATGTTGCTTTCTTTCCTAAAGGATAAGAAATATATTTTCCCCTAAGTACTTAATGCTGCAGCCTGCATTTGCCTCAAGTTAACAAATTCAATCAAACTTATTCAAGTCATACCAACATATTAATGCAAATTCAGTCCTGGCCTATTAAAGAATTAGAATATCATCAACATAAAAATAACTTCTGTGTAGTCAGGAACAATGATGGGCAATCTCATTTTAATTAAATGTCTGTGGAAAACCTCTCTCAAATGTTATCACATTAACTGTTCAGACCACAGGGGGTTGGGAAGCTAAACAGCTGTTTTAATATGCCATTTTCAAGAAAAAAAGAATCAACCTACTGGCTTTCGATTAGTGTTTACTCCTTTTCACATTAGAAATACCAAGGTTAATTCTTCTCACACTCTGTAGTACTGTCAGTGCTGTGTATTATTAACATGGAAAGCACATCAAGACCACTACTTGCAAAAATACTCTCTCCAGCATGCTCTCTGAAGAAAAAGATGCAGAGCTGGGTGGCATCAGCTTACTGGAAGCAATTCAGTCTGTAGCTCCTCACTAAGCCTTTTAACAGCTTTAGTTACATTTTGCTGGATTCTTTTCCATCATCCCGCTCTCACATCACCGGATATGAGACATCCGGTGAGGCA
This sequence comes from Rafetus swinhoei, assembly GCA_019425775.1. Lineage (NCBI taxonomy): Eukaryota > Metazoa > Chordata > Testudines > Trionychidae > Rafetus > Rafetus swinhoei. The sequence continues at coordinate 163,602,233 of CM033424.1, forward strand.
GAAGAACAATTGCTTGATACTACTATCTTGTAGAAGCAAGCAATCTACAAGATAAATCTTGAGCTCTACCCTTCCCCATCATTGCCACATCATCATAAGTCGATTTCAGTGGCAGAGTTCTGCCATTAACTTACCTTTTTGTAAAACATTATAACAGGGTGACACGAGACCAGATCTAAAGAGCAATTAATTCCAGGATGACCAAATCGAATTGTCTACTTTTTGTTTTTTAAATCACTCACGGAGTAGTCATTTGGGAAAACAAAACTGTATCTTATCATAGATACATAGATTCTAGAGTCAGGAAGGACCATTGCAATCATTTGGTCCGACCTCCTGTATAATACAGACATTAGAATTTACCTAACATTTTTCTAGAGCAGATCTTTTAGAAGAAAAAAAGGTCTAATCATGGTTTTGAAACGGCAAGAGATGAAAAATCTGCCACACCTCTTGACAAAATTGTTGCAATGGTTCATTCCTCTCACTGTGAAAAGTTTATATCTGTTTCCTTTCTGAATTTGCCTAGTTTCAACTTCCAGCCACTAGACTATGTTTTGTTAGACTGATTAAATTTTTGTCCCTCACGTAGCTACTTATAGAATAAGCAAGTGATCCCTTAACCTTTTTTTTTGTTAATCTAAGTAGAATGAATTTGAGTCTATCTGTAAAAGGCAGTAGTTGTACTCTTAAATCATTCTTATGGCTCTTAAATGAAGCTGCTCACATTTAAACAACATCCTTCAAATATGGTCACAATATTACAGCAGTTGCCCCAGTGCCAAGTACAGATGTAAAGTAACCTCTCCACTCCTATTCAAGATGCCCTTTTGACCAGATCACCATATAGGGAGTTCATGTTCATTTAATTATCCACCGTGGCTCTAAATCCTTTTCAGAATCACAACTTCCTAAGATGGAGTGTCCCATCCCACAAGTATTGCTACATTCTCTGTTCCTAAATTAATGTGTTTACATTTAACTGTATTTAAAACCTATTTTTGCTTGCCCCCAGTTTACTGAAGATCCAGAGCACTATGGCTACATCTACACTGCAGTGCTATTTCGGGACACCAGAGGTATTCCAAAATAGCTATTCCGTGTCTTTTGAGCACGCCCATTATTTCAAAATGTAACGGGCTCCCTAGTCCGTTTTACAATTCTGCTGATAACTAGCAGACCATCTAAACTACAGTTGATCACAGATTAGCTTATCTGTTTGGCTGAATATTACACCAGTTGAGGGAGAAGCAATTCAACCCCATGCAGAAAAACAGCACAAGGCTTGTACGTCACTTGTGGTTTACTTCAGCGGTCTACATAGTACTGATGGTGATGCACAAGCACGCCAACCTTCGGCACAGGGGTTGGTTTCACTTTGGTTGGCATTATTAGCATTTCAGGGATAGATGAAGTCAACAGGCATGTTCAGCATCCAAGAGGATTGGGCCCCAAACCATTGTGTTACTTTGATTGCTAAAGTCTGTTTTAGAGCAGAGCCCAAAACAAAACCCTGAATATGAACATAGAGAGCTTTGGAGAAGTTCAGTTTTGAGTCCAACTTTGTTTCTCCCTTCTCTCATATTAAAATGATATACAAGTGTTATTATCTCGGATGTTCAGGGTAGTCCAGGATCACATTCTAACTTGATAGTGTTGCCCCATTTCTGCTTTCTATAAAATCCTAGTCTAAGAGATGTTGGTTGTCTTCTCAATAAAATACCTCCTTCCTAGAACTACTTTACAACCAGCTCTAGGTGCTTTATTGAGCTAGTTAATTTTTACTCGTACTGCAAACACTTCAGCACATATTAACAACTTTAACCCTGCCAGCATCACCCGAGAACTGTGAATGTCAGTTGCATGTTTTCTCATGTCACCAACAGTCATCTGCACCTAAAGGCACTGAAGAGACAACAAGCCAAATCCTACAGGCTGCTAAGTACACTCGTCACCCACTGCACAATGAAGGCATCTCTTACCTTACATTTACAACATTCTGCTCCATGTACAGATCACTCAGGAATAAAGCGTTCCACAAAACTTACATGTGTGATCTTTCCTTCATCTATGAGTGGAATAGCTAAACTTCCTATGGTAAGTACCTTCTTAGAACCTTGCGAAATGCCAAGTACTATACCTTATTATAGTACTATTATTTATTATAGGAGCATCTAGAAACTCCAGCCCAGGAGTCCATTGTGCTAGGGCACGGTACAAAACCAGTAACAAAAAGGACGACCTCTGTCACAAAAGCAAAGTCTCTCACTGTATCACAGATCTTAGTCTGCAAAATGGAGTTAATAGTTCAGTGATGTGAGGCCTTCACGCACAACTGTAATAGGAACCGTATACACGTACCAAACACGAGAGCTGGGGTGCTCATCATCATACAAGAAAAATCTCTTGATGTTGAACCCCATCCGTTATACATTAAAAGCCAATGAACAAGCATTAGAAAACTAATGGAGCTACTGCCAACTAAATTATTTAGTAGAGACATTTTCTTTTTATGCCTTGCAGTACTATTCAAAAAGCTCTTAGACTTGCCAAAAAATTTCTAATGGAGTGAATTATCCTGATGTGCTGGAAGACTAGTTAGTTATCCATAGCTTCATTTTGTTATTCCAAATAACAAAATGAGGTGAGTTATTATGGAAGCTTTCTTTTGTATAATTAGTGAGGCCTATAGAAAAACAGCGATAATTAATTTGCTCCACTGGATACCTGAAATTAGTTATTTTAAAATTGTTCCAAGACATATCTTAATATCAAAAGAACTGGGACCAACAGTGACTAATACTGACAAGAGAATCAACCTTTAAAATAAGCTCAGAGAAATGTTTTCCTAAGGAGCCATGTAAATACAAAACTGAAGAAATACCAACTTTTTAAAAACTGAAAAATGTTTCAGATTTTCAGTGGCTAAAAATATCCTTCAATTTTAAATAATTAAAATTATGGAAAATAGTCCTTTTCTTTCCCAAGTGTGTATAATTAACAACACTGTATTGTAACAGATTAACACAGGAATCATCTTGTGAGTTATTTTTCAGGGTTCACCAAAGAATCAAAGTGATTTCTTCATTCACTGCACCAATCATTAAACTTGGAATTAAAAAGAAACTGCACTTGAGTTTTCTGCACACATTCACAGCAATGGGAGCTCTATGAATTAATGACTGGTCAGCTAAATTGGATTTAATACTGGGTTACTTCATTTGGCAGTAAAAATTGCAAAGAATGAGTGCCTTTGGAATGCTGCTATGACAAGAATTGTTGCCAGTTTCATTGGTATATTGATTTAATTCTGTCTCTCAAGTGTTTTAACTGCCTTAAATATACTCAGTATATACCAGCTGCTCAGATAAGTACATTTTCCTTTATGTGTGAGGAGTGGCGGGCTGTTTTCTGCCTTGCTTTCCATTTTATGTAATAAAGATCTTGCTCACCAGGAGCATATGCAATTGAGCATATGCAAAAACAAAATGCGCACAAGGGGCCTGACTCTCCATTACGCCGCACTATGTGTTGTCATTAACCCCAGTGCAAGGAGCAAAGTACCGCAAAATGCAAATGGTAAACCATTTTGCATTGCTGTAAATAACTACAGACATTGCAAGGTAATGGAACGTTGGGTCCAAAAGATGGTTGAAGCCCAAATCCCCCTCCCACAAAACCCAAACTCCTCAACTATCCCCTTTAGTGGAAGAAATTGAAAAAAAACAATGTGAGAGTGTTGCAGCATGCACAGATGCCAAAGTCATCCAAATGTGGATCTATCGGATAAGCAGTGCAAGTAATTTCCAATGTCAGTGTCCAAACGGTGAAAATGACCCTGTTTTCCTCATTCACATATTTCTCTCCGGGAGCTGTTGCAACAACTAAGTCTCAACTGTCAGAATTAGATACAGTCAGAAGTGATCTCTACGTGTCTCCCCTGAAATATGGAGGTGTGGTTACTACACCAAGTAGACAGATCCAACCTAGTTTTAATCTACCTAGCCTGGGTGACAATAGTGCAAGTTGTGTAGCCACACGCATACAAGCTGACCAGGGGCCCTGAATACACATACTGGCTGCCAGCTTATGCCACCACAGGTATTGTCTATGCTAGCTAAATTTAAATTAGCACAAATATGCATCCTCTATTCTAAGGTAATCGCACTTCAGAGTTAGGACCGAGTTTAAACAAAACAAAACAAAACAAAAAAAATCACTTAAGCATGCGCTTGAGCCCGCCCCATTCAAGTCTCTTGCTTTAGCTTTGCTGACTCACCGATTTTTAAGAATCAAGGGCAGGACGTGGACTTGTGCCTACTTCAGTACATTTTGATTAAATTTTTATCTATAATGTCAAATCATGCACTATTTAATATGGTTCTAGCCTACAACAGCACCAAACCACCAGCAAAAACAAGTCATCTTAAATTGTTCTCAAGTCAATGGGAATCTAAGAGGTCTCAGCACTATGCAGGAATGGAGGCCAGAAATTCTTCTACATAGAGACATTTGCTCAAAATGTTATTCCAGTTTCTACATATAAAGCATATTCCCTATCTATCAAGGTTTAAAGAAAGCTCAAGTTTGCATGTTTCTCATTTACTCTGCAATAGTGCAATACACTCCCAGAGAATGCCTGTTGACTTTCCTGGTAGCATGATGGTGCCCAAAGTGAGTATTTCAGTTAATGTTTGTGTCCTTTTTTTCCCCAGGAATGCAAAAGTTTATTTCTACTTTTGGTCTTTTTCTCAACAAACAATTACTCCAGACATAAAAATATGCTGCTTTGGTATCTACAGCCACATTTTAATAGGAAAGTGTAAAGTAAGTAATTTGAAATTAGTTGATTCTCCTGTTGGGCCACTGCACATTTATGGAAATAATTCCTCACAAATGTTTCAGTTTTCTAGGGTGTAATATTTTCCTCATCTATCATCTCTCCTTTGTAATTGCATAAGTGAATTTTTGATGGAAATGAAACGTTTGTCTAGTGATAGGATTAATTTTTCTTTTAGTTTTGAATTAGTTGCTTCCCCATGGGTTTTTTCCTAATTATAAAATAAGGAACAAAAAGCAAGATATCAAAACATGGTCAAACGTAATTAAAAGTGCTCCACATCAGAATTTTGATGCCACAGAACCCTTAAGTTATGTTTGTTCTGCTTTGCAAGCAGTGGGATTTAATTAGATTTCACACAGATTAATATAACTTCTATCAACTTGGTGTCAAAAGTGAAAGTTAGCAGAACAATTATTTCTTAAAAATACCCTTTTGTTATGTGAATGCAGGCTCTCTTTTTAAAATGAGAAATGGATGGCCACAAAATTAGAATTTAACATCTTTTCTTGAAGAAATATTAACTGGTCAGTGCACTACAAAGGCAATTTCCCATGCCTTTGACACTTACATTAAGGCTATGTCTAGACTACATTCCTCTGTCGAAAGAGGAATGTAAGTGAGGCAAATTGAAAGCGCAAATGAAACATGGATTGAAATCTCACGCTTCATTTGCACATTTGTGTCTGAGCGCTTTTTCGAAAAAGGGTTTTTCAAAACTGAAAGCACAGTCTAGACATGGTTCTTTCGGGGAAAAAAAAACAAAAAACAAAACAAAAAAACCCCACACCTTTCAAAAGAACCCACACTCATTTTTTCAGGAGTACGGGTTCTTTCAAAAAAGGGTTTTTTGTTTTGGTTTTTTTTTTTGAAAGAACCGTGTCTAGACTGTGCTTTCAGTTTCGAAAAACCCTGCTTCGAAAAAGCACTCAGACACGAATGTGCAAATGAAGCGTGAGATATTTCAATTGACGCTTCATTTGTGCTTTCAATTTGCCTCATTTACATTCCTCTTTTGATAGAGGAATGTACTTTAGACGTGCCCTTAGACTATATCTAAACTACAGGGTTTTTCCGAAAAAAGTGGCCTTTTTCTGAAAAAACTTCACCTGTGTCTAGACTGCCGCTGCATTCTTTCAAAATTAAATAAAAAGAACATGGTGGTTTTTTTGACTTCAGTAAATCTCATTTTACGAGGAAGATCACCTTTTTTTGAAAGAGCTCTTTCGAAAAAAGGCATTTTTGACCGCAAACAGGGCTTTTTCGAAAGAGCATCCAGATTGCCTGGGTGCTCTCTTTCGAAGAAGTGGATAGCTTTTTTGAAAAAGTTGTGGCTATCTAGATGATCTCTTTCAAAAAAAGCTTTTTCGAAAGAAGCATGTAGTCTAGATGTACCTTAATAGCTATGAACAGGACACATCCAGCCTACTTAACTATTGTAGGACTTTTGTTAATGAAGCCTGACAGGTAACTGTTTTTGCTGTTACACACATATTGGAGTCTGCATTTCCAGTCCAGCTCATCTGATGAAGTGGGTTTTACCCACAAAGGCTCAAGATCCTATACCTTTAACAATGCTCTAAAGTGCCATAGAACTATTCATTTTTCAAATTACAGATTAACACAGATACCCTCAGACATCTTCTCCTATGTTTCTCTCAAGAAAGAGAACTGAAACTACTTTTTATACTGCTTATAATGATGCATTTGCTGGCTAGGCAAAAATGAAATTCCAGAGTCTCATAGCATGTTGTAGGCTACACTATTTGTGAAGAGAAAAACATTAAGTGACTTACAATGCCTAATTCATTGGTAAAATAGGTTAAACGAGAGGTAAACAAATGTACATGGGATACTTTTAAACTTGATTCCTATTAACACACAACTCCACACATTTTTTTTATTATTATAGGGGTTAATACCTAGATTGAATCCTTCCCTTCTCCCATCTCTGAACATGGAAGCCTTAAAAACAGCTCAACCCACGGCACTGCCATCACATGCCTATCCACATGTGTGTGCTAGTGAGAAGGAGGACAGACAACTCTTCACTTATACATTATTGCAATTGTCACTACTCTTTTTTAAAATTACTGTGAAGTTGAGACCAGAAATGCAGATGAGGTCAAAGGTAGAATCAAGCAAATCCATCCACAGATGTCCACATCCACTGGTGTGCACGCAGATACCTATGGCTCATTTTTGCAGGTGTGGATTTTGTACCTGCGGAGGGCTCCAGTCAAAGCAGTGTGAGATTATTAAGGTTAAACTTGTCCATGTCAGAACAGTGCTCTGCCACTACTGTCTACTACACCTCATTGTGAGGACAGCAATAGCAAAGTGCCCTGTAAAAGGAATAACTTTTCTTCAAAACTCCATGGAGATTCACCCACTCCAGCCTAGAACCTCTTTAGCCAAATCTCTGAATAGGTGACTAGAGCTTAGTTCACACTGCTTAAGGTATTGGTAGATATGTCTATGACAAAGCAGTTTACCATCAGAAAGATAAAATCTAGAGGTTTGTGAGATACATAGTTACCTTTCAAAGATAATATGCTGGATATATCACCCAGGACTGTGGATGGCAGGCAAGGGGTAATGGGGACAGTTGCCCAGGGACCCAGCAATTCAAAAGGACCTGGGGCTCCCAGATGCCTCCTCTGCTACTGCAGGAGGGCAATTGCCACCAGAGCCCTGGACCCTTCAAATTGAAACTGGAGCATCTCTTGGTGCACTGCACTGATGGATGGCTGCCCCTAGTCCTATTCTGCACAAGGCCCTTCCCCTTCCATGTACATGAAGCCATGTTCCCCTTCACCTTGCCCAGGTACCTGGCAAGTCTTTCAGCTTGCCGGATATCACTGGAACAGAACAAGGATTCACAAGACTATGGACAGACACCCACATAATGATGACAGCTAAACAGTTTCCCAGATACTGCATGTGAATGATAGGAAAGCATCAATAAATCACAAATTCAGGAAAAGTGCAATTTCATTAGCTAACGGTGTGATCTTCCACTGTAGAGATAAATCAAGTCCTGACTCTGCACGTTCATTTTTTTTTTTTAATCGAACGACTCATTCATAAAAAAGGTGTGTTTTCTGGTACATTGGGTCCCAACTCACAAAGGCTGAGCATCCTTCATCTTCCACTGAAATTAACAGGAAGATGAAGATGTAAAGCGCCACAGTCAAGAGGCACTCAAAACATTGAAGAATTAGGTTCTAATGTCTAGTGTATTATACATTCTGATGTGAAAATGAACACCAATAGCAGCTTGTTCATTTTTAAATAAAAATGGATCAGTATTAGAAATTCCTAGAAGGAGCTGATTTAAGTAGACACATAAGTGTTTTATAAATAGTCACCATGAAAAGTGATACTTCTCTTGTTGGGATTCCAAAATTCTCATTTTGTCTCAGAAAAAATATCTGAAAAGCAAAAAGGAAGGACATTATTGGGGTCCACACATATAAGAGGAGGATCTGATTCCAGATCTGGGGCTAGAAATAAAATTCTCTTAGCCTCAATGCCGATCTTCATTTTATGCCTTGTACAGTGCTACACATATTATTGGATTATAAAAAAAATATATAGCTTTATCTGATCTATGTACATGAAACTAAACAGCTTCAAATCAGTAGATTTATGCTTCACTAAATATACAAAGAGGCTAGTTTTACAAATCCTCCCTTTGTTTTAAAATCAAAATTCACAAAAACATTCATTGAAACTTTCTGCTGTAGTTTTCGGGGGGGGACGGTAATTCAATCTTAGTGGGTTTTTAACTATCAAGTTAAACACAGAATTCAAGTAAAACATAGTTGAATATAAAAATATGTTTTATTGGTTTTTTGAAGAAAAAAAAAACATGAAGTAGGGCAAATTACTGAACCTTTTTGCTAAATCAAAGTGGAGCTGAATTTGGTAAGGAAACCAAGAGAATTTTAAATGCAACCAGAAACTAACAAAACTTTCACTTAGCTCTAACTGATATAGCCCTTGGACTGTTATCCTTTTCCACAATTGTAAGACTGGGAGAAAAGCACTCTCAATATGGAAAACAAAAATTACCTGAAAATTGTTGACCTTTAGTGTATATTATTAACAGTGGTACCATTGCCAATGTCCATCTTTGCAGGCAGAGAGGCAAAGCAGTTTAAGAGGAATGAAAAAACTCTGAAGAAAAGTATTTACAAGTAGAAAGTGTCAAATAATTGCTATCATTCCTACTATTAAAATACACATAGCAGCTTTAGAGTGGCTCAATAAGTAGATAAAGGAGGAATGGGGAGAGAGAAAAAAAGTTATTTTTGATGGTTCAAGTAAGTATTTTACATGGTTGTCAGGTCATCTAGCTATTGCACACCTGCTTACTCGACACTGGCAGACCCATTTCCTAAAAGGATTCTGGTAAACTGTCCTAGAGAAAAGCAAGATGTCACTAGTATGAACAATGTACAGGTAATCAAATTGATTAGGAATTATCTGAAGTTAGGCTCCCAGCAAGATGGGGAAGCCACTAAGAGAAAAGACTTGGTTTGAATCACTCTGACATGGTCTTTCACTGGCATAACTCTAACAAGCCATTTATGATCTACGCTGTTGTAGGTGCTGTCAGGAACAGGCCCAGAGAGAGCTTTTACTTGGACATTTAGCAACCAGCTAAGAGTATCTGCTTTGTAATCTTGTGAAGCTTCAATTTTTCTGCTGAATAAGCTCCACTTTAGAATTCCATCCAACTCGGCCATTATAGTATAATGTGTTTAATACCCAAAAGCCATTTATTCTGACACTTAAGAACATTTTAAAAGGCACATTTCTTTGTATAGCCATTTATATAATTGATATCATTCAACTGTGCCACTCAGGGAAAACAGGTCTTGCTCCTATTCAAAATCTTATGTCTTATGCTAAACTTTTTGAAGTTGTATTTAGCTGTGAAAATAGGATTGCCAGCCTTCTAAATGCAGAAGACCAAACACTCTAGCCCTGCTCCTTTCCTGACCCCTGTCACTTCTGCTCCCTCCCCTCACTCACTTTTCATGCCCCCTCACTTACTGTCATTGGGCTGGGGAGAGCTCCAGCTAGGGGTCTGCACTTGGAGCTGCAGCCAGAGATGAGAGGTTCAGTGTGTGGGGAGAGGGGAGATTTGTGCAGCAGAAGGAGGATCTGGGCTGGAGCCAGTAGCCTCAGAGTGCGGAAGGGAGCTCTGAGCTGGAGCAGGGGGTTGGGGTATGGAAGAGGTTTTGGGGCACAGGCTCCAAGAGCAAAGTTGGTTGTGGGAAATGTTTCAGACCTGAGGTTGGGGTTTGGGAGGGGATGCAGGCTCTGGAACGGTGTTTGAGTGTAGGAAAAGGTTCCGAACTGGGAAGGGAATTCAGGGTGTGGTCTATGGCTGGTTGGCACTTAACACAGGTGGTCATGCAGTGGGGCTAAAGCAGGCTCCCCACCCACCCAGGTTTTGCACTGTTCCCAGAAGCAGCTAGCATGACCGGATGTAGCCAGACATGAACCCCATCTTGCTTCCTCCCGCCCCGAGAGCAAGAGAAAGGCAGTCAGCCTTTGATGCCCTGGGAACACAGGTGTGCTGCCTGTCCCTGACTCTACCATAAACAGAAACTAGACAGTAAATGGGCTAGCTGACGACCCGAGGCCTCCCGCCGCCCTGATGGCTAGTACCAGTAATTGACATGCCTGCACTGTCCCAGGAGAGGAATCTTCGCCATCACATACCAGAGGTGCCCATTGTCTGCATTTTCCCAGGTGTGAATTATGCTTTGCACCCTTTGTGGGAAACTTGGCATTCAAAGCCATTTTTCCTAATTGGCCACTTGAGACCAGGAAGAAGCCTACGTGACCCAAGGGGTATAAAGAGGGGTGTAGTAGCCCACCCCATTTGAGCTCTAATCATCTATACCTGCTGGCAGGTATTGATTGACTCCCGAGGTCTGTGGGACGCCCAACCTCGCCCTACTTCTTCCCGAGGGATTGAGAGAAAGACGCTGGCCACGCCAAGTCTGGAACGCAGGGGTGAGAATATATACCTGCTAGGTGTCTATTTTGCATGCATTTAATAAGAGCTCAGAGAACCAAAAGAGTTTCATGGTACCTGTAAGTGACTACTTAGTGTAATTTCTGTCCTGTCCTTTGTAGTGGCTGTGTTATCTGTAACACAGCAGTAGCATTTAACAGCTAAGTTTACCCTGTAACAATAAAATAGTAACTGTTTAAGCTGTGACCTGACTCCTTCAGTTGCTGTAACAGAACCAAGCACAATTTTAAAAAGAACTTCAGCCGGTCATAAGGGACAGGTATAGGAAGAGCTTGGGCGTTTGGATCGTGTCACTCCCAGGTGACAGATCCGTTGGGGCATCTCAGTCTTCCCTAGACTGCCTGCTGCGAAGGGATCCTGTATCCTAGCAGCTGAAATCTGAGATGTAATAAGCTCTTCCTATAAACTCGGGGCGTCTGTCAGCCTGTTGGCTACCCTCTGCAGCGGGACCCCGGTCCTAGCAGTAAAGTCACGGACGTTAAACTCTTTTCAGGGCACCCTCCAGCCTCCTAGGCTGCCCACTGCCATGAGACCTTGCGTCTCAGCAGTTGAAGACTTGGGTGTAACACACACGCACACACTGCCCTGACCGTCGGCTGACACTGGATCACAGTGGAGGCACATGGCTGCCTGTGCCTGAAGGTGCTGATCCTGCAGGTCCAGTTGGCCATGGTTCCTCACCAATGGGAGCTGCAGGAGGGTGCTCAGGGCAGGGGCAGCACATGGAAATTCCCTGGCCACCCTTGTACCTTGGGCATTCAGGACATGCTAGCCACTTCTGGGAGCTGCAGGGAGCCTTCCTTAGCCCTGCTGTGCCACCAACTGGACTTTTAGGCTCCAGGGTCCCTTTTCAACCAGGCATTCTGGTTGAAATTAGGGCACATAGCAAACCTACATGACATTCTGAGTACCTTTCCCCAGACCTGAAGAGCTCTGTGTAGCTCAAAATCTTGTGTCTCCCCAATAGCAGATAGTATCTTTTGATGGACCATCTCACACAACTTGTCTCTCTAAAGCATAGCAGGGAAATTACAACCAAACTAGGCCTTAGTATGTTCAGTAATTATCAGCTCTGAACAAAAACTATTGAAAATGTGAAGTGATAGTTTTTCTGAGCAGGAGTGTTTCCCCAATACACTTGTCATCACTTCAAATATTTCCTAAAGATGATTAAGTCTAAGGATTCCCCTCCCTTACATACTTGAGTGTGCCTAAGGACTGGGAGGTTAGAAATCTATTTGTCACTCATCAAAGCCTGACTTTCATCTTTATATAACTGCTTGAAATATTTCTGAAATAGCTTACTAATAACACAGAGCTGTGTCAATCTCTCCCCTGTGGTGGGTCTAACAGCAGCTATTATTGCAGATTTGATGTTGAAACTCAGCAGCTGAGCATAAGAATCTCCTTTTCGTTTTTCCTGCTAATACAAGTAGTGACACAATGTGATAACAATGACTTTTATATAATGGAAGGGGGAAAAAACAAGCTAGCATTCACAGCAATTTATCTCGGCAGATAGAATCTAGCTGATACATGGTCATGGAAGTTTCACTAGTAAAAAGTGGTTTAGAAATATTGAAATGATTAAAGAGGTTTCGGTTATTAGATTTTTGCTTGTGCCCAACACTATATGGTGTCATCTTGTCAATGTTGTAAAGGAGGAGGGTGAAGAATATAACACACTATACCTCAGCTTTGTTGCATTACTCCATCTTACTGAAGTTGAGTAGATCTAAAACCTAAGGTTAGATATTCAAGTTATTGTTTAGGATAGCCACTGAAGTAAAAACGAAAAACCAAACCGATGACATTAATTTGTACATATGATTACCCAGATAAGGATTAAATATTTTAGTAGTAATACAGCAAGATAATGTGTATCATAATTATGCACTTTTATTAACTAGTGATACATCATCTTAGTCCCAGATCCAGTAGTTTAACATGCAGGCAACCCCCTGCATTGCATCCCTCATAAGCACAGGGTCTGCTTCTGTCCCTTCCCCCAAGGAAGGAAGAAGCTAGGTTGGGTTCTGGACACAGGTTTCAGTACAATCTGGAGGTTTTCTTTTCTTCTAAATACCTGTATCTGTGTGATGCTTTGGTGTCAGACACTTCACTTGTAGCTCATGTATTCCCGTTCAATAAAGTCAGAGGAGTATAGTTATGCATTTTTTAAAACCAGATATTAAAATTTGAACTTTTGCCTATAGTTCTGACAATAGTGATAAAGCCACCCAAGCTTCTTCATAATCATCTATTCTCTGCTCCCATACACACCTTGACTCTTCAGAGCACAGTAGGTAATATCCCCTTCCAGAAGCACAGATCAAATGAGTTCTACTTAAGTGAGGCAGTAACATCAAATTCTAATTGGCTAATACTTCAACAGCATTCCCTGCCAACCATTTTCTAGAAGCAACATGCAAAAAGCTCCTGAGGCTGTCATGTGTGCCCCTAATGCAGTAGTTAGCAAAACAGTGGTCACTTGCCAGTAGTTAGCATTTCATTACCATTTTGGGCTATGCCATTTGTGGGTAGAAAGCATTCTAACTTCAGGCTGTCAGAAATGGTCTGTTTTTTTGTTTTTTTTTAAATCACCTTAGTTTAAACTCCAGTGGCATCACTGCTGATTTATACTGGTATCAGAAGAAAACCAGATGCTATAGAAAATAGTGCCAAGCTCTTCTGGTGAATTGAGTTATGATATTTCATGTTAATGGGGAAAAACTGTTCGTGAACTTTTTTTTTTTTTTAAAGTAATGTCTCCAGCTATGAAGGAAAGTCAGTCAAACACATTTTATTCTGTGAAAGATTTTCACAATGATGTAAACATAGAAAGTCAAACCATGGAAGCTGTGACACAGAAATCAGCAGCCTCCACCAGGTTTTTAAAATTATTTTCCAATTTCCATTATTATACCCACCAATTACAGTGATCTTTCCCATACACAATACAAATCCCAGAGTCATTTTGCAATCCAGGAATTTCAGAACTGTATATATACAGCTGTATATGGACAGCTGAATGCAATAACATATCATCAGGGATATTCTTGATGCTACAGGGCCATGTTATCAGAAATTTCAACGAACTTTAGCATCGCTAAATCCTTAATGCAGTAACACCTGCCAGTCATACTGATTTTCAGATTTGACTCTATACCTGTAATGAAGCGTTGTCAATTCGCATTCCCTAACCTCTTTCAAACCTCATCCACTTGCAACCGAACTAGCATTGGAGGGGTGAGGGGAGAGGAAGTTCACTATAATATACAACACACAAAAGAATGTCTATTACTGTAAAATGCTTTATAAATATTAACTATCAATAAGTATTACATCATAATACTCCAGTGAGGTAGTCTCATCCTCATTTTACAGCTCTGGAACTCAGAGAGGCATTCAGCACCACAGCCTTGGTAACTGTATAAGCCTTCCTTTCAAACACTGGTTCAAGATTCAGTTCTCGGCTCTTTTTCCATCCCTCTAGCAAATCCACCACTGGGGTCTGACTGGTCACACTTGCCTCATAGGAGGGTTCAAGTGGACCATAAGAATGGGAGTTGGCTTCTTCCCATACCAATCATAGGAGACCCCAATCCCTCCCTCCCCCATTAGTTCCTTTAACGAACACTTCTTTTAAGTCCTTTTCCAAGCCATTTATCCATTCGTTATATAACTTTTTTTTTTTTTTTTAAATAGAGTACCTGCACTGGACAGCTTTTGTCTGTTAAAAGGAAGGCTCCCAGGACCACGTTGTTCCTTTTTCAAATCCTGCATACATAGGGGATTAGTCTGAGACCACTTCCCCTCTCTCAGCAGTTTTCATATCTCCCACCCCCTTCACTCAGCCAGATCATCCACAAAACATGCAGCTTAAAAGATGCAGGCATGGGCGAGTGGATGAAGGTAGGGCTAGGGGAACAAGCCCCTCCAGCCCTGTCCCTTCTGCATAGTTTCCCATGGGAGCCAGTCTGCCCCCCACACCACTGGGAGACAGGGCAGAGCCCTGAACCCCCTCCCCACAGAACAGAGAGGGCAGGCAGCCCCAGCCTCGGAGCATGGGGAGGGCAGGTGCATGGGGGCAGCAACATTCCACCCCTAGTACACCTAGAGTAGGCATTCTGGGAGCAGAGTGTGGGTGGAACCAGGTTGGTGGTTTGGGAAAGCAATGCCTTCCCCCACCTAGTATACCAGCTGCCCATGGGTGCAGGCCAGTCATTTTCACAGGTATTCACTTCAAACCATCACCCACAGAAGTCAGTTCAACTGTTAGCTTCAAGACACACATACAAATTCAGTTTAACTAAGGCAGCCAGATATGAAGAGTGTGGCCCAACCCTGCATGTTTCGTATGATTGATCTGGATATCACTACATCATGAAGTCTTGTGGCCAGTTAGATAAGAGTAGGTCTTCAAACTTTAAGATGCAATTTATACCATTATATCTACATCCTCACTAGGCCATAGCAGTCTAAGTCTATCTACATGAACACCTGTATTTCATCCAATCATTTTCAGCAAGCTTTCACTGTCAATGCTGCAGCTGTTCATATTTAAGCTGGAGATGGGCAGGAAAGAGACAAAACACTTTGTAGATTGAGATGAAAGCATCACTGACATCAATCCCTCATTTGATATCAGAGCAGAAAATTTGACAAACTGTTCAAAACAAATGCTCAAAAAAGGAATATTCCTGTTTTCTCCTCCAAAAACAAACAGAAACAAAAACAAAAACACAAAAACCATTTGTTTCATCAGTATTTCATCTGTCTCCTCAGTGAGGGAATGGAAAAAGGTGTGGGTGCAACAGAGGAAGAAAAGCAAAGCTGAAAATTTAAGAATGAAGTGTTACTATAATCAAAACATTTTCAAAGAGTTAGAGTTTTCCATTTTTCAAAATGACTGCTGTATGTTTGCTTCATTTTATCATGCAGAGCAAATTAATAAATAGCATTATTTGGAAGCTCTTTAACAGCTAGACATTATACCAATTTTAGAGGTTGACATTGTTTATGCCTCTTGAAAAGTGAAAGTTCTATCTGTGCACTGTGTGGGATTATGTCATTTCCCATTTACTGATGCTTTGACATTAACTGCCAGTGATCAGACAAATAACTGCTAAGGAAGAAATAATTTACTGTTGCATGCAACAGTAACATTGATATGCCTTTTCCTCATCTCCTACCCAACGAATATATTTATGAAAAATTTCTTGCCTCAAGTGTGATAAAGGTAAGATGATTCCACCACTTCCATTTATTTCACCTATTAGGTTCCTTGTCCCTAGTCTGACCAGTTGAGAAGGAATTTCTTTACTTTTAAATTATACCCTGAGACAGGTAACTTGGAATCCAAAGAAAGCGATGGATGTCCTTTAAGTGTTTTATGAAAAGATCAAATTTCATTCCTGAGATTTTTCTGTATTTAGCAGCCCACAATGAATAAATGTTCCAAACTTCCAGATGCTAGTTTAACAGAAACACATACATTATTGGTCAATCAGTTTAATGTTTAATACAAACATTTGAATGATGTTTGTATTAAAGCTACAGGACTACTCATTTCTAAAGTTAGAGACTAACATGGCTATCCCTCAGACTTTTTACCATCTGAAAATTTCAGTCACAAAAATTTGAGATAAGAATCTTACAAAAGCTTTAATCTGAAAGATCAGAAAACATAGTAAAGTTCAGTGTTGAGCAAAATTCTGGTAGTTTGTCTTTCAACTAAGATGGTTCATTTCTCCTCAAGTCCCTTGATACTTATGGTTTCTTATCCCCCGTCACACATTTTTCAACAGTTGCTGCATAATGGCCAGGCTATTAACTGTACAGCTCCATTTATTTTAGATGCAACAGTTTATCCCAGTTGAACATGTAGTGAGCAAATCTCACATTCACATGTGCATATGGAAACTTCGGGACAGATTTAGTCTCACTTATCCTACCAAATACTGATAGCAATTACACTTACCTCGATTAAATTATACCAGTGTAAAGTAGAACAGAATTAGCACATTAAAATAAACACAGAACAATTACCTGCTTTTAGGGGTTCACATGAATACTGGAGCAATTTAGACAACTACTTCAGGGATGGAGAATGTGTGTTAGGTCCACTGTATGTTGCACATTTAGGGCAACAGGAATCTTTCTGAAACTTTTTATATAAAAAAAAAATTCCCCAAACACACCTATTTATTCCACATATGTTCTTGTGGGAATTAAGGGTCAGGTATTAAGTTACTTGAGATGTGGAAAGATGCCTACATGCTTTTGAAACCCCCTTTGAAAATTTGTCCTCAGACATGTTGGGCAAAACACTGGTGCCTTGAATGGGGCCTGGATTTTATCCACTGTTTTACTTTTATGGGCTATTGCTCAAAGCAAAGACAAAAACATACGCACTCCATCTTTTCAGCAAAATGATACTTATAAGAATGTCCAACAAACCTGTAAGATTTTTTTGAGAAAAATGAAGACAAGTAATATTTTTCCATTCCTGGCAGATGCGGGGGGGCCCGGAAATTGAGCGTTTTGCAAAGTAACATTGAAACGTTGATAGAAAAAAAAAAAAAAAAAAAAAAGCGAAACATGGTTTTATTATCCAGTACATGAAAAATATAAAGTCTTAAAGAATCTCAGAAGCAAATTGATCGGATGCAATTATTGGATTTCTATTTTCATTTCTTGGTGTGTATAAGCACATGCTTTATTAAACAACAACAAAAGAGAACTTATAGTAAACAGGATTTCCCTGGGAAAAAAAAAAAAAAAAAAAAGCTTTTCAGTTTACACTCACATTTCTTTGAAAAATAGACAACATTCATCAAAAGCATCTTCAATTGAACAGCAAACATGTTCTTTGAACAGAGGAAAAATAGGCTCTTTTCTAAAATCTTTAGTCAAAAATACATTAAATCAAGACCCAATTTAAAGAGTGGCATTTGCTAGTTTGGCTAAAAAGATGTGTACATTTGTTATTTCATCAAAAACTCCATTCATATCTGCCCCTTCCAAAATGTTTTAGTGCATCCATGAAAATCTAGCAGATTACTTTCTAAGCTTCATACTTCTCA
Source organism: Rafetus swinhoei (assembly GCA_019425775.1). Classification (NCBI taxonomy): domain Eukaryota; kingdom Metazoa; phylum Chordata; order Testudines; family Trionychidae; genus Rafetus; species Rafetus swinhoei. Next base: position 163,620,219 of record CM033424.1, read on the forward strand.
GCTACCTTTTCATAAAGCTCTGAATGTAATTCCTTAAAATATGGATTATAAAAATCCATATTCTAGAGGAATTAAATGTGTAGGTTCATACTAGTGAGCTGCAAATGTATAACATACACAAATGATTTTCTATTCAAATGCCTCCTTCTCAGAGACTTTCAAGCATCTTAGTATTCCAAGGAAATAGTTCTTGTTCTTTGTTTTTCTATTTGTAAAGAAAGATACTTCATGTATTTTAGTAAAAATAAATGGATTCTAAACCTTCTCATCTAATGGAGACAAGGAAATAAATTGTCATGTTTCTCTAAAAAATAAAACCTAAATACACACCAAAGGCTTTAAAATGAACTTGTCCGTGAAGACAGAATAGTGTTTATAATGAAAACTTCAGCACTTTGACAGGTTTTCAAATACTTACATGAAAACAAGAAAGATAACTTTACTATGACAGTACCAAGCAAAAAAGCAAAAAAAAAAAAAAAAAAAAAAAAAAAAAAAAGTAAACCCACAGTGAATATGTGCACTGATAGATAAGCAAATCAAACTTGCAGCATATTCTTGAAAGATTTTAATAATTAGGGAGGTTAAAACATTTATCAAAGATGACAGTATGATTTCCACTCTAAAAAGGGGCTCTCTTCCAGAGAACCTGTTAGTATAGTACAATAATAAGAGTAATGAATAAACTGAATTGCTTGTTCTCTCCCTCTACCCATCATAGTGGAGGCACTTGCTAGCATTTACAGTGTTGCTCCTCATACTTCAACTTTCAGTGACAACTGTCTTGCAACTTCCATGAACATCAATATTTTCAGTGAAAATTGCACATACAAAAAACTACATATACAGTAAGTTTTGATTGGCATGATCCCTCTTTTCTTGGTCTGTGTGTGTAGTAGCACACCAGCATTTTGTACTTATTTGCATGCAGTCCCTTTATCAACTGCAATACAATGAGTGTTGTATTCTACTTTAAGACATTAATACTCAAGGATGCTCCAATGAATTAGCAACTGTGCTGCACTGCAGTCATCTGTGATATACACATACAAAGCTCTACTCAGAACACATTATTCAACTCATTTTCATTTTGCTGGAAATTGATGTGTACAGTAAGTCATAAACAACTCTTTTATTACCTAGCGCTTTTTTCAACTAATTCAGGGGTAGGGAACCTTTTTATGGTCGGGGCCACTGACCCAGAATAAAATCAGTCAGGGGCTGCACACAAGCAAAAAAAGTAAACCCACAGTGACATGGCCCCTGACTGAGAAGGAGAAAGACACTCCCCACATTCCCCTTGCACACCTTGGGGGCCCTAAGCTAGTAGATTGTGTGCACTCCAGGGATGGTGGGGGGCTGGGCCACCAGCGTAGGCTCCCCAATGCTGCGGGGGGAGAGGGAGGAGGGGAGAAGAGCTCTAAGCCTCAGGGACCACATCTAGGGTTGCCAGGTGTCTGGTTTAGAACTGGACAGTCCAGTATTTCAGCTTTCTGTTTGGGAAACAAATTGAGAAAATATAAATGTACGGAATTTTCTAAAGAAGATGTAATGTCGATTGTGATGTAATGTCAAGCGTATCCAGTATTTTTGTTGAAACCATCTGGCAACCCTAACCACATCCTGCCCCCAGGCCTTAGGTTCCATGCCCCTGGTTTAAACATACAACAAAGATGCTTTTCCCCACAAATGATTGGAAAGATGCATCCTATCCAGATTACATTTCACTTGGCCACAATCTGTTAAGGCAGCTGTTTTCTAAAGGTGGATTGAGGGTAGCTGTGCTCCACATTGTTGTTTTATATTCCTGAGCCCTATGACTAAAGCTGTTCTTGCCCCCAAAAAAAAAAAAAATCCACAGGAACAGGATTACAGCAACTGAGGAAACAGGCGAATAACTCAAAAACAACGGACCTTGTCTGCAAGTACTGATGGAAGAGTGATTGGTAGAATGTTCAGAAGGTAAAAATCCACTGTTTCCAATAGTTTGCTGCTTATTATGATCTACAATTGGACAATAGTAGCAGGGGGGCTGGACTTGATGACCTCCTGAGGTCTCTTCCAGCCCTATAATTCCAAATACCATTGAAAAGGATAAAAATAAAAATTCAAGTTATAGGCATGTTTACCCCTGAAATAAATGGAACAATTCAGCCTTGTGATCTCTATACAAATTCTACCTCATTTTTGAGGGTCCCTTCTGATTTAGTTCATTAAAGCATCCCAAATGCATAAGTTTATGCATGTGATTAAGTCCTATTGAAGCACATATTTAAATGCCTCCCTGTATCTGCAGAAAACCTCTACCCTGTGCAAAAGCCTAATCCTCCTCTCATTAGTGCCACCATTAACAATTTAAGTAATAGGGTGACTCATCTACTTTTTAAGGTCTTCAGGACCTGGCATTCTAGACTTCATATGGGTGCTAAGAATGATCCTTTTGTGAGGTTTCAAAATTACTTGAAAAAAAAATGTTTACTATGTAAACAATTCTATTCCCTAATATTTATTTTTAGTGGTCTACGTTTTTATTGTTTAATCTTAGGTTTACTTTTAATTTCTGTTCCCTCATATTTACCATCTCTTGTTTCATATGCTCTAGAATATAGCTCTTCCTATCACCATTTTTTAGGGCTGTCAACCTTCCAGCCTGGAGCATCACTGGGTTGGCATTGATCTCCTGGTGACTATTGAAAGCAACCTGGAGTATTTAATAGGCTATTTTAAGAAAATATGTCATTTGGGGAAAAATAGTCTCCAGGAATAACTTCACTCAGAGTTAGCAACCCTTTGTAATGTTCCTTTGACTATTTCCAGTGAGCCTTGCATTAACCATGGCAATGCTCATTTTCAGAACAGACTGCAAACAGTTTTTCCCCACTGCTGTTAGTGTGACTACTCACCGAAGTAACTTGTCTAAATTTGAGCTGCAAAGTAATCAGTAGGCATAATTAATTCTCTTCATACATAGGGCAGAGTCATACCTTGTGTGCACACATAGGGGAAGAAGAAGAAGGAGAGACAGATACAGCCTCTGTTGCTCAGAGTTGTTTCCCATATTTCTCCAAATCTAATTCGGAATTGTCCACCTCCGTTTCAAAATAGCCTTTGGGCATATACCATGTCTGACTTCCTGACTGATATTTTCATCTGACTACACATTTATAGCTTCCATTCCTGGCCTTATTTGCATGTCCACTCCTTCCCCTTGTAACTTGTTAGAGAAGCAGGAAATCTCCCACTCATGCTGTCCCATCCGCGATCCTCTTGCCAAACCATTTTCTCACTAAATCCCTTCTAATCCCTTTATTTTATGATTGACACTAAATTACCACCATTCCTTCCCCCTACTTCCATTATCCAGTCAAAGTAAATAGTAAGGAGACTTATTTGCATCATTGCTGTTTCTGAATTTCAGATCTTTTCACTCTCTCTCTGTTTGTAATTTTCCATTTCCTCCAGTTAGTCACTCTGCAAATGTCATTGTGCTATCCTAGATCTTCTGTAAAGTTTTATGGCACTTGGTATGAAGATGGCTCTATAAAAATCCAACTGCCTTGTTCTGCATCTATTTTATACACCTTTCCATGTGAATGTGCACCTGGGCCTATATCTTTTACTATGTTTTGCATTGCTGCATTGTGTTTCTTCTATTCATTCATAAAGGTTTAACTTTTATCCAGGTCTACATTCTGTTCAAAGACTACCTACTTCAGGAGGTGAGGTTCTCACACTGGGCAAAATCCTGGCCTCGCAAGTCCATGGGTAAGTTCTGCCAGTCTTCAGCAGAGCCATGAAGTCACCATTTAAAATTTTTATGCTTACTTCTCAGAATATCCTATTTTTAACACAAAACTCAACTCACCACACTTCATGTTGGGCTGTGCCATCACAACTCACATCCAGACCAGATCATTATTCTCTATGTCCATATTGAAGGAGATTGTATTGTCCCACCTGGTTCTTATCTAGGTGGCACAAACATGTACATTTCACACACAAATTATTTCAGAGAAGTAGTAAGTCAGAGGCAAGGAGAACCTTAGTCCTTAGCAGAAGTTTAGACTTGTATTACCACCTCCTCATGCACATACAATAAGTGCAACGTGTCGATTTGGCATCTCAAAATTGTACACCTCCAATACATTGTTGAAAATGAACATTTCTTCAACTGCTAAGCACCCATGTCATCTCTAGGGTGCGTCTACCCTGCAGGGCTTAACTTGAAATAAGCTACGCAAATTGAGCTGTCAAGGATGTATCTTATTTCAAAATAGGGAGTATCTACTCAGCACTTGTTTCGAAATAGAGCACTCTTCCTCCGACTTCCCTTATTCCTTGTACAGTGAGGGTTACAGGAGTCGGAGTAAGAAGTCCTCCAGCTTGACAGTATTTTGACACTACTTTGAAATAACTGCCTGCTGTGTAGTCGCAGACTAAGTTATTTCAGAATAGCACTAGTTATTTCAAAAGTGTTGCAGAGTAGACGTACCCTTACAGACATTAAAGTTTTGGGAAAGCATAAGATTCAAACATTTATTTTAGATTTCACATGTTAGCATATCAAGAGCAAAGTACTCAAACTTTTGGGGAAATAAAGCATTAAGCTATACTTTTATTTACTGTATTGCCTTCATACAAGATATGAATATACAAACTTCCAAAAGCAATTGGCTTTTGATGCAAATTAGACTAGTAATTGCAGGAGTCCAATTCTGTTCAGAAGTGCAACTGCCCAAAGAAATTCATAAGTGAATACCTGCTCTTGTGTGTTTTGTTTTCTTAAACTATTTTCGCTCCGGTCCCTACAACAAAACATGTGTTTAATAAACTTTAAATAATTGAAGAGCAAATGTCTGTATCATTTATAAAATGACAATTCAATCTTACATATGAACGTTGGGACCAATCCTTCAATATTTTCAGCATGTCCTGTCAATTATTGCAGGTTCTCAACAAGAACACCAATTGATTCAGAAAGGGAGAATATTTGTCATTTTGCAATTCAAAGTCTTTGGTACACAAGATTAACATCCTGCAAATGTCAGAGGCTCTCTTCATCAGCTCCATTTCCACACTATATCAAACCCTTCCATTTTCAGTAATAGGTCAACTATTTGGGAAATAATTAATAACGTTAGCTGACAATTGCCCTGATAGCAAGGTATTGACAGAAGTGTGGGGGTGGGGAGGTAACTATGCAAGTGGATTACCAATGAAAAATCAGTAAGGTGAGAATGCAAGTTATTCCTCACAATCTAGGCATTTCTCTTACTCTCCTCAGGAAACCATTTCTCCTGCTTTACTGTTCTGGTTTTCTGTGGCACCTTATAGACCAACAGATTTATTGGAGCATAAGCTTTCGTGGGCAAAGACCCGCTTCGTCAGATGCATCTGACGAAGCAGGTCTTTGCCCACGAAAGCTTATGCTCCAATAAATCTGTTGGTCTAAAGCTGCAAAAGCGACAAGGAGTCCTGTGGCACCTTATAGACTAACACGGCTACCCCTCTGATACTTGACATTCTGGTTTTGTTGGTCTCACTCTTTCAGAAGACATTTTTTCGTGAGATCTCTTCCAGAATGGCTTCTTCCGAAAGAAGCCTTCAGTCTAGATGTAGCGTACGCCTGATATTGCTTGCTGCCATGGCCTTGAAGTATTTTAATATGTATTTGCTGGTGTGCATTTAACAGTTCCATAAAAATGATCTGAAGTTGGTTAAGAAATAACCTTCATGGTTAACCATTGGTGTTTATTTGCATAATGGCATGAGAATGGGATAGCAGCTCTGCAAGAAGCGATTACTGCCGATATAAATGAGAAGGATTTAAAACAACACTTTAGATGAGTTGTTACCATTTTGTAGTTGATTATTCTGAAGTGATAACTGTGCATGCATAAAACATTGAGCTGGCTCGTTTTCCTAGATATGCATTAAATCTCAAGCGTGATAAATGTTCGTAGTGCTTTTTTCATTTTCTGAGGTTTAGCTGATATACTGAGTTACTGTTATAACTAAAGCTGAGCAGAAAACTGTTTTCCCAGACCGCGAGACCTAGAGCTACCAAAAAGCATTCCCCTGTCCCATACGGAGTCAAAACCTCAGTTTTTACAATTGAAATGTTTCACTTAGATTTTGTTCCTTCTTCGCATGCACACATATACCAGGGTTAGTTTAGATTTTGAAACAAAGCTTTGTTTCAGTACAGAAATCCAAGTCTTTCATTTTTAAAACCTCACAAATTTGTTATGGGGGGGGGAGGGGAGGGAAGAACTCAATTCCCCAAAAGTTTTCATTTTAAAAGAGTTTTTACAATTTTCTGGCAAGTGTTTCCTTGAAAGATTCCTGAACAACTCCAGTTAACAAAATTTCTTTAAAAATATACATTTAACAGTCCCCTTATTTAGGATTCTTCCATTAAGTCAAATAATATGCCACAGATGGGGAGGTTAGGAATAACCTATCCAAATGCAACGAAATACCTTGAAATCTAGGTATCGTTTCCTCAAAATTTCTCTTGGGAAATACGGACTTCCTTCCCCCCCCCCCCATCCTCATGGAACTGGCAGGGAATTCTGCTTCCTAACGCAGTACTTGCCAGAGCTGCCGTGGGCAGGAATACGTGTACTCAGCATCCATGCCACAGTGCACAGGCTCACTGTTCCTCTTCAACAGCCAAGTTCAACAAGGTTTGCAGCTGCTGAGGGGAGTTTAACTACTGACTCAGAATTATGGTTCCTAGGCACTGTAGTTCTAACTGGAAGTTGCCTTGAACCTAAGTGTGAGTAGAGCAACTGTCATTTTTGCATAAGGAGGCTATGTGCTGCTGTAGAGACCAAAGAACATCTTGTTCCAGCTTGTAACCGATCTGTGCTGACAGGAGTTTTAAAAAAACCCACAGGTTCTTAACTGTAAGGGGCAAAACATTGACTTACTGAAGCTCAGAGCACACTCATTTCTGAGGTATGTAATGTTTGAAACATATAATTCAGTAGTTAAATACCAGTCCCCCAAGAACCTACCAAAATGCTGCCAGGAAGAATTGAAAAACCTTTTTTCTCTCAATATCACTGCTCAGAGATCCATGGAGAGCTGGCACAATAGCTTTATTGGCCTCTCATGGGCGGGGGGAGATAACACCAATCAACCCCCTTCTGGAGCACCATAACAAGATCCATCCAATTTGAGTCTTTTAGTTATGGGGACTGAAGGACCAAACAAGCCCTTTGTCCCAAACATTACAAGTCAAACTATAGGCCCAGGCAAATTACTATAAAGATTATATTTTTTTCCCTGACAGGTATGAGAAAGATGCCATTTTGATTTCTATCATCGCTTCATGTGTGATAACAAAACCAAAATGGATTTATTCAAAATTTTCTGTGGAAATACTATGGAGGTAAGATTAATCTTAACTACCTAAAAGCTTCCTTTTTTCCTCCAAGTTATTGAAGAATATGGCTCATGCAGAGCTTTGTAGGTAGCTCGATCCTTAAGCCATTGTCTTGAGTTGCCAAATAGGCCTACACCCCCCTGCATCTCTCATGGTTATGTCAAGGGGAATTAAAAAGTATATTTGGCTATGGATATATTGAATTTATGTGGGAATATGCCCTAAAAAAGTAATACAAAGGTAATCTTCTCTTAATTTTTGCAGAATGGTTTCACTTCATAATCAACTGCAATATAACTAGAACCAAACAACTAATCCTAAACCATGCTCCCATGAAGCTTTGCATAATATTAAGATAAAATGAAAAGTTGTTGGAAGATGAACTTTGCATTCACATGAAAAATGCACAGAGTGAATACATATATACAGGAAAAATTGAACATTATACAGCCAACCACAAGACAGAAAAAGTAGTAAACAAATAGGATATAAAAATCCACATCATAGTAACCAACTCAGAACAGATTTGAAATGTCCAGGATGTTTTCCAGGTATTGGTATGTACCTCTCTGTGTGAATGTGTCTGATTAATAAACACTGATTGAGCTGAGTTTATCTGGAATTTCATTGTCATTAACCTAAATTAAGCTTGACACATGCACTAGTTGTCAGTAGAGCTGTCCAGAGAATGTGGCAATGGCAACTCTCAACATGTATCTTTGTTTTACATTGCAATGAAAACAAGAACTTTGAATGTTTTTATGAGAAAGGTATGGGTGTTGAAATATCCATTTTCAGGCTGAAGTTTGAGCAGTATGCATGTATCAATAGCTCTGCTGGCATGGGATGTGGGAGACCCAGATTCAAGCTGGTGCTCTGCTTGCATCAGGGCAGCCTTTCATCCCTGATAACTATGTGTCAAGCAAAAGCCTGAGTCTCCCACATCCCAGGCCAGCACCCTAACAACTAGGCTATGGACAGTCTCTTAGTATTAACAATAATAAGCTTTTGTTAGCCATTCTGCTTTGATGAAAATGTTAGAAGTGTTCTAGCCAGCTCTTTGAAGTGCAGAAGAACAAGCAACTGGAGGGGGAAACCACAACAAATCCCACCACTCTGAACTACAGTGTAGGATGTGTTCAAGTTCTGGCTCAAGGCTTGGGCCAGTTCTTAATTTGACTGTGAAGCTCAGCAACCCATTCTTATGACAAGAAATAAATGCATGAATCATTTCCCCGCTCTGGGAACATCACTAACATTCATTTTCCAGTCAGAATAAATCTAAATTTGCATTAATTTATGGATTTTCATTTTAATAAGTACCAGAGGGAAGTTCCAACTCAACGATTAGAGACCAAGGCACTAGCTGCCTTCAAAAGGCAACCATGACAGTTTTGTTATTGGGGGGGAGGGGCGGGGGGTGTACAACTTAGTGTTCCATTCAGCAGAATATTTTTTAAACATTCAGCTTTGACAAAGATTCCATAGGGAAGAACAAGATTAGCAGAGCTGCAATAGCGCAGTCAGTAGGAAGAGTCAAAGCACTATTGATATATTACTCTGGGGAAACATTACCAACACACTAGCAACTTTTAAAATAAAGGTGAATTAGTTATTTCCCTGTGCTTTGCTTAATACAAGTTCTATTTTAAATATTTTAAGCAGCACAGGATGCACACAATATAGTTGTGATCCACACAGAACCCAAGGAAATCACATTTGGCCCATGCAGATAAAGGGGACATTCACTCTATTCCATTGCAGGGTTTTGGGAACTATTTCATCTAGAATACTGGATTTTGTAGTGGTTCAGAGGAGTAGCACAACTCATCCTATTAATGTACCCTGTATTGCGCGGTCTGACTGAAGAGGCTTTAAACCCTTGTAATGCATCTTTAGCTGTTATAATCCTGACATCTGCACACACCAAATAATTACATTAATACACCACACCATACACATTTCAGTAAAACTTTCACATAGGCTGTAAAAGTGTAATAAAAAATGCATTATTTCTTGTGGTTACAAAACTGGTTTAACTTCATATTCGGTTAGGTGGGGAAAGATCTTGCCTAATTAAAAAGGCACTGTTGCACCTTGCAGCAGATAGAATAAGAGAGAAATGATGAAACACAGACATATGTGCACTGTTAGAATCATACACAGATCAAATGCTCATCTCCAGGGCGTCTAAAGTGGCTTTGTTTTGGTCAAATAGCATCTGCCAACCCATTGGCATGACTGAATCAGGAAAGCAGTTTTCTTACATTCTGACAAGCTTCCTGGCTATCCAGATCTGACATGCAAGTGAGGTTTTAAACACACAACTTTTCCTTTCCATTTCCTTTGGGAAGAAAAGCAATAAAATGGAAATTCTGAATATTTCTACCCAAAGCTAGGCTGCCTTCTTCCCCTCCTCCCTGATTCACACACAGCAGATAAGAGGTCCATCCTGGACTTGAGTTTTAAGTTATGGACTTGTCATGGCTGACTTCAGCCCCATGGCTAGCCATGCTTATGCATACATTGCACTTTAGCATGAGGCTTTGCAGGATCACAGTTTTCAGATTTACATTGGAAGGCACAACACTGAAGTTGGCAAAAGGTTGGAGACAACTGGAGTAAGGGGTCCAGGGTACCAAAAGAGAGAAAGAGAGGAAATGGGGAGGGAAAAGGAAAGGAAAAAAAAAAACAACAGGAAAATATTGTTAAAGTGTCTGTGCTAAATGAAGCTAACACAGTGGGCTATAAGTACCTGGTGTTTGGCTTTTAACGTCATTAGGGTGTGGAATGTTGCAGCCCATCCAGATCAGGTCTTTGTTCAAATCTTGATTACAGGTGTCAAACTTGTAAATGAAACCAAGTACTCTGGACCCCTGACTCCATTCATCTAAGTGTGTTGTGCCCACAAAAGCTCATGATACCACATACATGTTTTGTTAGTCTCTAGGGTGCTGCAGGACTTTGTTGCGTTCTATGTAATCTCTTTCAGCAACCCAATTGTAAGAGTCATACCAGCCCATTTGTAGTGGTACACCTCTGAGTGAGGTCAGGACATTGTGCACTGAAGTGTTTTGAAGTTGTTCCACCTGTGCCTGTGACAGGCTTTGGAGTCACTACTAGGACTTGAAAATCAACCTAGAAAGGGACTAGCATCTAGTAGAGTGCTGGCTACCAGTGACAGAATGAATAGTCATCTCTCACAGTAACTTTTTCCTCAATGTATCACTCTCACTGCTACTAGGCTTCTGATTCTAAAGAAAGATTTAAAAAAAATGTTTAGGGAATTTAAAGTCACTATCCTCAAGGTATGCTAAATTATGTAAGTCTGCCTCATTGTAATATTTGCACATATTTTTAAATTGTAACACTTCAGGAACAAGTTTACCCTTCTAAAGGTGTGTGTGTGGTAATCATGACAATCCTTCTAAATTTCTTATTTGCTTGTTTTGCTTTAATTGAAGTCCCTTCATATTGGCAACAAGGGAATGAACAACAAGTAAATCAGTGTACACAAAGCTATTTGCTGCTACTTGTAGTATACGTACAGGCCAGCCTCACTGTAAGACCAAGATATGTTCCAAAAGTCTTGGACTTATAGCTAAACAATTTAAAGCAGGGAATTTTTTCCCACATCTGACTTTCATTTGTGCAAACTGTTTTTGTTTTTTGGGGTGGTTTTTGTACGTGACTTAAGAGTGGGAAATGGGAAGACTTATAATGCATCAGTTCCTACAAGCATCAATGACTTTAGTGAGGAACAGCTGTATACTGGGGTGACTTATAGTGGGGAAGCCCTGTATGAACATCAGCATAATGGATTTTACAAGAGATCCTGATATTTAAATATACAAAAATATTATGCTCTCAAATGCCATCTAGTATATCTAATGACACCATATGTCATTTTTCTTTCCAGCTCCACACAACCACTAAGAAGTGGGAACCCTTCATTAGAGCAAGCAAGACATACATTCATTAATAAATCTTAACTAAAATTAGCAATGAGTTTGAGCTATTAAGTTCAGCACAGATACAAACCTAATGTTGCAGTGTAGAAAGAGAATTTCAAGTTTTCATTTAAAAAATTTGTCTTTCTATCACTTAATTTAACAATTGAAGAAACCGTTTCATTTTCAGTTGCTAACTTCCATTTAAAAAAAAAAAAAAAAAAAAAAGAGAGGCCTCATTTGGGCCAGTCCTGTCTATGGTGATCAGCAAGAAAACCAAACAGGCTCCAATACAAAATTCACTTAGACACTTAAACCATATACCAAACTCCTTTTACTGGCATAGGAAGTAGAAGAGCCAAAGGTACAGTTTCCTTGCTTATCTGCAGCAGCCACAAGTGAAAAGAGAAACTATTTCTTCCTCTTCTCCCCACCCAAATGCTTAAGTGTTAGAACACAGTCTTTTCTGTAAGAAGCAAAGTTAAACAGGAGAGTGGGGCAAATTAACCTTCCATTAGCTTTTCTGGATTCCTTTTAAAAGATTTTCTGCAAGACTTTATTTTGCATTAAGTTCACTTCCACAATAATCAATAAAAACAGCCTGATGGAGAATGTATGTTTTGAACTAAGTCAAAAAGATTGTATATTTAACATTTTACCCTAACACTAATTAAAATGTGAACAAAAAAGGAACATTAAAACCAAAAACAATTTTCTTTAAAACAAGACAAAAGAAAATGAACATGGTCATAGAAACAAAAGAAAAAATAAAACTACTGTTTTCAACATAAACACCAGAGGCTTAGAAGAGTTAGTGCCTATTCACAGGACTAATTTAAAATCTCATAGGTTTATATAAAAATTTGATACAAACAAAGTGTATAGAAAAGTGAGTGGTTACATACGAGGAAAGCACACCTACCTTACTTATCTTGGTTGCTTAGGTGGCATAACGTAGAAGAACCATTAGAGTAAACAAGAGTTTAACAGAAAAGAGACCCCAAGTAATCCTCTGTAAAAAAGGCTTTTTGGTTTTAAATAGCTCTATGCTTACAGAAGTGCACTGGCTTCTACTTTATTACACACTACAAATCAAAATCTGAATAGTGATCTTTAAAGCTCTGGACTAACCAAAAGCCTCTTGCCTCACAGTCTACCATATACCCATCAGGGTTCTTGCCTGAAATACACTTTCTTGTATTCTTCCCACATGCATCGAAAAATAGCCATTGCTTCTTCCCAGTCCCCTTAATTCTGCACAGCCAACTAACTATTGTTGGCTGCCTTCTGTTTCCTTAGCTCCAATTACAGGCTCAATCATCTATTACACCTGTGGAAGCCCAGAGCAGCCACGTGGCCACAGGTGTGACTAAGGAGTGGGCTTGCTCTGCAGAATCATTATGATTGGTGATGTATAAGAACCTAGCCTGACTCGCATTTCAAGGCTTGACAGGAGAAAAATATATTTTAACTGTAAATTAAACTACTGAGTGCCTATCTACATGGAGTCCTACAAAGTCACTTTTCCCCCATGGAATCTCTTCCTTGAATAGAACAGTATTTCAAAATTGATTCAGTTTCTTGGAATGCCATCCTGGCCCCACTGAAGTTAATATAAAAAACCTCATTGATGTCAATGAAGCCAGAATTTCACTGGGGGGAGAGAAAGAGAGAGAGTGTGTGGTCCTCAAGCCACTCCTTCAAGTTCCTAGGCCTGTTATCTCAAACTAGAAACAAAGTTTTCATATTTTAAGGTTTCTGTCTATGGAACTCATGATGGTTTGTGGTCTGACAGACTCAGGAGCTCCAGGGCATGATGCAAGATATTTTACTAGGTCTTTGTTTTGGATATATGCATTATTTTGCTTTCTTCTTGTTTGCTAACATACAGTGCTAATAGGGCTTCTGATTTTTCTAAAAGGAGCAATTTAGTCTCTGTGCGTTAGTTTAACCAAGATAAAAAAATGTAAATAATTGCCTAGCAACTAGGATGAGAGGTGGTCTAGAAATCAATAAAATAAATGAAGTGCACTGGCAACTTTAGTGAATGTGAAATTGCATATGGAATGGTTTAATTACTATGTAAAACCTGGCAAAGTGCTCATTCACAACAGACAACATTAGAAAGTTGCACCTGTCAACATTTATTATATTTTGCATACACAAAGGGAAATGGACCCAAATTGGATAAGTGATGCTTGCCAAAGAACATCTATGAAAAGAGGCATTCTGTATGGGAGAGGGATTTGTTGAATAAATTATATATATATATTTGAAAAAGAAATTCACATGTTTGGAACCTTTATTTCTTCTAAATTGGCAAGCCAATTTAGAAAAAAAAATCCTCACTTCAAAAAGAAAAAAAACCTACTCACATATTCAGATTAAATAAAACTAGAACAGTTTGGTACAGATGGCAAGTTTACGGGACAGTAGAAAAATATTTTGTAATCACATTACTAATTAGGTTTGCTTTCTCTCTGATTAAAAACAAATTCTAGAAACCAACATCAGTACAAGTTTTCATTTTGTTTCATTTGTTGAATTGCTGTCTACAGATTAGTTCTAACAGCATGAATATTTATGGGCATATATATTCTCTCTCATACTTGTATGCAATTAAATGTCATGATCAAATCCTGTAAATATTGCTGAATGTAGGATCAGATTTACATGGTTGTAAACCTTGGCTAGTTCCTGATCTTGCAACTTTAAGTACATGAGTAGACCCTTTCTACTTCAATAGACTATTTACATGTATAAAGTTTTAAGCACATGGAAAAGTATTTGCAGGACTAGGGCTTTAATTATAAGATTAAACTAGGTCAACCCAAGGCCCTATACGCACTCTTCCAAAACCTTCCCTGTGGGTGCTGCTCTGTAGCCTTGACAATGCCTCCTCCCACAAAGGCAAAAGTTTCAATACAGGACTCCCTTCTCTCCCAGCAGCAGCACAGAAGCTACCAATACCACGCAAACAACATCAGAAGCAGAAGTCACCTTCCCCCATCTTGAGATAGACAGGAGTGCCAACAATGGTGGACTCTCTGACCCTTATTCTAGGATGTATCTCCTTGGCTGGGTGGGCAGGGTACTCTTCAATGTACTTTGGTGTTTATGAGCAATCACAAGGCAATGAATCTCAGAATCAACATTTCATAGAGATGCATTCATAGAATATAAAGCCAGAAGGTAGGGGTGTGTCTACACTGCACCTTTATTTCAAGATAATTAGCTTTATTTTGAAATAACAATGTGAGTGTTTACACAGCCATTCCGTTATTTCGAAATAGTTTTAAAATAATGGACAGCTTATTTCGAAATCTGCAAACCTCATTCTACCAGGAATAACACGTATTCCGAAATAGCTATTTCAAAATAAGGCATGTGTAGACGCTCCACTGCTGCTATTTCGAAATAGCCCCTCACCAGTGCCATTCTAAGTTATTCCTCCCCAGTGCCTCCTGGAACTCTAAATCAAGATAGCATGTCTACATTAGGGAAGCCTGCCTTGGACTAATTTTGAGGCTTTCCTTCAGTGTAGACATGCTATTTTGAAATAAGCTATTTTGGAATAAATATTCCAGAATAGCTTATTTCTAAATAGCTGTGCAGTGTAAACGTACCACTAGTGATAATCTTGTCTGAATTTCTCTAGATTTCAACTTCCAACCATTGAAAAACCCTCTATTATGCTGCATGTAGAATTCTAAACAATTTTGAGATCAGATTACTCAAACTTCTCTTTATTTGGCTAAATAGACTCCATGCCATGCATCTATCAGTATAAGGCATGTTTTCCAATCCTTTTGTCATTCTCAAGAATCTTCTCTGAACCCTTTCCAGATTCTCTTGGAAGCCCAGTAGAACATACCCACTTGATGATCATTTACTATTTACAATTACATATTGAGACAACAACCTTGTAATACATTTAATGTGTGACATTGATTTTCTTCTAGATTTTTCATTCAAGTGTTGTTCAGTACCAAGTCAAATGCCTACAGATGTCTGTAATTTATTACGTCCACACTATTTCATTTATCTAACCACTAGAAATCTCACCTGACATTTCTCAGATCCTTCACAGAAAGGGGCTGGCAGTGTGGGGGTACAGGAGTCAGGACAGGGGTCTGGGAAGTGGGAGTGGGCCACAGAAGGAAGAAGGGATGTAGAAGTTAGGGCAGGGAATGGGGGGCTCAGGGCAGGAGACTGGCAGGTGTTGGAAGTGCAGGGCACGGGGTGCAGAATTCAGGGCAGGGGGTGGGAAGCTCAGGCCAGGAGGCTCAGGGAGGAGGCTGGGAGGTCTGGGGCACCTGAGGGGGCTGCCCATGGTGGTGAAGACAGGGCTGCAGCTGCTGCCCTTCTGACTCCTCTGGAGGGTTGGAGAGGAGAGCCCAGTCCTAGCCACTAGCTTCTGAGAGGTGGGTTTGGGGGGCTCCATGGTCTGGCCCCAGTCCCAGCAGACCCTCGGGGGTGGGGAGGCAGTGTTTCAGTGAATGGCCCCAGCTTTGGCAGGCCCTCGAGGGTAAGGAAGGGTCCTCTTCTGTGGTGCCTACCCCCAGCACCTCCTTGGGGAGTGGGTGTGTTGGGGCTGTGTGGGTGGCTCCAGTCCTGGCCCCAGCCACTCCTCGGTGGGTAGGGGGGTGGGGATGTGATGATGAGCCCCAGCAGTACTCCAAAGGGGTCAGGGCCACATGTGAGTGGGGCTCCCCAAGGTGGGGACTGGAGCCTAGTGCTGGGGGTTGGCTTGGGGGCAGAGGAGCCACTTATCCATGGCCAGTGGCTGGAAATATGGAAAGCTCTGGCCCACGCTGGCTACACTCTCTCTGGTGAGGCCACCCCCCCATGGTCATTCGGCAGTATAAATGTCCCTTTTGCTCATGTCCCCAGTGGTCATCGCTAAACATAGCCGTTCCTGCTCTCAGCCCCCATCCTTCCCATGGAAAACAGTAAATTCCAGGCACATCCCATTTTTCAAAATGAAAGCCTGACCTTGCTTTAAGTTAGGATAAGAGGAAGTCGCGTACCAAATTTGGTGATCCTAGCTCTTACTACTTAGGAGGAGTTATTGAACAAACGGACTCACAGACAGACGGATGGACAGACTCGCAGACAGACATACACACAAACTTCCTAATATATATATTTGAGATTATAATACAAAAACATGAAGTTAATTTGAGAAGATCTATTTTCCATAAGCCCATGATGACTGGTATTAATTATATTAATTATATATTCTTCTAATTTTTATTATTCAAATATGGTATTAGTGACTCCATTATTTTGCCTAGGATCAATGACAGACTGACAGTTCTTACCCACGTATCCCATTTACCCTTTTAAAATATTGACACATTAGTTTGCTTCCAGTCTTCTGGATCTTCTTAATATCTCAAAATGTATTGAAAATCAACATTAACAGTTCAGCAAGTTTCTCAGCCTACTCCTTTACAATTCTTGGATGCAAGTTACATGGACCTGATGATTTGTAAATGTCTATCCTTCATCCATACTATTGGAATGGAAATGATTTCATTATATGATATGACTATATAAAGTGTTTCTGAAATACAATTTATTAAACATTTACCCTTTTCCTGTACTATTATTCACAATTATATCATTTCCACCAATAATGGCTAATATTATTGTTAAAGAATTTGTTTTTGCTGTCCTTATAAAATCTTTTTTTATTGTCCTTGACAGTATTGACCATAAATTGATAAGGGAGTCCAATGGACTCCCTTATTAATTTTCTACAATTCTTAGCCTGTGGTTAATACTCATTACAACAACTTTACCTTTCTTCCATTGCTTATATGTATTTAACAGTTACTTTCATATCCCTTCTAGATCAGGACTGCTTGTCTATTTTTTTAAAACAAGTACCATCTTCTTCTTCAGTAGTAGAATGATGCATTTTGGAGCATGTAGTTTAATTTTCTTAAACAAATCCCAATTATCATTCACATACAATTTTAAGAGAACATTCTCCCAACAGATGTGGCTCATAATTATTTTCAGCTTTGTGAAATTGGCCCTTTTA
Organism: Rafetus swinhoei; assembly: GCA_019425775.1. Lineage (NCBI taxonomy): Eukaryota > Metazoa > Chordata > Testudines > Trionychidae > Rafetus > Rafetus swinhoei. The sequence goes on from CM033424.1 coordinate 163,637,614, forward strand.
AAGTATATGTGTGTGTTTTAATGGTTTAGAAATTTCCACGTAACAAATATGATCAAGTCATGACCTTTTGTACTTAAGCCACTAGTAATTTTTAGTTCTGTGATCAGTTCCTTCTTTATCTGGCAAGATGAATTCTAATATACAATTTCTTAGTGCTGGCTTCAACACTTCTTGAGTTAATAATATTTCATCTATAATAGTTAGTAACACCAATGATGTTTTAGTATGAGATCTCCAGCATACATCAGTCTGACTGAAGTCCTCTGTGAACACACAGATTTTTTGTCCCTATACAATGGGAGTAGGTGATTCAGCAGTTGATCAAAGGGACATTGTTCCATAAGAATTCGAGATCATTTTCTTCCAAGTTGTCAATGATTGAGAAACAATAAATGTCATTTTCCATATCCATTTTTGCCCACTCAATCCTTCTTAAAACAGTTATAATATGATATTAACATTTTAATTGTGTGAATTATCACACCAGGTTTCAATAATATCATGGATAATATGATCATAAATGAACAATCCACATTCCTTGTGTTTGCAACTCAGACTTCTACTATTGATGTATATGAGCAGTTAAAAATTTCATGTCCTCTCTTGTCTTGATTAATTTTGTTCTCCCCATCATAGTTTTGTATTGTATGTGTCCCCTCTTTCATACTTTCCTTTTGTGATTACTTTGATGATCTCTTTACAACGATTTATCTTCCTTGTTCCACAAAACCAAAACCCTTTATCCCACACCGCTTTCTTCATTAGCCATTCACATCCGGAATCAGCATAGATATACCCCTTTCTGAGCAAGTTTGCTTTTCTTGCAATGTGGGCTGAAAAGTCATCCACAGACATGTCCCATACAATTCTCCATTCCAGCTGACCAGCTGGATTTTCAGAGACTCGTGCCTGGGGCAGCTTATCTCTCTGAGCTACTTTCAGGCTTGTGTAGACTCATACAGACATCACCACATCTGTTACACTCAGAGTCACATTTGCAAGGTTTTCTTCACAACCATGAGAGGGTAGAAACTTATTTTTGTGCAGGTTTTATTTAGGAAAATCTGATGTAATAACATGACTCCAGGAGCTAGGACCTTTAATCAACCTGGTTAACCTGGTGTCTTAATCTAGGCCAGTTTATAGACACCAATGAAAAGTAGATGTAAAATGCTATCATTCTGATCAGGTTGCTGGATTGAGTTTCACTATAATTGTTCATTTTGAAATCAAACAAAATGTGATTTTTTTTATTTTCTATTTTGTATTTATTGTTTTCTTTTTTGTCCTCCTCTCAGCCTGTTCCAGCACATGAAAAGGGCCAGGGAGTGAGGAAAAAATTAAAACCCCAAGAATGTTCAAAGCAACATTGTCAAAAATCAGATCAGTTAAAAAACTTATAACATTAAAGTATTTTTTGAAAAGTAACACATTTTATTTTTGTTTTTAAACCAACTCTGCTGGTGGTGGTGTTTTGCACCTCCTCGGAGCTAGTATAAATGACTATACAGCAGGGATAGGCAATAATTTTTCCAGGGAGGCCACTTAATACATTTTACAATGTGGTCATAGACCATCTCCACCCCCGGAAGGGTCAGGGCCCAGGGCAGAAAGGGTGGGGTCTGGGAACTACTTCCCCCAAGACTAGTCTGGGCCAGGAAGCTTTGAATTAAAAACATAGAAAAGGGCTCGCGTGTCCTGGCCCCACTGCTACTGTGTTGCCTGGCAGCAGCCTGGGGATTGCTGTGGCTATTTAAAAGACTCATGGCTCCAGCCCCTGTCAGAGTACCACCCTGACCGGGAGCGGTGAGCCATTTAAATAGGATCCTACTGCTTGAGCCACTGTCTGGAAATTCGGTGGCACGGGTAGCAGGATATAAATAGAAAGCGGACAGATACAGTGCACAGGCCATATTTGGCCCCCAGGTTGCCTCTTGCCCAGTCCTGATATACAGGGTTCAGGGAAACAGTGAAGCTATTTTGTAGTTGTTGCTACTGTGAATTATTTCACTATTGTGACTCTTGGGCTAAATATACGGTCCAGGCCCCTGCTATCCCAGTTAAGAGTAGGAAGCCACATGAAAGGTAAAGAACAGGAAATATTTAGATTTTAAAATCATTAAAAACCTTTCAAAATTGTTGAAAGATTGTTTCCATTATAATGTAACTATTTATATAAAATATGTGGAAAACTACTGAGAAATCTAACACTTCTAATTAAAATTTGTTCTGTAAAAACATATTTCAAAGACTCTTGTGAGACAGTACTACTGGAGGTTTAACAATTGCGTAGCTTAAGTCAAAACAGCTTATTTCAGCTTTTAGTGCTGTCTACGCTGCAAGAAGTCCGAGGAAGACTTCCCTTACTCATAAAATGAGTGTTACAGGAGTCAGAGTAAGAAGTCCTCCAGCTTGACATTATTTTGAGATTATGTCAAAAAACCTGTTTGTGGTGTAAATGAGGACTCTATTATTTCGCAATGTCAGTTATTCCAAAATAACACTGCTGTGTAGATGTACCCAAAATGATTAATGGTGCACAGGCTGACAGGTGGTAATGTTACAAGTGGTAGGAGAAATCTTACTCCACTGCCTGGGCTAAGGATTTTAAAGTTCATTTTCCCCACCTTCATGCCTGAGCAACACAGAGGAGGACAAAGCTCTAGATCACATTTACTAGTTAATAAAGCCTATTTTGAAAATATCATTCCCCTTCTCTAAGCTCCCATTTGGACAATTGTACTGGGAAATAGAGGATTTGGGGTGATGCACTGAAGATGGCGAAGTCCATGCATAGCATGAATCCACTGGTATATAGACTTGTGTAGAACAGAACAGCAGGAAATCCCACTGTTCCACCCATGCCAGGTTTCCACTGAGGATTCTATTTCTCATCTCCTCAATGCTTGGGTTTATTGAATGAATCTATGCTAGAGGATTCATTATTTGGCAAGTGGGGTTGAAAGTAATTTATTCACAATATCAGTTGTAATCTGTCTCTTTTAAATACTCTATAAATTCACTTTCCCATCTTTTATTTGTATTTCAGAGAAAGATATTCAATTTTATTTTGCCCTACAACTTCTTCATACTTCCACTTGGGAGCTTCTTCTATGTATATTTAGTGTTCATGCAAATGATGCATGACAAAGTTAAGTCAATGTCTAATGAGCTGTTAATATCATACTAAGCAGATTTTCTATTATCTGGAAATTTGAGACACAGAATGTGAACGTGCGGTTGCGTATGAAAGTGCAAACTTTAGCTGCAGGGGTAAGATGGGGCAATAAGACATTCACAGGCACTATACCAAAATTATTCTAGGAACATTAATTTAAAATATTTTACTAGAAGTTTAAAAAGACACCAGAGGGGGAAAAAGCTGATATCAACCTGACTATTAACAGTGGAAGATCTGTTACTATATTATTTTTCCTCAGAGAATTGATAAGTATAATTCACTTTATTATTCTGCTTGGATTTTAAAAATAAAATAAGTCAGACAATGTAACAATTCCTTTTTCTGGTTGTATGACGCTATTATATTTGATACATGGGGAAGAAAGAAAATGTGTTTAATAATCCCCAAGTGTGATTGGTTTCTAATATACTAACTTTTTGATATTACAGTCCTTATTCTTTACCTGCATCTGAATTAATGAAAAATTGAAAGGATGTTCTAAAGCAATCTGAGTATTTCTGAAGATGGGCATTAAGATTTTCAAAAGCGACCAGTGATTGTGAGGATCCCATTCAGGCATCTTAATGTGTTTGATATTCAGAGGGTGGGAACTAAACTTTTTATGAAAAATCAAGCTCCTTTATTTAAGGCATCTCAAGCTTAGCACCAACTAACTGAAGCATCCCAATTATTAGCTGCTTTTGAAAATGTTGGCCGTCACATTCATGACTACTTTGTATCAGGAATTACAAAGTATCCTTAATAAACAGTTTTTTTGTCATTAATGAAGTTACTGTTTTAATGAAGGATACTCTGCAAATCCTAATATATAAGAGAGAGGTATTTCATCAGTGTATGGACATTTATCAAAACAAAAAGTTGTTACAGAGACGGTGTCAATATCCCTGTTAAAACTACATGTTAACATTCATATTGTTCATCTCATTCTTTCAATAATTTTGTTTGCTTAAAACAAGATGGACTAAATAAATGTACACAACTTCTGGAACTGGCATGCATGTAACTAACTTCAGCTCAATGGTAGAGATAGATGTATCTTAGATTAAATGTCAGTTTAAAGTGGCCCTACACAAGTAAAAGCAGGAGACTGCAAAATACACTCTGTAAAATAAAGATGTACTTGGTATCTTATCACAGCCTGTCCCACCTCTTTAAAAAATGCCAAAATATTCTAACTAGTCACAGACAAAATCTGTCACCCATTCCGCAAGTCAAATCAGAATCTTTGTTCAGTTTTGGGTTGGTTTAATTAAGAAACATCCTTAGCGTTTCTGCTATTTCCCACAGCCCACCATAGTCTCTCATTATTTGTCTTCTCAATGTCATTGATGTCCTCAGTTTCCCACCAACTCCACAAACTCCACCACCACTGGTCCTTTGTCCAGCACTGTTTCATAGAACTACTGCAGGAAACTGGCAAGTCTCTGCTTAGCCACACATCTATGCTTTGAATGTTTCATGAAATGGCATGTGATCGGGTGCTCCCCAGCTCTGGCAGTAGGTCAGAAAGTGTGAATGCAATGTATGAGTGCAGGCACTCTTCCACTAACTCTGCTAGATTCTTCACGTCTTCTCAAAGTGACAGAGAAGAAAGAAATGCCTGATGTGATCATGGACTTGTGAGCATGTACTACACTAATAAACACTCACCTTTATCCCCTTTCTTTGCATTGTGCTTAGAGATGCCCATGAAATCCACGTGATAAAACAAAACTTCTCTTGTATTTTATCTGAAAAACTGTAGTCTTGCAGCTTGGATAGCTTCATTTTTACTTTAAAAGTACTAATCTTGTATCATTGAAGATAATAGCTGCTGGATCAGGCTCTATCAGATCTCAGCATGTGCCCATATCATATGGTTTCATAAAGCCAAACTGACAGTCAATTGATTTCCAGTATCACAGAGAAGCTAAAGAAAAAAAATACCAGTGTGACTGGGTTACATAAACTGTTTATCAGCCACATCTTCCCTCAGAAGTAATTTTCAATGAGGAATATTTCCATCTTGTGGGATTCAGCTATAGTAATGAAGCTGAATCAATACCCAAGGCATAACAACAGGAAGGTGAGCAGAGATTTATGACTGTTATGGAAGAGTAATTTGAAATGCTTTTTAAAAAAAGTTTCTTTATATGCTCAAAGTCTTCCAATGAGAAGGGGAATGCACCACAATTTCAAAGGCAATATTTTTACATACACATAAACAACTCTTCCAAAATGAGAAAGCTAAGTGTGTGGCAGCTTAGGTTTCTGCTACACAACGGTATACAATTAATCTATTTTCCTCTCTTTAAATGCTATTGGTTAATCATGGGGATGAATAAGCAAAATATCGCCTAAAATGTGGCACCTGATTTAGCTGCAATGTGCCCAGATTTAGCCTTTATTAATAAAACAAACACAGTACTTCAGACCTTAAATGTTTGTCTGGAGACAAAAGAAGTCTCCATGTGCTTCAGGGTTTGTGGGATCAGGGACTTAACCAAAACAATCCTCTCAAGAAGCTATGAAATACTGCACTTCCTATCATATAGATAGTGTTTGGAATGCACCTTTAATGATGGAAAATGAGAGAGTAGAGAGCTGGGTGCCCGTTGGTGGGAATTGCTTTATGTGCTGCTTTTGATAAAAGCTTGAGGTTTGCCTGCACCCCATGACCTTCACATGGAGGAAAGAGACCCCTGGATGTTGCCAGATGTGCCTTGCTTATGCGAGCTGTTGTGTATAGGAACTAAAAGGAGGAAGCAAGGTAAGTGGCATTTTTTTTTCTTCAAGTTGATCTTATTTGAGTATTGAAGGGTCTCAGACCTTTTGATACAACTTTGATGGTAACCAAGACCAAGTTGTGAAATCTTAACTGAACATTCTGAGCCAGGTCTTGAGCTGGTTCAATTAGCATAATTCCATTGGCTCCAAATGCAATTATAGCTGCATTACATTTTTTAAAGCACAACAACTTTCACTTACCCATGGACTCTAATAAGTTCATGTAATATATTTCAGGCTAGATAAGCACCAAGATATGTAAATCGGTTTATGTGTGTGTGAGAACACAGGTCCACAAACCACATAATAACAGACTTAAAGGTATTCCATTTCTAGCACTTCTATGTACAGGTTGGAGGCAGATAAAGGGTAGATCTGCAGTGCAATCAAAGGTATGATTTACAGTTTGTGTTGGTGCAGTGACATTAGCTTAGTGGCATTAGTGTATATGGATCCAGGATTCTGGGACAGACGTGTGCAGCCTGTGCTGAAGGCCAAGCTGCCATGTCTTCTCTGCTATTTTTAGGGTGCTAGCTAAGTTGGAGCTAGTATGGATACATCTACCTGAGCTGCATGGCAGTCACACCTTCAGTTTAAAGTTGCCAGGTATCCAGTTTTCGAGCAGAACATCTGGTTCAAAAAGGAACCTAGTGGCTCTGGTCACCACTGTTGACTAGACTGTTAAAAGTCCAGATGACATGGCTGACAAGCCCCCTACAAGACTCGGTGCAGCTCCCAGAAGTGGCAATGTATCTGACTCTGAGGCAGAAGGTCAGCCAGGTGGGCTCTGCACACTGCCTCCTGTGCACTGCTATTCTTAACAAATTTTAACTAGTTTCTAATCAGGAATGTGGTGTAATTCAAATGGAGTTAGATGCTTGGTTAAAATCTTTCTAATACCCTTAGAGGTATTTGTTTATTTGTTTGTTTGTTTGTTTCATTTCTAAATAGATTTGGCACTTGCAAAAATAGCTACACTGGCTATGATGAGGATAGGACAAGTTGTTTTTATCCACAGGATAGACAGAACAGCTTCCCCTCTACTGCCCATCAAGGTGCTTCAAATCTAATCTGCAGAAAGAGTCTAGAAGATGGTTAATTTAGTGTGCTTGTGCAATCCTTGGCTTCTGGGATGAAAATGCTGAGATGTTGACCAGGAATGACAGATTGTGGCAGTGGGGCTTCTGATGTGACCCTGTATCCACAAAGAAGAATACTGAGATAAGCAACTCTTACACATATGCTAATGATTTACAGCTATTTTCATCTTCATATCATTTGCTGATTTATTAATTACCCTCAAATCTGAGGCAGAGAACATTATATTGCCTGATTAATCATAACAAGCAACAAGCAATCTCATTTTAACTTGTCAATTAGAGTTCTTTGTGTCCTATCAAAGTAACTGTGCAGTATATAAATTATAGCATCTTATTCATCATCTTCAGTAACAGTATTTAAAAAAACAAATATATTTTTACCTTCTTATCATATGAGAAAATAAATATATAGTTTCTCTTTACCATAGTTGCTACCCACTAGCAATGTAGTTATCTCTCCACATATATATAAACGTTTTTTCCTGCCATGCAACAGAATGATGTCAGACTCTCTGGCTGTAAAAGCGAAAGCAGAGAGAGGGCGGTTATCAAGAGTAGCTAGTAGTGGGTGCAGCTCCTCTAGTTATTCTTAAAATAAAGCTTAAAAGTAACTTATTCATGTGTGACTATTGGAAAACATTTCTAACTATTGTTTATTATATAGTTTATGGCATTATTTCACTGTGTAATTTAATTTAATTTTAATACTTATAGTGTATCAACACCTGAAAGTCCCAGTCAGGATTGGTGACTCATTGTGCTAGATGCTGTGTAAATACAGCCGGGTGCTGGTCAACCATTTTCCTCTCCTCTTCCCCCTCAAAAATATTCACAATAATAATAAAAAAGTTTCTTAATTTTTAGAATAAAAATATTTTTCATTTTACAGAATATTCCATTATTTCCAATACCTGAAATCTTTCCAAATCACAAAGACTCCTAGGTCAGCAACAGCTGAAAGGAAAATATCAAGAATTGATGCACATATATTCAGTTAAGGAGTCAGGAAAAATATAATAACATATGTGTCAAATTAAAAGTTACACAAGGAAAAATCCAAACTTTTGAAAGATTTTTTTTTCACAAAAATAATGCACTAAATTCACATTTTCATACAACTTGAAAAGAAAGAATTGAAACTGGCTTTCATGAAAATTGTTTTGAAGGGGAAATAATTGTAGAAACAAATCTGATGAATTCTAACATAACTCTGCCCCAAGAGTTTACAATCTTAAAAGACCATAACAATAGATCAAAAGTAGGAGATGGAGGAGGATGAACATATATATTAGCATAATTTCTTTTTCATACTTAGAAGATGGTTGAAAATTTGCAGAATTTTTTTTTTTTTTTTGAGGGGAGGGGGAAGGAAGGCGCTGAATGGGACAGAGACAGGGCAAAAAGTTTTGGAGAAGAGGGAAGACAGCATGTGGAGCAAGGAGACCGATGTCAGTAGAAGAACACAGATGGAAAGGGGCTATAAATGAGGGATTAAGCAATCAATCAGCAATCAGTAAATAATATGTAAAGTTCAGTTTCTAAAAAACAGTCTGCTGTTCTCTATAGCCCAAAGGCTGTGAACATACCCAATGGATGAGCAGGACAAAGAATGGGAATCCCAGCTGAGCCTTTCTCTGCCCTTGTAATGAAATCCCAGCTTTTCCCAAGGACAGATTCCACCTTGTATATATTGTTCTGCTTCCCACAGACTATAGCTTTTGCAGTAGCTCCCACTAGTGTCATTAGCACTAACCTCTCAAAAAGGAAACATAACCAGTTAGAGACACTATTCGAATGAATTGAGTTAGGATTTTATGTCATATACCTATACATCAATCATATTTCTATGCATGCCAATGACAGAAGTCTTGATTCTGATCTAATCCCATTATTACGCTAGCATAACTTTAATCCAATCAGGACTTATTTTAAATGAACTAGGCCAACATTTCCATAGGATGCACTAAGTGGAGCTTGTTATCATTGTTAAATATTATTTATATTGTGGTAGGGCCTAAATGCTCTAGAGTACCTGGAAGAATCATAGCACCAATGTGCTAGGTGCTATTCAAATGAGTAACCACAAAACACATTTTCTCTCATTGTACTGTATGAAATGGTTAGTCACTCTGGGCTTATCTAGACTATCAGGAACAGTTGAAAGAGGATATTCAAATTCCGTGAGAATTTGCATATCTTCTTCCGATCTCACTTTTGAAAGCGAAGTTTTGAAAGTGAAAGTAGTTTAGACGCGGCTTTTTCGGCCACCCCCCCCTCTTTCGAAACAGGCTTTTTCGAAAGATACTTTCAAAAAAGCCTCTTTCGAAAAAGAGCATCTAGACTACAACTGGTACTTTCGAAAAAGCAAGCCGCTTTTTCGAAAGAAAGCACCCAGGCAGTCTGGATGCTCTCTTTTGAAAAAGCACAGTTTGCATTACATAGCGCCTTTTTTTGAAAGAGCACGTCCGAAAAAAGGCATTCTTCCTCGTAAAACGAGGTTTTCCACTGTCAAAAAAACTGCTGTGTTCTTTCAATTTACTTTTGAAACTGCTGTGTTCTTTCAATTTACTTTTGAAAGAATGTGGCAGCAGTCTAGACACAGGGGAAGTTTTTTCGAAAAAAGACTACTTTAAAAAAAAACCCTGTAGTCTAGACACACCCCAGGAGTTTACATGGCTTTTCGGCAAAGGGGGGTTCGCCGAAGAAGCCGCGTCTAAACTACTTTCACTTTCAAAAGCTCCGCTTTCGAAAGTGAGATCGGAAGAAGATATGCAAATTCTTGCGGAATTTGAATATCCTCTTTCAACTGTTCCCGGTAGTCTATTTAAGGCCTCTGGATGGCTCTCAATCTGCACCCTCATATAAGCACTTCCTAAGACTGATTAATAGTAAAATTGCTCTGTCAATTCTTTAAGAGCCTTAAAAGCAAACTCACTCATTACATTTATTTAAAAATTGCATGATAATTGCAGTTGTTGGATGGAATAATGCACTCACAGGAAGAAAAAGAAATAGGGGAAAGAAAGTAATTTTAGTTTTGTTTTGTTAAAGCCAGATTCTAATATCCTTAGCCTGAATAGCACGTTGTTCCTGTTGCAGCTCCTTCGTAATCAGTGAACTAATGAGGGCAAGATGCTATTTAACAGGGACAATGGTGACACATTCTGGCACTTCGTCAAGAATGAATATCTAAATAGTAACTATCAAGTATCTTGCTGATCACTCTTTCAGAATAAAACCAAATGCTTCTCATGCTTCTCAACGATAAAAAGGATTCTCTTTCCTCACGTCACATTTATTCACTGTTAACTACTGTACCGACATTCTTTGAATAGTTTCCAAAAATAACACAACTCGATTTATAATATCTGTGCTCTAAATTTAGTATGTTAGTTAATTTTAACATGAGCAGCAAATAGCGTTTCCTCTTTCTGTTGAAATAATTGGTATAATTTCTAGGCAGCAGCTTTATATCACTATCAGTGGTAAAAATAACTACTGGTAGCTGCCGCAATTGATGGCTAGAGAGCAAGTAGAGATGAATGATTCATTGTCTTATTAATAAGTCGTGTGATTAATGTTTTAATATATCTTATCTTTATCTTCACCTTGGAACACAGTGCTTTGGTGATAAGAAGCAGTCATGGTAAGTGTATCATAAAAATAAAAGGTATTTTATACCAGTGACATTTAAGGTCAAGTACTAAAGATGCAGAGTATAACAATGTACCAATACATCAAGAGACAAGTTAATGTATGCCCTTTATTTTGATCTAGACTATTTCATAAAACCAATTTTCATGCACATGAACATGATGAATTGTACATCCTAGAAACATCCTGACAACATTTACAGGTGTCCCTTGTTATGTGTGGGAGAGGAGAAAGTATTTGATTACTTTTTTTTATTAAAAAAATGTTGCTGGTGGTTGTAAGTGTAGTTTATAAGCTACATTAAATTATTACTTAATTAAACTTTGTGTCAGATAGGAAAAGAGTCCATGTTTGTTTTCCTCACGGAATGAATTTTTATTACAAATGATTTATCTAAAGCTAATACATGATTACAGTTTATTACTGATTCACTCTGTGGAATATCCTTCTAAGCAGGGAAGTAGATTGCCTTGCTCTTTAATACATGTCACTGTGCATGTAACTCTGGTAGCAACAAACAGAAGCATGTTAAGCTACTTATTTTACCAAATGTATTATTGGTACATACCTTGATCTATTTTGGTGGACGTGTCAGTGTAGCTATTTCATATATGGGTGTGAAAAATCTACCACTCCAAGGGTCCATCTACACAGCAGCATTATTTTGGAATAACTGACATTATTCTGAAATAATATAGTACACGTCTACACTACAAGCCTTTATTTCGAAATAATATCAAGCTAGAAGACTTCTTACTCCAACTCAAGGTAACGCTCATTTCACAAGGAGTAAGGCAAGAGTGTTCTTCCTTCGAATTCCTGCTGTGTAGACAGCGCCAAAAGCCAAATTAAGCTATTTCAACTTCAGCTATGAAACTGACTTAGCTAAAGTTGCGTAGCTTAATTTGACTTTAGCCCTGCTGTGTAGATACCCCAAGAGATGTAGTTAAACCAACTTAGCCCCAGGCAAAGACTGCACTACTTTGAGGGAAGAACTCTTCTAGCTACCACCTCTTAGGCCTGGTCTACACTACAGTGGAAGGTCGAATAAAGATATGCAACTCCAGTTACATTAATTATGTAGCTGGAGTAGGCATATCTTAAATTGAGTTTCTGCATTGTCCACACAATGGGAGGCCAATGGGAGCAAATGCAGAGTCACCAAAGGGTGTGTGTAACTGTTAGTATTAACCAATGAGTCCAGACTACATGCTAACATCCCTTGTCTTAACAGCAATGTGTACCAAAGTGCTGTGCAGTAACTCCCCCATGTGGATGTTGTGGGTCCAAATTTAAAATGTCCTTGTTCATGTTAACACAGTCTTTTTCAAACAGGATTACATTAATGTGAAGCTGGAACCTTGCACAGCACTTCGATATGCATTGCTATTCACACTTCTGTTGTCAGATATACAGGGATAGTTCAAAATAAGGATAATAGTCTAGACAGAACACTAGTCTGATACGGTGTTAAAATTGCTATATTTCTATACTAGTGTAACTCCTTTGGGGTTTAGAGAGCACAGCCCCTTTAAATCTTGTTTCTTGATGGGGAAGGGGGGAGTGCTGATTGTTCAAGATGAAGGAAATGCTGTTGTAGGTATGGAAGCAGACAGAGAAGGAAAGCAACAGGGAGCTTGTCTCCACTCTGCGCAAGATTGACGCTGTTGTGATCAATCTTTTGGAGTTTGATTTAGCGAGTCCAGTTAAGACTTATTAAATTGAACTCAGAGCCCCCACCCCCACCCCTGCCAGGGTCCAGTACTCCTGCTCTTGTGAGAAGTAAGGGAAGCTGAAGGGAGCAAATCCACCATCAAACGTAGCTGGAGTTGCATACCTTAAGCCAAGCTGCTGGGTCTAGTGGAGATTTGGCCAGGGTGTGTGTTTGCAGTTTCAGACAGAAGGGGTTCAGGAAGCAAAATTTAGCAACCAAGAACCTGCCTGATGCCTGAAAGGGACAGAATGGCTGATTGGAAACAACCCATAACCAGACCTAGGAGGATCACTGTGCCAGGGAGGAATCCCCTGGGAAGGATACATTGGAGTCAGAAATATTTCAACAATATTGTTTTTCATCACAAAATACCCATTTGCTCCAAATGAAACTTTTCACAGAAAAGGGTAAGTTTCAATTAAACTTTTTTCAAGGTTTCATAGGTCCAGGTTGCAATTTTTGGTCAATAGCCCAGAGGTTACGCCACTGAATGCAGGACTGCCAGGTTTAAGTCCCCAGCTTATCTGACTCAAACCAAGAAGCTGAATCTGTCTCTTAATCTCAGCCAAAGGCTATTGACTATTCTAGGCTGGGCCTCTCTCAGTTTTTCCTTTTGGAGCTGTTCCACATTCTATAACTATTCATTGGTCAAGAGAAAAACTGACTCTATAGGCTGGTTATTAGAACACTGGGATGCAAGAGATAGAGATTCAAGTCCTTTCTCTGAATAAGACTAAACATGGACTTAAATACGAATCTCTTACTTCTCAGGTGCATGCCCTATGCACTGAGTTACTGACTATTTTGGTGTATGTCTGTTTCAGATTCATCCCAATGAACTACAGAAACATATTTTGAAATCTTAAAAATTGATCATATGGAAAAACAGTTTCCCAGTCAACACTATTTTGTTCCCTGTTTTACAGGGATTTTACAACTACAAGTCATGTACAAAACTCCTAGAATGTTTAATTTTACAATGTTTCCCCAAACTTCAAAGGAAACCTTGATAATGTTATATGAATATAATAAACAGATATAAAAACCATACTTTAGACGGGAAATAACTGTTCTTTAATAACAGAAAGTCTATTTTAAACATTGTTAAGGAACCTGAAGCTTTCAAATGATTGTTTTGCAAACAATTGTGATAATAAAATGCAAAACACAATGTAGTTCTTCTTTGCAATTTCATAAATGAGTCATCCACAGGGAATGTCATTAATTATGTAAAGACTGATGGGGCTTCATTCATTTGATTTCTTCCTGAACCACTTGACTCCACACTGTTTAATTAAACAATGGCAAATGTGGTGGCAAGGAGGAACTTATACTGTCAACAAATAATTCTGAAGACTTCTTGGCATTATATACTTTATACAGATCTGCTTTCCCTTTAATTTTGTGCATCTTAAACTCCTATTGATTATCCTACCAGAGACCCCACTATTAAAGGAAATGCTCTCAGGTACATTACTGACTTCTACATAGGCAATTCCTATGTACCATTAAGTAACAGCTCAAAGTATGCCTCTAAGAAGTGTCTGACATATAGGGAAGGTGTCTACCTTGGGAACCACTCTTTCAGATCATACAACACATGGCCCTCTCTGTAGAGTTTGCAGCCAGCTTTCCCTGACTGATAGCCCTTCCTTTTTAATGTAGCTTGTGTTCTAGAGGTTGCTAGCAGGGGACAACCCTTGCACTTTGTTTCATGTAGGCTCCATCATTGTGGCTGTCCCCCTCCCCACATGCATATAAGTTAAGAGAGCAGAAGGCGTCCTGGCATCCTCTCAGTTTTGCACGTTCATGAAAGAGCCAGCCCAATCTTGTTGTTCTTGTATTTAGCACTTAGAAAGAGGAATATTCTCATGATTTGATTACAGGACAAGAACCCCAGTACATCTGAATTCCAATTCCTGTTGTAAAACTGACTCCTTTTAGGAACTTAGTGCCTCAGTTTCATTTTATGCAAAATGAAATAACACTGATCTCCCAGAGGCATTGGGGAAAAAAAAATGAGAGAGAGAGAGAGAGAGAGAGAGAAGGTGTAAAAAGCAATATAAAATGTAAGTATATTTCAGAAACTTAGTATGTGCATTTCACTTGCATTGCTATGATTACCTGCAGGCACAGTAAATACATATACTGGGGAATAACAGAAACTTGAAATATTATATATACAATACAGAAATTGATCATGATCCTATATTGATCAATGCCACGAAAATGACAATTGAGGGTTCACAGGTCTATAGCAAAAAAAAATCTATTTGAGATATTTTAACTACATATTCTATAGTAATAACTTGCTAGTATAAATGTCATTCTTTCCTTGTATCATATGGCATGGATTTAGACTGCAATATTGCTTTTCCTTTCCTTTTCCTTTTCATCTATTTATTTTGGCACTAGGGGTCAGTATAGGAACAGAACAAATCTGGCCACTGTAGAAAAAAAGCCGGTTTGTGGGCATTTTTGTTCCAGTGGCATCATGTTCGCTAGTGACTTTCAAAACAGTTGTGTTGACCAAAATAAGCTTTCTGTGCTGTACTAATCCCATGTACTATTATTTGCTGACCTGAATTCTGTAGGAAAACAATTTTTTTCTAATGTAGAATCCTAAACACTAAGGTACTCCCTTCTGCCACAACGAAATCACACCAAAATAAATAAAATATCCAAGGAAATACCTCATAGTATTCCAATGACAGCAATCAAAGTGTATGCAAAACAATAATGCTCTACCAACTGTTTCTCTCTCTCTCTTTCTCTCTCTCGTGTTGTGCTAGACTTTTTAACCATTAACCTGCAGCTCTATGATAATGATGCCTTTCTTAATACTATGTCTAAATTAGATTGCAAATTCCCTGAGGAGGGACCTGGATTCTGCACACAATTACCCCTGTATATTTAAGGAATAATTTTTTTATGTCAATGAAGTTATACCAGTATAAAATTGACTTAAGATCATATCAAGCCCTTTGACTTGTAGCATAAGCAGTTATGGGGCTCTACAAAAATATTAATTATAAAAAAAAAATAGTGCATGACATACTATTTTTAGTATGCTCCACAAAAGGGTTTAGGCCACTAATTCACACTTTATGTGGATAAGTTCAACATTTAGATCCTGAAGAGACCCATTCAGCCTCCTAGATCAGTAGATGCCTCCGTTTCCATTAAAAAGTCTCCTAAGAATCTAACACTGACCATGTGCCCTAATTCCTGACATCCAGCACCAAAGTCTTAGCCTTCAAATCCAGAGTCACCTTGTCTATCTCCCTAACCACTGGGATATTCTGGGATGGGTGTCAATTTTCCTGTTGAAGCTGTTCCACTTAGTATACAAATAATGAAATAATTCTCAGAACAGGGACCTGAATTGGACATACCAACAAACCCGGGGAAGGCCCAAACCACTGTGTCATAGAAGCATTTTAGATCCTTGCTGGCAAAATGAATATTACACAGTCTAGTCAGTTCCTATTAAGAAGTAAATATTTATCAACTAAAAGAAATCTAGAAGCTATTCGTGGGCATTGGTCAAATTCTATGAATTTGTGGGGGAAAAGAACTACATTGATAGCATAAAAGGCAGATGTTTTCCTCAAATTACTAATTTGTTTATAGATGTAGCCAGTAAAATGATCATTAACTTTGAAAATGAAACCAGCCAAGACTAGTAACTGAAATCTGAGACCTTGAAGAAAATACGTATTTTACATTATTTAAAAAGTGACCATTCCTCACAATACTCTGCAGTGGTGTATGATATAAAGTACCATTCCCCTACACGTAGAATTGAATAAGTTGAATTAATTTAAGATCTAGTATTTTCCTAATAGGCAGAAATACTGCCAAGTGCATGTTATTACAGTCTCATACAATATAGGCTTTCCATGGCCAGGCCCGCCGAGAGCAGAAGGAGGGGGAAAATGGTGCAATTGCCCTGGGCCCTTGGCTGAAGAAATTGCAGTCTGATCCCATGTGGTTTACTCCTGTTCTTCCCTTTCCTTCTATGATGAAAATATGCAAATTCTCCTCAAGTGTAATATATTTCTTCCCTCTACAAAGGATAAGACAAGGAACCATTATCCCCATTTTACAGATGGGGAACTAAAGCACAGATTAATTAAAATACAATGCACTAAGTGGATAGACTCTGTTGAGCATGGGAGGTATAGGAGGATAGTATTTAGCCCCAACTTTGTACATTTCCTTTTGAAGCTGTGGTTCTGTAGTTAGATTGTGACTGTTCTGTTTCTGGTGCGGGCAGACTTTTATGCTCTTGGACAAGTCACTTATGCCTGAACCAAAGCCCGCTGAAGTTGATCAACATTTTCTGAGTTCCATATTTGGGGATAAATTGTGTTGCCTCAACACACACCCAAACCTAAGTAAATGGGCTTTGAACAAATGGCAGTGACATAGAGATGATTCCTTCATAGAGCTGAAAAACAGAAAGCAACTGCACTGCTGTTCAACTTCCAGTGTCACATCCCACATGTTTCTAATGCTTTCCACAGAAAGAGGCAAAAGTATTGTTCTCTCAAGTGAATGGACACTGTTTAAACATATATTGTTTTCTCACTGTAAACTCTTGAAAGTCTGAATGTGCAACCTTGTTCCTTACCAAAAATTATTTTAGTCCATCTTCCATGCAGACCACTCTATTTATGAAGGCTAAGCTGCTGGTGAGAATTTTTACTTGTTTCTGTATTCATTCTTTTTTCATTAAAAAGAAGCCCATTGAAGCCAATGTTTTGAAGAAGACAATACAACATTGAATAATTTCATTAATTTTGCAAACATTACAAAAGGAAAAAAAGAAAGAATTCAACTTCTGAGTCCGCAGAACTTGAAAGTGCTCTATTGTATGCACAAAGAACAACTTATTTCAAAAGTAGAAAATACTTGAGTGCAAATGGAGAAGGATGAAGGAAAGTGGCCACTGAAGTGTAACCAGGCTTAATATTAAGACTGATTCAGTTCATTTTTATATATATAAATGGACTTGCAGAAAGCAAGGTGCAGTAAAATCATGAAATTTGCTCAGAATATGAAATAGATAGCAGTATGGAAGGGAACAGTCAGTTATGAGGTAGATTGAATAATATTCAGAATAACCTGGTGATTAGGGATATAGCCATATGGTACAAGTGTCTAATACAATTTAGTATAAGGTCAGAAGAAGATAAAGTCAGGGAGAAGAAAATTAAGGTCTGAAGTTACTTGTTCAGGCATGAACCTATTTACAAATGTGATTGATAGAATGTAAAGATTACACATTTCCTTATCTGTTTTCTCATGCAGCCATCCCATTTTCTTTGTATGCACCTCTCCGTTTGTTTTATCCTTTTAAAAGAAATTGTTGAGGGATGTTCCTGCAAAAATGCAGTTTCCATCCCCAATAAAACAATACAACCAATTACATATTGTTTTTGATGTTCTTACTTGATGTTCTTGATGTTTCTCAGCGTTCCACAGTTGATGTTCTTGATGTTTCTTACTTAAGCTAGATGTATATTTACAGATATTATTGTTTCACCTCAGCTTATCTATTTTCTACACATAAGGACAGATTCTAGTGCCCTGCAATGGGGGCTTACAATCCGCATACTGAACTTACACAGAAGGAGAAGTCAAGCTTATCCTATTTGCAGGCAAACAGCTTGACCAAATACACATGCAACTCCCAGAGCTGGCACTCAACAGCTGCACTCAACAGAAGAAAAAGACCTACACAAACAAGGAGTATAATTATTCTGCCTGAGTCTAAAAGCAGCCTGAAATTATAGCTCTGAGATGTGTGAGCTGCCCTATGTACCTTAAAGAAGTATTAAGTTCAAAATCTAATGCCTTGGGAGAGGGGGGGGGACCAACACCTCAGCAGAAGAGAACTAAGAGTGATCATGGAAATACAGAGGACTCCATCAACCAAACAGATAAATAAAACATGAAATGGGTAAGACTGCCTTTCTCTGACGCTACGTCTAGACTGCAGGCTTCTTTTGGAAGAAGCTTTTCCAGAAGAGATCTTCTGAAAAAACTTCTTCTGAAAGAGCATCCACACTGCAAAAGCACATTGAAAAAGTGATCTGCTTTTTTGAAAGATAGCGTTCGCGCTGAATGGACGCTATCTCACATTTAAGCTGTGATTACTATGAATGGAGTGGCCACCAGTGCACCTGTGCTTTTTCCTCTTTCTTCTTCTTTCGAAATAACTCCCTCTTCCCCGTCCACACACACCTTTTTCCAAAAGAGGTCTTTCAGAAAAAGGCTTCTTCCTTATAGAAAGAGGTTTACCAATGTTGGAAAAAGCCCTCTGTTCGTTCGGGTTTTTTTTTTGTTTTTTGTTTTTTGTTTTCGAAAGAATGCAATTGCAGTGTGGATGCAAGTGAAGGGTTTTTTTTTTTTTTTTTTTTTGAAAAATGGCCATTTTTCAAAAAAACCTTCTGTAGTGTAGACATAGCCTGAGAAAGAAAAGGTTCTCCTGGTTTCACTCTTGGCAAGGAAAAATGGGCCCTAAAGCTGCTTCCAACTCTCCTAAATAAGAAGGGAGTCCCTTGCTATTCCTGGTGGGAAGATGTGGCCACACTGTTGATCTGTGTCATGGTATTAGGGCCCTGGAATCTCAGTCAAGTCCTCAAAAGATTTGCTTGTAGTTTCAGTTCAGTTCAGTATCCAAACGCTGGATATACAGAGCAGGCTTGCTAAACCACCTTAGCGCTAACTTGGGCTCATCACCTCACAGGAAAATTTGATGGTATTCATAGCACTTCTCGTCCACTAAAAATAGAGGAAGAATTTGTTTCCTTGTAATATTTTTGCACTTCTAAATTTGCCCAAATGGGGGGAAAAAAAGATGAAAATTAAAAAAAGAAGAAAAATCTATCCTCTGGGATAGAATTCAAATTGGGTTCAGGAATGAAGATTAAAGTGACTTGTTTTATCCATACCAGTCTGCTCACCCCTACTTTTTAACACCTTTAAAATAGACATGCATGCTTTAAAATGTTAATGAACACTGGAAGCATGAAATAGTGTTATCATAATACTTAAATTGTCAGTCTAACTCCTCTGGAAACAATAAATCTGGCTCGCTGTAATTAAACTTTCAAGCCTTGAGTATTTGAAACAGATTCATAAAACAAAAATCTAGTGGCATTTTTAAAGCTATTGCTCCCAGTTTACCTGACTGAGTTTAAATTGTAAGGGCTCTGTCAGACCTGAATTTTTTTAAAAAATCACTGCAGTTACATACCTAATTTACTAAGGTTAGTTTTACTATTAATTTTTAGAGGAAACATATTTGAATTTGTGTGATGAACATCTGGCAATTTTAAAAGGAAAACACATAGACTCAGATAAGTACAGTCCTCTTAGCATTTCTTTGGTTTATCTACCACAATTATTAGGCTTTGATCCTGTAGACATATGTGCTGTGAAGTAAACTGGTCTTTCAGGAGAACCTCACAGTTATGGATACCTCTGGAATGGAGGTTGTCTGTAACTCTGAAATGTTCCTATCTCTGAGCAAAGTGCTGAGCTCCCTACTCAGTGCCAATATGAGTTTGTCAGCTTGGTGTGTGTGTGAAAACAGTGTGTCCCTTCCTTGATGTGTATGTAATAACAACACATCTTCCCTTCTGGGGGAAACAGTGCATTCTCTCAGCAGCAGGAGAGAATGTTGTGCAGACCCCAGTGCTGCTCCTGCTCTGCTGGCTCTGGCTGGCAGTCCCAGCATCTTGCTAAAGTGGCTGCCCTACCTGTGGAGGTTTGGGCGGGAAGGGAATAGATAGTCCAGATGTGCCTACCTTTAAGATGGAACAGAGGTACAGTATAGGGTTGGGTTTTTTCTCCTTTTTTTTTTTTTTTTTTTTTGTATTTCTACTACTGCCTGAGTGGCCACTTCCTGTTTCACATGGTGTCCAGTTAACCGGTCAGTCTGTTACTCTGGTGTTCATATCTTTTGAGATTCTACTTTACTTAGGCCTTTGAGGAAGAGGCTGACTTTTCATTACACATGTGCATGTACCTAACACAGCTGAGTCCCCACTGATGGCCGTATAGGGTACATCTACACTACAGAGGAAGATCGAAGCTGCTGCTGTCAATCTTTCAGGGTTCGAATTAGCGGTCTCATTAAGACAGCTAATTCGAAGTGAGAGGGGAACTCCAGTCGATGCCGGTAACCCTGCTTTCATGAGAAACAAGGGATGTCGAAGGAAGAGTCCTCCCTTTGACTTCCTGCAGTGCAGACAGCGTCAAAAGCCGAGTTAAGCTACTTTGAATTCAGCTACACAATTAACATGGCTGAAGTTGCATATCTTAATTCGACTTTGTCCTGTAGTGTAGACATACCCTTAGGTGCCAGCAAATTTCATATGAAATATACATATATAAATTGTGTCTGTGAAATCAGTGAAACCACTCATGAGAAAATAAAGTTTGATTGATTGTGGCCTTGTTTCATACGGCAGCAGGAACATGAAAAAGAGATGGAATTTGTTTTTACTTGAAAGTTTCTTAACCATTCTAGTTTTATAAGTTTGATTACATCTGGCATCAAGATAAATAAGATATTGAAACTCGGATGATAGCATGTAGAGAAGCTAGCCTTTGCTGATTACTGGGAGTGGAGATCCCCTCTCCCCCCACGAACCATGCATGGAAGAATAAATACAAGCAAGAGAAATTTGACTTTCTTGGAGGAAATAACAATATAGTGTTATTAAAATAACAGCAAACCACCTCTGAAACAATATACTCCATTTCTCAATGAGAAAAAAATATTCCTTCAATCTAAAACTTAATTATTTATGAGAGAGGGCTGAAAAAGGTTAGTGTGGAAGCTAAAATATTTTCCATTTTCTATTGGCTTATATTAGTTTTATATTAGCAGCTTACAGCATATTTATAAACATTTGATTAAACTTCAACACCCTGGTAAGATAGGTGCTATTATACTTGTTTTACAGATGGGTAAACTGAGGCACAGAGGGATTTCAGGGAAAAAATATAGGTATTAGTATCATATTTTCAGCTCATTTTCCTGCATCTACATCCTATTTATGGAGAATCACCATGAAATAATTGACAATTGCCTGTCTCTGCTGTTACTGGACATATTTGATTGCTACTCCTATGCATGGATTTGGCCTTAAGAATTCACTGACTACAAAAATATTAACAAATTCAATCTCAAAATTGTTTCAGGACTTGCTTTACAGCATCTAGAGTGTATGTTGCCCCTTACACTGCTCTACAGCCAGAATGCTTCTGAAATAAATGTAGTCAAACTTTACTAATTCTGGGTCACTGAGAACAAAAATGATGCTTAAAATTGTTGATTGGCTCTAGTTTTCACGATATGCTATTGGGTCAGTATATACGACCCTTGACTTGGGAATGGCGGAGGATAAGTGAGTTATAAAGGGAAGGGATCTCAATTTAAACCAGAAATGCCTAAAATACATCTTTGACTGGATCTATGAATAAATCTATGACTGGGTTTGGACAGTACTTGCTTTTTAGGCAAAACAATGAATGATGCAATCTGAAGCTGGTATTGCGTCATACATTATATGAATTGCATCATGTTATTCCTAGAAGTCATGTTCCGAGACTGTCAAAAGGATCTTGTCCCATTCTTCTTCATGGAAGGTGATCTTGTAGCCTGCAACAACATCGATGGTGTGATGGCAGCCCTCAACATCGTTCACGATCCAGATGAGTGGAGACTGTTCATTGATTCATCGAAGACGAGTCTTAAAGGTTTTTTTGCTGCATAATGGCAATGTTTTGCCATCAATTCCAGTTTGTCATGCAATCCATATGAAGGAAACCTATGACAACATGAAACAACTTTTGAGGTGCATAAACTATGACCAACATCAGTGGCAGCTTTGTGGCGATTTGAAGGTTCTTGCTCTCTTGCTTGGTCTGCAGACTGGATACACAAAGTACTGCTGTTTTCTCTGCAAATGGGATAGTCGTGCAAGAGATTCCCACTACATCAAGATAGATTGGCCACTCCGACAGTCATTGGAGCCTGGGAGGAAAAGTGTTCAGCATCCACCACTTGTTGAATCAAGGAAGATTTTGTTACCACCCTTACACATCAAGCTGGGTCTGATGAAGAACTTTGTCAAGGCCATGGACAAAACACAAGCAGCTTTCAAGTACCTCCGTGGAAAATTTCCAAGGTTAAGTGAAGCTAAGATAAAGGAAGGTGTCTTTGTTGGTCCTCAGATTTGTGAACTTCTTCGAGATGATGCATTTGACCATGCACTGCGTGGCAAGGAAAAGACGGCATGGAAAGCCTTCCAGTTAGTGGCAATAAATTTTCTCGGAAACAACAAGGCAGACAACTACAGGTTGTTGGTGGAAAACCTCCTCAAGGCATACAAAAGCCTTGGTTGCAACATGTCACTAAAGATACATTTTTTGCACTCTCATCTAGATTTTTTTCCACCGAACTGCGGAGCAGTGAGCGACGAGCATGGCGAGCGATTTCACCAGGACATTGCAACAATGTAGAAACACTATCAGGGCAAATGGAGCCCATCAATGCTTGCAGATTATTGCTGGACAGTGACAAGAGATGCTCCATTTAATGAATACAAGAGACAAGCCAAGAAGCGCCGAGTAGACACTGAATAGGACTAAACTATGTACATAATAGTTTTTTGCCTTTTGTTTCATAATACATTTTATTTATATAACCCTTTTGCTGATTTTTAAAGTGTTACATAAACAGGACAGGTGAAATATTATCATGTAAAGCAACCATAAACACATGAAAAGACCTAGGTTTACAATTTATGATTAAAACTCTACTATCTACACAATATACATAGACGTAAAATGTAAAAACGTAAATATCTTGGAAACAGTAGCCAATCAGTTTTAATTGTCATATTTGAATTCAGCACATCAAAATACATATAAATAGCACATTTTATCTCTGAAGCAGACGACTTCTAAAAAATTGTAGACTCATAGACTTTAAGGTCAGAAGGGACCATTATGATCATCTAGTCTGACCCCCTGCACAATGCAGGCCACAGAATCTCACCCACCCCCTGCTAGAATAATCCTCTCACCTATATCTCAGATATTGAAGCCCTCAAATATTTTGAAGACCCCAAGATGCAGAAAATCCTCCAGCTGTGATCTGTACCCTATGCTACAGAGGAAGGCGAAAAACCTCCAGGGCCTCTGCCAATCTACCCTGGAGGAAAATTCCTTCCCGACCCCAAATATGGCGATCAGCTAAACCCTGAGCATGTGGGCAAGACTCACCAGCGAGACACCCAGAAAGTTCTCTATAGTAACTCCTATCATCCCTCCATTGACCTATTTACCACTGATAGTGAAAGGTCAATTAGTTACCAAGATCATGTTATCTCATCAAACCATCCCTTCATAAACCCATCTAGTTTAATCTTGAAGCCAGATAGATCTTTTGCCCCCACTACTTCCCTTGGAAGGCTGTTCCAGAACTTCACTCCTCTAATGGTTAGAAACCTTCGTCTAATCTCAAGTCTAAACTTCCTACTAGCCAGTTTATATCCATTTGTTCTTGTGTCCACATTGGTATTAAGCTTAAATAATTCATCCCTCCTGGTATTTATCCTCTAATATATTTAAAGAGAGCAATCATGTCCCCCCTCAGCCTTCTTTTGGTTAAGGTAAACAAGCCAAGCTCCTTGAGTCTCCTTTCATAAGACAGGTTTTCTATTCCTTGGATCATCCTAGTGGCCCTTCTTTGTACCTGTTCCAATTTGAATTCATCCTTCTTAAACATGGGAGACCAGAACTGCACACAGTATTCCAAATGGGGTCTCACCAATGCCTTGTATAATGGCACTAACACCTCCTTATCCCTTCTAGAAATACCTCGCCTAATACATCCCAAGACCGTATTAGCCTTTTTCGTGGCCATGTCACAATGGCAGCTCATAGTCATCCTATAATCAACCAGGACTCCGAGGTCCTTCTCCTCCTCCGTTACTTCCAACTGATGTGTCCCCAGCTTATAACTAAAATTCTTGTTATTAATCCCTAAATGCATAACCTTACACTTCTCACTATTAAATTTCATCCTATTGCTATCACTCCAATTTACAAGGTCATCCAGATCTTCCTGTATGATAGCCCGATCCTTTTCTGAATTGGCAATACCTCCCAACTTTGTGTCATCTGCAAATTTTATCAGGACACTTCCACTTTTGGTGCCAAGGTCAGCAATAAAAAGATTAAATAAAATTGGCCCCAAAACTGATCCCTGAGGAACTCCGCTAGTAACCTTCCTCAAACCTGACAGTTCACCTTTCAGTATGACCCGCTGTAGTCTCCCCTTTAACCAGTTGCTTATCCACCTCTCAACTTTCATATTAATCCCTATCTTTTCCAATTTAACCAATAATTCCCCATGTGGTACTGTATCAAATGCCTTACTAAAGTCGAGGTAGATTAGATCGACTGCATTTCCTTTATCTAAAAAAATCTGTTACTTTCTCAAAAAAGGAGATCAGGTTGGCTTGGCACGATCTACCTTTTTGTAAAACCATGTTGTAATTTGTCCCAATTGCCATTAGCCTCAATGTCTCTAACTACTTTCTCCTTCACCCGTGTTATATACTCAGAAAGGGCAACTCAGTATTTGGGCCCATCTGGACACATGCTCACATAACCCATCCTAGAGCAAGTTATTGGGAGAGCTTGGAATAGGCTCTCTTCCATAACCACTTGACAACTCAATTACAGCATAAACATGAAAAAGTAAAGTAAGATCTAATTTCACCTTCTACAGCATTTTCATACACATAAGCACAATTAGGACTTAGAAAACAGCAGTGTGTTATTATGCACCTTAAGGAAGGTCACTTGAACACGGCAAAAATAGCCTGGGGCGAAAACTTCCAAGCATATTTCACCCCCTGATTTTTCATGGGATAATAAAAGATGGCAAATCTGTGTTTCCAGATTGATACTCCAACACTATGGTCTCAGTCCTGCACTGCTTGAGTATAGAATGTGGCATACACAGACACAATATTAAAAGGAAAACAGAACTCGCTGAAATTTTTCAGATTCTGAGCATAATTACATGGAATAAACCCTGAAGTTTTTGACAAAATTTCCTCAAAAGAGTTTTCAGATACACCCTTTCTTTGTTGTCATCCCACATGATCTAACCTCAGGGAATGTTAAGGAAGATCAGAGAGGCTATTGAAATAAAAAACTCAATAATAGTGGGGGATTTCAACTATCTCCATATTTACTGAGCACACATCACCTCAGCCGAGGTGCAGAGATAAAATGTCTTGATACCTTAAATGACTGCTTCTTGGAGCAACTGGTTCTGGAACCCACAAGGGGAAAGGTAATTCTTGATTTAGTCCTAACTAGAGCACAGGGAAGTCATTCTTCTGCTCTACTCAGTGCTGATTAGGCCTCAGTTGGAGTATTGTGTCCAATTCTGGGCACCACATTTCAAGAAAGATGTGGAGAAACTGGTCCAGAGAAGAGCAACAAAAATGATGAAAGGTCTAGAAAACATGAGCTATGAAGGAAGACTGAAAGAACTGGGCTTGTTTAGTTTAGAAAAGAGAAGACTGAGAGGGGACATGATAGCTGTTTTCAAGTATCTAAAAGGGTATTACAAGGAGGAGGGAGAAAAATTGTTTTCCTGGGCCTCCGATGATAGGACAAGAAGCAATGGGGTTAAGCTGCAGCAAGGGAGGTTTAGGTTGGACATTAACCACCCTGACAGGAAGTTTTTTTTAAGCACTGGAATAAATTGCCTAATGAGGTTGTGGAATCTCCATCTCTGGAGATATTTAAGAGCAGTTTGGATAGACATCTATCAGGGATGATCTAGACAGTGCCTGGTCCTGCGGTGAGGGCACGGGACTGGACTTGACCTCTCGAGGTCCTTTCCAGTTCTAGGATTCTATGATTCTGTGATTCTAAAGGAGCACTCAAGGACGATAAAGTCATTGTGGAGAAACTAAACAAATTCTTTGCTTCAGTCTTCATGGCTGAGGATGTTGGGGAGATTCCCAAACCTGAGCCATTCTTTTTTAAGTGAAAAATCTGAGGAATTGTCCCAGATTGAGGTGTCATTAGAGGATGTTTTGGAACAACTGATAAACTTATGTTAAACCTCCTAAATCTGGGACTCCCTGGTCTGGCAACATTGTGGTCCAGCAGGATCACGGATGTTGCTGGGCCAGAAAGCCCCGGCACCCGGGAGGGCAAGCCGGTAAGGAGTCCAGCCCACCATAGGGATTGATAAGCTCCGTCCTGGGGAGCCCCAGCTGGGGGCAGTGCAGTGGGGTAGCTGCAGAGTCCTGACCCAGAGTGGCAGTAGCGGGGCAGCTGAGGAGCCCCGACCCGGGCACGGCACAGCAGGGTAGCCTTGGAGTCTCGACACAGTGTGGCACAACATGGCAGACATGGAGCCCCATCCCTGGGAAACCCCATCTAGGCGCAGCACCAGCAGGGCAGCCATAGAACCCCAACCCAGCACGGCAGCTGTAGGGCAGTCACAGGGCCCCCGACCTAGTGGGGCAGCAATGGAGCCCCATCCCCATCAGAAGCAGGGCAATGGTGGCTGGGGAGCTCCATGACAGAGAGCTCCAGCCAGCTGGCAGGAGCTGGCCAGAGCCAAGCCCTACCTCTGTAGCAGCAGGGCTGGAGCAGAGCCAGCTGGAGGGAACACCGGTGTCCTGGAACACCGGTGGTGGGGATCTCCCCTGAATCAGCAAATTTCCTCATTCGGGACAGGTCAGGTCCTGATGGTGCTGGAACAGGGAGATCCAATCTGTATTAGCATTGAAAAAAGGTTCAGAAAAGGGCAACAAAAATGATTAGTGGTTTGGAATGGGTCCCATATGAAGAGAGATTTAAAAGACTGGGTCTTTTCAGCTTAGAAAAGAGGACACTAAGGGTACGTCTACACTGCATGCTTATTTCAAAATAAGCTATCCGGGAAGGAATACTCCAAAATATCTTATTTTGAAATAGGATGTCTAACACTACAGGGAAAGCTTAAAATTAGTCCAAGGCAGGATTCCCTATTGTGGACATGGTACTTCGATTTAGAGCCCCAGGAGGCACTGGGGAATAATTACTTTGAATGGCCCTGTAGAGGAGCTAATTTGAAATAACAGCAGTGGAGCATCCACACTACTGCTATTCCAAAATAGCTATTTTGGAGTTGGCATTATTCCTCATGGAATGAGGTTTACAGAAGTTGGAATAAGCCTTCTGTTTTGAATTTATTTTGAAATAATGGAATTGCTGTGTAGACACTAGCATTGTTATTTCAGAATAATGGCTGCGTGACGGGGGCTGCAGAGACAGCCGGCGCCGCCTCCGCCACGGTCCCCGAGCCCTGCACTACTAAAGGCCCCGCGGCAGCTTTATGCGGGGAAACCGTAGCTGCGCGGCGGACCTGCGCTGCCTGTTCCGGGGCCACTCCGCGGAGTCTGCCCGAGGCGTGGGATGACGTCAGGGGAGGCACCGGGAGCCGGGGCGGCTGGACATCAGAGGGTGGTGCAGGGTATAAAGGAAGCCCCGAGAGGCCCCTGCGGAGGCCAGAAGTGAAGACAGGAGTGTGGAGGGGGAAGCCAGGGAGAGCCCGGAGCGAGGGGCGTGCAGCGGCTCAGAGGAGGGTGCGCAGTGCCTGGAGGGGGGGAGCAGGGTCTGCAGGAGGGGACGCCTGACCGCCGGAGAGACGGACCCGAAGAAAGGACTTGACGGAGGAGAGGAAGTGGCCCAAGACTGAGCGGCGGAGCTGGAAGGTCGCTCGAGGTTTGGTGACTTATGGTCTCAGCCCCACCAACTGGGCAGGGAATCGTGTCCCTGCCCTTAGGGTCCTGGGTTGGGACATGGAGTGAGGGAGGGCCCAGGTCCCCTTCCCCTCCGTCGGACGACCAGGCAAGCGAGACTCGTGTCGGGCGAACATCCGGTAAGCCTGGACACCGGGAGTACTATAGACAGAGGACTAAGGGGAGAAAAGACCTCATAAACTGGGACACGGTGAAGGGAGGGTGCACTCTAAAGTTGAGGAGATGCGGGGACAGCCGCCTTAATCCCGATGATGACACGGCCGGAGATCTGAGGGGGAGGCGCAGACCGTGACAGGCCGTTATTCCGAAATAACACTGCTATGTAGACTCACCCTCAGAGGAGATATGATAGAGATCTATAAAATCATGACTGGTATGAAAAAAGTGATTAAGGAAAAGTCATTTATTTGTTCTCATAATATAAGAACTAGGAGGTCACCAAATGAAATTAATAGGTAGCAGGTTTAAAACAAACAAAAGGAAGTTTTTCTTCATGCAGAGCACAGACAACCTGTGGAACTCCTTGGCAGAGGATGTTGTGAAGACCAGGACTTTAGCAGTGTTCAAAAAAGAACTAGATTAATTCATGGAGGTTAGGTCCATCAATGACTATTAGACAGGATGGGTAGAAATGGTGTCCCTAGCCTCTGTTTGTCAGAGACTGAAAATGGATGACAGAGAGGGATCATGTGATGGTTACCTGTTCTGTTCACTCCCGCTGGAGCATCTGGCATTGGCCACTGTTGGAAGACAGGATACTCAGCTAGATGGACATTTGGTCTGACCCAGTATGGCGATTCTTATGTTTTTATGTTCTAAAACAAAATTGTCAATATTTCCTCCTTTTGGTTTTTTGTGTCAAAGTTTGTTTTTTCAGTAGCATTTTTCATTAACATTTTGACATTGAAAAATTGTTCACCGGCATTGCTAAGACATCACTAAAAAGGTATTGAATTATATGACCTAATACACAGCATTCCCTGTGCCCAAGAATAGCCTTCACTGATGATAGCATAACAGCAAAAACAGTGTGCCAATGTTACCCTTGCACAAGGACTCACAAGGTTCCAAGAGAGACCAATTTGCATCCAGCTCATTAAAGCTCGGCAATATATTCAGATGACTAAACACTTTAATGTACAACTGTGATCTTTTCAGGTCACAACTTCAACATATTACTGCCACTTTTTCAAGAAGTCTGAAAATCAGCAGTTTATTCCAAATTTGTGCCTGGCTAATAAAAAAAAGAAAAAAAAACAGATAATCTTCACAGTTATAGGAAATACAAACTCTGTTACTAATACAATTCAAAGTCTTTAAAATTAAAATGTATATTTGCGTAAAGTGGCACGATGGGAGATCCTGTCTCCTTTTTCAGGAAAAGACAAACTAATCGGAAATGTTTAACATCAGATTTCTGTTATGTCTCATCACTGTCTATATGTTGGGGAACAGAAAGACTATTAAGGGACCCTTAGTCAGGAAAACAGGAGTAGCACAACTGCATGGTTTACTACACACAGGCAATTCAACAGAAGCACAGAGACTATAAATGATTTGCATCAGGCCACACAAGCCAGTGATATATTTAGCAGCGGAACCTAGACACTGCTTTTATAAGACTTTCTGTGATTCCCTTTTAAAAGGAGCTAATGTTTTAAAGTAAGTTACATTCTCTGGATTAAAGAGCACCTTTCAAGTAGTTCACTACTTCTGTTGTAATGCACTGCTTAATTTCTTGTGGGTAGGTGTGCAACATCTTTTGCTGCTTTATAAATGGTCTGCTGCTCCTTTCCAGGTCAATTAATAGATTACATTTAAAGCTTCTGATTTTCAGTTTTAATCAGCAAACACTGAAAAAACTCCACTCAGACAAAAATATTTGGATAGCTACATAAAACTCAAAAATTGCTAAAGAAACCCCAAAAGATTACATTCATGAACTCTATAAAACCCAAATCCCTATTTATATTTAATCTAAACTCACTTCCACCATTCATCCAAGAGCAAAAGGAAAATGTGTATTTCAAGACAGAGTACTGATGTAGCCCTCAACATTAGAGGCATCTTAAAGTAATACTTTCTTTGATTTCATACTTCCAATAACTACTAAAAGTGCCCCTTGTCTGTGAGATCTCATTCTAAGAAGATAATATTTTGTAATTGAGATTTTTTCTTTCATTACCTGCCAAATCTCATAAATCCCATCTTGTAGCAATTCAGTTTTCAACAAGTCTTTACTGCATGGGTACATAGAGTTCCATTTCCAAACTAATCTGCATTTCACTTTTAGCTAATTGACTCAAATAGAGAAGCATTAGTATATAAATTCTCTCTCTCTCTCTCTCTCCTCTCTCTAATGCAGGCAACTTTATCTTAACTAAAGTGTAGTAAAATTCTTGCTTTGCATCCCACTTTTACGCCTTATGCTAAGATAGATTTTCTCATTGCAAAATTAAGTAGATACATCGTACAAAAGTAAAAGGAACATTGGAATAACTTTTCCTGCGTAGACCAAATATTTGAGTCCTTAGTCAGTACTCAGGTAAAATCCCAGTGATTTAAGTAATAGTTTTTATTAAAGGACCAAAGCTTTTGGCCAAATGTGTTTGTTACCATTACGTTGAAGATGAGCAAAGCTAGCACATGCTCGCTCGCTCTCTTGCTCGCACACACACACACACACTTATCTCTGTCTTTGAGAACTAAAGAGGAAATCAATGATATTCAAATTCCCTTGAAGGACAGGTAGAAGTTTAAAATTCCAGGATTATGGAAGAGTTTATATTATATAAACTTATACCAGAAATCTAACTGCTATCAGCCCATAGCAGGGGTTGGGGGAATGCTTTTGCAAGTGCCCAGTGTCTCATACAACAGTATCTTCAGCAGTGTTGGATTTGTCACTTGTGCTGGTGGAGCATGATAAATTGCTTGCTTGCTAAACTTCAAGACTACTGACAAGGAATTTGGCCTTGGGATGTTGTTTATTTCCTATAAAAGCTTTAGAAGGCCTTTATATGCTATTTGTCAATCAAATCTGCACCAGCAAATCATGCTGTTGAATACCAACAAAGAAACTAATCATCTCTACAAGCATGTGTGTAGCATCCCACTACCCACTAACTAGGAGTCAATAGAACTCCAATTGCTACCATACATATTCATCACTGCTAACTGGGGCCATTCTGACAGTTCCTCTGGAAAAACTCCCTTTAATGTCAATGGGAGCTTTGCCTGAAGAAAGATGCCAGCACTAGATCGACAGGTAGAATTAGAGATATTTATTACTCTTATTTCATCATTGGTTAACCACCACTAAAGGAAAGATGAGTATTTCACACCTATTTCAGAAGCATGTTCAGTTGTGAATATACTAAAACTACAGCTGAATAGAAGAAATCCCATGTTGTTCCCACACATTGCAGTATGCAAACTGAACTAGCACAACCCAAGCTTAGAATGTGAAATCCTGGAACTTGTGAAGAGCCCTTCACCATTAATCTATTGAAATTTCAGTGCAGGAGGAGAAGAAAATGTGGTAGGTGTGCATTGAGACTTCACAGCAACCTGCAGAGCTAAGGTGCATAGTACATTAATCAGAGATCACAGCTAGCTGGTCAGGAAGCTGCATGTAACCAGCAACCTGCACATATACATCTAGGAGAGCAGCAATCTATGGACTACTTCTGTCCAGACTCTGCAGCAATGGCCACCCAGCAGAAGTGCAGGTTGGCAAGGAGGATTAGATTCCATGTGCTGGGATCACAGCCTGTCTGTTCAAGTTTATTACATGCCATTTGATCAATCTGCAGTAGACATCCACTTTGATGTCAGGAAAATAGAGAGCTTGCACAATAGGCAGTTTATAGGAACTGGAGTATAGCTATTACAGTGCAAAATTGAGTTATAAACATTATCAACCCAAAAATAAACAAGGTATCCCACAGCATTCCTGCAGATTTATGTGCCTTCATATATTCATTAAGTAATGATTTCCAGATTGTATGTTACACAGAGAAACTGCAGGTTTTACATGGTGTCTGTCAAAGAAACAGTTTGTACCACCAAAAATATAAATAGAGGATCAAAACCAAGTTCTCGAATTTCTGGTTTAGCTCTCCTTTCAGACTGGTTATTAAAATTAGATTGGCTGAAAAGCTTCCAAGTTTGTGCTAAAAGCTAAGAACATTCTTCTGTAAAATTTGAAGAAAATATATCAAACTTTTACTCAGCTATGTCTTTACTAGTAATTACCCTTATTTGAAGCTTAGTTGCATCCATACGTTATGCCCCAGTCTAGCTCAGAGATGCCTATTATTAGCTATTGAAGCTTTCCACATAATTAAATGTCTTCAAAACTATACGTAGACCATAGTTGAAGCAAGGTTGTAATTAAAAAAGATTAGCAGCCATTGCTAGTGAAAGTGCTTAAGAACCAGCTTGCTTTCTCATCGAGCAGTGTGGATGGACTCTGTGTGGGAAGGGTATGTAAATTATGCACAGAAGCAGAGGAGGAATTGTTACTTTCTAAAGCCCAATATCTTCCCTGGTTTACTCTTGTGGTAGCTGAACAATTCACTGCCTTTTATTATAGGCTGTATCCTTGGGACACAAGCTAATACTTGAATATAAATGACTAGCGTTCTAGTCCTGTTTTATCAGGTTAATCTAGTGACTGTTGCACATTTCTTGTAGCAATGTTTTCATTGCCCTATAACAGAGCCACTTACTTATTTTCTACAAAATTGGTCAGAGCCTTTGAATTACTAGCTATCTTATATATGAATCCACTTAGAAACAACTCCATAATTAAGAATACAATGGATTCCATCATCTTACATTCACTTTTCTTGTAACTTTACCCTAGAAATGGGACTTCAATGTTTTATGTCAAAGGCGATTGATCAAATCACATATGGATGCCTAAAAAAAAACTCATAAACCAAGGTGACATGGTCATATACAGGGCTTGACAAATCACTGAATCTATTCGCCCGTGGCGAGTAGATTTCAGCCGGTCGCCCCGTTCACCGGCGGCGTGCACATGCACAATGTGGGTCTTGCGCATGTGCAGTGCGGGGCTGGCGAGTAGGTTTCGCCGCCATTTGTCAAGCCCTGGTCATATATATATGGGTCAGAAAAACTTTAGCAGCAGCATTTTGAATGAACCTGAGAAGGATGAGATAGATGGATAGACAGATGGACAGGGAGAGACAAGAGTACAGAAAAGGACCTAGAATGCATAAAAAAAAATGTGTTTTAGCCAGAAATAAGAGTCCTGGTCTTAGAAGTTATATAAAGAAAAGTGGTAAGATTTGAATATGTACTGAATGTATGGCTAGGCAGAGGCAGAACAAAATAACACTTTTTATGAGTGTCTGGGTGGATGGAGGTGCTAGGTGATAGAAAGAGGGAAGAGAAGAAGTTTTGTTTTGGTCTTCATAGGAAACAGAAATGCCAATGTGCTAGTGTGTCAATCAGAGTAAAGTTTATTAAGATCCATGAGTGAAGAAAGCCTTGCTATATTAGAAGAAGTTAATGAGCAGGAAGATGTGCTTGGCTAACATAGCTCTTTAATACCAGGGTAGTAAAGCATGCTATTATGAGTCTCCCATCTCAGGAACATTTACATTAATAGTGTGAAATATTAAATAGCTCTGCCAGGTGTGAGCCATTAGGTTCCTCTGATTTGGTGCACTTTGGTACATTCATTTGATACACAGTGCAAATTAATGTGCTTTTGATTATGATATGCTGCTGTGAGCATTCTGGGAAGGGCTGTTTTATTTTTAGATGAATATATCTCTTGAACCATTAGACTTCTTGTGC
Source organism: Rafetus swinhoei (assembly GCA_019425775.1). Lineage (NCBI taxonomy): Eukaryota > Metazoa > Chordata > Testudines > Trionychidae > Rafetus > Rafetus swinhoei. The sequence goes on from CM033424.1 coordinate 163,671,751, forward strand.
TGAAATTCACTTTGAGACTAGTATTGGAAGACCACTGAAACACAACTATCATGTGTTACTCTAGCATATAAGGTCTAGAATTACAAGTGCTGATATGCTCTATTTTCTAGGAGGACTATAGCTGAATCATGAAACATTAACACCTTATCTGGAGTTCTGAAAAATAGCAAAATCGTCCCTATGCCCACTCCACCTCCTTTGTCTGGAAGCACATTCTATTTTTTCCCTCCTTTAGTGCTAAAAGGTTGCCGCTTGCCACGTTCTAGTGTGAACACCAATAGAAATCTAGGGAGGGGACTCTGTAACCTAGTATGCCCCCCACATATTGCCTTGAGAAGATGTACCAGGTATCAGCAGTGGTGGGTCCATCCCTGAGATTCAGCCAGGCATGGAGGGTGGAGAGCACTAGGTAAGGAGGGCTGGGTCAAGTTGGTCATTCACTCCCATTCCTGTGTGAGAGAGGTGTATAGAAATGTGTGTGTGTCACCTGTCCCCATGCAAACCTTAAAGATAAAAAGGTAAACAAAAAATCTCCAGCCAGGCAGTATTTCTTTTAAATAAGGGCTTAGCCAACTTGATGTCAATTTGAACGTTTGTACTGCATAGTTCTGATTGATTGCCATTGAACTTACTCAAATATGATGAATTTTACCAGCCATCCTATATTCAGCACAGGGAAGTACGGTCACCCAAAATGTGAAAACTGACAGAACTGGTTTCATCTTCTGAGGCTATATCTACACTGCAGAGCTTTTTCGCTCTGCTGCATCCAAGGAACCCATCTCCTTTTCCGGAAAAACCCCCTGGAAAAGCAGACACATTTTTTCGGCATCCCTGTAAACCTTGTTCTATGAGGAAGAAGGGTCTTCCAAAAGAGGTCTTTTTCCCGACATTTGGCCCTGTGTAGATAGGCCAAATGTCAGAAAAGCCTCTTTCAGAAGAGAAGCGGAAAAAGATACACAAATTGCGTTTTGCAATGTGCATATCTTTTTTCAACTTTTCTTTGTAGTGTAGACATAGCCTGAGACGAAATACTCCCAGGGATGATACTGTTAAAAGCTGTCCGCCAGCCTTCTATCTTCCTATCTTCACCATGTCTACCTGAACATGGATTTCCCTAGATTTCAGAAGGATGGATATGGGTGACTTTTGAACAAGTTTCATTGACTTAGCCTCCCTCTAATGCCTTTGCCATATACTTACTGATAAAATGGCCTTCCTCATTCAGTTCACTATTATTGTAGTTCTCCGCTTAATTCCTTTTAGCTCACCTGGGTGTTCAGCTTCTTTTGGCTCTGTTACAACCTGCCTGCTGTTTTTCTAGGTCAGCTCATAGATTGTCTGACTTGAAATGACCCTTCCATTGATTGAACCAGTGTGGGCTTATCCTTATGAAAAATGTAACACTGTAAAAATTGCTCCAGTTTGATTCAGTGATCTGTATAAATTCAAGAGAGAGAGTTGATCTATAGCCAGTGTTTAAAGATGCTTAAAACTGTAAGGAATGTAATCCTTTCTTTTTTCTTACAATGGCAGTCACCAAATGTGTATGTTTTCTGTGAACTCTCTCTTTTTAGGAGACACTGTTCAGGTATTTGTTATCTCTTTTGTACCTCTAGTATCTTGCATCTTACCCTGTAGTGATTTTTTTAAAAAACTGCCTTGATTATATTGGCAATTGAATTCAATGGAGATGCTGACATTTACATTAACTGCAATAATTCTATCTAACCTGAAAAAATGAGGTTTACAGGGTTCTTTCGAAAAAGAGGTTTTTTTCGAAAGAACCGTGTCTAGACTGTTTTTTTTTCTCAAAAAAACCTTTTTCGAAAAAGCAATCAGATGTGATTATGCAAATGAAGCGTGAGATTTGTAAATAAGCACTTCACTTGCATTTTGAATTTCCATCATTTCAAAAGAGGAATGTAGTCTACACGCACCTGTAATGGCTTCCAGGTAACTATACAGAACCAGGTAGGGAGCCCACAAGTCCTTCCAATCAGACTTTTAACTGTCCCACCAACGGTGTTAACTAGAGTCACCAGGGGTTTTTTTTGACCAAGCATTCCAGGCAAAAACTGGATATCTAGCAGTCCTACGAAGGGAAACTGATGTCTCAGGCTCTAGCTGCCTTTAATATACCTGGTATAGGAACCTAAATAGAGAGCAGACATTCCTTGAGGGGAATTCTAACCTATAGTCCAATCCTGTAGTTTTTCTGTGTAGGCTAGCTCCCCTTAATTATGATACAGTGCCACATATAGAGGAGATGGAGATGTAGGTGTTTAATTTTTGGCCTAAACCAGAATCCCCACATTTTGCAAGAATGTAGCAAAAGACAGTTCAGATGGTAGCACTCCTAAGTGACACCTCCATCTATTAAGCCTTGAGGCTTTTTGAAAGTGTGTGTAATACTTGTCCTAGAAACTTCTGGACCAGTCTTCCCCAGGATCAGAGGTGTAGTTTGAGTTTACAGGGGGGAAGTGAAAAAGGACTAACTGGACAACACTGGATGTAACTAGTTGGCCACTGACAGCCAGACTGGGGAGCTTGAGGTGGGGGAAATATGTAGGAAAATCCTTGTGTTTGGTTGCTAAAAGCTTTCACTCAACTGTTTTTGACACATGATAAACCACTCAGATCGGGGAGTTTCCCTTCTCTCCTAGTATGAACAGGCACCACTCTAACTCTGTGGCACTGTGTTTCCATGCTACTCCAATTCCTGGTGTTTTGCTAAAGTAGATTTCTAATCCGAGATGTGAATTGTTTGTGTGTAGAGAACTGAGAAATATTTGTATATTTTTAAATAAAAAATGCATGCCCCCTCAACATGTCTGTGTGATATTATCTTGTCTGAAGGCACAGAATTAAATTAATAGTATTGTGTAAGAAACCAGGATGGAAAGGCAAACATAAGGGAGAGGGGGGATTCCTAAAACCTTACTGTGACACGTTTCCAAGGCTGAAAATCTGAAATCAGTGGGTATGTTCTTGAAACCATTCAGCCGTGCCTCTACTGCTGCTGCTAATACTAGCAGGGTGACACTGCCATTTAATACTAGTGCTAACTCATTGACAGTGAGTGCCAATGTAACCCACACACCTGCTGGGTATGGTTCACTGTCCCATGTAGTGGCATTTAGGCAACTTACAGAGAGAGAGGATGAGTTTGCTCTACTGCCTTAGCTGAGCACCAGTTAGCTTTTAGCTCAAGTAGTAGAAGCTCATGCACTAAGCTCCAGAGATCCCATGTTTGGTTCTGACCCTCAGCATTACACCAATATGTGTGCACAACAGGGGAATCACATTCGTAGCTTACAGTTTAGATATAGCTTAAGTGTTTTGTCAAAACAAATCATACTGAATGTTATAGAAGCTGCTTCTCTGTCTCCGCATGCTACCTCAATTCACAGGTTCTTCCAGAATTCTTACTAAGAATTCTAACTGGTGCCAAGTCCATTGGCCCTGCTAAGTCTCTCCGGCTATGTCTAGACTGCAAGCTTCTTTCAAAAGACGTTTTTTTCTGAAGAGATCTTCTGAAAAAACTTCTTTCGAAAGAGCGCATCCACACACAAAAGCCTATTGAAAAAGCGATCTGCTTCTTTGAAAGATAGCATCCAGACGGATTGGATGCTCTCTCCCATAAAAGGCCACCCAGAACCAGTTTAGCCAGCGCTTTAGGTCACCAGCTGCTGTACTTTCTGGCCCTGATGTATCCCTGACAGAGCTCTTTGACCTTACTCTGGACCTGTTCTAAGGTCCGGGGTGGGTGTCGTGCTCCACCAGGGACTCGGCCATGTGCTCGAAGATGTCTGTGTTGCAGCGCTTGGAGCGGCGATCCTACAATGTCTCCTCCTCACCCCACAGCTCGAGGAGGGACAGGATCTCTGCTCCGGACCAGGGGGGTGCTTGCCTCTTGGTCCCACTGGGTGGGTCCTGGGACCCCTGGGGCTGCTCTCTGTGAGGGCCAGGGGAGATCACGGGGGCTTGTGGCTCTGGCACGGGTGGCAAGGCCTGTGGCAGGGAGAGCCACGTGGTCAGGGTACTGCTCCCAGGCTGGCTTCCTGCCACAAGGCTTGTCCAGGGTGCCTGCAGCTTTAAGAGCTGGCAGAAGACAGGAACAATAGAGTTGTGATTAGTATGGATGGAGTGTCCACCAGGGCACCTGTGTTATTTCCTGGAGGCCTCTTCTTTCGAAAGAAAACCCTCCTCCCCATCCACACATGCTTTTTTCTGAAAGAGTTCTTTTGGAAAAGGCATTCTTCCTCGTAGAAAGAGGAGTACCGTTGTCAGAAAAAACACTCTGTTCTTTCAATTTACTTTTGAAAGAACATGATTGCAGTGTGGACGTAACTTAAGTTTTGTTGGAAAAACGGCCGTTTTTCCGACAAAGCTCTGTAATGTAGACATACCCACAATTGGCTATTGCGGGGAGGAGGAGGCAATATAGAAACCCAGCTGGAGAGTGATTGGATTGTGGGCTTTCATCCCAAAGAACAGTGGAGGCATGGGCCTGATGCTTAAAAGGGATGCATTTGAGGGGTACTTGAACTTGTGAACCTTATAGCACATAAGAATGGACATACTGGGTCAGACCAAAGATCCATCTAGTCTAGTATCCTGTCTTCAGGCAGTAGACAATGCCAGGTGCCCCAGAGAGAATGAACAGAACAGGTAACCATCCAGAAATACATACCCTATCACACATTCCCAACCTCAGGCTAACAGAGGTCATGCACACCATTCCTGTCCCTGGGTGATCCTAAATGAATAGCCAACTCTCATGCAACATTGTAATTAAGAATGTATTCCTATATTTTATCTATTTAAAAATTAAGCCTTTACTCTCAAGGAAGAATGTAACTATAAAATACAAATGCACACGTTGCACCTATGTTTCATGACAGAGGAAAGCAATCAAAGACTGGTTGCAATGAAGGAGAAATTTTGATTGAGGACAGGGGGCAAACACCAAATCTTAAAAAGGGTCATAAAAGAAACAATTATTTGATTGTAGAGTTTGCATTAATGCAAATAAGATTCATAGATAATGAGTAGAGAATTCATCTATGTGTCTGTGGGGGAAAAGTTTGCCATTTATAATCACCAGTTGTTTGACTAATCATTTAAACACTGAATTAACTAGTCAGGATCAATTCTAAAAAACAAACTTCATCTGAACAACTTACTTACTAGATGATGAAGATTCTTATAGCCATAACTAAGACCAACAAAGCAAAAAAATAAAGTAAGCGCAAGCTCATAGCTTTTTCCTGAACAAAACCTATTATAGACAGTATGTGGCAAACAGCAAGCTTAGCATGAAATAATTAAATTCCAGTAGAAAACAAGAACTTGAAATTGTTTTTCATCATCATTCACAATACAGTCAAGACTATTTTCTTCCACCATGAAGCATCACTGCAGAATCTTCTAGCATAGATATGTGCATTTTAGTAAATTCCAATGTTATGTTAGGAAAAAGCTGTTTGGCTCCAAACAGCAGTCCTTTCAATCAACCACTTCTGCTCATTCCAGGTACTTTTCAACTCTTCTCCCAAGATAAGCCAAAGCTGGTTTCCTGATGTTTTCAAATAAAAAAAATTAATACGTTTTGCTTTATTCTTTCACTACTAATTCTGCATGTTTGCTACTTGATTTCAATTACAGATGCTTCTGTGACTGGGACCTGGAAGACCACACTGAGACTTCCACACTCAGGACAGACTACAAGAAATAGGGCAGGCAATCTCTCCATACTGGTAGGTTACTCTATAATTAGATTCACTAAGCCAGTAATGAAAGTTCTTCTGCAGTCAGGGCCATCCTACAAATTTCAGGGCCCTATGCACCTGAGATTCCCCCACGGGCCATGCAGCTTCTGCCAGGGGCCCGGGGCTTCCCCCCTCCATGGCTTCTGCTGGGGACCTGGGGCTTGGAGCTTCTCTACTGCCCCCCACGCACCTTTGTGCCCAACACCATGCAGCATCTAGTGGGGCTCAGGGGCTTTCTGCATCCAGAGCAAAGCTGAAGGGGTGGGGAGTCTTCTCTGCAACCAGTCTAGTATCAGGGAATTGAGAGGAATATGTGGAGGAATGGATAGTGGGGAGGGAGAAGCCCTGTAGAGAACAGGAGAGAGCAGCACCTGTAAGGGGCCAGAGAGGAACCAGCGGAGGCATATCCTCAGGCATACAAGGCCCTATCTGCAGTACCACATTGGTTTATAAGAAGTCAAACATACTCCCGTTGTATATTGGCCAAAGTGGACAGACTATGAGAGAGAATTAATGGACACAAATGTGATATCCAAAAAGGCAACACACAGAAACCTACTGGAGAACATTTTAACTTGCCTGGCCACTCATTAATACATCTCAAAGTCACCTTATTGTTTCAGGCCAATTCCACAAGCTAATGCCACAGGGATGCCTTAGAACTTAACTTCATTTACAAATCTGATTCCTGTCACAGAGGTATGAATAAAGACATTGGCTGGATGGCCTGCTACATTCCACATCCTAATGACATAAAAAACCAAACAATGGGTACTTAAGAACAATCAGCACCTTCTCTATCAGCTTCCGGTAGCATGGACACTCTAATTGACTATTTCTTCACCCTTTCCCCCACCTTTTTTCCTTCTCTCCCCCATCCCCTATTTATTTAGAAATGGGACCTTTAATAACTCCATTCATCTGAAGTGGTTTGTGCCCACGAAAGCTCATGATACCATCTACATGTTTTGTTAGTCTCTAAGGTGCTGCAAGACTATTTGTTGTTTTTAAAGTTTTTCCAATTACAGACTAATTTGGCTACCCCTCTGAATACTCCCGTTTCGGCATTCCAGCCTTTGGCTCCCATCCAGACAACCAAGTTTAATATAGCAAGGGATTATTGGAAACCCATTTTACTGTATGTGAAGTTCATACTAATTCCAATGGACCCGACACATGTCCCCAGGTCAAATGGGTCTCAGATCTTACCCAAATATCATGCTCTCAGTTGTTCCTTAGTAAGTTAACTAAAGATTTAATAATGAAAGAAAAGCGTTTTAAACGGTTAAAGAATCTGATGCATAGAGGTGATTGCAAATCCTTATATCAGTTTTGTAGCAGCAATGGAATAAATTGAGGTTTACAAAAGTATCTGGACTCACCCAAACAGAACGGGGGTCAAAGCCTTTGTTCAAAGCTTCCTGTTAGAAATCCAGTCCAAACAAAAGAAGACAAACTGCAGATGTTTCAGGTATTGTCTATATCTTCTGTCATAGGCATGGAATTTTACTATCCCAAACAAAATCCACAGCCACTGCTTGTGGAAAGTTACAAATCCAAGATAAAGTCCAAACACACATGAGCAGATTACATGTCCTTAGATGGTTTACTGGGTCCCAAAGAATGGCCATTGGCCCCTCACTATTCCAGGCATCCTCCTGGATATTGTAAAGAAGAGTGTCCTTGATAGGCCACCAACTTTTAGTTTTTTAGCCTTGATGTAAATTCTGTCTGAGTGCGCCAACCAGGAACATACCAGATGTGTAAGATACAAGTACATATACAACATTAGTAATTTCAGGTGCAAAGAAAGATTTAACCATGAGAATCATACTTCACAAATCATAACTTTTCCATTGACACCTTACACAAAAGCCAATTTCCATATAAATCATATACAAAGAGTAACAGTGATATAAAGGGTCACCTTTCTGATACAATGCATCACAACTTCTGCACAAGTTCTTTAGTTACTGGTAGATCTGACCCTATACTTAGCAAAAGTCCCATCAAATACAATGAGAGTGTTTTGTTTTGTTTTGTTTTGTTTTTTTGAGAGGACTCCAGAATAAGAGTCTCGCTTAGTATTTTTTGTGAAGATAAGCAATCTCTTTGCTGTAATTATGAGGTCCATAAGGTTATCCATGAAGTGTTTTTTCTGAAGGGAGCCATTTTAGGCCAGATGGCCTTTCCTGACATTTCAAATCCCCTTTTCACTTACTTCAGTGGGCGCTGGAGTCTGGCCCCAAAAGAAAAAGACCAACTCCCTTAAACCTTTTCCTTGTAATTTAGCTTTTTCAGCCATAATGCTATTTTCTGTTGCTTAATGCTCCAGTAGCTTGCTTACCCCTTAATTTCCCCCTTCTGACAAAATTTTAAATGATGCTTTAGTTTGAGGCATTTTACATTTCATTTAGGCCCCAATGTGTGACACTAACCATTTATCTAAGTTGAATTAGCTTAACTGTTGCAAAATAATTGTGAAACATGTTTGTGGTCACTTGTACATATTATTTTGTAGCACCTCTGACAGCTCTGCTTGTCAAAGTTTGAACTCAGAGATCCTAAATTAAGAATCATAATTTAATTTTGGGAGTTACACATGTTAATAGAACTATTTTCAGGAGATTATATTTCACCATTAATTACTCTTACTACATGTTGCATGAGAGAAAAAAGGCTTGTAGTAAAGCAACATGAGGCAAGATTTCAGGCTGAAAAAAATTACACTGAATATTACCGTGGATGTAAAGTTCACCTGGATCACCACATTTGTAACTAATTCTGGCCAGATTCTGTGCTAATTCACATTGATACTTACCAAGTTCTTCCTTTCAAATCAGTGGTATTGTTGCAGAGGAAAGAACTATTCAAGATAGATAAGTGGGAAAGAATCTTACCCTAAGAGAATTCAGCCATTAACCAATTATCCTGAATAATACAGTTAATATTCCATAAAAGATGAAGAAACAATTAAGAAAATAGATTATAACAACAAGAAAAATCCCAACTATTCTTTAAAACTAAACTAATATTGTCTATGATAAGTATTATGTGTACTACTCTTACTCCAGGACTATAGATTTTCATTTAAAGTATTATGAATTTTATAAACTGGCTTTTTTACAAAGAGCATAGCTACAACCTCAATTATTTTCTTGCACATCTTACGTCATTTACACAAGCTGAATTAACAATTAACATAGAAATGTAAATGACATGTCTTTTGCATCCAAATAAATTCATAATTTTGCAAAGCTACCAGTACAAAAAAAATTGCAGGGCACAGAACCTCATACATCCACTTCTATAGTGGTGTGGCTAGAGCAGTAGTCCCTTGTGGTCCTTCCAGGTGCTCTGACAGCATGGGTCTCCCAGTCGGGAGGGTAGGTGAAGAATTCATCCCACACAATCACAGGCCAACTATGAATCATGCCCTAAGGCACCAGATTGTTTACTATGTTCAGCAGTGAAAAGTATGTATAGAAATGCATCGTTTGAACTAAATTCTTACTATTATTTGTATTATAGTAGCACCTGGAGACCCTGCGTGAGATCAGACATATTATGCGAGAAGAGTGGAATACACCCCTACTAAAAGACAGAATGTCTCAGAATGCCTCCAGTCTAAATAGAGAAGGTAAATAAAAAGACATATCTACATTTCACAGATGTGGAAGTGAGGCAAGGGGGAGATTAAATAACTTGCCTAGGTCATACAGAAAAATGGATAACCCCAGAACTGAACCTAGATATTATCAGTCCCAGTCTAGTGATAATCTTTCCATTGAATCAGGAAACTCAAGTTTTTGAGGATCATCCATCCAGAGCAGTGTTCCTCAACTGATGAGTCATGACCTTCATGAATGACAAGAAAAGCAATGGAAAGAGGGCATTTCCAGGTACTAGAAACCTTAATATAATCTATACCAAGAAAATCTCTACAGACCCTTCCCCTTCAACATCAAGTATACTTCGTCAACCTCTGTCTCTCTCCCTCACACACACACACACACACACACACACACACACACACACACAAGTATACTTCGTCAACCTCTGTCTCTCTCCCTCCCTCACATACACACACACACACACACAAAATGTGGGATTCTACTAGTTTTTAAGAATACATTTACTGCAGAAGAAAAAAAGTAATGGAATAATGAAAACTTTTGGTAACATGGGTTACCAAAAGGCTGAGAAACACCAATCTAGAACTGAAAGAGCTACCTTTGCTTGGTTTGACAGTTTAAAAAAAGAGTTTTTTATTTCTACAACTACCATAAAGAATTGACAGTAAATTGAGAATTCATACTGAGGCCAAACCTGAGAGGGAAATTTCTCACTTAAGGCTTTTTCTGTCACTGAACTTATGTTGCTTACAAACAATTGAAAACAAATAAACAGACAGTAAAAATAATAGGTTTTATGAGCAACAGAATACTTTGACTCCTTTACTGTAGCATTTCAGAATCTCACTACAGTAAATCAGCATATTGTTTATTTAATTTCAACCAACAAAACCAGTCCTCTCAGGAAACCTGTCTGGCCCTTTCACTCACTTCAGACTAACAACAACAATTCATGGAAATACTTTAGACATGAGAGTCATTCAAAATGCATGGGTGTACGGAATGAGACATAAAGCATCACTGAAAAGTGTGAAAGTAGTAATTATCTAATAGACAAGTCACATTGAAAGAAAATACAGAAGTCATAGCATGCCAAGAGCATTATATGAGACCATTGCTAGCTATAAAAAAAAAAAAAGGAATCTAACAGCAAAGCTATCCAGTGGTAGTCTATAATTCTGATGGCATGTCTATGCTGCTCCTCAGTTTGGACAAGAGGGGTGTCAACTGCAGTGTGCACCAAAGTTCTACACTATGTTAATGCTGCATTGAGCAAGCTAAAGAGCTCCTAGTTGGTGTTAAAATAATCCTCTTCAAACAGGACTACATTAATGTGAATTGGGAACCTTTCAGTTCACATGTCCTAATAGGCAAATTATAGCTCAACACTTTGTTGTGAACTGCATGGTAGTGTAGACTTTAGCCTGATTTTCAAAGGGTTCTTCACCAAGTCTCCTACCGGGTATGTTTTAGGGCTAGTTGAAAATATTCCGCTTTTTCAAATGAAAACTGGGTATTTGATTGAATCGATTTTGAAAAAAAAAAAGTGTCCGCTTTCTGTGAAAGTATAATTTATTAATAAAAAATCTGAATGCCCCAAAACCAGCACAGATTCAGGTGTTAGCTGAAATATTTCATTTTTGAAGTTTGAGGTATCTTCGCTGTTTTTGACAGTCTGCACTGATGGTAGGCCCTCATGGCTGTGAGCCATTCCAGACAGCGTGACAGTAACCAATTATTGCTTGCTCAAAAGTATAGTCACGTGGCCTCACTAAATCATTTCCTATATCTAATAAGGTGAAACAAGGCTACATGCTGGTACCAATCCTTTTTTGGCCTTGTCTTTGCAGCTGTTCCAAGTTATGCTGACAATCTGACAAAATGTCATCTATGGCAGGTACAGAACTGATGGAAAATTCTTCTGTCTCTGAAGGCTTACTGCTAAGAAAGGTCTTTAAGGAACTTATTTGTGAAGTCCTTTTTGCAGCTGATTATACTTGATTACCCATAGTGAAAGCAACCTACAACTTATCCTTGGCAGGTATTCAGTTTGGACTCACCAACAATCTGAAAAAAACCTGAAGTCTTCTTCCAACCAGCTCTGGCAACTACTAACTCTAAGCCAACCATCATCATTGATGGTACAGAAGTAAAGAGCATCAATCACTTTATATGTCTGGGCAGTAAGATGTCAAATGATGGCTCCCTGGATCAAGTACTATTAAACAGAATATGAAAGGCGAGCCAGGCTACCAGAGGACCTTGCCATAGGATACACATCCAGCTCAGCATCAAACTGTCAGCAGAACCACTAATATACAATAGAGCAATGATAGAATTTATTTTATCCAGGTGTGAAATGTTGACAGTTTGCTCCAGACATATTTGAAAATTTTCATATGTTCTATCTTCACTCTTTTCTGAAGGTCTACTGGCAAAACAAAATGTCAAACTTTAACCTCTGTGAAAGAGTGAAGACAACCAGCAATGAGGCACGGATCATCAAAGTTTAGCAGAGATGGACAGTTCATGTTATCAGAACTGGTGATGATAGACTCCTGAAAAGCATTCTCAATGGTGAGCTGAAATTTGGAAATCGTGGGAAGGGTGGTGAATATGTAAATACTTTAAGAACATCCTTATCAGAATTTCACCTCCAGCAGTAGAAATACTGATAACTTAGAAGACACAGTCAAGAATAGAGTACAACTATCTTTATATGAAGACAAATGTGAAAAACTATTTAGAAAAATAGGGCCCAGTGGCAAGCCAAATTCTCAGGGAGATCATACGTATTTCTATGCAACAGCTGTTTGTGACCTTGTTACTCATGGTTTAGACTATGTAGCCATAAGAGAACATACAAGATGTTGTGAAGTCACTGTCAGATACAATGGCTATTTATACAGGTTGGGCCTCCCTGGTCCAGCATCCTTGGGACCTCACCAGTCCCAAACGAGGGAATTTGCTGGACCAGGGAAGGTCTCTCCTATCCTGGACCATACTAAACCGCTGTACCCATCCCTGCCACTAAGGCTGCAGCCCGCCCTGCTGCTGCCTGGTCACCCCCTGGGCCAGAGCTCTCTAGCTCCCACTGGCCCCACTGCTGCCAGGGCCAGAGCTGCATGGATGGGGCCAGAGCTCCCAAGCTGCTTCCACGGTCGGAGTTGCACAGCTGGGGCCGGAGCTTCCTGGGTGACACCGGGGCCAGAGCTCTGCGGCCGCTCCTGGCCCTCTGCTATTGCCCAGCTGTTGGGGCCAGACTTCCCTGCTGTGCCACTCACCCTCCCCACACACATGGGGCTGCCAGCTGAGTCGCTGGTCCTTTCCCTGGCCCCCGCTGCATTCCTGTCCCATGGCTAGACCTCCCTATACCTTGTCTCTGGGGCCCAGGAATATCTGTGGTCCTGTCTGACCACAGATATTGCCAGACCAGAAAGTCCTGGATAAGGGAGGTACAACCTGAATTTATTTCTATGTATAGCATAGCCTGATCTATTATTGTAGTTGTAAAAGTATAGGGGTACAATATGCACTAGTTACAAATAACACATTCATTATTAACATTGTTATTTCAGAAAATAAAATTGATGAAGCATGCAAATTTTGGCCTTAAGTTATTACAAATAACACTGAAATCATAGGAAATATCAATATATAAGATTAAGGTATGTACAGTAAGTTTCCTGCATTCTGCACACATTTGATAGACAGCTTTTGATCTATCAATACCTCTGAAGGCTCAGCACAGGCTGGGGGCAGGATGGAAATCTCAACCCTCAGGCTGAGATAAGAATTTTATTTAGGATGAGCTCCTTTTTGCATACATTAAAAGCAAGTAAATATCAAGATCCTAAAATTGACATATCCATCAAAATAGATTAACAGGAAAAAAAATGAAGCTTGTGTTATGATTCATAACAAAAGTAAAACTAGACTTGGAATGAAGAAACTTTAAAGAAACATTGATATTAAGAATATGTCCCATCATTCCCCATCTCTTTCTTCTAGATTAAGGGTAGCACAGAATACCACACACTGACTTAAAATATTGAATCATAAAATGAAAAATGTTAGAAAATCTTTTGATGATTTAAAAATCATTTAAAATCTTTGATAATGCTAATCATTCAAAATATATCTATGTATAGTAAAGGCATACAAATGAGGTCATGCTTAGAGGCACACATGTGACTTTGCCAAACCAAAACAATTTGGTGTGTTGGAAGATGTAAGAGACATAGACAAGTGATAAATAAAAAAATTTAAAAACTTTTTTTCTGGGAAGACCCAAGGCAGCATGACAAAAACAACAACAGAAAGACTCAGAAAATACAAAACCCACAAGAAAAAGGCAAGAGTTGTCTATCTCAATCTTGTATATGCATAATGTAGAGTTACCTACAGTGCCAAAGGGGGATGTGATAAAAGACATTTGAATAAAGTAATTTGTAAGGTAGAAATGTGCAAGAAACTTAAGGGAACATGGACTGAAACTGGAGGAACACCACATCAGAAACTGAAGACTAGGACTGAAGGACCAGACCAAGGAATCAGAGAAGACAACCACAAGCTTTTCTGGAGTTCTAGGCACAGCTAAAAGTATGAGCCAAAGTTGTCCTTGTAATAGTAATACTGGGTGTCAGTTAACACTAGGAAACAAACACTAGCAAACTCAAGTAACTATGTACACACCTAAGAGGATGGTACAGGAACACACACCGATCCCCTGTAAAGATAATAAAGCGGTGATGGGATAATGGAGAAGGATGTTTTGTTCAAACTATCAGGTACAAGCAACACACAACGTGTAATATGTAATTTTTTTGTTTATATACATGGAGAAGTCATAAGGGGAGCAACTCTGTATTGGCAAAAAGCAAAACTTTATGTCGATTGAGCCAATGCTTTGTCATGGGCATTCAAATGTCATCTGTCATTGAACCAGTAGCTTGGTTTGTAGGGCACTAGTACTATGCATTATTGGCAATAAAACCTGACCAAACCTTCATCACTGACCTAAGCCTGGGGTATTTAATGAGCAACATCCCGGTGAATCAACAAGCGGCAAATATTCCACTTCTGCAGAATACAAAGGAGCTCCAAGGACAGCAACACTAACAACAGTGAGGAAGAACTCTAGGATGTGATAACTAGAGCCCCATTTACCAACTCTGTCTGGTCCGTTATTATTTGGCATAAATGCATATCCAGACACTATTTCTGTCTGAAATTATACACATAAAGGCACAAATTGGATATGTGACTCAGTTGCCCATTTTTATGATCAACCTGCCCATCAAGTAGCAGGTGCAGATTTCTTCTACTTCCAACTTGCACCAGGTCCAATCATCTTTGGGATCAGCAGGATTAAGAGTTGTTCCCAGTGCTAAGCACTCCAACTCTGAGCACTACAACTCTGATCTATCTAAATAGCTAAGCACACGCTTAACTCTAAGAATGTGATTAATTCCCTTAGCTTCAATGGGGCTATTTACATGCTTAAAGTTAAGCTTAAGTGTTTCTTTGGCACAAAGTCAGAATACTCAGCACCTTACAACAACAAGGTCTGTCAGAGAGGACTGCTATGCTTCTTAGCATTACATCAATTACTTTAAATAGTTTGCCCAAGGGTAGTAAGTTCCCAGGGACTGGGCTCCAATTCTCTGTTTAGCGTATTTCTGCACATAATGGACTATGAACAGCTACAGCACTATATAAGTGATAAATGATGATAATATAGAACTCTAACTGAGGATGAACAAGAAAGATGATCTAAAATCATGGAATATTTTCAATTATGGTAAGCAATTGTGTCCTTGTAAAACTCTGTCCTTCAGGACTGTATTTACTTATTTTATCCTATTATGAGATATTTACTGTGCTTCAGAGATAATCTCCTCCCATGTCTCATTTTCCTATGATCAACCTGTTCTCACACTCCAAAACTCAAAGCTGAACTTGTGGCTATTAGAACTTCATTCAGAAATCTTTTTCCTATGGAAGTAAAAGTGCAAAAGAAAACCAAATGGGAGCAACAGAGAGAACATTCAGAGAAGACTGTCATGTCTTTCCATCCTGCCCTTGCAGTCTATAAACCAGAGGAAACAGAGGACTTGAAGCACAGGGAATCTGTCTCTCATGGTACAGCTTGACTGCGGGGAGGTATCCCGAAAAAACTCCTCCGCATCCAGGGAACGCGTTTGCACTTCTGCTTTTTTTTGTGTGGAAGTGCAAACATGCTCTTTCGGAAGCCCCTGTATTCCTTGTTCTATGAGGAAGAAGGGGGCTTCTGAAAGGGGGGGGGGGGGGGTTTCTGACATTTGTCCCAGTCCAGACGGGCCAAATGTCAGAAAAGCTTCTTCCGACAAAAGAATTGGAAAAAACTACTCAAAATGCTGTACCCTCATTCTCAACTCTACCACACACTTTGCTGTGACTTTGGAAGGGCAATCTGATTACAGTCTGTGGGCTGCAGTTTCTTTGTCTATAAACTGGGAGTAATGTTATTTCCCTATCTTGTTAGCACCTTTGAAACGTTATGTTAAACAACATCGGGCACGTCTACACAGCAGAGCTAAAGCCGAAATAAGCTACACAACGTGAGCTACGTCAATTGCGTAGCTTAAACTGAAAAAGCTTATTTCAGCTTTTGACACTATCTACACAGCATGAAGTCTGAGGCTATATCTACACTGTAGAGAAAAGTCAGAAAAAGATATGCAAATTGTGAACCACAATTTGTGTATCTTTTTCCATTTTTTTTTCTGAAAGAGGCATTTCTGAAATTTGGCCCATCTATACAGGGCCAAATTTTGGAAAAAAAACTCCTCTTTCAGAACATCCCTTATTCCTCTCACCGAGAGGAATACAGATATGCCGAAAGAACACGTCTGCTTTTTTGGAAACTGTTCCGAAAAAGTGGATGCATTCCTTGGACACAGAAGAGCTTTTCTGGCATACCTCTGGTATCCCGGAAAAGCTCTGCAGTCTAGATATAGCCTGAGAAAGAACACTTTTCCTCTGACTTCCCTTACTTTTCATAAAATGAGGGTTACAGGAGTCAGAATAAGAAGTCTTCCAGCTCCACATGATTTTGACATTATCTCAAAATAACTGCTTGTAATATAGATGCGGATTATATTATTTCAGAGTACCATCAGTTATTCTGAAATAACACTGCTGTGTAGACATACCCATAATGTGGTAATGTCTATAGATAAATCACACACAACTGATTTCCCTTGTTTTTTACTTCAGGTAGATCAGTCTCTTTTGAGCTAGTGCCACTGCCACAGACTGGGCATGGAAAAGTAAAAGACAGCAAAGCCAAACCAGAAGAAATGCTGTGGTAGAGGAGAGCAGATGTTGACGGTGAATAGAGTGGTCTGGATGATATGGATGCCATCAGTCATTTACTTAGTGGAGAGGGTTTGGAATGGGAACAGGCATTCATCTACCATCTTTGTATCCTTTATCAGCTATGTGCTTCTCTAAGCACTGGGCATGCTTTTGCTAATTTTAGGGTTGTTTTTTTCTAAAATATTGCCCAGAAAGTCTCAGCTCACATAGCATCTGGTTTCCACCGAGGTCCTGCCTATTAATTGGTTTTGCCAATTAGTTTAATTGAAGCACAAGGAAGTCAAGTGACTTTGCTGAGATCACACTGCAAGGCAAGTAGCTTGGATATGAAATTGAGATCTTCTGGTTAGTTGGCCTTTGTCTTAGCGCTACTTCTTCTAAAGCATTTACCTCAATGACCCAGTTCTCTCACACAGATTGTTTCCAGTTACCATACAAAATTTCATTAGAGCATCATTTTCACAATGTGTGAAAGCCTCTCTTGAGAATTTGCAATAACTAAAATGACTGTGAAACAGCAGGACTTTATTTGTCAGAAATGCTCTAGATAATAATTAGTCCTGCCATGAGTGAAGGGGACTGGACTAGGTGACCTCTTGAGGTCTTTTCCAGTCCTATTGATTCCATGATGCAGCAAATGCTTAAAGAAGTGGAAAGTATTTGAATGTTTCATAAGAAACTCTGTGATTTGATTCAATGCCTCCTTAGAACCAGAATCTCTCCCATTGAAGTCAGCAGGACTGCTCGAATGAATAACTGCTAGTCTACCTAAGAATGTAATCCTCACCTTTGTGGAGATAGACATCCAAACTATGCCATATTTACGCTGAAATTTACAAAGGATAATAATATTATTACAGTTAAGATACTCAGTAGCTTGGTACACTTAATTTTCCTTTTTCAAATATACTTCAGCAACACTGAAGTAATAATATGAATGCACAGTTTATATATCTCATGAACAAACCACTTAGGAAGAGATATATTTAACGTGTGTACTTCGGAGTGCACCTCAGTTATACATTAACTGCACCTACAATATATCTAATCATGTGTCATGAACCTCTTACCTAGAGTTCAAAATATTTAAACTAGGAAAGTGATTGAGTTATTTTAAACTGGATTATCATATGACAGCATATTCCTAATAGTTAAAAAATCAGGGATTAGCTTTTGATATTTTTTAATCTGAACTGCTTGGTATTCAACACTGATCTAAACTAAACCAATTATGTTTTATAAATAACCTATGGTTAATGGCTTGCTGGCATGCATTGGTAAACAGTGCTTTGTTTCTGTAAAAATGAGAATATAAACCACTGTATTAAAAATGGGATATAAACATAAGTGGAAGTCATTGTGCTCCTAAAGGAACCATTAAAATATTAACTTTATCTTGGGATCTTATTAGCTTTATCTTAGGATATAAAAATACTATCAGACAGACTTGAAAATAAACAAACAAACAAAAATTCAACATCTGGTACAGGCTGAAACTCTCTCATCTGGGATTCTCTGGTCTGGCAACATCCATGGTCCAGCTGCAAGATCAGATAGTCCCGGTGGAGGACCAATGGCAAAGATCCTGGCAGGGCCGGCAGGGCAGTAGGCTGTCCAGCGTGTGGCAGGAGGTCTGTCTAGCGGGGTTGAGAGACACACATGTGACTGCCCGGTGGGGCTGGGAGCCGCAGTAGGTTAGTAGGGCAGGGATCCACACTGTACAGCTCCCCTGGGGTCACGGAGCCCCAGCGCGGTGCATGTGGCTGCCCATCAGGACCTGGAGCCATGACAGGGATGGCTGCCCAGCGGGTCAGCGGGGCTGCAGGAGGTGAGGCATTGGCTGGGAGGCCAGCAGCTGGGCAAGGGGCTGGTAGTAGGGAGTCCAGAAATGACCTCCCCTCGTTCGGCAAAATGCCTTGTCTGGGACTGGTCAGGTTCCAAGGGTGCTGGACTAGGGAGGTTCAAGCTGTATTACCAAACTACATTTCAGGTGAACCTTATCATAATCCCATTCATTTGACACATAACTTTTGTTTAAAGACTCTGCCCTCTCCAAAGCTCATTCATTTTATATTTAACTCTATCTTTGGATGCTCATGAAATGGAGACACCTCAGGAGGTAAACATGGGCAGAGCTATATACATATCAGTTCAAGACTTTCTGTGCAATGGTTATAAAAAATGTCTTCAGTTTTTTCTTTATGTGAATCACAGCACAAGTTTGGTAAAAGTTGCCGCCCCCCTCTGGCAACAGCCTATAAATTTGCCCCAGAATAACTACAATTTAAAATTGTACAGCAGAACTGCAGAGTCAGGAAAACAAGAGTTAGAAATTGACCAATCAACCACATTTTTCATTGGGAACCAGAAAACTGGAAGTATGTAATCAGACAACAGAGACCAAAAGAAAAAAAAGTAAATAGTGTACAGCATAGTACTGTATTAAGCTAAATTGCTAAAAAAAAGGAGGGGGAATAAAGTTTAAAAAATTGACGAGATTTCTGTGATGCTTTGACAGTCCTGAGCATGGAGAGCTCATAGATCTGTGAAGAAATCCAAAGAGCACAGGGAGCAGCTCTACCTTCCCACAACTCTGCACTGTGGGATGCTTACCCTCATTGCTTTGCTCTGTCTGATGACAGGGAGCTAGCAAATATGGCCATGAAATGTAGACAAGGGGAGACAGAAAAACTGGTTTGACCAGTTTTCACTTTTGACAACTTTTGCATGTCAACAGCACTTTCCTCACCATACCTTCCCAGGTATGTACACTCACTCTGTATACTATGGGCAGTGGCAGTATGCCACAATGTGGGTCCCAATACGTATTTATGCCATATTAATACCGGAGTCTTTTTTTTAAATCCCATATTTCTAAGAGTAAAATATTTACATTATATAATGAGAAGATATATTTGCAGGTTAGGAAAGAGGAGTTATTTAATACTTCTGAAGGTAATTTCTGTTATGCCATTGAAATGTACTGGATTTCATAAAAAAATATATTTTGGATTTTTTTTCCATAAGAAAATACTCCCAGATGCCATCCTAACAGGCCTCAAAAATAAGCTCTGGGTACAATCACATCTGACTATTCCAAAACTATTAGTTTGACTAAAAGAGCTTATACAGACCACTGCTAGCTAGCTTGTTGTTTGCTACTAGACTGCATGTTTTTCTAAAAAGATGTGGTCTGGTGCAAACAGGAATTAATGCAGGAAAGTTCTATGGGTCACGTTATACAGGTCAATCTAAAGGAGTACAATAGCCTTTTCTGGTTTTATAATCTATGAACCTACACCAGGGGCCCTCACACTCCTAGCCCTTGACTTTGAGAAAGTAACACCCTTGCCAGTACAATTTCCCAGCTGTTCAAATAAAACAAAAAGGAATGAAAGAAAACCAACCAATCAAATAAAAATAAAATGGATTCCTACCCAACCAACTTAATCTAATTATCAGGATGATTCATCCATATCAAAAAGGTTTAAACCCTGTTAAAACATATCACACAGATTCCTTGTGGGCTTTATTAAATACATTGGGAAGTCTGACTATCAGTTTCATTACCATATGTGGGGTCAGAAAAGTATTTTCCTCCCAAGTCAGACTTGCAGTGACCTTAGAAGTTTTTCATCTTCTTTTGCAGTGTGTGAATACAGGGCACTTGCCTGGATTATCTTAGTCTCTCTCACTTAATCATTTCCCTGTCATTGCAGTGGTCTCAGAATCTGGTGTACCACTGTCCTTCCTGTGCTTTCTGAGACACATAATAGCCTAGTTTTCTATGAGCTGCAATACTTTGGTATAATTTCAGTTGCTCAAGTGTGGATGCTGGGTGGTTTTGGAGACCTGTGACATACACAAGGGCCAACAAGATGATCTGATGGTCCCTTCTGGCATTAAACTCTCGTGGTCATAGACTCATAGGGTATGTCTAGACTGCATCCCTCTGTCAGCAGAGGGATGCAGATTAGGCAGGTCGACATTGCAAATGAGGCAGGGATTTAAATATCCTGCGCCTAATTTCCATAAAAATGGCCGCCGTGTTTTGGCCACTCAGCACTTTGTCTGCAAAAAGCGGCAGTCTAGAAGGGGATCTGTCAAGAAAGAAAGCCTTTTTTGCCAGATCCCTTATGCCTCCTGCAAGGAGATTTACAGGATCTGTCAAAAAAGGCTTTCTTTCTCGACAGATCCCCCTCTAGACTGCTGCTTTTTGCCAACAAAGTGCTAAGTCGGCAAAACGTGGTGGCCATTTTTATGCAAATTAGGTGCAGGATATTTAAATCTCTGCCTCATTTGCAATGTCGACCAGCCTAAACTGCATCCCTCTGCCAACAGAGGGATGCAGTCTAGACATACCCATTCTGTAAGATGTAGTTATGTATGAGCCAAATGGAGTAGAAAGGGAAGGTCAAATCACTTTCAGGTTGAACTTAATATAGACACTACATTTCTGATATCATTTTTAAGACAAACTGCCCATAAGACTGCCAATCTCTCTCACTCACCAGCAGGTTACATGAGATGTGCCAATACAGTTTAGGGCAACATAGCTCAATACATGTAACAAAGCTAACAAAAAACTAGGTGAAACTAACATTTATTTAGATTTAAACATGCCTTCCACTGTATAAAATGATTGACAGGTATAAACTTTTGGACACTGAGATTGTTTAACCTAGGGCACTTACAGATATTTGAGAAATTATTCTACACTTGCCATTTTAAAATAAGGTCTGAGAGTTTCAGCCATGCCCACATTTCTGCATGCACAGAAACACTCACTACCATTATTGTTCACCTTCCAGAGTTAAAAAGATGAATGCAATAATGGTGAGAAAGAGGCATTCCTCTACTAACAAAAACCAAAAAGTTTATGTCTGTACAAGAGGATTCTTGGGAGACATTTGGTTTCATTCAGTGTCAGGTAGCTGATTTGTGTTAGAAAAATTAGCACTGGTTTCTAGCACTGATGATTAACATCAGTGGAATTGCTAGCTTGAGGTTGTCTGCTAATAAATGCCAACTAGACTTCACATGGTTGCTACTATTTTGTGGCCAGTGAGGTACATAGAGGAAACACAGGCCTCCCTGAGGGCATTGTATTCACAGAAGCAGAAGATTCTTCTTTTCCTTCAGGATAGGAGGATGGTGTCCTGGCAGAACTCCTCTTCAAGAATAGCTAATCAGAATGTGATATTCCCCTATTGGACTTATTTGCAGCACCCAATGAGGTTAGAGTAGGTCCCCATTTGCCACAAAAAGGTCTTCACCTTCCAATCTGAAAAATCCCAAATCCTTTAATTTGGAGAAGATGGCATCAGTTAACGTTAGGCCTGAGGTATAGAACTTGCAGAAACTAGTTTAAAAAATCCCACAAAATAGTTTGAAAGGTAGCATACAATTGAATGTGACTGTAAGAAAATCACTCATACATACTCAGCCATGGACAAGAGGAAAATGCTTTCTTAAAATTAAGCAATTGTTCTCCTTATGCACTGACAGCTGTTTGCATTTTCTTTTATATTTTGATACTCTGGGGCTATCTGCAGTTCAGCTTTGATCAGGATTTCTGACATACAAAATCTGGATAAAATGTTGGAAGTGAGCTCTGTCAGATTAAAGAGTCCTTAACTTAAAAAAAAAATCACAAGTTTAGGTTTAATTTTGTATATCACACAGGCTGTTTTGCCAAGCCTACAATTTAAACCACTTGTTATCCATGAACCCTTTTGTTTTAGAATGTTCTTTTTTTGCCCTGATGAAATAGTCTTACACTGGTGACTAATAATTTCCTGTGTATTACAAAAAGTAGTCTGTAGGATTCCTGGAACGAGGTTAGTTATAATGACTCTTTTCATCTATTATGCATGGTGCTTTCAAAGATCCTTACTTTTAAGTAAGCAATAAAACACGTGCATTCATCTGGAGGAAAAAATTGGATCCTGGGACAGTCACTGGCAGTGGAATATCATTATGAATGATGGAATCAAAATTGTTTGGTGGTTATTGGTATGCACTATGCATGTGGAAATCTCAAACAGAAAGAAATTAGCATAATCTGTATATATGAAACAATTTTATGATCCATAATTCAAAAAAAAATTGTTAAACAATTTCCCTTAAATAGCCATAAAATAAGGTGGGCTTAGTGACCTTCCTGGTTATTATTAAATATTAGCAAACTGGAAATCTGGATTTGGCTCTCAGTCTCTTGCTGTCTGAGCTGGCAGAAATTTAAATTTAGTGCTTCAGAGATGAGAAGCACAGCTGGCAGGGAACATGAGCCAGTGTAATTCAATAGTCATGCCTACTAGTGGCACTGACAGAGTTCTGGAAAAATATATGTTTGGTCCTCCTAAATAGAGGATAGTAATGAAAACATAGCCTTTCTGGAGGAAAACATAAGGTTATGAAGATACATAATTTCCATTTGGGAGCCTGCCTTAAAAAAGTCCTGAATTTCATTACTTATCTAGAATTCAGCTCTATCAATTTGGAAGGCCAAGCTCACATGCTGGATGAACAACTGATATTTTGGTTCACTGATAATTCCCAAAAAAGAACATAAAATAGTTTTGGTTAAAACAAATTCAACATTATTTTTGTAATTTTCAGTGAATAAGAGAGTTTTTTTTGTTTAACCCATGACATTTTGTTTCCAGGCTAAATTCACAAAATGAGGCACTAACCTAGCATGTAAAAGTCCTAGATTCAAATCCCAGCCATCTGCCTCATATAAAACAGGGATTTCAACTTGGGCTTCCAATCTCCTATGAATGTGCAGTAACCACTGGGCTGTATGATGTATTCTGGACCAGCTGTCTCATTCTCTGAATTTGAAGCTGTTCCAGTTTGTATGCATTACTTTAATAGTCACTTGGTCAGACAGAGAGGGTGAGAGAGAGAGTGTCTACAATAGCCTAGCAGTTAGGGCATTCAAGAAAATATGTTTGCTAGGGCTTTTTGGGAGAGGGTGGAGGGGAGAGGAGTAAAAGTGACATATTCCACTGACAGTGTTCATTACAACATCAGTGGAACTATTTGGTCACTCATATGCATTAGATATTCTTCTATATATGAATTTAATCAATTTGCATTGCAGATGGCTAGAATACTTTTTAGTAGCATTTGCTGGGCATTCTGAAAAATATATTATCTCATACAAGCTTTAATAATTACATTTCACTTGACAATTTTTAGCCTGTGGAATGTAATACGGGAATAAAATAGCATGCAAATTATCCCACATTGATAATTAGCTGTAAAATATGAGTCACCTCACACTTTCACAAGTACCTTGTCATTGTTTAAATGCTTAGGAACAAACATACTGATCCTAAATGGTATTACCAAATTTACTATTTTGTAAGACTAAACAACTCCATTTAACTTGTTTGGCTACAATTGCTGAGGTTTTTTTACCCATTGCCAGTGAAATTTTTCTAAGAAAAACTATTTTTTTCAATTAAAGCAAAATATTTCTATACCCACTGATCAATTGTCTTAATCTGTTTCTCATCCCCTTTTTTCTGTCATGTATTTAAACTATAAGCTCTTCAGAGAAGGATTGTCTCTTTTTGTACAGTGCCAAGCATGGAGCTCTGATCTTAGCTGGAGCATCTACACATTACTCTTATGAGAATTAATATAAAAACATGTTGACTAATTTCCTAAAATGGGAATTGATGGTGGTAGAACAAAACGATATAGCATTGCATTACCAAAAAAATCACAAGAATGATGACAAAAACAAATGTTTCTCAGTAGTTTCCAGAACTACAATGCATAAAGAACACAAATCCAACAAAGAAGAAATATTCTCTTATGACGACCAGAAAGGTAAAGGAAACAGATCTCTACAGGAATTCAGAATCAGTGGCTCAAACTACATAACTGCATGCCCCTAATTCATTATATTGATCCTTGCTGTGGTATGAGAAGACCCAGATCTTTTGTCATTTATTGCCACGTGAGTTTCTGGAATGTGATGTTAGATAATTACAGGGCTCCCACCACTCTAAATTCTAAGTAACAAATGAAGCTGAAGTTGAAGTATTTTTCCCAAGAACAATTTGAAAGGAAAACAGATCAATTGTGACACGATAGGTTTTTTTAAATAAAAAATATTGAAAGTGGATCATTCAGTGTCTTGTAAACATATATATTTTTGAACAGAAGATTTAATTTAGGAAAAAGCCTTAAGTTTCAAAGGAAATTCTTCCACTAGCTCTAGAACAAACTTGATACATTCTTCCCTTTAACTATCAGAAAGCTACACAACTGCATTACTTCCTATAGTGCAGGCACCTTGCCTGACATCTAGCTACAGTACCTCCCTATTACAAGGTTAAAGATTACAAACTGCTGTGTCTTTAACAGATTACTTCCTGTCACATGGCCTGGTGTAAAGGATAAAAGGAAGGGGCTCCTGAGTCAAAGGGGAACTAAGGGGAAAATATGGTCTCCTCAGTTTACTAATTAAAACAAAGAAAGGCTGTGGTAATTGTTGGACTGTGATTTTTAGCTGATTTACTTGGTTTTTATGGAGAATGAAAGAACCCCAAGGAAAGGGCCAAAAATAAACAGTGACGCTTGGAACTTAATTTCCTCTTCTCTTGCTGGTGAAACTGCCCACCAAATTACACTCTCCTTCCATGAAAGTCATCTTAGACCTCAGATTGTGAAGGAGCAAAACTACACCTGCTAAGTGCACCCCCTGCCAAACTAAAATGATCACTTCCTGCCTCCCTACTATTGCTAATTACATTACTATTGTCATCCACTACTCATTGAGGTGAAGACCTTTCTTATGTCACCCAACTGCTGCTATTAAGTTCTTTCTGAATGGGCCTTCACTTGGCTCTTCCTGATTCACAAAGCTGCAATCCTACCTCCTACTTAAACATTTGGATCAGAAGCAAGGCATGATCTATTCATGCCTGGAATTGTTTCATGGCAACTCTTTCACCTCTATCTTGAACTCTATTTTAAAACTTCCTATAAAACTTTTATAAGTTTTCTCAGAAAGGTTCTAGTAAAAATGATCTTTTCCCACCTTGCTAAACAACTTTCCCTTATTACTTTTCAGTATAGCTCTTGACCTTTTTTATAGTACTGAGACTGTCTTTGTCCAAGCTGTAATGATGATGTTCTTCTTGATTCTTATTGTACATCCCACACTCTTACCACCAATACACCTGAGGTTAATGCCTAAAAATTGAGAAAAATTCACATTAAAAAAAATAAACAATCCTTTTACTCTAATTCTCTTTTCAACTGATCACTTAACAAAATGACTCTTCCAAACATGATCTGATAGGGCACAGATGCTTCAGTACCTATCAGTCTATCTAATTTTTCCCCATGCACCTTTTTTTCAGGCCAGGTCCTCATTAGGGGGGGAAGGTTATCTTAAGATACACAATTATGGCTACAAAAAAAAAATGTAGCTGGAGTTGATGTACCTTAAGCTGAGCTTTGCCACCATCCTCACAGTGGGAGGCCAATAGGAGAAACGTTCCCATTGACTTCCCTTACTTCTTGCAAGGAATAGGTGTACCCGTGCTGATGGGGGCATACTCAGCATTCAATTCAGTAGGTCTTTATTAGACCCACTAAACAAATCCCACAGCATCAATCTTACAGAAAGTGGAGATGTGGTCTCAGTTTCAGTTACTTCCTTAAGCCCTGATTCAGCCAAGCATTCAAGCAATTACCGACTTTAAATATGTTCTAATTTCCCATTGATTTCAATGACACCTAACCATGTGTTCAAGTATTTAGTTGAATAGAGATGGTCTTAAGCAAGGCTTAAAGCTAAGTATAGTCTTAACTACACTGGGGCCACAAATCCTCCATTTATTTTTATCTCCACAAAGTAATATCACAAAATATCTTAAGGTTGCTGTATTAGATAAAGCATAGTGATATAATCTGTCACAGTACTGTCAATCAATCTTGTTTTTAAGACTTATTTCAGAGCTCCTTTCTATCTCTGCACTTTTATGCAAGCCTGCCCTACATCTGGTTCCAACTCGCCCAGAATTCAGATTGGCATTTTGGTCAGGTCAGTCTACAGTTCAGGGCACAGATGGATAATGTTTTAACTACTTTAGGGGCCCTCCTATTTTTAACTGAATACACACCATCAGGCTTAGAGTATATAATGATCCCTATCACTCCAAATTTGCCAGCAAAGGGCACTGAGGAACTGTTACCAGAGAGAAGTAGTATTACTACCCCAGCCTGTGAGAAGACACAGTTCTGACTATAATGATGACTTGTGTGACCATGAGCAAATCACTTAACTCTGTCTCCCTCAGGGCTTATCTAAATTTGGAAATTTAGTAAAATAGCTATCCTAGAGCAGCTATTTTGGTATAAACTTCCCTATGCATAAAAAATTCTTCCCAGAAAGTGTTATACTTAATTACAAAACCATAAACAACCCCTCTCTCCATGTTCTTCCCTTTCTGATTTTATTCTTGAAGAATTTTAAATTATATTATTGTTAAGTTAAATGTCATTCCCCTGTTTGTTGTTCAGAAATAGGTCAAGTAAGTGGACTCTTAGAAGAGAGCTAGCTTTTCTTTAGAAACAATATTGAGTAAAAAGCAAACATAATGAGGTTGTTTAGACTTTGGTTATAGATGTTAAATAAACCACACATAAGTACACAATTTCAGTGTAGATTCTGCTTGCAAATTTTGCTTTTACCTTGACACAAACTGGCTTAAAATCCTGCTCTGAGTTACATCTTCTTCGCATGACAAATGCCATTTCACAGCTGTCTTAAAGGTAATTTTGTGTCTCACTGATTTAGGGGCATAGTTTTTTCTTCTGCACTCACACAACTTTCTGCATTCACTCCTAGGAGAAGGGAGCATAATTTCTTAACAGAAATTATGCACACATGGGATAGAAGAACAGAACCTTTTTTGAGGACGTTTCCTGAGTCATAGTGTTTATTCAACACTGGGCAGCTCCTTGTGACTGGGGAAATCGGGTCTCATTCAGTATGACACCCACTTCGTCATGCTGTGACCCTTTCTCACTCTGCAGGACTCACAGTGTTCCCTTCTTGAGAATCAGCCTTCCAGTCAGGTCACTGTACAGACGAATATATCAAAATCCCATTGAATCATATGTTCTGATGCCACTCCAGACATTCATTCTTCCTGTCCAAGTCCTGGTTCTGTGCCACATAACTAGGGGCTTGTAGAGAAACCTGAGCCCTCCCACTACTTTTGGTTCCAGTCCAAAGACTCTTGCCTAGAAACTGTGGTGTGTTTGCTCCTACACCTTGTTATTTCCCTGAACTCATTCCTACTTCCCTGCTCTATCCTCTTGACCCGCAATTTACTGGCCCAAACTCTCTCCTCTTACGGAGTAACCATAAGCTACTTCCCTGTATGACATTTGCCAGACTCTAGCCCCATACACTTCTCCATTCTCCTAGAGAGTGACTGCAGAGTATATCTCCTGCAACTGCCTTCTACTGCAAATGTCCTGACTTCATACCTTTTCCCATTTCTTCCTCAGCTGAGGTTTCTCGGTCATTAGCCATTTTCAATTAAGATTATTTGGCCCTACCTGCACCATTTTAACCCTTTTGTGGCCCATGAACACCTCATCAAACCCTGGCAGCACATGTGGAAAGCAGATATAATTACTTCACTCCACATTAATGAGGATCTAAAGGGGATCTGTTCACTTGTGCTACATTGGCTCTCAGACCCTAAATTTGGCCTTCAGTCACCTTGGGATGTTATTTTTTGTTACTCATCAAGTACTCCATGTAAGATAAACAATACTAAACATCTACAGAAACAGAAGCACTACTCTGATAAAATCCTTGAGTTCTTATAGCGATAGTCAGGTACATTGAGTGTACATTTCTTTGACTGCACCAACAAAGATGAATTGCGTTTTTTGATGGATCTCCACTGAAATGAGTTACCTATAATATGAAGCTCCCAAACATCAACAATATAGATGTGAAGCAGATAAAAATACTACAAGAGAGATAGAGTTATAGCCAAAGCTCAAGATAACCTATGCTGAACAGAGTTGTGTGCATCAAAAATCTAGTGCATCAAAGCTGAAAATTTATCCTTCCTTATCTTCAACTGTGAGTACTGAAAAGCATATGATGGAAAACCTAGAATGTTATTCCTTACATATTCCATTTACAACAGGGTGGAAGTACAGTTTATTCCCTGATCCAACCTATGAAACAGTTACATAAAAATAAAGATACATAAAGAATAATTCCATGAAAAAAATTAGTCTAGTAAAGATTGCATAAATGTTAATCAGATTTATCAAAACAGAATACTATGTTATCGCAGATAACTGCAGTAATACCATCAGGTATTCCAGGTGCACAGCTACTTTTTAGAACCTCTTAATACACTAATTTTCAAAAGAAAACTAAGAAAAAGAACTAGACAGCTGTCCTCATTATTTTTAATGTAATTTTCAAAGATTTTAACCAATTAATGCTTTTTTCCATAGTGACAAGAAGTTGTGCCTTGCTGAAGCCATAAAATTGATTACAAAACTAAAGATTCCACGGGGTATCAAAAAAGAGAAGGAACCAACACAACAGAAGTTTTAGCTGATATTAACTAAGATTTTCAAAAGTAACAAGTAATCTGTGTGCCCAATTTGAGATATGTTAGAAAGGACTGACATTCAGAGGGCAGGTACTTAGCACTTTCTTTAAAAAATCAAAACCAAAATTCATTTTATAAAATCTTGGCTTGGCTACTCAATAGTATTTTCTTATGTCCACAAGCAAAATAACCATTATTGTTGTTGCTCCAGAGATTTTGGAATAAATTGCAAAGCAAACATTGATTTACAATGTTTGATACAGACTTGAAAGATCAGCTTGAAATACGAGTCACAAGAGTCTGTTTACCTATTCATAACATAATTATGGATACATGGATTATATTATATTATGGATATATGGGAATTCATTTCATTTTGATCACTCTAGAGGACCAGAAAAGTATAATTCTTCATGGTGTGTTTAATATACACATTCTCTGAGTTTCAAAAAATAATAGTCCCTAATCCTACAGCCCCTTGAAATTAACTTCAGTGGGAACTCATTCAATGTACAAGGTACCTGTAAAACTAGGCCCTACTTTATGAAACCTATGGAGATATTGTAATCATTTTCACAAGTTTGTTTTCAAACATCACCGCTATACCACTAAGGCTTAGTCTTCACTAAAGATCTGCCCCAGTTTGGGGCATGAATGGCCACTCATAATGTAGCTACATCAGTGCAAATGACAGTGTAAATTACAGATTTAATATCTCTAGTCCAGAACTTTCTGGTTCAGAAACATCCATGGTCCGGAGTGATTTTAGTCAGATAGATGTCCACTTTTCATGGGTGTGACCAAGTTTTCCTTGGGCCCATAAAGTTTATTTACAGCCACCAATCCTGACTCTCCATGTTCTGTGCTGTTAGTTAGAGGACATTTAGGGGTAAAGTAGAGCTAACAGCTCAGTAAGCAGTGGAAGTGTTGGTAATGCTGTTAGACAATATTGACCTCCTGTGGTCCGGAAAATTCTCTGGTTCTGAATCAGTCAAGTCCTAAGGGTGCCGGACTAGAGAGGTTCAACCGGTATTTGAACTGGTGTTGCTTAACCTCACTAGAAATCAAGGTAACATCCACTGGTACAAATAGTGGCTTTAATTGTATACACTACATATAGTACCTGTGCAGTTAAAACAATGGCTGGAACTGGCTTCTCAGAATAAATGAGGCCCAAGATCATTCAAATTATTTTGCCTTTGTGCAATACCTAAAGTGGCAGAGCCACTGAAACATAATGGAGATTTCAGTCTCCCTGTGGTAGCGACCAAGGCAAAGCAATCTTACATTACTTTAATGGTAACATATCTCTACATTGTTTGAAGCTAGAAGATTCTGTGCTTTGTTCCTTTTAGCAAGGATGTGGAATTGCAAACCCAGACTACTTGTCATAAAGGAGCCTCACTGGAAAGTTGAACTAACACCGAACAGGAGTTGCTAGGCTGCACTGTGACTTCTGAAACAAGTTCCAATCCTGAAGATAAAGGGCCTATTCCTACATGGAGCTGAGCACTCTCAAATACTGTTGATTTCAGTGGGAGTGATGGTCATTTAATGTTCATAGAATCATAGAATCATAGAGCTGGAAGAGACCTCAGGAGGTCATCAAGTCCAGCCCCCTGCTCTAGCCAGGACCAATCCATGTAGTGCAGGAGGGCTTCAGCACTTCACAGGAGTGGATCTGTCTTGAATGAATACATCACATTTTAAAAGGCAACTAATCGGTCTTTGCATTCGTGACCATTTGCAGCAGATAACCATTTCCAGAATGACAGAATTTTGCCAACCTACCAACTGTCCTGAAATAGATGCAGTTGTGCAGTGAAGGCCCCAATCTGTAAGTGAATTCATACTAACAAAACTCTACCTCTGCATAGTGCTCTCAGTGCATTACCCATGTTAAGTCATTTCCAGGGTCAAGGCCCAAGATTCTCAGGACCCAACCTTATGGCTCTTCTATGACCAGAATTCTCCATTGTGATTTTTTTCATGGCAAAACCCTGAGTTTTGGGACCAAGGGAATTTTTTTCTTCTTTTACATAAGATTTTCACAGTCAAATATTTATCTTTTGATTTCACGTTATTTACATTTATTCACTGTGGTGCACAAATAATATGCAAGAATCCTTCTTTGCCTATTCACAAAGAGTACCATATAACTTGACTATTCATAAATTGCATACATAAAATTATCTTAAATATTAAATATATCCCTTTATGCTATCAGGCTAATTAAAAACAATAAGGGTTACAAATTCCAAAACACATATATCACAGAATGTTTTTTTTAAAATCAACTAAATCTAGCAAACAGAAAAATGAAAAGAAAATTGTACCCAAACACTTCAAAATCTTTGCTCCACCTTTGATTTTAGGAGTTCATCTACGCTTCAAATATTTCTTCAGGAAATTATGACTAACATCTTTTGTTTAGTAAACAGGTGCTGTGACATTTATTAGACAGTAATTTTTATCAGACACTCTTACATTTTAGTTAACCTCCCTCTTATTCTTTTATATTTCTTAGATGAAATTGCACCTCTCAAAACATTGCCTCTCTCAAACAGACCACTGTGGACACTGATGAACAGTGATGTTACATTTCAAACCATACCATTTAATAGAATGTCAAAACTTCACTTTCAAAGCACTTAATTGTTATCCATTTCTTCTGAATCTAATAACTACCAGCCACCAGATGGATCATTCTGAATGAAAAAGAAATATATTTCAAACTTCTTAATTTGCGAAAACTACTAATGACACCAAACATAATAAATCACAGTTGTGAAAAATACTAACGGGTGGTGGTTACGGTGAAAGGAAAGTTTGTTATCTATTAGCTAGAACAAGGGACTAAAAGATTCCTGGTTTCTATCCACAACACTGCCACTGACTTTGGGTTAACCTTTCAGAAATCATGAATACCTGATCCAACAGCCAATTATATCAATGGACATTATTCTACTAATTTTTTGGACATTAGATTGGGATTTTGAAGTAGAACCTGAGTTTATTCCTCCATTAAATGAATATACCATTAATTTCCGAAGGGATGTGAGATATATGTTCATAAAGAGACCGGTATCTTTTAGTGAAATAGCACCGTGTGTAACAGAAATAGAAGTATTTTCTAATAAAATCTAGTGGCAGCAAAGAAAAAAAATGTTATTTTTTCCCCTCTAAATTAATTATTAACATTTGACACATATCACGGGTGGCTAAACTTACTGACCCTGTGAGCTGTCTGCACAGTCTACAGAAGTTCGAGAGCTGCGACAGGTGGCTCATGAGCTGCAGTTTGGCCACCCCGACACATATTATAGTAGTGCCCAGAGACCACCTAACTTGAGACTCAATTGCACTAGGCACTCTCCAAATATATACTGCCTAACAACTGATGTCCTCCACGGAGTTCTCCAGACATACGTCTGAAAAAATTAATACAGCCCAAGTTGAATAGAGCCCATCTGCATTATGGAAATTCTCTTCAGGAGTAAGCTCCAAGTGGAGAAGTAGATAGTGAAATTCCTGGCTGTCCAGACTCCTCTGAAGCCAGTCTACTAGAAAACAGGAGAAAGGGCGGGGGGCTCTGGAACTGGTGAAAAGGGACAATATCTCTATTGGATCAAAGAGACTTGTGTGGATGTCCAAGGACTGGATGATGCTGTTGTGCACTAAAGACACTTCTTATGGTCTCACAGAGATGGTTCTCCAAGAGGCTAGTGACATGAAACTATATATTGAAAATATATACAAGTCGCAGATGTGCACATGAACTGATTAACTCTGAGGATTTTTTTTAAAAAAGCAACTCAGTGCAACGTTATAAATCTTCACCAACCTTCATTTCCATACCCCAGCTCAAAAGTCAATAAAATAATCATACTGCACAGGGAAGATATTGTTAATGATTTCCTGCCATTTGAATATCACTAATCTCTCTCTCTCTCTCTCTGTACCCCAAGAAATAAAAAAAATTATCCAAGTAGTTTCAGGATTTAAATTAGTCCAACAGAATTTGGTGTTATATTATACATTAATAATGGACACATAGGTTGCAACTGATTTAAATATTTTCCCCCTGTGGCTATGTCTTCAATGATACGTGACAAAGATCTTCCGTCCAGCAGATGATTCAGTGAAGGAAAAAACAAACCTATATATCACAGAAGTAGTACACAGCAAAAGTTACCAACATGGTTCAGAGACTAATTACGCAAGACTAGAGATGGTCTCAAAATTTTCAGCAGACCAAACAAAACAACTGTTCTATCAATAAAGTTTTAACTTTATCAACTCAACTTATTTTGTACTGTAACTTATAAAAGTGAAAACATAAAAGTTGAGATTTTTCATGTTATTGGTAAATTATAATACATAATAAGGTCAAGTCAATAGGCTGACTCCTTTCATTTTGATTACATCAGAATTTCAGAACTTCTGTTCATGGGAAATTTTGAATTTTTGCTCTGCTTTGTAACAACACGGCTGATGTTTTGGAGTTTCTGGTGAAATGAGAATTTCAGATCCTGCCCAGCTCTGCCTAGGACTATGCTATCATCAGTGTACAAGATATCATATTCACATATATTTCCTAGCAGTAATGAAGCTGTGGTCCTTTGTTCCAAAAGCAGAAGCTGCCCCTTCAAGACAGAGTGGTAACACTATTAGGGCTTATAATACATACTGTGCAGTTCTAATTCCATCCAGTAGTAAACAGCAATACACAAAAGATTACACTCAGCAACCAATAATTATTAAAGTTCTGACAACGAACACAGCATTTGTTCCCCAATATGTTCCACCCACAGCTTCACAGACATTCTAATTATGCTGTCGTGGTCCAGTGATAATAAATGTATAATAAAACCTAATGCGGTTGAACTGAGAAGCTGTATACAGAAAGCCCAAGCTATTGTGCCCTGTTCATTACTAATAGTTTTGTAATAGATTTAGGATTCAGTTTAGGGACCCAAAACTTCAGATTATTACTTGACATTTATTTTCAAGCAGCATGAATCTCTAAGGTCTTTGAAAATGTCATGGGAATAGACTCCCTTTCTTTCTTTGTATTTTGGCTTTTTGCTTCAGATGCCGGAAAGAACTCAGCAGTGGAGAGACAACTAAAGTATGTAAGGATACCTCCCCCCAAAGTTGTTTTGGTTCATTTCTTACATAATCATTTGATGGAGACAGATTCCTGGTTTATCTGAAATGGTTCATTTACTTATTTTGGGGCAGTTGATATTTCAGTTGATACCCCATTTTTATTAGTGAGTTGTGCAGACATTTATTTCTCTTTGTACTTCCCAAACAGGCACATATGCAGAGGGGGTGCGAAGGGTGCAAAACCACATGGTACCCCAAGTAAGCATGCACCGGCTGGCCAGGGGAAGGCAGGAGCAGTGTGCTGCCTGAGACTTCCTCCCCCATGCTCTGGCCATCTGGGGGAAGGCTGGGGCTGATTTCCATGCTTACTTTGGGGACCACTGGGTGCATTCACACCCCTGAAGTCCACATTTACAAAAAAAGTACACCCTCCCTGAATTTCCTGCAGAAGGGCCTGCCAAAACTCTAATATGCACAAAGGAATATCTGGCTGTATCAAGATGGATGATTACCTGCTGTTTCTCTCTGGTTTTGGTAAGAATTTTCTTATGTGTACTTAAGGTGTGTAAGAAATGTGAAACAAAACTGAGGAGTTTCATATAGGTATGAATCAACACCAGTGAAAAGTAAAAAGATGAGGCAGGTGTCATTCACAGGAGTCCTGGCAAAAGAAACTTGAGATTTATTTCCTAGCCTTAGTACTTTGACTCTGACCAAGGTTAAAATGATTGATACACCTGTACAAGATCAAGTACTCTGTAAATCATTTTGAAAGTTTATGTATTTTTAATGTTTAATTTTAAGACTATACTTTGTAACATGACTCTCTGCAAGCCATACAGACTTGCAAACTATGGACCTAATCCTGCGCTTGTTAGTCAGACTTATTTTTCATTCACAATAATGAATTTTTTTTCCAGAGCGATGCTTGCAGGAGCAAACTGGGTTTTCCTAGAACCACTCCAGAGAATGTCAACAACTGTAAGAGATTTTGCAGTCCCTTAAACATTTAACATGGGGCTACATTTTCCAGTCATTATTCAATCACTACAGAAGCAAAAATTCTATTGACCTGGGGGTTTTTTTGGTTTGTTTTTGCTTTTTCCTGAATGAGGACTGCAATGTTTACAAAGCTTTTGCATAAAAGAAAGATCACTACAGTTGAACCTCTCTAGTCCTGCACTCTCGGGATGCCGAACCAGAGAATTTGCTGGCCACAGAAAGTCAATATTGTCTACCAATACTTCCACTGCTTAATATGCTCGGAGAAGAAATTTCAAGAGTAAATTAGAGCTAAATAACAGCACAGAACACTGAGAGTCAGGACTGGTGTCTATAAACATACATTATGGGACTGCAGGAAAATTGGCCACATCCATCATAAGTGGACACCCAGCTAACTAAAATCATGCCAGACCACAGATGTTGCCAGACCAGAGAGTGCCAGACTAGAGCTCATGTTACCAATGAACGTACTGATTTAAATTTTATTCATTTCGTGCTAGCCCATTAATATACAATTAAAATTATTTTTGCATGCTGAGGAAATAATTGCGCAAAACTAATCAGAAGCATTTACACCACACATAATCATTGTATGGCAAAAAATGTGTTTTTAAAAATACAGGAAACCCTCACCATTCATGGTGGATGAATTCCTGGCACCTCTGCAAATGGCAACATTTGTGCATACTTGGAGCTGTATTTATAATACTTTGGGGACTCCCAGCCCTCACGGTAAATTCCCCATGGCTTGTGAGCTCACCACGGGGGCTGGGAGCCATGGGGAACTCACCACATCTGACAGAAGCCATGGGGAGCCAGGGGCTGGGTGTCACAGGCTATGTCTACTCTAGGAAGTTATTTCAAAATAATAATTCCCAAAATAACTAATTCAAAATAAGCTATTCCTCTTCACAAGCAGGAGTTATTATTTCAAAATTACAAGCCCTTTATTTTGAAATAACAGGCTTGGTAGTGTGGACACTCGCCTTGTTATTTTAGCCCACAGTGAGTTCCCTGCTGCTCCTACCCCCCCATCCCCCACCCCACAGGCAGGGCCAGGAGTTCCTCCTGAACATGCAGAACTGCAAATAGTGATTCTGCAAATCGTGAGGGTCTCCTGTACAACAATTTACAAAGAAGTTTTCTATGAAGAGCCACAGGAAACATTTATCTTCCCAGCACAGAGAACCACTACTTCCCCCACTCCACATACTTAGACAGTTTAGTCATCTTGTTAATAAGATCCATCAAAATCTAATAAAACAGCTTCATTACCATGATTATCATCTTATTAATAATAAACAGGTTGGCAGAAATAAAGCCCTGACAGTATTGCAGTGCATCATTTTAAACAAGAAAAGTCCATTATTGTAATGCTCATTAAGGTAATTTCTGCAGAAGTAACATTTGCAGCACATATATTTGTATTTTCTCAATGTAAATGCATGGCATGCATGTATCCACTTATCTAGCCACATCGTACCACAATGTTTTGCAACTGTGTCTTCCAAGGTCTTTCAAGCAACTGTGTCTTAACCACCCAAGGTACCTGGAACTTCTGAAAAACATTTCAGTTTCCCACTAAATAATCTTATTAAAGTTTAAATATATTATTGCACTAAGGTCTTAAACACCAACAATACTCATTATTATGTCAGTGGCTTTCATTCTGACCTCACTTAGGCCCTGATGCAAAGTCCATTGAAGTCTATGGCAAAATTCCCATTGATTACGGTGGATAAGGTCCATACACTAGTATTTAGTAGAGCTCTGAATCAAAGCCAATGCATATTATGTGGACTCAGCAGATCGGAGGATTACATCACATGTTTGACAAGGGGTTTTCTCACTATTGCAAACAATTTAATGAAGTAATAATAAAAGTAAGGAATTACCTTTGAGTATGTGCTAAGCATTTAAACTCCATTACCACAGAAAAGCAGGGATAGAGTAAATCCACAGTGGGTACATACAGATTTATAATGGTATTGCTAGCTGGCATGGAACAATCAATGCAACAAATTTATTAAAAAGAAAAAGAACCCACTCTCAAATGATAGTGATGACAGAACAGTCACACAGGGATCAGGCTGGCTAGGAAAATTGCTAATGGAATACACTGCCTGTATTGTTTAGGTTCCCAAATCAAATCTGTTGGAGAGGTATAGTGACAAAGTTATTGCTATTTGGTGATATGTCTGAAGAGACTCAGTGTCTCTTTCCTGAGCCTAATGGATAGAGCCCTGTGCGGATACAAAAAGTGTTGTCCGCATCCACATCTGCAAAAATGATATCCGTATACACATCCATGGATGCAGAAACCCACGGATATAAAATGGATATCTCCACATTTGCAGGGCTCTACTAATAGTAAGTTTCCATATAGCAAAACCCACTTATACATTCGGAAATAAATATCAGTCTCAGCAGAGGACAGAATGGGCATGGATACTGAAAGAAATATCCTTTCGTCCATTAAGTGTGACAGGCCCTGCAGGAGGTGATTTCATGTGCAGAAGCTTAAGCTGCTGCTTCCTATGCTGCTCTGCAATAACTGTTCATCATCTAGGCCCTACCCTTTCCAACTCACATGCACTGACAGACTTCTGCTCCATAGGCAGTGGGTGAAGCTTCCACTTGTGAAGGCAAGCTCCCCAGACTCTGGGCCTATGCATAGCCCACCTCTGCTCTGCCCTGAGCCCCGTGCCCACTCTGCCCAGGCTCTGCCCTCTCCCCACTGTCTCCCTTCTTTCCCGACAAAGCCCTGAACTGGATATGCAGCAAGAACCCAAATAAAAGCACTAAACTTGTGAATAAAAAATATCTATATAGGTTTTTTGATATACCCTAAAGTTTGTCAGAGATGTATTTGCAAAAACTTTGTAGTAAGGGCAAGTCAGCTGTCCTACTAAATACAACATTAAATGTTATGGAATACATGGGGCAGCCCCTCTGTTTTCCATTTTCTTAATCAGTGTTTCTAAGATGATTTTATATTTTAAATGTACATTTAAGAATTCATGAAATAATCATTCCATGTCACTACATATTTAATGCGCTGAAACAAAGACAGCATTTTAAATTAATCAGTCACAGAGATTTAGTGTGTTCATAACAATGTTCATTGCTTTTAGTAAAAAGGCAACACTAATTAACTTTGTGTGATCTCCATAACAATAGACATATTTATGAAATTTCATCAACTTTAAAAAATATGTTTTGAAATATTTTAGGCATAACAAAGGATTTTGTATCTAACTAAAGAGAAACACCTGTTTTAAAACTAATTAATCAAATAACCAGAAGTAAAGAAAGGAGAACTCATTTTTCTAGCTATCTGGAAGAAAAGAGGTATTGTCCCTTTAAGGGTTCTCTTCAACAGTGGGTGAAAGTAGAAAAGGATTACAAGGATGGACAAAAAGGACAGGAAGACATTGGAAGCAAGTTTTTGTACTATAGTAATTAAAATTAAAATGTGTATTTTAGATAAGAGTGGTCTATTGAAGGATTTATTTTAAAAATTGTCTGAATATTCAAGCTTCAAAGATTAAAAATTAATGTGCAAATTATGCATCTAAAAAAATCTACACAAGGATTTTTTCAGAGATGTAATTTTATAATCTTCAGCAACAAACTAATTAAATATTTTAAAGCAAATTTTAAACTAAGGTCCTGTAGACCAGCGGTGGGCAATAATTTTTACAGGGAGGAGAGGAGATTTCACGAATTTTGGAAGTGGTCATGGACCACTCCTGAAGGGTTGGGGCCTCGGGCAGAAGGGATAGGGCTTTGGGCGGAAGGGGGCTGTTTCCTCTAGGTGTGGCCCACTCCTGGTGGGCAGAGGAGACTTTGAGTGCTCCCCTGCTGCCAAGTCCTGATTGGCCTGGGGGTGGAGAAGAGTGAGAAGTCTTTACCTTCCCCCCCCCCCCCGCCCTGCCAGGGGCTTGTAGTGCCTAGAGAGAACCGCCAGCCATTTTGAACAGCTGGCAGTTCCTTCTGGTGCTGCACGCCT
This sequence comes from Rafetus swinhoei, assembly GCA_019425775.1. Taxonomy (NCBI): domain Eukaryota; kingdom Metazoa; phylum Chordata; order Testudines; family Trionychidae; genus Rafetus; species Rafetus swinhoei. Next base: position 163,711,274 of record CM033424.1, read on the forward strand.
CTGGAGGAGACTTCACATGCTTCCCTGTCTCCAGGACTTGATTGGCCTGGGGGTGGAGGAGCAGCAGGGCAGCCACGGGCTGGATCAAACAGCTTTGCCTATCTTGCCCACTCCTGCTGTAGACTAACATGTTCTGAATATGTGGAAGAAAATCGGCACAACCATATATACCAAAGTGATACAATCAAAAAAAATGAACGCATGTGAAATTGACAAATCAAATTTTAGAACAGAGTGGGGGTGAGAGGGGAAGGTTAGTTTCTGTGAGGTAATGACATAGGGGTGATAATAGGGGAAGTTTCTGTGAGGCTTCCCCTATTATCACCCCTAATGTCATTACCTCACAGAAACTAACCTTCCCCCCTCACCCCCACTCTGTTCTAAAATTTGATTTGTCAATTTCACATGCGTTCATTTTTTTTTATTGTATCACTTTGGTATATATGGTTGTGCCGATTTTCTTCCACATATTGATCTGAGGAAGTGGGTCTGGCCCATGAAAGCTCATCACCTAATAAACCATCTTGTTAGTCTTTAAAGTGCTACATAGTTCTGTCTTTTGTTTCAGCTACACCAGACTAACACGGCTGCATCTCTATCAATGTTCTGAATATGTATTACTGTAATGCACAATGGTTTTTGTCACTAAATTCAGAAACTGATTGTATATAACTGGAGTTTGGCAAATGCCTGTTAAATGGCTTCATTACCATTTTAATGGCTATTCAAAATGTTTCAGTATTGTGCTAATAGAGCTGGTGTTCTGCAAGGATTTTTCACTTTTAAGTTATTAGATCTCCTCAGGAGGAGGGCTCACCAAGCTGCAACAACCTCCCAAGGAAGCCTGCAGGAAGGATCAGAATAGGGATAGGAAGAGGTGAGACATCGGGCTCTAAAATCCAGGGATGGGGGCAGTGTTTTCCTTTGCCTCTTATACCACCACCCATGCTCTGTTACCACCCCATTGTCTTTGGTCACATATGAACTCACAGGGTCACAACCCATCACTTTTCATAAACCAGAGTGGGCAATAAAACAGTGGTGGTTCACCAAGGTTAGCCCCCAGCAGGCCACTGACACTATATTTACTCACAACTCTGCAGGTATGAGCAATCCCAGCTCCCATTAGCAGGGGACAGTGATTCACAGACAATCAGAGCTGTGATCTCCTGTACCTGCAGAGGCGCAGGTAAATATGGCAGTGTGGGGGCCCACCAGAGGCTAACCCTGGCAGACTGGATCCAACCCAAGGGGCCAGTATTTGCCCACCCCTGTCATAAGCACTATATATTCCAGGTGAAAACCTGACCCTGTTGATATCAATGGCAAAACTCCTATTGATTTGAACATGGCCAGGATTACACAAAACTCTAGAGAATTGTTTGGTATGTTTTGGATGACAAAACATTGATATTTTTAAATAAATTTTCATTCCTCTCAAATTATACCTGATATCAAGATAAGCGCCAAAGTCAATGATAAAAATAAGGCAATTTAATGAGCTGGCTTTCTGAAAAATAAGGCAGCTAATTTGCCAATGAATTCAGGTTCTATTGTGCTAACATTTTCTATAGTCAGACCATAACAATGCAGTTTTTTTAGATCATAAAATATCAGGTACAAAGTGATAAGGAAATACAAGGGTCATGAGAAAAGGGCAGAAATCATAATCCCAGCATCCCTCAAGGTTTATAGGAAGCTGAAAGGATGTTGTAACTACTTGAATTGATCCTCATTCCAGATAACTACAGTTTATTAAAAGGAATAAAAGTTGGTGAGAAGAGATTTTTTTTCAGCTCCCTGGGTCAAATGCAGATCATTTCAAATGTATGCAAGTGCCATCTTCCTTCTCCCTCTCTCCACACTAATTTACATCCTTAGCCTCTCTCCATAAGTATTTCCCACAGCAGAAGTCTCCCTTCTCCTGTTCATACATATAAGATGTTTTCATATATATATTTTCCTCTTCTTCCTGAGAACAACTGAGATTCACACTAGCAAAGAAAGGTGTGGCAACAGCACAACACAACCTTCACAAGCATCTTCAGTTTCCACAACCCAGGGAAAGGTATTATTCCAGTGAAGAAATTCTTCACATAGGCAGATTCAAACTCATTTTCCCATTTTGAAACCAGACTATTTGGTCTGTTCATTGAATACTGTTGGCAAATTTAGGGAGAAAGGTAGTTGTATTGCTGTCTAATTTTAATTAAAAACTACAGAGGTTAATAGGAGGCTAGGTACCAGAGTTGCTGAATAATTTCATTTTTACCTGGATATTACTCTCCCCAGATTCCCTGTAATAATTAGGTGCAGGAGTACAGAAAAAATTTGAGTCACAGCTCATAGGGCGGACTTTGAGGCAGCTCCATGAAAGTATCCTCACGTGCATGCCTCCCAGGCAGCAAAAAGAATGCTTCAGGGCATGGAGTTTGACTAAACCTAGTCTGAACATACAGGGGACAAAATCAGCTACTACATCCTTCACATCAGACAAGAGCATTACATATAGTATCAATCAACAGACACTCGAGGCAAAGTTGGACTACCCTAATCTCCAAGGGAGAGGACAAGGATTCCATTGCATTTCAGGGAGGAAACACAGGACACATTTTTCAAACCTTGATACCTAAATCTAGGTTTCCAAACTCATGTTTAGGAACTTAATGTGGAATGTTCAAAAGTACCAAAGGCTTCAATCTGTGTGCAATGTATTGATTGGTCACAGAGTTTCAGAGAGACAAGGTGGGAGAGGAAATATATTTTGTTGGAACAACTTCTGTTAGTCTGAGCGACAAATTTTCAAGTCACAGAGCCTTCAAAGATTTTCAAAGGGGTCTACAGGAATTAGGTGCCCTACTCCCATTAGCTTTCTATAGCATGTGGGTATCTAAATCCCATAGCCTCTTTTAAAACCCAGCCTAAGTGACTTAGGAACACAAGTCCCAGTAAAAGTCAGTGGAATACACATTTTCTGGTGGGCTTGATTTTTGCCTTTTCCTTGACTGACTTTCTACATGGGTGAATCTCCCAGTAGAGATGCAAATGCTATTACACTGCTGAATTCTTAATTTTTTTGTACAGGTTGTACCTGGGACTCTCAGGTCCGGCAACATCTGTGGTCCAGCAGGACCATGGATGCTCTTGGACCACAGAGTCCAAGTATAGGGAGGTTTGGCCATGGGGCAGGAGTGCAGTGGGGTGGCTGGCAACTCAGCCGGGAGCCCCGTGGTATGGAGAGGTGGCTCAGTGGGGAAATTTGGCCCCAACAACTGGGAAGTAGCAGGGGTCCAGCAGCAGCTGCACAGCTCTCACCCTGGCAGCAGACAGGGAGCCCCAGCCCCGGCTGTGCAGCTCTGACTCTGGCAGTGGAGTGACCAAGCAGCATCAGGGTGGGCTGGAACCCTAGTGGAGGAGGGAGGAGCGGTTTAGCATGAGCCAGGAGGGGAGAGACCTGCCCTGGTTTGGCAAATCGCCTCATTCAGACTGGTCAGATCCCAAGGGAGGTCCAACCTGTAGTCCTGAAACTAGCATAGTATGTACTCTGTTGCCACATAATAGTTAAATAAAACATCTAATAATAGTGTCTAAGGGAAGTTACACTTGCTCATTTTTAATCCAAACAGACTCAAGTTTAAACATTGTTTATTTCTCTGTTTGAAGCTCTCTCAACACAAGGACTGTCATAATTCCTACTAAAATTCATAATACAAAGATAATAGATTCAGAGTATATGGTCACGACGGCCTGACTGATGCTGTCTTGAAAACAACCTTCAGAAGAAGAATATGCATCACGATGGGTTCTGGGGTTGCCTCAACTGAAGAATGCAGGAAGCAAGCTAGGAATAATAAAGCAGCTACTTTGGTTGCCGTAAGGATAAGAGTTAGGTTCTAAATGTTGTATTCTTGCTAGGACTCTAACAAATAACTTCAGGATCAAAATCTACTTTCTTGTGAAGCATCTGGCACTGATTGCTGAAAGATAATCTGGCTTCATAAGCCAATTGGTTCAATCTGATTTTGCAGTTTCTTTGAAGATGCACCAGTACTGAGCTAGGAAAGGCTGTTGCACCATTCCACAAACAACGTGTTTTCTCTCTCCACAAGTTCTCCCTATGCTGACTGCTTTTCTTCCACTAGTTACAGCTTTAATTGCAGTCACTTCTTATAGTCTAATCTGTAACTGTTACTGATGACTGGCTTATTTAAAACATTACCATATCAGCAAACTAAAGGCCATTCCCACTAGCTTCATAACCATTAATCACCCACCAGTGGCTTTACCTCTGTGCTCTCACATGAACTGCAAACTGAGCTTGCTCCAAACTTACATTTCAGGATGTTTTTCTGCCACTGACCCAATCCCCTCCCTGCTCAGTGTGAGGAGGAGATGAATGTTTCCTTCAGGTAACTTTAGGCAGCACTAAGGAGAGGTGGAGCATACTCTCCACACTCTCTTAGAGCCAGAGGGAACACTGACATCCAGCCTGAAATTGATGTTCTTCCCCCCTCCTCAGTTTGTAGAGGGAGGAGAGAAGATTCCCCTGGGGGAGCCCTCTTGGTCCCCTCCACTAGACGATGGAAGGCAAGTGTAGAAACATGTTTCTCCCTCAGGCTTGCTTGGCTACATTCCACTTTTTTTGGGGGGGTGAGGTGAATTAGGTTTCCTTCTGATTTGGCTGCTTCCCTGCTCTTTTCACCCTGATGCTGAAACTCGTGATCTCCTCTTTGCTATAAATTGGCTTTGAAAGCCCCTTTGTATGTCAGTTGCTAATACCTAGTTTCAGATATCACAAGCCTTCACTGTATAAGGGGATGGAGAGAGAGAGAGTGAATAAGCAACATGAATAGTGAGTGCTATTAAGTCAAATTGCTCATTAGCAGTTTCATCTTTATCTTTTTTTAGTTTAGTGCTTTAAGAGGTCTTTCTTCCCCTCAACATGCATAGGTTATTTCAACTTTTAAAAAATAATTTTAGAAAATATGACTAATATAGCCTGTGTGGCTAACCTGCTTGCTTGCCTATAGATATATATTCATTATTTCCATATGGTTTTGATTATGTGTTTATTATAGTAGGTTAAAATAGGTTTATACTAAAGTAGTTTGGCTGTCATGCAAGAGACCTACAGGCCACATCCTGTATGTTGAGCTAAGGTAAAGCTAGCAGACCTATTTCTGGGATCTTTCACCTAGATATTGAATTTGATGTATATATATTTGGGACTTTTCACCTAGATAAAGCAATCTGCAGTGGCATTGGGGTTCCAAGAATACCCTCTAACTCAACAGGTACACAAAACTTTGAAATCCCTCCACCCCCTGCATCCGCCGAAATAATCAGTTAAGACCATACTGAATAATAGGGTAGGACAGAAATAATAAATGAGATACATAACCACAAAAGGGGCCAAGACGCTGCACGATTAATAAGATGATAAAATACAAATAATGGAAACATCCCCAGTGAATATGCAGCAAACATAACAATGTCAGCGTAACATATAAAAGTGACATCCCAGCCTAGGAGCTATAGGAGAAGATGATACAGTCCTTGGGAGGTACCAGAAAGATGGCCATTGGTGACAATGGGGAAGGTGATGCTGATGAGGAAGACAATGGATGACAAATCAGGTTATTCTAGAAGGAATGGTGCGAGTATATGGAAATATAGATGTACATTCCCTATCTTGTGAAGTTGGTGTTTGTGACCATGCTAATTGTATTAAACTATATTTGTAAACATAGAAGAGTTCACATAGTGTGAATATTGCACGTCAGGGTTCCTAACAATAGAAAAATTTAAATACTGGGCCTGATCCTGGGACAAGGACCTGCCAACCCTCAAAGTGGTAAATGGTAATTCATAAGTAATCTGTATAATTATACACAATCTGTAGATCAGGAAGCATGAATAGTACATCACTACAGCAGGAAAATCAAGTTTTGCATATGGAAGGGGTGCTGTCTATTTAGAGTAGGGAGGTTAGATATTGTGTATTTTAATAATCGTGTAGCCACAACAACTTTTAGTGAATACACAGTTACTAAAATGCTCCTCTCCCCAGGAGCAGGGCCGGCAGCCAGTGTGCTCCCAGCTCCCATCCCCACTCCTGGGGAGCTCCCTGCCATGCTGCACTGCTGCTTCTGTATCAGAGGCAGTAGCACGGGGTAACAGACGGAGCCCGTCCTCAAGGAGAGTTGGTATAAAAATCGGCTCCCCACGCAGACCGGCTCCCTCACCCCGCCACTCCCTGTGGACAGAGGCTGCTCTGGCATCCCATTAGTACTACACCCATAGTACTAATGTATCTAAAAGAATCTGGGATGTGTTGGACATTTGTCTGGAAACAAATCATTTTGGTATATGATAGAACACTTGTTCAATAGCTAAATGTATTAATAGTTACAGTCTCATTTCAGCAACATAGCAATGTTTATACATACTGTGACATATTCTAAAAAGTCAGTGTACAAACATTACAATGATTTTGAAGTGTCCACTAATTTTAAAGATACAATTTTCAATGAATCTCCATGCTGAACCTCAAATTATATTCTATCATATGTTGTTTGTATCTAATTATTAATTCCTTCTACAGTACTAACAGTTTTCTTATTGAGTTCATCTATCCATTGCAAACAAGTTGTGAGTTTCATTTTAGCTATTCATTATACATAGGGTATATGGAAATTTAGGATGTATCTGCAGAAAAACTGTTCTGAGACTTGAACCCTTACTATAACTTCTAAATTAGGATTGAGAGAGATTGATGTTAGATTAAAAAGCAAACGTCTCTGGACAAAACAAATCTATTTTACCACCCTGCCCCCAAACATACACACACAGCTAGACTCACACAGAATGAAAAGAAAAAAAATTTCATGCTGTGAAAATTATCTTCTTGCATATTTGTTGTGTAATTACTTTTCCTTGACCAAAAAAAAACCCCGAAAAAAACCCCCAGTGGAGGTAGAAAAAAGAAATCTCCCTTATGATTAAATCAAAGTCAGAATAAACTAAAGCTATGACTACACTACCAGGTTATTTCAAAATAAGTTCTCAGTAAATAATAACTACCGAAATAACTATTTAGAAATAAGCTTATTTCTCTTCACAAGCAGGAGTTATTATTTCAAAATAACAAATGTCTTGGTAGGTTAGATGCTTGCCTTGTTATTTTGAAATAAGGGAAGCTATTTTAAAATAACTCCCCGGTGTAGACATGCCCTAAGTTATCAAACACTCTTAACTGACAAGTATGTAAAAGATGACAAAGTGCTTGAATGTCTGAACAGTCAATTTAAGCAAAAAGGAGAAAACAGGAACACTGAAAAAAATGAATGATTCAAGTGCAGATCTGATTTGATTACACATGAATTTTAAATGTATTTTTTAGTTAATATGATAATTTGGCATTAAACTTTATGTACCAGAAAGTAATATTTGTATTTCTGTACTATTTTATCAATAGTACCTAATTTTGTCGACTTTCAGGTTGAATAATATGATCTAATTTAGTTGAAATTTGACTGATAAACAAAATCCTGTGAAGTGCCCAAGTCAATGTGAGCTAATGATGCACCTTGAAGGATGGGTTAAAAAATAGATTTGGCTTATTTTTCTACTGCTATTTTGTATTCAAATTTTGTGTTCCCGAAAAGAACACGGTTATTTTTTTACTTATTAGCATATCAATAGAGGCCTGATTTTGTAAGCTTGTTTACAAAAAAAAAAAAATCTGATGAAAGTAGAAGAGAGGTTTATTTCCATATCCATCAGTATATATGATCTGGACTGCAATGTCCCTCTCATTAATGAGAGCTCAACCTTATTGCAACAAACCTACATAATAAGCAGGTATAAATTTACTTCTATTTGTCTGGAAAATAATTGCAGTTTGAATTAGTTCTATTATTAGCAAAAATTAAAGCGCCAGAAATATTCTTATGCTTTACCTCAATCAAATTATTTGGATAAATGATGTTAGATACTAGCTCAAATTAATTATTTAATCCATTTAAATTCTCTGGTCCCATGAAGGCATCTGTTTTTAGTTCATAAAACATAGGTTAAGTAATAAAGGTCTACTACTGTTAGATTTTTTTCACTGATGCTACATTGCTAATAAAATATGGAACTTACTGATGTAAAATTTTAATATTTTATTTTTAAAAGTATGCTCATAATTTTGGAAATCTTCATTGTTCCAAAGTACTGCATTAAGGAATCTTGTTCCATGTAACCTAAATTTGACAGATTCCTAGCTGTGAGTATTTTCATCTATAATACTGCCTTTTTAAAGGAATGGGGCTACTAAAATACTTCAGCAAATGATTTAACTTACACTTTGTTTACATTGCAAATGTCCTTCTACTTGGTACTTGATGGGGTGAGTGTGAATGAATGACTTCTGGAAAACAAAACAAAGTTGTTGTCATATGTTAAAACTATAGTATACACTTCTGCTTAGGTTCTAAGCTCCTTGGGGCAAGGGCCAAGTATAGTTCTGTGTTTATGGCACATAAAACAATGGGGTCCCGGTCTATGACTAGGATTTGTAGGCACTGTAGTAATACAAATTAATAGTACACTATTACATATGTTGTGTACTGAATTTGTTCAGTAATTTGTTGCAGCTATTGTGTATCGAATTGTTAATGAATATAGTATGGGAGGCTAAAGACCAGTTGAAAAAAGACCTTTTTAACAAATAAAGGCAGAATATGTATAATCTCAAATGTGAAAATAGCAAAGCCTTGATACGCATTTGGAAAGAAATACATCACTGTTTTTGGAAAGGACTTTTGGTTTACCTTAATAATATAATAAACGGACTGAAAATAATATATTTGGGACATACTTGGGTATTTCCTATAACAAGTTACCACTATGAGAGAGTTTGATAAATGGATCTTCCATTGGAAGCTATCATATCTAGTGCTATAACTATAGCCATATTCCATAAAATATTTGCTGGAGTTCACACTGCTTGTTTGTATGTTGTGAACTTTCATTAAAGTTCGTAAAAATAATATAGAAAAACACAAGCATCCTAATGAGAGAAATGGAATCATTCTTTAGCTGTCATGTTCAAAATTATGGCAAAAGGAAAGAGAAGGCTGTAATTAAGTCCACATATCCACTCTAACTATTATATCTATAGCCTGTTGATTTGATCAGAATACACACTCTTAACAGGAAACAGGGTATGGAGAATATTCCAGACATGCTGGTCCCTTTTTGTTTTATCTATAATTCGATGTCTACCTTGGCTTCCCTGTTGAATCTAACTGCAAAGAGGAAGAGGCATGTGATTGGTGTACAGGAAATTAGCCTGCATAATAATGTGACCTAATTAAAAAAAAAAAACCCACACTGCTCCGAATATTCAGGTCCTTCTATCCCTGAGTCAGAGACCAAGTGAGGGTTAATCCAATTCTAGTTTGAATAACTCTCCTGCATAATCATAAGTAGATAATTGGACAGGTTCAGCAGCGCATCTGCTAGGCTGGGCGTTGGGTTTTTAAAACCAGGTTTGGGGAAAGATGGTCAACAGGCTACATGCAGCTGGTGGCTTGCTTGATCTGACCCATAAGGTTTGGTGCAGCTCCACATGGCTGGAATGTCAATGCCTGCTCCCTGCTGCCAAGTGGGGGAGCCCATAGCCTCATGGACTGGATCAAGGTAAGCTGCCAGCCGCATTCAGAGCACAGGCCCTGTCCCCTGTCCTGGCTTACAGACTCCACCCATATCACTCCTGTTGGCTGGGAATCCTTGCCAATGGGAGTGAAAGGGTGCAGTGCCTACCAGTGCAGGGTGGCATGAAGCCACCTGAGTCCCTCAGAAACTGTGCCAAGTAAAGTGCCCCATCCCCTGGCCACTCCTGCCCAGACCTAACATCCCCACCCTCCTTCTGCACTCCCCATCCCACCCATAATCCACACCTCCACCTTGCTCCTGCACCCTACCACCTATCCAGAGCTTGCACACCCACCCCTAATCTGTCCCCTGGAAGCTCCCTCCCACTGAATCCCTCGGTTTTGGCCCCAACCCAGAGGGTCCCCACAAAATCTACTAGAAGTGTTAACCCAGAAGTGTTAACCCAGGGGGCTCCCAGAAGTGTTAACCCAGGGGGCAGGGGAGCCATGATGCTTGACACTCCTCTTCTCCCCCCATGGGACTGTAGTATAAGATGAACCCTGGAGTCCTCAGTTGAATGAGTGAATTGGGGGCTACATTCATGAAGGTTTTCTTTCCTTCTGACTTGTATGCGGCCTCCATCTGATTTTTCTGTAGGTCAGTGGCCCCCAACCCCAAACCCTTGTTTTAAAGTAACACATCATACAGAAGGCCTTGCTTCTCACATTCAGTTGCTGTTTTGCAGCACCAGGCCTTCTCCTCCCCTGTTATTTTTTAATTTTGTTTCAGCCACTCCCAGACAAGTCCTTTGTTACTCTTTTTCTCCAAGCCTCCGGAATTAAACCTAGGAAGAGAACAATGGGTTAGACCCTGAGCTGATTTAAGTCAGCCTAATTATCCAATTTATACCAGGTTGATTCAATGACTTCAGGCTGCTGCTTTTATAGTCATAAAACAAGATTCAGTTACTCAGTATGCAAAACTGGAATCAGATTTTCAAAAGCTCCCTTTTACGTTCCAAATTAGAGCTGCTTAAAAAAAAACCACCCAACAGTACAACAGGTTGTCAGGAAAGAATTTGTTGATATCTCAGAGTGTCAATTTCAGTAAGACTCAGTGGAAAAAGTCAAAATAAATAATTTAACTTTCTAATTTCCTTTAAAAATGTCAAAATGTTTAATCTGGATAAAACGAGAGTGTTTTGACTGTTTTGGATTCATTTTAATAATGAAACTAAACATTTTTACTTTCTCAAATTGAAACAAATGATGTTATTAACATTTGGTTTTAATAATTTCAAAGTGAATTTACATTTTAATGTGTCAACTTTTGTTACAATGGGTAAGTAAAACAAGTTTAGAAATATCAAACATTTCTGCATAATAGTAATTCTGATTTCTGACCTGCTCACAGTAACTAAGGACCAGATTTGTAAAAAAGCTCATCATCCAATTACATTAAAAAAGCTAGCTCAGATTGTAGTGCAGTACTCCCTTTGAAAACTCTGCCTTTAAAGCACTGAAGAGCTTCCATAAGATATAGTTATGGAGAGGAATTATAGCTGGACAGGATTTCTTATTTGAAAGTTCTTTTAAATTAGTCTCTTTCTTCTAGAGGCAAACTTCACACATGCCTTTATTCAACTGAAGCTACATCAAAATGATTGGGCTACCTTAATATGGTTTGTGAAACTACCCTTTTTTTCAAACAAAACAGTTAAATTATCCAAAAATTTCTTTGCCTCCTGATGGGTCAGGCATTTTATTAACATTTATTTTCTCCTTTAAAACATGTATGGATTGAGACAGGGCCAGATTTTTTTACTCCTGACTCTTACTGGTGAGCAGTAACTCACATAATTAGAATACTCTCCCCATACATTTTCATAGGATTGGCCAGGATGTAAGTGTGGACAAGAATGAAACCCTGAAGTCTGCAACTCAGGAATCCAACCCCAGAAGACACCTCTCTGTAGCACACTGCAGCCCCTCCCACTCCAAGAGGCAGCAGTATAATTAGTCCTTTTGCTGGGCTGCAACTATAACATGAGGATAATGATACTTCATAAAGCACACTGAGGCCTATGGGTGAAAAGCGCTGCATATGAAGTAGGTATTATTAGCAAGTATATTCCATGACCCCTGAAGATCAAAGAGTCTGTAATGGGCAACATGATGGTCAGCATAGCTCCCATACCTACCCTTAACCCCCAACACTTCTGTATTTTTAGGGATGGGGGATAAAAAAAATCTCTTTGGTCCCTTCTCCACTCTACAGGGACCCATCTCAGCTTTTATTGTGGATATGCTTCCAGTTTACCATGCACAAATGGGGAGAATGTGTGGTACGTTCCCCCCACCTATTGTTTTATTTTACCATAACAAGATTCCGTCAATCAAGAATCACCTGTGAAATAAATATTACTGGGGTTTTTTTGTTTGTTTTTTTGTAATTTTAAAATCAGAATACCTGCTTAGGAAAAAAAAATACAAAAAGCCTATGCATTATTTACAAGAGGTGATGAGAAACCATTAAAAGTGACACCAAAACAATTTTACGTTTTGGAATATTGGTTGTGATGAAAAGTACCTTTCACATGTCTGTATGCACAACTGCTATGAGATCTTTCATAAATGTGTGTTCCGGTCCCCCACGCCCTTTAATCAGATTAAGCAAAACACGGTGCATACTGATTTAGAAGTAGAAATAACAGGCGAGGCTTGTAAATAATACTTTTCTTCTCAGGAATCAGGGCATTTTTTCAAACATATGAACTATGATAAAATGCCAGACATGCCATTGCAACTCTACTGGAAACTGTTCGAGAAAGTCTCAATGCTCTTCTTGTCCTTCTTTATATATTTGCTTAAATGACACATTAGCCAGTAGATTCTTTTCACTCCTACATGCAGTCAGGGAACAATTGTTTCTGTTCCTCAGTTATAATAAGGTTGTATTTATAGCTCAGCTGATCGTTTATTTTTCTGTTATTATATTTGTCTTTTTGTTCAATTGTTCACATACTTCTTTTGATGTAGCTTCTGACTGCAACAGAGCCTATTTATTAGACATTTATGGGTGCATTTTGTACACCTCTCCATACATGTATACATAAATATCATACAGTGAATCCCAAAAGATTCTGCATGTACATCAAAGATATTGAACTAAAGTACTCCTTGGTAAATTTCACTAACTACAGGTCAGTGATGAAGGTGATCCTGTATTTATCAGCAAAGAGCCTGAACCAAGGATTGGAGGCCGCTGACCCCCAGAAAAACAGAAAAAAATCAGTCGGGAGCCACCAGCATGGCACTCACCACATTTTCCTGGCAAATCAGAGCCTAAGGGGACCCAGACTAGTAGACTGTGTGCTCCAGCCCCACTGGAGGTGGGAGGGCAGTGGAGGTGATGGAGCACTAGCACGGGCTCCCCAATGCTGGAGGGGAGCCCCAAGAGCAGGATCCAAGCAAGCCGGGGGCCACATCAGGCCCCTGGGCCTTAGCTTCCCCACCTCTGCTTCTCTGGTCAGGCCACAAGACCTTTTGTGACTCTTAGCTCATGCCCTCTCCCCCCATCTCTGGTACTGTAACTATTTTATGTAAGTTGGACTTTCTTCCTTCCATCCCACCAAAAAGTAGTGCTGAAAATTTAAGGACTTGCATTTCTTCAAGTTCCCAAAAACAGTACAGGTCAGCTTGAGATGAAAGTCAATGAAATATATGTGAAGGGCAGAGCAACTAATTCTGGAATTTAGGGATAGGACATTTAAATCTTACTCTGGTCAACATAAAGTGAAAGTTGCTATCATCTAATTTTTGTTCCATTATTTGTGTGTAATGCAGTAATGAGCATACTTCAGATTGTTTGCTATTTCATTTGTATTAATTGGCAACCTTACTGGCAGTGAGAGAGCAGAGTCCAGACATTAGCACCCTAGGTTCAATTCCGTGATACATCACACAACTAAATGTGATACCATGGATAAGTCATTTAGTCTCTATTCTTTAGTTAACTGTGTGAAGATGTGGATATCAGAATTTCTCTACCTCACAAGGCTAGAGGGCAGATATATTAGAGATAGAGAGACAAGCAAATACTATAGTGATTAGAGCCCTATAACTAGGTAGGATGGTGTCATTAGAGACCCAAGGATAAGCACGAAGCATAAGCATAAGCATAAGCATAAGCATGAAACTTAACTTCTCATTTGCTGCTAGAGTTTGTCTCACACCAAAATGGGTTAGTAATGATGGTAAGTTAGTAGGCATATAGTATTATTAACCTTGCCTGCATAGCATATGACTTGTGGATAAGAATGGGGTTTCACTCTCCAGAGGTATTCATAGCTGTGGTTTTATCACCATTGATCTCAACTCCCATAGAGTCAGCAGGTATTTTCATCATTAGCTGTAGTTGGTCAGTTGTCTTTCCATGTAAGACAATATCACCCTCATCCTTCAGATCCTGTAATGATTCATCTTTAAATTTCATACCTCCTACTTTAGGTCTCTAGCAGCTTTGTCAGATAGTGTTATTGGGGATATATCCCATGCATAATCCTGATTCTCCTGAGAATCAGTAGTAGTGCAGTTAACTATCACACAACTAAATGTATCACAGTTGAATTTTTCAGAACCAAAACTGTTTATGGGGAAAAAAAAACAAATTTCAATTAATTTATCATTTTGAATACATTTCTGGAAAATGTTTCCAACTTATTTAAATATTTTCAAATTTTTAAAATTAAAAAAATTCTCCAAATCATTGTTTAGAAATGTAACTTACGGGAGGTTAAAAGAAAACCAAAAACCAAAACCCCTTACTATTCAGAATCTAAATGAAACATTTAAAAATGTGTAACAAAATATTCTGGCTGCCCAAACCAGTGTTATTTTTAGATTGATAGTTTCCAAAGAATTCCAATATTTCAGCTTTTCAGCTTGATTGTCACTTAGGTATAGTGTTCAACATTTCTTTTCTTTCAAATAAAAATAAAGTGACAGATTTTTCAAGCACCAAAATATAAGTGGCAACCTTTAAAAATGCTGTTTGAGTTGGAATTTGATAAGGCCTTTATTCACAATGAGTCTTTCACTTACTAAAGTGAGATAGTGTGGTGTCTTCTCTATTTATAACATGAGATCCAAATCCTGCAAGGGAATCCACAAGAGTGCAGGTGAATGGATCCCACTTCAGAAAAATGGCCTTCGTTAGCAATTGCAAACATTGTAATTTCAGTATCTCTAACTTGATATTTGCCAAAAATGTTTTCACACACACACAAAAAATGCTACTTTCAATATATTTTCATTGAGTTACAATTAAATTTCAGAGTGAACAATTTCTGGTTCTTATCAGGAATTATTCATGTTACTAATATGGGTAATATGAAAAAATGACAATTTTCACACTACAAATAAGAGTACTGAAATACTCACACATTTCTTGTCGCTGATAGTGCCCATATCAGAGACCAATAGCTGTACTCCAGGCTAATCCAGTCACAGATTTCTACCAGAAAGATCTGAATTTTATATTAGAACTCACTTTATCTTATCCTCACTGCATTCTATCAACCTTTTACAAAAAGAGAGTATATGCTGTTGGCACTCTACAATGATCACCTTATAAGTTATAAGCAAAAGGCATCACACAATGATGACAAGTACATAGATTGAGCCTCAACATTCCATGTTTAGTGTAAAACCAAAATTAGTTGTCCTTTTCCACTTAGAGTAGAAGCAATGACTTTACTTCAGTTTCAGAATATCATTCATAATGGAGTTGATGTCTGCACTGGTATTTCACTGAAGGCTTACCTTTATTAATCACCAGTAAATGAGTTTTTTAATTCAAGATAGCAATATCCAGTATCACATCAAGAACTTCAAATGTACAGTTGGGGATAGAATTGTGTTCTTGATGGTGTTCACTTAAAATGGCATGTCACTTTTTGTCATGCACTGGACAATATGGCTGTGGGACCAGTTTTGCCATCTTTATTCACTTGGAGCAGCATTTATTTGTAAAAGCAGACACAAGTATTTCAATTTACCTACTAAAGTAACCATGTCCGAGCTTCAGGGGGTAGCTGAGTTAATCTGTAACTGGAAAAACTTGAAAACAATGAATAGTTTAGCAGCATCTTAAAGATTAACAAAACATGTAGATGGTATCATGAGCTTTCGTGGGTACAACCCATTTCCAAGTGGATTGTACCCATGAAAACTCATGATACCATCTACATGTTTTGTTAATCTTTAAGGTGCTGCTAGACTATTCGGGTTTTCTTTTTTCATGTATGAGCGCTAATCAAGTAAGCAGATGTGACCTATAATACAGACAAAAAGCCACTGACACTCCTTTTTTATTCACAGTAAAATGAATTTACTATTCTGGGTCCAAAACTGTGATTTTTACAATTAAAATTTATAATACAAGTTGCACTGTCCTTGTTATTTCACAAGTCTCACCTCCAGGCATAGGCAAACACATTGAAGAGGCAGTACACCATACATTTTTTTAAAAGACATCTAGTTATGACTTGAATGGTTTAACAAAAATCTATTTAACTTTTAACACCCAGGCTATTCTGGAAGGATTTCCCACCTCCAGAATTAGTCTGTACTGCAGGGGTACTGGAGCACAAGCATCTGAGGAGAGAGGACCAAGAGGCCAGAACAGAATACTTTAGAGTTCAGTCCCTCTTAGCTTCACTTTCCTGCAACCATCCTCCTCTAATCTGTCTGAAAGTCTTGCCAGATTCTCTGCTGCCATCTACCCTGTCTCCTATCAAGAGTGGAAGTCTGCTAAGATTAGCAGTAGCAACTTAGGTAAACAGAGCAAAAGCAGCAAGGAAATTAGAAGCAATTCAGTGCTCCAAACATTGGCTTCAGTGAGGCCTGAAAGATGGGAAGGAAACAGCTATAGCACCTTTCCACTGAATATGTGGAGTGAGGATGAGGGTCTCTAATAGCAAAATGTTGCAGGGGAGGGCAAATGAAAAGTAGAAAAGAAGAGATATAGAAGATGAGTTAGGTCAACTTCCATCCTTCAGCTCACAGCCCTGTTCATTTTTAAGGCTGTATGAGTTAATACTGAATTAAAAAAAAAGATACATGCTTCATTGTTATGTTGTAGAAAGCATCAGATTTCATATTCATCAGAGGATGCATAATTATTAAATATTTTCAAGAGTACTTGTCCTCAAAAATGCTTTCTCACCTTCTCCATTCTCCATTTCATTGCATTATTACTCTAACAATTTCTTTAAGAATCTGAAAATTCAATGACAAGAAAATATCCTGGTACATCCATAAGATAAATGATATTATTGGAATCAGATTTAAAAAAAAATCCAACTCTCAAAATTGCTGTTTTTAAAAACATAAAAATCTGCTTTTAGATAAATGGGTTACTCTTGGAATTTATAGGGGCCACACCTAGCTTATTCTATATTATCTAGAAGTGTTAGTTGACAAGCACAGAATAGGCATAGGAAAATAACATAAAAGGACAAGTACACTGTGAAAGTCCATAGAAATTAGTTTCACATTTGTCTACACCTTTCTTGGAGTGATTCCTCTGAGATCAAAAGCTTGTTAGATTTAGGAAACAGCAACTAAAGACACAAAAATGACTGAAGGCTTTGCCAAAGTGTTAAGATAAAAAAGGAAAAAAGGAAAAATAAATAAAATGCTTAGGCTCTATTGTAGTTTCTGAATCCAAAGTGTAGCACCCAAATAGTAGTAGCCAAAGGCATTCTGCCTGCAAATTACTGAGGCTGACAACATGTCTCTCTCTCTCAAGGTATCTACTAAATGTGCCAGGATACCACTCCTTTATTCCTTGTAGCAAAAGAGTACAAATCACAAGACTGCACCTGCGTACCGAAAGGCAACCACAAAGGGGAACCAGAATCTTGCCTTTCATCTAGAAAATAATCAATACTATATCATGAGGTTAATTCTTTAGTCTGGTTTTCCATTTAGCTTGCTATCATTATTGGACTCAATGTTCAGAAGTATAAGGCTCCAAATTTCCATTTAAATTAATCAACTCCTTTTAAGTATTCAGCTCTTTATCAGTTAAATACTACAGGTTCTCACTGTAGTGAATGAGAGTTTTGTAACTGACCTTAACTGGAGAAGAATCAAGCCCTGCCTGAATATCTATTAATCATTAGGGACTACATAGCACATTCAGCAGTTCGGTAGGTATGTTCTTCTTAGAAACATCTAGAATGAACAGTGGCAGCTGGCAAGGTTCATGAGTTTGAGAGTATAAAAAGCATTGAAATCCTATTTTAATTTTGCTTCATATTTCTAATAAGAGTATAATTCAGCTATTTAGCTTTGAGACTGCCACTCTTGAGCCGTATGGGCATATTGCTGTTAAGCACAGTGCTGTACCTTACATTAAAAATTCCAGTATCTCAAGCAGCCCCCTCCAGGGTGTGATGCAGATTTGTCCCTGCAACACAGGAGCTTTTGGAAACAGATGCTTTGAAAAATTTAATCTACAACTCATTTAGAAAAGTGATTTCTGCACTTTGGCCCAGATTTTTAGAAAGGTATTTGGGCACTGCTTTTCAGTTTTCCATGGCTAAGGCTCCAACTCAGAAGTGCACTTTGGTTCCCAACTTCTATTGAATCAATGGGATTTAATTTCCCTAAAAACCTTTGCAATCTGGATGTAAGTGATTTAGCACTTGGTTACATGATTAACTAGAAAAGAGCAAGCTGGGGTGTGATTCTACCCTGCACTAGCCTGCTGCTAACTCTCCATATGCAGTTAATGTCCTTTGAGCTAGCCTGGTTTCAAAACAGACAGGATCAAAAACTAACAAAATGTTAATATGTTAGAAAGAGGATGTACATAGGCACCTGGACCACAGCAGGTTAGTGCTGGATACATTCAAACCCCAGTTTGTCACAGTTTAATTGTTCACGTAGACAAGCCTTTTGATATGTAAGTCCCATAGGCAAATGAACGTAGGCACTGAGGAGTCAGCTGGACTTGGGCTCCTCAAACACACAGAGCAGAATGATCAAATTCACTTTTCTGTTTAAGTAGGTGCATTAATCCGCAAAACAGAAATGCAACCACTTCAGAGCACACATCCATCAGTTCCTGGCCCCACTCCGTGTAGTGCAACCTCCTTAGTAGACGCCAATGTCAGCAGCAGTGTTGTCCTTCCGTAGCTTTGTAATTGTGTAAGTAATAAGTTAGTTTGTTATAATGAATGTATGTTATAGAAAAAGGTTTGGATTAAACTTAAACACAAGATGTAGGCCTCAGACAGGCCAGGCAGATTTGTTAACTTAGCTCTAGCTCTGTTTGATGTTATCATGTTCTGGTGTTAAAACTAAGGGATGGAATATTGTAATACATAGTGATGTTAATATTAGGCAAGGCCTTGTAATAGACAGAAATAAGTTTCATGTTGAAAGACTTTGTAACTTTGTTACAGTGACTAGAAGTACCCCTTTGTTCCATGCTGCAATTCTGTAAATGTATTGTTTGGGTGAATGAGAGAGAGAGAGAATATTTTAGGAGAGAGAAGCGTGAAGGCCACTGCATGCTCAACTGGTCAGATGAGGGACTGGAGAGTCAGAAGCACCAAATAATTATCAACTAAGTGAAAGCACACTGTAGATGCAGACTACCGGGGCAGACTGATGAACCTGGAAGTTAGTGGCAAGCACCCCTTGATAGGGAGCCAATAACAACTTTTGGTGAAAGACAACACCCCCGAAGGGGTTGTCAGCATACGGATATCAAATGACTGTGAGAACAACTTCTTCCCGATAAGCATATGTCACAGAAAAACTAATTGTGATGCTGAATGACTGTTTAAGGCCTGACAAGGCTTAGTTTTCCATCCCTTAGTTTTAACACCAGAACATGATAACATCAAACAGAGCTAGAGCTAAGTTAACAAAAATGCATAGATTTGCATGGAAGGAAAATCCTATAAAGGATGGGTGTCCTGTATGGTTCTTTGAGTTCCCGTCCTGCTAAGACTGTGGACCATTAGTCCAGACTGACAGGAACCCAGCTCCTTCCTCATACCTGACCTATCTGGCCAATAGGTTGGGCCGAGCAACAGACTGGTAACTATTCCATCAGCATGCACGCGTGCGTGTGTGTTTGTGTGTGTGAAAATGCATATGCTACTTTGTTATATTATCAATAAATGCGGCATATTTCCTTATCCCCCTGAAAAAGATCCCACGTGCTTCTTTTAAGCATAACACTTCTACTCCCTGAGCATGAACACTACAAGATCAAAGGAGAAGCATCCTCCATATGTCCCCATATAGGAACCAAGACAACAATCACTGCTCCTCCTTTCTGGGAGCAGGTGCAATCTTGTGCTTTGTCTGCTTTACCTCTTATTTTCTCACATTCATAGCATAGAACTACTTCTTGAAGTCATGTTTTGGCAAACTAATGAAGAACTCAATAAAAGTCACTTACTGATAAAGGAACAAAGTGATTAGTTAAAGGAATTAAGGACCTAGGGGAAAGCTAAAAAATTGAGTACTACTTCAGTCATACAAGTTATTGCTCTGTGCATCTTATGCCAAATTTTCTCTCTCTCATTGCCATACTCCACTTGGTCACTTATCCTTTAGAAATGGATCAGAGCTATTTGGAGTGCAATAAAGGAAGATTTCTAGATGTATGTATTTAATGAAAATAGGCCTTGGTTTTCACATTTTGCTCAGCTTCATTGATTAGAGATTCATTCTGGAGTTAATTGACTTTTTCTGAACAAAGCTTTGTTGGGGGGTGTCTCTGATGGGAATTTGGCTTGCATTTGTTCAATGACCCACTGACAAATACGCCAAATAGGATGGGAGATAAAAACTAGTGGTTTCCATTGTTCTCTCTGCAGGGAAAAAGATAGCAATGGAGTAGCCTCCCCCAGTAACCACAGCGCAGCCCTGTAAGAAGAAGCCTCTCACCTCAGTTTCCTGTCTGAGGCTAGCTACTCAATAAATTCTAGCTAATAACCTAAAGCTAATCAAATCACTTCCCACCTGGGGTCCAATTTATAGAGCTCTCACACACTGGCCCTCCAGTCCTTGCCTCCAGTCTCTTTCCACTTCGGTAAAGGAATCCACGAACTGTGACCCACAGCTTGGATAAAATGCCTCATCACAAGCCCATGCAAAAAATCTAGAGGCATGTACCCTGTAACAAACACATTGGCTTCAGTAGATAGCATGAGACCTGAGGCCTACAAACTTTGGTATAGATAAACTTTGGTAACCTGGGGGAGAGGGGGAGCCTGTATATTCCCCATCCCTGTGTCCGCCATGTAAACAGACAGTTTCAGCCTATGTTGTATTGTGTTAATTCAGCACCTCAAAGGAAATCTTAAAATGAACTGTAAACACAGTGGCTGCGTCTAGACTGGCAAGTTTTTCCGCAAAAGCAGCCGCTTTTGCGGAAAAACTTGCCAGCTGTCTACACTGGCCGCTTGAATTTGCGCAAGAACACTGACGATCTAATGTAAGATTGTCAGTGTTCTTGCGCAAATACTATGCTGCTCCCGTTCGGGGAAAAAGCCCACTTGCACAAATGTATTTGTGCAAGAGGGCCAGTGTAGACAGCTCAGGACTGTTTTGTGCAAAAAGGCCCCGATGGCGTAAATGGTGATTGGGGCTTTCTTGCGCAAAATCGCATCTAGATTGGCATGGACACTTTTCCACAAAAAGTGCTTTTGCGCAAAAGAGTCCGTGCCAATCTAGACGCTCTTTTCCGCAAATGCTTTTAACGGAAAAACTTTTCCATTAAAAGCATTTACGGAAAATCATGCCAGTCTAGACGCAACCAGTGAGATCACTGTATTCATCTCTTTGAAGAATAAAGCAAATCACCTGCAAAGGGTAGAAAACAGGCAATTGTTTTATGTTACTCCTGGTAGCTAATTACCAGTGATTAGGAAAGAGCATCTACTTCAAAAAGTCTCCACTATTGCGTTTTGTTTACCTAACAACTTCGAGTTATCAAGAGAAGACCAGGATCTATATAAAAGTCTCTTGGTCCTGATGCTTTTCATCTCAGATCTGCTTCATGCTTCATGCAGAGGAATCTTAAGTCCGAAGACTGAGACCTCCAGTCCAGCCTGGATCACCCTGAATATAACTGCTGGACTATAACCTACAACCTAATCCTGACCAGACTGGGTCAGATGGAGCGGATATTAGATTTGGAGCTAGTATTTGGACTTCACAAGTAACCAAAATACAATCTAGGATTGTCCCAGATTGAGAATCCATAGAAATTGTTTGGGAACAAATTGATAAATTGAACAATAATAAGTCACCAGAATCAGCTGGCATCCACCAAAGAATTCTGAAGGAGAAAATGCAGAACTATTAACTGTGTTCTGTAATATATTGCTTACATCAGTCTTTGCACCAGATCACTGTAGGATAGCTAATTTAATGCCTATTTTTGAAAAGGTTCCTAAAGTGATCCTGGCAACTGCTGACCAGTAAGCCTACCTTTAGTAGCAGGCAAATTGGTTGAAGCTACAAGAAAGATTTATAGCCAATTAGTTCTTTTATCATTGTGTTTTGATGTTATGGTCAGCTCATATGCTATTTTATATTTAATAAATGTATGCTAAATAGATTTAAATTGTAGGACTATAGAAATATAATCCTGACAAGTATTTAGGAGCTGTGAGTGTATATTAGATTTATAAGTAAATCATGGCTGAAATGTAAGGCATATAGGCTGCAATCTCTAAGATTTTAGCTTAGTCATACTAAGCCATAGATTTCTTTAAGAACACTTGATACGAGTGGGTGACCTAGGAATACCCCATGCCTGCCAGGATGGTTACAAGATTACTGTAAAACGTATGTCAATAGTTGATTTAAGAAAAGTATAGATGGCAATAGACCACAATGTATTCTTGAAGAATGCAAAGCGTCTGATTGTAACAGCATGGCATGTCTTTGTTTGACTGCAGGTTACCATGGACACATGCTGTTCATTGATGCTAATCACTAAGAAACAACCTATAAAAAACAGGGTTCCACAATGTACATGAGGTGTGGAAGTACACACAAGGAAAAGAGGGTTGAAACCTTCATGACTATGCATAGAGTGAACGGTAAGAACAATATAAGAGGGTCCCTGCTTGGGTAAAGACACAGGTTCTCTGGTCAGGTGTGTTTGCACTTCTCCACATTTATGGTGACCTCTTCTGGTAGTTTCTAGTGACTCAGCTCTCCAGCTGAGCCGCACACAGTCTGTACGGAACAACTCAAACACAATCCTTTTCGGGTATTAGTCTAACAAAATCTTTAAGGGCATCTGGATCTGGTATGGGCCAATGAAGCTAGGATTTCCTCTGAAGAATCTTTGCCCACTCTGCTCTTTTCTGGCCCCAGCTGGGCCTCTTAACAGTTCAGATTCCCATCTGGGGGTTATCACTGGTCAATAGTGGGCCAGTTCTTAGGTGGCCTATTCGAGGTGGGTGGGGACTTGGGCCTATCCACTACTCCAGATCCCAGCCTGGAAACTCTGATAATAGCAGCCACATAGCATCATGTCCCTTTAACAAAACTGCTTTCAGTCTCCAAGCCACTGCCCTATGGCTCAGCCTTCACCGATGCGTCACACTTGACTCGGGGTTCTATGTTCAGGGTGAGCAGTCACCCTGAACTGCTATTCAGGAGCTATTTCTTTTCCTCCTAGTCCATAACCCCATCACTGAGCTGTCCATGGTGCTGCAGTCCCTTTGGCCAGCCAGGAGCACCACCTGGTCCAGCAAAGAACTGACTTTAGTCTGCACTGCAGCTCCTCTTATACTAGTCTGAATCCTTCTGACTGACCAGCCCTTTGCAACTCCCCTCATTCCCAATTTGCTTTTTTTCTCCCTGCAGCCTATCTGGGCTGCTTGGAGGATTTTTCTACTGTTTTTTTTCTAGCTAGGAATGGGTGTGATAAAGGCAAGGTGCCTCTAACCCTAGTCCCTCCTGTCACAGACTCCCAAGAGAAGCCCACAGCAACAACCATCTCTCCGCTAAAGATTATCTGTTGAGAGATCCATCAACCCCAAGAATTGTGGGGATGTTTGTATACCATCCAATTTTAGTCATTGCATGGGTTTCTGTGGGATTTATATGTGCATGGGTAATTGTAATGCCATTGCTTTAATAAAACATACTGTACAGATGAGACTTGGTACTCATCAGGGGCGACTGGTGAAGGCACAGAGATATGGATGGGGCCATGTTGCTCTGCTTTCCCCACTGCTGCCAGTGACTGCAGGGAGCAGACCCCTGCTGCAAGCTCCAGGTCCCCCTTCTATTCCCCACATTTGTTGCTGACCAGCCCATTGCCCCTCCCACCCATGGCATTTGGGGCTTGTGCCCCCTATCACCTGTAGTCCCTGTGATTGTGTCTGTAGTTACTATTGTTGATCTTTGTGCTTTGGGAGTCTTCTAATTAGAGGAAAGCACCAGAGGTGATTTTCACTCTGATGAGTTTGAAACTATAGCAACAGGAACTGAACACCCATGATGGTTTAATACAAAAAACACTTTAGAATTTAAATTGAATGTAAAAAAATAGAAAATTATCAGACACATAGATTAATAAAATATGTAGAGGATGAGTCAATATCCTGGTGCTGAGGAAAAAAACCACACCTCTCCAATCTATTAGAAGTCTTTAAGTGTGTCCAACAAGCATATGGATAAGGGTGATCTAATAGATTCAGTACACAGGTTGAACCTTCCAAATCCAGGACTCTCTGATCTAGCAACATCTGTGCTCCAGCAGAGGCTGAGGAGCTCGGGTGGGGCCAGGCAGCAGCTGGGAGTCCCCCCCCCCCCCGCTCTTGCACCCCCAGCATCAATGGTGCCAAGTGGTGGCTGGGGAGCCCCAGCCCGAGCCCCAGCCAGGGAACCCTCAGCATCAGCCAGGGGCCAGACAGCAGTCCGGGAGATCCTGCCTGGGTTGGGAAACCCCCAGCATTAGCAGGGCCACGTGTCCTGGGAGTCCTGATCCCAGCTGGGAACCCCTGGCTGCAGCTGGGCTTCCTACAGCTGGGCAGCCCTGGCCAGGAACCCAGAGAAACCCCAGGGGCAACAGGGCTGGGATGACTGGGCAGCCTGTACAGGGAAATCCCTGGCTGAGGCAGGGCTGGTGGAGGCAGGTGGCTGCCCAGGGGGCAGCAGGGTGGCCGTAGCAGTGTGGCGAGGTGGCCAGGCAGCAGCATCTGGAGAACCTCCAGCAGCAGCAGGGCGGTGGTGCCAGGTGGCCCCAGTTGGGAACCCTGGGAAACACCCTGTGGCCCTGGGACCTGCAGTGGCCTATTGGTCCCTGCCTGGAACCCCAGAAGACCTTGGGGCAGTGGGCGGGCAGCTAGGTGAAGCCATGGCCAGCCAGCTTTAGCAGGGCCAGTGGCAGGGCAGGTAGCCCCAGGAAGAGGAGCTCAGGAGCAGGGCAACCAGAAGGAGAGCACTGACCTCCCCTAGTCTGGCAAACTTCCTAGTCCGGGACAGCGCAGATCCTGAAGGTGCCGGACCAGGGAGGTCCAATCTGTACTTAGATTTTCAAAAAACCTTTGACAAAGTTCCTCACCAAAGCCTCTTTAGCAACAAGGAAGGTCCTGTCATGGATCACTAAATGGTTAAAAGGTAAGTAGTAAATGGTAGGAATTAATGGTCAATTTTCAAAATGGAGAGATGTAAATAGCAAGTCCCACAGGGACAGAACTGTTCAAAATATTAGTAAGTGATCTAGAAAAAGGGATAAACACTGAAGTGATAAAGTTACTCAAGACAGTCATATCCAAAGCAGACTACAAAGAGTTACACTGGGAATTCACAAAGCTAGAATACTGAATTTCATTGGCCATTTCCCCCCAGTCTTGAGAAATACAAAGTAATGCATATTGGAAAATATAACCCCATTGTAATGGGGTGCACTCTCCTCTCCAATTGTTTCGTGGCTGACTGTGTATGTCTGCACTCTGTCGCTCTGTCATTGTGGATATTTCTCTGAAAACATCCACTCATGTGCAGTGGTGGCCAAAAAAGCTAACAGAATATTAGGTACCATTAGGAAAGGGATAGGTAATAAGGCAGAAAAAACCTTAATTCCGCTATGTAAATGCATTGGATGCCACACTTTCAATTCCTGGGCAGTTATTTAAGAGAGAAAGAGAGAGATCAGAAGTTGATAAAAGTATAGAGAAAGACAACACATATGATTGAGGTTATGGAACAGCATCCTTGTGAGGAGACATGTAAAAGACTAGGGGTACGTCTACACTAGGCTCCTAGATCGTCCTAGGGAGGCTAATGAGGGCGACCGGAATTGCAAATCAAGCCCGGGATTTAAATATCCCGCACTTGATTTGCATGCTGGTCGCCATTTTAGAATTGACTAGCTCGAAGTAACTGCCCGCGTCTACACGCCGGTAGTGAACAGATTCCGATTTAAAGCCCTAACTCGAATTAGCTGGTATTCCTCCTGCAATGAGGTTCATCAGCTAATTCAAATTAGGGGCTTTAAATCAGAATCCCATTTCACTGCCGCGTGTAGATGCGGGCAGTTACTTCGGCTAGTCAATTTCTAAAATGGCGACGTTGGAATAACATGCAAATCAGCGCAGGATATTTAAATCCCGGGCTTGATTTGCAATTCCGGTCGCCCTCATTAGCCTCCCTAGGTCGATCTAGGGGGCTACTGTAGACTTACCCTGGCATTTTTTAGTTTAGAAAAGAGATGACTAAGCAGGGATATAATAGAGATCTATAATATCATGACTGGTTTGGAGAAAGTGAATACAGAAATGTTATTTACCCTTTTATATAACACATGAACCAGAGATTGCCCAATAAAATTAATAAGCAGCAGATTTAAAACAAACAAAAGGAAGTTCTTCCCACATTGCATGGTCAATGTATTGAACTCATTGCCAGGTGATACTGTGAAGGCCAAAAGTATAACTGTATTCAAAAAAAAAAATTAGATATATGTGGAGGATAGGTTTGTTAAGTGGCTATTAGCTGAGATGGTCAAGGTTTGTGTCCCTAAGCATCTGAATACCCACACCTGGGACTGGAAAATGCAATAGTTCACTCAATAAATTGCCCTGGTCTGTTCATTCCCTCTGAAGCAATTAGGACCAGGCACTGTCAGAAGACTATACACTGGGCTAGATGGATGTCTATCCTGACCATTAAAGCCATTCTTATGATCTTAAGAGCAGCTCCCACTCATTTCAACCAACTTTTCTTTTAACCAAAAGGACAATTATTACCATGTTTGATGCTATCTAAGGCTATGTCTACACTACCAAGTTATTTCAATATAAGTTATTTTGAAATAATAACTCCCCAAATAACTATTTCAAAATAAGCTTATTCCTCTTCATAAGCAGGAGTTATTATTTCAGATAACAAGCACATTATTTCAAAACAACAGGCTTGGTGGTTGTAGATGCTCGCTTTGTCATTTCAAAATAAGGGGAGTTATGTGCAAAAAACTCCCCGGTGTAGACATGCCCTAAGTGATTGTCAAAGAAGTGGGGTTTTCCTTCCAAAAGCCTCTCTCTAAGGGTATGTCTACACAGCAAAGTTATTTTGAAATAACAGCCATTATTTTGAAATAACTTTACTAGTGTCTACACAGCCAAACCACTATTTTGAAATTAATTCGAAGTAGCAGAGCGCTTATTTCAAATTTGGTAAACCTCATTTCATGAGGAATAATCCCAAATTCAAAATAGCTATTTCAAAATAAGTGCTGTGAAGACACTTATATTGAAATATGGGGCCTCCAGCCTTCCCAGGGTGCCCTGGTGGCCACTCCAGCATCAACCAAGAACTCTCCTCTCCCTCCCCGCTCCCCGGATCCCTTAAAGGGGTTGACTCTGGCCACACTTCCTGTGCCAGCTCCAAGCCTGCCAGCCCAGAGCCAGCAGTCACTGCCCTTGACCAAGTGGCCCCAAAACATGAGCCAGCAAGCCACTGGCAGCCATCCCTCCACTGCTCCCCAGGAGCAGTCTGCCAGCTTCCAGGAGCCTGACAGGGCCTGGAGAAGGCGGGCGCCTTCCTGGTCCAGGGTGGAGATCATGGACCTTATTCAGGTTTCGGGAGGATGCCTCCAACGTCCATGATCTCTGCACTAGACAGAGGAACGCGGCCATCTATGGCAGGATAGCTGCCAGACTGGCCACCAAAGGAGCAGGTTTGCATGAAAATCAAGTTGGTCCGGCGAGACACCCAACCCTGAGCCCTGAGCTTCCCCTCCGCCTTCTTCCCCTTGATTCCCCCTTCCAGCTCCCTCCTCCCAGGTTTCCCCTTCCCCTCTCACCCTCTCTTCTCCCCTCTCCCACCTCCTTTCCCCAGTCTCACCAGAGTTTCATTCCTTCCCCCCTCCAGTTTTGTGAAATAAAGAGAGAGTTTGTGTTCTAGAAAAATTATTTGACATCAGGAAGGGAGGTTAGGGAGGGGTAAGTGGAAGGACGTGAGGGAGGAATGAGGCACAAGCCTCTAGTGGGTCAGACCAGAGAGGCTCTTAGTGCTTCTCAGGGTGGAAGCTCTCCCGCAGGGCCTCCTGGATACTGACAGCCCTCCGATGGACCTCCCGGATGGCAGCCTGAAGAAAGTGCAGCCAGGCTTGCAGCAACGCGTCCACAAGAAGCATCAGAGTGCCCAGGGACAGCTCTGGCTCCATGTTGCAGAGTGCTGTGGTGTCCCGAGTGAGGGCAATCAAAGCACGCAGAGACAAAATGCTTTGCTGTTCCTCATCGAGGTAAGCAAGCAAGCAGGGAAACCTGAGAACCGGCTGTCTGGGGGGGAGGGGGGAGCGGGGTCCCTTTAAGCACAGGACTCCTGACCTGATACCCTGCCAGACCTGATTCCGGCCGGCCTTAAATGTGATTCAGTGTCCACTCAGTGTGAACACGCTATTTTGAAATAGCAAAACGCTATTTCGAAATGTATTTTGTATATAGACGCGTTATTTCGAAATAAGTTATTTCGAATTAACTATTTCGAAATAAGATATTTCAAAATAATGCTGTAGTGTAGACATACCTTAAGGAAAAAGGGATTCTGTTAAAATAAAATCTTTATTTAATACTTTAGATATCAAAGTCTTTAATTGTTTCCCCTTCCTTTATCTTGATGGGAAGATAAAAGAGGGGAAAAAACAATGTTTAAAGGTGTGTTTGCCAAGTAAGCTCATGTTTCTGTATGCCAAACCTGTGCCTTGTTTAAAACTGTGAAATGTTATTCAGTGACTGAATTATGCTAACATTTTTGGATCATTTATTCCATAAAAATTAATACAACAGAATCTAAGAATCCAGCAGGAAATTTGGGTCCTTAAGACACTTATGCCTAGCCTCACCACCCACCAGCATCATGGCTCATTTTACAGCAATAATTCTTTCTTTTGTTCTCTCATGGTGTCTGCACACATGAAGGAGTGAAAAATGTCAGGACATTTTACTAATGATTTCATGCACGTTTGGCAGTGCAAGCGCCCTCCTGAGAAGTACTAGCTCCTGTGAGGGGAATGAAAGAAAAGGCTGCATAGAAGGGGCTTGGGGTTAACAAGTCCATGCAGAAAGAACTAGAAGTGTTAAGAACCATAATGAACTCCTCTTCTCTAGAATCAAAGAACAGATTTTCAGATTAAAAACAAGACAAAAATGTTAAGGGAAGAAGGCAGTGCAAGGGATCATTCCGTAATCCATCAAGGAGTTGTGCACAGGATCTCAGTCATTCTAGCATTCCTTCACTTCATTTTGGCTTAGTTGCAATGGCTGTTTCAGGTTACAAAAAACAGGACAATACATTTTTGCATAGGAGAATCTGGGAAAAGTGTACTGGGCAAGCTCTGGAAACAGGAACATCCCATTTTTAGAAAAAGGAAAATTAAGTTATATTACTGCTTTCATTGATGGATAAAGAAAAGAAAATGAAGGTCTTCCCTGCACTCTAATATTACTGTAAAACTTTCCCACTCTCTCTCACTTAGTACATAAGTAGCATTTCAGTGACTATGCAGAGCACCTATAGAAGAAGAGGGAAACCCAAAAGCTAGATGGCAATGACTTCTGGAGCCATTAAAAGCAGTGTATGTGACTCTACCAATTAACTGGCAAACCCTACACTAATGTCTCATGGTATACAGCGACTTCTTCCAGTCTGAAACAAAATAAACTCTTACCAATGTCTGACAAAGAAATTTAGTCCACAATCCCAGTATGCATGTTCCCTGCAGAAATACATAGTACCTAGCTATGAACGCTATTCTGTGAGAGCAGAGAATGATATAAGTGCATACAGTAGTTAAATCTGACACGGTATTTCTAATATTTTCCTTTCTAAGTTTATAAAATACATACATACTAAATTAAAATTAAACATCGAGGTGTTCAGTGGTCCTCTCTTTATCCATTAGCTCAAAGATTCAACCAACCTAAAACCTTTGAATGGTTATGATTTATAAGTTAAATTACCTTTATCAAGTAATCGTACATGTATCAGCAATCCAATCATATCAAACAGTCACTTCTTGTAGCTAAATAGCTGACATATGGAACAACATTAGCAGATTTGACAAACTTGTAAATAAACAAAGCAAAATGAATAAATATCTCTCTCTCTGATGCACTGGTGTAACTCCAGAGGGAGTCTATTGATTTCAGTGTAGTTTTCTGAGATTCACAAAGGTGTAAGACAACAGAATTTGTGGGATGATTTTCATAAGGAAATTTATCTAAATATAAAATTATTTCAAGAAAAAGGAACATAACATCTGATTGAAAAACCATGATCTGGACCATTGGCCTGTCCAATTAAGCCATCAGTCTGTAAAACAAATATAAACAGATGTCATATTTTATTCTATCCAGATTGTATTACTCTCTGTCAGTGACTACATGCTTCCATACAGATATTTCATTAGATTGCTTCAAGCATACATACCCCAAGGCTTCAGTTTTTCATTGCACGTGGGACACTCCCTCCATAATGACATTCCAAAAGTCAATAAACATCTGTCAAACAAACACTGAACACAAACACTTGCCTACACCCTACTCTATATATTCCAGGGATAGATGCCAAGGCACTGCAATAGTGCATGTGTAATTAAAAATTTATAGCACATTTGAGTTCAGGAGAAATATCCTACATCTCTGGCTCTCATCCTACCCCTTGTCCCAGGCACACAAGCTTTTTTCCCTGTATGCCTACTGAACTCTAAGCACTTTTGGGACACAGGTCTTCAAAATCCATGTATAAAATGGCGGGCAACCAGCAGCACACATACAGCCCATCAGGGTTCCATGTGTAGGCCACGCAACCCCTCTCAGCCTCCTTCCCCCATACCTCTCACACATTGGTGGCTCTGCACTTACCAACTCCTCCCCTTCCCTTCCAGACTTCTGGAGCACCATGAATTGGCTGATTCACACCCCGTCCCCGCTCCTGCTCTTCCTTCTGCTGATTTGCAGCATTCAAGCTCTGAGAGGGAGGGGGAAAAATAGGGCAGAGCACAAATCAGCCTTTTCAAGGCACCCCAGAAGTACTAGGAGGAAGGGGGGAGCAGTTATGGGACATGTTTGGGAGAAGAGGCGGAGAAGAGGCAGCATGTAACTTCTAGAAGGAAAAAAAGGCCAGCACGGGAATCCCCCATTCCTACAGAGGTTAGTAATTGCTTTCAGGCTTTCTCCACAGGCTCTGCAGTGCTGAATGCTTTGGAAGGGACCTCACAAGGAAGAAATCGGAAGGGAACCACTTCAACTAGAAGGCATGGGATGCATAGTCCCAGGGATGGGGGTTCCATGACCACCACCCCCAAAAGAAGAAGGCGGGTGGTGGTGGTCGGGGATTCCCTCCTAAGAGGAACTGAGCCAACCATCTGCCGACCGGACCTGGATTCTTGAGAGGTGTGCTGCTTACCTTGAATTCAGGCTGTGACTGAGAGGCTTACAAAACTGATCACACCTTCGTATCGCTACCCCTTCCTGCTTCTCCAGTTGGGAACTAACGATACGGCCAAGAACGACCTTGAGCGAGTTACTGCGGATTACATAGAGTAGGGAAGAAAGATCAAAGATTTCGGCATGCAAGTGGTATTCTCATCCATCCTCCCTGTTGAAGGGAAAGGACTGGGTAGGGATCGTCGAATTGAGGAAGTAAATGCATGGTTGCGCAGGTGGTGTCGCAGAGAGGACTTTGGTTTCTTCGACCATGGTACTCTGTTCCGGGCACAAGGATTGTTAAGAAGAGATGGGATCTGCCTAACAAAGAGAGGAAGGAGCATCTTCACGGGCAGGCTTGCAAACCTGGTGAGGAGGGCTTTAAACTAGGTTTGTTGGGGGATGGTGACCAAAACCCTGAGGGGAGTGGGAAAGTCAGATACCAGGAAGAAATGCAAAGAGGAACGAGCAACAAAGGAGGACCCATGATTCGAATGCAGAGGGTAGGGTGATCAACTGGTTACCTAAGGGGTTTGTACACCAATGCAAGAAGCCTGGGTAACAAACAGGAAGAATTGGAGGCCCTGGCCCAGTCCAAGAACTACGATTTGATTGGGATAACAGAGACTTGGTGGGATGACTTGCATGACTGGATCACTGTCATGGAAGGGTATAAACTGTTCAGGAAGAACAGGCAGGGGAGAAAAGGAGGAGGAGTTGCACTGTATATAAGAGAGCACTATGATTGCTCAGAACTCCAGTATATAGAGGGAGAAAAGCCTGTTGAGAGTCTATGGGACAAGTTTAGAGGTGTAAGCAACAGCAGTGATGTTTTGGTTGGTGTCTGCTACAGGCCACCGAATCAGGTGGATGAGGTAGAGGCTTTCTTCGGACAACTGAGAGAAGTTTCTAGATCGCAGGCCCTGGTTCTCATGGGGGACTTTAATCACCCTGACATCCGTTGGCAGACCAATACAGCAGTACACAGACAATCCAAGAAGTTTTTGGAGAATGTTGGGGATAACTTCTTGGTGCAAGTGCTGCAGGATCTGACCAGAGGCCATGCGCAGCTTGACCTGCTGCTCACAAACAGGGAGGAACTAGTAGGGGAAGTAGAGGTGGGTAACAACTTGGGAAGCAGTGATCATGAGATGGTAGATTTCAGGATCCTGACCAAAGGAAGAAAAGAGAGTAGTAAAATACACACCTTGGACTTCACAAAAGCAGACTTCAACTCCCTCAGAGACCTGATGGGCAGAATCCCCTGGGATGCTAACATGAAGGGGAAAGGAGCCCAGGAGAGCTGGCAGTATTTTAAAGAAGTCTTATTGAAGGCGCAGAAAAAAAAACCATTCCAATCCTTAGCAAGAGAAGCAAATATGGTAGGAGACCGGACTGACTCACGGGGAAATTCTTGGTGAACTTAAGCACAAAAAGGGAGCTTACAAAAAGTGGAAACTTGGACAGATGACTAGGGAGGGGTATAAATGTATAGCTCGAGAATGCAGGGGAGTTATCAGGAAGGCGAAAGCGCAATTGGAATTGCAACTCGCAAGGGATGTGAAGGATAACAAGAAAGGTTTCTACAGGCATGTTAGCAAGAAGAAGGTGATCAGAGAGGGTATGGGGCCCCTACTGGATGAGGGTGGTAACCTAGTGACAGATGATGTAGGGAAAGCTGAAGTACCTAATGCTTTCTTTGCCTCTTCACGGACAAGGTCAGTTCCCAGACTAATGCGCTAAGTGACACAATATGGGATGAAGGTGGACAGAAAGAAAGGTGGGGGAAAGAACAGGTTAGGAACTATTTAGAAAAGCTAAACATACATAAATCCATGGGTCCGGACTTAATACATCCGAGGGTACTGAGGGAGTTGGCAAGTGTCATTGTGGAGCCTTTGGCCATTATCTTTGAAAAGTCGTGGAGATCAGGAAAGATCCTGGATGATTTGAAAATGTAGTGCCCATCTTTAAGAAAGGGAAGAAGGATGATCCAGGGAACTATAGGCCAGTCAGTCTTACCTCAGTCCCTGGAAAAATCATGTAGGAGATCCTCAAGGAATCCATTTTGAAGCACTTGGAAGAGGGGAAGGTGATCAGGAATAGTCAGCATGGATTCATGAAGGGCAAGTCATGTCTGACCAATCTGATTAGCTTCTATGATGAGGTAACTGGCTCTGTGGATATGGGGAAGTCAGTGGATGTGATATACTTTGACTTTAGCAAGGCTTTTGATACGGTCTCCCACAACATTCTTGCTAGCAAGTTAAGGGAATGTGGATTGGATAAATGGACGGTAAGATGGATAGAAAACTGGATGGAAGGTCGGACCCAGAGGGTAGTGATCAACTGCTCGATGTCAGGATGGCAGTCGGTTTCTAGCAGAGTGCCCCAAGGTTCGGTTCTGGGACCAGTTTTGTTCAACATCTTTATTAATGACCTGGATGAGGGGATGGATTGTACCCTCAGAAAGTTTGCAGATGACACTAAGCTAGGGGGAGAGGTAGGCACGCTGGAGGGAAGGGATAGAGTCCAGAGTGACTTAGACAAATTGGAGGATTGGGCCACAAGAAATCTGATGTGGTTCAACAAGGACAAGTATAGAGTCCTGCACTTGGGACGGAAGAATCCCAAGCATTGTTACAGGCTGGGGACCAACTGGCTAAGTAGCAGTTCTGTAGAAAAGGACCTGGGGATTACAGTGGATGAGAAGCTGGACATGAGTCAACAGTGTGCCCTTGTAGCCAAGAAGGCTAATGGCATACTAGGTTGCATTAAGAGGAGCATTACCAGTCGATCCAGAGATGTGATTAATCCTCTTTACTCAGCTCTGGTGAGGCCACATCTGGAGTATTGTGTCCAGTTCTGGGCCCCCAGTTACAGGAAGGATGTGGATGCATTGGAGAGGGTCCAGCGGAGGGCGACCAAAATGATTAGGGGGCTGGAGCATATGACCTATGAGGAGAGGCTGAGGGAGTTGGGTCTATTTAGTCTGCAGAAGAGAAGAGTGAGGGGGGATTTGATAGCAGCCTTCAACTTCCTTAAGGGAGGTTCCAAACAGGCTGGCGAAAGGCTGTTCACAGTAGTGACAGATGGCAGAACAAGGAGCAATAGTCTCAAGTTGTGGTGGGAGAGGTCCAGGTTGGATATTAGGAAAAACTATTTCACTAGGAGGGTGGTGAAGCACTGGAATGGGTTACCTAGGGAAGTAGTGGAGTCTCCGTCCCTAGATGTGTTTAAGTCCCGGCTTGACAAAGCCCTGGCTGGGTTGATTTAATTGGGATTGGTCCTGCCTTGGGAAGGGGGCTGGACTTGATGGCCTTCTAAGGTCTCTTCCAGCTCTATGATTCTAAGATGCTGGCAAGGGATTTGATATTATAAAGTGTAAATGTTTCTTTTTAAAAAATTGATGACAGCCGTATTAATATATGAATGATTAAAGCATTTCTATTTGTTTTGAAATACTCAGCACACTGTGTATTACATCTTATTCTTGGGGTCATGGCTAGTTCACATGACTGATTTCAAACTTGTGGCCTACTCACTAGCCTTGGTTGCCCATCACTGATGTATAGACTAATGTAAGAAACTTCACCTTTAACCTGATGGCCTGAGAGAGGCAAATCCATAACACAGGAGTCCAGACTCACTGAAAACTATTCATTAGATGTCAGCTTACCTACGCTGCAACTATTTTCCCTGTAAGCCAAATTACAAAGTTTTATCAGTAGAAGAGAAGGTGGGGAACACAGTGGAATGAGATCTTTGCAATTCTAGATTCAGTAAATAACATCTATATTGTAAAAGGCTTAGAAATATCAAGGTAGGAGTAGTTTGGAAAGTGAAAGCTCACAGTCCCCCCAATTAATTCCAAACACAAGCTACATGCATAGGCATTGTAGTCTCAGAAAGATATCTGCTTCTGGAGTCTGGTTTTACTACCTCCATTCATTCCAAAATAACCCTATTAAAACTTCAGCCTACTCCCTAACTCTTTCTTCCTACAGGACTTGTCTCAAACTCTAGCTGCCAGAGGGTTATGACATCTCCAGTTCAGTACGGAGCCATGTCTGCCCCAGTGCCTCAGCAACAAATAAACTTGCATCTCCCTGCAGAAATCTAATACCTGTCAACAAGGTATGCAAGCAAGAGCATCTTGTCACCCTGTTACTGTATATTTTCACTGCAAATATGGATGTTCCTCTTTAAGTATGTTCTTATATATTTTATCATCTTAATTTTTATGTTAACTGGACATAATTCTTTTTTAAACAATAAAATGTAATGTTGCTAGAAGATAAAAAGAATCAGAAATGAAATATTTAGTAATTATGATACTTCCTTCTGCTCTTCATATTGTTAAGCATCATCAACCACAATGTACTGAAAAAGGATGAATTTCTACAGTCATGATACCAGTGATATAATCAGAAAGCACATTTACCCTTCTCCTCAACTTTGATTCCAACACGTGTTTATGATCATGATGGCCCCATATTAACAAAGCATTTAAGAATGTACTAAATTCCATCATTTTTCAATGAACTCAGGACCATTATTCAAGGATTCATTCAGCACCTAAACACATAATTAATTTAAACCACAAACTTATGTTCTTTACTAATATGGATGTACTACTTTACTAATACAGATTGGGGCCTCAAAGGGCACATTTATTAGTCTTCAAGTGAGTTGTTTTTAAATACACTTTTCTCTATGTATATCTTGATGGTCATTACATTTTTTCTCTTGCTTTTCAGTGAGAAGGAAGGCAATATTTAAATATATTTATCACTTAAATATAATTATTTCAAGCATAATTATGATTGATAAAGCATGATTTTCTCTCATGGGACCATAGATTGCCTTTGATGCTCACACTGTATTCACTATGACAAAACAGTGTTTTGCTCAGCATACAGTATATAAACAATGTATTGACTTAATGCAGGAAAAAATTATTGCAGAGTTTATAAAGTCCTTGGTGAAACTCGTTTTTGGAAACTGCTGCTGGAAAAGTTAATCCTTTAAAAAAAAAACAGAAATTCTCAGTATTCAATGGGGGAACTCAATATTTCATATTCAAAACTTGCATTTGCACATTTAGATCTCACAACATAATACAGAAAAGCTACTTTGCATATTATTTTTTTCATTTGCATGTCTCATTATCTGTTTGCGTCTAAGTAGCCATTTTGTATTTTCAGAATGACATATTTTAAAGGTGCCCTTGAGGAAGCCTACTCAAACATTGGCCTAAAATGCCTATTTTTCAATGACTCGAACACATCCCATGAACACTTCAATACTAATGCATTAAGTGAATATCATTTACTCTTCTTATCACTTGTGAAAGTAATCTTAACTTTATTTCATAGGAGATATATCCCATTATATCACCATCACACAGGCTCTAAGTCGAGGTAGCGCATCCACATTAATGGAGCCTGCCTTGGACTAATTTTAAGGCATTCCCCCCCCTTGAAAATGCTATTTCCATTTTGTAAAATTAAGTTGAATTTAGTTATTTCAAAATAGTTTTCTAGTGTAGACATGGCCTTAATGAGCTACTGCTGAGGTCATATCGACCTGTGTACATGGCCACCTAAGGCATCATAAATGCCATTTAGAAGAGAGATGGGCAGGTGCACAACTCCAGATTTAGTTAATCGGCCTTTGACATCAGAGTCAAATATAAGGGAGGATTTAAAAATGGGTTCAGTGGCACCCATAGAAATCATGAAGCCAAGGGTGCAAAGTCAGGCAAAAATATTTCTCTAGGCCCAGTGCAGAAGGAAGGCAGGGACTGGTTTGGAGAATGAGCCCACCCTGCATTGACCCCCCCCCCTCCCCGAAGCAATCCCACTCCTGCAGGGGTGGGCTCAGCTCCCTACTCCAAGCATTATGTTAGGATCCTGACAAGAACAGTCAGGCCCAAGAGTCAAATCAGGGTCAAACATGAGGAAACGTATAAAGAGAAGTTCATGTTCCAGTCCAGAGCTGAACCAAGGATCAAAGTCCAAATAGGTGGCAAAGTCCAAATCAAGCTCGAGAGCATAAAGTAAGTGGTCATCACCAGTATATAGGAGATCATCACCAGTGTATAGGAGATCCCTCTGTTTCAAGAACACTTCCTAGAACTCCCCTTGGGTTTATAAAGGCAGGGAACCAAGAAGCTGCTGGCTGTTAGATCCCTTGAGGTGGAATCTCTCATGGTCTGTGCCCACTATGGACTACAGAGAACAAGCAGATTACAGCTGCTGCAAGGTTGCAGGTGTCCCTTGCCTTGCAGTTCCCAGACAAGTTAGACCTTACACACTGTGAGTTGAAGAGCAGGGTTGAAGTGCTGTTCAGGTGTGGCCTGGAGCTGGGTCCAGACCCATGGGACAGGAGCTGCCATTATAGTTTGAGGGTTGTGTGGGATCACTCTCCAAAACAGCCCTTCCCCCCGGCTTCCACTCATTACCAGGCCTGGGTTATGGAACCAGGGCTCTTTTCTGGTGCTTACATGAACCCAAACATGGGGGGATAGTCAGAAAAGACAGTTGATTTGTTTGGA
The DNA here is from genome assembly GCA_019425775.1 of Rafetus swinhoei. Classification (NCBI taxonomy): domain Eukaryota; kingdom Metazoa; phylum Chordata; order Testudines; family Trionychidae; genus Rafetus; species Rafetus swinhoei. The sequence continues at coordinate 163,749,466 of CM033424.1, forward strand.
AAAGCAGGAGTCAAAACCCATGGAGCTTCTGTTTGAGCTTGCACAACACTGTATGCTTCACTATTCGCAAGCACAATTTTTATGTCTAATCACTTGTTATTACACATGATAATTTGCATACTAATTGGATAAAAATACAAAGCACAAATAGTTTTTGCATGGACACATTCCATAATATACGTATGTGATTCAATGTCTGTTAGGTAAATTGAAAGCTTCCCATCAACTCCAATGGGCTTTGGATCTCATTTTATATGCACAGGTAAGTGCACACCATCTATTTTTGTATGGTGTTTCAAACATATGAGTTAATGCTGCTTTGAAACACAGGCCTTTCATCTCCTTGGAATAGCAGATTTTTTCCCCTTGTTTTTGGCCAAACTAGGGCTGAGGCAATATGCCTGTTTTAGTATGTAGAAAAAGTATTCTCCTGATGTTACCACCAATTTATAATAGATTAGCAGAATATTTCTTATAAATGTATTCATTCACAAATTATATAAAATTCATTCATTCAGCTACAGTCACCTACCATGTTGTGTACAAGTTTAATGTTAACTGAACATTTTAAAAACAAATTGCTTGTTGGTTTCTCTTTTGAGTTTTAGTTTTAATGCAGAAGAACTCTACAAAGACAGAGGTACATGGTTGGCAGTGCCAAATTCAGCAAAACACTTAAGCATGTGATTACTTTTAAGCATGTGCGTAAGCCCCATTTACTTCAATGAGACTTATACAAGGGCTTATCTTTAAGTACATCGATAAACAGAGAAGGGGATTATTCATTGCTTAAAGCTGAGCTCAAGTTTAAAATGTTTTGCAGCATTGGCTGGCCTAAGTCCTTTAAATTTTCTCCTTGTATTTACAGAATATGAATTAAAGAAAGGAACATAGTTATATGTAATACAATACTAAACCCCCTTTTTCTCATGTTGAAGCATACCAGATTTCATGAAAACATTTATTCTGTTTTCTTCTCAGCAGTAGAAGATACTCCCAGACACCATCTGAACAGACGTTCCCCCATCCTCACACATACAATATTCATTCTGAGTTAGACAGATATCTCCACATGTTTTTTTACCATCCTGTAAATAAAGCTTTCTGTATCATGACAAACTTTGTAAGGGGACATCACAGTCCTATTTTATGTTTTTCTTCAGACCTCCCTCACTTTCCCCAGCTGAGGATAGTGCAGGAAGACAAGAATAACTTGAAGACAAAACACATTTTTCATGTATACACAACTAAATACAGCACTTCATGTTTTCAGTCTCTTGTAAAACAGGGGAAAAGAAATGCTGCTTCAGCAGAAATAGTGAAATAGGTGAACACACAAGCATTCACGTGTATGACTTTAAATGCAGATTAAATAGTGAGACATTCTGTGCTGAACTAACTTATGTTGATCATAAACAGCCACTGAAAACAAATTTTAGCTGGGAGAGGCAATTCTTTCACATTAGGGTTGTGTTTACCTGGAAATACATGACCCAAGAGGTGACCCTACGAATAGGTGTATCAGGTAGACACGTTATTTTTTAATGAGACTATTAAGATTATCTTTCCAGTTCACACAACCACCACCTTCTTCTTGCCATCACATCCTTAAACTAGGTAAAGAAGTGAAAATGCACTAAATTTGGATTTTCCATGTTACTTTTTGTCTTGTGATGACCTCTCCTGGTAGAGCTGTTCATTAGCCATGATTCAAGCACGGAGAGAGTTTTGATCCCCTTTCTGTTAAATCTTGACAAGAAGTATACAATCTGAAGAACTTTTTGGTGAAGTTTTGAAAAGATATCAACCAAACTAAAAAGCAGATGGGTACAGGGGAGGGTTATGGATAATATTGCATTAGTTTCCTGTATCCCATGCATGCTTATTGTACAAACACCAGACTCATGTTCCCCCAATTAATCTTTGGGTTTGGTTTATGTTTATTTTCAAACTGACACAGAGGTGGTCAGATTAACTGACAGGTATCATTTCAGTGAAATAGGGAGACTTAGTGAAAGTGCAGAGAAAATGAAAATTTGAGATACAATCTGCTCTGACTAGTGAAACTAGATGGACAATGAAAACTCAGGGTCCAATTCTGCTCTCACTGAAGCTAATGGGAATCCAGTATTTATTTTCACTGAAGAAGAATCAATAAGGGGGTAATGGACACCAAACTTATAGTCTGCTTTCTAGAAAAAATACAAGAAGATTTATACTCATGTTTCCCCAATAGTGAAACACTGGAGGATTTCTTAAACACTTAGTAGAGCGGAGCAGAGTACAGTAAAGAAATTGTTGGATGGAAATTAGTTATATACTAAAATTATAAATATTCCTTTTATTTCAAAAAGTCCATACATCCGCCAAAAATTTCCATTATGTCTATCCAAGCCAGAGCCAAGAAGAAAACAGAGGCAACTGGCTTCTCTTCAAAGAAAAAGTGTGGTCATCAATTCAATTTACAATTAGCTGGAGACAACAGAAATAAAAGACAAAATAAATCAGCTTGTATACCAAAATGTGCTATAGAATATCCAGTTAGCCAACAGACATCATGATTTATAAGTACCAACTCTAGAACCATTTCACTAGCACTGGGAATGGCAAGTATTATAATGTTTCTGAACAGAACTGAATGCATTTTTCATATGTTATCATGTTCATCATCTTGCTACTAATACTAAGGGAGACTGATATCGGATTGTAGCTATATTTCCATTGCCTATAAACCAAATCACATTTCACTTTTAGTGAATCAGAAAAAAAGTGTGAACTCTATACTCTTCATAAGGAGTTTTGTACGTACAGCTCTTTCATATTACTACACCGTAGATACTCAAAAATCTAGAATAATGAAATATACATCAGTGAGTTTTTAATTCTTGTGATAATGGTAAGTATGCTTTTTACCTGCCCTGATTTTAGAAGTATTTTATTTAATAAAAACTTATCAAACTTTTTCTAAGGTTAAACATGATTATTGTGTAATCTAATTGTATGACAAATTTTAAGATACTGTATGTTGTCTCTAAAATTAAATTTGTAGCAGAACTATGAACATCGGCTATGGCATTACAAAATACTTATTACCTACAATTGCGAGGGAGTTTATATCCCAAGAACAGAATGATGGTAACCCAAGTTATTATGCCTTTTTATGAGTATTCCAGTTATGAACAATGACCTATTACTGCGTACAAAGAAATCACATTCAGAACATAACTGAGATGAACAATCGAGTCAAAAGTAATAATCTTCTGTACTGGTATTGCTCCTGAGGGAAAGGGGGAAATAGCAGAAGACTATAGTTTGAGAGACTTAGGATAAGGCAGAGTGTGTGTTTTTTTTATCTCTTTGGTTAAATATATACAATGGTCTCAAAACTGACCTTATGAAATGGGAGGAGGGACAGTGAGTCAGATCAGTACAGTTGTATTCCAGATCCAAAACGTAATAATAGTTTTGTTCAAACCCAGAAAAAGGAGAGAGATCCACTCACACCTCGGTTCAATGTATACATTCCAAAACAATTCACTGCTTGATCAGTAAAACTGTCACACACCCCCAAATGTACCTATCCATAAAAAACAGGCTGATTACCACAAGTCTCCTGCTCCCGCTAGCACCGCAGATCCTTTTAAAATGCTACACATCATTTCAGTATCTATTTCACAAATAACAGTCAAATGGCACGCTCTCTGCATCAGGTAGAGAAAGAAAACTAAATACTTCATACTGGCCTCTACCTGTTCATATTTTGCTGCAAACTAACAGCTCATTGCAACATTAACGGTTTGATGCTTCCTTGGAAATCAACGAGTGCACTGTCATTACTGGCAGCAGGATGCGGTCCTATTACAGGTGCTTTTGCTCTCTTAAGTTCAGCATTTCATCTGCTGTTTTAATCATTTCGCTGGCACTTTTCTCACTGTGAGGGCAATGGCTGGTCAGCGACAGCACAACTTCACTCGTTCTGTGAAGCAAAACTTCACTCTCAAGATACAGCATCTTGCCTGAGCTCCCTCCCGCTCTCTCCGTCCCCCCAAACACCAAGTGTTTATTCTCCGTTTACGGCCCCCCCCCCCCCAAAAAAAAACACTGATTGCGAAATTTGCCCACGTCTCCCCCTTTCCTGTCCCAGTACGTGCAGATCCCGATCCCAACCCAACTCATCCGGAAGAGAATGTCAAGTTCACACTGCAGACCCAGCCAGCTCTCCTGTAGCAGTTCCCTACTCCCCCAACTTTCACCCTCAACTACCACCAGCATCGCCCAAATCAACTGCCCCGACGACAGGCTGAGCAGAGCATGACCAGGGGCGCGCACAAACCAAACAAGCCCCAAACACCGAGAAACCTCCCTCCGGAGTCACCGTGGGAATCTGGATGCGGAGCGGAAAGTGGGCAATGTTCTTTTAAAGAGGTACTTACGGGATGCAGGGAGCGCAGTCCTGGCTCTGCAGCTGATGCTGCTGAAAATCCAGAGGAAGAGGGCTGCCCTGCAGCCGGCTCGGGGAACCATCCTTCCCTGCCCGGCTCCCTTTACTCCAAAGGTCAGCCGCGGAATAGCTGCTTTTCCTCCACTTTTCCCTCCTTCCCTCTGTCTTTGATCTGAGCAGGCAACGGAAAAGAGAGCGCGGAGCAGGGCTGTAGAATCCGACCCCCCTCTTCGCCTCCTGCCTCTGGGTCTGGAGCAGCCCAGGATAAGTCCCAATACTTTTCTTCCCCTTCTTGCTGTGCGCGCGCCTCCCTCGGACCAAAAATAAGCGGCGAGCGGTGGGGGGAGAGGAAGAGAAGCCGAAGGAAGTACCAAGGAGCAGGGAGGGAAAAATAATAAAAACACTCCAAAATTGGGGGGAGGGGAGCTAACAGGGAGGGAAGGGAGCAAAGACGTTGGTGTTGCCAATGCTGCTGCTGCTGCTGCCACTGCAGCTGAGCCTTTCCTTCTGCATAGAGCGGCGCTGCTGTGAGACGCTGCCAATCGCCTCCCAGCCCGGGTATATATATAGCCCGGTGCACTCGCACACCCAGACCCGCACGCTCCCGGGCGCGCGCGCGCGCACACACACACACACAGCCACAGCCACAGCCACAGCCAGAGCGGCTCCCGCTGCAGAGGAGGCGGCTCCGAGCTTCCCTGCTCCTGCACTTGTCTCCCAGCAGGAGCAAACACCGCCGCCACCAGCCGCCGCCGCCGCGGCTGGCACAACCCAACCGGAGAGGGGAGGGGAGGGGGAAGCCGTCCCTGCCCTCCCCTCTGCTTCGCTTCCCTCCCCCGGCTCCTCCCTCCTCCTCCGGCCCCAGCTCGCTCCTTCCCGGGCCTGCTTCTCGGGGCAAAAGCCAAAGGAACTTGCGCCAGGCGCCCGGGGGAGGCACGCAGAGGTGAGGCGAGGCGGCCGCGCTCAGCCCCGGGGGTGGCTGTCCATGGTGCTGAAGTGGAAGCGCGCCGCCTCCCTCCCTCCCGGCCTCCTTTTCCTTCCCCGGGCCAGGACAACTGAAGGAGGTGGCAGCCCTCCTCGGCCGCCTTGCCCCTTCCCGCTCTGCTCCCCTTCGCGTGAAGATGGTACAGGCTCGCTGTGCTCCAGCCTCCCGGGATCCCCAAGCAGGCCGGTCTTCCGAGCGGTCCTAATTCTGAGGGGCTGAGCAACACCCCGCCTGCCAAAGAGCTGGGAGGACTGCAGAAGCCTCCAATGCAGATGTTTTCATTGTGGAATTACCCAGCGCTTAATTTGTGCCGGGCTGAGCCCCAGCCCCTCTAGGCTTGGCAATTGAGAGTCCTGGAAGCTCTGTGCTTGCTTCATCTGTTCTCACTGTTTAAAAAAAAAAAAAAAAATTGGTGGATCCCCAGCATCTCTTTCCTTATAAATTAAACACTGGAACTGACACACATACTCTCTCACTCTTTCTCTGTGTTAAAGTAGCATTAAGGTTTTGCCTGAAATCAACCACTGTGGAAAACTGGCAATGTTAGAGCTCTACGTTTTACACGGTTTAAAATGCTGCTCTCCCATTTCCAGTTCTCCCCTATCCTCTGCTCAATGCATAACCAAACTGAACTAAAAGATACTACTTTCTAGACAGAGTAGAAAAATGGGCAGGCAGATTATTCATGCTTTAACTTATGGGACACGGAAAAATTAAATCATTCATTCACCAGATATTATTCTACGGGCTCTAGAAAAGGGTGAATAATGGTTGGGAGCAGGGGGGAAACAGAGGGAATGGAGAAGTTATTTTTACATCCTTCTGTGAATAAATTATCAAAGCTAAATTATTCACCCAGTAGTACCAGCATTTGCTGATACCTAGCAATTTCTTAGGCTGCCACTTCCCTTGGAGCATTTTGAAAATTCCAGCTAATGCCCACTGACTTTCAATAGGTGCTGTGTGCCTAAATCTTAGGCCCTTTGATAATCCCATTCTTAATTTGTATACATAAATTATGGTCTGCAGAGACAGCTGATGCCTAATAGTTTGAGCACAGTACCAGGGCTAAGGAATTTCTTAGCTCAGGTATAAGCCCGGATACAAACTTTAACATTTCTGCCAACCCATTCCCCCATCAGTATAAAACTGTGATGTTTTACTTTTATATATACATTTGTAAATACAAAATTCTTTGCAAACATAATTGAATTAATTCAAGAACATCTTTCTTTGCAAACATAATTGAATTCACAAACATATACGTAACACACATGAATATCACAACTCTTAGAGAAACTCTCTCAATGTCCTGCAACTTCCTGATCCTTACACCTTGTATAGACAGCTTTTATATTACATAATTTTAGGCATAGGAAAGTTTGTTGGGGGAAATAAAATAAACATTCATCCAACATTAGAGAAATTCAAGTTGAATCTCTTTTTTGAAGTTTTATTACCCTTCCCCTGCTTCAAAACTCATTTTTCACTAGTTCCTAGCTGGACCAGAAGCAGAAGGACTAATAATACATCATGAGTAACACTGCCTGTTTGTATCTCTGGTAAAAAGGAAAACACCAGAAGTCTCACGAGTCAGTTCCTCAAGATTTCTACTCTAAGACCCTGTAAACCTTTAAACTCTGAGTAACCCTTATTACTCAGAGGAATAATTACACTGAAGCCATTGGGCCAATTGTCATGAGAATGGTAAGAAAAGCAAACATCAACCCTTCTGAGAGTTAATGCACCAGTTAATGCAGTATTCATATTAAGTCAAATCCTGACCTCAGTGGAAGTTACAGGTAACTGTAACTGTGTATTATTTCCTCTATTAACACTACATTGCACTGGAGCACTTTCATCAGAGATTTTAAGGACATGTTAAAATTCTTCACCAGTACATACTAAAGTAAGGTAAAACAGCTTTTTAAAATATGGTTAGTTAAAACCAATTCTATTAAAGGAAGACCATCCTTCACAAAAGGAAGAATTTGACTATATCTTAACAGTAATGGCAGAAAGTTTCTTCATGTTTTGACACCTTGAGAAGTCTTTTAATTGTTCGCTCCCTCCAATCCCCAAATGGAACAGCTCCTAATTTAAACCATCTAGTAACAATGAAGGAATGTTGTAATTTTGTTTACTACAGCCACATCTAGAGCACACAAGGCAGTTAACTTTTTCCAAAATCTTTCACATAAACTTAAAAGTCCTAATTTATTTTAGAGAGAGAGACACACACACAGAGAAAGCCTTTAAGATATTCAGAAGTTTTAAGTTTTACATCAGTGAACAGGAGATGAACAGTCATGACCAGTTTCTAGAGGAGGATTTGAAGGTCAGTAGTTAGAGTCAGAGTTATAGCCAAAATCAGAAATCACACTCAAGAAGTCAGAGCAAAAAGCCAGGTGCCAAAGCCAGAAATGAGAGTTAAAGGACCAGGTTACCTGAAGGAGTGTAAGACAGGGCCTAGGCTAGATCCAAGGCAGGATCAACACTGGGAACAAGTAGCTGTGATGCCTATCATAAGTACAGAAACATGCTTTAAGCAGCCAGTGTTGCTGCTGCTGCTGGGCTGAAGATATGATTGCTGACTTTTCTAAACAATCAGGCAGTGTAGCCCAGCGTACTGCAGAGCCTGGCTCTGCTGGAGACCCTTATTCCAGACACTACCATTCAATGCATTGAATTGAAATATATTAACACCTAAAATCATAGAACTGGAAGAGACCTCTGGGGTCATCAAGTCCATCCCCTGCACTCATTGTAAGACTAAGTACCATCTAGACCATCCTTGACAGGTGTTTGTCTAATCTGTTTTTAAACATCTCCAATGATGAAGATTCCATGACCTCCATAGGCAATTTATTCCATGGCTTAACCACTCTGACAAAGCTTTTACTCATGTCCAATCTAAACTTCCCTTCCTGCAAATTAAGCCCATTGATTCTTGTCCTGTCTTCAGAGGTTAAGAATAATTTTTCTCCTTCCTCTATGTAACAACCTTTTAGATACTTGAAAACTATTATCATGTCTCCTCTCAGTCTGCTCTTTTCTAGAGTAAATAAATTTAATTCAATCTTCCCTCACAGGTCATGTTTTCTAGACCTCGAATGATTTTTATTTCTCTTCTCTGGACTTTCTCCAATTGGTTCACATCTTTACTCAACTGTGGCATACAGAACTGAATATAATATTCCAGCTGAGGCCTAACCAGCATAGAGCAAGTTAGAAGAATTACTCCTTAGGTCTTCTTTACAACACTCCTGCTAATGCATTCCAAAATGATGTTTTCTTTTCTTTTCTTTTTTTTTTTTTTTTTTTTTGGTAACAATATTATCATTGTTGACTCATATTTAGCTTGTGGTCCATTATGACCTCTAGATCCCTTTCCACAGTATTCCTTCCTGGACAGTCATTGCTCATTTTGTATATGAGTAATGGATTATTTCTTCCTAAGTGGAGTACATTAGATTTGTCCTTATTGAATTTCATTCTATTTACCTCAAACTATTTCTCTACTTTGTCCAGCCTGAAGGAATGGTGAAGAACCAATAGTGACTTATAGCACAAGTATAGGCTAAAATAAAGAATGATTCTCAAAAGGTAACAAGGAGAGTCACGATTTATTGAAGGCAAAAGTCTCAGGAAGGCCTGTCTCCCAAAGATCACAGAGCCTCTCTGTTCTTCAGCACAATACTCATCACGACCTCAATAATAAAAGGAAAATCATGATCCATGGGTGACATTCACCTGGAGACTATAACTAGATTCCTAAGGGATAAAAAGCCCTTGCTGCACACAAATAATTTTGTTGAATTTAATGGGAATTGCACATACAAGCATGTATTGATGAGTGAATAGATCTTTCTGAATTTACTAGGGCTGTCAAGAATTGTCTGCTAAATGGAATTAATTCTGAACAGAGCTATAGATACACAGTATAGGAATGATAAGTACAAAACCAGTATCAGAAATCTAAAAAATGCAATTAAGAACTGTAAGTATTTGTTGAGGCTAAATGTGGCAATCTTTTTCAGGACACCCAATGAAGGCAATGGGAGTTTGGCTGAGTGAGGCTGCAGTAGGAAAATGAAATAAAGTATCTGAATCTGTATGGGGGAAAAAACCCTTTGCTTGGTTATCCTTACCAACATGATTAATTTTATTTATATATTTCTCTTTTTTGTATTTTTGGTTACCAAGAGCCCCTTAAATGTCAGACAATTATGAAAATGATCAATATCTGAATTCTACACCAAATATCTGTGATGCAAATTTAAATGCCTCACAGGAAAGATTTATGTAACATATTTCAACCTGTGCTCCAAGAAAACTATGTTTATATGCATAGAATTATTGCTCTGTATGAGTGTAAGGTCTTTTATGAAAGATCCTTTGGGTATATTAATACATAGGGGTTTCTCACTAGGATTACCTATTAAGAAGAATTTTTATCCCTCGGTATGTAATTTTATGGCCAAAGTTTTCGAACACCAGAATCTAGCATGAGGTTCATACATTAATGTGCCCAGATTTTCAACAATGCTGAGCCTCCATTTATTTCAAGAGCAGTTGCTGAGTACTCTGCACTTTTCAAACTCCAGCAGCTTATTCAGAAGATTAAATATGGGTTTAGGAACCTGCCTTTAGACTCCTATTCTGGAGAATCTTGATTTACTCATCATAAAGGGTATAAAGCAGGTTCTGGTATAAGAAAAAGAATCCAAAGTCACATGTCTCATGGACAGAAACTAGGCCTGACCCTCTGCTTGGTTTTCATATTTTGAACAAAGAGAAAGTTTACTCATGATATTAAATCTTGCTCTATCTTTAACACAACATCCAGACATTCAGCTACTATCTGGCAGTTGTAGAGGTACTTGTTTTGCACAAATTTCCATGTTTGAGGCTAACTTGCACTGTATTTTGGTTGACCAGAAAGCAAATGTGAAAAATCAGGATAATAAACATTATTTTCAAATTGCCCAAAAAAATTACATTAAGATTGCTTTCCAGATTTGGGATGTTGCCTGGCATTCTTTGAGCATCTAGGGTGAAAACCTAGCACCAAAAGGAGTTTTGCTATTAAGCTCAATTTAAAAAAAAGGGATTTTACCTCTGTATCTTCACATACACAGGCATTTTGGGTATATAAATAAAGCATTATTGAGACTTGTTTTAAAAAAAAGCAGTGAAGCCATTATTTATTTGCCAAGCATCTAAAATAAATAAACTTCCGTGTTCATAATTATCCAAACATAAAAGCATCAGTGTAGCCAGACATGAACCCCATCTTGTTTCCCTCCCCCCCCCCCCGAGAGCAAGAGAAAGGCAGTCAGCCTTTGATGCCCTGGGAACGCAGGTGTGCTGCCTGTCCCTGACTCTACCATAAACAGAAACCAGACAGTAAATGGGCTAGCTGACGACCCGGGGCCTCCCGTTGCCCTGATGGCTAGTACCAGTAATTGACACGCCTGCACTGTCCCAGGAGAGGAATCTTCGCCCATCACATACTAGAAGTGCCCATTGTCTGCATTTTCCCAGGTGTGAATTATGCTTTGCACGCTTCGTGGGAAACTTGGCATTCAAAGCCATTTTTCCTAATTGGCCACTTGAGACCAGGAAGAAGCCTACGTGACCCAAGGGGTATAAAGAGGGGTTTAGTAGCCCACCCCATTTGAGCTCTAATCATCTATACCTGCTGGCAGGTATTGATTGTCTCCCGAGGTCTGTGAGACGCCCAACCTCACCCTACTTCTTCCCGAGGGATTGAGAGAAAGACGCTGGCCACGCCAAGTCTGGAACGCAGGGGTGAGAATATATACCTGCTAGGTGTCTATTTTGCATGCATTTAATAAGAGCTCAGAGAGCCAAAAGGGTTTCATGGTACCTGTAAGTGACTTTTGTTTTAAGTGTAATTTCTGTCCTGTCCTTTTGTAGTGGCTGTGTTATCTGTAACACAGCAGTAGCATTAACAGCTAAGTTTACCCTGTAACAATAAAATAGTAACTGTTTAAGCTTTAACCTGACTCCTTCAGTTGCTGTAACAGAACCAAGCACAATTTAAAAGAACTCCAGCCGGTCATAAGGACAGATCCGTTGGGGCGCCCGTCAACCTCTTCCAGGTTGCCCGCTGCTAAGGACCCGGTCCTGGCAGTTGAAGTCTCGGTGTATAAGCTCTCCTGTAAACTTATTGGGCGCCCGTCAACCTCCTCCAGGTTGCCCGCTGCTAAGGACCCCGGTCCTGGCAGTTGAAGTCTCGGTGTATAAGCTCTCCTGTAAACTTATTGGGCGCCCGTCAACCTCCTCCAGGTTGCCCACTGCTAAGGGACCCCGGTCCTGGCAGTTGAAGTCTCGGGTGTATACACACACACACACCACTCACTGCCCTGACCATCGGCTGACAATCAGAGATATTTTCTTGAAAAAATGTTAAAAATAAACCCTCTGTGCTAAAATAGGATTTACTATGTTTAGTTCAGAACACATTTAACAGCTCATGTACAAGCACATGAAAAAGGGGCTCTCTGTTGGGAAACAAGGATATCAGTTTACGTATAGTAAGTTACCTATCAGAAACTGTTGTGATTATGTGGAGAAGTACTCCAAACTAACATAAAAGGGATATTTGAAATGAAAGCATATCTGGAGATTTTTATTTTCATATTTGTAGGGGGGAAAAGCCCTTTCTTAACTAGTGCCTAACCTCCAACATAGAGGCTAAAGCAAGGATCATTAAATGTTCTCATACCATTGATCATGTCTTAATAGGGAGACTGTGTATGAAAATTAGTCATCTAGTAATATGGAAGAGAGCCATCTGAATTTGACCAGCCAGCTGTCTGCAAACAGACAGTGGTCTACAGACCACAACTTGGGAATCTCTTTACTAGAAAATTAGCAAACATTGTAAGTGGCAGTTTTAAAACTGATTAATTTGAAATAATTTGTGTTATCAACTATGTAGCCTCATTATCTACTCAATATGTTTTGGAAGGGATTAGAGGGAGGTTAGCAAAGTAGGTGCATTAGAGTGACTGAAGCATAAAAAGCCATTTAAGTATTTGGATAAATAAATATTTCCTTCATTTTAACATTGTCCACACGTCCATCTCCGTAACTATACTAATCAACTATTGTTGCCTGTCATAAAGAGCATGCAACTCTATAAATACAAAAATACAATAAAATATAATTTACTCTATATTATAATTTAACTAGGGTCAAGTCCCCTCTTTATTGAACCATATTTCAGATTTTTATCCAATTATTCTGATGAGGCACTTTGCTTTGATACATGTGAAGCTATAGCATTGGTTCTCAAAGTGTGGTCCGCCAACCAATAGTGGTTCGCGGCCTCCTCCCGCGCTGCTGCTACAGACTCAGTTTGGGCAGAGGGGTCGAGCCACCTCAGTGCCCACCCCCCGAAGGTGCCATCAACTGAATCCCTGTAGGACCCCACCCTCTGCAGGGCTGGACACCCCGGGGGTCACCCACCCACCCACCCTACCTCACTGTGCCAAGCCTTTGTGTCCCCTCCCCCTCCATTTCCCTGAACCTCCCCTCCACCCTGATCTACTTTGATCCCAGCCCTAGTCCCAGGGGCACCCTGCCCCCATCTCCCTGAACCTCCTCAGCCACTATGCCCCCCAGCTTTAGCCCCAGGTACTCCCTGCCTCCTGGCCAGACATCCTACCCCATGGTTGCTCCTTGCCCCTTCCCTTGCTCCTGCTCACTCCTCCTGGTAAGGCACCCTACTCCCAGCCTGATTCTGCACCCTACCTCCCACCCAGACCTTGTACCCTCACCCCCTTCTGCACCCCACCTCCCTCCCAGATCCTGCACCTCATCCCTATCCTACTCACTGGCAGCCCTGTCTCACACACTGAACCCCTCATTTTTGTCCCCACCCCAGAGTCTAACAGGGTCCATAAATTACACTAATTCTGGAACCCCAGAAAAGCAAAATCTGGCCTATGAGAAGCCCTGAACCTCAGTCAGCCATGTCCCTTCCCCTCGCCCCATGGGGCTGGAACACCAGAGGAGTGAGGTGTCTCTGTTGGGGGCCACATCAGTGAAGGTTGGGGGTTTTTGAAGGAGTTTTTTTGCTTCTCACTTGTGTGGTCCTGTAAAGGGTTCCACTCTTTGGGCGAGCACCCCTTGGTGGCTGAGGGGAATCTTACAGTCTCTACTTGCCTGTCTGTGGGCAAGGCAGCATCCAGTAAGTGGCCAGAGATCAGGCCTCTTCTTTTACTCCCTGGGTGAGGCTTGCAGGGGGGCTTGGGGTGGGGGACCCAGGCCCACCCAGTCCTCTGGGTCCCAGCCCAGGGATCCTATAAGCAGCAGTTTACTTGGAAACTCAGCAGGTCTTAGTTGCTGTCATGTCCCTGGACCACTTCCCTGGGATGCTGTTTCATCCAGCCCTTCTCTAGGGCCTTGTGGTTGAGCTCCCCTTGTCCTGGGTTCTGCAGGGTTGTCTTTGGCTTCTTGGTTAGCCTTCAGCCGCAGGACCTGGCTCGGACCAGGTAAGATGCTCCAGCTCCCACTCAGAGCTGTCCAGAGTGCTGGTGTTCCCCAGTCAGCCTTGAGGTCTGCCTGGGTGACCCTCCAGGAAGGAACTGACAAGTTCTGGCCTAGCAGCTCCTTTTATATAAGCCTGCTGCACCCTGATTGGCTGCAGCAGAGGCTACCCCTCTGTTCTGCTCAGAGGACCTCTCTACTGCTCCTGGCCAGGGTGCTGAAAGCCCTCCAGCAGGGAGGTCAGGCTTGTCCACCTCATTGCAGGTCTCCAACTGATTTTTCTATGGGTCAGGAGCCCCTGACACAAAAAAGTTCCCCACCCCTGCCATAAATAAAGAAAACATTGAAACCTTTTGTGTTGGACATAAATTAATATTTTACTTTATTTAAAATGAAGTTTGATAAATACATGAGAAAGTTAAAATGCTTAATCTGTTTAATAATTTAAATTAAACCATTCTCCCTAGCTGCAGCACTAGCAAAATAGCTTGGGTGTAATTATGTAATTAACAGTGAGTTTCCATTAGCAACTGGTGGTCTGTGGAAAGGTTTCCATTAAGTCAGGTGGTCCACAGACCAAAAAGTTTGAGAACCACTGAGCTATAGTGATTCTCCATTATAAATTAATCACTGCTTATTATGTGTCTGCTTATTACGTAGCGTTGTAAGGCCCTAATCCTGGCATATGGAATAAATATTAATAAGTACACACAGACAAACTAAAGTCCACAGTTTTGCCTTTCTCCAATTTGTCATGTCTGTGTTAATTTCACATGGCTGTAGCTCTTATTTTTTGGAACTTTCCCCCTCTTATAGCTTATAATCTCTGACTAATACACCTTGGCCTAAAATCTCCAAATATATTTTTAAATTTGCTGGTGTTGACAAAGATTGACAAGCATTTTTAACAGTTGGATTGTTAAATAAGGTTTACATAGTCTTTAAGAAGTCAACATAAGCTAAGAAGACATCATGCCTGCTTGTGTATCAGGGAGGCTTCTGAGCTGTGCATGAGCTCCAACAGAGTTTCTCAATCTGGTCTGATCAGACTGGTAGCCTAAGGCTCACTTGGGAGCTACTGTGCCATATGTCTTGTAGAATGTGCTTGTTCACTGATTGCCAACCTTCCTTAGAACCACCATCCATTGCATATTAGACTGAAAAGTATGTTGCCTGTACTGGTGTTTGGTGATCTTGGGGAGGGAGGGTAGCATAGGGAGTGGTCATCAGCTTCCATACAAACTAATTATACCTTGTTATAGAGCCCAGTTATTTGACCTCTGCTCATGCATACTTGTAGTTTCCTGAAGTCAGGCTGTCACTTCATGATGATAACATTTAAAAGGCCACTCTAGATAATTAAAAAAACAACAATAATGGATGGTTTTAAATACATACATTATTCAAGATAAAGTTGCTGCTCAGGAGGCCTCTGTACGTAGATCACAAGCAAGGTAAAGCACTATGGGTGAAATTCAGCTCTTTCCACATAAGCTGGACTAAATGATCTATATGACTGAATTTAACTCCCATCTAAAAGCAGGCTGAATGAGTGCAACACAGTCCTCCCCATTTCTTATTACTGCTCTTTTCCCCTCCTCACTGACATATTCAAAGGATATGTTATGTCCTTTTAGGACAGTATAGACTTCCCTGTGCATGACTACTATGTGCATGACCACAATCACTGAGATATGAACTCCCAGACATGTCTACACTATGCAGAAGATTGACACTGCCTCAGTGGATCTTCCAGGGTTCAATTTACCAGGTCTAGTGAAGACCCGCTAAATCAAACTCAGAAGGCACCCCCACTGGTGCCAGTACTCCTGCTCCCCATGAGGCCTAAGGGAAGTTGATGAGAGTGTTTGCTCCCGTCGGCCTCCTGCTGTGTGGATAGTGTGGAAACTCAATTCAATTGGTTAATCCTAATGCTTACATGCCACCACCACCCCTTGCTGCCTTTGCATTTGTTCCTGTCAGCATCCCACTGTGTGGATTGAATTGAAACTCAATTTAAAATATGTTGACTCTAGCTGCATATCTTAAATCAACCTTCAGCTACTCACACAGCTAGCTTAAGTAGAAGAGTATGGAGAAATGGGGGAGTGGCATGTTTCTCCAAACTTGAAGAGTGGCTTTGTAGTGGATCCTCAGGCACTATTAGTCTATGGCTACAGTGCAACACTATTTTGGAAAATTGGAGTATCCCAAAATAGCTATCCCATGTCTTCACAGCAAATCCATTATTTTAAATATAACAGGCTCACTATTCCGACATCCCTGTAAACCTCATTCTACGAGGAGTTCAGAATAGAGGGTTACTTAGCCAAAGTATGAAATAAGCTATTTCAAAATAAGATCTAAATAAGATATGCAAATTGCATAGCTCAAATTGTGTATTTTATTTCAAGCTACAGTGTAGAGTAGAAGCACCCTTACAGCCTCATGGCTATTCACATGTAGTTTGCTGGACCACTGGAACTGGAGTCAATAATGACCATGTTGGAAAGTACTATGTGACATGCTCTGGCTAATTTTCCCCAGCAAACATGGTCTGAATTTGAAAAGTACTAGTAATCAGAAGCTATAAACTGCTCATCATGGATATCAAGAGAAAATAAAAAATGTTCACAAAACAACTAGCAGAGAACCCAAGAGAATAATTATGTCTGAAGAGACTTTGGACAAAGCATTGATGAGAAAGTTTCAAAGAACAACACATTCCCTTGGGACACCTGCTAGACTACAAACACTGCCTTTTAAATACCTGTTTTTATAATGAGGCCCTTCTGTCAACCCATCTCTCCTAGATGTTTAGTTAGA
Organism: Rafetus swinhoei; assembly: GCA_019425775.1. Taxonomy (NCBI): domain Eukaryota; kingdom Metazoa; phylum Chordata; order Testudines; family Trionychidae; genus Rafetus; species Rafetus swinhoei. The sequence continues at coordinate 163,766,241 of CM033424.1, forward strand.
TGGAAGGACAGGCAACCTCTGTCCTCAGCATGGAAGCTTAGTAATCACTTCTTGGTTTTGGTGGCAAGATACATACAACCCATCACTGACTCCTATCTAGTCCTATACAGATTCTGGCAACATCTGTGGCCCAGCATGATTTTAGTTAGCTGATCCACTTATGGATCCACTTATGGACCAAGTTTCCCATGGTCCCATAAAGTTAACAGTCCCCAGTCCTGGCTCTCAAGTGTTCTGTGCTGTTTTCCCTAATATACCCCTACATTTCTTCTAAGAGCCCAGTAAGAGGTGGAAGTGTTGGTAATGCTGCTAGGTAATATTGTGTTCCCGTGATTCAGCAAATTCTCTGGTTCAGCACTGGTCAAGTCCTGAAGGTGTCAAGCTAGATAGGATCAATCTATACAAGATGAGAATAACAATTGAAAAGTCCTTAGCAATAATAGAATACCTGTTATTTTCAGATGCATTTGGGCACCAGGCAAAATGCATGACTCACACACACAACTCCAGTATAATAAATTCAATTTAGCGTTGTTTTCAGTTGCAATGAATCAGTTCCCACTGCATGGAGTGAACAGGAATTTGTGAGTGATGAACCAAGGGAACTCCCCCCAGGCTCTGACCAGTATTTGTATGCTGTTCAAAGAGCATACAAACCTCCTTCCATTTGTAGCTCATGACAAAATCCCCATTGACTTCAGAGTGAGCAGCAGTGGTCCTATGATCTTTCAGTGTGTATTTGTTTTTGCTGCTATCCCCATGCTCTGCTTTGTTATAACATTTGCAGAAAACGTTATTTGATGATGACTGGCCGGAGGGGACACGATCAGTGATCATGTTATACTCCCTGTCAGTACCTAGCCCTTGCTGGGGAAGTTAATGATCCAGCCAGCAGACCAAATTCAGTGATGAAACCTCATCATGTGCCACCTGAGGCATATTGTATGTACACTATGAAGATGAAGACTGACCAGGTCTAAGGAAATTTTGAACAGGCTCAGAAGTTCTTTGGTTGAAGTTCTTCTCAAAGCAGGTAAATTACTGTACTGTGGAGTTCTGTTACAAAGACTGTACAAATCAACCTGAACAACTCCTCCTTGAACAACTCTACACTACATGAAGCTCCATAAAACAGCAAGATTTCTAAACCAGAAATGTGCAAAGAAACAATCTCCATTATGCAAGGAGAGAGAAACTTCTACCATGTTTCTGTTCCAGATGAGATCAGTCAGCCTAATATTGGCTGTAACTGACACCCTCACAAGCTGAAACATTTTTAATTGCTGGTGAGTGGAAAATGTGAGAAATTGTTTCCTGCCTGTGAAAACAAATGTCATAATAATTTTCACTCAGATCCTTAAAGCCAAAGGCTCCCTAATCAGTGAAAGCAAGGGTAAACATATCATCAGAATTGGGAACTGGATTTAAGAAAGAAAGAATTAATCTATGCACATAACTAATGTAGGAAGCTTACTGTTTTATGGATGCACATATAGTGCTCAAACATAATTATCTAAACAGGAAGAGAGGAAGATGGATAAATGAGTCTTTGTAACAGAAATAACTTCAGTAAAGAATTATTGAATCTGTTCAAAATTTCTATTTAAACTCAGAGCATCAACCAAACCATTTGTGTTCCACAAATACTACAGAAGGAAACAGTAGCTGAATAACCTGTCTGGGCACTCATTAATGGATTTAAAAGCAGGCATTCTGCTGCAAAGGAATTTCACCAGCCAATTACCAAGACAGAGTGTGGAACTGGCATTTATCTGCAAATTTGACACTGTTTCCCTGGGCTTGAACAAAGACATTAACTAGATGTCACACTATAAAGCCAGCCTTCCCTGTATTTAACACCTCATTTTTACATCAAAAGCTATGTATGAGACACTTCCAGTCCATTTAATTAGCCTCATTAACAACGGTCCTACAATTGACAAGTACCTTTCCCCAGACCCCCCTTCTTTTCCTACTATAAATTCTGGGTTTCTGTTATTCCTCCCCAGCTCATTTGATGAGGTGGGTTTTGCCCATGATACTACATGATATTTTATATATATATATATATATATATATATATATATTAGTTTTTAGGGGTGCCACAGGACTACTCGTTGTTTTCAAAGGGATGTAGTCATACAAGGGGCTTAGCTATTCCTGCCAGATCCACTTAGGGTATGTCTAGACAGCAGCACAATTTCGGGATACTTCTAGTATCCTGAAATAGCTATTCTGTGTCTTTTAAGCAAGCCTGTTATTTCAAAATATAACGGACTCACGATTCTGAAGTCCCTGTAAACCTCGTTCCATGAGAATTAAGGGACTTTTCAGAATAGCAGTTTATTTTGAAATATGCCACTGTATAGACAGCGCCAAATTTTGAAATAAGCTATTTCAAAATTAACTTGAAATAAGGTATGCAATTTGTGTAGCTCAAATTGCATCGCTTATTTCGAGCTAAGGGTGCAGTGTAGATGCAGCCTTAGTTCAAAGAACTAAATGGCTTAACTTCTCCATGCAATCAACAGGTATTTTCCCCCATTATTTTTTACTTGGTCTTCCAACTGCGTATATTTTTGAATAAACTGGGGAACAGGCCTGAGGCTGAAAATTAAAGATTCAACTTACTTCTATTGAAATAAATGGGGAACTTTGTGCCTTTGACTACAATAGCAGCAGGTCGCAATTTAGGACCAGAGTGCGGTCCCCCTTTTCACAAGTGCAAAGAACCTTCTCCCCATTTTGCATGGCCTGGACTGCAGTTCATGCCCTTGGGGTAATTCAGGGAATGCTTCTTTTATCAGGGAAAGAGCGCCTGCCCTCTGCCAAACTCAGAGGCTACATTCAAAGTAAATAGGTTTGATTGATGGTGGCAAAAATTTTAAATGTCAAAATACTATTTTTACAAATGTTATTATAAGGTTTAAAAGATAGCAAACTATTGAGAATTAGAGTATGCAGGTTTGAATTTTAAAAATATATACACTGTTAAAAATACATTATCTGTCCATTTTAAAAATGCATCCACCAAGTTTTTTTCAAATATACATTTATTTTAAAAAGTGATGGGTTGTTCTCCTTTCTGTTTAAGCTCCTTCCGTAACAAAATGTCATGTGTGGAGTGCTGTGAGTTGTTAAAAAACACACACATAGAGCAAAGGTGCACCCAACTGAATGTGATAAGCATGTTTTTCTATAGCCCTCTAGAAATTAGAGCAAGCTAATTTAATTAGCTAAACGTTTTACCTATTCTCACCTGAAATTGCCACTTTCTGGTATGCTGGCTGCAATGATATTTTTAGGTTGGCATACCACTCTACACTTGCATGCAAAAGAGCACCATCTATGCAGTGCTACCTCACATGTATGGTGCATGAGAGCTCACATTGGCTATGTTTACACTGCACGCTTATTTCAAAATAAGCTATTTCAGAATAAAAAATTGTATGTCCACACTACAAATCCCCGTGAAATTAGCACTGAGCTATTTTGAAATAGAGGGTCCACAGTGATTGGCGCCTGAATCACATTTAAAGCCCCCCAGAAGCACTTCTGTCAGGGCATCAGTACAGCAATCACTAACTGGAGCTGTTGCCTAAGGCTAGCTGAGGTTCACGCTTAAAGAGACTCCTCCCCGGACAGTCATGTCTCAGGTTCTTCACCTTTGCCTACCTTCTTGAGGGACAGCAAAGCCTTCTCCCTGCCTACACTGGTTGCCCTTTCAGACACCACAGCACTGCTGCCATGGAACTAAACCTGCCTCCAAGTAGTCGACAGCTCTTAGACCTCATGCTGCACCTCATGGTACAGTTACTGCAGGCTGCCCGCGCGGCCCTGAAGGAACAGGACCAACAGCCTATTGCAGGGCACCTCCTCTCCTCTCCTCTCTCCAGGCACTGCTCATTCAGCAGACCCCACCCGACCTCCCCAGTACACTGTGCACTGCTGCATCTGGCGATGGGACACCAGTTCTGACTGGTGGGACTGCATCGTCATGGAGTGGTGGGACAGCTAGCAGTGGCTCCAGAACTTCTGGAAGGATACTTTCCTGAAGCTGTGCAAGTGGCTAGCCTCTGCTCTCCGGTGATGGGACACCCATATGTGACCCACCATCCCCCTCCAGAAGCAGGTCACCATCGCACTGTGCCAGACAGCTACTGTTCAGCGTGGGGAGTTCAACCATCCAGGTCATGGTCATGCAGATTTGACTCTCTCTTGCTATTGTCACAGGAGGGTGGTAAACTGCTGGAATGGGGTTCCCTAGGGAAGGGGGTGGAGTGGTGGAATCTCCTTCCCTGGAAGGTATTTCAGTCCCGTTTCAGAAAGTCCTGATGGGGGATAGGGCAAGACAGGGGTTGCTCCTGGTGTGCACGGAGAGTGGGGTGGGCTTTGGGAACTCCTGAGAGCCCTGGCAACCCTGTGATTCCCTGCTGTGTAGGGTCATCCTCATGGGTGATGTGGACCCCATCATCGCCAGCTTTGCCGCGTTGTGCTTCCCCAGCTGTGTGGGGGAGGCATTGATGACACTCATATCCCCATCTGGGCCCTCGACCACCGGACCTCCAGTTATATCAACTGCAAGGGGTACCTCTCTATGGTCCTGCAGGCCTTCATGAACCACTGAGGCCAGTTTACCAACATAAACGTTGGGAGGTTAGGGAAGGCACAACTCCCACATCTTCAAGAACTCCATCCTATTCAAGAAGCTGCACACCAGCACTGTTTCCCCTGACTACATCATCATGGGGAAATGGACATGTTGATTTTCCACGTAAGGGACATAGCCTACACTCTGTTTCCCTTGTTAATGAAGCCCTTCGCTGGACACCTGGACCCCACGAAGGAACATTTTAACACCAGGCTCAGCAGGGCCTGCATCATGGTAGAAGGTGCCTTTGACCGTTTGAAAGGGAGCTTCAGCTGCCTCCTCACCCACCTGGACCTCGGTGAGTGGAATGTCCTCCAGGTGGTGGCGGCCTGCTGTGTCCGCCACAATATATCTGAAAATAAGGGGGAGATATTCCTGTCAGGGTGGAGCGCAGAAGCTGAGCAGTTGGCCAGGGCCTTTGAACAGCTGCACATGGCTGCCATCCAGCAAGCCCATCAGGGGGGCTGTGCACATCCAGGAGGCCCTGAGGGACAGTTTTATACAAGGACTCCTGTGAGACTGTCCCCACAAGGGGCCTCTTCAGTGCCTCTCTGTGCCTTTCCTCCCACACCCCTGCCTTTCCCATCCCTTCCTTTTCCCCTCCCCCCCCTTCTCTCCCTGTTGATAAAATAAACCAGACCTTTTGTTTTGAACCAATAAACTCTATTTTTTGTTTAACTGGGGTAAATGTAACTGGAGAGAGACTCGGTAAAGAACCTGGGAGGGTAGAGGAGGGAGGTGGAAGGGGGAGGAGGGGTGAAAGAGACACTCAGGGATGGAGCTGGGACTAGTGCCTGCCTTGGGTGGTCCCACTGCTTCATGTGTGGGGCCCTCAGAAGCCACAGGCGGGGCTAGAGAGAGGAGCCGGAGGGGTGAGAGCTGGGGTGGGAGCGGCAGCAGGCACGGCCACCAGGTGGTCAACAGCAGTGGTGTAAGCTGCGCACATGCTCCAGGCCTGCTGCAACAGCTTTTGCCAGGTGGTGGGGCACAGTTCCAGGTCAGCCTCCAGTCTGTGGTCCTGCAGGTCCAGAGACCACTTCAGGGCATGCAGGCAGGTGATGTGCTCCCGCTGCAGGTTTTCATGGGGTCGCCTTCACCTGCAGGGTTGGGAGGCTGGTGTGGGAGGTGTAGCTCATGCCTCACTCACAGCTGATCCAGCTGTGAAGAAAAGGAGAAGGGCAGTCATCCCTGGAGACACTATGCATGAAGCCTAGCTGTTATCTCTGAGTCGACACCGAAAGGTCTCGGGTCAGACGAAGGTGATGTGTTTCGAGCAAGGCCATCTGTGGCCTAGACAGTGGGCCTTTTGCTACAGGGGCACAGATGTCCCAGAGGGGAGCCTCACTCTCCCTTCGTCCCGGGGACAAGTAGGCATGGGAAGGTGCAGGCCAGGCCAGGAGCCTGCAGGTGTGAGGGGGCAATAGGGTGGCTGAACTTCCCTCCATGCCATGCACATGCCAGATCTGGCATCGGTGGTGATCCACAGGGAGAGGATTTGTATCCCTGCCTGCTGGGGGCAGGGAGGGTGTTGGGGGAGATGTGTGTGGGTGGCAAATGCTGCTTGCCAGGGATGGTGCTGTTGGGGTCCCCTCCACTTCTTCCCCCTTGCCCTCCTGGCAGGTTCCCCTGGCAGGGGGCCAGTGTCCTCTGCCTCGCCATGCTGTCCCAGAAGTGCATGTTGCCCTGAGAGTGCAGACATGCCCGTGTGCCCTGTGCGGGTTGCTGTGTGTGTGTGTCCATGATCCCATCCTCTCTAGTGGTGGCTTGTAGTGAGGAGGTGTCCCATCACAGTGTCGAGAGTAAGACAGGGCAATCCAGAAACCCTGAGAGCAGGAGCACAAGATTCCTGAGTGCCTCTGCTCCAGACTGGTGCTCCATGTCCATCCACATGCACAGAGTGCTGTGTGATCCCCAGGCCGAGAAGGCCAGGCAAGGAGTATGCAGCCTCTTGCCATCTATCACCTCCTCTCACATGTGACATCTTGGGAGGAGTGACATCTTGGGAGGGGGGTATCGGCTCCAGGGACAGAGTGACCTCCTGGCTAGCAGGCATTGTGACTGTGCTGGCCATCTCCTCCTTTTCATTGTCCTCCTTATCCTCCTCCACAGCCATGCTCTCCAGGAAGCTGACAGCAGGTGTGTCCAGGCCAGAGTCGACAACAAAGGCAGGAGAGGCAACCTGCCCTCCTCCCAGGATGCCATCCAGCTGGGTGAAGAAGTGCCACGTCTGGGGTGCTGCTCCTGATAGGGAACTTCTTTCCCTGTCCTTGGCATAGGACTGGCGGAGTTCTTTTATTTTCATTTGTACCTGGTCCAGAGTGCAGCTGTGCCCCCTCTGGACCAAGCTATCAGCCACCCGGTTGTAGACATCCACATTTCACCATCTGGCATGGAGATCCTGGATGTTGGAGCATTCCCCCCCTCTCCCTCACAGATCTCAATGAGCTCCAGGATCTTCTCATCACTCCACAAGAGCACCCTGCTTTTTTTCCCCCCAGCAAGGGCTTGGGAGGTGGCTGCCTGCTCTCTTGCAGCTGTGGGGGGGCTTGGAGGGAGCATGGGGATCTGCCATGGCAGCAGCAATAGCAATCAGGATTCTGCTGCGTGGCATGGTAAGAAGTGGACCTGCTTTGTACCACAAGTCCTTTCCCCGGTGCCTGTGGCTTTAATGTCTGCAGGGGAAGGAGAACTATAGAGTTCTGACTAGTGTTGACAGAGTGACTACCAGGGCACCTGTAGGAAGCCCTGGAGGCCATTTATTTCAAAATAATTTCAGCTGTGCTGTCTACACACACCCTATTTCAAAATAGCTATTGCAAAATAGGCATTATTCCTTGTAAAATGAGGGTTACAAAATGCGGAATAAGAAGCCCGTTATTTTGAAATTATTTCAAAATAATTGGCTTGCTGTGTAGACACTCACTTTGTTATTTCGAAATAATGCTAGTTATTTTGAAATAACTCTGCTGTGTAGACATGCCCACTGTGTAGAAGACACCATTTTGTTTTAGACAGAGGGCATTTGGGAGCCACACCGAATCAATCTTCAAGTATAGTTGGTCCTAGGGCATGCAATACGTTCATTGCATACACAGATGGCACGCCACAGTGAAGAGTGTCCAGTCTGCTGCACTAAGGCAGGACCAAACACACCTTGACCTTTTCTGACAGGGCCAGTCTAATCTGTTTTTAAAAACCTACAGGGGTTCCACTACCTCCATTGGAAGCCTATTCCTGCACTTAGCTGCTTTTGTGGTTAGAAAGCTTTTCCTAATAGCTAATCTAAATCTCCCTTGCTGAAGATTAAGCCCAGTAGTTCTTTTCCTACATTCAGCAGACATGGCAAACAATTGATCACCATCCTCTTTATAACAGCCCTTGAAATATGTGGACAATATTATCATCCCACTCCCCCCACCTTTCCGCCTTTTAAAAACATTTTCTCAAAGGTCAAGTTTTAAAAATATTCTATCATTTTTGTTGCTCTCTCTGGACTCTTACCAATTTATTCCTTGCCTTTCTTGAACCATGATACCTAGAACTGGACTTTTGATTTTTTACTGCTTAAATATAGTGCTTCACCCTTGTCTTTACTGAATTCCATGCTGCTGATTTCAGAATACTTCTCCAAGTTGTCAAGGTGATTTTGAATTTGAATCATGTTCTCTAAAGCATCTGCAACTCCTCTCAGACTAGGGTCATCCATACATTTTAAAAGCATATTCTCTACTCCATTATCTAAGTCATTGATTACAATATTCAACGGTATCAGACCCTTGCTGGATCCCACTAGATACATCTCCCCAGTTTGTCAATGAATCATTGACAACTATCCTTTGAGTACAGACATTCAATCAGTTTTGCAACTGCCTTATAGCATTTTCATCTAGACCACATTTCCCTTATTTGTTTATGAGACTGTCATGTGGGAGGACTGTGTCAAAAGCTTAAAAAAATCAAAATCAAGATACATTGTCTGATGTTTTAGCTACATGTTTCATATGGAAAGCTGATATAGGTACCAGTTCAGCAAAGTACTTTCTCAACTGATTCACTGAATCAGGAGAACAGTGATAACTCCTGCATTTATAAAGCCCAGAAAATTCACCTCAATTCAAGTTTCATGTCAGTAAGTAAAATTATAATATTCATGTTGATCCTAGTCCCAAAAGACCAGTCACATACCCCAGGCCAATTGCACCTAGGACTCTCACCAAAGACAATGCTTGTAGCCAGTCCTATAGGTTAAAGCAGGTAAATATACACACAAATGAGTTACAGTCTTATGTTTCAAAATAAATAATGTAAGTTGCTGTAATGTGAAAGCTTTATATGTCTTTTAGGCCTAAACCAAGCTAAGCAGCTTGGGGATATCTTGCTTATGCTCAGAAATACTCCCCTCTTCCAATTCCAAGGAACATAGTGATACAGTTGCTTCTGGTCAGGTGCTTTTTTATTCCCTTGTCCCATAATTCAAACTGTGATGGGACAAGTATATGCCCCCTGCTCATGGGTGTTTGTGGAAGCAATCAATAAAATCTTTTGTCCACTGATGTTCCACAATGGTTCATCTGGTACCCATCTTTTGTCGGGCAGGAGATGATCCATCTCATGGTAAACTGAATATTCCATACTTGATAATGCTTCCCTCCTCACTATGGGGTTTCTAGTTTCATAGCAAATGCTTTCTTGGTTACAGACAGTTAAATATTACCTTGTAATATGGGATACACATATTATAAATGAAATTAATGCATTGAGGACCTCACAAGCTTTTCATAAAGTGCAATCACTAAACACATTCTTATAAATTTCAATCCATTTTAACAATGCTCACCCACAGATGAGCCAGACTGGTTTTCTAGTTTTTCATTTGTCAGTGTTCAGTGAGGCCTAGGTGTCTTGGGAGTAGCTGGCACTGGTCTGTCAACATCACATGTGGATACCTCAATTTTATCCTTAACTCCGCCCCTAACTCTTTATTTGATTTTGAGCTAAACATTGAGCCCTGGTCTACACTAGGACCTTATTCCAAAATAACCCCCCCGCCAGGTCAAATTTATAAGTGGTGCATCCACACTACCAAACCCGTTATTTCGAAATAATGGGTCATGAAATTCGAACTCTGTACTCCTGCTTTTCACGAGGAGTAACTCTAATTCAAAAATAGTAATTTTGAAATAACATTAGTGTGGACGCTCTGGTGCCGCTAATTCAAACTCATTGGCCTCCGGGAGGCCTCCTGCAGCTCCCCAGAGTGCTTCCTGGGGCTCTAAATCCGAGGTAACATGTCCACATTAATGGAGCCTGCCTCAGACTAATTTCAATGCTTCCCCATCATAAAGACACACTAGTTTGAATGTGTTAAATCAGGAGTTCTTAAGTCAAATTTAGTAATTTAGAAATAGTTTCCTAGTGTAGACATGGCCTTACTGTGAAATGCATCCTGTGAAATTAGCCCTGTCCTGGGCTAACATAAGGCCTATGCACTATTTAAATTCAGTTTACAACTGCAAAAATAGGGATTACTTAGGATTCAGGCAGATACATAAGACTCATGCTGGCACTCTATTTCAATCATCATCTTATTTTCCATCAGTTTCCCAATCTATAAAAGAGATTGGATCTGCTTAGTAGAGACTGTCACATAATTTTGAATTTCTAATTAGTTAAAGAAAAGAGAGAAACAAATTTGTCAACAATTTTCAGTATTCCCTGTCTACATTTTTCAAACCAGATCTGCTACTTACATCATAAATCTAATCAACAGGTGGCATCCAACAACTATTACTGGGAAAACTGAATAGGAAAATTGTCTGAACAATTTATTCAACACCAATCTATTTTATTCACAACTTGATTTGTACATATTTAATTATATAGTTTGTTCTTGTAAATACAAACAAATTTCATCTTATAATTGCTCATGGACTTTACTTGGCACTTGAATTCACTATTGCTTTGACTTCTGTGTACCTGATTGCTGTACTCTTAGGGAACCTAATTCTCATCTCTGATTTTTCACGCTGGTTGAGTAAGGCCTGGCTTACAAAACATTAATAATATAAGGTTGATTTGCATTTAAAATCTATTTTCTCTCATCACATTCACATATATTGGCTGCAAGTCATGTACACAGTCACACTTAGGAATTGTGCAGCCCAATGCTTGTCTGGACTATTCAATTGCCTCTCTTCCAGATTCAGATCATGGGTTTTGCACAGTTATAGTTGTGAAAGACACAGTCACAACCTTGTCCACCTCATTAAATTGCCTTAAGTTCTGCAAACAAGGTTTGAATTTCCTGTGTTGATATTAAGTATATTTAAGTAAATATATATATATGTACACATTGTACTAAAATCAAGTGCATTTGTTGAATGCACTGTTCTTCAGTTCTCTCTTATATACAGAGAGAGAACTGAAGAACAGTGAATTGTATTTACTGGTCACCAGCACACATCAGAAAAAGGAGAGAGAGTAGACAAACTTGCAAAAACAACAAGTTCAGGCACTACCCAAACACCTAGAAGGAACGAACAGTTCAGTCCTGTGCATGACCCGCACAGGTTAGTATCAGCCTACCATGTCTGATCAGACCATGGGGATCTGATGCCATGAAGCATCTCTCTTTTTTAAAAAACAAATTCACTTAAAAATGCCAGAAGTCTCCTATTTTGGCCAATAATACATTGAATTAATTTCTGCAATGAATTTTGAGTGCTAGTTTGACATTTGTTTGCACAAAATTTCACATTCACAGGAAATAAAAAAAAGGTGGCCATGGGAATGCAAAATTCGGTTTCTAAGTCACCAAAATATTAAAAGCACCCACTAAGCACTTGCTTCATTCAGTATCCCTTAGTCGTGTAAGTAGTCATTGACTTCAATGAGATTACTTGTAAGAATGAGAACTACTCATGAGTCAAGATTAGAAACAATGTTTGTAAATGCTTCTGAAATTCAGATTCACTTCTCACACTAGTGTAACTCCATTTTCTTCAATGGAATTACTTTTTATTTATGCCAGCATAAGTAATAGAAGAATCAAACTCAATCTCTCCTATTTTTGCAGTGGGCTGCCTGGTTGCTTTCTGGTGGATAATATTTTTCTTATATACTTCTACAATGAAATCTTAGTACTTTGTGAGTCATGTCTGATAAATGTTCACTTTACAGCAAATATCCAGTTCTGAAGTCATTACATGAATAGACAGCTCAAGAGAGTCACTGGACAAGACAGGAAGGGCATGTTTACTAGCAGATAACTTTAAAAAGAGAAGCTGTGTCCAGAAAGATAAAAAAGAACAAGTGTGTGTTTCTCTTTTTTTCATTGTTCTGCAGCCTAAAGTTGGAATTCCCATGTAATAAGTTGGCACAGCAGGCTCCTGGTTCTGATTTCAGTAGAGAACCGGTTTTCTTTCATAGCCTATGAATTACCCATACCTATTCACATTACTTTAGTCTATGCTGACTCTAAGCTCTTTTAGGCATAGATCTTATTTTCAAATAACTTAGAGCACACCAGGTATTATGCAAGCTTAATAATAATGAATAATCATAATAAACAACATTAAAAAGTGCAGACTGCTCACTGTTGTGAGTGATCTGAAGTATTTCTCCCTCTTGAGGCCAACTGTGTCATGTATGTTATACTCAAAAAATACTATTGACCCACAGCCAGATGCTGATACCTGTCTCCTCGAACAATATGTCCATCTACAAGCAACCTTATTGACTCCAGTGAAACAACTTGTGGAATGATTTGCTACTCAAAAATGAGAGCAAGAATGTCAGAATCTGAGCCACAATAACTAGGGATCAGGATTTGAATAATGGGTCTCCCTTAAAGACCTCTTATTTTTTTCTTACCATTTATTTCTAATAATTAAGCAATATCAATATGGGGAATTAATCATCTATCCTTGATATCCAGTTTGCTAAGAAAAAATATAATTAAAACATATCTCTATTGACATTTAGAAAAAAAAACGGTCAGAGGTATTATGACTGTTAAATTCTTCTGTTCTTTTGTCTCTACTTATGGATACAGGGTCTTTCTTTCATAATATTTGCCTCTGTTGTAGATGAGAGAGTTCTTTTATTAGAATAAGTATTGGCATTTAATGAGAACGTGTAGCTAGTCACTTCATTTAGTACTACAACTCATAACTGTATCAAAGCAGATATGCAATAATGTAGTGTTATGGAATCAACATTTTCTACATGCTTTCTCTCACCAACAGAATTTGGTCCGATAAAAGGCATTATCTCACCTAACTTGTCTCTATAATATCCTGGGTGTCACACAGCTATAACCCTACTGCATACTACATGCTCTCTGTCCATTGTAACATTTTTTCTTCTAGAGATTAGTTCCTTAGCTCCAAAGACCAACTACACATAAAAAATGCTTTAGGCACATTTCTTCCAGGACACTATGTGCATATAAATTATTTACAAAGACAGTAGAAAAGAATGAAGAAATACTAAAATTGCATGATTTGCCACTAGGTGGCATCTGAGTCATACAATGTATGGGCAGCAATATTGTAGATGCAGGTAATATTGTCTTGCATAAGACATAAGACAGTTTGATAGGACTGTGGCCAAATAAGGATCTATAATTAATCATTCTAGCCCAAAGACTTAGTGCTTATTGTATGATGAGAGCTACCCTCGTGAAGGTATCCCTAAAAAAACCATGCTTATAGCTAAGATAAGACCAAAAAAATCCACAGAGGTTTTCATGTATATCCTAGGGTAGATGGTATTTTCACAGAGAGATTGCTTTGTGACCCCACCCATCCCACTGACAATTAGAAGGACCGCTGCCCTCCCCTTGGTGATCATATAACAACCCCACTTCTCCCCCAGGCCCTGCTTCAATTTACATCAGCCTTCAAAAAAACCCTAAATATATCTTTTGCTTATTTAAATACAATTTAATAACTGGAAACAAAAAGGAAAGCCAATGTCATGTGACCAGTCAACTCTCTGCAAGCCACCAAACAATTCTATAGGAATAGCCACGGGTTCATGAAACACAACATGAGAACTGCTAGCTTGTTGAGAATTAGATGTCTCGGTCTGTCTTTTTGATACACTTTGAGTAGGGTGGGAAGCAGGGGACAAGAACATGCCTGAACCAGGACACTGGCCCCAAACACTCCAGAGCTTTTTATAGATCCAATATCTTGTTTTAGGTGCATATTTCTCAAATTTCAATGTGGATAGGCATTAAACAGTCAATAAGGAACTGTGATCTACTCTTAGCACTGGGACTTGCTATGTGAATTACAGCAAGAGTCAGGGGTGATTTGATAGCAGCCTTCAACTACCTTAAGGGGAAGTTCCAAAGAGGATGGAGCTAGGCTGTTTTCAATGGTGGCAGATGACAAAAGAAGGTGCAATGGTCTGAACTTGCAGTGGTGGAGTCTAGGCTGGATAGCAGGAAAAACTATTTCACTAGGAGAGGGGTGAAGCACTGGGATGGGTTACCTAGGGAGGAGGTGGAATCTCCATCCTGAGAAGTTTTTAAGGCCAGGCTTGAAACAACCTGGCTGGGATGATTTAGTTGTGTTTGGTCCTGCTTCAAGCAGAGGGTTGGACTAGATAGTCTCACGAGGTCTCGTCCCGCCTTAATCTTCTATGATTCTAAGACATTTCATTTCCCTGTGCTTCTGTTTCTTCTTCTGTAAAAAGGAGATGAAACAGGTTACCCAACTATGGCTAAAGAGTTTTCTATAATCACTAATATTATTTGTCTAGAGTGATGCTTTATATGTTAAAGGCTGCTGATTAACCAATTAAATTTTATAAGGTTGTCTCTGTTCTTTTTTATATTACACTGGAAGTCCAACAATCTGAATGCTGCAATGGAGATAATTACAAAAGTAATACTATTTATTTTTATTATTTCATAGCACTCCAGGTGCCTCTAGAAAACACAAAAATAGTCTCAAATGAAGAGCATGTTATAAAAAGGATAATGTTGTAATGACAAAAAATATATATTTTTAATTTTTCATGATTATTTGGTAGCTATATTTTCCTTCTTGTTTCTCAGCTGCAGAAAGTCCAGTGCCCCAGATATCTTGGAAGTTTTCTTTTTACCCATCTCCCATTTCTGTCACTCGCCATCTTTCTTTGATCAAAGCTTCTATATAAAGAAATGATGGGAAGTTTTGAGCAAGTATTAGTGCTATTTTGAATTAACAGCAATATTGTTTTAAGCAAACATGGACCCATTTTTAATTTGTCATTAAACTCATGCAAAATGGTTAGTTTTCCATGGTTTCAATGCAAATCCAGGAGCTGATTTGGAATGATTTCATTTCAATGTGATGGGTTGACATCAATACTAAAATAAAATAAAATGTTGTCATAAACTTCTGCAAAAGAGAAACCAAAGAGTTTCATACTATTTATATTATTTTAACACATATGTATGGCACTATTGATTACAGGGCTACAAGAGCATGGTCCCTCTGTTCTAGATGTTGTACAAACCTTACTTTATTCATCTGTAAAATTCAGGAGTTCTATATGGATTTTGGAAAATATCGAGTGCCAAGTGTCATTATTAATTAGAACTCATAATCACCAGCCTTAGGTTTCCCAAATATCTTCCTCTTCCCTCGATTCTCTCTTCATCAAAAAGAAAACCAAATCAAGGGACTCATTAATTTTCTTCATGGGCTTAATGTAATAATTATAAACAAAATAAAAGTTAAGAATTAGATCAGAAATACATTTTTCAAAGGTTCTCCCTATATGTTAGGGCAAATCCTTTGTTTCCTCTCTGTCATTTTTCCAAATCCACTCTGTCAAGAGCATGAATAGTGCTAGTTATGTAGGTAAGGAAAGATTCCTAACATAACACAAGCAATATAGTTCTAAGATAATAGATTTCACATTATTTAAGGGAAATCACAAAGGACAGTGAGGAGTCTAGAGGATTTAGGACCTTGTTTTCTTATGCACCTTTAAAATCCCAGTATAAATCTTAAATTTATTTACAACAGTATGAACAAACTAATAGAAAAGAAAAAAACTTTTGCAAAGATGTATCACATTTCAAGAGCATTACAAACACCTATTTGTGTTATCTTTCAAGCAGGTTTTTGTCATTTCAGGTTCGGTACATCATGCCTAGGGTGGATCAGATGGCCTTTTCTAATGAACTGTGTAAGTAGTAAAACAAGGTAAAAATAACCAACTCCTGGACTATTGTTGAAGTCAAGGCACATAATCCAAATAATCAATATGAAGAAAGAATTTATTACATCAATTCCAAAAGGAATAAGAAACCTACAAAAGAAAAACAGAGCCTTTATGTCTAGATGAGAGTAATTTATACAACAGAATAAAATATAAGGAAGCACAACATGTGGCTATAGTAATGACCGTGATAGTCAGAAACTTTCTTTCCCTGTTTTATTTACAAGAAATTGCTTTGACTTGTCAACAATTTCTCACAATTGCATAATAGCAATTTTGTGATTTTTGTGGGGAGGGGGGAGAGTTGTTTTAGGGTATGCTATAAATCCCAGATGGATAATTCAAGATATTTCTTTATTTCTTTAGAATGTGTTTGGAAAACAGGAAATTAGTTTTAATTTTTCTTTTGGAGCATGAACAATTCATTGAATGAAACACTGTGTGTGGCAGATCTGCATGTGATATACATGAACAATTCCAGATCTTCATGCAATACTACTGGTCCTGGCCTCCAAAAGTTTAATACAGTATATCCTAGCTGCAAGTAAGCAAATAACTTTGGTACTTACACAGAAGTTTCTTTTGATGGGAAGTTTATTATTGACTTTTCTCTTATGCACAACATGGAATTATGACACAAAGGAATGAACAAAATAGTAATTAAAAACATTGCACTGACACAATGTTTTTAAATAAAATGTTGCTTAGCATTTTGAGAAATGGCAGCCTCTTACTGATCATTGTTAGTAAAGAGAATATTACTTTTATAAATAAAAAAGTACTAGTAAAAAAACAATGACAATAAATTAAAATGCAACTAGGGAGATGCATTAATCAAATTCTGGTAAGTGCAGAGAATCCAGGCCAAGCTCTACTCAAATGGGTATGCTGTAAAATCACTGTGAATGTGTAGTCTTTGGGCTATCTTTCCTGTGCTGACAAGAGAACAGAAACCTGCCCTAGCAGTGGAGCTGTGGATTCCCCTTGTATAGGAGAAACCGTGGATGATGTGAAGCTTGCTATGTATCCCCAGCTTCCTTCTGAAAGACCATGTGTGCCAAGTTTGGGCCCTGAAGACCACCCCCTCAGGAGACTTTCCAGCCAGTGTCAGTTACGCTACCTCTACACTTAAGGTGGCATTTAGAGTACAGACATTGCACAAGCAGTTAGCATGGGTGTCAGGAAGGGTACGTCTACACTGAACAGTTATATCAGAATAAACTATTCTTGAATAGTTATTCCGAAATAACTTATTTCAAAATAGCACATCTACACTGCAGGGAAGCCTCAAAATTAGTCCGAGGCAAGCTTCTCTAATGTAGACATGCTATCTTGATTTAGAGTCCCAGGAGGCACTGAGGAGGAATAACTTAGAATGGCCCTGGTAAGGGGCTATTTCGAAATAGCGGAAGTGGAGCATGTACACCCATGCCTTATTTCGAAATAGCTATTTTGGAATAAGCATTATTCCCATAGAATAAGGTTTACAGAAGTCAGAATAAGCCAAACGTTATTTCAAAATTATTTTGAAATAACAGAATTGCTGTGTAGACACTCGTATAGTTATTTCAGAATAACAGCTGTTATTCTAAAATAATTTTGCTGTGTAGACCCACCCTAAGAGTTTAGACACTGAGGCATGGCTTAGGAGGGTAGAACATAGCCGCACCGGAGCCCTACACAGCTCTCTACACACCCACACTGTGCCTCTTCATTCTACACAGCTATTTTCAGTAGTGCAATATTCTACAATTTGCCTGCTGCTGGAGCATTTCCTGGCAGGCGTGAAAGGCTTTGGCAGCAGGGGAAAATCTCTGGAAGGTCTCTGCTACCGAAGCTTTTCCTTGCTGCCTGCCTTCTGCCAGAGTCTTTCACTGTCGCCAGTGTGGATGCAGCCTGCTTTTCACTGCAGTATGCAGCTGCACAAACTGTATACACAGTAAGTGTAGATTTGGCCTAGAGTGACCCTGAGGACTGCTCTAATTTTTGTCAGGGGTTCTGGCCTCTTGATGCTCCCAGGATTTGAAAGGGGGAAGACTACATTTCCCCCATTAATATAGCTTTAGCAAGTGAAACAATGGGTCTAGTCCATATTCTCCTGAGATGAAATTCACCCATGTTGTGATGGCCTACTACAAAGCCAACTGCACCACATTAGCCACACATAAGAGTTGATCTTGGAAACCTGAGTTGGAGAAACCAAATAGGGCTATTGGCATTCCAGAGCCATGAAAGCATCTTTGTGCTTGAGATCAGCAGGTAGGGATTTAACTGGGGTAAGTCAGAGGAGAGCCATGGCATCCTCTCATATATTTTAAAAATATATATAAAAAAATTCTGTGTGTAAGTGACATTTTCAACCATAAGTATTCACAAATTAAAAACTGTGGAGCTAGTTTTCTTCAAACTTAGATCCCTTACTCCTGAAAAAAATGTACACAGGGGCTTAACTTTATGTATATGAATTGGCCTGGCAGTAGAATTCAAAGGGAATACACCAGTGTGTACATTTAGGCATATGTGCAATTATTTGCAAGATCAGGGCCTTAGCTTTTTTACATCCCTGTGGGGGCAATAAAGCAAATCATGATTTACTGGAACATATAGGGGAAATATATTCATACCCTAGATGTATAATTAGAAAGTCTATTACGTACTATTTTGAATGAATTTTTCAACAACATTCCCCTTTGTGCTGAAACCACAAATAGAAAATGTCAACCACACAATAATATGCTTGAGAAAATTATTACAAAAGTTATTGGAACACAACCTTGAAATAGCAATAATTTCAAGCACCATTTGATATGTATACACGATGGCTATTTCTTCTCTGAAAGCTAGGTGTGTGATTTCCCCCACTCATATACACACTCATGCTACCGCTCATTGAGCTAGTGAGTATAAATAATAGTGTAGCCATGACAGCATGAGCAGAGATGAAGTTTCTCTGGGCCATGTACAAACCTGCCTGAAACAAGTGGGTATAATCTTGGCTCCACCAGTATTCATACCTATGTTCGCTTGAGAAGAGCTAGAGTGATAATGTGTACACAATCAGGGGACTCTTTTACAGTACAGACATGGCTTACATCATGCTAAGTGGGGTGAGTAATACCTATTGTTAAAATAGCACAATAATTTTCCATTCCAAAGGGTCATTTTCCTCTCATAATTTGCTATGTAGAGATGCTTGGTTCTCTAAAGATCTCTAAAACTATTTTAAAATATCTGATCACAGAATTAGTTCAGCTATTTATGGTCATGGCCAACTTCTGATAAATCAGCTCATTTGATCAGACCCCATAAAACCGTTTTTGCTTTACTTAAATAATTTTAGGGCAGGGAACAAACTTGAGAAACTTCAGACTGAAAGACAAGAATGACCTCAGTTGAGCATGAAGTGGTATCAGTGTTCAAAGCAATATCTTATGAAAGTGCATAGTTTCTTAAAAATGAACCTCTGAAAATATTAAACAGAGAACTGAAAGAAAAAAAAAGGAAAAATGTCAAATCTCTAATGCTAGGTTTGCACTAGCTAAAACATCTTAATCATTGATGCACAATAATTGCTGCTTTAACAACAGCATTACAGTGTCTGCAGAAATACATTAGTAATTTGCTATGGGGACTAAACTATAGTAACTGTAATAAAATTATCTTACATACAAAATATACTTTGCAGGATATTTTATTTTCAGAAAGTATACCACAGAGCACTCTTACATTTATTGTATTATTTCTAACTTCATCTATGCTGAAATTTATAACCTATCATACATTATGAATTCTGAAATAGCTTAACATTTTCTAAGTAATAAGATAGTAAGCATTATGCACTGTTCTGAACATGAGGCAGCTTAGTCATCCCTGAAAGTTGTTACCATATGAGTACTGCTCAGCAGCTTTTATGAAATAAGCAAGTGATCTCCACACGACTCCTAGTTAATGCTACTTTTTGTGATGTGGACAACTATCAAATTGACACTAACTAGAAACTTTGAAAGGGACAAGCAATTGAGCTACTTTTTAAATTAGAGCTGGTTATGATTGCCACTTTTATAATCGCCGGTACTGGGACCCACCCCACTCGCTCTTCTTTGCCCCTTATCCTCTCGATTGCTGAATCATCTCCACCTCCATCCCCACAGCTGGGCTTCCTCTGCTGGGAGGATGGCATGGGGGCTGCTGCAGCCTGACAAGAAGCCTGCCTGCAGGTGGGAGGTGGCCCCAGCTGAAGTTAATGACTCGGCACCTCCCCCACCTCACCCCAATGCAGAGGCCCCTTGTGGGGAGGCCCAGGGGAGAGTTTCACAACTGACCTTGTCTGAAACTCTCCCTCAGGGCTTCCTGGATGCGGACAACCCCTTGATGGGCCTGCCGGATGGCAGCGGTGCGTGGTTGTTCAAAGGCCCTGGACAACTTCTTCGACTTCTGCTCTCCACCCTGGCAGAAGCATCCCCCCCTTGTACTTGCACAGGTTGTGCAGGACACAGTAGGTTGCCTCCACCTGGGGGACATTCCATTCGCTGAGGTCCAGGTGGTGAGGAGACAGAGGAACCTCCCCTTCAAATGGCCGAAGGCGCCCTCCACCACAGTGTGGACCCTGCTGGGCCTGCTGTTGAAACATTCCTTCATGGGGCCCAGGTGTCCTGTGTAGGGCTTCATCAGCCATGGGAGCAAGGGGTAGGCTGCATCCCCCACTATGCATATCAGCATGTCCATGTCCCCGAACCTAATGGTGCAGTCAGGGGGAAAAGTGCCAGCGTGCAGCTTCTGGAACAGGATGGAGTTCCAGAAGATACAGGTGTTGTGTGCCTTCCCTAACCACCTGATATTAATGTTGGTAAACTGGCCTCGGTGGTCCACAAGGGCTCTCAGGACCATAGTGAAGTACCCCTTGTGGTTGATGTAATCAGAGGCCTGGTGGTCAGGGGCCTGGATGGGGATATGGGTCTGCCTTGCAATTGGGGAAGCCCATGGCAGCAAAGGTGGTGACAATGGGGTTCACGTCACCTAGGATGACAATCCTGCACAGCAGGATGGCATTGATGGCTCTCACCACCTGTGAGAGGATACAAATAGAGAATCCCAGGGTTGCCAGAGCCCTCGGTAGGGTCCTCAAGCCCCAACCTCAGGCCAAATCCCACCAACTACCCCATTCCCAGCAGGGCTTTGTGAAGGTGGGAGTGCAAAACCTCCTGGGTGGGAGAGTCCACCTCCCCTTCTCTAATGAACCCCATTCCAGGGCTTCACCACCCTCCTGGGACAATAGGAAGAGAGTCTTACCTTCATGAGCACAGCCCCAATGGTCGATAGCCCCACACTGAACTGGTTTCAGACAGGGTGGTAGCTGTCCAGCATGGTGAGCTTCCAAAGTGCGATGGTGACCTCCTTCTGGAGGGGAATGGCGGGTCGCATACGGGTGTCCCATCATTGGAGGGCAGGGATGAGACACTGGCAAAGCTCCAGGAGGGTGTCCTTCCACATGCTGATGTTCTGAAGTCACTGCTGGTCATCCCATGACTCCATGATGATCCGTTCCCACCAGTCAGAACTGGTGTCCTGGTGCCAGAAGTGGCAGAGCATGGTGTGCAAAGGAGGGTGAGAGCAGCTGTGCTGCATGAGCAATACATGGAGAGAGGTGTGGGGGTGCCTGCATCTGTTCCTGCAGTGCCAGGTGGGATGCATGCAGTAACTGCACCAAGAGGTGCAGCAGCAGGGCTCAGTGCTGGCAAGTGCTTTTCAGCATGTCCAGCTCCATTGCTGGAGTGCTGTGGTGTCCACAAGTTCAACCAGAACAAACAGTGAGAGGAGTTTGCTGTCTCTTGAGGAAGTAGACAAAGGTGAAGAGCCTGAGACATGGCCTTAGAGGGTAGACCCTTTAAGCACAAGCCTCAGATAGCCTCAGGCTGCAGCTCCAGGAAGTGACTGCTGCCCCGATGCCCTGCCTGGAGTGTTTCAGAGGACCTTAAATGTGATTCAGGCTCCAATCAGTATGGACACGCTATTTCGATATAGCTCTGTGCTATTTTGATAGGGATTTGTAATGTGGAGGCACTATTTCGAAATAGCTTTTTCGGGAGTTATTATCCCTAAATAGCTTATTTCTAAATAAGCATGTAGAGTAGATCAGTGGCCAGGGGACAACCAAAAAAAACTTTGTCTGGCATGTATGATAGACTATGTCAATCATTATTATGTTGTCTTTTCATAATGAAACTAATAGAACACAAGGGTACTTGTGAAACTCCTTGGGGTCTTATATAGACAAGCCATCTTCCATACAGAACAATGAGCAAAACAGATTATCATCTGTTGAAGTGGAGCCTTTCTATAAGCAAAATGGTTAGCTAGCTAGTTCTTATTTGTTCCCTAGCCTAGGCGCTTCCTGACCCCATTGACTCTCTTGGCTGGGAAAAAAGGGAAAAAAAATTAAAATAAAACTTTCTCAACCATTTCCCTGGTTTGATATTCCTGCTGCCCAGGAACCATAGTTCACCCTTTCCTGGCTTACCCTAATGTGGATTATGTAGATAATAATAATATAGATGGTGACAAATTATTTATAAAACTTTTTATTCCTCCTAATGCATCTGGAGTGCTATCAGATGCTTTACCTTGGCAAGTCTCAGAAAAGAAAATAAATCTGTAGATTGTAGGTCAACCCATTTTGGAAATAGGATGAGCCAAAACCCAGGATTTTTTTTTCAAATAGAAGTATTTTAGCACCATATTGTAGAATAGATTTCCATCAGTTGTAAACTGATTTATCGCCATTATCTTCAGTGGGAATACATTAATTTACACTTGCTGAGAACCTGTTCCCATCATTTTAAAAATCCTTTTGCATTTTTTCTAATCTTCCTAAAACAAGTCTATCCAGAAGTGAAAAAAGTAGTTTATAGTGGAAACTAGTTTCAACCCTAACTATAAAGTCTGACACTACCTATGATATTGAGACACATTTTTGAGTTCTTCATCATTACTGTAATATATAATGATTTAGTTTTAAAAACTTAAACTTACACCATATAAGTAAGGATTTTCAGGTCTGGGTCTGTAAGAAAACTACAATGTTTTATTGATGAAAATATTACCATAGATATAACAGGTCTGAGAATAATCACACTCTCATCACCACTTGGTACAAAAAGACTCTGCCTTAGGCAGATTCATGTTATTTAACTCAACACATCCATTCTCTATGAACAGGAGTTTGATCTCAGGATTGGTGAATGAAATATACAACATTTACATTACTCTGACTCAAGAATGAATCTCTTATCATGCATCTTACTTACTGCCCGACATCCCTTCTGGTCAATAAAAATGCACTACAAATTTATCAAAATACCAGTTGGTAAACAAAAAAAAGATGAAACTCAAAACACTCATAAAATTATTCAGCTTTTACATAAGAATTTGAAAACAAATGCAATGAGTTCTGAAAACACCAGGAAAAACTTGCATTTAAAAGCGTTGGGAAACCATTAATAAATATTGCTATCCACTGAAAAATCCTGTTTCATTAAAAATGCATAAAATATAATTTACAATAGTACATCACCAACAGCAACAATTCACTCTGCAATAGTGATGCTGAACACATTATATCAGAGATTAAAGGCGAAATAATGTCAACTGTAACCAAAATAGACATGTCTACATCAGAGCTAAAGTCAGATTAAGCTATGCAACTTCAGCTACGTCAATTGCATAGCTGAAGTTGAAATAGCTTATTTCGGCTTTTGGCACTATCTACACAGCAGGAAGTTGAAGGAAGAACACTCTTCCTTTGACTTACTTTACTCCTCATGAAATGAGGGTTGCCATGAGTCAGAGTAAGAAGTCCTCCAACTTGACATTATTTCAAAATAAAGGCTTGTAGTGTAGACATTATTTAATTATATGTTTTAAAATGTGTCTATTCTAGGCTATATGTTTTTCAATACTTACTGAAAATGAGTTAAATTATTATAGGTGGGTGCCTAGAGTTAGGTGCCCAAATAAATATTTAGACTCCCAGATAAGTGGCCTGAGTTTTAAGGATGCTGTGGCCTTTCTCTTCCCATTACATTCTGCAAGCACTCAGCACTGCTAACGAACAGACTGTTTATTGATGTACTTAAAAATAGAATTAAATATTTGATTCTCTATTTTGATGCACAGAGAGATAGGGACTGCTCAGAGTGGGTTGCGGCTCTTTGATTCAGAGTCACCCACTTTAGGATACCACAAGGATACAACTTTCTCCTCCTCTGTTGAACGTTGGTTCTTTGATGCCCAACAAGTACCAGAACAATAGAAAAAAACCACCTTAAAAACAACAAATAGTCTGGTAGCATTTTAAAGACTAACAATGTAGTTAGTAGATAATCTTTAAAGTGCTACCAGACTATTTGTTGTTTATTAAGTTTTTCCTTTTACAGACTAACTTGGTTACCCCTCTGAAACTCTAGAACAATATGTACTTTATTCTACACAATTTAAGGGCATCTTTTTCTATGGCCCTAATCCAACACCCACTGATGCTAAAGGAAAGACTGTCATTTACTTCAATGTGCTTTGGATCAAACCACTAAGGTTATGTCTATAAGGCCATGTCTACACTACACCCCTCTGTCGGCAGAGGGATGTAAATAAAGCACATAAAAAGTGCAAATGAAGCAGGGATTTAAATATCCCGTGCTTCATTTGCATAATCATGTTCTGCCGCTGTTTCAAACAAGTGCCATTTCGAAACTGAAACCGTGGTTTAGACATGATTCTGCCGACAGCTGAGTGATTTTTTGACAGATCCTGTACTCCTCAAAAAACGAGGAGTACAGGATCTGTTGAAAAATCACCCTGCTATCAGCAGAACCGTGTCTAAACCAGGTTCCAGTTTCAAAATGGCACTTGTTTGAAACAGTGGCAGAACATGATTATGCAAATGAAGCATGGGATATTTAAATCACCGCTTCATTTGCACTTTCGATGTGCTTTATTTACATCCCTCTGCCAACAGAGGGGTGTAGTGTAGACCTAGCCCAAGGTTCCCTCCAAAGTACGTGCCTGTGTGCTTGCGCAGCAGTTTTCTGAGCACCACTCAGAAGTTCAAAGTTCCCGTGTAGGCAGGGAGGTCAGCTGATTGGTAGGGGAGGGGCATCTCATTAAGGAAGCACCTAAACGGAGCTAGCTGACTGCTTGAATTGAGGAGTTCAAAGAGCTGGTAAAAAGGGAGATAAGGAGACAATTAGTGGCTGGGGGGATGGGGAGTGACTGGGCAAATAAGTAAGTAACTGGCTGATGAGGAGTCAGAGGGGAGGGGAGTTTAGAGCATCCCTCTTCAGGAGGAGAAAAAGAGGCAGAAACTCAGCACTCTCAAGCCTCCTCAGGGACTGACTGCATGGGGTAGGTGGCAGAAAGAGAGGTGGAGGAATCTGTGCAGTGAAGTAGAGGCAGAGGGCAGTTTTTTGGGGTGTCTGACTCTCTGCAGTGCTCTCTGTCTGACTGGGTTGAGGGGGGATCAGGCTGCAAGGGAAGTATATGTGTGCCAGGATATTTGCATGATTGCATTTCAAACAAAGTTTGCATAGGTAGTAATGGCTTAAGATAAGACAGAAAAAGATTTTTTTTAACAGAATGTTTTTGGAGTGCTGCAGAAATCTAAAACTCTGAACTTAATGATTTTTTAAAAATCTGTGGCTACATCTACACTGCGGGGTTTTTTCCAGCAGAAGATATGCAAATGAATCACTCATTGCATATCTCGCGCTCTCATTTGCATATCCTCTTCTGATCCTTTTTGCGGAAGAGGTTTTGCCATTAAAAAGCTCCGTGTAGATAGGGCCATTTGTCGGAAAAAAAACCCTTTTGCGCAAGATCCCTTATTCCTCCAAAAGTGAGGGTTACAGGGTCTTGCACAAAAGGGGGGGTTTCTGACAATGGCCCCATCTACATGGGGCTTTTTAACTGCAAAACCTCTTCCACAAAAAGGATCAAAAGAGGATATGCAAATGAGAGTGCAAGATATGTAAATGAGTGCTTCATTTGCATATCTTCTGCTGAAAAACCCACAGTATAGACCTAGCCTCTGTTACTAATTAATACATGGTATATTGTATTGCATTAAGGCCAGATCTTTGCTATTTGGTAGAATTCGGCTCTTATGGGTCAGAAGTAGCAAGTACTGGCTAGAGCTGTTAGAAAGGTTGATACATGTACTCTCCAAGGGTAGTGTAATTTTTCTTTTTATTTGATTTCATATTAAGTATTGTATGCATTGCTCCTTGTTAAATATCCCTTTTAATATATTTTCTTCCACACATCTGGACTGCTTAAAATTATGTGTGTGTGTGTTTTGTTTGTATGGGGGTGCACGTCCATACACACACTACCTCAATATTGGTGGTGCACATAAGAAATTTCAACCTGCCCAAAAGAAAACTCAACCCACCCAAGGACAGAAAATGTTAGAGGGAACACTGTATGTCTACACAGCATTGTAGACCAAGCTGGAGTCAATCTCCTGGCCTGGGTCAACAGACTAAGGATAATGAGGTTCACACTAGTACTCTAAACATCTCTGTTTAGAGACAGTGTTTTGTGGCTCAAGCTGAAATTGAGGCTCCAAAGCATGGGGAAGGGGTAGGCTTCAGTGAATTTTCATGGAGCTCAAGTGCCAATTTGAGCCACAATTTCAAAGCATTATCTAAACAGCTGTGCTTAGGCCACTAGTGTGAGCCTCCCTAGCCCAAGTATGTTTTCCAGGGCTAGGAGGTTTGCTCTAAAACACTGTGTAGACATACCCCTAATCCCTTCTTTTCATAAAGTTGTTAGACAATTCCTCCAACCCAAGTGGTTATTAATTACCTGTTTTTCACTCTTCTAATTTCCTGTCAACATCTTCTCTCACATCTTTGTGTTGTAAAGTTTTACAGTATAACCTCGTATTGAAACCACTTTGCAATGTGAGAGTGTATTGTGAGATATGTTTTGTGTGATCAATAGTAAAATAACTTGTTTGTGAAATAATAGTTATTCATTGTTGTATGAGAGGGTTGTGTACTTCCAGAAAATATGCACACAATCTAAATTTTATTATAGTTGTAGTCTTTTTGAAGGTAAAACCAGAAACTAATCATGTCCACATGGATTGTTTATTTCAGATGAGTTTGCTAATGGTTAAAAAAAAGGATGTGAGAAAGATGGAATTGTCAAAGCAAATCTGTCTACTCTGAGAAAAGTAAGCAGTAAAGCTGAATAGGTATAGGCTTACCTTGAATTTGCATGCAAGTGTCTCCTAGAATCACTATGAATTATTCAAACCTTGAGTCATCCATTACAAATGCACTGTATATCACATTGTCATTAAACTGCATAATGAAAGACAAAGCCATGTAACTGACTCTCCACTTATTTGGATGGCAAGAGTGAAAGTGCGTGTATTAAAATTACAGGGGAAACTATGCTTTATACCCCTTTTTAGTTCCTCGAGTGCACCTCTCTCTGGTGACAGGTTCTGTTACATACATTCCTCCTGAGGTGGAAGCACACAGTCCCACCACTCTTAGACTAGATCCCTATGTTTCAACTCCCACCCCTCATTTTCCAATGACAACATGTAAGACCAAACTGTATCCAGAATCTGGACAAAAATTTCCCATAGAAACCTCTGACCAGCAGTAGATCTAAGTGGCTCAAAAGAGATGCTTCCAAAGCAAATATGTTGTTTATTCATTAAAAGGTACATAACAAGCATAGGAAAGGGTTAAAGTACAAACATCTATACATATATGGGCTCACCTAAACATTATACTTCTCCTGCAAGTTTTAGTAAGCCCCACTCAGCCCATCTATCTCCATTTCTGAGTTGGGAGAACCTGACTGCTCCTGCACTACCTTAGCATTTCTGTCTTAATCTCACCTCCAGCAACTGTTGCCCACCTCCCTCTCCTTTGTGTTTAGGCAGGAGTCTTTAATGAGTTAGTGTCCCTCTGGTCCTAGGCTTTGGCTTCAGAAAAATAAAATCTGTTAGCCTAGTCAGACATATGAGCATTTCCCAGTTAAGAGCTCTCCCATGACTGTTCACAGATTCCAGGCCAGAAGGGACAATTGTGGTTGTGACTGTTTAGTTTCCTGCTTATCTTCTCCTTAGTAGCTAAGCAAAGTAATTCTTAAAAACATAATAGAGGTCTCCCTCATTTGCCATAGCATGCACGGAGTCTGTGAAAGAGTGAAAATGTTATGTCTTTAATCACTAGCAGCCTCCTTCATGTGACAGACCTTACTACCTTGAGATGAGTGGGGGGAAAAAGAATACTGCATAGATGTTTTTAAACAACCAGTCTCAAAAAGGTCGATGAGGGAGAGATTTTCAAAGGAGCTGAAGGGAGCTGAGAACCAATTTCACTGGAAATTCAATAAGCTTTGAGCATGTATTTTGCTGTATTTCTTTGTGCAGGATCAGGGTAAAGGACACAAGAAGCCTTTCCCACATACAAGACAGGCACAGCTATAGCCTTAGTGTTCAGGAAATGCAAAGGCTGTTCACGGCAGTTACCACTACTAGTGATAGCCTAACTGAAGGAGACACTAATAGCAAAGAGCCATATCTGAACAGTACACTTCAACAGCATCATCTGTGTCTTTAAAAGACATGGCTGAAACCAATTAAGGCCAAATGCCTATTGAATAAACTGAGTAAAGCCACTTGAGGAGATGTGTAAAGCTGTATATTTGGGAAAACAATAGCCAAGTGACAGAGAAATTGTGGCACACCAATACTGTGTGGAAGAACTATGAACATCACATTGATGTTCATACGGGAAAGTAAGGACTGTAGAACAAGGTTCAACATTTTGGAAGTCAGACAATAAGTGTCTGCCAATGTAAAAGCGTGACAGCATATTCTAGTTATTTCGCTCACAGGGAACCAAAAGATCTAGTATTGATTGAGGCGATTTTTCCAAAGCATATAAGTGATTTAGGAGGCTAAATTCAATTGAAAGCTTTCGGACTTAAGGTCCTAAGTCATGTAGGCACTTTCGAATATTTTATATGTAGAATGAGTATGATTAAACTGGTTTTTTTAGAGGACACATGAATATTATTAAGGTGACATTAGTATAATGAACTAAAGACCATTTATATGTAGTTGTTCCTTCACATGACTACACACACACTATCAGGTTATCTCTTAATGTACCTACTCACAAGAAATAAGCAACCTTTGTTAGTAAGATACACCATTACCAGTTTCAGGCCCATTGGTTGTTGGTGGTCATAACTGATCTATTCTAACCTCTGGTTGTTTTTTCAGGCACATAATGTTATTGAAGTTCATTTGTTCCCCTTTAAGAGGCCTGTGGTTAGTGCGTTCTATACACTCACTCCATAATGAGACATACCTTGAGCTGCATGCATATAGTAGTTCTCTCTTTCTCTCTGTGTTCTCAGGCCAACATCAGTGATACTTGCTGACTCGATGAAACTGGACTTACATTCAAGTTGCTTGGATTTGCATATCTATAAATATGTGTTAATTAATTAATGCTTGTAAGACATAAAAGTTAATAAAAAACCTCAACAGTAATTTTCAGCTTAAAACCTAAAAAAACTATACAATTTAAGCTAAACCTCCTATTCCTGTTAAATTAATATTAACGTGAATAGCCATCTAACTTCTTGTCAAATCCCTAAACCCGAGAATGACTAAACTGATATAATATATATAATATATTATAATATATAATATTAGTTATATAAGCACTGTGATTTCTAATAAACACTTATTCAATTAATAAAATACTTATACTACAATTCTTACAAATCTGCCTAATGTATAGTACCATATATTATTTTAATACAGTACTATCTATATCAATATCTATATACTACAATTCTTACAAATCTCTCTCTCTCTCTCTCTCTCTCTCTATATATATATATATACACATACTACTATTCTTACAAATCTGCCTAACTAACTTATAGAACCATATTAATTATTAATTATTATTATATAGCATACTATATTTATAATGTATTAAAATAATATATGGTACTATAAGATAGGTGGATTTGTAAGAATTGTAGTGTACATATTTTATTAATTGAATAAGTGTTTATTAGAAATCACAGTGTAGGCTGTAATCAGTGGATACTACTAAATGCTTTAGGTGCCAAAATAGGGATTTAGGAACTTAACCTTAGGCACCTATTTTTGAAAATTTTGGTTTAAGAAAACATTCCCTCCATCAAAAAGTAAGAGACAAACTAGAATGTAAGTTCTACAGGAAAGCTGAGGGCAATGGAGTGTTATGAGTTAATCAAATCCAGAACAGATTGTGCTTTTCTCCCTTTTTTTGAAAAACTATCAAATTCCATTCCATGGATTGCTAGCATGGCTGTCAGCAGTTTCACATTTAGTAGAAAAGATGTCTGCTCTCACCTAAGCTATCCATCTGAATGTGTGCTGTACACATCCGTTTCAAAAATGATGCTGCAGATAGGAGGCATTAAGAATGACTCCACAACATAATTACAGCTTCTCTGGGTATAATGTTTCTTCACAAAGACCAACAAAGTCAGTATTTCTCATTGTACATAGAATTTCCCTACCCCCCTCTTATTTTATTTATTTGTTTATTTGCAAGCAGAAACCTATGAGATATTTATGGTTCTGAGGATGCATTTTAGTTTATAGGCCAAATTCCGATCTCAGTGATCTGTTCCATAGACTGCAGCTGCTGGAGTGTGATGTAGTTTCATGGACATGGCAAGCTTGGCATTCCACTCAGCAGAGGGCACTGGTACCATACTTACACTCACGGAGGACAGGTTAGTAAACAGATTGAGCAGAGTAGATGAGGGAGCTGCTTGGGATAATTCTTCCCACAAATATACAAATGACCTATATTTATAAAACTTATACTCAGTTTCCATCCCATATTTGCATATTGTATTCCATCTAAAATAAAATATATATTGTGCTTTATAGAGAGATATAGTGAACCATAGAGAATAGTACAAAGGATGAGTGTGTGTGTGTGAGCGGGGGAGGAGGAGAATAAGCTAATACCACACAGCAGTTCTTCAGTCTAATTGAGACTTCTTGTGGAATAAAGTGCAACATGACTGAAGGCATCCCTGTCCCAGCTTAAATTACTGATAGCAAAAAAGAAACTATTATCAACATTATTCCTGTAGACCCTCTGTTAATTGCTCCCTCAAAACTTTGATTGACATTAATGAGACTTTTGCATGCGTGAGGATTGTATAAGGAATGTGGGTTCTAACCCATTTCAAGTCAGATTTCATGAATGGGACATATTTTGACAAAAAAATACAAAAAGAAAGTCATTTCCTCTGTCTCAATAATATTCCAAACATGAATGACTAAGCCATGAGTGAGCAGGTGGTGTCTGTTTTTCCCCAGACACAAACAATGAAAGAATCACTTGCAAAGGGCATTTCACATTTCGACCAAACAAACTTTTCAACTAAATTGTTCTAATTTATTTCTAATAACCCACCATCCCTCTGTAGAAGCAGCTGGAAGTATTCTGTAGAGATCTATATCTATATTAATACTGATATAGATATTGGTATAGATATACAAAGGGAGAGAAAGAGAGGGAGAGAGAGAGTGAAAATGTTTATAAAATGCATATTACAAATAACTGCAGGCAGACTGTAACATTCATACTCATTCTGAGTATCAGCTTAGTCCTTACACAACACCTGTGGCTTCCTGAACTGAACAGAACTTTATAGTATGAGAAAGGTTATCAGAATCTGGAGTGCATGATCAGCAGCAGGTTTGCAATGTGCATGTATAAATGTTGGCTCTAATCTTTTAGATTTGCGTTTTTAGAAGAGTCAAAAGGAGTTGGGTTTTCAGTCACTGGAAGCTGAATATCAAATTTCCTTAGTCTCCCTTGAAAATCCAAACCACCATCGAGTATGAGAATGATTCCCACAAGGAGTACAGCTCTGCAAATCTGTGGATATCCACTTTATATCCAGAGGTATCCACATCTGTGGATGTAGATGCAGATTTCCGCAGCTCATTTTTGTAGATGCAGATCCAGGTACAAATATCAGTGTATAACCACGCAGGGCTCTATTGATAAGGTTGCAAGACTAGATCAACGGTGGAGAAAAATTCTCTCTCCATACAGGTTACTTGGTATTGAAACACAAGGCATATAATTCTTCTCCCACTGAAATCAATCGCAACCCCCTCATTAATTTTACTGCATGCCAAGCCAGCCCAAAGTTCATGAAAATGATGGAAGGTGAAGATTTGCAAGAAGAGGTTTTGGAAAGAAAAGTAAAAGCTCATCCATCATCGCTACTGTCTTGTTATGAAATACTGCATGGATGCTCATGAATTGAATAGAATGTTGAAATAATGTTTGAAAATTCTGTGAGACTTCATTTTTTACTGCTGGTTCACGTAACTAGTTCCAGTAAAGGATCGGGTCCATAATTTTCACAGAAATACAGTACTGTTGTCATTTTTTGGCTTAATCCTAAAAAATCAGCTATACTTACTAAACATAGCTTCTGCCACTGTAAGCTCTGAGCACCTTACCAACAATGAATTTATCCTCACAAGAACCCTGTGAACTATGAAAGCATTGTTATCTCTGTTCTGCTTATGAGGATCTAAGATGCAAAAATATTAATGTACCCACAGTCACAGGAAATCTATGACAGAGCTGGAATCTCAACTCAAATTTCCAGAGTCCCAGTCCAGTAGCTTAACCAGAAGACTATTTTCCCTCAATTTCTACTGACTTCGTATTGATCAGGAGATTATTGTTTAGCTGACATTCTTAAATGATAAGTTTAAAGGTTAGCTTCATGAGGTACTTTCTTTTGCTCCATTGCTCCAGCTATCTGAGCCTTTAGCTATCATCTTTGAAGCAGTGGACGTGGTGTACCTAGACTTCAGTAAAGCATTTGATATGGTCTCGCATGACCTTCTTATCAATAAACTAGGGAAATACAATCTAGATGGGGCTACTATAAGGTTGGTGCATAACTGGTTGGATAACAATTCTCAGAGAGTGGTTATTAATGGTTCAGTCATGCTGGAAGGGCATAACAAATGGGGTTCCGCAGGGGGTCTGTTTTGGGATGGTTCTGTTCAATATCTTCATCAATGATTTAGATGATGGCATAGAGAGTACGCTTATTAAGTTTGCAGATGATACCAAGCTGAGGGGTTGCAAGTGTTTGAAGGATATGGCCATAATTCAAAATGAACTGGACAAACTAGAGAAATGGGCTGAGGTAAATAGGATGAAGTTTAATAAGGACAAATGCAAAGTACTCCACTTAGGAAGGAACGATCAATTTCACACATACAGAATGGGGAGCGACTATCTAGGAAGGAGTACTGCAGAAAGGATCTAGGGGTCATAATGGACCACAAGCTAAATATGAGTCAACAGTATGATGCTGTTGCAAAAAAAGCAAACATGATTCTGGGATGCATTAACAGGAGTATTGTGAGCAAGGCGCGAGAAGTCATTCTTCCGCTCAACTCTGCACTGATTAGGCCTCAGTTGGAGAATTGTGTCAAGTTCTGGGCACCACATTTCAAGAAAGATGTGGAGAAATTGGAGAAGGTCCAGAGAAGAGCAACAAAAATGATTAAAGGTCTAGAAAACATGACCTATGAGGGAAGACTGAAAGAATTAGGCTTGTTTAGGCTTGGAAAGGAGAAGGCTGAGAGGGGACATGATAGCAGTTTTCAGGTATTTAAAAGGGTGTTACAAGGAGGAGGGAGAAAAATTGTTCTCCTTGGCTCTGATGATAGAACAAGAAGCAATGGGCTTAAACTGCAGCAAGGGAGATTTAGTATGGACATTAGGAAAAAACTTCCTAACTGTCAAGGTGGATAAACACTAGAATAAATTGCCTACCGAGGTTGTGGAAACTCCATCACTGAGGATATTTAAGAGCAGTTTGGATAGAGGTCGATCAGGGATGATCTAGACAGTGCCTGGACCTGCCATGAGGACTCAATGACCTCTCGAGATCCCTTCCAGTTCTAGGAGTCTATGATTCTATAGGCTGCTTTCTAAACTTTAATTCAACCAGTTCATCTTTTGTTAAAGGCAATGTGCCTTATTTACACTAGATGTTTCAAATTTGTTAGTTAGCAGATTAGCTTACATACTTGTAACACTAGGAGTCCCTTGATGCCAACTGGCAGAGGGCCCACCACTCATCCTAGGCCTGTCACACTCACAACCACAAAACATTGTTGTCATAATATGTATCTCAAATGTATTATGTAAGATACCTTCCTTATGTAAACCAGTGATACACTGATTCCTAAAGTCATGTGACTTATGTTTGCGTTGTGTAGAAAATGTTACATGTGTCTGCTAAAAATATGTTCTTAAAATGTGTTTGGAAGGCAAAGCTTAAACCTATGCTGTCCTAGACAAAAGAATGTTGATTTTCCTGTGTGACCAATTGGGTTAAATGAAAATACAATGACAGTAAATTTACATGCAAGGGAAACAAAAGCTGGAGGGAAGATAGTTTAGTGATCATTCCTGGGGGACAGAATCTGCACCCAGGAAATCTGCTTTTCTCTTGAGGCAGAGACCAAAGACTTTGGATTACATAAATGGAGAAAAAAAAAGACAACTTTCCATCATCATAAGATACACCATCTAGAGTCCTGTGTAAGTTGGACCCACTATCTGAGGGATGTGGAAATGCTGGTAACTTGATCTGTGCATGAAAAGCTGCTTAGGCACTGCAATATGCTAAAGATAAGTTTTAGCCACTAGAAATTGTTTTATTTTGTTTTGTTTGTAATCATACCTGCCTCTTTTTCTCGTGCTCAATACCTATGATCTTTGTTAATAAACTTGTTGTTGATTTAATATAAAACCATCTTATTGTTCTGTATTAAAGTGAACTATGAGTGTTTGGCTAACCTAACAGACTGCTGTGTGTGCTGCTTTTTGAAAGCAGTAAACAATTTCTGTGAGTGTCCAGTGAGAGGGACTGGATACCGCAAGAGAAATCTCTAGAGGAGCAGGGTTTCACTGACTGTTACATGCAAGGCAAGGTTTACATTGGCAGAGTCTCAAAGAGCTTGCTGGCAAGGCAGACAAGCTAGTGTATCAGGGAGCTGTTACACAGAAGCAAAGCTCTGACTTGCTTCAGCAGAGGTGTGACAGTGACTTATATAGTTTGGGGTGTCCTGAGAGCAGAACGTCACAGGTCTAAAATCTCATCTTTAAACTCTAGCCCATACAAGGTCTAAGTGAGCATTAGGCAAAGAGGGACTAATAGCAATATCAAAAGTAAAACTTTTACAATACTTTGTGGAATAATGAATTATTCCTACAACTTAAATGCCTCTGAAAAGACTAGGATTTTGGAATATTTCTCTAGCCTTATCAAATCTAATGTATTTATTTTCTCCTCACAGCTGTACCAAATATAAAAATGGAAGTCTTTTCCATGTAAATGCATCAATGAGAATTACAAAGTAGCATTTATTGAAGTATATCAAAATTCTTATGAGTGATCTGCAGCATCCACTGTGACTAAGTGAAGACAGCTTATTTAAAATTTTCAATACATGAAAAAAGAGACCAATAACCACAATTGCTCATATCTTCAGATAACCATTTCTGTTGTGTAATGAAGAACAAATTCCAGATGGAGGAAAAGTATAAAGTGAGCTGAATTTCCAAGGTTTACCTTTCAAGTGAACTTTTTTGATTATTAAAAATATCTCATGAATACTGTCTTTGGCTGCTTTAAACTTACTGCTCTTGCTTTATATCACTTTCTCTACTAGAAAGGATTCTGCATTTGAAAACGTATGAATGAGGGAAATCTATAACCTGACATAGAAAACAAAAACCTCATAGCTCCATTAATGATCTGTATGTTAAACAACAAATGTAATACAACTTCTATTTTACCAAGATGGCATAACAGTTTGGACCTCCCTGGTCCGGCACGGTCGGCACTTAACCAGTCACGAATAAGAGAGTTTGCCAGACTGGGGAGTTCTCCTGCCACCAGCCCCCAAGCTCATAACCCACTGCAGGCAGGCTGCCCCAGCAGGCAATCCTGTCTTGCCCTCCCCCTGCAACCTGGCTGTGCTGCTTGTCCAGCTACCGCTGACTCCCTGGCCAGCACAGGCTCCAGCTTCTGCCATGGGGCTGTAGTCCCATGCAGCCAGGAGCAGCTGTGGGGCTGGGACTCATGCCCCATGCAGTCAGGAGTAGCTGTAGGGCTGGGGCTCCGGTCCTGAGTGGCCCCAGTCCCGAACCTGGCCACTGGTTCCGTGCAGCCCCAGCTCTGGCCCCACGCAGCTGGGAGAAGCTGTGGGGTTCCAACCCCGCGCTCCTGGGGGTTGCTGTGGGGACTCTGGCCTCAGCCCTGCACTCCCAGGGCCTGCTGGAGGCTGCTGCGGTGCACCGCCCAAGTCCTGTGCCGCCCTTGGCTGGGCTGCCAACCTGATGCCCCGCCCAGCTGACCCTTCTGCCCTTAGGCTCCTGGACTCTCTGGTCCAGGAGCATCTGTGGTCTAGCCAGACCACGGGTGTTGTCGGACTAGAGGGTACAACCTGTAGTAGAAAGTACTTGGGAAGTAAAAGCCCAAGTACTTTGCATAGCGAGGGACAATATTTAGTGAGATAAATATACAATTTTATAAGGAAATCTTGAGATACCAATGCAAGGAATGCAGCAGGGATGTTCTACAGAATTATCAAGAGCACAATTAAAAGGTACTTAATAAAATCTAAGGA
Organism: Rafetus swinhoei; assembly: GCA_019425775.1. NCBI lineage: Eukaryota > Metazoa > Chordata > Testudines > Trionychidae > Rafetus > Rafetus swinhoei. The sequence continues at coordinate 163,802,906 of CM033424.1, forward strand.
TGACGAGGCAGGACTCCTTACATTAACATTTTAGTTCTGCTGACCCATCACCATCAAATTACTGTTCAATTATTGTTTACTACTATTGATTAAAAGATTAAACAAGCCCATCTATTGAACAGGAAGTTATGTGCCAATACCTGCCTCTGGCTTAAAAGAGCATCAATAAAAGAAAAACCCAACCTTGCTATTTTCTCACAAGACCAGTAATCTTTCTATCATTTTTAAAACAGAATCTGAAGGCCAATACTTTCTTTCCATTCATTTTCTTTGAGGTTTTCATATTGTGGATCTATCTAGTGGATCAATATTTTATTGTTTTGTTGCCATTCCTGGGACCATTTGAAACACTGAACTCTGCACTTATTTTCAACATAAGACAGGGAATGGCATTTGGAGCAGTGGTGTTTAGAACCTCTGTGATAATCTGCAGCTGCCTCCTGCTGCCTGAGTGCTGCAATAACCTGGGGAAGTGCCTTGATACACATAAACAGGAGTCTCCTCAGTACTGAAAAACACCAGTGTGTATGTTTGGAGGCAATGGGACAGTCTGACTCCCACTTCCCAAGGCCTTTTAGCTTAGATGTGGGGGTGGGCTACAATATTAATCACTGTGAGGCTTGCTGGACTTAACCTGCCTGGTTGGTATGTCAGAGCCTACTGCCTCCTTGCAAGGACATTGGATCAGTAAGGGGCCTTCCAAAGGGCAGATCTGCTGATGCTCTCAAGGACGCTACAGTCTACTCTCTCCCAGAGCTGCCTACCAACTGGGAGACACTTTCCGCTTTGAAACCCCTGTTGCGCCTCTAGCATAGCTAACAGGGCCAGGGGGCAGACTCTGCCTTACCCACAGCACCTCTTTTACCCTTTTGTCACCAGTGCAGGGCTTCACACCCCCTCACAGCCTCCCTGTCAGGACAGGAGAAGGCGGATATTGTGGGAGAGATGTAATCACATTTTCCTTGTGCTGCTTATTTCAAAATGTCGTAAATGTCTAAAAGCAGACGATTAGTGGAGGACTCACAGTGACAGGCTTCATTCACCAAATGGAGCACTTCTGATGGGATCAGCAGCTGCAGTTAATTGGATGTGTCAGGTGAGTTTCTAAGCACAGAGTTACAAAGAAGCCTTACACAGTCCCTATGCTAGCCTCAAGGAACCCAATGCAGTGCATTGCTCTGTAGGCTTTAGTTTTAATTTATATTTGAGTTACAGTACTTTAACCTTTGGACTGCGGATAATTTCCCCACAAATGAGTTAGCCTGCTGACCATTTCACAAGACTTACCATATATCTTTGTTTGGAAACCACTGTTTCCATTACATTTAATTACTTTCCCCTGCGGCTTGCATGGTAAAAGTGCATGGTAAAAGGTGCCGCTACTAAATGAGTACTGCTACTAAACAAGGTCAGCTACTATAAAAAACTACATAGTAAAGGTGAAGGTACGAAATGAGGGTGATTACTATTTGAAAGCAGCTTCTAAATGAAGATATATGGGTATTCTAGTGACTTTTGCATGATGTGAGGGGCTTGGCAAGTTATTTTCACACTGGCATTTTTTTTAGCACTGTCATGTTAAAAATCATTGCTATAAAACTAAAATGTACTGTCTTGAATTGTTTGGGTTATTAGGAAAAACACAGGGAATTTTAACTCTCTCTTTTAGAAGATTTTTTTAAATTTACCATCAATTTACATTCTTTTAAAGACAAAGAATGTAAGCTCAAAGAAGACAAATATTAAAAAAATACTGAAATACCCATAAAAATTTACCCGTGTATAGGGAACAACCACAAAGTTCTCATTTTAAATACCAGCTCAGGAGGGATACTGTTTGGGAAATAGCTACTTGCCATTTTCAACTATCCATCCAAATGTCTTTTTATTCAGTTTGTTTTTTTCATGTTCCCTTCCCTAAGAGCCAGACTATAACGCTCTTCAAAGAATGAGCTTACAAAACACATTGATCTTCATACTATTTTGAGGGTGAGCCAGTGATCATCAACCAAGGTTTTGCAACATTGTTGCTACTAGATAACAAGTCTTTCCAACACATATTATTAATCAAATATACAATATGGTTGCTATTCAAAGTCCACTGAAAGTTTCCCATTGATTTGTATGGACATTTGATTAGGCTCTGTATTCTTATCATTTGCTTCTATTAGAGTCCATCATCGTGTGCTTGCCATTGCATACATTCAAAATTCCTTATCCATAGTGCTTACACTAATATTGAACACCTTTTTCTACAATCTGTGGCCTGGTCTACACTGACGGGGAAGTTGACTACATTCATTGCATTAATTTACATTAATTAATGACATGGCTGGAGCTGAAGTATCTTAAAAATGTGTTTTGGCACCGTCCACACAGTGAGAAGTCGATGGGAGCACATGCTCGCATCATCTTCCTTTACTCCTTGTGAGGAGCAGGACTACCAGAGCTGATGGGAGTGCCCTCTCAGTTTGAATTTGCATGTCTTCACTAGACCCGCTAATTTGAACCCCAGAAAATCGACTGCGGCAGCTTCAAACTTCTCTGTAGTGTAGACAAGCCCTATGTGTCTTTCCTTTATAATAAAATTCCAGAATTGTCACTCTCTCTGTGTGTCTGAGGCCTAGAAGAGTTGTTGATTCAGTATAAAGTAATGGAAACTACTACAAGAAGGTCCTTATATTCAGAATATCATCAAGTTCTCTCATGACTTGGATTTGAGGTCTGTCTGTATGCATACTGGTATACATAAGCATATGACTTTATGAGTTATACCCATCCACAGGCTTTTGGATAGTCAGAGTTTAAATTTATTGCATACTTAAGCATAAATTTCATTGAAATAATGATCTAGCACACATTTATTTATTGGTGGGTGTTTTACAACATGAGTTCGCTTATTTTCTATAGCCATAAATTATTATGTCAATACTCATTTGGAAAACATTTTCAAATTATGGTTATGAACCTACATCAATATTTAGGCACCTAAATAAATGGCCTAATTTTAAGAAGCCTATGGGAACTGCCAGATTCTCTGGGGAAAGAGGGGTTCCTAAATCAGCCAGGCCTAATTTATTTATATACTTATATAGGGATTTAGGTGCTTCATGTCATGCATCCAAATTTGTTCATTCCTTGAGCTTGGATTTTTTTTTATGGAATATGTTTTATTTAAAAAAAAGATGGAAGAAGTAACAGGATAATAAAGGGTTTCATTATCCAAGACATCAAACTTCTATGGGCTTAAAATAAATTTGCAACAATATATGTAATTTCTATGATCTAGGACTGGTTACACACTGGTCAGAACTATGGAGTTTCCAAAGTACATTGAAGCAGAAAGCCGCATTGCAAAATTGCATAATACACAAAAGCCTTCTCTACCTCCTGTGTAATTTGCACGGTCTGCAGTGGTTGAAGCAAAGACTCTTGTAGTCAAGGGTTATTGGATCAACCCTTCAAAATATCTTCCTATGCATCCTTCAACTTTTCCTAACATCTGTGCACTGGACAAACAGTGAGGCAGCCTTCCCTAGCCCTTTTATACTTTACCACATGGGAGTGTGAAGCCACTGGCACAGTCCTTATAAAAGCTTAAATATTGAATAATATACCCACCCAACCTCATTCAATACTTTTCCCACCATTTAGCAAAGTTAGCCTCACATGTGTGCTCAAAGATGCACTGCTTAGCTGCACACTTTACACATTGAATGAAAAATTTATTGTAAAATGCACTTGCATTTACACTGCATGTAGTTCCTCAGACTCATAACAACTGTTTGTTCTATGCTTGCTATGTAACTGTTAAAAAGAGGCATACTATTTATTATGGCGGGAGGAAATGGTAAAGTTATCTCTTTTATTCAAAGGCTACTGCTCATTCTCTTTCCCCCCACTCCAAAAAATTACCTTTGGGAGGAGACTAAGCCTGGAAAACTTGAACACAAAAGTTGATCATTTCAGAAACTTTTCAGTGACTGGAAATGAGAGGTTAAAATGGAAATTCCTATGCAACCCTAATAGCAACAGCCCCTGCTGCTCCTGCTGTAAGTTTTGACTTGAACTTTACACTTTGGGTGCGTCTAGACTGGCAAGATTTTGAGCAAAAGTGGCCACTTTTGCGCAAAAACTTTCCAGCTGTCTACACTGGCCGCTTGAATTTGCGCAAGAGCACTGACTTTGTAATGTACAAAATCAATGCTTCTTGCGCAAATACTTTCACGCTCCCTCTCAGGAAAAAGCCCTCTTGCGCAAGAATACTTGCGCAAGAGGGCCAGTGTAGATAGGGAAGAACTGTTTTGCGCAAAAAAGCCCCAATGGCTAAAATGGCGATCGGGGCTTTCTTGCGCAAAATCGCATCTAGACTGGCCACGGATGCTTTTGCGCAAAAGCACTTTTTGCGCAAAAGCAGCCGTGCCAATCTAGATGCGCTTTTGCGCAAATACTTTTAACAGAAAAACTTTTCCGTTAAAAGTATTTCCACAAAATCATGACAGTCTAGACGCAGCCTTTGTGTAATAATCCAGGAGAGGGACCTAGAAAGTAAATTCTGTCAGGCAGTTTAGGGAGAAAGTTCAGATGTGTATAAACGATGGAGGATAGAAGACAAGGGGAAGAAAGCCCATGAGGTTTGTTTTCCTTAACCTCTTAGCTCGTGGCATTCCATGCTGGAACATTCTTGAAATAAGTACATATTTAGAATAAATGTGTTCCCGTTTATCTTTTCTGATGTATCCAACTGACATTCTGAGAACACGCTTCCACAGGCCCTCACAAATACACAGTAACATGAGGGAATAATTGCAAAGTTTTCTTCATTTTTTCAGTAATTTGAAGAGGGGAGTAAGGGTAATGTAGGAAATTGGACTCATGAGCTAAATTCAGTCCCTAGCTTGAACTAATCCAGGGGACTGGACTTGATGATCTCTCGAGGTCCCTTCCAGTTCTAGTATTCTAGCTCTTCTACAGAATTCCTGGGCTGCCTTGGAAAAGCCATTAAGTTTCACTGCATCTCAGTTCCCAGTCTCTTCCTACCATTTTTTTCCCTGTCTTCACCATGTAAGAACTAAAGAACAGAGTCTGTCACACTGTTTGTACAACACCTAGTACAATGGAGACCTAACATTGGTCAGGGGCTCTAGGTGTCACGGCAACAGAAAAAAATTTAAAAAATGATAATGACTGTTTCTGATTTTGTGTTGTGGACTGGAAGAGGTATATTTTCCAGTATGGATGTTATGTTTTGTTTTTTAATATGAAGATTGCTGATATTACAGGCAAAGGGAGGTGCTAAGAAAATATCAGCAAAGGAGTTTAAAGATGGTTGAGCTCACAGTAAATTCCAGTCAAGGAATTAATAGTTAACTGTCTTGTTAGTTTCTAGGAAGAGCAGAAATCTGTAGAAAATATTGAGAGTGCTACAGGAGTTGTGACACATCCTTCACAGCAGACACATCTCTTGGTTCTGTCAATCAGCTGCTGAGACTGCAGAGCTGTCTCCAACTCCCATATTTTTAGTCCTTTTGCCATTGAGGCTCCCTACGTGGGTCTGCATGGCTCCCCAGAAGTGGCAACATATTCCTGGGCTCCTAAGCAGAAGAATGGCCATGGAGGATCCATGCACTGCCCCTGCCCTGTCCTGAGTGCCATCTCCACAGCTCCCATTGGCCAGGAACCATGGAGCTGCCAGGGTGGCATCCATAGGCACAGGCAGCATACAGAACTGCCTGGCCACATCTCCACCTATGAGCCCAGGGACATGTTACTGCTTGTGGGGAGCTTCCTGGGATGAGCACTGCTCAAAGCCCATGCTGCTCACCCACTCCTATGCCCCAACTCCATCTCAGAGCACCCTGCAGCACCCAAACTCCCTCCCAAAGCCTGAAGATAGGATCACTCATCCAATATTCTTTTGACCTTTATTGGTTTGAGAAGCATCCCACATATTGACATATTTGGCACAGTGTATTTTACTGGGACCACATCCCATCCCATCCTATCGTATACATGAAGCCAAAGGTGTAAAGAGGTACAAATGTGCCTTTTGGACAACTCCTGGGCACAGAAGCACACATGGTCCCTTACTCATGGGTTGCAAAAAGACATGTCTAAGTCCTTGATTTTTATCTAAATAAAACAATCGCATCTTCAAACGTAGATCACTTGAGATGATCTGTCTTGCAGCTGTCTCTCATAGAGACATTGTCTTCTTATTTTGTGATACTTACACAGGGTGAGCATCATCTGAAATACTTAGGGCAGATCCTCAGTTGGTATAAACTGTCAAAGCTCTCTCAGCTTCAGAGCTATGACAATTTATACCCACTGCTACTATGTACCTCTTCATACTTTGCTTCATATAGTAGAGCATTGCATTTTGAGACATTAAAAAGCATTGTCTCCTTGAATAAGTTGGATGGGCTGCTGAGAGAACACAATAGTTATCTTCTAAACTCGGGATTGCGATGACACTTAAAAGCTGCTGCATTTGACAGCATTCAAAATTCAACAGTCTATTTTTAAATTGCAAAGTAATGATTTTAGGGAGTAGGTGTGGGGTTTGTTGTCAATGGTGCCAAGGAAGTTCAGCAAGATTGCACACTCCATGCTTCAGACACAAGGAGAGGAGATCATCTCTGATTCTTTTTCACTGAAAACACAATGGCCACAATTTTTAAATTGTTTTTGAACATGCTGAAAGCATGGCGAGAAATAAGTGCCATGCTGTTCCCTAGGTAATAACACAAACATAGCCAAAGTTTGCAACAGTATTCATATTTACAATGTGTGCTATTTTGTCCACAACCTACACTAGTGTATTGGGTATTGTGGCAGGTCAAACAAAGATTAAACACCACACACATGCAGTGTATAGATAAACAAAGGAAACCCCTTCTGTAGCCTGGGGCTTTGTTTCAGTTCACTGAACAAGGCAATACAAAGTAATTACAGTATTTTTTTAAAAGTTGTTTTAGAGCCTCCTTAGAGGGTTCTGCTTCAAAGCCATTCCAAAATACAACACAGAAAGTGGGTTCACTTGCCCAATGGTTGAAAAAAAAATTCAGAAATGCAACCTGCTTTTTACCTCCCTCCTCATTGGAAGACAGAGCAGTATTTATATGATCTCTCTGATCCAAGGATTACAAACTGGCTGCCAATGTACTTCTGGATCCCTGAGAAAAGCCAGCTGGAAACCACTCTGAGCCCCCCTTGTAACCCATCACTGGAGGAGATCAGGCCTATGCTGTTGAATAGAATCTTGAGCCCTGGATATCTGGATTTCTCCAGGCCTCAGACTATCTTCTGAATACAACTTCCTCTCTCTCAGTGATCCACTTCCCTTGCCCCAGAGGTATTTTTTAAGAGGAAAAACCTGGAATAGTTTACATTCAGGCCAAGAGTATTCCCTGAAAAGGCCTGTCACAGGCCTGTTGTGGGGATGCTGGTCCCTGGAGCATTTGATTTGAGCAAACCATTTTACACATTCCTTTCCACCATTTCTGAATTGCACAGCATCCCTGTCTCCTAGCTCATTCAAGCCACCATGAGCACTCGATTTACGGCCTGTCAGAGCACCATTCGATAAAAGAGTTCCAGGTATGTTCTGTGCCAAGGAGGGAAGTGTCACCTTTCTAGTTCTGTCCCAGGGAGATCACACCAAGACTCATTTCAACACTCTTGCTCCTTGAAAAGCTAACCACATAGGTGAGCACAAATTAAGTTGGCATTTCTTTTATCCGTCTAGCTGCAGAACACTGCTATTGCACCTGAGAGTGAAGAACGGTATCTGGCAGATGCAGCAATCCTGGGAAGAAAGGAAAAGCATAGTCTCTCCCTGAGTAGTTCAGACAAACTGAAGTGGTGAAAGGTCACACAGTTAATTATGGGCTAGAGTCTGTTTCTACTCAGAGTCTTGCAGAAGAATTCCAAATACTGGGCCCAGTGAATAATATTTCAAGTTAGTGAAATACGTACCTAGCCCCAATTAAAAAACAATCTCATGAACAGTGCAGGGCCGTGGAACTGTTGAGAAAGAAAAAAATAATTTATCATTTCTGTGTCAGTAACTGCAAGGTCTATAAATACCAAGTTGTTGCATCTGACAAAACCCTGTGTTCTTTGAACTGTCAGGTCTATAGAACAGTGGAAACTATGCAATCAGGTTTCCTAATCATGATGTCTTATCTTGGAGCAGGCAGTGTTCCGGATGAGAGACTATTCAGTTTATGTGAAGATACCTCTGCCAAGTGCCATTACAGGTTTCTCTAAGATAGCACAGAGAGCTTGTGTTTTTGAACTACAATCATCCCAAAATAATTAAATGAATATTAACAACAAAACATCTGTATTTATAGTGAAATAGCTGTTATGGACAAATGCTTACTAATATTTTGCAAAAGATACCTGCTTATTCAAAGCATGCCCAATTTTGAGTTTGAATTAAGCAGCACTGTAAAAACAACCACAAGCTTTAGATCAGAATATAATATTTTAATATTCTGCAAAGCCCAAAAATAGATTTTTAAATTAATCCAGCAGCTAGATATTTCACTTCAAAAGACTTCTCTAAAAAGTAGGCTAAAATGATTATGATGATTCTGAAAATAAGGGAGACTCATGACATTCCCAATAAATTATGTTTGTGACATATGCAAATTTTACTATATTGAAATCCAATACTACCGCTAATTTCTAGTTTTGGTGATTTTTTTACTTTTACAATTAGTATAAACCATTCTCTTTCTTCATGACTTATACATCTTAATTTATTTTTTTTAAAGAACCTAAGCAGGCCTCTTTTCTTAGGACTTCGGTTGCATCATTTAATATCGTTGGGTGTGTCTAGACTACATGGCTCTGTTGACAGAGCCATGTAGATGAGTTTACTAGACATAGCAAAATGAAGCGGCGATTTAAATAATCGCCGCTTCATTTACATCAAAATGGCCACACGCTGTGCGATCAGCTGATTGTCGGCTGGCGGTAATCTAGACGGATCAGCCGACCCCAGCACCCTTTGTCGTCAGATCCTTTATGCCTCGTGCAATGTTGCACGAGGCATAAAGGATCTGATGACAAAGGGTGCTGGGGTCGGCTGATCCCCGTCTAGACTACCGCGCTGTGCCGACAATCAGCTGATCGGCACAGCGTGGTGGCCATTTTGATGTAAATGAAGTGCCGATTATTTAAATCGCCACTTCATTATGCTATGTCTAGTAAACTCATCTACATGGCTCTGTTAACGGAGCCATGTAGTCTAGACACGCCCTTTGTGCCCCAATTGATCCACCTATAAAATCAGTATAATACTTACCCCCAACAGTGATTTGGCTACATTATCACTGTATCATTCTTGGATGAAAAGTGGCATCAAATTAAAAAGCATTAATACTGAATTAAGGAATGCTGTTGAAATCATGTAATTGGTAATAACGAATCAAAGTCTATTTTTACACCAGTATAGGTCAAGCATTGATTTGATATCAAATAAGTATAAAAAAGAAAAGTATCAGGCACATGGTCTTTATAATCATTATTTTCCACTAGTATCCTATCTTTCTATACACTTTTCTTGGAGGAAGTTGCCATCACTTGAAAAACTTAAAACTACTGGAAAAAGCACTAGCAAAAAATGTAGGAAATTATTATGCTTTGGACAAAAAGGATATACCAAAAGACTTAGCATTAATAATGCTGTCATTTTTAATTTCTGAGTCTGCAGCTCACAGTCATTAACAGCTGTTTTAAGGAAAATGTAATTTTAGTACAGAATATTTAGAAAGGTACTTAGGAAAAATTCATGAAAAATTAAAAATAATGTCATGAAATAAAAATGGAACATTAAATATACCAGGAAAAACTAAAATAATTAGCTGTAAAATGGTGGAGAGAAGGAAAGAAGACATCAAATTTTAAAATTACTTGACCTGAGTTAATAAGTTTTACATTACAATTAAATGCATGTGCTCTATGGGAGATATATGTTCAGATATTCATTCTTTTGAAGTTACTACATAGAAGGGCAACATAGAGATTAGTTTTCTTTATTTAAAATTAATTTGAACCAAAAATGAGTAATTTGTTTCCTTTTGGGACTGATTTAGCAATATAACTGTTAATTATTATAGTAAGAGGTGTGTACAGTTGCAGGGTTACACTTAGTTTCTGTTACTCATCCAAAATTGGGGAAGAAATGGACAATAAGGGATAATCTTTTTATATTTTTATACCTCCTCTCACACAGTAGTGATAACCACCAACATTCAAGTCAGGAATCCCACATAATCATGATTTTTAAAAAAATGTATCTAATCTATCTATCATCTGTCTTCTCATTTTTGAACTCTCCTTGTCCATCATTGATATATGTGACATTTACAGCACTGCCAGCTTCCATGAATATGTAGAGAGGAACATGATTTTAATCCTCCATTGAAAGAATTTGTGAAAGACCCTCCTGACACCAAATCATGCAAATTATTTAAAGTCCTGCCAGACAGGACCAAAAAAAATCCGGTTTACTAAAGCTGTTGCCCTTCCACCCCACATATTTGTCCATAACCCAGTGGTGAACATTGGAGACAAAGCTAGGATTCAAGATATGTAGAAGCCAATTTATTGTGTGTGTAATTTTCATTATTAATCTCACCCTCCCATTAAAAAGGTATGCTAACCAATATATATTACTTTTAAGTAACTGATCAAGTTACTTAGGACCCCATGATAGCTTTTACTATATAGTATTCCTAGTTCAATACCCTGAGCCGCCTAAGAAGGCTCCTATAGTTATTTTCTGTGGATGAAATACACCCTTGCACACAGGGACAGCCTTATGCACTAAGAAACATATGAAAAGCAATCTCCTATATACATAAACTGAACCCCAAGTACTTGGAGATTAAAATCACCCACTTATCTGTTTGTGACATGGTCCATTACTGTTCACTAATGTTCTTTGTTTTGCTTTAGCATTTCCTTATTCAGTCTTATATTTTACTTTTCTGTGCTATATGCCTTTCTTATGTTTTATAATGTATTTTTATTCCTTGCTTATGAGAAGCTGAGCATTACTCATGGGCATCAATGGGTATTGAAGATGGTTAATGGAAACAAAGATGCAACTACTCCACAATTGTCATTGCTTCTGCTGTTTATCTTAGCCATAGATTTGTTAGCATTTTTTGGAATAGCTATCGTTGCCACTGATAAATCCCCTTGAGGGTTTTTTGATGGTAGTGTAGTTATGGCATAGTGTCTGGGCCCTTGTATATTGTACAGTTTTATATGCCACACAGTTCAATTATGGGTCATAAAATTCAGTCATATTTAATACTTGACACAATGGGGTGACATGAACATCCACACAGGGAAGGCAAAAGGTAGGGAGGTAAGGGCAGAGGTGGAGTGGCAGGCCTAATTATGAGCTCACGGATGCAAGTAACACAGAATTTATAAGACATTAAGACCTTACAGTGCTAGAATGCTTAGCCTTGGCAAACAGCAGCTGCAGGACCAGGAACAATATATTAAAAGAGCCCTAAATATAATGAAATGATTTATAATTGTTATGGGGCACTCTCTGCCCTTCATCCATGTTGTGCAACTCTTAAAGGCATCCGTGGAGCTGTACTGTGGTTCAAGGGCACTATACTGACCTTCCTCTGTAAATACAGCTCTGTAGGTCTCAAATTACTTATTGGTTCTTGGCAGACTTGGGCCAGTTCCTCAGCGCTGACCAACTAAAATCAGTGCAGCTATGTCAATTTACACTAGTTGACAGTCTGATCCTTGGGATCAGAAAAGGTCAATCCTGAAAGGTGTTGAGATTCTTCTAATGGGCAGTGGGAATGGAATGCAGTCAACACCTCAAAGGACTGGAGTAAAATTTCACAGTTTCATGCCTGTTCTTTAACCCAGACTCCTTATAAAGGGGTAGCTGTGTGCTGTAAGAGATGCCAACAATTAGCCCTAGATGCATGCTAATTACAGTAAAGGAAATTCTATTTTTAAACACACTTAAGTTAAAGAACAGGTGAACATTTTTCATCTTAGATATTAGTTCAATTTTTTACTTCATGTGATCAAAAGGACTCTGACCATTTGTATCTATGTATTTGACACACTGGACAAGTGGATAAAGAGCAAGGTAGGATGATTTAAAGGTTGAAAAGATTCCAAATTGCATTCCATTTTTTATAATTAGTTATTTTAAAACATATCATAACTAAAAAATAGTTGATGTCAAAGGAGGGCTTTGGAAAAGTTGATCAATTATTGTTTCTCTCTTTCTGTTATTATGGGATCGACTTATTGCCAAAATGGGTTATTTGAGATTAGTAAAACTGTACCCATATGGCATTAAATGAGCAAAATTCAATCCCTTTTGAGTTTATTGTCATGTTTGTGTCAGCCTCAAACCTCAGCCACCTAGATTGCTGGTTCTTCTCCTTTAAGCTTCTGACACAGTAACTGACTGATGGGAAACATAATAGAGGTTGAAATGCACTGTGGTTCGGCATCCAGCATACTGTGTAAATGTTAGTGTCTGACAATTTGGAATATATATGCTAACACATTTCACGATCTTCAGAGAGCTCACTTAATATTCCGAGTTGCAAACTATCTGACCGGAATGATTTATTTAAGTTTCATTTTTTAAATTTGTTTTCAAGCACTACACTAGTAGTTTAGTACTTTCTCAGTACCTCATTCCCTGCTGGTCTAGCACCTCCACCCACTTACTCTGGGGATTAGTGCTCAAGGTCGGTGCACTTTCCAAAGTTTGAATGCTATTGCATGTATCTAAACCACCTAATACTACTCTTGGTTAACATTTGATCTACCAAAGAAGTAAGAGCTATTACGTGGAGATGTAGTGGGCAACATGCCCTATGATTCTTGGAATCTTTTAAATAACTTGTTAGTGAGAAGTGTCCAGACACAGTTATAATTAGCACTGATTAAAGAACTTAGAGAGAAACCATGACTTGCTTATTTAAACCCATCCCTAAGGACATTCCTGACCATTCTACAAGGTTAAAATATCAAACCTGGCCCCTTCCAGGAGTGTTCCATTCTGGTCTTGTTATTTTTTTTAGTGTGATTTCCCTCTGTTCCTCTCTTAGGACTCACTTTTCCTTGGCAAGCCCAATCTCATCTGACTTTGCTCAGCACAGCTCCAACTTGCAACTCAGCCTCTTACGTCAGTAGTTACTATTCGGAAAAATAAAATAAAATAAAATAAAATAAAATAAAAGACTTGGTTTCTATTCTGGTGTAACCCAGGAACCTCAGGCCCAACTAGAAAAAAAACACAGAAGAGTTCATAGGGACTTTAAGATTCTCCTGAGTCTGTTATATACTTTCTAGTTCATTGAACAATGCCATGTGAGATCTCAAATAAAAGTGGCCAGCAATAGCATTGCAAAATACACATACAGATATTGTATAAGTATTCATAGGCCAGAAGGAACCATTTGATCATCTATATATATTCCAAACATTTGGATTTTTCATTCTCGTTGCAGATCCCTAGTGTGGCATTATAGTGAGAAGTTAGTTTCCTTTTGTGTGTATTAATTTACTGTTGGACCCATATAAAAGAGGATAGCAACTTGCAGCCAGACATGTAAGCAAATAACATTTGGAGGAGGACGGTGTTTTCCATTGTCTGTGGCCTTTATGATTCATGCAATATTAATGTGTTTTGGCTCCCTCCTGTGCAGAGGACACTTCCTCCTGCTCATTGTAGTTTGATGTTTGACAATGAGTTCATATTCAGAATGCAAACAGACGGACTTCTTCATACATACCCTGCAGCAAGAAAACATTTTTCTTCCTATTTACAATATTTGCAGTAAAGGGGTGAGGCATTGCAACCTAAAATGAACCTAAGGAATTTCTTGTCATGACACTTTTTATTTTCAGATTACAAGACCATAGCAAATAAAGGAGTAAAAAAGTTGTCTACACTCTTCATGAAAACAAAACAAAGATGAAATACATAGAACTATGATACATTTACACCAAAATATCCACATTCAGCCCATACTAGGGCTATGTTAGCAACTGCTGGAAAACGTGAAAAAAAGTTGTTACACTTGAATCACTTCTGGAAGCTTTCATTAAACTTTTGGTACATTTGTTTGAGAGGATGAATGCAACATCCAGCCTATGTTATACATAAATATAATTGGGGTAGTACAGAGTAAATACCAAGACTTCAACTATAACAGGCATCCAGTGGAAGAATACTATCCCTTATTAATAATAGTGCACATTATTTTGGACATTTCTGATGTCATTTGTAAATACAATAAAGAATAAGACCCCAGTCTTGCAAAGATTTATGCACGTGCTCAAAACTAGCACTGAAAGTACAGGAGCCAATATTTCACCCCTAGTGTATAAAAATAAGCACATGGATAAGCCTTTGCAGGATCCAGTCCTTGAAAACACAAGCATACTTCACAACTACAGTGAGGCTACGGCTACACTATACACTTTGCCGGAAGAGGCAATGCAAATGAAGCGCTAATTAGTATTTTCTTGCACTTCGTTTGCATAATTTCTTCCGGTCCATTTTTGTGCAAGATTTTTGCACAAAAACAAGCAGTGTGGACATTTCCTTTTTGCGCAAAACCCCCTTTTTGCATAAGAGCCTTATGCCTTCCTTTTTGCGCAAAAAAGGAAACATCCACACTGCTTGTTTTTGCGCAAAAACCTCTTATGCAAAAAAGGACCAGAAAAGATTATGCAAATGAAGCATGAGAAAATGCTAATCTGTGCTTCATTTGCATTGCCTCTTCCAGCAAAGCGCGTCGTGTAGCCATAGCCTCACTGCTCAAGACAGATTCTGTCTTCTGCTCATGAGTTTGTGAACATTTTTGAGGGCAAAAATGTGGGAAGTGATAAAAGCTCCCCGAATCCTCATGCTGGAAGGAGGGGAATGCATGGAAAGTACTCTGTAGAAAAGTGCAAGGCAGTTATTTGCTTTAGTATGAGGGGCTACGTCTACACTGCAAGGTTTTTGAACAAAAACAGCTGGTTTTTGCACAAAAACCCGTGGAGCTTCTACACCTCAAATGCACTTTTGTGCAAGAAGATCAAGAGTAAAACGGCAGAAGAGAGGGCTTTTTCCACCATAGGGAAACCCTCCTTTTACGAGGCATAACTCCCTTTTGCGCAGGAGTTCTTGCACAAAAAGGCAAGTGTGGACATTCCAGAGGGGTTTCTTGTGCAAGAAACCCCTATGGGAAAAAGCACAGGTGCTCTGATGGCCATTCTGTGAATGGCAATCAATCAGAGCTTTCTTGCACAAAAGCACCCATGCAGTGTGGACGCTTTCTTGTGCAAAAGCACATCACTTTTGTGATGTGCTTTGAGATGTGGACGTGCTCTTGCGCATGAAGTTTTTACGCAAAAACTCTTGCGCAAAAGGCTTCTTGAGCAAGAAGCATGTAGTGTAGATGTAGCCCGGAAGCCTTTTTTATGTCAGGTCTGTAGGAATTTTCTGTCAACTCTTCAGGCTCTTCCTTCACTGTGTTTTTTCTCTGAATAATTATGTTATTCCTTCCAACTCACCAAAAACGGGGATGGGAATTTTTTCCTGGCTGGGTTTCTGAGAATTTAAATAAAATGACCTCTATTCTTCTGTATTTATATCCCCATCAAATTCTCTATCAGGAACTTTTCTAGGTGAGGAATCTCCTTTTCCCTTTATGGTGAAGGGTTGAGGCATCCTTGTATGCTGTGCTGTCACTGGGTTATGGCTCACTTATGCCCTATGGCTTCATACGTCTGCTTGACCTAATCAGCTCCCTATAATACCAGTTCCCTCCACTGTCCTCACTTCTTCTCCTCCAAAGAGAAGATCACAAGCAAGAAAAGGACAGAAGCAGGATTTCCTGACACCTTTTGAGACTCCTCAAGCCATGGAAGTTCTCACATCCTACATCCAGGCCCACAGTTAGTGCCACTGGGAGATTTTTAGTAGCGGGGGTGCTGAAAACTCCCTATTGATGCCCTTTCCCCCGCCAAGGTCAGAAATGGGGCAGGACTCTGTCTCTGTGAAGGGGCGACCCAGACGAGGGTAAAGTAGAGGTCACAACTGGGGAAGGGCATGGGGCCAGCACAGTGGGGCCAAGAAAGCCTTGGCCATTGGTCTGGGCATAGGACACTGAAAATAGAGTCATGACAGTAGAGAGCCAGGCACAGGGCCAGCAGCTGGGGAGTGGGGTCAGGGCCCCAAAGCAGAGCCTCAGGCATGGTGCTGGGAGTGGGAGGAGTTCTAAGAGTGGGGGATGGGGCAAGTGAAAGATCCCAGGCACAGGGCCAGTGACCGGGATCCAAGCCCCAGGTGAGATGGGGGTTGGTGAGCACAGTGTGGGTGAAGGACCAGGAGAAGGCCATAAGTACAGGAAGCACCCCAGCTTATATTCACAGAGCTTGGGAGAAGCATGTGCAGCTGGCAGCCCTGAATAAAAAGCTTAGGGTGCTGCAGCACCCCTGTACCCTTACATCCCACACCTATGCTTACAATGTACAGACAGAGGATTTGGAAGGAACCTACCCCTCTCAGAAGGCCAAGGCTTTCTTATGCAACAGCACTAGCTATGTATGCACAATGTTCCAGGCATTCCTACAAGAGGGGCAAGAATTACTCTGGAGATGTAGAGCTCAGTGTTGCCAAATCCCATGATTTTTAATATTTGCAACATTTGGTTCTGCAAACACGTGCTTCAGCTAATCTTGCTTAAAGTCCCAGGTCCAGAAGTGAAGTGATTAGTTGACAATCTTTTAGGTCTACTGGTTACAGAGAAAATTTTGAGAACATGAGCCAAATGTTTCCTGAAGGCTTAAAACAGAGAAAGCTAATGAAAAAAACCCCAACGTTTATTGTTTTTATTTAAAGTCAAATTATTTTAAGTTGATCTCATGATTCTTTAGGGACTTCTGATTTTGAATGGTTGACATTAACAATACTGAGTGCTGATGGCTAGTTCCTCCTTGTTCTCCACTTCTTAAATAAGAATATAAATACTGATCACTTTCAAAACAGTTGTGAGCAACTTTAAATTTTGTACCCAACAAAATTTCACAGGGTACTAAAGAAATTTATAATGTACAAAAGGAAGAACATCCAATTTTAATAAGATCCTGTCAAGTCACATGACAAGTACAACATGACAAGTGTCCACATAAAAAGACAGTAAAACCATAAATCTCTGAAAATACATTATTGATGCCACTCTGTGAAAATGTTTCTATGACAAACAATGTGTGAACTGCTGCAATAATATAACCGTTTGTATCTATACAACTGTTTGTCCTAAGGAAGGGGAGGGACTTTTTAATGGGACTTATCATTCAAATATTTTCTCACATACTAAATCTGAGGGATTAACACACAAAATAAGAACAGCCCACCTAGTTCCATATCTTGTATAAGATTGAATTACACCAAATTGAGGTGCAAGAAACTGGATTTATTATCATTTTATA
This sequence comes from Rafetus swinhoei, assembly GCA_019425775.1. NCBI lineage: Eukaryota > Metazoa > Chordata > Testudines > Trionychidae > Rafetus > Rafetus swinhoei. The sequence goes on from CM033424.1 coordinate 163,820,414, forward strand.
TATAACTAATTATTTGTATAATATTTAATCTTTTCCCCCAAACCTGCTAAATTGTTGCTCTTAACATCTTGTGTCTAATTAGTTTTGCATGCTAATTAATTAAGGCCGGATATTCAGCTACTGTAAACTAGAACTGCATCATTTAAGGCAATGGAGCTACACTGACCCTAACTAAGAATTGGGCTCTAAATGCCTCCTACTTCTTGTGATATGAGTAAGGGCTAATTAAAAACACCCCCATTAACCTTCTCTGTACTATTCTTTATCCCATATACTTCTATTCTATCAATTGGTCACCTCTCTAAACTAAATATTTCTCATCTGTCTCTCTCCTTTTATAGGCATCATTTCATGTCTTTAATTGTTTCCATCTTATAACTCCTTCTACTATTGTTTTGAGAATAGATAACAACATTAACAGTTATTGTATTTTAATGAAAGATGTTATCTAAATCCTCTAGACTGCTTTGAAGATGTCAACCACACACACACATTAATGATATGTAATCTGATATTTTCTGTACTGAGAAACATAGCAAAGAACTTGGTTGTATTTGTGTTAATAAGTCTGACAAAGCAGAACACAGAAACTGCTCTTCCACAACTAAAATAGTAATTTCTTCCTGCTTACTTCACATTTTCCTTTTTGTGAAGAGGATATAAAAGATTACTTAAAATGTATCTGACTGGGATTGAGTATTTCCGGTGTACAAGGCAAATAAAAAATTGCATCAGAGATGCCACACAGTTGAGTTTACCCTCTAGGGGTATGTCTACACTAGCCCCCTAGTTCGAACTAGGAAGGCTAATGTAGGCATTCGAAGTTGCAAATCAAGCCCGGGATTTAAATATCCCGTGCTTGATTGCATCGCCGGTCACCATTTTTGAAATTTACAAGTCGGACTAACTGCCCACGTCTACACGCGGCAGGGACCCGGTATTTCAAATTAAAGCCCCTAAATCGAACTACCTGTAAAACCTCCTTGCAGGTAGTTCGATTTAGGCTTTAATTCGAAATACCGGGTCCCTGCCACGGTAGACGCCGGGCAGTTAGTCCGACTTGTAAATTTAAAAATGGCGATCGGGAAGATGCAAATCAAGTGCGGGATATTTAAATCCGGGGCTTGATTTGCAACTTCGAATGCCTACATTAGCCTCCCTAGTTCGAACTAGGGGGCTAGTGTAGACATACCCTAGGATATTAAGATGAGGAACAGAAATGTGAATTGATGTTCGAGCCAGTTATTGCTGAGTGTTCATACTTGTATTGCTGCTGATAAACCTATGACCAGAAAGAGCAAGAACTACGGTATATATGAGGGAAGAGAGAATAGATATAAAAAAGATAAAATAAAAATCTTTGCACATCTCTTTACACTTCTTTTTTTAAAAATTGACAATAGCCTATCGACCAAACCAAAACACAGAATATGTTTTCATTTTCTTTCCAAGCATACTGTTTTCTACCTTTTGCCATAGACCATATTGTTTAAAGAAAGAAATGTATAACTCTACTAGGGTATGTCTACGCTACAGCATTATTTCAAAATATCTTATTTCAAAATAGTTAATTCGAAATAAGTTATTTCGAAATAACACGTCTACACACAAAATGCATTTCAAAATAGCGTTTTGCTATTTCAAAATAGCACGTCCACACTGAGTGGACGCTGAATTGCATTTAAGGCCAGCCGGAACGAAGGAGCTGGCAGATTGCTCCTGGGGAGCGGTGGAGGGATGGCTGCCAGTGGCTTGCTGGCTCATATTTTGGGGCCACTGGGTCAGAGGCAGTGACTGCTGGCTCTGGGCTGGCAGGTTTGGAGCTGGCACAGGCACTGTGGCCAGAGTCAACCCCTTTAAGGGCTCTGGGGAGTGGGGAGGGAGAGGAGTGTTCTTGGTTGAGGCTGGAGTGGCCACCAGGACACCCTGGTAAGGCTGGAGGCCCCCTATTTCGAAATAAGTGCCTACACAGCACTTATTTTGAAATAGCTATTTCAAATTTGGCGTTATTCCTTGTGGAATGAGGTTTACCAAATTCGAAATGAGCGCTCTGCTATTTCGAATTAATTTCGAAATAGCGGTTTGGCTGTGTAGTCGCTAGTAAAGTTATTTCGAAATAATGGCTGTTATTTCAAAATAACTTTGCTGTGTAGACATACCCCTAGTGAATAGCATATTACATTATACTCATAACTACATAAATATAACTTGAAGGCATATTAATGCACTTACCAATTTGAGACATCATTCATTTAAAAGCAAAGTACCCTTGAAATTGACATTCAAAGAGTTAATACAGTAAACAAAATAGTGCAGTCAAAGGCTAGGACAAATAATATTGACAGGCACTTTGAATAAATAGCTCCTGTAGACCTGTAAAGCCTGAATCTTGAATAATGAGAATCATACTTTATTTGGGACACACACAAAAAAACCTTCTGGTTGTAAATTGCCTCACTCCTACACCATTTTAACATGTACTATTGGAAAACAGATTGGGGTGTGTGTAGACTACAAAGAAAAGTCCAAAAGAGGCTTTTCTGACATTTGGTCCATCTACACTGGGCCAAGTTTCGGGAAAAAAAGCCTCTTTCGGAACATCCCTTCTTCCTCATAGAACAAGGTTTACACGGATGCTGAAAAAAATGCGTCTGCTTTTCCAAAATATTTTTCACAAAAGTAGACATGTTCCTTGGATGCGGCAAAGCTTTAGGTATCCCGGAAAAACTCTGCAGTCTAGACACACCCTATATTAATTTGTATGGATACTGCTGTATTAATTCAAATATTCCTCCTCAAAAGCCGCTTCTTCTTTCCTCAGATGTCAGCCTCCTCTTTTAAACCTTCTGTTTCCAAATGTCAGAGGAAGGTGAAAAGTTATTGGACTGATACCAAGAAGATGCTGAATAAGTGATTGTTGTTAGTGTACAGGGCATTTTTCATCTAGAAAGAAGAATGGTTCTGCCGTTTTTGTGAGCCGAGGGAGTAGGCATACTGTGTCTCACTGCCAACAGGCAAGTATAGTTTATACTTGGTTGGACAGTTCCCCATCCCCCATCTTCCTGGGGATCTCAAAGAGGCTCAGGGGTGTGGTCACTCTCTCAGCACACTCATCAGGTGGCATTCTCTGTGGCATCATGCCCTGCTCAAGTCCCAGATGCCAACATTGAAATTAATGCTGCTTCAAGCAACATTCAGCCTCATACAGTTCCCTTTTTCAGTTGCTAGTGAGCACCTTCAGTGGAATACAGACAAAGCTGGGTTGCAAAAGGGGTATCTACCTATCTACCTCATGCTTTGCAGACTCTAACTTCATACTGACATTTTCATGCAGTGGCAAAGCTTCCCAATACTAGCAGTCATCCAGATGCATTTGACTGGGGTGCATCTCCCTACTCCTTCCCATGGTTCTACAACTGTCCTCCATGCAATGAAAGAGTTTTTATGTTCCCACAGAACTCTCACCTCCAGCCCATGGTCTTGGGGTCTGGATTGTCATATTCCTGCTCTCCCCAACTTACCCTATATTTAGAGATTTAGGGGCTGTTGTGTTTAAGTTCATCAGGTAAAAAAGGTAAAAATAAATTCCTCTTTAGAGAAACAAGGTGGGTGAAGTAACATTTTTTATTGGTGTGAGAAACAAGCTGTCCATCTTGTCCAGAGCTCTCCAGGTAGCAACAGAAGTTTGTCCAATAAAGATATTATCTCACCTACCTTGCCTTTCTAATATCTTGAGACCAAAACAGCTACAAAACTTCTTTTTTATAGTCCAAGTTGAAATACTGCAACCATAGCTATCAGCACTATTATATCTGGTCCTCCTAACTAGAACCCAGAAATAGACAAAGGAAACAGAGCTGCATTAAGATATTCTGAGGTATGTTTTCAGGCCTAGGAGGAATGATCATGAAGGAACTAAGGGTATGTCTACATAGCAACTTAATTTCAAAATAACTTAGTCTGCATCTACATAGCAGGCAGTTATTTCAAAATAATGTCAAAATACTGTCAAGCTGGAGGACTTCTTTCTCCGACTCCTGTAATCCTCACTGTATGAGGAGTAAGGAAAGTGAGAGGAAGAGTGCTCTATTTCAAAATAAGTGCTGTGTAGACACTCCCAATTTTGAAATAAGCCATTTCAAAATAAGCTATGCAATTGCTGTAGCTCAATTTGCATAGCTTAGTTTGAGTTAAGCCCTGCTGTGTAGACACACCCCGAGTCTGTTCTTATTTGTTCCTGTATTGCTTTGCCCATTCTAGCTATCAAGGTATGTCAGAATTATCAGAGTATATTTATAATTAGTTAGATATTTTAAAATCAGTAGGTCTTGATCATTTAAATCCAAGAGTTTTAAAAAAGACTGATAAAAAGATCACTGGAACCCTAATGCTGATTTGTGATAAGTCTTGGAGTAATGCAGAAGTACCAGAAGAACAGAAGAAAGCTAAGGGGTATCAATATTTAAACAGGGTAAACATAATGACCTGGATAATTGTAGGCCCATCATCCTGAAATCAATTCTGGATAATAAGAATTAGTATTATTAATGAAAATCAACATGGATTTTTGGAAAACAGATCCTATGAAACTATCTTGATTTTTTTAAAATAATATTACATGTTTGGTTGATAAAGGTAATAACATTGATATTATATTGCTAGACTTCTGTAAGGCATTTGACTTGGTATCACACAATAGTTTGAAAAAAGTAGAACAATGTAAAATTAACATAGCATACATTAAACAAAGTAATTAAAAATAGCTGAAAGATATGATATAACTGTAAATAAGGAATAATCATCAAGTATGTGCATTTCCAGTGTTGCCCCACAAAGATCAGTTCTTAGTCCTATACTATTTTACTTTTGTTTTTATGAAGTGGAAGAAATAAAATCATCACTGATAAAGTCTGTGGATGCCACAGAAATTGGGGAAGTGGTAAATAATGAAGAGGACAACTCACAAATTCAGTATGACCTCTATTACATCATACTTTTGGTACATGCAAACCGCTCATGTTTTAATACGATTAATGTAAACATATACATCTAGGACAAAAGATGTAGGGCATATTTACAGGATGGGAGACTCTTCCTGGAAAGCAGTGACTCTGAAAAAGATTTTGGGGGTCATGGTGGATAATCAAATGAACATGAGCTCCCAGAGTGGCATTGTGATGAATAGAGCTAATGCAACCCTTGGATGTATAAACAGGGTCATCTCAAGCAGTAGAGATTATTTTACTTCTATATTTGGCACTGCTGCTGAAATATTGTGTCCAAGTCTGTTGTCTGTAATTCTAGAAGGATGTTGATAAACTGGAGACATTTTAGAGAAGGAGCACAAGACTGAATAAAGGATCAGAAAACACTCCTTACAGTGATAGACTCAAGGAGCTCAATCTATTTATCTTAACAATGAAAGAGTTAAGGTGTAGCAGCCTATAATTATCTAGTTGGGGAACAAATATTGATAATGGGCTCTTCAATCTAGCAAAAACATGATCTGGTGATTGGAAGCTGAAACTAGACACATTAAACCAAATTTCCGAAGAGTTATAATGGTGTGTCCATCACTCACAATTTTTAAATAAAGATTCTAACTTTTTTTTTAATGGGTACACTCTAGGAATTATTGTTGGAAGTTCTGTGGCTTGTGTCATAGGAGATCAGATCACAATGGTCCCTTCTGGCCTTGTAATCTGTAAATAATGAAAAACACAAGAAAAAGAAAGAACTTCATAATTTAATAATTAACTACAAATAAAAATACTTTAAGAAGTCTACACTGCCATTTCAGAAGACACTTTTTGGTCTACTGAAATGGCAGTGTAGACTTATACATTATACATCAGTTACTACATTAATAGGCAGTAACATAAAAACTTAGACTAAAACATATCTTCATTACATAAGCTGTGTTCCCATATCAGCCATTACGTGGTGAGGTAATGCAGAAAGAAAGGGAGAAACAACAAAAAGATGGCGGCTAACAGAAAAACATGCAAACATGTTCAGTAATAATTGTGTCATTACTTGTTGGTAGATGATGGACTGATGCTGATATAGGCTGCCTAATTCAGTTTGATGTTTTGGTTAGTTTTTGAAAATGTCCTTGCATTTTATAGAGTGTTGTTAGTAACATCATTAGAAAATGCTATGTATTTTCTTCATTTACATCTGAAGGTAAATTCAGGTCAGGTGTTCCTGAATTCTCTTAAAGAATTCAATTTCTCTTTGTGAATGGGAAAAATTACTTTAAGGAGAAGTTCTAGGGTAATAGTGGCATGATTGACATTAATTCATACTGAAAGAGTGTATGTACAACAATGTTCCTATAAACACTATAAATGAGGCACTATGCTTGCTTTTAAAATGTATTAATAACAACAAATATTTGTTTTACTGGCAAGAAATGAATTTTACATTTTTTAATTAAAAATTGAATGAGTGTTTGTGATTTTAAATAAATCACATTCTATTGGGTATGAGAAAGAGGTACAAATTAAAGTAATTCTAGTTGAAGCATTGCAAATTCAATTTTCCATTATAACTAAAGCTATGAAACATCACAATATGCTGTTCGTATCTCTAGGTGCCCTTCAGAATGAAAGTAACCTCTACTCAGTCCTGGAAAACGTTTCGCTCACTTTGATAAAATGGGCAGGTAAAACAGACACAATTGATGACCTTTTTCTGATTCAGCCACAATACTTTAAGTTACAAAGTGGTAAGCCATTTAATTACTATGACTCGGTTTACCCAGATATCAAATGAGTTTGTTAATATTATTTATATGCATTATCATAACTCTTATTTTTACTTACCTTCTAAGGTAAGAGTCTCAGTTTTTCTCCCACACAGTGTAAGTGAAGCTCGCCTACAACCAGTGGATTGACAGCAGGATGGTCTTGTTAGTAAGGCTGAATTGGGATTCAATAGATCTATGTTCAATTCTAGGCTTTGCCATGGACTTCATCACATGTGACATTGGGTAAAACATCTGATCTCTCTGCATCTAAAATCCCTATCTGTAAAATGGAGATAACAACCCTTCTTTTCTCAGATGCTTTGTCTGATGTCTAGATAAACAACAAAAATCTCTTTGGGGAAGGGATCATCTTTTCCTCCTTGTACATAAAGTATATACCACAGTGGGGCTTTGAGCCTGGTTGGGGCCTCTAGGCATCACTTAAATGCAAACAAAATAATAATAATCTAATGATAGGGGCTTTATACTATTGCAAGGCAATATTAGTTATAAAAAGCTCTTAACATTACTGTTTGCTTCTTAAACTTGTTTTTTTCCCTCAACCGCTCTTTGCTCACATTACTGTGCACCTCCCTCCCCATTTCTTTAATTGCTATTTTCCCCCCCTATTTAAGAAGGAAATAGCATGTGTCTGTCATTTGGCTAGAATGCAGGAATGCTTGAAGGCTAGATCCACCCTTTCCTTCCCAACCTCCTCTGCCTCCTGAAAATAAAGGTGTCACCTCCATAACTCAGCTATCATTTTGTAATTACTGATACTACTCCTGTATGTAACTTTCCCTTATTTCAACACACTGAGCTACAGCTAAATCTACTGTATCACGCTTAACATGTTTTGTACTCTGTAAATTAAACTTGCCACAAACTTTTCCCAAGACTTTTTGTTAATACCCCAAACTCTGCTTTGAAGTAATATACACACACAGTACAAATAACTAATTTGGGCCTGTTTTCCCATTGCTGCACATGTTCACTCCTCTAAGGGCTGGTCTAGACATAAAAGCCATGATGCTTTCACTATTTATGATATAGTGAAAGCAGTTGAACACTCCCTCCCCCCCCCCCAGCTCGCCCTCAGTATAGCCACAGTTTTACGGGTCTAAAGGTACTTGTATGGCTATAACTTGGTTCTGTAGAGAAAAGGGAATAAGCTATAGCAGTATGAGGCACCTTTACATCACCATAACTATATCTCCATTAGGTATTTTTACCAGGGTAACTTAGTAAAATAGTCACATTGTAACAAGGCAGGGCTTCTTCCCACTTCGCTAAGGACTCACTGGCTACGTCTACAGTATGAGTTTTCGCCGCAAAAAATATGCAAATGAGGGACTCATTTGCATGAGTTGCAATCTCATTTGCATATTTTCTGCTGATCCCCGTTTTTGCCTTGGGGTTTTTGCACAAAAACAGGCAGTGTGTACAGTTTCTTTTAGCGCAAAAAACCCTTTTCCTGCCAGATAGGTAAACCGTTTTTTTGGGGCATAAAGATCTGGCGGGAAAAGGGGGTTTTGTGCAAAAAGAAAACGTCCAAACTGCCTGTTTTTGCGCAAAAACAGATTGGCAGAAATGCAAATGTGATCCTGACTCATGCAAATGAGTCCCTCATTAGCATATTTTTGCTGAGAAAACTCATAGTGTAGACGTAGCTACTATGCCTTACCCATACTCTTTATTAGGCACATTTACTATCTAAACTTAAACAACCAAATGTAGCCAGACAGGCCCCCCCCCATCACATCAATCTTGTTTGCCCTCTGAGGTACCTGTATACAGGGCAGAGAAGGAGCAATAAAATCAGCATAGTCTTTGAAGGCCTTGACACAGGAGGCCCAGATATGCCGGCTCAATTCTGACCCTGAGTAAGCTGGAAAACATAGACATGAGAGAGTGATCAAACCAATAAACTGACCTCGAGGCTGCGAGAACTGCCGGAGCTGGCACCTATGTTGATACGATCACACACAACCGTCCCTGGGAGAGGAATCTCCCAATGAGAAAAGAATGTCCAGTACTCCCCAATTTAGTTCTCTCTCTCTTACAAGTGTAAATTAAGTTCACAACTCCTTGTAAGAGCTGGCGCAGCACCATTTGGCATCACAGATAAGAAAGAGAAATACGTGACCCCATGGGTATAAAGATGGGTCCAGCAGCACACTCACTTTGAGTGCCAATCCACCCTTTTCCTGCTGGTCGGGTTAAGTGCATTGCCTCCCGAGGTCCACGGGGACGCCCACCTCGTATTGTCGTCTTTCCGAGGAATTGAGGGACCGATCCTGGCCTGACACGCTGGGACCGAGCGACGCAGAAGGGGGTAAAAATTGTACCCGTATGTATCCTTTTGTTTTAGTGCATACATAGGATAGAGCTCTTTAAAGATTAAGCTGTCACTTGGTACCATTATTTTCTATCTCCTTTATTCTTTGTAACCATTTTAAGATCTATATTTGCTAGCAGTTAAGAAGTAGAGCAATAGCCATTGTAACCATATGCTTTATAAGTTTCCTTCAATAAACCTGTAATTGTTTAAGCTTTAACCTGACTCCTTCAGTTGCTGTAACAGAACCAAGCACAATTTAAAAGAACTTCAGCCGGTCATAAGGGACAGGTATAGGGAGAGCTTGGGTGTTTGGATCGTGTCACTCCCAGGTGACAGATCCGTTGGGGCATCTCTCAGTCTTCCCTAGACTGCCCACTGCAGAGGGATCCTGTATCCTAGCAGCTAAAATCTGAGATGTAATAAGCTCTTCCTATTAACAAGGGGCGTCTGTCTGCCTGTTGGCAGCCCTCTGCGACGGGACCCCGGTCCTAGCAGTAAAGTCACGGACGTTAAACTTTTATTCGGGCTCCCTTCAGTCTCTCCTAGACTGCCCCCTGCGACGGGGCCTTGTGCCTTAGCAGTTAAAGACTTGGGTGTCACACACACACACACTGCCCTGACCATCGGCTGACACCAAATCACACAGTTGCTCAGCTCACCCTTTATATTTAAGGCTCTGACTGCCTCCCCTCAGATGGGACTTTTTGAAAACTCCTATTGCTTTCTTCAGCTGCTCAACCAATTTCCACTCACAGTTATAGCTCTCTCACCTATAATACCCAATGTGTCACCCCACTCATTTAACTGGGCAAAAGGTGAATTCTTTTCCTCCACAAAAATCCAAGCTCCTACTACATTCATTGTCACAGAACAGAGCACTTCACATTGACTCTACTAGGTGGTGGAGTCACACGTTCATAACCACCAGTTTGTATCCATTTTATTGAGGGCAAACTGAAGCACACAGAGGTTAAGGGCTACAATGTGCCTTTAAGCACCTAAATAAGGTGCATTGCCCTAGAAGTGGCCCTAGGGGAGAGTAGTCCAGATTTTAGGGCCATTCAGTTGCAAATACGCACCTAGTGAGACGTTCAAAATCACCTGAGCATCTATTGAATTCAATAAGAGCTAGACACCAAAGTCTTTTTAAAAATTCCATTTGGTGTCTATCTGCATCTTTAGGTACCTCAATATCTTTAAAAATCTAGCCCTGTGTGCCTGAGATAACACTCTGAGGCAAAAATTGCTCCCCTGCTTTCCTCTTATTTCAGGTTGTAGAGGAAATTACTGCAATCCTTGAAGCTTAGGTCCTTTATGTCCTTCTTGTACATGTCCAACAAGCACACAGTGCAGGGCCCCGCATCCTTAAACCCTAATCTTCCCAACATATATTTACTGATAAAGAATAACCATTGTCGGGAATCTTTGTATACAGGGGAAGCGGTGCCATGGGATACATGTGGCACTATACCACTTGGGTTGGAAAAATGTCCACACCTTTGTGTAAAAGTCTCACAAATAAAGTTTTAAAGGATGGAACCAAAAGGTTTCCTCTGTAATGTGATATAATTCTATAGAAATTTGATTATACCCCCATATAATTTAACAACATCTGAAATTCATCTCGTATTTTGTACACCCTAATGTAAAAATAATAAACTATAGTATCCTTAAAGCAAGCTAATGAATGGAATAATATGGAGATAATAGTCAGACTATCTTCAATTCCTTTAGGATTTTTCCAAAAGGACAGAGAAGCTATGCACATTATCACGGTCCTGTCCATCAATTCGTGGTGTATTGTCTGCCTTCAAACTTCTCCAGATTTTTCTAGAGTACACCCATTTACAGGCTTTGTGTAAGGAGATGTGTATGTTAATTTGGCTCACTAGGTATGTCTACACTGCATCTGAGCAGGAGCCTCCCTGTCCAGGAGGAAAGACTTTTGATAGCATGGCTCAGGCCACCTATCCCTGCCCTGGAGCTCCAGCTCAAGCCACAGTGTCAAAGCAACATCTTCACAGCTGGCTTTAGCACAGTAGCAAACAGCCACTAATTCATCTGCTCCACTGGCACAAGGCTGTGAACTCAGGCTGTGAGTCCCACTCCCAGAAGCAGTGTAGATGCACTCACTATGAGCTGACAAGTTTATTTGTAATTAATATACTAGAGCTGCTGCCAACAGCTAGCTCACGTCTAGATCTCTAGCTCTTTACACTTGTTCTAAACTCATAAGTCATCTCTGTTTTTTCTTGAAATGATGGCAACACGGCAGGCTCGTCTTCTATTGGATATCAAAGGATACTGACCCTTTTCTCCTCAAACCATCAGGCATCTCATCCTAGTGGAAAGTAATTAATAAGATAATTAACATTAATCAACTTCTTTTTTAAAAAAGAAGCTAAAATATCTTTTTGGCTCATTGAAAATGTAAATGAAGAGGAAAATAAACATTGCTTAGCAACATTAACACAGGACTGTTTCAGTTGAGCTGGCTATAAATTACTTACATAATAAAATCCCTGTCACTATGTTGCCAAGTCATGTACTCCAAGGTTAAGAAATGACAAAATTAAAGATAGCCAAGCAACAGTAATTTTACCATCTCTGCTTACACATTATGGTACAATCTCTAATTACATGATCATGTACTGTTTTTCCCATGGTGAAATGAACATCTCTTGAGTATCTATGGATTTGTCTTCCCAACAGTCCTGTAAGGTAGGGAAACATTATCATCCCCTATTGTTCAGATTGTGAAACTAACCCTCAGAGAAATAAGTGGATAAAATAGGATTTTTTTTCCAGACTTCCTGCGGCTTAACCACAAGATCACCAGATACCAAATATTAAAACTGCCACCTATGTGTGTTTGTTTCTACACAAGGCATCACTCTAATAACACAAATGAATATTATTTTACTGGATGTTTTGATCCAGGAGAAGGATTCTTTTAACTGAAGGAACAAAACAAACAGTAATTTAAATCTACCATTAAATATTGTTTTGTAGCTATATAGCTATAATTTTTAATATTTTGTTTAAATGATGTGGTTTTCGTGACTTTTTCCAAGCACTTAGACCTTAAATTGTTTGACTTCAATATCTCTTGTATTTGATTTTTCAATTAATTAGTTCCTTGTAAATTTGAATGTGGTTCTACAGATAACAATACCAAAGTGCTACTGTAGTTAATTAAACTATACAGTTGATAGTCTAATAGATGAAGTGCAGTGGACAATACAGTCCAAGATATCTGGGTGGATAAGATAGCATTTAGTCACCCAAGAAGATGTCTAATGGCTGTTGAGGCACATGAGCAAATTGTAGTGATAGGTATCTATACATCCTCTGAGCATGCATTTAGCCATGAGCCTGCGTGAGGCTATTAAAGATACCTGATCTTTAACTGTCAGGAAATATTAGTGAGAGATTTTTATAGGACTCTGCCAAGATGGCATAGGCTGCCAATGTGTGCAATACAAGTGTGGAAGTAAGAGAATGGAATTTTCAGAATAGGCAGAGGGAGAGGTAGTCATGGGGAGATTACACCTATGCTGTTGCTGTACCTCATTGACTAACAGTCTCACAAACCTGCCATATAAGAGGCATCAGAAGGAGAAGGAATGCTGAGGGTGAGAGCAGAGAGCATGGGTGTGAGGCAGACAGGGAGAGGATCCCAGATCTTCATCTTAGTGGTTATGGACAGTTTTTGTAACTAGCGGAGAAAGGGCCTGTGGGCTGAAGTAACAAGCCAGGGTGCAGGGCCAGGGGGATGCCTAAGCTGGGAAAGTGGAAAGACTAGGGAGAGATATTGTTCTCTGAATAGTACAGGTTGTGCTTTGCTGGTTGTAGAGACTGACAGGATGAGTCTGGGGTCTTAGCAGTTCAAAGTCTATTAAAATGCACTTTGCTGTTAAGTCTAGAGAATTTAAATCAGTTGATGGCTGTATCTATATCAGCACTCATACTAGAATATTAGATCAGCCACATGCTCCCACACTGAATGTCTGCATAAGGACACTATTTGCTCATTGTCATGATGCCACAAAAAGGGAATGGGTGGGAGGGACCTTTATGAACTGATTAAGAATTGGGAAGAAAAAGGTTTGGTGCATTATATGATGACTAATGAAATTTGAGACTCACTGCACATCTCTTACTCCCATCCGCACTGCAAACTGTCATGGGTTTGGGGTCATTCAGGGGCATGCCTCACCACCTTAGGCATGCTATTTCAGGTGCCCTCTATTCTCCTTCAAATAGAGGGAGGTTACGGCACTACCACATGCATGGGACATGTGTACAGTTACTAGTGCAGACATAATCAATTAAGTGATCAACAATGTTTTCTGTATAGTTAAAGAGCACATCAAGGCCCACTTCTGTGTTACAGAGTACACTGTGCCCTTTCTGTAACAGGCACCAGATCTTTCCAAAGAGTAGTTATGACTGTCATCCAGATGAATCAACCTTCTCTGTTGGTTCCTTGGATAACAAGCTACAATGCATTCAGATATTCATAGATTCTTCAACATGAGCAGAGAGGGAAAAAAGGGCTTTTATATTACATACATTTCTGCCAACATTTCTGGGTGAATGACTTTACTAAAGCTCTTGCTGTGACCCTGGCTGAGAATGAATGAAGAGATAAAGTGTTACAGGAAATAAAATCATCAACGCCCTGCGGATCTGAGGAATGGCAAAAGAATCACAGCTTACTCGTGACTTCTTATATCTTTGAGGTGTCCTTAATTAACCTGAGGATAAATCCTGAAATAACCAGCTCAAGATGCCTAATTTGTATGGATGTTTGGGGCTATTTTAAATACTGATTTAATTAGGTACAATTGATCCATATTTAGGGGATAAATGAAAGCCACTGAAGACTTATTTATTGACACCATATGGCAGTTCTTAAAAACGATGTTCAATTATGTATAATGAGTCATATAAAAAAGAGGACATGCCATAAAAAGGACTCTCATTCTAAGATGATGTTAATGTCTAAGGATTTTAGTTACAAAATGCAGTTTTAGATATCTGCTTCATATAGAAGTTCCCTACAGTTCACTTTGTCTAACAAGTTCAGTAATGAGCACATTGCATGATGTGATTCTAAGAAGACAAAGTCCCTGTAGTATAGTAAAAGCCACACAGTCAATGGGAGAAGTAGATGGAGAGAGAGAAGGTACAGAAGCAAGACATGTATGAAGTCAAGAGAGAGGGGAAGGTCAGAAAAATGTGTTGCTAAACTTTCCAGAGATAAATGTCTCTCTCGTTTCAAGGTAAACTAAGTGAGACAGTGAAATCAAGGTGCAATAAATTACTTCAATTTGTGAAAACATGACTAAAGAAAAACAATGTCACTTCATCAATTAACCCCTAATTTGTGACAATTCCACAGAGGGTGCCAAATTATCCCTCTCCTGTGAATCAGGTTTCATCGTGGCTGATGGTTGCTTATCTTTTGCTCTAGGTAGGTTTACATAACTAAATAAAGAGACACACCGTTTTTCATAAAAGTTACATTAAATATTATATTGATAGAATGTTAAGGTTGTGAACTCAAGCACTCAAAAGTAAAAAATGTCAGAATCAAGGTTGCCTGTGCTACCTTAATCCTCCACCCCTTCAGTGTACACATTATGATACAGTTTTAATTACATCATCCCATACTGTTCCTTCCATAGGACCCCTGCTTCATCTATCTGCTTATGAGTCAGGTGGCTTCCTCCTTTGCCACCATGCTGCCTGAGAACCAGCAGGAGAAATACAGAGCATTCAGGAGGAAGAGTCTTCCTATTCCGGTGCTATTGCCCAGTACTATTGCAGCCCCTGATGTCGAGGAGAAACTGCAAGTCAAATTCTTTTTTGGCCCTTCGAGCCCCAGACTGCTGCTGGCTCAGTCACTTTGTGGGGATGATGCATATGTAATGCAGTCAGCACAGAAGCATGCTCAGCACAGATGGAATCTTTGGAGAATGTAGCCCCTAAATACCAAGTCTTTAATGGGAATATGCACAGTGAGATTTTGTACAGTCTTATGATCTGGCCAAAGTTGGGTGGATTTTTACTGAAGCAGCAAAAGACATCTATGACCCAAAGGCCACATCCTGTCAAATTCCAGGTCACTACTCCAAGCATAAGGGCTCCAGAGCTTCTTAAGAATCATTTATAAGAACTTTTTTTGAACAAGGTCAAAATAAGTTTCCCATGACTCTGCTTTGAAAAATGTTAAGCTGAATCTTTCTAGAACAGTTTGGCCTGAGACAGACACCCCAAATAGAAAATTTCAGCTTGAACAGTTTATGTTTGGCAGAGTTAGAAGAAAATAAAAACAGGGTATTAGAATGGAAAGTGTCATTGAATTGCAGCCTTTTCTACCCATGCAGCCTATAAGATAGGACAGTGATGGGAATATTGGAGTTATTAAAAAAAATTCCAATGTCCAAAGCAGATCAAAATAGAAATGGGAGCACATCAGTGTTAGTAAGCATCTTCACATGGTTGAACGTTGTGTGGGAAAATGATGTTGCTCTCGCTTCTAATGACAGGATAAAGCATAGGAAAGATAGAAGGATCAGAGACGAAAGGAATCTGAAAAATCCGTGTCCCTAATTAGATCAATTTCCATACAAACCAAACTATCAGGGTGAAAACCTGCTCCATTTAAATCAATATATGTATGTCTTAATCACACAGCACATTTTTGAATCTCGCTTCTAGCACCTCAATAAGTGGTGCTATGTAGACTCGAACAAGATGGAGAGCCCGTTTAGATATAAACAGCCCCACCAAAATGGAAGAGCTCAGGAACACATACCTCTAAATTGAGCAAGTCCTATGGCAAATTCCAGCCTTTCAGAAGATTTTAAGGAATTTCAGAAAATGTGTGCAAAGTAAAGTAGTAAACCTACCTAGTATTCAGTTTCAACTCATTACTGGGAAGTTCTACCTGATTAAAGCAACAACAGGAAATCAAAAGCATCTGTAGCCAAACTCATTCATGTTAAAAGATAAAATCACCCCAAATGCTAGCATTACCAATACAAAAATCCATACAAAATCAAAACAAGTTATTCTCTTCTCTGAGCTTCTCTGTCCTCCTTGACCATGTGTAGACAATAGAGTTTTAAAACTTAATAATGTCTTGTACAATGTAGCTTAATGATAAAATAAATAGATATAGTATAATGGTTAATGTGAGAATAAATGTTAAGCAACTAAAATTCTGCAGGCCACCCTTCTTGATTAGCAGGCAGGAATGCTCTTTTAGGCCATTGGAAAAGGTGCATCGGGCAGACAGCTTGTGTCTGTATCTGATGCCAAGGTAGAAAGAGATCAGAAGGATCCTTGTGATTCAGCATGATCAGAATGTTGCTCTTAGGAATAATTAGAATACTGGTTGTATTATAAAGAAAATATGATGAATGATTAAAGTTTGTACTAGCAGAAATTTTCTATTAGAAATGCCTTAGAAAGGCATATATATATATATATATATATATATGCACACACACACATATATCCTTTTGCCTATGTGAAGCAATTATGTAGTTTTTTGCGGAGGAGTGAATGAGTTTGAAGAGATTAAAAACTTGCAGGCTACATCAGTATCCAGATGGCCAAAGAAAGAGCTAGGAAGAGCTAGAGATTTCAGGACATCAAGACACTATCAAATGATCCCTTTGTAAAAGGAGACTACTGCAGGACAGATAGGCAGCCTTGAAGTTAAGAGCAAGCACCTCTATCCAAGACGGATAATGCAGCTGGAAACAACACCGGGAAGGAGGCACCAATATACTGATACTGAATGACAATGAAAAACAACTTCCAGATACACCGATGTTACAAGAACTGATTGTGACTGATTAAGAGCTGACAGAGCAAAATGTATAGGCTTGAATGGGAGAAAAGTCCTATAAAAGATGGTTTGTCTTGTATGCATCTTAGGGTCTCGTCTTGTCAAAGCTCAGAGCATTGGTCCAGACCGAAAGCTCCTGTCTCTCTCCCTCATATTTAACTCACCTGGCCAGTGAGTAAATGTAACAGACTGGTAACTATAAACAATGACAAGACTCTGTGTGTGCGTGAGTGTGTGTGTATACATGTAAGTTCATGGGTATAGTATACAATATGCAAATTCCAGAATAATGTTATATTACCAATAAATGTGGCATTTTGCCTTGCCCTCTAAAAATTATCCCATGTACTTCTTTCAAGTATAACACATTCTCTTGAGCCATCTCCTCCCACACACTCATTCCCTCTGTCATCTAAATAAAATATAGGTATTTCAGCCTAATATTTTGGACATTTTCCCTTTTTTGCATATGTTCCCAAATAGTTCTATTCTACTTTACTTTTTGCTTAATTCACAACCTCTTTTTCCTCAGTCTTTCCACTTGTAAAATTTCCCTATGAATAGTGTTTCTTCTCTTTTTCTCCCTATAAATCTTTCTTACATTTCTTCTTTTCATTATCTCCCATATCCTGCTCCCTGTCTTCCCAGTCACTCTTCCCTTCATTTCTTCTACTTTGTCTCCTAATTCATCCTGACCTCGCACTCCCATTCAGGGGCACTGTCTGGGAAGTCCCCAACTGGACACATACACCTCCCATTATGCCCAAAATAATTTCTCCTGCTTGGTAAATCCTTACTTCATAGTCCAGCAAAGATGTGTTCCAATAGGATGCTCTGAAGAAACAATTCTTCCCATTCTAGAGGGAAGAGGGGGAGCTCTGTGCCTCTGTTTTTAGCAGAGGAAGGGATACCACTTCCTTTCCCTTATTTTAAACTCCATCTTAATCTAAAACAAAATTATCTAGTGTTAAGTATGGCCATAGTACAAGTATGTGGATTGAGGATTTTGCACCGTACACTGTTAGAGTGTCATAGCTATGAGGCATAAAGACAATTTATACAAATTTCATAGAGCTGTCCCATTCCTTATATATATAGGAGCAGCTCAACTTCAAATGGAAAAGATGTAAAATAATCTCCATTATTTATCTCATGACAGAATGAATGCTCTTTAATCTGTCTGTTCAGCTTATTAGTAGGGTATTTCTTAGAGTTGCTTGGTAGCTTTGCAGTCACCATGTGACATAAATGCCTATTTTTTGAATTTACAAAGAAATGGAAAAAAAACTTGACTCTTGTAATGACTTGGAGGTAAGTCCTGCAGTTCTTGCACAGGCAAAACACTCATTGACATTATCTATAGCATTTTCTTGCAGGTATTAGGCTACATTGATTATTAATTAACAGGGCCAGCCCACAACATTTTGGCACCTGAGGCGGGGAGCTCAAATGATGCCCCATCCCCCTCGCTTGGGCCAAAACTTTGAAGGGTCTTCTTCCTGTTCTACTCTTCTCATGGTACTGCTCTGCTACCTACCCCAATAAAGGAGTACTAACAACTTAAAATGCCTTGTTCAAAAATTTTAAGTAACACTTAACTTTCAAACGTCTGAACAGCAAATGTAACTTTTCTTGTCTGCATAGTAAACACTGGCATTTTTATCTGTTTGAATAATCAAAGTGGTGCTTTCTGTGCCTTCTTGGTTGCAAAGATTTGAACTGCTTCCTGAAGGTCCACAGTCTGGGCCAGCTCATGCTCTATTGAGATGGTTGCAAAGCCTCTCCTGTGTCATTGTGGAGCGTAGATTTGTTTTTATTAACTTCAGCTTGGAGAAGCTGTGCTCTCCACTGGCAACTGTTACAGGAAGTATTAGAAGTATGAGCAAAGGAACAAAAGCATTTGAAAGAGAGTGGTCATCTTATTTGTGCACATAAACTCCAGAACAGCCTTTGGAGTTGATCCTTCTGAAATGTATCTTGAAAGGGCTTTCAGTTCATCACCTAAATCACTGCATCAATATTGCGCATGTCATCATGTGTCAACACTGTCTCTATTGCCCTGCATTGCTGGTGTAGGTCTTCTTCAGTTATAGTGAGGAGTTTTGGAATATCATACAACATCCCAAATATACTGCTGTGTTCCTTGAGCTGCATGAAATGTTCTTCAACTGACTGTATTGCACAATCTAGCACCTGGTTAAAGAATTAAACTTTGAATTGTTGTTTGGGGTCTCTTATGGGATTATCCTGTGCCTCGTAATCAAAATGTCTTCTTCTTTGGTGACTCTTGTATTCTTGAATGGGTAGGAAAATAGCTTCAGTGTGAAGTTCCTCTGTCAACTTCTATGCACTCTTCAGAATGTTTTGAAATCCCTCATCTGACCAGTAAGACTGTAGGTATGACTTTGCTTTGTCCAGTTGTTCCATTGCTCCAGATATATCAAGGTCAACACCTTGGAGTCTCTTGCTTATAACATTTAATTCAAACAGTATGTCATGCCACAACACTAAGCCACACAGAAATTTGAAGTTATGTATGTTTCTGGTGATTCCATTTCCCTCTGCCACTGTTCTCCCACAAACAGTTCCTGTCATAGCATTATCCTCCATAATGGCAACTATGGCATCATCTATCTTCCCAATTTGATGTTTGATAGGCTTTATCACCTCCACTCTACTTTCCCATCATGTGGCACTCAGTGGTTTCAGTGTCAGAGAGGATGTTCCCGGATGTTGCTTCAAAATTTGCCATCGATGAGTTGATTCAGAGAAAAATACATAGATGCTTTGAATTACATTTAAAAAATTCATCAGCCTCACTAGAAGCTGCTGCTGCATCACTGACCACCAAGTTCAATGAATGAGGACTGCACGGGACAAAAAAAGCTTGCGGGTTTAACTCTCGGATCTGTGTCTGCACTCCTCTGTTCTTTCCTCTCACGTTGGCACCATTATCGTAGCCCTGACCTCTCATGTCAGCTATTGCAATTCCAGTATCTTCCAGCTTTTTAAGAAGCACATTTGTCATACCAGCTCCTGTAGTATCATCAATGTCAATAAATTCTAGAAAATGCTTTCTGACAGTCACCATTGCAGGGACATTTTCACTAGGTTCTGTTGTTGTTACAAAACGCACCATTAAAGTCATTTGTTCTGTATGGCTGATGTCAGGTGTGCAGTCCAGAATAACAGAGTAATATCTTGATGACTTCAGATCTGCCACAATCTTCTGTTTGACTTTTGTTCCTAGTAACTGTATGATCTCATTTTGAATTGTTTTTCCAAGGTGGTGGTGTGTGTACATTTCTTGGGTGGTGACTCTTCTTAGATGCTCCTGGAGTACAGCATTGAACTCAGCCATCAGCTCCACAATTTTAAGGACGTTTCCATTGTTTGACACATACAGCTGATCTGAAGTGCCATGCAGTGCTAGGTTTTGGGTAGCAAGCATTCTCACAATGGCAATGAGCCTTTTCAGAACATTTTGCCAGTAAATGCAATCTTCTCTTGATGCTGATCATCTATGGTGGCCTTTAACCTTAGTCTCATCTCAAGCTCTTTCTACCTATGGAATGCTCTCTGGTGACTTGCTGCCTTCTCATGGCATGCCAGATTTCTAGCCAGATTTTTCCAGTCCTTTGTTCCTGTAGAATCCAATGTGGCTGGAACATTAGACTGGAAGAGTTTGCAACAAAAACTGTATGCAGCATTCTGGGTTTTTGAATACATAAGCCATGGCCTCTTCACATTGTCACCATTGGGGATTTCACGCCAGTAATGTGTTGGATGGAAACTTCTATTTTCATTGTCTTTGGGGAACATGAAGTTTTTCACTTGCTGTGGCCCATGCAGTACAAGGAAGTCCCTCAGGCTACTGCTGAAGTGAATCCACATTCCTGGATCATCTAGACTTAAGGAACTAAACTCAGCAGGAGCTGTTTCTTGAGCCTCCACCATACTCTTCTCTTATTTACACTTCTCTTCAGGAATGTGCATGGTTACATCCATTTGAGATGGAGATATGGACACTGCAGTAGCTTCCAGGTCACCTGCACTCTGACTAACTAGAAGATCAGGCATCTCCTCACCACTCACATCCTCACTGGGGCCAGAAGGCTCACCGTGAACATTTGTGTCTATGTATCTCAGGAGAGCTCCTTCCTGCTTAGATAGAAAAGCTTCCTTTGCTTTCTTTCTTTTTCTGAATGCTGCCTCAGAGGGGCGGTTTCTTCTTTCACTCATGACTGCTGTTCTGTGCCAGCTATAGTGGCTCTCAGCACTCAGTTGAAGGGGACAAATGAGTAGGCTGGTAGCAGGGCCTAAGTGAGGAAAGATATCAGCGTCTTAAGGGCCTAACTGGCTCCTACTACTTCAGTTGACTGCCTGTTTTCCTCAAGCGGGTTCAGGGAAGCAGCAGGAAACAGGAATCTCCCTGAAAAGCTGGTGTTAATCAGTCCAGGATCCTGGGGGTGCTAGAGAGGTACATAAGAGGCTCCTTCTCCTCTCTCTCCCTGCAGCTTGTACTGCTTTCTGTTATTCCCTCTCACCTTTTCTCCTGCCTGCCTGTTATGTCTCTTGTGCCCTCCTTCCTCCAGCACAGCACTCCACCATCTCGGTGCATCTAGAGCAGAGAGAATACATATGCACCAGCAGCAGACTCAATTTTCTACACTGTGGGTCTAGTGGCGCCCCAGAGTGGCACCCCCACAGTCTGACACCTGAGGAGGCCGCCTCAGTTCACCTCATGGTAAGGCCAGCCCTGTTAATTAATCCTAGCTGGACCACTGATGAGAGGATGCAAATGAGATTGAACGGGTCTGGGAGGCAGTGAAGAAAGAGGGGTATTGGAACTAGGGAACCAAAGAGACTGGAGACAAGGAGTTGAGATGGAAACAGAATTGGGTATGACCGGACAAGGGGAACAGGACTGGGATGAGAAGCCTTGAGATGGAGGAAACTAAGACTGGTAAGGGGAATGGGACAGAAGCCAGGACTGGGGAAGAGACAGGACTGCAACAAGTTGGAGGGGAACGGGGCAGAAGAAGTCAGCCTTGGAGGGAATGTGAAGAAGTGTCTGTGGCCATTAGACCACACTACTCTCCAGAACCTGAAATGGAAACCAAGATTTCTGAGTCTCAGAATTCCTCCAATGCTAGCAAACATCCGTGAAACCCACTGGCAAGTTTGTTTCATCCCCTTCCACAACTAATAGTGGATGACAGCCTGCCACTAGTTCCATCAATTACTTTGCTAGCTTAAATGGTAGAGATCTGAAGATAGGCTCTAAACTGATCAGGGAACTGAGTTTTCCTTTCCAGGGAAATTTTTCAATTTCTGAATATATTCTGTTCTGAAATGGAACAAAAACAAAATATATTCTGTTCTGACATGGAACAAAAATTGAAATATTGGAAAAATGAGTTTCAGGTTGGTCAAGGCATTTTGTTCTTGTTTCAGTTTTTTCTCATTCTATATTAGATTTTACAATATAAAATTAAATAATTGAGGTAGAAAGCAATTTTAAAATGTAAAATCAAAGCATTTCATTCTGAAAAGCAAGAAATGGAACATTTCGAACTATCATAATGTGTGGGGGTTTCAGATTTCATTTAAAAATATATTTGTATCATACAAAGTACACTTTCAGAAAAGTATACATTTTACTTTAATCAAATTGGCATTTTTCAACAGAAAAACATTCATTTGGCAAATGTTTGACCAGGTCTAGTTCAAACCCTGCCTATGACCCATCTGGGGCTATGTCTAGATTGCAGGCTTCTTTCGGAAGAAGCTTTTCCAGAAGAGATCTTCGAAAAAACTTCTGAAAGAGATCATCCACACTGCCAAAGCACATCGAAAAAGCGATCTGCTTTTTTGAAAGATAGCATCCATACTGAATGGATGCCATCTCGCATTTAAACATTTAAGGAATGGCCTCGGGCACCTGTGCTTGCTCTTCTTTTGAAAGAACTCCCTCTTCCCCATCCACACACCCCTTTTTCTAAAAGAGCTCTTTAGGAAGAAGGCTTCTTCCTCATAGAAAGAGGTTTACCAATGTCGGAAAAACCCCTCTGTTCTTTCGATTTTTTTTGAAAGAATGCAATTGCAGTGTGGATATATGTGAAGAGGTTTTTGTGAAAAATGGCAATTTTTCCAATAAAAACCTCTGTAGTATAGACATAGCCAGGGAGTCAAATGTGGAATTTCTTGTGGGGATTTTTTTCAGGATTTTTTTAAAGGTAGGAAATTAGACATACACAGCCTACATGAAAAATGGTATTAAGGTAGTTAAACCAACCACTCAGATTAGGAAATGCCAGAATTAAGGTTACCCTTTCAGCCTAGATGCTATTCCTTGTGTAGATGCAGCTTTTATTTACGTGATCATGCAGTATTTTTCATGCAATGCCTAGCTCATTCAGGCTACATCTACACTGCAGCACTATTTTGGGATACCAGAAATAACCAGAAATAGCTTTCCATGTCCTTTGAGTGAGCCCATTATTTCGAAATATAAGGGGCTCACTATTCAGACGTCCCTATAAACCTCACTCCATGAAGAGTAAGGGACATTTCAGAATAGCGATTTATTTTGAAATAAGTGCTGTATAGACAGTGCTAAATTTTGAAATAAACTGTTTTGAAATAATATTGAAATAAGATGCTCAATTTGCATAGCTCAAATTGCATATCTTATTCTGACCTATGGTGCAGTGTAGATGGACCCTCAGTGTACAAGGTATAGCTGCTATGGCAATGAGTCAGGGTTGTTCAGTGAAGGAGACAGTTGGTTGCAGGACCCTTGCTTAATTTGTTACAGAAGTTGAAAGGTTTGTAGTGAATGAGGCAGATGGTTGCAGGAAAAGAAAGGACAATCCCAAGTTTAAGGCTATTGAATACTGTCCTGCAGTACTGGATTCTCTATCTCAATCTTTCCCAATGTGATGTAAGTCAAGTTGCTTAAACCAAACTTTATGCAGGTGATCACTAACTGTGTGTCCCTAATTTTTTATGTTCCCAACCTGGGATTCTAGAGTCTAATTTGAAAAATTACTGACCACTCACAGCTGCAACCAAAGCCATTGGGAGCTATGATTTTCCTGTAGAGTGTACTATATAATGCTAAATAAGTACTCTGAAATATCAGGTCCTATTAGTCTCTAATTGGGCATTCATAATTAGTGGTAACTTTCCATCTTAATCTTTCTGAGCATCAGCTCTCCATCTGTAAAATGGGAATAATATCAACTCTTAACAGCAATGTTGTAAGCATAAATTAATATTAGTGAACCATTCAGACACTGTACTAAGTGCCCTAAACAGCCTATGAGGAAATTAATAGTATGGTCGTCAGCGAAGCATTTAAGTAGTGTGCAGTAAATAAAGCATGGGGCCTCACCCTGAACAAAGTACTGAATAGTAAAATATTTAACTGAACACCAACCATCATGTGCACTGAACAAGGCTGGGGTAGTCTGGACAAAATAGTCTGTGATCATGTAATTAATAATTATATCACAATACATATGCATAACAGGGTGGTAGCAATGTTGCCCAGACAAACACAGTACTGACATTTTTAAATTTTTGAGTGCTTGACTCTGAAAACTTAATAATTTTCTCTTAAGAAGTGTATAGGTGTGTGTAATAAACACAGTCACAGATTTGTCAACATATTGGCTGTGTCTACATTGGCACCCTTTTCCGGAAAAGGGATGCTAATGAGACAAGTCGGAATTGCAAATGCAGCGGGGATTTAAATTTTCCCCGCGGCATTTGCATGAACATAACTGCCGCTTTTTCGGCTCGGGCTTTGATGGAAAAAGCGCCAGTCTAAACGCGGCTCTTGCGGAAAATAAAGCCTTTTCGGAAGATCCTTATTCCTCTTAAAATCAGGAATAAGGGATCTTCTGAAAAGGCTTTATTTTCCGCAAGAGCCTAGACTGGTGTTTTTTCCACAAAGCCCCGAGCCGGAAAAAGCGGCAGTTATGTTCATGCAAACGCCGCGGGGAAAATTTAAATCCCCGCTGCATTTGCAATTCCGACTTGTCTCATTAGCATCCCTTTTCCGGAAAAGGGTGCCAATGTAGACACAGCCAATTGTGTATTAGCCCTTTCCCCTTCCCCTTCTCCTCCCCTTCAAGTTAAAAAAAAAAGCCTTAAGTCAGTGGTACTCAACCTTTACAGACTATTGTATCCCTACCAAGAGTCTGATTTATTTTGCATATCCCCAAGTTTCGCATCACTTAAAAACTACTGCTTACAAAACCAGATATAAAAATATAAAAGTGTCATAGTACACTATAAGTCCTGGTCTACACTAGGACTTTATTTCCAATCCCCCCCAGGTTGCATTTACAAGTGAAATATCCACACTACCAATCCCGTCAGGAACAATGCTAATTCCAAAATAATTATTTTGAAATAACCTTAGTGTGGACGCCCCAGTGCCTTTATTTCAAAATAATTACTCTCCAGAGTAATTTGAACTAATTACACCCCATACTTCCTGAGGCTCTAAGGGCATGTCTAAACTACATTCCTCTTTCGAAAGAGGAATGTAAATGAGGCAAATCGAAAGTGCAAATGAAGCGTGGATTTAAATATCCTGTGCTTCATTTGCATAAATTGCATCCGAGAGCTTTTTTGAAAAAGGGTTTTTCGAAAGTGAAAGCTCAGTCTAGACGGGGTTCTTTTGAAAAAACAAATTTTTTTCAAAAGAACCCATACTCCTGAAAAAACGAGGAGTATGGGGTCTTTCGAAAAAGGGTTTTTTTCCCCAAAAGAACCCCGTCTAGACTGAGCTTTCACTTTCGAAAAACCCTTTTTCAAAAAAGCTCTCGGATGCAATTTATGCAAATGAAGCACAGGATATTTAAATCCACGCTTCATTTGCACTTACGATTTGCCTCATTTACATTCCTCTTTCGAAAGAGGAACGTAGTCTAGACGTAGCCTAAGTCCAAGGTAACATGTCCACATTAATGGAGCCTGCCTCGGACTAATTTTGAGGCTTCCTGGTAGTGTGGACATGCTAGTTCGAATTTGTTAAATCAGGAGTTATTAAGTTGAATTGAATTTAGTAATTTCAAAATACTTTACTGGTGTAGGGATGGCCTTACTGAAATATTGCTTAATTTTCCTCATTTTTACCATATAATTATAAATCAATCTGAATATAAAATTGAACTTAACATTTCAGTGTGTAATATATTGAGCCATACAAACAAGCTGTTGTGAGAAATTTTAGCTCATACTGACTTCACTAGTACTTAATCAGATAGCCTGTTGTAAAGCTAGGCAAATATCTACATGAGATAACGTGCCCCCTTGCAAGATCTCCGTGTGCCCCCAAGGGTAAACATACCCTTGTTTGAAAATCACTGTTTTAAGCTATTCATACACATTGTACTGTCAATTGATTCATACCCTGTTGCTTATTATTTGTCACTTTTATACATAATAGGTTATTCCAAAAATTTACCTGAGTTATGAAGCATTTCTATGTATAATAAATCAAGAGACTGAAGGTATGCAACACACTGAAACCCAAATATGCTTTCCCTAGCCACGGCCCATCATACACTTAAAAACATTTGAGATGAAAAACTGATTCTTTTCATGAACATATATAGCATCACATACCTGCCAAAATAATAAATCATATCCCTCTCTATGCCTCACATATTTTGTCAAAAACAGCAGTTTCTCTTCTACTTTTCAACTATCAATGGATTTGTAAAATGTCTCACTTAGAATCTTTTGGATCTGGTCCAGTGGTTTGGGATACCTTAGGATATCCAGTGAAGACTAATTTATTATAGTAAATATTATGCAGTTTATGTCTTAGAATAGCTCATACTGTAGCAGTGCCTTGGCTCCAGCAAATGATTAATAACAAAACTGGTTCTTTAGTACACTTACTGCCCACATACACTCAGCTACTGGAATGATAGAGCATTATGAGTTCTTATGACTAACCAGGGGCACACAGCATTTCTTTTTAGTATTTCTATAGCTGTCCCAACACATCACAATGGATGCTGAGCACAAACTGAAAAAGCTCCAACATTCAGAAGATGAACAAAAAGTAAAATAGCAATTCATTTGGCAGATGAGCCTTTTCAGACCCAGATTATTCAGGATTCTCCTCCCTCCTTTTGTTGGATATGGGCGCTGTTTACTCCAATTTGTTTCTGTAGACACATGCACTGATGACATAGAACCAAATGATAGTTTTTCCTGCCAGGAAAACAAATCTGATTTCTGGGGGGGAAACCTATAAATGGTGTTAAGGAAGCCTTTATCTCTTCTTATAGTGTGCAAATAATGAACCAGGATAAATGGAAGATCTGTAATGTGAAGTGTAGCACAATATACAGGGAAAAGAAGGAAGTTTACGCTTCATTACTAGTCTCACTTCATTACTGTGTACTTCTACACAGCACGCTTATTTCGAAATAAGCTATTTTTGAATATTTTTCCTCAAAATAGCTCATTTCGAAATAACACGTCTACACTACAGGAAAGCCTCAAATTAGTCCAATGCAGGCTTCTCTAATGTGGACATGCTATTTCGATTTAGAGCCCCAGGAGGCACTGGGGAGTAATTACTTTGAATAGCCCTAGGGAGGGGCTATTTCAAAATACCAGCAGTGGAGCATTCACACTACTGCTATTCCAAAATAGCTATTTCAGAATAAGCGTTATTCCTCATGGAATAAGGTTTACAGATTTCAAAATAAGCCATCCGTTATTTCAAAATAATGGAATTGCTCGCATTGGTATTTCAAAATAATGTCAGTTATTTCGAAATAACACTGCTGTGTAGACAAACCCTAAGGGTGCATCTATACTGCACCCTTATCTCAAAATAAGCAGCGCAATTTGAGCTATGCAAATTGCATAGTTTATTTCCAGTTAATTTCGAAACAGCTAATTTTGTAATTTGGCACTGTCTACACAGCACTTATTTCGAAATAAATTTCTATTCCAAAACATCCCTTAATCCTCATGAAATGAGGTTTACAGGGATGTTGGAATAGCGAGCCTTTATATTTCGAAATAATGGGCTTATTCAAAAGATGCAGAATAGCTATTTCGGGATACTGGAAGTATGCTGAAATAGTGCCGCTGTCTAGATGTACCCTAAGAGCCAGTTTTAAAATAGCTCTGCTCTTTAGGCACCAAAATAAGCAACCGTCTCAGCTCTTTTGAAAGCCTGGCAATTAAATGGGAGCTGCTGGGCACTCGCCTATGTTATGAACTAGCTATTTAAAAATCTTGTACTATGCTCTTTTGAGAATCTTGGCCAAATCACAAGGTCCTTATTCAGGACCTTGTATGGTTGTAAAGCCTGTGACCATACCATGGACATACAGTGACAAAACATATGGAGAGCAGTGGAAATCACAGCAACAGCTTGCACCAAGAGCACAAATCCCCTCAGCCTTAGGCTACATCTACACTACAGAGCTATGTCTACACTCACGGCTTCTTGCGTGAGTAATATGCAAATGAGGCTAAGCGTGGAATATTGCCAAGCCTCATTTGCATACCTAATGAGCCACCATTTTTTTCAGAAGAGGCCCTTGCGCAAGAAGAAGCATCTACACTGCCCCTTCTTGCACAAGAAAAACCCTCTTGCGCAATGCCGTTACACCTATTACACCTTCCATTACACCTTCCTCTTTTCAGGAAGAACGGCATTACACAAGAGGGTTTTTCTTGCGCAAGAAGGGGCAGTGTAGATGCTCCTTCTTGCGCAAGGGCCTCTTCTGAAAAAAATGTTGGCTCATTAGATATGCAAATGAGGCTCGGCGAGATTCCACGCTTAGCCTCATTTGCATATTAGTCGCGCAAGAAGCTGTGAGTGTAGACATAGCCCAGGTGTTTTGCACAAGAATGGCCATTCTTGAGCAAAAGCTTGCGGGGCGTCTACGCTGCACGCGTGTTCTTGCACAAGTAAATTTACAGTAAAGCATCAGAAAAGAGGGCTTCTTGTGCAAGAGTTATTCCTCTCCCCACAAGGATTAACCCCTCTTGTGCAAGAGCTCTTGTGCAAGAAGGCAGTGTGGATGGACAACAGGGGTTTCTTGCACAAGAAACCCCTCTGGCTAAAATGGCCATCAGAGCTTTCTTGCGCAAGAGAGCGTCCACACCGCCCTGGATGCTCTTGCACAAAAGCACATCTCTTGCGCAAAAGCACATGGCAGTGTGTATGCACTCTTGCGCAGAACAGTTCTTGCGCAAAAAGCCTGCAGTGTAGACGTAGCCTTAGAGTTTCTCAGCTATAGCTGGTGCTGTTCTGGCTGCTGCCACTAGAGGTACACATTGCCAAGCCAGAGCTGGATTACTTTCCTTTACCTTGGCCCACTGACGAGGAAGCATGGGAGGGAGCAATTGCCCCAGCGCCTGGCGATTCAAAAGTATGTAATTGTGTGTGTGGCTGTTATAGTCAAAGCAAATGCCATCCTGGGATGTATTAAAAAATTGCTTTGTTTGAGGTAACATTATGTGCTCTATAGGGTTAAGCTTCATCAGGGAAAGTTGCCACTCAGCAGTAGTGCTCTGTTCAACGCCACACTTCATAGTGTCCATCACAGACTCTCTCTCACCACGGCAAGAAACAGAATGGTTCAGTGAAAGGAGAGGACAGATGTTCTAATGCTGGGGAGCTGGAACAACTTGTATAGTGGGGGTTGCTGAGAGCTATTAAACCCAACTGTAAACCCTGTATATAATGGGAATCAGTTCAAACCAGCAGGTATGATAGTACTCGTGCACCTCTTGTTACAGCACCTATATCTAGTGGGTAGAATCCTAGCTTCACATTGTGGATTCCTGATTTCAGTTTCCTTGTCTGTCATAGAGTATGTTTGTGAGACCTTAAGCAAGTAACTTAGAGACAGATTGTCAAAGGTATTTAGTTGGTCACCTGCTCAGATGATTTGAAATCTCACTAGGAGCCTATCTGCATCTTGAGGCACCTAAATACTTTTGAAAATCTGGCCCATAGACTCTGTATCTCAGTTCTCTGTCTGTAAAATGACAATAATAATACTTCGCTACAGAAGATAAGGGCATTAAAGATTGTGAGGCGCTCAGATACTGTGCTACTGGGGGCAGGAAATCCAAATTACATGAAATATAGCTAGTCTACATTCCAGTTTTCAATATTAATTACATAAATACATAATCTTGACTCAATCATGACTAAAGTAATATACAATAGCAGCATTTTATCCTTCTTATGTACTCTGTAACTTACATTTTATGTCCCCCTTTCAGCTCACCTTTCCAAAAAAGTTGGGCTTCTTTAAATGTTAACTTGCCATAGACAATAGTCGGAACTTCAAATCACAAGAAAGCCAACTTATTTGTATTTAAAAACAACAAACACCATGAGTCTTAGCCTATTTCCACTAAACTCAGTGGGTGCTGTGCCATTGACTTCCTTTTTTAGCAGGATCAGGGAAACAGAAAAGATAATCTGTATGTATAATATTGTAAAGACTCACAGCAATGAGTGCAATTCAGCTGTGCATGCAGCACATTAATTTCATTACTGGTGAGTTTATGTTCCATTTACAGCTGTGACTTCTTTTACTTTCTCTTCCTCTTTTGAGTTCAAAGCATCTTCATTTTCTGCTTTCCTTCTAGACATTATTCTAAGTCAATGCAACAGGTTCTTTTAAAAGAGTGGTCAAAAGAAATGTGGCGGAATTGGGGAGGGTGTTGGGATCACCTGATTTAGATAGCACATTCAGGATTGTTTAATGAGCCACTGAGTTAGGTGTGTCTTCTGTCCTTTATATTCTCTACTTCTAGTGAAGTAAGCCATGCCTAGAGGCCTTTGAATGCTGGAACTCTGAAGATGTAAGCAATGGGTAATGCTGTGATGCCTGATGTATTTATTGTTGCCTAAAAAGCCTCTGCCTGAGCTATTACTTGATTTTACACATGCATTTTCTGGAAATACAACTAAACTGTAAGGTCCTGCCCAACACATGACGTAGAGACTGACAAAAACCTCCTGCTGACTGCATTGATGGGGGGGAAGTGGGGAGGGAGGAGCAATTGTCTTCTAAGTCACTTCATTACTGTTGATTTGTAAATGATTCTCTGAAGCTTTGTAACTGCATTGCCTTTTAAACTCTGCAACTCATTGTAATCTTTGTAAAACCTTGCAACTTTGCTTTATACAGTCAGAAATTTACTGTAAGCTGCAACTTTATAATCTTTTTAACTCTCAGCCACTTTGCTTGTAACTTGCTCCAAACTAATAAACCCATGCTAGTGTAACACTGGGTAGTTTCCAGTGGGAATTTTTTGGGGTAACATTTATTATTTGCTAGAGATAGTTTGTTAGAATACCTCTGAGCCTGAGTAAAAGAATTTCAACAGTTCAATCTGGAATTTGCTCCTTCATCATGAGTTGGATGCACCATTACTCAATTCTTAGGGGAAAAATGACCATTTGCCAGGATGTTAGCAAGAGCAGATGGGTGAGGTAATAGCTTTCTGTTGGTGAGAGACAAGCTTAAACAAAATTCTTCTTTATTTGCAGGAACACAAATATTTTCTTCATGTAAATTATAAAAATGTGGGAAGAAATCCTGTTTTGCACAACACATTTGAATTGGAGCCATAAGCTAATGGTACTCCAAACCATGCAAATGTGTGTAGCTCTACTTGATATTAGTAAAGTACTCACCACCTTAAAGTTAATTGCTTTGCTCTATGGGAACCTCAAACCCTAAGTGAATTCTATCCCAAGAGGGGCAATCATATGAAGTTACATTGCTATAAAAATTTCCAGAATTTAACATACTGCAGACCGTGAAAGTCCAAACTTGGATATTTTGTGTTTAAATATTTCAGATTTACTGTTAGAGCTAGCATGCAATTTGAATCGAGAGCATTTGCCAATGTTTTGTCCAATGACTTTGATATCAGCAATTTCTGAAACTTTTTGACTTATCCTTATTCTTTTTTACTTATACTTATCATAACTTATCCTTTCTGCTGACCCTCCTCAGATTTTTCTACCATTTCTGACCACTTTCCAGTGATAAGAACATAACAGCCATCCTGGATCAGACCAAAGAATTCTGTCTAGCCCAGTATCCTGTCTTCCAACAGTGGGCAATGCCAGATGCCTGAGGGAGTGAACAGACCAGGCAGTCATCACATGATCCCTCCCCTGTCCTCTATTTCCAGACAAACAGAGGCTAAGCACATGATTCCTACCCATTCTGGCTAATAGCCATTGATGGACCTAACCTCCAGGAATTTATCTAGCTTTTTTTTTTTTTTTTTTTTTTTTGAACCCTGTTAAAGTCCTAGTCTTCACAACATACTCTGGTAAGGAGTTCCATAGGTTGACTGTGCGCTGTGTGAAGAAAACTTCCTTTTGTTTGTTTTAAACCTGCTACCTATTAATTTCATTTGGTGACCCCCTAGTTCTTATTCTATGGGAATCAGTAAATAACTTTTCCTTAGTCACTTTTTCCGCACCAGTCATGATTCTATGGACCTCCATCATATCCCCCTTAGTCTCCTCTTTTCTAAGCTGAAAAGTCCTAGGCTACGTCTACACTGGCATGATTTTCCGCAAATGCTTTTAACGGAAAAGTTTTCCTTTAAAAGCATTTGCGGAAAAGAGCGTCTAGATTGGCGTGGAGTTCGCGTTATAACGATGCGCTTTTGTGGAAAAGCGTGTCTACATTGGCAGCGCGCTTTTCCGCAAAAGCAGAAGCCCGAAACCATTTTGCGGAGGGCACAAGGGCACCAGCCCTTTCTGGGGCCGGGGGCTGGAGCTCCTTTCAGACACATGCTTAAAGGAATCTTCCTGGACAGCCGTTTCTCTCCGCTCCGTGCTATAGGACCTCTTGCAGGGACTGACAGCCATAGCAGGTTTGGTGGTTGCCCTCTGACTTTTGGACACTGCTGCCTTTGGCCACCTACTGCTTTTGCCAGGGTTTTTTTTCTTTGCCTTGTTTCTTGTGCCATGGAACCAAGGGTGGCCATGTGCCTGCTCTGGCCCAGTCAGACATTTTGGAGTGCCTGCAGCTGCTGCTCCAGGTTGGTGCCCTCCTCTTCCAGGACCAGGAGGGGCAGATCGCTTTGGACTCCCTCACCAGTGAGGCCATGGTGTCCCCGTGGCACCCCCACCCCAGGGTGCAGAGGCCACTGTGGAGACTGGACACCAGTATGGACTGGTGGGACCGGCTGGTCCTAGGGCAATGGGATGACCAGCAATGGCTCCGGAACTTCCGCATGCGAAAGCGGACGTTCATGGAGCTCTGTGCCTGGCTCACCCCCGCACTCCAGAGAGCCACCACCCGGCTGCGGGCACCCATCCCCGTCAAGAAGAGGGTCGCCATCGCAGTCTGGAAGCTGGCCCCCCCAGACAGCTACCGATCGTGGCACACCAATTTGGGGTGGACAGATCCACTGTCAGAGCTGTCGTGATGGAGGTAAGTCCCGTGGGGAATGGGGTGGGGGGAGGGTGCTGCACTCCATGCCCAGGGGCAGCCAAGACTCCACGCTGGGTCACCCAGGGGTTCGGGCCGTCCCTCCCTTGCACAGGCCTGCTGGGGGGGCGGTGTAGGGCGAGGTGGCTGTGTGTGTGTGTGTGTGTGTGTGTGCGTGAGGACAGAGGGAATCACGGGGAGGGGGCCAAGGGAGCGCACACCCACCCCTGCCTTATATGATGTGTTCCCCTGTGTTTCTCTGCACGCTTCTGCAGGTCGTCCGCGCCATCAACGACGCGTCCTGCTCCCAGAGTGATCCGCCTGCGGACGTGGACGCTACCGTCGCCGGCCGCTGCCCTCGGGTTCCCCAACTGCGGGGAGCACTGGATGCAACCCACATCCCCGTCCGGGCCCCGGAGCATCGAGCAACCCATTTCATCAACAGAAAGGGGTACTGCTCCATCATTCTGCAGTCCGTCGTGGACCACCAGGGCCGCTTCCTGGACGTCTACATGGGCTGGTCCAGCAGGGCACATGACGCTCGCATCCTGCGCAACTCCGGACTGTTTCTCAGGCTGGAGGTGGGCACCTACTTCCCCCGGTGGGAGTTGACTGTCAGGGATGTGCCTATGCCCATCTGCATCATCAGGGACACGGCCTACCCCCTGCAGCCCTGGCTAATGCGGCCCTACACGGGGCGGCCGGACCAGAACCGGGCCCGGTTCAACGACCGCCTCAACTGGGCCCGAAATCAGGTGGAGCTCGCCTTTGGCTGTTTAAAAGCCCGCTTCCGTTGTTTGCTCACCCGTCTCGAGATGGGGGTGAGCGGAATGCAACGGAGGTAGTGGCCACCTGCTGCGTGCACCACAATACTGTGGAGCGGAGCGGGGGAGGCCTTCCTTCCCGCATGGCTGGCAGCAGAGGGCCAGGCCTACGAACAGCCCCACACAGCTGCCAGCCACCAGGCGCACCAGGATGTGGTGCGCATCCGGGAGGCCCTCATGGACATGTTCTCACAGGCCCCAGAGTAGGGTCGCCTCAGTTTCCCTGGACAAATCCCTCCCCTTCCCTTACCTCCCAATACACAACAACACACTGTTTGGGGGAGAGGGGGATGTTGTGCAGAATGTTCGTTATTGTTATATGAAATATGTTTGAGCAGTCTAGTTCAGAGCACAGTACTCTTGGTTCTGTTAAGGGTTTGGTCAGGTCAAGCGGAAGGCTTGTACCTACCAATTAGGATTAGGTTTAGATTTAGGTTTAGTTAGATTAGCTAGCGTCGTCGGTTCAAAGTATTTCGTCCTGTCATCGAGTTTGTTCGTCAGGCGCGTCGGCCGTAGCTAGGGTTTTCTTTTAGTTCAGGGTTAGGTTTAGGGATATTCTAGGCCACCATTGTCTGTTCGAGCTGTCCCAAAGAACAGGAAGAGGATTCGAGGTTCGTGCGGAAGGCTCGAGTCAGCGCATCCGATTCCAGTCATCTTCGAGGGATCTCCTGGCAGTTCCTCTCCTGAGGCCCGGAAGGACCAAAGGATCGAGGTTGCCAGCGTCACCGCAATCGCCCTCCGCGCCTAGACTGTGTTTAATGTATTTTGTGTTGTGTTTACTCTTTTGTAATCTATCCCTTGCTTGATTGTGATTTTATGCATGTCAAATATAGTCCTGTGGTTAAATTTTATCTTCAGAGTTGGTATTCATTTATGCATCACAAACTCATAACCTTTCAAAATTAGTTCCCTTTTTTTTTTTTTTAAAAGAAAACCAGTGATAGATATGGAATTTGGAGTCCGCATTTGTCATCTTCATGATTTTATTAGGTTTATCGGCATTCTAAATTAATTATTCACGTTACCTCACGTAACAGGGAGGAGACCTTGAACTTGGAGGAGAGACCTTGAACTGGGAGGGCAAGGGGAGCTACTCCTGGGAGGGGTGGCCCCTGCGACTGCTCCTGTGGGGTCGGACCTGGACATGGGGGGCAGGCCGCATTGGGGCAGGCTGAACGGGGAGGTGGGCAGCAGGAGCAGGAGGGGCAGGGTTAGGAGTAGGAGGGGCCATTGCAGGAGGGACAGGAGGAGGAGGGGCCATTGCAGGAGGGGCAGAAGAGGAAGGGGGCAGTGCTAGGGGAGGGATGGCGGGGGCATGGGGCAGGGGCATGCCATAATGGATGGCATGGGCAATGTGTGCGGAGAGGCTGGCAATGGAGTTTGCCATCAGCGCACAGTGTCCCTGGAAGGTGGCCCAGGCCTCCTGGCGCCACTGCAGGTCCGCCTCTGTGCGTCTGTGGATGGCAGCCTCTATGCGCTCGATGGCCTGCACGTGGCGCCGCAGGAGCTGGTCCCGCTGTCGGACGTGCTGCCTCCGTGGTTGGGCGGCTGGGGGTGCTGCTGCTGCCGGACTGGAGGGTCCCCCGCTCCTGGTTGGTCCCACTGCAGGGAACAGAAGAAAGGATGGGTCAGTCCGGCAGCCCGGCCACTGTCCCCACACCTCATGCCTTCCACCACACCCCTGAGCCCAGGTGACACCACAGGGGTAGTGTGGCTTGGGCCCCCTCGGTTCCCCCCCCCGTGTTGTATGTTTGCATAGAGGACCGCCCCTGGACTAGGGTCCTCCTCCATGTATTGGAACCCCCGGTCTGTGTCCTGGCCCCGTGGAGGGTGGGAGGGCGCCCATGTTGCGTTAACCTGTGGAACTCCCTGCTGGGTGGAGGCTGTGAGGCTTTGGGCTAATCAATGGTGTTTGACAGGGAGCGAGATGAATCCCCACACAGTGCCTGGGAGCACGTCTGGCAGACGTGGTCTGGGCTCTCAGATCCCCATCACGTGGGATATCTCCTGGACGGAACCAGGAGAGTGACTGGGGAGTGTCCCATCCTTGCAGCAAAACTCAGGCGGCCCTAGGAGCGGCCCGAGCACTTCCCCCTCTTCTCCCTCCCACTATCCCTCACACACGGTAGCCCAGGGACATGTGTGGCCGCAGTGGGGACTTCCCTCGGGGAGCCAGCCCAGGCACCGGGAGCAGGCGAGGGGCTCAGGCGGGGCCACGCTCACAGGGCTGTGACGCTGCGGTTTTCCCAGGAGCAGCTGGCTGTGCCTCACAGCCAGGCATGGGGACAGTGTGCCCTTTTGCCTGCTACACCCTTGCGGAGGTGCAGGCTCTGGCCTGAGTCCCTGGGGCCCTGGCTGGTTCCAGCTGGCATCCACTTTTCCCCCTGCCCTGGTCCTGCCGGATGTGTGTGAGCAGCACGGTCCCAGGCGTGCCCTGGAGCTGCCTGCCGTGGCCACGTGCCGCTCGGTCACCAGGCCGCACGTGGTTGCACGTGCAGCTTGCTGCCTAATGCTACACACCGTGCAGCTAACGTGGCCCGAGTGACATGCTCTCCCCCTCCCCCTTCTGGGTGCCTGGCTCCCCTCCCGCCCACCCTTGTGAGTGCAAAGTGCAACACTTACCGGTGGATCCTTCCCGGCCTCCGAGGACGCGGGAGACGCGTCGGGGCTGCTGGAGGGGACTGCTGGGTGGCACTGCTGGCCTCGTCCTCCGACGCACTGCTGCTGCTGTCTCCTTCCCCCGTCGTGGTGGTCCTGGTGATCGGGGGGCGCACGCAGGTGTCCGCTGTGACGTCCGGGGCTTGTGGAGCTGGCTGTCCCAGGATGGTGTGGAGCCAGCCATAGTGGGGGCAGGTGTCTGGTCCTGACCCCCCGGCCCTCACTGGCCCGCACATAGCCCAGGTGCAGCTCCTTCACTTTAGCCCAGACCTGTTCTGGGCTGGATGGCCCTGCTGGGCTAGCTCCTGGGCCATGCGGCCAAAGATGTCGGCGTTGCGGCACCGGGACTGGGTCTCGTGCAGGCCCTCCTCCTCCTCCCACAGGTCCAGGAGGGTCTCCAGCTCCCCCAAGGACCAGGATGGGGCTCTTCTTTTGCGGCCCCTGGGGGCCTCCTGCGCTGGGGGTGCGGGTGGCTGAGCGCCCAGAGCTGCCATGCTGGGCTGCGAGGTGGCTGCTGGGCACGGCAGGGGCAACGTGGCAGACCTCAGGCCAGAGGTCTGAGGCACGCTCCTGCCACGTGCGCTCAGCAGCCTGCGTCTGCTTTAAGAGCTCGGGTTACCACGAAGTCCGGGGCGGCTATGGGGTCTCCCAGCGTCCAAACGGCTTTTTTCCATTTAGCCTGCTTTTGCACAAAAGTCTTAGCTAGCTGTCTACACTGGCCCTTTTGCGCAACAGTTTTTCACAAAAAGGATTTTTGCCCGAACGGGAGCAGCATAGTATTTCCTCAAGAACACTGACAATCTTACATGAGATCGTCAGTGTTCTTGCGGAAATGCAAGCAGCCAGTGTAGACAGCTGGCAAGTTTTTCCGGAAAAGCAGCTGATTTTCTGGAAAAACTGGCCAGTCTAGACACAGCCCTAGTCTTTTTAATCTTCATATGGGACCCATTCCAAACCCTAATCATTTTTGTTGACCTTCTCTGAACCTTTTCCAATGCTAATGTATCTTTTTTGAGTTGAGGTGACCACATCTGTATGTAGTATTGAAGATGTAGGCATACCATGGTTTTATATAGAGTTAATAAGATGTTCTCTGTCTTACTCTCTATCCCCTTTTTAACTATTCCTAACATTGTTTGCTTTTTTGACTTTCACTGCACACTGAGTGGATGTTTTCAGAGAACTATCCACAATGACTCCAAGATCTCTCTCTTGAGTAGTTTTAGCTAAATTAGTTCCCATCCTACTGTATGTATAGTTGGGATTATTTTTTCCAATGTGCATTACATTTATCATCATTAAATTTCATTTGCCATTTTGTTGCCCAATTACTTAGTAATGCTGTCTTCCAGCTCCTTCCCAACATCAGACATTAGTATAAAGGTCTCTGAAGTGATCTTACACTTTCACTTTCAAAGAACATATGAGAACTAAATCATGTTCAATGCATATCTGTAGCAGGGAACAGTTTGAATAGGCATCTTTGGTCTTTCATTGTTCCTTTCTTCCCCCTCAGTTTCCTAGCAATTTCTATTTCTTCCTAGTTAATGCGTCAGCCTCCTGTAAGGAAGTGGCATAAGGCATAGCATGACTATGCTCTTAGGATAATAGTCACAAGTATATTAATATGGTTTTCTGGAAAAACTATTGACCAAGAGAGCAGTCTTGGTCAACAGAGCTGTCTGTCAACCTTACAGAATAGCTGATCTATATAACTCAGGGTCATTGGCAATCAGTGCTTTACACACCAAGCCCACTTCTTGCATCTAAGTAGGGATGTTTTTGGCTTAAATGTCAGACATATTGTTATCAGATGTTTCCAATATGGGGCAGAAAAAACTTTGGATGTCAAAAAGAAAAATGTTCTATCTAATGAAGAGCTATTGTATTTTGCTTCCTTGACTGATTGCCCCTTCTGCTTGTATGCCAGGGCAGCTTTACAACCATAGTGACTCCACCACATATGACTTTCAAATCAAGGACATTTTCATTTGGAGCACAATCAATTATTTCATATTCACCTCATAATGCTATATCTTCAGTCTGGCGAAGAAAAGCAACATGCTGACAAAAGTAATTTGAAATGGAGCATAATGATTAGATTTTAAATGGTTCTTTTTTAAGGCTGACATGGCTTATATTTTACTGTAAGTGGATATTACAGTAAGGATAACTTGCAACATAAACTGTCCCATTTTTCAAAAATAGTAGCTAAACAAGTAAGTAGCTAAGCTTTACTTGTAATCTAAGGTTACTTTGCAATTTTTTTCATAAGTTCAGCTTTTTAAGCTTTGTATTAACACGAGCCTGAGAAAATGATAATGTTGCATAGGATTAATACATTTTCTGTTGTGAAGAGTTGTTCAAGGTTCCATATTAAAAGTAGTCGCACTGCAATAAAAACTGGAGAACGTCACATTCAACTCCTTTTGTATGTCGAATTCAAACCCAGCATAAAAATCTACCTGTATCGTTTGTCCCATGAATGGGGATTACTCAAACTATATTCTGGTCTGGTTGGAATGTAAATAATTATACTCAAAGTTGAACTTCCAGTGAGCATTACAACCCACTGCTCGTGGACACACTGAGGTGAGAAAACACAGGAACCTCCTACCTCATGCTACTGTTTCCACAAAGACAGTCATAATCTGGCCAGAAGTGCTCCACATTACAAAGAAGCTGTGCCAGGGAACTGCTAGTACTGCCAAGAGCATATAGTGCACCATATACATGAAATCTGTCGAGACAGTGAGGCCTTGTCCCCATTCAACCAAGTACTACCTAGTGTGAGCAGAGTAAGACAATGGCTCTACAAATGGAATAGCTATTGCTCAGCAGGCCCTCTCCATGGCTTATAAAGGGCATATCAGGTTCTTCAAAAATCTACTGTTTCTATTTAATGGCCCAAATCTGCCACTCAAATAAACCGAGGGAGCAAACACTGTTAGCTTCCAGGACATGGAGTCAACAGACTAGTTGTATGGGCTAAGAATGATTATTCAGCAAGGTCATTTCTTTTTCTACTGCCAGAAGCAGGACGCTGATAAGCTGACAACTAGTCTCTTTTCCTATAAGATTCTAGCTTTGCATATTGCTCTCATCCCTACCATTTTAGATGTGAAATTATGAACTTTAAAAAAGAGTCTTGGTTCTCCCCTTCCTCGCACATGCATTCACACACTTATAAAAGCATCAAGCATCTTTTCCAATCAGCTGATTATTTATCCCTGGGACCACTGAAAATTGGTCAGCAGATTCTGCTGTCATATAAGCAGGATGCTTTTCCAAAAATAAACAGTAAAAGGAGAGTCTTGGCAACTATACTTTTGAGTCGAGTCAGAGCCTTTATTTAATAAGACAAACTAGTATCTGATTGCATGGCAGATGTTACTTTTGATTTAAAATGTGCAGGACCAGATTCTGCTACTAACTTGACATAAGGTGTTGATCATATGTTACTCATTGGTGAGGAAGGGTCACATGGCTAGAGAATTTAACATTACCAGTCTGATAATTGAATTATCTTTGCAGTCTGAAATGTGGGGCTACATCTCTGAATCTTAAAAAAACAACAAATGGTCTGGTAGCACTTTATAGACTAACAAAACATGTAGATGGTATCATGAGCTTTCGTGAGCACAAAAATAGTAAAACTTTCGTGAGTTAACTCCGGTCATCTGAAGAAGTGGGCTGTGCCCACAAAAGCTCATGATATCATCTACATGTTTTGTTAGTCTGTACAAGATAAACTTAAAAAACAACAAACGGTCTGGTAGCACTTTATAGACTATCTCGGCTATTCCCTGAAATCTCTGAATCTAACACCCAGGTGTCTCCCACTGGCCTTTCAATTATGTGTGAGGCAGGCATTAAAAGATGCAAAAGAGACCTCTATAACAAGCACAAGTACCAAGTTTGTTAATTTTCTCCTCTTGCATTCGAAATTATGAAAGTTAGTAATGAAGAAAAAACAGATGTGCAGCAGGCAGGGTAAACTTTATCTAGAATGAAGTTTAAGCCCAAATTGGAAGTACAAGCTCTATTGCTTCTTACTCTTCCTTTAGCTCCCTCCTTCCTTTTTTATACTTATAATTAAAAGGTGCTTAGGATTCACTGTTAACACCCTATCTCTAAATTTCAGAGTTTGCATAACTGGGGCAACTGCATTCTTTGAAGCTCCCTAGCGGAATAGATAGCAGTGGCACCATCAGGCTGGTTTGGTTTTGCTCATTGTCAGTTGGTTTTTCCCCTTCTCCCCATTTGAGAGCCTTCATTTTATAAACTGCCAGAAGATTTACTCAGGCTACATCCACACAGCTTCCCTCTTCCGCAAAAGCCTATACAAATGAAGTGCAGATTAGCATATTGCGGTGCTTCATTTGCATAATTAGGAGCCATTTTTGCACAAGAGGTTTTTGCTCAAAAAGGCACCGTCTACACAGCACCTTTTTGCGCAAAAACCCCCTCTCATGCAAGAGCCATTCTTCCTGAAAAAATGAGGAAGGATGGCTCTTGCACAAAAACCTCTTGCACGAAAACGGCTCCTAGTTAATTATGCAAATGAAGTGTGGCAGTATGCGAATCCATACTTCATTTGCATAGGCTTTTGCGGAAGAGGGAAGCTGTGTAGACGTAGCCTCTGTGTTGCTTGGATCCTTAACTCAATTCTTTTTGTTGTTTTTTGGAAAATAAAATGAAAATGCACATGCTTCATTTAAATCATTGCTCTTGGGAGGGACTGGGGATGAGGGGTTCAGTATGCAGGCTGCCCCAGGGAGAGAGGATTTCCCCAGCCCTCTGTCACAGCAGCAACTCGGGGCCAGGTGAGAAGAGCCTCTCCATGGTTGCTTCAGCTCCAGCAGGCACAGCAAGGACAAAGGTGCATGTCCCCTGGCTGGCAGAGGTCCAGGTTCATCTGCCCCCTAAATTCACCAGCCAAAGTGAGCAATGCAGCAAATTGTGCACTTTCCCCTTGCTCCCTAACAAAGGGAAAGCCAGCAATGTTCTTGTATGAATCGGGGTGGACAATAGGGAGCTGAGGAAGCTTCAGCCTGCCTTTTCTAATGGATGCCTGGGGGTGGGAGTCACAGGGCTGGGGCAATCCCAGATGGAGGGGCATTCCCACCTAGCCCCTTTCACCAGCCCTGTGAATCTGTCTCTTTTCTGAATGGCTTTATGAAAAGCAATCCCATTCTAGGTACATACCATTTTCCTAGTACCACCAAACCCTTACCTTGCTTTAAGTTTAAGAGGAAGCTGTAAACCAAATTTGGTGGTCCTAGCTCTTACGGTTTATGAGTTCTTGAACAAATGGACAGACAAACTCTCTCTCAAATATATAGCAGCTACTGAGCAGCAGTCCAGAATAGGCCTATAGCAGAAGTTCTGTGTGTGATTTCTCCTCCCCCTCCATGCAGCCACCAGAGATCTGAAAAAGGGGGGGGGGGGGAAGTATAGTAGGACCAGTGGTACTGGACCTTGGTGTTGTGTTTTCACAGGACTCTGCATGCATTTACATAGTACTGCCAATATATCCAGTGTTCAAAATAATGTGACTGGGTTACAAGGAATGACATTTCAAAAAATAAAATCTGGGGTCATCTTATTTACTTTCTGCTTTTTATGTCTTCAAGCTTTGCTTCCTTCCATTTTATCAGGAGCACTGAAGGCGAGAAACTTATTTTAATTTTATTTTTAAAATGTGACATTGATCTCTAAGCATGTGACTCCAGAAAAACACCAATAATTGTGGTTTAAAAAAATGAAAGGTAGTATGGTTCTGTAAGTAATATACAGGACCTTTGAAAGAGATCTGTTGAATATTACTGGCATTTCTCCAAATGTGAGACATCTTAACCAAGTACTTGCTATGTAAGTAGTGACATATTTTATTGTAAAAAACTTAGCTACATTGTAGGAGACAATGTGGCCTGCACTGGCATTCAGAATACCTGCATTCTAGTCCTGGCTCCTGGCTCAGCCAGTGGCCCGCTGAATGACTCTGGGCAAATTACTTCACCTCCTTGTGCCTCAGTTTTCCCATCAGTAAAATGGGAATGATTATACTGATTTTTTTATAATGCGCTTTGAAATATGCTGATGAAAAACACCAGATATTTTATTGAGAGTCATTAAACATTTGCGTAGATTTCATAACTTCATCCTTCTTTAATTATCATGTATTTGAGGGGAAAGAAGAAGCTTAAGGTTACTCTTTGATCTAGGCTGAACTCTGCTTTAGTAATGCAACA
Organism: Rafetus swinhoei; assembly: GCA_019425775.1. NCBI lineage: Eukaryota > Metazoa > Chordata > Testudines > Trionychidae > Rafetus > Rafetus swinhoei. The sequence continues at coordinate 163,863,587 of CM033424.1, forward strand.
TTTTTAAAATAACTAATGAGTAGATAAGTTCATTGGTAATTCCTGAGTTGCTATTAATTTTAAACATCAATAGCCTGCTTCTTATCTGTTTGAGGAATACATTATCACACGTTTATTTTAAAAGAAGTGTTATCTTCCATATTCACTTGTCCTCACACCCAAGTCTAACATTTCAGTGCTGTACTGGGGAGGGAGCAATGTAGTATTGCTATTCCTCTTTGGAGGAGACACAAGTCCAGTCTATCTCTGACATTCTCCCACATTACTGCCTTTAGATGTATCCAGTCTATGCAATAAAAGAAAAAAAAAAGAGCAAACCCTTCCATATTCTAACATAGAAGAAAGTTAATCTTGCATTGAGGACTACCTCTTTTACTTTCTGACTTCATGTATTTAATAACCTATCTTATAAAGCACTTTATCCAACAAGTCAATGAGTGCTCAAGACATACTGAGTATCTTGACTTTCACAGGAATTAAGGTGCACAACTTCTTTCAGGACTGGACCTTAAATACAAGAAAGTTAATTTTTGGGGGGTTTAGCTTTTATAGATAAATAAGTGGCAAGGAGAATCAGAGACAGAAATGAAAGCCATCTAATTACAGCATCTGATTTTGACAAGTTTACAGGTTATTACTCTCCTGTGGGAAATAACCCAGCACTCAGTATTATCACAAACTGGATAGCAGCAAGAGAAGTGAAAAGCTAATGGAGCCTTGATAAGCCTAGTCAAAGAGAAATATGATCAAAACATTCTAAAAATCTAGGTAGAATATTGGTTACATCATAACCAGACATGAGGTCATCTACTCAATCTGACTGAGTTTCTTCTGAGTAGATGTCATCTACTCAATCTGACTGATTCAAACTGTCCGATGAACATCAGCATTTGCCAATGTCCGTTTCAGTAGAAAATGGTCATTTTTAACAAGTTTCTTGTTAAAGAACCAGGAAGCAGCCATGGGGTAGCCAATCTAGGGCCTGCTGAGGAGATGGAGGTCAACTGGGCAGTGTGTTGCGGCCAGGATCCCCACTGATTCCATGACCTGGTTGGCGTGTTGAGGCCAGGACCCTGATGACCCAGTGATAGCCCACACTGCCACTGCCACACAGGCCCTGGGCTGGGATGCAGTGAAGCACATGGGCCTGCATCCCCCTGCCATCCTTCTCCCTAGGTGGCAGGTTCCCCCTTGTAGGGGGAAAACCCCCAGTACTTGTTGGCTCTTCACCAGCGAGGAGACCCAACCCCCACTCAGCCTGTAGACAGGCCTGAGCTTTAAACCATGTAACTGTTTCTGTGTTGCCCTGCCCTGATCAAGGGCTGGGCCTTATAAACTATTGGCTCCTCCTGCTGAGGACCTGGAACCCTTGACTGAGTAGCCTGCTGGTTTAAACTATTTGTTGCCCTGCCCTGACCCCAGGCATGGCTCTATAAACTGTTACTTGTCCTGCAACCAGGCCTGAGCTTGTCTGTTTGCTGCCCTGACCTGACCAAAGATGCAGCTCTGTAAACTGCTGCTCAGCCTATCAGGCCCAAGCCCTGTACTAGTGACATTACTTTATAGGTTGGCCCACACTGACCTAGGGCTTGGACCATATTACCTGCTGCCCAGCCTGCAGCCAGGCCTGCGCCCTTAACTGTTTGTGACCCTGCCCTGAACAAGGACTGGGCCTTTGACTTTCACCGGGCCTGAAGAAGGCCCCTGTAGTGAGGCAGCTTAGCCTCCTTCTAGCCTGAGACCAGGACAGAGGGTTGACAGACTTTAGAAGCCAGGATGAGATTTCAAAATGACACTAACAAATTAGGAGAACTAGCCTGAAGAAAATATGATGCAATTCAATAAAGACAAGTTTAAAGTATTAAGCTTAGGAATGAAAAATCAAATACATTGGCTAGACAGTGGTACTGCTGAAAAGGATCTGGGGGTTACAACAGGCCACAAATTGATTGTCAACATTGTTATGCGGTTGTAAAAGGCAAAAAGTCATACGGGGGTGCCATGTTATGTAAGACGTGGGAGGTAATTGTCCTGTTCTACTTTGCACTAGTGAAGCCTCAGCTGGAATATTGTCCAATTCTGGGTGCCGTATTTTAGGAAAGATGTGGACAAATTGGACAGATTCTAGAGGAGAGCAACAAAAATGTTTATAAAGGTTTAGAAAATATGATGTACAAGGACATGTTAAAAAACTGTTATGTTTAGCCCCAAAAGGAGACTGGGGGGGGAGGGGGGGGGGACTGGATAAGTCATAAAATTTGGTATGGGTGGTTTTAAAGAGTATAGTATTCAATTCTTCTTCATGAGCACTGGAGGTAGGACAAGAAGTAAGATCCTAATCTGCAGCATGAGGGGATTTAGCTTAGATATGAGGAAATCCTTTCTAACTATAAGCTTAGTTAAACAGTATTATAGGCTTTCAAAGGAGGTCACAGAATCCCTGGCACTGAATGCTTTTTATGAAAAGGTTGGAATCTGTTGGGATGGTCCAGTCCAGTGGTTTTTACCTTTTTTTTTTTTTTCATTTGTGGGCCCTTATAATTTTGAATGAAGGTGCAGACCACTTTGGATATCTTAAACAGTTTACAGACCCTGACCTGTCCATGGATCACAGGTTGCCTAAGCCAGGAATTTTCACACTTGGTGGTCCTTCAGCATTGTGGTCTAGACTTAATAACCTTTTTAGAGTACTTTCAGTCCCATGTTTCTATAATTCTAAGAGTGATCATTGCTGGCATTGTTTCAAGTGTACACATCAATTCCAGAAATATGAAAACTAAAATATGATTTCCATATGTAACATATCAAACCAGTACATGGCCAGTGCACATTTATATGCCAATAAGGAATCAGATTTATAGGACAGTATTGTGCATTTTGGACACACATATATGGAATATCATAAATAGAAGATGCCTTTATATTTACTTCTCAATCCCAACTAAACTAATTCAAAGATTTAAACAAGCCAGGCTATTCCGATACCCAGGAGCGGCCCTAGACGACCTGCCGGCAACTGGCACTCTAGGCGAAACGCACGATCAGCGTCCCCACCTTCAAAGACCTCAATGGCAGTTTATCTTGATGCCCTAGGCAACTGCCTAGGTCACCTGTATTGATGGGCCGCCACTGCTGATACCTGTTGATCTTCAGGTATACTGCAAAGTCCACCTCTATTGGTGAGCATTCACAAACTGAGTCATTTAGAGATAGAATTCTTGTTTGGATAGGAAATATGATGTGAACTGGAAGCTTTAGTTGACAGTAGATCCAACTGCTGATTAGATCTATATGTGGCTAGAAATTGGGAAAATGTTTGATTGTGACAATTATCATTCTAAAATTTAAGAGCATTTACTTTCTGTATGGGCCGCCTTTGCTACTGAGTTTTGAATTAAACCAATATGGAGCATCTGTGTATAAGGAGGAATGGAACATATTACTTTTCCTTAGAGTGAGTCTACACACATCTTTAGCTCGAAATAAGCTATGCAATTTGCGCTATGCAAAGTGCGTAGCTTATTTTGAAGTAATTTCAAAATAGCTTATTTTGAAATTTGGTGCTGTCTACACAGTGTCAAATTTCAAAATAAAGCACTATTCTGAAACATGCTTTAACCCTTGTGGAATGAGGGTTACAGAGGCACCCGGAATAGCGCGCCCATTATTTCGAAATCTATTTCAAAATAATGGGCTGCTATAAAGACGCAAAATAGCTATTTTGGGATACTTCTGGTATCCCAAAATACCTCTGCAGTGTAGACGTAGCGTTACTGAACTACTGATAGATTAGAGGAAAAACTGCTTACTCAAGAGCCCTTGGGAAGATTAAATTTTTGTCCCAATTAAGCAGTTGCCACATTTAAACAAAATATATCTAAATATTACTTCATACTATTTACAACTACATATCTTTGCAACTCAGTTCATTTTAATGAAGCATTTGTTGTGACCTTGAAGCACTATATTAACACCTATAATTATAATTGACGGGTCAATTTCTTGGTTGCTAGTGTGTGAGACAGCAGTAGCCTGGAGAAATGTCTGACCTTTAAGTGCCATATTCACACCTATCATTGGAGTTGAAAGAACAGTTGGGTTGAATATCCTCTCAGCAAAGCAATCTTACCGATTATGATGATACCATTAAAGCCAAAGAACACGCATTCAACTTGAAAGAGGAAACACTGACTAGTGGAGATTTATTTTTCCCATTAAAGTGACTTTCCGAATAATCTGTAACACATTTGACTTTGACATTTATGAAAAAGAAACCATTCCTTTTTTCCTGTTTGAACAAACAAATCACAAACTGAACAACCACCAAATATTTTAACTATGATTAACATTATTTTTAACTTCAGTCTCCAGGATGTCATGGGTCAATGGCTGTGATTTGAACATGACTGTCAGCCATCAAGGTGTATTGTTTTAGTATTTATCTTGGTTCATCGGCATCTACTTTACTAATCAGGGACAATTCATAGATTGGATTGCAGGCAGTTTTAACAGGGAAACAGCAAGGGGTAGAGTGAAAACAGTTTTTAGATATTTCCTAGCTCTCTAGTTCTGTCTGAATCCTGGCTTTTGACCAGTATTATCTCTAAAGAGGTCTATGCTGGGCTTCAGGAGTATTTTCTATACTATGATTTCCATGCTGATTGGAATGTTCATTGTAAAGACCTCCAGTATACACAAAATTGGAGGAACTAAGTGCATGAGGCTAGATAAAAGCATCTATTTCCTCACAACTAACAAAACATTTAAACATAGTTGCTCAGGGCATGATACAGCAGTTACACAGCATGTTTAATCAGCTGTTTCCTACAGTTGCTTAGTCATTTTCTCCATTTATAGGCCCATGTATAAAAAGAGGATTTCTACATATTATTTGAGGCTATTTCCTATTCTCTAGCAAAAATTCAGTTTCTTCACACTGTGAACACATGGTTATCAATGCACATAGCTATCTTTCAGGTTTTGGACTCATCGCTTGGATTCCTTGTGATTAAAGCCAGATTAAATTGATTTTGGCAAAAATCCCTATATCAAAACAAACCCTATATAAATTCCTGCTAAAGTGCTTTTAGGAAGTATACACTCTACTTCAACAACTAGACAATCAAGCCTGGACACGTATTTTTTTTTAAAACCTCAAAATAAATTATTTATATCTCCATCTTTTCCATCCACTTTTGGAATGCATTCAATGTATAGTACGGATTGTTTTAATAGCCTAAACAGCCATCAATTTACTGTTAAATGTTCCTATGCAAGTTTTCAGTATTGCTGTCTTCAAGCCTTTTTGCAGTACTTCTTGACACTCCTCATGGAAGTAGTTGAAGGGAGATACCCTCAGAATTTTTTTTCAGGATATTTTATGAAACTAAGATTTTCACACAGGAGTTTTCTCTGAAGAAAATATGATCTATTCCAGCAAGCTGTCATTCTGAAGATTTGCTACATGTATCTGAAAAGGGGATTAAAGTGCAGGAATGGAGCAAAGTCAGTGTATAGTGGCTTCAGATCATGCCACATGATGACCTGAAACATCAGTGACATTTTTGGACTGTTTATGATTTAAAGAAGACAGGTCACAGGTTCTATCTAACATACTCCTACCCCCAGTTCTAGGAAGCCTACATGACTGAACCTTGAGGTTATTTCCTTAATGAGATTTAACTACAGGTTGAACCTCTCTAGTTTGGCACTCTGTGGTTCAGCAACATCCATGGTCCAGCATGATTTTAGTTAGCTGAATGTCCACTTATCATGGGTGTGGCCAAGTTTCATGCAGTCCCATAAAGTTTGTTTACAGCCACTAGTCCAGGGCTCTTGTTTAGCTTTAATTTGCCCCTAAATGTCTTCTAAGAGCCCAGTAAGCAGTGGAAGTGTTGCTAATGCTGCTGTAGTGCCCAAATAAAACAATTATTACTATGATTGGTATTAAGATTGTAAACAATACAAAACACACAGCAATGATTGCACAGATGGATTCAGCCACCCCAGAGGGTAGCATAAATGAAACCTGAGTATACAATTGTAATTTTTTTAAGCATACAGTTACAATTGCCTAGTATAATAGCATACTCACATACACCCTCTTAGGGAACCTAGGAGTGAAGGGCAAGCCTCTCTCCCCCAGTGGGATGAGGATCTCAGTGAGAGGTGAAATATGATAGCAGAGCATAATAGCAGAGAAACGTAGAAAGGATAAGTAAAGGAAATAGTTTGAGGGAGGCAATCCTCAAGCAGAACATGAGGGAGAGAAATGCCTTAATGAGGAAGAAGATTCCTACTTTACAACCTCTGGCCATAGGATTTTATAGGTTCTTTTGCATTATCTTTTGCCAACCCCTTAAGGCCAAAAACAGGTTTCTGAGAATTTTGTGGGTACACATTTGATTGGATGATTAAATCCAGACAGTCTGCGTACAGAACCTTCAAAACAGCCCCACTCCTGATTTCATGTCCTCCATCATAGTCTTGGCATTGTTGGTGGAAAGTTGACTAGTTGGGCTGGAGAAAGGCAGTCCCCCATTAAAACTAAAGTTGCAGCTGTTTTGACATCCATCCCTGTGTCTGTTTTATTTTCCAACAAGTACATAGGAAGCACTTTGAAACTAAGAGCAACTTCTATAATTTGTAGAGCCTTTCTGTACCAGCAACTCCAGATGTTTAAGTGATAGAGTGTCCCAATCAAGGTTAATATGACTCCTATCGCATGCAAGCAGGTTAAACAATAGTATAACCAGTTTAATTTGTTTGGGAGGAAAACCTTTGTAATACACTAAGCCAGAGTATGCCCCCTCCCATAAATACATTTAAATATGAATACCTCTTATTCACTAACTTGAAAAGCAAGTATTTTTTCCGTGTATCAAGGTTATACTGTAAAAGAGGTTTCCTCTGCTTTTGAACTATTAGTGCATCATTTAGCACCTCTCTAGTGTCTAGACCATATGGCTTCAATTTTGACAGATGATGAATCCAGTAATTTTCCTCTTGCACCAGCCATTGGTTATATTATTGTTTCTCCATCTGCATTCAAGAAGCTGCACAATCTCCTCAGAACTGTTCATTTTTTAACATTTCCAAAACTGAAGTAAAAAATTTCTTCTAAGGTGTTATAACTGGACTAGAGGTGGTGAAAAAAGCATTCAAGAAAGTGTCTGTTAAATGTGAATTGCCATTTAATCAGTCATTATTTCCTTTTCCCCAAACAACTGGAGCACTTTTGTTTCTGCAAGTGTTTTGAATACACTTCTTGGTGTTTCCTCTGTACATATACCAGAGATGCTGTTGCCGGCAAGAGTAATTCTCAGGTCCAACACTGGGTTCTCTAAGTACAAAACATGTTGCACCAATATCTGTCCAACACAAGCAGTTTATTTCCTGACAGATTTCAGTTATACCCCTTAACTAAAAGAACAACATGATAGGAAAAGTGGCTCTTACGTCCCTTCTGCAAGCTGGGGAACCCATTAAGCTGCAGACGAGCGGGAGGTCATCTAGGCTTCTGAGGTACCGATACCAGAGGCAATTGGTGAAGTCCAAATTGCTTAACCGTTGTGCAGCTAATATACCATGCTTTCACCTTGTTTTGCAGTTTGGAAATTTCCAGGGGTTACTTAATGTTTACTAATGTATGGCTTAGCTTTTAACTATCAATTTGATACTACTTGTCCTTTGACCTTATTTATATGATCAGTACATCTGGGTAAACGAGATTGTTATGTGTTCCTACCTGTTTCCCTACCCTTATCTATAACTTCTTTTTGCTACAATGGCACCACCGCTTATCTTAAATGGTGTGTGTTCCTGAAAGCTTGTTTCTGGCTCATCAGATATAGGAGGATGTGTGCCTCACCATCCCTATGCTTTCACGTACAAAGTTCTTCCGCAATTAACCTCTACAGATGCCCAACTTAAATTGTTCAGCAAGGGGGGGGATATACCAATAACAGTAAACCAGTGACACAAGTTGAATAATCAGTTCTGAATTACTAACTTACTAAAATGTCTAATGCTTAGAGACCGTAATGGTAGTGAGCATGCTATTGTGGAAGGTGCTGTTAGGGATATAAGTGTTGTTTAAAAAGTATTGTTTAAACTACTAAAATTATATCAGTGACATGTTTAATTATTCTCAGAGGGGTAGCTGTGTTAACCTGTAACTGTAAACACAACTAATATTTCATGGTAACACCCATGAAAGCTCATGTTAATATACATTTTTATTAGTCTCTAAGGTGCCACGGGACTACTTCTTGTTTAATTCAGCCAGCACAAGGGAAGGAGGTGTTTAAACTTTGGGAGAAAGAAGGGGTACATTCAAGGGAAGCATAGTCCTGGTGCAGAGTGCAGTGAGCTGGGGGATCATTTGCGTGTATGTGGCTGGGCACTGTGCACCTTGCTCTGATCCTACCCTTAGCTCTCCCAGTTACCCGGCACTGCCTACTACAGCTAATTTGGCAGATCCACATGTTCTGGTAGACCAACCACTGCAGCCAGCTGCAAGAGAAGCAGAGTTGGAAGGGTTGATGGACCACTGCCAATGAGCCCTCTCTACTGGGCATGAACTGATCCAGTGATTCCTTGAGCTGCCAAAGCACTGCAAGCTGCAGTGCACTCTGGCACTGCTGCAGCATTTTTTATGTACACATTAGGTACTCCAATGGTATAAAATTATTTTACCAAGCTGTTTTAAACATGAACTGTGGAAAATCTATTTAGCAATTCCAAACACAGCTCATTTAAAAAAAACTTTGCATGGTTAACTTAAATAGAAAAATTGGCCAGATCAAATGAAGAAACTGCTACTGATCAATAGTGTTCTCAACTTTAATTGTGATTGATACATGAATTTGGCCCACTGTATATATAATACATGCTGTACATCTGTTTGTCCCATAAACAGAAGATGCTTACTTGCAATCGATAAGAAATATTACCTCCGAGAAACTACAATTGGAAACCACATATTGCCCAAGTAAAGTTTATCTTTTTTCCCTCTGTTTACATATAAGTAGCTATGACAGCTAATGATAGACAAATCTCTTAAATATTTGGGGCTTGGTTTGAATATGCAGTCATGGAAGATTCAGATTCATAACCACACTCATTAAATTGCTAAGTCTATACAATTGTTTTGGAAAACTCAGTTTTCTAGTCAGAAGATACTGGTAAACTCAAATCAGAAACACAACAGAAACAATTTCTGTTCATATCAGGCACACAAATACAGAAATGAAGTGAATGAAAAATCAGAATATGTGTACTCTGGAAAATTTAAATTTTTCAAACTTTTTCACTAATAGAGATAGAAAATTTCCATATTTTTTGCCAAAGTATTCTGAAAATTTCCATTTGGAAATGTTGAAACATTTAATTTCTTTTTTTCTCAAAAAAGAAGAAATTTGACATTCCTGAAAACTAAATATTTCATTTGAGTTTGTTGAACTGACACAAAATGATTAATTTTGAGTGAGTTCCATGTTATACTTAAATTGTCCATCACAGTACACTGTCATGGGAGTCATAGTTCTTCAGTCAAATACCCTTACACTCCACATTGGCCAAGTTGCTTGACCAGCCACATTTCCCATAATACAATACAGAGTTTTGCCAACAGGGTATCTGCGTTAAACTACCAGAGATGTAGTCCTCCAGAGAGCCTAGCTCACAGATAGGAATAGAGACCTGAACTAAACCTCCTATGAGTCAATGCAACTTGATGGGAAAGTATAAGTTAATATTTAACTCTTTCAGAAAGAAATGTTTAAGATCCATTGAATAAGACAAAGTATTCTGATTCACAGTTTGACCCAATTCAAAATGAAGTGTTTGATTTTAGATTTTTCCCCTGACTGAAAGTTTGTTTTCAGTAAGATATTTTCCTGCCAAAAATGTCTGTTTTGCAGAAATTGCATTTTTGGGTTGAAAAATTAATTCCAGTGGAACCTTCTCAACCAGCTCTACATTGGCAAATATTCTGAATAAATGAGAAAATATGTTGCAATGAACCAATTAACTTTCATAGATGTATATATAAAAAAATAACTAAGGATTTTTGGGGCTTGTGAAATGTGGTAGATTGGAAGTCTTATTTCGAAATAACAAGCGGAACATCCATACCACCACACCACTAATGGGCTATTTTGAAATAACTCCTGTTTTCCATGAGGAATAACGCTTATTTCAAAATAGTAGTAGTGTGGATGCTCCACTGCTGCTATTTTGAAATAAATACTCCTCAGAAGTCATTCAAATTAATTATTCTCCTGTGCTTCCTGGGGCTCTAAGTTGAGGTAGCGCATGCACATTAAGGGAGCCTGCCTTGGACTGATTTTGAGACTTCCCTATAGTATGGACACTATTTCAAAATAGTTATTACAGGAGTTATTTCAGAATAAGTTATTTCAAAATAATTTCCTGGTGTAGACATTCCCTGGATGTGCTGTACACTCTGTGTACAGACGACCCCTCGGGGGTGCCTCCTGGGGTGCTGACATGGTCACTGCCACTCGCCTTCCTGCTGTCTGGGGCTCCTCACCGCTCAGTCCTACTGGGCCAGCTCTGCTGGTCTCCCCCAGCCAAGGCCCCGAGCTGAGGTCTCTGCCCCCACCAAGAAGCAGTACAGACACTGAACCACTTCAGGTCCAAGGAGAGTGCAGTTTAGGTCCCAGCCTCCTGAAAGAGCACTCCCCAGATGGGATCAAACCCCAAAGAATTAGGTAGGCCCCCTTTAGCAATGAAAGGGGGAATGTGCACACTGGTTGCCCCCCCAGGTAACAATCGCTTACACTGGGTTTGATAGAAAATAAAAATGGTTTTATTAAGTTGAAGTAGTAGGATTTAAGTAGTAATAAATGAAAGTAGGCAGAGCAAAGTAGGTTACAAATCAAAAGAAACAAAACCGCATGGCTAATTCTTCACTGAAACCTCAGTGCAAACTTAAACTCACCCTAAAACTGCTTTTCCAGCTGCCACTCTAAACCAGGGCTGTCTTCCATGCCCTGGGGTCCCTGGCCCCTTCCTTCAGGTGCAGCCCAGCCAAAAGACCAAGGCCTCTCCTCTCCTATTCTTTTTGTTAAAGAATTGAGGCCCCACCCCACCAACCACTGCTCAGACTGAAGGACAAAAGAGATAGTTTAACAGTTGACGGTAACACCCTCCATGTCTCTCATTCACATGTTTGAAACCCACAAAGTATTCCCTACTCCATGTGTCTAATTTTCCACACACAAATGGTAAGTACAACAGAGTAAGATGAACAGAACCAGCAGATCATGACATGAAGATCGATGGGTTACATGAAATAATTCGCTCAAACCACCTTTGAGTTACGTATATTCATGTCCATGAGTCCATTTCATAAAGCATGGGGCAGGGAGTCCGTCACACACTCCATGTAAGTTTTATTTTTTAAACTCATCTTCCTTCTATCTCATGATCTTTCACTATTGCTGGAAAATACATTTTGATTTTCTAAGTCTTCTATGAGCCTTTCTTTCTGGTTTGTAATCTATATGCTGTGTAGCTCCACATATAGTCACACACAATATGGTCTTTCTCTCCTAGATTATTCCAAATTGATCTTCTCCCTCTGCTTCCTTCCTCTCTCTAACACACACAATCCACAATATTGAAATATTACGATGTAGTTATAACCAATTTTTGTCTAAAATGGCACCTTTTTGTCTAAAATGGCACCTTATAGGACTCAGGACATATCTACACTAGGAAATTATTTCAATCTGAACTTTAAACAAGACAAGTATCGCAAATCACTTTATATCCTTTTTGGAGGATAATTCCATCAGAATGGATATGGAATTTCTCTAGTTTTCCAGGCTGCAATTGGATCCTGGCTTTGCATGATTCTGGACATTGAATTAAAAAAAAATAGGATGCTCTCTTGCTTTTGATCACAGGATTTTGATCTGTGTTTAAAGATTACTTATTTTTAATTTTACACATTCCTTAACCACAACATGATTATTATTGTCTCTTCAGACCAGTATCCCTAGTAGTCAAACATATTTAATTCTCCAACATGTGTAGTTTATGAAAAGAAATTCTCATTCTGCTGATCAAGTACACAGTGCCTGTAAGGGCACCACAATGCCAACTATCATGTAACAGCAACTCCTATCCCACCTGCAAAATTCACTACACTTAACACATTGCTGTCATAGTTTTCATCCATAAAGAATGCTGTGTAACATATGAATTGAAAATAGGTATCATATTGAGCTTTCTAATTATTGTGTGGCATGGTCTTCCTAGGTGAAGGAATGCTGTTTTACCCATCTGCCTAGTTCTTGAATGTATATAGAACCCTATAAAAGCCACCACAAAGCAAGCTTTGTTTTCTTAAGTCAACAGCAATAGCAAAAGGAAGAGAAACAGCTTATGCAGCATGGCATCTGCACACTAGGGGTATGTCTAGACTACATGGCTCCGTCGACAGAGCCATGTAGAGGAGTTTACTAGACATAGGAAAATGAAGCGGCGATTTAAATAATCGCCACTTCATTTACATCAAAATGGCTGCCGCGCTGTGCTGATCAGCTGTTTGGTGTCACAGCGGGGCAGTCTGGACGCTCTGCGGTCGACAACAGAAGCCTTTGTCGACCGCTCCATTATGCCTCGTGAAATGAGCTTTACTGGAGCGGTCAACAAAAGCTTCCGTTGTCGACCGCGGAGCATCCAGACTACCCCGCTGTGCCACCAAACAGCGCGGCAGCCATTTTGATTATTTAAATCGCCGCTTCATTTTCCTATGTCTAGTAAACTCATCTACATGGCTCCGTCGACGGAGCCATGTAGTCCAGACATACTCTAGTAGGGGAGAAGAATTTTGTATGGGACTACACTTCAAAAGAGTACATGCCACTGGTTTTTTTGTTTGTTTTTTTTTTTCCCTGGACTGTCAGAAGATGAGGAAGGAACCTTTTGGGTAACTATCACAGCGGAAACAGAAGTCAGCACCTTTTGTATCCATGAAAAACACATCCTCAGCCATGATGGCTGATAATGCTGAGTGGTAGCTTTAGATGAGAAACTTAGACAGAATTGTAGGTGACTGAGTTTTAAACACTAGGAAGCATGCTATATTCATGCTTCATTTTATTTGAAATCATTTTCTGTTTCTATTATCTTTGCTTAGTGTCACTTTTCACTTTCAAAAACCTTATTCTTGGCTTTACTATACATTCATCTCAGTGCTGAAATACAAAAGTTAAATGTGAATACACTGCTGCTCTAACAGGCAGGTGTGTATATTGTCTCTTTGGAGACAGTGGACCTAATAATTACTGTGAGTGGCCAGTAAGAGGGATTGGATATTACAGAGGAACTGAGAGGTTGGAAATTGGGGTGTACTTATGATTACATGCAAGACAAAGTAAAGTCTGGCAGCGTCATAAGGAATTTGGCTGGCAAGTAAACAGGACTAATGAAGATGTTTCTCAGTTTAACACGAGCAAATTTCTTTTGCTAAGGCAGTAGAGTAACAAAGTGACTTTCAGTTCTAGATGTTCCAGGAAACCGCAACATAATCTGTTAGTCTATAAGGTGCCACAGGACTCATCGCTTTTTCTAGGAGTATTAGTTATTTTAATTTTTGTATGGCTATCTTTTCACTTTCAGTCCCCCATCACCACCCTTGCTTTATTGTTCATGTTTTCATCAAATCTCATTTCCTTTTAGTGAAGATTGACATTTTTAATGTCCTATATTCTAATATGGAACAAATATTAAATCTAGCAGTGATTAGTCATGTTTGGAGATAATTGTGGTGCCTAGTTTATTCTTACTGAACCCAAGATGACTTATGGTTCAGGGCCAAGTAGAAGATTCTCATCATATAAAAAAGGTCTTCTTTGTTTTCCCTTTTCTTTTTGGTGGAATGCAAGGATGTTTACGTTCTCTTCCTTTCAATCATCAGTTTCCTGCCATGATGATTTTCCAGCAACTTCCTGAGATTTTTCCTCTCTGCAGACTAGATTCCAAGAAGCAGATCCACTTTTTTTTGTTTACAGTTTCTATCCTGTTATACTGAAATAGCCATGAAGAATCTCAAATATGATTTCTATACTTTGATTGCACTCCTTGTGTTACCACTGGCAAACTCTCTCTGCCTTGAAACTAAACCACAGAATCTAGAATAGCAAGTTCAGCATTTACATGGTAGTCCTGAATGGAGCTGATGATCAGCGTGGTTTCCATCTGAACCTGGCATCTTGTTGCAACACCTTTACCTCTTTGCATCTTTGGGAAGTAACATCAGTAACACAAGGACATGGAATATTGTGATGCAGATGATTTTTTCAGCTGCTCTCTGAGCTGAAAATAGTTGAAAAGCCTGTTCAGCACCAATGGTGCTGATCTGTCATCAGCTGAAGCAGGAGAGATCAAGATTTGGAATTATGTAAATTCATGAAACTGTAGTGGTGTAAAGATAATATGTAATTTGGTAATTATAGGAATTTAAATATTAAAAATAGTTTCAGGTGGTCACAGTGACAGAAAACAAAATGGTAGCTGAAAGGAATCAGAGCTGTGAAAATCAAAATGGTGACCTTAGAATGCTCAACCAATGGGAAGCAGACAGACTGGGGTGAGACAAAGGTCCCTTAGACTCAGTGCTCCCTTCAGATGTCAAATAGTACAGGTTGGATCGCAGAGGTCCTCTTGAGATTGTTACCTTGTTTAAGCTGATCATACCACTGAGCCCACTGCCCTCTGAGTCACCCCATTGCCCTGTCCTGCTGGGCCAGAAGCTCTAGTCTCCCCCCAGCAAAGACACAGAGTTGGAATAAACTCTTGCCCCCTCTTCCCCACAAAGTAACACAGACACTGATAACTGCTCTGGAAAGGCTCAGCTACAGGGACTTGACAGCCCCCAGAAGCACAGCCCTAAATAGGATCAAACCCCCAAATAAATCAGCCTTACTCTGTATAAAAGTTTTACACAGGGAAAGCTCATAGGGTTCATTTTCTTTATCAATGAAAACGAGCTATGTACAGCTGTTGCTTCCCTCCCAGGTAATAATGGATTTGATCATAAACAAAAGTGTGTTATTAAGTATAAAATGTAGGATTGCAAGTGATGACAGATAGATCAAAGTATGTTACTATGCCAAAATAAACAAAACACACTAATTAAGCCTAATATACTAAGAGAAATTGTTACACAGCATGATTTCTCACCCTAGATACTATCTCCGGCAACATTCTTCAAATCACGGCTGATCTTTTCTCTGGCCTGGGTTTAACAGCTTCTTGTGTATCCTCTTTAGAGTGGGGAAGAAGTTTCAAAAGCCAGCTGAAGATGACCCATTGATTTTCTCATCCTTTAAATGAACTTTCCCCTGGGTGGAATCCTTTGTTTCAGTCTTCCCATTCCTGGAAAAATACTAAATTCAAGATGGATTCCAGCAACAGCTGGCATGGTCACGTCTTAGTAGGATCAGACATAGTTTAGGCTTATGGGAAAAACAAGACTATTTATAGATCATTGTCATAATCACCGGGCCATTAAGTTCCTGAAGGATGACTAATGGCTTTCACTAGAAGACTTAGATCAATAAGCAGGTTTACACTTCATATTTCTAACCTCACTTACAAAAATGATACATGCACACAAATATAATATACACATTCAGGAAATCAGAGGATCTTGAATGATAGGTTACTTGACCTGTTTTGCATAAAGAATATTTGACTTATGCATATGCATATTAAAAATGTATGTCCATAAAGATATGGGGGCATAGCATCACATATAATCCTTCAAACACGTCTAGCTCAAAAGGCACATGTTTTCAATCTGGTACACATTCCAAAGGGCTCAAAGCTGATTGGTGTGCCAACCGTATATAAGGCAAGGCACTGACAGGCTTATGTTACTCCGTCATGCACTTGGAAGGTACTGGTGAGCAGCAGAGGAGTTATCCTCAAGAGAAGATTAGATGAAACAGGCAGAGCTTGGAGCAACATCAGGAAACAGAGAAGCGAGCACAAATCAGAGGGATAGAAAGAAAACAGCAGAGAATATAAGCATGATTATTTTAATAGATTCCCTTTGAAGTACGGTTATGCATGTCTGAGTTAATAAAGCTGTATGTGTATACATTTAAAGTCTTGTCAGCATTTTGCATGTGCCATTCGGCCACTGCATACAGAATGTAAGCAACTAATACTATACAACCAGCATGGTTTTATAGTATTGATTACTATAGCATCGTATATAATATTACAATATAGGCTATTGAATGTGCACATGGGCTTACAGAATTGTTTGTATTCTAATATTTGCCTGTTAAGAAACTTAGTGTTTGTTCTTTATGGTAAATGTATTTGATGTATTGCATTGGGGAATATTATATGTTCGTTTTGTTTTCAAAGAAATTGCCACCTGTGCAGTACTCCTTCGAACAGAAGGCTGTATCTGTGTTCTGCAAAGGATTAACAGAACTAGTCTGTTCTGAGGAGTCCTCTGATGGCTAGGGACTAAATCCCTAGCAAAAGCTGGACAATTCCAGAATGGGCATACTCGTGTTGTGCACCAAAGCGGACCAAACTGATAAAAAATTGCTGGAGTAGGGAGGCCATTGTGGAGTGCCCTACATCTGAGTTTCTGGGGTAAAAATTGAATTCTCTCATGATGGAGGATAGAGCTGATTTTACCTTTTCTTGGTAGAGAGGGTTTTCTAATTTATAAAGCTTTATCTTTAGGAAATGTAAAAGTGTCTTGTGGGTTTTTTCTTAAATGTGCATACACCTATGTATTCACATGCACAAACAGATGAAGTGTCTACTAATCACACACCAAAACTGTATGCTACTACTGAGGCATTCTGATAATTTATTGATCTATGCTCATTCCTTCAAATACCAGTCCAGTAATCAGTTAGGGTACGTCTATACAGCAACGTTAGCATTATTTCAAAATAGCTTAGTCCAGCTACATTTACACTGCCATTTTTTTTGGCAGAAGATATGCAAATCGCATTCTCAATTGCAAATCTTCTACTGATCATTTTTGCAGAAGAGGTTTTGCCACTAAAAAGCCCTGTGTAGATGGGGCCATTTGTCAGGAAAAAACCCTTTTGCCCAAGATCCCTTATTCCTCCAAAAAAATGAGGTTTACAGGATCTTCTGTAAAAGGGTTTTTTTCCAACAAATGGCCCCCGTCTACATTGGGCTTTTTAGCAGCAAAACCTCTTCTGCAAAAAGGATTGGCAGATGATATGCAAATGAGCATGATTTGCATATCTTTTTCCAAAAACAACAACCAAAAAAGGCAGTGTAGACGTAGCCTCCATGTCTACACAGGCAGTTATTTTGAAATAATGTCCAAATACTTGACAGTATTTGGAGGATTTCTTACTCCGACTCCAGGAACCCTCATTGTACAAGGAGTAAGGGAAGTCAGAGGAAGAATGCTCTCTCTTGAAATAACTGCTCTGTAGATGCTCCAAATTTCAAAATAAGCTATTTTGAAATAAACTATGCAATTGATGTACCTCAATTTGTGTAGCTTATTTCGAGTTAAACCCTACTGTGTAGATGCACCCTTATAGATTTAACTATGGTACATCATCTATTTATTATTATTTATTTAATGCATGTTCACACTTAAGGCCTCATCCAAAGCCCGGAAAAGTCAATCAAGATACTCCCATTAAATTCTATAAGCTTTAGATCAGCCCTTAAATAAAATAAGTTGCTGTTTGGATGAATCATTAGACTTGAGATTTTTCCCTATTTTCTCAGTTCTTGTGCAATAAAATAAATACAATCTGATAGTGACCCACCAAATAACCTGTTTCTACAGCCTTTTTGTCTTTTGGGCTTCCTGGTCTGTTCCCTAAATGAACTGATTATGGAATGGGTAAAAATTCTGAATATTAAAAGCTGTGGGTCTACTAATCCCTGTTTTTGCAGGGGGGGAAAAAAGGGCTATATAAGCATTGAGGTGGAATTTGTGCCTAATAAAACAAGCATGGAATATCAGCTAGGGAATATCAAAACAATTCATACACTGGATTAGCATGTGGATTGGAAAGGGAAAACAATTTATTTCAAAATAAAGATGTACATAACTATATCCAAAGGGAGATGTTTATTATTAGTACATTTGGACCTAAATCCTGAAATTATGAGGAAAATATCTAGGAAGATTGCCCAGCTATGAAAAATCTTTCTAGGGACTTAGAAACTTCTATTAATACGTAAGTCTTCAGACCTCCCACTAGACCAAGGATAATCATTCCCTTCACTTTGCTGGGTAGCATAGGAAAATAACACTCAATCAGTCACAAGAGATCACAGATATTTTGACTACTCCACAGTGGCCTTCTGCCTGATATAAGGCAATCTGATTTATCTCTAGCAGTTCATAATTGCTATTCACTTATTCTCATTTCCAACCTTCCCCATCCCAACAATTACCCTGCCCCCTGCAAATACTCCCATAGCGTCTCCAATCATCCATCTCAGTTCCTCTGTGAAGTCTGGAAAAATATGTTGGTTTATGAAAAATATGCTGGTTTCTGAAAGTTGCCAAATCATGTTCTCTGAACCACACTGAAAACAAAATTCTAGAGCTAGTAGTGCCCTAGTACTAGTCCCCTCCAAAAAAAAAATTATACTAGGCTAGATTTCTTGCTTCAAAATCTCTCAATTGCTATAGTAAAATACATGGATAGAGGAGAATTCTCAAATTCAAATTCTGCGACTCAAACCATAAAGAGATTCAGATAGAAAAAACAGTACTTTTCAATTTGTTGTAAATCCACAGGTAGCTACTACACATGGCTAAGCATAGGTATGATGTGATCTCTGCTGCAGCTCTACTTGAACAAGCAGGTGGGTGCAATTTATGAACACTTAGGCTACGTCTACACTGAGGCTTCTTGCACAACAAGAAGCTTTTTGTGGAAGAGATCTTCCGCAAAAACTTATTGTGCAAGAGCATCCACACTGCAAAAGCACATTAGAAAAGCTATGCACTTTTGCACACAAGAATGTCCAGACTGCATGGATGCTCTCTTGCAAGAAAGATCTGATTTCCATTCACAGAATGGCCGCCAGGGCACCTGTACTTCTTTTGATACGCTTTTTTTGCACAAAAAACCCGTTTCCCATCTACGCACCTTTTTGCACAAGAGCTCTTGCAGAAAAAGGCTTATTTCTCATAGAAAGAGGAATACCTATACCGCAGAAATCCGCCTGTTCTGTCGATTCACTGTAAATTTTCTTGTGCAAAAACGCACTTGAGGTATGGATGCTCCGTGAGTTTTTGCACAAAAACTCTGCAATGTAGACATAACCTTATATGTGTAAACCCATGTAGAAGGCACCAAGTAAACTTGCAATCAAGTGCCAAAGGCATGGATAATTTCCACAGTATCACATTTCAGATGAACAAACACACATGCCCTGGGTAATGTGCTTATGATAATAAGAACACTTGGGTATTTCTGCTGCTTGACTCTCAGGAAGCCACTGGGAACCAAAAAATTAAAGGCCTGCGTAGTTGAAAGCCTTAGAAATAAGGGTGGACAAAGCACATTTAAACAAGGGTACAGATGTTAGCCATTTTCTCCAGTTGTTTGCCCTGCCCAATGAACATTAACTATGTTAATCTGGATTGAGTTATATAGGAGAAATGTTTAGCTAGATGCATTTGTCTTTTTAAATGTATTTTATGGGGGCATGTTGAAGTTATCAGGTATTGGTAAATTCACTCAGTTTCACCCATCTGCCTTTTAAATTTATTTCAACCTTGCCCTGTAAATGGCATACCAGAATGGGGTTACTGCACTCTGCAACCAAGGGCCTGATTCTATTCAACATGAAATAAACAAATGAAGGATGTTAAATATATTTAAAACATTTATTGATACCCATAGAAAAGCCAAATAAATTACATCTCAGAACTTTCAGAACATTTCACTTGCAAAAAACATTTTCTCTCTACATCCTGTGACCCTATGTATTTCTTTGGAACCAGAATCCATTTCTACTAGGTTCAACGTTCTTATTTTCTGATAACACGTTATCCTTTGTTAATTAAAAGCAAATGTCTTCAAAAGGAATACCATGCCTTAAACTTTAACTTTAATAATTGGAAAATACATGAGATTAAGAATAAATCAATTGCAGTTAGAGATCCATATTTGTGTGTGTATATTCAGAGGTAAAAGGCAAGAGCCTCAGCCAAAGTAAGCAGGTATAGTTACCACACTGATGTAACAGAGCGCCAAAAAAGTGATAGACCACTGCGGAAAGATGGAGCCTTGAATAGTCTTATTCTTTGTTGTTTTATCCAGTAAATATTGGTGACAAGTTTAAGTACTTTTTTGCTAGTCTGCTAAGTATTTTACTCAACTAGACAGGACTATACAACCAGTCAGTTGATTAGCTAGTCTGCATACCCACTCACTTGATTTGGTGTGCTCATGCATATTTTAAGACCTAATCAAACACTGGTTTCCCCACCATCTTTCTAAGATATAAGGGGATGAAAGAAAGCAGTTTGGAGGGTTTTGTTTTTTCCCCCAGTAAGGACACACATACACTAAATAATATGAGCTGCTAAATTCTGTGTATGTTGAAGGCCTGACTTGTTGTCTAGACATATTCTATTTTTACACACTGGATGACTTATAGAATAAATAAAACAAGAAAAGCGAGAGTCCACCAGGGACAGAGTCCCACTTATACAAAGCAACTACTTGTCCTCATTCATTTTGCTGACATGTCTGCCTCTGACAGTGCTGCTCTGCAAACGTGGCCTGTAGATCTGAGTTTCAGCGATAGATCATAAGACCGCTGTCTTAACGACTTGTGGTTTTGGAACGGATACTCCTCCTATGTCATACTTCAGGTTCAGTAAAAGGGAACTCTAATTGGAACTTCAGCACTGACCCCTTGTCTAAATATATAACTTCATAAATGCAGCATAACTTGAGGACAGTGGGTCATACATCAATCCAGTGATGAATGGGCTTCTGTGTTAGCTACTAGTCTGTATGATTATAGTTACATGAGGTTCGATCAGTTTAACAGATAATCCCAGAGGCAATAACAGGCCTTGAACACAGCAAGAAAAAAGTAACTGAAACAATAATTAGATGTCTGGTAAGTCTTAAAAGGAGCTACCTTAGATGTAGCTGCACTAGAAAACTTTGTGTTATCTTGCAGTTATGTTATGGCTGTGTTATGTTGTGTTATGGCTGAAAACCAAATGCTAGCCTAGAAAAGGCTGAGATATTTGCCACTGCTTCATTCTACTGCACTATTGATGGGAGAACAGATTCCACTTGTTCTGGAGTAGACTAGGCAGAGTGTAAGGCCAGAAGAAATTGAATTCCAATTCTCAACTGGAATTATTGAAAGCCTCTTGAAGTCATTGGAAAGGCTCCTATTGATTTCAGTAGGCCATTAATAAGGTCCATGGAAAACAAACATAAGTGTCAGTGGGAATATTAAATCGGTGTGTTCTGTGACCTGAATAAATTCAGGAGTTCAACCTTTATGTGAAGAGGGGAATTAAGGTCAGTCAGTGTTCCCTTTAAGCTGTATGGCTGCACAGCCCTGCAGCTGCTTAATGAGCATGTCACCTCCCTTCAGTCTGGGAGAGACTCACTGCTCTGTCTTCAGCAGGGAACTGCTGCTGTCACTGAGGGAGAACTGCCCTTCCCCCAGCCAGGTGTGGAGCCCTGAGCCACTGGCTGGGCAGGGCTCATTAAGCAGCTGCAGGGATGTGTGGCTGCACAGCTTGAGGGAACACTGGACAGTCATCCACTTTTTTTTTTACTTTGTTAAAATGAAAGGAAAGATGAAGGTGCTGCTGAAGGGCAGGCGATCCCTGATGAACTGTTAGAAATCCTACATGTTGTTGTTCACACTACTGTAAGTCACAGCACCTTCCAACTATTAAAATGCATGATGATAAAATGTAATTCCTCTGTGATGTAGTGAATGCAAATCATGCTGCCAGTACCATTTAGAAAGCCATTTATGTTGCAAATGACAGATGGTAAGCAACAATTAACTTTATCCACTAAGTTTGAGCCCATTCTTCAGACAGAATAATTGTGCAATTAATACCAAGACATGCAACATGATAATTACATACCAATGTAAATATGGCCAAGTACTTTTTAGTTGACTTTTATCTAATTATATCTCCTTTACAAATTCCACTTGCTTCTCTATCCCAATTTACTCTTACGGGAAATTTTATCTTAGCCTAGTTCAAACAGGATTTAAATACCATTAGCTGTTAAGTTTGCTACAACATATGTTTATATTTTCATCCATCTCATTTATTTTTTTCTCAGCTAAATAACCCTGCCAACACTGCTTTTCTTTCAGACAAATTAATTCAGAGAATGCTCATTCACGCTGAGATCTTGTGTTAATTTCTACATTTAAAATCAGTTTGCAAAAGGTCACAAATTGTAACTTAATGTGTATCAATATCAAAGCTTTAATTAGTGCCTCATTACATCTATATTATAAAAAGAAAGTAGCACTAAAAAGTACAGGAAAGCAGTTCATATATGCATAAGCAGTGCTGTGCAAAAGTCAATACTATTTAATTCAAAAACGGTTATGTGACTTCATTTGCTTTTAATCTGTACATTTTGGGCCAGCTCTTTAGTTGGTGTAAATTGAAGTGAAGGGAATTCATTCCATTGTTCATAGCATGGAATAGAAATGCAGTCATAGAATCAGCACAAGTTTACTTGAAATTGAGCCCAGGTACCTTTGAAAGTCTGCAAACCTTCACCAAACCTGGCCTAAGTTCTGTATCAGTACAAGACCACTGGGCCATCAGGCATTGGCTTACTCGGCTAGTCTTTTGCACAGGTCACTGCCTAGTTCTACTCCTTCTTGCATGTTACACAGAGCCCAGTACCAATGAATTCCCTGACAGACTCTCACTGCCTTCAGTGCTCATACAAACCGCAGTGCATATGTTTCCACTTACATCCTGGAAAGACAATGTGCAGTCCACAGTCATTTGCTGAGGCAGCTCAGTTGAGAGAATGGAGGAGGGAGGAACAGAGGCAAACTGTACTTCTGAAGCTTTCTGCTTTTGAATGCACACCTTTTCAGTTTCATGTCTTGTATGGTTACCTCTCTGAGGCCATGTCTCCACTTACTGGAGGATCGACACTCTGATGATCGATCATCCACGTTTTGATTTAGCAGGTCTAGTAAAGACCCATTAAATCGAATGCTGAGGGTGACTGTCAGTGGCAGTACTCCTTCCTGTTGCAAGGAGTAAGGGAAGCAGATGGTAGCATTTCTCTCATCTCCCGCTGTGGAGATTGGAGCCATGCTTGGCTTAAGGTACGTTGACTCCAGCTATGTTATCTAAGTATCTGGAATTATGTATCTTAACCAACCTTCTATCCCCCACCTCACAGTGTAGACCTGACCTGAGTGGAACTACATGAATCTCCCACTCCAAGAGCCATCTTTGGACTGAAGTTCCTTGTTTACCAACAGTGTTTATCTAACTTAAGTTCTGTAGCTGCAAGTCTCTTCCCTCCAGGAGCTCCAATCTATGGCATCCCATGATCACACAGCCTTCCAAGTGCAAACTACTGTGTATTTAGTGCTAAAACATTTCAGAGAAAGATCTTAAAACAAGCTATGTGTGTTCATGACTCTCTCTAAAGGTTTACCATTCTGTGGAAGCCAAGGAGGGCCCCAATTGCTTCAGAAAGATCTTGTATGTCTGTCTGGGTGACTATTCCCTGCCTCCACCTTCTCTCTGGAGAATCATTTCAAGCATTTAGTTTTCTTTACATCTCTAGGCTCACTATCTTGGCAAAACAACTGAGGAACTTTTGGATGAAGCTTGGAAGTAGCATCTTCACCTCCAACAGCTACTTCTTATAACTGTCCCACAACTCTTTGCTGGGAGGCTGCTTATTGTAATGACTTCCTGCTTGTCTTTCCAATAACCTCCTGTTAAAGAGAGCCAACATACCCATACAGGAAAGACCAACAAAAGTATGCAGTGACTCAAATTAGGTCTTGATCTATTCATAAAATGAACAGTCAATATTTCTGGATTACATAGTAGTTTCATGTCTGCCCCACAGAGAGTAAGTGGATTTGTGGGTGGATTGTCTGAGAGCAGAGAGATCAGGAGGAGTTTGGGGTCACATTCACCGAATGACGGGGTAGAGGAAGTGATGCATTCCAGCAAAGGACAGCAAGCTAGATATGCTTCAGGTCTGGCATAGAGTAGAGCCAATTAAAAGTAGGTAGTCCCTACCTCCAAGAAACTCCTGTTTCAACATTTGTGTTTCTCACCCATTGAAGGTAAATCAGCCAAACTTTTTATGGAACCAAAATTTAGAAAAAAAGATTCTGAAATGTCAGAATTTAATATCAAACTGAATGTATGTTCTTAATTGCACAGTGCCTTACACCATCTATAGTGGGGGTGCCACCTGCCCCCATATGGGCAGATGTATATATGGCTGGATGATGTGATGTTCTGTGTCTTGAACCCAGGCCCAGGTCATCTCAGACAGCTGCTGCATCCTGGCCTCTACACAATGTGTACTGAAGCCTAGCAGGCTGAGAAGGCTAGTAGGACTATAACCTCAGCCAAAGCCCTACATATAGGAACCCTGATTGGTGGATACTCCAGAGCTACTGACTCATCCAAGCACACTACTTAAGCTAGAAGGGAGCAACAGGAAGGTGACACTTTGTTCTGGCTGCATAGGACATTACTTGTTCCTGACTCCCAAATGTGTTCCTGATGTTCTCCTGCCTCACTCCTTTTCCCACCACGTTCCTGCTCGATCCTTGTGTCTAGGGTTAGCCTTAGGGAAAATGGCACCCT
The DNA here is from genome assembly GCA_019425775.1 of Rafetus swinhoei. Classification (NCBI taxonomy): domain Eukaryota; kingdom Metazoa; phylum Chordata; order Testudines; family Trionychidae; genus Rafetus; species Rafetus swinhoei. Next base: position 163,888,485 of record CM033424.1, read on the forward strand.
GGGGAAACTTGTATTTTGGCGCCTCTTGAGTTTAAGTATATAGTACTGCTAGTGAACATTTCAGAAATAAATCAGTAATCTCAAAAGTTTCCATAAACTTACTAAAAAATTGACAATTTGATTCAATTTTATTAAAATAAAGTGTCAAACACTAAACATGTGGGCTGCGTCTAGACTGGGATGATTTTCTGCAAATGCTTTTAATGGAAAAGTTTTTCCGTTAAAAGCATTTGCAGAAAAGAGCGTCTAGATTGGCACAGATGCTTTTGCACAAAAGCACTTTTTGCGGAAAAGCATCCGTGCCAATCTAGACGCGGTTTTGCGCTTAAGCAAGAAAGCCCCGATCGCTATTTTCGCTATCGGGGCTTTGTTGCGCAAAACAGTCCTCCACTGTCTACACTAGCCCTCTTGCGCAAATACATTTGCGCAAGAGGGCTTATCCCTGAGCAGGAGCATCATAGTATTTGCGCAAGAACACTGACAATCATACATTAGATCGTCAGTGTTCTTGCGCAAATTCAAGCGGCCAGTGTAGACAGCTGGCAAGTTTTTCCGCAAAAGTGGCCGCTTTTGCGGAAAAACTTGCCAGTCTAGATGCAGCCTAAATGAATGAATAAGAACAAATACAAAATGTTGTTCACCAGGATGCTAAGATTCAGAAGGCAGCTCTGCCTTTGCTGCTGCAAACTGTCAGCGTTTTCCATAGACAGGGGATGGAAATGGAGTGTCGGGAGATTAAGGGACGTCCTTGGAACACATGAAGGAAGCTGCTCAGTCCTTTGGTCCCTTGGGTTCAGGGCCTGCTATTCTCTCTGCCCCTTGCAAAGGGAATTGTCATTATCGGTGCTTGTTGGCCAAGCTCTTCCATTCTCCATGTAGCTCTTAATGAATTATTTTAGATTAATATTTATCCTAAGATATGAGGCACAGAGGGCAGGCTGCTGTTTGAGAATCACATCAGATTGTGAAATGAAACAGTGGGTGAAAAGCCCGAGTGTATCACTCACCCATGAGTGGGGTTCTTCCTACACAGTTTGAGCTGCTCTGCAGATGCCCTGGCAGCTCTCTTGTTGTAGCTGCACTTGCCCCTTTCACTCAGTGCTTGGCCTGCAGCTCAAGGCAAGTTCCATGCTGTCAGATGCTGTCTTGCCTGAGCCCAGGGCCCTCCTGCAGCCCTCTGGCCACTCCTGACACACCAGGGGTGCCATTGGAGGTTTTTTAGGGAGGAGGCGCGAAGGCAACTTTAACTGTGACTCCAGAAGTTATTTAGGCACCTGAAATCTCTAGGATTTTTTTTTGCAAATAATTTAGAAATTCACTGTTGATTTCACAGTACACACAAATCCTGAAATATTTCCATCAGTAATAATTAAATTATTTACACATAGGGAAAGCAAGAAAAATGCTGCTTGAGAACTTGGAGTTAAAATTCAGTAAGGAATGTCAACAACTCCCAGCTCGGATTTCCATAGCAGAACCATCCCATGGGCAGTCGATCTTATCCTCTTTTAGCATCTTGAAACTCCACTCTTGCTTGCAGGGATGTAGCCAGTGGGGTTGGAGGGGCAGTTGCCCCCAGGCGCAAAGCTAGGGCAAGTGCAGGGAGAAAGGTGTGGGCAGGTCTGGGACTGCCCGGCCCCACCACAGCGGCCACATCAGACCCACCTATGCTGTTCTCCCTGCGCTTGCCCTAGCATTGTGCCCGGGGGACAACTGCCCTCCCTACCCTTCCCTCGCTATGCCCCTGCTTGCTTGAGATCTTGGAAATCATAATGCCATCCCTAAGATGCCATATCAGTTTTCCTAATGTCTTCGCAGCATGAAATTACTAAAAGGTCAGATGTGAAGCTGCAGAAAGGAAATAAATGAGAGTTTCCAGGACCACTATAGTTGAACTTGCATCTTCCTGTCTAAATACCAGTGTTCTGCATGGGAGTTCATCCATTCAGCACTTCCCTTCTCTTTTGCTGCTTTTTATTTGCAGACTGGCCCCCCTAACTCCATTTATCTGAAGTGGGTTGTACTCGCGAAAGCTCAGGATACCATCTACATTTTTTGTTAGTGTCTAAGGTGCTGCAAGATAATTCATTATTTTTTAAGTGTTTACAATTACAGACTAACACGGCTACCTCTCTGAAGCTTTCTAACTCTCTTGAAATGTCCAGCTATCTTGCTATGGTTGAATGCCCCACTGAGAAGAGGAAAGAGGTGCATATTGGCACCAACAGTCTTCTTTTTGCATTTTCTTAGTAAATGAATTAAGCCTTGGAAGAAGACCTCATTGCATTGGGGTTCGATTCAATTCACATATTGAAGGGTTCCTCCACAACTACAAGGGCTTCAGACTTAGGGCAGGTCTACACAAGAAAGTAGATATTAACTAAGTTTACGTTAACATCAATTCTCTGGGGAGAACTTGCATATTTAACTAAATCAATTTATAAACCAATATGGTTAACATCAGTGCAAGTTTCCTCTATAGACAAGCCCTTAGTCATTTTCAGTTGAAAGCTTAGATTCTGGGATAAAATCATGCTGCCAATTAAAATGATCCTGAAATGATATGGCAATTTACAAGGCCAAGTAACAGCATCATAGAAGTGGCCCTGGTATTGCCCTCTTCAGTTAAGACTTCTTAACTGGTGCTTCTTGTGTCCCTACGGTGTTAATCAGATGAACATCTTTAATATAAGACAATAATATGAGAACCACATATCTTTGTGATGACTCAGACAATGAATCCTGTACTTCTGAGGATAATTTGATTTCTAGCAATTTTTTAAGTTTCAATTTTTTAAAACTATATTTTTAAACTGGGGGGAGGGGTAAGCAGATATACCCCATTGTAAAAGAAGAAACAGGACCATTGATAAAAGAGGGCAGCTCTGAACCAAGACTTTTAGCTTGATTTTAAAAATCAAGTTTGTGCTTTTGTATCTAGGAATCATTCACTTGGTGGCTATAGTATTGGTCTGCTTTCTCCGTTGATGCAGTCCTTTATTCATTATAATTTAGTCCTTTGAATACATACATGGGCTCACATGTTCATTTTATTGTCTAAATAGTTTAAGGAATGTAGCTATTTTTATCTACAGAAACAATAGTAGTGAAACTGGGTATAACACACATGCCCAAGCAACTAATGCTATTTTTATTATAGTGTCTGGTGTAGGTGCTAAATATAATAATTTACATGAAAGAACTCCTATTCTTAGTGCAGACATATGTCAGCTTTTAATAACAAACAGATGATGCTGAACCCACTTATAAATGCACAAGGGTGACAGGATTAGACATTAAAGAGAACTGTCTGTGCAAAATACAAATCAGATGGTGAGGTTAGTTACAAGTCATATTCAAAGCATGATTCAGATACTGGCAAATAGCAATACTTGTCAGTTCTAAAAATTTGATTGTTTGATCACATAATTATACTTTTCAAGTCATTAAACCATCCTGAAGTGCTGCTTCCTTTTGAAAAAACCTCTTTGAACCAGAATCACTGAAGCACGATGTTCAAGGATGTGTAAATTCACCTCTCTGTACTATTAAGGCCCTTTGCTCTTGATGTATGCAGGAAATATATCCTGACAGAGGGAAAGTGGGAAGTTTTATAACACTTCCCACAGGGCTTCTGCCATGCAAGAGCAGTTTCAAATTCCACCATGGATCCTTTAAAAGCCCACCAGCTTCCTTGTGGTCTTTCTGATGCTGGCAACCTCTGCCAAGGTCTATGTATTGACCCTAGAGTGAATTTATCTTGTGTCATCAGAAGGCAAGAGAGATGTAGAGAGAAATGTACCCTTCTGAATAAATTCCTTCAATTATTAGCTCCTAGAGACACCCGCTTTTCTTGAAGAACAATTGGAAAATTAAAGAATGAGAGATGGAATGGCCTAGAGGGGATATTACTAAGAGTCAGAAGCAGAATCAAATCCAGGCTCTGCCATAGACCTCCTGTGTTTCATTTGACAATTCTTTTTCTCTTCCTGTGCCTTATTACCCCATTTTAAAGATGGGGAAGTGATATTTCCTCTCTCGTGCCCCTGTTATGCCTTCTTTATTAATACTGTGAGTTGTTTGCAACGGGGACTCCTGGGGATGGTGACAGACTTCACCAGGCCCTGGGCAAAGTGGGGGCACTTGGCTCTGGGCCCCCAGAAGGGGTTGGACTTCAGGTTGAAGGGGCACAGCTGGGGGCTAGCCTTCTCACCCAGCTGCCAGCATCACCAAAACCATTCCATAAGGTGCTCTGCTGGCAATTTAAAGGGCCTAGGACACCTTCTACTGCTGCTGCCACAGTAGCGGCCCAGAGCCTCAAGCCCCTTTAAATCACTGGGCACGGGTGCAACTGCTCCCTTCGCCTGTCTCCATCGATGGCCCAGGAGATTTGGTACAGTACATACACCACAAAGTGTCAGTCTCCAAGTCTTCTCTAATCATCAAGAGCCACACAATCAGCTAGGAAGAGCCTTAACATTATTTACCTGAGTTCAGATTTTATTTACCTGAGTTCAGATTTTAATGACATTTATAATTGAAGCTTAGCTAATTCATAGCATTCAAAGTCATGGTTTATAGACTTCAGCATTCCAATTATTTTATGATTATTTTGCTAGATTGACAGTTGGAAGTTAACTTCTTCCTGACCAGGAATCAATGCTCAAAATATTGTTGCTTCTTGTTCTTTAAAAGGAATTTCCAATTAAAATTCAATAGAAGTAATCCCATTCAAACTGGCTTTAAAAATGATTTGAAGTATATTAATTTGACTTGGCTACCTGTTTTGTTAATTAAACTTATGAGGCAATTTATTTGCTCATTGCAGCCCTGACATTAAATGACATTTCATGCAACATCTGATATTTTTATGCTAATTGAATAACTTTTGATTTGTACACACCAGGTTGATTTGTGTAGTACTTGAGTGTCAAGAAAAAACCTTCTATCAGAAAATAATAAGAAATCCTGGTGATTTACAGGTAGAGTTACTGCCATTTTGAACACAGGTGGCTGTGTATTTTTAGATTTACTAAGGATTTTAGCTGAATTATGTTTCCAAACTGCTATATTTAAAGTGTTTTGAAAATTAAATCAAAATTATATGTTTCTATATTAATGAACTGCTCTCTAAAATCAGTGTCTTTCTGTCACTTATTCTGACAGAAATAGGCCAACAGATCCATTTTTTGAGATCAGAGGCAGCTTGTAAGTAAACCTTTGAAACCTGTCTTAGTGAAGAAGATACTAGAACATCTGGGTCTGACACTTCCCTCAGTAAACAAGTTTTGTATTAAAGAAACCAAACATGATGTCTCTAACAGTTATTAATGTATGAAGTAATAACATTATGTAAGCACTTTACAAAACGCATCTTTCATACTCTCATGTACCTCAGACATACTTTTAGAACCGTGATAATTTTTTCCAATACAACCTGGAATTCTACAGTCTTATAACACTATTCGTATACTCACTCTCCATATATCAATACATATATACACACACACACTATATACACACTATTTATACAGAATATAAATACTTATTTTTAACCCCTCTTCCATCCCTAGACCCCTATGTACTGTACAAGAGAATCAATGCTGTTTTTTTTTAAACAGAAATTAAAAGCTACAGTGCCAGAAGTGAAATCTTTACAGAATTATCTACACTATAGTAAAGGCTCAATTTAAATGTATACCCCCAAATTAAAAAAAAAAATAAAGTAAAAAGGGAACCATATCAGTAACAATCACCTGAATATCAAAGCAGTTTTGGTTTCCAAATTTTGAGTCACCATTCTCCAGTACAAGCAGACTTATTTCCAATGCAAAAAGAACATTTATTCATTTGAACTTAAATATATACCCAGAATACTGGGTGAATATATCATATATATATATATATATATATATATATATATATATATATAGATTTCTATTAGTTAAAAATAAAGAATTCTCCAATTCATCCAAAAAAATAACACAAGTTAAATTAGGGAAATCTCTGATATGTAACATAGAAGTCTACATTTGTGACATGTATTCATTAGTCTGCTGATGGCCCTCTTGGTGGGGTATTACACCTTAACAGCTACAAGTCTTAGGCATGAAATTATGGCAGTACTAGAAGATTTACCCGGAGTTGCTTGGGTCCTTAACTCTTTTTTTTTCTTCATTTAAATCATTGTTCTGGGATGGGGATGAGGGGTTCAGAATGCAGGCTGACCTGGGAAGAGGGAAGTATCCCACCCCTCTATGAAGACAGCAGCTTGGGGCCAGGTGAGAAGCACCACTCCATGACCACATGGCTACTGTAACTCCTGCGGGCATAGCTAGGGGAAGGGTGCATGTTCCCCATCTGGAACAGGTTCATCTACCCCCTTGCGCTCCACAGCCAGAGTGAGGAATGCAGCAGCTGTGCACTTTCCCCTCACTCCCTGATGAAGGGGAACAGCCAGCAATATTCCCATATATATGGGGGGTGGGGAGGAAAGAAGAGCTGCATCCTCCTCTCTTCCTCCCTAAAGGGCATCTGGAGAATGGGAGAATTTGGGTAGGGGCAGTCTCAGGAGGGGAGCCCCCAGCCAGCCCCTTTCACCTGTCTAGTGACTGTCTCTTTTCTGTATGGTTTTATGCATCCCCATATGCACTGGGGTGAGAGCGTCAGACCTCCCCCTGCACAACCACTTATCTTATTGTAACTTAAAGAGGAAGCTGCATACCAAATTGAGTGGTCCTAGCTCTTTCCATTTAGGAGGAGTTCTTTAAGCAACAGACAGGCTTGCACGCTCACTTGCTCTCAGACAAACTCTCAGATACAGAGTAGATTTATTAGCCAATGTATAAAATGAACTACTTTTTATTTTATGACCAGGTAAAATAGTTATGTGCATTGAAGATGAATAATTATGATTTTTTGCTTTCATCTTATGCTATATATTCTTGAAACATAGACCCCGACTCTCAAATAAAGGCACCAAAATAAAGCTGCCAATGATACACAAGCACTGAAAAAAGTGGCCCAATTTTCCTAAGTGCCAAATTCTCCACAACAAAGTTTATGGGGGGTGATGTTTTGTAATACACTTGAACCTCTTCAATCTGGGTGTCTGTAATGTCTGGGTGACCACCTAGGCTTCAGACCCCCACACAGATGGAGTACCAGTGCAGGCTCACTACTACAGGGCAGGGGTGACCCAAACCTTTTGGGCTGGATCCAGGCAAGCTACAGGCCAGGTTCAGCTTGTGGGCTCTGCCTGGCAGAGGGAGGAGGCAGCAAGTCTGTATGCTGCCTCTCCACCTTGCCTCCCTGGCTGGGAGAATGGTAGCGCAGTGAAGTGCTATTCTGGAGGCTTCCCCCCTCACCCCTCAATCATGACCACTGGCTGTGAATTGTGGCCCTTGGAAGTGATGGTGGGTGCAGGATGCAGAGCCATGTGTTCCCAGGAGCAGGATGCCAGGTAAATAAATACCTTACCCCCATCCTCTTCATGCGCCAACCCTGCACCCCCATTCTCCTCACTCACCTTCCTAACCTCCTGGATTCTGCATCCTACTCCCAGTTTGCTCCTGCATCCTCCCTTCCTTCTTTCTAGACCTCATATCTCCACCCCAATAACAGCTGAATTACAGTATATTAAGGATTTTTCTTATGACATGTTATACATGTACCGTATTCTATAATAGTTTGTACATAGTAAATATTTAGTAATATACTTTCTTTATTCTTCATTATAGCAAACAACCATGGCCCAGAAAATTCCATAATGTGGCATAGCCAATTTCCCATGGTTGCCCAATTATAGAAGTTCAAGTGTGCCAACATTTTATAGCAACTAATTTAGTGTCTTGCATCATGCATCTTTAACAAAGTAGTTTGCTGCATTTGATTTTACATTAAGCAAAGGGAGACAGGTTTCAAGAGTCACTTACCAGCTACCTCTGATCTAAAAAAAATATGGGTGTCTTGGCCTATTTCTTCCAGGACAAGTGACAGAAAGAAAGACACTATTTTTAGACAGTGATTCATTAATATAGAAACACATGATTTTGATTTCCAAAACCCTGTTTAAAAATAGCAGTTTGGAAACATCATTCAACTAAAACCATTATTAGTAAGTCTAAACCATACATAATCATGTCCCTGTACTTGCCTGCACTCCTAGGTTTCATAGGGTGATCCAATAGTGAAATCCTCTGCACCAGACCACGTTCTGAGTGACTACAGGTACTATGCAATCCTCTCTCCCACCACTACAAAAGATTCTTACTTCTGGGTAGAACAGGATGAAATTTTTCAGCCAAAAATGCCTATTCAGCAACACCAAAGTGTTCTTCAATTTTGTTTCAAATTGTTTGTTAAAATAAATTGCCCCCAAAAGAGAAAATGTTTTGTTTTCACATTTTCATTCTCCTTGAGAACAATGTATTTAGTTTTAAAATTAACAGAGAGGCTCTAAATCTAAAAAGGTTCCCTTGTACATCACATAATGTTTTGTCTGACTCCAAATGGTTTTGTGTGTATTTTGGAACTGACAGTGAACTGAAAAATCAGTTCACAGTTCTACTTCTTGGCTAGTTTCCAGCAATGGCTTCAGGTGGTAAGGAGACAGCCATGAACTCTGGTTTACTTTCTCCCCAAGCATTAGAAGCTTCCTCCCCGTCAAGAGAGTTTATATCAGAACCCAGGATAGGATGTCAGGAGAAATAAGAAGGAAAATATATTTAGAATAGGATGACTGGCAATCTTTTAATTAAAAGACTGGAGGCAAAATGGAAAGAGATGATGTACTAGGACTACCAATTTGGCTTTTACAGATTGGGTGGGGAAGGATATAATGAGATGAGGAGGCTAAGCCAGTGTTATGGTTCATAAAGAGTACATCTAGATATTGTTGTGCTCCTGTGTCAAATATAGACTGTCTGCAGAACAAGATGTATTCGTCATAAGTCTTTAGGGCAGTGGTTCTCAACCAAAGGAACATATACCTTTAGAGGTACTTGGAGGTCTTCCAGGGGATATATCAACTCATCTAGATATTTGCCTAGTTTTAAAACAAGCTACATAAAAAGCACTGGCAAAGTCAGCACAAACTAAAATTTCATGCAGACAATGACTTGTTTATACTGCACTTTATACTGTACACTGAAATATAAGTACAATATTTATGTTCCAATTGATTTATTTTATAATTATATGGTAAAAATAAGAAAGTAAGCAGTTGTTCAGTAATGGTGCACTGTGACACTTTCATATTTTTATATCTGACTCTGTAAGCAAGTCGTTTCTAAGCAAATTGTAACTTGGGCATATGCAAGACAAATCAGACTCCTGACAGGGATACAGAGATTTGAAGAGGTTGAGCACCACTGCTTTAGGGAACATCTACACTGTAGCACAGCTGCAGCTGGCTCAGGTCAGCTGACTCAGACCTGCAGCGATTGCAGACTGCAAATTGCTATAGACTGAACTGTAAGACCCTCCCCTCTGGAAGAAAAAAAAACCACTATGTGGGCCCTAGCTTGAGCCAGAATATCTACGTGGCAGTTTTACATCCCTGCAGCCCAAGCCCTGGGAGCCTGAGTCAGCTGATCCAGGACAGCCATGGGTGTGTAATTGCTGTGTAGATATTCCTTTAAGGCAAGGGTAATACTTTATTTTTGTCAAGGTGCAAATTTTAGTCTAGGTATAAACAAGGTCCAGATTCCAGAGAGGTTGTTGGGTTTTTTTTAATGGAAGATTGAGATCCATTTAAAAGCACTGTGTGGTTCTGATTTGGCTCATGGTCTATTGACTACGCCTTCCTTCAGGTATGTCTGTACCGCAATATAGACACACACAACTGGGCCATGCCCTCTGACTTGAGCTTGTGGGGCTTCGGCTGCAGGGCTGTTTAATTGCGATGTAGACATGGGGGTTAGGCTGTTCCCTCCCATCTCACGGAATCCTGGATCCCAGGCCACAGCCTGAAATGATATGGCTGTGGCCATACTGTACTGAGCCTGACCAGTGCCATTAAATAGCCCCTTGACACAAGCTCTGCAAGCCGTAGTCAGCTAGCAATGGTCAGCTGCAGGTTTTTAATTGCAGTGAAGACATACCCTGAATTGCCAGGTATGGCTGAAGTTAGCTTAAACAGGACACAGGACAACCCTGGCTTACTGAGCCTCCATTATCTAGCTCTCCTCATTAACAGAACAGCCAGGATACCAGTGCCAGGAATAGGGGATCTCTTCTGTGGCCACTAGATCCTGATACAGCATCACTTTTTCCCATTCTCCGGCTTATCCAGAATTTTGATTATCCGATCTGGCAGTGGTCCCAGTTAGATCGGATAAATGGGGTTCTATTATGTTACATACAGTGACACCTAGTGGCTATATTATATAATACAGCTTGGCATGCCATTACACAGGGTAGCTGAATATACACTTCCCAGCACAGGTAGACAGACTTGTTACCACTGCTCAAATAAGTGGGCTTTAAACAACGGTGTTGCAACCCCAGACCTCCTGGGCCATGTACTTGGATGTCCAGCTTGAACCACCACTCATGCTACTGCTGCAGGGTAGACATAAGATGAGAAGCTAACTACAAGGTACATTGAAATACCCTAACACGTTGGATCCTGAACAAAACCCTGTCACGGGGCAGACTCACCACTCTGGCACCCCCAGCTGGTTGCACTGGGAATTAACTTGTTGACTCACTGGACACCTCCCTCTAGCTGGTATCTCCCCATGTTCCTCTTTGACCTCCGCATCCTCTTCAGGACACTGCCCTCCGGCAGTGCCCACTCCAGTCTCTCTTAGCCCCTTCTGGGCGGGGGGGTGGTGGTGGAGGGGTTTACCCAACTGCACACTCCAGGGTCCTTGCCTCTCAAGAGCACTCAGTTCCCCTATACCCCCCTTGCCTCAGTGACCCACTGTCAGTCTTCATCTAGCCCCTGCCTGAGGGGCAAACTGCAGTCTGTAATGGCCACTCATCACTGGCAAACGGGGTGTAGACCTGCTGCCCCTGCCTACCCCTCACAGCCCCAGTAGCTTCAGGCCTGGTAGCTTGGGGGCTTGTTTGGCCAGAGCTTCCCCAACCCTTGCTACCTGTGCACTGCTCTACCTCCAGGAAGCCTCCTACTTCCTAAGTAACCAAACCCCTCCTACTCTCTAGCCATAGCAGGAATGAATTTCCTCTCCCTACAGGAGTCCTTCTTTATATAGCCCCCAGCTGGGCTCCATTAGCAAGAACTGCCTCAGCTGGTACTTCACTCTCAGCCCTTGCTCAGGGCTGGGGTTTTGCCCTTAAAGGGTCAGTGCAGGGCAAATGCCCTGTCACAAACTCATTGAAGTCAGTCAGTGGGGAGTGCTTATGAAGGCTGGTGCAAAGGCAAATTTCTAGTTTGAGAGGAATTATCATCTAAGAGAGGACTGAGTATTAGTCAGTGAGGACTGAAGCAGACGACAGCAATTTTCTAGATTATTTTGTTAGGGCTTCAAATCAACCATCCCTCCTTCAGACCCTTAGAAAGTCCCAATGTAGCAGAATTGTCACATATCCCAAATGGGCCAGTAGCACAAAGGTGAGTTTGGGGCTTGGAGTATAATCAAGGGATTTCCAAATACACCCATTCAATGGCCACCACATTTTTATTGTTCTTGGACTATCCTGTTTGCTAAGACCATTGACTCCTCACAGTAAGGATTGTATCTACTTTGTTGCTGATGTGTTTTGTACACAACAATGGAGACAATCACATCTGAAGACTCCAGTTGCTACCATAATATAAATATTATGTAGCAAAGTAAAAACCTTTCTGATTGTAGACTCCCAATTATGCTAAGTGCTGTACAAATGCCAAAAAAAGGACAATCACGGTTGGGGTCCTTGGGTGCTCTCTTAGCATTAGTAGTAAATATTTGTAATAAAACAGAACATAAAATAGTCAGAGGATTGAAGCCACAGGGTTCAGTTATACTTGCACTGATATGAGAATAATCAAAGGGCCCACAATGATCATCTTCTACATCAAAATAGTTTTGAGTCTTTCTGAATTGTAGCAAGTCTCTAAAACTTAGTTGCACTTAGCTGCACTTGCAATTAGTTCCAGGCCCCACCCCCTAGCGCAGGGGTCGGCAACCTACCGCATGTGTTCAGATTTTCAGCACTGGGGGGGCGGGAGCTTAGCCCCACCCCTCCTCCCCCCACACAGCTGCTGGAGAGCGCTCCCTCCTCTCTGAACAAGTCTAGGCTGCAGTGGGAGGAGGCAGCCCCGGGACTCCACAGTGGTGTCTTGGCAGGGACCGGAGGCACCGCAGCCACTTGGTCCTGGGCTGGCCCTGGAGGCGCCGCTATCACGGCTATGCTGTCCAGGGCCAGCCCAGGAGCCTGGAGGTGCTGCTGCCGTGGCCACGTGGTCCAGGGTCACCTGGCTGAGACAGCAGCACCTCCAGCCTCTGGGGCTGGCCCTGGACTGCGTGGCCATGCAGCAGCAGTACCTCTGGCCTCTGAGGCTGGTTTGTGGCTGCACGGCAGTGGTGCCTCCCGCCTCTGGGGCTGGTTTGTGGCCACGTGGCAGTGCAACCTCCGGCCTTTGGGGCCAGCCCTAGACTGCATGGCCATGCAGCGGTGGCCTCTGGCGCCTCCCTCTGGGGTGGCTGGGACAAACGGCTGCAACCATTGCTGCAAAGGGGCACAAAGCCAGGTAAGGTCCCTCCTCATGCCCAAATCCCCTCCTTCGCAATCCCCTCACTTCCCTCCTCCCCAACACCTGGCGTCCCCAGCTTGCTCCGAAACCCTCCCTTGTTCCTGCACCCTCCCTCCTGGTGACACACAGCATGCTCCCTTGCTCCTGCTACCTCCACCTGGCCAGACACCCTACTCCCAGCCTGCTTCTGCATCCCAGCTCCCTCCCAGATCCTATACCCCATTCCTATCCTACTTGCTGGCAGCCCTGTCTCGTGTACTGTACCCCTCGTTTTTGTCCCTACCCCAGAGCCTAAGGAACTCCATAAAATCCACTAACTCTGGAACCCCAGAAAAGTAAATTTGGTCTATGGGAAGCCCTGAATCTCAGTTCCCCTGCCCCTTCCCCTCCCCTCACCCTGTGAGGCTGGGGCACCAGAGGAGTGAGGTGTCTCAGTTGGGACAACATCAGTGAGTGTTGAAGGTTTTTGGAGGATTTTTTTGCTTCTCATTTTTGTGGTCCCAACTGATTTTTCTGTGGATCAGTGACTGCCGACCCAAAAATGGTTCCCCACCCTTGCTTCCCTTTATAAATAAAGAAAACATTGAAAACTTGTGTGTTGGACATAATATTTTACTTTATTTAAAATGAATTTTGATAAACTAACATGAGAAAGTTAAAATATTTAATCTGTTTCATAATTTAAATTAAACCGTTCTCACTAGCTGCAGCTAGTTCAGAAAATAAGGTCACCTCACCCAGCCTCCCTTTGCTTCCGCTCACCCCTCCAGGAATAAGTTAAATCTCAGTACACCACTTTTGAAAGGTTTCTGACCCTTGCACTAAAAGATAAGATCTGCTTCTTAATTTATTAATGAAGCTGCTGTAAGTAGGACTAATATTGACTTTAAAAAGTATCACCAGCACTTGGACCCATACACAGAGGCGAATAAGTAAAATTTCAGCACTCCACCTCTGAAAGGTTGCTGACCCCTGCCCTAGTGCGTTGTCTGGGAACTGGAGACATGCGAGCCCTTTCAACTGCTTCTATTCGAAGGGCTTGTGGCTGCTGGGTGGCTGCAAGGCAACAGGTTAGCAGTGGGGCCAGGAACTGCCAGCCATGTTATGTGAATTCTAAGCCTCCACCCCAGACAACTCTGGGAGAAGGCTAGCCCCCAACACCTTTCCCTCTGCTCCAGGTCCCTTCCATTGGCCGGAAGTCAGGGGGCCAGGGACCCCAGGCCATGCAAAGCTCCCGGCAGCATATTTCTCAACCCCATCCCTTCCACGCTGGCCCGCAGTCACTTCTGAAATTTGTGAAGTGGCCCCCACTTCCAAAATTATTGCCCACCCCTGCAGTAGCCTGTTCAGCCTTAAGCTAATGTTATTTTACAGGCCAGATAGTAAAACTTGGTTTGTTAAAGCCGAGTTTTCACTAAAAGGTTAGGGTGATCCCGTTATTTTTCTGAGATGTGAAAAATCCACTTTTATGAGAGACGCAATTAAGCCAACCTAAGAGAGCAATAGAATTCTTCTGTTGACCTAGCTACTCCTCTTGGGATGCTGAATAAGTACAATGAGGGGAGATGCCTCTCACTGTAGTGAGTGTCTACTGAGAAGTGATGCAGAAGTGCCACTGTAGCAGTTTAAGTGTAGACATAACCTGAGGAAAATGAAACACTTCAAGCAAAGGATTACGAACAGGTAGCTATGTAATTAAACCAGCATTATGTTTTGTATTCACAGGTCAAATCCTCATGCGACAGTACAGTTGGATGTAGAGCATGTGACTAATTGGTAAATTAAATGCCAAAGTACATTTTAGATCCCTTCCTCAGCTATTGTTTGATGATATCGCAGCAGTAACTTGAGTGGGTTTTTTCCCCCCAGTTGTGCCAGAGCAGGAAATGAAAACCTGTTAAAAAAAAATCTATCATAGGATTTTGTACTGCCACCCATCACCACAGTATCTGAGTGCCTTCCATGTAAAACCAATAGCAATAGCTCAGTCCCTAGTGGACTTCATGGAATCACTGGCACTACCCTAAAAAGGGGGGAGGGCAGAAGAAACTCAGAAGTATTTGCTATGGTTGTTTGTTTCATTTTACGTGTTTTGAATTGAAGAAAAAGTGTCCATTTGCCCTTGTGTCATGAATTGTCTCCCTGGAAAATGGACAACTATATAGGGATTAACCTTCTAAAGAATATTGTAAATCAGAGGTGGACAAGATATGGTTGGCGGGCTGGATCCAACCCGCCAAGCCATTTGATCCAACCCATGGCCTGCCCTGCCCTGCCATGCCCTGCCCCAAGGCCAATCAGGGTTTGGGGACACAAGAGTGTGAAAACTCTCCTCCCCCCGCTGGGGCATGCAGCACCAGAGGGAACTGCCAGCTGTTCAAACCATCTAGCAGTTCTGTCTGGGCACTGCACCCCCCCTAGCATGATGGGGACGGGGGTCAAGAAATTTTGCATGCTCCCCTGCCCTGGGGGGAGCATGTGAAAGTCTCCTCCTACCCACATGCAATGCCTCAAGGGAATTGCCCCTGCTGCCTAGGCCCCTCCCCTTCAGCCTGATGCTCTGCCCCTTCAGGGGCAGAGCCAGCCCAGGAACCACTGCCAAAATTGGTGAAGTAGCCCCCTTACAAAAATTATTGCCAACCTCTGTTGTAAATAGTGTTTATTATAGAAAAAAAGCTATTAAAATAAGACAGTTGCGGGGGGGGGGGGGGGGAATATAGACATATTTCTTTTCAGAGTCACTTACTGACATGTGATGGCATCTGATTTAAGACTAATTTTTCTTAAGAAGGTAGAATGTGCATCTGTGCTAGGGCTTCTATGTTCACTTGGTTTTTTAATGTCAGGTTTTAGTCTGAAGCAGCTTAAATGCTGGAAGTCTGAACTGCTCTCTGCTAGACTGGGTATCATTCCATTAATACAAATGCTTCCCAGTTAATGAGCCTTTAGAGAAAAACTGTCTTCTCCCATGGGATTATTTGGTGAAAGCAATAAACAAAAAAAGCATTGTGTATTCCCTCAGTGATAGAATATTCCCCGGCATGTAGAGTATAGATTTCTGACTGTTTGGGGGAAACAAATATGTCAGGTTTTATCCTTGGTTTTTACATCAATTGTATATTATAGCACTGAAGCTGGAACCCCAGGCTTAGAGAGATCATAGGTTTTGAAGAGTTAAATGCATTGAGGAAACAGGCATGAGGGTTGGCCTACGTTCAAATTAGGTACTAATCATTAAAAATGAAATACCCTCTTCCCCACAAAATAACTGTCTACTTAACACTCTGGATACGTGGTTATTTTATTGGCATCTGGCTTAGCAACAGTAAATTTTGAAATTTCATTAAAGGCTGAGCAGAGTGGTCATAAAAAAAACCCCAAATCCTGCAGGTTTTTGCACAGCCAAAACTCACTGATTTCAATGACAGCGGTAGGTGCACAGGATGTTATGCTCCAGTTTCCCTCATTTTAATGCCCCCATCCTTTATAGTCAAAGAGATTCAAAGTCCCCCCCATTTCTGTGGCTGGAAAATTATTCACAGCAACATTAATGAATCATGAAACTGAGGTTATAGAAACTTGCCAGCACGTGGGTCTCTGATCCAAAGTTAACCACAGACCTCCATAGAGGGGAGGACCATGCCAAGCACCCTCCCTCACGTTCAAGAGAAGGAACAATCAAGCTCCTTTTATGTAGTAACCAATAACTGATGTCTGTGGAGCGACTTCCCAAGAAACTAGGTCACATGGCTAGAGTTTATTTCTTGTTGCCAGTGCAGGGACTAGTGGTATTGGCACCAGGCTTGTCATGTTGAAAGTGGAAAGCTAGGTGAAGGTATGAATAAGAACCAGAGAGGAAGTATGGGGACTGGCCCTTTTCAACAAAGAGCTCCTTGCAATGCAGGCATGGGGATTTCCCCAAAAAAACCAAAAACTGCTTGCTTGTTTTCCTACTGGAAACAGGATGTGGTGAGTATTTTTTTTATAATATATAAAAAATGGGACCTAATGAGGTTTATTTTTATGAACAAAGAACAAGACCAATACACCAGGGCTATGTCTACACTGGCAGCTTCTTGCTCAAGAACTCTTTTGCGGAAGAGTTCTTGTGCAAAAACTCTTCCACAAGAGAGCGTCTACACTGGCATGTGCTTTTGCGCAAGAACATCCATGCCAGTGCAGACGCTGTCTTCCGCAAAAAAGCTCTGATGGCCATTTTCACCATAGGGACTTCTTGCGCAAGAAATTCATGTTGCCTGTCTACACTGCCCTCGTGTAGAAGAGCTCTTGTGCAAGAGGGCTTATTCCTCGTGGGGAGAGGAATAACTCTTCCGGAAGAAGCCCTGTTTTACAACACACTACTGTAAATTTACTTCTGGAAGAACGCTCGTGCAGTGTAGACAGCCGGCAAGTTTTTGCGGAAGAACGGCTGTTCTTCTGCGAGAAGCTGCCAGTGTAGATGTAGCAGGAGTATTCCCAACTAACAGATTTCTCATCCTAACAGAAACAACTGTTGAAGGCTCAAAGTTTGGCTAACTACCAAACTTTTTCTATCAGAGGAATAAATGCTGAAGTATTAAGTTTCCTGCATGAATAATTTTTGGACTCCTTTACTTTGAGTCTGTTCCATAATATGCCCTGCATGTGTGTGTTGGCAGTTTGGGAGATCAGGCACAGAATTGGCCCAAATTTGACTTGGTTTGTGTATGTGATGCTGAAAGTGTAGTGAAACAAGAGATAAGAGATGCACAAAAGCCAGCTGCCCAGATGAGCACTTTCTTCTGCTGTGTCAGCAGCCCTTACTATCTTGCTACCCAGAGCATGCTGTGGCAGGTCATTCTCTGCTCAAGATTCCACACACATTCAGGTCTCTCATAGAGGCAGAATTTCTGCATATATTCCTTTTTCATTCATTGGCGCTTCAGTATTTCAGCCTCTAGGCCTGTCTAGCTGGCATTCCCCCCATTAACAAAATACTATACAAAGCTGCCATAAAATCCTCAGTACAAACAAATGTATCAAACCATTTGCCACAGTTTTTTTTTAAATGGATGTGATAACACTATAAGTTCATTTCCTGTTGGCTCATTTTTTTTTTAAGGAGTCTTACAAGTAAGGTTGTTTGGTGGAATTTGGAAGTGCTCTAATAAGATGGGTTTGAAAGTTCAACTCAAATATTAATCAGCTTATGTTACACGAAGGAGTGATTATGAAAAATGGAGCAGGCAGAAAAATTCATATGAAGATTGAGATAAGTGAAGGAAACGAGGAGACTTCAATTAAAAACTTACTCAGATCATACCACATATATGTTTTAAAAGAAGTAGCCATAGAATCATAGGACTGGAAGAGACTTCAGGAGGTCATCGAGTCTAGCCCCTGCACAAAGCAGGACCAACCCTAACTAAATCATTCCAGCCAAGGCTTTGTCAAGCAGAGACTTAAAAACCTCTACAGATAGAGATTCCACCACCTCTGTAGGCAATCCATTCCAGTACTTCACCACCCTCCTGGTGAAATAGTTTTCCCTAATATCCTAGACCTCCCCCACTGTAATTTAAGACCATTGCTCCTTGTTCTGCCATCCTTCATTTCTGAGAACAGCCTCTCTCCATCCTCTTTGGAACCTCCCTTCAGGAAGTTGAAGGCTGCTATCAAATCCCCTCCCCACACACACTCTTCTTCTCTTCTGTAGACTAAATAAGCACAAATCCCTCAGCCTCTCCTCATAGGTCATGTGCTCCAACCCCCTAATAATTTTGGTCGCCCTCCTCTGGACCCTCCCAATGCGTCCACATCCTTTCTATAGTGGGGGGCCCAGAACTGGATGCAATACTCCAGATGTGGCCTCACCAGTGCCAAATAAAGGGGAATAATCACTTTTCTAGGTCTGCAGGCAATGCTCCTTCCAAGGCACCCTAATATGCCATTAGCCTTCTTGGCTACAAGGGCACACTGTTGACGCATATCCAGCTTCTCATCCACTCTAATCCCCAGGTCCTTTTCTGCTGAACTGCTACCTAGCCAGTCAGTCCCCAGCCTGTAACAATGCTTGGGATTCTTCTGTCCCAAGTGCATAAACCTCATTAGATTTATTTTGGCCCAATCGTCTAATCTGTCTAGGTCACACTGGACCCTATCCCTGCCCTGTTAATGGCAGCTCATTAGATATGCAAATGAGGCTTGGTGATATTCCACGCTTAGCCTCATTTGCATATTTCTGGCACAAGATCGCGCCAGAGTAGACATAGCCCAAGAGTCTTCAGGCCCATCAGCATCTCTAGCCCTTCCCACAAACAGGCCTCACAATCACATACCTAACAAGTAAGATAATAAGATAATATCATTCTGCATTACATATTTATCTAGCAAGGGTCACTGTGACATGATTTAGGAGCACATGTCACACTGAAAGTCAATGGGATGAGTACTCTTAAGTCACAGTAGTGCTGAAGTCCCATCCACTATTTCCAGAAGGATGGCTATAGTTCTGAAAAGTGTAAGGTATCATTCTGTGTATCTTTTTTGCACACCCTGAAAGATATAACACATTGTAGAAAGGAATGGGATGTGCTCATGAAGGTGAGGGATAGATAGCACTGTCTATGGTCATCCAGTCACTGACCACAAATACAGCATACAGCTTTGCCAATGCAGTTCAATCCCAGCTTGTAACTGTTCCACCTCATTTTCTCTTCAGCAAAGACTGTCCAATGTGATGAAGCATAGCTTAGCTTTACAACATGGACGAGGGCCTCCAGGGGACTTGAGAGACACCGCTAAACGCATTTTGGTTTTGCTCATCAATGCAGAATTTAAACCAGGATTTTTCCAAGGTTGAAGGCTAAAAACTATGCTATCACTAAATCCTTGTCTGTGAGTTCTTTAGAAGGGATTAAAGCTTCCATCTTCTTCTGTGATTTCCAGCTGCTTCAGCTGAGCCTTTTTCATATCTTTGATTAGTAACTTCTGTCAATAACTGATTCTTCTCCTATAAATTATCCACTGACAATTACAAAGTCTGAGCTGTTCCTGTTTGCCATAGCTAGAGAAGGAGGAAGCATACGAGCCATGCTTAAGCATACCAAGCCATGTACCAACAGTCAGATGCATTGTGCACTGGCTCACTATGCCGTAAAACTTTCCATTTCTAAAGAACCATCAACCTGAAGATTGTGGAGTGCTATATAAACCTGAATTAATTTAATACCCATCTGAGACAGGTACTGTTCTCTTTTTACTGTGATACAGAGATAGTAAATGACTTGGCCAAGGTCTGTGGCTTTTATAGAAATGGAATACACATCTTCATGGCTTTAAATGCAAAACCAGCTGACTTCCTCTGTTCTGTTCTCATGCCCCTCAAACATTCCAGCTAGTGTTGCTATTTTAGTAGAGATGTATGAAAAACTGACTGCTTAGTTTGCTGGCCAAAGCAGGAGGGAAAGAGTTTTAGATCAACTTGAAATGAAAAATCTTCAGTTTCCTCAATGAAACATAAGAACCACCATACTGGATCAGACCAAAGGTTCATCTAGCCCAGTATCCCATCTTCCGACGTTGGCCAATGCCAGAATCCCCAGAGAGAATGAATAGAACAGGTAATCATCAAGTGATCCACCCCTGTCACCCATTCCCAGCTTTTGACAAACAAAGGCTAAGGACACATTCCTGCCCATCCTGGCTAATAGCCATCTATGGACCTATCTTTCATGAATTCATTTAGTTCTTTTTCCAACCCTGTTTTAGTCTTGCCCTTTGCAATGTTGTCTGGCAAGGAGTTATACAGGTTAACTGTACATTGTGTGAAGAAGAATTCATTTTTGTTTGTTTTAAATCTGCTACCTATTAATTTCATTTGGTGGCCCTCTTCCATTTCTTGTGTTATGGGAACAAGTAAATACTTTTTTCTTTATTTACTTTTTCCACACCAGTCATGTTTTTATAGACCTCTACCGTATCCCCCTTTAGTCATCTCTTTTCCAAGCTGAAATGTCCCAATCTTATTAAGTTCTCCTCATATGGCAGTCTTCCATTGGACCAAGGACTGGAATCCTGGTGCCCTTCTATGAGGTGAGTGCCCTAGCCACCAAGCTATTGCCTCACTCTTTCTCTGGCCCAACGACTAGTTAAATATTTTATATGAAGTAAAACAACTTCAGCAAGAGAGACTGAAAAATTCTTACCTTGGGATACACTAGAGCTTAGTGATTAGTGCACTCATCTACAAGATGGGAGAACCAAGCTCACATCTCTGCTCTGAATTAAGCAGAGTAGAGGAATCAAATCCAGGGGCATGTCAACACTAGGACATTGTTTCAAAATAACTAAATTTGAAATAACTCCCAAAATAACTATTTTAAAATAAGCATTATTTCTTGGGGAAAGCAGGAGTACAGATTACAAAATAATGGGCTTGGTGGTGTGGATGCTCCACTTATTTCAAAATAAGGGAGGGTATTTTGAAATAAATCCCTAGTGTAGACCAGGACCAGGTTTTCTATATCCCAGCAAGTTCTTTCACCAAGATATTATAAGGCAACAGGGAGACATCTCTCCCCTTGTTTTCTGACTGGCACATAAGACCCTTTGGGAATTTTGTGCCTCTTCCCCAAAAATTCGGGCCAAAACTATCAGGTCAATTTGTGTCAAATTGATTAACAGCTTTGGTCAACCCCACACTGCATTTTTCCCAGTGAATAATCTATTGATCTGAAAAAATTCATCAAGGTTCTATATATGTTTAGGGAAAAGCACCAGTGGGTAAGGAAATGTAAATGACAAACCCTATGAAAGATGCTGGATTTATTTTTGTTCCCCAAATAAAGAGGAGCCTTGTTTATTGAAAGCAAACCTGAACTCCACAGGTGGCATGTTCCATGTTATTTTTTCTACCAAAGGGCGGAGGAGAAAGCCAGTTCACTGCTTCAGTTTCTCTGGCTCCAAATTCATGTACATGATTTTAGAAGCTTTTCATCTATGATAAAATTAAGATCAGTCATCTTATCATTTGTGGATCAAGACAACAGTAAGAAAGGATATTAATCAGGGAGAATAAAGCTACATTTTTAATATATTTATGCAGGAAAAAATTAACAACATATTTCAGAAGCCTGGTCAGACTAATTTGATGAGGAAACTTGGGGCACAATTTTCAAAGAGGTTGAGCAACCACAGCTATCAGTGACTTTACTTGTAGTTCTGGGTATTCACAGCCTCTGAAGATCAGGCCCTGGATTTCTCCAGGTAAATTATATGTGCCAGTGATGAACATAGTATTTGGAATTATAATTGTTTCTGAAGGGTGTATCTTTTTTAAGGTGCTTTTGAAAAATGCATTTTAGCAGTTTCAAACCCATTTCATGAACACGGCTGTATTTCAGCTTCGGATGAACTGGCACGTTGGCAAGAAATCTGCTTTAAACATAGAGAAGGTATAAAAGTATGGGAAGAAAGGAAACGATTGAAGGTTTAATTCTCCATTGCTTTCCCACTTGAGTAGTCATTTACACATGTACAAAGTGGGTGAACCGATCAGGAGGCCATCTGTGCGTGAATGTGGCATGGCACCTGTTCTAGACGGGGTTACTCTCCCCCTAAAAGAACAGGTACGCAGCTTGGGAGTCCTCCTGGACTTTTTTAACATTTGAAAATCAGATTTCTTCAGTGGCCAGGAGTGCCTTTGGGCAACTTCGTTTGATCCACCAGCTGCGACCCTTACTGAACAAACATGATTTGGCCACAGTGATCCATGCTCTTGTTACATCCCGACTGGATTACTGTAATGCACTTTAAGTAGGGCTGCCTCTAAAGAGCCTTCGGAAACTTCAACTGGTCCAGAATGCGGCTGCTCGAGTTTTAACCAACACTAGTTATACGTAGCACATTATGCCAGTGCTTTGGCAGCTCCACTGGCTTCCAGTATGTTTCCGGGCACAATTTAAGGTTCTAGTTGTGACCTATAAAGCCTTAAATGAGTTGGGTCCAGGGTATCTGAAGGACCGTCTTCTCCCATATGAACCTGCCCGGGGATTGAGGTCAGCTGGGGAGGCTTTGCTTCGTGTTCCCCCACTTGCGGAGATAAGATTAACATCTACGTGGAACAGGGCATTCTCAGCTTTTGCTCCCAGGCTGTGGAATTCTCTTCCTCGGGATATTCGCATGGCGCTAACGCTAGCGTTGTTCCAGCATCAGGCTAAAGCCACCCTTTTTAATCGTGCTTTTATTAATGTTTGAGTCTGTATGTGTGTGTTCCTCCCTCTATATGTTTTTAGCTGGTTGTGTCCCTCTGAGGTCTCATATTTTAAATTCTCATATTTTAAATTTTTATATATATTTGTATTTTTTTTTGTTTGTTCTTGTAAGCCGCCTTGAATATTTTAAATAGAAAGGCGGGGTAAAAATATTTAAATAAATAAATACTGCCATTCTGATTTGCTAAAACTTTACCCACTGATTGCACAAGTGTATAGAAGGGGCAAGGCAATGGAGAATAAGGAATCAGGATATCTGAATGGCCGAGGACTAGTGAGAGGAGAGCTCTAAAAGGCTCTCTCCTCCAGCAATGTTCATTACAAGCAGTTTTTTATTTTCTCCCTTCACATTCTTATAGTTGCTTGAGGCCAGTGCTCAGGTAGGTGCAATTGCAGCTTGCTAGAAAACAAAATATACTGGTTTTATTGTTGGGTCATCCAGTGTAAGTCAGCATAATTTTAAGGATTTACATTGCTGAGATTCAGGTCCCATATGGCATAATCAGACATTCTTTTATTAAAAAAATAAGTTCACTATTTCATACTACACTTGAGATCTGCTTGAGTTGGAGCAGTGTCATCAAAAATCAGAAGCAGCAGCGGTCATTCTCTACAAGGGTAGGAAAGGCTGCAGAATTAGTTCCTCCACACTGGTTTGCTAGAGTGCATTTCTATGAAGTGCCCAAACTTGTCACAGGACCCATCTTCACTCCCAAGTCAGGTTGATCTCTGGAGAAAAAGTTATTCCAAGAACAAACATCATTCTAAATTCTGGTAGGCATTTGTTTTACATTCAGAAGAGCAAGCTCTTTTGTTGAAACCTTACTCAACTGCCTACAGAGACTTTCACTGCCATGTGTAGCTACCCTCTGGGAGTGTGGACACAGACTGTTTTTCACTGCAGCATGTAGCTACAAGTACTCTATATTGCACTTTAGGTGTAGACAAGACCTACGTTTTTGCCTTCATAACTTTCTCTTTAGTGAAAATGCCTCACCTGTTGCATCCTGGGAGTCACATTTTCCTTTTACACAGCTGTACCACATTGGTGGCTCCTATTCATTCCATGATCAATCAACACACCCAAGTCTCTCCCTTTCTTTGTCATTTCCAACGGATGGGCACCCACCTTCTAGCAGAAGTTCTTTATAGATCCTAAGTGCATGACTTTTCACTGTGTACTATTAAATTTCATCTCATTTCTGTATTCAAGTCTTCAAGTTTCTTCCTGTATAATATTCCAATCCTCTGTATTGACTATTCCTATCATATCACAAGAAAATGTCATTAATATGCTATTTTGTGTACCAAAATCATTAGTAAAAATATTGAATAAGCTTGGTTCCAAGATGGATCCTCAAGAAAATCCAATAGCAGCTTCCCTTCAGTCTATAATTACCTTGTGGCACAACCAGTTTCTTTCTTCCCTTTAGCCAATTCTTTACTCACCTTACCATTCCTGTACTAATGCCCACCTTCTCTAATTTCACTAATTATTACCTGTGTATTACCCTATAAAACGCTTTAGTGAAGCCCAAGTATATTATTACTGAAGCCCAAAATCTATTGCATTTTCCTGAACTAAATCAGTTACCTCATCAAGAATGAAAATCTGGTTGTTCTGCCACATTAAGGTAAACCTAAGTTGTGTTAAATCCCCTTTTCCATTTACATCCATCAAATATTCATTCACTCGCAGTTTATGCCAAGGTCTCACAGGCCTGTAATTGTCCAAATCATACCTCCCATCCCATTTCTTAAATATTTGTATGATGCTAGCTATTCTCCAGTTTTCTTTCATAGACCTCTGTACATCATCCAGGCACAAGTCCCTGACTATATTCATTGTTTCTTCCTTTCTTCCACAGGGATGGACTATCCCTTTCTTCCCTACACCCCATCTTCTGCCTTTTTTTCCTCACAAGTTGTTTCCCAGTGCAGCAAATTTGTTACTTAACTCTTTCACTTCCTTTAGCCAGTCTCATTTTCTGTCTTGTTCTTAAGAACACTCTCCTCTGCTGGAAGTCTGCCCTCCAGGTTCCTTTTTCAGCTGGAATCCTCAAATATTGAGCTGTCAGGGCCACCATCTCTCTCTTCTCGTATATAATACTTTCAAATCCCCATCTGAATTCCATCGGTGTCTTCAGATGCATCTCTAATCCTAGGGTACTTTCTGCCATGAGTTCTATCAGGGGCATATCATGCATAAGTAGCTTCCATCAGATACCCACTCAAGGATAATGTACATCTCACATCTTCACATCTTCTTTCTCTCCTCGGGTCACTTCTAATGCTGCCTCCATAGCCATCATTATCTTCCCCTGAACTGTACTCCTAAAGAAAAAGAGATGCCAAAAATCCCCCCAAATTCCCACAGAAAGTCTGCTGTAAGCCATTCAATTATTGCTTTCCTGTTCTGTAATTCAAACTGCTCGAGTCTTTCTGATCCTAAATTCTGTTGGAAGATGAGATGGCCATCTTGAGGTATAATGAGAATGAATATTCTGCAATACATTTTGGAGCTCTAAATCCCTGAACAGATTTTCATCCAAGTGCAACTGCTGAATTTAAACATTTGTTTCATATTATAAGGGTGTCAAGAATTGTGCTGGAATAAAAACAGTTCTCAACATAATTTTAATTCAGTGGCAACCTATCATATTGAAAGAACAAATATACAGTAGGCCTTCCCCTTATAGGAACAATATATAGATCGTTATAGATCCTAAGTGCATGACTTTTCACTGTGTACTATTAAATTTCATCCCATTTCTGTACTCAAGTCTTCAAGTTCATCTGTTTCTTCCTGTATATAGGAAAAATCATGTTTTTGTTAGGTTTAAAGTATTTGAGTTGAGAAATTATGAAGCTGGCAACTGAAAATCTGTGAATTGCACAGGGGCTGTACTTCACTACCCTTAATGAATTAGTAAAGCTTTCACTGAGCAGGGTATTTTAGATGTGTAGGCAATGTATTTGCCACTGTTCAAAGTCCATACACTAAAAGAGACACATTATTTTCTATGATTTCAAATAAATGAGTGATACTTGCATTAGAATATTCACAAGTGTAAGCCAGGAATATTGAAATCAGTGTACATTGGGCCAGCTCTTACATCCTGTAAACACACACGCCAACCAACCCAACTCAAACACCCTTGCACCCTGCCTACCCCAAAACACTGGCATGAGCAGTAACAGCTCCCAGGAGTCCACTGCTGTCCTGCAGAATGAGATTTCAGTTGGAATTTAACCAAAGGTCAGTCAGCATTGGCCCATATACAAACATTTCAGTCTGAGGTTATCTGTCCCTAGCTGTCGTTTGCTGTGTATTTGTTATATGCAGCATGCACATTTCCTTCAAGACGCAGTCAGTTCAGGACTGCGCTTTTATTTATATTAATCTTTAAAATTTACATTAATATAATGTAAAGGTTAAGCCTTAAAAGAGTAAGGGCTGTTTTAAACGCTACCTTACTTGTATGACCATACCACAACTATATTAAGAATAAATTAATTTTGGATCCATTTTATTGCAAAGTTGAGAATCCTAATTTCAGAACTTTCTGATTTTATGTCTTTAAGATCACAACTCTCATTTCTATGACCTGAGCTTTACCAATGAAAGAGTTACTTGGGCAGAGTTTCAAAACCCCTCATATATATGGGGTACAGAGAGCTATGCGGCCGCAGGCATTCAGAAGCATTCTAGAACTCTCCTTTGGTTCACAGCAAGCTTAGCTGTTCTATTTCTGCTCTGTTGTATGAATTGTTAAGGTTCGGATTCAGCAGATTAGAATAAAAGCTGCTGATAAGAGAAATTTACTGACCACAATTTGAAACAGATAACAGGAGGGATATTGTCTGAGAACATCAAAATGTCAACTTAATGGCTAACAGTATATCTTAAACACATCGTTGGAAGGGACCTTTCATATACATTTGGTGTGAAACCATAGAATATGTGCTATAGAAGTTTAAGAGCCTGCCACAGGATTGCTGAGTCCTGTGTGTATATTAGAGCCAATGTCCTGCTGTGAGATCAGGTTAGCTCCATCCAGCCTATGAACAGATCCCTATATCTGGGATCGTTTTTGCATTGACAAAATAAAATGCTTGAAAGAGACTGGGTGTGGACATACATCCATTGGCCAAGAGCTGGTGGGCAGAGAAGCCCCTGCCTGGTGATAGACCCTCTTAGCCTTTATTCTGCAGGGTAAAGTGAAAGGATAGAGTGGTTATTTGGAAAGAAAACAAGTGAAGCTGAAAACCATTTAAACCAAAGGAGGCTCTGCAAACAAACGTGCATGATGATGGCAATAATTGCCCTGATGACAGCCCTGCTCTTTGTACATTGTGAATATTATTCTGATATATGTAGGAGGCTGATTATGTTAGTGGAATAATTAATCAAGTAATGACTACACTTGTGCATTCAATTATAATCTTTATGGTTGATTAATCTTTATAATAAATGTCATTACTGGCTCTATTTTTTCCATCCAGGGCAAAGAAGGCCAATATGCAAAAATGAGTAGATAGACATGCCGCACTTGCACATTTGGAAGACACAGTAAGCGGATGTTAAGGAGGCATTATCTTTCAGTGTCAGAAATATTGGTTTGTTTACTGAAGCTGAAAAGCATAATGACCAGTCACTAAACATACAATTCCCTTGCCATAGTAGTAGCTTGTAAGGGCTATGCTTTTTAATCATTCAAATGAAGGCTCTTTTAAGAGCCATAAATGCTAAGGTTTTCCCAGACCAGTGGAAAAAACAGCTGACCTTTTTTTTTATTATATATTTTCTTCTAAAAGCTCTGATTATGGTAAATGTTTTAATCCATAGTCCATGCTGCCACAGGAAGTAAATACTTTCAACTCTTCTTAGTTACACAGGGCTGGGCTGATTCAGTGTTTGGATAGGAGATGTCCATAGAAACCCCACATGCTGCAAGAAATGGTGTTGGTTCATCAACAGGTAGGTCACATCAATTAACAATTTAAATTGCATGCATTCCCCTTGCCCTGTATGTAGGGGAGAGGGAGCACTGTGTTAAGGGAGGTGGCATTTTTCAGGTCTTTCAAAACCTTACATTTTGCCTGTTGTACTAGCCAGGATACCCCCAGAAGAATACGGATCAGGGCCCCTTTCAGCTAGCTCCGCTGTGCAGGCATACTTGTAGCTGGTCTTGAGGCTGTTGCTAAGCGTGTCCTGAAGGCACAGCAGAGGAGACACAGGCTGGTGGAAGTGAGATGAGGATAGGCAGGCCTGGCAGAGGGAGTCCTGGTGTAGCAGCTGGCCCTGCAACAGTGGCAAGAAGCAGCAGGACTGCTCACTTCATTGACCACTCAGATTTGGCACTCCACTGTGAAATGGAAAAAACACAGCAGCGCCAACAATGAGTGAATGGCATTGCTGACTGGAGGTCTCAGCACCACTCAGGATTGACAGAGGGGCCATAAAGATATACCTGAGCAGGCATTGACTCGGCCAGCTCTACTTCTCCTCACCCCATCCACTGGAATGAGTGGGCCCAATGCCAATGACTTGGGACCCGGCCCCTGGTATGCACCATTTGTAAAGTGCACATATCTGCCAGCACCAGTGGTACTTAAAGTAATATTATCCAAGAGTCAGCTGAATGTGAGAGATGAATCCAAGTGCATGGTCAGCACTGCATAATAGTGAGAGAACATCACCCCCTGTAAAGCACTGGACTGAATGCAACAACACTCCAATACATAGATATATGTTATCAACAGGTATTATCTTAGCAGAAGATATGCTGGAGAAAACTCTCATAGCCCATTACAATTTACACCAGCTGAGGATATTCCCCATAGAGCATATGACATTGATTTGTTTATCCCTGTTCAGGTTTCATCCAAACCAAACTGGCCAGTAGGGGTCACTCATGGCTCATTCTGTAGGATGCTAGGTTCAGGACATACAAATAAAGTTAGATAAAAACATAGAAATGTGCATGCTGGGAGGTTGCAACATAGCACTACTTTATTTCTTAGGCTTCAACCTGATAACACACAAGAATTCCAACACAGAGAAAGACAAGAAGCTGCTCCCTAAAATGGAGAGGCACAATCCAATCCATCTAACTTTAGGTAGGGACTCAGAAGAACTCATTCTGATTTTATGCGTCCCTGCAAAACCACCTAGCCTGCAAACAGGAGCAGGAAACTTCAAGATGGGGAACTTCACAAAAATAAGGCTAGTTAAATGGAAGTTAAAAGGAACCAGTCACAAAAATGAAATGCCTGCAACCTTCATGAACTTTTTTAATTAATGCCTTATTATATATAGTTTGAACTTCTATACCTCAGTTTAAAAAAAAACAAACAGTAAGAGCGTGTCTACACTGAGGCATTATTTTGAAATAACTCTTCTTTATTACGAAATAACAAGGTGACGTCCACACAGCTGAAATAATAACCCCTGCTTCTGATGAGAAATAATGCCTATTTTGAAATAAGTTATTTTGGGCGTTATTATTCAAAATAACTTATTTCAAAATAATCCGGTAGTGTAGACATGGCCTAAAAGGATCCAGAAAAAGCTACCATGGCTAAACAACAGAGAAGAAGAGCAGTAAGTGACAAAACACACAAAAATTGGAAGGCAAGTTGTACTAAGGAAAACTCTGGTATAAGGATAATTAGGCAGGCCAAAAAGCAAAATTTGAAACACCTAGTGCTAGTCACAAAATCTAACAGCATTTTTTAAATGTATCAGAAGCTGACCAAACAATCAATGAGGCCACTGGATGATTGAGGTTTAACAAACTGATAAATTACACAGTAATAAGTCACCAAGGCCAGATGGTATTCACTCAAGAATTCTGAAGGAATTCAATTATGAAATTGGCATGAAATGTGTGGCATAATTAGGAGCATGGGACAACTTCCATACACGGGGGAGATAAACAAGACTCTGTTCATCTTTAGAAAAGATTCAGGCTATGTCTACACTGCCCCCTCTTGAGCAAAAATATGCAAATGAGGCGAAGCGTGGCATATCGCCATGCCTCATTTGCATAATTAATGAGGCTCTGGTTTTGTGCAAACCCCCCCCCTTGCGCAAGAGCCATTCTTCCTGAAAAAAGAGGAAGAACGGCTCTTGCGCAAGAGGGGATTTTTGCGCAAAAACAGAGCCTCATTAATTATGCAAATGAGGCATGGTGATAGTCCACGCTTTGCCTCATTTGCATATTTTTTGTGCAAGAGGGGGCAGTGTAGATATAGCCTCCGAGGGGTAGCCGAGTTAGTCTGTAACTGGAAAAACTTTAAAAAAAAAACAACAAATAGTCTAGCAGCACCTTAAAGACTAACAAAACACGTAGATGGTATCATGAGCTTTCATGGGTACAGCTCCTTCAGATGAATTATGTTTCATCTGAAGAAGTGGGTTGTACCCACAAAAGCTCATGATACCATCTACATGTTTTGTTAGTCTTTAAGGTGCTGCTAGACTATTTGTTGTTTTTTGCGGTTTTTTTAGAAAAGATTTTGGGGGAGATCTGATAGAGGTCTATAAAATAATCAATGTTGTGATGAAAGTGAGTAAGGAAGTGTTATTTACCACTTCACATAGCACAAGAACCAGGGTTCATCCAATGAGAAAAGGCAGCAGGTTTAAAACAAACTTAAGGATGTACTTCACGCAACAGAACGCATGGTACCTATTGCAAGGGGCTATTATGGATGCCAAATTATAACTGGGTTCAAAAAAGAATTACATATATTCATAGAGGATTGTTCCATCAATGGCTATTTGACAAGATGGTGATGGATGCAACTCCATGTTCTGGGTGTCTGCTAAATCTCTAATTGCCAGAAGCTGGGACTGGACAACAGGATGGGTCACTTGATAAGTTTGTCCTGTTCTGTTGATTCCCTCTGAAGCATTAGGCACCAGTTGCTCTCGGAAGACAGGATGCAGGGGTATGAGGATCATTGGTCTGACCCAGCCCACCCATTCTTACGTTCATAACACCCATAGGATTTAAATTGATAGCTTGCAATTTTTACAGTTTTCAGCAAACAACATAGGGTGTTCAGATTGATGTTGGGTCTAAATTCCAGCTTTGATAACATTCAGTGAACTCTAAAATTGCCATTGTTTTAGTCAGGAGAAGGTATTGTAAACTTCCCCTCCTAAATGTGTGCTACTTAACTACAGTGTTTCAATTGTGGCTGGAGAGAGAGAGAGATAAAGGTTTCTAAATCCATTGGCAATGTTTGTAAGACACTTCATATGTACATTAAGGTTAAAGTAGTTATATAAATGCAAGATCATTGCTATGGTCAAAACATTTTTTTTGAAAGACAGGAGAGGGAAGTTGGGAACGTTCTGAAATGGCTGTTTTCATAACATTTATTGGTGAATATGAAAGGTGCCAGTTGATCATTACAGGATCTTTGTATTATCAGGCCTTGGCACAGGTTTTTTTTCATGCAGATGTGCCTATAAAAGGTTGCAAATCATGCAAGAAAACAGAAGTTCATACTAATATTACATGTTAATCTTTTGGTCTCTGAACGTAAGCTCTAGAATAAATCTTAACAAATTTCACTGTATGTCTTTCTGAAGTGCAGTTCAAACAACAGAGTGCTTTAAACCTACATGCTGAACCAGAATGGCCAACATGGGTTGAAGGTAACATTTTATTAGAGGAGAAGCAGAGTTATAACCAGGTGTTTCAAGGACACTGAAGTCACTAAGACCTAGTAAGTGTTTTCTAATACAAGATTCACTGTGTTTTCAGGCAAGTGTTTCCTAGTGAATCAGCACTGAATACCCATGTGGGTTGGCTTTGACTCAGAAACAATACCATGTATTCTTGAATAAGTGTTTAAGAGTAGGAATCTGGACTTGCATCAAGAATGAATTTGGCCCACTTTCTTAGAGTACACTAGACAAATCTCAAGACACAACTGACCAAATTAACATAATCAGATATTGAAATCA
Source organism: Rafetus swinhoei (assembly GCA_019425775.1). Lineage (NCBI taxonomy): Eukaryota > Metazoa > Chordata > Testudines > Trionychidae > Rafetus > Rafetus swinhoei. The sequence continues at coordinate 163,920,427 of CM033424.1, forward strand.
CAGCAATTGTCACCTGCTGCAGCAGGTCTTAAATACAGCTGTACTAAGCTGCACGGCCTTGAGAATTTAGTGGAGTTTCATCCCTTGTGATTGTATCACAAAGCTTCCAGTCCCACAAACATAACTTTAAGCCTTGTGCATATGTACAGTCCTATGACTTTAATGGAATTATTGCAGATGTGCTTAGTTACATACAATGTTCACAATGTCAGAATTAAAGTTTTGTTTTTAATTTCAGTTCAAACAAACCAGTGAAACCTTAGGTGAAGCTATCAGATTTCCTTTGCTTTTGATCATGAATACCCATGCACAACTACTAAGCATTATGCTGTGTTTGATCCAAAGCCATAGAGAGCATCACATATCCCGAGAAGGTGCCTAGGTTTCTCCAAAAAATGCTCAGGAAGTTGGCCTAAAGTTTCAGGTTTGTTTGTTTGTCTCTAGGTAGATTAGTAGTAGTGGGCATCAATATCTGGACCCACTGGATTTAAAACCATGAGTCTCAACCATCCATGCTAAAATAAAGATGGATGTATGCTAGCAAAAGTCTATGGCAGACTCAAATCTGTGTGGGACCCAGCCCCTAGGAGGACAGAGCATCACACTATGCACCTAATACCAGACTTACAGCATTGCCAAGTCTCACAATTTCCTAATGAGACATATGGTTTCAGCTGAGGCCAAAGTCATTTTTCCAAGGAAAGGAACAATGGTAGTCCAACTGAAAATTTCCTCCCAGCTGATGGAGAACCCTTTCTGGCTGGCTATCTCCCTCCATTTTCTTGCTTCTCTTCCTCAGCAGGTGATGAGCGATGTTACAGGAGGCAGCCCAGGTGTGTACCTACCCTGTATCAGTCAAAGCTTTTGGATAGAGGAGGAGGAAGTAGAAACAGCTAACTTCAGAAGGCGAAGAGGGAACAGAAAGAGCCCAACATCTTAGGTCAGTTCTGCTTCTTAGTTCCTCCCATGAGTAAGGAGTCAACCTGGTCTCTGCTTCCCACTGCCTGCCCCCCTCACACACACACTATGGGAATCTCTATGACTTCCCTCCCCAAGAGCAACTCCAGGCCTGGGAAGTAAACCCTCATTCAGGCCCTGAGAAGGGCGAAAAGAGGATCCCACTGCGGCTGCCCCTTTGACCTGGGGAGGGGTGGAAGTAAAGAACCCCTGAAATTGCAAGAGGAGGAAAAGATGAGGCTATTGTTGTGGAAACTAGCATGTGTAGGGGGAAAATACAGGGATAACTAGAGTTTCAAGAAAAGCTGAAGCTGCCCTTTAGGCAGACAGTGAAAGCCCTGCAGCAGGTGTTAACACTTACTTTACTCAGATTCAGGAGTATTGTCAACACCAATTCTCTCCCTCTCTCTTCAGAAATCAGTAACAGCTCAGCAAATCTTTTTTTTTTTTAAATGATGATTTCAAAACCATCCTCATGACTCATTTGTGGTCAGACTCATGGATATTGAAGTTCTGGAATTGGCAACACTAGATTTAGGAACAAGTGCCTTCATACCTCTGCAAAACGGCTTTGGGTTTCTCCTAGGCCAGCTACACATCTATAGGTTATGTTGTATTCCAGGGCAAAATGAATAAGAAATTCTGCGCTCAGAATGAATCACTGAGCTGTGTGGCAGTTTCATGCTCTGTACTGGCTCCCAGACCTACAGGTCTCATGTCTGTTCCAGCCCAAATTGAATCTGAATGTGTCTGGAACTGGGGGAGGTAGATTTCTCAAACATTTATCAGAAACTACCCTATGTGTACATCAATGGTTTCCTCTCTTACTTAAATGTAGTCTTATCTTTGGGGTAATTATACCTTACTAACACCCAAGCTTTCAAACAGGAGAAAAAGATTTGAAGATCAAGCAACAGCAGCATAAAATGATTAGTTTCTCCAACAGCAGGAGATGGTATGTGATCTTCATGGGTTAAGGTCATTCATTTCACAGCAATATAGTCTAATTAAAAGTTACTTTTAAAGTTAAATCAGCATGCTAGAGAAAGTGATTCCAATCAGATGTTTGTTAGTGTATGTGCTAAGAGCTCAAAAACTAGCAAGTGTCAGCTTTAATTTTTGTCACAATGAGTTTGTTGTCAGTGAAATTACTCATTACAACATTATTAAGCCAAAAATTGGAGCTCAAATCTGCCAAAGCCCCACACTATCAAGCGAATTCTGAGTTATGGCTGTCATTCCTTGCTTAATTCTTCCTGTCCTGCATGATTCTTGCAGTCAATATGATCATCTGTCAAGTTATCAGAAAAGCAGGTGAATTTATAGGCCAGGTGAACAGCAGTACTGAAATACAGCAGAGTCAATTAGGATTAAAGTTTAACCCTTAGTGAGAGAAGTTCTAGCAGTACTTTTGGCAAAGGTAAAGTTGTTAAATCAGATGGAAATATAGAGATTTTAGGTAGCATGTTTTAAATTTCACAAGTACTGAACTTGTCACACACAAAAGGGCTACTGCTTTGTTTCCTGCAGAGCCGATGAACAATTAGTGATAAATGTGCCAGTAGCTTTTGGGTTGTGAACAGGACTGAGACCAGACTCAACCCATCCAAGTGCAAAATAGCCACATGTTTGCATCCTTATTATGCACATAGCCAAAGGCTAACCACATAAGTAAAGCCTACAGGTTTGATCCTTGTTCATTAGCCTTCCACAGGGGCTGCACCTTGACATGATGGAAAGCCTTGTTTACTCCAGTGACCTTAAATAGCTATGCCTACAGGAGTTTTAACTGTGCCAGATAGGGCCTCACAAGCTGGGCAGGTTCCAGGATAGGGACTAGATGGAAAGCAGTCCACTGACCCTCCATGTTACAGCGTTAAACTATGTAGGGCAGTAACCTATACTTGTAAAAAGAGTGACAGAAACACATTGTGATAGCCTTTCTGGCAAACAGCATGATAGAAAGGGATGACAGCATAGTTCATACTTTGCCTGACCTTTCACTGCTTGGAAAGGATTCAGATTCATTCCAAGTCTGGGCTGCTATTCCTACTGTAATTGTAGACTCTTTGGCTACGTCTACACTGCAGGCTTCTTGCTCAAGAACTGTTTTGCGCAAGAGTTCTTATGCAAAAGGTCTTCCACAAAAGCACGTCCACACTGCCATGTGTTTTTGCGCCTCTTTCGAGAGAGGGATGCAAATGAAGACATTCGAAATTGCAAATGAAGCCAGGATTTAAATTTCCTGTGCTTCATTTGCAGATTCGCATTATGGCGCTATTTGGAAATAGCGCTATTTCGAAATAACAGATGCTGTTAAGACACGGTTATTTTGAGAGAAAACCCTTCTCTTGAAATAACCCTTATTCCTGATACAATGAGGTTTACCAGTTATTTCAAGAGAAGGGTTTTCTCTCAAAATAACCGTGTCTTAACAGCATCTGTTATTTCAAAATAGCGCTATTTCGAAATAGCACCATAACGTGAATATCCAAATGAAGCGCAGGATATTTAAATCCCGGCTTCATTTGTAATTTCAAATGTCTTCATTAGCATCCCTCTCTCGAAAGAGGGTGCAAGTGTAGACATACCCTCTTTTATTCGTTGTTTTATTTTTGGCCAAGGTAAAGTTGTTAAGTCTGATGGAAATATAGAGATTCTATATACATTGTCTCACATTTGGGGCCCTGATTCTGCCATGTTGTACATAAATAGCAACTCTGAAGAATCAAATACAAATTTTCTACTTCGCAAATATTATTTACTACATAATAAAGAATTTACCTCTACTGTGATGCTTTAATCATGCCTTTGAAATTCTTTGTATTTGTTTCTTTTACATGCCCTGCCAATTTTGTGGCACGGTGTTTATAACCAGGGCTGATAAATGGTGAAGTTTGAAAAATTCTACATTTCAAAGCTATAGCCTTTCCTCTACCCTTACAGAATTCTTTCTTCCCCACTATATCTTTTAAATTCTTTTGCTAGCAACCCAGCATGCCCATACCTTATTAAACTCTGTGGAGATTTTTAGGGCATAATTGTCTGCAAGTTAGATTGTAATTCCTGCAGAGGGCAGCTTGCTTACATATCAGACCAGTGGTTGGGGGTGACCAGTGTTGATAAACGTGTGGCTGCATCTGTTCTCCCACTGTGTGTCATTCTAGATCTGTGCAGGTATCTGGCACAGCAGACCTTGAGTGAACCAAAAGATCCATTAAGATACAAAAGCAGCTGGTCAGACAAAGTATCCTGCAGTGCTAGTATGCTGTAGACTCCACTGGACCACTCAAACATGTACAGCCATAACAGCCCAGTGACAGCAGAACTTTCCATTCCTCCATAGGCCAGAAAAAAATCTCTCTTTGAGGTTTTATTTCATACGTCAATACAAATATGTTATGTATTGCCCCTCTGACATGGTTAGTTACTGCTTGTGATGTGGGCTGCTACCACCCATTACCTTGTACATGTTGGTTGGAGTAAAACATCTCCCTCCATCAAACTGTTATCCTGACCTTCTCTTTAGGAGGAGTCAGTGTGGTCTATTTATCTTTGGGACAGAGGGGTTGTACCATACCACATATGGGATGTTCAGATACAATCCTTGTGTCCTGTGCCTGGCCATTCTTAGGAAAGTGGGTGGGGGGGACTGCAATACCAGCCCTGTTCTTGTCAGATTCTGGGAGCACACAGACTCTCTCTTGCTAATTTTGCTTTATATTAGTAAGGCTTGATCACTACTTTGGTTCAAGCCTCTGGCCTTACACTCGGCCTCTGATGCAAGAGCTTACATCTCCAAACATTACCCAGAAAGAAGGACCACCAGCATGGGGCAGTGACAAAGGCACTCGACCAGGTTGATTGCCTTCAAGATACAGTACCAGAACCCTGGCTCCACAATTTCAGATACACTAACATGTGGGTATCCAGTAGCAAGGAACAGCTTGGTCAGCCACTGGACTTTCTGCTGTCCCTGAGGCTGCACAAAGATTTAAGGTGAGGAATCCCAGTATTACAGTCTGAGACAAAAAACTCTTATACCACCATACAGGTTTCCTGACATCTGTTTATTACCTCCCCTTGTATCATGGTCCAATGCCTTCCCATTATTTCCCCCACATGCCCAGAGAAGACAGAGACAAGTTCACCTATGATTCACGAAGAAAAAAATTTCAGAGAAGAGTACTGCAGCGCGCTCACACACACACACACAAATCTGACCATAGAATTCTTAACAACTCAAAGGTCTGAGTTCAGCACCATTGTAAACACAGCAGCTCCAGGGTTATGTCTCAGCGTGGCTGCCCTCACTTGAACTGGGCTAACTCAAGAGGAGTAATCAGACTGTAAGTAACTAGAGATAACCCTGCAGTGAAGCCATCCCTCTAGGGCATAAGCTTTCTGGGACAGAGTCCGCTTTCTTTATCTATACAGTGCCTAATATAATGAAGCCCCCATCCTTGTATTAATAAATAAAAAAGGGAGAAATGAGTGTGAACATGAGTATGTCCAGTTGTGAGTTTGTGTGAACTGACACACAACTCGTGCATCATGAAAAGGGGAACTTTATGGCCATGGGGTTTATTACACTATCACATATTGCTTTCATATTGCCTCTGGGTGGGAAATAAAAACAGTAGCTACCAAAAGTTAATGTTTAAAACATGAAGAGAATATATCAAGTTTATCTTAAAAGATATCAATCCCACCCCCACATATGGTACTTGCTGTACTCTAGACATACCCTTAGTGCTAAATGTGCCAGTAGCTTTTGGACTTAGGGTCTAGTTCTGCACAGGATAAACTGCAGTTGACTCCACATGACTAGTGAAGGTGTAAAGCCAAGCATGGGAGTATGTCTGCAGGATTGGGATTTAGATCATATGAGTACTATAAGTAAACGCCAGAAGAGGACAGTAGCATACATTGGTTGCAAAGAATTAAACACTCCTTTTTGTACAACAATGATGATGGAGTGTTTTTCTGTTTGATCACAGTAAATCCACATCATTGGGAATAAAAGGTATGAAACTTTCAAGTAAGTTTTGGGTGAAGGGGGGTGGTCATATAGGGAGAATATATTGCTAATGTGTCTTCCTAGATTCTCTGATTAGTGCCAATGGCACCTAAATTATTTCTGATGGAGTTAGAAGGTCCCTTTTATGGATTTTATTCCCTCTTCCTCCCTTCCATCTCCCATCTGAAGAAGACTGTTCTTCAATATAGAATACACATGGGGGGGCTCCTAAAGAATGTTATTTATTTCTCCCTTTTTCCACCCTCCACAAAGTTGCCACATGCCCTGATTTCATGGAACCAAGCCTCAGTTTGAAAAGGCTCTTTGGTCTCTTAATAAGAGGTTTTATTGGCTCAGTTTTTATTGCTTCTAGGCTATTCCTCAAATGCCTGTAGTACATAGCATGTCAAATTGTGAAATGCTGTCTTGACTCCTTCTAGCTGACACTGAAAATACATCAGAGGCAGATAGGTCCATCAGGCTTCAACTTTGGCAGCTAGATTGAGGGGTGGCAGAATAGTGGACTGGCTTAAATTCTCCAGATTCAATGGGGGAAAAAAGGAGCCAATCACTACACCACGCAAAAATAATCTGTGAAATCACTATTATTCCCACCTGCCACACAATTCAAATACCAGCTTCAGATTTCTCTGCTCCCCATCATCAAATAGTCAACTTCCTCTTTAAAAGAACTGGAAAAATAGTATTAAAACTCATGAATTTTAAAAATTAAAACACCTGATTTGGCTCATATGAACTCATGGGATCATATTCTCATGTATTCAAAAAGGGCAAACCATGCTTTTATGAAAGTTTAACAAGTTTAGGCACAAATAATTATTTATCAGAAGAGTCCTACTATGCATTTGCTATTTTCTCCTTTCCAGGGCTCTCCACTCACCCAGTCAACCACAGAAAACCATTGGGAGGAACTACACAATGAGCCAGGTCCTCCACTCGTGTAAATGGATGGCTGTAGCTCTAATTAAGCAAGGGAGGTACCCCAATTTATACCTGCCTAAATCTTGGTAGAGGGCTGGAATCACAGCCCTTGTAGGTGAAATTCCAGCATAAGGCCTCACTAGGATTTACAATCTCCCTGCTCGACTCCTGCCTCAGCACCTAAACTTCGGGAGTAAAAGTTCTCTAGGCACCCATGTTTCTGCCTGTGTGCATGTGCACTGCAGCCCCATGCCAAGTGTCTGGACATCTAAGTCTAGTGTGGTACATGGCTCAGGGAAAGAAGTATTCCAGACCGGCTTGCAGGACCCAGTCCAGTAAACATATTCTGGCATCAGTTACTGGACTGGTATCCCAAAGGCGAATGGGTACAGTATGGCCAGGGAGGGAGAGCAGAAACACCTTCAAGTACTAGCCCAGTGGAGGGTATTTACCTGGGATGCTGGAGAATCCCAATTCAAATCCCTCCTCCACTTGAAAAGTAGAAGAGATCTGATCTGGGCTTTTTTGCATCTCACATGAGAGCACTGGGCTATGCAGTATTCTGACTGGGATGTGGATGGGGAGACCTCTCAATTTCTCTTGTTGAAGCTATGCCACTGTGGATAAATAACTTTAAAAAAATCAGTGGAGCAGAGGGAAACTGAACTCTGGGGTCTCTGATGTGAGTGCTCTAACTCTCAGGACAGAATGTCACTCTCTCCTCTCTCTCTCACACACACACAAACACGCACATTCATTCACCCAATGATTCTTTTGTTAGTTATCAGCAACAAGAGCAAGAGAGTTCCTGGATTATAACAGCCCAGTGGCTAGGGCACTTACGTAAGGGGTGGTTTATGTTGCTTCTAGGCTATGCCTCAAATGCCAATAGCACACTGAGGGTATGTCTACACTACATGGCTCCGTCGACGGAGCCATAGATGAGCTATGTAGACATAGCAAAATGAAGCAGTGATTTAAATAATCGCCGCTTCATTTATATCAAAATGGCTGCTGTGCTGTGCCGATCAGCTGTTTGGTGGCACAGCCCGGTAGTCTGGACGCTCGGCGGTCGACATCAAAAGCCTTTGTCAACCGCCCAGGTAAACCTCATCCCACGAGGCATAACGGGGCGGTTGACAAAGGCTTTTGATGTCGACCGCTGAGCATCCAGACTACCGCGCTGTGCCACCAAACAGCTAATCGGCATAGCGCAGCAGCCATTTTGATGTAAATGAAGTGGCGATTATTTAAATCGCCGCTTCATTTTGCTATGTCTACAAAGCTCATCTATATGGCTCCGTCAACGGAGCCATGTAGTGTAAACATACCCTGAGTTCTGTGCAGGGCTCAGTTCAATCTCTTCTCCTCCTGAGGTAAAAGGAAAGATTTGAACTAGGCACCGTCCACATCCCAGGGGGATGCTCTCCTCTCCAAAATGATCGTGGCACCTACCTCCAAGAGAAGGTTTGCCACTAAGAAGCCTAAGCAGAAGAAGGCCCCTACCCGCATGAGCGGGGCAGGGCTTGGCACGTGCCATGGCCTAGCTTAGGCAAATTGCTGACTTTTTGCGAATTCCATTCTGAGGCAATGTCTCCCCACATTCATTGTACAGGGAGCCTAGATGCCAAATTTGGCCTTTCTGAAAGCCAGTGATGTTCTAGGTATCTATCTTTCAGGCATAGCAACACTCAGCATCACTAATCTGCATTTCTTTGTGAGTCTGGCTTTCAGAATGATTTGTTTATCTGATCAATTCTTTAAAGTAGGGGATGATTTGCAAAGAGTTATAAAACAGAAAAGGCCTGAATTACTAACATTTTTTGCACTAAATAGTTCATCCAGCGCTATGCCTAACATTCAACATGCACTATTAAGTGATGTGTGTGAATGTCCAGTGTAGCCTTCAGAGAAGAAAAATCTTACCTCACAAAGATCTTTCCTTCACTGCATACCATTATTTTTAAACACAGCCTTTGGTTAATGGAAGGTACTATAAAGATTAAGTGAGTAAAGTTATTCAGTAGCATTGTCTTCTGAAACATGATTGGACCCTAAATCTAGTATTCATTGGAGCTGTAGCCCAAGTGCAGAATAGAAAACTTTTTTTTGTTTGCAGGATTCATTTGTTTTTCACAGTCGTTAATGATGCAGCCAAAATGTTATACATCACTCCTATGGAAATTCGTTTTTATCTTCCCTCATTGCTACAAAGCTGATATTTTCCATCTTTTTAATGAGCTATCTTTAGCTTGATTCATAGAACGTGCACTTTCATTCCCTATATGCTGCAACTCCTTCTAGAGGGAACCCTTTTACAGGTGCAGATATTTAGATCCACATCTCAAGCTACAGCCACTAAGATGGATAATAGGGCTGCACTGTACCACTTGCACCAAGCTATGTAAGAACTTGATACAGAGCCACATTACATCTTGAGATGCACCAGTGAAGACAGTGGTAAGAGGAAGCCAGGTTAACTCTTTGAGGCTAACATTTCCTCACTGAACATTCTTCCTCTGGCTGACTGGGTGATTTGGCCTTTGAGCCAAACTAAATGTCCTTTCCTTCACAGACCATCAATGGAGAATTGCTTACACTTAAATAGTGGCCTAGTTCTTCATGAAGAATGTGTCTTGCTCCCAGTCTTCCAAGGGTCTCCCAAATAGTCCCATGAAAAAAAAATAGGTGCAGTTTCCTACCCCTAGCGCTCTGTAAAAGATCCTAAACTACAATGTGAAAGGGTTGACATCGTACCAGACAATTCAGCACATTTCCTTTCCTTCCTTTCCCCCTTATGTTGACTGGGCAGAGGCCTCCCCTTCCTCACTGGCGTCTCCACCCACTCCCAAATGTCATTGCAAAGAGCTGTGTCCCTTTCCAGGACAAAGGACTTAACTCTTTCTCTGCTAATCCAGGAGCAGGCTCTGTCCACTCCATCACAGCACCTCATGAGAACAAATTTTCTTAGGTTTCTTTGTAGATGCTCATTCTATCTGCACTATCCTTTATGATGGCATAAGCCAGTGGTGCACAACCCTATTATACAGGAGGGCCACATATACCCAAGCACAACATTATGTGGGCCAAGCAGGTTTGACACATTCTAATAAGATTTAAAGTCACTTCTATTGGTTTATATTTTAAGTTCAGCTTGTTTTGTATATATTTAGACAGAAACTACCTATGTACCGTATTCTTTATTTACACACTCATGTACACTAAAGTAAGGTAAACGTGATGACAAAATGCAAATGAATTGGCTATTAGTCCCATTGCAGGTCTTATGAAATGCTTTGGTGGGTTATGTATGGCCTACAGGCCACTGGCTGGGCACTCCTTGTGTAAGTCATATAGTTTCGTGCTATTAAACTCTAGTGCTGGCCGTAGGCAGTTGATGACCCTCTTGGTGGTGACTAACAGCATTGTGTTATTTAGCTCAACAATACAGGCTCACATTTTAAGCTCCTGAGATCTGTGATTCAGTCTCTGCTGCTGTCACATCACTTCAGAAAATGGGCATATCAGTAGCACCCCAACTCCTTCAGCCCCATGCAAAACCTGAACACAATGTGATCCTGATATAGAACCACCCATATACAAGGTAGGGTTCAGTAGGGATTTGTATACTATAGTAGAGATTCCGAGCGCTCCAGACTTGCAGTCAGAAAACTGCAGCCTACCTCTGAGACACAGACTATTATTGCTCTTGACAAAGCAACCCATTTCCAACTTCTTTTGACACCCCACAATTTCTCTCCTTGAAAGCTATGCTTTGGTCTCTACCAGCCTAGAGACTAGGAGACTCTATCTTTCCTAAACTAAGATCTCCTGTGGAAACACACTGCTCTTCTGACTGCCAAGTCAGTCCAATGGCTGATGATAAACATTTCAAGTGACAATTATTTTCAGCTCAGGAGGCTGCTAGCAAGCCAGCCAGTGGGTTTACAAATTGAAAAGACACAATAAAAAATGAGCAAGCACTCACAAAAGCAGAATTATAGGCCCCAGAATAGAGACATGTTCCTGACGTAACCACTAAATGCTAATGGCTGAATCTACCTGGAGATTTACAATATATTGTGTTTACTACTATAGAAGATAGATAACTTAAGAGTATTAGGTTAGAAAAGTTGCTTCTTTAAAGTGACATCCTAGTGTTGATAAATGTTCTCCATCTATGACTGCAAAATTGTGTTTATTCAGCTTACCAGTCAAAATGAATATTGTTCTCAAACCTACCCGATCAGTGAAGCTTATGAAAATCAAACAGTATCCCGTTTGCTTCATAAATTATAAACAACAACAGCCTGATAATGGAATATAGAGTCTGATTATGGAAAGCTTTTTGTTGGCAGTTTCAGAATGGCAATGCATAGAGCCAAAAAAGAGAGCACAGTTTGTTTTTCATTAGTCTCACACTCCAATGCTAAGAATAGCAAAAACCACAATGCACAAAAGAAAAATTGCTTTGTAGCTTTGCTGGTAAACTAAGCATGACAAGGAAGTCATATAGGATGAATGCAAAATCAAAATGTTACATCTATCTACACACACATTTTTGAATGCATTATTTTCTTTTATAAAATACAGGATCTATCTGGCAGGCTAGGTGTCAAAGTGTTGATGTTTTGAGTAGATGTTCTCTCTCTTGAACTATGAATGTTCTTGTGAGCTGTAATAATGTAACTTTAATTACAGGTTATGCTATTATACAGTTGACCACCAATATCAATTTGCCAATATTAAATTTTTCATAGTTTCTTTTTGGCAATAGCAGTACAGCATTTTTGCATATGTGTGAGATTTATTAATCTTTGCCAGGGGTGCCCATAAAACTACAATTGCTCTTGATTTTAAATATTAACATACTGTGTAAAATAAAAAAAAAACAATGTAGAATGTGACAATTTTCCGTTACTGGCCAGAAATTAAATTGCATTCACCATCCTGAGGTATCTGCTTTCTTTGTAAGAGAGGTCACCTTGAACGCACAGCCCAGCTTCGCTTGTGCTATGCAAATGAAGGGTGAATTCTTGGTCTCACTGAAGTCAATAGCAACCCTCCCGTTGACTTCAATAGGGATAGGGCCTGGATCTGAGAATTATATAACCCATATTGCCAATTCTCTCAATTTTAATGGGAGCCTTAAATGGGAGCTACTGGAATCTCTCTGTATATATTATAGTGCATTTGTGTGTCTGTCTGCGAGTGTGTTTTTTCAGGAATTCCTCCTAAAGAGTAAGAGCTAAGGCCACCAAATTTGGTATGCAGCTTCCTTTTCTCCTAAATTAAAGCAAAGTCAGGGTTTGGTTGTGCCAGGACAACTGGAAAACCCAGGAAAATTACTGTTTTCCATAACATGCAAAGGAAAGGGCTGCTGTTCAGAGGGATGTGATATGAGAGTGGCTTGTAGGGGCACTAAGCTCACAGCAGGGCTGGGGCTCTGCCATCTTGCCTGCCAGTGCCAGCACACTAGGTAAGCAGCTCCTTTTCCCAAATCCTTTCCTCCCCACTGATCCTTGGCTGCAGGGGCAGATGACCATTTTGCGGGGCCCAGGGCAGCACAATTTTGCGGGGCCCCCCTTTGCCACGGCGCATGCGCGGGGCTTTTTGAAGCGCGGGGCCCGGGGCGGCCGCCCCGGTCGCCCTGCCCTATATCCGCCCCTGCTTGGCTGCAGCACTGGGGAGAGGGAGGGAGAAAAAAAGCTCTGGCAGCCAGCAGAGAGGGGATGGAAGGAGAGAAAATGCCGCTGAAAGCCGGGGAAGGGGGATGGCTGTGGGAGACAGAAAATACCTCTGGCTGCCAAGGGGGTTTTGGGGGAGAGAAAACGCCTCTGGTGCTGGGGGGGGGGGGAGAAAATGCCCCTGTTGGCCAGGAGGGGAGGCTTGAGGGAGAGAGATAACACCCCCTAGTGGTTGGGGAGACAAAATGTCCCAGGAAGCAGGGGGGATGCTGGGAGGAGAGAAAATGCCCCTGGCAACTGGGAGGCTGGTTAGAGGGAAAGAAAAGGCCTATACCAGATCGGACCTCCTGCCCTAAGCTCCTCCTCACTCCCCAACCTTCACTGACCCTCCACCCCTGCACCCCAGACTCCTGTACTCCTTCCCTCCACATCCCTGCCCTGACTCCTGCACCTCTCACACTGCCAGCCCCCTACCCTGAAGGATGGGGCAACACCATATAAGCCTGCTAGTTAGGCAATAAAATGAGATTCTCTGCTTTCATTTTAAAAAGTTGTAAGGTTCTAGTGCTCATGGATATAGAGAAAAGTTTGAATATGTGTGTCCCCTCCAAAAAAAGCCATTCCAATACCAGGAGATAAATGAAAAGAACACCATATTTACTGTTTAAAAAAGCTCGTATTTGAAGCCAATTGCATAATTTTGGGGGCTTGACTTGTGAGTTTTGAATTTTTAGAGTTGTCAATACTGGAATCCATCAGTTGCAATGCTGGATTCCCCACCAGTGAAGGCAGTAGCAGTTGCAATTGCTAAACATCGCTCAAAATGCCTCGGAATGCTATGGTAATCAATTGGCTCCACTCTTAGGGGACCACACAGCTGGCAACTTTACATCCCTTTTGGACCACTGGAGCAGAGCAAAGGGACTGAAGCATGGGCCAATATATTCAAAATTTAAGAAGCGTTAATAAAATGTAACAAATTTAATCAAAATGGAATAGGCAAATGCATCACTGAGCAGTAAACTCATATACAGTAGTAGTTTTTTTAGGATTTGCCAATTTTACCTATGATAAGTATCAGCAATATTCTTTGCTATTTCCCTATATTTACTATAGGAAATCCCTTGAATAATGCAAATACTGAGATCATCTAACTGCAGACACTTAATTGCTTAAGGTCTACTACTGCAATCCTCCTGTTATATGAACACAATTTTGTCATTACTAATGTTAACTATGGGTCACTTAACTATAAGACTTTAGCAATGTCAATTAAACTCTATGACCTTCAACATAACAGTACAAGCAAACTTAATTCAAAAATTAACAAATATAATTCCTTTAGTCACTTCAATACTTATTTGATCTAAAACTAATCTTTCTAGATAATTAAAACAACGGTCAATGTCCTAAAGACAGTTTCCTGATATATTAAAGTAGCAGTCCTAAAGTCATTGTAAATTATTTAAATTGTTGTAATCTTCCCATATTAGTAAGGATTAATCATAGGAATTTGTTCAAATAAGTTGCTATCTGTGCGTATTATAATCAAATATTTGACAATACCATCATTCTTAATTGTAAAAGCTCGAGATATTCTTATAGCATTTAAAACAAAACCTTGTGTGATAGTACAATTACTCAGGTAAGTTTATGACAAGTGAGTTTGACTATTAATTAGTTTACATCAGTATGTAATTTAGATTTCCTTCAGTCTCAGCTCATTTTACACATTATAGCTGGAGCTTCTAGCTATGGAACTTCATTTCAAGACAGAATTGTGTCTGCAGTTTTAATGTGATGGACTTCTATTAGAAGAAAGATAGTTTTAAAATGCCCATTGCTAATAGGTCATTTGATGTTACCACATGACACTTTTAAAGGAGGTCTTCCAACAAGGTCCTGCAATCTCTCTGATATTTTATGTACAATGTTATTTAGCTCAAAGTGGAAGCAGACACACACATCCTTGCTTTGTGAAATGTCTGGTGTCTGGTCTTACAATATCCACCTTCTCTGCAGTTTTTGCAAATAAACAAATTTGGATTAATGAGCCTGAAAAACATATTTTGTACATCATGGCCAAGAATGTAAAAAATGGCAACACCGGTCCATTTTTTGGTACCAAATCTGAGCTACCTTTACAAGGGCTTGAGTTTCAAAGAGTCTATGCTCAGCACTTTCTGAAAAACAGACAACTTTATGTAGCTCTCATTTTGGACACCCAAAATCATTAGTTACTTTTTTTGGTCCATGTATCTGTTGTCCAAAAAGTAAACATAATTTAATATTGGGGTTTATGAGAATACACTTTCTGTTCAATAATCCCTCTCTGAGCTATTTTCCTCTCTACCCATTTTCCTCTGAATTGTAGTCAGGTAATGTTGTGTTTACTTCTTTTATTTCCTTCTTTGGTTAATTTTGTTGCAACGTTATGATTTCCCTGGATAAACAAGTAATATTTAGTCTCTATTATGAATAACACACAAAATGTAATATTCAGAAGTACATTAAATGTCAATTAATTATCTTATATTGTCTTTACAATATATATATTTAATAATGTAATTTATTAACAGCTTTTGCATTATAATATTTAATTGGAAACAACTTCTTCATTCCTCCCTTTGAGTGACTCCTGAGAATAAAGCTATTTTGTGATTTTTACAAAAAAAATACACTAATATGTTGGATGATATTTGGAATTACAAGTTTATTGACATTTTAATAGCAAATCAATTACCTCTCTCTCATAACATTTCAATACTCCTAATGATTATTTTTGCGTTTTAAAAGTATTGTTTCATGTGTTAGCAAAGTGCCAATAATATGCTAGACCAATACTTTCATATTTCAGTGCCTAACAAGGGCTTCCGAATCCACATCTAATAACTTAAAGCAGGGGTTCCCAAACTTTTTGACACGGGGACAAGTAAATCCATTCACGAGCTTTTGGAGGACTGGTAACATTAATTTGCATATTTGCATATTCATTAAGCAAATGATGAATATTCAAATGAGTTCCCAGTGCCAACTTTAGCAAAGCTTTTGATACGGTCACTCACAATATTCTTGCCAGCAAGTTAAGGGAATATGGATTGGATAAATGGGCTGTAAGATGGATAGAAAACTGGCTACACCAGGGTTTCCCAAACTTTTTACTTTAGTTGGAACCCGGGTTTGGTTTTTTTTCAGTACTGTTTTTTGCAGCCCAAAAATATAAACTCATATAGAAAAAGAATTAAAAATGAATAAATTTTCAGTATTTCACCCAGCTGCATCCTCCGCCCAGCCTGGGCCAGGACTTGGGGGACCCGGCGCCGCATGGGCACTCCAGGAGGCAGGAGCAGGAGCAGATTGGGGGTAGGGTACCTGGCTAGGAGGGAGGGTGCAAGAAGGGGTAGGCTTGACAGGTGTCCGGTTTTGTACCCGACAGTCTGGTATTTTCTAATTAGGTAAGTTTTATTATAATTAGGTGTATCAGTCCGTAGCTGCGAACTGCCTGGCTGGTAGATGTGTGCTCACGCTGTGTGAGTGTGTCTACCAGCCAGGCAGTTCACAACTACTCGAGGGAGGGTATGGGGGGGAGGGCGGCAAAATGGAATCCCCAGGGCCAGACTCACTCGTGTGCCCGGGTCTGCAGGTGTCCGGGTCAGTCCCGCTTCCCGCCGGCCAATTCGCTCCACTCCCCTCCCCCCCTCCCGGCTTCTCCTCCTGATCTCCCCTGGCCATCCCCGCTGCCCGCGTCCAGCCCTGCTTCCAGTGGCTGGTTCTCCCGTCCTCCTCCTCATGATCTCCCCCATCCAGCCCCTCCCCACCCCGTCCGCTGGCCAGCCCGCTGCCCCCATCCAGCCCTGCTTCCGGAGGCTGGTTCTCCCGTCCTCCTCCTCCCGATCTCCCCTGGCCAGCTCCCCCTCCCCCCGTCAAGCCCTGCTTCCGCCGCCCGCCCACCCCCATCTCCGCTGGACAGCCCCACTGCCCCCAACCTTGCTTCCGCCGGCTGCCCGTCCCTGATTTCTGCCAGACAGCCCCGCTGGCCCAAACCCTGCTTCCTGGCGGCCGGTTTCCCCCACACACACACCTCCTCCTGCCCCACTCCGCCCCCCTCCCAGCAGCCACGCTGAGGCCTGGTATTTTTTTCCCGTGGCCTGATACCGGGCCGCGGGCCCATAGTTGGGAAACACTGACTGAAAGAATAATGGCCTGATTTCTTTAAAGCATCTAAATCCTTTCAGAAACTTACTAAATTATTTCCATTAATATTATTCTGTTAATAGATTATTCTGTTTATAGATTAATTGTATATTACATAAAAGATGTTTCCTTTTATTTCTTTATTAATGTCACTCAATACAATACAGTTTATGTGAACCCACATTTTTTCTGTTCTTGCTATTGATTTTTCTTACCTCTTCAACTCTCTTTGAGGCTCCATCATATGGGTAGAATGGGATAAGTAAGCAAATGCAGTGGTCCTTTCCTGGATTGCAGTGTGTTGTCACATGGAGTTGAAAGAGAAGGATATGGGTAGGAAAATGGCTGAAGTGTGATGCGTTCTGTTAAAAGTGGAAAATGTAAGAGATTCATAAATTTTAAGGCCAAAAAATAATTAAATCTAATCTGACCTGCTGTAGAACACAGGCCATAAAATTTTATCTTTACATTTATTCATATAGTTTGAAACCCACTATCCTGGGATGTGCATTCCAATGGTTAATCACATTCATGGTTAAACTGTGTTCCTTACTGAATTTCTCTAGTATTAGCCCTTGGTTAACAACAGGCCCTATCAAATTCACAGCCACGAAAAATTTGTAATGGACTGTGAAATCTGCCCTCCCTCTATGAAATCTGGTCTTTTATGTGTTTTTACCCTTTACTACACAGATTTCATGAGGAGATCAGTGTTTCTCAAACTGGGGGTCCTGACCCAAAAGGGAGTTGCATGGGATCACAAGTTTATTTTAGCGTGTTGCACTATTGCCATCTTACTTCTGTACAGCTTGCAGAGCGGGGGTGGCTGGAGAATGGAGGCTATTAGCTAGGTACCCAGCTCTAAAGGCAGTGCCCCACCAGCAGCAGTGCAGAAGTAAGGGCAGCCAGGGCCGGCCCGAGGTATTCTGGCGCCCCGGGCACCGGCGCGCGGCACCGCCCCCGGGCGCACGGCGCATGCGCGGGCCTGCCCGTGGGGAGCGGGCCCGCCCCCCTATGGTGCACAGGCCCGCCCCCGGGGCACACGGCGCATGCGCGGCCCGGCTATGGCCGCTGGCGCGCAGCCCAGGGCCCACCCCTAGGGCACACGACGCAAGTGCAGCCCAGTCCGGCCCGGCCGTCACTGCTGGCATGCGCACCGGGCCCTGCAGCCGTGGGGGGAAGGGCGTTGCTGGCCGGCGCCGTGGGGATGCAGGCAGGCCGGCGCTGCGGGAGCCGGGCGCGCGGCGCCTGATAGCAACTGTAAGGGATGCCGCACACCCCTTACAGCTGCCATCAGGCACCCCCCATCAGTTGGCGCCCTGGGCAGCTGCCCGGCTCGCCCACCGCTTTAGTCCGGCCCTGAGGGCAGCAATATCATACCATGCCATCCTTACTTCTGTGCTGCTGCCATTAAAGCTTGGCAGCTAGAGAGTGGTGACTGTTGGCTGGGCATTCCGTTCTGAAGGTGGCAATATGATACCATGCCATGTTTACTTTTGCACTGCTGCTGGCCTTCAAAGCTGGGCTTCCAACCAGTAGCTGCCAATCTGCAACTGCCCAGCTTTGAAGCCATCATCAACACTAGTAGCAGCACAAAAGTAAGAGTAACTGTACCACAACCCCTCCATACAATAACCTTGTAAGTCTCCCTTAAGATAGCCACTCTTCCCACAGTCTTTGCAGATAAACACATTTGGATCAAAGAACCTGAAAAGTATATTTTATACATCATACATCATACATCATAGCCTATTTTTTTTAATTTGGTAACTGTAGTGCCCTACAATTAGAACACCATGACATTTCAGTTTTAAATAGCTGAACTCATGAAATTTACTATTTTTTAAATCCTATCTCTGACTAAAATGGACTGTGAATTTGGTGAGGCCTTAGTTAAAAGTTTTAAGCCATTTGTCCTGGTTATAATTTTCTTGAGTAGATTAATATCTGGTATTTTCTCCCCATGAAGGTACGTATCCATTGTAACTATATCACCTCTCAGTCTTCTTTTTGAGAAACTAAATAAATTGCACTCCCTAACTCTCTCGCTGTACGGCATTTTTAAAGTCCTTGACTCATTTTTAAGGCTTTTCTGTGCACTCTCTCCAACTTTTCACGTCCTTTAAGCATGGTTTGTCTTCCTTTTCTCCACACAAAAAGTCTTCCACGTGAAAAGGAAATGGCAGGTTTATTTCTAGTTATGCTAAAGTTAAAGGACGGAGAACACAATGACAATTTAAAGAAGCAAATACAAGAACTGAAGAGATGACTTGAGAAGCAAAGTTATTTTTAAATTCTTTCTAACTGTACTGATATATTTTTTAAAAATTGTTTCCAAGCAAAATACTCACACTCTTACTTTTTATCTTTAAACAGAATTCTCAATATCTTCTAGCACAATGTCTAAACAGTTCCTCTTAACATGAACAAATATTTTCAGTGTTTATGTATTCACAGTAAAGAGAGTGTTTCTGTCTTCCCAGCCCTCTTCCTTCCTCAGCCCTCATCCCAGACTCACTCTCGCACTGCAGGAGCTCTATCTTCCTTTGTTTCTAAATAAATTATCACATGACAGCTACAAACAGACAACAGCAGCAGCTGCAGTTTACACAGCCCACTAACATGTCAAGACATCTCAAGGTGCTATGCAGAAGGCAGAGTCTTTTAATACAACAATCTGGAGTGCAAAGCTAATGACTGAAAGCAAGAGAAAACATATGTGTGTCTTCTTTCCTGAAAGAAAGGATGGCAGTATCCCAGGCAGGAAGGAAGGGCTCGATGGCTGAAGCAAGTAGTGTTTTGACATACGGCAGGTTTATTCAACTGGAGTTGGGGGTCCAACTGTAAATTCAAAGAAAGGACCACCTTGGTGGAATTATTGAATACCCTAAAGAGCATTAAGCAACAAATCTCTTTTGGTTTCCTTAAGTTGTTAAGTAATGTCTGGCTTACCCAAATCTCCAAAGCAGAATTATTTCTTCACAGGTAAAACTGATTGAATGGAGAGTAATTATTCTGCTATCATCCAATCTTTTTTTTGTTTAAGTAGAACTACAATGAAACATGGAGAGAGAAAAAGGGCTAGGCCAGTTAGCCAAACTGCACAACAGGAAAAATAGAAAAGATGAAAACTCTCTTTAGGAAGACAATTCGTTTTAGTACTACTTTGCACAAACACTAATACAAAAATGCTAATACAACATGCAGTACTCTCACAAACACCTTGTCCCTTAAAAAAAAATCTTACATATAAGCTTGTCAGGGCTGTTCCCCACTCTTGCACTCTGAGTGCAGAAGGTGGGGGCCCAGAAGAGACCTTAAAAATACTTTGCCTCTATAGACGCTTAAAAGCTTCCTAAGGTCACAGATCCCCTAGCCTTGGGAGGTAGCTGCCACCACCAAGTGAAACAAAAGAAACCCCTTTCTTCGTGAACCTAGGAAGAAAGCACTTGGACTGCTTCCAGATGAGTACTCCCAAGCTATTTTACAAGAGAGCTTGGGGAAAAAACAAGGAAAAACTGCAGTCTCTGGTAACTGAATTCTCAGTCGTAGGCATGCATACACATACAGAGCTCTTGTTTCTTTCCAGGACACAAGAATCAAATCATCGCCTTAAAAAAGGTGATTTTATTAACAAAACAAAACTTGATAAAGTGTTCTTGGTTTCTAGGTGTTACAGAGTAATTCAGAAAAGAACAGATCAAAACCACAAAGAACCACACAAAGAACCATAGCTCTTTGGGATGTAGCTTATATGATGAGTGTGGGAGGGAAGGCATGGAATCACACAGAGAAGTTTAACCAAACAACCAAAACAAAGAAAAATGCCCTGATCGTGACTAAATAAGCATTTTCCCTTATTTATTCATGATCCCTTCGTGGTTCAGTCCACTTCCATGCCCCTGAATTCCTTGGAGGTGTGGTAGTCCTGCCTGGATTTAAATCATTCTGGGTATGTCTACACTTGCTCCCTATTTCAAACTACGGATGCAAATGTAGGCAACCGAAATTGCTAATGAAGCAGGGATTTAAATATACCGCGCTTCATTAGCATGATCTCTCCGGCGCGTTACTCCTTTCAACAGCTGTTTTGAAAGTGAAAGTGCGCGCCGGGACGCGTTAGTTTGAACCAAACCCCTCAAAAAATGAGGAGTGACGTTAGTTCGAACCAAGGGGTTTGGTTCGAACTAACGTGTCCCGCTGCGCACTTTCACTTTCGAAACAGCTGTTGAGCGGAGTAACGCGCTGGCGAGATCATGCTAAAGAAGCGCAGGATATTTAAATCCCCGCTTCATTAGCAATTTCGGTCGCCTACATATGCATCCCTAGTTTGAAGTAGGGAGCAAGTGTAGATGTACCCTCTGTCTCCCAACTCCTGGCTTAACTCACACACAAAGAAAGCAGACAAGGTATCTATATACATTTCAAATTTCAGCACTGTATCCTGTTGGTTCTTCTGGCCCCCGTTAGCTACCTGAGTTTAACCCTTTAGTCCCTGGCTTCTGCCCAGTACTCCTCCTATCCATCAAAGCTAGTACATGAGCAGGGCTCTTAAAGCTAGTACATGAGCAGGGCTCCGGAGAGACTTGCTGGGCCTCTGGGCAAAGGGGCACAGGTCCTGGCTCCATGCCCCCAGATGGAGCAGGGACCTCAGGCAGAAAGGATGTGGTGGGGAGCTAGCCTTCACCCAACCAGCTCTTCAGGGGCACCTGGAGTACACTACACAGGGATCTGGTGGCAATTTAAAGGGCCCAGAGCTTCAGATGCTTCTGTAGCTGCAGTAACAATTAGAAACCTTGGGCCCTTTTACATTGCTGGGCCCTGCGGCAGCTGCCCCTTTTCTTCTCCCACCCCCATTGGTGGCTCTGTACATGTGCAAATGTTTCTAAGAGAGTCAGGGTGAGTGATATTTTTAATTGGATCAACTTCTGTTGGTGAAACAAGCTTTCAAGTTTACACAGGCTCTTCTTCATGCTATGTAAGCTTGAAAGCTTGTCTCTCTCACCGACAGACAAGGGTCTAATTAAAGATACTAGGATCAACAAGGCTTTAACAGCACTGCATGCAACAAATATTTCCAAGTTAGAAGCATTTTCCAACCTAGAATTTCTTCTATCACCTTTTCCTTCATATTCCTCCACATCCAGGAGTTTATCTAGATTTCCCCCCCCCCCTCCCTTTACTACTGTGAATGTATGCAGTGGAACTCTTGTTTTGAAGAGGGATTTATTTTTCATTCAAAAAACATAAGTGGAGTTTCCTTATAACAGGAGTAGGCCTAGCTGGCAAAAATAGTCTCTTTTCCTTTCACCACACATAAGGTCAGAGGGCTGTCCTGAGGGTTTTTTAGAGGTAGCTATCCTAGTCTGTTTCAGCCCAAACAAAAAGGAATCCAGTTTTGGCTCCCCAGGTGAACTATGAGTACAGCACCTCCCCCAATATTTGATATAGAGAAAAATGAGAAATCTAAAATGATTTTCTATTAACCCTAACACAATTATTCTTTATAGTGTAAACTGCCCATGACACTAAAAAGTTTTAACTGTTTTCAGTTTTAGACAGTGTTTCTGGTCAGTGCTATAAACAGTTGCATTTCAAGTTGCTAATATCTTTCTTCCAAAGGAACTGATTTTTGGGAAGTGATGAAAATTTTTATTCCTTGATACTGAATGAAGTCTGTTTCTGATTTGTAACCCTTTTGCATTGGGCCATAGTTTTGTGTAAACATTTAGAACTTTGTTTTTTGTGCTTTTTCTTTTTCAAAGTGGGCTGTAAGTTGTTTGAGAAAATTTTTGAAGCTATTTCATGTTCTGGCAGCATAGTAGACAGTCAAACAATTCTCTCTTTCAACATGGAAGAATGAAAATCTGTCTTTATGAATTTTTACTGTGAAAAGCTAAGCTCCCCACTAGCACTAGAAACTAGAAGAGCTAAGAGAATTTGAAGAGCAATGAAGATGTTAGGAAAGCTATCTGTGAGTCTGTGTTCAATTTTCTGAAAATTTTCAAGCAACTGTTTGAACTAAATTATAAAAACTAGAAAACAATAATAGTAAAGTAGAATAGTATTTATGTTAAACTAAAAGATAAATAAATCAAAATGATCAGTAAGAATGATTAAATGTGGAATAAATAATCCATGGAACAAGAAAAATTATGATTTTGCAATGCCACGGGTGAGTTACTGCATACGTGATGACATGATAGTAAAATAAATCTGGTAAATTTTAATATATTTTATCATTTCAGCATTCAGTTAAAGCTATTTAAAAATTAAACAAAGGGCCAGAATTTCTATTATTACCAAACATTAGTGGAATTAGAATGTAAGGAATGTATATGTTAATGGTATTGCTAACATGAGCTGTCGGGTGTGGTAAAATCTCTTACCAAATTTTTCAGGTCCAACACAAATTCTTCATGGACACAGCATCTTTGGGATCATGGCTCATAACACAGCAGAGCAGCTGTTGTGGGTCACTGACTGGTTGCGAGCAACACTGACTCAACTGTATGACTGGCCAACACTAGGCTACTAAGAATGACTAAACTGCCAAACCCCACCCCCCCAGACAGCACACCTAGGTGGTGCTCTTTTGAAGCTATGTCGTGATACATTTTAACTGTATTTACATACAGAGCCATGCCCCACAATGTGAACTAAATAATATAACAACTTCTGACATGGCAGTGATGCACTGTTTTTCAAGTACAGTATTTGATACTTTCATTTATAGGTTACCAGCACATTTAACCAGCATTGCTCGGGTTCCTAATGAGGGGCTCACAGGGAACGTTTTGACATGTGGGGGTGCAGAAGTCAGGGTTGAGGGGTAAAGGAGGATCTCTGGGCAGGGGGGTCTGAGTGTACATAGGGGGCAAGGCTGCTTGCTCTTCCCCTTCCTGTCCCTGTCAGGGAATGAGAGCAAAGTGCACAGCTCATCTACTCCCTGTAGCCCCCAGCCAAAGTGAAGAAATCAGCAAATTGTGCACGTTCCGCTCACTCCCTGACGAAGAGGAACAACCAGCAATGTTCCTGTATGAATCTGGGGGGTGGGAAGCATCAGTCCTCCCGCCCACTTTTTTCACTGTCTGGTGGTTCTGTCTCTTTTCCGTGTGTTTTTATGAGAAGCAATCCCATTCCAAGAATATCCCATTTGCCTGGCACAGCCAAGCTCTAGTTTGCCTATATGGTTGGGCTGTCCCTGAGAGCCTGTCTTCATAACATCATTTTCAAAGAGCACTGGCAAGAAGGATGTCGTAGTGAAATATGCTCATTTTGAATTTGAACATATGTAGAATGTGTATGCCCATGTGTAATATGGAGATAAACTCTAACCAGTAGTCTGACCTGTGCCTGGAATGTCAGTAGGGGAGAGGGAGAAAGTGGTTTCTCCATTCATAGAGTATCAGCTTTTGGACTGTATAATAAAATATTGGATTGGGACTTTGGAAGAGGGAGTCAAACACTAGCACTCCCTTGTAGGGGACATTTTGCTTTGATAGTGGCTCTGAAATCTGGTGATACTACACTGGACCCTTCATACACTGGGTGTCCCTAATCTGAGAACACCGTGGTATGGAGGAGAAAGTGGTTCTGAGTGCTGCCACTTTCCCTTCCCCCCGCAGCTGGGGGGGGGGGGAACAACAGCATGCAGAGTCACTTCCCCTAAGTGTGTGTGGGGGGGGGGAGTGCCTGGGAGCTCTGGGGGACATGGAATCACATGTGTCCCGAAAGCAGGGCACCAGGTAAGCACCCCATGCCCATCCCCCCTCATGCCCAGACCACATAGCAACTCCCCCTCCTCCCTGCCTGGCAAAATCTTTAATTTGGCATATCCTTTTTTCCCAGGGTTGCCAGATTAAAGAGGTTCAAGTGTATTGTGTTGAAGCCAATGGAGTAATACTCACAAATCATTCATCCCATATCTTTATTCCCATGGAGAACAGCTATAAAGTCATTCCAGTCCCTCTGTCCACCCAGCTAGGAGCAGCTGCAGCAGGAGGAGAAACAGATTCTCTCTTTCCTCAGGAACAAAAGACAGGAAGACCAGACTAACATCGCTACATCTCTATTACTTTTCCTCAGAAAGGTAGTGATAACTTCTCTTTTGGTCTGCCAAAAGAGAGAGGTGATAATTCCATTGGAATACAATCTGTAACACCTATCTAGCAGGTGATAATTGCTATCCAAGAGGATTAGCACAGTAAAATCTAGTAAAAACTGGAGGAAAGGTAAACCCATTTGCTTTATGCTGTATTACTTTCCTGTAAATCAGAGAACTTTCAGTTTAGGCTCCAATCCTTTACAGAGTGTTAGGTGAGAAGACCCCTGCTTCCAGGTGGCTCCCCACTGACTTTATTGGTGAAAGTGTGAAATGATAAAAGCAGGTTTCACTCTGTTTTCTACAAGGGAATTATGCTCCCTGGGAAACGGACTGTACCTAATTGTTGTGTGTTCCTAACTTTGAACACAAAATTAGCATTGCAAATATAGGCATGGATCCTGCAAACTGTTCCATGCACCATTGGTTGTAGATTAGTGTTCTCCAGAACCTATCTACTTTGCTAAATTATTCCCCTTTTCCATGCTACTCTCCCAGTAGTAACACTAGGAAGTGAAGAGCGTTGGAGAGATATAACAACGTAGTGAGAAAAACTGTACAAACTATAGAGTTTACTAAAGCCTGAACCTGCTAAGTCATCCTGGGCACCAGCTGGGAGACAAAATTGCCCTATTTACCCCCTTAGGCATGCCTTAAAACAGGATTGCACTTTTTAAAACAAGGTAGGACAGGAGCTTTAAAAAACTTCCTCTGTTTGCTTTTTTTTGTAAATCACAATAATCAATATTAATCTGGTGCTTGTTAGATAAGGAAATAATTCTATTGTGCTATCGTAGATCCCCAGTTGAATGCACAGCTGGAATGTAGATAAATCCCAAACGTACACAATTTGAGGTAGAATGTATAAATTCAGATTTTATACACTCCTGAAAAGCTTTCTTTACTGTGTGTAAGGTAACATATATTGTGTGTATATACTACATTGTATCTGGGGATCTCAAAGCAAATTACAAAGGGAACTAGGAAAAATGTGAATGGAGAGACTAAGACCCAGATTCATGAAGTATACAGGCTCCTAACTTCTATTGAAATCCATGTCCATTGAAATCAATGCACATTAGGAGCGTAAATATGTTTGTGGATCTGGGTCTAAGTGACTTGGCCTGAATCCTTATACTCAAATAACTCAATGACCTGGGCCCAGCATATCTAAAAGATTTCCTAAAATTTGGAATGGAGATCATATTGACAACTTCACTGTTCAGGACCAAAATCTCTACTACTAAGGTAGGGCTAAAGACAGCAGAACAAATTGTGAAAAAAATTAAGGACCATCACAATATACCTTACCACTTTCGACTCCACTTCTGCAACTGACTTCTGTCATGCACACATTGCAGGAAGGAACGAAGGAATCCCTCCCAAAAAAATACCCAACACACTTAATTCTACCCTTGAGGAGAGGATGAGAGTGTGAATGCATGACACATGACAATTATTTGTCACCTGTCTTAATGCACTCCTGAAAGCTGCTCAATTCTTAGTGAAACAAAAGGAAAAACTATGTAGCACTTTAAAGACTAACAAGATGGCTTAATAGGTGATGAGCTTTCGTGGGCCAGACCCACTTCCTCAGATCATATTCTGGAAGAGAATCCTTATACTCCAAAGGTATATATGGTCATGCCAATTCTCTTCCAGAATATGATCTGAGGAAGTGGGTCTGGCCCACGAAAGCTCAACACCTATTAAACCATCTTGTTAGTCTTTACAGTGCTACATAGTTTTTCCTTTTGTTTTAGCAAGATCAGACTAACACAGCTACCTCTCTATTTCAATTCTTAGTGGTGAGGCTAGTATAAGAAACTTACCTGGAATAGAATGCAACTTGCCCAAGGTTACATTGTGAACTCGTGACAGAGCTGGGAATAGACTCCATTCTTCTGATTTCCCAGCATGTTGCTATAACCATTAATCAACAATGCTGCCTCTATTGTAATATATATATATATATATATATATATATATATATAACTGTATTATTCAATGGAATAGAGATATTTTACATTTTTTATTTTGGAATGCTAACTGGAGTGAACTTTCTCAGTGCTATGTATTTCTGAAAAAAATGTTCTGAGCTACCAGCTACAAACAATTGACTATCAGAGAGTCAAAGAGCAGGCATATTTTTTCTGAATATACCACTAAAGCTATGACTTATATTGAATTCTTATATTCATTATTATAATGCTCTTGTCAACTTTAATATGAAACCAGCACATTTTCATTTGGACACATATATGGAAACTTAAAAAGCAAAGTTCACTGTTTTACTCTGTTTTCATAAACTCCTTTGATAACATATCTGATTCTGAACATTATCTATACAATAAAGGATATGGTAATCTGTATATGTAAATCTTTGCAATATAGGACCACAAACTGAAATGCTGAAATGGTAAAATGCTGAGGGGTGTGTTTTTCAAAAGTACCTGGTGTACACTGAAAAGTTACATTGGTGTAGTCAATGGCAATCAGAGATGTGAAAACCTCCCTTATCTCTGACATTGTTATGCCAACAAAACCCACATTGTAGATCCAGTGATGTCTCTAGAAGTGAGTTTCTCTTGGCAGAGCTAATATTAATCAGAGAGATGGAGTCACTATAATCCTTCTTGACCATATGGGCTGCATCGACATTTTGGGGCTATGTCAGAATAGTATTTGTAATGTACACACCATCAGATTCTTACATTACTCTGTAATGTAGAGACACTCAGATTCTTACATTACTTATATGCTTTGTTGAAGGAATTAAATGAGTAGAAGTAAACTAACTAACATAGGCCTTGATTCTGCAAACACAGATACATGGTTACTATTATGCACTGTAAGTACAGTAGACTTCCGATAATCCGGAACCTATGGGACCTAGGTGGTGCCGGATTATCAAATATGCCGGACTATCAGGAGGTACTATAAGCTGGTTTTATATATATACTGTATACATTATATACTGTATATAAAGTGTTCTTAACCCTTATTGTACATACTGTATACAGTATACTGTAATGTTTTAGTTTTTTTAAGCCTTTTTTACCCTTTTTGCTCAGTTCAGCTGCTGCTGCTGTTACCTTGTGACTCATTTTTTGCTGAAGCTCACTCACTAGGTTCTTGCCATTTTGATGCCAGACTATCAGGAGTGCCGGACTATTGGATGCCGGCCTATTGGAGTTTTACTGTAGTCCCATTGATTTGGGATTACAACAAATGTTAAGTATATGTTTCTTTGCAGGATGGAGGCTACAGCTACTACCTCTTTCTGAACAACATAATAAAATAAAAATAAATTAAAATGTATGGTGTTTATGAGGAGGGAGATGACTCACTTGATACCTGCCAACAGATATTGGCCACCTTGCCCCTCCCAACAGACATTTAAACAGGGTGATATAAGACTTTAATTATGCAGGTATAACTACTTTCAAGAATAGACAAAGTGATATCACTTCTCTAGTGTGGACCCAGTTATACTGATATTCAGGTGTTTTGTACTGGTCCATCGATTCCTGTATGGGAAAGGCAATAGCTTTCAAGTATGAAGTATAATGTAACACAGAACTTGAACCAGATTAAGTATATATTTGACAATTATCCTGGCATAACTTTCAGTTGTAAACCTGTCCTTAGTCGATATTGTCCCTTAAAACAAATTTGCAAAACAAATTAAAAGGCTGCAGTTTATTGCTTACTGATTTAGAGGATTTAAACTACTAATTGGTTTCCACAATTTGATAAAGCAGTTTTTGGTTGTGTTTACTTTTAGCTTATTAGAGCGTCTGCCTCCCCAGAATTATTAGTGCCGATTGTCAGATATGATGTCACCTTAACCTTAACCTAACAGTTACTCTTTTCCACACATCGCCATGCCAGCCGTGTAATTAACAGAAATGTGTGTTGTTCCACACATAAAATTCAGCATGTAACTGAATTAGTGTTTATCTTTGCAATAAAACCTGATTGCAAATGTGAGTTATGTCCATTAAAAACAGCTCTTTCTCAGGCCCCTATCCTGCATAGTGGGGTGCCTAGCATATAGAGTCCTTGGGGATCTACCCTTGCAGAGCAGTTTGTAGTGTCCAGGCCTCACTTCTGCTGATCTGTAAGGCTCTTTTACTATTTAGCAAATAATTATTTGTTACAGTGCCCCGCATATACAAGATAAGGTTGGGACAGATACTCCAGATTGTTGACTTGGAGAAATGTTGTAAGATTCAGGAAAATACTATTTTTCTGCCATTCATTATGTGAATTCTTTTATTCACATCATCTTATCCTTTTAAATCTGTGAACTACAATCTGCTGATGCAATGTTGCTCTACTACATTTTGTATAGACTACTTGTAGGACAGAGGACATGTTTTATTTCGTGCCAATGCAGGCATTTTATGCTGGGTTACATGTTTCTATTATGGATTTTTTGCTTTTGTTTCAGAAGAGATGCCTATCATAATCTGCTGAGTTTGAAAATCCAGAGTAGCTTTTTACACCAGTGAAAGTTGAATTCAGACAAAAAAGTTACTTGAGAAAAGATTAGTTCTACTGTGCTTATGACTTGCCTCTTGCAAGCCTGCAAAATAAAGTCCATGTGTTGATTTATTTCCTTTTTCAAGTCTCTATTATCCCTTGGCAGTGTTGCCAGTTCTCAGGATTTGACTGTGAACCTCACAATATTTGCTGTTTTGCTCAAAGTCCAACTCCCGAAAGTCACATTATCACTTGAAAATCTCAATTTTCATTTAAAACTAAAACTAACTTTCTATCCTATGGTTAACTTCTAAAGGCCCACAAACCAGCATGTAAATAAGAACTGAAACAGGTTTTTTTCTTACATTTCAAGAGTTTTAAATTAATGTCATGATTTCAGAGGGCTCACTCATAATTTCTGAATGTTTGGATTTCTTAATGCTGCCTTACAATAAGTCAATATTACTGGTAAGAAAGTTGCTGCTGCTGCAAACAGTAGGGTGTCTCTCAGCTTACTGCAATACAATTTAGCCCTTTTTCCTTAGCTATTTTGCCCTTTCCTTGTCTGCTGGATTCCCACTGAAGTTCTGTCTGAGTCCCATCTGATTTTGAGACTGCTCATCCCTAGAGCTCTCTGTAATTCTTTTTAGTTGCTGCAAAGCAAATTAGAAAATTATCCTACAGGATTCAGATTCACTTTAGGCGTTTTGTTGATCTTTCTCCCCTCCTTCTTCCTTCCACCAATGATGTCTGGAGAAGATATTGTGTTCCTTTACTGTTCTTGTCCGTCTTCACTCTTCAGTCATGTTTTGTAGAAAGAGATTCATGACATAACAGGACTGTAAGTTTCAGTTTTTACATGTTTTATTTTAATAACCTAAGATGTAGGTAAGACAGGTGAGGAATCTCTTTAAAATTAAAGGGGGGAGGCAGCTTAACTGTTCCTCTGTTATTTTAGAAATAATACCTTAGCTTACCACGTCTGCCTCATTTTTTTTATTTTAAAATGTTGAGTTTAGTATCTTTCTAAGTACTTCTTCTATTTTTACTGCTGTTATAAGTGAAAAAGCATCTCAGTAGAGCACTGTTAAAGTACCAAGCTTTCTAGATCTAAACTAAGCTACATCTGAGGGTAATTTGTTTGTTTTAGTTGTTGAAACATTATTTTATGTAGCATAAAGCTGGATTTACATTTAAATAAAAATATATGTTCACATTCTCATTTTCTATTAAGAAATAGTTACGCTCAGGTTCTGTACATTTATTTTACATTTCCATTTAACTTCACATTTTTATTTACTTCCTCCTCACTGGAAAAAAGCAAACTATAATTATTTCAGTATGCTATTATTATATAGTTTTAGTTCAAATGAGTGCATTCATCCAAATATAAGGGAAAAAACCCTAGGAGTCTGTGCCTAGGCCAGAGGTTAGCAAAGAATTTCATCATATGCCCAAAGTCCCTTCTTATTCAGCAAAACACTTAAGCATAAATTTAACAGGATGATTTATCAAGGTCTGTATCCAAATTTTTGTTTTGTTTTTGGTAAGAGGGTCTTATCCTTACCAGTTTCAGCTTCCATCTCCATGATGACAACAATTTACAAATCTGTTTCTCTAATAGCAATGTACAGCCTTTTATCATGTTTCCAACTCTCCCTGAAACCTGACTACAGATTTCCTGCCACCATCTCAAATTTGGTATGACCCCAAATGTGCTATTCAACTCACTTCCTAATGCCACTCCATTTCCTTCTTTGTCACCATTGATAACTCCGGAGACAAACCCATCTGCTAGGCTCACAATGTCTCTATCTCTCTTTCTTGCTAATATTTAGCCTTTGCTAAAAGTTAACATTGATTCCATTATGAGGTCAACAAAACTAGCCTCTTTATCATAACAGCAAAAGATCAGCCATTCAGAGTCAGACCAAAGATCCATCTATTTCAGTATTCTGTCTTCCAACAGAGGCCAATGCCAGGTGCTTTAGAGGGAATGAACCAAAAAGTGATCCAACCCTTATCACTAATTCCATGCTTCTGGCAAACAGAAGCAACATCTCTATCCATCCTAACAAATAACCATCGATGGACATATCCTCCATGAATTAATCTAGCACTTTTTTTGATCCTTGTTATAGTTGGCTTTCACAACATTCTCTGACAAAGGATCACACAGGTTGACTGTGTTTTGTGTGAAGAAACACTTCCTTTTGCTCATTTTGATCCTGCTGCCTATTCATTTCATTAGGTCTGTATCTAGACTACATCTCTCTTTCAACAGAGGGATGTAAATTAGACACTTGGAAAATGCAAATGAAGCGGGGATTTAAATATCCCATGCTTCATTTGCATAATTGTATCATGGCGCTCTTGTGAAAAAGCGCCATTTCGAAAGTAAAACCACGGTCTAGATGCGGTTCTTTCGAAAATGGTAGGTTTTTTTTGAAAGATCCTGTACTCCTCAAAAAAAATGAGGTTTACAGGATCTTTCAAAAAAGCCTGCCGTTTTTGAAAGAAC
The DNA here is from genome assembly GCA_019425775.1 of Rafetus swinhoei. Lineage (NCBI taxonomy): Eukaryota > Metazoa > Chordata > Testudines > Trionychidae > Rafetus > Rafetus swinhoei. The sequence continues at coordinate 163,952,340 of CM033424.1, forward strand.
TGCATCTAGACCACGGTTTTACTTTCGAAATGGAACTTGTTCAAAAGAGCACCATGATGCGATTATGCAAATGAAGCATGGGATATTTAAATCCTTGCTTCCCTTGCAATTTTGAAGTGTCTAATTTACATCCCTCTGTAGAAAGAGGGATGTAGTCTAGACACAGCCTAGGGGTCCTCACAATTCTTCTGTTATAAGGAGTAAATAGCAGTTCCTTGTTTACTTTTACTACACCAGTCATGATTTTACAGACCTCTATCACATTCCCCCTTAGTGATCTTTTTTCTATGCTGAAAAGTCCCTTTTTTATTAATCTTTACTGGTACAGAAGGTGTTCCATACCCCTAATCATTTTTCTTGCCCTTTTCTGAACTTTTACCAGTGCCAATATATCTTTTTTGAGATGAAGTGACCATATTTGCATGCAGTATTCAAGATATAGGCCTACCATGGATTTATAAAGAGGCAATATTATATTTTCTGGCTTATTATATATCCTTTTCTTGATGATTCCCAAAATTGTTAGGGTTTTTTTTGTTTTGTTTTTGTTTTTGACTGCTGCTGTACATTGAGTGGATATTTTCTGAGAACTTTTCACAATGACTCCAAGCTATCTTAAGAGGTAGCAGCTAATTTAGACCCCCACCATTTTATATATATATAAAATGGTGGGGGTCTAAATTATAATTATAAACTATAATTATATAATTCAGATTATGTTTTCCAATGTGCATTACTTAGTATTTATTAACATTGAAATGTATCTGCCATTTGGTTGTCTAGTCACCCACTTCTGTAACTCTTCACAGTCTGCCTTAGCCTTAACTATCATGAGTAGTTTTGTATCATTTTGCAGATTTTCCCACCTCACTGTTCACTCAATTTTCCAGATCATTTGAATATGAATATGTTGAATAGGACTTGTCCCAGCACAGATCCCTGGGGTGACACCATAATTTACTTCTTTCCATTCTGAAACTTGATCATTTATTTCTATCCTTTGTTTCCTAACTTTTAACCAGTTTCTGATCCATGAGAGGACTTTACCTCTTGCCGTAGCTTACTTAGTTTACGAAACTTTGGTGAGGGATCTTGTGAAAGGCTTTCTCAAGAAGCTTTTTGCAGAAGAGATCTTCTGCAAAAACTTGAGATGTGGACGCACTTTTGCACAAGAAAAGCGCATCACAAAAGTGCGTCCACACTGCATGGGCGCAAGAAAGCTCTGATTGCCATTAACAGACTGGCCATCAGAGCACCTGTGCTTTTTCTGATAGGCTCTTTTTGCACAAGAAACCCCTGTGGAGCATCCACACATGTTTTTTGCGCAAGAGCTGTAGTGCAAAAAGGAGTTATTCCTCCTGGGGAGAGGAATACCTCTACCGTCAAAAGCCCTCTGTCCTGTCGATTTACTGTATTTTTTCTTCCACAAAAACGCACTTGAGGTGTAGACGCTCTGCTATTTTTTGTGGAAAAATGGCTGTTTTTGCACAAAAACCTTGTAGTGTAGACATAGCCTAAGTACACCACATCCACTGGATCCCCCTTGTCCACGTGCTGGTTGACCCACTCAAAGAATTCTAGTAGATGGGTGAGCTATGTTTTGCCTTTACAAAAACCATGTTGATTCTTCCCCAACAAATCCTGTTCATCTATGAGTCTGATAATTCTCTTCTTTACTATAGTTTCAACCACTTTGCCAAGTATTTAAGTTAGTCTTATTGTCCTGTACACGCCAGCTTCACCTTTGGAACTTAAAAAAAAAAATAGGCATCACATTAGCTATTCTCCAGTCATCTGGTACAGAAGCTTATTTAAATGATAAGTTAGGTATGGCAATTAGTAGTTCTGCAATTTCCCATTTGAGTTTCTTCGGAACTCTTGGGTGAATACCATATGGTCATGGTGATATTGTTAAATTCACTTCTTGTTAAATTTGTTCCAAAACCGCTTGAAATGACATGTCAAACTGAGATAGTTCCTCAGATTTGTCACCTAAAAAGAAGGGCTCATGTTTGAAAATCTCCCTCACATCCTCAGCCTTGAAAGCCAATGTAAATAATTCATTTACTTGCTCCACAATGGCCTTATTGTCCTTCACTGCTCCTTTTGCATCTCAATTGCCAGTGGACTGATGAGTTGTTTTAGCAGGCTTCCTGCTTCTTAATTACTTTCAAAAAATGATTACTTTTTCTGGTTTTGGCTAGCGGGTCTTCAAATTCCTTTTTATCACCCCTATAAAACCCAAAACAGGTTACAATTTATAAATTCAAAATTTTGCAATTCAAAAATTGAGCAGGAAAATTATTTTGGAGGGAAAAATTAAAAATAAATATGTGATATCATCTGTTAAGTCATCTGTCACCTCATTTTCAGTAATCCTCTTTCTCCCTTCATCTCCTGAAATCTCACCTCTCCTTCTCCAGCCTTCCCAAGAGAAGCGATCTTCTCTTTCCTCTTTTGGTCATGTCATCCCCTCACTAGCTTCCTTTACTTTATAATATTCAGGTTACTCACTCTCTTCTGCAGGGTCCTGGTCAATCTCACTTCTGCCATTTCCTCCAATAACTCCTCTAAGTCATTTCTTCTTATTGATTACTTCACTTCCAGTTCCACTTTTGTTTTTTAATCTTCATTATTATTGATTAATATAATTGTAATTCATATTACAATAGCACCTAGGAAATGCAATCATGGACCAGGATCCTATCATGCTAGGCGCTTCACAAACACAGTACAAAAAGATGGTTCAACTGATTATTTATAGAACTATTTTGTGTACCTTCAAATGTTGTTTTAATGCTCATAGTTATATAATCTGTGGGATGCCATGGGACTGATTGTCTTCCAATGCAATGTATGAAATTGTACTGTTGGTTTATATTTGATTTCTTGTTTAACTATAGTTAAAATTAAAACTTTGTTTAGGATATTTACATAGGCCTGTAACCCTGTATTTTAGGAGAACATAAATGAAATTAGGCTCTTAATGTACTAAAGGCAGGCTTCTGAAAAGTTTACTTAAGAATTTATTTAACTTGAAGTGAAATATACTTTTGTCCTTTCAGAAGTTTTGAGAGGAGGATAAATATACAACTCCATGATATCATTTTTACAGTCACTAACAACTACATTTTAAGTTAGTCTCATATTATTTTAAACAAATTAGTGTTTGAATTTCCTTTGAGATCATTGTGTTTTACTATGGAAAATTATAGAGTTCAGAGCTTATTAAAAGAATCATGGAGTTCACTCACCAGAGTGGCACCTCTTGCCGGCCATCTTGGAAATTATCTCTCTCAGCCAGTGGTCTCTCCTCTGGTAGTGCTCTCCTATCATTGCCTCTGCTTGCAGATCCACCTCAATCCAAATCCCACAGCATCCTTTTCTTGATGATAGCCTAGACACTTCCCTAGTGGCAAATGGTATGGACCCAGGTCAGCCCTCTACTCCAGGTCTTAACTCAGAAACCCTCTATCTAGCAGCTTCCCACAACCCCTCTTTATCTTTCCTACCAGTGCTGCTTTAATTCCCTATACCACTTCCCTACAACCCCAGGAGTTTCTTCACCCTCTTCTCAGGGCCTGGAGCCTGCAAATCCTAGCAGCCATCCAGGAGAAATCTCTAGCTCAGTAGTTCTCAACCAAGGTACGCATACCCCCTGCTAGTATGCAGTGGTCTTCCAGGGGATACATCCCCTTATAGATAGTTACCTTGTTTTACATCAGACTACATAAAATGTACCTGCTAAGTCAGTAGCACAAACTAAAATTTCAAATTTCAATGACTTGTTTATACTGCTCCATATATACTTTGCATTGAAATGTAAGTAAATGTTTATAATCTGGTTGAGCTCTTTTATAATTACATGGAAAAATGAGACAGTAGGCAATTTTTCAGTAATAATGTGCTATGACACTTTTGTATTTTTATGTCTGATTTTGAAATCAAGTAATTTTAAGCGAGGTGAAACTTTTGGGCATGCAAGACAAATCAGACTCCTGAAAGGTCTGGAATGGCTACGAGATGTGGCTTTAACTGACAAAGTCTGTGACAGAAGCTGTTATGTCCAAGGTATAGCCACCTTACAGCCTTTTAAAAACCTAGTCCTCCCTCTTTGGGCTCCCTGCAGCAATTGATCCTTCTCTACTCTGCAACTCCCTTTTATGTAAGCCCCACTGGACCCTGATTAACTGCTCCATGCAGCTGCTCTCTGACCGGCCACTTCCTAGGCTGCTTTGAACTCATTCCTTACTGGTATGGGGGATGAATACTGCACCACAGAACTTTACATTAACTCAGTCATATTCCAAGCATTTTTGGAATGTAAAACTATATGTCAAATAGACCCATTTTTTAAAATATCACAATTAGCATACTTTCATAATCTAGTCAGGTTTGTTTTGACCTAGTCTGGCCAATTTCTTTTTAGCACAGTGGTAGGGCTGTTAAGGAAATTATTCTTCTTCCTCCTTCCCCCATGGAATAAATGTTTTCATTTTCAATAATATCTCTCTCAGAAATTTTTCCACTTGATTTTTTTTTTAATTTTCAAGTTTGACAGTAACTTACTATATTTCTCCTAAAGTAGAATTTTCCCAAAGATATTTCCACTGAATTGAAAAAATCTATTTCCGTAAAATATTTTTGGCAAAAAAATAAACTCTTTCAGTACAGTGGTTCAGTAAATTACTATACGTTCTTTGACAATGTAACAAAAAATATATGAAAAGCAGTTACTCAAGTAGAGCAACAATATTGTCAGCTAACATTTATCACTGTCCTTTGAGGCTGGGATTTCCAATGGAGTACGTACTTCTAAGTCACTTAGGCATTTTCAAAAATCCTCTCTTTTATTTTTGGGGATCTTCAGTTCTATTTGAGTTTTCAAAATGATTATAAAAATCTGATCACCATCATGAATTAAAAGCCTGCAACTCTTGGTATCACAGATACACACCAGTAATGAGAGCTTGAGGCACAAGATACATTCCAATGGCTCTGCAGATGCCATTGTCAAGGATCTCAATGACAGGAGCTACAGAAAGGCAGACTGGAGCATGGCCAAGGGCCCAGAAGTCATGGTGTGTATCTTCATGCACATTTGCTCCCTAATCCAGCAATGATTACATGCCGATTGTTCCTATTCCATGGTGATGTTCCACTTAATCATTCACATAGTCCAGCTGAAGTCTTTTGGCAAAATTCAACTTAAGACTATGTGTTTTCACCTTCATGATGAAATACACAGATACATATACATGCTTAATATCCCCGCTTTATCCTTTCTGCTATTCTTATTTCTTCTAGATTTGATTTAAAGTTAAGCCCCTGGGCAAGAACGTTGTGGGATTACGATTCCTGTGGAAATTGCTTGTGCAATAGGGTTAGTCTTCACTATAATACTAACTCAGCACTGCTGCGATTGAAGCAACAACGTCGATGTAGTGGGTCTGTTGAAGATGCGCTAAGTTGACAGGAGAGCAGTCTCCTGTTGTACTCCACCTCAACAAGATGCAGAAACCATGTCAACAGGAAAGCATCTGAGGTCAACATAGCATAGTGTAGACACTGCTTTAAGTTGATGTAAGTTATACTGATGTAATTACATTACTTATGTAACTTAACCAGTGTAACTAAGATTGATTTACAGCATTAGCGTACACCAGGCCTTAGAAGGTGTGTGCTGAGCAGACAACGGTCCAGGACACAGTTTTCAGTAAAAGAGTAGTAATGCTTCTCCCTTTCCTTCACTTGACAGAATTTGGCCTTTCATTTGCAAGAAGATTTTTAAAATTGCAGAAGCACAAAAGAGTCCCCCAAATGGCAAATTAGGTCAGCAGTGGTAGTTGTAGTATTTCCTGTGGCTGTAATGCAAATATGGACAACCCCATTTGAATAAAGTGTAGCAAAGATAAATTAAAGCTTCCCTTTCTAGTATTTTTTGCCAAATTGATGCCTGAAGGGAATTACTTCAGCTCTCATATGAAACCATCATATTGAAATGATTCATTATTGGCGGTATTGTAGTGGTGCTTAAAAGCACTAGGTATGCACCAGCGTGATCCCAGCCACAAAGTGCTAACAATTCTTGTGGAAATGCCAAGATGGCTGGTAAATCTTCAACCACAACATCACAAATACTCTGCTCTGAGACAATGAAAACAAGCACTTGCCCCAAATACATTTTAAATACAATTTTCCAGGTCTCCATGTTTAGTCAGAAACTGCAGAAAACCCTGGTGTCTAATTTGTCTCAGATAAGTGTGCTCTTTATGACAACCAAAGGCAGTTTTCAAAAATAAGGGGGGGAAAATCCTTACAGAATCAGTGAATGTCAGTCTCTTAAAAATGAAGTGCATTACGGCAAACATAAAAGAGCTTGCTGTAGTAAGACAAGCTGTAATGAGTTCAATGTGTTAGTATGCAAGTTATGAAGGATTTCTCTTCTTTAATACAACATTTTTCATTATCATTAGTCCTTGAGGTGTATGCCAGGCATTCGCTGCTGAATGTAAATGATGGAGAGCCTCTAAGAAAGATGGAATTGTGGCTTTTTCCCTCTCCTTTGAATTGTTTCACAACACAGTTTTGCATGGAGAAAAGTTATTTTTAAAACATCAGTATCACAGACAGGAGCTACACAGTTTTGTAGGATATCATAAGCTAGAGTCTCTACCAACTATAGATTGAAAAACAAACAACACATAAGCAAATTTCTTCCCGCAGTAGCTATGCTAGTTGCTTCTTAAATAATTACCATTTTAAAAAGGAGATTTAATGTAATTAAAGGCTTCGACTGGAGAGTTAGATGCAATAAAAGAAAATCTGTCAGGCTTTTGTAACTGACAAAAGCACATCAGAAAATGAGGGTGGAATTTTCCCTAGGAAATAGATGCTTCCATTAATATTTCAACAGAGAACTATTTGCATCAAAATGGGAAGGAGGGAACATGTCAAATCCTGCATTAGATAATGAGGTCAAGATTTTCAAACATCTATTGAGTTTTCTGTAGGAGTTGCTACATATATTTGAAAACCAGGGTATTTTCTTTAGGTGCCTATTTATGGACCTACTATCTTAACATTAGACATCCATTTTTAAAACTCTTGTCCTGGACATACTGTGAAACCTGCAGTAAGAAAATTTGCCACTAAGCAAACACTTCTCTTAAGCAACTACCTCAAGTATCCTCAATTATTTTCAGAACTTTAGATTATATATTTGGAAATCTTTGTTTTGATTTTGTAAAGTGTTCCTGAGGAGTGGGGAGTGGAGGGAATTAAATATCAAGTTCATGAGGTCAAACTCAATATAACGAAAGAAGTTAATTTTTTGCTGTAAATAGAACTACAAGGAGAAAATATGTTCCAAATATTGTCAATTTTTCCTTTTTGTTTTCTTTTTTCTTTTTCTTTTTTTGGTTAAATCAGAAGCATCAATACTTTTTTTCACCAGAAATAAAATTATTGGACAGCTGTACTTTTGAAGTATGTTACACGCTCCACACAAAATACAGTTTGATCACTTTCACTATCAATTATTAAGTGGCATTTTTTGTGGGATGCTTTGATTTTTGCTTATTAAGTTTCATAAGGTGGATTGCCAACAATGCTGAAGACCGTGTATGTGGATTTTTGTCTGACCAACATTTTCACTCTTGATATGAAATGTATTGACCAATACATTGTAAATGAAACTGCTTTTTAAAATTTTGGTTAATATTATCATTTTACAAAGCATGATATTACCTTGGATATCATACAACCCTTTCAAGAGGTCAGGCTGCTTTTTCTTTTCTTTTTCTGGTGACAGGCAGCCATGATCTGGTCTGAATCTAAATCAGATTCAAATGCTAGACAATATTGCAAACTGAGCACTTTGTGCTACTCAAGGCAACTCATTAATCTAACTATTAAGCACTGATATAGAAACTAGAATCCCTGAGTCCTTCTCCACATCAGAAATTTTTTTCTAAACTATCCTAGTATTGCTAATCATGTCATTTTACTTATATGTCACCTCTCCATCCATTCAGCTGATAGACTGGCTTTCATCTGCACCTGTGCAGAATCCAGCATCACAACAGGGCTCCATTTCAGCTAAGATTTCTGCACACAGTAAGAAAATATAATCAAGGTGTGTGTGGAATTTGCGTGGAGGCTTATTTTCATCATTTTAAAATTCTAGCCCTCATTTTAATTGAAATTTTGCAATCAGAAGGTTGACCAGCTATAAGTGCTTTACCTCAGCGGTCTCATGTGAGAGAAAACTATGCAACTATGTGAAGGAGTAGCAAGACATTCTAGCCTCCCTCCAGCAAAAGCACATCCCCAACTCTGCAGGAGCCAATAACATAAGAGCTGCCTGTTTGAATATGTTAGGGGCTTTCCCCACACCCTGATTTCAGCCCTCACCCTTGGCATGGGCAGGAGCAGATGAAGGTCCTCAAAAGTGGACCCTGAACCATGACCTTGTTTCTTGCACTTCCCCTGCCCCTGAAGCCCCATCCCTACACTACCTCTTACTCTGGAGTCCTCATCCCCATTCTGTTCCTTCTCTGAGTCCCCGTTCCATGCTGCTCTGTCCTCCAAAGCCCTTCACTGCCCTTCCCCCTACCCCAGAGGCCCCAGCCTCACCCTAAGACCTCACTCCCTTGTTTCCTCTTCTTCTAAGGCTCGGCCTCCTCCTCACTCCTCACATTGCTCACCCTTAAGGCTGGTAAAACTTAGGGGCATAGCCCCCAGTCATCCCTTTTCTGGCACCTCTGTATACAGGCACCCCTACCCACATCATCCCAGCAGGGCCATGATGGAATTGCAGAAGTGAGAAACCCCCTCAGGTAAGATTAAAGGGCAGTTCATGCCACTTGAAGCTTTTGCTACAGCATCAGGCAGGTTACACGGCTCACATTCTCAGGCTTCTCTTTGCTAATACGGGGGCTAAAAATATTTGTTTCTTCCATGAAAGCTGATATTCTGATCTCATCATTTCAGTCAGGATTGGGTCCTACCCAGGCAGAGACCTGAAATGCCTTTACCATAATTTGGCTTTGGCGAGTAGGGTATCGCACCCAAATGTACCACAGTACCAAGGAAAATATGGAAGTGATGGTGGGGGGGGGGGTGGTTTGAAATATACAAATCGAAAATTTAAGCTGAATATCAGAGAAATACCTTGCCAGTAAAATCCATTAGCCTATGGAGTAATCTAAGAAAAGTGACCAGAATGCCATTTAAAACATCAATATGCGTATAAAGGAGAACTCCTGCAGTGACAGAGAGATGAACTACATGGGTGAACAGATCTTCACTATCTTTCTATTCAGTCATTCTAATTAGTTTGTCTAATGATGAGGCAGCTGAAAGATGTTACAATATTTAGGATCCTAAACACTCTGTGATGAATTTTTTAATTCAGTTAAACTAGAAAAGTAATTTGTGAAACATTTTGAGATCTCAGAGACAGCACTACATAAGAGCTGGGTATCATTTTGTTATATGCATGATAGATTATCCCAAAGGGAAGAAATATATTGTGATGACCTCAGAGCTGTCATAGCTAGCAAATTTCATCTCAAGAACTCTCCCATACCAGCTGATGCACTAGCTGTCTTTCTCCCTGAATCTAGCTGCTTTATAATAGTTTGGGAAGTTTTAGAACATCTTCAATTAAATAATACAAAAGCCTTTACGAGCAAGCCTACTGAGGAAAGCAATTCTTTCTTGAAATTGATCCAGGTAAATTTCAGGATAATGCTGAAACACAGCTTGCCGATTTTTAAGTACTCTTGAAACATACACAGAACACTGCCAACAAGGACACAGCAATGATCCCCTAAGAAAACACAGTATGAGTATATTGTGTTATAACAAAGACTAAAAAAAGAAGAGGCAGAAATTTGGAAATTTGTTATTTTCAGATGTTGGCCCCAGCTAGGCTGAATTCATGACACATTAGCATGTTTCTACCAAGAGACAAATTTGAATATTGTGTTATGGGGAAGGTATTAATGGCTGCCATCACGCAAGTCCTGGATAAACAATCAGAGTTGGTTAAAGCTGATGGGTGTGTTAAACTCTTTACTTTCAAGTTAAATAGTCAAACAAAAAAAGCAGTCATGTAGCACTTTAAAGACTAACAAGATAGTTTACTAGGTGGGGCTTTCGTGAGGCAGACCCACTTCTTCAGATCGTATTCTGAAAGTGAATTGCCATGACCATTATATAACAGAGGGATACAATGAAAAAAGTAAAAAAATTACCAACTGACAAATCAGCTACATAGAACAGAAGGGGAAGGGGGGAGTGACAAGGAAGGAGGAAATTGCTTACTGTAAGAGTCAATTAAGTGGCTAATCTGGGGTCACTAAGAATATAAAAAGGTGGGGAGGCTGTTTTGTAATGTAAAGATAATTATTGATTAAGGCCCATTCGCAAGGGGTTGAATTTTAGCATAAATAAGAGTTCTGAGGTCTCCCTCTAATCTGGTGTTAAAGTCTCTTTGTTGTAAGACTCATGTTGCCAGGTCTTTAAGGGAATGGCCAATTTGATTGAAATGCTGGCTGACAGGTTTGTGTGTGTGGAGATTTCTGATGTCTGATCTGTGAGCATTGATTCTTTGGCGAAGTGACTGACCAGTTTGTCCAATATACATCACAGAGGGGCATTGCTGGCACATGATGGCATATATCATATTGCTGGACATACAGGAATATGAGCCCTTCATCGTACAACTCACATGGTTAGGTCCAGTGATGGTGTCTCCAGAGTAACTATGTGGACAAAGCTGGCAACGGGGTTTGTTGCAAGGGAAAGTTGCAGGGTTAGTTTTAATGTGGTATGCCCTGTGGTTGTTAGTGAGAATCTTCCCGAGGTTAGGTGGTTATCTATAGGAGACTATGGGTTGTAGATTATTGATAATGCATTGGAGGGGTTTGAGTTGGGGGCTGTAGGTGATGACAAGTGGTGTTCTATTGTAGATTTTCTTGGGCCTATCTAGAAGTAGCTGGTTTCTGGGTATTCATCTGGCCCTTTCAATCTGTTTTTTTACTTCCCCTGGTGGGTAATTGAGTTTTACAAATGCTTGGTAGATATCTTGAAGGTTTTGGTCTCTGTCAGTGGGATTGGAGCAGATGCGGTTGTATCTAAGGGCTTGACTATAGATGGTGGATCATATGGTGTGTCCTGGATGGAAGTTGGAGGCATGTAAGTAAGTGTAGCAGTCAGTGGGCTTCCTGTAGAGAGTGGTATTGATTTTGCCATCAGTACTTTGTACTGTGGTGTCCAGGAAATGGATCTCTCGTGTCATGCCCCTTTATGTACATAGCTGAAAGCAATAGAAGCTGTTGCCCAAGGTAATGGGACATAGGACCAGGCCTAAGCAAGACATCAACCCAGGGATGCAGAGTTATGTCCCTGGGACTGTTTACAAAGGCAGGGTCTAAAAGAGTGTTTGGAAAACCATGTGTGAGTTAGATGCAGAAAGCAAGAGGAAAAGTAGGGAGAATAACTCTAAGCAGAAGCAAAAAGCCAAACTTTTTGGGCACAGAACTCATGGCAAGTAGGCCTGATGATTTCTGAGGAAGAAAGCTGCCCACTATCTAGACCATGCTAGACCTTGAATATTAGCTACCTGCTCAGCTCAAAGGGGAAAAAAGTATCTTAGAAGAGTTCTACCAGAAGAACAATTTGAAACAATGAGTGTCAAACAAGTATAAGAAGATATAAGTGGTAAAGTAGTGCAACTTGCACTAATTGGACATGAATATCTACCATATGCTGAAGACGCATGGCAGGAAAAGCAACTACTAGAAGGATGTGAGATTAAAGAAGAGCATAAAGGAAGCTATGCTAATCAGCTAATTTGTTATAAATGATTTGCTCATCTCTAATTTATATAGTCTGTTACATTTTTCTTTTTCCAGTAAATGAAAATATGGTCCAGCATGGTCAGTATTAATCAAAACTCCTTAAATAACAAAAAAGCTGAAAGCACAGCATTAAAATCACCTATTGTAATAAACGTTGGCTTCAAATGACTTTTCACTTTACAAAGCTATAGGAGCTGATCCTTTGCTATATTTTATGGGGATTTTAGAAATTTCTAATGTTGAGTCAAGCTATTTGGAACATGCAACCGCCTATACAATGCCACATACTCAAGAGTAATCTCTCCTTTTTACTGGCAGTTTGTACACAGGGCAGAGAAAAGCCAAAATCCCTTTCAAAGGCACAAAAAAAATCCATTTCAAGTTATCCTCTTTAGAAGCAGATAAAGGTGCTGAGAGAATCTCCTGTCTGCCTGACACCTGCTCAGTCCTCATTACCAAACGCTTTTTACTGTTCCAGACAGAAACGCACCACACACTGAACCACTCAGCTGCCTTTCTCACTGTAGCTTCTTCCTGCTTCCCTGTGTTTCAATGTACATACTGTTGCATATTGATATGCAGACACATCTGCCCTTAGAACTGTTCTCCCAAGAGACTTATGTTTGAACTGCAAGATGTGTATGCCAACCTGCCAACTGCATGAACCAGCTGTGTAATGATTATGAATTCCTCAATATATGCACTACAAGGAAATTGCATTAGTGTCTCAGTTCTGGGGCTACTAATCATAGCTTATGTCTACACTACAGGCTAGGTGCGTGAGATCCCAGCTTGTATCCACAATCTCAGTAGCCTGATGAACACTAGCATGAATATAAATAGTAATGTAGACATGAAAGCAAAGTCAGCAGCACCAGCATGGCTAAGCTTGCTGTTGTATATTTAGGCCAGCTAAATCATGCCACCTCACTCCAAGCTACTTCAGTTTATTATTTATATTCCTGCTAGCTCTCCTTGAGCTACAGCAAGTATGCTTGTCAATAAACAGGATCACACCAAAGACTGTATCTGAATCATTCCAAACAGAAACAACGCTGCTAGATTTTGAATATTGGCTACCTGCTCAGCTCAAAAGGAAAACCCTTAGTTCCTAGGGTAGACTTCTCCAAGAGTGGAAGCCAGGTGGCTTCAGAATTAATGAAAGAGATTAGAAAAAAGTCAAAGTACCTGGACAATTACTGTGAAACTTTTCCTTTTTAAAAAACTGTTCACTTAAGGCCCATTTCTGGAAGACATGGAAAATCCTTAACTCCCAATAACTTCAAAATAAGGGCTTTATCCCTTGAGGTGATGCATTCTTTCCCATTAACTTCAGAAGAGTTGAGGACACTAAAAACTTTGCAACATTGTACCTTTTTCATTGGTTAAAAATAATACAATACATTGGAAAAATGCTCCCATTTATATCTTGGTCTGGAGGGAAGTAACATTGCATTAACCCCATGGGAATAGACCTGAGCATTGTACAAAAGGAAAAGATAGCTAATTTATCACAGCAAACTGCCTACAGTACCACTGTGGCTGTAACTCAGCTCAGCACAGAGCAGTTGTGGTGACAGAAGATTACCTTGAGGAGAACTCATTCTATGCAGCTTGGTCCCCACCCAGGGTATCAGCAGATACCCATTCATGGCTTATATAAAGGCTGTGGACATGCAGCTAGCACTGGTCCCACCTGCAGAAGTGAAAATAGGGCCGACTCCTAACCAGCTGATTCTGCAGGATGCCTGAAGATTTACAATACCTGGCTTTGCCATTCAATTGGCTGTCTACCTTTGGCAAGAATTAACATTTGTGTATCCTGGTCCTTCTGTTTGGCACCACCAGAGGCACTGATGTGATGGGGCAGGAATTCAACAAAGGCTGTACAATTACAGGGGGTCTCCAGGCTTCTTCCATGTAGGGTAACACAGGAATGAGAACATGTGGTACCAGGTTTAAAGTGGGCAAGCATCACAAACTTTGTTTAGCCAGGGGATGTATACCTCCATGCTCATGCTGCTGGCTCACCCTTCACCATCTTATCACTGAGCACTAGATACATCTGAACAGTTTAAAAGAAGCTGCAGGAGTGAATGGAAACACTCTTAGGTTCCCTTTCCCCAGTATGCCAACCCCAAGGATCACTGTAGGTAATTCTTCCTCCATTTCTAAAGATTGTGGCATCTCATTCTCTCCCCCTTCCCCTCCCCTCCCCTGCCCCCACTTCTTTGACAGCTACGTGAAGTCATAGGACTGAAATGGAGACAATCTGGATCAACATATTAGCAGCATGCAAGTTACCCTGCTCTATGTCAGCTTTATACTGAAATTAAAAACACCATCTCCAGCTATTGCAATTCTTGTGGAGAGGGGTGAACAGCAGTTGTCTACAGCTGAACCCAGGCAAGAGTGAGGTGAGAAGAGGAAAGCACTTTGAAGAAATTGCTTTCTGTATCACCATCTCCCCTGCTCTGAGAGTCACAAGTCCACAAACTTAGTGGGTTTCTGGCTTCCTCACAGGTTTTGCCTCCTCAAAATCACCACAGTAGCAATCCAGCCAATGACAGGACCTTCTGACCAAAAGAGGCCTCCATTTTTTCCTGGGAAGAACTTTGGCTAAGGCCACATACGACTAATGCGTGAGCTCTGGCAAGCTTTTAGCAGGTATAGAGGCATTTTATTGTTTTTCAGTGTTTTCTGTAATGCTTTAACCTACAATAAACGTGCTTTTATTACAAAAGTTGTGAAGGAACTTGGGTCTGCTGATAATTACAGCTATTCACAATCTTCCAAGAGAAAGCAAAGCACCAACAACGGTTTATTTAGGCAGTCTGGTTTGCCCAGGAGATCACAGTATACCTAGGGAACTGTGCAGCCTGGCCACACCCTGGTCAGGAGGAAAAACATCTCCACCCAACAGAGATGATGATTAAGGAGTGGATAAGGATCCTGAGGAATTGCAGAGGAGACTACAGATGCAGTTACCCTGAACTGTGACATTCATCACAAAAGTTTCTCTTTGAGCTTTTCTGAAATGAAGTACCACTCACATACAAAATAATAACATAAAACAAACCCATAACTCTAGCATTTTCCTGTATCTTCTGAGAAGGCAAAAGAAGCAGAGAGAGAGAGAGAGAGGGATTATTGTTCTATCTTTAAATATTTGGCAGGCACTCCGCTACAGTAGTAAATGGTGGTGCTATAAAAAAAAAACAGATTAGCCATATATGCTGGATGTTTTTACACAAGTTACACTAGTTTTAAATAATCAATATCCACATTGTATTTCTAAACATGTACAATCTTTGTTCTTCTTCACGTCTATTTGGCAACTCACTTTACAGCCTTGCAAACATAAATCTATGGAAATATTTTACTAACTACAATAACCCTTGCAGAAAAGTGTTCAGTAACAGTTCTTCAAAATGGATGGAAAAACTATAAATGTAATACAGTAACTTTATAGAAAAATGTATATTTTTCTATTTAGTGCTTATAGAAATGCTTGTATAGCTTCCACAGTTAAAACACATTTGTGAATATTTTATAAAGTATCCAAAATATTTTTCTAGAAAACCTACATGAAAAATCTATATTTAGAGGTTTAATAAAGCAGCTCACTCCAAGCAGATTTTATAAATTAGATTGAGCAGTTTTAATTAATGCAATACCTCTGCTATAAATAACACAGATAAATGAATTTATAATACCTGTCAGTTTATAGCCAGAGAAATTGGACTGAAGATAGTCAATTATTACAGGAAAACAACCATATTAATTTTTCTAAAAGAATGGAGATGCAGTCAGGTTTTAAGAAATCAGGAATCTATTGTAAATATAGAAGAATAATTTCTGGTGACTTTGTAGGACACACCATGAGCATTTAGTGATACTGTTCTGTTGTAGGATTAGAACATTATCCAAACTGCAATGCATAGCAATATCAAATTATTACCATAGCGCACACTGGAAAGAAATACCATTTTTATTCAGTAATAAAGACCATTAAGTAATTACATGGTTAAACACAAACAACCAACAAGTCTTCTTTTCTGCAGATATCACCTATTTGACACACTTGGCCAAGTATTGCTATGCATTACACCTACTCCCCATACTCCTAAAATCTATGGGCTTCAAAGGTCTATGTTGGCAACACCTTTCATAGTGAGATTTGGGGTTAGGAAGTATGGTCAATGTATTTTAATGTGCAAGCCCATATCTAAAGCCCATTGAAGTCAGTGGGAATCTTTCCATTGACTCTCACTATAGGCCAAAATCAACTGATTTTGCAATGTTGGTGTGGATAATCATTTAAAGCCCAGTTAACCCTTAAATTAGCCCACACTATAGTATTCCTGTACTGGGCAAAAATAAGGTATGTTTGTGTTATGCAAAACTAAAAAAGTCATATTTTATACACAATCCTAAAGTTCAGGTTGGAAGGAGAGATAGAGAAATTATTCTAGCTTTTACTCCATCTCTAGCTAAGGCAGTGCAGGGTGATATGATACATATTAAATATGTAAGATAAATGTAATGTGACTGAGTAACAGTTGCTGAGGGGACCATGACTTTAAATTTCCTTACTTCTGAATATGTGAAATGTCAAGCACAGGGTTTATTAATATCCTTGTGCATTTCATTTTTGTTTGGTTTTTATGATTTTAAAAGGATAATAAACAGTAAGCAATTGCTCTTTAAATTGATCTTATGGCTTGCTGTGTTTGTAGTGGTAGCTGCAGGGATAAAATCATCATACTACAATTTGGAAAAAAATATCTTTCACTGATCGCAATTGAAACAAATACTTCCCACTAGAAGAGTCAAATGCACACACATTGATATAAATGGATGTGGACCCGTGTGCTATGAACAAAATTAAAAGGTTCCATTTATAACAACTATTCACATTGTGAGAACAAATAGACATTGTTAAGCAATAGTAACTTGATGAATTCACTTCTGTGCCTGCACAACTCACATATCCACAGAGACACACACATGTGCATATACAAAAAACAGGACTATGTAGCACTTTAAAGACTAACAAGAAGTGCTACATAGTCCTGTTTTTTGTTTCAGCTAGACCAGACTAACATGGCTACATTTCTATTACTATTATACATGTGCATATGTGTGTTCTAAAATATTTGGGCTATGTCTACACTACAAAGAAAAGTTGGAAAAAGATAGGCAAATTGCAAACCGCAATTTGCGTATTTTTTTTGCTTTTCTTCGGAAAGAGGCTTTTCTGACATTCGGCCCATCTCCATGGGACCAAATGTCAGGAAAAAACCCTATTTCAAAACATCACTTCTTCCTCGTAGAATGAGGTTTACAGGAATGCTGAAGAAACGCATCTGCTTTTCCGAATTTTTTTTTCGGAAAAGCAGATACGGTCCTTGGACACAGCAGGGTTTTTCCAGGATACCTCGGGTATCCCGGAAAAGCTCTGCAGTGTCAACATAGCCATAGACAGCACATGTTGTGCCTTTTTAAAGTGCTTTTTATTTTCCTTTAGTAAAGCTCCTCCTTCTTGTTTGCCGTTAAAACATGTTTAACTTGCTATTACACACACACACTTTTCCTACTCAAAATAACTGGCTTCTTGGCCTTTTGGCTAAGATCAAGTGTAGTCTCATAACAGTGGCTCTCATATAGTCTGCTCTGTGAGTGAACTTCCCCTTCTTGAACAGGGTAAAAAAAAAAAATAAAGAGTGCTGCCTCCACTGTGTTGAACCCTCATGACCCAGACTTTAAGGATAATGGAAGAAATGGATGTGCTACATGCATTTTCTCCACTGGAGCACTCTATAAAAAGAAAAGAGACTGAGACGTTCAACTTTTGCTCTAAGGGAGAAGTCCTGCTGTGCTGTGAAATACTCCTCTAGAGGGATTCCTGTAGAGTTTCATGTGGCAGACACACTGTCAGTTCATATTCAGTAGAGCTGTGCTGACTGAGGGATGGAAGAACAACAAAGGAAATAGTGTGAAGACAGAGGGCCTCTTTGCAGACTATCCTGGCTTCCAACTCTGTCAGAAAATCTAGGAGTTCTTTGTGCCAGATCACTTGTCCAGTCTGTGAATGGATTAATCTCTATCCCTTTCCCTAACATTTGCAGACTGAAGAAGTGGGCTGTGCCCACGAAAGCTCATGATACTATCTACATGTTTTGTTAGTCTTTAAGGTGCTACTAGACTATTTGTTGTTTTTTATGCTAAACTATAGTGACTTTGCCACAGGCACTACATTGCACTCTGTTTTCTAAAGAATAATACTCAATTCTCATAGAAAAAAACCTAGGTGTTCACAAACAAATAAGGAATTATGTGGCCTTCATCAATTTAAAATATAAAGCCACCATCAAAAGACATGAGTTTCTTGGATAGGTAGCTAGGACTTGGTGATATATCACCTCAAAGCAGACAGTACCAAGTGGTAATGACACAGTTAATAGTACAAATTTTGGTGTCTCCAAATATCTTTCTGTTAAACTTAGTGGAGACCTCTGCTTATTTAACTGTCTCCCTTTAGAGCAGATGGTATTTAAGGCTCTTAATCAATACTCTGCTTACTGGTAGGCTTCTGAAATCTCTACAGGCTCCAATTTTAAGTTTCATTAAAAAAATTCTTTAAAATCATTAAGTGGCTGACATGATCTCTCTCTCTCTACCATGATAAGTAGTTCCAAGTAGAAAATAAAAGAAAATAACCATAGTTTTTTAATATATAAAGTGTTAGGATAATTTTGAATACTTTTTAAAGCTCCTATTTGTAACCATTTCCTTACATCCCATGAGCACTGATGCCCTTTCAGCTTGATTTTCTGGCTTAATGGCCACTTTCAATTCACTTTTTATTATAAAAGCTAAATTTGGAACTACTGAATAGCTCCTTCTAGGATTCTTGTAATAGAAACGTGGAGTCTAAGATAGGGAGGTACAAAATGAACAAAAACAGTAACCGTGTTCAACAGTTCACAATTGTAATAGTATCGGTACAGTGTTAAATGTTTCACTGAGGGATATAGGCATAGGGAAGGAAGAGTGCTGGAGAGGTATTCCCAACCCTGGACTTTGGTTGACAGACCTGCACTGTGGGCTCTGCTGCCAGTGGGGTCCCAGCTACCAGCTCTACACCAGAGGCTCTCAGCCACCGGCAAGGTCCCAGCTGCCAGCCCCACATGGCAGGCTCCGCTGCTAGTGAGGTCCTGGCAGCCAGCTCCACACCACAGATTCTGCCACCAGCGGGGTCCTAGTGGTCAGCCCCACACCACAAGCTTTGCTGCCAGCAGCATCTGGGCTGCTGTCCCCCGTCCTAGGGTCCCAGCTGCTGGCTCCATGCTACAGGCTCTGCTGCTGGAAGCATCCCAGCATGTGTAAGGTCCTGGCTGCCAACCTCTCTCTCAGGATCCCACCTGCCAGCTCCACTCTCAGGACCTTAGTAGAGTTTAACTGTGAACAGAAACCCATAACCATCAGCTTATCAGTTAACTGGATAGACCCTTACATCTCTAGTCCAAGTGTACAGAAACTCATGCACTGGTGCCTAAAGTGCATGGGAAAAGGGAGAAAGGCAGACAAAGTCATTTTCCATTCCTTCCTTCTCTCTCCAACAGTGCACCTCTGATTGCTGCCCAGAGAAGCCACAAGTTGTGTTACTTCTGGCTTCTCCCTCATCATCTGAAAGGAAGATTCTGTGGGCCAAATAATGTTTCATAGATATAACTGAGGGCACAGCATCGAGTTCAACAGTTCACACTTAGTTAATGAATTTGCTGATGATGCATGAATCAAATCAGAATCCAGCACAACTAACAGGAGAGAATAATAATAACACCTCCCCGGCACACACACACACCCACACACACTCCAGGTGGGGAAGGCTGAGGGGAGAGAGAAGGCCCCTGGTGGCCAGAGTGTAGTGGGGGAAGAAAGAAGGCCCATGCCAGATAGGGGAGCTGAAGGGTGGAAAGAAGCCCTGTGCCACTCAGAAGGGCTGAGGGGTCTGACTCCAGTACCCCCCAACACCACCAGCCTACTGCCCTGAAGGACGCAAGCAATGCCAGGTAAATCTTCTAGTAATATGAATGTAGCAGTAGGGATTTATTATCTACCAACTGACCAGGACAGTGACACTGACTGTGAAATGCCCCGGGAGATTAGAAAGCATATCAAAATAAAAAACTCAGTTGAAACCCCCATTATTACCATCTCCATATTGACTTGGGTACGTGACCTCAAAAAAGGATGCAGATATAAAGTTTCTTGAAACCTTTAATAACTGCTCCTCGGAGCAGCTGGTTCTGGAACCCATAAGAGAAGAGGCAATTCTTGAGTTGGTTCTAAGTGGAATGCACGAATTGGTCCAAGAGGTGAATGTTGCTGGACCGCTTGGAAATAGTGACTATAATTAAATTTAATATCCATGCGGTGGAAAAAACACCATAATAGTCCAGCACTATGGCATTTAATTTCAGAAAGAAGAACTACATAAAAATTAGAAGGAGGTTAGTTGAACAGACATTAAAAGGTAAAACCCCTACTAGTTAGCTCTATGGAAATTTTTCAAAGACACCATAATACAGGCTAAACTTAAATGTATATCCCAAATTAAAAAACATAATAAGAGAACCAAAAAAGTGCCACTGTGGCTTAACAACCAAGTAAAAGAAGTATTGAGAGAGAAAAAGGCATAGTTTAAAAATTGGAAGTTAAATCCTAGTGAGGAAAAGAGAAAGGCGCATAACCCCTGTCTAATGAAGTGTAAAAATATAATGAGAAAGGCCAAAAAGGAATTTGAAGAACAGCTAGCCAAAAACTCAAAAAGTAATACCAATTTTTTTTAATTACACCAGAAGCAGGAAGCCTGCTAAACAACCAGTGAGACCACTGGATGATCGAGAATCTAATGGAGCACTCAAGGACAATAAGGTCATTACAGTTAAATTAATGAGTTCTTTGCTTCAGTCTTCACGGCTAAGGATGTGAGGGAGATTCCCACACCAAAGGCTCTTAAGCAAAGTAAGCCATCGTAGGATAAGAGGCCTAATTGATAGGTAACTGGTTAAAAGCTAGGAAACAAAGGGAAGTATAGACTGGAGAGAGGTAACTAGTGATGTCGCCACCTCCTCCCCCCCTCCCCCTCCAGGGTCCAAACTGGAACCTATCCTATTCAACATGTTCATAAATGGTCTGGAGAAGGGGGTAAACAATGAGATGGAAACATTTACAGATTATACAAAATTGCTCAAGATTGTTAAATCCAAAGCAAACTGAAGAATTTCAAAAGGATCTCACAAAACTGGGTGAGTGGACAACAAAATGGCAGATGAATTTTAATGTTGGTAAATGTAAATGAATGTACATTGGAAAATATAGTGTCAATTGTACATATAAAATGATTGAGACTAAATTAGCTGTTACCACTCAAGAGAGAGATCTTGGAGTCACTGTGACTCGTTCTCTGTAAACATCCACTCAATGGGCAGTGGCAGGCAAAAAAGCAAACAGAATGTTAAGGAATAATTACAAAAAGTATAGAGAATAAGACAGAGAATATCTTACTGCCTTCATATAAATCCATGGTACATCCACATCTTGAATACTGCATGTAGATGTGGTTGCCTCAACTAAAAAAAAAGATATCTTGGCATTGGAAAAAGGTCAGAAAAGGGCAACAAAATGTTTGGGGTATTGAACAGTTCCTATATGAGCAGAGATAAATAAGACTTTTCATATTGGAAAAGAGATGAGTAAGGGGTGATATGATATAGGTCTATAAAATCATGATTGGTGTAGAAAAATTCAATAATGACTTATTTATTCCTTCCCATTACACAAGAACTAGGGATCAGCAAATGAACTTAATAGGCGTCAGGTTTAAAACAAACAAAAGAAAGTACTTCTCCCACAGAATGCACAGTTAACCTGTGGAACTCCTTGCCAGGGGATGTTGTAAAGTACAAGTCAACAACAGAGTTAGAAAAAAAAGCTAGATAAATTCATGGAGGACATGTCCATCAATTGCTGCTATTCAAGATGGACAGAAATGGTGTTCTTAGCCTATTTGTCAGAAGCTGGGAATGGTTCACTTGATGATTACCTGTTCTGTTCATTCTTTCTGGGGCATCTGGCATTGGCCACTGTCAGAACACAGGATATAGGCTAGATGGATCTTGAGTATGACCCAGTATGGCGGTTCTTAGGTTTTTATTGGTACTATCAGAACTTGCATTTTATACCCCCAGAACTTGCATTTTATGCCCATATAAATGCAACCTAAAATTGCATATTTTTTTGCAACAGTATCACATTGCTGACTTGTGTTGAATCTGTGATCCACCATAACGTCCAGATCTTTCTCAGCAGTGCTGCTGTCAAGCCAGTTATCCTGCGTTCTGTATTTATGCATTTGGTTTTTCTTCATGTAGAGTAGCACCTTAAATTTCTCTTTGTTGAATTTCATTTTGTTGTCTATAGACCAGTTCTCCAGTTTATCAAGGTCCCTCTGAGTTTATCCTCCAAGTGTTAGCAATCAGCTATAATTTTGTGTTATTTGCAGATTTGGTCAGCTTGCTCTCTATTCCTATATCCAGGTCATTAATAAAGAAGTAAAACACCACCAGACCCAGAACAGATTCCTTTAGAACCCCAAATTCAGACTTCCTTCCAATCTGACATCATTCCATTCCATCAGTTTCCTTTGTTTGAGGTTGTTGAATCTATTATGTATCCACTCAAGGATAGTTCCACCAAGACCACATTTCTCCAGCATCTTTATCAGTATGTTATGTGTCACTTTGTCAAAAGCCTTGCTTTCATTGTGATACTGCTGTCTTTTAGTCAATCACTATGGAATAATGTAAGCTTAACTTTCTATGGTAAACCCTATATAAAAAGTACCCCTTATGTCAACAATAGCTGGCAGATTAGGTTCAGTTTTCTAGGGGGTTCTTTCTAAATGTTTAAATAATGTTTAAGCCCCCGCCTAGAAACCTGAGGAACTATATATACACCAACCTCAGCACTCTTGAGAGGCAAAATTTCCTCACTCAGAAGCAAGATTTTTTTGATAGGTTGGGATGTTGATTTGCTTTGGAATCAACTACTGAGAACACATTTAGCCCTGGTTTACACTAGGGAGTTATTTTGAAATAACACACCCCTCCCCCTTTAGGCTATGTCTAGACTACGCTGAAGTTTCGAAAGTGAAAGTAGTCGGGACATGGTTTTTTCGGCAACCCCCTCCTTTTTCAAAAAGCTGCTCTTCCTCAAAAAATGAGGTTTATGTGGGGAATTCCATGGGAATTTGCATATCCTCTTTCAAAACTTCAGCGTAGTTTAGACGAGCCCTTATTTTGAAATAATAAGTGGAGCATGCACACTACCAAGCCTGTTATTTAGAAATAATGGGCTGGTTATTTCAAAATCTGTGTTCCTGCTTTCCTTAGGGAATAACAATTATTTTCATAGAATCATAGAACCATAGAGCTGGAAGAGACCTCAGAAGGTCATCAAGTCCAGCCCCCCTGCTCTAGGCAGGACCAATCCCAACTAAATCAACCCAGCCAGGGCTTGGTCAAGCCAAGACTTAAACACCTCCAGGGATGGAGACTCCACTACCTCCCTAGGCAACCCATTCCAGTGCTTCACTACCCTCCTAGTGAAATAGTTTTTCCTAATATCCAACCTGGACCTCTCCCACCACAACTTGAGACCATTGCTCCTTGTTCTGCCATCCATCACTACTGTGGACAGCCTCTCTCCATCCTCTTTGGAACTCTCCTGCAGGAAGTTGAAGGCTGCTATCAAATCCCCCCTCACACTTCGCTTCTGCGGACTAAACAGACCCAACTCCCTCAGCCTCTCCTCCTAAGTCATATGCTCCAGCCCCTGAATCATTTTGGTTGCCCTCCGCTGGACCCTCTCCAATGCGGCCACATCCTTTTTGTAGTGGGGGGCCCAGAACTGGACACAATACTCCAGATGTGGCCTCACCAAAGCCGAATAAAGGGGAATAATGACATCTCTGGATCTGCTGGCAATGCTCCTCTTAATGCAACCTAATATGCCATTAGCCTTCTTGGCTACAAGGGCACACTGTTGACTCATATCCAGCTTCTCATCCACTGTAACCCCCAGGTCCTTTTCTGCAGAACTACTACTTAACTGGTTGGTCCCCAGCTTGTAACTATGCTTGAGATTCTTCCGTTCCAAGTGCAGGACTCTGCACTTGTCCTTGTTGAACTTCATCAGATTTCTTGTGGCCCAATCCTCCAATTTGTCTAAGTCACTCTGGACCCTATCTCTGCCCTCAAGCGTATCTACCTCTCCCCCTAGCTTAGTGTCATCCGCAAACTTGCTGAGGATGCAATCCATCCCCTCATCCAGGTCATTAATAAAGATATTGAACAAAACCGGTCCTAGAACCAAACCTTAGGGCACTCCGCTAGAAACCGACCGCCATCCTGACATCGAGCCGTTGATCACTACCCGCTGGGCCCAGCCTTCTAGCCATCTTTCTATCCATCTTACCGTCCATTTATCCAATCCACATTCCCTTAACTTGCTGGCAAGAATATTGTGGAGACCGTATCAAAAGCCTTGCTAAAGTCAAGGTATATCACATCCACTGACTTTCCCACGTCCACAGAGCCAGTTACCTCATCATAGAAGCTAATCAGATTGGTCAGGCACGACTTGCCCTTTGTGAATCCATGCTGACTATTCCTAATCACTTTCCTCTCTTCCAAGTGCCTCAAAATGGATTCCCTAATGATCCCTTCCATGATTTTTCCAGGAACCGAGGTAAGACTGACCGGCCTATAGTTCCCTGGATCGTCCTTCTTCCCTTTTTTGAAGATGGGCACTACATTTGCCATTTTCCAATCATCCGGGATTTCTCCCGATCTCCACGACTTTTCAAAGATAATGGCCAAAGGCTCCTCAATGACATTTGCCAACTCCCTCAGTACCCTCGGATGCATTAAGTCCGGACCCATGGATTTGTGTACGTTTAGCTTTTCTAAATAGTTCCTAACCTGTTCTTTACCCACCACGGGCCGTCCATCTTCATCCCATCTTGCGTCACTTAGCGCAGAAGTCCAGGAGCCGACCTTGTCCATGAATACAGAGGCAAAGAAAGCATTGTGATCATGCTTTCCCCACATCATGTCACTAGGTTACCTCCTTCATTCAGTAGGGGCCGCACCTTCTTCTTGTTAACATGCCTGTAGAAACCTTTCTTGTTATCCTTCACATCCTTAGCCAGTCGCAATTCCATTTGCGCTTCCTGATAACCCCCGGCATTCTCGAGCTATACATTTAAACCCCTCCTGGTCATTTGTCCAAGTTTCCACTTTTGTAAGCTTCCTTTTTGTGCTTAAGTTCACCAAGGATTTCCCCCGTAAGCCAATCCGGTCTCCTACCATGTTTGCCTCTCTTGCTACGCGTTGGGATGGTTTCTTTCTGTGCCTTCAATAAGGCTTCTTTAAAATACTGCCAGCTGTCCTGGACTCCTTTCCCCTTCATGTTAGCATCCCAGGGGATTCTGTCCATCAGATCTCTGAGGAGTGAAAATCTGCTTTTTGAAGTCCAAGGTGTGTATTTTACTACTCTCTTTTCTTCCTTTGGTCAGGATCCTGAAATCTACCATCTCATGATCACTGCTTCCCAGGTTGTCACCCACCTCCACTTCCCCTATTAGTTCCTCCCTGTTTGTGAGCAGAAGGTCAAGCTGCACGGCCCCTGGTCGGATCCTTCAGCACTTGTGTCAAGAAGTTATCCCCAACATTCTCCAAAAACTTCCTGGATTGCCTGTGTACTGCCATATTGGTTTCCCAACAGATGTCAGGGTGATTAAAGTCCCCCACGAGAACCAGGGCCTGCGATCTGGAAGCTTCTCTCAGTTGTACGAAGAAAGCCCCATCTACCTCATCCACCTGATTCGGTGGCCTGTAGCAGACACCAACCACAACATCACTGCTGTTGTTTGCTCCTTTAAACTTAACCCATAGACTCTCAACAGGTTTTGCTCCCTCTTTATACTGGAGTTCAGAGCAATCATAGTGCTCTCTTGCATATAGTGCAACTCCTCCTCCTTTTCTCCCCTGCCTGTTCTTCCTGAACAGTCTATACCCTTCCATGACAGCGCTCCAGTCATGCGAGTCATCCCACCAAGTCTCTGTTATCCCAATTAAATCATATTTCTTGGACTGGGCCAGGGCCTCCAGTTCTTCCTGTTTGTTGCCCAGGCTTCTCGCATTAGTGTACAAACACCTCAGATAAACACTGCTCTACAGCCAAAATGCTTCTGAAATAAATGTAGTCAAACTTTACTAATTCTGGGTCACTGAGAATGAAAATGATGCTTAAAATTGTTGATTGGCTCTAGTTTTCAAGATATGCTATTGGGTCAGTATATACGACCCTTGACTTGGGAATGGCGGAGGATAAGTGAGTTATAAAGGGAAGGGATCTCAATTTAAACCAGAAATGACTAAAATACATCTTTGACTGGATCTATGAATAAATCTATGACTGGGTTTGGACAGTACTTGCTTTTAGGCAAAACAATGAATGATGCAATCTGAAGCTGGTATTCGTCATACATGATATGAATTGCATCATGTTATTCCTAGAAGTCATGGATGATGCAATCATAACAGAAACTTACATCACTCTGCTGAACAAATTGCCC
Organism: Rafetus swinhoei; assembly: GCA_019425775.1. NCBI lineage: Eukaryota > Metazoa > Chordata > Testudines > Trionychidae > Rafetus > Rafetus swinhoei. The sequence goes on from CM033424.1 coordinate 163,978,920, forward strand.
TATATCAGCTCTAGAAATCATACAGTGTCGTGCTCTCTTATTTGTCAGTGTTTGATTTTGCAAAGGGACACATTTCTGTTTAGCCAAAGTGAGCAGAGATGCCTCGTACTTGTGTGAACAGTGCAGATAACTTCTGCTATGTTTGTGGTGAAGTGACTTTTGCATCACAAAAGCGCAGTATAACCACTATGGTTAAGAAAGCCTATCACCTTTATTTTGGCTGCAAAATTGGAGATCAGGACAAGAGGTGGGCCCCACATATGCTGCAACACTTGTGCAACAAATCTTCGCCAGTGGTTGAACAGGAAAAGGAAATCTATGCCTTTTGCAGTGCCAATGATTTGGAGAGAGCCAACAGATCATACCAGCAATTGTTACTTCTGCATGGTGCCTCCAGTTGGGAAAGGTGTGTCAAAGAAGAAAAAGTGGACTGTGCATTATCCAAACATTCCATCAGCTATACGCCCAGTACCCAATGGAGAAGGACTGCTGGTTCCTGATGCACCAGAATCATTCTCACTTGAGTCAGACGAGGAAGAGGAAGAGGATGAAACTTCTGGTCCTGAACCATCAATGTCAGAGGACCCACATTTTCTCCCTTCCTCCTCCTCTGAACCACACCTCATAACACAAGGCGAACTGAATGACCTTGTCAGGGATTTGGAACTACCCAAGAGTAAGGCAGAGCTGTTGGGCTCCAGACTACAGCCGTGGAATCTCCTGGCAGGTGATGTTAGGGTTTCCATGTTCCGTGACCGTCAAAGGATCTTGTCCCATTCTTCTTCATGGAAGGTGATCTTGTAGCCTGCAACAACATCGATGGTGTGATGGCAGCCCTCAACATCGTTCACGATCCAGATGAGTGGAGACTGTTCATTGATTCATCGAAGACGAGTCTTAAAGCTGTTTTGCTGCATAATGGCAATGTTTGCCATCAATTCCAGTTAGTCATGCAGTCCATATGAAGGAAACCTATGACAACATGAAACAACTTTTGAGGTGCATAAACTATGACCAACATCAGTGGCAGCTTTGTGGCGATTTGAAGGTTGTTGCTCTCTTGCTTGGTCTGCAGACTGCATACACAAAGTACTGCTGTTTTCTCTGCAAATGGGATAGTCGTGCAAGAGATTCCCACTACATCAAGATAGATTGGCCACTCCGACAGTCATTGGAGCCTGGGAGGAAAAGTGTTCAGCATCCGCCACTTGTTGAATCAAGGAAGATTTTACCACCACCCTTATACATCAAGCTGGGTCTGATGAAGAACTTTGTCAAGGCCATGGACAAAACACAAGCAGCTTTCAAGTACCTCCGTGGAAAATTTCCAAGGTTAAATGAAGCTAAGATAAAGGAAGGTGTCTTTGTTGGTCCTCAGACTCGTGAACTTCTTCGAGATGATGCATTTGACCATGCACTGCGTGGCAAGGAAAGACGGCATGGAAAGCCTTCCAGTTAGTGGCAATAAATTTTCTGGAAACAACAAGGCAGACAACTACAGGTTGTTGGTGGAAAACCTCCTCAAGGCATACAAAAGCCTTGGTTGCAACATGTCACTAAAGATACATTTTTGCACTCTCATCTAGATTTTTTCCACCGAACTGCGGAGCAGTGAGCGCAGCGATTTCACCAGGACATTGCAACAATGGAGAAATGCTATCAGGGCAAATGGAGCCCATCAATGCTTGCAGATTATTGCTGGACAGTGACAAGAGATGCTCCATTTAATGAATACAAGAGACAAGCCAAGAAGCGCGAGTAGACACTGAATAGGACTAAACTATGTACGTAATAGTTTTTTGCCTTTTGTTTCATAATACATTTTATTTATATAACCCTTTTGCTGATTTTTAAAGTGTTACATAAACAGGACAGGTGAAATATTATCATGTAAAGCAACCATAAACACATGAAAAGACCTAGGTTTACAATTTATGATTAAAACTCTACTATCTACACATATACATAGACGTAAAATGTAAAAACTTAAATATCTTGGAAACAGTAGCTAATCAGTTGTTTTAATTGTCATATTTGAATTCAGCACATCAAAATACATAATAAATAGCACATTTTATCTCTGAAGCAGACGACTTTTAAAAAATTGTAGACCAGTGTAACCAGTTGATTGCCCTATCTTCTCCATTCGAAACAGGGGTCCTCCTTTCTTTCTTGTTCCTCTCTGCATTTCTTCCCGGTATCCGACTTTCCCACTCCCCTCAGGGTTTTGGTCACCGTCCCCCGACGAACCTAGTTTAAAGCCCTCCTCACTAGGTTTGCAAGCCTGCCCGCGAAGATGCTCCTTCCTTTCTTCGTTAGGTGGATCCCATCTCTTCCTAACAATCCTCGTGCCCGGAACACAGTCCCATGGTCGAAGAAACCAAAGCCCTCTCTGTGACACCACCTGCGCAACCACGCATTTACGTCCTCAATTCGACGATCCCTGCCCAGTCGTTTCCCTTCAACAGGGAGGATGGACGAGAACACCACTTGCACTCCGAATTCTTGGATCCTTCTTCCCAGCGCTACATAATCCGCAGTAACCCGCTCAAGGTCATTCTTGGCCGTATCGTTAGTTCCCACGTGGAGAAGCAGGAAGGGGGGTAGCGATCCGAAGGTTTGATCAGTTTGGTAAGCGCCTCAGTCACATCCTGAATGCGAGCTCCCAGTAAGCAGCACACCTCTCGAGATTCCAGGCCCGGACGGCAGAGGGATGGCTCGGTACCTCTTAGGAGTGAATCCCTGACCACCACCATCCGTCGTTTTCTTTTGGGGGTGGTGGCCGTGGAACCCCCCATCCCTAGGACTACGCATCCCATGCCTTCCAGTAGATGGTGTTCCCTTCCGGTTTCTTCCTTGTGAGGTCCCTTCCAAAGCATTCAGCACTGCAGAGCCTGTGGAGAGAGCCTGAAAGCGATTACTTACCTCTATAGCATTGGGGGATTCCCATGCTGGCCTTTTTCCCCTTCTAGAAGTTACATACTGCCAGTTCTCTTCCTGGTCACGTACTGCCCTCTCTGGCTCTTCCGCCTGCCTCGCGTGAAGGATTAAACGCTGCCTTCGATCGAGGAAGTCTTCGTCCTCTCTGAACGAGCGTAGGGTCGACACTTGGGCCTCCAGCCCTCTAATTTTTTCTTCCAAAATGGCGACCAGCTTGCACTTAGTGCAGATGAAATCAGTTCTTTCTTCCGGGAGGAAGACAAACATGGCACACTCCGTGCAGGTAACAACAGCAGAACCATCACAATCCATCCCTGCTGTCCTGGAGAAGGGATTTAAAAAGAAAGGCAAGAGAACCTCGCCCCCTTCCCAACTTCCTCTCTAAACTCCCTGTTAGCACTCACCTGTTCGCAAGCTCCTTGGTCGCTTGCCCAAGGAGCCTTATAAAGCCCTGGACTGCCTGAAAGTCCTTCCCCCTACCAAGGCTCAGCCAATCAGCAGAGGCTTCTAGAATTCAAACTTTAATTAGAAGCCAACAGTTTTGACCTGCCAATCACAGCCACTGCCAATCACAGCCAATCACAGCTCACGCTCCATGAAGGGGAGGGGGAGGGTAAAGGGGAAGTGAAAAAAATTGTTTTTAAATTGTTATTTCGAAATAATGTTAGTGTGGACTCTCCACTGCTGCTATTTCAGAATAACCTACTCCCCAGAGTAATTTGAAGTAATTACTCCCCAGTGCTTCCTGGGGCTCAAGGTAGTGCACCTACAATAATGGAGCCTGCCTCAGACTAATTTCAAGGCTTCCCTGTAGTGCGGACCTGCTATTTTGATTTTTATTTCAGAAGTTATTAAATCTATTTTAATTATTTTGAAATAGTTACCTAGTGTAAACATGACCTTAGTGTGGAAGGAGAAAATATGGGCATTTTCTTTGCATGTGTGTTTTGGGTTTTGTTTCCACTGGTGCAAGAATATGGCATCTTTAACATAAGAGAACTAAAGAGCAGGTGTCAGTTCAAAGCCACAGAGGTTATATTGCTCTGGGAAAATCAGGTAGCAGTGTCTTTACAAGAATTCCCTCCAGTACAATTGTTCTCATATTGTATTTGCCCTAAAGGCACACTTACAGATACAGTACTTCTTTACAACTACTTTATTTTTAACAGCACGGGATATATATTTTAACTCCATTATAAAATACTATTCTCTTAGAGGAAACAGGGAAGACATCTTGAAAAGACCTAATTCTAAAGTCAATCCAATTTTTCAAAGGAAAAGAAGTTTCATTTCATAATGGTCTCATTTTTCAAGACTTTTTCCCACCCAAAATATGCTGATATTGTAAAAATGATAGGTTTTGTGAAAAATTGCTTTATTTGACGTTTCCTCAAAATATATAAAAATGGATGCTATAAAAATTATCATTGCAGTTTTTTGTTGGTTAATGAAACATTTTATAATTTCAGTAACATGTGATACTTCTTATGATAATACTTTCCAAAAATGGACTAAAACAAAACTAAGAAAAAAAATCTAAAAAATGAAGAAGGCCTCCAAGTTCCAACTCTTCCCTCCCCACCCCCCCCAAAAAAACCTACAAATTTTTTTTCTATATGAGTTTTTCATTTTTGCAACCTGCTCTTCTAATTCTGATGTTTTAGGAAAGAGTGACTCTCAGGGGGAGATCTTTAATGTTTTCTAGGATGAGTTTGTCTAAATTATTACATAATTTTAAAATATGGTTTAAGTATCATATTGGCAGTTGTTGGTATTCTTAACGTTCTGTTTCAGAGATGCATCTGAAGAGAAAATTAAGTGAAGAGATGCTGAGCAGATTCAGGGGCAATAATTTAACTGTAAGGGTACGGCTAGACTACAGGGAAAGGTTCGGGATACCAGAGGTATCCTGAAAAAACTCTGCCGCATCCAGGGAACGCATTTGATCTTCCACTTTTTTTTTGCGGAAGAGCAAATGCGCTCTTTCGAAACCCCTGTATTCCTCGTTCCATGAGGAAGAAGGGGGCTTTTGAAAGATCTTTTTTTTCCCCAAAGTTTGACCCAATGTAGACGGGCCAAATTTCGGAAAAGCCTCTTCCAACAAAAGTATTGGAAAAAGATACGCAAAATGCGGAACACATTTTGTGTGTCTTTTTCCGATAGATCCTCGCAATTTAGCTGTACCCTAAAGTAAGAACTCCTCTTCCTGAACATTTGCCTATTCCTAGACTCAAACTGAAATAGGAATCCAGCTTTTAGATTTGGGAAAATTAAAGAATGTGTGTTTTGTTACAAGGAAATGTGGGAGTTCATTCAGCCAGAAGCTATGCCTGTGTTATTCAGGATCAGAATAGATAATAATAATAGTGCCTTCTCGCCCGTGAATTACAGGACTGCTATTTCCTTCCCACTGCTCCCTCCTACTTTCAACCTGCAGGCAAAGGGGTTCCAGGTTTAAGAACAAGCAACTCACAGGTGCTACAAAAGGCATTTTACAGCCACTACAATTTGTAAGTTACAATCTCTTCTTGAAAAGATAGGAAAACTTATTCCCACCATATCTTGCACTCAGTGCAAAATATCTAAGAAAAGTTATGAATGAATAGTAGCTGGTTAACCCTAACGGAGAATCCAGGAAGCAGATGTCAGTTTGAATTCCAGGTCCTTTACTGCTTCGTTTTTATAGCAAAGAGTATAGCTTTGGCTACAGATGCCAAACACTACTTTCTGATTGGCCAGTTGGGCCTGGTTCATGATGTCACAGCTAGACACTATCCTCTGTAGTGCAGAAGTTGGTCATCTCTTGAAAAATAACTCCCTGGGCTCATTCTGTTCCATGGTGGAAACATCATTCTGTTCAGCAATGAGGAACCTGTATTTATCTCTTGTATGTTTAACAGGTATTTATTTTTTCTAAAACCCATGGCCTGAAGCCCTAGAAATTAGAGAGCACACTCTTGATACCTGCTGGGGAATAGAGAAAAGAGCTGCCCAGAGCCCCTTGGGCACGGAGGATAGACAGGAGAGGGAGGTCTCTGTTAGCAGCTGCTTGTAACCAATGGAAAATGGCTGAATGGGCCAGGCCTCATTTGCATTACAGCTATGTGAGAGAAATGGCTGCAACGGATTAGCACTTGCAACTGAAAGAGGAGCAGCAAAGTTGGGATGGTTGTTACAGCAGCCTGGTAGGAAAAGCCTTTCACCTCTAGTAGGTATTGTTAACTGTTAGGGTATGTCTAGACTACACTGTTTTTTCGAAAAAACTTCACCTGCGTCCACATTGCCATCGCGTTCTTTCAAAATTAAATCGAAAGAACGCAGGGGGTTTTTCGACATTGGTAAACCTCAAATTATGATGAAGAACAACTTTTTCAAAAAAGCTCTTTTGAAAACAGGCGTGTGTGGATGCACAACAGGGACATTTTTTGAAAGAAGAGGTAGTCGAAAAAAGCATACTATTTACAGAATGGTGCCCTGGTAGCCATTCTGTAAATAGTAATCAGGGTTTTTTCGAGAGCATGTCCATTCAGTCTGGACTCTTTTTTTTTTTTTTTTTTTGAAAAAGCAGATCGCTTTTTTAATCCAGTTTTGAGGTATGGATGCTCTCTTTTGAAAGAAGCTTGCAGCCTAGATGTACCCTTAGTTGCTGGCTTTCCCAAACTTTTCCTGTTGCCTCCAGCTTCATGGTTGTTCCTGAATTCTCACTTACCAGCTCGTAATTTAAACAGACTATAGCTATCCAACACTGTGCCCAAAGGCATATTGTGCTTGGCCTCTAGTCAATTGCTCTGCAATACTTGGTCAAGACTGACTGGCCTATAACCTGATCTAATTACCTCTTCCTTTCTATTTTTTTTGGGGGGGGAGGAGGTGACATGATCTTGCTTTTCTTTTCCATAGCAGATGCCCATTCTTAAATGAGCCAGCTGGACAAGTTTTGTTCACTTCCCAAGAAACACAGTATTTCTTCTCATTCTAATCAAGAGTACAAGGAGCTGTGCACATACAGCAATGTTGGTCTTGATGCTTGTAATGATGTGGCTACTACAACCACCTATTATATTTTATTAAGTGAAGTGTGTAGCAGTGCTGAATGATTTCTCTGGGATGACCACCGTATGCTTCCCCTTTTTGGTAGAAATGCATGGTTTAATTTTGGTTTGTTTCCTCACTCTGTCATTTCAATACAAGTGAGAGCTTTCAGATCTGGGTATTGAAAAAAAAGAGGAAAAAGACATTAAAAAGCACTAGAACACAAAGTTCTTCAGACTGATATTTTCTACATATCAGAGAGAAACTTTGCATGACATGGTAAAATAGGGCCTGAATTGAGGGGAAAAAAGAGGTTGAACATACCTCATGCTGATAAATAAACCATAAAGTAGACAGATACAGTGTGTTGCTTAATATTAGTTTCCCCTTCTATAGAATATTTTGACTGCATGTCTGGTAAAAGCCCACCAATAAGGAATCCATCATGCGATGCATCATAATTTATATATCTTTCAAGCTATTGTGGGCTTGCAGGAAGTGTGCTTTTTCAACTTAATGAAATTTCAAATGTGTGCATTGATTTTGCACTTTTTTCATTAGAGTGAGCATTATGTTGATTAGAAGTGGTGAAAAAGATTTTTTTTTTTGCCTGAAAATACATTATTCTGTTTTTAATTTTTTTTTTTTTTTTTTTTGCCTTTCACAAAATATGGGCAAAACAGGCTATAACAACTGAGTCTTGGGAATCCAGAGTTGTTATTTTGTTGGCTTTTCACCTAGGCCTTATTCAGACAAAACTCATCTTGGGACAAAGAACTGCTTTTACCTTTCACTGAAGATCTGTCTTCAGAATTCAATTTAACTGGGGGTTTCTGGCAAGCTCTGACAGAGAATTGCTCCACCAGCAGATCGCATTCTTGTCTTGACAGGCATGTAGTGATGATTTTGTCATCAAAATACCAATCAAGTGGTCTTTAGGTCCTCTCTTCCACTGCTTCCTTTTCTCAGGTCACCATAGTGTATGGATAACTCACAGCAACAGAGGCAGGAAATGCAAGAAGATCACAACTGCAAGTTTCATGCTGAATTTAATCCTACATATTTCCTGAAGTTTTATGTCATGAGCATGAGCGAAGCAAACAAGAGTTTGTCTAACATTGCTTCCTCCAATTCATAAGCAGCAGACTAGCTTCAAGTAGCACGCACCTGATCATACTTCCTATTGTGCAAAAGCACATTTGTGGACAAACAGATGTGGATGAGGACTAAAACTATTGTTTCCATTAGGAGGAGGAGGAGAGTGAGGGAAGCAACACTAAGCTGTAAAGGAGGACTATACCTTTTTGTTGAGGATGCATGCCTACCATTCCAAATCAGAGTTTGCCATCAAGGAATATTGTTGTATTCATAGCAATAGTGAGCAGGATGGTTGTTGTGCCTATATCTGACCATATTTCTTGCTACTCTCATCTATGCTCTGCAGACCCCCCCATGTATTGATTTTGGGAAGCAAGGAGAACCCAGGAGATTGGATCAGGGTGCTGAAGGTTGGTAGGGATAACAGAGGTGTCTTTTCCTTCCTGGATTTAACATAATCTGGCTGTTTTTCTTTTGTTGATATTAGTGTACTGCATTAGTAATATATGGCAAAGGAGCTCAGAACCCTGGACAAAGGTTAAATATATAAATAACTGTGGAAATGCAGCCTGACTAGGTTTTTTTCCCCCTCAAATCTCAAACTCTGTTCAACTTGGAACCACCGGAACCTGTATGAGTTTTGTCAGAATTGACAAAATTCACCCAGATCCACCTTTCAAATTTCCCTTTTCTCCAACAAGCCTTAGGTTCCCTTCTGGACCCTATTCCCATCTGCAGATAATTGGTGCAACTCCATTGACTTCAAAGAAAAGTATGCCAGTTTATACCAGCTGAGAGTCTGGATTGTGGGACTCTGTCTAGCAACTTTCTACCAACATACCAAGAGTATCAGAGAGCCTCTTGGACCCCCCTCCCTGCTATCACAGAGCAGCCAATGAGCCACTGCAGCAATGTTGCTTCCCTTTTAAAAAAATTGAAATTCTAGCTCAAATTAAAGTTTACAGCAGGAGACACCACTTCTCTGTTTATCTGCAGCCTTTGTGAGAATTATTACTTTGCCTATCATAAAATATGAGCTGTAGGAATGACTTTGTACTCTGTAGCAAACTATACTCGGTCATTGTTTCTTGCTAGTGTCAGTGCACAAAGTGTTATAATGCATTATAATATCTCCCAATGAAGTTCGTATTTTGAGAAGTCATGTAATATTTTCTTCAAAAGTACTGAAATATATTTGAAATGAATTAAAATACATGAAGCATACAAAAATATCTACAGTTTGATTTGACTCTAGAACGCAGATTTAATTGGTAGCTAAATACAGCCTTGAAATAAATATAAAGGCTTTGAATTTGACTCATGTAACAAACCAATGTTTTATACTGGCCACTGAAAATTATTCCATCCCTCTGGGAGTTGTGTATAAGACGTACATAGTCAGGAGCCAGCTACAAGAGGAGTTTACTACATTAGCATCCTGGTAAAGTACATGACTATATAATTAAATACTAATGTATAATGCAGCTATTGTCCCTGCTACCACAGTGGCTGACATTTGAATAGCTTGAAGCACTCAAAGGTTGCGTCAAATGCAAGGGATACAACCTCTCCACGTCCCACCTGTATCAGGATGCTCTGATAACCAGCTGACCGGCCACAATCCTACAGTTTCTGCCAGATTAGCCATCACAGAGAGGGCCCTGACTGTGGCCTCAGTTATTTCCATGTACTCCAGTTGCTCCCACCTACAGGTTCTGTCCCTTTTAAAGTCCAAGGAGGTCAAAGGAAAAGGAAGTGAAGTGGATGCAGGCTCACCCACTCCAACAGCTCTCAACTCAGGGCTTGAGGGGTTTGTCAAAGACCAGTTACTGAGATACCCCAAATGAGGCTTCATACCAGTCTAGAGCTCTTCAGGCTGAGGCATAATCATTGGCTTACAAGATTTTCCTTGGACTCTCAATGACCAGCTCTAGCAGTCCCTTTTAGTGCTTTAGGCTCCTAAAGAGTGGCCAATCCACATCCCTGGTGCTACAAACTGTAGCCTTCTCTGACAGACTTCTCCACATCAGGCTTACCTCTTCATGACAGCACCAGCTTCTCACTTTCCCTGGGCTACTAGTGTGTTTTTATATGGTTCAGACATTGGGATCATGCCCAGCACCTGCTAAGGGGTGTGGCTTCCCTTACCCAGGATTGCTGTAGTGCCAGCCCTGAGTCTATGTGGGGCTGAGACCCCATTATATCACCAACAAACTTTTTCAACTCTCCCTTTCTTTTGTTGGAAATGCAGAAACTGGGAGAAGCTAGACAGGATGGCAGAAGCACTGCTTTCTCTTACAGGGGTTTCATTACTCATGCATAGATGAGCAAACTGTACCCACTGTTATTAAACAAATAAGCAAAAAGTTCATAGAAAATGAAGAAACATGGGAAAGCCTGGCCATGCATTAGCCTACGATTCTGGAGACCAAGGTTCTACGTTTGGCTCTGCCACTGGTCTAAGTGATGTTGGGCAGAGCAAGTCAGGGCACTTCTATGCCCCAATTTCCCCATCTATAAAATTATACTGTACTTACCTCCTTTACAAAGTGCTATGGAATGCATGGAAGAAAAGCTTTATCTGAGAGATAGGGAGTATGAATAGAGTCTCAGCGCTGAGACAAACATGCAGAAAATATAGACAGTCCAGTCCAGTCCAATCATTTTCACGACAAGAAGGAAAGTAGATCTAATCAGGGAAGAATATAGGAATTGATTCCATCTAAGAAAGAAATAGAGCTGCTTACAAGTATCTCTTAGGTAGAAATACAATTAAAATGTACTCTGTATGTATGTATCTGAAGTGGTTAGATGATAGTAGCATAAAGTAGTACCTTATTCTGGGACCCAAAACTATGTGAAATTGCATCATGAAGTCTTTTAATATTCCTGATTTATAAGTTTGAATTTCTTGGCTTTAAGACTGACAAACTCCTTTATTGTTTTCTATTACCTCTGTTCTTCTCGGAAAATGCCTTGAAAATTTCTCAGCAAAATCTGTAAATGTATTTTTAAAAAGAAGAAAAGCTGGCCCTGAGATTTAGAGAGAGATAGCACAGCTGATTAGAGTTTTAGTTATAGATATGTTTGGGTCTTGGGACACTGAGCCAAGGTGAGACTCAATCAAGCAAACAATAGAAGAAAAGGACTAAGGGTAACTAGACTGGGTGATTGCTTTAAAATGCTTACAAAAGGCTAGGAGAATCTTTTGAAACTTCATAGTAGTAGCTGAAGCCACCAGAATAAGCAATCCCCAACAGAAAATGGATAGATTATCACTGCAAATTGTAGTACTAAGCTGTGGCTCCAAATAAGAATAACAATCATATCTTCTTCACCAGAAGGACTTCAACTAGTGGTTGGATCTCAAGCAAACAAGAGTTTACAATTATAAAGGGGAGAAATGCTCTTCTGAGAATTGTCTCTGTGTTTGCAAAAAAACACACAAACACAATACACAACACAATCTCTATATTATGTTTTTACCTTTCAAAATATGATTACTGCACCTCTAGAGCCTGGTGGATTGTGCTGTCTCAGTCAACATATTTTTCCAGTTTGAATCATAAATTTTATAGTTGTACTTTCTGAACGCAGAGGAATATATCTAGATGGAAATCAATCATCAACCTGAAGGATATGACAGATTTTTCTCAACTTCTATTAAAAACATGAACACTTATTTGTCTGCACTTCCATAAGCTCTCCGTATCAATTCTATTTACCTTTCCACATCTAATTACTTTTTATAATTATATGTTTATATTACTGGCAATCTCCTCTTTTAGAGTGAAATTATGCATACAGCTTCTATACATGTCGGATAAAAACTGCATGGGATAATATCCTTATTACCATAACTGAAAATTTGGGTAGGAAAAAAAACTTCATAACATGCTAAAAGCTCACCAGATTTCAAGAAGTAATAGTCACGTTTCTTACTTCAGACTGAATTGCATTAAAAAAATGGAAGGTGAAGTCAATGGGAGACTAGAGGTCAGTGTAGAAATCTTTCAAGAATGGGCTTTCTAATGCGATTACTGCTACTTCCTAGTTCCAGCCAGACTGTAGATATTGTAAAACCAAATGTTCTTGTGTGATTCTAGTAATTCTATTGTTGGAGGGGAAAGAAAAGCAAAGTTGCGCATGAAAACATGGGGGAGAAAGGAAGTTAAACTAGTATTAAGATCAGAAAAGGGGAAGATTCAAGATAGTTATATTTATCTCAACCAGTTCACCTGTCTCTGAATTTTCCAAGTTTTTAGATAACCGAGGAAACTTATTTTGAAGTCCTGAAATAATTTTGCCAATGATAACCATTTGTGACATAAAAGGAAATGAGCACATTCTTCTTTTTCTTATTTTACTCTATCCTGGAATTTGACTACTCATTCATGCTGAGATTTTTCTTACCACAGTTTTCTCTACCTCTTCTTTCTTGTGGTTTTTATTTGCTTTCAGTAACCTGTCTGCAGTTTTAAAGGCATGGAAACTGCTCCTTTGAGGCTGCTGCCAGCTGTATATGCTAATGCCACAGTGATGTGGATGCCAATGCAAACTCTTTGAGGATGAGGCCAATTTAATATAGTGCAAACAGGCCAATCACATACCACTTTCTAGACCAAGGCACAGGAATTCATCATCTGATCTCTCTCAGGCCTGTTCACCAGGTGGCTGACATGAATTGCCATTGCAAAGTCAACAATTTGCTAATTCCTTTGGAAGGAGATGATAGGAAAACTATACTCAAATGCCATACCTTGTTGTACCAGGATTCATTTGTCTTTTAAAGATTTTTTTAAGGAGTGGGGAAGAGATAAAAGGGAAAGAAGATTGTTTGCTTAGGAATGTCCCACTGTGTGACAATTTTGTCCCCTCTCGTGCTCCTTACCATGCCCTGTGATAGTCCATGGTCAGTTATGTATCTGTATTGTGAATGTTGATCAACATGACAAACAAGCATCTTGCACCATGATGTGTTGAGCTCATTTCTTTGCCTGCAATCTGCATATGTTTCAAAGCATAAAGAGTCCTTGAATTTACCACTTAAAGAAAAGATCAGTTCTTTTTCACTTAGTGAGTCAGAGCAAGTCCATAATGTGAGATCTGGATGATCTTCTCTGAAATGACTTTGAAGCACAAAAAATAGAAAGTAGAAAACCTGAGTAATGCATTAAATTGTTCCTTTTCAAAAACATTTTTGGGCATGTCCACCATTTCCCTTCCTCCCCCCTGATTTGGCAGGAAAATAAGAATCAAAGTTTTTAATTTATCTGCCTCAAAAGTCAATTTGAAGAAATACATCTGCTTTTAAGAAGAAAAAGAAATTTAAGTTGATCATTCTAAAATTAATCTCTTGGATTCAAATGGGTATTCATTCTGGGTCCTGTGAATTTGCCTCAGCTGCCTGTTAACTGCTATCTTAAAGAGTTTTCAATAGAAAGTAAAGGGAAAAACATTAACTAATAATGGTGCTGATGCTGCAGAAAGAAAGGAATAAGTGAAAAATTGAGACAACATCATTTAATAATTACCTTTAAATTATTGTGGTGCTCACCTTCATACAGGAAATATCTGTTATATTCTAATCATTCATCTTAATCTTGAAAATGATTCCTTAGACTACTGTGATTAGGAGGTTTTTGCTTCTGGCAGCTGGATACCCCTGTTTATGTCATTAGAAGGAAGACTGACCCAATGAAAAATATTAAGGATAAATTGTGCAGCAGAGTTTGATGAAAAACAGTTTTTCTGTTCTGTGAGAATTTTCAAGATTTTGAAAACTCTGAAGTTTATTGTGAACCAAAACTCTGGAAAAAAAATCAGATCAGGTCAATGGAAACTTTTATTTCAGTATTTTCTAATGTTTGCATTTTGATTTCATCCCTTTTCACACTTTTTCCTATACAATTTAATTTTTAAATTAAAAGTCATTTCAACCCAAAAAGCAGATATGTGTTGAAATGGGACATTTCAAATTTGTTAACTTTTTCCCATAAACTTTTTAAATTGGTCAAGTTTTGAAATCTACTTCTGACCATAAATGGGTTTATTTTTGACCAATTGGTATTTTCTGACAAAAAACAGTTACTCAAAATTTCCATTCAGCTCTATTGTTTTCTACAATATTGTTTTTCAGCTTCTGTTTTCCACAACTGGGAAAGTTTGTGTTGTCATTATACATACATTTATATTCTGTATACTTATTAGAATATCCATTCTTTATTTAATATGACGTAGAGTCTGTTCTGAACCATTCATGAACATATTATTGTTTGGGGTCTATTCAAGGGAATGTCAGAATATATTTAACTCACATTGGGAATTCTAATCTGTATTAGAGATATGTAATACATTATTTTGATTTGTTAGTTTTCTATGGGACACAAATTTTCCGTACAGTAAATTGAAACTAATGGTTTATTCAGGAGAAACCTAGGGCATACATGGTAAACAGACTAATCTGCTACCTTATACTTAGAATGAGTTTTAAGAGATATAGCACTAAATTTTGTTCTCATGTAAATATGGAAATAACTCACCCAAACTCAGCAAAAATCATGCAGATTTCTTTTTCAAGTGATGTCTCTTGCTCGACCTCGAGTTTCACATTAACTACCAAAAATCCACACTCAAGCCTACACAAACTATAGAGTTTGTAGGAGCTCGCCTCCTCACTAGTGTAGCCAGCTACACTACCCAGACACATATTCGAGGCCCTACAAGTCCTAATAGCTGAGGCCCGCACATCTCCAACTGCCTCAAAATTCTGGGTCATATGGTGGCAACCACATGTGTGGGGAGACTGGCCAGACTGCACATGAGATGCTTACAAGTGTAGCTTACTACAGTCTATTTCCCCTCTAGGGACTCCCTGCTCAAAACTGTCACCATGCCACTGCACTTCCTCACTTCCCTACTCTGGTGGATTCAGCCTCACAATATACTACAGAACGTGCTCTTCCAACAACCTGTTCCTATGGTTGTCATAATGACAGATGCATCTTTCATAGGGTGGGTAGCCCGTCTTGGGCCCCATACAGCGCAAGGAAGTGAACCCACAACAAACAAACGCTCCACATCAACTTGCTTGACCTCAGAGCAGTCCATTATGCTTGCCACAATTGCCTATACATATAGCACACAGGATGATCAACATCATGACAGACAATACCACGTATATGTGCTACATCAACTGGCAGGGGGGAGCCCGGTCAAACTCCCTTTGCATAGAAGCAGTGAAACTATGAAATTGGTGAATCACGTACCATGTTACTCTCATAACCACATACCTCCCAAGGGTACTCAACATGACAGTGGACAACATCAGCCATGATATCTCCAATCACCATGAGCCCTATGAGAGTATTTCACAAATGGGGACGATCAGACATAGGCCTATTTGTAACCAGGGCCAATCAAAAGTACCACCTATACTGCTCCAGCGCAGCCCTCAGCAAGGGCACTCTAAGAGATGCCTTTCTTCTAAAATGGGACCCACTTAGGGTATGTCTACACTGCAAAGTTAATTCGAAATAACGGCTGTTATTTCGAATTAACTTTAATAGCGTCTATACATGCAAACCGCTATTTCGAAATTAATTCGAAATAGCGTAGCGCTTAATTCAATTTGGTAAACCTCATTCTACGAGGAGTAACGCCAAATTCGAAATAACTATTTCAAATTAAGTGCTGTGTAGACACTTAATTCGAAATAGGGGGCCTCCAGCCCTTCCCAGGGAGCCCTGGTGGCTACTCTGGCCACAACCAGGAAAACTTACTCTCCTCTCCCCAGCCCCGGAACCATTAAAGGGGTAGACTCTGGCCACAGTGCCTGTGCCAGCTCCAAGCCTGCCAGCCCAGAGCCAGCAGTGGCCACCGGGGCCCCTGACCCAGTGGCCCCAAAACATGAGCCAGCAAGCCACTGGCAGCCAGCCCTCCACCGCTCCCCAGGAGCAGTCTGCCAGCTCCCAGGAGCCTGACAGGGGCTGGAGAAGGCGGGCGCCTTCCTGGTCCAGAGTGGAGATCATGGACCTTATTCAGGTTTGGGGGTGATGCCCCCAACATCCATGATCTCCGCACTAGAGAGAGGAATGTGGCCGTCTATGGCAGGATAGCTGCCAGCCTGGCCACCAAAGGCCACATGCGAACCCAGGAGCAGGTTTGCATGAAAATCAAGTTGGTCCGGAGAGACCCCCATCCCTGGGCCCTGAGCTTCCCCTCCCCCTTCTTCCCCTTGCTTCCCTTTTCCAGCTCCCTCCTCCCAGGCTTCCCCTTCCCCCTCCCACCTCCTTTTCTCAGTCTCCCCAGAGGTTCATCCCCCATTGGAACGTGTCTTTTATTTGACATCAGGAAGGGGGGGCTAGGGAGGGGTAAGTGGAAGGACGTGAAGGAGGAATGGGGCACGAGCCCCCGGTGGGGAGGACCAGGGTGGTTCTGAGGGCTCCTCAGGGTGGACGCTCTCCCGTGGGGTCTCCTGGATCCTGACAGCCCCCCGATAGACCCACCGGATGGCAGCCTGCAGCAAGTGCAGCCGGGCTGATGGCAACGACCCCACGAGATGCACCGGCATGCCCAGGGGCAGCTCTGGCTCCATGTGGCCGAGTGCTGTGGTGTCCCGAGTGCGGGCAGTCAGGGCACTCCAAGACAGGACTGCTTTGCTGTCCCTCATCGAGGTAGACAAGCAAGCGGGGAACCCTGAGAACTGTCTGTCCGGGGTGGGGGTAGGGTCCCTTTAAGCACAGAGCTCAGTTAGCCTCAGGCAGTCCTAACCTGATGCCCTGCCGGCACTGGTTCCAGACAGCCTTAACTTCGGTTCAGGGTCCACTCAGTGTGGACACGCTATTTTGAAATAGCAAAACGCTATTTCGAAATAGTTTTTGTGTGTAGATGCGTTAATTCAAATTAGCTTAATTCGAATTAACTATTTCGAATTAAGTTAATTTGAAATAGCGCTGTAGTATAGACATACCCTTCTTCTATACATATTCCCACCACTCCCTCTGATCCACAGAGTAATAATGAAAATCAGACTAGATCAAGCACAGGTAATTCTCATCCCACCAGCATGGTTGAAACAAACCTGGTTTCTTTACCTGCACAGACTATCAGCAGTAGAGCCTCACACCTTTCTCCTACAACGTGACCTCCTCACTCAGCATTACAGCAGAACTCTCCATCCCGATCCAGAGAGACTCCATCTGAAGGCATGGCTCCTTCCTGGCTCCAGGATGCCAAAAATAGCTGTTCAGATAGAGTAAAACAAACACCGATCAATAGTAGGAGAGAATCCACCAGGAAAACTTACCTGTACAAGTGGACGAGCTTCTCCGACTGGGTGAAACAGAATCACCATACACCATCTGACGCCTCTCCCATCCCCATGATTCTAGACTACCTCTTGGAGGTAAGGGAAGTGGGGCAATCTTTCAACACAGTAAAGATTAATGCAGCAGCAATAGCAGCCTTCCACAGAGCTAAGGAGGACCGTTCAATCTTTTCACATCCGGTCACCAAATGTTTCCTCACTGGTCTCCAGAATACTTTCCCATTGGAACGACCGCCAAACTCCATTTGGGACTTGAACCATGTCCTCAAGAGCCTAACTAAACCTCCCATTTGAACCACTAGCCACCTGTTCCTGGTTGTACCTCTCCATGCAGGTTGCCTTTCTAGTGGCCATAACTTCTAGCAGGACAATCGGTGAGTTTGCAGCACTAATGGCTGATCCACCATACTCAATATTCACGAAGGACAGAGTAACCCTTGCACCCCATCTCAAATTTCTCCAAAAGGTGCCATCCACTTTCCATATCAATGGACCCATACACCTGCATTCTGTCCCAAGTTGCATGTCAATCCATCCCATGCAAGACAGCATACCTTGGCTGTTCAGAGGCCACTTGCCTTCTACCTAGACTGAACAAAACCATGGAGAAAATCAACAAGACTCTTCCTGTTGTTTGCAGAGTGATCCAAGGGTCAAGCTGTCTCCTCACAGAGAATATCCAAATGGATTGCCTCTTGTATTCATATATGTTATGCTATTCATAATAAGCAACCACCAGACACCATCACTGCTCATTCTATGAGAGCAGTTGCCTCCACAACAGCTTTCCTCAAAAAGGTACCGTTAGAGGACATTTGCAAGGCAGCCACTTGATCATCTAACCATACATTTGCCAAACACTATGCCCTCGCCACTGCAATTGTTCTGTTGAGGTCAGTAGGACAAGTGGTACTATCCTCAATCTCAGAGGCAGAGCTCCAAACCCACCTCCACAATCTGGAAACTGCTCTGTGGTCACCCAGAATGGAGCACCCACAGGGACATTACTCAAAGAAAGAAAGAGAGTTACTCACCCTGTGCAGTAACGGTGGTTCTTCCAGTGTGGGTCCCCATGGGTGCTCCTTTACCCTCCCTGCTTCTCCTGCTTCAGAGCCTTTTGGTTGCTTACAACCAAGGCAGAGAAGGAATGGAGGAGCCACGCCATGCGCATGCCTAACAGATACCAAAGGCACGAGGAGGTGTTGCAGCACATGTGCGGCATGGCAGGGCATTGCTAGAAAAATCCCTGGTCACCAGCATGAGGATGCACAGCATCCAGAGTGGAGTACCCATGGGGACACACATCTCAGAGAACCCCCATTACTGAGAGGTGAGTAACTCTCTTTTGCATTGTCTGCAGGGTGTACCAACCCCACATCAGGAAGGAAGAGGTAAGCAGCTTCTGTGGGTATAGGCAGCTCCATCCCAACACACCTAAAAAGCATGTATGGCCAGCTCAGATGAGGCGGGCAATGGAAGTGAGCAGATCAGTACTCTGAGCTCTTGGAAAGGAGGACCATGGGAGTTCTTGTGGTCTAAGGTTTATCACTACTGGCCGGACCACACCTGAAAAGGAGGAAGTGGTAATTGCTTTTGAAGGTCAGAAATTTGGTTTTGTGTTCAGTTTTTAGAGAGAAAAAGTGGATTCTCCGAGGAAGTGATCTAGGGAGGCAGATCTACTTAGCTGTCCACCACTGGGCCCTGGATGGAGCCCACTGGAGAGGGTGGGCCTGGGCTCCCCTACCAACCTGTAAAGCAGGGACAATTATAGGAACTTGTCCCTGGATAGGGAATCTAGTTGGAGAAGGCTCTCAGTGTCCAGACCTTCTTAGCTCTTGGAGGCATCTGAAAACATTTCCATTGGACTCTCTTTTGTGTTCCCCAAACAGGACAGTCTGGCATGTATGACTCTGGCTGAAGGGTCTGTCACAAAGGGGCCAGATCACTGCAGAATCAGAGCTGCTTTCAACAGGGGGCATTGCGAAAGAAGAGGACCTGCCCCACCCTGCCTGACTAATGTGTGGAGCCTGCACTGAGTGATCCCTTGATACAATGATGTAAATAAGATCAGAATTTGGTCTAGAATATCTTATTTATCAAGTTATTGCAAGTAATATGCATATTTTTATGTCAGCAAAGCGCTAAACTCACTACATTCAGGTCTCTTCTCATCCAGATGTTAATCAGGGTAAAGGCAATTGATTTAAATGGCATTAAACTGGCTTGAGAGAAACATTGTGGTCACCAGAGAATGAGCATGGAGAAGCTCACAGAATACAGCTGGCTATCTATGACTGGAGATAAATAAAATTGTTTTCATTCCTAATAGCTCCTTAACTGTCACATAAATAGGAACATAAGAATAGCCATACTCGGTTAGGCAATGATACATCTAGCCCAGCATCCTGTCTTCCAAAAGTGGCTAATGCCAGATGCTTCCAAGATAATGAACAGAAGAGGACAATCATCAAGTAATCCATCCCATATCATCCCTACATTTGGCCATGAGAAGCTTAGGGACACCCAGAGCATGGGGTTGCCTTCACATTCAGTTACCACTTTAAATATTTAAACAAAAATGAGTTGGCATATTGTACAGAGAGTAAATAACCACCCAGTTTTAACAGACATTTAACTGGGGAGTTTGAGTTTTCCAGTACTGAGATGTAAGGCTACCATCTTTTCTCTGTGACGCATTTTAGAATGCTCAAATTACAGAAGATGGCTGTAATATACCATTGGTGGACATCATAAAAGAGCCCACATCTCTGAGTTAATTGTTTTAAATGCCTACTAAAATAAATTTATTCAGAGGACATATGGCCAATTCAGTTCTGCCAAGGTCATTCTACCATGCAATGTTCAGCTTGCATGAAGTCAAAACAATTATTTCTGCTGATACAGAGATATATGCAAATTCAGGAGCACAAATCCATTACATAACCTACTTAGTGACATTTAATTGACTAAAAAAATTAGATTTGTACTTGCGCAAAGGCTAAGGTTTATTGTAGTGTCTGAGTGTCTGACAATAGATAAATGTATTCACACATCTGTTGTATCTATTTTTTGTTCAGTTCATATCCTTATAATTAAGTTACTGTCTTGTCCTCAATGAAATGAGTATAACTAAAGGTGAATTACTTTTAATACAAGTGTTTAAAAGTTAGTTGCAATGTATGAAATAGTTGATAGTTAACTGCCATTTTCAAGTTAAAATGTATAACTATACAACCTCGTCAAAAATCTTAAAATTGATTCTTTAAGAACAATAGAACAAATCTTCAGAAATTATTGTGCTAGAAAATAAGTCCAGGAATTTACGAAGAAAATAACAGCATTTTATTATTCTACTTGGTGATTTGTCCATCATGCTTTGTCAGTCCTCGGCCTTCTGAGCCAAAATAAATATTCAAACAAAAGTATTATGCAGACAACAATAGAATATATTACCCTTCTGGGAAACATGTATTTGTCTTGAGGTCACCTAAACAGAGTAAATGCCAAAACCCCATAATCTGTGTGAGAGCAATGAAAGAGCTTACATTAATGACCCACATGACACCATTCCAGAATAAATAGTCTATTTATTACACGCTCATTGGCTGAAATATATTTTTGAAGAGATCAAGGACCTTGATTTAAAAGAGTGGGTTTTTTTATTCTCAAGTTAGCACATCCCTATGGTAAACAGTACATTTGTTATCTGTGCCAACAAGATGAATCTAAGTTTCTGGAATTAGCTCATTAAATTGATGAGTACAGAATTACACCAGTATATGTAACTCACATCCATTCATTGCGGCACTTTGTCCTTTTTTTAATAGTGGTTGGCTAAGAGCGTGAGGTTGCATATGCTACAGGTTTGGTTAAAAGGGATAAATCTTTTACACAAGTAATGGCACGGATGTTTCAAGATGCAGAGGTTCCAGGTTCAATCCTTACTTGCTGATGACTATCAAGAGGGATTGTATTACATATGTTCTGTCAATGGGCATGTCTACTCTACAAGATAAGGTTGAATCTAATACAATAGATTTCCTACCATCTGATTTTGCAAAGTCAAAGGTCCATGTCCTCACTGTGGGGAAGAATTGAATATGGTCCAAAGCAGTGCATCCCAATTTGGGAGCTTTCTGAAGACTCAGACAGTGAGATGCTATGGGCAGCATTGCATTCTAAGCTATGCTCCCGGTGTCTACTGGATCCAAAACTCTGCTAGGGGCAGCCAGGGGCTCATGTTGCCAGCATCCCAGAATGTACTCATCTACTCCCTCCCCCCCTTGTGTGACATCAGTGGGAGGCAATCCACTTGCAACTTTTTGTGCCTTGGTTGCCTGTGCAGTGTGCAAGAAAGCATCGTCATGCTCATGTGTGTCGTGGTGCACCTCATGGCACTAAGTATCAGAAGGGTAGCCGTGTTAGTCTGGATCTGCAAAAGCAACAAGGAGTCCTATGGCACCTTATAGACCAGTGGTTCCCAAACTTTTCAGCATCACGCCCCCCCTTTCTGATTTTTGAAAAACCCTCACACACACACACACACACACACAACTTGTTGAGCAAAAAAAAAAAAGGAACTGAGTGGGGGCAGCAAAACTTGATGGGGGGGGGGGCAGGGTCACCTTGCGCACCCCCTGGAATTTCTTCATCAGTTCAGGAACCCATGTTATAGACTAACAGATGTATTGGAGCATAAGCTTTTGTGGGCAAAGACCCACTTCATCAGATACATAGTGGAAATTCCAGAGGCAGGTATAAATATGCAAGCCAGAATAAGGCTAGAGATAACGAGGTTAATTCAGTCAAGGAGGGTAAGGCCCACTTCTAGCAGCTGATATGGAGGTGTGAACACCAAGAGAGGAGAAACTGCTTTTGTACTTGGCTAGCCATTCACAATCTTTGTTTAATCCTAAACTGATGGTATCAAATTTGCAGATGAACTATAGCTCAGCAGTTTCTCTTTGAAGTCTGGTCTTGAAGTTTTTTTGCTGCAGGATGGCTACCTTTAAATCTACTACTGTTTGTTCAGGGAGATTGAAGTATTCTCCTACAGGTTTTTGTATATTGCCACTCCTAATATCTGATTTGTGTCCATTTATTCTTTTACGTAGGGACTGTCCAGTTTGGCCGATGTATATAGCAGAGGGGCATTGCTGGCACATGATGGCATATTTATATTGGTAGATGTGCAGGTGAATGAACCAGTGATGGTGCGGCTGATCTGGTTAGGTCCTGTGATGGTGTCACTGGTGTAGGTATGAGGGCAGAGTTGGCACCGAGGTTTGTTGTATGGATTGGTTCCTGAGTTAGAGTTACTGTGGTGCGGTGTATAGTTGCTAGTGAGAATTTGCTTCAGGTTGGTGGGTTGTCTGTGGGTGAGGACTGGCCTGCCTCCCAAGGCCTGTGAAAGTGAGGGATCATTGTCCAGGATGGGTTGTAGATCACCGATGATGCGTTGGAGCGGTTTTAGCTGAAGACTGTAGGTGATGGCCAGTGGTATTCTGTTGGTTTCTTTCTTGGGCTTGTATTGTAGTAAGAGGCTTCTGGGTACACGTCTGGCTCTGTTAATCTGTTTCCTCATTTCCCCGTGCGGGTATAATAGTTTCAAGAATGCTTGGTGAAGATCTTGTAGGTGTTGGTCTCTGTCTGAGGGGTTGGAGCAGATGCGGTTGTACCTTAGTGCTTGGCTGTAGACAATGGATCGTGTGGTGTCTGGGATGGAAGCTGGAGATGTGTCCGGGATGGAATCTCATGGCACTGTACTTCAAGAGCATACACATGTTATTCCACCAGGAAGACGAAGACAAAGCTCACTGTTGCATGGAAGTACTGTTTGGGCAAGGCCTAGTACTCATGCTAGTACACCTGCCAGTCAATGCTCTGGACACAGTGGAATGCCAGTTCTGGTGCCATGAGACAAGCTCAGATTGGTGGGACCGCATTGTGATGCATACATGCAACGGTCAGCGGTGGCTGCAGAACTTCCCCATGCAGAAGGCCATGTTCTGTCCAAGGCCAAATGTTTTCTTTAAAACTTTACAGAGGGTGCCCAGACTTCTCAGAGGAGCATTGGGACATACTCAGTCTGTAGGCAGATAGTCATGGTAAAACAGCCAAGGGTGGAGTCTCCAAGCAGGAGGGGGATGGTGGCAGAGGATAGCTTCCCACTGTGTCCAGCTTCCTGGGACAGTGTTATTTTCCCTACCAGGGCAGGAGCCTTCAGGCAGGAGGGGGGAGAGGAGCAGGTTGACTTGCCGCTGTGTCCATCACACACTCAGTCCATCACACGCGACCTCCCGGGGACACTGGTTCCTTTCCTGGACTCCTGGGGAAAGTGCTTATAGGTTTCCCTCCTCTTTCCTGCAGGTTGGCATGTGAGATATCAATGGTCTCCGAATCACACCAAGTGATCAGGAGCGTATGATGACTGAATGTGGCCATAAACATGGGCCATATGCTGCACTGCTTTGTGATGCCATGATGCCAGACCACTTACTGGTGGCTTGACATGGGAAGGTGTCCTACTGCAGAAGACGGTGTAAGACTGGTCTCCCCAGAAGCCTTGTGAGAAGAATTGAAGAATTCCTATGTGAGAGCTTCATGGAGCTGTACAGACAAGACTCCCGCTCCATCTGCAGACACATGAATAAGCTGTTCTGGGCCCCACGTGCTGCGTAGGCACAAAGCACGCTGCACCTCGCACCCCATTGCCTTAACCCGCTTGTAGTTAGACAGAGTTTGTGAACTCACCAGAAGTGCCTTCCCCAGAGTTGGTGCTAGACTGGGAGACATCTGGCGGTGGGAGGCTACAGTGACTGACCAGCTCCTGGCTCTCAGAGATCAGCAGCTGGTTACTCTCCTCCTCCTCCTCCTCCTCCACAGTGTCCTCCATCCTGATGCCAGGCATGTCTTGGCTGGACTCAATAACCATCCTAAGGACACTGGCTGGGCCAACCCCAAAATGGCATCCAGCTGGTTGTAGAAGTGGCATGTGTGAGGTGCTGCACCAGATCATCCACTCTCCTCCTTTGCCTTGTGGTAGGACTGGTGCAGCTCCTTCATCTTGACACGGCACTGCTGGACATCCCTGGGATATCCTTTAGTTCCCAGGCAGGTTGTGATCCTACTGTATATCTCAGTGTTTCTCCTGCTGCTTCAGACCTCATTGAAGATGGCTTCATCCCCCCTCCCACATACCTCAATGAGGTCCAAGATCTCCTGGGCTCTCCAGGCAGGCACTCTGCTGCACCCCTGGAAACTGTATCCTGTGGGAGCAGAAATTCTTGTAGTCATCGCACAGTTGTTGGGATTACTCGATGTTGTGGCCAGAGCACGAGGCCTCCTGGAGGCCAATAGCGCCGACTTTCCAGCAATGCTGCATCTACACTAGCATAAATTCAGCTGTGCAAGGTCAGGAATAGTGTTGCTCCTCGTGAAAAGCAGGAGTACAGAAAACAACTTCCGAGGCAACCTAAGGTCAACAGGACAGGCTTGGTAGCATGGGCACATCAATTAGAAAATCAACCTTATGCAGCTAAAGAGGATCTAAACTCCTGTGTAGACCAGGCCAATAAGAATAAGAAATGGTCTTAAAGCCTACATTTTTTCTGAAATGGGGAAGATAAACCAAAATATTTGTGCTTAGTGTCACAATGTACAAAATGAGTGACAAAGCAAAGTAAATGCTCTGTCTTCTGTACCACAGAGCAGTGGGCAAAGTATTGTCTTACATTATTCATAGCTTATATGGTAGGAACAAAAGATTTCATGAAAAAAAAAAAACACTGGGCCTGATTCCAACTGCATAGATTCCATGTATGGAGTTCTCCAGAGTAATATGCCTGCTCTGATCCTGTAGGAAGCAACTAAAGAGAAACACACACCTTGCCCAGGGGCCTAGCAAGGCTGTCAGCTCCCCTGCCTATTCCATATTTCATCTGGAATGACATCTCAATGATGCAAAAATATGGATAAAAAAAGAACATCTGAGCAATAACATTGACACGTTTCAAAAACTGAAATACTTTCTTTCTTCCCACCCCCACTTCTGTGCTAAAGATGAGGATATAAATGTATTCTGCTGGAAAATCTGTCTAATTAAAAAGAATACTCAACATATTTTCCTACATAATTTCCAGTAAGGATGCTAAAGTATATTTCAGTAGAAAACTCTACCCTGGGGAAGAGGCGGGGGTGGGGGGGGGAGAACCACCAAAGCTGTAAGCCATCTGCTTGAAGCAATTTTTCCTGCATTTTAAAACAGAGAACATAGATTTTACCTCTTACAAGAGTGATTTAGTTATCCTGGAAAAAAAATCCTATAAAGATGTGCTTGGTGGAAGAAGAGGTTCTGAAAAGCTCTTTTCCTGCCCCAGCACAACAATGGCTGCAGAGCTTAGGAGCAGATAGTACAGTCCCCAGATATGGCATGTTTGGGAGGGTTTTGCTTGGGGGCCTTCTGCTGACAACTGTTTCACAGGTATAGGTAGGTATCACTTTTTCCCCTTCTCTTCCGTAAAAGGGGATATTATTTCAAAGTACCTCTTGGCCTTAAGTCATCCCTTACATAGAAAAGCTCTTAAATCCATACATGAATGTAAGTTGTGTTTAGTGCAATCTGAAGCATATACTTAACTGCATTTCTGAGTTGGGGCATTGGCTGTGTCTACATTGGCACCCTTTTCGGGAAAAGGGATGCTAATGAGACAAGTCGGAATTGCAAATGCCACAGGGATTTAAATTTTCCCCGCGGCATTTGCATGAACATGGCTGCTGCTTTTTTCCGTCTCGGGGCTTTGCCGGAAAAAAGTGCCAGTCTAGACAGGGATCTTGCGGAAAATAAAGCCTTTTCCGGAAGATCCCTTATTCCTGATTTTAAGAGGAATAAGGGATCTTGCGGAAAAGGCTTTATTTTCCACAAGATCCTGTCTGACTGGCGCTTTCGGCAAAGCCCCGAGACGGAAAAAGCGGCATGTTCATGCAAATGCCTGGGCATTAAATCCCCGGGGCATTTGCAATTCCGACTTGTCTCATTAGCAACCCTTTTCCGGAAAAGAGTGCCAATGTAGACACAGCCATTGTGTTTTCAGGCATCACTGCTTCTGCTTTGGATCTTTCCTCATCCCCAGTATGGTTCTGCCTCTTCAGACAGCTGGAAGTCTAACCATCCAAATCCAGTTGCCATTAAAGTCAGTGGAAAGGTTGCTGTTGTCTAAAATGGTAAGAGGATCTGTTCTGAAGCATTGTTAGTTCTTTAAGTGGTTATTTTTATTGTCTTAGTTTTGGCAACTAAACTTAAATTGAGGGAAAATGGACATAATCTTTACTTAAGTGTTTTTCCTCCCAAATATGTAAAATGGAAGCAAATGTGTTTTCATTAGAACATAAAGCATGTCATTCAATTAGTAAGAGCAGCAAAACAAAGTAAAGATACCAAATCTTATTTTAGAGTATGGTAGCCGTTATTGATATGAGATTTTCACAGACTGATAAATTCTAGTGCCAGTAAGGACTACCGTGATCAACTCCTACATAACACAGGCTGTAGAACTCCTCCCAAAATATTCATAGTTCAGATTTCCTTTTTTTTTTTTTTTAATCCAACTTTTAAATCAAAGTTGTTTGTGATAGAGAATTCATCACAACCCTTGGTAAATAATCCCAATAGTTAATGATTCACTGCTAAAAATGTATACCTTATTTCCAGTCTGAATTTGTCTAGCTTCAACTTCCAGTTATTGGACGGTGTTATTCCTTTCTCTGCTTCAGGGAAAAGTTTATCATTTACTATCTGTTTCATAGTTTTAGTTTCTGTATTATGTTTCCTTGATACTGAGGTGATCTATAAGTGAAAACACCATTTCAGGCAGGCTCCTTAAAAGCAATGAACATAGAATACAACAAGTTCTGTTGTGGAGCTGAACAAGAAAAACAAATACAATTCTGTAAAAATGTAAACGAGTGAAAATCATGTCATATGGAAAAATAAATAGATTATACAGAAGGACAAGGTTGTGAAAGTTAGGCTGATCCTCTGAGAAAAGTGATACAATAACAAAGAGGCTTTTGGAAAAGTTTATTTCATACCCTCAGCTATGATAAATTGGCACTGAAATATATAGGTCACCACACAAGTAGCTGAAAAATCTGGTCCTGAGCCAGACTCTCCTCTCATTTTACCCCAGTATAAATCAGGAGAAACCCCATTGAAGCAAATGGGTCTATACCAGCACAAAACTAGCATAGTTGGAGAATCAAGCTGGCAAGCTTATAGACTGTGATCTTGCAGGCACTGAGGCATATGAGTAGTTGTATGTACTTGAGTACATTGGCTTCAGTGGGATTACATGTGCGTACAGTTAAGCACATAAGTGTTTCAAAAATCAGGCCCTGAAAATTAGCCTCCCCAAAGGATTTAAAATAAGAATTTATGAAATAAGCAGCTCACCTATTGTTAAAGAGTATCTGATACCAAATGCTCTAAAAATAGCTGACAATGAATCAGTAGTTCATTTTTAGCGCTGTCAATGCAGATCACTTTTGGAGAAGGTTTTACAGGAATCATTTACGTTCAAGTTATAATCATATGAAACGGAAAGGTAGGTGCAAGCACAAATGGAAAGGTAGATGCAAGCACAAGCAGATCTTACATTGAAACAGCCTGTGGAGGCAGAGGCAATTCAAAAGACGTCAGAAAAAAGGACACTTGAGTTCAATATATTCCCCGTCTCCACATCACTTGGATAATGCATAAAAAAGGAAAAGTATCGCTTATGCTAGGATAGTGGCCCCATTGCAGCAGGATAAAAAACTAACTGGCCTACAACGTGTGGAAAATCCAGAGATTACTTCACTGAAAACATTCACTTAGTTTTATATTACTATAGGAGATTACTAGGCGGTGGAGCTTTTGCTTTTGCTGTCTTCGGGCTATCTGTGTGTAAAATTCTGTCTACTAGTGTAATGCTGTACATTGAACCCTACCTGATTAAAAAACTTGACAGAATAATTTTCAGTTGGAAAAATTTGTGTTGATTAAATAAGTGTTTATTGAGGACATATTGCTTACATTGAAATGTGACTGAAATTAAGCAAGTCGATAATTTTAATAAGGTGAAGACACCCTCCAGACCTGACTGAACCCAGACAAGTAGTTTGCTGGAACAGGGAAGGTCGGGGGGGAGGTGCACCTGCCTCCCCACTGGGCTCCTGTCCTCAGCCACCTGGCACCACTGCCTCTGGTCCCATGGCTGCAGCAGCCCTGCAGGCTCCACAGCCCCATGAGCTCTGGCAACTCCAGCAGCCCTGCCAGTGTAACCTTGGGTGGGCTAGACTTCACTGCCCTTCTCTAGTGCCTACCCCTCCCCCACACACACTGCCACAGCCATACAGTACTCGAGACCCAGAGTTCAGTCTGTAAGGAATTTCGGCAAGGATTGCCCAGTGTCCGCCTCCCTATATTTAAGTTCCAAAAGAAACTAAATAAATGAATTTAATTAAATAACTTTATAAAACCTTATGAAGAAACAAATAATCTAATTCTTACAACAGAACACAACTATTTTATAACCCAGAGATAATGTCCATAAGTAAAAAGAAAACTATAAGTAAAATTTGAACAGTTCAGTCCACACAAACACAGTCAGAAAAGACTGTGTCCCAAAAGCTTAGATTTAGTTCACCAAAGCCTCAGTTTGTGCCTCTGATCATCAAATCTGCACCATATGCTGAATCTGAACCATCTCTCCACTTGCTTGTAGGGAATCCTCAGGTGGAGTCCAGGCAGCCTCTTCCTCTGCTGTGGATCACTGCTAGGCGGCCAGCTCACTGATTAAACTAGTCAGTTAACTCACAAGTGAACAGGCTTAAAGAAACCCTGTCACAAGAAAATACAATAACTGAGAACAACAAATTAGAAAGGATTCTTTCCCCATTACTACAGTTAGAGAGAAGCTGAATAACCATACTGAGAAAGTAACTAAAACAGTTTGGCTAAAATCAAAACTGCATTTAAAGCAGACGGTTAACACAGAAGAAAGTATTTTCCCTTCCAGTTTCTCCTTGCTCTAAGTAGCATTGCCCATGATCCCTGGTAGAGGGTTAACAACATCACTACCTGCTGCAAAGTGCTGCAGAGTCTGCTCTCTGCTCCTGGCTCATCTTCTCCCAGCTCACATAGGCCTTAAAGAAGCATCTGCCCTGCCTGCTCTCTCATGAAGTCTGACCCCAAACTACTAAACCCAGAAACTTCTGGGTGGAGTGGTATATCTTCCCAGCAACAGTAACACCCAACTGACTCTTACCTCCCACACAGGGGTCTCTTAAAAAAAAGATAGCTCCCTATTAGGTGCATGGGTTACACCAGCACATGTGGTTCTGGGCTCTGCAGCCCTCCAATCCGGGCCTCACCAGCTGTGGCTTCTGTTGCCCCGACTTCCGCAGCTCTGCTGGCTGCCCGGCCCTGTCAACTGTTGGATCTGTAGCCCCTTCCATCCCCTGCAGGCTCCAGCAGCCCTACCAGTTTCCTGGCCCTGCCAGCTTCCCAACCCCAGTGGCTGCAGGTTCTAGTGCCCTGTATGTTACGCTTATAAGCAGCACACAGGATCTTTTTCGAGGGAAAAGGCAATACGCCACGTTTATTGAAAGTACAACATAATAAAAGCAATATATGCATACACCATCTGCGGGACGTGTGTGTGTGTGTGTGTGTGTGTGGATACCAGTCTGTTGTGGCTTAAGGCAGTCTTACTGGCTAGGCAAGACTGACTGAGCAGCGGAGTCAGAGTACATCAATCGTGATTTGAGGCTCCTCTGAGGCTTGGCTTGCAGGACCCAACCCAGAATCTAAGGTCAAGAGGACCTCTTCTTAGACATGTAAGTTTCCATTTGAGTCTATAGGTTTTTCAGTGTCATGCTGCAGTCCTTGATATGTTAATCTTTGGGTGCTTTCCCCACAGTTATCCAAAGAAGTTTATGCTCAGACTTCATTATCTCATTTGTTGTCTCACCTTCAGGAGTGTTTGCCTGCCCTGTCTCCAGGGCTCTGCTATTCTGCAAACTTCATCAGCCTTCATCCAGCCTCAGGCACCATACATGTTCTTTCATCATCTCTAAGTGTCTCAAGTCTTTGGGCACGTCTAGACTGCCTGCTGCTTTTGAAAGAAGATATGCAAATTTGCACCAAATTTGCATATCTTCTTCCGATCGTGTTTTTGGAAGAGTTTTTTCAGGAAAAAAGAAAAGCAGTCTAGATGCAGTTCATTCACAAAAAAAACAAAACAAAAAAACAAAAAAAAAACACCCTTTCGAAAGAACCCTTCTTCCTAAAAAAAATGAGGTGCACAGGGTTCTTTTGAAAGAGGGTACTGAATTGCATATCTTCTTTTGAAAGCCACAGGCAGTCTAGATGATCCCTCTTTGACCATCTGGATCTTCCTGATGACTTTCATACACGTTTCACTCAACAATTTACAGAGCAAGAGCATTCCAGACAAAGGATTACATATAGTTACTAGAAGATTAATTAAGTTTGTAATGCAGACATTATCTAATCATGAAAAGCAGGGTGAAATACAAGCATACAGAACTTATATTCTTGTGCCAATAGTAAAACATTACATTTTTGCTATATGCAGTCTCTTCTGCCCTGTGGGCCTGCTCTGCTCCCAGCTGCCAACAACCTCTTCACTGGAGCTCTCTAGTCCAGCAATACCTGAGGTTCAACCTGCATAAGAAAAGCCAAAAAATTTGAAATGAAATTCTTCAAAAAGGAGGCTTGATAACTTTCCAACGATCATGTTTTTGGAAATTTTTCATCTAGCTTTTTATTCTTATTCAGGAACTCACAAAAATTCAAATGTTGGAAATTCCTGTTCTAAATTTTGACAAGCCTAATTCACTTAATGGTGATTTGAGAAAGTGATGAAGGTACCAGAATTCAGAGGTTGTCTTGAAGGTAAAAGTTTAGAGAAATATGGAATATAATTTTAAGAATGCAAGTGATATTTTGTCAGACTCAGTGGTTTAGATACATTATAATTTTCAATGCACTCCATCTAAAGCCACAAACTATGAAAACTACAACTTTGCCCCCAAAATATGTGAAAAATGCTTGAGTAGAACTGGTCAGGAATTTTATGGTTAAATTTTTTGAGACGATGCCCTTTACTTTTAACTGAAATTTTATAGGCAAGGGTCCATTTTCCAATGAATTGCTTATTTTAATTCATTTAAACATTTTATAAAAAATTTCCAAATAGCCTTTTGACATTTTCAAAAGCCTTGACATTTAATCTTATAATATAAGATTAAAATAATATTTGCAATGACCTCATTCTTTCTTTTGGTTCATGAAAATTTGAGATTTTACTTTGTCTCAGTTTTGTATTTTTTTTCCTTCCTAAGTGTAGACTCCTTCCAAAAGTTGGGAAAATTGGTTCCTGCCTAGACTCATTTCAAATATTCCATGCACTTGTAAATTTACTTTAAAAAACCCTGAGACATCTCCAATGGTTAATCACTTAAAGGAAAGAAAAAGTTTATGGCAATGAGCACAACTGAGCCCTTTTCAGAATATGAAGATAGTATAATTTACTAAGTCTTCAGTGAATAGTAAAATGTAATAAGCCAGCACTTCTTGCTGTCAGCTCTTTTCTTTTGGGAAAGGAACATTTCTCTCATGCTAACCAGTTTCAGGACCAGACCACTGATTACGCAACAGAATTCTAAACACCAGTCAGAGTTATGCACAGAAGTATAAGCAATTATTTATCATGTACAGAAGTGTGACCAGTACATGTGTACAATAATTACAACCCTCTTACTCTGACCCTTGAAGAAAAGAAAATCCAGCTTTAAGTGCACTGAAACTTCTGAGGTGGGCAATTACATTGATGGCTTAGTCTCCTTCTTCCTTGCGTTAATCCTATCAAGTGGAGTCTATTGGTATGGAATCAAATTTTGCCCTTCAGCTCAAATTGATAGCCTAAAAAATGCCATCAGTGTTATCAAAAGGATTTTCAATATCATCAGAATATTGTCCCAACTCAACCAGCGACCACAGTAGCCAAGCAAATCTACCAGGTTTTTTATGGCATCATAAATGGAGGGGATTTTGTTTTTATATATAACCTAACCTTTCAGTAAGGCAGGATGACTATCAGCAGAGAATAAGTGCCATTCTTACAGAAAACCTTGGCTAGGTTTTACACAAATTTCATGAAAACTGAAACCAGATGAATAACACAAAACTATCAATAACCTTTGTTTGAATTCCAAACTGCTGCGTGGGTGATTTGATGGCCTCCATTAGTATCACACCAAGATATCTGAAAGAGTTATGCTAACAAAAATAATGAATATGCTTTAAACAAAGGTGCTGCTTGCACAGTTAAATTAAACACAGCACTAAATGTATGCTTCCAGGTAGACACCAAGGTTCCCTCTAAGCTGCGCAGCAGCACAGCCCTATAGCTGCTTTATCAGCCCCACCCAATCAGGGGCTCAGGGCTCTGCAACCCCATCACTCTCCTCAGGGACCCACTGCAGTCCCTTGTCTCGCCCCTTCCCTTAGAGGCAAACTGTGGCCTGAATTGAACACTCTCATCAACTGCAAAGGGGGTGGACCTGCTGCCTCTTCCTTTCCAGCCCCTATGCCTCCCTTGTAGCTTTTCGCAGTGCCTGTGCTCAGGATATAGCAGGGTTCCAACTTGGCTAGCTCCTCTTCCTCTCCTAGCACTGCTCTGTCCATAGTACCAGACCACTTCACGCAGCTAATCCTTCTCCCTCCAGAGCTGGAGAGAGACTGAACTCCCTTTACCTTGCTGCCCTTTTTATACTATCCAGCTGGGCCTTAATTGGCTGCCTTAAGCCTTCTCCTGACTGGCTGTTGCCACTACCCTCTCCAAGGTCTATTTTAATCCCTTTTTAACCAGTTCAGGGCAACTGACCCATCACAGATTTATGTAAAGCTTAAGCTAAACTTCACAGTCATGGAACAAAAGGAATATCAAAGATCCAGTTTAATTTAAGACCATGCTGAAGAACAGCCCTTCACAAACAAATTTATTTCCATGGACATCATACAGAGAATTTTTATTGAGTCTGATAATTTTTCTTATATTAATAAACCTTTGATAATTGGAGGTGGATATTCACATTTCCTAGAGGCTACTTCTATGTCCCCAGATTAATATCAATAGTACAATGAAGGCCTTGTGCTTCATTCATGTTGAACATGACTGATCTATAATGGGCACCAGTTTACTTCTCAAGAACACTGTTTACTTGTTACAAGTTAATAGTATCCTGTATTATTCCTCTGTTCTGTATCAGCTTTAACAGCACAATGTTTTGAAAGTACCCTTATACCCATAAAACAGTTTAATTCTCTTGTCAATCTTTAAAAGAGAAAATAGCTTCCTTACTACTACCTTGTCAAACAATGACATAATTTCATAATTTTACAAAATGTAATGCCTAGAGCACACACACCCACACACAGAGAGATTGAAAGTTAAGGCCCAATTTTGGTAGACTTTAAATATAGATAGATAGATAGATAGATAGATAGATACACACACACACACTTTGTAGAAAGTAAACAAGATATTTAGAAGTTAAATTCCATTACTAGTTGGTGACAATAGAAGTGGGGAAAACAACTTGGATTTGGCTCTCTCTCATTGATGTAGGAGAGCTTACCTGAAAAAGGTAAAGTGGGCAGCTCAGGAAGGGGGAAAGGGTGTTAGTTGTGTAATTAATATTTAATGGGAACTGGTTATTGAAGATTCTATTCCTTTACTGATAAAATGCCAGAGCCAACTTATTAAAAGCAGATAAATTAGCACTGAGAGGTTCATACATTACCAGCTATAGAACAGAATTTCTGCAGTTTCAATGTCTTCCAAAGTATGAGCTCAATTCTGCACATATTTATATCCCTCCTTCTTTAAGACAGATAGAAATTTCAGTGTATTATTAGACTCAGAAATAATATCATTTTAGTAGAGTCCCAGAAGTCTAAGGGCAACTTTTGGGGTTTTTTCCCCCCATAAACAAAAGAGTATCCAAATGCTGTATTTATCTATACTATCTTTGCATCATTAATTAATTTTGATAAATACATATGCTTAAACCAAAAAGCCCTAATGGTTCAGACTTGCAGTTTAAAGAGATAATCATACTACTTGGGATATATCAGGAACTATGATTATTTGGCAGAGAATGGTAAATTGACAGTATGAAACTGTGAGAATCTGGTACTCCACTTTAAAGTTTTGACATTCACAAACTGGCTCGTACAGTCCTTGGACCTGATCCCCAGTTCCCTTCAAGGTCACTTTACACTAATGGAACTGCACGAAATAATTGTTGTCCTAAAGAATCTGATGAGGATTCTCCCCAGTGTCCAAGAATCCCTACCAATCACTCTCACCTCCCCTTGTTAGTTCAGGGGAGGGCCAGGGCACACAGTACACTGGCGCATTCTTAGCCAGTAGAATGGTTCATAGGGAGCAGTTCTGGATGACAGCAGTTCTGTTGTCGACATTAACGAGAAGGAGAACTGCTATTTCTCTTTCCTTGGTAAAACATAACACATTCTCATACGATCCAGAGTTAAATTTGCTACATAGTTAGCCAATGTCATCATCATCACTGCCTCCACAGTCTCAGGGTTTCAGTGTTACCTAGTGGGTGAGCACTAGAATGGGATTTGTGAAATCTAGATTTTATTTCCACCTCTGCTATTGGCCTGCTGGATGGTCTTGGGCAAGTCATTTTTCTTCTGTGCCTCAGTTTCTCCATCTGTAAAATGTTTGCAATGATGCTTACCTCCTTTGTAAAATGCTTTGAGATAAGCACTAGATAAGGACTAGATATTATAAATATCCATATATCCCTGCCTCTGAAGTCTACTGAGCTCTGTTTGAAACTTGAGACAATTACAGGAATTATACCCTACCTATAGTATTGGCTCAAAAGAAAAGTTTACAGAAGTGCTATTGATCACTCAGTACAATCTTTTTCCCAGCATGTCAGAAGAATAGTTTGCTATTCCAATTCTCTTCAACAGTATAGAAAAATATTCTAATACAACATAGAGATAGTATATAAACTTCATCAAAAATTTCATCAACTAGAAAGCAGATGAGAGAGATTTCATAGACATGGTTACCAACGTTACAAAATAGCTATGTAATAAAATACACAAAACAATTAGAAGAAGAATAAAGCCAATGCTGACAACAGCTGAACTAAGGTCTGCTTTACCTTTAAGAATTCAAATACCTTTCTTCTTCACAAGTTCATTTTTCACCCTTGGCTCAAGCAAAGGTTGAATGGTTAAACAAATATTTCTATTGCATATGTGCCTCCAGATGGGCTGAAATTCTAACAGAAGAGACTGAAACTAAGTTTAGCCAGGTTCTAATCAGACTTTGGTCATATTCTAGTGAGAGTCTGATGTTCAGCAAGTGATATTTGCTTTTTTCTTTTCTCTTCAGCCCAGCGATCATTGTATTTACCCTCGTCTGAATAGAAATGAAAGAAAAAAAGGACTGGCAATCTTCCATTCTTAGTAGGTTTTTAATTACTTCACTGTTTTTCAGAGATTTCTTTACTTAGTCATATGCTGAAAAGTGACTACATTGGCTCTAACCCAGTCATTTGTCCAAGCCAGTCCCCAGTGATTTTAGAGAATCCAAAATCCAGTGTTAAAATGGGAAACTAAAGAACTACCCCAGCTATTAACCAGATTTTAATTGCTGAGAGGTTGATGTTAAGCCAGCTCTTTACAATGAATTCAAAAGGGCAGGATACAGGGGTGAGTCCATGATATCGGTACTTGACAGCGTTTTGTCTTCATAAGATATAAGACAAGTGAGAGGTGGCAGCACAACTGTTTAACAACAGCAGATAAAAATAAAATATTCTGGTGGAAGGGCAGAAGAACAAAACAAAACAAAAAACCCCACACATTTTCATACATAGAAAGTTGTGTTAACATTTCTTTGCATGTAGGCAATTTGGGATAGTCTTTATGGCTGTGTCTAGACTGGCATGATTTTCCGCAAATGCTTGTAATGGAAAAGTTTTCCGTTAAAAGCATTTTTGGAAAAGAGCGTCTAGATTGGCACGGACGCTTTTCCGCAAAAGCACTTTTTGCGGAAAAGCGTCTGTGGCCAATCTAGACACTTTCAAAAAAAGCCCCGATCGCCATTTTCACGATCGGGCTTTTATGAAAACAAATCTCAGCTGTCTACACTGGTCCTTTTGCAAAAGTTTTGCGAAAAGGGACTTTGCCCGAACGGGAACAGCATAATATTTCCACAAAAAGCACTGATTTCTTACAGTAGGAAGTCAGTGCTTTTGCGGAAATTCAAGCGGCCAGTGTAGACAGCTGTCCAGTTTTTCCGGAAAAGCGGCTGATTTTCTGGAAAAACTGGCCAGTCTAGACATAGCCTCTATGTTTATAATAGGAATACCTAGGGAATGGCAGAGATATTATGGTCATGTGAATTGCTTGCAATGACATAGGTAAAGGATTGGTGATGTGCTGGTGCCGGGCCTCACCAGTGGGGCTCCTCCCACGTGGGTCAGTGGGCGGCCACCCCGCCTCGCTACAACACAAACAACAACAGAGCAATGGGAAGACATGGGTGAGGCACCACGAATGGAAACGGAGAGAGGCTTGTTTGGCTTCTGCAACATGAATGAACCTCGTCAGTGGAGGGGCCCTGTTTCAACATGGTGAAATTCACAATCTGACATGTTGTTCTCCAAATGGCAGAGATAAGAAGCAGGTTGATTATATGATGATCAATAGCAAGTGGGGATGCTCACTGTCAGATATGAAAGTGAAAAGGAGAAGTAGATGTTGGCAGTGAACACTAACTTTGTGATAGCCTCCAGCAAGCTAAATCTGAGAAGTGTGAGTCTACAAAATAAGGGACATAGAGGTTAAGACATTGACAAGCTAAAGTCCTCTGAAATACAGGAATGTGTTTAATCTGCAGTTGAAGAACTAGTTTCAGGCAATTGCAGACCTTGATGAAGAGGAGGTGAGTGCAGGTGAGATTAACAAAAAATGCTATAAAGTGACTGCAATATATAAACAGGGCTATGAAGCCTATCTAGGCAGAAGCAGGCCTGCTGATGGAGGGCAGGGAGCAAAACAGGATAAATGCCCGGAGTACGGTGACTCAAAAGGACCTGAAGCTCCTGGCTGTCATCACCACTACTACAGTACCAGCATGCTCTGGGCAGTACCTGCAGCATGCTCTGGATGGTGCGGAGGGCTGCCTGGGGCAGGCTAGTCACAGCCCTTTTCCTTCTACTTGATGCCCCATTTCTTCTGGGGGAGTGCAGGTGGGCACCTTCCCATCTTGCCCAGGGGACCAGCCAGTCTATCGGCCACACTGGGCAGAAGAGAAGGAAGGAGTCAATTACACCCAGCACAGGGAATGCCAAAGAAACAAAAAATACACCCCGAAGAAAAACGTTTCCAACACAAAAGCCCAGAAACTAAAGGTCAAATACCATGAGTAGTGTGGCAAGACACACTGTGTGGTGGCGGGCAGGCCGGGGAGGGGGGAGGCGGGGAAGGACATCAGACATGTCTTTCATGTAAGAAAAGACAAATGACAGTATATTGATAATCTGGCAACAACAGCAGAGGATGCAGCTGCTTGTGGTGAACAAGGAACTGTCTACAAAATGATGCAGCTTATCAGAGATAAATGGCAGACACCAACAAGCATTCACATGAGGAACAAACAAGAGTACCTACTGACAACAGAAAAAACTGCAGAAATATGCTGGACAGACAGACAATTTCCAAGAATTACTGAACAGGGAGCGACCTAAAGAAGAAGTAAACATCCAGGAAACAGAAGTTCTAAATATAAACAGACCTCTTCTAATGAAAAAATCATTCAAGCTATCAAATCCTTAAATAACGGAAGCTCATGGCAAGGATAACTTGAATGCAGAATTATTCATGGAAAAAACTGAGTTAGCAGCATCTATCCCAGCCTCTTTACTTACATCAGTCTGGGAAAAAGAAAGAGTGCCAGAACAGTTGTTTACTGGGATTATAGCAAGATACTAAAGAAAAGAATTCTCAGTGTTTCTTATAACTGGTGTGATATCTGTGATATCTATGATCTGTGCCAAGCAATGTACTGTACAAGATCATAGTCCAGTATCTCTCAAAGGTAGCATTATCAGGAAAGAGCACGCTGGTTTATGGAAAGGGTAAGGATGCACCACACAGGTTTCACTAACAGAATATAATATAACAATGCTTAGAATTGCAATGGCAACTTTTGATAGCATTTCCAGGACTAGCCTATGGCACATTATATGGGGAGGGATTCCATATGCCCATATAATCAACCTAATCAGAAGTGTCTATTCTAACTTCACAAGCAGTGTGCTCAATTTTGAAGTCAAAACGTTGGTGTGTGTAGGGGTAAACTGAGGCAGTCCAAGGTACCTGACTAAGAACTCTCCTAAATTTGAAGCAAGGCCTGGGAACACAGAGAACAAACAGATATCATGACCCTGGTCACCCTGGCAACCACATTCCAAGAGGGCCTCACTCTGATAAGACCCTGGCTGGTACCAAAACAAACTTCATGGAAGTCGTTTTCATTGTCTCCTTTAATCCTACATAAGCCGGAGACCCAAGGACTATGCCAACGCGAGGTCTCAACTGTATCATCTCGCAGTAGATGCATCATTATTTCAACAGACAAAGTTGCTATTAAAATGCTTGTCTTGTTTATGTTGGCTTATTTAGCTTGTTAGGAATAATTACCTGTATTATTGATAAGATGTTTAATTGGCAATGGGCGGAGATGCTGTGTAACCTTCATAGTTTATTGGCTTATGTGCTTATTACGTCTTGCTGCTAGACCCTATCAAATCACTTT
The DNA here is from genome assembly GCA_019425775.1 of Rafetus swinhoei. NCBI lineage: Eukaryota > Metazoa > Chordata > Testudines > Trionychidae > Rafetus > Rafetus swinhoei. The sequence goes on from CM033424.1 coordinate 164,018,256, forward strand.
TGCTCCGCCCATCTGTTGCCTATATAATCTATGGTAATGTTTTGATTAACTAGTGTTCACCAGGTTAACCCCTGAGGGGACACTCCCTGAGGGGGAAATCCTCTGCTTGTTTTCACCTGCATCCAGAGAGTCCAGAATTATTCCCTACAGGGTGTGTCATGTTTGCAATTGTCATCAACACAGCTGTTGACTGGGTAATGCAGCATACAACAAAAGACATGACCAGAGGCATTACATGGACACCCTTTTCTTCCCTTGAAGACCTTGCCTTCTTAGAGGATCTTGGTCTCCTATCACATACCCAATATCCTTTACCCAATTACAAAGGCAGACAGCTGAACTAGAGTTCATTTGTTAATTTGATACAATCAGTTTGGGACTGAATAAGAATTTTAACTGGTTAACACTCTACAAAGGCAATTTTTCTTCTCTTGATATTCACCTCTCCACACCAAATGCTGTGAATGAACCACTTCCATCCTGACTTGATTAGCCTCATTAACACAATATATACACCCTGCCTCTGTAACTTCCACTCCAATTCATCTGATGAAGTGTGTTTTACCCACGAAAGTGTATGCCCTACTAACTCTGTTAGTCTCTAAGATGCCACAGGACTCCTCATTGTTTTTGCAATAAGACGGATATCATGATCTTTGCTATTGCCTCACCATCACCAGTCCAGAGAAAGGATTATGTTTTCATCAATGTTCACATTCACATACTTCAGCAGCACAATGAGCCAGGATGGTGGAACATGCCAGGACATCCGAAACAACATCAATAAAGCAAGGATCATCTTCAGGAAATTAAATATAATCTAAAAATCATCAAAATAACACCAAAACCAAACTCAAGATTTATCAGAGCTGCATACCTTCAACATTACTTTATAGTGCATAATGCTGGAGAAGGAGAAAATGGGTCTTCTTTCCATACAATCAGCCTCAGAAAAATCTTCTGTATGTTTTGGCCGAGAACAAGCTCAAATCAAGATCTATTGACGCAGTGCAGCCAAGAGGATAGGAGGCCCATCATTACTAAGAAACACTGGAGATGGATTGGCCATGTTCTTCTGATGGAAACTGATTCCATCACCAGAGTCACAATAAGATGAACACCTGAAGGCAAATGAAAATAAGGACACCTGAAAAAAACATGGTGGAGAGCTGTGGAAGGTGAGCTGGGGCACAGTTTGGAAATGATTGAAAGACTTGCCAGCAACAGATAAGAGTGGAGGAGCTTCATTGCTGTCCTAAACATCAAAGGTGTAATAGGATGATGAAGCATTGGCTTAAGTGTTTTGCTGGATTTAGGAATAAAAAGGCAAATTTACCAGATGTAGTCTTCAGGGTGTCAGGGCCCAAACATGGGATCAAGATTCATAATTAAGAGCACAAAGATTGCAGTAGTGTAGGCACATTCATGTTTAGATGGCATTAATTTCTCTTTGCATTAATAGTCTCAGTATTATATTGCAGCCCTTCCTAAAGCAAATAATTTTCAATATGAGTAAGGCAACACCTCATTTATACAAGGTACTTTTGGGTATAAAATGAATTTCATTCTTCAGATAAGAAACACCAGCACTCTAAAGGCAGCAGACAGATATTCCACCCCCCACCCCAAAAAAAAAAAAAAAAAAGCCACCTCAGGTTAGCAAGGTAAACAACTCTGCCATTAATTCAGCTTTTTTTGGGTCAGCCTTTAAGGGCAATTATTTCAACAAACAACAACACAGATCAATTTGAAGGCTGAAAAGTGACTCATAAAAGGAGATACAGTGTGTTTCCCTCTAAAATGTTTCAATTACCTTCAAAACATGTATTATATAAACATATTTTCTATATATACTGCCTAGATGTCATTTCTTATGTTGAAACAACATTATCAAAGCTAAACTGGGAAGATTTGCTTTGCACTTGGCTCTGTGTGGTAGGAGGAAATTACTTCCTACACAATAGATGAAGAGTGAGGGAGCGATCTTGGATCTACTCTCTAAAGCAGTGGTGGCCAAGAAGGTCACAAGAGACACACCTGCTCTATTAAAACAGCATATCAGCCAGAATGCTGAATGAATACTCTTGCTGGGCCAGTTGAAGGAGTGCCATTAGTAAGGCCATCAAGGTGCTTTCAATACCCCTAGCTTGTGAGTGAGCATTGCATTAAAAAAAGAAGCTGAGGATAAGGCTAGGAGAACATATTGTGGGGAAAAATAAGGCCATCATTTTCTGATACCAGTGAAAAAAGGGCCAACAAAAATGGTGAGTAGGGAATGAGAGGAAATAGGAGATAAAAGAATTAGTGCCATTGTCAGTGATACCATACTTCCAGAGAAAGTACTGCATTTAATGAGCAATCAGAATGCTCAATTAGTACTATGCCAGATCTTGTTTTCAAGGATACATTTTGTGCACTCAGATTGTTAATTAGCCACAGCCTCTATAACCATTGCCTGCACGTAATGTCAAGAGAACAGAATAACTGAAGCACATCTAAAACTGCAAATTCCAAAATGATGTTTGGGGGAGGGAAAGAAATCATAAAAGAAAGGATTGATGTTATTCTTTAGATGTATGTGAATGAAACCTTAGTGAAAAAATAGAAATAAAAAGAGACCACTTTTCAACAAAACCCAATATGAATAAAATCATAGAAATATTGCTTCTGTTGCTGCTTGGAGTCAAGTAATGAAACCAAATTTTCATTGATCAATTCCTCCTTAAAAGTCTCTCTCGTGCTCCTTAGATAGGATACCGTGGTTAATAAACGAAAAAAAACCAGGTCAACCCATCGAGACTGTTTTCACTGTACAGCTGAATATAGAATATTTGTAGATTATACTTGCATTTTAAATGAGAACAGCTGGTAAAAATCTGAAAGTTGAATTTAAAGGATTTAATTTTTATGAATGGACACATGGTGAGCAAACAAGCCTGTGTATGATTAATGTGAAGGTCTCATTTTTTAATAAGTCTCGGAGGGGTAGCTGTGTTAGTGTAACTTTAAAAACAATGATTAGTCCTGTGGCACCCTAGAGACTAACAAAAATATATAAAATCATGAGCTTAAATACTTAATTATTTTGAATGGAAGCAAATTAAAATCCTCCACATTACCCCAAAGTTACAAATTGACCAAAGTGCAGAATTCCTAGCTGTACCTTCTCCAGACAAGAGTACCACTTCTTCAAATTAGATTACCATGCCTGTGAGGGAGTGAAGTTAGGCGGACCTGGCATCACAGGAATCAAACAAAGCCTTTTGGCCCATCTATCCCCACCCCGCTTTACCTGTAGCCAATGACAGGCCTGGAGGCCTGATTCATTTAGGGGCTGAGGAGACAGGAGTTGGTTCTGTTGTCTGCAGGACCTGAGCTAGAGCCTGTTTACTTGGCCAGCAACTGGAGCAAGTAAACCTCCAACCCCACCCCCTTGGGCAAAGGGAAGAACCTATGAGGAACTTTACTAAGGAGGGGAAAATTTGGACTCTTGGGGCTATGCCCCAAACTTAAGAACTATACTCAGATACTAGGCCAGAGTTTTTAGGCCTGGGGCACAAATGGCAAGGGTCTGCACCCCTTTTCTGCCAGTTAATTCTGGGACCTAACCACTAGGCAATCCTGCTGCCAGGGAGACCCAGCCACAGTGCCATTCAGCCTTTCTTAGAGCAAGGAAGTTTATTTGGCTGAATAATGATATAATAATCCATTGGCCCTTATATAATAAGTTTCATCCATTGAACCAATCACTCGCTACAAAGGAGGGCAAATGTCACTATCCCCATATTACGGCTAAGAGATTGTGGCATGACTCAAAGTTCCCTCTGATTTTGTCCATCCATGTGCTGACTACATTTTGTTATGTGTGGCACCACCAATAGAAACATATGCTATTAGTAGTGGGAGGCTGTGGACACCTCTTCTAATCAGCTGGCATTTGAATCTCTCCTGGGCAGTCGCCCAAGCGCTCATCGTACAGGGAACACTAAAATGACCTCCCTGAGCTCGCACAGCAAGTCAGTGGCAGAGTCAGGAACAGAACTGAGTATACACTCCCTAGCTTGTGATCTGTCTGTCACAGACCCTAGGTGCCTCACTAGTGGGTACTCCTGCCTCAGGGTGGAGTTTAACTAGCCACACCTACATGAGTAAGTCTGGAGAAAATAACCTGAATCTCCACTATGTTGCAGTTTCAATGCTATTTTTCCCCACTTGGCATGGAGGAGAAATATCATAAAGATGATACTTTTTATATATTTCTGAGATGTGCATGGCATACATATATATTCACTATTATCAATGTTTGGTACCTCTCTAGGTCTTTGCTTATACCTGCTAGATTTGTACCCTAGAAAGTAATCCCAATCATCCCACATCTGTATCCCATCCTTTTAATCCAACATCCACAACAAATATTGTTAAAGACCCCTTACGTTGCTTCATTAACTAGGAAATAGCTTGTTTTGCTTTATCCATATCATTAGTAATTTCTATGAAGTGGGTCTCTGTGGCTATGTCTACACTGCAATGATATTTTGGGATACCGGAGTATCCCGAAGTAGCTATCCCGTGTCTTAACAGCAAACCCGTTATTTCGGGCTTGCTATTCCAATGTCCCTGTAAACCTCATTCCACGAGGCGTGAGGAACTTTTCAGAATAGTGGGTTATTTTGAAATTTAGCACTCTGTAGACAGTGCCAAATTATGAAATAAGCTATTTTGAAATAAGATTGAAATAAAATATGCAATTTGAGCTACACAAATCGCATATCTTATTTCAAACTATGGTGCCATGTAGACATAGTCTGTGAGCTAACAGTGACTTTAACTATAATCCTAGGGAAATAGGGGAAATTGCTTGGTTCCCCATCAAAGTAGGATCCTTTGGAATAAAACAGAAGTTTGGCTTTGTGACAGGAAACTCCAAGGTACACGTATTGGTACTTCTTTTGATTGGTTACCACACAAAATTGGCCATAAGTTACTTATAGAAACCAGACTCATACACTTAGTTAGCCTCACCAGGCATGATGACAATGATTACTTATTCCATTACTCCTTTTCCTATACTCCACACAGAATAGTGTCTGTCAAACACATTACATCTACAGGGTATGTCTAAACTACATCCCTCTGTCAAAAGAGGGGATGTAAATTAGGCAAATCGAAAGTACAAATGAAGCAGGGATTTAAATATCCCTGCTTCATTAGCATAATCGCATCACAGCGGTCTTTTGAAAAAGGGTATTTCGAAAGTGAAATCGCCATCTAAACCCCTTTTTCAAAATATCCTGTACTCTTCAAAAAAATGATGGCGGTTTCACTTTCGAAATACCCTTTTTTGAAAAACCGCTGTGATGTGATTATGCAAATGAAGCACAGGATATTTAAATCCCCACTTCATTTGCACTTTCGATTTGCCTAATTTACATCCCTCTTTCGACAGAGGGATGTAGTTTAGACATACCCTTAGTTAACCTCTATTTTCTGCTTCCCCAAAACTTGGCGTTTTCCATTGGGATGTCAGTCTGTTATTTGTTTGCTTACTTGCCAAAACTAACATCTTACAGGATACAAGCCTGTAGGTCACTTGCATTGCTGTTAAATCTAATGCAAGCAGAATATAATGTAGCAGTGACTATATTGAAACAGGACTAGAACAGCAGTAAGTATAACAATAGCAAACTAGCCCACTGGGCTACAGACATCCTTCCCACTGATAGGGTTCATTAATAATCACCCTGTTATACAAGATGAGGACTTTGCACCCAACGCAATAGATGTGTGCCTAAAAGGGCTGGCAAAAATTTGACCCTGTGTCCCTGCACTCTAACTGACCATTATAAAAATTAAATATATGTAAATAACAGTAGAACATTGGCCAATATCACCATATGTTATCCTTCACAAACAAACTTTCCATATAGCTAACCAGTGACCACAATGACTGATTCTGATGATACCTTCCTTCTGGCTGTACTGCAGTGCATCCCCCCCAAACGTTTTATTTATCAATGTACTGATACCCCTCTTCAGAGCAACAGGCCATCGGTGGAATTTTGCTTTGGGCGATATACTACCAGAGGAGGCACATTGCTGGGTTTATTGAAGACATTATCTTCAAGTCCTCAGAGCTGCATGGAGTGCACAGCATGGTGCTCTGTCAGCAATTTAAGTGGTGGTAGCCAGATCCCTAAGCCCCTTTGAATCGCCAGGTTCCAAGGCAAATGCTCTCGCCCTCTCCTCCCCCCCGCTCATCTGTGGGCCTACATTAGGTACTTTACAAACAGGTGTCAAGAGAACAGTTCTTCTACTCAGAAGAGCTTAAACTTTAGAGAGACAAAGTACAAATGTTAGAGGAGGAGGGATGAGATGCCACATGGGTAATGTAATCAAACAGGGTGGAATTAAATAAGTACATACACAATGTAATTCTTAAGTAAACCCTTCAAGAGTTTAAATTGTGTGTGCATAGACTTCATGCTGGCCCTCTGCAGAGATGAATTTCACCCTCAGAGAAATTCCCTAAGAACTTAACTAAATTTTGGAAAATATGTGTCTTCAGTAAAACCTCCTGTTGCAACATTTGATGAATACTTAGGTGATTTCAGAAGAATATTGTACTGCGGATGAATGGAAACAAGCTATTTCCCCTCATCTATTTAGATTTTAGTAGCCTAGAAAAAAGAATCTGGGCATCAAAGCTTTTTGTATGATCCCAGTTAGAGTGTATACTAGGCTCTCCATTCCACTTCTGAGCTAAGCCTCTAGAATAAATATGTTATTGCATAGCACACAATTGCATAATGTACTTGTGCAATGAACATTTGAAAATGAAATAATTCTTCATGTCAGTGTTTAATTTTCTCCAATCCGATTTCAACTACACAAAGAGTGAAATACAGCAGCCCTTGTGACATTATAATTCATTCTACTTTATTTTACCAGAGACTGCAACCGGAGATGTACAATACATCTTTGTTCAAAGAGGGCCTGTGAATACCTGGCCTCCTGGCCAGTTATAAACACAAACAAAAGGCATTCTGAGATCTGCTGTGCTTAATTTTAGTTGTATACTAAAATATATGGCATGACCCAGAAGCAATACGTAGCTGTTAATCATGTGCAGCCCTACAGTGCACTGCAGATGGGTAATGGTTTGTTTAAAATCTGTGTTACGGCTTCAGGCCTTGGATAACATATATTTGTCCTCCACTTGGTGCAAGAGGGATTTAGACCATATACATTTATGCCTCAATTTAAAGTATTATCTAAGGTTTATGCAGAAGTCTGAAATATAAAGTGTATATGAAAATTTATCGGATTTCCCTTATATAACTGCCTAAATATTCTACAGTTTTATGCAACATCACTGTTGCAAACTATGTCCATACAGTCTCACTGGAATTTAAGGGGTTGTCGGATCATAACTAAGATCAGCCTATAGCTCATAATGTGTAAGAACATTAATGTAGAATATTGAAACTTTTTTTAAAAAGTAAATATTGGTTTCCAAATAATAGTGACATAAACCAGTCTTTCAAAAGCTATATCTTCACAAGAACCATTGTTAGCCATGTACCTAGATATTAAATGTCAGATTCTGATATCCCTCCTCACGTTGAACAGCCTCTTATTCCATGTATGATTCATTGAAATGAATGGGACTACTTGTGGGGGAAGGGTAGGGCACAGGCCCGCCACCGGAGGAGAGTGAAAGGGGGACATTGCCCTGTTCCTGGTGAATCAAAAGTGCCCAGGGATCCCAGCCACCGCCATTACTGCAGGAACAGCAGAGGCCAGAGCTCCTGGTCCTTTATACCGCCTCTGGAGAACTGGGTGGCACACGCCGGGTGGCTCCGAGAGCTGCCTGAGGGTGGAGGGGCCTTGGCATGATGCACTCTGAGCCGTGCTGAGGGCTAGCTGTCCCAGTCCTGCCCCTCTTTACCAAGGCCCTGCCTCTTGCAGGAGAATGGAGCAGAGCCATCCCCCTCCACACACATCTCACCCAGGGTCCTGGAGAGTCTGTCAGCTCCCCTGGGTATGCATCAGAAACTGGCCTCAAACAACGTACTGGAGATGACAGGAGACAATTCACTAAAACTGCCAAATGACTAATCTTTAACATTAATTCAAATGGTAGGAGTATAGGTGCAAAAGGAATTATTAAAAACTAACTCCAGTTGTTTTGGCGAGAATTAAGCAAGTAATTGATTTATCAGTTCAGGAGCAGAATTTCAAAACTTTTTAATTTCAGGTCAACATGACTCACCAATGTTTTGGTTTTTCTTGCCAAAACACCTACTTTTTTTTCCCCCAAGATTGTATGAAACATGTCTTCTGACCTGAAACATTTTTTTTTAACCCTACCTACTTCTTACATTAAATTAAAATTGCAAAATGAAACACCTCTTCAAAAGCTCCAACAAAATCAGGCCCAACTGTGATAGGTTCTGTACAAACAGACAGTATGAGACAGACATCAATTCACTGGGGCTTACTATCTGAATGATACTTCCTAAACACAATGAAACTTCTACCCTTAACCCCAGAAGACAAATAGCTATTACAAAACTGGGGAAGGAGGCTTGATGTGCCATTTAAAAAAAATACCTAGAACAGCCGGAGAGGCTAGCAAGCAAGCTACTGAAGGAATGAGCTCAAAGAAGCAGTGTGGTAGAGGGTGTCAAGGGGGGAGCCTGAAGTAACTTTCCCTCAGGGCCTTTTTCATAACCACTAGGTGCTAGTGTAATCCACATACTTTCTGGGTGTGGTGTCTTGGTCTATGTAGTGGCACTAAGCCCACCTGCAGAGAAAGAATGAGTATCCTCAGCTGAGAGTCAGCTGGCTTTTAGCTCAAGCTGTAGAGGCTCATGCACTAAGCACTAGAGATCTCAGGTTCAGTTCTGCCTGTCAGTTTGATATTAGTATAAAGGAGTCCCAATGCTTCCTCTACTTCAGGCTCCCCCCTTGACACCCTCTACCACACTGCTTCTTTGAGCTCATTCCTTCAGTAGCTTGCTTGCTAGCCTCTCCGGCTGTTCTAGGTATTTTTTTTAAATGGCACATCAAGCCTCCTTCCCCAGTTTATGAGCACAGCCCTTCTCCAAACTCCTTTCCTTGGTAGGCTTCCTTGCATCATCATGAAAAGACTCTCTGCTGTTGCTGGATCTCCAGCTGTATGGCACAACAGAGAGTTGTAAGTTGGCACCTTACCCCAAGAACATTTGTTTTAAGCTGACTGGGGGAATTGGTAGAGTCAGAATGTCTATTCTAAAAGAACCATTAATGGGACAGCCTACTCTGTGTCAAGCCCTAACAGATGAAGCACTGATTTATAATTTTTAAAACATTTCCTTTCCCAGTATCAACTCAACTATTTAGCTATTCATTGAGCTAATAGAGGGGCTTTTTGATCATGAAATAATCAACAGGTGGCACACATCCTTGTTACTCAGGATTCTCATTGTTCAAATTGCCGTGCCTTTGGACTAAAGCTAAAGCTATGAAGTACACCCTATAATATGAATGCTTCCCCTGCTACACAGCATAGCTCTGAAATAAGAAAAAAGATGTAGAAAAGTGTGTTTTGCTCTGCCTATTTTCATTATTCAGTATTGATCTTAAGCTTTAGGCTAATATCCTGGCTTTTCACATAGTGGTCCTACTGGCTTTATTATTCCATTCAGACTTGACTAGCTTCACTGATGTTCTGTTTTCAGTGCTTCATGACAACAGTAAATTGGAGCTCTTCACATCTAAAGAGGCTTGACTGTCCTACATGTAAAGAAACACATTTGACAGAGCTGAATGGGATATCTGTTCAAGATACCCAAGAAGTTCAGCACAGAGCAGGAAATTAAGTGCATTCATATTTTACATATCTGTCAAGAGAAATAGTCGTAAATGTGCACTGCTCTGAATTAAGTGAGTCAGAGAAAGGCACTCTTCAGGAATGTCCAATTGCCCTAGTAGTCAGATTGTAGGTTGATATACTACATAATAAAACAAAACTTCTTAGTTTTTGATAGCAGGAGAGAATGAGAGTTTACAGAGACAGTATCCAGAGATTTTTGTCACATTTAGGAGATTCTCTTCACCTACATAAATCTGTGTGTGAATGTTTCAGAACCTTGCTGTTTGATATGCCCATGATTGAGTAAGCTGAGAAAAATATTAGCTATGAAGGTGTGGCAAGAGCTTTGCATGAAGTAATAATGCTCTGTTCAATTAAATTAGTTAAAAGAAATCATTTTGAAGAGTGAAGGCTTACAATGCACCAGTTGCTGTTTTTTCCATACACTCAAGACAACAGATCTATTATTAAAAGATCAGAGCTGGGTAAAATTTTAGGATGAACTTTTTCCCCTCAAAAAATGTGGATTCAATCAACTGAATACCAATTCAGGAATTCATATTGATTTTGGTGAAATGCCTCCCTCAGAATGGAGAGAGGGGAAATATTGAAATGAACCATTTGACATTGCTAAAATAAAACATTTCCGTTTTTCAGGATAGATTTACAAAGCTGGTGGCAGGGGTATTGATGCCTCCGTATAGCCTTGTGATTAGGGTACTTATCTGGAGTGGTGGTGACCTTGGCATAAATCACTGCTTTATTGCAGGGATTTAAATCTAATACCTTAGCCTGGTTAAGTTAACCACAGAGTTATAAAGCAGTCTGGAGCAGGTTTCTCCCACTGGTTCTGTTCCACTTGGTCTAAAATATTTGACTGATCATTGTGGCAGCAAAAGCACCTGCTAGTAGCTCTATAGCCTGGTGCTTATTTGGGAAGGAGGTGCCTCAAGTTCCAATCTCTGCTCCACTTAATATTTAATTATTTTCACAAAGTGGATCAGCTTCAACAGGAGAGACTGAGACTCAGTCACTTCTGACATATGGGAGACTTCACTGTAAGACCCTGTTCCACAGCATGGATTCCAATAAGGGTCTCCCAAACCTGAAGTAAGTGCCCTGACCAATGGACTACAGAAGGGGCTTCACTTCCTCCTCCTTCTCAGTGAAGTCCCCAAAATTCATTTGAACCTACATGCATTTTCCCACTTTTTTGATTAGCTGAAAATTCTGGAAAAAAAATCAGTTTCAGTTCAACCTAAATGGATTTTTTTTTTATAAATGTCATACCAAAAAATCAGTTGGTCACACAGCTTTATAAAATATAATGGACACTCTCCAAATGATGCCAAATAATAAATGAGACTATCAAGTCTCTGAAATTATCTATATTAAATGTTGAAGGATAAAGATAAAGTAAAGGGTAAAGATGTCATATGCAGCAGAAAAAGAAATCACTGCTGTTAATTGTAAAGGAACCCCTATCTGGTAACTAGATGGGTTCCAGGTTATTCTGTTACAAATTTAAAACATGGTGGTATAAATAAAATGAAAAAGAAAAGAAAGGAGTGAGAACAGAATAGAGGGGGATAGAGTCTAAAGAAAGACATGGTTAAGACAAAGTCTTTAGAAAATATGTGATGAACATTTTTAGCACAACAGGAAGATGAGAAATGACTGAAAAAAAAAAAGTAGGGCTAAAAATATCTAGCCAAGACTTTTAAAAATTACCAATCTGGGTACTTCGATTTTTGGGAGTCCAAGTTGAGATATCTTTAAGGAGCCTAATTTAAAGACTACCCAATTCTTTTTTTAAAAATCAGTCCTGTTTAAGGGTTCTCAAGCTGAGATTAATGGGCCAAAACCTGAAAACAACCCAAAATCACTAGTAAATTTTCCAAAAATCTAGGTCCTTGTCAGAAGGACTGATGGTGTTGAGAAACAATCTGGAGGTGCTTTCACTCCCACATTTAATCTGTTGATGATAGAGAAACACTTCTTAAATTGTGAGTCTCTGGAAATTCAATGTGAAAAAAAAAAACCATTTCATTCCCTGAGTTCAGTGACTCACAGCAGGAGGAAAAAATTTATGCAGATAAGGAAATCCTTCACTTGAGAAACTATGAAAGTCACTTTTTTGTTCCCTACCAAATTGAGAAATTACTGTAAAAAGAAATCATGTATTTTCTGAGCTGAGAACTCTGCTGGAAAAATCCTAAAATAAAGTGGTGACTTCTGTAGCAAAAAAGAAAAAAAAAAGGGGGAGGGGCAGGAGGGACAAAGTCTCTAAGGGCATGCCTACACAAGGAAATTATTTCAAAATAACTACATTCAAAGTAATAACTCCCAAAATAACTATTTTGAAATAAGCTTATTCTCCGAGGAAAGCAGGAGTACAGACTTCGAAATAACCAGCCCATTTTTTTCGAAATAACAGGCTTGATAGTGTGGACGTTCCACTTATTATTTCAAAATAAGGGGGGTTATTTCAAAATAACTCCCTAGTGTAGACCAGGGCTTACAGAGGAAACCTCTGGAACATTAATAAGTATAATAAAATATTTCTAAATTAGTTTTATTCTTTATAAATTATATTTTAAAAGTTTAATGGAATTGTTACAGGCCTCAGAACAAAACCAATGCTCTTTAAGGATAATAGTGTTGTAGAACTGCAGAAAGAAAAAGATACTGCCACACAGAATCCTTCCCCTTCTGTTTAGCCTGGAAGGAAACTTTATATAACAATTTTCAAATCACTTTCAATTCCCCATATATACATGAAATTTCATAACACACCAGGGGCCCATTTCTTATCTCAATTTCAGTGCAAATCAAAAATAGCTCCAGAGAATGGAATTAGATTGCTGTAAAAATCAGCATAAGATCAGAATCAGGCCCTATTTCTTTAAAACATATACTATACGCTTTAATAATTGTAAAGGCTTATCCGTAGCATAGTGTAAATATAGAAGTATGCAAAATGATTCAGAATTTCATACATTACAGAGGTTTATTTTAATTGCCACATATTAACTTGCATTGCTCCCAGGAGAATTCATCCTGCAATACAAAAGCAACAGGCCATGCTGTAAGAATAGATCAGCTGTCCCAATCCCTCTTAAACATTGTGCTTTTTCTTCATACAGTACAGATGGATAGTTTGTAAAGGTACCAGCAAGCTAATAACTGGCTGAGTTGATTGCCATGCTAATTTCTGTAAAGAATGGATTCTGCATTATTGAAGTCAGAAGAGATTTTGCCATTGACACCAACAAAATCAAGAACAGCCCAATATTTGACAAGTATGTTGTGCAGAGGAAATTATTTATATAGCTTCTCTTTGTTTATGTCTATGTACCTGTCGCGGGGTGTCCCCACCCCGCCCCGTTTGGCCCCGGGGTCGAGCCTTTACACTCGCAGGCCCTGAGGCCTAGTCCACAGGCAAACGCAGGCCCGGAGGCCTAGTCCTCCCTCTCCACCGGACCCCAACCCAGGGCCCTATTAGTGGTGGTAGTTCCCACCACTGGCTCGGCGGGGAGTTCTCCCCGAAATGCACCAAGCCCACCGGGGGGTTCCCTGCCCCCTGCCCTGGGTTGCTTCCTACCCCAGCCCCCTGGCTGACAGAGACCCCACCTGCAGGCATGGTGCTGGCAGTGGCCGTGATGTTGGCAGGCCCGATGTCTGGGGCAGCGGTGCTGGGGTTGTCCACCGCGGCTGGGCAGGCTGCCCCCCGTGGTCGGCGGTGCGGTCGCGCTCAGCCCGGGGACTGTAGCAGGGGCGGCAGGCCCGGCAGCTCCTGCTCTGGCGGCTGGTCCAGCGGCTCTTGCTCCAGCAGCAGGTCCAGCTGTGGCTCTGGAGGTTGGGCAGGAGTTCCTCCCTCCCTGGAGGCCATCCCCAACTGAGCTGTCTCCCTGGCCTTTATACCTGGACCGAAGTTGGAGCATACCCAGCACTGCTGTGGGGGCAGGGCCTGCACAGGCCAGCTGGCTCCCCCCTTGGCCAGTGCGGGGCTAGACCAGCCCACCACAGTACCTTTTAAATTAGGCTTTTCAACAATAAAAGGATGGTTTCAGATAAATGATCACATTCTTGTTTAATAGTAATAGAGATGTAGCCGTGTTAGTCTGGTCTTGCTGAAACAAAAGACAGGACTATGCAGCACTTTAAAGACTAACAAGATGGTTTATTAGGTGATGAACTTTCATGGGCCAGACCCACTTCCTCAGATCAAATTGTGGAAGAAAATTGGCATGACCATATATACCAAACAGGATACAATAAAAAAAAAAAGTGAACACATATAAAATAGACAAATCAGATTTTAGAACAGAAAGAGGATGAGGCGGGGAGGTTAATGTCTATGAGATAATGATATTAGATGTGATAATTGGGGAAGCTATCTTTGTAATAGCCCATTCGAGGACAGAGCAGTCCATTAAGATCCACCCCGGACAGGCTAGATGGGTGGGTGAAGAAAGGAGCCCATCAGAAGGGTGGTAATAGCTCTGTAATTTTACATTGGCTCTGTCCTGGAATCATTTGGACCAGCAAGTGGCCAGGCCTAAATGCAGATAGAAATGTCCATTTCCAATACCTAATGCAGATGCCACAGCATTATCTTGAAGGGATCCAACACAAAGACATAGGTAGGATACACTTGGCAATGCAATAGCAGTGATACAAGTGTCAAGTGGGAGGCCCCCATATGCAGGCATGTATTTATGTTTTTAATGTAGCCTCAGTATGCCTGGATACCAGAAGAGTAGATCTCACAAGGTCTCTAAAAGTGTTAACTTCAAAATATATACAGTAATACATAAATGGCAGCCATCCTATAATAATACATTTAACTATTAGCATTAACATTAGCACCATTAAATTGATTCTCAGAGCTTTTTCTCTTGTTCCACAAGGCCACTAAACAGAGAGCACACAGAAGGGAGACTGAACATTGTGAGGTAGGGAAGCGTTTGATTCAATAAACAATCTCTCAGGTTTACAATGTATGCTTCTGAATCAACAAACTGGAGACTATCTGCCCTGTAGGGCCTGATCTAAAGCCTGTTGAAATCAATAGGGGCCTTTCCGTTGTCTTCAGTGAACTAAGATCAGGTCCAGAGAGAGCCTGACATATGCTCCTTTGGTCTTTCACAGGACTGATGTGGTATGCAGAAGGCCAGAAAGAAGGGGTCACAAATGGCTGCGATCCGAATTAGTCTTCAAAATATGACTTGACTTTACTTGAACTGTGGTCTCGGGTGGCATTTATAGGAGTAACCTGTCAAAGCTCCTTTCCCCCTCCTATATAGATAGGCAATATTTTTATTCATTACTTGCTTGTACCAGCAAGAAATTTCAATAAACTATTATTGCTCTTTTATGAACCTTTAATTCACCTGAGTAATGACATATTCCATCTGAGGCGAGTTTTTCAAGTACTATGGGATCATTTTTAGTAAATTTAGGCAGGGGTATATAAAAATGGCAGTTCAAACAATTTTGAGCGTGAAATATCTTGTAGGAGGAAATAACAGCAGGGTGGAGATGCTTCTCATGTAACTATGGTGATACTTTTTAGAATACAACAGGGAAAACAGTTAAAGTTTGAAAGTGGAAGGAAAATGGCATGCAAATAATGAACCGTGGTTGATTTAGTAGTTTTTAATCCTATTGATCACAATGTACTGCCTCAAACTGTGCCCAGAATGTGGCTTTAAACAATAAAGAAAAGGTTATGAACCAAAGTTATGGACTAAGTGAAGCTGGACTTAAAATGCCTTTTTCTGCATTATTGGACTCTCACTGTTCCTTTCTATGTCTTGCTCTTACTGTGTGATTTATTTTACAGATCCTTAAGACATATGAGGAGTTGTCTGCCCCACACAGGTGTAGAAAGCATTAACCACAGCAGGTAGCAGAGGAGGTCAGGCCCTATCAGAGGGGGGGCCAGGAGGGCCATTTGGCTCGGGCCTCAGGAGACAAAGGGGCCTCAATTTTTGGCATTTGTCAGCCAAGTCATTTCCATTTATTATACACCTTGCAGTTATAACAGAGACAACAAAAGAAGCTATATATACCTGCAAAAAATGATTTAAATCATTATGGCACCTCAGATCTTTACCAATTTTTTGGTCACATCTGAGTTTTCATCTGTGTGACTGGAGTAGCTTCTGTGATTAGTGGTTCTACATTATGAAACAGTGTTTATAGTCTTTGCATAGTTTAGCGGTTTTGAAAGTCGTAATTAATTCTGTTACTGAAAGTGATTGCTTGGTCTGAGGATGAGTTTAACCTTTAAATTAGATGTTTATCTCTGTAGAGCAGATTTTCTTATGTATCTTCGTATACAATAACCATATCGGGCTCTGCTGTAAGCTACCTCTTCATATCCAGTTTTTTATTCATGTTTAAAGACTTTCTGGTGATAATAAACCTTAAATTCCAGTTGTTTCATAAACTTACATTTAATCTGGCAATCGCCTCATGTTCATATTCATAATAATGCACCGGTTTTTAGAGGAATTTAATAACGGAAACCTGTTAGCAAATGAAATTTCAAGACTTTGAAATAAGGCTATAAGGGCTACAGTAAATAACACTTCCAAACTGTTATTATATAATATTCATTGCAAAGTATATACAATAAAATTTTTGTATAACCAAGAGCCTTTAGTGAATTAATGTATTGTGTGTTACTGTGTTTTAAAAGAACCCCTTTATAAAAATGAAGCAAAGATTTGAAAGTGGTGCAAGTAAGAGACGGCAAAAGCAGAGTGAAGCAGCAGTTAAGAGTTTAAAGTCAATAACATCATTTCTCATAGAAAACGACACCTCAGCCAGTGACGGTTGGAGGAAGTTGAAAGAACGAATACCTGCACATGAAACTTCAGTATTGCAAAAAGATAACTATTACATGAAAATCAGCTGGTAGAGCAGCACTAGCTGACAGTTCAATTGAAAACTTACTCCTGAGTGAACAAACACAGAAACTGATACCTGGAAAAAAAACACTTGAGCACATATTGAATGTCATTTTTTTCCTTCTGAATAGCGATTGGCTTTATCTGGTTCCAGGAAACATATCAGTGACCTTATAAACAGAAACTTTCTAGGTATCCTTGAGCTTCTTAGCAAGTATGACCCACTTTTATCAGGCCGTGTTAAGCATGTTCATGAATCACAAGAGAGTGGAAAACTCATGCAAGTACATTATCTGTCTACCAGAATACAAAATGTGTTTATTGAGCTGTGTGGAACATTTGTGCAAACAACAGTTCTTGAAGAGATATGACGTGTAAAGTTCTTTTCAATTATTCTTGATGCAACTCCAGACAGTGTTCATAAAGAACAGACTACCTTGGTTGTTCGATAAGTTAAAATTGCAGGAATTTCAAAGGTTTTAATTGAAGAACACTTCATTTTGTTCGATAATTTCACCAAAAAAACCTGGAAAAAAATGTCCACTCATGTATTAGAAATTCTGGAAGGCTTCAAATTCAATTTTCAAGCGTGCATTGGCCAAACCTATGACAATGGATCCAATATGGCTGGGAAGTACAATGGAGTACAAGCAGCCCTTGAGCAAAATCCAAACTGTATTTTTTTTCCATTTGTGGCAATCACACACTAAATCTTGTCAGTGTTGATTGTGCTGAATCATGCAAGGAAGCAATCACATACTTTGGAACAATCCAGCAATTGTACAGCCTCTTCATATACAGTCCTCAAAAGTGGGAAATTTTGAAGCCAAATGTGACTGTTTCCCTTCATGGCATGTCATCAACGAGATGGTCAGCACCAATTAATGGCATTAAACCAGTTGCACAGCATTTGGACTCTGTGAAAGAGGCTTTAAGTGAGCCTGAATCTCTTACACTCACAGCACAGGCTCGCACTGAGCTTAAGTCAATTCAGAAGTATACATAGAAATTTGAATGCATTTTAATGTCATCCATGTGGGTGAAGCTGCTAAAAATGATCCACGAAACTAATCTTGTAATTGAAGCACACAATGCTAGATTAGATGCTGAGGGTGATAACACTGACTGACTTCTTAAAGATATTCAAAAGATTCATGGTCAATGGGATGCAATCTTTTCTGAGTCCAAATCAGTAGCACAGGGTATTGACGATTCATCTGAGTTTTCCAACAATCACAGTCTAACGTCTCGATCTGAAGCAGAAAGGCACTATCGAGTCAATGGTTTTTTGTTATTATTGACTCCATCAAATCTGGTCTTACATGCTGATTTGAGTCACTGTGACAAATCTGTGCCCTTTTGGATTCCTTTGGGAGTTCAGAGAATTAAGTAATGAAGATCTATATTCAGCAGCTGAACAGTTTCAACAAAAGTACAACAATGACATTTCAAGAGATCTCTGTGACGAGATTGTATTTCTGAAACATATACAGTCCACCAACCTTAAATCGGACTGTAAGCCAAAAGAACGCTTCAAGAAATATTTGATCTTCGCATGTCAACTGTATTCCCTAATATCACAATTGCATTACATATTTTTGTCAGTCTCCCTGCATCAGTGGCTTCTGGTGAATGCATATTCAATGTGTTAATTGGGGAACTATCATCATTCTACAATGGGACAAGAGCATTTGAATGGGCTCATAATGCTTAACATTAACTGTGATGTTTCATATATATTAGATTTTTCTTCAATTATAAATGACCTTGCACACAACAAAGCCAGAAAAGTATTCCTAAAATGAAGAGTTTTGCTTGCAGTGGAAACTCACAATTAAAATTACATTTTTAATATACGTGCTATTGATAATGACTTAATTGTTAATAAAGAAATGTCTTGAATGTTCATTTTGATATAGTCTTTTGGTTTCACTATGACTCTGTGTCTGTGAAGTTACATATGTCAGCAGTCTGGAGGTGGGGCTCCCTGGGGCCTCGAAACTCAAAGTGGCCTGGGTCTCTGTCACTCTCTGAGAGGGCCTGGTGGAGGTAAGTTCGCAGAGCAGCCCAGAGTTGCTGCATGAGGTGCAGCCAGTCAGGAAGGAGGAGGAAAGAGTAACCAATCCTGGCCCAGCAGGCTCAAATAAAAGGAGTTGCAGGGAAGAACAGGGTCAGAAGCTGCTTGAAGCTCATGGAGTGAAGGCTGGACCCCCGGCAGGTGGCTGATGTTCTAGCACTATGAACTGACCGTGGATGGTGAGATGACAAGACAGCTGAGTCATGAAGAGGATGCCATGGTTCCCGAGGCTGAGATTTGGGCTGCGGGCCAGGCAGTATGCCAGAGTGCTGGTGTGCAAACTGCAGCTAATTCCTAGAGTGGCCAGAAAGAGGGGACAGCCTAGTGGTGAGGAATGTGTCCCGGGACAAGATGTCTGTCTCTTTTTTACACTCAGGAATTTTTTAACTCTAATTTTGTGTTCAGATGTATTTCTAAAATCTCTCCAAACACAATTACTCTGGCCCTAGTTCAGCACAACATGCCCTGTTAAGCAAATGATTTACGCCTGTGTCCAAGTCTCACTTTAAACTCAGTGTTAAAGTGCATGCTTCAGTGTTTATTAGCTAGGGGGAAAATTTACACATGTGTTTTGAATAGTAGCCGCAGAGGTATATGCCCGTGTCTGAACATCTGGGCTACGTCTATACTGCAGGCTTCTTGTGCAAGAACTTTTTGCGGAAGAGATCTTCCTCAAAAAGTTCATTCACAGGAGCGTGTCTACATTGCCATGTGCTGTTGCGCAAGAGATGTGCTTTTGCACAAGAGAGCATCCACACTTCCATGGATGCTCTTGCACAAGAAAGTTCTGATGGCCATTCACAGAATGGCATTCAGAGCACCTGTGCTTTTTCCAATAGGGGTTTCTTGTGTAAGAAACCCCTGTTTCCCATCCACACATGCCTTTTTGCGCAAGAGCACTTGCACAAAATGGTTTATTCATCGTAGAAAGAGAAATAACACTTGCGCAAAAAGCCCTGTCTTCTGATGATCTACTGTACTTTTTCTTGTGCAAAAACGTGCTTGTAGTGTGGCCGCTCGGCAAGTTTTTGCACAAAACTGGCCATTTTTTGCACAAAAACCCTGCAGTGTAGACATAGCCCTGGAGTGAAGAAGGACTTAAGTGGTACCTAGGCCGTTGAGATCTTAAGAGGCTTGTTGGCCTTCTACTGGCCCTTTGCATGGAGTGAATTTCATCCAAGAGCATGGCTACTATCATGGAGGATTTGTCCTTCAAAGTGCAAAAACCATTCCATTTGCTTTAAAAAATGTCTTGCTTTCTGAACAATTTCCATTGGGGCAGGGGGAGAAACATTGAAAATGTCCAAGATCAGGTGCCTAAAATTAGGCTTCTAAATAAAAATGACCTGATTTTCAGGTGCTACAGGACATTTGTTGTTGTTGTTGTTTCTGATTTTGAGAAGTGGGGAGAATCCCCAAACACTACTAATATCAGCAGGAGCTTCATGTGCTCAGCACCTTTGCATGTCAGGCTACTTTAATCCAGAAGGCTAACTTTAGATACCCAAGTTGGACATTTAGCTCAAAATTACTTGACAAATCTGAAAAGAGCTATAAAAATAAAAACTTGTCAGGGCTCACCTATCCTCATTAGCAAATTTGATGTTTGCCTGTATTCAGAGTGGGAAACTGATACTGTTCTTGACTTCATCAAACATAAGACACAGTAAAAAAAGTTTTAAGAAAATAATTAAAAGGAGATAATATTTCCCACCAGCTTATTAATGAATCATTCAGTAATTTAACAAATCTATGTGTCAAAAGGAGTGAATTTTGTGTTCAAAGAAAGAACAAATAATACATATTTATAATAACATTAAGTCTACCTACCCCCTGCTGTACACCCTTATGCTTCCTACTAATAATAGTCCCTATTCAAGATGCATCTGAAGATGTCTGCTGCAACACACTCAGCTGGGGTTCTGAAGTGTTTCTGAGAGCCAGACTTTCTCACAAGTTCTTGGGGTAAAATTATGACACTGTTCTATTTTCAGACCATATCTGTGCTTTGTAAATTATTTTTCAATAATTCATGGTAATTTAGCACAGCCCAATTCTTTAAGAAGTACGCTGTGCATTTTACATTGAGGAAAACAAAATAGTAAAGCACCTGGCTTTCTGTCTAGCTCGTACTAGAAAGCCCCTCACACTGAGATATTTTTTCCAATATATTAGTAAGATCCTGATCGTCAAGTTATTCCACATGAGTTTAAGGGAATGGCTTGCAAACATGGGATCTAAATTATGGGTTGTACACACAAACTACTTAGTATGGACAAGATTTGTAAAGAAAACCTTCAGACTTTTAATCCAGTCACCTGTATAAAGATCACACTCTATGTGCAAACATACTCATACTGATTATGAATATTGGTAGGAAAAATTGCAGCAATTAATATGGTAAATGAACTTCGACTCTTTGTGTTATACTGCAACATTTCTTTTTTTCTCCCAAAATAGAGGGGTGGATACATGGATCTTAGTTGGAGCACACTACGTCCCAAAACAGAACAACTATAAGGTTCTAGAAACATTCAAAATTAGGGTGTGGTGATTACTAGACATGCTCATTAGCTGTTCCAGAACCTGTATAAGAAATATTCATAGTGGAAAATTCACATTGTAGGTCATGCCCACCAATACACCAAGAGCTGAGTAAATAAAAGTGCAAAGAGGGGAAAGTTTATAAATACAGAAGTAGTAGACTCAGCAGCTGATCCACACACGGCCAAAAGATCTGTCTACTGTGTGGTCAGAGTCCCAATCCCTGTGCCACCATGGATAGAGGTGAATGCTATTCCAGCTTTGTGTAGTAAAGAAGCCCTCTATTATACTCTTTGATCAGCACTATGTGTCCTATGAACTGAGAGAGGGAAAGAGAGTGGCGAGAGGAGCATTTGTCACTTCTGTGTCATGGTCTATGGAACTGACATTTGCCTGTCAGCTAAATGCTTCAAACTGGGATTCTGTTTCAGTTAATGGGGCAGAGCTGAGTGAGGTGAGAGTTGTTAAATCCAAGTCTGATTTAGCAATATCCCTGAAGTTTAACACTGCAATACTTTCTGAAATGTCTCGAAAAGACAGAACTGTGGCCTGTGCTTCACAGAAGAATTAAGATGAGGTGCAGGCAGAAGGGGAGACACAGGAACAATATAAATCCTTAAAAAACAACAAATAGTCTAGTAGCACCTTATAGACTAACAAAACATGTAGATGGTATCATGAACTTTCGTGAGCACGGCCCACTTCTTCAGATGACAGTAGTGTTGAAAGTCCAGATCCAAGAACCAACACTTCCAACACTCCTGTCATCTGAAGAAGTGGGCTGTGCCTACGAAAGCTCATGATACCATCTACATGTTTTGTTAGTCTTTAAGGTGCTACTAGACTATTTGTTGTTTTTTAGTTTTTCCTGTTACAGACTAACTCAGCTACCCCTCTGAAGAATTTAAATACTATAGTTGCCTGAGCATCCCCTTACCTCAGGACATGAACTGTCCATGAACAGATGATGATTTCTCCTCAGCCTCTGGCAGGGATGAGTTTCCCTGCAACTTTCCTTCTTCCTGGCAAAGACCCCTTTTTTCCCCCCAATTGTAGGGCAGGCATAGTAACAAATGAAAAAAGCTTTTCTTATTTCCCCTAACATGTGCCATTCTGCTGTTGCTTCTCTCTTCTTACACTTAATACTGTCATGCCCACACGTCTCAAACCCAGTGCCACAGACCTCATGGAAGCACTTGTCCACCTACCAATCTGCTGACAATTGCTTACATGGGACCCATGAAGCTCTGCCTCAGTTTGAGACTCTGATCCCAAGGTCCTACTGAGGGAATCCTGTAGCTGATTGGCCCACTGGCCCTAAAAAAGCCAGTAGCAAGAATAGGAAGCTGTCTGAACTGCTGGGCTCCACCTCACTTCTACTACTGCTGCCTGTTTTCCTGGCATCATGATTTGTGTTTCTGATCCCTACTTTGTCTCCTGCCTCTGCTCTGGCCTGACTCTCGTTCCTAACTTGTGGCTCTACTTTCCAGTTTGTCTGGCTGGGCATGACTAATGCCTCTTGGGCTGACCCATTGTCCGTCTTCACACACAGAGCAGTCAAATTCTGTTGATGCAGCCAGTTGCTGAAGTTTAGCAGCAGGCACACAACCGCAAAGGAAGGGGGATGCATAGATAACTGCAGTGCTGCTTCCTTTTGCCAATCAGTAAATATTCCCCTGTCTCATATTCCATACTGAGGAGGCAGCATTGCAACGGGAGGAGGAATTGCCATGAGGTAAAGCAAACATGAAGAGAAGAGGGAGAAAAAGCCAAGGAAGAAGGGCAAAGGAAAGTCTGGAGCAGAGATGAGATAGAATGTGGGAAGGGCAAAAGGTTGAGAGAGCATGTTGAGAAACATGCTTGGGGAGGATAAAAAGCAAGAGAAACCTTGACAGGCTTTTAATCAAACCATAATGTGTGACACTGCTTTTCTGTATCTAAAAGAAATTCAAGTTTTCCTCTGCTATTACGGCCATTCAGATCAGTAATTTGTCAGCTTTCCTCTGCCATGCTCCAAAGCACCAATTCATTGTAAGCTTCCCCCATATTACACTTCAGAAAGCTGCTCACATAGCAACCAGTAATTTCCTCCAGAAAAAAAAAAATGAACTGGAACAGGAACCAGGGGTAACAAAGTCATTTGTAGTCTAGTCCACGTTCCGCATTTTCTTGGGTGGAACAACCTAGCATAGAGATGAGTGGATCTTATTGCTTAATCTCTATGTAAATGGCCGGAATTGGAAAATTCTCAGCCAATCACCCTTGTGTAGCAGTTCTGGAAGAGCAGTAACAGCAGTTAAGAGTATCAATTGGCTTGGTGTTCAGCAGAGCAGAGTGTTTGTCTCAGATGCCAACAGCTGTTCTCTTTGGCCTCGTGCTTGCCATATTAGAAGCCTGGATGGTGCAAGTGGGAATGGTAATAGACTTGTTGCATATCACCCCAGTACATATACATTTATGAACTATAGTGATGTGTTTATTCAATTTGCCACATGTTGGCAAAAGTATGATGTGTTTCTTTTTTGGCTCTCTGGGAATTGAGTCAATACAGAACCCACTCAGAAATTCACCACAAGCCCAGCTGAGAAAGACAAAGGAACCAAGTTATAATCTGATCGATCACCTGGGAAATTGTTCTTTTTCCAGTGCAACATCTTCATTTTTGGAAACAGTTTCATGATTTTGGAAAAGCAGGCCAGACTTCATCTTCTCCTGGGACTGTGGTGAACTCAGCTGGGTTTTGTGTTGACTTGATTACATCACAACTGAGATTGGAGATACTCTCCTTGCTGTCTCTTGCCTTTCCATCTGAAGTAGGCAGTATTTATTCCCTCACTTTTTGGAGCTTGCAGGCCGAAGTTCTCAGTGCACACTCAGGGGATAAATTTTCATTCACACCCAGATTTAGGATTTTTCCTTTTCACACCTTGATCCCTACACAAAAGTGTTTTTCATACAACAATTTATCTGCTCCCCAGTACTTTTTGGGTTCCTTTTCTTTGGTTTCCATTCCACCTATTTAATAAATTAATAAATAAATAAATCTTTCTTTCTCTCACCCTGTATTGCTGTTGCCTTTAAACTGTGTTCCTAATTGGAGCACTGAACTGTCTCTGCCAGAAAGGTGGTAGATATTGCCCACTCAGGCTCAGTGTTGACTTCCTCCTGCTGAGTTTTGTGCTGGTAGGATGAACGAGCAAATTTCATTCAGGCATTCCCAAACTTTTGAGTCCTTGATTTTGTTACTTAATAATAGTCTTTTAAGGTTTTTACTTCGGTGTAATTACAATATAGAATAAGTCTGGTCATTGGCCAATAAATATACATTGCTGTAGACTGGAAGTGTTCTAGCATTTTATGTATTGTAGCAAGAAACTATGATCTGAAAATAAAACTTGTGTACGGTGTCTTCTATCCCACTCAGCTTCCCTTTCTCTTCTTAAAATGTTATTTTCAAGCTTCCTACCCACCAGGCCCTATCACTGGTTGTCCCTCATTTATTTCCCACTGCTGAATTGTTGCTCCCAGAGACAGTGCTGCTGCAAGGAAGTGACAGGGGCACTAGTTCTGATATGTAAGAACTGATCCTGTATTGAAATTAAACACAAAGGGCCTATTCTGGCTTCCATTCAAGTCAATGGCAAACTCCTATTGTCTTTATTCTGAAGAGGCTCAGACTTCAATTTAAGTTCAGGAACACATGGGATTCCAAATTAAGATTTGGAGTTGCTTTGTATCGGCTGCCTCGAATAATTTTTTTTACAATGGCTCTGGCACTGACTGAAAAAAGGAAAACCAAAATAATTGAATTTTGAAATAAAATGACCCTCCTTATTTGATTTTCATCCTTCAGAATTTCCTCTCTCAAAATATTAAAGCTGAACAAATGTAACAGGGATGTCCCTAATCAGTTAGCCAAAAAAGCAGCCTCTTATGAAAAGGGACTCTGTTCAGAAAAGAAGGAACAAGAGAGGCAATTTAAGCAGAACTAAAGGCAGAGTGAAAAGGTTGACTGCACATGTAGGGCAGGGAGTTGTAATCATGTCATTTTCCTTTTTAAAATGAGTTTTGCTTTCCTTGTTTGTGCTATGTTTTTCTACTAAGCATAAGTTGCTCTTTGTCCACTCACCTTGCAGTTAGTAGCGTCTTAACTTTGCTGAACATAAATTGCTCTTTTGATAATTTCTGAGGATGCTTTGCTGTGTATATATAATTGTGCTATTCTTTGTTCTTTATATGGTTTATATATCCAATTTACATTGTCATGGCTGGTAACCGCACTGTTGCATGTGTATGGATTTTAAATCCTTTTGGCTTATAGAACTGAATTTCAGGTAAGAACAAGGAAAGGGCAACAAAATGATAAAAAGGAGATATTGATCATTTGAACAGTGATTTCTGGGAAACCAGTCGTTACCATTATTTATTGGTTTATTTGGCAGTTAACAGCCTGAAATAAAGAAAAGAGCACTTAACAATGACAAACCAGTAGTTAACTGCAGCTAAGTGATAATTAATGAATCGCAGTGAATAGGGTTTTTTACGACAAGAGTGCATTTTAAAATGTTGGCAGCTGATAGACAACAAACTGCACAGCTGCAGTAGAAAAATCAGTCACCTCAAAGTTAATGGTGCATTATTCACCAACAAGAATACAGGATGCTTTTCCTTGTAATGCTTTAATATACTATTTTAGTATAAAGATTTTTGTTATCATCTATCATACTAATCAAATAGAGATTAATATACTTGTCACTTTTTCGCAAAAGCCTGGACATCCAAAGGCTGAATAAAGTGACATTTAACCCCTGAACTTCTGTCACTCCAACATGATAGATGGGAAGGTTTCCTGGTTTCTTGGTAGAGAAGCACTGGATCAAGCCTGTAATGGTGACAAAGTACAATGAGTAAAAAGATTGCAACTGTGAAGTAATGAATTATACCTCTCACAGCCTGACGTTCCAGAAGTGAAAAGAAGCAGACAGCCCATAACTAGCATCCCAGGAGCAGTGTCCACAAATGTGATGGGAAGGCAGCATGCATGGATCAGACACCAGGAAAAGGGAAAAGCAGACACTGTCATTTTATAATCAACATTTTGTTAACTGTAGTGACTGGAGATTAAAAGCAAAGGACTTTAAGATGAATTTTCAGCTTCTGATTCACCCAGCCCCCTTTTTAGGCACATTTCGGTTTGTTTGATCAGTATAGAATTTTAACTTTCCTCTCACTAGGCACAAGCATTTGACAGGGGGCTGAAATAATATGCCTCAAATATTCTCATCATTCTCTTGTCTTCTGCTTAGACTGGCTTTTTGAAGCTGATAAATAAGGATGGTCTCTAAAATGAGCTCTTCTCCAAAACCTCCTTCAGTAGTATCTCTCAAAGCTGGAGTCAAGCACTTAATGGTTAATCTCATGGTGCTTCATCCATTTCATGAAGGAAAACATGATGCTCCAGTTTTCAGTTCCAAAAATATCAATATTAGTATTATTCTTTTTCCAATACCATATTGTAGGTGGGTATGGCACTTTGTAGACATTAAAAAACACTGGTATTAATGCCTTGTTTGTACTCTGCACATAGCATATATGTGCCTAGAAAAACTTGAGTCAATCACAATTTGAAGATTATAAATATACATTGAAACATCAAAATTATTATTTGTATTACCATAGCATCTACAACCCCTACTCATGGCTCTAAAGAACTTACAATCTAGTTACGAACAGTGTAGATAATGTGAAAGCACCTAAGCTGAATCACAGTCAGAAAATATAGCTCTAATCATTGTCCTTCTCACACCGTTTTGTTACATTCACTCATTAGGCCAGTCTACAGCTAGGCCTTGATCCTGCAACTGATTTACATGGTTGGACTCTTAAAACTGTGGAATAGCACATGTAAGACTCTACCTACACCGTTCAGACTGAATGATTTAGGCCCCAATCCTGCAAATATTTACTCATACGTAGAACCTTACCAGATTTACAGCTATGAAAAACTCATTATAGAACATGAAATCTGGTCTCCTCCCATGAAATCTGCTCTTCTGTGTACTTTTACCCTATATTATACCAATTTCACTGGGGAAACATGGAGTTTCTCAAATAGAGGATTCTGACGCATCTATCAGGGATGGTCTAGATGGCACTGGGTCCTGCCATGAGAGCAGGGGACTGGATTCGATGACCTCTCGAGGTCCCTTCCAGTTCTAGTGTTCTATGATTCTATGATTGTGTGACACAAGGGGAGTTGCCAGGGGGTTGTAGTATTGCCTCCCTTAATTCTGTGCTGTTTTTTCAGAGTTGGGCAGCCAGAGAGCAGCTGCTTTTGACCTGGTGCTCAGATCTGAAGGCAGCAGCAGAGCAGAAGTAAGGGTAGCATTACCATACCATGACTCCCTTATTTTGGAGCTGCTGCTCACAGCAGTTCTGCCTTCAGAAATCCTAGCCAGTAACTGCCGCTCTGCAGTTGCTTATCTCTGAAAGCAGCGCCACCACTTGCATGAGCACAGAATTAAGGGGAGCAGTACCACAATCTCCCCCCCCCCCCCCCCCCCCCGACACACACAATAACCTTGCAAACCACCCCCCAACTCCCTTTTGGGTCAAGATGCCTACAATTACAAAACCACAAAATTTCAGATTGAAATGGCTGAAATAATGAAATATACACTTATAAAAAATCCTATGATCATGACACTGACCAAAATGGCCCATGAATTTGGTAGGACCCTACTCATAGTTTTTACTTTATTCATGTATAAAAAGTCTACCTTTGTATGCAGCTCTTTGCAGAAGTGGTGAGATACAATTCAGGAAAGGAACCATTGTCTTTTTTTTTCTAGGAAACACCCCACGTGCTTTTGTGCATTGTAAAAATATAAATAATTTTAAAATTTAATGAAGCGATGTACCCAACAATTATGTTCCAAGGAAAATTCATCTGGTTTAATCCTTATTTTTCCCCTTATTCTCTAAGGGTATGTCTACAGTACAGCCTTATACTTATACTTCAAAATAGTTATTTCGAAATAGCTTATCTCGAAATAACGCGTCTAGACACAAAATGCACTTCGAAATAGCGTTTTGCTATTTTGAAATAGCGCATTCACACTGAGTGGACACTGAATCTCATTTAAGGCTGGCCGGAACCAGGTCCAGCAGGGCATCAGGTCAGGAGTTACTTTGTGTGGCTGCTGCCTGAGGCTATCTGAGGTCTGTGCTTAAAGGGACCACCCCACAGCACAGACAGCCAGTTCTCAGCTTTCCCTGCTTGCTTGCCTACCTTGATGAGGGACAGCAAAGCATTTTGTCTCTGTGTGCTCTGGTTGCCCTCATTCGGGATACCACAGCACTCTGCAACATGGAGCCAGAGCTGCCCCTGGGCACTGTGGTGCTTCTCGTGGACACGTTGCTGCGAGCCTGGCTGCACTTTCTGCAGGCTGCCATCCGGGAGGTCCATCAGGGGGCTGTCAGTATCCAGGAGGCCCTGCGGGAGAGCTTCCACCTTGAGGAGCACTAAGAGCCTCCCTGGTCTGCCCCACTGGGGGCTTGCGCCTCATTCCTCCATCACGTCCTTCCACTTACCCCTCCCTAACCCCCCTTCCTGATGTCAAATAAAATACATGTATTTTTATGAACACAAACTCTTTTTATTTAACAAAACTGGGAGCAGGGGGGAATGAAACTCTGGTGAGACTGGGGAAAGGAGGCGGGAGAGGGGAAGAGAGAGGGTGGGAGAGGGGAGGGGGAAACCTGGGAGGAGGGAGCTGGAAGCAAGAGGAAGAAGGGGGAGGGGAAGCTCAGGGTTGGGAATCTCACCGGACCAACTTGATTTTCATGCAAACCTGCTCCTGGGTTCGCATATGGCCTTTGGTGGCCAGGCTGGCAGCTATCCTGACATAGTCGGCCGTGTTCCTCCGTCTAGTGTGGAGATCATGGACATTGGGGGCATCCCCCCAAAACCTGAATAAGGTCCATGATCTCCATCCTGGACCAGGAAGGCACCAGCCTTCTCCGGGCCCTGTCAGGCTCCTGGGAGCTGGCAGACTGCTCCTGGGGAGCGGTGAAAGGCTGGCTGCCAGTGGCTTGCTGGCTCATGTTTTGGGGCCACTGGGTCAGGGGCAGTGACTGCTGGCTCTGGGCTGGCAGGCTTGGAGCTGGCACAGGCACTGTGGCCAGAGTCAACCCTTTTAAGGGCTCCGGGAAGGGGGGAGGAGAGGAGTGTTCTTGGTTGAGGCTGGAGTGGCCACCAGGGCACCCTGGGAAGGCTGGAGGCCCCCTATTTCAATATAAGTGTCTACACAGCTATTTTGCATTTGGCGTTATTCCTCGTGGAATGAGGTTTACCAAATTCGAAATAAGCGCTCCGCTATTTCGAATTAATTTTGAAATAGTTGTTTGGCTGTGTAGATGCTAATAAAGTTATTTAGAAATAACAGCTGTTATTTCAAAATAACTTTGCTGTGTAGACATACCCTTGCTTTCTGTTTTCTGACAAATAATTTCCAGTATCAAAGCTCTTGAGAATCTACCCTGTTTATAAATGGTGACAAAAATCACTATCAAAATGTAGCAATTGTGATTTTAAAACACCTGAACCACCCACCAATTGATGGTTCTCACTCAGCCAGATCAGCCTCCATTGGATCCCTGCAAATGTGTGCATATATTCTTCAACTACCCAAAGGGGGGTTGCAAAGAGGATGGAGAGAAGCTATTCTCAGTACTGACAGATGACAGAACGAGGAGCAATGGTTTCAAGTTGCCGTAGGGGAGGTCTAGGTAGGATATTAGGAAAAACTAGTTTACCAGAATGGTGGTGAAGCCCTCGAATGGGCTACCTAGAGAGGTGATGGAATCTCCATCCCTAGGGTTTTTAAATCCTGGCTTGAGAAAGCCCTTACTGGGATGATTTAGTTGGGATTGGTCCTGCTTTTAGCAGAGTGTTTGACTTGATGACCTCCTGAAATCTCTTCTTACCCTATGATCCTATGTTTCTAAGTGGTAATTCCTGATAATGTTCTATAATAACATATAGATCTTTGAAATGTGGAGAAAAACAAACTGAAACCCTATGATGATATTCTTCAACTACCCAAAGGGTAGTTGGTTGTTACAAAATCAGAAGTAACAACCTACCAAAATTAGCCTCTGTGACTTATTTTAGATTTGACCTGTTAGACAACTCTCATAATGTTGTGGGTTGATATTCATTATTACATACTTTGTCATCCTTCTTATTTAAGTAAGACCTTTAGCTGACAACATGACTATGTTACTGCACAATAGCAAACCACACCAAAAATACTCTTTTCCTGTTTTAATTAGGACAATCTGTTCTCATTTCTGGTATTTTATGAATTTATTTTACTTAGGATGTAACATACAGCTGCCAAACCATGCTCTGAGTACATGCACAGAATTTATATAAGTACACAAAACTTTGTTTTTAAATGTTAGCAATAAAGAGTAGTAGTCAGCATTAGTCATCTGACACAGACTTTCCAGTTCCTCCACTCAAGAGAAAGCTTGGGAAAGCTGAGGGGTCTTAATTAAATATTAAGAGGCAACAATTTTGTACCTTGTTATTCTAGTGCTTTGGGCCCTTATCAAGAATACCCAAGCTTCATTTGTTCCAGTCTAGAAACCAGGCATGAAAGACCTTCACTTGATCCCAACCAACATAACCTGTATGCAGAGAGAAAGGGTGCATCTACACTGCACCCTCAGCTCAAAATAAGCTATGCAATTTGAGCTACGCAAATTGAGTAGTTTATTTCAAGTTAATTTCGAAATAGCTCATTTCTAAATTTGGCACAATCTACACAGCACCAATTTTCGAAATAGAGGGCAATTCCAAAACATCCTTTAAACCTTGTTGAATGAGGTTTACAGGGACGTCAGAATAGCGTGCCCATTATTTCGAAAGCTATTTTGAAATAACGGGCATGCTGTCGAGATGTGGAAAATGCTATTTTGGAATACTGGAAGAATCCCCAAATAGCACCACTGTCTAGACTCACCCAAAGAAGGTATCTTTGGCATGTAGTGCCCAAATCATAGGGAAGATTACAATTCAAAATCAATGCCTCACTTGCATCCTAATGGGAAATGAGGGTTGGTACAATTTTCATACATATTCACTCAAAGAAATGCTAGTTAAATTCAACTACTGAAATGAACCATTAAGAGAAGATAGATAAATATTCAAAATCCTCAAGGTTCATACAGTCAAATAACTACTGCACATGTCTTCATCTTATTGGTCTTTCACTACAACCCATATCTTTTCCTACTGCAGAGGTAGCATACATTCAACTGTTGTCTCTTATACCCATTTCTTCTATTTATTTTGATGGTCCCCTTTGGCCACTTATTTTAGATATTTATTATCCTTTCAGTAGAATAATGTTCTGCCTGAATTTTCCACTTACACCTAATGTCTCATCCATCTATTATGTCCCCTTGTTTGCGACGCATACACTATAATAAAAACTTGCTTTGATCATCTTTATTGGTCTTCTTACAAATTTTGAAGAACCATAGGTCACAGCAAAGTCTCCTTATTTCTAAGGAGAATAAACCCATCCTGTAACAGGCAGAGGTCTAGATCAAGTCAGGTATAAAGTAAGGAGACTAAATTAATCCTTTATGTTTCCTTAATTTAAAAATGTTTCAAGTCTTGCTGTTTTGTTTATATATCTTAAGCCATGAAAGTCATTTATTTCTATTCGGAAATAAAATCAATAGATTCCAAAAGCAGATGTAAAAAAGCCATTTTAATAATTTTCTAATATTAATCTACTGAGTGCCTCTTCTACTTGCCAGATCTATTGTACAAGAACAGTGCTGCCAGTTTTATGTACAGTTACTTGTCACATTTCTCCTTAAAAATGATGATGGGAGGAAAATGAGTAACTTTAATGCAAAACTGTTGTCAAGGCTCATTTTCATAGTAGTAGTGTATGAATTTTTTCACTTTAGTGGTCAGCTTGCTGGAAATGTATAATATTTCTGCATAACATAATGTCTTCACTTCTTGGCTTTATCCTGTTGGCAGTCACTGACAGCACTGGGATCAGATCCTCAGCTTCTGTAATTCAGATCCTTTACTTCAATCAAGTTAGATCAGTTAACATCTCTAATGATCTTACCCTTTCCTCCATTTGAAAAGAATGACAATGACAGGTAACAAGCAAGAAGTTTTCATTATACATTGTGGAAAGATGGCATGTCACAAGGAACGTAAATGTCTCATACCCTTATGGGTGGAAGCACTCACAACCAAATGCATGCTCTTTCACAAACTGGGCATAATTTTCCTGTGGATATGAGAAATAGGCATAGATAAACCACTGGCTTCTCTTCTTGCACATTTCCAAATCCTCGTATGGATGCATCCACCTTCACCATTACCTCTTTAAATATGTGCCAATATACCTTCCTTTGACAACTAGTTTCATTGTGGTGAAGGCAGAATGATGATGACCATTCCATGGAAACTGAATGTCATCTTAGGAGATCTCTTACCTGTGTCAACATTTCTGCAAAGTGTAGGATAAACATGGAAAGGCAAATTGCTATTCTTTATTAAATTTCTACCTCAGCACAATATTCTGACGGCCCCATCACAGTGATTGCTGCCACTTTTCCAGGACCAGCTTTGATTTCTGTCCCTGAGAGAACAAAATACTTCAGTGGCTTGGAAGAGGCATTTGTACAAATTTAATCTAACTCCCTGTCCCACATGCTTTGGGAGCATGACATGTAGATTGCCTCATGGATAGTAGAGGGCTGCTGTATTCCCCACCCTGCTTGAAGTGGTTTCTATCATATACAACATTTACAGTTTGCATCAATGATTCTCAGCACCCTCACTATACAGATTGTTGCAGCACACTTGGATTGGCTTCATGCTGGAACAGTAACACTGACATCAGCATTTTCAAGTTTGATACTTGTTTAGTCAATTAATCTTACTCCATGTTCATGGAGAATGTATTATGGTACCCACTTCAAACTTGTATGCCTCAGGAAATGGATGTAACGCACAAAATACATCTTTATGCATTTTGTATTCGGTCATATGTCTTAGTGTCAGTGGAATGGGGATGAGGTGACTGACCACACACATTTAGGCAGACACTGATACCAAGAACTAGTAGTTCTTTGTTTATCATGTCCATTTCTTGTCCACTGTTTTGCATCCCCATTGTGCTTATACAAAACTGTGTATGTATCCTGCACAGCTAGCAGCTCAGCTCCTAAACCAAACCAGACTTTCCGCTCTTCATATCAAGTATTTTGTGCACTAGTGTACAATTTAAATTTGACTTAGTGATATTTCTCCTGCCTGGTAACCTCTCAAACACCTGCTGCTATTCCCACCCTTCCGTGGGCGACTGTTTCCATCGAAATATTATCTACACTGTGTTGCGGCTGCTCTTTCCCCTAAAGCATTCTTTTGGATTTGTACATTTTGCATAAGAAAAGAGAAATGATTATGTTTATGACAAATCTGTCCTGCTTCTAGACACAACTCTGGCATGTGTGTTCTCCCACATTTCCCAATGGGCTCTCTCCTTGTTTTTACAGTTGTAGCTTGCCTGCTTATGTGATTGCTTTCAAGGTATTAGTGAAGCTTTGATTCGTCTTCCAAGTGATTACCCAAGTGATCTAAAGCAGCAGCCAGTGGTACTTGATCCAGTTGTGTGTGCCAGCTGCAGCATATGCAGGAGCTGTGGAATGCTGTCTATGCCTGATTGCCTTCTGTAGTCCACAAACACAAGGAGCTTAAGTCAGCTACCCACATCCTGACTCCAATCAAAATGCAAGGCCTTGGAGCAGTTAAAGGTAAGGCCCTAATATAAGGAGGCTTTTAACACTTGAGTGAAGGCAGAGGAGACAAAAAATGTATTCAAAACTCAATGTTATTGAGGGATCCTTTGATTTTATAGAGGAGCACCTGATTGATGGGCGATTCTGGTTAGATCTGGGGTCTGGTTATTAATAATTTGCTCATGGAGGAAAATGAGCTACTAAAAACATGTTGTGTGGGAGCACTTTACTATGATAGGGTATGTCAAGACTAAAATTTCGGAAAAGCAGACGTGTTTTGTTGGCATCCCTATAAACCTCGTTTCATGAGGAAGAAGGGTTTTTTTCCGACATTTGGTCCCATGTATATGGGCCAAATGTTGGAAAAGCCTCTTTCAGAAGAAAAGTCGGAAAAAGATATGCAAATTGCTAACCACAATTTGCGTATCTTTTTCCGACTTTTCTTTGTAGTGTAGACATAGCCATAGTCACCCTTACACCCCCTTCAAGTATTTATGAAACAATGCAGACCTCCACAAAATATCATGTAATAGTGTGGAAGTATTCATCCCACCATTATGACCGAACAAGGCTAAGTAACATTGCATTCAACTGCCTCATGATGTGCCATGGCAGTGAAGATAGCAGCACTGACATAGAATCTGCACTGGTCCTTTTAGTGCAGTCTCATAATTTTTCTTCCCAAGCTTCTAGGACAGTTGCAATGGTTCTGCCACCTACTGAGCAACTCACCTGCTACTTTATGCATGCTTGAGAATACCCAAGACAACTCTCCACTAGTCCTCACTTTGCCTGCATCCCACTCCAGATCAGGCGGATGCAAAGGGATCTTAAAGCTTGCTTGCTTGCTCTCTCTGGACTTGCTTTAAGTGCTTCTTCAGTGGAGAATCCATTCCTCAGGCAGCACAAAGATTGATTGAGTTAAAAGATGGTGCTGGTTGCTTTTTAAATCAGCAGAATAATTCATGCACCTTCTTTTCAGAATGTGATATATGAGGCTAGAAGCTGAGAGAAGTTTCTTCTGCTTATCCCGGATAACTTTGCATTTGCAATGTTTATGAGCGGCCACGTAGGCTCTCCAGTGTCTGAAGAAAAATGCTTTTATACAGCAGAAGAGATTTTATATACAGGAAGCCCATCTGACAAGCCAGGGACTTGTATTTGATCAAATTGTAGCTTTCTCCATTGCACAGTAACAGAAG
Source organism: Rafetus swinhoei (assembly GCA_019425775.1). Lineage (NCBI taxonomy): Eukaryota > Metazoa > Chordata > Testudines > Trionychidae > Rafetus > Rafetus swinhoei. Next base: position 164,053,701 of record CM033424.1, read on the forward strand.
TCATGGTGGTATTGGTACAGTTTTTGTCACTTTAATGTCTGTGACCATTAAGTTGGCAATAGTTACACTATTTTAAACAGCATGTGGGGTTTTAGAGTTTGACAGTTTGGACTTTGGTGACAGCAATGCTTTTGGAAACAGTTAGTCTTTTAAACATAGTACTGAGTCCAAAAAGCACCTTAAAAAGAAAAAAGTGAATGCAGTTCTCTCAACAGGTGGTGGAATAATAACATTGAAAGCTCATGTCCCCCATTTATCCATAGGAAAAGTATAACATATGCCTGCATCAAGCACTCAAAAATTATGTGGAAACAATATTAAGGTTGCAAAATCAAGCACTCAGAAGATAGCAAATGCCAGGATGTGCCTACCTGTGCTACCAGTTCTGCCTATAATTAAAAAGAATCAGCTGGGAATCAGTTAACAATTTGCTAGGTGCTAATTATCACTCAGCTGAAATCTGAGACCTCCCAGTTAACCAATACAAATGTTGAACATTGAGCTCCTTTGCCAATCAGTGATAAAAATGCTCTCAAAAGCAAGATGAATGCTGGCTGAGCACTGCCAAGGGTGAACTTCTAGCTTATTCTTGCTGTTGTTCAGACTTGTGCAGCACCCAAAAGCTAAGTAAGAACTTTCCAACTGCAAAGGAAGACATAGGGCTAGATTCACAAGAAAAGAGGAATAGTTAGAAACTTGCTTGCCTACTTAAATGCCTATGTTCAATGTCTATGTACCATAGGGATTCACAAAACCATTGCTCAACAGCCACCTAAACTTGAAGGCATCTAAGTTTCAAGTTGTGAAGTCCCTCTGGTTCCTAAGGGCAGGTCTACACTCATAGGGAACTCTGAAGCAAGATATTCAACTCTTGCTATATTTGAAAGCTACTAACAGGATAAACTGGGAAGCAAAACAGGGGAAAACTTGTTCCCCTTTGAAATATTCAGGAATAAGAACTTTATGAAGACAAAGAGTGGAGGGGGGAAATGGGTACATTTTGCTAAAAACAACTGAGATTTACTTTTTGATCATTGGCTCAGTCGGATTTACCCAGGAACCAGAGACACAGGAAGTCAAAGAGGAAGACTAGTAGCTCCTATCCACAAAAGGAAATAGGTCATTATGGCATTCTACATGGCTAGAGACACACAAAGATGGGCAGGCTGTAGGCACCATAAAGAAGAGGATCAGGAGAAGTTCCATGCAATACCACATCCTCAGGGTAGAAACTGAAAGGTACCTCTCAAGATCAAGCTGGTGCAAGGGAAATGAGAGATTTGTGGGACGCACATTGGTGGGATTTGTGGGGCGGGCACCTTGCTTTGAGGCTGTGCTCTGCGGTGCAGCCCCAGCACAAGCTGCCCATCCCAGGAGCAACCGGCTCCACACCTCCAGAAGAGGCAGGGCTGAGGGCAGTCAGTCCTTAGCACTGTCCAGGCCACAGTGCTGTTTCCCCACAGTTGTGTGGTGGAGCTAGAGCCAAGCCGTGGTGCAGCCCCAGAACACTTGTCCATGGTAGCTTGCACCAACCTGCAAGAAAATCAAACTCTCCCACAAAGAGCTCTTCAAATGTCCAAGAAGACAGATGATTCTTATTTGGGATTCAATACTCAGAAAACTCAACAGGATATTTTTGATGGGGCAGGAGAACAACTGGAAAATGTTCTTTCTTTACTTTTGAAGTCAACAGGAAATGATTGATTGGTGTGATGGGGTGCAGTCACAGAAGTCCCCTTGGGCTGTGTCTACACTGGGCCACTTATTCCGGAAAATCAGCCGCTTTTCCGGAATAAGCTGTGTGCTGTCTACACTGGCCCCTTGAATTTCCGGAAAAGCACTGACGATCTAATGTAAGAAATCAGCTGCTTTTCCGGAAAAACTATTCTGCTCCCGCTCGGGCAAAAGTCCTTTTTCTGGAAAAGCTTTTCCGGAAAAGGGCCAGTGTAGACAGCTTTTCCGGAAAAGCAGAAGAAACGGAAAAAGGTGCTTTGGACGGCGCGAGACCCCGTAGGAGCCCTGGACTTCCTGGTAGGGAGGCTGCTGGGCACACGTGGCAGGACCGTGCAGACCCTGCTGCCTCAGCTCTGCCACGTGCCCCTGTGCTGCCCAGCCACCCATCGCACCGCACCATGGCAGCTCCAGCCGGTGAGCCCCCTGCACCGCCAGCAGAGGAGGCCCCCAGGGGCCGCAAAAGGCGGGCTCCCTCCTGGACCCCCAGGGAGCTGGAGACCCTCCTGGACCTATGGCAGGAGGAGGAGGGTCTCCACGATACCCGGTCCCGGCGCCGCAATGCGGACATTTTCAGCCGCATGGCCGAGGCTCTGGCCCACCACGGACACCCTGCCCGGAACACCGACCAAGTCCGGGCGAAGGTCAAGGAGCTCCGGCTGGGGTACGTCTGGGCCAGCGAGGGCAGGGGGGCAGGACCAGACACCTGCCCCCACTACGACCAGCTGCACGCCATACTGGGCCAGCCAGCCCCGCAAGCCCCGGGTGTCACTGTGGACACGTGCCAGCGCCCCCCCATCAGCCGACCCACCGAGCCGGGGGAGGGAGAGGACAGCAGCAGCGCGTCCGGTGGAGAGGAGGCCAGCGTTGCCACCACCCAGCAGGCTCCCTCCAGCAGCTCCTCCGAGGCCGAGGCCGGGAGGAACCCACTGGTGAGTCTTTGCAGTTTGCACTCCCAAAGGGCGGGGGCAGAGGGCGGGGGAGCCAGGTGCCCGGAGGGAGGAGGGGGAGAGCATGTCACTCAGGCCACGTGAGCTGCACGCTGCGTTGCATGAGGCAGCAAGCAGCACGTGCAACCTCGTGCAGCCTGGTGACCGAGCGGCACGTGGCCATGGCAGGCAGCTGCAGGGCACGCCTGGGACCGTGCTGCTCACACACATTCAGCGGGACCAGGGGGAAGGGTGGATGCCGGCTGGAACCGGCCAGGGCCCCAGGGACTCAGCCCAGAGCCCCGCACCTCCGCCAAGGGTGCAGCATGGAGAACGGCACACTGTCCCATGCCTGGCTGTGAGGCACGGCCAGCTGCTCCTGGGAAAACCGCAGCGTCACAGTCCTGTGACCGTGGCCCCCACCGAGCCCCTCGCCTGCTCCCGGTGCCTTGGCTGGTTCCCGAGGAAGTCCCCACTGTGGCCACACATGTCCCTGGGCTACCGGCCTTGCGGGAAGGATAGTGGGAGGACAAGGGCCCTTAGTTTTGCTGCAAGGATGGGACACCCCGCCCAGTCACTCTTCTGGTTCCGTCCAGGAGATATCCCACGCGAGGATCTGAGAGCCCAGACCGCCTCTGCCAGATGTGCTCCCAGGCACTGTGTGGGAATGCATCTCGCTCCTGTCAAACACCAGTGATTAGCCCAAAGCTTTTCACAGTCTCCACCGGCAGGGAGTTCCACAGGTGAACGCAGCACAAGCACCCTCCCGCCCTCCATGGGGCCAGGATACAGACCGGTGCTTACAATACTGGAGGGAGGACCCTACTCAGGGGCGGTCCTCCTTGCCAACATACAACACGGGGCAGGAGGGGAACCGAGTGGGCCCAAGCCACACAACTGTGGGGTCACCTGGGCTCAGGGGTGGAGGGCATGAGGTGTGGGGACAGTGGATGGCCTGCCTGACTGACCCATCCTTTCTTCTCTTCCCTGCAGCGGGACCCAGCACCAGACCCTCCACTGCGGCAGCAGCGGCACCCCCAGCTGGCCAATCCCGGAGGCGCAGGCTGCGGCAGAGGGACCAGCTTCTGCGCCGCCACGTGACTGCCGTGGAGGCCATCCAGGCCTCCATTGCCGAGCGGGTGCAGGGGGACCTGCAGTGGCGGCAGGAGGGCTGGGCTGCCTTCCTGAGAGAGTGCAGAGGGATGCGTGCCTCTCTGGACATGCTCACGGCACATGTAGTGCACGCCATCCATTATGGCATGGCCAGACCACATGCCCCCGCCATCCCTCCCGGAGCACAGCCCATGCCCCCTCCTATCCCTGCTCCTATCCCAGCTCCTGCCCCTGTTCCTGCCCCTGCTCCTATCCCAGCTCCTGCCCCTGCCCCTGCTCCTGCCCCAGCTCCTGCTCCTGCTCCTGCTCCTGCTCCTGCTCCTGCTCCTGCTCCTGCCCCTGCCCCAGCTCCTGCTCCTGCTCCTGCTCCTGCCCACCTCCCCGTGCAGCCTGCCCCGACGTGGTCTGCCCAGCCTGTGCAGGTCCAGCGCCGGAGGAGCGCTCGCAGGGGCCGCCCATTGCAGTAACTGCCCCCCCCATCACAGTTGAAGGTCCTCCCCTCCCTGTCCCAGTTGAAGGTCCCCCCCAGTTGAAGGTCTCCCCCTCCATCCCAGTTGAAGGTCCCCCGTCCCAGTTGTAGGTCTCCCCTTGTAAATAAAAAAGTTTTCTATTTTTCTGTTCATTCTTGTGTTGGTTATTGTGTTACTGTAGTAACTGTAAGAAATGATTTGAGATGCCAATTAGCCACTTAAATTTAACAGGGTTACAAACTGTGGACAACAAATTCTGTACTCTATCACCGGGGGGGCCCTTTGTAAGTGGTCATTGGTTTGTGGCGCATAAAGAAAGACTGAGACTTTTCAGTAAAATGTAAACCACAAACTATATTTACATAGCTAACAAACAAGCAAGAACGGTTAGAAGATGCACACTACAGATTATTAAACATAGTCTAGGCTCAGGAGGACAATTGGGTAGTGTTGCTGGCCACCTCAATCCTTTGGTCCTTCCGGGCCTCGGGAGAGGAACAGCCAGGAGATCCTCGACGGAAGATGGCGTGGCTGGCCACCTCAATCCTTTGGTCCTTCCGGGCCTCAGGAGAGGAACAGCCAGGAGATCCTCGAAGACGACTGGAATCAGGTACGCTGACTTGAGCCTTCCGCACGACCCCCGAATCCTCTTTGCTGTTCTTCGGGACAGGCGATGGTGGCCTAAACCCTAGCCTAAACTAAAAAGAAAAACCCTAACTACGCCCGACACGCCCGACGAACAGTCACGATGAAGGCCGATGTGCTTTGACCCGACGCTTTACAATTGGGGGGGAGGCAAGGAGAGGGGGTGGGGAAGGGTAAGGGATGGGAGGGAGTAGTCTGGGGAGACCCAGGCGACCCTACTACGGGGCTTGGGCAAACATGTCCACCAGGGCCTCTCTGATGCGCACCGCATCCTGGCGCGCCTGGCGGACGGCAGCTGTGTCGGGCTGTTCCCACGTCTGTGCCTCGGCTGCCATCCATGCAGGGAGGAATGCCTCCCCACTGCGCTCCACAATGTTGTGGAGCACGCAGCACTCGGCCAGTACCCCCACTGCATTCCGCTCACCCATCTCGAGACGGGTGAGCAAACAACGGAAGCGGGCTTTTAAACGTCCAAAGGCGAGCTCCACTGGGTTTCGGGCCCGGTTGAGGCGGTTGTTGAGCCGGGCCCGGTTCTGGTCCGGCTGCCCCGTGTAAGGCCGCATTAGCCAGGGCATCAGGGGGTAGGCCGCATCCCCGACCACGCAGATGGGCATAGGCACATCCCCAACAGTCAAGTCCTGCCGGGGGAAGTAGGTGCCCGCCTCCAACCTGCGAAACAGTCCAGAGTTGCGGAGGATGCGGGCGTCGTGTGCCCGGCCGGACCAGCCCCGTAAATGTCAGGAAGCGGCCCGGTGGTCCACGAGGGCCTGCAGAACAATGGAGCAGTACCCTTGCGGTTCATGAAATGGGCCGCTCGATGCTCCGGGGCCCGGATGGGGATGTGGGTGGCGTGCAGGGCTCCCCCGCAGTTGGGGAACCCGAGGGCCCCCCCCCTTGATTCCCTCTGTCCTCACGCACGCGCACACACACACACACACACACCATGGCCCCTCCCTACGGCCCCCACCACCACCACCACCGGGCCTGTGCAAGGGAGGGACGGCCCAAACCCCTGGGCGACCCAGCCTGGAGTCTTGGCTGTCCCTGGGCCTGGAGTGCAGCACCCTCCCCATCCCACTCCCCTGGGACTTACCTCCATGGCGATCACTCCGGCGGTTGATCTTCCCACCCGAACTGCTGTGCCCGAGCGGTAGCTGTCCGGTGTGGCCAGCTTCCACAGCGCAATGGCGACCCTCTTCTTGATGGGGATGGGTGCCCGCAGCCGGGTGGTGGCTCTCTGCAGCGCGGGGGTGAGCCAGGTGCACAGCTGCAGGAAGATCCGCTTTCTCATCCGGAAATTCCTGATCCATTGCTGGTCGTCCCATAGTCCGAGGACCAGCCGCTCCCACCAGTCGGTGCTGCTCTCGAAACTCCAGACGGGCCTCTCCACGGTGGGGTGCTGATGCCACAGGGTTGCCAGGGCCTCCCTGGTGAGGGAGTCCAATGCGATCTCTGCCTCCTGGTCCATGAACAGCAGGGCACCGGCCTGCAGCACGAGCTGCAGGCACTCGTACAGCTCCAACAGGGGCCCGAGCAGGCACACGGCCACCCACGGCTCCATGGCAGACAGAGCAGGGCAGAAAAACCAAAACTCAGGGAAAAGAAGTTGGGGGCCAAAGGGTGGTGTCCTCAAAACTCAGAGGGCAACCAGCGAATCTGCTAAGGGTGCCAGTCCCTGGCAGAGGTCCCAAGGCACGGGAGCAGGAGACCAACGGCTGTCCGGAGAGACCCCTTTAAGCACGTGTCTGAATGGCGCTCTGGCCCTGCCCCCGGAAAGGTCTGGTGGCCTTTGCCCTCTTCAAAATGGCTCCGGGCTTCTGCTTTTCCAGAAAAGCGCGCCGCCAATGTAGACGCGCTTTTCCGGAAAAGCGCATCGTTATAACGGTAACTCCGGGCCAATGTAGCGCTCCTTTTCCGGAAATACTTAAAACGGAAAACTGTTCCGTTTTAAGCATTTTCGGAAAATCATGCCAGTGTAGACGTAGCCTAGGTGTGCTGATCAGGCCACTGACACCCACCTTCCTGCTCTTTGGAGCTTCCTGCCACCCTGTTCTGTTGGGCCAGATCCTCTGGTCTTCCCCATACAATACAGAGTTAGGGTTACCACCCCCACTCTTGTGGAGTAGCAGAGACACTGAATCAGTTCAGCTCCAAGAAAGCTCTGCTATAAGGGCCAAGCATCCAGGAAACTAACCCCCAAATAGGGCCTTACCTATTTGGTCTTACCCTGTGTCACAGTTTTACACAGATAAAGTTCAGAAGGTAAGCTTCCTTTATCAATTAAAAAGAGAGATGCACAGCAGTTGATCTACCCTCCTCCCACCACCCGCCAGTTGGTAACAATTATTTACACTGGGTCTGATAGTAAACAAATGTGTTTTATTAAGTACAAAAAGTAGGATTAGTGTGGTTGCAAGTGAAAATAGTCAGCTCAAAGTACGTTACTAAATTAAAATGAATAGAAAACACATAGCTGATTCTAATCCACTAAAAAACATGTCACATGCAAATTCTTACCCTAAATAGCTTTTCTTATTTCAGGTAACAGCTTCACATCAGAGTTGATCTTCTACTCTGACTTGGGTCTACAGCTTCTTCAAATGTCTTTGTTTCCTCTTAGGGTGCATCAGGCTGAAGAAAAAGGCTAATTGTTTCTCATTGCTTAAATAGACTTTCCATCAGGGCGGAACTCCTTTGTTTGGCATCTCCCTTCCCCATGGAAAATTACCAGGTTCAAAAAAATGGATTCCAATACCAGATGGTACGGTCATGTGTCTTTCTAGCATCAATCACAGTTTGGACTTACTGGACAAATATGACCATTCACAAGTCTTTGATATGAGTACTGACTCATTAAATACCTGAAGTACCACTAATGGTACTCATTAACGCATTTAGAACTATAAATTGATTCACACTTCATATTTATAACTTCACATATCAAAATGATACAGGCACAAAAATAGGATATACAGAACCAGCAGATTGTAACTATAAAAACAATATGCTACATGACCTTTGAGTTATGCATATTCATAAGCCAATTTTCCCAGAGCAGAGGGGGGGAGACGTCACATGTGATAGTTTATATTGGCACTAATGATGCTGTATCACAGGATGTCTCATAAACCGTAGCTGACTGTAGTGAATTTAGAAGCAAGAATATCCAAGCAATATCTTCTGAGATCCTCCAAGCTAAGAGCCAGAAAATTCTGGAAGTGAACAGCTAGCTAGGTACGTTGTTTAAGATGTACTGCTCTGATTTTCTGGAAAATTGGCTCAACGTCCACAGGGAGAGGAGACTTTATACTTTTGTTCCCCTTCTGCTAGGACAGAGCCCATCCCACCTTCTCAGGGACTAGATAGCTAGAATAGTCAGGAGGGCATTATATTACGGAGAAAAGGGGCAGGGTAAACAGGGGAAAGATATGAGCACTCAACATAAACTCAAGATGAGAAAAAAATGAATCTTAGAGCCAAAGGACATAAAGGGTGTGTCTAGACTACATGGCTCCATCGACGGAGCCATGTAAAGTAGTTTACTCGACATAGTCAATGAAGAGGGGATATCCCGCTTCATTAAAATAAAAATGGCCGCTGCGCTGTGCCGACAATCAGCTGATCCGGCACAGCGGGGCAGTCTAGACGCGGCGCGGTTCACAAGGGAAGCCTTTGTCGACCGCTCCGGTATCTCATGTAGTCTAGACACCCATAGAAAAGACAATCTTAAATTGTCTGTACAATAATGCTAGGAGCCTGGCTAACAAACAAGAGAAATTGTATTGCTCATTGCTCACATATTTGACCTTGTCAGTACTATGGAAATACTGGTGGAATGACTGCCATGATTGGAATGTTAAAATCAAATTGAATAATTTTATTAAAGTTAATGTTTCAAATAAAGCACATAGAATACCAGTTTAAAAAGGAAAGTATATCTGGGGTAAAGCTTGAGTTATTGTGCTTGACTTGATGCGCAGAAAAAATTATTCTGCACATGGCTGGAAAAAATCAACACAAAGATAGAAAAGATCAGAAGGAATATTTCCACAGAGGATATGAGTTACTACTGTCACCCACCCACCTATCCACTGAGCTACAGAGGCTTGTGTCTTTAGCTCAAAGATGTAGCAGTTCATGCTTTCAAGTCTGGTTTAGTCCTTGGCACATTAATTAAGTTGGTGGCCATCACACTTTTGTATGCAGAGAGGAGGTGGAGGGTGGGGTGTCTGCAGGACTGCTTAAGGGAGAAATCATGTTTTTTGAGTTCTGTGTTTGTAACATAGCATCTTGGCCTGTGCCCTCGCCAAAATGGCACTGCAGCACAAAACAAATTGAGTGGCAGCATAATTAATGCCAATCAATATAGCTTTGTCAGACAAATTTAATATTGATTTTAATGCAATTAGAAGCTCAGCTGGCAAAGGTAACTGTGTTTCACTAATGTATTTGGAATTACATCTTTTGTGTGTAAGGCATTTTGACTTAATAAGACACAAAATTCTGATTAAAAAAAGACTGCACTATTCAGTGCAGCACATAGTTTTTAATCCAGTAAATACCCGAGAGGTCTGTTGGGAGTGATTCTATTGGAATCCCACAGGGATCTGCTTTGGGCTAATTCTTTTGGGTATTGGCATCAATATTTTGGAGAAAACACAAAAGGATTGCAGGTAAAGTTTACAGACAAGACAAAAACTTTATGTGGATCACATGGTAAACTGGAAAAACCAGGAGTCCCGTGGCACCTAAAAAACCTAACAGATTTATTTGGGTATAAGCTTGCGTGGGTAAAAACCAGGCATCTGACAAATTGTTTGTGGATACAGACTAAAATGGCTAGCCCTCTGGGACTTATCATGGTAAACTGGTTCACTTAAATGACATATTTTAATTCAGCAAAATGCATGGTCCTATGTGCAGGAGCCAAAAATGAAGGTCTCACCCATGGAATGAGAGACTGTTTTGTAAGCAGTAAATTAGAAAAAGGTCTTACGGGGCCTGAAGGACAATTGACAGAATCTCAACACTGTATCTAAGAGGACAAATGTGATCTTTGGCGATTATATAAAAGCAGAGGAATATCGTCAAGACTAATGAGGCTTACCTCTTTATACAGCATGAATGAGGCCATTATTAGAATTACAATGTCTAGTTCTAGTGTCAAAAAAGATGGGTCTCTTTTTCTGAATCCTATCTAGTTTTTCTACAAAAACGAACTGACAGCTGGAAAGTTTGCCTTACAGCGAAAGACCAACAACTCAAACTAGTTATCTTTTAAAAAAAAGAATTTAAGAGATAACTTAATCGTGGTTTAGAAGTATCTACATGGTGATAAGATTGCTCATGTAGAAAATGTTTTAATTCAGCAGATGAAGACTTAACAGGATCAAATAACTGGAAACTGAAGCTATAAAAATTCAGACTAGAAATAGAGAGTACATTTTTGCAATGAGGGTAATTAACTATTGGAAAATTTACAGATATGGCGGCTTCTCCAATGCTTGAAGCTTTTCAATCAAAATTGACGACTTTCCAATAAATGACTCACTCAGAAGGTATGGGCGTGATGCAAGAACCACTATTGCTTGTGATATGCAGGCGTTCTCACTAGGAGATCAAAATTATCCCTTCTGACCTTACATCCATGAATCTGCACATGCTGAACAAAAGAATTGACATAATGGAACTTCTCAGAACCCTTTGGGAAGATGAGCAATTGCACAATGCCACTGTTCGGGATCTTTCAGTGTGAAAGAAAGAAACCATAGGAGAATAGTACTGTCCACTCCTGCCAGATTCTGCAGGTGCATAAACAATAGCTCATGTTCATTAGGGGCTGATTGAAAAACATGAGGATGGGCAGCTCATAATGTAATCTGTGTGTGTCTTCACAAATGGAAAAAATGCAATCATTTGTGGACAACCTGTGAACAGGAAGAGGTGAAAATCATTGAATAAATTATTTGCTCAGCTGTTGCTGCAGATGAAAAATAGGGGCAAGAAGCTGGCAGAGATTATTTTTCTTTAAGTCATCTTACAGGAATTTTTAAGATGTTAAAGAAGAGATCTTTAATGTTTCAGGGAATTGTTTTAAAGATTTCAGTATGAGTGCTTTTCCAAGTACTGGGGAGAAAACCCATACACCCTTCTGCTCTGCATGTGACAAAGCAAATAGCCTCTGAGAAAACAGAGTTGCGTTTAAGCATTTAAAAATGTCATACTGTAAAAGATTGACTAGACCTACTGCTGTGCAAAGGGCAAGGATGGGGGGTATTCCTGAAACCAAATGCCAGGAAATGAAGACTCAGGAGCATTAGTTGCACAGAAAAAAGTTCAGATGAAGGTTTGGAGGGGGGAGGGACACTGTGTGTGAGAGAGAGAAATTATCACAAAGGCTGGCAAAAACCTCTAACGATGCTGCAGCATGAGCTGCACCAGACCAGAAAATAATTCTAATAATTGGCTCACTAATAGAATGTCTTCTCCATTGAAATGTGAATGCTGTTTATGGTTAAAATCAGCAGGGTTCTAATTACTCTTTCTTCCAAATATCTGTGTTGAAGTAACTCCTAAAAAGCCCGAAGACATTTTCTTTCTGAAGGCTGCATGAACTGGCTGGTCAGCAAAAAGATTGACCAGGCAGACTCATAGAGGTTACCTCTGCTTATGTGCCTGCAGGATAGCTGCTTGACTAGTATTTACCCATATTAATTTATCCTTTTTAAAGAAAGCTCAGTAGTAACATTTCCCTTGAGTATTACACACTGTACACAACTAGGGAATGCAAAATTGTCCATTTTGATAACAATGAATCTTGAGCCCGATTAAAAGTCCATTCAAGTCAGTGGCAGGCTTTTCACTGACTTTTGTGGGCATTGGATCAGGCTGCATGAGACTTACAGATGGGAGATATCAGTGATATTTGATGTTAATTCACGGAGCCATGTACAAGTTCAATCTGTTTTGGAAAGTATTCTGAATATCTATAGGCAGGAGAGATAACAGCCTCCACGGGCCCCTGTGCAAGCTGCAGGTGGGGGTGGTTCCGCACTCCTGAAGGGCAGGGGCCAGTCTGTCCTCCACACTGACAGAATTGTGCCACTCTCCCCATCCCTCAGAGCCACATAGAGCATGCAGTACGGTGCTCCAGCAGTAATTCAAAGGGCCCGGGGCTCCGGCCCCTGCCACTGCTGAAGTAGCTGCGGCCAGGCGCTCCGGGCCCCTTTGAATCATCTTAACCTGACCTCTATGCCTGATGGACAAAGCAAGTGGCATATAGTGCATATGGTGGTACATATAGTCAGCTTAACTTCTCTGCCAGGGACCATAATGGAGCAAGTAATTAAGGAATTCATCTGCAAATATCTGGAAAATAATAGGGTGATAGGTAACAGCCAGCATGGATTTGTAAAAATCAAATCATGTCAAACCAATCTGATAGCTTTCTTTGATAGAATAACAAGTCTTGTGGATAAGGGAGATGTAGTGGATGTAGTATACCTAGACATTAGTAAGGCATTTGATATGGTCTCTCATGACCTTCTTATCAATAAACTGGGGAAATACAACTTAGATGGGGCTACTATAAGGTGGGTGCATACCTGGCTGGATAAGCATTCTCAGAGAGTAGTTATTAATGATTCACAATCATGCTGGAAGGGCATAACAAGTGGGGTTCCACAGGGGTCTATTTTGATACCAGTTCTGTTCAATATCTTCATCAACGATTTAGGCATTGGCAGAGAGAGTACGCTTATTACGTTTGCAGATGATATCAAGTTGGGAGGGGATGCAAGTTGTTACCCACACAAATTTCCTTATCTCTTCCACACTTTAGGGACACACACCTTTACCCAATTCCTAGGGCTCAGGGCATAACTTCCTGTGGGTCTGTAGATCTTTTGCCACTGAAAAGCCTTACATAGTAATATCTTTATTTTCTACTTATTGACAATTACCAAGAAAGCAGAATATACATGCTCACCAAAAAAGGCGGGCAGACTTCCCCTGTTGGTGAGGCAAGGTCAGTCTCTCTGAATCCTAGCTGGTGCACATCACAGTCGTGCAGAGGAGTCCTCGCAGCTCTGGTCTTAGGCTGTGTCTTGGAAGTGAGTTCTTCTTCCAGGTCTTCCCTCCTTCTTCTTGCTGCTCCTTTCTTCCTTTCTTCTTTCCCTTCCTCTTTCCCTTTTCCCTTCTGGTCTCCTTCTCGGACCCTAATTTATATAGTGAAACTTCAGTCCTGCTTAGCCTATACTTTAACCAATTATTTTAGTATAATTTTACTAACCAATCATAACATACTGTAACACAATTGCCTAACTAATCATACCCCACCACCTTAGCTGATTTACACCTAGCAAAATGAATTATACAGAAGACAGAAACAATTAAAAAACAGAGATCATACAGACAAACAATAGGAAAGTGAGAACCATAATCATAGAATGAGGACTTCAAGCTGTGCAGCTAATGGCCACTGCTCTTCAGTCTGGAAGCAGAGGAAGGCTTTCGGCCTTTCAATATGGCTACAGGCCCTTCAATATGGCTATAGAAAAACCATATTGTTACAAAGTGCTTTGGAGGATAGGGTCAGAATTCAAAATGATCTGGACAAACTGGAGAAATGGTCTGAGGTAAATAGGATGAAGTTTAATAAGAACAAATGTAAAATACTCCATTTAGGAAGGAACAATCAGTTTCACACATACAGAATAGGAAGCAACTGTCTAGGAAGGAGTACTGCAGAAAGAGATCTAGGGGTCATAAAGGACCACAAGTTAAACATGAGTCAACAGTGTGACGCTGTTGCAAAAAAACCCCAAACATGATTCTGGGATGAATTAATAGGAGTGTTGTGAGCAAGACATGAGAAGTCATTCTTCCGCTCCACTCTGCGCTGATTAGGCCTCAGTTGGAGTATTGTGTCCAGTTCTGGGCACCACATTTCAAGAAAGATGCAGAGAAATTGGAGAAGGTCCAGAGACCAGTCTCTCCTTCCTCCTGCCCCTCTTCTCTTCTTCAGCATGTTGGTGGGCAAATTCAAAATGCAGAGAGACATTGCATAGGACTTGTCTGCATTTTGAGCAATGCTAGGCGAGTGTCTCCCAACTGTCATTGTCAATGTTGCACCTTTTAAAGTTATCTTTTAACAAGTCCTTATAATGCTCCCGTTGTTTTCTCACATTACGGTATCCTTCTTTCAGCTGAGAAAACAGGACCTGTTTTGGGAGAGCAACAAAAATTATTAAAAGTCTAAAAAACATAGGCTATGAGGGAAGACTGAAAGAACCAGTCTTCTGCTCCGTCAGAAGAAATTTTACCAGAGTCGCAGTTTACAGAGTCACAGAATCACAGCCATGTTGCGGAACTGTGGATATGATCTTCATTGCACAATAATGGCAAGAGAAGTGTTGGGAGCAAAAACAACCACTGTACATGGCTTTTATTGATCTAACTAAAACCTTTAACTCAGTAAATCACCATGCCCTTTGGACTGTACTTTCAAAGATTGGATGTCCTGATAAATACATCAGTGTCCTAAAGTTGCTTCATGACAACATGAAAGCGACTATTCTGAGCAGCACTGGCTCCTACAGTGAACCTTTCAAAGTACAAACAAGAGTCAAACAGGGCTGTATCATCACCCCAACCATTTTTGCAGTCTTTATTGCTGTCATTTTCAACCTAATTGCTGGGAAGCTCCCAGCTGGCATTGAAATTATCTACAGAATGGCTAGAAAGCTGTTTAGGCTTAGCAGGCTGAAAGCTAAGAGTAAGATTTCCATCACATCTATTGTGGAACTTCAGTATGCTGATGACAATGCAGTTTTTGCCCACTCTGAGAAAGATCTTCGGGCTATCTTGAATGTGTTTGCCGATGCTTATGCATGTCTTGGTCTCACCCTCAACATCAATAACCCCAAAATGTTCCATCAGCCCTCTCCAAATGACGTACTGTGTGCCCCATCTATTAAAATCAACAGAGAGGCATTGGAGAATGTTGATCATTTTCTCTACCTTGTAAATTGTCTTTCATCCAGGGAAGATATTGATGTGGAAATCCAGCATCGTCTGAGCTGTGCCAGTGCAGCCTTTGATCATTTACAGCACAGGGTTTTTAAAGAGCATGACATTTGAACAGACACCAAACTTCTTGTCTATCAAACCGTCACTCTCCCAACACTACTGTATGGGTCTGAAATCTGGACAACCTACAGACATCACTTGAAAGTCCTTGAGAGGAATCACCAACGCTGCCTCTGCAAGATCTTGAAGATCATATGGGAAGACAGGCAAACTAACATCAGTGTTCTAGAAGAGGTAAAGACAACCAGTATTGAGGCAATGGTCATCCATCAGCAACTTCACTGGACTGTTCACATTGTTCGGATGCCAGATCATTGCCTCCCAAAACAGGTCCTGTTTTCTCAGCTGAAAGAAGGATACCGTAATGTGAGAAAACAACGGGAGTATTATAAGGACTTGTTAAAGGATAACTTTAAAAGGTGCAACATTGACAATGACAGTTGGGAGACACTCGCCCAGCATTGCTCAAAATGCAGACAAGTCCTATGCAATGTCTCTCTGCATTTTGAATTTGCCCACCAACATGCTGAAGAAGAGAAGAGGGGCAGGAGAGACTGGCGTCTAGTCATTGTCAACAGCCTCCTGTAGCATCTGGAAACTTTTGTCTTCACTGTAATAGAACTTGTGGTTCAAGGATCAGCCTTATCTGCCACCTGAGGGTCCATAACTCCCATGGAAGATGATCCTACTTGGCAACGAGTGATTGCCCATCATCAGATAGACATCTATCAGGGATGATTCTAGATGGTGCTTGGTACTGCCATGAGGGCAGGGGACAGGACTCTCGAGGTCCCTTCCAGTTCTAGTATTCTATGATTCTATAGTTGGCTATGTGGCATGAGTGTAAAGGGGACTTTCAAAAGGGTGGAATTGAGTGCTTTTTGCAGTAGAAACTATGGAATTTCTTGGATCTATTGTTACTCCTCTATCTACAACCGAGTGGGTTCCTCTAGGTATGGGGTTTTTATATATAATTTAGGGATTGGTTATTTTCATTTATTCCATTATCTTTCAGATATTCCTATTACATGTAGATGCTCTTATACTGCCATTTATTGTTACTGAATTATTCTTGCTTTTAAGGGTCTTGCATTACTGTATACCTAAAATAGAAGAAGGGTCCTCAATTTCTTTGGCATACACACGCTAATGCTAACTTGTTCCCTACCTCAGCCATGCTCAATGCAGTCTAGGGCCTCAGGGTTGCTATCCTTTCTTCTTCTGTGATATTTCTTGCTCTCAAGAAGGTTTTGTTCATTTCTATCCCCTGATATATGGGTAGGAATGTCTGCGGTGACTGAACAACTAAAATGATTCACCACAGACTGAACACATAACCCTTCTCAATTAAACTTTTAGATCATGAGATGACATAACAGAGTCCTGTTAGCAGCTAAGATGAAATCCAGAAACATGATATGCAGCAGCATCGTGGTATTGTCACTGGATGATATGAGTCCAAGATTTTTTAAATGAACTAGTGATTTGGGTTTCCAGCAGGAGACATCTGGAAGGGAACTGATTTTCAAGAAGTGATGAACACTTAGTTTCTGAAAATCACCTCTTTTAAAAGTAACTGAAATCTCAGGCACCCAAAATCACTTTTTATCTTTTAAAATCTTGGTCTAAGATTTTTATATCCATTATTCCTTGGTATGTTTTAAATGTGAAGTCACCTCTGAGACATATTTTCTTTTAAACACATTTCTACAATTCTTTTTTAGATTAATTGACCTTCTTGGACAGATCACGTAGAGGCATGTGGTGACACACACTAACAGGGAATAAATAAAGGCTTACAGTGAATCACAGAGCTATTTTGCCACCAACAGTGTTTGCAGGACATAAGTATAAGTAGGCTAATGTTTAAATTATCATTCACCACAGGAAGCTAATTCACTGTAGATAAAAAATGCAAACACATGAAGTTTGATTGCATCTCTTTCATGGGTTGTATCCTCTGGCAGGATCAAGCCTTGTAAACGTGTTTGCTTAGCATTCAGCCTGCTTAAACAGCTCTTCAGAATCTTGTTATGTTTTATCAATAGTAACATAGTTAAGGTTTGCTTTAGGGATTGGTTTGCGTTTTTTTATTACTGAATCTTAATTATCAAAATATTTGTGTGTAGTTGGCTAGATTCTTCAGAACAAGTTGATACAAATTCTCTCTGAACACTCTTTAGCAATTCAAGAAAACTGAATTTTTAAAGTCCATCAGATGTTGACAAAAACAAGTGGAGACTGCCACAAAGCAAACCACATTGTTACCAAGTGTATTTCTCCATATAGTTCCTTCATTGTTTCTTGGCTATACAAACTTTTTAATTTTTTTTAATGAAAGGAGCTAAATAGAGCCCTCCATTTCTACAACTTCAGTTGAAAATCATCCAAAAACTCTAATTCAGAAGTCCATTATCATTAAGTTCTGGGGTAAAATATATGAAGTGAGTTGATGATGCAGAAATACTATCTATCTTGGGTACTGTGATTGTAGCTGCCCATGTATTCACACTCTACACTCTATGGCAATAACTTTTGTACAAAATATGCCCTTTCATATGAGGTATCACAGGAAAGTCTATGACATGTGGGTCATTAAGATGATTGTAAAATGCATGTGTTCGTATACACTGTTAAGGCATGAATCCTGTTTGTGTGACGTTACAAGAACATGTTTAAGCCTAGACAACCTCACCTAGATAAAAGGTGTGAGATAAAAGGTGTGTCCTAGACAAAAAATTGTGTGTTTATTTCCTTTCATATGGTAGCCATAATGAAAGCTATAAAGCTAACCTAGTAGGGGTTATACTGAGCCTGAACTCATGAGATAGAAAACAAAGCCTGGTCTACAGTAGGGTGTTATTTCAAAATAACCCCCCTTAGGTCGAATTTATAAGTGGAGCATCCACACTACCGAGCCTGTTATTTCAAAATAACAGGTCGCTTATTTTGAAATCTGTACTCCTGCTTTCCTTGGGGAATAATGCTAATTTTGAAATAGTTATTTCAAAATAGCATTAGTGTGGCTGCTCTGGTGCCACTATTTTGCAATAACTACTCCCCTGAATAATTCTAACTACTGTAATTTAGCGAATATAACACACAGGTTATATAATTTTTACAAACCCCACCCCCACCCCTCCCCCGCGGGGTATACTCGGGTGCGGGGTATAAAAAAATTTTTTTACACACCGCCCAGTTCCTGCGCAGCCTCCAGCCTCCAGCCTCCGGGCGGTGAGCGCTGCCCTGCCCGGTTCCTGCAGCCTTCAGCCTCCAGCCTCCAGCCTCTGGGCGGTGAGCGCTCCCCCACCCGGTTCCTGCAGCCTTCAGCCTCCAGGCGGGGAAGCACTCACAGCCCGGTTCCTCCACAGCCGTAGGAAGGGGCAGTGGGAGCGCTCATCCGGCTGTGCAGGAATGGCTGTGCAGGAACCGGGCAGTGAGCGCTCCCCCGCCCAGTTCCTGAGCAGCCTCCAGCCTCTGGGCGGGGGAACGCTCACAGCCCGGTTCCTCCGCAGTCGTAGCAAGGGGTAGGTGGGGCGCTCATCCGGCTGCGGAGGCCGGAGGCTGGCAGCTGCACAGGAACCGGGCGGTGAGCGCTCCCCTGCCTGAAGGCTGGTGGAACCAGGCGGTGAGTGGCTGGCTAATTCCCCACCCCGCACCATAAATATACCCCCAGCACAGCCTTGTATACCCCACCGGTTATACTCGTGTGCGGGGTATACAAGATTTTTTTAACTCAAAAAGAAAAAACTGCGGGGTATATTCGGGTGCAGGGTATATTTGAGTGCGGGGTATATTCTCTAAAAGATGGTAGTTACTCCCCAGTGCTTCCTGGGGCTCTCAATCGAGGTGATGCATCCACATTAATGGAGTTAAAGGACGGAAGGGACCACCCCATCATTTACTCTGATCTCTTAGTGCCAGCACCTGTGCACTCAATCCAACAGCCAAAAATTAGAACTTAGTACTACAGACCACAGGAGACTAAATGATCACATGGCATAGATGGAGAATAAGTGAGACCAGGGAACACCTAAAATGTCAGGGAAATGATTGAGTGAGATATATCCAGATAAGCATGGCAACAAGTTACCAGTGCTCACATGTTTCAGAGGAAGATGCAATTAAAAAAAAACCAACCCTCTAAAGTCACTGCTGGCCTGGAAGAAAATTCCTTCCCAAACCTACATAGAATGAACAGTTGGACCCTTGGCATGTGAGTGAGGACCAGCCAGCCAAGCACCTGAGACAGAGAATGTTTTGTACCAGCTTGACCACTGCCCCCCGTCCTATGTCCCATCTCCAGCTATGCTCGTCTCTGATATTTTAGGAGGAAATAAACAACCCACAATTTGGGGCAAGGAGGAAATACCATCCTGACCTGTGTAGGTGATCAGCTGAAAACCTGAAGCCTTTAGCAACATAAGATAAAAATCAGGAGTTAAGCTCTGTACCTCATCATCAAAAGCAACCCAGTCATCCAACTGCACCCATAAATTTGTCCAGTGAACTCTTAAAATTAGTTATTTGTCCCCACAACTCCTGTTAGCAGGTTGTTGCAGAGCCTCACACTTCCAATGGTTTATAACTTTCTAATTTCCAGCCTGCATTTCCATTATCTGTAAGCCTTGAAATAGAAGTAATGCCACATGTAACCACTCAGCGATGTGTCATGAAAAGCACCAGTCCCTTCAGAGAAATTAAATTATGCCTTTGCAAATAAGATAAAGAAGGCAGTGACAAATTTCCTTTGGGGTTTATTGGGTATGGGCTCATGTGTTGAACTTCAGTATCAATTTAATTCTAGGTACCGTTGCTGACACAGGGCCTGCTCCAATGCAAATTGAAGTTGATAGGCTTCGGATCAGGCCTACTGGGAGTAATCTGGACAGGTAAAAGAACTTCACCTGGATCTGTGACTGGGCCAAAGGATGTCACATCCAGAGGGAGCTGGAGAGACAACATTATGAAGAGAGGGATTGAGTAGAGAAGGTAGCCCCTGCTTAAAAGGATTAAAGGAGACAAATGTCGGGGGTAGGGAAAGGTGGCAGAATGTACTCAGTGTAATGGATGGAGCTGTCTGGGGCCAAGGATGAAAAGGCAGGATGGAACAGGAAACCAATGCTGGGATTAGGTAAGGTGAAGAGGAGATCAGGTTACAAATCTGTGACAAACTTCAGCTGAGTGCTGCTATTTTAAAATGGTCCCTGCCACATGGCAATATGCAGATTTTCTAGGTATCGGTTACCTGACCTTGTTTTCTAGCAGAGTGTGTTATATTACATACTCTCCAAATAGCCTACTCGGCACACAAACCGAAGCTCCTGCCAGCACCACTACATCACTGCACGTTAGAGGCTGATAGTAGATAGGGTAATGGGTAGGAAGTGAATACTGTGAACCTGTAATCTATAAGCCCATGCTTCATTTTTCACTAACAGTTCTATTTTATACACCTTTCAAAGGCATGCTACTTGAAACCACAACCAAACATGAATGTACTGCTCCTGAAAAGTATTACATTGATGGCTCTGATCACCTATGTCCTCTTTTTATCCAAGTTAAAATTAGCTTCTGTTCAGAGGGCCTATTCGCCACTGATGTCCCATGTAAAGCTGCATTTGAAGGGTGTAAGAAGTGTTGGACAGGCACTGCAGACTCCTTTTGTGCAGCACTGAATTTTAATACTGCCATCCAAGCATGCCCTTGTTTAGTTTCTTTCATCTGTCACAGAATTCTTCAGTCTCCTTCAGGAGTGACCAGTATCTCTAACACTCATTTATGTTGTTTGCTTCAATGACCTTACCTAACAACTTTTGCCATGTGCTTGCTGCTGTATGAATGAAGTAGTTATGCCTGAATTCAGGTGCAGTTAAGCAATAATAGTATTGCTGCTGTGTTTTATGAGGCAATAATCTGGTTCAGCTGAGTTGTTTATCCCAACAAGGGAACTAGAATATTGCCATGTAAAATGGAACTGATACAGCTCTTTGGTTAAAAACATACTTTGTAGCCAAACAGTTTAAAGAATGTGTAGCCTATTGCAGGCTGTGATTTCTATGCAGCTCTGAGGTAGGGGTGTTACACAGACCCCTCATTGCAGGGGGAGCATGGGAAGTGAGGCTGCTTCAGTGAGATCTCTGGTACGGAGCAGGACTGTGAAGAATGTAGCATCAGTTGGGACAGTGTAACCTGTTCTCTTTGCCAAAGGATCTCAGAAGGCAGGCTCAGAAAAACAAGGAGGTGGCTCCATCTTGCTGGAGTGATTGATATCTTTTGGAGATTAGAGCATGCAAAACGGGAGCCAACTCCTTCCACACCCTGTTAACTCCACTTCTATATAAAGATCACAGGCAGGACAGGACAGGATTGAAGTGGAAGCAAATTAGCACTGTAGAGTGTGTTTCACCTTTGAGTATGCAGTGACTATTTATGAGCAGTTACTACTGATAGTCCACTCCAGATACCTGGCTGATTATCAGAGGAAATACAATAACTCTCAATCATAATTATAAGTAGAAAAATACACTGCCTTATTTATATAAATGAAGACAGCCTTTTAAGGTTGTTTTGAAGGTCAAATGTGTGTGTTATTCACAAGAGCGTGTGAAAAAACATGTTATGTTAGAAAATAGGAGAACTGATTTCAGTTACACCATGTAAATCTGGAGTAACTTCCCTGAAATCAGAGACCAGAATCTAACCAACAAACTCCCAGAGAAATATAATGACAAGCACTTCTGAGCCACCCTGCAGGGGATCCTAGTATGACTGTCTCAAATGAATTGTGCAATTTGGGTATAGGAATAAAATGCAAATCATAGAACGCTGACAGAAATGTCAATGAAAATATGCCTATTAATTCTGAAGAAACAGAAACCTTGAGCCTAATACCAGTCCCATTGAAGCTAATGGAAATTTTACTTCATAACCCTGGAAATCTATAATCAGAGGACATTGTTTTGATTAGAAGTTTATACTGATAAATCTAGTTTGACATCAACAAGTATTTTACTAAACTGACAGGAAATAAAAATCAATAGTGATAACTCTGCTAACACATCCTCTGTTTCTCATTTTTATTTAAACCCACTTACTCTAACTATTATTGACTATGAACTTTACAAATGTTACAGTAAGGCTGCGTCTAGATTGGCAAGATTTTGCGCAAATACTTTTAATGGAAAAGTTTTTCCGTTAAAAGTATTTGTGCAAGAGAGCATCTATACTGGCATGTGCCTTTGCACAAAAGATTTTCTTTTGCTCAAAAGCATCCGTGCCCAGTATAGACGCTCTCTTGCGCAAGAAAGCTCCAATGGCCATTTTAGCCATCGGGCTTTCTTACGCAAGAAATTAAGGTGGCTGTCTACACTGGCCCTCTTGCTCAAGAATACTTGCGCAAGAGGGCTTATCCCTGAGCGGGGAGCGTCAAAGTATTTGCACAAGAACCACTGATTTTGTACATTACGAAGTCAGTGTTCTTGCGCAAAAACTAGTGGCCAGTGTAGACAGGCGGCAAGATTTTGCGCAAAAGCAGCCGCTTTTGCACAAAATCATGCCAGTCTAGACGCAGCTTACTGTTTTAGTTTATGCAGTCTGCTTAGTTAGAAAAGCAGCAAAAAGCAGCTGAGAAGAAATTATGGAACTTTTATTCATCTGTAGAACTACATGGCAATTAATTATGGAATTAGTTGTGCGTTTTGTTATAAAATAAACCCATATTATGTACATGATAACTGTCATAAAACTTTTGAGGTAAACATGGACTGACACATGGTTTTGCATTTGAGCAAGTAGCCATTCATCCAAGTGCTATGACTGAAGATGCCAAAAGGTGCTGATAGAGTCAATAGTGAAACCACAAAGCTCCGCCTTCTGTCAGTGATCACAAGACAATCATTCAGCTGTGCTACTGGACCCAATCCATGTCAAATGCCAGATTGATTTTTTTAGTATACAGGGACCAAAATATTGGTGGAGATCAGTTTCATAATCCTAGTTTTTCATTAACATTGCCTAGAAAAGGACAGTGAAGATAGACTATTAACAAAATCAACACTATCAGGTTTTTTTGGGCGGGGGGAGGGGTTCAATGAATGAGTCAAATTCATTCATCCTGGTTGTAAATTTACTGAACATAGTCCCTTACTGCTGCAATTTTCACTCTGTATCTGTCTCTATATATTGTTTTCATCATTTTAGAAATAGGGATTAAAATACATTATTTAAACTGTTTTTTTATATTGTGCATAACTGTTGTACATCAGCATGGTCTCTCTGCTTTTGTTCTGTTGTATATGTAAATGTGATAATCTGATTAAAAAACAATACTGTCAAATTAACTCACCAAATATATTAAACTGAGAGCTGCTACAAACTCAGAAGAGGACAGAAAAATAATACAAAGTAACCTAAAGAAATTAAATATGTGGAGTAAATAAACAAAATGAAATTTAACCTGGAAAATAATTGCTAATGCATCTGGGGTGGAAATAATTCAAACTGCATGTATTTATTTGATGGAGAAATCAGTAATGCCATAAAAAACTTATAGGACACAGCAAATTCCATAAGATCATTATAATGCACTATGTTGGAAAAAATAGCCACAGATTTTTTTGAGCTGTGAATGCAGAGTCATCTGGGCTGCGTCTAGACTGGCATGATTTTGTGCAAATACTTTTAATGGAAAAGTTTTTCCGTTAAAAGTATTTGCACAAGAGAGTGTCTACACTGGCATGTGCTTTTGCGCAAAAGCATCCGTGCCAGTGTAGACGCTCTCTTGCACAAGAAAGCTCCGATGGCCATTTTAGCCATCGGGCTTTCTTGCGCAAGAAATTAACGTTGCTGTCTACACTGGCCTCTTGCGCAAGAATACCCTAAGCGGGAGCATCAGAATATTTGCGCAAGAAGCACTGATTTTGTACATTACAACGTCAGTGTTCTTGCGCAAATACTCACGGCCAGTGTAGACAGGTGGCAAGATTTTGTGCAAAATCTTGCCAATGTAGACACAGCCCTAGTGATGAAGAAAGGTGGTAATGGTCATTTTTAATAAGAACATGGCTAGACTATACTTAGAAGCTTGAATACTTCAAAAGTAAAATGTTAACAATTTGGAGGGAGCAGAAAGAGAAGAGAATAACAGAAACAAGTAACAGGCTGGAGTGGATTAAGCAAGGATTAAAGGAACAAAACATCTAGAGCAATACTAAATGACAATTAAGGTTGATATAAGGATAACACCAAGGAAGAATTAGGCTGCCACAGAGCTGAAGCTGGCTCTAGCATTCGGAAGGCAGGATAAGGGATACCTGGAACCTACAGAGGTGGGGAGATGGGTTGTGGAGTGGCCTAGGGCACTATTTCTTAAACTTTTTAAGACCATGGAACACAAAATAATAATTTTTTTTATGCGAAACACCAAGGGTTTTTTCGTTGCGCAAAAAAAAAAAAAAGCCGGGGGAAATGCGGTCGTGGCCCCTTTAATTGCTGAGTGTCCCGACTGACCTTCCATCAGCCGCTGGAAAAAGAAAAAACTTGCAAAAAAATAAAAGAGGAAGAAGATGTCGTGGTACACCTCCAACTGGCTCACGGAACACCAGTGTGCCACAGAGCACAGTTTAAGAATGCCCTAGGGGATAGGGCATTCACCTGGGGACCACAGGATGGTGATTCAAGCCTTGCCCCACCATCCTGAGAGCTGGCAACCATGCTAGGAAGGCAGGAGCCAAGACAGACTTCCCCCATTAGAAAGGCAGGTTAAGGTACACCCTGTAGGCACAGAGGTGGGTTGTGGAGTGGCCTAGGGGATAAGGTGTTAACATGATAATGTTAAATCAAAATGGAGTCAGGATGTGTGTGAGGATGTCAAAATGGAACCCGTGTGATTGACAGGGACAGTTGCTGCCAAAAGACTCTATGCAGTCAGCACTAAAGCTTTGAGCACATCACTAATCCTGTTCATCAGGTATGAACTTTTTGCACGCATCACCCTGCATGTTGCACACAGGACTCTGATAAGTTTCCCGCCTTTGATCTTAATAAATAACCTGACCTGCGAGAGGATCGGGTTGGCAGTTTTCCAATCCAACAAGGAAGAGAGGCACACTGGACCAGGATACCGTGGCGAAGGCCGAGATCATCTCTGCTTTTCCAGACCCTCTCTTCTTCTACTGCCGCCAGGGTGCTCTGATCCATACTTGTGGCGTATGCCCAACATTGTGAATCAGCAACTACCTGTCCCACTGCACCGGACCTGAACGCTGTCAGTCCTGTTCGGCTCTGTGTCACGAAGGCGCACGCTTCTCCAAAAGACTGAACTGTTCAAAGTCATCTTATTTACCACCAGGGACGCCTCAGTGTTCCTCCGTCTTGGCTACCAAAGCCACGAGGTAGTAGGTCTTGAGCTTCGGTTCCGGACCATTGGACATCTGAGCCAGTATAGTATTCAGATGTTAATTCATGATTTAATCTGTACTGTCTTCTTCATATATCAGTGGGAGTGGGGTTGGGATTGATTATTGTTGGATCATCTGTATTGTTCTACCCATTATGCTTCATAATATATTGATTAAATTTACCACTGTGTCTGTACTTATTGAGAGATTTAAAAAATCTGCCGGTGACAGATATGGTAGGGTCCGGGGAGAACACACTTCTGAACCAGAGACATGATTCCATCTAATCAGATCAGGCCCTAAATTAACTCAGTTAGTATGCCTTTGGCCAACAAAGGCATTTACCTGGGGAGGGCAGGGTAATACTGGAGTATAAATCTCAGAAGAACTGCATATAATTACATAAAGGAAAATGCAGGATCTTGTTGCGCGGCCATCTCCCGGACGAGTTGCCGTTGCTGTTCTTGAAATTGGGCGGCCAACTGTTGAATTAATTGGGCCTGCTGTTGTTGTTGTTGCTGGTGCTGGCTCTCCCCCAGCCACTCCAGGAATTGGCTCAGCTCCATCCCGTCTGGCTATGACTTTTTTCCTCCTTCCTAGTAAACACACCAAAGTTCTCGGAACCCAAGTTCCTTTCATCTGTTTAGTTCTGGTCTAGTGGGGCATGCCCACATTCTCCAACATGTGTGGTGGGTTTACGGGCGCAAGCTCCCCCCTCTGGCTGGAGGATGGGGCCCTGCAAGCCCACTACCTCAGTTTACCCCCTGAGCAATGTATTTAAGGGCGTGAGCTCCCCCCTCCAGATGGAGGATGGGGCCCAGCGAGCCCACTATCTCCAAAGGTCTGGTGGGGGGGGGGTGGAGAGGAAGGAAAAAAGGGGAATCCCTGGGGTCCCTCGGCCCCTAGATCCTGCCCTTACTTTGGGGCTCAACAGTGATACTCTTTACTCTCGAGGCTGATCAGACAATTGCGCTGTATATAACTGGAGTACCTTGTGTGGGAGGAGGGGATTTAGGGGGACCCATGCCCTCCCTCTTCACTGGGTCCCAGCCTGGGGCCCTAAGGGTTCAGGGTGGCTAACCCTTACCCGGCTGACGGGGTTCCACCCTGAAGCGCGTCAGCCCATGGGCGCCAAAAGCGCTCTGCCCCGGGCTGCTTCCTATCCCCTCCCCGTGCGCCGGTTGAGCCCTTAGAGTTTACCGCTCCATCGTCCACCTGGGTTCCTGTCTCGCTGCTCCAGCCTCCGGGGAGGCTCTGTCGGTTCCTCCACCTGGGTGGGGTAAAGCGTTCCCCATGGGGTGCCCAGCGGCTCCTGCAGTGCGAGCCACCCCGCTGCTTCCCCCTCGGGGCCTTTTCAACTGGCTCGCCAAGGGCCGCCATGGCACGTTGCTCCGCCCCCTCAGCGTCCCTACACCCAGGGACGCTGGTCCAGGGGTCGGAGCTCCGCCCCTACGGGCTGTGGCAGGCCACTGGAGGCATGGCACCGGCGGCTGACAGCCACCTTTCTCTGGTGCTGCTTGACCCCGCCCTTTTTCCGGATGGGCTGCTGGAGCCCCGCCGGGCTCTGTGCCGGCCTTGATAGGCCCAGCGCACCAGCCGCCGCTCTCTGGCTTGGTGCTGTCCCACCCCCATGCTGGGAGAGGTGGGGGAGTCCCACCGGGCTCAGTGTATAGTATTAGAATAGTTCCTAATACTGAGATCTACTAGGTGTAGAGCATAGAAGTGCATAGCCGAAACTAGATTGGACAAGACTATGAGTGGTAATCATCACTTCTAAATAGCTGGACAAAGGGACCTGCCTGTTCGATCTCTAATTTCTGTGCAGCATCTTTGTTCAGTCTTGTGTGTGTGTAGTGTGTATGGTTGGCTGATTGATTATTGCAATAATTTATCTTAAATTACCTTCTAGTTCAAATAATTCCATCCATAAGCACTAAAATATTGTGTTCCTATTTCCTTAGCTCTGTCAGCCCAAAGCAGGGTATAAACAACTTGGAACTCAATGTTTTGCAATGTTCCTACTTTGCTGCATCAACATCCATCTCTTTGCTTCTCCAATCTGTCCAGCACACAGTTTGAAGATCCTCCCTTAGGCCATATGGCACATCATCAGCTGTTTAATACATGCCACCAGCACCCTCCATCTGCCTAATTTGTTTTCTCCAAATAAAAGTAGCTTGACTGATGTCAAAGGGACTATATGTGCAGCAAGAGAACTGTGATCTGGCCTTCGGCTAGTAAGGGTTTGGAAGCCCACACATTTGGCTAGTGCTAGCAGTTTTCAGGAGCTACATCTTAAAACTAATTAGCTAGAATTGAGAAAGTGATTAACTATAACGCTAAAAAAATAGCAAATATATGGAACCTTTTGTGTTTTTGAGGGTGGAAAAAGGAAAATTTTAGAGATTTTGTAGGATTCTAAGGCTACGTCTACACGGTGGAGCTATTTCAGGATACTGGAAGTATCCCAAAATAGCTATTCTGCATCTTTTGAGCAAGCCTGTTATTGTAAAATATAATAGGCTCACTATTCCAACGCTCCTGTAAACCTCATTCCACGAGGAATAAGGGACGTTTTGGAATAGTGTTCTATTTTGAAATGAACTCGAAATAAGCTACGCAATTTGCGTCGCTCAAATTGTGTAGCTTATTTCAAGCTCTGGGTGCAGTGGAGACGCACCCTAAGATTGTGCCCTTGAATCATCTGTACTAAAGTCAATGTCATCATTCTCAGCATTAAACTAGAGTAATAATAGCCCAGGAGTTGTAATTACTTACATACTGTAGCTTTAATTCCCTGATAAGCAAAAACTCAGTTGTGTTCATTCAGACTGCAAGACTGAATTAATCAGTTTCCTGTTAAAATGGCACAGTGCTATGCGCCTGTGACTAGAGAAGTGCCAGTCGTGCAGTACAGACTTCCTGGTTTACGTGATGAGAAATGTCAGTCAGCTAGGAAATATGTTTCAGATGTGCATAAAACTGTCCACCTACCATGCTTTGACAGTACTCTGGAATGCCAAAATATTCCAAGCTGGGATGAATTACAAGTGCTTTGGAGGATTGGATTTAAAATTCAAAATGGTCTGAATAAATTGGCGGAATAGTCTAAAGTAAACATGATGAAATGCAACGAGGATGGATGCAGAGTATTCCAGATAGGAAGGAGCAATCAACTGCACACATATAAAATGGGAAATGCCTGCAGAGGCATACTGTGGAAAGAGACCTGGGAGTTATACTGGATCACAAACCAAAAATGAGTCAACAGTGTAACACTGTCGCAATAAAAGTGAACAGCATTCTGGGATTTATTAGCAGCGGTGTCTCATCTAGAGCACTATGTTGATTTGGGAGCCACATTTCAGGAATGATGTGGACAAATGGGAGAAAGTCCAGAGAAAAGCAACAAAAATGATTAAAGTTCTAGAAAATCTGATCTACGTGGAAAGATTGAAAACACTGCGTTTTAGTGTAAAGAAGAGAACACTAAGAGGGGACATAAGTTTTCAGGTACATAAACTATTGTTACAAGCAAGAGGGCGAAACATTGTTCTCCTTAACCTCCTTAGGACAAAAAATAATGGGCTTAAAATTACAACAATGGAGGCTTGGGTTGAACATTAGAAAAATTTCCTAACTGCCAGGATAGTTAAGCACTGGAACAAATTGCATAGGCATGTTGTAGAATTTCTGTCATTTTTTTAAGAACAGGTTAGTCACACAAGGAATAGTATAATTATGTAGTCTTGCCTTGAGTGAAAGGAACTGGACAAGATGATATATTGGGATCCCTTCCAAACTAGAGGACACCAAATGAAATTAATGGGTAGCAGGTTTAAAATGAATAAGCGAAAGTTCTTCTTCACACAGCTCATAGTCAACCTGTGGAACTCCTTGCCACAGGAGGCTGTGAAGGCGAGAACTATAACAGAGTTTAAAGAGAAGCTAGATAATTTCATGGAGGTTAGGTCCATAAAAGGCTATTAGCCAGGGGGATAAAATGGTGTCCTTGGCCTCTGTTTGACAGAGGCTGGAGAGGGATGGCAGGAGACAAATCGCTTGATCATTGTCTTCGGTCCACCCCCTCTGGGGCACCTGGTGCTGGCCACTGTCAGCAGACAGGATACTGGGCTAGATGGACCTTTGGTCTGACCCGGTACGGCCGTTCTTATGTTCTTATGTTCTTAAGGACACCATTCCTACCCCCTGGCTAATAGCCTTTTATGGACCTAACCTCCATGAAATTATCTAGCTTCTCTTTAAACTCTGTTATATACCTAGCCTTCACAGCCTCCTCTGGCAAGGAGTTCCACATGCTGACTACACGCTGTGTGAGGAAGAACTTTCTTTTATTAGTTTTAAACCTGCTACCCATTAATTTCATTTGGTGTCCTCTAGTTCTTCTATTTAGGGAACTAATAAATAACTTTTCTTTATCCGCCCTCTCCACACCACTCATGATTTTATACACCTCTATCATATCCCCCCTCAGTCTCCTCTTTTCTAAACTGAAAAGTCCCAGTCGCTTTAACCTCTCCTCATATGGGACCCGTTCCAAACCCTAATCATTTTAGTTGCCCTTTTCTGAACCCTTTCTAAGGCCAAAATATCTTTTTGAGGTGAGGAGACCACATCTGTACACAGTATTCAAGATGTGGGCGTACCATAGTTTTATACAGGGGCAGTAAGATATTCTGGGTCTTATTTTCTATCCCTTTCTTAATAATACCTAGCATCCTATTTGCCTTTTTGACCGCCGCTGCACACTGTGTGGAAGTTTTCAGAGAACTGTCCACGATAACTCCAAGATCTCTTTCCTGATTTGTTGTAGCCAAATTAGCCCCATCATACTGCATAGTTGGGGTTATTCTTCCCGATGTGCATTACTTTACACTTATCCACATTAAATTTCATTTGCCATTTTGTTGCCCAATCACTCAGTTTGGTGAGATCTTCTTGGAGTCCCTTACAGTCTGCTTCTGTCTTGACTATCCTAAACAGTTTGGTATCATCCGCAAACTTTACCACCTCACTGCTTACCCCTTTCTCCAGATCATTTATGAATAAGTTGAACAGGATTGGTCCTAGGACTGACCCTTGGGGACACCACTAGTTACCCTCTCCATTCTGAAAATTTACCATTTATTCCTACCCTTTGTTTCCTGTCTTTTAACCAGTTCTCAATCCAAGAAAGGACCTTCCCTCTTATCCCATGGCCATGTAATTTACACAAGAGCCTTTGGTGAGGACCTTGTCAAAGGCTTTCTGGAAATCTAAGTATACTATATCTACTGGATCCCCCTTGTCCGCATGTTTGTTAACCCCTTCAAAGAACTCTAATAGATTAGTAAGACAGGATTTCCCTTTACAGAACCCATGTTGACTTTTGTCCAACAAATTATGTTCTTCTACATGCTTCACAATTTTATTCTTTACTATTGTTTCGACTAATTTGCCCGGTACTGAAGTTAGACTTACCGGTCTGTAATTGCCAGGATTGCCTCTAGAGCCCTTTTTAAATATTGGTGTCACGTTGGCCTCTGTTTGTCAGAGGCTGGAGATGGATGGCATGAGACAAATCGCTTGATCATTGTCTTTGGTCCACCCCCTCTGGGGCACTTGGCGCTGGCCACTGTCAGGAGACAGGCTACTGGGCTAGATGGACCTTTGGTCTGATCCAGTATGGCCATTCTTATGTTTATATGTTCTTAATCCTAGAGTAACAGTACAGTCATTTTTTTGTATAGTTTTGGTGTTATATTGCTTCATACATCAATAAAAAGTTTCCCCTCCAATAAGCCTTTATCTTTAAATATATGGGAAATGGGTGGGTACCTCTAAGAAAGAAGTTTGTCAATTGGCTATATTCAATTCAATTATGTAGGCTTTTCCCCTTTAGCAATTGAGTCTGTT
Source organism: Rafetus swinhoei (assembly GCA_019425775.1). Taxonomy (NCBI): domain Eukaryota; kingdom Metazoa; phylum Chordata; order Testudines; family Trionychidae; genus Rafetus; species Rafetus swinhoei. Next base: position 164,084,994 of record CM033424.1, read on the forward strand.
TCCTTTCACATGGCTCTAGTGGGCAGATGTGTATTTCTATTTTCTAAAGTCCTTAAATATTTAACAGACCTTTGCTGGCATAATTTAAAAGTTCGTGGAAACCTTTCATGGCATGGTGATCTTTAGTAAGATTATTATAAAGAATGGATTCCATTTTTGGCAGACTGGTAAATGTATTCAAAGTTGGATCATCTTCAGTGCAACATTCCCAGCTTTATCCTAGTATTTTACTATCAATTAAACAAGCAATTCTGGAGAAGAATGAGGTTGTCAACTACATTGAAACCTGTTGTATGCATTAGGGAAGTCCAATATCCAGAACTGAATCATACTCAATTTGTAATTGGTCTTCCTATTACCTGAAGGATAATTAGAAACTTATTGATTTAGGATTTGGAAAATTTTATCAGGGAAACAACAGGTTCACGTGAACTCTAATGGCAAGAGACTATGAATGGTTTTAAAATCTCACAAACAGAAAAAGAGAAGGGGTAATCTGACGGGTTTTTTTCACTAGGATTATTTTTAAGTTATAAGTGTCCAGAGGAAATATACAGGCAGCCCTGGGAAGCCATGGCTCAGAGTCAGAAGAATAAAAAGTAGTGATCATGGGGCATTGTTGGGTAGTAGGCAGAAGGAGAAGCAGAAGAAGCCAGCTTCTGTACCAGCAGAAGCAAATGGGAACGGCTAGAAGATGAGCCACAGCATAACATGACATTTGGAATCTCAAGTCAATCCTCATTCCCTTAATCAGCACAACAATATCCAGCAGCTAAATATTTTTTATTGGATAGCTGTAAACCCTATTCTTATTAGTAGGGGAAATGTTTGTGCTGTTTGGAATTTTATTATTCCTTTAAACTATCGATATTATCAACAGGGTCCCATTTTCTAATTGGATTTATGAATGTTACTTTTTTCACATCCCAGTCAGAAATTTCTGTCTCCAATTATCACAATCACAAGCACACATTTAACAGTCATATAGTCTCCTGCAGCTGTCTGAGCATTTTCCCATGTTGATTAATTAATTTTTAAAAAGTTAATTTAGAATTAGGTTGACATGGTAAATTTCAAGGAGAATGTAACAATTTGTGTGGATATAAACCTTCTATGTAACCAGAGGCCAGAAGTAGTGCTAGGAATAATTAAGAGGACACAACTGTGAACATATTGCTGATACTTGCTTTTTTGCTCCTCTGTGCTTGTTCAGTCCTTTGACATCCAGCCTATGAACAATGAAACAGGGTGGAAGGCTCTAGATCAGGGGTTCCAAACCTTTTTCGGTCCCCGTACCCCCGTGGCTTTTAGTAAACCTTCCCGTACCCCCCTATTCAATATGAAAGGAAATAAATTCTAAACTCTAGAATCCACAACTTTTTTCACTAACACTACTACTTTTGGAATATTTCAATTAGGATAATCTAGTTATTTACCAAATATTCCCCGTACCCCCTTGACAAGCTTCTTGTACCCCCTGGGGGTACGCATACCCCAGGTTGGGAACCCCTGCTCTAGATTCATATGCTCTGTTGTTAGGGCTGAGTGAGGTATTTGTCACAAAAGCTTTTTTCTGTTGAAACTTGACTGCTTTGGAATTTGAACAGTTTCTGAACTTTTCTTTATATGTTTCCCCTTTGCAACGAAAATTTGAGCCAAGCTGTTTGAGAATGTTTCTTAATATTAAAATGACTCCAGAAGTCTTGGCAACTGATGGCAGTATGGTTTGGAACAACATTGTGTGTGATCAGTCATATAAATTGGAAGGTATTGGTTCTAGATCTGTTTAGCAAAAGCAATTTTGAGTGTTTCTTTGGGCTATCATATCTCTTTCTGCAAGATTTTACACACAAAATTAGTCCATGCTAGGTTTTGGGGGGGGGGGCGGGGTTTGTATTAACTATCAAACTACCATTGATTTTAGGCTATTTATTTGTTTTAACACCTATATTTTGTTTTCATCTCCTTTAATAGCACTCCATGTGCCTGTGGTCCTTCCTAAGGATATCTGTCATGATTGCATGAGGTCAAGTTGTTAGGAGGAGGAAAATAATTAGTATCTTGCTCTCATAGTGCTTTTCACCCAGTACTCTTGAGATACTGAAACAGAGTTAAGTGTAGTTATCCCCTCATTGGAAATAAGGAATCTGAAGCCATCTCTACACAATAGGTACTACAGTGGCACAGCTAATCCGATGTAATCCCATAGTGTAGATGCAAATTATAGCATTGGAAGGGTTTTATGTTGCCATTACTGCAGGGCCACCACTTCCCTAAGCAATGGTACTGATGTTGATCAATCCATTCTCCCATCAATCTAGCTGCATCTATACTAGGGTTAAGTAGGCATAACATTTTGAATACCCCTAAGCACTGTACCTATGTCGTTGTAAATGAGGCCTTATACCCAGAAATCCTAAATTCCTAGGATGGTGACAGAGATGAGAAAAGAATGCAGGTCTCTGTCTCTCAGTCCTGAGCTCACAATTGCTAGACCATTCTTTTTACTGTATATGCTGAAGCCCCTGTGCCTGCCTGTCCTTGACACTCACTTACTTTTTATTTTACATTGCATTTACAAAGTACACCATCTGTGTGTGTGTAGCCTTCTCCTGAGGGCAATAGCCCTCCCACTTGGATTCCTTTCCATTCCATTTTTCAGGCTTCACTCAGAGACATGTGAGTTTAACCTCATCCCCACCCTCCAGCCTTATTTTGTATCCCTCTGAACAAGACATGGATCACTCAGGAGGCTATTGCCTAGATTCCCCATGGTTATTCTGCTAGGCAACAAAGTCACTGCATATTTGCCCACCTGATATTTGCTCTATATTTGACTTTTGAAGTCAATGGGAAATGTACTGTTGGCTTCAACGGAAGGAATGGTGGGCCAACCTTGAGTGCTTTTGAAAATCCTACCATTAACCTTTCAATTTCAGCAACACATATTGACAGACCGTGTGTGTCAACTTGAGAAGACACCTCAATAGGATAGATTGTTAGGCAGGAGTTCAAATGCTGAGTGTTGTAACTACGTAAGAAGTGGTAACATACTGGTTTGACCTACCTTCAAGTGATATACCAGATTGAAAGAGAGATGTGCAGATAGCTATAGTATTAAGTGTGTGTGGGGGGGTATAAAATGATAAAAGCCATTGTAATAATTACAGAAGGGTGAGACCTGGAATACTAAATCTGAACCCTGGCCCCTAGCGCTTTGTGAAATTTGTATTTGGATTAAGATATCTAATGTTTGCAACCTGAACCTGCCTTTGATATTTGTTTGTTAGACTAACAGTAAGCTATTGCACTTTCCCTTCATTTTATGAACCCCTGCATTTATGACAGATTTTGTGTATTACCATCAAATCTGGATTTAGCTGCAAGCAGTCTTGTTAGAAAAAAAAAAGGCAACAATAACTCTCAAGTTGCATCCTGGTAGCAACAATTTTGCTTATTTAAAATTGCCTCTTTCCAGCATTGGACCATCCAGGTCTATATCTTGGAAGGTACTTTGGGCAGAATTGTTTCCTGAGAATCAGGCATTGGTGTTGGGTTGAAATGGCTGAAAGAGGAGATTGTCTGTGTGCGGTTTGTGATCACCTCTGTTGTAGGATTGTGTGTGTGTGTGTGTGTGTGTGTGTGTGTGTGTGTATTTCATATACTATAGAAATAAAACAAATTACAACAAGAAAATATCCAAGCTTCTTATATCTGATTATTCCTTTAGTAGGAAACAGGCCTCCAAGGCTTCAACATCTACTACCACAGAAAAGGAGCAGTACTGTTTACTATTTGAGGCAAAATTGTGGCTCTCTCTTGTGTAGGTGCAAGCCACCTGGTGTTTCTGTTCTCCATGCAGAGAAAAATCTGTACATTCAGCCTCTCAGGTAGTGCTCCTCCACTTTAAAAGAGCTGGGAATGGACAGGATGCACATGGGGGATGGCTCCCCCAGTTTCTCTCCAGATGGTCCTAAAGACCTGGCAACCTACACAGGGGAGTATATAATACATCCTTGAAATGGTGTCACTGCAAGCACACTCCCTAGTTTTGATTTGGAGCTCTGGGAAGAACTATGCTTTCCAATGACACACTGCTTCTCAGTGCTGGAGCCCTGACATTCCCTATGTTCTCCAACAGAAGACTATTGTGAATGCCACATCAGAGACCTGAGACCTCTAAGCCAACTTCTTACATAATCAGGGAAGCAAAGCTCCCATCAACATCAATGGAAATGTTGCCTGAGTAAAGTCTTCGCTGATCTGGATCACTGCTAGCAAGCAACAGCTCTCGGGAGCACATTGCACGTTGACTAATCCAGCTGGCTCAGTTAATGCCCCCTCAAGCTGTGTCTTGAGAAAGCCTAAAACCAATGAAAACTGCACAGTGAGAACTTCTCCTTTTTGTGTGTCTTCATTTTATATTAAATATTACTACTAATGTTTACAGCTCTCTCTTTCAGAGCATCCCAGTCTTACAAGGATTTACAGCTAAAGACATTGTATCAGGAGAACTAATCTTTCTGAGAAATCAGCTCTTCACTTTTTCGATTCCAATTCTTTATCATATTTCAAATGTTACCTGGCTCTGATAAAGGAGGAATCTTTAGGATTGTCAATCAAATGAAAACATTTACGGCCACTTATTAATGTGTGGGCTTTTTCAGATTATTTTTTTTAACCAGACATGATTTCTACCTCCCTTTTTCCTCCCCCACTCCCAAACTCTATGCTACATTTGCAATGCTTGTTTGAAGCTGACATTTCAAGACTGTATGGGACATGTGAACTTCACAGCAAGCTTTTTGTTGGTCTGATTTCAAGGGAACAGAAGACTCGTTCTGATTTGCAATTAGCCTATGAGTTTCTGTAGGGAATGACCGATCAGTTGGGCACTACTGTCTGAGTGCCCCTGCAGACTTGCGATTTGGCACCATTTTCATGTACTGAAGGCAGCTATGTTTGGGAGATTTTGATTTTGAAAATCAGCTCGGAAATCTATAAATTCTCTTGCTCAAGGTGCAGACATAGACCTAAACTGCGATTGACTGGCTCCTGCTATTCCTACTCATATAAGCAGTCCTAAAAGAGCATGCTCTGAATGTGTGCATGTAAAAAATCAACAGGCCTATACAATAAATAGAAATATTAGCCTACACGTTATGTTTAGCATTTATGCCTAAAAGGAAGACCCAAAATGTTGAACATTCCAACTTTAATTCTTCCTCCACGTACACTGTCCTCAAGCACATCTTGAAAGTATTCCTGTAAATAGTCGTGCTATAGCACCCCCTCCTGGGAAGCATTCTTAACACTGTGTTTTCCTCCTTTCATTAACTGAACTATAGAACTTGACATTACAAATAATTATGCCTTTCAACAAAAGTCTTATCAGTGAATTCAATGGAAAGAGGATTCTGCCCACCATCAGATGGCAGGTGAAAAAATTCTGTCTTTAAAATAGGCTTGGCTGCATTTCATTATTCATAATTTCAGTGGATAATATTGATGTTTATTTTAGTTCCTTTTAAAGATGGTTACATTTATATTTTCACATTTGCAGGCAATTATGGGGAGGATCAGCTGATAGAGGAGTTGGACAATTATTATTTAATGACAGTAGATGTTCAGCTTCAAAAAGTTAAAGCTTTTAAACCAATGAAATACAAATGGCCAACATCACATATCAAAATATATAAAATAAAAAGTCTTTATATATTAAATCAAACTCTAAGTTCCCTAGCAGCATTTTTCTTTCTTTGCCCATCTGTAAAGTTTGATTCTTATCAAGGAAATATTATTTTCATCAGACTGTGTGTGGTGAAATTGACATTTACCAATAATAATCTAATCCTGCCAAGCCGAGATATGTGTATTATAAGTAAGTGCCACATTTCCATCTATCTTAGATACTTATATGGCCCCACTTCATAAATGTTTTCTGTATTTGTGAAGCTGTTAAACTAGGTCCCAGCTCTTGCCCAAGCTGCAGGCATTACCTATGACCTGACAACCTCATCGCATATGAGTTTTATTCAAAATACGTGTTGGTCTTATAAGAATGTATGTAGCATTTTAGATGCTATAAAACACTTATAAATTGCTGCACACATTAATATCACTTCTAATATTGATATTCTATGCTAAAAGCAAATCTTGCAAATATTCTTAATAACACTGAAAATGTTTGCTCTGAACTTGTGAACCCAGGAATTACCTCACCCCCTTGCCCAAGCAGAAAGATTATCAAAATCAGATGGGCTATCAAAGAGCATCCCAATATGAAGGATTGGTTAATGGCCCTGTAGTACCTTGGAAATGCTACATGCAAGGAAGCATTGTTCTGTGGACTTGTGTGACAGGGCATTTGCCCTGCACTGGCCCTTTAAGGGCAAAACCCCATCCCTGAGTGAGGGCTAAGAGCAAAGCTCCAACTGAGGCAGTTCTTGCTAATAAGGGCCCAGCTGGGGGCTATATAAGGAAGCTCATTCTTGCTCTGGCTAGAGAGCAGGAGGGTTCCTGGAGGTAGGTGGAGCAGTGTGACGGACGGACGGATGGACGAATGAACGAACGAACAAACGAACGAATGGAGCAAGCCCCCAGGCTGCAAAGCCTGAAGCTAGGGTTGCCAGATGGTTTAACAAAAAATACCGAACACACACACCCCCAAAAAAACACCAGGAAAAAATTCGGTCGAGGGGAAAAAAAGGGGGAGACCAAAGTCGTTAAGCCAAAAAAAAAAGGGGGGGGAGACCAAAGTTGTTAAGCAAAAGTTGCACCACTCCCTCCAGTTTGGGGCCATAAACTAACCCCCAATGCACCCAACCCTCCCCCTGAACCAGTCCCCCCATCCCAATGTACTCACCCCTGCCTCAGAGCCAGGCCCCCTGCAGTGTCCCCCCATCCCAGTGCACTTACTCCTCCCCCTGAGCCAGGCATCCTCAGTGCCGGGAGCGTCCCACTCCAATCAAATCTCTCCCCGCAGAGCCAGGCACTGGAGGAACGGGACGGCTAGGTAAGTTAATCTTACTTTTAAAGTGGCTGCTCCTGCCACCCGGCCTGGCTGCCTCCGCTCACATTGTGTAGAGAGAGACATCATGTGGCCAGCTCCCGGGTCTCTGCTGGTCATGTGGGCCAGAGCAGCGTGCGCTCCGCTCCCACCCCAGCCCGGCGCCCCCCCAGCGTGGCGCCCGGCAAGTGCCCCTTCCTGCCCCCCTTTGCTATGACTCTGCTACGCGCCTCACTCCCTCCGCCCTCACCAGACACGGCAGGGGAAAATTGTCCCTGCCTGGCTTCCAGCCGAGGGAAACAGGAAATACCAAACATTTCACATGTCCGGTATTTCCTGGTGTTTTTACTGGACGAAGCCCGCAAATACCGGACAGTCTGGGTGAATACCGGACACCTGGCAACCTTACCTGAAGCTACTGGGGCTGTGAGAGGCAGCCATTGTGGGCAGAGGCAGAGGTCCACACCCCTTTGCCAGTGATGAGTGGCCGTTACAGACTGCAGTTTGCCCCTCAGGCAGGGGCTAGATGAAGACTGACAGCAGGTCACTGAGGCCAGGTGGGTACAGGGGAACTCGGTGTTCCCTGGGGCAGGAAGAACTGGGTGCCCCTTGAGAGGGGAGGACCCTTGAGTGCACAGTTGGGTTAACAACACCCCCCCTCACGGAAGGGGGGCTCAGAAAAACAGGAGTGGTCACTGCTGGAGGGCAGTGTCCTGAAGAGGATGCCGACGTCAAAAAGGAACACGGGGAGACACCAGCTAGCAGGAGGTGTCCAGTGAGTCAACAAGTTAATTCCCAGAGCAACCAGCTGGAGGTGCCATAGTGGTGAGTCTGCCCCATGACAACTTGGAAGCTGAATGAAGGAAATTCAGATATAGGGAAAGATATCCCACATCTCCCTTCCCTTGAGCTTTGTCAGGACCATATACTCTAAACCAGCTGTTCTCAGCCTGCAGACTACATACGGCCCAATTAGCACACAGCTGTGGCCTTGCTTAGTTGTGTGCTACAAGACGTGGGCTCTGGGATGCAGGCTGCCTCTGACCCCACACAGCTGGGTCTGGACTACTGGCCCCACACAGCTGGCTCTGGGGTCCCAGTGGGGTGAGATTCAGGGCGATGGCTGCCACACAGCCCCACATGGCAGGGTCTGGGTCCAGGGAATTGGTTGCCACCCCGCCCTGCATGCTGATATCAGGCTCCTGGCTGCCCTGGGCCTTGCATAGCAACTTCTGGGCTGCTGGCTGTCCCCCAGCACCTCATAACAAGATCCAGGGTCAGGGTCCTGGCTGTCCTCTGGCCCTGTATGGAAAGGATCAGGGTATTTGCCCCGCCTCACTTTACACCCATCTCTCCACTCCTGGTCCCATTTTGTAGAAGGGTCTTTATGTGGAGGGCACTGAGCATAGAGGTTTGAAAGCAGATAAGATGGGGGCGTGGCACTGTGGTTCTCAATCTGCAACCCAGGTAACACTTTGTGGGCTGCATATGCAGCTCACAATCTACTATATATTTGAGAGAGTTTGTGTTGGTCAGTCTGTCTGTTTCTTCACAAATGTCTCCTAAATGGTAAGAGCTAGGACTACCAAATTAGGTACACAGCCTCCTCTTATCATAACTTAAAGCAAGATCAGGGTTTGGTTGTGCCAGAAAAATGGAATCTGGCTGGAATGGGATTGCTTCTCATAAAACTATACAGGCAAATTTCCAGGCAGATGAAAGAAGCTGGCAGGGGGTGCCCCTCTACCCCATCTGGAACTACCCCAGCTCAAGCTTCCTAACCCCAGCAGCCTTTTAGAGAGGGAGAGTTTGAAGTTCCCTCCCCCCATTCATACCGGGATGTTACTGGCTGTTCTCCTTCATCAGGGAGTGAGGGGAAAGTGCACACTTTGCTATATTCCTCAATCTGGCTGGCGAGTGGGGGGACAGATTAACCTGGACTTTCCCAGATGGGGCACAGGCAGCCCTCTCCTGGTTGTGCCCACTGGAGTTGCAGCAGCCAAGGAGAAGTGCCTCTCACTTGGCCTCAAGCTGCTGCGATGAGAGGGCTAGGATAGTCCTCTCTCCCCAGGGAAGCCTTCATACTGAAACTCTGCAACTGACCACAGGGTAATTAAGAAAGGGTTTGCCGTGCCTCATAGGGGCATGTTTAGCATCACATGCTGTAGGTTTCTCAGTCCCATGAGCATTCTGCTAGGTTCCATGAGCAACCTATGAGATTTGCAGTTGCTTTTCAACTGCCCTGGTACCCTTGGAGCCAGCCAGCTTTGTCAGACAACGTGGATCCTGAACATCTCTTCAGTATCGTGCTGTGTGTTATGAAATTATAAAAGAGGAGATCAACGGGATGTGGGGGGAGAGCGATTTTACAGGGAAGCTTTGAAGGAGCATGTTAACACAGAGCCGCACTAATATGTGCTGCTGTAGTGTTCTGGGACTGGCATTGTTGGTTTGTACCATGTTACCAACTTGAAAATCACTGCTGTGTGTGCCCCAAAGTCACACATTATAAATCGCTTTCCCATAGTAGCCCTCCCTGATATAACCAAACTGTTAGTGCTGAACTGTAACACAAGACGTCCACCGGGGAAGGGGCAAGAGAAAGAGAGTGTGTGTGTGCCTAAGCGAGTCTGTCCGTATGTCTCTTTAAGTGTGGCTGCCGGGAGCTCAGCCATGTGGCCCACCCTGCTTGCCTGAGACTGCAGCCCTAGTGCTAGGGAGAGCAGGATTCTGTGTTAATATTTTGATTCTGTCTGTGATCTCATTAACATGGAATTTTCATAAGGCCCAATGTACTTACTGCAGTCATTGCATTTAATCTCCCATGGAGTGGAGTGCTGTGGCAAGGCACCAGGGTAAGGGGCATGTAGCGAGGTCCTTGTGATTCTCTTCCCCTGCCTTCCTACAGTGACTTTTTCTCCACTGACCCAGCCACAGACCTAGAGCCTCTGATCTGGACCTTCCTTTGGAAGTGAGATCATAATTTTAAAATCTTTGCATTAGTCTGGGCAGATCCTCAGACGTAGACCACCCAAATTTAGGAACGTTCAGATTCAGACATTTGCATTTATTCTGTGGAGATGTTTTTGAGCTGTATTTTTAAGCATTGCTTAATTTAAAGGTATGGTACTCACATCTTCCAATCTTTTGAATGAATACCAGATCATTAGAAGGCCATAGAAGACAAAGCATTTGCACATCCCTGTCCCCCCAAAAATGATAATCCATGACTGTGTGCAGATGATTGTTACCAAATTCATCCAGAAGGCCACCACACAGTTGGAGAAGTAGAAAGTGAAGCAGTTTCAAAAAGAGAAAAAAACTGATTTCCACATTAGAAAATTATATTTCCTGCAATCATTTGTTCTGAGTGCTGTACTCTGTGTACTGAAAGCACTGTCACTTTAATGAGTTTCAAGACTTTCAAATGGAGGTATTTAAAACTGAAGTCAACATATGGGGGAGGCAGGTGGTCATTTTCCTCAATAATGGGATATGATATGAGTTCATTTAGTGCACTAAATTGAATAGCAGTAGGTTCCAAAATACAGAAGAAAAACAAGTAAAGCCCTTTCCATGTTTTAAATGATATTATTAGGGCTATTTCATAGCTGTGGCTGTCAGCTGGTTGATATTAACTATTTCAACAGAATTGAGGCTGTAAAAACAGGGCTTTTGTTTCTACATTTCAGAAGCAGATCCACATGGAAAAAACCCAGGTTCTGTATCCACTTTAGTGATCAGCAGGAAAAGAACTACATCATCTAGAGAATTTTCTTGTCCACTCTGTCAATTTTGCTGAAGCGTTTAGAAAGATATCAGAAACATTACAATACTGCATGATCTATAGTCTTCTAAATTTCTGATATGCTGCAGAATGGAATTTGCTGAAGAAAAAACATTAGAATAAAGATTCCATGTGATACTAAATTTCATTATAACCTTCAATCTTGTCATTCATCACTTTGTGTCTCCGGGGTTGGTTTTCGTCATTTACCTCAGAAGATTGTTCTACCCTATTGTAGCACCAAATGCTACAATAGCATCGAACATTCCATTCCTAAGGTCCATTCCTCTGTACATGCACTACATGAAAATCACCCTTATTCCAGATGAAACTTATGTATGCATTTAATGATAAGCACAGGACTTAAACATAACCTAATAGTTAACAGTATTGCAACTCATCACTAGATGCAGGAAGCAAGAAGCATAGACTTATCACACAAGGATCATTGTTCCTTTGGCAAATCCAGGTCTAGCCTTCTAGACTGTGGGAGATACACAGTGCCATCCTTGCCTTACAGTTTCCCACACCTGATTGGCTAACTCCTCAACCATTCTGCCATTAGTGTCTCAAATGTGACTACATTACAGTGTATACCTTTTCTAAGGATGGCTGAGAAAAGAGTATAAACTGCTGAGTTGAAACCATTAATTACCACTTTGGAAAAAATCCACCAATTTGCCACCATAGGCCAAAGTAACCAGCTGCTCCCTCCCATTCTCTGTCCAACTCTGGCTTCCCAAAAATGTGTGTTTCCATGGAAAGCCTTCATGGAATCAGGTTGTTTAGGTTTTTCTCTCTCTCATCAGCAAGATTTTATTCCTCTCCAGCAGTACCATTTTGGTTGGATATTTTGTTAGTTTAGTATGGTTTTTTGCTCACTGGTAACTATAAAATGAATAGAGGAGGCCTATAGACTCTTCAGACTTGGTATATAACACGACTTCTACCAGGAAAGTCTCTTTGCAAAATTAATTGCAAAAATTTAAATTTAAGAGAAGGGCAACTAATTAAATATATTTCTGCAGCACAAGCTCAGTAGCTAATTGTAGCAACTAACTGCCCACCTTTGCCTTATCTGTAGCGATAACAGCAAAGCCTTTGATGGAGTGGTCTCTGTCTTACCAGTTGGCATGCTCAGGCTAAGGTAATGATGCTATCAGTGGCTATGTCTACACTACAGAGTTTTTGCAGAAAAATGGCCATTTTTCCGCAAAAACTCGCAGAACATCAAAACCTTCTTGCGCAAGAGAATCGAAAGAACAGAGGGGGTTTTGCACAATTGGTATTCCTCTTTCTACAAGGAAGAAGCCTTTTTCCAAAAGTGATGTTTTGCAAAAAGGCTTGTGTGGATAGGGAAAAGGAGGGTTTTGCACAAAAAGAGGAAAAAGTACAGGTGCCCTGGTGGCCACTCTGTGCATACCAATCAGTGCTTACTTTTGAGAGAGTGTCCATGCAGTCTGGACGCTTTCTTTTGCAAAAGCGCATCACTTTTTCGATGCACTTTTGCAGTGTGAATGTGCTCTTGCGCAAGAAGGTTTTGCGGAAGATCTCTTCCGACAAAAGCTTCTTGCACAAAAAGCCTGCAGTCCAGACATAGCCAGTATGAAAATAGGACTAGGGAAAAGGCCTGTGGTTGGGAAAGTACTCCCAGACAGAGTAGCAGAGGAGGTTAATTGGCTAAGCATGTGCCTCACTTGGGACCACATGCTTGAGTGTGGAGAGAAGAAAGTGGTGGCCTGGGAATCCCTCATTACAGGAAAAGGTATTGGGCAGGGCATTTACCCACTGTGTTGTACAGAGTGCTGATTTTCGTTAACTCTAGGATTATAAGAAGCACAGAAGATGATTTTTGGTTGTGTGCAAGGGAAGAGGTCAAGGTGGAGAGGGGAAAAGTACCCAGTTGGAAAATTAACATGGATATTACATCAAAATAATTGTTAATGGGGTATGAGGGTTGCCATCCCAAAACACCAGGAGTGAATTGCGCTTTGGAGCCCATAAATACTGAAGACAGAGCCCTGCTGGTTTGGGGAGTTTTATCAAAGCAGAGGGAAATCCCAGATTCAACATTCTGAAGGATTTTCTCTCTTACACATAGATCCACCTGCAAGGAGAATTTATTGCAGCACTGAGGTCATAATGTCTAGGTAGGTAATGATTGCCAGACTGGATCAGATCTAGTCCCATCTAGTTAATATCCAGTTTTTGACTGTGGTCAGCACCAGATGTGACAGAGTATGGTGTAACACTTCCAGTAGGCAGATGTGGGATAAGCTTCCTCTCATATTAGGTCTCATATTAATCCCTAATATTTAGAGATTTGGTTTAAACCCTAAAGCATGAGATATAATATGTCTTGCCGAATTTTTCTTCAAAACTGTAATGCTGGCTGTTCTTGCTGGAGACTCTATATTAAAATGAAAGTGTCCCCTTTCTACACAGATGGATGGAGCCATTATTGAAGTATCAGCACGAAGTACCAGTGAATCCTATATTTAATCCCATGCCTGGAATTAGCAGAGTAGAACATAATTTCAGTGGACTGTAATTTCACAATAAGGAGTCACTACACAAGGAATAAACTTATTCATAGATTCACAGTTTTTAAGGCCACAGGGAATCATTACAATAATCTATTCTAGCTTTCTGCATAACATGCCATAAAGCCTCACCCAGTAATTTCTGCATTAAACCTATTACTCCTGATAGAACTATGTATTTTAGAAGAATATCTAGATCTTGATTTAAGACATATATGCTATGGAATCCACCACAACCCCAGAAAACCTATCCCATTGTTTGGTTACCCTCCCTATTAAAAAAATATGCACCTTATGTAGTCTGATTTGTCCACCTTCAGCATTCACCCATGGGACTTTGTTATGTCTACCTCTGTTAACATGCATGAGCTATGCTATGCTTCCATTAACCAGTATTGAAGCAATTCCAGTCTTTCACACCTCGGGTTCAGAATCATATTTTAAAACAAATTTTCTCACCGGTGTCAATAAAAGCACCTAGAATTATGAAATGGAAGGATTTGGGGGGGGGGGGGAGCCACTTTTTTTGCCTGTTCATCGCTGACTCACTCTCAGTCGTGTAATAAGAGAACAGTTTGCTTCATTGCCATATGGGAGAAGAAAATTTCAGGGTGACCTAATTCCTTCACATAGTGAAGCCTGGATGTACAGCAAAGTGAAGGGGAAGGCAAGAAGAGCATATTGTGTCCTGCTCTGCCTACTGTTGGCATGCAGATGTGGCATCTGGGCAAAAGAACGAGAGAAAGAAATCAATGCTTAAACATATAAGCTGGAACAAGCATTTCTGCAAAGGACATGGGACAGAGCTGTATGAAACTTACTATGTCTTTCCAACTCATGTAAAGAAGGCTTTTCCTTAGTATTGTTTGGAGCTTCTTTATTCCCTTTAGATTATGCTTTAAATGTCAGCTCCACTTGACCCTCTAGGGTGAAGAGGAGACTCAAAAAATAAAAATCTTCATTGCATATCATTTTGTGATGGTTGGTGCCTATTTCACTGAGGATGCCTCTACACTGAACCCAGAGCTCAAAATAAGCTATGCAGTTTGAGCTATGCAAATTGTGTTGCTTATTTTGAGTTCATTTTGAAATAGCTTATTTCAAAATTTGGCACTGTCTACACAGCACTTATTTCTAAATAAATTGCTCTTCCAAAACGTCCCTTACTCCTCATGGAATGAGGTTTACAGGGATGTTGTTATATTTTGAAATAATGGGTGCACTCAAAAGATGCGGAATAGTGCTGCAGTGTAGACATAGCCTAAGGGTACATCTACACTACAGTTGAGAATGTGCTTCCCAGCTTGGGGAGCCAAACATGTCCTAACTCTAGTACACCAATAGTAGAAAATAATACAGGCAGTAGTTCAGGTTAGCCACCTAATACATTCCCAGTGGCTCAGGCATGATTGTACTTAAGTGGCTAATCTGAGGTACCATCCCTGGCTACACTGTTTTTAGCACCATAAATCAAGCAAAGCTAATATGTCTTTCTATCAAACTGGGAAGTAAACACCCAGCTGAAATGTACACATATCCCAAAACTCACCATGTGACTGTCACACATCTCAGTACAAAACCAAAACAAAAGCTTGGTAGATATGCAGTCTTGACATCCCACTTCCCTAAGAGGGGGGGAAAAAACACTTGGCATTTCAAAGTCTGTAAACCTCAACAATTTAACCCCAAACTTAGCAACATTTGCTTCCATATTCAGACCCTGAACTAGCCCTGTGTTTCATGGTTTGCAGGCTTGTTGTGCAAGGTGTGCACAGTGCAAACAAAGAACAGTTGTCCAGAAAGCTGAATTGCAACATCCTGAAGAGAAAGTTGTGTTTACACAACTGTATTTCAGTTGGCTTTCTTGATGAGTGAGTCTCTGCTGTGTCCCAAGGAGTAAGATTGTAGGCATGCTCAAGTGATGCATTCTCTTCTCATGTGTAACAACTCTTCTAGTCACCTGGCATTACAAATATGAAGTGCTTACAACCTATGGCCAGAAAAGCCCAAAGAGGGATTTGACTTTGATCCTGCAAAATGCTGAGCCTTAGACCCAATCCAGTGATGCGCTTAAGCATGTGTTTAACTTTCAAGCAGTTGACTAGACTCCCCCTTGATGGCACTATTCATCATCTCCTAGGATCAAGCCCTAAAAGAGTGTTACAAAAATGTGCAACAGTAGGAAGAAAAATGAACAGATCAAACCAGATTCTGCACTGTGATGCTCAATAGACCTACATGTGAGTAGTTCCCCAGTGTATAAGGATCTTCAAGCAGTGTAGAATTTATCTAGCAAGCCCCTTTGCTACACCTCCTTTCTCCTCCAAGCACAGCTGTTATGACTAGGAGGAAAGGGACATGGACAAGGCTTCCTCACAAACCCATAATCCCTGGCTGCCTTATGAATCCCTTGGGACTGTTGGCAGCCAGGTCCAGAGACTCGAATCAATGGAATTAGGCATCTAAATATCTTTGAGGATTTGAGCTCCGTCTAATTTTGAGCAGCCTTCAAGTATTCCTTTAGGGGTAAGCAAAGATCTGAGACATTGAGGGCTCTCTTTCTTTTTCATACTCCTGAAAAAATGAGGTTCTTTCAAAAAAGGGTTTTTTTTTTCAAAAGAACCCCATCTAGACTGCGGGGGGGGGGGATGTTTGGAAAAAACCTTTTTCGAAAAAGTGCTCTCACCTGATTATGCAAATGAAGCACGAGATTTGCAAATCCGTGCTTCATTTGAATCTTCGTTCTGCTTCATTTGCATTCCTCTTTCGAGAGAGGAATGCAGTCTAGACATAGCCTATGTTTGGGGAAATGTTTTGTTCACTTAAGATATTAACCCACTAGGCAATTTTTTAAAGGAAAACAAAACCAAAGTGATCAGGAGAAGAGTACAAAGGAAAAGAAGATGTTAGACTGTTTGGCTAACCATGTGGACTAATCAGGCCTTTTCCAAGCTACTGCTCAAACCATGGAAGCATTTGTGCACACACTCAGCTTTAAACCTAGGGAGATAAGGTGGGGGAGGTAATACCTGCTATTGGACCAACTTTTGTTGGTGAGAGAGACAAGCTTTCCACCTACACAGAGCTCTTCTTCAGCTCTGGGAAAACATTAGTACTTGAAGCATTAAAGCTAAATGCCGGATGGAACAGATTAAGCATAAGTAGTTAGCATATAAATTTCCTAGACCTGAAGAAATGCTTGATGTGGCTCAAAACCACAGCAACAGAAGTTGATCCAATAAATAATATTTCCTGACAACTTGTCTCTCTAATATCCTGGGATTAAACTGCTACAACTGCACAGCATGTAGCTATAAACATGTGAGTAGTGCCATTCAGTGGGAGTGTTCATTCAGTGGGAATTAAATGTGTCCGCAGAGCTGAGGCCTAAATCAGCAAGTTGTAAGGTTCATCCATCAATGAGCAATGCTGCACATAACAAAAGACAGTTGTGTGCTGTATGTTATCCACTAGGTATTAAATGGCCATTTCACAAGTCATGCTGCCTGGCAGCTACAATTCTCCATATTGGTTACCTGCAGGTGCACTAGCTTTTAACTATGACTTGGGTTTTCATTAAAAAGAGAGAGAGAGCTAAGTTAACAGCATTACAAATTCCCAGTTGAAGGTTCTTTAATATAAAGGAGAGAATTAAGGGCTGCTTCAGTCACAGGTGAGCATTATAGAAAGTGGTACCCAGGCATCAATTACCATTTTCAAAGCAACTCTAGGCACAGAAAGAATGAGGTACCAAGGGGATATTTCTGCTGATTGTCATACTCTGGAAAATGCAAACCCTGCACAGTGACTGCACAAAGCATGGACGAGATTGACTTTGATGCACAAATGTTTTGGTGTGGTGTGATGGTTCTGTTTGTGTGTGTTGGCACAATATGTAGGAGGCAGCTCCATCCTTGAAATTACTTAGACAGATTTTAAGGCAACACAGACTTGACTGGTGATAAGGTCAGCATCTGAAAAGATGACAATATACATTTATCCAAGAGCTAACTCTTAGCCACCCAGGTCAAACAAAACTAACAGACCCTCTGCAACACTTCCATCTAGTGGCTTCCCTGCATGGTGCATAAATACATTTTAGCATATTTTGCCCTTTTCAGTATAAATTGTAAACATTGCCTTGTGTAATGTCAAGATGTTGGTATAATTTCTTTTGCTAAGATTATGGTTTTCACACAGCTAGCCTCTTTTGGATTTTATTCCAATGTGATTTATATAGTTTATGTTTGGGTTCTTGCCTCAGGGGAAAACAGATGACTGCCTTTAAAAACTTTTTAGAAAATGTCTGTTCCTTCATATCTGGGAATGTAAATACTGTTATTCCCAATTACACCCCAGTTGTAATCACAGTTCAATGCTGATTAGGATGGACTCACTGGGGAAAGCCTAATTTGTTTGTCTTCCCCAATGGTCCAACTTGTGCAGGTCTCAGATTTCCTGTACTGGACAGGTTTGGATAAGAAGAGGAATCCACAGAGGATGTGGAGAAGAGTGCAGAATAGGGAAGCATAAGGGAAGCTGACAATAGCTATGGAAAACAGCAGGATAAATAGGCTTTCTGTAACATGAGTTTTTCATGGTATGTTTGGTTTATGAAAGATGAATTTGGTCTGGGTCTTGAAATTGTTTGAATAACACACATCCAGTGCAAGTGGAACTGACTGTATCTTTTCAGCACCAACTGGAGATTACCACAAATGCGATATTGAAATAATTTCTTAAATCCTTGTTACAGCTTTGGAAATTTTCTTCTCCTAGCATGTTGTCCTTCTGATTTTTTTATATGTAGTAAGAGATTAGCTTGCAATAATATCTCTTTCGAATAGCAACAGTAGGGTTCATTAGATTACTACTGGGAATAACCATCCAAAGAACAGATATATTGAGTGTAAATAAATTAAACTTTAGGAAATAATGAGTTTTACTAATTGAGTTCATCTTTCTAATTTAATAAAATTCAATCCAATATATAAAATATTGGATTTTGTTTGCCTATGTAAAGATAATTACTTCTATACCTACTGACATGGTGGGCACAGGTGAAATCCAATAAGTTTGTGTAATGCTGAAGAAAATTACATTTTGAAAAGCACATAGCAAGAGCTTTCAACGCCTCAACTGAAATAGTTCTTGCACAGGAGCACCTACTACATATCCTATTAATTTGCTAGTTCATTAAGCTTTATGGAAACTGCATGACACTGAGTTCATAGATCACTCTTTATAGCAAATTTAAGGGAAGTTTCTTTTCCAAAGACGCATACAGCAGCACAACTCCCAGAGTTGTGTAAGAAAGGAAGATGAAGGGTTGCCAAGAAACCTGGTTTTCCTTCCCAACCCCGCTCCTTGTCCCCCCATTATGGGTAAACTGACTCTCTGGAATCCCAACCTGGCTGGCTTGCCAGCTCACAAATGTCATTTTGACTTTTCTGACTCCCATTCAACACCAGCGTTCTACTAGAGCCATCTGTCTTTAAGCATCCAGACAAGAGAATTCTTAGCCCACACAATTCCCTTCACAATGATACAGGTGAAGTCACTGTAGCACAACTCTGAGGCGCAGTCCTTGGAAAAGACCTCAACATTTTAACTTTCTCTGTGGAGAGTTTCATATTGAATATCTTCACCCATGTGTCATAACATGTATTCCACTCACAAGAAGTAGTTAATGAAATACATGTTGTGACACATGTATGTTATTCTTAAGATTTGTTTTTGCTTGACTAGCAGGCTCAGTCTGTCACCTAGCAAAATGTTTCAATTTTACTCAGGCACAGCATTTATTCTTCTTTGTAATTAGATTTCATATTAATACTCTCTGATTTTTAAAGACAAAATGTATCATTATAATCCTCTAGCCTGACATTATGCATAATACAAGCCCTAGATTTTTCCACCGACTTGTACCACCTGTGGTTGAGCTAGAGCCTATCCAATCTTGACAGAAAAATTCCAGCTGATGGGAAATTCCACATCCCTTGGCAAACTATTCCAATGGTTAATTACCCTCCTCATTAAAACCATGCATATCGTCAGCTGAAAAACTTGAATATAACAATGGAGATTTCCTTTGGTGTCTAAGGGTATGTCTACACTTGCAGCCTAATTTGAAATAGGGCTGCAAATGTAGGCATTCGAAATTGCAAATCAAGCCCGGGATTTAAATATCCACGCTTGATTTGCATCTTCAACAGGCGCCATTTTTGAAATTGACAAGCCGGAATAACTGCCCGCGTCTATTTCGAAATACCTGTTAAACCTCATTGCAGGAGGAATAACAGGTATTTCAAAATAGGACTTTATTTCAAACGCCCGTTTCACTGCCGTGTGTAGACGCGGGCCGTTATTCCGGGTTTGTCAATTTCAAAAATGGCGCCCGGCCGGGAAGATGCAAATCAAGCATGGGATATTTAAATCCTGGGCTTAATTTGCAATTTCAAATGCCTATATTTGCAGCCCTATTTTGAATTAGGCTGCAAGTGTAGACATACCCTTAGAGAATTTTCAAGAAGTCTAACATTCCATGAGAATTTTCAAATGTTTCTTCTCTTTTCAGAGGCAGTGGAAGTCTTTCTGCAAGTAAAGAACAGTTCAAAGTTGCCAGTCTGAGGGGAAACAGGTGCCTTTTAAAATATTCATAGATCTCTGATGGCTGACCATCTTCAAGGCAAATTTTTTTCTCCCTCATGATTTAATGCATTTACTGAACTCTAAACTCCATGAATAGATAAGAGACATATTAAAGTAAAAATTTAACTAGTAGTAAAATAAAAAGTCTGATTTGGTTTAACATATTTTTGTGTCTTTGTCAGTGGCTATTATCATGGATTGTTATGGTGCTTTATATATATATATATATACATAAAATGTCAAAGCTCTTTTTGATGTCTAAGTCTCTTTGTGACAACAGCTGTTTTAGATGGCAGATCAGTTGTCTGAGCCAGTTAAATGGCATTTTATATGCCTTTTGTCCATCACTTGAAAAGAATCATTTTATAAAAATAACCAAAAAACACTAACTTGCTAACTGAACATCTTAATTAATGTTTCTTTGTCTCCATTAGTGTTGGAAGTCATGAAAATACTTCACCCTCACTTATTCTCTTTGTTTTAAAGCGTTTATTTTAATTGTCAATTCTGTTTTTCTTAAATAAAATCTGAGGACCAGTGTACCATAACTTATACCTTTTGCATTCTAGTCTCACTTTAAGAAAAAATTTATTTCAAAATCCTTTTTCTCTTTCTTCTCACAACATTCATTGTTTATCCTTCAGCTTTTTTATCTGTTAAAACCTCCATGCATTCAGTCAAAGAGATGGATTAACCTGCAATATAATAGGCACATGATTCAAAAACATCTGATGTCAAGTTTTAAAAAAAGAGTGAAGAAGTCAATTTATATTCAAAAATAGAAGCCCTTGAAAAGAGGAAATCTCAGCTGACAAAAAGGATGATGTCATCTCTAGATAGCATTTAATCCAAATGCTGTGCAGTCAAGGATATAAGAGAGAAGAAAAGGCTTGTAAGAAAGAGGTGCTGTGCAAAAACTTGTATTCCAAAATAGCTAGATGAAATAAAAGTCTTAACTAGTCTGTGTCAGCAGGATCCCTGATTTTCCACAGCAGATGATAAGGTGAAAGTGGATTTCAAATTAGTGATCAACCTCAAAGTATTCAGGGGGAGGCAGAAGTCCATAGGATCAAGCTCTTGGTTCAGAAAAATATAGGAATAAACTTGAATAAATAAGTCTTGTGTCAGCAAAACTAGAAGGGGAATCTGGTGAGAACAAGCATTCTCACTGGATTTCTGGGACAAGAAGATACTCAGGTCAAAACTACAGTAAAGCAAATAGTTCTTTCTCTTATGTTCCCCCACCTATCTGCTTTAACACCTACCCAGAACCAAGAAGAGTAGAGGAAACATGTACAATTTCAATAAAAGGTTAACCAAACATTTTCAGACTCCTAAAAAGGCTCCTCTCAGGTTCAGCAGATCAAAAGTTTGAGTGGCTTCTTGTTGATCTGATCCAGTTCATCCATCCACAGACTCTGGTCTCCATTATAGTTGTGTAAATATAGCAGAAACTGAAGTCACTGGACCTACTCCTGGGTAACTCTAATATGGGTGTTCTCAAACATCATTGCACTGCAATCCCCTTCTGACAACAAAAATTACTACACAGCCCTAGAAGGGGGAACCGATGCCTGAGCCTTCTAGAGCCCCACTGACCCAACCAAAGCCCAACCCACAATACTCCTGGCAGAGGGCCAAGGCTGAAGCCCACAAGTCTAAGTCAGTCCTGGCAATCCCATTAAAATGGGATCACACTTTGGGGGTCTCAACGCATAGTTTGAAACCCTCTGCTCTAATATAACCGAGATCAGAACCTGGTCCTCAGATATTACAGTTTGGTTTAGTCATGAGTCCAATCCCTACTTGTAGCTGAGAAGGACACAGTGAAAATTACGTTTACCTTCTCCCTCCTCCAGTTATGAGGCTGTAGTGTTCAGGGCCACCCTAAAAACACAAATTAATGCAACCCAGAGAGTTTAAACAGCATTCAGGGTTTAGCAGGAAGCTCCAGATATGCCTGCCTTGCTTCAGGCATGCCCTGTGCCCTAGCAGCAGGGATTTGGGGTAGCAAACATGGGGGCTCCATGCCACAATGATTCTCCTGGGTTGGATTCACCAGTTGTATGATCAGATTCTGTCAAGCATCAGCAGTGGAAAGCATCAGCACATTTTGCAGGAATCTGCCCCAGTGTATTTTCTGTGCCACTTCATGCTATTCTATGAAGATGTCATTGATTTTGCCTATCAGCCCCTCCCCCCTAGCTCCAAAAGTGTATGCTCCTCTAACTTCTTGCTGTGCATGAAGAGACTCCTTTCATCTTATCTGTACCTTAGCCTTGCTATACCATGTCAGCCATCAAGAATATATATCCTTCAAGGAGACAGTGGCTTTCCCCTGCTGATATACAATAAATTCCTTCTGCTATCATCCCCATGGCTCAGGATGTAGTGAATGTTCCATATTTTTACTTTTATCTTAGCACTTCAACTCTCAGAATCCTGGAAATCATTAAACTCAGTCCATATGCCATAAATCTCCACTGACCAGAGCTACAGCCTGTCTCCTCCACACTGTCTCCAAAATGATAGCATGTAGCTTTCTGGGCAGTGCGGGGTATCTTTTGGACTCAATGCACAATTTTTAAAGTTTTTTTTTTTAAGTTAAAGTATTCCAATTGGCAGTTCTATCATAAAATAATTTAAAGGCTATTTGGATATGGCAGTAAGTGTAATTAGCAGGCCAACCTGATAGTAAATCCTTTCTATTTTGCTTCATGTGTATTTTACATATTCTCAATAGCATGGGCTATATATAAATGTTGTATAGACATTTGGGATTGTCTATGCACTATTCCATTCAATCCTGTGAGGTACTTGAAACTGAACTGTTAAAACATTTAAAATTACCTGCATTCTCATTTCAAATAACTGAAGTGTCCAGTTCCACTCTGATATGGTTATGGACTGTGAAGTCTCATGGCAGCTATGGACAAATGTATTTAAATATAGCAAAGCATGGTCTTGAGTCTGAGGCAATGGACTAACACTCAAGAGCTCTGGTTCCGCCACACACTTCCTATATGTCTATAGGCAAGTCACTTCATATTTCTGTGCCTCCAGTTTTTCATGTGTAAAAACAGGAATACAAATGCTTCCTTTCTCCCATCTGGCTTGTCTGCTTAGACTCTTAAACTTTTCAGGGAAGGGACTGTTTCTTACTGTATGTTTGTGCAGCTCTTAGCACAACTGACTCCTGATCTCATTGGGGAATTAAGTCATTACTATAAAATAATAATAATAATAATAATAATAATAATAATAATAATAATAAATACAGTGTCCAGAGCTGTCCCATCCATAGGATGAATTGTGGAGGGACACCCCAGACCTGTGCTTTGGGGGCCCTGTGGCAGCCACCCCAACTGTCGTATGTACAGCAGGGGCCTGGCATGGTGGCTGCAGTCTCACCCACTCCCTCCCTATTACCATGCGGGTGGCAGGAACCAGAGGTGGTCCGGCAGCCTGCTCCTCTCTAACCTGCTACATACATTGCCTTTCTGGCCTGCATGGTGAGTGGTGGGAAGGCAAACCCTGCTGCCACTGTGCCAGGCCTCTGTAATCTCCTGGGCTGCATTGCTCAGGGGAGGAAGTAATGGGGCATGGCAGAGGCAGAGTAGGGGCAGTGCTTAGGGAAGGGTGGAGTAGGGCAAGGGCAGGGCCTGGGCAGAGGGGTTGTCCTGGGCCCCACACTTGGGGCACTGGGGGGAGATTGCCCCCAGCCCCACACCCCCCTCAGGATGGCCCCGACAGTATCAGAAGCTACATATTATCACAGCAAACAGTCAGTGCCTAATCAGTTTTTCTTGATTGTATTGGTCCAGATTTCTAAAGTTGGTTGCATAGAATTGGGTGTACCTATTGGATGCTGTACAAACCCCACAAGAGAGGGAGCAAGAGGGGTTAAGGAGCTTCTATGGGCTTAGCCAGCCCCACCCTGCCACACCAGCAAGAGATGCACAAACTGGAAAAAAGAGTTACAGCAGAACAACTCATTTGTGGATAGGCCAGGGAAGAGAAAAGACCTTTATCTTGCAGCCCCTGATAAAAGGATCGATGGAAGGTGGATCTCTTCTTCCTGAGAGGGAGGACCCACTTCTGTTATACCCAGAGAGGAAGACATTTCCCCACTCATCTACTAACCTAGTTTACTTTTATTGCTTTCCCATGTTTTGTTTATGTCCTACTCCTGCAAGGGAAAGACTTGGAAGTGACCCAGCTGAAAGGCCAATGCATGGGAGAAGCCAACTGCTTCCCCAAGAGGGAGAGATCTACAATGCCATACTTGGCTATGAAGAGATGCCAAGAGGTAAAGTGATCCCCTTCACAGCTTCCTGCGATAGACTGTGAACTTTGGACAGTAGTGGGGTGGTATGCAGTGGTCCAAAGAGGGAAGCCTAAGACATGTTTGTAGAAGCATTGCCAGCAGATCTGGGGAAGTGATTATTCCCCTTTATTCAGCACTGGTGAGGCCACATCTGGAGTACTGCATCCAATTCTGCACCCGCATTATAGAAAGGATATGGACACATTGGAAAAAGTCCAGTGGAGGGCAACCAAAATAATTAGGGGGCTGGAGCATATGACTGATGAGGAAAGCTCAAGGGATTTGGGCTTATTTAGTCTACAGAAGAGTGAGGGGGGATTTGATAGCAGCCTTCAACTACTTGAAATGGAGTTCCAAAGAGGATGGAAGGAGTTGTTCTCAGTGGTGACAGATGACAGAATGAGGAACAATGGTCTCAAGTTGCAGTGAGAGAGGTCTAGGTTGGATAATAGGAAAAAACTAATTTACTAGGAGGGTGGTGAAGCACTAGAATGGGTTACCTACAGAGGTGGTGGAATCTCCATTTCTAAAGGTTTTTAGGACAGTTTGACAAAAACATGGCTGGGATGATTTAGTTGAGATTAGACCTTCTCTTAGCAGGGGGTTGGACTCAATGATCTCCTGAGATCTCTTCCAACCCTATGATTCTATGATTCTCCGTTGCATTAGATTCTTGTGTTGCACTCACAGGGCCTTGGAGCACAGGGGAACATAGTGGAGTAGGATGGCTTTGGCTCTCTTACCCGTCCCTAGCTCCCACCCCACATGTTGAATACCCTAAGCCATGACCATCCTTGCAAGCAAAGATCATAGCAACCTAATATATACTTGTTAATACCTCAAGTGTACATTGACATTATTTATTTGTACCTAAATTAGTTACCTATCTTTGCAGAAATACTTCATTTGCATCTGTTTCAATAGCGGTATATGCTATACTTTGATGTGCTTGAATGAAAATCTACTCTGGTATATTAGGGGGGTTTTTTTGTGTGTGTCTTTTCCTGGATAAAATTGTACATTGTATAGTGGCTGGTTTAAAAGGATGTCATACAAGTTTTAGTAGTACACTAAAGGAAATTTTTGTCTTAGTTCAAGTGGTGGAGAAGTATTTAAGTTCAGCTCTGCAGAAACGTTGTTACAAAGCCTGAAACTAGGTAAATTCATATTCAACACAGGACAGGTTGTTCTAAAGGTTTCCTAAACTTCATGCACTTTTTGAAGGAATCTAGGTTGGTTTCATGGTTTCATGTAGACGCCTGTTAAAAATTGATTGCTAGGAACAGAATTTGAGTTTTGGGTTCACTCAAAACTAAAACTTAAAGTGAATCTTGGAAGCAAAGGGAAATTGTAAAACCATGCAAACTGGAACATTCATAGTTCTCATTATGAGTTTTACTCCCCATGTCAATTGCAGAACATATAACTGTGATTTTTCGGAAAATATCCTGCTATAGACTATGACAATATGTCCTATAACTTTTAAGCAAACTTGTAAAGTTTGTAAAGTTTGATGTTGCAAACTTGTAAAGATACTTTATTCCCTATAACTAACTCAACAACTCTCAGATTTTCCAGGGAAGCAGAGTTATTTTCCTTTTCTGGCTCTGAAGAGTCTAATTAGTTTGTGAAAAGAAAGCTTTGTTCTTTTCCCTTCCTATGTCATTGGCAAACAAAACAAAAGATAACCCCCAAATCAACAAAAAACATATACCTACAGTTCTCTTAAAATCAAAACAAGTTTCTTCTTATATGACTGATTTTTAGCTAAGGAAAGAAGACAACTTGATTTTCACAAACTCCTGGAAGCTGGAGGCTTTTAACTATAGTTGTGACAGACTGTTTCTAAAACAATTTAGACATTGAGAAAAGCAATACAAACAAAAGATTTGTTTGACTGCCAACATACATGGCAGATAAGAGCTTGTTTGGGTCCAATCTGAAGTGTTCACGTCAGCTTCAACTTCCATCATTACAATGGTACATTATTTTTTATGTTTTAATTGCAGAAACACTGGTGAAAAAGCCATTCTTTGATTATCTATGAACAATACAGCAATTCCAAATGACTGTCCCTTATAAAATCTGAAGTCTTTGTCTATGTTGGGATTTACTCAGGCTATTCATGTCCAGCCACTAGCGGTGTGTCTAGACTACAGGTATTTTTTTTAAAAAGTGGCCTTTTTCCAAAAAAAGTCCCCTGCTTCTAGACTGCTGCCACATTCTTTCGAAAGTAAATTGAAAGAACGCGGCAGTTTTTTCGACCACGGTAAACCTCATTTTATGAGGAAGAACACCTTTTTTCGAAAGTGCTCTTTCGAAAAAAGGCATTCTTGAATGCAAACAGAGCTTTTTCGAAAGAGAGCATCCAGACTGCCTAGGTGCTCTTTTTCGAAAAAGCAGCTCGCTTTTTCAAAAGACGTGGTTGCAGTCTAGATGTTCTCTTTCAAAAGAGGCTTTTTCGAAAGATTCTTTCGAAAAAGCCTCTTTCGAAAGAGTCTTGTAGTCTAGACGTACCCTAGTATACTATATTCATGGGAATGCCTGCTGTAAACAACTTAAAGCTGCTATAAGTTAAGATTCACATTCTTTCAGTTTTTCTTTTTCAAAGATACCCTTAGTACCTGCCTAAGTTGGACCACTCTGAAAATGCCACACTTGAGCCAGATGGCAAAAAATAGGGCAAACAATCCCCAAAACTCTGGTGGTTTATAATTAGCTTCACCAAGCCAGTAATGAAAGTGCTTTTGTGGTACCACACTGGTTAATCAGAAGCCAAACACAGTCCCCTTTAGGGATTGCAGCCTTTGGCTCCCATCCACACAAATAGGTCTAATATAGTGAGAGTTTACTGAAAACCCAAGATACTAGTTGTGATATTCTTACTGATCCCAAAGGATCAGAAGCTTACCCCCAGATCAGTATATATCTCAGATCTTACCCAAATATCACAGTCAGCCGATCCTTACTAAACTAACTAAAGATTTGTTAATAAAAGAAAAGAATAGAGTTAGAAATGTCTAATACATCATATACATACAAATGACTGCAAAGTCCCTAGATCAGGTTTGTAACAGTGATGGAAAGTCTATAGCTGACTTGCAAAGTCTCTCTGGTAATTTACAAAAGATTAAAAGGTCCTCAGTCCATAGTTCAAAATATTTCTGTTAGTTGTAGATCCACCGTCCAGAGAACTGGAGCAAAAAAAGAGGCAAAATGGAAGTGTTTCAGGTGTCTTTTGTGTCCCTTGCCAGGCGCATGGAAATTTACTGGCCCAAGATGGGCTGTGCTAACACATAGTGATGGCCATTTTCTTTCTGAGGTGTCCATAAAAAAGACTTACTGGGTGGACTTAATTTCTTCAATGGCCTATTGTGAGTTGATGGGCCTTCAACACATACCTGTCTAGCCCTGATGGAAATCTTGTTTGAGGGGTGTCACCCTAGAATACAACACGTATTTAAGATACAAGTACATATCCAATATTCATAACTAGGGCCCTACCAAGTTCATAACTAGGGCCCTACCACTGCCACTGCCACAGTCACAGTTTCCCACTGTGAAATACAGTCTTTTGTGTGCTTTTACCATATACTTTACAAAATTAGTGGGGGAGTCCAGAGTTTCTCACATTGAGGGTCCTGCTACAAAAGGTAATTGTGGGGTGGGGAGGTCATTTTGGAGGGAGAGAGTTGCAGTATTGCCACCCTTACTTCTGCACTACCTTCAGAGCTGAGTGGCCGGAGAGTACTGGCTCTTAAAATCCTGTGACCATGAAGTTGACCAAAATGTACTGTGAATTTGGTAGGGCCCTATTCATAACTTCATATGTGAAGATGATATGTGCATATAAACAGGATAATCATACTATGCAATTCATAACTTGCTATTCATTGATACCTTACATGGCATATTTAATACTAGACTTATGGAAATTGTGTAATAGAAGTAACCACAGTATATAGTCATCTTTAATCATATGGTATGACAGCCTGTTTCATTGGTGCAAAATGCAGTTGCTAGCTGTTCTGCCTTGCTTTAGTAAAGATGTCCACCAATATGGCAGTTCCTGTGGGTAAACTCCCATGGCTGAATTCCCCAGCATGGGCAAAGTGTTCGGCCTTCAATCCTCTGTTCTGATCAAGATGTGCTATCTGATCTGTTACAGGGCTGTTTATAGGCTTCACTTGGAACAGTATACAAGTGTTACAGGTCTGTTCAAATGGAGTAAAAATCCAGGGTATGTATAAATACAAATGAGAACCAAGGCCATTAATATCACCATGATATAGTCAAGAATTTGTTATGAGTAGTTATGGGTAGTTGACGGAATCATATCATTACTATAGCCTTGCAAAACCGATATTTTTATAACTTGTGATTTATAGGAAAGATTTCTCCTTTTTCCTTCACATCTGTAAATTATGGTTATTCATAATATTTTTTATGTAAGTGTTAAGAAAACATTCAAAATAATGGAATTTTGCCCTATTCTTTCAATCAAAATAACCAACGCTCCTCAGAGGAGATCTAAACAAAACTGATTTTTTAAAGGCCTGCTGCTGCCAATATCTAATCCACTCTAGTCTTCCCATGGTTACTACCACCAGTGATAGCAAGAATAGGAATTTTTTCTTGACCTGAGAGAAATGAGTATCAATAAGATCACAATGACTCAATCCTCCATACTTCTGGGCTAACAACTGGGCTCTGTGTGATGTTACTGAGTCAAAATGCTTTTTCCACTTTTCTCGTTAGCCTATTATTGATCTCACCAGTCGCCTGCATTAGATTATTCTCATGGATTTTATGCCATTCTATTTCTAAACTCATATTATTGTGGAATGCTAATAACCAATGTACAGCACATCGCTAATGACTCTTAGCTAAGGCCTTAATATTACAAATGGCAAGAAGAGAAACGGTAAAATCCACGTTGGCAAGTGAACCTGTTTCAGTTATTCAAACAAGTCCTCTAAACCTGCTGGGTCAGCAAAGCCTCCAAAGTTTAATTAAAAGGAACTTCAGAATTAAGTACTTGGAAGAGTTTAGCATGTGTTCATGAAACCCATTATCTGTGATTATTGGTTTATTTTGTGAGAAGAGGGGTTTTCAAAAGAGGTCTGGGAATGTAAGAGCTCTGTTTTAGAAGCTCTATGTCTTTCCTATACGACAGTGCAGAAGTTCTGAGAATCCAGAATGTCTGAACTGCCTGCATTCCAACCACTGAGATTTTCAAAAGGCAGCTTTACCACTAGTTGATGGTACCAAGACATTGCTCTAAGTGCAGGATGCTAAATGCTCGTGAGTTCCTCTGATGTCATGGACCTCAAGCATTGAGTAGGAAGGTGGACAGTCTATAGAAGGAAAATTGTACGAGGAATGTAGGAAAATTCCACACAGATCCTGCAAATATGCAGGACTTCACAAATGCAAATACTGATGAAATGCTTGGGAAATGAAATCTGTCAGATTTTCATACCACGTCTGCTCAGTCTAGCTGCAAGAGAGAGGGTTCAGAAAAGGAATGTAATCCAAATAAAGGGCAACACCAGCATATTTTCATCTCCAGATGATATGTTTCTAACAACAAAAATTCCCATGTGCTTTCATGGTACCTTTCCGTTGCCCAAATATGGGATGGCATGGATCTTTTTTCTTTCTTGTTAGTTTGGAGTACTCCATATCTCTGCAGATATGGGTGTGGCGGTTATCAGCATGCTCAGTTATTATGAAGCTACAGTAAAACTCCATTGGTCCGGCATCTGATGGTCCGGCACTCCTGATGGTCGGGCACCATTAGGAACCCGGAAGTGCTCCGGGCAGCCGGATCATTGGAGCTGCTCTGCCCCTGGCTTCCCCGATTCAGCCACTGCTGAAACTGACCAGCGGCTGAATTGGGGAAGCCGGGGGCAGAGCAGCTGGAGTGCTGCCGGTAGGTCCCGTAGCGCTGCCCCTCGGCGCTGCGGGACCAACCCGGCAGCACCCCAGCTGTCCCCGATTCAGCCGCTGCTGAAACTGACCAGCGGCTGACTCTGCCCGGGCTTCCCGAGTCAGCCGCTGGTCAGTTTCAGCAGCGCTGACTTGGGGACGCCTGGAGCAGAGCAGCTGGGGTGCTGCTGGGTTGGTCCGGTAGCGCTGCCCCCTTGGCGCTGCGGGACCAACCCGGCAGCACCCAGCTGCTCTGCCCCAGGCGTCCCCAGAGCAACTGGGGTGCTGCCAGGTTGGTCTCGCAGCGCCAAGGTGGCGCTACCGACCAACCCGGCAGCACCCAGCTGCTCTGCCACAGGCATCCGATTCAGCTGCTGCTGAAACTGACCAGCAGCGGCTGAATCGGTGATGCCTGGGGCAGAGCCGGACTATCGGAAGGGGGGGCTATGAGGAGTCTGGGGTGGCATCCCCCACACCACCCTAGACCCTTCATAGCCCCCCCTTCCGATAGTCCGGCATATCTGATAATCCGGCACCCCCTGGGTCCTAAAGGTGCCGGATTATCGGAAGTTAACTGTATGTAGGAAGCTTTTATTGTGGGAAAATCCCCTGGCAGGACACACCCACAGTCACCATCTGGAGGCTGAAGAACTTGGTGCTAAGGAAGCTGGAGATGGCTCTGGAGAGCTCAGCAGCAGAATCATGCAGGGATGAGAGGTATCTGCTGCGAGGTGAACGTCTCAAAGACTGACGCTCTCCTCTGGATCCAGATGGTGCACAGAAAGGAGACTGGGTATGTTTCCCTGGAAATTGAAACCTGCAGCACTGAGACTCCGAGCCTGGGTCAGATGACTTAGGCTTGCAGGACGGGCTACAGGGTTTGGGATCAGGTTGGAGCTTGGGGTCTCAGAACATGCTAGAGGAGAAGGGCTTAAATCTTGGGCTCCCTCCTGAGCCTGAACATCAACAACTACCTTTAGCCCAACAGCATGACCTCTGTGAGGCCAAGACAGTTAACGGGCTCTGAGACTCGCAATCACAGGTCGTTTCTTGCTGCATAGACATACTTGCAAAGTTATTACTGGATGTTAGAATTTGACTGTTGTTGCCAAAGGTTACAGAACAGCCACCCTGCCCCAGCTGTAAGAAGTGCAGGGATCATACCTATGTAGTCCCCTTACAAAAGGTGCCTTCGGCTTTTTCTGGGAGAATCCTGTGTGCTGCAATCTAGCCCTAGAGACTACAACTCCCATGAGCCCTTGAGAAAACCAGGAAGGGAAGGCTTGTCCAGGCATGTGGAGAGAGAGTCTCAGAGTCTGGGATTCTCCATTTTAGGAGAGGGGAGCCAGACAGCTGTGGAAGAGCCTTATATCCAGCCTAGGAGCTGTTGGGTTGTGGCTACAGCCTGGGACTGAAAGTCTGCGGTGCTTGGATCTAGCAGGCTGCTGGTTGCCCTAGAGGGGAGAGACTCTGGCTGTGCCTGTGGCTCAGAAGGACTACAGTACAACCAGCACACAGGAGAAGGCTGTAAGTAAATGGGCTCTTTGGGAAAGTGCTGCCTGGGACAGACTTCAGAGATGTAGACTAACTCTGGGTCCAAAGAGAGGCAGAGTGTCCAACCCAGGGAACCTGAACTGCTGGCATTTGGTGGAGCTTGCTCCAGTGGCAGAGGGAGTGTGCAGCTGGCTGCACAGCTTGGACTCACACACACACAACCTACAGAGAACCTCCACTCCAGCTGCAGATCTCAAGTGTGCCCATGCAATCAAGTGTCTAGGACTCTGAGTCCAGAGGAGTGCACACTCTGGGGTGGTATAAATGGTGGCAGTGCAAATGCCAGATAGATAAGTTCCTATTACTTCTGTGTACTTTGTTAATTGATGTTATTCACTGTTAATCTGTTAAACCCTCTTTCTCTAAGTTGTTGAGTAAAGGTGTGTTCATTTTAATGTAATTGGTTAGATGTATATTATTTATAATTGTTGTCCTGGAGTTAGATCCAGATTATTGCTGGAATAATTTTATTCCTGGAGGCTTCCAAGGCACACCGTTAAGTGTGTACAGGGCCAGCCAGGTGGAGGCACCGCCATTGTATATTCTTTATGAGCAAGGGACTACAGCAAGAGGATGGATAGGGAATCCCCAACTAAACAACATCACCACTCAGGATCTCCTTTTATGTTAAAATCATCAGGCGCTCAGCCACACCTGTGAGTGTGACCTGCTCCCAAGTAACCCAGGGAGGAAAAAGGGGGTTACACCTACATACATTAAATTGCAAACTCTGCATGGGAAGACTGACAACTCACCTCCTGAGAAAACTGGAAGGAAGTGTATGCATATGGGTGAGTACATTTTTTATGATTTTGTAATAGCAACTAGTGTGGAACTTTGAATGACCAATGCCAGGGCAATAATAGTGGTTTGAGAAAGAGTCACAATCAATTCAGATATTGCTAGTAGATTGTTTATACTTATTAAATGTTGTTCTTTAAGAAATGGCCATGTTCTTTCTCTCAATGTCAGTTCTGTGTAATGTTAAATCTCCAGCTTGTCTTTCAGCAGAGGAACAGGCTCTAGTGTAGAAGAAGTAACCACATATAACCTTATATCTCAGGCCATTTTAGGAATCCTCCACTGCCCAGCACATCCTGCCCAGAAAACACCACAGTGATCAGGAAACGGGTGCCTGTGTTAGGTCAAGTTCGGATCTGTGATCTGCATAAAGGACATGAGACAGGAGGGGAAGTGCTCTGAATCGAGCACCTCCTCCAGGCATCCTCCCCTATGGTTTGTTACAGAAATAACAATAAGGGACAGAGATTTCTACTCAGCTCTCCTTTGTCAACAGGTGCCTTTCCAGATGACTGTACCCCTCTCAGGAGGCTGATTTGTCTTGGGTACCCCCAAGTTTCACCTCACTTAAAAACTACTTGCTTACAAAATCAGGCATTAAAATGCAAAAGTGTCACAGCACCCTATTAGTCAACAGTTGCTTATGGTCTCATTTTTACCATATAATTATGAAATAAATCAATGGGAATATAAATATTGTGCTTACATTTCAGTGTATAATCATTGTCTATATGAAATTTTAGTTTGTACTGACTTCTTTAGGGCTTATCATGTAGTCTGTTCTAAAACAAGCAAATATATAGATGAGTTGAGATACCCTCTGGAAGACTTCTGTATACCCACAGGGTCACATGTTCACCTGGTTGAGAACCACTGTTAGACAATTCACTAACAAGCTTTGCCATTCAGGTGTTTGATAGGATGGTATCAAAGGGGTGTCAGTCCCAGGATGGCCCTGCCTCTTCCTGCTTGTGCTCTTACCCTTCCCCGCCGCCATTTCACCCTTCCACCAAACCCCTACCGCATCTCTTTCTGGCTTCTGCCCCACCTCCAGAGTGACACTGAGAGCTGGAGGGCCACCTTACATCTCTGTGAAGTGTGGGGCCACCCAAAGTGCAGGGACCAGAATGGTTGCCCCAGTCCATCCTATGTACGGGACATCTCTGGTAATCACCCACTTCAAGGTGTAATGTTAGCAGCAGCATTCACACTTAAGTGTGTTTGGGGAAGGAGGGCTCATCTTAATGCAATGAAAGAACTGCTGGGCTAATTCTAGTTCTAGTTCTGGGCTAATTCTAGAAAGATAAAAAAAAGCTTACTGAATAATTAAACTCCTTCTATTTAAGTAGTACCAGACTCAGACAGACACAGCAGCATAAGCCCGGAGAATATGGTGCAGTGAAACCAACCCTGGTTTAATTTCTGTGGGGAATGGAAGTGTACCGCCTCCTGTAACCTAATCAGCATGCTCCTATTCATGACTCAAAGTCTCCTTTCAAGATGCCTGGTTTCTCTGCATCTATGTCGAGGCTGCACTTGTGAATATTCCCCTGCAACCACTGTCTACTTTGTTAGTTAGGTTTAAAGAATCCTTCATGATAGGACCACCTGGGGGGCTGGACTTTGCATTTGTGCAGGATTTAAATGCACTAAACTTCAGCATAGGGCTTGTGTGTCGAATTGCACTCCTAAGAAACATGCTGTGTCTTGGGTCTCCTGTATGTTAAGGCAAGGTGTGTATCTGATACAAGAGCAAATAAGAGACTAGTATTTCTATCCATGTTCCAGTCATATGGCATGGATCAGGGTTACTCCAGTGGAAACTGTTACAGAAGAGTTGGTTGGGACATTTCTGTCAAAATGAAATCTCATATGGACCAAAAACATATTTCAAAGCCTCATAAATGGCTGTGAGATGAAATTGTTGTCCTCTGGTCAGCTCTGTTTTATAGCCACTTATCCTTATAATTACTTGATAATTCTTTCATTCTCTAAAAGCTTTTGTAACATTTGTTCCAATAGATATTTTGCTGGCACTGCAAAGCAGTTTATGCTTACCTTCCAGGTCTAAAGCAGCAAAGTAGGTATTCTCTGCTGCCCTTCTGCAATAACTGTTGGATCTTTGTAAGGAAACTTAGCATTTTACTTTTAAACCCGTCCTCAGCAAACAGGATGAGGCATCACTTTGTGGAGGTACAATCATGACAGACTATTTGTCTGCTGTAATCAATAACTCTTTAAAAAAACAGGTTTTCCAAAAGTAATGATTCCAATTCATATGTTAAACAAGATCTTTATGCATCTACTCTTTGTACAAATAAAGTCCAGATGACAAAGCAAAGTGTACAATAAACTCTATCATGTAAAATTAAATTAACAACATTAATGCAAAAGGAAGCACAAAATGGGC
This sequence comes from Rafetus swinhoei, assembly GCA_019425775.1. Classification (NCBI taxonomy): domain Eukaryota; kingdom Metazoa; phylum Chordata; order Testudines; family Trionychidae; genus Rafetus; species Rafetus swinhoei. The sequence goes on from CM033424.1 coordinate 164,120,007, forward strand.
AATAAATCACTCGATTAAAGTCTGAAACACTTTTTATTTATACATTCATTGATTTTTCTCTCTAATCTTGTCTAGCTCCTTCAATCATCAGTCTCTTGACTGCCCCCTACAACCTAGAAACAAACTATTAGACTTCACCTAAACAATTGTTGCATTTTATGGAAGGGACAAGGGGTGCCTTTATCCATCAAAGATATTCTTTCCCATTTAAAGGACAAACAGTTTGAGTGATTTTCATACCCTACCCAAAAATCAGCACAGAAATAACAGCTTTCTTATAAACTGCAAATGAAGCAGCCAGAGTGCTAGCCAAAAATTTGTATGACTTTTTTGTGCTAGTACAATTAAATCCAGGGTAAAGTAGATGGGACAAAGCCAAGGAAGCTGACTAATTAGACTACAGCAGATTCATTCCTCAGATGACACTGACTCAGCCTCCTTCTTCACAATACAGGAAAAACCATGACTGATGTAGAGAAAGTGAATAAAGAAGAGTTATTTACTCCTTCCCATAATACAAGAACTAGGGGTCACCAAAAGAATTAATGGGTAACAGATTTAAAACAAACAAAAGGAAGCATTTCTTCACACAATGCAGTCTACCTATGGAACTCTATTGCAGAGAATGTTCTGAAAGCCAAAACTATAACAGGGTTCAAAAAAAAGAACTAGATAAATTCAAGGAGGATAGGTCCATCACTGACTATTAGACAGGATGGGCATGAATGGTGTCCTTAGACTGTTTACTAGAAACTGGGAATGGATGATGGGATGGATCACTTAATGATTACCTGTTTTGTTCATTCCTTCTGAGGCACATGGCATTGGCCACTGTTGCAAGACAGAATACTCAGCTAGATGGCCCTTTGGTCTGACCCAATATGGCTCTTCTTATGTAACCAACCGCCTTGCCATTTAGCAGTCTAGTTCTTGTTCTCACTGGATTCACACTGGTGTAAAATCAAAGTAACGGAATTGTGAATCAGGCCCCATGTATGTGAATGGGGATCAAAGTATGTGTACTCCACTTCTGAGGGTCATTTAAGTAGAATAAAATGTCAAGTTATGTTGACATTAAAGCATATAATTTCTTATCAAAACAGAGTACTTGTCCATATAGAATAAATGGCACAATGTAAATAACTAGCAGAATAATCAATATATGGAAACCAAAGTTAAATATGGCTATCTTATAGAAAAAAAACATACAGACTATTGGAAATAGGATGATCCAGGTTAAGCAAACTGAATATAATTCAACACTTTTATATAATTACATCTTATTTACGCAAGGTCCACAATGAAAATTATATTTGCATAATAAGAAGAAAGAAAAATGTGTGTGTGTACATGTAAGCTGGAAAGTTAATACCTGCAATGATGGAAAGCAAAAAATCACATAATACTAGGGCCAAAGTTTTAAGAAAAGCTGAGGAAAGCTGACAAACTTGCAGAAGGTACTAGTCAGTCAGACTAAATGGCAAGGCAGCATTGGTATTGGGCTACAGAGTCTTTCATCTGCATTATTGTCTCATATCCAGTCCAGATCGGTAGTGCTCAAATGCTGTCAACATCTGATGCCTGTTTGGTGGCCTATGTGAAATGAATGTGGCAATCTCATTCCAGCTCTTAGCAGGTAGGAGCCCCCAGCACAATACTCATCGCCAGAAACAGGAATCATGTTGTCAATCTTATCAGAGGAGTTACTAAGAATGGAGACTAAGGCCTGGTCTACACTACAGTTAGGCTGACAGTTACGAAGGCAGCTTACATTGAAGTAATTATGTCAATGTAAACACTACAGCTTTGTCCCACTGATACAAGTGCCATATTACACCCCCATTATAAGTCCACCTTCATGAGAGGTATGGGGCTTATGTCAGCATAATTAAGGCAAAGCATTGTCTGGGTAGACATTGCATTCCTTGCCCTGGCTGGCAGTTGCCTTGTCAACTGGCTGCAATGAGGCTGTTGGCTCTTGGCTAGGAGCCCAGCTGCCCTCAGGCTCTCTACCAGGAGCAGGACAGCTGACAGGACTCCAGGCATTGATCTCCCATGGCTCTCAATTTCTCACCAGAATCAGGGCAGCTGACCAAGCTTCAGGTGCAGATCTCTTCACTAGAGAAGAGAATCCCTGGGTGGCCACTGCCTCCCAGCCAGGAGCAGGGAGGTGAGAAGCCCAGAGCTGCATGGAGCTGAGAGACCTGGTTCCCCACACTGCCCCTCATCCATTGGTGGAAGTATTCCTGGACGATGTGCACCACCAACAGAAGGAGGATCATGTGACTGTAAGTTGACATAACATAAGACTGTAGACATACTCTAAGTTATCCACTAATGATTCTCTTTCTAGACAAGCGGTGAGGAGTCCTGTGGCACCTTATAGACTAACCAAAGTGTTGGAGCATAAGCTTTCGTGGGCAAAGACCCACTTCGTCAGATGCATGTAGTGGAGTGCCCTCTGCAGCTCCCATTGACTGCGGTTTCCATCCAATGAGAGCTGCCAGGGCATCACTTGGGGTGGAGAAAGCGTGTGGAGCATCCTGGCTGCCCTCAAGCATAGGAGCAAGAGGAAGGACATGCTGCTTCTTTGGGGAGCCACATGGCACAGAGGCTAACAGGGAGTCTACCAGCCCTTCTTCACAGCACCACCAACTGGATAGTCAATGGCCCACCAGGATCTCTTTTTTAAAAACTAACTTCTAGTACCCTAGTGTCTCCGACACCATTTGGGTAAAATGGGGTTGTAAAATATGAACCCAAACAGCATAAGGTGGGACCCTGGGTAGAGTGCAGGTGGAGTGGGGGACAGGGCCACAGTTGGGGCACTGGCACTCACAAAATACTAATCCACTGCTGTGGGTGCTGAGCACACTATTTTTTTTCAATGATTGAGCCCTGGAGCACTCACAGAATAGGCTGCTCTGCCAGTTTGTATAGCAGTAAAAGTGATGTGGGACCCAACAGGTCTCATAAACAGGCTGGATCTCATAAGCTGCATTGGGTCAAGCAAGTTTTACAGAGCTTAGACACGGTACAAGAAGGAGACCTACATCTGCTCTCCAGACAGGAGAATGCTTAGGTAAGGTCAGGAACCTGACAGAGATCCATCTGCCAACCTCCTCAGACATGACATCTTCTTCAAATGTATCAAAGGATGCACAACAGTCCCTTCCTCTCCTCCACCTCATTGCCATGGAAGGTAGAAGTCTAGAAGTCCTCATCTGAAACTGGCCAGCAGCACCATTTCAGAGATCTGTTCAGCCATCCTCATTAGCTGTGAGGCCTACTCATATTTTCCCAGCTGCCCTATCAGAATCCAACCTGTACTTAGGTACTGAAAAGATGCTCTGTGTGCTCAGTGACTATGTCATCCCAAGCCCCTACCTGTCATAAATGACATCTAGTCTGGGAAGTGTCTCAGACCTAATCCGCAGCAATGGAGAAGATATAGCTGGCTGCACAAGCACTTTGGGTCATGAGAGCAAGAGAGAGATTGTTCCACCTGTGGAACCTCTCCACCATCCACAGCTGGAAATGAAGCACCTGCAGGCTCTGAGCTTGAAGATGTTGCTATCTGAACCAAGGATCTGGCTCTATATTATGTGATTTGGTGACTTCTGTAGGTATTTCTAATTGAATTCTAAGGTGCCTCATGAACATAACTGCAGTTGCATAGAGGATGCAGAAAGAGGCTGTTTTTCCTTTCCTCAGATGGAATCAAACAAGGCACTTCATGATCCAGTTAGTGCCTCCAGGAGCTTTCTAACTGCACTATAAAGCAGATTAACAAAATATGGAAAATGGATGTTGGTTTTAACATTGGTCAAAAATAGATGTGGTATTTAACTATTCACTACCTTCACCGTATTTCAGTGTGACAGGGTCCAGCAACCCCCTCTGTGTGGTTCATAAGGTGCAAAGTGTATTCCACCAACCTACAGATGAATGTCCTTTATTGCTCTGTAATCCAGCCTGAAGAATTCTGTGAAGGGATGTAGCTTGTGGTATATGCTTCTTGCTCTGGTAGGAAAACCAGACACCTGCCGCATACTCTGTGGACATACACCTACTGAGTATGCTTTATGGGGAGTTTGGATAGCATGCTCTTTCTAAGCGTGATAGAGTACATTACATATAATAAACTAGGTATGCTTTCTACTTCAGCCCTCAGCCACTCTGTAATATTCATCATATATTGCTGAGTGAGCCGGAAGATGACACTGCAAGATGTCGTCCTCACCCCACAGCTCGAGGAGGGACAGGATCTCCGCTCCAGACCAGGACGGTGCCCACCTCTTGTCCCCCTGGGTGGGTCCTGGGATCTCTGGGGTTGCTCCCTGAGAGGGCCAGAGAGGTCATGGGAGTGTTGAGGCTCTACCATGGGTGGCAAGGCCTGTGGCAGGGAGAGCCGCATGGTGAGGTGCTGCTCTCAGGCCGGCTTCCTGCCACAAGGCTTGTCCAGGGTGCCTGCAGTTTTAAGAGGGGCCAGGAAACAGGAACTATAGAGTCCTGATTAATTTGGTACCTGTGTTATTTCCTAGAGGCCTCTTCTTTCGAAAAACCCTCCTCCCCGTCCACACATGCCTTTTTCCGAAAGAGCCCTTTTGGAAAAAGGCTTCTTCCTCATAGAAAGAGGATAACCAATGCTAGAAAAACCCCCTCGGTTCTTTCAATTTACTTTCAAAGGAATGCAATTGCAGTGTGGACATAATGCAGGTTTTGTCAGAAAAACAACCGTTTTTCTGAGAAAACTCTGTATGTAGACATACCCAGAGTGAAATGTTTAAAAGCTGATAAACACTTGAATGGATCTAACATAATCTATCCTTTAGATAGCAGTGATTCTCATGTGACCCATGAGACAGGGTCTGCTGGAGACTGGATATGTCTCTCTCTCTCGTGTGTGTGTGTGTGTCACAAAATCCAGACTTTCACCAGCCCCCTTGTCATGGAGTTTGTATATCTGGTTTTGTTTCAGTAATTATAGAGATTGTATGCTAGGCCCCCCAGGAGTTTCAGCACACCCAGGCACACCCCTGGTAATGGCAGCAAATCTAAATCCTTGAGATTCTGGATTGGTCAGAAACTGAAACCAGCATCTTCATAATTTACAGGAGCCCAGGGAGCTGCAGTTCTCCTCCATCCTATCCCTTCCTTCAGCCACCTACATTGTGTATGCAGAATTGAAAGGAATCCTACATAAGTCAGCTTGTATCTTTCCTATTCACTGCCTGCTCCATAGGAATTCTTTTATACTTCTGTACAGTGCTGTAGTGGCATAGAGGAGTCATGGCAGACATACTTATCCACAAACAGTTCTGACTCAGCAACCAACCTTTGGTGGTTTCACACCATGGAGCCTTATGGAAATGTCCTCTTTCGTTATATTTAGCATAGGCTTGCACTGCCCTGCACTTTGCTCTGAGTTTTAGGTTCAGTCAAACTGAAAGCCCCAAATTAAAAATCAGTTGCAACGTTTGATACCTCCACAAAACTCAAGAAATTACTGAGGAAAAACAACAACAAAAAACTAATGTCATCCCAGATTCTCTCAAAACCGGACCGGTTTTCACTGTAAAAATCAATAAACCTTATTGAAAGTTGCAACAAATCTGGTCTCCATTTCAGATTTGTTCCAAAAAGAAAGCCTGACACATAGTAAATTTTGTTTAGTTTGGGGGTCTTGCTGTAACTAACCCCAACAAATGGAATGTGATGTTACCACAATATGGTAATGTCAGTATCTGTTATGTGTCTCCTGTGAGGCAAGATCTGGAGCATGATTGTCATGTCTCTTTCACCAGTACGACACCATTTATTTCACTGAAATCTATTCCCATTTCCACCAGCATAACTGATGTCAGAAGTCTTACTGTATGCATCATCCCCAGTAGTTTCAAGACTGCACTCATATAATATAAAACCACTTTCATGATATTTTCACTGTGGAATAAGGAGGCGACAATATGAGGATCATTAACAGAAAAAAATCCTGCAGAACATTTCTGGAATCAATACCATTGTGTACATACGTATATTTTAAAGTCATTTTTAGGCTTCCCCTACTCCAGTAGCTGTAATAAGAAAAAAATCTGCCCTATTTGTCAATCTGTCATGAAATGTATTTCAGCTCAATCATCATGCTCCAGGGGGTTATGGAAATTACAAAGCATCTCATGCAGATAAAGAGGCTGATGCTATAAGCAGTACAATTAATATCTTCAATTTTTGCCTTCAGCATAAAAGGAGGCCCCTAAGCCTTTCTGAATCTGAATCATTAATGCTGCCTAATTGTCTACATCTGGCTCGTGCTATTTCTGTAAAAGTTGTTGCAACCAGCAGTGCATTTGGTGACATATTGACCTTCTTACCTATGAAGGCATGAGACTAATAGTGACCAAAAAGTCATTTTCATGAAGGTGGTTTGGCAAGCTGTGTTTAGCAAGTTGGCAGTCTCGGTGCAGTTTTCACATTTATGTCTAAAAGTCGTCATTATCTTGGATGTCTGAGGTGGAAAAGTTTTATTAAGCCGCTTAGTACTCTCCCTTCTAGTGTACCATAATATATTTTCCACAGCTTACAAGAACTGTCCGATACATTGACAACAATAGGAGCAGAGTGGCCAGAATCAACCCTTATTTACAATTGGGATAAAGATGCTTGCCTCCTTTGTAAAGTGTTTAAGATCTACTGATGAAACATGCCATATAAGCAATAGCACTAATATTATGTGTATTATATTGAGATTAGGGTCCTATCCTACATCTGGAGGAGATGCGTGGAAGGGCCAGGGCCCTCTATGACAGTTTGTTCTCCCCGGATCCGACTGAAGCCAACACCTGCAGGGTTCTCTGGACCGAGCTCCCGACGGTCAGCGCAGGCGACTGGGACTGGCTAGAGCTGCCTCTCACTCTGGCAGAGTTCTCGGAAGCCCTCCGTCTCATGCCCAACAATAAACCCCAGGCATGGACGGGCTGACCGTGAAGTTCTACCGTCTGGGCCGAGTCCTTGGAGAGTGGGGTCCTCCCTCTGTAGTGCAGGCAAGCCGTGCTCGTCTTATTGCCAAAGAAGGGGGACCTCCGCGACCTTCGGAACTGGCGTCCCATTTCGCTCCTCAGCACGGACTATAGGGTCGTAGCAAAAGCCATCTCGCTGCGACTGCGGACTGTGCTGGTGGACGTGATCCACCCCGACCAGACCTACACCGTCCCGGGCCGTAGCATCTTTGACAATCTGTACTTGGTCCGGGATCTCTTGGAGCTTGGGTGCAGGGATGGTCTGTCGTTCGCCCTCCTGTCCCTGGACCAGGAGAAGGCGTTTGACAGGGTGGACCATGGGTATCTCCTGGGCACTCTGCAGGCCTTCAGCTTTGGGCCCTGTTTTATGGGTTTTGTCCAGGTGCTGTACGCCCTCGCGGAGTGTTTGGTCAGGCTCAACTGGACCCTGACCGAGCGGGTCAGCTTCGGGCATGGAGTACGTTAGGGGTGTCCGCTGTCGGGCCAGCTGTATGCTCTGGCGATTGAGTTCTTCCTCTGTCTCCTCTGTAGGAGGTTGACAGGGTTGGTGCTCTGAGAGCCAGAGCTGCAGCTGGTTCTGTTGGCGTACGCCGATGACATGCTCCTCATGGTCCAGGACCCGGGCGACCTGAAGCGGGTGGAGGCCTGCCAAGCTGTCTACTCAGCAGCCTCCTTCGCCCGGGTCAACTGGGTCAAGAGCTCTGGCCTGGTGGTCGGGGATGGATGGCGGGCAGGCTCCCTCCCACCCACGCTTCAGGCTATCAGGTGGAGCGCAGGTCCGCTGCGCTATCTGGGCATTTATTTATCCTCCATGCATCCTTCTCCACAGGAGAACTGTCAAGGTTTGGAGTTCAGGGTGGGTGAGCACTGCAGAGAGGGACAGGACTGCTCCAGTGTCTCTCCCTCCGCGGGAGGGCGCTGGTGTTAAATCAGCTGGTCTTGTCTATGCTCTGGCGCTGGCTCAACACCCTGAGCCCGGCCCCGGAGGTCCTGGCCAAGCTCCAGAGGACAGCTCTGGAGTTCTTTTGGTCAGGACTACACTGGGTCTCTGCAGGGGTTCTGTCTCTTCCCCTGGAAGAGGGGGGCCAGGGCCTGGTCTGCGTGCGCAGCCAGGTCTGGACCTTCCACCTCCAGGCCCTGCAGAGACTCCTCTTTAGTGCAGGTAGTCTGGCATGGAGCCCTTTGGCGTGCGCCTTCCTCCGCCGCCTCCAAGGGCTTCGATACGACCGGCAGCTCTTTTTTATCCACCTGAGGGTCCTTCCGCAAGACCTCTCAGAGCTTCCAGAATTCTACCAGGAACTCCTCCAGACCTGGAAGCTGTTCTTAGTGACCAGGTCCATTGCGGCCACCGAGGAAGCAGATCTCCTCACGCAGCCCCTGCTCCACAATCCAGCCTTGTGTGTGCAGGTAGCGGAGTCTCCTTTGGTGCGCCGGAGGCTGATCCTGGCAGAAACCACAAAGGTCTCCTGGACTACAACAGGGGGGACTGGGTGGATCCCCGAGCACTCGTTCAGTGCATGGGGCTCTCCACCCCCCAAACCCACCTGCGCCTACTCCAGAAGGTGAAGGCGGCTTTGCCGCAGCCCGCTCTCGAATTCCTGTAGAGAGCCCTGCGAGAGGGTATGCGCCGCCCCTCCCTTCCTGCAAAGCCTCTGTCCATTGTTATCAGGCCCCTGTTCTGTGGGCCCCCTGGCTACCACATCCCTGGACCCCAAGCCAGCTGTGAGATTTGCAGCCAGTCTGCTTCTGAGCTGCGCCAAGGGAACATCTGTACACTCTCATGCTCCATACTCTGCATTACCCCACCCTCGCGTTCCACCCTGACACCAAATGGCGGGACTATTTAAGATGGGTGGAGGGTGGGGAACCCCGATGGGCCAGCATATATTCCACCCTGAGTCCGTGGCCCATCGGGGACATCAGTTGGTGGCTCTTTCACAGAGCCGTGAGCATGGGCGTGTACTTGGAGCGGTTCACTCCCATCCCGGACACCTGCCCCTTTTGCAGCATGAGGGAAAACCTGGCGCATGCATATCTAGAATGCTCCAGGTTGCAGCCTCTATTCCGGCTCCTCCAGAACTTCTTACTGAGGTTCTAGCTGTACTTTTCCCCACATATTTTCATTTATACACACGCTATTCGTGGCCCCACAAAGTCGTGAGACCTCCTCGTCAACCTCCTCCTGGCCCTGGCGAAAGCCGCTGTCTACACCACCAGGAGGAGGATGCTGGACGAGGGGGTGCTCTGCGACTGTGGGGCCTACTTTCGGTCCTCCTTGGTTTCACGCATCTGGGCAGAGTTCCTCTGGGCGGCGTCTACTGGCTCCATCAACAGCTTTGAGGAGCAGTGGGCGCTGTCTGGGGTTCTCTGCTCGGTGTCCCCATCCGGTTCCCTTGTTATAAACTTTTAGCCTGCACTCCTTGACCCTGTTTTTCATTAGTTGTCCCAAGGAATCAGTTGATCCATAGGTCCAGTTGTCCCTCCCACAAGGCTGGGGGAGAGTCTTTTAGAAGTGGGCAGGCTGACGCCCTCCCACTCCTGGGTTTCAAACGGCACCCCACCACAGGGATTCATGCCCAACACTCTCCTCCATTCACAATCCTGCTTACCCCAGTCTTTAAAACTCACCATGGTCAGCAGGTCTGGAGAGATCTGTGTTTGCCTCTAGGGTAACAAGAAATTGGCAAGTTTTGTTCTCCACTGTGAGGTTTTCCAATAACCCTTACCATCCCTTACCACCGAGCATCCTGATTAAAAGACACCAATAAAGACAAATGTGATGCAACTGAAGGAACACACTTTACATTTTTGTGATTTTTTTCACTATATCAGCAGGGGACAAATGGTTATTCTATTACCTGACTTACTGAAAAATAGAGGAAGTTCATCCTGTGCCAAACCTGGAAAAACTCTGTTCTGCCACAATGTCACTGTGTTCCTGATAACATTTGGGACCAACACTTTCAAATGGAGGTGTCCATATTTGTCAGCTGATTCTACAATGAGAGCCCAATGGAATGTGTTTTGTATGAATTGGCACTGCACCATAGTAAGGTTGCAGACAGTCACACACTTCAGTTAAGGAATGAGGTTATTGAGGCCTAACAGATGCTGCACAGATAACCAAATATGAATTTAAGTGCCTACCTTTGAGCATTTGTTTGGATGTGAATATGCTGAGCTGGTACTACTATTACTTGGGTAATATTCCAACTCCCTCATTCCTCAACCTTCGTCCTGATTTTATCTGGTACCTTGTTTTTTGACTTTTTGCTTCTCTTATTCCTAAATATAAAAAGGAAAGTAGATAAGGGAAGATGAAGAAGCAATTGGATCCCATTGCTGGTAATGAAGGACATGGGAGCTTATATTAGTACTTTCAGAGATGGTGTCTCATCAAGCAGAAAGGTGCATGAAAATAGGCCAATCTTTTCTAAGAGAGCTGAAAGCTGCTCACAGTCGAATTCTGTTTGAAAAATGTTTTCCAAATTCTGGTCTTTTTAAATAGAACAGAACAAAAGTGAAGGAAATATTTTTTCAGACTGGGATAAACATCTTTACTTGAGCTTCACTATATCATCATTAACACCTAAAGAAACATCAACAACGTTTACTAGCCAAAAAGGCAGGCAAGAAAAGATAGCAGTAATTGAACTCTCCCTTGTGCATTGGAAAGATTCATATAGTCAGCAATAAATTATCTCCTGCTCCCTATAATTGCATAGCTGAAGTCGCAATGGCTTAATTTGGCTTTCTGCACTGTCTACACAGCAGGAAGTCCGAGGAAGAACACTCTTCCTTCAACTTCCCTTACTCCTCATGAAATGAGGGTTACAGGAGTCAGAGTAAGAAGACCTCCAGCTCACCATTATTTTGAAATAATGGCTTGCAGTGTAGACGTGCGCTTTGTTATTTCGGAATAATGTCAGTTATTCCGAAATAACGCTGCTGTGTAGCCATAGCCAAACTTAGTTCCCTGAGACATAGTTTCCCATGTAGGAGAGCTCGCCAGCAAGGGGGTATTCTGCACAGCATGAAGGGATGTAACAGCGTAAATTTCTCCTGTGCCTCAGGGACTTTCTAGAGGCATTCTAGATTGATTGGCTAGACTCACAGAGCCCCTTCTATGTGCAGGCTGTGTGGAATCAGCACAATCTAGCCAATATTTGCATGGTAAATGGCCACAGATCATCCTAATGAAGATTATAATTGTTCACAAATTTTCTGCAGGTGAAATGTTGCTATTTTCTATCGTGAATTAGTCATTTTATTATGAGGATGGTTCCCACGCACCCCTAGCTGCCGCAAGGAAATGGTTGTTTCTTGTTTATAACAGAGCTGCCTTTCAATGAGGTGAAAAAATTTAAAAGGCTGTGAAAAAAACAAACAAAAATCTCTTTTCTCTTTTTCAGCCAGTTTTTCTGATATAGCAATTTTTCCCACCCTGGTCTATTTTTATGTCTTATGTCAAACCTGGGGTCATAGTCTGATGGCCCTTTGCTGGTTTTAAATTAATTTGAAATTGAACAAAATTCCATTTCCTAAGTTTTAACTATTAATGGGAAGCATAAAACAATTCTGAGCTTAGCACAGAAAGGAGTTCATTTCCACATGCATAACCAGCAACAATTCTGGCCATAAACAAGAAGCGTGACTAAACTATCTCTTTGTCTTTTAAAGTTTTTGATCTCTTTCACATTTTCTTCAATAAACTTAAGATGTCCAGTCATTATACAATTTCAACTGCAATTCCTTTGATAATGTAGGTGTGTGTGTAAATCAGGGTAGAGTATTTGCCAGTCTTTTTATATTTGAATCAAATCATCTATCATCATGTTTTCACATTTCTCATGGAGCTTTAGAAACGTCTGTATTTAAAAAAAAAATCCTTTCATTTCCCAGACAGCTGAGTGAAAATACAAATGTTTCATAAACATGTCTTCCTTGTGATTTATTACATTGTCTTCATGGTGAAAAGTCTGATCAGTAACTGAATGGCACTGTCAGGTTCCATGGTCCTCTCTGTAGCAAATGCAACAGGATCAGTGGCAGGGAGTCTAAATGAAAAAGAATGAAAAGGAAAACAGAGGTGCTTGAAATAATGTATGGGAAGAAATTGCTATGAGCTTGACCTGTCTTCTATTGAAAAGTCAATGGAAGATTGGCCAATGACTTCAGTTGGGATCTGGGCTTAACTGTTTTTAGAAAACCTTACAACTGGTAAAAGGATAGGAGAAAACATGCATTGCATTGGAAAGGAATAAAATAAAATAAAATAAATGTGGAGAAATTAACTGTTATCATTGTAACTCCTTCCTGTTTGAATTTATGTGACACCTATAATCTGAGGATGTCAAGGACTTTTACAAGTCTAATTAAATTATCACATATAAATGTAACCCTTCTGCCATGGCTATGTTCTTCCATCTCCTGAGGAAATTAACAAGTAAGCACGGTGTTAAACTCTGAATAAAAGTCTTGTCTAGGATATTCATATTCATCCAAAGCAATGGAACAGTGTGTATGTTCCCTCCTGCTTTAGAAACACAATCTAGGATGGTGATAGGGACTGTGAAATATTAAGTGAGATTAGAGACGCTATAAAAATAAAAAAACTCAATAATAATGGATGACTAACTATCCCCATATTTACTAGGTACACATCACCTCAGGATGGGATACAGAGATAAAGTTTCTTGACATCTTAAATGACTGCTGGCTCTGGAATCCACAGGAGAAGAGGCCATTCTTGATTTAGTCCTAAGAGGAGCACAGGATTTGGTCCAACAGGTGAATATAGCTGGAATATACCTCCTGGAAATAGTGATCATGATATAGTTAAATATAACACCCTTTTGTCGGGAAAAACACCACAGCAGCACGACATTGTGGCATTTAATTTCAGAAAGGGGAACTACTCAAAAATGAGGTAGGTAGTTAATTGTTTGAAACTATAGAAAATAACAGAATTGTCAGATACATAGATGAACATAATTTGTTGGAGGAGAGTCAACATAGTTTTTGTAAAGGGAGATCATGCCTTACTAATAATCTACTAGAATTCTTTGAGGTGGTCAACAAGCATGTGGACAAGAGTGATACAGTGGATATAGTGTACTTAGATTTCCAGAAATCCTTTATCAAAATCCCTTGCTATAGGCCAGGGGTGGGCAATAATTTTTGCCAAGAATTTGGAAAGTGGTTGAGGACTGCAGTCTTCCATGATATTAACGCAGGAGGTGAGGGGCCTAGAATGGAGGTTGGGTGTAGAAGGGAGCTTGGAGTAAGGGAGGGAGTTTGGGTGAAGAAGGTAGTTGTGACCTGGGGCACCGGACTAGGGTACAGGGAGTTGGAATGTGACCTAGAGCAGGGAATTGGAGTACAGCAGGGGGGTGCAGGGATTTGGGTTGTGAGACAGGGGAGGAGGGGACTGTGACCTGGGGCAGGAGATTGGGCTGCCAGATCTGGGAGGGGATATAGGTACAAGAGGGGGGTAGAGGATTTGGGTATGTGGAGTAAGGGGGCAGGAGTAGAGGGCAGAGGTTTGGGAAAGGGAGGGGCTGGGGTGTCAGAGGCAGGGTCTGCCAAGAGACTTACCAGCCAGCAGCCTTTTCCCTGAATCAGCCTCCCTGCAAGCAAGTGTTCCCCTCTAAACTACGTGCTATTTTCGAAAGAGGATATGCAAATTCCACAGACACGAAAGTAGTCTGGACGCGGTTTTTTGGGAACAAAAATCCTTTTTCAAAAAAAACACGTAAGCCTCATTTTTTAATGAAGAGCGGTTGTTTTCGACAAAGGGTTTTTTTCCGACGAAAAAACTGCATCCAGACTACTTTCACTTTCAAAAGTTTCACTTTCGAAAGTGAGAGCAGAAGAACATATGCAGATTCCCATGGAATTTGCATAACCTCTTTCGCAAATAGAACATAGTCTAGACATAGCCTAAGCTGCGTGGCAGCACAGCTTCACAGGTGATTAATCAGCCCCACCCAGTCAGAGGCTCAGAGCTCTGAGCAAGGAGCTGATTGTATAGACAGGGCTGATTAATCCCCTGTGAAGCTGTGCTGCCACACAGCTTAGAGGGAACAATGCTGCCTGCTCTGCCCCCCCACTGGCTGCAGCCATGTGCTCTGGAGTCCTTGTGCTTTGTGGCTGCCTATTATTGAAACAGGCAGCTCCCATTGGCTGGTTCTGGCCAGAAACTGGTCAATGGGATTGGTCTGGGGGTGGGAGCATCTCCTAAAGGCCCCCCCCTTCCCTCCGGACTCACAGTTTTTAAAATGAAACTGCCCCACATCCGCGTTTCTGAGTGGTGTGCGGTTGGGGCAAGGCAAGCGGGAAGATTGCCTGGGGCTCCCCACAGCATCTGCGGGCTGGATCTGGTGGCTTGGCAAGTGGGCTGTATTTTGCCCAGGACTGCTCTAGGCTCTTAAGCAAAGTAAGCTGTCATGGGATATGAAAGAAGATTCTCTCATGGATTGATAACTGGTTAAAAGATAGGAAACAAAGGGTAGGAATAAATGGTCAGTTTTCAGAATGGAGAGAGGTAATGGTGTCCTCCACGGGTCCATACTGGGACAAATCCTATTCAACGTATTCACAAATGATCTGAGAAAGTGGCAAACAGTGAGGTGGCAAAATTTGCATATGATACAAAACTGTTCAAGATAGTTAAATCTAAAACAGACTATGAAGAGCTTCTAGAGCATCTCACAGAACTAGGTAACTGGACAACAAAATGGTAGATAAAATTAAATGTTGATAAATGCAAACTAATGCACATTGGGAAATATAATCCCAACTATATGTATAAAATGATGGGGACTAAACTAACTTTTATCACTCAAGAGAGAGATCTTGGAGTCATTGTGGATAGTTCTCTGAAAACATCCACTCAATGGAAGCAGCAGTCAAAAAAGAATGCTGGGACTTATTAAGAAAGGAACAGAGCGTTAAGGAAGAAAATATCATATTGCCTCTATATAAATCCATGGTATGCCTGCATTTTGAAAGCTGAGTGTAGATGTGGGTGCCTCATCTCAAAAAAAGATATCTTAGAATTGGGAAAAGTTCAGAAAAAAGCAACAAAAATGATTAGGGGTATGGAATGGGTGCCATATGAGGAGAGATTACTAAGACTAGGACTTTTCAACTTGGAAAAGAGACGACTAAGGTAGGATATTATACAGGTCTATAAAATCATGACTGGTGTGAAAAAAGTGAATAAAGAAGAGTTATTTACTCCTTCCCATAATACAGGAACTAGGAACTAGGGGTCACCAAATGAAATTAATAGGTAGCAGGTTTAAAGCTAATGTACATCTTCTCACAGTATATAGTCAACCCATGGAACATCTTGCTAAAGGATGTTGTGAAGGTCAGCACTATAACAGGGTTCAAAAAAGAGCTAGATAAATCCATGGAGGATAGGTCCATCAATGACTATTAGCCAGGATTGGAAGGGATGGTGTCGCTGGCCTCTATTAGAAGCTAGGAATGGACGACAGGGGATGGATTACATAGTGATTACTGTTCTGTTCATTCCCTCTGGAGCCTCTGGCATTCGTCACTGTCAGAAGACAAAACATGGGGCTAGATGGAACATTCGTCTGACACAATATGGCCTTTCTTATTTTCTTAGACCCTTGCAGAGCTTTCCCATGATGCTGGTGTGACTGTCCACAATTGGGAAATATTCATGCCTTCACAGCAGGCCAGCATCACTTAAAAGCCATTAACATTGTCAAAGAGAGGCTTAATGGGAGCTTATGTGATGCATAGGCCATACATTGGCTCTCTGTAAAGGGGAAAATTTTACCAGCAAAGAGCATATTGCAGTGATATTTGAAGCAACCTTTCTCTTATCACCTATTAGTACTTTCAAACAAAAGTTTTACTATGCTCCGTTTGGGAATTTATGCAGATGAAGTGAGAATTGCCTGTGCCAGAGTATATTTCTTCAGCAAACATGCAGTTACTGATAAGCAGTAAAGGTAAATGATATGACATGGAAACAAGAATGCATTATAACCTGTACTTTATTATTACCTATCTAGAAGATTTATTTAGCCAATATACCACCGCTCAGGTGACTTGAAATAGTGCAGCAGGTTTTAAACATAACTGTAGCATAGCGTATAGGCTTCATTAGCATTGGAGATGTTTCATTTTACTAAAGGTAAAGGAAAGCCATGATAAGCAAGGGAAAACTAAACTAATTATTTAAAATGACAAATCTGGTTTTGAAATAGGCCCATGTTACAATTGCACTTTTTCAAAGGGTGAATTACTTTCAGTGTTGTCAAAAACTGGTGATTGATGAACTTCAGTAAATGTTTTGAAAGTTCCTTTCCGATACATTTGTCTGACCTTCATGGCTCTGCCAAAATAGTTCTCTCATGAGAGTTCAGTGATTCCCACTCTACTCATGTTGGAAATGCTAGGATAATGGTTTTTCTCATGGCATTTTGATGCCCCCATTTCCACTAAGAACACATGAAACTGAAAAATAAACCACAAAAAAAAAAGAAGTGTCTTCAAACCTCTGAAAAAAATTTGTTCTGATTCCATTCCCCCTGGAAGTCAATAATTTTGGGCTTTTGGTTTAAGTTTGTGGATAAGAGTTAAGTCCAGTTCTTAGTTTATTCATATTTATTTAATCCATTCACCCATCTATTGAAGATACCATCTTGCTCCCTGAATATACTGCCACAGGTCTGATCAAAGGAGGTTCTTGAGATGATGCCCCATTGATATAAGAGAGAGGGCACTGCTGGCAAGAAATTCTCTCTTAAGGCCCTATGGAATGCCCCGTGTCCATGATATCCTGAGTTTTAGTCTTCAAAATCCATTTCCTTTCTTGTCTGTGAAGATTGAGGTTTCAGGTGGGGCCCATAGGTAGTAATATGAGATTCTGGTGGCAATTGTGTATGTGGGTTGATGAGATCTTGAAGTGTTTCCGTTATTGCTAGGTTATTTGATTTCATTGTGGTAAAAATTAAAGTAAAATTTTCAAGAGTACATTAGTGACTTTGGTTCCTAAATCCCATTTTCAAAAGAAATTTAGGCAGTTAGAAGCTAATTGGTGGTAAAGAAATAATGGCTGCAGGATTTCCTATGCAAAAAAACCATGAAATATCCCCAGTTCTGGATCAATTACATCTTGCACTCGCCCCCTGCATAAGTTAGAGTGGCCTGAAAGCTGGTGCAATTTCCACCTAAGTACTAAGTACCCAGGAATGCTCATATATGGCAGCTAGAATCACCAAGGTTTATAGAAGGCTCAGTCATATTCCCTTTCCCCCAGCCACACACTATATGCCAGCCACTCCAAGGAAGATTTGACCAATGTTCTATTCCCTGCTCACCCCTGAATCTATATGTGATCTTGGACCAATCACTTAGTTTATGTCTACACCTTAGTTAGACACCAGCAGCTGGTCCATTCTAGCTGACTCAGGCTAAGTCTAGATATTTACACTGCAATTGAACAGCACAAGACCATTTTGGCTTATTAATTGCGATGTAGACATACCCTTAGTTATGTGTCTAAATGCCTTAGATCTGGGTCTTGAGGCCTTAGTTCTCCCGTCTGAAAATTGGAGATGATAGCACTCTGTGACACAGAAAGGGAGAGTTATTTGGGCATAACATCTGAGCCATCATAGAGCCCTCAAAAGAGAAGGGCCTCTCCCAGTTGCTGGTGTTTGTCTTTTGCTTAAGGCTGGCCAATCTAAGACATTAGTTCTGAAATGAGTTGTACATGAGCAGACTCCTGTGCTTATGCAGAGACTTGTTGACTTCATTGAGATGCCAGACAAGCACCTGGATCCACCTGTGTGGAGCTTCTTGCAAGACAGGGACCGAACACATTATATTAGAAATGCTCATGGCAGGGAAGTAGGGTAAAGAACATATTTAAAACAAAGATGATTCTCTCCCTCTCCCCCCTTTTTATGTATTTATTTAATTATTTGTCCATTCAGACCGTCATTTAGTCAGAAATCCAATTTACACACAGTTGAATCATTGATGGACCTTATCTTCCAAGAACTTCTTTTTTGAACCCTGTTATAGTCTTGGCCTTCATAACATTATTTGGCATGGAGTTCCACTGGTTCAATGTGTGTTGTGTAAAGAAAGACTTCCTTTTGTTTGTTATAAACCCGCTGCCTATTAATGCAGAAGTGAAGGATTGGAGTCCACTAATAGACCTCCTTTCTTTGTCCCCTGTATCATTTTATCCCCTGTGCAGGGCTGCCAACAGAATTGCAAGGTCCCTGAACAAGGCAGAGGAGGTAAAGGACAGCTCTGGGCCAGAAGGGGCAGGGCCTCTGGCAAAAGGGGTGGGGCTGAGCTAGCTTCCCTCAGCCAGTCTTTCAGTGATACCCAGGCTGTGCTGCCCAGGGCTCGGTGTGATTTGAAGGACCCAAGGCTCTGGTTGCTAGCAGAGTTCCAGGCTTTTTAAAATCACCAGGGCCCAGGGCAGCTGCTCCTTCCTGCCTCCCCACCCAGCCATACCCTTATGGTAACAATAGTGAGATCCCCAGCGTACATTGGACTCAAGCATTTTTTGACCATCGTGTCATCTACCCTCATGCAAAACAGGGCTAGAAAATGCAGCAGTGAAAAAGCCAGTTACCAATTTGTACCAAGTACCACTTATAGAGCTGTAGAGCAATGGTGAGCTGATTTACGAAAAATACCAGTGTAGACAAGGCCCTTTTGGTTGAAGCTGTAATTTTATGTTATATTTGCAGTCTCATTCAGGCAGTTCTTGGATGGCTTAAGAAGAGGTTCAGATAATCTCAGGCATCACTGGTTTAAAGTGCCTTAAATTATCTCAGACTTTATATTTTCTCATATTACCAAGAATGATGATGTGTGTCAAGTGCACTCAGAGTCTTAGTTTTTACTAGTCTCCTCTAGACAAATTCAATTGTGGTGCATGAATGCCTACGTAGCTTGAATAACATGCTCTCTGTGTATTGCTGTTGTTGTTTTAAACGTCACCAAGTTATTTTATTGTTCAGAAAATGGCCTTGTCTTAAAATCTGACACTGCAGTGTTTTTGTGGAAGCAACATCAGTTATCTTAGTAAAATGAAGGTAAACATTAGGGACGATAACATTCTCAGTCCATTGTAGAGGAAGCCCTGAACCCGAACTTTGGGAAATGCTTAGGGTTCATCCTCATAAACAAAGAAAAAACTATTCCAATAATGAATTATATCATATTATAACAGTCTCCCATATAGACTCTCATAAAGTTCCTGATCCTGAGGGCTGGATGTATGTACTTAACTTTAAGCATAAGAGTAGAGTTTAAGTGAGGTCTATGCATAAACGCTCTCAAGTTTGAGGCCAAAAGCATGTGAATATTTGGTTGTTGAAGGGTGTGGGTGAGCTTTTAGCTCAATGATTGGATACATGCTTTCCGTGTATGGCTCACTTTGCACCATTCACCACTGTGCCTGTAACAGGGTGGTAGATTCTTATCCACAAAGCTACCTAATTCTGTGGTTTATGGCCTCTATCCCAATTTTAGGTTCCACTGTGATCCACAAGTCCCCCACCCCTGCTCAACCCTGTAGGTACTAAACTCACACAGTGCCTAAGTTTTCAGGGTAAAAGATCCCTCCGTGCCCAAGTTCCTGCCTCTTGGCATACTCCATGCTGCCTCACTCTAAGTGTTTGGACACCTGTCTCCTGCATAAGCCTCATCATAATCCACAAATGGAGAAGATAGAGATTTGGTCACCAAATCTCATGTGAGAGGCGCTCAGAAGATGCCCACTAGAACAGGTCCCATTCAGAATGTGGCTACCAGAGGAGGAGAAGGTGGTGGTGAAGGTGCCCACACTAAAACTTGTAACCTTCTAGTTAAAGAATCCCTTAGAAGGTGAGAGAGTCAGATTAGATTCTCCCCTCTGTACCAGCTGGAGAAAAAGGATTTGAACAGGTGTCTCCCACCTCTTCGAAGACTGTTCCAACCACTGAGTTGGTGGATAATCTGATGTCTCCCATTGTCTCCTGTTGAATCTGTTCCACTGTGGATTAAATAATGAAAGAGTGATTGGAGCAGTGGGACTGGACCCGTGGACTCCCAGGTGGGTGTCCTACCAATTGGATTAGAGAATCATTTTGTGTCTGGCCAAGAGACAGCTCCACTATGGATACAAATTTTAGTTATTCAACCATTGGTACATCACTGGAGATATACTATCTGCTAGAGAAGCAGGACTGTAGAAAAGAATGGGGATATGAGGTACCAGAACTACACCTCCCATGAGATACTAGCAGCAGCAATTCTGAATTTAAAATATTTAAGTTTTTAGGCATTCGTTCTATAAGCACCAGCTTCCATTTTCCCTGGGGAGCTCAGCCCCACGCCACATCCCTTGCCCCACCTCTTCCTGTCCCTGATCTGCCCTGCCTCCTCCCATCCAGTTCTGCCCTCTCCCCCAGAGTGTTCCCTGTCCCCACTCCTCCTCCTCCTCTCTCTTTGTGCTTCCTGCATGCCCCAGAACAGCTGATCCATGGTGGGCGAGAGGTGCTATGAAGCAGGGGGAGGAGTTGATCGGTGAGCAGCCGGTAAGCGGGAGACACTGAGGGGAGGTGGCGAAGTGCTAAGCACACATAATTTTTTTCCATGGATGCTCTAGCCCTGGAGCACCCATGGAATTGGTGCCTATGATTTGTTCAGGTTCTCAGGGAAAGAAATTCATCAAAATCCCAATTTTCCACTGAAAAACTGATTTAGCCTAACATTTTCAACTTGTAGGAGCACATCCTTACTGAAAGAGACCCCTGTGTAGAGTAACAGTGCCAAGCCTATATATTGCTTAAGTGAGATTTAAGTGGTGCATTGACTCTTTGCTGGCCCTTTGCATGGGGATGAATGAATTGGTATAGGTACTCTGTGAGCTTTGGTATAAGAACTGGCAGGGTTATTATCACTTTTGCATTTGTACAATAAACTGCTGTTTTCCCTGGCTTGTAGGTAGCCTGAGCAATCTAATTAGGCTAAGGGTAGTCTCTGTAAATACTCTGAACTAAACTGATCCTGACCAGCTGTAGTTGCAGTCCTTAGTTTTACAGGCAGTATATTACTGGTGGTCTTAAAATGCGTATTTAGAAGGACAGAAAAAGTTTTTTACTTTCTCTGATGCTTCACAGGCCAGTGACCTTTATAAATGACAGCCAATCTCTGCTGAGTGACGGATGAAGGGAAAGAGGAAAACATTAAGATATTTTGTCCTACTTTTTTGGTGGCATGTTGAAAACAATCACAGGCCCTATTTGTCATGCTCCAGTTTTTGTCTTCTTTCCCCAGTAGCCGCTGACAGGCTGAATGAAGAAAGTGTAAGTGAAGATGAATTGGCAAAGGTATCACTTCTGGTCTAATTTTTCCCTAGATGAAAAATATATATAATATCTGATTGGTTAAGTGAAAGAAATATTAAGATCAATGAGGTGGGATGGTTGAAATAGTAGCTCTGTCGGCAATTTAAAAATCAAACAAAAAAGCTGAATAAATCTGTCTCTCATAATTTAAGTAGTTACTGACAGGTATTTATATCATTAAAATAATAACCAACTTGTTTATGCTGAAATGGAACAGACAGAAAAAAATGGCTGTCAGAGCACAGGAAAATAAGAGTAAAATTTCCCTAACAGTTACAATTATTAGACTGTGGAATCATCTCCCTAGGGGAAAGATGTCCTTTTGCTCTGAATCACTTAGTACTAGACTGGGGAAAAAAGCTCAAAAGTAGCCTGCAGAGAGAAATCTTGCATTAAGTAATGAGATGACCTACTGGTCTGTTCTATTTCTAGATTCTATGAGTTAGTATGGGGCAGACATGTTAAGGATAAAGGTATAGATACTATTACATTGGGATGCTAGTGGTGAGACAGCAGTCCATCGAGTTTTTTCCTTAGTTAACCCATATGGGCTCAGGCATAATCTTTTTGGGTGCGTCTAGTCTACAGGCTTTTGTCAACAGAAGCTTTGTCGACAGATACTGTCGACAAAGCTTCTGTCGACAAAGAGCGTCTAGACTACATCCAGTTCTGTCGACAAAGCAAGCCGCTTTGTCAACATGACAGTGTAGACACAAAGGACAGTGTAGATGCAATAACACCTTCTGTCGACAGAACTCTGTTGACAAAAGGTGTTATAGAATGAGGTTTACAGCCGACGACAAAACTGCTGAGTTCTGTCGACGTTATGTCGACAGAACTCAGCGGCAGTGTAGACGCAGGTATAGTTTTGTCGACAAGTCCACTTCTGTCGACAAAACCCTGTAGTCTAGACACACTCTTTGTGTCAAGAATCAGGGCCTACAGCTGTACCTAGGACCAATGTTCCCTCTAAACTGCACAGCAGCAGACCTTCACGGGTGATTAATCAGCCCCATTCAGTCAGAGGCTCAGAGCTCCCTGCATGGAACTGAATGACTAGGCAGGGCTGATTAATCACCTATGAAGCTTTACTGCTCTGCAGTTTAGAGGGAACACTGCCTAGCACCAGTTAATTGTCCTTCTGATGAACACCCTGATTAACCAAACACCAGGGCTATGCCTACACTCGCGGCTTCTTGCGCAAGAACATCTTGTGCAAGTGTTCTTGTGCAAGAAGTCTTGCGCAAGAAAACATCCACACTGCCATGTGTGAGCTGAGCTTTTGCGCAAGAGCGCCCATGGCAGTGTGGACGCTCTCTTGCGCAAGAAAGCTCTGATGGCAATTTTAGCCATAGGGCTTTCTTGCGCAAGAAATCCCTGCTGAGCGTCCACACTGCCCTCTTATGCAAGAGCCCCTGCGCAAGAGAGCTTACACCTGTTAAAAAAAAGCGTAGCTCTTGCGCAAGGAGCCCTCTCTTACCACACCGTACTGTAAATTTACTTGCGCAAGAGCAGGCGGGCAGTGTGGACGCTCTGCAGATTCTTGCGCAAGAACGGCCATACTTGCGCAAGAAGCCGCGAGTGTAGACATAGCCCATGAGTGCTTGAAAGGCATCTCACACCTACTCTTAAACCCAGAAGCCATATTAGGCCTGCAGCTGCAGTCACTTCCATGCCTGGATTGTTCCCAACCGTGCTTAGATCCTGACTCAGGCTCTGATTCCTGATTCCAAACTCAGGTTCTGAGTTCCTAGTTCCTGACTCTCATTCTGACTCTCTATACTATTATGGTCTCTGGCTGCATTGTGCTGCATTGAGGCCTGAGCACCCAGTTCATGACAGTCTGCCAGCACTCTGAGGGAGTGTGATGATTGGTTCTGCCTTCTTCCTATCTCAGTGGCTGTCCATCTGAAAGTTTCAAGGTTACTTAGAAAGAAGGCCAGGCTAAGTTCAGCAATGTTCCCTCTATCAATAAGATAAATTCTAATATCTAGCCTGTGTGGGTGCTATCTGAGTGTGTTAAGGCTGCCATATTAGTGGTTGGAGTGCCTGTGCTGTCGATCCCTCATTATTAAGTATAGTTCCATAGTACATCTTGAGTAGGAAAGATACAAGACCACTCTTGTGAATACACCTTACTAGATTCAGGTAAAGGGGGAGAGTTACTGTTATTCCATAAAGAATAATACAACACAGCAGGGCTGTCCTTAGGATTTATGGGGCCCTACGCAGTACTATTAAACTGGTGCCCCTATGTCTGATGGCAGCTGGGTAAGGATGATTTTTTAGAGATGACATTTTATAGTCTTCATCAACGCACTCATGAAATATTTTTAAAGAAGATTTTAATATAAGGTCCTGTAGACTAACACAGTAAATTCAAAAGGAAAAACTATGTAGCACTTTAAAGACTAACAAGATGGTTTAATAGGTTAAACCATCTTGTTAGTCTTTAAAGTGCTACATAGTTTTTCCTTTTGTTTTTGCAAGATCAGACTAACACGGCTACCTCTCTATTACAGTAAATCCAGAAACTGACGGTATATATCTGGAGTTGGTAAATGCCCATTAAATGACTTCACTAGCACTTGAATGGCTCTTCACTGGCTCAGTGTTCTGCTAATGGTCTGGAAGAGTTTTTCACTTGTAATTTAACTAGATCCTCTACGGAGGAAGTTAAGCCATGGAAGAGAAATATGATGAGGTGAGTGGGGGGACATTAAGACCCACCGGTGCCCCAAATTTTCAGGTGTCCTATGCAGCCACATATTCTGCAGATGTGCTGCCCTACAACACAGTGAATATACATCAGCTAATATTCTGCATGCAGATTATGAACATGGTTAGGCATGGTATTGATAAAGAGTCTTCATGCTCTTGAAGAATGTGTTTGTTGGAAGAAAATTCTAAAATATTGGCATCCAATCGGAATGCAACTTTTGTCAAGCCATTTTATAAAGGTAAGAGCTCAGATTCTTTCTGCAACAGGAGTTTTTGCCATTGACTTCTCATCATTTATAAGTAGGGTTGGGAGAATTTGATGTTTTTAATAATTACAATGGATAATATTGATGTTTTAAAGCATTTTTCTACTTTTTTATTTTAAATTTTCTCAGTTGCAGGAAATTATGGAAGGTCAGACAATAAATTAATGACTGTAGATGCTGACTTGTGTTTTAATGAGTATAAAGCTTTAACTGTTTACAAATGGCCAATATCAAAGGTCAAAATATACAAAGTAAATATCCTTAACACAAATCCTAATACATTTCTAAAAAGCTGCTTTTCTCCTCACCAATTTGCAAACTTCAGTTATTATCAATGGAAATATTTTTTCATTATTCTGTAAAAATATGGTCAAATCAGTGTTTACCAACATTTACCCATAAAACATTACCCCAACTCTCATCTCATTTGCAACAATTTTACAGTGCTGTGATTCTGCTGACTTCAGTGGAGCAATAAATTCCTGAATTACAGTGCAAGTGAGATCAAAGCCAAATCCTTAAAGTCTCTTCCTTACAACATTGACATAATCTGTTTAAGGGACATTCACAAAATACATACAGAAGAGAATTGGCTGAAATGTTTCAAAACAAATTAGTTTTTAAAACGTGTTGGGAAAATTATTTTTGACATTTCTCTCTCTCAGTAAAATGTTTCACGCCATTTTAGACCTTGTTTCAAAGTTTACATTTAAATGTTTACACAAAAAAGTGAAAAACAAACAAACAAACATGGATCCATTTCTAACACTTTTAAAGGCAAGCAACTTCAACATTTTGAAGTGTATTTAAAAAAACTTATTTTCTTGACTAGCTGTATAGACTAGCAGGTTGTATAGTTTTGAGAATTCTTTAAAAATTGAATTTCTGCCACAGACACTTTTATTTTAAACTTCCTGCCTGATTGTAAGAAGCAGTCATTTTAAAAAATGGAAAAAGGCATGACAGAATGTCTAGTTCAAATTATACTCCCACTAAATTGATATGAGCCAGAGAGCGTGGGAGAAATGGAAAGTTTGTCATCTGGATATAGATTGATTGACTCCATATAATGTGACACCTCACAGCAGTGGCTGACAGTCACTTCTTACACTAATGACTTAATGTGGTCCACAGAGTGATTACTTTGGATCCAGTTGTGCTGCATACATACAAATGCAACATTATGTGCCTGTTGTGTCCCTAGTTACTTAGGAGTTCCTGAAATTAAGGTATTGTGAGTCTAAAATGAATTAACAAATTGGTTTTATTTATCATACCTCAACTGTTTGAATATCGCCGGTACTGCATTAACAGTCATAATGGCAAAGGCTTAGCATAAAATATGTTATGGAAAGGATATTCCAGTGGGAAGGACACTAACCTAGGACTGAAGAGGTGCAGGAGCAAGCCCCTGCTCCATTAGAGGCATCCTATACGATCTAAGACAATTCACTTCAGGTACGTCTACACTGCACAGCTATTTCAGGATACTGGAGATATCCTGAAATAGCTACCCCGTGTCTACACAAGCCACCCGTTATTTCGAAATATTTTTTGAAATAATGGGCATGCTATTTCAGCATTCCAGTAACCCTTGTTCCATGAGGATTAACAGATGTCTCAAAATAGCATGTTATTTTGAAATTTGGCACTACGTAGATGCGCCAAATTTCAAAATCACCTATTTGAAATTCAATTGAAATAAGATACACAATTTGTATAGCACAAATTGCATATCTTATTTCGAGTTTAAGGTGCTGTATGACACACCCTTAGTTTATCTGGCCCAGATCCATAAATTTAGATACCTACTTCTTATGGAAATCAATGGGAATTGGGCACTTAAATATCTTTGAGAATCTGTGCATCAATTCCCCATCAGTAAAATAGCACTTCCTTCCTTATCTTGCAAGGATTCTGTGAGAATAAATACATTAAAAACTGGTAGGTATTCAGGTACGACAGTAAGTGGAGGCAAATAAGTATCTAAAATAAAATCTCTGGGACCAGTCACTTTGGATAATCCATAGTTCGGGTTAAGAATCTTGAAAGGACATCTCCAGGACAGTATAGAAACTATTGTGCTACAGCAAAGAAAGCAGGCCATGTCACCATTACAAATACTCTTGGGTTGTTCTTGGAAGAGGAGTTGATGACCAGTGTCCAGTTATTGTCCCATTGCCACATAATAATAGTGATTAAATAGCAAATTAATACCCTTGCAGCTACTGTTTGGTCCATATGAGTTTCTCCCACACTTGAAATACAAATGATAAATGTTTTACTTGGAGGTACATGTCACTTCAAAAAGCATTGACTCACTAATTACAGTCATTTTGTTCTGTAGCATGTTTAGTGTCAGTTCTTCAGCAAATTCTAGTTTTCAGAAAATAATTGCTAGACTCAACATTATTTACCACATCAGGTAACTAGATATTTTGTGGCCTTTACATGGAAGCATTTTCATTGTGTTACATCCATATTAAAGTAATTTTAGTAAAACAATTGTCAACTCCAAATATAGGGGTTTTAATATAGGAAGTTTTAAAATGCTGCTTTCAGAGTGTGTTACAAGGCATGCACATTTAGAAACTTCTAAATAGAAAATAGCCATTATTCTAGAGAGAGGGTGTTCTTCCATTGAAAATACTGACTTGAGATTTAGGACATCTGAAACTTTGGTCTTGATTGTCTTACAGATTTCCTTTATGTTCTTGAGCACTCGTGCTAATTTTTATAAGGGGAATAATATTTCCATTGTCAATCTTTTCTATTTAGACTATAAGCTCTTTGGGATATGAGCTCTCCCTTGTGATGTATATGAACAGTGCCTAGAACAATTGGGGGAGGTGCTGATTTTGGTTCAAGCCACTATATGATGATGTAATACACATAAATAAAAAGTTAAAAAAATCTCTTAAAGGCAAACATACTTGGGCTACCATAAGCAAAGCTGTCTCTAATATTATAAGTACTTAGCGTGCATTCTGTGCCGAGCTTTAACACGCTCACCCCCATCACCTCTCTCACAAGTTCTTCACCTGTAAAAGGTGGTTTACATCTATAGATATGTTTTACAGCTTCTTTCCTCCTTTGTTTACAAAAGTTTCCTTTGCATAATTAATATATTTATTTGCCCATCAATTCATTATTTGCTTATACTGTATCATTTCAGCTGCAATGTTATTTTAAACCTGGGGTAGTTAACTTATGGATTTCATTGCCACAGAGTATTATTAGGGATAAGTATAGATTCATAGAGTTTAAGGCCAGAAGTGATTGATTGTAGTGTATATGAATTGGATAGCATCCCTTTAAACAAGTTAGGAAATCAACTAGAGGGCTCCCAATCTTGTGTTGCAGAAGCTAACACTAAGACTAGAAACTAACAGAGCAGTGATACACATATGTAACTAGGCCTTGCATATTTATGTGGATATTTAGTTGGTAAACACAATTATTTGGAACACAAACTGTGTCCATATAATTTTCTCCTCCTTTACACTGCACAGAGGGAAAAGACATGAAAAAAATCTTTTAGTCTAATCTCCAACCAGACCATAGAATTTCACCCAGTAAATTCTTGCATCTAGCTCAGATCTTGTGATTGAGCTATTAGAGTGATATTACTCAGATGAATAAAAACACTCTCACTCACTGGTATGGTATTTGATAGTCTAAGGCATTTTCACATCTTCTTTAAAAGCATTCAGCATTAGACCTGTAGGTGGGGCTACAAAAGTTGATAAAAACTGGATCCACTCGTATGTGGAAATTCCTGTGTTTCTATGACTCGTATCCCCCTGAGATTGCTCAGTTAGAGAAAACTGCAAAGGATGGGCAGGCAGTCCCACAAACTGGTGGTTATTCTAATAATTAGATGTACAAGAATAGGAATAGAACAGTTTCTACAGTACTTTACTGGTTACCCAGAAGCCAGAAATTCAGTTCCTTTAAAGCAACCCAGCCTTGTTCTCTGTAATGGATGACAGGCTCTCACCCAAGCCAAGTCAAGTATGATGAGGATCACTAAAAATCTTATTAATCATATACAGGGGCGGACTGGCCCGGTGGGATACCGGGAATTTCCCGATGGGCCGTTGTCTGAAGGGCCGTGTGACGGGGCAATATGGCCCCACACTCGTGGCCAGACCAGCACAGACATGAAGCTGGGGCCGCAACCAGCAGCCCGGCAGCAAGAAGTGGGGAACGCCCTGGAGCAAGCGGCGTCCACCACGGCCGGGAGTAAAGGGGGCGGGGCAGGCATGCCGGAATGCCCAAACGCTGCCATAGGGGGCGGGCCGGACATGTGGAAACATCTGGATGCCACGTTAAGGGGCGAGCCAGGGTGTGATGCAACGCCTGGATGCCGCCGCAAGGGGTGGGGCGAGGAAAGTGGGCCCTTCAAAAGGGTACCACCAGTGCACAGCGGGGGGAGGGAAGTAGGAAGGTGAACAGGAGAGGAGCGAGCTGGGAACCAGGTACTCGGGAAGGGGCCAAGAGGAAGACCCAGCGGTAAGATGCCAGGAGGGGGAAACGGAGGGAAAGAAAGTAGCCCAGGACAGGGCCGGGAACAGAGGCCCGCGGACTGGCGAGTTGAGGGCTACAGCCCCACCAGTCAGGACAGGGACAAAGGGTCCCTGTATCCTTAGGGTCCTGGGCTGAGGCTCGGAGAGAGGGAGGTCCCGAACCTCCCTTTCCCACTGAGGAACCCTCCTCCCCTCGGATTGAACCCGGATTCCCCGTCACAGTCAGTGCAAGTGGCCGTTAACGCCAGGGGTATCCAGAAGCCCAAAAGAGGGGTCCCGTCCCTGCCGGTCTGACCGGGTTGGGGCCCCGTAGGGAGGGCAAGAGTAAAGAGGTGGTCTAGAAGACGTCTCTGGTGAGGGCTTGAGGGCCTGCGACGCCCTTAGAGGCCGGCTGGTGGCTGCTGGAGGAGGAGGGGGATAAACCCGGCAAGCCGCTCCTGGGACTCAGGGAAAGGGGGAGGGACACACAGGGGTGACGTCATGGGGAGGGCCATTCTCAACCCATTTCCTGGGCCTATTTTGATTGCCAGTCCGCCCCTGATCATATAAAAAGTTTTACCAATCCCAAAGAATCAGATACATTGCCACTCAGGTTATAGAATATTTAAAATCTTACCCAAATACATGCTTACAGCCAATTCTTATTAACTAAATTAAGATTTTTTTTAAAAAAGAAGAGAGTATTGGTTAAAAGATCATTATACATACAGATATGAATAAAGTTCTTAGGCCAGTTTCATAATGGATATGATAAGCTTTAGAGTTGCAAAGAGTTCTTTCCAGAGTCAGTTTATTAGGTTATAGTCCAATAGCAGGTTAATCCAAAATGGAACTAGATACCTCAGTCTTGTGACTCAAACTTCTTCTGATGAAGCCGGAGCAGATCTGAGATGAAAAGATCAGCACCCAAGAGATTTTACAGCTCCCCGGCAGGCTACTGTCAGCCTCTTGGCAGCAGGTGTTCCTTGGGTGATGAATAATAGTTTTAGGCACTTGCCTTATGTTAATCCATGTAACTAATTACTGGTGATGCCTAAGAAAATGGGGTTACTTCAAAACCACTATTACCTGAGGTTACCCAAGTAACCTTCTATTTCCTAGACATCATGAGTAATTAGTTACATAGATTAACATAAGGCAATTGCCTATCTCCTGTCATTTACTGGCAATTTACTGTGTAATTCAAATCGAAATGAAGCCAGTGATATCACTAAATTCACAGTTCATTTATATGTTCACCTCTCCTTTTGATCTCTGCATCAACAGAATACAGCATAGACTGGATTTGTTTGTTTACACTGTCAACATCTAACAATATATTTGTAAACACACAAAAATACAAACAGTATTTACTATTATGTCTCTAAAGTTTGAATTTATTCAGCTAGCCTGCTAGTTGAGTATTCAGTTCTGGCCCTGCATCGAAGTTTCTAAGCTTCATTTTTGTGTGCACAACTACAGGATGAGGTTCTTTTATTGTGTTACTTTTATTGGAATTGAACGTTTTTTCAAATATATTTAGGAAACATTGATTTAAACCTCCTGATTAGCAGCCTGATATGCAGCACAGAGACCATAAATCAATGTGTAACATTTTAACAGAAAAATACTGAAATCCTCAACCAAGAATACCTGTCTTTCTGTAAGAAATGTTAGTATAGTATCTTAAGCCTTATATATGTAGGGATATGTTTCAAAAATCTTTCTCTTACATGTAATATATTGCACTTCACTTTGTTCTCTGGAATATAGTCTGAAAGTTAGGATTCAATTCATTGGTCTGAGATGTGCAGCCAATTCTGCTCACTTTAGTTGCTGAGTAGCCCCATTGGTCCCATATAAATAACTCTGGTACAAGTCCAATGAGTAGTCCTGTGGCACCTTAGACACTAACCAAAATATATAGAATCATGAGCTTTTGTGGATAAAAACCACTTCATCAGATGAATTGGAGTGGAAATAACAAAAACCGAGAGAGATACATAACAGCAGAAGTACCTGTTAATTGTAGAACCTGTGTGAATGTGGCCAATTAAGCATCCAGTAAATAGTTTTTGATGTGGAAATGCAGCTGTGAAAGGCAGGAGAAATTAGCTATGTAATGCACCAACCAGTTAATGTCTTTGTTCAAGCCGAGGGTAACAGTGTCAAATCTATAGATGAATTCCAGTTCTGCAGACTCTCTCAGCAATTGGTTAGTGTAATTCCTTTGTAGAAAAATGGCTAATTTTAAATCCATAATTGAGTGAGCAGGCAGGTTAAAATGTTCTCTTACAGGTTTCTGTGTGTTACCATTTCTGATGTCTATTTTGTGTCCATTTATCTTTTGTCATAGAGACTGTCCGGTTTAGCCAATATATCTGGCAGAGGGGCATTGCTGGCACTTGATGGCATGTATCAGATTACAGGATGTGCAGTTGTATGAGCCCCTCATGATGTGGCTTACATGGTTAGATCTTGCGATGGTGTTGCTGGCATAGATATGTGGACAGAGTTGGCAACAGGGTTTGTTGCAGGGGTAAGTTCCTGGGTGAGTATATCTGAGGTATGATGAGTGGTTGCTGGAAAGGATTTGCTTCAGGTTCGGGAGCTGTCTGTAGGCAAAGACTGGTCTGTCTCCCAAGGCCTGTGAGAGTGAGAGATCATTTTTAGGATAGGTTGTAGATTGTTAGTGAAGCGCAGGAGGGTTTAAGCTGGGGGCTAAAGGTGATGACCAGTGGTGTTCTGTTATTTTCCTTGTTCAGCTTATCTTGAGGAAGCATTTCTCTGGCTCTGTCAATCTGTTTCCTCACTTCCCCAGGAGGGTATTTTAGTTTTAAGAATGCCTGATAAAGATCTTGTAGGTGTTTGTCTCTGTTTTATCTTAGGGCTTGGCTGTAGACAGTGGATCATGAGATGTGTCCTGGATGGAAGCTAGAGGCATGTAGGTAAGAATAGCAGTCAGTTGGTTTCTGGTAATGAGCTGTGATTATGTGACCATCATTTATTTGTACTGTCCTGTCAAGGAAGTGGTTCGCTGTTGTGGACTAGCCTAGGCTGAGGTTGATAATGGGGTGGAAATTATTGAAATCCCTGGGGAATTCTTCAAGGGTCCATATAATGATGTCATCAGTGAAGCTTAAGTAAAGTGTTCTCGTCCATCCTCCCTGTTGAAGGGAAAGGACTGGGCAGGGATCGTCGAATTGAGGACGTAAATGCGTGGTTGCGCAGGTGGTGTCGCAGAGAGGGCTTTGGTTTCTTCGACCATGGGACTCTGTTCCGGGCACGAGGATTATTAGGAAGAGATGGGATCCACCTAACGAAGAGAGGAAGGAGCATCTTCGCGGGCAGGCTTGCAAACCTAGTGAGGAGGGCTTTAAACTAGGTTCGTCGGGGGACGGTGACCAAAACCCTGAGGGGAGTGGGAAAGTCGGATACCGGGAAGAAATGCAGAGAGGAACGAGGAAGAAAGGAGGACCCCTGTTTCAAATGGAGAAGATAGGGCAATCAACTGGTTATCTGAGGTGTTTGTACACTAATGCGAGAAGCCTGGGCAACAAACAGGAAGAACTGGAGGCCCTGGCCCAGTCCAAGAAATATGATTTAATTGGGATAACAGAGACTTGGTGGGATGACTCGCATGACTGGAGCGCTGTCATGGAAGGGTATAGACTGTTCAGGAAGAACAGGCAGGGGAGAAAAGGAGGAGGAGTTGCACTATATGCAAGAGAGCACTATGATTGCTCTGAACTCCAGTATAAAGAGGGAGCAAAACCTGTTGAGAGTCTATGGGTTAAGTTTAAAGGAGCAAACAACAGCAGTGATGTTGTGGTTGGTGTCTGCTACAGGCCACCGAATCAGATGGATGAGGTAGATGAGGCTTTCTTCGTACAACTGAGAGAAGCTTCCAGATCGCAGGCCCTGGTTCTCGTGGGGGACTTTAATCACCCTGACATCTGTTGGGAAACCAATATGGCAGTACACAGGCAATCCAGGAAGTTTTTGGAGAATGTTGGGGATAACTTCTTGACGCAAGTGCTGAAGGATCCGACCAGGGGCCGTGCACAGCTTGACCTTCTGCTCACAAACAGGGAGGAACTAATAGGGGAAGTGGAGGTGGGTGACAACCTGGGAAGCAGTGATCATGAGATGGTAGATTTCAGGATCCTGACCAAAGGAAGAAAAGAGAGTAAAATACACACCTTGGACTTCAAAAGCAGATTTTCACTCCTCAGAGATCTGATGGACAGAATCCCCTGGGATGCTAACATGAAGGGGAAAGGAGTCCAGGACAGCTGGCAGTATTTTAAAGAAGCCTTATTGAAGGCACAGAAAGAAACCATCCCGACGCGTAGCAAGAGAGGCAAACATGGTAGGAGACCGGATTGGCTTACGGGGAAATCCTTGGTGAACTTAAGCACAAAAAGGAAGCTTACAAAAAGTGGAAACTTGGACAAATGACCAGGAGGGGTTTAAATGTATAGCTCGAGAATGCCGGGGTTATCAGGAAGGCGAAAGCGCAAATGGAATTGCGACTGGCTAAGGATGTGAAGGATAACAAGAAAGGTTTCTACAGGCATGTTAACAAGAAGAAGGTGATCAGAGAGGGTGTGCAGCCCCTACTGAATGAAGGAGGTAACCTAGTGACAGATGATGTGGGGAAAGCATGATCACAATGCTTTCTTTGCCTCTGTATTCACGGACAAGGTCGGCTCCTGGACTTCTGCGCTAAGTGAAGCAAGATGGGATGAAGATGGACGGCCCGTGGTGGGTAAAGAACAGGTTAGGAACTATTTAGAAAAGTTAAATGTACACAAATCCATGGGTCCAGACTTAATGCATCCGAGGGTACTGAGGGAGTTGGCAAACGTCATTGAGGAGCCTTTGGCCATTATCTTTGAAAAGTCGTGGAGATCGGGAGAAATCCCGGATGATTGGAAAAAGGCAAATGTAGTGCCCATCTTCAAAAAAGGGAAGAAGGACGATCCAGGGAACTATAGGCCGGTCAGTCTTACCTCGGTTCCTGGAAAAATCATGGAAGGGATCCTTAAGAAATCCATTTTGAGGCATTTGGAAGAGAGGAAAGTGATTAGGAATAGTCAGCATGGATTCACAAAGGGCAAGTCGTGCCTGACCAATCTGATTAGCTTCTATGATGAGGTAACTGGCTCTGTGGACGTGGGAAAGTCAGTGAATGTGATATAGCTTGACTTTAGCAAGGCTTTTGATACGGTCTCCCACAATATTCTTGCCAGCAAGTTAAGGGAATGTGGATTGGATAAATGGACGGTAAGATGGATAGAAAGATGGATAGAAGGCCGGGGCCCAGCGGGTAGTGATCAACGGCTCGATGTCAGGATGGTGGTCGGTTTCTAGCGGAGTGCCCCAAGGTTCGGTTCTAGGACCGGTTTTGTTCAATATCTTTATTAATGACCTGGATAAGGGGATGGATTGCATCCTCAGCAAGTTTGCGGATGACACTAAGCTAGGGGGGAGAGGTAGATACGCTTGAGGGCAGAGATAGGGTCCAGAGTGACTTAGACAAATTGGAGGATTGGGCCACAAGAAATCTGATGAAGTTCAACAAGGACAAGTGCAGAGTCCTGCACTTGGGACGGAAGAATCCCAAGCACAGTTACAAGCTGGGGACCAACCAGTTAAGTAGTAGTTCTGCAGAAAAGGACCTGGGGGTTACAGTGGATGAGAAGCTGGATATGAGTCAACAGTGTGCCCTTGTAGCCAAGAAGGCAAATGGCATATTAGGGAGCATTAGGAGGAGTATTGCCAGCAGATCTAGAGAAGTGATTATTCCCCTTTATTCGGCTTTGGTGAGGCCACATCTGGAGTACTGTGTCCAGTTCTGGGCCCCCCACTACAAAAAGGATGTGGAGGCATTGGAGAGGGTCCAGTGGAGGGCAACCAAAATGATTCGGGGGCTGGAGCATATGACTTATGAGGAGAGGCTGAGGGAGTTGGGTCTGTTTAGTCTGCAGAAGCGAAGAGTGAGGGGGGATTTGATAGCAGCCTTCAACTTCCTGCAGGGGAGTTCCAAAGAGGATGGAGAGAGGCTGTTCTCAGTAGTGACAGATGGCAGAACAAGGAGCAATGGTCTCAAGTTGTGGTGGGAGGTCCAGGTTGGATATTAGGAAAAACTATTTCACTAGGAGGGTAGTGAAGCACTGGAATGGGTTGCCTAGGGAGGTAGTGGAGTCTCCATCCCTGGAGGTGTTTAAGTCTCGGCTTGACCAAGCCCTGGCTGGGTTGATTTAGTTGGGATTGGTCCTGCCTGGAGCAGGGGGCTGGACTTGATGACCTTCTGAGGTCTCTTCCAGCTCTATGGTTCTATGATTCTATGATTCTAAAGAAAGGATGCTAGGGGATGAGCACGGAGGAAATGTCATTCAAGGTCATCTATAAAAATGTTGGCATATTGTGGGGCCGTGCAGGTTCCCATAGCAATGCTGCCGACTTCAAGGTATAAATTGTCTCCAAATTGAAAATAATTGTGGATGAGGACAAAGTCACATAGCTTAGTTACCAAGTGTGCTGTGGCATCATTGGGGATAGTGTTCCTGACGGCGTGTAGTCCATCCTGGAATAAGTAGTCACCCAAGTGATAATTTGCCAATAGTTACTGTTTGCCAATAGTTACGGTCATCTGAAGAAGTGAGCTGTGCCCATGAAAGCTCATGATACCATCTACATGTTTTGTTAGTCTATGAAGTGCTACCAGACTACTTGTTGTTTTTTAAGTTTTTCCTGTACAGACTAACTTGGCTACCCCTTGAAGCTTAAAATAGAATGTATGTCCAGTATTCATGCACCAGTGTACAGTCACTGCTAGAAAAAAAATGATTTTTTTATTGGAGGCCACTGGAGGTTTAAAATGTTCATGCTCTTTGGATTCTACAATTTAATATTTTTATTCAGGCAAAAGATGAGATTATTGATGTATTCTTGACTTTTTTACTCAGATGAATTCTCATTAGGCCTAATTTACTTCACCACACCCGTGATCACTAGTATAACTCCATTACTTTCAGTGGCATTACTCCTGACTTCCAACAGTAGGAGACAGAAATCAAGCCTACTGAGTTTAATGGGAGTTTGCCTGAGTAAAGCCAAATCCTGGGGGCATCTAAAAATCCTTTCATGAAGGAAAGCATGAAATTAAGGATCAAAAGAAAGGATAAAACTCACAAGACTCACAGGATAGTTACAGATAAAAGCATATTAATACAGGCAGAAACGTTAGATTGGTATATCTGTGGAAGAACAAGATGTATTTCATTCTGCTCTATGCATCATCCAAAAATGGCCAGCTTAATTCAGATTCCAGTATTTCTGTTGGTCATGATGGTAGGGAGAAAGAGAGAGCACACAGATTAATTGTTTTTCAAAGTCAGGTTGAGTTTACAGTTTTGACAGCTAGGAAAAGCTATTTTGGACTTGTAAATCTGAATCTATTTGATGTAAAAGTCATAGGCAGAGAATAAATAGGGAACACCCAGATATCATTTTTTCCCTGAGTCATTTTTATGGCCTTACCCAAATTTCAATGCAAGCTCAGGATTCAGCCCAGTGATTAACCCAAGGAACAAGATGCTACTGGTATATTAATTGACCTAATAAAATATTCTACTTTAGGCAGCCTTTGTCCACATTCATTATATTACAGAGCAGCCAGCCAGGCACAGTAGTTATAATTCACGTACAAAAACCCAGTGTTGAAGTAAGAGACATAACGTGCCAGCCTTTACAAACTGCCAATGGGAACTTTAAAAAATTTGCCACTGAGCCAACAATACTAGGAAATGGAAGGGCAAGGTTTAAATATCCCATCTTTGTTCACACTGTTGACCAACATTTTGGTAGCAAATGTCACTCACTTTTATGATACAGCCTAATTGCCCTCATTTCTGCCTTTGAAAGCCAAATATCTTTTTAGTGAATTTTCATACCAGTTCTTGTGCTTGACAAGTTCTCTCTTTTAATATTTGTGCAAACGTTTTTTCAAAAGTGCTATAATACATGTTTTCTAGGTTTTCCACTGGTGTGAGTACGTGTATTACAGCATTATTGTGGGGGGGAAAGTTTGCACAAATATTAAGATTGGAAGCTAGTCTTCCCCAAAAGACCAGGAAGCTTTCTGATTGTAATCCTGGCCCTACTGGATTCAACAGCAAAACTCCCAGCCGTTTCAATAAGACCAGGATTTCATCCTCATTTGGGCCAGGCCTTGGGAAGCTGCCTGGCCTCAGCAGGAACACCAGAGGCTGGGCTATATCTTTATCCTAAATTGAATATGTGACTTTTTTCAGCATGCCGATTTGCACTCTTATGCAAGTCGTCTGTCCATCCCTCACTTGACACCACTCTAAAGCTGGAGATTCCACATCCTCCCTAGGGAACCTATCCAGTGCTTCACCACCCCCTAGGGAAATCGTTTTTCCTAATATCCAACCTAAACCTCCCCCACTGCAAACTGAGACCCATTATTAAACGAATACAGATACAAATTTGTAATATTTCACATTAACACCCCATTTCAGGTTACCAGCATTGCTGATTTGTTTTATGATCAGCAATCAATTCAGCCACAAACACTCTCTGCAGGGAACTGAAGACGAGGCTTGAAATATGCAGGTGACTAGCCTACCTGTATGAGAACAGACGTGCCATTTGCAAAAGGCCCTTCTGTACTACTTCTATGTTCCCCGTTTAAATATGCAAATTTTGCTCTGATTGGAACATGCTCCTAATGAATTTAAAATGTGCATATTTCTAGGTACACCTGCTACTCCATCTCATGAAAAGTGTTTTATGAGGATCTTTTCTTTCTCATATCCAAAAATATAATCACCTCCATTCTCTTCCTTTCAAACTGTTAACATTTTCTTCATTTTTATCCAGATTGCCTGGTATTCTCATTAACTCTAGTTGTTAAATATCAGCCGAGTACAAGCAATTTTGAGAGCAGTCATCTCAGTATCGGAGCTTGCTTCACATTTTTATGTTAGAGCAAACAGTTTTCCAATAGAAATGCTTCAAATTTTAGCCACCCAGACACCTCAGAGATTTCTAAAAGGTCTGTGGAGCTCAGGAAGTTCTCTGATGTATAAATGGGACTAATCCCATTTAGTTGAAACAGTAATACTGGGGCACAAGTTACTAGTGGTTAAAATCAATTTTATCCTAAATCCAAGGGAAAAAATTCATCGTGGATTAGCACAAGCTTAAGTTTTGTGATTACAATATCAAATGAAGCTTTGGGAAGAAATAGTGATTGAAAAGAGTGAAAATAGGGTTAGCATCTATCTTTCATTTCACCTTAGATTTTCATAAAGTATCCAGCTAAGATGGAAATGCAGGCACCTGAAGAATGACAGCATACTTGACAGCAAAAGGCATACTTGGCTAGATTCTGTTCTCATTTCCACTTCTCACTACTGTACTGTACTCACTTCAATTAATTTATTCCTGATTTAAGATGGTGTAAGAACAAAATCCAGCCCATTACATAATCTGTGGGAGATTATTTTAAATCAGCAGTGTGTACATAGTTTAAGAACAAATTCCTACATTTCCTGCAACCTCCAGGTTTTGGACCTTAATCAAGAGGCTATTATAATAATATGAGTAGAGCTAGACAAAGATGATCAGCTTCAGGAGGACCCTACTTTAGTATGACACCATGGGGTTCCGGAGGGCAAGATGGGACTTGCTGCTCACAGGCAAACTCACACCTCTCAGCGTGTAGCAGTGATCTTTCAGCAAGCTCAGTAATGGTGCTTTTCTTTTCCCTTTTTGCCAGTTTTCAAGGAGCAGGATATCACCTGTCTCCTCAGAACAATACAACTTGCTACCATGCTCTCTTGTGCGTCATACAGTTCTGAAGCATGCCAACCTTCCCTATTTATTTGTGTTGCATGGTGGGCCATTGTATGGATTCTAGGACCCTACAGAGTAGAGGATTTTTTGAGTATTGTGATGTTAGGTGCTTGAGAATATAAGATGGTATGAAGAGTCTCTCTAGGAAACAAAGTAAAGCAGAACTTGGACAGAGCAGATTTTGAACAGACAAGCACAGTCAAACATAGGGAGAAATATAGGGTAAGGCTTACTTTCCATAGCCATTTAAGTTATCAATCAAGCAAAACCCCAGAAGCTTCAAGTTTGGACTCTGTATAAAGTCTACACTCTGTGTAAAGTCTATGCTCTGTTCAGGCCAGTGTGAGAACTATAGCTGCTTACAGTCACATGATAATGTTTCTGCTCTGCTTTGATAATAGGGAAATAACCT
Organism: Rafetus swinhoei; assembly: GCA_019425775.1. Classification (NCBI taxonomy): domain Eukaryota; kingdom Metazoa; phylum Chordata; order Testudines; family Trionychidae; genus Rafetus; species Rafetus swinhoei. The sequence continues at coordinate 164,159,229 of CM033424.1, forward strand.
GTAATCTAGAGAGTGGATTTTAGGAGAATTATAATTTATGGTAAATTTCATGTGACTTTTGGGAAATACAAACATAAGAACATAAGAACGGCCGTACTGGGTCAGACCAAAGGTCCATCTAGCCCAGTAGCCTGTCTACCGACAGTGGCCAGCACCAGGTGCCCCAGAGAGGGTGGACCGAAGACAATGATCAAGCGATTTGTCTCCTGCCATCCTTCACCAGCCTCTGACAAACAGAGGCCAGGGACACCATTTCTATCCCCTGGCTAATAGCCTTTTATGGACCTAACCTCCATGAAATTATCTAGCTTCTCTTTAAACTCTGTTATAGTCCTAGCCTTCACAGCCTCCTCTGGCAAGGAGTTCCACAGGTTGACTACACACTGTGTAGTTAAAAAAAAACAATTTTTGAAATATTAAATATTATGACCCCATGAATCATAATAGCCCTTGATTAAATAAAGTAAGTTTGGAAACTATTCCATTTTTTTTCCTATTTCAGTAGCTTTAGAAAATAATTTGTAGTGAGGATACAATAGTATCATGCAAATTACAGGAATAGCAATTGTGTTCTTGTACCATTTTTACAAAAATTTTCAAGTATCATTAGAAAAGATAGCCGAGAAACGAATATACTAAACAAGTCTTTTATTTTCTCTTTCTTTCCTGTGCATACGTGTGAGGGTGTGCATGAAATGACACTTTACCTTTAATATGTACTGAAACTTTATGTAATTTTCCTTGGCTTCAGTACAAAGGCTGATCAATCTTTTTTAATTAAGAAGAAAATAATGCGATTGACAATATTTATATTTCCCAGGGCAAATCAAAAATACATTTTAAACTTAGCCAATAACTTCTTTTTTGTGCATTCTTCCCCTCACTGGAAAGTCTGATTATTTTGCTAGTAGACTCGCACTGATTAATTATTAGGAAATATATTGATTTCAAAGTTTTGTTCATGGCCATTTTATTATTTAGCTACTAAGGCGCATCTTTTTTTAGGAAAGGTAATTCCATCTTAGATGTGTCTGGCTGAAGCATCTTCTTCCACTTACTAACCTATCAAACTGCTGTGAGCATCACCAAGCAAACATAACATGTTGTGAGCTGGCCAGTTGAAAAATTCCACTGTGCAAGGGACCTCAATCAATGGAAAGCCAGCAGAGACCTGCACTGGTATAACAGAATGGGGACAGGTTGGTGAGGGCTGAAGTAGGGGTTGGCCTGGGAGAACATAGCTTTCCTAAGGTCCTTCCTTAGTATAGGGTCCCTGAGTATCCTTGCAGCTGCAGCTTGTACCAGAAACAGGCAGCTTGAGATCATGGAGCTGAAGAGAACTCCCTAGCTGTCCCTCTCTTTCACTGGGTCTTTCTTCTGCTATGTGTCTCTGCTTTGGGTATTTCTATAGTCCTTCTTCATATTGATATCATGGTAGCACCTAGCTGAGATCAGGAGCCTATGTGCAAGACACGACATAAATGTTGGAAGAGGCAGTCCCAGAGCTATAGAGCTGTTATAGACCTACGATACTTTCTGGATCATGGTGAAATGTAGATAGTTCTGCTGTGACATATGTGAACCATTTTCCTTTCTGATGAAGCTCATTAAGGTGAAGCTTTACACAAGACATTTGATAAGAAGTAAAGTAGTTTGTTAGCCTCTTATTTCAACCAGCAGATACTATACTGTTGAATTCAAGCATTAACTGAAGCAGCTAACTGGCATTTCCATAGCTATCTCTACTCCAGAAATCAGGGCACAAGATCAAGAGTCACACATCAACCTCAGACTGCAAAAGAACTGTTTAAGGTTACTGAGGGTATGTCTACACAGCAACATTATTTCAAAATAACTTTGTCCGCATCTACACAGCAGGCAGTTATTTCAAAATAATGTCGAAATACTGTCAAGCTGGAGAACTTCTTACTCTGACTCCTGTAACCCTCATTGTATGAGGAGTAAAGGAAGTCAGAGGAAGAGTGCTTTATTTCAAAATAAGTGCTGTGTAGACACTCTCAATTTCAAAATAAACTACTTCGAAATAAGCTTGGCAATTGACGTAGCTCAGTTTGCATAGATTATTTCGAGTTAAGCCATGCTTTGTCAATACACCCTGAGTGTGTCAAGTACAAATACTCTGGTGCTGGTAGGTAGGGAACTGGCATTCAGAGAGAACAGTTTAAAAGGACTGTATGGACTCCTTGAAAGTAATGGTCATTGGCTAGATCAGGGTCAGCAGCCTATGGCACGCAGGTCACAAGTGGTACGTGAGCTGATTTTGATTGGCACATGAGGCGGGAGCTCGGTTCCACCCCTTCTCCGCCATGCAGCCGGGAGCCTACACCAGTGTTCCCTTAACGTGCGTGCTTATGCGGCGATGCACAAAAAATTCTAATCTAAGCTCACCCACCTCCGCAGCAGCACTCACTTCCTCCTGCTCCTGGAAGGTGAGTGTTGTGGCTGCTCCTGCTGGCAAGTATGGCGACAGTGATGGCAACGGCCTGGGGCAGCATTGGGGTGGGGGCAGCTGCTCAGGCAGCCGCTCTGGTGGCCAGAGCCATGTTGGGGGCCAGCTGCCACTGGGGCTGAGGCCACATTGTGGGGTGGCTGCCACCGGCGTTTCAGGCCTAGGACACATACCAGGCAAGCGAGTTGCTGCCGCAGCACGTTGAAGCTGTGGCCGTGTGGGTTGGGGACTGGGGGGTGTTGAAGCTGTGGCCAGGTAGGTTGCTGTCAGGGGGCGTTGGAGCTGCAGCCAGGCGGTTTGGAGACTGGGGAGTGTTGAAGCCACTGGCCGGCCTGTTAGGAACTGGGATTGGCCCGGGGCCACGTTGGGGGGTTGCTGCTCAGGTGGCCACTCTGGCACCCAGGGCCATGTTGGGGGCCAGCTGCTGCTGAGGCTGAGGCCGCATTGTGGGGCAGCTGCCACTGGTGTTTCGGGCCTAGGACACGCGGCAGGTGGGTGGGTTGCTGCTGCAGCACATTGAAGCTGTGGCCAGGTGGCTTGCGGACTAGGGGGGGTGTTAGAGCTGCAGCTGAGGGCGGGGTAGGGTTGAAGCCACAGGTGGGTGGGCAGGTTGGAGATTGGGATGGGCCCGCAGCCACATTGGGGGGTGGCTGCTCTGGGATGCTGTAGGTTGCCAAACCCTGACTCAGAGGCTTGTGTGCTGCTTAAAGTATCAATCTACGAGCCCGATATCGAAGAACTTAGCAAGGCTAAGGATCACACTAAATGGTAAGATCTGCATCTTAATGTATTTATTAATGAAACTGCTGTAAGTAGGACTATTATTGACTTTAAAAAGCAACACCGGCACACTGACCAGTAAATAGAAGTGAATTGCGGCACACCACTTCTGAAAAGTTGCTGACCCCTGGGCTAGATCATGGTAAGCATGTTTCCTGTATCTAGGAAAACCAAAATTGTCAACTCTGGACAAGTCCCACCTACTCTCACGTATCTTGTCTAATGTCTCGCTCTAGTACAAAGAGGAAATGAGAATATATTGACATATGCCCATTGAGAACTACACTATGTTCAAGGCAGGGGAGAATTAGGCTCCTTATGAGTTTTGTGGTGCTTACCAGTTGTGTAGGGGCATTTCGTAGGGAATAATTAATTATTCAGATAGTCCCATACTCTATACACAATTAGACTCCTATGCAGTTTGAATTTCCTAAGGAATGGACCTTTCAGTACAGAAACTGGGAAAGCGAGGGAAAGACAACATCCTCTGAGACCCATCCCTACAATTGCAAATGCTCTGTGTTAATCAAAAATTTCTCTGTCACTATAATATTGAGGATGGAAGAAAGTGGGAGCATTTATTCATTCTGATTCAGCACGTTATTTAAACATGACTCATTTCTAGCATGTGAGTAGTGCCGTTAAAGTCGGTGAGACTATTCACATACTTAGTTGGATGCACTCTTAAGTAAATTGTTGAACTAGAGCCAAACTACTTAACTCCATTCCCACCCCATCTTCTTCATCTGTGTGTCAAGCAAATGTAGAACTTTAAAAAATTAATTAAATCGAAAAGGAGCTTTTTCTCTATGCAGGCTTCCCAAAATGCTCTCAGTCCTAAGTCATAGCAAGTACATTCACTGTCCTATCTATCACCGCTAGCTTATTCCAGGAGGAGCAGTATTTCAGTGTTGGCAGCAGTGCTAAATTGGCTGCTGTCTGCTTACGCTTCCAGTTTCTGTCCAAACGACTGCAAGCAGTTCTTAGAGGAGCTGATCTTTATTTGAGGTGGGGGTCAGGTATTAAACATTCCATTTGAATGAGAGCTTGACTCAGACTGGTACTTATGGAAATCAAGACCCAACTTTAGAAATGAATGTTGCAGTTTTGACCACCTCTAATTTATACAGCACCTATCACTGCAAGGAAACTCAAAATCCTCCTACAGCACTGCTAAGCCCTTTATGTTAGGGTATGTCTACACTACAGCGTTATTTCAAAATATCTTATTTCGAAATAACGCGTCTACACACAAAATGCATTTCAAAATAGCTTTTTGCTATTTCGAAATAGTGCATCCACACTGACACGACACTGAATCGCATTTAAGGCCAGCCGGAACTGGTTCCAGCAGGGTATCAGGTCAGAAGTTACCTTGTGGCCAGGGCAGCCAGCAGGGCACCATGGGAAGGGCTGGAGGCCCCCTATTTCGAAATAAGCATCTACACAGCACTTATTTCAAAATAGAAATTTCAAAATTGGTGCTATTCCTCATGGAATGAGGTTTACCAATTTTGAAATAAGCCCTCTGCTATTTCGAATTTATTTTGAAATAGCAGTTGGCTTGTGTAGACGCTAGGAAAATTATTTCAAAATAACGGGTGTTATTTCAGAATAACTTTGCTGTGTAGACATACCCTTAGAGAGTAGCCAATAAGCACTACATACAACACTGGTATGGACAAATGAAGAAAAAGGAATTGTTAGCAAAGAAAAGTGGGATAAACTTCTTACAAAAGTGCAAAAGGGAGAGTTCAGGACTTGGATTTTAACCATCTCAATCAAGATTCTCTTCTTTGTGCAAGAGAGCTATTGTTGTATTGAGTCAGTACAACTCTTCCATAACAATTGGCAAAAGCCTCACCTTTCTAGTGCTGCCCACTTTTGGCCAAGAAAGAGAAGTTAGCAGTCACCTTCTTCGGTAGCAAACCTCCTCTGAGCAGATTTTCTATCATCAGGGTCCCTTGGCCAGCGTCTGTGACAATAGAAACATGTACAGGCTCTGTAGTGAATCTGAAAGACCCAAAGGAATTAAATTGCATGGAAGTTAATTTATCTATCTTAGGAAAAGGAAGGGCTTATTTATTCCTGCTGGGATCAGAATTGTAATACAGAGGAGTATGGCTAACAAATGCATCCCTGCTTTAATTCCATTTATTCCAGCGCAGTTAGCACCACAGATGAATTAGGCCCTACATATTTCAAACCTGAACTTAAAAACAATGAACCACTGTGAAGAGGGAAAATCTCAGCCCTTGGCTCCAGCCAGATCCCAAATGTCTGCACTGCTATTTTTAGACTGTAAGCCTGAATCAATTGACCTAAGCTCAGAGACTTGATGCTGTTGATTTTTTTTATCATATAGATGTACCCTAGCGTATCATTAAATGAGGTACTATCTGAGGCTGTAGTCTGCTTCCCTGTATATGTACCATCAGCTCTTGCTCGAATTAACCCTTTGTTTTCATCCAGCAAACCACACAATAACAACCAAACAGATTAAACTTTATATTCATAAAATATTACAGCAGCTCCCATGTCCTTTGCAGGGGACAAGCAGCATAGGAATTAAAGATTCAGATAATATTAGTTTGGGAGCAGTTAGTAACATCAACAACCACAGAGAAATAATATAAGTGACCTAGAACGGGTAAGGACAGAAAACAGCACCCACTCGAGATGAAAAACGCCAGCTAATAATTTGTCTGCACGCAGTCAACAAGTATACAGAAGGAACTATGCAGGATGGCTCAGGAGTGGGAGAAAATAGATGAAGTTAAGAAAGGAAAAATGTAGGCTGAATAGCAGGAAGATAATGAGATCTATAGGCCATTCCAAAGGAATGGGATAAGCCCCATCACTAGAAAGGTTGAAAACATTGTAAAATGTATTGTAGGAAATACTGAAAGAGGAAGCGACTAGCCCATAAGTTCTCATGGGGAACATAGGCAGGTTGCAGGGGATCACACCCATGCACTCTTTCCTTATGGCTTGCTGAAAGAAGAGCACTAAACCCCTTTTTCTGTTGTAAGTGGCATCTCAGCCAGGAAAATGTTGGGAGTCATGGAATTAGAAGATCCTGACAGGTCTCTTTCATTTTTTTAATTTCTCATTATAATTAATATCAACAAGAGGGAAGAAACAAGTTAAAGAATATTTAGATAGCTTCAGGTCAGCAGGACCTGATTAAATTCCTCCCAGGTGACTCAAACTACCTGCCTTCCCCTTCAAATGCAGGCTGATAAGCACTCCTGGTTATTTATATTGCACACACAATATATCAGGGTATTTTCTCTAACTGGGTGGTTATTGTTTCCTTCTTCAAAGTTCAACACAGTATAGAAGGAGTTGGATGGAAGTCCCTGGTGGTTTGCTGGGGCAGCTTTTTATACCGTGTGCTTTCCTCTTTGGGTTCCCTGGCTGGTCAGCTAATTACCTCATTAGCTCAGCAGGCTCCCAACAGGTATAAGTGATCCCCTCTAGCCTTCCACCCCCAATCAAGCTCTCTCCTATTATCCTCCCTGTGTCCTGGGTGATCTAAGGGTGTGTCTAGACTACAGGGTTTTGTCGACAAAAGTGGCCTTTTGTCAACAAAACTATACCTGCACCTACACTACCGCCGAGTTCTGTCGACATAACGTCCACAGAACTCGGCAGTTTTGTCGACGGCGGTAAGCCTCATACTACGAGGAATAACGCCTTTTGTTGACAGAGTTCTGTCGACAGAAGGAGTTATTGCATCTACACTGTCCTTTGCATCTACACTCTTATGTCGACAAAGCGGCTTGCTTTGTCGACAGAACTGGATGTAGTCTAGATGCTGTTTGTCGACAGAAGCTTTGTCGACAGTATCTGTCGACAAAGCCTCTGTCGACAAAAGCCTGTAGTCTAGACGTACCCTATGAGACCAGAATACTAGCCTCCAAAGGGTTCTTTTTATATCTACTAACAGCATACTGAAGCAATTATCTTTGAGAACTCATGGATGATAGGTGAGTTCTCAGAGGTACATTTATGTTCTGGTTTATGCTGAAGTCAAAAAACTTTGAAGGTTGGGGCTCACCAATGAACTCTCAGGCCACCTGCTAGTTTAAAAGATTTTAATTCTTTTTGGTCTGCTTATACTTGAGCAAGATTCAACAGCTGCATAGGGGCTGTACTGGGAGTGTGGAAAGAAAAAGTACAACAGCATTTTCAGCCACAAACCTTTCCCTTGACCATAACCCCTAGATCATTGTCTCTGAGGAAATGGATTCCCCCCCAAATCAAAATAATCCTCAGTAGTGTGGTTAACCAACTATGCATTCTATTAGAGGTGAATATGCAAATGAGTTATGGTAGTAGGATGTGGTTGAATCAAAAGAAATCAGTGAGGGCCATATGTGCTGATAGTACCTGAGAGGAGTCAGCCAACTTTACACCAATATGACTCCACTGAGAAGAATCAGGACAGAGCACCTTCACTGGTTGAGGTGAGATCAGAATCAGGTGCCAAGTGTGGTAGAAGACTGCGTCTTCTATGGCTAAATGAAAGCTAGTTAAATAGTTCCACAGGCACTCGTTTTTTATATCATGGAGGTTGATAGGCAGGATTCCTAGGTGTCTTGTAGGATGAGATGTTCTCTCTCCACTGAGAGATAACAAAAAATAATATTGGATGCAAAAACTATGAGACAGATGCTTGGATAATATACATTGGAGTGTTTGCATTGACTTTGATAGAGCTTCACAGGTTTTCCCCACCATGGCTATGTCTACACTGGCGGGTTCTTGCGCAAGAACCCACAGAGTGTCCACACTGCCTGCCCGCTCTTGCGCAATAAGATTTATAGTACGGCGTCGGAAGACAGGGCTTCTTGCACAAGAGCTACGCTCTTTTCTAAAAAGTGTAAGCCCTCTTGCACAAGAGCTCTTACACAAGAAGGCAATGTGGATGCATGGCAAGGATTTCTTGTGCAAGAAAGCCCTGTGGATAAAATGGCCATCGGAGCTTTCTTGCACAAGAGAGCATCCACACTGCCATGGGATGCTCTGGCGCAAAGCACATGTGGACCTGTTCTTGAGCAAGAGTTCTTGCACAAGAACCCTTGCACAAGATGTTCTTGCACAAGAACCCACCAGTGTAGACATAGCCCTTGTGTCCTGCCCTAATATTAATAAATTGAACATTGTCAAACTGTTGAATTTTTTCCAAAAGGCTTTGATTTGATTTCATGCTCTCAGATTTCATTTTTCATTGAAAGATAATAAAGTGGTGGGTTTTCCATGGCAGAGTTCACATTTTAGTATTGGGATTAGGAAGCACAGTTGCTCAAAATGGGCTCACTTTCATTCAAACTTTTGCCCGGTTTTTTTCTAGTGAAAACTTCCACAAAATGTTTTAAAAAGCAATTCAGTTCAACGGGCTTCTCATATTTGTGAAGAAATTCAAAAATATTAATTAGTTTTGCCTGTTTGCAGTGAATAGTTTAGATACCTCTACTTTTATTGACTTTTAAGCCTCTGTGTTTAATCTTTTAAAATAAAAAGTGAGGCACTGCAATCCAGCTAAATCAACCCTGAGCTTCTCCAGGGGAATAGGTCTGAAATACTGCTTATTTAGCAGCTTGCTTCAAAACTTGAAGCAACTACAATCGTAAATAAGGATAAAATGTCAATGCCTATTTTAAGCTAATTGGTGATGCCACTTTGAAAGCAGTTTCTAGCTTTTGGGGCTTTAGGACTAAAATATTCCTTCTTTCTGTGTGGGAGCATAATAGGTATGGGAAGCTGTCCTCCTCCTGATGGCATAAGGAGCTGGTGATTGGCTGTTAGAAAACAAAAGCCAGATACTCAGCTGGAGTAAATTGGTGTAGTTCCACTGAAATCCAGAAAGCTAGCAATTTATTCTATCTGAGAATTTACCTCTGAAATTAAATATAATTTAGAGTAGGACTGAGAGGCAAGTTAAATTCTGGTACCTTTGTATTCATATTTGTTCTTCTTTTTCACTTGAAAGCAGAGGGAAAACTGCTAAGTCTAGAAGGTGATAACATAAAATATATTCGTTCCAGAAGATCCTTCCGAGTCTCTCATAAGCTATGTCTAAACTGCCGCTTTTTTCAGCAAAAGGTATACAAATTGTGTTCTGCAATTTGTGTACCTTTTTCCGATAGTTTTGTCGGAAGAGGCTTTTCTGAAATGTGGCCCGTCTATACTGAGCCAAATTTTGGAAAAACCTCCTCTTTCAGAAGAGCCCTTCCTCCTCATGGCACAAGGAAGACAGGGCTTCTGAAAGAGCATATCTGCTCTTCTGCAAAAAATGTAGGAAGAGCAGATGCATTCCCTGGATGCTGCTGAGTTTTTCCGGGATACCTCTGGTATCCCGGAAAAACTGCATAGTCTAGACATAGCCATAGAATCAGAGGGTTGGAAGAGACCTCAGGAGGTCATCAAGTCCAACCCCCCTGCCCAAAGCAGGACCAACCCCAACTAAATCATTCTAGCCAGGGCTTTGTCAAGCTGGGACTTAAAAACCTCTAGAAATGGAGAATCCATCACCTCCCTAGGTAACCCATTCCAGTGCTTCACCAGCCTCCTAGTAAAATAGTTTTTCCTAATGTTCAACCTAGACTTCCCCCAGCTCTCCTTAGGAGCTGTGACAGATCTGTAATTTCCTGTACTATTTTGGGATATTGTACTGTATTATGTTTATCATTGTGGGCCAGGGATTGTATGTAGTATCATGGAGAGGGTGATCCCAGCACCTGCAGGAATTAAGAATAGTGAAGGGGGATTAGGCAAATTTCCTCAGTTTGTAACGCTTCCAGAGAGCTACCACCCCTGTGGAGCCTCACATTTATCCTCACACACAACTATTTCAGATTTGGTGACAATATATACCTCCAGACCAGTGGCACTGCTATGGGCACCCGCATGGCCCCACAATACGCCAACATTTTTATGGCTGACCTGGAACAACGCTTCCTCAGCTCTCATCCACTTACGCCCCTTCTCTACCTACGCTACATCGATGACATCTTCATCATCTGGACCCATGGGAAGGAGACTCTGGAAGAATTTCACCACGATTTCAACAGCTTCCACCCCACCATCAACCTCAGCATGGACCAGTCTACACGGGAGGTCCATTTCCTGGACACCATGGTGCAAATAAGTGACGGTCACATCAATACCACCCTATACTGAAAGCCTACCGACCGCTATGCTTACCTGCATGCCTCCAGCTTCCATCCCAGACACACCACACGATCCATTGTTTACAGCCAAGCACTGAGGTACAACCGCATATGCTCCAACCCCTCAGACAGAGACCTACACCTACAAGATCTTCAACAAGCATTCTGTAAACTATGATACCCACACGAGGAAGTGAGGAGACAGATTGACAGAGCCAGATGTGTACCCAGAAGCCTCCTGCTACGGGACAAGCCCAAGAAAGAAACCAACAGAACACCACTGGCCATCACCTACAGTCCTCAGCTAAAACCTCTCCAACACATCATTAGTGATCTACAACCCATCCTGGACAATGATCCTCGCTTTCACAGGCCTTGGGAGGCAGGCCAGTCCTTGCCCACAGACAACCCACCAACCTGAAGCATATTCTCACCAGCAACTACACACCCATAATAACTCTAACTCAGGAACCAATCCATGCAACAAACCTCGGTGCCAACTCTGCCCACATATATACACCAGCAACACCATCACAGGACCTAACCAGATCAGCCATACTGTCACTGGTTCATTCTCCTGCACATCTACTAACGTAGTATATGCCATCATGTGCCAACAATGCCCCACTGCTATATACATCGGCCAAACTGGACAGTCCCTACGTAAAAGAATCAATGGACACAAATCAGATATTAGGAATGGCAACATACAAAAACCTGTAGGGGAACACTTCAATCTCCCTGGACACACAATTGCAGATCCAAAGGTAGCCATCCTGCATCAAAAAAACTTCAGGACCAGACTACAAAGAGAAACTGCTGAGCTACAGTTCATCTTCAAGTTTGACACAATTAACTCAGGATTAAACAAAGACTGTGAATGGCTTGCTAACTACAAAAGCAGCTTCTCCTCTCTTGGAATTCACACCTCCAGATCAGCTACTAGAAGTGGGCCTCATCCTCCTGATTGGCTCCACTTCGTCATCTCCAGCCTGATTCTGGCCTGCATATTTATACCTGCCTCTGGAAATTTCCACTACATGCATCTGTCGAAGTGGGTCTTTGCCCACGAAAGCTTATGCTCCTACACTTCAGTTAGTCTATAAGGTGCCACAGGACTCCTCGCCGCTTTTGCACATTCAAACTAGATTCTCCAGTGACCAACAAAGAAAGGACTAAGCGCTTCCAGAGGTAGTCGAGTTAGTCAGTAACTGGAAAAACTTAAAAAATGAATAGTCTTGCAGCACCTTAAAGACTAACAAAACATGTGGATGATATCTTGAGCTTTCATGGGTACAACCCACTTCTTCAGATGAATCTGAATTCTTCATCTGAAGAAGTGGGTTATGCCCACGAAAGCTCACGATGCCATCTACATGTTTTGTTAGTCTTTAAGGTGCTGTTAGACTATTTGTTGTTAAAGAAAGGACTGTTTGTTAAATAGCCTGAGGTAAAACTGACACAGGGCTTTCTTTCTGGTCTAGCAAATGGACTAGAGCTTCTGTCTAAAGGGGGACCCCAATCCTTCCTGGAAAATGACCTCCTGCTGAAGTCCTATATGGTTGGTAAGGTCCTAAGACTGATGCTATCCAAAGGTTTTAGGAACGTCTATTGTTTCTGTGTTTTCTCTATAATGCTTTACTCCTAATAATAAATCTGCGTGCTTAAAAAGAACTGTGTGGTAACTTATATCTGCTCATAAGCCTTTATAGAGAAAGCAAAATGCAGACACTTACCTTTTACTGTGTACTATGTCTTTCTGGGAATATTGCAGGAAACTGAGGTTTGTAAAAATCCTGGTCAGGAGAAGAAATATGCCAGAGACGAGACAGTTGAAGAGCCAGAAGCCAACAATAGGTGCTTCTCCAAGGGGAATGTAGGTGCAATTGTCCTGGGCTGTGAAAGGGGCTGTCCTCTGGGTCCATGGAGCCTGCAGTCATGGGCTCATTAATACTTGAGATACCCCCAGTGAAAATGCTCTAACTGCTTTCAGTTGTTTTAAGAAGACATGTACAGTATAGCCATTTCTCATGAGAAAGAGAGTCTTCAATTGCTAGAGCTGAAAGCCTGCCTCTGTGATGTTTCCTAAAAATCATTGGTTTCTCACAGATACTCTCCTGAATGGAACAAAATGTTAGGGCACACCATTTTGCAGGCATGATACAGAAGCATTAAGGGCCTTTTCAATCCTAATTTTAAGATCTATATCACAGAAATTGTGGACTAGAAATAAGACCTATATTTTTAACAGTGAATATAATTAACTACCAGAAAAATTTACCAAGGATTATGGCAGATTCTCTAGCACTGGGAATTTTTTTAATATAGATTGGATATTTTTTCTGAAAGATATGCCTTGTTTTAAATGGAAATTAATGTGGGGAAGTCCTATGGCCTGTGTTATACAGGAGGTCAGATTAAATAGCCACAGTGGTCCTTTCTGGCTTTATAATCCATGAAATCTATGAATAAACTAACATGGAGTTCTTAATCAAATTCAACTGTGGCCATGTTGATTGTGTTCAGCAGTGAGACAAAGACACAGTACACTATTCACTCAACATAACCAGTAGTTAGCCCCAAAGGCAGCTTCACGGTTGATAGCGTAATCAGCAATGGAGTCAGCCAAACAGTTTACAGCAGAATCGGCTATGCTGTCAGAAATTGGAAAGATCTATTCCAGAGAGCTTGGCCTAATGGTGTGCAATCTGCCAACGTATCTCATGTGTAGCCACAGCTGTTAACACTGCTATTTAATAGGATACAACAGAAGGAGGAGGAAGCATCATCAAATCACTACTTCTGCTCACATCGGTGTCATTTTTTTAAAAAATTTGCATTGCATTGACAAAATCTAGGCTGTTAACAGTAGAGACTACAGCATACAGCATATGAGGAACTTTATGCTTTAATCGTGTTGGGTGTGATAGGCTATTTGTAACCTGGTCTCTGGAGTGGTCAGCCAGGATCTGAACTATAGACCTATGTACTATACATACTTATTCAATGAAGGGCATGTGACTGGATGCCTATTTCAGTAAAGCATCTGTAACAAAATGCTCTAGAAACAAAGATTTTAAATGTAATATTTCTTAAATAGAATATGTTTTTGCTTCAGATGACACAGTAAGTTGATACATGTTGATAGAGCTACTGCCACTTTTTTCTCCAATTCCAGTCCCCTAAATTTCAGTGTGGCTATGGGTGAACTCCACAAAGGCTGTGTGTGTTACCACAGAATAACTGGTGTGTATGGTCTGTCTGGGTGACAGGCACTACTAAGCCCCTGTAGTTTTATCACATGTTGAATTAGGCAAGGTCAGTCATGTGTGCAGGCATAGCGTTGACCTCATTTAGCTACCTTATGGTATATACTAAAGGTTCTTTCTCTGCACCGTTTTATAGCAAGATTGCTAATCCACGTTTGGCAGTGACTACATATCATAAGAATTAAATGTGGAGTTGAATTGGTTAGGCTAGAGGGATATAGGAGTAAACATTCTGGTATGAAACATTAGGACAAATTAAATCCACGTATTAAAATAATGTAGGCAAACCGAGACTCGCTGAGGCCCAACTTTACTATGCCTCATGTCCATTTATCCAGGGACCCAAAAAAATTATCCCTCCCCACCAACTGTGGAAAACTACAGGCTTTTTACTTGCTGTGTTTAAGAACATTGGGACAAACATCTTGCTGTCACTGCTGACACAGGTTATACTATAAGCATTTTTAACTCACATGGAGGCAGTAACGTCCCCATTGAACCCTATTCATACTCTTCCAGCAGAAAAACAGTGCTTAAATACCTACTACATCTTTGTCACAAGCGAATATGGATTAATAGACATCATAGGCCATGTTATGCCCTGATTTACGTTGGCTGCAACAACCCCACTAACTTTAATAGAGCTGCAAGGGGAATGAACATGTATAAAATACAAATGATGACAATCTGTGGGATCAGCTAGCTGAAACTTCACAACGAAAACTGTATCCTTTTCTTCAGTTATCATAATGACAACAATGGGCCTCATTTTCCTAATTTACTTGCTTTTTTTTTATAATTGTAACTTTATTACTACATCGACACATATGGCTTTACTATGGCTTTACACTGGTGTAACTAAAAGGACAGCCAGAACTAGTTTCTGGACCAAACACAAACAAATATCACCATAAAAACGTTGAATTTCTCTTTGTGCTGGATTTCAAAGGAAATGTTTTTTCCCCATCCATGGCTTTCATAACTAGTATCTTATGGGCCCACCTTTCAGCATCAGTTCTGAGAAGATGTACAGCAGAGCTGAGGAAGTGATTATTCATTCATGTAAATTCAAAAGTGTTTTTTTTCCTTTTTTAATAAGTTGTATATGCTTCCCTTTTACATTCATTTTTGGGAAACATTTGCACAATCAACGATTACTAGCTCTAATGTGCTTAAAAAGTGGAGTTTTAAGCTCAAACATATGGATTTTATAGGAAGACTCCAAAATCAGGCTGCAAACACACCTTTGCTTGCCTAGGACAGTCTGAGTTCAAGTTGTACCTCCCTGATCCAGCATCTTTGGGACCTGACTGGTCACATACCAAAGAATTTGCCAGACCAAGGGAGGTCAATGCCAGCCCCTCTGCTGTCACTGGCTGACATGCTCCTGGCCTTCAGCAATAGGGCTCCACAGTCACCCTGTCACTTCCTCCAAGCAATGCCTACCCCCTCCCATGCTACTCTTGGCCATTGCCAGCCCCTCTGCTGCCATCAGCTGCGGGGATTTGCACTGGCAGAGGCAGAGGGGCCACCATTGACTGAGTGGGAGGACTGGTCAATCATGAGAAGAGGGAGAGTGAAGCCCCAAGAGCTCAGCCCCCACAGGAGAACACTGCATCCCAGCCCCCACCACCAGCTATGGGGTGACACTCTTGACCCCACAAAGCTCTACAAAGCACTTGCCTATTCCCCCAAGCATTTCCCGGACCTGCCTCTGCTCCTCCCTCTGACCTTCCACCCTGAGCTTGTGGCACAGTGGAAGCTCTTGGAGGGTAGGGGAGCAGTTTTCCTCATGAATGTTCCTGCCTGGGAACACCCACGGGAATGCCAAACCACAGATTGTGGCAGACTATAGATGTCCAGACCATAGAGGTTGAACCTATACACAAGTTCAAATCAATGTGATTGCTTAAGTGCTGAACATTAAGCACATATGTAAGTGTTTCCAGAATTGGAACCTTAATCTGAGAACTTTCCTGTCCATGAGCAAAAATTACAGAAGCAGGAAAGGAAACACAAATTCAACAAATAAATGACCTCCTGTGAATTATTCATTAAATTTTGTTCTATAGTTTTGTCAGTAACAAAAGAACTAATTGAAGCTGTGACTGAAGCTTGACAATTCAGAGGAACTAGCCATTCCAAGTTTAATATACTCATTTATTTCCATTAAAAGTTTGTCATTAATGGAGGAGAAAATTTTGTATTTATTCACATCTATGGAAGGGCGGTAAGGCATTCAGTTATGAGATAGTGTTATCTGGCATATGTACGGGGAGAAACCAGAACTTCCCAAGTTTTAATATCACCTCTACCACTGACTCGTTATGTGGTCTTGCACGGAGAATTTAGGTGACTTGTTCATCAGATGTCCCTTCTATACAATGAGAATAATAAATTTTAAGTCATGAGGGAATTGTGAAGATGTATTTAATATTTTAGTAGACTTTCTAATATAATTTCCAACCTTTCCTTCCTTTTTTGCTTTTTCCACATCAATGCTTAGTATAAAATGAATTATTATCTGTATTACCACAGTGTCCAGAGAACTTAACTGATATCAGGGCCTCACCATATCTCTACATTGGAGCAAGAGATATAATTTCCAGCTTGGATGGGTGTGTTAATCAAGATGGGGTATAAAAATAGAAGCCGTGCCATGGCACTGCAAGTGGCAGGACGGGCTAGACACCCAAGTGTGATCCTACTCTGGCAAGTAGCCTGGCTCACTGCTCATGTGCCCAAAGTGACACTCCTATTTTTAGCATGCTTTTTTGAGCAGTACTAGCATGGACATCTCCACCAGGCTGGCTATTACACCTCTAACACCAGGGTAAACAGGAGCGATACTCCTAGCCATTTTTACATTGCAAGAATTGAGGCACAGCCCCAGAACTGAGTATTTAGGTGCATAACTCCTCTTGATTTCAATGTGAGTTAGGTGCCTAAATACCTTTGGTCTGGCTCTTAGTGCCTTATCTATTCAGAAGGTTTGTAGCACGGTGAAGACTGAACCCAGGTCTTCTGAGTTTCAGAAAAGGGCCTTGTATCAGAGGAGTAGCTGTGTTAAAACAAAGAAGAGTCCTGTGGCATCTTAGGGAACATCTAGACAGCCGGGCTATTTTGGGATACTGGAGATATCCTGAAATAACTACCCAGTGTCTTTTAAACACATCAGTTATTTCAAAATATTTTTAAAATAACTGGCACGCTATTTCGGCATCCCTGTAACTCTTGTTCTATGAGGGTTAAAGGATGTCTCAAAATAGCATGTTATTTCAAAATTTGGCTGTGTGTAGATATGCTAAATTTTGAAATAATGTATTTCAAAATACAACTGAAATAAGATACGCAATTTGCATAGCACAAATTGTGTATCTAATTCTTACTATTTTTGTAGTGCAAATTGCATATCTTATTTTGAATTTAGGGTGCTGTGTAGATGCACTCATAAAGACTACCAGATTTATTTATAAGCCTTCATGGGCAAAAAACCCAATTCATCAGATATAGTACCTCAGGCTATGTCTACACTGCAACACTATTTTGGGATACCGGAGTATCCCGAAATAGCTATCCCACATCTTCACAGCAAGCCCGTTATTTTGGGCTTGTTATTCCAGTGTCCCTGTAAACCTCATTCTATGAGGAGTAAGGGACATTTCAGAATAGAGATTTATTTCAAAATTTGAAGCTGTGTAGACAGTGCCAAATGACAAAATAAGCTATGCAATTTGCATAGTGCAAATGTGTATCTTATTTCGAGTTATGGTTCAGCATAGAAGCATCCTTATTCACAAGGCTCTCCTTTCCTTTCTTGACAGCAATTTTAAGTTGTTCACCACCTCTCCAAAAATATATATAACGCAAATAGTTTTTAATATTTTTTTAAAAGCTTTGGGTTGAGATCTGACTTAAGGAATTGAAGGGTTTAAGGAACCTGAACCTTGAGAGGTTTGCAAACCACTGTGAGTGAAATCTTATTCGCAATTGGGAATTAAGCCTCTAATACATTTTATATTTATCCACTATAAGAAGAGAAAGAGAAGTAAATAACTAGGAAGAATGCTTGCAAGGGAATACGGATTAGGGAGATAATCACAGTCCAAAAAAAGTTATATATTAAATAGTTTCACTGATGAATCCAAACATCAGTTTAACCCTCATCAGAAATAAAAGCTAGAAATCAGAAGAAATATAAAATGCTGTTCTTTGAGAAGATTAAGAAAAATAGTACTTTAAAAAAGAAAATGTCTTAATTCAAGCCAGATGCTATTGTAATGATTTGATTTTTGTGAAAGCTGTCTCACTGGGCAGAGCTGCACAGACTAAGATGGCAAATATGTGTTGTAACTTTTATCTTCACCTCTTCCCGTTTTTTTAAATTAAAATGTCTTATAATCCTGTAAGAGCTGTCATTTTCAAATTAACATCTCTTTTCATGCAACCACCTCTATATATTTTCCCCAAATTAAACAGCTGCCCATGTGGAAAAACAGCTTATTTTATGTACAATTTTTTATGTTATACAAGTTGACTCATTTTGAATACTCAGCTAAAATATGTTTGATGTTGAAAATGTGTTTTAAATCTTATTAAAAGAAATAGTTCTCATAGTATCTAATTATCCTCACTTCCTTTAGTGAAAATCAGGAGTAACTCAATGGAGTTTCACCAGTTTAAGACCAGTGAAAATAAGAGGAAAATTAGATCTTTGGGCTAGATTCTCAGCTATTGTAAATCGGTAATTCACTTGAACTCAATGGAGCAAAAATGATAGACACCAGCTGAAAATCTGTCCCACAACATGTCAAAAATGAGGTAAGATACATTCCTCTTGAGTTTGTGTTCCGTGCCCTTCCTTTCCTTTTCCTCTGATTCTTAAATTTTTATTCTCCCTTCTGAATATTCTGCTGTGCTTCAACATTCTTAAAGGTTTCAACAGAGATGACTGTTTTATGCCATCAAACGATCTGAAGTGGTGCAGTTAATCTTCACTGATCTCAATGTCTTTTTCTTCACAATATTTCTAAAGATTTCTAGGCAGGAGTAAAGTGTTTCTGGTGAAACAGTTTCTTGTTGTTTCCATGCTTCAAAGTGTTATCCTTTCTATTTTTGTCAAGGCTAAATTTCACAGTATTCTCTATGGAAATGAATTTCAGGACTCTTCCTCTTTTATTCTTTGAAACATTGCTTCTATTTCCATGAGTTTGAAATCCTCAACCAAAGGTATAAGAACAAAGGATTGAGCAAACCAGTTTAGAAACTGCGAGAACTGTCTTAGAGCTCTGATCATGTACTAAACAAAATCTGAACTTCTTTGACAATTCAGATCAGTTTGCTTAAGAAAAGCCTCTAAAAAAGCCCAGGTCAAGATCAGTTTGGCCCTAAACAAGGCATTCTTACATTAGTTGTTATCTTATAAAATCTATGGAAGGACTCAGCAGGTCTACATGCTCTTTTGAAATGCTGTATGTGCTTTGGTTTCTCAGGGGGGGTGTTCCTTTTTTCAGACACTTGAATGCTGATATAAAATGACATTTTAAAACAGCAATCGAGCCAGTAAACCAGAAGAGAGGCTAGACCTGCTGGTGAGACTCTATGCTCCTTGGATCAGGCTGGAGAATGTGCATAGTTAGTGATGTAGTGAAAGATGGGATGAAACACATCATAGAGGAGAAAGAAAATGGGAATCAGAAAATAGCCAGAGAACAGATTATTCTTTGAGGAGAAATAAAGTGGGATCAAAACTTCAGGCAGTTTTTTTTGTTTTGTTTTTTGTTTGTTTGTTTTGTTTTTGAAAGGAGAATCAGATGGCTAATCTTATATTTGGGCTTTTTTTTTTTTTTTTTTTTGAGGATTTTAGACCATGAGAAGATTCTGCAGGAGCATGAGTGTATTGTCAAAAAGGCAAGGCTGTGTGGTTGGAGATAAGGAGCGATGGGTTACAGTAAGGGAAAGGCCAGAAAAGAATCCAGATAAATGCTTCAGAGGGGTAGCCGAGTTAGTCTGTAACTGGAAAAACTTAAAAAAATAACTAATAGTCTAGCAGTACCTTAAAGACTAACAAAACATGTAGATGGTATCTTGAGCTTTTGTGGGTACAACCCGCTTGTTCAGATGAATGGCGTATAAAAAGTCCACATCCAAGAATAAACAGGGGATGGGGGAGGGGAAGCAAGGGGGAAAAATAGTGAATTGGAGTGCTCATTTAGATCTTCTTCATGCTCTCGTTCAGTGGTTTCTAGGAGAACCTTGAAATATAACTTCTCAATCTTCCTTGATGAAGTGGCTGATTGACGTTTAGGGGACAGTTCCATTGCTGCTGTAAATTGGCATTGCTCCATTGACTTGTGCAGAGGATTTGCCCCCAGAAGTCCAACAGGCATTTTTTTTATTAGGGCTGGATGAAGAGTGCAAAAAAAGTCTTTTAGCAAAACGCTGATGAAAAAAGTGTCCCCTATTTTCTTTCAAAACTCAAAAGCCTCTGTTAGAGTTTTTCATGACCAACACCAGCTTCTCAAAATGGCCCCATCTTCTCAGAGTTGTGAGGGATGATGCTCTTATGGAAACAACCCTTCCAAAACCAGAGGAACTCTGAATACTGGTTATGGTGGGTGAAATGGCATAACCTTGGGCAAGGCTGTACACACTTCACACTGGGGACAAGGCCCTCTTATTCCTCTGCATAAGCTTTCCAGATAGTGGGTGGCTGTTTAGGAGGATAGCTGCCTGCAAATGACTGCCATGCCTCACCCTGAACAGGCTTAGAGACTGTGGAAAATTGAAAGAGACCTGGCTCTGCCTCTGCAATCAACCAGCCAGTGCAACTGCACCAACCTATGAAAACTGCATCAGGTATGGAGATGGTGCAAGGTATGTCACCTTTTTGCAGAAGAGGGGATGCAGTGGAAGGCGGATTGTGACTCTCTGAACCCCATACTGTCAGAAAGATCGGAGAGAGGCAGTGTTACCTAATGGATAAGGTTCTGGATAGGGAGAAAGCAAAACTGTGCTCTATTCCCAGTTCTGCCAGTCCTCTACTGCGGTTCTTTATTACTTCATGCCCCTGTTTCCTCTCCCAACCTTTGTTTATCTCCTCCATTTAAGTTTGTCCACTCTCCAAAGCAAGGATGATCTGTCACTCTCTACAGTGCCTGGTACACTGGGTCCCAGATCTCAGCTGAGGTTTCTAATTTCATCTATAATTCCCATGAATTAACTAAGTCACATGAACGGCAGGGAGACCCACCCCCAAATCACCACATTCTGCATTATTTTTGAATATGTGAACTTAATTTTAAAAGTGGAAGATATACTGATATTTGTTTATAGACATATCCACTGTGTTCTTCAACCCATCAACTGAATGACAAGGCAGGATACTGTTCACATAATATATTTTGCTCTTTTATGTTGACAAATGTAATTTTAGTTTAATTATTTAAGGATTTTTAATTATTGAAGTCAGTAATTTATAGTAGTTGAGTAAATTTATTATTGTACAATTTTCTGAAAGTAATGAAGGCTTGGTTATCAGACCTGACTGTAGCTCTCTGCTGTTTAATCTTTTATGAGACGTGAGGTTGGAATGTTAGTTCTTTTTTCCTAAGAGCATAATTGTGTTTGCAAATTACCCAAGTGGGAAATGGTGTGGTTCTGCCATAGGTGACCAGGTAATAAATGCTTTTCACTGAGAAAGGTTAATCAACACATGTAGTTTGCATAATGTTCCCTATGGGCTTGTCTACACTAGCCTTTTTTCTTTAAAATTTCCTTCCCTTGCTTACACTGCCTTTCCAGTTCTACCAATAGAAGTGCTAATGCAAACAGTATTCCCACAGACACTGGTTATCTAACCCTGCTCCAAGGTAGGTTTAGAGAATACAGTGCTATAAACATCAGCTACTCGAATCACATCTATTCAAGAACTCTCTCGAATACTCTACACATGGAGCTGCGGCATTTCTAGCAATAGTGTGAAATTGTGGAGGAAGGAGTGGAACTGGTCGATGATGTCATGGTCGATGATGTCATCTTCTTAGTTTTTTCCCCCCTAACATTTTCCATCTTATGAAGTTCGGCGTAGTCCTTAAAGTGGCCTTATTGTTTAGAAATGAGATTAGCACAGGGGTTCCCAAACTTTTTGACACGGGGACCAGTAAATCCATTCCCGAGCTTTTGGAGGACCAGTAACATTCATTTGCATATTTGCATATTCATTAAGCAAATGATGAATATTCAAATAAGTTGTTTCTGGTCCTCCCAAAGCCCCCAGTGCCAGCGTTAGCAAAGTTTTTGATTTAGTCACCCACAATATTCTTGCCAGCAAGTTAAGGGAATATGGATTGGATAAATGGACTGTAAGATGGATAGAAAGCTGGCTAGATCAGGGTTTCCCAAACTTTTTACTTTAGTTGGAACCCGTTTTTTTTCAGTACTGTTTTTTGCAGCCCAAAAATATAAACGCATATAAAGAAAGAATGAAAAATGAATACATTTTCAGTGTTTCACCCGGCTGCATCCTCCGCCCAGCCTGGGCCAGGGCTTGGGGGACCCGGATCCACACGGGCACTCTAGGAGGCGGGAGCAGGAGAAGATTGGGGGTAGGGTATCTGGCTAGGAGGGAGGGTGCACGGAAGGGTAGGGTTGCCAGGTGTCTGGTTTTGTACCGGACAGTCCAGTATTTGAGGGTTTTGTCTGGGATACAAATTGAGAAGTTACCAGACATATAAAATGTCTGGTATTTTCTAATTAGGTAAGTTTTATTATAATTAGGTGTAACAGTCCTTAGCTGGGAACTGCCTGGCTGGTAGATGTGCTCACGCTGCCTGAGTGTGTCTATCTGCCAGGCAGTTCGCAACTACTGGAGGGAGGGTGTGCGGGGGAAGGGGGGGGGGCAAATGGAATCCCCAGCCAGATTCACTCGTCTGCCAGGGTCTGCATGTGCCCAGGTCAGTCCCACTCCCCCGCCCCTTCTCCCGATCTCCCCGGTCCAGTCCTGCTGCCCCCGTCCAGCCCTGCTTCCAGCGGCCAGTTCCCTGGTCAGCCCCACTCCACCGACGACCCCCGCCACCCCCCGACCAGCCCTGCTGCCTCCATCCAGCCCTGCTTCCGGCAGCTGGGTCTCCCTCCTCCTGATCTCCCCCGTCCAGCCCCCTCGCCCAGCCCTGGTTCCACCGCCTGCCCTCCCCGATCTCCGCGGGACAGCCCCGCTGCCTCCAACCCTGCTTCCGCCGTCTGCCCGGATCTCCGCGGGACAGCCCCGCTGCCCCCAACCTGGCTTCTGCCGGCCACCCGCCTGCCCTGATCTCTGCGGGACAGCCCCGCTACCCCCAACCCTGCTTCCGCCACCCGCCCACCTGGATCTCTGCCAGGCAGCCCCGCTACCCTTAACCCTGCTTCCGCCAGCTGCCCGCCCACCTGCCCTGATCTCCGCAGGACAGCCCCGCTGCCCCCAACCCTGCTTCCCTGCAGCCGGTTCCCCCCCGCCACCTCCTCCCAGCCTGCTCCGCTCTGCCCCGCTCTACTCCCCTCCCGGCAGCCACCAGGCACACTGAGGCCCAGTATTTTTTCCCGCGGCCTGGAACCGGGCCACGGCCCATAGTTTGGGAAACGCTGGATTAGCATTTGAAACAAATCCTCTCATTGTTCTGTACATCCTGTGTTAAGTAATGAATTTAATCACCAATACAGAAAAAACAGACACCATAAATTAAAACTATCACAGAAAGATTTCCTTATTTTTCAATTGCAATCCTATAAAATAGGATTATAAAATACCCAACATTCAATAGAACAAGCTGGCAGGCAGTAATACTATTAGACAGAATCATGCACGTTATGATTTTAATGGAAACATAGTTAGGGACCAGCAGTAAACACAATGGGCCAAAATCATTGCTGGAGAAACTCAATTTTATTCAGTTATGTTACACACAGAATTAATGTGCTTAAAATGCTTTAATGAGAGATGGGCTATGAAGATAAAATATTTACAAGTGACAAATAGAGTTTGTTCTTTCTCTGCAATATTGGGAAATCATCAAATATATTTATTTGGTTAGTAATAATTGCCTTGAGTAGTTGTAACAGCCAACAGGCAGAACTGAACCTAGGACAGTTGGAGCTTAGTCCATGAGCCTTTACCACATGAGCTAAAAGCCAGTCGGCTATTAGCTAAGGCTTTAAAGCAGACTCATTCTCTCTCTAAGTGGTCTCAGTACTACTAGATGGGACATTACCCCACACCCAGAAGCTGTGTGGGTTACATAGCCCAGTGTTACTAGATTATAACCTAACTACTACCCTTATGTAAGAGGAGGCACATAGTGGAATTTTCCGAAGATAACTGTAAGTCAGTCACAATTCCATCCATGTCCTCAGCTTGCTGTGATGGGGAGGTAAATTAATGCAGAACGTTGCACGATGTATCTCTCTTTACCATTTGCAGTGGCTTATCTCTGTTATCTGGTAGACCGGGGAACAGAAACCAGGTTCAAGCCCATTTTTGTCCACTGCCCAAGCATTTTGTTGGTCACCCAACCACATAGAATTGTTTCTCCTGCCTGAATCTCACATGATAAAGGACATTCAAGATGTCCCATACCTATTCACAGAAGCACTTGAAAAAAAATGTAGGTCACTCTGTCTGTCTACAGCACAACCAGCTCAAATAATTTAAAAGATACCAACCTGTGTATAAGAGGTGAGAGAGGGGAGTTCAGTCCAGTTCATGCAACTCAATTGGAAAAGATCTTTTCTGACCTTTAGGTCTGCCTAAACCAGGCAAAAAGTGCTTTTTTTCAAAATAAGCAGTCCAACTCAATTTTAAGTAACATGATCTGACACCACTTAGCAGATAGCACCTTAGATGCTGTGGTGATGAGTGAGGTATAAGAACATGAATAAAATAGTGTGGACAAGTCTAACCTGGTTTTGTTGTGACTAGAGAGAAACTAGACAGATCCTTGAAAAACAAATATGCCAACAAAAGTTTTTTCATACACACGGTGATGGATAAGGAATTAAAAGAGTCAGAAATAGCAAGTAAGTGATTTTTTTTTTAATCCTAATCAACAGTTGAGGATAACTAACTTTAGTTTTGCCCAGCTGTATCTGAAGAGGACAGACACTGATCTTTGAGGTAGAATGAAACCTTTAACTAAGCTTTCCTTACGGACTCAGAAGACCTAGTCACGTAATCATGGAAAAATCTTTACCTAGCATTGTTAATTTGCATAAATGGGTCGCACCTCTATATTTTCCTTTGGTTTCATCTACTCGCTGATAGGACAGGGAAAAGGGGAAGCTTTTATTGTAGGTTTACTTAGTCTGGAAAGTCCGTTATAAAGGCTTCCAGTTCATTTCTATAGTGTAGGCAATAAAAACATGCCCAGATGCCTTACTCCAGAGCACTGGTTCTCAAAGAGGAGTACACAGCCCTAGTGTATGCAGAGGTCTTCTAGCAAGTGCATCAACACCTCTAGAAATTTGACTAGTTTTACAACAGGCTACATAAAAAGCACTAGCGAAGTCAGTTCCAACTAAAATCTCATACCACAACTTGCTCGTATTGCTCTATACACTGAAATGTAAGTAAAATATTTGATTTATATCATAATTACATGGTAAAAACGAGAAAGTAAGCATTTTTTCAGTAAGTGTGCTGTGACCCTTTTTTTTAACTGGGGCGAAACTTGGAAGTACACAAGACAAATCAGAGTTTTGAAAGGCATACAGTAATCTGAAGCAGTGGCTCTCAATCTTTTCAGAGTACCTGAAGAAAAACATTTTTTCCTCATGTTCACAGCTGTGCAGTTTATTGCACCTGTACTGGAAAAAAAAAACCCGATCTCTGGAAGTAATTGCTGTTTGGTATGCTAGCCAATTTTCAATTATCTATTTATTATTGTTAAGTGTATTAAAAAACTGCAAATGTGTACATTTAGCAATATGAATACTATTTAACCCGGTTTATTGAATGTAAATAAATAGATCTGGATGCTGTTTAAATGAAAGCAACAAAGTATTGTGTTTCCTTCATTTCAGTTTCTTTTTCTCCAGGAGTAAAGATCTCTGGGCTAGGATTTAAAGAGCAGTGCTGTTCTTTCAGAATTTGTTCTGTTTGTCATTACTTTTCAATACATGGTTGTGGCGCTGTTTGTGAAGTGAAAGACGGTGACAGCTGATGGACATCTTTCAATAGGATTAGGTTTCCAGTGCTGTTTCTGGGTGTGACTTAAAAAGAGGCTTTCATGAAATAAAATGCACCATGCTGTGTGAGGAGATGGAGCCCTTGCTTCGGTGACATGCATTTCTGGGAGTTTAGCAGCTTTATCCTGGCGCAAAAAGCCTATTTTGTGGAAGAATTTAAAATATTTTCCATTATGTATGACAATGCTGTAAACCATGAGGAGGTAAAATGTTTTACACATATGGCATACCCACTGACACAGTTCTTACCTTTTAACTCTCATCATGAATCAGTTTAGCATAAAGCTAGGGCAATCAAATTATTGTTTTAAATTGCAATTAATTGTGAAAGTTTTAAAAGCTGCCATTAATTGCAGTTTAAATCACACTGTTTAAATTCATTATAAAAATGTATGTTTTTCTACATTTGCAAATATACTGATTTCAGTTTTGACACAAATTACAAAGGGAACAGTGTTCACTTTATATTATTATTTTAGATCACAGATATTTGCACTGTAAAAAACCAAAATGAATAGTATTTTCCAATTCACCCCTTACAAGTACTGTAATGTAATCTCCTTCCATGAAAGTGCAACTTATAAATATAATTTTTTTAACATAACTGCACTTCAGAGCCTGTAGAAGCATGAAGAAGATATGAAAGTTGAGCATATGTGGCACATGGCTATCTTGCAATGGCATTTATAACAGTGCCATATAAATGCCTATTCTCACTTTCAGGTGTCACGGTAAATAAATAGGCAGCAGTATCTCTCATAAAACTAAACAAACCTGTTTGTCTTACCGATTGGCTGAACAAGGAGTAACACTGAGTGGACTTATATGAGGTGTATTGAAAATACTATTTCTTTTGTTTGTTTTTACACTGTAAATATTTGTAATAAAAATGAGCACTGTACACTTTGCGTTCTGTGCTGTAATTTAAATCAATATGTTTGAATATATAGAAAAATATCCAAAATATAACAAAGTGGTATTTTATTGTTTAAAAATGCAATTAAAACTCTGATTAGTTTTGACTCTTTTTTGTTAGTTTTTGTGTCAATCACCTGCCTTAATTGCAATTAGTTGACAGCTCTCATAACAGTTGCTCAGGAACCGAAGTTTATTTCACATGATGTCAGATAGTATACATAACATGGTAGTAAGAGACATGAGACACCCTTAATATTTTAAAATTCAGCTTCACAGTATAAACTATGAATGCATTTTCATTGATAAATCTCTACCATCATGTCCGTGGAGAGGGGGAGTAAAAGGGATCATGGCCGGGTGATTCAAAGAGGCCTTGGATTCCAGTCGCCACTGCTGCTGCCGTAGCAATAGAGGCACCTATAGCCCCAGACCCTTTAAATCACTGCTGGAGTGCCCTGCTGCACACTCAACCCAGCAATAAGGGCTACAGAGAGCCTGCCATGCTACAGGCAGTGCTGAGGGCTGGCTGCTCTCAGCCCTGCCCCTTCTGCCATCAGCTCCACCTCTTGCAGGAGCACAGAACTGCCCACACCCCCCACACTTTGTCCAGGGACCTGCAGAGGCTTTTGGCTCTGCAGCCTACCTCCATGGAAGAATCTCAAGGCCTGATTCACCACTACATTGTCCCAGTCTTGGGCTGATGTGACTCCAATGATTTCAAAGAGGGTGGCAAAGAATGTTGTGTAGAAGGGGATTCTTCAAAGTAAAATCAGCTACAGCCCTATTCTGTGAAGCATTCCAGTTCAGATACTAGTCTCTGGTGGGTTGTATTTCACTCACTCATTCATTTCAGTTTTAGGCACATCATGCCAGGAACTTTATTTGTTTGGTACAGTTTGCATGTAGTCTTGCACCATGTACAGTCATTTTTCTATATGGCATATTATGGATGCCAGTAGCTGCAGCAGCGCTGTGATGACCTCGGCTAGAGAGCATAATTCTACATTTATGAAGTTTTTTAAAAGGTGAAGCATGACAACTAGAAATGATACAAGTGCGAACAAGGTAGAGGCACCTTCTATGAGAGCTAGAATGTATAAAAGACTAAAGAGGCCACCTTTAATCATTGAAGTATGGGTATCAGTTACTAATACATTTTAGAAAAGGGAGATTAATGTGTTATCCTCAAAATATGCTTGCAAAAGGCAAATGAAACAACTCCAGTAAAAATATATCTCTTTCACTTAATGGAGTATGAGAACATATGTATAACAGAAAGCTCATGAAGACCTGCATCAAGGATAAAAAATACTGCCAAACTGGGCAATTTGCAGTTGCAATCTGTTTGATCAGGACCTTGTAATTGTTTAACAACAAGAAGCAGACTGTAATTAGTTTTGGCAAATAATGCCATTTGTACAACTGACTTACATGTTATCCAGTATTTTTTATATTGGGCTCCAAATGACACCTACTGAGCAAGGAAATCTTGCTTGTTGAAAAGAAGATTGAGTTACCCATTTTCCTTGCTATTGATTTAGAATATTTCCCTTTGAATTCTACTTCCCATTGTATAGATATAAAACAAAGGACAGACGCTGAGAACCTATCACAGCACTGCAGTAAAACCTTGTCCCTGACAGATAAGAGAGCAGTATCATCCACTGCACATGCCGTGATCTGTTTTCCCTCTTCTAAAGGACTGTTATAGTGTCCATCCTACCTTCAAGTGTGATGCTTCCTGAGGTTCCCAGGGCTGTGATGCATCACACTTCCAACTGCCCTTAGCGTGAGACAGTCTTACCTGTGCCAACCCTGCTCTACCAGCCCCAGGCCACACAGGCACTTCCCTATAGGGCTGTCAGGCCCTTCTGTTTCTCTACAGGTCAGCAATTAGCACACTGTTGCCCTTGAGTCCTTCAGGCACCATCCTGGAGTGTACAGCCAATGGTCTGTGGACAATTGCAGGATCCACAGATTTGCCAGTTCCAAAGAAAGAGCTCCCCACAGCTTTCCAGTTTCAGCTGTGCTTAACACACAGCTATTAGATATGTTTACAGTGAAACTGAGTATGCGTTTGTTTAACAAAGCATGAAGAGTCAGGTAATAGCAGGTAAAAGTATTGGAAATAAAAGGTTACATATAAAATAGCACCCATCCATAAACCTACAGCTAATTGACAAATACTCTCATGTCTGACCAAGTATTTATTGCTCACCTAAACATCGCTGCAAGCCTTTAAAGCCAAGTTGGCTGTGATTCTCCTTTCGTCAGGCAGACATGCTGGCAGCTTGCTTCATAGATAAAGGATTCAGTCTGAATCCTCTCCCTTCCCCAAGAAGTGTTCCCTCTAATATTTTTCATCCCTGAGAAGAACAAATTTTGTTATGTGCACCAATGTAGAGGTGATGTGCGACACAGGGGTGATATGCAACACATCACCTTCATATTGGTGCATATAATAAAATTCATGTGGTGAGAGTGGTTGCCAAGGAGTTCTCAGTGTGGGAGGAGGCTCAGGCCTGGGGCAGAGGTTTGGGGTGCAGGAGTGTGGGGACTCGAGCTGGGGATGCAAACTCTAGGGTGGTGCTGGGGTTGAGGGGCTCAGGGCTGGGACAGAGGGTTGGGTGCAAAGGCTCTGGCTGGGTGAGCAGGCTGTGGGGTATGGCTGGGGATGAAGGGTTTGGTGTGCAGGAGGGGCTCAAGATTTGGGAGGGGCTCAGGGCTGCAGGTTTGTGTGCAGGAGGGGTGAGGGCTCTGTGCTGGGGGTCTGGGAATGAGGGGTTTCAGATACAAGAGAGGGCTCTTGGTTTGCCGAGGGATGGGGTTTGGGGTAAAGGAGGAGTTACAGGCTCTGGGCTGGGGACGTGGGCTTTGAGATGGGGCTGGAGATGAGGGCTTTGGAGTGCAGGAGGATGCTCAGTGATGGGAGGCTGTAAATGGAGCAGGGGGTTGGGAGTTGGGCTTAGGAGGGTGCCTCCCTGCCGGGGCTGACAAGGAGGGGCCTCTTCCCCCTGGCTGCAGCAACTCCATGCTGGGGCTGGCATGGTGAGGTAGCTTCAGGGCTTGGGGAACAATCTCTTTCCCCACCGCAGCCCTGAGCCCCTAGGCAGGGGCTTAATGGTAAACTGCGTGGTTGCGTATCATAGAGGGAAAGTAGCCCCCAAGAGGTACTAGTCCATCCTTTGCCTTTATTCTTAAAAAAGACACCCTCTGTTGTTTGTTTCATCCTGTAGAATTTTCTCCTTTGCCATCTCTTATTTTGCCTGGCTCAGTGTGAAGTCACAATGCACAAGTGACCAGACAAGAAGATGCATGTCTGTTACCTTGTGCCTGAAAGCAACATGTCAGAGGAATGTCACTTCCTAATTATCTGCTGTTACTTGAAGACCTTAAGAACATAACTCTCAGTATGTGGATTTGGGGCAGAGGGTATGCTAGCAGCCAAGGAGATCACAAGAAAAATCATAGCTCCAGTATAAATTACATCACCGGCCTAGAAGTGGGTGAAGGGGTTAATAAAGTGTTGGGAAAGGGAATTGGTAATCTGGAATAAACAGCCCATGTTGAAAATGATCGTTGAGGTAGTAAAGAAAATGTAAAAATGTAGAGTCACAGGTATCCAGACATATCATAAATTAGTCGTTGGCGAGTAACAGGATCACACATAATAATCTGCTACCTCACAGGCAGCTCTGTGTTATTTGCAAAGCTCACTCTTCCCCAACCTTTCAATTCCTTTTACCTTCCACGCTGAAAGGACCCCCTATTTACCTTTATGTGTTTAAGCAGACACCTGACCATCCTCCACTTACATTTTGCAATGCTATTACCTCCTTCCTAATGGTTCTTCTGAGTTCTTTTTGTTAGTCTCTAAGGTGCTGTAGGACTATTTGCTGGTTTTTAAGTTTTTTCAGCTACAGACTAATACGGCTATCATTGGCCTTTACTTGTAATACCAGGAATAACTGTCTCCTCATGAGGGCCAATTCCTCCATTTAGAGATTTGGGTTTCTTTAACAATTATGCAAAAACTATTTTGAGATTTCACTTTCCAATGAAGTGGGAGGGAAGGTGTGTGTTTTGGGGGGGGGGGGGGGGATCATGTGTAGGCTTTATTTCAAGAGAACCAGAAAGGCTGAGACTGGTTTTATCTCTTTTACTGAAGCTGATAGGGATCCTCAAGTGCGTCATTCATGTTCTTGTATTTATTTCTCTATCATTGGCATTGGCCTGTAGCTCAAGAACATGAGTTCCTGGTTGTATTCCCAGATTCTCTCTAGATCGGAGTGACCATTTTTTTGCCATTTCTGAACAGACATCTGAACAGATGTCAGGGCACTGAGCAATACACACAGTTGTATCCAAATAGAGGAGGTTAACACACTTCTCTTTTCAGGCCTGTTGATGTGGTGCTAAGGGATTCCCAAAGCCCTGTGTTAGTAATGGGACTCTGACTGTAGGTATGCTCACTTCTTTAAAGTATCTGAAACCAGAAATTATTTGGTGCTGACCAAACACCTGGTGGGGGGCTGATTTTATGCTCCCTGGTGTAATATTTCCATCTTCAGCTTCCAGAGCCCTGTGGAGTTGAATAGACCATTGTTTTGTAACTGCAGCATAAGTTCCAATAGCACAACAATGAAAAGCATGTAAGCACTTGTAGTTCCCACTCTACGTCAGAATGGATCACACACAGCAAATTGAACAATTTATCCCCTGCCTGGAGTTTATTTGTGTTGTCGATGTAAGTAAGAAAAACAAAACGTGCGACTCCAACCTAACCTTTATCCTGAGTTAAGCTATGTCAAGGGCTATCCCCTAAAGAACTCCTATGTTCCTGCCCCCTAGTTCTCTCTGCTCAGAGAAGCTCCTGATTCACTGGTATAAGATAACTGGACCAGCTCATCTTCTGGGCTGCCATACGTGCTTGCAAAAATGAGCAGAAATAAATGACTCTGTGTCTTTATGCATGGTTCTATCATGAGTGTAAGGGAAAGAGTCTTGCATATGCGTATCTTCAATTCCAACATGCTGTTGCAATATAAAATTGTTCTACAGACTATCATCAGATGTATCCATTGAAGAAGAAACATAAGCTATATAAATACAGTAATTACAGTCACTTAAGCTATTGCTATGAGTGTCTGGTCATCTCATTATCTAGAACAACAGAGGTTATCCAGACATATGCTTCTGGGTTCCAAAAGGAGATGAAAAATTCTGGTAATGTGTCCACCTCTATTTTAAACTCACTGGTGAAAATCCTGGCTAAACACCCAGCACAGAGGAAAGTAGTACGCAACTAACATGACAACATATTGATGTACAGCATCTCCCATGTGAAATTCTCAATGTAGTTAATACACATATTTGCATTAATCTTCATCATATCCTGTAAAGGCAAGACAATCTCTGTTTTTAAAGATGATGCAGTTGAAGTATAGGGAGCCCAGGTTCATCCCTGGTGTAATTCCATTGACTTCAGTGGGTGAAACTGGTCCAGAGAGATCTACGCGACTTGCCTTGTAGAAAACCCCTTTAGCAACAATCCAGATGCAAATTGCAATCTAAAATATAAAGTCTCTAAATATTTTC
Organism: Rafetus swinhoei; assembly: GCA_019425775.1. Lineage (NCBI taxonomy): Eukaryota > Metazoa > Chordata > Testudines > Trionychidae > Rafetus > Rafetus swinhoei. Next base: position 164,191,658 of record CM033424.1, read on the forward strand.
CCCTTTTTTTTAGTTTGTTGATCAAAACTCACTGATACATAAAAAGCCTCCACTTGTGGCAGCATGTTCACATATAACACTGTGCATTTTCCATATCAAGACTTCCAAGACAACTGGCTAATTATTATTGGTTTTCTCTTTTAGCATTAGGAAAGCATCTCCACATAAAGGAGAGACTCCTGTTGTTGAGCACTAGATCTTTCTTTCAGGATTTATAGATCAGATTAATGAGCAGATGGAGTAGAAATCATTGTCTCTAGCAGCTTTCAGTTCCCCATTATCAATCTGTGACTTGGTGCTAAGTCTCAGAAGGCTGCACTGCTATTTACGGTTCTGCTTAGAGCAGGATTGCTCCTTCTTGTCTCCTCCACTCTGACAGCCAATGCCAAGATAACCCACAAGACGATGTGATTTGTAACAAACAGGTTGTCCTGGGTAACATTAAACTCACTGCTCATTTTTAACATTTTTTATGAACTTAGGACAATGTTATTTTTATTTCATGACTAAAGCATTAAAACACAGTAGAAGGCGCTTACAAGGGGAAATAAAAAGGTGGACTTTTTAATACTGATTAACTAAAACCAAACTTAGAATTATTTACCAGAAGCTTTTCCAATGTATTCATGTCTTTTGGCATGTTCCTAGGGCATGATTCTGGTTTACAAAATAGCCATTCCAAGGTACTCTGGCAGTATAAAGGGATTTTGAACGGGGTGGAAATAGTCCCCTAAGATTTTATAATGTGCATAGGATGTCTCTGATAGGTATAGAGCCACAAGACAGGCTGTATCCTAGCCCTGCTTCCTTCCCTCTGTCAGGGAGGTGTTAAGGGCACAGTTGGACTACACTGTCCTCTGGCTATTCTCTGCTTGCTCGGAAACACAGGGGTTCACAAGAAGCAAAGTGTAAATAAGAGGAATTCAGCAGCTGTTCTAACTTATTCCAGAAATGGGCAGAGCCCAGCACGCAGGAAGTGCAATTGTAGCCTAAAGGCACACTTGTCCCTTCAGCAGGTTCCTTTCCCATTGTGTCTCTTGGGCTGGGCACCATCACCCCAGTCTAGTCATAAGATGCTCAACCTTCAAGCTGAATCATGAACATTCTGCCCTTTCCATGGTTGTCCATGAATACAAAAAGGGTACGTCTACACTGCATGCTTTTTTTGGAATAAGCTATTCTGGAATAGTTATTCCAAAATAGCTTATTTCGAAATAGCAGGTCTACACTGCAGGGAAGCCTCAAAATTAATCCAAAGCAGGCTTCCTTAATGTAGATGTGCTACCTCAATTTAGAGCCCCAGGCACTGGGGAGGAATAACTTAGAATGGCCCTGGTGAGGGGCTATTTCAAAATAGCAGCAGTGGAGCATCTACACACGCCTTATTCGAAATAGATATTTCGGAATAGGCATCATTCCTTGTAGAATGAGGTTTACAGATTTTGGAATAAGCCGTCTGTTATTTCAAAATTATTTAGAAATAATGGAATGGCTGTGTAGACGCTCACATTGTTATTTCGAAATAACGCTAGTTATCTCGAAATAAAAGTGCAATGTAGACACATCCAAAGAAATTAACACAAAAAATTATCCTAGCGGCGGGCTATGGCTCTCTTCCTTTAAAGAGACTTATGTTAAGCTATGCCCCTCAGTAAGCTCACATGAAGAAACAGTCCCAATAGTGGCAGATCAGCATCTGGCCAGCCTGCCTACCTGCCTTCCTGTCTGACTTCCAGGAGGGACAGCCTGGCAGCAATTATTCAAGAAGTTCCTGCCTTCAGCCAGCCCTCTCTCCAGCCGCTGATGACTGGAGGCCATTAATCTTCAGTCACAAAGTGTGGGGTTTATTCACCCTACGACATGACCCCATGCCCCACCACTCCACACACATGCATTTTATTCCTACCGCCAAATAAAATAATGAGTATTGGAGTCAGATCCTTTGTTTCTTTCCTTCAGTAGTCATGAGGAGATGGGTGTTAAAAAGTACTGGTCCAAGACTGTGTATTATCTGTGAAATACGAAGCACTCTCATTTCAAGGTGGGGAATGCTGTACTTTTGCTTTATTTCTCCCAGTGACTCCTTGCATATCCTCAGCCATCTAGAGGACCTCAAGCAAGCAGGTATTCAGTACCTAAGTAGGAGACTTCCAAGGAGCACCTAGCTTCAGCAGGAGGGTGTGTTCCTGGTTCAGAAGATGACTTTCTACTCTCTGAAGCTTCAGGGGGTAGCCGAGTTAGTCTGTACAGGATAAACTTAAAAAACAACAAATGGTCTGGTAGCACTTTATAGACTAACAAAACTTATTTTGTTAGTCTACAAAGTGCTACCAGACCATTTGTTGTTTTTAAGTTTATTCTTCTCTCTGTTAGTACCAAAAGGATTAATAGTTTTGTGGTTATATTCTGTTGCCTGAATCACTATCTGAACTTGGGTAACTTCACTTCTGTACCTCAGTTTCCACATCTGTAATAAAAAGTGGTTAATAATAATACTTTCCTATAACATAACCAAACACTGTGTGTGACATAAAAGTATATCTAAGATCTGTCATAAGAGATTATTCCCTTGTAGATGTCAGCTGTCATCATAGGATGCTTAGAAATCTGAGACACTATAAAATTAATGCTTTTCCCAATTTAATGCTGAGAATTCCATATGGTAAGACTTCTAACTTACAGAAGTTTAATCTCGTGCAAAAACAACATATATAGAGTTTTAAAAAAGGGAATTAATTATGATCACATACCAGCAAACACTGTGACTTGAACATGATTTCTACTGAAGTTAATTGCTGAATTTCCGTTGACTTCAGTGGAAGCCAAATTGTATCTTTAGTGGAAGATATAATCATTTTGCATTTTAAATGTGTGACAGTGAATAGCTATCCTGTGCAGATACGTTGAAAGTTAATTTCACAAGGTATTTTTACACTTGGCTTTACATCACCTTTTACTTAAATAACCCTTTGTGAGTTTTTTTCAATTTATAGAGGAAAATAAGAGTTTTTTTGGAGGCTCAAGATTAGAGCCCTTTTCAATAATTCATACTCTCATACGTTAAATCAGTGGAAAACCTAGCTGATTTCATTTCAGCAGTTTACAAGGATATATTGTAATATATATAATATATGTAATGTAATATACAGAGAGAGCTATATTAAATCTTTGCCTCAAAACTCTATGGTACTAAAAATTATAAAAATGCTAAATCTCATCTTCTTCCACTAACATGGAATAATTTCACCAAAGTTAGAAATTATGGGCAAGACTTTTGAGAGAGCTCCACTCCCAGTTATATGCCTAAACAAGTTAGCTTTGTTTTCAGAACTGTCAGTACCCAGGTGCATTGATTGGAAATAGCACAGAAATGGTGTGTGTAAATGGGAATTGAACTCTTTTGAAAAAAAATCCTTCTTTGTAAGTGTGTCTGTAAAAAATGGGAGTCGCTTTTCATGAGGCACTTTCAGCTTGCGATGGGCTGGTCATGTGATGGAAATCACCTGTTTTAAAATTTCTGTTTTCTTCACTGACTCAGACTACCTGTTGCAGGTCCAATGCTTCATGCTCTCAAAAGCAGAGAGCAAGACCAATTCTTCCTTTGCTCCCGCTTTCAACCAGCATTTCTTCCCATTTTCCCACCCACCTGATCCTCAGTCCATTTTCCAGCTATCCAAATATCTCCTTCCCAACTCCACTAGACCCAGTCTCACCCTACCTTCAGGCTTGTGAAGTAGCCATGTCCTGCCACTAACTGAATTGTACCCTTGCAACTATGCATTTGGGTATGACATCTCCTCTTGGTTGCTTCCCCACCCAATGATCAATTCTATCCTCTGCTTCTGGTCTCTCCAATTACACCTAGTCTATTTCCTCATTCTAATTAGAATAAAGTTGGACACTCAAGTCAAATACCATCATGATGCCAGTTATTTCAGAAATGAGGAATTTGAAAAATTCCCTCTTTATCCACAGCTCAAATTTAAAGTAGACTTTCCATTGTTGATCTACCCAGATGAACTTCACTTGCAATAATACAGAGTGGTTCAACTGCATTAATGAATCTATTTTTTCATATGTATCTGCAGGATCTCTGTGTGATGCTTGTATTATTTTGCGACTTTCTAAAAGGACGGCTGTAAAGTAGTAAATTAAGTCATCGGATTGTTTTGCCTTTCCCGAGAAACTGAGATACCATGAAAATTCATAGTGGCCATGTAGCAACATTTGAAAAGCTGTTTGAAATACTCTAAGACAATACAAAAACATCCTTATCTGAGCTGAGTTCTGCAAGCAACTTTCAGACACTGTGCTATACATCTTTGAAAACCCAAGACTGTTTCTGTAATCTACTACATATTTTAGAGAGTTTGTCTGTTTGATCAAGAACTCCTCCTAAATGGTAAGAGTTAGGACCACCAAATTTGGTATACAGCTTTCTCTTATCATAACTGAAAGCAACGTAAGGGTTTGGTTGTGTCAGGAAAAATGGCATGTGCTTGGAATGGGATTGCTTTTCATAAAAGCAAACGGAAATGAGTCAATCACCAAATCAAGTACAGTCCTCAAAATGGACATAACTGACTTGAATGTTGAAAAAGCCTGAGCCAAGATGAGCCAGAATAATATCATGAACCTGGAATAGGATTGCTTCTCAATCTACCTTGCAGAAAAGAGATAAAATGGAGAAATTTGAAGGAGTGCTCTCTTTTTTTACTAAAAAAAGGGCACATTTTAATGATCCCCTTTTAAGAAATCCAACATAAAAATTAACTTAATAAAATAAGTGTATTTTTGAAAAATACAATCATTTAAATAAAGTATGTACATTTTCCTTTTCATTTTTTTTAAATCAATTGAGTTACGGACCCAAGCTGCTAGCGAGCTTAAAAAACAAAAATATCTTATAAATCAGCAAACAATTTCAGAGTAATAATGAGTAGCCCAAGGTTAGATTATGCATTGCCTATGTAGAAATAGGCAGTATAGAGTGGTATTTCCCCAGAGACAGCATCAAGAATCATATTCTTGGATTGTGTTGTCTGAATGCATTTTTGGACTCCCAAGTGCCTTTATGGAGTGTAGCTAAATGCCCTCCATTCATCCACCAGCTCTGCAGGCTTGTGCATTGAAAGATGAAGCCATGATCTGCTAAGGTTTTCTCTAAGTTGTGTGGCAGCTCTGCAGCTGCTTAATGAGCCTCTGGCTGGGTGGGGCTCATTAAGCAGCTGCAGGTCTATGCTGCCACACAGCTTAGAGGGAACTTTGGATTCCTGCCTCATCCTTCCCCAGACAGGGACTGGAATTCTTACAAGCCTTTTGCATGCAGGCACACCTCTTCACACACCTAATCTACTCCCATACAAACAGTTGAGAGAATCTGGCCCCCATGAATACTTCTCCATGCTAAGGGGATTTAGCTTGCAAGTTTACAAATGTTTTTATTCTACAGGAATAAAAATATCTTTCCTAGTAAAATTTCAGAGCACATTATTTCTCTGTATACGCTAATCCCTCTGCATTACTGAGGACAAATCATGTCTAGCACGGGTTATTTCCTCGTCCATAATGCTTACAAACTATATTGAAATCTTGACACACCATTTTCAAGGCTTCTAAATATATCCTCCACTAACAGAGTCGGACTGTCTCTTTCTTAGGAAGCTTATGTTGGCCTCCGTGGAATCAAAGAAATATAAATTGCATTTTTATGAACATCTTAATTAATAGTAGTTAATGGCCAAGAGAATGTCTAACCATATGATGCTGCAGCCTTCTAAAACAAGGCCTATAGTTCATGTGTTGATTTTTTAAAGAAGTCCAGCTTGGTTTTTAATTGGGAAAATTTGATAGTTTCAAAAAAAAATAGTTAAAAATGTAACCCTGGGATTTACATTAGGAAGTATGTAGAGAAATCATAGATCACTCATGATCACGGAAAATAACAGATATGGGATCTGGAAATAAATCCCTGTTTCTCTGGGCTTATGTATCATCCCCAGTAATAATTATGTTGCAAGTAGGTGGGGCCTCTTGCTCCACTCATCTGAAGAAGTGGGTTGTGCCCATAAAAGCTATTGATACTACATAAATTTTTTGTTAGTCTCGAAGGGCATTCTATACTGGGAGTTATTTTGTCCCAACGTTCGTTCCATGACAACGCAGTCCCACCAGTCAGAACTGGTCTCTCGCAGTCCCTTTAAGCACGAGTCTCAGATAGCCTCAGGAAGCAGCTACAGGAAGTGACTGCTGTCCTGATGCCCTGCCCAGAGTGCCCTGCCCAGAGGACTTTAAATGTGATTCAGCTTCCAATCAGTGTGGATGCACTATTTTGATATAAATCTCCACTATTTCAATGGAGATTTGTAGTGTGGACACGGTATTTTGAAATAGCTATTTTGGGGGGTTATTATTTTGAAATAACTTATTTTGAAATAATTGCATAGTGTAGACATAGGCTAAGATACTATAGGACCACTCGTTTTTTAAACTATTCTGCAAGTAGAACTCAGTGAACAATTCTTCTCAAGATGCATAAACGAGAATAGCATCCACTGTCCCATAGCTGTGCTGGCTATGCAATGCTGAGAGACGAGAAGAGTTGCAAAACTTTATTTTTGCCAGTAAATTATTTCCTACCACAACCATATTCTTTAAATGGCTTGGATTCATTCTATCCCTGATGCCAAAAATAGGCAGATGATACTCAATGGTATATCTTTCTTCTTAGAAGCAGAAAATCTAACCAGAAGAACCCAACAAGACTGCAGTGCCTGGACAAATAGCTATCTTAAATTAAGCCTGGTCTAACAAAGTGATACCATGGGAGGTCAATATTGTCTAGCAGCATTAGCAACACTTCCACTGCTTACTGGGCTCTTAGAAGACATTTAGGGGTAAATTAGAGCTAACTAACAGCACAGGATACTGAGAACCAGGCCTGGTGGCTGTAAACAAACTTTATGGGATCACAGGAAAGTTGGCCACACCCGTGATAAGTGGACATCTGGCTTACTGAGATCAGTCTGGACCACGGATGTTGCCAGACCACAGAGTGCTGGACTACATAAGTTCAACCTGTATATGTCTGCTTCCCTCCCTAAGCCTGTGTCTAGGCTGCATCCTCTGCCGAGAGAGGGATGCAAATCAAGCACTTCGGAAGTGCAAATGAGCCCGGGATTTAAATATCCTGGGCTTCATTTGCATACTCACGTTCGGATGCTGTGCCGATCAGGCTCAGTGTCAAAAGTGAAAGTAAAGTGCAGCCGTGGCTCTGCCGACAGCAGGGAGCTTTTTCGGCAGCTCCTGTACTCCTCATTTCCCAAAACCTTCTTTTTGGATCAAGCATTCCTCCCATAGTGAAAAGGATTTAAACTAGAACTAGTTGAGAATTTTCTAACTAAATATCTTTTCATCAGAAAAAGCCAATTTGTTGAAAAAGAACTGGCTATAGTAAAGGGTCAGTTTTGATTAATCTGCCACAGATGCTTTTTTTTTAAATTGTCAGAACATATCAATACCATAAACCAGTTTAGAAAACAATGGTTCTGAGCAACATGTCCTTTTACATCTCAGTGTCAGCGGCAGCCACAGGTAATACTGAATTAATATGCATGCAAATAATCTAAAGACACACATACACATAAAGTATGTGTATCTTCAGAAAGGGTTTATACCTGCCTGAATGTTGTGGATACATTTGCTCTATTAAGATATATTGGTATCATCCTATTACTTTTAATTAGCAGCAATAATGTAAATAATTATTCCACTTCAACTTGAAATAAAATCATAGGGAAAGCTATCAAATTACTGAAGATGTATTTAATAAATTCACACAACTAACACTGATTTTCAAACAGTTTTTTTTAATGGTAGTGTTAGAAACTTTTCAAAAACTCTCATCTCTGTGGAACAAACAGAACATCCCATGGTTTAATAAAAACAATGTGTATATATCTTTATTGTGATGGCTAATCCCATCAGTACCTGTGTATTACAGAGATCTCAGAGATGAAGTCAATTTTATGATTTTGTAAAATAACTGGCAGCACTGAAAAGTGAACCGACCAATTATGCCCTGAAGCAACCAGTATGACTTTGAATAAAAATAAGGCACTGAAGGTTTTTTTAATACAATGTTTCAAAGTGCATATGAAGATTTGCTCATCCTGTGAATGCAGCCGGTTTTCATTATACTGTGTAGAATATTGTGCTTAAATAATTGTGGACATTTTATGCAAACGCTGCATATATTCTGGCCTAGAACAGTGATCAAAGAGGCTGCATGAGCCACTGGAGATATCTCGTGGCATTGATATAAAGCCAGCAAAGAAAAAAATACCAACAAATGAAACTCACAGAAAGTCATATATGTCTAACAATAATTGTGTCTTACCTGTCACCTCTAGATGAGACTAAAGGTTGTAGCGCAAAACGACACTCACTTGGTTGACCCTTAGGAAACATGTTCTTTAGCAGGTACATTATACCTGGGTCCCAGTTGATAACAACTCACTGTGGATACCGTGGCAGTAGTGAAAAATCTACTGCAGAGAGGTTATAGCCCTGCTCTACTAACCCAGCATTCATTATTTTGATAAAATGGCTATGTTAATTGGTTCTCATAACATCCCAGCTGTCACAGTGGAGTTAATACATGGACAGTCATAATTGCAGTGATCATATTCATGTAACAAAAAATACATGTTCTTCTGCTGGGTTGAAGCATGTTCCATACACTTTCTTATCCATGTCACCTCCCAAAACCGAGGCCTCTTTCCTCCAGGGTTTCTCTTCTGTCAGCTAAGTTCTGAGATTTTCAGTCCAGAAGGGATCATTATGATCAACGTTCCTGCGGTTCCCCAAGTGGTTCCTGCCTCCGGCTCATAAATAATTGAATGCATATGAATAATTGACTAACACTAATATAAATGTGTAGCTCATGCATGGCATTTCCTGTCTCCTTACCAATGTTGACTAAGTAATTGTCATGCTACCTCTGCAAGGAAGAGAATTATTGTTTCTGTTTTACTGTGGGGGAGAACTATGACACAGGCTGGGTCTGGGATGTCCCCTATTGAGTCAGTGGCAGTCAAAATGAGAAGGTCTCTGTTCACTATATCCCTTCCCATGACCAGTCTGTTAGACCACAGTTCTCACTTCAGCTTATGCAAAAGCTATTTTTAATAGTAACCTGTGGACAGCTATGATTGCAGTGACAAACTGAGCAATTGAAGACCCTTTATCAGAAATACACCCCCATTGATCACCTCCGGTATCAACCCCCAGGCTGTTAGCTCACAGCATTACACAGGAGGAGCAGCCTTCTCCCAAACCTTTTATGACTTTATTTGCTAAAACTAGTATCTGGAAACCCACTGGTAAAGCCAGTACAGATCAGAAATACAAGTGTAAGATGCTTCTAGATAACTAGGTCCAAACCCCATTGGGAGGGAAAAGGTTACAGCCTTCTTGCCAAATGCACATCTAAAATATTACCCTTTGGGCTGATCCTGTTACCCTGAATTTCTAGGGGAAAGTTAGGGTTCAATGAGGCCCTAAGATTGTGACCCAGAATAGCCAATGGAAGATTTAATCCTTCAAATGAGTGGGATGCATCTCTTCCCTGGACTGCAGGTGGGAACTTCAGGGGACAGAATCTCCATGAAGACTTCCGTGCAGAGTTCTTTCTCTGGCACTGGGGCGGTATGTCTGTCTTTCTTGCTCTCTTCTAATTGAATAGGCCCAAGTTCTATTCAAAATCAGGCAAATCTTCAGAGTTCCACAGGAGACCTCCAAAGTATCACTGTTTCCCTTACCTAAAAGCTCTACAATGTCCCTTGTTGCACAGCATCATTGAAACTTCATTACCAAGACCTCCCCTGTCTGCAGCAACTTCTTCGAGCCCTGGAGTGGTGATGGTCTCCACCGAAAAGATAATAAATCCCTAGGATGCATGGTTGGTTGGTTTGCCTAAGCTCCTTAGGGCTGAAGGGAAGATAATGTATGTCCATTCCTGTAAGAATCTACGTACTATGTCTTTAAATCTAAAGCAATAGGCAAGGCAGAAATTCCACAGAGAGACAGTGAGAAGGGGCCGGGGACAGTAGCTTGCAGCAAAATATTGTTCAACACCAGAAGAAAGCAACTCTTTGTGTGATTCTCCATCATCGTCACAAGACATCTCTGGTCCTGCCTCTCCGCCTGACCCACATCTTTCTGTAGGCCAGTATATTTAACAAGTGCCTGCTACTACAGGTTGAACCTCTCTAGTCTGGCACTCTCTGGTCAGCAACATCCAGTGCTTTTTTTTTTTGTGATGGTACTGCCCAGTACGCAGTACCGGCACCTCCAGATGCAGTACTGGCACCTCCAGTCAGAGCTCAGCAACTTTTCCCCTGGAGTACCGGCACCTTTTTTTTTTTTTTTTTACAAAAAAAGCACTGGCAACATCTGTAGTCCAGCAAGGTTTTAGTTAGTTGGATGCCCACTTATCTTGGGTGTGGCCAAGTTTCCTGCAGTCCCATAAAGTTTGTTTAATCCCACGTCTTGGCTCTCAGTGTTCTGTGCTGTTATTTAGCTTTAATTTACCCCTAAATGTCTTCTAAGAGCCCAATAAGCAGTGGACGTGTTGGTAATGCTGCCAGTCAGCATTGACCTCCTATGGTACAGAAAATTCTCTGGTTCTGCACTGGTCAGGTCCTAAGGGTGCCAGACTAGAGAGATATACCCTGTATTTTCATAGGCAAAATGAGCAGTGCTACAGCAATAGCTGACTTTATTTCTGGATATGAGAGGTGAAATAGCCACATGCAGGGGAAGGGGATCTCTCTGTGTTTAAACTAAAGGGGATTATCCAGACTCTGGTCATTTCCCTATTTCCACAACTCACAAGCATTATTTCAGTTTTCTCCATTTGAGTTTCATCCATCATACCCTGATCCCCATTAAAGATGGAAACCCTCAGCAACATTTGCCTTTGGGAAGATGCACCTTTTATATTCTGTGGGTTTTGTATTTAATATGCATAATAATAATTTCAAAATGGTACTTATACCCAGATGTCAGTCTGCTATGGGTTCTGTAGCTCACTCCAGTACAATAGGTTGCTGTTGCTTTCAGGTAGATTATGTATTACTAGCTTACTCTACTAGCTCTTTCTTTTCCCTTTTGCAACTAAAGCAAGTGATAATGTATGTTTCCTGCATTCCCTTATTCACAAGTCTTCCCTTTCCATAGCCCCTACAATGCATAAAGTACTTAATTCCTTTTTTCTTGAGAAATCCAGATTTATAGTGTTGATTTTTATGTATGTATTTTATCATTTGACTTGAAGAAAAGAGTGGGCTGTTTTACCTCCACTGATAATGTTAGATATTGCATCGTATCACTAACTATGCACCACAATAATTGGAAAGTAAGCTACTAATGAAAGCTACAACACAGAAGGGGGGCTGCTTATTCTGCTAAAGGGCACTGTAACAGATAGTGCTGACTCAGGAACTAACACAGCACCTGTCATTCAACTCCCTGCCAGTTTACGTAAATTGAGCTCTGATTGAATGACAGGCAATTGGCAGAAGAGGCCAGTTAACTGAGTGGCTACAACTGAGGGGTTAACTGTTTAGAGTAGCCCCAGCAGCTAGGCTATATAAGCAAACCAGAGGGCTAGGCTGGTGAGAGAGCTTGATGGCAGGCAGTATTATGGAGCATTGGCTGCTGGCTTGTAATGGTTTTCTGTGGACTATGGTTGTCAATATAATAAATTATGGAGGTAGATAAGAGTGGCTGTGATTAGTGGTGGAAGTGGCAGAGGACTCTCAGGGGACCACCCCATAACAGGCATCTAATGAACATCAGTCAGCACCTGAAGTGCATCAATATCTGAACAGGGGTAAAAGTGAGTGTTAGTTTAAAATTGACTGCTACCTATCAGTTTCACATCACTTTTACAGCTTAGGACTGGTTCCGTTAACCTCAGGAGCTTCCTTTAGCTGTTGTCACATCCACTCAGGAATCTCTGTTTTATGGATTTTCCCAAGCTAGTGCCTTCTTCGAAGGACCCAACTATCAGCAACCTAGAAACTGTGGTATCATTTTTAAAAAAAGTTATCCCTATCCATTTAATACAATGTACTGAAATAACAAAAGCAACAACAATGAAATGGAAGATTGTGTGAGAATGTATTTCCTTTCAAAATGAGAAATGGCATAGTCCAAAAAACCATTTGCTTTACAATGCAAGGCACCTCATGTGCAAAATCAGGGTTAGAAATGTTCAGCCAATCAAGCAATAGGATTGGCTGAACATCCCTAAGAGCTTTTATAATTTGGGTTATAAGGTTTAATTAGCATATTACAGTTTGGCTAAATGAACAATACAGAGCTGCCAAAATCTAAAAATAGTAGCACATAAATCTTCCTGCTGTGGTGCACACATGCAGCTGTAAGATAACTGATGGACTGAAAATGTTGCCTGAGTATGGCATTAGGATTCTAAACAGCAGAGAAGCCCCACTAAACAAATTTCATAGGTCAGCAGAAATTTATCTTGTTTGCTTTGTTGCTGTAACTCACTCCTTGCCTGCTAAACTGAGTAAAGGAGCAGAGGAACAGAAGGTAAAGGAAAGAAAACAGTGACTACAAGAAGAAAACAAGGATTTTTTTTAAGAGATGTATACAAAAGGTACTTTGAAATTACACTGTTCCTGGAGAAAGAGAAGATGTAAAACAAAAAAATGGCATTACCAAGGAAAGGAGGAGAGGGAGCTGATATTGTTCCATGTTTCATTACAGGGTGTTTTCTGAGGTATGCTGTCAAATACATATTCTCACTCCTTCTCAGTACAGTAGACATAGTAGTTCTATTCAAAGAGAAGTGGATCATAAAACTATATGGTACAGTCATTCAGTAATCAGTATGACAGTTTTTAGAATTCCCTTCCCCCCCCCCCCCAAACCAAAAAATATAACTGATAACATCAGACTAGCTAATCTCTTTTTCTCTGGGCCTTGGCTCCACTAACTTTATCTTCTCATCTGCACTGTAGGGGGTCCAGCATGACCTACATCAGTATTGCTAACAGGCCCCCTGACAGGGCAAAGAGGGCCCCAAGGGGCCGGGCAAGTCTGTCAGTTCCCCTAATCGCTAACATACATGCATTCAAAAAATCATGAAACTGGCTTTAAAATAATGGGCTGCGCCTAGATTGGCAAGATTTTGCGGAAATGCTTTTAACTGAAAAGTTTTTCCGTTAAAAGCATTTCCACAAAAGAGCATCTAGATTGGCACGGGTGCCTTTGCGCAAAAAGTGCTTTTGCGCAAAAGCATCCGTGGCCAATCTAGACGCGATTTTGCGCAAGAAAGCCCCGATCGCCATTTTCGCCATCGGGCCTTTTTTGTGCAAAACAGTCCTCCCCTGTCTACACTGGCCCTCTTGCGCAAATACATTTGCGCAAGAGGGCTTATCCCTGAGTGGGAGCATCATAGTATTTGCACAAGAACACTGACAATCTTACATTAGATCGTCAGTGTTCTTGCACAAATTCAAGCGGCCACTGTAGACAGCTGGCAAGTTTTTGCACAAAAGCAGTCGCTTTTGCGCAAAATCTTGCCAGTCTAGATGCAGCCCTGATGTAAGGGTTAGGAGAGTAAGGGATGAAGCTCTCATCTCTCTATATAGCAGCGAAAGGGAAAAACCAGTTCTGGCTAGTTTCATTCACATGAAATATTATGTTTGTCCCTAACTCCACCTATGGAATGTTGTTGCTTTGGTTATAATTTATTTATATGTACATGGGCCAATGGGATAGTAGATTATTACCATTGCTGTACTTATGAAAGACCATAGGAATTGTGCAGAAAGGGAGGGATCAACCTAACAGTACAGTTGTGGACTTCGATAACAAAATAGAAGCTGTATAGATGTGGCTAGTTTGGCTTCTCAGATGGGAAGTGCAAGGCTGAGCTATAAGGATTCTAATTAATCATGGTTGGTGTGTTTTCTATCTGGAAGTTATAGCATGTGTGGAGTTAATGACTAGTTTAGCAGTGCTGCAGGCTTAGCAATGAGGATTGACTGGAGTAGTGGTGGCAGTAACAGAGCACAGCTGACTGTAGTGAGAACCAATTGAACTAGCAGCAGACTCCACAGCAACATGATAGGTGGTGGTACTATTGAGCTGACTTTGCATGTCTCAGAGAGATGTAGCACTAATTACCCACATCTGCAACGTGTGTTCTGGTACAGCACCCTAGTCTTGGCCTGGTAAGGACTGGGACCATTAGGAGGACCTGGAGAGTGACCCCACTGCACACTCACACCAGAGCAGCAGTTCCCATCCTGCATTGCTCTCTGATGTGGGCAATGCAATCTAATGTGGAGTCATGGTATTGCAAATGTCTGGCCCAGCCACCTCTCTGTCATGATGGAGGAGCAGAGCCATACCCGTGAGGCACTACAACCAAAGTTCTCTCTAAGTTGAGTGGCTATGCAACTGTGTAGCTATTTTCTGAGACTTGCTCACAGGTTCAAAGCTCCCCATGCAGGCAGGGAGCTCAGCTGACTGGCAGGAGCAGGTGTCTGTAAACAGCAGCTAAATGCTGACTGTCCCATACTAACTAAAGAGCTCCCAGAGCAGAAAAGCAGCCAAGATAAACAGTGGAGATAAGGAGAGTTAAGAGTCATTAATTAATTGGCTTGGGGAAAAGTCAGAGGGGAGGAGAGAGGGAGATCCAGAGTCAGAAACCCAATAGTCTCTTACCTCCCCCTTCCCAGCCCAGGAGGATTGAAGGGGCTGCTTGCATGGGATAGGTAGGTAAAGAGGGGGTGGTGGGTACTGGCATCTGTGCAGTGAGGTGGAGGCGGGGGGCAGTTTGTTTGGGGTATCCTGACTGCTGCAGTCCTCTCTGTCTGGGTTGGTGAGAGAGGGGAAAGCAGCTACATGGTGGGGGGGGGGCACGAGGACATTTGCATGATTGCATTTCAAGCTAAGTTTACATAGGTGTTAATGACTTAAGATAAGAAAGAAAAAGATTCCTTTAACAGAATTTTTGAAGTGTTGCAGATATCTAAAACTTTGAACTTAATGATTTTTTAAATCTTGTGTTACTAATCAATACATGGTACATTGTAGTGCATTAAGGCCAGATTTTTGCTTTGTGGAAGAGTTCTGGCTCTTATGAGCCAGAAGTAGCAAGAACTAGGTGTGATGCTAGTTGTTTTGTAAGATGAAATCTTATTTGCAAACTCTTTGAAACATGCATTTGTCTACAAACCCTGAAGCCATGTGTTAATGAGCTTGCGGCTTCTACTCTTCCTGGAGTGGAAGAAGGCTAATTCCCTACCTTTGCACAGCACCTTTGCACCTCTAGACTAAGGGTATGTCTAGATTACATGCCTCTGCCGACAGAGGCATGTAAAATAGGCTACCCGACATAGTCAATGAAGTGGGGATTTAAATATCCCCGGCTTCATTAAAATAAAAATGGCCGCGGCACTGTGCTGGCTCAGCTGATAGTCAGCACAGTGTGCAAGTCAAGACGCGGATCAGTCGACAAAGGAAGTCTTTGTCGACCGCTCCGTTATGCCTTGTGAAACGAGGTTTACAGGAGCGGTCGACAAAGGCTTCCCTTGTCGACCGATCTGTGTCTTGACTCACGCACTGTGCCGACGATCAGCTGAGCCGGCACAGCGCGGTGGCCATTTTTATTTTAATGAAGCCGGGGGTATTTAAATCCTGCGCGCCATTATTATGTCGGTAGTTTATTTTACATGCCTCTGTCGGCAGAGGCATGTAATCTAGACGTACCCTAAGAGTACCTCACAGCAACTAGATACAGGTGTCTTGTTTTAATATCTTTTCTTTCACACATATGGACTGCTTAAAACATATGTGTGTGTGTTTTGTTTGTATTGGTGATGCACTACCTCACCATTGGTGGTGCACATAAGAAAATACAACCTGCCCACAGATAGAAAATGTTAGAAGGAACACTGACTACAACACCTTGCACCAGGTCAAAACACCAAGGCTACGTCTACACTGCAGGTTTTTTGGGCAAGAATTGTTTTGCGCACGAGTTCTTGTGCAAAAGGTCTTGAGCAAGAACATTTCCACACTGCCATGTGCTTTTACACAAGAGCTACCATGGCAGTGTGGACGCTCTCTTGCACAAGAAAGCTCTGATGGCCATTTTAGCCATAGGGGTTTCTTGCGCAAGAAACCCCTGTTGCCCGTCCATGCTGACTTCTTGCACAAGAGGGCTTATTCCTCGTGGGGAGAGAAATAACTCTTGTGCAAGATGCCCGCTGTTCTGATGCCTTACTGTAAATTTACTTGTGCAAGAACATGTGTGCAGTGTAGACATGCTGCAAGTTTTTGCACAACAACAGCCGTTCTTGCGCAAGAAGCCTGCAGTGTAGATGTAGCCCTGGAGCAGAAAGCTGGGTGCAGCCCTGTGGGAGCCACTGCTGCAGGATGAGTTCAGAGATGGCTCGCTTTCCAACTGCCCCTTGTGAGGCCTCTCCTCCAATCCAAGACCAGCACCTTGGCCCTCTAATTCAATATGAATAGGGCTAGCATTGCAGAACTGGTCCAGATTGGTGCTGCTCCACTGTGCAGCAAACAGAATAGTTCTCTCTGGACTGGAGGAGACCTGCCCTTCAATTACAGCTGAGACTAATTTATAAACTAAGAATGAATGTGGTTTTAGGAGGGTGGCTGCTATCAGGTGGATAATTAATCTTGATAACCATGGGGCTGACTGACTTCCTGATTCACTCATTTGAGTTCCTTATTTTCTTGCATGTAAACAGATGCACTGAGCTTCCATGTTTCGTTTTTTCTCCCCAAAAAAGATACTGCAAATCCATATTCCCATGGCCTCCTGAGAGCTTGTGAAGAGGAAGAACCACTGGGAAAGGCAAGTAGAGAAATTTCCCTCTAATTTCCTAGTGCCAAAAGTAGAAGCATAACTCTGGGGGAGAGGGGTAAGATACAGTTAGAGTTTTTATTTATTTTGCGTACCTTTTTCCGAAAAAAAAGTTGTAGTCTAGACATAGCCTATATGAGATTTGGTTCATAACTAGCACAATCATAAATATGCAAGTCCCTCTTTGATGGTGTTCAAGCCTTTTGGTCCTGAGAATGGGTAATTTGTATAGCCAAGTCCCCCACTTAGGGTGAAGCTTCAGAAGATTAGGTCCAAAGGTGGGATTTTTGCATTCCCCTCTGTTCAAGAAATTCCTAGGAAACCTACTCAACTAACAGTTTGCTTTTTGTCTTTGCCTCTTGTTTAAAAGAGTCCTTTAATGTTCATAACATTTCCCCAGGCTTACATTAGGTAAGTATCCTAGACAAGTTACATACTATGCCAATAACACAGAGATATTTGCATGTTTAATACAATGCTCTCCTAAAATGCTCACTAAGGTTTGTCGATGCTATTACAGGAGATTGCCGTATCTGTTACAGTGATCTTTGGAAAAGGAAAACATACCCTGTCTATTCATTTTGTGAAATTGTGCCCACAAACAAAGGAGTACAATGTATAAAACTATGCAAATACAGAGTTCTCCACTATTGTTAACTTGGAATGGAGGTTGACAGCCATTCATATTAAAATACACCATTTGCAGCTTATTAATGCTAGCAGCTGATAAGTCTTACTCTACCAGAAGGTCTTGCCAACATGGGGAAACTGATGAGCATCACTATAGCTCAGTGGAAGAAGCCCCTATCAGGCATAAGAACTCAAGCAGGTTTAAAGTTGCAGAATTTCCTCTTCAGTCTAGCCTTTACAGAGGAAGAGGAGGGTGCCAATTGCCCTGCTTCTGCTTTGTTGCCTGCATCACTGATTTCTGCAAGTGGACTCCTCCAAAAGGGATTGTGAGACTTGGGTTGCATCAGTTTGTGCCATTTTTTCCCAGGGATCTGTGGGAGAATCTGGAGCAGCACAGCTTGCTGCACTTTTCTGTCCCTCACTTCCACAGGCTTTCCCAGCCTCCTGTCAGTCCTTTGTCCCCAGAGATTAAAAACAAAAACAAAACAAAGCCAACCGTTACTTTGAAAATGTCATTACCACCTGCCATTACCTGCTGTTGTGCTCCCACTGCTAGGGGCCTCAACTTTTATGTATATGGGCATGTAAAATGAATCCATTGAGGAATATATAACTCCTGTTCGAGGTGGAGTCATTCATGAGATCAACAAGCTAAAAGTTTTCTCCAAGGGGTGTTAGTATTCATTGCCGTCTCAACCTTCTCATGACTACTAATTGCTGTCTGGCCTAACAAGTTCTTCATGACTTTAACATTTAAAAGAGAACTAGGCAGTGCCCTTTGTATAATTAGTTTCTGAAAAGAAAGGAGGCATTTCAGAAAGAGGCAAGGGGAGGAGGGTCAGAGATTAAATGCAGCATGAGGGACAGTGACGGGGTCATTGTACTGTTTCCTCTATCTCTCCTTCACTTTGACCTCTTATTTCCTTAAGCTGCAAGGCATATATATGAGTCTTGATGACATAATACAGATTGAACCTCTCTAGTCCAGCACTCTCCAGACTTGACCAGTGCCGAACCAGAGAATTTGCCGAATCACAGGAGGTCAATATTGTCGAGCAGCAATACCTACACTTCCACTGCTTACTAAGCTCTTAGAAGACCTTTAGGGATACATTAGAGCTAAATAACAGCACAGAAGTCTGAGAGCCAGAACTGGTGGCTGTAAACAAACTTTATGGGACTTTAGGAAACTTGGCCACACCCATGATAAGTGGCCAGCCGTCTAACTAAAAGCATTGCCAGACCACGGATGTTGCCAGATCAGAGTGTGCTGGATGAGAAAGGTACATCCAGTTATTCATTAGTATTGTCCTACTGTGTTTCTCTGCAATTGTATGAAAGGGATTCATATCCAATATTTAATCAAAAGGGACTTTATGATTACAGAGATAATCTTTCCCATCTTGTGCAGCTTGTCTGCATCCTGTTAAGGGAAGAGTGACTACTGTGGGGAAACAGAAGGAGGGAAGAAGGGTCTTCCACCTCCCCTTTCCTAATAGTCTTTAGGAAATCATTTGAATCATCATCCATACCAACAGAGCGGGGGTACCTGACTTGATCCACAAAGCCTCAATAGTGGACCTTCAACTTTGCAAACAAAACATTAATATTTAAAGATCAGTAAAAGCACAGAAAAAACAGTTGAAAGATCAGTGATCCCTACTAGCCATGGGAGTTGAGAGCATTCTGTCCTCAGAAGACGTGTTCACTATGGCCTCCATCCTGCCCGTGCTAATTGCTACACACAGTGACTAGTCTCATTAATGTCACAGGGAATAATCCCAGTGCGTAAAGGTAAGCAAGTATGTGAATTTGCAGGTTTGAGGCCATTTTACAATATCAGCACCCAAATCTATATCTAGATATTTAAATATCTAACAAAATATATCTAAATATTTACCCCACTTTGAAGTGGGAAAACCCTTTTTCTAACCAACTTTGGTAGTAATTTTTTTAAATAATGATGCTGTTTTTAAAGTTATTTAAGTACATACTTGTGCTATTTCATATTGCTCATTAGGCAAGAAAATTAACCATGAGTAATACTTCAGAAATGACTTTGACCTTGTCCAAATGCCAAGAAAAAGAAAGAAATGCAGAGAATTCAAGGGCAACTGAAAACACACCAGGCAAACAAAAAAAATAAGGTGCTCTACTGCAAAGCTACAGGGTTAAATATTTGACAAAGGTGTGAGGGAAAGAGAGGGAAAAAAATCCCTTCACCTTTTGTTTAAAAAAAAAAAGCCTGCTTTCACTCTTATCAGTGATGGATGATTTGGTGTGTTATGAAGTCAAAGAAACATCAACAGAGCATGAAACAAGGCATCAGTGGAGGGGTGAAAAAAAACTGACCCAGCTCTCTGCTTTCAAAAGAATGGTAAATGATAATGGAGGCAAAGGTTGCTTTTCTCAGCCTCCTGACAGACCACACTTTGTCAAGAATTTCCTCTAAAAACACCTGCATTATTATAGCCATTAAGAAAACACTGGAAGGGTCCTGAGGTAACAAATTATATGAGATAGGAAACGGTGAGGCAGGTGTACAGAATATTGCTAGAGCTGACAGTACAACTTTGCTGAAGACTTAAGGGAATTGCCTCAAGGGTGTCATGTCAGCAAAGCAACTGGTATAGGGAGACAAATGAAGGGTGCCAGGAAGGGTGCCAGGCTGTCACATTCACCTTTACATTGAAAAGATTCAGATCTTCATTGCTGTATTTATCAGGTAAACAAAATTGCTGGTGTCCTTAGATAGTCTGACATTCCTTCTGTGTGCTTCTCCAGAAAAAGTGGAAAAGAAAAGTGGGAATTCATTCTCTGAGGAAAGAATAGTTGTCATGATACTATTTGCATTATTTTAATTAAATCTTTGTAAACTAGCAACGCAATTCATAAACAGAGATTAAGTAACACTCCTTGTCCCAGGGCCTGATCCTAAACCTCTTGAAGCCAAATAAACTGCTACAGTCTAAGAGACTGATTCTTCAGGGGCTGAGTACTCACAACTCCCACTGAAATCATTGTGTGGTAATAGTGCTCAACATCTCAAAGAATCAGGCCATTTGTTTAGTCTTTCTCACGCTCTACAAGTCAGGAGACATCAATTCAAACAAGGGAGATTGGATAGTTATTGGTGAGGAGAAAAATGCATGCAGGATTCCTGGAAGAATTACATATTAAAGAGCTTTTTTATCTCTTTAGTATTTTTTAAATTTATTTTAACTGTGCAACATCAATAAAAATATTGATTCACCTTGACAAACAAGAATAGGAAAGAGAGGGGGAAAGGGCATCAGACCCAAAGCTTGTCAATAAAGAGGTGTCAAAAGTATTCCAAGAAATCACTGTCAATGTTGAAAACAAGAGAGAGGAAATGATTGTGTAAGCTTATCATGTCTCTAAATAACTCAAGGACAATGCAACCATCACAAAGAATCTCTTCTTAAGACACAACACAACAGGAGACTCATAAGAATACATTTTGCATTATGATTAAGAAATCTCCATAAAGAAGAAAATAGCTTCTGAATAATATACTCAGAAATTGGACAAGCAACAAGTATACTTAATACAATCAAACCAAAAAGCCATATTCTCCCACCCTTACTTAAAATTAGTAGCACCTTACTCAGCAAGTAACTCCACTGAAGTAGTGAGATGACTTGCAGAGAAAGATGTTACTCAGTTTAAGTAAAGGTGTCAGAATCTGGCCTGAAATATTTGACTATTAGAGCTACATTCTGATATTTGAGCTCATGTTATAGTAATACAGGTTGAACCTCTGAAAACCTGTACTCTCTGGTTTGGCAACATCCGTGGTCCATCAGGGGACTAATTTAGCTACAACTAGTCCAGAGAGAGATCTTGGAGTCATTGTGGATAGTTCTCTGAAAACATCCACTCAATGTGCAGTGGCAGTCAAAAAAGCAAACAGAATGTTAGGAATCATAAAAAAGAGAGGGAGACCAAGACTGAGACTTATTGCCTCTGTATAAAACCATGGTACACCTACATCTTGAACACTGCATACAAGTATGGTCACCTCATCTCAAAAAAGAGATATTGGAATCGGAAAAGGGCAACAAAAATGATTAGGGGCTTGAAACGGGTCCCATATGAAGAGAGATTAAAAACACTTGGACTTTTCAGCTTAGAAAAGAGGAGACTAAGGGTATGTCTACACTACAAAGTTAATTCGAAATAACAGCAGTTATTTTGAATTAACTTTAATAGCATCTACACAGGCAAACCACTATTTCAAAATAAATTCGAAATAGTGGAGCCCTTATTTCGAATTTGGTAAACCTCATTCTACGAGGAGTAACACCAAATTTGAAATAGCTATTTCGAATTAAGTGCTATGTAGACACTTAATTTGAAACAGGGGGCCTCCAGCCCTTCCCAGGGAGTCCTGGTGGCCACTCTGGGCTCAACCAGGAAAACTTACTCTCCTCTCCCCCAGCCCCAGCGCCATTAAAGGGGTAGACCCTGGCCACAGTGCCTGTGCCAGCTCCAAGCCTGCCAGCCCAGAGCCAGCAGTGGCCACTTGGACCCCTGACACAGTGGCCCCAAAGCAGGAGCCAGCAAGCCACTGGCAGCCAGCCCTCCACTGCTCCCCAGGAGCAGTCTGCCAGCTCCCAGGAGCCTGACAGGGGCTGGAGAAGGCGAGCGCCTTCCTGGTCCAGGGTGGAGATCATGGACCTTATTCAGGTTTGGGGGAGATGCCCCCAACGTCCATGATCTCTGCACTAGACGGAGGAATGCGGCCATCTATGGCAGGATAGCTACCAGCCTGGCCACCAAAGGCCACATGCGAACACAGGAGCAGGTTAGCATGAAAATCAAGTTGTTCTGGCGAGACCCTCAACCCTGAGCCCTGAGCTTCCCCTCCCCCTTCTTCCCCTTGCTTCCCCCTTCCAGCTCCCTCCTCCCAGGTTTCCCCCTCTCCTCTCCCACCCTCTCTCTTCCCCTCTCCCACCTCCTTTTCCCAGTCTCCCCAGAGGTTCATTCCCCAGTTTTGTTCAATAAACCCAGTTTCTGTTTTTGAACATGTGTGTCATTTATTTGACATCAGGAAGGGGAGCTAGGGAGGGGTAAGTGGAAGGATGTGAGGGAGGAATGGGGCACAAGCCCCCGGTGGGGAGGACCGAGGAGGCTCTGAGGGCTCCTCGGGGTGGACGCTCTCCCTCAGGGCCTCCTGGATCCTGACAGACCCCCGATGGACCCCCCGGATGGCAGCCTGCAGCAAGTGCAGCCGGCTGATGGCAACAACCCCACGAGATGCACTGGCGTGCCCAGGGGCAGCTCTGGCTCCAAGTGGCCGAGTGCTGTGGTGTCCTGAGTGCGGGCACTCAGGGCACTCCAAGACAGGACTGCTTTGCTGTCCCTCATCAAGGTAGAGAAGCCAGCGGGGAACCCTGAGAACTGTCTGTCTGGGGTGGGGGTAGGGTCCCTTTAAGCACGGAGCTCAGTTAGCCTCAGGCAGCAGCCCCACACACTAAGTCCTAAACTGATGCCCTGCCGGCACTGGTTCTGGCCAGCCTTAACTTCAGTTCAGGGTCCACTCAGTGTGGACGTGCTATTTCGAAATAGCAAAATGCTATTTCAAAATAGTTTTTGTGTATAGATGCGATATTTTGAATTAGCTTAATTCGAATTAACTATTTCTACACTGTAGTGTAGACATACCCTAAGGGAGGGAATATGATAGAGGTCTATAAAATCATGACTGGTGTGGAAAAATCAAATAAGGAAAAGTTCCCATCACATGAGATCTAGGAGTCACCAAATGAAATTAATAAGTAGCAGGTTTCAAAAAAAAAAAAAAAAAGGAAGTTTTTCTTCACACAGCTCACAGTCAACCTTGCCAGAGGATGTCATGAAGACTAGGATTTTAACAGGGTTCAAAAAAGAGCTAGATAAATTCATGGATGACTATTAAGTAGGATGGGTAGGCATGGTGTCCCTAGCCTCTGTTTGTCTGGAAATAGATAACTGGAGAGGGATCACTTGATGATTACCTGTTGTGTTTACTGCCTCTGGGGCATCTGGCATTGGCTGCTGTCGGCACACAGGATCCTGGGCTAGATGGACCTTTGGTCTGACCCAGTATGGCCATTCTTATGTTGACCAGAGAGCCCAGGAGCCTAGTGTCAGGAGGGCCAGCAGCCCTACCGGGGCAGTGGGACCAAACCCCACAAAAGTGCTGGGGCAGGGCCAGAGAATCCCAGAACCCTATGGCAGCATGGGCTGGAGGAAAAAGGAGTTTGGCCGCCCACAGCAGCACAGGGACAGAGAACCCCGGCAGCCTATGGCGGTATGGAGATGGAAGAAGAAGCTTGGCTTCCCACGGCAACGTGGAACAGGGGAAATCTGGCTGCCAGTGGCAACGTGGGGCCAAGGAACCGTGGCAGCATGGCACAGGAGGCTGGAGAACCCCGGATGCCCATGACTGCCCAGAGCCGGGGGGCTAATAGAAGCAGTGCAGACAATCTGACTGGGAAGGTAAGTAGAAGGGGCCAGAGGCAGGGGGCCAGCTGGCTCAGGGCCGGTGGCAAGGGGTACTTCCCCTGGTCCAGAAAAATCTCTTATTCATGACTGGTCAGGTCCCGACCTTGCTGGATCAGAGAGGTACACCCTGTAGTCCATTGTTAACAATGATGACAATATTGTTTCAATTCTCATCTGTGCTTCTCTTGCTTCTTTCCATTTGAGTTTTGAGTGTTGGATAGAACCTTACTGCACTATGAATGCAACTGAAAATGACTGAGACTTGTATAAACTTAAAAAAACAACATGGTCTGTTAGCACTTTATAGACTAACAAAACATGTAGATGGTGGTATGAACTTTCGTGGGCACAGCCCACTTCTTCAGATGACTGGAGTTTTGAGTTTAGGATGTGCAGACCCAAAATAAATAGGGGAGAAGGGAGGGGGGAGGAAAAAAAGAGGAGGGGGGCGGTAAACAAGGAGCAGAGAGGGTATATCAAAATATCAAAGGGAAAAACAGGAAGACAGAACTGGAAATCAGTGAGCACCTGAAGATTGGGTAGTTAAAACGAAGCAGATAGTACCCTTCCTAACACAGGAATCTACACAAAGAGCTGTTCATTGAATGTTAGGTTGATAGCGTCCCAACCATCCCACATCACGATTGAGGCCATTAGCATGAAAATTGAACTTGCCGATGAATTGTAATTCCAATGCCTCTCTGTGTACTTGGCTAGTAGAAATGGTTTGTGACAAGACAGCCACTTGAAGATCTTTTAAACAGTGATTAGGAAGATTAAAGTGTTCCCCAACAGGTTTCTGTATGTTCCCTTTATGTATATCTGATTTGTGTCCATTGATTCTTTCCCAAAGGGACTGTCCAGTTTGTCCAATATATATAGCAGGGGGCATTGCTGGCATTTGATGGCATAGATCAAGTTACTGGATGTTGCAGTCAAATGACCTTTTGATTTGGTAGCTTACGTTGTTGGCTCCAGTGATGAATTCGCTTGTATAGATATGTGGGCAGAGCTGGTACTGCGGTTGGTTGCAGGTCTGGGTTCCTAGATGCTTATGATGTTGTTGTGTGGCATGGTTACTGGAAAGAATTCATTTCAGGTTGGGGGGTTGTCTATAAGCAAGAATAGGCTTTTCTCCCAAGACCACTGAGAGTGAGGGATGATTTTCCAAGATGGGTTATAAATTGTGTATAATGCGCTGGAGGGACCTGAGTTATGGACTGTAGGTAATAACAAGTGGAATTCTGTTATTTTCTCTTTTGGGTCTGTCTTGAAGTAGTTCATGTCTGGGTACTTTTTTGGCTCTGTCAATCTTTTTTTTTTTTTTTTTTTTTTTCTCCAGGTGAATATTTCAGTTTTAGGAATGCTCTATAAAGATCCTGTAGGTGTTTGTCTCTGTCTGTGGGATTGGAGCAAATCCGGTTGTAACTTAGGGCTTGGCTGTATACAATAGATCAAGAAATATGTCTGGGATGGAAGCTGGAGGCATGAAGGTAAGTGTAGCGGTCAGTGGGTTTCCTGTATAGGGTGGTGGAAATTTGTCCATTATTTAAGTGTACTGTAGAGTCCAGGAAGTGGATTTCTCGTGTGGACTAGTCCAGGCTGAGGTTGATGGTGGGGTGGAAGTTGTTGAAATCCTTGTGAAATTCTTCAAGAGTCTATTTTCTGTGGGTCCATATGATGAACAGGGCTCGACAAATAATGTAATCTACTCGCGCAGAACCGCTCAAAACCGCGCAGCTGGCAAGCGGGGCTCGCCGCCGCTTGGTGAGCCCTGATGATGAAGATGTCATCGATGTAGCATAAGTAAAGTAGGGATGTTAGGGGGTGAGAGCTGAGGAAACTTTGTTCAAGGTCAACCATAAAGATGTTGGCATATTGTGGTGCCATCCGAGTGCCCATGGCCGTGCCACTGAGTTGGAGATACAAATTGTCTCTGAATTCGAAATAGTTGTGGGTGAGGACAAAGTCTCAGAGCTCTGTAATCAGGTATGCAGTGCTGTCATCGGGGTGGTGTTCCTAATGGCCTGTAATCCATCTTCATGTGGAATGTTGGTGTAAAGAGCTTCTATGTCCATGGTAGCCAGGATGGTATTTTCAGGTAGATTACTGATGTTTTGTAGTTTCCTCAGGAAGTCGGTGGTGTCTTGAAGGTAGCTAGGAGTGCTGGTAGCATAGGGTCTGAGGAGGGAGTCAATATAGCCAGATAATCCCGTGGTGAGTGTGCCAATGCTTGAGATGTTGGGCCATCCGGGATTACCAGGTTTGTGTATTTTGGGTAGCAGATAGAAAGGTCCTGGCCAGGGAATAGGGGAGGTGTTAGTGTAAATTTGTTCCTGAGCAGCATCAGGGAGCTTCATGAGCAGTTTTTTCAGGGTTTTTTTGGTATTCCTTAGTGGGGTCACAGGAGAGAGGCCTGTAGAATCTGGTAGTGGTGAGTTGTCTGTTTGCCTCCTGTTCATAATCTGTCCTGTTCATGATGACTACAGTGCCTCCTTTGTCGGCCTCTTTGATTATGATGTTAGGATTGTTTTTGAGGCTGTGTATAGCATTGGGTTCTGCATGACTGAGGTGTGTGTTATATGTTGTTGTTTGCTGATAATGTCAGCTCGAGCACGTTTGCAGAAGCAGTCGATGTAGAAATCAAGACTTTTGTTACGTCCGTTGGTGGGGGTCCACATAGAAGCCTTCCTCTTGTGGTATCAGCGGGGGGGAACAGTCAGGTCAGTGTGTTGTATATCTGTGTGTTGGAAATATTTCTTTAGGCGGAGGCGGCGAAAATAGGATTCCAGATGATATGAAATGGTATGCAAGTTCCAGTCTGAAAAAGGTATCAGAATTTATTCTTAAATAATCTGAATATTATTATGGGATTTTGCTCCATGAGTAGTGCCATTGACTCCAATGAGACTACTCATGGAGCATGTATGTTGTTGTTCATCAAGACAGTATTTGAATGAAATCCTTTATAAATAAATTCCATACTAGAGTCAACTTATGTTGTCCTTCTATTTTACTTCCCATTATTATTTGATTTTTTTTCACCCAATATAGTTAATATTACCGAGTATGTCTACACTACAGCGTTAATTCGAGTTATCTTAATTCGAAATAGTTAATTCGAATTAAGCTAATTCGAATTAACGTGTCTACACACAAAATGAAGTTCAAATAAGCATTTTGCTAATTCGAAATACTGCATCCACACTTACTGGACACAGAATCGGATTTAAGGCCAGCCAGAACCAGGTCAGGCAGGGCATCAGGTCAGGAGTGTCTGTGTGGGGCTGCTGCCTGAGGCTATCTGACGCCTGTGCTTAAAGGGACACCCCCACCCGCCCCCCGGGCAGCCGGTTTTCAGGTGTCCCTGCTTGCTTGCCTGCTGCCTCGATGAGGGACAGCAAAGCATTTGTGTCCCTGCGTGCTCTGGTTGCCCTCACTCGGGACACCACAGCACTCTGCAACACGGAGCCGGAGCTGCCCCTTGGCACTTTGGTGCTTCTCGTGGACGTGTTGCTGCGAGCCTGGCTCCACTTTCTGCAGGCTGCCATCCGGGAGGTCCACTGGGGGGCTGTCAGTATCCAGAAGGCCCTGCGGGAGAGCTTCCACCCTGAGGAGCACTAAGAGCCTCCCTAGTGTGCCCCACTGGGGGCTTGTGACTCATTCCTCCCTCCTTCCACTTACCCCTCCCTAACCCCCCTTCCTGATGTCAAATAAAAACACATTTCTTGCCAAAAACAAACTCTCTTTATTGACTGGGTGGGAATGAGGGTGGGACAGGGGAGGGGGAAACCTGGGAGGAGGGAGCTGAAAGGGGGAGGAAGTGGGAGGAGAAGCTCAGGGTTGAGGGTCTTGCCGGACCAACTTGATTTTCATGCAAACCTGCTCCTGGGTTCGCATGTGGCCTTTGGTGGCCAGGCTGGCAGTTTTCCTGCCATAGATGGCTGCGTTCCTCTGTCTAGTGTGCAGATCATGGATGTTGCAGGCATCCCCCCAAACCTGAGTACAGTCCACCCTGATCTGCACCCTGGACCAGGAAGGCCCCCGGCAGGCTCCTGGGAGCTGGCAGACTGCTCCTGGGGTACAGTGGAGGGCTGGCTGCCAGTGGCTTTCTGGCTCATGTTTTGGGGCCACTGGGTCGTGGCAGTGACTGCTGGTTCTGGGCCAGCAGGCTTGGAGCTGGCACAGGCACTGTGGCCAGAGTCTGCCCCTTTAAGGGCTCTGGGGCTGGGGGGAGGGATAAAAGTTTTCCTGGTTTGGCCCAGAGTGGCCACCAGGGGAAACTGGGAAGCCTGGAGGCCCCCTATTTCAGAATAAGCGTCTACACCGCGCTTATTCCGAATTAGCTAATTCAAGTTAGGCATTATTCCTCGTAGAATGAGGTTTAACTAACTCGAATTAAGTGCCCCGCTATTTCAAATTTAATTTAATTCGAAATAGCGGTTTGCTTGTGTAGACGGTATGGAAGTTAATTTGGAATAACGACTGTTATTCCGAATTAACTTTGATGTGTAGACATACCCACCCCATAGGAAATATAGAATTCAACAAAGCCTCAGCATCTGAAACATTAAGGGTCATCATTGCCATCACTAATGTCTTTTAAAAATACTCCCTCGGAAATGTCTAAGTGTTTTTATACATATTTTTATTCACTATTCCTTCCCCGTAACTAGTAATTTGGTTGAAAAAATACAAATCCATTAATACTTAAATAAATTCTGAGTTAGGCTCAGGAATCTTTTCCAGGTAGCTTTCACCAGAGGTAGAAAAATAATAATTTTTCCCCTTTAAAATACCCTTCATACAACCTGTATAATTTGGTCCTTATTATGTTTAAATGAAAAAGGCACAATGGCAATTCTAAATAAGGTTAGTGAATTAAGCAAAGCAAACAAGACACATTTTAAGTGTTCATCAAGCATAGAGTGGAGCAGTCTAAGGGCAAGATTATACAGCCTTTACTCAAGACAGAATAGTGCCTTAATCTGTGAATAGTCTCATGTAAATCAGTAGGAATACTGGCAGAGGTAATATCTTAGAAGCTGGTTTATAACACATGTGAGAGACCCACAGCTGTGAATTAGTGAGGTGGATATGTCAGTGTAGCTAGGAAGCAAACCCAAGTGAAATGATGGCATCAACAAATTGGATCAAGGGCAAGGAATAAAGACATGGAGGAACTGTTCACACACTTGAGATTATGAAAGGAGTGAGAGACAGGACAAGAAGGAAAGAACAACACTGAAGTAGAACAAGTCGGGGTCACAGTGAGGGGATTAAGTGGCATAAGGCCAGGTTCACTGTTATACTCTGGTTACTTTGCATCGTTCTAGTGATGCAGAACTTCCATAGCTGACCTGGCAAGTTCCAGGTTTCGGTTTGGGGTTTGCTTGCTGGCTTTGCTTTGCTGGAGTAGCCCAAATCACCTGGAGTATGTCAGTGACTCTACCCAATTGCCTCTGAAAAGAGAACACTGTTTGGGAAATAATAAGGTTCAGACTGATAGCTGGTGCAAATCACTGTAGTTGTGTTCAAGTCAACAGAGTTTTGCTGATTTAGACCAGCTGAAGTGCTGTCTCTAGCGTGAATGAGAAGATAATGGAAAAGAAGTAAGAGGCAGTAGAATAAGAAATACAAAAATAAAAATTCAAGTCAACTGTGGCAAGCGTGGGCATTGAGATGCAAGGATGTAAGGGAGATGTGCATCAAATTCTGAGTAAAAACCCAGCAGAAGTTGAGAGAGGTTGTGTAGAGTGGCTCTCCAAATAGGCCAAGGATAGGGACAAAGGAAAGTGAGAGACTGAAAATGGCAAGAGGAAAATTGCAATGTCTGTTAGATAGCCATGGTTTCTGGGACAAAATGCGGGAGTCATGGGACTGAAGCAGAGTCAGAGTTGTGATTGGAATCTGGAGAAAGAAAATACCCAGCGCAGTAGGTATGATCCTTTGTTTTTGTTCCTGCCCTAACCTAGGTGAAGCCTGTGTGCTCTTTGTAGTATTTAATATTTCTAGCTACCTTTGTTTACAGCTCACGTCTTCAGTTTCCTATTGGGAGCAGGTAAGGAGGGTGTATTTCTTTTTTTACCCCCAACATTTCTAATGTGGATCCTTAGGGATGAATTTACTAATTGTGAAGGAAATTTTTACATTCACATTTCCACCTACATAACTAATAACAGTTTTCCCTCCAGGGGTTAGTTCATTTCTAGGCAAGCCAAGCCAAACCTGTTCAACACCCTGGAAGACCATAAGAATAGTAATAGAAATAATCCATGTCCACTCATTAAGAGTCAGATTCTGCCACTCTTTATAATGCTGAGGAACACTTTCGACACTGTTCCACAAAGATACTTAGTTGCCTAAGTCTTGGGTATAGGCCCTGACATCCTAGTTATTGGCTCCACTGTGATCCAGAAAACTCCCACTGAATCAGTAGACATTAAATGCAGTTTGTAACTAAGCTTTTAGGGTAAAAGTTCTGTAGGCCCCTAAATTGCATCTGGGGCTGCCTTCTGATAGGTGTCTGGATGCCTGTCTCCCACCTAATCCCTAGAGTGATTCACAAAGTGGTGATGGTGTTCATTTTAAAACTTTCAACCCAGTGGTTAATGCGCTTACTTGGGATCAGTGAGAGCCATATTCTATTCCTACCTGCCTGAGTAGGGGAGAGGATCTGAACAGAGATTCTCTTCCTGGCCCCATGACTCATTAAATTTGACTCACAATGAAACAGTTGTTGGTCCAGAAAGAAGGAGAGAATGACTTTGTAGTCAGATGGTTAGGGCTCCTCTCTGGAAGGTGGGAGATCCAGGGTACAATCACTCTTTCATTGTTTAGCCACAGTGGAGCAGCATTAATCAGAGAGAGATTGAGGGATTCCCTCATTACAATGCTCAGAGATTAGAGCTCTGTCCTAAGATGTAAGAGTCCCCTTTTCAAATCCTTTCTGCTGCCCAGGCAGAGAAGGGAGTTGAACCTGGGTCTCCTGAAGCATATATGAATGTTCTAAACACTGGGTTAAACGTTCAAATGTGAACTCCCATTCCTCTGGCAATTTTGCATGTAGTCAGGCAGGCACCTCATTCATTTCCACAAGAATCTGCTTAGTCAGTTTGAGTCTATGAGATGGTTTCTTGTTTGTGGATTGCTAAGCAGAAATAGGTACCCCAGTCTATGAGAGGGACAGTGCTTAGTACACACCATCTGGTTGGCATCGCCCATTAATTAGTTTAGGAAATTCTCCCTCCCTCAGTATTCTGTATATTTGTAGATCTCAATCTAAGGCAATTCTCTCTTCCTTTTGGTTACGTGTGGAGTCTAGTCATGTGACTCAGGCTTTATGGATAGCAATGTTATTCCTGTGATAACTTTTAGGTGTCATGTTGCTCAGAGTTTCAGTACCTACATTATTTCGTGAATCCAGGCCTTATTTCACAAAAAGTCCCATGGATTATCAGGGGAAGAACTCAGAGTAAGATACGTAAGGGTCACAGCATCAGTCTCTTAGTATGAAGTCAATCACTAGTTGTTTTATAATCTAGGTTCGGCTTGTGCAGAGAAAAAGGCAGACAGGATGTCAGCAAAAGAAATGCCTGGCCCCAGTCCAGTAACGCACTGGACTACATGCTTGACTTTAAGCTCCTGAGTAGCCTCATTGACTTCAACAGAACTGCTTTATGCACTTAAACTTAGGGAGATGTTTAGTTTATTGGAATTTGGTATTGTCTCTGTAGCCTCCTTTTTCCTGGTGTTGTGGTGAGTCACAACAACATGACTGATTGCTTGGCTGGATTGAAGCCCATGTAAGATCAGGTGGCAAACCAAGTACAAGACTATTCTGGTTTAACCTAATGGGGGAATTTCTGAAGTGTAAGAATAATTTGTTTTTAACAATATCTGATAGTGGCACTTTGGAAGAGAGTACTGCCTTTGTGAGATTTGTGAGACACAGCTGTTAATGTCTCTGATATGTTATAGAACAAAAGGAACCAAACTGTTTTGCATGAGATGAAATCTGTTTAAGCTCAGATGTGTCAAAACCAAAAATGACCATCCAAAAGAAATAGCAAAGTGATAGCTACTTCACTGGGCTGAGAGCATACTGCAGGAAGGAATATTCTGCAACATTTAAATATGAGACAATCTATTTTATTGGTCTGTGTGTGCATTGTGAGGCACACCACTATTTTTAGAGGTAGATGAGTTTCAGTGATGAGTGAAATGGTTATATGTCCTCTCTATATTGGTCTGCGATCTTTCTGAATGAAAAGCCATAAATATGTAGCATTAGCATTAACTGCCTTTGCTGTTGGCCAGACATAGCGATGACATAACATTTTTAAGCCACGTGAAGAACTTCAAACATGTTCTGATGCACCGATTCCAGTATACAGACACAGGAGCTGCCTGGGGAATTTGTTTAGTGATATTAAAAATGTTACACCTAAGACAAACTTCCAAAAGCAAAGAAATTATTAGATAAAATTGCATCTGCACATGATTCTATAGGTAGGCATAAAAGCTTTTATTATGGTTTAAATGTGAATGGAAAGATTTGACAGCTGCTTTCAATAAGCAATATACTTTTATTTTTTGCTCTCTCTTATGATACTAAAAATTCACCGAGTTTCTTCCTTAGCTAATCCACAACTTAAATAGTGTCGCTGTTTTTAGCCTGAGAGGTTACCCAACATTCCAGACCCTGACTGGCTAAACTTATTTCCACTGGGAGGAGAAATCGATGATAGTCCAATATTTCTTGGGTGTGATCCCTTTTCTTTACAAAAAATGTCCAAAATATTGTTTCCTTGAACCCAGCAGGAATAAAAAAGAAGCCATTTCCTTCTTCAGTAATCCGAGCCTGCTTCCAGCCAGTTCTCTGCCCAAAAGAAGCATGCCCTCTCAGCGTCTCCCAGGGGCATTCTTCCAGTAATTCCTCGTGGGTTTTTTATCTGACTGCTTTCTCTGCTTTTTGCAGAGACAATTCTCCGGGGTTTTCTTTCTTTTTGCTTGTGATACTCTCACTTGCTCAGTTTGCCATCGTCTCCTCCCAGGGAAACTTCTCTGCCCATGTGATTCAGCTTCTGCTTGTGGCCTCCTCCCCTACGTGGTATCCTCTATCATTTCAGCCATCTTACTCCATAAGGAACTTAATTGCTTCTTATATATATCCTGAATGAAAGGAGACTAACCTGTCCATCAATCTGCACCATGGTCTCTAAATGCCTACAAATCAAAGAAATGCATGATGGTTGCTACCATCACTCTTCACCATGAAAATAGCCTGATAAATTATTCTGGGAGTTACAGTTTTCAGAACCTTGGCACAGAAATGCCTGTCAGTGCATTGAATACAGAATGGCACTGAGTGAGAAATCCCACTCCAGGCATTGATGAATGAACACTTTCAGAAATGGTGAAATGCCTGAATATCCTGAAATGCCTATCCAGCATAATAGTATGACTGAGAATAGACTCAGAACCTCTCTGAGGATCCTATTGTAGAGACTGTGCATTGTTTTGGACTATCCTACCTGAGTTAGTGTCTGGGTGGACATCTCTTGAGATAATGAAAGAACTGACCATAATCACCATGGCAGAAAATATCTTTACCAATTCCTTTAAGAACCCTTTAGTTTCAGAGGGATTAAACATTAGAAAGGTAGCCAGGTTTGTTCTGTTTCTTCACTGAGTACATGATCACACAAAGGATTCGAATGAGCTCATGAGACCAGCCTCCATCGCTCGCTTTCCAAATGAGCACCATTGTGCTTTTTCCTGCTGCTGCTCCTCACACTTAGAAAGTGCTTCCCATAAACATCAGCAAAGCTACCTCACTGAACTATCTCGGATCCTTCCTCAAGACTCTCCTTTGCCATGATGCCTGCAAAAAACTTAACAGGTAGGCAGTGATCTCAGAGGTCTGCCATGCAGATTCCTTTTATTCCCCATCTGTCTGTGTTCATCTCTTCTCGCTGGGCTTTCAATTAGATTGTAAACTTCTTGGGCCAGAGACCCTCTTTTTGTTCTATGTACAACACTTAGCACAATGGCGTCCTTCTCCATGACTAGGGCTCCTCAGTGCTATGGTAATTTAAGTAACAGTTAATATTAATGATTGAAATGAGCTCCTTCTTTATGTCAGCCCCCCAAAGGAATAAAATGACAACTAGGTCTGTATTTGCTGGATCTGGACCTGTGGTGACTAGAGTATTGCAGGGGGTAGAGGAAGGAGATGCTGAGCTAAACATATTATGCTTATCATGAAATTAGCACACACACATCTATGAACAATTGCTGCCTTGGACTCCAGAAATGGGACATCTCACACCAAAACAAGAGGATGACAGTTTCTTACTAGATTAAAAGGTGATACTCTTATTTTTTTCTTTTTGACACTTGATGTATATGAAATATAATACAAAGAAAAAAATAAATAATTCTAAAAAATAAAATCCAGGAAGAAGAGAAGGGGAGTCACATTTTTGCTACTGCACCTGTTGTTCAATAACCCTCTCATCCCTTTTGTTTTATTTTTAATCGTTGAAGCTGGAGTGAAACTTTTGAAGTTCAGAGATGCAGGAAAGAATGCCTGACAGCAAGGAATTTTTTTTCCTGCAAAAATAGATTTATGATGAATCAAACCCATAAAATTAATCTGCATCTAACACCTTCCCTGCAGACATCTCTGAAAAAACAAGATATATTCAGAATCGGAAAACAACAAACAGCATAGAGATAGAAGGAAACCTAAATTCCAGATCTAACCATCCCTCTGTCTGAGGAAAAGTCATATCTAGATTCAGTGCTCAATGTATTATCTCAGGCCTGTGTCTAAGGCTGTGACTACATTACCACTTTCAGTGGTAAAACTTGAGTCATTAGGGGGTGTGAAAAAAAAAAATCCTGCCCCCGGTGATAAAAGTTTTAGCGCTGAAAAGTGCCAGTATGAACAGTGCTAACCCCTCTCATTCCAGGTGAGATTTTTAATCACTGGAGGTGCATCTACACTGCACCCTTACCTTGAAATAAGATACATAATTTGTGATATGCAGATTGCGTAGCTTATTCCAAGGTAATTTCTAAATAGCTTATTTCAAAATTTGGTGCTGTCTACACAGCACCAAATGTCAAAATAACTCTCTATTCCGAAATGCCCCTTAACCCTTGTGGAATGAGGGTTACTGGGATGTCGGAATAAGCAGCCCATTTTTTTGAAATCTATTTTTGAATAACGGGCTGCCTCAATAGATGCAGAATAGGTATTTTCGGATACTTCCAGTATCCCAAAATAGCTCCACAGCGTAGACATAGCCTGGGAAAGCTCTAACCTAGAGCCCACATCAGAGTGCTGTGATGGGCACTGTAGGCTTGTCTGAGTGGATGAACAACATAAGAAACAATGATGTGTAGATTGAAATGATGAGATACAGCCAAGCTGAAAATCAGCTTGAGGTCAGGATTACAAAGATTGATATTCAGGGTTTTTCAGATCCTGGATTTTGGCTTTGCCTATGACAAGCCATCATCTTTGGCAGGAAGCCATTCAGCAGTTCTATCCAGCCTGACCAGAAGAGGCTGGTGACAACTTTTAGAGCCTTGCAAACTTAGCAGCACAAGCACTTAGCTGTAGGACATAGCTTAATTGTTGTTTGTTAAAAAAATAATAAAGCTCGCAAGATGTAGCAGACTCTGACTTCCTCAGGCAGCTGATCAGCAGGATCCCCTGGGAGGCTAATGTGAGGGGGTGGAGAAGAAATCTAGAAAATCCATCTAAATTTTTAAGAAGCCCAATTGAAGGTACAGGATGAACCCATCCCACTGTGGAGAAAGAATACCAAATATGGCAAGTGACCCAGTTTGTTTAAAAGCAAAATCTTCTGTAAGTATAAACAAAAAAAGGAAGCACCTAGAACAAATGACTAGGGAGGAGTATTAAAACTATTGCTCGAGCATGCAGGGGTGGAATCAGGACGGTCAAAGCGCTAGGGATGTGAAGGATAATAAGAACAGTTTCAACAGATATGTAAGCAATAAGAAGGTCAGGGAAAATGTGAGATACTTACTGAATGGGGAAGAAAACCTAGTGAAGAGAGGCTGAGAGAATTGGACTTATTTAGTTTGAAGAAAAGAAGAATGAGGGGAGATTTGACAGCAGCCTTCAACTACCTGAAGGGGGTTCCAAGAAGCTGGAGCTAGGCTAGTCTCAGTGGTGGCAGATGACAGAACCAAAAACAATGGTTTCAAGTTGCAGTGGGGGAGGTCTAGGTTGGCTATTAGGAAAAACTATTTCACTAGGAGGTTGGTGAAGCACTGGCATGGGTTTCCTAGTGAGGTACTGGTAGAGGAAGATAGGCTTGACAAAGCTCTGTCTGGAAGGATTTAGTTGGGGTTGGTCCTGCTTTGAGTGGGATGTGTGGGGGGAGGGTTGGACTAGATGATCTCTTGAGGTTTCTTCCAACCCTAATCTTCTATAATTCTATGTAAGATCTCTTCCTTCCTTGCAAGTTTTTTGGGAATTCCTTAGTCCAGTGGAAAATATTTTTATTGACTACAGGTTGTACCTCCCTTCACTGGGATTCTCTGGTCTGGCAACATCCGTGGTCGGACAGGACCACAGATGTTCCTGGACCAGAGTCCAGGTATAGGAAGGTCTAGCCACGGGGCAAGAGTACAGTGGTGGTGGTGGGAGCCGGCAACTCAGCTGGGAGCCCCGTGGGGGAAGGTAGTTCAGTGGGGAAATCTGGTCCCAACAGCTGGGCAGTAGCAGTGGGCCGGCAGCAGCCACACAGCTCTGGCCCCAGTGGCAGCCAAGAAGCTCTGTGCAACTCTGGCCCTAGAAGCAGCTAGGAAGCTCTTGCTCCGGCCCCGGCAGTAGTGGGGCCAGTGGGAGCTAGAGAGCTCCAGCCCAGGGAGCAACCAGGCAGCAGAGGGGTGGGCTGGAGCCCTAGCGGGGAGTGGAGACAGTGGTTTAGCACCTCTCCTGGTCTAGCAAATCCCCTTGTTCAGGTCCGGTCAGGTCCCAAGGGTGCCAGACCGGGGAGGTCCAACCTGTACAAATTATATCAGATCCACCTTTCTCCATTTGATACACCATTCTAACAGACATTTACACAGGTCCCTCAATCTGGCTGTTATGCTCAGTGCAAAATCTAAATTGTAAGGAAGGTGGCTTTGAGCCACCTTTTCATTCTGAAACTGCATACAGTTTAGACCAGCTTTGGCCCACTGTGTTATGAAAATCCTCTAGGAACTGTTCCAACTTTTCTAAAAAAAACCCTTTGGGCTGAAAAATGTGTGAAATGGCAAAGCAAAATATTCTAGTTAAATAGGCGATTACAGCTTTCAGTGTGGAGTCTGGATAGTGATTCCACAATGCCATTATTGCAGATCTGTATGTTTCAGGTATCAAGGCCATGCTCCAGAGTATTCTGTAAGATATTCTAAGGCAAGTCATGTATTCCCTGATTCTTAATTGGTGAGAGTGAACAGTGCTCTTCCGGAAAAGATTTTAAAACAAAACATTTTATCTCCTCAAGGCATCTCATTGCACCTAAGAGCCATTCACAGTCTGGTTTTGTTCTTTTTTTGGAAATACAATTTAACATCATCTTCAGGCGACGTACTTGAAAAGATTTCCTCTCCTAATAAAAAGCACCTGTGCCGCCTTTCCCTAACTTAACTGGCTCTATCCAGTTGAGCCTGCCCCTAATGTGCAATAATCCAACAACCACAGTTGCTTGGTATAGGGACTAAGTCTCTGCTTTTGTTTATTTCCATTTTAATTTGTTTCTGGCTGCCTCAAATCTTGAGCAGCTCCCACATAAATAGCATTTGCTTGAACTCTGCAAGGACTCCGAAGGCACAATGCTACAAGAGCGGAGGATTTGCATTTCCCGTTTTAAGTCATCTGTGCACCTCAAAGGAGCACACCCAAGAATTGTAATGTATTAGAAACCACATCTTCTGCATGTTAGGTACAGCATTGAGCACTCTCTCCACACATAATGAATAACCATAGTTTTAATCTTGCTTCAGCAATGCAACTGGTGTTTATTGAGATGCAATATGTGTAACCATAAAAACTAAACTCACGCTCCAACTTTCAGACATTGGCATTTAAATTGTAACCCGAGAACCAATGTGCATCTAGCTGAATGTATAAACCCAAATTTACATATTCAAAATGGCACCCAGGTTGATTGTGCAGAGTACATGTGCATTTATTGTAGGTACAGGTATGTTTCCCGTCTTCACAATTTCTATGGGCTTTTTAATTGAGAATGTACATAATTTACTCTGACTAAAATAATTTGTCCTTCACCAAACCTGGGTATTGTTACTTTATGTACAAAATGGTGGGGACTAAATGAGCTATTACCACTCAAGAGAGATCCTGGAGTCATTGTGAATAGCTCTCTGAAAACATCCACCCAATGTGAAGCAACAGTCAAAAAAGCAAACAGAATGGTAGGAATCATTACAAAAGGATAGAGAATAAGACAGAGAATATTTTCTTGCCTCTGTACAAATCCCTGGTACATTCACATCTTGAATACTGTGTATAGATTAAGGATTGTAAGGACTAGTCAACTATCAGATGCATGCTTATCGGATAGTCAGTCGATTAGTCGATTTCCTCCCCTTGCTGACTCTATCAAATAGAGGCAGCAAAGGGAAGGGGAGAGAGGGTACTTCAAAGCCGCTGCGCTGCACAGCTGATCTCCGGCTCAGCTGTGCAGTATGCTGCTCCTTTGAAACGCCAATGTGGCATTCAAGGGGGCAGAGCCTCACAGCTGATCCCTAGCTCAGCTGTGTGGCACTGTTCCTTTGAAACACCACCTCGGCATTTCAAAGCGGCAGCTGCCACGTGAAGCCCGGGGTCAGCTGGGTACTCCCCAGCTGATCCCAGGCTCCATGCGGCATTTCCACGGAACCCAGGATCAGCTGGGGAGTTCCCCGCTGACCCCAGGCTCCTCATGGCATTTCAAAGTGGAAGCGCAACATGGAGCCCGGGGCCAGCAGGGGACTCTGAGGGTGCTTCCACTTTAAAATGCACAAGAGCCCCACTGGGGGCTTAGGGGGAATATGGTAGAGGTTTATAAAATCATGACTGTTGTGGAGAAAGTGAATAAGGAAAAGTTATGTACTTGTTCCCATAACATAAGATCTAGGGGTCATCAAATGAAATTAATAGGTAGCAGGTTAAAAACAAACAAAAGGAAGGGTTTTTTCATGCAACAAACAGTCAGCCTGTGGAACTCCTTGCCAGAGGATGTTGGGAAGGCCAGGACTTCAACAGGGTTCCAAAAAGAGCTAATTAAATTCAGGAAGATAGTCCCATGAATAGATAGATATTAGCCATGTTAGTAGGAATGGTGTCCCTAGCCTCTGTTTACCAGAAGCTGGGAATAGGTTATGGGGGAGGGATCACTTGACCTTTACCTGTTCTGTTCATTCCCTCTGGTGGCTTCTAGCATAGGCCATTGTTGGAACACAGGATACTGGGCTAGATTGACCTTTGGTCTGAACCAGTATAACAAGAAAAAAGGAGGGTGCTCCAATTAGGAAAGGTGTTTATTGGAACATACACATCTCTTCTCAACCTTCTGAAATGGTTGTATTTTCTTATTTTTGCATCTATTTGGAATACTCCCCTGAAGCAGGGTTCACTTAGAAACTGGTATTTAGCAGTGTTTACACTGAGAAGCTGTTGGAAATGTGAAATAGGCAAATACCATTTTCAGGAACTCAGGCAGTCTTTTGTCACAGCAAGTCTGCAACAGGGACCATGTTATGTATTTGGCCCTCAAAGAGAGAGCCTAGTGCCTTTTAGTGTTTAGATAAGCTGAGGGATGGCTTATATCCCACAACACACCAAATCCATTCATTTCTTTTATCATTTTGTTTACTTTCTTCTCTGTATTTTTCCCCAAACTTCAGCTTCACAATTTATTCTTAGCCAGCTTTAAAGTCCCCCTTATATCAATAGTCAATAATACAGTATCTCTTCCAGCATGGCAACAAGTTTTTTGCTTTCCAAAGTTGTTTTCTTGTTCCTTTCCTGCTCTTACAAATTCACCTCTTGTTTATTCTTACAGCTTGTGTTCTCTCTTTTTTTTATTTTCCAATGCTGTTTTCATTCTCTTATCTCTTACTTCTACTGCTTTCCCCCTCTTTTCTCAACATGTCATGTTTGGACTTTTTCCAGAAAGTTTCAATTCTCCCTTCTAAATGTCACTCAAATTCTGGCTTGCTGCCCATCCTTGTATTGAAGATCTGTTTTCTATAG
Organism: Rafetus swinhoei; assembly: GCA_019425775.1. Classification (NCBI taxonomy): domain Eukaryota; kingdom Metazoa; phylum Chordata; order Testudines; family Trionychidae; genus Rafetus; species Rafetus swinhoei. The sequence goes on from CM033424.1 coordinate 164,232,028, forward strand.
CTCTGATCTGGCTGATTTCAACAGCTTGTATTTCTGTACTTCATCTTATCTGTCTCTCCATTTTTCTGTCTTTATGGATACTTAATTTAATTACTCTATTTTCTGCTCCTCATTTTTCGGTTGTTACTGAACACCTTTCATTTTTTCCTTCCTCTTGCATGCTCACTTATTTACTTTTGCAGTCTGATTTTTCTCCTTAGTTCAGGATTCTTTATTCTCTGATCACTACATACACACCTTTCACTCAAACTGAAAATCTGCCCTTTTCTGTTAATTTTGCCAAAGCAACCAATAGAAATAATGGCTTGAATTCAGATGGGGCATAATTTTCTTATTTAGATGGTCCATTTCCTATTATCCTGGCTTCCAAATCTCCTCTTTCTGTAGCTTAATCCATATTGGAGAAGTTGTTAGAAAAGTAATACTCAGACTTGAATTGGAGAGCCATTTTATCATCTAATCTATTGCAAAGCGTCAAAAAATAATTGTGTTATGATTACTTTGGCATAGAATTGTGATGTGTGTCATGACATGAGGTAAAGCTTACCCAGTATTGTCATGAATTGACACAATAGCACTGAGTAATGTTGAAAAACTAAGATGTGAATGATCTGTCTGTCTGCGGCTGAAATTTGATAGTGTGCCAGATTCTCAGCTGGCATCCATAAAGCTATGCTAATTTACACCAGCTGAGAATTTGGGCCAGAATTTCCTTCTACTTTTCTGTGTTTATTTTTTTTAACTGTGCTGTCTCTTTATGTCAAGGCCTGTTGGGAAAAGGGACAGGACTAATAAGGCAAGCCTATCCACAGTGGGCAGAGAGATCTTTAGAAGAAAGGCTAACAGAAAGGCGTTTGCAATGCACAACAACTTTTGATAGTCCCACGAATCTCTGTACAATGCGGCATATTGTTGAGCACCCTGTATTAAAACACTTTCATTATATACATGCACACAGAATTTTCTTTTGTAAAGCACTCTCGCAGCATCTCCATTCCTACAAGGAAATACTTTCACTGTGAACAATGTAGTCTTTGAAACAGTGAAGCAACTTTTCTGCTCTTCTAGTTCACATAATTTGATGAGTCCCTTCCATCTGTTGTTTGTTTTCCTGTAAGAGGTTCCTGTACTGGTAGATTGTCTAGCAGAAGACACTATCAAGATTTGCAAACTAGTGAACTCTCATTGCAGTCACTGTCTGTTTCCCCTTTATCTGGTGTGACTCATTTAGGGCTTCTTTGCAGGCCCGTTGATCCTTGGTGGTTCACAGACAACAGTGGTTATGGGGAATAGAATTCTTCCTCTTCTACCATGATCTGGGTGCTACTCTTTGCAAACATGCCATCGCCACTCCATTTCTTGTCTTAGTTCTTAGGTGCTGGTTATACTCTCTCTGGATGTTCTATCTGGAGTTCTCTGGTGCCTCTGTCATGGTAGGACTTGGCTTGCTGTCACTGATGCTTGGTTTGTTCTGTTACCTTCTCCACTATTGCTGACTTTAAATGTTTATTTTCTTTCAGCAGTGGCATCTTTGTGCAGTTAGATATAAGTTAGATATAAGACACTATATTGTACTGTTCCACGTCTTCTTGTGGTGTATTTTATATTCCATTAAATCTGCCCATGGATACCTGTAGTCCCTGGTATGTCTTTTTAATAGATTCTTGGCAATCTTGATAATGTCTTCTGTTTTTCTATTAGACTGGCTATAATGTGAAGAGGATAGGATATGTTCATATTCTGCTGTCAGGCAATCCAGTGTCTATTATCTGTGATAGCAGTCTCTGGAATTCCATGCCTACCAAACTGAGCTTTGTTCAATTTTTGTAGCTGTTTCTTTACTTATTCACTACTGTAGTGTGAGATATTTATTTATTTATTTATTTATTTATTTATTTGCGCAAAAGCATCTGTGGCCAATCTAGACGCGGTTTTGCGCAAAAAAGCCCCGATCGCCATTTTCGCCATCGGGGCTTTTTTGCGCAAAACGGTTCTCAGTTGTCTACACTGGCCCTCTTCTTAAAAGCATTTGCGCAAGAGGGCTTTTTCCGGAGCGGGAGAGTCATTGTATTTGCGCAAGAACACTGACGATCATACATTAGATTGTCAGTGTTCTTGCGCAAATTCAAGCGGCAAGTATAGACAGCTGGCAAGTTTTTCCGCAAAAGCGGCCACTTTTATGGAAAAACTTGCCAGTCTAGACGCAGCCTTCCACTATATTGCCTTTTGGCACAGAGACAAACTACAGCCTGTCAAAGTGTCACAGGAGGGAAGGTAGGCCTGAGGCAGGGAGCCTAGACAAATGTTGACTAGAAAAGTCAGATCATGAGTAGAATACTGGATCCATCCCAAAACTGGGACAGACAACTTTCCTTTTAAGGTTTCTATCTTTGTTTTGGAGCTTGGATATCCTAGAAGAAGTGTCATTTGGGCTGCCTTAGCTGAAGAGTCTACAGAGGCAATAACTGACCACTGAAGACACCAAGAAAATCTGAGACAGAATAAGTAGTAACATATCAGGTCATCAAGGGGTTCCATGGAAGCTGACCTTTCCACAGATTTCTAATGAGGTTGCCTTGATGTGCCAGATATGAATGATGAGAGTAATTAGCACATCTCAGCTTCATATTCATCAAGATTCAGTTTGATCAGAGATATTGAAAATATACCTCTAATACAGTGATATTCATACTGAGGCTTCCAAGCAGAAAGTGACTCTTTAATGTGTCTCCTGTGGCTCTTTGCCGTGCATGATATGAAAACACTGTGAGACTGAGTTATTAATCAATCAGGATGCTTTTGCAATGTTTTAAAACAAATTATCAACTTACACTAAATTGTTATCTGTGAGAATTATATATATAATAAATAAATAAATAAATATGTGTGTGTATATGTATATTTATTTATTTATTTATTTTATTTAATCTATAAAATAAAATAGAAATTAAAAAATATTTCACCTGTCATGCTCTTTAAATATGAATATATACTATATGAGTAAATTAAACAATAAAGTCATACTACTTTGGATCCTTTGGGTAATGTTGGTCCTAAGCCACTGACGTCTGAGTACCACAATTCTAACATACAACATTTCTTTTAGATACAAAGTCTTTGCCTAAAGCAATTATGATTTAATTGCTAATTACACCTTCCATTTCTTTGCCTTCTCACTTTTAGTACTGACAAGTTGGTAAACAATCTTTAATATTTCTGTATTTAGCATGACTATTCTGATTGTTGTACTATTTTTGTCCAGTCTTGCAACTACTTCATAATTTGTCCGAGGCCTCCAAAATGCTAGTTGTCACAGATTTCTCCATGGATTTGTGCTGCTATGAGTTGAATGTTGCTCACCGCCACTACTGAAGTGGTTCAGGGCCGAATTTTAAAATGTACATAGTAAGGACGTTAAATTTAGTTTAATCAAGTAATCAACTCTTATTACATTTAAAAGGCTGAAGCGCAGTAGGGTGGACCTGACACAAGCAGAGAATCAGCTGTCCCAGGAATCAGCTGTCCCAGCCCATTGTTAATACGTTTAAAAAGCAGAAGCGCAGCAGGGGGGGGATCCAGTGTGAGCCAGGAGTCAGCTGTCCTGCTTTTTAAATATATTAAGAACCAACAGGGTGTGAGCTGTGAATCAGTTGTATTGTGGCACCAGCTTCTGCTCCCCCCCCCCCCAGCAGCAGCAAGGGGAGTGGGGGAAGCAACTAGTCGGAGGACTAGTTGACTATCTGCTAAGCTTATGCTTACCAGATAGTCAACTAGTCACTTACATCCCTAGTACATACATACCTAAATTTTCTGATAGGAACCCCAGTGACATTTTCAAAAATATCTAGTTTCCATTTATTTCAATGGGAGTTATGCACCAATCTGCATTTTAGGGACCTAAATACCTTTGAAAAGTTAGCCCTTTGTGTCTTTGATCAGCCACAATGAAGAATGAAAACAGGCTGAACACTATGGGTACACAGCAACATTATTTCCAAATAACTTGTGTTATTTTGAAATAACTTAGTCCGGTCTACACAGCAGGCAGTTACTTCAAAATAATGTCAAAATACTGTTAAGCTAGAGGACTTCTTACTCCAACTCCTGTAACCCTCGTTGTATGAGAAGTAAGGGAAGTCAGAGGAAGAGTGCTCAATTTCGAAATAAGTGCTGTGTAGACACTCCCAATTGCAAAATAAGTTACGCAATTGGCGTAGCTCAACTTGCGTAGCTTATTTTGAGTTAAGCCCTGCTGTGTAGATGTACCCTTGGAGGGCTATTGTTGAAGGCAATAGGCCACATGGCAACTGAGAGTCCAAGAACTGTCAAACATTTTCCAGCAGAACGGAATACTGATCTGATAGAATCAGGCCTCCCTGGGGCCCAGCAATTCAAAGGGGCTTGAGGACCCTGCCACTTTTACTACTGTAGCAGTGGCTGGAGCCCCCAAATTCTTTAAATTACTGCCCACCCACTGCACTGCATGCTCCAGGCAGCTCTGAGGGCTGGGCATTGGACAGCATGGAGTGCTGGCTGCCCCTGTTCCACCCCTTCCAGTCGAGGCTCCACCACTTCCAGGACATGGAGCCAGCTCCCCCACTCACCTTTCCCAGGGGCCCCATGCGGTTGCAGGAGTTGGAGTAAGAAGTCCTCCAGCTTGACATTATTTCATAATAAAGGCTAGTAATGTAGACGTGCACTGTTATTTCAGAATAACATCAGTTATTTGAAATAATGCTGCTGTGTAGACATATCCAAAGAAAAGCCAAAACTATGCTGGGTGGACTGGGGTTTCCAGATTGCAAATGTAGGACTTAGGATACAAAACTGGTGGCCTTGGAGGCAGAGAGACAGGAATAGCCATGAGAAAAAGCAGATGGACAGTGCTTCCTGTGCACAGAGCTCACTGGATTGGCACGTGTAAGGATTTCTGAGCATGGAAAGTGTTTGCTGTTTCCACTGTGTTCAGGGAAACAAGACTTTGTGTTCGTTCTGTAAATAAGAACTACACTGAAGAATATACTGGATTTATATCAATGACTTCTCTTAGCAGACCCAGCTCTGTAAGGCCCCAAATATCAACTCACTACTCAGGCGAAAGAGGTAGCAGTATGATTTTAGAATGCAAATGTAAAAGGAGAGCAAAGCTAGTTTGAAAGATGTATGGCTCTGTACATGATTGCTAGACTTCATCACATTGCCTTTTTTTAGACAGCAGAAAGCAAACTGCATCACTCTAGGTACTTAAGAATGCTGAACTACATAGGATCCCTAAAAGTGAATAGCTGAGACTAAGCTCCATGCCCTAAAGAAGTTTCAAAGAGATGATCTATTCTAATTTGCTATAAAATGAACCCTTTTTAAAACCCAGACATGCGAAAATTAATTTATTGCCATGAGTCCCATGTGGCTGAGAGAAAAAGTTGTATGAAAAGAAAGTAATACATTTAGTATCTTTTTTTTATTCTTAACAAATGAGTACATCTTCATAAAAACTCACGTAAGGAAAACAAACACAAATGTGTTAATATTGCTGCAAATACACTCGTGTTTTACTAGATATTGGGGACTTTTTATTGTCACTTTCTCTGCATAATTCTGTAGAATATATTTGCTTCTCAAATGATGAAAAGTAAGTACATTGCAGTACATTTAACAGAACAGGATCAGATTCTGTAAATGCTAATGCCCTCACCTTCCATTGACTTGAATGGAAAATGAGGATGTGAATCATCTTCCAGGGAAACCTCTGTGCTAGAAATCTTGGAAACTGAGTTTCCATTCTGCAGAAAGTTCTGTCATTTTTAAACTTTTCCAAAGCAAATTCATTTTAGGTCAGTCAGAATTACGACATTTTGTTCTGACTGACTTTTTAAAAATGTTATTACTCGTATGATAAAATTTGGAAACAGACTTTTCAGAAAGAAAAATAGAAACATTATGCCCAGGTTAAAGTGGAATGTTTTGACCTTAGCAAAATGCTTCATTTCAATATTTTAAGACAAAAATTACACCAAGTCAACAAGGGCATGTCAACATGGGCATGGGCATGTCTACACTACAAAATTATTTCAAAATAACTTATTTTGAAATAACTCCCAAAATAACTATTTCAAAATAAGCTTATTCCCCAAGCAAAGCAGGAGTTCTTATTTTGAAATAACCAGCCCTTACTTCGAAGTAACGGGAAGGATAGTGTGGACGCTCGCCTTCTTATTTCAAAATATCTCCTTAGTGTAGACCGTGGCATTATGGCCACGGAAAATTTTGATTTTAAGAAAATGGCATTTTCCAGCATAAATATGTTCCATGCTCTCTTGATATGCCTGGGGCCCAGTGTTCTACTGATTTCTTTGAGAGCTATGAATGCTCAGTTCTTTGCAGGATCAGGTCTGTAAAGCTCATGTACTCTCAATCTGGCCCAGTTAAATTCAGGCTTTTCCTACTTCAAATTATTGCAATATTTCTAATTGCATTATTTAATTATTTGCCCATCCAACATACTTCCAAATGCTGCTTTTTCATTGTCATCACTCTAGACAAGTAAATTGTCTGACCACCATTTTTAGAATACCACTGTTAATATCTTAATATCTGATAAGAAATTCAAGTAGCATGTTCTGTTTTTTAAGAGCCTATTAAATGACAGTATTCACTGGAAGGGCAAAAACTTGCAAAACAGAATGGTTAGAGGGCAGTTTCATCTGCATAAAAACTAAGGCAAAACTGGTCAAGGACTTCAGAATTGGGGTTTTTTAAATATTAGCTATAATTTGGAATTCACAAGGTAGGTAGGGGCAGATCTTAACACTGAACTGTGGGTTGTCAAAAAAGAAAGTAGTGTTATGCTTCCTTTCATTTAAATCAGGGAAATTATTCCCTGCTTTCAAATCCCCATATATTCTGAGCATTTACAATATTGTACTATGCTGTAATACTGAAAGCAATTAGAAATAACTGAAGATGTTGTTGCTTCAGTCAAAAAAGAATGACTTGCCACCTACACATCTAATTAAAAATCTGAAAAGCCAATTTCAAATGTACTGTGCTGTATTTCATCAGCTAACTTAACAGTAAAGTTATGCAAATGCACTCTAGTCTGAAAAAATGCAATGATTTCACCTGCAAGCAGTGAAAATCCATCTTAGTTTATTCTCTCTTTAGTACAATGTGTTGAAGAGCTGGTGTTTCTGACATCTGGTGTACCTCTTGGCAAAGTTCATTAGATATTAATAAAGCTTCTCTACCTCTTCTATTTACAAGTGTCCAAGGAAGGCATTTATGCCCACTGGAAGTTCTCTTTGATCATCCATAAAAATATATTGCAATCATTGTCACCATCAGTTACAATTTCCAATATTTGGACATAATATAGGTTACTGTTGGCTTCTAGGTGATGCATACAGATGATTGCTGTGTGTTACGTTCAGTACTAAAAAGAGTGACAGCTCTTTAAGTCTTTTAGCCTCAGTATACTGGCTGAGTATCTTCAGATGTCAAAAATCCTGTGCAAAGTTAATGAATGCCATGCTTATTTGTTCTCAGCTCTTCATATCTTTCCAGAATCCATTTCTAGATTTCAGTCTGTCAGATGACTAATATATCATTCAGTTAAGCTTACGGCCATAAGTAACTTTGGGAAATCAAATGTAAGTTCACAAATTTGAAAATGCTCCCCCCCCCCGCCCATCCCCACCACACCCAACCCATGCTACTGTCTGGTTAAGAGCGCAATTGTGAAAAAGAAAAAAAGAAATGTTCACATCCACAGAGCAAATATATATCCATCAGTTAATAAGTAGTTACTTTTGACCATGCACAGCCCCTGCTAGTGGGCTTATTTGGTACACACTTCAGTACATATAAGTAGTTAGGCAAATGGTTATTTTTAGAATTGGTCGAAAAATTTCCAACAGTACTGTTGAAATCTTTTATGGACATGCACCCACTTTCTCAAAATTGGCAACAAAAACATATAAAAAATTTCATTTCAATAAGGCTGAAGTGCTTTGTTTCAAATTTATATTATAAAAGTCAAAACTAAGTGCTTCTGTCTTATTGAATCAAAACACTTAGAGTATGTCTACACAGCAGCATTATTTCAGAATAACAGCAGCGTTATTCTGAAATAACAAAGAGTGGGTCTACACTACAAGCCATTATTTTGAAATAATGTTGAGCTGGAGGACTTCTTACTCCAACTCCTGTAACCCTCATTTTATTAGGAATAAGGGAAGTCGAAAGATGAGTGTTCTTCCTTCGACTTCCTGCTATGCAGACAGCGCCAAAAGCCGAATTAAGCTATTTCAACTTAAGCTACACAATTGATGTAGCTGAAGTTGCATAGCTTAATTTGACTTTAGACCTGCTGTGTAGATGTACCCTTAGAGAAGGCCATTCTAATATTTTATAAGTGATTTCCCCCTCTCCCCCTCGCCCCCATTTTCAATTCACAGGGTATTTTGCCTTTTCAGTCTAATTTGGATCAAAGGAGAAAGTCTTCAAAATGTTGGAAATTTTTGCAGAATGGAAATGCTGAATGTTGACCAGCTCTAATTGTGTTGTTGATTGGTGCCACTGTAACTATCAAACCAAGTTCTCCAACTTCCCAGAACTCTGTGCCATTAGCTATCCCATTGTGTACTTTCTCACATGTTTAGAGTGCAACTCTGTGTACCTAACTTCTGGAGACTCTGTCCCATCCATCAGGACTTACCTAAATATGTCACTCATAAGCCATGAACAGACTGAAAATGCTCAGCATTTGTTTTACCATTCATAGCACAGTACCCCACACATCCTTGCCCTATGAGTATGTAGGGCCCCCAGAAATCACAATTGGTACAGAAAAAGCATTAACTTCCCTGTTGTTGCTGAGGCACTTGGAAATAGCTACCCAGAATGCTACATGGGCATGCAATAGCATAGTTGTGATGACAAATGCCATCATGTGGGCACAAGCTATATCTTGTAATTTATAATTTAAGATTATGTGCATCTAATATGTTACAGAATCACAGTAATAGCTCGAGTATGGATGAGGCCTAAAGATCACTCCTTTTGCACTAAACAGCTTCTGGCCTTTGTTAAAGACTTATGACCTGCTGTGAATGGTATAGCATTTTATATTTGACTGGAAAACATAACTTGTAGTACAGAAGAGCAACATTTCTTGATCCCTTGTACTGGGTCATTTGAGCAAGTTGCCCTCATCTGTGATACATAGCTTCTTCATAAATGTTCTTTTCCTTGTAATGCTGCTTAAGATTCTGTTCTATTTGTCAGATTAAATACATAGCTTTAAGCAATGGAAAGAAAAGATGACACATTTCTCAAGGAAACTTTAAAATGTTCTACACACTTATTCAGAATCAGGAAAATTTGTTTCCTTACCTACAACACTTGTCATCAATCTTATGCAGCTAGTCAAGTGAAAATCTAAGTTGTCACCCATGCGTAATATGATAGCCACAGCAAATTTTTAAAGTCAGCTAACTGAAGCCTTGGGCATCTTAATTTCGCTGATAGAAGCTTCCTTCTTGCCATACCTGTCATGTTGGTTGAGATCACAGGAAAAATATCTGTCTTCCAGATTTGTTTTCTTGTTTGCTACTGCTTCAGTTCTGAAAAGGAAACAATTAAAGAATAGCGTGATACCAGGCACTTGCAGATTTCTTCTGGGATTACAAATTTGTACAAACATCCAGTGTTGACAGTTTTATCAGACATATTTCTGGAGGTTTCAACACGTGACATCCTTAATTAAGCTTGAATTCCTGGAGTCTCCAGGACAATACTACAGAGGAGGCAGCTCTACCTCAGTCCTTAGTTAGCTGTTTAAAGGGACTTTCAGTGATGCTGAATACCTCTATCTTTCATTTTGCATCAGTGGAATCTGAGGTTGCTCAGCATCTGAAAATTCGGACTGTTTCTCTTGCAAACTTTGGCCTCGAAAAACAAAAAGTTGGTTTTCTATCTCTTTTTTTTTTTTTTTCTTTGCCTGTCTTACCTTTTGTAGCCAGGCAATCTTACCACTGCCATGCAAACAGCAGTTACTGGGCTCTGTGGCTTCTACTGTTCTGTCATAATTATCGAAAGGCCTCAATGATCTTGACTTTCCCAACTTCAGAATAATAGCTTTCTCTCTCCTGTCATTTATTCGCCCACTCATCTGAAATGCCAGAGAAGAAAGCATGTGGCATAACATATCGCTGTGAAAGAAACTGATCATATTTCTGCCTTGCAGGCAGGCTTCCAAACCAACATATATTTCAACAACAATGCAGATAATTTCAATAGCTGTAACTGTAGGTAAAATGTCTGCAATAATACAACTAATATCATAGTTTATTGTACTTTAACTGTCATACCTATGCTTGAATGACAATAGCCCTGCTGAGAAGCAGTTGGTACAAGTTGGCTTATTGTGCTACTGTTCTTAAAGCAATGAAGATTAAAAAAAGAGTTTTTATCCTCCTCAATGAATATTTTCACTCAGTTCTAAAACATGGTAAGATGGGGGGGGGGGGAGGTTGTAACAGAGGGATAACTTCCATAAACTTGAGTAAAGAGTCAGATGAGGAGCCTGATTCTCTCTTCAAATTGGTGTAAAATCTGGGCTCATTCCACTGAAGTCAATGAAGTTACATGTGCATTAGTGGGGAAAATAACTGCACCCTATGATTTTTACTACAGATTTGTTCTGTGTAAAGTGGGAGTTATCCAAATAGAGGTACTATTTTACCCAAGCCACAATAAAACATTGTCCAAAAAAACCCACCCGTGTGAGATAAATTTCATATTGTCAGTAAAAAATCTAGAGTGGAACTGACTGTACTGGCAGATAACTCATATTTTCCTGTGGCCATTAGTTACTATTAACAAAGTGTAAGCTGAAACAGTACATGGTATATCCGGCACACAGAAGAAGATGAAATAGAAATTCTCTAGATTGTTCCTTGAATTAATTTTTATGTTTCTGTGAGCTAAGGGAGGTGGCAGTAAACAAATGAAGACTTTTAAAGTTAATACATATTAATAATATGTATTAACTTTAAAAGTCTTCATTGATATTAACATAATTTAGCACAAACTAAACAGGAAATATTTTTACTGGCATTGTGGTTTTGTTTTGTTTTTTGTTTTTATCTGACCCTGACTGTTGATGGATGTGAAGGAGACTGACGGATGAAGAAACATAATCATTCCTTTGTGACCCAATTCTGCACAATGCTGACAGCCTCCTGGTGTTACATAAGATCATAAGAACGGCCGTACTGGGTCAGACCAAAGGTCCATCTAGCCCAGTAGCCTGTCTACCGACAGTGGCCAGCACCAGGTGCCCCAGAGAGGGTGGACTGAAGACAATGATCAAGCGATTTGTCTCCTGCCATCCTTCACCAGCCTCTGACAAACAGAGGCCAGGGACACCATTTCTATCCCCTGGCTAATAGCCTTTTATGGACCTAACCTCCATGAAATTATCTAGCTTCTCTTTAAACTCTGTTATAGTCCTAGCCTTCACAGCCTCCTCTGGCTAGGAGTTCCACAGGTTGACTACACGCTGTGTGAAGAAGAACTTTCTTTTATTAGTTTTAAACCTGCTACCCATTAATTTCATTTGGTGTCCTCTAGTTCTTCTATTTAGGGAACTAATAAATAACTTTTCTTTATCCGCCTCTCCACACCACTCATGATTTTATACACCTCTATCATATCCCCTCAGTCTCCTCTCTTCTAAACTGAAAAGTCCCAGTCGCTTTAACCTCTCCTCATATGGGACCCATTCCAAACCCCTAATCATTTTAGTTGCCCTTTTCTGAACCCTTTCCAAGGCCAAAATTATCTTTTGAGGTGAGGAGACCACATCTGTACACAGTATTCAAGATGTGGGCGTACCATAGTTTTATACAGGGGCAGTAAGATACTCTGGGTCTTATTTTCTATCCCTTTCTTAAATAATTCCTAGCATCCTATTTGCCTTTTTGACCGCTGCACATGTGTGGAAGTTTTCAGAGAACTATCCACGATAACTCCAAGATCTCTTTCTTGATTTGTCGTAGCCAAATTAGCCCCCATCATACTGTACGTATAGTTGGGGTTATTTTTCCCGATGTGCATTACTTTACACTTATCCACATTAAATTTCATTTGCCATTCTGTTGCCCAATCACTCAGTTTGGTGAGATCTTTTTGGAGACCCTCACAGTCTGCTTCTGTCTTGACTATCCTAAACAGTTAGGTATCATCCGCAAACTTTACCACCTCACTGCTTACCCCTTTCTCCAGATTGTTTATGAATAAGTTGAAAAGGATTGGTCCCAGGTCTGACCCTTGGGGGACACCACTAGTTACCCCTCTCCATTCTGAAAATTTACCATTTATTCCTACCCTTTGTTTCCTGTCTTTTAACCAGTTCTCAATCCAAGAAAGGACCTTCCCTCTTATCCCATGGCAATGTAATTTACACAAGAGCCTTTGGTGAGGACCTTGTCAAAGGCTTTCTGAAAATCTAAGTATACTATATCTACTGGATCCCCTTGTCCACATGTTTGTTAACCCCTTCAAAGAACTCTAATAGATTAGTAAGACATGATTTCCCTTTACAGAAACCATGCTGACTTTTGTCCAACAAATTATGTTCTTCTACATGCCTCACAATTTTATTCTTTACTATTGTTTCACTAATTTGCCCGGTACTGAAGTTAGACTTACCAGTCTGTAATTGCCAGGATCGCCTCTAGAGCCCTTTTTAAATATGTCACGTTGGCTACCTTCCAGTCATTAGGTACAGAAGCCGATTTAAAGGATAGGTTACAAACCACAGATAATAGTTCAGCAATTTCCCATTTGATTTCTTTTAGAAACCTTGGATGTGTTAGGATGTCTCTACATCTTTCATCCCAGTTTTCCCATTCTTCTGCTTGAAATTCCATGTCCTGACCACTAGTCTCCTGGAAGTTCTTTAGTGTCTCTTCAGTGACACAAGGTGCTCCTTCTTTTTGCAAAGGAGGAGAGATAAAAATTTTAAGCTGAGCTTTGCTGCATCATCCTACTGCCTCTTTAAAATTACTGATGGATTTGGGAAACACATACAATGGACCTGTAGACTATTGAGCCAAATTCTTCTCTATCTTTCATCGTAAGACTTATTTCCAGCTGCATAAGCAAACAGATTTCAGAGGCAGCCATGTAAGTCTGTTTCAGCAAAAAGAACAAGGAGTCCAGTGGTACCTTAAAGACTAGCAATTTTATTATGGCATAAGCTTTTGTGAGTTGCAACTCCCTTTTTTTTCTTTCCCTTCATGTGGCTGATGAAGTGAGCGACAAGCTCACAAAAGCCTATGCCATAATAAAATCATTAGTCTTTAAGGTGCCACCAGATTCCTTGTTGTTTGTGCGAGCAAAATGAACTCAAAGTGAGTTTAGAAAACATCTTATAACTGTAAATGACAATGCAAGATAGGATGTATCAGGCCCATCATACCCACCTTAGAAATACCATCTGCAGCAATATCTTTGGTCTTCCCTTCCAAAGTAAAATGAAATCTACAGCTAGGGGACATCAGTCAGGAAGAAGGGATGATAACTTGATGTCAGAGGCTGGAGTCACTGAAAGATAAGAGAAAGTGGGAGGCGGGGCACTTGGGAAATATAAACTATAGCTTATTCCCTATATCTGTGTGAATGGTGTGTCTCTGGATTAGCTTTGGCCGTGTTTAGGAACAGATATATAATGCACACTGTTTCTCTTTTTATCTGAAATTTTTCTTCCTATTCTTTATAAATGTGAGGTCATTTGACGTAGGTTGTTATTTCCCCTCTGTTTTGGAGCATTGTGCAAGGATTCTACTTCCAAACAATCTCTTCCTTTTGGGGATCCCATTAGGGAGGTAATGACACTTATTCTGAATCATTTACCCAAACCAACATCTAAACTGGAGGCACTCTGATGCAGCCTGTCAGAGCAGTTGAAACTCTTTTGAAGCTGCCATGAACTTTCCTTATGGAAAAAACGAGAAACCTAGTAACAGGGAATATTTAAAAGTTTAATTCTTCTTTATATGTTTCTGTAATTGTCCTTTGCACACTATTGTAGTAGGGTTTTTTTACAAATATGCCTTGTTGGGGGTATCATTTGAAAACTCATAATTTGCTGATCATTATTGTTCTGGTAAAATATGTGTAGCAACATTTGTAGGTAGAGTATGGTGTTACTAAAACATGTGCCAAGTCTGAGAAGTGGCCAAACCAGTTTCTCAGAGACAAAGGCAAGCTAATGTCTCAGCCAAGTGTAAACAATCTAAATGGGCCATCAATTGCTAACTGGCTGTTATTTGTCAGGAAAGTGGGTGTGGGTGAAAAAGATGCATTTTAGCAAAGACACACCATAGGGTTCCTATCCAAAAGACTGCTGGTCACCATGATCCCAGCTGGAAATGCTTCTCAATGTGGGGGGAAGAACTATCAAAAAGAAGGGGAAATTCCCCATGGGGACCCCTTCTCCTCACTCTTTCTGTCCATTGATTCATTGCACCAGAAGGAACAAAGAAAGCAGCCATCACTCCTAGCCAAAGAAACTTGACATTTGTAAAACTGTTGAGTGTGTGGGATAAGAAAAACTCTGCTTTGAATTTAACATAGTTTAAGTATCAGAGCAGTAGCCATGTTAGTCTGTATCTGCAAAAACAATAAGGAGTCCTATGGCATCTTAGAGAGCCATCTTCATATGGGCATACACTTTCATGAGAGGAGTCCATGCCAGCAGCAGTACAGAAGTAAGGATGGCAAGGTTTGGTATTGTCACCCTTACTTTTGCACTGCTGCTGGTGAGGTGCTGCCTTCAGAGCTGGTTATCCAGCCAATAGCTGCCACTCTACAGCTGCTCATCTCTGAAGGCAGCAGTGCAGAAGTAAGATATATGAGATTACCATCCATACTTTTATACTGCTGCTGATGGGACACTCCTTCAGAGCTGGCCACCCAGACAGCAGGCACTGCTCTCTAGCCATTCAGCTCTAAAGACAGTGCAGAAGTAAGGTTGGCAATACTGCTATACCCCTAAAAGAACTTTGTGGTCTGCCTTGCAAATCCCCCAATTGAGAATCTCTGGTCTCCCCCATGAAACCTATGTCATATAGGGTAAAAACACAAAAGACCAGATTTCACGGTAGGGACCAGATTTCATGGTCTGACACATTTTTCAGAGCTGTGAACTTGGTAGGGCTCTACACATAGACATAGCTGGGAAAGACTTACATGCTGGAGGCTGTTTATGAACAGTCCAGGCATGGAGGCAACAACAGCAAAGCAGTGTAAAGGGCTCTCCAGGTTAAAGGGCAGGGGTGATACAGCTAGTCATTAGTCTAGATTATACCCTGAGTATATCATAATGTTAACAAGTGTAAAGATGTGCAATTCTGTATTGTTTTTTAAGCTAAATAAAGTGATAGTGACATTTCAAAAACAAGTTGTCTTCTTTACACATTGATAAAGTTTTAAGGCTCCAGCCTTCAAACACGTGATAACAGAATGGACAAATGAATAGATAGGGTCGTCTCAGAAAGTAAAGGTAAAATTGCTGAAATAGAGGATCAATTGCATCTTTATCTTTTTATTTCTATTTCTGAACTATCCAACTATGAAGCAAGGGCTCACTTATAAATATTTGTCTTTCCATCCACAGCAGTAAAAAAAAAGAAACATTGAGAATGCACACATTTGTTTCTTTTGCCCTGTCTGTTTCCTACAGCTCAAAGGATTGAGAAACTTTTAAAGGCAGTGCCAAAATACATACAGAAAGATGATAGAGTGTCATTATGGTAAAAAGAATAAAATAAAGGGGTGACAATAAAGAGTACTTTTCTAAATATTCTTGTTCACACGGTTTGCCATTACTATGACACAGGAGCATTTTGCAAATAATAAAGAGCAAAGCAACCTGCTCATTGCTACAAATTATACATTTCTAGTACTCTAAATTTTAAACTAAGCACATCTTTTCACAAAGAAGGTGTAACTACTCTTGGCTTTCAGATCAGGCAGGTCATTGGTATAACTGCAGGAAAAATAGAAGTCACAACAGATTCTAACAGCATTGATGTTAGTGTTATTCTGAGATCAATGACTTACAAAGTGACAGTATCACATGGCCTTTTGTTCAGGAGTAGGCAGAAATCAGAATTGCTAAGTGATGAAAAACAGGAAAAACGAATTAGTCAACACTCAAGACAAGAACTTTTAAATACCATTAAAATCCAAGGACCAAACTGTGCTGCCCTGGCACTACAAGTAATCCCACAGGTGCCTATTATAGCAATTGTGACTTCTAGTATGAGTAAAGGAGTATGAGTAATTTCAAGCTGACCCTAAGTAAACATATGTAGGAAGAAGAATGTGTTGAGTGGATTTACAGACATTTTTACTTGTTAATTCCTCCTATAATATTTAATATATGCTTGGTAATTTTTCATAACTAAAAAGTTATTGAAAGGCATGAGCCAAATTCTATTTTCAGGAGTAATGTGGAGTAATTCCATTGAATTTGGTGCAACTAAGATCAGTAGTTAAGCCCACAATAGCAATCATGAGTAAATCTCAAGATCCAGACCAAAGTAGACCTGATCCTATTCCCTTTGAAACCAATAAGAGTTGGCTATTGATTTGAAAGGGAATAAAATTAGGTCCTTCTTGGAAGGTGCCTTTTGTGGCCTTAAATTCTGTTGAGGGCACCAGGAGTCACTGTGACAGTATTCATCAGGGATTCACAGCCACGGACCTGGATTACATTGTTTTTATAAAATATTCTGAAGTCTTTATTGAAATAGTGGTAAACTGGAGGTGTTGGCTACAGCCGCTATAGAACTCTGGTTTTGGTTTATGTAGATTCTGAAGAGGACCTGTGCTGAACCAAAGTTTCTGTAGTACATCATTACAAAAAAGCAACCAAACCACCCTTATTGCCAAACACCAAACCGAGGCAGAGAAAGGCTGGAGAAGTACAGAGCCAGGAAAATTCCATCCTCAGGCTAAGCTCCACCCTCATGATAAGCATGCTCCTGGGGAAAGAAGTGGTTATAAAAATAGTTCCAGCAGCCTAGGCAAGCAATAGATAAAAGCCATTTCCAGGAGAAAAAGGAGCTGGGGCTGAGGAAGTCCAGCTGTGAATCCTCCCCCCACCCTTTGAGACAGCATTGAGAGGCAGGGAGAACTGTGTACGAGGGTAACAGTGGGTCACCTGCATCAGCCCCATCCCATACTGGCACATTGTCAGGGCCATGAGCCTGGTACCAGTGGAGCAGCAGGACCATGGTCCTCCTCCTCACCCCAGATCCCTTCACACCTAGTCCTGGCAACAAGGAAGCTGACCCAGATGAACCCCATTCAGGAGCTTCAGGGGGTAGCTGAGTTAGTCTGTACAGGTAAACTGAAAAAACAAATAGTCTGGTAGTTTTGTTAGTCTATAAAGTGCTACCAGACTATTTGTTGTTTTTTTTCAGTTTACCCATTCAGGAGATCACTGAACTATAAGAGAGTGGCATGTTAGTCCTAACCATTTGACCTCTTGGATGAACAAACAATTCAGCTACAGCATGGTTTTATTCTCATTTAAAGTGCACTGTACTAGTTATGCATCTGATAACCCCATGGAATTATTAGTGGGTAACTCAGTCACCCTTGTGGGAGTAGGTGGCTAGATTGTCAATTTAAAACCATGGATAAAAAAAGAAGAGCTTAATTATTGCCTTAGAAAAGGGAATATTATGCAGTATGGCTGAGTGACTTATGACTGTGATGGACCCAAGCTACAAAACCTACATCAAGATTTTAAACTCCCACCGTGAGGTTGCACGTTTGTATGTGATTTTAATACAATCTCTAGATTAAACAGTATCCACCTGAGGAAAATACTAGCAATAAAAAGGGACAAATGAGGATCAATAAAATTAATAGATTACTTTCCTCCGAGCTCTTTCAATGCCATGTATTTGAAGCAGATTAATAGACAGGCCTAGATTGTTTCTGTGAAGCAATTTGGTTGGAGGATGATTCACCTTGAGAGTGAACAGAAAGACAAAGGGCCAAATACACTACAGAGTTTGTGGTAGCAAATTCTGCTGAACAAAGAAACCCAAGAAGTAGGAACTACAGCAGAAGAGGAGGCCTGACACATGAAGGTGAAAGCCACCCCAAATACATTGACACCAGATCGTATCCTACACTCTGTAAACATAGTTCTTGCTATTAGGGTATGTCTACTACATTTAAAAACATGCCATGGCTGTCCCAGTGAGGCTTAGGCTGAGAAGCTGTAAAATTGTCATGTAGCCATATGGATTGGGACTTGGATTAGAATCTGAGCTCTGGAACTTCACAAAGAGCAATTTTTAGACCTGCAAGCCTGAGTCAGCAGACATAGGCCAGGCATGGCCATGTGCTCGGTCTTTTAGATCAGTGTAAAAACACCCTTAGAGTACATCTAGACTGTTGCGTTATTTTGGGATACCAGAAGTATCCCGAAATAGCAAAGCCACGTCTTTAAAAGCTCTCACTAGTTCCCAAAATAGTGGTGCGCTATTCCAGCATCCCTGTAGCCCTCATTCCATGAGGGTTAAGGGATTTGTCAGAATAGTGCCTTATTTTGAAGTTTGGTGCTGTATACACAGCGCCAAATTTCAAAATAAGCTCTTTCGACCTAGACTCAGAATAAACTACACAACTTGCGTAGCGCAAATTGCCTTGCTTATTCCAACAGAACGTTGCTGTCTAGACACACCCTTCGAGGCCAAGGTTAAGCAAAGCTCTTACGTATGTGCTTAAAGTTAATTCAGTGGTGCTATTTCTATTCAGCACCAGTGCATGGTGAAATTGATTTGCTTGGGATGAAATTGTTTTGTCCTTTAGTATAAGTATAGTTGCTAAGATTGTATTAATGTAAGTTAATATATTGAGGTTCTATACTGATGGTGTAATATTGCAGATTTCTTTGTTCTGTTCTGCCGTGATAGCATTATTCTGTCCTGTTAGAAGTTTGCTTTTGAAATCATTGTATTGTTCTGGGTGTGAATGAGGCATGTGTGGTATGCTAGTAGATAAGAGAAAAGACGTCAGCAAATTAAAGAGGGAGTAAAGCAACCGAAGGCATCAGCATTATCATCCTGAGACCTTGATGGTTGGTGTGCACCAATTGGTGACCTGAAAGTGCAAAAGGCATCCGCCCCAAATCAAGATACAGATGTTAACTGTCACGTTTTTATGTAAACATACAACCACTTGAAATATTAGCAGTTACACATTTATACACGACAGGGAGGGAAGCAGGTGGGAGCCAGTCCTCTTGGGGAGTTGGCTTTTAAGACAGCTCCCCACAAGCGCCAGCTGCTGCCTGCTCCTCCCCCACTTCCATCCACTGCCTCTGATAAAGAGGCAGGAGTGCGGGGGGGCAGGCAGCTCCATAGGAGCCGACTATTGGGAGCCAACTTAAAAAAGTTAGCAGTGGGGGAGAGGGGACAGGTGTCTCTGTAGAGCTGGTGCTTGTGGGGAGCACCAGCTCCTGCCTGACCCGCTGCACCGCTGCCTCTGTGGGAGACAGCAAGGGGGCAGGCAGCTCAACGGGAACTGGTATGCATGGGGAGCGGGCTTAAATGCCGGTTCCCCACAGGCACTGGCTGCTGCCTCCCTGCCCCCCGCCATTGCTGCCTCTGGTACAGAGGCAGCAAGGGATGTGTGTGCGTATAGTCAGTAGGATTAACTGATAAACTCAGGCTTATTGGTTAATCATTTCAATGACTATACGATAACATCTCTCAATCAAGAACAAGACAAGGAGATGGAGGATAGCTGTGAAAACAAAATGCTGTTGATGAAGAGCTACAGAAACAATCCATTTGTGATTAACAACTCAAGCATGGTCTAGCAGAGTCTAGAGGCCTACATGAGGATCTGTTGCTGTAAAAGATGGATGAGAGCCAAGGGGCTTTGGGTCGTTCTGCAAGAACAACAGAAATTTGGATATGTCTGGCTGAGGCCCAGCTGCCCTACTCATGTTCAGTCTAGCTGGCCACTAGATTGACTTGTGCAACAATAATAATACCAGCTGCAGAACTTTTGGGGGAGTAGGGAAGCGGGGGGAGTGAATGTCTTCATATGCTGATTTCTGCGATCTCTTTTGTACTTTAAACAAATACAGTGTGTTGCATTGCCCCCCTGAATAAGATTGTGTGATGTTAGCAGAACACCTGCTGAGGATCTGGTCCACATTATCTTCCAACCATTAGCATTCTGGCAACAGATGGGAAATAATTTAATTAGGTTTGTTTGGAAAAAATGGAAGACTTTTCCAGAATTATTTTGCCAAAGATGTGTCCATTTTATCAAGAAACCTTCTAAATTTGAGAGGCAGGAGGGATTGATTGGCTCAAATTCTAACTCTTGCCACAAATAGAAGCAAATACCAGGCCAAGTAAGTAAAATGAAATATTTCACAGAAGTGTCCAAGATTGCATAGAATGTTTCAGCATTTTAAATATGTGAACTTTGTACAGTTCTTCACTTATTTATTATAGGTAACTATAAAGGCTCATAACCTAAACTTTGGTTTAAATTTGTTAGATTGTAGACAGTATAGCTTTGATTCTTCATTAAATTCCTCTTGTTATTCTTTAACTGGTGGTTTGTTCCTTTCAATGATATTAGTAATGCAGTATAAGGTAATTGCTTAAGGGACTGCCCAAATAAATTATAATATCCATTTAGAATTTTAACATTATTCCATAGATCAAGGGTAGGAAACATTTTTGGGTTGGGGGCCACTGACTCACAGAAAAATCAGTTGGAGCCTGCACACAAGTGAGATTTTTGTGTGCTTCAGCCTCATGGTGGAGTGGCGGGGGGCCCTGAGTCTCAAGGATTGGATCCAGGCAAGCAAGTGTGCACATCCAGCTGTTCTCAGTTGGATCCAGGCAAGTAAGTGTGCACAAAAGCTGTTCTCAGTAGTGACAGATGGCAGAACAAGGAACAATGGTCTCAAGTTGTGGTGGGAGAGGTCCAGGTTGGACATTAGGAAAAACTATTTCACTAGGAGAGTGGTGAAGCACTGGAATGGGTTACCTAGGGAAGTAGTGGAGTCTCCATCCCTAGCGGTGTTTACGTCTTGGCTTGACAAAGTCCTGGCTGGGTTGATTTAGTTGGGATTGGTCCTGCCTAGAGCAGGGGGCTGGACTTGATGATCTTCTGAGGCCTTTTCCGGCTCTATGGTTCTATGATTCTATGATTCTAATGACAGAAAAACCTCCCTCTCCCAATTCCCTACTTTGGGTGCACTGAGCATGCTCACCCGAACTGAGCATACGCAGTAATCTTCGCTGTTGCAAGTCCTGTGCAGTAGCTAAGAAGGTCACGTTTGCCTTGCGGAAACCGCAGCTAGCAGCAAAAGAGGAGGGTTTCTTTTTGTGACGCTAAACCGGCCCCCGGGCCTGAGGTTCCCCACTTCACCATAGATTATGAAAGTTAAAAGAATAGTTGATGTCTAATGTAGGTTCACTGTCTATTCTGCATATTTCTTTCATTTCCCCCACTTTGGATAGTGGGGGGAAAAATAAGTTCTAGTTACCTAGTTTTCACTTTGTCTTTAATACACTAGCTAGCTGGGACATTTTCAACAAAACATTTTTTTTTCAGTCAGAAAATGTCAATTCAGCAGAATTAAAACTTTCCATAGAAATGTGTCTATTTCTACAAAAGTTTTCTCACATCCAGGATAGCAAGGTAGAGAGAGAGAGAGCCAAGAACAGCTGGTAGCCCCGTGCTTAGGTTACTTGCCTGAGACTCCCATGCTCAGAGTAGATGCCCTGATTACTGTGCAGTAAAGTCAGTCAGTGTCTTTCTAGCCCATTGAGCATTTTATTATTTATACAAAGAGGTAGAGAAAGGCGAAGGGTCAGATATTAACTCTATATTATAAAGATGTAAGAGACTCAGGTTCAAATGCCTTTTCAGAATCAGGCAAAATATGGTCTGGCACTCAGTATGAGCTCTGTGGAATAAATCCCTCCCGCCCATGTGCAGTAGAACCAGAGTGACTTCTCTCTACTGGAGAGATGGGGTAGGGAGAAGGTTCTCAGAGGTGGTACTGGTGATTGTACTTCCTGAATGCTATAGGACCCAGCTCCACAGAAGCTCTTAGTGCCTTGCAGAGAGCAGTGGTCCATAGAAATCGAGGGTGGTCCATAGAAAGCCAGGATCTATGGATTAGTATTATTTATTAGCATTGAGATAGGGCCTAGGAGCCTCATTCACAGACCAGAACCCAGAAACAGTCACTGCCCCAATGTGCTTACAGCCCTGCTGCCCTAAGGATGGCAGGTAGGTGCATGCAGGCCAGAGGCTACTCTACGTTAGAGAAGTACTGTGTCCTCTGTTGCTCTGCTACAGGCGGGAAGTGCCACGTTTGCAGATATTCACAGAGATGTTTGTTTGAAAATAGGAATACTTTTGCTGCAAGGTTACAATGCAACACTGCCTTGTGTTCAAAAGAACCCTGGGGCTGGGGAGTGGGGAATGGGACAGGCTGCTTCCTAAAACAGAGAAGCACAACTCACCCCAACTTGCTTTAGTCTAGCAGTCTGCAAACTCACTGTGCTTGAACACTGTGCTGTAGAGAGCAATAACATCCCCCCACACGCACACACACAAACAGTCCTCAACACAAGACAGGGTATGCTTTCCCTGTGTGCCCTTGTGGAGATCCCCTTCTGCTAGCCATTGCACATGCACCTACTAGGAAAGAGTTCCTGCCTCAAACAGCTAACAGTCTAAATTAGGTTTGCCAGATACTTTTGCAAAAAATCCCGAACATGGCAGGGGGGAAAAAAATGGGGGATCAAACCTGTTGACCAAAAAAAAAAAAATTGCTTAATTCCTGCTCTCCCCCCGCCAGATGCAGCAGGGGAAAAATGTCCCTGCCGGCCTTTGTACGAGAAAAACAGAAAATACCGGACATTTTACAAGTCCAGTATTTTCTGGGTTTTTTAACCGGACAGAAGATGCAATTACTAGACTGTCTGGGCAAAAACCGGACACCTGGCAACCATAGACTAAATAAACAGAACAGGCACAGATGAGACAAAGGAAGTAATAATATTCCCCAGTGCCTCAGTCCCTATCTATAAAATGAAAGTGGTTTGGTAAGGTCAGACAGGAAGCTTATGGGAGATCCAATGATTTAACCCAGATCATCTGAGGCTTAGTCCAATGCCATAACCACAAGAACACCCTTCTTCTCTTCTTAAAGAGCTGTGCAACTCAATTATGTAGTTAGTACATAAATACAAACTTTGGAAAGCCTGCTATGTGGTAGTTTCTTCTCTGCACAGTGAATCAAATATTAGTTTAATGTCTTCATTTAGCACTTTTTAATATTTGCTACTGTGCTAAATGCAAATTAGCATCAAGATGACACTGACTCCTTTTGCTAACCGAACTATCTGAACTGAAACTGGACAACCTAAAGGTTTACTGACCTCTGTCACAGCATTTTGTCAGCACAGGCTGAGCTGAACAGATTTACACTGTGAGTGTTGGCACAGGACATATGTCAGGCAAAAAGGATGGAGAATTCAGCATTCAACCAGTTATCTGATCAATTTGCTTGCATGAATGAGTTTCATTTAAATGGCACAGTTCAGGTCACATTAAAAACACTACAGAGAAGAGTTAGGTAAATATAGAGAAGTTTAATATTTTAGGGATGATACCTATTGAATTTTCTTGGCCTGAATTTTGACTAGTAATATAGTAAAATGATAGGAAATCATTTTAAAATAAATCTTGTTTAGATTGTTAGCTTGTGTAATAGCATCTGGTTTAATAGAGCATCTTATGGTATTTCAGCTGAAAACTCATTAAGGAAATTTAAAATCTGGGCAACAGAATGGCTTTGCATTCTGTCAGAAGGCAAGAAGATGCGTTGAGCTGTCTTGGAAGCAGGTGTACTTCTTTCATTGATTCTCTCAAAAACATTCTGCATATTTTTATGGCATTTAGTTTTCTTCTTTCATTTCCAGGATCAATCTTTAATTAGTTTCAGGAATCATGTTTTGTGTATCATTGTTGCTGGGTAGTTTGTGAGGCATCTTTGGAAGACAACCTCCTCTTATTTGCTGTTCCTGTTAGACAGAGGAGGACAGGTCAGGAACCTCATGCTCAGCTTTTTCATTTCAAGCTGAGCGGATCCCCTTCATAAATGTGAAAATGCAAGCAGTACAGAAAGGGAGAAAGACCTCAAGGCTTTATTGCAAAGTATAATTCAACATACCAAACAGCCATAAACTTCTAGTGATATTCTAGGTCCAGGAGATTTACCAGGCATTTCTTGGTAGTGCCAAAAGAGAGCACTACTCCACATTTCTCCATTTTATCTCTTTTCTGTAAGGTTTATGGAGAAGTGGTCCTATTCTAGGTTCATCCTATTTGTCTGACTTATCTTGGTTCAGTCTCTTTCAACATTCACTCAGTTACGTCAATTGTGAGGAGTATACTTGCTTTGGTGATTGTCTCTTTTCTCAGAGGTAGCCATGTTAGTCTGCATCTGCAGAAACAATGAGGAGTCCTGTGGCTACTGGTAACTTCTACTCCAGTTCATCTGATGAAGTGGGTTTTACCCACAAAAGTTTATGCTCTATTAAATCTGTTATTCTTTAAGGTTCCAAAGGATTCCTCATTGTTTTTGTCTCTTTCCTGTTTTGGTTTTATGAGAAACAATCCAATTCCAGGTACATCCCATTTTCCTGGCAGAACGAAACTTTTACAATGCTTTAAGGTTTGATAAGAGGAAGCTGTATAGCAAATCTGGTAGCTCTAGCTCTTACTATTGAGGAGGAGTTACTGATCAAGAAGACAGACAGGCAAACTCTCTAAAATATATAGCAGATTTCTGAAATGTATGTGTGACGTTTACCCATTAGTTTTTTAGACACCTCTTAAAATATAACTAAACCTAGAGACGGGTATTGGAAGGAATGCTGTGGTTTTGATTTTTTCAATATGTTATCAGTTAGTTTTCATTTTGCAAACTCGAAGTGGCTTGATTCTATGACCCATTCTGTACAGACAGACAAGTAAAGGGATATTAGAATAAAAAGCTCTCTAGTTCATGACATCTAACCATAAACTATTAAACATCACCAACATGTGACCCTCCAGAAAATAAGACTTTTAAAGACCCCTTTTTAAATTAATCTTTCTGCTGAGATGAGAAGCTAAAGGAGTCAAACAACATACTGCTACAGCTGTAAAAATGAAATTATGGGAAGTTTGTCACTGAAAGGTCACTACAATATTAGCACTATAAACTGTAAAGTGGAGATGTATTTACCTGGTTTAGGAAGAAGGGGAAAATATTGATTCTACATTTACATATGAAAAATACAGTGCAGGCTGTATCTTTGCAAAGGCAGAGCATTCCCTGAATATGTTTGCAATATGTAGTGTTTTATATTGTGAATACTATTTTAACCAACACACGCAGAGGCCTTTCAAGAACTGTAGCCTTGCAACCACAGTAGTGATGCAATTACTCTTGGGAAGGCGTTGCCCTATAAAACACACCTAGTGCATGATTTCTTAGCTGTGTTGACAGGTTCCAAGATCTGTATCCATCCCCATGACTGATATTCTAAGTGTGTCAGTTTGTGAGAAGAGGAGCTTACAGAAGTAAAATTAGTGTGTTGTGACCACATGGGACGGCAAATGAAAATCTTGGCATTCAAAATTATCCAAGATGCAAGTTGTTGTTAGAACTGGGGGAAAAATTAATTCCTTGATTCACTAGACATTCTGAAAAATAATGCAACATTTATTTTGGGTCAAACCAAACATAATTTTCTCTTTAATTGTCAGAGTGTCAAAAAGTTCGAAAACATTTCAAGTTCAGTCAAATGCAATGTTTTATTTGGCCCAACTAGGAATATTTGCTTTTGTTAATTGCCTGAAATCAGAGGACTAGATTCACAGAGGAGAAGGAAAAAGGACAACAATGGCTAATCATTGGACGAGGGCAAGAGTGAAAATGATTCTATAGTCTGGTGTTTAGAGCTGTCTCATTGCAGGTGAGTGACTCAAGTCTAGGACCTTGCTCCAGTGGTTACGGCATTCTTCTGCAGTGTAGGAGACCCAAGTTCCTATCCCTTATCCATATCAGGCAACGGTAGGAATTGAACCTTGGTTTCCCATAGCTGAGGTAAGTGCCTTCACCACTGAACTAAAAAAATATGAGTGTGTTGTTTCTAGTGCTTCCCCCAGCTGTTTTGTGACTCCAAACTGGAAAAAATAAAATCACAAATTGTTCACTAATATCATTTTATTTCAGTATTACAGAAACATTATAATTTGTGCTAGCATTATCAGCCAATTTGTTTGGTCAAAACTGTTTGGCAAACTCAACACAAATTTGGCTTGATCAAAACCACCCATTTCAGTGAATAGACTATTCACTTGAAAAAAAGTGCCCAGCTCTAGTAACTAGTGAAAACTGACCAACTTAAAATTTGGATACTCCACTAAAGGCAAATTAAAGAGGCCTGATTTTCACTAACTGGTACTCTGTGGACACCTAAAAATTGAGGCATCCCAAATTATTAATCAGTTTATTTCCCAAAATCTTGGTTTGAATCTATAAACATGAAGGAGGAGAAAAACTAAGTATAGTCCTTGAATACACAAGAGATGGAACTTCTATCTTCTTTCCTATGCTTCATTGTCCTTTAGTTTTTACTTCTCTAAAAACTTCTTATCTGCATTACATTTTAGACTCCATTATTTTCTGTTGCTTAGTGTGTAGGCTAAGATTCAGTATCATATCATTTTGATATCTGTTCTTTTGTCTATATATCTGGTCCTCTCTTCTTACAAAATCACAACTTCTAATATGACTTCATGTTGCCTTGAAATGACTTGCAGTTTTCCTTGTGTAAAGACTTCAGGATCGCCTGAGAAGTAGTTGTGCATGGTCTGTAAGGAGACAAAGAAATGATTACATTGTCTCTAGTAATTTCCGACTCTGGTGTAACATCCCTTACTTATAGAAATTCAGATGGTAATAGCATTGGTAGTAATTTTGTATTAATTATAATGAACTTGTTTTAGATAGCAAATTCAGGCCTTTGAAAAGTCAGCATTCACGTTCCTAGGTAAGGTTTTTTTGGTTGATTGGTTTATTGCCTAGCAAAGATTTTTCAGGCTACAGTGTGACCAACAATAGAATTTGACTTTACTGCTTGATCACTTTAATTAAATTATTATGCCCCAGAAACATGTAGAAAGATAGCTATCTCCAGAATTAGCTATTTTTCTAAAAATTGAACTAAAATAATGTAATTTAAAATTTGTACGGGAAGCATTCAGTGGGTTCATTCAAGAAAACTAGATAACTAGTTGTTTAAATGTCATTTCTTAAGGCACCATGGTAGCTATTTTCCTGGTCTTAACTTAAACTGCCATGACATTCTTATAGTAATAACATTGTCAGCCTAAAAATAATCTTGACAGAAATGTGTGTTTCTGCTGCTCAAATACTAGCATTAACAGATAGGCATAAAATGCTTGTAAAACCTACTCAAATAATCATTAGTTATCTGAGGTCACTGTTTTAAAAACTGTAAGGGAATATAATGAGCATCTTAATGATCATATAAGCGGTATGTCTATATAGGAGGCATATAAGAGTGTGAGTATGAATATGATGAAAACAGGGGAGTTGACAGCTATACCAGGCCCCAGGGTAAGATGAGAGAGGTGGTTCGCATATCCTGAAGCGGCAGGGCTTCAGATGGAAGTGCTGGAGCTGGGGCAGCCAGGCCTCAATGCCACCTGTAGCATGCCACACCACCCTCTCCCCCCAAGGCCTTGGAACCGCAGGGTACTCCAGCACCCATTTAATGGGCGTGAGGTTCAGGATGCTGATGCTGCCACAGTAGCAGCATTCATGGCTGGGAGCCTCATTTAGAATCACCAGGTCCTGGGCCAATTACCCTCTTTGCCTCCTCCCTCCCCATCCTTGGGCCTGGGTGAAAAAATCCATCTAATTTAGGAAATTGAACTTCTGCCTTCATTTTCATGTTTGTTTTTTCTTTGAAGTTCAGATATGAGAACTGCAATTATGTTAGTTTGGAATTTAAGTACATTAGTTTGTGGGCTTATTCAGACACATCATACCTCTTTGGTCTTTGAAATCGGGTTGAAAACCCAGAAGAATCCTTATTTCTTTCAATTTCTATTATTGTTGGATTTGGGGCTTTTGTCAACAATAGCACAAGAACCAACCTTTTCAAAGGTTTTTAGTACTTTTGCCTCCAGCAAAATTCAGAAAGTGTCAAAGTGCGTGATGCTGCTTTTTTGCTAAAATAAACTCAGTTTTTAAAGCTTTTTTTATATTTGGTAAAAATTTGAGACAAAGTTACATGGGGGGGGTAAGATTTTTTTTGAATTGGTTCCCCATTTTAAATGACCCTGTGGCAGTTTATGGTCAACATACAGTATGCAGTCTGAATGAAAAATGAACCAATTTGACCATAATGTTTCAGGCAATGTTTTCTTAGACTTTTATACAACAGAAAGCTTTATTGCCGCTATCAATGAAGATACAGATTTTCAAATAAATCTGCTCAATATTTACCTCTAATTGTCTCAACCTAGTCCAGGTTTTTCTATACAATAATAATAGTAAAACACTTTTAAAATGAAGGGTAAAATGTCGATATTTTCAAAAGTTAATGAAGACTTTGGTGCCCAATTTGAGACATGTAAGGAGCCTTATTTTCAAAGAATGGGTGCTCTGTGTTTTCTCAACAATTGGACCCCTAAAATGGTGCATGAAGCTGCATAAAAAAACTATTGAAATAATTAGTCACTCTTGAAAATCT
The DNA here is from genome assembly GCA_019425775.1 of Rafetus swinhoei. Taxonomy (NCBI): domain Eukaryota; kingdom Metazoa; phylum Chordata; order Testudines; family Trionychidae; genus Rafetus; species Rafetus swinhoei. The sequence goes on from CM033424.1 coordinate 164,260,944, forward strand.
TGGTCTCTGTTTGTGCATCTGTAGCCCAAGGTCCAGTGTGTTTCAGCAGCAGCCCTGGGAACTACAAGTTGTGGACTACAAACTGCGGCATGTTGGGAGAACTTCCTGGTTCCTGCCAGGATGTGCCCTCTGCCCCCAGCAGGGTCTCAGCAAGGACTGTGCTAGAAGCAGCACACAGGCTGCATGCTGAGAGAAGGGGCTGCTGAACTGTTTTCCTCTTCTATGTTTTTTACAGAATAGAGCCTGTTGCTGGTGATTTGTCCGGTGGGTCTAGTCTGAGGTGCACTCACACATACACAACGCAGAGCACACCAAGCAGCCTCAGGCCTAGCCCCCGCCCCCCCCCCCACAGTGGTGTAAGAAGTCACAAGCTTCCCCTATGCTGAATAACCTCACACTGGGGTTCTTCTGCAAAAACCAACAGGAGGGGTTACACATCTGTAAAGTGAGAACACAATGGCTGCGTCTAGACTGGCATGATTTTGTGCAAATACTTTTAACGGAAAAGTTTTTCCTTTAAAAGTATTTGCGCAAAAGTGCGTCTAGATTGGCACGGATGCTTTTGCGCAAAAGAGCTTTTGCGCAAAAGCATCCGTGGCCAGTCTAGACGCGATTTTGCACAAGAAAGCCCCAATCGCCATTTTAGCCATCGGGGCTTTTTTGCGCAAAACAATTCTGGGTTGTCTACACTGGCCCTCTTGCGCAAAAGCATTTGTGCAAGAGGGCTTTTGCCCGAGCGAGCGTTATTGTATTTGCGCAAGAAGCACTGATTTTGTACATTACAAAGTCAGTGCTCTTGCGCAAATTCAAGCGCCAGTGTAGACAGCTGGCAGAAGTTTTTGCGCAAAAGCGCCTGCTTTTGCGCAAAAACTTGCCAGTCTAGACGCACCCCCAGAGTTGGAAAGCACTTTGAGAACCTTGGATCATAAGTAATATGAAAATGCAAAAGTTAAGTTTTGTGTCGTATTAAAATATGCTTGGAAAACTCTTTAGGGCACAGTCAAAAATAAAACCTCTGCTTCCCTGATATTTACCTTGTTTGCCTTTCAGATAAGGCAGATCTAAATATCAAATCCAGCACTTGAGCTCTTCATATAGAGTAGACTGATGACTTCTCATGGAGGATTGTGAGTCTATAAAACAATGACTAGACTATTCTCATCCACACAGGTAGCCATTTCATCTGTAACAGATGTACAATAATATTTATGCAGCACCTTAAAAACAAAACATGTAGATGGTATCATGAGCTTTCGTGGGCACAACCCTCTTCTTCAGATGAAAGTGTTGTGCCCACGAAAGTGCATGTTTTGTTAGTCTTTAAGGTACTGCAAGACTGATTGTTGTTTTTTAAGTTTTTCCCATTACAAACTAACTCGGCTACCCCTCTGAATCTTTTGAGTAATACTGATGACATTCTTCAGACTTTCTAAGTCATGCAATGATAATTCAGTGTCAAGTATTAATACAGATCAGAAATATTCTTGATCTGTTCCATAATGCCATATATGAAACCAATTGGTTATTACTTATAAAAACGTGGAGTGCAGCATTTGATTTCTTGTCATCCTCTGATATGAAAGGCAAATGAGCTCTGGCTTCCTACTGAGGCATGCCACAGCTTAAAAGCTGGTGGTTTCCTATTCATAAATCCTTTATATGGTATCCAAGTTGGTAAAATATCAGAGAGGTTTCTCTCCAACACTATGACCCTCTGTTTGCTGCTGTTCAGAGGCCAAGAAAGCCCCCAGTTAAATCAGGAAAAATTCCCCTCATGCAGCAATGGCATAGGGTCAACATAGGCAGCCAACACAAGCGCCCTTGCAAGACTCAGTATAGGAGTGGGAGGGGAGGTGTCAATAGGGGACATCTGGTAATTCATATTGCTATATAGGCTTCTGACTTTTATTGGGAGTGTACCAGCTCAGAAGATACAATCTAGCCTGCAGAACTAGAACTCCCATGACTCCTTAGGAGAAAGAGGAGAGTGTGCAGAGAGAGCAGTGGTGGCCTCCATTTTGGAGAAAGGAACCAGATGGCTGGTGTGGAGCACTGTCTAGACCAGCAGCTGCTGCTGGGAAGCTAGAGCCTGCTGGGGCTTTGCTCAAGCAGGGAGCATCAGAGGCTATTGGTGGTTTTCCTTGAAGGGGAGAGACTCTTGCTGTGCCTGGAGCTGCAGTAGAGGAACTGTGAGTCACCCCCATTCTTGTCTGGGAAAGTACTTGCAAGGGAAGGGGGCACAGCAGAGAGTATGAATCAGGGGAGAGGCAGGATGATCTTCCCACCGAGCCAGGATTCAGAGCTGCTGGTGTTTGGTGGGACCAGCTCACAACTTCGAAGTGATTGTGCTGCCTTGGCTGGACTGACACAGAGAACCTGCAAAGTGCTGTCTCCGGCTGCAGATGCTCACGTGCACCCACACAAGTAAGTGTGAATCCAGAGGAGTGTATCCCCAGGGTGGGGTAAATGGTGGCAGTACTGTATCCTGTATTGTTGATTGATTTCATTCAACCACACACACTGGGATTTAAATTAGTAGTGACATTTACTCTTAGGCTATGTCTACACTGGCAGCTTCTTGCGCAAGAACAGCCGTTCTTCTGCAAAAACTTGTCGGCTGTCTACACTGCACAAGCGTTCTTCCAGAAGTAAATTTTCAGTACAGCATTGTAAAACAGGGCTTCTTCCGGAAGTTATTCCTCTCCCCACGAGGAATAAGCCCTCCTGCACAAGAACTCTTCCAGAAGAGGCCAGTGTAGACAGGCAACATGAATTTCTTTCACAAGAAGCCCCTATGGTTAAAATGGCCATCAGAGCTTTCTTGCGCAAGAGAGCATCTACACTGCCATGGATGCTCTTGCGCAAAAGCACATCTCTTGCACAAAAGCACATGGCAGTGTAGACGCTCTCTTGTGGAAAAGTTTTTGCACAAGAACTCTTCCACAAAAGAATTCTTGCACAAGAAGCTGCCAGTGTAGACGTAGCCTTAGGCTTAGGCAACGCGTCCACAAGACGCACCAGAGTGCCCAAGGGCAGCTCTGGCTCCCTGTGGCAGAGTGCTGTGGTGTCCCGAGTGAGGGCAAGCAGAGCACTCAGAGACACAAATGCTTTGCTGTCCCTCATCGAAGTAGACAAGCAAGCAGGGAAACCTGAGAACTGTCTGTAGGGTCCCTTTAAGCACAGACCTCAGATAGCCTCAGGCAGCAGCCCTACACATTAAGTCCTGACCTGATGCCCTGCCTGACCTGGTTCTGGCTGGCCTTAAATCCGATTCTGTGTCCAGTAAGTGTGGATGCAGTATTTCGAATTAGCAAAATGCTTATTTGAACTGCATTTTGTGTGTAGACACGTTAATTCGAATTAGCTTAATTCGAATTAACTATTTCAAATTAAGATAACTCGAATTAACGCTGTAGTGTAGACATACCCTCCAAGAATCCCCTGGAAATAAAAATCAGAGTCAGAAAGGTACATTGTGCATTGCCAGCTAGTGATCCTAGTGTGTGGACATATCCTATTCTAATACCACCAAATACACAAGAGGACCCAACCAAATATAACAGGCCTACTTTACCATTACTAATTTATGTAGTGAAATAATTGATTCACATACATTGATTCACTCCTATGCAGACTTGATAGTATTGTACCTGCACTGGTGTAAATGCCCTGTATAAAGAGTAGTTAACGGTAATGAAGGCCCAGAGAAGAGTGATTTCCTGAGATTAAAGGGAAGGTTAGTGACTCTGTAAATGAAAGGTTTTTAGACAACTAAATCTTATGGAAATCATTGAAAGTTAGGCATCTACATACTTTTGAGGATCTGGGACTTGGTTTATAGTAGGATTGCTTCATAAATAGTGGAGAGTTCTGGTGGAAAAAATGGATTGTTTTTTGTTCTTCAGGTTTGAAACAGGAATATTTTCACTTATTTGAAACTTTTCACATTTTTAACTCTGTCTCTTTCTCCCACCCTACTCTTCTTCAGCTTTGCCACTGAAATAGAGGGCTGGCTAGAGGGCGAGGAGAAAGATGTCATAGGGTTGGAAGAGACCTCAGTAGGTCATCAAGTCCAACCTCCTGCCAAAGGCAGGACCAACCCTAATTAAATCATCCTAGTCAGGGCTTTGTCAAGCCAAGACTTAAAAACCTCTAGGGATTGAGATTCTACCACCTTCCTTAGGTGACCCATTCCAGTGCTTCACCACCCTCCTAGTGAAATAGTTTTTCCTAATATCCAACCTTGACCTCCCCCACTGCAACTTGAGATCATTGCCCCTTGTTCTATCATCTGTCATCACTGAGAACAGCCTGCCTCCATCTTCTTTGGAACATCCCTTCAGGTAGTTGAAGGCTGCTATCAAATCCCCCTTCACTCTTCTGCAGACTAAAGAAGACCAAATCCCTCAGCCTCTCCTGATGTTGCTGATATTAATGGATATCCTGAGTATCCCAGTGACTGAAGCATACTGCATGCCCTAAAATTGAAGAGCTGCTGGCCTTAATTAAAGGTGAAGTCTCTGGTATTGAATTGGTTGAACACAAACTAAAGAGGGCCAGGAGAGATTGGCTTCCCCTCAAAGGGCGACACCAAGAAACCACGAGAGGCCCAACATTTGTAAGCTACAGGGAAAAGCAATACAATAACAGATTTTTTGAACAAATTACTTATGTAGATTGCTATATGTTTACCAATATGTAACTCTCATACACATCACTGCCCTGGGCCACTGAGTCTGATTTTGAGGGACCGCGCATTCGTACAACTGACATGTTAACACATGAAGTCCTAAGCTAAAGTAGCTTCTACCAAACTTTAGCATAAAAATAGTTAATCCTTCCATCCCTTTTGCATTTAAATTACACCTACTGAGACTCCCACATATATTAGTAGGAAGCAGATCTAAGCATGTCAGTTCTACCTGGGATAATTGGATTCCCTTACACATTATCCCTGACTTGAGTCCCTAAATTTCACACCTCTTTGCCTTGTCTTGGACCACATATGGAGGAAGACTAGAAACAGCAATCTCTTCTTATGCTGGTTCTCTAGACTGAAACTCTTCCAGGGGTCCAGATGTATTCCCTAAAGTCTGCAGCATCCTAAACTGTTGATCAATGTTGGTGTGCTGTTAAAGAGCTGCCACACTTCTTTGCTGTTCATTGGCGGGCAAAAGGCTTCTGACCCATCATTTTGTGAAGCGATGTGAGTATTCTGAATGACAGGCTCTGGAAAGCTCAGCTGGGCTCCATAGGAATCACTCCAGAAGCAGTGCAGAGTCTTTGCCATTGCTAGAATTTTTAGGAAAGTAAACACAAAATTAGCAACATGAGAAAATCCAAGCCATACAACTAGGATACAGAAACCCAGTTAGCATATTTACATTTTTCTCATATTTGTCTGGAATGCACATGCTATAGCTTCATGGGATGAGCTCAGAAAAATCAATACTCTAAATGAAATATCATTGGAATCCTCTTCTCATTTCAGCTCTGGCTGAAGTGAGGAGTGGTAATGTATCCATAAATAATGTTTAGCTTCAATCTCTTTTACTTTCATTCCAAACAAATGAGCAATTTCTGAAAAGCAACTGTAGAAGATGCACTTTTGCCTCTTCATCAAAAACATATAAAAATGATATATATTGCAGTATTTATTGCAATGTATTACAAACCTTCACGGTGATCCAATACAGATGCCTCTTTTCTCTGTGGCACCGACCTTCAAAAGTGATGATGTGAAAAGCCCTAGATTTTATGACAGCTTAACTTAGAATACATTACAGCTTCTATATTAATATGTATTTCAAGCTCTGCTATAAACTTTGGATATGAAGAGAAACTCTGTACCCTGTGTTCGGCTATAAACTTTAAATATGAAGAAAAAATGTTCATGTGGAAAGAAGCAGGTTTTGACAATATTTATGTGCAATAATATTTCCTCTTGCTCTTTGTCTAGCAAATACATAGCTCTTTTTGTGCATTCTATAAATTTTACATTTGCTATAGATGTAACTCTAATAATCAGCAATATAAGGAACACAAGTAAAGAAATATATACATAGTACAGCATTATGGAGATACACTACTCATTTCATACTGAAGTTTTCAATCAGGTCTTCATTACAACCACAATTTTTACACAGATAGCTTAAATGGGTGGAGAGAGAGAGAAAGAGAGAGAGAGGAAGATGGGGAATTGACATCAACAATATTTTTGTGATCTGTGCTTTGTCGTTGATAGGAATTTCATTTAAATTTATTTTCAATTACATTTAATTTAAACTAAAATGATCAAAACATTGTTTTCAGCTACAGGATTTTTAATGTGATCCTTGTTTGAAATTGGATGAACATGGTTTTGGGAATCCCTGTAACACCAAAATGTCCTGCCTTTTGCACTTGCCTTTTTGTATAAGACAAATTTCATGAAACATCTTGCATAGCCTAAATAAAAAAATCTGAAATGTTATTAGCATTTTTCATTTTTAATTCTTCTCTGTGTGTTTTCTATGCTTTAATATAAAGATAATATTTTTTTAAATGGTAGGTATACAAAATATTCAATTTGAACACTTTTGATAGGCCAAAATTTCAAGTTTTATTGCATTTGACAAGGGAAACTCTTTTTAAGCTAAGTATTCCTGCAAAAGGTGAACTGTAGCAAATACATCTTTACTTGTTAAGGACCAGTTTAGCAACTACTTCAATACAATCTTAATTTTAAGCACATGCATCGGCTCAATGAATCAACTCAAAGTTCAACGTTAAGTATGGGCTTAAGTGCTCTCTTAAAAGGGGCCTTAATGGTCCCTACTCTTCACATATTCCATGAGGCTAGTCCTCTCCCCACTCAAAATTAAATGTGATTAACGGATCACATTCCCTTTCAGATGTAGTCCATACAGTGCTTGTGAGAACTTGAAGGACCATCATAAAAAGAGGTAGCCCCAGTCTTTTTGCTACCCCTAAGTTAATTTTCATTCCAGGCCAATGCTGGAAGAATCAAATGGACTTATGCAACTGGCAAAGAGCATGGAAATGCCACCTCATTAGTTTTGAGAGGGAAAATCTATTATAGCTAGGGGGTAATAGAGTTCAATGATTTTCGAGGTCAGGAGAAAAGGGGACGTTAAGTTCTGTAATCTTCTTTTTACGTTAAGTGGGTATGCACATAAGGATGAAATTTACTCCTGTGTAAATGGCTGGGAATCCCAGGACAAGTTTACACCTCATCTCAGTCTCATGTTCTCAATATAAGTCCTATTTGAGGGCCTAATTGTGCACTGCATACGCTTTATGCTGGCCCTCTGCACTAGAGTGAATTGTATTCAGAAACACTCATGTCCCAAACATAATCCAGCATATACTGTACACACAATTTTGCAATAAGAGACTTCAACACATGAAACCATTTGTATGCAATACTTCGTGACCTGGACTTAATGATGATGCCCATTTCTCATTCCAACCCATCCTTCTCAAATATCTCCCAATGATGCAGAGTGTGTCACTCCATGCCACAAGTCAAGTTCTGCCAAAAAAAATGGCCTGATGTGCTTAAAAATTCTGCCCCTGAAAAGCCCAAGACTTCCATGTAGAAGAGAGGGGGAGAAGCACCAGACCAAGGGGAGAACTTGGACATCTCGTACCATAAATCTTTATGTCCAATATTGACAAAACGCTATATGTACTTGTAAGTACATCTTCAATTCAGAGTTAACCAAGGTTCTAACGTTGGTGTTGCCCCGACTCCTTGCTGTCTACACGGAAATACCTGTCGCAAAGGCCTGAGAGTGCTGTTACACCACTGCTATCATACATTATTGAGGGGATGGGGCTTGAGCCCAGGCTTTGTCTCAGCCCAGGCTACTAACCTAGGGTATGTCTACACTAGCTCGTTAGTTCGAGCTAGGTAGGCAAATGAGGGCAACCAGAGTTGCAAATGAAGCCCGGGATTTAAATATCCCAGGCTTCATTTGCATGTTCCCGGGCACCGCCATTTTTAAATCCCCCTTAGTCCAACTCCGTGCCCGCAGCTACATGCGGCACGGAGTAGGTAGTTCGAATTAGAGATCCATGGAACGAGGAGTAACGGTAGTTCGAATTAGGATCTCTAATTGGACCACCTACTCCGTGCCGCATGTAGCCGCGGGCACGGAGTTCGGACTAAGGGGGATTTAAAAATGGCGGCGCTCAGGAACATGCAAATGAAGCCCGGGATATTTAAATCCTGGGCTTCATTTGCAACTCCGGTTGCCCTCATTTGCCTACCTAGCTTGAACTAATGAGCTAGTGTAGACATACCCCCACTGACTTTGAAGTGTAGATGACGACTAGTCCTGCAGTTGCTGATAGTTCTGCAGTTCCTCCCCACAGTTCTACCTTCTCTGGATTTTCTTGCTTTTCCCCTCTATACCTTCTCCCATGTTCCACTCAGGGAGACTATAAGAAGTCTAAGGATCACAGTGCCACAACCAGCAATTCACTAAAAATGCATCTGATCAATAACAAATTTGACTGAGTATTTGGCCCTGCCATGTGCATGCAGCCCGCTTGCCTAGTGGATGGGATTTTGGATGAGAAAGGAGGACTACAGAAGGTGGAGTAGCCACCACAGAAAGTGGGAGTGGACATGGAATTGATGCTGGCCCCTACCTCAGAGATTGCATCAGGGCAAATTTATGGGTTTCTTGAGATAGACTCCCATAATCTCTTTGGGAATGTGATGGGAGGAGGGGATGACAGTCCCAGGAGGAACTGGCAAAGGAACCTGCTACTGGGTAAGAAACAGGGAGATGTATTTGTTGTTGAGATACTACAGTATGAGGTGGCAGCTTTTGCCTACTTTAGGCTAATCAAACTAATGATGTTACTTGCTAGGGACTGTCTTTTATCTGCTTGGTTTCAGGTGAGAGTGCAAAAATTGCCACTTTTCCCTGATCCCCTTTTCCCTGCCCCTTACCCAGGCACATGCCACCCTTTCCCCTCCCCCCACCTGAAGATTCCAAAAGGGAAGGGGATAGTAAACAAGGAACAATCCTTTGTAGTGAAATGCTCTACAGTAGGCATGCAAAGCAAGGATTATTAACAGATCTTGGCATAGAACCATAATCCTATTTCATGAAGGGCTTTCAAAAGTTTGTTCCAATTTGGAATAAAAATGAAAATTGTGAAATTCTTTGTGAAAAGGGAAACTTTGGTGTCTTCAGTCCCAGGGAGGTTGACCTGATGAGCTACTCCACAGGTGCTAAAACCCCAGGCTGCCCAAGAGCCAACAACTCCTGGGAGACCCATTCCATGGCACCCCACCTGGCATCATGTGCTTTATTCTGAATTCCACGGTGTTTTTGAACCACCCTTTACATAATGTGCAAGTAGTACCCTTTCCAGTTTATCCCCTGTTGGAGATGGACTACCGTATTTTAGCGAATATAACCCACGGGTTATATTCGTTTTTACAAATCCCGCATCCCCCTGCGGGGTATACTTGGGTGTGGGGTATACACAAATTTTTTTACTCACCTCATGGGGAGCGCTCCCCCGCCCCTTCCCCCGCTGCACAGCCTCCAGCCTCCGGGCGGGGGAGCGCTCATCTCCCGGTTCCTGTGCAGGAGCGCTCCCCCTGCCCCTTCCTGCAGCTGCACAGGAACCGGGAGATGAGCACTCCCTCGCCCAGAGGCTAGAGGCTGCGCAGCTGCAGGAAAGGGCCGGGGAGCGCTCATCTCCCGGTTCCTGCGCAGCCACAGGAAGGGGCAGGGGGAGCGCTCCTTCACAGGAACCAGTGGATGAGTGCTCCCCCACCCAGAGGCTGGAGGCTGGCGGCTGCGCAGCCGCAGGAAGGGGCGGGGGAGCACTCTCATTCCCCCGCCTGGAGGAGGTTATGCGGCTGTGCGGGAACCAGGCGGGGTGAGCGCTTCCCCATCCGGAGGGTGGCTAATTTCCCCCCCCCCCGACCCATAGAAGCCCCCCCTCCCCCGCACAGTTTGAAAAAAAGTCTTGTATACCCTGCGAGTTATACTCGTACGCAGGGTATACTCAGGTGCGGGGTATATTCGCTAAAAGACAGTATGTGAACATATGTGCCATCAATGGCCCCACTGTTGTTCGGGAGCCTCATTTGTTCAACTCTCACAATCTGGGGATATTTCAGGGGGCATTGGCAAGCTCCATCATCCCTGGATGAACCACAGTAATTATTGGTCCATCATCATAGAACCAAGAGTTGATGTGCCAGCCCCAAACTGGTTAGCCTTAGGCTATGTCTAGACTGCAGGCTTCTTTCAGAAGAAGCTTTTCTGGAAGAGATCTTCCCAAAAAAACTTCTTCCGAAAGAGAGCGTCCACACTGAATGGACGCTATCTCGCATTTCAGCTGTGATTACTGTGGATGAAGAGTCCACCAAGGCACCTGTGCTTTTTCCTCTTTCCTCTTCTTTCAAAAAAACTCCCTCTTCCCCGCCCCCACACACCTTTTTCCAAAAGCGCTCTTTCAGAAAAAAGGCTTCTTCCTCATAGAATGAGGATTATCAATGTTGGAAAAAAACCCTCTGTTCTTCGATTTTCTTTCGGAAAAACGCGACTGCATTGTGGACATAATTGAAGTTATTTTGGAAAAAACTCTGTAGTGTAGACATACCCATAGCGGTCTGGGACAGTCACTTTTCAGATGGCAATCACATCCCACTTCTGGATTTGTATGGCCTCCCTCGTCTCTGTGTCCATGCACTGAAAGATCAGGGCAATTTTCCCACACAAAGTTCATGTAGAAATTCTGGAGCCATTGCTGTCATCCCAGGTCTGCATAATGATGTGATCTTATCACTCTGTATTTGTGGCCCTGCTTTAGAACCACTGGGCTAGTTCTTTTCACTCCACCAAGTATGTGATCTCCTTAGCAAGACACAACATTGCCTTCCCAGGACAACAAACAACTACTGCTCCTGACCTCAGTCCATGCTCCACACCTGCCTCCTTTTTCCTGTTCTGCTTTTCCCAAAATGTGTCCTGAATTAAGAACTGCAGGAATAGGTCATTATCCAGGGTAAGCCCATGTGCTGCCATTTATGGTTTAACTTTACAAAATTGTTAAGCTAAAAGCACATGTGCACAGTGGCTCAGGAAGGACAAACAAGTTCTCCCTCAATATGCAATGAATGACTTCATAGAGTAGTGCAGCTTTGTGCAGAACTCAAAGCCGTGGGCTCTCATGCCACAAGTCCAGCTCAGGACAGTGTTTAGTGGAGCACCAGTGTGGATGTGCATACACAGCACAGGTAGGATTTTGAGACAGGGATGTTCTAGTTGGGCTAGCCAAGCCCAGGTTTACTCTGCAATGAATCCCTACTCTAAGCCCTTCAGGAGCCTTGCAGGAAATTTTAAAGGACTTGGACTTTTGTAGCACAGGGCCTCCCTGCTATAAGTTGCCCTGATATACCTCCGTTCCGCACTAAAGTTGTTGACGCTTGTAGGAACTGATGCATTATAAGTCCTCCTATTCCCTGCTCTTAAGTCACACAAAAAAACACCAAACTGTGCAAATGGAAGTCAGCTGCAGGAATAAAATTCCCTGCTTTAAGTTGTTTTGCTATAAGTCCAAGTTTTTTTTAACGTATCTTGGATTTATAGCGAGGATGGCCTGTGTGTAGTGTTTGTAAGGTGACAACATTTTCCCAGGCCATAAAGCTTAAACCAGTTCAGAATATAGACTGTTGCATATAATACTTTATGTACTGAAGTGTAAGTAATGTTAGTATGGAACCATTACACTGGTCTACAATTTTTTAGAAGTCGTCTGCTTCAGAGATAAAATGTGCTATTTATTATGTATTTTGATGTGCTGAATTCAAATATGACAATTAAAACAACTGATTGGCTACTGTTTCCAAGATATTTAAGTTTTTACATTTTATGTCTATGTATATTGTGTAGATAGTAGAGTTTTAATCATAAATTGTAAACCTAGGTCTTTTCATGTATTTATGGTTGCTTTACATGATAATATTTCACCTGTCCTGTTTATGTAACACTTTAAAAATCAGCAAAGGGTTATATAAATAAAATGTATTATGAAACAAAAGGCAAAAACTATTATGTACATAGTTTAGTCCTATTCAGTGTCTACTCGCGCTTCTTGGCTTGTCTCTTGTATTCATTAAATGGAGCATCTCTTGTCACTGTCCAGCAATAGTCTGCAAGCATTGATGGGCTCCATTTGCCCTGATAGCGTTTCTCCATTGTTGCAATGTCCTGGTGAAATCGCTGCAGTGCTCGTCGCTCACTGCTCCGCAGTTCGGTGGAAAAAATCTAGATGAGAGTGCAAAAAATGTATCTTTAGTGACATGTTGCAACCAAGGCTTTTGTATGCCTTGAGGAGGTTTTCCACCAACAACCTGTAGTTGTCTGCCTTGTTGTTTCCGAGAATTTATTGCCACTAACTGGAAGGCTTTCCATGCCGTCTTTTCCTTGCCACGCAGTGCATGGTCAAATGCATCATCTCGAAGAAGTTCACGAATCTGAGGACCAACAAAGACACCTTCCTTTATCTTAGCTTCACTTAACCTTGGAAATTTTCCACGGAGGTACTTGAAAGCTGCTTGTGTTTTGTCAATGGCCTTGACAAAGTTCTTCATCAGACCCAGCTTGATGTGTAAGGGTGGTAACAAAATCTTCCTTGATTCAACAAGTGGTGGATGCTGAACACTTTTCCTCCCAGGCTCCAATGACTGTCGGAGTGGCCAATCTATCTTGATGTAGTGGAATCTCTTGCACGACTATCCCATTCGCAGAGAAAACAGCAGTACTTTGTGTATCCAGTCTGCAGACCAAGCAAGAGAGCAACAACCTTCAAATCGCCACAAAGCTGCCACTGATGTTGGTCATAGTTTATGCACCTCAAAAGTTGTTTCATGTTGTCATAGGTTTCCTTCATATGGACTGCATGACCAACTGGAATTGATGGCAAAACATTGCCATTATGCAGCAAAAAAACCTTTAAGACTCGTCTTCGATGAATCAATGAACAGTCTCCACTCATCTGGATCGTGAACGATGTTGAGGGCTGCCATCACACCATCGATGTTGTTGCAGGCTACAAGATCCCCTTCCATGAAGAAGAATGAGACAAGATCCTTTTGACGGTCACGGAACATGGAAACCCTAACATCACCTGCCAGGAGATTCCATGGCTGTAGTCTGGAGCCCAACAGCTCTGCCTTACTCTTGGGTAGTTCCAAATCCCTGACAAGGTCATTCAGTTCGCCTTGTGTTATGAGGTGTGGTTCAGAGGAGGAGGATGGGAGAAAATGTGGGTCCTGTGACATTGATGGTTCAGGACCAGAAGTTTCATCCTCTTCCTCTTCCTCGTCCGACTCAAGTGAGAATGATTCTGGTGCATCAGGAACCGGCAGTCCTTCTCCGTGGGGTACTGGGCGTATAGCTGATGGAATGTTTGGATAATGCACAGTCCACTTTTTCTTCTTTGACACACCTTTCCCAACTGGAGGCACCATGCAGAAGTAACAATTGCTGGTATGATCTGTTGGCTCTCTCCAAATCATTGGCACTGCAAAAGGCATAGATTTCCTTTTCCTGTTCAACCACTGGCGAAGATTTGTTGCACAAGTGTTGCAGCATATGTGTGGGTCCCACCTCTTGTCCTGATCTCCAATTTTGCAGCCAAAATAAAGGTGATAGGTTTTCTTAACCATAGTGGTTATACTGCGCTTTTGTGATGCAAAAGTCACTTCACCACAAACATAGCAGAAGTTATCTGCACTGTTCACACAAGTACGAGGCATCTCTGCTCACTTTGGCTAAACAGAAATGTGTCCCTTTGCAAAATCAAACACTGACAAATAAGAGAGCACGACACTGTATGATTTCTAGAGCTGATATAGGGCAATTTGTTCAGCAGAGTGATGTAAGCTTCGTTATGATTGCATCATCCATGACTTCTAGGAATAACATGATGCAATTCATATCATGTATGACGCAATACCAGCTTCAGATTGCATCATTCATTGTTTTGCCTAAAAGCAAGTACTGTCCAAACCCAGTCATAGATTTATTCATAGATCCAGTCAAAGATGTATTTTAGTCATTTCTGGTTTAAATTGAGATCCCTTCCCTTTATAACTCACTTATCCTCCGCCATTCCCAAGTCAAGGGTCGTATATACTGACCCAATAGCATATCTTGAAAACTAGAGCCAATCAACAATTTTAAGCATCATTTTCGTTTTCTCAGTGACCCAGAATTAGTAAAGTTTGACTACATTTATTTCAGAAGCATTTTGGCTGTAGAACAGTGTTATCATAGTTAAAGTGCTCCATTCTAAGCCCTATTTTTAGTTCCCTATCATAGTCGGCTGATCCTTTGGTGGGGGCTGTTGAGGCTCAGTTTCACCTCTTCCAGTTCTGGCCTGCCTTCACAGGTGAAAGGAATGAGGATAGGGAGAGGGAGTTTGTGACTGAGAACCAGGCCTTGTATGGGGAAAAGGAGTCTAATGATGAAGAAAGTTCCATGCTGTATGTTGCCTTTTTAACAATTGAATAAAAACTGTATTTTAAGAGAGATCCTTCAAAAGAATACACTTCAAGGATTCAGTGGCAGAACCCCCAAGTTATCCTTTCCCCTAAGAAGACAAGGGCACCAGCACCTTTGTCACTCCGGAAGAGATCCTGAACAAGGAGAGAGTCACCATCTTGTTGGAAGATGGTGAAAGAGGTTATCTGGAGCAAAGCTTGGAACCAAAACCCACTAGATTCAGTTTTAGACTTTTTACTTTTTAAAATATAACTATCTCTAACTTTCCAATACTTAAACTCACTTAAAATCCTTTCTAAAATCCTATTTTACTATTAATCTGAGACAACAGTGCTATGTTTGTACTAAAGTGGATGTCAGCTCCAGTTAAAGTGGCTAACTAGTACCTTTTGTCTCCTTAAAGGAGCAAATAAACCATATTATTTCTCCGAACCTCAAGACATTAGAAAGAACACTGTTTTGGAAAAATTCTGGACTGGGGAGCATGCTAAGGTCACCCTGCAAGTAGTAACCATGGTTTGTGTAAGTTGTTGTGCAACTGTAGACAGGCTCTTAGGATTAGAGCTGCTGACCTCAGACAATCTAGCATACAGACACTCAGGATCTGACCTGAAGCTGGGCTGGACCAGCCCAGGTTGGGAATTACTACAGGAAGCATTGGGAGGCACCAAAGGTTACGTTGCAGGTGGTGACACATTCCCTCACTAGGGATGAGGATGGTTTACTGGTATGCATCACCCTTGCCAGGTGAGACTTACTGGTTATGGCTAACCAGCGGCCCGGCCTGGCTAGAGCAACCTGCCATACCTGTGCTCCAGCCCAGCTGGAGCAGCCTATGACCACGGCAGGCCCTGCCTGGCTGGAGCTGTCCCAGCTCATGGTGGGGCAGCAAGGCCTTCCACATCGCATCGTATGTGCACCTCCCCTCCCCACACACCTGTTCCCGTTTAAGCAGTTAACCGGTTAAACATAACATTTAACTGGTTAACAGATTAAATGGGATTTTACATCCCTACCCCTCACTGGTCTGAATTGCATCCTGGTATGTCACAATGGGCCAGCTGCAGGTGTTTAATTGCAATGTAGATTTTTCAATTAATATTTGGCACAGTCATGGCACTTGTCCTTCTGCATTGTCCGCTGTTAAGAAGAAATACCTGTCAGTAAAAACCTCAAATTGCTAAAGGCAGCATGCTCATGCAGTGAGGAACATCCTCTACCTAGGTATCTTAGCAAAGATTCGTGACAAGGGAGGCATTCATAAACTGACATTTAAGTCAACTGAGTCACTTACTTTGACTTGCATCAGACATTGTTTTTATATAGTGTTGCATGAATAACTTACAAAACTAAGGAGATGTTAAAGTACCATAAGCTCCCATCAAAACATGCCGTTTATTTTTATTTTAACTGAATGGAAAACTAAGGTGACTGTGGTCATTTGTCTCCTTAGCACACAGCCACATGGCAGTCTCTATGCAGTTGATGCTATCAAATGTACCAGTGACAATTCTAATGTGTCCTACTGCATAGTATTGATGGTAGGCACCAAGAAGTGCCTGATATTAAACACATGAAGATTGACGGCTACTGCCAGAGTTATAGGGCAAACAACACTTTACAGCCCTGTGAGGACCCGCTCAAATGTACCCCACAGGTGCTAAGCTTTGATGCATTCAGTTCTCTGAAAGCTGCAGTTCAACCACTCTTAGCTTTGATGGTGGGTTGAAGTCCTATTGTTTACCCACCGTGGCTCTCATATCAGGACCACCTGGGCTTTGCTCTTGCAGGAAATTTTCTTTCAGAGACAAGAGAGGTAGCTGATTCAGTGACTCAAAACAGCTTTTTCAAAACAGACATAGCTTATTCAGCCAAAGATGCATAACAAGTGAAGATGAGGGTTAAAGCAACAGAAGGCCTGGGTCTAGTCCTTATCCTTTCCTCATAAATTCCACTTTAGCCCTGTCCTCTGGCTTACCAGACCGTGCTGCTATATTTTCTGCCTCTTTGTGTATCCTTGTGAATGTCAGAGTTAGCAATTCCTTGTTCCTTTTCTCTGCAGTCCACTCTGCAGGGAGTACTTTTAATTGTCTATGGCTCTTCTGTACTCTAAGTTCTAGCTTTGGCAAAGCAGCTGTGTAATTCCACTTGGCGCCTGGAAACAGCAATTTCCCAACTACTGGCATGACCATTGTTTTCTTACCCATTTTAAGTTTACCCAGGGATGTCTTCTCTCAGACCATTATTATGTTTTTCTCCTTGCTCTTCCTAATAGCCCTTTTGGTTTAATTCCATACAGTCGGATAGATAAGATCATGCAAGCAAACTGAGGTACATATAATATTCATAAAAATAGAGATGTCCCTCATTCACCATGGGCAAAGAATGCAACCCCTGTTCTGCTCCAACAGAGAGACAACTGCTCTGTGGGAAACATGATCCCCAGTGAAAGATGGTGTTTGTTTTCATCCTCACAGGAGAAAGATGGAACATCCCAACAGCCAATCCCCAGGAGATGCAACCAATTAGCACATCTCCCTGGGAATCGATCATACTCCTTCACTCCGCAGCTATCACTGCTTTTAGGGGGTCTATCACAGGTAACACCCTCCTTCATGCCACAGAATAATAGGCACACCTGCTTCAGTTTGCCCTTTCAGAGTCCCTCATAACAAGGCTGTCCGCTAGTCCAAGGGTGTGGAACCTAAGTCCCAGGGGCCAGATGTGGCCTCTGACTTGCCTGGATCTGGTCCCCGAGGCTCTGGGTCCCCCCCACCCAGCATTGGGAAACCCGTTCTGGTGCGCCAGGCAACCCTTCCCCCTTCGCCCCCTCCGCCGTCCCACCGTAGGGCTGGAGCACACAAAATCTACTAGCCTGGGCCCCCCAGGCTCTGGTATGTGAGGGGAATGTGGGGAGAGTCTTTCTCCTTCTCAGGCAGGGGCTACATCAGTAAGGGTTTGTTTTTTTCTTTTTGCTTCTCAATTGTCTGCAGCCCCCGATTGATTTTTCTGTGGGTCAGTGGCCCTCGACCCAAAAATGTTCCCCTCCCCTGCTCTAGTCCATCAGCATGGTGGTTTTATAACTCAAAACAGTCCATAATTAAAATCCCCAGTAACTCCATTCATCACCCGCTATGCAAATCATCCTAAGATCACTTGACCTCCCAACCCAGAACAATGCATGTGCCATACACTGGTGCCTCAACCATTCCTGAACTCTGTCAGTCCTCCCCTGTCCTTGTGCCACAACAGCCACGCCAGCTCTTCAAGTGGAGTTGAACCCTCCTCAAGAGGACCCCTCTGCTCGCCATCTCTACTGGAGTCTTCTTGCTAAGGGAGCATCCATCACTCCCCATAGCCCTCCCCAACTGAACTTTCTCCAGTTCTCTGACCCCAGATATATCAGTGGGTAAGCTCCTCTGCTGCTTCCAACCTTCAGACTTCTGCACTTGGGATGGGGATGCCAGCCAGCTCATATTGCTCTTTAGCCTTCTCACAGACACCACCTTTTGCCTCCTTCCAAGACTCCTGTGGTTCAATGCTACTTCTCACCTACTGTTCCTGGCTGACCCAGACAGTTCTGACTCACTAGGTTTGTCCTGATCCTTTGTATGCCCCAAATACTGCGCCTCCTGCCTAACTGGCCAAATGGGAGCATTTTCCAGGGATACTAGCCTTACTTCATATACAGTGGCCAGCTTCCGTGTGACAAGGTCTGCTGACCAGTGACACAGGGTTGAGGGAGCCTTGCACCACCAGGCAGACTTTCCACCATATGGGCCCACAGTCAAGGATCTGCTACCAGAAATAAAGTACATCCATAATGTGTTGCTCTAATTATAGAAATATAGAGCTGGAAGGGACCACCACAAGGTATTGTCTAGTCCAGTCCCTTGCAGGACCAAATATATCTAATGTAAAAGAAAACAAGTCTAACAATGTGTGATGGATGTGATCTTTCTTAGGGCAACAGAGTCTGAATGACAGCACTCTAAGGCTACAATCTATGTCCATTAATCTAAAGGGGTATTATTTGTAATTTTTTTACTTTACAAAGCTTGTAGCCAAGATGGAGCCAAGCTCCACCCTGCAACTCTCTGTCTTTCACAAAGCTAGATCCACATAAAGATATTAATTTTGTGGCTCAGGCCCTTCTCTCCAGTTTTCTCTATATAAATACTAAATGTCAATAGCCCTTTAATCCTCTGTTACACAGGACATGGCTCAAGAAGCACAAAGAGGAAAATATTAGACAAACCAGAATTTAAAATCTGAATTATTCATATGAAGTTTGGTTACATTAATTTTTTTTCTGATTCTCCTGTGTCTGCCCCATTTGTAAATATACCCTCAGCTTCATATTTAGTCAGTTTTAATATTTTAGAGAACCAAACCCAGTCAGGTTTGTTTCATACATTTTTTAGAGATAGTCCTTAAAGGATTTAATTTAGCTTAATGACCTTTTTGTGCCTCTTTTTTCCAATTAGGTAACAAATCTGAATTTCCAACACAGTAAAACTCACAGTATGAAGAGAAGCAGCAGAACAGTATTTGTCATCCCAATGACCTGGCTATTTTCAGAAAACACTCTGCAGTTTGATAGCAGGAGATACTTAACTAACAGAGGCCCATTTGAAAATAGACTGTTAATGAAATTATTTCAATCTCCCACCTAGACAATCAACACAAACAGCAGGGAAAGAATGGCAGTGCATGCTGCAGGAACCTGATGCATTTTGGCTGACAGTCTGACAGGGAGGACATTAACCTTTATTTTCAACTGCAGAACTGTGCAAATCAGAATTAATTAACCAGCATTTGAGCAATAGTTTTCTTCCTTATTGCAAATGGAAAATAGTGCATTCTTGCCACTACACTATGGTTTACTGGCAAAAGCAGTGTATGGGGAAGGGGGGAAGGAAGCTTATTGATCAGTTAAAGGACAAAGTGCTATTTTGAAATTTCATAAATCACAATAAAAGTAGTTTCCTTGAAGATTAAAGAAGCTACGTCTCCTGTAGTCTAACATAATTTCTGAATAGGTGAGAGCTTTTATTTTAGTCCTCCGCTTTTATCATGTGCTTTCCTAACAATAGCATCTTCCTCTAAAACCTATCTCCTTTTCTGGTATGTGCGTTACAAAGATAATGAATGCCTAACCCCATCAACTCAGGAGAGATTAATATTTCACATTACTGTGAAGAGACAGAATGCTAGGAGTCAAGACAAGGCAGCTAGTCAGAGGGAAAGTTCTGTGTTGCTCCGACCTCAGGTACAGACGGAAGAAATTCTGGCAGCAGGTCAGGAGCCTGCAGGGGTCCCAACAATAGCATAAGAGCATAGGAAGTGAAATAGAGGAGCAAGAGGCCAAAGGAGCTTAAACCAACTCCCCTTAAAGACTCTGAGTAACAACAGTGTGGTTAAAAACACACAAACACACACACACACACACACACACACCACAAGGTGGCAGTTGAGCCATGAACTTTAAGAATTTCACAGCCTGTGTCGGCAGCCACATTGACCCATTTCTACTTGGGATGAGCCAAACCACAATTAAATCTCTGGAAACAAATGACAAATTACGAATAACAAATGGTGACAAGGGTTGTAAAGTTATCAATGTCTGTCTTAAGACTAGTCGGTTGGAAGAGGGAATGGGTAGGCCTTTCGCATGTACAGGTTGGGCCGCTCTAATCTGGCACCCTCAGAACCTGATTGGACTCAAATGAAGGAGTTTGCTGGATCAGGGGAAGTTCCCTGCCACTGGCCCTCCAGCATGTTGCCCATCTCTGCTGCTGGCTCCACTTCTGGCCCCAGCCTGGGCCCCACCACCACCAGGCTCAGGCTCTGACTACTGCCAATGGGCTTGAGCTCCAGCCCTAGCCTTGCTGTCACCAAGCTCCAGCTGCGCCTGCTAGGCTTGGGCTCTAGCCTCGGCCCCACTACTACCGGCCTGGGGTGGGGACTCTTTCGCTGCTGCTGGCCCTGCTTACACTGGCCTGACTGGGGCTTCCTGCTCTTCTGTTGGCTGCCGCCTCCCTCTCCCCTGGCTGCCGCTGGCTCCGCTTCTGCCAGCCCAGCCAGGACTCCACAGGCTCTCTGGCCACTGCCAGCCTAGCTGGGGCTTCCACCAGCTGCTGACTGGCCAGAACTCCCTGGATCTGGGGCTCCCCAACCATCACTGGCCCCGCTTCCACTGGCTCAGCCAGTGCTCCTTGGCCACTGCCGGTCCCGCTGTGGCTGGCCTGACCAGGGCTTCCCTGGGATGGGGCTCCCTGGCCGCCGCCAGCCCTGTTGCTGCTGCCAGCCCCCTTAGACTGCCCAACTGGACTCCGGGATGCCGGCCTCCTGGATGGCTCCTCAGACTGGCTGGGGTTCCCAGCTGCTGGACCCCTGGCAGGCTCCTGCTTCTGGCCACTGGTGCTCTTCCGTCCAGCAGTTTCCATGCTGGACAACGGATGTTGCTGGACCAGAGCGTCCCAGATTTCAGAGGTTCAACCTGTATAAGAATTGCAGGAAATGAAACACTATTACTTTTCTGCGACTGAAGGCTGAACTGAAGAAAAGGAGCTGTGATTGTGCTAGGTCACACACATATAACGGATGGGTGCTGCAGTATGTTGAGTATGGTACACGGTATTAATGTGGCTCATATTGTCAGGGGTGAAGATGTACCATAGAATGTGTGGGTACAAAGCTGTCTCATGATTTTGGATGGATGATAGGCAAGGACTACAGGGACAGAATGGAGACTCCTTGAGGTATTTACTTGTATCTTCATTATTTCTAGTGATTGGTTTTTGTTTTAATTTCATCTTGATTTACAAAGTTCTAGTTTCTGGTGCTTAGGGGTGTTTAAACCTTCTTTAAACTTTCCCCCCTGTATTAGTGATAAGTGTTTTAAATGAAAAACTTAATCAAGATTTGTAACTAGAAACTTAATTTTTAATGTTTTTTGTGACACTCTACTATATATTATTGGTCTCAAACAATGGAATGTATTTGTCTCTGTGAAATATTAATGTTGCATAAATCTGCCAGAAATAATGCAGTGGTTTACAACCACTGCCTAATCCTAAGAAGACTTTCACTGGGCATTGGATAACCCCGTAAATCAATGCAAAGATTTGCATTCACTTTAGTGGGTATTGGATCAAGTCCATAATCCTCCCAAGAATCCTTTCAGGGATTACAAACTCTGTATGACTCATGCAGATTTAATAATCCCTGTAGGAATCCATACAGCAACTATAAACTTATCATAAAATCATACAGGATTCACAAACTTTCCAGGAGTCACTAAAAAGGTGTATCTTCTCCGCCAAAATTCCCATAGAGATTATAAAACCCATAAGGTTTTCAAATGGGTTTATAAAATTTGTAGAATCCTTGCACATCATCTGGGCCCTACAGGAGTTCCTGAAAAATACCAATTTGGCCATGTCTGGTCTGGTCCTCCTCTTCTATTCTGGCCTTTCTTCTTTTGTTTTATTTCTCAGACCACAAAATGCATTCTGAGCCATCTCTTACACACCTGAGCACCTGTGGTGCTTACAGACATGACTATGTATATTAAACCTTATGGGCTCACAAAAACTGGGTTAAATAACATAGCCAGTATTCCTCAGTCATCAAAATCAGCCTTTGCTGAACACTGCATAATAAAACAAATTCCTAGCTAGGTGTGCCTTTGAGCTCAGACATTACAAGTCAACATTAAGTCAGTTTTATAATTGTGAATGCCTCTAATTTTTAATGCCATCCTATGGAGTAGTAATACAAACAAGGTGGATCTTATTAATGATAGATGCATCCACGCATATGCCAGAATGTGTGGCACAATTTAGGCCTAAGCCTCCTACCCAGGAGCTGTAGATGGACTAACTCCAACAGCTGACTTAACCATTCTCAATTCCTGATGTCTCATAAGGCTTGGTTTTAATTTTCTTACTTAGTTTCTTATACAGAACATTCTGTAAAAATCCCCTTCAGTTCAAGGAAGCTTCATTGCCTAGGCAATCTGACCACAAAATATTTCAAGTAGTTCTGATCATGCTTTATTTAAAGCTAGAAATGTAATCAATAAGATACCTTTGTTAAATATGAGTGGCATTTAAGAAGTACCATAAAATATTCATAGAATCATAGAACTGGAATAAACCTCGAGAGGTCATCCAGTCCAGTCCCTTGAACGCATGGCAGGACCAAGCAATTGTTTTGAATTAAAGAAGTTGATCAATTCATTGGCTTTTTAATATGAAATGTAAATCTTTAAGGTGAACCAACTGAAATTTTATGCAGCCTATATGAGCATATAATTGGCAGCTGAATAGAGTTCCTCATATAATGTGATAGGATGTGCAAAGATTAATCAACTAGTGACACAGATGTGTGTAGCTGTTTTGTGTGATCTTAACTGCATCCTACCACACCAAAGAAATATCTAAATCATCTACTTAAAATTTCATTTAAAGAGTGTTTTTTGAGACAGGCACATTAATAAATATTAAGACTCTTAAATGCAAATTAATCCCATGTTTTCTCTGTTTATCAAGGTTGGGCTACCAATATATAACTATCTGTTCCTATCAAATAGCTTGAAGGGCTAGATCTTAAATGTAGATGTCTACTAGTTTGCTGCTAATATCTCTGAACCTGGATACTCATTTGGTTTCTTCAGTGCACCAATATATTCTTGAACAGTCCAAATATTGTACTCATAGGTTCCCTATGACTGTCCTATATCTAATTTCAGGCATATTATTAATGGGACTTCCAGATGTAAGCACAGCGCCAAACTGTGAGGAAGTTCTGATGTGACTTTGACTGGTAATCTGAATTCATGGCTCAGACACATCTCTTTTTAATAGGTTTCTGTAGTTATATTCATATTTCCATCCACAGAAGACAATGCTGCTGACATTGTTCTACAGCATCTCCCATCTGTTTGCGGTTGTCCCCACATATACACAAAATATTGAATATTGTTCTTGCGTTTCTGAAACATTTGAGTAAACCGAGAACAAAAAAGGAAGAGGCAGGCCAGTATACAGTAATATGGGGTAAAGATTAAAAGTAATATATGTATGGCCCCAAATCTAATTGAATATTTGCCTCACTTGAATAAGGTGGATAATATAGAATAAGGGTACAAAGATAGGATGACTCATAGAAATGTGTATAGAAATGGCGAATGCTTAATGTGCCCGAATCAGAGGGACTGGATAATTTCCACTGTGGAATATTGAAAGAACTGGCACATGAAATTGCAAGTCTAGTTATAAGGATTTTAATACATCTATCAGTTTGGTAGTAGTGTATGATTGAAAAATAGCTAATGTACTTGTATTTAAGAAATTGAAATAAGATCCAGGCAGCTACAGACCTGTTAGTCTGCCTTTAATAGCATGAAAGGCTCTTGAAAACATTTTGAGGGGAAAAAATAATTAAGTATATGGAGGTAAAGGGAATGAATTATAACATTGGTTTACCAAAGAGACATCATTCCAGTCTAACTTTAACTTTAATGAGATTATTAATTTTTTTACGGTAAGGGAAATGCAGTAAATTTAATAAAATAAAAACTTAGTTAGCTAGCATGTTGGGGATATAAGGATGCCAGTAAGTCAGGAATTTTGGTTGCTAAGGAGGGAGTTTAGATGTGGGAGTGGGATTGGGGTAGGGGTTGGGGTAAGGAGAGGGCTTTAGGGATACTGGATCCAGGTGGCACTCGCCTCAGGTAGCTCTCTGCAAGTGGCAACATGTCAGTGCTCCTAGTCAGAGGTATGGCCAAGTGGTTGTGCACACTGCCTCCACCTGCAGGGACCGCTCCCACAGCTCCCTTTGACCACGATCCCCAGCCACTGGGAGCTGCAGATCCATCACTCCAGTGGTGCAAGGGAGCCCCAGCAAATCATTACCCACCTACAAGCATTGACATGCTTATGTATGCATATGTATGGCCCCAAATCTAATTGAATATTTGCCTCAATTGAATAAGGTAGATGATATCGAATAAGGGTACAAAGATAGGATGACTGATATAAATGTGTATAGAAATGGTGAATGCTATCTGAGGTGAATGCCACCCAGATTCAGAACCCCAAAACCCTTCCTGTGCCCCAACCCCTTGCCCTGAGCCCCCTCCTGAACCCAAACTCCCTCTCAGAGCCCGCAACTCCTCACAAAGTGCCAGTTTATGGAGCTTTGGGGTTTTACTGTGTATCTGGAGCACAGTAAGGGCATGTCTACTCAGCAGGACTAAACTCGAAATGAGCTACACAACTTGTGCTACGTCAATTGCGTAGCTTAAGTAGAAATAGCTTATTACAACTTTGGGCACGTCTACACAACACTTATTTTGAAATAGAGCATTCTTCCCCCAACTTCCCTTACTCCTCATACAAGGAGCTTTACAGAAGTCAGAGTAAGAAGCCCGTTATTTCGAATTTATTTTGAAATAACTGGCTTGCTGTGTATACACGCTCTATGTTATTTCAGAATAACTAATGTTATTCTGAAATAATGCTGCTGTGTAGACATGCTCTTACACATTTAGTATGATACCACATAGAAAACTAATAATTTAAACTGAAGAAGATGGGGACTGGGACAAGAACTGTAAGATGTACAGGAGATGGTGCTGAAGGAGGAGTTATTGGGTCAGAGAGAAATTAATAGTGGAATCCCTCAAGGCTCCATCTTGCTTCAAATCTTATTTGATATTTTTATTAACAACCTTGGCACAAATGGTAGAAATATGCTAACAAATTTGGTTGGTGATACCAAGAGGCATTGTCAATACAGAGAAGGACTGGAATAGTACATAGGAAGAAAATGGATGATCTAGATGACTTGAACAATAGAAATTGGATGAGATCTAATTATACAAAATGAAAGCTCATGCCCTTAGGAATTAATAACAAAAATTTCTGCTATAAGCCAGGGACTCAGATGAACATAAATAAAGAGACCTTGGTATATTAGTCAATTGCTGAATTACTACAAGCTACCAATGGGGGGCAGCTGTGATTAAGGCAAATGTGATCCTAGAATGTATCAGATGAGGTATTGCCAGTAAAAAATAAGGTAGTATTAATGCCATAGCACAAAGTAATAGTAAGATGTCATTTGGAATATGGTATACAGTTCTGGTCACCATGTTGAAAAAAGATTAATTGAAATGGAAACAGGTGCAGAAAAGGTCTACTAGGCTGAACAGGGGGATGGAGGACCTACCTTCCAAGAGCAGGCTGAAAGAAACTGCCTTGTGTAGCCTAGTAAAACCAAGACTGACAGGGGAGATGATTTAGTCTCTATGATTTAATCTATCAAGGGAGTAAATGCTAGAGGGAGAAAAGAGCTATTTAAATTAAAGGACAATGTTGGCACAAGAACAAATGTGTAGAAACTGCCCATGAATAAATTTAGACAGGAAATAAGAAGAAGGTTTCTATTCATCAAAGGAGAGATGCTCCAGAACAGATTTCTGACAGGAATTGCAGGGGTAAGCAACTTACTTAATTTTAAGATAAAGCTTGATATATTTGTGAATGGAATTATATAAACTGGGTTATCTGGGGTAACAGGGTACTGGGATTGCCAGCCCTGGCTCATTCTTCTAGTTCATGTCTTATGTTCCATGTTTCAGAGCTTCAGCAAAACACTTGTAGGGGCCCAGGAAGCAATTATTTTCCCATTGATACGTTCTGCTTTTTGGTTGTGTGGTGTTGTGGGTTTGGTTTGGTTGTTTGTTGTTGTTTAACCTGTGGAGGGGAGGCATAGGGAAGTTTCTTGGACTCTTTCCTCTGAAATATAAGGTTGCCATGGACACTGAACAGGCAGGTCAGCACTCTGTGGCAGCATAGAGAATTCGTTCTCAGGTATTTAGCTGGTGGGAGATGGTTACATGCACAAGGTCCAACCAATCATAATTTTCAAGCTCAGGAACAAATTTCCTCCCAGAACAGGTTGACAGGGACCTTGGGATATTTTTGTCTTCCTCTTCAGCGTGGGGGTGTGGGTCACTTGCTTGCTCGGATCATCTGGGCATATCTCCCCAAATCAATTCCCTGTCAGAGGCCTCAAGTAATGATTCACCTTGGTCCCTCCTGTTCTCGGCTTGTGGTGCACCATATAGTTTAGTCACCTAACATTTTAATGTAATCAATGTTACTGACTGTAATAAAGAGATAATTGGGTGGGGTTTAGTAAGCTGTGATGTGCAAGAGTCAGATTAGTTGATTTGGTGCCCTTCTGGCCTTCAACTCTGACTCTAATTAAACAAGCCTTTAGGAAAAACATTTCACTCTAAAATGTCATTGTATTCCAACCTGCAAAAGGCAGTCTCTTTGCTCACCTGCTTCTTGAATAAACAACTACAACAAATATTTACTAATGTTCACGTATTTTTATTTTTATTTCTAGTCCCATAGCTGTTATTTGTGTGCCTTTCGCTTACATGTCCAATTCAGAATTGCCCAAGTATTATTATTACTTTTTAAAATTACCTTCCAACAATTGATTAGAACCGGTTCTGAGGATAAAATGTAATGTTCTTTTAATCAGTTTGAACTTTAGTTTGAATCTGTAATGCTTGAAAATAGAAAATATTACTTGGCATTACTGAACTGAGGGATTCTTTATCAAAGTCATCAAAAATGTCAGTGGCTCAGAGCAAGGAAAATATCAGGAAAGAAGAGCCAAGCTGTTACTTAACTTATTAAAGAACAGATTAAGTGAACGGACTGCATTTTTATGTCTCCTCTAAAAAAAAATGAGGCATTCAGGAGGATGTGTTGTAGCTTTTGTGTGATGGCATTTATAGAGCTGCAAAATAAAATATAAAATCCTCTGACTTAACTAATGTCACACTGGGAAATAGAATGTTTTATGTAAAAAGGAAAACATAATAAAGTTCCATTAGCAAGCCAATTAAATTAAGCCATTGAAGTATGGCTTTCAGTGAGGGCGAGAATAAGAAATAAAAGAAGACTTTACAGAGATGTACTTTCTGAAGATCTTTTAACTTCTTCAGACCAAATGCCCAATGAAGTCAGCATAGCTTTGGTTGCTGAGTCAGAGCTTCAAGAATTAGCCTGGTTTTTGGTGGTTTGTTTGGGATTTGGTTTTTTGATGTTTTTTGTTTGTTTTTAACAGTCTCAGATTCAGCTTTCCATATTGATTATAAACTAACAGAATGGAGTGTTTTATATGTCAACAGGTGTCTTTACCAACTTGTAAATCAAAGTAAAGCAGTATACCATGCACAGATTTGGCTGTCAGAAAATGTGCAAAACATACACACCAAACATATACACTGGAGCCGCTTTATATCTGTGGGTGTGGATGTGAATATCCCTGACTCATTTTTGTGGATCTGGATCTGGATACATATTTTGTATCTAGAACCCTGCAAATTTGCAGATATCTGTTTTATATCCATGGATATCCTCATTGGTGGATGCAGATATCAATAGATTATTTTTGCAAATACCAATTTTATGTCCACACAAGGCTTTAGTTGTCAAAGCAGAAAGAGCAACTAACAGGAGGCGGTAAAACAGGGAAATGGAAGTCTACTTGAAGTTACACATTTTTATTAAGAGGTTTCTCTTTTCACATTCGGATCAGCTGTAAACTTCAAATCTGGATGTTGATGTGAATTTCCCAAAAATATGGGTTTCTCTGATCCTGGCATCTGGTGTGATTGGGCTGCTCTCTGATGACCAATAGTGGAGTAGTATTATAGTTTTTTAGTGATATCAGTAAAAAGCCTGATCAGGATGTCTTTAATTACTGTTTTGGTGGTATTACAGGCTAAACTGGATTCATTTTTCTTTTCACAATTAGAGGCATAGAAATTACTCCATGTTGTAATGTCCAATTTGCAAGGGAATGTTCAACTAACAATAAAGGTTTCCTCACATATATTCTCAGTCGACATATCATAAAAGAGAAAATTGGTCCACTAAAAAATTATAGTAGGGAATTGGAGACAAGGATAGAGATGGCAGATTTGTTAAATGATTATTTTGCTTCAGACTTTTCAGAGGACAAAGAATATGGAGAGCTATTTTCTAATGACAGGACATACTCCAGAGGACTGGAAAATGGCAAATCTAACACCACTATCTTAACAAAAAAAAAAGCTACAAAATATACTGTAGCAGCAATTTTAGACTTCTTAGCTTCATAAATGGTGAAAATGTTTTGAAGGAGGTGCTATGAAAGACCTTGAAATACCTAATTTGATTCTAAATATCTAAGAAGGATTTATAAAACTATTTTTAACTCACTTTAGTTCTTGAGAGAGATTGCTGCCATGGAAAACAAGGGAACTACATTGTGTTTTGTAGACTTATATTTTCAAAGAGTAATAATATTCCATGCTGAAGATAATTTAATAAAGCAAGGCATTATGATTCATGGGTTAAAATAACAACTTGAAGATACAAAATTAACTGAAAGTAAACAGTGAAAAGTAATGAAAGGTCCAAAAGCAGAGAGTTTATTGGTGATGTACCTTAGAGCTTAGATTCAGAATATCTTTTAACTCTAATGCATTCAAACAATTTGGATTATAAAGGGAAATTTCACCTCTTCTGGCCACTCTGAAAATCTCTGATAAGCAGGGTAGAAGAAAAAAGCATAGAATATGCCACCCAGGTTCATGGTGTAGGATAAGGGGTGAACTTTGCACTTAGTTTGATAATATAAAAATATTAAATATCATGCAACAGTATTAAATATCATGCACATGGCGGGCCTTCCTAGAGAAGATGGGCCAGTAATGTTTTTGTTTGTTCTCTGAGCAAAACTATGCGGGTGGGGCAGAGGCAAGTTTATTTCATATTTTTCTTTTAACGGTAATCCTGATTTGGGACATGCCAGATAACACTTCTCCTTTGTGGAAAAATGACAATGTTCTCCTTGTTTTCGGTTTAGTAGATTGATATGTACAAACTTATCTCCAAGTTAACAAAGTGTTGGTTTAAGTCCTGGCATATGTGGCAGGGAGTGAAGAAGAGATGAGCTTCAGATGGAAAAACTGGACGAATAACTCTGACAGTCCAGGGTTTCCGATAGCTAGCAAAGTAGACTGCATTCAGTGTTTGGTCTCTGAAATCTTTATAGTCTGTAGTGGTAGCTCAGGTATGTTTTGATAGAAAGCAACATGTCCTCTTTCCCGTGACTGGGCAGCTCTACAAATTTGGGACCGATTATTATATATTAAACAATGGGGAGGATCCTACGCTGTGCCCAATGACTCACTGGGAGCAGGTTAATGGTTTCTTTTCTGCCTCAATTCCAGTTTGATCAGTTTTGGGATTGGTTTAATTTTCCATACTGGGTATGGCTGTTTAGGGGCCATATGCTAGCTGGTGAAAACTGGAGCACACTATGGATTCTGATAAAGTTAATTATGTTTTTTTAATGTACATTTCAATCTCTGCTTCTAAATATTTTATAACAGTATCATGTTTTCAGGTCCGATTGGATATTCCTTTGGGTTTCAGTGGTTAGCATGCTGTCCATCTTAGGGGAGCCCTGTTTTATGGCAAAGAATCCAATCTCAGGTTTCTTGTTTTCCCAGTCCAAGGGAAAAACTCTAGTGGTGCTCCCTTCAGATTTGACCACTTCCCAACTAGACAAAAATAAAAATAGAATGCCTCCTGTTGAAAGTTTATGAACATTGTGTGTATCTGTAATCATTTTAAGTACAGCTGTTATGTCCTTCCAGGGACAAAAGAGCATTGCAGTAAAAAAGTTGCAATTTCCCAATCTAATAACAAATGAAAGGTAGAGAATTACTAAAATTGACAGATCATTCACCTTGATCGTTTTCTTCCCCTGGTTACCCACTATGCCAATGGCAGCATTAGATTTGGGGGGGACTGAAGAAGTTAGAGAAAAAACTTAAAAAACTAACAAAGTGTCTTGCAGCACCTTAGAGACTAACAAAAAATGTAGATGGTATCATGACACCATCATGGTACCGCGATATCATCTACATTTTTTTGTTAGTCTCTAAGGTGCTGCAAACTATTCATTATTTTTTCAGTTTTTTCAGTTACAGACTAACATGGCTACCCCTCTGAAACTTTAGTCTGATTCTCTAACATGTTCAAAAGATGCCAATGTTAAAACTTCAAAGTCAACCACTTAACGGTTGGGAAATGGTTTAATTGACCTTGATAAAGGCTCAGTGTATAAGGATTATTTTCTCTCTTCCCACAAAAACCTGTATCAATAAAACCTGAAGGACCTACCTTCACCCCAGTCAAGCCAATCCTTAAGTCCTTACTCAGGCAAAACTCCCATGGACTTTCAAAAGATCCCGAAAAGAGTTTTCCTTTCCTGTAGCTCCTGTAGGCATGTTGTACCTTGGGAGGGTTTAGTAATTCCTGTGGGAGTGAAGCAGAGTTCAGTATGTTTTATGGAGAAAAAGATATATGCTTGTGTAGAGGGTGCATTTGACTTGACTTTCCTGAAGACAGCGTGTTTGGAAAGTAACCTTACTGTCTCATCTATGGAATTATTACCACAATGCTACAAGATGGTATGGGACTGGTTCTGCTCTTGTTTAATCTGGTATAAAAAAGTAACAGTGAGAGCTAATGGAGTTACATGAGTATGAAAGCAGTGTTAGTAGGAAGCAGTGGAGCCGATAGCCACCGGAGCCCCAGGGGCAAAGTACGGGAGGCCTGGCTCCGCACCCCTAGGAAGGGTGGAGTCGAAGGCAATTAACACTTACCGCCACCCAGAGTGCAGTGATGGGCTCTCCTCTGAAGCTCCCACAGCAAGTCAAAGGGGCGCAAGGATCCTGCCACCTCTGCTGCCACACTAGCAACAGCAGTGGCCAGTAGCTTCAGGCCCCTTTGAAATGCCAGGTCCCTATGGCATGGTAGGAAGCAACTCCTACTGATAGGGCTAATGTGGCTCAGTAAAATTTCCTATTGTCGTGTTAGTGCTTTATTTTAAAATTGCAGGCTTGCTGTAATATAAATGCAGGGCTTTTTGGTTTTGCATTTTTAAAGTGTTTGTAATTTGCTATGTAGCAAATTAGCCATCTAAAAACATCAGGGAAGTATATCCAAAAATGTGTTTTAGAAAAGGAAATTGCACAAAATCTTTCTGCAGTCCCTTGCTTTTATTTCACAACTTCAAAGAGAAATCACTTTATGAATGAGCATACTCTATTTTTTCAGTAGAATTAGCTGCTTCTGTAACTATGATTATATCACTGAAGTCTAGACAAATATGATTAAAGACAGATTTAAGAACATCCTAAATTACTCCTAATAATTTAATTAGCAGCAAAGGGATTTCTTTTTTAAATAGTTTTCAATTAAATGGTGTTAGACTTCATAAATAAAAAAGAATGTATTACCATGATGAGCTCTTTTCTGACTCGGTTTATTCAGCTTCATTCCAGCTGTTGCACGGCCAAAGACATTATATGGCCAATGTCTTTTCTGACACATTGTCACAAGCCCAGTCCTGCACAGTTTGTCTTCAGAGGGATTACTCATATGAGTCAGGGCTAGAGGATAAATATAGACACAGGATTGATGTCACACCTACCTGCGCTCTTCATAATCACAGAAAAGAAAATCAGAGGGTTGGACAGAGCCCATGTAATACTGTCCAATCTGACACTGAATAGACCACAACTGCAGAGTATGTAAGTGATACAGAAGACACGGTGACCCTTTTAGGCTCCAGTCCTGAAACTATTTATACACATACTTAAATTGATTCCCATCACTATCTCATCAATAGGACTATTCACAGGCGCAAAACTAAGCATGTGCACAAGCAGTTAAACTCTGAGTGTATTCTTGGAATGTCTGTTATTTTCTGTAGCTCCTGGATATGCAAATCACAGATGTCCTGTTCAGTGCAGAGCCATGTTGGTGTGGGGTGTTCCTCAACATGGCTCTCACCACAGGCTCAACACCAAGGAGATGAGAGGAGGAGAGAATGAGCCTCCCAAGCAAGGTTAACAAACTCATGCAAGAAGGACTTATGCTTAAAAATAGCTGGCAGAGGCTTGGGCTTGCAACCTGAGCTCAAACTCAGAGGGTTGGGTAGATTTGAGCATGGGTAGCTAGTCGGAGCATCTGCCAGGACCCCAAAATCCATGAGCTTTTTTGAGCTTTTTTAAGGGGAGTTTTCTAGCATGAGTTTGTCTACCAGGCCTGGGAGACTTGCTCCCGGGTACAGTGCAGTGTGGATGCATCCTTAGGCCCTCAGAAGTATTTAGGCACCTAACTTCAGTTGCTTTAATGGGAATTAGGCCCCTAAAAACTTTTGAGGGTCTGGGCCCTAAGCACTTCAGTCACTTTTCACTCCACAGGCTTACAGTTGGGATTGGGTGACACTTTCATAGTAAGACTCTGTTTGATTGAATATGACTGTCTTTGGGCTTTTGAAATGTAGAGCACTTCTATGACATTCTGCATGTTTAAAATGAAATTTTGCACCAGAACTATTGTGGGTGGGAGGACAACAACTGAACATTTTGAATTATTTTTTGTTCTTTTAAGCTGGGTGGATTGATTGGTTCTGACTGGTGACATCAGTTACAGGGTACTAGTACTAGTTCTGGTTTCCTATACCGTGTACAAGAAGACACCATTAGCTAAGGGTATAATGTGTTTGTTGAGGAAAATGTTTCTCTCAGAAGTTTCTGCGAGATTGGGGACTGTCTAGCCTGGAAAGTTCTAGATTCATTGCCCCTGCTTATATACATCTCAGTCTAAATCTAAATATATGGCAAATGTCTTCTGACAAATTGTCTGTGAGGCCAATCCTGTGCAGTTTGTTGTCATATGAATCAAAGCTAGAGGGCAGTTCCAATAAACATTCAGACTCTGAAACTCATGAGGATCCCCATATTACTAAATGTCTAGCTTTATTATGGAAAGGCAAGTTTATGGACTAGTTATGGTAAGACTGACTGTACTTGTTCTTTTGCTAGTGTATAAGTGGGAGGTAGTTCATGCTGATGTGTTCGTGATTTGTACAGTTGTCAGATTGCTTTGCAACACATGGATCCTACATTAGATTGTTGGGGTAGAGGTTGGGGGTTGCATGTTTAGTTATTTCACTGTAGCCCTATTGTAAAGGTATCAGAAATCCATAATTTTGTGATTGTGGTGGGGAATACACCAACTAAGATTTGGGTGGACAGGTTTTCCCAAATTAAGCCTGTTATCAGATCTGTCCATTGCAGCAGCCCTCATCTCTAAAACTGGCTGCACCAGCAGCCTAGCTCTTACCATCCCTGACTTTTGTAAGTTAAATACTTGGATCCAGATTTGAATTCTCAGGCTTGACTTCATCTCTGACTGAACTATAAACATGTTTCACACCAGGGATGCAGTACAGGAGGGGGTGCACTGATTTAGGTTGTGACCTTGGGCAGGAGGGGGTTGTGACCTGGGGTAAGGAGACTGGGGTGCAGAATGGGGTGCAGAAGTTTGGGTTGTGGTCTAAGGCAGGAGGAGATTGTGACCTGGGGCAGGAGATTGGGGTGCAGGGGCACGTAGGGGGCATGGGTGCAGGAGAGGGAACAGAGGGTTTGAGTTATATAAGGTGGGGGGCAGAGGTTGGTGGGAGGTAGGGGCTGGTAGTGCCAGAGGCAGCCTCAGGCCAGGAGATGCTTACCTGGGCAACTTCTCACCAGCAGCTCAACAGGTTTTACAGCCAGGCTCCCTGCCTTTCATGCCCTGGCCAGCCACTCAGAGCAGACAGCTGCGGGACCACATGCACCAGAGCTGCGAGCCCAAGGGGAGAGGGGCAGAGAAGTACTTTGTGCACTACCAAACAGACAGCTCCCATTGCCCAGAAAGCTGCAAATGAGAGCTGTGAGATTGTGCTGGGGGACAGCACCGGAAGCCAACAGGCTTACAGCTTTCACAAACAGGGCCCTGCAGCCAGCTTTTCTGAGCAGTATGTGGGGGCAGGGCAGACAGGGAGCCTCAGCACCCACAGGCCAGCTCTAGCGGCTTGGTGGGTCAGCTCTGGTCTGCAGGCTTTATTTTGCCCTGCCCTGTTCCAGACCCTCAATTCTGGACTACAATGAACACAGTCCTGATTTTCATTTATACTAATGCCAGCTTACCTTTCTGTCAATCAAAATGCCCTCAGGAGCAGAGGTGTACAGGCACTTCCCCCTTCATTCCATGTTTCCCCGCCCACAATAGATTTTTCTTCGCTATTCCTCAGTGCCATACTTGATAAAATATTCCTACCTACCCACCCACTCCTCTACCTCATAGACTCCTTCATTTTCCCTAGGATGTTTAACTACCGTACATGATAAAGTACAGAATCCTCAGCATATCTGTTCTCTAAATTATTCATAATTACAAGTATTCTAATCTGGTTAAGATTTATGCTCCAGTTTTCTTATAAAGAGCCTTTGTCAGCTTTGACTGTATGTGGCAAATATGTTTCCATTCTGGATTTATAGCACACTTCAGTCATAATCAACACATTTTAATTCTAGTGAGGCCTAAATGGGTCTAAAGTGCAATAAACGAAATGTCCATGTTTATAGCTAAATATTTCCACTTTGTGTCTAAATGCATATTTAATTCATTTCCCCCCATTTCCTGTGACTGCACATGATATCTACTAAGCATGAATCTACAGGAAAGCATATCTGGAGTACCTAATTGCATAAAGTACTTGAAAAAGAGGTCTCATGGTCTCTCCAGTGTGTTTATAAACTCGTGTCAACGCTTGAGTAGCTAAAATTACAAGTCAATGTCCCTGATCCTGTAAACATTTAGGCACGTGCTTAACTCTAAGCACATGAGTAGTCTCAGTGACATCTAAAAATTAGCATTGTGCTAATTTGGAAATTGTGGGCATGGCTTGACAGTATTCTCTCTCTCACCACTTTGCAGTGGTCCAAGGAGGGAGGAGAGCTTCAATGAGGTGCAGAAAACGTTTGGGTTGTATATGCTTTATCAGTCATGAGGGATATTATTTGAGACTCTAAGGACAGTGGTTAACAAGGAAGGGGAGGAACTTTAGAGGTTCAGGTCCTCATCATAAGAGACTTTCCAAAAGCCCATGACAAGATGCTCTGAGATGACGAGTCGGCAACAGCGCCATTTTGGTCTCTCTCGCTATAATGGGTCAGGTACATAGGATGTGGTGGCATGCTTCATTAGACCTATGAAAGAACAGCCTGAGATTGTGCAGGTGGATGATGATAATGCTCCAGATGTAAGATCTGGAACAAAAGGAATAAGATCTTGAATATCCTTTATGGTAAGTGTGTAACACTGCTATTATCCTCAAATTGTTTTTCCCTTCCCCCAATAATGTACAACCTGTGACCTGATGCCTGAAAGAGAAGGTAGCTCAATGCTGTCATCTATTTGGGAAATGGGAAAAGAGTGATGCAGAGCTACTCAAGAGCCACAGGTGGGCAGGGCTCCACTGTGCCAGCATCCATTAGCGAGTGAGGAGAGCTGACTTGACTAAGCCAGACTTCGCTGTCATTTTAATTACATGACAGGTTGGGGCACTATGATGAAAGTGCATTTACGTTTTGGGCCCATAAAATGCCGTCACCCTTGTTGTGAGATCAGACATCAGCAAGGATCAGACATCAGCATCAAATGTGCTTGGGGGTCACCTT
The DNA here is from genome assembly GCA_019425775.1 of Rafetus swinhoei. Lineage (NCBI taxonomy): Eukaryota > Metazoa > Chordata > Testudines > Trionychidae > Rafetus > Rafetus swinhoei. The sequence goes on from CM033424.1 coordinate 164,297,157, forward strand.
GGTCGCCACTGCTGTCAGCACAGTTGGGCAGTGGAGCCTGGACCGAGGTAGGGAAGGGACCCAGGAGAAAATATGGTTTTGCCTTCAGCTGGGAGTAGCTCTGTTGAAGCCTCTATCAAGGCAAGATTCCTAAATACCAGTGACCCCTCCTGGACATGTGAGCTGAGACTAGTGAACAGTGCAGAGTGGTGGCAGCTCCGAAGAGGCAGCACCAGCACCTGGGGAGGAGTGGACTGGGCCAAGCAGTTGTGGCAGTAGCACCAATGTGATGCAGTGGTGGCCGTACCTTTGAGGAAATGGTCAGTACAGAGCGAGGCAGCCTTCCCAAGGGACATGGGTGCAGGCCTCCTTATTCAGCAACCAAAGTAAAAATCACCACTCTGGGTACTGATGTGCTAGAATCCTTGGATTTCTCCAACCCACAACTACTAATTGTGAGTAGGGAGCTGGGCAGGAGGGCAGTGGCCAGAAATGTATCAGCCGTTCACAACAACCGATGAAGGACACAGGTATGGACGCTGCTCCCACTGAGTGTTCTCATTAAAAATAGTCCGAGGCACCATTTACTAGCAAAATAAAATATCCCCGCAGTGCTTTTAGGTCGTGGCAGCCTAGAATCTAGGAAATGGGCATAGGTCCTAAACATTGATTTTATTCCCTTCATTTTGCTGCCAATTGCTAAATCATTACTTAGAACTGGATTATTAAATAAAACAAAGACAAACATGGGCTGGCCTTTTAAGGCATCTTTGGGTTCCAACCTCTGTCCCTTCCTGTCTAGCTAGAGTGTTTCAAAGACCATGAACTCCACTTATCCCTAACGGAGCAGAGAGTCTTTTGAGTAAACATTCTGGCCAACTGACCCTGATGGGCTCCAGAGGTAACCATGTCTAGACTTTTCCTTGCCTTAATGAAGAAATTGTCCAAATTATCATGCTCACAAAAGTTCCAGTTCTGCAACTTTTACTCACCAATGGGGCTAAATGGTACTGAATGGAAGAGCTTCAGAATCAGAGCTAATCTCCAGTTTGAATTACCCCTGCAGTAAAATTATTATAGGCAAGAAACCAGGAACAAGTTTTAATATGGGTGTGGGAATACTATTGCATATTGGCTAAAACTCTCATTCGTTGATACTAACAGTCATTCAAGATCATGTCATGTGATGTATTTAGTGAGAGCAAGCCTCGTAACTAACAAACGGTCACTAGAAATGTGCAAAGCATCTCATATTGCAGCCTGGTTTGCCAGACTAGGGGAACTAGTGGTGCTTATTATTCAGAGTCTAGGAGCTGCAGTTATAGAGCAGAACCCCATTGCACTAGGTATATAATTATAAATGCAGAACCAAAAGACAGCTCCTGCCCCCATAGAGCTTAAATCTGAATACAAGATGAGACAACAGATGAATGCAGGCAGTGAGGAACACAAAGCAACAATGAAACAACATTCACTAGCATGATTGGTAGGGAGTCTCTGCATAACAGAAGCCTAAACATTGCAATATCCTTTCTTTTCTTTTTTTGTATAGTATTTTTCGGCAGTACGGGGTTAGCCCTTTGTTACAAGCTCAGTGCAACATGAGCCAGATGTCCGATTTCAGCTGCTTAATGCTCTTATTACTGATACTGCATATAATTATTTATACACATTCGACATAAGTGCTTAGTGGGTGGAGAATAGTGCCATAGCCAAATTCTCAGCCCACTTACATCAGAGGTGGCATTTTACTCTCGCTCTGCACGGAGGTAAATAACTATATAGGGGACAAGGCAGTGGAGAATCAAATCCCCCGTGTAATGGAGAGGATTGATGGTTACGGGGTAATGGCCTGCTGCAAGAGTTCCCGTAATTGTGTGGCATGCCTTAGAAGCAGATATTCATACATAGAGTTTAGAGAGTGCAACAAAGGGAATAATGGAGGAGGCAAAAGAAGGGCTGAGAACTGACTTCTGTAAAACAAACTGTGAAAACTACTGCTCTTTGTCAACCTTCATCGCTGTTTAGACTTGGACGTCAATGAGCACTCTGGCATGTGCCTTGCGAAGCCACTAATCATTCCTAGCTCAATGATGATAATTTCTTAGCCTTTCTAGCACAGGATTGCACCGAGTCACCACGCACAGCTCTACTATTGGCACTTGCGGCCGAAAAAACAGTTTACAATTGTCTGCATTCTTACAAATTTGAAAAAAGCACAGAGGGAATTAATGACAAGCTTTACTCCTGCACTGCAGAGATTTCTCTTAAATACTTATGTAGCAACTGCAAATGGATAACAGTATACACACAGACATAAATCATGATAAGATCCATTACTGTTGGAACATAAAACAAGAGCACGCAGTCTATGTATTGTTCCATTTTCAAGTTGGCTACTAAGACAGATTCGGATGAGGCAAGCTGGATGACACGTAGCAAACCTTTTGCAATGAAACAGTGATTTGCATATCCCTGAAGTCCTCTTTTTGTATGGCTTTAGAAAGCATATACAAGCAGGTGCCAAGTTATCTCGTTCTTCCGCCAGTACTTTGGCAACTTGCAGTGAGGATGGTGCCAGGCAGCATGGTCTACAAAATGCTAAATAGAAAAAGCAGATGCAGGTTGTTTGAACCACATGGAGTCCTGAGCTCCTTTGAAAAGGCACGCGCATTTGCCTCTATTGTGAGCAGTTCATACTGAGCCATACAAAAATGTGCTCCTCCTTATCTCAAAAGTTTATTTGCTAGGTTAGGTGAAGATACCTTTTTTTTTTTTTAATTAAAGTTTTATTGTGCTCCTCAGTGATTGTTTGGATTCAGCAACGTTTCACAGAGTAAGGCATGCTGAAAAAACTGTACAGTGCCTACTTATCTGGGTAAGTGTTCGATTTCAGGTCAAGTAAACATTGTACTTGCTTCACAGAGGCCTGGGGCTGATCTTGTGGTGCAGTGTACTCTGAGCACCTGTGGGGGGAAACTTATACAGAGAATATCTTCTCAACACCAGACAATTCACAGCCTTTCTCCCTACACCAAAGCTGTCCTCCTACCTCCCACCACGCCTTAGGACACACCAATGTACCTTTGTTGTTGTAGAAGTGATGGTAATGAACATGTGGGCTGCACCCTCATATTACTGTCACCACACCTGGTGGCCTATTCCCCAAGTGTTTGGTGAGGTCTGTATCTGTGGGTGCTCCACTAAGGAACACTCTTTCTGGCTCCTCCCAGCCCTCTCCTCATAACCATTGTTTAAACAAGGATTGGCCAACTCCTCCATGAATTCTAAACCTCCCTTCTTGAGGTATACAGTCTGTATTTTCTTATAGCAGTGCAAACCTATCTAACTTACATGGGTCCATTTTATATTACAAAGAATTTTAATTCCAAACTGCAATTTTTGTGTGTTTGGGTGGAACACAGTGTACCAGCAAAGCAGCTAGGGCCTGATTATAAGCCTGTTAAAGACAAGGGGAGTCTTTCCAGTGACTTAAATGGATGATTAGTGTTCTCTGTCATTAAATACAAAAATTACTCAATCAGATCTGCATGGGAGCACCCACATGAGACACTATTCTTCACTAGGGTACAATAATCTTTTCCTAAAGTGGATTCTGAAGATCTGCTCCTTTTAGCTGCCCAGTTTTATATTTGGAGTGAAAGACCCAGGTGTTGAATCCCATGCATTGCTTCTGATTGATCTCTACACCAGTAATCATTATAGGGATAAATCTGTAGCTAAGGTGGTTGAAAAATGAATAGAAAATGACAGCCAAGAAACTGTCATGGAGATTACTTATACACAGCGAGTTGTCCCAGTGGTCAGTGGGACTATTGATATATACAAGTATGTTCAGGATCAGGGACTAAATCTTACATGACATAAATGAAGATCTTAAGCATGGAAACAGAAAGAAGGGATATGTAATGGTGACTATGCGATTGCAAAGGTACCTGGGTCAGAAAGGCCAGTGCATCTCTCAATTGGCTGCTGAGTTCTTGTGGTGTTGGGATTTTTTTTTCTTCTTCCTCCTTTTGTGGGCTTCACGGCAGAAGCAAGTTTTTAGGAGGGAACTGAATGTGGTGAGGCATCTTGCTTTCTTTTGGGTGAGCATTCAAAGAAGCAGAATGGAAGAAGGTCCATGGAAGGACACCGAGCAACAGTGCAGAGAACAGAACAAAAGAAGAAAGTAGAACAAGTCAGAGATAGAGGCAGGTGGTCAGAGCCGGCTTTAGGAAGTGCGGGCCCAATTTGAACAATTTTGACGGGGCCCCGCAGCATTTTTGGTTGAGTAAAAAAAAAAAACTGCACACAAAAAATCCCCAGCTACCTCCCCCACAAAGCCCCGGAGGAAGCTAACACACCCACCCCACAGCGCAGGGAAACCCTGTGCTCAACTCACACCTCCTGTGGCACAAGCAGCTGCCGCACTCCACCCTTGGGGCCGATGCCCCCTCCCGCAGCGCGCCTGGCACACTTCCGGGCAGGGGCAGCAGGTTTGTATAATTTTTGGTGGTGCCCCATTAGCCACACCCCCTGACCCCTGTTAACCATGCCCTGACCCCCATTAGCCACACCCTCTGACCCCCATTAACCAAGCTCCCTGACCCCCATTAACCAGGCCTCTGGAGGTAACACGTCCGGGGCAAGATGGACACATGACCAGAAGTAAAAGGTGTCATGTCTTGAAGGACTTTTCCCACCATCCTCCTACCAACAGGGATTAGTTTGGCCCCCCCACCAAACCCCCCTCATGCAACTATCCTGCAATTGCATTAAACCAATGTGTGTGACATTAACTCGGGGGCGGAGAAGCTGGTGGAAGTGTTCCCTCTAAGGCTATGTCTACACTCGCGGCTTCTTGAGAAAGTACAGCCGTTCTTGTGCAAGGACCCACAGAGTATCCACACTGCCCGCCTGCTCTTGCGCAAGAGCATTTACAGTACGGCGTGGTAAGAGAGGGCGTCTTGCGCAAGAGCTACGCTCTTTTCTAACAGGTGTAAGCTCTCTTGCACAAGAGGGCAGTGTGGACACTCGGCAGGGATTTCTTGCACAAGAAACCCCTATGGCTAAAATGGCCATCAGAGTTTTCTTGTGCAAGAAAGCGTCCACACTGCCATGGATGCTCTTGTGCAAAAGCACAGCTCACACATGGCAGTGTGGACGTGTTCTTGCGCAAGACTTCTTGCACAAGAACCCTTGCGCAAGATGTTCTTGCGCAAGAAGCCACCAGTGTAGACATAGCCTAAGAGTTTGCTCCCATGAGCCGAATGAATTGTCTTGTGCACCAGTATTGAGTTCATGTGGCTTGTTTGGATGTGCCACTGTGGCACCCAAGTTATTTATAAATATTTTATAAACCTTTTCTCTCTGCTGCCACGTCTCCTCCCCTTGCTCCATCAGCTCCCCTGGTTCCTGCTGCCCCCTAACTCCTCACCCTCCTCTGCTGTCCTGACTCCTGCCCTTCTCACTGCCCTCAGCCCTCCTGCGACCTGCCCCCCTCCACCAGCCCTTCTCTCCCCCTTGTGCCCACTCCTCCAGTAGCCCCACTCTGATCATGTGAGCTACTCCTCCTCATCCCCTCTTCTAACACCTCCCTCTACACACCTGCCCTGCCTCTCTCCTCTGGTGCTGGTCCTCCCCTGCAGGTGTCTGCCCTTCTGCTTCATCCCCAGAATCCCTGGCACCTGCACCTTCCTTACCCCTGCACCCTCCTGGTGCCTCCCCTTCCTCACTGCCCCTTTGCCCTCTTTTTCCCTGATGCCCACCCCTCACCACTCTCTGCCCCATTCCCCTCATGCCCCTCTGTGCCCTCACACATGACTTGCTCCAGCCCCACCTTTCTCATGCCCACCCCTTCTTTCAAGCCTTCTCCCAGCCCCTTTCTCCCCCTCCCCCATTTTTCCCTTCCCCCTCCACACAAGCCCCTTTGTCCCCCTCCTCCTCCCCCTACTTTACCTTCTGCCTTCCACTTTGCAGGGCCGGACTCTGCGCTCGGGCCCCAGACTCCGAACCCGGAGCTAGGCCGTGCAGCACAACGCTGCACTGTTTTAAAGTCCCGGGCCGTGACGTCACATCATGCCCGGGCGTATCCCCGCTCACCTGGGAACACCGCGCATGGTAGCAGCAGCCGGCAGTGTGCGCCGGAGAGGGGGAGCTGGACTTAAAGCTGCGCATGGCAGGGACGGGCTGGGGCTGGGGGGGACGCTCTGGGGCCGGGGTGGGAGGATGTGCGGGGGGGCCGGGGCCCACTCCAGGCAGGGCTGGGGGAGAGACCCAGCTCCACATATTGGTGGAGCAGGGCCCCCGGCTCTGAATATTGGAGCATGGGCACCACGAGCCCATATAACTTGCCGCCCATGCTTCCAGGTTCAGGGCGCGGGGCCCAATTTGGGGGAATCGGACAAATCAGCCTAAGGCCGGCCCTGCAGGTGGTGGGTGGTACACAGCAAGTGTTAACCCATACACCCATAGTGTGGTTCACTGTCCCCTGCAGTGGCACTTAGATCACAGCAACATATAAGAACAAGAGACCTCTGGCTTTGCGCTCAAAGGGTAGAGGCTTCTATACTAAGTTTCAAAGGTCCCAAGTTCAAATCTGCCCAGTGGTGGTTACCCAAGGACAAGGGTTGAGATTTCAACACCCATTAGGGTGTTCAACCATACAAGTCCTATTAATTCTAAAGGGAATTTAGGTAAAATATTTGAAAATCTCAACCAAGCCAGATATTCAGGGCAAAAGGGAGCCAGTATGGAAGTGACCCACATGAAAATAAAAAGTATTTGCTCGAGATACTGCCCCTCACAATAGCATTATTACATAAACTTTCACGCATTTGGGTTTGAGAAATCATACTGCATATTATTGCTTCTCTTGACTGCTTGGTAATTATAAACATGTTTTTTTCAGGCTGTGAAAAATAATGGGTTGGTTTCTTTCTTTTTTTTCCTTTAGAAGTGTACTAGCTAGAATAGATCATCATGGAAGTTGGGCTTCCTGATATAGCACAAATATGTATACTATATGATGAGACTAGGCTCCAGGGGCTGTCAAAAGAAAATCTCTTGGGTTATTTTTTTTTTATGGCTTTGACAGCAAAGACTGTTCTCCTGTGACATTAGGAAAAAATGTGAATCTGACAGTACCTGAATGAATTGTTTCCTTAATAGAAAGAAGCTGCATCAAGCAAGAAGGTAATCCACAGGCTGTGGAAGGAGGAGATAAATATGAATGTGTACAAGAGCAATCTTTCCTATACGGAGAGTCAGAGGTCATTCTTCTCGTTTTCTCTCTCTTTCTCCCTGCTTCAAGGAAATGTAAGATTTTCATAAGTTTCTATACTTCCTGCTTTTCTAGTGATTACCATGTATGTATTCTTTGTGCCTTTCTGAACATTTTACATAATAATACCATCTCTAACTCCTTTTTTAATCCTGTATCATCTCACGCTGTCCCTAAGACAGTGTTTAATCAATGACATGGATATAAGTCCTTCACTTACCCAACTCACTAGAGGCATCAGAAAGCCTAAACTGATTCTGCTTTAAAACCCCATGCAAAGTAGCAGTATAAAATCTTTAGCAGTTGACTTGCAAGGCTCTCTTCTTATCCTGTGTTGGAGATTTTGACTCGAATGCCCTGGATTGAATACTCCTTTTTGGTGCTCTTTGGTTTCTTCAGCACTTAGTGTTTTGAAATGGGCAACATTTTGATCTGTAGCTATTTAAAATGTAAACTTGCTAGCCTGGAAGCATTTGTTTGAGATGATTATTCAGATAATAAATGAGAGGGACACTTGGAATTGTTTCCCTACAAATGGAGATTCTGGAGATCTCGTGCAACCAAAACTAGTGAGATGATTTTGATTCACCTAAGTATTAGTCCTTCATCATGACTTAGCCTCATTCCTCTTATTAAGTTCACAATGAAGAACAAGAGGTAAAAAAGATGGAATTTATGCTAATCTTTTGGCAGAAAATTCTGAGTGCATGAAGCAAGAGCAACTGAGCTGCTGATGAAATTCAGAGTAAGGTTATGACTGAGATTAAATGATCTTACACTCTGTGTGGCTTTCTCTGGTGTGGCCTTCAGAGAGAAGAGACTGGTAGCTTTCTGTTGTTCTACAGACAGATGTTTCTATTTAAAAGTCAGCTTTGTGCCAAGTGAGAGATGAAAGTTGAGTTTAAAATGAAGTTAAAAGAAGAGGAACAGTCTTGCAGTGAGCAAGAAATGTATTGACAGTTTCATTATCTTTACCACCTCTTGATTCTGTGACCTAGCCCTCTATAGTCCCCTATCTCAAAAATGTGTCTAAATCACCTTAAATTAGCACAAGTTATCTACTAGCAACAGACTATGCAAGTGAACTTTGAAGTGAAAAGAAGACTTTAACAAGAGAATAAAGGAAATACATTCTCAGTCTTAACTGGGGAGAGGCTTCATCTCCATAGTATTGAAGCTACGTTTTTAAAATTACAATTTGTGAAACTTTGTCTTCCTCTCCATACATTCATATGTTAGTCTATGCAAACATCCAAGCCCCCTGTTGTCATAAAGGACAATACGTAGGTTGACATGTACACTTGTCCATGTAGAATGACCACTAGCCATACCATTACGTAAATAATATAAGCTTAAGGCTTGCCATCTTGGTGGAGACCATATTCAGAACAAACCTCTGAAGGCAAAGAGGTCCAGTAACTTCTAAAATAAAGTAAAAATTGCTGAGTCATGTGCAAGAAACAAATCACTAGAAAGGTAAGGAAGCATGTTTTAATTAGGTCATTAATGCCCATTGAAGTACACCAGAGGTCAAATGAGGATGATGTATGGAATTCAAAGGCTTTTTTTGTCTTGGAGGAGAGCATTATTTACTCCTTGCATATTCTGTACATGGTTTCTCCTATCCATGTGAACAACCTCGCAGTTATTAAATCATACATTTAAAAGGATGACTTGGCTGACATTCTCTTAACTTTCACCTATAAATCAAGCTCTGCCCACTTGAGAAATAGCTTTCTCTTCCACAGTACGTCACTGTAGGGTCATCATATTATGCAGATTTTCACAATCGAGAAGCTCTAGTCTTATTGTACAGATGTTCTCTCCTTGTTCTTGTATGTTTTGATGAGCAGCAAAAGAAATCTAACATTTTAAACTACCATTTTTAGGCTCAAGAGTTAATATAAACTTTTGATGAATGGAAATAGTTCACGTCACTCAGAATTACTGTTTCTGTGTGTGCCTGCCATTATAAGTGGATGCTTCTTCATTGGCTTGCACCCCAGTCACAAGCTGAAGATTCTCTGTGCAACCATAATGGTTTCAAGTCATAATTTATAAAGAAAACCCTAGAGAACAAGAAGGCAGCCTTCTAGGAGAGAAGGCAAGGGTGAAAAAAGCCATTGTTAGCCAGACAAATTACATACTTGCACATTCCTTTTTCAGCTCCCTCTTGGCTATATTATTCTTCCCCTCTCATTTCATACTGACAAATATTTAATTATTGTATATTGTATTGTTATAGGCACCATTTTAGCAGAACCAGAAACCGATAGCTGGGGGTGCTGAGTATAAACCTTCCTGCAATGCAACACCTTGTCTCAAGGGGACACTCTGGTGATGAGTTCCTCCATCACAGTGACATGTAACTCCCACTCATCATGAGTTAAAGTAATATCTACAAACCAGGATCAGGTGGGTACTATCTGTGCTAGGTTCTATACAAATATTAAATTACAGTCCTTGCTCCAAAGAACTGACAGTCTAAAATGTCTTCCTTTCTTTAACTCCATTTTTCCCCTGGAGCCCAGACTCATGCTGTGCTGGGCCCTCTTGATTCCCACCCTTTTCTCTGTGGCAAGGTGTACATGACAACTAGAACCCCAGGCTGGGGAGCAGCTTGTCTCAAGGTACATCTACACTATGATAAAAAAAACTTCCAGCCCTGAGACTCAAAGCCCGGGTGAACTGACTCTGGCTTGCAGGGCTTAGATTACAAGGCTAAAAATTGCAGAATAGATGTTTGGGCTTGGGCTGGAGCTCAGGCTCTGAGACTTGCCCCCTTGCAGTGTCTCAGAACTCAGGTTCCACCCTGAGCCTAAATGTCTACATTGCCTTTTTATAGCCCTGCAGCCCAAACCCCATGAGACTGAATCAACTGACCCAGGCCAGCTGTGGCCATGCCACAGATCTTTTATTGCTGGTCCTATGTACCTAGAAGGCCTTGATTCCATAACATTTCTTTCTCTATGATATAAAGGGAAGTGAGAGACTGGCAAAATAATACCTTGTTTTATAGCATATTTAGTTCTAACCCAACACATATTCTCCTTCTTGCTGTGTGGAAACGATTCTATGACTTTTCAGGCAATACAAGAAAACAGTGGCAGAGGGTAAGTTTTTATGGTTATTGTTGTATAATATATTATTTGCTCAGTAGTAAGACACAGAATTCTTGGAATAGTAATTCATACACTTATACTAGAATCAATTAAGGGGAAAGATACGGTGGGGGCAGCTTTAAACATGACAGGTAAAATGTACAGTGAATTATTCTTGAGGTATCTTTATATTTTGTATAGAATAACTGGTATTTTATTAATTGTATTGAAATCACAGTTTCTGCAATCTCTTCTGTTGAAACATGGCCTGAAGCTAAATCATGAGATCCTTAATATTTGGCAGTACATTTTCTCTGGAACAGCTGGATGCAGTCAGTAGGCATATACTTGCTGCCAGAGCAAGCAAATTTGTAATCCCTCTCATGCTTACAGTATGAACTATACTAGTATAGGCCCTGGAGCCCATAATAACTGAGTATATTCTTATTGTTTTATACTTCTTTTGTTTGTTTTTTCTCTCCCTTCAGAAAGTTGTGCTTATGAGAGATGCTAACTCTATTTTTGTTCTTCTAAGCCATGCTTTGCTTTAATTATAGTGTATGTTGTTTATGGGGATGAGTAAAAGATAAAGCTCAGGAATCTGTATAACAGCCTTTCCAAAATTATAAACTATATAAGAATCTACTGTTTCTCACTTGCTTTTGGGGCATCATTTGAAATGCAGAATCATCGCTCATGTTACAGTTACACAGTGATATGTAATATTCAGAGAAGTATCTACTTCACCGAGTTTCAGCCTGACAAGTAGGGAAATGATGATTTTTAATAGCAGTTCACAGCAGAAGCTCATCATTCCTGGTAAATTGAAATCAAGTTCTTCATAAGTGATCACTCACAAGGTGTCTGTGGCAGTGTGGGGTGTCTTATCACTGGAATAAAGGATCAGTCCAGCGAGGGACCAAGCTTGCATGTCTCACCTTCGAATCAAAAAGCCTGAGTCAGCACCTGCCAGGGTATGCTCAGTGACTATGTGGATCAGATCCTAATTTATGGCAGCAAGCTAAAAGCAGAGCTGGCTAGAAAACCAACTTCCCAGAAAAAATTAGCTGAAAAAGAATTGTTCAAAAATGTCACTGGAATCTTTCAACATTTTGGCAAAAAAAGAAAAAAAAATGAAAACCAGAATTTTGATTTGGAAAGACTAAATAGTTTCTCAATAGAGTTGTACAGGTTGAAACTCCTAAATCCGGGACTCCCTGGTCCAGAAACGTCTGTGGTCCATCAGGATCGCGGATGTTGCTGGGCCAGGCCAAGCATGCTGGATGGGAATCCAGCCCTCCATCAGGACTTGTGAGCCCTGTCCTTGGGGAGCCACAGCTAGGCAGCCACAGAGCCTTGTCCCAGCATGGCACAATAGGACAGCCTCGGGGCCCCATCCATGGGAAACCCCAGCTGGGCACAGCAGCAGGGTAGCCATGGAGTTCTCGCCCCCACAGAAGCAGGGCAGTGGCGGCTGGGGAGCTCCATCCCAGAGAACCCCAGCCAGCTGGCAGAAGTGGGCCAGAGCCAAGCCCTAGGTCTATAGCATCAGGGCTGGAGCGGAGCCAGCCGGAGGGAGGGGCAGTGTCCTGGGACACTGGTGGCATGGGGACCCCCCTCGATCCAGCAAATCTCCTCATTCAGGATGGGTCAAGTTCTGAGGGTTCACGACCAGGGAGGTACAGCCTATAGTCGAGGTGCAGCATGTCTCAGTTTTATATGGGTTCCCTCTCTTGGCTATGCTTCCCATGGTGCACCATGATCTTCCCTTCTCGCTGCATTGCCATGGTATGCTACAAGAGACAGAGTTTGGTTGGGGTATCTGGCCAAAAGAAGAGAACTAGGCAGGGGCGGCCCGTGACTATAGGCTGACTCAGCCATCGCCTAGGGCGCCGCCTTCAACGGGGGCGCCCGGGGCGCCCAATGATGATGTCACGAGGCGCCCGGGGCGCCCAATGATGACATCACTCCATTGACGGCTGTGCAGGAAGGGACGCCGATCGCGCATTCCGCCTGGGGCGCCAGCTGCCGCAGCCCACCTCGGGCCGCTCCTGGAACTAGGGCATCCAGTAGCTGAACTACTACTACTGTGAGGCACAATGGCAGCATAGATGAATGAAAATCCATCAATTGTTGGGTGGTTTGATTTGATTTGGACAAAATCAAAATTTTCCAAAGAAAGCAAATACTTTTTGTGGAGAAAAATATTATAGTGAAAGCCTAATGTTCTGTAAAAACTATTGACGGTATTTGAAACCAGTTCTGCTGAGAAGAGAAAAGCTTATGGACAATGTTTTTTAAAATGACCAGTAACTTTCTTTACATTTCACTTATAAATTCTATCATTTAGTCCTCATTCGGAAACCTCCCACTTCCCTTTTCTGTCTTTCATTCTTCAAACTGATATTTTAATATAAAAGGTATTTACCTGAACACACTCATATAACTGTCAAAAGATCACTTATCCACTTATATACAAACAATCTAACATTTGACAACACACACGCACACTCACAATTCTCAGATAATATTGTCTTTTATTGCTGGAATGTAGCCTGTAATAAGAACGTATTTTATATGTTGAGGAGTAGCAAGGCTTTCTACCAAATATACTTGCTATTCTATACAGACATCTCTCCCTCTCTTAAAGGGAAGACTAAACACTTCCTATGTATTTTCCTCCTTTTTGGATATGTCAGTTTGCATTGAAAGCAGGCATTTATACAGATATACAAGCTATCAGACTTTTTTTTATGAATTGCATGGTTATTATTGCTTTCCTCCATACTCATCTAGCAAATGAATCATTTCAACCTAAATGAATTTGAATTTAGTCTTAGGGAACAACAAAACAGGAAAGCATAACTAAATGTCCATGAGAAAGCATGCAGTTGTCCGCTCTGCAGAGACTGCATTATTATAGGCAGGGTTAGTAGCCTGCCAGTTAATAGTGTCTGGATAATTGGACACTTTCTTTATAAAACTCCAATTATTTATAACTTTGCCAAACTTAAATAATTTGGGCTGAAATTTTTCATTCTGGGTGTCTGCCTCAGGCTGTGTGTGGGGTTTTGTTTTGTTTTTGGTAGGTGACTTGGGCAGGGGGTAAGATAAGGTTTTACTGGTTTGATTTTTTTATGTTTCAAAATGATTCTTGATTTGCAAGAACAAGAGTGAGGAAATAAGTTTTGAAATTTGGGGTGGTATTGCCCTGATATCAGGGATACCTTTTGCTGTTTCTATGGGGAAACTCCTCAAATTTGATCAAATTATGTACCTCTAGAAGAAAACACCTGTTTGCATATGCTCAAATGTATAACTTGATACCTAAATTCCACAAAAAATTTCTGCTCAGAGCATACACTGTCACCAGTGACTAGACTGCCCAAGCATGTTCCCCACAGAACTAAACATGTGCCATCCCAGAAGTGTAGGGGCTGAGTAGTGTTTCTCTGCAATTGTTGCTCCTGGTGGCTATGGGCTGCTATGATGCTAAGTGGGTTAGTGACTGAGAAGCAGTGCTGGGTTCTGATCCTACTGGCTCTATAGCTCAGGAAGTAAAACATTTCAGAAACTGAGAGCAGGGAGTCTGCTCCTCCTACTGGCTCCCAGGCAGCAGAGAAGAGGAAACAGAGAAGCAGAGAGGCAAGAGACAGATGTAAAGGGAGTGGCAGACAGAAAACTGGCAAGAGGAAGACTGGAAGGTGGGAGAAGGGAGTTTGGGATTGGATACACTAAGGGTGTGTCTAGACTACAGGGTTTTGTCGACAAAAGTGGACTTTTGTTGACAAAACTATACCTGCATCTACACTGCCTCTGAGTTCTGTCGACATAACATCGACAGAACTCAGCAGTTTTGTCGACGGCTGTAAACCTCATTCTACAAGGAATAACGCTTTTGTCGACAGAGTTCTGTCACCACCCCCGCACACTGGAGCAGGTCAGGGCAAAAGTTAAGGAGCTGCGGTAGGGGTATGTTCGAGCCTATGAGCGCAGCTCCCGCTCTGGGGAAGCACCGCACTACTGTGCATATTACCAGGACATTGACCGGATCCTGGGGGCAAGGGAACCCCTGCCTCCCAAGAGGGTCATGGAGTCTGGGCTGGAGACCCTGGTCAGCAGCGGCCACAACTCCAGGGTGACACCCCAGCAGAACACCAGCAGCTCCAACAGGAGTAGGAGGAGGAGAATGAAGACACCACCACCAGCAGGAGCACAACGACCCTGACCCAGGGCCCAGACGCCCAAACACAGGAGGCCTCCCAAGCAACTTTGGACACCAGGGAGGGAACATCAGGACGTGAGTGCTGTGAGAGTCCACCACAACACAGGGCAAGGCAGGCGGGAGCAAAGGGGATGGTGCAGTGCTGTGACATGTCATGTTGATCACAGCTGGGGAGAAAAAGGGGCACACCCATGGCCGCCCTCAGGGAGGGCCATCCTACCGCTGCAACCTCACGGCTGCTAGGCACCACCTGCTCCTGCAGGCAGTGATGCCAAGTGCAGGCATGGGTTGGAGATGCCGGGATTGCCTCACAGCTGCAGGCCTCTCAGTACTCTGCGGGAACCCCAACCATGGCCTGACACTTGTCTGTGCTGCTCGGCCATGGGGTATATGCAAGGGGGGGTAGGATGGTGGCCTGCACCCTTCTGGGCTCCAGGGAGGCCGTGGCTGAGGGCCAGGCCACACCATGCCTTACTGAGATGCACATGAGCAGCCTCTGACCCTAGGACAAGCACTGCCTGCTGAGAAGAAGGAGGGCATGCCCTCTCAGGGAAAGGGTGAGCATGCATGACTGACGACTTTTCCCTCTTGTCCACAGCCAGATCAGCTGACCAGGAGGGGGGCGCCACACCTGCCCCACCACCCAGACGGCCGCAGGGAACTCATCGGCACTGGCGCACCTATTTAGAGCTGGTGCGCCAGCACATTGCAGTCCTGCAAAAGATGCAGGACTCAATGGACTGGAGGCAGAGGCCCAGTGGCGCCGGCGCTTGCTGGACGAATTCGCCCAGCAGCGCCGGGACATCTGTGCTGCGATCCGGGCGGCTATGGCCTTCCCCGGTCCTGTGCCTAGTCCTGCCCTTCCTCCTCAGCCTGCCCCTCCCAGCCCCTGCCATCCCAGCCCCAGGTCCAACCCCACCTCCTGCCCAGCCCTCTGCTGTGGCAGCCCGCACGCGCAGCCAGGTGCGACAAGGCCTCCGGAGCTAAAGTGCCAGGGGCTCTTCCTCCAGGCAGCCCCCTCAGCCCTGAGCCTCCCTCCCCCCTTCCTGGTTGACATTCCCTTTCCCTCTTCCCACCAGTGACAGTAACTGAGGGATGCACTTTATTTTGTTTGCAGTTTATTTTCTAAGAAAAAAAGAGTTTTTTATTTTCTCTGAACAAAAGAGCTATTTATTTTATTTTGTGCCAAAAGCAACAGTGAAATAAACTGGACAAACGTTTTCACCACCACCTGTCTCCATTCTCAGTGTGTGAGGAATGAGTAGAATGTGTGAATGTGGGGCCGGGAGGGGCTTTGGGGAGGAAGGCCCCAGGGGCATGGGGCAATCCCACATTTTGAAGACCCTGGGGAAACTCAGCAGCCTCCATGGGAGAATTGCTCCTCAGGGCTTCTCGTATTTGCAGTCCTGACTGGTGGCCTTGCCGGATGGCAGCTGTCCGGGGCTGCTCAAACTGCCTCCCCTCCATCTCAGCCTGAGTCCTCCACGCAGGGAGGAAGGCCTCCCCTTTCCTCTCCACCAGGTTGTGCAGCACACAGAATGCTGCAACCACATCGGGGATGTTGTGTTCCCCCATTTCCAGCCGAGTGAGAAGGCATCTAAATCTGCCCTTCAGACAGCCAAAGGCGCACTCCACCTGGTAGCAAGCCCGATTCAGGCGTGAGTTAAACAGTTCCCTGCTCGCATTCAGGTGGCCGGTGTAGGGCTTCATGAGCCAGGGCATAAGGGGGTAGGCCGCGTCGGCCATGATGCATATAGGCATCTGCACATCCCCCACTGCCAAGTTTCTGACTGACTCTCCTCTCCTCCCCTCCCCTCCCCAGGATGCAGTGAAGCTGATCATAATAAGGGCAGGTCTGCAATGTGTGGTCCCTTAGTGGCCTTGGCATAGGCCTGCCTGCGCATCTTGATCTTCATGTGCACCTGCTCCTGGGTGCGCATGTGGACCAGGCTGTCAGCCATCCAGATGTAGACATCCACATTCCTGTGCCCGGTGCAGAGATCCTGGAGGTTTGCCTCCTCTCCCCAGACCTCAGTGAGGTCCAGGATCTTTGCACCAGACCAGGAATGCGTGTGCTTCTTTCATCCCTGGGCAGGATCCTGGCAACAGGTTGCCACTCGGCTGGAGCTGTGGTGGGTTCGGATGGAGCATGGGGATCACACATGGCAGCAGGGACACCTGAGATGGTTGCTGCTGCTATATGTCACAGGGCTGTCGGGGCCTGCCTTGTGCCACAAGCCCTTTCCCTTGTGGCTGTGGCTTTAAGGGCTGCAAGGGAAGGGGAACTATAGAGTTCTGAAGAGTGAGGACGGAGTGGCCAGCAGGGAACCTGTGGGGAGCCCTGGAGGCCACTTATTTCAAAGTAACTCCAGCTGCCCTGTCTACACACGCCCTATTTTGAAATAGCTATTTCGAAATAGGTGGTGTTCCTCATAAAATGAGGGTTACAGAATTTGGAATAAGTCCGTTATTTCGAAATAACGGGCTTACTGTGTAGATGCTTTGTTATTTCGAAATAAGGCTGCTGTGTAGACATGCCTTGAGTGATCCAAGCTGTAGCCCATGAGGCAACAGGGACAGAGGGTCTGCCTGGCATTTCACCTAGCCACAAGACACACACCAGCTAGTGAATGACTTTTAAACAGGGCTTACTGTTGTTTCTGCCACTTTTCATGCAAGTATAACCCAGAAACATTAAAGCCATGAGCCTCTACTTGCATGAGCTAAAAGCCTTGCTAAAAGGCTTTTAGCTAAGACTATACAGTGGACTTCACTCTCCCTCTCAGTGGCTGTGGGTTACACAAGTTTTACCATTTGGCTTCACTGGAAGCAGGATCTGGCTCTTAGGATAGAGCTACACCACAGTGGCACAGCTACAGTGCTGAGCTGTTGTAAGCCTTAGCATAGATGATGCCTACATCAACAGAAAATGGTTTCCCATCGATCTAGGCCATCCTCCTCTCCTATCTGTGTCTGAGAGCTGGATCAACCTAACTATACTGAGCAGGGTGTGATTTTTATTTTCATCCCTGAGAGATGTAGCTAGGTACACTAAGTTTTAGGTGAGGACCAGGCTTTAGTCTCATTCCTCACTTTCTTAACTGATGTGGAGATATTTGTTATCTTACACAGGACAGATGACAAGACCAGTAAGTTCCTGACTGGATTTAAAGCCTACTGCTTTGCATGTCTAAATTAAACTGCATCAATATTTCTGGACTTCAATCTGTTAGAAGAAGAATTGGCCTGTGTTCTAGTTGAGCTCTACCTGCTTGTTGACTTGAATACTATACCTTCTATTCCCTCTCCTTCCTCTTTTTTGGGAGGGGCTCCATGAGGGAGGAGTTAATCTTGAATCTGAATCCAAATTTCTATGAGCATTTCCATCCTATTTTAAATGATAGACATGTTTTAGAGCCACAGATACAAATTTTTGTCTCCCCGTGTTTTGCCCTTCAGATCCTATAGAAAATTCCTTAGCTAAAGGTTGTTTTTGGGGATGGGGAGTTGGGGGAAGGTTGCATGGCACGTGCTCAGTTTTCTTGGATCTCTACACTGCAGCAGTAAGCAAAGGGATTATTCCATCCACATTCTTATCATTGCCAACAGCAGAACAAGATCTAGTGCTGTTAGTTTCCCCCACCTGCTACAAAATAGCTTTTTTGAGCATCTATTCATTTCTAAGCTGAGCTGCAATATGCTGCTTTCTAGTCACATTCATTGTTGTAACCATGAACTATTTCCCATCTTCTTTTTAAAGTTTTCTGACCTGGGGTTTTGCAGTTGCTTTAGCTTTTGCATGTACAAAGGGCTCTCATTCAAAGTTAAGTGTCTTTTGTAGGCTGGTTCCATCAGCAATTCTAAAAGCTTCTGCCACTATGCCCCTTTTAGGATAGGGATTATTGTTACTATGAACAGCTATTCTAAGAAGATGATGCAAGATGGGAATGGCAGTGACAGAGGCATAGTATTTGCCTAGAACGTGCCCTGTGTGAATATATTATCAGGTAGCTCAACAGAATCTGATTGAGCTGAGTGCCATGTAATAGTGCCTTCTCTCTAGCCAACCTGAGTGCTCTCTCTGTTATTGCTTTCAGTTAGAGTCTTTAACTCAGGCAACAGAGACTCATGCTTTCAGCTAGTCACCAGTTGATTCTTCAGTGAGGCGCCCATGACATGTGTTCTATGAAATTCTGAACATAGAGAACTCCGAGTCTCTGGCATCTTTCAAATCTCAGATGCTCCCTTCTCCTCAGTCTAGGCAGACTTTACCAAGTGTACCCATGTGATGGGGCGGCCCCGCCCCACACTCAAGCCCAGGGAAACCACCTGGCACAGGGGGCGGAGAGGGCTCCACCCACGCAGCCCTACTGGGCATGCTCCCAGGGGAGCCAAGGTATAAAAGGCTGCAGGCCTGCTCAGAAGGGGCAGACCGCAGCCGCAGTTAGTGCCCAACCTCCCGAGTCGCAGAACCGACCACCAGAGAGGGAGTCGCCAGGCTCGCTGAACACGCCGCTGCCAGGCACTGGACCGGCCACTGCAAACCCCGACACTGACGTGGGAAGTGCCGCTACCGCCACCCGACTTGCACCACAGGTGGGACCGCTACCGGCCGGGGAGCGGGGGTAGGAAGCGACCCAGGGTAGGGAGCTGGAACCCCCGCTGAGCCAGTGGGGGGAGCTGCCCACCACTGATAGGGCCCTGGGTCAGGGCCCGGTGGAGAGAGAGTGCCCGGGTCCCCCTACTCCTCCTGCTCTGAACCCCGGCGAGTGGGGGCTCGGCTGAAGGACTAGGACTAGGGAGGCCGTATTTCCCCTAATACAGGGGCATCATACTTTGAGACTAGGCCCAAGTGGTCTAAACTATGCCCCGGACTTGGGCAGCTTCCCCCGAGGGGGGGGCTGCCCCCAGACAACCCATAAGAGCCATGGAAATCCTGAGAGGTAGTGGGCATCTGCAACTCATTGACTCTAGAAAAAATATAGATGCTCAACCCCCTTCCCCCCCTCCCCTCTCAGAATTTGACCCAATGGGAGAAAATGGCCTTTTTAAGAAGCGGGGAAGGAATGTCATAGATTAATAGAACACTAGAATGGGAAGGGACCTTGAGAGGTCATCAAGTCCAATCCCCTCCCTCACAGCAGGACCAAGCACCGCCTAGACCTTCCCTGATAGATGCCTATCCAACATGTTCTTAAATATCTCCAGTGATGGAGATTCTACAACCTCCCTCGGCAATTTATTCCAGTGTTTAACCACCCTGACAATTAACCACCCTGAACTTTTTCCTAATGTCCAATCTCAACCTCCCTTCCTGCAGTTTAAGCCCATTGCTTCTTGTCCTATCATCAGAGTCTAATGGAGAACAATTAGGAGAACAATTTTTTTTCCCTCCTCCTTGTAACACTTTTCTAGGGACTTAGAGGAGACATGACAGAGGTCTTCTCTTTTCTAAACTAAACAAGCCCAATTCTTTCAGTCTTCCCTCATAGCTCATGTTCTCTAGACCTTTATTCATTCTTTTTGCTCTTCTCGGGACATTCTCCAGATCCCTGTCTGCAGTACTCCTTCCTAGACAGTCGCTTCCCAGTCTCTGTGTGTGAAACTGATTGTTCCTTCCTAGGTGGAATACTTTGCATTTGTCCTTATTAAACTTCATCCTATTTACCTCAGACCATTTCTCTAATTTATCCAGATCATTTTGAATTATGATTCTCCAAAGCACTTGCAACCCCTCCCAGCTAGGTATCATCTGCAGACTTAATAAGCATACTCTCTATGCCAATATCTAAATTGTTGATGAAATATTGAACAGAACTGGTCCCAAAACAGACCTCTGCAGAACCCCACTGGTCATGCCCTTCCAGCATGATTGTGAACCATTAATAACTAGTCTCTGAGAATGGTTATCCAGACAGTTATGCACCCACCTTATAGTTGCCCCATCTAAGTTGTATTTGCCTAGTTATTGATAAAGATCATGCGAGACCATACCAAATGCTTTACTAAAGTCTAAGTATACCACATCCACCGCTTCTCCCTTACCCACAAGACTAATTATCCTATCAAAGAAAGTTATTAGATTGGTTTGACATGTTTTGTTCTTTACAAATTCCTGTTGGCTGTTACCTATCACCTTATTTTCTTCCAGATGTTTGCAGATGGATTCCTTAATGTCGTTCTGCTCTTCTGAAGCTAATAGAGAGTGAAACCCTATCAAGAAAGTACTTGGTCCAGGGGAGCCAATGTGCAGGGTGAGGGTTTGCTCCATGCACCCAGAAGGGACAGACCTTGGGCAGAAGGGCCTGGGCTGGGACAACCAGCCCCAGCACCACCTGGATGGTGCTACATCTGCCCCTCTACCCCTCACGCTTGCTGGCTCTCGGAGCTGGCCAGAGTGCATGGTGCAGAGCTCTACTGCGCATCATGTGGTGCTCCCACAGCGATTCTAAAGGACCTTGAGCTTTACAGTAGCAGCCACAAGCCCTGGGCCCTTTAGAATCACTGGGCCATGGGGCAATTGCACCTTTTGCTCTCCCCACCATTGGTGAGCCTGACTTGGTTCCTTTATGTACACGCTTGATCGCTGTGACAATTTCACGAGGTACACATCTCATTTTCATGTAGGTATTATTAAGGAAACTGCTCGTAGTCTTGAATAGCGAAACGTAAAAAAAAAACCAAAAACCCTACGGAATCTAAAAACAGAAGACAAGATTTCAGTCAAAATTGCCCTGCAAAAACATCTGAGATAGAAAAGTACCTTAAAACAATACTGTGTTGATACCTCTCATTGGAATAGTTATTGTAGCTTAATCCAACAGCTGGGGGCTACAGTACTAACAGCTCTCCTCCCAGAGTCAGGTTTCATGGAAGGCACTTTGAAATGTATAGGTTAGGCTGAGCAAAGTACAGGTATTTTGAACCTGCAACTGTGGTATTTGATTGATTTCTCTCTGAGCATCCTGACCTATAGTATGGTTTCAGTTAATCCAGCTCAGTACTTGGGACTGTGTTTGAATAAAATTATCACTAATAGCAAAAAAAAAAAGCACATCTTTACAAAATATACTAACATTTCATATTTGACTCCAGTCCTTTCTATTCTACCAGCAATCAAAAATGACTTCTGTATATTAAGATGAATTGAAATAGGAGGTGAAACTTACTCATTTATGACACATCAGTGTGCTTCCTTTTACAACCTTTCTTATAAGTGTAAAGGTGATGGACCTGGGTCCTCAGCAGGAGCGATTGAACCTGCAACCTTAGGGGGTTATAGCCATATTCTCTATAGCATGAGCTAAAAACCAAGTGGTTCTTACTGTGCTGCTTCCCTCCCAGCAACTTGGAACATGATAGCTTGTTCTATAACTCTCATCTCCTAGATTGGATTGTAGTGCCATATTAGCATAAAGTAAGAACAATGCAGTTAACATTGTGTACGAGAGACTTTCTGTGTAAAGTGGTTCTCTAAAACATTTTTGTAATTAGACAGAATTGGCATCGGGACCATTTTTGATGGTGAAAGAGGCCAATGACCAGGGTTTTTTTTGCATTTTGGAGGTGGCAATCCTACCTAGGACCAGTGCTGACCCCTAAGACACACCAGTAATTTAAACACTCTTTTCCAAGAGCTCTAAGCATGTGGGCATTTGGGTTTGCTGAACACAAATTCCTGCCTCAGTTTCTTTACCACTCCAAGAGTTCTTTGGAGTTTGATCAGTATCTGTTCATGGGGTCTGGGTTTCTGCTTCACACGCTTCATCTTCCTTCCTCCTAGTAAGCATTGCCTTGGTGTCCTATTTCTTCAGCCTCTCAAATGATTCATCCGCATGCCTTGCTTCTATAGATCTCCAGTTTCCTTTGTCAGATAATATCCTGGTCCACTTTAAAATCCCTGTCTGATCTGTTGCTTAGTTGTGGACTAAGCACCTGGGTAGTATAAGTGAACTTTTTGTCCAAAGATGCTTCTTCTTGAGTAGAGAACCACAAATATTTAATGACCTCATCCTCGACAATATAAGCACTCTGTCTCAATTTCAACTAAGCATGAAGGTAAAAAAGACAGCAGAGAAGGTAGATTTTTAATCAAAATAGCAGTTGTAATTTGATAACTATTGATAGGGTTCATTATCAAACAGAGTTAATAAGTTCTAAAAAACCTCCAAATTGTTCTATCAACTCTGCATGCAAATACTCAAAGTGGATTTCTTTTCAGAACAGTTCTACTTACAAGCAGATTTTTTTTAAAGGTGCACACTCTCAACCTCATTTACATGAGATTTATTCCCTACCCTGGTGTCTTTCTCTAGATGTCCTAATATCCATAGAACAAAGAGTACAAAAAGCTTTCAAAAGTTTAGACAGATTCGTTCAGAGAAAGAAATTCACTCAGATCTGCCAGCAAAAATCTTGTTTGATGAAATCAATCCTCTCACAGAAATGTCATTTTGAAAGACTTCACTTCATTAAACCCTTGCATATTGTTAAATAGTCTGAATTTAAGTTTAAATATTGATCAGTTGTTTCCTTCCTTACATTTGAAAATTGTATGAAGTATAAGATCGTCATCCTTGGAGTAAATTATCTTCAAATTTGAAGATGTATTCTTACCTCTTTGTCTTTTCAGATTAGAAATAGACATGTTTCTAGCACAATGTGAACTGTCATCCTGCAACCCTCTTGACAGATGATGTCTTGAATCCTCTCATTCTGAGGATACCTCTCCAGGAGATGGCGCCTCTATTAGAAAGAAACAGGTAATAGTAATGGGGAATTTGAATATTAGAAATATAGATAGTTGAGTTTCTGATGACTGGCCAGAGCAGTTTTGCAATCCAGCCTGGGAGTCTTGGCAAGATGGGAGTGTTTGTGTGCTGTCTGTTCTTGTTCCCCAAGCCATGCCCCTTCCTGCCACCACCTCACCCTCACCCTCCATGGCACCCCATCCCTCGAGAATGAGGCCTCGGGGATAACCAAGAGGGCCTGGCACAGAGTGCCAGCAATAATCCCCAACCCCTCCACTCAACCTGTAGCAGCAGAAGCCATGGCAAAGTGGAGCACAGCAAAAAGCAGAGTATCAAGAGTTACAAAAATAGGTGACTGGGAAACAAAATTGCAGATGAAATTCAGAATTGCTAAATGCAAAGTAATGCACAATGGAAAACATAATCCTAACAGTACATATATAATGTTGGGCTAACTTAGCTGTTACTGTTCAGGAATGATCTTAGAATCGTTGGGAATAGCTTTCTGAAAATATTTGCAGTCCCTCTCCCCCCCCCCCCCAAAAAAAGAGAGAGAAATCCATGGTATGTCTACACCTTGAATGTTGTGCTATGTGCTGCTTGTTGTATCCCCAAAAAAGATATGAGAATTGGAAAAAGTACAGATAAGGGCAGCAGAAGTGGTTACAGGACTGGAACAGCTTTCATCGGAGGAGAGATTTAAAGAGTGGGACTATTACACTTGCAAAGAGTTGACTAAGGTGGAGGTTTTGATGGAGGTCTAAAAAACCATGAATGGTGTGGAAAACGTGAATAAGGAATTATGTACCCCTTCACATAACAGAGAACCAGTGGTCACCCAATGAAACTAATAGGCAGTAGGAATGTTCAATTTCGATTAATCAGCTAATCGAGTAGTCAAAATTTCCATCAACTACTCGATTAGTCAATAAGAAGGGCGCTCGCTATCACGCTGCACCTCTCTCTTTGAAATGTACAAGAGCCGCCTATGGCTCCTGTACATTTCAAAGGGAGAGACCCAGCAGGTTCCTGCTGCCTCTGTCCCTTTGAAATATACAAAAGCCGCCTGCGGCACTTGTATATTTCTAAGGGAGAAATGCAACAGGTTTCAAAGGGAGAGAGGCAGTAGGAACCCGTGCCTGTGGGGACCGAAGCTGCTCCCGCTGGTGCAGGTTCCCCTCTGAGCCTCTTCCTTGGAAAGGTTTGCTTTATTTGGTAGTCGACTTATTGGGT
Source organism: Rafetus swinhoei (assembly GCA_019425775.1). Taxonomy (NCBI): domain Eukaryota; kingdom Metazoa; phylum Chordata; order Testudines; family Trionychidae; genus Rafetus; species Rafetus swinhoei. The sequence goes on from CM033424.1 coordinate 164,321,730, forward strand.
AGTCAACTATTCACTTACACACCTAATAGACAGAAGGTATAAGGGGGAGTGTGTTATGTAGGCCAAAATATAACTGGGTTAAAATAAACAGAGAGAGAGAGAAATTCATGGATGATTGGTTCATCAATGGTTATTAGCCAAGGTGGTCAGAGACAAAACCCCATGCTCTTGGCGTCCCTAATCTCTGACTGCTGGAAGCTAGGACTGGATGGCAGGATGGATCACTGGATAAATTGTCCTGTTTTGTTCACTCCCTTTGAATCGCCAGTTCATCATCAAAAGACAGGATGCTGGCAAGACGGTGTAAGCAATGGGAGTATATCCAGTCTGGGCTAGGGTCCGCACATCAGGGACAATAGTTGCTATGCAGGAGTCAGGAATCATAAGAACCAAGTTCAACAAGCAACAGTCTGGGTCAGAGTCAGGCTGGAATTAGAGAGGGGAGGTCAGAGGAAGAACCATGCAGAAATCAGGGTCATAATCAGGCTTGCACTGGAGATCGGGAGAAAAGGCAAAGTCTGAAGTAACATCAGGCCAAAGTCTGAGTGTGGTTTCCCAGACAACTTCCTGGAGTTAAACAGCCCTCTGCTGGCCAAATGCCCTGCAAGTACTGGTTTCCTTGTGTGGTACTTCCTGGAGCGAGTACTCTTCATATTGCTCCCATGTTTTACCAGTGGCACAGTTGGGAAAACCAGCCATGCCAGGCTCTGCAGACTTGGGTTCTGGTTCATGAACCCTTATATATGAGCTAGAGGACCTGTAGAGAAATTGTATGCAATCATTAGGGACCTACCAAATTCACGGTCCCTTTAGGTCAATTTCATGGTCATTGCATTTTTAAAATGCTAAATTTATTTAAATCTGAAATTTAACTGTTGGGGTCCTGATCCAAAAAGGAGTTGGAGGGCATGCAGTGGTATTGCCCCCTTTACATTCATGCTGCTGCCTGTAGAGATGGGCCCTCAAATAGCAGACACCATTCTCTCACTGCCCAGCTCTGAAGGCAGTGCTTATATAAGGGTGGCAATGCCATACTGGCCATAAAATAACCCTGTGACCCCCACTGCAACTCCCTTTTTGTCAGGATCCCCAATCTGAGAACCACTGGTCTCTCCATGAAATCTTTATAGCAGGGGTGGTCAACCCACGGCTCGCAAGCCGCAAAAAAATTGTGGCTCCTGACAGAATCGGGATGGAACCCGGAACCACTCGGGTCAGCCGCTCTGAGCTGCATGCGTGCTCACAGCCCGCGCCATTCCGCTCACGGCCCCCAGCGCACTACATCATATCCTGCACATGCAGGCCAGGTCACACACAGCATCCCCGCCTGCAAGTGCTAGCAGCTGGCTGCTGAGTGCAGGCAGTGGCAGCGGCTCTGGGTGCAGCGGCGGCGCCAGTGGCGGCTCCGGGACCTGGGCATAAAGTTAGTAGGAGAGGGGTTAGGGTTAGAGTGGGGTGGGGAGGTGTCTGGCTCTGGGGAAGGAGAGGGGAGGGGGGTTGAGGGGAGTGCGCACGGCATGCCAGCCGCTCAGCGCACATGCCCCAGCACCTGGAGGGAGACACATGTGGCTGTAGTGGTGGTGGTGGCTCCGGGACCTGAAAATTAAGTTAGAGCAGGGGAGGGATTGGTATAGAGGGGGCCGGTGCCTGGCTCAGGGGAGGATTGGGTTAGAGGGGGGGTGCCTGGCTCTGGGAAGGGAGGGGGATTGGGTTAGGAGCTATGTGTGCTTGGCTCTGGGGAAGGGGATTGGGTTAGAACGGGGGGGTACCTGGGGCAGGGGAGGGAAAGAACAGCCAGCGTGCTTCCTGAGACCAGGGATCCCCACGTACTGGCCCCAGCTGTCTCTGTCCCCTCCTCCTGGCCAGACCCCCCCCAACAGCACCCTGCCCCAGCACCCTGTCCCCACCAGCACAGTTGGGGCCACACTAGTGAGGCTTGGGGAGGGGTTGGAATGGTTGGTTTTTTTGCATCTCTTTTGTGTGGCCTCGACTGACTTTTCTGTGGGTCAGTGACCCCTGACTCAAAACAGGTTCCCCGCCCCTCTCATAAATAAAGACAACGCTGAAACATTTTGTGTTTGACATAATTTATTTATAAATGAATCCTGGACAACAAGCCCCCAATTGGGGCCAAGCCCCCATCTGGCCGCAGCATCATAACACTCCTGCACCCCCCAGACCCCAAACCTGAGCCTATCCTACACTGGAACCCCCTGTCCTGAGCCTCTCATATCCCCAAACTCCTGCACCCCCACATCCCCAGTCTTCTGCCACAACACACCTGCACCATCCACACACTGCAAATCTGTGTCCTGAGCCCCATCATACTCCCAGCCTCCCTGTCCTGAGCCCCTCATGCACCCCAGCCCAAACTCCTGCACTCTCTCAGCCACAAGCCTGTGGCTTGCTCAGCACCCCAACCCTCCACCTGAGCCCAACCGTCTCCAGCCTGGAGCCCCCTCCCTGAGCCAGCATCCTCTTCTCTACTTCCTCCTGCACCCAAATTCCCTCCCAGAGCTTGCACCTCTCACCCCTTCCCAGTTTTTGTTTTTTTTTTTTTTTTTGGTGAGCCACAATAGCAGCAGAGACAGCATGAAGAGCCAGGGCAAAGTTGTTGAGCCAAAAAAAAAACCCCCAAAAAAGCCAGGCCGTGAAGACCCGGGGAAAAGCTGTTAACCAATTTTCCCCCAGCATGGCGCTCCTTTTTTTTACTTTGTCCCAGCTCTTCACTCTGTCTCCACTGCTATTGTGGCTCTTCATCTGGAATGGGTTGGCCACCCCTGCTTTATAGTATAGGCTGAAAGCACACAAAAGGCCAAATTTCACAGTCCATGATTCATTTTTCATGGCCGTGAATTTGGTAGGATCCTAGCAATTTTGTTATTAAAAACCGTATTAAAATGCACATGCACAAGTGGTCAAATGAAGGTTGCATAGGCAATCTAAATACTGGCATTCTCTAACTTTTGAATGGCTGACTTTTCAGCCTAAGTAATCTTTCAGCCTAGTTATCTTTTTGTGAAGCAGTATTGTATGCATTATTCTTGCACCACCATAATTGAGCATAAAGGAGGGCCCAAGTACTGTATTAGGTAATGACATACTGTTTTCTCACTCTCTCATCCACACACAAAATACATTGAGGACTTCTTTATTTGGTGATGGATTTTTAATAATTAAACATAAAATGCAAAATTAAATAAAAAAACCTGACAGTATTCCACTTCAGATGAGATTTTGTTGCGGTGATCATGTCATTTCTTTATAGGAGGTGTAAAAAAATTATTTAGCACATGAAGTGCCTAGACATTATGAAAATTATAGTGACCTTGACTACATATATTTACAAAAAGAGTTCAGAAATGATACCTTAATTAAAAAGATATGCAGGTATTCTAGAAAAGAGGTTAGTTCTTTTAAGCTAACAGCTGCTAAGTAATAATGTCACTGCTTAGGTGTCAGTAACATAGAACAAATTTGTAGCTGCTTTAAACTCTGTACAGTGGGAATAATTTCACTTGGGGGATAAAGCTACCATTTGGCTCAATTACTCTCAAACAGGCAATTTGTAATTCCTAGAGGCAAAACAAACTTCTGTTTCAACAACACAGTCAGATTCAGAGAGCTTCATCACCAGAATGATTTCCCAGGGCATGAAATATGCGTCATTTAAATCTTAAAGCTTGTTCACAACCAAGCCAAATTTGTAGCAAGAGGTTCTCATTCTGATTGTTCAGAGTTTCTCTTCAGTGGGTTTTAAGTATCTACCAGTAAAAGATAAATTATGAATTTATTTTCGCCTCAGCTAAGCCGGGTCTTAATTCTTTTAATCCTGTTTGCATGTGGGCTGCTCACAAAGCCTTTTGTTAAGACTGCCCAATGTTGCCCACTATAACACCCTTTTTCAGAAGCTTATAACTTTGCCAGACTTCAACTGGTTGGGCTGAAATTTCATATGCGAGGTATTTGCCTCTGGCTGAATTTTTCGGAGAATTTCGGCCAGAATGGATCTGTTGTTTCTAATCATGAGGCTTGCAGTGGGGGATGGGAAATACATTGTTTTGCCCATGTTAAAAAATACTGGTGCTCTCTTTCTTGAGAAGTGCTAAAGCCCACATGTTTTAAAGCAAGGACTCGAAATTTGTTTGAGTGGGATCTTTTTGCCATGACCATGAAAATCTACCCAAATTTGACCAAGAAATATGCCTTTTAAAAATTGCAGTCAGCGGATGTTCCATGAAGACTTGTTAGAACTTTGCAGCTTATTTCCCCAAAAATACTATCCATAGAGCCCTTCTAATCCATAGATACCCGTTTTATATCCACAGGTATCCACATCTGTGGATGTGAACATGGATATCTGTGGCTCTTTTTTGCAGCTACAGATGTAGATGCAGATACAAATTGTGTATCCATGCAGGGCTCTAACAGTCCATAGGGAACAATGCTTCAGTTCAGGGATGAGACAGGCTTTCTGTTCTTGACTCTGGTGCATGGACCCGGACCACACACAGCTGGGAGCAATAATGACAGGGAAAGTCCTGCTCAGCTCCCTCTAACCCTGAGATTGATTATAAAAAATGTGCTGTTGTTGTGTTTAAAAGTGGAACCTTTTTTTTTTTTTTTTTTTAAATTCATGAATGCCCAGACTTTGCCTAGCAGTGAACACACTGGCGACTTAATGGCCGTATTCTTATTTAATAAATTTAATCACAATGGGCTACACTGCCCATCTAATGACTGTGGTGGCCATGAGTCAGATTCAGCATTGCCATCACCAGGTGCTTCAGGATGGGTGGGTTGGTTGTTGGAGTTTTTTGGATTACTTACCTTCTGGGTTTTTGTGTACTGGAGTCATGTTTTCAAGCTTTTCTTTGCAACCAGAAGAGCTAGACATTTCCTTTCTTTAATAATTAAATTAATAAATCAAGAAGAGAGTCTCATGACTCCAGAAGCAGAGGTTTAAAGAAAAGCCCTAAATAGCATGATGCTTGCAATTTGTTATTGATAGTTAGAATAATGCAAGCTAAGTGCTCTGTGTTTGTGTACACTAACAACACAAATTTTGTCTCATTTAAATCCTTGTGTAGTAATCTATCATCACTGTTTTCTAAATGTTCTGCTATAGTAGTAAGGTCAAAGTTGTATCCACATATTCTTTTCTTAGTATTCATTAAAATTCATATGGGCTTCAGGTAATATTTTGAGCTTCAGGGGGTAGCCGAGTTAGTCTGTACAGGAAAAAACAACAAATGGTCTGATAGCACTTCTTTTTGATCTTTTTTGAAAAAGGGATCATATTTGTGGTCTCTTTACTCAAGAACTTCCTGCTTACTTCAAAACTCGTGAGTGTTTCTAATGTTTAATGGCCACCTACAGAAGTCACATTAGTAGAAAAAGCTGCAAGAACTTGTCCTTAGATGTTTACCTACTGGAAAAAAGATTCTGCTTCACTGCAATATACTATTTTTTCTTTATTTTCTAAAGAAAGAAAAATAAATTCTAATAATTGCTTACATAATCCTCTGTGGCATGGTGACTTGTCTCTGGTCTAGTTTACATTTTACAAGACAATTTTCATAAGATACTGCAGCAGTATATGTAAATATTGAGAGACTCAAAGATTAAGATGTCCTCCTTACACTGGAGGTGAGTTTATCAGCAGCTTCCTTTTGCATCTGTCACTAGTTTCCCAATTGTTATCCATTTGAGGTTTTTAAGCTTTAAAAATTCCTGTTGTCCCTGTATTCCCTGCTCCAGTCAGAGGCAGCAGGTCCATTCAGTTCTGACAACTTCAGAATCCTTATGCTATGAGAGGGCAGGGGGAAATCTTCTAGTCCTTCTATAAATGTATCTGTGTCTTGAATGGGAATGTGGTCATTCTAGTGCCTCCCAGGTGGCACTGCTTTTCTCCCAACTGAGGAAACGGAGGAATCTCAGACTCCAAATATTTGACTTTTTCTAATACGGGAGTCCATTTGCTCCCATTATCTGTAAAAGATGAGTTTTTTAAAGATAGGTGGAGTCTTCTTGTCTTTATTGCTAAGAAGTTTCATTTAAAATATTTCCCTTATGTCTTTTCTTTGAAAACTGTATTCTTTTCATATGTTTCCACTTATTGTGCCATTTAATTATAGGAATGATATGAGAGTTGATGTACATATTTCCCCGGGGGAGAGGGAACAAATTAAATCCCATTTTATCTACACTACTTATTGTGATAAGGATGGAATGAGGGCAAGAGGGCATTTTTAAATGAGTAGATCGTGTTGGCCTAATAATATGGCCATATACTGAAGACATTTTGCAAATGGTTTGGTTATTCACTTTATTTACTATTAGAAGATTTATCCAGCGTTATTCGGGTCCTTTACTCAATTAATTTTTGTTTTTTGGAAAATAAAATGAAAATGTACATGCTTTATTTAAATCATTGCTCTGGGGTGGGGCTGAGGATGGGGGGGGGGAGTCCACTGGACAGGCTGCCCCTGGGAGAGAGGACTAGTCCAGTCCTCTCTCATTGCAGCAGCATGAGGAAGGTGAGAAGTCCCTCTCCATGGTTGCTGCAGCTCCAGTGAGCACAGCTGGGGGAAGGGTGCATGTTCTCAAGCTAGGGCAGATCCTGGAGCTGCTGGATCTCAAAGAATGTCATTCTTCCCTACACTTACACCTTTAAACTGTCAGAATGGTACAGAGGGTGACAGTGTGAATGAGAATTCTAACTGAAAAACGTATAGGTAGGTTTACCTGTTACTTTGTGCATACTATATTAACCACCTTGCACTATTAGGTCACATCTACACAGCAAGGCTAAACTTCAAATAAGCTACAGCAACTTGAGCTTCGCTAATTGCTTAACCTAAATCAAAATAGCTTATTTCAACTTTTGACGCTGTCTACACAGCAGGTATTTCAAGATGGAGCACTCTTTCCCTGACTTCCCTTACTCCTCATACAATGAGGGTTACAGGAGTCAGAGCAAGAAGTCCTCCAGCTCGACGTAATTTCAACATTATGTCAAAATAACTGCTTGTATGTAGGCACAGACTATGTTATTTCAGAATAACATCAGTCATTCTAAAATAACTAGCCAATTAGCCCGTCATAAGACGGGATTTTCAGGTCTCTCCTCCACGTCGGTTTTCTCTCCTGAGCCTTCTCTCTCTCTCTCTCTCTCTGGGGACCGCGGAGGCCAAATGGCTGTTTGGGTTCCGCACTCCCCGTGCTCCATGGGGGGCGCGGAGCCCAAACGGTCGCTTGCGCCGCTTGCTCCCACGTGGCGGCCTGGCTGAGCAGCGCAGAAGTCAGCCGAGTGCCACGGCGGGAGGCGAAGGGGGATGGGGCGGTGATGTTCACGGCTAGGGGGCGTGGCCTGGAGCCACTGTCATGCCGCACATCACCGCCCCGCCCCCCTTCGCCTCCCACCGTGGCACTCAGCTGACTTCTGCGCCGCGCAGCTGGGCCGCCCCGGGGGAGCAAGCGGCCGTTTGGGCGCCGCACTCCCCATGCAGCACGGGCTGCTCAGAGGGAACAGCCAGCATTTCAGCAACAGCGCTGCCCAGAGGGAACAGCCAGCATTTCGGCGTTACAGACTCACAGACACTGGGCTACTATATATATGATGCTGTAGTATAGACATAGCCATACAGTGATCTAGTGATAGGCAGTTTAAGAACGTAGTTTGTTGCCTCATGTTAGTTGGGATGCTAAGTGAATGACTTATACAAATATGTAGCAACAGAACATTATTATTCAGAGTAATGATGCTTTTTTATTAGTAGTTTTTTAAATTGTGAATTCAATCCCTGGACAAGTATCTAACAGTCTGGGTGGCTAAAATTATTCACAGTGCAGGTGCAACATAGGTAGCAACTCTTTACTCTACTCTCCCACTAAGATGCTTCAACCTTATACCAGAAAAGGGTGCTACTAGGCATGACGGTAATTCTGCCTCCCTTGACACATCTTCTAAGAGTCTGCAAACGTTTGGTCAAAATTTGAAATGAACACTTCTGTGATATGGTGAAGAGAAGGCAGTATGCTACGACGAAGAGCAGACAATAAGGCCTTGATCCAGCAAAGTACCTAAGTATGCGCTTAACTTTAAGCATGTGGATATTTCTATTGAAGTCAATGTTCATGCGTTAACATTGCTGGACTGGAACCTAAATCCTTAAATTTGCTTAAACTAAAATAGCATTGTAAGATTGGTCACAAATTTAGGGTCAGATTATAAAATTGTTTCTCCCTAATGGAAGTAGTTATTCACTTGAGCAGTCTCCCCAAAGTCAATGTGGTTACTTGTGGTCTTTATTGAGGAAAGTACTTAGGCATGCACCTAAGCCTAATCTGACTTCAACGAAACCACATACTTAAGTGCCAGGGATGTTTTCCTGATTGGGGGACTGTTTAACTGCTCACCAATGGGAATAAAGGTTTGCAGTCTAGCCCTTAGCCTTTTTTATTCTGATTGTAATGTCCTGTGGATATCTCCTTCAGAATGATCAGGACTCAGTAACAACTAAAGAGACAATACCAACAACAACAAAAGCCTTCTCAGATTTATTCTGAGCCTGCTGTCTGCTGGGAAAAGATTTAATAGGTGATTTGTGAATACTCGTTCTAGACAGACATGATCAATAATGTTTAGTCATGTATTTTGCCTCCATTATCTGATTTTCTGTGCCTTGATTTGAGCTCCCATTAATGGGGGACACCACTATAAATTCTAAGTCTTTGGTGGCACTTGGAAAAGAATGCTTCTTATTCTCTTAAGGAAGAGTGCATACCCTTCGCTCTTTGGTGTCCTGCAAGACTGTCGTTTAGAGCAGGGGATCTCAAACTTTTTTTCCTGAGGTTCTTTGAACATGCTCAGTTGAACATGCTCAGAAAACTTCAGGGACCAGTATGAGTTAGTGGAGTTCTGGGGCTCAGGGCTCCCCATAGCTCTACTCCCAGTTACAGCCCTATGGGGGCACTGGAGCTCAGGGCACCAGGCTTTAGCCACGAGGGGCCCTATAGCTCCCTGAAACTGGCTCATGGTGCTGCAGGGGCTCTGGTGTAGAACCACTGATTTAGAGGAAACAAATTAAAACATTCAGAAGCAATGTCATTGCTGGATTTCTTGGAAAATCCAAACACAGCTAAAAATCAATACATGTGCCAGTAGATCTTTCTCAAAGAGTAACCAAAGGGGAAAAGTTATGCTTAAAACCCAGTCATATCAGTTTATTTTAAGAGCTTGTTTTTTAATGTAGAAAATGTTGCAGAAAGTTGCTTTAAAATATGGTTTACACTTATAAATTATACTATATATTTAATTTATTGGTGTAAGGGTATGATTACAAGAAGGCAATAGAAATAATTGTGCCAACTTTAATTAAAATTACATGCTGCATATTCAGCATGGGTAATAAAAATGTATTTACCAGGAGATACTAGGGGATTCCTCAGAGTTCTGGTAATGAAGAATGGATGAGGTTTTTGTTGTGTTTTGTTTTTGCTTTGTCCTTCCCATTTGTATTTTAAAAGTGTATGTGGTGGGTGAATGAAATTGGCTGGCCAGCAATATTAAGAAAAAAAATCCTGTTTGTTTAATGGCTCCATTTTTTTTCTTTTTTTGTTGCAAATTCAAATTGGCCCATTTATTTTAATTAGTTCATGTCTCTTTATCTGTGATTCATGCATGCAGGCAAAAGTAATAGAATTGTGACAGGGTGGCTGCCCCTCACTGGCAGAAAAGAGCTTAAAAGCAGCTTGACAGAGGCTGTGCTGGAGGCAGCCAACCAGCTGAAGGGAAGGGCCAAGCAGGCCCATATAAAAAGGGTGCTGCAGAGCAAAGAAGGGCAGTTCTCTCTTGGAAACCCAGGAAGAAAGGACTGCCTCTCTGAAGGGCAAAGAGAATGGCCAGTGGCCTGGACAGAGCAGTGCCGCCAGCAGGGGCTGAGAGAGCATGAAACAGCCTCTGGCTTGCTGCTGGGATTTGCAGACTGAGGCCCTGACACAAGGACAAAGAGTGTACTGGAGCCATGTGGGAGGTGGCCCAGAGTAAAGTGATTATAGTTGGCCATTGAAGGGAGAGACTACACCGTGAACTATAGGCCCTCTGGATGGGGTTGGGGGAGCACAGTGTGTAACATGGTCAAAGGGTTGTATTGCTGAAGAGGTCCATGGAGAGATGGGTTCCTAAAGCAGGAGTGAGCGTGATGAGGCACCACCTGTAGAAGGTGCAGTACCATGCTGAGCTAACTCTCAAGACAACCAGCAGGGGGTGCCAGAGTTATGAGCAAATTCTGTTACAGGACTAATGATCTGAGGGGGGGAGAGGGGGTAAGATAACTAAATTCCAGTTAAGATATGAATTGCTCACTAAGATTATCCCAGATGGGTAAGAAGCTGACATCTCCCCATCGTTTATTGTGTTTATCAAAAATATAGAAGTGATGCAATGTACATTTTCCTCAATCAAACCCTCCTCCACATAAGCCAGACTGCTAATGCATTATACAACTTTTTCCTTTTGCTGATAATGACTCTGTATGGTAAAGATCTTCTTCTCTAGTATAGTGTCCACATAACAGAAATACAGGAAAATTCTACAATATGTTGGTTTAAATATGTCCCTCCCTAATTCTGCCACCTAATAGAGACTAATTTATAAAATAGTTTATTGGAATGTTAATGTCTAGATAATTCAGCAAATGGGGAAAAAGTGGGGGAAGCATTATAGATACACAACAGTAACCTCTCTGAAAAAGTGTTAAGTAAACTGGAAAGGGTTGGACTGGATAGGAGAGCTTACGTTTTCTATGAACAAACAGATGTTGCAACCTTGATTACAAAAAAGCAGGGTATACATATGTGTGTATGAGAGCGAGATGTTATTTTCTTTAAATGGAGGAAGGATTACATTATTTTTTTCCCCACGTCAGGTGTAGTGTAAGAGAGAAACTTAGCTGCGTCTCGTACCTACTGCTAGACATGAAGGGAGGAATTGTTTCCTCTATTATGCCTCTTTACACTGCTGCAGCCAGGAGAGTATTTTTCCAGTTCAGGTCCTGTGCAAAGACAGATATATCGCCCTCTGAGGCCCCCACAATGGGTCCACTTATAAGAGGCATGTGGAGATAAGAAGTAGTCAGGGAACAACACACAGGCAGCTGGCAACAGATTACTGTGGTTTCCCAAAATTACTCCAGGGTGCTTCTCCAGCCCCCGTAATAGCCCAGAATCAAAAGGGAATAAAGACATATTAATTACTTAGGCCATGTCCACAACTGGAAACTATTTCAAAATTACTAAATTTGACTTAATTACTTCCAATTTAACAAATTCGAACTAGTGTGTCCTCACTACGGGGAAGCGTCAAAATTAGTCTGAGGCTGGATCCATTAATGTGGATGTGCTACCTTGGATTTAGAGCCCCTGGAAGAACTCTGGGGAACTGCAGGAAGCCTCCTGGAGGCCAGTAAGTTTGAATTAGTGGCACCAGAGCATCTGCATTAACATTATTTCAAAATTACTATTTTGGAATTATCATTACTCCTCATTTAAAACAGGAGGACAAAGTTTGAATTCCGCAGCCCATTATTTCAAAATAAGAGGCTTGGTAGTATGGACACCCAGCTTATAAATTTGAACTTGCGGGGCTTATTTCAGAATAAGGTCCTAGTGTAGACCAGGGCTTACAGGCACAGTATAAAATATGTCAGCGTAGGAGAGAGGGGATTTTGTATGGTAATAAGAAAAAAAAACCAAATAATGTCCCAAATCCTAGCTGAAATATAATAAGTGGATATGTGGAGAATACAAGGTGGGTAGAGAAAGAGACGATATGGTCTATTCAGATAGTTTGTGCTCATACTCAAAAGAGAGCTTATACGTGTGAGTCAAACATCTCTGAAAAGTGAAAGAAGTTGGGGTTGATAATACTGTTGTAGATCATGGCCCTGTTCTGAAATGGTAGAGGCAAATATAGGAAAATCTACCTCATGGGAAATTAAGAGCAGGTTAGATAAACACCTGTCAGGGATGATATAGCTATTAGTTACTCCTACCATGAGTGGACTAGATAACCTCTTGAGATCTCTTTCAATCCCATGTTTCTATGAAAATGCTGGGTAAAATATCTTGTTATAGAGCCTAAGAATAGTTGCTAAAAATAATTTGATTCCATAAAACTGAATGATGTAGCAGACAGCAGTGGTTGTACCCTATGGCGAGTGGTCAAGGGAATCATTTGAAAGAAGTTGCTTGGTATATCTGGTAACTTAAGTAAACAAATGGAAACAATTGTGTCTCTTAATTTTTTTAACCTCCCACCCCACCCCCCCACCGAAGACAGAGTGGTGCCTCTTCATAAGGCTATATGAAATCAGGAGGAATACTGAGCATTTATAAAGGATGGACTTAATAAGCTGTTGAGTGACAAAGCAGCGTGGTAAAGAAAATTAGCTAAAATGCCTTTATGAAAAGGGCAACAAAGCTGATAAAAATATTTGGTTATCTCCTTAGGATAGCTCATATGAAAGCAGTTTGTCAAATAAGAACTGAAAGGGGATATGATAAAAGATTGTAGCGCTATTAAATCTGCTTTTCAGGATTTCTATACCTATTATGTCATATCACATCCCAATATAGAGAGAACACAATAATATTTTTAAAAGTGAAACTGCCATTTATATTGGAAGATGCAATTGGATTAGAAGACCCAATATCTCAAATGGATACTGAAACATCTACTTAAAAAAAAATTAGGAAGAATATATTTCCTTTACTGAAACTTTAAAAAGGGTAGTCCCAAGGAAAGTGCAAAGCTGCTGTTACATTGTTATTCAAGGAGATAGAACCTATATATTACAGCTGGTCAAAATTTTGCGATGGGAATGTTTTCTGCTAGAAAATGTTACTTTTTTTTTTAATCAACTTTTTTGCAAGAACATTTTGATTTTGAGAATATTTTCCCTGGAGAAAAATTCAAAACAAATCATTGTGCTTATACTTTTCTATTAAAATTATGTTTTTAGCATAATAGGTTTAATATTTTATACTGTTATATTTCATGTTAGCAGAATGAAATATTATGATGGTTCTAAATAGAAATTTTTCAGAACTTCTATCCTTCAAAAAACTTCACTCTTTTTTTGCTCTTACTGGAACTGAAAACAATTTTAGAAATGTCCTAATTTCCTGTTGAATGTAAATTCCTGTTTCTGACCAGCTCTACTACACATGATTGTGGTTTATAGTAACCAATTGCTTTTTAAATATAAATTTTAAAATCATGTTAAAATATAAACAACAAGAATGGAGAATAAGCAAACAGCCTTTACTATTGGAGGATAATATTCAGATAATCTATTACCTACAAATTTTCTTAATCTCTTTGGCCTGGTTAAAGAAACAGAAACATGTCTGATCACCTTGATGCATAGACCTTGATATGGTTGAGTAGCTAATTTTAATGGACTATTTTAAATGTGTCTTTGTCCCAAATTTAGAAAACCAGTAACAGACCATGTACATCAAAATATATTATTCTAGACTGGAATTTAGGAAACTTGAGTTCATTTTGTGGCAATCCATAAACTTGGATAAATTGTTTAATATATCACATGCTTCAGTTCCACATCCTTAAATGGGATAATGATTTTCTATGCCAAGGGAGTTTTGTGAGGATAGACTCCATTAATATTTTTAGGGAGCTTAGATACTATGAGACAGAGAACCATATAAGTATCTAGCAAGATAAATACAGAAAAAGAAAAGTACATTGTCATCCATTCTCTTTGTTGTAAGAATAGAGTCACTACTTCGAAAAATTAGTTGGTAGAGCTATCTTTCTATAATACATGGCTCTAGTTCAAGCAAAAATTCTGCCCTTGATGTGAGAATTACTCAGTGAGATTTTTATGGTCTGTGTTAAATGGGTCAGACTAGATGATCCCAGTACTCCCTTCTGGTCTTAAAAATCTATGTATTTTACACAATGCAAAATTGAAACTGAAGAACAAAACCAGGTTTGTAAATAGATGGTGTGTCCTAGCTTGCACAGCTCTTATCCTCACTACCCTCCAATTCTTCAGGTGCTACTATAATTAGCTTTAGTAAAGTGTCAGTTCTGGTTTTTGAGGATTTATTTTATAACCTATCATCTATATTAATAACTCAAAGCAGGAGGCTCAAAGCTTCATGCAATTTTTCATGGAACGCTACAAAAATTAAATACTAAGGGTATGTCTACACTACAAAGTTAATTCGAACTAACAGCCGTTAGTTCGAATTAACTTTCATAGGCGCTACACATACAAACTGCTAGTTCGAACTTAATTCGAACTAGCGGAACGCTTAATTCGAACTAGGTAAACCTCATTCTCTACGAGGACTAACGCCTAGTTCGAATTAAATGAATTAAGGGCTGTGTAGCCACTTAATTCGAACTAGTGGGAGGCTAGCCCTTCCCAGCTTGCCCTGGTGGCCACTCTGGGCCAAGCCAGAAACTCTTCTGCCCCCAGCCCCGGAGCCCTTAAAGGCCACGGTCTGGCTACAGTGCCCGTGCCAGGTGCAAGCCTGCCAGCACCCAGCCAGCAGACCCTGCACCTGGCACGGCACGAGCCAGCCACCTGCTGCCACCCAGCCCTCTGCCTCTTCCCGGGACCAGGCTGGCGGCTCCCAGGAGCCTGCCCGGGGCCGCAAGAGGCGGGCGCCCGCCTGGTCTAGTGCGGAGATTGTGGACCTCATTCAGGTTTGGGGGGAGGCCTCCAACGTCCACGACCTCCGCACTAGGCACAGGAAAGTGGCTGTCTAGGGCAGGATAGCTGCCAGCCTGGCCACCAAAGGCCACATGCGAACCCAGGAGCAGGTTTGCATGAAAATCAAGGTGGTCCAGTGAGACCCCTGACCCTGAGCCCTGAGCTTAGAACATAACATAAGAACGGCCATACTGGGTCAGACCAAAGGTCCATCTAGCCCAGCAGCCTGCCTGCCGACAGCGGCCAGCACCAGCTATCCCGGAGGGGATGGACCGAAGACAATGACCAAGCCATTTGTGTCGTGCCATCCATCTCCAGCCTTCCACAAACAGAGGCCAGGGACACCATTCCTACCCCCTGGCTAATAGCACTCCATGGACCCAACCTCCATGACTTTATCTAACTTCTCTTTAAACTCTGTTATAGTTCTAGCCTTCACAGCCTCCTGTGGCAAGGAGTTCCACAGGTTGACTATTTGCTTTGTGAAGAAGAACTTTCTTTTTTTAGTTTGAAGCCTGCTACCCATTCATTTCATTTGGTGTCCTCTAGTCCTTCTATTATGGGAACTAATGAAGAACTTTTTTTTATGCACCCTCTCCACACCACTCATGCTTTTATAGACCTCTATCATATCCCCCCTCAGTCTCTTCTTTTCTAAGCTGAAAAGTCCCAGTCTCTTTAGCCTCTCTTCATATGGGACCTGTTCCAAACCCCTAATCATTGTAGTTGCCCTTTTCTGAACCCTTTCCAAGGCCAAAACATCTCTTTTGAGGTGAGGAGACCACATCTGTACACAGTACTGAAGATATGGAGTACCATAGTTTTATACTTCCCCTCCTCCTTCTTCCCCTGGCTTCCCCCTTCCAGCTCCCACCCTCTCTCTTCCCCTCTCCCACCTCCTTTTCCCAGTCTCCCCAGAGGTTAATCCACCCCACACCTCCAGTTTTGTTAAATAAAGAGAGTTTCTATTTTTGACCACACGTGTCCTTTATTTTTTAGATCAGGAAGGGGGGCTAGGGAGGGGTAAGTGGAAGGAGGTGAGGGAGGAATGGGGTACGGGCCCCCGATGGGGAGGGCTGGGGTGGCTCTGCAGGCTCCTCGGGGTGGAAGCTCTTCTGCAGAGCCTCCTGGATCCTGACAGCCCCCTGATTGACCCCCCCGGATGGCAGCCTGCGGCAAGTGCAGCCAGGCTGATGGCCGAGTGCTGTGATGTGCCGAGTGCGGGCACTCAGGGCACTCCA
This sequence comes from Rafetus swinhoei, assembly GCA_019425775.1. Classification (NCBI taxonomy): domain Eukaryota; kingdom Metazoa; phylum Chordata; order Testudines; family Trionychidae; genus Rafetus; species Rafetus swinhoei. The sequence continues at coordinate 164,337,721 of CM033424.1, forward strand.
AGACAGGACTGCTTTGCTGTCCCTCATCGAGGTAGACAAGCAAGCGGGGAACCCTGAGAACTGTCTGTCTGGGGTGGGGGTCGGGTCCCTTTAAGCACAGCCCTCGGCTAGCCTGAGGCAGCAGCTCCACACTCTAAGTCCTGGTTCCAGCCAGCCTTAACTTCGGTTCAGGGTCCACTCAATGTGGACATGCTAGTTCGAATTAGCAAAACGCTAATTCAAATTAGTTTTTAGGTCTAGATGCACTAGTTCGAATTAGCTTAGTTCGAATTAACTAATTCGAATTAAGTTAGTTCGAATTAGTGCTGTAGTGTAGACATACCCTTAATGTGTATGTAATAGATAAATCAGATTACATGTATGGCCCAGATTTGCTGTTGTACTCAGAGTCTCCCTGACCTAGCCACAGAATGGGAGAGTGAAGAAGAGGGATACAAAGGAGCTTGTTAAGGTGACCAAATTGTTGAGATGGTTCTACACAAGTTGAGGCATGGGGTAGCTTGGAACAGCTTTGGGGCTGCTTTAGCATATGCCTTTTGCATAACATCTCCAAAGATCTATTTGCCCTGGCTATACCACTCCATTTTTTTGGCCCATTTGGGTTATTGAAAAAGAGGAAGACAGTGTAATAGATCTATATTTTACACACACACACACACACACACACACACACACACACACACACACACACAGAAACCAGGGATATTCACAGCACAAGCAATCTAGCTAGTTTGGCACCATTTTTTGCCACCACAGTGAGAAAGCAGCTTAATAGAAAGTGACACAAAATATTACACTAATCTGTTGGGGTAACTAGTGTTGTTTCAAAATAATGTTGCTGTATAGATGTACCCTAACAGGATAGTGTAATATTTTGTGAAATAACTTAGTCCACTTCTACACAGCAGGTAATTATTTAGAAAGAATGTTGAAATACTGTCAAGCTGGAGGGCTTCTTACTCCGACTTCTGTAACCCTCATTGTACGAGGAGTAAGGGAAGTCGGAGGAAGAGTGCTCTACTTTGAAATAAGTGCTGTGTAGACATTCCAAATTGCAAAATAAGCAATTGACATAGCTGAAGTTGTGTAACGTATTTCCAGTTATGTCCTGTTATGTAGACACACCCGGAGAGAATAAAGAGACTACACTGAATAATATAAGACATAGTAAGGGACTTACTATTCCTTTCCCTTCCCCATTTTTTCTGTGATAAAACAATGTAACTTTTAAAATATCTGGTTTGGGGCTAATTTAATTCTTGGACACTCAAGGAATGTGATTTCAGATAGACTATATTAAATATTACATAGTTTGAATAAAAATATCAAAATAAGTTAAAGAATAATCAGGAAAATCTTTTGACTTAAAAATGATGTACACAAGGATCATTATCACTGGATGGAAACTCAATGGAAACTGTAAAATGCTTTTAGAGATTTTTGAAAAAAAAAGTCAAAACATTTTCAGGGAAGAATGTCTCTTAAACTGAAAACAGAAAATATTTGTAAAAAAATTTTTTCCCCCAAAACATAGACTTAAAACCTGACTAAAAATAACCTTTTTTCAAAATCCAAAAGTAAGTTTCTTCCTCCATACACCCACATTTTCTTGCTGCCTTCCTCTCTTCTCCAATGAAAATAGGACAAAAAGGAAAAAAATTAATGAAAAAAATGACAAATGTGTCATTTTCATTTCAAATTTTAATGGAAAATATATTTATAGCTTTTTCCCAACCAGCTCTAATAGATTCTATTATACACCAGGAAGTCTGTAGTGCATAAAATTACAGCTTCCGAAGCAGTGCTAGAAAGATTACAATAGAGAAAAGAACTTAAAAAATAACTGTGTTTCCCAAAGATACAGAAGTATTGATAAACAAATATAAATGTTACCAATAATACTATTGGAATCAGAAGTATAAAATCCTCCCAGATATCATCATATTTGAAATACCAAATATTAAAACAGTTTGGAGCAAAACCTACCAACATTATCAAATGTTCTTTTTAGCACAGGAGGGTACTACTGTAACAACCTGGAAGTTTGTGGTAAAGAATCTTGGTGATGAAATTCTTTGTGGAGTCACCAAAGACACAAATTTATACCAGTTGAAATGGATTTGGTTCACAATTTCAACCTCTGAAAGAATCCATTCAGACGAAAGAGCCAATGTGAATGTGTGATGGGGTGTACTCCCCCTGCACTGAACAGAAGGGGTTAACAGTGTCTTGAGAACAGAGGAGGCCACTTCCCTTTTACCCTACTGGGCATGCTCTGGCTGCACTGCTGCAAAAGAGAACAGCCCTGCTCAACTGGTGCTGGCAGCCAGAGGGAAAGGATGTGCCTGGCCAGATCCCTGCAAGCCCCAGTGAAGGCCCAAACACCAACATGTTACCACACAGGACAGAGACCCAATGCATCTAGAGACCACGCAGGATTCAGAAGCAGGTGGGAGTAACCAGATCCCAGAGGAAGGAGGGGAGATGGAGATCCACCAGTGCACAAAGACATTGGAAGCAGGAAGCAGCCCAGGGACGGCAACGACTACAGGGCGAGTGAGCCACCATCAGAGAGTCACTGTGTTGCGCAGGAATTTCCCCACTGACTTAATGGCTAGAGCAAGCCACTAACAGGGCCCTGGGCTGGGGTCTAGTAGAGTGGGAGGGCCTTGGACTCCTCTGCCAGGGGTTGTAAAACTTTCCCCTATTTATTACCCCTTGGACCATTGGGTCATATTAGAACTATGGACTTGTGCTACCCTGCTAATAGGGGTGAGGGTATAGATTATGACCATCGGGTCGTGTTGGGAATACTGAACTGGGCTGCCCTACCAATAAGGGTGAGATATAGGTTGGGACCTAGCGGCTAGAGGACAAGAGTAATCCAACGGGCATGAGAGATCAGAGGCACCGGCTTGGGGGAGAAAACGGTGAATGCAGGCATGACAGGGACAGGTGAACATCCCCACCCCGCCCTGGACAAGGTCCTCACTTCAGCCTTGTGACGACAGATCCCTATGCACCACCTAAGCCCACAAAATAGGTGTCAGGTGGGACTTAAATCATGAATAGACTTTCTGCACTGGGATGAATTTAACCCAGAATGACAAACTGTGCAATGGATAGCATGTGATGGGCAAGGACCTTCAATTTGTTTCTTTTCCAAATAAATAAAAGAAGCTTAAATCTATGGACTCTTTAAATTATGGAACCAATAATGTTCAAATTGTGCAGAAGTAGAGAGATCAGAAAAATTGATTGATGAACATGTTAAACTGAAATTGGACAAGTAATAATTCTATGTCCTGAAAAGAGTAAAAATTTGCAAGCGTCAGGGGACTAGAATGGAGAATTCTCCTTTGGATGCATATTTCATAATGCACAATAGCAACAATTTTATTAAGCATCTGCTTTTTTTAAATGTTAGCTTAGTTCTCCAAATATGGAACAGGGGAGTTATAGCTATAAATTTATAGTTTATAGTTATAAATTTTATAGTTTAAAGCGGAAAATTCAAGTTTAAAGTTCAAACACAGTGTATCGGAAAAAGAGATTCATACCTGATTGGTTTGAGATGTATGGATGTGGCTTCATTAATAAGCTACATTTTAAACGATAAAATTGTAGTCAAAATACAAGTATAAAGAAGTTTCATGGAAGGAGAATTAATCAGGAAGAAGTTAGATGGAGAGAACACTCATTATGGAAGATAGTAAGTGATACAAAATAACTATCTGGGAGATTTCAATGTAACATGATTATCATGTCATGATTTTAATCTGAGTTTAAGTTTCTGAAATTAAATTTTTTGAGCCAGTTCTTGGTAGCAATGGTTTTATTGATGCCTGAGGTTTTAGGTCATATTCATTACCACAATACAACTATCCACTTTTTCTAAAGCTTATGTTATTTCTTAAATTCTACTTCTATTGACTATCTTAAATAATTTAATAGATAGTTATATGCCTGTTGTATAACAGAGTCTGAAACATATCATATAAAATTGATATGATTCACTATTAAACTGTAAAGATTTTTAAGAATAATTTCCATAGAACCCTACTGGTTTCATTCGTATAAAATTCTGCAGAGCTACTTCATAAGGAAAGAATACAAAGCCTTTGGAGAGGCTGTAATCAGATAAAGTCCAACAATGAGATGACTTATGGTATAAGTATCTCATAAAATAAAAACTCCTAGGACTCAGTATGCATCTTGGAAGAATTCTGTATTATATTCATGCCTCCAAACTTCTTCATACTTGGTCTTATGTCTCCTATGCCTCTAATCTTCTGAACACCTGTTAATGATATCTTATTGTTTATCCTAGTAGACATTATTAGTGTAGTGTTTTTTATAGTCCTCTTTCACAAAATATATTAAAGTGTGAAATATCAACTTAGTAGCAGAAGGGGGAGAAATAAATTTACTTGTTTTTATGCGTCAGACGTCAAGTATTTATGAATGTGTATGTTAAATATTTAATAGAAAAATTCAGCTACTGCTTGAAAGATAAGTTCAATACAGACTATTTATGGAGTGGTTCAGCTAGGTATGTTCATCTGAAAACCATCATTTTTATCATTACTTACTTAGCGAAAGTGCACTTTACCTTCGTGCAAAGGAAAGGCAAATGGTCTGTGCACTATTTAACCCTCAAAATAGGAATGAATTATTATAAGTGTTAAAGTGGAAAATGAGGAATATCTGGAGTTAGTTTTTAAAAGATGTACAGGCAATAAATACAATATCATTAATTTCCAGTGACTGAAATCAAGTCTAATACTACTTTAAACCTATCTAGACAACTTTCAGAACTGTGACTTTGAGTTAACTACACTTGGATTGAAGATTCCTTTTTAATATTCCTGAAACTCCTTATACTATAGACCTTGTCAACCTACGTAAAGTGAGGGAAATAAACATGCTGAATCAATGAAGCCTGAATAAACTACATCAGGTGAAAATCCAAAGAAGAGAGTAGTAATATTAGCCACTACCTCTAAAGGTGAATGGAATGTGAAACAAAAAATATATTGATTTTTTAAAGACTTACTAATTAATTAACATTCAAATTCTGTGAACACCTGTTTAACTTCTTAATACAGTGAGAAGTTCTATTGATTTCATGGGGGCTAGCCTTGGTAGTAAATTTAATCATTCATATGTATGCAGGATGTTTCCCCTTCCCCATAAAATTCAAGTTTTCTTATCCCCTACAAAAGCACTCTTTAACTCTGAGCTATTGACACCACTTTCCTTTCCTTCTCAATAACCTGTCAGCCAAGCTTTCTTTCAGTTCTATTTGTCTCTCTCACCTATTGCTGATGCCATGTGTGGCCTTCATGTTGCTCCATAAGTCTAGAAACATATCTCGGTTCATATTCTCATGGTTTGCTCTCTCTCTCCTCTCCCAGATTTCATGGAATAGCTGTGCTTAGTGAGATATTCCAGATCTGACTCTCAGGCTATGTGTACACTACATTGATCTATTGGAAAAAGGTATGCAAATTGCACTTTGCAATTTGCGTACCTTTTTCCAATAGTTTTTTTGGAAGAGGCTTTTCCAAAATTTGGTCAGTCTACACTGGGTCAAATTTTGGAAAAGCTTCCTCTTTCAGAAGAGCCTCCTTCCTCATGGGAGGAGGAACACAGGGCTTCCGAAAGAGCGTGTCTGCGCTTCTGAAAAAAAAGCAGAGGAGCAGATGCATTATCCTGGAAAAACCCTGTGTAGACATAGCCTAAGGGGCTATACAAGGTTGTTCTAAAATGCATAACATTATTCCATTCCATAACTGTGTATGTGTTTGTGACTGTAACCATTGTCTTTCATCACCCCATTCTCACTTGTTTCTTGTTTGTTGCATCATGCCTAAAATCAGATTGTAAACCCTCTGGGATAGGGGACACTGCATTTGTTCTGAAATATATATTTTTAATGACCATACACTGTCCAAGGCGTGTTCAATATAGTATTGAACCTGCATTTTTCTTTAGAACATAAGCCCCTTGGGGCAAGACCCTGTTATTTTTATGGCACAGTTCACCCATTGTGTAGTAGTACCATATACACTTCTAATGGTATAAATATTAGTCTATTTACTACAGAATTTTCAGAATAGCTAGTCTCTGGTTTTCTAAATTATAAAGACTGCTGCTAATTATTCTATACTTAATTTTAGAAACCATAATTAAAATGCACTAACATTTGTCATCCTATTAGGTTAGAGCTGTGTAGCTTTATTTGAATAGAGTGATTTCTGTTGCAAATGGATTGTAACTAGAAACAATCCTTCTATCCCAGTAAAAACATATCTGCTAAAACAGTGTAAAGAGACCTTCATACTCTATGGGGATTATTTTTTATTGATTTGGTAATCAAGAATCTTTTAGATACAGCAGAGATGAGAGAAAAGCTTTGCTAGAATTTGATAGTGCTTAATTGATAGAAATGAATTGTGTTCTAAGACTCTAATCATCTAAAACAGCTATGTAGGTGTATTTTTTTTCTTTCATGTTTTTCCCTGTCACCGATCATTGTACTTCTTTCCTGGCAATGGTTCAACAACCAAAAGAGAGAGAGGAGATGGCATTCCATCCGTGCAGGTAGTTGGAAACTGGAAAAATTACAGATGCTTATGGGTCTCTTTGTACCATAGGAATCTGTCCTATAACTCCATTACTTAACACTAGCAGCTAGCTAATGTCGTCCTTGCTTAAACACTGTCAATATAAGTGTGGAAGAGGGGCATAGAGATCTTGTTAGATGATATGAAGGAATTGCCAAATATTTTTCTATCTTTACCTGTTAGCCAAACATCAACCCTGGTGAGCTACCTTCCTATTTTATCATTTCCGATATCGAATTTTCAGAGAAACTTACCAACCAAAGTTCAATAAAAACAGCAAAATGAGAATTACAAGGGTATATTCATACCTGAATAGCATTGCTGTACTTCTGCTAGTTTCTATATTGCCGAGAAAAAGCCAAAAGCTTTTCTTTTCTTTTTTTAATATCAATGTTCTCTTAAAGTGTGATCCCAGTGAGAGGGCTTTACTAAAGCAGGCATAGTTTAACACAATTCAGCGGGAAATTCCTGTATGCCTTCGGACTCCTCATTAATACTCTCTAGCTTTTCATTCTGAAATAGGGCACTTTGCACATTTTTGTAATTTATCCTTATTAAGTCCAGAGATTGGCATTAAATTATCTTTAATTGATAATTTATTGACCTGTCATCAACTTACCTCTGTTTATTCAGACTGCCAAACTGAGGTATTACTTACATAGTTGCTTTAAGTCTAGTACGTGCTAACAATTTGCTTGGCTTCTCCTCCTGCTCCCAGGAGGAGTATATCAAATGGAAAAGTGCATATTAAAGCTCTGTATGTAAAAATATTACCAACAGGCATATTTAGTACAAAGACTGTTTCTTTGCCAAAGGATTTGTCTTGATGTTTGTAGTTGCATGTTAGATGTGTGCTACTAACCAAATACCAAAGAATTCTAACTCACTCTGATTTGCCCTGTTTAATGTTATTCAGTGAAGGCATTAATAAATAATAGACCCTCCCAGGTACAGTAAATTTTATATGTACCACTCCATAACATATCCCTTGGATATCTCTTGTACATCATTATTTTCTGAGTATAGTCCATTTCAATTTTTTGTGAAAGAACAAAAATCTTAATCTTGTAGATGAGAAAAATCCAGCCTCCAATAATATGTAGCACTTTTCATCCTCAAAGCCAGAATTCATCCTTTACCAGAATTAGCCAATTAATCCTGCTGGCACTTTAGTTTGAGGAGAAAACTGCAGTGGTAAAATTTTCTAAAGCAACTCCTTGATTTAGAAACCTAATTTTTTTTCCCCAAAAACGGTACTTGAGGCCAGATTTTCACCTAAAGATGCAGAAATAGTGTCTACTCAGTTTTTTAAAAGCATAAGTGCCTGAGCTGCTTAAGTATTTCAGAACATCACTCTAGGTGCCCATTTTCATCTTTTGGGGCCTAAATACCATTGAAAATCTGCCCTTTATGCATGCATCAGCCTACGTCTCCTCGCCTTTCAATGAGGCTTCCAAGTGCAAAAGTTTCTTTTGAAAATGGGACTTGATAGTCTAAGTCAGTAGTTTTCAAACTTTTTTTTTCTCGTGACCCAGTAGGGAAAAATCATGTATACCCCCGACCCAATTATTATATCTTTTCAGAGTCCCCACCCGCCGCGGAGCTCCCATGCTGCTGCAGGTGAGCTCCCCCCCTGCCGAGCTCCCTGTGCACCATCCAGGGAGCTCCCTCCTCCTCCCTCCCCTTGCTGTAGAGCTCTGGCTGCTGACCCAGTGGCTCATGTCCTTCAACCCAGTACTGGGTTGCAACCCTAAGTTTGGGAATCACTGGTCTAAGTTCCTTAGGGGGCTTTTGAAAAGTTTAGATGTGAGTAAAAGATGTATCATTTTCCTGTACTATGGTATAAATTGTCAGACTTTCTTCAGTATGAGGTTTTGCCCGGTGTGCTTTGTGTTTTCGTTGTTTGCTTCATTTGCCACCTCTAGAGAAACACGGCAAGTGAAATCAACAGATTTTGCCTCTGAGCTAATAAGTTCTGAGAGGGAGATATATATTTGATGTACAATTTGTTGGCATTTAGCTGCGTTTATATGCATATGTAATATAGCCATCTCATCAACCATGCATACATAAAAGTTCAGTTATTTAAATGAAAAGCAACCGCAAGTAATTGTGTATTCTCAAAGAATGCATTTGATAGCTTAACAAAAAGCAAGGGTAGAGTTTTGGGAGAGTGGGGGGGCTACAGCAGCCATGCGCTCTGGGACATGGCTTGTTTTCCATCCTGTTCCCCAGACTATTGGGGATTGAGCAGAAAGTACTTGATTTCCATGTACGCTTCTCACACCTAGCTGGTGAGACCAGCCAGCTGTGATAGGCATGCACAGAATCCAAGTACTTTCCCCTCATTCCTCGATAGTCAAGGGAATGGGATGAAAAACAAGCCATGTTTGGTATAAACAAAACCAAAGCCCTCCACCCTCCCAAAACTCTGCCCTTGCCTGTAGACTACACAAATTTAGGCTCCTAAAGCCAAGACACCTGAAAAGAAGTGGCTGGATTTTCCAGAGCTGCTGAGCCATTGGTGTCACCCAGGGTTGAACAGGTGGACAAATGTACTTAGTCCTTATTTCTATGCTTTCTTGCAAGGATGTCCCAACTAATTTTGATTCTCTATTCTACTGAGCACCTTTAATGTTTCCTGCTGAACAAGTTCTGCTGTTACTTTGCTTCTCATGAGGGTATGTCTGCACTGCAACTGAGGAGTGGATTCGCATTAGCTCAACTCAAGCTGGCACGCTAAAAATAACAGTATATATATATATGTGCTGTATGGACAGCAGCTCAGGTTAGTTTCCTGAGCCTGGATTCTGGGTAAGGCAGACTTGAACTCAGGTGGCTAGTGTTATGTATTGGGTTGTGGATATAGATCTTGTTGTTATAGTAACTGAGTTAGGTCACTGGGGTCAGCCCAGCTGGTTTGGATTTGTTCTAGTTAGTTCTGTGCTATGCAATAAAATGGACACTTGCAACTACTCAAGCTTTCTGTATTTCCACTGATTTCTTCCTATACTGTGAAACTCCACACAACATAACATCTAGCATGTTCCACAATATTTTGGTACTTTTGTACACTAGGGCAAACTGAGCTAGCACAAATCTGTTCACGAATCACATCTCTCAGCTGCAGTTTAGATATACTCTTTCAGCCTGGACTTATAGGCTTTTCTCATGAATGGAGCTGAACTTACTCCTGGCTTGGATCAACCTTATTGGGACAGGATTCTGTACTTCATGACTTCACTTCAATCTAGAGGTGGATAGGAATTTTCCAACAAAACATTTTTTTTTTCTTTCAAAAATGTCAGTTTTTCACAACTGAAACCATTAAGAGGAAAGGGTTAGTTTTTGACAAATCTCTCAATACAAAACAACTTTGGACAAAAAGGATTTTGTAAATTGTCAAAATGCCCCTTTTTGACATTTTCAAAATGAAGATAAGTTTTTTGTTTTCTTGCATTGAATTATTTTGTTTTGAACTTTTAATTTATACCTAAATTCTAAAAATTCAAAGATTAAAATTCAAACAAAACCTATTTTATTATGGTAATTTCAAAATATTTCTATTGACCTCATCCAGTTTTTTTAGACTGTTGGTTCATGAAAAGTCACAAATTTGCCTTTTCTTCCAGATCTGCCACAAAAGGCAAACTGTTGCAGAATTGGAAAACTCATTTCTGGCCCAGCTTTGTTGAAATCCAACCCAATACTCTGATTCATGGTGATTTATCATCTCATCTCAAGGTGTAGAGGCTTATTTTATTCCTTCATGAGGCATTTTTGTGAATTTACCACTCCCACCCTCACTCCCCCAAAAAACAGACTAAATCTTAAATGTCATAACAAAAACAACTCATTTAAAATTCCTTTCAATTTTTTCTTAATTATCAAATCTAATGAAAGCCCTTTTAATACCTACACAAGAAAAAAATATGTAGATGCAGTGCAAAATTATTGGTACACTTTTCCCAGTTGAGAATAGGTAGATATCTTACATTCTACATCTCCCTTATATTTGAAGTACTCACTGGTCGGCATAGGATCTTGTTCATCTCTGACCTATTTGATGATCAGACTGCCCTTATCTACCCTCGGAAGCGTTTTTACCCACCCTTTCTCTCCTTCTCTTTTCTTGTATCAGCAAGTTTTTAAAGTAAAGGTTGTGGTCTCTCTTATTGTGTAAGGAGTGAAAGAATTTCTCCTTAGAGGTTAACATCCTAACCATAGTGTTTGTGCTTTAGGTGGTCAGATGCTGTAATGATAATTTATATGATCTTGATCTTCCTTGTCTTGTCCCACTTCACTAAGTTCTATTGTTTGTCTATTCAGCTGCACATTCAATAAGAGGAGTGCATTGGTCTACCTTGATACTATCTCCAATATAAGGGCTGGGAATGTAATTATTCTGGGTGAGGAAACTTCGCTCTCCCCATACAAAGGCATTGAGGCCCAGATTTTTAAAGCTATGAAGGCACTGCTGTGCTCAGTGACGCAATACCTACCTGATTTAGGAAACTAAATCTCATATTTTCAAAAGAGATTTAGGCACTTGAGACTAAATGTCATAAGACAAAAGTACTACCACTGCACAAATCTTAATTTTGTGGTGCATCAGAAATTCAATATAGAGGTTCGGACTTTGGCCATTTTTTATTCTTTATTTTGTGTTTTGTAATGGTTTTTATTGTAAAATGTCTCAACTTTATGAAGGACAAGTGAATACTTTCTCCACTTCTGGTTTTACAAAGTGAGCAATAGAAAAAAAAATGTGGACTCTTGTAGTTTATGTGCCAAACTCTGCTACATTTCAAAAACTTGAGTCACGGTTGTGTATAATCTGAAAAGATATTATCCCTTATCTGCTGTATTAATTTCACAGAGTATAAATTCATTAAAAGTGATTTTGATGCAGGAAATAAATGTATTATAACCTTTTACCCCAAACATCCTTAATTATATACGGTATTCATAACACTACTAGAATGCAGTCATTTCTGGCATGGCACAGAAGTAACTATTAAGCATAACACACAAGAAGGCCTAAAGGAAAAGTTTTGTCCAAGAAATCAGGGACACGGTCCTATTTTTAGATTAATATACTTAACGTTTATGGAAAGTCAACAGGGCTGCTTTTTTAATGTCTCATTTGAGAGCCACTACACACAATAAACTTCATGGAATTCAATATGCTAATTTCAGAAAGAAAAAGCAACTCTGGCCAGGTCTATACTAGACTCAGAATGTTAGCTTAAAGTATCTAACTCTATTCACATAAATAACGTCGCTGGAGTCGATGTACCTTAAGCCGAGCTTGGTGCAGTCTCCACAACAAGAGGTCAATGGGAGCAAATGCTCCCGGGCTTCCCTTGCTTCTTGCAAAGAGTAGTAGTACAGCACTGACTGGGGGTGCCCTCAGCACTGGATCTAGCAGGTCCCCACTAAATCAAATGCCAGAAGATCGATCTCCAGTACAGCAAGTGGAGACATGGCCTCTGTTGGATTGCTGCCTTGCTGCTCCTGTATACAATAATGCTTTATAAGCCAGAGCAAAGTTCATTTTAACACAAATCCTGCAGTTACCTCTTCTGATAAAATATATGCATCTGTCATTGAAAGTAACTGACATATGAGACCAATTTGAAAAGCTCAGTCACTCCAGTTGAAGCCATTAAATAGAGAGTAATGATTTTTCCTTTTTTTCATTATTTGTAAATCCTTGTTATTGCCTTTGCTAATGATGCATCTATCCTCTTTATTATACACTTGATGTGTGAGTAAACATGCTAGTGATTTGTACAATAAATTTATTTCCAATTTGAGATCAAGAAACCAGCCAGGTAAATATTAGAGAATATGTTCTGCTTCTCCAATCACGGACAGTTCTTTTTCACACCATAATCCTCAGAGATGTGCCAGAACCCTACCCTCTGGATTCCATTATGCTTCCCAGTGCCATGCTTCTCCATCCCTCTGAGTTTCATATTTCTCCTCTGTTCCTCTCTTATCATGAACCATAAACAAAAGATACGACTTTCATACTATTGTGTAACTGAAGTTTCTACATATTTTAAGTGGGTACATATGTGTAAACTATTATACATATGCAGACATGCATACGTCTAGGTAAATATTTACATTTCGTAGTGCTTTCATTTCAAGATGTGACCATAACTCCTTAGGCTGAGTCAGCCTAAGGAGACGCATAAAAAACCTGAGTCAGGTTCTTGAAGCAGGAAGAATCAGCTTCATTTGCTGAGGAAGGTTTGACTCTGCTGCATGGCTGGGATTTTAATAACCCATCTGGATAGGGAGGTTGCACTTAGGTTTGCGAATTCTCTCATTAGTCCTGAAACTTTTAGGGAAAGAAGATGCTGTTCACTGTTGATTTTCCTAATTGGATCTAGTTACCAAGGCAGCACTATAGAGATCTCAGCCTTCCCAGAGTGCCAGCCAGCAACACCTTCCTAACACCTTACCTTCCACTGAGGCTCTGCTGCCCACTCCTGTAGGGTGAATGTCAAACCCTATAATCAAGACCATACCATAGGGTGTAATAAGGCTACAAAAAGCCACCCTGTGACCATTTCATTGAGAACACGGGGAAGGAGGTTCATGTAGAACATCTACACTGTCTTTGTCGCTTGTGATAGTCTGAAGTCTTGGGACTCTCTGCCAGCGACCCTGAGAATTGACTGCTTAACATTGTAGGGATGGTGGACCCCACAAGAACAGAGCCACTCTTCAGTGCAGATCCCAAAACTGTCTACAGTGAAGTCACAGGCAATGGTGAGGAGCTTGAGAGACTATGCTCGGTACTGTACAGGCTTGATGACTTGACTGGACTAAACCAAATAAGTCAGGATGATAAAATAGCTGATCATTCTGAGTGGTTGCAAAGGAAGATAATGCAGATGCACTATCCATAAGTGTGATGCCAGAACTGAGGTTCATTGGCTGTAATTGAATTTGGAATAGAGGGCTGAACCAGGAGTCACCAGTTCTCAAAACAGATAAGTGGAGGCTTTTGCTGGCCTAGGAAAGTTCTGAAGAATACCCATTCCATGAAGTCATATCCCATATCCATTGTCTTTCTTCAATTTTCCTACTGTCAGCTCTCCAATCTAGATCCCTCTCCTTTTCTACAGAATCTCATGATGATTACCATTCATGAGCGGTTGGTCACCTGGATGTACAGCCATGGTAGAATGGGCCACCTAGGACAACCAGACCCCAAATAACCTGGAAAAGAACCCCATGTGGGTTTATAAAATAGCCTGGTTATTATGTATTTGTATGACTTGTCTTTCTCTCCCTTAGCCCTGCTCCATTGTTTGTTGTAACCACTTTTTTTTTGGTCATTGTGTAATTTTTAGGCCCCAATCTTGAATTTGATCCATTTGCATGGAACAGGAGTAGCCACGTAGTGTCGCACTGAACTTGACCACACTCGGCATGAGTTTAGGACTTTGTGCTAATGGATCTAAATGCAAAATTAGGGCTTTAGATGGTGAGCTCTTTGAGACAGGAGCCACGCCTTTCTTTAGTGGCTGGATAGCATCTAGCACACTATTTAGGGGCTTGGTGATTAATTAATGTTGTGTTCTGTTATGTAGGAGAGTTGAAATTCGAACTCTTCTATATCCTGGACAGGCAACTGGCATTTCATTTAATTTTTTTTTCTTGCAGAAAATGCATGCTATATTTCGAAGACTTCTTTATGCTTGGAGGGAAATATTCAGTTGAAGAAGGCTAGAGGACATGATTCATCCAAATTTGTTGCTTACTTTATTGAAAAGCTAAAGAATATATTAAAAGGAAAAAAAAGGAACTCCTGTTATTAGTTCAAGTTACAAAATGTAGCATATTTGTCTTCTCTGCTTTTGGATCAATCCGAATCAAGAGAAGCAATTTAGGATTGGTGTCTAGATGTACCCTGAGGGATAGCACATGTAAATATACCCTAGCTAGAGTAAGTACTGGAGGAGAAAAGCCAAGGCAGCACTGGCTTCGGCACAAGATAGCTGTGGTTACTCAGGGTTCCAGGCAGCCTTATAGAGCCCGCACTGAAGGAGGTGCTCTTCCAACTTCACTGCTCTAGTATCTGAGCAACAGGTTGGACCTCCCTGGCTGGTCCAGCACCCTCAGGACCTGCCCCATCCCGAATGAGGGAATTTGCCAGATCAGGGGAGGTCCCCATGCCACCAGTGTCCCAGGACACTGCCCCTCCCTCTGGCTGGAAGGATGCTACAGGACTTGGGCTTGGCTTCTTCCAGCTGGCTGGGGCTCTCTGGGATGGAGCTCCCCAATCGCCGCTACCCTGCTTCTGTCGGGCATTGGGCTCCACAGCTGCCCCACCAGGTCGCAGCTGTGTGGCTGCCCCACTGTTGTCACACTGGGTCAGGGCTCTGCAGCTGCCCTGCTGCTGTCGTGTCCAGCTGGGGTTTCCCATGGATGGGGCTCTGCAGCTGGCCCACTGTGCTATGCCAGGGCCCCACTGCTCGCTGCTGCCATTCTGGATCAGTGCTCTGAGGCCGCCCTGCTTCTGCTGCGCCCAGATGGGGCTCCCCAGGAAGGGGCTCGCCAGTCCCTTATAGTGGGGTTCCCTGCTGCTGGACTCCTGACTGGCTTGCACTCCCGGGCACTGGGGCTCCCTGGTCCAGCAACATCCGTGATCCTGCCAGACCACGGATGTTGCCAGACTAGGGAGTCCCAGATTTAGGAGGTTCAACCTGTAGCTAGATTAAAACTAGCTTGAGTTTGTGTAAACCGCCTGCAATCACACTCCATGAGTGCAGTGTAGAGTATACCCTCAGAGTGAAGAACAAAGCAAAGGCCAGCTCAATGGGCAGAAGTTGTTTTACTTGCAGAACTCCATGTAATTTATTATTTATAGCCTCCCAGGTACACGGGGGAAAGGCTTTTTTTGGCTCACTTTTAGCTGTGTTTAATAATCTTGGCAAGGTAGGCGGTATATCCATCAGAGCTATTTATGGACAAAGGCTTTTTATATTTAAGACAATGAGTAATTCATTGAATGAAATCATCTAGAGGATTTTAGGACACAGTTAAGAGTGCTGTTAGTCCCAAGGTGACTGAGCAGAAAAGTCTTTCCAGGAACAAGAGCTTTTAAAATGTCCAGCCACTATTATTAATTTCTTGGGTATGAATACGAACGTGAATGTTTTCTAATGAATATGGAAAATGTAGTGGGCTAGATTCATGAGAGTTTTGCTTTTATTCTAGTGCTGTCTTTCTCCTCTCTCCCAGGCTCTCATAAGCCCATACAACATCTAAATTAAGATTCCTGAGGTTGTTTCCGGCTAGGAATATCACCCTCTTCCTTTCCTAAGAAATGAACTACTCTATCTGGTATGTCCCAGGGCTGCTTCTGATTTCCTGTGCAGTGTCTGAGCCTATCGCCAAACAAGATGGATACACTGCAGCTGTAAGATGATGCTGTGGTGGTTGTTGTTTTTTGGCTAATAGTACTGTCCATTATAGATTACTTTGACTTGTCTTTTAAAAAAAGATTATAAACGCCTAACTAGTTTTTTAAATGCTCAAACTGTACAAAGAAGTGTACTTGCATGAGGAAAATAATGCTACAAGGCTGGTCCATTCCTACTCGACATGAATTATGTCCGTTGTTTATCCAACCCATTTGTTTGCATCTTGCTTTATTCCTTGTAAGACAACGAATGTATTGTTTTCCAAAGTTGGTCACGACCCAAAGGTGAGATATGACCCAGTCCCGGCAGGCATGTAGGACTGTTGCCCTTCATATATCTTTCCACTTTCCTCCCAACCCTGGCCCATCAACACATCTCCTGGGCATGTAACCCCATCCACTTGACCTGCCTGACAGAGCCTACATGGAGAGCTAGTGGAGGGTGGGAGTTTAGGGGAAGGGGCTGTAAGATGGGGATTTTCATGGAGAAGGAAGCTGAGGTTGGGAGAGCAGCACAGGCACTGCTGGAAGGCTTCCTCTTCCCTTCCTCAGTCTCTGTCTTGCAGGCAGGAGTCAGGGGTTGCTATTTTGTAGTGGGAATATTGTGGCCTCCACCCATCCCCTGTGCATTAAGCTGTCCTCTCCATCTTGGTTGTCAGTGGTATGGTGTGGGTGTGCTGTTCTGCAGTGGGGGGGAGGTGTCAGGGAACTTTCCTCCCCAAGGCACTCAGTTGTCCTCCTCCCCCTCCCATCTCAAATACCTATGCTAGTAGCTGCACCTGCCCTCCATTGCAGCCTGCACATGGTGCATGCCCCAGTCATCTATCCTTCCTCAAGTGGAGCATGAAGCTGTCGCTGGGAGCATCCTCAGCCCACCCTCTGCAGCCAGACTTTCTTTAGGCATTTTGCCTGCCTTCTTTTCCCCAAATTTGGAGTTTCCCCCACCCTGCACACCCACCTCCATGTGACTGCCCCACCCCTTCTGAAACACTCTTATCTCTTCATATGCGTCAGCCCAACCCACCTCATCCCTTCTGCTTCCCCCATGAACCATCTGTCAGTGTGCTCCATCTTGGACTAAACTGGTATAGGTATTGCCCTCTGCTCCAGGGCCAAGCTGGGGTTCTCTGGGGCAAAATGTCTGTTCTGGCTGGGGAAATAGATTGTTTCTTTCTCTGCCCCTCCTTATCCCTCCCAGCTGGAGGGGGTGCTCCATAGGGTCAGTCTATAGGCTGACCTGGTGCTGTGGCAATCCCAAAGCCAAACAGAATGTGCCAGGCCTGCCACCAGTGTCAGGGACCTCAGTCACCCCCTCCCTCCACCTGCATCTCTGGGCGGGGGGGTGGCAGAGGTCAGGGGACCTTCCTTATCATAAGGTTGGGACATGGAGCTTTGGCTTGATTCAGGGGCTCTTGGCCCTCACTCAAAAAAGAAAGGGATTCTGGGCATCTATGTGGTGCGCTGCATCTATTCTCAGGCCTCAGCCCAGAAGGGCAAGGGTCATCAGGACAGGAAAAGACAGCCCCCTGCTGGTACATATGATGCATAGGTATGTAATTAAAATTGCCACTTTTCCTTGGGAAGTGATAATAAAGGGCTGCAGTGTTTATTGCACAGGTGGCCTCAGGGAAGAAAAGTCTGGGAACCCCTGGTCTATAGGAATATTTTTCCTGTGTAATGAATTTATCTTCAAAATATATCTTCCCAGAATGAGTGCATATCATTAATTGTAATTTATTCAACACATTTGCTGCAGTAGCACCTAGAAGCCAACCAGGTCAGAAAGCTGTACTTGGCCTCCTCTGTGACTAATTACCTGCATGCCAAGTGACAGATGTGAGGCCAGGGATCAGGTGAAGGGACCAAATAACCTGCAGACTTACATCAAAGGCCAAGAGAGAGACCTGTAGGAGATTCCAGGTTGGGGGGAGAAGGTGCCATACAGCAGGACCTTGTTTATCTATTTTATTTATGATGGGGTGGTTGGTTGTAACAGCTGGTTGGTTGACTTTCAAGAAACAAACCAATTCTTGAAGAATGGGACTGAAATTTTTGTTGCCATTTGTGAGCTTTATTTGATGTCCCGTGTGGACTATATGGCTTGAGGTCCCATCATGGTTGCTATTGTCCAAGTATATACAAATAGCCTCTGCCCCCCAGCTCTTATTGAAACAGACAAGATATATAAGGTATATGCACATACAGGCAATTCTATATCATATCAATAGTCTTATTTGTTCTCTTCTCCTTTTCCAATGCTTATTAATAAGACTTGTCGTCTTACTATCTGCAGCCCTGTAAATTCTAAATATTAAAGGATGAAAATGTGTTTTTAGTGTTAGATCAGAACTTTCTTTGTTTTAAATATTTTAATCAGATATCTGAAGTGGGATTTGAGAATGGTTAGAATGGGTCTTGCCCTCTTTCCCCAAACCTACATGGAAGTATCTGCTCTTATTCTTCATTGTTTTTAAATGTGGTTTCATTGTGGATGGATGGTGTTGTGTTTGACACGCACGGGACTGGGTCTCAAGTGATCTGGATTCAAGTCCCCCACACTGTGCAACAGACTTGCTGCAAGACTATGCACATCACTTAATTTCTCCATGCCTCGATTTCTGACCTGTAGGTAGGGATAATATGTCTTCCTTTTCCCCACACTTTGTCTAGGCTGTGAATATGAGGGTAGAGACTCTCACATACAATGTGTTTAGATAGAATCTAGGAAGTAGGGTCCTGATCTCAGCTGGGACCTCTAGGTGATACTGCAATAAAAATAAACACTGAGCCACAATCTGCACTCTTCAAAGCCAATAACATTTTATATTGGATTAAACTTTTGCGCAAGCTAGCAGAATCTTTGTCATCTAGAGGCACCTAAAACTAATCTGCACAAAGCCAAAAGAATAGGGAAACTCTTTCACTGGCAATCGGACAGTTTGAGTAAGTCCTTTAGACTATAAAATCTTTGTTTACTCTGTTGCATATAAAGCTCCTATACATCCCCTTCTTTCTTCTGTGTAAGGGCTGTTTGAGACAAACAGAATTAGTTCTGGTAACGTAGTCAGATGCAGACCAATGGGAGATGGTTCACCAAAAGCTCAAGTTTGAAAATTCACTCTCTAGGCAGAGTTTGTTAGTACAAGGGTCTGGTTTACCCCAGAATGATGCTACCTTGGCAAAAGTCTCCAGCTATACCTATTTCCAGGAAGTTTTAGAAGCAGCTAACTCAAATTCCAAAACCAGGAAGTGCAGGCCGTTATGGGTAGCTCTGTACACTTGCTGCAGGCCTTGATTATGTTGCCTGTCACCCACCTCTGACAATAATAGACTATTTTTAAGTTGTTGATCCTAAATGGCTACACGGGCTCTTTGATCCAAGGGTCTCACCCACCCACCAATCCTTCCAACTGACTTCGAAAGAGGGATGTCGGGAGCCAATCAAAGATTCAGGAGTGCACAAGAGAAATCCATGGCAGAGAGAAGTGTTGCTTGTACAAGGCTAAAGGTTCCCATATTCTGCAATGCAGTCAGAGTGCTTTCTCCATTATGACATCTGCCTCTCATTGGCTTTCTACCTCTGCTGAATCTGTTGTTCTTTTTGCATCAACAGATGCAAAACTGCAGATACATCTCAACTGCCATGATGATCACTACACCTTTCAAGATCCATGGATGCTCTGCATGTCTGTCACAACATGCTGTACCTTGCCCAGAGCCTCAAATGTCCATTAACTTCTTCTATTTGGATGGAACCAAGAAAACACTCTGCTCTTCAACGAATTCACACGCAAAAAATTATAAAAGACACAAGCATCCTATCTTTCCACGGGAGAAAGTGTTTCTCAATGTGATCATTCCTTATCTGCTCGTTCAGTACTCATCCTCAAAGGTAACCGGTAGGACATTACTTTTAAAAAGTAAGCCTTGGAACTTAAATTCTTAACACTGCTAGACACCAAAGCCTGAACTCATTGTGGCTCGTTAGGATAATTTGTAGCACACACTTGCCTGCTAACCCTTCATGGTCTGTTTCAGACTGTTTTAAATGTAACAATCTAACCTTTATGCCCACTCTATTTCAATACGTGCTCCCCCACCCCCCTCCCTGCTTTTGTTTAACAGTTGGTCCCAACTTGAATTTAACTCAGATATTCTCATTTCCTTCTCTGCATCTGAAGAAGAGCTCTGTGTCGCTCAAAAGCTTTCATCTTCCACCAGGAGAAGTGGCTCCAGTAAAAGATATTCTACCTCACTTACTTTGTGTCTCTATCGATCATGGCTTTCTGTGTTCAGGAGTTATGCTCCTACGCCTGGGAGAAGAATGACTTTAGAGGTCTGATGCTGCTCCCACTGAAGTCAAGGGCAGAACCTCTTAGTGCCAGACCCTAAGGGCAGATCGCTCAAGCTGATACAGGTTCAGCTGAAGGATCAGCCTCAAAATTTTCACATCTTAGAGTTTTTGTATTTTTATTTTTAAATTACTGGATTGGAGGGTATTAAATATGATAAAGGATTTTTTTGAATTGTGTAATTTATTGTGCCCAGGGCAGACTAGGACATCCACATGGAGCTTTACCAAAGCCTGTGGGTAAAATCCTGATTCCATTGAAATCAACAAAGCCAGGATCTCAAAGACAAAGCAGTAAATTTCTAGTTTCAATCAAAATATACATCTGCTAGTAACCCAGTAATCTAATTTATTACCACATACCTATGTTAATTGGCTGATGGACCTCGGAGCTTGAAGAAAGGCCAGGCCAATTTAATATATTAAAAAATTGATTGTCCGCTTTTATGTTGCTGTACTAGTCTCTGCTTTGAAATGGCCATCAAGTATCTGTAACAGGTGTACATACCCTCCCACACAGATTCCAGGTTTTTCTTCTTTGCTGCAAATAAACATTCTCTTCCTCTAGCATGGGATGCCAGGTGAAGGTCAAGCATCAGTCTTTTTTTTTACTCAACAATTTGAAGTCTGTGAACTCTGCACTCTATATTGAATGCTTGTCTTAGTTCAAGTTGTTTCTAACTCAAGCTTTTCACCGACTGTTATTGATCTGCTCCTCCAAAAGTAATAAAACCTGTAGTGTAGCAATTCCGTAAGTACAGCAAAGTTTGGGGAGACTTTGAATCTTCATCTGATCTAACAGTTCCAAATCTCTTAGACAAATTGTTCCCCAAGCTCTCAGTGTCAGTTCTGTACATATTAAATCCTCTTTCCCCAGACATTAAATCATACACCACAAGTTTGTTAAACTCTTTTTGTGTGCTTTCATCTGTTGTACGGATGCTGCACACAGGCAAAAGAGAAATAAATAATCATTTGTCATTTAGTATTATGAGAAACAGCTTGGCCACTAAATAAATTTAAATAATTCTTTCTCCTATTTAATTTATACTCAATTCATGATTAATTCAATTTAAGACATAGAGGGCAAACTTTTTAAAAAATAAATATGCATAACTACTTCCTTGTAAGGATCTTTCACAAATTGCATTTGTAAACTAGCCCCCTAGAGAGGAGACTAGTAAAATGTATAAGTCCCTTGGGAATTTTGTTTAAAAGGGTTTGAATTTTTTACATTCTAGCTTTGAATTAATCTCCTGTAGATAAATAATGAGGCATTGCAGTTAAAAAGCATTACTCACAACCTATTTTTGGGTTTTCTTCTTGGCTCTGTTGCTGATTGGCTGTATGGCTTTGAGAAAGAATAGCCATGTGAACATTTTCAGTGGGCAGCACTTCTGGAAATTGGACCAATTCTTACGTTGTCTATGTGTGGGTGTAAGTACCTAACATGAGGTATCTAAATTTGAATATGTTGGCTGTAACTCCTCTGTCCATCATGTTCTTTCCCACTAATCATGCAGATGCTACTCCTAAGAGGGCTTGGCAAGAGTTCTAGTTCTACAGAGTCAAAGTGTTTCTGAGACAATGAGTCCCTCTGTTAGATTCTGGATTTATTTTTGTTAATGCACAGGTATTCCTTTTTAGTAACAACAAATGTTCACAAAGAACAACACGTCTCAAATGTGAATTGAAAAATACAGCACTTTGCATTTGCAGAGATCCAGATTCTTCTGTGTTGATGTAATCTAAAGAAAAACATTTTTATGTTCTCTTCCTTAGTTTGAAGATGGCAATAGCTAGCTTTTTTCCTCCTGACACAATTGCACTCCTAACTAGAGCTGGGTGAATAATTGATGTTTTGGTTCACTAACAATTGTGAAAAATCAGATTGGTTCTTGGTTCAATCCAAAGTGAATGTCTTTCCAAATTTTCAACTCAATATTTTGCTTTCATTTGGGGCATTTTCACAAAATCAAGGAGGACAAGAGTCACAGAGGAGGATGAGAGAAAGATGGTCTCCTTATAACTTAATGCAGTGCCCAAAACTCTGGGTTGAGATATAGGAGATCCAGGAACCTATTTGTGCCAACTGGAAGAGGACACAGAAAGGCATCAGTTTTACAGTGATCCTTCTTGGTCAAGTACATGCTAACCTTTAGGGAATTATTGTGCATATAAGGTCTCTTGCAAAATGGATAATAGCTAGGAATTTCTATATCTGTGCTGGAAAAATGTTACTAAAACCTTGAAGTTAAAGATGGGTCACCAGATGGTGACATGCTTTGGACCTGTTCAGTAGGGGATGGCAGATGCTTTTCTCTGTCTGGTCATTGTGTATTGTATCCTTTACAATGTCCTTCGCCAGGGCCTGGTGAAGTGCATCCCAGAATACTCAAGGAGCTGATAGAGGAGGTATCTGAGTCTTTAGCGATCATCTTTGAAAAATCATGGAAGATGGGAGAGATTCCAGAACACTGGAAAAGGGCAAATATAGTGCCCATCTATTAAAAAAAAGAAATAAGAACAACTCAGGAAACTACAGACCAGTCAGTTTAACTTCTGTGCCAGGAAAAATAATGGAGCAACTATTAAGGAATTCATCGGCAAACATCTGGAAGATGGGTGATAGGTAACAGCCAGCATGGATGTGTAAAGAACATATCATGTCAAACCAATCTGATAGCTTTCTTTGATAGGATAACGAGTCTTGTAGATCAGGGAGAAGCAGTGAATGTTGTATACCTAGACTTTAGTAAAGCATTTGATACAGTCTTGCATGATCTTCTTATCTGTAAATGAGGCAAATACAACTTAGATGGGGCTACTATACGGTGGGTGCATAAGTGGCTGGATAACCATTCTCAGAGAGTAGCTATTAACAGTTCACAATCCTGCTGGAAGGGCATAACAAGTGGGGTTCCACAGGGGTCTGTTTTGGGACCGGTTCTATTCAATATCTTCATCAATGATTTAGATATTGGCATAGAGAGTACGCTTATTAAGTTTGCAGATGATACCAAGCTGCGAGAGGTTGCAACTGCTTTGGAGGAGAGGGTCATAATTCAAAATGATCTCGACAAACTGGAGAAATGGTCTGAGGTAAATAGGATGAAATTTAATGAGGACAAATGCAAAATACTCCACTTAGCAAGTAACAATCTGTTTCTCACATACAGAATAGGAAATGACTGTCTAGGAAGGAGTACTGCAGAAAGGGAACTAGGAGTCATAGTGGACCACAAGCTAAATATGAGTCAACCGTGTGACGCTGTTGCAAAAAAAAAGGCAAATATGATCCTGGGGTGCATTAACAGGAGTGTTGTGAGCAAGACATGAGAAGTCATTCTTCTGCTCTACTCTCGGCTGATCAGGCCTCAGTTGGATTGTTGTGTCCAGTTCCGGGGTGCCACATTTCAAGAAAGATGTTGAGAAATTGGAGAAGTTCCAGAGAAGAGCAACAAGAATGATTAATGAAGGAAGCCTATGACCTATGAAGGAAGACTGAAAGAATTGGGCTTGTTTAGTTTGAAAAGAGAAGACTGAGAGGGGACATGATAGCAGTTTTTAGGTATCTAAAAGAGTGTCACAAGGAGGAGGGAGAAAAATTGTTCTCTTTGACCTCTGAGGATAGGACAAGAAGCAATGGGCTTAAACTGCAGCAAGGGAGGTTTAGGCTGGACGTTAGAAAAAACTTCCTAATTGTCAGGGTGGTTAAACACTGGAAAAAAGAGCAGGTTAGATAGACATCTGTCAGGAATGGTCTAGACGTATTGGGTCTTGCCGTGAGTGCAATGGACTGGACTCGATGACCTCTCAAGTTCCCTTCTAGTTCTAGTATTCTATGATTAAATCTATTTGCATATTAAGTACCAGGTAATCACGACTGTGAAATCAACAAGAGATCACAAAATCTACAGGATCAAAGGACTTTTAATATATCTGCCTTTGCAAAGAGAGAGACAGTGCGCTTTAGCTAGGGAACAAGCTAGCAGCATATTTTGTCTCATGACAGAAGGATCATAGCCAGGTTTGGCTGAAAAATTAGGGAAGGACTTGGTGTGAGCTTGGCTCACTAAGCGTGTGTCTAGACTATAAACTATACCTGCGTCTACACTGCCGCTGAGTTCTGTCGACATAACGTTGACAGAACTCAGCAGTTTTGTCGACGGCTGTAAACCTCATTCTACAAGGAATAACATCTTTTGTCAACAGTTGTTCTGTCGACAGAAGGTGTTATTGTATCTACACTGTCCTTTGCGTCTACACTGTCATGTCAACAAAGCGACTTGCTTTGTTGACAGAACTGGATCAACAGAAGCTTTGTCGACAGTATCTGTCGACAAAACTTCTGTCGACAAAAGCCTGTAGTCTAGCTGTACCCTAAGGGTACATCTACACTGCAGGCTTATTTTGAAATAAACTATTCTGGAATAGTTATTCCAAAATAGTTTATTTCTAAATAGCACATCTACACTGCAGGGAAGCCTCAAAATGAGTCCAAGGCAGTCTTCCTTAATGTAGACATGATATCTCGATTTAGAGCCCCAGGAGGCACTGGGGAGAAATAATGTAAAATGGCCCTGTTGAGGGGCTATTTCGAAATAGCAGCACTGGAGGGTCTACACATGCCTTATTTTGAAATAGCTATTTTGGAATAGGCATTATTCCTCATAGAATAAGGTTTATAGATTTTGGAATAAGCCATCCATTATTTTGAAATAATGGAATGGCTATGTAGATGCTTGCATTGTCATTTCAAAATAACACTAGTTATCTCAAAATAACAGTGTAGTGTAGCTGCACCCTAAGGGTATGTCTACACTACAAAGTTAATTCGAACTAACAGCAGTTAGTTCGAATTAACTTTCATAGGCGCCACACATACAAACCGCTAGTTTGAACTTAATTCGAACTAGCGGAGCGCTTAATTCGAACTAGATAAACCTCATTCTACGAGGACTAACGCCTAGTTCGAATTAAGTAGTTCGAATTAAGGGCTGTGTAGCCACTTAATTCAAACTAGTTGGAGGCTAGCCCTTCCCAGCTTGCCCTGGTGGCCACTCTGGGCCAAGCCAGGGGAAACTCTTCTGCCCCCCTCCCAGCCCCGGAGCCCTTAAAGGGCCACGGTCTGGCTACAGTGCCCGTGCCAGGTGCAAGCCTGCCAGCACCCAGCCAGCAGACCCTGCACCTGGCACGGCATGAGCCAGCCACCCGCTGCCACCCAGCCCTCTGCCTCTTCCCAGGACCAGGCTGGCAGCTCCCAGGAGCCTTCCCGGGGCCGCAAGAGGCAGGCGCCCGCCTGGTCTAGTGCGGAGATCGTGGACCTCATCCAGGTTTGGGGGGGGAGGCCTCCAACGTCCACAGTCTCCGCACTAGACACAGGAAAGCGGCCGTCTAGGGCAGGATAGCTGCCAGCCTGGCCACCAAAGGCCACATGCGAACCCAGGAGCAGGTTTGCATGAAAATCAAGTTGGTCCAGTGAGACCCCCGACCCTGAGCCCTGAGCTTAGAACATAAGAACATAAGAACGGCCATACTGGGTCAGACCAAAGGTCCATCTAGCCCAGCAGCCTGCCTGCCGACAGCGGCCAACAACAGCTACCCCGGAGGGGATGGACCGAAGACAATGACCAAGCCATTTGTCTCGTGCCATCCATCTCCAGCCTTCCACAAACAGAGGCCAGGGACACCGTTCCTACCCCCTGGCTAATAGTACTCCATGGACCCAACCTCCATGACTTTATCTAACTTCTCTTTAAACTCTGTTATAGTTCTAGCCTTCACAGCCTCCTGTGGTAAGGAGTTCCACAGGTTGACTATTTGCTTTGTGAAGAAGAACTTTCTTTTTTTAGTTTGAAGCCTGCTACCCATTCATTTCATTTGGTGTCCTCTAGTCCTTCTATTATGGGAACTAATGAAGAACTTTTTTTATGCACCCTCCACACCACTCATGATTTTATAGACCTCTATCATATCTCCTCAGTCTCCACTTTTCTAAGCTGAAAAGTCCCAGTCTCTTTAGCCTCTCTTCATATGGGACCTGTTCCAAACCCCTAATCATTTTAGTTGCCCTTTTCTGAACCCTTTCCAAGGCCAAAACATCTTTTTTGAGGTGAGGAGACAGTACACAGTACTGAAGCTATGGCGTACCATAGTTTTATACTTCCCCTCCTCCTTCTTCCCCTGGCTTCCCCTTCCAGCTCCCTCCTCCTCCAGGTTTCCCCTCCCCTCTTCCACCCTCTCTCGTCCTCTCTCCCACCTCCTTTTCCCAGTCTCCCCAGAGGTTCATCTCCCTCCACCCCCAGTTTTGTTAAATAAAGAGAGTTTCTATTTTTGACCACACGTGTCCTTTATTTTTTACATCAGGAAGGGAAGCTAGGGAGGGGTAAGTGGAAGGAGGTGAGGGAGGAATGGGGCACGAGCCCCCGATGGGGAGGACTGGGGTGGCTCTGCGGGCTCCTCGGGGTGGAAGCTCTCCTGTAGGGCCTCCTGGATCCTGACAGCCCCCTGATTGACCCCCCCCCGGATGGCAGCCTGCGGCAAGTGCAGCCAGGCTGATGGCCGAGTGCTGTGATGTGCCGAGTGCGGGCACTCAGGGCACTCCAAAACAGGACTGCTTTGCTGTCCCTCATCGAGGTAGACAAGCAAGCGGGGAACCCTGAGAACTGTCTGTCCGGGGTGGGGGTCAGGTCCCTTTAAGCACAGCCCTCGGCTAGCCTGAGGCAGCAGCTCCACACTGTAAGTCCTAACCTGATGCCCTGCCGGCACTAGTTCCGGCCAGCCTTAACTTCGGTTCAGAGTCCACTCAATGTGGACATGCTAGTTCGAATTAGCAAAACGATAATTCGAATTAGTTTTTAGGTCTAGATGCACTAGTTCGAATTAGCTTAGTTCGAATTAACTAATTCGAATTAAGTTAGTTTGAATTAGTGCTGTAGTGTAGACATACCCTAAGAGATTAACATACCTATTTAAATAGTGTAAGTACTACAAGGCATGTTA
Source organism: Rafetus swinhoei (assembly GCA_019425775.1). Lineage (NCBI taxonomy): Eukaryota > Metazoa > Chordata > Testudines > Trionychidae > Rafetus > Rafetus swinhoei. The sequence continues at coordinate 164,365,154 of CM033424.1, forward strand.
TGATTTTAAATTATATGTACCTATTTGTTTCCTGCACTTTGCCTTGCTATCATTTGAACCTTTTGTTTGTAAGATTTTGCTTGTTTTCACTATAAACATACCTAAGTGGTGTGTGATAAACAAGGCAGTGATCTGAGGTGGAACTGCTAAGCTGAGATGTACTGCTTTGGGACAGCCCATCTGTGAACATTGAGTGCCCTGTGGAATAGGGCTGTCCTCTCTGGGGAGATGTTCTGAAGTTGAAGTGTGGCTATCGCTAAGCTGCAGAGGGACAGCTGAGCTTGCCTTGGCTGAAAGGGATTGTTTGTTTTCCCTGTGATGGGTGAAGTCAGGGATCTGACCCACAGAGGTGCAGACAAGGCTTCCTCAGTCTAAGTGCAGGTTTTAGTGAGATGCCCTCCCTGGTTACCTATGGGAAACATCCAATATGCTCTGCTTGATATGGCAGGAAGTTGAACTCAAGTCTCTTACAAGTGCTGGAGAGTGCTGTAACCACTAGGCTCTTTGCTTTTCTGGTGTGAGTCTCTCTCAAGGTCTCCTGTTGAAGCTGATCCATTTTTGTATAAGTAATTAAATAGTATTTTAAGTGGGCGCTTGAAGTTGGGTTGAAACTGGAACCACTTAATTTTCATAGTACTCAACCATCTTGATGGGGGTTTTGTTTTATGGTTTGGTTGGTCGTTTTTAGGGGTTGTTTTTATTTTTGTTGTTGTTGGTTTGGTTTTTTTTTTTTCCAGATCTGTTCAGGGACAGTTGATGTGAAATTTCAGTAGAGTCAATCCAGTTTCATTTTAGCCAATAAGCTATTCATCCCGCTCTACTCCCAACCCCTGTGTCTGGATATTATAAAAAGAATCAACCTTCACATTGCAGAAACCAAATCAGGACACACTATCTTTTGCAATTCCATTTTCCAATTTCTTCAGCTTCCTCAGTTCTTTTGACAGCCTGTCCAACTACCTCCAATTATTCCTCCAAACCCTACATGCATCATACATTTTGTATGAAAAAAGGGACCTCAACATTATTCCTTTTGGCTATTAAGCAGTCCTTTCAGCTTCGTATTCCAGTCCTCTCTCTGGATTCCCAAACCTTATTAAGTTAATATAACCAAATACAATTGTTATATCACAAATATAATAACTGTTACCATAGGAACATAGGACTGGAAGGAATATCTTGGGTCATTGAATCCAGTCCCCAGCTATAAGCAACCTTGTCATGTTATTCCTTTCATAAACCTATCAAGCTCAATCTTAAAACTAGCTAAATTGTTTAATCCTGCTTCTGAGCAGCTGTTCTAGAACCTCACTCCTCTGATGGCTAAAAATCTCATCTCCAGTCTGTCTTTATTCATGGCCACTTTATATCTGTTTCTTCTGAAGATTTAGTTTCATTAAACCAAATGGAAATTATTCTACTGCACTAGCTGGTGATGACAATAGAGGTGCACCTTGCCATCAAGCTTTTGAAGCATTCACACGAATAAACAGCGTTGAAGACCTTGATCAATTGGTGGTGTTTATTTCTGGCTACTTTCTGGAGTGGTCTGTCTTTGTTCATGTTATCTTCCTGATGTCCATTCTCCTTGCAAACTAACTGGCCTTCATCATAAAATGTAGGCTTTTTGCCTACATAAACAAAATAAACCCTTATTTAAAATACTGCAATGTTTGATGGCAATATTCCAAATTACTGCAATAATAAAAGTGTTCACTAGATTGAATTGGCTGACTACTGTAGAGTTTTTAATAAGAATAGAGATTACCCCAGTATCTGAAAGCAGCAGCTTTTTTGGTTTTTTAAAATATTTGTTTCTCTATGGTGCTCAATATATTTGTATCACAGTAGCATCTCAGGGCCCCAGTCAGGGCTTCAGCCCATTGTACTAGGTAGGCACTGTGTGCATATGAAATAAAAAGATTGTACAAAGCTAATAATTTAAAGCTACTATTACAACTACAACAGAGTTTATCCCTGTAACATTCCATAGTTCCTGTTGGATCTAAACAGAATGGGCCAAATTCTGTTCTCACCATTATAAATACGGTCTAACACGAGTGGTGTCTGGATTTGCACGAGTGCAATGGACAACAGGACTCGGAATGGATGAGCTGAAGGATTCTTAATGAAGAAACCATTTAATGGGCCGTGTTTGCACAAAACAGGATGCAGAGTTAAATCGATGCACTCTTTTCTCACTGAACATTCTGCATGCTGATCTGCATTTCAAAAGTTGATTTATATTGAACAACTCCGGTCCCTTATATTTTAAAACAAATAGCATTAATACCTTAAGAATCTAGAATTCCAATATAGATTTCTACTTGCTGCGCTGTGACTAACAAAAAGCAAGAGTCATGGGTCAGATCCCATATTTGCTTTGGCAAATAACACCTGTTTTTCATTTGTCTATACTTCAAGAACTTTCCTGCTTGCCGTCCATCAACACTGCTTTTATCCAGTTTACTTCTTACCCCTCACTTTGAGCAAATGCCTGAAAAGTTCCATGTGAATGAATTCCTCAATCTCTTCACTCTAAGAGAAGCACAAAACAACCTAAAAGAGCTGCAAAGTAATTGAGAAATTGAACTCCTTTGAAGGCTCCCTCAAAGCTATTTCAGCAGTGTGCATATTTGTAGCCATTATAACTCACTGTTTGCTTGATGCCATGTGGCTTAGTCTTTTCATCTGTATTTAGCAGAAGAGGGAAACACATTTTAATGCATTCATTGTTACAGTAAAGATGCTGACAAAGAACAAAAGGCACTGACAAGAGAGACTCTGGGACTCTCCAACAGTCCATGAGTTCAGTAGGAGGGAACTGCTTGCAGAAGATCTGGATGGTTATTAGAAAATTGACTTTACTTGTCCCTCCCAGGACTAACACATCTCCTGGGCCCAATAGCACTCTAAGGCCAGTCTACACTAAAATGTTAGGGTGATCCAGCTATATTGCTCAGGTGTGTGAAATCCACACCCATGAACAATGCAGGGAAGCCAAACTACTGGTTAAACCAGCACCTCCATACTACTCCTTGTAGAAGTGCATTAACAACAGCAATTGGGGAACCCTCCTGTCAGGGCTGTTTCCCACTCTGGCACTCCAAGTGCAGAAGATGAGCACCTACCATAGACCTTAAATACCTTGCCTGTATAGACTCTGCTACAAAACACCCCAGAGTCACAATTCACTGCCACTGGGAGATAGGCTGCAACCATCAAGAGAATTAAAACCCTTAAAAGCAGGAAGAAGCACTTGAACTTCTGTCTCCAGGGGTATCCCAAGCTCTTTTACCACAACAGAGCTTGACAAAATTTAAAAAAACGACAGGAAACAAACTGCAATTTTGATAGCTGGCCCTTCAGTCTAGGCAGGCACATACACAGACTTCCTGTTACCTCCCAGGACACAAGAATCAAATCATCACCTTAAAGGGGGTGATTTTATTAACAAAACAAAAAGATATACTTGATAAAGCATACTTGGTTGCTGAGTGTTACAGAGCAACTGAGAAAAGAACAAAATAAAACACAAAGAAACACAGTCTCTTTGGGCTGTAGCTTAGATATGGTGAATGGGGGAGGGAAGGCACATGGAATTCACACAAAGAAGTTTAACCAAACAGCAAAATAAAGAAAAATATCCTGATCGCGTCTAACATACATTTCTCTATTTACTCACAATCCGTACTTCAAGGCCCAGTCTTTTCCCATGCCCAATATTTCTTGTAGGCATGGTAATTCCATTTGATTACTTGATCTTAATTGTATGTGGTTGTTGTGAATGTATCAGCTCAGGACACCATTCGGGCATTGGTATTAGACACCCAAGTTGGTTATAATTTAGCTTCAGTGAAGATTCAAACTGATACTGTATTTCTAGAAATACAAGGCAACAGCTTTAAATGCTTCCATATCTGGGTTTGTTGAAATTTGTTCTACATAATTTATAAGTGACTTCTTACTATTTTAGCAAAAAGGCATTCCCCCAAAAGGTGGCTGCCTTATGGGGGAAATGTACAAAGCATAGTCAAACATTCTGAAGAATGGGCCTACCATACCTAAGTTTAGTGTCAGATTTTTAGTGCTAATAATATAGAAGCAAATTTCCTCTAGCTTACTACTCTGCTGAAAATGGTAAATAGCACTGTGTGACAGGGTGCACCAGACCCTTTGGAAGACCCTGCAGTCCTACCACTCCCCACCCCAGAAGAAGGCAGCAGAGTGGGGTACTCTGACAGGATAGAGAGGCTGCAAGGTAGGCAGTCTATTAGGGCCAACCAGACTAGTAAAAACGAGCTATAAGGCCAGAACAAGGGCAGTTCCTTGCTGAAGGATCATGGATGGTGGAGTGTTGGTTGTGGGAGCTATTGGACCTTGGACAGAGCAGTACTGACAGAGACCGTGGGGGTGCAAGAACAAGCCCCTGACTCAGAGGAAGCCCCTGACTGGCTAATGAGATGCTACCAGGGCAAGCTCCCGAGGTAAGGGTTAAGAATGTCCTGCGACTGGGAGGAAGTAGCATAGGATATCACAGCAGCAACATAACTTAGATAAAGAAACACTGTGGATGGCTGCTGTCATTAGGTTCCCCGGGCTGAGTCTTGGAGTATAAGGGAGACAGGGTCCTACCATTAGCCACTGGAGAACTGGCCTGGACTTAGATATACCCCCAAAGGACTACTGAATTGTGTTAGTTGCCCAGTAGGAGAGCTGGGCCCAGAAAGACCCAGAGAGGTGAGGACCACTGCCTCCCTGGGGTTTGGCATGATACCAGGGCTGAGACCATTTAAAGTCTGTGGGACTAATTAAGGACCTGTGCCCAAAAAGAGCTACAGGGACAGAAAGGACAGGCACATATGCTCGCCCCTCAAGGGGTGCTCCTGAGAGGTGTGCCACACTTTTAGGGTACATCTACACAGCAACATTTTGAAATAACTAGCATTATTTCAAAATAAATTTAGTCCACATCTACACAACAGGCACTTATTTCTGAATAATGTCGAAATACTGTCAAACTGGAGGACTTCTTACTCCAACTCCTCCAACACTCATTGTACAAAGAGTAAGGGAATTCAGAGAAAGAATGCTCTATTTCAAAATAAGTGCTGTGTAGACGCTCCCAATTTTGAAATAAGCTATTTCAAAATAAGCTACGCAATTGACGTAACTCAGTTTGCATAGCTTATTTTGAGGTAAGCCTCGCTGCGTAGATGCACCCTTACTGACTGAAAATTTTCCATCAGAATTGGTTTTTAACACAACTGTGTTTGGAGTGAATCAAAACTTTTCATGGAATGTGTCTTCTTTTGATGGAACTCTTCAAATTTTCATAAATTACATAACACCCAAAAAGTGGAAAAATTCTGTTTGGATATGCCACTGTGGGGCTGTAGGGGAGAGGCAGTTCAGTTGCCTCAGGCCCTGTTCCTCCCATCTACGTTTCCCATGATGAGCTATGGTCTCCATTCTTTCTGAACCACCATTGTGCATCTTGGAAGAGGTGGTCCAGCTGGGAGACCTGGCTAATAGATGGGACTTGGGGCCTCAAACATCTGAACTAAATTCCCCTACGATGTAGTAGCATCATTGTGAAGAGACATTTTTGGTTTTCAAACAAAAGTTTTCAATTTTCATTTCCATGGGGGACAGGGATCATTTCCCAATCATTTTATTATAATATACCACCTTATATTACTAGAGGAGGCTGACCAGAAAGGATATCCAGAATCATAGCCACATTTTTCAATTAATATTAATACCATGTAATGCATGTTATAGCACTATACACCGTAATGATTTCTAACTTTTCATTCCAATAATTAAGCCACACAACACCATCAAGAAGTAGGTGAAAACAATTGCATCATTTTACAGATGTTTGAATTCAGCTGAGACAGAGAGAAACAGTAGCCTGAAGTCATATACAGTCAAGGGACCTAATGACAAATCCTCTATACTTTGCTGTTTTCCATAACATAATTCATCCTATTCCCAACTGCTGTTTCATAATTACTCCCCATTAAAGAAACTTTCTCCAAGCTAAAACATCAAAGCACACATTTTCATTCATCTTAACTAGCTAAAAGGGCAAAGATCATTTTAGCCTCTCTGTCTTTGGTGAATGTCTATTACTTGCCCAAAGGAAAAACAGCAATTTATCTCAGGAACATGCTGGTGACATTGTATGGGAAGCTGCCTTACTGAACTTCAGTAAGATTGCTGAATGTTTAGCTTTAGTGCCCTAATGAAATGAGTCCTCTATTCTGGACTGGTGAAAAGCAGGCCTATGAAAACTATTACTAGTAGCTAGTAACTGGTTTGTTACATTATCCAAAATATCTGTCTTTACACATTTCTGTTGTCTTATTTTGGTCATGGCTCAGATATTTTTAAAGACAATGTGCCACTCGAGGGAACAATCAGGTTGGATTTTTTTTCTTGTTTTTGTATTATGTACTTTAATTCAACGTATGTATTTGAAAAGTAATTGTCTTTGCTGTATCTTTGTAAAGGACAAGTACTGTTGTAATTGTTCATGTAGATTATTAACACTCCTTCCATTGTTAAGAGTCTTCTTCAGTATGGAGAAATTATAAAAGCAGGTAATGAAATCAGTTAGTCTTACTATTTGTATTACAATAACACCTACAGGCCCCAAATGAAGCCTTCCATTGCATGAGGTATTCCATACAGCTGCTCCATACGCACAAGTCTCAGAGGGGTAGCCATGTTAAGTTTATCTCATCTGAAGAAGAACTAAGTGGAGGGAAAAAAAGGGGAACTCTCAGAATAAGAAGGGTGAGGGAGAAAAAATATTACCTATCAATTGTAGTCCTGGTGCTAATGAAGCTAATTGAGTGGGCTAGAAGTACCCCATTCTTAGCTTTCAATGTAAATAGGGTGTTGAATGTAAGGGAAGCTGGTTTTATAAGATGTTAAACTGTTCATGTCTTTGTTCAAGCCAAGGGAAATGTTGTCAATTTTGCATATGAAGGTCAATTACACACTCTCTCTCTGTAGTTGGCTTATGAAATTCCTTTGTAGAAGAATGGCAACTTTAAGTCCATTAATGAGTACCCAAGCAGGTTAAAATGTTTCCCTTCAGGTTTCTGTATGTTACCATTTCTAATATATAGTTTGTGTCCATTAATCCTTTGCCGTAGAGATCATCCAGTTTGGCAATATACATGGCAGAGGGGCATTGCTGGAACTTGATGGCATGTGTCACATTAGAAGATGTGCAGTTGTATGAGCCTCTGATGTGGTAGCTTATGTGGTTAGGTCTTGTGATGGTGTTGCTGGCACAGATGTGTGGACAGAGTTGGCAAAGAGGTTTATTTCAGGGGTAGGTTACTGGGTGAGTGTGTCTGAGGTGTGATATGTGGATGCTGTAAAGAATTGGCTTCAGGTTAGGGGATTGACTGTAGGCAAGGATTGGCCTGTCTCCCAAGGCCTGTGAGAGTGAGGGATTGTTTTCCAGGAGAGGTTATAGATTGTCAATGATGTGCTGGAGGGTTTGAGCTGGGGGCTGATGGTGATGACTAGTGGTGTTCTATTATTTTCCTTGTTGGGCCTGTCTTGAAGAAGCAGATTCCTTGGTGTTGGTGGCATAATCAGCACACTGGGGAACAATCCCAAGGGGTCTTCTGTGACTGATTATGAAGTCACATCACAAACCTCATCTACTTTGTTTCTGGGACCAACATGGCTACAACAACACTGCATATCCAAGAAATCACCATGGCCCCACTTTTGTGGTACTTCCTGCAGGTCTGCAAATACAGGAGAATTATGCAACCAACACTTGCAACACTTTTGAGAATAGTACAAAGCTCTGGGGACTACATGCTTCTGATAAAGCTATCAGACCCCAAAAGGTGCTATGTTGGCGTTGTAAGATTTTTTTTTTTCATAAAAAAGCATGAAATTTACAGTATATGGATGAAGAAAGTTGGAAGGTTGATCCCTAACTCCCAAAGATCCTTGGGCAAGTCATTTTTATCCTACAACATATTGCAAAAATTTCCCAAAAAGGCACTGCACTGCACAAAAATATGTGGCATCCTGGGTTACCTACCCATGGTGCACGGCACATATCCCTGGTATGTACATGCAGTACTAATGCAAGCAGCCAAGAATGAAGGGACCCAAGCAATATATAGTCGTTGGTGGCTGTATTCTGAAGTTACGTGGGTTGACAAAAGTTTGCAGAGTCAACATGGTTTTAGGGTTCAAGCATACTTATATTACTTATGTAAAAGTATAAGTACACTGATACAACATTCATAGAATCATAGGGCTGGAAGAGATCCCAGGAGGTCATCAAGTCCAGCCCCCTTCCCAAAGCAGGACCAATCCCAACTAAATCAACCCAGCCAGGGCTTTGTCAAGCCAAGACTTAAACACCTCTAGGGATGGAGATTCCACCACCTCCCTAGGTAACCCATTTCAGTATTTCACCAGCCTCCTAGTGAAATAGTTTTTCCTAATATCCAACCTAGACCTCCCCCAATGCAACTTGAGACCATTGGTCCTCATTTTGCCATCTCTCACTACTGAGAACAGCCTCTCTCTATCCTCTTTGGAACCTCCCTTCAGGAAGTGAAATGTTGCTATCAAATCCCCCCTCACTCTTCGCTTCTGCAGACTAAATAAACCCAAATCCCTCAGCCTTTCCTCGTAGGTCATGTGCTCCAGCCTCCTAATCATTTTCATTGCTCTCCGCTGGACCCTTTCCAATGCGTCCACATCTTTTCTACAATGGGGTCCCAGAATTGGATGCAATACTCCAGATGTGGCCTCACCAGTGCCGAATAAAGGGGAATAATTACTTCTCTAGATCTGCTGGAAATGCTCCTCCTAATGCATCCTAATATGCCATTAGCCTTCTTGGCTACAAGGGCACACGGTTGACTCATATCCAGCTTCTCATCCACAGTAATCCCCAGGTCCTTTTCTGCTGAACTGCTACTTAGCCAGTCGGTCCCCAGCCTGTAACAGTGCCTTGGATTCTTCTGTCCCAAGTGCAGGATTCTGCACTTGTCCTTGCTGAACCTAATCAGATTTCTTTTGGACCAATCCTCCAATTTGTCTAGGTCTCTCTGGACCCTAACTCTACCCTTCAACATATCTACCTCTCCCCTTAGCTCAGTGTCATCTGCCTACTTGCTTAGCGTGCAATCCATCCTCTCAGCCAGGTTATTAATAAAGATGTTGAAAAAACCGGACCTAGAACTGATCCTTGGGGCACCCCGCTTGAAATATACCATCAACCAGACATCGAGCCATTGAGCCCAACAATCTAGCTAACATTCTATCCACCTTGCAGTCCATTTATCCAATCCATACTTCCTTAACTTGCTGGCAAGAATTATGTGGGAGACTATATCAAAAGCTTTGCTAAAGTCCAGGTATATCACATCCACCGACTTCCCCATGTCCACAGAGCCAGTTATCTCGTCATAGAAAGCAATCAGGTTGGTCAGGCATGACTTACCCTTGGTGAATCCATGTTGACTATTCCAGATCACTTTCCTCTCTTACAAGTGCTTCAAAATGGATTCCTTAAGGATCCCCACCATGATTTTTCCAGGGACTGAGGTGAGGCTGACCAATCTGTAGTTCCCTGGATTGTCCTCTTCCCTTTTTTTAAAGATGGGCACTACATTTGCCTTTTTCCTATCATAGTGGAAACTTCAGCCATGGACAGCTTCTTATACTAAAAGGTTCTGCAGCTCACTCCATACGTAGGACTTGTGTCTCCTGTTAACATTAAAGGGTGTTATCTATCATGTTATCATTCATGTTTTGCAGGCCAAAAGTTGATTCTAAAGTATACCACTTTTGATTCCTTCTAGTCTTGCACTTAACGTGGTCCAATGTATGCATGATACTTTGTAGGTCTGTTCCTGTAAAAGGGATTTTAGAAGTGTAATCATTCCAGTACAAGGAAATGCCTGCCTGAAATCATAAGTCAATTTCATGCAACTGAACTTGGATTTCAAAACCAGTCTCCCACACACACAAAATAAACATCCTCCCTCATAGACATAGTTAAATGAGGTTCCCAATTTATACTCAGTGTTACTATGTAGCCCCTGACCCATAGCAGTCTGTGCCGCAACGTGGTGTCTTTGGAAAAGCAGGGAGTCCCCAGGAACTGACAAAACAATGGAACACTTTTATAGTTAGTGTTGTGTTTCTGCTTAGGGTTCCATTGATAATCATAATATTGAATGACACAAGTTAGCTTCGGCTTTACTTGGTAATTTCCAGATTTTGACTTTTTCTCCTGTACTTTTATTATTCTCTACCCCAGTCCCAGTTCTTTCTTTCTTTGTTTTTAATGGGCATCATCAAGCAGCTGCTCTTACTGTGCGGTGCCTAATCACTGCTACTTCTAATTTGCCATGGTCCCACCAGGATTTTCATGTCACCAACACCTATTCCTTATTCTTTAGAGCAGTGACTGAGGAGCACACAACCAGATCCCTCTGTCAGGGACAGAATAAGAATGAATTATGCCCAGATCAGCAAAACTAGCATGGCCCCAGTCATTCTTCCTTCTTCCTAGTGGCAGTGGACTTGGAAAATCCATGGGCCCTTTCAAACAATTTGGAGGATGTGACTAGCTAATAAACATTGGCCTCCATAACTCCAGACATGGATAGCTTCTTATACTAAAAGGCTCTACAGTTCACGCCATACTTAGGGCTTGCTTCTCCTATTAACATTAAAGGGTGTTATCTATTGTGTTTTACCTACCTATCTATCTTAAACTGCAGATATGCTTAAATATATTAAAAGACACGGAATATTTTCTTTTTGTTTGCTTCCTGAATTGAAACTGATTTTTCCCTTTCCAGAATTTGCCAATAATCACAACCCTGCTCTCTTCTCACCTGCAGCTGCATTCTGTTATGCCCTGGGCCAGCTATAGCTCAGGCTACCCACTGTTGTTGTTGTTTTAAAATAAATAATAAAAAACTGATTTTTTTTCCAGACTTCATAACCAAAACCCTAATCAGGCACCATGATTTTTATTTTGGCAGTGGCCTTTTAAGAAAATATGGCAAGCTAGGGAAATGTAGGTTTAACCATGTTAAAAAACTTTGATAAGATGCTTAAAGAACATTACCAAATAGGATACTAAATCTAGCAAACACTACTTCTAATAGACAGGAAATGCAATTAACTAGCTTTCCCTGGAGTAGCAATATAACAGGGCTCCAGCAGGTGTCTGACTATTGTGTTATTAAAATAAAAAAAATCAAGTCAGCTTTTCAGTATAAAAACAAGTGAAAGGCAGAGCAGATGCTGTAATAACCATTAATTTATCTTCACCAACTATATGTGTTATAAAGCTACATCAAGAACCTTGGAAAAACAAATTATTTTTGGCTCGCCTGTGCAATGGTTTAACAAAGCACTAGTATGCTTTTAGCAGAACTAGAATACATAGCTAAACCATTTCTGATCTACCTATCAAAGTTCAGAACATATTTGGCCTATAGTGCTAAAGAGGATCAAAACTGGAACACTTTATATCTCCTGACCCCCCAAATTTTGGATGACCTGAATCTGAACTAACTCTTCTATGGTCTTTTTTGAAACCTTGATAAAGGGAACAGAGCAAAAGACATCAAATGTTCAGGTTACTCAAATTCCATTTTAAACAGGTTTCACAATCCCTTGCTACAAATTCCATTGAAAAGCTGGGCTTGGAGTTTGGCAGAGCCCAGTGGGCACTGGCTTCCAAAAAAGACTGTTCACTATTATTCTGCAAGACTTTTGATACTGACTTAGCAGTACAAACATGAACCTCAAAAGCACTATCTAGGCATGTCCATAAAAATGGATATCTGCTAAAAGTGCAGGTAATATCTTTGTATAGCACGTCTCATTTGAGGATTTTAAAATGCTGCATATGCTAAATAGGCATGTTTCACTGTGGAGCAGTTTAGTGTTTATTTTTTCCCTTGTAGTTAGGTAAACTGAGGCAAAGAGACTGAGTGGTCTTCTCAGTATCATACAATGAGTCAATAGTTGAACTGGGAATCAAAGCTGGGAGTTTGCACTCAAAGTGCCCTTCTCTAACCATTAAATAACTGGTCCTCAGACTTATCCATCTCTTATCCCTTTTTTGACTACCCAAATATTTGTCACCTTGTTTTAGCTTTTATATAAAATAGAGAAAATTCAAGAGGAGTGTGATGGGGCGAACAAGCCCCACACTAAAGGGCTGCGAGTAGCCCAGGCCCAGCTGGCTGAAAGGGCCCCGCCCTTACGGCCCTGCTGGGCATGCTCCTAAGCGGGCCAGTATATAAAGCAAGCAGGGGCCCAGCAGAGGGAGGAGCAGCTAGAGAGTAGGAGGAGCCAGGCTGCAAATCCAGTGTTCCTGCGGCATCTCGGACCCGACTGAAGGCTAGCGTGGGACCCCGGGAGTGAAGCTGACCCCAACCCCGCGGAGTAACGAGCACATCTACCCTGCCAACTCCAGCCCCGGTAAGGACCGCCGCACAGACGGACAGGCTAGGAGAGGGGGGTGCCAGGGTGGTAGGAAGCGGCCCAGGGCAGAGGTTTCCTAACCCCGGCAGTGCGTGGCGGCTGGATTCCCACCAAGCCGGCAGGACCCAGAGTCTCTGCCCACAGGGCCCTGGGCCGGGACCCGGTGGAGAGGGAGGGCCCGGGTCCCCCTACCACCCCTTGCAGCACCTGGGGAGTCACTCGGGCCAGGAGAGGCTTTTTCCCCAGAACTAGGCCTGGGTACTGTATATGCCCTGAGAGCAGGGCCGAGACTTTTGGGACTTTGGGTACTGTATATGCCCTGAGAGCAGGGCCGAGACTTTAGGGATTTTGGGTACCGTAAACACCCTGAAAGAAGGGCCGGGACCAAGACACGGGCCAGTAGAAGGGGGCCGCATCACCCCTGTCAGGGGCGTGCCCCATGACAAGGAGGTGTAAAGCAATAACCTCAGAGATTCCTGGTTTCATGAATCACATATATCAAATTAAAACTTTTACTCACTGCAGTGTGGTAATAGCAAGATAGCTATCTTGGAATTCAATTCTAATGGAGACAAGGCACATTTCTTTTTTTCCCTCACATAACTAATAGAGGTGGTTAGTAGTAATATTTTGATGTTGTGTCCCGATTCTGAGTTTCTGAAAAAAAATCTTGTATTTCAGCCTCCATGTTGAGTGTAATCTTGATTACATTTTTCACTGTCTGTTATACCACCATGTTAGGCTGATCACCATTCTTGTGTTACAAGGGCATGACTGAAGTCTGACCATGTTGTAGCCAGGTTGGTCCCAGGATCTGAGAGAAACAGGGTAGGTGAGGTAACATCTTTTTATTGGACCAACTTTTGTTGGTAGAAATGCAAAGAAGAATGAGCAAGAAAGGAGGACCCCTGATTCGAATGGAGAAGATAGGGTGATTTACTGGTTATCTGAGGTGTTTGTACAGTAACGCGAAAAGCCTGGGCAACAAACAGGAAGAACTGGAGCCCTTGCCCAGTCCAAGAAATATGATTTAATTGGGATAACAGAGACTTGGTGGGATGACTCTCATGACTGGAGCGCTGTCATGGAAGGGTATAGACTGTTCAGGAAGAACAGGCAGGGGAGAAAAGGAGGAGTTGCACTATACATAAGAGAGCACTATGATTGCTTAGAACTCCAGTATATAGAGGGAGAAAAACCTGTTGAGAGTCTATGGGTTAAGTTTAGAAGTGCAAACAACAGCAGTGATGTTGTGGTTGGTGTCTACTACAGGCCACCGAATCAGGTGGATAAGGTAAATGAGGCTTTCTTCGGACAACTGAGAGAAGCTTCCAGATTACAGGCCCTGGTTCTCGTGGGGGACTTTAATCACCCTGACATCTGTTGGGAGACCAATACGGCAGTACACAGGCAATCCAATAAGTTTTTGGAGAATGTTGGGGATAACTTCTTGGTACAAGTGCTGAAGGATCCGACCAGGGGCCATGTGCAGCTTGACCTTCTGATCACAAACTGGGAGGAACTAATAGGGGAAGTAGAGGTGGGTGACAACCTCGGAAGCAGTGATCATGAGATGGTAGATTTCAGGATCCTGATCAAAGGAAGAAAAGAGAGTAGTAGAATACTCACCTTGGACTTTAGAAAAGCATATTTTGACTCCTCAGAGACCTGATGGGCAGAATCCCCTGGGATGCTAACATGAAAGGGAAAGGAGTCCAGGACAGCTGGCAGTATTTTAAAGAAGCCTTATTGAAGACACAGAAAGAAACCATCCCAATGCGTAGCAAGAGAGGCAAACATGGTAGGAGACTGGATTGGCTTACAGGGAAATCCTTAGTGAACTTAAGCACAAAGGAAGCTTACAAAAGTGGAAACTTGGACAAATGACCAGGGAGGGGTTTAAATGTATAGCTCGAGAATGCCGGGGTTATCAGGAAGGCGAAAGCACAATGGAATTGCGACTGGCTAAGGATGTGAAGGATAACAAGAAAGGTTTCTACAGGCATGTTAACAAGAAGAAGGTGATCAGAGAGGTGTGGGCCCCTACTGGATGAAGGAGGTAACCTAGTGACAGATGATGTGGGAAAGCTGAAGTACTCGATGCTTTCTTTGCCTCTATATTCACGGACAAGGTCGGCTCCCGGACTAATGCGCTAAGTGACGCAAGATGGAATGAAGATGGACAGCCCTTGGTGGATAAAAAACAGGTTAGGAACTATTTAGAAAAGCTAAACGTACACAAATCCATGGGTCCGGACTTAATGCATCCGAGGGTACTGAGGAGTTGGCAAATGTCATTGAGGAGCCTTTGGCCATTATCTTTGAAAAGTCGTGGAGATCGGGAGAGATCCCGGATGATTGGAAAAAGGCAAATGTAGTGCCCATCTTCAAAAAAGGGAAGAAGAATGATCCAGGGAACTATAGGCCAGTCAGTCTTACCTCGGTTCCTGGAAAAATCATGGAAGGGATCTTTAAGGAATCCATTTTGAGGCACTTGGAAGAGAGGAAAGTGATCAGGAATAGTCAGCATGGATTCACAAAGGGCATGCCTGACCAATCTGATTAGCTTCTATGATGAGGTAACTGGCTCTGTGGACATGGGTAAGTCAGTGGATGTGATATACCTTGACTTTAGCAATGCTTTTGATACGGTCTCCCACAATATTCTTGCCAGCAAGTTAAGGGAATATGGATTGGATAAATGGACGGTAAGATGGATAGAAAGATGGCTAGAAGGCCAGGACCAGCGGGTAGCAATCAACAGCTCGATGTCAGGATAGAGGTCAGTTTCTAGTGGAGTGCCCCAAGGTTCGGTTCTAGGACCGGTTTTGTTCAATATCTTTATTAATGACCTGGATGAGGATTGCACCCTCAGCAAGTTTGCAGATGATACTAAGATAGGGGAGAGGTAAATATGCATGGGGGCAGAGATAGGGTTCAGAGTGACTTAGACAAATTGGAGGATTGGGCCACAAGAAATCTGATGAGGTTCAACAAGGACAAGTGCAGAGTCCTGCACTTGGGACGGAAGAATCCCAAGCATAGTTACAGGCTGGGGACCAACCAGCTAAGTAGTAATTCTGCAGAAAAGGACCTGGAGGTTACAGTGGATGAGAAGCAGGATATGAGTCAACAGTGTGCCCTTGTAGCCAAGAAGGCTAATGGCATATTAGGGTGCATTAGGAGGAGCATTGCCAGCAGATCCAGAGATGTCATTATTCCCCTTTATTCGGCTCTGGTGAGGCCACATCTGGAGTATTGTGTCCAGTTCTGGGCCCCCACTACAAAAAGGATGTGGACGCATTGGAGAGGGTCCAGCGGAGGGCAACCAAAATGATTACGGGCTGGAGCATATGACCTATGAGGAGAGGCTGAGGAGTTGGGTCTGTTTACTCTGCAGAAGCGAAGAGTGAGGGGGGATTTGATAGCAGCCTTCAACTTCCTGAAGGAGGTTCCAAAGAGGATGGAGAAAGGCTGTTCTCAGTAGTGACAGATGGCAGAACAAGGAGCAATGGTCTCAAGTTGTAGTGGGAGAGGTCCAGGTTGGATATTAGGAAAAACTATTTCACTAGGAGAGTGGTGAAGCACTGGAATGGGTTACCTAGGGAAGTAGTTGAGTGTCCATCCCTAGAGGTGTTTAAGTCTCAGCTTGACAAAGCCCTGGCTGGGTTGATTTAGTTGGGATTGGTCCTGCCTAGAGCAGGGGGCTGGACTTGAAGACCTTCTGAAGTCTCTTCTAGCTCTATGATACTATGATAAAAGACACAAGCTTTTGAGTTCCACATTCTTCTTCTGGTCTGGGGTCCCAGAAAGACTAGAGTGTAAATCAGAATGCCCACAACTGGAGTGTGTAGTTCTGATCAGAGTGTACATAAACTACTGGGGAGAACTGGAGAGTTCAGCACGGGTCACAGGAATTAGGGCAACTACACTGACGGGCCTGCTTTTCAAGGAGGGAGCCAGACAGAGTCAGCACACCAGGAATGTTTCTAAGAGGCCAGACTTGGCGAAGGTGTCTGGATGTTGTTCAGACCCAATAAGATTGGAAACATGCAGACTCCAAAAGTTGGATACATTACAATAGCTCAATAATCATGCACAAGGGTGAACTTAGCTCAGGCTTTAACAGGGGTACAGGGTTGATCTTGACTAGCGACATTAAGGGGGAAAACCTCTTCATAGATTGCAAGGCCAGAAGGGACTATTCTGATAATCTAATCTGATTTATTGCAAATCAAATAGCTATCTGGATGGGGAAAAACTCTACACATTTTTCACTGAAAACCTAGCAGAAAAGAGCTTCCAAAGATAAGGGGGAACAGGAAACTGTGACTAGGGAATGAGTGGAGACTGGTTAAAGAGACTGTAAACCAGTAGAGTAGTGGGAATTAGATTGGGAGAATGGGAGAAAATGTGACAAGGAGCCAGGATTTTGGGGAGAAAGAAAGAACTGGGACCAGTTGTGCAAACATATTAGGAAAAGGCATTGGGGACCCACTGAGATGTTCAAGGAGGCCAGGGAAGGAGACAGGAAATGTCAGTGGAAGGGGCTAAGTGTGGTGCAGGGAAGGAGAGAGATGTATTGGATACAGAGCTAAAAGATGGGAGGAATTCGGACTGGTTAACCAGAGATACTAGGGCAGGATGCAGGAAACTGGATTTAGCAGCCTAGAGTGGGAGTTTCTGCAACAAATTAGGCAGAGGCCAGAAAAACAACTTAATTTACTATATAACCCTAATCAATCTCTACAGCAGCTCCATCTTGAGCAATGAATGAGACAGGTGTCCTATGGAAAAAATAGTCTGTGATCATGTAATTAAAGACTGTTTCATGATGCATGTGCAGAAGAAGGCTAAATTAACGTTGCCTAGACAACCTTAATTCTGGCATTTTCTAACTTTTGAAAGTCTGACTTTGCAACAGGGATGTTCTTTTAACTTTTTTTTTTTGTGTGTTAATGAAAATATAACAGTGTCATTGGACTTTCAATCTGCCACCAAGGATAAGTGCTGCTAAATGTTTTTATATTCATTTTAAAATGTACAGTGATTTTCTATAATTGAAACAACAGCATTTTGTTTCCTTTGCTCCACTAGACTGTAATCAGCATTCCATTTCGCACATCCATGGGTGTAGAACTTAATGCAAATTTAGGCCGGGTACCTATTTAGTTCCTCAGAGAAACCCCACAAAGCAATTACAAAAAATAACATTTTATAGTATTTACTAACAAGGGAGCCATTGTTGTAAAATAAATCAATCAGACAAATGAGAAATGAGAAACAAAATCATGGCAATAAAAACTGTACAGAGAGAAATGTAGTTATCTATTATATATTTGAGAGTGTCTGTATGTCTGTCTGTTCAAGAACTCCTCCTAAACAGTAAGAGCTAGGACCACTGCATTCTGCATACAATTTACTTTTATCATAACTTACAGCAAAGTAAGAGTTTGATTGTGCCAGGAAAATGGGATGTTCTTGGAATGGGATTGTTTCTTATAAAGCCATACAGAAAAGACAGGTGAAAGGGGCTGACTGGGGGCACCTCCCCTCCCTCTGGGACTGCCCATCCCTGAGCTTCCCACCCCCAGGTGCCCTGTAAGGAGAGTGGGGGGTTTGAAGTCACCTCCTTCCCCCAGATTCATATGGGTACATTGCTGGCTGCTCCCCTTCATCAGAGAGTAAGAGGAAAGTGCATTCCTCACTCTGGCTGGGGAGTGCAGGGGGAAGACGAACTTGGACCTCCCCCAGCTGTGCCCACGGGAACTGCTGCGGCCATGGAGAGTCACTTTTCACCTGGCCCCAAGCTGCTGCAGTAAGAGAAGGCTGGGGTAGTCCTCTCTCCCCGGGGTAGTCCTGTCTCCCCAGGACAGCCTGCATACAGAACCCCTCATCTCCACCTCCACCCCAGAGCAATTATTTAAATGAAGCATGTGCATTTTCATTTTATTTTCCAAAAAATAAAAATTAATTGAGTTAAGAACCCAAGCAATGCTGGGTAAATCTTCTAGTCTATAAAATATCTCTCAATGACACTTCAATAATATACTAAGATCATGCTTTTAAGTAATAAAAATATCCTTTGCATAGCAATTTATTTGTGTTGGAAAACTAAAGTTGAGATAATATATTATTAAAAAACTTTAAAATTTTGTGTAGCTAGGTGCACAGAGTAACTCACACACAACGATTTCAAGCTGCTTAAATGTTTGAAACGAATCGTGTGTTTAAAGGTGAGGATAGGTAACATTTTTAGAAGTGCTTAAGTGATGTGGAAACCTATATCTCACTTTCAAAAGGAATTTAGGCTCCTAAAACACTTAATACATTTGAAAATTGTATCTGATGTGCACAAGAACTTGTCTGAACCAAGCGTCCCAAGCGAGCAGTGGCACAGTTCAGCACTTAGGCCCAACCATGTAATGAAGTTAATGAATGGTAAAATGACATCACTGGGAAGCCCAACACTGATGTTCATGGCACAAAGGTCTTACTCCCACTGGAGAGCAGTGGGACTATTCATGTAAGTACTTGCCATTGTGTAAAAGGGCTGCCTAAACCAGGCTGACACTAATTCATTTCATTGATTCACTTCCCAGCATCAAAAGTAACAGGAGCAGGCTTGCAAATATCTTTCCAAGTAGAAACCAAAAGTACAGCCATGTTTGGAGGGTGGAAGTGGACTTAAAATACTTTACAGATATGATAACAAACACAGGTGGCGATGACCAGCTCACATAAAGGGAATTACCCTCATCTTCCTGCACATTGATAGTAGCTCACTGAGCTAATCTCTGAGATGAGACAGCTCTTTTTATCACATTTCAAGGCACTTTACAAAGGGAATTCAGTATCATGTTACAGATGGGGAAACTGAGGCACTGATGTGGGAGGGAGGGAAATGAGTTACCCCAGCTCATCCAGCAGACCAGTGACAGAGCTGGGAATGAGAACTCCAGTCTCCTGTCTGGTGTTAACCACTAAATAATACTGCCGCCTGGTGGATTACATGATTGCTCGATATTAGTCATATATTGGAGATCAGGAATCCTAGCTTCCATTCCTCGCTCTGGGGAAGAAGGGTATGGTTAGTTCTTTGAGACAGAATAATTGAAGCACAGTCAATAATGAAAAGCATTAGGTTTACCATACTGGAGGAGCAACTCCGAAATCTTACCCCAGGTCTCTAAGGGCACATCTACTCAGCAGGGCTAAAGCTGAAATAAGCTACACAACTTGAGATGTGTCAATTGCATAGCTTATGTCAAAATAGCTTATTTTGGGTTTTGGCGCTGTCTATGCCGCAGGACATCTGAGAGAGAGCACTCTTCCTCTGACTTCCCTTACTCCTCATAAAATGAGAGTTACAGGAGTAGGAGTAAGAAGTTTTCCAGCTCGACAGTATGTCGAAATAACTACTTGTAGTGTAGACGTGGACTATGTTGTTTTGGAGTAATGTCAGTTATTCCGAAATAATGCTGCTGTGTAGACGTACCCTAATTCAGTACAGAACTCACAGCCCCAAAACAGTAGGGGTTAAGGGAGTTCTATAAAACATCTTCTGTCTCCTCCCAATCCTGCACTGCCCCACAGTACTTCCTGATCTAATTTACACCATTCTGGGGGCCTGTGTATGATACAACAGCATCCTCCTGCTGTTCTGCAGGGTGCACTGTTGGAATCTCCTCAGTGCTTTGTATGGGACACTCACACATGACTTGCGTGGGAATCCTGAGAGGGCAGCCTTAGAGCTGCCTTCCACAATGCCTGTCCCAGTGGAATCTTCCCCTGTTGGAACTGGGTCTTTGAGAATCCCTCTGTGCCAATTCTGCCCTTTTTACCCAGCATTAAGGGGTCAGAGCAAGGATCAGGATCCCAGGTCTAGATGATACACCCAACTGTGGCTGCAATAACCTAGGTTAGCTTATTTGTAAAACAGGACTAGGATGAGGAAGTGAATGAAAATAAAAAAGCAATCAGTAGTGGAGAAATATAAACTCGGTCTACTGGCTTCCAGTTCATGGAACCTTGTGCAGGAATATTTGGTGAAATAATGTAGTTATCAATTATTATTATTTTATTTTAGTGTATTATATTATATATTATTAATGTAGCCATCCATTATCTTTTCTGGAGTCAGTGCCCTCCAGTGGACGTGTTATATTATTACTGCCAAAGACAGAAAGCTTTTCTTGGCACTTTTCAGTATCTGGAGGAAAAAACCTCAAATCATGAGACAGACTAAATACTTTTTATATATAAGTAGTAGTATATTAATGAGTAGTATATTAATGAGGAGCAACATGGGGAACAATGTTTTAGATTTCTTGTGAAAAGTGTCTGATACAAAGAGACAGTTCAATGTTTCCAAACTTGTAAAATTTACAACTCATTGTAAATTTACAACTCATTTACAACTCAATGGTGTAAAATTTACAACTCATTATTCTCTTTGTATAATTCAATTTTCATCAAACCATCACAAAATCTTGAAATACTATTCAGAGTTTACATTTCACATTCAAAAAAATGGCAAAAATAGAACTTTTTACAAAATAAAGCTTCAAAGCTCACAATAAACTGGACACTTCTGCCTCAACCTTAATTATGCTGTCACAACCAACTTGAGCTGTGTCCTTTAGGGTTTTTTTTACTGGTATGTCATCTAAACTTGCTGTGAGCAGAGATGATGTTGCTGTAAAAATTGCAGCACCCTATTTACACAAGGATTGCAACCATCGGTGTTGCAAGTGAGGGTGGAAAGTGTTAAGAAAATCTCAGGATAGGAACAGCCATTTCTCCAGATCTAAAATGGAAATATCCATCACTGTAAAGTGGTTTGAGTTCCTCCCTTAATAGATGCTAAAAAAGACTGCAAAGTATTATTTATCTTATAGGTGTGAAAAATGTCATTCACAGGCATGACATCCCAATGATGAATTATAAATATATGTGGATTTTTATCAGAAAAAGTAAGCTATTGAGTTTTATAGAGAATACTCACTCTGAATGATTTCTTGTGAAGGAAAAATAATTGACACTTGCAATCTTTAGCTGGTTATAGCTCCTTGGTTAAAAAATAAAAAAATTCTATTAGTTTGTGTTGTTCAGAGGCTTGTTTTATAATACGTACACTATAAATTTCAAGGAAGTACATGAGGCTCGGTAATGTCCTTATCTAGATGACCTGTGCTCCTGTGATTTATTTTGTCACCAGAATTCGTGTAATCTATAGCTGTCGGTCTTTTATTTATCTGTTTATTGGGCTATCAAATACTCCCATTCCATTAACTGCTTGTTCTCCATTAAAAAGCTGCTTAATATATTGATCATCACTCTCGCCCTCCCCTCCTTTCGGCAACTCCCCGCTACCCTCTGTCTCCCAGTAGTAGTACTCCTAGCCTTAGGTCAGGCCTGGCAGGACCATTACCATTTGTGTAGGAATAAAAATGTGCCCTCAACGCCAAGGGGTCTGTTGCCTCTGTTGTAATATCCACAGAGTTCGAGTCAGCAGACATGCTCCTGGCAGTAGGCTGTTTTATAAGCACTTGCTGCCACCAAAGATGAGGTCAGGATTTCTTAAACAGACTTTTCATTATATTTTTCTAGATTGATAGTTAGGATTCAGACTGAATTTCCAGTTGTCAGAGGGGGCAAACGTGCCAAAAAGAGGATCACCCTGTTTCTTCACAGAGGTGCTGGAGAAGCCTGAAATCCTGCAGAGAGAATAGTACACCATCAAAACACCCCACTCTACTCTTCAGTCTAAACTGGCTTCCAGTTCATTTCTAGAGGCAGTTTAAAGGTGTCAGGTTATAACCTCAAACAGGTTAGGTCCTGGTTACATTGGAGGACACCTCAGTCCTACTATTGCACTGCAGTAGTGGAGATTTTCTGAGGTTCTGGGTCAACAAGCTCCTATGATGAGCTGGTAGCAAGGTATTTCCCTCTCTTCCTTCACATGAACAAAACCCAACATTTTAATCAGAATTGGTCAGAAAAATGGAAATGGAAAATATTCTCAATCTGTTACCATTTTTGGTCAGTTTTAGGTGACTGTGTCTCTGTGTGTGAGAGCTTCCATTCTAAATGCCTGAGAGTTTGTACAAAGGTTGTAGGGAGCAAACCGGGCTAAGCCTTCAGTGAACTAAAGGGGTCATCTCAACTAAGTGTTAATGAACATGTCATGCCGCATTAAATCATCATGAATTGTGTGTCATATTTTATAGACAGCTATTTTAGATTTTTTTAATTGATTGTACAGACTTTTATCCCTCCACTGAAAACTTTAGTTGCCCTGAAGTTAGTTACCTATAGGATTAAAAAGGCAAGAAATAACATCTCAAGTATTCAAAATAATTGTACTAGACATGAAAAATTAGACTTAAAATTTCTTCTATATTTAAAACCAGGCAATAGCAAGTACTGTGTATATTTTGGAAATCACCAAAAGGGCATGAAGGCCAGAGGGAGAGGACAAAAATGCAGTTGATGAAGACAATAAAGGTGGTTATTAGAAACTGCTCAGAGATTTAGAATGTTAGTAGTCATGGAGGACTAATGGGAAGAGGACAGGTAAGTGATAAAAGGGTGCATGTTAAGTTGCTTTTAACATAAGCTTTTAACTGCATAATGTGTGTAGTGTGTATGTATGCGCACACAAAAAGGACAGAGGCAGCTATGAATCATTTAAAACATGACTTTTTTTTTACTAACACATTTCAGTCTCAGCTTTGTTTTTTTGGCTACACTCTGTCATGGTTGCTAGTGTTTGTACAGCTGCCTTCTATCCTCCTGATCTGCTGAATAAGGGCCTGATTATTTTCAAACAACTTTTGCAATTATCCTTGAAGAAGGAAATTGCTACTATGTACAGTACATCTGTGATTATAACTGTTCCTTTTTTATACTATTACCATGTGGGCTTTAATCTGGCAAGCTTTAGTAGCTTAATGTTTCATGAACACCCTCTATATGCTCTGAAGAACAAAGAACAAATTTCAAAAAGCAATTGGACAATCCCAGCATGTTTAGCTCTTACCCTGTTTAAAGGTCTCTCTCTCCCTCTCTCATAAATGTTCTGGTGTTTTCTTTTAACTGTACATTGGCGCATAATAGCCTCAAATATAAAAATTGTTTTTTTCCGTGGACTCTATTTTTCCCCTAATTCTTTTCCATTTGGCAAATAATGGGTTTATATAGAAAAAGGCCAACCACCAAATTTAGATCTGGATTCAGGTACTGAATACTTTGGAGGTACATGGTATTTAAATACAAATTTGAGAGGTGGGACCCATTTTGACTAAAAAATAGATGGCACAAGGCAGAAAAAGAAATATGTACTGCAGTGTCTTTTAGTAGGAAAACAAACCATTACTGCAAACAATTTTTAGAAAAAATGCATAGGAAATGTGTAAAGGTGTATCTCTCTTTCAATAAAGCATTCGGACAAAGAGCTGTTAGGTAAGCATCCTTTGTTTGAACCTGCCCCACCCCTCTCATTTGGGAATCTAAACAATACAATTGAAGGTAATTAGCATCGCACATAAGGAGAGGTAAGGCATTGCTGCATATTTTGAGTATTAAAACAGTGCCATATAATTGCAGGTTTTACCCATCAGAGGCTATCATAATAGCCTACCTTCATGGAATGAAGTGCCTTTCAACAAGCTTCTCAAAGTGTTTAACATTAATTAAGCCCCATAGAACCTGTGGAAGACACTGGTTTTACAGATGGACAAATGCACATACTGATTGCTTAACAGATTGGCTGAAGGCCATACAGTTTGTCAGTGTCAGAACTATGGGTTCTGACTCCCAGTACCACACTAAAACTGGATCATATCCCCTCCTTTTTAAAAGGGGGTAGAATTATAAAATAAAATTGTTTTATACATGGGAGGTGTGCAAAAAGGCATCTTTTCTGCAGCTGGTTAGATAGATGAGGATTAGATAGAAGGTGGAAAGTAAAACTTGATCCAACACTAATGATGATGGGCAAGGAAATGGATACCTTAATCTTCCTTTTAGATTAGAATTTATAATTTATGAAAGTGGTTATTAGTGAAAAATGTTTGTGTACCCATAAATGGACACATTTAGCATAAAGACCCTTTAAAGTGGGGAATGAATTAACAGTCAGTCACTTTTACCAGTGCTTGTTTATATCTCCATTGCTTGTGGCTTGCCCACTTGAGTTCTGAGGTGGAGAGATCTTCACTCTCCCTTGAATGCATTCTTGAATGGGAGACCTCATAGTGAGTCATGGTGATGCAGTACTGTATGTGTCATTCCTCATTCTGGATCAGTATGGAATACTACAGCATAGTGATAGAGATGCAGCCGTGTTAGCCTGGTGAGAGGAAACAGGCTACTTCAGGTACATCTCCCTGGTAAGATAAAGATCAGAGGTCCTGATTATCTGGGGCCATTCAAAAAATTTCCAGAGACACTTTTCTGAGATGTAGGATCATTAAGCATCATGTCCTGCAACAACCCAGTTTAGGTAACTTTATTCTGTTTACCTACATTCCTTGTAATGGAGTTTATAAACCCCGTACTAACCATAGGCAGAAGGGAGAGCAGAGTCTCCCCGCCATATAGGCAACCAAGTTGACCACACTCCAGCACGGCAGTCACGGAGAGATGGACCCACAGCTGGAACCAATAAAGGAAACAAGCCCAGCTAGTAAGGAAGGAGAACAGAGGGAAAGGCAGCAGGGTCTTGGAAAATGGAGGGTAACAGCTCAATGCCAGACTTCCTGGAAGAAATTGAAAAGGAAGCAAGGGAAGACTGCATGGCTTAGTGTTTAAGGGCTAATGGATTCATTTCAGATTCAGTTGATAAGACTGGGCTAATTTAAGATGATTAGAGAGGAATCAGTAAAAAGCTGGGACCTGTAGAGAGACTGCTCCAAGAACAACTGATACTACCCTCACCATTTAGTCCCTTTTTCTTGTCCTAATATGCTTGGTATCTAAGTGACAACTGTATGTCACTGTAGAGGAGTCTGTATTTCAGTGATGGATAAAATGATGCATGTGTATAGTGGGTTTATCAGTTTCTAAGGTGCTCTGGGATCTTTTTGGAACACTTAAAATGTAAGAGACAATTACTATTTGAATGTCAACTGTTACTCTTCTTAAATTTTAAATGTGTGCTCTTCTTTGCTTTCATCATGTGAAAGATATGTTTTGAGCAGGATGGTTGACTGGGAGCATACTTAACTTGATGGAGGAAGAGGGTTGCAAGCTTTAATTAATGGCAAATTACCTTAAATCTTATACTTCTTATACTGCATTCTCATAGTTATGTGAAGAACGCTGACTAGTGATACTGATCTGAGGTTTTGATCGTTATTTGAGATGTAAATGAAAGAGTTACTTTAAATACCACCTCATTCTTCTCTAATACTTGCAGAGGTAATATTTTTATATATGTGTTATGAAGCTGTGGTTGTCATATTAATATTTTCAAAACAATTCTCCCTAACATCCACCTGAAAATAATGAAATTTCACATGCCATCTCATCAAACAACACCTTTTTTCTAGGAAGTTTTGAAAACAGTAGAAAAGTAGTTTTAAAGCGTTTTTTGAGGGGTTGGGCTTACTTTGTTTTTAATTCCCCTCTTGTTCACTTAGGGTATGTCTACACTGCACGGCTATTTCGAAATAAGCTGTTCCAGAATAGTTATTCCAAAATAGCATATTTCAAAATAGCATGTCTACACTGCAGGGAAGCCTCAAAATTAGTCCAAGGCAGGCTTTCCTAATGTAGATGTGCTATCTCGATTTAGAGCCGCAGGAGGCACTGAGAGGAATAACTTAGAATGGCCCTGATGAGGGGCTATTTCGAAATAGCAGCAGTGGAGCATCTACACACACCTTATTTCGAAATAGCTATTTTGGAATAGGCATCGTTCCTTGTAGAATGAGATTTACAGATTTCAGAAAAAAAGTCTGTTATTTCAAAATTATTTCAAAATAACAGAATGGCTGTGTAGACGCTCACATTATTTCGAAATAACTCTAGTTATCTCGAAGTAATGGTGCAGTGTAGACGCACCCTAATTGTGCAGGAAAAAATGGTTGCTTCATCAGAGTACAGAAAATGGTGTGGTCTAGAAACACCAGTTTTGTTTGGTCCTCTGCATTGGGACATATAGTGGGGTAGGGAGTTCAGTTACTGAAATGAGTGATATAATAGACTAGAAAAGAGGCACAGGAAACTAAAGGAAGCATAGAGAAAGCCAGTCTTTTAGCCATCCTAAAACTTCCTGTGACATACATTACAGAATTAATAAAGTTTTCAGTGTGGATGAAATCATTCCTTTATTATCTGTTTCCACCTAGCCTCTCTCATCTTTTATAGTTTTGCAGAAGAAGAAATGGATCTCACCTTCCTTTCTATGGACCTTAACCACCACTCAAATTTCAACTTTTGATGCTCTGTTTAAAAAACAGCAGGAAATTCCCCAACAAAGCATTTGGTTAAGAGAGATAAGATTAAAAGTGTTTTTCAGAGGAGTCCTGCTAATATGTAAAATATTCCTTTCCTTATAAAAAAATTTCTATTCGTTTTTTCAAAAAAATAAAAGAACAATGAAGAGATGTATTCAATTCCCTCCTTCCTCATGGTCTATTGCCTCATGAAATCTTACCTTTGTAGTTCAAACATGTGCAAGTTTTATGGAAAGATCAAAATAACATGTGATTAGGAGATCATAATTTCTTATATAACACTAACATGCATTATAATATTATTCTCTCCCAAAAAACTGACACAAAGTATATAACAGATAAAATTCTCCAATTACCAAGTTAATATGCTTATATGCAATGTGTTTCAGAATACAGATCAGTTGTTCCAATTCTATTCATAAAATTATTCTACTCGATCATCACATCACACTGTGAGAATTTAGATTGACTTAACATAACCTTAGAGGGTTAGTCTGTAACTTTAAAAACAAGTAGTCCTGTAACACCAACAAAAATATATAGAATCATGAACTTTTGTGGATAAAACACACTTCATCAGATGAGTTTTACCCACAAAAGCTCATGATTCTATGTATTTTGTTAGTCTCTAAGGGCACGTCTAAACTGCAGGGCAAAAGTCGAATTATGATACATAACTTCAGATACATCAATCGTATAGCTTCAGTCAAAATAGCTTAATTTGGCTTTTGGCGCTGTCTACACAGCAGAAAGTTAAAGGAAGAACACTCTTCCTTTGACTTCCCTTACTCCTCATGAAATGAGGGTTACCGGAGTCGGAGTAAGAAGTCCTCCATCTCGACATTATTTCGAAATAATTGCTTGCTATGTAGATGCGCACTTTGTTATTTTGAAATAACGTCAGTTATTCTGAAATAATGCTGATATGTAGACATACCCTAAGGTGCCATAGGACTACTTGTTTTCAGCATAACTTTATTATTGTTTACTATTTCTATAGTATTTAGTATAGTATTAGTATAATGCTTGTCATGGACCCTGACTCTAACACACTGTTTCTTTTGAAATCTATGCTACATACTTACTAATGAATATATAAAGTCAATAGTACATATCAAGCAGCACATATGTATTCCAAAGTAAATCAAGGGGCTGTGTTAAAATTGAGGAGGCAGTATAAGCCAGATTGTGAAAATAAGTGAAAAAGGGACTTATGATATAGTAAACTGATTGGTCACCATAATTGTTCACTTTGTTGAATTTTGTTAAAAATTTTTTTTAAAAAATAGCATTTCTTTTGAGTGTTCACTGGACTTTAATGGAACATGCTTTCAGCGTGAACAGATTTTTAAACTATACTTTGTTATTTGGGAAATCTGAGTCAGATTTTTCAAGAGATAGGTGCAAGAAAACAATATGTACTTTGTAACATGATAAAATGTAAATTATACATCTAAGAACAAAAAATGTACTTACAGGATGGGGTACTCTATCCTGGAATGCAGCAATTCTGAAAAATATTTGGGGATCATGGTGCATAATCAACTGTACATGCATTCCCAATGCAAAGTGGTGGCCAAAAGGGCTACTGTGATCTTTGGATGTATACCCGGGGGAATTTTGAGCAGGAATAGAGAGATTATTTTATCGCTGTACTTAGTGCTGGTGCAACTGCTGCAACAATACTATGTCCCATTCTGGTGTCCACAGTTCCAGAAAGATGCTGATAATCTGGGGGAGGGATCAGAGAAGAGCTATGAGAATGATTAAAGGATTAGAAAACACGCCTTATCGTAATAGACTCAAGGAACTCAATCTATTTATCTTAACAAAGACAATACATTTCATTTCAGTCTATAAGCGCCTACGGGAGGAACAAATATTTAATAATGGGCCCTTCAATCTAGCAGAGAAATGTATAACATGCTCCAATGGCTGAAAGTTGAAGCTACACTAATTTAGACAGGAAATAAGGCCTACATTTTTAAGAGTGAGAATAATTAACCCTTGGAACAATTTGCTGGTTGTGGATTCTCCATCACTGAGAATTTTTAAATCATGCTCGATGTTTTTCTAAAAGATATATTCTAGGAATTATTATTGTCGTCCTTTCTGGCCTTGAAATCTATGACTTTGCAAAAGTCCCCTGCAAATGGTCACTCCCATTGGGAATGCTTTCCATAAGTGACTAAATGAAAGTGGGATTCTTTCTACTATTGAAGATATACGTTTTCCCATATGAAAAAAACTTTCAGCTGAACCTTTTGAGGGGAGCGGAGTTCTGTTGAACTCTGGCCCTCAATACATTCATATAAACCTGTGCAGTATGAGGATACTGACATTTGATATGTCTGGATCAGATGCAGTATGGCAAATACAAATGTTCCAGCAAGTATGCTGAGTAATGGAGCACAGCAGCAAGTTAAGATAGTCTTCTGTCAGTCCCATAATTGGAGCTTGCTGCTGGGGCTACTACATTCCACTGCATGTTTAATGAAAGACTGTGTAGACTAGCGAACAAAATATACCTTAAATTACAAAGGTAGTTGTGACCGGGTCCCCCCCTCTCGATCTGGTCCGGGGTGCGGTCAACCGTTTTTCAAACCAGTTAATTTGTCCTTTCGCATCGAATCCTGCAACCTTCACCTTTCCCTCGGTTAGGGGGAAGGAAGGGGGGCCTGGGCCCGCCCTCACTCACGGGCCCCAGCCCAGGGCCCTAAGGACTGAGACTGCACTCGAGTCTCGGTCCGGCTGGCGGGTGTGCCCCTAAACACGCCAGCCCACGGGCTGTTTCACCGCCCTGCCCTGGGCTGCTTCCTTCCTCCCCGACCTTGCCTCGGGTGTCTGTACCCACGGGGTCGGACCCCTTCCTGGGGAGACTGTCCCGAGTGTGTCCGGGTCGCTCCCCTCCTCCGGGAAGCCCTGGTCCTCTCTGCGTCTCTCCTTCCTCCCCTTCTCCGGTGTCTGGAGGGCTTTTAAAGCTCCCGCCAACCCGGGAGGGGTTTACGCGCCCGGCCCCCCTGGCGCGTCCTCCTGCCTTCCCTTACCGGCGGGGCTGAGGCTGACCCAGCTGCGCCGCGGCGTCCCTCCAGCTGAGCCGCGGCCCCGAGGCTGACTCATCTGCGCCGCGGCACACCCCAGCTGAGCCGCGGCGCTAATCAGCTGAGCCGCGGCACTGCCCAGCTGAGCCGTGGCCCCAGAACAACCGGCGCACCGCCGGTATATGCCCCACTGTCCCTTGGCGAGGGCGCAGAGTCCCGGGTGTCAGGTGCGGGGTCTCGGCACCCCGTCACAGTAGTGTATTCACATTCATGGTCATAGATGAAGTTAGGTTTCTTTTTCTTCCTCTTCTAAACTAAATTGACAAAACAACAGAAAATTAAAGGTAACTATAAATAGGGAATGGGGAATAGGGAATGGAGTAGATGGCTTTAAGGCCACATCTACACTTGGAGCTGGGTTTGGGGGTGTGATTCCCAGCTCGAGTGGGCATACCTCTGCTAGTTCTCATCAAACTAGTGCACTGAAAATAATAGTACAGCCATGGTAGCACAGGCAGAAGAAAGTCAAGAGTGGGTGAGTGAAGTTCTGTGGCCTGCAATGTGCAGGAAGTTGGACATGATGGTCCCTTCCGACCTTAAGGGCTATGAATGGCAACATAGGCAAGCCACCCCAAGTACAAACCTGCCTAGATTCTTGGGGACCTGGATGGAGTGGCTAAGCTTTGCCACTGCTGCCTGGCTGCACTGTTTCTCAAAAGAGTTTGGGGCGTTTTTTTGGGGGGGGGTTGCCTCAACTTGTATTAATTCAAGAATAATTCTGCAGTTATAGGGTCAAATTCTGATCCCAGTTATTGTTATAAA
Source organism: Rafetus swinhoei (assembly GCA_019425775.1). NCBI lineage: Eukaryota > Metazoa > Chordata > Testudines > Trionychidae > Rafetus > Rafetus swinhoei. The sequence goes on from CM033424.1 coordinate 164,395,995, forward strand.
TTCAAACTCAACTGAGTTGTGCTTGATTTAAACACATAACTGAGATCAGAATATAGTCCAAGAGCTCGGTGCTGTAGAAACTAGCATGAAAATACTTTGGGAGAGTTAGTAGTATCCTTCTGATCATCTTTGGCAGACACATTTTCATCTGTAGAACACTAATAAAATTCCAAATTTAGTCTCACTTTTCATTCCTCTTTGGATACCACTCACACTGATGAGAAGGCACTGCAGAAATGAATAGTAAGCAGAAACTGCCCCTCATTTGTCTTCACTCAAATGTTACCATGGTCCAAACAACTTCAGTAGCGAGAGATGAATAAATCCTGATTATCATTTATTCTGTCAGAAACAGTGGTGGTATGAATGACTCTGTCCAAAATAATCAGAATATTGGATCTAAGCCAAAGCAAAGGAAAGAGCAACACATTGTTTATGGATTTTAAAAATTACGTTGCTTCTGTGAGAGAAGCTGGTGTGTGGAGAGGAAAGGAGAAGATATGCTAAATACCATCATTTGAGAAGACCAATTGCTGCAAGAGCAGATTTGGGAGTATATGTATCTTTAAATTGTAAACAGTAATAAATTGATGTCTCTGTATTTTATTTTCACACATGTGTGAAATTAAACAATGTGGGTTTTTTTCTCCATTTGGGCCATAGGACGCCGCTATTCATTCCCTCGCTGACTCTGGTAAAAGTGTCTACTACAGATGAGTTGTTCTTATCACTTTGCCTAGGCAATGGTTACAGCATGGACAATTATTAAATAGTTTAATCCATGCTTTATTTTAGTCATATTTCCACCCACTCCCCAACTCCAAGTCTAGCCTACATTCTCTCAATTTGTAGCCACGGTATCTGGTATCCACATTGGTGTTGCAGCTGCATAGACAAGGAACCTCCGATTCTACAGCACAAAGTGCCAGTTGTCGTAGCCTTTTCCTCCCACACTTGCACAAAGAATGAAATCATCTTTCAAATGCTTTCAGCCTCTGCTGGATAGATGAAAGTAGCTGTTTCAAATTCCAGCCCCGTGAATGCAGATATAGATCGACTGGTGTCACTGAAGTTGCACATGGGCGGTGGATGAAGGCCCAGCTGGGGAAGGCAAGCCCCAGACCCGCCCCTTCTGCATGAGGCCACATCCTTTCTGCAACCTCCCACCCTGTGGAACCAAGCCCAGCCCACTCCCCAAGTTACTGCCCCTTAACCCACTTAGTATCTGCCTTCCAGCAGGTGGCATGACCTCACCCTTCCCAGGTGACCAGAGCACCTGGTGCAGCCACGCAGCAGCCTGATCCTTCCTGGCCAGATGGAGAGCCGGGCTGCTGTGCTGTGGCCCCTGCACTCCTGGGCGACCGGCAGAGAGCATAAGTACTTTTGAGAAGGCAGTACCTTATCTTGCCTATGCTACCCACCGTTCATGAAGTTACATTAGATTCCACTGGGGCTTATCTGGGCATATTCAATTTTTTCATCATTTAAATTATTTACAATATGTTATATGTGTATATTAAAATCCCCTCTGTTTTTATAGGGGGCAGGCTCCATATGCCTTTATTGGAGAGGGAGGCAGGAAGTCATTCTGTTCCCACATCCTCGTGTGCAAAGGAGTTTTAGCACCCTGAATCCGCCTGAGATCCATGGAACCTCAGAAAGTTGTCAGAGGTCAGAGCCCTTTGCACAGAGGCTGTATCCCACATTGCCCTCTCTGAGCTCCCCATCATCACCAGGCTTCTTGTGCAGGCTTCTTCTGTACTGCTGTCCTGGGCAGGGCTTAGGGTGAAAGTGATTCAGTGTCTTCTTCCCCTCCCAACTGCAACTCCCTGACTTGATAGTCTTCTCTCTGGTCAAGGAGCTGTGAGGTAAAATGGTTAAGTCCCCATCTCACATGAGCAGGAGATGGGCCTTCTGAAGCATGGAGCCCTGGGTGACTATGTAGCTCAATAGTTTTCAATTTATTTGTGGTTATGCTCTTTCCTGCTGAATGGTACCTTTTACAGAGCTAATACCTGCCTTACATAGGGCTGCATAAATTGACTCACTTTTGAGCAAAGGGAAGAGAGGCAGGTTGGAGCAATCATGTTATAACAAACTGGACAACCTTTTTTGGCTGTATGAGGAGGACTGTCACCAAAAAGAGTGCTTTGTCCTCAACATTTTGCCCTTGTTGGTGCTGTCTGTTGTGGATCCTTTGTACCCCTGAGTTCACTATGTTTGCACTTGCTGCAATTATTGCTCTCTCCTTCATGAACTTCTTGCAGGTCAAGCTGGCTGATCATTGACCTTTACAAAGAGACCACTATAGCATTCTTCTGTAATGGCACTACACGGTACATTTTACAAAGCGCTCTTGCAATGCTCTGAGCAACGACTGTAGAATAAAAGGGAAATACATCATTTAACACTGCCTATGCCATTGACATGCAGCTCTAGTTTTACACTTTTCATCTGTTTCTCTAGGTTAATTCCTGCATCTTAGCTTGTCCCGGTTATATCTCCTTCTTGGCGTCTTATCCTCATCTTCCCCTTACCATGACTAAAGCTTTTCATTTTCACCTTCCCCTCTGTCACTGACAGCTCCACCATCCTCTGTCTTTGAAGTCTCTAATGTAAATATTCAACCTCTCCCTCTTTGACCATTCATCCATGTTTAGGGTTGCCAGGTGTCCGGTATTGAACCAGATAGTTTGGTATTTTCGCCTCTGTTGGGTAAAAAAATTCAGAAAATACCGGACACCTAAAATGTCCAGTACTTTCTGATTTTTTCCCGGCCAGGAGGCAAAAATCCCGGGCTGTCTGGCTCAATATGGAGGCAGCCTAGCAACCCCTGCTGTCAGGCCTGGTGCAGGGAGGCAAGATGGCGGACGGCTGCCGGCAACCTGTAGGGCCAAAAAGCCTCACCATGCATTTCTTAAAAGGGACCTTGCTGTTTTGGTTTGGTTTGGGTTTTTTTTGTTTGTTTGTTTGGTTTTTTTTTTGCTAAACAACTCTTGGGGGTTTTTTTGTTCGGTATTTTTTCTGAAACCATCTGGCAACCCTATCCATGTTGTGTCAAACTCTTGCTCCTACTTCCTCATAATATTTTAAGATTCATTTTTTTCTCTTCAGCCAGTCAGCCAAACTTTCATTTGTACTATTTTGCCACCTTGATTACGATAACGGCCACCATGTTGTCTCTAGTCTCGCTAACATCCTTGTCATCCTGCTCCACGACATAGCAACTAAGTTCATCATAATTGCTGGTTGCTCTAACCACATCTTCGAATCCCTTCTCTGCACCAAGCTCAAGCTTTTTTGGTTCCACCTTCATGGCCATTCACAAATCTGCCCATCCCTAGGTGTCCACCTCTTATCACATGGCTCAACCAATAGTCTTCTTGTCTTGCCAACATCCTGTGTCTTTTTCTGTGATGCCCCTTATAAATAGAACTTGCCTCCTCAACTGATTTGTAAGGAAAAGATTACAAATCTTTTGTGGTTGTGTCTTCTCTATCCTTCCTGGACCACTTGTATTTTTAATAATGTACTGTATTGTTGCTATATTTCTACAACATCTACGATAATGGAGACCTGACCATAAATAGAGACATGGGTAGGATGGGAAATGTAGTCATATATACTAGAAGTGACTTCTCCCAGATCACAAAGGAGGTCAGTGGCAGAGCTGGGAATAGAATGCAGGACTCCTGACTCACAATTTAGTACCCTAAAAAGAGAAGGTGGATGAGGGCATATGTCTTATTGGACCAATGTCTCTTGATATGAGAGAGAAGCTTTCCAGCCACATCGAGTTCTTATTCAGGACTGATACAATCTAATGCTATCCCCTATACCAAGGCTACTCAACTTTGGAAGTCCCAGGGGCCACAATGATACTCTCAGCACATGCCAAGAGCCACAACTTAAGTGTGATTGTATATACATTGAAATATATATGCAAATATATGCAAATAGCTTCTTTCACACTGACAGGTATAAATACAAAGATTAAGGCAAGGCTACACAACGCACAGGCCCCAGTTAACTCAGGTCTGCTGATATTAATAAAATGCAATATTTACCCAATTTCCACCCACTATGACAGCACTTTTAATGTGCAATGACAGTCCAGGAATTTAACTACTAAAACGCATTATACTGATTACTTTTTTGTTTTGGCTTCTATGCGTGGGCCATGCATTGAACACCACATAAACCCAGACTGCACCGTGGGCCACAAACAAACGGAGCCACGTGTTGAGTAGCCCTGCCCTATACTAAGCTTCTTGAAATTTTTTAAAAATAACTTACCAGTTATACCAAGAAATATCATATATTACTTGTTTCTGTTTATAGCTTTTTGCAAAGGGACTACTTATATGTTCACTTTTGAATGACAAGATACTGTAAGTCAGACAGTTGATTAGATGCTGAGGGAAAATGCTAACCTTCCATAACAAGTATGCATTTAAATATATAGACTCCCATTAGAGAATCATAGACTCTAGAGAAGGGGAAATACATATTGCTACTCTTGTCTACTCCCTTCCACTGTTGGGTTGTTCACTACACTCTACTCAATAGTGCTTTGTCTAGCCCAGTTTCAAATGAATCAAGTGATATAGGAGGCTAGGTCTGTGCTCTAGTCAGGTAACTAACCAATTAGGAAAAGGCTGAAATGTGTGCCCATTCAACACCAATAGATTGTTACATTATGTTTTCTGAATGGGTAGTTGAGAGTGAACTTTTGATGTCTCTACTGGATTTTTTGCCAGAGTTGAGAACTGTTGTGGTTACTCAGTGAGGCACAGAGAGAATCCTTTAAGTTAAAGACACAAGTGTGTTTCTGGATTAGATACGTTTTGAAAAGCTCAAAAGCATATAACCATCAGGGAAAAGGATGGGACAGACAACCTAACAGTAGCTTCCTTTCATATTTAATTTCTTTCAATCTGAGATTCTTTTGTTTTGCTCTCAAATCCTAGTGCATGATTGTTCAAGAAAAATCCACATTCAATTAAAATTGCCCTACACTCCCTCTCCTCTGCCTCAGAATTACCTTTTTAATTATTCTGTTGTATCCAATTCCTGTACTGAGGGCATGCAAATCTGTTTCATTAATGATGCAGCTGGCAAAAACAAAAATATAATTTAAAAAATGCAGCATTGTGTGCACTTTTGAACAACTCCTTAACATGCATTTTTAAGGCAGTTTTCAACTTTAACCAAAGCTTCCTTTTGCTTAGCATGCTAACTAGGTGAAAATGACACAAGTGGCTCATGGGGATAATGTGTTATTTTAAGTAACTGAAATATTATACAGGGCTCAGGAATCATTTTTCATTATTGTACCTTATTCCTCTGGGTAGGTCACTTTGTTTGCACTACAGTTTTTTAGGGATAAATCAGTCTAGTGTCTATCTTTTTTTGATAAATTAAAGATTAAGCAAGCAGTCATAAAAATGAAGATGAGTTGAATCAAAATGTCCTAGCTCATTTAATTTATAGTTTCTGAACCTAATTTACAATAATGCTATGCAATAGTCAAATCAAGATGTTAATTGAAATACAATCAGTAAGTCCTTCTGGCAATCTTGCACACATGCAAAATGATTTCTAGAATCCCACACTTCCAATAGCTTTAAAATAACGTATGTAACAGGATGGCTTGCCCCTTAATGGTTGGAAGACTGAAGCTAACCAACTCTGATTACAGAATAGCAGCTGGGAGCAATGAGGGAGACTACATTAATAAAGAACAACCAGGTGGAGAACGCTTAGGGATGGCTAGGAGTGAGTAAGAGCTAGTAGACACTAGTTCTGAGACTCCTGCCAGGGTAGGGCCTGGGAGTGGCCTGCCAAAGCAGGAAAGGCCCTAGGCAAGAAGGCTTGGGTGAAGAAAGAGAAAACTTTATTTGTGTGGCCTTTTGGGTGGGCTTGAGCATTTTTTTAAATGTTTAGTTTAATGAAGCACAACTTGAGAGGAGTTTGGAATGGAGGCTGCCTGCCCAGTACATACTCCTTTAGCCTAGCAATCACTTATTAGTTAGACAACAAGCTTTTAGGTGTTTAGTATCTACTTTGGGAAACAATGACACACATGAACCCATCACAGTAATGGGACAGGGAATGATTTCAGCATCCTCAAATTGTTTTGCAATTTGAACATCCTCAAATTGTTTCACAAATCAACTAGAAGGAAGAAGTGAAACAGAATAAACTGAATGATAATTGGGAATTATTTAAGACTACTTTACTAGAGGCCCCAAATGCTTCAATCCTTTCATCAAGAAAGGATGTATGGCTTAAAACACAACTTGCTTAAAAAGGAAAGTGAAGGCAGCTATTTAAAAAATTGAAGAAAGGGGAAGTTGACAGTAATTAAAAATATCAGAAGGTAGGAGTTGTAGGACATTGATAAGGGAAGCAAAGGTACACAAAGAGAAGTGTATGAGCAGCATACAAACAAAGAGAATCCTAAAAACTGGTCCTTTACTACATGGAAATTTTAGAATTATCAGTAACAATGCAGTAACTAGCGTTATTTCAAAATAACTTAGTCCACATCTACACAGCAGGCAGTTATTTCAAAATAATGTTGAAATACTATCAAACTGGAGGACTTTTTACTCTGACTCCTGTAACCCTCATTGTACAAGGAGTAAGGGAAGTTGGAGGAAGAGTGCTCTATTTCGAAATAAGTGTTCTGTAGATGCTCCCAATTTTGAAATAAGCTATTTCAAAATAAGATACGCCATTGACATAAATCAATTTGTATAGCTTATTTCAAGTTCAGCCCTGCTGGGTAGATGCACCCTTACAGTGATAAATTCAAGTAGATTAATCCATTTATTTTAACGAAGAGGAGGTTAAGGGATCACTTGAGTACAATGTACATGTGGAACAGAAATGTGAGAATGAGCTCCTGCACTGTCTGGAGCGGAAACAAATTTTCAAAGGTATTTAGGTTCCTAGATGCAGATAGTAAGATTAGGAAAAGTCTCTTGGGAATTAGACATGTTTGAAAATCCCACAAAGCACCTATCTATAATTTAGGCTTCAAAATACCTTTCAAAATTTGGCCCTAGTTCTTTAGTAAATAGCTAATCTCTGATTCTTAAGAGAAAAGAAATATTCACTAGAAAGTTACTTGTAACAAATTGTGTGTTTTCCCTTTGTCCCACCCCTTGTAACAGTTTACTTTGTGGGTTCATTCAATTTAAAATTTCCTTCCAGGAATGTTTAATTCTAGTTAGACTAGATCAAGGTGGCTTGAACAGAGATGCATTTTTTCCTTTTTACTTTAGACATAGGCAATACACTTTGTATTTATCTAGCATATCCTTGCATTTTACATCCCATACATATTCTCTGTTATAGCATTTAAGGGCAGAGTGAGGTGTCAGGTAACACAGCTGATGTTGATATTTCAAATTTGAGGAGCATAGCACTTTAAAATTCATCTCATTAAAGATAATGGAGTGATCCATTGGTAGGACTTGAGCTGCAAACCCAGAGGTGACAGGCTATTTCTTGAACAATTTACTGAGTGTCTCATTCCCCCTTCCCTAACCATGGGCATTGTAAGTTCATTCTATTAACCTTAATAGGTTTGTTCTCAAAGTGCTTTACTGTGAAGATTTAAATGTGAACGCTTTCATAGGTCAGCCTGCAGCTAACTTAAGCAGCTAAACTAAAAGTATAAGCGATCTATTCATCTCTAAGCATAGCTGTATATATGTACCTTGCCTGTAGGTGTTACCTATGGGGATACCTATAAATGTAAACCAGGAAGTGGTGTGACAGCCAGAATGCATTGTGGGTTTTTATTGCTAAATGTTATAGATCAGTAATTTCTCCTTGTCCTCAAATCTGTAAATGTCCATGGAAATCCTCTGCAGCTAATCAGTGCTGCTCCTTGCTCTAGCTCTGTGATTCTTAACCTGAGGGGTAATTTGGCATATTTCAGGATCTAATGAGCTGGTCAGCTACATACACTTCTGATAAATAAAGGAATATCAGCAAAGAAAAATATGTATGTATTATATTATTAAATTGAACTAACGCAAAGTAAAGGTAAAATCAGTAAATTGTTTAATTTTCTTTATTCAACAATATTTTATTATTGTTCTTTTTGAGGTGATGTAGTATGAGTCATGCAGTAACAGTGTGCATTGCAGCACAACTTGATCTGACTTGCAGAGACATGTTCAGTCCTGTTACCACTCAGCTCCTATAAAACCACTGGCAAACCCAATAAAAGATCATTTTCGGTTCAGCCTTGGTAATGAAATCTCTCTATATATATAAAAAATGTTTTCCTGCGAGACAACACAGTGACATCATCACATCACTCTGTGTTCCGCCGCTCACCTCCGCCCTCAGGCGCGTGGCCTCCCCCTCCTTTCCCCTAGGCCAGGCCTGGCCGCAGTGTGTTTTCTGGGGGTAGCGTCTGTCATTCTGGAATCCCGGGTCTGCTCCCCTTGATCAGTTCCCCCTGCCACCTGTGGTGGAGCGGTCCCTGGGGGCAGGGCTCCAGGATTTCGGTTGATGGCAGCAGTGTCACTGCGTCTTGTTACCTACTTGTGGCCTCCTCCCTCTCCCACGCCAGGAACACCCTCCCTGCCTGCAGGAAAGAGGGTCATGTGCTACTGGAAGTAACAGAGGATGGTCTGACTCTGGGGATTGCTCCCCAGATTCTCTGCTGTAGGCATTGAGCCACTCCTCTTCCTCACCCTCCCCTCCTTCAGGGCATAAGAGGGATAGTTCCCAGCAGTTGGGGGTGGCATGTCCTAAGCCACAGGGCTGCCACCGTGGCCCGCCAGCAGCTCAGCTACCCGGCCTCCTCCTTCACCCCTCCCTGGTGCTCCAGGGAGCTGGAAACCGTACACCTTCGCCAGTGCTCAGCCCCCTAATAATAGCTAATAATTTAAATGCAGTTGTTACTTGAGGTAAGTCAATCTTTATTAATCATTAATTAAATTTTGGATTAATTAATTCACTTTCTGACTTTTCTCTTTTAGAGTGTAAAAGAGAAAAGTAAATATTTTTTATTTAGTCTTTGTGTAATATATGTTAATGAGGTTATTACCTTTTTCAATATAAAATTACAAATAAGTGTAACACTATAATTTATGATTTTACATTAAATTTAAATGATGGGAATTTAATTAGAGATTTACAATGCAATACACATTTTAGTGTACTATGATGTAATTTACAATCTGGTGAATAATCATATTTGTTTTTCAAATTATAACCAGTAATAAATTGTTTTTTAAAATTTATTTTCAAGATTTCTAATTTTAGATTTTTAATTTCAGTCATGGCTTCAACAAAGAAACGGTCATATAAAGAAGCATTTTTACAGTGGGGATTTACTAGCATTATTGACAGTTCAGTTGAAAAGCCTCAATCCTCTTGTTTGGATTCAATTGGTTAGTTTGTGAAAACAAATGAAGCTGTTCTTGAAGCATCCTATCGTATTGTTCTCCAAATTGCTGAATGTAAAAATCTTCATACAATTGGAGAGAATCTCATCAAACCATGTCTGTTTGAAAAACTGAGGCTTGTTCTTGGGGAGCAACATGCAAAAAAGGTGGATCAGGTATCACTTTCAAACTGCACTGTGGAAGGGCACATTTCTCAGATGAGCGAAGACATTTTGGATCAAGTAGTTGCAGAGATGAAAGCTTGTCCCTACTTTGCACTTCAGTTGGATGAATCAACAGATGTTGCCTTCTATGAACAATTACTCATGTACACTCAGTACATAAAAGGTGACACTGTGAAGGAGGAATTCTTATTCTCTGAATTACTGACCACAACTGCAAATGGAGAAGATGTGTTCAGAACATTGCAGAATTTCTTCATTGACAAAAGAAGAAAAGGGATACAATGGACAAAATTAGTTGGTATGTGCACTGATGGACCGCCGTCAATGATGGGAACTCATTCTGGGTTTAAGGCTCACATACGGCAGGTCACCCTTCATGCCACATTCACCCACCGTGTGCTTCATAGCTATGCTTTGGCTGTGAAGACATTTCCACCAGACCTTAGCGAAGTGTTCTGTGCAGTTGTTAAAAATGTTAATCACATTCGAGGTAGCGCCACAAATTCCAGAATGTAAAGTATTATGTGAAGAGATTGGAGCTGAATTTAGTGCACTTCTGTTTCATACAGAAGTTCGCTGGTCATTGTGTGGAAAAGTCTTAAACTGACTGTTGCAACTAAGAGAAGAAATATCATTGTTCTTTGAAAGAGAAAGATCTGCCAAAGAGCAAGAATTGTTTGGGGAAATAATGGACCATGCATTAATTTTAAAATTTGCATACTGTGACGGGGCCCCGCAACCCCACACTGGAGCCCCCGCGGTAAGCGCCCTGTTCGGGCGGTGGGGAGAAAAACACCGGCATTGCACTGGGTGCACGGAGGCCGCTGATCAGCTGGCAGCCTCCGGCGCGGCGGCTGAGGCACAGCACAGACACCGCGGGAGGGACTGGGCGGTCCCAATGACGTCAGCACGACGTCCCGCCTGGTGCCGGAAGCGGCAGGAGATTTAAACACCGCCCCGGCCCCGGGGCAGGGGGAAAGGAGAAACACCGGGCCGTGGAAACCCCCTGGGAGCAAGGGGGATACGGAACCGGCGTGGACGGCAGAGAGGACGAGCGGAACGCCAGTGAAGCAACGGGAGGTCCGAACCCCACCCGGACGGATAAGAGGCCGAGCCGCAGGAGGCCAGGTAGGCCGGTGACGGGGAGATCCCAAACCAGTGGGGAAAGAACGAGAGGAAGTAGCCCAGGGCAGGGCCGTGTATAGCCCGGGGACTGGCAGGTTTCGGCAGGAGGCCCCCGCAAGCCAGACCTGGACCGAAAACCGGTCCGCGTCTTTAGGGCCCTGGGCTGGGGCCTGAGAGTGAGGGTGGATCCGGGCCCCCCTCTCCCCTCTCACCCCTGGAGGAGCGAAAGCCCCGAGAGGGAGAGAGTGGACGAACAATCCCGACCTCAGACCACCTCGTCGGGGTGCAAGAGAGGGTCTTGCGCTACGGAGGTAGTCCGTAGACTGACTGTAGAAGTCCCTGAACAGATAAACTGTTGAAGTGGCGCAGGGAGTGTGGCATGGTGAGCGGGACAAGGGGTGCGATAATAGGTGTCGAACCGCAACGCCTACGCTCAATCACACTGACCGGCCATCCAGTCCCCCGGAAGGGGGGAATCCAGACAATTGTGGACACTGCTGGAGGGCAGTATCCCGAAAAGGATCTTTCCACCTGTCATCTGAGCCAATTCCCCAGGACCGACGGCTGGTGGCGCTGTGGGACGAGTGAAACTCGTTACACATACCTTGCAGATGTTTTTACTGAAATTAATCAGCTAAACCTCCCACTACAAGGAAATATGGTGAATATTCTCACAGGTCAAAACAAGGTTTCTAGTTTCCTCAGTAAGTTCCAGCTTTACCGACACAGGGTTGAAGCTGTTGATGTATCCATGTGGTTAGAATTGACACCTCTGCTTGAGGCAACCAAACAGAAATGTTCATTTGCTGATGATGTTATAAGACGCTTACTGTCAGTAACAGAATGCATCAGCAGATACTCTCCAGCTATAGAACAGCATCACATGAATGCATGGATTGTGAGACCATTTACAGTGGAAGAAAAAGTAATCAAAGGCAAGGATATCAAGACGAAAGCAGAGTTCCTTCATCAGTTAAAAGATAACACATTGAAATCAGATTTACAGGATTCTGATCCAGCAACTTTTTGGTGAAAAGCTGATTTAAAATACCTGATTCTCTTTGACAGAGCTCTCAAACTTCTAATTCCATTTGCCACTATGTATTGCTGTGAGGTCGGCTTTTCTACAATGGTCAACATTAAAACGAAGGCAAGGAATAGATGGGATCTTAGTCATGACTTCAGATGTGCATTAGCTGTGACAAAACCTCATATCTAAGCTAGTCAAGCAGAAGCAGTAACAACCTTCACACTGAGAAATTCTTCTGAGAAATGCTATTCGTGAGGTTATATTCATTTTCTGAATAACGAACCTAAGATATAATAAGTTTAAAATACAATAGGTGTTCAATTGTGTTCAACATAATGTAAAACAAAACGAAATGTAATAAAAATGATTAATTGTAATTTTCTTTTCCATTTAAAAAAGGAGAAGGGGTAATTTTGGTTTATTGGTTAAGCTTAAGGGTAACAGTGCCAAAGAGGTTGAGAACCAGTGCTCTAGCTGAAGAGAATACTAGTGAGAGACATACACTTTTCTCAACTCAAGTTCCCAGTAGATATACATGAGGGTTTGAGCCCCCTGTAACACTTGTAGCACTTGTTTGCTTGGTACCTAAACTCAAGACCAGCAAGCATGCTAGTCAAAACAGATTTGGGCTCAAAGAGGATGTAGCAATAGTTCTGATTGTACTAATGGATGACCCAGTGGCAGTGGAGAAGGGCCAAGCAAAATTATTCATGCTGCTGAATCTCTGACCTGCAGTATCACTTTTTACAAAATCTAGCAAGAAGAGACAAGGGAACAAGCAGAGGATGCTGATCGCTTTTGTCTAACAGATTTCCCTAGAGTGGCTCCTCCTCCACCAAAGTTACCACTTTGCATTGTTCCTTGCAGAGACCTACATTTCCTCTACTTTTCACTGCATCCACGAAGCCTTTGTTCAACTCAGACCACACGATAGGCATAAATGTCAGCCATGGGGATATCCAGCTTTGTCATCTTTTAGGCAGACACATCCAGTATTGTTGCACACACATCTCAGAGTCCAGAAGCACAAGCTGCTCATGCTAAATCCAACCACAAAGAAAATGCTTTTAATTCTAAGATGAAAGCACTTAAAATCTCACTTTGTTCACTAACCTTGCCATCAACAGCATTGACTCCTATCATTGACCGAGTACACAGGGTTTCAATTGTGGTATCTTGACTCCTGAATGCTGAGATGATGGCAGCAATAATTGTCTTCTATGGGTCGAGGATCAGGAAACTGTGATACATGCCGCCTTCTTTGCTAAGTTTAGTTGATGCAGCTTGTTTTACCACTTGGCTGCATGCACTACATCTCATTCAGAATGCTGCACCACTTATTCTGGATGGGACAGACATGCATCACAGCAGGCCTTTGTGCACATTTCAAATTGTTTACAGGCTTAATTCAAGTGCCTGGTATTGACTTACCAAAGATTTGCTCTTCATCTACTAGCCAGTGAGAGCACTATATTTGCCATGTAGAGAGCCATTATCAAGGCTTGAGGTGAAGCTATCAAGAACAGCGAGGAGAGATATTTGTGGGTGAAAACTCCTAGACCTGTGATACTTAGGTCGAGGCTACTGTGCTGCAAGTGATTTTTTTAATGTGGTTCCTTGCAACACACAAAATTAAAACACCATGACATTTAATTATTAACCAGTCTACGTTATTAGCCAATCAGGATGCTTTTACTGTGTTATTAACCAATTGTAGTTGATAAAATAATACTTGGTCAGCCATTTTGCTGTGAGAATTATATATATATATATATATATATATATATATAAAACAACAAAAGATCTGGTAGCACTTTTGTTGTTTTTTAAATTTATCCTGTACAGACTAACTTAGCTATCCTGAAGCTTATGTATATATATAGTAAATGAAACAATCAAGTCACACAATTGTGACTTTTTTGGGTAATGTTGATAGCTGATTTAGTTCTTGAATTGAGTATCATAGTCCTAGACTATGGAATATATTGCCACAAGAAATTAGACTAAGTCAAAGAAAGGTGTTAAGAGGAAAGTGCAGAACAATTCTTTACATTGGCCTTTCTGCACCGAGACAATTTTTCTCAGACAAAATTTTAGACACTCCAAAAATCAAAAGAATACTTTCATTTAACAGCAGTAGGCAGAACAGAGTGCAGAATTCTCATTTGCAGCATCTCTGTGGAATATTCTTATATCTTAATTCATGTGCCTAAATACCACAGTGAACGGGGCAACTCATAAATTCTTATCTAGATAACTAGCTTGCCTAAAACCACAGAAAATCTACTGACCAGCAACAGGAATAGAATCCAGAACTGCCTCAGTGATCACCATATACCACTTTCCACGCTTACTCAATAACACTAGGTCTAGACTACATCCCTCTGTCAGCAGAGGATGTAAATGAGGCACTTTGAAAGTGAAAATGAAGCGGGGATTTAAATATCCTGCGCATCATTTGCATAATCGCGTCATGGCGCTCTTTCCAACAAGCACCATTTCAAAAGTAAAACTGCGGTCTAGACATGGTTATTTTGAAAATGGCAGGCTTTTTCGAAAGATCCTGTAGTAAAACTGTGGTCTAGATGCGGTTCTTTCGAAAACAGCAGGCTTTTTCAAAAGATCCTATACTCGGAGTACAGGATCTTTCGAGAAAAAGCCTGCTGTTTTCGAAAGAACTGCGTCTAGACTGCGGTTTTACTTTTGAAATGGCTCTTGTTCGAAAGAGCACCATGACGTGATTATGCAAATGAAGCACGGGATATTTAAATCCCTGCTTCATTTTCACTTTCGAAGTGCAAATGCCGACAGAGGGATGTAGTCTAGACACAGAGTATGAGATTATCTTCAACACTTAGCCAAACAGTTGATTGTAGTGATTTTTTCCCATTTGGCCTGCAAGGGCTTGACAGCCTGACAGTCCAACATTGGAACAGACTTGTAATAGAAGGTCTACCTCTGAGCTGCCTCCACCCCTCAGCTGGTGGAATTTTATCCCAGATTTTACAAGCCACCTGGAAAATGGTATTTACCCGTGCACCCTATGACATTCCCATGACATGTCCAAAAGAGTATAAGATGCTGTCTGTGGACAATGGCTCCAGTAGGTTTTGTGAAAAAGCACGATAGTACTAAAAGCTACACTACCTGTCTATAAGAACATCATCCTCTTCTTTCAGATAGTTGTCTTGACAGATCTTTACCCCCAGACAGGAGTGGCCCGAGGCGGGCTGCGGCAGCTGGCGCCCTAGGCAGAACGTGCGATTGGCACCCCTGCCTGCAGGGCCGTGAATGGACTGACGTCATCATCGGGTGCCCTGGGCGTCCCATGTTGTCATCATTGGGCACCCTGGGCGCCTCGTTGAAGGTGGCGCCCTAGGCGGCGGCCGAGTCCACCTATAGTCACAGGCCGCCCCTGCCCCCAGAATATTATTACTGATTGTTTTAAGGGTTGACTACACTATAGGTTATGTCACTATAACTTATGATGCCCAGGGGTGTGCATAAGCCATCCCCTGAGCAACATGAGCTACACTGACCTAAGCACTGGTGTGAACAGCATTAGGACAGCAGGAGAGCTGCTCCCACTGATATAACTACTGCCTCTGGTGGAGGTGGTTGATGGGAGAGCTCTCTCCTGTCAGCATAGCCAGATATGTTACAAGAGCACAACTGCATCGGTGCAGCTGCATTGCTGTAGTGCAGGGGTGCCCAACCAGTTAGGGCTTATCTAGACTACGGGTAACAGTTGAAAGAAGATATGCAAATTCCACGGGAATTTTGACCGTTCCCCATAGTCTAGAGATGAGCTCTTAGAGACGAAGACCCAGAATAGCTGTGGATACAGTGCGAAGAGCCATGTATTATATATATTTATTTTTATATATATATAGGTGGATATAGTACACAAAATGTAGTGTTAAAAATAACATTACAGCACATTTCAGACAAAACCAATAAAAAAGTATCCAGTCACTTAAAAAATTCATGGCCAGTCCATAGATCTTCAGAGAACTTTACAAGGAACAAACATCAAATTAAAAAAAAACAACCTTTAAAAATACAGTAATATTCTCACATTAAAAAAAAAGCATCCCCACCATGTATTTTAAATTTAACACTACTATCCTATTATGTCCTGTGAGTTTTTAAAATTAAACTGAACTGAGAAGTAACTTAGCACAATTTGAAGTGCCTGTTTCACTCCAGCTTGTTGATCTCTGCTATGGTGTGACAGGGTGACGGGGGCTGAAGGGATAAGCCTGTTCGGCCACCGCCACTTGCGTAGGCAGAGGGATTCCCCCGGCAGACACGCCGGAGGGCCGAGGAGCGCATGCGCCAGCATCCTGGGAAGAGCGCCAGCTTTGAAAAGGAGGACACCTGTCCTTGGGGAGGAAGGGAGCATGGCAGCAGCAAGCTCTGGAGAGGCAGGCGAGCAGGGTCCCGAAGAGCAACGAGACCCCAAGCGGCCGAGACCAGGGAGGCGCCAGGCAGCAGGGTGGAAAGAGGTGACCGGAGTGACCAGACGGAGCACAGCCAGAGGCAAGGAAGGAGCCCAGGACGGGGCCAAGGACAGCCCGTGGGCCGGTGAGTTGCGGCGTTGCCCCCACGGCCGAACAGGACGTCATTTATGCCTGTTCTTAGGGTCCTGGGCTGGGACCTGGAGAGAGGGAGGGTCTAGGTCCCCCTTCCCTCTCGGCAGTTGCGGGGACTCCGATAACAATAATGAGTGCTAAGACTGGACTGAGAGACACTTGCATGAGGAGGGAGTTACAAAGACTGGGGAGTCGACCCCTAACATATGGTTTCCTTATTTTTTTTACTTGTGAAGATAATGCCTTTTTATAGTTCAAAAAATTCAGGTCTGTCCCAGACTGCAAATACAAGAGGTTCAAAAACAATAGGGAGACTCATATCTCAGAATAATTGCTTCAACCTGGCAAACAATAGCCTTTGAATTTTCTTTAAAGAAACACAGTGTAAACCAGGTACATGCTGATTTTTTTTTGCCCTGGAATTTAAATATGACATCTGTGTTGGCTGCCTTATTCTGCATCCATGAAGACTTTGAGTTTAAGGTGCTTCAGCCCCCCCGCTCTACCCAATTCCCCTCCTCTCCCCAGAGCCAGGCACCCCCAGTTTCCCCGCTCTAACCCAATGCCCTCCCCCTGTAACCCAATGCCTTCTCCTCCCCCAGAGCCAGACACCCCCATTCTCCCTCCCTCCCCCTCCCCAGAGCTCAGCACCCCAGCCTCCTTCTCTCCCTCAGAGCTAGCCCCCACTCTAACGTAATGCCTGGGTCCTGGACCCACCGCCGCTGCCACTCGCTTCTCCCTCCAGATGCTGGGGTGCGTGTGCAGAACAGCCGGCCGTGAGCAGTCCAGGCATGCGGCTCAGAACTACCAAGAGCCATATTTCTTTAAGGAAAGAGCCACATGTGGCTTGGCCACCCCTGCTGTAGTGCTTCTAGTATATCCTACCTCTCAGTAAATGGCTTTCCCCAATACTTATGCAGTTAATTAATAAGACTTCCCTTTATCAATAAGCATTTATATAGAACTGTTGTATGCTTTTAAAGAGTGGGGTGAGCTTTGTTAACTCCATTTCACGGAGTGGTTAAGTGACTTGCTGAAGTCATAGAATGATTCAGTGGCAGAACATGGAACAGAATTCGTGTCTTCTGGCTCAGGTGATACCCAGTGGTCACAGAATTGTGCTCCACTTCTTATTCCTGTGATCTCAAATAATCGAAGATTTATCTCTGGTGAGCAAGCCACCACTGCAGGAACTGATTGTACTTAACTTTTTAAAATCTGCACAAAAGGTTCTCTCTTCTAAGGCAACTCAGAATGACTTTTGAAGTTGGCTCCAATGCAGTTCTAGGAATTGCACTTGAAAGCTGTTATCCAATTTTTGGCTGGCTGAGATTGATTGCGGGTCTTTCTTTCCTGAATTATTGTACCTCTCAAAATGGTGTTTCAGGGAGTTGTGGGGAACTGAAATGGTTGACACAGGAGAGTTGCACAGATGTAATATCTATAATAAAGCATTCCATTCATCTACTGATGGCTGCACTTTTTGAATTATAAAGCATGTAGGGATGTTCAGACAATCAAACAGCTGAGCTGGCTAAACGTTCCTAACCAGATCATTCTGCATAAAGACACTGGAATGAACTGTTCCCAGGCTGCTCCATTTTAACTATGGGATTATTTTAGAGGAAGAGAAGGGGAAAATATGCTTCACTTTTACTTTCAGATTGACAGCCCTGAAGACTGAATTTCTCTACCAAACAGGACTAACACAGGCAGCATCAGTGCAAATTTCTTCGTACAAGCCAACCAGCATGAAGGACCTCTGGGGCTGATATAAATTTCTATGTAAATAGAAACGCCTAGCTAATCATCCTGCAGCTCTTCCTGCTTGATTGGTTTTAGTAACACTAAAGTGCAGTGTTACTGATGCAGCAACTGCATTCTGTGTTAATTGCCCAACTGGTAATTTTCATAAACAAAATTAGTCCATCCAAAGTCTTATGTCTCAAAAATTAAACATACTTCTTATGTAAAAAAACCCCAGTGTCTCTATGTAAATGCCAACTCATTAAACCTGTGCAAAACTAAGTGAAGGGAAAATGTTTTGAGTCCATGGCCTGAATTGACTGGTTATCAGAGACATTTTAAAGGGTCCGTGAATTTTCCCATAATGTTTTCCACCAATTACTGATGAATTTCCTTTATCCAGTATTAATTCTCTTGTCTAATTTATTTTCTTACACAGGCTACAGCTTTCCAAGATTTACCCCTTTAAACTAAACCAAAGGAAAGAAAAAACTTCCAGATCTCTACTTTTTAGGCACCCAACCACAAACTGCACTCTTGAGCAGTCTCAGACAATCTCTCGGGATGGCCTCTCACTGGCTTTCCAAAGTAATGGGAGCAAGGACAAATACACTAGAAAAACCCTTTTAACTTTGATAGCCAGGTAGGAAAGGGGAAAGAAATCTTGCCAAATCTTCTATGCTAACCAGGGATGTATTGGTTCAGTACTTAGTGGAGGACCTCCTTCAGGCGGTGGAATGTGGTGCTGATAGTCATTAAGTGGAGCTCTTACTTTGGAATATTAAAGTGGTATTCCAGCATAGTGTTAAGGTGTAGGATGCTGCTGGAGAGGCTTGGTTTTTCAGAGCTAGTGCAAAAGCAGTGGTCTGGCTGCTTGTTGTCATTAAAGGTCTCATGGCACTTTCCACCAGAGTCTGGGTGTTAGCCCCTGATGGAATTACCCATTTTGCCTAAATAAAATTTCCTTTGCAGTGTTGAGCTGCACACTGTCCTGAACTGTGTGAGACTGGTGCTGTTCTGTGCTAGATAGCTGTCAGGTTTCACCAGAGTGGAGTTGGCATTTTGCTATTGAGTGAAGTGATTCCTTTACGGTTAACTCTTAAAGCACTTTTAAGTATGTGTTGGATAAAGAGGTGCCCATATGTAAGATGGTCATTTTTTTCAAAAAGCCCATCAGTCAGCAAGAAGAAAGATCAGATAGCATGAATCCTTACCTCCCTTACAGCAGAACATGCATACAAAGTGTGTTTCCTTACACATTCTTGCACATGCCAAAGGGATTTAAAGGTCCCTTTGTCAGCCCCCTCACTCATGGTTAATTTCCCTCTGTAACACGTTTGATGTGATAAATCTTGCATTACATTACACGGAAGTTTGAGTTACAATTACTTTGTTATAACAGTGGCTAGCAGGCACTGCTATATCCAGACTTTACAGGGGACGTCTACATTGCATCTGGGATCAAGCCTTCCAGGTGGCACCACAAACTTGAGGTAGGAGAGCTCATGCTATGGTGTTAAAAGGAACTTAGGGTATGTCTAGACTACATGGCTCTGTCGATGGAGTCATGTAGATGAGTTTACTAGACATAGGAAAATGAAGCGGCGATTTAAATAATGGCGCTTCATTCCATCATCAAATAGCCGCCCGTGCTGTGCCCGATCAGCTGTTTGGCGGCTTTGGCGGGCAGTCTGGGCGTGCCGCGGTCGACAAGGGAAGCCTTTGTCGACCGCCCGGTAAACCTCATTTCACTAGGCATGCCGGAAGCGATCGACAAAGGCTTCCCCTTGTCATTTTGCGGCTATCGAACTGCCTGCTGTGCCGCCAAACAGCTTGATCGGCACATTTGCACAACCGGCCGTTGATAAATGGCGGCGATTATTTAAATCGCTTCTTTCTATGTCTAATAAACTCATCTACATGGCTCCGTCGGCGAAGAACCATATCTGGGTATACCATATGTATATGTTGTTGTACTTTCTGAGCACTCTACTGCCAGCCCCACAACCATAAGTTTATGGGCCATCGTGCGGAGGTTCACTTCTGGATGTAGTGCAGATATATCCACAGGAACAGAAAAAGGACTCAGTGAAGGAGGGAAAGTGAAGAAGGAGTGAAAGTAGAAGAGGTAAAGGGACATAAATGAAGAGTAAAACTTGAGAGGGGTACCAGGACAGGAGAGAAACAGCAGCAGCAAAGTAGTGAAAGGGGGATAGAAAGAACAAACAAGATAGACTCCAAAAAGCGCACTATTTGAAACCAGCACCTCACATCACCTGCACCAAGGCCGTCCCTACTGATACACAAAATATGCAGCTGCATATAGCACCAAATTGCCCCAAATGTTGTGGTGCCCTAGGCAGCTGCGTACTGTGTTTCAGCAGTGTCGGCAGCTCCCTCCCCCGGCCGGCACCCTGCAGGCTGGGCCCAGCTGCTGCTCACCAGGTGGCTGCAAGCAGTGGGGGCCTGCTGGCTGGAGGACTCAGGAGGCGCAGCTGGCAGATGAGTTCCCATGCCTGAAGGATGCTCCAGAGAGGGAGGACAATGCCCACCCCACTCTGACCCAGTTGCAGCCCAGCTCCCAGGGGAGAGGGGTTTTCCCAGGGTTGGGTGCCTCCTTTCTGCTCCAGTGTCTCTGCTAAGTGGCCCCCAATTTTGTCTCTTCTTTCTAAGAGGGGAGTGGGGCTCACAACAGTGCATTGCAAGGTGGAACAGCACCCTGGGGGCCCAGCTGCCTGCGAGAACTTTGTTGGAGCTGGAAACTGAGGGTGTGGGCTGGAGGCTCAGCCTGTCAGGACCTGGCCCAGATAGGGAAAGCTGATGCTGTGCTGCTGGAGCTGCCATGGGTGTGCAGCTGCTCAGAGTGGGTGGGAACAGGAGGTGGTGGACTACACAGCCACTGCCAGCTCCTCCTGAATCCTCCAGCTCACAGGCTTGCGCTGCTCACCTCAGGTGAGCTTCCCTGCCCTGCTGCTACAGCTCGGGGCCTGCCACCTACACCTTCTGCCCCTGAACCCCCACTCTTATGTGGGTGGCCCCCTGCGGAGCAGTCACATCTCCCTTCCCCTTGTTTGGAGGGTGCAGGTGCTCAGGCTTCATAATGCACCAAAACTAGTAGGGATGTCCCTGAGTTGGACTGGTTAGCTGGTGAGGACAAGCAGAAATCTGTTCCCAGAAAGGCTGATTCAGATGTTAGTGAAGCAGAAGCAGGACTGAATCACTTTGCCCCATAATTGGGAAAACTATCAGCAATCCTGAATAAAAAAAAGACAATGAAAATGTCAAATAAGAGGATGAGAATAGAGGCGCCTCAGATGCTTAGTGGTAGCAGCATATGAATTCTCCTGCTACCTGAGCCAGGTATGTTGTGGAAGCAGCTTGCTCAGCCTCTGCTGGGGGAGGAATGGACATACCTGTGTAACTTAAAATGTTTTCTTTACCCTAAGCCTGATGTTGATGTGCTCCAAAGTCCTGTCTAGATCCGATCCTTTGATTGAAATACAGAATGTCAAGAGTGGGAAGACAATTTTGAAATAGGCAGGTAATTTGACTCTGAGGGCTGTCATGGGGATGGCTGTGCTTGCATGTATAGTGTAAAGTAAGTCTGTCACCATTTTTAATAACTTTCATTGAGATGAAGTCTGGAAGCATTTAATTTTTCCCCATTTCTTCAAGATAATAATACTCCCAACACCATTGCCCTGAATTTCTTGCTAACTTTGAAGAGTACAATTGTGTGAAGATTTTAATCTTTATGCTTAACATCTCTGCAAACTGCTGCAGCGCACACCTGAAAGCAGGGTTGTCCCTGCATATGTGCAGGACCTGGGACAACCCCACCCTGCCTCTTCCCACCCCTGCTCTGTCCCCACTCCACCTCTTCTCTCAAGTCCCTCCCATGAATGATGTGGCCCAGGGGTCTAGTGGGGAGCCTGGCACTGGCAGCAGGAGTCGGGCCCATCCCCACAATCACTGGCAGTGACAGGAAATGGAGCGACCTGGCCACAGCCCACTCCGCTCTTCTGGCTCTTAGCTGCATGACTTCACTTCCCGCTGCCAGTGAGTGAGAGGGGGCAAAGCCACCTTTTCCCACAAACCCCTTCTCCTGAGCACCATGACAGGGAGCAGAGCAGGCTGGATCTGGGTTGGTCTGCTTCTCACCACTGGTGAATGCAAGGCAGGGCACTATCCCTGTTGCCTGCACCAGGTCACCTGCTGGTCCCCCAGACCTCACTGGGCCCCCTGGTCTCTCCCCAAGTACAGGGCCGAGGGTCGTTGCCCTGAACCATCCAATGGATGTGACAGTTCTGTCTGTTTTTAACTCCATCATTTTTAACTGAATCAGTTCGGAGACAATGTTACGTCTACTTAGCTGAGAAAAACCTGCACCTAGCTTGTGCCACCTGACTCAGGCTCACAGGACGTGGGATAAGGTCAGGACTGTTTCACTGCTGTGTAGACTTCTGGAGGGAGGGTCCTATATCCCAGATTCCAGTCTGAGCTGGATCCATGTTGCCTAACCTAAAGTCACTGGAGTCTGCGAATGGGGTCCTCTGTCAGAGGCATTGTGTTTGTGATCATGCTTCAGGTCTATATGTTATGCCGTACTGGTTGCATCCCAACGGAGAGCTTGATCCCTCTAAAGAACCAAGATATTGTTTCTTTTATATTGGGCATACTAGCTCCGTTATCCTTCGGATTAACTGGAAACCTCTCTTCATTTAATTTGCCTTTCTCTTCCCACTGCAAATCCATGGATACAGCCCTTCCTCTTCTCTGACATGACCCTCTGACATGACCTCCTGAACCAACACAATACAGAATTTGCATGGAAGAGAAGGTGACATGTTAAATCCTGGAGCAAGGTGTTTCAATTGAATGGGTTTGCAGGAGCCCCAGTTTGCAGGTTGCTTTTATTTCCTAGAAAAACAGAGACAGTTGAAGCAAACTTGAAAATAGCAACTGCCATCTGAATCCTTGAGCCATGTTCCTTTGCTGCCCTCTACTGCAGGGCTCAGTATAATTCCTCTAAATTGTCTGAGGGGGGAAAAAAAGAGAGAGAGAGAAAGAGAGAGCAATTTTGTATTTCCTCCGAGAGACTGCTAGTCAAAGCAGGTCTTGAAACTAGGGATGTAAAATCCTGTTTAATTAGTTAACTGGGTACTACTTAAACAGGATCCTGCAAGCAGAGGCCCGGGCCAGGCTGGAGCGGCTCCCCGCCCGCAGCACGGCAGGTCCATGCAGGCTTAAGCAGCCCTCTACCTGCATTGGGTGGGGGCTGCTCTAGCTTGACTGGGCCACCAGTTAACTGCTGACATCCCTACTTGAAACCCAGGAAAACACACCGAAAACTTTAAAATAAGGGGGGGGGGGGAGGCGGAGGGATCTTGAGAAGTAACTGAGTCAGAAAACAAGAAAAAAATGAGTAGTCCTGTGGCATCTTAGAGACTAACAAAAACATATATAATATCATGAGCTTTCGTGGGCACAACCCACTTCTTCAGATGAGCTGGAGTAGAATACACTATATATACTTTTTGTTAGTCTCTAAGGGTACATCTAGACTACAAGCCTCTTTCGAAAGAGGCTTTTACAAAAGAATCTTTTGAAAAAGCCTCTTTCGAAAGAGAGTGTCTAGACAGCAACCAGTATTTTGAGGAAGTACTGAAAAAGAGATCAGCTTTTTCAAAAGAGAGCACTCAGGCAGTCTGGATGCTGTCTTTCGAAAAAGCACTGTTTGCGTTCAATAATGCCTTTTTTCGAAAGAGCATTTTCAAAAAAAGGTGTTATTCCTCATAAAATGAGGTTTTCCACAGTTGAAAAAACTACCGTGTTCTTTCAATTTAATTTCGAAAGAACATGGCAGCAGTGTAGATGCAGGTGAAGTTTTTCAGAAAAAGGCCACTTTTTTCGAAAAAAACTTGTAGTCTAGACACACCCTAAGGTGCCACAGGGCTATTTGTTTTTAAAGTTACAGACTAACACTGCTACCCCTCTGAGACTTTTACAGAGTAAGAAAGGTCAGGGCTAGTAGTATCAGTATGAAGTATCGGGGGGGAAAAGATGCCAAACTAAAAGCCACATTTTCAGAGCCTCAAAGAGCATCGACAACCATCCAGAACCTTTTAAAAGTTAAAAACACACTGTCAGATACTTTAGACCTCATGTTCTTTGTTTTTCTGTTCTTATATGTTTTTCCTATACAAAATCCAGTCTTAAATAGAAACAGTTTCCATTGCTTTCTATATATAAATGAAAATATGTTTTTCAGGTTTAAAAACCATCCTTCTGTACTGAGAGTTCAGGAAAACTGGAAAGTGAAACTGACTAAGAACAAAAATCTTTCACACAGTTTCATGATCCAATCCAAAAGCAGTGGGGAAAAAAGGAAACCTCAGAAAGGAGACAGTAATCCTTTTATCGGAGCTGCATGAGTGCAGAATTGCAACCTGAGACCTGAGATTATTTTAGTTTTAATAATTTTGGATGATGCAGTTATGATTTGTATGTTGACTGCACAATCATATAAATAATCCTAAATCAGAATGTTTCTAACAGGTATAATGATTTGGGCAGGGATTGTGGGGTGTGGTTTGTTTTGGTTTTTTTTGTGATTGACTATGACGGTTTCTCTCATTTGCTTCATGTAACACCTCCCTTTGTTTGGAAAAGTTAATACAAAGAAAGGTGTGGTTTAAAAAAACCTTTAGATTTAAAATGAACATTGATCAGCATTAATCATTATATAATCACTTGTTATACCAACACATACACATCTGAAGGTATCTTAACAGTTAGCTTTACATCTCAGAGTAACCCAGACCTACAATACTGTTATTAATTTAAGCACTGATGATATGCAAGCCTGTGCAGAGTCAAGGTCTTTATTAAATATATACTAACTACTGGCTATAGCCCTTAACCCAAAGCCCACCAAAATCAGCCCTGGTTTACACTAAGGAGTTATTTCAAAATAAATCCCCTTATTTTGAAATAATAAGAAAAGCATCCACACTGCCAAGGCCATTATTTCGAAATAATGGGCCGGTTATTTTGAAATCTGTACTCTGCTTTCTTTGGGGAATAAGGTTATTTTGAAATTGTTATCTCGAAATAGCTTTAGTATGGACGTTCCGGTGCTGCTAATTCGAAATAATTGGCCTCCAAAGGCCTCTCACAACTGCACTTCTGACCACTCTGGCCATACCTGCCATCTCCACTGCTCCCCTTCTCCTGCGGAGCTTAAAACTCCAGGCTGTAGGAGAAGGGCTTGTGGCTAGCTTTGCCAGCCCCATGCCACACAGCAGGATCTGAGGGAGCCATGAGTGACCCCAATGCTCCCTCAAAGCCACCCATGGCTGCCAGCATTCCTGCTACTCCTTTGGCTGTCTCTGGCTAGGGATGCAGAGAGCTCTGGCCTGGACTGGTGCTCAGATCCTGGACTTTATTGACATCTGGAGGAAGGAGACCAACCTCCATGATCTCCGTACCAGGAAAAGGAATGCGAACATCTACAGCCGGATCGCTGCCAGCCTGGCAGACAAAGGTCACAACCGGACCTTTGACTAGTCTTCATGCAGGCCACAAGGCCAGCAAGCAGAGTGGATGCTCTGGGATGGCACCGCTATTTTGAGCAGATGGATGCCATCCTGGGAGGGTGTCTGGTCACTTCCCCGCCATTATTGTGGAATCTGGCGAGGACATGCCTGGTGTCAGCTTCCATGAGGGTGGGGTTGTGGATGAGGAGGAGGGGGAGGAGGGAGAAGGCGACCAGCTAGGTGATTATGCCCTCTAGCCAGGACCTGCTTCTCACCCTGCTTCTCAACCCAGGCAAGTCGCTGCAGGTGAGATCTACAACGCTGTGAGGGGCTGCATGCTCCTTGCTTGGCCTACTTGGCCTGCGGCTGCACAACAGCCTGTGCACATGGGTGGACATGGGAGCACCAGTCCAGAGCACTCAGCCCCATGATGCTCCCACACAGAAACCCCTCGGTCCTTCCTGGAGTGGCCTGCCTTATTCTGGTCTCCGTGGTGGGACACCTTTCCACAACAAGCCACCATTAAGGAATCTGGGGTCATAGAACTACACAGCAGTGCTGCACTTGGCACAGGGTCATGCCTACACTCGGGCAGCATCCGATCGTGGTCGAGCGCAGTGATGCAGTAGAGACTGATCCTGTGCATGGAACCTGCCGGGGGAGGAAAAGGAGGAGAACCCAGTAGCACTGTCTCTGGCAAGCAGCCTCTGCCACTCACACACACTCCTTCAACATGCCTGCCCCTCACCCCCCCGCCATCCTCCAGCTGGCATTCTCTCTCTGCAGGACACCACCAGTGCCAGACCTGGCATGTGCAGGACACAGTAGGAAGCCAAGCCACCCTCTCCCTATTCCCTCCTGCAGTCTCCTGGCCTGGCCAGCACCGTCCCATGCCTGCTTGTCTCTGGGACATGGGTGTAGCAATGCTCCCCTGGGACATCTGTGTCCCTGCAAGAAAGTGCCCACTTTCTAGGCAACATACGACCTTGCTCAAAAAACACTGTGTGTCGGCTGGGCCAACTGCGAGCTTGGCATGCCCCCCACCTCCCATGCCATCTGCACAACTCCGCAGGATCCACAGGCAGAAGAGAACCTGGGAGGACCTCATGAGGGAGCAGATGGCCTGCCTGCAGTCCCTTGTCCGGGGCCTCAAGGAGGCATGCCAGAAGTGGGCCACTGACTGGGAGCAGAGGAAGGCCACCTGGTGCACCAGCATGAGGCTATGTGCTCCTGCTTCACCTCAGTAATAGAGCACATGGCCTTGTGCATGAAGCGGGCCACCATCCACCTCCCTGGTCCCCCATGGCTTCCCTTCCTAGCCCCCATCAGCGACCACCAGGGCCCCAGAACACATGGCAGTGGGACCTCTCAGGCAGCCAAAGCTTCCCGGAGCTGAAGGCAGAGTCTCACAGCTGACCTTGGATGAAACTCTCCCTCAAAGCCCCTCTGGTGAACACAGCCCCTTGATGTGCTCTCTGTAAGGCACTGGTATTGGGATGCTCTTATGCCCTGACCAGCTGTTCAGTCTCTTCTCCCCCGCCCCCCACCCCTGGCAGAAAAGTCTCCCCCTTGCTCTCGCACAGGTTGTGGAGCATACAGCAGGCCACCACCAGAAAAGGGATGTTGCACTTGCTGAGGTCCAGACGGGTAAGGAGACTCTGGAACCTCCCCCCTTTAAACAGCTGAATGCATAGTTCATGACCATGCAGCATCTGCTCAGCCTGGTGTTGAACTGCTCCTTGCTAGGGTCCAGGCTGCCTGTGAGGGCTTCATGAGCCAGGGCAGCAAAGGGTAGGCTGCATTGCCCAGGAAGCAGATGGGCATGTCCACCTCCCTGACTCTTATGGTACGGTTGGGGGGAAAAGTGCCAGCGTGCATGTTTCGGAACAGGCAGGTGTTCCGGAAGATGTGGGTGCCATGCAGCTTTCCTGACCAGCCAACGTTGATGTCAGTGAAGCGTTCCTTGTGATCCACGAGGACCTGCAGCACCATGGAGAAGTAACCCTTTCTGTTTATGTAGTTCGAGGCACAGGGGTCAGGGGCCAGGATGGGGATATCTATGCCCCCCGCCTCAGCAGTTGGAGAAGCCCGTGGTGACAAAGCCATCCACAGTTGTGTCCATGTTGCCCAGAGTGATGACCTTCCATAGCAGCATGTGATTGATGGCCTTGGCTACCTGCAGGAGCACAATACCAACTGTGGAATTCCCCACGCCAAACTGGTTCCTGATGTAGTGGTAGCTGTCCAATGTGGCAAGCTTCCAGAGTATAATGGTGACATGCTTTTGCACGGGGATGGTGGGTCTTGGGTGTCCTATTGCCTGAGGGCAGGGGTGAGCCACTCATAGAGTTTCAGGAAGGTAGCCTTCTGCATGCAGAAGTTCTGGCACCATTGCTGCTCATCCTATAGCTGCAGGGACAATGCTGTCCCACCATTTCAAACTGGTCTCCTGCTGCCGCAAGCTGGTTCTCGTCCTGCTGGAGCAGCATGCAGGCAGTTTGGAAGTACTGCACCACGAGGCACAGCAAGAGGTCTGTGAGGCTGGTACTGCTTTGCAGCACACAGTGTCCATTTTGTGTCCTGTGAGGAGGGAGGAGGAGTAGCCTGTGAGACGCAGCTGTAGAGAGGAGCCCCTGAAAGCACACATCACAGCTTGCCTGACCAAGCAGCCACAGGAAGTATTTGCCCTCTGCAAAGTGCTTACAGAGTCTCCAAGTCTGAGGCAGGCTCCAATCAGTGTGGACACGCTATTTTGAAATAATTCTAATTAATTTTGATGCTCCCCGATAGTGGGAACACACTAGTTTGATTTTGTTATTTCGGGAGTTATTATTTCAGTCTTACTTATTTTGAAATAATTTCCTAGTGTAGACATGCCCCCAGTGAGAGCCCTTCCATAGACTTCCATGTACTTTAGATCAGGCCCAAAGAGTGTACCAGCCTAAGTAGTCCTATTGGGGTAGGAAGGCTGCTTTATTGGGATAAAGCAGTGTATTTCAACCAGTGGTACGAGTACCCTAAAGGGTACTTGAGAGAAGTCTGGGGATACAGCAACACAACTGAAATTTGGAGAAAACTGAATTTTTGTTTTAAGTTGTACAGCGCTATATTATTTTTGTACTTTTTACACCCAAAAATTTCATTGCCCGCCCTGCTACGAATAAGTTGTTTAAACAAATGTGTTGCAATGGTAGAAAAAAATGTGTGTCAGAAAACTGTAGGTACTGGGGGGTACTTATAATTTTTTTTTAAAAGGGGTACTTTATAAAAAAAGGTTAAGAAACACTGGGATAAAGCATTGTATTGGGACTTTAGATACCGGCTCAATTTTTAGCTCAGCCACACCACTGTCTGACCTTGGGCAGGCCACTTAATCTACCCAGTGTCTCTGATCCCCCACTTTAAAATGAAGGTAGTACTTTCCTGTCGCACAGGAATATTCTGAAGAAAGAAGTCCATTAATGACTGTAACATTCAAATGCTACAGTGATGAGAGCGATGTAAGTACTTAGATTGAAGTCAATGGACCATGCCTTATAGTGTTTGCAGAATCAAACTCAGACAGCTTTTGTCCTGGAGATCTTACAATCTATTACCCAAGAACTATGCTTCCTCAGATCTTAATACAAGGCTTTTAAACTGTTCTTTGTGGTCCCCCAGCTTTCTTTAATAAACTTTTTCCCAGTCAAAATATCACTCTGTCCAGACCTAGTCCAAGAGAAATAAAACACTAATGTGCGCTCCCTACATTTTTTCTTACCAAGTTGCTTTTCGATACACATCTTGTAATTTCACTCACTGAAAAAATATAAAACATTCAAACATCAGCAAAAGCTTTTTGTAGTATTTGCAATTCTTTTTCTGTACCTATTTCTTCTGTGTCTTATGGTTTGTTGGTAGCCGTTATGGTGGAAAGCTGATCTGACTTGATTTTACAAGGTGCAGAACTGGGTCACTGCCACACTCTTCAGCACGTTGTTGTGAATGGTTTTGTCCTACACTATTATAAGTGAACCAAGAAAAATCTGAATTATTTCTGCTATAAAAACACCCCTTTTTCATAACTGTTGTCCTTTTGCTGTCTTTCTTTACAGAATGATTGTAAAACTTAATATTTCCTCCTGAATGCAGGAGGTGAAAGTAACTTAAAGTTTCTTACAGGTACTGTCCTATTGCAACCCAGAGTCCTGCCAGCTCTTTAAATAGCTCCCTGCTGACTTTTGCCACAGCTGTGCCAGCTCTTGCTGGACCAGTGTACCTGCTTACTTTCCCCTCTACCTGAAAAATAAGTCTCACAGGCTACTCCCTTCTGCCCTAAGAAAAAAGAATCTGGCGGTACCACAAACTGCCCCCTCCCAAAAAATCACTCACACGTAGTCTAACGAGCCTCAGGCAGCCAGCCTAGTATGCATCCAAAATGCCCAAAGAGAAATGTAACAAAACACTGTGCTGATGCCCTAGTTGTGTTGCAACAGGACAGAGCATAAATAAAAAGAGCTGCCATCTCTCTCTTTTTACAGCTTAGCCAGAAGGCGCAAAGGTCTTTGGGGGGGGGGCGGGTGAGTGCCTGAACTCAGGCATCTAAAATCCACAGCAGAGCAAGGATCTCGCAGGGGCTGGACACCTTGCAGCTCAACAGGAGAGGAAGGGGCTCAGCCTCTTAGGACATCTGCAGCTGCCCTGCCGCGCACCCACTGCACACACGTTGCTCTCGCTGTGCCTGCCTGCAGGGGCTGAGCACGCGCCCACTAGCCGCTCTTCCTGCTGCTCCCGCCGTTCTAAATCGATCGCAGAGCAACGGATCAGCGTCGCAATCGATGCTACCGCGGTTCCTTCCCTCGTCCCCACCCGTCCGCTGTCCTCGCCTCAACCCCTGGCCACCTGCACGCGCCCGCTCTCGCGCCAGGCCCCGCCCCGCCGCAACAGGGAACGAAGCCTCAGGTACCTGGGCGCGAGGGCCGGTCTCCCAGCCCGCGCCCGTCTCGTGCTTCGTGCGGGCGGGGGGAGGAGGGGAGAGAGCTGCACGGTCAGCTGCTGCAGCTGCTGCTTCCTAGGCTGCAGCCCACGTGCTGAGCAGCCCCCGGCTATTGCTGCTGTCTTCTCCAAGAGGCTGCGTGTCACGCTTTGCTTCCCTGGGCGGGGGTGGTACTGGAGAGCTACACATTCCCTCCACCGTGGGGTGCAGGCTCCTAAGCGAGAAAGAGCCCCCCCCCCTTGTCACTTTTATCAGAACTAAACTTGAAGCTCTCTCCCAGTTTAGTAGCTGAGCAAATAGAGGATGCTTCACAGTCCCTGCCCTCTCTGCGCTGGCTTCTTTAATCTCTGGTGCAAGGTGGCGAAATGTACGTATCAAGGCCAAATTGTCCTGTGGATTAATCCCCCTCCCCCAACAGAAAGGGGCTGGCCACGCGTGCTGCAAAGTTACCTGCAAACAAACGCTTTTAAAGCTGTTTGTCTGTTATTTCGAAAAATAAATATTCACGTTGGTCTGTACATTTGCTCTACGCCCAAGCAAACTTGATCTGTGCCTTTGCAGGAATCTGCCAGTAAAATAAGAGGTTTAATTGACATCTGAGGAGGTTGGCCAGAACTTGGACTCTTTTTAACCCGCTTTCTGTGTTTTGTTTTGAAAAGCAGAAAGTTAGTAAGCTGCTATGGAACGTGTGTTTGCTCCGCTGGAATGTCTGCTTCCCACTGGTATTGTACCTCTTCTTACTATTTACATCTTTGTAAAGAATATTTACCCTGCAGATAATTATATGTGGTATGCACAGCATTAAAAATTAGATTCTTGCTTTGACGGACAGCTTAGTTATTATCTCTGATTTAGAAAGGTTAATAATATATGGCCTAAAATACTCCCCTTTGCTGCGGGTAGACCGAATCAGATGTTATTGTGATGGGCATCATCCCTTGAGAAGGTAAGGAGGGGGGCACATGGTGGAACTAGCGTACAAAGTTCTATTAGTTTGATTTTAAATTGTTTTAAACAGAGTGGAATTGGTATGGGCACCTTTGTAGACTTGCTTATTTTGGTTTAAGATTGGCTTTTTCAGTTTAACTTAAACTTGTTCCTAATTGTTTTAAGATAAACTGAAATAAGAGTGTGCACACACAAGGGCATTCAATGGATTAATTATAACTATTTAGGGTTGCTTACTTTCTAATAGCTCAAAACCGAACACCCTCACCCCTTTCCTGAGGCTCCACCCCCTGCTCATTACATTCCCTCTCCCTTAGTGTCTTGCTTTCCCCCACCCTCACTCTCTTTTAGTGGGCTGGAACAGAGGGAGCGGCAATTGTGCCCTCCTCCTCCTCCTTCCCCCCCCCACACACAAAGGGTCACATGTACTCGCAGTGCTATGGGTGGGGAGGGGCAGGGGGCCAGCATCTGGAGTTGAACTGCCCTGGGCCCCATGCTTTGGGGGGATCTGCACGGTCCAGGGGATTAGTGGGGGGGACTGGCACCTGCAGCAGGAGGTCCCCCCCTCACAGGGAGCAATGGTGGGAAGTGGTGCAGCACGGTCCTATCCCATCCCTAGCCAAGCGAAGTGTAGAGTTGGTGCTCAGGGTGGGGATAGTATGTCCTGCTCCCCTCCCTACAAGCCAGACCTACTGACCAGTTCCTGAGTGAAGGCGGTGTCAGGACAGGTGGAGACTAGCCTGCCTTATCTCTGCTGCACTGCCAAGTGGACTTCTAACAGCCTGTGGGCCCTACTGATCAGAGCCACCAGAGTCCCTTTTTGACAAGGCATTAATCAAAAACCGGATGCTTGGTCACGCTATATCCATTTCACATCACATCTTCTAATAAACTGGTGCAGTTTATCTAAAGCCTCAGGTTGTGCATGTATTAGAAAGTTTAATTGGTTAGTTTAAATATGCTTTTAATTAGGGATGTAAGGGAGTAGTCAACTAGTCGACTACCTGATAAGCATATTAGGTAGTTGAGTTGACTACTTGCTGCCCACTATGTCAGAGGCAGCAAGGGCGGGGGGAGTGGGAGCTGACTTAAGAGCTGGTTCCTCTTGGCACCATCTCCGCTGAGGGTTGGGGGGCAAAGGAGTCAGAGGCCTGGCTCCTACTACATTTAAACTGCAGAGCTGCAGTGGGGGTAGCAAACGCCCTCTCACCCTTATCAACTAATTGAGTAGTCGATGGAAATTCCATTGACTACTTGATTAGCTGATTAACAGCAATTTAACATTCCTCCTTTTAATCCCACTTAGTTAAACCAGTGCAAATTCCTGTGTAGACACTCTTATTTTGGAATATTTCAAACTGATTCCTATGCCATTTGAGCTAAATGGAAATAAGCTAAATGATTTAAGCAGTAAAAAGAATGTTTACACAAGCATTTGCACTGGTTTAACTGAATTGGTGTAAATACCAGCTCTAGTTTAGTTGGTTTAATTTTCTCATTTAGTGAAGGCCTACACTTGAGGAGAAGGCCAGACTCTGGCTGGAGATATTTGGATATCTTATCTAATATCTTACTGGGAATGGTAGGTGAACACCATGCCCAGTACACACTTTGAAGCCACAAATGTGTCTCCACAAATTCTGTCAGGTGAATCTCCATTTTGGATTGATTTTCTGTGCTTTATATTGTGTCATATTTTGAAAATACATTATTAAATACCTTCTTGCCCTGTGTGTGTGCTTAAGATATCCTTGTTTGTTTGTTTGTTTTATGTATTTTACCATCATCGTAGTATCTAAGAGCCCAAGTCATGGTGCAGGACTCCAGAAACCGTGTGGTACTGTGCACAATGATCATAGCTGGATTCTCAGAAGTGTTACTATAATATAAATATTAAGTAATACTTTGTAAAAAGAATTATGGTGCTTTGGTAAAGAGGATTGAATGCTTCCTTATAATGCACTGATAGTACTGTTGCTGGGTAGATTTATTTAAGCTACTGTGGGGTGGGAATTGGGTAGGTAATATTGTTACTAGCAAGCAGACATGCAGGAAAATAAGAGTCTATTTATCTTAAAATATTTAAAAAAATATTTTTATCTATTATTAATTTAAACTTTTCCCCAACTGTTTTCCAACTGTTTTTTGAATTATGTTTGGCTTAGAACGTTTTAAGTTTTTTTCCTTATTGCACCTATTTGCAGAGTGTTGCAAAGTTACTAAAAAGAAAGATTTATATGAACTATTCCTAATAAACAGATACTGGACATCAGAGGGCAGCATGTATTTGGGGCACTGTTGGTTTTGGTTAGAAAGGAAAGTAGTGTTTGAAGAATTCATTGATTACCTTTTGCTAGTCTCAGAATAATACAGTGTCTGAGACATGGGTGCACAGTAAAAATGTAATTAAAACTTAAAAACCCCAGTTTAACTCTGTCTATAGCCATACCTTAGATGTGTATTTGCCACCATTTATTTTGTAAAATAGTTGCTGTGCATAGGCAGCTATATTCAGTAGTCAACTTTACATGGTAGTGTTGGGTAACATACACCTGGAAACCATATACAGTAAACTTCCGATAATCTGGCACCTTGAGGACCCAGGGGGTGCCGGATTATCAGATATGCCGGACTATCGGAAGGGGGGGCTATGAGGGCTCTGGGGTGGAGTGGGGGGGATGCGCCCCTCGGCACTGTGGGACCAACCCAGCAGCACCCCAGCTGCTCTGCCCCAGGCTTCCCCGATTCAGGCGCTGCTGAAACTGACCAGCGGCTGCCTCTTTCTGATAGAGGCAGCAAGGAGGGAGCAGCGCGACTAGTCGATGAGTAGCTTACATCCCTAGTCCTCACTAGCAAAAGTTGCTTTGGTTTTGAATACTTTCAGTAATATGGTTCTATACCAGCTATGGCCAAATTTACTGACCTCAGCTGCATAGAATAATCTTCATAACCTCAAGAGCAAGACATAGCTGTCTGGGATTTGAGGATTCTGCCCTGTGGCTGATGGTAGAGCTTGGGACTTGTGCACCATTGAAGCCCTGAGCCCCACCATCCTACCAGTCTGTTAAGAGGGAAAATGGGGAAGAGAGTGCACAATGGGCTCTGGGAGCCACAGTTTAACTATAAAAGAGCCACATGTGGCTTGTGAGCTGCTGTGTGGCCACTCCTGTTCTATACCAGGGTCCACAGAATCATTCCTGACACACGCCTCAGTGTGCTAACCCAATGGTTCTGAATCTTGGTGTGCCACTTCTGGAACTTTAAGCAAAGATTTTCAAAATTGTGTATCTAAAATTAGGCCCTTAAATTTAATATTTAGGTACCCGATTAAATATCCATATTTCCCATAACCTCTGTAGACATCTGAAAATCAAGGTATTTACCTGGCTATCTAAATAGGATAAAGCTTGGCTGTGCAAGAGATGGCATTTTCTTGAGATCTGGTCAAGAATGTACTGTAGAATGAACTTCAACAGGATCCATTCCAACTCTCACCATCTTATGTGCCAAATACAAGGCTTATTCCTTCAATCTTGTCTTCACCAATGTACACACAGCAGCCTGTGTGTATAATAATACCTTTCAGCCAAAACAAAACACTATACTTTATTCACAACAGCACAATCCTTGGGGAGAGGATAAGAAAGAGGAGGACCCACATGTGGCAGGTGTTTTGTTGTATGGCTTAATGCTCTTTTAGAAGGTGCTGAGCCACTGCAATGACATTGGCTATATAAGATCCTATACTGAATAGAAAAAAATTGGGCCTAGGAACCTGACGTTTGGAACCCAGTTTTGAAGTCACCAGCCCAAAAGTAGTTGGTGTATCACCTTTTATAATTTTAATATTTGTAGTTATAGCGGGTTCTTATTTTGGCAAAAGATTTTAAATCAACACACTTAGCACTTGATTGTGGCTTGAGTACCAATAGTTAGAGAAATGTTTGCCTAAACCATTAGAGTCAAACCTCATGAGTTTTGAAGATAATTCAAAAGAAAAGCTGGAACACAATTTAAAATTGCAGTGATTTAGACAAAAGATGGCGTTGTGTACTTCAAAACACTGTTAATTTGCTTAAGATTTATTTAGGGACTTCTATGGTGAAACACACTTTGTTTAAATTTGAGAGAGTGTAGAGTTTAGGAGCAGGATTGAGTCCTAACTCGAGCT
Organism: Rafetus swinhoei; assembly: GCA_019425775.1. NCBI lineage: Eukaryota > Metazoa > Chordata > Testudines > Trionychidae > Rafetus > Rafetus swinhoei. The sequence goes on from CM033424.1 coordinate 164,431,724, forward strand.
GATTACAAACACCAGGCTGAATATTTTTCTCTCAGAAAAGTGAGACAGCAGTGGGGTTTATTACTGTATATGACTTGTGGATTGTGAATTTTAGTGAGTGATAGGTCCAGGCCAAAGTCCCATATTCTCTCTGGGCATATATTTTATGACTAAGATTCCTGCTCTGTGTGGCACCCAGGTGCTAAAGTCAAGGACAGCTATAAGTAAATAAAAAATGGAGGTGGTTATTAATTTGATTATGGAAGTGAGTCACATAGTCATCTGAAGAAATGGGTGGTGCCCACGAAAGCTCATGATACTATATATTTTTGTTAGTCTTTAAAGTGCTAGAGGACCATTGTTGTTTTTTATTTTTTTTAGTTACACACTAACATGGCTACCCCCTGAGACTTGTAGTCACTAGAGCAGAGTTTCTCAAACTATGGGCCGCGGGAAAAAAAATACCGGGCCTCAGCGTGGCTGCCAGGAGAGGAGCGGGGTGGGCTGGGAGGAGGTGTGTGTGGGGGAGCAACCGGCCACCAGGAAGCAGAGTTGGGGGCAGCGGGCTGTCTGGCGGAGATCGGTGGGGGGGTGGGCAGCAGGCGGGCGGGCGGCGGAAGAAGGGCAGGACGGGGGGGGAGGGGCTGGCTGGGAGAGATCGGGAGGAGAAGGACTGGAGAACCAGCCTCCGGAAGCAGCGCTGGACGGGGGCAGCTGGGCTGGCCAGGGAGATCGGGAGGAGAAGCGGGGAGAACTGGCCGGCTGGGAGGAGTCGGGGCAGTGGGGCTGGCTGGGGGAGATCCGTGGGGGGCGGGGGCGTACCGGCTGCCAGAAGCAGGGCTGGACGGGGGCAGCAGGGCTGGACGGGAGAGATCGGGAGGAGAAGAGGTGGGGGGGGAGAGCGAATTGGCTGGCGGGAAGCGGGACTGACCCGGACACATGCAGACCTGGGCACACGAGTGAGTCCCGCCCCAGGGATTCCATTTTGCGCCCCCCCCACCCCCCCATACCTCCTCTCGAGTAGTTGTGAACTGCCTGGCTGGTAGACACACTCACGCAGTGTGAGCACATCTACCAGCCAGGCAGTTCGCAGCTACGGACTGATACACCTAATAATAATAAAACTTACCTAATTAGAAAATACCGGACTGTCCGGTACAAAACCGGACACCTGGCAACCTTACCCCTCCTTCCTAGCCAGGTACCCTACCCCCAATCTGCTCCTGCTCCCACCTCCTGGAGTGCCCATGCGGCGCCGGGTCCCCCAAGCTCTGGCCCAAGCTGGGCAGAGGATGCAGCCGGGTGAAACACTGAAAATTTATTCATTTTTAATTCTTTTTTTTATATGCGTTTATATTTTTGGGCTGCAAAAAACAGTACTGAAAAAAAACCGGGTTCCAACTAAAGTAAAAAGTTTGGGAAACCCTGGTCTAGCCAGTTTTCTATCCATCTTACAGTCCGTTTATCCAATCCATATTCCCTTAACTTGCTGGCAAGAATATTGTGGGTTACCGTATCAAAAGCTTTGTTAAAGCTGGCACTGGGGGCTTTGGGAGGACCAGAAACAACTTTTTTGAATAGTCATCATTTGATTAATGAATATGCAAATATGCAAATGAATGTTACCGGTCCTCCATAAGCTCGTGAATGGATCTACTCGTCCCCATGTCAAAAAGTTTGGGAACCTCTGCACTAGAGTATTCTTTGTATTAGTTATTTTCATATTAAATTAATTTTTTTTGTTTCACCCATATTTTTAAGTGCAGTGCAGTAGTATGTATTGTAACACTGTGAAAGGAAAACCACAGAGAAGCTGGAGGGTTTGATGTGTGGCTGTGAGGTAGTTGGTGCTTTTGACAACTGGAAAAGTGATGAGTGCGTTTGATTTTTGGCACCCAAGGGAATCATTGAACTTTTTGGCAATGGAAAGAGGATGCATGCCCACTTTGGGTGGTCAGAAGTAAAGTGGATTTTGAATTTTCATGGCAAGGGTTGAACTCCTACTTCACTGCTGTAGCAGATTCCTCCTTTTATGTCCTATAAATAATCACCGCTGTGTTCAACAGCAATGGATAAGCTCATCAATATAATTGGATGTTTGTGCTCAATTGATTTGCAGTGAAATTAGCAATGGCTGTATCGTCATCGTTAAAAAGGTGGTGGCTTTTTACAGTGAAATAACTAACATATGATGGTTGTCCCACTGTAAAATCCTAGTATCCAAGCTGGACCTCACCTAGTTCCTCTAGGATTTTATAGCAGGATACCTAATGTTTGTTAGTCATCCTATGGTGGAAAACATATGGGCTGCGTCTAGACTGGCAAGTTTTTCCGCAAAAGCAGCCGCTTTATGAAAACTTGCCAGCTGTCTACACTGGTCGCTTGAATTTGCGCAAGAACACTGACGATCTAATGTATGATTGTCAGTGTTCTTGCGCAAATACTGTGCTGCTCCCGTTCGGGAAAAAGCCCTCTTGCGCAAATGTATTTGCGCAAGAGGGCCAGTGTAGACAACTGAGAACCGTTTTGCGCAAAAAAGCCCCGATGGCAAAAATGGCAATCGGGGCTTTCTTGCGCAAAACCGCATCTAGATTGGCACAGACGCTTTTCCGCAAAAAGTGCTTTTGCGCAAAAGCGTCCGTGCCAATCTAGACGCTCTTTTCCACAAATGCTTTTAACGGAAAAACTTTTCCGTTAAAAGCATTTGCGGAAAATCATGCCAGTCTAGACGTAGCCATGTATTTTGGCAATGAAGGCATGGCAAATTATGATGTTTAAAATGTCAGTAGCTAGCATCAGTTAATGTTCCCTTGCAGGGCTGTGCAAGATGTGGCCTCGGGGCCAGATCCGGCCTGCTTAACATTTTGATCCAGCCCACGGACTGCATCTGGCTGCTTTCTATTTATATCTTGCTGCCCGTGTCACTGAATTTCCAGGCAGTGGCTCAGGCAGCAGGATTCTATTAAAATGGCTCACAGCTCCCTATTGTGGTGCTTCCCCGACAGTGGCCAGAGCTGTGAGCCCTTTAACCACAGCAATCCCAGGCAGCTGCCAGGCAACACACATGGTAGCAGTGGAGCTGTGATCCCTTTGCTGTGTTTTTAGTTCAAAGCCTCTGGTCCATATAACTCTGGGGGGAGTGTAGTCCCCAGCTCTGCCCCTTCCACTCCAGGCTCCTCCCCTTCTGGGGTGAGGCCGGCCCATGACCACGGACCAAAATTTATTAAGTGGCCCCTGGCAAAAATTAGTGCTCACCTCTGCTCATTACAATGAATGGGTGGGGGGAAGCATTTAATGGCTCTCCAGTGTCTTTGTGAGACTGTCTCTGCAGATGGTATTCCTTTGATTTACATTTGTTTCACATTTGGAAAGTTACATGTGCAACCGGGGGCCTAGACATTCTTCTAAAAACGAAAACTTGATTCTTTAGCCCAGCTACGTGGCGCGGCGTGGAGTGTATACATAGCCGTGCAAGCCTGTTACAGCAAATGCATGGGGCTTTCATCAGATAACACGCATTACACTTTGTGAAATCATTTAAAAAGTAGAGATGTAAAAACGCTGTTAAAAATGTAGCCATGGAACTGATAAAAGTCATAGCGGTTACATGTGCTGCAGGCTCTGCAGTGTAAAGCTTGTTTAAGAGCCCACATCGAAGCCTCCCTGGAGTGGGGCCGGCAGGCTCTGCAGCAGGCACCCTAGTCAGCATGTAACCAGGCCCACCATGGACAGAGGTGAGGTTTACCAGTTAACCTCTTACATCCCTAATAAAAAGCATGTTTCTTTTTCCAAAAAGACCACGGGCCTTCTATAGTGTGTTACCACCCTTGTTTCCCTCCCGTTGTTTTGTTTATAGCCTTTCCCTGTGCACTGGTGATCTTTAGTGTTTTGTCCAGTTTTCCCTGCGTGGATACTGCAGGGAGACTGGTATTATTAAACTTGAACTGCAGTGGACTTTGAGAGTTCCATGCCTTTGTCTCCTTAATGTTGGTGTGCTACTGTGTGCTTCAGACAAGCCTGCACATGATTAGTACTTGGAATCTGTGGGTGGTAGGGCATGCTATCTCCACTTACTCAGAAATATTGCTCACATGGAGCAGCGTGTTGTGTAATCTGCAGTGGGTTTCTGTTTGCTTCCATGGGTAATTCTAACTTTACTGTTTTAATTTATCAAAGCCCTTTCGTGTGCAGCTTAAATGTGGACTTTATTTAGTTTTAAGGAGGCCCCAATACAACTTCTGTCATTTCCTAACTTCTGCCAGACAAGAAGAATGAACGAGAGATGTTTCTTCCGTTGCCTGAGTACACCACCAGAGTAGCTCCCTGGTGACCACTTCCTTATCTTCCCTTCTGCAGAAGGAAAGGCACTGTGTAGCAGAGAGTCCTTTTTCCTTGCTCTCCGTATCCTGGCCCAGAAAGAGCTCCATGAAACTATTCCTCACATCAATGTGGGGAGTGTGAGCCATTTGTGGGGACTGTCTCTCTTATAATCTGTCCCATGTTCTTTGTTGATCAGACCCACAGCAGCTTTGGGGTGGTGGTTGAGGCTTGGATTTGGTTTACTTAGAAGAGGATGTATTCTTTGATGGTCTCCTTACCCTTTCATCAACTTGAGCAGGCTTTCAGGTTTTATCAAAATTATTATTTTAAGTAAGTCTTAAAACTTAAGTGTATATGGGCTGCATTGATGTTATAGTTATTTCGCCAGTGTCCAGAATCACGTTGTCTCTAGTTAAATGAGCCAAAGCTGTTTCAGTTTTAAAAGAATATTGCAAAGTAACTGTCTGTAAAGCTGAAATGTCCATTTATTGCAGGTAAGTTTTACCCTTCCCCCCTCCATTTGAAGCTAGTGTTTCTGTTAAAGCAAGGTCACCTGTAAGTCACAAGCAAGCCACAAGAGATAGTGTTTTACAATATCTGGCAGTACCATTCTTTCTGTACACAGGAACTGTAAAGTTCTGCATTGAATTTAAGGGAAAGAGAGCAGGAGGAAGCAGCAGTCAGCAACCTAACTACTTTTCCATCAATCCACAAGACTTAGGGCTGGTCTGAACAACAAAGTTAGGTTGCTGTAAGCCACCTTGCTTCAACCTAGTTGTGCAGGTGTCTGAATTGAATTTGTTTCTCAACAATGTAAGTGCCTCGTTATGCTGGCTTGTAACTCCAGCTAACCGAGCAGAGTTGAGCCAAAGTCCACATTACCAAGACTGATGTAGAGCAAGTGTGGATGTTCCATTTTCTTATGTTGACCCTAACAGGCCTTGGGCAGCTGTTCTGCAATGCCCAGCACTGACCGCTCTGCTCTCACTTGTGAATTCCACTGTCTAGGGGTGTAATGGACAGGAGGAGTGCTGACCAGCACCCGGTGACTAAGGGGTTAAGCTCAGGTAGCTAGCAAAGGTGTTGGCCGGGGAGCCAGGAGAACCAATTGAGATAGTGTTGAAATTTGAATTGGATATAGATTTCTTGCGTGCTTTCTTTGTGTGGGAGAGAGAAACCAGGAGTTGAGAGGCACAGAATGATTTAAACCCAGGCAGGACTACTATGTCTCCAAGGAATTTGGGGCATGGGAGTGGACTGAGCAAAGAAAAAATTGAAAGTAAGTAAGGGGGAAATTGAATCTAGTTGCATTGTAGGTAATTTTTCTTTATTTTGTGGTTTGGTTTGAACTGCTTTGTGTGAATCTATGCCTCCCCTCCCCATTTACCATCAAGCACTGTGCCCAGAGACTTTTCTCTGTGTTTTAATTTATTTTCCTTAGTTGCTCTGTAACATTTAGAAACCAAGTATGCCTTATCACGTTTAATTTTTGTTTTTAAAAATAATATCACTTTTTTAAGGTGATGATTTGATTCTTGTGTCCTGGAAGGTCTGTCTGTCTCTGTGTGTATCTGCATGCCTCAGACTGGGAGATCAGCTACTAGAGACTGCAGCTTGTTTTTCTCTTGTATTTCTTTCAAGCTCTTTTGGGGCGAAAGAGCTTGCGGTACTCTTGGGTGTGGGTTCAAGTGTTCACCCCTGGTTTTAGGGATAAAATCACTTGATGGTGGCAGCTTGTTTGTTTATTTCTTAGAGGTGGGAAATTTGTGACTCTGGGAAGGTTTGATAACCAGTGTCCATAGAGGCAAGGTTTTTAAGCTGTCTTGCAGGCCCTCACCTTCTGCACTTGGAGTGCCAGAGTAGGGAACAGCCCTGACAAAGGGTCACAGAAACTGGAAAGTCTCCCACCCCTTTAAAGCCCTGTACATGTTTAATATGCCTTTTCCTTATTATCCAGCTTGGTAAGCATACTCAAAAGTTTTCTAGTCTTGTATGCAGCTGCCTAGATGACCATGCTGGCTACATGCTCTCTAGCTTGGGGTAGACAGGAAATATGGATTCTCCTGGGCTTGTGGGGAGAAGAAGAGGCCATGTAAGCACAGCTATGGATCAGTCATAAAAACATCAGCATTTTATGAGTAGGTTGCACAGGGGGTGCAGGCAAAGGGATATGACAGGAGTCAGTAGCACTGCTGTGTGAAAGTGAAGTCACTGCAGCAAGTGTATCAGAAGATCAGGGAAGCCTATAATGGATCTGGGCCAAGTGTCAGGAAGAGATACCAGCTAAAATCACCACTTCCTGTGGAAAATGGTGCCAAGATTAGGGATATTAAAATGCGTTTCTTTAGGTAAATGTGTAACCACTGGAAATGTCAGTGGTTAAACGTTAATATGCAGGCGGGACTGCTCCTGCCCCATGTTGCTGCCTCTGTACCAGAGGCAGCAGCGGGAGTAGGGGAATGGAGTTGTCTCCGTGGGAGCTGGTACACATGGGGAGTCGGCTTGAAAACTGGCTCCCTGAGCATATCAGCTCCCGCCTGTCCTCCCCCCTCTCTGCTGCCTCTGTACCAGAGGCAGCAGTGTGGCAGGGGAGTGGGCTGTGTGTAACCGTGCACGTTAACCAGTGAGCTCAGGCTCATCGGTTAACTATGTATATGGGTACACGTTTGCATCCCTAGTGAAGATTCAGTGGTCTTACCCTATACTCATAGCTTTGTGCAACCAAACAATTCCCTTGTCATTTCCCTCCTTTTTGGCAGGCCATGCTCACCACTGGTGCTGTGAATGGCACTGTGCACAAGCATTCCAAAGCAGAAGTGTCAATAAGCAACTCTCGCCTAAAACTTTAGAACAAAAGAGTTCTGAATCTTAACTGTCACTTTCCATTGTGACCGTGCAGATAACAGTTTCTTGGTGTGTGTTATCTGCCACTGTGGCCTTGAAGGGTTCCCCTTCCCCACCTACCGAATGCCTGAACCAAACAAGAAGGTGAAAGAGGAGAACTCAGGAGGATGTGTTCAATGACATCCTGCAATCCAGTTCTGCATCAGACCATGAGCAGAAGACCTAGAGGACGAACATTAAACAGCGTTTGGAGACCAAGGAGGAGAAGTAGAGGGAGATGCACCAGGACATAATGAGGGTTTCTTTGGCAGCAAACACAGTTCTTCTTCGAGTGGTTGCTCATGTCCATTCGAAGTAGGTGTGCGCACCGTGTGCACCGCGTCTTCCAGAGCGTTTTCCCTAGCGGTACCTGTAGTGCCGGCAGGGCGCCCCCTGGAGTGGCGCCGCCATGGCGGGGCATAAGTACCCCTGCCGGCACTGCCCCACCTCAGTTCCTTCTTACCACCCGAGACGGTCGTTGGAGCGTCTCTATCTCTCTTAGTCAGTCAGTTAGTTAATGGTTCCCGTTCTTCTATCTTAATTGTAAATAGTTCTTTTAGTCAGATAGTTAGGTTCTTTGTTTTTCCTCCTCTCTCGGGGGTGAGGAATGCCAGGGCCGCAGGGCTTTAAGGCGTGCGCGGACTGCGGGAAGTTTATGCCCAAAGGCGACCCACACAACAGTTGCCTGAAGTGCCTGGGTGAAGCCCATCTCGCAGTTGCCTGCAAGATCTGTAAGTCCTTTAAGCCCTGCACCAGGAAGGAAAGAGTTTCCCGCTTAAAACTTCTCCTCATGGAGACAGCGCTACAGCCGGTGCCGCCGGAACATTCTGCGGTGCGTAGTGCACCGGCATCTACGCGTGATGCTCCTCACGGCACCGCGAGTCCGCGTCGAGATCCGGCACCGGTCTCATTCTCCACCAGCCAAGAGGAGCAAGAAATCCCGCAGAAGGTCTCCTTCAAAAAAGGCTACCTCGGCCGGGTACCACGGTGCCGACTCACCGGTGCACGCATCCGCTACGGTGCGCCACAGTCGGCGAGAGGGTCTGGATAGTCCGGGGCGTGTGCCTTCTCAACGCCCGTCCACGCCGGACACATTCGAGGCGGCACAGGACCTTATTAGCCTCACCACCTCCCCTCCGTCGTTGGTTGAGGCAGTAGGGTCGAGGTTGCCCTCGCCCTCGCCAAAGGCTGAGTTGGCTATGGCTTCGCCATCGCATGGCCCGGGTCGGCATGCTAGGGCGACTTATGCGTCGGGACCATCCCATGTGGGATCAGTACCGATCACTGCCACAACACCGCAACTTTCGACGCCGAGTTGCCTGTCCCGTCCACCTTCGGGTCGCGCCCGATCCTCAGCGCAGCTGAGTCCCCTGCCAAGCCCTCGTTTGGCAGCACCGGTACCACATTCTCACGGCCATGTGGCGTCTACTGTGGCACCGCTCTTCTCCGCGGCACCTGGCTTCCTGGAACCGGCGCCCGTCTCCGTGCCTTCGCAGGCACCGGCACCGACCCTGTGGACTTTGCCGGTGCCCCAGCCTCCACTCCTTTCAGGGCACGCGGCAACGAGCCTGAGTGGTTCAGCTGCTCCCACAACGTCATGTCCGGTACCGGGCCTGGGTACCCCGGTACCATATACGCAATCACAAACTATTCCGGCACCGGGCCTGAGCACCCCGGTGCCGCGGCTGTCGACACCGTTCCTGCCGGCGCCGGGCCTGGGCACCCCGGTGCCGCAACCAGCAGAGTCAACTCTCCTGGCACCGGGCCTAGGCACCCCAGCGCCACAACTGCTGGCGACCTCTCTCCCGGCACCGGGTCTAGGCACCCCGGCGCCGCAGCTGCAGGTGACCTCCCTTCCGGCACCGGGCCTAGGCACCCCGGTGCCGCAACTGCTGTCGGCCGCTCCTCCGGCACCGGGCTAGGCACCCCGGTGCCGCATCCGACAGCGTCAAGCTTTTCCGCACAAGGCCTTGGTGCCCCGGTGCCGCACCCGACGGAGTCAGGCCTCCCGACACCGGGCCTCAGCACCTCGATACCGCACCTGGCGGAGTCAAGTTTTCCAGCACCGGGCATGGGTCCCCCGGTGCCGCAATTTGTCCGCCCCCGCCGTTCCCATGCAGGCAAGCCGGAGTCCATGGCTAGGTTTGCTCTGCACTCTTCCTCGGCCTCGCCCTGGCCGGAGTCTGACTACTCATCAGACTCGGATGCAACTTCCATCCGTTCAGGGTCCTCGGGGGCGTCCTCGACCCACAGGTCCCGGACCCGACACCGGTGGGACCGCCCGCAGCAAACCTGGCCCCTGCATCCGCAGCGGCCCTTTTGGACTCCTTGGGCCTACCATCAATGGCAGGGGCCGGTGCCCCCCTCTCTGCCGTCAGAGGCTTCGGGCCGCCGATCACAGGCCTCGGCGTGGCTGGCTCGACCCCCACACAGGGCACCGCAGCCCGTCCCAGCGGCAGAGATCCCGGTGCCGGAGTTGGGCCCGCAGGCGGCACAAGACGTCCAGCCGGCACCGCAGCCGGCACCTACCGATCCGGCACCCATACAGGAACCATCCTCCTCGTTGTCCCCTGATGAGGCCCTGGCAGACCCGGCACCGAGCCTGCCTTCTATGGATGCCTGTACGCAGCAAGAATTACTCCGGCACATGGCTTTAAATCTCAGCATCCCAGTGGAACCCGTGGTAGAGGACACGGATCCAATGGTGGACATCCTCACCGAGGACGCACCCACACGTTTGGCCTTACCGCTAAACAAAACGGTGGCCAAAATTACTAATGCCTTGTGGCAGACGCCGGCGACCTTGACCCCTACTTTAAAAGGGGTCGAGAGGCGCTATTATGTCCCGCACTTGGGGCATGAACATCTGTATTCGCAGCCCATCCCCGGGTCCTTGGTCGTGCAGGCTGCGGCCCAAAAGGAAAGGCTTCCCCAGCCGGGCCCGTCTCCAAAGGCGAGAGAGCCCAAACGGCTGGATTTGATGGGCCGTAAGGTTTACGCCACAGGGGCGGTGCAACTTCGCATCGCAAACCAACAAGCGATGTTGAGCCGATATGCCTTCAATACTTGGCAAGCTGTGGAAAAATTCAGGGACAGGCTCCCGGCGGAGGACCGTCAGGAGTTTGCGGCCATCGCCTCGGAGGGGAGGGTTATTGCCCGAACCGCTCTCCAGGTGTCCCTGGACTCAGTCGATTCGGCAGCCCGCACTATGGCATCGGGCGTTGTTATGCGTCGGGGTGCCTGGCTGCAAGTTTCGGGGATTCCCCCTGACGTCCAAAATACGATCCAGGACTTGCCTTTCGAGGGCAAAACTTTGTTCTCAGAGCACACTGACTCTAGGCTCCATACACTAAAGGACACAAGGTCTACCCTGAAGTCCTTGGGCATCCACACGCCCGCCCCGCAGCGTCGCCAGCTGCCCTATAGGCAACAGGGGAGAGCGCAGCCCCAGGTTCCCCGGGGGGATTACTGGAGGTGCCGCTCCCGTGCCTCCGGTGGAGGTTCCGGGGCGACTGTGCACCCCCAGGGCGGTAGGGGTCGCCGTCGTCGCCCCAGGGCTGACAACCAGAAAGGAGGCCCCCACGGTCCTTCCCATCAGGGCAAGCCGCAATTCTGACGCCCTCTTCGAGGGTTGCGCACCAGTCTCCCACCCTGGCCCCCCGTTTGGGGCCAGGCTATCCCTTTTTGCCCGTGCGTGGGCGCTAATTACGTCAGACGCCTGGGTACTAAATATAGTAAATCGAGGCTATACCATCCCCTTCTTGGGCCCGCCGCCTTCATCCTCTCCCCTCCCCGTCTCCCTTCAGAGACACCCCTCACGAGCACATCCTGTGTCAGGAGGTGTCCGTGCTCCTCGCAAAGGGAGCAGTAGAGGAGGTTTCCCCACACCTGCGGGGAAGGGGATTCTACTCCCGATATTTTGTGGTCCCCAAACCAAAGGGAGGGGTCCGTCCCATCTTGGACCTGAGAAATCTGAACAGGCGGTCATAAAACACAAATTCAGAATGGTGACCTTAGCCTCGGTCATCCCAGTGCTACAGTTAGGAGACTGGTACGCAACTCTCGATCTCCAGGATGCGTACTTCCACGTGGCGATTAGAACCAGCCACAGGAGGTTCCTCAGATTTATGGTTGGCCAACGCCATTTTCAGTTTACGGTGCTCCCTTTTGGCCTGTCAACGGCACCGAGGGTATTCACCAAATGCATGGCGGTGGTTGCGGCGTTTCTCCGCAGACAAGGGGTACACGTGTTCCCGTACCTCGACGATTGGCTAATCCGAGGTCGCTCATATGAGCAGGTGAGGTCCCATGTGTCACTCGTGAAGGCCCTCTTTTTAAAGCTCGGGCTCATGCTGAACGAGGAGAAGTCATCCCTAATCCCCTCTCAGCATCTCGAGTTCGTGGGGCCCTCCTCGACGCAAGGGTAGCAAGAGCGTTCCTCCCCAGGAACAGGTTCCTCTCCATAGTGGAGCTGATTTCAGGGCTAACCCGGTCCCCCATTACGACCCCTCGGGTTTGCTCGAGGCTCCTGTGCCATATGGCCGCGTGCACATACACGGTGCGCCATGCCAGGATGAGGATGAGACCCCTGCAGGCTTGGTTGGCAAAGGCCTTCAGCCAGTCCCGGGGCCTTTGGGATCTAGTCATAACGGTGCCCCCAGAGATCCTGGCTTCCCTACAATGGTGGACCCAGGAGGCCGTGGTGCGCAGTGGGGTACCTTTCAATGCTCCTCCCCCCTCCCTCACGCTGGTCACCGATGCCTCCGACCTGGGCTGGGGAGCACACCTGGGGCGACACAGGACCCAGGGTCTATGGTCTCCCTTGGAACGGACCCTCCACATAAACGTCCGGGAATTGCGAGCGGTGAGAAGAGCCTGCGAAGCCTTCCTGCCAAGACTTTCTCACCGCTCCATCCTGGTGCGTTTGGACAATACAGCAGCGGTCTTTTACCTCAACAAGCAGGGGGGAGCCCGGTCATCCCCTCTCTGCAGAGAGGCTCTGCTACTCTGGCACCTGTGTGTGAAATATGACATCACGCCACAGGCGGAGTACCTCCCGGGGTGCAAGAATCTGTTAGCAGACATGCTGAGCAGATCCTTCGGAGCCCACGAGTGGTCACTCGAGGACTCTGTCCTGCGTCAGGTTTTCCGCAGGTGGGGTTATCCCCTCCTAGACCTGTTTGCCTCGGCACACAATACAAAGTGCCGGAACTACTGTTCCCTGCTGGGGCTGGGGAAATATTCCCTGAGGGATGCCCTAACGACCACGTGGCCAGAGGGCATTCTCTACGCCTTTCCCCCGTTTCCCCTAATCTCCAGGGTGTTGACCAGAGCACGGACCTTTCGGTCCACGATCATTCTTATAGCCCCCAGGTGGCCCAGACAGTTCTGGTTCCCCATCATGGTGGACATGCTCACCGAGGACCCGATAGCACTCCCTACAGTCCGGGACCTTCTAACTCAACCCTGGGACGGGGGGACCATGGTTCACCCAAATCTCAGGTCTCTCCACCTAACGGCTTGGTTTATCCATGGCTGAACCAACCGGAAAGGGAATGTTCCCAGGAGGTCTAAATGATACTGCTCAGTAGCAGAAAACCCTCTACCAGACGGTCGTACGCTGCCAAGTGGCGGCGCTTCTCGTCTTGGGCGTCCCGAAGAGGAGTTCACCCGTCCTCGGCCCCTGTCCCGACTATTTTAGACTATCTTTTCCAGCTTCGGTCCAGTAGCCTCTCTTTTTTCTTCTATTAAAGTTCATGTGGCATCTCTCTCCGCCTTCCATGTGGGTACGGCAGGAGTTTCCCTCTTCGCTAACCCGGTGGTTAAAAGGTTTCTCACCGGTTTGGAGAAACTGTACCCCTCAGTGAGGGCACCGCTTCCCGCCTGGGACCTTAACTTGGTCACAGGCTTATGTCGCCCCCTTTCGAGCCATTGGCTACGTGTTCCCTGAAGCACCTCTCATGGAAGGTTGCTTTCATCGTGGCCGTTATGTCTGCTCGCAGGGTTTCTGAGCTAAGGGGCGCTGACTATAGACCCGCCCTACCTTGTCTTCTCACACAGCAATGGGAGGCTCCGTCCTCATCCAGCCTTCCTCCCAAAGGTGGTATCACCGTTCCACTTGTCCCAGGAAATTTATCTCCCGGTTTTCTTCCCGAAGCCCCACGCCTCCCCTAAGGAGCGGGTGCTCCATTCCCTGGACGCTAAGCGAGCGCTGGCGTTCTACATTGATAGGACCAAGCCCTTTCGCAAATCCCAACAGCTGTTTATTGCTTTTGGGGACAGGGTGAAAGGGTCACCTATTTCGACGCAGAGGTTGTCAAACTGGGTCACGCAGTGTATTAGGGAGTGTTATCAACTGGCTGGTAAAACCCCACCCAGGGTAAAAGCACACTCTACCAGGGCACAGGCGTCCTCGGTAGCATTCAGGGCTCAGATACCAATTACAGAAATTTGTAGGGCGGCCACATGGTCCTCCCTCCATACCTTTACTGCACACTATGCACTGGCTCAGCAGGCCGGGAGGGACGAGGTGGGCTCTGCAGTCCTCAATTCTGTGTTGTAAATATATTAAGTTATCGCTGTTGTTAGCTGGTGCCTTCTGTGTGTTTACCTATTTGAATAAATTCGTTCTGTTTGTTCACCTTTCCCATGACTCTTGTGGTCTGGCTGCTCTGACCCCTCCTCCAACTGGGGCTGGCTTGGAAGTCACCTACTTCTAATGGACATGAGCAACCACTCGAAGAAGAAAAGAACGGTTACTTACCTGTAACTGTTGTTCTTCGAGATGTGTTGCTCATGTCCATTCGACTCCCACCCTACCTCCCCTTCGTCGGAGTTTCCGGCAAGAAGGAACTGAGGAGGGGCAGTGCCGGCAGGGGTACTTATGCCCTGCCATGGCGGCGCCACTCCAGGGGGCGCCCTGCCGGCGCTACGGGTACCGCTAGGGAAAATGCTCCGGAAGACGCGGTGCACGCGGTGCGCACACCTACTTCGAATGGACATGAGCAACACATCTCGAAGAACAACAGTTACAGGTAAGTAACCGTTCTTTTCTTGCATACACTTGTGGACTTGCAGTATCAACAATCATAGGCTTGCCTCCCTCTGCAGTTACTAGAGAACACTGCTACAGCATCTCCCTATGCACCCCCTCAACATTCCATCTGGCTTCAAGAGGCTACATCCTTAACCCTCCCACACCATACCAGTGAGCATTAAGGAGAATGACAGTTTCACATACACTGACCTGTGCAAGTCTTGGTAGCTGAATGTGTAGCTAAAATGGACACACCTGTCCTATTGCCTTCATGAATTCTTTTCCATTAACTTATGAAATTTTTATGCATTTGCTTTTAAATTGCACAGATTTTCCTTTGTGCTGGTTTTGATACTCTGTAAAATTCTATTATTAAGAAAATAATTCTTCTTTTATTAGTCAACAATAATATGCTGCAGAGTACCTAGCTGTTCTGAAAGCCCCCACGTGTTACTGTACAGTGAGATACAACTCGTAGGGTCAGGGACAATGTAATACTCATAAATGTACAGAAGACACTATAAAAGCAATAGGTGCACTAACGGTGTTATTGTACATCTAGGAATATAAGTACCTCACAATTCTTAACAGGCCCCAAAACAGGGAGAGTGCAGTACATCACAATGCATTATTGTGGCTCACTCTTAAAGTTCTCGTTCAAATCCTGTGTGAGCTGTATAGCTCCATGTTGAATTGTTCTCAGAGCCTTTGTGTCAGGCAAGTATGCACATACATAGGCTAAGTCTACACTGAAAACATTAAAACGCTGCCTTGGTAGTGCTTTAAAGTGAAAGTATGGCCATGGAAAGAGCTTTCCTAGCACTGTAGGTAAACCACTTCCACAAGGGTAGTAGCTGGTAGCTGATTTACTGTACAGCCCACTCCCCTGCCACAATGCTGCCTCTGTTATTGCTGCTATGGCGGGCGGGCGGGGGGTGTGTGTGTGAGGGCTTTTCAGAAATCAAAAAGGGGGGCGTGATGCCAAAAATTTTGGGAACCACTGTTATAGAGGGAGGCTCCCGTCGGTTTCCCTTACTTCTTGCGAGGAGTATAGGCGCCAGCCGGAGTTGTCTCTGTGTTTGATTTATGGGTCTTAACTAGACCCGCTAAATTAAATGCCAGAAGAGCGATCTCCAGCATGGCGAGTGAAGGTGTGCCCTCAGATTGTCTTGTTTCATTGCTGTGTAGAATTCTGGACTCTGGGTGCAACTTGAGCTCTGGGACCCTCTTACCTTGCAGGGTCCTAGAGCCTGGGCTACAATACCTCATGTTAGCTGCACCACTGATACAAACTGTATACAGGTTTCAGATAGAAGTAAACAATTAGGTTTGATATCTGCATATGGAAAACAATATAAAAATTGTTTTCCATATTCAGATATCAAACCTAAATGTTGGCTTCTGTCTGAAACCAACCTGAATGCAATTTGTATGTATTTGTAAATGTGAATCCATCCCAAATAAAGTAGAAGCTGAATATAAAAAAGAAAATGCAGTAATTTGTTACACAGGAAGAAACGTATTAGGTGACTGGTTCAGGCTTGGAAGTCTTGGGTTCCAAAAATTACTAAGCCTTCTATCTCCCCAGTCCAACTTACACTTGTATTTGTGATCTCTTTTCAGCTTGTGTGTGTGAAGACTTGTTTGCCCAGGCTTCATGCAAGTTTTTGGGTAGTAAAATGTTGCATTTGATCTCAGTTATGTTTATTGACACCCAAGTTTTAGAGCAAAACCTAATAGAAATGTAATTCCTCCCCCTATTCACTGAAAAACAAGTACTCTTGGTAATCCTTCTACAGGCTTCCAAATTTAATAAGCTTATTAGGTATGGATCTAATCACAGGGCTATTGCTAACAACATTGTTGATTGACAACTTAATCCAGATTTTTTTTAATTGCTAGTGAAAATTTATCTCTGTTTAACACACTAAAAGTAGCCTATCCAAGAGGATAAACTTCCTTGGCAGTTATGCAAGATGAAGTCCAGTCAAAACAAAACATTTTAAAAAAAATGTAGTGGCAGATCTCATCCAACACAAAATCAGCAAGAAAGCATCTTCACTCTGCATGCAGCCACCTAGCCCTAATGCCATAGATGAGTCTTACTATTCCAAATCCCATATTTAAATAGATGGAATTTGCAGTATTCACAGAAAGTCCTATCGTCAGTATTGTTTTGGACCAAGGGTCAAACAAATGTTAACGTCAAAGAGATCACCTTATACCTCCCCTCTGTGTCCTCACATGGCTTGTTCCTCTCCACCACAACCTAGAGCTAACACCCACCTTTAGACATCCAAGTCTGATTATTTTGGTCTATTTCTGTAAGTGGAGAATGATGTTTTAAAAACATCTTTTACATGCTGGTATGTATATGCATCTATCTGTGAATAGAAGATTTTACCCAGACAAGTGATGAATGCAAATAGCTGTGATAATGCATCATTAAGTTTGCATCCTTAAAAACTTAGCAAATTGAAAAGTTCAGTTTTCTTCAGCAACATTCACTCAGATAGTACATATAGCATTTTTGGAATGTTATTAAATTTCTTCCTTGCCCTGTACTCAGTTTCTACTAAGGGGCTCTTGCTATCATTTCCTGGGATTGATTTTTTTTTTTTTTAATAGTAGCAGAATTTTCTCAGTAGAGAATACTGCCTTTGTAACTTGTCTTCATGGATTGCCTGCCATAACCTATGTCTGGAAGGCATCAAGCTATGATGCAAGGTATGTCTGTCAGGCCACATCCTGTTCCCATGGGAATATAGCCAGTATATTCAGTGTGAGCAGAATTTGGGTCTCTTATCTTTTATTCAGTTTTTATTTGCTGTCTTTTCTTTGGCTTTTGTTTTGTTTTAGGATTTTCCATTTTTTTAACTCTTTTTTTGTGAGTTGTTTTTTCCACAAAAATTGGATGACAAATACTCTTTTTGGCAGCCTTAGTAGAAGTGGAATAATTAAAAATTTGTGTCAGAAGTGCTTAGTTGCATTGTGATAAGAGTTGTATCCGTTTCTTTTTTTATAAAAGGGATAAATATTGTTTTAGAAACAGATGTTAATGTTATGAGTCACTGATGTATAATCACTGTATGAAACTGTCTATAGAAAGAGTAAAAGCTCTTCGTATTGTAACCACAGTTAATAAACCAATTGTGCGGAATTAAAGCCCTCTCCTTCAGATGGGCACTCCAATCTTTCCAGAGGTTTCTTTGTGTTACCTAATGTCCACACAAAAGGAGAGTTATTCTTCAGCCATAGGTGACTCATGGGAGCACTTGGAAGATGCACTCCTTCACCCTCATGCCCCTGCAAACATTTTAATTGCTAAATGGGGTGCCCCCTCATGCTTCCTCCCGATTCCTATGGGTGGCCCTCCTTCCCCCTGCAGCCATCAGTTGCCTATGCTTCAGGCTCGTCTTTTTGAGGCTTTGTGCTTGTTGCATGCAGGTTTTCCTAGGGGTTCTGTGGTGACTCCCCCCCCCCCCCCAGGCTGCTACAATACAAGCTTCTTCTGGCATAGCTGTGTCAATGAAGGGTGTGAAGAGATGTCATCTCTGATCAACATAAATGTGCCAGCAAAAAGCTCCTATTGTAGATGCAATTATGCTGGCCAAACTCTGCCGTTGCTGGTATACCTTGCATCCATATGAGGGGTGCTTTGCCAGTATACGCACTGTAAACGTAGACTCAGGAAAAATCAAATGTATTAAGTAAGAGTTCCTGGGAGATAGGGGTCAAGGTAGCTGCTGCTTATTAAAGACTTGACGTGATATTTTAGCTGAAGTTTCTGCCTTGGTTGATGTGATGTTTTAGGTGAAGTTTCTGCCTCTGTTCCTTTTCAATAGTACTTGAGTATACTTTGTAAATGAGCAAATTAGACTAGGTAAAAAACCTTCACCCTATATTTCTGATTTCTCTTCTGATAGGAAATGAGCAAGCCCCCAAATCTACCACTGCTTATTACAGCGGCAACAATATATTTAATATGGCTGCATTATTTTTGTTGAGAGAACCTTAGTATTTGAATTTCCTGACATTTTTGTTGTTAAAATGAATGGCTTCACTTACCACCTCATTAGTCTAGTTTAAGCTATTGTAACTGCTTTAAAGCTGGAATAATGAGGCCCAACTCTGTCACCTCATCCTTGACCCAAAGTTTAGATTCAGAAAAAAAGCCAAGCTTTTACTAAACCAATAGTCATGATAATAGTTTTCCCTTAGATAGTAAGGGGAAAAATTGCTAATAATTATATAAGCTTTGGCTTGAACTCTTTGAAACTGAAATAGTGTGGCAATGAGAACACCAAAGTGAAACAAACCATAAACAAAAGCAAAGCTGACTTTATTTGTTGTGCAAGTGGAGAGAAATACAAAGTAAATGAAGAACATAAACAAGGTAGAGTGAACTGGAATTTTAAAAATGTCATCTATCTGAGTTTGGTGTAACTGGTTTAGATTTGCAGTTTCCTAGCAAGTCTGATGTCACGATGTCTCCCCTAGATGCTGCTAAAGGACCAAAACATGGCAGAAGCTGCTGCTACACGAATGCCCATATCTTTCATGAACCCTCCAGTACTGCCTATGGCACTGCTGAAGTATTTGTCACTTTCCATCCGCTCAGTGTTCCATCCGGACAGGGTAATGCTGAGCTGGCTGTCATCTGGGACTGAAGACTGCTTGATGGTAAATGGGCAGAGACTTAGCTTAATCTGGATTAATAACCATGTCAGTGTGTATTGCTCTTTTCCTGATCTTGTTAGCTAGCCTTCAGCTGCAGCGATTCACCAAACTGAACCAACAAGACAATGTCATTGGTGTATTTGAGATCTCAAAGCAGAATGGTGTTCAGCTCAAGGTCCAAGGCACTTGATTTGGATCCCACAAGCTTTCTAAAATAAAAGGCTTCCAGGGTCAGTATGTTCATGTCATGAGTCTGTTTATGCTGAAGACAACTGCTTGTGAGAATCTGGTAAATTGTACGTATCCTGTGTGGGTATTTGTATACTATTATTTATTATGCAGTAGTGCTTAGATCAAAACCAAATGTATTTAGATGCTATACAAACACATAGAAAAATCTTTACTCTGAAGAACTTGCTGTCTAAATAGGCAAGTCAGAAGTTGAGAAAAAAGAACAATATCCCCATTTTTACAAATGGAGAATTAATGCAAGGAGAGATCAAGTGACTTGCCCCAGGTCTCACAGGAAGCCTTTGATAGATCTGGGGTCAAGTGACTTTTAGCCATGTGATCATCTTCCTCTTGACATTTTGAACATGCATGATATATATATTAAGATACAAAAGTGATTAGTTAAGATTCCTGTGAATTGTCAGAAGAACTGATTGTATCAATAAGACGTGCATATAGTGCTGAACATACTGCCTGCTATTGCAAAATATCAGAAAACTTCTAAAATGATTTCTGTAGTTTGTATCCTTGTTTATCTATAATTAATATAATCGTGAATTCTGGGAAGCGGAAGAAAAAACCTAATTTATCTACCAAGGGTAATAGTTATGCTGAACTTGTATAGCCATTATGCCAAACTATTCTGTTTCTCACCCAAATTTACATTTACGGAATGCATTTACAGAAATAAATAGCAGGTCTCATTTTGAGAACAAAACTGGAACTGAATACATGTAAAGGGATCAGAATGCTGACAAAACAACTGAGATCTAAAGTAGTGCAGTCACACAGTCTACATAACGTAAATGAGAACAGGAGAGAAGAAATGTAAATTTAGGTGGCAAAGTAAAGAGCTGCAATGTTTTGTATGAATGTATGAGCTTTTTAAGATTTGTAGTCTGAATGTTGTTGCCCATGACATTTGTATTACCCTTCTCTGC
Organism: Rafetus swinhoei; assembly: GCA_019425775.1. Classification (NCBI taxonomy): domain Eukaryota; kingdom Metazoa; phylum Chordata; order Testudines; family Trionychidae; genus Rafetus; species Rafetus swinhoei. The sequence continues at coordinate 164,451,794 of CM033424.1, forward strand.
TCCATTGTGCCAAACTGTCAAGCCTTTTTCTGTCACCTCATGGTCAGAAAGTTGCTTGGGATCTTTTCGTTTCACCACACATAATTATATGCCTCTACACTTTTATGCACTCAGTACGCCACAGGCATCCTGTAGCAGGAGCTTTCTATGCAGTCACTGTCCTCTGCACAGCTGACCTGAACTTCCCCTCTGAGTTCCCTTTCCTTCCTGTCTTTGTACTTACATCCACCCAGTTACTGCCACATTAGGCTAGTGATTAACATGGTGATGCTCATAATCCTCCAATAAAAAGTATTCAGTGGCTCTTGTAGCCTTTTCTGTGCTGCAGTAAGTTCAGTGTTCAAGGTGGTACTAATAGCATTCCGTCACTCCTTTTCTGTTCCCACCCACATGGTTAATCTTTGCAGCAGACTATGTACGTGGTACTCAAAGCATTGATTAGAAAAGAATGTAAAATCTAGGAGTCCAATCGTTTGTCCAGTGGGGAAACTTGCAGAAGGCAAGGAAGCGAGAGGAACATTCATGCATGAAGAGGTCTGCAGGATCAAGCCTTACATTATTGCATCATTAAGATTGAGTATTGAAACTAAGGATGTTAAGGACTAGTCAATTTTCCCCCACCCCACTCTCCGCCTTGCTGCCTTTATGAGAATCAGCAAAGGGAAAGGAGGGGTACTTCAAAGTGGCAGTGCCGCACAGCTGAGCCAGGGATCAGCTGTGTGGCACTGCTGCTTTGAAATCCCAAGGCGGCATTTCAAAGGGGCAGCCGCCGCACAGCTGATCCCTGGCTCAGCTGTGTGCAGCAGCACTGCCCCTTTAAAACGCCAAAGTGCTGTGGAGCCCAGGGCCAGCTAGAGACTCCCCAGCTAACCCTGGGTTCTGTGTGGCATTTCCCCAGAACCCGGGGTCAGCTGGGGACTCCCCAGCTGCCCCTGAGCTTCATGGCGCTGCCCCTTTGAAATGCTGAGGCAGTATTTCAAAGCGGCAGCCGCCGCACAGCTGATCCTGGGCTCAGCTGTGCGGTGGCTGCCCCTTTGAAACAACGCCTCCGCATTTCAGAGGGGCAGCCGTGGAGCCTGGGGTCAGCTGGGGAAATGCTCCAGGTTTGTGGGGAAATGCCGCGTGGAACCTGGGGTCTGCTGGGGAGTCCCCAGCTGACCCTGGACTCCGCACGGCATGCAGCGCAGCACGGAGTCCCCGTTGGAGACTCTTGTACATTTCAAAGAAGGCACCCACGGGCTGGGAGTCAGCGGGACTTCCTGCTGGCTCCGGGATGCACGCGATGTTCTGTATTTCTCCTTGGAAATGTAGAAGAGCCCAGTGGAAGTGCCTATCGACTAGTTGAGTAGTCGATGGAAATTCCATTGACTACTTGATTAACCGCAATTTAACATCCTTAATCAAAACGTTTTGACTTGCTTTGTCCAAACATCAATTCTATTAGAACTCGTCACAGAGATAAAATTAAAGCTATGTCAGTATACAGAACACTGAGACTGTGTCTGAGGCTCCATTTGATCAAAGTGAAGAATGAGATGTGGGAAAGGATGGGGAGAGGCATCAGATGGCAAAATCTCCTGAGCACTTCACTTCAGCATGGCTGTTACTGATATTGAGCATTTATCTAACAGATTTGCATACATTAGTTAGGGTATCTAGAGTAGTGGCTTAGTCTTTCCAAGCTGCTGTACCCCTTTCAGGAGACTGATTTGTCTTGCGTCTGCTCAAGTTTCACCTCACTTAAAAATTACTTGCTTACAGAATCAGACATAAAAATACAAAAGTGTCACAGTGTTACTGAAAAATTGCTTACATTCTCATTTTTACCATATCACTATAAAGTAAATCAATTGGACTATAAATATTTTACTTACATTTCAGTGCAGAGTATATACAGCAGTATAAACAAGTCATTGTCTGAATGAAATTTTAGTTTCTACTGACTTCAGTAGGGCTTTTATATAGCTTTTTAAAAAACTAAGCAAGTATCTAGATGAGTTGATGTACCCCCTGGAAAACCTCTGAGTACCCCTGGGCTGCATGTAGCTTGGTTGAAAACCACTGAAATCTAGAATAATGAATGCTTTGAGGGCGAGTGTTAGATAATGGAGTGCTAGTTCATGGGTTTTAGTGTGTGAATATACTGTTCTTAATGAAACTTTGTATTATAACTAGACTGCCAGCAAAGTTGCTAGAAGCTGACTGCACTTTTCTGGGACATGCTCTAGATCCATAAATGGGACTTTGAACAAACAGAGAAAAAACACCCTTAACAAAACCCTTCTCAAAGTCTACACTGAGCCTAGTGCATGCTAGCTCGGAGTGTGAAAACTGGGGAAACTCCCATTGACTTCAGTGGAACCAGATGTTACCCTGAGAATTTCCAGTGTGAATGAATATCACCACGGCAGTACCATTTATAAAATAACGTACCACACTAATAAGTGTCAGTGCCTTGATTTACGGTGCTAAGCAGATTGGCCTCTGCTTAGCTTAAGGTCATAGTTGGTAGCAGCACGTACTAATACTTGAAGGGCAGGTACAATTTATAGGGCCCTATGCGAGTTACCTAAGGCAGGCTTCTTTCCTTTCACTCCCCAACCCACACCTCATGCAGCCTCTGCCAGGTCTCAAGGCTTCCTTTATGCTGTCCTGTGGCTTCCCTTGCTACCACCCCCTCCAAGATGCGGCTCCTGCTGGGGCTCAGCTTCCCTCTGCCCCTACCCCATCCCAGTGCGGTTTCCGCTGAAGCTCAGAACTATCCTGGGGCCAGGATGGAGCTGTAGAGGCTGAACGCTCCTCTCCACTCCCAGTGTGGTAGGGCTGATAGGAGCATATGGGCAGGGGGAGAAGGCAGCCCTGTTGCTGGTGGCCGAGAGAGCAGCCGGGGGACAGCCGGCAGAGCCAGAGAGAAACCAGAGGCCAGTGGTCAGGGCCATCCAGCTCACAATTGTACATGACTGCATAGGGACGCATTTTCAGGTGCCCTATGTATGCTGTGTATGCCTAAGGATTAGGGATTTTAAGATGGCTTCCGGCACGTACCACCTCCCGCATAGCTGCCTGTCTCCCCTGCTGTGTCTGATCCAGAGGCAGTGGGGGTGGGGCAGGTGGGAGCTAGTACGCGCTTTTTAAGCTGGCTCCACATCCGTGCCAGCTCCTGCAGAGCCACCACCCTCCAGCTGTTGCCTCTGATACAGAGGCAGGAGTAAGGGCTGGGAGGACGCAGGGTTGGCAGGAGCCAGCTTAAAAGTTACCTAAGTTACCTTAAAAGCTGGCTCCCCACAAGCATCATCTCCCGTGTGCTTGGTTTCAGCAGTTACATGTTTACAAAAACAAACACTTTTTAACATTCCTGCTAAGGGTGGCCCTGTTGAAGGGAAGTACATGATAGACTTTTGTCCCTTGGAAAATTTTTGTGAATTAGGTGTGGTTTTAAAACAGGTGAGTCAACCTTATCTCAGAATATTCATATTTGGGTTTTCCTTTTCCTTTCAAAAATAAAAAAACACACCCTATATTCTAAATGTAACAAAAAAGACTGTTGATAGATTAATCTTAATAGATTGAGAGGGGTAGAAGTGTGTTAAGACTAGGGTTGCCAGATGGCTGAAACAAAAATACCGAACACCCCCACCCCCCAAAAAAAACCCACCGTGAAAAAATTTTGTTGAAGGAAAAAAAAGAGGGGGGGGACCAAAGTTGTTGAGCAAAAAAGGAAGAAAACCTCCAAGGACCTGGATCGTCATTAAAAACAAAAACCCAGACTCACTTCATGGGGGGCACCCGGAAGGGAGCGGTGCTGGCCGGGAAGGGGGTGCCTGGAAACAGCTAACGGGGAGACACAGCGGGGCTGGCCAGGAGACGGGGGCCAACGGGAAGCAGGGCTGGTTGTGGGGAGGTTGGAACGGGCTGACCGCGGATATCGGGGGAGACCGGCCGGGAGGCGGGGCTGGCCGGGAGTAGGGGCGGGAAGCACAGCTGGCGGGGGGGCAGCGGCGCTGGCCGGGAGGAAGGGGGCAGGAAGCAGAGCTGGCGGTGGTGCAGCGGCGCTGCCCGGGAGATCAGGAAGAGGAATGGGCCAGCGGGAAGCAGAGCAGGGGAGGGAGGGTCGGGGCCACAGGGCTGGCTGGGAGGAAGGGGGAGCAGGAAGCACAGCTGGCGCGGGAGGCGGCGCTGGCCGGGAGGAAGGGGGGGTGGGAAGCAGAGCTGGTGGGGAGAGTGCAGCGGCGCTGCCCGGGGGAGATCAGGAAGAGGAACGGGCCAGCAGGAAGCAGAGCTGGGGGTAGGTGCAGGGGGGAGCTGGCCGGGGAAGATCAGGAGGGGAAGTGAGGGAGAACCGGCTGGTCAGGAAGGCGGGGGGAGAGGTGAGCAAATTGGCCGGCGTGGAGTGGGACTGACCAGGGCACTTGCTGCCTGTCCCACGCAGGCTCCCGGTGACGCATGAGTGAGGAGGAGGCTTCCCCTCCTCCTCACACTCAACCGACTGAGGGCTCCCGGCGGCAATTGCGGCCCCGCCTCCCAGCCGGGACTCCCAGCCACTTCCCCCGCCCTTGCCAGCCTTCCGTCCGATGCGCAGCTGGAAAAATCTGAAAATACCACACATTGCACATGTCCGGTATTTTCTGTTTTTTTTTTTTACCGGACAGAGCGCGCAAATACTGGACTGTCCGGTACAATACCGAACTCCTGGCAACCCTAGTTATGACCCTATAGTGATTTCCCTAGTATTGGACAGCAATCAGCATTTCTGCTGACATCAGCTGTATCTCACCTCCTGTCTGGAAGTGTACTTTTTAAGTAGGCATGGCAAATATATAGTGCTTATATTGGTGCAACAGCACTTATGCAATTACAGTGCTGCTAGTGCAGACACTCTGAGTGGATTGTAGAGAGGAAGGGGCACTACTGGCTATGTCTTTGGAAGAAGCACTGTCAACACTGCTGCTTAGGCTGGTGTAACTTATGTTGCTAAGGCTGGTGGCTTTTCCATATTCCTGAGCAGCATAACTTATACTGACCTAAGATGTAGTGTGTGGATAGCCTAAATCACAACTGGAAGGAGAGTGAGAGGGCTTTCAAAACTGCTGTATGCCGTGAAGCCATCACACACTTTTGGAGTAGCTGGAATTAATGAAGAAGAGAAGTAAAGCCCCTCTGCTGTCACCATTGCAGAGAGGTGTGCATGAATGTAGAGGACAAGGGATGATGTCAGAGAACAAAATTTAAACGAAAAGGAAAGGTGGTAGGAATGAATACAGGCAACATTTAAGTGATATGAGGAATGATATTAATTTGAGGGATGGTAAAAAAAACAGCTACAAGAACAAAAAAGACATTTTGTTCTTTGGGGGTGGGGTATATAGAACTAGCTTTCCTAGTTATTTTTGTCATTTTGTGATTTGTGCTATGAGCTTCCTCAGAGGATAGAAGTAAATAGCTAGTCTCCTATGAGAGCACAGAATGAACTGAATGTGTTTAAGGTCTGAAATGTGCTAGCACAGGCACCAGATCCTAAAATAATGTGGTTATGGTTCCAAAATAAGATAGTTGGGAGAAACAGGAGATACACAATGTAAGCTAGGGTTCAGACAGAGTAGGTCCATTGAATTTGATACTAGGAAATTTTTCAATGTTTAGTTTTGTGAAAAAAAAAAAAAGATTTCAGTGGTTATCAAGGTGCAGGAAAGGATTATATCACTAGCTATCAGTAGTTGAGGAAAATGAACTTGCAAAAATCCAGCAGAGCATTGGTTAGGAATATTATCACTAAATACTGACAAATACCATGACAGATAAATGGGTAAAGCAGCAAGGTTATGAGGGAAGTTCTTGAGCATGAATCAGGATCCTTTTATAACCTATCAATTAATGTTTCAGCACATTTAGCCACTGTTCTGTTGATTGTGTATAAGACTTTGATTTGCATTGTCTAAATGCTTTTGTTTGCTCTGTTTAGGTTTCAGTGTTGAAATAAGCTGCACAAAGACCTCCAAGTCATTGACTTCAGTAAGGCTCCATGTGGGTGCATGGTTTTGGCTATTGATTTTTTTTATTATTTTTTAATATGCAGGTGAATTTTACATTTCCCACTAACTTTATCTATTTGGTTCATTAACTCTTGAAGCAGTCCATTTTCTTATCTGGCAGCGACAACAGAATTCCATTGTAGATTATAACATTTGTTTCCAACAATTTAAATGTCACCATGAGGAGCAAGGCAAATTAATATTTTTGTACTAGTGTTAAACAGACGTGATGTGGCAAAACAGCAGTTCCACCAAAGTTATTTTTTTTATTTCAGGCCAGTCTGTTGTGTATTTTGCTGCTGCTGTCTGGTCCCGATACGGCAGAGTTGTTGGACAAAAATCATAACAAGATGACTAGTTTAGGGAATTACAGGCAACCCCTAACTTATGACCCCTCCCCCCCGCATTTCCGACCGCCCTGTTCTGGCCCAGCCTCTGAAGCCCACCTGCACAGCAAGCCACAGGGTCAGCCAGTCGCCCGCAGCCCTGGCCGGCTATGGGAGCAGCTTGCGCTGTGCTGCTTCCACCTTACACAGCCCCAGGCCAACTATGGGAGCAGCTCACACCGTGCCGCCTCCACCCGGCACAGCTGGGGACTACAACTCCCAGGAGGCAAAGCGGGCCAGGAATGGAACCCCCATTATGTCATTGCTCCTATGGAAAATAAGGGTTCGACTTACGACGGCTTGACTTACGACGGTTCTCCAGGAACCAATTAGGTCGTAATTGCGTAATTGCGGGGGTCGCCTGTACATAGTATTTTGGTGAAAGGTTCAACTTCTTTTCTGTGACCTGTCAGAATTTTACTGGCAGTTGTGTTGATAGTGCATAGCATCGAATAGAGTGCAACTGACCACAACTGGATTGGTCCAGTTATAATAAAAGTGGCAGAAAATTGTTGTGTCACCCAGTATAGCACGTAGAAAGTTTAATGTTTGGAAACATGTATTAGATTTGAATTTCATTTTTATTTAGTAACAAAACAAAACATCATTTTGTTTATATACCGATGCAACATGGTTTGATGGATGATACGGGGTGTCAAGTGTACTTTCTGTACTCTACCACTGTGATACTGTGTGACTATAGCCAACTCTTTTAGGTTACATATACACTGGAAATGAAGGTTTAATTATAATACAGGTAAGAATAGTAGTGAAGGCATTGAGGTACATATTCAGCATGAGCTCCCTGCCCCAGTACAGCCACTGGGGATCCTGGATATGTATTTCAGTTGTGGGTCTGTGCTGCCACATCTTTATCGCTATTGTTCCCTGCTCTAGGTAGTAGGGATGTCAAATCCCATTTAATCCGTTAACTGGTTAAACTTTAGGTTAAACTCCCAGGGCTCCCATACTTGTGCAGGGCCTGCTCCTGCCTTGACGGTGCAGGGCTGGAGCAGCCCTCTGCCCACAGTCGGAGGCTCTGGTTAACCGTTACCCAGAAGGGTGATGCTTACCAGATAACCGGTTACCTGTTCACATCCCTACTAGCTACATTAAGATGGCATGATTGTGTGTACCTGTGCTACAATCACACCTTTTCTGTGCATCAGTTGCTTCACAGCTAAAGTGTATTTTACCAACCTTTGTAAAAGTATTGGAAATGTTTGTATTAAAAGTTAGATATTATTATTTATTGTTAAATTCATAGTATCGTTAAGAACATGAGTGTTGTTCTGTGACATTTAAAGCATCCCTGTAGTATCAGAACATTGCTAATCCTACATTCTACATCAGTCATAAAAAACAACAAAATAGAGACTTTTTTTTTCAAAATTGAATTGAAGACATTGAATTGCAGTTTGTTGTATTGGAAAGCATGCGTTTTAAACATATGAAGATAGTCACATACTTAAGGCCTGGGAGAAGCAGACCACCAGCAACTCCTGTTGAAGCCAGTAGGAGATATGGGTGCACAGTACCTCTTAGGATCAAGGGCCAAGTATGGGAATGATCAGGATCTTTAATAACTCTGAATATTTGTGCCTGTTTGAATGTAAACCAGTGCAGTGATAGTTAAACCTAACAAGCAGACCTAGCAAGATTTCTATGTAAAATGGGCATTGTCTTTGAAAACTAATAGCAAACATTTACATGTCCCTGTTATAAATGATGATTCTTTTTTGTCAGAACACTGAACTACTTTTAAGACAGAGTGGAGTTGGAGTTAAGATTGTAGATGGAGTTTCACGAGTGTACCACACACTTATTTTATTCCACCTCCTTTCATTGTGTACTCTGTTAAATTTGGCATGTAATTTCCTTAAAAACAAAGCCAAAGAATTGGAAGGTTGGAGTTCTCCTATGTATGCATCATTAACATGTTCAAGGGAGCAGATGTGACTGGGCTAAATAAAAAATGTAAAATGGGAATTATTTTGTCAGACACTATATACAATTTCAGCAGGAACACTGTTTTGTTTGCCAGGAACTTGATGGCTTTCCCTATCTTACCTGATTTAATTTCTGATTCCAAAACTGTGATTCCTTTGTCAGATTGCATGGGGATTATGAAGTCCACCTCGGTTCTACAAATTGCTTATTTGAAATCAGAACTATCTTTTTACAGAAACAAAACCTACTAGCTAACCCTGTAGGGCCTAGCATAGAATACACTGTGTTAACATAAATTCTGTTCCCTTTTGGTGTCCTCAGTAGAACAGCTTACCAAATTTCAAATATCGTAATTTTAGTGTACAGCTGTAGAACCGAGTCAGTAGAGCCTTTCATGTTTCTTGAAGGCAAAATAATACAAAATAAAATGAAAACCAGAGGATAAACCAAAATACCCGTTGTCACGGCTCAGTCCCCCAACCTGACACTATGTGGTTCCAATACTGATCTCATTTACACCAGTGAATGAAGTCATATTACTTTTTAAGCTGGTAAAATTCAAGTAAGTGAAAATTGAATCAGGCCTAATGTGTAGATCCCTGCACAGATGCAAAATTTGCATGTGCATCTGATCCACAATCTGCAAAAATGATCCATGGATATCTACATCCTTGGATATAAAGCAGATGTCCACAGATTTGCTGCATTCCAAATACAAAATATGATCTGCAGTCTGCAAAAATGGCCTGCTGATATTCTCAGATTTGCTTGGCTCTACTAAAGTGTATTAGCACCTGCTGCACTTCTTCAGTGACAAGACTAGTTTGTAAAGTCACCTAAGTATACTAGTTTACTGTATAATACAGTCATTTAGGCATATGAGTTGCATACCTGCATATCTGAGATCAGAATCTATCCTACACATTGCATATTATTCATAATAATTAGCAAAGCTTATGTCACAGCTTATCGCTTTTTCAGATTTTATTATTGTAATTATATCCTGTCTTTGAGGAGAAAAGATCATTTATTTTTGATGTCCATAAAAATGTCTTCTGTCCTTCCAAAAAAACACCCCAGGAAAACAGATCTTTCTTTTTAGGCATTTGCAAACAAAGGAATAAACACATACAACAACATGTAGCACAAAACTAAAACCCGACTACTACTGCTACATAAGATATTTTAGATGTTGTCCTGTTACAGCACATCAGTTGGAGTTTTGTAGTGTGTTAACTCTTGCCTTTTATCTTGTTTGATTTTGTGTTCATATTCATGTCTTAATTTTCATTTCAGTTTTAATTAGTTTCATTATATTTGATGGCACAATGTTTGGTTTATCTTCACTGTTAATAGCCTAATTGTTTCTCTTGCCTTAAGTAATATCTCGTTAACTTTATAAGCCATCTTTTCCACATCATCTACAGAATTAATTTCCTGTGCATATAGTGGTATTAAGTCTGCAGCATTTTCCCCAAAACTTTCCTAATTAGTATTTTTATAGCTGTATTAGATTTTTTCTTTAAGAATTAAGCTTCTGAAGAGAGTTAACAAAATAAGTTTTATTGGTTGATGATCTTTTCTGAACATCACTAGAAACCTGGGGATTCCTACTGATGGAGCAATTACAGAGCTAAGAAGAAAGGGAACTTAAAAATTAGGAAAGGAATATTTGAAATTCTAAAAAAATTGTGTTATTTTATAGCACTAAATTAAAATATTTTATTTTCTCATACATTAATGCCTGATATGTTTAGTGGTTTCATAGGAATATGAGGTCTATATAAGCATTAAGTGGCCCATAGTAAGCATTTTTTTATTAAACTTGTGAGAGAGAATTATTCGTGGGAGACAGCAAACAGATGCTGAAAATAAATAGGGTTTATCACTTTGGCTGCAACAAACATAATGTTTTTCCTCCTTAATTCAGCATGGTACATAATGACACTTAAGTAACAGTGCTCGACCATTGTCATCACTAGAGATGTCTTTCTTTTATATCTTTAGCTGGGAATGTTACATTTCCTCTCAGGTACAAAGTACCTTAATTTTTACTGAGATTTTGTATACAATTTTCAGTTTTTATGTCCCAGTAATCTTTTTGAAATGGTGTATAACCAAAGTCAGTTTGGGGTATTAAAGATCATATCATGCTTTTGCAAGAATATAGGGGTGTTTATTCTGGTGTCCTGGCCAAATTTCAGCTGTGGAGATTACATTCTGGGGTCTTGTTCATGATTTTTAAGTGCTTGGGCTTAATAGCACTTACATTGTTGCTCTGCGTTAGTAACTGCCTTCCATTTTCCACTTTGGAAGTTGATTACATTTCATTTGTGGGTTAAGTAAGTGATCTGTATCTATATATTAGGCCTTGATACTGGCTTCAGTGGGACTATTCTTAAGATTGAAGTTGAGCATTTGCAGAATTGAGGTCTTAGTTGGTTCAAAATACGTTGGCAATCTTTCTGTCTTGAAGGTGTTACGTTATGGAAGTAGCATAGTTAAAATTTGTGTTGAATTTTTCTGTTAAACTGGATTTTAAATCACTTCATTAGGCATTAAAACAAATGAAGATTGTAAGAACAATTACACCGTTTTCTCTTAGTAAATATTTAATTTTCTGCAAACTTACAAGTCCTGCCTTGCAATAGTTTATAGGCTTAACATTGTAAAATCACCCATTTCCTCAAAAATCTGGAACTGGTGTCTCCTTTTTCCCTAGATTTCACTCCCATACAATTGTTAAAAATAAACCCAGTTGTAACTTCTGGTGGATATAGAACTAAATAAAATTTTGTGTATGTTAGATTTGAAAAAAGAAACAATTACAAGAAAGAAGTTATTAGCATTGTTAGCAATTATTGTGTCTGTTTCACTGAAACAGATGGATAAAAGGTTGTATATCAAATAATGACATCTAGAGTGGTACATATCAAAACTCTGGCGATTTTAAATGTAAGACATTACTTCTTTTGAATGAAAAATGATGGTACTTAGCTAGCTGAATGGTCCATAGAAGCAGGGTCTCTGCTCCTGTGAAGCTCAGGAAGACAGCACAATAGGAATCTCTTGTGATTTTGGCATCTACAATAAATGAATGCTTTCTGAGATTATGAACTAGGGATGTTAAAAAGTGGGTATTTGGGTAACCGGGTAACTGCTGAAAATGTCCATGGTTACATGTACCTGAAGCCAGATCTCTGTGAGCCTGTGCACACCGGCTGCTGCCTTCTCCTGGGGAGCTAGCTGCCACCCTGCGCTGCTGCCTCTGATATAGAGCCAGTAGTGCGGGGTTGGAGCCTGCGTGTAACTATTCATGGTAACGAATAAGCCCAGGCTTATCGGTTAATTGTGTAAACGGTTATCCTATTACATCCCTATCATGAACTCTGTATCTTTACCAAGTGCAAACTCCATTTTGAATGTGCAGTTCTTTTGGTTCCTCTATTATCTATTTGCCTCCATGTTGGGCTGAGATTCTGGAATAGTAATAGAGATGTAGCCGTGTTAGTCTGGTCTTGCTGAAACAAAAGACAGGACTATGCAGCACTTTAAAGACTAACAAGATGGTTTATTAGGTGATGAGTTTTCATGGGCCAGATCCACTTCCTCAGATCAAATTGTGGAAGAAAATTGGCATGACCATATATACCAAAGCATCCTCCCCTCCGTCTCGGCACCCGAAGCATCTAGCCATTTAGAGCAGCCTGGGGCTGCGGCGGGCAGGAAGCCTGTCTTGGGGTCCTGCAGGGCTGCTGGCTGAGAGTTGCCTAGGTAAGTGCCTCCCAGCCAGAGCCTGCCTCTGGCACCCCAGCCCCTTCTGCACCCCAAGTCCCTGCCCCAGGTCACCACCCAAACTCCGTGCAGCCCCATTTCCCTAGGTCACAATCCTTCCCAGACCCTGTACCCCCTTCAAAGCCGTCCCCCAGGCCAGAATCCTCTCCTGCACCCTTACCACCTCCCCAACACTGTACCCCAATCCCTTGCCCCAGATCACAACCTCCTCCTTCACCCAAACGCCCTCTCTGAACCCACTCCCTTTCCTGCATCCCAGTCCCCTACCCCATGATCCCTCTGCACCCAACCTCTGTCCCAAGCCCCACAACTCCTACATAGAAAGTGAAGCCCTTCACCATTTACCAAAATCTTGGAGTGGCCCCAATCAAAAATTATTGCCCACCCCAGCTCTAGACAATAGACTGGTTCCCAACCAGGAATGTTTTAACAGTGGCCTGAATTTTCGGCCTGCTTTCCTGATCCCAGATTTCCCCCGAAGTTTCATCAGATTGGTGAAGGACAAAGGAAACAAGCTGACCAAGATGGAGATGGGTCCATATTATAGCCCATACGCCATGCACTGAAGCAGAAGGACTCATGCCAGTTGAAATATTTCATTTAGATAATGTCATAAGATTTTGGTTTGATTTCAGCCTCTTCCTTTTACTTTATTTTTACTATAACTAGCTTAAATTCCTAAATAAGGCGTCTTATTTAGGAATTTAAGCATTATGAAGTGTGACTTTGCTTCAGAGAATTCACAAATATTAGCAAAGTAACAGATTTCATATCTTCTATTGAACTGAAAAAGCTTTTTTGTTTTGTTTTTTGTTTTAGAAAAGGTGAGAACAGCATATCTTGACAATATTGAAACTTTCTTCCAAATGTTTTCCAAAAATTTTTTTTTTATAAATTGGCATTTTTCAGTGGAAAAAAATATTTTTGTTGAGAAATGTCCTTCAAAGAGTTGAACACTTGGGTACTTTTACTATATTTCCCAGAGAAAAATGTGTTCGCAGAACCCTGTTTCTCCAGTCCTTTCCCCTGACCAGATCAAATGTGTTAACTTCCACTGGTACAGAACCTTTACATTCATTGCTGATTTTGTAAAATATAAAATTAAATAAAAAAGAGAGGGCATATGTTCTTTAAGGTCAGACTCTCTTACCCTTAATTCAGTTTGAATACAGCTTTGCTCCGTGAATGTCCCCCATTGAATTTAATGTGTCTACTCATGGAGTAAAGCACCATTTGACATAAGTAAAGAGGACCAAATCTTGCTCTTCCTTTTTAAACGGATTATAAAGCTCTCCTTGCATGAAAGACTATAGAAATGGAAAATTGTTATTATTTTATTATTATTATGGCAAAGCAGTTAGGACAATGTTGCAGGAAAGTGATTACACCTTTCTTTCTGCTGCAAAAAAAGCCTTAAAACAGACCCCATGAATCTGTGAACAATATTGTGCTTTTTAATCATTCAAAAGAAATGAAAGCAGTATGAAAGCAAAATACATTTGACTAGAAATAGATTAGAAAAAATGTTTACTTTTCATATTTTCATTCTACCTGCCACATAGTTTTATATGTGAGGTTGAAACAAATAAAATGAGCAAATATCAAAAGGCTAACAAAAATACCTGCATTAATTATACAATATTATAGATTTTTTGTTTTAAAGAGAGCTGTAATTAAACATAGCCAATGAAGATGTTATGAGCATGTTGTGAGCCAGAAAGCATTACAATTTGTAACGGGAATTTCCCATCAGAGAGATCCAATGAAATTTGTTTGCTAACCATCACTGAAATTAAAATGTAAATATATGCATAGCAGTGTGTCAACACGATGGACTGACTACAGAAAAAGTTCTATATGAAGTCTCTGGAGGATTGAACATTGAGCATGAAGAAACATGTCCTCTTTGGTTTAATTACTGCTTGGAGCTTATTGAAGTGACATCTAATGAAGAGTTCACTTGAAACGTGGACTGCAATATTACATGTTTGGCAAGCTAGAAAACTGATTTCGACCTAGCGACCACATTATATTGCTATTCAGCAGACTCACTCTTAAGCTTTTTATACTGTAGCCAGCAGATGCTAAGCCATGGGGATGTGTTTAGGAGTTCTTTATCACATGGTTATTTTTTACTTTCTCTGTTTAAAAACCTCATGAATCTGTGTAGTGAGGAGGAGATGAGTTATAAAAGTATAGTATTGTACAGAACAAAATCTCATGAGTTAGAGTATTGTATTGTTACAACATTTACTGTTGACTTCAGATCCTGGCTGCTTCCTGAGGGTTGACAGTAATTTTTTTTCCTCCCTAAACTGTGTTTAATCAGTTAAAAACAATTAGTTGAAAAATATGTCTTTTTTTTTTTTTATTATTTCTTGGTACCATATTACCTTATAAGTAAATATTAGGACGTTAGTCTTTTACTTTACAAAGGAAACACTGACATTTTAAGGGCCACCCAGAGGTTTTGAGACATTGAGTCAAAATCTGAAATTGAGGCCTCCTCCCCAACCTTCCAAAAACCCAAGGCTGCAAAAAAATCACCAAGACATTCTGGGTGGTGGTGGAGAGATTGACAAGTAATCCACCCTGCATTCGTGCAGGGCTAAATCTGAATCCCTGCTCCAGGCATTGTGACCTGATGCCTGGGGTCGAGGAGTACTCAGGTTTTGTGGAGGGGAAGCTGAGTGGTGGTGTGACCCAGTGTGCCAGATCATGCCATTCCCCCAAATTTGTCTGGCGGACACTTTCTGGTAAACCTAAGTGGTACTACAGTCCCGTGCTGCAGGTTGCAATGGCATTCAGTTTGGGGGTGTGTGCCGTGGGGCACACTACCCCTTTTGCCCCCTCTGCTGTGTGGACAGCCATGGAAATCTGTATGCTAGTAGAGAGAAAAAAAAAAAACAGGCCTGTGAATGTATTGAGACACTTTTTCATTATTTACGTATTGAGTTAGCTATTTCTGCCTCTTACTTAACAGCTTATTAACTTGCTTTAAAGGAAAAAGATAGTTTAAAAGTGTTCCTGCATATTTCAGAATTTTAAGTTCCCAAAGAATGGTTGCAGGCAAACCAATGATGTAACAGTCTCCCCCCCTCCCCCAAGAACTGAATCTTCTTACAGAAGACATGCTGCCAGGTGTGTAGTAGAACTAGCCCTTTCCAGGGTATGATCATGGTTAATACCACACAGACGGCTTAATTCCTCTCACAGTGGTTCAAATTGGCATTGACTCAATGGAAGTTATTGCAGGCAAGGTGCGTATAACTGAAGAGAGAGATTTTGGGTGTAGCAGTCAGGTTTTCTCACACAGTAATTTTCTACTCAACTATGAATAACTTAATCTTGCAGATATACAAGAAGCTACAATTCTCTAATCATAATGCTTTGCACTTTTAGAGCTCTGTTCTTGTGAGGCCATCAAAATTATTTACAAGTACTGTATAAGTATATTAAACTTCTATGCACAGCAGTGAATTAGGTGTTACCTATATTTTACAGAAGGGGAAATTGAATCACAGAGAGGCTAAGTAACTTGCCTCACATAGCAAGTTATCACATAGCAAGTCAGATGCTTGGAAGTAGACAAAGGTTCCTTTCCTAAATATACCGAATTACAGCTTTTAAACATTTCCAAATATTTCCCACTAAGTTATCCACTTGGGAAGGCAGATTTACATTTCCACTTATGATCAAGTGGAAATGTGGTTGGACTGTGGGCTGTAATATAGATCCACAAACCCCAATCACAAGCCATAACTGTCTTTTCACTTTCCCGTTATTGGTTCTGCCAGCACTACACACCCAGCTGTGCCAAGAAACCTGATTATAATACAGCTGTCCTCTAACCAAGTTACAAACATGACCCCACTTTGTACTTGTTGCCCTAAACCTCAGCTGTGTTTTGTAAAGCAATGTTTCCTCACATGACTGTGTTTATAATGTTGTCACAGTCTTAGATGGTGCCAACGAAGAGTGTGGTCCATGTGCCGGTGCAACAGGAGACTGATTAATAGAGACCAGCAGAGCTGAAAGGTGTGCTTTTTTCTTCTCCAGTTCCATTCCCAAAGTTGCATGTAGGTCAAAGGGAATGCTGTGGTCCTGGGAGTAGAAATGATGAAAGCAAATTATTGGAGAATTTTGGGGAGAACTGTTTTGTACCTTCCTAAACTGATTGCTGAAGTATGTTTAGCAATGAACTACTTGGATTCATAGCTAACAAGGCCAGAAAGCATCTCTGTGACTATTTAGTCTGACCGCTAGTTTGAAGGACATAAAATTTCCCCAAAATAGTTCCTAGAGAATATCTTTTAGCAAAATAAATAAATTAAATATATCTCATCTTGATTTTAAAATGATCAGTGATGGAGAATCCACCACAACAAACATTGTTCCAAACATTAATTACTCACTGTTAAAAATGTATGCCTTTTTTTCCCCGCTGAATTTGTCTAGTTTCAGCCTCCAGCCATTGGATCATGCTTATAGACAGTACTCAAGTAACCACTTAACCTTCTCCTTGTTAGACTCAGTCACGGTCAGGCATGTTTTCTAATCCTTTAACCATTCTCATGGCTCTTCTGTGAGCCCTCTCCAATTTATCAGTGTCCTCCTCAAACTGTGGACACCAAAACTGGACAAAGTATTGAGTCAGCAGTTGCACCAGTGCCAAATCTGAGGTAAAATTACCTCTCTATTTCTACTCATGATTCTGCTGTTCATGCTAGGGATGTGAGTATATACATGGTTAACCGATGAGTATGGGCTCATTGGACAATCTTCATGGTTATACACATCCCACTGCTGCTGCCTCAGATACAAGCAGCTCCCTGAAAGCTGTGGCTCCTGCCTCTCCCCATCCTCCGCATGTGGCATGTGAACACGTGTAATTGCTGAAATTTTCAGCGGTTACATGTTTGCAAAAATAAACACATTTTAACATCCCTGGTTCATGCATTCAAGGATGACATTAGCCCTTTCGGCTACAGTGTCACACTTGAAGTTCATGTTTAGCTGATTACTCATCTCCACTCCCAAATCTTTTTTCACTGCTTCCCAGGATAGAGTCCACCATCCTGTAGATGTGCCCCCATTCTTTGTTCCTAGATGTACACATTTACATTTTCACATTGTTTTCTTGCACCCAGGTCACCAAGCAATCCATATCACTCTGAATCAGTGACCCATCTTTTTTTGTACTTACCTACTCCTCTCCCAAGTTTCGTGACCTCTGCAAACTTTTTCTATGATGATTTTATGTTTTCTTCCACATCTTTGTTAAATTCTTTAATGGTATAGAGCCAAGCACTGATCCCTGCAGGACTCGGTTCGAAACACACCCATTTGGTTATGATTCCCTACGTAATATCACATTGTGAGACTTACCAGTTACTTTTAATTTAATTTACTGTGGGCCATGTTAATGATTGTCTGAAACCATATATCTGTGCCCTTGTTTCTTCTTCTTTTCCCATTTGCTCCCTTTATTCTGCCCAAACATTTCTCTTCACTGCCACTTTTTTCCTCTTCCAGTTTCACACCCTCTTCCTTGCAGCTTTGGAACAGCTTCCCGACCATGTACTAAGTGGTGTCCTCCCTAATCTGATTGTTGAAATGCCATATCCTTCACAAGCCAACCAGGTTCTGCATAGCATATGCCCTCTGTTTTATCTGTACATATGCTTATATTGCAAACTGTTTGTGCTTGGAATTATGCACTTGGCTTTGTTTAATATGTTTTCTTACCAAGCACCACGTACAGCTAGGTTGCTATATAAATAATAATGAAAACTAGCAGCAGCAAAAAGTGTCTCTATAGTGGAATAAAAATATACCATTGTATGTTCATTATAAATAAACGCAGCTTGAAAAAAAGGTGATTTTTAGTAGGGTTTTTTTTTCCCCCTTCTGGGATAATCACAAGATCCATCACTGTGTCAGGAAAAAGAATAAATAAAGTGTAACTGGCTGTTTGTTAGTAGACACAAATAGGAATGGATCAGAACAAAAAAGAAAGGAAAAAAATGAGCTTCATAATTCATCCCTTGTTGTAAGCCCATCAGGTTGCAGTGGAGTTGAATTTGACTTATTGAGTCTGATTCTTATTTACCCTCAAGCCACTTCACAGGCTTCCTCAGTGGGACCATGAAGTGGATGCAAATTATATTTACATCCATTTCAAACCCTCTTTTTGCCATATCATAATGGTGTGTCCATTTAACATCTAGGTCATAAGGGGATAACCTCCATATTGCTTGTACAGTCAATCAAACAGCAGGGTCTTCTGCAGCATGAGAACTGTGCTAAACCCACCTGTGGGAAAGTTGTGTGTGTGAACATTTTCTGTGTCTTTTAAAATCTTTATTGTTCAAGAGTTTGAAGATGTACAATTCATGTAAGTGATGTAAAATCCTGTTTAATTAGTTAATTGGTTAAATGTTTAAACAGGGGATGAGTGAGGGGGAACCCTTTAGGTAAACAAAGCGGCGCGGGCCCACTAGTGGCTTTCCTAAAGCTAGCCCGTGGCCCACTTTGAGAAACACCAGTCTACTGAATACTTTTCCCCTTTGTCTTTCCATCAAAATAAACCCTGATTTTTACCAAGAAAAAATAATATATTTGCACTATCCCATTTTTTGTTGTTGTAGTAATAAACACTGATACATTCCAGAAAAAGTTAAATGAAATAGAAACAAAATGAAGAATAATAATATCACACCTCTAATCAAAATAATTAAATCTGTATAAAATTTTGTGTCCCAGATATCTCAATAGACCCAAAATACTAAAAGACTCCTAATACATTCACAATGGTTGGCAACACGGAACTCCAGGATCAAGGCTTTAATTGATTTCTTTGTACTTAAAAATGAGTTAAATTCTGGGCCAAATCTAGCCCTGATGGCACAGCTCCATTGACTGCATTGTGGATAGCATTTGCTTCTGTTATGGCTGATTTTTTTTCACTGCCGAGGATATTCAAACTAGTAACAAGAGAACAACAGTAGAAGCTATTCTAATGTGGATCAATAATTTTGAATTGTAATGTTGTGAGCAGACATGGCTTGTTCCCAGAGAAGTTAACTGTAATGTGTGGATATGTTTTATGAACTAGTACAAATAATTTCATGCTCTGTTTTTGTTTTTGTTTTTTTTAATAGCTTGGCTGAATTTGAAATGAAGTTCTTTTATTTTACTGTCAAAGAATTTATGGTGGCAAATTCCTCCCCCAAAAAACTCTCCCCCCCAAAAAAACCTGACTTAAATAGAACAGTACATAGAGAGAAAGAATGGGCGAGGAGAGAGAAATTCATGTCATTGTTATAGGAATATTTTTATTTTGAATAAATAATGTGTAATATGATGTTTGGAACTAAATTAAAGTTTCTCTGCCTATGTAGCTAAGGAACGTCAGAATGAAATTTAAATGGCAAGATAAACTATTTTAATATGACATCATAACCCAAGTCATCCGTTATAAAAAACTATTGTTTTGCATTTACAATCGAATTTTTGCTTTAAGAAATCTCATAAAAAGTCTTGCTGCTATATGTTGAAGCTTTTATTAATGATGACAAAGACAGAATAACCAGCTATTCATATTACGTGTGTGAAATAAAGCTTGGAGCAGAAGATGGTTTCAGTTCCTGTGTGAGAGAAGTATTATAATTTATTTTGATTAAAGTTTGTATATGGGAATTTGTATGACACTGTCGTTTCTGTTGGGATCTGCTCCAAACCCCATTGAAGTCAGTGGAAAGGCTCTCGTTGACCTCCTGTTGACTTAAATAGGGCCAAAGCCCAATGAGCTAAGCACTTATATGAATGTTTAATCCATCCCTGTTGAAGAGAGCAATTAAACACACGTTTAAGTCCCAATCAAGCCAGTGATATTTAAGCCTCTGATTAAAATTAAGCACTTAATTAAGTGCTGTCCTTCAAATCTGGGCTACCATTATTTTACACCAAAGAACCACCATTTTTCCTGCACCATGGATACACTGAGGTTAATGACTAATAAACAATTAAATGAAACCTCTCAAAAATGTGTTTTGTATGTATTTTACATACAATTATAACGTATTTTACATTGAATTATAACAAAGTTATGTTATTCCTGGTAACTGCTCTTTCAGGGTTTTTCCTCCCCTTTCCCTCCAGTCTTCATTAGAAAGGATTTCAGTTTTACGTTGCATTCATTTATGGTATAATTTGCATAATGTTGATTGGAAGTGGTTTGAAGTAAAAATGTAAATTGGATTCAGCAATCAAAAAGGCTGACACTAAAGACTGTAATTTTTCTGTATACAGAAAAAATATTTTATGAACTGTAAAATATGTAGATAATGAAAAAAATCCATTAGTTTAATAAAGCTTGCAAATAAATTGATATACCATAATGCAGGAGTGGTGATATTTTTTGCTTTTAAAAATGTATGCTAATCTACCCATTTTAGAATGTGTATTGGGAAGCTAATGCATTTTCTTGATTACAAATGTGTATTTTTTCTATAATATTTTAGGAGGAGGAAAAATGAAAATATGTTGAGAACTAACTGTAAGCAAATAAAATTGATGCTTTTCTTGAAGGATAAAAGAAAGGTGATGGAGTTAATTGCGTACAGTTCCAAGTAGATTTAGAACTAGCAGCAGGAAATTAGCTCTTGTGTGAAAACAGCATGAAATGTAATTCAGAGCAGCTGTCTAATTTATCAGCAAGAACAAACTGCTTGTGTTCTTAAACCATACTCAATTACTCCATCCACCCTTCTTTTGACCTGTTCAACCTGCTAATGTTGGCTTAAAACTAAAAACAAAAGAAAGTTTGCCACCCTTTTGAAATAAGGCAAAAGAATCTCTTTAGTTTCCCTTGAAATGTCCTTTCATTATTTTTTGAATTTATACCCATTCTGCAGCCATAGCTCCTTTGCAACTGAGAGATGAAATTCTCTATTTAACAGGACAGATTCAATAAAGTCATATTCTTTTGTGGATGATTTCAAAATATTTCCAAACTGGAGGCATACCGCACTAAGCTAAGAGATTTTATGCTATCAAAAATGACCACAAACCTTGAGATAAGAACTATATCTTTCTGGTGGTGTGTTGGGAATATTGTTTGAATGTATTATTGTAATATTTCTGCCTGTGTTGACTCTGGCTCTGTTCTTATTGTTTTTTAAAACAACTTTTAGCTCTACTCCCACTGCACAATATATAGAGCTTAAACAAAATAAAATAAAATAGGGTCAGATTCTTGGCAAATATAAATCAGCATAGCTCCACTGACTTTAATGCAGCTGTGTTAATTTACACCAGCTGTAGATCTGGCCCAGAAAGCTGCTGTTCTGAATATGAAGTTTCATTGCCACAGAAAGAACTACTTTCAACAGTTCAAGTTTGTATTTTGATTTTCTTTTACATATGAAGATAATAATTTTAATAGCAATAGAAAACATTGGCATTTTATTCTTTGTCCATTTCTTTGCAAAGAAAATTCTATGAATGGATCTGGTAAACATAATCACTGAAGAGCAAAGCATTGTTCAAGGCCTGCATTCTGTTGTATTCAAGTTTTGCTAGACCATCTGATCTCTCTGGTGGTCCAAGCAGTGGGGAGCTGAAATACCTATGGTATCACAATGGAGCTTAGCAAAGGTCCAATCTGCAGTACAGAATGCTACTATGCTGCAAGATCAGATAACAATATCAATATGGTTCAGATGTGGTTTTGTTCAGTGGATGTGATTTGAACCATATTTTGATTAATTTACAATACAGCTCTGCGGTCTTTGGTTACTCTTTCATATGATTCTTAAAATGTATAGGTCCTGTCTGTGTGGCAAAGTGGAGCCATGTTTTAATGCTATTGCAGGACAACAGTGTGTAACATGGTCTCTTGATATAGTTGATTTTATAGTGTAGAGTGGTCTTTAACTAGACTACATGTGTTTGAGTCATATAGGGCTAATTTTATTTTCATTCTTCTTATTGAGAGCCAGTTTCTCCTGCCTTAAATATAACCAAAGTTGAGTCAAAAAGTGGAAGGTTCTGAGGTTTCTGGTTGCTTAGATATTTTTTGGGAGCACATTCTAGCTTTGCGTCCAATTGCTGAGGAAAAGTGCTCTCTGGAGGTGAGCAGTTTTATGGTTGCAGTGGAAAGAACTAGTATTAGGAGGTTCATGTAGTGTAGATTTGAGGCATTTCCCCTTGACAATTTGGGTTAATTCTGGAGAGCGGGGGTTTGAAGCTGAAGACCCTTGCATCTTCTCTAGCCAGGAGATGTAGTAACAGACTCACGTCCTTTGTAGATTAGGTGCAGAGGGGGACAGATAACATACTATTAGGTTACAGATTCACTTGTTAAAAATGTATGTAAAGCAGATATAAAAAGATTGCAACTTCATAACCATAAGTGTCTAGTAGTGATGTCTACTTTGGGTGCCAGTTTATGCCTCCTTTCGATATTTCTTCTCAATAAGGTTTTGGTGTATGCTATGGTTGTTGGTGAGCTGAGGGTCTGACAAGTGTGTTCAGTATCCATGCACACTTGTCCCATCTCCCTCTATTTGAATCTATATAAAATGTCTTAATTTATAACAGAGATGTGTAACAAGGAGATTTTATGACCAAACCCTTTTCTATTTTAATTGCTCTTTTACATATTGTCAAAAAGCTTCCTCTTAAAGCGGGATGCGTAATGATGATTGAGTGAAAAATACATGTAGAATAAAATAATGTTACATTGGGCACGTGCAGTGTTTCTCCATGCTTGCATATGGAAAGTTGTTAGAATTTTGCTTCTGGATAAGTGGGTCTAAGCAAAATTCTCAGTGTTCTTCCTCATCAAACAAGTTGGACCTTTGAGAGAGCTGTATAAAAATGTTCTTTGCCCATCAGTGCCACTTCCTACTCTGAAACTGTTAATAACTCTCTCCCCGCTCCATTTTGCATCAAGCTCAGCTTTCTTGCCTATGCCTTAAATGCTCTGCACTGCTCTATCCTTTTCTCCATCTCAGCCCTTTCTACCTCTGCTCTGCCAAACGTGTGGCGTCAATGTTCCCTTTTCAATCATCCTCCTACTCCTGCTTTTCCTGCTGCCTCTTTAACCTGGAACTGCCTCTCTTGTCATGCATCCATTCTCTCTTGCCTCAGTTTTTTCCCTTTCAAACACAGTTCTTTCATTTACGTCAACAGTAAGTGGCTATAATTAAACTGCCTTGGAGTCAAACCATCTATCCTTCCAGTGCATCAAGGGTCTGACTCATCACCGCTATAAATCTGTTTACCTACAAGCTGCTTCCAGTTTACCAGCTCATCAGATTCAGGGTCATTCTGTAACAGCTGTATTGGTTATTTAACTTGTGAGAAGCCTGAGCACTTTCTGCCAAGTGCTGGGTATCCTCAGCTCTGCTTTACAGCCTCTCTCCGACTTTCGAACCGGTTACGGACCAAGCAATTGGTCGTAACTCGGTTCGTTCGTAAGTCGGACCCCATTGAGTTACACGCGACTGCGCTGTTCGTAAGCGCAGATCGCGTTCGTAACTCGGGGTCCGCCATTTACAACAGCTTTGGTCGTAACTTATATTCTTTCCACTTCATCTCCCTCCCCCTTCATAGCCCTGTGGTGGGAAAGGCGTGGAGCCACCACTGGCAGACATTCTAGCTCGGACATTGGGTGGCAAGCCCTCAGGCATGTGTTGGCTTCGTAATTAGGGTTGCCAGGTGTCCGGTTTTGAACCGGACAGTCTAGTATTTGAGCTTTCCGTTCGGGAAACAAATTGAGAAGATATAAATGTCCGGTATTTTCTAAATAAGATGTAATGTAGATTGTGATGTAATGTCAAGTGTGTCCAGTATTTTTGTTGAAACCATCTGGCAACCCTAATTGTTGCAACGACGTTTTGCTGAGAGAAGTATTCTGCTCCTGCTTGGTGTCAGTTCTGTTAGTTCATATTTGTGGAGGCAGAGCCATGGCTGCGTGTGCCCTCTGAGGAACTGGGAAGACAGTCACTGTTTTCTCATGGATTCAAGGACTTCAGATCTGCTTGGTTCTTATGTGGGAGTGACACACATCCCCCTCTGGGCATCCATTTAAAGATACGAAATCTGACCCTTCAGTATTATGAAGGGGCTCTTCAAAAACACCTAAATATCTTCAAAGCACAAGTTCATTTTTTAAAAACCCACCCTTTATCTTTTATATGCTGCATCTTTTAGAGGATGATGTAATCTCATAAACACCTTCTGTGTCTATTATCCTTATTAATGAGGGAGAATCCTCTTAATATAAACTGTTCTTCTTCTGTCTCTTTACAAAGCTTTGAGGTGGGGGGAGTCACCCAAACCCTGGCCCCTTCCCTACTCCACATCTTCCCCTGAGTTACTGCTCACATGTTGCATTTTGTGCCAACGCCCCATGCTCATGCCGCCTCTTGCCCAGATGGTCCCACCTCCTGCTCACTCTTCTCCATCTCTCTCCCCACTGCTTGCCATTAAGGCAGGTAAAAGTGATGGGGCCATGCCCCTTGCCCCCTGTTCCATCATCCCTGACTTCATATGGTCTTGGGCTCTGGAGTGTGTCCTGTCTAACTGTTCTTTGCTCAAGGGAGAATTGCTGCAAAGTAAAACATTTGAGTAAGAAGAGGGTAAAAGACAGAAATTTGGAAAACACATGTCCCTTAAATTGGGCAAGATATTGGATAGGTTACTCAGCCTTTACTGCCTCGTGACAAAAAAATTGAAACACTGCCAACAATTGTTTCTACAATTGCTCAGTGAAACAGCTAAATGATACCTGACACATTGGAAACTTAAAGTAAATATGCTAACTAGCAAAAAGCCTTTCTTTTACAAAACATTCACAAGTGCAGGGTTTCTGATACAAACCTTTAAATTCTCTATGTTTTTCAACCCAACAATTCTGTCTCATTTTACAATACATTTTTATATAAGCTAAAATTGCTGAGGATAGAGTTTCGGGGACAGTCTTGAATCATGAAAGAGCTCAGGCTGTAAAGAGATTACTGAGCCAATGACAGATTTGTAATTGTTCCCAGGACATAGAGGAAGAGGTATCTGAGGGCTGTAGGGAAACAAACATAATCCTAATCTTAAGAATAAGGACCAGAGGGGATTTGGGATATCTAGTAAATTACAGATCAGAGAGTAAGGCTGTCTTTAGTGGCAGATGGGATCAGTTTTGATTTGCCACACCAATTGTATTTTTAAGGTAGATCAGATGAAGAAAATGCAGTTGAGAGAAATTCTGTGCCTATAATTATGGTTTATGTGCGCATCAGGCAAAATCCGAAGAAAAAGCATGAATTTTGTTGTGACAAATTATATCAAAGTTATGAAATATCTGTGTCTGGAAGGTCTCCATCAGCTAAACAATTGTCACAGTTTTAAATACATACTACATTAATAAAAATCACAAATGGATAGATCTGTTACCTGAGTTTTAGGTCCCAGGTCAGCAAGATACTTAAACACTTTACATACCTCAGTTCAGGCATGTGAATAATTTTGTTGACCATGGGGAGACATGTCACATGTTTAAAGTAAGGCACATGTTTAAATACCTTTCTGAATTGAGACCTATAAATTATCCTAAGACGTTTGAATTGCACCTGAAGCTTAACAGGAGGTAATTAGTCTTGAATTCTGTAACTGTGTGTTCAGAAAGATTCACACCTGTTAAGTAGCAAGCAGCTAGGTAGCACACTTGGGCTTTGTCTGCACTACCAAGTTTTGTAGACCAAAGTGATAATCGACACCCAAAAGTCTACATAATAAAAATTGGAATACATTGGACTATATTGTTCACACTTGCTTCTTCTTTCATCAGCTCATATTCACACCACCGTCGACAATGTGAGCAATGCAGTTGTATGTATCCCACAGTCTAGCTCAACACCTTCTGTTGCCACATGTTGCAGGAAGGTGGAGCAGATTGTGGTGCTACTGGGGACTGTGCTAAATGTGCCGTGATGCACTGCTTTCTGTCCTAGCTCTTCGTGGGCTTCCAGCATTCTTTCACACCATTTTTTCAACGGCACGTCTGTGCTGTGCACCCCGGCATCTGTTGTGAGAAGAAATGGATCCTGCACTTCTCTCCTGTGGTCTCTTAAGTGACATGAAGACATTGTGGATGACAGAAGAAGACTCTCAGGAGCCCAGCATTCTGTGTTGATAAGGATAGCCTCAACTTTAAATTGCTTTTGGCATTCACAGAGCAGTGGCCTAGGGTAGACCATCGCTTTTTGACTTGGGAAACAAAAAGGTGGGAGTGGTGAATGGTGGTGCTGCATCATCATGTGGGCATGAAGTGAAGACCAGTAGCAACAAAACTTTGAGATGTGGAAAGTTACTTTTCTGGAACTGAGTGTGGCGCTTGACCCATTGCTGTGGTGTAAGGGCACCAGAAAAAAGAGCTCCCCTCTTAGGCTACGTCTACACTACAAGGTTTTTGTCCAAACCTCAAGCGCGCTTTTGCGCAAGAAAATCGGCAGAAGAGAAGGCTTTTTGTGGTAGAGTTATTCCTCTCCCCACGAGGCATAACTCCTTTTTGCACTATAGCTCTTGCGCAAAAAGGCAAGTGTGGATGCTTCGCAGGGGTTTCTTGCGCAAAAAGAGCCTATCCGAAAAAGCACAGGTGCTCTGATGGCCATTCTGTGAATGGCCATCAGAGCTTTCTTCTTGCGCAAGAGCATCCATGCAGTGTGGACGCTCTCCTACGCAAAAGCACATCGCTTTTGCGATGCGCTTTGAGGTCTGGACACGCTTTTGCGCAAGAACTCTTCTGCACAAGGCTTCTTGCGCAAAAACCCTGCAGTGTAGACGAAGCCTCAGCAGAAAAGCATGTGCAATGTTTGGGAGCTAGTAACTGCAGAATGCTACTGGTCAATTGCAAATCAATTAGGAGTGGGGGAAGTTGACCATTGGGGTTGTATTAATGCCAGTTTGCAGGGCAATGAATCACATCCTACTACAGAGGACTATGATTATGGGAAATATGCATGAAATAGTGGATGACTTTGCAGAAATGGGTTCCCCTAACTGTTAAGGGGTGATAGATGGCCCATAAGTTCCAATTTTGGCACCAGAACAACTTGCAGCAGAATACATCAATAGGAAGGGGTACTTCTCCATGGTGGGCATTTCACTGATCTCAACATGGGATGGTCACGAAGATGCTTGATGCCTGTATAGAAAGCTGCAAGCTGTCCATAGCAGGCTGAGTAGGTGTTGGATGACAATTGAATGTGCCTTAGGCAGATTAAAGGTGTGCAGGAGATGCCTTTATGTCAAGTTAGACCTTAATGAGGATAATATTTTCTTGGCCATAGCTGTGTGCTGTAGTTTGCTTAATCTCTGCAAAGCCAAAGGTGAAAAGTTTGCTTTGGGGTGGCATGCTGAGGCCGATATCTTAGATTCTGAGTTTGAGCAGCAAGATACCAGGGCTTTCAGAGGAGTTCAGAGGCTATTTGAATCAGGGAGATTTTGAGGCAGTTTTTTGACAATGAGCAGCATTAATGCGTGTATGTGTTACAGGTACTTCAGTGTTACATTGTAAGTATTTTTCCTATGATATTTTGTGTTTCTGTGAGCTGGGTCTTTTCTTTGGTAGCTAATCAGTAGGTGGAGCAGGTTATTGATGCACCCTGAGATCTCATGGGAATCCTCCAGAGACATCTCAGGAGAGTTTCCTGGTGATATTTATTAATTCTCTGCTACAGGTTCTGTGGCAGTGGTGACACATGGGGCTGTATATCCCAATAAGGAAATGATTAAAATGCCTGTGCATGTGTTGGTTGTATCTGCAAGCTGAATTTGTGGAAAACAGAATGAAGACAATTTGCTGTTATAAAATGTTGCATTTATTGAACAAGAAACAGCACACTAAAACACACCAACACGGAGATGTTTGCTGGGAAAGGAGAAACTGAGACGGGGCAGACCTTCACAACTGTGTGTAGGTCCAGCTATCATTGTGAAAGTTGTCTAAGAGGGTCGAACGAAGGGGAAACTGAGGAGTCCCAGAAAGTGGAAAGGACTGTGCAGGTGGAGGGGGAGGGGCTTGGTGGAGAGTTGTGAAAATGCTGCAGTGGAGAACAAGCCTGGATCTGCTCATTCTGTGGCATTATTAAGAACTTGAGCATCTTGGTTTGCTCCTCCTTTATTTTAATCATCTGTTCAGTTGTGTTCTTTACAAACTCATCACACTTTTTTTCTGTCCTGCCTTTCGGCTTCCCAGCAATCCTTGCATTTTTTTTTCTCTACAGTGGAGCACTGCAGTACCTCCTGGAACATGTCTCCTCTGCTGCGCCTTTCAGCAGTTACAAGTTTACAAAAAACCTGCTTTTTAACCTCCCTAGTAGATCTACTGCATGCTTGTGGCTTCCACTCTGCTTTCTAGGCAGCTTGCCTATGTGCTGCTGAACAAGTGATTGCAGATTGGCACAGGAGGGGGAAGGAACAAAGCTGCTCTGCCATGGAAACTGGCAGAGGATTAATGAGTACCTCCAGGAAGTTTGACTGAGATCTCTCTGGAATCCTCCAGAGAGATCAACAACCTGCTTCACTGTATCAATTAGCTACCTAGGGAAAGCTCCAGTTTCCAGAAACACCGCCAGCCTTCCACTTTTCTATACCCTGCCCCCACCTCCACGCTACACAGACCACAGCCACTTACCTGCGTCTCATCTCCTGCTCCCCTGATAGCAAGTGCTGAGACTGGCTACGCACTTCAAGAGTAGAGAATGGTTCCTGACTGCCTGCCTTTCCAGGTGACCCCACAGCCTCATCTAGCTCCACATCCTCATCTAACTCCACTGGGTTATGTCCTCTTACCACTGCCTCTGTGCCCTCCCAAGTATCCATGGGATTCTTGGTAGTAGAGGTGGGATCATCACCAATGATAGCTCCTTATAGAAATGGCAGATCTTAGGTGCTGCACCAGAGCGATGGTTTGCCTCCTTCACTTTGTGGTATGCCCGCCTCAATTCCTTTGTCTACGATCTGCTCTGCATTATGTCCCTATCATAGCCCTTTTTGCACAAGCCTTGAGAAATGTGCCTGTAGATAACCCAATTCCTGTGTGTCCAGAGGTGGGACTGAGCAGCCTCCTCTCCCCATATATTGATCAGATCCAAAAGCTCTACAGGGGTCCAAGCAGGAGACCATTTGGTATGATAAGCTGCAGTGGACACCTGGAAGCTCCCAGGAAATTGTATGGAGAACCGTGATTGTGGACATTACTGAGATGGTGGAGGGGGACTGTATAAGGTGCAGCAGAGGGAGGTGCCTCTGCAGGGGCAGTATAGGGAACTTCTAGGAGCCCTGTTGGCAGTGACATCAAAGCAGCCTTACCACAGGTGTCTGAGGTTGTGAGGGAAGGAGGAAGAAGGAGGAGGCTAGGGGCTAGCCTCCCCAGCTATCCAGATCACCAGCTCCTTCTCCTCACTGGGCTGCCTGAGAGTTGGGCTGGTTCCCTCCTGGCAGGACTGTCCTGACCCTACTCTCTGCAAGGACAGGGGCCGGGCTGAAGGGTCTAACAGGCTGGTTTGCCACCCTCTAGTGTAGAGTAGCCTTTAAGAGTAGCCCTAATCATTGTAGCAGTTACCAGGAGATGACAGAAGGTGTGAATAGCAATTAGGAGCTCTATGCTAGGAAGAAATAGTCATAATCTTGTTTTGTAAGACTGCAGAAATGGAATTTTTTGAAAATCATTTTGAAAAATAATTATTTGTTTTGTTTTTAATTAAAACTCTCACTAGTTAAATAAGTGTTCAGAAATTGCTCTGCTCTATCAGCATGAATATATTTTGAGTGCATCAGTCGTGACCAAATTATAAAAACACATACAGTAGTTTATTCTTGACTATAAAAGAAGGGGATGTTATACACAGAAAAAATATACTGTATAACCAAAGGATTTTTTTTTGCTCCACAGCAAAGCAAACTATACTTTTTAAGATAGGGAAAGTGCAAAGAGAAGCTACTGTTTGGAAATAAGGAACCAGTCCAACCAGTGAATGATGGTTATGGGCATTAATTGAATATAGCAATGCTGAACATGACATTTTGATGCCTCTGTAATCAACAGAGTCAACATACAACGCTAAAGTATTAGGCCTGCTCTAGGGATGTAAGCAACTAGTTGACTATCCGATAAGTATAAGCATATCTATCAGAGGCAACTAATGGGGGGGAGCAGGAGTCGGTGCTGGGGGAGCCGTCTTAAAAGCTGGTTCCCCCCAGCACCATCTCCGTGAGAGGCAGGGAAGGCAGAGGTGTCGGAGGGGACCGGGTGCAGCCAGTAATCAGATAATTCCCAGCTCATTCCTAGGCGCTGCGCCTCTGTTTTCTAAATGTAGTAAGAGCTGGCAGGCTCTTAATATATTTTAAAAGCATAAGCGCATTGCAGGGGACCAGACATGAGCTGGGAATCAGCTGTCCCAGCTCGCACCCGGTCCCCCCCTCTCCCTCTGCTGCCCTTCAGCCTTTTAAATGTATGAAGAGCTTGCTGGCTCTTCATACATTTAAAAGGCAGAGCCACAGCGGGGTTAATTCCTGGGGCCGGAAGCTAACCTGGCTGCGGCTCCATCAACTAGTCAATTAGTTGATTAAATGCAATTTAACATCCCTAGTCTGCTCTACACCTACAACTTAGGTTGACCCAGCTACTTTGCTATGGGCTGTGAAATATTTCATACTCAGCATAATCCCAGGTGTAGATTATGGTTATGTTGATAGAAGATTTTGTCAGTTGACCTAGTTACCACCTCACCGAAAGTCTGATTGGCTATGTTGACAGAAAAGCCTGTTCCACTGATGTGAGAAGTGTCTGTGCTATGGCTGCACAGATACAGCAGTGTAGCTGTGCCACTGTATTGGCTATAGTGTAGATGTACCTTAAAGTAGTTACTGAGTAGGAATGATAGGAAGTGTGTAATCAGGTAACCAGGTATCAGAGAAAATTTTTTAGTTACACAATTAACCACTGCGGCTCAGCAGTGAAAGGAACTTGGGAGCCAGCGTGCCTGTCTACTTATCCTATAATCATTTAACTAGATTCACTATTACATCTCTATTACTAAGCCTTTCACATTTTAAAATATTTCACATTTAAAAAAATGTATTCTTTTTGTGCCAACTTAGGTACTGCAGAGCTACGATATGAATTTGACTTACAGACTTTAGAGCATTTTTATAATGCAGCAAATTTGTTGCTGTTGTTGATTGTGTGGATAAGGAGCATGGACCAGAGGATTAATTTGAGAATCATTGGACTGGTACTCTAGCTGCTACTCTAATAACACTAATAATAGTACAGCAAAAATATCTGGTGATATTTAGGCTTACATAATGCTTTTTGTTACTGGATCCAAAAGCCTAAAGTATTCTAACTCTTATTTTCAAACGGTTCTCACTACGATCTCTGAATACATTCACTGTGGTATAGGCACTTTATTATACTCTTGCCAATACTGTTTCAAGTCTGGTGGTAGTTAATGACACCTTGTTAGGTATAAGGACACCAAGATCACAGGGAAAAATGAGAGTAGAAAACATTCCTATAGTGTAATATGTGATTTGTATGTTGAAACATCTCTCTTTATTCTCCATAAGTTGGAAATAACATGATTTGACAGAAATATAGATCACCTCACTACACAGTAATGAATTCTTTAGGAATCATAATCAGTCGGAAAACCATGCCAAGTTGTCTTCATCCATCGAAAAATGTGCATGGTAGAACTTATTGTCTATATTGGCATCTACTGGAAGCAGCCGAGACAGTAAACAAAGTGAAAATGGTCTCCCGTGGGGAATAATTTAAAGGCATAGTGAAATGCTGTTTTCAAAAGACATTAAATTACATTTCCACTGGAATACTGGAGATAAGAAATACCTGTGCAAGGGGAGCTGGCTTCGTAGATATCAGCGCTGCAGCTAATGCTCATCTTCACATCTCACAGCTCTTGCTCCGTACTAACCTAAAGTACATGCATACATTTCTTAGCATCATGCTTATGGCAAGACAGCAACAATATGAGTAGATAGCAGAAGTCTGTAGTGCTGAGTGTCCATGTCCACACACAGCTATATTCGAGGTGTCTCCCAGCTCCACAGACTTATTATTGATCTGGTCTGGGCAGCTTAATCATGGGTGACTGTGTGACCACTGTCAGTCCGTGACAATGTGGGACTTTTGTCTCTAAGGCAGGCAACATGAACAAACAAGGACCAGCTGGCCAATGATGATGACTTCAGTACTCATGAAGCCAGTTCTCAATGATACGTCCCTATAACTGATAAAAATCAAATAATCTGATACTCAGTGGTTGCCACTGGCAGTGCTGATGAAATAATGCATTTTATTCTTCTGATGCCTTATTTAAGCAAGATCTGTTTCAGATTCATATGAGATCAGAAGTATTAAGGTTTGCTAAATCTGTACTTTTGTACATAGTTTCACCTTCTTTGGCTCCAGACTGTATGTAGGTCCTGCATGGCTGAGGCTGCTAAATCAGTTCTCCTTAGAATATCTGGATGACAGTGGCCATGTGAGGACTCTCAGCCTAAATAGTTGAAGTCATCCTCTATTTTTACCATGTGACTGGAGGCACAGATGTTTTGTATCGTGACCTTTGTACCGACACTGGATTTTTGGTTTTGTCCAAGAAACACTTATCCCAAGAGCATTACGCGGAAAGCTCAGTAGTGCATATTTGAGATAATTTGTGTCTGGAACAAAGAGGACAATCTAATTCATGTAATCCATCTTGGTAAAAGTGGTTGGTATTCTAAATTTATGATTACGGACTTATTGCAAATACTTTACAGAAATTTCCTAACTGCAAATTATGCTCAAAATCATTAACAGATACGTGATATTTACAAACTGATCTACTGAGGTGTGCAACAGATTGACTTTAAGTGGACAGTTTAGTTTTTATCACAGGAACACAACATGTATATTAGGATAATTATAATTTTCTACAGTATTAGCCAGTGGGCTCCCATTTATGCTTTCTAGTGGAGTGAAATTGGTCTGTTAGGGGAAAAAAGACTCAGCTCCCTAAAGTATTACTCATAAAACTAGACTTATGCAAAGAGTCTCATTGCAGTGTTGCAACCAAATATTTTAGTGTTGCATTTAGTTAATTTATTGATTTTTAATCGCTTTTTATCAGGAAGTACACCTCATAGAAGTCATAGAATACTAGGACTGGAAGGGACATCAAAAGGTCATCGAGTCCAGTCCCATGCCTCCATGGCAGGACCAAATACTGTCTAGACCATCCCTAATAGACATTTATCTAACCTACTCTTAAATATCTCCAGAGATGGGGATTCTACAACCTCCCTGGGCAATTTATTCCAGTGTTTGACTACCCTGACAGTTAGGAACTTTTTCCTAATGTCCAACCTAAACCTCCCTTGCTGCAGTTTAAGCCCATTGCTTCTTGTTCTATCCTCAGAGGCCAAGATGAACAAGTTTTCTTCCTCCTCCTTATGACACCCTTTTAGATACCTGAAAACGGCCATCATGTCCCCCCTCAATCTTCTCTTTTCTAAACTAAACAAACCCAATTCTTTCAGCCTTCCTTCATAGGTCATGTTTTCTAGGCCTTTAATCATTGTTGTTGCTCTTCTCTGGACCCTCTCCAATTTCTCCACATCTTTCTTGAAATGCGGTGCCCAGAACTGGACACAATATTCCAGCTGAGGTCTAACCAGCGCAGAGTAGAGCGGAAGAATGACTTCTCGTGTCTTGCTCACAACACACCTATTAATGCATCCCAGAATCATGTTTGCTTTCTTTGCAACAGCATCACACTGCTGACTCATATTCAGCTTGTGGTCCACTATAACCCCTAGATCCCTTTCTGCCCTCCTTCCTAGACAGTCACTTCCCATTCTGTATGTGAAACTGATTGTTCCTTCCTAAGTGGAGCACTTTACATTTGTCTTTATTAAACTTCATCCTGTTTACCTCAGGCTCCGTGGGGCACTGGCTTCCACCCCCCCCCCCCACCCCACCCCAGTGCTCTGATACAGAGGCAGCAGGGCAGGGTTCCTGCATGTAACCGAGACAGTTAACCTATGAGTTAAGGCTCAATGTTTAACCGTATACTTGAGTACACACTAACTCCCCAATGTCTAGTTTGTTCCAGTTTTTCAAAAGGGTGCATGCAAAATTGATGTATATATGTATATATTGATGTATATATGTCAGGGCTGTTCCCCACTCTGGCACTCTGAGGCTATGTCTACACTGCAGGCTTTTGCTGGCAGAGAGTATGCTAATGAAGCACTCATTAGCATTTGTCACACTGTCATTTGCATATTCTCTGCTCGAGGCTTTTTGCTCAAGAGGTTTTTGCGCAAAAACAAGCAATGTAGACAGGTTTGTTTTGTGCAAAACCCCCCCTTTTGTGCAAGATCCTTATGCCTCAAAATAGGAGGTGTACAGATCTTGCACAAAAGGGTTTTTTTGCACAGAACAGATCCGTCTACACTGCTTGTTTTTGCGCAAAAACCTCTTGCGCAAAAAGCCTCGAGCAGAGAATATGCAAATGACAGCATGACAAATGCTAATGAGTGCTTCATTAGCATACTCTCTGCCGGCAAAAGCCTGCAGTGTAGACATAGCCTGAGTGCAGAAGGTGGGGGCCTGCAAAGACCTTAAATACCTTGCCTCTATAGGCTCTGCTTACAAAAACTCCCCAGAGTCACAGTGCACTGGCTCTGAGAAAAAACCCAAAAAGTTGCCACCATCAAATGATACCAGCCTAAAAACCAGGAGGGAACACTTGAATTCCTTCCCCAGGAGTACTCCAAGCTCTTTTGCCCAAAAAGAGCTAGAAAAAAGGAGAGAGAGAAACAAGCTGCAGTCTCTGGTAGCTGACCATCCAGTCTTAGGCAGGCAAATACACACACAGACCCCTTGTTACTTTCCAGGACACAAGAATCAAATTATCACCTTAAATAGAGTGATTTTTATTAACAAACAAAAAATATACTTGATAAAAGCATACTTGGTTGCTAGGTGTACAGAACAACTAAATAAAACAAATTAAAACACAGAGAAAATTTCTGTGAACAACTCTTAGATAGTGAATAGGGGAGGAAAGGCATGGATTTACACAGAGAAGTTTAAACCAAACCACCAAAATAAATAAATGTGCTGATCGCGACTAGATACACTTTTCCCTCTACTCATGATACATGCTGATCTGTACTTCAAGGTCTAGTTTACTCCTATGTCCAATATTTCTGGTAATTCTGAGCCCTGCATCTGCTCTCTCCAGCCCTTTTCTTAGAAATCCCCCCAAAGGAAGAGCAGACCTGGTATCTATATCCCATTCAGATTTCAGCACTGTTTCCCCATTGGTTCTTCTGCCTCCCTGCCAACATTCTTGCTAGCTACCTGAGTTTAACTCCTTAGTCACCAGGTGCTGACCAGCACTCCTCCTATCCATCACAGCATACATATATGAGTTTGCAAATAGAGCAGTCAAATATGTGAAAAGTATATTGCTTCTTTTGAAAATCTGGCCCTTTATGGGTCAGCTAGTATTTTAATATCTTCTAGTGATTGAAGGTCTGAGAACATTATGAACAGTTTTGATGGTGTCATTCTGGAATAATGTAATTATATAAAAAAGTAACTAGAGCGGGGATATTAATTATTCATTAAAATGTTAACTGTTTAAATGCTAGGTTTAATCAGTTAACCTTGGAGAAGACCCCTGCCTGCAGCACGGTGAGCCCCATTGGGCTGGAGCAGCCCTCCACCCAGGGTGTGACTTGGGCAGAAGGCTGCTCCAGCCCAATTGTGCCTCCATGGTGTGGGCTGCTCCAGCCAGGCCAGGCTGAGTCAGCCACGGGCAGGGACTCCTCAGGCGTGGCCCACCGTGCCACGATGTGGGCAAGGAGCTGCTCTAACCCATCTGGGCTAGAGGCGGTGGGTTTGTCTGGGCTGTAGCCAGCTCCCAACCCCATGATCAGGGGGCTGATCAAGCCCAGCTGTGCCCACTGTGCCACGGGTGGGGGGCTGGTCCAACTCCGCTGGGCTACTGGTTAACCGGTTACCCATAAGTATCCCCTGGCGAAGGTGACACTTACGTCCCTAGACCAGACTCCTGAATCCACATGGGTGTGAAATCCATGGCTTTTAGATTTGATGGGAATATTCAGAAAATGGGAAATGCATTTTAGGTTCCTTCATTAGTTTTTATGATGGTAGCATTTGGTGCCAAATGGGGCATTTTAATCGCTTTTTTAATGCTCAGATTGCTTGATTTCTAGCATTTCACATCACAAAACTAGGGGAATTAGAGGAAAAGATTCATATGTGTCTGTAATAGTGCACTGAGCAGCTCAGTGGATTGTCATTTGAATTTCAAAATACTTCAGGAAGTACAGGTTTTTACTTAAAAAAAAAATTAACTCAGAAAGAAAATGTTTGCAGAGGTGAGTACCATATGTAATTGTATTTTGTTGGTGTGAGATTGGCTGTCTTCACACTCTTCCTCCAGTTTGACAACATCGAAACTCCGTTGATTTACACCACAGGTGCTACACTTGGCTAATTCCATTGCTTACCACGATTGATTGGGCAAACCCATCCATATTGTGTTTGTCTTTAGCAAAGTAACAAAATCATGTTAATTTACAGCAGTATGGTTTTGGCAAAGGTAGTAAAGAAAGCCATGTTGCTGAATTACTGAGATATAAGAACTAGACTTTTTATAAAAAAAATGATTACAGATAGGGAGACCAAGCAAAAGTTACTTCACAGTATTCGGTAATAGCTGGCTCATTATTTCTGGGCGAATTCTGCACTACTGTGCATATGCAGAATTCATGTTCCACACATTTCTTTGTTCCCCTGCAGAAAAATTACTTTTGATGGGGAAGCAAAGGGAGGTTGCAAGGAAGATCATGTGCCCCTCCCCAGCAGCACAGGCACATTGATTTGGGCACCTGAGCATTCTGCAGAGACTTAGATCACCACTTGGGTGTGTGTGCTGGGGTGGGTGAGCATGCGTGCAGGTGGAGACATCATCACTGGCAGGGGTGACAAGGAGCATTCAAGTGAATCAGACTTGTCCCTCTCACTCCCTATCACAGCCTGCCTCTGTAGTGAATTCTTCACATTGTTCTTAGTGAATTCCCCCATGAGCATAAAACAGGTTTAAAAGAATGAAGGCTCTCTTACATTGCCAGGCTAGTATAAAGGAGCCTTATTGTAAATGACAGTGTGGCCTTATAAAATCTTATAGTGTTTTAGTGATTAGAACTGGTCTAAATTTTTAGAGTAAAAAATGTTCATATCAAAATTTACTCATGAACTATTTACTACTGACCTTTCTGAGATGGTCAGTAGCCAATATAAATTGTGCGTTTTAATCCCGATCCATTATTTGCTCTTCAATTGCCTATGATGTAACACTGAGCATATGGGTGCATATATTTGTTGACTAGTAACTAGAAATAAAGGCTCAAACTAGTTATGATACTATTAGATAAAAGGTTTGGGGATTTCTCTAATGCTTCCCACTCTCATTCTTCATCCACTGTATTGTAGTTTAAATAAATTACCAAATAATTGGAACTGGTTTTATTATATGGTGTAATTTTGACAAATAATACGCACATTTTTTAAATATATGCAGAATGTTTAATATTTTGGCATGGAATCCCCCCAGTACTAGCTCATGTATTCCTGTCTAATGCAGCTGTTAAAGGTACATAGATTAAGTGTGCACTCTTCTATGGATTATTTCAGACCTGAGGACTTCAAAAGTGCCAAAGATAGTCATTGAAGAGAAAAATAGGTTGTGTATTAATAGGAGTTTTTGGGCTCAGGTGGTTGTCTTGCCAAGCTGAAATGCTAGAAGGAGGGCATAGAGTGAAAAAGAGAGAAACAGTTAAAGGACTTGGAACACAGGGGTTTAATTGAAGGCTGAATTATCTCCAGAATTTTGATGCTGCCATTTGCTGCCCTTGTTCAAGGTGAACGGGATTTATATACATATTGTAAATAAAATATACTAGATGGAATCACTGCAATACTAATTTCTTTCTTACCCATGAACCAGCCTGTTTTAAAAGATCCAACCTGTTCTTTTAACCATGTCAGGCAGAGCAGCATGAAGGTGTATAGTACTTATATGACCAAATTTTCACATAGGGTGAAATCCTTCTCCACTGAATTCTAGGGAGGTAAGCGAGTACCCAATAAGTTTAAGCTTTTCAGGTAATCGAGTACTTGACTACTCACTTCCTTCCCCCTTGCTGCTTCTGTATGAGAGGTGGTGGGGGGAGCCAGTGCTTGGGGTGAGCCAGCATAAAAGAGAACCCCTGCTAGAAGGTATTAAAATACTAGTTGACCCCCTGCTCTAAAGAAATATTAACTTCTGCCTCCATTCTAACTGGTTCTGTTGAGAAAGGTAATATGAGGGCTGTCAGGACAGCCAGAAAAAGTAGTTGATGTCCATGGGCTTAAGTGCAAGCTGTTGAATTTATAACAAATGGAACTTATTGCACTGAAGCATGAAGAACAGCAAAGATACTGACAGTATTAAGTTCTAGAGTTTCTCTTTCCTCCATTGATTTTTATTGTGTTTATTATATTGCTTCAAGGCATATATATTTTCATTTTCCATTAGAATAGCCAGTAGTCTTCAGAAGTAGCACCCATTTCATTAAAAATGGTTCCATTTACACATAATGGTGACTGTGATTATTAATTTCTTAAAAAATAAATAACCTGGCATTTGCTATTAGGCCTCAAGGCTATTACATTTTAAATGCCATTTGTTTTTCATTAAAAAGGCTTTTCTTTTTTAAATCCTTGGCTTAGTCATAATATAAAATTTTTTTCAGCTTTTTATTTTAAAAAACAAAATAAAAACCTATTGAATTGGTCTGCCAACTGACATTATAATCTCATAAGGCAAGATATGTTTAGCTGGTTGGTTTTTCTCCTCATTGGCTTTTAAATAGAAGTCAATGGGAGTCAAAATAAGTTTGCCCTAAATTGTTAAGGAAATCATGAACTTTGATTGAAATTGTATTTTGTATTCCCAACTAGAAAATTGACATAGTCCTATTGGGACAGCTGTTTTTATGCTTTTCACCATCAGTGATGCTGTTCATATTGTTCCACTTTCACATTTAAACATGCTATTTGAATAAGTCTCTTGTATTACATATATATTATTTATTTTAACTATATTCTGAATAAAATATCAGCCTCCTATTAAAAATCTTTAACTGCTGGAGGCGTATAAAGCTTGTAGATTGGATTAAACATGTGATTTATCAGTTCTGGCCTCGGTAATGGCTATCTCATCCACCAATGAGAATCACAATTGGGGGTTGGTTATTTTGGGGGTAGGAGTGGTACGGCTGCTATGTAGTAGGTCATATAAATAGCCTAAAAGCAGTTGTTAAAAAATCAGACAAACAAACAAAAACAACCCAACAATGTGTGTTTTCAGGGGAAATCGCTTGAGAAAACTTGGATCTAGTTAACATCCAGTTATAGTGCAAGCTGATGAAAAGCCTTAATGGTTTTAGTGCACTAAAACATCCAGGATTGGTTTATGCTACAGAATTACTTTGGTATAACTACATCACTCAAAGAAGTGGATA
Source organism: Rafetus swinhoei (assembly GCA_019425775.1). Classification (NCBI taxonomy): domain Eukaryota; kingdom Metazoa; phylum Chordata; order Testudines; family Trionychidae; genus Rafetus; species Rafetus swinhoei. The sequence goes on from CM033424.1 coordinate 164,491,635, forward strand.
ATGCACAGCCCTGAAAGACGTCATTATACTGACCTGAGCACCAACATAGGCAGCACTCTGGACATGACAGCATCTCTTGGCAACATAGCTACTATCTTTTGTGGAGGTAGATTACCTAAGCCAATGGGAGAAGCTTTCTCTTATTGATTTAGACCATCTTCATTTAAATGTTACTAGGGGGCTGTGCCCCTTCTTGCTATGATTACCAACCCCCCTCTCTGTAGGGGTAGGCAGCCCCAACTGTCTTCCCAGCCGTGGTGTGGCAGCCCTGGACCACCTCCGGCCATTGGACCCAGGCCAGGCCAGCCCTGGCTCTCCCTGCTCCTCTGTTCAGTGGGCAGGGCTGGCTCTCCCCGCCCCATCCAGCAGGCAGGGCCAAGGCCGGGCCAGTCCTGGATCTCCCTCCCCCCAGCCACTGGGGAGGGCCGAGGCCGCGGTGCGGGAGCCCTGGCTCCCCCCTAGAGCACTGGAGAGGGAGGAGGCAGGCAGGACACAGAGCAACATGATGACATTTCTGGCGTCCCACAGGAAAAAAAGTTTTGTATATATAGAGAGATATTAGTGCAGCTGCACAATTGCAGCATATTAAGTGTAAACTTGTGCACAGATTGCAAGACCTCCACTTCTTTGTTAAACATCAGCCATGGTGCAGAACCTCAACACAGCTCTCTCTTATTCTTTTAAGTTTTTAAGAGGCTGCTTAGCTAAGTCTGCAGGCAGCGTAATTCCACAGAGAGGCTTCTATTCCTTTTGGGTGCCATAGAAAGAGGTCCCTGGGCCATTCGTTTGCATACTTGCATGGAAGGTTCTATTTGTGAGAAAGGGTCTGCTTCTCTATAGATCCAATGGTCACAATGTACAGAAGAAATTACCAGGAGGGGCAACAGCTAATGTTCAAGTCTCAGTCTTCACCACTGCTCTGCAACTCTGGTCCTCAGTTGTGGTAATTTATTTCACTTGTGTAAAGCCCCTGCACTACATTTACATAGGGCCTTATCCAAGGCTTATTGCAGTAATTGGAAAGATTCCTTCTGACTTCATTTGTCTTTGGGTCCAACCCACGCTGTCTAGGAAGTGAACAGAACCCATAGCCAGTGTTCCCTCTTAAGATTTTCTGTCCGTGAGCGGAGTATGTTTTGTCTGGTGCACCAATATTGACATCATGTGCGCTTGTTTGCCACTGTGGCACCCACCAGTTACTACCAGCATAGCTCTTAACTCCACTGTTCTATACTAACACTGCACACAATTAACGATTGGAACAAACTACTAATGGAAGTTGTATATTCTCCTTGTCTTCATATTTTCAAATCATGATATGATGCTTATTGGAAGATATGCTTCCGTCAAACACAAGTTACTGACCTCACTACAGGGCTGACTGGGTGAAATTATTTCATTCTTGTTCTTGACAGGACAAGAAGCAATGGGCTTAAATTGCAGCAAGGGAGGTTTAGGTTACACATTAGGAAAAACTTCTTAATTGTCACAGTGGTTAAACACTGTAATAAATTGCCAAAGGAGATTGTGGACTCTCTATCCCTGAAGATATTTAAGAGCAGGCTGGTTGGACATATATCAGGGATGATCTAGATGATGCTTGGTCCTGCTGCGAGACCAGGGGACTAGACTTGATGACATCTTGAGGTCCCTTCCAGTTCTAGTATACTATGATTTCTATGATTATATGACCTGTTTCATGTAGCAGGTCAGATTAAATCAGGGATGGGAAAAACATGGCCCAGATCCAGCCCATCTAACATTTCTAGCAGCTCCATGGCACAGCAGGGCACTCAGGAAAGCTTCCTGCCTGCGGTGGCCCCATGTGTCTCCTAGAAGCATCCCGCTGTACTGGATGTCTCTACATGCCCCCTTGGGAAGAGAGGGGCAGCGAGTCTACATGTGCTGCTCCTGCCATCCCACCACTGTCCTTACAGCTCCCACTAGCTGGTTTCTGGATGATAGGAACTGTGAGGGCAGTGCTTGAGGGCACATGCAGGGCACAGAGGCCCACTCCTCCTTCCCCCCTCTCCTCCAAGGAACATACAGAGACATACTGGCCACTTTTGGGAGTGGCATGGAGCCATGGTAGGCAGGCAGCCTGCCTCAGTGTACCACTGCACCACGGGCTGGGAGCTGCCTGTGGTGAGCACCTCCTGGCCATAACCTGCACTTCGCACCCCTTCCTACCCCCCAACCTCCTGTCCCAATCAGAACCTCCTCCTGCACCCAAACTCCCTCCCAGATCCCATACCCTTCTCCATTAATATAGTAGAAATGTGCAACCCGTGATGACTTACCAGAATTCATGAAGTACCCCCCCCCCCCCGTGAAAATTATTGTCCACCATAGACTAGATAATCTGTGGTCCCTTCTAATGACCCCTTTAAAATCTATACATTTTAAATATAGAGATTAGCCTCTTCATGTTTAAGATTTCATTATTAAGTCCTGTTTTAGCATTTGGTTACCCATTTAACTTAGACTTGGAAAATTAGTCACAATTCTGTGTGGGAGTTGGTGATTACCTATTAACCATACAATGGTACCTGAGCTATTCAGGGAATGATGGGGTTCAACTCTTGTGAAATGAGGAAGATAATGCTTATACACCTTTGTAAAGTGATTTGAGATCTACAGGTGGAAGTACTTTGTAAGTGCAAAGCAACATTATTAAACATATTCTTAGATGGTGTAATAAGGCCCAGAAAGGTTCAGTGACTTGGTTGTTTTTCTTAACATAATCTCCAAGATGCCTGCAGCCCACGGGTCAGTGTCTGTTGTGTACCAGCCTCTGGGACTGAACTACACACAGCATGGAGCTGTGTGAGCTCTTTGATGGAGAGCTCATAACCTCAAGCTGTAGCAGCTTACGATGTTAGCTCTGGAGATCTTTGATTCAATCCTCAGGACAAAATGGAGGCCACTGCATAAAAGGGACCTCCAGAACCCATTTAAAATTAAAGAGAGAGATGTTTATTTCCAAAGAGGATGAAGAATTGGCAGGCCTGTGACTTGACTGACGTCTGTTTATAAACAGAGCACGTTGAGCATGGACTGTTGCACGACAGGGTGGCTCCACAACAAAAAAAAATCACAAGCCTGGCTTAAATATCATGAGATTAAAAAACAAAAACAAATTTGAAGTTCATTTCATTTGTCTTTTTGATTTTGAATCCTGAAGGTTCACCTTATCGAGCTTATTTCTGCAGTCACACATCAATGAAAGCTGGATTTCACATTAACACATGACTCCAAGAGCTAGAGCTTACAAACAAACAAAATCCACCACAACTTGCATAATTTTATATACTATAAATATAAAAAAACCCACTAAATAGCGTGAGACTCCAGACTTGGCTACATTGTAAATAGTTCTAGCTTCAAAGAGTTCTTGATCTCTATGCTGAAAATAATGAACAATGATGCTGATTGTAGTGGGTTTTATGATTTGGTTCCTTGTCCAGTAGAACCACAATCCTGAGAAGTGCTGAGCATTTTGGCTTGTTCCACTGAAAGACTTACACATTTGTTTAAAGTTAAATGCATGAATAATCTCACTGAAATGAATGAACCTGAGCATGTGTAGAACTTTGCGCTGAACCAAGCTAGATTGTTTGTCACCTTGCAGGACTGAGGCCTCCAAGCTAGATTAAAAGTGTTTTTGAGAGTAAAGCTTAATTTGGAATCTGTTGCTGATTACCCTCTTTTAACAATAATTTTACCTAAGGCACTGGGGGCATGTGGACAACTATGTGTACTTTTAAGTCTATAAGCCTGACCTTAAAGGCAAAGATTAAAGGGAGCAGGAGAGACATGCACTGCTCTGCAGAATTTTGAATAATCTCTGAAAGCTACAGTAGATTTGGATAGAATAGCAGTGTAAGCATTGGAATATGCATTTATTAAAGTCCATAGTCAAATAAGCCAGAAAATATCAGAATGAAATTGTTTCCTGGCAGCAGGTATATTCATGGCATGAGAAACAGAGCTATTTACAGTATAAAGTTCCATATCAAGAACATCAATTAGGTCACAGAGAGAGACATTGCTTATTTGAAAAGAGATGTTCACTGAGACAGTGATGTTACTTTCCTGCAATATGGATTTATGGCTTTGAAATAGTTATGCTATACCCCATAAGTCTTAATTAAGTCTGACAATTCTGGTATTAGAGTTGAAGGGTCTAGTTGAAAAGACAGGCTGTGAATAAGACCCTTTCTTACTGGCCCTAATGCTTGTCTTTATTTACAGGCTTCACTGTATTTTGGAGGGAAAAAAGGCAATAGTTCTACGAGTGATTGCTCGTGTTCATTACATATTAGGTGTGAGGCCTCGCCCCATGCAGCAGTGCTGGAAGTTTTTCCCTTAGCAGTGTCTGTAGGGGAGCAGTTCAGGCCGGCTCTGGAGTGGTGAGTATAGGGAGTGCTGCCTGTTCCCTCCACCCTCAGATCCTTCTTGTCCCCAGTGACCGTGCTGGAACATTCTGATGCCTTGTGCTAGAGTTATTCACGTCGTTCAGCTTGATGAACTTTTGCTGTAAAATAGTTAATTGTTATTCCTTAGGAGAGTTACTGTTAGTTAGAATTTGTTAGTTGATCCCAGTGTCCTTCAGTGAGTTTCATACCAGCTGTTTGAGGTATCTAGGTGAAGGGCACAGAAGCAACAAATGTCGCAATTACAACTCGTTCAGACCTCAGACAAAGAGGGAGAGGGACTCTCCAGGCAGTCCTAATGGAGTCAGCATTAATTCTGGCACCAGAGCAGAGATCTGATTTGGCCCCCGAGTACTGCGGCATGGGTGCAGAGTGCATTTCTTTCAACATCTTCCGGCCAGCATTGATTTCTCTCCAGCTTCATCCAAGAAGCCTAAAAAAGATCTCCCACTTCCCATAAGGGAAAGAAAAGGATTGGAGGAGAGCCAAGGCCTACAGTCGGAAGCTCAACCCATCTGTCAGGAAATCCTATTACTACTGGTGCTGCCTACACTAGCTCTGATGGTTTCTCGGTCTAATGGAAAACCCATCTTGGGACCCTCATGTAGGTCCCCAACCTAGCAGCACTGTTTCCCATCCCAGGGAGTGTTCCACCAGTGCTTGTCCTCATGGAGCTGTCATGCCTCAGAGACAGGGAGGCAGGCTCATAGGAGCCCTCTGCAGTTTATGCCATCCAGGGCGTTGACATTGGGACAGTTCACCAGTTACCTGGCACAGAGCTGTGGAGAAGCCACCCCCTGTCAAAAGCATCTGCACTAGCCCTTCGTCTCTCCCTCATCTCGGTGCTGATCATGTGATTGCATCAGTGAACATGGCCGTTTTTTGCTATCCAGTAGACAACAATCACTGGGATGCTCTTCCCAGCGGTTGGAAGGACCCCTTAGAAGATCAGTACATTCCAGTTTCTGGTCCCATTCTAGGTCCTGGTTACCAATCAACAGATACGGTTGTATGAGGTATGGATCACCAGTCTACCATCACCGAGCACCATTGGACACTGGTTTCCCGTGCCAGGAAATTGGCCTGATCCAAACATTCGCTCCTGCGATGCAGTAGCCAGCACTGCTCCACCCCGGTTACTAGCCAGAACTTGATGGGCATCTGACTCCAAAACCAAGCAGTGTTCGCTGGTGGCAGGTCAAGCTGTCACTCCGACAGTACTGTCTGTATTGTTGGCTCTGCAACCTTGCTCATGGCTCCAGAGCAAGTGGCCAGCAGCCTGATACCCCATGCGGGTTCACGCAGCCCATCCATTCAGTAGCAGGACCCTCAGATAGGCCATCAACCTTGGTATCACGACCTCCTCCTGAGTCAGAAGTCCCCCAGGAAGCCACTGCCCATGACCATAAGGTCATTGAGCAACCTGCTACTGGACCATGAGATATGTGGGGCCACCCACAGTACCAATTTAGTTCTTGTCATCACTGTACGAGGCCATTTCGGCTCCCCCTCATCCACTTCCGCAGGATGATGCCAGCGCTCATCAGGAACTGCTGGAAGGTTGCATCCAAACTGGGGCTTGCGGCAGAGGAATTGGAGGAACCATCAGACTTGCTTTTTTAATGTTGTCTGTTCTATAGTGCTCCTAGGCTTCTAAATGAAGTGGTGTCAAAAATCATAACCACCCTGTGGCATATTTCCTCCTCTTGCCCCCCATGGTCATCTCAAAAAGGGCTGAATGGAAGTACTTTGTACCAGCTACAGGTCATGAATATCTCTATACCCACCTAGCCCCAAACTCCCTGATTGTGAAAGCAGTCAGTCAGAGGCAGAGGCAAGGTTAGCCCGGAGCTGTCCCCCAAATAAGGACTCAACGAGGCTAGATTTATTTGTGCAAAAAAAGTATTTGTTTTCTAACTTACAGCTCAGAGTGGCTAATCAAACACTCCTTCGCCACTATGTCTACAATAGATGGCAGACCATGGTTAAATTTGAAGAGTTGTTTCCTGAGGGGTCCAGAAAAGAATTATGAGAGATCCTTCAGGAGGGTACGGCAGTGGTGAAAATGGCATTCCAAGCAGCTTCGGATGCAGCTGATTGCGGGCTGCACTATGCCTTGGCTGTCTCCATGACCTGTGCTCCTTCCCCAATGCTGGAGTTTCTGGGAAGAAGGAACTGAGGGTGCAGGGGAGTGGGTGGCACCCCTTATATTACACCATGAAGGCGCCACTTGAGAGGGCATCAGAGCCTCTCCCCTACAGATATTGCTAAGGGAAGAACTTCCAGCACCGGTACATGTGGAGAGCACACACACCTAATGTGGAATGGGCATGAGTAACACATTTTGGAGAACCAGTTATGGAACAGGTCTTTTATCTTTAATTATTACCGTGATTGAAAACATGTCAAAGGATGTAACCATCAACAAGCACAAGCAGCTTACAGTAAAAAGCAGTTATAGCCTTTGTGTAGGGATTAAGCCTGCAAACCCTTACTCATTAAGCCTGCAAACCCTCTCAGAGTAGCATTGATTATGATGTGACTCCTTGTATAAGTAAAGCTATTTATGTGAGGAAGTGTTTGCAGGAGTGGGGCCATATATCTCATAGTGCTTATTGTGGCTATAAAATGGGGCTAATAATATTTACCCTCTTTTGTGAAGTGCTCTGAGATTCTTGGATAAAGAGCTTAAACAAGACGTGATATGTTTGAATATTCCACATCAGGTAGTTTTGGAAACTTCTGGAAGGAATGTCAATGGTACAACACTAGCCTAAAGCCTCTAACATTTTGGAATAAAACAACAGGATTTAAATGTTAGCCAGTTTCTGATTTTAGTAGACCCATTTAATAGAGTATCAGCATGCTTACAGCCTTAGTTTTTGATTATATTTTTCTAACATAAGGCAACATGAATGACACATTAAACAATATAATGAGAAGTCAAGCCCTGCATAAAAATTCCCGTGTCTCTGATATTGTAATGTGATTTTGTGTGTGTGTGTGTGTGTGTGTGTGTGTGTGTGTGTGTATTTTAGCTTATTTCCTGTAGATGCAGATTTATCTAATTACACAGTAAACAAAAGTTGATTTTAAAAGCCATTTGTCAAAAGGAGTCTGTAATGGATATGGAAATGTATAATGTATCATATCAGCAACAGATCTGTGTTAAACCTTCATTAGGTACTAAATTCAGCCTCCAAGTATTAACTTCTAAGTGAAGCAAATGAAAACAAAAGACATTGTTTTAGAAATCAAATGTTTTTAAATGTTGTTGCTAAAATGCAGTCATTCCTTTTATATTCTTCATCTGTTAAGATAAGAACTGTAGCATAAAAATGTAAATATTTCCATGATTTATATTTTTTAACATAAACTTACTTTGAGAACTTGGAGTTTGTATCCTCCTTTTTACTGTATGTATAACTTTGTTTTAAACTTGAAAAGTTTCAACTGCCACTTGGAGACTTGTTGTTAAATCTGCTCATTTTTAAAATTAAGCACAGCTTTCCCTTGGGGTTACATATGGGAGAACCATGACTATTGGTGTGATATAGCCCAAATTCAGCTCCTAGCCTGCATACATAGAGGGGACCATCATAGGGCTCAGAGGAAAGAGCTCTCTCTTCAAGCTCATGAACAGCTCTATAACTACTATAGGTTGGACTTCCCTGGTCCAACACCCTTGGGACTTGACTGGTCCTGGATGAGGGATTTTGCCAGACCAGGGGAGGTCATATCTGGCTCCCCTGCTACTGTCCCCCCCCAGACCTGGACCAGACACGAGCCTTCCAGCCAGCTCCTCACCACTGCTGCCAGCCACGCTGCCCTACCCTTCTTCCCTGCACTTCCCTGCTAAGCCAAGCATCCCAGCTCTCAGCGCACTGGGCTCCCGGCAACCCAGCTGATGCGTGCCAGGCTACAGCTCCGCTGGGCGAACCTACTGGGGCACACTGAGCTCATCAGGCAGCTCTGCTGATGCACACTGAGCTCCTTAATGTGTGCACTAGATTGAGCTTGATCCCAAGAGAAGCTCTTGGGGCTAAGCAAATTGATGCTTGTTGCCATAAAGAATACAATGAAATCCTGTCCCCATACAAGTCAAGGGAGTTTGCCTATGATTTCAGTAGAGCCAGATTTCACCCATAATTCCTTAGGCTCACATCATTTGCAGGTGCAGAGATTATCTTCCATTTTACATATCAACTTTAATCTCAAAAGATCTCAGTGCATTTCACAAATCTGTTAATCTGCAACTGATAAATGGTCCCCTCTTTGACTGCATGGAGCAGCAATTGAACAGCATACAGCAATTTTATATCAAGGTATAGTGCAGCAAAAGACTATTATTTCTCACTGAAAGTGCCGGAGCTAGGTAAATAGGAAGTGCTGTAATTATAATCCAAACTGTAATTTGGCCAGGATATCAGGTTTACCATCCTGCAAAATGGCCTATGGGGATAGTTAGTGACCAATTAGAAAGTTCATTTCTTTTCAATTTTGAAATTGTAGTGCTATCTCGAGAATCATGTCTAGAGGGCACCTGTCACTGATTTTATTGATGTAAAGATATTTCAATATCTTGTTCAGAAGAAAGAAGTAATAACTGAAAGTGGAGACTTGGTAGGGAAATAATGTTTATTTTGAAGCTTCCAAATAAGAAAACAAATTAATTTTTCTCACTGTCCGTCTGTGTCTGTATGTTTTATTTGGATTAAGTGCTTATCCCTGGCTTTGCGTTTACAAAGTTAAAAAATAATCCAGTGCCCTATAGAAATAGAACTTCCAAATGGTCTACCTGATATTACAATTGTATACTATCACTTGAAGCCTAATATGAGCAGTGTTTTGTTCACTGTTACCAGCCCCTGTTTGTCTGCTGTGTCTAGATTTATTTATATTTTTCTTAGATCCCTTTGCCAATAATCCTTTAAATAATTCAACTTTGTTAGGAGTGCAGAGAGCTCACCATTATTACCTCAAAGATAAACATACTAAGTATTTAGCATTGTACTATGAAAGCGTGATTCAGTGTTTGCTGTATACCCTATTTTCTATCCCTCTTTCTTGTCAAATGCCGAGAGGGTCACTATCCAGCCATCAAGGTGACAGAGAGAGAGACAAAAAATTGGATAAAACTATCCTCAGGCATTCTGGAAAAAGGTTAGCATTCCCAAGAATTGGTGAAAATTTTTGACGGGCCTGTTCATTTCTGAGATCTTCAAGATGGTTTGCAATCCTATGGTCAGCTGTGATATTAGGCTTAAGCAGCATTGGTTTGGGGGCAATCAGTTGTGGCTCCTGGAGTCTCTCCCCAGTGCTTATCGAGGGTGTAGGTTAGAGTTCATAAACTACCTGGGTATTGTTCTCTAGCCACTGTACCTGTCTTTGAGTCCACTGTCCCCTTCCCAACAAAGCTGTACCTTTCTCTCTACTGGCTGTAGACCCAGCCATGGTGCTGTGTTCTACATGTTAGTTACCTCAAAGTTTTATTCCTACAATGTGCTTTAGGTGAGGATAACAGTGAAAACCCCCACAGAAGCTCCAGCCAGCTCAACGTAGCATGGCCTGGCTATTAGGAGAGAAAACCCAACAATAGCATATTAGTCTGGTGCATTGTGTTCTACACTGTATGTACTTCCCTGTCTAAGAATGTATCAAGATCTGTGTCTTCTGAGCCCTCAGTAGGCTGGATGTTGGCTACATCAGATCCCTCTCCTTGTAACTCCGTGAGGATATGTCTACACTACAGAGTTTTTTTGGGAAAACGGCGGTTTTTCCAAAAAACTTCAATTACGTTCACACTGCAATTGCGCTCTTTCAAAAAAAAAAAACCCATCAAAAGAACTGAGGGGTTTTCCCAACATCGGTAAACTTCTTTCTATGAGGAAGAAGCCTTTTTTCGAAAGAGCTCTTTTGGAAAAAGGCTTGTGTGGACGGGGAAGAGGGAGTTCTTCCGCCCATAGTAATCACAACTTACATGCGGGATAGTGTCCATTCAGTGTCAACGCTATCTGTCAAAAAAGCAAATAGCTTTTTCGAAGTGCTTTCGCAATGTGGACGCTCTCTTTCGGAAGAAGTTTTTTCGGAAGAGCTCTTCCAGAAAAGCTTCTTTTGAAAGAAGCCTGCAGTCTAGACATAGGCTGGTTGAATGAGCCTAGATCAATTTGGCCCTTCTTCCTGAAGTTATTTTCTTGGCAGCATCAAACTATTGAACTCTCTCTCAGATGTGGCCGAATTTCAACACCCTCAGAATGAAATGGAAGATCCATCTCTTTGCACAGACTTCCCCAAATATACGACATCTCAAGAACAGTAACTCATTCCTGAAGACAAGCAATTTAAGTAATGCAAAAACCAAACCAAAGACCTTTTGACCACACATGGCATTACATGAGAGGGGTGGAGACTATAGCTGTATAAACAGCATTTTGCTTACCATGACTGTGATCCATGGCCAGGTGTGATGGTGCTGGTGACTCCCAGAGGAGATACAGTCACTCGGTCATTTTTATTTATGTGTCTAAATATGGATACAGGGATGTAGTACTAGGCACATTTATCTGAAAATAGTGGCTTTTTTTTTAGACTGAACTTGTTTAATTCAATAATCCTACTATTTTTAGGGCTTTCTTGCCACTTCAATTTTTGCTTTTTTCAAACAAAGAATATCCTAATTTAAAGTCACTAGCAAAAACTCTGTTTCTCTAATGTGGTCTTGCAAGAGCTTTATCTAGTGGAATAATTCTCTCCCTTGCTTTATAATTTATCCCAATATTTATGTAACCTAATACCCTGTCCCACAGCAAAATGATTACTGATGCACTGCAGAGACTGAAAATGAATTCACTTTAGCAAAACAGTTTCACACTAGCAAGTTAGGAAATATTCCATTAAGGTTTCAACCTCTACTTTAACTCTGACTCTTGTAGTTCTCCATATCAGTGTTTTGTTTCTAGATAAGTTTTCCTTCCATTCATCATCACAACATCTCAAAATGCTTTAGAATGCATATGTCCATTAAGTGACTTGGCTGTTACTAATGATCTGTCTCCTACTCGAGCCACTTGTCAGTGTTACTTCCAGATTATGGGTTTTCAACATGGGGGTTGCAAAAAAGTTTTAGGGGGGTCAAGACACTTAGAAGGACTTTAAAGAATAATGGGAGTAAAGAAATACTTTGTTTATGCATCTAGGATGCATGCTAGATTACATATATAAAGATCTATGGAGCATTTGAAAAATAAAGTAGCAAATTAGAAAGAGGCTATATCTATGACAAGTGGCTCTGAACTAGGGATCTAAAATCCTGGCTGGACTGGAGCAGCCCCCTGCTGCAGTTAACCAGTTATCCTGGTATGCATGCTGGTAAGGCAGTGCTAATCAGGTAACCGGTTACCCCTTTTCAACACTATCCATACTTGCTCGCTGATTGTTCCTATGCTGTATTAGAAATGAAGGATCATCTAGCATATAAGGGACTGGACTGGAACTGAAATCCTGTGTGACCTTAGGCAATCACTTACTCTACTCTGTGCCTCACCTTCCCCATCTGTAATGTATTGGTGATAACTGATATTCCACAGGGTTTTATGAAGGTAAAATCCAGCAGTGATTGTGTTACATGGTGAGGAGGACTATGTAACAATCAAACTTTGTTACTTTGGTGGCATCTTCACAGAAGCAATGTCCTCACTTAGAGCATTAAAGCGCTGCCGCAACAACACTTTATAGTGTAAGAATGATCAAGGCACTAGCACGAGGAGAGAGGTTTATGCGGGTACTAAACCACCTACACAAGGAGCATAGTGCCTAGCATTGGGAGCCTGTTTACACTGGTACTTTACAGCATTGTAACTTGCTGCTCTTGGGATGTGTACATTTTTGCACACTCCTGAGCCAGAGAATTGCAGAACAGTAAAGTGGTAGTGTAGACATGGCCTTACTTAAACAAGTGTTTTGACTGAGAAATTATCCATGATTTTGGAGATGCAGTAGCTAAAAACTATTGCATCAGAATTCGTAGAGATTTACTTTCAGGGTTGGTCTGGATTGCACACTGAAGCATTTTAATACATTCAAAAAATAGGGCACAGAAAGGAACAGGTGGCCTAGTGGTTAGCTTTAGAGATGTGAAAGGTTAGCTGGTTAACTAGCTAACTGGTGAGTATCATCCTAAATGGTTAATGCTTACTGGTTCTGTTTAACCGGTTGGGGCTGGAGCAGCTCCCTGTTAGCTCCAGGCAGGGCGTTACTCCAGTCCCACAGGGTCCACTGCAGGCAGGGGCTGTTCTGGCTGGCAGGAGCAACCTGGTCTGTGCTAGGCCTGGCCCGGCCCTCCTCCCTGTTACTGGTTACACACTGGTTCCCCGGGAGTGAGGCTGGCAGGGGCAGATCTTGTAGTCATCTCCCCCACTCATTTTTCCAATTGGCCAAGGCTCTGTGCAGGCTCCCTCCAGCCACTCATTTTACCAACTCAGGAGCGCCTTCCCATTGAGCCAAGAGTTTGGATTTTGAGGTCTGCAACAGAAGCAACAATTGGTCTCCACACTGGAAATTGCATTTAAGGCCATCTTGTTATAGGCCTGGTTATGCCGCACACTTTGCAGATTTTCCCTTGCGATTATCCTTCCTCTGCCCCCAGTGTCTCCGTGTTCTCTCTGAGCTGTATAATGTATTGCAGTATAGTAGTTGCCCTGGCATCTTGCTGTTCCTCTGTCTAGTGGAGCAGGTCCAGAATTCTTGGCTGCCTCCCATACAAGAGTTTGAATGGGGAGAAACCTGTAGATGTTTTGAATTCTTCTGCATAGATTCTACTACCAAGCTCCTTTTCATTAAGATTGCTGAATATATGTCTACACAAATCCCTGTTTCTTTCTATCCCTTGTGGAATTTACCATGAGAATCAATGACAGTAAAATACTTTAAAAAATCAATAGAATTTTAATTTAAGAATTAACAGCAAAAATACATTGAAGGGGACAACACTGCTTTCACAGGAAAAGTAATTGGCTGTGCAGATTTGATTTATTCATTTAAAAAGTTTGAGAACATATTATATGCTCTGTTAGCATAATTTTTGCTGGTTTATTAGTGGAGTTGTCACCCTTAAGAGGAAGAATAAACATCTTGTGTGGTGACTTGGGATTCAGTCTAGTGAAATGCAACTACAAAAATAATTTATAAATAGTGGGAATAATTAACAGGATAGTCCAAACTTAACTGCATCTCAGAATTAGGGCTGACAACTACTCTGTTAGCAAGTGCACAGGCACAGGGTCAGACTTTACTGAAATGGGTTCTAAGGAAGGTTTTCAGATTTAGAAACACCAATTATGTAGGAGTTGGTAGGAAATAATTTTACTAGTGAATCTGGTTAAACATTATCTAGTAGAATATTGGCTATTTTTGGATTTATGTATCCCATATTCTTTTTATCACTCCTTATAACACTCCAGAGTCCAGCGTGCTAGTTCTAAAAGCAGGTGAAATATAGACTGCTACAGATAAGTAGCTTTACATTATAGAACAGGAGACTGACCATCAGTTGTGTTGTTTATATTTAGAAGTGTCTTGCTGTAGATTTACACAAGTTGGACCTCCCTGGTTCGGCACCCTTGGGACCTGACTGGATAAGGGATTTTGCCAGACTATGGGAGGTAATTTCTGGTCCCCCTTTCCACTGGGTCTCCACCCTTACCCCTGGCTTGGCCGCTGACCTCCTGGCCAGTTCCCAACCAGCTCCCAGTTTGCCATTGGTCTCACAGTCCTGCCGGCCCTGCTGGGCTTCCTTGCTGCCAGCAGCCCGCTAACCAGCTGGCTCCCAGGGCTCCCAGCTGCCAGCCCTCCACTGGACTCTGGTCCTGGAAAATATGTGGTCCATATTGCCGGATCAGAGAGTCTCGGTTTAGAGAGGTTCAACTTACAGTGAGTTTCTACTTGAAAAGTGACTTTCAAAATGGCATTGCATGTTCCATGTCTGCTGTATCTGAGTAATTTACAGTGCTCATTTTTCAGGTAAAATATTTTTTCACCTAGCTGCCAGCCTCAAATACAAATCTAAGAAGTGAGCTGGGTTTTTGAATCCTAGTTCACCAGTAGGAACTGCTTTTGAATCAGAGGTTTTGTCCTCATCTATCTATCCCTCCATAATCTCCTGAGAATGGAAAAGTAGAACTTGGTCCTGGACTGACAATTCAGTTGATGTTGCGGTGAATATATATTTTTAGCATGGAGGAGAAAAGGAATTGTTAGAATTGAGTGCAGAGTCATAGAAAAGAAATGGACAAATTTTGATCTTGTAAGGATTGCTTGATCTGACATGAGTGAGTTAATCTTGATTTACATGAATGCTAATAAAATCAGAATTTGGCCTGCTGAGTCATTAATTTGCAAAATTATCTTCATTCCAGAGAGTAGATTGCCCTTCTAGGACTGTGTTTGCAATTCATCTGATAAAATACTGACTCTGAAGTTACAACATTTAAAAAACAAAACTATTTACAGCAAATATAGGACAATTGAAGACTGCTGAACTCCTCCTCAGATAGCTGTGCTGCCTAATTTTTTTCTAATGAAGCCTCTGCTTTTTCAGCTTTTGATATGAAGATGGTTCCGTTTGATCTTTTTTGGGAAACTCAGTGGTACTACTATTAAAACATCTTTGAAATAAATACACGATTTCAAAGAGCTGGCAGTAGTGCTTTTAGAAGCTAGCAACTCTTTCTTCTTACAGCTCCCCAGAAAAAGAAAAGATATATCTGAGTTTTAAAAATATTGGTCTAGATGCACAGTTGGTGTAAATTGGCATAGCTCTAATGGAACTATATTGATTTATACCTATTTAGGATCCCTACTCTTATGCTGTGAGAACCTCCTAAATATCCTTCACATATTAGCAGTCTGAAGTGTCTGTTCTTTTTCCTTCATTTGTGACAAGGCAAAGTGAGCATAATGTGTCTTCATTTGATTAATGTAAAATACATTTTTTAGAACAATGTCTGGGGCAGTATAAAAGAAGGCCAATTATGACTGAAATGAAAAGGCTGAGGGTTGTCAAGAAAGAGCTTGATAGCTAAGAGTACCAAAAATTGTAGCAAGAAATTGACCTATTGGGGAAGTATGAGATCATAATTAGTGGCTGGAAAGATCTTTCTTTCTGAAAGTTAAAGGCATTCATATCCTGGTGCTGGGGACTACATAAGGTTATGAGCTAATTTTTTCTCATTTGTACTTATATGAAGCCTGAATAACTGAGGTGAAACCTGTGAGTTAACTCTGGGGCTATGTCTACACTATCAATTTTTGCCAGAAGAGGCAATGCAAATGAACTGCTGATTAGCATATTGTCACACTTCATTTGCATAATTTATTCTGAGCCGGTTTTGCGCAAGGGGTTTTTGAGTAAAAACAAGCAGTGTGGCCGTTTCCTTTTTGCGCAAAAAAACCCTTTTTGCGCAAGATCCTTATCCCGGAGAGGATAAAGAGAGGGATAAGGATCCGGGAGAGGGACAAGGATCTTGAACAAAAAGGGGATTCTGCGCAAAAAGGAAATGTCCACATTGCTTGTTTTTGTGCAAAAACGGCTAGGAATAGATTATGCAAATGAAGTGCAACAATATGCTAATCAGTGCTTCATTTGCCTTGCCTCTTCTGGCAAAAGCCATAGTGTAGACAAAGCCTGGGTTTGCACTAATGCTAATAAGAACAGAACAGAGGCCAACATCCAAGAAACTGAGCTCTGTTAAAATGGTAGAATATTATTCTGCCACCAACCTCTAAACAGTGTGGCAGCACAGCTTCACAGGTAATTAATCAGCCCTGCCCAATCAGAGACTCAGGGCTCCATGTATGGAGCTGAATGACTGGGTAGGGCTGATTAATCACCTGTGAAGCTCTGCTGTCCTGCAGCTTAGAGGGAACACTGGCATCAACTATATTTTTAATCTCATGAATGATGATATTAAAACCTTTTTTTCCTCTAAGTCTTCATTAAAACAGCTTTCTAGAATTCCTGGAATTGAAAATAGGCTTTATTTCATGTCGTATTTTATGCTTTCACTAACACTCATTCCATATTAGTAGAATACTCTTTCCTGAATAGAAAAAAAATCTATTCTAACACTTATTTAAAATTCATAATACGTGGAGCTGTGCAGGAACCAGGATTTCTGTTTCATGACAATATTTGAAACGTTGTGCAGAATGGTATTTTGGAAAAAAAAAGTTTCAGGTCAATTGGATCATTTTGTTTCAATACAATTAAAATATTTCATTCCATTCTGACTTTTAAAAAATAAAATAAGTAAAATTTTTTGATCCACTCTAATAATAGCCTTTTCACTTCAAGGATACAAACTTGCATAAGCATTCTTTAGTCATGATCTACTGGCTCCATAAAGCGCTGTGTTTAGCCCATCCTAGTATTGTTATTGTGACAGATTCCCTTTGCAATAGAATCACAGGTGACAGTGGAAATTCTACTACTGTAGTGAGACATCAGCCATCAGAGGAAAAACACATTCCAGGAAGTCATTCAATTGTCTTTGTTTTAATGGTACAAGTTGGACTTTCCTGGGTCCAGCACTCTCAGAACCTGACCAGTCCCAGATGAGGGATTTTGCCGGACCATTGAAGGTCATTACTGGCTCCCCTGCCACTGCCCCTCCCCCCCCAGCCCTGTGCTATTGGCCCAGCTGCCCTACCAGCCCCACTGGGCTTCTCAACCCCACTGGGCAGCCCCCCTGACAGTTCCACCACCCAGCCCCCTTGCTGGGCAGCCTATCCTGGATAGAATCATTTTCCAGGATAGGTTGTAGATTGTAGGAAAATGACCCTAGGCCTCACTCTCACAGGCCTTGGGGGACAGGCCAATCCTTGTCTAACTTAAAACAAATTCTTTTCAGTAACCATGCAGCACACCTCCATCATAATCATCCAGGAACCCACCCCTGCAGTCAGCCCCGGTGCCAACTCTGTCCACACATCTACACAAGTGATATCATCACTAGACCCAACCACATCAGCCATCTCATCAGAGGCTCATTTAACTGCAAATCCACTAATGTGATCTATGCCGTCAAATGCCAACAATGCCCCTTTGACATGTCACACTGGACAATCTCTACCGGAAAGAATTAATGGACACTAATCAGATATCCGAAAAAGCAACACACAGAAACCTGTTGGAGAACATTTTAACCTGCCAGGGCACTCACTAATGGATCTCAAAGTCACCATGTTGTTTCAGACCATTTCCACAAGCCAAATACACAGGGAAGCCTTGACATTTAACTTCATTTACAGATGAGGGACCCATCACGAAGGTCTGAATAAAGACATTACCTGGCTAGCACACTACCTTCCACATCCTAATGACATAAAAAAATCAAACAATGGGTACTTAAGAACAATTTGCACCTTCTCTATCAGCATGAACACTCTAACTGACTCCCCCTTTTCTCCTCTTTTTCCTCCCCCATCCCCTATTTATTTTGGAACTGTACCTTTAATAACTCCATTCATCTGAAGAAGTGGGTTGTGCCCACAAAAGCTCATGATACTAACTACATGTTTTTTAAGTCTTTAAGGTGCTACAAGACTATTAGTTGTTTTTTAAATTTTTCCGGTTACAGACTAATTCGGCTACCCCTCTAAAGGTAATCATTAAGTGATTCATCCCATCGCCCATTCCCAGCTTCTGGCAAAGAGGGGCTACGAACACTATTACCAGGGCTCGACAATTTAGGTAATCTACTCGCCACAGGCGAGTAGATTATAGCCCAGCATGGCGCCACAGTGCGATCAGTGCATGCGCATCGCGGTCTGCACATGCGCAGTGTGCTGAACCGCGCGGCTGGCGGGCGGGGCTCACCGCGGGTTGGCGAGCCCTGACTATTACTGTCCATCCTGGCTAATAGTTATTGATAGACTTGTCTTTCATGAACTTATCTATTTCTTTTTTGAACCCTGTTAGTGTCTTGGCCTTAACAACACCCTCTGTCAAAGAGTTCCATAGGTTGACAGTGTGTTGCATGGAGAAATGCTTCATTTTGTTTGTTTTTAAAACCTTCTGTATCTTAATTTCATTTGGTGTTACAAGAAGGAGTAAATAACACTTTCTTATTTATTTTCTTCACACCTGTCATGTTTTTATAGGCCTCTATCATATCTCCCCTTAGTTGTCTCCTTTCCAAGCTGAAAAGTGCCAGTGTTATTAATCTTGCTTCTTATGGAAGCTGTTCCATAACTCTAATACTCTTTGTTGCCCTGTTCTCAACCATTTCCAATTCTAGTACATATTTTTTGAGATGAGGAGAGCACATCTGAGTGCAGTATTCAAAATGTGTGTGTGCCATAAATTAATATAGAGGCAATATATTTTCTCTTAGCTAGCCCTTTCCTAATGATTCCCAACATTCTGTTGGCTTTTTTTGACTGCCGCTGCAGTTTGAGTAGCTGTTTTCAGAGAACTATCCACAGTAAGTCCGAAGAGCTATTTCTTATTTAGACACCATCTGTAGGGGTTAATTGCGGAAGAACTGTGTACATGCAAGTTTAGGGGTGGTGAGACATGCATTCCCCCTTTCCCCTTTTCCCTATATCTGATGAGCCAGAAGCAAGCCTCCAGGAACATACGCCATTGAAGATAAGCAATGGTGCCAGTGTAGCAAAAACAGGTTGTAGATAAGGGTAAAGGGCAGGAACACATAAACAATCTTGTTTACCCTAATGTACTGATCATGTAAACAAGGCCAAAGGACAAATAGAACCAGATCAGTACCAGATCGATAGCTAAGCCATCAGCAAGTAATGAGTAACTCCTGGAAATTTCGAAACTGCCAAACAAGGTAGAGACACTGTATTTAAAACTGCACCAGAGCACAGCAATTTGAACCTCACCAATGGGCTTTGGTACTGGTGCCTCGGAAGCCAAGACCATCTCCTGCTTTGTCCGCAGCCGAAACAGGGTTCCCAGCTCGCAGAAGGGACGTAATAGGCCGCTTTTCCTATCATGTTGTTCTTTTAGTTAAGGGGCGCAGCTGATAGCTGTCAGAAAATAAACTGCTTGTGTTTGACAGATACCTGTGCAGTGTGTTTTTGTACTTTGAGAACTCAGTACAAGACTTACTCTTGCCAGCAACACCATTATTTTTGTATGTATAGTTGGTATTTTGTTTGCCAATGTGAATTACTTTGTATTTACTAACATTGAATTTCATCTGCTACTTTTTTGCCCAGTCACCCAGGTTTCTGGGATCCCTTTGCAAATCTTCATAGTCTGCTGTGGACTTAGCTGTCTTGAGTAATTTTCTATTGTCTGCATATTTTGTCACCTCACTGATTTCTCCTTTTACCAGATCATTTATGAATATGTTGACTAGGATTGGTCCCAGATTAGCCAGACCCTTGGGGGACACCACTAATTACCTCCCTTCATTCTGAAATCTGACCATTTATATCTACAATATGTTTTCTGTCTTTTAACCAGTTACCAATAACCTTCTCTCTTATCCCATGACAGTTTATTTTGTTTAAAAGTCTTTTGTGCGGGACACAGAGATCAGCCTGCAGTTGGACTTTCATTTATCTACCTTTGTTTTTATATGGCCCAGATCTTTGCAATATCCTTCACAGGTAGGGAGGGACCCTTTTTTCTGTCATGGGACAATAACCAACAGGAAAAATAATCATGGGCCACTCACCTGCCTGGGTGGTGAGGAGGCTCGAGGCTTTCTCCTGCAGTGGGGCAAACCTGCACTCACAGCTCCAGCCCTGTGGAGGCAGTGGCACCTGAATAATTTTTACAGCAGGAGTGTTGAATGTGGGTGGCCCCTAACTTAGCTCCCTGCCTGCCCTGGTTCCATGTGGCTCTCAGAAGTGGCCAGTATGTCTGGCTCCTAGCTATAAGGGTGACATGGGGAGTTCCATGTGCTACTCCCACCCCAAGCACTGGCTCTGCAGCTCCCATTGCCTGGGAGCCATGTCCAGTGGGAGCTGCAGGGTTGGCACCTGTGGGCATGGACAGTGCGCCGGACATGCCAGCTTCTTCGAGGAGCCACTTGAAGTAAATGCCTCCCAGCTGGAGGACACCTCCACTTCCACTCCAACCTCATACTCCAACCCTGAGCCTTCTCTCACACCCAGAAACCCTTATTTCTGGTTGCATCCCCAGCCAGAGTTGTCACGACCTCCTGCGCTCCAATCCCCTGCCGCAGCCTAGTAAAAGTGAGTCAGGACAGAGGGACAGCGAGTGACAGAGGATTGGAGGATGGAATAAATAGAGGCAGGGTGTCAGAGAAGAGGCAGGGCAGGAGTTGGGGCAAGGGTATTTTGTTTTGTGAGACAGAAAGTTGGCAGCCCTAGTGCTAACTGTCTTCTTGAGTAATGGATGGACAGCCAGCCCATAAGAGCGCCTCTCTTTAATGTAAGGGATTATAAAGTTGAAGACCAGGAAGTGGATTGTTTTCAAATGAGAAGCCAATAGATCACATGGAGCAATGCTGTAGTTTCCATTTAACAATCTTTCTTGACTAGCCGAAGTTTCAGTGTGGTCTTCACATTTATCAAAAATTTCCATTTTATTAATTGCCTCTCTTTAGGCAGGATTCTCAGTGAGCATAAATTGTTGTAGCTCTACTTTACATTTCACTGGCAAGATGTCCGTTTTGAAGGTCTGGCCCCTTTTGGTTAGCTGGCTATCAGTAGTGAGCACTGTTAAAATGTTTCTGTTTGTGCTTGCTTTGGTGACACAGGTACTAATATTTAGTCATTTTTCCAGTCGCTGTGGTTCATTCAACATGTATGCTGTGTTCCCCATTCTAAGTATAGGGAATGTCATAATTGCATCTTTCCACTTGTGCAAACCACAGCTCCATTTTTCAAAAGCATCCACTAATTTTGTGTGTCATCGTGTTTTGTGTACCCCATTTGTGCATGAGGTGCTGAGCATCTGCAGTTCCTAAGGCCTTCATTGAGGGTTTGGGGTGTTTGTTTGGCACCTCTGAAAATGAGCCTTTTGATGTCTCAATCTGAATACCCAAAATCAGAGCCAATGTTTTTAAGTGTCTGTTAACTTACAGCAGATACCTCCAAAATGTGCAGCAAAATACAGTACTGACATTCATAATCTCTCCTCTTCCCTGCCTCCCCTCCACCATGTGCAGATAGAGCTAAGGGTTTAACACTGGCAAAGACTTTTGTGATTTGCTTACTTCAGCGAGTGTACAGTATCTGTGACTACCTTTATGTATTATGTCCACTTGCTATTTTGTGATGGGGGTCACCAGAAAAAGAGGTTTAATCATTAAGAGCTCTGCTTCCCAGGTCCCACTTCCAGATGTAGCTATAAATTGTTTTTTAACTTGAATGTATTGTTCCCATCTGTCTTTGTCAGTTCAAGTACAAGGTAAAAACATGCTCAAACTTGACGAAAGAAAGTTCCACACCCAATTATTTACTGTGGTGTCCTGAACCCTTAACTTCTGTGACCATATGTATATGCTATTAGCTTCTACCCTGCTGCAGAAGGTATTGGCAGAAGAGTAGAGTAACGTCAACTAAGTGCTCAAGTGGGGAGCAGCCTCCATAATGTTTAGCAGTTTAGGTTCTACAAAACATCATAGGTTAGAAAATGCTGTGATGAGGTAATCGCCTAGACAGTTATGACACCCATGGAGTATATAAGTAAATATGTGCCTCTGATCACCCAGTTCACTTTATTTGTAATAAAAAATAAGCAAGTACTGAAACTTGTACTTTGCTGACCTCTCTTCTGATTGTCGCCTTTGTTGAGTCTAGCAGGAGCCAAACTACAAGTTCTCATTTATAGCAGAGCTGTGGTAGTCTTATCTCAGTAATGGCTTTCTTTTAGGTGGTGAGCATGTGGTTTTTCCAGGGTATCATGCCAGTGCCACATCACAGCATATAATGGTACTCATATGCAGAGTTGTTTTATGTTTGTACATTCACGGTCTGACTTGCCCTACAATAAGGCTGATGTAGTTTTTAGTAGAGTGCAGGTTGCTGCCTCTCATGCCTATTCATGTGTGGCTGAA
Source organism: Rafetus swinhoei (assembly GCA_019425775.1). Lineage (NCBI taxonomy): Eukaryota > Metazoa > Chordata > Testudines > Trionychidae > Rafetus > Rafetus swinhoei. Next base: position 164,514,127 of record CM033424.1, read on the forward strand.
TTTATGCATCTCCTTCTTGTTTTCCCAAGAATTTCATGCACATTGCAGAGATCTTCTTCACCTTTATGTTCCCTCATATTTCCGCACGAGTCTTTCCTTGCTCCACCTTCTGCTCTACTAAATGTGCTCAGAGGCACAAAAGACCTTCTAGGGATAGATGATTTCTCCTTGCAATTACATTGGCTTCACATGATCAAATAGACTTCATTAACCTGAGAGCTTAAGGAAATCAAGCTCCAGGGGAAACTTCTATTCCAAGATAGATAATTAGGAAATGAAATAAATGCAATTCCCAGCACATGCAACCTTAATAAGGCGTAGGGGTTACATTTGCTCCCTGGAGGCACAGTCTGGAATAGCTAGTATCCATTTATTTTAAAACCTACATTCTGTGTGTTCTTTTTTGTCCCGTGTTGGATATAGTTTAAGGACTGTAGGGCTTACAGGCCACTTCAATCTGTGGAAATGCAGACTCATTAGTTTAGTTTTATAGGGCTGCATGTTGGTGATAGCATGTTTCCAGGAGTCAGATTTAGTCTGTGGAATCACCATGATAACAGACTGTAAGGGGGGTGTCACTCGTCTCTCCTGAGCGCCACCCTCTGGCCAAGTGCCTGTGCCTGCACTCGCTCTGTCCTTCAGCCTTTTTGGCTACTCAGCCCTCCCTCCGAGTCACACAGCCTTGTGTGAAATCACAACCGCCTCTGGGGTAGATGCCTAAAAGGGGCCCATCCCGGTGCCCTCTGCTAGTGTCCCTCTGTGTTTGTCTTTTAGTTTCTTCACTCCGGAGAGAGTGATGCCTCCTGGGCTTCTCCTCCTGGAGAGGGTTCCTTGCCCCTTGCTCAGGGCTTTACCTCAGTTCATCATAGTCTCACGCTAGCGCCCCACACAGAGCTCTCCATGGTGCTGCTGCTCCCTTAGCCAGCCAGTCTCTTCAATCTTCATCTCTTCATGGCTTCAGAGACACTGAGCTGACTCTGGTCCTGTAGCTCCTTTTGTAGGACCTTTCTGCCGGTTCCTCCACAGCCACTCTAGCCTCTTGGAGGACTTGTCTATGGCTTTTTTCTAGTGCAGGGTGTGGCAGAACCACAGGGCCACCTGCAGAGGGCCTCAGGGCCTGGTCCACTCCATCACACAGACATACACTAAAAAGAATATGCTTTGGTAAAATAATTACATCTTATCCAGTATGATTCCTGTGTTATATACTTAAATTGTAAGCTCTTCGTGGCAGTGATCCTCTCTTCTGTGTTTGTTCAGTTTCTAGCAGAGTGGGGCCCAAGTCCATGACTGTAAAAAAGTTTTGTTGAATAATGTACCTGCAATCTTCTCTCTCTCTCTCTCTCTTTCTCTCTCAGAACCGTCCACTTGTACGTGCACCTTATACAATGCTAAAACCTTTAGATGCCATGCGCAGGTGTCAACAGCAAGACAGAACTGAACAAGAGAGTTGCACAAACTGGTGTTCTGTTGAGGGGACCTGTTAGCAGAGAACAGCTCTAAATAAAAGGGACTTGCTAATAAAATCCTCTATTAAGTAAAATGTATCTAATGAATCTCTGGCTGCCTCTATTTATCTGAAATGGTGAAACCTAAGAAATAAGGTAATTAGTGAAGTCTGCTCCCAAGTTTTTAGCCTAACATTAAGTAGGGAGGGATGTTAAATGCAAACACAATTAAGAAAATGAGGGGAGAAATCAATTTACTTGTTAATGAGCATTATCATCTGTGTTTTTTTTAAATAGGAAACCTGAGGTTTTGCCTTTTGATTCTTAATCAGCCTTTGGACAAAGGTCATTTTCATCTTCTGTGGAGCAAAGGTAATACTAACTTACATATATCTTCATTTGCTTATTTACTTAGCTGCTGCCCAGCTACTGTACCCATATCTATTGAATCTTAGTGTGGTAATTTCCACTAGCTAGTGCAACTGTCGGGAATGTGAATCAGCAGAATACATTCCTCATTGTGGAGTGCAGGAAAAGAATAGATTAAATTCTGCATCTCTTATGCATTTCAGTGGGAACTTTATGGATTGGGAAGAAGTGCATGTATGTGCACTCATATGAAATAGGACTACAGCTTTTCATAGGCATCCTCAAGAATGATTGTGGTTTTGCTGACAGAGTGCAATAGATCAAAGCTGCATTTGTGATTTAGGAAGTGAACATAGGTCATCAGCAAAATGTGTTATTTTTAATCAAAATAAAATGAAGCATATGAAAAGATTTATAAAAATGTGGGGGGATGGATCCTTTTGTGTTAGAAATGTACACATTTGTTTTGTAAGTGTAGTGAGTGCTAATTATTTTTGTCATGATCAGTGTAAAACTACTAATGTTTTGTAGAGATATACAATTTTTACATGCTTTAAGCTGTTCATTCTTTCAGTGGAGAAGCTCGATCTTTCAGAATGTTGCTAGAAATTCTTGCCTAAAATATTCTTAAAATGCTGCAACACAAACTTAATTTCCAGCATTAATTCATGGGGTTACTCTTACTTGTTACAAACAGAGCTTGACTTAAAGAGAGGCTGTCAGTTTGTATATTTTTAATAGACCAATTTAAAAAAAAGACTCTAGCTTCTGATGAAGTACTGGGACAGCTTGTAATCTGTTAACAAGTTTGGAATCCGAGAGAGAGAGAGAAAGAGAGACTTGCTGCCTCATGGTGACAGGTGTGAATTGTTAATTCTGTCTTGGACGCGAGGGAAGGTGAGAGTGGTTCCATGGTTGTAGGGCACTAAGATATGAGAGAAGTCTCTGCAGAGAAGCTATAAAAATGGCCATATGGAGGGAGAGGTTTATGAGTTGCTATTATTTGAGTTACTGTTAAACCGAAACTGCAGCAAGACAAATAATTTTGGACTGAAACCTGAAAGCCAGATTGTCTCTTCTCATGAATTCCCTTACAGGAGGCTGTTTAGGTGGGCATATCTCCTTGCAAAAATTCCCTCATAGAACCTCAATGGAGTCTGTCCCCAAATGTGATGATTCCTAGATATTTCACAGAAGGCCACGGCTATTCCTGCAGAGACCTTGTATCCCTGCATCAGGTTTGGCTCCAAGCAGTTCCTCACCTCCTTGTCAGAAGGGCTACAATGAACTGGCATCCTGAGGGAGGGTGATCCTCTGTGGTAAAGATAATGATACAGTCTGGGAAGAAACTTAGGTTATAAAATGTTCAGGCCATTTCTGACTTTATAGTTGTGTAGTACCAAGCACAATTGGGATTTTATCTTAATCAGGGCCTCTGGGCTCTGTCATAATTTAACAATTAATAAAAATAAGTGAGCATCTCAGAAGCTTTGTCCAGGCCCAGGTCACTTGCTGTCCTAATTACTGCATCTTTTTACTCTCTACCTGCTTCTAACCTTCATTGCCCCATTTCAGTCTATTCCGAATGTCATTTCTGAGATCATCTATTCTGCTCACTACATCTCTTTTCTTAATCATTCCAGTGGCTCCCCAGAACAGGTAATCACCAAGTGATCCATCTCCTGCCACCCATTCCCAGCTTCTGGCAAACAGGCTAGAGAAGCTATCCTTGACCATTCTGGATAATAGCCATTGATGGACCTATCCTCCATGATCATGAACCTATCTAACTTTGTTGATTAGTTGATGATAAGTTGAGAGATCATCAAGTCCAGTCCCCTGCCCTCATGGCAGGACCAAGCACTGTTTAGCTCATTCCTGATAGATGTCTATCCAACCTGCTCTTAAATATCTCCAGTGATGGAGATTCCACAACCTCCTTAGGCAATTTATTCCAGTGTTTAACCCTGATAGTTAGACAGCTTTTCCTAATGTCCAACCTAAACCTCCCTTGCTGCAATTTAAACCCATTGCTTCTTGTGCTATCCTCAGAGCCCAAGGAGAACAATTCCCTCCCACCTTCCTTTTAGATACCTGAAAACTGCTATCATGTCCCCACTCACTCTTCTCTTTTCCAAAGTAAACAAGCCCAATTCCTTTAGCTTTGCCTCATAGCTCATGTTTTCTAGACCTTTAATCATTTTTGTTGCTTTTCTCTGGACCTTCTCCAATTTCTCCACATCTTTCTTGAAATGTGGTGCCCAGAACTGGACACAACACTCCAATTGAGGCCTAATCAGCGCAGAGTAGAGCAGAAGAATGACTTCTTGTGTTTTGCTCACAACACTCCTGTTAATGCATCCCAGAATCATGTTTGCTTTTTTTGAAACAGTGTCACACTGTTGTCTCATTGAGGTTGTTGTCCACTATGACTCCTAGATCCCTTTCTGCAGTACTCCTTCCTTGACAGTCACTTCCCATTCTATACGTGTGAAACAGATTGTTCCTTTCTAAGTGGAGTACTTTGCATTTGTCCTCATTAAACTTCATCCTATTTACCTCAGACCATGTCTCCACTTTGTCCAGATTATTTTGAAATATGACTCCATCTTCCCCAGCTTGGTATCATCTTCAGACTTAATAAGCATACTCTCTATGCCATCATCTAAATCGTTGATGAAGATATGGAACAGAACTGGTCCCAAAACAGACCTCTGCGGAACCCCACTTTTTATGCCTTTCCAGCATGACTGTGAACCGTTAATAACTACTCTTATTATATAAACAACTAAAAGTCCTGTGGCACCTTATAGATTAACAGATTTATTGGAGCATAAGCTTTCGTGGGCAAAGACCCACTTCATCAGATGCATTGTCAGAAAGCTTATGCTACAATAAATCTGTTAATCTGTAAGGTGCCACAGAACTTCTCGTTGTTTATGCAGATTCAGACTAACATGGCTATCCCTCTGATACTCTTATTATAGTCTTAGCTATCACAAAATCTTCTGGCAAAGACTTCCACAGGGTTCTGTGTGTTGTGTGAAGAAATACTTCCTTTGCTGCACTAGAGTGAGGGGAGTGAAAAAGAGCTTGAATAAAATTTAATATAACTGTGTTTCTGGGACCCAGTCTTCTGAGGACTACTGCAGGGAAAATAACAATTACTCCTGCTAGGAAGAATGGAATTTTCATAAGTGTGTAAGTGAATAAGGAACACAAGTTCCATTGAAAGCCAATGGAACTTGCTCGAATAAGTGACTTAGATCACATAAGTCAAAATTCCACTCTTTGTGACAACAGGAGAAATGGAGAACTAACTGTACACAGTGTGCTAGCAAATGTACAAAGTAAAAATATAAAGGAGAGATCCTGGAAAAAATCAGAGTAAATATTTTTGACTAGCTTTTTTCAGTTACAGCAATCTTTGGTGTTATAGTAGGTACAAAAAGTTCAGGCACAAATGTTATTTTCAAGTGGATGATTTTCCTTTAACAAGGCAACTTGTTTCATTAATCCTGTCACCTCAGCAATAAGTGAGAACAAAGGAGTGAGGTGATCTATACATTCTGCTGTATCCTGAGTTTATAGAGTCACAGGGAAAATGTGGACATCCTGGGATAAATTCATCCCTGGTGGAACTGCAGTTGACCTTAAGAATCAGTCGTTACAGCTAATTAGACTCTGTTTTCCTTTCTGATATTCATGACAGATATTTTTACTGATGTACTTTGCAAAGAACTACTTCATACTGCAAAGATTTCAATAAAGATATTTCCAGTCTATCCTTTGTGAGGCCATAGTAATGTGATTTCTGTGTTTAATTAGCCTTTTTCTAGGAATAAACATAGTAACATCACCACTGTACCCACATAAATTCTGGTAGTAGGATACACTGGACCATAGATCAGTACTACAGATTGAACCTCTCTATTCTGGCACACTCTGTTCCAGCAACATCCATGGTCCCATATGATTTTAGTTAGCCGCACGTCCACTTGTCATGGGTGTGGCCAATTTCTTGCAGTCCCATAAAGTTTGTTTACAGCCACCAGTCCTGGCTCTCAGTGTTCTGTGCTGTTATTTAGCTCTAATGTACCCCTAAATGTCTTCTAAGAGCCCAGTAAGCAGTGGAAGTGTTGCTAGACAATATTGATCGCCCGTGGTCCAGCAGATTCTCTGGTTTGGGTTCAGTCAGGTCCTGAGGGTTCTGGACTAGAGAGGTTTAACATGTACTTTTTTTCTGTCTTCTGAGGATAGCTCTTCAGTCATGCTGTACATCTGGGATGGGCAAGAAATAGCCTGCGGGCTGGATCTGGCCCTCCAAGCTGTTTGATCCAAACAGCAATCTGCCCTGCCATACCTTAGCCCCAGGCCAGTCCAGACCCGGGAGTGCAGGAGTCTGCCAGGGAGCCTCCAGCCATTTTGAACAACGAATGACTTCATTCACTCCCTTCCCCTAGGTCCCAATTGGCCTGGGGGTAGGGAGAGCGCACAAAGTCTCCTCCCCTCTTCAGGGGTGTGCCTATAGGGAGTGGTCAGCTATTCAGAATGGCAGGTGGTTCTCTCTGGGCGCTGCTCACCCCTGGCAGGACAGGTGCAGGGGCTAGAGACTTCATGCACTACCCTGCCCCCAGGCTGAGATTGGCCTGGGGGCAGGGGAGTGCACAAAGTCTCCTCCTCCCTCCAGGGGAACACGGCCCTTCTACCTGAGGCCCCAACTTTTCCAGGGGGAGAAGGGAGAGCCGACCCATGACCACTACCACACTTCGTGAAGTGGTCCCCCTGCAAAAATTATTGCCTACCCCTGCTGTACATGGATCTTTGCCTTCATTATAAACTCCACAAATATCCCCTATACAAATATCTCTTACTCAAAATATACTTGTAGAAAAAAAAATCTAGACCTTATCAATCTGTACTTTACTAGTGCTCGTCTGCACATGGTGTGAAAAAAGGTAACATTTGAAATATAATGTGTCCCCAAAATGATGGATTCTGGATCTAAAGACGGAAGTAGTCTCTGCATTAATTCAGAACCCAAGGAAGCTCAGACTTTGGACACCAAAACCTCAAAGGTCATCTAGAACGTACAATAAAAGCTTATAAAAGTCTAATTTTTCTCAGTAACGTTAGTCAATTAGGCCAGATTTTTCAAAATTGACTAGAAATGTTGAATGCCTCTGGCTTTGTATGCCCAATTTCTGAGACAGCTTGAAAGCAATATGATTTTTCAGAAAGTGTTTAACATCGGCCTTCTGAAAATACCTCAAGTTGGGCACATGAATATGAAGCACCCAGAGTTAATTCTCACTTTTGAAAATGTTGCTCTTATAATCTCTAGTATCTTAGGCTATGTCTACACTGCTGGCTTTTGCTGGCAGAGTGTGTGCTAATGAAGCGCTCATTAGCATTTGTCGCACTGTCATTAGCATATTCTCTGCCCGAGGCTTTTTGTGCAAGAGGTTTTTGTGCAAAAACAAGCAGTGAGGCACAAGGATCTTGTGCAGAAGGGAGATTTTGCGCAAAACAGACCCGTCTACACTGCTTGTTTTTGCGCAAAAACCTCTTGCACAAAAAGCCTCGGGCAGAGAATATGGTAATGACTGAGCGACAAATGCTAATGAGCACTTCATTAGCATACTCTCTGCCGGCAAAAGCCAGCAGTATAGACATAACCCTAATGGTCTGACATTGTCCATGTGCACTTATTTGGTGTCAGAATGCTAAATAATTATGCATTCAGAATCCTCTTCATAGGTGAAAGGTTAATGATGAAAACTATTTCAACTATTTTTACAGTCATGCACCGTAAAAAGAGTCTGAATAACTAATAGAGTTAGTGCTCTACAGGGATTTGATAAAATTCTCACACTATATTGTATTTCTAGAAATGCCAGGCAGTGCTATTAAATAGTCTTTTAAGTTTGTGAGTGGAGAAAGATGTATTACAGAAGTGTTCTTCCTTGGAGTCATCCTGTTCCCAATTCAGTGGATGTGTATCTAAAATCTGGTTGCAGGATTTGTGTGTTGGTTAATTGAATTCTGTTTCCAGGCTGTGGACAGAAGATGTTATGTCTGTGCCTTGTGTAAGAAAGGCATGGCTGTGGGTATTTTCCTGGTCCATTGATACTGCATAGCATTAACTGCTGTCCATTCCTGAAGCAGGTCTGTATTTCATCAGAAAATAAAAGCTATCACAGAACGTTATCAGGCAGAACCTTTCAGGTACTTACTTTCTTTTAAATATTAGTCACTCTGGCTACACAATAGCTTTCAGCTTCTGCACTGAAATATATTACCAGCTTTCAGAGGACTGGGACTGGTCGAACCTTGACTGTGAGCTGCATATTCAGTAGTGATTAGGCACTGCTGGTACTGGACATGCGCTGAGTAAACAGCTGTATGGATCAGGACTTCCTGGATGGGGAATGGCTAGGTTTAATTCTGTGGTCTGTGTCATAGGGATGGAAAAGGTTAACTGGTTAGCATCATCCTTAATGGGTGATGCTTACCGGATCTGGTGAACCTTTAAGGATTGGAACAGCTCCCCACCTGCTGAACGACTGGAGCAGTCCCTGCCTGCGATGCGCTCTGGCCCTCTGCAGACAGGGCTGGACTGGAGAAGTGCCTGCCCATGTCGGGGGAGAGGCCACAGGCAGGGACTGTTCTTATTTGGCTGGAGCAACCCAGGAGGATGGCGAGAGGAGCTCCATCCCAGCCTTGGTGGGCAGGGGAAGGCCACTACAGCCCAGCAGGGCTGGAATGGACCCCCGATCCCCCCCTTTTGATCGGTGAGCTGGTTAAACATAATGTTTATCCAGTTAACCAATTAAACGGGATTTTACATCCCTACTGTGTCATGGAGCGGTTGAGATTAGGTGACTATATTGTTCCCTTGTGGTTTAGAATCTATGGACATGGGGTTAGTTTCAGTTTCTTCCTAAGACTGACCAAGAACATTCCTGGTCTTTTGGGTGCATTCTCTAGGTATGGATAGCAGAAAGGTTCCCTTTTCTTCCTCTCTTCCATGTGGGATTCCTCCCTCTGCAGGAATTTGGGATCTAGCTGGGCTTTGTTGTGCTGCCTGCCAGGAACTTCCTTCTTGCCCCCACCCCAATGATGCATAGGTATATTATGAGAATTCTGATCATGGACAAGACACAAAAACCAGCAAAAGTGATGAACAGCCTGAGGAGCAGAAACTAGACTCTGCTCCACAGCCAAGCTATTAGAAATCTTACAAAGACCTTTCTACTATCAAAATTGCTATTGGATTTAGAGCTAAATGTGGGCTAGCTTATCTGTCAGCTGAGGTGCTGGAAGTAGGAGTGCTGGGCGTGTGTGGTTTCCATCACATACAGGGTTCATGGTTTTCTTCAACACCACTTCTGCTCAGTCTTATTCAGTAATGAACTAAGACAGGGCAGCTATTGGATGGAATAAATTATCACCAGAAGTTGTTTAATTGCATATTACTTCTTTTTTGAGTAATTTGTTGTTACTGATGATTAGTATTGTTATTTATCTCTTACAAAAACTCTCACAAGGAAGAAGTGCAGCGTATTTGCAAATACTATATGTTCTCTTGCATTTCGTGTTCCATATGCTTTTGTCTGCAATATGCTCAGTGATTTATTTTTTTAAGTCTGAGGTTGAAGCTGAAAATCTGGGTTATGCTCCTCTGTGACTGCTATCTTTTCCTCCATTGCCTCAATTTATCATGATGAAAAGAGTTGGAGCAATTCAGCTAAGCCTTTGAAATTATTAAATACATACATACATTCAATTGCTCTGCTACTAGTCTGCAGTGAACTTGCTGTGTTGGCATATGCTGTATTCTCCCCTCACCTTTTATTTTCATCATTTCCAGCTGAACGTACTTCTCATACATTTCAAATTTGTACCAGATCCAGAATTGGCAGCTGGCATAAAACTTTAGAACAGCTACTATTAATAAATAGGAAAATGTTCATAAAAATGGTGATTGGAATGTCAGATGGACTTGTGTGCTTTATTGCAATTTCATGCCAGCATCCAGACTAGCAGTAATTCTTACTGCTGGCCTCAGCAAAACTTCTTCATCCTTTCTGAGATGATGTTAGGCAGCTGATAAGTTGACAATAGAGCATATTTTTCCCTCTCAAAAAATTTAAATCAAATAATATTTTGTCATGTTTAGTGATTTAAGTTCACCATTCTGCACACTTGCTATAGAGTTAAAACTTCCATATTTTCCAAGTATGGAAGGCTGGATTTTGTGCTGTGAGTTAATTTTCTTTAACTATAGGAGTCTAAACAGCATTATCGTCAGCTTTCTTGAGTGCATGGCCTTCAGGATGTGCTACTATAAGCACGAAAAGGTGGTCAAGGTTAGCATGACCTATAAGTGTACAGTAAACGTGAAAATTTGATTTGCCCACAGTTACTCGGTAAGTCAGTGGTAGAGCTAAGCATAGAATGCAGGTCCCTTGGCTTTGAGTTTCATACTGTAACTGCCATTTAGTCTTGTTTCCCTTAATATGTGGGATAGAATAAAGTCCTTAGCTCATAACTGTGGTAGATGGCCACATATTCGACTGTAAGCTATGTGTTGTTTTCAGTTCTGCACCATGTCACTAACCGGAAATGCTGAGATCTAAAAGGAGATTTTGTTTGTGTAAAGAATTGCAGATGCTTTTTTGTTTGTTTGTTTTGTTTGTTTTGTTTTTTTAAAATGGAAAAATGGTGAATAATTAAGAACTCCCTTTTGTTCTTTGAAGAGCCAAACCCTGCTGAGCTTTATTTCAGAGTAACAGAACAATAGAGAATTGCTTTGAAGTGCTAGGGAAAAGCTTAACAGGTGATTAGAGCAGAAGGAGGGGAAAAAAGAGATAAGCTATTACAATACTTTTTACTACTGAGCTGGGATGCAAATCCCATTAGGGAACTTCTGTTGTCAAAAGTTTTGCTGTACGGAAGCCTTTGATAGCATCCAACTATATATTCTGTTGCCATCACATTTTGCAGAGGACATGAAGGTTCAGAAAATATTATCAAGAGGAAACTTCAGAGTTGCTAAAGAAAAAAAAGAATGTAACTAGCAAGTGCTTTGGCTGCAGAGATGTGGCATAGGGAAGCCAAGGGCCAGGAGTAAGTATACAGCATTGACACAGATGTTTGTGCTAGGAGAAAGCTCTTCACTTCTTCACTTAAAATATTATTTGGCTTTTACCTGGCATTACACTTAGAACTGACTTGCCTGCTGTAACCCTAGCTACCTAGAAAGGAATTATGTCCAAGGCAAAACAATGTCAGAATAAAAGGGAGGGAGAGGGCAAGTGATGAACAAGCTTGAATTGATATTAGTCCTGGCAGGGAGAACTCTGATGCCAAACTAGAGAATAGAGGTGGGGAGTTCTGGGGCCATAGAGAATGAAGCAGAGGGAGATAGCTAATGGAAGTGGGACTGCCAATAGGAATGCTCCTTATTCAGTGACTAATGTTGATGGAATTAGATCAGTAACTAACTACAAAGAAATGATTGAACAGGTAAAACCCTTTATTTCAAACACACATGATGCTAAAGGTCAGATTCAGGAATTAGATCTGGTTGAAAAAAGGGGCATAATTTGTGGAAATCTTCACTAACATTGTGTGTTATTTTTTCACTGAAATTCAAAATTATCAATTTTTTTTTAACTTGTGAATCTTAAATTTTTGACAGATACATGTATCAATCATGGCACAGCTCTATGCTCTGGATGTCCCTAAACGTCCAACTTCATGAAGTGCGAACCAGACAACAGAGGATAGATTATTCGATAAATGCCCTGTTCTGTTCATTCCTTCTCAAGTATCTGGCAGCAATTACTGTCAGAAGACAGTATACAGGGCTTAGATGAACCATTGGTCTGACCCAGTATGGCTGTTATGTTCTTCTTAATGCTTTATTGACAAAACCTTGTGAGTTGCTATCCTTTTAAAAATAGCTTTGTCATGGGATTTTCATGCTATTGTCCTTCCATTCCTTAAAAGCAGGTGATCACCCTAAGTAGGGAGAAGTTAGTGTGTGGCAGGAGAAGAGAGAAAACAATGGAAAAGTGAGATGGTAGAAGTAAAGATCAAGAGGCAGGGGAAGAAAGCAGGAGAGAGAATGGAGAAGACAGAAAAACTAATTGGGGAGTGTACAAATGCTCACATAATGTAAGGTCACTTTGGGCACGTCTACACATCAGGGCTAAAGCTGAAATAAGCTACGCAACTTCAACTACGTCAGTTGCATAGCTTAAGTCGAAATAGCTTATTTTGGCTTTTGGCGCTGTCTACACAGCAGGAATTCCGAGGTAAAGCACTCTTCCTCCAACTTCCCTTACTCCTTGTAAAATGAGGATTACTGGAGTTGGACTAAGAAGTCCTCCAGCTCACCATTATTTCGACAATATGTCGAAATAACAGCATATAGTGTAGACACGGTCATTTTTCAGAATGACGTCAGTTATTTCGAAATAACACTGCTGTGTAGACGTACCCCTAATGTACATTGAAAAACCTGTATTGTGTTCTGAAGGAGGTTTCCACATTTCAGTGACACATTAGATGGTTGGGATATTACTAGGCATGCACGGCTGCTTCATTTCATCTTGATAGTCCGGTGTTTGAGGGGCTACTCTTTAGGCGTAAATATACCTATCAACAATACTGTTTCTGTAGGCAGATCTTAGTATTGATCCAATACATTAGCAAATAGGCCCAAAGCATGAGAACTTGTAGTAGTAATTATCTTTTCACTGACTTCACTGTGATTTGAATCTGATCCTCACCTCTTAAATCTTTCCCTTCTTTTTTTACCTCAGGCCTTCCTGGGGCAGGCAAACAGAACAGAAAAGACCTGGATTGATGCAAACACCCCTCCATTAGTCTTGGCCTGGTGATTTTATTTCAATCATTGATTGCTTTTTAAAAGTGGATCTCCCCTTTTTAAATTACTTACATATTGTTATGTTGCCAACCATTGATTTTTAAGAGTTTGATTGCTTTATGACCATGATTCTAATGAGGAACTCACCCACTTAACAGTTTAGCTATTCTATTATAGTTGAGACTATCATGGTATTTATTGGGCTACTTGGCTGATGGAATGTCTATTCTTTACAGCCTGAAGAAATGTTTCCTCTTCAACTACATTTTAAATGAAATTTCAGTTGTTTTTTTAAAACTTTTATGAGCAATTTACATATTCTGATAAGGGCTGTTAAGAAAACTCTGCTACACATAAACAGTCTCTGTAAATAAAGTTGGCAAGTAAATTTCATGCAAAATGTAAATATTCAGGAAAATATTTGCAGTACAATTTAATGTTCAACCTTAACAAACACAAGTCAGAAAATTCAAAGTAAAAATTCTCACTTCTCTTACAACTCTGCTGTGTTGTGCAGGTGCATTACAATAGGATGTTTCATTATCTCGCTACATATATGTATTAAAAACAGTAGGTGCACCTAAAGGCTTGGAAATACAGTTATTTTTCCAGGATGTGTTGTATTTTTTGCTGAGCAGTTTGTCACATTGCCTAGAATTTGAAACTAAGTACCGAGGGGTTCATTAAATCTATATTGATGGTTTGCCTTGTTTTGGTAAGTTTGAATGTGATTCTGTGTTCTTTAATTTAACTGTTTCCTGTCTTTTAAGTTCTCTACAATTAGTTGTGGTGTATTTTTGTGTATTGTACAATACTTTTGAACATTGTACACAGAAGCGTGACCAAAGAAGCGTGTGAGCATGCATGCGCATGCGCGCACACACACACACATATATGCCCCCCCCAAAAAATCAAAACAAATCCCAGCAACAGTGAAAATAATGCAGGAAGAAGACTGGGAGCTCTCCAGTTTATTGTACTAACTATAGCTTGTATGACTACCTTGCCTTATTGGGCAGATGGCATATGTGGGCATTGGGTGAAAACAGCTCATGGCCCTCTGAGACATAGTATGGACTCTTAAGAGACAAGCGTGGTTGAATTGGAGGAGCTAAGGAAGAGACAGTAGTACATAGATGACACTTTGGGATAGAGTAGAGAAGTCCTACTCTCTGTCTGACAGCATCTGTGCTGTTCAGGAGCATGAAAGTCTCAGGGAAGGAGAACATCAAGCTGGAGTAGAGGGAGGTGATCCCATAGTTGTGACATTCCTTCCTGATGATGACATAGTATCCTCTCGCACTCAGGTTAAACCTCCTGGGAAGGGACCAATTTAGTAGGAAGAGACAGGTAATAATAATTGCAGATTTCGATGATAGAAATCTAGTTTGGCTTGTGATGACTGGGAGACACACCTGGTGAAGTGCCTTCGGGTGTCAAGGATGTGGACTTCTCACAACATCAAGACCGATTCTTATGCATTTCTAAGGAGGAGCCAGTGGCAATGGTGCATGAAAGCACAAGTGACATAGGGAAAGATAGGAGAGAGCTCCTTGACAAGGTTCCCTCTAAGCTGCAAGGAAGCACAGCCCCACAGCCGCTCTGTGCGTGGAGCCCTAAGCCCCTAACTGGGTGGGGCTGATTAAACAGTTGGGGGGCCATGCTGCTATGCAGCTTAGAGGGAACCTTGATCCTTGAGGCCAAATTTAGGTGATTAGGTAGGAAGTTACATTCCAGGATGTTCATGGAATGCTTTCAGTTCCACACACAGGGCTAGTTGGACAGGCAGAGCTGCCACGTGTCAATGCATGGATGAGACAATGGTGGGAGCAGGGAATTAGATTTATTAGGAACAGGGGTTATCTTCTGGGAAGGGAGGAGCCTGTCAAGGAAATTCGGGCTGCACCTAAACCAAAGTGGAACCAGATAGCTGATATGTAAAATTAAAAATGTTTGTAGAAAAGATTTTAAACTCTGGACTGGAGGAAGCCAACATGGTTCGGACAGGGGATATTAAAGGGGATAGTTATGTCCTCATAAAGAGGAAAAGATAGAAGTTGATGAAATATAAGTAGGAACTAAAGAGAAACAGTCAAACAAAAGAGAGTTCCATTCAGTTACATCATCTGAAAGCACACAGCTCAATACTGATGTATTTTATAAGTGCTTGTATGCAGATGCAAGAAGTCTAAATACTAGCACAACTGAAATTAAGTGCCTGGTTATAAATTAGGATATTGATATAACAGGCATCCGAGAAACATGGAGGAACAATGATAAAGCAATGGGACATAGGGTACAAAAATCTAAAAATGACAAAGTATATCATTCTGGTGTGGGACTTGCACTCTGTGTGTGTAATGGTGTAGGGGCGGGGTTCCTTTCTCTCTGCATCCGTAGGGGGCCATACCATCTCAGTGCACACCGTTCATCACTTACTGTGAGGAATTAGCAGGGCGACAAGAATCTGGGGCTCAGGCCTGTTTTCAGAGGGTGAGCAGTAAACATATTTGATAAGCCTCAGTCAGGGCAGCAAGAGTCTCTAGCTCAAGCTTGAATGCAAGTCTGAGCAGGTAATGCAGTTAATGATAGAGCAATATTCCCCTGGGTCAGCAGGGATCATGACCACAAAACACTGACCTAATCTCTGGCAGCGCTGCAGCCAGACTGACTCCACTGGGCCACTTAAAACTCATCCTCAGGGTATATCTGAGTCTGTAGAGGGCCTTCTAGGTTATCATGGTAGAAGGCCTGTGGCAACCCTGGTGACTCCTCTGTGGTCTGGTCAGAATATGGCTCCACTGATTCTTGCCAATCCTCAACTCCACAGGGGCCTGCAGGAATCTTCCAGGTTGGAAGTGACCAGGAGATGTGTGGCTTCTCCAAGAGCTGCAGCGCAGCTAAGCTCCCAGACCTGCCTTTTCTACTTCCTGTCCTGCCCACTGACTTCCGGGAGAGGCGTTAGCATGCACTGACTCTGCCCACTGGGACTAGTGGGGGCGTTCTACTCCACCTGGAGCCATGGGAGGCCACGCTGCCTCACTACAATGTGACAGAAAGCATATTCAAATAAAATAAAAATCTTAAATTAATCTAACAGTCACCGAATCTCTTTGGAGAGAAATTCGATCTTTGAATAAGAAGCATGCCTTGTATCAGAGGCATCAGCAAGGGGTGGCAGGCAGGAGCTGGTCTGCAAGGGGAGCCAGTTTAAAAACTGGCTCCCTGCACAGACTGGCTCCCATCCTGCTGCCTTGCACTGCTGCCTCTGATACAGAGGCAGCAACACAGGGTTGCAGCAGCCCCTGTTCACAGGGGCCCAAGCTCCCCACAGACAGAGGCTGTGCTGACATCCATGGACTAGCCTCTGTTCAAGGCGAGCTGGGGCCTGCTGCAGACAGAGGCTGCTCAATGGCTGCCTCCCTTGCCCCCTCCCCCACACTGAAGCAGTGCAGGGGGTAGGGGGGCCTGCTTGTGGGGAGCCTGCTGTTTGTCCCGCCTCCTGCTACTTCTGTGGGAGGCAGCAAGGGGGGGGAGGAGAAGACGGCTTCAAAAGAGCCGATACATGCAGCTAGCTTAAAAGCTGGCTCCCCGCAGGTACCAACTCCCGTCTGCCCCCCACCGCGCTGTTGCCTATTGGAGACAGCAGTGTGGGGGGAGAGGGTGGGGCAGATATCTCCATGGGATGCAGTGCTCATGGGGAGCTGGCTTAAAAGCCGGCTCCGCATGAGCACCAGTTACTGCCTCCCCCTTGCTGCCTCTGATACAGAGGCACCAAGTGGGGAGAAGTGCGTGTAGCAGACAGGATTAACTGATAAAACTGGCTTATTGATTAATTGTGTAGTTGTCTACATGCTGACATCCCTAGTAAGAATATACTGTCGACTACCTGACCAAGATGGTGAATGTGACTGTGAAATGCTGAAGGAGATTAGAGGGCCTACAAAAACAGAAAACTCAGTAATAAGGGGGGTTTCAGTTATCCCTATATCGATTGGGATCCTGTCACTGTAGAACTGGATGCTAAGATATATGTTCTAGACATCATTAATAGCTGCTTCTTGACACAGCTAATCCTGGAACCCAAAATGGGAGAGGCGTACAGGATCTGGTTTCAAGAAGTGAATATAGCTTAACTGCTCTGTATAAGAAACCGTAATGTAATTATATTTGATCTCTTTGTGCATGTGTGGAGGGGGAGGTAAAATACAAAAGTCTTTAAAATCAAAAAGGAGAACTGAAAACCAAGGAGGCTAGTTCAATGGAAATTAAAAGGAAGAGTTACAGGAATTAAATGCCTTCAAGTTGCATGGAAGCCTTTCAAAAATACCATAATACAGGCTCAGACTGTATGGATATCCCAAATTTAAAAAACCCCCAAAACAACAAGATGACATAAAACCCCACGTGGCTGAAAACAACAGCAGAAGATATATTAGAGACAAAATAGCATCTTTTAAAAATTGGAAGTCAAATCCTACTGAGGAAGATAGAAAGGAATGTAAATGGCAAATGAAGAGTAAAGGTTTAACGAGAGAGGGCAGAAAATAATTTGAAGAGTAACTAGCTAAAGATACACAAACTATCAGGGAAAATGTTTTTAACTACATCACAAGCAAGAAGCTCACCAAACAATCAGGAGGGCACTGGATGCTCAAGGCGCTCAAGAAGCACTCAGGGAAGACAAGGCCATTGCAGAAAATCTTAAATGGATTATTTGCATTGGTCTTTACTGCAGAGAATGTGAGGGAGATTCCTGCTCCATTCTTTTAAAGAGACAAATCTGAGGAACTGTCCCAGATTAAGGTGTCAATAGAGGAGGTTTTAGAACAAATTGATAAATTAAAGTAATAAGTCCCCAGGAACAGATGGTATTAACTGAAGCGTTCTGAATAGAAGTCAAATATGAAATTGCAGAACTACTAACTGTGGTATGTAACCTGTCACTTAATGCTGCCTTTCTACCAGATGACCGGAGGATAATTAATATGTTAATGGTTTATAAAAAGGCTCCAGAGTTGATCCTAGCAATTACAGGCTGGTAAGCCAAATTCTGTATCAAGGAAGTTGGTTGAAACTATAGTGAGAACAGAATTATCAGACACATAGATGAACATAATATGTTGGGGAAGAGTCAACGTGGCTTTTGTAAAGGGAAATCATGTTTCCTCAGTCTATTACAATTCTTTGAGGCTATCAACAAGCATGTACATAAGGGTGGTCCAGGAGATATGATGTATTTGCACTTTCAGAAAGTCTTTGACAAGGTCCCTCACCAAAGGCTCTTAAGCAAAGTAAGCAAAGTTGGTTTTTGGAGGGCAGGAGCATGGAAATGTAAATAAAATAAAACAGAATAAAAATCACAGTCAGACCCTTAAGGGCCAAATGAACTGCTTAGTTGACTTCAGTGATGTTTTCATAGTTTTACACAGTGCAGAATTTGCCTCATAAAGAATAATGTTTTTTTTAATGTAAAAATAGGACCACCCCACCTCCAGTCAGACAGAATTATAGTATTGTAGACCTAATGTACTGTAAATGGAAGACCTTACACAGCAGCTTGACTTCAGAGATGGAGAGAGGCAGCAGTCTCGGCCTTCCATCTGTTGCTTGAGGGTAAGACAATTTTCACCAAGGATGTGATGTCCAGTTTCCTTGAGCACCTTTGCCCTTATATCAAGAACCCCATTTCTCCATGGGACCTGAATCTGGTGGTGTTGTGGCTCATGGGACCCCCACTTTGAGCTAAGGAAGTTAAATTGCGTATATTCAGCTAATTGAGTAGTTGATGGAATTTCCATCGCCTACTCAATTAGTTGATAAAGGGGGAACTGCAGAGCAACAGTGGGGTTAGTTCCCAGCCCCAGGACCTAACTCGCTGCGTCTCTGTCTTTTAAATGTAATAAGAGCTGGCTCCTACCAGCACCGGCTCCTGCTCCTCCCCTCCCCCACTTGCTGCCTCTGATAGAGGCAGCAAGGGGGTGGAGCGACTGGTCGAGTAGTGACTAGACTAGTCATTTACATCCCTGTTTTGAGCCATTGGCGTCCCATTCTCATTCTCTTGTGCTGGAAGGCATTTGGCCCAGGCTGAAAACCAATTGTCTGAATCTCAATTTATATAGCTTGGGCTGCCTTTTTTCTTGACCATCGCTTTGAAAGCCTATGGATCTTTGTCACAGAGCAAATCCCTCACTGCAGCTTTCTAATGAGGTTCACATTTTGGCTGGGAGATGGAGAGCTAATACCCTTACCAGGGGCTTTTGTAGCTTGCTTTCTGCAATGAGTTTCTGCAGGTTAGTTTCTTAAGATAACTTTCAAATCTTACTGCATTTCTTACTGCTTTTTTTTTTTTAGATCTAGAAATTTGAATGAGAGCATTAATGTATCAGTGAGATTTTATTCAGTACTTAAAATGCTAAGAAGATACCCTTTACATTCACTTTCTTAAAATGCTCTGACAACAGAGCTTGCTATTAGGGTTGCCAGATGGTCGCCCAAAAAATACTGAACACGCAGGCTAAAAATTTGTCGAGCAAAAAAACAAAACAAAACACTGCCACGAACATACATGCTACGTTTAATACTTAACTTTATTATAAACAGTCTTCATCCTACACCATCTCTATGTAAAGAGGCTTAGAAGTAATTGTGCAAATGTGCATGCTATTTTCATTGTTTTCTATTCCTCTAAAGCTAAGACTATAGAAGAATTTAGAAGAACTCCTTTTTATCCTGCAGCTGAAATGATGGTAGAGAAATCCCAGTGCTGATTGCGCCCACCTCCCAGCCACTCCCCTGCCCCGCTAGGCTTCTGAAGTGCCCAGAGTGGCGATCATGGCCCTGCCTCCCAGCTGGGACTCCCAGGCTGGGAGGCGGGGCCGCAATCGGTGCTGGGAGCCTGTGATTGCACAGAAGCCTGGCAGTGGCGGGGGGAGTGGCTGGGAGTCTCAGCCACTCCCTGACCCTGCTAGGCTTCTGACGTGCCCAGAGTAGCGATTGCGGCCCCGCCTCCCAGCTGGGACTCCCAGGCTGGGAGGTGGGGCTGCAATCGGCGCTGAGCCTGTGATTGCGCAGAAGCCTAGCAGTGGCGGGGGGAGTGGCTTGGAGTCCCAGCCACTCCCCCTACCCCCACCAGGCTTCTGCACAATCACAGGCTCCTAGCACTGATCGTGGCCCCGCCTTCCAGCCGCTCCCCCCGCTCACGCCAGGCTTCCATCCGGTGCGCAGCTGGAAAAATCAGAAAATACCGGACATTGCACGTGCCCAGTATTTTCTGATTTTTTTTTTAACCGGACAGAGAGCGCAAATACCGGACTGTCTGGTAGAATACCGGACACCTGGCAACCCTACTTGCTATACAGAAAGTGGGAGAAAGTATGTTTATTATTTCTATCCTATCAGTTTGCCTGATGCAGCTGAACATTTTACAGTTTGTTTGCAACACAGCTTCCATCTCTGAGGATTTAAATAGACACTTAGGGAGTGTCTATACAGTACCGTAACTCAAAATAAGGTATGCAGTTGAGCTTCGCAAATTCCGTATCTTATTTCGATGCTATTTCGAAATAGCTTATTTCATCATTTGATGCTGGCTACACAGCGCTAAATTTTGAAATACAGTGCTATTCCAAAACATCCCTTACTCCTTGTGGAATGAGGTTTACAGAGACATCAGAATAGCAAGCCTGTTATATTTCGAAAGAATGGGCTTGCTGTGAAGACGCAGGATAGAGATTTCGGGATACTCAGGTATCCTGAATAGTGTTGCAGTATAGATGTACCCCTACAATACAGTGTCTTTTCCAAAACATGCAGGAAATAGACAGGGTCCAAAGTTATGAGTGCAATAAATCTTTGCTAAAACAGGCTTCTCACATGCACTTTAAAAGCTTGGTGCATGCTGCTCTTCAGTTTCTTATTTAGATATCAAATTAAAAGATGTGCACATTTTGTTCAAGTTTACTGCTTTTGTTCAAGTTTGTTAGCCCTCTGTTTTACAAGCTTGCCATCTTAGTGAGTTCTTCTGAGACTGCTTAAACTAACATTAGTAACTACATATTAAAACTTGGTTCCGGCTTTTGTGGTCGCATTGCATAGTCTAAGCATTTATTTATCATGACAGTGTATCATCCTTTAGTTGCGGACTTATCTCACAAACATAAAGCACGGGAAAATGAGTCTCGAAGCCCCTTTCTGGGCAACAGATTTGACTTAGTTGTGTATGTCTGTTTAGATTTAATGAGAAGATATCCATTTTAGTAGTCCCTACCAACCTCCAAAAAAACTGTTGGAATTGCATAGTTAGAACTTTCTATCAATTAGAGGGAACTTTTAAGGAAAGAATAGGTAGGCTTTTTGTTTTACTCTTAATCCCAGAATTATTCACTGTTTATTTGCTTTACAGCATCTATCATTGTATTATAATGGAAGAACACAGATGTTTCCCATTAGTTATTCTGGATTCTTGAAACAACAGCAGCTCAGAAGGTACACTTCTGCATGTCTGCTGGAAAATGTTCAGTCTGACTTACATAATCATATTATTAAAAGCATGGATATCATACATAGAAATAACCTGGAACTATTATTTTACCTGTTCTGCCTCATTAGGTTTGTAGGATCTGAGGTGCCACACTTCTGGGGGAGGCAGCATTGTGAACTGGGCAATGACAAATATCAGCTGGCAGTGGCTTTAAGTCTCACAGAAAGCCTAAAAGCTGTATTAAGAAATGATGCCATGATTAGAAACAAAACTTGTGCAACACTGTGGGCTAGAATCACATTCCTGCCCTTGGAGTGGGGACTGGAGACGTGAAAAAAAAAGACATTTGCTCCTTAGTCCCTGTTTGCACTTCCATGCAGGGACTTGGATTGCAGCTGAAGGTCTTTTCCCCCCTAACACTGTGAGGGATGCCAGTAGCCCCACAAGATCAGGGAGAAGGTGTGGACATGGTTCCCCTTCACATTGTCCTGTTGGGTGGCTGGTTATGGTACTCTCCTAAAAATAGCAGTTTCCTCTGTGTGCTGGGGAGCACAAGGATGAATTCTGCTTTAAGGACAAAGAATTCTTTCCTAAATTCCCCCCAGGTTAGTGCATTTCTGCACTGCTCCTAACATGGGCCAGCGGCTAATTACATACTCCTTGGATGTGTACAGTGAATGCGCTTGAACAGTCCTGGTTTAGAGACATCACCAGGTCCAGCAGCATTCCCCATTTTAAGTATAGAGAATGTGTCTGGAATCAGTAATATGTCTAAAATCAGAATGTACTTTAATTGCACTTCCCTCTCTATAACGCTGAGGCAGGTATCTCTTTGGACCCTTCTAACAAACTTGCTAACGAGGCTCCAGACAGAAGGATATGATCAGAAAGAGAGAGAGAGAGAGAGAGAGAAGCTGATGTATCAGCTGAGCCTTTGACACAGGTGTTCTGATGACCAATGTAACAAAGCAATTAAAATAATAGCTTCTTTTTTCAGAATGTTATTTGATTTGATTGATGGCCTAATATTATAGTGTATGTTGCTGATAAGCTTCATTCTATATCCATGGCAGGAATATTTAAATGCTCCTTAATGTTCTTACAGAGAAACAATACAGAAATTTTTGCAGATGTTGATAGATTAATAATGTAACTAAGCATAAAAGGTTTTCAAATGATCCTAAGGGACTTTGCACCCAACCCTAATCAACTGGGAAATCTCTACCAAATGTGAAAATACACATTTTGATGTAAGTGAGAATCTTTGATATTTAGTTTTGATTAATAGTCATGAGATGGCACAATGAGCTACCATCATGCTATGATATGGGTATCCTATAGATGTGGCTATGGAGAACTGTATAAAGAATAACTTTCAACTTATATGGACGCTTTGGGTGTAATAAGGCAAGAGGCCAAATGCCTACAGCAACTTTGAAGATTATATATAGCAGCATGGCCCTACAGCCTTAATCATGTTGTTACCTTATTTTAGAAAGTAATTTATTAGTGTGTAGAAAGTAAAAGTGGAAATAATGCCTCATAGCTCTTGTTCACAAAACAGTCTAAAGAACTTGAGACACATACACAAGCACTTTCAAACCTATTTGGCTCTGCTCCAAACCATGCTTAAATCTACAGGAATATTTCCACCAATTCCAATAGGTTTTGGATCAAGCCTTTTTTATCAGTCTACCGTGAAATGCCTGTGTGCTGGAACAGGATTTAGACGTGGGTTTGTACATGAGGAGCTCAAATGAATTTACAAAATGGCAAGTTCACAGGCTTTTACTAAACAAAAAGAAAAGCCTAGAATAAACAAGTAATTAACATAATATATTAATTCTTGGAAAGAATGGGGGGAAATTTATGTAAACTTGCCTTAAATTATTAAAGAGCCAATGCCAACTTTTTTTTAGTCTTGCTTTTAGTTATGTCACATGTCCTGTTGTTATTGGTACTAAATGCCCATTGAGGATAGTGTCGCTGTTGTGTAGTTTTTTTAAATTTACATTTCGTTATTTTGAAATGTGCCTGTGATATTATAGATTAATGAGCAGATGTGTCAGTCCCTCCCTGCAACAAGGGTACCATACAATGCCTTTCAGAGGTAGCTCCCACCTAGGCTGCTCTTAAACCATCTTTCATCATACAAAACACATTGTTGAGTATTTGTTTGTAATAGCAACTTGTCAGCCATATTGGATTACACTCTGTCTCTGACCAGGCTGGGTTGTACTTCAGGGTGACCGTAACATACCCCAATTCTTAGATTTCCCCCCAGAAATATATGCCTTGTACTGTCCAGGCCATTCATGGACAATGCAAGTTGTATTAAGCCTGTCATTTCTTTAATAGAAATAATAAGCACACAACTTGCCACCCCAAAAGAAGTTTCCCAAACACTTCCATTTAAACACACTGGATTAGATAAAACAATGAAACAAGTTTGTGAACAAAGAGAAATTTTAAGTGAGGACAGGTAGTGAGGCATAAAGATCAGAAATGGTTACAAGAAAAATAAAGATAAATCTCTATGGATACCTAGTTACAGGGGTTGGCCACTGATTTCAAGTGTGGCCAGGATTTAGCCCAAGATGTAGAAGCTTTATGTTCACTCTTTTTTTCAGTGTAACTCTCTTTGCCCAATAGCATTTTATAAATTCCCACAATCTGTGGGTGGTTTTTGGCTCCACAATTATCAGAGCTGATGCTAAGTGTAACGCACCAGGTGTGACATTTCCTCTCACTTCCCTTCCTGTTATTTTGAGTAGACTAGACAGTCTTCTCATCTTTCCTACAGTAGTAATGATATCTGAGCATTCAGCCAAAAGAAACTCTTCCATATGCGATAGCAAATTTGGAGAACTCTTCAGATCTTGGTCACACTCTGTACCCTTATCAATAGTTTATAAGGGTTAGTAAATAATTAATAGGATGTTCTAATAAATGATTATTCAGTTCTAGTTCTAGCAGGTCACTAGGTTGCTTATAATCGTTTATGACACCTTCTACAATGTGTTTAACATGTATAACACATACAACTTGTTCCTGTAACATGCATATAACATCTATTAATAGTTTATAAAGAGTTAATAAATAATTTATAAATGTACCTTTAATATAAAGCTCAACAGAGGTCTCTTTATGAAAATGCACGGCAGCTACCTCAAGAGAATCGAGATCAGTGGTAAAACAGAAACATCCCTTTCTTCTCTGAAGCCTACATAAAGCCCCCAGTAGCAACTCCCTTGAAAGAAGACATAACTCTGAACATAATACTCCTGTCAGAGGACAAGTTGGGCCAGATCATGGCAACTTGACAAGTTGGTATGATTTCTAGAGGCTTCCATTCTGCGTTGCATAATCTAAATGTTTTTTAAAAAATCTAGACTTTATTATTGATGATTACCCTGAGATTGAGAGCCGAGTGAAAACTGATGCTGTAGTGTCTGCAGCAGTGGCTCCTATTGACGTCAGATTAATATTGACTTTGAAGTTTAATGGCAATTTAAATATTAAAGTTCAAAATATTTAAGAAAGAAGCAAGACATATATTATGAAGATCTGCTCAGTCTATGCCATTGGCATCTCATTCAGATGCTTACCTCAAGTGGGTCAGACTGGATTTGCTACAGAACTTGGGTGAGCACCACTAATGGGTTTTTTTGGTCTGTTTTGACACCTGATTCCATCTTAATAAGAACTGACAAACCTTGTAGGGAAAAAAACACAAACTTAATGTAAACTATAATGTATTCTTGCACAGTACAAATGATGATAGAAATCTAGTGTGACAATTTGTGTCATGGTGGGACAAAAATTAGTTCACTGAACCCTCTGCTGAGATGGTCCCCAGTTACGAGTTGTGGTGGTAAGTTTTTATAAATTGGACACTTAGCCATTTGGAAACAAACCAAAAATACCAAACTGTTTTCATATCAGTTAGCAACAAAATAAGCTCCTCACTTAAAGTTATTCTAATTAACATTGTTTCGTTATTAGGTTGCTGATCTATTAGACAACATACTTGTTTAAAGTCGTGCAAAGTTCCGTTCAGGTTATTTCGTTTACCCTGTTCCACCCCTCCGGCGTTCCAGCTGGAAAGTGGGGTCAGAGTGCGGGGACTTACTCCCACTTTGCCCAACATTCCAGATGAGGAGTGGACAAACCCTGACCTCGCTCCCGGACAGGAGCACTTGGGGGGGGAGGGGCAAGCCCCATGTCCTGACCCCACTATGCCCCCTGTCTTAAACAAGCTTAACAATCCTCATTGGTGTGTACAGTATTAAATAGTTTGTTTAAAATTATTTTAAATTTATACAGTATATGTATATAATGTCTCTTGTCCAGCAAAAAGGATTTCCATGGAACCGCTGAAGACATTCACTCAGTGTGCAGCAGGAGTCAAAAAAAGAAACAGAGTATTGCAAATCATTAGGGAAAGGATAGAGAATAAGGCAGATAATATCTTATTGCCTCTGTATAAATCCCACCCACATCTTGAATACTGTATGCAGATGTGGTCACCTTATCTTTGCATTGGAAAAACTTCAGAAAAGGGCAACAAAAATTATTAGGGGTACGGAACGGTGGCAATATGAGGAGAGATTAATAGGACTGGAACATCTCTGGAAATGAGATAACTAAGGGGAGATATGATAGAGGTTATTCCTTCCCACAACACAAGAACTAGGGTCACCAAATATAATTAATAGGTTGCAAGTTTAAAACAAACAAAAGGAAGTATTTCTTCACACAGTGTACAGTCACTTTGTGGAACTCCTTGCCAGAGGATGTTGTGAAGACCAATACTATAAAAGGATTAAAACAGAGCTAGATAAATCCATGGAGAATAGGTCCATCAATGGCTATTAGCTAGGATGGGGAGGGATAATGTTCCTAGCCTCTGTTTGTCAGAAGGAGGATTGGTTGACAGGGGATGGATCAGTTGATGATTACCTGTTCTGTTCATTCCCTCTGGGGCAACCACTCTCAGAAGACAGGATACTGAGCTACATGGACCTTTGGTCTGACCCAGTATGGCCATTTTTATGTTCTTATGTTAGCTGACACTAGAATTGTTTTTGATATTGAAAGTTAGTTGAATTGGGTCCTGTCACAGGGCTGGCCCTTCAGGGGGGGCGGGTTTGAATCTAGGGATTTGGAAGTGTAACCGTGTACAGTACATGGTTAACTGATGAGCCCTGGTTCATCAATTAACCTTCATGGTTACACGTAGGCTCCTGGTCACACTGGATCTCAGGGAGCCACCTGCCTTCAGCCCTCTCCAGTCCTGGTTCTCCATGTTGAGGATGCCGGTCAGCAATTCCTCCTTGCAGCTTTCCTGCCATTAGCGCTCAGGAATCACCTCTCTATCAGCTATCATCTCCTGCTTCTCTTGTGTCTGACTCCTGACTGACCTAGCCTGCTCTAACACCCCACTATTAGAGCCCCCAGGTGCTGCTGTGTCCCCTCTTAGTTAACCCAGCTGGGAGCTCCTCTTATGGAAGAGGAGAGCTGAGCCCAATTTCATTTCATGGGCCAGCAACCCTAGTATACCAGTCAACATGGGTTTATGGAAAATAGATCCTGTCACATTAGCTTGAAACCTTTTATGATGAGATTACAAGTTTGGTTGATAAAGGTATTAGTGTTGATACTATATACTTCTGGAAGGCATTTGACTTGATACTGCATGACATTTTGATTAAAAAATGAGACAGATATAAAATTAACTTGACACACAATAAGTGGATTAACAACACACTAAATGATCGGTGTTAAAATGTAATTGTAAATGGGAAATCATCATCCAACAGGTATGTTTCTAGCGGGGTCCTGGAGAGCTGAGTTCTTCACACTATGCTATTCAACATTTTTTGTCAATGACCAGGAAAAAACCATAAAATCATTGTGATAAAATTTGCAGGTGACCCAAAAAACGTGGAGTGGAAAATATTGATTAGGGCAGGTTATTAACACACAGGATTCTGGTAAGCTATGCATAAGCAAACAATTGTTAATTGTTTTAATGTAGTAAAATGTAAATGTATATACCTAGGAGTAAAGAATGTAGGCTTATGGTTACAGGAAAGGGAACTCTGTCCCGAAAAGCAGTGACTCTGAAAAAAGATTTGGGTGTCGTGGTGCATAATGAGCTGAACATTAGCTCCCAGTGTGACACTGTGGCTAAAAGGGCTGATGTGATCCTTGGATGCATGAACAGGAGAACATAGAATAGGAGTACAGAGGTTATTTTACTTCAAAACTGGGCCCAAACCCAAAAGCACAAATAGTTTTAAATAGATGGCTATAATCCATGTAATCAAATGCCTTTGTCCAGTCAAGAGAAATACATCCTCAAATACACGCAAAGCTATTTAGAAACTTAAATTATATTTTTAAAAATAAATATTTTTCAAAAATAGCTCTCCTGGGTTCAGAAAGTATGACATAAAATGTTCTGGTCCCTTTCCCCACTCTATAAAAGAATACCTTTATTATGGCCTCATATTTTCCCCTTGGCCACATGACAGATCACATCTAACCAGTGTACGCGTGTCCAGGCAGACTACATGTTTATGTTACTGAGGTTATAGTCAAGGTTTTGTATTATGACACAAACTAAATTATTGTGTTGTGTGCATTAGTTTCTTTATGTAGGTGGAAGGCAATTCACTTTGAGGTGTGGAGACTGCCAGTGCTTAATATGTGTAATGTGGTGCTTCAGGTGTATGCATGAGGTATTGTGTAACTTGGCTTCTAATAACACGTGTGAGCAGGTTTTACCTATAGCAGTTTTTTTATACACATTTGTTTATTGCATTTATTTGCCATTTTAAGAATTCATTTGTCATTATTTTAAGAATTTGAGCACTTGTTGGAACTGGCCTTACTTAAGCATTTGAAATTGGCATTAATTTAAGTATTCCATATTAAATCACCTTGCCCCCAATGTCATACACTTCTTTAGATGAAGAAAACCAACTGTAGTACACTGGCTTAAGCTTTGTCTACTTGTAAGTGTATAGTGCAGCCACAGCAGCGCTTTAATGTGTCAGTGTGGTCACAGCTGGGAGAGAGCTGTAAATAAACCACCTCCAAGAAGGGAAAAGCTGGGAGTGTGGCTCCTAATGCTGGAAGCCTGTTTACATTGGCACTCTACAGCGCTGTAACTTGTTGTTCTTGGGTGGGGGTATTTTTTCACACCCCAAGCGAGAAAGTTACAGCGCTGCAAAGTGGCAGTGTAGACAAGCCCTTATACAGTATCTAGAAAAGATCTGCTGTGGTTATCATAGGTAAGATTTGTTTTATTTTATTTGTGTGTAGTCACACTGAATGTCATACTTTAACTAAGGGTGTTAAAATGCATGTAATTGGCTAACCGTGTAACTGCTAAAAATGTCAGCGCTTACGCGTTTACACCCGGGGTGGTAATCAGCTCCCTGAAAGCTGGTGCATGCCGGGAACCCGCTTTTAAGCGGGCTCCCCACATGTACCGGCTCCCGTCTGCCACCCTGCGCTGCTGCCTCTGTACCAGTGCGGGGTGGCAGTTGGCTCCCCGGGAGCCAGTGCACACCAGAAGCCAACTTTTAAGCTGGTTCTTGGTGAGTACAGACTTCTACCTGCCTCCCTGCTGCCAGGGAGCTGGCTGCTGTCCTGCACTGCTGGCAGCTGGCTCCCTGGGATCCAGCCTGGTAGCCTCATGTAACCATTTGGGTAAGCAATAAGATCATGCTTAATTGTTACCCATTTAAATGGCTACACTCTTACATCCCTAACTTTAACATATACCCAGTAAATTATGTGATTTGTTGATAAATGCATGATTGAATTGATTCGTGGCTTCAGGAAGTTTGCCACAGGAATTCTTCATTTTTGCTATTCCAAACAAAGACCTTTCAGTAAAGTATTTTAAATGGTCTTGTTTTTAGTTAGACTTACTGAAGAACATGATTGTTTTTTTCCTGATTTCTCTGCTGCAGCAATTAAGTACCAAACGCTCTTCTCAAATGTCCGGTGCACGTTCTCACTGATTACACTGATTAAGTAAACAAAATAGAGGACAAAGGCTAGTGCTTCTTTAAAAAAGATGGAAGAAAAAAATCAATGCGTGTTAAGAGCAAAAAGACAGGCTTGTGGTAGGTAAAAGAAACTGTTTTTCTACGACTAAAAAAGGCATTGCCAATAGTGGAAAGGTAGATAATAAATCCTTTGTTTTAAAAGTGAACTTTCAAATTATCTTGATTACTGGCAAGAGAAAGCATTGAACAATAATGCTTTGTAAAAAGAGAAATAAAGGACTTGTAATTCAGCATTATTAGGAGAAAAATCCTTTGCTAATAATTTCTAATCTAAAAGAACATTTCCACATATTATGAATAATACTTAATCAGTCTTTTTGATGTGTGTGCGCTGATTTTTGTTCTGGTTCTCTGATCTCATTAGTGCTTATTGACAATAATTAAAACCCCTGGCTGACGATAATAAAGGAAGCTAGCCTAAAATAATATAAATGTGCACAATAATGAAGAAAAAATTGTTTTTGAATACCCAGGATTGCCTTATTACTATGCATTATAGATATGAATGTACTATACTATACATATTTGTCATATTTTTCACGGTATTGACTTTTTTAACAAACAAACAAAAAGAAAAACCATTTAGTAGAGAAGAAAATAAACATCCCACATATTGTGATTTACTGTTACTCAATTGAAGTATATGGCTCTATACCAGGTGAGGTTCTCACCCTAGTAATCATTTTGTTGCTGTGTGTGTCCCAACTCCTGAATGTTCAGACCCTTGTGCAGAGTGGTATAACATAATTTCTGTGCGGTGGATTATATTTCATGTATACTTTTTCTGTAACAGATACATTTCCAACTAGATGGATTGATTTAAATGAACATAAAATATTTTAGTACTAGCCAATTAGCCCGTCATAAGACAGGATCTTCAGGTCTCTCCTTCATGTTGGTCTTCTCTCCTGAGCCTCCGGTCTCTCGTTCCATCTCTCTCTCTCTCTCTCTCCCTCCTCCTCCTACTTCCTCCCCCTCTCTCTCAGCTCTCCTCTGCCTCCTGCCTCTCTCTCTGTCTCTCTCTTTCACTTCTCCTCCCCCTCCTGCCTCTCACTTGGGGGACCGCAGAGCCCAAATGGCTGTTTGGGCTCCGCACTCCCCATGCAGCATGGGGGGTGCGGAGCCCAAACGGTTGCTTGTGCCGCTTGCTCCCAGGTGGCGGCCTGGCTGAGCAGCGCACAAGTCAGCCGAGCACCACAGCAGGAGGCGAAGGGGGGCGGAGCGGTGATGTTCACGGCCAGGGGGGCGGGGCCTGGAGCTGCCCGGCCCCCCCTTCGCCTCCCACCGTGGCACTCGGCTGACTTCTGCGCCACTCAGCCGGGCTCCCGTGGGGGTGCAAGCGGCCGTTTGGGCCCCGCACTCCCCATGCAGCACGGGCCGCCTAGAGGGAACAGCCAGCATTTCAGGCAACAGCGCCCCCCAGAGGGAACAGTCAGCATTTCGGTGTTACAGACTCTCAGACACTGGGCTACTATATATATGATTTTTAGTGGTTCCCCATTATGTTTTTTGTATTTGTAAGGGCTCTGTTTCCTCACAAGTGTTTATATCATATTCTCATGAGGGATTCTGGGTAACTGCATGCCCACAGAAAATGCCCCCCGAGCAGAATTCCTGTGCTTCTCTGCTGAAAATAGCAGGGAAACACAGGGAAGCCCTGTGTGGGTGGGGTGTGTGGCCAGGAATAACAATGGGTGCAGTTTTGGCAGAGGGGACTGCTCCCCTCCAAACAGAGGTGAGGCATGAGAGGGGCACTTGGGGGTTACATGCCACTGCTTCCCTCATGTCTTCGAGCACAGGGCTGCTCAGCAGAATGAGGCTATATCTGGCAGTTATGTTCCCCCCTTGCTGTGTGCTTGGGACCCTTCCTGTTTTCTATGCAACCGTGAGTGCCAGCAGTGGGGCTGAGTAAGGGGAGTTGGAGGAAATGAGGGAGTGGGAGTGAGGGATGGGGAAAGAGGCAGTGGGAAAGGAAGGAATGCAATAGAGGAGGGGAATGTGGGAGTGAGGGGAAGGGATTGGAGAAGAAAAGAGGATTGGGGAATCGGGGCAAGTGGGAGCCCAGCATGTGGCAACCCCTTGACAGTAGCTGGGGCTCCCCAGTTAATCAGACTCATTAAAACCTTATCCTGGTGAGCCCTGTTCCCCAAAACCCGGACTCGTCCAATGAGCTCCACCACACCAGTTCCCCTTCACACTGATTCCTAAGCAGCTGGATTCTCCACCCCATCAAGCCCCACTCCCTCAGCATCCAGACCCCCACTCTGAGTACCCTCCCACCACCCCCACCAAGCCCCATCTCCCCACACCCAGACACACACCCCACTGAATTCCAGCCATCTTCATCTGGATCTCCTGCAGAATTCCATTGCTCCTGCACCTGAAACCCCTCAAGAGCCCCTATGCATCCAGGTCTCCCATTAAGCCCCCCATATCTCATCCCACACCTGGCTTCCCCCACACTTGGTGGCCTGAACCTGTCCACCCACACCTGGGGCACCTGTCACAGAGCATCTGGTCCCTGAGGTGTTTCTGGTGTAGGCCATATCTTTCTCTGCAGCATGGTCAGCTGCAGCCATGCTGCTGAGTCCCTGTACGGGTGGGTCGAGGGGGGTGGAGACAGCTTCAGAGTGATCTCCCACCTCAATGCTGCCAATGGCCTGTGTTCCCAACTGCCATGTTTGAGCCACATTTATGCATTGACAAATACACTTTGCAGAATTGTAAAATATTGTAAAATATTGTGCATGATTTTAAATTTTTTGGCACAGAATTCCCTCAGGAGTACAATAAATGAAAAGGAATAGATGGCACAGACCTGAATAATTAATATGCATGATACTGGAATGTCCATTCTGGCACTAATAAATCATAATCTGAAAGCCCAAGACATACAGAGATTGGACTGTAGACAACTGTCTGTCTATTGAAAAGCTGTAAACACGTCTTGTACTCCCACAACTGTCCAGCAGCATGTTCTGTGAGGCATCAGCATAAAACTAACAAGGAAATACAAATTCCACTAATTGCAATAATATTTTACCCTGCGTGGTTTAATTGGTTTTCAGGGGTTTATATTCAAAGAAGCTGAATATATCAACCGTGCATTCTGGATTAGTGTATAACGCCTGTTAAAAATCATGGGAATTACCCAGATTAATCACAGGGTATCCCTTGACAGACCAAACTGTAAAGCATAGTAATCTCTTATATCTTGTGTTCATCATGGAATCATAGAAATGTAAGGCTAGAAGGGATTCTAAGGGTATGTCTACACTACTAGGCTACGTCTACACTGGCAGCTTCTTGCGCAAGAACTCTTTTCCAGAAGAGTTCTTGTGCAAAAACTCTTCCACAAGAGAGCGTCTACACTGGCATGTGCTTTTGTGCAAGAGATGTGCTTTTGCACAAGAGCATCCGTGGCAGGGTAGACGCTCTCTTGCATAAGAAAGCTCTGATGGCCATTTTAACCATAGGGGCTTCTTGCGCAAGAAATTCATGTTGCCTGTCTACACTGGCCTCTTCTGGAAGAGCTCTTGTGCAAGAGGGCTTCTTCCTGAGAGGAAGCGTCAGAGTTCTCATGCAAGAAGCCCTGATTTTCTACAGTACAACGTCAGTTTACTTGCGCAAGAACGCGCGGCCAGTGTAGACAGGCAGCATGTTTTTGCGCAAGAGCGGCTGTTTTCGTTCAAGAATGTGCCAGTGTAGACACAGCCCTAGGGTATTTCAAAATAAGTTATTTTGGAATAATAACTCTGAAATAAATATTTTGAAATAGCACATCCACACTACAGGGAAGCCTCGAAATTAGTCCAAGGGAGGCTTCCCTAATGTGGACACACTACTTCGATTTAGAGTCTCAAGAGCACGGGGGAGTAATTACTTTGAATGGGGAGGAGCTACTTCGAAATAGCATCAGAGGAGCACCCACATACCGCTGTTACGAAATAGCAGTTTCAAAATAGGCATTATTCCTCATGAAATGAGGGTTTATTATTCTGGAATACTTTTGAAATTAATTGGCTTGCTGTGTGGATGTTTGCCTCGTTATTTTGAAATAATGTGAGTTATTTCAAAATAACTCTGTATTGTAGACGTGCCCTAGGAGGTCATCTAGTCCCCTGCACTGAGGCAGCTCCAGGTATACCTAGAGCCGATATTTGTCCAACCTGTTCCAAAAACCTTCCAAAGTCTCCCTTAGTAGTCTGTTCTAGTACTTAACTGTCAATATCGTTTCAGAATTTTCCCTAATATCTAACTTGAATTTCCCTCCATGCAGATTAAGCCCATTACTTCTTGTCCTACCTTTGTAGTGAACAATTGATCATTGTCCTCACTATCACAGCCCTTAATATATTTGAAGACTCATACCAGATTCTCACTCAAATTGTCTTTTCTCAGGATTGAAAGATGCGCAGTTTTTTTAACCTTCCTTCATAGGTCAGATTTACTAAACCTTTTATTGTTTTTGTTGCTCTCCTGTGGAAAGCATAATACTCTTCCTTGAAATATCTTACATTTTTTTAAAGTCTGAATCAGAGCTAGTTATAAAGAGATAACGATGAACAAGTGAGTCTGTAAACTTAATAGAAACCTATCTAGTGACTCAGTGAGGCTAATTTGTGTAGGAAGCAAGTTTAATGGCTGTGGAATAAAATATCTAGCTCCCAGATGTAGTATTAACGCAGCCAGTTCTGCAGACCCACAGCAAGTACAACTTAGAGCAAATGGGGGAAATAAAAGTGTTGATGCTTTCAACATTGCTAAGGGGGATCATGCAGATCCCTTTGTAATGTGTGGTAAAGAATTGTGACCCCCTCCCCACACACACATATCTTGCAAATACAGTGGGAGAAGCTCCAAATTTACTGCCTTTGTTACCTTCGACAATAAAACTATGCAACTCATCTATTAATTAACTAAAAAAAGAGCATTGCTGTTCTATGATTGGTCCTGATCAAGTCTCAGCCAAGCAGTATATGACTAAATAAATCATTCCTAACCATGTAATAAAATAGTAATAAATACGGTAATATAAGGGATAATCAAATCTGCTTAATCCTTTTAACTTGGGTGAAATACTAAATTTTAATTATAACACTGTATAAACATGCACTCCGCTGTATAGTGCAAAAAGAAAAAAAGCATAGTGAAAGTAAGACAACTGCTTATACCCAGGCCTAGCACAGCTCTTTTCTCTTTATTATGGTTGAAGCACTAAAGACTTCTGTAGTCAAGGTTGTATGAAAGTTTCCATTGTAGTCCTTTGTCAATTGCTTATAGTTTGTTAAAACTTTCATCTTTTGATAAAAAAAAAAAAATCTGAAAAGAAAGGTTCAGCTCTGTTTGAATACAAGATACAGGACTATGTAGCACTTTAAAGACTAACAAGATGGTTTATTAGATGATGAGCTTTCGTGGGCCAGACCCACTTCCTCAGATCAAATAGTGGAAGAAAATAGTCACAACCATATATACCAAAGGATACAATTAAAAAAAAAATGAACACATATGAAAAGGACAAATCACATTTCAGAACAGAAGGGGATGTGGGGAGGTAAATGTCTGTGAGCTAATGGTATTAGAGGTGGGAAAGGTTAATGTCTGAGAGCTAATGGTATTAGAGGTGATAATTGGGGAAGCTATCTTTGTAATGGGTAAGATAGTTAGCGTCTTTGTTGAGACCGACGCGTAGAGTGTTGAATTTTAGCATGAATGACAGTTCAGAGGATTCCCTTTTAAGTGCAGATTTAAAAGGCTTCTGAAGCAGGATGCAGGTAATTAAGTCGTTGAGACAGTGTCCTTTCTGGTTGAAATGGCAAGAAACTGTTTTTTCTTTGTGATCCTGTCTAATATCTGTTTTGTGGGCATTGATCCTTTGGCGAAGTGTCTGAGACGTTTGTCCAATGTACAAAGCAGACGGACACTTTCGCACATGATAGCATAAATCTGCACTTGAAAGGGAATCCTCTGAACTGTCATTCATGCTAAAATTCGACACTCTACGCGTCGGTCTCAACAAAGACGCTAACTATCTTACCCATTACAAAGATAGCTTCCCCAATTATCACCTCTAATACCATTAGCTCACAGACATTTACCTTTCCCCACCTCTAATACCATTAGCTCACAGACATTTACCTTCCCCCCCGCATCCCCTTCTGTTCTGAAATGTGATTTGTCCTTTTCATATGTGTTCATTTTTTTAATTGTATCCTTTGATATATATGGTTGTGACTATTTTCTTCCACTATTTGATCTGAGGAAGTGGGTCTGGCCCACGAAAGCTCATCATCTAATAAACCATCTTGTTAGTCTTTAAAGTGCTACATAGTCCTGTATTTTGTTTCAGCTACACCAGACTAACACGGCTACATTTCTATCACTTTGAATACAAGGAGAGTGAAAAAAAATACATTTTCTTATTATAAAGTAGCTCTGATTCCTCCATCCCTCTCCCTGCTAAAAAGGTCTGGCATTAAAATTGTTGAGGATATGAAGTTTAAATTTGGCAGTGAGGAAAAAGTTCTTTGAATGTTACACACAAAAAAAAGAAAGATTTGTTTCTAAAGAGCACTTTGTACATAAGCCATTCATGTACTATGAATTGTTAGTTTTACTAGTGTTCTAAATGAAGAGTGAGTTGCACATGGCTGCAACTCACTCTGTGTGTGTGTGACAGGACTATGTGGATGCTAAGGTGCCCAGAAAGCATAGATGCTATAGGAGCCCCAGAGGGTGTTCAGGAAAGCAACTATGAGTATTAACTAGGGATGTGAAAGGTTAACCAGTTAACTGGTAAGAATTGCCCTTAGCGGGTGAGGCTTACTCGTTCTGGTTAACCAGTGCGGGGGCTGGAGCAGTTTCCCGCCGGTCGTGGGCAGAGGGTTCTCCAGCCATCTGCAGAGAGGAGTTGCTCTTGCCTGGAGCAGCCCCTGACTGCTGCAGTCCTAGATGCCCTGCAGGCAGGGGCTGCTCCAGCATCCAGAGCAGCCTCTGTCTTCAGGGAGCCTGGGCATCCTGAAGGTAGGAGCTGTGCTGGTGTCTGAAGCACCCTCTGTCCACAGGGAGCCCAGCCCACTAGAGACAGGGACTGCTCCGGCGGGGGCTGGGAGCCGGGAGCCAGCAGTCAGCCCCAGCACGGGTCTGGGGGTGAGAGTCCTGTGGGCTGGGGGCTACTCCAACAGGGCTGCAGAGGTCCCTGCCCAGATCCCACTAGTCGGTTAACAGGCTAACAATTAGGTCAATCTAACATTTAACCAGTTAACTGATTAACCGGTTAACTGGTTAAATCCATAGTATTAACTACTCTTGCAGAGCTCAGCAACAACACAGGGGTTTATCTACTATGGTGTGGAGTTTCTGAGTCATGCAGGAAGGAGGAGCTGTTGTGCTGGGGTAGAGTTCAGGATGAAAGTAAAGACAGCATCATGCATAGAGTATGAAGGAGTGGATGGCATAAGAAGGCAGGAAAACACAACACTGTTATTCTAGGAAGAAGAAAAAACCTCCTAAAGTGCAATTTGAGATCCATATTTTCAAGAGGCCCAAACTCTCTGCTCCACAAGCAATGTGAACCTGTAAAACTTGCCTCTAGATGTATTGGAGTAACTTCACCTCTGTTTGCCAATCTGATAGCCAGAGTGCGCCAGGACTCAGATTTAGGCCTGTAATTTATTTTGTGATGCAGATTTTGCCTGTACAGTGAGCACAATCTTATCATAGAGAGGCCAGACCACTTGCAAATTGTAATCCTTTAAAAAAATCTAGCTCTGAATGAGGCAGAACTCCTTGAAGACACTTGTGTATGTGGGATGGCTCCTGACGCAAAGTACTTCTCATATTTCTCTATCATGTACAAACTATGTTACTGAAGGGGCCAAAAATGGTTTAGGGATCTCTCTTTCTTTTTCTGATGTTTATGAAAAGCTATCAGAACAGATGTATAAAACTGTCAAGGAAAGAAGTGGAAAAAACCCAGTAGACAGCACAACAAGGGAAACCGATACTCAAGCTGTCATCTTTCTCTAAGGCAGCCCCAAGGCACAAATAAATGTGTTCTTGAGGTGTCAGCTTCATTCCTTGCAGTACTAAGAAAGAAACAGAATTCACATTCTCTAGAACACGGGAGGGCAATAATTTGTCATGGGGGGTGGTCACTGCTAAAATTTTAGCAAGCGGTTAAGGGACACACTTCTATGGAGGGGATGAGGGGTCTGGGGTGGAGGTTGGGTGCAGAAGGGTGCTTGGGTTAGGGGACTAGGGTGCAGGAGGAGGCGTGGGGTCTGAGAGGGAGTTTGGGTGAAGGAGGAGGTTGTGATCTGGGGCAGGGGCTTGGGAGGCAGGGTCCAGGAGGGGGTAAGGGTGCAGGAGAGGATTCTGGTCTAGGGGAGGGCGTGCAGGGTCTGGGAGGGAGTTGTGACCTGGAAGATGGGGGTGCAAGAGGTCCAGGTGGTGTCAGGGGCAGGAATGGAGTGCAGGATCGGGGGTAATGGGTGCAGGAGAGGATTCTGACTTGGGAGAGGGTGTTGGAGGGGTGCAGGATCTGGGGGGGGGGGAGTTGTGACCTGGGAGAAGGGGAGAAAGGGGTACAGAGGGTTTGGGTGGTGGCCTGGGGCAGGTAGTTGGGGGGAAGAGGGAGTGGGGTGCCAGAGGCAGGCTAGGCAGCTCCCACCTAGGCAGATCCCACCCAGCAACCCTGCAGGAACCTGAGGCAGGCTCCCTACCTCTCTGCTGAAGTCTCAGTTGGCTGGCTGCTCCATGTGGCTCTGCTCTGGGCATGGGAGGGAAGGAGGGAGGCTTCACATGCTGCCCACACCCCCAGCAAAATCTCTCGGCTTCTATCGATCGGAAACTGGAGGCCGGGGGGGGGAACCGTGTGAAGTATTAGTATTCGGGGGAAGCGTAGTATTAGTCATTATAATCATTAGTAAACAGTAGCAGCTGAACTGTTAGTCAATATTTTACCTTGTTTTATCTGGCTCTCTCTAAGTTGTCTTACATCACTTGATCCAGTGTAAATCTTTTTTAGCTGTCATGCAGTTTGTTTCACTGAACGAAAAACGTGTTCACAGTATAAACTGCTGACTTGTCTCAATAGGTAAAGAGACACTTCAAATGCTGCCGCTGCTTTGGGATGTAACAATGTGTGTGGCATGTTGGAAGTTTTCCAGTTGATATTTTTTCCCATTAGTGAACACATTTAAACTGTTCCACCAACCTTGACTTCCTCACCCTGTCCTGGCTGTGCCATTTGTTCCACAGCAGATTTAAATACAACACCGGTAAGACCACAGCCAGCTTCAGACAGATTGAAATCAGCTCTGAGTGGGAGGATTCAACTTGGTGATTTACCCAGCACTCACATACACAACTCCTGTAGGGTGTAAACCTGAAATAATATGATATAGAGAGATCCATACCGCTCAAGCTCATAAAAATTCCTTCCCCCTCAATATGGAAGGAGGTATGCACAGCTCCCCCCGCCCAGATATGATATGAATTGCACAACCTGGGGTTTGGAATAACCAAAAAATAAGTTTATTAACTAAAAAAGGTAAATTTTAAGTGATCATAAGTGACAGCAAAAACAGAACAAAGCAGATTACTGAGCAAATATAACAAAACATGCAATCTAAACTCAATATACTAAGAAACAGGTTACAAATAGGCAGGTTACAGGTTACAAATAGGCAGGAGTTTCTTCACCTCCGAATTATTTCTCTTTACAGGTTAGACCTTTATCTTAGCCTGGACTCGGCCCTTGCTTTTCCCTCGCTTAGTTCCTTTGTTTCTTCTACTTTCAGCAGTCTTCCTTCTTGAGTGGGGAAACAAGGGAGAAGAGCCATGAATGACTCACTTCCCAGCCCTACATAGGATTTACATAAGGCCAGGATCCTCTGTTTCCAGTGGAAAAGTACCAGAAGACGTCAAACTACTTTGCAGTGTCAAAGCAGCATCCCAGGAAGCTTCTCAGGAAGATGGGAGATGAATATCTTCAAAGTTCTGTTGTCTTTCTTAAAATGGCCCATCCAGGCTGATTGCCTGCTGCCTGGGGGGTGTTCCTCCAAGTACAGACACACAGTTGTAATTGGAAAAAAAATGAAAAACAACGAATGGTCCTGCAGCACTTAGAAACTAACAAAAAATGTAGATGGTATCATGAGCTTTCGTGGGCACAACCCACTTCTTTAGATGGAGGTAAGGGGTCTAGGGTACAAATAAATAGAAGAGAAGGAGAGGGGTTGGGGAGGGAAAGAGAAGGAAAAAATGGAGGAAAATATTGTCAATTTGAGTGTCCCTGCTAAATGAGGCTAATAGAGTGGGCTCTAAATACCCGTTACTTAGCTTTTTATGTCATTAGGGAGTGGAATGTAGTGGCCCATCCAGTCCAGGTCTTTGTTCGGACCTGGATTCCATGTGTCAAACTTGTAAATGAAACCAAGTTCTGCAGCTTCACACTCTCAAGTTGGTTTGTCTCTGTTTGTGGGACTGGAGCAAATCCAGTTGTATCTTAGGGCCTGGCTGTAAACAATTGATTGAGGCAAACACCTATAGGATCTATATCAAACATTCTTAAAACTTAAATACCCACCTAGGGAAGTGAAAAAACAGATTGACAGAGCCAGATGAGTACCCAGGCATCAGCTTCTTCAGGATGGGCCCAACAAAGAAAACAACAGAACACCACCGGTCATCACCTAGAGCCCCCAACTTTAACCTTTGGTGCATTATTAACAATCTACAACCTATCCTGGAAAATGACCTGTCACTCTCACAGGCCTTGGGGGAAAGGCCAGTCTTTGCTTACAGATAACCCCCTAACCTCAAACAAATTCATTCCAGTAACCATGCAACACACCTTCATCATACTCATCCAGGAACCCACCCCTGCAATCAGCCCCAGTGCCAACTCTGTCCACACATCTATACAAGTGACATCATCACAAGATCTAACCACACAAGCCACCACATCAGAGGCTCATATAGCCGCACATCCATCAATGTGATGTATGCCATCAAGTGCCAGCAATGCCCCACAACCATGTACATTGGCCAAACTGGAAAGTGTCTACGACAAAGGATTAATGGACACAAATCAGATATTTGAAATGTAACACACAGAAACTGGTTGGGGAACATTTTAACTTGCTTGGGCATTCGCTAATGTATCTAAAAGTGACTATGTTATTACAAAGCAATTTCAAAAGCCAACTTGAGAGAGAAGCTGCAGAACTTGGTTTCATTTACAAGTTTGACACCTGGAATTGAGGTCTGAACAAATACCTGAAATGAATGGGCTACTACATTCCACACCCTAATGATACTCTTTTCCCCCCATTTTTCCTTCTCTTTCCCTCCCCATTCTCTCTCTTTCTCTGCTATTTATTTGTACCTTGAACCCCTTAACTCCATTCATCTGAAGAAGTGGGTTGTGCTCATGAAACCTTCTACATTTTTTGTTAGTCCTTAAGATGCTGCAAGACTATTTGTTGTTTACATTTTTTCAATTACAGACTAACACGGCTACCCCTCTGTAACAGTTGTAATTGTTACATAGTGTTTCTAACTTCAGATACAGAAATGATCCATGCATACAAATTGTATAAGCATATTCAGTAAATCATAACCTTTCCAATGACACCTCAACATGATTCATTTTACATTAAAATTCATATTAGTTATGCCATATTCATATCATAGCAATATTTTTATGAAGAATAAGGGGTACAGCGTCATGTTTAAACTACTTATCTAAAACATGGTAATGTCCTTTGAGAAATCTGAAGAATAATATTGTGGCTACTAAATCTTGACCACCATAATATAACTTTTTACATTTGTTGGCAAAGCCAAGTTCTGATTGACAGATTGG
Source organism: Rafetus swinhoei (assembly GCA_019425775.1). Classification (NCBI taxonomy): domain Eukaryota; kingdom Metazoa; phylum Chordata; order Testudines; family Trionychidae; genus Rafetus; species Rafetus swinhoei. Next base: position 164,555,288 of record CM033424.1, read on the forward strand.
GCTTTTCTGTGTGGGTGTGCATGTATGTTTGTGTATGTGGATGATTGTAGTTGTGTTTAAATCTGCTGTGGAGCAAATGAGTATGACATCAGCTCTTAAAACCAACTCTTCTTGCACCAAGCCTTCACAGTCCTATATGGAATGTGCTCCTTACTCCCATTTATGCCAGCTCCACAACAGCCTCATTGTTAGCACAGAGTTGCTTGGTGTTTGTGGCTCCAGTCCTGCCTCCATTCTCCTGCCTGGTTAATGTTGAGGATTTCTCTTCTGCAGCTGTTGAGTCCTGGAGAATCATAGTTCCCAAGGGCATGTTAACACAGAAGAAGCAGCATTTGACCCTCTTAATTGATAATTGATTTTGGGACACCTATAACACAAATAAAATGGGTGGTGGTGGTGAAACAATAGGAAATCTTTCATTGCTTTAAAACACACCATGAACCATTAGTTGCAAAGGCATACTTTAGCACCTGTTTCCTTCACTCGGCTTCCATCTACCCTCTCAAAAGCATTCTGGAACTAGCTGGGCATATTTGAAGGTTGGTCTTTACCTAAGGCTAAAGTGAGCCTTTTCTTAAGTGTTGCTGATTTAGGTTTCGAAGTGAAAGCGTACATGTACTCAGGCCTGGCTGGCAAGAGGAGGCGAGCCATAGCAATTTCCTTTGAGGTTTGGCTGCCAGCTCTTCTCAGACGTCTGAACTTCAAAAGGAAATACCATGTTTCTCCCCTAGCCTAGACACTGCACTCCTCAGCAGTTTGCAAGCAACTAAGCTCCTTTGAACTTTTACTTAAGAAGATAAATCACAGTCTCTAGTTTATCTCCTTAGGTTAAAATAAAAATAAAAAGGAAGTAAGCTAGAAAGGAGACTGGCTGCTGGAGGAATACAGCCAGCTAGGCCTGTGCTTCTGTTCATACAGTGATCTAAGGTGCTACTGGTGTGGAAGAATCAAAGGGAAGGGAGTGAATAGGGAGAAAGGGAGAAAAGAGTTAGTGGGGAGAAAAAGATAGAAAATGTCTTGGATGATTCAAAGTAAGTTAACAGCAAACAGGAAGAGGTTGTGAACTGGAGGAATTTCAGAATAATGTTAAGAGTTTTTGCATACAAGCCTTGAGTGGTTGAATTCATGAGGTCACCTCACAGTGCTTCTGTCATACATTAATGAAGCCAAGTGCTTTGGACACTAGGATGAAAATTCAAAATGATCTGGACAAACTGGAGAAATGGTCTGATGTAAATAAGATGAAATTCAATAAGGACAAATGCAAAATACTTCACTTAGGACGAAATAATTTATTACACACATACAAAAGGGGAAATGACTGCCTAGGAAGGAGTACTTCAGAAAGGGATTTGGGGTCATATTTAGCTTGTGGTCTACTATGAGTCAACAGTGTGACACTATTGGAAAAAAAATCAAACATTATTCTGGGATGCATTAGCAGGCATGTTGTAAGTAAGACATAAGTAATTATTCTGCTCTTCTCTGCACTGATTAGGCCTCAACTGGAGTATTGTGTCTAGTTCTGGGCACCACATTTCAGGAAAGTTGTGGACAAATTGGAGAAAGTCCAGAGAAGAGCGACAAAAATGATTAAAGGTCTAGAAAACATGTCCTATAAGGGAAGACTGAAAGAATTGGGTTTGTTCAGTCTGAAAAAGAGAGGACTGAGAGGGGACATAACAGCTTTTCAGTATCTAATGGGTTGTTAAAAGGAGGAGGTGAAAAATTAACCTCTGATGCCCAACTCACACCACTTCCTGCAACTCCCTTTGGCCAGGAATGATGAAACATGGCCAACGGGAGCTGCGAGCAGTCATACCTGCAGATGGCTCACGTAATTAAAACATCTGAAAGCCCTGGTGAACTCTCTCTGACAGGGTGCCTCGTCCACCCTGGTTTAGAATGTAGAATTGTAATAATTGTGACCCTTTGATAGGTACAGGTTATTTCAGTCATAACCATATTATTGCATACTTCTGCTGTTTAATGTATATTAGTCCCCCATACTCAATGGTTATGTTCTCATCTGTTTATCTATTTAGACTCTTCAGCAATTCAGCTTGGGAGAAAGTGACCATGAAATCACAGAGTTCATTATTCTAAAGAATGGTAGAAGGGAGAACAGCAAAATAGAGACAATGGATTACAGGAAGGCAGATTTTAGTAAACTCAGAGAGCTGGTAAGTAAGGTCCCATGGAAAGCAAGACTAGGAGGAAAAACAACTGAAGACAGTTTTTTTAAGGGACATTATTAAGGGCCCAAAAGCAAACTATTCCACTGCGTAGGAAAGACAAAAAGTATGGCAGGAAACCACCTTGGATCAACCAGGAGATCTTGCATGATCTAAAAATAAAAAAGGAGTCGTATAAAAAGTGGAACCTAGGTCAAATGACAAAGGATGAATAAAAGCAAACAACACAGGTATGCAGGGGCAAGATTACAAAGGCAAAGGCACAAAAAGAGCTAAATCTAGCTAGTGGCATAAAGGACAACAACAAGATGTTCTACAAGTATATTAGGAGCAAGAGGAAGACCAAAGACAGGGTAGGCCACTGCTTCGTGGGAAGGGAGAAACAATAACAGGAAACTTGGAAATGGCAGAGGTGCTTAATGACTTATTTGTTTCGGTCTACACCAAGAAGTCTGATGATGAAGGAATGCCTGATATAGTGAATGCTAGTGGAAATGGGGTAAGTTTAGAAGTTAAAATAAAAGAACAAGTTAAAATTACTTAGAAAAGTTAGATGTCTGCAAGTCACCAGGGCCTGATGAAATGCATCCTAGAATAATCAAGGAGCTGATAGAGGAGGCATCTGAGCCTTTAGCTATCATCTTTAAAAATCATGGAAGTTGGGAGAGATTCCAGAAGACTGGAAAAGGGCAAATATAGTGCCCATCCATAAAAAGGGAAATAAGAACAACCCAGGAAACTACAGACCAGTCAGTTGAACTTCTGTGCCAGGGGAGATAATGGAGCAAGTAATTAAGGAATTTATCAGCAAACATCTGGAAGAAAATAAGGTGATAGGTAACAACAATAGAAAAAAAGGTGATTTGTAAAGAACAAATCATGTCAAACCAATCTGATAGCTTTCTTTGATAGGATAACAAGCCTTGTGGACAAGGGAGAAGCGGTGGACGTTGTATACCTAGCCTAGACTTTAGTAAGGCATTTGATATGCTGTTGCATGATCTTATCAATAAACTAGACAAATACAACTTAGATGGGGCTACTAAAAGGTGGGTGCATAACTGTCTGGATAACTGTTCTCAGAGAGTAGTTACTAATGGTTCACAACCATACTGGAAGGGCATAACAAGTGGGGTTCCGCAGGGGTTTCTTTTGGGACCAGTTCTGTTCAATATCTTCATCAACAATATAGATAATGGCATAGAGAGTATGCTTATTAAGTTTGCAGGTGATACCAAGCTGGGAGGAGTTGCAATTGCTTTGGAGGATAGGGTAATAATTCAAAATGATCTGGACAAATTGGAGAAATGGTCTGAGGTAAATAGGATGAAGTTTAATAAGGACAAATGCAAAGTACTCCACTTAGGAAGAAACAATTAGTTTCACATATATAGAATGGGAAGTGACTGTCTAGGAAGGAGTACTGCAGAAAGGGACCTAGGAGTCATAGTGGACAACAACCTAAATATGAGTCAACAGTGTGACACAAAAAAAGCAAACATGATTCTGGGATGCATTAACAGGAGTGTTGAGAGCCAGACACTGGAAGTCATTTTTCTGCTCTACTCTGTGCTGATTAGGCCTCAATGGGAATATTGTGCCAATAATCTGGGCACCCCATTTCAAGAAAGATGTGGAGAAATTGGAGAATGTCCAGAGAACAACAACAAGAATGATTAAAGGTCTAGAGAACATGAGCTATGAGGGAAGACTTAAAAGAATTGGGCTTGTTTAGTTTGGAAAAGAGAAGACTGAGAGGGGACATGATAGCACTTTTCAAATATCTAAAAGGGTGTTATAAGGAGGAGGGAGAAAAATTGTTCTCCTTGGCCTCTGAGGATAGAACAAGAAGCAATGGGCTTAAACTACAGCAAGGGAGGTTTAGGTTGGACATTAGGAAAAACTTCCTAACTGTCAGGGTGGTTAAACATTGGAATAAATTGCCTAGGGGGGTTGTGGAAGCTCTATCACTGGAGATATTTAAGAGCAGGTTAGACAGATGATCTAGACAGTGCTTGGTCCTGCCGTGAGGGCAGGGGACTAGACTCAATGATCTCTCGAGGTCCCTTCCAGTTCTAGTGTTCTATGATTCTATGCTCTGCATGACCTAATTGTTTTTATTTTGTTTGTTTGGTTTTTTTGTCCCCCAACCCAGGTTTTACAAACAATGAGCACTGAATTTTTTATACGGTATTTCCATCTTGTGCATGTATTTATATATGTTTCATTTTTTATTTTATATAAAACAATAAATATAAAGTTAAAAAAGAGAAGACAGTCAAAAGGTAAGAGAAAGGAAATGCATATTTTATGGATGGGGAAACTGAACAACAGAGCAGCCAAATAACTTGCTGAAAGTTATATGCTAGGATTGTAACAGAGCTGAGAATTGAACCTAGGTCCCCTGAGATCTTTTAAGGCCATTCTTTCTCTCAAAATCTTATTATTTAACATACATACTGTAGAAGTCACTGACGACTAACTAGAGCAGGGGTGGACAAAAAAACCCCCGGCAGCCTGCAGGGTTAGTCCCTGGTGGGCCGCTGCCGCTACGTGTACCTGCGCCTCCACAGGTATTGGAGGATCGCAGTTCTGGTTGGCCGCAAACAGCGATTCGTGGCCAACCAGAGCTGCAATCTTCTGATACCTGTGGAGGCGCAGGTAAACATGGAGGTGCCCGCCCCGGACTAACCCTGCAGACTGGATCCGGCCATGGGCTGGAATTTGTGCACCCCTGAACTAGAGTGATGGATATTGTGATAGCTGCCATAGAAAAAAGAAATGGGAGCAGAGACTATTTTGGCACCAGTCTCACTTGTGATACATGTGACTTCCTTTGTAATTCATGTTCCGTTCTAGTGGATCACTGGGGCTGAGAGCTGCTGTTTTGGTTCGATGCTGCTTGATTTTTCTTTCTTACTGTTACATTGATTATGGTTGAGAGTGTGTATAAGTCTGTTGGAGATTGTTAGATCAAATGGCTTCTTTCTCACTTCACTTTTCTACGCACGGCAAATCTTCATTTCTTCCTGCTCGTTTCTCCTACTAATAGATGGCATTAGTCTTTATTTATTGTATCCTTTGATACAAGCTTTTTGATCAAGCAGGCACACTTGTTAATTAATACTCATCTTGAAATTCATATATAGTATAGGTTTGTGTTCTCTGTGTTGTGTATCTCTAAAGCCATTTTAAAAATGTTTTCCAGGATGACTCCTCTAATGTTTCCTTTACCTCTGTCTTAACTATAATTCACTGTTGATAGTTTTAGCTGATTGATGTCAAAGTTCATCATCTCCTCATTATCTTTTATGCAGATAATCTGGATTGCTATGTAAATACTTTGTTTATAATGCGATTCTTTCCCCGTGTGTCCTGGCTTCGTAGAGTAGGATGTTTACAAAGAAACATTGTCAAAGTCTGTTTAATATGCAGTCTAGGTACAGTAGGGTATATGTTTTTATTACTTCTTATTTCTGGTCTTTGCTCAAAGCACAATAATATAATTTATAGTTATTTTTTGAGGATGAAATACATTCTTGTGCATACAGAGAAATTGGCATAGACTTGGTATAGTAAGTCCCACTTAAAACCTCAAAAATAGGGTTTATATGTGATGTAAGTGTTTTGAAAACACAATTCTGTTTTTTTTAAAATTTAGGGGATATACAACAGGGAAGGGATGGGGAAAGAACCTGGAATGGAGTGAGAAGGGGGCTCAGGGCTAGGGCTGGGGCTGGGACTGGCATCTGCCTCAGGTAGCTCAGGAGGCTTCAGCTGCCTGAGAGGTCCCAGCACCATGTGTTTGGGGGCCCCAGCAACCCCTGGGAAGGCGAGCAGGAGAAGGTGGGTGCGGGGAGTTGGGGGAGGGCAGGGTGGCCTGCTCCATGCACATGGCCATGCACTCCCTCACAGAAGTGAGGGAAGAGCACATGATCTCATGCTTGTGTACCAGCTGGCACCACGTGGCCTTCTGCAGCTCCCAGTCAGCACTCCTCGTGGTTGGCAGCCCTTTCCGGGCACTCTTCATTGAACCCCTGGATGAAGGACTGGGGGCAGGCCATCTGGTGCTGCAGCAGGTCTTCTCTAATTCATTTCCTCCTGTGGATCCTGCAGAGTCAGAAAGATGGTGTGGGAGGTGGTAGACACGCCAGGTTCGCAATTGGCCCAGCTGTGAAGAAAAGTTACAAGGGTGATGTGCTTCAAGCAAGGCCATCTGTTGCCTAGACAGTGGGCAATTTCTTGCAGGTGCACAGTCCCAGGGGAGCATCCCTACCCCCATGGCCTGGGGACAAGCAGGCATGGGAAGGTGCTGGCCAAGCCAGGAACCTGCAGGTGGGAGGGGAGGAAGGGGCAGTTCAGCTTCCTTCCCTCCTTCCATGTCCGGCACACACTGGGTCCAGCACTGGCAGTGTCCTGCAAAGAGAGAACTTCTATCCCTGCCCACTGAAGGAGAGGGCAACGGAGTGTGTGTGTGTTGGGGGAGGTTTGCGTGAGTGGCAGAGACTGCTTGCCAGAGAGAGTGCTATTGGGGACTCCTCCTTTTTCTCCTCCCCAGCAGGTTCCCATGTAGGAGATCAGTCTCCTCCACATTGCCATGCTTGACTAGGAGTAGATGCGGCCAGAGTGCAGGCATTACCCTGTGCCATGTGCGGCACTGCTGTGTAATTCCATGACCCCAGCTCCTTGGAAGTGGCTTGTCGTAGGAAAGTGTCCCACCACAGAGTCCGGAGTAAGGCAGGCCTCTCCAGGAACCTTGTGAGAAGGAGTGAAGGGTTCCTGTGTGAGAGCGTCATGGAGCTGAGTGCTCTGGACTGGTGCTCCACGTGCCTTTGCTGGGATTGTACGAGGCCTGGGAGACATCCTAGGCGGGGCAGCGGGAGCAGCTCCAGGGTGAGGAGCAGGTTCTGGCTGACAGGCATGGTGTCCTGGCTGGCCAGCTCCTCCTCCTCGTTGTCATCATCCTCTCCCACAACTTCGCCCTTGTGGAGGCTGAGACTGGGCGTATCCTGGCTGGACTCGACAATGGGGAGGAAGAGGTGACCGGCCCCCTCTTCCAGGATGGTATCAGCTGCTCATAGTGCATTTTGCTCCCTGGCCTTAGTGTAGGCCTGCCAGAACTCTTAGATTTTCCTGCTGACGTAGTCGAGGACCCTTTTCGGCCAGGCTGGCAGCCATCCGGCCATAAACCTCTGCATTCCATCTCCTGATGCGGAGATCCTAGAAGTTGGTCTCCTCCCCCCAGACATCACTGAGATTCACGATCTCCGCACCAGTCCAGGCCGGTGCCCTCTTTCGTCCCTGGCTAGTGGCAGCTGAGGGGGCTACAGAATGCTGACAGCTGTGGGGGGCTCAGAGAGAGTGCTGGAGTCGGCCATGGTTCGTGGGATGGGTGCTGTGTGGCATGGGCCTGGCAAAGCTCTCCTCGTGCCACAAGCCCTTTCCCTTATGCCTGTAGCTTTAAGCATTGCAGGAGATGGGGGAGGGTGGGCATTGGAGTTGTCAGGTGTGTCCAGAGCAGCCACAAGTACAGCTGAGAGGCGCCTCTGGAGGCCAATTATTTCAAAATAGCAGCAAAGTGTCCACACTAACGCTATTTTGAAATAATAATTTCAAAATAAGTATTATTCCTCATGAACAGCAGGGGTTATTATTTCAAAATAACTCCCTAGTGTAGACCAGGGCTTAGGCAGGTGGGTAAGTGCCTGGATTATTAGAGATGCTGCCTACCCACAGCCCTAACGAAAATGTCCCAAATACAACCATCTCAACTGACATTCAGCACCTCTTGATAGAAGGTGCATGACCTATTACTGATGGTGGTCAGATGACAGAATTTCCACTTGTTGAAAATTCTGTCATTTCAAAACTTGTTTTCATTGTGCCTCAAAATGAAAAGCGGAAACATCAACATTTCCCGTGAAATGGAACTTCTGAACAAATTTTGATTCAGAACTATTGAAACATTTCGTTTTGAGAAGGTAGAAACATAATTTATAATGTCTTATCAAAATGATTCATTTTGACTTGCTTCCATCTGTAATTTAATTGAAATCAACATATCCCTGTGAAACATTTTGATTAAATAGCATTTTCTGATGGAAATTTTTCATCCAGCTATAGTACAAACAGGGGCTGTAGGCAAAAAGGGAAAACCTTGCTGTTATGAAAAGTGCCAGGAAATCATATATGTCCATACAAAACAGACAGAATAATGGCTTTCAAGCTTTAATTCAGTTCACTTTACTCAGTCTTTCTAACTCAGTTGGATGAAAGGCTTCATTGGCTCATGCTGTGAAATGTACTTGAGGTTCTGAATAGTCTGAATATTCCATGCTAGAGTATTAGATTGCTAGACTGTCAAGTGGTATAGAAGTAGTTCAGAATGATGTAGGTCATGTCTGTCTTAATCCTCTCACCCAGTCTCCCCTAGTTGGCTGTAATTTTGTTTACGGAGTTTGGCTTGCAATAAAGTGCCATTGTGCAGTTGTAGACATCACAAAAATGCTCTGACTCCAAATTCAAATCTGTGTAAATTTTGAATATGCCTTGACTGCTTAGCACAGCTATTGAAAAGAATTACTATAAATGCAGTATATATTGTAATAGGGTGCATTGGCCAAGATTTTTAAAAATAGGAACTTAATACTAGCTTTTCATATCCATTTTTAGACATCTAAATACATTGTTTGATATTTTTTTAAATGTTCCCATTACAGTTAATGAATCTAATACTAAATCTGATCTGAAGTGTTACCGGTAACATAAGTGGGAAAAAATTGCTTTGTAAGACTGATTTTAACCTCATAGTTTCTCTTTAAAATAACTTTTATTACACGTGTTCATTTTCTTAGTATGTGATGCTGAATGTTCCGAGACCAACCCTTTTGCTTTTCCAGTGTCTTTTATAAACAATGTCACATTGATATACTGTCACATCAATAAATTAAGTTAAGAGACTAACCTAAACAAATGCCAAAATCATTAGTACTTAATTAACCTTCTGAACGTCTCTCCAAATTGATTTCAGTTTAATTGGTGATATGGGCTCCGTTCACATGAAGTGTGCTAAAATAAACAAATAAATAAATGCAGCACAAAAATGAATTGGGGGAAGGGGCGGGGGAATGTAAATATCAAGTCAGTATTACAGTATACATAATAGCAAAACTGTGACCTTATGCTTGTAAGATAGGACTGGAAAAGGATGAATGGCATTTTGAAAATTGTATTTGTATTGCTTTTTTTTCTTTCCTTCCCAACAAAGGATGACCATTCTGGTGACAAAGTTTTTAATATCTTTGACTGTTAGATTTTTAGAATATGCAATTTTCCTCTTAAATTGACATTAATGAGTTCAGCGAGGCTTCATGTGGATGCAGGAATTCACACTATGGAGTCATTTGTGAGCTCAAACTAAGGCTGTGTCTGTGCTGCATACCATTAGTGGTGGCGTGTAGGGTTTGTGTGACTATGCAGCACAGTGGAACATAGGCTGTGTCCGTGCTTCGCTGTGTGGCTACACATGTCAGTGACAGACTCTGTCAGAGAGGGGATGCAGTCGGAAAAAGGCTCCAGGAGCTTCCCAGTGCCTGAGTCTTGCACTGTGGCAAGAAAAGGGTCTGGCAGTGGGAAAAGGCTGAGCCTTTCTCCTTTGCCTCCCACTGCCAGACCTTTTCCCCTCTGCCAGAGTCTTTTGCGGCACTGGGGGGAGGGGGGAAGTCCAGCTCTGGGGAGCCCCCAGAGCCCATCTGCACTGCCTCCCTCCCTCATCAGAGCCTTTCCCTGCTGGGGGAGTCTTTTCCTGAGGATGAGGCAGAACAATAACATGGCGAAAAATTCAGTAGTTGTGTAGACAGGAGCAACAGCTGGGGTAAATAGAGAACATGTAAGAGATATGTATTCCTGTTAGAGATGTCAAATCCCATTTCATTAGTTAAATTTAACCGGTTAACTGGTTAAATATGGAGGGTGGGCAGGAGTGGCCTCTCCGCTGCCGATGACAGCTGCTCTGGCTGAGCTGGAGTGCCCCTGTCTGCAGCGTGCCATGACTGGGCCTACTATCGACAAGGGCTGCTCTAACCAGGCTGGAGCATCCCTAACCATAGGGTGTACCGGGCCTACTGCATACAAGGGCTGCTCCAGCCAGATTGGAGTGCCCCTGCCTGCGGTGGGCCCCATGGGGCTGGAGCAGGCCTTCCTAATATTGGGTGGGGGAGGAGGGCTGTTCCAGCCATTAATTCCCATGAATACCCATGCCCTTTGGGTCTATCTCTAAATTGTTGATTGGCAGTCCAGAGCATTCCTTTAGGAAGCTATGTTTTCTTTTATTATGTACCAGAAATATTTTCCTGCAAATTAATAACATTTTTCAAATATAGTTTAGCATACCACAGTAGCTGGAACCCCACTAAAGTTAACATTAGGTTCTGTTTACCTAAAACACGAATCAAAGTACCTGTATTTCTGAAATTGCATTTACAGTTGAAGAGACGTGGTGGTAACAATAGATATTGTTTCTCTCCTCCCAAAAGGCAAAAAAGGTTTTTTTTCTGCAATGCATAAAAATTCCCTGTGTCTTTTATTGTAATGTATTAAAGTATGTTGAGCACACAGATACATTTAATATGTAGTGAACTATCAACTGCCTTTTAGAAGATATCTTGTGGTTTAAGTAGATTTTACAGATATATCATGCTGGAGAAAGTAATACCAAAAAGAAAGGACATGGTCCCAGAGAGGCAGTAATCAATCAGAATATGTTGGTGGAAGGATATGAGCAGAAGGAATAATTCATCAGTGATAAATTTGTTTGGATTATTCCATTGTTTCAGGAAAAAAGTATTAGTTGGCATTCTGCTTGGTCTTTCTTCATTCAGAAATTGCTCTCTTTATATGTATTTTTCCTTTCCCCCAGATGTTTACATTAAATACAAAGACTTGTAAACCCTGGTTGATGTTGTATATTTAAAAAACACCAGAAATAATAAATTAAAGCTGTTTATTTTAAAGCAGAGGAAATAGCATTGCCCAGTAACTATGCTAATAAGGAGAATGTATACATATTGGCTCTACTTGCTCACATATTTCTTTTTTTTTTTTTACCCTTCTTTCTAAATTCAGCAGTTAGAAGGGGAATTTGTTTTGAATCTACTCCAGAGCTACTGTGAAGTGGGTTTGTGTGTTGTTAACTTCAAATGGTTTTTAAGTTTGCTGATAAATTTGTCCTTCCGTGATGAGATTTTCTTTTGTTAGTTAATGCTGACTTGGCTGCATTTGGAGTGTGTTTGCTATCACTGTTTATGGGTAGTATAGTTACAGCTACCATAAATACAGAAAACATAGAGGAGGAGGAGGAAGTGGATTAACAATTTATTTTCATGTGTTTAGGATTACCACATAATTCACAAATGGCAGTGGAAAGTGGAGTTTAATGGTCATCCTTAAATTAAAAAAAAAAGTAAAATTGTGTACTCAGACTTCCTCCATTTTTATGCTTATATTAACATTACATTTGGTTTAGAATAATGTTCAAATAATGTCTTATCATGCAGATTTTATTAATAGGAAGGGGACCAAAAGATATGTATATATTTCCCTTTCATAACTGAGAGTATTTTGGCAGGAGTGATTGCAAGCACGCTAACCCTGGGCCAGAAGCCATGGCAAAATTCCCATAAAAGCAAGACTTCACCATGCAGAGAATGCTCAAAGGGCAAGATAGTGACCTCCTTATGTGCACTGGTGAGCAGCTACTCATTTGAGTGGCTCCTCACTAGTCAATAGGACTACTCGTGTGAGTAACTACTAAAGCATGTGTAAAGGAGTCAGAAATTGGGTGAAGGGCAGGAAATAGCACGGAGGCTGTTAACTGAGAAATTGCACTGACCCTATAAGCTAAATCCGTCTTATAAGGAAGAAAGAAGCTGGAGTGGCCCTGTCTGCCTCATTGGGAGGGAGCAGGAAATCAGGGGCCATTTAGTAGTTTCAGCTGTTGCTCTCCCTGTCTCTACTACTGTCTCTAGAGTCTGCCATTTGGAGTGTGGGGGTATTAATGAGAAACACCACCCTAGACAAGGAGATATTCGATAGAGGCCGGCTCACAGTGCACATAGTCTTCATGTCTCTTGAGGGCCTGCATGCTCCTTCTCTCCCTCTAAGAAGGAAGAAGTGGGGAAGCACACATTGAATAAAATACTTTAATATATTTCCCCCTAAGAATTGGACGATGACAAGAAGCTTGTGCTTGAGTGTGTCTAGTGGAGAGGAAAAGGGGTGAGGGTAGAAAGGGATGGGAGCATTCTGGTTGTGCCACTCAGGCGCTGTGTAAACTTTGGGGATGTCACCAAACAATTTCTCTCCCTTTATGTAGGGATGTTATCACATATGTAGGCCAAACTCAGACTGCATCCTTCTCATTTTTGTATACTTATATTTAGGGATGTTAAAACAGTTAACTAGTTAAACAATGGGGCTTAACCTAGGGCCCTCCGTGACAATGAGGTCCCGCCGCAGCTGTCAGGTCCCACCATTTACCTCACCAGCTCTTCTGTGGCCAGGGCTGCTCTGGCCTGGCTCAGGTGGCTGCCGGCACCACCAGAATTAACTTGCAAGGGCTGGTTAACCAGTAAGCATGCATCTAAGCCTCATTTGCCCATATGCTTACTAGTTAACCATTTCACATCCCTACTTATATTGATGTTTAACATACGCAGTCTAGTTGTTCAATACCATAACAGTTTATTCAGTCCCATTTTGACCAGTATGATTGTATTAGTAAATACGATGAAGGAAATAAACCCAAATACGATGAAAGAAATAAACCCAAATGTTTCCAGATATTAGCTGGCCTGACCTCAAAAGATCAAGAGGAAAGGATGAGCTTTGCAGCATGCCTGGAAAGTTATCAAAATGGGGTACATTGGACTAATGCCATTACTTGCTAGTTGGGCATGTGGAGCTGTGGCAGGACAATGCCGTGTCAATTTGTCTGCCATTCTGTGTTGCAGAACATGAGATGTGTAAACAAGATACGAAACGTGTAAGAATAAAAGGAAGTACTGTAGATGGAGTTAGACCTGTAACATGTGTTGTAAGCACTCCTGTGGCATGCTTGCCTCTCTCAAAGCCCAGTGGTCACTGAAGCAATGCTTAGCGTTAAGCACATGAATAAATAAAAACAAGAACGGCCATACCGGGTCAGACCAAAGGTCCATCTAACCCAGTATTCTGTCTTCGGACAGTGGCCAATGCCAGATGCCCCAGCGGGACATCTGAACAGAACAGGTAATCATCAAGGGATACCCCTCCTATCATCCATTTCCAGCCCCTGACAAACAGAGGCTAGGGACACTATTCCTATCCATTCTGGCTAATAAGTATGGATTGACCTACCCTCCATGAATTCATCTAGTTCTTTTTTCACAATGTCCTCTGGCAAGGAGTTCTACAGGTTGACTGTGTGCTGCATGAAGAAAAACATCCCTTTTTTGTTTTAAACCTACTACCTATTCATTTCGTTTGCTGACCCCTAGTTCTTATATTATGGAAATAAGTAAATAACTTTTCTTTCTTAACTTTATCCATACTTGTCATGATTTTATAGACTTCTATCATATCCCCCCTTAGTTTCCTCTTTTCTAAGATGAAAAGTCCCAGTCTTTCTAATGTCTTTTCATACAGCACCTATTTCAAACCTCTAATCATTTTTGTTGCCCCTTTCTGAACCTTTTCCAATGCCAGTGTATCTTTTTTGAGATGAGACAACCACATCTGTGTTCAGTATTCAAGATATGGGCATACCAAAGACTTATATAGAGGCAATAAGATATTCTCTGTCTTATTCTCTATCCCTTTTTAAATGATTCCTAACATTCTATTTGCTTTTTTGACTGCTGCTGCACATTGAGTGGATGTTTTCAGAGAACTATCCATAATGACTCCAAGAGCTCTCTCTTGAGTGGCTATAACTAAATTAGTCCCCATCGTTTTGTATGTATAGTTGGGATTATGTTTTCCAATGTGCATTACTTTACATTTATCAACATTAAATTTCATTTGCCATTTTGTTGCCCAATCACTCCAGAAATAAAGACTCATCAACTGCTGCTCTATTTATTTAGTGCTTCCCATTCCCTACCTTTCTTCTTCCTCATATACTGCGTATGTTTTTGGGATGTAAAATCCCGTTTAATCAGTTAACTGGTTAACCGTTATGTTTAACTGGTTAACAATTATGTTTAACCGATTAGCCACTTAACTGGGATCCTGTGGTATGGTGCAATGGGCCCGGTTGGGCTGGAGTGGCCCCCTGTGGCAAAGTTCAGCCCACTGGGCTGCAGGCTGCTCTGGCGGGGCCAAGCCTACCACATTGCACCGCGGGCAGAGAACTGCTCTGCTGGTTAACTGGTTACCAGTGAGCATGACCCAGTAAGGGTGATACTTTCTGATTAATCCGTTAACTAGTCAACTGATTACATCCTAATACATTTCCACTCTCTTAGCTTTAGAATAAAACTAGCATATCTGTCAATGCTAGTGAAACTTTTATATCCTATTATATATCAAAATTACTGTTTATTTTATTAACTTGTTTCAATATTTCAATTTGAGTTCTTTGATATATTCTTTTATACTGAAAAACTGATTAAAATAAATTATTTTATAAATCATTCTGTGATTGTGACTGAAAAGTTTTACTTTAGACATTATAATAATTACTGATTATAAAACTTTGTTAATCAGGAAACAATTTCTTTTACAAATCGGATTTTACTCTATTTTGATTTAAAAAAGTAGATTCAAAATGGCTGTTTAAACAACTGGCTACTGTATATTTACAGAGGAGGACACTGGATGAACTATTCCCTTGCTAGAAAAGGCTCAGGGTAAATTTTGTGTTGAAAACTAGTTCAGTGGTAAAACTGGGAACCACTTTCCAACAAGTGTTCTACTTTAGTTTAAAGCAATGATTTAAAGGGACCTTTTGGGGGGAAATGTAATTATGATGTAGCCCAAAGATAACAGGATGTTTACAAAGAAAAAATATTGAAACACCACCTAAAATATTCAATATATTCAGAACACTTCTGTTCCGTGGAGTAGCAAAAACATGTTAAAATTCCATCTGTTTTTCTTATTTACTTTTTTCTAACAACATTAAACAGGTTGGTTCTGCAATTTTATTTTATTTTTAAAATTCCCTGTTTTGTGGTTGCAAAGACTTGTTAAGCTAGCCATACGCTCTCTCACACAACACACACACACTGACGGTAACATTGAACTTTGTCGTTGAACTGCCAGGCTAGCAAAAAGTGTGGCTTTTGGGTGAAATATAGATGTTTGAGTTCTAAAATATGGACTGTGACAACATTGTTGCTTCATTGATTGTGATGCCACATCTTAACCTGACCTTAAATCTCCACCTGCACAATAAAATGAGAGTCTTCAGTTCTATTCCATTTTATGCAAACCACCTGCAGCAAATTGCCAATATGCCTTACAGTTAGCAGAAGTTGGAGCTTTTTTGTTCTCGTGTGAATCTAAATATGCAAATTATCTATAATCTTATTACTTGTCCTACAACAAAAGAGCAACCATCCTAAGCTCTGGGCACCCTTAACAATCTCCTAAACAAACAATCCAAAAACTCCAACAGAGACTCTTAAAACTAAGAGACTCCCTCAATTATTCTCTACACACAATTCAGAAATTTAAATAATAGAACAAAAATAAAATATCTCAATGTATAAATCCCCACCAGAGTCCCTCTCCCAAGACCCCCAGCCTCATCAATTTTCTCAAAGGTCAAGGAGAAAAGATGGACCTTACATCATATTCTGGCAGTAACTACAGTAGACTTCCGATAATCCGGAACCTATGGGACCTAGGTGGTGCCGGATTATCAGATATGCCGGACTATCAGGAGGTACTATAAGATGGTTATATATATACTGTATACATTATATACTGTATATAAAGTGTTCTTAACCCTTTTTATTGTACATACTGTATACAGTATACTGTAATGTTTTAGTTTTTTAAAGCCTTTTACCCTTTTGCTCAGTTCAGCTGCTGCTGTTACCTTGTGACTCATTTTTGGCCGAAGCTCACTCACTAGGCTCTTGCCATTTTGATGCTGGACTATCAGGAGTGCTGGACTATTGGATGCCGGACTATTGGAGTTTTACTGTATCAAGTCATTGGAGTGAGTGGCAGAATTCTGATGTTGCAGGGTCTTAACAGAGCATACCCTGGAAGCAACCCCCTCTCTCTTATACCAATGACCAGCGGCGGATATAGGGCAGGGTGAGCGGGGCGGCTGCCCCGGGCCCTGCACTTCAATAGGCCCCGCGCCAGCTCCGCTTGCCCTGCCGTATATCTGCCACTGCTACCCTTACCTGCTGGAGCCGCCTCTGCCGCTGCCCTTCGCTGCGTGTCCGCGAGCGGCTCTGCTAGCCCGTGGCATACGCGCGGCGGCGGCTCGTTGCCATGGAGGTGAAGGGCGAGGCCTGGCCATGGCGCCCGGGTATCCCGCTGCTCTGCCCGCCTGCCCCGCCCAGAGAGAGGCTGGGGATGGCGCGGTCTCTCCCCCCGGGGGGAGCCCAGACCCCTTTCCCACCACGCCCGGGGGCAGAGCGACCCACCCGCCAGGGAGACCCCCGTCTCCTCTTGCCAGTCCCCACCTCCCCCCACTCGTGGGCGCAGCACAACCCAGCTCCACAGACAGCGACCCTCCCACCCACACACACGTCCCTGGGAGCAGGGGGAGTTGCCAGCTGCCCCCACCCAGTCAGGAGCTGTTCGAGAGGCTGAAATAGTCATTTGGGCCTGTCTGATGAGTCAGACACCCTTGCCCGCTGGTCCTCCCTATGGCCCATCTTGCGCCATCCTCCACGTAGCCACCCTGCCTGTCCCCCAACCTGAGTGCCCACACGCTACCTGCCCCTCTAGGTCCCAACACTCCCACACTGCCTGCCTCCTAACCCCAGCACCCACATGCCGCCTGTCCCCCCAAGTCCCAACACCCATATGCTGCCTGCCCTCCAAATCCCAGCACCCACACACTGCCTGTCTCCCCCCAAATCCCAACACCTAATGCTTCCTGGCCCCCCAAGTCCCTACAGCCACATGCTGCCTCCCCAACAGCCACATGCTGCCTCCCCAACACCCAACGCTGCCTGCCCCCAAGCCCCAACACCCACACGCCCTCCCCAAGTCTCAACACCCACACTCCACCTGGCCCCCGCAAGTCCCAATGCTGCCTGGCTGCCGAACACCCAATGCTGCCTGGCAAATACCAGCCATGGGCAGCCAAAGAGAATCTACTGTGAGCCAGGAGCGTTTTGTAGGTGTTTCGATTATATCGATTGAAAACGAGCTGTGTAAAGAAATGGACTTTACTGACATAATTGAAGAATGTGCTGCCAAAAGAGCTATACAGCTATAATAGACTTAAATACAAATGAAAATTTTTAATTATTAATGCAGAATTTTGGTTAAGAATGAATTACAATATAATTAAAATAAAAATTATCCAACCAAATTAAGTTTCTATCAAATTTACCCAATTCGCATGTAATATGAAAAATAGCCTTCAATTTGCGCATTTGATGCCTTTTTTCTATTTTCTCTCCAAGGGGGGCCCCGCGAAATTGTGCTGCCCTGGGCCCCGCAAAACTGTCATCCGCCCCTGCCAATGACAATCCAGTTGAGATTTTCTTAGGTGACCACAGCTGTGGGTAGTACGTGAGAGAAGGGGGTGGAACTGCCAGGGCCTGAGCCAAAGCTTACTAAAGTCAATGGGAGTCTTTTTATTGACATTAACAGATATTAGATCACACTTTTAGATGGAAGATCTCGGGCGATTTAGCTGACATTTGCATGAGCTTGGATGGCTGCTCTAAACACACACAGACATATGCACGCACTATTAAAGCTTAGAACACTTAGTTAAATTTCCATTCCTCTCTT
This sequence comes from Rafetus swinhoei, assembly GCA_019425775.1. Lineage (NCBI taxonomy): Eukaryota > Metazoa > Chordata > Testudines > Trionychidae > Rafetus > Rafetus swinhoei. The sequence goes on from CM033424.1 coordinate 164,573,455, forward strand.
GCAAACACTGGTATTACCATATACAACAGTAATACAATTTTCAACACCATGTTTGCATCCTGGAAATAGAAAGTAGGAGCGTAAATTAACATACAAGAACAAATACACTGAACAATAAACCTTATTGAATGAATTGTCCTATTTAAAGGTTCTGTAGCATATATGGAATGGGAAAACCTAGACCTCAGAACATCTGATGAACTTTCAATCAGGGGACTGTAAACAATTACCAATTTCTGAAGTATTTCTTTTCTTAGGAGAATATGTTCCTCACTGTTCATTCACATGTACATTTGCCCTTCAAATGTAGCCTCTCAAGCCTGAATTCTTCCCATGATGCTGCTTTATTCCTGCCCATGTTTCTCCCAATCAACACCAGCACTGAGGAAGAGAGGAAGGCAGGATAACAAGAGGAAAAAGAAAAATGAACTAATGCAAAGATTTGTGAAAGGTTTTATTTTAAACGTGTAAAAAAAATTTCAATTTTGATAATGTTTCTTTTGTTAAACATTTCAAAGAATCTTGCCCTTATTTCTTACTTGGAGCCCTCAGTTCTGCCTGTTTTCTTCTGAGTATGATACTGTTCTATCTATTTTCTGGTACCATTTCCATAGGATAAGAGCACCTCTGAATTGTTAAAGTACTTATCCGCACAACATTCCTGTGAGGCAGGGGAGTACAATTATTCTGATTCTACAGATGGGGAACTGAGGCACAGACTTGGCCAAGGTCACACAGAAAGTTTGTGACAAAGCAGGGACTTGATTCCCAGTCGCCTAAGACTGAGGCTAGCGTGCTAACCTCTAGACCGCCCTTCTCTCTAATCAGAGAGACACTGATATGATCCCTCCGTTTCTGCAAATCCCATGGATTGACTGTTCTCATACTTCCTGGGATTTGTAAAGATAAGCTTTTCTGCCCACCCGCTTACCGATAATGTGTACACAGTTTCTACATCTACACTACACTGCACTACCCATCAAATCAATCGCAGAATGCTCTGCAGTCAATCCCTGTACTCTACTCCCAACCAGAAGAGTAAGGTAAGTCGATGGGAGAGTTTCTCCCTCCCCCATGGTGTAGACCCGGTGGTAACTCAACCTAAGGTATGTCGACTCCAGCTGGAATTGTGTACTTTAGGTCAACTTTCTGCGGTAGGGTAGACATAGGCTTAGGGTAGGATTTTCAAAAGCACTCAGTGTTGGCTTAACTCTGCTTCCACCTATATTAAAGGGAATGTTAAACCCGAAATAGCAACACAGTTCAGATGTACCCTTCCTCTCTAAATAGACAAAACAAATGATGACAGTGGAAACAGACAGAGAAAGATGAAGTGACTTTCCTAAGGGCTCATAGCTGGTCAGTGGCAGAGGCATAGCTGCCTGGCTGTCCACTGTTCCAATAATCTGAGAATGCTGAAAAGCCATAAAACTTTCCCTGTTATCAGAGCAGAGTTTCAAGGTTCATCCTTGCCAAGATTTGACTAGATATAAAGCAATGCCAGCTAGCAGTATCAAGAGAAACCGCATGTGGTATTGCACTCTGCAGAAGCATCCTGGGTCATATTTGAAGAGACCTGGCTACCATTGCTTGCAATGTTGCACATACTGTTGTTCCGCTGAAGCCATTGCAGAAGGGGAGATGGAATGGTGCTATAGAACTGTCGGCTGACAAACTTTTCAGGGCTAAGCTCAGAGAGCGGGAAAGCAGATGTAACAGATATGAAAGAAATTAAAAAAAATAGATTTACCAAAGTTAGTTTTACTTTGTTGTTGAACGTGCGCACACACACACACACTTGTTAGCGTCTAAGGTGCTTGCGCGCGCACACACACACACTTGTTAGCATCTAAGGTGTTACAGGTCTACTCGTTTTTTTAAAGTTACAGACTAACATGGTCACCCCTCTGAGATCCATCTGTTAGACATCCAAGCACTCTCCTTTGGGCTAGACCAGCTTTCATTTTCCCTTGCAGGTTAACAATAGGTGCACTCCAGTCCCTGAGCCCTTTCATGTGTAAACTACTTTCCACTGTGATAACCAGAGACACAAGTGAATAAAAATCTTCTGTCTATGACAGGAAACCCAGATGTCAGCTAATGCCTTGAACCAGATTTTAAATAAAACATATTGTGATCACACGTCCACAACTATTTACACATAGAATCTGTGTATCCATTTCACAATGATATTGATGACCAATGTGACCTTGCCTTTTATTTAAGACCTCACATGACATTCTTTTGTGAACCAAGTTATCCATACCAGAAGCAAGGTATTTTTGTAACTCCCATTCCAACTGGTGTTAAATGGTTCCTGGGTCCCAGCCATATCAACAAGCAGTTTTGCATGTTCAGTAGTGTCTGTGTGTCTCACAGAATGCCTCAGTTGGACAGTTGTATGCTCTGTAAGATCTCACATCTGCCCCCAAGGAAAACCTGAGCTACAAGAATACTTCATAAGAAGCAACATAAAGTCAGTGTCCTTGAAAAAGACTTGCTAAATAAATGTTCACTTCAATTAAAGCTGTAAGGGGAGTTCACGCTGGCATCCAAGAGAGAATTACAAGCACTCTTTATACTACTTTAATGGGTCTCATAGCAGGAATTATGGCCAATACTGTGAGAAATTCTGACCACGTGCAACTTCCATTTACTACTATAAGAGCTGCAGGTGCATATAACTTTCAGGATTGTGATTGGTGTCAATCTCTTTTTAAGCTTCAGCACTACCTCTCCCTATTGGAATGTGACCCTGCTTTGTAAGCATTAGATTTACCTCTTGAACTAAACAAGAATGTATAATATTTGTCTTCAGCAGGCGCAACAGCAGCAGCGCTGACTCCTATTCCATGCTTATAACCATTAAAGCAAGACCAATTGCAAGCTGCTTCTAAAATATTAAGTTTGAGCAGTCTTGTTTCCATCAACTTCAGTAAATCATGGAAGCAATGTTCTAGCAATCTCTGGGCTGGTGATGCAGCACTTTTCCAGCCTAGTAATTATCTGCACTTCCCTGTGGAAACCCTGGGATTGCTTTTGCAGCACCTGTTTAAAAATGAGTCTTTTTCTGCTTTTTTGGCAGTGTGTTTATAACATGGGATTTGACTACGATAACTGAAAGCTAATGTTTCAGACACGAAGGAGCAGGGGGCAGAGCATTCTTGACAGCAGGTCAATCGTCCCTTCTGAAATTAGGCCAGGGAAGGAATCAGTTCTTGCCATCTTCATGCTGTAACAAACCCTATTCTCCAGAGAACTGAAGCAGTAGACAGCCCTGAATGGTGCGCCTTAATAATAAGCTATGGCTGAAGCTATAGCAGGATGGACACCCTCAGATGGGGTGTGTGAGTTCACAAAGAGCTGGGTGGAGAATGAAACTGACTGGCTTTTAAACTATGCCCAGTGCTTGGATACCAAAGTGAACAGGGGCTTTATTAATACTTAACTTCTGTACTAGCGCAAGCAGAAATGAACTGGCCACCTCAGCCTGTTTCAGCCTAATGGTGTTACTGCCAGATAAAATGCCTTCACTTCTTGAACTAAAGAGTATGCTAGCATCTTAAAAGTTTTAAGACTAGTTAGTTCATATCTCCACTCTATTTTAGATGCACCCCCAATACTGATGGTCTCCGAGGTCCAAGTTTCTTCTTTTCTCATGATGACACAGTTAATTTAAAATTTTAGAAAACTATCCCTTGTGTACTAGTTGACCTGTTTAACTTTTAAAATAATTTTCACCCTCAGATGTTTTCTCTTTTTTCCTGTCTCATCTTATATACTAAAATTCTTCTTTATGTATTAAAGAGCAAAATTCATTTTCAGAGTTGCATATTTTCATTTAGTTACACCTAACCCTAACCCTAAGCCATTCCTCAGGCCAATTACTTGTTTTTCAGCTGTATTCACCTTCCCCTTAGTATCTAATAAAAGAACAAAAAAGAGGAAAATTGATGAAATTGGAGCAGACTAGGTAATAAGGCCCTGATTCAAAAAGGTATGTACTTTAAGTACTGGTTTGCAATTAGGCACTTGTGGGACAGTTGAACTCAGTGTGGGGCTGTTCACATGCCTAAAGTTAAGCGTGTGCTTATGTACCCTCTTGAATTAACACCTAAATAAATGCACAACCCTACTCTGCTTTTGTTCTGTATGGGATATTCTGGCTGCTCTATTTCTAAACTAGATAATATGGTAGTTAAGATCTGGGGTTTTTTAGATGTCTGGGTTTAAGTTGAGGTCTATTTGAACACATGAAGAAAAGCTTTTAAAATATTGTCTTGTCCTTTACTGAGCTCCCTTTTTCTTTTCCATTGTTCTACTTGTTTATGCTGACTCTGTGGGTATGGTTCTTTTGCTCTGGTGATTTCAATGATCATTGCAAGAGTTGTATTTAGTGCCTTGAAACTGCACTTGCAAGAGTCTCAATAATTTTTGCTGCACTTACGTTTTAATGCTATGCATGGCAGAGTAGTCCCAAGATGGTGTGGTCAGAAGTAGAAAGTGGCTTATTGTAGGTGAGGCGAATAATGGAGAGGGACACAAAGGGGGCCAAGTGACATCCCCACATGACTCCTCCCTGCCCCACTCCACATCGTGGCCCCTACACGTTCTCCATCCTGTCCTTTACCCATCCCATGCAGGGGAGCCAACACACTTGCTGGGCACCTGGACAAGGTAGGGAGAGCGACTCCGTGCTCCCAGAAGGGGTGGGTCCTTGGGCGGAAGGGTGGGGCTCGGGCAGCCAGCCCTCAGTGCCACCCAGACGGTGCCATACCCCCTCCCGCTGTCAGCCTTTGGTGCCACCCTGGGCTCTGGCTGCCACTGCTTCTGCAGTAACAGTGGCTGGGAACTCTGGGCCCTTTTGAATCACTGGGTTCTGGAGCAGTTGCCTTACCCTCCCTACCCCAGTTGGTGGGCCTGATCCTACGTTACTAGGGATCTCCGTCCCACTGTGGTGCACAGTGTCCCAGGCAGTGTGGCTGGAGGCTACCTGGGAGAGAATAGCCACCCCACTCCCTTCCCTCCCCATCCCGCATTACTGCGTACGGAGGGTATTTCTGTCCCACTGCACTGCATGGGGCATCATCCCCTTCCAAGCAGCATGGTCAGAGGCTCCCTGGGAGAATGGAGCAACCAGGCAGTGTGCTGAAAGAGGAGAGGCTCTGGCCCTGCCTCTTCCCTTCTGGTTCTGGCTCCATTGGCTGCTGGCCCCTTGCCACCCTGATGGTGTTTGGGGAGGTTCATGTGACCCTTTGGGCCCCTCCCACTCATCACCGTCCATAACTATGAGAAAAAGACGAGACCAACAAATTTGGCTACTGGTACTAAAGTTTAGCATTCTGGGCATGGCAAAGCCACCCCGTGGGGGAGGGAAATTGGGAAGCTGTTCAAATTTTTGGAAATAATCCACCTAAACCAGGGGTGGGGAAACTTTTTTGGGTCGGGGGCCATTGACCCACAGAAAAATCAGTTGGGGGCTGTACACCACACAAGTGAGAAGTAAAACCAAAAAGAAACTCCTCACTGGTGTGGCCCCCAACTGAGAAGGAGAAAGACGCTCCCACATTTCCCTCCCACACTACAGCCTATGGGAGGCCCATGGTAGTAGATTTTGTGTGCTCCAAGTGCATGGTGGGGCAGTCGGGGGCTGGAGCACCAGAATGGATTCCCCAATGCTGGGGGGCCTAAGCCTTGGGGGCTGGATCTAGGCAAGCCAGGGGCCGTATCCAGCCCACAGGCCTCATGTTTCTCACCCCGACGTAAATCTAACTCTATGATCACTTGTCTTTTACAGGCAATGTAATTTCAGTGCCTTTGTGAGTTAAATAAACTGACTCAATGCTAGGTTAATATAAATTTCCCATTTAATTATCTATCTATATATTTTAGAAATGTGCATCTATCTGTCTATGAATCTGTTCAAAAGCTCCTCCTAAGTGATAAGAGCGATGACCAAAAAATTTGGTATGCAACTTCCTCTTCTCTTAACTTAAAGAAAGATAAGGGTGTGGATGTGCCAGGAAAATGGGAAGTGCCAGGAATGGGACTGTTTTCCATAACATGGAAAGGGAGGGGATGTTTGGAGGGATGCTATACTTATAGTCACCACAGGGGGCAGCAAGCCCACAGAGGAGAGCTATACTGAAGAGTGACCACTGGGGGCAGCTGTACCACCAGGAGAGTGGCCAGGAGGGCTGGGGCTTGCCATCTTGTCTGCCACCCTTCTGGGTAAGTGGGCCCTGCCTGCCTGGGAGACAGTCCCCCCCTCCCCAGCCTCCTCCACCCTGATAGGGGACAGGGAGAAGGAGGGAGCCCCTGCTGGACCCCTTTGCCCTAGGAGAGGCCACAGGGAGGGTTGGAGCTTCCACTGGACGTCCCCCCCCTCCCGAAGGGCCATGGGAGAGGGAGCCCCCTCCAGTTCCCCTCCCATTCTGGGAAGGGGCAGGGGGGAAGGAGGTGTTCCCACCCCCCCGGCCCTGGCTGGGAGTGGGGGGGAGGAAAAAAGCCCCTGCCCACTCCCGGGGACAAACTTGTAGGCACAGTGTGTGGTCCCTGCTGCTGTGGGCTGCCTCGGGGGGAAGCCAGTGGCCACCCCCACTCCCTGCCCTCAGCCCGCTCCTTCTCCTGGCTCCCTGCCCTCAGCCCCTCTACACCCCTTGCCCTGACTCCTACATCCCACCCCCTGTCCCAAACCCTCCTCAACCCCCAACTCCTTCACCCAGCACACCTCCAACCTCCTACCCTGAGCCCTCCACAGCCTCAAGGCTATGCCCTGAGTCCTACACCCCCCCACACACCACTAGCCCCCTGCCTTGACAAACTTGGGTAATGCCAGGTCAGTATTCTTGTTTGATTATATTGGATAGATAGTCAATTTTATCAAGGCAGAGGCTTTATTTATTTTTTCCCCTCAGAGTTCAGAATTTCACAAAGGCAATGAGAACTTGGAAAAGACACATTTGGCTTTTTTAACAGTCCCACCCCTACCTCTCATATGTTTCTTACTAAACCAATTTGTATAAACCTTGATTGGAACTTTAATATGTACAGCTTTAGGTTCAAAAGAACCACTGCTAGAAAAGCTTTGATAGCTTTTTCAGAAGTACATTGTCCTAACGCTTCCCATTGAAGGCAATGAACAATTCCATCCAAAGGTGTTTTATTTGGACAATAGATGGCTTTTTATTGTCACTAAATAGCGTGGTTGCAGTCTAAATGCATGCCAGGCAACAGACACCGATAAAGGCGTGAACACTCTGCATATCAATAGAAAATCCCCTCAGATAAAAAATAAATGCTGTTTATAGCTGCTTCTAATTTGAAAACAAAACAATGAGAGATTTTTCCATACTTAAGTATTTATGTATCAGATGTCTACTAGCAAGCTGCTCTCCTTTGATCTTGTTTGCAAACAAAATATCACTTAACGCGTGACTGTGCCCAGTGACCAGCTGTTGGGAGTTTCCATGTCATCATTCTTGGAAGCTGTTACCTGACTATCTATAATACTTATCTTTGCTGCTCCTCCTCTGCATTTTTCAGTTGTCCTCATCCTTGTTTGTTTTTATGCTGACCCCCTGTGGCTCAGTACTTCCAGAGCTGCCATACAGCTGCCTTACACTGACACCTGCTGCAAGGGACAGGACTGGAATAAACATGTTACCTCTTAGCTTTGGTGTGTGATTTTCTGCACCTGTATCACCTGCCGGCAGCTTCTTCTAAGCATATTTAAATTTCCTATCTTCTTCCAGTGTCCTATTTATCACTAGGCAAGAAATGGCCTTGATGCCAGCAGTTCTGATCCATATAGTGCTTATGTTGGGCCTGATTCCCATTTACACTAAGGCCACTTTACACTGCTCTAGTCATTTAAAGAAAACGGAACATGGATGCAAAAATAATTTAACCTCCTCCCCTTTTTTAGGCCCTCTTACTTTGTCAGAGTGGTGTAAACTGGCCTTAACAGGAATGAGAATCAGGCCCAATGTGATTATTGTGTTAGCTTCAGAGATTATGGTGAGGTGATGTAAGTTACCCATTGGCAAAGGGATGCAAGAGAATGTGTGTAAGTGTAGCTCGCCTGTTATGGCTCTGGAAGAGGGAAGTGTAGCCAAAAAAGTGATCAGGTGGAGGGTGTAAGAACATGATAGCTCACCCCTTAGTTCAGTGCCATCCAGCACCATGGAATGCGACTCCAATTCAGCAAGTTCCTTAAGCATGTCCCTATGTTAAAACCTACCACGTTCAGGAGAAGCTGCCGGCAGGTGATGCAGGTGCAGAAAATCACACACCAAAGCTAAGAGGCAACATGTTTATTTCAGCCCTGTCCCTAGCAGCAGGTGTCAGTGTAAGGCAGCTGTATGGCAACTCTGGGAGTACTGAGAAACAGGAGGCGAGCATAAAAACAAACAAGGATGAGGACAACTGAAAAATGGCAACAAGTACCATTGAGTTCAAGGGAGTACTCAGGCTACAGATTGTATGCACCCTGGGGACCTGTCCAGTTCCGGATGAGGAATTTTGCTGGACCAGGGGAGGTCATTTCTGGCCCCCCTGCCACCAGTCCCTGCAGCCCAACTGGCTCCCTATCCCCACTACTGGCCCCTCCTGCCCCACCCCGCTACCCTGCCTCTGGCCTCCACTGCCCTGTTGACCTCCTCTACCCTGCTGGGCAGCCCCGCCGCCATGCACCAGGCTCCTGCTGCTGTGCCGGGCAGCTCCACTCTGTCGGTAGAGACGAAGGATGTTGCTGGACCAGAGTCTTGGGTTAGAGAGTTTCAGACTGTACAAGTTAGGGTTGTGCTTAAATATCTGTGTTATTTACCAAGTGTTTGATTCTCTCAGGTCCCACTTCTTGCCTACACGTAGTGATCTGGCTGCAGCTGTCCTATGACTGGCTGCTTGGTCCCAGCAGAGCTGAAGGAGGGCTGTGGTGCTTACTCTTTGCTTCTGTCTCCCGGCTCCGCTTGGATGATCTCCCTTTATCCCATATACCTTGGAGTGAGGTGCAGCTGGTATAGGAGGCAGCTTCATCACCTCCACCAGCTTTACAGGCATAGGGATTCTCCCTACATAGAGGGATTTCTCCAAGGGGAATCCTTACCCAGTTTAATTTCCCTTTGCATTGTAATAAATGATGCAAAATGAACTTAGTGAATAGTGTTAATGTCCCATGTCACTCATGTACTCAAGCTCCCTACTGTCATGTAATCAGTCCTGCCTTCCTTGTCATCTCTGCTACATATAGAGGATTTCAGCTTCCAGAGATGGCACCTTTTACCTGCATTAAATTCTCTGTAATATTTACGAAAAATAATAATCCGGACTCAAGCCCATTGACAGGGTAAGGCAAAGAGGGCAACTGCCCCAGAGCCTGGCAATTCAAAAGGTGGCAGCAGTAGCCGGAGCTATTACCTTCTTACTTGGTCACTTCTTTCGCTGCACGTCCCTCTTCACTGCTGAAGGGCTGGCAGGAGAACTCTAGCTCCAGCCCCATCTCTTCCGCCCGAGGCTCCGCCCCTTTCAGGAGCACAGAGCCACCTCCCCTTGCCCAGGGGCCTGGCAGTCCTGCCAGACGCCCTGTCTGGAGTGTTATCCCATACATTTGAGGGGCATTTAATTTCACTCCGAAAGGTCTTATTAAGATGGGTGCGTGAGAGTTCAGCAGCACAAGTGATGTGAAGTGTATCACAGCCTCACCTCCCCACTTCATCCATCCTCTGAATGCTGCCAATGTGCCTCCGCTACTTCTCTGCTCCTGCCATAATTGAGTTTGCACCTTATTCTTATCCTTGCCCTACTACACCAATCCTTGCCGTAACTGAAACATGAGGCCACTGGCCACCTCCTTTTCTAGTCTCTTATCCAAACTCACTTCAACCACAGGACCTGCAAGCAATCAGCCACTTTTTAACAGTGCAGGGAAAGTTGTGGGAGTTAATATGTATTTGTTATTACAAAATACAAATGTTTGGGGCTTTCACAACGTTAGGTGGCCTTTCACAGGCACTTGCCTTAACTGCGCTTCCCTGGCAGTCAATGGTCCCGTTGATTAAACTGGGAGGAGAATTGGGCCAACACTGTGCTTTTCAAAATCTGCCCCAAGAAGCATGTAATTGTTGCTCATCGTCTCAGGTTGCAACCCTGCAAATGATAGAGTGTGACTGCAGCCTGAGCTAGCTTTAATGTGCTAGCTAGGATGCTGGAACAGCAAAGCCCCCATGCACTTCAGCACTGGAACCCTGAGGAATTATTCAGGCCTCTTGCCCACGTAGAAGTATGCACTGCCAGGGCATTACTTCTCCTCTGACTGAGCTAGCTACATTAAAGCTTAGACACATACCCTGTGTCTAAAACTCTTATTTTACAGTGCCTAGCACAATAGGATCCTAACTGAGGTTTTTGGGCTCTACTCCCATATAATTATAAATAATATTACTCAGCCATTACTCATGCAAAGTAAGTTAGTGTTGTATAAATCATATTGATTAATGCAAAAAAAGTTAGCTACGTTACTGCTGGCTAAGATTTTAAGTACATAATGAGAGAAACTTTAGTGATATCCTCTTTGATGAAAGGTTTTGTGGAATCTGTTAAAATTGATAACATACTTGGATAATAGAAAAATAACTGTTTTTTCCAGCATGAAAATAATCCCAGCCTAGGTAGACACAATGCACCATGCTAATACCATTTTACTCTACTATAAAGTGGAATCTTAATGTTGTTCATGAGATGTTATTACTGCATTATCAAAAATGAATTTCTGCATGAGCAATGTGACTGGTGTGGTTACAAATATTATTATTCAAGTTTGCAGCAGTTCTCCAGCCAAACTATAATAATCATTTCTTCTCAGCTCTGGCTTTAATTATTTTAATGGTTTTATGGTTACTTTTAACTATCTTTTGTCATGCAGCCATAATTTTTTCCTAGTTTTTTCCTCCTCCAATACAGTGATAACCATTGGTATTACATCCCGTAATTGTGGAATGTGTGATTTTTTTTTTTACACAGAGAGTAGCAAATACTGCAAATATATCACAGTGAATATAGCTGTTGTGGGCAGTAAATGTTTCTTGAAGCCTTGCCTGTTGTTTAAATAATGCATTTTGAGATGGTTGGCCTCTCTTCTAATGAGCAGAAGAAATAACAACCATTACTTTGGACTTGTCTACAGTACAGAGAAGATTGAAGCAACCGCAGTCGATCTTCCAGGGTTCAAATGAGCGGGTCTAGTGAAGACACAAGCTAATTCGAACTGAAAGAGCGCTCCCATTGGCACCAGGAATTTTGCTCCTCACAAGGAGTAAGGGAAGTCGTTGGGAGCGTGTGCACCCATCAGCCTCCTGCTGCGTGGACGGCACGAAAATGCGATTTAAGATACTTCGACTCCAGCTACAAAGTCGACTTTCCATTTAGTGTAGACCTGGCCTTTCCTACCTGTTCATCCCTCCTTTGTAGAATCACAGATTGCTGCCTCTTGGGGGAGGAGAGGGAATGGCAGGAAGACAGACAGTCACCCACCCATTCCAAAGTGAACGCTGCTTTATTCTGCTGAAAGAGGCGTTCCTCAGCTTGTGTCCTACTGCTAGTTTACAGGGAATTAATTGATCTGGTCATAGGTGCCAACTTTCTTCTTTCCACCTCTCCCCCCCCCACTTTACCCTTTCCCCCAAGACCCCTCATTCTACTTCTTCCCACTCTTCCTTTTCCAGTCCCCTTTCCACCTCTTCCCTCTAGATCTTCCCTTCTGCTGCCAAACAGCGGCTCGTTGAGTAGCTGGTGGATGAAGAGAACCCACTATTTTTTTTCTGTGAGTGCTCCAGCTGCGGAACACCCCTAGAATCAGCACCTTTGGATGTGGTGACTCCTCTTTTAGAAGAGTGTAAGGGAGTGGTGAGCTAATGGTGACTTGTTTTCCTTGTTCCATGTCAAGTGTGGGAAGGAAGGCATGGTAGAAGACAGGGGAAGAGGCTGCAAGTGTCCCCATCTTCTGAGCTCTGCTCAATATCTTTTAACCCTCTAGCAGAGGTAGTAGTAGCAAGGCAGTCCTGTGGAGCTCCCTAGGAACAGATCAGATGTATGATGTTTGAAGAAATCTTTTGGGTGATCTCTTCCATGGGGCCTCTCTACATTTCGATATACTGGGGAGACTGCCCATAAATGACTCACCTTCTAATATGATTTTTATGTATGTATGATTATTAATTGGTGTTACTGAAAATTGCTAGAAATGGTTCCTGGAAATACGTTAGCTACTTATGCTAAACAATCTATTCCACCTTGTATTTAGCTATGTGTACAATTCCCAGTGCTGAAGAAGAGCTGTGTGGAAGTTTGAAAGCCTGTCTCTCTTACTTCTCTTTTAGAAGTTGGTCCCACAAAAGATGTTACCTCACCCATCTTGTCTCTCTAACTTCTTGGACCCTGTTTGATAACAACTCTGCATAGAAATGGTGTGGCAGCTTTGTTTTATTATGTTTCTTCTTGACTATTACACCAGTTCCTGTAACATATTTTTTCCAGATTTGTGTGTAAAATATATCCATGCTCAGAGAAGAGATGCTGTCTTTCCTGTGGGTACATTTTCTATTCACTGTCAGTCATTTTTTTAAAGTTTTCACAGCCAATTAGAAGTAAAATCATTCTTTGTTTGAAAATAGTCCATAGACAGCAAAAACTTGAAGTCCTCCTCAACCCTGCCCCAGGCAGCAAAGATGCATTCTCTAGGTCTGCCTGTAAGGGCTGCATGAAAGCAGCCCGTTGGAGGCCAGACTAAGGTAAAAAGAGCTGCAGGGCCTTAGCAGGTCAATCTCTGGCTGGGATCAGAGAGGCAAGGAAGGATGCTCCTCTCTGTCCACAGGCGCTCTTGTGGCTGCATTTGCTTAAGCTGAGAGAGAGGATCTAAGAACTTTCATCCTAAGGCAAAAGTGGAAGATAAAGGGTCCAGACGGGAAGAGGCCCAGGGAAGCAGAGTCTACTAATGGAAGAGAGCAGTAGGTGGATGCTGTTCGTAGCGTCCCTGCTTGGAACCTAGAAGGGGTTCCTTTTTGTCTGTGACCCAGCCAGAGGGCCAAGCCACTCAAAACACAACAAGTGAGGCTGACAACCTACAGAGGCATCAGGAGCAGGAAAAGGTCTGCAGTAATGCATGTAGCACTTCTCAAAGGGCAAGGAATTTACTTAGTACGAGTACAGGTTTCAGAATCTGGACCCAAGCAAGTATGTCACCGCACTCACTAGTGGCTCTGGTTTTAATACGCTCAGCACTTGAGCAGACTAAAAGAAGAATGCATAATATAGGGGAAGGGTTACTCTACTTTTGTTTTGTATGCCTATTGATTTTAGTTTCCTAAAAGGGCAACAGCCACATATATTTCTTAGAGTGGAAGGCTGGCTGTTCAACCAAATTTGTGAGACTCTCTCTCTGCCAGGGGAATATTGACAGATTGAACTGTGAGTTAATAATGTTCAGTTTTACCAGTGCACATGATGAATAAATGGTGTCTTTTTAAAGTTTGGTCTGCTTTCATAGCAGAATCATTTAGCCTTGTTGTTTGAAACTTAGCAACTACCTCTGGTGCTCCACTTAAAATTTCAACCAGGTGCCAAGATGTTGTGCTGTTGGAGATAGCAATAAAAAGTCCTTTTTCACTTTGTCAGTGTGACGGTTGGAGTGTCCCCGCTCGGCCGGGGCCAATCCGCCCCGCACTAGCCCCGCAGTGGCGCATGCGCTCCTCGGGGCAGGCTGGGAAGCACCGGCCCCCTGTGCACGCTGTTCGGCGGCTGCAGCCCAGCTGAGAGGCACAGGAGCCGGCCGCTGGGGAAACCCCGAGCGTCGGGTCACGTCGGTGACATCAGGACGCCCCAACCCCGAGGTCAGTGGGTGACATCAGAGAGAGCGATGCCGGCGGGGGGGGATAAAAGGAGAGGACGGGAGGAGAGTCTAGAGGACAGAGGGAGAAGGAGAGGACGGGAGGAGAGTCTAGAAGAGGAGGCTGGGAAGGAGAGATGGGTGAGGAGAGCGAAAAGAGGGAGGCCGAGCCAGGAGAGCCTGGGGACAGAGGGCGACAAAGGGGAGCCTGGAGCAGGGAAGGGAAACCGGGATTGAACCAGGGGAGGCGAGCAAGAGCGGGGAAGCACCGCTGAGGTCAGCAGGGTAGGAAGCAGCCCAGAGCACGGCATTCCAGGATTTGCCAGTGGGCTGGTGAGTTTCGGGGATCAACCCCACCAGCCAGACAGGACGCCGCAAGAGCCTGTCCTTAGGGCCCTGTGCTGCGGCCCGTGAGAGAGGGCGGGCCCGGGCCCCCCTACCCCACGTCCCCTGACTGAGGAAAGAGGGGGAATTGTTGTTCAGAACTCGCCCCGCACACCGGACAAGAGGGGGCATGGCGGGCATTGGACCTGTGTGCGCAGGCAGCGCAGCTGAACTGAGAAGTATACGAAGGGGTGGGTGAAAGGACACCTTTGTACAGTTAGTGAAAATGTGCTTTTAATGTGCAAAAGCATACACTATCCAAGCTCAGGAAGTCAAGTTAGGAAATCCATTTGCATCTGATGACTTGGGCTTGGTATGCCTCTAACAGGTAAAAAAGGTGTTTTTAAGGGTCTATGTGATGACATCATATATGGAGACAGTGTGAAGTATTTTTGACTGACGAGACAGGCTCTAGTTGTAGTTTGCATTCGTGGCAACCTCTAGAATAGGGATGTGCATGTTTAACTGGTAAGCATCACCCTTAGTGGGTGATGCTTACCAGTTACGGTTAACTAGTGGGCTGGAACAGTCTCCCACCCACCGTGCTCCAGCCTAACTGTGGCAGGCAGGGCGGCCACTTTAGCCCATCTGGGCTGGAACGGCTTCCACCCGCACGCCCCAGTTTCATTGGTTAATTGGGATTTTACATCCCTACTCTGGAATACCTGGTCAGGAATTGGAGCCCCATTGTGCTAAGCACTGTATACACATGCAACAAGAAGACAAGTGTCTGTCCCACTGGGTTTACGGTCTTATGAAACCAAATCAAATATAAAAGATGTTGGCCTCCCTTCTTGATAATTCTAGAAAGAAGAGGCCTACAGCAAGAAAACTCATACCAAATGGCACAAAATGGTCAAATGTAGCTTTTGCAGTCTTTGTCAACATAATGCAGGAGAAGGAGAAAGTTGCCTCATCTCAGGTGTGGACTTTTGCTTTTCCAGTGTTTCATTTATATCTAACTGTCTCTCTTTCTAACCAGATCAGCACTTAAGACTACCATTCCTAAATGAAGAAGTTGTCCCTGTAAAGTTCAGAAGTGTTGGTGGTTTGAAGGGTACAGAGGGGAGTGAGGATGGATGTGGAGGGAGAAAAAAGGCATGGCGGAAGGAATGAAATCTTATTTTTGTAGAACAAGGAACCAAAGGGTAGATGAAAGGAAATAACTATAACTTTTAAGCTATCGGGTTCAGTAACTGCAATATAAATTGCATACTGCCAGAATCTGTGAAAGATAAAATCCCAGTTAAATAATTCAAAACTCCTTTAACACCTTTACCATTTTTCAGTGCTGTGTATTTAAACTTGAATGGGTGGAACATACAACTTTTAATGAAAATAAGCATTAAGATATATAGTAATGCAGCATATCTGGTAGTTAAATTGAAACAGGAGTGTTGTAATAGTGACTCAAGTCACATTTTAAGAACTCTGTCTTCACATGTGACCTACTCTTTTGAAAGATGCATTTAGTATAGACAAAGCTTTGCAAATCATTTGAAATATTAAGACCTTTCTTTATTAGCAAACATCTGGATGAATTAAATAAAGATATATTTCATATAGCTTGGATGATTCTTTCCTCCTATTCTCTGCCCCTCCCTTCCCCCCCCCCCCCCATGGAATTTTTTAAGAAATGACAATTTTCAGTTAGCTAGCAAAATTTAAAGGGAAGAATTCACATCTATTAAATAGGGATTTTATTGAACAGTTTTAATAAGTGAACAAAGGACATTGTATTACATTGTACTCTGCATTACAAATCAGACCACAAAATGCTCAGGGGAATTTTTTCAATTGGAGTGAATTTCTTGAAGCAATAGTATAGTACAGCTTTGGTTGTGCTAAGTATAGGTTTTCACTTAAATAGTGGGTGAGATTCCATTGTATGTCAAAAAGCAGAAAAGGGCCCCAAAGAGGAAGCAGTATTTTTCTTCCATATTGAACAACTTTTGATTTGTGATTCTGAGCACAGTTGATGTTGAAGGCAAAATAATACACTAAACATCAGGTTCTACAAGATCACCTTCCTCCATAAGATTTGAAATCAGAAAAAAAAAGCGTCATTTTAATACATGCTTAAATTCATTTAAGAATGTGCTTAGCATAAAGCACATACCTGAGTGCTTTGAATAATAATGCATTGCTGAATAAGGGCCTGAAGACATAGGGACCTAATGAACAAGACCACCATGACTATTCTTGTCCCATACGATTCATAATTAGTTTATTGACTTCTTATTATGAGGGGATTTTGAGAAGTACAGAAGACGGCCAAATATTATGGCAATTTCTAGTTTACATTAAATGGAAGGCAGGAGGTTCCATCTGTCGTACCTTGGTGTTCTGTACCTCGGTACCTTCGGTGGTCTGAACTGTCAGTGTCAGCGTCGTCTGGTCAGGGTCGTCCTAGCGCGCTCCTGACAGGACCTCTACTCCGTCGGTGATGATAAACTTTCGGCTGCGTGCGTAACAATCGGTACTCCCTTTATCTAGAGTGTTAGACCCCGTGCACTTGGGTCAACACAAGAGATCTCTGAGAGGCCCCGGAAATGACAGATGCAGGCAAGGTTTGAAATCAATCGAGCAGGTTTATTGTCAAATGCGAAGCTCTACCAGTTGGTAACAGAGATCAGTACAATGTTACACCACTGGGCACTATGGCCTGCGTTGACAAGGTACCAACACCGGGCAGGCCTATTGCCATATAACAGATATTAACAGCAGTTAGTCAAAGTTAAGCTACTGTGCATTCTGTAAGTTCAGGCAATGACACCTTCCGTTCAGGCGCCTAGTGCGCCCGCCTCCCCCCCCCCCCAAGGTTGGCCGGAGAGCACCCTCTGCGGTGTCCTTTTATAGACAGGTACAAACAACTTACATCATTTCTTTAAGTACCGGGTTACCACCCTCTGTTGCCTAGTTACCACCCCTAACCTTACGGAAGGGGGGCTTACTTACTATCCTTCATGCTGTCAATTCCGACTTAGTCCTGAACCTAGGTCGGTATGTACATTAGTTTTTAGGGAGTCTTTGTACCAAGACATTCCTTAAGATGTTCTGTTACTCCCTTTTGGTTTACAGTCTGTACCCAGTGCCTCCCTGTGTCCTTCCATGCTCTACCTAACTTACACAATTACACAGTTATCAGTAGGGCCTCTTTCTTGGCTCCCGTTACTGAACCAAAGTCTTGCTCACTAGATTGCAGGCCTGTTGCTGTTTTCATGTTACAGGCCTCTATTTAGGCCCGCTGACTCCATGTTACTGACCCTCAACTTACTACACCGTCATTTTACAAATATTGAGTAACTTGTTTCAGCAAGATACTGATGGCTCGTTCAACAAACATCAAGGAAAGTTGTAGACCTCCAGTAGTAGTGAGGACAGCTCTGCAATGGAAAGAGCTTAAATAGTGAATATAGTTAATGATAACGGTCTGGAAAAAGGGGTAAACAGTGAAGTGGCAAAGTTGGCAGATCCTACAAAATTATTCAAGATACTTAAGTCCAGAGCAGACTGTGAAGAGTAACTAAAGGATCTCACAAAACTGGGTGACAGGTCAGTTAAGTCACAGATGAAATTTTGTGTTGATAAATGCAAAAGTAATGCACATTAAAACACATAATCCTAACTAGGGATGTGAATGCTTAACAGGTAAACATCACCTGGTTAACTAATTGAGCGGGATTTTACATCCCTAATCCCAACTATACATAAAAAATGATAGGGTCTAATTTAGCTGTTACCATTCAAGAAAGAGATCTTGGAGCAGCGATGGGCGAGTGAGGGGACTGCTTGAGTGGCCCTTCTTCATCTCAGTGAGCTTCAAGATTGTCATAACCAAAACATTTTCCTAGGGTAGGGTAGTTTTGCTAAGTGCACTTAGAATTTGGGGATTGTGTCGATTGAGCAAGAGCAGCACTGTGGATGCAGAGGGAGTGCATGTCTTTCACAGCCAATGTTGTGTGCAATCAGCACACACCTCACTTCCTGTGCCCTGGCTTTATGTGCTTGTCACTTTAGTAATATGATAGGGAAAAAACTACGTGGACAGAAACCAGTGGAATCTGGCAACCCTGTGCATTGGCAACAGTAAGCAAATGGTAAACAGGCAACCTCAAGGCCACACGTAGAACCCTGATGGGCTGTAGGTTGCCCATCACCTTCTTGTAGGTAGCGTAAATACTTCTCTGAAAACATCTGCTTAAGGTTCTGTGGCAATCAAAAAAAGCTAACAGTGTTAGGAACTATTAGGAATAGGGTTGCCAGGTAGGCCCCGCTAAAAAAAGGGACACACTTGTCCGGGGAAGCAGAGCTGGCGAGGGGCCTCCGGGGCTGGCCAGCAGGAAAGGGGGCCCGGAGGAAGGGGGCAGGAAGCAGAGCTGGCGGCAGGGGTTCGGGGGCCGGGGCTGGCCAGCAGGAAGAGGGGTGGGAAGCAGAGCTGGGGATTGGGGGCCGTGGGGCTGGAGGGGAGGATGGAGAGGCAGAGGAAGGGGGACGGGAAGCAGACCTGTCCGGGGTGTGTGTGTAGCCACTGGCCACAGCTGGAGTCCTTCCAGCCGCGCCCCCGGCAGGCGCTCCCTTTACTTGCCAGCAGAAGCCAGGCGGGGCCGGGGGTGGGGCTGGGAGCCACTCCCCGCCCGGCTTCTGCTCGCAACCAGAGGCTCCCAACTGGGAGGCGGGCCGCGATTGGCGCCTGGAGCCTCTGGTCCAGTGCAAAAGCCGGGCAGGGGGAGTGGCTGGGAGTCCCGGCCCCCGCCCCGCCCGGCTTTTGTGCGCCACCACAGGGCTCCCAAAGCCAATCGCGGCCCGCCTCCCAGTCGCTCCCGCCCCGCCCCGCCAGGCTTCCTTCCGGCGCCCAGCCGGGAATTCACAAAATACCAGACATTGCACATGTCCGGTATTTTCTGAATTTTTCTACCGGACAGACTGTGCAAATACCAGACTGTCCGGTAGAAAACCGGACACCTGGCAATCCTAATTAGGAAGAGGATAGATAATAAAACAGAAAATATCATGATGCAACTATATAAATCCCTGGTACTCCCACTCCTTGCATCCTGTGAGCAGTTCTGTTTGCCCCATCTTAAAAAAAGTATTTTAGGTATGGCAAAGATACAGAAAAGAACAACAGAACTGATAAAAGGTATGGGAAAACTTCTGTAGGAGGAGAGATTAAAAAGACTGGGACTTGACAGCTTGAAAAAAGAGATGCCTATGTGTGGACATGATAGAGGTATAGAAAGTCATTTAATGCTCTGGAGAAAGCAAATAAATAAGCATTGTTTACCCCTTCACATAACACGAGAAACATAATAGCCTGAATACTGGCCTGTATAGTGGCCTGCCTGTTTCCAAAAAAACATTTTAGTCTGCAAATATTTGGGCTACCAAGTCATTAATCTCTTCAAAGGTATTCCCTTCTTCCTTGAACTCCAGCACTTGTCTTCTCATTTGGCCTTGGGAGCCCAGTCCATTTCTCCTGAAAAGCCAGGGAACAAGAGAAACATCTGCCTGACATAAATAGGTATTGACTACTATTTAGGCAACTAGGCCACTGGGCAGTCTGCTCCCCTCTCTCCTTGCTTCTGTGCCTCATCCATAAAAGGACATAAAAATTAAGGTGATTTCTATCAAGATGTTCCTCTATAAAAGTCATGAAAGCAGGGTGGTGGAGGCTATCACAGGTTTGAGATTGTTGGGATCAGTTTCTGAATATCAAGCTCTCTCAATGCCATTAAACTGTTTGCTTATCGCTAATAGGCAGTGTTCTAAAGGATTAGATTTACTTGAACTAGAATTGCAACTTAATAGGAGTTTTAACCTTTTGATTAAATCTAGATCATTTGGACAGAGGTATGAGGTGCTCATGAGGGGATTGATACAAAGACCATTGAGATCAATGAAAGACTCTCATTGACATTATTAGGCTCTGGGTCAGGCCCTAATATATCATGCACACACAACTTTTGCTTGGCCTGAGTATTTGCCTTCCCTACATCAGTAACTAGAATAGATTTGGATCATTCTGTCAAAAGTTTTGAGTGGGAGGTTGAAACATGCCCATGAATGTTTGTGTCCAGTTGGAGAGATGTAAAGGACAAGATGTGAGATATAATTGGCTGAGTTTCATAACTTCAGGACCAGCTCCAAATATAAGAGGGGGTATAGCTAAGGCAAAAGCATGCTTGCTTTTTGCATGAATATATTCATGTATGGGGCTATTACATATACATATTCGTATGTAATATAGGCATATATTTTCATAAGTGCAAATATGCCCTTTGCATATTGAATGAGACCCCACATTGGCAATTGGCTAGCTATACTCTGTTGAAATGTGTTCCACGTTAGGACATAACATCTCTACATGACTGCCTGAACTGGGTTTAATGCAGATAATACATTCTTCATTTTGACAACTCCCATTCTCTAATAAATTTAGCTTTGTTGCTGTGTACAGAGTGCAGATGATGGTATCTCAAGTGAAAACTGACCAGTAAGGCTTCTGATATTTCTTATGACCTTCCTACAAGTAGAATTCATCTGAAGAAGTGGGCTGTGCCCATGAAAGCTCATGATACTATTTACATTTTTTGTTAGTCTATAAAGTGCTACCAGACCATTTGCTTGCTGTTTTTTTCTGTAACAGACTAACTTGGCTATCCCCTGAAGCTTTTGAATTACTAATTAGAGAGTGTACATTTTTTTTGTTCAATCTACAGTAGATCTGTTTAAAAGGGTCTTGAGGGTCATTATGATATTATTGTTATTTTACAGGGATTGATATACCATCTTTTTCTTCTCTAATGTTGTGTTCTAGGCACTTGCTGATATTCTGCCCGCATTCCTAATGCTGCCAATTGAGCCTACATGTTGAATAATTGATTTGTTCAGAGAGAACAGTGTTTTGTATTTGCTCTTTGTAAAAGAGATTTCATAAAAGAAGTGTCATTTGCTTCCAGCTTACAGTTTGTGATTCTTTCAAGTTTTTTTGGTTTGTTTAAGTAACTGATTTTGTTTGCCCAGGTAAGCTTTGTTATCTTCCTGTGACAATGTACTGCATTCTCCTCTCAAGGTAACTTTCAGAGCTTCCCCTAATATGATTACTCGTGCTGATTCTCTCTTATAAAAATGTCAACTCTAGTCTTCATAAAATTTCCTCTGAGGCATGTTCCACTTCCATTTTGGGTATTTCTTTCTATTAGTATATATTGTTGAGATTAACATTTGCAAAATGATTCAATATGCTGTATGATTAACCTGAGCTCCATTATGGAGCGACACTGGTACAACCCAGCTGAATGTCAGACTATGTGTCTTGACATCTGGGAAAATTAGGAGGTGAGGTATGATGTTCAGCAATTGCATTGTCTTGGTTCCAACTTTATCCTGTGTTTTATTGCAGAATTTTAGATTTTGGGGACCAAATTCAGCCCAAGCTCAGTGAGTGTAACTCATTTATTTTCAATGGCAATATGACCTCTAAAATCAAATAATTCAGCTTGGTCCACATGATAAGATTTTGCCCAAATAAGTATGTCATCTAGGAGTATAAAAAAATAACTATGCTGGCCAAATCCCAAGTGTAGCTATAACTCCTTTGCTGACAGAGGAGTGCTTCTGTTGGCCTAGTTTACATTAATGTTGTTTGGGGCGGTGGTATAGCTATGCCAATAGAAGAATTCAGCCTACTTTTGCTGTGTCTACACTTGGGAGCTCTGCTCACATAGGCATACCAATAAAGCTTTGTAGTGTAGACAAGATCTCAACTTGACCCTTGAACTTTTCTTAATTTTCAGTTCCATATTTTGCCCTGGGTTACATAAGTTTAAATCCAGAATAGCTCCATTGACTTCTATGGAGTCTGCCTGAATTTAAAGATGGAGTTCCACTCCAAATCAATGGGCACAATTTTCAAAACTGCATAAATCAGTTAGGACTTGAGAGAAATTACTCCTGATTAACTGTTCGGCTGTGTCTACATTGGCATTTCCGGAAAAGGGATGCTAATGAGACGCCTGAATTCATGGGGATTTAAATATCCTCGCGGCATTTGCATGAACATGAGCGCTGGCGTTGCTTTGTTTTGAGAAATGAGATGTGCGACGCGATCTTGCGGAAAATAAACCCTTTTCCGGAAGATCCCTTATTCCTACTTTCAAGGGATCTCTTATTCCGGAATAAGAGATCTTCCGGAAAAGGGTTTATTTTCCGCAAGATCACGTCTAGACTGGCGCTTTTCTCCGGCAAAACCCCGAGCCAGAAAAAAGCGGAGCCATGTTCATGCAAATGCCGCGGGGATATTTAAATCCCCCGCGGATTTGCAATTCCGAAGTGTCTCATTAGCATCCCTTTTCCGGAAAGGGGTGCCAATGTAGACACAGCCTTCCTGATTAACTCCATGTGTAAATACTCTTATTCTGGAATGAGAGCCTCTTATTCTAAAATATTTCAAATGAATTAAGCTAATTTTGGAGGAAGGCATTCTGATTCCATAAAATGAGTGTTCACACATGGAGTTAATCAGGAACAATTTATCTGCTTTAAATTCACTCCCTATCTTATTTGGTGTTATTTTTAAGTGACAACAAGCTCTTAAACATCTACATCCTATTTTCAGATGAGTCCCACTGGAAGACAATAGAATTTAGGCTTTTAAGTGACTTAGGCACTTCTGAAAATTTTGCCTAATATTGTTTAGTATATAGTGTTAGTATTTGAAATGTATTGTGCTGAGACAGTGTTCCACCATTGCCAAAATGTCAGAGTCAAGATGAAAAAGGTAAGTGGGTTGTGGTTGAACATGATGTCATAAAACCTTTGAAAAGGAAAATACTACCGGTTACTACCATTATTACAGACACCAGTAACTCAAATAGGATAGCATGACTCGAAAGCTTTAGGTATTTGTGAACTGTGGCAAACATAAAACGTATACTCTTCACCTTTCTGCTCCCCCCTGAGTAGCCTACTCCCGTTCATTAGCAAAGAAACCAACAACTTTTTTAATTGGGTTATTTGTCATTAGCTCTTGTGACTAAGCTATACCTTAATTAACAGATTTCTTTTTTTATCTCCATCCCGTTCTTTTGATCTCCTATTTCTGTGGTTCATTTCTCTTGCTTTCATTATTTACTTGTTCTCTGTGTTTCCCTCTTTTTCTCTAAGCCTTCGTGTACTCATTGTGTGTCTGGGGTGCAATCCCATGGTCTGAAACTAAACAAGAATATGACTGCTGATTGTGATCTGAAGTGAGTAAATACTTATTTTTCATCCATGCAGGGTGTATTTGTTAAGTAAAGATAGGGGTGGGGAAATGTATACAAGAAGTGAACAAATTATTCTAATGTACCCCATCAAAGCATTTCAAAATATACTATGGGTATGTCTGCACTTGCATCATCTTTCGAAAGATGGATGCAAATGCAGACAAGTGAAATTGCAAATGAAGCGTGGATTTGACTTTCCTGTGCTTAATTTGCATAATCCCAGACTGCCACTATTTTGAAATACCCTATTTCGAAATAACAAATGCTGTGTATACGCGGTTATTTTGGGAGAAAACCCTTCTTCCGAAATAACCCTTATTTCTTTCGAAATAACCCTTATTCCTCATACAACGAGGTTTACCGGTTATTTCGGAAGAAGGGTTTTCTCCTGAAATAACCACATCTACACAGCGTTTGTAATTTCGAAATAGGTTATTTCGAAATAGCCGCGGTCCGCGATTATACAAATGAAGCTCGGGAAATTCAAATCCGCACTTCATTTGCAATGTCGCTTGTCTGCATTTGCATCCCTCTCTTGAAAGAGGGTGCAAGTGTAGACATACCCTATGGGAAAAATTATGCATTGACTAGGGAATTAGATTTACTCTCACAGATCCTTTTAATCTCTAGCTGGAATTGGTAAACTTCACATGTTTAAATCTCCAGGCAGCATTCAGACTGAGACTTGCAATTTGAAAGGCAGGCAGGCTATCTTTAGTCATGTTGGAATTCTGCAGTTTTACTCTGGTTCCAAATGCAACAATTGCAGAATTCCAATAGGAGTTTCTTGGATTATTTTTCAACAAGGTGCCACTTGTGTTGGGTTTGTTCAGGAATTCATGCACTGTAATATTCCAGCCTCCTTCTAAGAAAATTGAAATATTTGTTTTGCAATTTCAATGAAGGAAAGTTGCAGTTTAGGGCTACAGATAGATTCTAGAATAAGAGGCTGGTGGGGCTTGGTTTCTCTCATGGCAGTCTGATGGGTGGATCTGTGACAGTATCTAGGTGCACTGCCCTAGGAACACAGTAGAGAAGAAATTGTGATACTTGCTTCTGCAGGGAAGTACTCTGCTACTGTTCTATATAGTAGCAGACTGTTTTGTTGTCTCGGTTCTGCTGATCAACATATTGCAATATGGAATCAAAGCCTGCCCATTCCCCATGTCTGCCTGACCCTTACCCAGGCACCATGACAGTGGGAGTTGTGGACTTGGAGTACCTGCTCTCCCTCACCTGTGCTGAGTCCAGCCTCACAAGCAGCTTATGGCTGCACTAAGAGGATGCTGACGTTCCCCTGAGTGGGTGCTCAGACAATCTTGCCTTTCACAGATCGGTTTTCATAAATGCTATCAACGTGGAGAGCTTTATTGTTTCCATGAAGGATGAAGTTAGTTTGCTTTTAAAATTTGCTTGATGGAAACCCTGAATGGCAATTAAAAACACAGGTAGTGGGAGCTTTCCATCATACTTGTGGCTGTTTGTTTTCAGTGCGTCAGAAATCAATGATGCTGCCATGGAAAACAACATGAAATGAAGAAATAAAAAGTCAATCAAAGCCTAAAGTCAGTGCATGTTACACTGAATTATTAAACAATCTAATTTTAAAACTTCACAAATACCATCAGCGCTGAAATGTCTCCATTTCACCTGCAAATCAGATAATAGATGTAGACGAAAACCCAGCAACACATACTTTCAACACTTTTAATTTAACTTTCATTTATGATTTTATGTACGTGTTCTCTCCAAGTTCGCGACATCTGTAGACAAGTTATGGTGAAGCGGATATAAAGTTTTGGGATATCGGCAGAATATATTTAAGAAATCAATGGAAAGAGAGTGGTACTTGAAGTGCTACTGAATAGAGAAAAACACCAGGAATGGACAACATTCTGTCCTGACATCAACAAGTGCAATATTCCTTTTGAGATAATCATATTATCTACAAGTAACTATTGATTCCCATCCTGTGGCCTATTGCTGTTCGGTGGACACCTGACTGGTCAGATGATGCTGGCTTTCCCCCTTGTTTCCTATTCCTAAATTACACGAAAGACATCTAAAAATGATCTGCCACAAAAATAGGCTTTGCTGTGGGTTAAGTATTTGCTAGATGCTGCTTTGCCTTTGAGTCTCTTGGTGGCTCCCATGCCTTCAGGCGGGATCATGGTTGTGTGGCCATGTGGCCTGATTTCCATTTGTCATGGAGGAGGCCTCAAAGAAATTTGTTGTCATTGTTTATCCTTTCTTTTCCATTGTGAGTGGCAGAATTCCTGGGCCAGTGGGCAAGATGGTGGGGGAACCCAGCTCTGTGTACCTAGAAGGAGTGGAGTCATGGGCAGAAGGACAATGGTGGGGGCAGCCAGTCCTCAGAGCCACCCGGAGCATGCTGTGCAGTGCTCCAATGATTTAAAAGCCCCAGGGCTCCAGCCACCGACATTGCTGCAGTAGTTGCGATGGCAGCTGGGAGCCTTGGGCCCTTTTGAATCACTGAGCCCTTGGGCAACTGGCCCCTTTGTCTCCCTCAGTTCACAGGCCTTAGGGGTGGGTGATGTCAGTTCTATATGAGGGACTAATTTTAGGGAAAATACCATGAACCAATGATGTTATGTTTGACTATCTCTTCCTTTTTGCCCAAGAATGACATTTGTTAGCAGAGAACTCAGTGGAAACACTGATTAAGAGACTTGATGCGGACACAAGAAAAATAAAAGCACCTTGCCCCTAAATGAATATTCATTTGACTTTTGATTTGCTTGGTTTTCCTTGAATTTTTAAAGAGTTCTTTCGTCCGGTTGCTTATGGTCAAACTCCTTTTGCAGAACCCCATGCACATAAAAGGGAGATTTTGATTATACCTTGTAAATTGCCTTTATACAATACAAGCACCATCACTGTAGAATCAGGGCTGCTGCTAAATCAGGTAGCAGCTCCCACTAACTGGTTGCTAAGCTTTTGAAGCCCACTATAACTCCTCCTCACAGAAACCTCTCTCAGACACCAGGAAATATCCCTTTGGGATTGTCTATACAAGCATTTTGTACATCTTATACATAAATATGAGGAAAAGGTTGAATAGGAATATATTTGATTTTACACACTGTGGCAGTTTTCATCCTCAGAATCTCTTCCGCTTCAAAAATTTTAAGTAGGATAGCATAATTCTGCCTTTGACAGGGCCTTAAAACGTCTCCTTTTTCAGCTTTTCACCAATATATTTTTGGGGGGGAGGGCACAATGTTTCAGCTTAAAACTCAAAAATTTCCATGGAAAACATCAACAAAAACATTGTTCCATTTTTCTCATATTTCCATGGGAGGAACCAACTCTAGTTTTTGAATATGTAAGTGGTGTTTTGCCTTCCCACCCAGAACACCATAGTAGGTCATTAATACAGTATTGACTTTGAGGGGAAAAATGTGATTTACTAAATCAGTAACAAAACTATGCAGCATCCAGTGTTCCCTCTAAGCTGTGGGGCAGCACAGCTTCACAGGTGATTCATCAGCCATGCATGGAGCTGACTGACTGGGCGGGGCTGATGAATCACCTGTGAAGCTGTGTTGTCCTGCAGCTTAGAGGGAACACTGGCAGCATCCTAGGGTTTTTTTATGTTCTCCCATTTAACTATTTGACCAAGTCTACTTCTGCTTGTGAGATAGGGATGATGTAACAGTTAATAGGCTAATTGATAACACTTAACCAGTTAACTATTTTAACCTATCAGAGGGGTAGCCGTGTTAGTATGGATCTGCAAAAGCGACAAGGAGTCCTGTGGCACCTTATAGACTAACAGATGTATTGGAGCATAAGCGTTCATGGGCAAATACCCACTTTCTCAGATGCATCTGACGAAGTGGGTCTTTGCCCATGAAAGCTTATGCTCCAATACATCTGTTAGTCTATAAGGTGCCACAGGACTTCTTGTCGCTTTTATTTTAACTTAGTTCCTGCTGCCTGGCCCTGCTGTGGCCATGGCTGTGGGGGTCCCGTTGCCCATCCCACTTGCTCCACCGTGGCTGGGACTGCTCTGGCCCAGTGAGGCTGGCCGCCGTCAGAGTTAACTGGCAAGGGCTGGTTAACAGCTAAGCATACCGGTAATCCTAATGTTTACTGGTATGCTTACTGGTTAACTGGTTAACATTGCTATTGTGAAATCTGAAGAGTTCACATCTTCAAGTGGAATAACTGCAGGAGGAATTCTTGCAAAAGGAACCCAGAATTGCCTCACCAGAAGTTCGTTGTTGTCTTTTGTTTTAAGCACCATAAGGCATAACATACAGAAGTGGACCTGCAGCTACAACACTAATGACATATGCTTGACAGATGTGATTTTTTAAAATTGCCCATTTGAATGATATTCATACAAAACATCTGAAACTCAGAAGACTTTTTCTTTTTTGCACTTGTAGAATTTAAAAGCCACTACCATCATTTTGTTGCTAAAATGGCGCATGTGCAGTTGTAAATGAAATTGCAGACACAGTCATAACTGTCGGCTCAATCCTGTGCAGTGCTCAGTGCTCCTGTGATATCCTGCTCTCATCTCCCACAGCCTGTAACTTCTAGTTAGGAAAGATCCTTGTATCCCGTTAATTTTGTTGATGTCACAGTGTAACCTGAGCACAGGTGGTATGCTTAATCATGGTTGTTTCAAGCCCTGTGCAGCACTGAAAATATAGGGATAAATGTTGTACTATTAAATATCAGTGTCAAGACTAGACATTTTTACTTGTAGATGAATTAGCTTAAAATATATTTATTTTAAATGGTGAGAAGTAGGCATTATAGCTACATTAATGTCTGACACAATTACATGGATTTACAGCCTCGGGTGAACTTTTCATGGAGAGCTGGAGCAAAAGAAATACATGGATTCTGTGACTATATTCTCATAACTTCTGTAAAACTAAGGGAAAATGTGCAAAAACTATGAATGCTCAATTCTATGGATTTCTGTTGCTCATGATCTAACATTATTACTATAATGATGAAGCAAAGAACTTGCTAGTCATATGTTTTAGCAAACAATCAAAGCAATTTTGTGCATTTCTACCATATAGTTTACTTATAAATGCCACAATTTCAAGTCATTTATTAGGTAGAGGTTGTCTTATGTGTAGATTATTTCAGTAGGTTAATTATGGTAACCAGGTTACCAAATCTTTAAATTAATGAGGGAGTATGGCAGTGGTGAACACATATGCATGGGAAAAGATGGCAAGAAAAAGTTATGGGACAATATAAAGAGATGGGGGTAAACTCTCATAACTGAGAGAGTTTATTATGTTTGTTAATTTCAAATGCCTAAAAGGCCCTTCTTATAAGGGAACTGAATACATAGTATTGTAATTATAAGACATGGCTGAAGTTATGTTTGTCTTGCTGAGTTGGTTGTGCTTAGGAAAACATATTTTCTTTACTTTATGTGTCTTTATCTTCTCTTTTGTTCAGAACATCACAGCTGGACATGCCAGACATTAGTCCAGGAATGAATTTTACTCAGAGAGAAATTGGTAATTGTGATGATTATTAACTAAGGATATGGCTACACTACCGCCCATACTGGCAAAATTTATGTCTTTCAAAAGAGTGAATATTACATCGCCCTCCCCAAATGAAATAAGCTTCTCTCACTGACTTAGACCATGTCTACACTGGCAAATGTAAAGTGCTGGCTGTTACAGTGCTGCCCACGAAACACAGCAGTGAAAACACTATTGGGTGTCTACGCTGTCAGCGGCCAGCCCATTAGCATGACCGCACTCTTGGCACTAGCAGTGCCTTTTGGAGCGGTGCATTCTGGGCAGCTCTCCCTCCGAGCATCTCTTCCTCTTCTGCCACAGAGATCTGTGGAGAGGCACAGGTCCCAGTGCCCTCTTGTGCATCACTTTGCATCCCAGAAACCCCTGCTCTTCCATCTGTATTTGGCATCTTTCATCTTTCAATGGCTTCTGTGCTGCTCACTCTGCCTCTTTGGTCTGTGGAAACGGATCCCCAGTTGTTGTTGTTGAAAATGCTGATAGGGCTCACTAGCACCTCACACATAGCAGTCTACTTATTCCTGAAGCTGCAAAGTGATGATGTGGAGTCCAAGTAGCATTCAAATGACACGAGATTTCTTGTGGCTTTCACGGAGGTGCTGAACACAGTGGAATGACACTTTTGGGCTCATGAAACAAGCACTTGGGGTGGAGGGGATCACATTGTCATGCAAGCCTGGGATGACAAGCAGTGGCTGCAGAATTTTCATATGAGCAAAGTCATTTTCATGGGACTGTGTGCTGAGCTTGCCCCCACCCTGCGGTGCAAGGATATGCAAATGAGTGTTGCCCTGCCTGTGAAGAAGTGTGTGGCAATTGCACTGGGGAAGCTGGCTACTCCAGACAGCTTTCTCTCGGTCACCAATTATTTCAGAGTGGGAAAGTTGACCGATGGACTCATGCTGATGGAAGTGTGCAGGGCCATCAGTGGCATCCTGCTCCAGAACATGTTTCTGGGCAACATGGATGAAATTGTGGATGGCTTTGGACAGGTGAACCTCCCAAACTGTGGAGGGGTGGTAGATGGCACACACATTCCAATTCTGGCACCTGACCATCTAGCCTTTGAGTACATTAATCATAAGGGGTCTTTTTCCATGGTTCTGCAGGTGCTTGTGGATCCCCATGGACTTTTCACGGACATTAACACAGGCTACTCCAGAGAGGTGCATGATACATGCATCTTTCATAACATTAGACTGTTTGGGAAGCTGCAAGTGTGGCCTTTCTTCCCGGACCAAAAGATCACTGTGGGGAATTAGAAATGCCCATTGTGATCCTTGGAGACCCTGCCTACCCCTTAACACCGTGGCTTGTGATACCCTGTATGGGGAGCCTTGACAGCAGCAAGGAGTGATGCAGTAACAGGCTGAGTAGATGCAGAATGACTGTGGAGTGTGTTTTTGGCTGTTTGAAGGCCTGCTGGTGATGTTCATCTGAGAAGCTGGACTAGGCCAATGATAACATCCCTATGGTTATCGCCGCATGCTGTATCCTTCATAATATTTATGAAGGGAAGGGGTGAAAGCTTCACTCACAGCTGGACTGCACAGCATCTGGAAGCTGAGTTTGAACAGCCCCGAGACCAGAGCTATTAGAAGAGCTGCAGGGAGGGGGCAGGATCGATTATACACCTGCTCTGCTACAGTGCTAGCAGCACCTCCAGCATGTTCACTTGCTGCTCCGTAATGCTAAGGAGCTACTGCATGCTCTCCTTCCACTCCTTCCTACCAGACACTCTGCAGGAGTTAGAATTTCCTGAGCCTGGCATTCCAAGGCTAGCTCTATCAAGAATAAAATTGCAATATGTCAGAGAAAGCCCTTTGTTAATGCTAAACACAGCATTACCCCCACCCACTTGAAATCCTGCACTGTCCACTTACCCAGCACTGCCTTTTCGGGAGTGAGCATCCATAACATACAGGAGCCCCATGATGGTGAGTTCACCACTAAGGGCACCAAGGAAAATCCTACGTGCAACAGGGCAGGGGAAAGGGCCAGGATAACCCTTGCTGTGGTGACATGGGCAGGCTCTCCCCTCATGCAGCTGGCCAGGGGAACCCCTTGCTGTAGAATCCCTTGATGAATCTGGGAAGCAGGTTTTCATTTGTGCATAGCCATACTGTGTTCTGGGCAGATAAGAATTGGGGAGACCTCTAGGGGAAGGAGCGAAAGTTTTAGTAATGGCCACTCATTTCCACAGGCTGTGTTCACCCTGGAAGACATTTTGCTGCTTAGGATAAGCAGGGAAGTGAAGGAGGGTCTTGTACTTGACTGCAGGTTCTGTCTGGGACCATACATGGCTTGTCTTTGCACAGCAGTGCCCCTCCACCCAGTCATGGCACAATGGCAAAGAATGTCATCCTTCTGGGGTCAAAACCACATTTGCTGTGCCAGCTGACCTGGGGAGAAGAGTGGCACAGTAGTTGCATGATGCTTTCGGTGAGGTCTGTGAGGCAGATTACCAAGATTTAAGAGATTGCATCCAAACTCTGTTCACCACCTGATTGACTCTCTGCTGGTAGCAGCATCACAACGAACCCAGCCTCCTTTCTGTAACCCCTTCACTCCTGGTGAGTTGCTTTCCCAACCACTCACAAGTGGAATCATTCGCAGCCTTTGAGGGCTGCAAGTGACTCTTCCCTTCAGGCGTACAAAACAGCTCCTGATGGCAAGCCTCTAAGGATGCCAAGTCCTCTTCTGGCTCCCTCTCCTTCTCAGCACACTCAGCCACAACATCCTTCTCTTGTCTCAGTCCACTGCCAGAGGTGTCCACAGGGGTCTTCAGAGTGGAGGTGGGGTCACCGTTAAGTATATAATCCAGCTCTCTGAGGGAAGCAAACAGGCTGTGGGACCAGCACCAAAGCGGCTGTTTGCTTCATGCCTCTTGTGGTAGATATTTTGCAGCTCCTTCACTTTGATGCTACACTGCAGTGCGTCCCAGTAATAGTCCCTTTCAGTCATGCACCTAGAGATGTGCCCGTAGATATCATAATTCCTACAGCTAGAGTGCAGCTGAGACTGGACAGCCTCCTCTCCCCAAATGCTGATGAGGTCTAGCGCCTCAGCATGGCTCCAAGCTGGGGATCTCCTGGTGCTTGGAGCAAGCATCATCAGCTGGAGAGATGAGCTGAAAATTCACCGCCCACCACCAAGCAAACAGGAAGGGGACTTTCGCTGCCTTCTTTAGTCTATTTAGGGTAACGTGTACACGTATTTTCACTAGGATGGATACCAGTTGAAGGCTCCTCCAATTCTGCCACTGAATGAGGTCTCCTTTCCTTAGCAACTTCATCATAGGACCATGTTTCCATTTGTTTAGGGTTTTTTCCCCCTTATGCTTGTATCTCTTGTAAGAGGCCCATCAAAATGTCTGCCGTGTTCTGCGAGTCTGCCTCCTCCACGATGTTGTCCAGATTATGATGCTGCACTGGTAAAGATATCGTTCAGATTAAATATAAAACTTTCTAGGGGCTGTGTAGTAGATGTTAAAGAGCAGGGGGTAATATCCATATCTTGTCTGATATTCCTTATTTCAAAAAACTTCTTTGCCCACAACGGATATGGGTTCTGTTCCAATCTCTCTCTGATTCTTTTGTCTGCCTTGTCTGTCTAGCCTGCAAGCTCTTTGGGGCAAGGACTTTCTTTCATTATGTGCTGTTTATGCAGTGCCTGGCATAATGGGGCCTAAATCTTGGCTGAAGCCTTTAGGCATTGCTGTATTTCAAATAATTAATAATAATTAACTTTGGGTGAGCTGCTGCTGCATGCCTAGAGCCTGCTAGAATTGCCTACGCAATTGGTGCACTATACAGTGACCAATTAGCTATTTTAAAGCATTTTCATCTTTGATATAAACAGCACTGTATAAAATACACTTCTGTTTTCGTGTTTTAGCTTTTCATAGGAATTTTTTTCCATCTGATTTGTAAAGTCAAGATTGCTGACTGTCTGCTTGAATTCATCTGGGTAATAGTGCTGCATCTTCTTATAGCTAATGCATATAATTACTTTTTATCAAGCAAGGTTTGGTCCAGAGCTGTAAACATACTGTGAGTTATTGACTTTTTGCCCAACAGTTAATTACTTGCTAGTTACCTGAAGCACCTGGGGCTTTGGTCCATACCAGTGTAAGTCATTAACTTGCAGGTAAGGATCAGCACTTTGTAAATGGCTTTCTTAATAAATTTACTGAATGGGAGGAGGGAGCTTTTTAAATCCTGGCTAAGTAAGGTAGCTATTTTAATTTCAATAGTTGCTCTGTATCAGTGGCACACGAGAGGGAAAGACTGTTGAGGTTTAGGTCTTCATTAGAATCCCAACAATGAACAGACCAAATGAGGGTTAATTTATTTTAGCTCCTCTTTATTTTGGAGAGGGGGTGTGGTACATGCATATTTAAAGACAGTTGGCCAGAACTCTAGCTGTAGTAAATGATTGTAACGCTGATGAAGTCATGCAGCTTTACAACAGTTGAGGATCTAGGTCACTTCAAAATAAACCAAAGACTAGTAATGGAGTCATCCCTCTCTCTTACGTGTATAAACATCCCACTAAATTCTAATCCATCTGTTTTTTTTAAGCCCTGGGAAAGGAGATGGACACTGAAGCACATTCAGACAGATAACAGACTTGGGGTTCTAGTGTAGCGAGGACAGAAGCAGGTTTCAAATCTATGGGCCATTCACTGAGCATGCCCTTCCTGCAGTTGTCTTGTGGCTGTGGTTAGGACAAACGTCTCAGCTGACCTGCTGCTGTGGTATCCCAAGAAGAGAGAAAACCCGTCTGTTGGCCAGACTCCAAACATTGCTCAGCTTATAGATAACAAGACTGTTATGTGCTCTGAAGCAAGCTGGTGGCTAGTGTAGATCATGTGACACAGCCGCTGTGTGCTCTCCCTGTGAGGAGTGTTGCTACTTGAATGAGCTAGCAAATTGTATACTAGCTGAAGCGTCCAATTGTATACTGGCTGAAACTATCTTTACAAATACCCCTCTGTAAAAGAAAATTACAGTAATCCAATCTCAAGGCGACAAGGGCACAGAGTGATATCTTAATTCAAGAGAAAAGGTTACAACCTTCCAGCCAAATGCAGGAGAAACGATGTATTCTTTGCCATTCAAGCTATTTGGTTACTCAGAAGCACTTAGGAACCCGATAACTTCTTGTGTCACAAAATACAGACTAACTCTGAAACAGAATTTGTCAGGTCTCTGATTGGTTGTTCCAGCTAACAAGAATGGACCCTGTCTTGCTGGAATCAAATCTACTGGGATGGGTATCAGATTGGACAAGGAGCCTGTGGGTTGGGGGAGATCGAAACAAGGAATTTTATTAGTGGGTGGGAGGATGCAACAGGCTAGGCAAAGTGAAGGGATTGTAGCTTTAAGTATTAAATAAGATTTAATCGAGTCAAACCATCTGGGGAGCAGTAAAGGAATTATTTGCCTATCTCGCTAACATCATGGACCCAGAATTGTGCCTTGTGGCATAAAGAATGTAAGAAAGAAAGCAAAAAAAGTAAAACAGGGATCAGATCAGACCAGTAGTGCTTTGAACAGTCTATTCCATTTGGGCATAAATCACTGTCTGTGGTATGCCTGCACTGAATTAGACGCCCATGGTTGGCTCATGCCATCTCACTTGGGTTCAAGGGACTCAGGCTGTGGGGCTGTTTAATTGGAATTGAGATGTCCGGGTTGGGGCTACAGTCCAAACACTGTGACCTCTCCTATCTCGCGCCAGCCAGAGTCCAGAAGTCTGCACTGCAATTAAGTAGTCTTGCAGCTCAAGCCATGTGCACCTGCTTCAGCTGGCATAGAGCAAGTGCCAGTTTTTAACTGCAGTGTAGACATATCCTATGTGGGTACTGTTACTAAGGCCTTGACTGCATGAGAAAGTTGATGCAGATAATCACTTTATATCTGTGGGTATTCACATCCGTGGATGTGGATATTCGCAGCTTGTTTTTTGTGGGTACAGATGTGGATGTGGATACAAATTTTGTATCCACTCAGGGCTCTAGACATTCTTTGAGTGCCTTTTTTTTGTTTGGTTGGTTGGTTTGGTTTAGCCTAAGTTGATTGGGATCAAGTTCAAGTGAAAGCTAAATAAGCCACGCAAACTGAAATAAGTGTGTTCACATGGAGGGCTGCACTTGTTTAACAAAACCAGTTTAATTAAACTGTTGCAAATTTGTGTGTAAACATAAGACGTCCAAAAGCCTAAGAAGGGAGGAGGTGAATGGTCTTGTGGTTGAGATGCAGGATTGGGCCAAGGAACTCTACAGTTTATTCTCTGCTCTGCCATGGACATAATTGATTTACCGAAAGTCTCACATTCTATACCTCAGTTTCATTGATCATATAACTGGGGTAATGTTTCTTACAATAGATTTTCACCGTGAATTGTTTTTGTGAAGGTTTGTCTACTGATGTTTGTAAGATTCTCAGTCATTATTGTGGTGATCATCACAGACATGTCTAGAAGTATCTTGACAACCTGTTTCTTTATTTTCAGCTGTTCTAAGAGCTTACGCTGACGGCGGTGCTAATCGCCTATATCATATCACAGAAGGAAATCAAGAGAGGTATGTTAATATTAATCTATTCTGACATCTTCCCTTTAATCTTGCGTAAGTGCATCAATGGGCCTGAACTGTCTGTCTGCAAATTCTCTAATCCCTCTCCTTTATTTAGATGAATATAATTTAATTAAACTCACCATCATCTTAACTGACGTAGAGTGTAAACATACAGCATCTATACAGTGAAGGAAATAGCCTTCTCCCTCCTAAAATGGTGGTTTAACACATTAGTGCTAGCTGGTTGGAATTAATAAAAGCTGAACATCTATAGACAAAATCCATAATTGACTCCTTTTTTTCATGGGGAGTACATTTACAGTAATATCAAGGAAAGATCAGTATAATTTATTTGTCTGTAATTACTTAGGAGGTTTCCTTTCTGAAGAGGGGATTTATACCTCAGTCAACAAGTTGCCATGCAATTTCTTTCATCCTTAAATCTTTATGTGATGAGAC
Organism: Rafetus swinhoei; assembly: GCA_019425775.1. Classification (NCBI taxonomy): domain Eukaryota; kingdom Metazoa; phylum Chordata; order Testudines; family Trionychidae; genus Rafetus; species Rafetus swinhoei. The sequence continues at coordinate 164,609,575 of CM033424.1, forward strand.
ATTAACCAATATGCTTATGATGCAAGAGGAGAGTATGGTGGAGGATGAGGAGAGTTAAAGAGACCTATTTATAAGCAATTAATTACAGGGTGAACCTCTCTAGTCTGGAACCCTTGGGACCTGATCGATTCCGAACAAGAAAATTTTCTGGACCAAGGGAGGTCCATATTGTCTAGCAGCATTACCAACACTTCCACTGATTAGTATGCTGTTAGAGGTTTTAGGGTAAATAAGAGCAAAATAATGGCACAGAACACTGAGAACTCAGACTGGTGGCTGTAAACAAATAGTTGATGCAGATAATCACTTTATATCTAGGGGTATTCACATCCGTGGATGTGGATATTCGCAGCTTGTTTTTGTGGGTACAGATGTGGATGTGGATACAAATTTTGTATCCACTCAGGGCTCTAGACATTCTTTGAGTGCCTTTTTTTGTTTGGTTGGTTGGTTTGGTTTAGCCTAAGTTGATTGGGATCAAGTTCAAAGTGAAAGCTAAATAAGCCAATGAAATAGCCATGTGTTCACATGGAGGGCTACTTGTTTAACAAAACCAGTTTAATTAAACTGTTGCAAATTTGTGTAAACATAAGACGCCCAAAAGCCTAAGAAGGAGGGAGTGAATGGTCTTGGTTGAGATGCAGGATTGGGCAGGAACTCTACAGTTTATTCTCTGCTCTGCCATGGACATAATTGATTTACCGAAAGTCTCACATTCTATACTCAGTTTCATTGATCATATAACTGGGGTAATGTTTACAATAGATTTTCACCGTGAATTGTTTTTGTGAAGGTTTGTCTACTGATGTTTGTAAGATTCTCAGTCATTATTGTGGTGATCATCACAGACATAGCATCTTGACAACCTGCTTCTTTATTTCAGCTATTCTAAGAGCTTAGCTTGACAAAGTGCTAATCACTATTATATCACAGAAGGAAATCAAGAGAAGGTATGTTAATATTAATCTATTCTGACATCTCCTTTAATCTTGCGTAAACATCAATGAGCTGAACTGTCTGTCTGCAAAATATTCTCTAATCCCTCTCCTTTATGAATGAATATAATTTAATTAAATATATCATCTTAACTGACGAGAGTGTAAACATACAGCATCTATACAGTGAAGAAATAGCCTTCTCCTCCTAAAATGGTGGTTTAAATACATTAGTGCTAGCTGGTTGGAATTAATAAAGCTGAACATCTATAGACAAAATCCACTACTCCTTTTTCATGGGGAGTACATTTACAGTAATATCAAGGAAAGATCAGTATAATTTATTTGTCTGTAATTACTTAGGAGGTTTCCTTTCTGAAGAGGGGATTTATACCTCAGTCAACAGAGTTGCCATGCAATTTCTTTCATCCTTAAATCTTTGTGTGATGAGACATTAACCCAATATGCTTATGATGCAAGAGGAGAGTATGGTGGAGGATGAGAGTTAAAGAGACCTATTTATAAGCAATTAATTACAGGTGAACCTCTCTAGTCTGGAACCCTTGGGACCTGATCGATTCCGAACAAGAAAATTTTCTGGACCAAGGGAGGTCCATATTGTCTAGCAGCATTACCAACACTTCCACTGATTAGTATGCTGTTAGAGGTTTTAGGGTAAATAAGAGCAAAATAATGGCACAGAACACTGAGAACTCAGACTGGTGGCTGTAAACAAATTTTATGGGACCGCAGGAAACTTGTCCACAGCCATGAAAAGTGGCCATCCAGCTAACTAAAATCATTCTGGATGACAGATGTTTCTGGATGAGAAAGTTCTGGATTAGAGAAATTCAATCAGTAGTTATACTTTACCAATCCTTTTAAGTGATATTTGTATTCTGGATAGGGATATAAGTAAGTGAGCCACTGGTCTGATCAGCACATCATCTCATTTACATAAAAATATTCAGTATGTAATTGTATAATGATTTGTATAGAAGAGGTACTGTATAGCAAAACTCCTTTTCCTGTTGTATGTAATGATATTATCAGATCTACCTTATATCGCAGCATTTAGAAATATGAAACAGTCTAAAACATTTCTATTTTTATTGGAAGCTATTTTTTATTGTAAGCCTAGTCCTGTTATCCTTTGATTTTCTACTTTGTCCTATGATCCTATGACTTCTCATATGTTCAGCAGAGTTGAGCATGTGGAAAAACCTCACAAATCTCATCCACCTCCTAGAGAAGGAGCTTCTGCAGTGTCCCAAGAAGGATTGAATAATGCCTCAAAGGGTCACTTTTCCTCCTAAGTCAGTTTTGAGTCAATGCTGCAGCTTTATACATGACCAAACCCAAACATACATATTGAAAAGGAAAGGAAAGGAAAGGCTGTGACTAATGGAACAGATGTGACTAATAGAACATCATCTTGAGATTATTTCCTTTTCTTCCAGCAGATTTCTGTCCCAAGTCTATGTTCAGAGAAGGTTGTGTCACAGTGCATTTCATAGCAATGGCATAAAATTCTGGAAGTAACATGGGAAGACAGGACAACTGAATTCAGTGTCTTATGAATGTTAAAAGGTGTACAGTCTTTTGAAGCCTACTTTGGATCAACTGTGTGTGGTTTTAGTACATTTGGATCAGTTTGGTCGAAGTTTCATAAATGGCTAAGGGCAATAAAAGCAAATAAGTCAATAAAGCCATATTTAAGGGTAAATATGAAAGGGAAATAGGCCTAACTAGCTGGTAGACAGGGGGATTCACTTCTGTGTCTTGTGTTTTCCTTACAGAATCGCAAGCTTACCCGTTTGCAAAATGAAATCCATCACATGAATTTTTGTTTTTTAATTACAGTAAAACCCGTGTTATCCGGCACACTCGGGGATTAGGGCGTTCCGGTTATCTAAAAATTCCAGTTATCTGAGGGTCCCATCAACCTAGGAAAAACCAATGGACAATAATAGTAAAACTCAAGTTTTTAATATTGGTAGTTTTGTAGTGTGAGGCAGTTGGTTTCACATTTCTATTTTGAGTTAAAGATGATTAGTACTTCTTAAATAAAAAATTGTTAAGCCAATCATGGGAAACCAAGCCAGGCCAGTGTGCCTGAGGATGTGACAGTATTGTGGCTGGGGGCAATGCTGGTTAACAAAGTTTTCTGGTTAACAGAGTGCCGGATAACAAAGGTTTCACTGTATTTAAAACTTCATGACGTTTCCCCCCTTTTCCTGATCTGCTCCAAATAAAGGTGCAGTGTGTGATGTCTTTTTGTCAGGTTGGGGGGAAAATCACAGCACATCCTGTACCTAGCAACTGTGTAATAGAGGCTGGCCACTGCCTAGTGTTGCAAGAGTGAGAGAGTATCCTTACCTTTCCGTATTTACCTTCCTCTCAGCCCCAGTGCAGCAGCAGACATAACCTGGTTCTTAATGTGAAGTAGAACATGTTTGATTCAAAGCAAGCAGTTGATAAAAACATAATTATGTTTGCAGATAGAAACAAAATGAGCTGTAAAATCTGGGCAACAATATTCTAGAACTTTCCTCTGACTTGCAGAGATTTCATTCATTAAATATAAATACAGTTCAGGGGAAATTGCTGGTTGTGCCTTGACTGAATAGATTCACATGCTCTTTACGTACTGGCCCTCAGAGTGTTCTTTTCTGGGGAGGTAAATTATACCATCAAAATCAACCTTTAAAAATTAGATCCAGCAAGGCTTTATATTTTCTTTTAAGAAAACTAAGTCTGCTGGAAAGAATATTCATTTACTATTCTAAATTATTTTTTTCTCTAAATTCCCTGTTCAACATTATTAAAGAGCTGTCTGTCCAGGGATTACTGACATGTTAATTATTTTCTTAATGCAGACATAGTCTTCTATTTTATTAATTCAAGGCTTTGGTAGTTAATAGCATTGTATCAGAAACTAAACCACGGTATGTTAATTTTAAATTAATTATAGTGTTAAGGGATACTATTGAAAGGACTAGACGGAGACTTTGGGTCTCATTCTCATTCACATACAGGGCACTTTATATTGTCCTGGTAGCGTGAAGTTTTGTTTAAAATGAGAATAAATTACAGCAGTTTAATGGGTCTTTAGAGTACTCACATGCTTTATACCTACCTTGTGTTGAGTACAGGGGGTAACAGCGCCTCCCAAGGGGACTTCATCTGACTCTGGAGATGAAGTAAGTTATTGCAGCCCTTGACAGGATGCCTCCTATTCCCACCTCATGCTGGGAGATGCATTGTGGTAGTGGAGAAGAGGAGCAGACTCCCAGCTTTGCCCATTTCATGCCTGTAATAGTGTCGGCAGCCAACTCTTGCGAGCACCCCTCTGGTTGGGTATGTCTGCATTCTTTCAGTAAATAGTCCTGGCCCTGTCACTCTAACCTGCTTGGAGGACTTCTCTACTGCTCCTTTTGTGGGATAGGTGTGGCTGGACCCTGAGTTCTCCAGCAGGGGCCATTGGGTCCTAGTCCACTCCATCACAGTGCCTCTTTCCTGCTCATAGGTGAGGTAGCCAGGTGTAGGTGCTCCAGAGAGCATGTTTTTCTTGGCTCCTTCTTCTTCCACATGCTAGACTATTTATCTGGCTAACATTTAAGGATACAGGAAAAGGGGTGCTTTATAGGATGCAGCACATAGGTTAGGTTGCCCCCGAACCCAAATCATGAGCTTCATGGAATCATAGAACACTAGAACTGGAAGGGACCTTGAGAGGTCATCGAGTCCAGTCCCCTGCCCTCACGGCAGGACCCAGTACCATCTAGACTATCCCTCATAGATGTCTATCTAACCTGCACTTAAATATCTCCAGAGATTGAGATTCCACAATCTCCTTTGGCAATTTATTCCAGTGTTTAACCACCCTGACAGTTAGGAATTTTTTCCTAATGTACAGCCTAAACCTTCCTTGCTGCAGTTTAAGCCCATTGCTTCTTGTCCTATCCTCAGAGGCCAAAGAGAACAATTTTTCTCCCTCCTCCTTGTTACACCCTTTTAGATACCTGAAAACTGCTATCATGTCCCCTCTTAGTCTTCTCCTTTCCAGTCTAAACAAGCCCAATTCTTTCTGTCTTCCTTCATAGGTCATGTTCTCTAGACCTTTAATCACTCTTGTTGCTCTTCTCTGGACCTTCTCCAATTTCTCCACATTTTTCTTGAAATGTGGTACCCAGAACTGGACATAATACTCCAATTGAGTGCTGATCAGTGCAGAGTAGAGCGGAAGAATGACTTCTTGTGTCTTGCTCACAACACTCCTGTTAATACATCCCAGAATCATGTTTGCTTTTTTTGCAACAGCATCACGTTGTTGACTCATATTTAGCTTGACCCCTAAATCCCTTTCTGCAGTACTCCTTCCTAGACAGTCGCTTTTCCTTCTGTATGTGTGAAATTGATTGTTCCTTCCTAAGTGGAATACTTTGCATTTGTCCTTATTAAACTTCATCTTATTTACCTCAGACCATTTCTCCAGTTTGTCCAGATCGTTTTGAATTATGACCCTATCATCCTCCAAAGCAGTAGCAACCCCTCCCAGCTTCGTATCATCTGCAGACTTAATAAGTGTATTCTCTATGCCAATATCTAAATCGTTGATTAAAATATTGAACAGAACTGGTCCCAAAACAGACCCCTGAGGAACACCACTTGTTATGCCCTTTCAGCAGGATTGTGAACTGTTAATCACTACTCTCTGAGGGTGCATCTACACTGCACCGTTATTTTGAGATAACTATCGTTATTTCGAAATAACAATGCGAACATCTACACAGCCATTCTGTTATTTTGAAATAATTTTGAAATAACAGATAGCTTATTCCTAAATCTGTAAACCTCATTCTATGAGGAATAACGCCTATTCCAAAATAGCTATTTCGAAATAAGGTGTGTGTAGACGCTCCACTGCTGCTATTTTGAAATAGCCCCACACCTCGGCCATTCTAAGTTATTCCTCCCAGTGCCTCCTGGAGCTCTAAATCCAGATAGCACGTCTATATTAGGGAAGCCTGCCTCAGACTAATTTTGAGGCTTCCCTGCAGTGTAGACGTGCTATTTCAAAATAAGCTATTTTGGAATAACTATTCTGAAATAGCTTATTTCAAAATATGTGTGCAGTATAGACGTGCCCTGAGAATGGTTCTCCAGCCAGTTATGCACCCACCTTATAGTAACCCCATCTAAGATATATTTGCCTAATTTTTTTATAAGAAGATCATGCGAGACTGTATCAAATGCCTTACTAAAGTCTAGGTATACCACATCCACCACTTCTCCCTTATCCACAAGACTCGTTATCCTTGGTTTGACATGATTTGTTCTTTGGCTGGCTGTTACCTATCACCCTGTTATCTTCTAGGTGTTTGCAGATGAATTCTTTAATTACTTGCTCCATTATCTTTCCTGGCACAGAAGTTAAATTGAGTGGTCTGTAGTTTCCTGGGTTGTTCTTATTTCCATTTTTATAGATGGGCACTATTTTTGCCCTTTTTCAGTCTTCTGGAATCTCTCCTGTCTTCCATGATTTTTCAAAGATGATAGCTAAAGGCTCAGATACCTCCTCTATCAGCTCCTTGAGCTTAAAGTATTTAAAACATTAAAAACTGCAGATGGGATTCTTTTTATAAACACGTTCTTTTGTTTTTCTGACATATGAATGTACGTTAGAGCTGGCTGATATTTTCCACATTAGGGATTTGTTAAATTGGAGGAGTGAGGGTGGGAGTGAAATATAGAAGAACTTGTTGCAATAGTTTTCATTTTAAAAAATCCCATTCTTCAACCAGCTATGGAGATGGTAAACTTCAAAATTCCAGCAATGCAAAAGATTAAAAAATTAACATGGAACACATTATATGGATTGAAAATAGGCTAACAGATAGATCCTTATTAATGTAGGAATCATCATCAAGTGGGTCTGTTTCTTGCCCCGTACCATTTAACATTTTTGTCAGTGACAAAATGAAGAAAAATGGAAGAAAACAAACTCACTGAAGTTTGCAGAGGACACAAATTCGGGGAGTGATAAATAATGAGGAAGGTAGGTGATTGTTACAGAATGATCTGCATGGGTTGATAAGCTGAGTGCAAGCAAACAATATGCATTTTAATACCATAAATGTAAATGAATATGTCTAGGAGCAAAGAATGTCGGACATACTTACAGGATAGAGGACTCCATCCTGGGAAGCCATGATTCTGAAAAAGATTTGGGGGTTGTGGTGGCTAATCAGCTGAATGTGAACTCCAAGGGTGACACTTGCCAAAAAATGAATACAATCCTTGGATGCCTAAGCAGGGAATCTTGAATAAGAGAACAGAGGCTGTTTTACCTCTGTATGTTGTACTGATGCAAGCACTGGAATACTCTGTTGAGTTCTGGTGCCCATAGTTCAAGAAGGATCCTGACTGATCTGAAGAGGAGTCAAAGAAGAGTTATGAGAATGATTAAAGGTTAGTCTCAGAAAGCTCCATCTATTTGGTTTTACAAAGAGAAAGTTAAAGAGCTGCTTGGTTGATATTTAGAAATACTAACATGGGTAACAAAAAATGTAACAATGGCCTCTTCAGAGTTCCAGAGAAAGCTATCACACAGTTCAGTGACTGGAGGTTTAAGCTAGACAAATTCAGATTGGAAATAAGGTGTACATTTTTTACAGTGAGAATAATGTAACAAGTGGAACAATTCACCAGAACTCCTGGTGGAGACTCCATTACTGACAATTTTTAAATCAAGATTGGATGGCTTTTTTTCCTTAAGGATATTCTCTAGGAATTATTTGGGGAAAGTTTTATGGCCTGCCTTATCCAGGTGGTCAGAGGGATGATAAGAATGGTTCCTTTTGATCTTAGAATCTATGCAAATACAAGACAAATATTTTGTGAACATTTTTGCAAATATATTTCCTGGTTTTTTGGTCAGCTCTAATGTACATCAGGAAAGGTTTTTGCCCTATCCCCACTGGAAAATTAACCTTTTATTCCTTATTTTATTGGGTCTGATCATCCTGTGCTACTGAACATTTTACTGTATTGTGATGGAGTGAGGGTATCCACTCTATAAGTAGGTTTCTACTTAACTGTCCATCTTTGAATAACTTTTATTTAAAACACTTTCCGATTAAGAGCATTCTGAGGGACATAAAGGCAATGCTGCCTTAAAAACTGTTATAATAATTTTGGGAAAAGCAATTGCTAATACTCACTTGTGTGTCTCTGAAATACTACTTTATAGGATGGTATTAAATGCACCATAGTCTTTACTTCAGTTTTACAGGCATTAAGACCTTTGTTTATTAGACCTTAAGGCCATCATCAAATAGAAACGGCTAGTATGAGAGGAAGGATGCTGTTATGGTTCAGAGGATGTGACAGACTTCCTGTGTGACCTTGGGCAATTCACTGAGGCCTCATCTACACTACCTGGGAAGGTCGAAGTAAGATATGCAACTCCAACTACATAAACTACATAGCTGGAGTCAACATATCTTAAATCCCTGTCCACACAGTGGGAGGTCAATGGGAGCAAATGCTCCCATCTACTTCCCTTACTCCTTGTGAGGAGTAAGAGTATCAGTGCTGATGGGGGTGTCTTTTGAGTTTGATCTAGTGGGTCTATACTACACCCACAGAATCAATCTTCTGTGTAGTGTAGACATGCCTTCAGAGCCTGAGTCTTTTGAAGTTTTAATAACCAGGGCTTAAGTATGTGTAAAGAGACCAGGAGTGAAATCCGGGAACTATTGAAGTCAAAGGCAAAACCCCCATTGACTTCATTTGGGCCAGGATTTCACCCAGAACTTTGAAAGGCAAACAGTTTACTCACTACTGAAAGGGCGAACTGAGCAGTTGTCTATTTGAGGGTGAGCAGAATGCACCCGTGAATGAAATGTGGAAAGAGTGCATGTGGTGAGACAAGCCAATAAATCTCAACTGCCTTGCCTGTGTTCTCCAGAGGTTAACACAGTTTAGTGGTGCCAGCTTAGCAGCCAGCCTGTCTTATTTTGATTTAATATTAATAAGATTTTTTTCATTTAGAATTTGCCTAATCACAGAAGGCGCCATCCCCATCAGTAGTCCAATGAATAAGCATAAGTCACTGTTGGCAGCATCATGTAAAGAAAACCGAATAGAATGGAGAGGACAAATATAATAATAAAAGTGTTCTTTCACAGGACAGCAGAGAATACAAGTTTCCAGTGTTTTAAAAACAAATGAGTATTGTAAACTCTAGACTGGAAATAAGATGTAAGTTTTTAATAGTGAGGGTAATTAACCATTGGAACATCTTAACTAGGGATTTGGTAGCTCCTGAATCACTTTAAGCCTTTTAAATCAAGACTGAGTGTCTTTCTATTTTAGAGGTTAGACAGAAGTTATGGGCCAGGTTCCATGGTCTGTGATATATACAGGAGGTCGAATGATCATCATGATCCCTTCTGATCTTAAGAAGCTGTGAAATGTTTGTGTTCAGGAGCATATAAATTGTCTTTTAAAAAATTAAGCAACATCTTTCTGTTCTCACATTTCTGTAATGTGTGAAAATTATATGAGGCAGAACATAAAGAAAAATATATTGGAAGTGACTCTCTGCACCGTCAGCCAGCTAATGGTTAAGAACTGTCTTTTGAACTCAAGGCCCAGGGTTCAAGAACCAAACAGCTAAAAAGCTTAAAAGAGAGAAATCCATTTATTTCGCAGGAGTTTTACACTAAATATTCTCTGCCTAACACTAACAAGATTACCACTGTTACGGTCCAATATCAGGAACTCAGGCTCCTTGGCTAGGTCTACACTAAAAGGGAAAGTCAACTTAAGATACACAACTCCAGCTACGTTAATTATGTAGCTGGAGTCGAAGTATCTTAAATCGCATTTTGGCACCGTCCACACAGCGGGAGGTCGACGGGAGCACACGCTCCCCTTCAACTTCCCTTATTTCTTGTGAGGAGCAGGACTACTGGCGCTGATGCGGGGGTGTCCTCTTAGTTTGAATTAGTGAGTCTTCACTAAATCGAACCCTGGAAGATCAACTGCATCAGCGTCAATTTTCCACGCAGTATAGACATGGTCTTTCTGATTCATTGAAGATCAGTATTTGGTAAATCTGCCATCTAGCCTGATGTTCGATCTGGCCTGCAATTTCTTTAAAAAAACTTTTTTTTGAAAACTAATTTCTAGGCTACCCCAATGACTAGAGTAAAAATGGTTTTAATGAGGTTTTTTTCTGAATCTTTTTAAAATCCTTGTTAGGAGAATAGGACCATTTTAAAAAAATGGGATTAGGAAATGTGTGTTTTTGTTTTGCTTTGTTTTTCTAGTGCAGACGAGGCCTCAAGTAGTAGGAACAATTAATAATATATATATTCCTTTGTTTAAATTTTTACTAATTAAACTTTGATATACATCAGTACATTTTCAAATATATTTTTCTTCTAAGTTTTAATCTGATAGTAAAATTCATTTGTTTCTGAATTAGCAAAGCCTTTCAAAATGTTAGTGCTTATAATCCTAAATGTAAGCAAAAATTAGCTCTCTCCATCAGTAGATATTTCCTAAGGATTTGTGGGCAATAAATTGCTACATTATGTTACCATATAAGCCTTATTGGGTCTCTGAAGCGGACATTCACAAAAATGATGGCAGGTGCAAATGATTGGTATGCCTGAGAAAGATTTCCTACTGGGGCTACGTCTAGACTGCCTGGAAAAGCAATGCCACATCCAAGGAATGCATCCTCTTTTCCAAATTTTTTTTTTTTTGGAAAAGCAGACGCACTCTTTCGCCATCCCTGTAAACCTCATGTGTCGAGGAAGAAGGGATATGTCGAAAGAGCAGGTTTTTTTGAAATTTGGCACCATGTAGATGCCCCAAATTTCGGAAAAGCCCCTTTTGACAGAAAAGTGGAAAAAGATACGCAAGTTGCAGTTCTCAATTTGCATATCTTTTTTCGGACTAACTTTTGTAGTCTAGACGTGGCCTGGATTTTTGGTATAAAAGTGCAATATAAACCCAAAGCTTCAGAATGTATTTATCTTGAATTAATGACTAAGTCAGTATGATATATTTCTAGACATTTGGTCATCAGGTGCTATAACCTGGAGGTCTAAAACTTGCTTAAACATTGTCCTGATTCATTCTAGGATTGTTGGGGAGCAGAAGTAGAATGTTTTCAGATCACATAAAGTGGGAACAAATTTTGAAGGAGGTATCATTGGAACCTTCTGTAAAAGCAATTTTATACCTAAGTTTACTTAAAAGGCACTGTTAATTATAGTTATTACATTATATAGAGTATGTTCCTGAGAAACTTTGTTCAAGTGGGTAGGTCTTTGGAACTAAGGTACAGTGTACCAGAAAGTCAGCTGTAAGGGAAGTTACACTACAGGACTAAGGTGAAACTGCTTTTATTAGCTGAATGTCTACAGCTTGTGCCATTGAAGATGGAAATAACATAATTAGCATTATCAGAAAATTTTGCTTATTTCCAACAAATTACATGGGAACACCAGAGAAATCACAGGTGAGTTACAGCCCTGAGAAGTAACTCCCGGGTCAGAACTGAACCAGAAAGATGGCATTTTCTATACACACTATTGTAACATTTGTGAAGTGTCAGTTTCTTCTGTCTCAGTATAGATTTTTTCTTCCCAGAACATAAAAAGAAACATAACTATACAGTAAGCCAAGAGTGGATGTCTGTGAATTCTGTAGTCAAACAATAAAGACTGTTAGGGTAATGCCTTTGCCCTGGTCTACACTAGGGAGTTATTTTGAAATAACTCTCCTTATTTTGAAATAACAAGCAGAATGTCCACCCTACCAAGCCCATTATTTCAGAATAATGGGCTGGTTATTTCAAAATAATAACTCCTGCTTTCCACGAGGAATAACACTTATTTCAAAATTGTTATTTCGAAATAGCGGTAGTGTGGATGCTCCAGTGCCGCTATTTCAAAATAACTACTCCCCAGAGTCATTCAAACCAATTACTCACCAGTGCTTCTTGGGGATCAGGGTAGCGCGTCCCCATTAACAGAGCCTGCCTTGGACTAATTTTCAGACGTCCCTATAGTGTGGACACGCTATTTTGAAATTATAATTTCGGGAGTTATTTCACAAAAAGTTATTTTGAAATAAATTCCTAGTGTAGACATGCCCATAATGTACATCATCTCTAAGTTAACTGAATCACTGTGTATACTAAGGAGATTTATCAGGCATAATGGATTACATGTCACTTCTGTGTGGTGGTGGTGGTGTCTAGTGGTCACTGCAGGGAACTGAAACTCAGAATCATTAGGTGCTGTTCTGAACTCACCCAGTGAGTCATGGGTACAAGTGTCTACTATACTGTGACTCAGTGTGCCCATCTGTAAAATGAAAATAACACTTGTTTGGGGGATTTGATAAGGACCAATTCTACCCTTACTCACATGGGCACCTCACATCCAAGTTTCTAAAGTTACTTTATTGATAAAAAGCAGACATGTATCAGGACCAATCTTGCACTTTCTTGAACTCAGTGACAGTTTTGCAAATGATTCAGTTGAAAGCAGAAAAAGGTTCTACATGATGGCCAAATTTATACTTAAATGTTAGCTAAGCACTTGAGCACATGGATGACTTCAGATTGGAAGAGATCTTAAAAATGAGAAAATAACAACAACAACAACAACAACAATATTTTATGGTGTTGTTTAGAGAGCTTAAGTGAAATGATGCCATTTTTAGATAGACATGATTCCAATGTAATTGGACAAGCTGGAGAGAGGATGGGAAGGGAAAGAGAGGCCCAGAGGCCTGGAATGATTTGCCTGAGAACAAAGAGCAGGGCAGTGTCAGCTGGGAATAGAATCCTGTTCTCTTGATTGTCTGTACTCTATCCACTAGATCATCCTGCCTCCCTATTAGAAAAGAGACTAGGAGAAGGTTGACTAAGAACTAGCTACCATCCAGGAAAATGGAAGTTCATGTTTTATCAATGCTAGCAACTCATTAATCTACAGAAGAGAAGAGCGAGGGGGGATTTAATAGCAGCCTTTAACTATCTGAAGGGAGATTCCAAAGAGGAAGGAGAGAGGCTGTTCTGAGAATTGACGGATGAAAGAACAAGGAGCAATGGTCTCAAGTTTCAGTGGGAAAGGTCTAGGTTGGATATTAGGAAAAACTATTTCACTAGGAGGTGGTGAAGCACTGGGATGGGTTACCTAGGGAGCTGGTGGAATCTCCGTCCCTAGAGGTTTTTATGTCCCGGCTTGACAAAGCCCTTGTTGGGATGATTTAGTTGGGGTTGGTCCTGCTTTGGGTAAAGGGTTAGACTCGATGATTTACTGAGGTCTATTTCCAACCCTATGGAAAATTATTCTATGATTCTATGACAATACATTACCCCACAATGGATAGAAAGATTGGGCAAGGGAGGGAGAGGGAGGAGAAGTTGTGATAGCTGCCAGACAGAGAACCTGTCTGAGGGAAAATAGGGATATATTCGTCTAAACTTTGTTCCCACAATCTAATGTTTTTTATTGCTTCAGCTCCTTAGGCAGATAGACTGCTTTTTTGCCTCCAGCATACTGTAAGTAGAGCAGTGTCACTGCAGTCTGGGTGATTTCCAGCTTTATGACATGATAAGTCATTGGTGACAGGAGTTAGGGTTTCCTGGCAATGAAATACTGTGCACTGAGTCACTAGTGGAAAAAAAAGTTCAGAAAGAAATCTAAATTAATCTAAAGTACTCTGGTTTAGTGTTCCAGCTTATGCATTAGGAATAACTGCCAATGTCAGGGAAGTTTGTTAGTTGAGCTGCATTTAGGTGAAAGTTATGCCAGTGGAGTTTTATTAGGACTTTGAATATCCATAGAAATAAATGATCAGGTAGGTGACAATTTCTTTCATAGTTTAGTATTTTTTTTTAAAAAAAAATAGAAGAATAGGGAATAACAAATGGTTTTTAACACCACGTGGGAAAGATTCCCCTTTTAAAAATCAGTAAATAAAAAGAAAGACAGACAGACATGATCAGATGACTTTTTGTTCATACTTTTAATTTTTCAAAAAACTACATGAATTCTGATTCAACAAAGGAAGCTTTTTTATGGGTGAGAAGAATGCAAAGAAGATTGAAGAACAGTGATGAACCCATAGATGCAGAAATGTGCATTATGCCAATACTTCAACATCTAAGCCTTAAAGTGAGCTATGCTGCAGTTACATCATAGGGTATGTCTCGACTACATGCCTCTGCCGGAGAGGCATGTAAATTAGACTACCCAACATAGCCAATGAAGCGGGGATTTAAATATCCCCCGCTTCATTAAAATAAAAATGGCCGCCGCGTTGTGCCAGCTCAGCTGATCGTTGTCACAACGCGGCAGGCATGACACAGATCGGTCGGCAAGGAAAGCCTTTGCCGACTGATCCCCTGAGCCTCGTGAAACGAGGTTTACAGGATTGGTCGGCAAAGGCTTTCCTTGCCGACCGATCCACGTCTTGACTGCTGCGTTGCCGACGATCAGCTGAGCTGGCACAGCGCGGTGGCCATTTTTATTTTAATGAAGCGGGGGATATTTAAATCTACGCTTCACTGACTATGTCGGGTAGTCTAATTTACATGCCTCTGCCGGCAGAGGCATGTAGTCTAGACATACCCATAGAGAACAAAGCAAGGGTAGCATTGCAGTTCCTTTTTGCCTTTCAGAGCTTATGGACTCATAGCCCAGAGAGAAAAGAATGCCACAGAACTTCAAATTGTTTAGGAAGTTGTGCAATGGGAGTAAGCATGGCACCTGAACACCAATTATTCAGATTACTTTCTGCTGTCACTGAAATGCTCTTTCAGTAAACTTATTAGGGATTGTTAGAGCGTAAATAGATTCTGAATGTTTCTTAGATTTTACCTGTTCTCTTTCTCCTCTGGGCCTGTTCACTTTTTATAAATATGTGAAAGCCTGAAGTTCTAACTTAAAACAATTTGCATTCAAATATGCGCCTTCATTTTGAAAACACATTACTTTGTACTTCAAATCTGTTTAAATTTAGTGTTGTTAGTGAAGTCAGTAGCTCACAAAAAGGGGGTTTTGTACAGTCTTGATGATAATGGGGAAATTTAACTTTCAAATGTAAATCCATTTATCTTTAAACTGTTTTTTCTAGTTTCTCATCTAAGATTTTTTAATCTAATTTATTCCAGGCAAGTCCTTCCATTTTATGAATCACCTCCTTCATTTTTTTCATCCTAAAGTGCTGTGTATCAGAGTTGTTTTCACAGAAAATGCCATTAAGAACAAAGAATTGCATCCTGTAACTATGACAGAATATTTATTGTAATGAATAAACAAGAATAAGATGCAAATGTATATGTAGACTCCCAGAAATTAACCATTTAGGGAAATCAGTTTTCCTAGCTTCTTATACGTTTGGCTATGAACTCACACGCTTGTATTTGTGCTGGGGAAAATTCAGGCTTTCATGCTGCATGGTAGGAAAGTTGTTAGTTTTTACATAATTTTGGTTCTGTTTTTTAATGCTGGAACTATTTTGTCTGTTGCCTAGTTCTGGCAAAGACAGTTCAAGAAGCATCCTCCATTTGGTTGGTTAGGTAATGAATGTCATCTAAGATAGCCAATAAAGTAGTCCCTAGTAAGTGGCTACTGTCAATCATCCGTTAAGCAATCTGTATGATGTATTGCTATGCTACTCTGAGCTGTTTGTCACTGAAGACTATGGATTGTGTTCTGGGCCATAGTCTAGAGTTGTAAGTGGAGCCCAGTTCAAGTTGTTATGCACCAAAGCAATTTATCCAGCAAAGCTGATGTACGCAGTTAAACTTTGTGAGCTTTGATCTTAGTTTCATTATAATTACAAAAACTGAAATTTGCACATCCAGATTCTGTCTACATGCATAAATTTAGACTTTTGTGCAAGCAAATTGCTCTGCACTTTGAACTATGAGTACAAACATATGGACTGGAGTCTGACATCTACTACTAGATTGTTTTTCTAAGGGACTGTAGATGAAACAGAAAATCAGGAAGGGGCCACATGACTATTTTACTTCCCAAGTCCTGCACATAATATGATAAAATGCAACACAATGTTTTTTGCAATTGCCTTTCATAGAAACTGTATTCCAAAGTGTTTTAAATAATGCACGTAAAAGTTTTATAACAGAGAATTTTTAGAATTTAAATGGAAAATTTAAGAGTTTTAATGGAGAATTTAAGAGTTTGGGACAAGGGTAAAACATGTTTTGGGATAATAATTGAATATCTACCATCAGTGATGTGGTGTGGTGCACAAAGGATGTTGTAAGTAGCAGGAGTTGTGCAGAAGAGCTTTCTTACACCACACTGACAAGATTTTCAACAAGGAGACAGAACAGGCAGGAGAGAAGTGGACTATAAAATACCTTGCAAAAGGCTAGATTCTCAGAATGTGGAGGATCTTGAACTAAATAGGAATGCATCAGAGCCCAGTGGAGTCGTCTGAAGATACGAAGGATATCTTCATGCTTCACAGAGTTGTGAGAGGTGAGCTCTGGAGAGACCAGAGAAGACAGTAGCAGTTGTTTGGCTGAATGGAGATAAAAGCATTGGCAAATTCAGAAGAGTACGGAAAACAACTAGAATAACATGCAAAGCAGTCTGAGTTTATGTATATACATAATGGTCCATGTCACGTTATTGGATTGTAATGTGAACAGGCAGATCACTGTTGCACCTACTGTTGTGTGTTTGCCCCACATTCGGTGCAAAGTGGGCCATGTGAGGTATCTAATGAAAGCTTAGGCTATGCTTAGGCGGTCTATGCTACTTGTATACTTGCATGGTTTTTATATGTAAAGTTATGAATATGGGCTCTCTACCTATATTTTACATGTTTTCTGTCTGGGAGAAAGCAGTAGGCATCAACCACTGACTGTGAGGGGTGGTGGCCCAGTGAATGCTGCATGGACAATGGCTCTTAAGGGTTGCCAATTGACACCGAAGGATCATACAGTGGCCCCCTGCCTGAAAAGGACATACCCGGATACTCCATGGCTCCTTACCTAAAAAGCACATGGACTGGTTTGCTGATCATGTGATCATCCCCATTTTGGGAAGCACCATCACCCAGGAGAACAATCAATTTCCCTCCCAGTGGACAAGGTTGTAAAAGGATCCTGTGAGTGTCTCCATCTTGGTCTTCGCTCCTGCCCTCTGCTAACAGAAGCACCTTTACTAAGGACAGAGGACCTGGAAGGATTTATGGACCCATCCTAACATAGGATGTACTCCAGAGATTTTTAAGCTGGCAGATACATCCCTGCTAAGAGCCTGCATCAAGAACTTGTGATTGATATATGTAGTGTGCTTCCTTTAACAATCTTACTCTCAACCTTTTCTTTCTTTTGTGAATAAACCTTTAGATTTTAGATTCTAAAGGATTGGCACAACGTGCTCTTTTGGCTAAGATCTGATGTGTAAATTGACCTTGGACTGTGGCTGGTCATTTGAGACCAGGAGAACCTGTTCAGAGTTGGTGAAATTGGTTTTATAACCTCTCACCTGTGTAAGGTCTGGTGCTGGTTGTGGCACAGGTAAAGCTGGAGTGTCTTAGGGGATTTGCTTGTACAACTTCTTGCTGGCCACATTGGCAGCTGAAGTGCTGTATGTAATTGGTTTGGTGCCTTATAGAGAACCCCAGTCTTAGGCTGTAAGTAGCCCTGCTTCTAAGCAATTTGCCCTGATTTGACCCTCACGGTGGTGCCCCAGACCAACCTGGTATATTACAGTCTGTATTCAGTAATTCTGGTTAAGCCAGAGTATGGTTGAATGCACTGTATACAGAACATCCTGAAATTGGATTGGAAAGAGATATGTGTTCCATGGGAAAACACAAACTATTTGATATGCACTGCTTTCATGGTTTATTCCTCTGAGTTGCCCGTGAATGTTGAACTAAATTGATTGCAGAGTAAAGAAAAGGTCATATAAATAATGTTTGGAGGCAAACATAATATGAGAAATAATACAACTCTCCACGTTCGCAATTCTTATTTTCTTTTAGGAGAAAACCATGACCAGTGATTATCTCTGTGGGCACACTGCAATTTGCTTCTGCTCTCCATTCAATTTTTATTTTTGTTTTGTGTGTTAAAAAGCAGCTGGTGAGAATGGGGAAGCTGTGGCTCCATTGAGTTACATGAGTGTGCTTATAGCTCAGCTGAAATTGATTTTTATTTTCGTTGGTGGTGGTGATTTTTCCTCTATTAACTTCGTAACACAGGAATAGACAGAGATGCAGCACTCCTCAAATAAGGGCCCAATCCAACTCCCATTGAAATCAGTGCAAAGTCCCCTGTTGATTTCATTTGGAAGTGGATCAAATGCCTTAAATGCCTTAGATTAAATTCATGTACACTTTATTTTTGGACTATCTGACATTAGGTCTTGGATGCAAATGTTAGAAACACATAGAGTAAAATTCTGTGCTCACTGCATCCTAAAGAGATGATGCTCAGAACATTCAGTCCAGGGGGAGTGTTAGCTAAGGTGGCGTTAAGCCACATTTGTAATCTTCTGCCCAGAGGCTGTGCCGGGTACTGCAGAAGCCTCTAGTATACCTTCAACAGCACTGCAGGTTTGTCTGAGTTATAGCTGCCTCTTGAGGCTGCCTTATCACCTGCAGTACTGCCCAGAACCTCCATAGAACCACTTGCCTCTCCTACCCTGGCACCCCTATGCCAGAGCTTGTGAGGTGCTCCTAGGGAGGCAGCCTTATAGCTATCCTCCACAATGTCTGCACCGGGGTATCTTCCTCCAGCAGGATGTGAGGCTCTTAGCACTCCTTTCTGTTGCTCCGTAACGTGGCTAGGAGGAGGTGAGGGTCTTACCTGTAATCTCAGCTAAGTGCTAGATATTGCAGGGATTGGAGACAAGATATACCACTGATGGATAGATAAAGTAAGGTATTTTAGGGTAGGTGTGGAAGATTTCAACTGACATAGAGGCAACATGTTGATGTTTGATTTTTTTTTTCAGTTTCAAAAAAAAAAAAAAAAAAAAGAAGAGAGATTTAACATAGATATGTGGAATATTTTCCTTCATTTTCCAATCAGTTCTAATTGAAAAGAGAGTAAATAAAAGGAGTAACAAAAAGGAAACATAACACTGGAAGCTGGCTTGAATACTTCGGAGAACCAAATCCATTTGATAGAAAGACTTTTGGTCGTTGTAGCTATTCACGTAATTGTGAGGCATCTATGTTCAACTACTGTGTTTGGGAACAAACTTTTTTAGCCATCCAGTTGCGCAACAAATGATTGCCCTTCTAACTGCAGAATCCAGGCTGCCATTTACGTCCCTGACAGATAGTTCTCATTCGCTGTATTTTAAGTGACTGAAGTGAAGATCTTTCTTGCGAGTATAAAATGGGATCTATATAAAAGCCTTTAGTTATGATCTGTAGTCTCAGACCATAATGTAGTTAAAGTCTCCTCCCACTACCCTGCCTGTGGACGAAAGGAAAGAGTGGTGCCCTTTAATTACATAAAAAATCTGCAGAATCACAGTTTCAGGAGTCTCGCCCTCTGTGGCATGGTGGGTGGAATTTGCTGCCACACAGCTCCCAGTCCTTTAGCTGGTGAAAATGTTGATAATCCATTGGATTATCAAATGTCTGACATGTCATAATACATGTCTGACATGTGATGTCAGACATGGGTCAACTTGGGTATCATTAGAAAGCCCCCTTCTCCCATGAACACAATGGTACCAAATATGACAAACCTAGATATGTAGGTACATATTTGAGCAAATGTTTAACAGTCCACGTTTTCTGAAATTATACTTTATACATAGGGATATATTGCTTAGATTTATAAAGGCCATTGTTCTTAGGTAGTCTTAGGGAAATTAACCTTTACACATAGGACTGAAAACATTTATTTATCAAAGTCATCATTGCTGATGTCTCTGTCGAGGGCCACCACTGCTAGTCACCGGCCTTTAAAGGACAAGGGCTAGTGTTATGACATATTTTAATTCAGGGCCACAGATGTATTTGTTCGTGTGTTCCAGATGTATAAGGAGTTTTAACTGATCTGAGCAATCACTGGGGCTAGCAGGCAGGATTGGTGGGTTGCATACACAGACCATTTGCTCTGCCATGATCAGATGACTATGTTGGAATGTACCTGTTCTCCTGAAATGGCGTGGTTGGGTATGAACGGTCCTTGATAGCCAGATCTTCTGTCTCTTCAGCAATGATTTTGCCTCTGGAATCCATCCGGCGTTTGCACAATCACCACATGAGGGCAAGGTTGCTGAGCACAGACAGCTCTAGTACAGTCCATTTAACTGCTGCTTCGTTGAAACCTGGACTACTTAGCTTCAGAATTTTTGGACCTTGAATGGAAAATGAATGAATCTGGAAGCTCTTTCAAAGAATAGTTCTTTGCTGGTCCAGGCAGCACTTGGGGAGGAGTCTGGTTTTATTATAAAACACTCCTGATAGCAAACTGCAGCAGTAGCAAAAGGGGTACCTTTGCTACCATCTACTTTATTGGTTCGGAAGCCTTAACAACAGCAGAAAATATTAACCATGAGGAGGTCTGAGGAAATGTACAGCCCTTCATTAAGTTTCTTGCAGTGAAGAACCTTGTGTGTGTGTGCAGTTTCCAGGCAACGTTCTTGGTTGTTCTTGGAGACAGAGCCAATGTTGTGTGGAAGGTGCACAAGAAATTTACTGTGGGTTTTGGAATTAATTGTGAAAATAAACAGTCATTAGCGATAGATTATTTATATGCTGCATGGATGCCATGGATATGTTGGAAATCTGCCTTTCTACTTGTACATGACACTTGGCAGTACAATGGCAACCTTCTACTTGCTTCCTGTCACACTTGCTGCTGCTGAAGTCACCGCAAACACCAGCAGACCACTTGAAGAACAGTTCACAGTATTGTTTTCAGGTATAGCATCAGCTGTAGATTCCCTAAAACTTTTGTGTGCTTCAGGACAAAATTATTTTCTATTTAGATAGATAGATTAGATTAGATAGATAAGTGAGCAGCTGCAAACATTTGTATCACTGTTGACATCAATGCGTTCTTCCTCTTTCAATGGTGCCCCATCTTTTGCCGCTTTTAAGGTCATGCGCTGTAATTGATTTCTCTGGATAGGATTGCTAAAAACTGTGTCCATATCTACAGTTCATCTTCAATAAGTGCTCCCAGAACCTTTCTGCTAAGCATTTGTTCCTTTTTAATCCTATTCAGAGCACATTTTTCTGTCGTTAGCCTCTGCCTCAGCTGTTGCTGCTATTTTCGAATCCAATAGAATCTCTGTGAGGCAATTTGTGAACTCCAGCTGAGTCACAGTAATAAAGTTAGTGTTGCTTTTACCTCTTGATGGAACACATATTTTTGGTGTAGCACTCGATGTGAAGCACAGTGTCATATGCATGGGTATCTTGTAGGTCAATACATCGACTTTACTTCCTGTGCAACATTTTTTTTAAGAATGACTGCTTTGTACAGTTTCTCACCTGTCTCGCTTATTGAAACTGTGGGTAATGAATGTCTTTGGGCTTCTAACTTATTGCAGAAGAAGGAGGTGTTCTTTTTAAATGAATGGCATTGGTCTTGGTGTGGCACTTGTCTCAGCATCTTCAAATTTTTCCTGATGTTCTATGTATTTTCTCTGCAGTCTTGCCAAATTCAGTTTATGGATGCAGTTCCTAGAGCATGTAAGGGGCCATTGAGCATTGTTGTCCTCCAGGATGGTATTCTCAAGTCTTTGTTTACCCACTGATGGCTAAAATGATCAAGACCAAAGAAAAAAAGAAGATTTTGTAATAAATTATGTTGACATTATAATTGATTATATGAAATGATGTATAGTTATTAGAATTGTCAAGCAATTAAAAAATTAATTGCAACATTAAACAATAATAAAATTCCATTTTTTTAAATACTAGCACATTTAGTGTTGCTCTGGTCCTTAAGGAGGGGCTCAGGGCAGGAGTTAGGGTTGGGGGTTGAGGAAGGGTTCTGGACAGGGGGCTGGGTGTATGGGTGGGGGGTTTAAAGTCCCCTCTTCCCCTGAGATTCATGCCAGGGCTGCTTGCTCTTCCCCTTCCTGTCTCTGTCAGGGGAGGAGAGCAAAATGCATAGGGTCTGCCCCCTGCTTTCTTCAGCCAGAGTAAGGAATGTAGAAAACTGTGCACTTTCCCCTTGCTCCCTGATGAAGGGGAACAACCAGCAATGTGTCCATACTAATTGAGAGGGGAGAAACATCAGTCCCCCTAGCCTCCCTAAAGGGCACTTGGGGGATGGGAGGCAGTACTATGGCAGTCACAGACAGGGGGAGGTGTGCCCCCTGCCTGATGATTCTGTCTCTCTTCTATATAGTTTTATGAGAAGCAATCCCATTCCAGACATACCCGTTTTCCTGTCACAACCAAACCTATACGTTGCTTTAATTTATGATAAGAGGAAGCTATATACCCAATTTGGTGGTCCTAGCTCTTATCATTTTGGAGTTCTTGAACAAACAGACAAACAAGCTCTCACAAATATATAGTAGATTTTGGATATTTTCTACCTCTTCAAATATTTTTATTTCAGTTGCAACTCAGAATACAAATTATATGGTTGTCACTTTATATTTATTTTTACTACAAATATTCACAGTATAAAACAAAAATATTATTTTTCAATTCCCCCATTATATGTACTGCAGTGCAATCTCTTTATCATGAAAGTTGAACTTACAAATGTAGTTTTATGTACAAAAATAACTGCATTCAAAAATAAAACTATGTAATACTTTAGAGCCTACAAGTCCACTCAGTTCTACTTCTTGTCCATTCAGATAAACAATTTTGAATACATTTGCAGGGAATTATGCTGTCCACTTCTTGTTTACAATGTCACCTGAAAGTTAAAAAAAGATGTTTGCAAGGCATTGTTGTAGTCAGCATCACAAAATATTTACATGCCAGATGCACTAAAGATTTGCATGTCCCTTCACACTTCAGCCAACATTTCCGGGGGACATGCGTCCATGCTGCTAATGGGTTCTGTTCAATAACGATCCAAAGCGGAGAGGACCAACACATGTTCATTTTCATCATCTGAGACAGAAACCACCAGTAGAAGGCTGATTTTTGGTTTTTTTTTTTTTTTGGTAGTTCAGGTTCTGTAGTTTCCACATCAGAGTGTTGCTCTTTTAAGATTTCTGAAAACATGTCCCATGCCTTGTACCTCAGATTTTTGGAAGGCACTTGAGATTCTCCAGTGTCTTGCTCTTAGCACTGAGTCTTCACAGATCAAGGAGGGAGCCATCGAGTCGGTAATGGATATATATATCCTCTGATGTATGTCCCCTGTTGCATGACTGGGAACACACGCAAAGAACAAGCTGAACAGCACTGGAGCAAGTATGCAGCCTTGCTTCACTCCATTTGAAATTTCAAAGCCTGGTTGAGCCTGGCAGCATGCTCTGGTAGATAATAAATTCAGACTATGTCAGATTAAAGATGGAAGCTGAAGAGGCCTCACTAGGACCCTGGTGCAGGAAATATGCCCTATTCAATGCAGCACTTAAAGAAAAGCATGTGCTTAAATGCCTTCCTGAATCTGAGTCAGAGGGAGAGTTCCCCCCCAAAATACTTTATCTTTTAAACCCCATGAAAAAGGTGATTGGCATGTAAAATAGCAAATAATTACTTATCTGCTTCTACTCACTTATCTGTCATTAATATTGGGGACAGAGGGATGGATATCTGACTGTAGACCGTACTAGAGACTTTGTGGCATGAGACAGAGGATGATGCCGTTATTGTGGAGAGGCTAACAGAATGTCAGAAAGAAGATTGATAAGGAGCAGAGCTGTAGCTATGTATTTTTAGACTCCATAGTTATAAAGTGATGACAAAGTTGATAAAAGATGATATCTTTGACAATTTCTTCATCTTATTCTGCAGTGCAGAACTGGCTAAACAGAACAATTTTGGTATTCAGGTATGGCAGAGATAATACAATTCATGGGATTAGTGCAGTTTTTAAAGCATCTGATTTGGGAATAGGCTCTGGTGATTTTATTTGGAATTTGTAAAATTTTGGGAGTACTAAAATCATATATATAGTAGCCCAATGTCTGTGATTCTGTAACGCTGTAGCATTACAGTCTTGCCTCTGGGGGGCACTGTTGCCTCCCTCCGTGGCGCTCGGCTGACTTCTGCACCGCTTAGCTGGGCTGCCGCGGGGGAGCAAGCGGCGCAAGCGGCCATTTGGGGTCCGTGGTCCGCATGCAGCACGGCTGCTTGCGCCGCTTGCTCCCAGCGGCGGCCCGGCTGAGCGGCGCAGAAGTCAGCTGAGTGCCACGGCGGGAGGAGAAGGGGGCGGGTGGTGACGTACATGGCCAGGGGGCGGGGCCCGGCCGTGTACATCACCACCCCACCCCCTTCGCCTCCCGCCGTGGCACTCGGCTGAGTTCTGCGCCGCTCAGCCGGGCCACCACGGGGGAGCCCAAATGGCCGCTTGCTCCGCTTGCTCCCCCGCGGCGGCCCAGCTGAGCAGCACAGAAGTCAGCCAAGCACCACGGCGGGAGGCAAAGGGGTGCAGGGCGGCCCCGCCCCCTGGCCGTGTACGTCACTGCCCGGCCCCCCTTCCCCTCCTGCCATGGCGCTCAGCTGAGTTCTGCGCTGCTCAGCCAGGCCGCCATGGGGAAGCATGTGGCACAAGAGGCCGTTTGGGCTCCGCGGTCCCCGTGCTGCATGGGGAGTATGGAGCCCAGCCGCTTGCACTTCTTGCCCCTGCACGGGGAGCGCGGAGCCCAAACAGCCGTTTGGGCTCTGCGGTCCCCCAAGTGAGAGGCAGGAGGGGGAGAAGAGAAAAAGAGATGGAGAGAGAGGCAGGAGGCGGAGGAGAGCTGAGAGAGAGAGGGGGGAGGCAGGAGGAAAGAGAGAGAGACCGACATGGAGGAGAGACCCGAAAATCCCATTTTATGACGGGCTATTGGCTAGTTAATTTATAGTCTTCAGATTGCTAGACATGCACATATCTGGCCATATTTCAAGAACTGGCCATTATTTTTTGCCTTCAACTGTAAACTCTTTAGCATTTACAGGAAACTCCTCAGGGAGATCATGAAATGCTATAAAGTCACATGTGCTAATGAAACCCTACTTACATCTATCTCTGCCAGCCCAGCTTCTGCCATCACTGGCATCCTCCCATGTTTAGAAAGCAAATACTTTTGCTCAATCTCAACCCAGGTGTGATAGGGAACAGTCACAGAAGTCCGCTTGGGGTGCCTCCTGGAGGGCTGCCAAAGCCACTGCCACTCACCTTCCTGCTCTCTGTGGTTTCTCACTGCCCGGCCCAATCCTTCTGGAGCAGCTCCTCTGGTCTCCTCCAGTGAAGGTACCAAGCTGAGATCACTGTCCCCCTCCCCACCCACACACGAGAAGCAATGCAGACATTTCAGGGACAAGGAAAGTGAAGTTTAGGACCCAGCTTCCTGGAATACCACTCCCCATATGGGATCAGAACCCCAAATGAATGATTTAGGTAAGCCCCCTTTAGTAATGAAAGGGGGAATGCACACCCTGCTTGCCCCCACAGGTAACAGTTATTTGAACGGGGCTTGATAGAAAATAAAAGTGATTTTTCTTACATAGAAGCAGTAGGATTTAAGTGGTAATAAGTGAGAACAGGCAGAGCAAAGCAGATTACAAACTCAATAACAGAAAACACTGAGCTAACGCTAATACTGAAACCTTAGTACACAAACTTATTACAAACTCACCCTAAAACTGTTTCTTTTCCAGCTAAGCCTTCCAAACCAGGGCTTTTCCTCCCCTGGGGTCTTTGGTTCCTTTCATCAGGTGTGCCCACCAAAGACAAAACACTCCTACTTTCCTATTATTTGTAAGGATTCCCTTTTTGCATGGGAAGTCACCTAGCCCATCCCTACCAACCACTACTAAGAGGTAAGGACAAAAAGCTATTTGCATGTGATTGCCCAGGCATTGAGGCCTCCCAGCAGTGGAATCACCCTTGATGGCTTTCCATTTACACATAGAGAAAACCATAAACCATTCCATACTCCACATGTCTAATTTTACACACAAGAATGATACATACACAAAATAAGATAAGCAGATCCAGCAGATTAAGACATTAAGATTAATAAATTACCTGAGACAGTTTGTCCAAAGCATCTTTGAGTTATGCATATTTGTGTTCATACGTCCATTTCATAAAGCATAGTGTGTGTGTGGGGGGGGGGGTTGTCACACCAGGAAAGACAAAAGACTCACTGGTAGAAAGAAGTAAACACTCTTAACAGTCAAAATGGGTGTAAAACGTCTGGGCCCATGACAACTCACGGATGTGCAATTGCCACAGGAGCAAAAACTATTCAACATCAATGTGGTTGCTCCACTCTTGGGCCTTAAGAAAACAAGTGAGGCTCTTTCTAGGTAAAAGCAAAATAAGTGTTTGGTTGTCCAGGCATCAGCTACTGGCAATAGGATTGCTGCTTTTTCCTACATAATAGGTTTCAGCAGGTTCACTGGGAGTAGGTTTGGAGTCAGTCCATTTGAATTTCTGCATAACAAGTGGTGAGGGGGCAAGAATATCCCAGAAACACAATTCAGGAAAGGAGAAGGGCTAAATAATAATGTAGTGACATTTTCTCTTACAAGATCAACTTTGATTTTTATTTGACAGCTGTCCTTTTAGTCAACCAAATGGACAAAGAAGAGAGAGACCATCTCTTTCAGTTTGTTTAAAAAATGGGTCTCTATTTTAGATAAAATAAACATTATTAATAAGGCATGATGGTTTGCGGCTTTTTGTGTGTGTGGAGGGGGATTTGTAGAGGAGTGCATGATGGATTTCTGGAGATATTGGCTCTCAGTGGGAATTCATATAATAAGAATCTTTTTTGAGGAATTAACAGCCGTGCTAGCAAGCAAATTACTGAACCTACGCAGGCTCAGAATGCAACTGTTCTGATTGGCACCATGGGGCCAACATTGATCCATAATTCTAAGCTTTGCCATAAAGAAGTGTAAGTGCCTGCATGCTATGTGGTTCCATCTCTCATCTTGTTAAAAGGTTATTGCTCTCTGATTTCCTTTTAGAATCGAAAAGTTTGAAATTGGGTAGCAGTTTCTGAGAGCTGGACCCGTGCCTCTGCATTCTTCTCCATCCCCTGTCTCTTGATGGTGGGACTTGCTTGCCTACGTACATTTTCTGCTGTATCATAAGCAAACAAGAATGATGTGGGCAAAAAGGGATGGCAGAATTTGTGGAACAGACAGTTTCCTTTGTCTTGTTTACGGTAATAACTGTTTTAAAAAGAAACGGTCCTCTTTTTCAAGCAACTCATGCCATCTTTTACTATCTCAGTATTGATTTTGAATGCTAATGCAAATCTTGTTTATTAAGCAGTCATGTAGAGAAATCTCATCTTTCACACATTCCCCATGAATACCTCTGTATTTCATTAAATCTCAGCGTAAGAGGAAATGTTTCCTGGCAGGGTAATATTCTAACAGCACATTGCAAATGTGCAGAAGGGTCCCAAGGTCAGACACTCTTTTTGAAAGGTTAATTAAGTCTGAAAGAAAGGTATTATGTTGTAATTAAATAGTAATGAATGAGGAGCTGTGAAGTATTTGGTGTATGATGCAGTACCACAAGGCAAAGCTGAAATCATCTGCAAATTTATTATTTTATTACATATTCTATTATAAAATACCCCTGGGTGTCAGTGTAATTTTTATTCCTGAACTTGGATATGACAGCAGGGGGATTAAGTGGTCATCTCTGCCATGCATATATGTAATCATAATACATCTCAAGAGCGATTCTAAGAACTTTAATAACATTCCTGATGTACTTAAGAGAACTTTCCTCAAAAGTGCAGTGCCTTTCTAGCTATGTAGAACTTCATTTCTAATCAGAGTGGAATATGCTTTTTACGGTGTTCATATTGGAAAGGCTGCCACGGTTTTTCACACCTTTAAATTTCACACCAGTGCTATAGAAACATAGTCTTGACCCTATTTAAGAGTCCCATCACAATTTGTGCTTTCAGTAGAATTTGAACATTTTAAAGTGTATTGAGGAGAACTTGGCACATTGCTGGAGAGTAGTTGTCAATCCAGATGTGGATTTTTCCAAAACATAGTATAAATTAGCGGATTCAGACTTCTGTTCACAAACTTGTGCCCAGATACCATACTTCATAATTTCAGAGATCAGGGAAGAATTAATGAATTTTCTGTACCATATGTACTACACTGTCTAGACAGAAACATACGCTACCAGCAGTTGGTGCTTTTTAATGCCTAATTTCTCTGTGCTTAGAAGTCAAAAACGTAGTTATTTTAAATAACAAAATTAATTGTGTTTATAAACAATAACCATATTATATAAAAACAAAACATGAAATTGCAGCATTCCTACTTTTACTCGGGGCTAGATTAAGGCACAGACACTATGGGCATACAGGTAGGGGCCTGACTTCTGAAGTCACGTGATGCTGGGACGTCAGCTTTCACCTTAAATGTTTCTAGCCCACAAATATGATCTGAGTGTATCGTGTTTCGTCTACCTGAGTTTGCAGACAGCCTGAATCAGTAGCTGTGAGAGTTGTTAATTGTCCCCATTCCTCACAGTACAATGTTAAATCTGAAACCTGAAGCTCTGGGGTCATTCCCACTGACAGCACCCTATGAGTTCTAGAAAGGTCACAGTGTCTGTAAGGGGCCCTCACTACTGCCACTTAATCCTGATTCTTGTAGGGCAGTATTCACCGTTACTTGCTCAAGTGGGTGGAGGCTGAGTCCTCCCTGTTTCCATATGAACTTGAATCCACCTGAAGACACCTGCCCGAAGAGGAGTGATTGGCTCTCACCAAACAACTTTTCTGTGGGTGATACGGCCCATTGTCATCCCAAGGAAGGGATGGGGCATGGCACGAGGATGACATTAGTGGGTCATAACATGGGTTATGTGAAGGGCAGCAGATTGCCTTGATGTGAGTCTGCCCTCCTCTGTAGGTTGTGCAGTCTTTGTTTACAGCGGTAAGAACTCATAAAAGTGAGTAGGCACATTTAGTGGAACCTTACATGAGTAAACACTCACCAGCATGAATAAGGGTGGTACAGTCTAGCCAAAATTATTTTTTAAAGCTGCCTACGTGCCTCTTGATGGGCTCATCATTTAGCTCTTACAGGGACAAATGTTCTAAAGTGAATTGTCCAAATAGTGCCTGTTAGCCTCCATATGAATGCCAATACACAAGCTCAAACCCTGATTTGCGAGTGCATAAGTTAGAACTTTACTGTTTAGTTTGCTTCCATTTTCCATATCTATTTAAAAATCTAGAATTGCAATATTTGTACTTCGGCTCGTATTTTGGTAAAATGAGGAAATCAAGTCCTTCGTATCTTCAGCAGTACTTTCATCTTCCCTTCAACACAATTAAGGAAGTATCTTCAGTTAGAAAAATGTTTTCTAGCAGCCTAGTTAAAATATGCAGCCTTCACCTGTCTCATTATCAGGCAGATTGGATTATCTCTCACAACTTTGCATATGTCTGAAAAGCTTTCAAACTCATGAATAAACAGGCTGATGCAAATATTAGTCTTAAAATGGTGTGAAAAATTTAACTAGCAGTGACTTTTTCACAGAAAGAATGGACCATACTGTCATCCATGGTATTCCACTGACTACTAAATGCCATCTCTAATGACACTGAATGTAATGTAACTGTCATTTGAAGTTGTCTATGGGCTCCTCCTCAGAGCAGCTCAGTACAGATTAATTCAAAGTGTCTGATTCTCCACTCATCTACGTTGTGTATAGCCATTTACATTTGGGCAAACAAGGGTGTAAAATGCTGCCAAATTGGGATGGTGGCATTTTATACCCAATTTTGATGAGTGTAAATGGCTACACAAGGAGTGAGGCTGTGTTTAATCAGGCTGTAAATGTCTTCTCTGGAGGAGCAAGTCACGGTACCTTATACTGTGTGTTTGTAATCCCCTGTATTGTATTTATATGTAACTCTATATCTATATCCTTAAACTGTAAAAAGTAATTTTTGATTCCATAAGAAACATTAATCAGTGTTTGAAATATAATAAAATAAATACAAATAATTGCTACATATGGTATTTATTCAATAGCATAACTTAAGTAAAGGAGCAACAAATAATATTGAATTTGTAACTCCTTTTCAACCTAATACATAATGAAGAGTGGTGAGGAAGGATGCTTTTAAACTCTCATACCTTGAGGCTGGTCTCAACAACATAAAATACTTTAAAATAAAAAGCATGCTTAGTCCTTATGATTGTTCTGATATAATTTTGTAAAGATGGGGCACTTTTTGCTATGTAATATCTATGTACACCATCAGAATATAGTCAAAACAAAATAAGGGAACTAAAAAGCAAAAAAAATTTCATCCACACACTTTCTTAATAGATGATACACTACTAGCAGTAGGTGTAACCCTGGGAGTACACAGAGGTCTTAGGAGAGTACCTCAACCCATCTAGATACTTGCCTAGTTTTAGAACAGCCTATATAAAAAGCACTAGTGAAATCAGTACAGACTAAAATTTGGTAGGTCCCTACCAAATCCATGGTCCATTGTGGTCAATTTCATGGTAAATTTCATTACTTTAGATATTTAAATCTGAAATTTCATGGTGGTGTAACTAGAGATGTTAAAGGTTAACTGGTTAACCTAATACTTACCAGATGTGGTTAACCGGTGGGGGCTGGAGCAGCTCCCCGGCTGCCACGGGCAGGGAGCTGCTCCAGCCCTGCTAGGGGGCCCGCCGCGGACAAAGGTTGCTCTGCCCCTCCTTTAATTGGCTAACCGGTTAACATCACGTTTAACCAGTTAAACAGGATTTTACATCCCCCATTGCAACCATAGGAGTCCTGACCTAAAAGGGAGTTGGGTATGGGGGAGTGGGTTTCCAAATGGTTATTGTATGGTGGTCACAGTGTTGCCATCCTGACTTCTGTGCTGCTGCCTGCAGAGCTAGGCCCTCGGCCAGCAGCCACTTTTCTCTGGCCACACATTTCTGAGCACAGCAGCGCAGAAGTAGGGGTGGCATAGTATGGCATGGTACTGACCCCTTTATTCCTATGCTCTTGCTGCATAGGAAGGTACACACCCTTCAGAGCTGCAAACCTGACTAGCAGCTGCTGCTCTCTGGCCACCCAACTCTGATGGCAGCACAGAAGTAAGAGTGGAAATAACTACGGCACTCCCACAGTGACCTTGCAACTCTCCTGTAAATCCCCTTTTGGGTCAGAACCCCCAATTTGAGAAATGCTAGTCGCTGCTTGAAATCTGGATAGTACAGGATAAAAGTACACAAAAGACCAGATTTCATGGTCTGTGTTGTGTTTTTCACAGCCATGAATTTGGTAGGGCCGTAACTGTACACTGTAATAAGTACAGTATTTATATGCCATATATAATATATGATTATATGGTAATGAGAAAGTAAGCAATTTTTCTGTAATAATGTGCGGTGACACTTGTATTTTTACATCTGATTTTGTAAGTAAATAGTTTTCTCAGTGTGAGGTGAAACTTTGCGGTACACAAGATAAATCGGAGTCCTGGAAAAGGTACGTTTCTCTGGAAAGGTTGAAAGCCACTGCACTAGTGCATATATTAAAAGTAAATGTTAACAGTAATTCTTTAAAAAACAGGCTATAATTTGAGTGCCTCCATCTTCTGTGCAAACTTGTGAGTACAATCAATTGCATTTACAAATGACAGGATTTAGATATTTAATTGCCAGATTGCACATCAGCTGGTGCGATAGCTAAATGCTGGCATTAGCACCTCAAATTCTGCACCAGGAACTGATGTAAGACTAAAAGTGCAGTTACAATAAAGGACTGGTTGAGGCTTATTTAAATAACCAGTTATAATAAAGGACTGGTTGAGGCTTATCTTCAGAAATTAATTTCATTGCTTTTGATGAAGCATTGTCAATAATTAGATCTATAGAGAGTGAAGGAGTTTTGTAGATAGGTGGCACACAAAGTTTTGACATGAAATTTAACATAATTAGAGGTTCAATAGCACTTGTAACACAGCTCTTCTTTCTAAACCAGTAACATATTGAACTGTAATCCTTTTTGGGCTCTCAGGTATAGAAACATATCAATTTGACCTGGAGGCCTTTGGTGTGCATTTTGTTTCTTTCATTCCAGTGTGTATTTTAAGTAAAAAAATAAAAATAAAAAAAAATAGTTTAATATGTAAGAAAGGAGGGTATTAATTTCTATCATCTTAACACAGATGTCTGTCAGTCAGTAAGGACCTCATCCTACACTTTATGCATACAAGTAGCTTTATATATAGGAGTAGCCTCATTGATCTCAATGGGACTGTTAAAATGTGCTGTGTTAAGCAAATGTGTGTCTGTAGGATTGGGACCTAAGAGATTAATTTGTGACATGGGATTTTAGATTCACAGTGCCTGTTAATGGCAGTTGTCTCTAATCCTTGTGTTAACAACTAACTGCTAATACGTGTTTTAATTCAGAAAGTTCCATTTAAAAACCTTTATCCCCTGGAATAGTTCATTTTACTGCAATATTTATGTCATTTCCCTTTCTACGCATAGTTGCTACAAATTCCACACAGGTAAAGATAAATACCATGTTTTGAAATATTATTATGCCACCCATTGTAGTTTCAGTTTAAAATTTCTATAGTTGATATATGATATACAAAATTAAATCAAGAGTGTCTTGATTAACATCAAGATTGTCAAATACTATGGAATCAAATGAACATGCCGTAAAACATGATACAACTTCTTAACTATTTTTCCTGGTTTAACATTTACCTATTATTAAGCCATATACAAAGTCCCTTTTCAACAGCAGATGTTCAGCTGTTGTGAATTGTCATAGCTCCATTAACTTTGAAGGAGCTTTCACAGTTTACACTGGCAAGAGGATCAACCCCTCAGTCCATACTTAAATAGAACTCAGGGCATGTGTAGACTGCATCCCTCTTTCGAAAGAGGGATGTAAATTAGACGGATCGAAATTGCAAATGAAGCCAGGATTTGAATTTCCTGCGCTTCATTTGCATAATGGTGGCTGCACGTTCTTTCAAAAAAGGGCTTTTCGAAAGTGAAACTGCTGTCTAAACGCAGTTCTTTTGGGGAAAAAAACCCCTTTTTTGAAAGATCCTGTAAACCTCATTTTTTGAGGAGTACAGGATCTTTCAAAAAAGGGTGTTTTTTTTGTAAAGAACTGCGTCTAGATGGCAGTTTCACTTTCGAAAAGCCCTTTTTCAAAACAACGCATGGCCGCCATTATGCAAATGAAGCGCGGGAAATTCAAATCCCGGCTTCATTTGCAATTTCGATCTGTCTAATTTACATCACTCTTTTGAAAGAGAGATGTAGTCTAGACATAGCCTAAGTGTTCAGTCCATGGGACAACAGGATTTGGTCCTATGATTGTTAGCTACTTCTCTAAACTAATGCCCTTTCCTCTTACAACATTAGACTTTTTGACTGGCTACTTATATACATTTTCAGATACCTCTTCAGTCTGAATTATAACGTTTAGCTATTTCTTCTGCATGCTATGTACAGTGTTCTCCTAGCCATGTTTGTCCCAGGACATTAGATACAGGTGAGGAGGTAATATCTTTTATTGGACCAACTTTCGTTAGCAGTAGCAAGAGACAAGAAGTTGGTCTGATAAAAGATATTACCTCATTTCCCTTCTCCCACTTTGTCCCTTTTGCATGCTTTGCTGGGGATTGCTGACTTTTAGAAGTATTTTATTTGTTTGCAGAGAACATTTAGTAGCTGTACTTACTGCTAAGAAAAAGGGAATCTCTGCCTGCAAACATAGCAAAAGCAGCACATTAACAAGACTGACTTTTCTTCTTTTATTCAGTGGTCACATGGTCTTTGGGAAAGCTGACAGCCCATTAGTGATCTGTGTGCAATTGCCCCTGGCTCTGTGTTTATTGGATTTTATTTGTTACTTCTCAGTTTGTTAACAAAAGGAACAGGATCAGGAAGAAGGAGAAGAAAAATCAAACCCATAGCAAATCACTGTCAACCAAACAGCCTGTTCTGTTGATTAAGGTGTAGAGTGTAGGCATGAACCTGGATGTTTGCTTCAGTGGCTTCAACATCTTACAGGAGTAAATGGCTGCAGATGGCAGTGGCAGATTTTGTTCCAGTGGATGCACATTATCTTATCCATCCTATTCTCCCTCAACCTCCCCAGGGAAAAAATGAAGAAATACATTTATATATGCAAATAATCTTAAATGTAATAAATGAGACTGGAGAACACCTAAGGATAGAGTTACTGACTTCAGTGGAACGGAGTACAACTTAATTTGTTTTTGTTTTTGTTTGTGGTTGTTTTTTACATGTCAGAAGGAGAGATGAGAAACTCTTGCATTTTTTTTCTTAAATTTAATTAGAGTTAGATCAGCAAGGTCAAAGTGCAGTTATGATCAGAAAGAAGTTTATTTAAAATACAACCTTCTTCCTCAAGAGCCCAACTTCTTGTATGTATTCACATTCACATCTTCTGGCTTTACTGACCAAAATAAGTTTACTGTTTCCTCCACTTAACCTTGCAGGTGATGCTCAAGCCAAAAGAGATACAGACCAAGTGCATATCAGTTTATCACTTTCCGATTAAAATGTAGTTATTGCTAAGAGTTTTCAGAGCACTGGATACAGGATGTGTACACTGTATCATATGCTCTGTATATGGAGAATTTTTAGAAAAAAAATTAGCAGTAGTCTTGACAGGTGGGGATGAAGGATCAGTTTCCAAAATCACCAGGGAAATTGTGCTGTACAATAATAAGAACATAAGTCCACACTACACAGAAGCCTCAAAATTAGTCTGAAGCAGGCTCCCTAATGTAGATGCACAACTTCGACTTACAGCCCCAGGAAGCACTGGGGAGTAATTACTCTGAATGACTCTGGGGAGTAGTTATTTTGAAATAGCAGCAGTGGAGTGTCCACACTACCGCTATTTCAAAATAGTTATTTTGAAATAAGCATTATTCCTTGTGGAAAGCAGGAGTTGTTATTTCAAAATAACCAGCCCCTATTTTGAAATAACAGGCTTGATAGTGTGGATGCTACACTTGTTATTTCAAAATAAGAGGAGTTATTTCCAAATAACTCCCTAGTGTAGACCAGGGCCCAGAAAACAGCCATCCCCTCATTTATAGCAAAGGGGATCCACTCAAGCCATGGTTGTGGGCAGTGCTTTTTTTGTGATGGTACTGCCCAGAATGGCGTACCGTCACCTATTTTCCCAGCCCACAGAAAGGGAATGGGATTTTCCCCCACGCGTACCGGCACCATTTTTCCTGTTTTCCTTGGCTCGTGATGCGCGGCATTTTTTTTTCCTGCTTCCGGCACGGCGGTGTGGCTCTTAAAGGGGCCGCGACCGCATTTCAGCCCCCAGTGCGGGTTTGTTTTTGGGTTTTTTTGCTCAATAAGTTTGCCCTAGAGTACCGGCACCCTTTTTTCTTACAAAAAAAGCACTGGTTGTGGCAGTGTGGCCTGGGATGAGAGGAGACACCTCAGGTTGGCTGGTCACAGGACAGTTAGGTCTTAATCAACACCTTAAATTCCATTTGGAGATTAAAGGCCAGTCAATACAGATCCTGGAGCTCAGGTGACATGTGCTCCCAGTAAGATACCTCATTTGCTGTGTTCTGCACCAGTTAAATCTCTGAATGGTTGCAAGGGAAAGCCCCATGGAGAGCCCTTTCCAGTATTTATAATTGTGACGTCACTAAGGCTTGGGTAACAGTGGCAAAGTCTGCATCTGAAAGAAGGTGACAGTTTCCTAATCTGATGCAGATGGTAAAAAATTGAATGGCTTACAGCTGTCATGTGGCTATCAAACAGCAGCTGGGAATCTAAAATAACCCTTACGCTGAAAATCCTAGTAACTGACTGTGGATGTAGTTCCTCACTCGCAGGGACTGATAACTACCTCTGCTATCTTCTCCCTCCTGCTCAGTCCTGTCTGGGTTAAGTTTCACCCAGCTTGCTCCTTATCTATGCCCTAGTCTCCTCATTGACTGAAGAGTAGCCGTACCACATCATCTCAGTTGGATGAGGTAACGACACATACAGTTGCACGTCATCAGCCTAATGACAACACCACATCCCAGACCTCCTCATACCCACCTAATTCTCCTCTCCCTTAACTAGCT
Source organism: Rafetus swinhoei (assembly GCA_019425775.1). Classification (NCBI taxonomy): domain Eukaryota; kingdom Metazoa; phylum Chordata; order Testudines; family Trionychidae; genus Rafetus; species Rafetus swinhoei. Next base: position 164,645,813 of record CM033424.1, read on the forward strand.
GCCGACAGTATTGGTGGGTGTTTGTCTTGCTTACTTGAGAAACAGGACATACTCCTGCTATTGCTTGCCCACAGGATAGGAAGCTTATGGTTTTTGCAGATCACAATTGGGCAAATTATGTTTTCCATACATAATGTACGCATAGTAGATATAATTACATATAAATAGCTATTGCAGTGATTTGCCTAATTATTGAAATTAGAATGGAGCACTTTCAAAGACTGCACCCAATCACAGTAGCATAGCAATACTTAATATGTTCTGGCTTACACTCTAGGTGATTCACATCACCACTAGGCCTAGAAAGTACAGCAGATCCCACCATTGTTCAGATTGTTTGGTCAATTCAAGTCTGATGAGCGCTTTCACCCACCTTTATGTTATCAAACTCCATTGCACAGTGGGTGACATTGCACCCTTCTTGCTGCATCAGCTGCAGCTCTCTGGCTATATCAAACCTGAGGCTGAGCATGCGGAGGGACTACTCTATGTTTACATCTACACTTGGAGTTTGGGATGTGAATCCCACCTTGAATAGACAGACCCATGCTAGCTCCACCAGCTACTGCACTCAAACTAGTTGTGTAGTATGGGAAGCGGTGAGGCTGGCACAGGCTTGCCACCCCCCAAGTATGTACCCTGCAAGTCTGGGCAAATTTGTACTTGGGGCAGTTAGCATGAGCTCCCACACATTGTTGCCTGTGCTCCTGTAGTTACATTTCTATTTGCAGCATGCTAGCTTGTGAGTTAGTGTGAGTTTACTTATTCCACTGAGAACCATCTTCCCTCATGCTGATCTTCTTGGTAGCGTTCACTAACAACGCAATATGTGTTGCCTTCCCAGAAGTTGTTTTCAGATCTTATCCTGGCACAGAGATCCTGATGTTGGAACAAACCCTCACCCGCCCCCAGCTCTTCCACATGACATGTATCTTATTACCCAGCAAGCCTGAAGTCTTGTCCAGGTCCAGACATGTATTCTCTGCAGGCCTCTTGCTGTCTAATTTTCACCTTGGAAGAGTGGAACTCCCTACGAAACGTTTTGAACCCAGCACTCATTCTGAACATACATTTATCTTCTGTCTCTCCAATTACATGCTTCAGTGCCACACTGTGTACCAGGTGTGGTCACATTTAAAACGCCAATGGTCCAGTGGAACAGCAGCATGTTCTACCAATGCACAGAGGTTGTAACAGAGGACAGCAGCAAAAGGTTTCATAAGGCGTTCATATCCTACTCATTTATCAAATGTCAGCTGTGCAGTAGTTAGACAAACACAATTGTTTTACTGTTAACAGTTCCACACTATGCTGCTTCTCTCCATCCTCCACCCTCTGTCTCCCCATGTGTTCACATATATGTTTGAAATGAATAGAACAATTTCTTTTTAATGTATATTTTAGTAGGAACATTTCAGAACCCACAATGCACTGTTTACCTTTTAAAATGAAGTAATAATCTTAGGCCGAATTTAGCCTTGTTTGTAGTGAGGCTGAGGAAGGAAGGGAGTATAGAAATATATCGGAAAGGCTCATATTCATAATTCATGATGCAGAGCCATGAGATAGTTTAAATCAAAAGAGAGGGGGAAGTTTCTTCATAGTGGCTGACTTATTGCCAAGTTAGAACCTGAAGCAGGAGTTATTTTAACTAACTATAAGGGAATCATCTTGTCAAATCAATAAGGATATTTGGTCCCATGGTAGACATACTCTTTATGGGTTTTTTTCTTTAAACATTGTTGTGTTCAGATTAAACATTTATTTGAAGTAGGGATGTTAAGCAGGTATTTGACTAATTGTGTCGTCGATAAAATTGTTATCGATGACACAATTAGTCGATAAGGGAAGGTGCTCTGTCCCGGGTCACGCTGGGTCCGGGAGTTACTCCCACTGTGGCTCTGCGGTTTAAATGTAGTAAGAATTAGGCTGCTGCGCACCCAGTTCTTACTACATTTAAACCACAGAGTCACAGCGGGGGTAGGTCCTGGACCTGGTGTGAGCCACGACTGAGCAAGCCCAGCTCAGTCCTGGTTTGCGCCAGGTCTGGGACCTACCCATGCTGCAGAGACGTGGGTAGAGCCTGCTTCACGCCTCTCCCTCCTCCCCATGTTGCTGCCTCTGATAAAGGGGGGGGGGCAGGCAGCACCGCGGAGATGGTGCCGGAGGAAACCAGCTTTTAAGCTGACTCACCCCAGCAACGGCTCCTGCTTCCCACCCTCCTTGCTGCCTCTGATTCAGAGGCGGTGTGGGGTGGCGAATGTGAGTAGTCAACTTGACTACTCGCTTACATCCTAATTTGATGTAGTTTTTGTCATAGTGGCAAGGTGGATTTGATTTAAATGAAATAGATTTTAATCATGATTTAAATCACTAGTCAGGAAGACTTGACTTAATCCTAGTTTTCTACATAAATGCATTCTAGTGAGAGAATGGTATGGTAGATTTCAAATCGATGAAGGCTATACTCAGAAAGACCCTAAGACTTCTGGAATATGCTGCTTAAACAGTTTTACTTTTGTTTCTACTGCCTGTCCCTCCCTTCTCACATTTCTCCCTGGATTTCTTCTCCTTGTCCAGATCTATTCCACTCCCAACAATCTTCTATTCACTGAACTTTTTGAAACTTTGCACTTTTAGAGAGAGGTAAGGGATTGGCTCTGTGTACACAAATTTTCAGAGGGACAATATAGTTGAGGTCTGTTATTTCTCACCTCTATATATTTATTTATTTAAAAACATTTTTGCTGGTAACAAGCATGTTATCTCTGGAGACACAAATCCACAGTTTGAGAACTGCAAAACTATGCATCTCTGATGGTATCTTCTAGACTGAGCATTCAGTTCCATTAGGTAGATAGAAAGATTAACCTAAATAATCTATACAGAACCCCATAAGATTGGGTCCCTAATCCATGAACTATTGGAACTCATTTGCAAAACTTTTCTTAAACATTACATGAATATATTGTCTCATACTATAGAATTAGAATTTATAGTCCCTATTCCATGAGGAGATATCTTTGAGCTATAAAATATCTTAATTAAAACTAGATAGATTTTTTTTGATAACATGTTTTTGAAGGGGAAAAAAACCAATTTAAATAAAAAATCAAATTTTATTTTTTTGTAAATCATCAATTTTTATCGACCCTGCATGGTGTTTTTTCTTGCATTTCCTTTCCTCCCATCTCCATTTTTGTTTTGTTACTATTTCCATACTTTTAAGGCATCTCTTTTCTGCTCAGGTCACCTAGGCCACTGAATCACTGATGTGACTTATGTGTGGACATCAAGAGGAGAATGTGCTCCCAAACAAGTAGCACTCTGAAAAATGAAGGCTGGAGCAACATGCAAGCTGCTGTCTTATGGATGGATGCCTGCATGCTCATGAAGAGCATCAGGGCCTAATGCTACACTAATCTCCATGTGAGTGGATGCCTGCACCTGGGCTGAGTTTCTCTGAGTTCAGTGGCATTCTGCCATATGGAATTCAGTGTAGCATCAGGAGCTAGGCATCCAATTCAGCAAAGCACCTGAATAGCTTCTTATATCCATTTATATTTGGCAATGTACCTGAGCATGTGCTTAACTTTCAGCATGAGTTAAAAGTTCCATTAAAGTCAGTGGGACTTAATCATGTGCTTCAAATTTAATCAAGTATTTCAGTGATGTGCTGAATAGTAATCTTTTGGATAACAATAGGCGAGCGTCAGGAAAGAGACCTGTATTAATCATTGTAGGTGGCCATTGTTATATGCCAAGGCTCTGGAGTTTGAGAGCTAACAATAGGGATTCTGTTTGCACTTCTGAACCCTTTTTGCCATGCTGCACTAGGAACCTCTTTCACTTTCTTCATTTTCTCTCATCCGATTACAGGTGTAGTTTGTTGAAACATAGATTCCAAGGCCAAAAGGATGACTTTTATCATCTATCCCAGTGGTGGGCAAAAGGGCCTCCGTGGGCCGGATGTGGCCTACCAAGTGGGTTGATCCCGCCTGCGGAGGCCCTGCTGCTCTCCCTTCCCTAGGCCAATTACGGCCTGGGGGCGGGAGCGCGAAACTTCCTCCCGCCCTGGCAGGACCACGCAGCGCTTTGAAGCGCCATGCGCTCCTCGCAGGGCGGCAGGAGACATCACGCGCTCCCAAGGCCTGATTGGCCTGGGGGCGGGAGGAGCGTGTAAAGTTTCCTCCGCCCTCCTCCCCTCCCGCCTTGTGAGGAGCGCAGCACTTCAAAGTGCCGTACACTTGTGCAGGGCAGGGGCAGGGCGAAGGAAGCTTCACGCAGCTCCGCTGCCCCCAGGCCCTGATTGGCCTGGGGGCAAGGGGAGCACACGAAGCCTCTTTCCGCCCTGCGAGGAGCGCATAGCACATTGAAGTGCTGCGTGCTCCTCGGAGGGTGGGGTTAGGAGGAGGCTTTGCGCTTCCTTCGCCCTGCCCCACCCTGCGAGGAGCATGTGGCACTTCAAAATGCCACGTGCTCCTCGCAAGGCAGGAGGAGGCTTCGTGTGCTCCCCTGCCCCCAGGCCCTTTTTTTTTTTTTTTGAAGTGGCCCCTGGCCAAAAATTATTGCTCACCCCTGATCTAGCCTGACATCTTGTATAAGATCTATGCTGGATATTAGGAAAAACTACTTCCCTAAGAGGTTTGTGAAGTACTGGAATGGGTTTCCTATGGAGGTGGTAGAATCTCCATCCCTAGAGGGTTTTAAGGGCAGGCTTGACAAATCCCTAGCTGGGATGATTTATCTGGGATTGGTTCTGCTTTGAGCAAGGAGTTGGACTAGATAACCTCCAGAGGTCTATTCAAGCCCTCATCTTCTATGATTTTATGAACACAGGCTGGAGAAATTCCCTGAATTCCTGCTTGTACTAGAGCATACATTTTAGAAATGCATCTGATTTGAATTGTAAAAATTAACACTGATGGAGAGTCCACTTTGATACACACACACTAACATTGTGACCATCTCTCCCCACAACTCCTTTTTGAGTCTGGATCCCTGTAATTACAATACTATAAAATATCAGATTTAAATAGATGATATCATGACATTTTTAATATCCAACAACTATGAAATTGACCAAATTGGACAGTGAATTTGATAGGGCCCTAAGTATACGGCATTAGTGAGACATGGTTACAAGATAAATAAAGATAAAACACTTGCCAGTAACTATAACTCAACAAACTAGACTTGCTTCAAGGTAAAATCTTTACCAGCATATGTTTACAAGTTCCCAGCAACACTCCTAACCAACTTCTCACGATCCCTCCTGAAATCAAAGGGCTGGTCCCTTTGTTTTCATAGGTGAAAAAAAAAAGAAAAAAGATACGGAGAGGGGGGAAAAAAGATAACTCCAGGTTGGTTTTGCTCCTCACTTGAATCATCCAGTCACCCTCTGAAATGCATTTTCCTGAGAGTTACTGGTAGCTAAAGTTATTTTCCACTGTGAGAACAGAGACATGGAGGCTACGTCTACATTGGCACCCTTTTGCGGAAAAGGGATGCTAATGAGACACTTCGGAATTGCAAATCCGCGGGGGATTTAAATATCCCCCGCGGCATTTCTGTTACATAACTGCCGCATTTTCGGCTCGGGGTTTTGCGGAGAAAAGCGCCAGTCTGAAGGCAGCTATCTTGCGGAAAATAAACCTTTTCGGAAGATCTCTTATGCCTACTTGAAAGTACCTTGAAAGTAGGCATGAAGATCTTCCAGAAAAGGGTTTATTTTCGCAGATCGCGTCTGAACTGGCGCTTTCTCGGCAAACCCCGAGCAGCGCGGCAGCCATGTCAATGCAAATGCCGCGGGGATATTTAAATCCTCGCGATTTGCAATTCCGAAGTGTCTCATTAGCATCCCTTTTTCGGAAAGGGGTGCCAATGTAGACACAGCCGGAGTGTTGTGGGGAAAGAGGTTCTGTATGGTTCTTTGCTAAAATGCAGCTCAATCTGTTCCTGTCTCCCTTCTTTGCCAAAGAATGGCCACTTGACAGGTGACTGACAATTAGCTTTGGTGACACTTGGCCAGAGGCATGAGCTTTTCCTTTGTGTGTGAGGAACAATTTTATTCCTCACCCAGACTTCTCTGTTAAAAATACTTCAGACATCATTTCAGCTTATGTTCATAACTTTATGTGTAATGTTGCTACATGCATTACACCATGATATTATTGGCCAGTGAGTTATTAGGTTTTAGATGATAGCTTGCAAGGCATATTTTGTACAAAGATTATTGCAGTTGTGTGTCGGGTATGAATATAGGGCTACATTTAGTCACAGTATACATTTGTATTTGGCCGTGTTAAAATGCATATTGTTCACCTGCACTCAGTGTACCATGCAATCCAGATCACTCTGTATCTAGGCCTGTCCTCTGTATTAGCTGCTTCCTGTAACCATAGTCAGTCAGCAATGGGAAAGTGGTCATCCTCCTCCTATCTCTCAGGCCCATACATTGTGGTTTATAGTCATGTTCGGGAAGGGTGTACACTGCTCGTTTTTGAAGGCACATCAACGTACAACTCACTATATAATTCCTTTGGCCTGTCCTGAGCCAAGCTGCCTTTTGTTGGATGGATGATTCTGTTAACCTTCATTCCTCCTTCTTCAAAGCACCATGACTCCAACAATAACACCAAGTATAGTGCTTGATCTGTTGCTAAGAATTTTCCTGGAAGGTGCAAAATGCCTGTAGCTCATTGCTTTCAAATTAAGTAAACTTACAACTGTAGTGGAGCATGCAGTTATACTTGCCTGTTAAGTAATGTGTCACTAGCAATAATGCAAATAATACAAAGGGAGTTAAGAGTGCTCAGCAACTCTGTGAAGATTTTATTACCTGATTTTTCAGAAGGACAACACCAGTTCCCATGGAAGCCAATGAGATCTGCAGAGGCTGTGCACCTTTGAAAATCAGGATATTAGTTCTGAAATCTTGGAGTAGCATTTTAGTTTATACTCCATAGCTCATTAGTGACAGGAGAACCACTTTAAACGTTAGCAAAAATAAACCCAATATCTCTATTTATCATTAATATTTCTTCTTGTCACTAAAGGGTAGGTTTTCAGAACAGAATTTTGAAGCATGATTTTTATTAATGATAATGGAAGTTGCTTAACTGTCCCCGTGCAGAAAATTTCCCCCTGATGTATGCTTTGGGTAGTAGTTAGAAATGATGATAATCTATTCTACAATTTATTTCGAGTATTACATTATTATTATGTGCATGGTGGCACACTACATTGGAGGAAAGCATAAATGCATACATTAATGAAGTGATAACCTCATATAATTTTATATTTTTCCTTAAATCATAGCATTTCCAAATTAAATAATACTTTAATGTTCTTGAATTTTAAAGCTTTTCAAAGGAATTGGAAAGAAGCTTATCTCCAAGACTGCCAAGAGATCTTGGAGTTATCGTGGATAGTTCCCTGAAAACTTCCACACAGTGTGCAGCGGCAGTCAAAAAGGCAAATAGGATGCTAGGAATTAGTAAGAAAGGGATAGAAAATAAGACACAGAATATCTTACTGCCCTGTATAAAACTATGGTACGCCCACATCTTGAATACTGTGTACAGATGTGGTCTCCTCACCTCAAAAAAGATATTTTGGCCTTGGAAAGGATTCAGAAAAGGGCAACTAAAATGATTAGGGGTTTGGAACGGGTCCCATATGAAGAGAGGTTAAAACGACTGGGACTTTTCAGTTTAGAAAAGAGGAGACTGAGGGGGGATATGATAGAGGTATACAAAATCATGAGTGGTATGGAGAGGGCGAATAAAGAAAAGTTATTTATTAGTTCCCATAATAGAAGAACTAGAGGACACCAAATGAAATTAATGGGTAGCAGGTTTAAAACTAATAAAAGAAAGTTTTCTTCACACAGCGTGTAGTCAACCTGTGGAACTCCTTGCCAGAGGAGGCTGTGAAGGCTAGGACTATAACAGAGTTTAAAGAGAAGCTAGATAATTTCATGGAGGTTAGGTCCATAAAAGGCTATTAGCCAGGGGATAAAATGGTGTCCTTGGCTTCTGTTTGTCAGAGGCTGGAGAAGGATGGCAGGAGACAAATCACTTGATCATTGTCTTCGGTCCACCCTCTCTGGGGCACCTGGTGCTGGCCACTGTCGGCAGACAGGCTACTGGGCTAGATGGACATTTGGATTGACCCAGTACGGCCGTTCTTATGTAGTGAGGACATGGAACTTTGAATTTGTAAAATCGGGTGCCCAGAAGACGAATTTAGTTAATTCAGACTAATCTCCTAGTGTAGGCATGGACTAAGTGATAAGTTTACAGAACATCACTTGCTAAAAAAACACCCTTATTTCCTTAAAGGTGAAAATCACAACAGAGCACACAAAGGCTATGTCTACACTCGCGGCTTCTTGCACCAGAAATATGCAAATGAGGCTAAACATGGAATATCGCCGAGCCTCATTTGCATACCTAATGAGCCACCATTTTTGCAGAAGAGGCTCTTACGCCAGAAGGAGCTGTCTACACTGCCCCTTCTTGTGCAAGAAAAACCCTTATGCGCAATGCCGTTACACCAATTATTTTCAGGAATAACGGCATTGTGCAAGAGGGTTTTTCTTGCGTGAGAAGGGGCAGTGTAGACAGCTCCTTCTGGCGCAAGAGCCTCTTCTGCAAAAATGGCAGCTCATTAAGTATGCAAATGAGGCTCGGCGATATTCCACGCTTAGCCTCATTTGCATATTTCTGGCGCAAGAAGCCACGAGTGTAGACATAGCCAAAGAGCCTGCTTTAGGCTTGAATGGATCTTTTACAGGCTAGCTGCCTGGAGGTGTTTGTTGTATTGTAATAGAAAGCAAACTGTACCGTACCTGGTCTTTAAATGTGCATGTCTCCAGTGTTAACATTTGTTTTAGAAAGGTTCATTGCATGCCATTATATGGCGAAGGAACTACATCACAAGAAAAATCCATAGTAGGAAATTGTAACTTTGAATTAATGACACAACTGAGTGGTTATGCCAGAGTAATTTATTTAAGAAAATAGCACTGTGTTTTATTATAAAATGACTTCTGAAGTTATTTTAATTGTATAAAAAGGTGTGTTTTATAAAGTTTGAAAGTGAGCTAATAAAGGGCCCAGTCCCAGTTCTGCAAACACTTCCAAGTCAATATGATGCTCACTAGCTTCTTGAAGCTACAACCTCAGAAGTTGGCTTGTCTTCTGAGGCCAGAATCAAAGACTCAAGCTGTATAAAGGAAAGACTGAAGTATTCCTGGCTGTTCTTAGATTGCATGCAGGTTCTTTTATTGCTTCAATATGTTCTTTCCCTGTAATGCACTCACCTTAAGAATAAATGTACTTGCTTTTAGAATTGAGTCATAATTTGCAATTGCTGGCAATTATAGCTGTTTATAGCCTTTGGAGAGAAGCAAAGTGCAGACTCTAGCCTGGTTAGGAAGTCTGGCTTGCTGAGAATATCAAAGTGTAGGCAGTGAACTGTGCAGCCTGGAAATACCCCAGATACAAGGAAGAGAGATGTGGGTCTCCACCTGAGAGAGGGGATGGCTAAGGAGCCAGAACCTAATGTGGATGCCTTTGAGGGACCACCAATTGGGAATGGAGGTGCAGTTGACTCTGAACTGTGACATTACTATTGATGGTCCTTGAAAATAATTCAGTTGCTCTTGGTAGTAAGCTCCCTGTGCAGTTGCAAGCAATTGCAGGATTGGAGCCACTGTTTGGACTTATTTAGAAAAGGCTCTTTTAATTGAAAATACAAGTCCAACCTCTCTGGTGTGGGTCTCTCTGGTTCGGCAACATCTGTGGTCTGGTATGACCATGGATGTTGCTGGACCAGGGAGCCCGGGCAGGGAGCAGCTGGCCACGGACCCACGGGTGGACTAGCCAATGTCCCTTTCATCCGGTGTTGGAAGTTTTGGGATATTCCCTGAAGCCTTCTGATAAGTTGTGTTATACCCCCTTACTCAACTAATAAACATTTTTGGCATATAAAAATTAGGTTATTTTAATTTTCAAAAGTCACACTGGAGTTATAAAGTGGTCATAGCTAGAGCACTAGGGAAATATTCTTGCTTTTTTAAATCACTAGCTCAAAGCATGCCTGACTTTCAGTTGGTGGAGCTTACATATTAACATCAGTCAGCATAGTAGCTGTGCCCTGTATTGTTCTAAACCTGTTTCAAATATTGGGAAAGGAGGATGTATGCATAGGTCAGGGGTGGAGAGGAAAAACGGTATGTGCCAAGTCTCACGGAAGAGCTTTGTCATCCTGGTTGGAATATCACTGGATAGAGTTGCAGCCTATTCACACTAAACCTATTGTGCCTAGTTATGATCTCACTTACACCGTCCTTACCCTGGTATAGTGCTAGTGGGTTTAATGGAATGACCCCAACTCCTGATAATACCAGTGTAAGGGTATGGCTACACTGCGGGGAGGGTTCAAAGAAGGTATGCAAATTGCCTTTGCATTTGCATATCTTCTTCCGATTCTTTATCCGGAAGAGATTTTCCAATATTTGGCCCATCTACACGGAGCCAAATGTCAGAAAAAAACCCTCTTCCGGAAGCCCCCTGTATACCTCGTTTTACTAGGAATAAATATTTTTTTCAGTGGGATGAAGAGGGATAAGAGACATCTCTTGATCTCACAGGCAAACTACAGCTGGTCCCCAAGTTACGAACGCATCGATTTACGACCGTTCGTATTTACGATCAACCTCCTATACAGCCGGAACCCGAGTTACGAACGAAATCCGCACTTACAAACAGCACGGCCGTACGTCAGTGAATGTAATCCGACTTACGAACACATTGAGTTACGACCAAGTGCTTGGAACGTAACTCGTTCGTAAGTCGGGGACCGGCTGTAATTCTCTTTCCCTTTCTAGTAAAGGTCCTAGAAATGCCACTGAAAAAAATATCATTGTATAGATATAATTATGCTACTGTATAAAGGGAGAATTATTGTACAGAAAATAGTGGGTTGAAGCATTACAATATATTTAAGCATGGCAGAATTCAATTTTTATATATAATTTTGACAAATATTAGCAATTTTTACAGTATTTTTCTCCTATTATCAATTTATATTTTCACAGTAACACAAAATTGTGTATTTTAACTTTTAAAATTAATTTAAATGTTCAGTGTTGTGGGAAATTAATGGGGAAACAAACAATATTTAATAACAGAAGACATTGAGATTCAAAAAATTAAAACTTTATAGCTTTATAGTTAATCTCATATCAAAATATACAAATTAAATTGCCTTAAATTAAACTCTAATAAGTTCTCAAGCAACACTTTTCATACTTTTCTTATTTGTAAATTATGATAATTACTGATGGAAATATTTTTCTTTGTGTAAGCGGGGGAATGGTCCCACTATTGTAGGGAATTTTCCTGGTTTCTATACTACCCTGGTGAAATGGACCAGCAAAAGATCTGAGTCCTCACTCCCACTTCTTTTACCCAAAGGCCTCCCTGATCCTGAGGGCTCCCCTTCCACTCTCCTGAGTAGCAGAGTCCTCGAAATCCCAACAAGGCTGGGCCCAGGTTTTCTGGGGCATAATCCCTGACCTTGTAGTTACTGAGGGCAGGGGCTAGGATGTCCCCACTCCTGGGTGCTCTCTTCACACTGGATGCTTTCTTGACCCACTGATCATTACATACAGTTCAAAGCGAATACAATTTATTAAACAGCAACTGATTAAAAAGAAAAGAATATGGTAAAAATGAGAAAGGTTAAAAGAGAACACATAGTCCTGCTCTGTAGCACGGGGACATCACAAACAGCAGTTTGCTGAGTGTAAGGACAGTTCACAGTCTGTTCCTTATGGGTCCCAGGGTTCTCTCTCAGGCCCTGGCTGTGCTGCAGGGGGGACTTGCTCTGGCAGTAACCACACGACTTCAGGCTCTAGGTGGCAGGACACCTCTCCCAGTTGGAGTTACAATCCCTCTCCAAGTCTGGCCTGCAGGGCCTCTTGGCTGGTGGTGTCTCCCTGCCCAGAGCCTCTTTCTCCCCTTCCCCCTCTTTGCTAGTTTCAGTTGCTCACCACACCCAGCTCCAGACTATGCTGCTTTGCCAGCCTCCAGCTCCTTGCGTTGCTTCTCTGACCCCTTTGGCTCTGGTCACTGTAGGTCTGCTCCTCAGCACAGCTTGCACTCCTTGGGCTGTGTGTGTGTGTCTGGCTCTGTCGCTGCAGGCCTGCCTGTCAGTACAGCCTGGATCCCTTGCAACTCTTCTTAGCTCTCTCCCCCTTTGACTCAGAGACCCAGAAAATCCCAGCTCACAGGGAGGATGGGACCTGGCCTCCTAATTCCCATTGGAATTCCCTAATTCACATTGGCCTGTCCAACCTGTCAATCAGGCTGACCTGGAGTGTTGGCCTCTTCCCATTGTCTCTGGGGTCTGTCAGTCTCAGGGCCCTGATTTCTCATGGACCTTTCCCAATTTTGGTACTGGGAGCTGGCCAACCAAAAACTCCCACTGAGTTTTAGTAAGGGGTTAACAGTCCCCTTACATTTGGGTTGTGCATGAATGTGGTGAAATGGAGTTTTTATATTTACCAAATATTTTATATTTATAAAAAGTAACCTTCCAAGAAGAAATATATTCCTAATATAAGATTATTACCAGACTTCAAACCACATGAGTTAACAAGTAGAGCCCTGCAAATCTGCAGATATCTACCTTTTAGTCGTGGGTATCCACATCCAAGGATATGGATGTGGATATCCATGGCTCATTTTTGCAGATACAGATGCAAATACAAGTTACAGAGAATCCACCATTTACTTTAGTTCAAACCTGCAAGGGATCCAGGACCTGTGCTGCAGACGAAGGCAAAAAACTCCTAGGCTCTTTTCAAATCTCACTTGGGGGAAAATTCTTTCCTGGACGCATATACTGATGATCATTTAGACCTTGTGGTGGTAGGCAGAACCCACCAGACAGACTTGGGAAGGAATTTCCTGTGGTTTCAGTACAAGTCATTCAGTCTTTTCTAAGGCAGGGGGGAGAAAATTTGTGCTAAATCCAGTTTACTATCCCATAGTCTAGTGGCTAAAGCACACACCTGAGATGTAGCAACTTCCTATTCAAATACCACCACCGGTGGAGGGAGACTTGAATCAGCAATCTCCCACATCCCAGGCAAGTTCTTTAGCTACTGGGCTAAAGAGTGTTGTTGCTTTACTAAAGCTGTTTAGATGCCTGGCTCCAAAAATGGGTCTGATGGGGTTCCCAGGGTGCAGCCTGAGCTGTGAGACTGGTGAGCCCTCCTTACCCACCAACCTGGGATGCCTCTCACACTGTGACACTGATGTCAAGCTACAAGCTTCTGACACACCCTGCACTTACAGAGACATCCGCAGGCAGGGACACACCCCACAAGTTACATCAATGATCTCCTAGACACTCATGAACCATTAGTAGGGAGGCTTCACACAGTTTCCCCCAGCTTTCCAGCCTTGCACCCCACAAGTGTATTGTCTTGCACTGGTAGGAAGAAAAGAAGAAAGGAGAAGTTGTAATAATCTTGTGTCTGGGCAGAGAGGCCTTTTGGTGCCCCCTGCAGGGGATTCTGAAGCCTGGCTCTATTCCAGTCCCCAGTGGTGTTTATAGGAGGGAGGCTAGTGGCCTGGAGTTTGGCAGGTTAACTTTCAGCCAGAGTTCATGGGCCACTCAGGAAGGCATGCCAGTCTTTGAGCTAATTATGTGAAGCTGAATGCACTTGAAGTAAACATTTGTACAAGGATGTATTTCTCCCAGAGGAGAGAGACCTGTGTAGCAGTTGTATTGATCAGAAGTCAAAGAGGGTGTTCTAGGGCCACCGCAAAGCTACTTGGTATGGTTTGTACTTGTTTTTTGAGTTTACTGTCAGTAAAATTTCATGGCTAGAAATTCGTCTAGCAACTGTTTCTCACTTAGTATCAATTGTGGTGAAGCCAGAATGTCTGAAGTGAATTGTTACCTGGAGAGAATGTGATTTGTTCCAATTTCTCTTGTAATTTTGCTCCTAGCCCCTCAAAGTGTCTCTTGAAACATCTATCTTTTCAATGTTATGAAATGTTTAATCATTAGAAAAACACTGTGCTTAGTAATTAGTGAAAGGAATTCAAGCAGAAGAAAACTGGTGACCATAGATGTCAGTTTTGCCCACATTAAAACCTCTGGACTGCATGAACTGTTTGAGCAAGATTAATTATAAAACAACTAATGATCTATAGAAGTTCATAGAAATAAATGTGACATCTCGTATGACACTCTTCATAACAACTGTTTTTTTTTCTTAGGTGGGGTGAAGGGCAGGAATTGACTTGAGGGTGAACCATTTTGTCATTCAGAGTAAACATTTTAATAGCCTCCTTGCATTAGCAAGTAGGACAGCAGGGGAAAGAACAAAGGGTAGGTAGGAGTTCACCTTTGAAGTTTCTCAGGCCTTTGAGATCTTCTAATTAGTACAACTAGACTCAGTAGTAAACTACATTGCTATCAGCCTTATTGAACAGGTGCTCTTTGTCTGGGTAGAACAAACCAGGAGTCCAATCCTATTTCCACTGAAGTGAATGAGCCTGATTTTCTTCTCACACTTGTGTTGAAGTTAGTGAGCTACACTGATGGTAATGAGAGGATAGGGTGTACTGAGTTTTGTTGATGATTTCAGTGGGAGCAAGAGCAGTCCTTAAAACTTATAGGCTACGTCTAGACTGGCATGATTTTCCGCAAATGCTTTTAACGGAAAAGTTTTTCCGTTAAAAGCATTTGCGGAAAAGAGCGTCTAGATTGGCACGACACTTTTGCGCAAAAGCATTTTTTGCAGAAAAGCGTCGTGCCAATCTAGATGTTTTTATAAGAAAGCCCCGATCGCCATTTTCGCCATCGGGCTTTTTAAAACAGTCCTGAGCTGTCTACACTGGCCTCTTGCGCAAATACATTTGCGCAAGAGGGCTTTTTCCCGAACGGGAGCAGCATAGTATTTGTGCAAGAACACTGATAATCATACATTAGATCGTCAGTGTTCTTGCGCAAATTCAAGCGGCCAGTGTAGACAGCTGGCAAGTTTTTCCGCAAAAGCAAAGAAAAACTTGCCAGTCTAGACGCAGCCATAATGTACTATGAAAGTATACAGGAGTGCTTGGGTTAACCCAGTTAGCACAAAGGATTGCTATTTTTTCTGAGAGTAGGTTGGCTTTGCTTTTGTTGGGAACAATGCTGGTTGCTTTGAAAGCGGGTAGTTGTGGGCTGAATGCTGTGTAGAAGAGTATTACTTTCTGTCCCTACTGAATAATAATGGCAAATGACTCATAAGCCTTTTAAAAAAAACAAAATCTAACATAACCAAGGCAAAAGGTTTTAATTATGTGGGAACTTTAAAGAGTATGTGGTATGGTATTTTGTTAAGATCAAGTAGGAGAAAACTTTGCTGATGGTGTTGCTAAACTTCTTTAAGGATGTTTTAAAAATTAGTTTTAAGTATAAGGCAGTGAGCAAATTTAAATGCAAATCCTTTGGAAAATACATGCTGACCTCTGAGAGAGTTACAAAATGGTCCAATCCGTACTTAGGGCTGAAGTTAATTTCAAAACTATCTATGAAACAGTGACCAGCATTTTCATAATTCTGTCTTGCCTTTCCCTCTATCTTATGAAAGTTAAAATTTTACAAGACTTTAGTAATATGGGAAACTGTTTATTCTTCAAAACACTTTAATGATCCTTTGTAAAGCACAATTTTTATTCTATATCTGAAAACATTAGTGGTGGTTACAAATGTTTGTATTTAAAAGCTATTTTGGGGAGAAACCTTAACTAGCTTGGTAAAACAAATTCCCCCAAATCTCCATGCCTATGTTCTTTACAGCAAAGACCATGAGACTTTAAGAGAGATGCTTTTTGGAACTTTGAATTCTTGTGGATCTTAGATGTTCCAGGTTTTTTGTTCATCTCGTGGTGTTGTGTGGTGTGTTTGGGTTTTTTTTGTTTTTTTTTAAATAAGGGGATATGGTTTCTAAACCTTAGACCTAGATAAACTTATCACTGGCAAGTTTTTTGGTTTTTTCTTAAGGCAGTGGTGGGGAGCCATAATCAAATAGAACACCAGAAATAGCTTAAAAATCTTTAAAATGTGGCATTGGAGCAGTTGCCAATATTAACACAGTGTGTCCTTTTCTCCATAGATACTTAAAGAAAAAATAAACCCACTATCTCAATGCATTGCATCTGAGCACACCACAGCACAAAGATTAACCAAACTTTATTAAGCATGTTAAATCATTAGGAGAATGAAAACCAAATTAAATGGATTTTCATGTAACTTTTTTGTTTGATTAAGTAGTTTTGTATGTAGATGCAATGTATGGAAGAGATCCCTGAGTGCTAAACTGGGTAACAAATTATTTTTAGTGGTTGACATCCACTAAACCTCTACAAGCTTCATGACATGTGAAAGTACAGTGAGCTAATTCAGATCTCTTGTGGGGAGATTGGAAACTTGTTAATAAATAAATAACGTGTTAATAAAAGAACAAATTCTGCAAATGTCTGACATCCTGAAACTATTACTGTCAGCAAAGAAACAAGATCCCAAGATACTAGATGGTATGGTATAATGAATTGGTTTTTAATATGTTTTGTTGATTACAATGTATTTCAATAATAATAAAGTGTTTTGGAGCCAATCTTTTTAAAAATGTACATGCACAACTCTTCCTGAACTCTGTCTGGGATTTGTCTGTGTCTATGTAAAGGTACAATATATTTTCCCCCTCTTAGAATGGAGAGGGAATCTGTTTATTTCCATCCTGTAGCATGTTAAGAAAGGGACTGAATGACTTAGTACGGGTTCACCCTCTCTTAAACCAGGACTCTCTGGTATGGCAACATCCATAGTCTGGCAGGACTACAGATACTTTCGGACCAGAGAGCCCCAGCAGACATCTGGTGGCCAGGAGCCCAGCCAGGGCCGGAGGCAGGTGGGCTAGTGTCTGGGAAGCCTGGCCGGTGCTGGAATTGACCTCCTCTAGTCTGGCAAATTCTCCCTTTTGGGACCAGCGAGGTCCAACCTGTATTAACTATGGATGCAGACTGCTTTATAATTTTGTTTCTTTGGGAAAGGAATATTCCTCTCCCAATCTATTTTTTTTATATTTAAGAAAATAGATGCCTTAATTTTTCATTTAACTGTTCACTACGTCTCTTTCAGCTTCTTGCCTGATTACATCAGCGGTGACTTTGATTCCATTAGGCCTGAAGTCAAGGAGTACTACATGGTCAAGGTAAACTAAATTGCTTTAATGTTATTTACATTTATTTTTGTTAAAGCACCATGGGACCCACCCCATTAGTGAGAAATCCTTTGCACCCCCTGTGGGTTACTGAGCATTCTTCATTTCCTTTTGGCTTCTGAAAAATTTGACCAGATCTTGTGCTATATGTGAGTGACAATATATAATTTAATAAGTAAAATGTGTAGAAAAAGCAAAACGACTTTGAAGCAGTTGGCTTTTACTTGAGAATTTGCACCATCAATTTAATAGGGTAGAGATGTGTAGAGATTTTCCTGGCAAGAAACTACTGTGTACTTTCTGAAACTCTCAGTTTGAAAGACTTTCCCCCCCCACCCCAACTGAGATCAAGAAGTAAAGATTAATCTGACAGGATTTATATGTACCCAGGATCCCCACATGAGCTCTGCGGATATTTTCAGAAATGTGATTTTTTTTTTTTTAATGTGATACAATTTTGTCCTTTAAGCCACAAACAGTGTATAGCTTTTTTTGCTGCTGCTTTCTTGAGCGCACAATGACACAGTGAATCGCGCACTTACCAGCGCTCATTTGACTAATGCAGACTTTTAATGGGACTTCTGGCAGATTCCTGCATTTATTAATTTGTATCTAATGCAGCCAGCACATTTTCCACGAACACACTTAATTTTAACCCCTTTTATTAGATTGTTGATGAAACTCCCCTTTCTATTTAGAGTCCCCACATTATGTGTAGAATTGCTATTCTTAAAGACTGTATGTTAGAGAATCCTGGTGAGTGAAAGAAAATCTTTTATTGGGTTGCAGGTAACACTTCAGAGCTCTGTTCGTCTGGGAATTTGTGCTCTGAATCATGCCCTCAGGCCCAAGAAAACTGACATTTTGGAGTAAAATCTGAATTCGTAGAATTGTACTGCTTATAAGCACTGCAGGAACTAGATACAAATATGCTACAAGCTGACCCTCTTGAACTCAGCGCTCTCTGGTCCGGCAATATCTGTGATCCGGAATGATTCTAGTTAGTCAGTCAGATGTCCACTTATCATGGGTGTAGCCAAGTTTTCCGTGGCCCTATGAAGTTTGTTTATAGCTACCTGTCCTCGCACTCAGTGTTCTGTGCTGTTGTTTAGCTCTAATTTACCCCTAAATGTCTTGTAATAGCCCAGTAAGCAGTGAAAGTGTTGGTAGTTCTGATGGACACCATTGACTTGCCATGGTTCAGGAAATTCTCTGGTTCACCACCGGTCAGGTTCTGATGCTGCCGGACTAGAGAGGTTCAACCTGTAAATGGCTGCTTGTTCCTTGTAAAGTGGGCCACTTACCTCCTACGCTCACAAATCTGATATTTCTTCTTTGGGTTACAGCTGTGTAGGAGAACATACACAAGGACACCCCTACTGAGACTGAAATAAAGTAGCCAGGAGACAAGTTCCCCTCTGGTACTTCAATTGTAATATGCCAGCAGTATAGACCCAAATTGAGTTCTTGCTTAAGGCACAATGGATTGTAAGGTGCTATATTGGCATTGTCTTCTGATCTGTTTGCTCCCATCTTATCATGAGTTTTCATGTGCTATGTACCTAAGACTTAGTTTCCATCTTCTAATGTTTTGTGACTCTGATCTGATTCAGCTACTAAATTTGTTCCTAAGAGCTCATGCTTTTTATGGTTAATGTTTGCAAAAGGAATTTTTAAAAAAAGTTATTTGTGCTAATTATTAGTGTTTATCTGACTCATTCTGCCTAAGTAAACTAATTTCAAAGTGTAGTGGGAGGCCAGGCTTGAAGAGTGCTACCACAGAGAACATTTGACTTAATAGCTGGATTAAGTCTTAATAATGGTGCTGTAAATTGCACACTGCTAAGTGGGTGTAGCGCTTATACCAGAGAGTTCAAGCAAGGGACTGCCATAACGTAGGGGTGCTATTGATGAGTAAGAACTAGCAGAAGGGTGTCAGAAGGTGTATGCTAAATCAGGGGATGTCACATCTTTTTACAGCAGTCTCTCTTCCGACTAAAACATTCCTTTTTGCCATATAAATTGTATCCGTTTGTTCATATGTAATTTACGTCACCATTTTGAATTATGACATTAAAAGCAAAAAGAAGAGATTCTTTAAATATACAAGGAGCAATGAAAGACAAAGGCAAATGTAGGTCCCCTGTTTAGTGGGGAAGGAGACCTAATACTGACATTTAAAAGGCTGAGATGTTTAATGCCAGTTTTGCTTCCTTTTTCACTAAAAAGGTGAATAGATACTCGACACAATAGGGGGAAGAAATACAAGACAAAATAGAGGAAGAACAGGCTAAAGAATATTTAAGTAGTTTAGATATATTCAAGTCAGCAAGACCTTGAATACATCTAAACTGTTTAAATATTCCTTAATCTGCTCCTTCTCTATTTTGCCTTGTATTTCTGTGAATACTTTTCTTGAAATTGATCTCAGGGTACTTTAAGGAACAAGCTGAAGCAATTTCAGAGCTGTTGGTTATCTTCTGGAACTTGCAGAGTATGGGCAAGGTTTCAGAAGACTATAGAACAAAATTAGTACATGTCTTTAAAAGGGGGAATGAAGAGAACCTGTGGAATTGTAGACTGGTTAGCCTAACTTTGATACCTGGAAAGCTATGGGGGCAAATTATTAAATGATCAATTTGTAAGCACTTGTAGGATATTATTGTTATAAAAAGTAGCCAATATATGTTAGGTTAGCATGATTTGTTCTTGACCAATATACTTCCTCTGTGACAGGATTGCTGGACTAGTGAATAAGGAAAGCAGTAGATGTGATCTCTCTTGATTTGAGTAAGGTTTTTTGACACAGTCCAACATGACATTTTTCCTAAGCGAAATAGAGAAATGTGGGCTTGATGACCTTTCTATAAGATGAGTGCACAGCTGGTTGAAATACTATACTTTATCAATGGTTCACTGTCTAACTTGGAGGCTATATCTAGTGGGGTCCCACAAGAGCCAGTGCTGTGTCTGGTATTAGTCAATATTTTCATTCCATAATGTGGATAATAGCATGAAGAATAAAATTTGCAGACGGCACCAAATTGAGAGGGATTGCAAGCACTTTGAAGGACAGGATTAGAATTGGAAAAACACTCTTGACAAATTGGAAAAATTCAATAAATGTGAATTTGTTTCATTTACAAGGGGGGAAAAATCACAAGCACAATTTCAAAATGTGGAATAATGGGCTAGGTTGTAGTAACAAGGGAAATGGTTTGGGGGCAGTCAGTGGATCACAAATTGAATAAGCTAAATAATGTGGTGCAGTTGCAGAAAGGCAATATAATTCTGGGGTGTATTGACAGGAGTGTCATCTGTAAGACAGAGGAGGTAATTGTCCTGATCTACTTGGTAATGAGGCCTCAGTGTCCAATTTTGGGTGTTATAACTTTAGGAAAGATGTGCATGGATAAACTGGGGAGGGTTCACATGAGAGCAACAAAAATGACACCTTTTCTTCCAAAACAAAAAAACCCTGGGTATGTTTAGTTAAGAGAAAAGAAAATGGGGTGGAGGGGAGAGCCCTCATAACCATCCTTAATACATTTGTAAACTGTTACCAAGAGAATGCGATGAAGTATTTTCCATGTTCGCTGAAGCTAGGACAAGAAGTAAGGGGCTTAATGTGCAGCAAGGGTGATTTAAGTTAGACATTAGGAAAACCTTTCTAACTATAATGGTAGTTAAACTGTGGAATAGGCTTCTAAGCAAGGCAGTGAACTCCCCATTATTGGCTTTTTAAGACCAGGTTGGACAAGCACTTGTCAGGCATGGTCTAAATGTGTTCGGTCCTGCATCACCGCAGGATTGGCTGGATTTGATGACCTCTCAGGATCCCTGTGAGCCCTATGCCTCTGTGAATGTGACAGAATCTGAATTTCCACTCTGAATTCTGGTGCTACGCACCATTCAACTCTGAAAAGAGTGTGCGTAATTTATATCACTTTGTATTTGTGGTATAAAGATACAACTATACAACCACATTAAGTTACTTTGTAACTGAGGGCATAATCTAACCTGAAGAATCCATAATATTTGGTGGTAATGCATGAACCAAAAAAAGACAGAGCTTGACTTGAGATCCCTATGGGGGGTGTTCTTGGCTAGAGCAAAAACTTATTTTTAAAACTGAAATTCAGATGGTAAAGATAGAAGTAAATGTATGCAATTCTATGGGGGGGGGGAGAGATTTGGCTACTATTCAGCACTGTTGTCTCCTACTTGACTAGCCAAATGGTGATGTATCAGCAGTAGTTTACTCAGTTCCTACTGTAACATGATTTATTTACAATCTGTAAAATATGGTACACCTGTGAAACACTTAACAGTAAATGCCTACCCAAATACATTGGGACAGGTTGTGTAAATAGGCAGAGTTTCAGCTCCACTGATTGAACTTGGGTGAAGCTAGGCTGAATTGTACCAGCTAAGGGTGAAGCTAGGCTAAAGATTTGCACCTCTATGTGCACTTCACATCCTTCCCCTTCCGCCATATTTTGGTTTGGCTTGACTTGGCTTCTATAGCATGGGAATAAGAGTTGAGAGTAAACAAGATATCAAAGTATGTGAACAATATGAATGTTGCATTTAACCATTTATTAGGAAACAGAGTGAATGATTGCAAATGGGAAAACAGGACCTTTCGTTGCTCAGCACTGATGGATTAAAAATGTGAAAAATCCCCATCCTGTGTGTTGCAGTTATTCCAGCCCTAATCCCTGGTGCAGACAGTGGGAGGGTTTCTCTTATCAACAGTTACCAGTTCTCATGGGTAAATTTGTGCTGTTGGGAGGTGGGAAACTCTGACACAACAGCATTTTCACTGAAATACTGCACAGCTATGTTGGCTTTAAGTGCAGACCTGCCTTTGGAAAACTGTGTGGCTTCGTGTGGAGCAGAGTTAGGCTGATCTGAGTGCTTCTGAAAATACCACCCTATGTGCTCATCAGACTCTCAATGGTGGAACAGTTTGCATGATCAAATGTATATCATACACTCTTGATCTATTTGCTAGATTAAGAGCAAGTTGTGTTCAAATATTTGAAGGTACTGGTCTGAAACAAATCATGTCATTAAATTTACATCAAGTAGTAAAAGAAATTTTGTTCATATTTGTGAAACTGAAGCTACATTTCTCTCTGGTTTTATAAATGTATTTTATAGCTCACTTAATTTTCACTTACGCATAAAATGTTAGCGTGCCAAACCCTCCTTTTTTAAAGCAGCATTGATTGACAGAGAGAGAGACATTATTTTTAAAGTGTCCAAATAAGAAGAGTTAGTTAAAGCCTAAATGTGAAATTAATCATGCTATAAAATATACTTCTTTGCAAGTAGTTGTCACAGGCTAAAAGTGCTGACGCCCACATATGAAGTGGTGTGACTTATGGAGGTTGAAGCAGTGCTTTAGGACTCTTGGGCTGAGAAGGCCTGGGGCATGGTCTTTATGGAGGACCTGCTTAATAAGGAAGCCTGGCAATCAGGTGGAGGGACTGTGAGGTAGAATGGCTGTAAGAGGGTAAACTGGCAGATGCTGCTGAAACAGACTGATCTTCAGGGGAAGGACTGGGACTGTAAGACTCAGCTGGGAGGCGAAGGGCCTGTGTCCCATTCTTCCTGTCTGACTCTGAGGGTGAGTTGATGCTCTGAATTACTGAGACTGTGGAAGGAAAAACCTGGGGCCACACACCAAACTGAAGAAAAAACAGGGAAGGTAGGAAGTGACCCAGGGGAGGCATGGAATGGAAGTCACAAGAGTTTGACTCAGCCCTTGCCACTCTCTACTTGGGGCCTGGGCTGAGACCAGGTGGAGAGAGAAAGCCACGGTCTCCTTGCCCTTCCCTCCTCCTCTGTCTACCTGAAGTTTCTAAGGCAGTTAAGGCAAGGCAATGACCTGTGACTTGATCACCACCCCTCAATCTCCAACTACCTGCAAAAGCCATCCCAAGACTTAGGGACAGTTTAGTGGTGGACTGACTACTAGGGCTATTGTCTGTATATGAAGCCTGCTACAAAGCAGGAGAACATTGACACTGTTACAAAAAAGGCAAACAGGAGTGTTGTGACCAAGACACGAGAAGACCTTCTTCCCCTCTACTCTGTGCTGATTAGGCCTCAATTGGAGTATTGTGTCAAGTTCTGGGCACCACATTTCAAGGAGGATGTGGAGAAATTGGAGAAGGTCCAGAGAAGAGCAACAAAAATGATTAAAGGTCTAGAAAACATGACCTATGAGGCAAGGCTGAAGGAATTGGGCTTGTTTAGTTTGGAAAAGAGGAGACTGAGATGGTGGTTTAAGTATCTAAAAGGATATCATAGGGAGGAGGGAGAAAAATTGTTCTCCTTGTCCTCTGAGGGTAGGACAAGAAGCAATGGGCTTAAACTGCAGCAAGGGAGGTTTAGGCTGGACATTAGAAAAAACTTCCTAACTGTCAGGGTGGTCAAACACTGGAATAAGTTGCGACAGGAGGTGGTGGAATCTCCATCACTGGAGATATTTAAAAGCAGGTTGGATAGACATCTCTCGGGATGATCTAGACAGTGCTTGGTCCTGCCATGAGGGCAGAGAACTGGACTTGATCCCTCGAGGTCCCTTCCAGTTCTAGTATTCTGTGATTCTATGAACTCGAGAAAAGGAGAGCAAGCTGAAGACAAATTTAAAGTGGGTTATGGACAAAAAAGTGCAAGGAGCAGATTCAGTTGCTTCAGCAACTGATAACATATCAACAATAGCGAGTCTTGCAGCACCAAAGCTTATCAGGGAATTAGCCTCATAGCAGAAAGAACAACAACTGCTGAAGCACATGGCCATGCTGTTTCGAACCTGGGGCATGTGGAAACAGCCTAATCCTTGTTCTGAGACCTCCACTAAAGGTAACAAAATTGGGTCTGCAGGATGACTCAGGGACATTCTGGTAATCTATGAAAGGGCTGCTTTGATGGCCCACAGAGAGCTGGTACCCTAGTTAGCAGGAACAGTCCAGGCAGTGTGCCAGGGACTCAATGCGATGGCTGGAAAAAGCTATCCATGAGCATCCTAGCTGACTTTGAAGTTTCCACTGAATTGTACCACCAGCAATTTCTGTAGGAAAGGTATGGCACATTCATCAGTGGTGACCCAGCACCTGAGAGAACACTGTTGGCCCTGGCTGTAGCTCAGCAAAAAGCCCAGGTAGCCAAAAGAATTGTCCTAAAACAGTTGACTCTGATTCTCCCAGCTGGAGGATGGAATTGCTTGATATGCCACCATCCCAAAACCCTCACTGAGGGATAAGAATCAGCACCTCCATCCCAGAGATGTATCACAGGGAAATACTGTGCCTGGTAGAGGCCATACTTTGTGGGAAACCTTGGTCAAGAGAAGACACTTAACCAAGTGACTGTATTTTACTGGCTGGGAATCCACCATGAGGTACAAAATTACTATACTTTCTACCTGGAATGGCAGTGGGCAAATCAAGGCAGCCCTGCTGATACTCTTCCCCTTGGTAGGGACTCCTTTGAGAGGCTTGGCACGGACATGATGGGCCCCTTGGAAAGGCTACAGCAGAATTCTAGCAAATAAGCCATATATTGGACTATGCCACTGAGGCAATTCTGCTCCACCCCACAAATGCAACAGCCCTTCACCTGGAGCTCATGGAAGCATTTGCCTGGATGGTATCTCTTGGAAAATAATCATAAGATAGATCACAACACCAACTTTGTCATAAGGGCCTGTGAAGATGAAAAGCCTTCAAGTTGGTACACCATTCACAGTCTGATGTGCTTGTAGAGAAATGTAATAAGACCTTACGGATTTGTGCAACATACTTTTTATATGTTGAAACCTTGCCATTCGCACCAATTACTTCTGCCATTCTTATTCATCATCCATAAAGTCCCTCGGACATTAACAGGGTTCTCTCTGGTTTAAATTACGGGAGATAGTCAATGGGAATACTAGACCTACTTCAGGAGAAATGAAGTCCCAAGGCCACCAACTCAGTAGATTATGTGCTGTGAACTGAGAAGTTTAAAGTTCTTAGGCAAGCTTGCAAGAGAGAATCTATCAAGGCATAAAAGAGGCGCAAACGTGTACAACAAGCAAGCCCTTATCCAGTAGTTCTGACCAGAAGACTGAGTTTTACTCCGGGTTTCCACCTCAATTCAAATAGTTGACCAGGTGACTAGTGATCAGATGTGTCAGCACACTAAACAGATGTGTCAGCAAGTGGAAAGACACTAAGGTGTACCTGTCAACCTGCTAAAGACTGGAAAGAGTTCCTGGAAACTCCATTTCCTTTTAGTTCTATGTGGGACTAAGTTCTGGTAGAAAACCTGCAGACAGAGTAGCTGCAAAAATTTGACAGCTCCAAAAATTTCCTAGTTCTTCTGCAGTTTCAGGACAGACTAACCTAACATTAAATCGAATACAGATTCAACCGGGTACAGATTCAGGGGAAAAGTTGGGAGAGAACTTGAGGTCACTGAGACACATAGGAGAAATGGTACAGAAGGAACTGCAATCTAGATATGTGTAATGTCCCTTGTGACAGAGAATTGAGAGCAAGGAGTTGTAATAATGAGGATAACAGACTTCTTTTCAGTTCACTGAATGCACTCCGATCCTTGTAGTTCTCTTAAGCTCCCTGAAGATATAGACACCACCTTTGCTGCCTACTATAAACACGAAGGCTGTCCTGAAGTGCTGGTCTGGACTTAAACATCTATGGAATGGACAGCTCATCACTCGGTTGTATATGGACAGAGGTCTTTAAAAACATTCCCAATTAAGTTTTTATTCTGTTGTCTATAAAAATAGTTGGCATGGTGGCCATGAATATAACTCTGCTTTGCACAAGAGACGCCATTAAAAGCTGAGCCAGTTTAAAATAACTTTTCAGTACCCAAGGGTTTTAAAGATCAGTAGCATGGGCATTCTAGGGCTAGAAGCACATATTGTGTATGCTCCTGGGAATCTCCCAAGTCTGATATTATAAGCTCCTATTTTTGTGTCTCTGTAGAGCTGTTAAAAAAATGTAGGCTTTTAATGACATTCTTCTGTCTAAAGAAGCTGTTACTGGGGGAGGAGTGACTCTTAACCATAATAGGCTTCTGCCAAATATAATTTTAAGGAGAAATTATACATTTCAGAGGAGAGGAGATTTCTTTGACACACAAAGCATCTGAAGATGTTCAGTTGTTTGAAACAAGCTGGTAAGAGATGAGTGGCAGAGGCAGAATTTTACAGTTTATTACACAACTAGATGCTTCAAAAAATCAACCTCAGTTGTCCTACAACCCAATAGTTATGAATTTGAATCCTTTTTGTTTCCTTGGTGGTCAAAGGAAAGTGAGCTATGAAAGTTGTTTAGTCGTCTGCAGGCCATATGCCTACCCAGCACAAAAATACCAGCCTGTCTCAGAATTCTTGGTGCCAGTGTGGTCTGACTGGGAGTTTGTTCTCATAATAGCAATAGCTGGTGCCCACCTCTCTGCTAGGCCCAATTCCTCTCTAGTCCTTTCCTCTACCGCAGTGGAACATCCCAGTAGCATTATGAGGAGCCTGCAGTGAATTCCCGTGAACAGGTTGGAAGCCTTCTTAGGATCTGCTTGACAGGCTGAGCATTGATGTGGTTCTTCAAACTTTCTGCTGAAAAAAGAAACTTCTTGACAACCTGTCTGCATGAATTTCAGCCATGAATATCCCACCTTATGGTAGTTAACTGTTACGGTAGTTGTGAATAACACCTTAATTATCTGTTCAGGTTTCATTGAGAAGCATGGCACTAAAGAACACAACTGTCCTTGGATAAAATCCTTGCCCCTATTGAAGTAATGGAGAACAATGTCAAAACTCCCTTTAGAGCAGAATTTTCACTGTGGTCTTGATTTTAAAATAACCCTTGACCTCTAACCTGATCTTGAAAGGTTGATATCCAAACTATAATTCATATGCTAGGACACTTAAGGAGGTGGTAATAATGGGAGTCATTAAAGCTGCAATGCAGACATAATATAAATAAATTTAACATTTGAATCAGTTTTGCAATAAGTCAGAGGCCTCTGACCTGGTAGTTTACATAATAATATGAGTGCTTGACTAGGGGATATAAGTCTTGCAATATCCATCTCGTAATGAACAAGGAAATGGTGAAAGAACAGCATATTCTCAACATAAAGGATATGTAGTGTCTGGGTAGTGGTATAACCATGGAGCAAAAGTGCATTACTGTATTAAATCCACTTGGGAATATGTTGATGGAAATAGTTTACCATAACTGTTATAACCCTAATTATAGTCTCATGGAATAACAAATGTGGACAAAGGATTAAGATAAACTCAGATATGGTTCTGGATATGAGGGGATGAAAGGACAAATATGGTTGTAAAAGATGGTCAGACCAGCCCTAATTAGGGATATCGGAGTGACAGATTGGTATGAACTGGATGGTCATACCCTCTTACAGTGCTTCCTCTACATACAGTTCTTCTTTCTTCACTTTTTATTAGTCTTCCTTGAATAGGGAGTATGCACAAGTCATTGGAGGTTACTAGCTAAATTTATTCCTGTATCAATATTTCTATTTTTTTTCTGACTACCTGACACTGAAACTGTTGTGACTTGTGCAATTTGCACCCCAACTAAAGAAAAGGCGATACAGCCATCTTTCAGAATGGACCAGAAACTAGAACTGCATTGCAACTCAGAATTGATAGGTTAGACTGAAGTAGCTAGTGAATTTGACAACCATTTGGCTGGGGTTCATTTCTTAAAATAAGAAGACATGGAATTTTTTTTTTTTTAAAGGAGGCTTATCAAAGCGGGGGGCGGGAGGGTTTCACAGTGCCCAGGATTGAAATGCATTGTTGTGTTCTGATAAAGCTTCAAGAATCTCCTGGGGAAGCAGTACATAATATAACAGAAGTTTGTGTAGGATCTTTCATGTAAACTCTGTCCCTCAACACTTTGCAGACTTAAATACAATTGGGTAGGATAGCAAAACAGTGTTGTGGGAAAGGACTAAATTTTTGTATGAGAAATGGATTCTGCTTTGAATGATTGCTCATGCGCATTCCAGGATGCAGAATGGTCACCAGGATGAGCCCCCTGCATTTACAAGACCAAGAGCGGTCCTCATAGTCTTGACAGTCCTCCAAACTGCAGGACTCACTGTAACTCAGGGTTGGGGAACCAAAGGCCTGGGGGCCAGATGTGGCCCCCAGCTTGTCTGAATCCATCCCTGGAGGCTCAGAGCTCTTCTCCCCATCCCACCCCAGCACTGGGGAGCCCATACTGGTACTCCTGCCTCCCTACTGTGGGGCTGGAGCACATAATCTACTAGCCTGGACCACCCTAGGCTCTGGTGTGTGAGGGGAATGTGGTGAATGTCGCTCTCCTTTTCAGTTGGGGGGCCACGTTGTGATGGGTTTTTTATGTTTTGTGTGTGGTTTTTCTTTTGTTGCTTCTCACTTGTATGCAGCCCCTGACTGACTTTTTTTTTTTTTTCCTGTGGGTCAGAGGCCCCTGACCCAAAAAGATTTCCCACCTCTGTCTAGTTCCTGGTCCTGCTCAGGGTGAAAGTTGCTGGTCTCCTGTCGCAAATTTGCCTATTCCCAACAGTCTCTGAGGTCCCATGATAAGGATAACAAGAAGACATTCTATAAATATTTTAGAAGCAAGAGGAAGATGGACAGAATAGGCCCCTTTCTCAGTAAAGAGGGAGAAACAAATAACAGGAAACTTGGAAATGGCAGAGGTGCTTAATGACTTCTTTGCTTCCGTCTTAACCAAGAAGGCTGATGATGAAAGAATGCATAACATAGTGAATGCTAGTTGAAATGGGGTAGGTTTAGAAGTAAAAATAAAAAAGAATGAGCTAAAAATTACTTAGATGTCTGCAAGTCACAAGGAGCTGATAGAGGAGGTATCTGGGGGTATGTCTGCGCTACAGAGTTTTGTTGGAAAAAGTCCGTCTTTTCGACAAAAGCTGAGTTGTGTCCACACTGCAATCGCATTCTTCTAAAAGTAAATTGAAAGAACAGATTTTCCTGGTGTTGGTAATCTTCTTTCTACGAGAGAGAAGCCTTTTTCCAAAAGAGCTCTTTCAGAAAAAGGTGTATGTGGACAGGGAAGAGGGAATTCTTTCAAAAGAAGAAGAAGAAAAAACAAAGGTGCCCTGGAGGATACTCTGTCCATAATAATCACAGCTTAAATGTGAGAGAGCATCCACACTGAATGGACGCTATCTTTCGAAAAAGCAGATTGCTTTTTCGATGTTCTTTTGTGTGTGGATGCTCTCTTTTGGAAGAAGTTGGGGGGGGGGTTGTTTTTTATTTATTTTCTTTTTGGAAGATCTCTTCCCAAAAAAAAGGTTCTTCTGAAAGAAGCCTGCAGTCTAGACATAGCCTGAGCCTTTAGCTATCATCTTTAAAAACTCATAGACAGGAGAGATTCCAGGAGACAGGAAAAGGGCAAATATAGTGCCCATCTATAAAAAGGGAAATAAGAACAACGCAGGAAGCTACAGATCAGTCAGTTTAAATTCTGTGCCAGGAAAGATAATGGAGCAAGTAATTAAGGAATTCATCTGCAAACATCTGGAAGAAAATAAGGTGATAGGTAACAGCCAGCATGGAATTGTAAAGAACAAATCACATGAAACCAATCTGATAGCTTTCTTTGATAGGATAACAAGCCTTGTGGATAAGGGAGAAGCAATGGACATGATATTTCTAGACTTTAGTAAGTCATTTGATTCAGTCTTGCATGATCTTCTTATCAATAAACTAGGCAAATACAACTTAGATGGGTTTACTATAAGGTGGGTGCCTAACTGTCTTGTTAACTATTCTCAGAGATTCGTTATTAATGGTTCACAGTCATACTAGAAGGGCATAACAAATGGGGTTTCACAGGGTTTGTTTTGGGACCTGTTCTGTTCAATATCTTCAACGATTTAGATGATGGCATAGAGAGTACACTTATTAAGTTTGCAGATGATACCAAACTTATCTTGCAACTGGGAGGGGTTGCAACTGCTTTGGAGGATAGGGTCAAAATTCAAAATGATCTGGATAAATGGTCTGAGGTAAATAGGATGAAGTTTAATAAGGACAAATGCAAAGTAATCCACTTAGGAAGGAACAATCAGTTTCACACATACGGAATGGGAAGCGACTGTCTAGAAAGGAGAACTGCGGAAAAGGGATCTAGGGGTCATAGTGGACCACAAGCTAAATATGAGTCAACAGTGTGACGCTGTTGCAAAAAAAGCAAACATGATTCTGGGATGCATTAACAGGAGTGTTGTGAGCAAGACACGAGAAGTCATTCTTCTGCTCAACTCTGCACTGATTAGGCCTCAGTTGGAGTATTGCGTCCAGCTCTGGGGCCCACATTTCCAGAAAGATGGAGAAATTGGAGAAGGTCCAGAGAAGAGCAACAAGAATGAATAAAGGTCTAGAGAACATGAGCTATGAAGGAAGACTGAAAGAATTGGGCTTGTTTAGTTTGGAGAAGAGAAGACTGAGAAGGGACATGATCGCGGTTTTCAGGTATCTAAATGGGTGTCACAAGAAAGAGGGAGAAAAATTGTTCTCCTTGGCCTCTGATAGACCAAGAAGCAATGGTCTTAAACTGCAGTAAGGGAGGTATAGGTCAGTCATTAGGAAAAACTTCCTAACTGTCAGGGTGGTCAAACACTGGAATAAGTTGCCTAGGGAGGTGGTGGAATCTCTATTTGTGGAGATATTTAAGAGCAGGTTAGACAGACATCTATCAGGGATGGTCTAGACCATACTTGGTTTTGCCATGGGGCAGGCGATTGGACTTGATGGTCTTGTGAGGTCCCTTCCAGTTCTAGTATTTTAGGATTCTATGATATAGACTTGTCCTGCTCAGAGAGATCCTCATGGGCCTGTAGTACTCA
Source organism: Rafetus swinhoei (assembly GCA_019425775.1). Taxonomy (NCBI): domain Eukaryota; kingdom Metazoa; phylum Chordata; order Testudines; family Trionychidae; genus Rafetus; species Rafetus swinhoei. The sequence goes on from CM033424.1 coordinate 164,677,026, forward strand.
CCATAGAGGAGGAAACAGTCAAAAGCCTGCCCACTCCTGGTCACTAGGCAGCGAGAATACAGACTCCAAAGCTGGCACTGAGCAGGACTCCCTGTCACTGGGTCACACACCAAGGCAAATGGTGTCACCCCTACCTTAGCATTGTATCTCCCTGCCTGGCTGCAGGGATAGTGGCTGGTATCCTGGTACCCCAGGGGCCCAGGGAGGTTTACCCAATTGTTCTTGACTGCTCAGTTGGTTTTCGGAGTGTCTGAGAGACCATCAGCCTCAGGGTCCTGGCCCTCCAAGCAGGTGCAAGCTCTTGAGGAGGAAACCCCCCAGACCAAAGAAGCTCTAAGTCTGTGGTTCTCAACTGGTGGTCCATGGTGACTTTTTTGGTGGTCCACAGGAACATTGTCCAAAGTCACACGGCATGGTCAGGCACCAAAAATCTGTTAGTACGAAATAAATTTCAAACCAAAATGTTCGTTGTCTGCTCTTTTTTATCATGTCTCAAAAAGGAGGTGGTCCACGAAAATTTTTTGATTGGCCTTGTGGTCCGTGGACTGAAATGAGTTGAGAACCACTGCAAAGTGGTTGCCTATCAGGAAGGGGAGCTGGAACTCATGACCTCGGTATCATTCTTGTCTTGCCCAGATGAGGCCATAATGGTTCCCCTTACCTGGTGCCACAAGACAATGCATAGGTGTACCTGGGACTCCTCAAAAGGGTCACCTCTAAGCTGGGGCTGCAGGCGGAGCAGCTTGAACTGGCAGATGCACAGCAGAGGTCAGTACATCAAATAGGGCGAGTGGCTTTTCCCCTGCATGTGGGGGGTTTGAAAATCACAAATGCTGTCTGGCAAACCCTAAAGTCCTTGCACCCCACTTCCAAAAGGGTGGAGTGGAAATACTTTGTGCCCACAAAGGGCCATGAATACCTATACAGCCACCCAACCCCCTAACTCCTTGGTAATAGAAGTTGTCAACCAGAAGGAAAGGCAGGGGCAATGCCAAAGAGCAAAGGCTCCTAGAGACTGAATCTGACAAACTTCAGGGTACATTTTAAAAAACCTATGCTTGTGGTGTGTGTGTGTGTGTGTTTTTGGGGGAGAGGTTGGTTTGTTTTTTGTTTTGTTTTTTAAACAACAAGTTTAGTGCTTTTAATTAGGTACCTTTTCCATGTCCAGTCTTCACAATGTGGCATGCAGTGAAAAACATGCTCCATTTTCTTTAGGAATAAATTGCTGAAGAGTGAGTGAGTGTGTGTGTGTGTATGTAGAGGGGAGTGTTCAAATATCACTTACAAACAATAATTATGCTACAATTACTTTAGAAACAGTTAATTGTGAGGGACATGGAGTTGCTTTGTAATAACTTATGAATACTATATGTTTCATTTGTTACAGGGGGCTTAATTCAAGAAAAGGCTGATTGCACAAAAACAGGAAAAAAGAGTGTAATAGCTCCAGATTCCCACCCATCTACCAAAAGCTTAAAGGACGACACAAAGAATTATTGGTTTTGAAGCTTCACCTCTAACGTCCTGCTGAGCTCGCTGGAGTAGTTTGGGGGCAGCAGAGCCAAAAGGCCTGGAAAACTAAGGGGTTGTCTGTACTTACAGTGCTGTAGCAGCAAAGCTGCACCAGTGCGCAGGTGGGCCACTGTAGCATCTAGTGGAGACACACCTACACAAAAAGGAGGGCTGCTCCAGCAGTGTAGTTACTCCCCCCCTCCCCAACAGTTGGTAGCTATTTCAACAGGAGAAGCTTTCCCAAAGCACTGTCTAAACAGGAAGTTTAGTCAATATAACTGTTACGATCCGTACCACTGAGCAACGTCGTTATACCTACATAAGGTGGTAGTGTAGACCAAGCTAAAATGAAGGATTTTGAAGGGGATAAAAGTGACTATTTTTAGGGAAGGGGCAGTTGTTTGAGAGACAGTAAAGGGATGTCTCTGCCAAGGGTTGGCAAGGCTTACCATTTGGCGAGAGGATCTGCACACAGACTGTATGTGTTAAAACATTTTCCTCTTATGCTATACTTTGTTCCTACTGATAAGATTAAACAATACCTTGGTTGGAAAAGGTGGTCTGATCCCTAAACTCATCACTTTGTAATGATTCTAGAGCAGTGGTTCCCAACCTGGGGTCCAGACCTCTGGAGGTCCATGATGGTACTGGAGGGGGTCCATGGAAAGTTGAGGAAAGGAAAAGTAAGGATCAGGTCCACTGTGGGACTGGGACTTTCCATCAGGTGACTCTTGCTGGGGAATTGCTTTTTGCAACCAGCTGCACACATGCTGCTGTTTATGCTCCAGTCCTCTCCCTCTTCCCAGTCCCGTGGTGGGCCTGATCCTTACTTTTCTTTTCCTTTGCTTTTTTTTTCTCTCCTCCAGGGCTCTGTGCCTAGCCAAGGGCGGAGTGCCAGGGCACGAGCTGCCTTTGGCCGCAAGAGCCCCCTTGCCGTATCCTCCGTGAATGGGCAGGGAATGGAGGGGGTGGGAGCTGAGGAAGCAGTGTGGGCCAAAGGATGTGCTGGCGTCCGCTTCCCTTGGGCAGGGGGGGAGAGTGTCTGTAAAATTTTAACAATTTGAAAAGGGGTCCATATGCTCGCAAGGTTGGGAACCACTGTTCTAGAGCATGGGTTGCAGACGGTGGGTATAAGAGTCAGGGGAAGGCACTGTTCTAGAGCTGCTGCTGTGGGGGGAACTCACCTGAAGAAGGGGAAGGCTTGGCTTCTGCAGGGGCCGGGGCCTCCAGTGGAAGAGGCGGGGCTGAGGGGTTGCCTCCTGAGCCCTAGGTTCATCGTTGGCTCATGTTCCAGAGGATAGAACCATGAGTGCTGAACCCAGCCAGACTTAAAGGGGTAAGCATACTTGATACCCAGAGTGTTACAGCTCAGCTCCAGTTTAAGAGCATGTCTGTCTACGCATACAGTACTGTTGAAGCGATGCCATGTTGGTGGGGGAGACAGCTCTCCCACTGGCATAGTAAAACCACCTCTGCGCTTTACGTAGGTGTAACTTATGTCGCTCCAGGGGATGGTTCAGCCACACGCCTGACTGACATGATAACACCATGGTCTGTAGGGTAGACATAGCCGAAGATCACATGATTCCACCTTAAAAGAGGTGAAGGCTCAAGCCTCAATACTTGAGGGAGTGCACTCAGAGACCAGAAAGCGACAGAGGTGTAACTAGCCTTGTAACCATGACACTGAAGAAATGTTAAAAATTGCTTTAGTAAACATGCAGAGACTGGGAAATGCAAAATTTAAGGTTCCAGTGACATTAGCACAGTCATATTTCACATGAGAGAATGTAAGGTGGTACGGAGACTACTCCTGTGTGTCTTACCACACCTTTAAGATACATCTCCCTCTGCACAAGGGAGCTCCAGAAGGCATTGTTTCACATGACTTCAGATGCGATGCCTTTTGCAGTCACCCTCTGAATGGAACACTACATCTTTCACACTAGCATGAAGGTAAAGCAGTGAGGAGATTAGAACTAAGGTTTCTGTTTGGGCTTCTCTAGTTAAAAAACAAAACACAAGGCCAGAGCTTTAAAGTTAGGCACATGTAGATTATGTGTGCACATCTAGTTTAGGAGTACAAATACCAGATGTACAAATGGGCATTTTGTGAGTATGGGGCCTGTGTGTGTGTGTGTGTGCGCGCAAATAACTGATTTGTGTTTGAGCATCTGCTATGCCCTTAACTTAGGCATGCATAAATATTGCAAGAAAATAACTGAAAATCTGTCTGAGACTGTAGAAGAGAGGTGACTTTATTCATCACATTTAAATTAGGAAAGCATTAAGTTCAGATTTATTAGGACTGATTTCAGAAAGTGGAACCAGGATTTTAAAAGGTGTCCTCATTCCAGGAATGAAGAGGAAAGAGTAGCAAGAGTGGATTCTCTGTGTGCTAAATACAGCATATCTTAAATTACTAATCTAGAGGAATTGCTGCTATAGCAAAACTAACTTGATCAAGTGAAAGTGAATGTCAGGTCTTCAAAGCATGAAGATCCTGGTTTTAAAAACCAGGAATACTTTACTCAATGCATACCAGCATCAGAAGTTTTATACCAAAATATTTGTCTGGAGAGAGTTATTTTCAGGTACAAGTACTTTGTGATGTCTTTTGAATTATTAAAATTGTGTACCTTTAGTATTGTAAAATTAGATATAGAATATGCATTTTTTTTAAACTGAGCACTGTAGATTTTCTGTGTTGCGTGTATATGGTTAAACAGTTAGATGGCATATGTTTGATCTCTACAAAATTTAAAAGTTTTATTTGAGTATATTAGCTTATTTGCAAATCACATCAAGAATCTTGTCAAACGTAGAAGTAGATTTGTGAAAATGATTGTAAGAATCTGTGCGCCAATAAATCCTTTTAATTTCTGAATATCAGTACAGGAGTTAGCAGTGTTGTAGCCGTAATGGTCCTGCAATATTAAAGAAACAACGTGGTTGAGATAGTATTTTCTTAAATTGGACTAGAAGTTGGTCCAATAGAATATTTCACTTCTCCCACTTTGTCTAACATGAACTATTAAAATAATTAAATTAATACACTATTTCATCAGGGCCTGATTAAATGCATCCTAATATACTCAAGGAGCTGGCTGAGGACATATGAGCCATTAGCTTCAAAAAGTCATGGATGATGGGAGAGTTTGCAGGGCAAATACAGTGCCCATCTATATAAAAAGGACAACCCAGGAAACTACAGAGCAATCCGCTTAACTTCTGTATCAGGAAAGATAATAGAGCAAATAATTAAGGAATCCATTTGCACACATCTGGAAGATAATAAGGTGGTAAGTAACAACATGGATTTGTAAAGAACAAATCATGACCCACCAACCTGATAGCTTTCTTTGATAGGATAACAAGCCTTGTGGATAAGAGTGAAGTGGTAAATTAGGTATCCTAAACTTTAGTGAAGCATTTGATACTGTTTTGCAGGACCTTCTCATTAATACCGAGGGAAATACAGCCTAGCTGGAGTTACTGTAAGGTGGGTGCATAACTGGTTGGATAACTGTTCACAGAGTATAGTTATCCATGCTTTCACAGTTCTCTTCCACAGGGGTTGAAAGGAGAGCAGGGATGGACAGCTTTAGCCTTAAATGCTGGGGGACTTTGGAAGCAAGTTTCTATATATAGTAATTAAAATGTATATTGTAGAAAAGGGTGGTCTTTTGAAAAAAATATTTAAACTATATATCTGAAGATCCAAGCATTTAAGGCTAAAGCTGAATACTCACATTGTACATCTATGCAAAGATTTTTTTAGAGGTGTAAACTTTTATAATACTGAGCAAAAAACTAATGAAATTTGTAAAGCAAATTTTAAACTAAGGTCCTGTAGACCTATTACAGTAATGCACAACTATTTTTGTCTGTAAATTCAGAAACTGCCCGTATATACACTTCTGGGTTGGCGCATACCTTTTAAATGGCTTCATTACCACTTAATAGTTCTTTCACAGGTTCAATATTATGCTAATAGGTCTGTCAAGATTTCACTCTTAAGTTTCTAGATCCCCTCAGGAGGAAGACTCACCAGGCTGCAATAGCCTCCTATGGGAGCCTTCAGGAATGATCAGAATAGGGATAGGAAGAGGGGTGAGGTTGAGCAGTAAGACCCAGGGAAGGCATTGCCTCACCTTGACTCTGATACCCACCACCTGTGGTTACTTACACACACACACACACACACACACACAAGCTGGAGTTACCCAGCGTTGCTTGGGGCGGGCGGTGGGGTCCTGACAGGGGTGCCCCGTGTGAGGGCAGGGCGGCCCAGCTCGTGCCCGGAGATGCAGGTTCCGCAGGGGGAAACGACCCCACCACCCACCCCAAAACTTTCACCCCGCTACTTGCCGCACCATGGGGCAGCGCCGGAGGCTCCCCACTCCCACGGGCCGTGGCGAGCAGGTGCCGGGTTCCCCGCCATGCTACCAGGAAGCTGCGCCAGACCCCGGGCCGCTCCCAGCACCACTGCCACCACTTCCCACTGGACTTGACCAGCTGCCTCCTGAGCTCCAGCCTGTCGCTCAGCAATCCTCGGCTGCTGCCGGAGGGGAGGGGCCCGGCCTGAGTGACATCACGGGTGGGAGGCAGGAGGGGGCTCCCCCGCCCTGGACGCACCTGCACAGTGGAACAGCCTGGTAGAGGCGAGTGGGGCAGCTGCTGCTCGGAGTGCCGCCCCTCCCCTCGCGCCTCTGCCACCGGCCTTAGTGAGTGACTGTCCCCACCGCTTTCCCCCGCACTGCCAAAAGTACCTTAAAACCTTCTCCTGGACGAAAGGTTACCCCATGCAAAGTTTGGTTGCGGTAGCTTGTATAGTGCCCAAGTTATTAGTGCACAAACATTATCCTCTATATATTAGATATATATATACACACACACACACTTGCACCTGTGTGTGTGTGTGTGTTTTGAATGCTTTCCTTTTTTTTCCATGTCTTCACCACCTATCATTTCACTTCATCACATCCTAGTCTTCCATTGAAACACACATCTTCATTTTTCTCTGAATCTGTTTTTTAGGTACAAATCCAGTGAAATTTTTCTGTTGTCTGTACTGCTCCAGATCTGTTTCCAGTGTTCTTCCAAGCATAGTCAAGAATTTGCTGCTTTTTGTGTTGCTCTTTAAGAGCATTATGACATTTACCGTCCTCGTATTCACACCCTACAAATGATTGTAGTAATCTTTGTACAAAATATGCCTTGAGATATCATTTGAAAACTAATAACTTGCTGATCATTAATATTCTTGTGATGTATGTATTAAGATTTATGGAATAGGACTTAATTAAAACTAGGTATGTCAGGGGAGTTAGTAATTAGGTCTGCCCCAGATAAAGGACGTTTTTTTTTCCTACCTGGCAACTTCTTCCAAAACACTGAAAGACAATGAGAGTATTATTTATATTTGGGCAAAAAAACAGATCTTTCAAGCTAGCAAAAGGTGAAGGCAAACCTCACACTAATAAGTGGGGGGAGAAGATAGCAGGACTTCTACACCGAGCAAGAGAGAGAAGCTTGGTCTGGGATTTACTTTTCAAATAATACACTGTGAAGATTTACTTGTCAATAAAGATAGCGGCTGAACTACAGTGATAAGCAATTGAATCAGCTGCTTGTACGCAGTATTATTGTATCATAAGTGTATAGAGCAAGGTTGTTTCTAAAAGCTAACAACATAGTGGTGATAAAAATCAGTGTGAAATGTCTGTATTAAAACTGTATGAGGCAATAATGATCCTTAATGACATTGTTTAAAAGTGTGGAGCCCAACAGGGAGAAGTAGATTTCCTACCAGGCAGGAAAAAAGGCAGTATTTACCTGTCTCTCATACTAACCATGGTATGACCAGAAACAATGGAAGCTCCTCTTCCAAAGAAATCTACAGAGGGATTGGAAACCCATAGGAAGAGAATAAAAACATGAGATCATCCTGAATCTTGAAACAAATATTGAACTTTGGAAGATATAAAGAGAGACTGAAGCATTTAGCATGGACAGGCACAAAGGAACAGAGCTCTTGTCTGCTGAGAGAGATGAGTCAAGGAGGGTGTGGGGTTGAAATCTCTTGGATTGAATATAAGTGAAAAAAGGTCTTTCACCTAGGAAGACAAGGGAAACCAGCCCCTTGTGCTTCTGAGGCAGGTTCTGATAGTTAACCACGAATAACTTGAGAGAAATACAAAAGATCTCTCTTGCTGGACTATGTTTTGGCCTTTCATTTGTCATTATTTTCATTCCTTATATGAGAATTCACTTAATTCTGTGCAGATTGTATTTCATTTATATCAAAAGTGTCTCATTGCAGTGTTTAAAGAGAAGGGTGTATTTACCCCCAAGTTAATAAGCTGGTGGGTTTTGTCTCTTTAAGGGAGGAATGAATATTTATTATTCATCTGAATTTTGTAGGAGCGAGCAGGATATAACAGAGCATACTTGTCTGGGGAAGTTTGGGACATGGGATGTGCTGGGGTCACCTGTTAATTTCAACCAACTGTTTGTGACAACTTCTGGTAAGCTGTTGGATTTCAAAGTAGGAATGTTAAATATCCGTTAATTGAATAGTCGATTAACCTCATGAATTCTTATCAGTCGACTATTCTATAGTCCCTGGGGATGGCTGCCAGTGCTCTCTGGCCCCGCTCCCGGGAAGCCCCCTGCCTCCCCATGCTGCTGCCTCTCTATCGGAGGCAGCAGTGCAGGTTGCCAAGAGGGAGCTGGTCTGTGAGGGAGCCAGTTTAAAAACCAGCTCCCCTCACGGACCAGCTGCCTGCTGTCCTGTGATGCTGCCTCTGATACAAAGGCAGCAGCACGGAGTGGCAGCAGCCCCTGTCCCAGAGGCAGGGGTGTTTGTCTGAGCTCCCGGCCCCAGCACGAGATGGAACTGAGCTGGGCTGCCTGCCCACTTGGTTCCTAATACATTTTAAATGCAGACCTGCAGCAGGGGTAGGTCCCGAACCAGGACTGAGCCGGGCTCCTGGCCAGCCTGCTAAAAAATGTACTGGCGATTAGGGGAGGAGGGGGGGCCGGACAGGGAATGCATGTAGTCTATAGCGTTAACCTATAAGCTTTTGCTTATTGGTTAATTGACACCACTATTACATCCCTAATTCAAGGCAGTTGAATCCAGAGCTGAATAGCACTCACAATAACAAGTGCTTGCTGGGTGCTGACTGCATGAATGTCCCCAGTATTTCTAAGCATTCAGGGTTATATTACAAGTAGTAACACAACCTCTCCCTGGTCTGAATTGAGCCCCAGAATACAACTGCTGCTTTTTCTGTGTTCCTGTTTAATAGCATAAAACTCCTGTACAGTGTGGACTGTTCCTTGCATGATCATGGCCCAGATGCTGAGTGTTTCCTGCAAGTAGTTCAGAGCATTCAATTCTCATTGCAGTCAATAGGAATTTTACACATTGAGTAACATGTGCTAGATCAGCCCCTTTAATAGTAAATTACAGTGTGTGTTTCAATGTGCTTGCACATTGCCTCATGGTAGGTGGCCTGATTTAGGACCTCTAGAGGCTGATATGCAGTAACACTCTTCAAATATATCTAGCAGTAAACAAGAATGCAGATGACAATTGGCAATCTGTTTTTTCAGTTTAAATCTTAACATGTGACTTTTATTGTGTCTAAATACATCCAACATGCTAGGACCTTAGGACTGCCAACTTTCTAATGGCATAAAATCAGACACCCTTGCCCTGCCCCACACTCGCTCCAGCTCCCCTTCCTCCATAACTAGTCCTCTTCCACCCTCATTCACTTCCAGGAGTTTGGGATGTAGGCTCTGGCATGGGATTAGTGTTCAGGAGGGGGCTCCAGGCTGGGGCTGAGAGGGCAACAGGTGGGGATTTGGGCTTCAAACAAGTAAGACTTACCTCAGATGGCTCCTGGTTGGCAATGCAATGGGACTAGGGCAGGTTCTCTCCCCATCCTGTCTTCATACTGCTCCAAGAAGTGGTCGGTATGCCAAGCCCCTAGGCTGAGGTGTGGCCAGGCAGCTCTGCATGGTGTACACTGGCAACACCTGCAGACGCTCTGTCTCCTTAGCTCCCATAAGCCAGGCTGCGGCCAATGAGAGCAGCACCTGTGGGTGTAGGAAGCACAAGGAGCTTCCTTTGTTGCCCATGGGCCTAGCAATCACAGCGATAGGCTAGCCACTTACAGGAACTGCACAGAGCCAGGGCATGCAGGAAGCCTGCCTTAGTCCCATTGTGTAACCGATCAGATTTCTAATAGCCCTGTCAGCAGTGCTGACCAAAGCCAGCAGGGTCCTTTTTTGACTGGATGTTTGAGTTGAATACTGGGTACCTGGCAACCCTCTAGGATCTTCCCACTGTGATAGCAAAAGGTATTAACTGATAAGCGGCTTGCATTTCAGAACTCTGAGAGCTTAGAGCTTAAGTCCATAAGGGACCCTCAGATCATCATCTTAGACATCCTGCATCTCACAGGCTACCAACATTGCCCAAAAACCACACACTGAACCAACCACAACAATTAAAACCAAGTATTCTGGCCCACTGGACTTGTTTTGAGAGATTGCTTGCTTGCAGTGGAGGGATTGTCATGCTCTTACAGCAGCCTTGCTGAGCTGGAGATGAGAGATCTAAGTCAGGTAATAACCCATAATTCTTTCTATTCCACAAATATGATAACTTCACACACAATATGCATGCTCACCAACAACTTTTTGAATAGCTTCAATACTTGCTTAAATATCTCTGATGTTCTGCTCCGGGTATTTGGGCTGCCTTTTATTGCTGCAATGCCTCGTCTGCCTCCCTGGTTTCTAAAATCTCCCTTCTCTGTGGTGTATCTATGGATATTCATCTGTTATCTTCCTTCCAAGATCCTCCTGTGTCTTGTATCCCTTCTGTCCCACACCAGTTTTAGGGAACTATGGGGCCCATCAGTTCTCTTCCATTTGCTTGTATCCTCAAATTGAAGAGGGGTCTTTCAAGCAGACTTGCAACTTCCTACTTCCCATATTTCAGCAGTCAGAGCTGACAGAACTGCAGTGACAGCAGGTGAGCAGAAATACCAAGAAACTTCCTACCAGATGTAGCTGTAACACTCTGCTTTTTCCCCTACCAGTAGCTCAAAAGATTAGATGTTAACTGCTTATTTAATGAAGGTAAAACTAAATTTTACTCTTATTGCTTCAAAGCCAGTACAGCTATGGGAAAGGGAGCTGGATTCTGTTTTTGCATCACATCAACAAAATTCAGTTGACATCAAATTGCAGAACCTTTCTCACTGATGATAACGGGAGAAGCTGAAAGAGTAACACAGCCTAACTCTTTCAGTAAGTTGCAGGGCTAGAAGCTAGGGGAGAGATGAGGCTGGAAACTATGGTATGCTGTAATTGAAAGAGAATAAATCCCCTCCTTCCCTCATCCCATTCAATTTTTACACAGATACTTTCGCGAATACAAAACAAGTCTGTCTGGGGTTAATGTCTACCTCGTGGAATTTCATCAAACATCCTAATGTTGACTAATAACAGCAATTTGTCATACAAACATATCAAAATAATTGGCTTTGCTTCAGTGATAACGTTGATCAGACTCCATGGCGGTACCATCTGTCACCAAAATGATGTACAGTAAGAGTGCAGATGTTATTTACAGTGCCTTACTACTTCCTCTCATAGGGGGAACTATATTTCTTCCTGTGTATATTAATCTAGTTGTTTTTATAAGGAGTACTGTTCATTCTCAACACCTTGAGCCAAATTGTATGGGAACAGATACTTACTGAAAATGTCCTATGTCCTAGCTCTCTCAGGCAAATATTTGTAAAGTTTTGGATGACCTTCCAATGAAAGAAGGAAGAAGTTTCTACTACAATTAAGAGATACTAATATGTGGTGTTCTGGAATCATACAAGATCTTTCCTTGTATTTGTACCTTGTAGAATATGTTCATTCTTAGCTAAATTTGTATTTTTTTCATGAGTCTAATAAGATTCCTTGTATGGTTTCTAATAATTTGAATTAAGCAAATGGAGTGTTTCACTTCAAGAAAACCATTGAAATATGATATAATATTCTGTTAGATTGCATTTAGATAGTCGTTTCAGTAGCTGGCTGTCACATTCAAAATACTACTAGAATCTGACAGTGTTCCATTTTCATAACATAACTTTTCTTAATTTTTTGGTGTAAGGTACACAAAAAACCTATTGACCATGTCAAATATTTCAGAGTGTAAGGGAATGATGCTTAATGTGTACATGAAGGATAATATTAAATAGCAACATGATCTTTCACTTAATATAATTTGTTAGTGAGCACAGCCTTGGCCTCAAGACTACTATAAAATCCTTTCCTCTTTGAACTCCCAAAGAAGTATTCAAAATGAAAACCAGCAATTCCCATTCTCTGCAGTGGAATTGTTTGTTATTGTTACTTGATGGAATCCTTAATTTCTAGCCCAGGCTTTTGAGAGAGTCTGTTCTATCAAGAGGAAGCAGAAACTTGCCTCGGGGCTAAGAACAGAGCTGTTGAATAGATTTTAATTGATGAATTTATATGCTTTCTAATCTATTCTCCAATAAAAATAAAGATTGGGGTATTATTTGTTTTAAGAACTTATTATTTATCCAAATCACAAATGACTATTCATAGCTGCTACTTGAAAAATTGTATGCAAGTTTTGCATGCAAAATTGACAGTATTGTTTCAGGCAATAATTGCAGGTAATTGCACTCCTACCCATGCACACAAATTGAGTAATTAGCCCATAACACTAAACATTGCATACAGTAGTAGGTATATATCTACAGAACATATACAGTAAAGATTTACTGGCGAACTAGACTTCTATGCTGCATCCTGCTCTGTTTATAGCTGTCTCTGGGGGGCCAAACTTACTTCTGTAAAGTAAAGGGATTGGAGATGAAATCCTTTCTTCTGGGAATTTTACCACTGAGTGGATTTCAGCTTAGCTCAACCTCAGCGGCTAAATCATTTGTTCAGCTTCCAGCCTGGGTAGCATAGCAGCGCTGGACATTGAAGAAAGAAATAGAACAGATGATCTCTGAGTAGAAGAACTCAGCTAGGGAAATAATGCAGAGGAATCCCCCTCTGCACCTCCAGCAATGGAGCTATTATTTGGCTACTGCTGTGTCTATAAGGCCTTCGTGCATCCCTTCTTTGAACTGGAAGGAGGCTCCATATATCAGCAAATCCTCCAGCATTTGCAATTGACAGGGCTTGCTGATCACACAGGAAGCAAGTTGCAGATCTTTTTTTGCTGCACAGGGTTGTGCAACCATAGTACGGCTCTCTAAATCAGATTACCTTTGCACGGTAGCCCTTTGACATACTCATTGGTCTAGATTGTACCCTGGAATCTGTGCTCTGTAACCTAGGGTGCCCTTTACAATGCCTTGCTCATGTAGCCTTCAACCTGGATTGCTCACAAACCACCACCACCATGTAAATCACTCTCAACTCTGTGTGCTGCAGCCAGCCAGCCACACAGTAGTTCTTCTCAGCCTTACAAATTATCACAGAGTGATGCTAACACCGTCTCCATCCTTGATTTCCCCCCAGAAACAAATGGCCTGTATTGCTCAGCCCTTTCCTGGAGAGTACAAATCTGTCGAGTCCTTTATTCCTTTTCAAGGGATTAATACGCTCACAACTTGTTACTCAGACACTGCAATTTGAACACACTAGATTAGCTAAAACAATACAAACGACTTGATGAACTGCAAAGAGAGTTTGAGTGCAAAGAATGAAGCATAAAGGCCAAAAATGATTACAAGAAAAATAAAGATAAAACACTATTGGATTCAAAGCAAAGTTTTCTCACCACAGGCTTTTAGCTGTCTTATTGATCAAATTGTTTAGCTCAGGACCCCTCCTCCAGAGTCCAATGGCTGCTTCCTTTATCTCTTCAGGTGCAGTGAATGTGATGGGCAGGGAGAGATTTGGGGTGTCTACCCCCTTCTTTTTATCATTTCAGTCCCCCTTTTGAAAACACTTCAAGCTGGGAGCCAGGCGACAGCTAGTCTGTGTGAAAGAAAACTCCATGCTGTTTCTTTACTTAAACGTAGATTTTTTTTTTTTAATTTGCCTTGGCCATCTTTCTTGTCAAAACATGGCCATTCAACAGGCAATGGTCTATAAGTCTTGTTTACATCTGGCTGAGGCATCAGCTTGCCCTTTGTCACTCAGGTACGGGTATGGTTACTCCCCAGACTTATCTAGAGAACATACTACTAGTCAGCATTTCTGTTTATGATTACATCATCACATATAATACCCACTACCTGCATTTTTTCAGATATTGATCAGCAAGTTGAGTTTTTAAAGGATAGGCATACCTTGTACAAACATTACAAACATGCACACAGGTATATTCAGTCACACCCTCATCAGCTGAGGATATGAAGATAAGGCTAGCCTGACCTGAATAAAGGGTAAGGATGTTAAATAACGGTTAATTGACTAGTCGAGTAGTCGATGGAATTTCCATCGACTACTCGACTAGTCGATAGGCACTTCTGCATTCCTCCTTTGAAATGTACAAGAGCCACACTGAGTGGGGCTCTTGTACATTTCAAAGGAGGAATGCGGAACTCCGCATGCAGCCTGGGGCCAGCAGAAAGTCCTACTGACTCCGGGCTGCATGCGGCGTGCCAGCTTTGAAATGTACAAGAGCCCCCCCTAATGGGGGCTCTTATGCATTTCAAAGCAGCAGTGCAGCATGGAGCCCGGGGTCAACTGGGGAGTCCCCAGCTGACCCCAGGCTCCATGCGCGGCAGCACCGCACAGCTGATCCCAGGCTCAGCTGTGCAGCGTTGTCCCTTTCAAATGCTGAGGTGGCGTTTCAAAGAGACAATGACGCACAGCTAAGCCCAGGATCAGCTGTGCAATGCTGCTGCTTAGAAGTGCCCCCTTTGCTGCCTCTCTCTGATAGAGGCAACAAGGGGCAGGACTCGACTAGTCAATTGACTATCTGAAAAGTATTTGCTTATTGGATAGTCGATAGTCGACTAGTCCTTAACATCCCTAATAAAGGGGAGGATTGTTGGGGGGAGGAGGGGAGGAAATCCATCCCAAGCAATAGTAACTTCTGTGACCATGATCTTCTGACTATCTGAGTCCTTATGTTTCCCATCACCATACTATCTCAGCACTTTATAGACACGAACAGCTGTGGCTTCACAACATACCTCTAGAGTAGTATCCCTGATTACAGGTGGGGAACTGAGGCATAAAATAACCAATAGACTTGCACAAAGTCACATGGGAATTATATTTGTCAGTAAGTGAATCTATATATCTGGAGTTTCAGCTGTGGTACCTCTGAGCCTGCTTCAACGTGATGAGTTCTCTCTCACCCAGAGAGTATAATGAACCACCATAGGTGGATACCTTCAGTTTTTCTTAATGATTGCTCATGTCCATTCCAATGCGTGTGTACATATGCATAACCATCCTTAGATTTTTTCCCTATCCATACCCATCGGGTTGGTTGTGGAGCCCCTGGAGTGACACCTCCATGGCAGCATATATAGACCTCTGCCAATCTGAATCCCTCCTCCGCCCCTTCCCCCAGTTCATTTTTTCTGCCAGTGACAATTGTTGGATGCTGCTGCTTTCAGGAGCAGTCCTACTATTGGCAACACATTCAGGATCAACCCCTCCTCCATACAAATTGCTGGTAAGTTGCATATTAGAATGTATGTAAGCAATCCTTCGAAGAAAAAACGATTACCTACCTTTCGAGGGAGGGTGGTCCTGCCACTCCTCCTCTCTTAGCTGCAGAGTCTCTTGGGAGTAGAACCCTGCAGATCAGCAGATACAGTAAAACCTTTGTTATCCGGCACGCTCGGGGATTAGGGTGTTCCGGTTATCTAAAAATTCCGGTTATCTGAGTGTCCCATCAACCTAGGAAACACCAATGGACAATAATAGTAAAACTCAGGTTTTTAATATTGGTAGTTTTGTACTGTGAGGCAGTTGGTCTTACATTTCTATTTTGAGTTAAAGATGATTAGTATTTAAATAAAAAATTGTTAAGCCAATCATGGTAAACGAAGCCAGGCCTGTGCCCCTGAAGATATAACAGTATTGTGGCTGGGGGGCAATGCCGATTAACAAAGTTTTCTGGTTAACAGAGTGCCAGATAACAGGTTTCACATGACTGCATCTGTGGATAGACAAATGTATCCACACTCTACTCGTTGTCTAAGTCAGTGCACCATGAGCTCATCTGAAAGGATGAGGTGCTTTGCTGGCTTTCATCAACTGATTGTTTTATCTATTGCATATATGCACTTTTATGTGTTTTACATTTTATTCCCCCCCCCCCCGCAAGGGATTTCAAAATGTGACTTAAAGAAAAGGCACTGCCAAGAAAGAGAAGATGGTATTTGTGATGCATTACCCTCCTTCAAAGTGCCACCTGATATACTGAAGTACCATTTAGTCCCTTTGTTCAAGCAGCCTGTCCTTATGCTGCTGAGGCAGGCCTTCTCAAGTCACATCGAGCGCTCACACAAGTAGGGATACACACAGCTCCAGAAAGACACAGATGTTGAAATTATCACTGTGTGGGAAGACTCCGCTCGAGAATTGCCCAGCACTCCAGTGCTCCCCCCAAAATGTAAACCCAAAGTGTGGCGCCTTGTGCTGCCCGGAGAATTGTACGGTATCAGCTTATTGAAATTCATCTCCTCCCTCAAGCTGAAGGAAGATGTGCACAGTCCCCCCCTTCTCCCTAGTTATGAATTCCTCAGATTGGTTTTAAAGAAAAACAAATTTATTAACTACAAAAAGATAGGTTTTAATTGATTACCAGTGTTAGCAAGCAGATCAAAGCAGATTATCCCGCGCAAGTAAAAAATTGCAGTACAAGCTTAAGATACTAAATAAACTGGTCACAAGTAGTAATTTCTCTCCCTAAATGTTCTTTTAGACAAATTGCAGAGATTCTTGTTGGGAAACTGCTCTTGCTTTCTAGTTAAAACTACAGTTCTCCCTCGCCCCATCCCCCCCCACCCCCACCCAAGCCAGACCTCTTTTCTAGGCTGGGCTCAGTCCTTCTCTTCCACCTCACTCGACTTTCGTCATCCTGGGCTGGGATTCAGTAAAGAACAAACCTTGATTATATCACTTCCCTGCCTTAAATAGTCCTTTTACAGAGGGTGGGAAGCCTTTGTTTTCTAGTGTGTTTGCCCTCCTTCCCTCACAGCCTGTGGGAAAGTACTTATTTTAATCACTGAGTTTAGTATCAGGTGACTATCCTATGACTCTGCGGCCGTAACCCAAAGTCTATTTGCAACATCCCCAGAAAGACCTCTCTGTGGGTGATTAACATCTTCTGAGACCTTTTGTTCTCCATAATGGCTCTTCCGCACAACAAGACATCTAGGCTGACTGCATTCTATATGGCGGGCATTCCCCAGGTATAAACACACTTGTAATTGATATATAGTTATCATTCCGCACTTCAGTTCTGGACACTCTGGGTGTGGAGAAGCAAGCAAGAGGATTTATTACACACAGTGCTGGTGGAGTGTACAGTAATTCCTCATTTAACATTATAGATATGTTTCAGAAAATGATCGTGTTAAGTGAAAACATGTTATGCGGGGTCAATTTTCCCATTGAAAATAATGAAAAAGGTGGGGGTTGCATTTCAAGCAGTGGTGCCTGTTGGGACTGGGACATAAGGTTGGGGGAGAAAGGGCACTGGGTTACAGCAGGGAGGGGAGGTGTTTGGCTCTAGGGAAGGGAGGAGAGGAGAGGAGGAGGGGATTGGGTTGGGAGTATGCCCCTGTGACAGGTCTGCCGGGACCCGCACTGCGTCCGGCGAGGGGGGGGTCGCCGGGGAACAGTGCGGTGAGCGATGAACCCTCCACCGCTTTGCAGAGGTGGGGAAGTCCCGCGCAGCTGCCGGCGATGGGCTGGCTGGGGAAACCCAGCCACCGGCCTGCAAGCGGGGGCAGAGGAGAAGGGGCAAGGTGTCCAGCGAGGAGGAGTCAGCAGGGAACAGCGCGGCGAGCGGCGAACCCTCCGCCGCTTTGCAGGGAGGCAGGGGAAGCCCCGTGCAGCCGCCTGCAATGGGCCGGCTGGGGAAATCGTGTTATTCCGGGAATGGTCGTGTAATTTTTTAGTTCCCTAAAAAAAAAAATCGTGCTATTGCGAAAATGTGTTAAGCGGGCACGTGTTAAATGAGGAATTACTGTACTTCAGCTGGTTAGGCTGGTGAACACTGCTAAACAAAACATTGCAATCGATTATATAGGGGGCTGATGGGAGGAGGGGAAACAATTGGATAGGTTCTAGCAGCAAGATGAAATGAGCACATAAGCCAATAAGCAAAGAAAGGTTACATAGCATCTCCGCCCATCGTCAGTAAAACACCTTTTCTTTAATACAGGTAGTTTTCCTTAAGTTAAATAAGTCAACGTAAACAGAGCAGACAATTTAATGGCAACTTTTGTCTAATTGAATCATGATGTGTCTATGAAGAAGCTGGTGGCGCCTCGCACTGGTGTGATCCTTGGGTTATGGGCCCATTATCTAGGATTAAAGCAAAACAGTGAGAACATATCACACTTACTAAATTAGCAAGGTTGTCTTGGTACCAGTCTGTGTTATCTAGTGCGGCCCCTTGGAATGTGGTTTCCAGGACGACCATGCCTTTCCCAAGGTCCCTCCACTCATGCTTACTGCCCGTTTGTTAGGTTTACAGGGTTTAGAGGCCTATACCAGACTTCAGAATTTGAATAGGGGGTCTTAGCGAAATATCATGGATGGCCTAGGAAAATTTTACCCTACAAGATACATAAATACAAATAGGATAATCATAGTCAGTAAATCATTACCTTTTCAGTGCTCTCACCTAACCCATCTTACATAAAATACAATTTAGACAGTATAACAGACATTGGCAATAATTTTTGTGGGGGGGGCCACTTAATGATTTTTGGTACGTGGTCATGGGTTGGCTTCACCCCCAGAAGGAGCAGGGCCTGGGGGAAAGGGGCAGGGCTGGGCACTGGCCACCCCCCAGAAGTGTCTGGGGCCTGAGACTTTGACATAAAAACAAAGCAAAGGGCTTGTAGCATCCAGCCCCACCGCTACCACATTGCGTGGCAGCCAGCCAGGGTTGCTGCGGCTATTTAAAGGGATCACGGCTCCAGCCGTTGCTGGGGTAACGCCATGGCCGTGAGCCATTTAAATAGGATCCTGCTACCTGAGCCACCACCTGGAAATTCAGTGCAATGGGCAGTAGGATATAAATAGAAAGCAGCCAGATGCAGTATATCATAACCATATCATAAGTATATCTCCCTGAAGAATAGCGGGTGTAGTATCACATTATTATTATTTGCTAAAGTTAGTTTTGCCAGCATGCTCACTTACAAAGTGTTATGCTATGTTTTAGATATTGAAGTCTCATTAAAGCTTTTGAAATCCCACTGACTTTGGAGTATTATTTTATAATGCCAACAGGTAATGGAATATGAATAATTAAAAGAAACTAAGACAGAATATCAGGAAAAAGCTTTAGATGGGATCTGTTATGTTGCGAAAGAGTCTTCTCAGAGAAGTGACAAAATTTCATTGCTGGAGACATTTTAAAATTAAGTTTAACACAACATTTGAGAATATACTATATGGAACAATCCCCCACTGGCAGGAAGATGGACAAGATGACCGAATAGGTCAATTTAATCTCCAGCTCCTATGATCGGATTCTATTAATCACCGTCAAACAAGACACCCCACTCTGGAAAATTTAGAGAGGAAGCATATTTACAGTTTGTTTGAGTAATGCATGACAGGAATTTAACAGAGTAGTTAGAGGGTCATTCTCTCAAGTTTCTCTCTGCTTGATAATCCCATTGGGGAATGTTGTTGGTTGTGGGGGTTTTTTGTTTTTGTTTTTGTTTTTTGTAATCATCATTCTGTAGGTACTTGCTAAATGAGTGCAGAGAATCCCAAATATTGCAGATACGAAAAGAGTGTATGGAATACGTATCCAAATGTGACCTGTGTGCAGCTCTGGGGTGCACTGGGACTAAAAAGGAAATGTTTAGAAAATATTTTTATATAGCTATTCTGCAAGAAATGGTTTTAAAATTAGTAAGGGCATTGTCACCTCTTAAATTTGTGCACAAGCAAATTTGTTGCTGCCCTATTTTTCCTCATAACTTGATTTCTGAAGCTGTAGGCTTTTTATCATTATTACAAATGTAGAGAGCAGCAAGCTTTGAAGTTTTACTTGCTACTATTTATAACAGCAACAGTTGTGTGCTAAAGGTATGATTGGAAAGATGTAAGGAACAAAGACAAATAATTAGAACTTGGTCTTACATGCCAAAAATATGATTGAGGTGATTTCACCTTTCTTGTTTAGCTGCTATACACTTTTCCCCCCCTTGGTTCCAGTGCAAATTATTTCTACTGTAATGCACTCACGCAACGATCATAGAATACTAGAACTGAAAGGGTCCTCGAGAGATCATCAAGTCCAGGCCCCTGCCCTTACGGCAGGCCCACGCACCATCTAGATCATCCCTGATAAATGTCTATACAACCTGCTCTTAAATATCTCCAGTGATGGAGATTCCACAACCTCCGTAGGCAATTTATTCCAGTATTTAACCACCCTGACAGGAACCTTCTCCTAATGTTGACTTAAATCTCCCTTGCTGCAATTTGAGCCCATTGCTTCTTGTCCTATTATCAAAGGCCAAGAAGAACAATTTTTCTCCCTCCTCCTTTTAACATCCTTTTAGATACTTGAAAACTGCTGTCATGTCATCACCTCTCCGTCTTCTTTTTCTAAACTAAACAAGACCAATTCTTTCAGTCTTCCCTCGTAACTCATGTTTTCTAGGCCTTTTATCATTCTTTGCTGCTCTTCTCTGGACCTTCTCCAATTTCTCCACAACTTCTTGAAATGTGGTGCCCAGAACTAGACACAATATTCCAACTGAGGCCTAATCAGAGTACAGTAGAGCGAAAGAATGATTTCTTGTGTCTTGCTCACAATGCTCCTGTTGATGCATCCCAGAATTCAGTTTGCTTTTTGTGCAACAGCGTCACACCATTGATTCATTTAGCTTGTGGTCCACTATGACCCCTAAATCCCTTTTTGCAGTCTTCCTTCCTAGATTGTCACTTACTGTCAGTCTACTCAGTGCCACATTTCCACACTAACATAACACGAATTTTCACTTCACTCCCAGACTCTCTTCAGTATGGTAGGCATGCATCTTGGGTGAGATGCATACACCAATAAACCAAACCCATAAATAGATGCAATGCCTGGGGAGTGAATAAAAACAATAGGCTATCTCTAAATGTGACGCCGCACCCCCAAGCAAGTGATCAGCTGGCCCTGGGGCTCACCATCTTGCCAGTCACTGGGACCAAATAAATGGCAACCCTTCCCCTGGCCCTTGGCCACAGCGCTGGAGCAGGAAGGGGGAAAGAAAAGAGCCCTGCCAGATGTGGGGTTAGGGATGGGCAGGGAGAGAAGAAGCCCCTGCTGGATGGGGAGGACAAAAGCCCCGCCACCCCCCTGAGGATCCAGAGCCTTCCCCTCTTCCCCCAGTCCCTGAAGCACTGCCAGGCCATCCAGCGTGCCCTCTCCCTGGAAGGCCTGCATGGCCCCTCTGCTCTCCCGGACCCCAGGAGCACCACCAGGGCCAGCCGGTGTGACCTCCCTCCTCCAGCCCAGGACTGGGGAGCATCTGCGGGGTCAGCCTACACACTCCCACCCCCCAACCCAAGCCTCCTTCACTGTGGCCTGGCCCCCCAGGAGCAAGCTGCTAGGCAGAGTGTGCAGCCCTCTGGGGATCCAAAGACAAACCAGTGGGTGGGGTGCACCCCACCCCCAACCCCGGGATAAGCAGGCAGGCGCCCCCACAGGGAGAAGCCAGCCATCTCCTCCTCCCCTGAGCACCCCTTCCCCCAGTCCCCTATCTTGATTCTTGCACCTTCCCATGTCCCTAGCCTCCTGCCTTGAGTCCCCCACATCCCCCAGACCCTGCCTTGACTCCTGCACCCCCCCTACCAGCTCCCTGCCCTTAAGGACCTGGACAGTGCCAGGTAAGTCTTCTAATTTAAAAAAAATTAGAACAAGGGGGTGTAACACACTATCTTGTGATCTAAGAACCCAATCAGCTTGGTAGACAAATTATTTTTACAATTGTTGATAGACATGAGTGTAAACTGCTCTTTCTGAACCTCTTTGCTCTTCAAGTGAAGTTGGGCATGTAATGGAAATTTCATAGGAGATCCAGAAATAGCAGACAGCTGTCAGTGCTGTTCTGTCTTCAATTCTAAACATCAAACTGCAGAAAATAACACATGGCTGAGTTCTACACAAAATTAGAAAGGAAGAAACAGTAAAGTTGGGGGTGTAAACCACAGCAATGGGAGTTATAACCCAAACCTCCCTGCTGTGTTAGATGACTCTGAACAAGTCACTAAACCTCCCTCTGCCTTAGTTTCTCCAACTGTAAAATGTGACTTACACCTCCCTCACAAAAGTTACAAGGCTTAATTCAGTGTTGTGTTTGAAATGTACTAATGGAAGGTCCCATGGATAGATACTATTATTGCATGTCTTTGCTTTGCAGTTGGTAGTTTTTGGCTAGCCTCTTCAATGTGTATGCTCTCTGGGACTGTGTCCTGCAAATAAATGTACAGGCCTATATTCTGCTCTATGCAAGTTTTTCTGTCCATGCAACCCCAAAGTTTTGGACACTGCTGTACGTAATTACAAAATCCAGGGCCAGGGTTCTTCTAAAGATTTCTGCTTCTGCTTTTGCATTTGCATTTTTTAACAATTAGCAAATTGCCACCTTTGCGAGCTTTATCGGTTTCTAGTCTGTAAGGAAACAATCTGTTATACTATATGCATTTACTTGTTGTTCGTCCATCGTGGTCGATGAAGACCTCAACACCACTAAGTGCTTTGAGACTGGATACAGTGTGTCCGAAGATGACTTATCAGGCCAATTCGGGCACCAAATGTCCTGGAACATGTCGGGCAGACATGTGTAGGCATTGCAATCGTTGTGCTGGTAGCTTTGAACTTGCGCAGCACGTGCTTGTGTTGTGCTTCAGAGATGCCTTGTTTCAAAACTTGGCATCCCTTGTGAATGAGACTGCGCCAGGCAGGGTTGTGTGCCAGCGATTCCCAGGTGGTTGTATCAATTCGACGACTTCAGGGAGACCTTGAGTGTGTCTTTGTAACGTTTCCTCTGTCCACCACGCGAGCGTTTACCAGTAGAGAGTTCCCCAAAAAGGAGCTGCTTAGGTATACGTTTGTCCGGCATATGAATGACATGACCTGCCCATCTAATCTGTGCACTCATCAGCAGAGTGTGGACTGACGGTAAACTTGCTCTAGAGAGAACCTCAGTGTCTGGTATTTTGTCTTGCCATCGGATGCGTAATATTCTGCGAAGACAAGTCATGTGGAAGTGATTAAGCTGTCTTGCGTGCCTCCGATACACAGTCCACGTTTCACAGGCATACAGGAGGGTGGTGAGTACCACTGCTCTGTAGACCTTCAGTTTTGTTGCTTGGCTGATTCCTCGACGTTCCCATACAGTGGGACGCAGTCTACCAAAAGCAGAACTTGCCTTCGCTATTCTGCATGTGACTTCTATGTCAATGTTAGCTGCATGGGAAAGAGTACTGCCGAGGTAAGTGAACTGGTCCACTGCCTGTAGCATCCGCCCTGTGACTGTGATTGTGGGTTTTGTGTACGGTGCATAAGGGACAGGCTGATACATGACTTCGGTCTTTCTGCTGTTGATGGTGAGTCCAAAGTTGTCACAAGCTGTGCAGAACTTGTCCACACTGACTTGCATCTCTGCTTCAGAGCCAGCATACAAGGCGCAATCATCGGCAAACAAGAAGTCTCTCAGAACAGTCTCTTTCACTTTGGTGATAGCCTGAAGTCTCCTCAGGTTGAAAAGATTCCCGTCCACTCTGTACTTAAGGCTGATTCCAGCAACGCTGTCCTGGAAGGCATCATTCAGCATAGCAGTAAACATGATGCTCAACAGTGTAGGTGCGAGTACATAGCCCTGTTTGACGCCATTGGTGACTGGGAATGCCTTAGAAGATTCTCCACCGTCTAGCACTCTGGCCATCATGCCATCATTCATCTGAATGAATTTGGGGGGGGGCAGACAAACTTTGACATGATCCTCCACAGACCTTGTCGGCTGACAGTGTCGAAGGCTTTTGTGAGGTCAACAAAGGTTGTGTAAAGTTCACGATTCTGCTCCTGACACTTCTCCTGAAGTTGGCGCGCGGCAAAGATCATGTCAATAGTCCCGCGGCCCTTACGAAAGCCACATTGTGACTCCGGCAGAAGGCCACACTCCAGATGAGTGACCAAACGATTTAACATCACTCTTGCAAGGATTTTACCTGCGATGGAAAGCAGCGAAATTCCCCGATGATTGTCACATGCATGTTGATTGCCCTTCCTCTTATAGAGGTGTACAATGGATGCATCCTTGAGTTCCTGAGGAATGGATCCTTGCTCCCAAAAAAGACTGGAACAGCTCAGTGAGCTTCTCTGTGAATACGTGACCGCCGGCTTTATAGACCTCTGCAGGTATAGCATCTGCCCCTGGAGCTTTTACTTGTACATTTACATTGTACATACATGGCATATTTTGCACAGAATTAATCATTAGTTTGGATAAAGAAACAGAAGAAGTAAGTCATCTTGCCTATCTAGGAAGTGAGATGTACAATGAGAGTTAACTCCAATGCTAGATGGCAAGCCGCAAATAATGTACATCAATTGTAAAGATTTGGAAATGTAGTATAATTGTCACTGAAGCTAAAAATTAATTTTTAATGTAGTGAGCCTCTGTCCTCCTTTATGGACAGAGTCATGGAAGTCTGCAACAAATTGATGAGGAGATCTGTTCATTACAGAGTAAATGTCCATAGAGGAGCTTCAGCAGCCATTGCAAAGAGCTTCTTGTAACACCAGAATTTCTGAGTAGAGCAAACCAATCTAAAACATCGAATATTGCAAGAAGACAACAATGGATATATTTAGGATGTTCTTTAAGGATGCCATCTTCATAACTTCCATGGTAAAAATGTGGACGCCACCTGGAAACAGGAAAAGAGGTCAATCTAGAGAAACATTTAATCAGAACAACAGAGAGAGAAGCCAAAACAATCAATAAGCAGTGAGAAACCTAAGCAGATGAGCACAAAACTGGAATAAATGGCAGAAGCTAGTGGATCCCATAAGCACCTGTGAATGTGGGAGAATGAAGAAAGAATTTCTCTCTCCTAACTCTGCACATTTAGGAAATCACTGTAATCTCTTAAAACAGTATGCAGGGGTGGGTTTTTGTTTGTTGTTTTTGTCTTGTTTTTTTGCAAATGTGAGACAATTTTTTTAATTGCTGCTGTCTCAGCATCAAATATATGGTATGAAAAAACCCATCTTCCATCAGAAGCCACATGCTGTTTCATCAAAATAAACAAAAACAACCCCACATCTTATTTACTTAGAAAAAATAACATTTTCAGAAAGAACCAGCGGGGGAAGGAGGCTGCAGCTGTTGAAGTCCAAGTTTCATCTGTGCAGTTTTTTCCAGCACTTGTCAAATTTGACAAGTTCATGTAGCTTTTGATTTGTAGAGGGAGTATATGTTTTTTTTCCCCCATGCCACCAAGTGGTACTCCTGTAATAAATTGTTACATTTGCTTAGTAAGAAGTCATGTCCTTACTTTTTCTTCTTTTAGGCTTAAGGGAATCTTGTCTGAGTCAGAACTCCGATGGTTTGAACTTTGATGCATAGACTGAAACCTGATTAATACATTTCTTTTGTTAATCTTGAGTTTGTGTCACTTGCCATGTGAAGTTTTAGCAAATCAATTCATCCCACTCTATTGCTAATCCAGCTACCCCATGGTTAAGACCAGCGGTCTGCATAATATTAACTATAGTACTGCTGAACAACAGACTAAAGGCTAAGTTCAAAAATTGGACAGAAATTCATTTCACTTAGTTCTTCTGTGCCTTTAAAAAATCACAAGTCCCTTTCACCAATTACAGTAATTTGTTTCGTTCTCTAAAATACTTAAGTGATTTGTTCTTTAAAATAGTCAAACAATTGCCTTTTGGCTTTTAGGAAATATCAGATCCAAAAGGAAATCATTCAGTTGTTCTTCTACTCAGTGTCATTTGGGATTCCTTAGAGAAATCAGTGAGCCCCACTTTGTCCCTTCAGAGAAACTGAAATAATATTTAATTCACTAATTTCCTGCTGCTTGTTTTAATTATCAAATTAATTAGCTCAAGTCTGTTACATGTTTTTAGATCCCAGACCATCTTAAATTATCATGTGCTCAACTCACAATTGAGGAGCATCATAAAATATTCTTTCCATCTTTCTAGTATCAACTGTGCTCTGTTAGGAGGATGGTGCCATCAATAGACAAGCTTTGGACAGTTATTGGCTTTTTATGGTCAGTAAATGGACTCTAACTCCTGGAAAGAAATATTAGTAGTGTTAGTATCATTAAGAGCTTGTAGTCCTGTTCCTTTATTTCTCCAGCAAGCATTTTCCATCTCCTGCAGCATTTGCCATCCTTTAAATTTTGATTTCTTGAAGGCTTCTGCAGTCATGAAGGTGGAAAGGTTTTTCATTTTAACTCAGTACATGACTTGATGGGCCACAAGGAGTGCTAGAGTCCCAGTCCACATTTTGTTGAGTTGGAACACCTATGGCAACTTTGCCAGTTGATTGCACTGCAGTTTCAAAGATGCCCTGTCCTTCATTGACAGTTCCACTTACTCTTGCACTGGAACAGTTTAATAATGCCTCGGGAATAGAAGCGGCTTCTCCTTATTTATGAAGTTTCAAGACATTTACACGTCTGTTTAGTTTTGGAGCAATTTGCAATCTAAGACTGAGCAGTTGAGTATGGATAAGCTGGCGTGCCACAACACATTTTGTGTTTCACCTAGCAAGTCTAATAATATAAACATTCCTCAGGCATTATGATGAGCAATAACAGTCTAGAAGGTGGTGTCATTTTGACTGAGAGTACTGCCAAAAATAGAACCACTTTTACTGGTTTCTTGTAAAAGGTCTTTGTAACAACACTCTAGACAGTACCTCTCCATTTGTATGTAATGGATGTAGAGCCTGGAGAACGGTGCCTGTCCCCCGGCTATGGCAGCTCCTTGCAGGGGCCAGTGGGGAGAGACATCTCTGCCCCAGTTACAGCAGCTCTCGGACTTAGAGAGAGGTGCCTCTCCCTGCTGCAACCCTGAGCCCCTGGACGGGACTTAATAAGCAGCTGCATAGCTTAGAGGAAACTTCAATTGGTGATCCATATTCAAATTTTTTTGTCCGTTCAATCCCTAATCCTTTTCCATGCTGCCGGCATTGCACGTAGCAGTCCCAGATCCTAGACATTTAGCCCAGGTGATAACATTTAGGAAAGATGGATGTAGCCAACAGGATAAGGCTGTAGGCAGGAGATTTCTCCTTCCCCTTTGCTCCCTTGTGCACAAGAAATTCACCTTTGAAGCATAAGAGTACAAGGGAAAGTCATGGGCCATTCCTCCTCTTCACTGGCAAAAACTTCGCTTGCATTCAGGGGAGTATATGGTAACTCCGAGTTGTGTTACTAGCAAAGGAATGCATATCCCTCACTTGAGTGGTTTAGGGAGGACTAATTGGGCACAATGCCACTCTAGCTGAAAACAGAGGAACTGTCCTACCTGCTGTGTTTTCATTTTCTTGGGATACCAGTTTTGCTTGTATAGCCACTTCACACTCTCCATGTATCTGGATTTCTTTGGGGGAGATTAATATCTTTCCTACTTCTCTTTTTGTTTAAAGATATGCATTTCTCCTTTTACTCTATACTTAAGGAACTCCTGTGCTGAAGATAGTCAGCATTTGGCTAACATTGGTTCCAATTCAGAAAAAAACCCTCACAGTTTTGCAGATTTTTGCCTTCCTTGGGATGACTCGAAGCACTTGAGTAGTTCCACTCATGCATGAAAGATCCACATGTGCTTAAATTACTTATTATATTGAAGCTTTGGGGGAAGAAGTCCAGATAAGTCACTTTATGCTACTAGACACTGTTGTAGGCATGACAATTGGAGACAGAACGTTTTTCTTTTTTCCCCATCTGTTCGTTCGTTCATTCTGTCTGTCTGTCTGTCTGTCTGTCTGTTTTAGTGTCTTTCAGTCCATAAAGAGTTGCATACACGTGGATCGATATTTAAGCACTTCTCTGCCTATTCACTACTACTGTGGATCCTAGCAGTTCCAGAAAAGTAAAAGGCATGGAGGCCTTCAGACTGGCACAGCAATCTGTCTAGACTTCAGAGTTCAAGAATCTTGTTTGTTTGTTTGAGTCTTGTTCTTCTTCAGTAATGAACCATTTGTAAATATCTTAATAAGGCATAACAACAAAAGCCCTAACTCCATGGTACTTCTTCATCCTACCATTCTGTGATGTGATTTGGTTGCCAGACACAAGCTCCTATTTTCTTTCCTGCTGAATTGTCTTATGTAAAATTTGCTTTGCTTTTAGTTTTTTCCCCAAAGGTTCATGCCATTAAGTTTAAGAGGGTATATATAATGTTACAGGTATTATTGCTTAGTGTTGCAATTATTACAGTGTCTTTGATGAAATTCTGCCTGCTTTGGAAAACTGTGCCTTTTGTAGAACTTTGTTATTCATGAATAAAGCCGTGAAGTTTGACAAGACCTGCATTTGAAGTGCTGATCAAGAAAAGTGAGAAATCATAATATAAAATGTTAGGTAAATGTGTTGGTACTGGCACACCAAATCTATCAGTCAGCAGATATGCAAGCCTATAGAAAGTTGAGACACTTAGACAAGGTCATAAAGGAGACCAAGACAAGATTTGAGTGCTATGAACATGCCTTCTGTAATGCATGCTGGCCAAGCTTTGCTAACCACCAATTCCTCTACCATTGCAGCAGCAGAATATTCCTAAAAAGGTCATCATGCCTCATTATCAAATGTTCCCAATGTAGGTGCCTATAGACAATAATAAAGACACTCTCCTTAGCCCTCTTTTTGTTACGGTAAATAGATTGAGCTTTCTGAATATACTATCAAGTATATTTTAGTCCTTTAATCATTCTTGTGGCTCTTCTCTGAACCTTCTCCAATTTATTAATATCCTTCATGAATTGGAAACAGCATTCCAGCAGTGATTGCACCTGTGCCATATATAGAGGTTCCCTGTTTATGCAACTAAGGATGGTATTAACCCTTTTGGCCACAGTGTTGCTCAGGTGTGTCTGATTGTCCACTTCCACTCCAAAACCTTTTTCAGAGTCGCTGCTTCCCAGGATAGAGGCTCCCTCATCTTACAAGTGTGGCCTTCATTCAGTGTTCCTAGATGCATTCATTTACATATAGCTAGGTTAAAATTCATTTTGTTTGCTTGCACCGATCTTACAAAGTGATATAAATTGTTTTGTGTTAGTGACCTTATTCATTACTTACCACTCCCCAGTATGTTTATGATTTGCAACCTTGTTCGGTGGTGGTCTTATCTTCTAGGTCATTGATGGAAATGTTAAATATGATAGAGCCAAGAACCGATTCCCACAGGACCCCACTAGAAACACATCTATTCAATGACGGCCCATTACAAGTTAATAGATCTCAAAATGTACTTTTAATCTATTTAATGTGTGCTGTGTGAATTTTATATTGTACTAGTTTTGTAATCAAAATGTTGTGTGAAAATCTGTCATATCAACATTGTTACTTTTATCAACCAAACTTGTAATTTTCATTTAAGAAAATCAAGTTAGACGGGATCTGTTATCCACAATCTTGTGTTGATTGGTATTAATTCTTTGAGTCCCATAACAGCCATCCATTATCTTGCTGAAAAATTGATGTCAGACTAAGCCTTTTTAAATATTGGCATGACACTAATTTTCTTCAAGTAGTCTGGAACTTCCCCAGTGTCCCAAGACTTATTGAATATCAACATTAATGGTTCAGTGGTACCCAGCCAGCTCTTTTAAAACTCTCCAATGCAAGTTGTCTGGACCTGCTGATTTTAATAGTGTCCAACTATAGTTTCTGTTTATCATCCTCCTCAGAAACCAGTGGAATGGAAAGAGTGGTATCATTTTCAGGCTGTGATTACATTATCTTCCCCCCACATGCAGAATAGGAAGACTTACTGAACGCTTCTGTCTTTTCTGAATTATTATTGATCACTCTATCATTTCCATGCAGTAGTGAATCAATACCATTATTAGGATCCTTTTAGTTATCATATATTTGAAGAGAGTCAGAACAACTTGTTTTCTCTCTCCTACCATAAATTTATCTTTGTATCGCTTTGCTTCCCTATTGACTTTCTACAGTTCCTTACTTCTGATTTATATTCATTACTGTAAACTTCCATATTCTTCCAGTTGTTCTATAAAAAAAATAAAAATAATGGTTTTTACTTCGCCTCTAAACTAGATCAGTGATTTTTTTTTAAAATAATATAGCCTTCTTCCTTGATGAGAGAAGTGTGGCTTTTGGGGCATACAATGAAGTGTTCTTAAACAATTCCCAATTAAAATTCACGTTTTTTCTTATTTGAATTCTTCACAGCTTGTTGTCTCATTGTTTTCAGCTTTGTGAAGCTGGCCCACTAAGGCTATGTCTAGACTACGGGAAAGATTCGAAAGAGGATATGCAAATTCCCGTGGATTTTGCAGAGCTTTCGAAAGTGAAAGTAGTTTAGATGCGTCTTTTTCAGCGAAACCCCGCCCCCAGTCGAAAAGCCACTTTTCCTCAAAAAATGAGGTTTACGCGGCTTTTTGACAAAAGGGGGGGGGTTGCCGAAAAAGATGCATCTAAACTACTTTCACTTTTGAAAGTGAGATCAGAAGAAGATATGCAAATTCCTGCGTAATTTGCATATCCTCTTTCGAATCTTCCCCGTAGTCTATACGAGCCCTAAGTGTTCATATTACTGCTCTGGACTTTATTCTGTTTGCAAGTTACAAATGTGATCAAATCATGATCAGTTGTACCTAAGTTACCATTAATTTTTACCATGATCAGTTCCTCTTTATCTGTCAAGAAGAGATCTAATATAAAATTCTCCTGTGTTGAGATGTGAGGCTTTCTGAGTTAAGAAATTCTCATCTGTAATATCTAGACATTGTAAGGATGTTTTTGGCAGCATGAGACCTCCAGCATATGTCACTCAAATTGAAGTCCTCCATGATCACACAACTTTTTTTCCTACACATTCCTTTCCAATATAATTTACAGAGGGGGACACAGGTTAATGTGGGTAATCATCAAAGCTGCACCAGTTGTAGAGTTTGAATAGAAACATATTATGTTTCCCTCCTCTATGGGGTTCTTTTCTTCGTGTTCATTTTTAGCTATTAGGCTTGTGAGCAATGCCATGATTTTTAAAAAACAACTGTTAAATTTTAAATTAAGCATTTCTACTGCCATTTTCAATTTAGAGAACAGGACTCCTGAAAACTTTCTTCTGGATCTTTTACAGTCAATATGCTCTGAAGGTTCTAGTGAGAGTGAATTTAGAATATTTTTGGTGCTGGCACTTGACTTGAAGTGTAGCATACCTCTGGTTCCTTCAAGTACTGTGATATTTCACTACAGCAGCTTACATCCATCAAATTGAAATTGTCTTCTGAGAACTACCTTTGTCGCTACATTTCAATTTTTTTTTCTTTTCCAAGAGCATCTTACAAGATGGCTTTCTTAATACCGGAGGTAAAAGCTGCCATATAATCTCACTTGAAAAATAGAGTAGTTCAGATTTGAATGTAGAGCAATAGTTTGCCTTTCAATTGCCCGAAATTGACTCTGCAGGGAGGAGATAAGACTCTTGGTTACAGTAGAAAGGGATATGCCAGTGTTTGAGGGGGCTTTAAATCTGTTTTTAAATCAGGATTTATATGCTGCTTGCTTCTGACTGAACTGTGGAGCAAGGAATGATCCTGTCAAAAGACAAGCTTCTCCTTCTCTGCTGTTCAATTTA
Organism: Rafetus swinhoei; assembly: GCA_019425775.1. Classification (NCBI taxonomy): domain Eukaryota; kingdom Metazoa; phylum Chordata; order Testudines; family Trionychidae; genus Rafetus; species Rafetus swinhoei. The sequence goes on from CM033424.1 coordinate 164,708,638, forward strand.
GGAGCTAGAAACTGTCCTAACCTCTCATGTCATTTCTCACCAGGCTTGAGAGTAGCCATTCTTCCCACCTGTCCTCTTCATTTTCTCATAAGACTGGTTGGAGAGGCTATGCTCAAGACTGAAAGAAGTAGAGGAAGTATGTTCTGGCACCACTGTAACACATAACTGGTAGTATTAAAAGTGCCAGATTGGTGTTCTAGCCCCCAAGGAAAAAATGCTGGGATAGTGTTCCAGAGTGTGCCAACATAGCTTGAGCCTTGCATTGGCCTCTGGGATTTCCAGATTGAGAAGGGGTCTTGTTTTTTCATGCAACCTTTTACAACCTTCTTTCTCCTGTTCCTGGAGATATGAAACAATGAGTCTGCCCCCCTATTACTGAGTGAGCAGACTCTTCTCAAGTGGGCGTCAGTTAAGGAATCACATTTAGCAATTTCGTTGTCCAACTCAGTGCCAGTTCAGTATCTTCGAAACGGGCCTCCTAGTATTAGCAACATTCCACTGAGAAACCCTGACGCTCTTTAGCCTCCCTGCATTTGGTTTCTGTCATCTTCCTTATTAGGTTAAAAATCTTTTCTGGTTTGGGATAATATGACAAATCTTTGAAAATCCTCTGAGACTTTGTGACTGGACAACATAAAGTTGCACATGATGACCTGAAGTGACTCTGGAAGTGGCAGTTGATTTGGGTTTCTAGTAGTGAACTGAGAAGACACTAGTCAAGCCCTGTGGGGTGTGTTTGCAGGGAAGAGAATTTAGGAATGCAGTCAAGAAAGGAAACAGACAAGTCCCAGCAATTAAAAGAAGCTCCCAGTTGTTCATAGAATCATAGAACAACAAAGAAGCTCTATGAGAACCATAGAGCTGGAAGAGACCTCAGAAGGCCATCAAGTCCAGCCCCCTGCCCAAGGCAGGACCAATCCCAATTAAATCAACCCAGCCAGGGCTTTGTAAAGCCGAGATTTAAACATCTCTAGGGATGGAGACTCCACTACTTCCCTAGGTAACCTATTCCAGTGCTTCACCATCCTCCTAGTGAAATAGTTTTTCCTAATGTCCAACCTGGACCTCTCCCACCACAACTTGAGACCACTGTTCCTTGTTCTGCCATCCATCAGTACTGTGAACAGCCTTTCTCCAGCCTGTTTGGAACCTCCCTTAAGGAAGTTGAAGGCTGCTATCAAATCTCCCCTCACTCTTCTCTTCTGCAGACTAAATAGACCCAACTCCTCAGCCTCTCCTCGTAGGTCATATGCTCCAGCCCCTAATCATTTTGGTCGCCTCCGCTGGACCCTCTCCAATGCATCCACATCCTTCCTGTAACTGGGGGCCCAGAACTGGACACAATACTCCAGATGTGGCCTCACCAGAGCCGAATAAAGGGGAATAATCACACCTCAGGATCTACTGGCAATGTTCCTCTTAATGCACCCTAATATGCCATTAGCCTTCTTGGCTACAAGGGCACACTGTTGACTCATATCCAGCTTCTCATGCACCGTAATCCCCAGGTCCTTTTCTGCAGAACTGCTACTTAGCCGGTTGGTCCCCAGCCTGTAACAACACTTGGGATTCTTCCGTCCCAGGTGCAGGACTCTACGCTTGTCCTTGTTGAACCTCATCAGATTTCTTGTGGCCCAATCCTCCAATTTGTCTAAGTCACTCTGGACTCTATCCCTGCCCTCCAGCATATCTACTTCTCCCCCTAGCTTAGTGTCATCTGCAAACTTGCTGAGGGTGCAATCCATCCCCTCATCCAGGTCATTAATAAAGATGTTGAACAAAACCGGTCCCAGAACCAAACCTTGGGGCACTCCACTAGAAACCAACCGCCATCCTGATATCGAGCCGTTGATCACTACCCGCTGGGTCCGATCTTCCAGCCAGCTTTCTATCCATCTTACCGTTCATTTATCCAATCCACATTCCCTTAACTTGCTGGCAAGAATATTGTGGGAGACTGTATCAAAAGCCTTGCTAAAGTCAAGGTATATCACATCCACTGACTTTCCCATATCCACAGAGCCAGTTACCTCATCATAGAAGCTAATCAGATTGGTCAGGCACGACTTACCCTTCATGAATCCATGCTGACTATTCCTGATCACCTTCCCCTCTCTCAAGTGCTTCAAAATAGATTCCTTGAGGATCCCCTCCATGATTTTTCCAGGGACTGAGGTAAGACTGACCGGCCTATAGTTCCTTGGATCGTCCTTCTTCCCTTTCTTAAAGATGGGCACTACATTTGCCTTTTTCCAATCATCCGGATCTCTCCTGATCACAACTTTTCAAATATAATGGCCAAAGGCTCTTCAATGACATTTGCCAACTCCCTCAGTACCCTTGGATGTATTAAGTCTGGACCCATGGATTTATGTACGTTTAGCTTTTTTAAATAGTTCCTAATCTGTTCTTTCCCCACCAAGTGCTGTCCACCTTCGTCCCATATTGCATCACTTAGCACATTAGTCTGGGAGCTGACCTTGTCCGTGAAGACAGAGGCAAAGAAAGCATTAAGTACTTCAGCTTTCCCCACATCATCTGTCACTAGGTTACCGCCCGCATCCAGTAGGGGCCCCACGCCCTCTCTGATCACATTCTTGCTAGCATGCCTGTAGAAACCTTTCTTGTTATCCTTCACAAGATAAGATAATTCCAATTGCGCTTTTGCCTTCCTGATAACTCCCCTGCATTCTCGAGCTATGCATTTATACCCCTCCCTAGTCATCTGTCCAAGTTTCCACTTTTTGTAAGCTCCCTTTTTGTGCTTAAATTCACCAAGGATTTTCCCGGTAAGCCAATCCGGTCTCCTACCATATTTGCTTCTCTTGCTACTCATTGGAATGGTTTATTTCTGTGCCTTCAATAAGGCTTCTTTAAAATACTGCCAGCTCTCCTGAGCTCCTTTCCCCTTCATGTTAGCATCCCAGGGGATTCTGCCCATCAGGTCTCTGAAGTCCAAGGTGTGTATTTTACTACTCTTCTTCCTTTGATCAGGATCCTGAAATCTAACATCTCATGATCACTGCTTCCCAGGTTGTCACCCACCTCTACTTCCCCTACTAGTTCCTCCCTGTTTGTGAGCAGCAGGTCAAGCTGCGCATGGCCCCTGGTCAGATCCTTCAGCACTTGTACCAAGAAGTTATCCCCAACATTCTCCAAAAACTTCTTGGATTGTCTGAGTACCGCCGTATTGGTCTCCCAAAAGATGTCAGAGTGATTAAAGTCCCCCATGAGAACCAGGGCCTGTGAACTGTCAGCTTCTCTCAGTTGTCCAAAGAAAGCCTCGTCTGCCTCATCCACCTGATTTGGCGGCCTGTAGCAGACACAAACCACAACATCACTTCTGTTGCTTACACCTTTAAACTTGACCCATAGATTCTCAACCGGCTTTTCTCCCTCTATATACTGGAGTTCTGAGCAATCATAGTGCTCTCTTACATACAGTGCAACTCCTCCTCCTTTTCTCCCCTGCCTGTTCTTCCTGAACAGTTTATACCCTTCCATGACAGCGCTCCAGTCATGCGAGTCATCCCACCAAGTCTCTGTTATCCCAATCAAATTGTAGTTCTTGGACTGGGCCAGGGCCTCCAATTCTTCCTGTTTGTTACCCAGGCTTTTCGCATTGGTATACAAACACCTTAGATAACCAGTTGATCACCCTACCCTCTCCATTTCAATCAGGGGTCCTCCTTTGTTGCTCATTCCTCTTTGCATTTCTTCCCAGTATCTGACTTCCCCACTCTCCTAAGGGTTTTGGTCACCGTCCCCCAACAAACCTAGTTTAAAGCCCTCCTCACTAGCCTGCCCGCGAAGATGCTCCTTCCTCTCTTTGTTAGGCGGATCCCATCTCTTCCTAACAATCCTTGTGCCCGGAACAGAGTCCCATGGTCAAAGAAACCAAAGCCCTCTCTCCGCCACCACCTGCGCAACCACGCATTTACTTCCTCAATTCGACGATCCCTACCCAGTCCTTTCCCTTCAACAGGCCATTTTAGAGAGAGGAAAGTGCAAGAATCAGATGCTGTATCAGCCCCAGGAAAGCTGTTAAGTGAGAAACAGTTAGATATAGATTCCACGTAATTCAGAAAGCCATCTGACTCTTCTGTGGAATCGAAGAAATATATGAAGAGGTGAGTGGAACCAGCAGGGATTCAGTCCAACAGGCTGTATTCAAGAACAGGTGGGCAACCTCCAGCATAGCTATTTGTTGCAGACAACAGATGGTGAATATCTGAACTGGAAGCTTTTTATTGCAGGAAGAAATTGATCTCCTTTAGGGGGCAAGATGTACTGCCCAATGGTAGAAAAGTAGTGTGACTTTATCTCTAAATATTCAGAAACCAATTCCAAGATGGGAGTCAAAACTTTGGGGCTTGTGAAAGAGGTCTTCAGGCATGTCTTCACTACCTGCGGGATTGACTGGCAGCGATCAATCTCAGGAGGTGATAAATTGACTGCAGTGCATTCTCCTGTCAATCGCGATACTCCCGCAAGAGAAGAGTAGATGGAATCAATGGGGAAGTGTCAGCTATTTATTTAATATAGTGAAGATAAACAGACCTAAGTACCTCAACTTTAGCTAAGTTATTGTTGTAGTTGAAGTTGCATAACCGACATCAGCAGCCCATGGTAGACTAGACAAAGCCTCCCTCACTTAGTGAATGATATCACACCAATATGGCTAATGACATGGTCCCAAGAATTGTGTGGGATTTGGAGGAAGCTTTGTGAATTCTGGGGTGGAGGGTTGTACTCAGTAATACCCTGCAATGTAGTTATGAAAAATATTAATAGATGTTGCAAAAAAATCCAAAATCACTTTTCAAATATGTTGATGACTATAACATCTGGGACTAATTAGGTTAATAAACTTTATGTATGGATGCTTCAAGGGACTCATTCATTCCCAATTTCTATGGTGTGACGGTGGCAGGCACCCTAACATGATTCTAAACTTTACGGTATTGGAATGTTTCCTAATTCCAATAAGAGATTGAGTATGCATACAGCGATTTTTTTCGTCTTAAATACAAGTGTATGCAGGACACTCGCTTATTTCAATGGCAGAAGAGCCATCACTTTGTTCTTCATAAGTAAACTGGTTTGGCCTCAAAGAATTTTGAGGTGTGCATACATGTTTGGAACAAAATATTCGCCCTTCCCGTCTCATGGATTCCTTTCTTTTTTTTCCCTTCTCCAGTTTCTTACCATTTGGTTTGTTGATACATAAACTGCAGCTAGAATAGAATACATGTTTCAGGAAGGAAAATAAGAGGTTACACTGCTTTCCTGTTGGGGATTTATCATTTTGCTGTGGGCAAATAACTAAGTGCTACTTGCAAGCTGCACTAGTGAATTCTGCCCCTCTCTCTTTTTTCATTTCTGGCCCTATATTTTAACCATGGAAGTGGAGGAGAAACTTGACAAGATTTGTTTTTATTTGCCTTACCAACATTGTATGCAATACTTTTTTAGACTCTAATATGTTTTGAGTGGCACAAACCTAATTTTCTTATCGGTCACTACCGTGTAGGGCAGAAATGTAAAATGAATCAGACAGACATAGAGCCAGAAAGCTTTTAAAGAGACCTTGAAATGGTAGGTATGAGAACCTCTAAATCTAGCAAGTATGGTTCTTATTATAATTTATGATGCCATACAAGTGTTTTGTATCCTTGAAACCTCTTTGAATGGTGACTTTATGTGGTAGACATTACTTTTTCCTTACTCAGCTCTTTGCCAGAGGCTTAGGAATTATTTTAGCTCTGAATTAACAAATCTGAACTCCTGCTTGGCTCCATTTTCTTACATCTTCTATTATAAGAAGGCTTGATTTTTATATCATTGCACATTAACTTACACAACATCAGCTTGCTGGAACTAGCAAAAGTTTTGTGGCATATAGCAGAAATATAACAATTGCAGCACAGGAGAGGAAAAGAAGCTAATCCTACAAGGCACTGACTATTTGCAACGCTCATTGCTTAGGAAGACCCCAAACCTGGTCTTGGGAAGACCCCAACCAACACAGTACTTACAGACATACATATCCAGATATTCAAGAGTTCTCTCTGGATTTCTCAGAGGGGTAGCCATGAATTTAGGAGGGTAATTTGTGTATCTAGTTCTGCTGAGGACTTAAGCCCCATACCTATCTCAGCCTTATTGTTTGTATTCTACTTCTGCATCGCTGTGCACAAACTTGTGGGCAAATGGGGCCACAGTTCATTTAATTAACAACCTAAACCAATATACATTCCAATGTGCATAATCATGTAAGACCAGCAAATGACTAGAGAAATCGTATTTTTCTTGTTCTTGCAACTGAGAAATAATCAACTTTTTTTATTCTTTTGTTTCCTATTTTTATTGCTAGGGGTGTGAATTGATAGAGACACCGGATCAAGACCTCACTGACTTCACCAAGTGCCTTCAGATACTCCAGAAGAAGATAGAAGAAAAAAGTCTCCAGGTAAAGCCAACTAATCTTTCAATCTCTGGCAACATTATAACTCTTCCCCATGAGGGAACCGAGGCTCCTCTTAAGTTTTCACTGAAATGAAATGGTTATTTACAGTAGCCCTGACAGTCTGAGTGCTCACCATATTTACTGCGCAGGGAGTAAATATTTATGTCTTTGCTAGGCGAAATTACCCTAGATAGAGGGACAAACAAACCACTTTCTTAAGACAGCTTGTGTTGATTTGTATTTAATGAACTGCCTAACGTGTTGAAAAACAATTTGTGGCTGGTGGCTGGCACTGGTGTACAAGACAAGAGGCTCACTTAGGTGTGTAAATAAGTCTTCAGATTTTGGCACTCTATACATCAATGTAGGCCTCTGAGGAGGAATTAAGAAAACAAGAACCCTTAGGCTGACCAGTGGCTTACGCCCTTTGAAATCAAAGGTGCTATTAGCTAAGTAAGCAAAGGTTAAGTCAAGAGTGAGAGAAGTGGAATTTAGCTCCCCATTCTCTGGCTTGGGGGGAGGAAGGGGGGAGTCTTTTTCTTCCAGTGGAACAGCAACAGCACTAGGAATGTGAAGGTTTAACCAGTTAAGGTTAACTGTGAGGGGCCTGCTGTGCACAGGGCCTGCTCCAGTACAGCCCCTGCCTGCTGGAGCTCCCTGGCCTGTCACAGGTAGGGTCTGCTCCAGCATGTCGGCTGGAGCAACCTTGGTCTGTGGCAACCCCAGGCCCCCCACAAGCAGGGTCTGCTCCAACTGGGATGCTGGAGCAACCCCTGCCTCTAGGCCTACAACGAGGGGTGAGGTAGTGCAGGCAGGGGCTGCTCTGGCCAGGAATCACGTTCCAGTCCAGCGGCAGATGGGGGGCTGCTCCAGCCAGGCTGGAGTGGCCCCCCGCTTGCTCCCCTTTAGTTAGTTAGCCAGGTAAACAATATGTTTAACAAGTTAGCCAATTAAATGGGATTTTACATCCCTAAATAGCACCTGAGAGAAAACAAGGAATCCCCTTATACTCCTCCTCTAAAGAAAGACCTTGTCCTCTATCCATAACCTACAGTCTGAAAGGCAAATGGGGAGAGCCACCCACTGCCTTGGCTGAAAGGCGAAGAAGGAAATAATAACTTCTGTTGCCTTCCATCCCTTACAGAGTAGGGGTGAAGGAGGCTTCTAGCCCCTCACCCCCCATTTCCATTTGGGCAGGGGAGAGTAAAGAATCCAGCCTCCACCAGCTCCCTCTCTTTTATAGGGGAAGAAGGAAGTGCAGTGTTATCCCATCCCTCTCCTTTGTTCTCTGTGCAGATACGTAATACAGCAGTTTTGCTCACAGTCCCATTTGGAATGTCTTCACCTTCTGATAGAGAAACATTTCCCTGGGGTACTTTTAAAGATTCTGGTGAAGAATCTCCCACCATGAACCTTTTTCATGTGCCATTTCCATCAATACAGATTACCCATCCTGGTAGAAACTGGGGTCGAGGGTTTCCCTCCACACACTGCAGACGCAGCTGTCTGACTTGTTATGAGCCAGAAAACCCTAAAATATGTTTATTCTTTTATCCCCAACCTCATCCCCTGGGTGCACCCCATCACCCCAAGAAGGTATAAGAGGCTGCCTCAGCCTCCCACACCAAGATCCGTTGACAACAGCCATTAGAACTCTTGAGCTTCAGGATCCGCTTTGACTACTGAGCCAGTAAGATGCTGCTCTTTATGTATGAGGGATGCTGAATTGGACCCAGAGTGAGGAGGGACTACAATAAACCTCAACTGCACCCTCTGCTCTTTATCAGTCCAACTCACTGTGGACAGATGGGTTTTAAAGGAGTATTATGAGCGGTTTAAAATGGAATAATAACCACAGAATTATTAGTGCAGTGGGAGTGTGACGTCTACAAAGGCACTTCAGCAACAAGTAACCTACTCGTTAAATCTTTGACTGCTTCGATCTCACTTTCGTTCATTAATCTAATGTATTGTAAAGACTGATGAAGGATATCACACTCTAAGTCCTTTCTGATAATTTTGTGAAGCACAAGCCTAAGCATAATTGCAGTAATTGTTCAGAAAGCTTCCGATAGCGCAATACCTAATTTTTCAATTGAATTGTATTGATATGCTGCTACATGTAATGACAGCTGAGGTGTTGGCTTTAAATTCAGTACTAACCTTTTGCTTTCTTTCTGAGGGTACAATCAACTGAAAAGGGCATGTTTTTGCCAAACATAACTAGTGTGTTTATTTAATGGTGACTATTTCTTGTTCGATGTGTCTCTTGCTTAAGGTGCCATCCGTTGTGAGCCATGCAGTTTGATGGAAAACATACATTTATTTTTCTATTGTTGACCTTTCTTTTTCTCCAATAATGTGGGTGCTAGAAACAATCACTGCTTTGATATACATAAATGATGCAAATGAAGTCCTAGACTGCATCACAAATCTAAAGTTTTAGTTGATGTTTCCTCTTGCTTACAAGCATTAAGTGTATTTTGGGTACCTCAGTTTTTAGGGGCCCCACCCAAGCTCTCCTCAGACAGAGCTGGCCTCTGTCCATGGGGAGCTTGGAACCCCCACCCCGGGACAGAAGCTGTGGAAGGCTGAGCAGCCTCTGTCCACAGGGAGCTCAGACCCCCAACGAGCAGGGGCTGCTGCTGGACTAGCCTCAGTCTGCGGTCAGCCTGGGCTGCCGTGAACAGAGGCTGCTTCATGGCAGCACCTCCTGCCCAGTCTCCTCCCTCTCCAGCCCCAGAGCAGCCTCTGTCCATGAGGAGCTTGGACCTGCCCATGGACAGGGGCTGCTGCCACCCCCCACTGCTGCCTCTGTATCAAAGGTAGCAGCGTGGGGAGCTGGTTTTTAAACTGGCTCCCTTTGCAGGCCGGCTCCCACCTGGCACTAATACAGAGACAGCAGTGTGGGATGGCAGGGGGCTCCTCGGGATATGCTGCTGGCCCCCAGAGACTATAAAATAGTCGAGTAACCGATAGGAATTAATGTGGTTACTCGACTATTCAATTAACCAATATCTAATATCCCTACTTCTTAGTGACAATCATCAGTAACTCCCTTGAAACCTATAAAACTGCCAACAATAATGGAATTAGGCCAATTATCTTTCTTTGTGCAAGTTAACTTTGCCTAAAATATGTCTCGGTGAAAGAAAATGTTGCCTGCATTTTCTTTCCTCCTCTCGTGACAGGTTTATAAGATAATGATCTTATAAAAGTCACCATTAAGTGAGTGGTTAAACCCCACACCACTTCCGCTTGGCACTCTGCGATGCAGCCAGGAATTTTAGGGTCAGAAAAATGCAGTCAAGCCTCATGTAGCTTTTACTGCCTTCCAGATTTTCTTTTTCACCATCTTTGGTACTTGCTAGCTTGTTTCTCTCCCTACCCCACAAACCCTACTGCTGTCCAGGTTAACCTACTGTTATCTAGGTTAACCACCACCCAACCCCTTGCTATTGTGGGTGCCCTCCTTTTTACAAATCAGTTTTGAGGAGGGGAAGTGAGGAATAACGTCTCCAATCCATTTAAATAATTTTCCAAACTTGAATTGACTCAAGTGCTGGAGCTAATACACATGCTCCAGCAAACATTCCATGTCAACTTCAATGACTATGACTGGTCTTGCCGGCGTTTTTATATTCAGTCAAAGTCTGGCACCTCTTGTCATTCTATACCTGTATTTTCACAATGATGCAGTACTGATTTGAAGAGATGAGTCCTCAGCTGTTGAATCACCTGTACCACTTCACACAGTATCCTGGGTTCTCCATGTGTGTAATGTATAACCCTGCCCCATCTTAACATCCTGTAAGAGACTTTTGGAGTCACTGTCCAGGGTGGTATGTCTCCCAGTAGTATCAACATCAGTTCACACTGCAAAATATACCCATGAATTAATAACGTGTGTGGTGTGAGAGAGAGTTTCTCTTGCATAGAAAAGGGACTGAACTCATGCAAACACTTTCTATGGAAGAAAAAGGTACAAGTTGGAAGCTGAACTTTTTCATTTAAGAGCTAGGTTCTGAAGCTCTTGAGATAGTGAACCTTTGAAGAATGTGATTTTTAAATGAAAATGCTAGTATATTATCAGTGACCTTAACAAATGTCTTTTTTTCTTTAACTTTCCACATTGACATTGATGGTTTTATTAATTTTAAAGAATTAGCATTAAACTTTTTGAAAGGCAATAGGAGTTTCAATGAAATTCATTTTTATATTGTTGGCCTATATAAGGAAATGGGAGATCTGCTATAACCTTGTTTGTAGCAGGGAGAATAATAAAGCTATATTAAAAGTCTCAGAACTCCATTTTAAAGTAGATAGTATTTTAGATTAAACAGTTAAAGAAAGAACAATCTGTACTTTCCCGAGGAAGATAACACTTGAAACCTATCACTGGATTATAAAAATTGCCTGTAAATCTGAATAATGGATGAATAAACGAAAGCGGATTTCACTCCTTAAGCCTGTGCTTTTGAGGACTGTTTATATTTGAAGTCTTCATTAGTTATTAAGAAGCCATTTACACAGGGACACTCAGGAAAGTTAAGTTAACAAGGCTATGTCTACATGTCGCTGCCAGTGGAGTATGGTTTAGTGTATATATGCAGCTAATGTTTTTATGCAGACAAGCTCTTAATAAATCTTTCCTGATGGGTTGTCAGCTTAATGCCTGATCCTGAGGAATGCAGAACACCCATGTTTCTCATTGTGACTGCTAAGTTGAGGGTGTTAGCACAACATGCTATTTGGCACTTTCCCCAAAGGGACTAAATGCCCACCTGTGATGATTTGGGGGTTCTGTCCATACAGCTTATGAATTCTGCTTGATATTTTTAAGTTGTTACTATAAATATTTCTGTATCATTGTCTCTAATTACATGTGGAATCTTCCATCAGCTGGCAGGACAGTGTTGGTTTTCAGACCATGCTATGTCGTAAGAACTGCCTATGCAGATAGAAATATCTGACCAAGCAACAGTTTAAAGATGATTCACAGGGAAGGCTCAAGGACACATGCAAGAACACATGGGACAAGAGCAAAAGGACTATCTGAGATCAGAAAAGGCTTAGCGGGCTAGAGAAAACTCCTTTTCAGAGCACAGTCCATTTCAGAGCACTGACCCTAACCCAAAGAATGATTTGGAGTGATGTAGAAACTGGACCAGGAATATATGAGCAGGATTTATTTTTTTCCTGCAGATCTGTGTATTTTTCATATGATTAAAGCTTAATGGTGTTAAAAGGCACAGACATTGCATAGAAATATATCGGGTTATACCTATTGTGCCCCTTCGAAGGGATAACCCAGAATGTTCATAACACAGGATGAGATTTGGGAAGAGAGAGAGAGAGAGTGTGTTTAAGATACATGAAGTGTCTGAGGCAGCAGTTCTGGGCATTAGGAAGGGCACTATATAGATGCAGTTCTGAGGCAGAGGAGCCAGATTGAGCATCTTCACCCCCTGAGAAGTCTCCCAGAGGCCCTAAGACAATGGCAGTGACTGGTCTATGTTCAGACTCTGAAAGATTCCCTCTGGTGAATGGCAGACAGTTCCCCCAGGAATAAATACTCGTGAAGGACGTGGGTATAGGCTTGCAAGCTCCTTAGTGCTTCAGATTGGCAACCATTCTGCTACTGCTTTGTGTGAACCTAATTCACCTCCTACACTTGTTTTACATCACTGTGACCCCTTTGGCCTCACTGATGAAAGAGGAAAATCAGACCCAAATTATATCTTTTATATAGTTTGAAGAGTGAATTTGTTTGTGGATTTGTTTGTGCAAAATGAAGTCATACATTGGGATTACCTACCAATATCAAATTTTGCAATAAACAATCCTGCCCCTCAAATTAGCTGAATGCACTACTTTTTATGCCAGAATATGCTAGGTGAAAGGTTTAAATAATTATTTTTGTTCTTTGTTGGAAAAAAGTCATAACTATTATAATTAGAGTTCATAAAAAATATTTGCTAACAATCAAATCACCTATTCAACTCATTCTAGTGCAAAGAAAAATGTTACTGTTACAAATCACAACATAATTCAGATTAGTTATGGAAAGAGTAATGGAAACTTTACGAGTTTCTGATTCAAATTTACTATGCATGGTAATTCAATAAATTGAATAATGTTTGAAGTTGAAATCCTACAAATTTAAAACTATTGTTTTACTTGCCTTTCACAAGTACATTAATAAAAATTCTCTTATATATATTTAATTTCTTGAACTTTCCTGTAAGTGTAATCTACACAAAATGACTTTGCCTGGTAAACAATGGCCTCACCTGCTAGTATATAATAAAATATACACACACCTGTGTGGCATCTGACCCACAGCTGAACAACTAGTTATGTTGATTCAGTTGTCCCTCAGGATCATGATAAAGCAGCACTTCAAGTCCCAGCTTCCACTGCTCCCTCTTAGAAAATAGCAGACCTTTAACTTGAGATGACAAATAGATAGGCCTAGTTCTCATAGATGACTCTGAATATACTGCAATAGTTCTAAAAAAGGCCAATACATCCTCAGAGGCTGCAGTACCTAATCCATCCTTGCCATCACTCACTAGGAAGACCTATTAAGTTTATTTACCAAGCCCACTGAAGTGAATGTGATTTGTTAGAGTCTCAGCTCTTCTGAAAATCAGGCCACTTTAAGGGCCTAAATATAGACTTGGTGAGCCTAATGTTGGATGCCAGTGTTAGAAAGCTTACTGTTGGTATTTAGAATGTTACCATTTAGTATATTTTATCACGAGCGGATGTACCCAGCATTGCTCGGGTCTTCAACTGAAGGAATTTTAAAAATGAAAAATGAACATGCTTTATTTAAATTACTGTATTTTTTTTTTAAATGAAGGCAGGGGTGAGGGTTGGGGGGGATAAAGAGAGGCAGGATGTGGGTGGGTTAGGGCAGAGAGTTAGGAGGTGTGGGGGAGCTCAGGGCAGATGGTGGGTGCCTCAGGGTAGAGGGAAGGAGGTAGGGGGTGTTCCGAGAAATGGTGGGGGTGCAGATGTCAAGGCAGGTGGGAGGTGCAGGACTCAGGGCTGGGACTTCAGAACAGGGGGCTTGAAGGTGGGGGGTTTACTGGGGCCACCCATGGCAGCGAGGGTGGTGCTACTCTGGCAGCAGCTCCCAAAGGTCCAGGGCAGCACTCTCCAGAAGGTGGCTCCTCCCACAATGGGGGGGATCTAGGTCTGTGTACTTGTCGGGTGGGGATTGGGGCTCTGCTGGCTGGCTTGGCCTCCAGCTATCCCTGCCCCGGCCTGCAGCTTTTGTGGGGGGAGGGTCCCTCTCTCCAGTCTGCATACTTTCAGGGAGGGAGCTCCTAGACTGCTGCCTGTTGGGGGGGCAGGGTTCTCTGTGGGCTGACCCCGGCCTCCAGCTACCCCCCTCTGCCCTGCAGCTGGTAATGGGGATCAAGACTTCGGGGGCTATCCCAACTTCAGCAGCAGCGGCGGATATAGGGCAGGGCGAGCGGGACGGCTGCCCCAGGCCCCGTGCTTCAATAGGCCCTGGGCCCCACAAAACTCTCATCCGCCCCTGCTCAGCAGCCACCTGCAGCCTGTTTGGGGGAGACACTCCAGGAGGCTGGCCAGCCTCTGTGGGCTGACCCCAGCCTTCAGGGCCCCCTCCCCCCATGGCCTGCCTCCCCTTGCCCATGGCCTGCAGACTGTCTGGGTGGGGAGAAGCTCCGGGGGCTGCACCCTTCTCTAGTGGGTTCCCCCCCACACACACGTCCTGCAGGCTGTCTGGGGAAGGACTAGGCTCCTGGGGCTACTCCCCCCGGCAGGCTGTCAGGAGGGGGGGGGAAGAGGCTCTGGGGGCTGCTCCCTCCTTTGACCCCCTTCAGGGTCTGCAGTCTCTCTATGGTAAGGGGCAGGCTCCAGGTTTGAGGCAGGGGGGGCTCGTTATTGGCAGGCAAGATCATGGAGCCCCAGCCCTGTTGGCCACTCTGTTGGTCATGGGTGGGCAAAAGGGCCTCCACAGACCGTATCCTGCCGCTACCCCATTCCCAGGCCATTCAGGGTCTAGGGACGGGGGTGCACGTGGCATTTAGAGTCAAGCCTGGAGGTTGTCTCTTAAGCACCACGCACTGGAGGGCAGGGTGGGAGGAGACTTTGCGTGCTCCTCTGGCCCCCAAACCCTGATTGGTCTGGGGACAGGGGGAGCATGCAAAGTCTCCTCCTGCTCTGCAAGGGGTTCGGCACTTAGAGTCAACCGCCAGCTGAACAGGTGGCTAAGTGCAGCGCTTTGCACGCTGCAGACTTTGCACGGGGGCAGACTTTGCACGCTCTCCCCATCTCCAGGCCCCGATTGATCTGGGGGCGGGTAGGGGGAGTGCATGAAGTCTCTTCCCACTGCTGGGGTGTGGTTGCCTAGAGGGAACCACCAGCTGGCAGTTCTCTCTGTGGGGGCAAAGACTTCACACACTCCCTCACCCCCAGACCAATCAGGGTATGTGGGTGGGGACGCACGGGAGTGACCTGGCTCCGCCCCTTCTGGGGCAGCATGAGGCCACTTCAAAAATTTATGAAGTGGCCCCCAGTCAAAAATTATTGCCCACCCCTGCTTTTTGTGCTGCAGCTGCCCCCAGTGGCCACTCTTAGTATTGCATACCTCCTGTGTCTGCCCCTCTATTTCACAACCCTCTGTTCTCTGCCCGCAAATAGTAGCATTCGTGACATATCCCATTTTCTAGGCACAACCAAACCCTGACCTTGGTTTAAGTTAGGGTTAGAGGAAGCTGCCTACCAAATTTGTTAATCTTATGTCTTACGGTTTAGGAAGTGTTCTTGTACAGACTCTCAGACAGATGGACTTGTAAATGGACACCCTCTAAAATATATAGAGAGATTAGCTATTCAAAATGTGTCTTTTCCAAAATAAAGTAATTTGGGGAGATGAATGTAATCACATAGGGGTATGAAAATGTTGAAATACAAATATAAATGGTTACCCTTTAAACAGAAAAAACCTTTATAGCATGAAGTTTTCTTAAGTCTAGATTTTTTTTTCTAAAAACAAATCTTGTGGGAAAACTGAGCACAAATCCTTACGAAGCCTATCCCTAAGGTGTTTCATACAGTGCTTACACCAATGGATTTCAGATATATGACTGGTATTCTTAAGTGCTACTTCCGATTTGGCTTCTTAATTCTTCTCCTGATCAGCATATTCTTTAAGTTTTATTCAGCAGTTCTTTTCAATATAGTTCTTGGTTCTTAAGAGTGAGCTTTTAAAAGATATTTAGGCACCTAAAGATGCAAATAGCTGTCTAAGTAGGATTAAAAAAAGTATGTAAGTGTCCAGTTCCTGTCATTTTCAGTGGGAGTTGGGTGATTGTGCTTATCAGAATCCCAGTAGGTACCTAATTACCTTTACAAATCCGACTACAGAGAACTATGGGGTTAAAGAACTTGATTGCCAGCAAATACCCCTGTGATTTGCCTCCCTAGAATTTGATGGTTGGCTCAGTAAGTGGGAGAAAAAATTAACCCCTTTTCCATTATTTCCTTTTGACTCATCCTCAAGAAACACCTCAGTTATAATCAAAAGAGTTCAGAGAAATTTAAGCTTACCAGGCAAATTGGACAAAATTTTGTGAATAATTAGTTTATAGCATGATTGGTATATGATATATACCTACCAATTCTTACAATGGTCTCTCTCACCATTTGAAAGAATTTCAGTATCGTAACAGTGAAAAATAAATATTTTTTAAAATTGTAATGTGAAAAAATTGAGATGAGGTGGGGATGGTGTAGTGCCAGGAGTGGTTGGTGAAATTAAATAATCTTTTTTAAAAGAAAAAAATGCTCGACTATATTTAGAGTTGAGTCTGCCCAATTATGGAACAGATGTGGCTATTTCTCCCCACTTCACTTAAGAAACCTATTACAGTTCTCTTTTATATACATTAAGCAACTAAATATCCATAACTACACAAATGTAAGCATGTGTATTTGAAACACTCTGCCCACAAAGCTGAACAAAATTTTTCTACATTGCTCTTCAAGTGAATGGAAATATTTATCTGGGTTAAAGGACAAAAATAACTAATGAAATATTGACTCTAGCAGAGGTGTGGCAAGATTTTTTCTAAAAAGGAGTCTAAGAGGTGGTCTGCTTTTAACTGGATCATGAAAAGAATGGGAAGTTGTCTGAGGTTAAAGGAAGTGTGAGAAGGCATAGATCCTCACTTTATCTGTGCCCTGGGACTTGTGTTTTCTGACTCTGAGCTCCCTGTTGGAATTTAAAGTGGTGCTTTTGCCCTGTGCAGCCCTGAATGGTCTGGAACAGTGATGGGCACCTTAGGCTAGAGAGTGGTCCAGAAGATTGTTGTAACCAAGACAGTTTCTTGGGATAGGGTAGTTTTGCTAAGTGCTTTTTGCATACCTAGAATTTGCAGGGTGTGCCGATGGAACATTGTAGCGCTTAGATTGGCTGCAGAGAGATTACATTGCTCTCACAGTCAGTGTTGTGCAATGAACATGCACCTCACTTCACGGGCCCTTGCTTTATGTGTATGTCATTTTAGTAATAACAGTAGGAAAAATAACTATGTGGTTGGCAACCAGCAGAATCTGGCACCCTGAACATGGGCAATGCTAAACAAAATGCCTCGCGGGCTGTGCACAGAACCCCAGTGGGCCCATGTGAGGGCCATGCACCGCAGGTTGTCCACCACTGGTCTAGGACCTTCCTTCCTGAGACTATTCTGCACTCAATGCCTTAGGGCTGCAGAGGTGCTTCCGCCTACTACAAATGGCAGAGCCTTCTCAGTCAAGCGTGCCTTTGCCTTGGAATGTTCTCTTCTCTGGTTGACTTTTCTTGAATCTCATGAGCCAAACAAATGTGATTTGAGTGAGTCCTGGTAGAGCACTGATGAAAGGAGAGAGGAATTTTTGTCTGGTGGTAAGTGGTGAGTTTGAGACCTATTGGTCTGCTGACTAGTGATTAGGTGACAGAGGGTAAGGAGAAGTCCTACTGCTTTGGATGACTTATGTATTATAACTACAGTGGTATTTTAAAATGTAGGTCATGGATGCTCAAAGAATGAGTATTTAATGTAGGCAATGGTATTAAATAACAGAAATTTAAGGATTTGTTTGTTAGCAGTGTTTCCAAAAAACTTCCGCTTCTTTCTGAGCCTGTAACAGCCTATTTCTCTTCTTTCCCATCAGAAAACACAGTCACTAATACTGCTTTTGTTTAGGTATGACACATTGGTTATGCGTTAATATTGGGACCCTTGACAGGATAGTTTCTGCAAGCTGTCAAGAAGCACTCACATCCTATGTCTTTCATTGCAGCTATTGCTATTAATGATTGAATGCACAACTTCAGGCCTCTGGTATAATCCCGTGTTGATCATGATACTTTTGACCAGTGACTGGGGTTATATTTGTTAGGCTTATTAAAACTTACTTCACTTGTTACTGCTTTTGTCAGTTAATTTGTTTTCAGTCATACTTGAGCCAGCTTTTTCGTCTCCAGTCTTTCGCAGGATCCTCTTTGTTCAGATTGGTGCATCAAACTACCAGACCAGAGAATTGTATTTTTCAGCTCAGGCTTCAGTGCAATGAAGGACTGGTCTTTGAAAGTAAAAGAGAATCTGTTTAAGCATCTCAGTTAAATTGTTCCCTGAGAGCAGACATTTGCTTCATTGAATTTGCTGTGGTTGATTTTCACTGGAACTCTTGCACTTAAAAAAACCCTGCAAAAGTTCAAGAGGCATAAAGCTTGACTGGCTTCAGTAAATTTTACAGAAGAAAGCCTGTTTAGATATAAATTTAGAGTTTTGTTTAGAAAATCTTATAGGGCTTGAACCAAATCACATCAAAGACATTGGAAAGACTATTTGTTGGTTAAGATGAGTCCTCTTTTTGGATCAGGTCATTTATTCCTTTAACTAGTAATCAGACAACAAGGGAGTTTATTTAAATGAAACATGAAATTTAAACCATTCACAAAGAATAAATTACCATGGAAAAACTGGGCTAATTAGGATAAGTTTTCAATGAGCTCTTCATTGATTATGGAAACTCCATGGGGCAGAGACTGTCTTTCACTGTCAAGCACATCTCTGTAGATACAGATTTTACATAATCCCCGTAGAGAATGCTGATTATTTAATTTATCTGCAAACTCACGTTGTAAGTCTGTGCAGCTTACAGACTCCTAAGGACCTGTACTGCTTCATAAAGTCAACAGTTACAGAAGGGGTTGACTCTAAATAAAAGATGAATGACTAATGCACTTTAGTTTCCATGTTTGAACATTAATATTCAGAGTTGAGTATCCGCTGCAGCAAGTTTAGGTGCTCCATTTTTGAGTGATTCAATTTTTTTAAAGAAATCTAGTACTTCTAAAAGGTGCCTAGCTGATAGAGGAGTTCAGAACTATCTACAGCAGTGTTTCTTAAACTTTTTAAGACCTAGGAACACCAAACAATAATTTTTTTTTAAAGAGGAACACCAAGGCTTTTTTGTTGAGCGTAAAAAAAAAAAAAAAAGGTCAGGGGGGAAAAAAGGGTCTGGGGAAAATTGTGCAAAAAAAAAAAAAAAAGGTCACTTGCCCCTTTAAGGGCAGCCATTTTTAATTCTGTTGTTCTCCGTGGCACACCTCCAATTGCCTCGCAGCACACCAGTGTGCCGCGGAACACAGTTTAAGAAACACAGTTTAAGAAATACAGAGTAAGTATTGCGTGGGCAGCAACTATGTAGGCTCCCACAGACAGCCTCACTTAATAGGTTGTGTAACAGGGTACGGTCACAGAAGGCCCCTTGGGATTGTTCTCCGGTGTGCTGATTAACACCAACCTTCTTGCTCACTTGGGCTCCCGATCACCCTGTCCTGCTAGGCCAGATTCTCTGCTCTCCCCTTTCTCCCCAGACAAAGCACAGAATTGGACTAGCCGCTCCCCCCAAGAGCAGTGCAGTCATTAAACCACTTCAGCTCTGGGAGGATGCAGTTCTAGGGCACAGCACCCAGGAAACCAACCCTCAAAAGGGATGAAAATCCCAAATAAATCCATCTTTTCTTTGAGTAAAAGTTTTACACAAAGAAAGCTCATGAGGATGTTCTCCTCTTTATCAATAAAAAAGAGAAATGCACACTGATGGTGTTCCCCCCACACACACACCGCCCACTCCCAGGTAAAAATTATTTTCACTGGTCCTGATAATAAATATAAGGGTTTTATTAAGTACAAACAGTAGAATTTAAGTGGTTGCAAGTTAGAATAGGCAGATCAAAGTTACTAAGTTAAAATGAAAAACAAACCCATAGCTCGTTTTAATTCACTAAGAAATTTATTGAATACAGAACCTAAAGAACTGTTCTTATTTCAGGCAAGTCTTCAAGACAAAGGTGATTTTTACTCTGACTTGGGTCTCCAGTTCTCTTTGTTTCCAAGCCAGCCAAGGGCGCCATTTCAGGTGCAATGGGAGGGGGGCAGCAGCCGTGCACTCCGGGACACAGCTTGCTTTTCATCTTGTTCCCTGGATGCTAAAGGAGAGGGGAAAGTGCTTGCATTCTGTGCATTCCTCTCACACCTGGCTGGTGAGCTCCCCTCACTCCCTTAGCATCTGGGGAATGGGATGAAAAGCTAGCCACGTCCAGGAGCACACAGCTGCTGCCCCTCCTACGCACCCGAAATGGCGCCCTTGAAGCCAGCCAAAGACCAGATAGCTTTCCCTTTCTTAAATAGTCTTCCCCCCAGGGTGGGGATCTTTTGTTCTATATTCCCTCTTCCATAGAAAACTACATGAGTCAAAAAAGTGAATCCTAGTGCCAAGTGGAATGGCCTAGTCCAATCACCTTTGGATTTACAGGACAAACAAGGCTGTTTACAAGTTGTTAAGTTGATAACCAAGTCATTAAGGCTTCCAGAGCACCAGTTTTAGCACACTGAAAACTGTAAACAGTCTCACACTTCAAATTAGTAACTTTACATTGAAGAATGATATGTGCACCAAAATAGGATACACTGATCCAGCAGATTGTAACATTAAAATTGCAAGGTTACATAAGGTGTTTTGTTTAATGCATATTCGAATTAACTTGCAATTCCGTGATCTACCCGTTAGATCATCTTTTTCTTTTTGTAGCTCACTGTCAAATATGTTGTTTGGTTTAAACAGACCAACACGATCCACTGGCATATTATTGCTGCTATTGCATTAAATCCTCCCTTCTTAAAATTTAACAAAGTCTATGAATAGAACACTATTGTAGCAAAAACGTGAGGGATGGAACTGAAGAAGTGAAAGAGACTCTGTGCGGGTGCTGGCAACTGACCTGGAACGAAATAACGTCAAGATTAATGGAATCAGTGAGGTGACAATTAAATTGATTGAGGGCTATCATCTGAGAGTTCTTTTTCCCTTGGAGAGTTAGATGGCTAGAGCAAGTTCTTTCTGGAGGTAAGAGGATTGTACCTGAGCAAACTTCTGATGTTGATATATGATTATTTTGCTAGGAAATGAAGGGCCAACATGTATTGTAAACCAAAAGATGTTTATTTTAGGAACTACTTGGCCTAAAAATTGTGAAATATTAATTACTAAATTTATATATCGCAAGGCACAAAGTAAAATCACAATAAAGAGACTACACTTCAGCTAGCACTCGAGAACTAATACAGCAACAGGAAGGTGAATTGAAAACTATCCTGCTTCATGCATCATTGAAGGAATTGTCAACTACTTGCCAAATGGCAAAATCTTCAATGGTGCTGCTGATGTATGAAGCAGAAAAAATACAACTGGAAATTGAGTTTGCAGGCTGAGTTTGTATTCTAAATGGATTTTTATTCTAAATGGATCAAACTTGGTACAGTTTTACCAAGAGACAATAAACCTAACTGGGCCATTTATCCAGTCATCTTTCAGTATATAAATGCAGGCATCTGGATAATGGTAAGGTATTTGACTCTCCGAGCAACCTCTTTATGTGTTGTAGCAACTAATGAAGGGCAGCGCTCTCCAATAGCTGTGAGGGATAGGTGATTGGGAAATTTTTTTTTAAATGTTAAGGACAAAGGGATAATCTCTTTCCTTTTATCTGTCCTTTCCTTCACTAGTTCTGGTTTGTAAACTGCATTCTGCCCTTCCACAATCAAGTTTCTAACCAGGACATGGCACTAAAGGTGGATGATCTCCATCATTGGAAAGTGTTCAAAAAAGCCTCCGTGCTCATATGACCAGTTTCCTGGGAGCTTTTCATACTGTTGATCAGAAAGTGCTGCTGATCTGCATTTAAACTGTAGTAAGACTGAACTGTGCAGCACTAAACTGGTTTTGCCCAGTCTTCTAAGGTAGATTTCAACATTTGGTCCAGTAGCTGTTCAGCCCTGAAAGCCTATAAGTGAAGTCCTGGAAGGATCAGTCTCCAGTCATATGTCCTTCAGTTTTAATCTGAGAGATCATAACACAGCGTAGGTTCCAGTGTCACATATGTTTGAGAGAGCTGGCTGAAGCCAAACCCAGGTGGAAAGAGTGAAGTCCTTTGAAGAATGGGCCCAGATTATTTACCTTACCATCAGTGGGAAGATATTTTCCCTTTGTGTGCCTGTGGCACACAAAGCTTTGGCTTTGCCTTGGCGGTCCTGTGCTTCTAGGCAGTTAGCACTTGCCTCCAGAGGCTCACTGTGACCCTCAACATAGTCTCTCTCCCTTTACTGGAGATCAGAGGTCACAGACTACTGAGCTACTTTCATCATAGGCCAATTAAACAGGTTTGGGATGAAACCCCTTTTTAGTCTCAACCTCCCCTTTCAGGTGTAGGCTCTGTAGTGGTGTGTGCAGGTTTGAGGGAAACCTGGGCCCACCCTGTACTCCAGGTTCCATTCCAGGGACCCTAATGATAGTGGCAACAGGTAGTGTTTCCTCTACCACCAGAACTACAGCCCTTCCCTGGGCTACTTTCTATAAAACCCTTCCCAGCATCTTCCTCCTTGTACCTGACCACATCCTATCAACTCTTCCACAGTGCACCTCTTCACTCCCAATCCTTAGCTCCTCATCCTCCCTGAAGGGGAGCCTTTTAAACTAGGCCCAGCAAGTCCTTAATGGGCTGCAGGTGTTCCGATTACCCATTCTCTCTCTTGCTTCTGGCAAGCCCTTAATTTGGCTCCGGGATCTTTCTGGTTGTTCTTCCGTGCCCTAGTCACTCAGGGAATGGAAAACTATTCATCCAGTGGCCAGTATATTTATCTTCTATCAAACTTCCATCACCCCCTGGTCTGGTCTGCCACAGTACACGGTCTTAAGGTTGCTGTAAGATATGGAGATGGCAACAGAAATAAGAGAAGACTTTTAACATCTAGTTTTCAGGAGATTGTGCTCTTTCCTCTTGAAAAGACCAACCCACAGTGATCTGCATGTTCGTGATACCTAGTACAACGAGCACAGTATGAGAGTCTAGATAGAATAGTCGGACATTCAACCAGGGACTGATTGTGAAGGTGCTGCAAAAGAGTGGAAAGTGGTGTGATTCTCAACTTTGTATTTGGCATCTAGATACGTAGAAATGTATACCTAGGAAACCTTTTTCACCCATTTCACTCTGCTCCCTAGCTCCCTCCCTTTCTCCCTTTTACCTGTTCCTTTAAATGTACATTTTTTAATCTCTAATTAATGTATTATTAATCTATCCACATATGAAAGAAGAAAATCAGTGAGACCAATGTATACGTAGGAATATTGTTAAAAGCCAGTTTTCCATTTCCATATTCACAATAGGAAAAGTAGCAAAAACGAGGCAACTTGATCATGATGTGATGGCAGCCTTTATTCCCCTTGGTTACCATGGGTTCAGAATTGACTCTTATTGGGTGAGAAAGAAATCCCAGTGTCTTTGAGCTGCTGGATCACAGTAACATATTTTTCTTACAATAGAATAATACAGCAAGGGAGTATGTTAGTAACTCCTGAAATCCTTTGTATCATGAATTCACAAGTATATCATTTAAAGATGGATAAGTCTTACGGTATGTCTACACTTGCCCCTTAGTTTGAACTAGAGAGGCAAATAAAGCATACCGAAGTTGCAAATCAAGCGCGGGATTTAAATATCCCGCGCTTGATTAGCATATTCGTGGCCGGTCGCCATTTTAAAATGCCGGTCGCCCGATTTAACTTGCGGGATATTTAAATCCCGTGCTTGATTTGCAACTTCGGTATGCTTCATTTTCCTCCCTAGTTCGAACTAGGGGGCAAGTGTAGACATACCCTTAGAGAAGGTGACATGGGTGCATGAGGAGTACATCACTGTCCACACACAGCTATTAAATGTCTGTGATATCTAAGGATTTAAACTTCCAAAAAATGTATTTTTGTTAGTCTGAATGGAGAATACTTTATGACTACAAATTGTACATAAGGGGCTGATGACCAAAGTGAAGATGTGTTGTAAGAAACACTTCAGTTAAAGGCAAGCTAGGGGACTCGCTAAAGGGATAACGAGAGGGAATTTGGTGGCTTGTATTGTATGGGAGGTCAAACTTGTATTGTATGGGATCATCAAACTAGATGATCCAAGGGTCTCTTTATGGCTATAATATCTTAATCTGTAAGAGGTTCTGGGCTTTGGAATTCATTCTTTCTTTGTCTCATAGCCAAAAATAAGCAGGATTTCTTGGGGGGGGAGGGAGGGGAATATTTGTGTTGTCTGTCTGTCTTAGTGTCACGCTGAAAGGCATATCAAAGACACAGAAGATTTCTTAGTTGTTGGTTTGTGACTTTACAAGAGGGAATTGTAGGTCTTGGATGGTGTGGCTGTGATTTTTTCCTTTTTTTGGGTGGTGGGTAGGCAAGCAAGAGAGAAGTAGAAGTTTGCATTGAAGCACCTAGTGCTTCGAACAAATCCTTCAAAGAAATCAGAATATTATCTGCACCTGTTTGTCACCATTGATGCCGTGTTTCTTTTGCAAGGCAACAGTCAAAACAACAAAAATATTGTTCTCTTCCTGCTTTTGTGATGATGATGCTGTCATCTATACTTTCCTACTCATCGCAGTTCTATTACGTTTTGCCAAGTCCTAATAGTTCCTGAATAATAAATACAAAGATCATGTGAAAATGAATATAATCTTTTTAACCCAACCCTAATATTTTATAGCTTTGTACTCAGCATGATATTCCTGTGATGTTTAAAACATTAAAGAAGAACTAATTTTTGTAAAAAAAAGTTACTGTATTATATACTAATCTCTTTAAATAGTGTGGTACCATTATTTTAAATGAAATAATATTTACACGGTTTTGTATCGTATGCTTTTTAATAGAAAAACTTTATTTTTTCTCAGCTAGCAGTCTCTTACCAGTATCACAAAATAATTGCTAAGACTTGACAATATTATTTCCAAGAGATCCTATAGCTCTTAGAAAGAGGTATAATTTGTGCATAGATTAAGAGCAAAATTCAGCATCCAAATTGGCAGTTCTTTTGGGAGAGGGAAATATAGTGCATGAGGAATACTAGGCAAATTTCTATCCCTCTCACTCACCCAAGTTAAATATTGTGTACTTGAATATTTCCAGGTGTAATATTAAAATTGTATCATAATAGTTCAACAGGGCAAAATAAAATGCTTCCCCTTCAAGGCCCAAGGAAAGAAAACAATCCTTGTGGGTATCCATATGGTAGAAAACCCATGCCATAAAACTGAAGAGCAGTTGCTTAGCTCTCTGAAAATCGGATCATTGGGGCTAATTAAAGCCCCAGTCCTATAGCTGACCATATGTTCTATGCAGGTAACCTGGTGAGTTTTTTCAGAGTCTCCTTGAAGTCAGTGGAGCTCCAGATGGGTGCAACAATCCACTCTCATGCTGTTGTTGCAGATTTGGGGCCTTTCTGTTAGTGATTTAAAGGAATTCTTTCTTTGTAAAAATACATCATCAGATTCAGCTCTGTTAAACAGGAGTTGCTTCCAGTCAAACTAAAACAGTTTGTTTCTAAAATAGAATTAATACAATGAAAAATGTAGCTTAATTAACAGGAGACCTAGGCTGTCTAGCTTTTTTAAACAGAAGACCTGTAAGACAATCTTTTATGGTTAATCTGGGTTTATTTTGGATTTTTTGTGATCTTTATCAGCATAAGAAAATAGTGATTTCTCTGTTGGAAGAATCTGGATGTTTATTTAAATGTTCATGGCTAAGGAAAATTATTACACTAGTTCAGTGTAGGGATTTGGGGGAAGGGTTCTTTTGGTAGTAATAGTAGAAGTGGCAATATTCTTGACTAAAGGAAAAGGACTTAGTTTGCATGCAGACAAGTAGGCAATTGAATCATAAAGTTCTAGTCCTTGTGATAAAAATAGAAGCTGATGTTTATTAATATATCATTCCAGATACACAAAGTACCATTATGTGGCCCATGGGTTGAGTAAAATGTCACGTATTTGCCCTGGCTGTAGACTAAAGCTCTATAAAACTAGAAAATCCACCAGATGTCCATTGTCAAAGCAGACTGTAAAAGTTTTAGAGCTACATTGTGGCAAAGCTCTAGTCATGACTAATGTGAAAATAGCATCTTAAAAAAATAATTACTGAGCATAACTGACCTATGTTATGGTACTAATAATACTCATAGTTTACATGTAGATGGTACCTTATGTCTGAGGATCTGAAAACATTTTACAAAGAGTGGTAAATGTTACCATTTTACTGATAAGGGAAGGTGCAACATACAGAGGTTGTGCCTTGCTTGTTGAGTGACTGTTGAGGTTGGAACCAGACTGTAACTTATTCCAAACAGCGTTTTCTACTGGTTAGGTAACTGTACAGGGGACCTGAGCTTTTGTTCCTGGCTCTGTCACTGACTTGTTGGGCAAAATGTAGATCACTCAGGGCAAGATTCTGCTATCCTTACACTGATTAATACTAAACTGATTGAGTAGCCCAATTCAATTGATGGGTCTGCTCCTGGATTAAAGAACTATGCAATAAGGGATGAGAGTATATCGCCTGTAAAGTATGTATTTGCTTTGTTTTCCCCTCTTGTAGAATGGGGATAATATTTATATTTGTTAAAGGACTTTCAGATCTGTGGATGAAAAATATTATGTGCATGCATGATGTTATAGCTGTTCTTTAGTTATCAGATGAACCATCACTAACCTTGAATTTATAAAGCATTAGTTGACAGCTGTGAAAAATACATGACATTTTATTAACCCAGGAATCACATGATAACATTCAGTGGTACTAGAATTACATTAATGGCAGGCTCTATTTTTCTTATAGCTGCACAGCACAAGTGTCTTTACTGATGCTGTCTTCAAAAGTGTCATCCATTGTTGCTGTTGGGTTTAATTAATGAGCATTTGGGCAACTAATGTGAGTTAAAGGATCTCTGAAGAGCTGGATGTCTGAGCTGCCAATGAGTTCAAAAAGGCATAGGTCCAAATTAATTGAAGTTAGTGGAATTGCAAACATGCCAGCAGTAGCCCATAGATACTGTAGAAGTCATCGGTCAGGCAAATTGCCAAATCTTGGAGTAACATACCTGCTCCAAAGGACTGTTCATTTGGGCAAAAGTCTCTGTAGTTAAAACCTTGTTTGAGGTTCCATCGTATAAACTGTTTTTTTTAAAGAACTGTTCTTAAAGTTCTCCTTTTTTACCTTGATTTTTTTTCTTCTAGATTGATATGATTGTGACCTTGGGTGGACTTGGAGGACGTTTTGACCAAATCATGGCATCGGTGGAGACTCTCTTCCATGCAACTAACATCACTCCTGTTCCAGTTATAGTTATTCAAGAATGCTCCCTCATCTACCTGCTTCAACCTGTAAGTGAAATGAAGTGTGAGATCACAAAAAAACATGAAAGTCATTTGACCCTGCAATTCCAACAGTCAAAACTGCCATTTCTCTCAGTGGGGATACTGCTTGCTTCAGGATTGTACATCAGACTCTAGATTTAAAATATATTGCTGTTGGTTGGGAGATGATTTATGGTCGCACCAGTGCAGGAATGGTATATTTTGCTCTTTCTGCCTGAAGACATTTAAGTTAACTTACCAAGAATAGATTTTAAATAGAGGGTGGGAAACTAAACAAGTGAAAAGTTAGTAAAAGCCAATACTTTTTCAGTTTTGAGCTTGGTTGTGAAGGGAAAATGTTTGAGCTTCTAAATTAAATTCCAGTAGAATTAAACTTATCTACCTTTCCCCCTTCCCTTTGTTTTTCATTTTAAACAGAAATATATATAACTGACATGAGAGAGAGAGAGAGGAGGAAAGTTGAAGGGTTTGACAAACCTGTTAGCCATAATCCTCATATAATCAGAGTGCTGCAATTCATGACTGAAATTGACATGTGATTAATCAGAGAATCTATTTGAAAATGTTCTGATTTTGTGGTGATCGGGTTTTTATCAAATTTTGATTCAGAAAATAGCACACATGATATTTTGCACAGCTTTCACTTTTAAGATTTTATTTAGAAGGAAAATCTGACTCGGAGCACCCCCTACCCCCCGACAGCTGCTTATTGCCTTCTGTTTAGAAATACTTTTTCTGGTGACTGGATTTCTAGGCATTTAACAGGCTGCATACTTGTCTTATAGAATGAGATTCACTGGCAAGGTTGATGACAAAGCCTACACTATATATGCATGCTTCACAGTAATCTGAGAAGCATTAATGAGGTTCTATAAAAGATTGCAGATTTAAATCCACAGAGGCAAATTCTACATTATCAACGTGAGGCACTCTGTCTGCAGGAGGGATGCTGGGCACAGGAGCTCATTTTCCAGTTTGACAAGGAATGACTCTGATTATTGGTTGCAAATCTAAAAGGCTAGATAGGGAACAAAGTGAGGAAAAACCAGGCCTGAAGGATAATTGCGATCAAATCTGAAAGTAGGAAGTAATTTACACGTGAATGATTTGCCCATTCTGTACTGACACTAAATTAATTTTAGGAGACTTTTGAGCAGGCTAGTTAGAGCATTTTTAAGAGTTTCAATAAGATTAGGAATGCCCAGTATAGCATTTAAAATGTTTGATTTTATCACACATCTATTTTAATTCTTTTTTTTAATCAATGGCTTTTAAAATGTCAGAGTTAAGATTGTGATTTTTAAAGGAATAATGTGTCCCTTCCACACACACCCCGCCAATAAACTGAACTAAAGTCTTTTGTATCATTATTACTTATGCACTATGCTAAGTGGATTGGGGCTTTTTTTGTTTGATTGTTTTACTGATAACTTTTTACTCCTTTTATTACACTTTTTACAAAACATGTTAATGCTCTTTTTCATTGACACAGGATATTACTTTTTTTCCCACTCCGTTTCTGGCTGATGTACAGTATTGCCGGCTGATGACTTTTATAACTCCAGGCTGTTGCTCGTATTCAGAAATAAAAGGCACATTCCGGGGGCAGAATCTTAAAGCTAACTGACACACAATTCCGTTCATTGTTGGTTTAAACTTATCTCCAGTATCTTCCATCCGTTGCCATGGTCTTTTTAGAAAATTATTTTAACCCTCTGTTTTCCAAATAAGATCAAATAAGTAGTTTATAAATAGGATATTCCTAAACTGAGAGTACTTTTCTTACTATTGCATTCAATTTAGGCTTACAGTATAGTTTTCTCTTGTAAATAGTTGCAGAAAATGACAGCTCTTTTTCCTTTGTAATTTAAAATGAAGGCAGGAGAGAATTAGAGCACAGTGGAAAATTAACTGTTTTTTTGTTTTGTTTTGTTTTTTAAATAAGGCAAATCTGTGAAACAAAGAAGTGGGATATCATGATACATTAAGACAAATTATAAAATTAATCATGACGTGGCAATCCTTGAGGAAAACCTACTGAATATCTTTGGAGTCCATTGTATGAAATGTGAAGCTTCTATGTTATTGTGGGCCTGGATGATCAAAGGACTATACCGGACAATGTGGCAGACAGAATGGTTTTTTGGGGGCAACGGGACAATATGTGTGAAGGGAAATTCCTGGGAAATACTTGGAGTGAGGTAAAACCAAGTGCCGTCCATTTGTTATTCAGAACCCCAATGTTTTGGAAGCTAGGCCCGGAGGCAAGATCCATTATTTGCAGTTTCTCTTTTTGGAGGCAGGAGCTTCAAGGCCCAAGCTATATAAAGAAACAGATTGATATGCACAGTTTGGGTTCTTGCTTCACACTGAAGCTGCTAAGAATTTATGACCCTAGAAAAGACTCTTGGTTGAGTTTAAAGAACTGACATCCTACCAGAGGGTTTGTTGAAGAGTGTGTGAGATGGAGGGGGAGGGGAATCTGTGGTAAGCTTATTAGTATATGAGTATGAGTAGATGCCTTTGTTGTTTTAATACATTTTCTTTCTGATGCTTTTACCCTAAGAATAAATATGCTTGCTTAGAGAGAGCTGTGGTTTACTTTTAATTGTGGGAAACTCTGTTGATAGCCTTTGAGGGAAAAGAAAAGCACTGATGCTGGCTTGTTTAGGTACCATATTTTAGCAAATATAACCCGCGGCTTATATTCATTTTTACAAACCCCTCACCCCCGGGGTATCCTTGGGTGCAGGGTATACACAAATTTTTTTACTCACCTGGTGGTGAGCGCTCCCCCGCTGCACAGCTGCCAGTCTCCAGCCTCCGGGCGGGGGAGCGCTCATCTCCCAGTTCCTGCGCAGGAGTGCTCCCTCTGCCCCTTCCTGCGGCTGCGCAGGAACCGGGAGATGAGCGCTCCCCCGTCCTGGAGGCTGGAGGCTGCGCAGCCACAGGGAGGGGCGGGGGAGCACTCTCATTCCCCCGCCTGGAGGTTGTGCAGCCACGCGGGACCCAGGGGGGTGAGTGCTCCCCCACCCGGAGGTTGTGTGGCTGCGCGGGAACCAGGCGGGTTGAGTGCTCCCCGTCTGGAAGGTGGCTAATTCCCCCGACCCGTAGAAGCCCTCCCCGCACAGTTTGAAAGTCTTGTATACCCTGTGGTTATACTCGTGCGCAGGGTATACAAGATTTTTTTTACTCAAACTGCAAAAACCACGGGGTATATTTGGGTGCAGGGTATACTTCGCTGCGGGGTATAGTCACTAAAAGACGGTAGTTTGGATACCTGGGAATTAGGGATGTTAAATGGCGTTTAATCAGCTAATCGACTAGTTGATGGAATTTCCATTGACTAGTTGATAGGAGGGGAAACTGCAGAGCCACAGCAGGGATCGCTCCCGGCCCTGAGAGCTAACCCCGCTGTGGTTCTGCCTTTTAAATGCATGAGGAGCCACAAGGCTCTTCATGCATTTCAAAGGCTGAAGCACAATGTGGGGAACCAGGCGCGAGCTGGGAATTAGCTGTCCTGGCTGGCACCCAGTGCTCCGCTACGCCTCTGCCTCCCCTGCTCCCTCTGCCTCCCACCCACCGTGGAGATGGTGCTGGGGTGGGGGAACCAGCTTTTAAGCCAGCTCCCCCAAGCATCAGCTCCGTCACCCCTTCCCTTGCTGCCTCTCTCTGATAGAGGCAGCGGGGGGGTGGAGGGGGAGAGTAACTAGTCGAGTCACTAGTCAACAAATGGCTTACATCCCTACTGGGAATAAAACACTATGGGTACGTCTACACTGAATGGCTATTTCAGGATACCGGAGGTATTGCGAAATAGCTACCCCACGTCTATACAAGCTGCCGGTTATTTCGAAATATTTTTTGAAATAACGGGCACTCTACTTCACCATCCCAGTAAACCTCGTAGCACAAGAGATAAGGGATGGCTCGAAACAGTGTTGTTTCGAAATTTGGCGCTGTGTAGACTCACCAAATTTCAAAATAAGCTATTTCTAAATAGATTTGAGATAAGATACTTATTTTGAGTTTAGGGTGCTATGTAGACCCACCGTATATGAAGGAAACTGAGTAGTTTGGGTATATCCCTATAAGGGAGGGAAAAGCGAGGGTTTTCTGCCCAAGTGAGGTAACTGCTGGGAGCCAGAAGACTAAAAATAAGTGCCCTTGGGAGAACATAAGCACAGTTGCCCTTAACTGTTACAATGTCTAGCTAGGAAATCTTTCATGTTCATGTAGTATGCAGATCTGAAAGCATAATATCTTTGGAAAGAAGGATCCGTTTTTGTTGTTTGGTTTCTGGGACAGCAAAGTATGATCAAAAAAGCCTTTTACCTCCAAGATAATAGACTTTCCTATCAACATAGGAGTATATTATTAGTTATGTATTTATGTAGCCTCCTCATTAGTTGTTTGTTTGCTTTTTTTGGTTTATAACCAAAATAGAGAGAAAAACACCAATCTTTATCATTTTTCTCAATCCCCAAAAGCCTGAATAAAGGGTGAGCCTTTCCTTGGGCCCTGAAGACCAAAAGATTTGGAAGCTGCTGCTGATCCCAGAACACCAGTGTTCTGTCATCTTATTGAGATATGCCACTTTCTAAACAGGCTGCCACTGTCTTATGGGAGTTTACGTTTCTGGATTGTTTTAAGAAGTAGTCCCAGTTAGCGTTCATTGCATTAGCCTGCATTATAAGTTAATATATTTGTCAGAGGATAGTAAGTGTTTAAGGTAAAGCACTTACAATTCCTGTCCATACAATGTGTTTTGAAGTAAATTGAAAGTATATAATGTGATCAATTTAACATCAGGTTTTTATAATTGATAAGAATGATTTACAGCCTCATTCGTTGTGAATCTTAACAGGAATGAATTGACCAATGGAATTCTATGTATGATGAATTTATAGAAGTGAGCAACATCATTAGGTCAGGGAAGCACAGCTGCCATTGGCTCATGTTGTGCATTTAGTAAGCTGCTCAACCTCTTTCTGTGCCTTTATTTAACTGTCTGTAAAATGGGTAAAATAATATCAAGAGTTTTGTTTTTTATGCCAAACACTTGTAGAGCGAGCACTTGGATTTTTTTCAAAGCAAAGACTGAATTATAATGGAAATTATATTTTTTTAATATGTCACATTCCTCTGATTATAAATAGGGAGGCAGGGCAGATGCTCCAGCATTTCCTTTGAAGCAGTTTCCAATGTGAGGATTTAAGCAAAAAATTAAATAGAACATATAAAATCTCCACCTGGAATAGTGATCATATTTTTCTCTCTTTGGTGAAAAAAGAATCCTTAATAAGGAGCAGGATATTTTATGTAACAGTGCATATTTTTATGCTTGAAATTTTGCTCATGTCAATTACCATTAGGCTACGCTCTGGCTGAAGAACATTAGGTCCTCTGTCGTGTTTATCATGCTAGCCATGCTCAGTATGAATAGCTTAAGGTTTCACATACCTACTTTCTCATTTTTGGGTACTGTGCTTCTCAGGAGTACAGAAACATTAGCTTCTGTACACTGATCATAAATTATCTTTTATCTGTGAGTCTTATGGCAGTTTGTAATACAAGGTAATAGGATTTATGACCAAGAAATGAGAAGATGTCCAAGAATTAATGAGGCATGTCTTTTCATTATACTGAACGGAGTTCCGTGTTCCCTATGCAGGATTTCACTGTTGAGAGGTGGGAAGAAGTATTGCTACTTGTACTTGAAAATATGTTGCACAAACATACTTTTGTCAGTTATTTAACTCTCCTGGAATGCTGCATGACCTGTTTCTTCCATGCTGTTGCACTTCCTGGTGTTTTTTCCTTCCCATAAGAAATAGTGAGGAATGTGATCATGCTCATAGAAACTGAGAAGGGAAACAGAATGCTGATGATATTAGGAATGCAAGCTTCTTGTTAAATCTAAGGTCTGTGGGTCAGGATTTGTGGATGTTTTTTCCTCTACTTTATTGCCAATACAGGGTGTAGTCTAGGGCAAATCACTTAATCCTTTGAGTGGACAGAATTGAGCTAGCTCTAATTGAACTGGCACATTAAAACTAGTGTAGTTGCAATAACATGAGCAGGGGAAGCATGGGCTAAGTTCGTACTTCAGGCCGCCCTAATGGTTATGCTTCTATTTTTAGTGTGCTGGCTCAATGAGAGTTAGTTCAAGCATGTCTGTTCAAGGTGGGAATTGCACCTCCAGCTCCAACTAAGAGAAGTGGTCTCTGAGGAGTCAGCATCATTGCCAGATTAGTTCCCTATTGACTCTCTATCTGTAAAGTCCTGATTTCACTCCTGCTGACATTCATAATGAGCATGGTTGGCTGGTAACTTAGGCAAGGTGAGGCACAGCCTTCGCAAAACTGCTTTCATGCCTGACCGCCAAAGGCTAGGGCCACAGCACGGCAGGACAGCTTCCCCAGGGAGGGATGGGGCCGTGGCACGGCAGCTCCGGCCTTTCACGTGGCCAGGAAGGATCGGGCTGGGGGTGGGTGGGGCTTGGCTCCAAGGGCAGGCCTCGAGCGGAAGGGGCGAGATGGGCTGGAGCTTGCTGTTCCCAGGTGGGCTTTCACCTGTTGCCCATGCTAAAGGGCAAATGTCAATTCTTGAAGCTCTCCTCATTCTTCCTCCCCAATATTTTGGAACATCAGTCAGTGTCTATTTTCAATGCACTGTTGCCA
Source organism: Rafetus swinhoei (assembly GCA_019425775.1). Lineage (NCBI taxonomy): Eukaryota > Metazoa > Chordata > Testudines > Trionychidae > Rafetus > Rafetus swinhoei. The sequence goes on from CM033424.1 coordinate 164,742,594, forward strand.
TATCTGAGGGTAATCTCATTTACAATGAAGCCATGGTAGCCTCAGTGAAAGAGCTCTTTAAGATCCTGCTCTAGAGATATCAATATTTTCGTCCTTCTCCTCTAAGGCTGCATATCGTTTAGTGTTTCTGTATCTACCATGAGGACATCGCCACTCTAATCAAGGCAACGAATCTCTGTCCTCCTACTTCTAAAGACCTCTTTCTGTACAGCTGTCAGAATTCAGGATTTTGCATTTTATGGAGCTTTTAAGGATAAAAAATGGTCAATTCCTGATAAAGCAGGTCTTTCTGTGGCTGCCTTTTTAGGAAAATCATCAATTCAATTGAAAAGAAATGCCTTTTGTCTAAAACTCCCAACAGTTAGAATGGACTGAAGTCCTCTGAGAGTTGGAACCTTCACTGAGCGTTCTGGGTCTGTTGCGAAATATGTGGTGTTTCTAAGGCTTCATAAGACTGATATACTAATGCGTTCAACTGACCTTCTAGAAAAGATTATGATGCACTTGATTTGGCAGGATCCATGTCTTTACATATGTTTGTTCAGCACACCTATTTGGGGAGAGTGATATTTATGTAAATTATATAAATATAGTCCTTATTAAAGGCTTGATAGTGTGCATATGTTTGACACTCACCCTGAGCATTGCACTGTTTTCTTGCTGAAACAGAAACTTCATTTGCTATCACAAGAAGATAGCTTTGCCCAGCTTCTACCCTTAAAAGAAATTTTAAAGTCAGGATGCCAACACTGGCATATAGAATGGTTCCCATAGGAAAATATCAGTGGGGTTTCATTTGTAGTATTGCAGCTTTGATAACACTATATAAAAGTGGCCTACGAAAGCCTCTATTTCTTTTGGTCAAGGTCTGTTTTACAGTAGCTGTGCTTAAAATACAGAAATGATGTGTAACTATCACCACTTGTATTCTGCATCTACTAAATTGAGTTGATCCAGATATGATGAACTTTTTCCCATTCAGATTTTAAGAGTTGGGTGGAATTCTATGTTTTGCTGTTGCCGCAGGAAAATCTAAGGGGAAATTTATCATACCAATCCTTTGTGTAAGTTGTTTTTTTCCACTACTGACACATGATTACTGTCAAATAAATGTATGAATATTAAATTTTAAAAAGTTAATAATGTTGTAATCTGTTACCCTTTTGAATTGCATAATTAGCATCAGCAGAGAAGTGTCGTATTACATGACTTTTCAGAAGAGTGTTTTAGAATAATGCTGAACTTTGAGACGATGTAATTCAGGTATTGACCGAGCCCTTGGTAGAGTTGGTGGAGTGACCATTGGCAGTGTCTGACCGCAGACGCTTACCAATTTTTTCTATTTAATGCAGGCACACATGTAAAATAGTAAAGATTTGATGTGCTTTCCATACACAACACTTGCATACACAAAGTCGGTACCCATGCAAGTGACTGCCGTGAGTTCAAAGGTCATATATAAAGGCAGTTCCCATGAGCAAGGGTTGCAGGATAGGACACTAAATTGCCAGGAAACTTGAAGAGAATGCTTGCAGGTGTAAGCTTGATATAACAGCTTAATCTATCCAAGCAGCTACTATCAAACACGAGGTATGTTTTTCATTACTAAACAAACACTCTATTTTCTGTGATAGAAGAGTAATATCATGTGGCCAGTTTGATTAATCACACAACTGTAGCTCCTATTAACCTCCTAAGAGATTTATCTTCCAAGATCATACTGATTGAACTGGCAGCGAATTAATTTGATTACCTTTGTATTTCCTAAATGTGGACCTGTGATTGAGTCAATACCCACATTTCACTACCCTCGTACAGTTCTGCTATCAAATTTTCAATCCTTGCTCAAACTTCTAATTAGGTCCCACAACAGTCCTTATATGAGCATATTAGAGCATCTTGAACCTAATAAAGTACCTCCTGGGAAGTTACTTATCTTGCTGTTGACCCCTAAATGTCATAATGGGACTCAATATTAGTATTTTAAATAACTGATATGGAAACAGAGTGCACTGTACCAAAAGAAGCTTTCTATTAAAAAGACTAATTTTATCAGGGATGGGATTTTCATGTTGGCACTGTAGCTCTTCACTTTCTTTGTCATTTACTAATATGTTTTGCAATACAATAATAGCCTTCATTTGTGATGCATAACATTTTCCTTTGTCATACAAACAATTCTTCATAATGATGATAAATATTGGGAGACCGTCATTTTGGTTGGCTTATCCAAATACAGGAAGCAGTATCAATACTAGATTTTTCCTAGAAAGCCTCACGGTTAGAAGCCATATAGTAAGAAATAACCTATTTACAGCATACATAAGCAAGACAGCAAAAGAATGAAAATAAAGCAGGGGGAGCAATTTTCCCACGGTCACACAGCACATCAGGCAGAACTGAGATTAACACCCAGGATTCGCCTGTGCTATATCCAATAAACCGCACTGCCTCTCCAGAGATAATCTTTTCTCCTATATTACTGCCTTATTCGAGGTGAATTTCTCATAAGATGCTTTGTAAGGGGAAACATGGGATTGTTGTGGTTTCCTTCCCACTTCCAGTATGAGCAGGACTCTCATGGTAGGTGGGGTATGTAAAAAGGTGAAATTCTTAACAAGTATCTTCCCTATCATTCTAAAACAAAAGGAAAAACTATGTAGCACTTTAAAGACTAATAAGATGGTTTAATAGGTGATGAGCTTTCGTGGGCCAGACCCACTTCCTCAGATCATATTCTGGAAGAGAACTGTAGAGAATTTGACAGGTGTCATGAGTCTGTAAGCTATACAAACAGATGCTTCTGGAAGGAAAATAAAAGTCTGAAAAGTATTTTATTGTATATTAAAATTGTAGAAAGGAAGAATGAGTACTTGCATTTCTAGACTGAATGTAAATGCCAAGGAAATTGAGATGTTAGAAATTGAAATTCAATTATTATCTACTACATAAACCAGAAAATTCAGAATGCTCAATACTCAGTCTGATCAAGGCTTCAATGGCTGATTCTTTCCTTTTCCAGGAAAACTCAAAAATGTTTTTGAAAGATCAAATCTTGGAGAACTGAGTTTATCCATACTCTAGTGCCATAACTATATATTGAAAAAAGGTCTGTTAAATTCGATGCCTTTGTAAAATTGCTCAGGCTTTTCTAATCCCTTCTAGTATCAGTGTTAATTCTGTTTCTGCCTTCATGGTAGATCTAGCTATGTATGGACTGATTAAATTTACTTATTGTTACTTTAGAACCAGCTTGGAAAGAAGGATTATATTCAGTAATATCTGAGGCTCAGGGGAGAATGCTATTCCATTCTGATAAATGAGCACATGTCCTTACTGACTTAGTGAGAGCTATTCAATCAAACCACTGAAAGTGACTTTGAAATATGATTTTTTTTCTGTTACTGCCAACATTGTTTTATTATTCCAATCCATGTACAGATATATCCCTAGCTATGCCAAAACCTTGTGGTTATCCGGGATCATCCCTAGAGTATCCGTCAAGGTGCTGTTAGACACCCTGCAGAAGTCTATCCCCTTTAAGTCAATAGGAACTAAGAGGACTTGCCAATGATCAGATCTGCTGACTTCTGATAGCTAGTATTACAGGGTAGAACCTGCTGAAGTATGTATTTTTATAACAATCAAGCAAAGTACAATTTTGGAGATGAACGTTTTAAAAAGGACGGTGAAATTTTCACGACCAATTGTGTTCCATATTCTCTAAACACTTGACATTTTATAGTTAAAATATGATATTCTTTTGTTACCAATTTTAATGATGATTAGCATAATAGAAATGTAGGCCTGGAAGGGCCCTTGGATGGTATCTAGTCAAGGTTGCCGCACTGAGGCAGCACCAAATAAATCTAGACCATCCCTGACAGGTGTCTGTCCAACCTGCTACTTAAAGCTTCCAATGGGGATGATTCCACAACCTCCCTAGGAAGCCAACTGCAGATATTAACTACCCTTACAGTTAAAAAGTTCTGCCTAATAGCCAATCTAAATTTCTCTTCCTTCAGATTAAACCCCATTACTTCTTGTCCTACCTTCAGTGAACACAGAGAACAATCAATCACAGCCCTGAACAGATCTGAAGGCTGTTGGCAGGTCTTTTCTCAAAACTAAAAGTGCCCAGTTTTTTAACCTTTCCTTAATTTAGGTTTACGAAGCATTTTATTGTTTCTGTTGCTTGCTTGTGGACTCTCTCCAAATTGTCCTCACCTGTCCTGAAGTGTGGTACATAGAACTGGACATAATGCTCCACCTGAGGCCTCACCAGCGCTAGCTGAGTGAGATACTTACCTCCCATGTCTCAAACACTGCTCCTCCTAATACATCCCAAAATTATATTAACTTTTTTGGAACTATAATGCATTGTTGATTTTTTTTTTCAGTTTGTGGTCTGTTATAACCCCAGGTTCTTTTCAGCAGTACTATCATCTAGCCCAGGGGTTTTCAAGGCAATTACATTTGGGAGGGGGTGGTGGTATGAGCTGTCAACCTCCACCTCCAAAGCCTGGTTTGCCTATTTATAATAGTGTTAAATATAGTAAAGTGTCTTTAAGAAGCTTGCTGTTGGAAAGGGGTAAACAGTACTAAAGTTTGCAAACCACTGATTTAATTATTTCTCATTTTGTAGATGTGCATTTGATTTTTGCTTCTTAAGTGAAAATTCTTTATTGAATTTCATCTTGTTGAATACAGACCAAATCTCTAGTTTCTCAAGGTTGCTTTGAATTCTAATCCTGCCCTCCTAAGTGCTTGCAACCCCTCCCAGTTTAGTGCCATCTGCAAGTTTTATAAGCTTACTGTCGACTGTTATCCAAGTCGTTAATGGCTAGTACCAGACCTGGCAACACTTATGTTCTTCTTTTAGCTTTTAAATGTGGTTTTTGAATGGATAGAATTTGTTGTAGCGTTACTGATATATTTTATTGCAGACATATTTTTCGCTTTATTTTCGATGGTTATATGTTTAACAACTATTTTCTAAAGTCTAGAAAATAGTTATGTAATATAGTTATGTATATAGTTATGTAATAAGTCAAATACAATTTTTAAAAGAAGCATAACAGCCAGGAGCATTTTACTAGAGTAAAAACTAAAGGAGTATTTCTTGCACAGGTTGAAACTCTATGGTCTGGGTCTCTCTGGCCTAGCAATATCCATGGTCTCCGATATTCCAGGACCAGAGAGGCTCAGAAGCAGGGACTGCCGGCAGCTAGAAGCTGAGCTGGCCAGTGGAGTTCATGGGCTGGCAAGGCAGCAGAGCCCTCAGGGCTGTACAGTCTGCGGGATCTGGCAGAGCCCACGGTGTCAACCCAGGGCCACGGGGCAGCACAGTCTACGGGGCTGCTGAGGCCGTGGAGCCCTTAGGTCAGTACAGTCCATGTGCCAGTGAGGCAGCAGAGTTGGCAGGGCCACTGGAGCCATAGGGTCGGGGGAAGAGGAGCCCAGCGGCTGGGGAGAGGACCCCATTGGGGAAGCTGGGACCCCTCACTCCCCTAGTCTGGAAACTCCCTTGTCTAGGACTGGTCAGGTCCCGAAGGAGCTGGACCAGGGAGGTCCAACCTGTACACATTAGATTTAAGCACATGGAAGTTAAACCTAATGAAATTTTAAGTATTTGCCTGTGTGCTTTGCTGAATCAAGGCCTGCAAATGTAAAGGTATAGTATCCCATTTTCTATCCAGTCTGTAATGCTCATTGAATTCTCCACAGGGAAATATCTAAACTTCACTGATTTCTACATCTGTTTCAGAATGGTTAATTTTAATTTTTCCATACTTTGGTAATGGAATTACAGTCTTCAGGCAGATGAAGGAGCTGGACCCAGAGGGGAATCCTTTTGAGCTGACTCAAGAAATAAATTATCTAATGGGCCAGTAATTAGCTTGCAGGGTTCCCTTTGAGAAACCAAAGTGCTGGCAATAAAGCAAATACTTGCTTCTTCAATAGGAGACATTTTTAAGCTACTTACATGTATGCTGCTGAAAGTATAGTACAATAGAATGCCTTTTCTGAGGCAAATAGAGGTCACCATATTTGGTTCCTGTTTATACCACACATCTCTCTTGGGGGAAATAAAATTAAAACTTCTTCCTAATAAATAGGCATTTTTCTCCAATTTATAACTACTGGCAGGGGATATACCTGAGAGAGAAGCCACCAGTGGAAGGTCACCAAAGAAGCAGGCTTAACTGAAGCATACCAAAGTCAGAACTTATCATTAGCAGCAAACCTGTTTAAATTTGCATACAAGCAAGAGAGACCCACATCTTCCATGCCACTGGAATTTGGGAACTAGAAAGGACTGGCAATAACTAATCACTTGGGGATAATGGAAACATTGATGTAATTAATTGAATGACAACTGAGCAGATTCATGTGAGGAGGGCAGATGCCAGAATCATCTTCATGAGGGGACCGTTCATTCCTCTCTCCTGCTTTCTATGGGTGGAAAATGGAAAAGACAGAATTCAAAGCCCCACAATTTCTTGTTTCTTGATTGCTGCTGCAGAGTAGTCTTGTGTCCAGGGCTGCTAACCACCCTCAACCCTGGTGTATGCCTAACCCTAGGGAGTTATTTCAAAATAACAACTGACACGTCTATGACGGATTCCCCCATGCTTTATGAAATGGACTCATGGACACGAATATACATAACTCAAAGGTGGTTTGAGTGAATTATTTCATGTAACCCATCGATCTCCATGTCATGATCTGCTGGTTCTGTTTATCTTACTCTGTTGTATGTATCATTTGTGTGTGTAAAATCAGACTCATGGAGTGGGGAATATTTTGTGAGTTTCAAATGTGTGAATGGGAGACATGGAGGCTGTCACCTTCAACTTCTAGATGAGCCACTGTTAAACAGTCTTTTGTCCCACACTACTAAGCCCATTATTTCAAAATAACAGGCTGGTTATTTTGAAATAACTACTCCTGCTTTTCACGAGGAGTAACACTTACTTCAAAATAGCGGTAGTGTGGACGCTCCACTGCTGCTATTTCAAAATAACTACTCACCAGAGTCATTCAAAGTAATTAGAGCCCCAGGAAGCACTGGGGAGTAAGTCAAAGTAGCAAGTCCACAATAACGGAGCCTGCCTCGGACTAATTTTGAGGCTTCCCAGTAGCCTGGACACGCTATTTTGAAATAGTTACTTTGGGAGTTATTTCAAAATAAGTTATTTTGAAAAAATCTCCTAATTGTAGACATGCCCTAACAAGCCGTCTCCTTTCTCAGAGGTTCTCCACACCTCCCTGTGGCTGAAGGACCTATATTTGACCCTCTATGCAAGGAAAGCATAAATGAAGACGCTCTTGAGAGCGCACACAGTAATATTATCCATTGTGCCTGTTCATGTGTGCTGTGAATGAAAGTGCATCTAGTTAGCGCCTTGTGTATTCAAAGATACTCCACCCCACCCTCTCTCTCTTACAGACTGTAACAGGGCGCGACTCACCAGTACAGGTGCCTCCTGCTGATCATTCAGGGAATCAGCTCTTCAGCCCTGGAGCGCCCCCTTCTGGCTGGTGTCATGCCTGCTTTCTCTTATTCTCCACCAATTTGTGTTAGGACCCACGTCCCTCCCAGACCATGGCATCCTCCCCTCTGGGCACTGTCCTGCCGCAGCATCCCCACACTCTGGGGTCCTCCCACTCAGGAAACCCCGAAGCCCCTAAACCCACCTTGCCTTAGTGACCCACTGCCAGTCGTCATCTAGCCCCTTAACTCAGGGGCAAACTCATGATTGGCACCGAGGTGTGGACTTGCTGCCTCCCTGCAGCCCTAGTAGCCTCAGGCCTTGTCTCCGGCACTGCAACCTAGGAACTTGCCTGGTCAGAGCTTTCCCGGCTCTGCCTGCCTTTCCCCAGCCCTTCCCTGTGTTAGGAAACCTCCAGCTTCCCTGGCATCTAGATCCCTCTTTCTCCACAAATGGAGCAAGTGAGAGTCTGTCCCTTTCCTCCCTTCAAAGAGCCTTTATCTATACTGCACTCAGCTGGACCCTAATTGGCTAATATCTGCCTCAGCTGCTGGCACCACAGCACCAGCCTTCTCCCAGGGCTGGGTTTTAACCCCTAAAGGGCCAGTGTGGGGCAGACACTCTGTGTGTCACTTTTTTGTGATGGTTTGGAGAATTCAGTTGAAGTACTACAATGTCAGTAGCTTAGCTTGTGTGTTTGACTTTCAAAGGAACTCCTTTCTTCCAAGCACCTCCACGATTTATGACACAGTGTGCATAACAAACGACCACTGTTATTTTATTCATTTACTAATAGTAATTCCACTTCATGAAGACCACTCTGTACAAACTTGATACCAAGCTGCTGTAATTTATATTCCACTATATCTCTCATTTGACTTTGAGGAAATCTTATACCCACATGAATTTAGCAATTAGGTCTTTTTAAAGAAGCCTCTTCTCTGATGGCAAGACACAGACACATTAAAATATTACATCTATTCAGGAAACTATGGATAAACCAAACTTTAAACATTTGCCATTTATCCCCAGTCATGTGTGACTGAGGATAGTTTCAGCTATTCAGCACAATCTGTTAAAAGGTGCAAAACAGTCAGAAATAACTACATGTTGTGATGTGATTTGAAAGTCCCTCATTTTAAAAATAGTACAAGTCTCTGAACTTGAGATTGACACAGACAAGTGTTTCTTGAAGTAGACACAACATCAAGGTATTCTTCTGCGAGCAGTGTGGAAATCTCTCTTATGGGAAGGCATTCTTGTACTTCATAGATATGGTGGCTCAGAAGCAGATTGAGCTTTTACTTTCCCTTAGTTGTTTTTATCTTCAAAGAGGAAGGAGAGAGGCTGTTCTCAGTGGTGAGAGATGGCAGAATGAGGAGCAATGGTCTCAAGTTGCAGTGGGTAAGGTCTAGGTTAGCTGTTACGTGATGAAGCATTGGAACAAGTTATCTAGCGTGGTGGTGGAATCTCCATTCCCTATAAGTTTTTAAATCCCAGCTTGACAAAGCCTTGGCTGGGATGATTTAGTTGGGACTAGGCCTGCTAATTACGTATTGTAGGGGAGAATTACGGGGGGATTACCTGTTGTGATCCCTCTCTCTGGGGCATCTGGTATTGGTCACTATCGGCAGACAGGATACTGGGCTTGATGGACCTTTGGTCTGACCCAGTATGGCCGTTCTTATGCTTTTAGCAGGGGGCTGGACTCCATGATCTCCAGTGGTCTCTTCCAACCTGATGATTCTGTGATCCTCTGCTCAAACGTGCCCATATTTATCATTTCAGCTCTTCTAGAAATGCTTGGGGAGCTTCACGGCCTTTTCAGGGGTCATCTTTTGACACTTGTCATCTTGCTCATTATCCCTTGGTTTTTAATCTTCTTTGGGGGAAATGTTACAAAGGAGATGGTGGGAAAGTAAATCTGAGATGACATCTAGTGTTCATGATTCCTCAACCCTCCTCAGTTGTAGTTTTAGATCTGGATATGGTACAGAGATGTCCACATTTTATTTATGTATGTATTTTGATGGCAATGAATGAACACTGCAGAATTCATTAGATCTATCAGTGGTCTGTGGTGATGTTGCTTGATGTAGTAAGTCCCTGATGGGTATAGTTGTTTTGGAGTGGCCCTGTTCTTTTTGAGAGGATTCAAGATGCAGTAGCATTTATATAGGTCCTGATCCTGTGCTACCGAAATCAAGGATCAAACCCATGTAACACTTTGCATCCGTAGATCTCTGAGCACTTTATAAAGGAGGGCAATATTATTATTTTAATAATTATTTTAAAGATTGGAAAACTGAGACACCAAGAGACAAAATGATTTGCCCAACGTCCTAGTAGAGCCGGCACCAGAGCTGGGAATAAAACCTAGGTTTCCTGAGTCCTAATTCAATATCTTATCCACTGGGTCATTTTGCCTCCCCAATTTGACTTATGGAGGCAAATTTAGTCCCAAACTAAAATATTTATTTTTCTTATTTATGAATTTTTTGAAATTCCAAAAAGTTCATAATATAAAATCACTTCTGTGATAAATATGGCAGTGTCTTGCAGTATACTGGACCTGCCTTATTGAATTACATATTGTAGGAGTTGATTTAGAATTGGAGGATGATCTCTGGTAAGCTTCTTAGCATATGTGTAGCATCTTTTGTAGTTTTAACATGTTTTCTCTAACACTTTCTCCTTAAGAATGAATGTGCTTATTGAGGAAAAGCTGTGTGGTAGCTTAATGTTGGACAGTTGTGCTGTTTGTAGCCTTTGAAGAGAAAAGCAAAGCAGGCCTGCTTAGGCAGGGTGACTTGCACACTATTGGCAGGGAACTGTGCAGCCTGGTAATATTCCAGTCAGGAAGGGGAGAGATGATTGCAGAACCGGAAGCCAGAGTAGGGGCCCTTGCTGGACTACAGGAGGGTATACAGGAGCAGTTGCCCTGCACAGTGACAACTTCATTATAGCATTCGGCAATATATCCAGTGATGCTACATAGGAGAACATAAGTATATAGAAAATAATCTCAATTCTAAAAACCATATGTTGATGGAAGATTGTTCTTAAGTTACTTTTTATGAATAATCTCACCAAAGAGAGAAGGAAAAGGACAAGCTAGTCAAATTCTGGTAAACTGTTAAACTCCCTTGAAAACTTGTGTCATGCGGTTCTCCTTCTCCTCTTCTCTTTGTATTTGAGCAGTTGATGTTTTTGTAGCCACAGATATTTTTTTCTCATCAAAATACTACAGAACTCATCATGGTTGTCACCACAAATCACACACATGACTGGCTAAAGGATGCTTGTGTGCCATTTATTTCATTGAAATTCTTTTTTAAGCATTCCTAACCTTCACCTCCCTCAAATACTTTTCAGGAGGAAAAACATGAGTGTTACATAAATGGATAAGCACAAGAGAAGTATCGAACAGCATTGAAATGAGCTTGCCATTAGACTTCAGTTTTGCTCACATATATGATTTTTTCTGTGAAAATTCTTGGAATTACATCACCAATGTGGTGAGTTTTCATCCACACAAAATACTGAAGTACAATAATGTTACTCTTCTTTTAATACATACTCAGAAAAATACATTTTTGGATGAGAGGACAGGGATAATTTCCACACTCTAAACTTACTTTGTCTAGTTCTGGGTGTCTGAAAAATTCCTAACCAAGGAATGCATGTGGTGTGAGCTTGGTAGATATTGACCTAGATGTTGGTAAAAAAAGATGAGGTGGTTTGGTAAACCAAAATATTTTGTATTAGGAAGCATGGTGAAGGGTAATGAATCGGTTGTGAGAAAAACATATGATTTTGGAGTCAACACTGGTATGATTGTGTCACCATGCCTAAGTGGGTCATGGCTTAGAATACCAGATTCAGGACAAACAGTTAATCAACAGGGCAAACCTACCCCAACCTGGTGTTTATTCTGCCACTAGATATGCCATGTCAGGAACAAAAATAATCTTCTGTCTCACCACACTGGTTTGCAAGACGTCAGAATACATTCATCTTAGGCATTCCAGTCCTTTTTTCACCACTTACATCGGTGTGGGGAACCTCAGGCCCAGGACCCAGATGCGGTCCCCAGTTTGCCTGGATCTGCCCCCCCCCTCCCCCGCCAAGGCTAAGGGCCCACCCCAGCATTGGGGAGCCCACACTGGTGCCCCAACCCCCACACTGCCCCACAGCTGGGTTAGAGCACACAAAATCTACTAGCCTGGGCCCCCCTAGGCTCTGGTGTGCAGAGGGAGTATTTTTCTCTTTCTCAGTTGGAAGCCACGTCAGTGAGGGGTTATTTTTTGTTTGCTTTGTTTTTGCTTCTCACTTGTGTGCAGACCCCGACTGATTCCCCCCTCCCCCCCCCCCCGTAGTCCTAGATACTAGATTTCATGATGAGTGATTACTAAAAACCATTTTTATCAAATAAAGGGTGCTTCTGATCTCAAGAGACTGTCAGGACAATATATAATTCAGATCTTCCCCAATAATCATGCTGTTGCCAGTCTTTTAATAGCTAAACTCTAAAGGTTTATTTAAGAGAAATACAAATAAGAAATAGAAAATTAAAATTAAAATTAAAAACAGTGATGGAATGAACTGCTTTAGTTTGCAAAAGTCTCTCTGGAAGTTACTTTAGGGGTCATCAGTTCTTGTCTGGAGTTTCCTTGTTAGAAATCCAGTCCAGAGAAATGAAGCAGGAAAAGAAATGAAGACAAACTGGAGGAGCTTTCCAGGGTCTCTTATACCCTTTCTCATGTGGATGCAATTTTGCTCTCTGTTCACAAGGTGCTGGCTAAACTTGATGTAAATTATTTTGAGGGTGTTATCCTAGAAGCAAACACATTTGAAATGCAGATACATTGTCAATATTCATAGCCTCATATGCAGAAATGATACATTCATTAACACGGGATCAACTTACTTATCTGACAATAACTTTTCCATTGACCCCTTACAGTATATACTTTGTACATGATTTGTTGTAATTGTAAAACAGTGGTATGTAGTAGTAATTATGATACTGCATGACTGAATTATGACCATGTGTATCACATGCTGGGGCAAGGGGAGACAGGAAACAATGTAAACCAACTATATAATCAGGGCCGCAGTTATGTAATGATCTTGAAGGCAAAGGAAAATATATTTAAGCTAGATGCAGTGCAGAAGTTCAGTTAGTGAAAGAGCAAAGACAAGAGTGACATGAGGGGGAAGGGAGCACAAGCCAAAATAGGGAAAGAACAGGTTAAAGAGTATTTAGACGACTTAAATGTATTTAAATTGGGAGGGCCTGATGAAATTCATTCTAAGAAACTTAAGAAATTAGTTTAAGCAGCCTTAGAACTGGTAGCAATTATTTTTGAAAATTCCAGGAGGATGGGTGAGGTCCCAGAAGACCAGAGAAGGGCAAGCATAGTACTTCTAGGAAGATTGAAGAGGGACCTGATAAGTCTGCAAATACATTAAAGGCTCCTATAAAGAAGACTATGATCAAGGGTTCTGTATGTTTCCTGAAAGTAGGACAAGAAGTTTTCGGCTTAGTCAGGTGCAAGTGAAATTTAGGTTAGATATTAGAAAAAAATTATAAATATAAGGGGAGTTAGGATGTGCAATAAGTTTCTAAGGGAGGTTGTGGAATCCCACATCATGGGAGGTCTTTACTTGGTCCTGCCTCAATTCTGGGGTCTGGACTTGATGACTTCAAAGTCCCTTCCAGGCCTATCTTTCTATGATTCCACAATCAGATCAATTAACATATCATCCCTAATTTTAGCCTTGCTATGGATGGTTTGTTGTGGGGAAAGTGTAGGTTGCAAAGAGGAAGGGATGGCAGGAGTCCAGATTAGGAAAAATAGGGCATAGGCAAGGTATTTAGCAGACAAGATAAAAACGAATGTTGGATGTCTGGGAAAGATTAGCTGAAGATGACCCCAAGATCATAGCATCAGTATTTTGGAGAAATATTATTCCAATCAGAGATTCTTATTGCAGTAGATTCTCCTTGAAAAATTTCACCCAATCCTGTGAAATTCTCTCTCTCATTTTTATTTTTATTTTTTATATATATATAAAAAATGTGTTTTCATACAGCATATTTTGTGAGGTTATTTAAATAATTTTCTAAGTATCCCATTAATCTTTCCAGGACATCAGTTTTTGGTTAACACACTGTTTCTTTGGTAAATCGGAAACTAATATCCTGCTTAAAGACCAGCTGCATCAAAACCCATCTGCCACTGGCAAAAAGTAGAAGGTAAAACCTAAATGACCTGAATAGGCAGGTCTTATGAGTTTCCACACTAATTACAGATGTTCTTATGGATGTGCAAGGAGGAGTAGCTACATGTGTGTGTGTGAGAGAGAGAGAGAGAGAGAGAGAGAGATCTGAATAATGACTGCTTCCAGAGTCATCAAACTATGAGCTTCCCAAATCAGACAGCATAAAAGCAAAATCTTCCTTTTCCAAGGACAGAGCAAGTCATGCAAAGCATGTCCATCTGCTCAAAACTGACTCTTACTGGTATCACAAGATGTAACTTGCTTCCCTCTAACTGAAGGCATTTCTACATGGGGACAGTCATAAAAATAAACTCAACTATCTGAATATCTGTGTAATTAACTATCTGAATTAACTAAACGGTGTGAACTTAAAGTGAAATATTTAAATTGCATTAAGCCTCCTTGGTAGACTGCGTCATACAGTATTAAAGATGTCTTAATTCAGGTTATTTTCAATTTAAGACAAGCCAAAATTAAGACCATTTTAATTCTGAATGACAGCGTCAACACAATTTTAATGCAGTTAACTGCTTTTAAATTCACACTTTTAGTTAATTTGAATTAATTTGCCTGAATCAAACTTGAATGTGTGAAATTCTTTCTACCTTAGAAATCATCAAAGAAAATGAAAGGAATTACTCACAATCTGATCCATGTAACCAAAGTATTCCACTGATCAAAATAAGCGAGGGGCAAATATAGCAGTAGAAGTAGAAAATGGTTTTGGACTGTAGTTTCCTCTTTATGTAGCTGAAATGTTAACAACAAATGACAATCACAAAAATATACTATATAATATAATACATAATTAACATATGTAGTTTATGTGAATTATGGATTTATGTGCATATGTGTGTAATGATCTGTCACAAACCTAAAACTAGCCTTGTGCAATGTATAAGTCAGAGCCTGCATTAAAATATAGCGGTAGGTCCCCTTACCACAATATTCTTAAAAATTTTTCCCCTTAGGTATATTCATACATACTTAGTGAGTACATAATTCAAAAAAAAAATTGTTATCCAATAAAGAACATTTCACCGTGTTTATATATCCATAATGTGTTCTCAAGAAAGGAACATGATTTTTGAAGAGGGAGTTATTAACCATAATGTTATAACTGTTGTGCATAAAGGAATAAGATAGAAAGGAATGACATGAGTATAGTTATAAGTCATGTGGGAGCGGTGTTTTGAGCCACTGTTCTATTACTATTCTGGGGAAAAGCAACATAATGATATCGACTGGAAACTATTTGTATACTACCCCATTGTGAATTATCATTCTTGCCAAGATGTTTAATGCTTCCACTGGTTTAGAGGGCTGTTTCCATTGTATATTTAATCTCCGGGACATTTGCCATAATAAACATGCAATAGGGAGCTAGGAGGGGAGGGCTGACTCCCTAATGAGAGCACCTGACTTCTTACCTCCATTTCTTCAGTTTGGGCTATAGGAACCAAGCCTCAAACAATCAGTAGTGGCTCGACTGGAATATTGCCCAGTTGTGGACCTTTTGCAGTGTCCAGTCGCGACCTTGGCTCCCTCTGAGTGGACATTGGATTAGAGAGGCCTAATCTCAGAATGTCTCTGTAGTTAAGTCACTGCTGGATGCTCCTTGGTCTCCTCAGCATTCTCCTCAGTCAAGGCTGCAGTACTTCTCACCCAGTAGCTGTTCTGGCTGCCAGACTCCTAGTGATCCTCCCCTCATGTAGGGAGGCAGCTAGCTCCTGCCCTTTCACAAGTCAGCCCTCCTTTTCTTTCCTCTCCAGGCCTGGCCTTGGCTGCAGCTTATGGCTGAACCCATAAGCTTTCTGAACTCTGTGCTGGTGTGAGGTTTCTCAGCCTCATCACAATACCATAAACTACAGCCCTACCCCTAGAAAAAAGTACAAAATAGGTGTATTTCTCATACAGTCAATTTAAAAAGACAAACCAGCCCAAATTATCTTAAATCACATATTTTTATATAAGTACTCTTGAAGTACTCCTTCAACACCCAGATCTTATTTTAAGATTGTGAATAGCCTAATTGAGTTATTTGGGGCTCCTTTCATAGGTAGAGTTTAAGGCAGGAGGGATCATTAGGTCATCTAATCTGACTTCCAATGTATCACAGGCATTAAATTCTCCTGTATTGAACCCAATAACTTGAGTTTGGCTAAAACATACCTTCCAGAAAGGCTTCCAATCTTGATTTGAAAATATCATTAGATGGAATATCCACTACTCCCCTTGTAATTTGTTCTTCAGTGTTTATTTGTGACTAATTTCTAACCTGAATTTCCTTGGCTTCAGATTCCAACCATACTTACAAGTTTGAAGTAAAGTAGGCATGTAATATTTGCAGGATCTAATTCTGAGACACAGTTTGAATTGTTAAAGAATTTCTAAGCATCACCAAAGCAAAGTCTGTCTTACTAACTTAACAGAGAAGGAAGTTCTCTTGAATAAAAGTTATAGTGGAAGTCACAATTTCTAAAACTCTTAGAGTGTATTGTGTTTCTCTCAAAATGCAGTGCCCGCAGAAAATTTGTGATTGTTGTGTCAGAAGTTAATCTAAATGATGATGTCTTGAACCGTGGTGTCAAGCGGTAAATTTGGTTCCTGACACTTGTCGTTTAAATTCTTATAATAGGATTTCTGAGTGTGTGCGTGTTTTTATATGTGTTTATTTAAAAACTAAATGTCTATTTAGTGAGCCAAATCCTGTCCTAAATTGCATCTGTAAAATTGATTTTCTGTGTATAACCAAGGAGAGAATTTAGCCCTATATCTGTTTAAATTGTATAATTATGGTATGTATATTTGTATGAATATGGCATGTGTATTTGTATATGTATATACATGCATACAACATAGAAAAATGCAGTTATGCACTGTAAACATTTTATTGATATGCAATTTAAGAATTATGGTGTTAGTCACAAATTCACTGGATTCCCCTGCCCCATACTTGGAGAGGTTATAGGCAGCGCTAATCATGCTAGAGAAAGATGCTAATTGAGAGCATGCAATCAAACTTATATAAACTACTCTTATTATTAGTTCCATATTCATTAAAGTTTGAGAGCTTAAAAGACTTGTCAATGTTATGTCAAGCTAAGAAATGGTGCCTAGATGTGTCTTAGTTAAGCAGCTCTTATTGGCATTACTGACATATGTCAAGAGTGGGGAAGAGAAAAATACACTGCTTGACAAGACACTTGTACCCATGTTTAATATCTATACTTCATATTTTTATTCCTTCTATATTTTTCAAAATTTTATACCTTTTCATTTTATCCTGTTATACTACAATGTCATAGATTTTTACCTGCACTCATGGGCCTGAATAACAAAGATCAGTTTTAAACTCTCAGCTGAACTTTCCTCAAATTCTTTAATTCAAATTTGAGGTTCCAGTTCCAGTCCAAACTTACTATTCTTTTACTTATGGATAAATGAACTTGTTTTGTCTAGTCTTAACCCATGGTGGTTCAAATAGCTAAGCTCAGACATGGTTTAATTTGTCTTCCATGTAATAGGTTTGATATAAATGAGAGAGAGAGAGAGAGAGAGAGAGAAATATCCAGGGAATAAATATAGTGAATGATAGAGCAGAGTGACCTGAGTGAAATATCACTGTAGAGCAATGGGGGTAGGTAGGAAGAAAGCTAACAGAAAATATAAGCAGTGTATATTTTAGGAAGAGTGTACAGTAATGCCTATAGTTTTGAGATTATAAAGCTTTAGACATATGCATATACTGTATAGAGACTTCATTCTCAAAACCAAAATGCTTTGGTGCTAGTCCAATTGCTCATAAATAGCACATGCTTTCCTTTAGCTAGAGGTCCTTTTTATGTTTTTAATTGAACAGAAAGAGAGAAGAAAGTTTGCATACGTGTGTGTATGTATATATTAGTGTATGTAGACATACATATACAACCGCACACATGGGCATGTACATGTGTATAGTATATGTGATTGATAACCATGATCATATCACACCAAACTAAAACCCAACCAATACAGTTTGCTAATATATTTTAAGTAACAACAAGAAAAAAGTGAGAAATTTTTACAATATAGAAATTACAATGCTTGAACATTTAAATTTTGTGTTATAAAAATTGAATAGTAGTTTCAGAGCTATTCAGCATTGGGCTAACTCTGCTCTCACTGAAGTTAATGAGAACTCTACCGTTGACTTCAGTGGGAGCAGAGTTAGTCCACCAGTGAGTGTTTTTGAAAATTCCACATAGACTTTCAGTTATGCTGCTGTAGAACTTCTTCGTGAAATCTGCCACTGCAGTTCTTTTTCTGAATTTATCTTGTCAATAGTTTCTGTGGTGGTTGAGGGTCCATAAGCAGAAAAGTCTTCTGATGTGTGTAAGAGAGACTCTTCTAATTAGAGGCAAAGGATTAATGGCATCTCTTGTCTTCCAGAGGATTCTTGGTTTTTGAGACAACTTTATTCAATTCAGCTGAAGAAATCACTGATCTAAGGTATTGCTAACACCTCAGGAAGCAAATTAGGACGAGTATCTTGGTACTAATATGCAAAACAGATGCTGGGTTCAAAGGAGCTGTTCCATGGACAGCTCTGTAAAATCAAAGGGTTGCATTGCTTAAACAATGGCACACTTAAACCAAAAGAATAAAATGCTAATGATAGCTATACCACACAGAGCCTGGAATCATTAAATGTTTATGAGATGTTTTTCTACCAGAAGCTAGGAACGTTAACTTCTGGTTTTGCATATCTCTGCTTGAAGCAAATTTTTATGGTCCAGAAATAAGCACACGAAAGAAGGCTTTTATAAGAAAAAAAGAAACCCCACTCACATGGTTTACAGTGCTGGTAAAATGAATACTTATGGCAAGGCTCTGAAATAAAACTGTTTTCTTTGTGCTCAATAGGTGTTGTATGTCGAGGAGGGAAAAATGTACCTAAAAGAGCATAAGCCAAGTTATATATTTCAGTGCACTTGCAGCACCCAGTGAAGCCAATGGGAACCCATATAAGTGATTTAAAGGGGTTAATTTGATCTTTTTAAAAATTCAGTTTTTGTAGCATTCAAGAGTTCAAAGGTAACTGGCGTAACTAAGCACTTTTCTGTGTTGTGGGGAAAAAACGGTGAGGAATATTCTGAAAGCACAAACTGATTTTGACACTAATAAAATGTCTTTAGACATCAACAAGAAATTGTAAGTTTAGGAAAATATAAGATGAACAGGTAAATTACTCAGGGAAAAGATTCTGTATATGTTGATACAAGTGGTAACACTAACTATACAATGTCAAAAACAATGAGTTGTCCTGTGGCACTTTGAAGACTAACAAAATATAAGATCATGAGCTTTTGTTGGTAAAACCCGCTTCATCAGATTAGTATTCATCAGATGAAGTGGGTTTTACCCACAAAAGCTCATGATCTTTTTTTTTTTTGTTAGTCTCTAAAGTGTCACATGACTACTCTTTTTTTTAAGTTACAAACTAACATGGCTACCGCTCTAAGACTTTCTAAAATATCTAGTTAATAATCAAGTTTACTTAATCACTAGTTTTCTAAGCAAGGTGTCAGAGCAAAGACTACAACAAGTGTTTGGTTTCAGATAAATGCTTAATACATTCATTTGCCTATCCTTGTTAATTTTTATTTCAATCTCAATTCCTGGTGGTGGTATTCATTATAATAATGAATGTAATGGCCTTGGTTCAATGACTTTGACAAGACACATTCCTTTTTGACCTTCATTCACCTATTTAAAAATTAGGCAGAATTGAAACTTGTGCTATGAAAAGAATTAGTAAGGTGTCTTTTGAAAGGTGTCCCTTTGTATTCAAAGGAAAATATTTTGTTTCATAACCCCTGCAATGACTATTAATTGGCTATAATTCTTTAAAAGTACAAAGAAATAATTGTCATCTTACTGCTCCTTTGAATTCCAAAAAGGACCTTCAGAGGGACGTGTGTGTATATATTTTACTCCAGGTTTTTTGTGAGTTTTTTGTTCATGGCTTTTTTTTGTGGTTTTGTTTTGTTTTGTTGTGTTTTTGTTAGCAGTATCAGTTACTGATCTTCATAGATGAATTCTGAAAAGAGTGAGGTTATTACATCACAAAAACTGAGATTTGAACCTGAGCAATTGAGAGAGGAAGGTATTTTTTTTATTCACTATGTAAAACGTACTGCTTTTTTGTTTTCAGCGCCTGTATAACTCAAATCTTAAGAAACACTTGGGAGATAAGCTCTTTGTGATTCATTTCTAGAATCATAGAATACTAGAACAGGATGGAACCTCACTAGGGCATCAAGTCCAGTGCCCTGCCCTCATGGCAGGATCAAGCACCATCTACTCTTCTGAGAGCTAAAAGTCTCAGAGGGATAGTGATGTTTGTCTGTATTTGCAAAAACAATGAGGAGTCCTGTGGCACCTTAGAGACTAACAGATTTATTAGGGCCTAAGCTTTTGTGGGTAAAACCCACTTCAGATGAATTGAAGTGGAAGTTACAGAAGCAGGGGAATACATAAGGAAGAAGTTGCTTGTGTTAATGAAGCTAATCAAGTCAGGGTGGAAATGGATCATTCATAGCATTTGGTCTGGAGATGTGAATTTCCAGAGAGGGGAAATTGCCTTTAATGTGTTAATCACATTAACCACAAGAACTGTGAAACCTCCTGTTCAGATTGTTTTCTAGTTGCTACAACTCCGCCCCCCAACAAATTAGGGAAATCAAGACCTGATATGTCTCATGTAAAAGGAAAAAATCCTTCTTTATATATCCTAAAGAAGTACATGTTTATTTCTTTATAGTTCATATTTAAGCCCCTGTCCTTACCTTGCATTGAGTTTGAAGGATTAAACCACTTACATATGGCTAAGAAATACTCTTCAGCATACACAGACCCTCCTTTGCCTGTACAAAACTTGTCCTGCACTACATATATGCATGGAGATCACGCACCAAAATACTTCCTTGAAAACCTGACCCAGAATGTTAGGGCTGTGAAATCCTTTTTTGTGGAGGAGTAGATGTAGTTTGTACATGATAATCTTTTGGCAGTCTTACAGATAAGGAGTTTTTGATGTGCAATTTCAGAGAAGCTAATAGGTTTGGTTAGGCCCACCAACGTGGGAGGGAGTCAGTGGCATAGCGAGGGTGTTATGCTCCCAGGGGGGCAAAGGCAAAGCTGCTCCAAACTGTGTAGTGGGGGCGGAAGTGGCTCCCAAGCCAGGGGCGCTGGGCTCCCGGGCAGGCCTTGGGAAGTGCCCGCTCCCACCGCCTGGCCATTCCTCGGCGGTTTATTAAACAACAGAGTTCAAAATGGCCACCCTTAAAGGGGCAGGCGACCTTTTTTTTTTTTTTACTCAATAACTCCCCCCCCCCCCGACCTTTTTTTTCTCAACAAAAAATCCTTGGTGTTCCTCATAAAAAAAATTGTTTGGTGTTCCTCGGTCTTAAAAAGTTTAAGAAACACTGGTGTAGGCTATTTATAGGTTTAAAATCTTGATCTAGTGCAGTAAAATATTTAAATGTCTAAATGACGTGAATTGTGTCCACAATTATTTATGCCTACAAATGGCAGTTATTAAAAGAGAGGGCAGGCTTTAGAAAGCTGGCCCAAAGTGTTGGGGAGTAAAACAAACAAATAACAACCAAGCCCAAAACTACAGAACTGCAGGTTGAAGCAAAAGGCAGAATCAGCCCATACGATGTTGAGAGCACAAGTCTTAAGATACAAAATGACATTTTTAACTTTCTTAAGCTGCCGACATTTAACATGCAGAAAGAAAGTATAGAACTTTTACTGTGACATTCAGGGTATCAGCCAATTTCTTTTGATGTAGACAGTAACTCTAGGTCAGGGTTAATAGCTTATGATTTGTTATGTTGTATTAGGTCTTTCCCTTCCCTTGTTTTCTAGCAAGAAGTTGAAAAACCTTTTCTGGGTGTTTGAAATTTTTGGGCAGAATTGCCAGCTTCTTTGATGAAAATTGCTGAAGGAATTCACCGTACTAATAACACAAAGGCTAAGTGTTATGCAGTTGATAAGAGAGCTGGAAATACAGCAAAAGGAAAAAAGATATCTCTTTTAAAGAGACTATTAACTTTGACATTAGAAAAACAAAAAACAAATTAAAAAATACACACAAAATGAAGCCCTTCTCAAACAGAACTACCAGTACACTTATAGTGTTATTACAATTGTGATTGCGAAGTGAGTTTGGGGACTTTTAAACAATAGTGAATAATGTGCCCTTTCATTTTATAATATGCCTTTTCATGTTATTATTAAACATTTACACTATGGTGTGTATTCTGAAGGCCACAACCAGATGTGAGCTACATTATGCTAAGTACTTTGCAAATATGCAATAAATGACGTTTCCTTCCCCAGAAGTTTTAAAGTTATTAGCGTATTTTTTCAACAAGTCAATCCCTTGCAGTATGAGAGGCTGCATATTTAACTGTATGTTGTTGGTGTCTATTCACCTCCAAACCAATCTACTATATATTTGAGAGAGTTTGTCTGTCTGTCCATTCATCCATCTGTCTGTTTGTTCAAGAACTCCTTTTAAATGGTAAAAGCTAGGACCACAAAATTCAGTACATAGCTTCCTCTTATCATAACTTAAAGCAAGGTAAGGGCTTGGTTGTTCCAGGAAAATGATATATGCCTGGGATTGATTCTCATAAAATCATACAGAAGAGACACAAGATCACCAGGCAGGTGAAAGGAGTTAGCTGGGGGCAACCTCACCGCATCTGGGAATGCCCCAATTCCAAGCCTCCCACCCCCAGGTTCCCTTTGGGAGGGGGCTGAAGTTCTCCCTCCCCTCTCTCCCTATTCATACGGGAATGTTGCTGGTTGTTCCCCTTCAGGGAGGAGCGGGGAGGAGGGGTAGTGCACCGTTTGCTGCATTCCTTACTTTGGCTGGGGAACAGAGGGGGCAGATGAACCTGGACCTGCCCCAGCCAGGGGACATGCACCCCTACTCTGTTCTTGCTACAGCTGTGGCAGCCCTGGAGAGGTGCTGCTCAGCTGGCCCCAAGGTGCTGTGGTGAGAGTGGGCTGGGGTAGTCCTCTCTCCCTGGGACAACCAGCATACTGAACCCCTCATCCCCACCCTAAGGCAATAATTTAAATGAAGCATGTGCATTTTCATTTTATTTTCCCAAAAAACAAAAATTGAGTTAAGGAGCTGAACAATGATGGGTAAATCTTCTAGTACGGAATAAAAGAAAATGCTGGTACTGGGTAAAGCAGAATGTTAACGTCAATCAAAACTGGAGGGAAGAAAGAAGCCAGCCAGAGATTCTAGCCTGTAGGAGCACAAGCAGCCAAAGCAGAGACCTGTGATCTCTTTGAACAGTCAGAGAACTTTCTATAATTTTGATTGGTCTTTCTCTACCCTGGGCTTATTGGCTGTTTACTTCATCTCTTCCCATCCATCACAGTCCTTTCACCTCAGTTTCACTCCTCACATGTCCTTTTCCATCCTGTCCTCCTTCCGTCTTCCCTTCCATTTTCTTTCCACTTAGCTTATCCCCTCCTAACTAAATCCAAACCCAACCGTCAACACCCCAAATAAATGGCACTAATATATTGTTTGCTGTCATCGCATCGTTTGCTTGTGCTATCTCCTCCCCCGCCCTCTGTCTTATCCATTTATATAGTAAGCTCTTCAGGGCAGGAACTGCCTGCTGCTCAGTGATAGTGCAGTGCCTAGCACAATGGGTCCCCATTCTTGGCTGACCTTGAGGCACTATCATAATAAATGGGATTGAATTTGTCCCACCTTTTTTTTTCAGATCAAAGGTGGTATAAATGGCTGTGTCAGGGTGCATCTACCTGCACCTGTAGCTTGAAATAAGCTACACAGTTTGAGCTACACAAATTGTGTAGCTTATTTCAAGTTATTTCGAAATAGCTTATTTCATAATTTGTCACTGTCTACACAGCACTTATTTTGAAATAAATCGCGCTATTTTGAAACATCCCTTACTCCTTGTGGAATGAGGTTTACAGGGACGTCAGTATAGTGAGCCCGTTATATTTCAAAATAACGGGCACGCTCAAAAGACACAGAATAGCTATTTTGGGATACTTCTGGGAACCCTCGAGTAAGGGTTATTTCGAAGGAAGTGTTTTTTCTCGAAATAACCCTGCGGGGACTGCGTTTGTTTTCTTGAAAGACACTATTTCGGAAAAGCGGCGGTCCGTGATTATGCAAATGAAGCACGGGAAATTCAAATCCGCACTTCATTTGCAATTTTCGCTTGTCTGCATTTGCATTCCTCTCTCGGAAGAGGAATGCAATGTAGACATACCCTTAGTGAACAGTTCCCAGTAACAATTGTCATGCTTGTTGGGCTGGTGACACTCTTTTCCCTTCCTGACCTCTTGAGTATAGCCCTTTTGTTGCTGGGCCTCTCAAGCCTTTACTTCTCCTGTGGTAGAGTTATGCAGTTCTTCCAATTTTAGGCCAGTTCGTGGGCTATAGTACCTTTATGGATCAACTGTGGTTACCTAGCAGGCCTGACTGTGTTTGGCATGTGCAGTTCCCTTTGGGAGTTTGTGACTAGTGGTATACATAAAGTCCAGACAGGTTTCTCAAAACACAGTATTATTTGTTATAATTATGGGTGGGAGGGGAAAATACATTTAGAGAGAGAGGATTTTAAAGGAACAGTTTACAAGAAGTTCTCTTACCTAAAGCCCTTCCAACCAGTGATGCTGGCCTAGGCAGTCCTAGCTTCTTCAAATACCCCAGTGGATGCCTGTCTCACAGTCTGATTGCCCAACAGCTCCCCAGCCACATCCCCTGTCTGGAGAGGGAGTCCTTTTAACCTAGCTGGAGTCCCTTTTTCTTTTCATTTCCCAGACTTTTGGATGCCACCCCCACCTCCGCAATAGAACATTGGCTCTTAAACCATAAGGCCAGGTCTACATTCATAGGGAACGTTGAATCAAGTCAACATACCTTGTTTTGCATTTCCCCACCATCTCCACAGTGGTAGACTGATAGGAGCAAATGCTCCCATTGGCTTCCCTTCCTCCTTGCAGAAGCAGAAGTACCAGCAGCCGGAGGGGGTGCCCTCTGAGTTCGATTTAGTAAGTCTTAAGTAGACTCGCTAAATCAAACTCTGGAAAATCGATCATGGCAGCGTCAATCTTCCGTCTAGTTGAAGACATGGCCTAAGTGTTCGCTAATGATTGGCTCATTTTGAGTGACTGGTTCCTTCCTGCCTTTTTTCCTTACAGCCTATTATTAAACTTAACTAATATATCATAAATATTCTATAAGGTTTCAAGAAACTACGTCCCTAAATCTTCGCCTCTTGTGGCACCTGACTAGTTTATATGCAAGTAGCTGAAATCAGTTATTAACACTTGGTATTATATTTAGTTGGATCTCCCTCAATCTTGGAAACTTAATAGCCTTTTCCTGATCAGGAGCCCAGTAGATTAAGCCAAAAAAAGGCTTTTGAGTATTATTGAAAGAAGGAGCTGGTGTGCATCAAGATGATAAAGTTCCCTTTGTCTGCACTTGGAACCAGATTCATGTTAGAGAACACTCAAGTGGAGACCTGGCCTCTTCCATCATTTAAAGAGAATGAAGATTGAACTAGGTAATTCCTATATTCTTATGTTATCACCCATTTCACTGAGTAATGAGTATGAACTCAGTAATAACATCAAGAAATAATATCACAGTACTAACATCAAAAAAATACAAGCCCAAGTTTCTAACCATCTGTTAGCCAAGATAGGGTTCATTATGAGTGGATCACAGTTATTGTATTGCATGCAAATAATCTAAAGTTCAGCAGTATTTCTCTTATATTTTGATTTTACATGAATGGTGTCTGTGACCTACAGAACCAGGAGGTCCTGAGACAATTCAACATTTATTTTGGTAGGCTCTTTGACTCTGCTAAAGGAAGGGACAGGAAGCATTCAGAAAATGTAATCCATGATGATAGAAAATGAGTGTATGGTAGGCTAATACTCTCTTCTCATTCTTCTGAGTGCTTTTATGGGGAATTCTGTGCAGGAGCATAACCTTGTTGATCCCTGCCTTCAGCAAGGAGTCTTACCCATGGTGACTGGATGTCAGCTCCCTCACACCACCAGCTTGTCAGCCTATTAAGCACCTCCACTGGACTCTGCCAACCCTTACATCACTTGGCAGGCTAACAACAGGTGCAGCTCAATTCCCAAATCCCTTTGAATTGTTCTCTTGTACCACCCCAGCCCCTGACAATGGCTATACACATAAATGCCAAATGCTCCAGTTTACTAGTTTTACCTTAAATCACAGTTTTTGTAATCACACTACACTTGTAAACTACACTGCGCTTGTGAGCACAGCTCTTGTAAACCAAACCATGCTTATGAGCACTTCAGTAAACCACCTTTTGTTTTATTGTAAGAGAGAATAAGGATTTAAGAAGAAACAAGTGTGCTGAAAGCAAATAGTACCCTTTCCTATCTAATCAAGTAGGTTTCCTTGTCCAAAGCTTTTCCATTTCTCAATTTAAATGTTCACAATAGCACTCTATTCCTCAAGGAGTTGCCTCAATGAATGAATATACAGTGCTTCTCTCTCCCTTTTTTATACAGAAAACAAACTTGTGTTTCTGCTCACATGAGGTACAAACCCCTGGCTTTATGTAAAGTTTCTTTTAATTTTTTACCTTTAAGTGGATTGTATTATTTGTCCTGCCTTCTGTTGGTTTCCCATTCCAAGTCTTAGTATTATGTAAAGCTGAACAACTGAGCCTTGCATCATCTCACCCACCAAACAGGGCAGAGTGATATCTCCCCCTTGCCGGAATGGGCCAACACTAACCTGATTACCTCTTTGGGCATGTCTGTACTTACCAGAAGATCGACATTCTGGAGATCAATCTTCTGGCATTTGATTTAGTGGGTGTAGTATAGATCTGTAAATCAAATGCTGAGGGCAGCTCCTGCGTTTAGTGAGGAGTAAAGAAAGCCGACGGGAGAGTTTGCTCCTGTTGTCCTCCTGCAGTGTGGATACTGCTAATGCTTGACTTAAGGTAAGCTGACTCCTGCTATGTATTTTACATAGCTTAAATTGTGTACCTTAAACCAAGCTTCCAATGTAACAACATTAAAAGTATTACCAGTGCATAAATCTCACAGTAGTTGAGTCTTGTTATGAGCTTTCTGTAGATACCTTACATATTCTTATTCACAGATAACTATCCTGTAGGATGTGTTTCGTGTAGTGAATTTTTCAGGTCTGAGGTGAGAAATGTTGCAAAAACCAGGGGACCCTGTGTCACACCTGCATATTGCTTAAATGTAATAAAATCTGTTAAATGACCATGTAGAATTAGTTGGCTTTCAGCCACTCAAGTTATGCATTTATTATATAGGAATTATAAATAGGAAAGTGGTTGACTACTAATGCAGTTGAATAAAAATTAAGTCTACAAATTGAATCCATTTATCGCGATGTCATGGTTCATTAGGGAGATATCAGTGTAGGAAACCTTTTTTGGAAAACTCTTCCAAAGAAAACCTGGATTTCTGAATTGGCTTTCTTGTAACAAAAGTAAGATTATTCTGTGTAGTTTTTGAATTTTTTAAATTTATTTTTTAATTAAGTATGTCCCTTTCTTAGAGGGAAGATAGTGCTTTGATCAGAGACACACACAAAAAATCCTGGCTAGATTGACTGACAAGTATATCTGACCTATGGTTAGAAATGCGCATTGCTCTACCGCCTAGTATTTTTCTAACGCCTTTAAAAAGAAGAAATGGATGGCTTGCTCCATCCAGTCTGTTAATTTCTGAAGGCCTTCCCTGGTTCCATTGAGCCAATTGCTCCCCAGCCTGTCTGCCACCAGCATAGATATGGCTCATTACGTAAGTGCAGCATGGGTGTGTGGCAGGTACAGATATGATTTTAGATTTGAATAAAAGTAAAAAGGATTTCTTTGTAAGAGCTGTAGGATTTGCTTATGCTCCCAGTAATCTGTAGCCATCTGTAGTTCCTTCTCTTACACCTGATAGGGCAAAAAAGGTTAGATTTATTTCTTAAACCACATCTATACTACAGAATGAAGTCAATTTACATGAAATCGATGATCACAAACCTCTGTCATTATATTGCTTGTATATGTTCCGTCAACGCTTCTTGTGTCGGCAGGGTGCTCTAGCACCCATAGCAAGAGCGGTGCAAACTGGGTGGCTTTGTACAGATTACCACCTTCCGTCACGGAGAGTTTTGGAAATGAGTCACAGTGCATCATGGAGATGGGCAAAGGTGCATCTCTTGCATGTGCGTGTGGCTGCAAAACAGGTCAATATGCTGCTTGCCTGTATGCTGTAAAAGCCTTTGCTGATTGGCAAGGCACAGTTTCTTACAACAGCGGAAGAAACAAAGAAGCTCTGCCAAGGAAACTTCGGCAGAAGATTGTGCAATATCTTCAGGAACATTTCCTAGAGATCTGTCTGAAGGATTTCAGGAGATCCCAGTGTGTATTAACAAACTTTTCTGCAGGACCTCCACTGCATAGCTGCATGGGAGGATAAGAAACAGATGCAAACAGTGTCTAGTGTTGTTAATATCTATCCCTTTGCCCATGTGTACCACATAACAAAATGAAGGACATCTCTACCTCAGGTTCACTGCAATAGCAAAGCAAAATGAGTACCTACCAGAGCTCTCCTCTCCAAAACCAGAGTACTGACACTGGCTAGACTCCTCCAGAGTCAATAAGAGGTCCTGGCTCACCATGCCATCAAATGACCTGTTCCCTATATCAACCTTCCTGCAATTTGAGATCCTTATCTGCCACTTGGTGCTCAGAGTTGACACTTCTGGCTGCTGCTTCCAGTTTCCCCAAAGTAGCCATGGGGCTGTTGGCAGTGAAGCTGGGGTCATCTAGAGCTGCCGGGAGCCTGATCTGCCTGTAGGGGGTGGGGGCAGAGCATTAAACTTTGTTATCCAGCAATTCAATTAACCAGCAACTCCCATGCCCCAGGAGTGCTGGAGAACAAAGCTTTCACTGTACAATGGTTATATTCCAGTTGATTTATTTTGTAATTATATGACACAAATGAGACCATAAGCAAGGGTTCAGCAATAGTATGCCGTGACACTTTTGTATTTGTATTTCTTACTTTGTAAGCAAGTAGCTTTTAAGTGAGGAAACTTGGGGTATGCGAGACAAATCAGACTCTGGAAAGGGGTACAATAATCTGGAAAGGTTGAGAGATCCTGTGTTAGAATATAGCTTCAGCTCAGAGACTCCCACCAGCTGCAGCTATGGCAGAGTGATACATTGAAATCCAAATAATATTATGCAGTATGTATTCATCTTAATTCTCTTTAATTCTAGACAGACAGTTTTGTTCACAAACTGTCTACTGGCTGATCAGAGTTCTGCTCACTTGTATTTATTGTTGCGCATAATAATTAAACAGATCTATTCTAAAGTTAGAAAAAAAATTAAAAAATTGTTTTTAAAATGTCAGTTTAAAACAAAATGATTGTTCAAGCAGTAATAAAAACAAACCATAATTAATTTTTTCTGCATCTCTAGATTGGATCTGTTACAAAACTCAAATAGTTTTTATTCTCTTTTATTCTAATAGCTTTTCTCCTTTCTTCTGAAATTCACTAATCAGGTATGACTTAAAAGTAATTAACTTTTTTTCCTAATTTAACCATGACTAAAAACAAAGGTAAATTCTTTAGGAATCTAATCCTTAAATAATTAAGTCAAGTAATTGATTTCTTTCTTTCGGTTTCTTACTGTTTCAGATGTTAGCAGGTCATTTTCAGTGTTTAACTCTTTGAGCTGTAAGTTGCTTCAGACCTACTTCCTTATCTTTTTTACACTGCATTTAGGAAATAGTTTATTATATAAACATTAATCAGCTGTGTTCATATGGTATAACAATCCCTTCCCTCATCTTCCCCATACTTTGTGCAATAAACTCCAAGGCCTCTAGAATGCTGAACAATTATTTTCAATCCCTACAGAGCCAATATAAAACTAATTGTTCAAATATAAATAAATATACAATGAAGTGATGAAGTGAATTTAGTGATTAAGCCATATATATACTTTCTATAGCTCATTTACACACTTTTGCTAAAATTTTCAGAATTGATTAGTGATTTTGGTGCCTCAAGTTTTGCGTACTCAAATTGAAACATCATATAGTAACCTTAGTATTCAAAAGGTGCTAAGTATCTGCACTTTGAAAATCAGGCTGTTCTAAGGTATATCATGAGGCAGGCCCGGCCTTAGGGCAAGTCGAGTAAGGCAGTTGCCTTGGGCCCCACACCTTCAGGGCCATGTAGTGTAGCCAACCACAACCTGCTGCCTTAGGTCGCACAAACTCTTTGGCCGGGCCTGTCATGAGGTCCCCAAAATTATAATTACTACTTCAAAAATAATCTGAGCCCTTTTGATTGGTTTAAAATAATTTATCCATCCTCTTGAGAATAATATATAAACTCTTTGGAACTTAACAAATTAAAGCCAACATTAGATGCAAATTCTTCAACTCTGCATGGATACTGCTAGTCTACTTACAATTTGTATTTGTCTGGGATTTCAGGGAATAGAATCTTCATTTTGATTCAAAATGTTATGCTTATATTCTTTTAGTATAAGTGTGCTTCTCTGTTCATGTGCTAAAAGAATGAGTTAAGGAGCACTCCTCTTTTCCAACAGGAAAGCCTCCTCTATAACCAGACAAAATTTAGAACAAAGAGATAGAAAATTCAGAGGTGTATCCTGCTTGTTACCCTATTAAATAAATGATCCTTGATTATATGCTATTTAATGCTGGACACATCCTTATAGTTTTAACTTGAAGTACTATCAACTTCTGGGGATGTGGAGCTTATTGCATGGCTTTTGAAAGTTTGAAAAACCTCAGCCATCCTATTTTACTTAAGATTTCTCTTTATTGTTACCTCTCTCCTGGGAAGGAACTGTTTGTTTATCTTTAGGCTTGGACAGCTCTTGTCAAAATTATCTTTCTTACTTTGGAAACACAGGCTGTGAATAATCTGGCCTGTCTCTATCTATCAGTCTCTGTTCTTTTGCTTTGGGTGGTATGTTTAGAGCCCTGGTCTCCTATCAAAAGACTTATTTGCTGTAGCACACCAGAGACCTGGAATCCAATTTATTTCCTACTGCTGTTTGGAACTGACTTAAGTGTCTCTTTACTGACCATATATAAGTATGGTATCATATGAAAGACCTAGATTAAGCAACATTACTTGTTACAATATCTCAACACATACATATTGTGAAATGTGATTACGTTGATCATTTAGTTTGTATTTTCTGGGTAATGGGGTGGGGGGGGGTGTTTGTTTTTGTGCCTCATGTTGCTGTGCAATTTGTACAGCATTATTTAATTCTGGTTGCCTTTATTGGGTCACACATTTTGAGAGTGCAGCTACTGTTTGGTGTATAAAAGGGCACATGAGATGGGAAGTCAGTGTTAAGGCTTAGATGGGCTGTCAGTCATTACATTCGAGTTTTTAAATACCACTTTTTCCAGGTGTAGGAGGTCAGCACCTTTTCTAGTAGGCAATAAGCAATTAAATGTCATCAAGGCTTTTTTATTTTTTTATTTTGGCGGGGGGAAGAGGGGTCCTTGATGCAAACCAATACAGTTTTTTACCTTTTGGTGGTACTCTAAATGTGTTCAGTTTAATGCTGTACAGATAATCTCTCTGAAATATGGCTATGATGATAAATGGGATGCCAAGAAAATGCAAATCTTGCTTTCAGCCCTTCATAGTTCTTTGACACTGTTAGTTTGACTATAACACAGCACTGTCAAATAGTTGAGGTCCAAATGTGGCCTATTTAAAATTATTTTAATGTAATGGGAGATTTTCCTCTGGATTCTAAGGACCAAATTCAGCCTTGATATTAATAAATACAATTCCTGTCAAACTGAACAGGAGTTATACCAATGTATGCTCTACAAATATTTTAATAGAGTTTCAACCATCATTTTATTGCCAAAAGGAATGTTTTGTGCACTGTAAAGTCCAGTTGACTCCTCTGCTACGAGAGAAAAGGTTTAGGAGTAGAGAAGAAACTGCTTCTGCAGGACACTCTAGTCTTTAACTAATGTAAGCAACGGGGGCTGTCTGTGTGTCCTTAGTACTAGCAGGGTTGGGAGAACCAGTAATGCCCAGCAGAAGCATTGAGCTGTAGTTCATCTTCAGAGTCAGCTGAGAGGGAAGACACCTTTACTATTCTCCAGGTTGTTCAAGCAAGGTGTGTCAATGAGAGCATCAAATTACTTCTTTCTAGAACCAGAAGTAAGACCAAAAAAGTATACATGTAGCATTATGAGGTTCGCACACAAGCTCATGTCTTGAATGTCCATCTTCACCTATGTCCAACCCCTCTTTTACACTGTTTGGTTGAAAGTAAGGGTCATATTGAAAGGGGCCTGAGACATACAACTGCTCAATGCAAAGAACTGTATCACTCTATCTTACTTGCTTACATACAACTTAGATCTGAACTAGACAATAACAACATTGTCGTGCCCTGTTTAACAACTTGTTGGAGCAAGGTCTTGTGCTCAAGCAGTAGAGGTTAATGAGAGGGCTCTAGAGTCCATGATAAATAACAGACGCGGAGAAGTAGTAGCCGAGATAAGTGGCGCATCCTACTTTCAGATGTTGCTTGTTTTTTTGGAGACATTAGAATAACTCATGTGAAGGAAAAAACCAACAAATGATCTGGTAGCACTTTATAGACTAACAAAACATGTAGATGGTATCGTGAGCTTACTTGGGCACAGCCCACTTCTTCAGATGACTGAAGTTCATCTGAAAAAGTGGGCAGTGCCCACGAAAGCTCACGATACCATCTACATGTTTTGTTAGTCTATAAAGTGCTACCAGACCATTTGTTGTTTTTTTCTGTAACAGACTGTAGGGGTTAATTGCGGAAGAATTTTGTACGTGCAAGTTTAGGGGTGGTGAGGCCTGCATTCTTCCCCCTTCCCCTTTTCCCCATATCTGATGAGCCAGAAGCATGTCTTTGGGAACATATGCCATTTAAGATAAGCATTGTTGCCAGTATAGCAAGAACAAGTATAAGATAAGGGTAAAGGGCAAAAACGCATAAACAATTCTGTTTACCCTAATGCACTGATCACATAAACAAGGCCAAAAAACAAGTAGAACCAGATCAGAACCAGATGGATAACTAACAGCTAAGCCCTACATCAGCACGTAATGAATAACCCCTGGAAATTTCCAAATTGCTAAACAAGGCAAGAGAACTGTATTTAAGGCTGCACCAAAGCACAGCAATTTGGACCTCACCGATGGGCTTTGGGTACCGGCGCCTCGGAAGCTGAGATAACCTCCCACTTTGTCCGCAGCCAACTCAGGATCCCCGGCTAGCAGGAAGGGACATAAGATATGCCGCTTCTTTGTTATGTTGCCCTTCTAGTTAAGGGGTGCCGCTGTTAGCTGTCAGGAAATAAACTACTTGTGTTTGATAGATACCTGTGTATCGTCCTTTGTACTTTGAGAACCCAGTGTCGGACCTGAGACTTACTCTTGCCGGCAACACAGACTAACTTGGCTACCCCCTGAAGCTTCTGATCATGTGAAGGAGTTCCTGATCTTGGGAAGGCATAAGACTGTACCTTGAATCAAAATATAAATACAAGACGACTGGATTAAATATGTGAAATTGTGAAGCCAGTACCATCAGCATGCTATTGAAGTACTTGAGTTTGCATCTCTTCGTGTTATTTTCATACGTCCCATTTTTGGTGATTGTCCTAAGAATCTTGAACTCCACAACAGGGCTGTGAAGAAGGAAGCTAATGAATTAGTGCAAACGCAATGGATGGACTCCAGATTTCCAGAATTAAATCAATAGGTTATACTAAAAATGTTGAATAAAAGTATATAGCGATATGACATCAGGAAGTATAATCTCCTATTAAAATGTTTTGTTCCTCTCTGTTATTGGTATTAGGAACCATTGGCTACCAAGCTACTCTTTCTCATATGTTTATCAGAGAAAAAGGTTAGGGCAGCATCATTTGGCTAATGTTTGTTTACAAGCTACTTTTGAGACATTAATTATTTAAATGTTGATTTAAAAAAAATCAGCTATTGAATACTGTTTACCATGTGCAGACAAAACCTGACACAGTTCCTTAAAAGAGTAGAACATATTTGCTAGCTTGATTTTTGAAACCATGGTAGCATTCCCCCCCCTAGAACGTGATAGAGCATCAGCTCTTACAAAGAAAGGGCTAAAACCATCTACTCACTTTGAAGCTCAACTGATCTGGACTTGTCAAAGGCATCTGACAGCAATAGGTAGTGGGTTGATAGTACAGTGAAGAGGCAATTTAGCCTCTTAGCTCCCACAGCAAGTTATTTATGTCACAGATATGTAAAATATCCTTGTTGTGTGAATTAACTCATGCAGATCTCTGGTACCATAGGAAAAGGACAGAATGAATTTAGATGAAAGACACTATCTGGACTCATCCACACAGAACTGCACAATAAAGGTCTTACTGACTATTAAATATGTCATAAAATAAAAGATTGAGAGGAAAAGTATGTTGTAATACTCATCACTTTGGGATTCAGAATATTAGGGCCTTGAGCATGGTTTTTTATATATATATTTTAAGCATGAAGTCACTAAAAATGTTAATACTTTATTAAGCCCATAATGATACATCTGCTGAGTACAGGGCAACCAGTGCACAGGCTCAGGCATAAAAATGTAACGATGGGACAGTAAAAAGCTAGGTGGAAATTTGAGGAGGGCCACAATATTTTTGGTTATTGCATTCTCCAGATGCATCTGCTCTCTGTACCTTTCTGGTCATCTGAAGAGAGTTGTGGAGGTGTATGTGTAGCAGGCGGATAAAGGTTTATGAAATGAGTGCTCGGAGGAGGCATTCTTGTAGCAGATTGACAGTTAACCTATGAGGCATCTGTGAGTGCTGAAGGTGCCCTTGCTTGCCACAACTGAACTTCCCAGGCTCCCTCTGATAGTAACTATTTCGTGATCCCATCTAGCAGACTGCTCATTTCATACTGGGTCGTAATTTCACTTTATTTGTGTGTATATTTGTAATATCTTCACTACTGGCAGTTTAACTGATGGAAGGATATTTTCACCCTAAGATTGCATCATTTTTTTCCTCTTTCCATTGCTGACCATCACCAATCATCATATGGGCTTGACAGCAGAGGACAAAATTACTGTTCCAAAGGTAGAAAGGTACTTTTGCCCACTATTCCTGTGTTTGTAAAGGACTCACCTAACGTGCTTGGTGAAGTGTTGTCTGAAATGTTGCCTGGCACTGTGATCTCAGGAGAATCAAGGACTACTCCTATAATCCTGGCCTACTTATCTATTCATCACATATTAATTACATATGAAATGGGAGTCAACCACAATAATACAATTAAATGATAAAATGAACTGCCTACATTGTACTTGAAAAGTAATACATTTATTGCGCCTCCAAACACTGTCTGACCTTTGAACCTAGGCCTGCAAATTCTTCCTATCAAATGTAAATAGTTCTATTGCATTGAAATTAATTGGACTACACATGCCAGTTGCTTGAATTATCTACAGGATAGGGCTTTACACTTTAAGTGTTACCCTTGAAGAGGCACATCGAATAAAGGAGCTACTCTACAGCGAATTAAATCTTGGGTACTAGAGCAAGTGAATTATAATGATTATTAGACCCAATTAATGAACACATGTGCTTCAAACAGTTTATGACAAGGCTATGGGATGAAATCCCTCTAGTGGTGAATGCCAGTAAAATAGAGATTTACTATCCCCCCAAGGTTAAACATTTAAGTGATCAACGCTATATATAGAAAATTATCTGCAAAGAGCAAATAATTGACTCGCCTAAGATTACAGCACCATGTAATAATAGTGTTAACACTTTTCACCAAGTACTTTAAATTAATCTCTTCCCAATACAGTGTAGGCCCTGAATTACTGCCTTACAAATGTATTACTCCTAAATACTTGTCACTCATCTACTGGTATAATCCTATTCAATTTATGTATTAATCAAACATTGATTACATATAACTAGGGCTGTCAGTTAATTGCTGTTTAACATGTGCAATTAGCACGCAGAACAATTAACGTGTTAATCAGACTCTCTGGGCGGGAGGGTAGCATCAGTTGCTCCAGAGAACCTACATCCGGTCAGATACAGTAACACAAGCCCCCAACTGATGGTAGGCAGAAAGAAAAGAGAGTAAAAAAAGGTATGGTTCTCATCCTGACTTCAGTGGAAAACAGATCGTGACACACTCTCCCTCCCTCCTCCCAGGTGACCTTGTTTCTTAAAGAAAAAAACCACATGGGGGCTCGCTCGCTCTGTGCAGGGCTCGCTCAAGCCATTCTCCCTATGCCTCATGGGGATAAGGGCTGGGGCTGACCCTTACCCCGCCTGCATCTTTGGCTGAACCTCATGCTGCCAGCAGCTGGGGTTGAGGCTGAACCCCCCACCTCCGCACTGTCCATAGTGGGCTCTTCACCCAGCCCTGTGCCACCCGTGATTGGGGTTGGGGCTGACCCTTCCCCTGAGTCCTGTGCCGTCTGCAGTTGGGGGTCGAGCCCCAACCCCCAACTCAGCACTGCCCACTGCATGCTCCCCCCCCCCAACTCAGCACTGCCCACTGCATGCTGCCCCCCACACACACACACACCTGCTGCAGCTGAGGCTGGGGTGGGCCACTCCCCCC
This sequence comes from Rafetus swinhoei, assembly GCA_019425775.1. Classification (NCBI taxonomy): domain Eukaryota; kingdom Metazoa; phylum Chordata; order Testudines; family Trionychidae; genus Rafetus; species Rafetus swinhoei. Next base: position 164,779,176 of record CM033424.1, read on the forward strand.
GAACCTTGTGCCACATGCAGCTAGGGCTGACCCTGAGCCTCTTCCTTCCCCCAGCTAAGCCAGCTGGTGCTGGGCACTCTCTCCCCTAAGCCTTATGCCACCCACAGGTGAGGGCTGAAACCCCCCCAAACTATGCACTGCCCAGCATGGGCTCTCCCTCCCCACCACCGCCATGTCACTTGGGACTGGGGCTAACCCACATTCCAGAGCCCCTTGCTACTACAGCTGGAGCTCATCACCCGCCCCCAGTCTTGAACTGCCCACTGCTGGCTAGGACTGACTCCTTCATGCCACCTGCAGTTGGGGCTGATACCCATGCCCCAAACTCTCTGCTTCCCCCAGCCGAGGCTGATCCCTTTCCTTTACCCCCAACCCACACACACACACACACACACACACTCACACCCCCTCTCCGCGCTGCGCAGGGGTCAGCTCAAAAGAGATTGCGCTTACAGTTCTTCAATTAGGGGAATTTATGTTTCTTTTTTACAGTTCAAAAGTTTGTAATAAAAAATAAATATAAAGGGTGCACTGAACACTTTTTTTGCATTCTATGTAGTAATTGAAATCAATATATTTAAAGATGTAGAAAACATCCAAAACATTTAAATAAATGGTATTCTGTTATTGTTTAACAGTGTGATTGATCTTGATTAATTGTTTTAATTGCTTGACAGCCCTACATTTAACAAGTGAGTTAACTGCAACAGTAACACAATTAAATAATAAAATGAACTAACTGGCTACAATTATAACTTATAATGCAAAGAAGACCTTGTAATTGTTTACTTATAATTGTGTTCATGGTCATTGTATTTGTTCTGCATGATACTCTTTATTTGTTATTGACATTTGATTTGGATATTTTTGACTAAAGTTATACATGCTCAATATCTTCAATGTATTAGGCAGATATAGCTGTTCTCAGTGTTCAGATGATTATTTTCATTAGTTCCCATTTGCCTTAGGAGAGCTGACAGAGGAAAAATTGATTCTTGGATTTTTCTTTACCAACAAGTATTTTTGTTAGTGCTTTCTTATTAAAATGGCACCCAAAATGAGTCTCACATCCAAATCAAAGATAAAAGTTATGGATCTTTTGGTTGAAACACAGTAAAAAAAAGCCTTCTGACATTTTCTTCATATTGCTGAACTTAGAAGTTGATCTCATTCCCAGCATCAGACACAAAGTGGGGAAAAAATACATTGATCAGTCCTGAGGATTGATTCAATGTTTTTTCTCAAGACTGCTTTAATAAGATAAAAATCACTGTAGCTATATTATTTGCCATTATTATCAACAGTAACATTAAAACATGATACTATTTGATTTATAAGTTAAAATGTTAAAGCATTTCTACTGTCTACTTTAGAGGTAAAACAAAAACTTAAAAGCAAGTAATTTAATCAATCATTGGGTTTATTTTTATTTTTAAACTTTGTCCGTTTGGTTGCTACATCAGTTTCACCTTTTTGGGGGGCACCAGCGTGTATTGTTTATTTAATCTTGAAGTTTAAAAATAAGAACTAATTAATGTTTCTGTGTGCTATTTACCAATAATTATAACTTTGATTATGTGAATTCCCTTAAATGCATAGCCCTGTGTTGCTTCAATGGAAGATTTCTATATGGGAACTTGAAAATATCATTGGGCACCTTATTTTCCCTATGAGCATCTCACAGTGCTTTGACTGTCTAACTCTTGCTGTACAAATGTGGAGTTTTAAAATCTTTCTGCAAAAGAAATTAACCTGTTTGCTTACTTTTTAAAGATATTTTTTCTGAAAATAAACTCCCTAAAATGTATGAATTTTAAACTAAGTTGATGTAACTCTTGTACCATATTGCTAAGACCCTTCATTTCTGTCTTTACTTCATTTAAAATTTCCTAAGAATGTGTTATGTTTACTACAAAAAAAAAAAAGATGGAAATCAGTACACAAATTAACTTCATTTATTAGCAAGTGACCTGGTGATCAGCCAGGTGTGAAAGGCATTCACGGAATGCAAGTGCTTTCCCCTCACTTCCTTATAGTCCAGGGAATGGGATGAAAAGCATCCAGGAGCGCACGGCTGGTGCCCTATCCTCCTGAAACTCCTCCCTTGATTATCAGGGTAAATATTAGGTTTAATACTGACGGACAGGAGACTCAGGTTACCAAGTTGCCATCTCTCTTTCTGGAGCACGGAACTAGGTTTGGACACTGGGGCATCTCTCGGGTTTCAAAGGGACCCCCTGAACCTGGCTTCCCATTCCAGAAGGAGAGAAGTGAAGTGTGTCTGGAAAGTTCCAGCACTTACAAAAGTTTGGTAAAAACCGAAAGCAAAGAGCTTTTAAACATTGCTAACTCCACGCATTCAAAAATCATGAATCAGACCCCTAATGTCATGAGTGGCTTAAATCGTGAGTGGGGTTTTTTTTTTTTACAATAATACATTTGTATTTAGCACGTTAATTCTTTTTATTTGCCCTTGGTTTTTGAGTGTTCAGTGTTTTTCTTTTCAAACTTTTCTCTGCAGTCATGAAGGCTAGAAACTTTTCTTTTTCCTAAGTGAAAGATGAGATACTTCTGTTCTCACTTACCTGTGTGAGCTAGGGCTTTAAACTGAAATATTGCAGAACTCATGATAAAATCCTGAGAATTGGCAACACTTAATTAGCTGAGGCAATGTCTAGACTGCAGGCTTCTTTCAGAAGAAGCTTTTTTCGGAAGAGATCTTCTGAAAAAACTTCTTCTGAAAGACAGCATCCAGACTGATTGGACACTCTCTTGCATAAAAGGCCACCCAGAACCACTTCAGCCAGGACTTTAGGTCACCAGTTGCTTCCAGGTGCTGGAGCCTTGCAGAGACACGTGCTTAAAGGAACCCCCTGGACAGCCGCTTCTCGGCTTCTGCTGCGTGCTTGCCTGCCTCTTCGAAGTAAAACAAAAGGGAAAAAATATGTAGCACTTTAAAAACTAACAAGATAGTTTATTAGGTGATCTTGTTAGTCTTTAAAGTGCTACATATTTTTTCCTTTTGTTTTACCAAGATCAGACTAACACTGTTACCTCTCTAATACTACCTCTTCGAGGGACAGCAAAGCTCTCATAGTGTCTGTTGTGATTGCCTTTTTTGGATGCCACAGCTTTTCTCTTGGTGCCATGGAGCTGGAGCTGCCCCTGGGCATGCAATGGCCCCACACAGTTATGCTGCAGTTTTTGCAGCACTTTGTGCCAGATGCCCTCCTGATCCTGCATGAGCTCGACCCTGAGATCACTCTTGGGACCCTCTCCCTGGTTGCAGGAGCTACACTCTGGGAACCGCACCCCACAGTGGAGAGGTGCTTCTGGAGGGTGGCCACCAGTTCGGACTGGTGGGACTGGCTGGTCATGGAGCGGTGGGATGACCAGCAGTCAGAAGCGGCCCTAGACGAGCTGCCAGTAACTGGCGCCCTAGGTGAAACGCATGATCAGCGTGTGATCGGCGCCCCTGCCTCCAAAGCCCTCAACGGCCGTTTATCTTGGCGCCCTAGGCGACCGCCTAGGTCGCCTGTATTGACGGGCCGCCACTGCCAGCAGTGGCTCCAAAACTTCCACATGTGGAAGGCCACCTTTTTGGAGCTGTGTGCCCAGCTCGCCCCCGCTCTCCAGAGACACAGCACCCACCTGCAGCCCGCCGTCCCCCTTGAGAAGCAGGTCGCAATCAGCATAAGGTCTTCCTGGACTCTGGCACACCTTTGGCTCACCCCTCAGTCCCAACTGGTCCGACTGTAGAGAACACAAAGAGGGAGAGGCAGTCAGTCATCCATGCAGACACTGTCTCTGAGGCTGTGCCCTCCTCTGTGAGCAGTGACCAACAGTCCTTGGGCTCAGGGGCTGCCTGTTGAGTCCATGTGGCGCACACTAACACTGCACGTGGTTCCATGTGCACAGACTGCAGCACGATGTCCATGTAGTAGTCAATTGCGGAAGAACTTTGTACGTGTTATTTTAGGGGTGGTGAGGGCTGCATTCCTTCCCCCCTTTCCCTTTTCCCTATATCTGATGAGCCAGAAGCAAGTCTTTGGGAACAAACGCCACTTAAGATAAGCATTGTTGCCAGTATCGCAAGAACAAGTAAAGATAAGGGTAAAGGGCAAGAACGCATAAACGATTCTGTTTACCCTAACGTACTGATCACGTAAACAGGGCCAAAGAACAAGAAGATCCAGATCAGAACCAGATCGATAACTAACAGCTAAGCCCTACATCAGCATGTAATGAGTAAGCCCTGGAAATTTCCAAACTGCCAAACAAGGCAGGAAAACTGTATTTAAGGCTGCCTCAGAGCCTAGCAAGTTGAACCTCACCAATGGGCTTTGGATACCGGTGCCTCGGAAGCTGAGACAACCTCCCACTTCGTCCGCAGCCAACCCGGGGTTCCAGGCTTGCAGGAAGGGACGTAAGATATGCCGCTTCTTTGTTATGTTGTTCTTCCATTTATGGGGCACAGCTGTTAACTGTCAGGAAATAAACTACTTGTGTTTGACAGATACCTGTGTGGCGTATTTTGTACCTTGAGAGCCCAGTGTTGGACCTGAGACTTACTCTGGCCGGCTACAGTCCAGCCCAAGCAATCCCTGCGACGCTCGCACCTCACCCCGTCTGCGCCCACCTCCCCCCACCCTGTGTGTGTGACAAATTGAGAGCACTCACCTGAAGATCCTTCCCTGGCGTCAGACGAGGCCTGGGAGACGTCCTGGTTGACAGGCACCAGCTCCAGGGACAGGGTAATGGTGTCCGTCTCCTCCTCCTCCTCCACGGTGACCTCTGGCCGGGTGACGACAGGGGTTTGGAGGACAGAGTCCACCACGACAAGTGAGGAAATGGATTCCCCACCCCACAGGATCTGGTGGAGCTCCTGGTAATAGGGACAGGTGTGGGGTCCTGCCCCTGAGTGTGAGCTGTGCTCTCTGGCCCTGAAGTATCCCTGTTCCAAGGTCTGGGGTGGGTGTCCACGCTCTGCCAGGGACTCGGCCTTGTGCTCAAATATATCGGAGTTTCTCCACTTGGAGCGGAGATCCTGCAATATCTCCTCCTTGCCCCACAGTTCAAGGAGGGACAGGATCTCCACTCCAGACCAGGAGGGTGCCTGCTGCTTGGTCCCCGGGGTGGGTCCTGGGACCCCTGTGGCTGCTCCCTTGAGGGCCAGAGGGGTTTTGGGGGGCTTGAGTCTGGGCCATGGGTGGCAAGGCCTGTGGCAGGGACAACCGCGTGGTCAGGGTATTGCTCTCAGGTCAGCTTCCTGCCACAAGGTTTGTCCAGTGTGCCTGCAGCTTTAAGAGCTGGCATGAGACAGAAACTATAGAGTTGTGATTAGTATGGACGGAGTGTCCACCAGGGCATCTGTGCTATTTCCTGGAGGCCTCTTCTTCCAAAAGAAAACCTTCCTCCCTGTCCACACACGCCTTTTTCCAAAAGAGCTCTTTCAGAAATAGGCTCCTTACTTGTAGAAAGAGGATTATCAATGCTGGAAAAACTCCTCTGTTCTTTCGATTTACTTTTGAAAGCACACGATTGCAGTGTGGACCTAATTCCGGTTTTGTCAGAAAAATGGCCATTTTTCCGACAAAGCTCTGTTGTGTAGACATACCCTGAGGTATTTCTGTTTTAAAGATCTCATGATCTTTAGACAAGTAACATACTTTTAGAGGCATCTGTTCCATAAGTGTGTACCTTACTTGAAGCATGAGAGTGGCCCCATTGTTGAATCGGGGCCAGAAAGTCAAAAAAGAGAATGATCTTTGAGTTTGAGAAGCCAGGAAATAATCAAGGTCCGTCTCATGCCAGCCATCTTTATTTCACTGTTTTTTCATATTTCTTTACTAATAGGTATCAGAATGGAGATATGGTACATATGAGAAGGTCTCCCATAACACAGTGCTGTCTACACCTTCAGTTAAGTTGGTATATCTGTGTTGCTTATGGCTATTATACCAACTGAAGTCTGTAGCGTAGTCCAAGGCCCAGAGCAAATTCCCAGGAAGGGAACGTTCACAAGATATGAAAAACAGTAGAATTTGTCAAACACCTCAGATAATTCATCTTGGCAGTAAGGTATCTTTCCTTCATTTTAGTCTTCTAACATGTCATTTCACAGTGACAGAGGCTGCTGTGGGAGAGGAAATGAGAAATACAAGGCTTAAGCTTACAGCATTTTCTTTCAGTAAAAGGTTATTTATTTGCTTTTTAGGATGTAACTTGGGTTAAACAACTAGTTTTCTTTTGCTTGGAACAGGATCTTATTCTTTGTAATACTCAGTGAAACAGGATCTTATTCTTTGTAATACTCAGTGAGGTATGCATTTTGGATTTCTTGGTTTCTTACCTTAAAAAAAAACATTATGGTAAATCAGTTAATAAACCGTAAAAAAAAAAAAAAATCTAGAATTTTCATTGCTGTGAGGGGGAATTATGTCTGTGACTCCGATTAGCACGTAGTGGAGTCAAGTGCTTCCATGCATCTGAGAAAATAAAAGGCAACAAGCATACACTTCTGAAGCATCTTATCTCTTTTGTTATGTAGAACAAATTAATTATGTAGAAAGAATGTGATATTTTTTCCGCAAATATTGGCACAATTTCCTTCTTTGCATCCATGATGTTTCCTCCTAGCTCTGTCTTAAACATCTGAGCACAGAAAATGATTGCCCATTGCTGTGAAATTTTGCTTCTTTTCCTTTTCCTCTGAACTTTGCACTGTCCACTCTTTAGTTCATTAGAACTATTCATGTGCTTAAAGTTAGTAATGTGCTTTATTAGGCACCTAGCACAACTAACAGAAGGGTATTTATTAATGCAAAATATAATTCTAAATAAGTCATCGCTAAAAGTAGCTCTTTCAGACAATGACATTAACAGCAAGGAATTGAGTTAACACGAGAGATATAAGAAACTTAGTTTCAACTATATGTGTCAGACTGTTGAGTTTCATTTGAAATGAGTATTAATTTTCCACTCCACATAGCTTTTTTTTTTGTCATTGTATTTATGATAATTGCATCCCCTGGGTGGTGCTTAAAAACATAACAATGAAGATGTCATTTTCTTAAATTTCATAGGTTTTTCTCTAGAAATCTTTTAAACATTGTAGAACCCCATTGGCTTTGTTTAAAACTTTTTGCGTATGGGAAAGTATATGAAACTTACAAATGTGGCCAAAATGTTGGCTCTGTGATGAGCTGCCAAACTAGGTAAGTTTTCCCTAATTTTGTTTCTAAAGCATTAACACTGTTCACATGAAAATTCAACAGTTTTATCAGACTATTAATAACTAGATCAGGATTCCTCCAGAATGGAAAAAAACAACCTAGATTTTGATGCGAGCGCTAGGGCAGAAGAATACTGAACAGCATTGGATTCAGATTAGGGGTGAGACCAATCAAAAGCCCAGATCCAAATGCCCATTCAGATCTGGATCCTTGACTGGTCCCTCAGTGTAGGAGAGGTTAAACTGAAATCTCAGCTCCAAATACTTCTGAATTTTAGGATAATTTGGGTCATTCCAATCTCTAATTCAGATTATTTTAAAACATAACTGGCTTCCCTGTCCGTGGTTGCTACTGACTAAAGAAGACTTCTTTCTGTATTGCAGGGGAAGCACCAACTGCATGTAAATACAGGACTTGAAAGCAAGTGGTGTGGCCTCATTCCAGTTGGGAACCCTTGTGACAACGTCACTACAACAGGCCTAAAATGGAACCTCAGTAAGTAAGATGTCTCATTGTTGACACCATTTCAAATTGGGGGGTAGCTTCATTGGAGTTATTTCAGATGTACACCCATGTAACACACATTTAAAATCTTGCCCTATATGTTTAAGGGGGAAGGAGAGAGTAGACTTTACTGGAGCAGATTTTTCCAGCAATAAAAAAGTAAAAAAGGGGGAAAAATGCATGAATTACATTAAAATCTAAGACATCACAGTCTGAAATATGTTTTGCTTTTGGGAATCATAATACTGTTTAAATGGAATGTTTGTTGAGGTCATGATGCATTACCTTCTTGATACATGACTCTTCAGGGAGGTAAGGCTGCAAATGCTGAAACTCCTGCCTATAAGCCATAAAGTTATGAGAGATAAATAATAATGTGATACAGATTATTAAAGCGACTTCACTTTCTGAGAACTGCTTGGCATACACGGTATATTTTTCAGCCCTGGATGCATATTTGTTTTCTCTTTTGTATTTAAAATGGAGCAACAGAAATAGACATAAAAATAGTAAGGGAATTTTTTCATTTGAATCGTGCTGGGTATATTTACCCAAGAAGGTTAAGTCAACCTTTTTTTGGTTTGTTTTGGTGGAGATGCATTAAAATTCAAATAGGAAAGAAACAAAGCAGCAGTTTACGAGCACTGGAAGGTTTTCTAAAGGCTATTGGCTATTATCCTGGAGACTTTTTGTTTTAATTTCAGAAGGTGGAAAAAGCTAGTGGGGAAGAGGCAGTTTTAGATTTGATTTTGACAGATAGGGAGGAACTGGATGAGAATTTTGAGAGTGGAAAGCAGCTTAGGAGAAAGTGATCATGAAATGGTAGAGTTCATGATTACCAGGAATCGTAGGAGGGGAAATAGCATAATAAAGATAATGGATTTCAAGAGGTCAGACTTTAGCAAACACAGGGAGGTAAGATCCCATTGGAAGCAAGTCTAAGACAGAAAACAGTTGAACAGAATTGGCAGGGTTTTGGGGGGGGGGGGGGGAGGCATAATTATGAGCACAGGAGCAAATAATGACACTGCATAGGAGAGATAGGAAGCATGGCAAGAGACCAGGAGTTCTTCAATGATCTGAAACTCAAGAGTCCTACAAAAAAGTGGAAACTAGGTCAAATTACAAAGGATGACTAGACAAATAACATCAATAAAAGGGTAACAAGAAAACATTCTACAAATAAATTAGAAGCAAGAGAAAGACCAAGGACAAAGTAGGCCTGTTATTTGATGGGGGGAGAATAATAGAATATGTGGAAACGGCAGAAGTGCTAAGTGACTTTTTTTCCAGTTTACATCAAAAAGTTTAGTAGCAATTGGATGCCTAACATAGCGAATGCCATTGAAAATGAGGTAGGATCAAAGGCACTAATAGGGAAAGAATAAGTAAAAATTACTTAGACAAGTTAGATGTCTTCAAATCACCAAGGCCTGATTAATTAGAATTCTCAAGGGTGTATCAAATGGTGTCCTCCAGGGATCAGTTCTGGGTCCAGTTCTGTTCTATATCTTCAGTGATTTAGATAATGGCATAGGATGCTGGGAGGGGATTGCGGGCACTTTGGCTTAAAATTCAAAGTGATCCAGACAAACTGGAGAAATGATCTGAAGTACATAAGATGACATTTAATATGGACAAATGCAGAGCTTTCCACTTAGGAAGGAACAAATGGGAAATGACTGTCTTGGAAGGAGTACTGCAGGAAGGGATTTAGGGGTCATAGTGGATCATAAGCTAAATATGAGTGAACAATGAAACACCATTATAAAAAAACCCACATCATTCTAGGGGTATGTCTAAACTACATCCCTTGTCGAAAGAGGGATGTAAATTAGGCAAATTGAAAGTGCAAATGCAGTGAGGATTTAAATATCCCGTGCTTCATTTGCATAATGGCATCCGAGCACTTTTTCGAAAAAGGGTTTTTCGAAAGTGAAAGCGCCATCTAGACGTGGTTCTTTCAAAAAAAAAAACCCCTTTTTGAAAGATCCCATATTCCGTCATTATTCTGCTGTTAGTCCATGCTAATAAGGCTTCATCTGGAGCACTGTGTCCAGTTCTGGGTGCCACATTCAGGGAAGATTTAGACAAATTGGAGAAAGTCCAGAGAAGAGTAAGCAAAAAGTTTAAAGATCTAGAAAACATGACCTATGGGGGAAGTTTGAAAAAAATGGGTATATGTAATCAGGAGAAGAGAAGAATAAGAGGGGACATCATAGTTTTTAAATACATATGAGATTTTTACAAGGAGCAAGGAGCAAAATTGTTCTCTTTAACCTCTGAGGCTAGGACAAGAAGCAATGGACTTAAATTACAGCAAAGGCAGTTTAGGTTGGACATTAGAAAAAATTACTACCTCAGGGTGGTTTGGCCACTGGAATAAACTCTTCAGGGAGGTTGTGGAATCTCCATCTTCGGAGATTTTTAAAAGCAGTTTAGAATGGACTGGATAATGTCTTGAGGTCCCATCAGCTATGTCTAGACAGTGTCTTTAAATGCACCTGTTACTTTGAAATATATTTTGAAATTATGGGTGCTCTATTCCAGGAACCATGTAACCCTCATTCCACGAGGGTTAAGGGATGTTTCGGAAGAGCATTGTATTTTGAAATTTGGCGCTGTGTAGACAGCTCCAGATTTTCAAAATAAGCTATTTTGAAATAAGCTACACAATTTGTGCTACGCAAATTGCGTAGTTCATTTCGAAGTAAGGGTGCTGTGTAGATGCACCCTTCCAATCCTGTGATTCTAACCTGCGTCCTAACCCTGCAGTCAGATCTACGTAGACAGACCCTTGTGCCCACTCACATAGATGGCCCCCACGTGAATACCTTTTTCTATCTTAATGATGAATCTGAGGTCTAACCGCTGTGCTGGGGCCTACTATGCCTCTGCTGCCTGCCTATGTAGCTGTCTGCTTTTATCTTTTACTAGGGGCTTAACTTTTGGCAAAACATAGTGTTACATGGTCTCTTGCACTTTCAGGATCTGGAAAACTTCAGATTGCACTGCGGATTTGATGTGTACAGTTGAAATCCCCTGTTAGCAATTGGTCACTAGTACAGTAATTCCTCATTTAACACTATAGATGCATTTCTGAAAGTGTTCGTGCTAATGCTATGCGGGGTCAATTTTCCCATTAAAAATAATGGAAAAGGTGGGGGTTGCATTTCAGATGGTGGTGGCAAAGTCAATTTTTTGTTGGTGCTGGGTCATCAACATTAGATATCTAGCAACACAAGTCGCCGCAGTTTGTTAAAACACAAAGATAAACACGTGAGTGAGTGGAGGAGCGCTGTGACCACGTTCATCACTTGATTATTTTCGTGTTATTTCGGGGACGGTCGTGTTATTCGAAAAATGTTCCCTAAAAATAAATGGTGCTATTGCGAAAACATGTTAAGCGGGCACGTGTTAAACGAGTAATTACTGTAGTTGGGTTCTGAATTCGGCTTTAAATTAAGAATTGAAGGAAGTTTCCAGATACAGGAGATTGGCGTGAAGAGCTGGCTTGCTGGCACAGTTATGATCTAACTCTTTTCAACTGATCTGTAAGGACTGGCTGTACCATATAAAATGAGCACTGATGTCTTTTAATTTGAAAGACAATTGAACATATGTGTTCACAATGATAAGGGTAAGAGGAGAACAAGCCTTCTAAATTCTCCTCATTCATCTGCTTTTGGCTGTACGATGAATTTTCTGTATACTTGGGGCATTAAAAGTCGATTAAATAGGTAACCGTGTAACCACTGAGATTTCTAAAGGCAATTCTAAACTTGGCTTAGCGCCCCAGAGGTCTATGGAATCAGATAGTCAGAGAATCTAGTGGGAATGTCCATCTTGATAATGTTCCTTCCCATGGGAAGAACCTGCCATGTGTGTCAATGAGGCTATTGCCATACTGATATTTAAATAGGGAGAGGAAAGGATAGAATGAACATTTATTTCCCTTGATTTAAATATACCCTGACCAGATGGAAATAAATATTGTTTGGCAATTGACAAGAGTTACTCTAAATATTTACTAGAGTGACTTCCCATGTCACAGTCAGAGATATTGCACAGTGGGCATTCTTGAATAGCAAGAAAGTGCAGAGGTATAGCACAGGACCCTGCATGATCCCTATTACATCCTGAAATGAATAGGAATGACATAAGCACCCCACAAATGATTAATTGGATCATTTTTGTTAGAGAGCACGGTGTGCAGTCATTATTACATGATTAATAGATAGCATTCTATATACCCTCAAAATGTGTTTGCTTGAAAACATAAGACTGTGGTTTTAAAAGGAGTCTAAGGGAGTTATGAGCCCAAGGTCCATGAATCTGGGGCACCAAACTTGTGTAGGCTAGGATTTTAAAAAGGAGCCTAAACTCACAAAATGGAGGATAGAGAGGGAATGTCTAGTTTGGGTTTGGGGGGGCTGTGACATGTGATCTACATCCAATTCACAAATGTTGAGAGACTTTGTAGGCTTTTAATAGGAATTGACAGAGATAAATTCCTGACACAGAGACTGTGCTAGGGATACTACCAAGCTGCTCATATCTATGACATAATAAATAAAACTGAAATTCATACGTGTCTCCTTCCAGTGGTCAAGCAAATAGAGCTTGTATCTTGATTTCACATGCAGTGCTGTGTGTGTATGTGCATACATACATACATGTGCATATATGTGTAAAAATGCTTCCTTACAAACTGTCACTGGATGTAAATGGATGATTCATTTGTTTTAGTTTCTGTCTTATACGCAAAGAAATTTTGAGAAGTTTGAAAATTTCTCAGGGGAACAATTCCCTAGCTCTGTTTACTATTGTAAAGTATATGTTCTAGGTCAGACTAATAACATATTCCTTACATGGTCTCAAAAGGGATATAAATCTTTTCTCCATTAAAATCTGATTTACAATAGAGAATTTAGATAATACTAGCTCTGATTTGACTCATCTGTCTGCTTGCTGATAACAGCTTCATACCTTTTTTAAAAGAAAAAAAATCGAGTGCTAGTCTTATCCAGTATAGATCCTCTAAGGCAGTGGTCACCAACCAGTAGATCAGGATCTACCGGTAGATCTTGGAGCCTCTGACAGGTGATGCTGACTAGTTTGGCCAGGAAGCTGTCAAGCGTTGGCACTTCAGTTGCCCCTCCACCCATTGTCATGTTGCTCCTGCCCTCTGTCTTGGAGCTGCCCCACTGGGAGCCTCCTCAAGGGGGCACTGATTTCAGGGTGTGCCTTCTCCCCACACTCCTGTACCCCATCTACACACAGAGAGAAGGGGATGGAGGGAGCTTGGCAATGCAAATCTGTGACTCTCACACAGTGTGTGTGTCTGTCATTCTCACAAACACAAACCGTCTTTCACTCTCATCTCCCAACCCAACACACATACATGCATGGTGGTTGTTACTTCTTTTACTGCTTGCAAAATGTGTTATTTTGGGGGGTTGATTTTTTTCATTTTCTCTCCGGTGTTTTTTTTTGGAGGGGGTGGGGGAGGATTGGTATTTTTGGTTAAACCATCTGGCAACCCTACACAGCAGGGGGGTCTCCACATGCTGTCCTTGCCTGCAAACATCACTCCTGCAGCTCCCATTGATCAGTAATGGGGAACCGTTGCCAGTAGAGGCTGTGGGCTCAGTGCTTGTAGATGAGGGGCAGCAGATGGCGCCACAAAGCCATTGCTGTACATGCCAGCTGCGGGCCAGGGCAGGAGTAAGCCTGCCTTAACCCCACTGAAGCCATCTCAGTAAAATGGTGCCCAGCCACAGCCTGCTTCCTGAGCCCCTGTCCCAGCTCTGAACCTCCTCCTACACCAACCTCCTGCCACAGAGTTCCTCTGCACCCAAACTCCTTCCCAGAGCTTGCACCCTGAAACCCCTCCTGGACCCCAATCCCCCACCCTGGGCTAAGCTAAGAGCCCCTTCCACACTCCCACTCCATTGGCCCAAGACCAGAGCCTGCACCCCAACCCTCTACCACCTAGTGAAAGTGAGTGAGGATGGGGGAGGAAGGGGAATGGAGTGAGCAGGGTGAGGCCTCGGAGAAGGGGTGGAGCAGGGGAAGGGCCTCAGAGAAGAGGCAGGAAGGAAGCGGGGAAAGGGTATTTGGCTTTGAGGTAGATCTTACATTGCACTTAAATTGAAAAGTGATCTTGTGGTTAAAAAGGTTGGAGACCACTGCTCTAAGGTCCCTTCATGGAGGTTAACTGAGAATGAAGAAAGAAAACTGCAGTACTGCTGTTGATAAGGGAAGCTGGCTGGAGGATAATGGCATACTAAGAATTGTCTTTCATAAGGAATGATCTTGTTAGTAATAGAAAGTTATGACTCAATGCATATTCTTCATATGCTGTACCTTATGAGGCCTGTGTTATTAACCTCTACAAGTGAATGAGCACAGTGTGTGTATGGTTTTTTCCATGTAATTTTTGTGAAAACTGGTTTTTGTAGGGTAGGAATTATAATTTTGTTAACTGCTTCTATGCAACAAAGAGCCCCTACTGTTTGACTACAAGCAAGAAGAAATAATCAATAAAAGAAAGCCCTTGCTTCTGTTGTAGTCAATAAGAGCTTTGCTAATGTCAACCAAAACTGTTTTAAAACGTTGCCATTGATAGTAATAATCAAACTTTTGCAGTACTACTTATTTTTGTGTTGCTTTTCATTTCTAACTTCTTTAATTGTTTTGTTCATGAAATTGAAGAATACCCTTCCCCCCCCCAAAAAAAAAGAAATGAAAAAGGGATGTTGCCATTAGAGTTCAGACTGCATATTTATTTTAAAGGTACTGCACTGTTTTACATGTTTATGGTCAAATGTTGCAGAGGAAACATGGAACTTGGAATTCCAAAGAGAAGAAGAAACTGATTTTTTCAGGCTGGTTGTTTGAGCTACTGATTTGAAATCTTAAAACCTGTTGAGTTTCTTTTATTTTATGGGTTTATTGTTCAGGGAAAGTTCTGAATTAACATTAGTGGAGACTGCAAAGAGTTATTTATTCCCCAAATGGTATACAGTACGGTCAACAGCAATGCAAGCTTCCCCCTGGCTGCCCAGCCAATTAGAGAGGGCAAATAACCAATACATCCTTGGTGCCTCTTCTCAGAGTGTTAACTGATTTGGTCCTGGTTGTGATGGTGGTTTTTATGATGCGGAGACTTGTCCGTAGGAATTGGATAGAGACCAGTAAATGAAATCCATCTCCTACAGGCTGGCAAACAGCTGTCAGAGGGCAGCAGCTTCCATCCAGGGCTGGAATTTAACCAGTGAACATAGATGAAAGGTTTCGCAACCAACAGCTTGAAGCATCCAGGCCCTTTCTATTCTATTAGAAAATAAATATCTTTCTAGTTCATCAACTGGGAAGCATTTTCAGAGCTTCCAATGGGCAGTATTTTGCTTCCTTCCAGTTTTATATTTCTAAAATTTAGCACTGAGCATCAGAAACAACACTGTAGTAGCAGTCACTTTAGGAAGTGTCAGCCTGTTGCCAGCAAATTAGCTGCTACGCTGTAAGTGTTTTGTTGTCTGCCTTCAAGGAGGCTGATCAGTTGTTATAGGGCAAGGCCTGCTGAAATATACTTACAGTAAGACTGATGTCAATGCTGAGCTGTACTTAAGGACAGGGGCACTGCCTAATGCATAAAATATTTTAAAACTGGGAAGTGTTCTGCACTAAAGCAGTGCTCAGCTCAGTGTATGGCAGCTGCAGTTTTTAAAACCCAAAAGTAATGTTTACTGTTGTACCTGACCTGAAAAGTTTGGATCCCAAGTGGTGAAGGCATTGGTCTGAGGTTTGGTCCCAAGTCTATGCACAAACCTGAAGTGTTGACCTCTTCCCCAAATTAAAAAATCCACTGAAATCTGAATGGAAGGTTCCAGCTCTTCTCCAAAAGTGATTTTTCCTCCCTTACATCATTTGGGAACATAACTGTAAATAAAACCAGATGGAATTGGTCTGGCAGATATTTGAATATTGCTGTGTTCCACTGTTAAGTACTGTGGTGCATTCTTTCAGTCGTTTGGTGTAGGATGAAATCTTTATTTCCCTTGCATCTTCTCTCTGTTCTTTTAATCAATCCCTGTGTTTTTCTAGAGGAAAGTGTGTTCTAGAAATCTGAGCTTCAGACATGGAGAAAGACCAGTTTAGCTCCAGTCTCAGCTCTGGTACTTTGACTCATTTATATAGCTCAATGACTTAATTTAATACACTAAAATCACTTAATAATCAACAGAAATAGGTCAGGTAGGATGTGTAAAACATTTAGCAAACTTTTTGTTTTGTGACAGGAGAATGAATGTTGGAAGAGAAACAGGGTTAGATTCTGCTCTCATTACACCATTGTAAATCCACAGTGACTCTACTGACTTCAACAGCTACTCTGAATTTATACCAGTATAATGGGAGGGGAATTTGTCCAAAAGAGAGACTCTTGAGTTTATACTAAAGTCATTCTCATCAGTCAACCTGCCCACATGAATATTAGGAAATCAACTCATTTAGACAACTATGGAGGCAAAGCTGAAATATAATGGTGTTCTTGAATCCAAGTCAATGAAAAATTGGCCAGTGTGCAGATGCTCATTTGTCATATCCCTTGCAAATATACTTTAATTGTTTGCATATTTAAATGCCCAGAATCAACCATAACAAATGTGAGATGTCATTTTGCTGAGAGATTTCCAAAAACCAAAAGATCTCTGAGGCATGTGGTGAGTTATTGCTGGTTCCTAGTGTTCTCTGCAGAATCACAAAAGGGCAAGGACTGAAAGAAGGACAAATCAATCATGTGTGGTTCAAGTTCCTTTAAGTTAAAAGTGGGATGTGATAGCTCATGAATTAAGTTAAAGAAATATATAGAGTTTATCCTATTGTAATTGTTTTAAACTGCCTGTGTATGTAGCCAGGTATGAGACTGTATACTTAAAAATTGATTTGTTTTCAATTAGCATATTTGCAAATATATGTTTTAATTCTATATACTGCATAGATTAGTATAATTCATTACAGGGTGAACCTCTCTAGTCCAGCACTCTCAGGACCTGACCAGTGCTGAACCAGAGAATTTGCCGAACCATGGGAGGTCAATATTGTCTAGCAGCATTACCAACACTTTTACTGCTTAGTGGGCTCTTGGAAGACATTTACAGATAAATTAGAGCTAAAGAACAGCACAGAACACTGAGAGCCTGGACTGGTGGCTGTAAACAAACTTTATGGGACTACAGGAAACTTGGCCATATCCATGATAAGTGGACGCTCAGCTAACTAAAATCATGCCGGACCACGGATGTGACCAGACTAGAAAGGTTCAGCATGTATTTTCTTCATCCCAATGTTGCTGAAAAACATTATCTTCTCTGCCCTTGTCCTCTGTGCCTGAGTTGCCAGTAAAGGTGACATTTGGTTATGTTGCTTTACCCTTCTTTTGCCCTTTACCTTTTTTCACTCCCTTTCTTGCACCCTTGACTTTCCATTTGTGTCACTGAATAGCTGTTTCCCACAATCTGTAAGTTGTCAGATTTTCCAGCTACCAATGTGTGCTTTGTCAAGCAGTAAAAGAGACTTCAGCATTCTGGTTACTTCATAGTGGGATGAAACGGTAATGACAGAGCTGAGTGAATAATTGATTTTTCAGTTTGGTCGCTGAAACTAGAAGAGGAGAGAATTTCAAGCCAAAACTGTTTTTCCCTCCCTTGTCAAAATGAAACACCCAAAAACATTGTCAGGTCAAATAAAAAGGCCATTCAAAATGAATTGTTTTGGCTTTTTTGAAATATATATATTTTTTAAATATTTTTATTTGGCCAATGCTATTTGCTAAATTTAACCCAGATGCGTGAATAGTTTTGATTGCCCCCAAATTATATTTTTCAGTGAACTTTCACTCTGCCTAGTGCCTATTACTCTTGTTTCTTCTGGTTTGTGTTATCAATTCATAATTATTCCTATAGAAGACTAAAAGTTTTTTTTCTTTGCCACTAAGTAATGGTACAGAGGTGTTAGTGGTGACGTTTCGTTGAACACCATGTGTGCTTCTGGTTTTGTACAATGCACAGAAAAAGATAGTTTGTGTCTATACATGATTCAGTGTGACACATAATTGTAGCTTGTAGCAATCTTGACTAAAATGTGTTTGATTTGGCATTATTGGTTTTCAGCCTAGATTCTAGATATAATGCATTATGGCTTAGTGATCTTGTTTTAAGATGCTGCTCTCTAATTGCCCGGGTGGGTTGTGTTAGTAAAATTTAAAAGGTACCTGTTTCACATTAACATAATCCTGTTAGAGGCTGATACAGAGAATGACAGTCTTGTCCTTTAGTTCTGTGGTGAGCAGCTGAAGGTTCCAACTCTGCTGTTGAATGTGTAGGGGTCAGCATGACTCCATATGACGGAATTTGGCGGGGGTCCTACACATAAACACTTCATTCACTACATAATTCAGATTCATCCCTCGAACAGATCCATCCTATGCACTGTGTGCATCGGGGAGAGGAGGTCCTATGGGAGAAAATGTAATATGAGGTCATGTAATTAAAGACTATACAATTGTGTCTACACACAAGGGGACCATGTTAAAGTTGCAAAGACAACTTTGGGCTTCTTGTGCTTGCAACCTTAATACTCTCTTCCATTTAGTGTGTGAGGAGGGAAGGGGGGTATCTGCACATATATAAATACACAATATGTGAATATGTGCATATGTATGTTTGTACGCATATAATACATATATATTATATCATTGTGGCAAAGCTCAGGCTGTGCCCTGAGGGTCCTGCGCTTCCTGGTGGATAGTGCTGCTTCTTTTTAGAGGCAAGCCCTCCACACAGCTTCTTCTTTTCTAGAGGCAAGGCCACAGTCTACTGAGCCATACTCATCACAGTCTAGTCCACAGTTTGGGGTGAATACTCCTCCATAGTCCAGGTCTCCCCTCTCAGGTAGAGACTCTGTAGTGGCGTGGGGAGGATTGGGAGGAACCCAGGCCTGCCGACTACTCTGGGTACCAGCCCAGACACCCTAAGGCAACGGCAACAGATGGGGTTTCTTCTGCCTCCAGTCTGGCAGCCTCTGCCCTGGGCTACTTCCCCAAATAATCCCTCCCTGTACATTTTGTCTGGCACCTGAGCAAGTCTGTCCTGCTCCTCCCCTGCACTATGCCTTACTCGCAGTCCTCAGCTCACGCAGTGTACCTTCTCACTTTCAGATCTTGGGCTTCCACCGTCACTGCAGGGAGACCTTATAAACAAGTCCCAGCAGACCTTAATTGGCCTTGATTAGCCTTGATTAGCCTGCTGCTTCTGGCAAGCTCTTAATTGGCCCAAAGTGCCTGTCTGATTATTCACTGCTGCACTAGGCTCATCCCTGTTTACTCAGGGAAGATGAAACTTTTCACCCAGTTTATTTCAATCAGTTTCATACATACAGAATGGGAAGCGACGGTCTGGGAAGGAGTACAGCAGAAAGGGATCTAGGGGTTATAGTGGACCACAAGTTGAATATGAGTCAGCAGTGTGATGCTGTTGCAAAGAAAGCAAACATGATTCTGGGATGCATTAACAGGTGTGTTGTGAGCAAGACACGAGAAGTCATTCTTCCGCTCTACTCTGCGCTGGTTAGGCCTCAATTGGAGTATTGTGTTCAGTTCTGGGCACTGCATTTCAAGAAAGATGTGGAGAAATTGGAGAGGGTCCAGAGAAGAGCAATGAGAATGATTAAAGGTCTAGAGAACATGACCTATGAGGGAAGGCTGAAGGAATTGGGTTTGTTTAGTTTAGAAAAGAGAAGATTGAGGGGGGACATGATAGCAATTTTCAGATATCTAAAAGGGTGTCATAAGGAGGAGGGAGAAAACTTGTTCATCTTGGCCTCTGAGGATAGAACAAGAAGTAATGGGCTTAAACTGCAGCAAGGGAGGTTTAGATTGGACATTAGGAAAAAGTTCCTAACTGTCAGGGTAGTCAAACACTGGAATAAATTGCCCAGGGAGGTTGTGGAATCTCCATCTGTGTAGATATTTATGAGTAGGTTAGATAAATGTCTATCAGGGATGGTCTAGACAGTATTTGGTCCTGCCATGAGGGCAGGGGACTGGACTCGATGACCTCTTGAGGTCCCTTCCAGTCCTAGTATTCTATGATTCTATGATTTTCCTCCATTAGAGTGTGATTATATATACATATTGAATGTATAAAGAGAAAACTTAATATTTTGTTTGGAAAGAGATTTCACTTACTTATTATAAGGAAATACTGATAAAACCAGTTAATATTTTCAAATCAGTCAAAACATCATCTATAGCAATTATAGATCAATAACCATAAATGACATACAGCAAAAAGATCGCAAATGCATAGTCCTCTATATTCATACACACGCACGCACACACACACACACACAGAGTATATAATAAATAGCTGGCACAATCAGAACATAGCAGTTACAATCTAATGATCAATAATTGTACTACTAGGTTTCCCCAATATGGTGCCTTGCTTTATTATAATTTACACCCTTGTCTCCTAAAGCACTGTAGCTCTGCTGATTGGCTTACTGTTTAATGACTGTGTTTGTTAGACAATTTTCTAATCAACTATGAGAGCACTCATCAAAAACAAGGCTCCTGATTTTGAAGCAAATCAGTTGGAGGTCCTGCATCAGGGATGGTGGTATGATGTTTTTTCTTTGTTTTATAAAATGAACATGATTGGTTTAATTTTTTAAACCAGTGATGATGTATTATATAAAAATGGTATAAACACATTAATTGTAGAAAGCTTTTTTCCCTCAGAAATCTGCATTGTGTGCTTATTAGCACTGTTGTCAAATCAAAAACTGATTTGGGGGTATGAATAAATCAGCATCCTTCGGAACTTCTTACTGAATTGAGCAATTCTGAAATTGGCTGAAAACTACTTAAAATATAGGATCTTCTTTTATAAACTAGTGGTGTGTTTCTAATCATCTGCCTTTTTAATAGCAATAATACATTTATTATTATTATCCTGTTCTATCTAGACTCTATGATTGACAACTAAAAAAGTCAACTTCACATCCATTCCAAATAGTGTACTTTTTGTCTTGTATCTAGATGTAAGACTTGGAAAAGCTCTATAGATTTGACTGTATGTTGAATATTCAAACACTCTTTGTTCATAGCATGTTCGTATCCCTACTTTCTAGCTCGTTGACTAATAGCTCAACTTGAGATTCTATCAATACAGCTGCCATTGAGTGCATCAAGTAAACTTTCTTATGACACATTGGTTGACAACGTACTCAGGTACATATGGAGATGTTTGTAATTCATTATATTTTGTCTCAATAGCCAAAAGTAATAGGGTATCATACCAGCCTGCACATTTGTAAGTAAGAGTATGTCTACATTACGTAGCTCTTAGCAACACCGCTGTGTCAACACAGTGGTGTTGCTGAAAGCCAGGCAGTATAAACACTGTTTGTTGGCATTTTTAGCAGACAAAAATTTCCACCTCCTATGAGTGTCATTTGCTTTGTCGGCAAGAGCCGACAAAGCACTGTTTACACTATTATTTGCTGCAGCAAAGCTTTTGTCATTCGTGGTGAGGTTTAAGCACTTGTGAACACCAAAAGATTTATCATATAATTGCCAGTGTAGACAAAGCCTATGTGAACATAACACTTCTGAGTTCAAAAATGACCCTGAATGAGTTTGAAATTGCTTCTTCTAGCACCCATATGTTGTACATCCATGTGACCTAAAAATGGCCAAGTGGATTATTTTTGTGTTTTGAATCAGGGCATGCAGCACAGCCAGTCTCTGAGCAACAAGTAGAGTAGGTTGTCTCATTGGTTGGATGTGACAGCAAACAACTCCTAAGCCCAGCAGCAGCCTTAGTTCAGCAGCTGCTCAAAGCATTCGTCATAGCTATGACAGCTTCTGTTCCCGTTTGATAGCTTTGCTCCTATCTTGCCTTGCTCCAGATAACCCAGTCCTGACTTCTGCTTTCAGCTCTGACACTAGGCTCCATTTCCTGACTACTGACCCCTGCTCTAACTACTACGCCTGAGCCCTGCTCATACCATGGGCTTGACTGCTTCGCTGTCCCAGTCATTGATAGAAAAACTGCTTCTATTTCTAGTCTTCCAGGATTGCAAGGCAGCAGACCTAAGTTGTCACTAGTCCAGGAGTCAGTATTACCCATTAGGCCAGTGTAACTAGAAAAGGAGAATGGGAAGGATGCTACGTTTGAGAGTGAGAAATATTTTATGGTGGGTTGTTTTATTTTTTAAATGATGTGTGTTAGACATAGCATGGAAGTTTGAAATACTAGTAGTACCAGCGGGGATGGATCAATGGACTGAGTGCCTAGGAGATGGTCGAAGTTTCATGCTAAGTGCAGTTTATCACATGGTGTGGGGGGAGAGTGTGTATGTAAATTAACACCATTTTGTTTAATGTCTATTAAACCCGAAAGGGACAGAAATATGAGTTAACGGAGCTCTACAAAATGGTAAAATAATTACGTTGCAGTTATGCTCAACATATCCATCTTTAAATAAAGTGGTTCTGAACTGCTTAAGTATGGCAGTTACTGCAGACTGTGATTAGATAAATGGATGCAAGTGGTAATTGTAACTGATGAGTGATTGATGATGGCTTTATGTATTTGTCATTATATAACCTTGTAAATAGTTTCTTCCGCAGCAGGGATGGAGCCTGTAAACAGCAAGCTGATGCACAGGCATTGACTTTCATTTCTCTGGGTGGCTTCTCCGTGTTGGCTTTGCCCTGAGGTCCAGCCTCGACTCTGACCCTTTCCCCAAGAGCGCACCCGTATTCCATCTCACTCTGCCCCCTCCCTGAGTACACCCCGCTCTTGCTCCACCTTTTCCTGGCCCCTTCTTCCCAGCATTTCCAACTTGCCAGCAAACAGCTGATTGGTGGGGGCCACTGAATAGCCAATTGGCAAGTGGCTGATGGGGGTCTGATCACTGACTCTTTCTTCTGTAAGTACTACAGCCCTGGAGCAACCATGGAGCCGGTGCCTATGAGCTGATGTACCACATGTGAATTCAAGCCACAATTTTTAAATAGCATATGGGTTCTAGGATAAGCACAAGGATGTTGAATGATTCATTGATGAACTTTGCCGTTGCTGTCAATGTGCCTGGTGCCAAGAGAAGTCTCAGACAATGGACAGAAAGGGAATTGGGAAATAGGTTCAGCAGAAGGAAACAATTAAGAGTTTAACATAGCATGTTGAGACAGCATGTTGAGACTTTTAAGCCCAGCTGAGCTTCAGCAAATTGTGTGTATTCAGAGAACTAGCCCATCTATTATTCCGGGGGGGGAAAGAACCCAACCCAACCATCTCTTGTCACATGATCTCTCATATTTTATATTTCTTTTCTTACTTTCCTAAAGTTTTGTGTTGCTTTCTTATAGTGTTATACTTACTTCAGGCAGGCAGAGTGGTGAGACCTGTAAGAAATTTAAAATGCAATGTGTATGAGTGCATGTAGTAGAGTTCCCATTATATGAACCACCTGAGCACTACCAAGTATGTTTTCATAATTGGAAGCTGATGGAACAAGATGAGCAAGCAGTTCCTTAGAAAGGGAGGTTTTGATGATGTGGGTTCATGTAATCAGGGTTATGCTATAAATTCATTTGAATTGCCACTTGTCAATTACTCAACAATCACTACAAAAATATATGGTAACTAGATTAATTGAAAGAGATTGGATTACAGTGGATTGGGTTCAACGCTGGCTCTTTGTATAGTATGATAAATAACTCCGTTATGTTACAAAGTAACTTTCCTTTGTACATAAACTATTCATCGGAAACTTAATAAACAGAATATTACCAAAGACAACCACAGAGTTGTAACGGCATGTGCTCTATACGCTCTCTGTTTCTTCACCTTAGTTGATCTACTGTGCTGAAATATGACTTACTTTCACGATGTCATTGCAGTACTGAAAATAAACTTGCCTGTGCATATCTTATGTGCCTGTTCTTGGATCTTTATACGAGATGTGAATTGGCTTTATATTTTGTTGACCTTTAAGATGCAAGGGAAATGGTAGCCTTGTTTGCTTACATTTCAAAGTACTGCCAGTCTATTGTCTGCATTAACCTTTGTGAGCACCCTTGATCCGGTTTTTTCACATAACACCAGCAACACAGATGCCACAGTGAATGGAAGAGGGATATATTGGACATATTATGCAAAATAACTCATCTAAATACATTCTTCAGAGACAAGAAAAAAGGTATTTTGCATGTATTTAAAAGTTAGATGGTCTGAGAGTCCTGTGATTTCCTTAGCCAAGCAAAATTTCAAAACAGATGGTTTCTAAATTTGAGGGAAATAACCATTTCAGTATTTTCTCTCTGTGCAATCTGCTGTTATGTTTTAGAAGAGGGATTATTTTAAAATTAAATAGGAAAAATAACACTGGGCACTTTACCTCCTAACTGCTAATTGCAAGAACTTAGTTTGTTTCATGTGCTAGGTTAAATATGCAATGAAACCCTAAAATTGGTTTATGCTCTGATTTAGTGTTCTTTCCTTCCAACATACACAAGGACATCAGTTGGTTGGAGTCACCAGGGTATGTGGCTCCCAGCTGCATTCGCTAATAAAAGGAAGAATGGCTAGTTTCTTCCTTACTACACCTCTGCAGTGGAGGTACATTAAAAATGATTCATTGCGCTCAAATAGCACCTGCCATCTAATGATCTACAAGGCATTTTATGAATGTTAATATATTTGTGCACCTGACAACATCTGTGTGGTAGAAAAAAGACTAAGGATTCAGGATACAATCCAGACCCGTAAGGGACTGTCACCACTTTCCCTGCAACCCTGGCTGTCATTACACTGCTCTGCTGCTAGAGTTCCCACTGTGTGACACTTATAGTTACCCTGCAAGCATGCAGGTCACTCCCTGGGTGTCCGTATGCAGTGCAGCCAGTGCTGGTTGAGCTACTCTGACCCCGGCATCCTGGCTACAGTCCCCCTCAGGCTTCCCCCAACCTTGGTTACAACCAGCAAATGACCCCAACATACTCCCAGTCCTGATATTTCCCAAACCTACATGCTCTGCAAAGTCCAGCTGTCTCCTGGACAGTTCAGAGAAATAATATAATTCATTGGTGCCTCTGATGACACAGCAGCACATCACAGCTTATTTACTTACTGGGGGTAAATACACCCTTCCCCATAAATAAAGCACTTTCTTGGTTTATAGTCAAAACAGATTTATTAACAAAAACATAGGTTAAGAGATGCTGAGTAAAGGGAATAAAGTAAGAAAACATTATAAGAAGCTAAAGGTGAAAACATGCATTTAAAAATGTAAAACTTAACATAGCAAGATACTGGCTTTCATCAAGACAGGTTTTTTTTCCTCATTGATACTCAGCTCCCAGAGATTTCAACCTCCTTTGGTTGAAGGACCCGTTTTTCTCAGTTTGCAAGAGTACTCTTCCCTTGTCCATCTAGTAATAGATGTCAAATATGTCTTCTGTCTTTGCTTAACTCAACCAATGACCTTGCTTCAAGAGACGGAATGATTTCATGCTGTTCTTCCCTTCCAGTGGGCTTCCAAACCCCTTGTATGAGTTCTATATAAATGGTGCCTTGATTTTTGTTTTGTCACATCTTGCTTAATTTCTTCGTAGACAGGTTGATAGTTTTGATGTTCCTGGCTGGGAGAGACCTGCCTCTCTTTTTGTTCGGGTCAGACTGTGAGGCATAATATTAAAGAGCATTCCTTACATGGCATTAATGCAAACAATGCACAATGATATTAATCACTACTGTAGCATAGGTTTTCATAAAAGACCCAGCTCAATATACTTTAATAATATAGTAATATTGTATGCCATCAGTGGATTGAATTGCTTATCACTTGAGGTTTAGCCTGTGCCCGTATTTATAGACCAGTAAACCTTTGCAATGTATGCTTTGAAAAATAAAACCCACACTAAGCTTCTCTCTCTTGCTGGGTGTAGACACCCTGCTGTTGTTTCCCACGCATGTTGGCTTGTTAGCTTTCTTTACCTTGCATTTAAAAATGGACTTGCATTGTCTCTGCCTGACAATGGAGTGGCTCAGAGGATCAAATGCATGTTCTTTTATCTGAGGCAGATTGTGCTTACACACTGCTTGCCAAAGACATTTGAAGCGTACAGTTCTAGTGCATATTCATAACTTTGTGTACACTCTTGGGCATACACGATGCAAGAATATTTATGATCAGTGAGTTACTCGTTTTCCAATGAGATCTTACAATACCCCCTTTTAGATACAGATTTTAACAAGTCTGTTAAGTGTAGTCAGTGTGTCAGGCCTGACAAGAACTGTTGACACAGTAGTGAACCACGAAAGGGCTCTGTGCCACAACTCCCATTCTATAGAATCAGAAATTGAGGCATGGGAGGTGGGGCAGAGGAGTTGGCTTGCTACAAGTCACCCAGGAAGTATGTGGACCAACTGGGAATCCAGCTTGAGTCTTTTTAACTTCGCTACATAGCCATCTTTTTTTTTCCTGGAAAGAAAGAAAATAGAACAAGGAAATTACTTAACTTTTAATGAACCCAGTTTATTAATTTCAAAATGTCTGAGTTTTTGCTACCGCTTATGCTTTATTTTAATAACAGATGGCCAAATTCTGCTCTGTTACCCTTTTGCACCTCCTGCTGAACTTAGAGGCTACATAGGAGTAACCGTGCATAGAAATTTAGCTCCAAGTCTCATAAAATTGGTCCCAGAGTCAGCACCCTATTGATATTTAATTGCCAGCATAACTGCTATTTTTAGTAAAGTTAAGCAGGAGGTGCGGTAGCTGCCTTGGAAAGTGAATATCTGCAGTATTGCCAACTCATGAATTTTTTTTTAAGCAATTGGATTTCACAGGGTGCTAGAAGGCATCCTGCATTCTTCCTGTCATACTCCCTGCTCTCATAAGGAGTAGCAAAGAGCCTAGTAGCTCAATGCAGCTCTGCTCCCTCTTCTACCTCTTCTCCCTCAATGAGAGAAGTGGACTAGGGATGTTAAATATCATTCATTGAATAGTCGATTAACCTCATGAATTCTTATCCGTTACTGGACTATTCTATAGTCCCCAGGGGTGGGGTTGGCAGCTAGGGTGCACCGGCCCCACTCCTGAGGAGCCCCCTTCCACTCCACGCTGCTGCCTCCATATCACAGGCAGCTGTGCGGGATGCCAGGCGGGAGCTGGTCTGCAAGTGGAGCCAGTTTAAAAACCAGCTCCCCTCACGGACTGGCTGCCTATCACCCCACACTGCTGCCTCTGATATGCCCTGCCCACCTGCCTCCTACTTGAAATGCAGAGTCGCAGTGGGGGAAGGTCCCAGACCCAGTGCGAGTCAGGACTGAGCCGAGCTGCTAGCCAGCCTGCTAAAAACATTACTGTTGGTGGTAGGGTAGGGGGAAGGGGAATGCATGTAGTCTAGAGCATTAACCTAAAAAGCTTTTGCTTATTGGTTAATCGACTACACAATTACATCCCTAAAACGGACAGGACAGCGTATCTGCTTCTGCCTCCCACAGCGCCTCTCTTGGGACACGACAGATGGGAAGAGGAATGGGTGAAGAGCCCCCTGGAGCTTTCCCCTCCTGACAGCCTGAGAAGGGGCAGGGGAAGACACCGTAGCAGCCCCTGAAGCCTGAGAGAGAGAGCTAAAGAAACACAAGAGAAGCGGGGGGGGTGGAGGGGGGAGCTGAGGTGACACTAGCCAATATATTTGGGGTAGCACTTATTGTCACAGTCATTGGGGATGGGCAGGCAATGTTACAAATATCAAAAGACAGATCGAAAAGTGCAATGTAATTTTTTTAAAATTTTATTTTTCCCCAGCTGGTGATTTTTGATCTCTTGAGAATAACAGATCCTCCGTGTTTCCATATGGGTTGTGAAGTCACAGACTCAGACATGGCTGTAGATAATCTTACCATGTCTAGACTCTTCTCCTGCCAACGCAGGATTGTATGCTGAAAATATTATCTGAGGCACTTTCTTAGCTGGTGTAAATTGTCATTATCCATAGACATTACCCTAGTATTTTGGCCAGCCTGGTTTTAAATGTTCCAAATGTTCCCGCTAGTGCTTGGGAGACTCTTCCCATCACCTAAGCCTACTAGGAAAAATTGTCTGATTATCTCAATTTTTCACTGATTCCCTTTCATAGATTGAGGGTTAATTACAGACTGATGTTTATGGAGGAATAAACAAACTTAAGGAGTCTAAAATAATGGCCCTAAGAGAGGATTTACAGTAAATCAAGTCAGCTTAGACTCATCTCTGAATGTAGCCTCTCTGATGTGTACTGTCTCTGCTGGCCTTTTGAGTATGGTTGTATGGGAAGTGTGAGAGTAGCAAGACACATGAACACACAAGACCCAAGTCTAGTGCATGTTGCTTTTAGGGATTTTTTTTTTTATGAGACAGGCTTTGGGTTGGAAAAAGGGCATGTGAAAAATTCCATACACACCTTTGTAGTTAGGGCCGGTCCTAATCAATTGACGGCCCCAGGCCAAGAAAAAAAAAAAGCCCACTGCAGAAAATTTGTCAACCAAAAAAAAAGGGGGGTCGTGGAGTAACCAAGGAAACCTGGAGGGAGAGGATTCGGGAGGTCGGGCCAAAATGCAGTCGCAGCCTTACGACTGGCTCTATCGACGGCCCCTTCAAAATGGCGGCCCCGGGCAACCGCCCAGCTCTCCTGCCCCTAAGATTTTTGTTCTGTCTGTAGTGAAAAGTCACCATCCATAGTGAAAAGGCAAACTGTAGTGTGGTAAGAGCTCATTAGATGACACTGGTCTTAATATTGTAGTTACTCTGTGAATTATTTGGTGTCCTGCCAACACACTAGCAGCTGATGGTACTCCCAAGGAGTCAGAATTCTCGTCAGCCATTTTCTCTTTGTGACTTTTATGCCACCATCAAACATTTTCATGTGGGTAATGGGGGGGAGGAAGGGAAGGGCATGCTAATGCAGCAATGGGCAATCTAGGCTAGTGAGTGGGCCGCATGAGTCGCCCTCCATCTCAGTGGGCTGCAAGACTGTTGTAACCAAGATGGTCTCTCTGGTTAGGGTAGTTTTGTTAAAAGCACATGCACTTACATCCCTAGAATTTGTGGGGTGTGTCAATTGAACCATAGCAGCATTTTGATTGGAAATCCTGCACATGGGCAATCGTTAAAAAAAAACAAAGTCTTGGAGGCACACACAGAACTCCATTGGGCTGCGTGTGGTCCATGGGTCGCAGGTTGCCCACCACTGTGCAAATGATAGAGTTTGATGTTGACAAAATATATAATAATCAGAGAGAAATGTGTCTGCTGACTGCTGCTGGAGTATTTTCTTGATTTATTGTTTGTGTTTAGTTGGGCCATTGTAGGATAATTAGAAGTTCAAGGTTTTTCTTTTTCTTGAATTGTTCTGCTGTGAGCTAAAATATTTCACTTTTGATTTTAGAACAGATCATTGGATTTGTGTATAGGGGAATGGAGATATATGAAAGGTAATGTATGAATTAGAGGCCATGACATCAGTTGGCCCACAAGATGTCAACAGGTCCTATAAATGGGTTTCCCTTTCCTTCTTAACTGACTCTTCAATCAGACATTTTGAAATACAAGTTGTACCTCCAAAAACTGGCATTCTCTGGTCATACATCATCCATCAGGAACACAATGCTCCTGGACCAGAGAGCCCAGGGGCCGAAGGGCAGGAAGGCTAGCCGGGGTCGGGGCAAAAATGTTGGCCTAGCTGCGGGCAGCATGAGACAGGGACTGGAGCCCCGCGGCAGCCTCCAGCCCCTGGGAATTCAGGGCTGAGGTCGGAGCCCTGTGGTAACTCAGGACCGGAGTTCCTGACCCCAGGCACATCCCAGGAGTGTGGGGCTGAGGCACTTTGGCAGCCCCTGAGCACATGGGGCTGGAGTCAAGCCCTGCAGCAGCATGGGGGTGGAGTCCCACAGCAGCCTGCTACAGTGCAGGGCCAGGGCCGGAGCCCCGCAGTTGCCCCCAGATGCATGGGTCTGGAGGCACATGGCAGGAGCCAGAGTCTGTGCTGCCCAGGGAACCAGTGGTAGCTGGGTAAGCAGCCCAACCAGGGTTGGGAGTAAGGGAGGGCGAGGCAGGGTGCTTCCTGGGGCAGTCTGCCAGCAGCAGGTGATGGGCTTAGCAGGTGATTGATAGGAGACTTCCCCTGGTCCGGCAAAATCTTTTGTTTGAGATCAGTCAAATCCCAACGGTACCAGACCAGGGAGGTCCAACCTGTATAACTGAATCAATGCAGGGAATAGTTCAAGCAATATGAAAAGATACTACATACCTTGTAACAGATATAATTTGAGTACATGGGGAACTTGTTCATGTATTATATTATGTAGAAAATATCTGAATAGTCAATAGTTTACCTTGTTTTGGCTTCTAGTCCTGGTGAGCCCTGTGCAGCCTTGTGTTTGTATTCAGCGTTGATGGATGTTTATAAAGGGTAGCAGAATCATTTTTGTCAAAAAATTTTATTGATATCTGCTTGGAGTTGGACAAATTGTGCACAGCTCTGCTCTACTACTTACAATACAGTGCAAGTCAGTGGAGCTGAGTGGGCATAATTGAGAGCAGACATCAACCTAATTACAGTCTGATGTGTATAGAGAAACAAACAAACCTACAGAAGTCTAAAATAATGGGCCATAAGAGAGGTATTACAGTAAATTGTCAGATTAGACTAATCTCTGAATGTGGCCCCTCTGATGCATGCTAGCTCTTCTGGACTTCGAGAAACTCTCTCACTTCCCATACAATCTATCAGAACACACAAGGTCCATGTCTAGCACATGTAAATCCAGGTGAGGAAAAGAGTTTTCATTCCTTTCAGATAAACAGAAGCATCCAAAAATAATCAAGGGGAACTGTCTTTTATAAATCGGGGATTAGAATCGCATTATTTTTTTTAAATGGCATTGCATAGCTTCTAGTACCTGAGACTTGCACCTGCTAACTTCAGCTTGTCCACACCTACTCAGAATAAAATGCTTATGAACTCTATGAAGGCTAAAAGAAGGCTAAAAAGATAGCTTTTTGAAGGCAGACATCTGAGAAGTTGAAAAGGTGGAGAGTCTCTCTCATGTTAGTACCCTATCCAGTCCAAAACCTCCATGGGTGTTCATTGTATTGACCTCACCCTGGCAGGGGGTCAAAGACAGTATCTTTAATTGCTGAAACCATGTCCCCTGGTTAGAGTACAGGAGCATAGCATCATCAACAAAATGTAATAAATTACAAGCCTGGTGGGAACAGATGACAATGAAGCCAACATCCCCTAACTGTTTGACAAGTTAATGTATTGGCAATGAGAGTCTATGTTTCTAAGTTGCTTGTTCCCTTCAGCAAAAGAGAAATTGTGCCATTGTTTCTTGTCTTAGAAAAAATACATGAAACTACTTAGTATTTTAATTCTTAGGCCTTGTCAGATTAGAGTTTCCTGGTGCTGCTACAGTCTGAGCTAAATATATAGCTCCTGCTACAGCACAGAGACAATAGTTCAATCTCCACAGTGACTAATCTGGTTGGGAGTAACAACCACAGTAAATATTACATGCGAACTTCAGAACTGCCAGCCCCAAAGACAATGTTCTCTTCGTGGACCAGTTGCATTTCTGAACGTGGAAGGAAGGAAGGAAATCATATTATCCTAGACATTCCTGTATTGATAGCTGGCTCGAGTAGTCTCATACTGTAAGATTAGCTTTTGTAGCAAAACAATAAGTAAAATTATCCTGTCCTGTGTACCTAACATTATAGAACAGATGCACTGCATTTTATCAATTCATAATTCAGTGTATGCCGCTGAAACCTTTGTTAAAATGACACTACTTATCAATGATTACTGCTGTGTAATGGCTGAAAATATCCATTTCTTCTGGAATTTAAACAAAATGCAGACTACATAGTCAGCAGGGGACATTCAGTGAAATTGAAAGGTAGAAAATTGAAAACTGATAAGAGAAAACAATTTTATACAATGTGTGATTTGCCTTTTGGAATTCATTGTTGAAAGATGATATTGAGGCCAAAGGCTTAGCAGGAAACCAAAACTACAGT
Source organism: Rafetus swinhoei (assembly GCA_019425775.1). Lineage (NCBI taxonomy): Eukaryota > Metazoa > Chordata > Testudines > Trionychidae > Rafetus > Rafetus swinhoei. The sequence continues at coordinate 164,811,059 of CM033424.1, forward strand.
GTATTCTTATGGGTAATGAGACCATCCAGAGTTAAAATAGCAAAAAATGTTTAAAGAATTTGGGATATAAACCCTTAAGTTTCATAGCATGTAACCACCCAATAGGGGGCTAGGAGGAATATTTTCCTGGAGGTAAGTTATCCCATAACTGCCTAGTACAGGGTTGCTTGCGCTTGCCTCTGAATTGACAAAAAGGAGAAGATGGATCACTGGTCTGATCAGCATGTCAGTTCCTCCATTCCATCACCAACTCTGGTTTGGATTGTGCTTGCCCTGCTATCCATTTGTGTGGACTGTTACCCCAGTTTTCTGCTAATTGGGTAATTGTATGTATAACTCTGCCTACTAAAAATTTGACTCATAAAATCCTGGTCTAAAAGTAATAGTAAAACCAGCATTATCTTTTATAGAGAGAAATCAATTTAAAAAGAAACAACTCTGCATATAAATAAGCATCATAATTTTGGTTTATATGTGTGTAAGAGGTGGTATAATGTTTACCTGCTGAATCTTGCAGGAGCATTTGGAAGCTTAATTAATTAATGTTTATAAAAGACGTTGAGATTGTGGGACGCAAAGGAAGTCTATAAGCACATAATTTTGAGTAATGCATGGTATTTCCTGAGCCCTGAGATACATTTCAACAATTCTGCCATAATTGTATTTTATACAAAGTTTGCCTCATTGTCCCATGATGTTTTTCTTTTATAAGCTGGATTCTTACCAGTATTCATTAGTTCTCTTAAAATGATCTGAGTTTAGAAATTAAAATATTTGTCTTAGAACAACTTTTCATGTCAATTAAATGTGTTTTAAAATCCTTCTTCACAACCCTTATAAACCAGAAGTGTTTGTAAACTCATTTGTTTACTTTCATGTACTCTGGACTACCTCAATCACTTGTATGACTATATTAATATGCAGTGCACTTTGTGCAATAGAGTGCTCAGAACAGCTTCTCAGTTGGTCAGTTGCCTTGGGGTCAGGCAATGATTTATATTTCAGAACAGAAGATAAATTGGGCAATAGTTTATTTCAGGAAAAGAAGATTTGGTGGTTGGTTTGGGAGTTGTTTTTTAAGAAGTTACACATCTGTATTCAACGGAAATGAAAATGGTGTTATGCAGCGGAAGCAATGGTATCAAAGTTAGGTCATTTAAGCATTTGAAATACAACTGTTAGTTGTTGAAAGGTCCTTGCATGCATTCTGGCACAGGAGTTAACCTCAGCAGAGCCCAAAGCTGCTCGAGGGGGTTCATTCCACCTGGAGAAAGCCCGCCCCCCCACTCAGGGCCGGCCCACAACATTTTGGCACCTGAGGTGGGGAGCTCAAATGATGCCCCCTCGCTGCACCAGCAAAAGACACAATTTTCTATACTCTGGGTCCTAGTGGCACCCCCTCACAGTCTGGTACCTGAGGCGGTCGCCTCAGTTCACCTCATGGTAAAGCCAGCCCTGCCCCCACCTTAGCTAGGCACAGGGGGAACCCCAATCATGGTCTTTCCCAAGGGAAGGAACAGCTTCCCAGGCTCTGAGTTCCAAATCACAATGGGTCCTGCAGTTTCTTGTATTTTACACATTTATACCCAAGAGCTACGCAGAATAATTGGTCCTTTCTTAAAGATGTTTTGTTTCACAGGAAGTAAACCATTCCCTAATCCAGGGGTCAGCAACCTACGGCACGCATCAATTTTGAGTGGCACACACGGCAGAAGTTCAGCCTCTCCCTTCCCCCTCTCCCCCCCCACGCAGCAGGGAGCCTGTGCATCCCATATGTAACTCTTCCACTATCCTATGGCATGCCAGTCAAAAACATACGTGTTCCTAGCCATGCTAACAAAAACAATGACACAAAAGCCAGATGGGAGCCTTTTTATAACAATTACTGCAACAAGAGATGTTCCTACCTACATGATTTGTGTGGAAAGATTTATTGGAACTGCCATAATAATTGTATCAAATACTTATCAGAGGTGTGATTTTTTGCACTTCCTTTGCATAGTACTTAGAGCTTTATTTTTTTCCTCTCTCTCATATGTCTTCCTACATTGCAGAGAGTCATCTGTTAAAACTCCAAAATCACACATTCTGCAGTTTTACTTTGCATTCGTACTAGGCAGAATACACTGACATGGTCTTCACACAGACAGAAGCACCTTTTTCTTGTCCAGCCTATGGCTTTCCTTTTCCTTCCATCTGGACAGCTTTATCATTTCCCCCCTCTTTGTGCCAGAAACATACTGCATATCTAACATGTTCAAAGCAGCCAGGCTTGCTATTTTAATACAAGCTCTTATCTCTTATCAAACTTAGATCTACAAATAGTGTACTGTGTCCCCCACAGCTATTCTCTGTTTAGAGATTCTTCATTGTGTGTTGAACAGATGGCACAATCAGTGGGTTGTAGCAGAGCATTATAAAAAAGGAACTCTTTCTAGCTGCTTCTTCCCAGCTTGTTTGAATTCAGTGAGACACAGCAGCTGTAACACAGTTTTTCAAAGACAACTCTGAACTTGTTTTGAAATTTGAAAGTCAAAAGATGCTTAGGAAAAAAATAACATGAAAAGTAAAGCAAGCACAAAAGGGAAGCATGGAAGTCCAGGGTTAAGAACATAGCCTTGGATGAATTTTCTTGCTCTCAGCTGCTCCATATAGATACATACAACTCACTATTTGCATGCGTTGAGGTGAGGGAAACAGTTACACTGATGTAGATATGGTTTTGTATGACCTTCTTATCAATAAACTAGGGAAATACAACCTAGATGAGGCTATTACAATGTGGGTGCATACCTGGCTGGATAACCATTCTCAGAGAGTAGTTATTAATGGTTTGCAGACATGCTGAATGGTTCTATTCAAAATCTTCATCAGTGATTTAGCTATTGGCATAGAGAGGACGCCTATTAAGTTTGCAGATGCTACCAAGCTGGGAGTGATTGCAAGTGCTTTGGAGGATAGGATCATAATTCAAAATGATCTGGACAAACTAGAGAAATGGTCTCAGATAAATAGGATGAAGTTTAATAAGGACAAATGGAAGGTACTCCACTTAGAAAGGAACAATCTGTTTCACACATGCAGAATGGGAAGTGATTGTCTAGGAAGGAGTACTGCAGAAAAGGATCTAGGGGTCATAGAGGACCACAAGCTAAATATGAGTCAACAGTGTAATACTGTTGCAAAAAAAGGAAACATGATTCTGGGATGCATTAATAGGAGTGTTGTGAACAAGACACGAGAAGTCATTCTACCACTCTACTCTGCATTGATTAGGCCTTAATTGGAGTATTGTGTCCAGTTCTGAGCAGCATATTTCAAGACAGATGTGGAAAAATTGGAGAAGGTCCAGAGAAGAGCAACAAAAATGATAAAAGGCCTAGAAAACCTGAGCTATGAGGGAAGACTGAAAGAATTGGGCTTGTTTAGTTTAGAAAAGAGAAGACTGAGAGGGGACATTATATCAGTTTTCAAGTATCTAAAAGGGTGTTCCAAGGAGGAGGGAGAAAAATTGTTCTCCTTGGCCTCTGATGATAGGACAAGAAGCAATGGGCTTAAATTGCAGCAAGGAGGTTTAGATCGGACATTAAGAAAAACTTCCTAAGTGTCAGGGTGCTTAAACACTGGAATAAATTGCCTAGGAAGGTTGTGGAATCTCCATCACTGGAGATATTTAAGAGCAGATTAGACAGACATCCATCAGGGATCATATAGACCGTGCTTGGTCCTGCCGTGAGGGCAGGGGACTGGGCTTGATGATCTCTCGAGGTCCCTTCCAGTTCTAGTGTTCTATGATTTTATGATTCTATGATTTCTCCCTTATGTCAAATACTTCATTAGGATAATCATTATATCCAGTACTGTATCTAAATTGACCTAGGAAAGTTCTTAAGACTTTTTTTCACAGTGATAGAGAACTATTTGCTAACTTGCTTTTGTTATATATTGATGTACACTCATGGTGGGGAGGAGAAAAGTATAAATCCAGTCAAGGGAGTCAGGCAACCTTGCAAGCTCTATAAGTGCTATTTTTTGCATATGTGAGAGAGTCTTAAATATTATTTTGTAATAATTCAGTTATATAAAGTTGTACTGGATATAAAGTACTGGATATAAAACAGTAAATTTTTTCCTGTTTTAGGCTGCTGTCTTAACCGGTCCCCTCAAACAGCCTATTTGTTTCTATATTTTAACTTAATCAACTTACGAGACACTTTCTTGCATCTAGTTTGGAACATAGGAAAAACATTATGTACTTACTGTAAGAAACACATAGGTGGCTCTCCACTACATTAACATTCTTTGTACTTTGTCTTTTTAAGTAGGCAGATTACTTGCATTCTGTATAGGAAAAAAGAAAACAGGAAAATCTTACTTCAGTTGACTACACTGAAAGAAGTGTAACTCCTAAACACAAGGGGGAGTTTGCCTCATGGAGCTGTCTACATTTAATCACAGGAGCTGTCTACATTTGTCACAGGTGCTGTCTACATTTAATCTATGCATAGGAACTTTGAAAGTCCTTTGCTGTGCCAATCATTTCACTTTTTGAAAGAGTGAGATGGTGGGACTAATCAGACACACCCATCAGCTGTCTACCTGTTTCATTAAATAAGGAAGGAATAGACACTTTTGCAACTAAAATTGAGAAAGTAAGAAGCTGTGGCTGTTTTAACTGGAAATTCATTTGTACTTGTAACCACGCCTACCTTCTTTTGGCTCTTTATTCCGAAGCAGCAAGCTGTGACATTACATCAATTTTTAAAATGGTTCCCCTGACAAACCAAATTCCTCCTGTCAGATAAAACTGTATATAGATATAACCACACCACTGTTCTCAGCTGAATGTTTTGGGTTGTTTTCATATCACCCAGTTCATTTCAGAGAAACACATTCCTCCAGACTGAGCCTCTCCTCCCATTCTTCTTCCCTTTCACTCTTTTGATTAGATTTCACCTTAGCTTGTTCCAACTTTCCTACTTAATCTCCATGTGCTTACACTAGTGCCTTTATTTCTAACACTCTCTTTTGGCTTTACTTTTTCAAAGGCACCAGTAATTACCATGACAAACATTGCAGTGCTTTATAATAATTATGCATACTATTTCTGGACTTGGCACCAGTGTGGTGTTTCTGTACCATGCATGGGAATTGATATTTCATCTGTCGGGTTTGTCAGCATTGCAGTCTATCCATCTAGACACACAGAGAGTGAGTGTGAGAGTCCTTCCTGGTAACCACCACCATCTTACATGTAGTGGTTGTTAGGAGACAGTGCCAGAGCAAATATCCTTAGTGAACTAACCTAAACCAGTATAAACGAGAGCGAGAGACCTTCATAAACTAGAAGAGGAAAGCCTATCCAGCTTTTGCTTGTAGTGAAGCAACAGATTACACATGATTAAATATGCCTGTAGGCTGTCTGTTGTTTTAATGTCTCTATCTTTTTTTCTTTGTAATGCTGTGTTCCAACTGTGAAATAAAAGCAGTTTGTTCTAAGAAGGGTATTGGTGAGTATCACAGCTCACAGCTTGCAAAAAGGAGGAAATGTAGGTGTTCAAGACCCAGTCAGGCCTTCAGGATGATTGGTACATACCAGATAATGGACTGGCTCCCAGTTTAGGAGTGAGTATAGTGAGGCCAAGAGGATGAACACTTGAGGGGGTGCACTCAAAGACCAGTGATATGGCCAGGATGCAATTAGTCCTGTGGCTGTGAAAGAAAGTTTTCCATTAAGTCTCCCAAACAACCTTCCTTGTAAAATTAGTTCCTGGGAGGATAGTGTGAGATTTGTAGAAGTGGCACCCCCTCCCCACCCCCTGTATTCTCCAGCACACATCACTCCAGTGCACTGACACATTCTAGCTTTAACTTAGCATGGCAGCTACCCATACACTTTATCTTACCGTAGGCTAAACCCCTTATTTTGGCCCCAACCCCCTTAAGGGTTCCCTGCTGCTGGCTGGCTTCCCCATGCAGGCACTTGCTGCAGCTCTACACACTATAATAGGTGTTCTGCCCAGTGGGCAGAACACGGGGGAACAGGCAGTTGAAAGTGGGGTGAGGCAGGATAGGCTCCCAGGATGGAGGGTGCCTGGTGCAGAAGCCAGCCCCATGGAAGTGACAGTGTGTTGAAGTCATGGCCCATATCATACGCACTCACGTTTGGTCCCGTGGCTCCTCTGTTTTGGTGGGATTGCAGAGACAGCCCTGAGGGGTTCCGTGACCCCTATGCACAGAGTCTCAACGTCACTCACTCCATTTTGGCCCTACCCCAGCTTCACCATGGTGGAAGGTCATGGGTCCAAATTCAAGTGATCAGTGGGGCAGCCAGAGTTGCTCCTCCTTGGGCTAGCGCCTGCATCAATCTGAACCCGCTCAGTCAGAGCTCAGATGGGCCCCCGGCCCCCCTACCCCCAACGAATTGGGCCCTAGATCGTTGCCTAGGTTGCCTGTACCTTAGTCTAGCCCATCCAACTGTATTTGTTGTGTGTGTGGCTGCGGGTCCCACTGCATTGCGCTGTTCCATACCTATTCAGAAAGCTCTCGATTTCCATTGCTTACTTTCTGGTGCGTATTTATTGCAACTTACTGATATCCAAAGCCTGGTCTACATGGCAAAATTAGATTGACCTAGCTGTGTCACGTAAGGGTGCAAAAAATGACACCCCAAAACACTGGAGCTAGATCAACATAACTCCTGGTGTGTATGTAGCTATGTTAAAGAAGGTCTCTGAGAAGTGCTGGAAAAAGCATCTGCACTATGGTGCTAAAGCTGAAGCACTGTAGCTGTGCCATGGTAGCATAGTGTAGGCATGCCCCCGAGCCCTGTTCTCTGACCATTGTACTGGTATGTTTAACTGTTATTGGGGTATAAATATACTCCTCATGTGGATACACTGTTCTGGCAAGAGTGCCTTTTTTTTATTTATCTTGAACACTTCCCAAGGACCTTAAGTGACAATGAAAAAGGCACCGCTTACGTAAGTGGGAAGTTACATCTGTATGCCTTTCCCAAGTCCGTTAAAAAAGTGTTTGTGTAAATAAATGCTAGAATTAGAAGTGTAGAATCTGAAAAGTGGTTTTCTTTGTTATAGCTTCTGGTATTAAATTCCCCATCTGAGGCTGCTTGGAAAGCTTGAGATTGTGGCAAAAGCACAATATTTCTGCTAAAATTATCAGCAATGAAATAGTTGCCCTGATATTTAAACTGTCGCCTTCAGGTTTGATGATTAACAAGTTGCTGTGTTGAATGCAGCATTTTGTCTCTCTCATGTCTGTTTTTTCAGGCTCCACGGATAATATTGCTTTGGCTTATATTTGTCATCAGAGCTAGAAAAAAATCTGCTTTGAGAGATTCCTTACAGTTCTGCAGAAGGTGGGATGGGGGGGGAGGTTATGCTTTAACAAAACTGGTGTGTCATTTCATATTTGCTAAAGGCTGGCTTTCTATAAATTTAAGCCACAGCTCTTTGAGGGAGGGGAATCCAAATTAAAAAATATCTTTCACTCTGAGATAACTCCAGTCCGCAGCATAGCAACAAGCCAGTGGTCATGTCCTCCCCTTTTAATGTGTCTTGCATAGACATTGCTCCTCCAAGACAACAGAATGTGGTGCTAGTAAAGCAGCTGGCCAGCTGTGGAAGAAATTGCACATGGAGGGAGGCTTTTTTTTTAGACGTTCCTGCCCGCTACTGCAGAATTATGATTAAACTATTCTGCTGAATGTTAAAGATGTGTGCACGTGAGAGTGAGCACAACAGCTCGGATTGCCTTCTGCTTCCTTCTCTGCTTGTTTAGTGCATGATTTCCCAACCTTCCTACTTAATTTAATAACTCTGCTCTCATTTCTATGCTGTTACCCTGCCTTTCAACTCCTGTGGTGGTTACACTTCACAGAGCCCCCCAATGGTACACCAGATTCACTGATTTGTTCATTTACACATTCCTTTCCCTGTTAACTGATTCTCACAGTCCCTTGAAGAATTGCTCTAGACAGACAATGAAGTGTTGACAGGGAGGTGTTAGCAGAGTGGAAAAAACACCACTAGGGGATTAAACTAGTAAGACTCTATAGAGATGAAAGTTGCCCTTTGAATTAGAGTCCATAAAGAGTTAATAGATCTAATAAATGTATGGTTGTGATGCTTTGGGGTGCATCCAGACCAGTAAGGAATTGCATCACTACGTGCTGTTACCAGATTTGACTGTTACTTTGGGATACACTCATTTATTAGGGTTACTCTTATGGGAGGGGGAGGAGGGTGGTAATTCTATCAATGTACTGTTTGTTACTTGTGTTCTCATACAGAGCTCTACTTCTCCCTTCTGCTAGTTCCCTCCCATAGAGCTCTCCTGCAGAAGCTAGGTTTTCTAGGGCTGGGTTCTTCTCACCCCAGAATCAGATGAACACACATGCACATTTTAACAGAGTATGTCTGAGAGGACTGGATTAGTCAGTACTCCCAAGCTAACCCCTTCTATGTCCCTGGACTCAATAGGTTAGTTTGAGTGGCACTTCCAAGCTGACACTTTCATATACCATGAACACCACACTGGAATAGAGTATTCCTGAGCTGGCTGGGTTGCGCAGCACGTCCAAGCTGCCACCATCATGTGTTCCAGTCTCAGCATGTCCCTATCTCCAATTTCACGTTACAGTTCTGGTAGTAGCCCACTTAATGAGCAAACCCCACAGGAGTTTTGGATAATGCGGGGATTTTTAGGTTCGGTACAAGAGGGAAAGAGAGAGAGGAAAGTAACCAGCTTAACCATGAAAGTTATTTATTGCCAGGTAATAACTATACAATAAACGTCATCAAACAAACCAATCAATTACAATATTAAGTCTAATTTGATTACAAAAGTCATGTTTAGAAAACTACAACTGAGCACACAAGTCAGGGTCAGAAGGCTATACTTAGAGGCTATGTCTACACTGCAGGCTTGTTGCACAAGAACTGTTTTGCGCAAGAGTTCTTGTGCAAAAATTCTTGCACAAGAGCACGTCCACGCTGCCATGTGCTTTTGAGCAAGAGTGTCCATGGCAGTGTGGATGCTCTCTTGTGCAAGAAAGCTCTGATGGCCATTTTAGCCATAGAGGTTTCTTCCACAAGAATCCCCTGTTTGCCCGTCCACACTGCCTTCTTACACAAGAGCTCTTGCGCGCAAGTGGGCTTATTCCTCATGGGGAGAGGAATAACTCTTGCGCAAGAAGCCCTCTGTTCCGATGCCTTACTGAAAATTTACTTGTGCAAGAACATGCGTGCAGTGTAGATGCTCCGCAAGTTTTTGCGCAAGAACAGTTGTTCTTGCACAAGAAGCCTGCAGTATAGACATCGCCAGAGATTTGGGTTCTCACTAGTGTTCCCTATAAGCTGTGTGCTTGTGCAGCCACTCAGGAAAGATTCAAATGTTCCCAACTGATTAGCAGAGTGTCCTCAACTAGAGGTTTTTTTGTTTTGTTTTTATTGGTGGTGCACATAATAAAATGTATTCTGCATGCGGATGGAAAAAATGCACACATAGATGGAAAAGATTTGAAGGAACATTGGTTCTTACCACTCCATGAAGCTTGAAATGATCTATGTTCCCAGGTGGTGGTTGCGGAGGGTCCAGACATTTGGAGACATGCAGAGCCCCCAGTCTGATCAGTCACGAGAAAATGAAGTCCCAATGGAACTGATGCAAATTTTGGATCCAGGCATCAGAGCACTTACTTGAACATGGGCAGGGGTTTCTGTAGAGAAAAAACAGTGGTTCTAGGGAGAACAATAGATTTTTTTATGGCTAAACTGATAGCCCAAGGGAGTATACCAAAGTTGTTATGTTCAGCCCAGACCACAGAAACTTATCATTTCTGGCTATAGGTGGTATTCCTTTGAGGGGGCTTCAATATTTTGGATACCAATAAGGATTTATTATTATTATTGATCTGATAACTACTGAACTGGTTGAGTATAGGCGTGGGCTCATTAACACCTGGAGCAGAGATTCCCCATCATGTACTGCTTCCCTGCTTTTTGGTCCCAGAATTCAGGGTGGTTCTTGCCTTGGAATCTCTGTTCTCCATTCTGTATGCTAGTGGAGATATCTCCCTGTTCCATCTTGGATGCAAATGACGCTTAAATGAGGCTTAACTCTTAAGTGAGCAGAGTTGCCTTCATCCTGTCATCCAGCACTTACTTATATTTTTTCATATATCACTCATAAAGACACCACCAATGGTGTTAATAACCAACTTGTTGCTAATTAGCATAAGAACCCTTATGTAACAACAGTGAAATGAGGCTCACTGAGCTGATCAGGCCAGCTAAGATTCACTGCTATATACCCAGATGCCTTTTCTGTCTGGTATTGGAGTGACCTTTGGGTCATAGTGGTTATAGATTGTTAGAGTCCAGAAGGTCAGTGGGTTGCTTGCTACCATTCTTTACACATTCTCCAAGTAATTATAGGCCTGTCAATCTGACATTGATCCTGGGCAAGATAATTGAACTCCTGTTATGGGACTCGATTAACAAAAAAAAATTAAAAGAAGGTAATATAAATTAATTCCAATCAACTTCAGTTTATGGAAAATAATTCCTGTCAAGCTAACTTCGTATCTTTTTTTTAATTAGATTAAAAGTTTGGTTGATAAAAGTAACGGTGTTGATGAAATAGACTTCTGCATTTGACTTTTGATTAAAAAAAATAGAAATATGTAACATTCATATGGCACACATTGAATAGATTAAGCTGAAGAGCGGCTAGAATACTCTGCCCAGTTCTGGTGGCAACAATTCCAGAGGGTTATTGAGTAACGGAAGAGTGCTCAGAGAAGAGCAGTGGGAATGATTAAAGATTAAGAAAACGTGTTGAGCTCCTATTTAAGCTTTATAAAGAGAGAGAGACACGTGACATGATTATAGTCTGTAAGTACTTACATGGTGAGCAAATATTTGATAATGAGCTCTTCCATCTTAGAAACAGGTATAACACCATCCAATGAATGAAAGTTAAAGCTAGCTGAATTCAGACTAGAAATGAGGCATGATGTTTTACATTTTTTTTTTTTTTACAAATGAGGATAATTAACCTTTGGAATAGTTTACCAAGGGCAGTGGTGGATTCTCCATCATTGGCCATTTTTAAGTCAAATCGGATTTTTTTTCTAAAAAAAATATGATGTAGAAATTATGTTGGAGAAGTTCTTTGGCCTGTGATATACAGGAGGTCAGATTAGATTACCATAATGGCTTTAGACTCTCTGAATCTCCTGATGTGCTAATAACCATCTATAACACTGTTTCCTTATCTCCACAGCCCAGTCTATTCTTGTCCCATGTGCATGTTGAGATGTGTATATTCTGGTGGCATAACACTTGCTTTTGCACATATATTTGTTGTTGTGTGTGTACATATGAAATGTAAGTACTCACAACTTGCAGGAAGAAAACTGGATGATGCACCAAGTACAACAAAAGAAAGAGATACTTCTCAATGGTGCTGTAGGTGCTTGTGGACCACTGTGGGTGTTTCACAGACATCAATGTGAGGTGGTTGGGAAGGGTGCAAGATAAACATCTTCAGGAACACTGGCCTGAACAGAAAGCTGCAGGTGGGGACTTTCTTTGCAGATCACAAGATTACAGTGGGGGATATGGAAATGCTCATTCTGATCCTGGGAGACCCGGCTTACCCCCTTGCAGCCCAGGCTCATCAAACCTTATACAGGGCACCTGGACAGCAGCAAGGAGCATTTTATCAAAAGGCTGAGCGATGCTGCATGGTAATGGAATGTGTCCTTGGCAGATTGAAAGAGAGATGGAGGCAGAGTTGTTCCATCCATAGGAAATGAGCAGAGGTGGAGAAGCACCTGTAGTGGGGATGTTGTCACAGGCCCCACACCCAGGAGGTTGCCGTTGGCCTGGATGGAGATGTCTTTATAGCAGGCTAGACTTTATGAAGGATCATAGTTCCATGGTTATAGCTGCTTGCTATAGTTTGCATAATATCTGTGAAAATAAAGGTGCAATGTTTGCTCATATGTAAAGCACTGAAGCACAGCGCCTGGCTGCAGAGTTTGAGCAGCCGGACACTAGGGCAATCAGAGGAGCCCAGAGGGATGCTATTAACATCAAGGAGGCTTTGAGGAATCACTTTGACAATGAGGGGCACTGAAATATCTCTCTTGCAGAGTTGCTTCCCTGCTGCATCCCATATAACACAGTTCTGTGAAGGGCCTGAGTGATTGCTATGGGCTGTAGAACAGAAAACAAATTTGCCTTTATTAATCAAGACAAATCACAGTGAAACACACCAAAGCACCTACCTTTGCTGGTAAGCGAGGGTCTTGAAAAAGATAAAGCCTTCCAACTATGTGTAGGTCCAGCGGTCATAGTAAAGTTGTAAGAGTGGGTAGAGTGTGGAGGAAGCGGAGGATTACTAAAGTGAAAAGGAATGTGTGGGCATAGTGAGGGGGTTTCTGGACAAATAAATGTGTATATGCTGCAGGGGAGGTTGAGGCCAGGTCTGCTCACTCTGCAGCTTCATTAAAGACCTGAGCATCTTGGTTTGATCCTCCATGACCTTGATCATGCATTCAGTGGTGTCTTTCCTATCCTGCCTTTCAGTTATCCATTGCTCTTCTGGTTGTTTTGAGCCTCCCCTCCATTAAGGAGTGCTTTATAACTTCCCTCCTGAGGTCCTCCCTGTTGCCTTTGGGTCTCTTCCTTATCTGACTCAGTCTGTTAGCAGGAGAAGTTTTCTCTGTTCTCAAGGTCTCATGTGTAACATAGAATGTTACTAATGTTAAAAGTTGAAACATTTCATTTATAAGTACCTTTTCCAACATATGCAGCCACTTTCCTACTGAACCTTGCAAGACACACACATCTCTGCAGGCACTGTAAACCCACTGAATGTGGGGGAAACAGAAGGGGGGAATGAAGTGTGTACACAGGGACACAAGAAAATACAGTCATAGCTTGTGCAGCATGTTTGCAGGGAAATCTTGCTAATTATGCCACACTTCTCCAGAGGTGGATATCACTCTTGCTGATACCTCACTGCTGAGGGGCAACAGGCAAACCAGGGCTCAAATTCTGGCCTTGCTCCAAGTGCAGCCCAGTTATGTGCCGGTTTGGTCCCTACACCACAGAATGGTATGGGAGAGTGGCCTACCACGGAAGAGGAAACACGGCGGTGCTGCCTTGGAACCTGCATGAGAAAATCGATAAATACCTCAGGCACCATTTCCAAGGCATCTCTCCGCAGGATTCCATTGACATCTGAGTGTGCATCAATGCCCTGCGTGGACATTACTTCTAGCTATGCAGGGCTGTGCGCAGCTCGAAGAAACACAGCCCCCCTCCCACCTTTCCGTGTCCTCCACCCCCTTTGCACTTCCCACACCAGAACCACATACCCTGCATCTCATCCTCCTCTTCCTGCTCCCCATGGAGCTGCTGCTGAGACTAGCCATTCACCTCCAGAGTGGAAAACAATTCCTTGCTGCCTATCCCACCAGGTGACCCCACTGTGAGCCCCACATCCTTGTCCAGCTCTACTTCTTTATCTATGATTTATCCTCTGGTTTAAGTCCTGTTTCTACTCACTAAGTACCCCCCTGAAGTATCTATGGGGCTCTTGACAGTGGAAATAGGGTAACCTCCCCTCCCCCCCAGGATTGTGTCCAACTCCTTATAAAACCAGCAGGTCTTGGGTGCAGCACCGGAGTAATGGTTTGCCTCCCTCACCTTATGGTATGACTGCCTCAGCTCTTTTATCTTTGCTCTGCTCTGCAGTGTGTCTCGCTCATAGCTATTTTCACACAAGCTTCACGAAATATGCCTGTACATGTTGTCCCGTTTCCTATGAGTCACTCGCAGCTAGGACTGCACAGATTTCTCTCTCTCTACACATTGATTAGATCCGAAAGCTCAGCAGTGGTCCGAGCAGCAGAGAGTTTGGAGTGATAGCCAGCCATGATCATCTAGGAAGATGCCATGAAAACAATCTGTGCAGAGCCAGCCAGCAGGAAATTAAACTTAAAGTTCCCGAGGCTTGCAAGGGGAAGGGGTGGATTGCTGCATACCAGGGCAACAGAGTTCAACGCGCTGGCCAGATCAGCTACTTGGAGCATTGTGGGAAACTTCCTGGAGGGCAAACAAGGTTAAAAAAAACCCTTTTGTTGTCCACACTGCATGATTGTCAACAGTAAAGGGAGGTGGAAAGAAAATAATCCCCCATGGAGGTGGAAGTTCTTTTTGCCGCCCAAACTGGAATTTTTTCGCAACTTTTGTCACATGGCAGTGTGAATGCTACTGCAGTTTTGTCCACAAAGGGCAGATTTTGGCGACAAAACTTGGTAGTATACCGGTAAGTGCTGGCTCAAAGATTTGTCTGCTCCCAAGGCTATCTCTGGGCTATCAATTACTGTGGTGTCATTTGTTGCTGAGTGTGAAAAAACACTCCCCTGAATGACATAAGTTACACCGACCTAAGTGCCAGTGTAGGCAGCACTATGCCAGCAGAAGAGTTTCTCCCACCAACATAGCTGCTGCCATTCATGGGACTGGACTTACGCCAACAGGAGAGCTCTCTCCCATTGGCTTAGAGCAGTCATTTAGAGAGCTTACAACTAACTGCACAGCTGGATTGCTGCAGCCCCGTTGCTGCAAACTCTCTGTTGGTTTCTCTATAAGCCCGTGGAATGTTGTCAGTTGACTCCTCCACTATCAGAAGGACTACTTTACTACTTTACATCATCTTCAATTCTGCAGTCTTTCAAAACAAACGCCCCTCAGCACACTCCTACACGCACCTTTTGATGTTGTCATCCTGAAGACTTATGATCTAAACTCTGCAGTTTGAAGGGATTAAATCTGATGTAATATTTGCAATCAATAGCACAGGAAAGCGTCATCTGGTACCTTTGCATAATATCTAATGCCAACAAGTGCTTTGCTGAATAACATTTTCTTACTATAATTAATCACCAGAGTTTTTTAAAGTATTAAGAATCAGTGCAACTTTGAAACAGAGAAATGAGCGCACTCAGTGGCATTTCCATGATAACAAAGATAAAGCATTCACATGTAGGGATTTTTTTTTTGGCTATAAATCAACGCATTCCGTTGTTTATTATAAATTTAGGAGGTCACGTCTGCAAAAGCCAAGATAATGTGGACTTTCTCTGCTTCTTTAATTTGTTAGAACAGAAGGCCAATTAATTGCCCATGCTTAATAGCAGCCCTTCTTGGAATCCCCTCTGTTTAGAAATCAGTGTTATGTATTGCTTGAATGACTGCTAAGGCTGCCAACTTTTGATAAACCCATTGCTGGCTTAAAAAGAATAATATGGATTGAAATCTGGAAGTAAAATTGAAGAATTATTACATAATTTATAAGTAAAATTGGGATTTCCCCACTGTTCTTCACAATTTCTCTTGGTCTCCATTCTCTGTGTTTCTTTTCTTTTTCTCCTGGTCTCACATTAATGCTAGTCCTCCATCTTTTCTATGCCTGCTTACATTTTTTCCCCATCCAGAATATAAAGGGGATGTGAGAAAAGAAAAAAAAAACATTTAAGACAGTTTAAGATAACTAGATACTTATAATTTAGCCACATGATAGTTTATTCCTTCATCATTTTCAACATTGCAGGAGAGTAATAAATGCAATTTGCATGATGTCCCACTTCACCTGCCTGGGGAGATCTGGAGCTACGCCCCCCAAGTGATCATTATGTAGATGAAGTAATTTGGGACACACAAAAAATTAGTCCAGGTGGCTACTTTATTTATTTATTTATTTATTATTTTAAAGATGAACTTCAGTGCTGGCAAAATGCACCAGATTGACAGCCCTAGAGACTGAACACATCTGTCTATATCCAGTGTAGCTACTAGGTGGGCAATTAATATTAACTACCCCTTTACCCCCATCCCTCCAGGCACCTCTGTGTTCTCGGCCTACACAACACTGCAATGTTATTTGTTCAAAATGTCTTGTACAGCATCATTTGAAAACTAACACCACACTAGTTGTTAATCAATGTGAAATGTATGAGACAGTGTTGTTCATGAGATTATGAATACTCAGTGATGATATGATTTAAAGTTTGAAACTAAAAGGTGTTTACACCTAGTATGGCAAGTTGTCAATAAACTGTTTTTTCTCTGGACAGAAAAAAAGAGGACAACACTTCAAACTTGGGTAGTCAAATTCAGTGAGCTTACAGGTTGCAGGAGAAGGATATTTATATTGTAAAGTTTTACATTTAGCCTGTCTTGGTGACTTTTGGCCCTCCTAAATACTTCTGACAGCTCTTAGTACTTGCAATATTATTTGCACATCATGAACAATTATTTTCTGTGTCGAGTTTTAGATAAGCTAATGACAAGCTGGATGATGTATGAGCTCATTTGCACATGTATAAAAATATCCCAGATAAAAAGTGAAGTAAAGAAAAGTTTCCTGTTACTTCATGGTAACTCATACTTTATCATGACATTGGTGTCATGAAACTAAATTGTCTCATTCTGCAGTAACAAGAAATCTTTTCGTAAGTCTCTGCAATGTCCTTTCTCTTGAGAACAGAATAAAAAATTGTAAGCATGCTACTAAAAACAAAAAACTCTAATGCTGTTTCCTCTGGACTATATAGCTATTGTGTGCGTACATGTGCATATACATGTGAGTGTGTGTATGTGTGTATATATGCTACACCCTCTGTGTGTGTGTGTGTGTGTGTGTGTGTGTGTGTGTGTGTTGGTAGCTAAGGAAATATTGTATGCTATAATGCTGTGTTGAGATGGGTTTTCAGTTGAGATAGGAGTCCTATAGTAACTTCCAAAGCAAAGTAGACAAAAGTATAAAAAACCCATTTCCTATACTATAAAATTATTAATATAAGGAAGGAGTATTTTCCATCTTATTGATAAAGGGTGAGATTGAAGTCTCTCTTCTCCCCTCTCCCCCATCCCTGCACAACACTTTAAATATTCAATATAACAATGTTTTTGCCATTAACCTACTTTTTGCCTGGGTCACTCTACAGTCCCTCTGTTTTTTTTAACAGCCATTTTAGCCAAGCTAAGCTAAATAACAGAGGCAGAAGTATTTGGGTGGGATAGACAAACATATCAAAACAGCCTATGCATTCACTAGCAGATATATGGCATCAGATTGCAGAAACATGGAGATATAACAGATTTGTTGTGTGGCTACAAGATTCGGACAGAAACTTTGTATTGCAGGGCAAGTCTTTTAGACTTGACAGATCAGTAATTCAATTGTAGGTTGCCTTACTTGAGAGTTTTAGAGCAAGAGTGCACTTGATATTAATAATGTGTAAAGACATAGCTGTCCCTCCAGTGCAGCAGCTTCGCAAGAAAACATTAATCATATTTTTCTGAGACAGCTGCATTGATTTCTTGGGAGAAATATTTCCTTGTCTACTCCCTAGTCATTCCTTAACCAGTCACCAAGCTACAGTGATCTGAGCCCAATCAGCAACTAATTATTGCCTGTTGATCGGGTTTTGCTTAAGGTTCTCATGCAGGTTATTTACCGTTTGCTGGGGCATAAAACCTGCTTTTGTTCAGCTGTCATGCATGTCAGTGTAATACTAACTTGTGTCCCTCTGTATAGCCAGTGATATAGCCTCTGTATAGCCTCTTTGTTGTTTTTTCCTTAGTGAGATCCTTGGTATGCTGAAAAGTGTAAGTAGTGGCACACATGTTTACTATGATAATGACAGTTTACATTTATCTATCTTAGGCCTTGTCTATACTGATCTGCACCGTTATCTACTTCAAGTACACAAGTAGAGTAGCTGAAGTCAATATATTCAATGTTTTCTTTTCCTTCCCCAAGGTCAGTGGGGCTGCTCTTCTGTCAGCGCCAGGCTACTCTTCTTGTATTGGTGGAGTACCAGCAGGGACAGGAGTACTCTTGGAGATTGATTTATTGCATCTACAGCAGATGTAATAAATTGATGGCCAATGGATCAATCACTACACCATCGATCGATCCAGCACATAATGTAGACAAGACCTCAGACATTTGATAGTCTGTTGCAGTGGTATCCATCAAAATACATAACAACTTTCGTGTGTGACAGTGTTATACAACTTTGGATCAATTAATTTTTATTTACACAATGCTCATCTATATATATTTAGGTACAGAACTTAAGATGATTGGTAATAATATTGGAGGCCAATAGAGAAGCCAACATTCAGGGGGAAGAGGAAAAAACTGGTGAAGGAAAGAGGATCCAAAATCGTCAGCTGTGAATTTTAAAAGCCTCTGTAGACCTCTGTTATGTAGGTGGTGTTCTACACATTTTATCAAGGCAAAAAAGCTGAAGGCCTAAATAACTAACTTTCAGAGGTTCTGAGTTCCACATTTCTCAGTCGCTTAGGCCCTATCTCAGTAGAGCACTTAAGCAGTTACTTAACTTAAAGCACATGGGTACTTTTATTTGGGACTACTTGTGCTTGACTAAGAGGGATTATTCCCTTGTTTAACATGAAGCACATGCTATAAGTGCTAAGCTGAATTGGAGCCTTAGTTGAGGAAAATCCTGGTTTGTTCTTAAAAAACTTGATTGGAATATAGAAGGCAAAGTAACTTTGAGGGAATGGGAGAAAATGTTATGATGGAGATAGGGGACTAGTATGCCATCTTGATGAGCTACTGTAGGGGATCCTCAATAGAAAATATAAACCTTTGCTTAGAGCTTGTGTTGTGTTGACTCGCAAGTTGTAGCAGTTGAATTTAAAATGGTTTTGATTGTATATCAGTTTAAAACTGATCCTACCTGTTTATTGCACACACCAGTAAGTTTACCGACATAAGGTAAAGCAGTACAAGTCAGGTGTAGAAAAAATATTCATACTCCCCCATTGCTCTGGTTTAACTAAATTGGTATAAAGTCACTTTTTTTTTATTCATACCAAGACAACTTTGTGTGTAGAGCAGGCGTTCAGCAAAAGGTGGCAGCACTGATTATTACCATCATGGAGTTGAAGCTTACATCCAAGCTTCTGTTATCTGTGACTGTTCTAATATTTAGCTCCCTAGTAGGTATGCGGGAGGCTGCTAGAATGAATAATCATCAGTTTCAGTTGCTCCCCTAAACAAATTGAATGTGCTACTTTCACGAGAAGCACAAAGCCACATTTGCACAGCGTACGGCACTCCCTGGCACTCCTCGGGGAACAGATTATGAGAGTGAGACTTTTTTCCACCATTTTCCCAGGGGAGAAACTTTAGATTCCCTCAGAAGTCCAGGAGATGTACCGAATCAGCGTCCCGTTAGTCCAACCAGACTCCTCCGATGAGAGCTGTAGGCAAATACACTCTGCTCTCATTCCTAGTAGGCATGCCGCTCCTCCCACAAGCTCGTGGCCAGGTTCTGTCAGCAGCGAATCAGACAGAGGCTTATCTTTTCCAAGAATGTAAATTGAACAGTGCCGGGCAAAGCAGTTTCTATTCTGTCCAGATTAAACTTTGTTATTCTGACGCACTGGATCATGTCTGCTTCCAGAGTGACGGCATGTAGCATAAAACATGACAGAGCTAATGGAGCGTAGGACAGCATATCACAACTTTAAAGACATTGTACATTTTTTGGGTTAGCCCTGGTTGGAGTCATAAGGGATGTGGTCTATTTCCCATTGTTTCAAAGCTCCACGTTTCAGCCTCCATTCTGCTGCTGGAGGGTGACTTGGGATGAAATCCCCATATCCTTACTTAAGGTGTAAAGTGTGTGGTTACTGATCAATAATGTGAAGTGCAGCCAGTCCCCAAAAAACAGTTATGTTGAATGCCTCAACATTCACCCAATTCTATGCTGCCTGGGGAGCAAGAAACTGAGAACCAACAATCCATTCCTGGTGTCGTGCTGTAGAGATTGAGCAAGCAAAAGGCCTTGTCTATGAGAAGAAAGCTTTGTTAGTTATACTGTTAAATTACACCAGTATAACTCCCCAAGTAGACACTCTTATCACTTATTCTACTATGAGTGGGTTTTTTTGTTTCATTTAGCTTAAACCCCTTCCAAAACAGCCTAAGGTAAACTAAATAATGGTACTGTTGCAGTAGAATAAGTTATAGCAATAGGGTTATAGCAATAAAGATACATAGGTTTAAATTCACACCTTACAATATGCTGGTGTGGACGAGCCCTTAACAGTGTGAAGTAGTTACATCAGTTTTTGTCTTCACCTTCTACAGATGTTTTCTCCTTCAGTTTTAATTGGTTATTTATAATGTGCTTGTCACTACTATGTGAGTACACCATATGGAATTGAAAGATATGTAAACTGTACACAAATCCTGAAGAGTCTTTGGTACTCTTTGTCTTCAATCCCACGTCTACATGAGCACAACTTAAAGGATTGATTTCCACAAGGTAATAAGTTTATGGAAACCTCACAGCCAAAAAAGCCATCAGCTGGTAACTTGTATCCTGATCACACTGGGAAAAAGCTAATGTTTGTTCATAAATCAGACTAAAAACAAGGCAGTGACTGGCCAGGTGCTGGCTAGGGTCCATTAATTAAAATCCTTCACAAAGAGTGATGGACTAATTCAGAAATGTGAAGCAGGAAAATTCCTTTTGTATGCATAAGCTAAGTGGATCAGACTGCTGCTCTCTTTAGTATGCTGAAGAATGTGTTAACCTTTTAGGAGACCCTTTTTCACTATGGGGCCTCGGCCCAAGATTCTTTTTACAAACAAAAGACCTCACCAGCAATATATATTCAATCATATCAAGGTCAGGCAGGAATATTCTACTACTCGTCTCATGTTATTTCAGTGTCAGCCAGTCATTCAGCACCATCATAATTTGAGCCTCACCCTGTAACATAAATGCAGCCATCAATTTGCTGCAGAGTATTAAAATGACAAAATAATTAGCAAAATTAATTGGTTAAGGGTCTGGTCCAAAATCCTCTGAAGTCAGTGAGGCAGGGAGCTGTGAAAAAAAGTGTGATTTTAAAATAGTATATTTTCACATTAGTAATTTAAAAATGGATCATAATGCGTATGCACCAGAAGGCCAAATAAATCTGACCATTCTTAGCTTTTGAGTGCTGGACTTTGCAATCTCAATAACGTTTTTTACAGGTGTTTGGGGGGGTGGATATGTGTACAATAAGTATTTATTTAGATCAGAATGAAGATACTTGTTTTGAGCATCTTTGTGGAAAATGACATTATGTATTAATGACTCATTCAATAATCTCCAGCATGTAAATGATGTCATGGAAATTAATGATAGAGGAGAACTTCCTGGTCATTTTAACCATCCTCGCACAACTTTGTGTTATTGTCAACGCCAACTAAATTTTGAAAACAGTCAGTTTTCACTGTTCAGTTACCTGCGGCCAAAATGTTCAAATTTGTGTCAAATCTAGATTTTCAGAGGAGCTGAGCATTCCCAGCTAAAGTCATTCAGAATTTTTTTAACAAAATGTTGTTGTTTTGGTCAGAAACTGCAAATATATCAAAACTAAAATGGTTTGTGGAGACATACTAATTTGGACTAAACTTTTGTTGGGAAAGTTTCTCAGATCCAGAATCAACTGGGAGAGAGAGAGACCAACCTATCCCAGTATATCTGTTACGTGGTGGCTTGTGGTGTGACACACAAGCACCTTGGCAATAGATCACCAGTTCTTTGCAAATAACTTTAACCTCAGATCCAACAAATTTACTACAGCAAAGACATCTTACAGGATATTTATCCATAAAGAGTAACATGTAAGGTATCCACAGAAGGCTTAGAACTTGTCAAGATTCATAATCACATGGGTAATATGTAAGAAATAATTTGGTTACATTGAAAATAGGCTTTATGGACTTGGAGTAAAAAATTAGTCACTGGGGTTGATTCAAGCAAGAGGGAATTGCTTACCTACCCAGCTGATGATTTAGTACAATTTTCTGTTGTCTGCCCTGGCCCCACGTCCCAGAGCCATCAATGGAAAGCTACCAAAGACAGCTGAAAATGACTGTTTTAGTATAACAGAAGAAACACATTCTATATCCATTCACTGAAGAAACACCTTAACGGGCGGGAGGGGGTGCAGTTCATGAATGTTTGGATCCTGGTTCTTATTCAGGGCCGGCTTTAGGAAGTGCGGGGCCCAATTCGCGGGGGCGGGGCTGTGCATGCACCGCGTGCCCAGGAGCGGGGCCCTCTTAGGCGCGGGGCCCCCCTCTCAGGCGTGGGGCCCGATTTGGCGGAATTGGGGGAATCGGCCTAAAGCCAGCCCTGTTCTTATTAAACCTATTTTATAAGTTGGGGAAAATAACTACAGGTTGGACCTCCCTGGTCTGACACCCTCAGGACCTGACTGGTTCTGGATGATGGACTTGCTGGACAAGGGGAGATAATTTCTGCCCCTCCTTCCCTACCACCAGCTCCCCAGCCAAGGCCTGGCTGCTGGCCTCCCAGCTGGCTTCCCTCCTACTACCAGCCCATATGTGTGCTGGGCTCCAAGCCCCACTGGGCTCCATCCCCACCACCAGGCAACCCCACTACCAGGCTCTCAACCCTGCCAGAAAGGCCTGTAGCCCCGCTGCTGGGCTCCCAGAACTACCACCAGCAGCCCACTGCCTTGCTAGGCTACAGGGCTTCCAACTGCCAGTCCTCCATCGGGACTCTCTAGTCCTGGAACATCCATGGTTCTGCTGCACCACGAATGGTGCTGGATCAGAGAGTCTTGGTTTAGCAAGGTTCAGCCTGTACTGATAAGATTAGAAGCAAGTTCACATTTTCTGATTTTGCATTGTAACCAACTGTGTTTCCATCACTTTCTCTCACTTCTAGATAAGTGTTAATTCTTTCTCAAATAATCTGCTTTGATTGTGAGCACTCACAAGTTCTGTGTAGTTTACAGGAGTAGTAATTTAAGGTAAAACTAGGATATATCTCACCTTCAGGTGCAGCGTATATGGAATTTTTGTGAGTAGCCAGTGTCAGGGGCTATATATCACAAGGGAATATTTTAAAGGGACTCAGAGTTGGGGTGCATCTGTCGCTAACTTACATGACAAAGTTAGGGCTGAGAGAGCCTAGAAGATAGTGAGTGGCTGGAAGGCTGGGGATGAGAGGAAGATGACACCCAAACATCCCAAGAAAGATTCCTTCTCAGTACAGATAGGGAGTAATAAGTTGCCTCAATGTCCTAGGTGCCCCAAGCACCCTCATGCCTGACGGTTACAGCACTCACTTGGGACATGGGATATCAAAGTGCAAGTCTCTGGTCTGAATCAGAAAGAGCAGGGACTTGAATCTCTGACTCTTAGGCCATGTCTCCACTTACCGTAGGATCGACGCTCTGGTGATCAATTTTCTAGGGTTCAATTTAGCGGGTCTAGTAAAGACCCACTAAATCAAATGCTGAGGGCACCCCCATCGACTATGAGCATAAGAACAGTCATACTGGGTAAGACCAAAGGTCCATCTAGTCCAATATCCTGTCTTCTGATAGTGGCCAATGCCAAATGCCCCAGAGGGAGTGAACAGTGCACTCCTCACAGTGGCGAGGAATAAGGGAAGTCGACATAAGAATTTCTCCCGTCGACCTTCCACTGTATGACTGCCCCAGAAAATCGATGCAGGGTACTTCAACTCCAGCTATACAATTTGCAAAGCTGGAATTGCATATCTTACATCAATTTTCTCCAGCAATGTAGAAACTGGCCTCACTTTCCCGGTGAGTGCCTAATCACTGAGATACTGGTTACTTTGAGGTAGGCTGGTCTCTCAATCTCTCTTTGATGTTTGTTTTCTGGGGAGGAAAAAAAGGTCTCTGGTGTGTCCTGACATAGAAAAAATTTCCCCAATATTTGCAAGATAGGAAATGTGTGGCTCATATTTAAGCTGTTATAATTTACTTTTTAATTATTATTTATTTATTCTGTTGCAGTAGTGCCTGAGAACCACTATAAGACATAAACAAATCTTTTATGAGACTATGTATAGAGAGTTACTGCTCAAGGGAGTTCTCATATAGGATTTAGATATTTAACCTGTGAATAAACCAATAAAAGAGGGAGCGTAAAACTGGGGAGGACATGGTTAACAGTGGAGAAAGGTGTATTTGCATAAATCGGTCATCACAGATCTTAGTTGTCATAGTAAGTGCAATTGTTTTCCTGGAATAATAATATTTCTGAGAGGCATATCACTTAATAATGTGCATGAAAGGTGAATGAGAGATTCAAATGTTAGAAAAGAACAAAATACAATTATAAATTATAATTATAAATCTAAATATATGGTTATGTTAATGTGCATGTACTCTCTCACGTGGGCACAAAACGTTGCATAGAGGGCTTCTGGTTTGTGGATTTATTCATATCATATTTTAGATCTTATTTTTAGCCTTTTTTGAGTTTTTAGTAATCCCCAAAAATTGGGAGGTTGGGGTTTCCTTTGTAAATACAGTAGTATATACTGTAAAGACTAATATCTGTGTAATTGTTCCTCAAGGCACTTTAATGGAGTACTGTTTCATGCAGCACTATATTGAAGCTCACTATGGAAACTTGCGTGCATACCATCAAGGCCTACATCAAGCCTGGCCAAAATACTCTCCATGGGCTGCCAGATCTGGCCTATGGACAGAGCAAGGAGCCTCAGGCAGACTCCCTGTCTGCCCCCCTGCTGAGAAAAGTGGCTGTTGTGAACTTGCGGGGCTCTGTTTGAACAGCTGTGAGCCTGGGAGAGGGAGGAGTGGTTTCAGATGCTGTACCTGCCCCTAGTATGATCCCATTGGCCGGTTTCCAGCCAATGGGAGCTGCCTGTTGTCAACAGGCAGCGTATGAAGCACCTTTCCCTCCTCCCCCCTCAGGCTTGTAGTTGTTCAAAAACCACATGGCCCCTGAAGCCAGTGCAGGAATGGGACAGGCAGGGAGTCTGCTAAACAAGGCTGCTGGCTGAGAGTCAAGCAGGTAAGTCTCCCAGCCAGACCCTGCCTCTGGCACCCCATCTCTCTGCCCCTCTACCTCACATAACGCATACCCTCTTCCCCCTCCTGCCTCCATATCTCCTCCCAGATCCTACACCCCAATCCTCTGCCCTAGGACGCAACCAAAACCCCTGTACCTCCTCTTGGGTGCCTCCTTCACCCAAACTCCCTCCCAGACCCCACACCCTCTCCTGCACCCCAGTCCCTTACTGCAAGCTCTCTTCTGCACCCAGCCCTCATCCCAGACCCCACACTTCCTCCATTAATATCATGGAAGAGTGTGGCCCTTGACCACTTGAAGTTCCCTCCCATCAAAAAATATTGCCCACCTCTGGTATACATGCCCCAGTTAATGTAAAACACATTACTGTACATTAGAAATCCTACCCCTGGAATCTATATTGCTATTCTGTGTAGACAAGCCCTTAGATACAAGTCACCATTTTCAAGCATTTTTCTAATATTTATTGGCTAAACATAATTTTTTGTATTAAGTTTGTGTGTGTGTTTCTTACTTAACAGCTAAAATCAGAAGCCTTAATTATGTATTAATAGTTCCATTGCCAATTTCTTGTGCTACCCCTCTAATCAGGGTAAAATTTCATTCTGTTCATTCTACCAGGGCAGAAAGACTGCTTCACCATCTCTTCAATATCACATTCTAAAATAATCTGTTACACACCATTTGCTTGGTGCATGTAATATAATAATAATTACTAAAATTAATTGTTGTGGGGGTTCACTGCAGTTGTTAGTGGGCATAAATTTCTCTATAACTTTTGCTGTGCAAGTTAAAGATGTCAAATATTTGCAACACTGCTCATTGGCTTTATGGCACAAAATTAATATTTGTGTCCTGATTCTTTCATGACTTCACATACATGCATAAATAAATTGAGTTTCTGCAGAATGGAAGAAAGAGAGCCAGAGTATTCTCTGTTAAATGACATGATGACTTTCCTAATCAAAGTGCTTTGATTCTGGAACAGATTAATGGCCCACACTTGCAAACAAAGGCTTGCTCATATAAACTGAGTGTAATTGTTAGGAAATAGAATGTTCAGCTTTTATTAGCATTAATTTAAGATGCCATAGTTACTTATGAGTGGCAAAGGCATGAGTGAGTAATGCAGATCCTTCTAGATGAGTGCTGATAACATTTATCTTTTTCTCATGGACTTCTCGCATGTCAACGTCAGGGGCAAAGGGCAGAGAAGAAGTTGCATACCTGTACTACTTCTCCTTACAAGTAGGTGAGGAGTAAACGGTGTTAGCTCTGCCCTTCCAATATAGCAGTAGAAAGTAAACTGCTGCTGGTAAGGGCTGAGAGTCACAGTTCTATTCCTGCACCTTTGCTGGGATGATACCACTATGTCCTATTTTTAAATAAGTCTGTTTCTAAACACACAAAATCCACCCCATGATTCCTGCTGTTTCAGGACTAGCAGTGGGGAGGAGGCAGGGGAATATAACTCATTAATGTAAAAGATCTTTACGAATGAGCTAGGGCTACTTTCCTGTAGATAAAATCCTCAAAACTTCAAAGTCTGTTATCTCTGGATTGTCCATGGCTAGACACAAATGCTTTATGTCCCACTGGAAACCTGGTATATCCCCTCATTCCACTGGTATAAAGCTCCCATTAGTACCTTTCACAGTCACAAGGTACTTGACCTTAAACCTATCATAGACCCAGAGCTGAATTGTTGCACTGTATAATACTGTGAATAATGAAAGGTGAATGAGAGATTCAGATGTTAGAAAAGGATATTTATTTTTGATCATTTATAGAGGCTCCTAAAATTTTACTAGTTGTAATCTTTCAGATCCTCCAATCCCTTTGTCATCTGACTGATGGCAATGAAAGTACCTAGCTCTATAGGTATGGAGATGCAAAATACAACCACAATAAAATTTGTTAAACTCTCAATTATAAATTGGTGTTTCTGTAGCATGGGGCTTATTGACACTCATTTGGAATGTATACACAATATACTCATGACTTTTCCACAGGCATCCCAAACTCATGCCAATAAACTATCTACCATTCCAGTTGTGCTGGAGGCTTGTTATATACAGTTCATTATATGATTTTGGGGCATGGAGTGTATGTATTGTTACCCTTTTTAACACTACCAACTGATAAACATGCAGAACCCTGAGGATTGTTGCAGCTTGGAAGAGATATTTAAGATGGAACCTGAGACTTGATTGAATCTTGTTTGTACAGTTAGTCAAAGTTCAGAACCCTATACAAAGTCCTTTCCCCCCAAACATGGAGGAACCAAACAATAGAAGATAACTTCTTTGTCTGTAGCCCCAACCTTGTTTAGCTAGTTTGTCCAGACCCAGAAGGGTTTCTCCCATGTTTATCCATGGCTATCTCTACATTATGGGTAGTAGAGTGGCACAGCAGCAGTGCCATAACTAGGCTGGTGTAGCACCATATGATAACCCTAAAAGCTTCCTACAGTAACAGAAGGGGATTTTTTTTCTACCTCTGGAGGAGCTCCATCTCCCCGTTCAACAGTAGCTAGATTTTAATGGGAGCATTCTTCCGTTGACCTAGCTACATCTTCACTGGGGTCTTGAATCAACATAGGTACAGTTCTCAGGACCATGTATTTTTCATTCCCTGAGCACCATAGCTATGTGGACATAACTTTTAAATGTAGACCAGGCCTCTGTCTCTCTCTCTGGGTGCTCTGTCTCTTACCCTCTTCCCCCACCCTCTCTCTCTCCCACACCCTTAGTCAAACAATGCTCAGCTAGAACCCTGCTGCCCACAGCCAGGATTGACAAAGCCCTGGCTGGGAGGATTTAGTTGGGGTTGGTACTGCTTTGGAATAGATGACCTGAAGTCTCTTTTGACCCTAATCTGTGATTCTAAGTCATTACAACACCTGAGTAACCTTGGGTGTCCCTTTGACTTGGAAACCATTGTAGTTTCTTAGGGCTGTCTACACTTAAAAACGCTGCAGCAGTGCAACTGCACTGCTTCAGCAAAGCCAGCTCCTACACCAATGGGAGGGATTTGCCCATCAACCTAGGTACTCCACCTCCCTAAGAGGCAGTATCTAGGTTGACATTGAGGGTTACATTGGCATATGCCGCTCAAGGATATGGTTTCACTCCCTTGAGCAAGGGTGGGCAATAATTTTTTGCCGGGGGCCACTTCAAAAATTTCTGGGCTGCACTGGAAGGGGCGGGGCCTCAAGTGGAAGGGGCAGGTCCAGGTTACTTCCCTGCTTCCCCACCCACAGACCATGATTGGTCTGGGAGGTGGGGGAGCATGTGAAGTCTTTGTCCCCCCCCCAGAGGTTCCCCCTAGACACCCATGCTCCTGGGGTGGGAGAAGACTTTGTGTGCTCCCCTTTCTGCCCCCAAGCCAATCAGGACTTGGGGGCGGGGATCACACAAAGTCTCCTCCTGCCCTGCCAGGAGTGCATGGCACTTAGAAATGCCGCGCACTCCTGGCAGAGCGGAGAAAACTTTGTGCGCTTCCCCCCCACCCCTAGGCCCTAATTGGCCTGGGGGCAGAGGAGTAGCAGGGCCTTCGCGGGCTGGATCAACCCTCCGGATCCGGCCCGCAGAGGCCCTTTTGCCCACCCCTGCCCTTGAGTGATGGAGTATACCAGCCTAATTTACTAATGTAGCCCAGGCCTTATCTTTGACCTGAAGGAATGACGGTTGTTACACTCAAGGCAGCTGTACTGTGGAAAAGATACATTACCATAGCTACGCCTGTCAGGGGTCTGAAAAATCCACATCCTTGAGAGATGCAGTTAAGCTGACTTAACCCCTAGAGCAGATGGCGTTCTGTTGACAGAAGACTTGAGGCACTGAGAATACCTAGTTGATATGGTAGCAGCTGGTCTACACTGGGAATTTTTCAGTGTAGCTATGTCTTTCAGGGGTGTGAAAAATCCACATAGCTATGGACACATCACTATGCTGACCCTAACCCATGGCATCGACAATGCTAGGTTGATGGAAGAATTATTCCATCACCTTGGCGACTGCCTCTCAGGGAAGTGGATTGCCTACACCAACAAGAGAACCTCTCCCATCAGCATAGCCTCAGTTTAAATGAGATTTAACCCAACAACCTACAGCTGTACTTCTTCATTAATGTGCAAGAAGAATAAATGCAATTGACTATTTTTAATTAATTAATTCCAGTTTCTAATCATATTATCATTCTATGTAAGGACAAAACAAGGGCATTTCCCTGGGCATGTATTTGACTTCTAAATGCTCCTTCCACTGCCGAACATGTCTGCCCCCCAAAAAAATCCAAACCCTTTTTTTAAAGGCTCATTATATTTACACTCTTTTCTATGCTTAACAAAATTCCTATAATAATTTGAGTCAGCCAGATATACTATATGTGTTTTTATTTAAGCAGTAATGACTGAGGCACAAAGCATTTCTTGGAAATTAATGGCTGGCTGGGAAATTTTATAGCCCACAGCACAGCCAAGGGCCATTAACCTCAACTGGTCAATTCTCCAAGAAATGCCTCGTTTCAGGGGCCATTTGTTAAATTGTTTTTCTCCAATAAAGAAATAAAATTAAATGTTATTTTCCTCCCGTGAAAACACTGCACCTTTGGGTCTCCACTAGAACTGGGGGGTTGAATATGCTGCTGCCGCCATAGCACAGAATATCTCAAGAATGCATGACAGGCAACCAATCAAGAATTGGTCTTTCACTTTCAACGTTATCATTTAATATTGAAGGTTAGTGAATAAAAGCTCTTTGCTTTGCTTCCTCCATATGACAAAGAAGTGGAAAAAGCACAGGGCCCGTCTACACTTAAGGCTTTTACTAATATAGTTATGTCAATAAAGAATGGGGGATAACCAGACCACACCACTTCCTGCAGCTCCCTTTGGCTGCAAACAGCAAACCGCAGCCAAGGGGAGCTGCGCGGTTCTGTGGCTGCAGCGCCAGTAAATAAACAAACTGTAGCAGCCCATTGGCAGCTTTCTCAGAGTGGATCCATGGACCACTTTGAGGAACACTGATTTAATGCATCTTTCTCATCTGTTGCAACCCCCTCCACCAGTGTCTGCTGCCTACTTATAGCAATCAAGAAAGAGGGGTGTGTACGTAGTCGACAGTGTGTAGTATTTAAATATTTTAGCTTGATAGTTCAGCATACTTCAATGTGCCATCTAGTATTTGTAAAAATAGGCACGTTAGGGGCACCTCAGTGTGGTCAAAGCCATTCAAGTGATGAATTCTCAAACAGGAAATCTATGCATTATATTGTATCTGTTCAAGAGAGTAAAAGGGCATTGGAAAAAATGACTGCAAGCTGTCAAAAACGCAATGGAAATTAGGGCATCGTTCATTACAGGTGAATATTCTCTCCTGCACAGTCTGACCTCATCTTTGTAGAGGGAATTTTAGGATGCCTGGTAGCAAAATCCATCCATCTGTTGGCTGAGGGCTCTGCAATATTCTGGGCACAAAACCCAGTTTGCATATGAAAAATTACCTAAGTACCCACTCCTTGTATAGTGGAATTACAGTAGCTCCAGTCATAGCGGGGCTTGCCCCATCCCTATCAGCATGTCATCACAGAATTAGAAGCTGGAAAATTCATCTCTCCACTTGGAATTCTGATCTTTGGCTCTCAAGAGGTAAAATGAAAGAAGCCACATTGACTGGAGTCTCCCAGCATAGCATTTTTGTGATAGGCATTTTCCTTTTAGTCAAAGGTAAATAAGTGGCTGCTGTGTAACAAAATGATTCCATAGGTGAAAGTATTGAAAGTTAAAAGGCTTGATTTTTATTTCAGTGGACCAACCCAATAGAACTAAGGGTGATAGAATTGGGCCCTTTGTGGTTCTTTCTGATATGTGAACACAAGTCCTTTTATAGTCCAACTTCTATAGTCCAACTTCTTGACTAAAAAACAAAATTATTTAAAAAAAAATAACTACACTTTTTTTCTTGGATCTGTGGTGTTGTATGGTAATGTTCAAATGGTCGAACTTATTTGGTCTCAAAATATAACTATTTTTTAAAAACTGCTAAAGATGCTTTTAAAATAATATTTGAGTGTCCATTAAAACAATTTTTTAAAATATGAATATTTGAAACAGTTTGAGTTGGTGCCTGAAATGTACTTCAATAAAGTGAGCAAGATTTGGCCCTGAATATCTGAAATCCATTCAATTTTCATAATCTAATATCTTGTTGTAGCACTGCTAATAAATTGTGCCCAATTCCCCTCTGCATTATTCCAGTTTGCATGGTGTAGTAACTACTTCAATATCAATGGAATTATATCAGCATACATGATGGTGAGTATTTTGAAATCAATGGTATTACACTGGAGCAAATCAGACTGATTACTTTAATTTCCACACTTTCACTCTGAGTATTTAATTGCCCTCTTCTTTATTTTCTGAACCACTCCAGAAGATTTTAAAAAGAGAAGTAGGAATGCTTCTGTTTGTCTTTTTTTTTTAATTAGGATGGACTATTTTTCAACTGCTTTTTTTTCTGCAAAATGTGGCTCCTGTCTCACAAACACTTAAACCAGAATTGTCCCATTAAATAACAAAATTCCTTATGTACATGAAGTTTTTCATATGCATTAGCTTTTGTGGATTCAGACTCTTTTTATTAATGTTACAGATTTCGTTTAAAAAATATTGCTAATGAATTCATATGATCTAGATACAACTCCTCCATTCAGACTGGATTTGTTATATTTTTTAAAAAATTGAATTATTTTTTTTCTAATATATTTGAATTTAATTTCTTAGTTTGTTGTAATCATTAAATACCCTAAATCACAGGGATTCATCAAAACATGTCACACTATTATAACCCTTGTGAATTATTCACAGTAATTACTGAGTTGGTGGAAACTTTATTATGAATTTTATAGTATCAGAACATCTACTGATGACTCTTTCACTTCTTGGGCATTCTTAAAATAAGTAATAGCACCAGATTACAAACAAAACAAATCAATTTCAGAATTATTAACATGCAGATTTCTGGCCAAAAGCTATGTGGCCTCCTGTGTCAAATGTGTTTAGTTTACAGGAAACTGACCTAAATAATCTGTAAGTGTTGTTTTAGAGTCATTACTGCTGATTGGGTCAATGCGAGTGACTCCATCAGGACTGCGCACCGGAATTTTTCCAGATCATTAACTTCATTGGAAGCCTTTTCAGGTTCAGGGTATTCACAGAAGGCCATGTTCTGATCTCAGTGAATCTGGAGTAACTTGATTTACAGAAGTCAGATTACCCTAGATGTATATGGCATTCTGAAGGGTATATATGCATAAACATTTAAGTCTACAGATCTATCTCTGTAGAAGAACTTGGCTCAGGAGTATGAAAAATCAATACCTCTGAGTGATGTAGTTATACTGACTTCTAACCCCCTGTGTAGACAGTGGTATGTTAGTGGGAGGGCTTCTCCTGCTGACATAGCTTTCGGAGAGGTGATTTAACTATGCAGGTAGGAGAGAGCTCTCCCTTCATTAAAATGCTACAAGTGGTGCACCTGCACCAGTGCCGTGTTTTAAGTGTAGAAGTGCCCTCAGTTTGCAGCAAGAGCAGTTGTATATCTGCACTGCACTAGCCTCACAGTCGATAATTCTGTTGGCCCTGCTGATGTGCATTAACAGTGTAACTGTTTGAGATGGGAGTAGATGAGATTTCATTCATGAACTATGAAAGCACATCAGCAGGGTCCACACAGACAGTGCACATCAGGCTAGTGCAGAGTAGATTTGCACCCTAACTAGCCTAATGGTTCATGAAGACAACCCCTAAGATCAGATTCTGGAACAGATTCTGCCATTAGTTGCACCAGTGTAAATTTTTAATAACCCCATTGAAACCAGTGTAGTTATTCTGGATGTGCTCTGGGAAAACTGTTATCTGAATTGATTATGTCCCCTTCAATTAAGAGCAACTCATGTCTGAGTGTCTGCAAATTGACAAATACTTTTCATTGGCAAAGCAACCATTATCCATAGTTCCTCCATTTCGCCCATATGCACGTAAGTGCATTGCTTAATGTTTTTCTTCCTTTCCACTGACATGGGAACAAAAACTGTGACTTAATTAACATCAGGGTTCATAGTTTGCATTCTCAACATGATATACCACTGTTTCATTCTGTTACGTAGTGGCAGGGCCTAACCATTGTTGGCAGCCAACAGTCCCAACTGAGCATACCATTTTGTGCTTAGTTTAGTGCCCAGATGGAGCCAATATGTGTATCCTCTGGTCACCACTTGTAGACAGGATTAAATCTTCAAGAGGACCAGGGCTATTAGATTTTGGGAGGGCCCTTGGCTTCAGGGTGAGGCCAAAAATGCGGGGTTCAGTGGGCAAGAGGGGGCTGTGGGTTGAGGCAGGGTTTGGGTGCAGGAGGGAGTGACTGGGCTCTGGGGTGGGGTTGGGGATGAGGCATTTGGGGTATAGGAGGGGGCTCAATACCAGCCTTAGCATTTGAAATATCAAATACCAGCATACAGTGCAAGAAACGCTTCTAAAAGTGGAGAGATCTTTCCTCTAGTGCCTGCAAATATCATTTCACATTATGCTAAAATGTGATATATTAGAAATACTGTTAACATCCTACAGTCCCAAAACCCTAAAAGTTCTTCTGTCTTGCTCGGGATTCCCTGTGCTGTTGGGCAAATGTCATTAATATCAATGAGCGTCTGTAATAGACTCCCTTTGTGCTGGACAAATGGCAGTTAGGGCTTGAAGGCTGCCTGGTAAATGATAAATCTTTGAGAGAACAAGTAGCAAAAAACATGACACTTGGTTCTAAGGTTAATGCATGGGCCACCTGATAATAGCACAATTTGTTCCTCAGATTTCAGTATCTTCCTTCTGTCTCAAAAAACTACAGTCTGTGTTTGGCTGCCCCAGTACCAAAAGACAGTAGCCACATAAGGCTCTACTGGTTTGTGAACATTTGTAACTGGCAATGAAGTTGTTTCAGATCTCGAAGAACGTACAAAACCAAAAGTTTATATTATAAAATTAAATGTGGGATGGTTGCTGACAACTTTTTGTAGCTGGTAGTATAAAACCGTTTGAGGTGATACCTCTTAACATTATATGTATTAAATTAAAATACAAACATAGGCCTTGACTATTACCCACTGGCTGCTGAGACCATGCTTTATATATACATACTCTATAAATACACCCAAAGAGCTCAGTTTTCAGGTACTCCTGAGCTGAGGTCACAACATCAGAGGGCTAGGAGAGCATCTTTCCACCCTATTCTCCCATACTAATTCTGGGATCATCTGGTGGGCCAGGTTGGCCCCGGCATAAATTAAAGCATGTTTTGTGCTGCTCTAATAGCTATGGCAGGGGTGGGGAACCATAGGCCCAGGGGCCAGATGTGGCCCCCAGCTTGCCTGGATCTGGCCCCTGAGGCTTGGGGCTTGCCCCCCCCAGCATTGGAGAACCTGTGCTGGTGCTTCAGACCCTCCCACCATTCCCCACAGGGCTGGAGCACACAAAATCTACTAGGTTTCCCCCCCTTCCCCCCCCCCCCCAAGGCTCTGGTGTGTGAGGGGAATGTGGAGAATTGTCTTCCTCCTTCTCAGTCCTTCTTGCATCTCACCTGTGTGTGGCCGCTGATCCAGAAAAGGTTCCCCACCCCTGAGCTATGGGAATGGCTCTATAGGGGCTGTTTCACTGGTGTGATTTTGCCGGAGTGCGTCATGCACTCGCTGCACCCTGACATGCTATTAGGAGGGACTGGCAATAAAATAAATTAGAACACACTATGGATTCTAGAAAACATGCTCTGAAGGGTTAAGCCGAACCAGCAGGAATTCTGTAAAGAAGATTGGACACAATTTGATGACTGAATAGGGGCAACTTTTTTTTCCCTGGTTCTCATTTTCATCTTACTTGCACCATTTTACTCTGGTGTTGCTCCATTGACTGCAATAGAGTTATTTCTGATTTACATTGATGTGGGCAGAGAATTAGATGTCCTGAATACAAATTTGGACTTTTGTCATGAAACTGAGTTGCTGGTGGACGTGGTTTTCGAAAAGTAGAGCTAAGAAGAGTGACATTGAAGATGAAAAAGATCTTTTACAACCACGCAGAACAAAGACCCACTAACTGTGTAGGATTATTCCCTGTTGCGTATTTTCAGGTGCATTATCTAGTGTGGCTTTAAAAGTCTCAAGAAAAAGAGCATTAGAGTACAACAGACAAGCATCAGTATCAGCGATGAAAATTAAGGAGCAAACTGATATGACTCAAAAACTTTGCACAATGAAGGAAGATGGGACATCTACCAGTAGCGGTAGCACAGGAGAATGAGTGGCAAGAAATGATAAAGTTCAGATGTCAAATCCTGATCAACTGGCTCACGTAAAATTCCTAAAGACTTCAGTGCCTGTTTTGTGTGAGTGAAATTTGGCCCCTGCAAGACAACTGCAAAAGAGATGGAGAAAATGTGGAGGAGGAGTGTGAGTGGCTTGGGTCAAATAGGAGACACAAGACTGTTTTTAAAAAAAAAACTCAGGTACAGAGTGGTGGGGGGCAGGGCCTTTCAGGCCTCCCAGTGGCACTCCCTGGGCCTAGAGTGGGGCTGGGGAGGAGGGAAGCCAATGTGGAGCCAGGGGGATCTGTGCAAGCAACCTGCAAGTATTTCCTGGGGAGAGAGAAAGGGGAGACACATTGGCTTGCTGGGGTGGCCACTCTGGGTGGCCCAACAGTGTTGGTGGGGGGCCACCTGTGATTCTGAGAGGGAGAGTTGTATTGCCAAGCCCCAGTGGTGCTCCGGATCAAGGCTCCCCCCCCCCCAAAGCCTCAGACCTGGAAAGGGTTTGGTGGCGGGGGGGGGCACTTACCTGGGTCAGTGACCGGCAAGATGGCAAGCCCTATCCCCAGCTGGCCATTCCCTCCCCAGTGCAGCTGCGCCCAGAGGTCACGCTGCTGTACAGCTGCCACTGTGCTTGCTGTCCCTATTGGTGACTATGCAGTGTTGTATCCCTCTGATCAGCACCCTCCCTTTCCATGTAACGGAAAACAATTGAATTCCAGGCACATCCCCACAACCAAACCCTGACCTTGCTTTAAGTTAGGATAAGAGGAATCTGCATGCCAAATTTGTGGTCCTAGCTGTTAACATTTAGGAGGAGTTTTTGAATAAATGGACTTGCAGACAGACGGACTCCAAAGACAGACAGATACCTCTAAAATATAGAGATATAGATTAGTTGCCTGTATCTACAGCATAAGGTGCTTTTGTTGATAAAACTAGTTATATTTACTAAAGCTCCTGATGTTTTCAAGGCATTGTGCTTCTCAAATTCTATTTGTGGATTTCAGTAGGGGATCTGTCTGTGGGTGTCAGTTGTTAAGAGCAACTTTTGTCAGAAAAGTCTTTCTTTGATTTAAAATTAAAAGGAAATAGGCACACTTGTTTACTGCTCAGCAGCATCCTGTCTAAGTGTGCCTCCCCCATTTTCATCTGTAAAAGTAATCTGTTGCCATATCCAAGCAGAAAAATGACCCTAATCTAAAGATTAATAGAGCAGTGCATGGATGTGTCCAATGATGTACATGAGACTTGAATTTTTCTGTCTCTGTATGCACTGAGGTGTCTCTTATCAATGGAAATCTAGATCTTAAAAACTAAGATTATTATTGAAAGGGGCAGTAGGCAATTTAGGAAGTGCACTGTCTTTGTATGACAGAAGCTTTGTAGCTAAGCGCAGTAATTTATGTTGATAAATTGCAGCTGTCAGAATGTCTAGATCACTTCATGGAGTGTATTTCCAAGTTCACATTTCTAGTTTATGTGCTTGAGGTTGGTGGTTTGGGCTTCCCTTGCTCCCCCCACTCCTATGTTAACTTCCCCAGAAAGTAATACAAAGCTTTCATAGTGCCCTTCAAATTGGCACAGTATAACTAGAGTCATATTAACTCCGTTTTGTTTTAGTGTGAAAAAGAAAATAACTGCTGCCCTCTGGAGCAAAGTTATGTTAAAATGAGGGAGAGAACTTCTAAATTCACTGGGTTTTGAACCCCAATCCTTTCTTAGCAAGTGCCCTTCGGTTTCAGAATCATGTGCTTCTTAGCTGTGCATGTCAAAATGTAAAGCCAGTGTGGCTCAGACAATCCACATCTAAGTGAAGCAAGTCTTCTTCATTTATTCAAGAGATGGGGGAAATTACCATAATTGCCGTAAGAAGAATGGTCGGTGGGGAAAAGAGAATAGTTTTCATACCTTTAGTTATTGATTTGTTTCACAATTATTTAGAGCATAAATAAAGAGATTAAGTCAAAATAGGTTTTTTAATAATTAAACTTTAGAGGCACTGATGGCTCCAGGTATTCTGAAGTCCTGTAGCTGTAAGATCTTCCTCACTCTCCTGGCCCTTTTTGCTTAAACCATCATACGCTCCACATTTTTAACTCCATCCTTTTTCACTTCATCACAATATCCATTTTCAAATCCTCGATCTAATACTGGTTGGGACCTCAGTTCAGCAAAACATTTGGATGTGTACTATGTTTTAAAGTAACAGTTTTTTCACAAGGGGTGTATTTTTCATTTTTTGATACAAAAATAAGTGAGGGAAGACATTTCTGCTCTTGGACCTGGAAACCGACAACATGACTGCAAAAACCAGTTATATAGAGTGCACCACAGTGAGGTGTATTATATGAGTCTAATTGATTTATTTAATATAAATTCATAATGTGAAATAAGTGTGAGAGGAGACTCAGGACCTGAGGTGCCTGGGAGTATCAGTCTAAGGTAGGATTAGGCTCTGAGGTTTCTGTTCTCATTGCAGTGCCCATGAACACTGAGGAGAAGGGAGTACATTGATAGATTCCCAAACTTATTAAAAATTTCCATTTAGGGAAAATAAAATTTTCAAAAGTTTCACAGTAATCACCTGAAAACCATTTTTATCACACTACACTTACATCATCCTAACTGATTTTAGTGTCTATAATAAATGGCAACCCAGTCTTATGTCTTGCCAGTGCACACA
This sequence comes from Rafetus swinhoei, assembly GCA_019425775.1. Taxonomy (NCBI): domain Eukaryota; kingdom Metazoa; phylum Chordata; order Testudines; family Trionychidae; genus Rafetus; species Rafetus swinhoei. The sequence continues at coordinate 164,849,081 of CM033424.1, forward strand.
TGCTGTTGTAATGACGAATCTTTTCTTTTTTTGAGTCTTCTCTCACCCCCACCTCTTACTGCTCTAACTCATCCCCTTCTCCCCCCTTTTTTTTTTCCAGTCAATCACTGTCACATTACTTTGCATTATTTGCAGTCTTCCATCAAGAAAATCTCTTCTAAAGATATCTCCCTGAAAGCTAGACAGATTGTATGAGGTGTTTGGGAAAGAGTCAGCTGGACAGTAGCACAGGCCCTTGACACAGCTCTGAGCTGCCAGTCTCTCATGCATATGCTCTCACAGAGTGATATATAGGGCATGTCCCTAGGGCCAGAATCCTGTCTGTCAGCTCAGAGAGCAGGACTCCTCTCCACACCATTAATCATAGTGGGGAGAAGGGAAATGGCTCATTACATTATGTCAATGATATTGTCCATTCCCTGTTCTACAAATTAAGCCGGTCATGTGGGTGTTGCATTCAGCCTCCACTGACTTGATGTCTGGTATTCAGGAGAAAGAATGAAAATCCTGGTGGGAGTTTACCCATTGTTATCTCAGGCAAAAGACGTCAGCCAGTGAATTGCATCAAGTGAGCAAACTTCTCAAATATCATTTTCCCCTTTGTCAAATCTACTCCTGCCTTTTGCCACCTGCCCCAAAATGATGGGCTTTAGCAATGCCTGGCTAGTAGTCCTACTCTCTGTCTAAACAGGGGCCTGTCCTAGTGTGCAGCAGTAGTATTAAGTTCCTAGGTCCATTTCTAACATAATACACTTGGACTTTTAGTAAATCATTCTTTGAAGCTGATTGACTCTAGATTTGCTATCTGAGTAACAACTTTCTGTGGAATTCCTGCCTTCTTTAAAAATCCTCGCCCTTTGGCCAAAAATCATCTAGCTATTTATGGATACACATTCACAGCAGCATGCAGAGATTTATCCAACTGGCTGCCGCTGACATTAAAACCAACATGTTGCTAAGGTTTTTCACATCACTTTCAAATTTTACACTTTATTGCTCTTCTCTCCACTTAGGTACCCCAGAATGAACTCCTTAGAAGGAAGTTTATGTGTAACCTGATTTCATTCTTGCCTATAAGGTCACAGGCTCATGCAGTGTAGTGATATCACTAGTCACGCATGGGCTCACCTCTCTATCTCAGCTCAAAACAAATTTTTTCTTAGATTCTGTAATTCTTTCTGGACTCTCAGGACCTGCTGCATAACCTTACCTAAAGCCTTTTACCCTCTCATAATTAAGGCCTTTGCCATGCTCCTCACAAGTATGTCCTACCACACCATCCATGTAGTTGGTGGTGCCAACTCCATCAGCCCTCTCCAAATTCATGTATAGCTCTTCTGAAAAGGACCTCAAAGGCCAAAGACCATATCTCAGATTTTTCCAACAGTTCCATCAGTCCAGGAGATCATCAAGAAAATAAGATCAGATACCATAGTAATAGCCAAGGACACTTGGAGTGTCAGGTCCTTTAGATCTGGTCATGATATAATCAATATAGCAAACCCGGAGGAAATTCTCTTCCACCAGGATCCAAGTCTGAATCCAGATCTATGATATCTTTAAGAATAATAAAAATGCCTGAACATTGAGCATCAATAACGCTGTAAAAAAAGAATGTCTCATAAGGGGTTATTGACACCTGACTAGCTTCAAGAAATATCCACAAACACGATCTTATTAAAGACACATAGAAAGATGGTTTGCTGGTGTAAGAAATGAGGCCACTGAGTCTACAATGATGGGGAGTTTTCTAGAGGTATCTTGAAGATTGTCCTTGAATCACTGAAACTACGTGACAACAAAATTCAAAACTTTATGCTAGCATTGGGGCAAACACCAAAGGCACTAGGGAAACCTTAATCCCATTAGGAATACATGCATCTTTTATGGGACCAAAATATGGTGATACATATGCAGGGGCGGGGGATTTGCTACTTGACTGCTCACGTAGTCTGCACCATTATGGTACAGTAAAACTCCAGTAGCCCGGCATCCAATTGTACGGCACTCCCAATAGTCCGGCATCAAAATGGCAAGAGCCTAGTGAGTGAGCTTCAGCAAATAACGAGTCACAAGGCAGCAATGGCAGCAGCTGAACTGAGCAAAAAGGGTACAAAAAGGTTAAAAAAAACTAAAACATTACAGTATACTATGTACAGTATGTACAATAAAAAGGGTTAAAACACTTTATATACAGTATATACTGTATACTGCATATATATAACCATCTTATAGTACCTCCTGATAGTCCGGCATATTTGATAATCCGGCACCACCTAGGTCCCAAAGATTCCGGATTATCGGAAGTCTACTGTATATACTTATGTATGTGCGCGCGCACACACACAGATAAATCTAAAAACATCCTTGATCACTGACATTGTAGGATCTTGAAGCTAAACTCACTATCAATGGAGGAGCATTGCTCCATATTTAATAACAATGTGATGTTGAGAATAGATCCTGCCTTTAATCCAAAAGCATTGTATTGTATTTTTCAGTAGACATTGATTATTGTACATGCATCATTCTGTCCTAGGTCTGAGCATGAGAAATCTCTAGGGTATGATAGGTGACCCATAAAATGCTGGCATTTTCCAGACCACTAGCCAAATAAATGCTTAGGAAGAAAGCATGCAGATCTCTACAACATCCAAAAAGTTCAAGCTCGGTAGCGAATACATGTTCGGATCTGACTCATTTAAAACATCTGAGTCTGACTTATCTTGAAAATGCCCAGCATGAACTATACATTGTGCCAGGTTCGGTCTTTAGATATGTACATCACTGCATACCTTATAAAACATGTCTGCTTGCGCAATAACTAATTTTACTCACATTGTGGCAATGGGGATGTCAGAGAGCAGGTTTATATCTCTATGCTATTTTCTAGATTATTCTCTTAGGATGGGCCTGAATTCTTGCTGTGTTCTCATTGGCTTTGTATATTGTAGATTAAAACATAGGGGGGAAATGCAGGTGACGTTTCTATAAAGCTATTGCCAGACACACAACATGATGCATAGGAGGGACATTACAACTATTATTATGAAACTATGTGACACCAGGATAGTGCTAGGTGCATTTTGTACCTCAAGATACAATATATTGAAAGGTTCTCATCATTCATTTAACTTGACTGAAAATACACAATTGTGCCTTGGGCACTGGTTTAATTTTAAGCAAATGTGTAATCTCAAAAGATGTGTGGAAACAAAGTTAAAACTAAGCACCACACAACCTATCTTCTCCATCACCTAGAAATTTCAGCTGGCAGGTGGTATTAACACTTAGCCTAGTTTTGCATCTGTCTTGGCTGTGGTGCTTGTTTCCTTCTCTTATATTCCTGCCATATCTTTGAGAACTGCTTTAGTATGCTGTCCATGGCTTCACTGATTAAGAAGCTTTTTTATACTACAGGAGTTTCCCATTGTTGTTTGTTTATAGAACTGATTTAAATTTGCTATTGAAAAAAAATGGCTTTTCATCTGAGAGAAATTTTCACGGAAATTTATTTTCAATAATATGTTTTGGGGTTTTGTAATGAAAAACTGAAAATTAAAAACTGATTAAATCTTTAAAAGTTTTACCAGTGACTGCTTCAAAAACTGAAAATGTTCAAATTTTGTTTTTTCATTAAAAAGAAAAACAAAATATTTCTCCGCTGAGACTTTACTAAAAACTTTTTAAAAATGAAATTTCTCACAGAAAATTGCTATTTTAAAATGGGCTCTCATTGTTTATATTATAGCACCAGTGGCACCCATTGGGTTTGAGGGCTCATTGTGGAAGCATCTTAGAAATATATATAATCCCTGACCCTATAAAGATTTAGAATCCCAGTTATGACTGTTTTCTCTGTGTAGATTTAGGCATATTCTTGCTCCTTTCTGAGACTCCATTTCCCTGTTTATAAAATGGATTAATAATTATTACTTAGTGTTTTTTTGAGGATGGATTAACTAATGCCTATAAAACACAGGAAATGCTATATAAATATCAACTATTTTATTAAATGATTATTGAAATCAGTTTATATTCAGTGGACAAAATAAGAGACACCATGTCCAGTAAGTGGAAGTAAAATGATTAATACCTATAATTTTTTAATTTAAAATAAAACATTGTAAGGTAATTGTAATAATTACTGATATGTGTCTTTCCATCTGCTTTCTCAAATGTTACTGTTCAGTTTTGAGCAATTTCTACTAGAAAAAAGGACCAGATTTCAGACAAGATGAGGAAGGTCCCAGGTAGTAAATCAGATTCACTTGACAAGAATTCAGAACACTCCTGAAAATATATGCTTTGGGAGTGTATTTCCTTACTCTTCAATTGCAGCTGTCATCATCTTTTAACCCCAAGTGCTAGAAATAAGTTGGTGTTGACAGAAATCCAGACAAGCCATAATGTAGTTGATTTAGTGTCTTATTTTAACACTTCATTCCAGTTGGTGGCATGGCCTTTGTAGTTTGTATTCCTTCCAATTTCTTCTGGAGTTCTTAAGGTGGAGAGTGATGTTTCTTTGCTTACTTCAGGTGTATGTTGCATTCAAAGCCAACACCAGGTCCTCCATATTCTAAAATTATAGAAACCACTGACACACATTGCTGTACTGCAGTTTGACTTTGGTAATTCCCTCTGGGAAGCATGTTTGAAAGTTGGACTACATGTAATCAGTTGTTCTAGAGAAATATGAATGTCTTTGACTGCCCAGTGTACCCGTATGTTAATGCAGTGGTGCATTAAGCCTCTGCTTTTAAGGGTTAAGAGCTTACATCACATGGCTTGGTTGATATCTAATAAAAAAAACCAACTACATGAAGGCTTTTAATTTCTCTCAGCCTCTGCAGAAATCTTGTTCTATCTCTGGAGAAGCAGGAGAAAACATCCAGAACCACTGCATCTTTACAGATAACAGGCACATTTCTGAATTCAAAGATATTGTTAGGCTAATTAGCTCCCCCAAAAAAGGGTGGGATAGAGGGAACTTTGAAAGAGATTAGAGACTGAGAACTGTTTTCTGTTGAATGTTGCTTTCTTTCACTGTGGGCTTTACTCACTATTGAAATCAACAGGAGTTTGCCAGAGTGCAAAACTGAGTTAAAGATCTCAATATTTAGCTCTGTGTTAAAATAAAGATCTTTGCATTCAGCTCAGTGTAAGAGTAAGTTCCTTGGGACTTGGCTCTGTCATAAAGCTGATGAATACCCTCTGTCTTATTGTCATCCAAAAAAATCCCTTGATATATTGATGAAATAAGTCAAAGAATGTATCTAAACAAGACTAAGGAAAATTTCCCAATATATCTTAGCTCTAAGCAATCTAAAGCTCAAATTCATATACAATTAATCTGTGTCCTTTCTAAATTTGTAAGTCAGCTGACTGTATAAGTTTAAAATAAACAGAGAACAGAAAGAACATGGAGGGCTGCATTATTTCATTAAAATCATAATGATAATACCCTTTATTTCCTATATATTTGAGAGAGTTTGTGTGTCCTCCCTTCCCTCTGTGAATCCATTTGTTCACGAACTCCTCCTAAATAGTAAAAAGCTAGGATCACTAAATTTGTATGCAGATTCCTCTTATCATAACTTTAAAGCAAGGTCTGGGTTTGGTTGTGTCAGAACAATGGGATGTGCATGGAATGTGATTGTTTCTCATCAACCGGAAAGGGAGGAATGTCATAGCAAGGACAGTTATACTCACAAGTGACCACAGAGAAGCAGCAAGCACGGAGACAGTTATACCCCAGAATGACCACAGAAAGGCAGCAAGCACCCCAGCCCGGGGGAGCAGCCGCTGGCTAGCAGCACAGTGGCCACTGCCACCCTGGCCACCCCTGGGGAGCAGCCGCCAACCCATGCTGCATGGTTCCTGCTGGCCAAGGGAGCAGCCACCAGCTCAGGCCATGTGGCCCCCCCCCACCAACTCCAGGGCAACCTCAAGAAGCAGCTGGCAGGTGCCCTGTGACAGCCCCCAAGTAGCCCCTGCCACTCCTATTCCCTGGCCTGAGCGCACCCCCCACCCCCACCCACACATAGACAAACACTGCTTCCCAGTGAATCATCTTTTACTGAGAAAAAAAAGTTGTACATTACAGCGAGGCGCATCCTAAGAGGTGATAGCTTGTCACTTACATTCAAGTTAATGGGAGTTGTGGTGCTCAACACCACTCAGGACTTAGGCTAATATGTTTAGATAAAATGTATTGATGCCCAGCCCTGCCACCTTTACTCATACAAGTAATTGCCCGGTCCTGTAACACTTACTTATACAAATAGTTGCATTGACTTCAGTGGAAACAACAAGTTAATTGAAGGATCATGTGCTTGGTTTTGGTTTCTTTATTTAATCTTTGGAGTCTTGTGAAATTCCTTGCTGTATTTTCTGGGTGCTCATAGACACTTTGCTGATTTTCTACAGAACAAATTGTCAGTGGTTGCCACTCTATGAATACTAACCGTTTGTGCAGGTTCACCATCTTTTGCATCTGCAAGTTTTTATATAAACAGGCCTCCGTAAATAAAACAAAACTTCAGTAATGACTTTATAAATGACATAGTATAGATGTTAGATATACAGTGTGTTGATAGTAGAAAGAATTTGTTCAATGTAAAGTTCACGTGGAAATCTGAGGGGACATTTTGTAACAGAAATAATTGGCTTGGCCTCATCCTCTGGGTGATATTATCTGCGTCTAATTGTTTTTATGAAGAAAATGCAGCAATCTAAAATTCTAAGTAATTGCACGTAGTGGTTGTAGGAGTAAAAATAATTACAGGTTGGAAGCTTAAAAACATCCCATCCCAATGCTGCTAGAAAGAATAAAGATAAATGTTGTCACTTTTCTATTAGACCTATAATAGGCCTTATTTGTCATTCACCTGAGCTCAAAAATAGATCAGCTGCCAGAGAAAGCAAGGAGATGAGCAGACACCTTGTGAGCTGTCTACAGCAGATCAATGTATATTTTTAAAATAATAATAATTACCCTTTCAAGAGGAATGGCTTAGACAAAAACGCAGCTGCTTCATTGGTGATGACCTTGTGTGCATAGGATGAATGCTCTAGTTTGTTCTTTTTATTTGCCTATTTCCATAAACACTGGAAATGTAGGAAATGGCACCGTTTGCTATTAAAACCTGCACTGTAGAGTTGTTTATTGTATGGTTTAGTTTGAGCAACGGCTGCTGTGTATTATCTGAGCGCTAATTGCCAAATTGTGGCTGTTCCAGCACTTAACATGTAGGGAGCCTTTTATCACTCCCTGCTCCAGCCCACTAGCAATAAGGCATCAGGCTGCAGTCCTTGAGTGCAATGACTAGTAGTGCCAGCAGCACTGTGTACCCCAACAGGGGCAGGTCTGGCTGGGTTGGAAATGTAGCTGGTGTCCATTTCTTTTGTACCTGGGCAAGTGCTAGCGAGGACAGTGCTTGAAGAAGGGCAGTGTATACTAACACTGTGCACAATAGCTGCCACTTCTGACTATACTCTTCCTAGTGCCCAGGGCAGGGCTGAGGACAGAAATGCCAAGCTCCTGGAAAAAGTGGGGGGGGGGGAGGGCAGCTCTGGGTTCTCCCAGAAGGGCCTTGGACAGAAGGGGTGGGTTCTGAGCTAGCCTCCCCCCCCACCAGCTCTTCAGTAGTGCCCAGACCACACGACCACTAGCTGCAGTGGCAGTGGCCAGGAGTCCCAGGTCCTTTTAAATTGCTGGGCCATGCAGCCCATTTTTGTCCCTGCACCTATCAACAGCTCTGGCCCCAGAGCAGTTTTAAGAATAGGAATTACCATATAAGTCACACCAATGGTCTGCCTAGTCCAGCATCCTGTCCTCAACAATGGCCAATAGCAGATGCTTGAAGAAGACTCCCTACAGTAGGCAATTTATCAGCTAGCCTGCTCCCACAGGGTATGTCTACACTGCCACCCTAGTTCGAACTAGGGTGGCTAATGTAGTCATTCGAACTTGCAAATGAAGCCCGGGATTAAAATATCCCGGGCTTTATTTGCATGTTCCCAGGCGCCGCCATTTTTAAATACCCGGTAGTTCGAACTCCCTGCCCGCGGCTACACGCAGCACGGGCTAGGTAGTTCAAATTAAAGCTCCTAATTCGAACTACCGTTACTCCTCCTGCAATGAGTGTAGACATACCCATAGAAAGCACCTTCCTAAACCACATTAGAAGAAGGTTGGCTAATGAGCTGCATTGTAAGCATTGGGTTTGTTTGCTTTAATCCTTATTGTTGTAAAGCTGGATATTCCATGGAGCCACCTGTTGCTTTGCCCATGGTTAATGGCTCCAGTCTCTGCCATTTGGGTGCTTTACTCCTGTTTCACCAAAGCATCACAAGCTCAGAAGCATAATGGATCCTTTGTAATGCACACATTAATCGCATTTGCACTCTATCCCTGAGTGACACATCTACCTTTGTGTATCAATGTAAGATATTGGATTTAAATCTTGGCTCAATGGCTCAGGCTTATGTTCTGTATATGTAAGGCTGTGGGTGGGGAGAGTTAACCAATTTTTACTCAAAAAAAAATTTGCAGGTTTACTACACTTATTGTTAGGTATTTTTTTCCCCCCACACAAATTTTGGACCACTCAAGTACATGGAAAAGCTAAGAAAATACAAAACACTATATTAGATAGATGCTTATCTTCATAATAATTTAGTATAAGTATAAATGCCAGACTGTTAAAGTAAGGCAACATAGTGGAAAATACAGATATGCACGTGTGTTTACGTACATTAGGGCTGAATTCCTAAATAAAAGAAGTGTTTGAACTCCTGGACCTGTCTCCCTGCTCTGGAAGGAGAGAGAGCAGTTCAGTAACCTGGTCAGACATGGGGAGTCTCCAGCTCTCACTCCCCACTCTGGCAAACTGTGAAATTTTTGCATAGATTTTCACTTTTTTTAATTTTTTGTAATAAACATTGATAATGTCCTGGGCCATTTTTAAACAACATAGAAAACAAAAATTAAAGCCTTGTTAATATGGCATGATTTGGAGTGTAACACTGATTGTCAGGAATCCAGACAACACAGTGTACAGGAGGAAAAAAACGAATAATGTTCTGGTATCCAGGTAGAAAACCATGCTTATAAATGTTTCGGATTCAAGCCAGAGAGAGCGATGAAATAAATTAAAGCTGCCACTTTGGGTGTGAGTCCCCGCTGGGTAATATTGGCTGCAAGCATAGGACCCCTATGGTGGAAAGTCCACTTGGAAGAGGGAATTGTCAATGTACCTCCTCTGCCCCTGTATATACACCTCTGCCCCACTCTACATGTTGCTGCCTTGAGTAATTGTTTACTGGAGGATGTGGTAATTAAGTGAAGCCCAAAAGAGCAGAAACTAAAGGCATGTCTACCTTTTCCACTTAAAGTGTAAAAAGTCCCTTTTTTGTGGAGAAACTGTTGGAGTGTTTACAGTGCCATTGACTTTTTGCACAAAAGGAAAATGCCTCCACAAGAGACAGCTCTTACTGGTGATGCTTTTGTGCCGATGTGCAAGTGAAGGCCTGTTCTTGCTGTTTTCAAGCTTTTAGCCTCCACAGGATATGCCACAGTGCCTCGGAGACTCTAGCTATCACTTCTCCTGCTCTGTTGCCAGGTAAACAGATGTCCACCCCTCCCCCTGTAAAGCCCTGGGGACTTTGAAGTTCCCCTGTCTTTTTTCTTGGCAAATGCTCACTTGTCTGGCTACGTGACATGCCTGCTCCATGGAGCAAACATTCCCCTGCTTGCAGTAATGCCGAGCTGCTGGTCAGTGATTGGAGAGAGGAGGCTGTGAAGGGACTCAAGATGCCCCACCACCCACCAACTCACACATACTTCCTGAAAGACCTATCCTCAAAACGGAGAGAGCCTCACTGTGGGATAGCTGTCATCAGGACACTGCTCTCATCTGCAATGGAGGTGCTACAAATGTAAACACACTCTGACATCTGTGGAAGTAATAGAATGCATAAATCAGCTCTTCTCTTTTACCAGTTCTCTATCACTGGTGAAACTGACCACACAAATTCTGCAAGTGTAGACATAGTCTACAGTTGTTCCACATCCAATGGAACTGTCCAGTGGGGGAACATGGGGATGCAAATACCACCTGCTGTTTCCTGGTGAATCACTAATGAAGGGAGATGCACTTCACACCTTTTAAGTTGAATTGCGCCCTTTAAAGAAAAACACTATTGTGTCTATGGGGGACAGTGATTAAAGTACCACTAGAACAGTGAACTTGGGAGGGCCTAGTGGGATGAAGAGAATCAAGAGCTTAGAAGCCCAAGCTGGGCCAGGAGCTTGAGATCTTGGAAACTGGTGTTTACTGGCTCCCTGTCAGCCTGCATGGTGGAATTTCATTTTGAAATGATCAAAATGAACCATTTTAGTTTTTAATTTTTTGAAATTCTGGTTCGCAGAGAATTTCAAATGTATGGTTTTCATTCCAGACTGGAATAAAGCAGAATTCTGATATTCTCCATGAAACAATTGCTGTTCTCCACACAGCTCTGCAGAAAATTGCAATTGGTGCTTTATTTTTAGGACTTACAGTGCTGCAGTTTTCAAGACTAAGGGCCTGATATTTCCTTTAGTTTACACCAGTGTAAATCAAGTGTAACTCCACTGAATTCAGTCACATTACACAAGGGTAAAACGCTGGAGGTGAGAGGAGAATTAGGCTGTAACCTTGCAATTTAAAAAAAATAAATAGTAAAGTGAATGCTTACTATTCTACAGGCACAGGGAGACCTGCAAAGCACGAGCTCATGCATTACTAACATATGCCTATTTAAATGCAGATTTTTTGCTCTTTACACAGGACTTCAGGGAAATCCTCTTCACATAAATTGTAATAGGATAGCAAATTGTAATTCAATATTTCACTTTAACATGTGTTGCAGCTTATTGATCTTAATTTTCTATCACTTTTAATGCAACGTTTGTCCAGGGGGGAAAGAAAGAGGTTTGCATGCATTTTAATAAGGCTTGTAATTAATTATTAATTATTTCTGATATTCCACGTATCTGTTCCACTAGAGGCATTGTGCTTATATGCTGGTGCTTATTTTCAATAATGGAAACTGGCAAGGTGTGACCTTACATATTGCAGGAAGTAACTGAGACAGAACTCGGAAGAGAGAGAAGGAGAAAGGGAGGCAGACACTTCACCATAATAGCCTTGCTGAGCACAAGAGTATTGAGCTCTCTGACACTACTGGTCAAAGGCCCTGATTCTTCAGTGGCAACCACAGGATCAGGGCCTAAATATGCACCAGATTCAAAAAATAGCTGGAGAAAGTTGGGGGTGTATTGACTCTTTTGTCCTGCCACACCCAAAGTTTAATATTCCTACTGAACCTGTCCCTATTCCCATATGCACAATAGTGATTTGCATCAATACAGCCTCTTCCCGACTTATGAATAGGTTATGGACCAAGCAATTGGGTGTAACTCGGTTTGTTCGTAAGTCGGACCCCATGGAGTTACACGCGACCGCGCTGTTCGTAAGCGCGGATCGCGTTCGTAACTCGGGGTCCGCCATTTACGACAGCTTCAGTTGTAACTGCGAACGGTCGTAAGTCAACCGTTCGCAACTCGGGGACCGGCTGTAACTGCTAATGTTGGGAGAGATCTATCATTGTAATCTTTGTTTCTACAGTACCTAGCACCGTAGAGTTCTAATCTGTAATTGCGGGTCTTAGGTGCTATATAACAACTTATAACAATCATTTATTAGCTTCAAAAACTTCACTGCCGCCCAAAATGTCATTTCTTACCTAATGCTATTTATTTATGTATGCAATTAACTAATTTGGAGAATACTATCTTTAATTAGCCCTATAAGGTTAATTTCATTTTTCTTTTTTGCCATGTAACAGAGTGGCTCTCCCCTTAATGGCAGGAGGGCCTGGAGCTAGCCAACCCTGAGTACTAAACGGAAAGTAGCTGATTCTCTATAAAAAGCAGCAGGTGGTAGGAGGAGGTCTGGAAAGGAGAGAGGACTGGGAAGGTATGGGGTAGAGGAGATGGTGGTGGCACCAGCAGCAAAGCAAGATTAGCTCTTCCAGAGATTTTGAGTTGTGCTCAGCTCTGAGAGGGAGGTAGGAACTTGCAAACTAAGGGGAGATAGAAATTGACTGAAAGACCAGTGTGTGCTTAAAGACTGAACAAATTGGGAACTGTTTTAATTTTCTTTGGACGTTGAGTTTAGGGAACACTGTGAAGGCAACAGTAAGGCGGAGCACTCCAAAGCTATCTCTAGTCAAAAGGGGGTGCTCAGATGGTGGCTAGCTTCACTATATGTAATACCTAGTGGTATAATAAAGGGAAAGGCTTCCATGTGCACACAGAGGGCTGTGCATCCTTCATTTCTCACTTATTTTGAGGATTTAAGTAAATTCTAAGAAGTGCATAGGCTTTTGCAGGCCTTTCCAAAGGTGTGAACTTCATCTTTAAACAATACGGCTGTGTCTACACTGGACCCCTTTTCCGGAAAAGGGATGCAGATGAGACAAGTCGGAATTGCAAATGCAGCGGGGATTTAAATTTTCCCCACTCCATTTGCATGAACATAACTGCCGCTTTTTCCAGCTCGGAGCTTTGTGGAAAAAAGCGCCAGTCTAGACAGCGCTCTTGCGGAAAATAAAGCCTTTTCGAAAGATCCCTTATTCCTCTTAAAATCGGGAATAAGGGATCTTTCGGAAAAGGCTTTATTTTCCGCAAAAGCCGCGTCTAGACTGGCGCTTTTTTCGGTCAAAGCTCCGAGCCGGAAAAAAGCGGCAGCCATGTTTATACAAATGAAGCGGGGAAAATTTAAATCCCTGCTTCATTTGCAATTCCGACTTGTCTCATCTGCATCCCTTTTCCGGAAAAGGGGTGCAGTGTAGACACAGCCTTCTAGTATCATAGAATCATAGGGGCTGGAAGAGACCTCAGGAGGTCATCAAGTCCAGCCCCCTGCCCAAAAGCAGGACCAATCCTAACTAAATTATCCCAGTCAGGGCTTTGTCAAGCTGAGACTTAAAAACCTCTAGGGATGGAGATTCCACCACTTCCCTAGGCAACCCATCCCAGTACTTCACCATCCTCCTAGTGAAATAGTTTTTCCTAATATCCAACCTAGACCTCCCCCACTGTAACTTGAGACCATTGCTCCTTGTTCTGCCATCCGTCACTACTGAGAACAGCTTCTCTCCATCCTCTTTGGAACCTCCCTTCAGGAAGTTGAAGGCTGCTATCAAATCCCCCCTCACTCTTCTCTTCTGCAGACTAAATAAGCCCAAATCCCTCAGCCTCTCCTCATAGGTCATGTGCTCCAGCCCCCTAATAATTTTGGTCGCCCTCCGCTGGACCCTCTCCAGTGTGTCCACATCCTTTCTGTAGTGGGGGGGCCCAGAACTGGACACAGTACTCCAGATGTCGCCTCACCAGTGCCAAATAAAGGGGAATAATGCCTTGTCTAGATCTGCTGGCAATGTTCCTCCTAATGCAGCCTAATATTCCATTCGCCTTCTTGGCTACAAGGGCACACTGTTGACTCATATCCAGCTTCTCATCCACTGTAATCTCCAGGTCCTTTTCTGCAGAACTGCTACTTAGCCAGTCAGTCCCCAGCCTGTAACAATGCTTGGGATTCTTCCGTCCCAAGTGCAGGACTCTGTACTTGTCCTTGTTGAACCTTATCAGATTTCTTTTGGCCCAAACCTCTAATCTGTCTAGGTCACTCTGGACCCTACCCCTGCCCTCCAAAGTATCTACCTCTCTCCCTAGTTCAGTGTCATACACAAACTTGCTGAGGGTGCAATCCATCCTCTTATCCAGGTCATTAATAAAGATATTGAACAAAACCGGTCCTAGAACCAATCCTTGGGGCACTCCACTTGGAACCAACTGCCAACCTGACATCGAGCCGTTGATCACTACCCATTGGGCTCGACAATCTAGCCAGCTTTCTGTCCACCTTCCCGTCCATTTATCCAATCCATACTTCCTTAACTTGCTGGCAAGAATATTGTGGGAGACCGTATCAAAAGCTTTGCTAAAGTCAAGATAAATCACATCCACTGACTTCCCCATGTCGACAGAGCCAGTTACCTTATCATAGAGGCTAATCAGATTGCTCAGGCATGACTTGCCCTTGGTGAATCCATGTTTACTGTTCCTGATCACTTTCCCCTCTTCCAAGTGCTTCAAAATGGATTCCTTGAGGATCCCCTCCATGATTTTTCTGGGGACTGACGCAAGGCTGACTGGTCTGTAGTTCCCCAGATTGTCCTTCTTCCCTTTTTTAAAGATGGGCACTACATTTGCCTTTTTCCAATCATCCGGGATCTCTCCCAGTCTCCACGAGTTTTCAAAGATAATGGCCAAAGTCTCTGCAATGACATTTGCCAACTCCCTCTGTACCCTTGGATACAATAAATCCGGACCCATGGATTTGTGTATGTCTAGCTTTTCTAAATGACACACTAAAGCCATAAAAGTAATCACAAAGGGTTAGTTTTTTAATAATATTAAAATATGAATACACACAGTTATTAAAATCTCTTGTAATATTTGATATGGAGTTCTTTAGATCAGGAACTTCCATTTGTTCTTTGTTTTTATAGAGCTTAGCACCATGTGGCTGAGGGCTATAGTGTAATAATATTAAAAAGCGAACTCAATTGGTTTAATTGTTCTAATATTGCAAATGAATGTCCAGTCTGCAGTACATTGAAGCTAAAGAAAGCAGGTGGATTGGAAGCAGAATTTAGGTCTATCATCTAGCATTGTCACTTCCAAGCATTCATAAATCATGAGGCATGTCCCCATATATCATGAAAGTAGATTAAAAATCATAAGGATTTCAAAACATAAATGTTGAATTCTTTTTATTTGTCCTCCAGTTTCTGAAACAGTACAGTGTCCTTGGGTCACATTCTTAAACTTTTCTCGGCAAGCACAAGGGCTAGCAATTTGTTTGCTTGAGGTTTTTTTATTTTATTTTTGCTTTAAATAAATTATCACTTAACCCTGTCGTGTCCAACCACTTCTGAAGCATTAGCCACTATAGTGGTGACTGCTATAGCAAACTAGCCACTCTCAGCTGGCCAAATAGCCACATTGTTCAAGCCAACTAGCAACATTCAGCTAACATGTGGTTAGTGTGTTGGACACCATGGACCTAACCACATGTCCACAGCCATGGGGGCTTAGAGAACACCAAATATCAAAACACCTGCAATGAAATCATGAGTTGCCAATACTGAGTTTACCACAGAATATTTGAGGCTTTGTTTATAATCTGGTCATTAGAGATTAAAATATACCAAAGAAAATGTATACATAGTATAGATTGAACCTTTCTAGTCCGGAACACTCTGGTCTGGCAACATCTGCAGTTCAGCATGATTTTAGTTAGCCAGATGTCCACTTATCATGGGGGTAGCCAAGTTTCCCGCGATCCCACAGCGTTTCTTTATGGCCACCAGTCCTGGCTCTCAGTGTTCTGTGCTGTTATTTAGCTCTAATTTACCCCTAAATGTCTTCTAAAAGCCCAGTAAACAGTAGAAGTGTTGGTAATGCTGCTAGACAATATCGATTTCTCATGGTCTGGCAAATTCTCTAGTTCGGCACCAGTCACGTTGCGAGGAATTGGATTGTTTTCCATAACAGAAAGGGAGAGGTCTGAGTACAGGGACAATTATGCTTCACAATTATGCTTCCCCCCAGTGATGGGGGCAGCAGGCGCAGGGGACAGTTATATTGCAGAGTGACTACAGGGAGGCGACTGCACTAGGAAGAGAGTAGCCAGCTGGGACCAGGACTCTCCATGTTGCCTGTCACAGGTAAGTGGCCCTCCTGTCCCAAACTGGCCCTCGGCCACAGTGCCAGAGGGGTGGGCTAACAGCCTCACAGCTGGGACCAGGCAATGCACACCCCAGTTTCCGCCCCCAAAGGAGACACAGGCCAGGGCTGGGCAGCACCGCCCTCGGCCCTACCCATCCACTCCCGGAGGAGAGATGGATTAGAGGTAGGGTTGCCAGATGGTTTCAGAAAAAATACCGAAAAGAAAAGCCCCCGAGAGTTAAGAAAAAAAAAAAAGCATGGCCCCTTTAAAAAACGTGTGGTGAGGCTTTTTGGCCCTAACAGGCTGCCGGCAGCCACCCGCCATCTTGCCTCCCTGCACTGGGCCAGACAGCTCCCCTGCAGATCCCAGTAAGCACTAGGGTTGCCAGGTTGCCTCCGTATTGAGCCGGACAGCCCAGGATTTTTGCTTCCTGGCTGGGAAAAAATCAGAAAGTACCAGACATTTTAGGTGTCCGGTATTTTCTGAATTTTTTTTACTGGACAGGAGGCAAAAATACCGAACTGTCCGGTTCAATACCGGGCACCTGGCAACCCTAGATAGAGTTGAGCAGCGCCCCCTCATGGGCCAAACAGCATGGCCCTGGAAGCTGCAGGGAGCTGCTGGAGCAGCACCACCACTGTCACCATGGAACACCCTGGTGAGCCCTCCCAAACACTCCAGCCCACAACCCTGATTCCTGCACCCCTCAGCCTCTGCCCTTATCCCCCACAAGGACTCAAGAAACACTGGATAAATCCTCTAGTAAATTATACATAATATGACTTCAAAACTCTCAGCTACCATCAGCCCTACTAATCCATCTCTTTCTATATTATTGCCAGCATTCCAAATCTCTGGGTAGTTTCAAACACCTGTCCTGTTATATAAAAACCACCAGAGAACTGTTTTCTTCTATTCCTCCCCTTCCCGAATGTTGACTTTTCCCTAATGACACCTACTCAAGGCAATATTCTTTTGTGCACCAATTACAGGATTCATCAAGGCTAGACATATGAGTTTTATACCAGAAGAAAAAATATAAATTTAGAAAGAGATCCCTACTTTTCCAAAGGTAAATTAGCATTTGCTTTTAGCTCTGGAAGGCCTTATGTCACACTTGAAAAGCACAGCATCATAGATGGCAGAATTCCTTTTTTTTTTTTTTTAAGTTAAAATATGTTACACTTTCTTTCCCTTGGAAGCCGGAACAATTAGAGCAATTTAGCTTTACAGGTGGAGGGATATGAAAACAAAAAATATAGCTCATAGGGTAACTTGTCAGAAAAAATCAGCAGAATACTTTTCCATCAGAAAATGCAGTTCCATCTGAATTCAAACACTTTGTAAAATTGTTTCATTTTCTCCAAAATTCTATTTGAGAGCATGAAAAGGAAGGGGAAAAACTTCAGAGACCAAAACAAGATATTTCGATATTATGGGAGCTAAACTTTTTTTTCTTTTAAAATTACTTTCATTTTCAGTTTTTGCACTCTGTATTAAAATTATAAGGTCAAAACCAAAACAGCAATTTTTTCTGTTATAAATTTGAATGAAAACAGATTTTGAAATCTCAAAATCCTTCCAAAATGTAACTTCTGTTCTCTGCCTAAGTCTGTATGGGGATGTACATTGGCGTGATGGGATTAGTCTAAAAAAAGAAAAATTTAATTAGAGTGAATAGCAGAAAAAACTTCCTGGGAAGCCTCATTGCTTAGTTTTCAATCTAGATTGGATACAACGTAAATTCTTGTACTTTGGTGAATAATCTTGCACTGGCCAGGGAATGAAGGAGATGTTAACAAATAGAGCTTTGCTGTTTTTATTTTCTGATACTTTGAGAGTATTGTAACCTATTATATTGATGTTGTGACACAAATTTAGGATGCAATACATTTTTCCTGCAAGACTAACAGTTAAACATAGAAGCTGCATTAGTTCTATTACCTTTGCCAGTTCAACTCCACTTCGCCACACATTACTGCTCATTTGCTGGCTTAAAAATGTGCTTTCTTAATTACACCAGTTGAAATGTTGGCTGGGTGTGAAAGCAAATCATTTGAACTTTTCCATTTGAACTGTGAGAATCAATAAAGTGTTGTTTATATCCTTTTCCTTGTTCACCTGGGTTTCCATTCTTGCAAAGAAATTCCTGTGTAGAGGAAGGTAGAAGGCTCCCCCTACAGGATAGAAAAAGTGGTATCACTGGCAATCTTTCTTTTAATTTATGTTGGAACTACTACTGTTCTTGCTGTGCTGGTTGCAGGGATATTTGAAAGACTTGTCCCTCTTTTAACTTACTTCATTTTTAACTTTTTATTCATGCCGCCACATTATTACTTCTGATTTTGTTTTATTAAAATGGCAGGTGCTTAATGGCTGCTTTGTTATGGAGGGTTTATTTCATACTTGCAGTTTAAACAATAGGAATCATTTTCATTATTTTAACCAACGTGCAATAAATACTACTACTATCTGATAAATCTCTATCAGATTTATATAGAGAGAGTCCAGGGCTGAAAAAAACCCGTTGTTTAGGGGTTTTTCCTAAAACTGCAATGTATAATCTGGGTACTGTACTTAAAAATGACAGAATTAAATGTTTGTGGGACAGTGTAAAGAAATGTTCTGACATTTTAGATCATAAGCAGCTTCTACACACTGTCTGTATGTTATACATGTTTAACTTGATCATTGATTTTTAGTATGAAGCTTAAAAAATGCAGAGTCAGTTTTAAAGAATTAAGGTGAACTGCAAAGCTTGTAAGACAAAGCATGCAAACTATTTTAAAGCCTTCTCCAGAGGAAAGCATTCTCCCTAGGCCTCTGACTAGACAGCTCCCTGTCCACCCAACTTCTGTGCATTTTGACCCCTTATACCTAACCTCACCCAGATCCCCTAACCGAGTCCATCCCTCACAATCAGACCCCTCAACCTGGCCCCAACTTCCTGCATCTGCATCCAGGCCACCCCAACTGAGTCCCCTGCACTTGAACCCCCACATCCACAAGCCCCTTCACCTGGATAATCCTAATGAATCCTCATCCACCAAGACCGAACCAGCTACTCCCAGACCCCGACCCCAAACCCCAGTCCTCTAGCACAAAGACCCCACCAATGAGCCCCATACTTTAACCCCCACCCACCTTCACCTGGATCCCCCTGCAGAGTCCCATTGTTCCTGCACTTGGAATCCCCTCAACCAGTCCCTGTGCATCCAGACCATTTCTCTGCAATCTGACCCCACCCCACACAATCGTTTCATCTCACATTTGGAACCTACCAGGCTGAGCCTGCCTGCCTGCCCACCCATTCTGGTATGCCAGGCATAGAGGGACAGGAGTCTGGGACGTTTCTAGGGCAGGTCTTTGAGCTATGTCAGGATTGAGTGTATCCTCACTACCAAATCTATGTCCATGGGGAGGTGGGGGGAGCTTCAAAGTGATCTCCCAACTTTGTTCAGCCACTGGGCTATGCTTCCTACTGCCATGCAAGATCCTCCAAATTAATTTGACAACATTGGAAGAATTTTAAAATATTGCATGCAGTCTTTTTTTCTTAGAATTCCCTCAGGAGTAATTTTGAATCTGATACAACCCCCCTGAAACTAACCATTTGGGGGTATGGTCTTGACCTAGTACAGTAGCTCTGTCCGCTGTTGAATCACTATATGGCACTCATATTGTGGGAATGTCATCAGTATGGGAAGTAAAAAATGCAGTTTCCAGACCTTTTGTGACTTAGGGAAGAACTTTGAAGAAGCTATGTGGATTGGGCACTAATATACTGAACACTGACCTGGTTCAGTGTTGAAGCCTCAACTCAACAATTCCAAACGAGCAACTGAAGTGAGGGTAGCAGCCATTGGAATAGCAATTCAAGATTTGACTTGGGGAATTATTACTTTAAAATAAGTATATTATAAAAAGTTAGGCCTAGTTCTTGCCTGTCCTACTTTTTGAGACAAAGACGACAACGGATTGCTTTGCCCTAGATTTGTGAGTTGATAGTGAGTTCTGCAAGATACAGAGCCAGTGGATATACATGAACTGTCCAGCCCTCATTGATGTCCACAATTGGCATTTTATTTTCTTTGGGCCTTGGGCCCACAGAAAAAGCAGCCCATTACTCAGTCAATACATGTTACTTTCCACACTAAGTTCCCAGAAAGCAAAGATTTTTCTCATTTTTACTGGGCCACTTAATTGCAAACACAGAGGGGTTCAGCTTCAGATCCATCAGAAACAATGCATTTTTGCTGCATGAGTTGACAGGGCTAAGAGACCACCCACACAGAGTCTTGCTTGTCTCTACACACTCCTGTATCTTGCCATGTACAGTAGACTTCCGATAATCCGGAACCTATGGGACCTAGGTGGTGCCAGATTATCAGATATGCCGGACTATCAGGAGGTACTATAAACTGGTTATATATGTACTGTATACATTATATATAAAGTGTTCTTAACCCTTTTTATTGTACATACTGTATACAGTATACTGTAATGTTTTAGTTTTTTAAAGCCTTTTTTACCCTTTTTGCTCAGTTCAGGTGCTGCCGCTGTTACCTTGTGACTCATTTTTTGCCGAAGCTCACTCACTAGGCTTTTGCCATTTTGATGCCGGACTGTCAGGAGTGCCGGACTATTGGATGCCAGACTATTGGAGTTTTACTGTAGATCATTCTACCATTTTGTAGACTATGTGCCTATTTTACCCATCAGCTCGTAGTAATGTAACTGATGGATAAAATAAGCACATCTTGTTAATATTTCCCTTTTGAAATGGCTTGTAAAGGACTTATCCTTGTGACAAGTTAGCAGAAATTGGGGATAATCTTGGCTAAGCAGAAATTGATACAGGATTTACTGGTATTAAAATATGCATATAGATAATTATAATCTTTATATAATGTAAGAAGCTGTTTCTTTCCTTGGAAGTGAACCGCTGCAAGTAGAAGATAACCTAGAACAATAATAGACAGCAGCCTTTGCCCCTATTTTATCTGTCTAAACATTGAACATGCTCACTTCCTAATAGGGTTGCCAGATGGTTTAACCAAAAATACCAAACGCACACACCCCCAACCGGGGAAAAAATTCTGTTGAGGAAGGAAAAAAGGGAGAGACCAAAGTTGAGCAAAAAAAATAAAAATAAAAAAAATAAAAGAGTGGCACCTTTAGGAACCGCTTTGAGGCTTTTTGGCCCTAACAGGCTGCTGGCGGCCGTCTGCCATCTTGCCTTCCTGCACTGGGCCAGACAGCTTCCCTGGATTTTCGCCTCCTGGCTGGGGGAAAAAAAAAAATCAGAAAATACCGGACATTTTAGGTGTCCAGTATTTTCTGAATTTTTTTTACCGGACAGGAGGCAACAATAGCGGACTATCCAGGTCAATACCAGACACCTGGCAACCCTACTTCCTGAACACCTCAGCTAGAAAAGAAATTGCTTAGAACAGGAGTTCCCAAACTTTGGTATGTGGAGTTTTGCTGATGTTTCTCAGCTCCAGCTAAAAATAATTATTTTTCTAGTCTTAATGACCACAGTGATGTTGATATGCAATGCATGTGGTATACATCCTCTTCCTTGGAAGATAAGTGGCAAAGGTATAAATACACCCCCAACTTTTGGTGGAAAGGAAGTGGTAAAGGTGTATAACTGTTTTCTCTTGTTTTAATCATACTTACCTTTAAAGATCTGATGATACTTCATGCAAGTGTAAAGGAATCAATGCTGCTATCTTGACCAAATTCCAACTTGAGTGACTATAGAGCTGCTTGTCTAAAATGCCCCTTGCAGGAATTTCAGTTGGCTACTATATTCAGTTCTCTTCCTAAACTATTGCTGTGAATTATTAAAACAGCTTTCTTCTATCCTTCAGTTTTCTTCATTCCAAAAGCAAACAATGCCTATATTTTAGGAAACACTCTGGGCCAAAAGAGTACTTGACTCATGTAACTTTTTTCCTTCAACTGCCTTTCAAAATCACCAGTAATTTTAAATGTGAATTGATAACTATGTTTAAACTAAAGCTTAATTTGACCTATACGGGAAGATGAAGGATTCTCTCACCAAATGTTATTTTTAATTAGTTTATGCAGAAAAATAAAATTTAAACACACAAAAGCTATTTTCTGTTGCTGGTCTGTGCTTTGATTGACTGTATTTTACAGTATACAGAATTACCTCTGACATGGCATATATAGCTGCAAGAGGGAATAAAAGGATATATAGGGATTATTAAGAGTATACAGCCGGTCCCCGAATTTCGAACGCATCGACTTACGACCATTTGTATTTATGACCAACCTCCTATACAGCCAGAACCCGAGTTACAAACGAAATCCACACTTACGAACAGCGTGGCCGTACGTCAGTGAATGTAATCCGACTTACGAACAGATCGAGTTACGACCTAGTGTTTGGTACGTAACTCGTTCGTAAGTCGGGGACCGGCTGTATTGTTTTCATTGCAGTCAACATGAAATTGAAACCACTTAAGCCAGAGAGGATATAAATGTCATTTCATTTGATTATTTAACAGTTTGTTTTTAAAATGCCACTGCAAAAATTTTCCCTGATGTTTACCTAAACTATTTTTATTATTTACAGCTAACCATGTGCTAAAGTTTGGAACGCTTGTCAGCACTTCAAATACGTACGATGAATCTGGAGTTGTGACCATAGAGACAGATAAACCTTTGCTGTGGACAATGGGTATTAAAAATTAGCAAAATGCTTAAGACTACAACTGCCTTTTTTCAGCTGACCAAAGACTTTAA
Organism: Rafetus swinhoei; assembly: GCA_019425775.1. Classification (NCBI taxonomy): domain Eukaryota; kingdom Metazoa; phylum Chordata; order Testudines; family Trionychidae; genus Rafetus; species Rafetus swinhoei. The sequence goes on from CM033424.1 coordinate 164,871,709, forward strand.
ACATGTTGGAAAATTTCAATAACAAAAAACAGAATTATGGCAAGAGTAAATATACTTTTAGGAAGATAGTAGAAAACTGACTGAATACCTCACTCAAGTACCAGGCATAGGATCTATGCACTAAACCAACAGTCACTGAACAGGACTAAAAATGGCACAGACTGACCTACGCTTACGCCTTGCAGGAGCAGGTCTAAATTAGGTTTTATTACTGTTAAATCAACATGGAAGTAATACTAGTGATCAAAATCTCTTCACAAGTCAAAATGTAATTGATAGTGTACAGTTTGTGTGTGTATTTGACTTTAAACAAGTAGGCTGTGTCTAGACTGGCATGATTTTGCGCAAATACTTTTAACGGAAAAGTTTTTCCGTTAAAAGTATTTGTGCAAGAGAGCGTCTATACTGGCATGTGCCTTTGCGCAAAAGCATCCGTGCCCAGTGTAGACGCTCTCTTGCGCAAGAAAGCTCCAATGGCCATTTTAGCCATCGGGCTTTCTTGCACAAGAAATTAACGTGGCTGTCTATACTGGCCCTCTTGCACAAGAATACTTGCGCAAGAGGGCTTATCCCTGAGCGGGAGTGTCAGAGTATTTGCGCAAGAACCACTGATTTTGTACATTACAAAGTCAGTGTTCTTGTGCAAATACTCGTGGCCAGTGTAGACAGGCGGCAAGATTTTGCGCAAAAGCAGCCGCTTTTGTGCAAAATCATACCAGTCTAGACGCAGCCGTACTGTAATACAGCACTGTTGTAAGTAAACAAACCTTTCGCTGTTAAATGGTGACTAGAACAAGTTGATCTGCCCCGCTGTTTAGTAACATAACTCTAGTGAAGTAAAGTTAAAAGCCAGCTGCAAAGCTTAAAGGAAAACAGCAGTGATTAATACCACTACAGTTACTCTTAGAATAGCAGGCTATTTCCTTTAATACTGCTGTCTGTGCTGCCCTTTTACTGCGGCTTCCCAGCATCAAGTACTATTTGCGCAAGTAAGCAACATTAAACTAACCAAGTGCTAGTAAACTGTTAAGGTGCAACCTTGTATTGATTAAAATGTTTAAATTTGTCACAACAGCATGAGCATTGTACGCAGAAGTCCATGCAAGTTCTTTATACAACTGGCTATGGTTGCATTTTAATTTGTAAAAGAAAATTTGAAGAGACCACTGATAAGCAAATTGGTATATTTTCTTTTAAAGAATCTGTTCATGTAAGGCGGAATAAAATGTATAGTACGTCATTCAAGAGAATGAATAAATACTAAACATGCTGGGTTACATCATCAGATTTCAAACGTTCTTATGTACAGCAAATTTAGTGCTTATGTTAGTGTCAAGTTGCACCATCTTCAAAAGCACTGCAAAGACACTGTAAAGTCCATTTGGTAAGGAAGGATAAGGGCCCTCAACTGTGTGGTGATATGTAAGTGTGTATTTCAATTGTTGACTCTTAAAGAGACGGTATTTAGAACAAGATCTGAAAAACTAACCTACTTTTTGTAAGTAAAACCAAAGATTATTTCAACTCAAAGACTAGACAATTTTTTTCAACTGAGACTGAAGTTTTTTCAACTTGCTTTATGCTTTTGACATTGCTTTATATAACCACATTCCTTTTTGTAGGGGTTCACTGCCCTCCTCACAAGACATAATATAGGAAAATGGCAGTAGGTTAGCTTTTTTTCATATGAATACATTGAGTTGGTTTTTTAATGCCACCTAATACTGGGCCAAAAGTTGTAATAGGTAAATAATTATTCTAGTGATGAAAGCAATAAACCAAGAAAGGCAGGCCTGTCACTTTACTTCATATTGTGCAGCTAACACCACACTGATAACTTATTTACTCAGCCTAGAAAGTTCATAGATTCAGTAAAACGAAATAAGACTAACTCAAATATCAAGCTTATTTTAAATCTTCACCTGGTTTATAGCAGTAAACAAACAAGATACAGGCTTATGGAATATTAGTAAGCAAAAGCCCCCCCTCCCCCCCCACAACTGTCCATCACTCCAAGCTTCAGGTAAATCTTCTTGATGAGTGTTCAGCCACCACTGTAGAAAAAGAGAGTTTGATCAGTTTCAAGTAGATGACTGCTATTTTAGGTTACATCATCCCATTTTAACTGGAACTATGTCCCTACTATGCCTTTAAAACAGCCCAGACATTACATAGCTTGTTAGGCTCATCTTTATTCCAAGACTGATTTCTTAATTTGAGGATCACAAATTTGCTAGTAAACAGATCTCAAACTACTACAACCACACACTTTTATAGGATGGGAGAAGGATCCTGAAACGTCTGTTGAAAAAAGTCCCTACAAGAGAAATGTTTGAGAACAACTTAGCCAAAACAATTGCTATGTTAACCAATTAAGAAGTCTTAAATGTAGTATTTGAAATCTTCAATATTAGTAACTTTTGTCATGCTATTTACCTGATTGATTTAAGGCTCAATGTTCATATGCAAAACTTTAATACACAAGTTGTGGTAGACTGTAGAAAAGTAAGAGCTATGTGAAATTGGAAACACTAATTGACTTTTACTAAAGATTTTTAGTACTACTAATTAGCAGCTTTATTGGGTGTCTTTTTCTGATAAAACCTCAAAACTTTAACCCCTCAACTATATGCCTCATTTATACTGCTACATTCTCTGCAATATCATCCTCTACCAGTGTTCAAGTCATGTCAGGAAATTTCTAATTAAAAATTAAGTGGAAAGTTATCAGCGCAAAATCCAATAAATTATCTTCTGTACCGTCTAAACTAGGGATGTTAAATATTGTGTAACTGAATAGTCATAACAGCATGACATCTTAGTGGTTACACAATTATTGAATAGTCCCCAGCCAGTGCACTCCAGCCCCACTCCTGGGGAGTCCCCTGCCACCCAACACTGCTGCCTCTTTCACCAGCTCCCTATGCAGACCAGCTGCCCGGGATGTGGAGCAGTCTGTCTGTGGGGAGCTCAGGCAGGGGGGTAGGGTTGAGGAAAATGCATGTAGTTGACAAGATTACCTGATACATCCAGGCTTATCAGTTAATCAGGTAGTCATCTACACACTGAGATCCCTAATGTCCACTGCATCAGTTAACCACATCACACCTCTTCCCCTCCCTCCCTCCCCCGCGTGCTCTGCATTTAAAACTTGGATCAGCATGCTGGCTCAGTCCCAGATCACCGATCTGAGTTTTAAATGAAGAGCACTCAGCATCCCCTGTCCATGGGAGGTCTGAGCTCGGGGATAGAAGTGCACTTGCGGCCATCCCCATCCCCAAGGATTATAGAATAGCCAAATAACTGCTCAAATTTGATGAAGTTACATGACTATTCAGTTACATTCTAAGGGTATGTCTACACTTGCACTCTAGTTCCAACTAGGGATGCAAATGTAGGCATTCGAAATAGTCAATGAAGTGGGCATTTAAATATCCCGCGCTTCATTAGCATGATCTTGCCAGTGTGTTACTCCGATCAACAGCTGTTTCGAAAGTGAAACAAAAAATGAGGAGTAACGTTAGTTCGAACCAAGGAGTTTGGTTCGAACTAATGTGTCCCAGCACGCACTTTCACTTTCGAAACAGCTGTTGATCGGAGTAACACACTGGCAAGATCATGCTAATGAAGTGTGGGATATTTAAATCCCCGCTTCACTGACTATTTCAAATGTCTACATTTGCATCCCTAGTTCAAACTAGGGTGCAAGTGTAGACATACCCTAACATCCCTTGAGTCCAGTGGCCCCATTGGCAGCCAGCAGCCCAATTCTGCACAAATTCTGCATTGCACAATGGTGCGGAATTCCCCCTGGTGTAAATTAACTGTACAACATTTAGCTTCTAATCGCTTTGTCCCATCTCCTCTCAGCTACAGCTGGAATGAATAGTACTAAAATTTTGCAGTATATTTAGCAAACAAAAGATGAAACACTAATAGCTGAAAGCAAATATTTACTGAAAACACCTGAATGATTACAGCAAGAAACAGATGAAGAAACTAAAATGCTTATAATGATGGGGCCACATAAGTATTTTGATACATGAATAACAAAGTGGGCTTCTGATTATGTTCACTGAAATCACATGTTTAATTATCTGTTCAAAGCTGAATAAACTTTGCTATTCATGTTCTGATACCAGTAAAGCCCGTTTACCAGATTTACTTACACAATGATGTTGTTGATAGGGATATGGATCAATTTCACAAAGAAACCAATAAATCCCATTATTGCAAAACCTATTGCTGTTGCCATGGCAATCTTCTGGAATTCTGTAATTTAAGAAATTATACATTTTAGTTTTGCAAATGTAAACCTACTACTTAAAATGCAGTAGATTAAGTTACTACAAAGATCATGGAGAGATTAGTGCCTTTGAAAGTTTCTCCCATGTTAAAAAAAAGGTACTTCAGAAGTTTCTCTTAAGATGGTAATATTTGAAGACAAAGACACTAATTTCTAAAAATAAATACTAGGTTTCTAGAGATTAATACTTGTAAGATTACCATATATAAGGACTGTCAATTGATCAAATCCTGCGATTAACGCAAGGCAGGATTAACACGTTAATTTTTTTAACGCTGCACTGTACCTTTGAAGCGCTGCTCCGGCGCTTCAAAGGGGCAGCGTAACGCAGAGCCAGGGATCAGCTAGGCACTCCAGCTGATCCCAGGCTCCTAACACACTGCCCCTTTGAAGTAGCAGAGCAGTGCTTCAAAGGGGCAACGCAACATGGAGCCTGGGATCAGCTGCAGTGCCCAGATGATCCCTGGCTCTGCGTTATGCTGCCCCTTTGTAGTGCTGGTCCGGCGTTTCCAAGGGGCAGCTGACCCCAGGCTCCCACGATGCTGTCCCTTGGAAACACCAGGGTGGCCTTTCAAAAGGGCAATGCTGCACTGAGCCAGGGTCAGCTGGGGACTCCAGCTGATCCCGGGCTTCTGCAGTGCTGCCCCTTTGTATCACTGCCGCTGCGTTTCAAAGGGGCAGCTGCACTGAGCCTGAGGTCACCTGAGGACTCCAGCTGATTCCGGGCTTCCGCAGCGCTGCCACTTTGAAATACCCCCACAGCGTTTCAAAGGGACAGTGCATGTGATTAATTGCAATTACATTTTCTAATCGCTTGGCAGCCCTACCATATATAGAATCAGATATCAGAGAATCATAGAATATTAGGACTGGAAGGGACCTCGAGAGGTCATCGAGTCCAGTCCCCTGCCCTCATGGCAGGACCAAATACTGTCTAGACCATCCCTGATAGACATTTATCTAACCTACTCTTAAATGTCTCCAGAGATGGAGATTCCACAACCTCCTTGCGCAATTTATTCCAGTGTCTGACTACCCTGACAGTTAGGAACTTTTTCCTAATGTCCAACCTAAACCTCCCTTGCTGCAGTTTAAGCCCATTGCTTCTTGTTCTATCCTCAGAGGCCAAGATGAACAAGTTTTCTCCCTCCTCATGACACCTATCATGTCCCCCCTCAATCTTCTCTTTTCTAAACTAAACAAACCCAATTCCTTCAGTCTTCCCTCATAGGTCATGTTCTCTAGACCTTTAATCATTCTCGTTGCTCTCTCTCTCTGGACCCTCTCCAATTTCTCCACATCTTTCTTGAAATGGTGCCCAGAACTGGACACAATACTCCAACTGAGGCCTAACTAGCGCAGAGAGAGCGGAAGAATGACTTCGTGTCTTGCTCACAACACACCTGTTAATGCATCCCAGAATCATGTTTGCTTTCTTTGCAACAGCATCACACTGCTGACTCATATTCAACTTGTGGTCCACTATAACCCCTAGATCCCTTTCTGCCATACTCCTTCCCACAGTCGCTTCCATTCTGTATGTATGAAACTGATTGTTCCTTCCTAAGTGGAGCACTTTGCATTTGTCTTTATTAAACTTCATCCTATTTACCTCAGACCATTTCTCCAATTTGTCCAGGTCATTTTGAATTATGACCCCTATCCTCCAGATTAGTCGTAACCCCTCCCAGCTTGGTATCATCTGCAAACTTAATAAGCGTACTTTCTATACCAATATCTAAATCGTTGATGAAGATATTGAACAGAGCCGGTCCCAAAACAGACTCCTGCGGAACCCCACTTGTTATGCCTTTCCAGCAGGATTGTGAACCATTAATAACTACTCTCTGAGTACGGTTATCCAGCCAGTTATGCACCCACCTTATAGTAGCCCCATCTAAGTTGTATTTACCTAGTTTATTGATAAGAATATCATGCGAGACCGTATCAAACGCCTTACTAAAGTCTAGGTATACCACATCCACCGCTTCTCCCTTATCCACAAGACTTGTTATCCTATTAAAGAAAGCTATCAGATTGGTTTGACATGATTTGTTCTTTACAAATCCATGCTGGCTGTTCCCTATCACCTTGCCACATTCCAAGTGTTTACAGATGATTTCCTTAATTACTTGCTCCATTATCTTCCTGGCACAGAAGTTAAACTAACTGGTCTGTAGTTTCCTGGGTTGTTCTTATTTCCCTTTTTATAAATGGGCACTATATTTGCCCTTTTCCAGTCTTCTGGAATCTCTCGTGTCTCCCATGATTTTCCAAAGATGATAGCTAGCCGCTCAGATACCTCCTCTATCAGCTCCTTGAGTATTCTAGGATGCATTTCATCAGGCCCTGGTGACTTGCAGGCATCTAACTTTTTTAGGTGATTTTGACTTGTTCTTTTTATTTTACCTTCTAAAACTACCCCCTTCCCACTAGCATTCACTATGTTAGGCATTCCTACAGACTTCTCGGTGAAGACCAAACAAAGAAGTCATTGAGCATCTCTGCCATTTCCAAGTTTCCTGTTACTGTTTCTCCCTCCTCACTGACCAGTGGGCCTACCCTCTCCTTGGTCTTCCTCTTGCTTCTAATGTATTTATAAAAAGTCTTCTTGTTTCCCTTTATTCCCATAGCTAGTTTGAGCTCATTCTGTGCCTTTGCCTTTCTATTCTGTGCCTTTGCCTTTCTAGGCAAGATATCTAAGCCAGATATAACTTATCTGGCTTAAAGGAAACTTGAACTTAAGTCACTGACAATATTGTAAACGAGGGATGTAAAATGTCAGGCTCTTAATACATTTAAAAGGTTAAATGGCAGCAGAGGGGACCCAACGTGAGCTGGGACAGCTGATTCCTGGCTTGCGCTGGGTACCCCCGCTGAGCACCAAAACATTTAAAAGGCAGAGCCACAGTGGGGTTAGCTTCCAAGCCAGGAGCTAACCCCGCTGCAGCTCCCCACTTATCAACTAATTGATGGAAAATCCATCAACTAGTCGATTAGTTGATTGTTTACAATGGGGATGTTAAATTTAATTTAAAGTACTAACGCATTCACTTTCCGAAAGAAAAATTAAATCAAGTTAGTGACACTGGACAAGATTTGAGCAGACTCAAATACCAATTGTGAAGTGTCCATAGAAATCATTATAAAAAAGATTCTGAAATTAAGTAATTTACATTTCAGAACACTTTAGCTTAAAGTGACACTACCATACTGCTGCTATCACAAGTCTGACTTCAGCAAGATGTATACCAAAAAACTTTCAAAATAGTTTAAGTTATACACAGAAGTAAGAGCTTCTCATGCTTTTCAGACAAAATTGTGAAAATAAATAGTTTGCTACACAGGTGCAAAATTGAGATTCGGTTAACATTAAAAATGGATATCCATTACTATGCCTATAAATACTGGGACTGCCTGTTTGGGAGGGGGTTCAGACAATATCAAGTGAAATGAACATTGTGGTCCTAGGGCCTTTTTTCCTTTAATCTTTCTTTTTGCATACTTTACCTTTTCTGTCTGGCTTAGTACATCTTTTAACAAGCCTGATGGAATCTTTTACAAATTGACGGCTGGGCTCAACAAATTGCATTACTTGATCCATGATTGCCTGCAAGAATGTCACATTTTAATACATAGTTTCAAGAGTCACTTCGAAAAATCATTTCATATCTTAAAGGCAAATGCTCCCTATACACCCCTGCCCTTCTACTGTATATGTTGTACTGAATGTTAAAATGATAATGTTTAATCATACATGTCAGGTTTCTAGGGGATTTAAGTCTACAAAGCTGTAGGAAATCTATATTTTGCATCCAAGAGATGGAGCCATGTCCATTAGAACAGTCAATTCATCAATCCAAAGAACCATGAACTCTGAGATCTAATTCTTACATTCACTTCAGGTCTATTTGATGTTCTCATTCTCCTGCATTTCACTCTATTTTCATTTGTCTCCACTATTTTAGAGTATAAAAACTGGTAAATAAAAAAGAATCTAACTAGCTTACTGATATACTATCACAAATTTTTCATCTATAAAATATCTGAACACATTTCAATGGGGTGTTTGTTGGGCTGATTGTAATTAAGACAAACCAAAAACAAAAGGGATTATCAATATGAAGAGTGCACCATAATCCAAATTCTAGATAGCAAATGAGATTTTTGCATATACAAAGGACAAGATCCAGCTGCCATGTGATGCCTTTCAAATATCTTCAAGTTTCAGTTAAAACTAGGGTTGCAAAATCCTGTTTAATAAGTTAATGCAGGGGTTCTCAAACTTTGTGATACTGCGACCCCCCCCCTCTAAGTTGCTGCAACCCCCCTCTAAGTTACTCGCAACCCCCCGGGGGGGTTGGGACCAACAGTTTGAGAAACGCACGGTTAATAGGTTAAACTTTACATTTAACCGATTAAAGTGGAGCTGGCAGAGAGGCTACTCCAGCTCAGCTGAGTTGGAGTACCACCCCCTCTCTTCTTCCCCCCCCTCCGGCCCAGGCTGGAGCAGCCCCCACCGGTTAACCAGAACAGGTAAGTCTCACACATTAAAGATGAGGCTTACCAGTTAACCCCTCACATCACTAGTTAACACTTAGGGGTGCTTCTTATCGGTTAATTGAATAGATGAGTAACCTCATGAATTCTTATCCATTAGTGGAGGATTCTATAGTCCCTGTGGGATGGGGCTAGTAGCTAGTGAGCTCTGGCCTCACTCCAGTGGAGTCCCCTGCCACTCTGTGCTGCTGCCTCCTTATCAGAGGCAGCAGCGTGGGGTGGGTTCCAGGCGGGAGCTGATCCGCGAGGGGAGCCAGTTTAAAAACCGGCTCCCATCACAGACCAGCTACCTGTTGCCCTATGCTGTTGCCTCTGATAAAGGCAGCAATGCAGGGTGGCAGCAGCCTCTGTCTATGGGTGGTCTGAGCTCCCGGACCTGGTGTGAGCTGGAACTGAGCAATATGATGCCCCAACCAAGTATGTTAAGTAGCATGTAATTCACTAATTGAATAGTCAACACATTTTTGCATCAACTATTTGATTAGTCTAGAGGACTCCCCCGCTGATCCCAGGCTCTACGTGGCGCTGCTGCTTTGAAACACTGTGGGAGCATTTCAAAGGTGCAGTGCTGCACAGCTGATCCCAGGTTCCCTGTGGCACTGCCCCTTTGAAATACCCCCATCCCTCCCCACCCCTATCTGATAGAGGCGGGGGGGAGGGGGGGAGTGACTAGTCCTTAACACCCTTAGCCCCAACATTTGATATGTTCATACTAGTTTTTATTCTTTGTACTACCACACAACTTAACAGCCAGAGACAGGGAACAGGACCCTGATGTAATTCATCATTTGCTTCTTCCTGAAGCTGAAGGAAAGGAGGAGAATGACTCATCAAGATCCGCACGAAAAGTTTTAAAAAAATGGGGGCGGGGGGTCCTTCCAGCGGGAAAGGAGAAGGGGAAAAGGGGGGTGACCACGGGCGCTCCCCAGGCTCAGGCGACGTAGATTAGGGCCGGGATTTTGTGGACCATCCAAGATCGGGGATGTCGCCGGATTCGAACTTTCCTTTCCCTTGGCACCCGGAGGGGGGACCGGCCTGGAGCCCTCGGACCCGGGGGCAGAGGAGAGGAGGGTGCGCTGAGTGCCTCCCACAGGCCTCCCACATCAGGTCAGCGAACCCCCGGGCCCGCAGCGAGGCTCGCCGGCCCGTTACAGCCCCAAGGGCGACCCCCATCACTTTCCACCCCCCCCCCCGCTCCACGTCACCGAGGGGGCACCCGGCGGCCAGAGCCCGGCGCGCTGCTCGGGGACGGGTGCGGGCCCTACACAGAAGGCGGCGGCGCTCGGACCCCCCTCCACTCCTCGAGGACCCCGCGCGCGACGCACCAGCCCCGTCGCCGCTCTCACCTGAGGCACCGGCACCAAACCGCTCGCGCTAAGGACACGTAGCAACTGCAGACGCCACGGCACGGACCCGGAACCGGAACGAGAAAGTGCACCGGAACTTCCGCCGCTGGGGGGGAGGGGGGCGGAACGGTGGGCAAGCCCCAGGCCACCTTCTCCTAGTCCGCATGCGCCGAACGGCGATGCGACGGGCCCCGTCTTTGCGGGCGCAGAGAGGAGGGTGGGTTATTGCACTCTGCGCATGCCCCGGGGGGGGGGAGGGAAGTTCAGGGTGGAAGGGATGTCAGGTGGAGGAGGACGGAACGCTAGAGGGCGGTGCGGGAGCGGGGTGGGGTTCCCAGTGACGTGTACATCGCCCTCGCGCTGCTCTTACGGCCCTTCGAGCCGCGCGCCCGGAGCCAGGTGGGTGGGGGCTCCTGTAGTGGGAGCAGGGGCTGGGGGTAGCAACGGCCGCTGGAGCGCCCCTGTGTTCTTTGCAGCTGCGCAGGGGCTGCGAACCCGCGCCAAGGTATGAGCCCCTCCCCCCGCCAGCTGTGCACGGTGCTGTACAAATGCAACATGCAGGGCCCCACACACGCATCTGGTGGCCAGAGGTTCCCACAGTGGCACCCCCTTCCCCCTTCCCAACACACACACCCTCACAGTTCAGTGGGCAGGCATTGCACAGGCATTGCAGAGCGGAGATGGAAAGGCAGGCAGGCCGTGGCTGTTGTTTTCCTTGTTCGGGCGTGTAAAGGGATTTGTGCCATTTTCAAATAGCACACAAGCCCGGAGGGGGGCCGCATTTCTGTGTTAGCCAACGGGAAAGGCCCATTCCTCAGCAAAGCTCCAATTTTCACCTCTGGGTGCCTGAGCCCACGAAAGCTCATGACACCATCTACATGTTTTGTTAGTCTATTAAGTGCTACCAGACCATTTATTGTTTATTAAGTTTTTTCAAAATGTATATTAGACACCTACACGGAAGTGAACAGAATTTTCAAAAAGTGCTGAGCAACCCCTGCTTCCATTTGGCCTGGGATTGAGGGCAAGGGGCTCAGCACTGACAAAAATTAGATCTCTTTTATTCAGATGTCCAAATATGTATTTAGGCATTTAACTTCAGGCACCTATGAGAGAAAAGCCCAGAAGTAAGTCAAACATGAATTTAAGGTTAACGTTCACAGTTACAGGCAGGCTTCTCCTATGCTTAAAAGCTGGCTCCCTATGCCCACTGACTCCCAGGGAGCCACCTCCCCCCATCCTGCCACACTGCTGCCTCTGTATCAGAGGCAGGAGCCAGTACAAGGCAAAGAGCACTGCAGATGGGAGCCAACTGCTGCCCTGCTTGTAACCATGTAACTACTGAAATTTTTCAGCAGTTACACAATTACTTGATTAAATGCATTATAACATCCATATTACAGATCACATGACTAGGACAAAGGGGTGGATGACATGGCTTTCTTTGAGCTAACAAAATTATACAAAGCATGGGGCTTGGTGGTGATGGGGAGACTTAAACTGCCCAGGCATCTATTGGAAAATTAATATAGCAGGGCACTGATTGTCCAAGTAGTTCATAGAATGCATTGAAGATAACATTTTTATTTCAGAAGGTGGAGAAAGCTATAAGGTACAGGCTTTTTTGGGGAGGAACTGGATGTAGAAATATAATTAGAAAGTCTAAGGCACAAAAAAGGAGCTAGAGGCATAAAGGAAAACAGTCTACAAATGCATTAGAAGCAAGAAGAAGACCAGGGTAGTCCTATTACTTAATGATGGGAGAAAGACAACAGAAAATGTGTATATGGCAGAAGTGCTATATGATTTTGTTTCAGTTTTCACCAAAAAGGTTAGTAGAATTGAACATCTAACACACACTAAACACCAGTGAAAATGTGTAGGCTAAAATAAGAAAACAAATTTAAAATTATTTTGACAAATTAGATGTCTTCAAGTTGTGTATGATGGAATGCATTACACGCAGTGGGCCCCAATGCGGTGCCCGCGGGCGCCAGTGCGGTGCCCGTGGGCGCCACTGCGCCCGCCGGGGCATTTATGTACACCCACCGAGTCATTCTTGCGCAAGTCATTCTTGCGCCCCTGCCCTGAGCCCGCGTGGCGCATCGCGGCGGTCGAGCCATAGCGTATCATGGCCCGCCCCTGGGTGCCCGGCAGCCCCAAAAGGTTGGGGACCACTGCATTACAGAATACTTCCTTTTATTTGTTACCTGTTACAATTCATTTTATTTGGTGACATCTAGTTTTCTTGTGATGAGAAGGGGTAAATAATTTTTCCTTATTTACTATTTTCACACCAGTCATGACTTTAGAGACCTCTTATCATTTCCCCCCTTACTTGTCTCGTTTCCAAGTTGAAAAATCACAGTTTTATTAATCTCTCCTCATATGGCACCCATTCCATACCCCTAATCATTTTTGTTGCCCTTTTCTGAACTTTTTTTATACCAAGATATCTTTTTTGAGATGAGGTGATCGCATCTGCACACAGTATTCAAAATATGGCTGTACCATGGATTTATACAGAGGCAATAATATATTGTCTGTGTCCTTCTTAATGACTCCTAACATTGTTTTTTGACTGCTGCTGCAAATTGATTGGATGCTTTCAGAGAACTATCCACAATGACTCCAAGATCTCTCTCTTGAGTGGTAATAGCTAATTTAGTCCCCATCATTTTGTACATATAGTTGGGATTGTTTTCTAATATGCATTACTTTGCATTTATCAACATTAAAATTCATCTGTCGTTTTGTTGCCCAGTCACCTATTTTTGTGAGATCTTTTAAAGCTCTTCACAATCTGCTTTGGACTTAACTATCTTGAGCAGTTTAGTATCATATGCAAATTTTGCCACCTCACTGTTTACACCTTTCTCCAGATCATTTATGAATATGTTGAATATGATTGGCCCAGTACAGATCCCTCCGGGTTACCACTAGTTACCTCTCCCCATTATGAAAACTGACCATTTTTTCCTACCATCTGTTTTCTATATTTTAACCATGAGAGGACCTTTCCTCAGTCCTCTGAGGATTGGACAAGAAGCAACTGTAGCAAGAGAAGTTTAGGTTGGCCATTTGGAAAAACACACTAATGTCCAGGTTAGCACTCAAATAAATTTCCTAGTGTGGTAGTAGAATCTGTATCATTGGAGCAGGGGTGGGGAACCTCAGGCCCAGGGGCTAGATGCGACCTCTGGCTTGCCTGGATGGAGCCTCCAGGCTCAGGGTTCCCCTTCCCCCAGCATTGGGAAGCCTGTGCTGGTGCTCCAGCCACCCCCCACCATAGGGCTGAAGCACACAGAATCACACAGATTTCCCTAGGCTCTGGTGTGCAAGGGTAATGTGGAGAGTGTCGTTCTCCTTTTCAGTCGGGGCCACATCAGTGAGGGTTTATTTGTTTTTTGTTGGTGTTTTTTGCTTCTCACTTGTATGTGGCCCCTGACTGTTTTTTCTATGGGTCAGCAGCTCCTGACCCAAAAAAGGTTTCCCACTCTTGCATTAGAGGTTGTTAAGAACAAGTTAGACAAACACCTATCGGCAATGGTCTGGTTATTATTTAGTCCTGTCTTGAGTTGAGGTGACTGAACTAGATGACCTGTTTCCTACACTTCTATAATTCATTAGTATTGCCAACCCAAACATCCAAAATTCAGAAAATGGGTCTATCAAAATCATAAGACTAGCTAAAAACTCATGAGTCTTTAAGAAAATTATATATACATGAGAACCTTTTCTTTTTGCCTTCTGGTTTTTAAGGGTTAGCAAACTGTACTCTCTCTTCTTTCTCTTCTTCCCCTTCATGCCACAAAAACATGCTCCCTCTCCCTATCCCACTTTCGTATGGTCTTGTTTCCCATGCACTCATGCAAAGGAGATGGAAGAAGTATGGAGGCCAGCAGATAGGTGTTGTGTTGTCTGTTAACTTGTCCCACAAAACTCTGCCCAGAGTAAGACTCCCTATGGACAAGGAGGGGTGACTCAATGTCTCTTCTGGGTGAGACAAGTCACAAAGAACTCTGGAGAGGAATTATCATATTTCTTCAGTATTTAAGCTGGCAATTTGCAATGAGAAAGCTATCCAGCATTAGGGTGGATAATAACAAAAATTTTAAAACTGTTTTTGTAAAATCAGTCAGGTCCTAGAAAGTGGGTCATTCTTGATTTTCAGTGACATATCGCCACACTACTAAAGGAGCCATTTGGTTTCAGAGTAGCATGGCATGCTTGTAGCACAGGAACAAAATAGCATCTGCAGTGAAGTCTTTGCATTCCTTATTCATTCCATGAATAAATATGTTTTCCAAGTCTTTCATTTTATCCTTGAACATCTGACATTATTATGTGCAATTATTGGTTATATCAAGTTACCTTCTAAAATCAAGGTCCTCAACTGTTACAGGGCAAAAGAGATGAATAGTGATTTGCTGCAAGTCACTTAACTTCTTTAATTTCTGTAAAATGGAAATGATAAAACCTATGATAGTGACATATGGATGGAAAGCACTATAGAACTGTTAAGGTTTTTGAATAGTTATTATCTTTGTTTCTGCACTCTCAGCTTTGTAGAATACACTCACTTTGGTGTTGAGAAGTGCCATAAATTCAAACCTGGATCCATTGTATTACAAAGACCAATTTGATTTTGAAAACAATTTGGCCTGGCACAATAATTTAGTTTTATTTTAAGTGGACTTATCTTGTGAAATTTTATATGCTTTGCTCACTAATTCACTCTATAGATTGGACCTCCCTGGTCCAGCACCCTCAGGACCGGACTGGTCCCGAATGAGGGAATTTGCTGGATCAAGGGAAGTCCCCTGCCCCCGGCCTCCCAGGATACTGCCCCTCCCTCTGGCTGACTCCACTTCAGCCCTACGACCACTGGGCTCCAGCCCTGCTGCTACAGAGCTTGGGTTTCGCATGTTGCCACCAGCCGGCTGAGGCTCTCCGGGGCAGAGCTCCCCAGCCGCTGTGGCCCTACTTCTGCCCTGCCCAAGGCTTCTCAGAGACGCGGCTCCACAGCTGCCTTGCTTCTGTCCCACATGGGGCTTCCCGGGGACTAGACTTCATGGCTGCCACACCCCATTGGGGCTTTCAACTGCTGGCAGCCCCTCTGCTGCCATGACCTTGCCATGGGATGAGGCTCTATGACTGCCCTGCTGCTGCTGCGCGGGGATAGAGGTCCATGGAAATGGGGCTTGCTAGTCCCACTGCTACCCCTCCCAGTCAGGGCTCCCTGGGACGGAACTTTGCAGCTGCCCTGCTGCTGCTGCGCCGGGATGGAGTTCCGCAGGTACGGGTCTTGCTTGTCCCGCTGCTGCCCTGCTTGGACCGGGCTCTCCAAGGATGGGGCTCACCCGTCTATGGTGGGGCTCTCCTCTGCTGGACTCCCTGACTGGCTCGCACTCCCGGGGGCCGGGGGTGTCTGGTCCAGCAACATCCACGATCCTGCTGGACCAGATGTTGCCAGAACAGACTACTGATGTAGCCATACCAGAGAGTCATGGATTTAAGAGGTTCAGGTCCAGGTCCAGGTCAAGGAAGGCAGTGCAGTCCAGTGGACAGAGTACTCAATTTGGAGTTAGAAAGCCTGAATTCTCTTAGTAGATAATAAATAGTCTTGCAGCACCTTAGAGAGTAACAAAAAAATGTAGATGATATCATGAGCTTTCGTGGACACAACCCACTTCTTCAGATGAATGGAGTTAAGGGGTCCAGTTTCCAAATAAATAGCAGGGAAACCAAATGCTCTCTTTACTCCTTCCATCCACTTTCATAAATATTTCCAGTGGCAGTCCCTTCCTTTCTTGTCCTTGACCAATTATTCCATGAATTAGGGGTTTAGGTTTTCAGGACAAGGATCTTATCTGATTGCATATTTATAGAGCCAGCTGCAAACCTTACAGCAGATTTGAAACATTCTACCTGCCCTGAGTGAGCGTTAAAATATGACCCCAACCTCTCTTATTTTCTTTGTTGTCATGATGGGAGTGGGCAAGTAAGTTTTGTGCCTGTATTTATAAATTTTCATGAGTTTTACAAGGCTGAATTTGTGACAGTAGATAAGTAATAAGTACTAACTCTCAGCAGAAAAAATATTTATTATCCTATAGTGTAATATGCTAATGTAGATTTGGTTCTGGGTATTCATAGTTTATAAGTGTCTCTTCATATGTTCTTATGATGAGAAAATTCTTTCTGGAGTATTTTTATTTTAGCATTCTTTTGATAGTGTCTGTTTCTCACTGGATCTTTGAATCCTTGCCTTATTTTAATTAATGATATTTTAGGCTTTTGTGCTGAGCCCAGCTATATGGTGGTGAGTATTTTTTTAAAAAGTCAAGAAAATAAATGTAATTCTCTTATCCTCGTCGCTCCTAGCCCATTCACTTCAACATTTCCTTTCCCTGCACTTTTTTTGCTTAGCTAATCCCCTCCTAACTAAACCCCACCAGAAACAAACTAACATTTGCCACCATCATGTTGTTCTCTAAGCTTGTATCCCCAACCATTATCTGCCTTCTCTGTTTAGATTGTGAGCTAGCACAATAGGGAATAATCTAGGTACTGTAGAAAAAATATTATGCATGTATGTATGTATGTATTTATTGTAAAGGTGTGGTTCTGCCATCTTATATAGTCTAGGCCAGGGGTGGGCAAAAATGGCCCCTGGCCAAAAATTATTGTCCACCCCTGGTCTAGGTATTGCTTTTAAAGAACCAAGAAACTACATCTGAAAGGAAGTTCTATGAACACCTCAACACGCTGACTAATATATTTGAATACATACAGAGATTTCATGCGGCTAGAATAGGTCTTGCAAATAAGCTATAAACTGTAGGGAGTTAAATCCACACACTAACTGTAATACTTCACAGTGTCTCTTGAGCGGTGTGTGTTTGTTTTGGTTTGGTTTTTTGTTATTTTTAGAAGGCAGAGGTGGGTTAGTACAGTTGAAAGGGGCAGGTGCAGCTAGGAGGGCTCTGCCTGCTTCCTTCACCTGCGATGCAGGCCCTCCTTAGAGCCCTAATTCTGCAGCTGTCATTGGTCAGGATCCATGGCCAGAGGAAGATGCAGGGGTGTTGCAGACATCAGTAGGGTTCCCTAGCTACCTCTCTGCCTAGAAACCTAAGGGTTACGCTAGCTGATTCCAAGGAGTCACCTGAGCTGAGCACCACCTGGAGCCTGTGACCCCCTCTTACATCCCTGCTCCAGCCCTGAGCCTCTCCTGCATTGACTCCCTCCCAATGCCTATACCCCAACCTCCTGCCCCAGCCCAGAGCCCCAGCCTGTACCCTAAATCCCTCATCCTTAGCCCTCCTCCCCCCCCCAATCTCCTCCCCCAGCCTGGTGAAAATGAGCAAGGGTCAAGGACAGTGAGTGATGGAGTGAGCAGGGGTGGAGCCTTGGAGAAGGGACATGGCAAAAATAGCCAGGTTTTTGCAGTCATGATGTTAGCAACCGTACGCTGACAGTGAGAGAAGGTGGATTGCTTGGAGAAGATCTAAGAAAGAGGGATGCCCAAAGTACAGAGCAAAAGAAGGAAGAATAAAGGAAGATATGGAAAATATCAGAATATGGTGATAGGTGAGTGCAGGATGATAGAATATGGAAGATAGGAAAGGATGGACAGTAGTACTTGATTTTCCATGCCTTGCACCTTGTGTAGTCTTGTTACCATCAAAGTAAGAAAATAAGAATGGCCATACTGTGTCAAACCAATGGTCCGTCTAGCTCGTATCCTGTTTCTGACAGTGACCATTGGCAGAAGCATCAAAGTGAGTGAACAGAACAGGGCAATTTCCACTGATCCATCTCTTGTCATCCAGTCCCAGCTTCTGGCAGCTAGAGGTTTAAGGATACCTGCGACAGGGGGTACTGGTTATTTTGGCTATAGCCACTGCGGGATTTGTCCTCCATGAACTTATACATTTCTTTTCTGATCCCACTTACATTTTTGAACTTCACAACATCCCCTGGCAACAAGTTCCATATGTTGACTATCCATTGTGTGAAAAGTCCTTCCTTTTGTTTGTTTTAATCCTGCTGCCTATTAATTCATTGGGTGACTTCGGTTCTTGTGTTTTGCAGAGGGGAAAACAACGCATCCCTATTCACTGTTTTCACTCTATTCATGGTTTCATAGATCTCTTTATACTCCTCCCCTCTCCTCCCCCCTTAGTTATCTCTTTTCTAAGATGAATGGTCCCAGCTATCCTCATATGGAAGCTGTTCCATACCCTTAATACATTTTGTTGCCCTTTTCTGTACCTTTTCCAATTCTAATATATCTTTTTTCTAAGGTGCTGTGACCAGAACTGTACATAATATTCAAGGTATTAAGGGAAACGGAAAATTGTGATTTGTTAGCATTTTGAACCTACATTGCACTAACTTTAAACAGGTCTAGACAGCTACATAGGAGCCAGACAATAGAGGGATCAGACTTACCGAGTAAAGACAAGGAAAGAATGAGGAGAATAAGAAAAGCAAAGGGAAATCGAAACTATAATACGGAGCTGGGAGGAAGAGAGCTGAGGGAACTGTAGCCTATGGTGATGATTGCTATATAGACAATCCTAAGATAAATAACGCCTTTATTTCTTAATTTTATAATATCATAAATATCTGTGATTAATTTTGTCTTGGGAAATCTTTGGAATATGTTTGCTTCTGAGGGTTTAAATTATTTTTAGCTTTTCATTCCACTAAGGAGGGATCTTAATGTGATTGTAAGACTTTGTTTATTTGCTGAGCATCTCTACACGATTTACAGTGAGAAGAATGATGATTTCCCCTTCACAATGGCTGCGGAAGTGTGCACGTGGAGGAAGGGCATACTGGGGATTAATGATAGCTAAGATTCTTTGTGCTGAAGGAAGTGATTAAGTGTCTATGCTCTGTTTCCCTGCATCAGCTTCATTAATTTAAGACGTGCTTCTAGATCAGCTTTCAGCACTGTGAGCACAAAAGACATTTTGCTAGTCACAAGCAGTCAACAAGCCCCATCTTTTGATTTGCTTGGCTTATAATTCAATGAGGATGACATGAATAATGTAATGTGTGGTGTGGTGAAGGTGTCGGATGCTGTTAGAATAGTTTTTTATCAGTAAATTTATTGTGTGCATTTGTAAAGTTGATCTTTTAATCCAACATTTTATTCAGTTTCATTCAGAAGAACTGAGGAACATGGTCATTTTGAATATCTATGTCTCTGTTGGCATTAAAAATATGATTTTGATAGAAACAAGGATTGCATTAAAAATGACAACTGAACTCAAAATTGTGAAGAATCCACAATAAAGTTTTGAAAGGGCAGAGAAGATAAAGAAGTTAACTGAGAAATAGATGCATCTCAGTGAGACAGAGGACACATTTATGTATGAGAGGTGATTAAAAAGAAATTGTTTTTCCTGATAATATACTTACAGAGTTTTATTTCATCATGCTAGTACTGCTGAAGGCTAAGATAGTAATACAATATAGTATTTATTTTATTTTCAGCCACATATAAATTCATAGTTTGTTGGATGACTTTTTATATTAATTTTAATTTTATTTGTGCATTCAGCAATTTATAAACCATCTAGGAGCTCAGCAAAAATTAAAAATAGCTCCAGGCAACAGTGCCACAGAACTAGAATGTTCCTTCTTTGGGCTCTCTTCTCCTTGCTGATACTAGATAAAAGTAAATTTGTGTTTTTCTGTGATCCTTTTCAGCATCTGCATGCAAACGCTAAGAAAACTGGTCAGATGACATGGGGTCAAATGCTAGCAATTTGCTGGTGGCACACAATTCTACCTAGCCTACACAAGGCTGGCCTTTGATACGGGTGAACAGGACAAAAGCTCAGAGTGCTGTTATAAGCAGGACACCTCTGGCCCCTGCCTTGGAGCCACCCTGACCAGATTTTCTGTCTGCTGTGCAGAAGAGAGAAAGCACTGGTGTCAGGATGTCCCCTGCCTATGTACCCCATCTCCACAGAGTGGGAAAATGAGGGACAAGGCTCAGGAGTGAGGTGGAACAGCTAGGGGTGCTGCTGTCTGAACAAGCTTTCAGACTGTTGAATGCCACTGTACTTAAAAGGACAGCACACACCCCCAGCACACACAAACACACTGTCTCTCACACACACACAGACACTGCTTCTGTCTCTCATGCTCACACACACTGTATTTATCTCTCTCACACACACATGCTCTGTCTCTCTCACACACATCCTCTGTCTCTCATATACACACACATATACACAGCTTTTTCGCACAGAGTCATACCCACTATCTCTTTCATACACTTAACCCTCAACGCATACTTGTATTGTTGTTATTTCTTGGTTCCTTCTGCAATGCACATAAAATCATAGAATACTAGAACTTGAGAAGTCATCAAGTTCAGTTCCCTGCACTCAAGGCATGAGCAAACACATATATTCTCTATAAGTCTTTCAAAGTGCTGTTATTTTAGTTTTTTCATTGATCTGTGCATTCATAATTTTATTTTTCTGTAATGCTTAAGTTTAATTCTTTGAGTAGTGAGTTCTAAAATTCCTAATCTGTCTTGGCTGGAGTAATTATGATTATTACTTTTATTAGCATATTGTTTTTTGTCATTAATTGTTTAAAGAGGTACCATCAAATAATAGTTTCCTTCTAGAATGTAAATTTAGCTTGTACTAATTTTAGCAGTGCCCGTTTAAAAATCATTAGCTAAACACATAACTTTAGACATGAGGCATATGAAAATTGCTTATTTTCAAATTGTATTTTTAGTTATGTCTTTAAAATAACTTAACATTTGCATGAAAATAAATGCAGTTTGAACTAGGATATCAATAGCAATGATGGAGTCAGAGGTTAGTGAGTTATGCACAGAATCTCGGTCTTGAACTAAAAAACCAAGTATCACAAATCCCATGATAAAATTGCAAGAGGCTGCAACATTAGGCCTTTCATGAATCAGTGTGCAAACTATACAGTGGAAATATGGAAAATAACTGTATCAGTCAGTCATCTGTTCTGTATTTTACTAGCTGTTTCTTAGGCCTAGCCTATACTTAAAAAGTTTTACCAGAATAATGGTGTCTGTTATAGGAGTGGCAATGTTTTTTTGTTTCAATTTTGTTTTGTTTTACCAACATAGGTATACCCATAAAAGTTCTAGAAAAGGTGCAGTTATACTAGTATTACTGTACTTGTACCAGTATAGCTGATGCCAGACTGGCGAACAGGCATGAGTTATATGGTATAGGCACTTTTACACCAACCTAGCTCTCTACACTAAAAGGTTTTGCTCGTATAGCTATACCAGTATAACTATATTGACAAACTCCTCCTAGTGTAGACTAGAACTTAGACCCCTTCATGCCCATTTAAAGATATAAAGCTTACAACATTTTACATATTACCTCTAATTGTGGCATCTTGGGCAAGTAACCTTAAATTAATCACATGAACTCTTTACCAAATAACATATTAAATTGCTTGTACTGAGAAATCTGTTTTCTCTGTTTCTGTCTTTTATATTTTAGGGCTAGACACTATCTTTATTTTGATTCTTGACCAGCATTGTTCATATTGTTGGTGTTTTAACAATAAAATAAACTGTATAGCTATTATAAAGGATAATTTTTTTTCTGTATGTAGCCTTTTTAATATTTAAAGTCTAACATTTAACAATTTTTAAATGTACTGTATAAGAACATGTACACACGTATTTCCTATATGTATTTCTGTTTTTCCAGTTCTGGGTTATTGATCTGTTTGTTGTTGTTGTTAAAATATTCAAATACATTAATCCAGCATATAGTGAGTTATATGAAACTCTTAAGTAATATCAACATTGGGAAATGTAGAAGGTTTTTTACAATTTTCTGAGTCATCTGGTCTGCCTTGATTAAGAATAAAATACTAAAGTACGAGTTTTTGCTGATTGTAAAGGAAGTACATGATTTTTGCAGAAGTTTTGTACCCATAAAACTTACTCTGTTGTCTGATGTAATGATCTCTGTCTGGGTTCTTTTCAGAAATGCCTTTTGTGGCTTACATATGTACATTATAGGAGTTCCTAGAGCAAACAGGCAGGTATTCTTTTATGCACTTCCCAAAAAGGCTTTTCCATTTAAGATGTTTGGTTTGAAATACATGTTTCCTGAAGGGATTAGTTTGTAACATTTTGTGACACTAATATGTTTCTGTAAATGTAACTTTTATATTCTACACTATTGTTGTTATTGTCAAAATCTGCTTTTTAATTATGGTAGGTTCTGCATACAACTATTAAATAGGCCTCTAACATCACAAGATTGTCCTAATTACATCAGTAATTTCATTACACTTAGGTTTCTTTTCTATATCTCTGTGAGTGTTTAGAAAAAAAGCACTTAAGTAAAAACATTTATTTTTTCCTGAGAATATTAATTGAAATATGCAAGTAAGATGGCAAGAATTCCTCAGTGCTGCTATATGCTGGTCACTTAAGCGACCTCTGTTTCATTTTCATTTCTAATGGTCTGAGACAGTCCTGACTGTTTCTGTTCCATAGTGCCTCCATTTTAACCAGGTAGAGTGCTACCACGCTGGGGAAACCACCCCTGTTAGAGTCTGCTGCTCCATCAGGCTCCCAGCCCCCCAGAACCCACTGCCATGCCAGAGCCTGCTACCACAAAGGTCTTCTGGCTCCCTCCTGGACTGCAGATGTTGCTGGACCAGAGAGTCCCAGTTTAGAGAAGTTCAACTTGTACTTTATGGTCACCACTGATTTGGGCTGGATTTACATCAGATATACAGCGATTAAAGGTATCAACATCCTTCTCCTTGATCCATCTAATACCATTTTAGTGCAAGTGATGCTGGCAAAACAGGTGCCAGCTGTTGCTGAGACTGCAGGCATTAGCTAAGATCTAACAGACTCATAGCTGGAGACCAGACCAGTTCACCTGCGGACAGGGGCTGCTGCCACACGGCACTGCTGTCTCTGTGTCAGAGGCAGCAGTGTGGGACAGCAGGTAGCCGGTCTGCGGTCCGCGAGGAGAGCTGGTTTTTAAAGGAAGAGGGGACAGGAGGCTCCCTGGGAGTGGGGCTGAATTGCACTGACTGCCAGCTCCACCTCTGGGGATAATAGAATAGTCAAGTAACCACAAAGATTTCATGTGGTTACCTAACTGTTCAATTAACTGATAGCTAACATCCCTATTCCATGCTGTAAAACAGTGGTCTCCAACCTTTTTACACCTAAGATCACTTTTTAAATGTCACGGCAAGCCAAGATCTACCCCATCCCTTCCCTGAGACCCCACCACTTCCTTGAGGCCCCGCCCTTTCCATTCCCCTCCTCTCCATCACTTGCTATCCCCAGCCCTTACTCACTGGGCTGAGACAGGAGGTGCGGGCCTGGGGTGGAAATGAGGGATTTGGGTATGGGAAGGGGTGAGAAGTGCAAGCTCTGGGAGGGAATTTGGGTGCAGGAGGAGATGGAGAAGGGGATACTGGCTCAGGAAGGGGGTTCCAGGCTGGAGAGTGTTGGGGTTAGGTGGAGGGTTGGGGTGCTGAGCAAGCCGCAGACTTGTGGATGTGAGGGTGCAGGAGTTTGGGTTGGGTTGTATGAGGGGTTCACGGCAGGGAAGTTGGGTGTATGATGGGCTCAGGACACAGGTTTGCAGTGTGTGGCTGGTGCAGGAGTGTTGTGGCAGAAGACTGGGGATGTGGGGTGCAGGAGTTTGGGGATGTGAAGGGCTCAGGACAAGGGGTTCCGGTGTATAATGGGCTCAGGATTGGGGACTGGGGGGGGGGGTGCAGGAGGGTTATGATTCTGCGGCCAAATGGGAGCTTGGCCCCAATTTGGGGCTTGTTGGCCCCCAAATAAAATATTATGTCCAACACAAAATGTTTCAGCGTTGTCTTTATTTATGGGAGGGCTGGGGAACCTGTTTTGGGTCAGGGTCATTGATGCACAGAAAAATCAGTTGGGGACCACACAAGTGAGTTGCAAAAAACCAACCCCTCCAAAACCCCCTAAGCCTCACTGATGTGGCCCCAACTGAGACACCTCACTCCCCTGGCACTCCAGCCCCATGGTGGGGGGGAGGGTAGGTAGGACTGAGATTCAAGGCCTCAGGCCAGATTAACTCTTCTGGAGTTCCAGGGTTAGTGGAATTTGTGGGCCCCTCTACACTTTGAGGTGGGGCCAAAAACAAGGGAGCCAGTGTGCAGGACAGGGCTGCCAGTGAGTGGGATAGGGATGAGGGTGCAGAATCTGGGTGGAAAATAGGGTACAGGAGCAAGGTGGGGGGTAGGTGTCTGGCCAGGAGGGAGAGGCCAGGAGCAGGGTGCTGGTGGGTGTTTGGCTGGGGTTAGGAGCAGGGTGCTGGTGGGTGTCTGGCCACGAGGCAGGGGCAGGGTGCTGGATGGGGGTCTGGCCAGGGGGAGGGGACAGGGACAGCTCAGCTGATACCTGGGGGTCCCACAGCTGCACGCCAGATCCAGCATCTTAGGAAGCATGTGCGCTGCTCCTCCCCTCCCCAAAACAACCGGCGTGCTTCCTGAGAAGTCAGATCTGGTGCGCAGCTGGGGATTTCCTTCCCCGAGCTGCCTGCCTGCCTTCCTGTGCGGGGGGAAGGGTGGGGGGAGAAGTCCCGGGGCTGCACGCCCTCCCCACACTGCAGGAAGCCAGTGCTACCTTCATTTTCCCAGGAAGTTGTAGCATCAGTGCGGGCTTCTTCTTGGGAGTGGGGAAGAACGAAGGGGGACTGGGAACACCTTGCGATTGACTGGTCGTGCCCCCGCAGTTGACTAGTCAATCGTGATAAATGGGTTGGCGACCACAGCTGTAAAAAACATGTAAGTATTGCTTTATAACCTTGAAAATGTTTGCTCGGAACTTGTGAATCCAGATGCCCATCCAGAAAGACTATCAAAATCACTAGACCATCAAAGAACTTTGCAATCCAAAGAACTGGTAGTTAATGGTAGTGTCACACCTTGAAAATGCTATGTGCACTGAAGCTTGTCCTGTGGACTTGGAATATAAATTAAGGAAATTTAACTAAGTCACAGAAAAAAAAATCCATCTTTTTGGCTTTTTGAACTTTGACACAGTTAGACACACCAGACTGGACCCAGAAATCCCAAGCAACCGCCTCCTGGGACTACTCTGAAAGACACTTTGAATTGACAGATCACTATAACTCTTAGGATTTAGATAACATATTTATGTGTGTATGTTTGTTTGGTTTAACCTGTAACTATCTCTCTTACCTCATTTTCCAAGTTAATAAACCTTTAGGTTATTTATTACAGGATTGGCTACAGATATTGCCATTGCCGTAAGATCATTCTAGGTTACCAGTTTATCTGGGGTAACTGACTGTTCTCTTGGGACTGGAGTAGCTGAATGTGTGTGGTGTGATTTTTGTTGTGACTATTTGTCACAAAGTCCAGTTTGTAGGGCCCCAGGCAAGGCAGCATGCCAGCCAAGCCTCTTTCCCCTAGACATGCTCTGGGGGGATGAAAGATGAGTTGGAGTAGTGGTGCTATCCAGCTCTCAACCACCTGAGAGTTCCATTTATAGATGAGAAGTTCACACATGGTTGGTTAGGCTAGTATAACTTCTTAGCAAAGTCAGTAAAGCTTGCATAACCAGAGCAGTTAAAAGGAGCCATAGCATAGTAGAGAATCTCACCTGTTTTGTTTTCTATACACAAAGAGCAAAATGTGTATTTTGTAAACATCTCTAGTGTTCCCTCTAATTTTTCCTCCCCCTGAGCGGAATGAATTTTCTGATGTGCATCATTGTGGGGGTGATGTGCAACACATCACCTTCGTATTGGTGTACATAACAAAATTAATGTGGTAGGAATGGGCCAAGGGGTTCTGATTGTGAGAGGGGGCTCAGGCATGGGGCAAAGGGTTGGGGTGCTGAAATGTGAGGGCATTGGCTGGGGGTACGGGCTTTAGGGTGGTGCTGGGGTTGGGCTCAGGGCTAGGAAAGAGGGTTGGGGTGCAAGGGCTCTGGCTGGGGGTGTAGGCTCTGGGATGGGGTTGGGCTGCAGGAGGTTTGAGGAGGGGCTCAGGGCTGGGGATTAGGATGCAAGAGAGCATGCTGGCTCTGGGCTGGGGATGAAGGCTTTGGGATGCAGGAGGTGCTCAGGGCTGGGAAGTACTAAAGGTGGGGAAGGGGGTTGGGACTCAGGCTTATCTTCCTGCTGGGGATAGCAAGAAGGGGCTCCATTTCCCCCGGCCATGGTAGTTGAGTGCTGGGACCAGCAGGGAGGGGCTCCTTTCCACCTGCTATGGCATCTCCATGCTGGGGCTGGCAAGGAGAGGGTCCTCCCTACTGGCTGCAGCAGCTTCGGTGTTTGGGAAGAGATATCTTTCCGCTCTGCAGGCTTGACCCCCTGCACGGGACTAATGAGAAGCTCGTGACCACACAGCTAAGAGGAACTTAAATCACCTCCCCAGATTCCCTAAGGTCATGTCAAAATCAGCACCTGGATGAAAAACCATATAGTAGCCAGACTGATAGATTTTCAGTCTATCTGCCTAGACAGTTATCGTTTTTGACTAAGGAAAAGAGTAAAGAAAATAAGAACAAATATCAAAATCTGTTAACCTATGATTAAATAGGTGTCCGTCATTGCAAAAAACATTGGATGACAGATTGTAAACAGCTGACACATTTAAAAAGTAATACCACTTTGAAAGATATTTCCATTTGCAGAGATATTTTTGCTACATATTGTGGGGAATTTTATAAGAGATGATAGCCTTGTCCCAAACTGTTCAGATATTTAAGAGTGCCCATTTGAGGCACCCTTATTATTGCTTTTAAATATTAAATTGTAACATTAAATGAATTTTTCTTTTTCAGAATTTTTCCTTCTGCATTTTTCTATAATCATTTTAAGAAAATATACTTAGATATTGTGTTGTAGATATAAATAATATAAATGTTTGGTACATTTAAAGTAATCACCTTCTTCCACTAGATGGCACCAATAGACTGACTACAGTAATAGTCACATTCTAATTCTGTTTCGTTTTTTCATCTCTTGTTTCCATTCATCCTCCCCCCGCCCCTCCTTTTTTCAGTTTAAAAAAATTGGATGAATTAGTAAGATAAGGAGGTTGGAATCACTAGACATTTTTTCTCAGTACAACAGCTGCACAGAATTAGCATGTTTAGCATGGCATATTAGCATATTTAGCATAATTGATTTTGTTAAGGCTCTATTGCTCTGATAGTTTAGATTAGTACATTTCTATTGTTCCTATGCTAATTCTTGATTTCTGGCTATATATTCTTTTTTGGTTGGGTATTTGTTTTAAGTATTGTGTGGATGATCTGGCACAAGTGAATTTTAAGAAATAATTTCAGTCAAGAGAAGGTGGTGGCTTCATGGGGAGGTTTTGAGAAGATGCTCCATGAATGGAGGCCAGCATGGAAGAAAGGCTAACAGACACTGGCTGAAGGGAGTATTGGGGAAAATCTGAAAAAAGACATGGTCTAAGGTACACACTGGAGTTGTGTGGATGTAGTGCCATAATGCAAAGTCAAGAACAGAGCCATAGAATGGTTTGGGATGGCTCCATACTTTGGGGGGCTCTGTGGTGGCCACCTCAACCCTCTTATTGATGGGGCCCAGGGATAACCTGAGGAAGGAGCAGCAGGGGTCATCCCTCCACACTCGCCATGGTGGCAGGAACCAAAGCCACATGGCAGCTTGCTCTGCTCTGCCCACTCCTAGCCCACTGTGCTCAGCTTCACCGTGGCAACAGGAAATGCCCCAACCCCAGGATACTCTGCATCCTACTACCACAGTGAAGGGAAGGGCAGCGGAGTGAAGCAGGTTGCCATGTCGTTCTAGCTCCCGCTGCCACGGTGAATGCAGGAAGTTTTTTCCCCCCACTAATTGAATATAAACATGTCAGCAAGCACAGCTTAATAGAAGATTGTTTGCCAGATTCTGCCTATGGTTGTGAAAAATAATTTTTGTTTAAATGAGAAGACAAATGAATAAATACCCCAGTCTTGTGACCACTTCTGACTCTAGGGCACACACTCCTAGTAGACAAGATATATGTAATAGTCTGAGGAGATAAGATTTTGTGGGAATTTCTTCTAAAAACATTGGCAGCACATGACTTTAAGAACACATCTCAGGATTCTGATGATGACACGATCTATGATATCACAAAAATCATCATAGTTTATGAAGTCAAAAGGAGGCTGACTTTTACTTTGTAAGAGGACTCAGAACAATGGGAGAAGAAACAAAGATGTTTACCATAAGGCTTCACATTAACTTCTTAACCAAATCCTTTTCTAGAGTGAGTCATTTTCCTTCTTTTCCTTTTTTTTCCCTCCACTGAGGCCAAATTATATCCTTCAGACTCCAGCATTCTCCTGGGATGGGCAGTATGGATCCTAGGAAAGTTCATAGTGAGATGCAGTACTTACCAAAACTGAATCAGGACTTTATACATTCTGAAGAGCGCCGTTTCCTTTGGGAGTCAGTGGAAAGCATAGAAAATTCCATGTCTCCCACTTCAAGCCATACAACTGCAGGGAAGATGGTCACTGCAGCAGATAAGCTCCTGAAAGAGACTGGGAACAAGGAGACTGATTTGGAAATTGATGCAGAGGAGGTGAAGGAAGCAGACCAATATGATCACCAAAAGATGGGAAAGCAAAACTTACAGGTAACAGTTGAGAGGACAAAGCAGGCCATTGAAAAGAATAGGGAGGCCTTTGATGTCCTGTCTAAAGGGGAATTTCAGAAAGCAGTTAACTTGTTCTCAGATGCCATCAAACTGAATCCATATCTTGCACACTCATACACTAATAGAGCCAATGTCTTTGTGCAACTACAGGAACCAAATGCAGCCATTAGTGACTGTAACAGAGCCATAGAACTCAACCCTAACTTAGCCCAGCCTTACAAGTTGCGAGGAAAAGCACTCAAGCTTCTAGGGCTGTTAGAAGAAGCAGCCTGTGACCTGGCCTTGGCTTGCAAACTGAGTTGTGATGAAGATGCCAGGGATGTGGTAAAGGAAGTTCAGGTGAGAAACCCAAAGAACTCCGAACACAAAACTAAGAATGAGAAAAATTACAAGTACAGAATGACACTGGAGAGAGTGAAAAAAGCTCTGGCAAAAGGAAGCACTAATAAGACATTCCTGTGGGATCAGGAAAAAGCTCAGAAGAAGGAGTCCAGTGAAGAAAGTGAGCTGGAGATTGATAATGAAGGGGTGATTGAACCCGACAGGGATGAGCCCCAGGAGATGGGAGATGAGAATCTAAAGGTAACAGGCGAAATGATGAATCAGGCCACAGAAAAGAAGAGGGAGGCCTTTGATGCAATGTGTAAAGGAGAACTTCATAGAGCTGTTGATTTATTCACAGATGCCATCAAACTAAACCCCCGCCATACAATCTTATATGCCAATCGAGCTAGTGTCTATGTGCAGTTGCAGAAGCCAAATGCTGCCATTAGAGACTGTGACAGAGCCATAAAAATCAACCCTGACTCCGCACAGCCCTACAAATGGCGAGGGAGAGCATTCCGACTTCTGGGTTACTGGCAGGAGGCTGCCAAGGACCTCTCCTTGGCCTGTCAGCTGGATTATGATGAAGAGACCAATGCCATTCTGAAAGAGGTACAACCAAGAGCACAGAAAATCATCCAACACTGGAGGAAGTATGAGCAAAAGTGCAAGGAAGATGAATTTAAGGAGATAGTAAAGAGGAGGAAGAAAGTCTTGGAGGAGCAGGAGAGAGCTCAGAAAGACCTGGAAGAACTAGAGATAGATGAGAAAGCAGCCATGGAAAAACAGGAGAAAGTTCAGGAGAAGGTAATGAAAGAACTGGAGACAGCTGAGCAGATATTGCTAGGACAGGAGGAAACTCAACAGGAACCAGTGAAGGAACAAGACTCAATTCAGCAGATGGATCTGGAGAAACAGTTGATAGCTTTGCAGCTTGAGCTGGAAGAACAGTTGCAAAGTCAGCAGATACAGCTGGAGGAAGAGGAGAGAGCTCTGCAGAAGCTGCTGAAGGAACAGGAGAGGACACATAAGAAGGTGCTGGAAGAACAGGTGAGAACCCAGATGAAGGCTCTGGAGGAACTGGAGAGAGCTCAACAACTGGCTTTGAAGGAACTGGGAAAAGCTCAGAAGAATATCTTAGAGGATCAGGAGAAAGCTCAGAAGGCAATTATGGAAGAACAGGAGAAAGCTCAGAAGAAATCCCAGGAGGAAAAGGAGAGGGCTGAGAAGGCCCTGGAGAAATTGGCAAGAGCTCAGAAGATGGCCCTGGAGGAACTGGCAATTGCTCAGAAAAAAGGCCTGGAGGAACATGAAAGAGCACGGCAAAAGGCTTTGGTGGAGCAAAGGAAAGCTCAGATGGCTATGGAAGAACTGGAGAAAGCTCACAGGAAGCAAGAAAGAGCACAAAAAGATTCCCTAGAGGAGCAGAGGAGAGCTCAGAAGACCTTAGAGGTACTGGAAAGAGAACAGAGAAAGGCCATGGAGGAGCAGAAGAGAGCTCAAAAGAAGGCCATAGAGGAACAGGAAAAAACCCAGAAAGCCCTGGAAGAATTGGCAAGAGTTCAGCAGCAGACCCTAGAGGAAAAAGAGAGAGCTCAAAAGAAGGTCAGAGAGGAACAGGAAAAAGTCCAGAAAGCCGTGAAAGAATTGGCAAGAGTTCAGAAAGAGGCCCTAGAAGAACAAGAGGGTGCTCAGAAGAAAGCTGTAGAGGAACAGAAGAGGGCTAAAAGGTCCCTGGAGGAAT
The DNA here is from genome assembly GCA_019425775.1 of Rafetus swinhoei. Taxonomy (NCBI): domain Eukaryota; kingdom Metazoa; phylum Chordata; order Testudines; family Trionychidae; genus Rafetus; species Rafetus swinhoei. The sequence goes on from CM033424.1 coordinate 164,902,712, forward strand.
TGGAGAGAGCTCATAAAGAGGCCCTGGAGGAACTTGAGAGAGCTCAAAAAGAGGCCCTGGAGGAACTTGAGAGAGCTCAAAAAGACGCCCTGGAGGAACAAGAAAGAGCTCAGAAGAAATCTATGGATGAACAGGAGAGGACTCAAAAAGGCCTGGAAGAACTGGAGAAAGCTCAGAAAAAGGCTTTGGAAGAACTGGAGAGAGCTCAGAAAAAGGCTCTGGAGGAACAAGAGAAAATTCAGAAAAAAGCCCTGGAGGAACAGATGAAGGCTCAGAAAATGATGCAAGAACTGGTGAGAGCTCAGAAAGAGGCTCTAGATGAACAAGAGAGAGTTCAGAAGCAGGCTATACAGGAACAGGACAGAGCTAAAAAGGCTGTGGAGGAACTGGAGAAAACTCAGAAAAAGGCCTTGGAGGAACTGCAGAAAGTTCAGAAAGAGGCCCTGGAGGAACATGAGAAAGTTCAGAAGAAGGCCCTGGAGGAACAGAAGAGGGCTCAGAAAGCTCTGGAAAAACTAGAGAAAGCTCAGAAAAAGGCCATAGAGGAGCTGGAGAGAGTTCAGAAAGGAGTCCTGGATGAGCAAGAAAAAGCTCAGAAGACAACCCTGGAGGAACATGAGAGAACTCAGAAAAAGGTTCCAGAGGAACAGGAGGAAACTCAGAAAGAGGCCCCAGGAGAACATGAAAGAGTTCATAAAAATTTCTGTGAAGACCTGGAAAGAGTTCAGAAAAAGGACTTACAGGAATGGGAGACAGCTCATAAAAAGGTCTGTGTAGAACAGGAGCCAGATCAGGAGAAAGACATAGAAGAACAGGATAGAGCCATGGAGGAACAACTGGAAACTCAAAAAGAGCCAGAGAATGCAACAAAAAGTTCATTAAGACCTCTTGCAAAATCCATTTGGGACTATTTTGAATCAGGCTAGACTCAGAAGTCTGACCCATTGCCTGAATTTTTTCTGGAATCCAGCAAACATTAATACATTCAGGAATCAGTGCATGCTACTGCATTGTGTAAGTTTAGAGGTCATGTACAACCACTGTTTCATTAAAATGAAAACACAAATGGAAAAATTCTGTTCATATTCTTTTTTATTTCTCCATTTAAACAGTTTTTAAAGGATTACCGCACTTCTCACACAGTGTTTGACACATGCACAAGTATACATGGACTATGTGGAATTCTGCTGCCCAATTGAACATTGTAACCCAATGGCATTTCCTTCATCAATCTAAATATCACTACACTAGTAGATAAGCTACAAATGGACCTCACACTTCTGCCTCTCTGCCAATGTCTGTCTAATCTCTCTGATACTTTCTCAGAGACCAGTCGATTGCAGGAGCAGGAACAGGGCCGGCATTTGGAATCTTCCTATGCTATTTATTGTTCCTGTAAAAGGGGATGTGGGAAAGAAGTTATGGAACATCCTGACGACAGAAAAATCTGTGGAGGGATTTGAGTGGCAACTGAAAGCTGATCGCAACCTGCTGGATGAGGAGCCTCCAGATAAATGGGTGATGGGGGGAGTTTTTACTGAAGATGGAGGCCAGGTTCTTGATGGGGTGCTATGAAGGGAAGAGTGAATTTATGGGTGGGAGTGTGATTGAAGAGTGCATTGTTTGTGATATATGGTCAGAGCCACATGGTCAGGATGAGATCTGAGTTGCTAGAGAGAGAGAGAGAGTGTTTGTGTGTTTCCTATGTGCTGTTCCTGTGCTGTTTCAGCTCTTTATAGACAGTTGGCACAGCGGATGTTGAGCAAACTGCCCCATGACCAGTGTTCTCTCTAAGGTGTGCGCCTGTGTGGCCGCGCACAAAAAATTCTAAGCCTGCCCATGTCCTTCACACAGCCATACAGTGCGCTCACCTTCCTGCTGGATTTGGAAGGTGAATGGCATGGCTGTTCCCATGGGAGGGGCCGCATGGCAGGCAGGGATTGAGCCGTTACTCTGGCGTCTGGGGCTGTGTTGGGGGCCGGCTGTTCCGGCTGCTGCTGGGGTTTGGGGCTGCGGGCGGGCAGGTGACTGCCACTGGGTTTGGGGCTGCAGGTAGGCAGGGTGGCCATCACCGGGTTTGGGGCTGTGGGCGGGTGGCTGCCACCAAGGTTTGGGGCTGTGGGTGGGTGGGCAGGTGGCTGCCGCTGGAGTTTGGGGCTGCAGGAGGGTGGCTGCTGCTGGGGGTCTGGGGCTGCAGGTGGATGGCTGCTTCCGAGGTTTGGGGATGTGAATGGGTGAGCAGGTGGCTGCTGCCAGGGTTTGGGGATGTGGGTGGCTGGCTGCTGCTGGGGCTGTGGGCAGGTGGGCGGGTTGCTGCCACTGGGGGTTGAGGCAGTAGGAGGGTTGCTGCCTGAGGCTTGAGGCAGCGACTACATAGCAGGCAGGCGGCTGCTCCGGAGCAGGGCTGTGTGGCTCAAACACTGGGGTGGGGATGGGGATTAGAAAAGACAGAATCAGATACAGTGAAAGCAAAATCAGCATTTCTTCAGTCTTAAGTGGGACTGATTCTGCTCTCACACAGCAGTAAATCAGCAATAGTGATAAAACAGGTATGTGAATAAACATTCACACGTCTTTTAAAAAAAGAACAGATGCATGCAAAATAACTTTTTGAGAGCTGTTTTACTACAGCTCTAATTTTGGACTTTACTGTTTGTAAATTTATATTCTGATATATTTGAAATGGAATCACTCTGTTCTTTTTTGGGTGCTGTCCCCGTGGGTGCTCCACGCAAAGTGTAGGGATGTCCCGGAGCCGTGGAGCAGAGCTTTTTGAGCAGATGTCTGAAGGCTGCGTATGTGTGAAGAGAGCCTTGCTGCTACCACAGTATGAGCAGTGCTACAGTGTGCTTATTCTTGGCCTCCTGTGACTTCTATGGAATTGTGGACAGTGCAGATTTAGAGCAGCCTTGAGGCTACTTATCACATAGAGCTGGAAGGGACCTTGAAAGGTCATTGAGTCCAGTCCCCCTGCCTTCACAGCAGGACCAAGTATCATCCCTGACAGATTTGCCCCAGATCCCTAAATGCCCCCCTCAAGGATTGAACTCACAAACCACTGAGCTATCCCCCCCCCCCCATCTAACATACTAACAACTTTGCAGTATTAATTTTCTTTTTATTTCACTTCATATTAAATAAACATTTAAAGTCATGGATCTTATTAATTATCCCTTGTTTTAATATTCTTTCTTTCATAACATCTTATATATATAAATAAATTGGGTGCCGCCATGGCATACATCCGAACAAGTGCACATGACCTCAATATTGGTGCACAAGACTTAACTAACTCTGCTCAAGGATGGAAAATCTTAGAGGGAACACTGCCAATGACTATACGATCCAGTAAGGTATCAGGTCATCTCCTTCTGATTTCTTCGCTTAGTTAACTCTTCCAAATCATTGTCCATCGTAGTACCTATGCAAAGAACTTAAAAACAATTTCTTACCTCTATTGCATTAGGGGTACATGAGTTCTCCTCTTTCTTCTGGAGGTCACATCCTGCCAGTTTTCTTCCCTGCTCTATGGCTGTCCTCTCTGATTCTTCAGCATGCTGTGCCTGCAATGCCATACACTGACTTCTGTCCAGAAAGCTTTCATTTTCTCTGATGTCACACAGAGTAGGTACTTGGGCCTCTGGTCCTTTAATTTTCTCTTCCAATATGGAGACCAGCTTGTTTAATGGAAGGGATATTGTATGATTCCGTGCTTCTGAGGAACAGGTGCAGATAATAATCTAGGTGTTTGACTTGCGTGGACTAAAGGCTGTGATAGTAAGGGCTTGTCTCTACACATGAAAGTTTGTGAGTTTAAAGCAGAATAATTAATCCAGAATAAATCCACACGTGGATGCACTTATTCTACAATAGTTATTCCACAATAGCTATTCCAGAATAACTTTATGTGCCAACAAATCATAGCTTCATCTCCAGTAATTGGTAGTTTACAGTCTGTTCAGCATCCAGTAGAACACGTTAAATATTTTGTATTCGGTTAGGCATTGGATGGTATTTACGTCTTGTTTGTTTGCTTTTTCAAAAAATTTGGTCTGGGATACTATATTCTCTAGGGAGTTATAACCATGGCAGAACATAGATTGATTTTCCTTTTTCTTGAGTATCATATATCACAGAAGTTTTCATCACTACTTACTCCTAATTTGTTGTTTAGGCCTGTGCATTTGTTTCCAAACTGGCAAATACAAAACTCTGCACTGTTGTGACAGCTGAGTGTGAAAATGGATACTTCAGCATGCATGGCTATGGTGGACATATAAGTTTATGTACTCTTGCCCACCTTTAAATATTGACCTATAGCTGTGCATATGAAATGACTCTTTTCATATTTTGACAGTAGGTGGCACTGCATTATAATTGTGTCTCATAATAGCAATGTTACACTGAGATTTTTATAAGATATGGAGAAATAAAATTGTTTCAGCCTCTATTGATAATTGTTATAAATTGCTCACTCTTATTTAAAAAACAGATTTTTATTAACTCAACTTCTCAGTATACAAAGTTTACATAATCTGGAGTTGGGGGAGTAGAGGATTTGGTCATTATAGTTATTCAAGACCTGTAGAAAGAGCCAGCCATATGAAAAGGCTGTAAAAGTTTGAAATTGAAAAAAAATATTAGTTCCTACATAATCATAAGCAAAATTCTGGGGCTCTGTCCTGCTTTTTAAATCAGACTATAATGACACAGGCTGTCTCTCATTATAGAAGGCTTTCTAATAGTCAATAAGCCATAAACCTTCCTTAATACCCTATTGGCTCACAATTTTGATTAGTATCAGCCTTTGTTATGTACAGAGTCTTTATGCCTGTAGAGAAGATCAGAAGAGATTGAAGAAAATTCTAGGTGGAAGTTCTACAATGGAAAAGAAACTGAACAGTTTTAGGAATAATACTGATATAAGCACCATTAGTTTGTGGTTGCTTACTGGCCTCAATCGTGTGATGGGGTTTTAATTCTTTGAAGACCTGCTCTATTAGGGTTGACTTCATAAGAGACAGTGAGTATTACTGTGGCACCTTAGAGACTAACAAAAACCCACTTCCTCATATGAGCAGAGTCATAAGGGGACAGTTAAGGTCAGTGAATAGTAAATGTTCTGGAGTCAGGAATTGAAGATCAATATCTTATTGGCACTCTTGTGTGTCACACCTCTAGTACAAATCCTGCTTTATATAGTTCTTCCTTCAGTGTTATGGGGAGAAAGCGACTGTCATGTGACAGTATTCCCTTTTCATTGGTCATACTTGGCACAAAAAAGATTTCCGAAAAGCTCTGTTTTGATCAAGTCTTGATTTCTATTCACAGATCTCTGGTGTTACTTCAGTATTAGAACAAATCTTCCTTCACTGATCACATTCTCTTCCAGTGGGAATGTCTTTCTAAAAGATATGGCTTTGTTCAACAAGATGGTGTCAAATTAGATACAGGAATGACTGCATAACAGCCCCTGATTATAAGATTGGATCACAGTTATCATAGAAACACAAATAATATTCCTGAGAGGAGAGAACACTGTAAAAGCAGGATTTCCTTAATGTTCAGGCATCATGACTCTTGCTTGGCTAGTCAATTTTTATTTCCCTGAAGTGATCCCATCATAGCCTACATGACCAAGGAGCAGGAGAACTCCATGGTCTGATGGAGGAGTAAAAACTGAGAAGGGAATCACCCCTAGCATAGTTAGGTTCAAACCTCTCTATTATTTTACAAGTGTTGGTAACATTGATCACAGAGATATTTGCCCTATTTTAGTAGGTGCATATATAACCCAATGGCTCTGATCTCATCCTTTCCCTCCTCTCTCCTGCATCAAAGAGCTCTGACAGGCTGCTGTGGTCACTGTTATCAAGGGCTATGGTAACTCTTTTGTCAACAGCGGCAGCACTTCTCCATTTACATGGATTTCTTATAGTGAGTCAGCTGCCATCTGAACTCAATTCAAGTGAGATTGGCAGATATCTGAGCAAGCCACTGTTAGTCTAAACATCTATAACACTGTTATCACAATGGGTAGTAGAACTAGTCTTGGCCCTAAGTTGTTTGAACTGAACCACAATGAGGTCATTATGGTATCTGGATATAAATTGTATGTACTTCTGCCTCCTTTTCAGGTAACATCTGAGTACACTGGGTACTGTTACCATTTCTGACCCACTCTGTGTTTACACTGCAAAGCAATGCAAATCCAACAGCCTATAATGTCAGTACAGTCTATGATGGAAAATGGCCATAATGACCAGGGAGGCAGGAGATTATCCCTTGATCTTAGACAGAATGGTGGATGGACTCTGTAAAATTAGCTATAGTTCCGGACAGGAACATTTGGTCCTTCAGCTCTGTGAGACAGCTGCCCGTAATTCACTCCAGTGGCATCGTTAGGCAGAGTGCAAGGTGTAGAAGTAGAGACACTGTTCTGTTGTGATGGCAGAAAAGTAGCTGTGTGGACAGACCATGCTATTTAATTTTTAACCACTTAAACTGACTGTGTCCTTAGCTGCTTACAAAATAACAATTATAGCTGCAAAGTATATCTAGCCTTAGGCTGTTAACCTGACCTTGCAAAAAACAGTTCATTCAATTTATGAATTTGATTCTTTCACACTCCATTACTCCCTGTGAATTGTAATCAGTAAGCATATCAGAGGTATAGCTATGTTAGTTTGTATCTTTAAAAACAACGAGTAGACTTGTGGCACCTTACAGAGAGTATTTAGGACCAAATCCGTGCTAATTTTATTATTGTCCGGGGTGTCCGTAATGAAAGGAGGACTGAAATGGAGTAGGAAAGAGGACAGATTAGCCAGAAACATGTTCTTTCATAGAGCTGCACAATCAGGCAAAAAAAGAAAAAGGCAAATTATGTGAGGGAAAAGAGGGAGGTATAAATGAGAGGACTCAGGGTATGTCTACACTGCATTCCTCTTTCGAGAGAGGAATGCAGATGCAGCTGAGCAAAATTGCAAATGAAGCACAGATTTGAATTTCCCATGCTTCATTTGCATAATTGTGTCCAGGCGCTATTTTGAAATACCCTATTTGGAAAAAAGAAACGCTGTATAGACGTGGTTATTTTGAAAGAAAACCCTTTCGAAATTACCCTTAAACCTCATTTTATAAGGAGTAAGGGTAATTTCGAAAGAAGAGATTTTTTTCAAAATAACCGCATCTAGACAGCGTTTCTTTCTTCGAAATAGCGCCTGGACACGATTATGCAAATGAAGCATGGGAAATTCAAATCTGCGCTTCATTTGCAATTTCGCTCAGCTGCATCTGCATTCCTCTCTCGAAAGATGAATGCAGTGTAGACATACCCTCAGGGAGGGGAACAGTAAAGTATTAGGGCCAGAGAAAATTGTGGGACCAAAAGAGAGGGAAAGTGAGGTGAAGAAAAGTTGGGATAAGGAGATGGGTGCTACTGACAAAGTGAAGGTGGAAATCAGATAAGGAGGAAAGACAGGAAATAAAGAAGGGAACATACAGAAAGGTAAGAGTAGAGAGACAGAGAGTGACATTAAAGGGAGAAATAAAGATATAGAAGAAACCCAAAAGATGCATAAATGCTGTGTTTATGTTCCTACATTATATTTTTAAGAGATGATGGGGGAAATAGGTTAATTTTGTGGATATCTCACTTATTTCTGTTGTGCAGGATTTTGAAGTTGGTCCACTTTTTTCTTTTGCTGGCATTCTAACCAACACTTTCATTGATCTGTTCCACAAAAGAAAATACTGCCGAAAACCTGGATAAATGTCAATTATTTTTCATAAAAAGTTTAGTTAAGTTTCTCCTAAGTTTTTGAGGAGAACTGCTCACATGAATAACTTTTTTTCTTTAGTGTTTTTTTCCTGTGTATTGTGTTAATTATTTGCTTTGTAAAATATTTTAAACATTACTGCCTAGATGTGATAAACTTAAAAAACAACAAATAGTCTGGTAGCACTTTAAAGACTAACAAAATATGTAGATGGTATCATGAGTTTTCGTGGGCACAGCCCACTTCTTCAGATGACCAGAGTGTTGGATGTCCAGAACTAAAATAAATAGGGGAGAAGGCGGCGGGGGGAAAGAAGGAAAAAAATCAGAGGCGGGGGGGGACAAGAAGAGGTAGTGGATATAAAAATATCAAGGGAAAAGCCGAGCTGGAATGTAACAGGAAAAACAAATAGTCTATAAAGTAGACAATAGGGAAGAAAAGTACGAACACCAGATACAATACAGACAAAGAATCATTGGCACCTTCATTGTTTGGTAGGTATCTTTATTTAATCCATTAGCATGAGTATCAAACTTGTGAATGAATTGTAGTTCCAGTCCTTCCCTGTGTATTTGGCATGTGGAATTGGTCTGTAACAAAACAGCCACTTGGTGTACCCTCAATACCTATAAACTAGAACCGTGGTCACCAACCCGTCGATCGCGATCGACTGGTCGATCGTGAGGCCTCGACCAGTCGATCGCGAGGCGTTCGGGCACCCCCACGCCGCATTTTCCCCCCACCCCTGAGAAGCCCCACAACCTACCTCTAGTGTAGTGCCGGCTTCCCGCAGGTGGACGGAAGTCCAGTCTGAAGCCCGCGTCACTTCCGGGGGTTCCGGAAGTGCGCAGGCTGCTCCCCTCTCACAGCTCTGTTGCGTGCTGGGGAAGGGGGCGTCGGCCCTGGAGGAGGAGTGCGGCGGCTTCCCTGCGCCACCGGAGGGGTGAGTCGAGCGCAGGGGTTTCCCTGTGCCGTGGGAGTGGGGGTCGGCCCCAGGGTTTGGCCCGGGGCAGGCACCTGCGGGGGTTTGGCCATGCTGCGGGAGTGGGGGGGTTGGCCTGGCCGTGCCGTGCCGTGCCACGGGAGGGGGGTTTGGCCCCGGTACAGGCGCCCACTGGGGTTGGCCGCGCTGCAGGGGGCGGAGGGGGTTGGCCGCGCCACGCCACGGGAGAGGGGTTTGGCCCCGGGGCAGGCGCCTGTGGGGGTTTGGCCCTGCCGCGGGAGAGGGGGTTTGGCCCTGGGGCAGACGCACGCTGGGGTTTGTCCCTGCCGCGGGGGGGGGGGGTTGGCCCTGCCGCGGGAGAGGGGGTTTGGCCCCAGGGCAGGCGCCCGCGGGGTTTTGGCTGCGCTGCGGGAGGAACGTGCCGACTTCCCTGGGAGAATCCTGGGAGGAGGCAATAGCAGGGAACTCTCTGCCCCACTCCCCTGTTTCCTCCCCCCTCTCCCCAGCCCCCTGTTCCCTCTCCCCACTCCCCAGCCTCAGAAACCTGTCCCCATTGGCACCCTGTCCCCTGCCCTCCCGGCACCCTGTCCCCTCTCCCATCCCCAACCGCAGAAACCTGTCCCCACTGGCACCCTGTCCAAACAGGTTCCCTGCCCTTCTCAGAAATAAAGACAATGCAGAAACTTTTTGTGTTTGACATAGTATTTTATTTGAAAATGAAGCCTGGTCAAGCCCCCATCTGGCCACAGCATCATGACACTCCTGCACTCCCCTTTCCCCCAGACCCTAGATCTCAGCCTATCATACACTGGAACCCCCTGCCCTGAGCCCCTCACATACCCCAACCCAAATTCCTGAACCCTCACATCCAGAAGTCTGTGGCTTACTTAGTACCCTAACCCTACATCAGACTCCAACACTGCCCGGCCTGGAACTCCCTCCCCAAGCCAGTGTTCCCTTATCCACTTCCTCCTGCATCCAGATTTCCTCCCAGAGCTTGCACCTCTCACCCCTTCCCACACCCAAATCCCTCATTCCCATGCCGGAGCCTACACATCCTGTCTCAACCCAGCGAGGGTACGTCTAGACTGCAGGAGTTTTTCATGATTCCGGAGATACCCCAGAAAAACTCTTCTGCATCCAGGGATGGATAAGCAAACATGATCTTCCACTTCTTTTAGTGGAAGAGCAAACATGATCTTTCGGTCACCCCTATATTCCTCTTTCCACGAGGAATAAGGGGGCTTCCAAAAGAAGGGGTTTTTCTGACATTTGGTCAAGTCTAGACAGGCCAAATGTTGGAAAAACTTCTTCCTACAGAAGAATTGGGGGGAAAAAGCAGCAGTGTAAGGGGTTGGGGATAGCAAGTGATGGAGAGGAGGAGAACAGAGAGGGCGGGGCTTCAGGGAAGGGGCGGGGCGGTAGATCTTGGCTTGTTCTGTCATTTAAAAAGTGATCTTGGGTGTAAAAAGGTTGGAGACCACTGAACTAGAAAATGCATGTATTAGTGCCCTCACTCACTGGGTGTCCTTGTGTTTAGAGGGAGGAGAGACCAATTTATCAAGAGTAGTGGTGGTTTCTGATGTGGCTATGGAAACAGTGGGAAATACTACTGAATTGTAGTACCAATACTATCAGCACAGGGACTTAAGTGGTAGTGGCATTACTGAGCTGTGGGTTGGATTTGAACTGATGACCAGGACTGACAGATGAGGGGACAGTTATGCTAGGGCCAAGCACTAATGCACCTCCCCCAATATCTATATAAGATCTGTGTAAGTAAAATAAAATGGGAAGGGTTGAGATCCCAGCAAATATGGGTTACAGGGCCTCCAAATATCGCTTGATGGGCTAGTTGGTGACTCTCCCATTTCTGACTCCCTCTTCCTCCCAGCCCATCAAATTGCCAAATACAAATGGCATTTGTATATTTGCCTATATTGTACTACAATAGCAAACGTGAATCTGAAATACTTGTCTGTCTCAATTTCAATTTCTGCCTCAGATTAAGCATGATCCTAAATTTGAAAAGCTTTCTCCTAAAGTTTCATTTTATTCTGTTTTGAGACCACCTTAATTTAATCCACCAGGTTCAGATGCTTGAGACCTCAGAACTATAATGAGGAATAGAAATTCAACATAGTTCACTGATTCTATGAAAGTTTTCTCAATTAAAGTCTTTATATCAGGTGTCTCCTTTCTTTAACAAGACTATAAAAACATGGTTAGATTAAAATAATCAGTTACAAAAAACTAAGGGTATGTTCAGTTTCAGCATAACCTTGAATGAATCCAACATACTGGTTTACTTGGCTCACAATAAATTATCCAAATTAGCGTTTTTCGTCAAAAAAAAGGTAGAGAACCAGGAATAATTTTTAACATTAACATCTCAAAAATTTAATACAGGTTCATTCACCTACAACACCCTTTCTGTGCACAAAATAACAGAAATTGGGTTGAGTGGAAGGAATCCTTCTCTCATTATTTTTACCATAGGCCTAAATATCTTTGAGGACCTAGGGCATACTACCTGGGACCCTAGTTACAAACTAATTATGCCTCCCTCATAAACCCTAAACCAGTATTTTAGGCCTTATTTACACTAAGGAAAATCACCACTGCCATGATCGATTTTCCAGAGTTCAATTTAGCCAGTCTAGTTAAGACTTACTAAATCAGACTCAAGAGGGCACCCCCACCAATGTCCAGTACTCATCCTTTTGTGAGGAGTAAGAGAAGCCAATGGGAGCGTTTGCTCCCATCAGCCTCCTACTGTGGGGATGCCACCAAACTCAGCTTAAGGTGAGCCAACTCTAGCTACGTATTCTACAAAGCTGGAGTTGTGTATATTAAGCCGAGTGGCCAGGACTAGCATAGACCTGGCTAGAGTGTCACTTAACTGCAGAGACACTGGTTGCTCACTTCCCCATCCTTGTGCCTTGCTCCTCTTCCACAAGCAGCTGTGCAGAGAAGCACAGTAATTGTGAACCATAGTTCCACCACAGGAAGGAAGTGAGAAATCCTTTCTTTAGGTTTCCCCTCTTCCCACAGTAGTTTCCCTAAGTTCAGGCTTTCATTCTAGAACAAGTGGTGAGTACTTCATCAACATTGCATGTGTTTTGGTAAACATCTGTAATATGTCATGGCAGAACATAACAACCCGGATTGTAGTATATAGGACCATTTAGTACTCTAGTCTCTCAGATTCTTTGGATAGTCATAACAGCACTTTATGATAACAGATTCATCTCAGAACACTTTGCATGCCCTATATATTAATACACATTACTTTGCTCTCACTTCTGGTGTATCAGGGGAGCTTTTGTTTAACAGCACATGATAATGTTGTCATAGGTACAGGAACAATTTTTGTAGTGGGGGGTGCTGAAAACCATTGAACCAAACGGTAAGCCCTGTATATGAAGGAACCCACTTCAAATCAAAGGGTGCTACCGCCGCACCCCCAACATGCTTAGTTCCAGGACCCATAAATGCTGTGTAACAGTTTAGGACAGAAAGTGAAAAACACCAATATTCCACTGAAACTAGATAGGAAATGCTAGGTAAGCAGAAGATATTGAAAATGAAACTGGGCCAAGACACTAGGGATAGGACTCCAGTTACAAATGCAATAGGGTTTTTATTTACTACAGTCATCCAGGCATGATATTTTCAACTACAGGTTGAACCTCTGTGGTCTGGGACTCTCTGGTCTGGCAACGTCTGTGATCCACAGGGACCACAGAAGTTGCGGGACTAGAGAGCTCCAGCAGCAAAGGTTGCTGGTGGCTTAGAGTGGAGTCGGCCAATGGGGCACCAGAGTTTGTACCCAGTGAGGCAGGGAAGCTGGGGGGGGGGCGGAGCTTAAGGGGCAGTGGGACTGCCAAGAGTGCAAGCAGGGGCGGTGGGGCTGCTGGGAGCGCAGGCAGAGTTGCAGACTGTCGCAGGGCCAGAGGGGTGCTGGGAGCTCCAGTGGGGCGGCAGACTGCCACGAAGTCAGAGGAGCACCGGGAGCTTTGGCAGGGTGGTGGGGCTGCTGTCAGGTCAGTGGGGCCACCAGGAGTTATGGCAGGGCTGCCACAAGGCTGGCAGGGCCACCAGGAATTCCAGAGGGGTTGCCGCAGCTTGTGAGGCTGAGAGGCCGTGGAGAGGAGCCCATTGGGAATGCTGGTGCCAGCCTTCCCAAACCTTCCCTGCTCTGGAAAACTCCCTTGTCCAGGACTGGTCAGATCCTGAGGGTGCCCAACCAGCGAGGTCCAATCAGTAGATATCAGGAAGAAATTGCTTAGTGATAAGAGAAATTGAGTAGCAGAATTCATACCAAGCAAGATGGCCAAGGAGCCATCTCTATAGATATTAAACAGGTTAGACAGATGATAGAAGTTATGATGTATTGAGTATAATGTAGTCTGATAGAATGACTCAACTGATTTCTTCCTGGTCCCATTATCTATGATTCTATTAAGAGCCAATACTTTTGCCGCATCAGCTGATTTCCTTATCTTGCATGATAGTATGTCATTGTATACTGTTATTTGGTTGTTCACATACAGCAAAAATGTCATGGACAAGGACAACCTATTATATAAAACCCTTATCTATTAGCTGTTATTGAATCCCATGTGTTCCCTTTAACCTGACTATCACAAAAGCAAAATGTGTTTCAACTGTACTTGGGATTTTTTAATTGTGTCTAGACTGATATTTAACTTGCTAAGTTGAACACAATCTTTTGGAAAATATAGCGCTCCGTAGTGTGTGCCTTTTTCAGTCACTATCTTTTAAATAAGATAGATAAGCATCTCATAATAGGAGTGTCTAAAAAAGTATATTTCTAGAAAATTGAACTCAGTGGTAGAAGCAATTGCATGAAATACTGTCACAGGCATCTTGGTAAAGAATCAGACAATAAAAGCAAGTGCCTATGAGAAAGCAAACCCTTGTTAAGTTTTGGGAAATGTTGAATTTCTCTGGGTAAAAAGATGCATAATGTAATTTGATTTTTTTATAACTGTTTTGCTCCTTTGCAGTTCATGTGAAAGTATTTCTAAATGTCAATCATTTACTATCTCTAGACCAAAGACAGTGAATACTGTATGCAAATCCAATAATCTTTAATGTTAAATTTGTAACCTTGCAACCCTTTTCATGATAACTGATCATCATAAATGCAATATTATTACCTTGCTGCAGGATCTACCAGAATACAAAACTGAGGTAAAAATAAGGAAAACCCACATACCATCAGAACAGATATTGGGCCTAAATCTATAAATAGTAGTGAACCCTTATCAAGACACCAGTGGGTTTGTATCTGATCTCATTTATATCAATGTAAATCAGGAATAACTTACTGACTTCAGTAGAATTATATCACTGTTACACTGAATTAAATCAGAATCAGGCCCACATTTCCAACTATTCTCTACCACAGGAAACATATCTTCTTTCTGTAAACCATGAAAAACCTGATAAATAGGGCCCTACCAAATTCACAGTCCATTTTGATCAATTTCATGGTCATAGGATTTAAAAAATCATAAATTTCATTATTTTAGCTATTTAAATCTGAAATTTCATGTCATAATTGTAGGGAGTCTTAACTCAAAAAGGAATTGTGGGAAAAGGGGACAGTAGTACTGCTGCCCTTACACCTGCACTGTTGCTGGCAGCAGGCTGCCTTCAGAACTGGGCAGCTGAAGAGCAGCAGCTGCTGTCTGGGATTCCAGCTCTGAAAGCAGAGCTGCCTCCAGCAGCAGTGCAGATGTAACCATGGCATGGCATGGTATGGTATCGCTACCCTTACTTCTGGGCTATTGCATACAGAGCCAGGCCTTCAATCAGGAGCAGCCACTCTTCAGCTGCCCAGCTTTGAAGACAATGCAGAAGTAAGGGTGGCAATAAAGCAACAATCCCAAAAATAACCTTGTGACCTTCCCTCCCCTGCAACTCCTTTATGCATCAGGACTCCCAATTTGAGAAACACTGGTTTCCCTGGGAAAATCTCTAAGGTATAAAGTAAAAGCATATAAAAGACTTAATTTCACTGTCTGTGATGCATTTTTCATGGCCATCAATTGATAGGGCCCTACTGAATAAATATATTCCATTTTATATAAACATTCTTTCAAATTTTTAATTTATTTATTTGGTCAGTGTTTGTGGAAGATGCTGCATTTAGATCTCAGGTCCTTTATTTATCCACAGACAAATACAGCACTGGAGAAGAAATGCAAACTTTTTCCATGCTGCACTGACAATATACTCAAACTCTGATCTGGAAGGACCAGTTTTAGTTTTCTGTTGCATATTCAGTCCTTGTTCTCACTGCTAAGACTGCCAAGGAAAGGACCAATCAGTACCAATTGAGATAGTGGATTTAGTGATATGGATTCTTGTTCCCCAGGAATTAGATGGAGACTCTTGATTAGTTTCCCAAAGGCTGCCAAGCATAAGGCCTGATTCTGATACCCCAACTTACACTGAAACCATGAATTTCAGCAATATCAAGTGCTGACTGGAAAAACAGGGCAAAACATTTTCTCCCAAAGCATTCTTCAAAATAAATGGCTACAATCAAATCACTACTAGAAGGAGAATTACTAAGTTTCTACAGAGGGTTCATTTGCTCTTCACACGAAAAGTACTCATTTTGGAAACCACTAAGAGGATGCACTTTTTTTTTATGTTTAACTTGATGTGTTGCCAGATGGAGAAAAAATCTAGAAGATTATAGAACCTCCTTGCTTGAAGCCAAATGAATTCAAGTTGTGGAAAACTCAGAACAGCAATCCACCACAGAAGTCCAAAAGAAGACACAGATGCAAAATGTTCCAGTGACACCAAAAAGAACTGGGAAGTGTAAAGACAGAACCCTGCTTGGACTTGCCTTTGCTGCTTGTCTGAACAATATATTTGTAGCTTAAAATGACACCTTGTTTGTAATACTTAATACTGTACAACCTAACACTTGGCGCTCAAGCCTGCATCCCTTGCTAGTTTCGTAAATACTGAAGAGATTTGAGCTAATACACTAGAACCTCAGAGTTATAGACACTTCGGGACCGGAGGTAGGTTGTAACCCTGAAATGTTTGTAACTGAATAAAATGTTATGTTGGTTTTTTCAAAAGTTTACAACTGAACACTAACTTAATACAGCTTTGAAACTTTACTATGCAGAAGAATAATGCTGCTTTTAACCATTTTAATTTAAATGAAACAAGCACAGACATGGTTTCCTTATGTTGTCAAATCTTTTTAAAACCTTCCCTTTATTTTTTTAGTTTAACACAACACTGTACAGTATTTGCTCTGTGTGTGTGTGTGTGTGTCTGTCTGTCTGTCTGTCGCCTGCTTGCATGCTTTTGGTACCAAAAGAGGTGTGTGGTTGACCAGTTGGTTCTACTGTACATTTCATATGCCATAATTAATCTCTTTTTACCATTGTCTCAACCTTTTAAAACCTCAAGGAAACATTATTTTACCCCTCTCAGTGGCTGAAAAGCATATTGTCATCTGGATGCTTGCTACCAAAACCCGGACATGCCAAAAGAGAATTAACAGAAACGAGCTAGATAGAGAGGAGAAGTGTACAGCTTTTGATGTAGTAGCCCATGCTCAGGTTTCAGCGTAGTTCTACACCATTTCTGCCTTTGCTGTACTCTGCCCTATGTTCTTTAGCAAATCATAGGCTAGTTGCTCGATTGTCTTTCTTCAGCCACATCATAGATTTGGAGAGACAGGTTTTTTATTTTCCTCTTCACTCATTTTCATTGTTTGTCTTTGGGTGCTGTCATTCTTTTAGCTTCCTAGAAACGTTTTTATAGGTTTATTTGAATTGTGACCACATATGCCTTGAGCAGAAATTGATTGTTTCATTAGCAATGAAACAAATACAGGTTCAAAAAACCCTTCTAAGCTCTTTTTCAATACTCATTGTTTGTGTCCTACATTCCCACAATATGTGTAACCACATCCACAGAAAAGCTGCTTACCAAGCTGCTACTACATGCAGCCAAGAAGCAAACCGTGTGAAGGGCTGAAACAAAATATAGTAGTTGACTTTAGGCAGCACAATTCAAACAAAAATGTTATTGAAGGCCCTAAAGCGATTCTGTCATGTTGTGGGCTTTTTCTATGTAACAGTAAAGTTTTTTAAATTATTACTATGATTTGTTTGCTTGTAGTCAGGGAATTTTTTTGTTTTGTTTTGTTTAATAACTATCCAGTCCTCTAGCCTCTGAAAACAAGTCAAAATTTTGTTTTACTTCCTCATATTCTGTGGTCCTGATTCTTCACTGCTTTGCATCTGCTATAATCACTGTCACATGCATGTAATGTTAGTAAAATATTATTAATTCAGAATTCTGCACTCACACTGGTAGTAGCATTTTTGTACCTATTTTGCGTAAGTGTAAATGACAGTACAAGCTGCAAGGCAGCGAAAAATCAGAGCCTATAACTCAGCCCCTTAAGATATTTAGCTGATCTTTGTTTACAACAACAGTATAATTTTGCTTAAAAGCAGTAAAGTAAGTTGTCATGGGATAAAAGGGAAGGTCCTTTCATGAATTGGTAACTGATTAAAATACAGGAAACAAAGGGTAGGACTAAATGGTAAGTTTTCAGAGTGGAGAGAGGTAACTAGTGGGATATCCTAAGGGTCTGTCCTGGGACCCATCCTATTCATCTTATTTATAAATGATCTAGAGAAAGGGGTAAACAGTGAGGTGGCAAATTTTGCAGATGATACCAAACTGCTCAAGATAGTGAAGACCAGAGTAGACTGTGAAGAGTTTCAAAAAGATCTCACCAAACTAAGTGATTGGGCAACAAAATGGCAAATGAAATTTAATGTTGATAAATGTAAAGTAATGCACATTGGAAAAAATAATCCCAACTACATATACAATATGATGGAGACTAATTTGGCTACAACTACTCAAGAGAGATCTTGGAGTTATTGTGGATAGTTCTCTGAAAACATCCACTCAGTGTGCAGCAGCAGTCAAAAAAGCAAATAGAATGTTAGGAGTCATTAAAAAAGGGATAGAGAATAAGACAGAAAATATCTTATTGCCTCTATAAAAAACCATGGTACGCCCACATCTTGAATATGGCATACAGATGTGGTCGCCTTATCTCAAAAAAGATATATTGGCATTGGAAAAGGTTCAGAAAAGGGCAACAAAAATGATTAGGGGTTTGGAACAGGTCCCATATGAAGAGAGATTAAAAAGAATTAGACTTTTCAGTTTAGAAAAGAGGAGACTAAGAGGGGATGTGATAGAGGTCTATAAATTCATGACTGGTATGGAAAAAGTGAATAAGGAAAAGTAATTTACTTATTCCTACAATATAAGAACTAGGGGTCACCAAATGAAATTAATAGGCAGCAGGTTTAAAACAAACAAAAGGAAGTTTTTCTTCACTCAGCGCAGTCAACCTGTGGAACTCCTTGCCAGAGGATGCAGTGAAGGCTAGAACTTTAACAGGGTTCAAAAAAGAGCTAGATAGATTCATGGAGGTTAGGTCCATCAATGGCTATTAGCCGGAATGGTGTCCCTAGCCTCTGTTTCTCTGGAGGTGGGTGACAGGGGAGGGATCACGTGAGGATTACCTATTGTAATCTGGGGCATCTGGTATTGGCCACTGTCAGCAGACAGGATACTGGGCTAGATGGACCTTTGGTCTGACCCAGTATGGCCATTCTTATGTTCTTATGCTTTTAAGTTTGCTACCTCTTTTGCTACAGTGAGTTCTGAATTTTGTCCATAAAATCTTTTGTTTTGATTGATACAAGTTTATAAGCTGTGTCTTCTAAATTAAAAATGATTAGCAATAGCAAGCTTAGCAAAGAAATCTCAACTAGATGGCAGTGTTCCTTTCTTTTAATTTCTGTAATTTGAATCCAGCAAGCCATATCTGAGCATTAGTTAGCAGGGGCGACTATGTCAAGATCATATCTGGTATAACCAGATAGAAATCTTGAAGTTTATGGGAACCTGAGAAGAATAATTTTGCATTTTTAACAAACCTGTTCCACCTGTCTCCAGCTAGATATTATTTATCCTTTGTCTCTCTAAACTCCCCAAACTCACAGAAACACATTTGCCAGTTTTGCTTGTCTCTCTGTCTGTCCCAATGTGTTCTAACAGACTGTGCCAATATACATACTAAAATACCAGCTTCTCTTTCAGGCTAGCAAGAATAGTAAACTTTGGATACATATTTTCTTTTGTTGCTGAATTGTCTTCATCAGTCTCTATTTACAGATCCTCACAGGTATTTTGTTTGGTTTTTGTTGGATTTGTTTGGGGTTTGCCCCCCTTCAAGCTGGCATAGTGTTTAGCATTCACACCCAAACTAATGGATGCCACTACTAACAGGCTATGTGCGAAACTGAAAATCCCATACCCTGCCTCATGAACTCTTGAGAAGAAAATGTCAGATCTTCAGCAGGCATAAGTTTATTGCCCATCCTTAATTTAATACTTCACACAGTGTCTCTTTCCCTTTTATATAATCAACGTTATCTAAACAAAGATACCCAAAGTCATCTACAGTAGTAATATACTCAAAAGCAGCATGTAACTACATACTGTGCTATTTGATCACTTCTCTAAAATGTCTGGTATCAATATAACCAGTTATTGTATTAAAGTGCATTTAATACATTTGTATGTGTATATACAATGTGTGTCGTATCTATTCTTTACCATACTGCATATAGTTGTGATGTATACAATGAACCAGACCAACTCTGCAGTATTTGTTTAGGATTTTATGGAGTTCAGCTCTATTGTGAAAATAACATTTGTGTGGCATTTCAGTACTTTCATTTACTCGTTAAATCAGGAAATTAAGAGTGACACAAAAATAAATAGCAAAAAATGAACAGGACTTATTCCCATGACCCCACCATCTCCCCTACCATGAGATCACCACTCACGCCTCCCTGCTTTTACACATTAAAATATCACATTCACAGGACAATAAAAACCAGTGGTTTAAGGATTTTAAGTATCTCTTCTTCATCTATTGACCCTATATATTGTGGTAAAATGGAAACTTACAGAGGATAAACCTACTTGAGAAAAATCATACCTTTGCTCTAGGGCCCGATTTATGCATATATAAAACTTTATTATTTCTATTTTCATTGCCCTTTCTGTTAGAATAATGCACATATTTGGTATTTCTATGAAGCCTCTTAAACTTGACATAGTTTAGGGCCTCATCATGTCTTAATCTGGCCCTGGCTCTTACCCAGACTTCATTATGCTTCAAGGTGACGCCAGCACACACCCAATCCCAGATACCTCCCCAACCCTCCCCCCGCCCTCCCAAAAATATGTGTCATACTGTCCAGAGCTCTCCTGGACTTTACATATTTATTTATTCCTTTAAGAGAATAATATGCACACAGCGTGTTGCACCATATGGAGTTACACACACTTCAACTTGAATACATTGGATTAGATAAAACAATAAAACAAGTTATTTACTACACAAAGAGAGCTTTTTTAGGTGAATATGAGTAAGGAGACATAAAAGTTAGAAATGATTGCCAGAGAAATAAAGAAAATACATTTATTGATGTCTAATAAACTGAATTAGATTCAAAGCAAAGTTTTCTCTCTACAGGCTGTCAGCAGTCTTTGAGTATGTCTATACTACGCGCTTATTTTGAAATAAGCTATTTCAGAATAATAACTCCCAAAATAGCTATTTCGAAACAGTGTGTCCACACTACAAATGCCTATCAAAATAGCACAGATCTATGTCGAAATAGAGCATCCACACTGACTGGAGACTGAATCACATTTAAACTGCCCCCGGAAGCACTCTAGGTAGGGCATAAGGACAGCAGTCACTTTCTAGAGCTGCTGCCTGAGGCTATCAGAGGCTTGTGCTTAAAGGGGCCCCTCTACAGCCATGTCTCAGTCTCCTCTCCATTGCCTACCTCCTTGAGGAACAGCAAATTTTTCTCACTTCCTGCTCTGGTTGCCCCTGTGGACACCACAGCACTTCTGCCATGGAGCCAGACCTGCTGCAAAGCACCCACCGGCTCTTAGACCCCTTGCTGCACCTCCTAGTGTAGTTACTGCAGGCTGCCCACATGGCCCTGCAGGATCAGGACCCGCAGTTCACTCTGGAGCTCCTCATCACCCCTCTCCACAGGCTGCTTATGCAGTACAAACCCTCCCAGCCTCCCCCTGCACACCATGCACTGCCGCTTCTGATGCCCCGGGAAACCAGTTCTGACTGGTGGGACCGGATCAACATGGAGCCGTGGGACAACCAGCAGTGGCTCCAGAACTTCCACATGCAGAAGGACACCTTCATGGAGCTCTGTGAGTGGCTCACCCCTGCCCTCTGACGACAGGACACCCACATGAGACCCGCCATCCCCCCTCCAGAAGTAGGTCGCCATTGTTGTTTGGAAGCTCGCCATTCCAGACAGCTATCGCTCCATCAGGAACCAGTTCAGTGTGGGGAGATCGACCGTCGGGGCTTTGCTCATGCAGGTTTGGCTGTCTTGCTATTGTCCTAGGATGGTGGTGAACTACTGGAATGGGGTTCCCTAGGGAAAGCCCTGTCGGGAATGGGGTACTTGGGGGTTGCTCCTGCTGTGTGGGAAGGGGCTTGAGCTCGGGGACCTCCTCGGGGCTCTGGCAACCCTGTAATTCTCTGTTTGTATCCTTCTACAGGTGGTAAGGGCTATCAACACCATCCTGCTGCGCAGGGTCATCATCCTGGGCGACGTCGACCCCATCATCACCAACTTTGCCACCATGGGCTTCCTCAACTGGGGGGGGCATTGATAGCACCCACATCCCCATCCTGACCCCCGACCACTGAGCCTCCAATTGCATCAAACAGACAGGGTACTTTACAATGGTGCTGCAAGCCCTCATGGCCCAACAAGGTCGCTTCACTGACATTAATGCTGGGTGGTCAGGAAGGCGCACGACGTCCGCACATTTAGGAACTGCAGCCTCTACCAGAAGAAGCATGCCACCACATTTTTCCCCGACTGCACCATCAGGATTGGGGACATGGACATGCCCATGTGCTTCGTGGGTGACACAACCTACCCCTTGCTCCTCAGCTAATGAAGGCTTACATGGGACACCTGGACCCCACCAAGGAACGCTTCAATGCCAGGTTGAGCAGGGTCTGCATCATGGTGGAGGGCGCCTTCAGCCACCTCAGAGGGAGGTTCCAGGGTCTCCTCACCCACTTTGGTGAATAAAACGTCCCCCATTTGGTGGCAGCCTGCTGTCCTGCACAACCTGTGCGAGAACAAGGGGGAGACGTTCCTGCCAGGGTGAGAGGCAGAGGCCGAGCAGCTCGCAAGGATCTTTGAGCAGCCACGCACCCTGCCATCCAGCAGGCCCATCAGGGGGCTATGCATATCCGGGAGGCCCTGAAGGGAGCGTTTCAGCCAAGGACTCCTGAGACACTCTCTCCTGGGCCTCCCCACAAGGGGCTTCTGCATAGCCCCTGTGTGCCTTTCCTCCCCCACACCTCCCTTACCCTGCCTTCCCTTCCCACCTTCCTCCCCCCGTCCCTTCCCCTGCAGACCAAAGAAACCAGACTTTTTTATTTGGAACAAGAAACTGTTATTTTTATTTGGGGTAAATGTAACTGGGGAAGGACTGTGGAAAGGACCTGGGATGAGGGAGGCGGGGCTTAGGGATGAGGCTGAGATTGGCGCCTGCTTTGGGTGGTCCCACCACCTTGTGTGCAGGACCCTCGACAGCCACAGGGGGAAACTAGGTGGGACTAGGGGTAGAAGCCAGAGGAGCGGGGGAAGGGGACAGCTGCTGGACTGCTCAAAGGCAGTGACAAGGCTTTTGATGGTGGCAGTGTGTGCAGTGTGTGCCACTCACATTCTGCAGTTTTATATGGACAGCTCCTGCCAGGTGGTATGGTACAGCTGCAGGTCGGCGTCCAACCTCCAGTCCTGCCACTCCAGAGACTACTGCAGGGCATGCAGGCAGGTAATATGTTACTGATTGAGGTCTTCCTGGAGTTGCCAGGACCTGTGGGTCTCATGGGGTCTGGAGGCTAGCATGGGAGATGTGGCTTGCACACTACTTGCAGCTGGTCCAGCTGTGAAGTACAGAGAATGGCAGTCATCCCCGGAGATACTGTGCATGAAACCTAGCCCTAATGTGTGAAGTGACAGCGAAAAGTCTTGGTTCAGACGATGATGATGTGCTTCAAGAAAGGCCATCTGTGGCCTAGACAGTGGGCACTTTCCTGCAGGGGCACAGATGTCTCAGGGGAGCCACGCTACCCCCACGTCCCGGGAACAAGCAGGCATGGGAAGGTACCAGCCAGGCCAGGAGCCTGCAGGAGGGAGGGACAGAGCAGCTTGTCTTCCCTCTGGGCTGTGCAGTGGCGACCTCCCACAGGGAGAGGACTTCTATCCCTGCCTACTGGGGAGAGGGGGCACATTGGGAAAGGTGTGTATGAGCAGCAGATGCCGCTTGTCGGAGACAGTGCTACGGGGGTCTCCTCTTCTACCTCTTCCCTGGCAGGCTCCCATGCAGGGGCTCGGTGTCTTCTACCTTGCTATGCTTGCCCAGGAGCAGATGCTGCCCTGGGAGTGCGGGCATGAGCCTGTGCCATGTGTGGCACTGCTGTGTGTGCCCATGTTCCCAGCCTCCTTAGTGGTGGCTTATGGTGGGAAGGTGTCATTCCCAACTCTGTGGTAGAAGGCAGGCCTCTCCAGAAACCCTGTGAGCAGGAGTGAAAGGTTCCTTTGTGGCAGCCTCATGCAGCTGTATGCTCTGGACTGGTGTGCTGTGTGCACCCATCTGCACAGGCTGCTGTGTAATTCCCAAGCCAAGAAAGCTGAGTGAGGAGCATGCAGCACCCACTGGCTCCCCACCCTGTGTCTAGGGAAAGTAAAGCAACTCACCTGATGGGCCTTCCTTGGCTTCATCTGAGCCCTGGGCATCATCCTGGGAGGGAGGGGGATGGCTCCAGGGACAGGATGAACTCCTGGCTGGCAGGCATGGTATCGGTGCTGGCCACCTCCTCATCCACAGGCCTGCCTGTTGGAGGCTAACAATGGGCATCTCCAGGCTGGAGTCAACAACAAGGTGGAGAGAGGACTGAGCCCCCCTCCCTCCCAAGATACAGTGGAGCTGCTTGTAATACTGGCACAACTGGGGAGCCGTGTTGGATTGGGAGCTTTGCTCCCTGACCTTTGTGTAGGCCTGGCATAGTTCTTTGACTTTCATGCACACCTGCTCCTGGGTGCGCATGTGGCCCTTCCATCCAGCCATAAACATCGGCATTCCTGCATCTGGTGCGGAGATCGTGGAGGTTAGCCTCCTCTCCCCAGACCTCAATGAGGATTTCTGCACCAGACCAGGATGGTGCCCTCCTCTTCCACCTCTGGGCAGGGGTTTGGGAGTTGGCTGCTGGCTCACTTGCAGCTGTGGGGGCACAGTGGGAACACGGGGTTCTGTCATGGCAGCAAAGAAGTCAGTGAAGGCTGCTGCTGTGTGGCACAGGGCTGGCAGGGTCTGCTTGGTGCTACAAACCCTTTTCCCTGTGGCTGTGCCTTTAAAGGCAGAAGGGGAACTATAGAATTCTGATGGGCAGGGCTCGCCAGCCGCGCGGTTCTGCTCTCTGCGCATGCACAGATCGCTCCGCGCCGGCTCTTCTGGGGTGTAATTTGTCGAGCCCTGCTGATGGGTATGGACAAAGTGGCCACCAGGGCAGCTGTGAGAAGCCCTGGAGGCCAATTATTTCAAAATAACCACAACTATGCTGTCTACACACACCCTATTTCAAAATAATTATTTCAAAATAGGCATTATGCCTCGTGAAACAAGGGCTTATTATTCTGGAATAAGAAGCCTATTATTTTACATAATGGCCTTGCTGTATAGATGCTCACCTTGTTATTTCAATATAACGTTGCAGTGTGGATGTGCCCTTACTGTCCAAAAACTCTATGGCTGTGTCTAGACTGGCAAGATTTTGCGGAAATGCTTTTAACGGTTTTTAATGCTTTTAAAAGTTTTTCCGTTAAAAGCATTTCTGCAAAAGAGCGTCTAGATTGGCACGGGTGCCTTTGCGCAAAAAGTGCTTTTGCACAAAAGCATCCGTGGCCAGTCTAGACGCGATTTTGCTCAAGAAAGCCCCGATCGCCATTTTCGCCATCGGGCCTTTTTTGCGCAAAACAGTCCTCCCCTGTCTACACTGGCCCTCTTGCACAAATACATTTGTGCAAGAGGGCTTATCCCTGAGCGGGAGCATCATAGTATTTGCACAAGAACACTGACAATCTTACATTAGATCGTCAGTGTTCTTGCGCAAATTCAAGCGGCCAGTGTAGACAGCTGGCAAGTTTTTAAAAAAACAAAAACTTTTGCGCAAAATCTTGCCAGTCTAGACGCACCCTATAGGTCACGACCCTTCCATCACAGTCAAGTGCCTGTTTCCTTTGTCTCTTTAGGTGCAGTGAATGTGATGTGCAAAGAGAGAGAGAAGGGTCATTTTTGGTGTTTGTACCTCCTTTTTATGGTGTCATCCTTCTATTAAAAATATTTCCAGCTGACCACTTATGTGTAAGGAAGTTCCCTGCTGGGTTTTTTTCCACTTGTTTGAACTTCCTGTCCTGCTTGATGACACAGTTTACTGCTTAAATGCAAATTAAGCAGAATGCAGATTTCTTTATTCAGGATAGATCTGTTTGCCAGCTTCTGTGTAGGCAGGACTGTGGGGTTTGGAACATAATACACCATCCAGGGGAATCTTATAACTTCACGTACAATATTGCCACACAAATTTTATCAGGACAATACTGACTAGCAATTTATGAATTTTCAAACTTCTTCAAATTTATTAAATGGAATCTTTTTGAAGCTACTCAAGAATTGAAATTCAGAATGTTCAAAATAATCCTGGTTGAGATGCATTATTAAGAAGATTGAAGGTGAGACAATTAAAGATGCATGATAATCTGCATTTATCGCTACCTATGCCATATGTGTGTGTACTTATAATTACTAAATTGTGTTATGTTATACATTCATTGTATATCAGTGTTAAGTAGAGTGCAATAGGATTAAGCTGTGTACCTTAAAGGAAATTCCAATTATGTCTTTTCCTACTAATTCATAATGATGAAAGATTTCCTTCAATCTTGCTAAAATTATGTAAATAAATACTGGTACAAATTTTGTCAATTAGCTGGACCAAGGGGATTTTATTCTTTAATCAAGTGTGTTATGGGATATGACTCACATAAGAATGTCCTTTGATGCTGATAACAGAGAACACAAAAGACTGAAGGGGATCTGGGATGCTTAGTCTACAGTTAGTTATAACAAAGCCCTAGGTGTCTAACGAAGTCTTATGGGGGAAAGAAGACCTTGATCCAACTGTTTCCCAACCATCTTGTATTTTTTAAAGTCTTAAATATTAATTTTCTTATGACTAGTCTTGTCAGAGAATTTATAATGAGATATGGCACCTTTCAACTTCTGGCCCAAAGTCCGAATTTCACCTTAATAGTGTCCAAAACTTGTTACCCTTTCATAATAGCTGCAGTGGCCTGTGTGAAATGAGTTTGGCAGTTCAAACACAAAGTTCCTAATGGAAAGGTGTCTACATCAGAAAAACCATCACTGCTGTTGGTAATCTTGACTGACTATATGGAAAAACTACTGATTGGGCAGGTAGTAGAGATAATCCAATCACCTTAGAGTTGGTCTCTTCAGAATCCAGTTGAGGCATACATGGTAAAATTTACATTGATGCTTTAAGCCTATTCTTTGGAGAGCAGATTTCAGTTTCCAAGGATGTCTTTTTTATTACATTTCATGAAAACTAGAACTCATTTTTATGAACAGTAACTGTTCAGAATCATTCATTTCCTTTCTCATACTCAGGTCTACCAATCCTCAGAGAGAAACTCACCAGACCTGCATCTAACCAGATTCATTCTGAAGAGAACTTAGAAAATTATCCTTTTCTAAGGGTTTTTCTTGAAAGATGTAAGTAAAGATTTTTAATATGTTCCACAATCTTAATTAGCTGACAAGAAAAGCAGAAAAAAATAAAATGCCAGTCCCCTTCAGCAATGTGTTCACTGGAGCCCACTGCATACAGCTGGGCTTCAGTTCTATTTAAGGAAGAGTCCCTGAGCACAAGAGTTCTTGGTAATTAGATTTAATGGTCGCATAGAGAGAAAGGCAGAGAATAGAGACGGGAATTGTAGAACTTGTAGGGAGGAGGAAAGGGAAACTGAAAGGCCAGAGTTTGGAGATGAGACTTTTTTCAGTCAGCCATGGTCTATGAGGGAGAATTCAGTCTGAATTTTTGTTCTGTCTCTGCCTCCTTGCCATTTGTTTCCCACAAAGTGTAACCTTGTCCATGTCACAGCACACGCATCCTTTTCTCATTCACTCTCCAGCAACTTTGGGCCTTTCATAACTAGAACCATTCACAACCATTGCCACTTCCCGGTTCTCTTCTTTGCAGCTGAAAAAATTTAATAACTGGATGCAGTCTTACGCCCACATGTAAACCTAGCAATCCAATGGTGCATACACATCCACCTGTTTAATCCCCAGAAGTGTAACCCTTTCATTACCATATCCTATGGTTGGATTCTCTGTTCACCACACAGTGAATGTAACTTTTTCATAGTCAGAATACATAATGCAGTTTTCAGACACTGTTCACATGTAAATGTAGATGGTCTTAAAAGTCACATTAGCATCATAATTTCATTTGGTTGACAATTGCCCCATATTTTGTCACCCTAAAGCTGCCAATAAGCATGAGTTCTCTTAAGCAACAGGCCTGCACCTCTTTTTTTATAGCTGAAGGATAACAACTGAATATAATGAATAATTAAATGGGACTTCTCATTGTTTCAGAACCAATTTCCCCTCTTCACAGTATTGGTTTCTTTTCCTACTTCTCTTTTGCTTACTCTGCCATTCTAGGATTTGTGTCCAGAAGAAGTCAGAGCAAAACTTCCAGCTTTGGGAAACTTTCTTCTCTATGAAGAACAAATGCCCCTGTGTTGTGGAGAGGCATCATCCAGGTGGACAAAGAGACTTCTGTGATGATTTTATTCAGGGGAATAGTTTGGTTTTTTATTCAACTTTATTACTCTGATAGGAATTATAAAACAATATAGTGGTATTGTTCTAAGTTTGAAGTAAAAAATTCTGCAGTAAGAAGCTTCCTGGTAAGGCTGAGCATTTTCTCCCCTTCCCCTCCCCTTTCATAATTTTGTAGTTCCTGCTGGTCAGCAGTTGCCAGAGACCCCCCTCCATGGTGAGAGTCTAAGCTCCTTTACGGGAACCTTATTCTAAATATTATGTGAGTCCAATGATATGAGTAAAAGAAATTATTCCAGAATTTCCTTACTATTATTTGAGCTGCATGTACCGAGGATTATCCCCTTACTGTTGAGTGACTGGTGGTTGTTTACACTTCTCAAGAGGAGAAGGGTGAAGAGAGTTTGGCTGGATGTTTCACTGAACAAACAAAAGGTTTCATATGCTGAAGATATGACTAAAAAAAGAAACTCCAGCTAAAAGGACAGCTCACTGCATTTGGCATTTATATTATTGAAGGAGACAAAAGCAGCAAGAGGGAAAGAACATTAATTCTGCAGCACAGCACGGGCTGCTATTTAAAGTGTCCAGTGCTAGCATAACTACAGGAGGCATTTCTGCCCTCTGATGCTGAAAGACAGACAGGCCTATAAACCTATAAAAGGGTTTATTTTTCGACAGATCCGCGTCTAGACTGCCGGGTTTTTTGTTTTTGTTTTTTGTTTTTTTCAAAAAAAGCTCCGTTTCGAAAAAAAGCCGTGGCCATGTTTATGCTAATGAAGCGCGGGATATTTAAATCCCTGCTTCATTAGCAATTTTGATGTGCCTAATCTACATCTCTCTGTCAACATAGAGGTGTAGTCTAGACGTACCCTGTATGTACAAGGACCTAGCACAGTGGGGCTCCCCCCAATTTTGGTCGAGTATTCTACTGCTAATGCTGTTAATTAAAACAGTAACTGAGATTCTGGAAAACAAGATTGTAGATTCAGAGAGGGGCCAATACAGTATGTGGACATGTATCCACTGTTTCCAAGCTGTGGGCAGGAAGGTGTGAAATCCAGCAGGGGGATAGTATGAGATAAGCCTCTCTGATATTATTAGCATGTTGTCTCCACCCACTCTTACAGCCCAAGATAAAATAAATCTCGTGTGTGTAACCCATTGACTTTTTTTTAAATCAATTCACTTAATCAGATAAGTGTAAGCAATATGTACATACCACAATAAATGCAAAGCGATAGGCTAGGAACCATTTTAAAAAGTGGTCCAAACTTGTGAGATGCTGAGCATAATTTGTAGAAGCCAATTCTATGGAATCAGTCTCCAGAACAACTGATTAGTCATAATGGAAGAAATGTGTGTCTTATAAAAACTTAATTTTTTAGCTGGAAGGTGAAGAAAACAGGGATTTATTTTTACATGCACCAACAAGACTGGCATTGGCATCGTGCCACAGGAATTACATTTCTGTTGTCCATCCCCCCACCTCCACACACACACACACACCTTCTCTCAATTGGCTAGTTTGATCTTGTTTAATAAAACTTTTCTCTCAGGGTTCCTTCCAAGTTCTCATAGATTTTCTGCTGTAGCTCACAACTTAATAATAATTCCTTCCATTTAATAGGACCTTTCATCTTGAAGTATCACAAAGTATTTTATGGACTCTGTGCCAAATTCTACTTTTTCAGCAGTGGAGTTTCAAGAGAGAGAACCATTTTGCCTGATATGTATAAAGATCTCTTTACCTCTGAAAAGAAAAGGTAGCAGATACTCTGCACCAGGAACTCTAAATAACAATCTTTTTAGATAGGCGTGTATAGAATAAAACTCATTTCAAAGTGAAGGAAATTAAATGGAGCAGAAAATAATTATTCCAGGATACCAAGATGTATACCTCTATCCCAGCAAAAAGTGGCGTGTGATCTCTGCCCACATGTCCGCTAGTTTGGTTTTATATTTTGAGCAGTGCCGATCACAAATATTCAAAAATCGTGTCAGGTTCCCTTCCAAAACCCATGAGATTTTAAACAACGAATTTTTGAGGGGTTTTTTCCTTTACAGTTTTCAGCCTTTTTTTAGGAGCCACGTTTTCCCATCTTTTTATTGTAATCAAAGGAGTTAGAAATGTACTTTTAATATAAGCCGAGATTGTCACAGAATTACTTGATACAGGAGCTGGGACTTTTACAAAAACAACAGTTCTTCGAGTGATGTCCCCGTGGGTGCTCCACTGTAGGTGCTGGGCTTGCCCCGGCGCCGCAGGACAGAGATTTTTCGCAGCAGTAGTCCGGCCGGACCGCGCATGTGCGGGGAGCATCTCACGGCATTCGCGCCCTTTCGTGCTGCCCGGTCCGGTCTGAACCAGTTCTTCTCAACTGCCTCAGGCTGCAGACACAGGAAGCTTCTCTCCTTGGATCTCTTCTGTTTGTGAGGAATTCAAGCTTGTTTCTTGTTCAAACCCAGTTTATACTTACCCTTCTCCTTTCTGTTCCTGCTTGTTAAAAAAAAAAAAATTTTAAAGTTAAGAGTTACAGTTTAAAGTAGTTAGCATAAGTTTTTAGCTGCCCTTACTTGCTAAGTTTCAGTTATCTTCCCTGTTTACTCTCTACCTTCTCCCTGTTTTAAAAAAAAAAAAAATTTAAAGTTTAGTTAAGTACACTTGAAGTTAGATTAGAACAATGCCTAGTTCACCAGGATTCAAAAAATGTGAGGCCATGCCCGCCTCGGATGACTGCTCCTCTTGTATTCGTTGTTTAGGGGAGGGCCATGTGCCACAAAAATGCCCTCACTGCTCTAAGCTTACAGCTAGAGCGAGACGCGACAGGGAGATGAGGCTCAGGATGATCCTGTTCGATAAGGCTCTTCAGCCTCAAGGATCTGCCTCCCCACCACGGCCATCAAGAGAGCCACAAAAATGAAGGGCTTCCTCTCCAACTGCCGCCCCGCCAAGAAAGAGTAAGCCGTCTCCGACCCACTCTCTGCCGGCTACTTCGCATGGCAGATTGAGTGTTGGCAGTAAACCGGGCACTTCAGGCATGTCTACGATGCCCACAGCACTGTCAAAATCCGGCTCTTTGGTGCCGACCACACGCCATCCATTGGCACCGACGTCTAAGGCACAGTCAAGCTCTGCTCGCAGCATGTTGGCACCGACAAGCTCCGCTCGAGCCACGGCCGCACCGCCGGCACCGACTCTTAACAGCGGCACCGACCCCCCCAAACCTCACGCGGCACCGACTGTGGTGCCGAGTTGCCCGGAAGACCAGACTGCCCGTGCACCGAGGTTGCCAGCACCGCAAGCGGCACCGGTGACTGCAACCCCACCTACTAGGTCTGACAATCCAGCACCGACATCGGCACCGAGATGGGCGCAACCTAGGAAGGCTACAGCCAAGACACCACGAGAGCGGAGCCCATCTCCACACTCCCCTTCTCCAATGTTTTCTCCAGAACCGTCCTCGCCACCTCAGTCACCTAGACGGTCACCACCTAGGAGACTCTCCTCCCGCAAACGCCTACCATCTCCATTCCTAACACCACCAAGGGAGCATCATTATCAAAGGGAATGGCATTATCATAACCAATTTTCCATCTCCTCTTCTCCATTACCATGGAGGTCCTACTCTCCCTCATTGTCACCATGTTCACCGAACCACTCCTACAGGCGGTCTTACAGCAGGTATCATCGCTACGAGCACTCGCCATCTCATTCCTCCCATTATTATCGGGACCCGTATGATAGCCACACATACTACGGAACCCATTCACCATACCACCACTCCTATCACTGCTCAGCCAGATTACATCCTAGATCTAGGACACATGACTCCTCTCTGAGATATTCACCAGCGACCGACCCATCCGGTTTGGGGCATGGCTCAAGGTCCCCACTCCCTCCCCATCCTCACCTTGAGGAAGAGCAGCCCCTACTAGAGGAAATGCACCAGCCTGAGATAACCTACCAATCCAACGTCATCCTCACTGTATGAGGCAGTTATACCAGGGGACTCCTCTCCCCCTGACAATCTCAGGCAATTTCAAGACCTGTTCAAAAGAGTAGCTTTCTCTCAGGAGCTTCAGCTCACTGAAATCAAGGGGAAACACCACCGTCTCTTCAAGAATCTTGAGACGTTTCATACTCCTAAACTGGCTACCCCCTTGGATGAGGCAATATTGGAAGTTGCCAACGAGTTGTGGCAGACCCCAGCATCGGTATTACCTACAAACAAAAAGGCGGACAAGAAATATTTTGTCCCCCCCCAGGGGTCAGAATTCTTATTCGCCCACCCGCTCCCCAACTCCTTAGTGGTTGACGCAGCGCAACAAAGAGCAAGGGCACCACACTATAGAAGCCAAACATCAGACAAAGACTCAAAGAGGCTGGATTTATTTGGAAGGAAGGTGTACACTTCTTCTCCGAATAGCCAACTGCTTGGCACATTTATCCAACCACAATTTCAACAACTACTCAAAACTGACAACCCTCATGGAGTCTCTACCTGAATCTAAGAGACCCATTCTGAAGGCTGTTGTTCAGGAGGGTTTACGCTGCCACCAGGACCAGCTTGCAGATAGCAGCTGATGTAGCAGATACTGCAGCCAGGGCCACTGCCACTGCAGTTGTCATGCGAAGGGCCTCATTCCTCCAGGCAGCAGCAGTTCCTAAGGACCTGCAATCAAAGGTAGAAGATTTACCCTTCGAGAAAGATAACCTTTTTGCGGAGAAGATGGATACACTACTACACTCCAGCAAAGATACCAGGTCCACACTGAGAACACTTGGTATGTACACTCCGCCATATAGGAGACGACGATACACGCCATTCCAGAGACGCTATGATTACTACCATCCAAGGCAGCTATGACAACAACAGCACCAGCCCTTAGATAATTCCCATCAATGGCAGAGGCCTCTGAGACGTTGGAATCAGAATAACCGTCCGCAAAACCAACCTAATAACAGGCAGCAGGTTTGACTGCTTGGTCGAGAGCACTCAACCAGTCTTACCGGTTACCATCCCGCTGTTTCACCACCGCCTATGCCCATTTTACGAGCACTGGACAAATATCACCAGCGACAGATGGGTGGGTGCTAGAGATAATCAGAAGCGGTTATGCCATACCCTTCCTGTCTATCCCACCTACAATCCCCCCAAACCTTTTTCAGGGACCCCTCTCACAAAGATCTGCTCATGGCTGAAATAAATCATCTGCTGCAGATTGGCGCGGTAGAAAGAGTGCCACATGAATTCAGAGGGAAAGGGTTCTATTCCCACTATTTCCTGATTCAGAAGAAAACAGGGGGTTGGAGACCTATTTTGGATCTCAGGCAACTAAGCAAATATCTTCGAAAACAGCGTTTCAAAATGGTAACCCTGGCATCAATTATCCCAGCCTTAGATCAGAACGACTGGTTTGTTGCTCTTGACCTACAAGACACATATTTCCGTGTTACGATCCACCCCTCTCACAGGCAGTTTCTCAGATTTGTTGTTGGCGAAAATCACTGTCAATACAAGCTCCTTCCATTTGGACTTTCAGCTGCTCCCTGAGTGTTCACAAAAGTGTTCTCAGTCATTGCCGCTCATCTCCGCCTCAGCGGGGTTATCATATTCCCCTACATAGACAACTGTCTCATAAAGGGCCGATTGCCTTCGCAGGTAGGCAGGATGCTTTCCATCACCAGACAGACTTTCCAATCTCTCGGCCTACTAGTGAATGAGGACAAATCAACATTGTTTCCCACCCAAGACCTAGAGTTCATTGGGGCGAGGCTGGACTCCAAGGCAGCAAGAGCATTCCTACCTGTGGCCAGGTTTCATTCAATACAGCTGCTAATAGATACCTGTCGAGCCAATCACAGGATTCAAGTACTCTTAGCCCTCAAGCTAATGGGCCATATGGCCACAACTACTTTTGTGGTCGCGCATGCCAGACTACACTTTCACGCCCGCCAACATCGGATAGCCACCGTGCACAATCATACCACCCCCGACGTACACAGGATTGTGGTGATACCTCCCAACGTCATTACCTCCCTGGTAGACCAAAGAAAAGCATTTGCTGTCAGGAGTACCCTTCCGCCAGCAGCTACCATGACGCCAGATACCTCCCTGCTGGGCTGAGGCGCACATATGAGAGAAGCCTCGATACAGGTCCGCTGGACACCCCAAGAGACATTGCTCCATATAAATCTTCTGGAGCTCAGAGCCGTCGCCAATGCTTGCAAACATTTTCGTGACCGCATATGCAACTCCACGGTAAAGATCCTAACAGACAATATAGCCATAATGTACTACATCAATCGACAGGGCGGAGCACACTCACAATCCCTATGTGCAGAGGAGGTCTGACTCTGGAACTGGTGCATCACCAATGGCATCACTTCTGTGGCATCATACTTACCTGGCATCAACAACGTAGCAGCGGATTCCCTCAGCAGGAACTTCATGCCAGATCACGAATGGGAGCTTCACCAAGGAGTCCTCCACTCCCTCTTTTACTGATGGGGCACGCCGCTCATCGACCTATTTGCAACTTACAACAACAAGAAATGTCGCCACTACTGTTCCAGGGCAGGTCTCGGTCACCACTCTCTGGGGGACGCATTCCTCATCAGCTGGAGCCGCCCCTTGATGTTTGCCTTTCCCCCTATACCACTCAGTCCAAGAGTGCTGCAGAAAATCAAGACAGACCGGGCCACAGTGATATTGATAGTTCTGGCATGGGCGAGGCAGCACTGGTTCCCCTCTACTATTGCAACTGTCCTGCTACCCATCTTACCAGCTACCACTATTCCTGACACTTCTCACCAAGAACCATGGCTGCCTTCTCCACCCACAGCTTCACACGACGTACCTCACAGCGTGGTACCTAGCTGGCTGAGCACTTCTGAAGCCTTATGCTCTGAGAATGTTAAAAAACATTCTCATACATAGTAGGCGATGTAATACGAGAAATACATACCTGGCGAAATGGACGAGGTTTACCGCCTGGTGCTCAGACCGTCATATGAACCCACTAGTTACTCCTATCCATACCATTCTCGACTATATGATAGACCTACAACAAACAGGACTAGCTTTAGCATCACTGAAAGTACATCTCGCGGCAATAGCGGCTTTCCAACAACCTATAGAAGGGTTTTCAATATTTGCGCATCCCCTCACAAAGAGGTTCATCAAGGGCCTAACAAATCTGAGCCCGCCCTTGCACATACCCCCTCCGCTCTGGGACTTAGACTTGGTACTACAGACCCTTACGGCCCCACCATTCAAACCCCACCTCTTCAGCTCCTGAGCCAGAAGCTGGTTTTTCTGCTTGCAGTCACCTCTGCCCGCAGAGTCAGTGAGCTATCAGCATTGATGATGGTACCCCCATACACCATCTTCCAGAGGGACTGTGTTGTCCTCAGGCATCACCCAGCCTTTATACCTAAGGTCTGTTCCGATTTCCATATTAACGAGCCCATCATATTGCCTTCATACTGCCCTAAGCCACATGCTTCTGCTAAAGAGGCGGCTCTCCATACCCTAGATGTGCGTAGAGCTCTAGCCTTTTGTATTGACTGTACCAAGCCCTTTAGAAAGACAGACAGGCTTCTCCTGTCCCTGGCAAAACATTCCAAGGGCAAACCCATTTCTGCTCAAAGAGTAGCTAACTTAATTGTGTCATGCATAACCCACTGCTACTCTGTTCGGGGAATACCACTTCCCAAGCGCCCTACAGCGCACTCCACTAGAGCCATTTCAGCTTCCACTGCCTTCCTGAGAGGTGTTCTCCTTGCAGACGTCTGTAGGTCAGCCACGTGGGCATCCTATCGCACCTTTGTAGAACATTACACTGTACAGCATAGATGGCTGCCAGATAAATCCGTAAAAGCCGCAGTTCTTTCATCTGCCAATCGATAGAGGCTCCAAATCCCACCTACTTCCATGATATGGGAGGGGGGGATACTGCTGTGCAGACACCTACAGTGGAGCACCTACAGGAATATCACTCGAAGAAGAAAGCGGAGTTACTCACCTCGGTGCAGTAACTGTCGTTCTTCGAGATGTGTTTCCCCGTGGGTGCTCCACTACCCACCCACCTCCCCACTTTGGAGTCTGTGTCCATTTTTATTTTCCAGATACTGAGGCGGGCATGAGGAACTGGTTCAGACCAGACCGGGCAGCGCAAAAGGGCACGAATGACGCGAAACGCTCCCCGCGCACGCGCGGTCCGGCCGGACTACTGCTGCGAAAAATCTCCATCCTGTGGCACCGGGGCAAGCCCAGCACCTACAGTGAAGCACCCACGGGGACACGTATCTCGAAGAATGACAGTTACTGCACCAAGGTGAGTAACTTTGCTTTATCACTACATCCCACATAAAATAGCAAGAGTTGGCAACACAGATTTAACTTTCAGGACCATGAGTGCCTGTAACAGAGCTTCCTTGGTTCAGTGCTGCCTCAGAGGAAAGAGAGCCACCATTTCATCTTCAGGGGGAGGAATTACAAATATTTTCTATAACAACTTAGGGTATTTCTACACTTACCAGGGGATCGATTTAGAGGTCTAGTGAAGAGCTGCTAAATCAACTGCAGGTCACTCTTTTGTCAACTCCGGTACTCCACCGGAATAAAAAGTGTAATGGAAGTCAACAGGGGAGTTTCTCCTGTTGACCCCCCACAGTAGAGACCCCGCTGCAACTCAGCCTAAGGTACGTTGACTACAGCTATAGTATTCATGTAGCTGGAGTTGTGTAAATTAGTCAACACTGCTCCATTGTGTAGACTTGCCCTTTGTCTTCCACAGAGCAGGGCTTCTCAAACTTTTTTGCTAAGGCATGCCACATCTTAATAGTGAAACTGTCTCAGGTCCCATCCCCTCTTGAAATCAGTGGAGTTATGCCAGTGCAGGCAAGCCAACAGACTCACCAGATCCCTGGGCAAGGTAGAGCAGGGGCAACAATGTGTTCCTGAAAAGGACGGGGCCTTGGGTGGAAGGGGAATGGCTGGAGCAGCTGGCCTTCAGCGCCGCCTGGACCATACTATGCCCTTCTGTGCTGTCCAGAGTGTGCTGCCTGGGGTTCCAACAGCAATTTAAAGGGTCCAGGACTCTGTTTATCTCCATTGCCACAGTAGCAGCAGCTGGGAGCCCTGCGGTCCTTTGAATTGCCTAGCTCCAGGACAGTTGCCCACTTTTCCTCCCTTGTCGGTGGGCCTATGCCGATGTAAGCAATTAGAGTCCCTACATGTTCAATTAATACAGAGTATTTGCAGCAGTCACTTTACCTATCAACTAAACCTGTCCTCCTGAATTTGACCTTTCTGTCAGAAGGAAATTATTCCACATGCTCATCTGCCACTCCGTGTTTGCCCCTCCCAATTACTTAAAGGAACAAGCAGTGTGACTGCCGAGCTTGAGCGGCTACTGCTTCTATGTGTAGCAAAGGATTTCTCAGCTCCCAAGTTTGATGATAGCATAGATCACTAGTCTGAGGAAAGCCTAGAGATTATGAAATAGTTGCAAAAGATTGTGATGAGGCAAATTTCTAAGGAGCTGCTAAATTTAAAAGGAGAACTCTTAGATAATAAGCATCCACAAATAAACAGGAAGCAAAAAGATGAAGGTGCCTTAATTACATAAAAAGTGATGTAAAACTGGAAACTTGTGAGGAGTGGTGCTTACTTCCTGGACACTAGCCAGCCCTAAACAATTTTTAAATACTTAAATATAGTTCTGATAACGTCTTTAAGTGGAGTTGCGTCTTATGCTTTAGAGTGGAGAAAGAGTTAATTTTCTGTGCTCATACCAGAGCTCCAGGGTTTTTCACGAGCTGTTAAGCTTACTTCTTTGCAGGTTTTTTTTTAATCTTTTTGATTTATAAGACTATT
Source organism: Rafetus swinhoei (assembly GCA_019425775.1). Taxonomy (NCBI): domain Eukaryota; kingdom Metazoa; phylum Chordata; order Testudines; family Trionychidae; genus Rafetus; species Rafetus swinhoei. The sequence goes on from CM033424.1 coordinate 164,940,433, forward strand.
GAGATGTTAAAAACATAGAAGCTGATCAAGCTCAGGCCTGTCAATGGTCTCTGGCACACCTCCTTGAGGAATAGAGCATCATACCTCATGCTGCACTTGACAAGGACAAGAAGAATCCCCGTTCTGAGGTTCCCACTTTCCTCTTAAACATGATCCAGCCTCTTGGGCAAAGTAGGATGGTTTCTGTGCACGTGGATTAAAAACAAACATTTTAACCTTTTGCATGCAGGCTGGGGATGGCAATCTACCCAATTTACTCTGGAAAGGAAAAGCCCAGACATGTAACAGGACAGTGACCTTAGTTAATAGCCATCAGGCTAGATTTCATAATCTACTACAAACCGTACTTAAATCCTCTTAAATGCAGAAATCTAAATCCTAGTTCCAATACAGAGTTTTGCCATAGATTTCAGTGGAATCAGGCTTTGTCTCCCAATTCCATCTGGCAACAGAAATAATGAATAAGTAAAGCATCTCACGGTGACATTGCGGAGACATGATTTCTGTGGGATATTAATTACCCATTCTCATTAATTCTGTACCCCTAAATATATCTTATCTATGTACATAGCGTCTTAATACCATAGTACCTTAGCACCTTACATGATTTAATGTACTCATCCATGCAGCACCTCTGGGAGGTAGGAGTATGTCACATCAACATTTTACAGTTCATAATCAGAGCGACTAAGTGGCTCATGCAAGGCAACACAGAAAGTCTGTTAGGCTACGTCTACACTGTAGCACTATTTCAGGATACCTGAGTATCCCAAAATAGCTTTCCCGTATCTTTACAGCAAGCCTGTTATTTTGAAATATATCAGGCTTGCTATTCCAATGTCCCTGTGAACTTCATTCCACGAGAGTAAGGGATGTTTCGGAACAGCAGGTTATTTAGAAATTTGGCGTTGTGTAGACAGCACCAAATTACAAAATAAGCTATTTTGAAATAAGATTGAAATAAGATACACAATTTTTAGCTCAAATTGCGTATCTTATTTCGAACTATGGTACACTGTAGATGTAGCCTTACAGTGAGGAGAGTTGAAATGAGGTTGCATTTTAGGCTACCACCCTAGCCAATGGACTCTTAATTTTTTCCTAAATTAGCCTATAATGACACTGGAACAATTCATCTCTTCTAAACTCCCTGCCTGAAGTTTAAGGAAGTATTTTATAATGTATAAAATTCAGCATGAAAAAAAATGGTTGATATTATAGTAAATATATAAAGTAAAAAGTCGTGGAAGTCTCTGCTGAAATATTGTTTTGAATATATAAGTACAGTGTTGTATTTGTTTTTCATGTAGAACAGTTGAGCCCTTAGTAAAGCAATAATGCCATTGGTGGGGCAGGATAAGGGAAATTTAGATCCAGATAGTCAGGATCCCTGAGTAAATAATGACCACTTGAGAATTACTTTGTGACTATTGTAAGAACTCTCCTCAGTAATCTCTCTAATAACATTCTGTATTTGATCTACAGTGCACACACTATCGTTTATTTTTATAGGGAAGGCACTGTGCTGAATACTATTTAAGGTCAAGACTCAGAATAAATAAAAACTACAGAATAAAAAGAAATCTACAGCGATGAAAGTGGGCTGGTGTGGGGAAGAACCAACCATCAGACCAGCCCCACAGGGACCACTTTTTGCTCCCCCCCATCAGCAGACCTGCCAGTGAGGTGGGGTCCAGCAGCTCTGCTGTGTCAGCACTTTGTTGCCCCTTTTGCCCCCAACATTGGACCCTACCAGCATGGCTGCAATAGGAGGGGAAGAAAAGGAGCAGCTGCCCTAGTGCCCAGTGATTTAAAAGGGCCTGGGGCTCCCAGCTACTGCCGCAGCAAATGGAGCCTGGGTCCTTCAAATTGCTGCAGGAGCCCAAGCTCTCCCAGCTTCCACTACTGCAGCTCTGGAGCTCATAGCTAAAATCTTGGCTGTGAGGGGGGTCTTGCCTCCAACCCCACCTTTTCTGCCTGAGGCCATGCCCCTTCCAGGTGCCCAGAGCTGCTGGCCCTTGTGCAGAGTGCACTGGTAAGTTCCAGCATCTACTTTCACGCCTGGAAATCTGAATACTCTTCCTAATGGAATCAGACTTCTAATTATCAAAACCGATTTTAGACAGACTACCACCTTAATGCTGATAATATCATTCGTTGTATGTAGAAAGCTAAGATGTGCCTGAATATAATCTTAATGCATATGTTTTGATTGCTGCACAAAAGGAATATCAATTTGGTTACATGTTTAAATTAGTTTAATCTCAGCATGTAATGTTGATTTTAATGTGTTAATGAATGCAATAGGAGAAATGGAAAGGTAGGCAGAGACTGATGAGAACAGAGGCAGGAGAAACCACCCATATAAAGAGAGAGTGACAATAATGGGGCGATTGCTTTCAAGATGAATAAAAGTAGGCATAATAAATGTATATAAAACAATGAGTGATACAGAGAAGGAAGATTGTGGCTTCTAATTATCATTGCTTAAAATACAAGAAGAAGGGAACAATCAATGAAATGGAAAGGCAGCAATTTAAAAACTGACTAATGGAACTACTATTTGACTCAGTCCACAGTTAGGCTACAGATCTCAGTATCACAAGATTTAGTTGAGAGCATGAGTTTAGCAGAATTTTAAAAAAATATTGGTCATTTAGATGGAAATTGTGACTCTTGGCAGTTAGATTAGAAAGATCAAAACAATGTTTATAAGGGATGTAAACTCTCATGCTTCAGAGCATTAACTTTTAATAGATGGGAATTAGGAAGGAACCTTTTTTATGAAGATTTTCTTCCATACCTGCCCAGAGCAGGACTTCTTGTGCTTTCTTGTGGCACTGGCCACTTTCTGGGTCATGATACTAGACTAGAGTGTCCATTGATCTAATGTGGAATAGCATGTTCTTATGTTCTTGCTATGATTTATTCTAAGAGATTATATTTTGTTTACAGAAAAAAATGCAAGTGAAGTTACATTTTCATTTACTGGAAGGATATACTTGGGAAAATGAAGTTTCCTCACATAACTGTCCTTTGAGCTCAGTTACGAGGTGATTTCCTTCATTCCCTCTGCTCCTTTTTTACTAGTTTCACATCCCACACATTTGATGCCTACTCATAGGCAGACAGTAATTTGCTAGTGATTCATGATTCAGTCATTTCAAAAGGAAATTCATAACTAACGCAGCTCCATGGGTGTTTGAAACTGTACGCCTGACTGAGCCAGACATCCTCATGGACTCGAGTCAGTCCACTTCACTAAACTTTCTCCTTTATAGTTAATATGATCTGTATCATACATGTTCATTTTTTGTGTGTGGACTTAGTGCTAAGACTGACTCATGAATCACTAGCAAATTACTGTAACTGAAATTAGAATTTATCTAAAGGTTCATGCAAACCCCTATGAGTCAAAGCCTCTGAGTTTTGCATTGCCTTAGTTATCAACACCTGATCTCACAGACAGAAGAGTTGCCTGAGAAGAATTTAAATCCCTGGCCCAATTGTTTGTTCATGGCAGTAAAACAAGAATGTGCTGGTTATCCTGTCATGGAATGACACATCATCTCATGATTCTGTGTAAAATGTCAAGTAATTTAATGTACAGTAACAAACTGGCAAAACTACCTGATTGAATAAAGCTAGACATAGCACTCAAAAGAGGCTTCACGTTTAGAAATCTCTCAGAAAACATGTCTTTTCTCTTAAACCAGTTGTTGTGAACCTATGGTCTTGGTATGAATATTAACAAGTTAAAGAACTGTCTCTGTAGTATTTGACTGTCAGGGGGGCTTAGTGGAATATCCAGGAAGTGCACTTGCCTGCTTCTGGGAACCAAATGAATCCAGGGGACAACCAATGAATAGCAGAAACAGGAGTGAGGAGTCCCAAGCTTCAGGCAAGAAATCCAGCCTGAGAGTGCTCTAGGTCTAGAGGGGTGAGACATAAAATGGATTAACCTTTGGGTGAAAAATGTCTGGTGGAGTAGGTAACTGAAACTTTTATTTATGTTTTCATGTTATCCTTTTCTGGTAAATGAGACTCTCTGAAGAGAGTGCTCTTTAATACTAGGAAGCTTACTTCGGCTTGTTTATACCCTGGGGAAGGGGAAACTGAGGCGGGGCTTATCTGCAATATTGTGTCCAAGCACAGAAGGACGTGCTGGAGAAACCACCTTGGCCAGGATTTGCAACTCTAATGCACTCCTGGGGGTACGTCTAGACTACATGGCTCCGTCGACAGAGCCATGTAAAATAGTTTACTCAGCATAGTCAAAGAAGCGGGGATTTAAATAATCCCCGCTTCATTAAAATAAAAATGGCCTCCGTGCTGTGCCAACGATCAGCTGATCCGGCACAGCGCGGCAGTCTAGACGCGGCGCGGTCGACAAGGGAAGCCTTTGTCGACCTCTCCGGTATGCCTCGTGAAACGCATCCAAATTCCCTCCCAGAGCTTGCACCTCTCACCCCTTCCCACACCCAAATCCCCTCATTCCCACCCCAAAACCCGCACCTCCTGTCTCAGCCCAGTGAGTAAGGGCTGGCAACAGCAAGTGATGGAGAGGAGGGGAATGGAGAGGGCGGGGCCTCAAGGAGGGGGTGGGGTCTCAGGAAAGGGATGGGGGTAGACCTTGGGTTGCCCTGACATTTCAAAAGTGATATTGGGTGTAAAAGATCACTGCATTAAAATAAAGGAGCTGAGGTTGTCCTCCCAAAAAGCAAAGAGGACAAATGGACGATCTGGAGCATCACTACAAACATGCCGCTTTAAGACTAGCTGCATGCAAGTCTCGGGGATGGAGAGGGAGAATCACTCTCGCAAGTCAGACTGTGAATTCCTCCCAAGACACTCCGCCAGTCTCGGTCAGTGGCACGGAGGACAGCGTAGATGAGGAAGGTGAGGGGGAGAATACGCAGCAGGCAACTGGGGCAACCAGTTTTGCTGAGAGCCAAGAACTTTTCATTACTTTGGAAACAATTCCCTTCCCCCAGGACATTTCAGTTGGGCATTGATTTCGGGGAGGCACTTCTGGTGAGTTTAATTTTTTTTTTTTTTTGTACAAGCGGGTTAAGGAAAATGAGTGTGAGGTGGTGATCTGTGGCATTCTCTGTAACTACTCAGTGCAGGGGACTAGGAACAGCTTGTTTATGTATCTGGAGATGGAGCCAGAATCCTCCCTGCACATCTCCATGAACCTCTCATAGGGGAACTCTTTAATCCTTCTCACAAGGTTTCTGGGGAGGCCTCTGCGGTTGGACCCCTTCCCACACCAAGCCAGCAGTAAGTGGTCTACCATGACTGCAGCACAAAGCATTGCAGCATAAGGCCCAGGTTTCTGGCCACATTCAGTCAGCATCAGCTCCTTATCACTCTGTGATTCGAAGAAGACTGATATCTTGCATGGCAGCCTAGATGAAAGGGGAAGCTATTAGCTGCTGCCTTTGCTGCTAACCTCCATTTGCCCAACCCCAGTGAAGCATGGCTTCAGCCTCTGGCACCCCCTCCCTTCCTCCTGCTCTCCCACCTGCCGGCTTCTGCAGGATGGCAAAGTAGCACTCTCTTGAGAAGCAGGGTGTGCTGGACACAGATGGCAGCTGCATGAGCCACCGCCCTTCCCAGCCAGCGTGACCAGATCCCGTCCCCCTCCTGCCTGCAGGCTCCTGTGGATGGGAAAGTAGCACTCTCCCGGGAAATGGTGTGTGCCAGACACAGAGGGCAGCTGCATGAGCCGCTGCTCTGCCCAGCCAGCAGAACCGGACCCCTCCCCCCCACCTGCAGGAACATGGCCTGGCATGTCCCTTACCATGGTTGCCAACAAACCGAGTCCAGCTCCTCCCCTAAGAACTCTGTTGTGTACCTGCTGCATAGTGGACACTTAAAAGCATAACTGAAGCCTTGCACAGAACACATCCCTAGTGTCTTTAGAGCGACCTTCACTGTATGTTAACAGATTGGGATTTAGGTTCCATAATGTATCTCTGGAAAAGTCTGCCCTTAACTTTTCATTACAGCAGGAACAGCAGGTAGCTTGCTGTGCACACCCCCAACTCTGCCAGCTGTCCATCTGGTGCAATTCCACAGGCGAAAACAGACAAGGGATGAAATGTTCAAAGAGCAGATGCAATCCACCTGCTTGGACAGGGAGTGATTAGGGGACTGAAGGAGCATGCTCCCAGAGAAAATGCGCACTGAATGTGAGGACAGGAGAGCATGCAGGGACCAGGAACTGAGAAACCAGGAGAGATTGATATTGTCTATGGCGGCTTTCCAGGATGTGTTCCTCCAGAGGTTCCCCTCCAGTCATTGTGGAGCAACATTCCCTCATTTCCCGGGTCCATAGACTGCTCTCCCAGGGGCCCTAGAAAGCAGGGCTGGAGGAAATGTGAGGTCAAGGGCAGCCTCAACCTGCTGTGCTGCATCCTGGAGCAAAAGATTTTCCTTTCTGCACCACTGATTCCCCCTATCCCGCTCCCCCCCAAACTCCTTTTCTTTTCCATTTGTGTGCTCCCAATGTTAATTTTCCAGTCTGTGAAGAAAGTTCCAGCTTGCAGCTTTGTGAAAAGACAGGAGTTCCTAAAGTTGCATGCGTCATGTCATGCACCTTTCCACACCATCCCATGTTGATGTCAGTGAAAAGGCCATTGTGATCCACCAGCGCCTGCAGCACCTTTGAGAAGTACCCTTTGCAGTGTATGTAATCCTTGGCAAGGTGGTTGTGGTCCAAGATAGGGATGTGTATTCCATCTGTCACTCCACCATAGTTGGGGAACCCCCAACTTGGCAAAGCCCTTCACTGTGTCCTTCACATTTCGAAGAATGACTTCCCTCTGCGGTAGGAGGGTATTAATTACCTTGGCCACTTGAATCACAATAGCCCCCACTATAGATTTTCCCACAGTGAATTGATTCCCAACTGACTAGTAGCTATCTAGCATTGCAAACTTGCAGAAGGCAATTGCCACACGCTTCTCCACTGTCAGAGTGGGTCTCATTCTGGTATTCTTGCATCTCAGGATGGGAAAAAGCAATTACAAACTTCAGTGAAAGCGGCCTTGCACATATGGAAGTTTTGCAGCCACTGCTCATGTGGTCCCACCACTCTGTCCTTGTCTGCGGGCAACAGAACTGGCATTCCACTTGTGTCCAGGGGATCGAATGCTGTTGGCATTTGCAAGTTGGTCAACTGAAGTGCTTCACATAGGAGCATGTTTATGGCCTTCTGTGATTCGTCAGATTTTGGTAGACACTTAATATGCTCTGAATATACTCCAGCGTAAGTGACACAATGGTTAGCATCATTATCACAATTATTTGATGTGCAGCAAGCTCCACCCTGGGGTCCACTGCTATAGCGTCAGCATCGGTAGACAGTTAAGAAAGGGCACAAAAAGAGTGTTTACTGTTAACAATAAAGCAGAGGTGAAGTGAGTAGATGAGTACATTATGGGATGCTGATGACGTATACCCAGAACCACCAGTGCACAGTTTTGGTCCCAGTGTCCACCAGGTACTTAACCCAGAATGCAAAGGGGCACATACAGTTTCCCACAATACATCGCTCTCAAAGTCGACAGCAGCCTCCCAACTGGGCATGCACTACTGCAACCTACTTTGAACAGCACCGAATTCTCTTGCAAAGTGGGAACACACACTTTTGACTTAACAAAATCAGGCAGTAAAATATTGACCTTAATAAATTCCATCTAAGTTCATAGTAATGTCCTTAGTCACTTATCAGGGTCTGGAGTTCTGTATTCAATTCTGGGTTCTACGTATGTGACCTGGTCAGATTTTTAAGGGTATGTGGGTGTTGGAAGATGCAACTAATTTAGGAGCCAATGCACTTGTGGACAGAGGGACATCAAGGAAAGCTAATCTGAATTTAGTAAAGATGTATGTTTGAACATTAATTGAATGTTTAAATCCCTTTGTTGCCATAATTCAGAATTATGAGGGACTTAATTTGGTTTAGTTTAATCCACTTTGGCAATAACTTAAGATAAACCCATGTGTTAAGATCCTTCTTCAGAATTCAAATGGCATTATTTAACTAATTTAAATTTAAATAATCCACTTCACATTCATATAATTAGTTAATTCAAATTAATTTTCCTGGATTACCCTGTGTGGAGAAGCTCTAAATCTCATTTTTTTAAAGTGTCTAAGTGCAGTTCTGCACTACAGAGATAGGTCGATGTAAAGCAGCTTACATCAGTTTAACTTTATCAGAATTGCCAATTTTGGTTTGGTGTATTTGGTTGCAAAAACAGAATGGACAACACTTCCTGGAGAGAGCTAAATGTGCTTCCTTTCTTACAGGCTGCAGCAATGGCAACAACAAAATAGCTGCTGTCTCTCTGCAGACAGATAGTATTCATAGGTATTTAAAGGAGCTGTATGCAAAATAGAGAGGTTTCATCACATGACAATTTTTCATTAAAAATTAATCCATTTCCTGGAGACTCCAGGGTGATATGGAGGGTGGGCAACCCTAAACTCTGTAACTGGCAAGAGCTGCATTTAGTGTACACAATGTAACTCTCCCATTACATGAGACACATAGCAGTTATGTCGATGCAATGCAGTGTCAGTGTAGATCCTCCATTGTTTACATAGACTGTTGCTGCCTTTCAGAAGCTGTCCCACAATGCCCCACTCCAGCAGTTATATCAGTGCAAGCACTCCTGGTGAGGATGCGCACAGCTGACCAAAGGAGCATAGTGTAGACCATGGTGGAGAACCTCAAGGCCGGGGGCCAGATGCGGCTCCTGGCTGGCCTAGATCTGGCCCCCAAGGCTCAGGGCTCCCACCCTCAGCATTGGGGAACCCATGCCTACTGCAGGACTGGAGCACACAAGATCTACTAGCCTGGATCCCCCCTAGGTTCTGCTGTGTGAGGGGCATGTGGGGTGTGTCTTTCTCCTTCTCAGTTAGGGGCCATGTGAGTGAGGATGGTCTTTTTTTCCTTCTTCTCACTTTTGTGCAGCCCATGACTAATTTTTTTGTGGGTCAGCGGCCCCCAACCCAAAAAAGGTTCCCCCGCCCCTGCCGTAGACATATAAAAGCAGTTCAATTACTGCAGTGGCTGTACGTGAATGTAACTTAGGTCAGTTTAATTTTGTAGCGTGCACTTGCGCTAAGGTACTCTTGAAAATTACCTGGGCTCCTAAGTCAGATATTGTAATGCTGACCAGAGCACTGCATAATATTTTTAAAAATCCAGGCCTTAGTCTCTATGTTCCTCAGTTCTCCTGTGAAATGGGAAGCTAGTGCTTCCTTTGTGTCTCCTCTATTTAGACTTCAGACTAGAGATGCTCTCTTAGGCCAGGTCTACACTACAGATTTATATTGCTATAACTATGTTGTTTGGGGTAGGGATATAAAGTCCCATTTAATTGATTAACCAGTTAAATGTTATGTTTGTTTAACCATTTAACTGAATAAAGGGGTAGCATTCCAGAGCATGCTCCCTCCCCTCCCCCGACACACACACCCAGTCAGGTGCTGCTCCAGTCCAGCCGGAGCAGTCTCTGCCTGGTGTGTGCCCAGGCCTTCTGTGGACAGGGACTGCTCTGACCAGGCTGGATTACCCTTGTCCAGGGCTTGACAAACGGCAGCAAAAGCCGCTCACCAGCCCCGCACTGCGCATGTGCAAGAGCCGCATTGTGCATGCACGCACCGCCGGTAAACGGGGCGCGCGGGCTGAAATCTACTCGCCACGGGCAAGTAGATTCTATAGTTTGTCGAGCCCTGCCCTTGTCCACGGCAGGCCCTGTGGGTCTGGAGCAGCCTCCTCCCCCACCAATTAACCAGAACCAGTTAACCTTTCACAGGCCTGCACAACTCGGAAAGCAACAAGGGCCATATTACTCCAAAGAAAACAGCTGCGGGCTATCCCAAAAAATACCAAACACGCAGCTAAAAATTTTTGTTGAGCAAAAAAAAAAAAAAAACCCGCATGTCTCCACTTGGCCCCCTGGTATTTGTCTCTCCTTCACCCTGCCCCTTGGTGTCTTCCCCTTTCTCCTGCCCTTCCCCCCTCCCCCCCTCCCCTCAGCACAAGCCCCTTCCCCTCCCCTACCTGGCTTCTGCCTTTTTGAATCCGGCGGTTGCTGGCCGTGACATCACGCCAGCGTCCTGGCGTCTGCCGGCGTCCCGCCCTCTGGCTCGTGCCCTGCCTCCTCATGCCGGAGCTGCACACAGGCAGCCCAATGGCAAGAATCACTGTACTTCCCCCTCCCCGGTGGCGCTCCGCTCCTCCGCCCTACCGGCAGATCGGATGGGGCCGCGCTGCCCATAGTTGTCATGGGCCACACAGTGAGCCCCTGCGGGCTGCATGCGGCCCTCAGGCCGTATGTTGTGCAGGCCTGACCTTTCGCATACTTATTCAAAGGTGTGAAAAATCCTTAAGCAGTGTTCCCTCTAACATCTTCTATCCTTGGGTGGGTTGAATTTTCTTTTGGGCAAGTTGAAATTTCTTATGTATACCACCAATATTGAGAGAGTGTGGATGTGCGCCACCAATACAAACAAAATACACACACATAGTTTTAAGCAGTCCATCTGTGTGGAAGAAAATATATTAAAACAAGAGATATCTAACAAGGAGCAATGCTTGCAATATTTAATATGAACTCAGATAAAAAAGAAAATTAACACTACCTTTGGAGTACATGTATCAACCTTTATAACAGCTCAAGCTATTACTTGCTACTTCTGACTCATAAAAGCCAGAATTCTACCACATAGCAAAGATCTGGTCTTAATGCTATTCAATTTACCATGTATTAATTAGTAACACAGGATTTAAAAAAAAAAAGAACATTAAGATCAGAGCTTTAGATGTCTGCAACACTCCAAAGATAGAATGTTAAAAGAATCTTTTTCTTTCTTATCTTAAGCCTTCAAACCTAAACTTGGTTTGAAATATAGTCATGAAAGTGTCCTGGCACTGGCACTGGCGCACACACACACACTTCCTTGCAGCCTGCTCCCCACCCAACCCAGACAAACAGCAGTGAGTCAGACACCCCAAACAAACTGCCCCTTACTTCCACCTCACTGCACAGATACTAGCACCCCCCATGCAGACAGCCCTTTACCTCCCCCTTCCCAGGAGGCTTGAGAGTACTGAATTTCTGCCTCTCTCTTCTCCTGCAGCAGGATGCTCTAAACTCCCCTCCCCCTCTGACTCCTCAGCAGCCAATTACTTACTTACTTACTTACTCCCTCCCCCTCACCACTAATTGTCTCCTTATCTCCCTTTTTACTGGCTCTTTGAGTGCCTCAGTCCAAGCAGGCAGCTAGCTCCAGTTTATCTGCTTTCTCAGTAAGATGCCCGCCCTTCCCCTCCCCCCCCCCCATCAGCTGATTTCCATGCCTCTGTGGGAGCCTGCAACTTACAAGGAAACTTGCCCTTGAGCAACTGAGTTATACTGACCTACTCAGGTGTAGATAGCGCTATATCAGCTAGATAGTTTCTCCTGTCAACATAGCTGCTTTCAGCATCTTTCTTGGGGAGCTGAATTTACTACACCCACAGGAAAACTTCTGTCAGTATAGGACCCCTTCACTTAAGCATTACAGCAGTGAGCTGTGCTGATGCAGAGTTTTAAGTGTAGATTCGTAGAACCACTGAGTTAGATAGAAACAGAGAATTAAAAGGCATCACTAGGGTCATTTAGTCCAATCCCCTGCCAATAGGCAGTTTTCTTGTGAGATGCAGCATTTGTTGTTAGAGCCTTTTAAAAATGATAATGGAATTTGATTTAAAAATAGGTAAATTAAATGACTGTAGATCTGCCCTACCAGGAGTTTGTAAAGCAATTTGCACAATGGTTCCCAAATGTTGTTTGGGGATCTTGGGGACTAGTGCAATAATTTTGCGTGTTACAGAGTGGGAAAGATGAAGATATATCTCTCACTCTCCAGTATTTCTCTGCTGTCCTCCCTCATGACTGGCTCAAAAATTGTACATGCCTATATTTTGATAACAAGACTGAGTGCAATGATTTTTTGCTCAGTCTCTCAATCTTCCAGGAAGGCCCTCGTTTTTTAAAACTTCCATTTCTTTTATTTAACACCGTATAAATAAATCTTTAAGCTTTATGTTTTAAATTGCTTTGTCAGTCACTGTTCCTGTAGAATGAACGTAAAACTTTTTTTTGTTAACCCTACTAGATGGCGCTGAGAGAACTAGGGAGCACATAGCTTCATGCCCTTCAATCAGCGTAAGAAAAACACACTTCCTACTGATGTAAATCCTTGCTCACTTTCACAAGCCTATACATGCAAGAAGTGATTAACTCTCTTTGTCAAGGTTGCAGTTTTCACAGGTTACTACAGTTTCATCACGTCCAGTGTGGAATTAACTTCCATAGCCTATAGCCTATGGCCTTAATTCAAAGATAAAAAGGATTAGCAGGAAAGAAAAGCCTCCTAGATATATCACCTCATTTAAGCTTTCCCTGCTACTGCTGCATCTCTAAGAAGTAATTAATAGTAAACCGGAATAGAGCTGCTGAACCCAGAGATCAGATGAAGGATTGTTCGGCCTCATGTGAAAGGATGTGCTGTCCATTTCAGGAAACTTCTTTTTAATAAAGTCTTCAGCGGCTCAGAGTTTCAAATCATTGTTTTACAGTAATCTTAATTTGCTAGAAAATTGTTTCCTTTCCATCCATTTGGTCTCTGTTGCTTTTAAATGGTATAAACAAATGACTTGGGACCAGATTCATCACTCGTTTTACTTCATAGGCCCCAGTAAAGTTATACCAAGAATGAATTTGTTCTCTCTAGTCTATCAGCTGGTGCACTCTTCTGTCTGACAAACTGTTCTGTTTTCATGGCACATCTTCCAAAGAGACTATCATATTTTAAAGAAAACAAATCCACCTATTTAAATTAGATGTGATAGGAGTTCAAATGTTATTTAAAAGGTTAAAACACTGCCAATTTTTATATTGTAAGGCTGCGTCTAGACTGGCAAGTTTTTCCACAAAAGCGGCCGCTTTTTCGGAAAAACTTGCCAGCTGTCTACACTGGCGCTTGAATTTGCAAGAAGAACACTGACAATCTGATGTAAGATTGTCAGTGTTCTTCTTAAATACTATGCTGCTCCCGTTAGGAAAAAGCCCTCTTGCGCAAATGTATTTGCGCAAGAGGGCCAGTGTAGACAGCTCAGGACTGTTTTGCGCAAAAGCCCTGATGGCGAAAATGGCGATCGGGGCTTTCTTGAAAAACGCGTTTAGATTGGCACGACGCTTTCTGCAAAAAGTGCTTTTGCGCAAAAGCGTCCGTGCCAATCTAGACGCTCTTTTCTGCAAATGCTTTTAACAGAAAAACTTTTCCGTTAAAAGCATTTGTGGAAAATCATGCCAGTCTAGACGTAGCCTAAGTGTATGGATGACACCAGCATCAAGATTTCCTCAGCCCATATGCCCAAATTTCCTTTCAAACTATGGAGTTGCATAGAATCTAATCTGGGTGTTATTTGGATTAATATTGTCTCTATTGGGGCAGGTGTTTTGTTTTGTTTGCAACTGTTAGAAAGGAACTAAGGGGTTGTTTGATTTATATACAAATATGTGTGTCTTTTTTCTCCACATGTCAGGTTCCTTTTCCTTTGTGACATTAGCACAAGAACTCCACAGGTGAGTAAGTAAAATTCAAAATATATTAGACATGCCAGTTAATTTTGTCGCATCCAATCTTGTCCTATTGATAACAGCAGTCTAAAGTCCTCATAATGCTGCACATAATCATGTGAGCTCTCTGCAGCTGGAGATCAATTTATTCCTTGAAGCCTGAGGATTAATAGTAGTCTTGGTGATTTTTTTCCACATAGTGTGACTATAATGCACTGCTGTTCCTTTGCAATCATATAGGATAAATAAATGAGTCACTTAGGACAGGGCACTTCTTCTGCATTTCATTCAGTAATTGTATTTACTTCAATGATTGCGTTCTGAACACAATTCTGCAATAGATGTAACCAAAGGAAAATGTATTTCATCCACTGAATTAGGAATAGAGGAGACAATGTAGGGTTGGGGAACTGCCATAAGGCATTTTTTGTGTGAGTAACAGAAATTTGTGTGGTAATTCAAAAAGTTTTCCTCCTTTTTCTTTTTTTAATTTTAATACTTAACTGTTCTTAAGAAACCTCTGGGTGACAGTCAGTGTTAACAAGCAAGTAGCTGGCACATTATATATAATTCAAGAATTTACAAAATCTGTAGAAGGTCAAATACAGGAAACTCAAGTATCTTGCAGGGGGGGTGGGAAATGCAGCATGGACAGATTTTTTTTCCCCTCTTCATTTCATATAAGGTTAGTTTAATATCTCAGTTAGGAATCTGAGTTTTAGTCCAAGTTATTTCATACAATACAGAGTTATTTAATATCTTAACACTTACTAATGTACTTAATTGTACATATTTTATTTGTGTTCCACTAGTTTGTCTTGCACTAAAAGCCCTAGTTCTGCAGGAGCCCATTTGTGCTAAGTGCTGTGCAAACAGAGATCCAAAACAGGTCCTTCTTTTCAAGGACTGTACTCTTATTAGTCAGTAATGTATTAAGTCTCACAATATCCTCTCTAAGATGCACTCACTGATCTATTTTTAATGGACCCAAAACCCTTAAAAATCACTCTCCAAAGTAACCCACTCTTTTGCTCCCAGCTTTTATTCAACAGAATACCTTGCTGTCTCCTTTTCTATTGACTGGTTATTGCTGCACCTGTGAATCTTCAAATTACCTTCACCTGATTGGGCAACTAATGTTTGGCTGTCACTTTTTCTGCCTATTTGGGAGCTCTGTTCTCTCCTGCCCTATTCAGGTAAGAGCTCCTATCATTATGAACTTGAGGGAACAAAGATTAAATTAAACAATATTGGGGGGGTTTCTGTTACTGAGATACATTAGTATTCTCTTCCAACTGTAGCTGATCTATTGCCATGTTATACCTCTTTGGGGAAGGGGTGAAATGTTGTAGTGATTAGTAGAAAGTAGAGGGGAGAAATCTCAGTACTAGCAATATGCTATCTCTATCAAATTCATTCACCTGAAGGTGGAATGCTATGGAAACTTTTGTTACCAAGATTGAATGTTTTGGAAAGGTACAATAACATGAATAGCTATTTATAATTAGAGCGCCAAATAATTTGCAATGATCAAAACCAGATTTACTTCATATTTATATGTGAGCAGCTATGCCTCAAGAACTTGTTCATGTATTGAAATTGGCTGAGGTAGGATTCTCAAAGCAGCATAAATCAGATCCCAACTCCAATTAAAGATCAGTGGGAGCTAGGGTCTTAGCTCCCTAAGGCTCCTTTGAACATCCTGGCCTAAATGTCTTGTGTAAGCAAGCTTCAGCCTTTGTAAATTACTGACAAACTGCTTTCCTTCCTTATTTTCTCTGAGTAGCAGCTATTTGTAGCTCAGTGTTTGAGCTGTGTGACTGTCCACCTTGGTCATGTGCTATCCTGTACTGTACATTTGACAAGGCCAACTTTATCATTTGCACAGACTTAAGATACTAGTTCTCTTCCTACTTAAATTGCCTACCTATCCAATCCCATTGCCAGAGACCAAGGGAATCTAGTTCTAAATTGTTGCCTCTGCTCTAGCCCAGGTGGTTCAGTGGGAAGTCAAGCCAACATGAGCTACTGAGCATGAGTTGAACTATGATATTGAAAGTGGCTTTGCTGGTACTTAAGACTGGTCCTGGCCAGTGAGAGTTCCTTTCAAGTCCCTAAGGGTTGTATTACTTAATCCACTTAAATGAAATGTGACACCCCTCCTCCGCCCCACCACCATCTGCTGTGGTATATAACACTCTGTGAGAGGCAAGGATGGCAAAACATCACACTTGATCTCAGTTTTGAAAGAAAGTAGCACCTGTGAGTTCTTTCTTTAGCTATCAGAGGAATAAATTGCTCCAAAATTGCAATGTTTGCTGGTCTATAACATTTTAAGTACATGAGCACTTGTAACATATTTTGGAAAGTTCTGCCAATTCCATCTCACTAGCCAAATATTTCCAGTGGTCTCTATCTGCTGATTTATTATTATTAATCTTGTTTATTATGGTAGCACCTTAAGACACAGTAAAGATGGGCCTTATTGTACTAGGTACTGCACAAATGCTGAGTGACAGGCAGCCCTGACTCTAAAAAGTCTGAAAATGATCAAAAAGATAATTAAGCCCAGCACTGTGTTTTGTTTACATGTTTTGTTTTAAAATATCATATTGCTTGTTGTTGAACTTCCACGTATAATGTCAGGTGGCATAAACATTTTATCAACACTTTTGCGTGCCAAAAACTTTCACCGCCTGTCATTTGCAGCACTGTTTGCACTAGTACTTGCTGCAGCAAAGCTTTTGTCATGGGGGGGTGAGTGTGTTTAAGTAACTGAGAACGATGAAAGCTTTGTCACTCAATTGCCAATGTAGACAAAGCCTTAGCCAGAAGTAAGGCATAAGCCTTGGAAATCTTAAAAGCCCCATGGATTTTGACATTGGATAATATTTGGATCTTCTCTACAGATGACTGCCTCTAAAGTACTGTGTAACTGTTACAGCAAACTTCAGTGGAAAAAGGAAACAGTTATCTGTTTGTTAGTAGACTGTCATTTAATGTACACTGAGCTTTGAGTGCCAGTATAGATATTTGTTTCTTTTAGGCAACTAAGAATGGGTCTTGATTTTCATTTACTTATTTTAGGTGGGAGAGAACTGGCAGTTATAAGACCAAGTTTTAAAGATCACTTGTAAAAGTCCATTTAGGCTGTAGGGTTAAAGGTTTATACCATATTACTCCCTCCCCATCCCAAATAATAAAAATAAATGTAATTAGCATGTCTGACCATCAGGAATAGTTAAATGTATGGTATATGTAATAGATAATTTTTTTTTAAAAGTGCTAGTGTGAAATTCTGAACCTGTTTCTTGGTGTTTTCAGGTAGTGCCTCTGAGCAGCTGGTTTCAGTCTCTTCCCACCACAAATAGTTGTATTTATACTAGGGATGTTAAAAAGCTGTGAAAAAGATGTGAAACTGCTGAAAAACTTAGCAGTTACATGCACCTGCAGTAGCAGCTGGCTCCCAGTGTGCTCTAGTGCCCACCCTGTGCTCTGTGTTAGAGGCAGCAGCACGAGGCAGCAGCTGGCTCCCCTGGAGTGGGGTGGGAGCCTGCGGGTAATGGTGAATGTTAACCAATGTGCCTGGGCTTATCGGTTAACTATTTACACATTCACATCTCTAATTTTATCCTATTTACTGCAGTGTTTGAGCATCATACAGTTTTTAATGTATTCAGTCTCTCAACACCTGGGGGATGGGGGGAGATGCCATTAGCCCCATTTAACAGATGGAAAACTGAAGCACAGAGAGGCTAGGTGACTGGCCTAATCACACAGGGGTTCATTGGCAGAACAGGGACTTGAATACAGGGAAGAGTCCTAACCAGTGGACAAAACTTCCTCTCGCTCTCCTGTCATGAAAAGCTCCACCTCATTTCTGTTTGGGTCAGATCCTGCTCCCTTTCATCAACCAAAATTCTTATTGGTGTCAAGATCAGGCCCTTCATCTACAGTACTTCTCTCTCATCATGAGAAATGGGCGTGTGTGTATGAACGCACGTACTTTGAAATGTTTGCATAACTGAAGAAAGATGAGTGCAGCCTCTGGACTTGGCCAAGTCCCAGACAACCTAAATAGTGCTGTGCCAAATAAAAAAAGAAAAAGAAAAGTTGTTCAAGTTAACCAACAGTAATCAGCAGAGAGGTAATATGAGCTAAATTGCAATCCAGAGCCGGTGAACAACCACCATTCTACTGCCAAGCATGCTGCCCTACTTAATGAAATAAAATAACATACATCTATGGTTTCCACTTATAATACATTAACTCATGACTCTGATTCTCAGTCAGACATGGAATGCTTTTAAAACAATATTACCCAAAATCTCAGCACAACTTGGCAATTGATACCTTACTTGCAGTCTTGTCCCAGCGTGCTAGAGCAGGGATGTCAGATTCAGTCTACAGAGAATGCTGAATGTTGTCCATGCACCAGGGTACAAAATTAGGAGTGCACCCTTTGTTGAATCCTCAACAGAGTACCCACATCTGTCAGTGGGAGGTTTGCACAAAGATCAAGAGAAGAATATGGCTTTTAGGGACTAACTAAACTTTGAGTTATTAACACTAAGGGCCCAACAGTCAATTCTGTATCCCTCATTGGGGGAGTATGTTTCTCAGGACCACATCTATTTCTGCCCTTTTTTCTGTCTCACTATCCCATTCTTCTTCTGTTTTCTCTCCTTTCCTAGAATCATAGAACACTAGAACTGGAAGGGACCTCAAGAGGTCATTGAGTCCAGTCCCCTACCCTCATGGCAGGACCAAGCACTGTCTAGATCATCCCTGACAGATGTCTATCCAACCTGCTCTTAAATATCTCCAGAGATGGAGATTCCACAACCTCCCTAGGCAATTTATTCTAGTGTTTGACCACCCTGACAGTTAGGAAGTTTTTCCTGTTGTCCAACCTAAACCTCCCTTGCTGCAGTTTAAGCCCATTGCTTCTTGTCCTATCCTCAGAAGCCAAAAAGAACAATTTTTCTCCCTGCTCCTTGTAACACCCTTTTAGAAGCTTGAAAACTGCTAGCATGTCCCCTCTGTCTTCTCTTTTCTAAACTAAACAAGCCCAGTGCTTTTAGTCTTCCCTCATAGCTCATGTTTTTTCTAAGCCTTTTTCATGTTTCCTGTTTGCAGAGATGGAAAGTAACTAAGTAGAAATACTTCATTTTTTTAGAAAATATTGTACTCTTTAGTCCCCTACTATTTCCAGAAGTGCTTAGTTACTCACTACTTTCAGAACCGTATCAACACCTTTTTATTAAAAAAACAGTCCATATGCAGGGCCAGATCTGGTGTGTTGGGCAGAAGCATGGTGCCACACACTCCTGCTCACCCTCCCCCTAACTGGGGGAATGTGGTGTTGGAAAATGCTTGCGGGAGCGTTTCCCTGCTGCTCCTATTGGCCAGATTTCAGCCAATAGGAGCAGCTGGAAGCAGCAGAGAGTGCGGACCCCCATTCTCCTCATGGTCATCCCTTGCACCCCCATCCCTCTCCTGCACCCCCACTCCTGCCCAGCTCTCCCAACCCTGGTCTGCTCCTGCACCCTCCCACCCTTCCAGACACTCCACTCTCAGCCTGCTCTTGCACCTCCCTCCCACCCAGACCTCCTCCCTCACCCCCATTCCTATCCAACTCCCTGGCAACCCTCTCCCACACATTGAACCCCTCATTTTGGCCTCACCCCAGAGGCTGGGGGGGGCCCTCACCAAATCTACTAATCCTGGGACCCCAAAAGAATTAATCTGGCCTGTGGGAAGCTCTGAAACTTGGTCCTCCCTGCCTCTTCTCCCCTCCTTCCCCCGCTGAGGGGCTGGCAGGGGAGTGAGGTATCTCAGTTGGGGCCACATTAGTGAGGGGTCTTGGGTTTTTTTGTTTTTGGGTTGGGGGTGGGCATTGCCTTTCACTTGTGTGGCTCCCGACTGATTTTTCTGTAGATCAGTGGCCCCCGACCCAAATAATGGTGCCCTATGATAACTCAGGTAGTTAACCATAGATTTCCATAGATGGCTACTTTTTACTTCTGGATACTTGAGTACAATTAAGATGCGATACTTTTACTCAAATAGTTTTACAGAAGGATACTTTGACTTTTACTTAATTACATTTTTTTTCAAAGTAGCAGTACTTTTATTCAAGTCACTTTTTTGGGTACTTTTTCCACCACTGCCTATTTGTGTCTCACTTATTTCTTCCTTCAGCATTTACTTCCTTGCAGCAATTCCCAATAGGAATTTGCTCCTAGCCCCTTCCATTTCTTAAAGTGATCAGCAATGAAATAATAGCACTTAATTCTAAAGCCTGCTGATTAGGGATGTGAATGGATAATGGCTAACTGTTACCAGGGAACGGCCTGCTGTGGGCAGAGGGCTGCTCCAGTCCCCCACTGGGCTGCTGGCTCCCAGCCCACACAGGCTGGGAGCCAGCAGCCCTCCCCTGCTCCCCCCCCGCCCTGCTGCTGCTTCCGGCCCCACACAAGGCTGCCAACTCCCAGGCCATGTGGGCTGGGAGCTGGCAGCCCAGCACGGGGTTGGAAGTAGCCAGGTTGGAGCTGCCCCTGCCTACAGCGCAGGGGCTACTTCAGCCCTCCCCTGTTTAATTAGTTAACTAGTTAAACTTAACATTTAACCAGTTAACTAATTAAACAGGATTTTACATCCCTGCTACTGACGATATTTTAACGCCCTGAGGATTTTTGAGGATAGGTGTGTTCAAGCTTCTCAAAGTTGTTATTTGAGGTTGGCTGCAGGCTGAGGAACTCAATGCCGTATTGAAATGATCTCTCTGTAACTGACCTAGCACTCTGTGTTCAGTAAATTCGGGAAGAGGTAGGATAGATCACAGACGATGTGACTCACACTCAGTGTGTATCTGTTACTCACTGTGGCTCTTAATCTCCTCTAGTGGTTAGGTAACATTATAGAAGTTTGAATCTGCTACTGTCACTGGCCTAAGTCCTGGTGTTCTAACTGAAGCATTAGAGATTTATGACCTTTTTTTTTTTTTAACGTCAAGTTCCTGAGTTCATCCTCTGTAGATGACTCCTCCAAAGGTGGTGTTCCAAGCGGTGACTCATACAGGAATTTGAACTACTATAGACTGTTTGCTGGCTGAAATTGAGGGGTGTCAAATATGTAACCCACATAAATCTAATGTGAGCATTTGTCTCTGTGGCTCCACCCCCTGCTCCTCTTCTTGTCCTGAGGCCCCGCCCCGGCCAGGCCAGAAGCTGCAGCTGAGCCATGGTAAGAGTTGTCAAGGAAGCCCCAGACCCTCCACTAACCCTGGGTGAGGGGGCACAAGAGCAACTCCCAGCCCATGTCCCCATCTTCCTGGGCAACTCTTCCACAGCCTGGCTCCAGCTCCTGACCTGACCAGGGCCTGACACTGGCCCAGCTTTGGTACATCATCTGAAACCTCAGGGGGCTTCAGATGCCTGGTTGAGAACCACTGCCCTAAACTGAAATGGTTATTTGCTCCCCTTATATCACCCAAAGTGCATCCTCTAGGCTTCCGGAGTCAGGGACTACAGACATTGGTGTACTCATCAAATTATTTTTTGTTAGCTTAATTGCTTTCTTTAGCTTATATGTAAATGTAGTGTCTGGCTTCCCCGGCACACTAGCAAATCCACTGTCCTTTGTCCAGAAAAGCCTGTTTATTAGATATGCTCTGAAAATGTATTTTAAGAACATACTTCCAGCACACATACATAACTCTCTCCAGCCCTCTGTACATACATAATACAATGATATTCATGACCAGCCATATCACCAAGTTTTTTTAATCATACCACAATACCTTTATGGTGTGATAATACTATATACAATTTGATTCAGTTGCTTATTGGGGATGGAGGGAGGTTCAGACTCCCTGTTCTCTCCCTGATTGTCACAGTAGGGGAATGTTTTTCTGTCTTGGTGAAATTGGTAGTGGGTGGTGATTGTGTAGTCTTTGCCAAAGAAACAGACAGGTTACACAAAATGAATTATCCCTTCTTGATTGCAGCACAACAAAGAGAGGGGAAGAAACACATGTACTACTTCTCCCTCTAGCTTACTTCTAAGAACTCCACTATCCCAGCCAGTCTGTGTTAGGTTTTTTTTGATCAAGGGCTGATAGACAGCTGGTGTCATGCTAACGGCTGCTGTTAGAAAGCTGCTTGTACAAGCTGAAACACTGAGGGCTCCATGCAGGGCTCCATGTACTGTGTAAAATAGGCACTTGACAGAACTTGGGCAGCATCTTATAACTGTGGTGGGAACTTAACCAAAATAGGACACTGCAGAATTCATTAATATGAAAATAATGTTAGAAGAAGTTTGCCCCCAAATGGCAGCCTCAGGGCAAGGACAATTGCATTCTAAACGGGATACAGCTACATCCAGGTATATGCCAGTCATACGGGAAACACACTTGACTTCAGCTTCCCTATAATTGCAACCTAAAGGGTAAGCTACATGTATAAAAAAACAAAGTCTGAGCAGGAACTCTGAGGGGTGTCCAAGATACTTTTCATGTGTTCACACTTCAGCCATGACTAAAAGGTTCCACACCCATATTATAAGGTAGACTGTGGTAACTACTTAACAGTACACAGCAACACTACAAAATAACTTAGGAATGAGCAGGGAAGAATACCATCCAATTTTAACTGCAGGGAGAGTATTAGGTAGGCAGAATGTAATTGTCTAAATTAGAATTAGGTAATGAATTCAGGTAGGAATGGAAAGAGAGAATTGAGCAATTACCTGTCTAACCTGAGGAGAGAGACGTTTATCTTACATCTCCTTGGTGTTGGTCTGATTCACCTTTTGCCACTCCCTCTTCAAATGGAAAGTACCAAAAAAGCCCTTTATTCTTTGGCTACTTGGAGCATAGGTGAGTCTAACTTTTTTAGTCTGTTTGGAATGGGCCAGAATATGCCTGAGGCAGAGCAATTAAGCAAAACGCTTCCAGCAAATCAGAATGGGTTGCTGAAAAGTGAGTTTAGTGTGAGGCTCTTACATATCTGCCTTCAGAGAATAAGGACTTCTGAAAGTGATGCCATTTGATGCATGAATCCTGCTATTCCATGAATCCTGCATTGACAGATGGTCAAGAATATTCACAAGAAGTGAAATTGAACACTGTAAGAACAAAAACAATGAGGAGTCCTGTGGAACCTTAAAGACTAACAGATTTATTGGGGTATAAACTTTCATGGGCTGGAGTCCACATTCCATTAGAAGTGGAAACTTCAGTTTGGTGGTGATACATACAAAGATAGGAGTGTTACATTACTATGTGGAGTACTGGTGCTACCACAGCCAATTCAATTAGGGTGGATGTGGCCCATTCTCAACAGGTAATAAGAAGGTGAGAATACCAGCTGGGCAAAAATGACTCTCTTGTAGTGAGCTAGCCATTCCTAATATCTATTCAGATACATTCTGTTGGTGTCAAGTTTGCATATGAATTGCAACTCTACAGTTTCATGCTGCAGTCTGTTTTGGAAGTTTTTTTGCACTTGGATGCTGTAAACATAACTGAAATCCACTTCCAGAATGAAAAGGTAACTGACGTAATGATTTCCGATACGGGGGACTAAGTGAACTTGTCAGTTAAATCAAGCCATATTTCCAATATGACTTACAAGGAGGTGAGCCTCTGAGACTATTTGGGAACATATGCAGGATAGTTGTACACTAAGGCTGAGATTGATGTCTTCTCAACAGCAGATACTTCGTTGAAGAGCTGGTGTGATGTACAGTCAGCGAAAGATAACCTGTTGAAAATAGAATTCTGTGTGGTATTTACAGAACAGGAATTGATAACTTGAGGCTATCACTACACTAGGGTATTTTACTGGGGGGAGGACAGGAGTACTTACCATTGACACTCCTTCTACATCTTTACAGTCTGTAACAAAGGAGGGAGCATGGCTGAGACAGAATTCTCACCATGATGCTGTCTAAATCTGCTTACTTTACACAAGATGGTAAAAATGTTGGTGCCTTATCTACGTTAGTGTTGCCATTGGTGGAGCTGCACTGGCATTAGCAATGATGGGGAGAGCCCTTCAAATCTGTGGATACCCATGGATATCCACATCCGTTGATGTGGACATGGATATCATGGATATCATTTTTGCAGATGCAAATACAAATTTTGTGTATGTGCAGGGCTCTAGGGATAGGAAATTCATCAGAATAAAGCTTAGTTTAGACCAGCTTTTGATAAGAATTTGTCAGTATTTATACCAGTCACTTCACCTTATCCTCTGCTGGAGATGTCCTTCCTATCAGGATTTTTTTAGAAATACAGGTAACACCTCAAATTTTCTACTGTGTTTTCCATAGTTTTTCAGAATTAACTTTTGCCAAAGCATGATATTTGTGGAAAGGAGAAAAGAAAGTGAGGCAAATAATGCAATAATACCTTATTAAGAAAAAAGTTTTCAGATATTTTTTCTGCAATGCCATTAATTATTCAGAAATTGAAATGAAAACTCAGCTTTACTCACAATGTAAAGTATTCCCTGAGGTCCCCAAAACACAGGATCTCAGCAACAGCATTTTTAAAAAAATGTATAGTGCAAAGGTTTGAGCATTGTACCCATAATTATCACCTGTCATTTTGTCCTGCAGTCTCTTGTGCTGACTGTGCACTGTTCTCTGTTTTTGTTTTTTTCCAAAAGGAGAGGAAAAAAAC
Organism: Rafetus swinhoei; assembly: GCA_019425775.1. Taxonomy (NCBI): domain Eukaryota; kingdom Metazoa; phylum Chordata; order Testudines; family Trionychidae; genus Rafetus; species Rafetus swinhoei. The sequence goes on from CM033424.1 coordinate 164,964,778, forward strand.
CACTGACCTAGCCCATACCAAAATACTTCAAATTAATGGGGCCTTTAATAATCCTTACATCTCAATGTTCCAGTAAACAACAGATCTGGAGGAAAGTAAAGCAGATATCCAGGGCTGAAAAGTTACATCGATGTAGCAACGTGTCTCAGGAACAATCAGTCTCTGAGAGACATAGTTAAGCTGACCTAGCCCTTGAAATACACAACACTAGACTGATGGAAGAATTCTTTCAAACTCTCTTGGGGAAATGGATTACTTAGAGCAACAGGTGAACCTGTTCCATAACTTTAGTAAGGCTACGTCTAGACTGCAGGCTTCTTTCGTACGAAGCTTTTTTAGGAAGAGATCTTCCTAAAAACCAAAAAACACTGCAAAAGTGCATCAAAAAAATGATCTGCTTTTTCGAAAGAGAGCATCCAGACTGAATGGATGCTCTCTCACATGTAAGCTGTGATTGCTATGGATGGAATGGCCACCAGGGCACCTGTGCTTTTTCCTCTTCCCTTTTCTTCCGAAAGAACTCCCTTCTTCCCCATCCACACACGCCTTTTTGCGAAAGAGCTCTTTCGCAAAATGGCTTCTTCCGCGTAGAATGAGGATTACCAATGCCAGAAAAACCCCTCTGTTCTTTTGATTTTCTTGTGGAAGAACGCAATTGCAGTGCAGACGTTCCTCAAGTTTTGTTGGAAAAACTGCCGTTTTTCCGACAAAACTCTGTAGTGTATACATACCCTAAGTGTCTACACTCGACCACTATCACAGTATAGCTGTAGCGTTTTAAGTGTAGACATGGAAGACGATGGTTATGTAATGGGGCTGAGCATAGTTTTGTTGCAAAATCATTGAGATTTGTGACACTTTTAACAAATGCTAACAAAGAAAGGCAAACCTGGTTTGTGTTTCAGCTATCAGGGGAAGACTTTATGGCAGGGTAGGCAAACGTTTTGGCCTGAGGGCCACATGTCAGAATGGAAGTTGTATGGAGGTCCACGAATGTTTACAAAATTGGGAGATAAGATATGGGAGGGGGTGAGGGCTCCAGCTGGGGCTGCCGGCTCTGGGGCAAGGAGTTTAGGGTGCGGGAGGGGGATCCAGACTGGGATGGGTGTTGGTATGCAGGAAGGGATGAGGGCTCCAGTTGGGAATGCAGACTATGGGGTATGTCGAGGGGTGTGGGGGTTTGGGTATAGGAAGGTACTCTGGACTGGGCCCGAGGGGTTCAGGGGATCGGAGGGGGGATCACAGCTGAGACAGAGTTGGCTGCAGTGGAGGTTAGTTTTACTCAAGGTTTGCACATTTGTGTATAGATAAACCCAAAGCCTCAAGCTTTGGGCACCCAAGTTTCAAATTTTTGGCTTATATTTTTAAGTCTAGCAGAAGCAGAACCAAAATAGCAAATAAAGCAAATCTTGATGGGCTATATTCAACTGTTTTAAGTTAGAGATGTTCATCAACAAAACCCTTGGAATCAAGCCTCTATTAACTTCGGGGAAGACCAGATCTATGCTTTGCAGATTTAATTCATCTTGATTTTAAACACAGTTTTGTGACAAATGCCAAAAAACCCTGCAGGACTGATTTTTCAGCCAAATCTAAAATATCGCTCTGGCTTTCAGTCCAGAAGACTAGGCACACATTCTCCTCATGCTGTTCCCCAATTTTTCTCACCAGTGGGTTATGGATTATCCAGATGAATGATGACAACCCTAGCTGTGCCCAGAGAAATCTGAAATATTGCAGTTCATAAGTGCCTTACCTGCTTCGTTGCAAACAGCAGTTCATTGCCTCTTACTGTTCCCTTGTTTCAGTTTACTGCACTGAAGCTGGATTCGACATTTGAGAATTGAATTGCAGTTGGTCAGCTGATCTCAATGAAAAGCTTCTTAATTCAATTTCTGACATGTTAGCTTTAGATTATGGGCAATTGTGTACAAAATCTTTTACAACTTGCTGTGCTGGACATTGATATAGGATAATATTAAAGGGTGAGATGCCATTGCTCTTTCTGGTCCCCTACACCCATTACAATTGTACATAGAGCCTCACAGTCTTTAGTGTGTTTATCTTTACAACAGGTTTGCAAGGCTATTCCCACTTTACACAGTAACTGGGGCATAAAGTGATTTGCCCAAGGTCACACAGGAAATCTGTGGCAGAACTGAAATAAAATCCCAGGCTCCCAAGTCCCAGGCTAGTAACTTAACCACTGGGCCATCGTTCTTGTTCCATCTTTGCTCTCACACCCATGATAAATGCAACAAACAATGGCAAAGGAAGAGGGCAGCAGGGATAACTGACATCACTAACTTCTCTAGGCTGTTTATCTAAGGCTTTGTCTAAACTGACAAGTTTTGTCAAGGAAAAGTGCCTTTTGTAGAGAAAACTGTGAACGGTATATCTGGCAGCCAGGAACTGTTCTCCACTGCTGACAGACATAGCCGGTCTGAGCAGCCACTTTCTGGGGATCACGAAGCAGATGATAAGATGCAGGTTAAGTGGCTGTGGCTTGTGCAGGGTCAAGGGCGTGGAACAGTGGAAGGCTGGCTGTGTTTCTGTGAGCTGTATGTACCCGTGTAGCTAATCCACATGGCCAAGCAGGATGATAATGCACTCCGTGATCTCAGTGGAATCCTGAAAGGACAGGCCATCGAAACTTTTGGAAAGGAACTTGTAAATGTTCTGCCTAAGATTCCATGGCAGTGAGCTTTGTCCCTTCCCTCATTGTAGGACACCAGCCCATGCCATTAACCAATCACTTGTGCAGGAACCAAAACGGATCATAGGTGGACCACATATGGAGCGAGACAAAAGCCACAAACCTGGAGAAATTGTGCCCTGGTTTTCTTGCTTACCTTGAATAGGGAGATGTCTGCCAAGATACCCACCAGTGGAGAAGTGTGGCATAATTAGAACTGTTTCTGGAAAGGGAATTTTTGAGCCCTTACTGGTTTTTCTTTTGTCTATATGCACAATTTCCAGCCACCGCCATCCCGTCACTACTTATGATAAGTGAGGGTCATGCCAAAGATCCATCTTGCCCAGTATCCTGTCCTCTGACTTTGGCCAATGCCAGGTGCCCCAGAGGGAATGAACAGAACAGGTAATCATCAAGTTGACCATTCCCAGTTTCTGACAAACATAGGCTAGGGACACCATTCCTGTCTATCCTGGCTAACAGCCATTGATAGACCTATTCTCCATTAATTTATTTAGCTCTCTTTTTTTTTTTTAACCGTGTTGTCCTAACCTACACAATATCCTCTGGCAAGGAGTTCCTCAGATTGACTGTGCATTGTGTGAAGAAGTACTTCCTTTTGTTCATTTTAAACCTGCTACCTATTAACTTAATTTGGTGACCCCTACTTGTGTTATGGGAATGAGTAAATACATTTTTGTTTACTTTTTCCACACCTGTCATGATTTACAGATCTCTTACCATATCCCCCTTTAGTAGTCTCTTTTCCAAGGTAAAAAAAGTCCCAGTTTTAATAATCTCTCCTTATATGGCAGCCGTTCCATACCTCTAATGATTTGTGTTGCCTTTCTCTGAACCTTTTCCAATACCAAGATACCTTTCTTGAGATGAGGCAACTACTACTGTATTCAAGATGTGGGCATACCATCCATTTACATAGAGGCAATAAGATATTCTCTGTCTTATTCTCTATCCTTTTTCTTAATGATTCCTAACATTCTGTTTCCTTTTTTTCACTGCTGCTGCCCATTGATTGGATGTTTTCAGAGAACAATCAAATGACTTCAAGATCTCTCTCTTGAGTGGTCTAGGACAGTGGTTTTCAAAAACATTTTTTTCCTCATAACCCAGTTGAAGAAAATTGTTGATGCCTGCTACCCAACATAATTTGACTAGTGTGTGGGCTCCAGGGTAGGGGCTGAGTATGGGAGCTTTAAGGGTGTGGGGGGGGGGGGCTGTGGCAGGAGGGGCTTACCTTTAACAGTTGCCAGTCAGTGGTGAAGTGGGGGTTCTAAGGAAGGCTTCCTGTCTCTCCTGGCACTGCAATTCATGCTGTGCCCCAGAAGTAGCCAAAAGCAAGTTCCCAGCCAATAGGAGTATGGAGCTAGTGCTCATGGCAGGAGCAGTTTGAAGAGCCCTGTGCACTCTCCCTCCCCCCCCCCTCCCCCCCCGAAGTCCTACTTAGGAGCCAGGCCTGTTGGCAGCTACTTCTGGGGTGCAGCGTAGTCTGCTGTGCCAGGACAGGCAGAGGTAGCCTCAGCACCCCCACTGGTCACCTGTTCACTCTGCAGCAATGAGACCCAATGCCTGACATTCCATGACCCCAATCCAGGGTCACAACCCGTAGTTTGAAAACCACTGATCTAAGCTTGACCTTATTTAGTCCCAGTCATTTTATATGTATAGTTGAAATTATGTTTTCCAGTATGCATTACTTTGCATTTATCAACATTAAAAACCATTGGTTGCCCAGCCGCCTAGATTTGTGAGATCTTTTTGAAGCTCTTCACAGTCTGCTTTGGACTTAACTATCTTGAGCAGTTTTGTATCATCTGCAGAGTTGTACCCCCTCACTGTTTTTCCTTTTCTTCAGATCATTTCTGAATATGTTGAATGATTAAAGTGCTTGCTGAGATGTGTTCTTTGCAAAATCAGTGGGAAAGTGAGTGGAAACGTTGAAAAAAGTGTTTGTCGGTGAAATGTTACAGTGGAGGACTCAATGTTCAGACTCCTTTTTGTGCACTGTGCCGAACAGAGACTTTGCCAGCCCCTATGTGCACTACGTCAGATAAGCTGCAACAGATAAGGGCATGTCCTTGGAAAACAGGGAGGCTTTAGTTCACAAAGTGCTAAATCAATCAGTGAGAAACTGCAGATAACAGGAACAAACTGGAAAGGGAGCTAAGGAATTACAAGGACAATCAGGCCTTTGCCAGGCAGGCCACAGAACAACCAGGGTAACAGAGGAACAGACTGAGATCCTGAAGTGCTTCGTGAAGCTGCACAGTGAACCAACACAGGATCCTTCTTCCCCACAGCAGATTCAAACTTCTGTGTCCAGCAACTGCCCTGTAGGCCCTCACATTCCTTTTCCCTCTGCAAGTCCTCATTTTCCCATGTACTCCACCTCCTCTCTCAACTTTGATAATGATCCCTGGACCTACACACATTTGAAGGATGGAATCCTTTGCCAGCATTTCCTTTACCAGCTATCGAAGGTGCTTTGAAGTGTTTCAGGGCATTATTTTCTGATTAATAAAGACCGTTTATAACAGTTCTTTGTTTTTATTTACTGTTTAATGTCGCATATCAGTCACCTTTAATGCCTGCACCTGGGATTGTAGTATGTTCCCAGCTATGTGTTACATTGGAGGGGAGGGGGTGCAGTGTGGAAGCAACTGTTACAGAGGTTTACAGGGGTATGTAAGCACCTCCCAAGTAATCTAAACAGCACAGGGTCACAAGTAGGATATATGAGTCTCTTACCCTTCTCCCTTAAAGAAAATCCTGCTTCATATTTATGCTGGATTAGCTTTCATCAGAATCTGGACTGCAGCATGTGATCATAGTCTCCCAACCACACTGTACACTTTTACTAAAATAAGGAAACTAAAAAGTTCTTGGACCACTTTTCAACCTGACATACATTTCTGTAATTCCAGCGGAGCTGTATCAGTTTAAATCATGTTCAACTTCAAAAATCTCCAACTTTGCACATAATGATTAATTGCAGGAAAGTACCTAATTTCCTCTTGCTGACCTTTTTGACACTAATTCTTTGCTATTTAATATCATGTAGTTTATATCTCCTGTGCACTCAGGTCAAAGAGCTGGTCCAAGGTGTAGAATAGATCATCTCTATCATGTCACAGTAGATTAGTTTCACATTTTAACTTGGCAGGGTACTTCTAAGGTGAACAATATGTGGAGAACTATGTTATACATGATTAGTAGAGGACTAACAAAGACAGCTCCTGTGTCCATTACCTTCACTAGATACCTGATTTCTGACCTGTGCCAGCAGAGAAGTTGTAGCCAGGCCATTCTTCTGAACTCAGAATGGCAGCATAATTTGCTGCTGCCATCACCTTTGGGAAATCCCAACTGTTTCTTTTTAGTGAAATATTTGGTATTGTAGTACACAGACACTCAAGAAAGTTCAGCCCCATTGCATTGGACTCTGTACTATGGTGATTGGAACAGCCTTGGTTTGGCAGTGGCCATGATCAGAAATAACTAGCTTTATTAATTTTCTTCTGATAGTTTTGGGCATGTCTCATTTAAATGGATAGTGTTGGTATCTATTATAAACCTATCAACAGTGCCTTTCTTTAGAGTTTACCCAATCAAAAAAGTAATGAAAATCTCAATGGAAGGTTGTGAACCACTTGTAAAATCTGAGAGCCACATTCAGAGACTCAAACAACAGCCATTATGGAAAAGTCCTACGGAACCTAATAGAAAACAGTATTTATTTTTAATTATTTTAAGCCAATTTATGGAATCCTATTGTGGGTTACAATTATCTTTTGCATTCTGTAGGTTGGCTTAAACGTTCTATAGAAAATTATGCCTTTTTTCTATAACATTCTCTAGATTTTGATGCCTCTAGAATCTAAAATATATATAAACCTTTGTTTTTCTCTCATTCAATTCTATAGGAGTCTTTCACATGAGAAAAGTGTAAGAACATGTAAATTGAAGTAGTTTTTGCTTCCCCCACTTTGTTTTTCATCTGAATTCCTGCTCCTTGACCTTCTGCATGAAAGTTGCCCAATCTGGGTCTTAAATCCTGCTCCCAGAGAAAGCACTGGGGACTCTGCCATTGATTTTAATAAGGCTTGGATGTGAAACTTGAGCCACATTACAGATCATCTCTGAATCTGACCCATTATCTTAGCTATTACAAGCTTTTTATATCCAAAACCCACAATATGGGCTCATTGCATACAAAATCATACTTTTGGTTCTAGGACAGCAAAAACAATCTGTAATAACAAAACTACTTCCCTTGTTGGGTGGTTTTTCTCTCATAGAACTGAAAAATGGCCCAATAAATGTCAGCCAGATTTAATAATATTAATAAAAAAGCCTCCTGCTTTATACTTTGTGTGCCAGACTTCATTCTGTGAAATAGTAAGACTGAATACTAATAAATCCATGAAACAGCTGATTGAACTCTGCAGAAATATTACAATCAAGAGATGATGATAAGTATTATGATAAGATAGGAGCAGGTTTCCTTTGTAAGTATAAAGAGCAGTGAAACAGTACCTTTAACTCAGGAAGTAATGCTGTCTGTCCACCTCCTCCAGAGGGATGTGAGAAGTAACAAGGAATGGAGTTGACGTATTTTTTTTTACATCACTGTCCCATGGACTACTTCATTTCAGACATGCAAAGCAAGTTGGAACACTGTGTTATTTTTCAAATGGATGAGTGGAAATGACGCACCATGGAGAAGATGCCAAAAGGTTCCCAGAAAAAAACTTTATCAATAGCATTTTTTCATCTCTTTCATAATAGGATTTTAGAATGCATAAGACTGATTTCCTGCTAGTCTCTTTTAGAGCTCTTGCTGGTATGTTTAACCTTTTTCCAGGGAAGAATTAGGAAGATATTTAATTTCCATGACAGAAAGAAACAACTATTGTTCTTTTTCTAACATTTTCTTTCATACACTTTTTCAATCTCCCCAGTTATTTATCATATGTCTACAGCTTGCTTAATTGGACTTTGAGGGGTTATCAGTTCCAGCAAAACAGTCATTGGGAGATGCAAAACATTTTTTTCCCATTAGCCTTGCCAGAGGCTAAAATTTGTTAATATTTATTAAAGGAGCCAAGTCAAAATGGGAGGAAAAAAAATCTGAAATTTAAGAGTGAAAAAGAGCTTGCCTGCCAGTACTTGATATATTAACTATTAATCAAAAGTATGCTCACGGCCTTTCTTCCTCACTTGAGATTGGTTTTGTGATAGCTTTTTTTTGTGGTGTCTGGGAAAGGTAAAAGCCCTATGAAAAAGTGAAGAATAAAGACCTTTTTTTTTTTAAACTAGCATATATATTTAGGCTGCCTGGGCCTGGCTCTTAAGGTTTGCTGTATGACACTTCAGAGGAGGAACTAGCCCTCCTTATTCAAATACAAAGCTGAATGCATTCTAATGTCATGCTCAATATTCTATTGGTAAACACTACAATTGTTAAGCGAACTTGCTATTGAAATAAATGAGCCAAAATGGCATTGAGTTTGTTAATAACAGGGCTGAATTTACCCTGGTGAGGACTTCACTGGCACATTTTGAAAGCAGCAGGCTGAGTTTTAGCTGGCAAATTCCCATTGGAGTCAATGGAAGTCAGGCAGTTCAAACAATACTTTCTGGTTGGAAATTCTGCTTGAGTGTTGTAGAGGATTTAAATGTCTACATAACAAAAGGTTATATTCAGGGCATGCCACTCCCCTTTGATCATCCTATGCTGTAATAGAAATATAGTCACCTATACTGTTTCATAGCTGCAGTAATATTACTGACATCTTCTATGTGTTGGACCCTTAATATAGAATACTGAGTAATTCTTATAAGGGAATTCTTATAAGGGAATACTGAGTAATTCTTTATAAGGGACTGTTATGTCCCTTTTCTCATCTATGTAAATCCTTCAGCTGCATCTTCCTGCTTCTATGGGTGGAATTTAGTTGTAAATCTCTCTTCTCCTCTTCTGGACTCAGACTTGTGAGTTCTGTGAAGGTAGCCATTCATTCACATGGCTGAGCTCTCATGAGTCTTCATGCTTTCTCATGTGACTAAAGAAAATGAAAAGTATGTCAGGTCATTAGTGCAGGAATGAGACCAAAGGAAGAGCTTAGTTCTTGACACTTTTTAGGTGTGTTTTGTTGTTGTTTTAAGCTTAAAAAAATGCAGTGTTTGATCTAAACTGTGCAAATTCTACATCTAATTTAAATAGTTTTCACTTCCACTCTTTTTTTTTTTACACAGACGTCTTATAGCAAAACTCAGAAGGAAATAAAAACCAAGGTTTCTCCATTGTGTGTGAAAATATGTTGCACAACTAGAGAACAAAAGTACTATAATAGCCAGTGAGAAAGCATGAACCAATTTTAATTTCTTTCAGTTCAGTTGGAACCAGTGTTGGAAAGACTCACTTCTCAGAATTAATCACTTAATAGTATAATTACAGGATTCCATTCTGCAAATATTAACCTCAGTGGGACAATGCACCTAAACAAGAACTGTTTGTGGAAGTACCAGCATAAGGATTAAACTAGATGTCTCCCATTAACGTAAATAAAAGGTGTACAGCTATATTTCCTACATCCGTTGCTGAAAATATACCTGATTCTAAAGAGCCATCTTGAATTTATAACCACCTACATGGAAGGGCCAAATTCTGGCCTTGTGAACATGGGCAGATCTCCTCTATAAGTGGATACACATGTGTACGTCTTCAAGTGTCTGAGGCTATGTCTAGACTGCAGGCTTCTTTTGTAAGAACCTTTTTTCAGAAGAGATCTTCCAAAAAAACTTCTTCTGAAAGAGAGCATCTACAATGCAAAATGCATCGAAAAAGCGATCTGCTTTTTCGAAAGATAGCATCCATTCAGTGTGGATGCTATCTCACATTTAAGCTGTGATTACTATGGACAGAGTGGCCACTAGGGCACCTGTGCTTTTTCCTCTTTCCTCTTCTTTCGAACGAACTACCTCTTCCCTATCCACACACCCCTTTTTCCGAAAGAGCACTTTCGGAAAAAGGATTCTTCCTCATAGAAAGAGGATTGCCAATGCCGGAAAAACCCCTCTGTTCTTTCGATTGACTTTTGGAAGGACGTGATTGCAGTGTGGACGTTACTCAGGTTTTGTCGGGAAAACGGCCATTTTTCCGACAAAACTCTGTAGTGTAGACATACCCAGAGACACTGGAAGGATATTGTTGAAAAACATAACACTGAATAAGGCCAGGTTTACACACACAAATTAGGTCTACCCAGGTACGTTGCTCAGGGGTGTGAAAAAACCACACCTCTATTCAGTATAGTTATATGTCCTACCTTCTGGTATAGACAGTGCTAGGTCTGTTGTTGATCTAGCTGATTATCTATGCTGTTGCAGGAATTTTTCCCTTTAGGGATGTGTTTATACTGAATCACTACAGTGGCTCAGCTGCAACTGTGCTACTGCACTGTTTTTAAGGAAGACATAACTTAAGAGTGATTAAAAGTGAGAAGCCATTGGACAGAACATAGAATGGAAAAAGCAGAATTAAATCCTTGTTTTTCATCTAAGTGACTTTAATGATGGCCGAGGATCTTGATGGACAATATTGAAGACTGAAGGTTTCTATTTCTCCCTCATTCATCAATCTTGACTCTTCTTTCCTCTACACCATTTGAAATACATAAAATATCCTTCCTGAATTTATCTGCAAAGCCATTTGGAAGCTCCTTGAGATCTAACCGCAGCTTTGTAGATCAGATTTCAAAGCTGGAAAGGACCATTATTATTGTGTCTGACCACTTGTATAACATAGGCCACAGAACTTCCCCCAAAATAATTCCTAGAGCAGATCTTTTAAAAAAAAAATCTCATCTTGTTTTTAAAATTGCCTGTGATGGAGAATCCACCACAACCCTTGGTAAATTGACTTTTGGTAAATTGTTCCAGTGGTTAACTATTGTCATTGTTAAAATTTTATACCTTGTTTTCAGTCTGAATTAATCTAGCTGCAGATGAAGATACAAACTTTGCAGCTGGCCAGTTAATGAGTTAATTCAAAACCATGGATCCTAACACCATTGAGCTTGAGGTTGCATTTGAAAGATTTATCTGAACTTTGTGGCTCAGATACATCTCTAGTAAGGATTACACCAGACTTGTTTTAACACATCCATTCCAAAATACCGCCGTTTGTCAATTTGCAGCCTAATATTTTCAACATCCTAAGCAATGAAGACCATTTCCAGTTGTTTCCCAGGTCTGTTCGTGATGCTTTGAGGGTCAATACAGACCAGTTAGGGTTTATGTTGTCATTTGCCCTTGAACCCCAAAGTGACACAATGGTGCTATCCAATATATGCACAAATATAGGTGTGTGACCGCATGTCAAATATGAAAGCCTGAGTCAGCACTCTGGCAGTTTCAACCAGACAAAGCAGATTGGAGCTGACTATGCAAGATTATGTCTAATTTGTGGATGGGGCAGGACAGAAAGGCTATTTAAGTCATTAGCCAGAGCCCACAAGGGAGGCACAGGAAGCAGAGCTGTTTTCTGCTCGGTAATGGTGCTATGTATGCTATGAAAGGGGTGGGACTGCACAGAACGTTGGACCAGCAAAATGGTCTTTGTGTCATTTGTTGACTGAAATATAAACAGAACCAAGAAGGCCCTGTTACAAGGTGGAAAACACAGTGTGGTAGGTCAAGACTCCCTTGGGACCATCACCTGATGTGCTAAGATACCACTGATCCTGCTTCCCATGACAGTGTGAGCGCCCTGTAACCCAGGGTCCAGGCTGTTCCCCACTCTGACATGAAAAATGCAGAAGTGGGGGCCAGCAAAAGCACCCCAGAACCTGATCTCTACAGTCTTTGGTACAAAAAACTCCCCCAAAATCCTAATACCCGGAATTTGGAGAATAAAAAAACTGCTGCCGCCACCCAAGTAATCCAAGAAAACCAAGGAAGAGATCACTTGGGAAACCTCCTCCCTAAAACCTCAGGGATACCTCAAGCTCTTTTCCCTCCAAAGAGCTTGAAAAAGAAAAGAGAAAACAGCAAGCTGCAGTCTGTGGTAGCTGCCCCCTAGTCAGAGGCATGAAGATACCCAGACAGATTTTCCAGGACACAGAAATGAACCAATACTAGGTTAATTAGAAAAAGAAAACAAACTTTTATTATCAAAACAATACTATCGTTGCAAGCATAGTTAAGGTGGCTAGATGGTAACAGCCACCAATTGATATACTTATGGGGAACTCCCCACACATGGGCTCAAAACTTAGTTACAAAAGAGAGAAAAACCACTTTTAATAGCACAGACATCAGTTCCAAATCCCCAAACCAGAACACAAATCAAACCTGACGGGCTAACTAAACTTTTCCCTACTTACACATTGTGAGAAGACTTTTCTTGGAGAGAGACAGGCTTTCCCATCTCCCTGTTACTTGGAAGAAACTGCTCTGACTCAGACAAAGGAGGGAAAAATTAAAAATTCCTTTGTCCCAGTTTGAAATCCCTATCTGCATTGTTATTGGCTGGCCAGATACCTGGCTAAGATCACCCCTTAGCCACCAGGCTGCTGGCCAGCCCTCATGGTTGTGACACCCAGTCTTGCTCAGTCGTCCAGCTTGCTTCAGTACAGACACAGGGACAGGGCCATACCCTCAAGGCTGCAGGCACAGCATGAAAGTTCAGTGAGAGTCCTTTTCCCAGAACTCAAGTACACAGCCCCTCTGAGAGCTGAACCCTGCATAAACTCATTTTATGCTATGCAGAGATCTCTACAATGCAAGCTTGTGAAATTTGCCCTTTTTCTCAATTTAAATAGAGATATGCACAGGCTCCTTGTTCCCCCAGGTAGTAATTACTTACATTGGGTTCATTACTAAACAAAACTAATTTTTTTTTTTATTTTTTTTTTTTGGTATAAAAAGATAGGATTTAAGAGGTGGCAGACAGAACAAAGTAGGTGATTCAGCAAAATAAACAAGCAAGCTAAGCTTAGTAGAGTAAAGAAACTAGTTACCCTTAATATCTCACCCTAAATCTGATTCTAATAATCTTTTTTTATAGGCCAGATACCCTTCCAGCCTGGGCCCAGTTCCTTCCTCCAGTTCAGTTGTTTCCAGCAGTAATTTTGGGTGGAACAGCCAGGGAGAACTGAGGACCAGGATTATCTCACTCCCCACCTTTATATAGGATTTCCGTAAGGTGGGAGCCTTTGTTTCATAGTTTGAGCTCCTCTCAGCTTCTCATGTAAAAGTACAGAAATCAAGATGGGTTCCAGCATCAGGTGACATGGTCATATGTCGCTGTAGCCATTTTTTCACAGGCTGACCCACATATTCCCAAGAGTGTTAAGCTTCTTCACAGTTCATTGTCTTTTGCTGATAGGCTATTAGTATAGTGGCTTCTTTCATTCTTGTACCTGAAGGGTCAACTGTGGCTGGGCACGAAAGCAGCAAATATGAAATTACAGAAACACAGGTCAATATTCCCAACTTCATCTACAAAGATAATATATACATTCAATTGAGATAATCATATTCAGTAAATCACAGCCTTTCCAATAAATAATACATGAGCCATCTTGCAAAAAGCAAAGCTCAGTAATGACATATTCATATCATAAGCATATTTTTGTAAAGCATATAGAATATTACATCACACACACTTCTTAATCTCCACCAACAAAGTAGAAATGCCTAAGAGTCAAGGGGAAAAATCCTTTGGAAACAATTAATTCTAAGAAAAGCTATACAGAACAAGCAAAAAAACACCACTCTGTTTAATTTTTGCAGAATAATATTAGAATTCTGTGTTTTCTCTTGAATTCCATCTGCACGTGGCTTTCAGCAGTATGAATTCATCAGCTCTGGGACTATGTGTGTGTGCCTCTGAGTGTGTGTGAGTGAGAGAGAGAGAGAGAACTAAAAAGTTCTATATTTGGTTTCCTTTGCACCAGATAGAGTTGTGTTTAAGTTTACCAAGCAGATGGAGAAAACGCTGTTTAGATGTTATGAAGCTGTTATCTGTGTTTTGTACAGGAGACATTCTCTGGGATGTAAAACAGAACCCTCAGACAGCTCAACTCTAAAGGAATTAGATCATCTTGGACAAGATGAACTGAGCTTTACAGTGTAAATTCATGTCTGCTTGGTATACTTTGGAGAAAAAGCCAAGTTGAGCACATTCCTCAGATAGCACAGCATATCTCCTCACTGTACAGATGGGAAGATGAGGTGACCAGTACTGCAATCCCCAGCTGTTCATGCAGTGCTGAAGGGGGGCTAGTATCACACCAGTGTGTGTCAGTGGGTGTGTGTCCAAGTTCAGTCACTGAGACACGCAACCTAATGATTCTGATGAAATTTTCACCAACATTTTTTGTTCTCTCTGCAGTAAGGATTTACAAATGCTGGATTTTTTCCCCTGTTACAACAATCTAGAGCCAAGCTACATAAACAACTGTATGACTAACTTGGAGGGGGAAAGTACTTCCTGCACATAGGAAGGCATTTATGTAGGGTGATCACACATCCCGTGTTTAAAGGGTCAGTTCCATTTTTAACCCTCCTGTAGGTGTCCCAATTTTTTCTTAGAAAATATGGGACAATTTGCTAATTTTTATCTCCCCACCCCAACCCCAATTAGTACTGGTGGGTCCTTCTACTGTCCAGATCTCTCCCACCAGGGCGGCTGGCAAGCAGGGATCTGGCCAGCAGCAGGACCTGGTTTGTCTTTTTCACCAGTGGCTGACAATCAGGGGTGGGTGTGCAAAGTGGGTGATGGAGTGAAGATGCAGTGTGAGGGGCTGGCCACTCTCCCCCTCCTCCCCATATGCTATCGGGATGAGTGTGGCCTAGAGATTAAAATCAGAAAACATTGTTAAAACCATTGCACTAACTGCCTTGCATGGTGCACAGCTCTATATACTGAGCTCTTGTTAAGCTGTATATTTCACAACAAATGTGAGCTAAACCAGCACTTTCATTCCAAATCCCTATTTTCAGGTGCTTACAACTTTTGATTAAAATGACCTTTTGAAGCTGATATTTTTCAGTCTTGCTCCAACCCAGAAATTAATTTATTTGGCAAGTTCCAGGAAATTCTATTCCAGTATTTCTTAATTATCACAGTGAAAGGCTCTTCCACATTGAATGTGGATGCTGTATGTATAAGGTATAGGCATGAACATTCCAGATAGAGTGGAGATGATCCCAAAGTAACATCCTAGATCATTACAGTTCAAAACTTCTGTAGATCAGTTGTTTGCACTAAACGACCATCTATCTTATGAGCAGAACCATCCTCAATCTAGATATCCACAAAGATTCTCCCCAGAACTATTTCTAATATTAAATAATACAAAATGCCATATACTGTTTTGTGGTATTATATATGATATGGGAACATAAGATTTAATTTTTTCTGGCTTTTATGCACATCTACAATTATGGCAATACCTACGTTATCATGTAGATTTTTGCATACCATTGTTATTTATGTTCCTATATAAAAGAAAGTGAGGCTATGTCTAGGCTGCAGGGTTTTTCCAGGATACCAGAGGTCCAGGGAACACATCCGTTTTTTCAGAACAGTTTCCGAAAAAGCAGGCACGTTCTTTCGGCATCCCTGTATTCCTCTCAGTGAGAGGAATAAGGGATGTTCCAAAAGAGGAGGTTTTTCCGAAATTTGGTCCCATGTAGATGGGGCAAATTTTGGAAAAGCCTCTTCCAAAAAGCCAGAAAAAAGATACGCAAATTGCGGTTCGCAATGTGTGTATCTTTTTCCGATAAAATTCTGCAGTCTAGACATAGCCAGAGTTAGATGCTGAGTTCTTGCTGAGGAACTACATTCAGATCTTATAATGACCTGAAAAAGAGCTGTGTGTAGTTTGAAAGTTTGTCTATTTCACCAAGAGAAGTTGTTCCAATAAAAGAAATTACCTCACCACTTTGTCTCTCTACCGTTCAGGGGCCAACGTGGCTACAACAATACTACAAACAAAAAATGAATGGGCCTTTAAAGGCCCTAGACAAATCAGAGTCATATCTAGTTTTCTTCACCCTTTTGAGGATCAGATTTAAAATAAATCTCAACACTGCAAGAAGCTTGACTCTGAGGAAGTTAGCTTGCAGTACAAAGCCAAGCTGGATTTGATAATATATTCTGAACGTGTCATCTGTTCTCTGGATGTATCTGTGTCACTCTGACATCTGGCTTGAGTCACAGTAATACACAGGGAAAAGAGTGTTACTTAAAAAGGAAGGAAATCCTAGTCACTTGGTGAGTCTGATAATTGGAAACTTTAGATCCTTGAAGTGTTCCCTTTCAATTTCAATCTCTAATGAAGGTTATTATTATGAGAGAGTTTTCTTCAGAAGAGTCATAAAGTTGAACAACCTAAGAAGAAAACTTCCATTACTTTCTTTTCAATTTTCAGAGAGCGAGCATTGGTGTGTCTAGACTACAGGGTTTTGTCGACAAAACTATACCTGCGTCTACACTACCTCCCAGTTCTGTCGACAGAATGCGGCAGTTTTGTCGACGGCGGTAAACCTAATTCTACGAGGAATAATGCCTTTTTCGACAGAGTTATGTCGAAAAAAGGTACTATTGCATCCACACTGTGCTTTTCCAAAAGAGAGCGTCTAGACTCTCTGTCGAAAAAGCGGCTTCCTTTGTCGACAGAACTGGCTGTAGTCTAGACGCTCTTTTTTGACAGAGGCTTTATCAACAGTATCTGTCGACAAAGCCTCTGTCAACAAAGGCCTGTAGTCTAGACATACCCACACTGTAGGTCAGTCTGAGCCTTAC
Source organism: Rafetus swinhoei (assembly GCA_019425775.1). Lineage (NCBI taxonomy): Eukaryota > Metazoa > Chordata > Testudines > Trionychidae > Rafetus > Rafetus swinhoei. The sequence continues at coordinate 164,981,310 of CM033424.1, forward strand.
TGTAGTAGTATTAATAACTATTTTCCTGTATAAAATTACAGGATTTCCTGTGGCATATTAATTGATCAACTGATTATCCTTTGTTCCGGAATTACAATTATACTGACATCTAAATATCAAGGTGATGACACTTTAGAAGTTTCTAGACAGATCAGATTAATTTGTGCCCTGATTTAGTTTCCATCAAAATCTATCTTGGGATTTTGCATTATCACTCATCATTGTAGTACCTGAGTGCCTTCCACGTAACAGTGATAGCAGTAGCTCACAGTCCGTGGTGTACTTCATGGAGTCTGTGGCACTTGTTTCTTTTTGGGGTTAAAACTCAACTTGGGGTAGGGTTTTGGTTTTTGAATTACTGTGGTAGGGTTTGAAGGCAGAAGAAGGTGTCAGTATTGTGAGTGGCATTCATATGGCTAAAAGATTGTGAAAATTAGAAGCAAAGCCTCCACCGCTTTTAGTATAAGCAGAATCAAATCCTTCACTGTGGTGTAACTTCCTACTGAAATATAAACATAAAATAGAGGCCGTACAAATAGCTCAGGAATTATTTTGTGAATATTGCTCTTAATTGTATCTGAACACTATATGTAATCATCTGCCAGCAGATCTCTTATAAATTGTTCTAAAAGTCAGCCAGAAACTTGTCATCCAAAATCCAGACTAAAAGCAATTTATCTTTAACCAAATATTTCCAGATGCTTCTCTAAAACTCCAAACCAGCTTTGATTTTAAAAAATACAAGAAATGAAGTCTGGCATGTGGCTAATTCATATAACGGTATTTCTACAAGTACTTGGAAGTGGGTAGACAGATTCAATTGTACATTATCACTTTATTTTATGGACAGTCTTTGACTTAGGGAAGACCCACAACAGGGATATAGCTGATGAGAGATGAGGTGAATTGGCAAAGCAGTGTATGCACAAAACCAAAATGCACACTGCCTGCTCGTAGTAGGCCAGATTCCAAGAAGGGCTGAGCTACTGCAACTCCTAATGATTTAATTGAACTTATCAGGATCAAGTTCACTTATAGCCTGATTTTAAGCAACACTAATGACCAAGAGGAGTCTAGTTAGACTTCTAAGTGCATATTGAGGCATCTGCCTGATCTCCAAAAATACTGAGCCCCCAATGATACACAAAGACCATCAAGGGAGCTGTGTGGAATACTCGACACTTATCAAAGTTAGGCAGAGGCTTCAATATTGGCTTAAAAGCCTAAAGTCCCTCCCACCCACTGTTCCGTGTGTGTGTGTGTGTGTGTGTCATTTTTTTTCTCCTCAGCTGATTACTTAAATCCATGCTCCCTCTTAGGCATGATATTTCACTGAATGTAATATAAAGATAATTTATATGTAAATAGTGATTTACATGTCATATTGCATCTAATGTACACATTGTATACTCCAGTCTGAATCTGCAAGGACTTGGTAATGAGTAGCCAGAAGGAGGGAGTGGACTTGGGACGCAACAGTGACTGATTGGCGAACACTCCCCAAAAAGGAGTGTTCTTTGAGTGATTGCTCATGTGCATTCCAAGTTAGGTATGTGCGCACTGCGTTCACAGTTGCCAGGAAGCTTTTCCCTAGCAGGATACCACAGGTAAGCAATGGAGACCCTTAGTGGTGCCAATATGACTAGGTATATGGCACCCTGCCAACTGTCCCCTCCCTCAGTTCCTTCTTACTGCCTGTGACAGTTGTCAGAGCTAGCTTCTCTTGTCTTGCGCAAGCATGCCTTTCCCTAGCCTTTGTATGTAGATAGTTTTCAAGTTTTAAGTAGTTGATAGTTAGTTAAATGATACGTTTGCTGTGAGGATTCTCTGTGTTTCTCCCTGCCCTGGGGCCAGGGCATGCCTCAGCCTTCCAGCTTCAGGCAGTGCAAGGAGTGTATGAAATTTATGCCCACCTGTGATCCACATGGCTCCTGCCTTAAGTGTCTGGGAGTGGCCCATTTAGCAAATAAGTGCAAGATCTGCAGGGCCTTTACTTCAAGAACACAAAGGGACAGAGAGTTTCGCCTCCAAAATGTCCTCATGGACATCTCCCTGGATCCCCATCCGGCACCACAGGCTGTGGGACCAGACCAGTTGACCTCGGTGCGGAGTGCACCATTGTTGGTGCAGACTACACTAGCTCCACATAAGAAGTCAGACAAGTGCTCCCAGCACCCAAGATTGCCAGTGCCGAAGACTACTTCGCAGCACCAATCCCATTCTTCGCTTCTGGACCCTGTCCCTATGTTTGGGGACCGATTATCCCGTTTACCATGCCTGGAACCAGGTCACATCAGACAGATGGGTTCTAGACATGATAAGACTGGGATATTCTATCTAGCTGTTGGTTACCCCTCCTTCCAATTCCCCTACCCCTCTTCAGAGATACTTCTCACAAGCAACTCCTACGACATGTGGTGCAGACGCTCCTTGCAGTAGGGGCGGTAGAGGAAGTTCCTCTGCAGTTCAGGGGCACAGGGTTTTATTCCTGTTATTTCCTTATCCCGAAGGCCAAAGGCAGGTTACGCCTCATATTGGACCTCCACAGTCTAAATAGGTACCTAAAGAAATTGAAATTCCATATGGTATCCTTGGCCTCAATTATTCCTTCCCTGGATTCAGGAGATTGGTACGCCACCCTCAGTTTGAGGGACGCATATTTACATGTGGCCATAGTTCCAGCTCACAGACGGTTCCTCTGCTTTACAGTGGATGCATCCCACTATCAGTTCAAGGTGTTACTGTTCGGCTGCACCAAGGGTTTTTACAAAGTGCATGGCAGTACTGGCGACATACCTGCGCCACAGGGGGATCCAGGTCTTCACTTACTTGGACTATTGGCTGATCAAAGGGCCGTCTGAGTCAGTGGGCAAGGCCCACATAGAGTTGACCAGGGCCATGTTCAGCCACTTAGGTCTGTTCCTCAACCTTCAAAAATCAACATTGTCTCCTATGCAGGTGATAGAATTTGTTGGGGCTCATCTGGACTCCCTGGAAGCCAGAGCTTCCTTCCCCCAGCCTTGTTTCAAGAACATGTGCAGACTGATTCGGGGTCTGTGGGCCCACCCTGTCAGAACGGCCAGGACCTGCCTAAGATTGTTGGGGCACATCCTGCACCTACATCTTTCTCTTCACCAGGGCTTCACCTCCATCCTTTACAGATGAGACTGGTAAGTGTGTACAAAGTTATCTCAGCGTCATTTGACCAGATGGCTGACTGTCCCACCATTGGTGGTGGATGTTCTTCAGTGATGGCTGAACCCTGTAAATGTGTGCCAAGGGGTTCTGTTGTAATACCCTTGGCCCACTTTAACATTGGTGACCGACACTTCGGACTTTGGGTGGGGCACACATTTGGGTGATCTCAGGATTCAGGGAATCTGATTGATTGTGGGCTGAATGTATGATGCACATCAATGTAAAGGAGTTCAAGGCCTTGAGGTTGGCCTGTATGGCCTTTTTGAACAAAACCAATGGCAAGTGCAACTCGGTCCAGATGGACAACACCACAGCGATGTTTTATATTAACAGACAGGGTGGTACTTGCTCTTCTCCCCTGTGCAGGGAGGCGATATTACTTTGAGAGTTGTGTGTTCAGAACGAGATGCACTTGGTGGCATCTTACCTGCTGGGGTCCCAGAACTCTTTGGCAGACAGCCTCAGCCGCTCGTTTCGAGCTCACAGGTGGTCTCTCAGGTGGCATGTGGTGCGTTGCTGCATCCCAACCTACAGTCTTTACACCTGACTGCCTCAAGGCTCCAAGGTTGAGCACAGTAGAGCAACAGTGCTCAGGGGGGAGTGCGAGCAATCTTACTGGGTAGTGGAAACCCTCCACATTGGCCACGTACGCGTCCAAGTGGAAGAGGTTTTCCTTGTTGGGCCCTGCAGCCAGCCACTGCAAGCTTCAGTTCCCCTTATTCTGGAGTACCTTGTGAGGTTAAAGGAACAAGTGCTTGCCACTTCCTCCATTAAGGTTAATCTGTTCCACCCAGGGTTGTGAGTGTGTGTATGGGGGGGGGGGGGCGGTGTTTGGTATTCGTGGATCAGTTGGTGGGCCAGTTCCTTAAGGAGTTGGATAGGTTATACCCTCATGTGAGGGACCCAGTGCCCCAATGGGACCTAAACCTGGTGTGTCAAAGTTAATGGCTCCACCATTCAAGCTATTAGCTACTTTGTTCTTTGTTGTATTTGTCTATGTAGGTAATATTTTTGATGGCCATCACTTCAGCCACATGAGTTTCCAAACTAAAAGTGTTAATATCAGAATCCCCTTACACTGTTTTCTTTAAAGATAAGGTTCAGTTGAGACCCCACTCTTCCTTCCTTCCAAAAGTTGTTTCCCATTTTATGTGTCACAGGACATTTTCCTGACAATGTTCCACCCCAAGCCTCACCTTACCCCTTGGGACAAGTCCCTACATTCCTGGATGTGAGGCGTGCCTTAGCATTTTAATTTGATTGTACTAAACCCTTTAGGAGATCCAACCAATTGTTGTTTGCTATAGCGGCTAGGATGAAGGGGCTTCCAGTCACCACCCAGAGGATCTCTTTCTGGATCACTGCCCGTATCCAGACCGTACTTGTTATGACTTGGCAAAAGTGTCAGCCTCTCAATTGTCTGCCCATTCATCCCAATGGCTTTTCTTGCCCATGTTCCTGTCCAAGACATTTGTTGAGCAGCCAAGTGGTCCTCAGTCTTCACATTTATGTGCCACTATGCTATCCAACATTACGCTAAAGAGGATGCTGCATTTGGAAGAGCTGTGTTGCAGATTTCAGACTGGTGATCTCCAACCCCTTCACCAGATAGCAGCTTGGGAATCACCTAACTTGGAATGCACATGAGCAATCACATGAGGAAGAAAAGACGGTAACCTTCTGTAACTGGTGTTCTTCGAGATGTGTTGCTCATGTCCATTCCAGAACCCTCCGACCTCCCCTCTATTGGAGTAGCTTCCGGCAAGAAGGAACTGAGCAAGGAGGCAGTCGGCAGGGTGCTATATACCTAACTATTTTGGCGCCGTTCAAGGGGTCTCTCCTGTTGACCTACAGGAAAAGCTTCCCAGCGACTGGGCATGCAGCGCACGCACACACCTAACTTGGAATGGACATGAGCAACACATCTTGAAAAACATCAGTTACGGAAAGTAGCCGTCTTTTTCCATTTTCTCCTGAGGCAGGCAGAGGTAGCCAGATGAGGGGTGAGCAGAGTAGAGTTGTACTAGAGATAATAAAGGATAGTCATCTTCCTTTATCTAGTTTACAAAGGTCAACTGCACTCCCAGTTTGGGATGAGCACATCAGTGAGGGATGCAGATTCAGGGATTAATGCAAGAAAGTCTTGACTAAGCTGTTTTCCTATTCTTTCTTACATAGGTCAAAATTTGGAGTTGCAATATTAGAACTGGGGTTTGGTGTGGTAGATCACAGGAGTGTGTAAGTGCTGGGTTGGAAGAAACGGCATATGCAACTCAACGTGTAACAACATAGTAAGTAAGCATCTCGTTGGGGCACAGCAAATATCTTAATGTATACATTTTTCAAAATCCCCCTTTATGGGCATGTCTCTTGCCCAGCAGTGTAAATCACTCTTTAGTCAATAAGGAAGGTTGTGTAAATTAGTATCCATTTCAAATGTGTACAGTAACAAGTATTGAAAGAGTACAGATAAATCTTACATACCTAATGCAAATTAATGTTAGATTAATTTACACTTTACACATTTATCTAATGATTGCAAACAACAAAAGTTTGCAAATTGTCAGGTCCTTGCAATTTTGTGTAAAGTGCTACCTTACCTACACAATGGAAACTTCATGCTTCATGTAGTGTTAGGAGCTTTTCTAGTCTATTAAGCAGCTCTGAAAACAAGGGATAAACAAGTACAGTAGCATACTGCAGTTCTGACTTCAGACGTGTTCTTTACTCTTCTTTCTCTCATAAAACATTGTAAAGGTTTTAGTGTTTTCGTTTTCCCCCCAATAAACCTCAACAACACACTTTGCTCAGACAGTTTAAAAATAATAGCTAACATTTGCAAACCCTAATGTTAAGCCCCTTTTAAGTGCCATAATCTTCTGAAGTGTTAAGCATCTGAAGTTCCCTTTTAAGTCAGTGGGAGTTAAGAGTACTCAGCACTTCTGACGATTCGGTCACTTATTCAGATGCCTACTTTCCAGCATCCAGTTTGAAACATTTGGCTGTGGAAATAGCAGATAAGGTCCTCCTGTCCCCAGCACTGAAAATACAGTACATGTATTTCCCTTGTACTGACTTGTATCTACTTCCCTGAAGGGACTAGGCCAGGGGCTTTGCAAACAGTAGAATTCTTGTTTAGTGTTCCTTTAAAAGACTCAATAAATACACGAATCCTGTACTTCTCAGTGGGTCAAGTGTTCCGAATGTGGCCTATGTTTGTAACTTCATCTCTTCATGGGACAGTCACTTGCATGTGTGGTTTGTGTGCACATCTGTTGCAGAATGTTCATGAACAAAGCGCCTCAGGCATCCTCTGACACAGTGTAACTATTTTGCTTGTGTAGATGCGTTGCTTGCATGTGCACAAGCGACAGTGCACAAAAAATAGCAATGATGAATATGAAGAAACACAAGCTAGGTGGAGGTCGCTTTTCCAAAACTTGCCCTTAAATTTGACAGGCTTGAACTCTCATAATGTTCTGTTTGGCTAATTTTATTTAATAAGGAAAACACCTTGAAGGTTTTCTTGAGGTGCTCCTAATAAGATAATGTGCTACATGAAACATTCAAAGCAGCTTTTATGTTATTAGAACTAACTCTTCTCCAGGAGCAGCCAAGAAGGGATTCAGAAGGACTTGGCAAATACACAAAAAGGGCAGGGTGATGACAGGAAGGAAGGCAAGCAAAATGGAAAACTTGACTTGCTTCTCGTGCAGTTGATTAATTATCACTGAAATGTGACATGCAGCTAATACCTCTCTGGGTTCATTGTTCCCAGGAAGTCTTATTTTTCCAGCTAGAGAAGAGAAAACTATAAGATTGTGTTTGCTAAAATACCTAGAAAGATCTTGGGAGCAAATTAAAACAAGTTTGGTTTTCTTATGGCAAGAGATTTTAAAAATCTGTCATTTTTTCCCCCTTCACTCTTACAAGAAAGGGTCTAATTCTGTAACAGGGCAACCTGAGTGGAGGCACCTGAATCCTACAAATTTTAATACCAATCATTAATCTTACCTACTCTATTTCTGATCAATACAACCTCATGTTAGTGTAATCAAGTCATTTATATAGGGAAGATATTGCAATCCACTCCCCAGTATCTATGTGGGGAATGCTTCACTCTTTGCTGTGATAGAAGATACGAACCTGAACTGGTGAAAAAAGTGTGGGTCTATGTGGAAGGAGGAATATCAGTTTCATGGTATCATCTCTGAGCATAGCCCCAGACTGGTGGAATACTCTCTCCAGCTATGGGCTCCATTTGTCAAAAGGCACTGAGAGAAGCATTGTGGCTTTTTCCTTTTCTCAACTCACATGGATTTTCCATGAAAGATAATGTTGACTCAGTATGCAACGTCTTGTAATGACTGCCTCCACAATAGGAACCCCTTCCACAGCTGGTTCCAGGGGACCTATATAAAAACATAGTTTCTAAGAGAAATATGCTACTATAGAGGATGAAGTCCAGAAAGATATATGGAAACTGTGGGTGTTAAAATGTCCACATCAATCTTGGTATAGTATAGGTCTATAGCAGGGGTGGGCAATAATTTTTGACTGGAGGCCACTTAAGAAATTTTTTGAAGTGGCCCCAGACCACGCCAGAAGGGGCAGGGCCTCAGGAAGAAGGGGCAGGGCCAAGACACTTCCATGCTTCCCCACCCACAGACCCTGATTGCTCTGGGGGTGGGGGAACGCGCAAAGTCTTTGCCCCCCGCCCCCCCCCCGCCCCCCCCCCCCCAAGAGAACCACCAGCTGTTCAGAACATGGTTTGTTTTCCTGGTGAGAGAGCAAGGGTGAATTTCATTTAGTAAAAATAGAAAAATGGCTTTGCCAAGATTCTTGCAATAATGTCAAAGTGCTGGGTAAGAATTCACAAATCCCAGAAGCATCTTGACAAGGGAACTACGTATTTGTGACTTAAAATGCAATGGACCAAATTCTTACCTTAGACTTCTACTGGAGTGAATTTGTGGTCACTGTGACATCAATGGGGTTACCCCTTATTTATAATGATGCAACTAAGATTGGATTTGATGACTGCGTGAGCCTGGCTGTATTTTATTGGGGTGAAAAGATGTGGACGCAATCCTTGATTATTGCCATTTAAAATCTCTCTCTGCAGGGATGAATTGTATAGGCCCCTGGTGCCTGGGCTCCAGGAATATTGGGGGCCAAGAGGCCTGTATCCACCAATGTTCAAGACCAGGTCTCTCCTCCAGCCCTGCCTGCCACCTCCCCTGAGCATCCCTGCCTGCCCTGGGCAGTGGGCGATTGCTCCCTGCAGCTCCACACTGTGCTCCCTTGCACTATAGCACTGGCCAGCTACAATGGAGATGTTCCCTGGGAAGACTGGGATGTCTGCTGTGCACATGCCCTCCCCCCCTCCAGTATGGAACTCTGATTATGGAGGAGCTTATCCTGGTTGGACCTCCTGAGCAACAGCCTGTCAGGGGGGAGGGGGCTTGGATGAGTGTCATACCGGGGTGGAGGAGAGAAGGAAGAGTAGGAGGGATACCCCTCTACTGGAGCTTGCTGCTGCCAGCAGGGAGAGGCTTGGAGGAGCGTTCATGTATTGGACCAAGACCAGGAATAGGGAAGTAGTTAGAAGTTGATGTTCCATGAATGGTTCTTGATTCTTGACTATGCATCCCTCATTAGTCAGAGTTTGAACTTCTTAAGCTTCTGGGAACTCTACAAAGCCCTTCTTTTTTCACGGACTTAAAAGGAGACAGGATTTGTAACTGAATGGGCTACAGATTGAATGATGTGTTTGGATAGGATCTTATATTATTTCGTTGTTTCATTATTTCATTGTGCAAAAGTATTAACTTGAAAAATATTATTGGAAGGTTGATTAATAAAAAATATTCTGAAAACTTTGTAGATCTTCTAACGAGGAGTGGGGTGCTAATTTTGGGAGGGTGAAGAATGGTAAGGGGCACCAGAGAAAAAAATAAGCAAATGGATAAAATAAAAACTATTTATAAAACCCTTTAAAACAGAACTACAGAATGTTTCTGCAAGCAGACCTTTTGGCTTGAATTCTGTTCATTTTTAAGAATCAGTTCTTGCAGATTTTGGAATCTACTAACTTCTGAGTTCCACCTACAAGAATTTCTCTAAGTCAGGTGGGAGGAGTTAGCCAGACATTCCTGCAGTTACAGGGGATTCCTTATGCTTGGTCCTAAAGAGAGAAAGTGTTGAAGCATGTACAATTGTGTTAGGCTACTGTATGCACTACTATGACCCTTTCAGCTGTGGATACCTGACCCAGAGGCGAGTCGATTGAGGGGCAGAATTTCAAATGTACGTCCATCGTTCTGGTTAGAAAAGGTAAGATCCTCATTTCTGGTAAGATTTGCTGCCAGCTGAAACCAAAGAGATGTCAAATGTTAGATGACTGAAGATTCAGAAACCATATTTACAGAAATCTTGTGTAGGGTATGTAAAAAGAAAAGAGTTCCAGTTTAGTACTCCAACACATTTATACTAAGCATAAATCATAGTTCTACTGTTTGAAAAGTGACTATGTAAAATTAGCACTTTCTTACTCAGCTGACTTTCGCGCTGTCATATCTGCTGACTCTGTTGAGGAAAAACAAGTTTTACTGAAGTTGATAGAGCCAGTGTGGCTATGGAAGAAGGACTTGACTTGGGTTCTGCTCCTTCTTGTGCATTAACAGAATTGTTTAACAAATTACAAGTTCTATGTGGGGAAACCCAGTGAAAGTAATGGGTTTAATTGATGGCACAAATTTAATTGATGGCATAATTTGGTCAGTAGATCCTTTATAACTGATGGTGATGCATGAGAATGAAAGACTTTAGCCTTAATCTTAGACCAGACCTCAATGCATATTGAATTTGCACTTTGCAAAGCTGGCATTCAGAAGAAATTTTATTACTTGTAAGATGAACATATTTGATCTGGAAATAAGTGTGATCCAATAAATATGGATTCCCCCACTATGTTATTTTTGTAGTCATTTTTCAGCATTGTGGCTTCACTTGTTGTTTCTGGCTTGTCTGTGGCCTACAGATTCACAGTAATCTGGTGTTTTATTTTCTTTTAACACCGATCTGAATCTGAATCAGTCAGATCTGAATTGTGAAAGGACCAGGAGCGTTTAGGATGTATACAGGGATTGCTTCACAGCACAAGAACATCAGTGCATGGGTATCAGTATGTAAAATGAGCCACAAAAAGGAAGAGAATAAAATGAATTTCTGTGCAGGGTGAATAAAACTATTACATAGCCCTTCAGAGCTGTCAGTATGACCTCAACTTTGTCAGTCTCTTTAGCACCCAGTGCCATCAAAAATGACCCATTAATCAAGGGTTAGCTTGTCACACAGCTGTCACTAATAATGCCCTGTCTGGAGCTTCATCTACCAGGTTTCAGCTGCCAGTGCCAGTGTTCCATACCAAAAAGGCCAGTGGGGTAGCTGGACCATCTGTTTAGTTTTGAAGGACCCAGGCTGTCCCAGAGATTCAGAGCATGCCAAAGAGAAGATACTACAAAGGGGCAGTTGAAGATTAGGAAAAGCTAATAGGCCAAATGCTGCTCTTAGCTATGCTGGTGTAAACTGGGAGTGACTGATTTCAGTGGAGTTACACTGGAGGATTTTAACAGAGTCAAACTGATGCTCTTTTTGTACAGTGTTCCATTGACATTGTAAACAATCCTTTTGCCAAATTATTACTGTAAATGCAGCTGGTTTGGGTGAATAAAGCATATATATTAACAAACCTATGTGGAAGTTAGGGCCAGGATTTTCAAAATTGGGTGTCTAAAGCATGTAAATCAGTGGCTCAGTTTTCAAAAGAACTTAGCCACTCATCAGGCATGTCTACATTTGAATGGAAGGTGCAATTGCCAGCTTGAGGCGAACTACCTATACCAGTTCATTCAAAAATGGAAGTGTAGCCACAGTGGCAGGAGGAGCTAGCCGCTCCAAATATGGTCCTGACCCAAGACACCTAGGTGTATACTTAGAGCAGCTAGCCGCTTGCACTGCTGCAGCTATATTTCTACTTTTTAGTCCGTTAGCTCAAGCAGAGCTAATATAGGTCTGTCTCAGAAAGCTGGAAATTATACCTCACCCATTAAAGTAAGGGTGTGTTCAGTGCCCTGCATTCCTAAAACTCAGGCCACAAGCTCATATGTCTAAATATGGTTTCTAAAGTTGGACATGTTTATATCTCTTTTTTAATTGTAACCTAAATCTCATTTATATTGCAGGCTCCTCTTTGGAGTTTGATCACTAGAATAAGAGCTTCAAATCTTAGTCCTGTAACTTGCATCCCTCTTACAATACATGGAACTCTATGAATAAAAATGCTGGCCAGCAAATGCTGCATCATCATTGTAGCTGGTCAGAGATGTTTCACCAAATATTCTAAAAATATATCATTTTGACTAAATATAAATTCTCATGAACATTTCCTTTTTCATAAAAAATTAGGGATTTCATTTTCAAAAATTGCACAAAAAGGTTTTTGCAAAACCCCAAAAAAGAGTCTACAAATTTTGCCATTAATTTGTAATTTGATATTTTTGTGGGAAATAAAATATGCTTCCTGACCAGCTCAAGTCATTGTGTACCCAAGTAGCTATCCAAGAGAACCACACTGGCATCATGTATGCCAGACTATTGATACATAAGCTTTCACAGTGGAAGCAAACAATCATTTTTCAGGTATCTATTTAAAGTATGCAGTTAGAATAATATACCACCCTGGACGCCAGTGAGAATTGTATATGTGAATTGAGAACAGTATACAGTCCCTAGTTTTGAATTGCTGCACTATGTTTATCAAATGGAGTAATACATTCAGAACTATTACACTGTTGAATTCCAGCATGAAAAATGTCTTATTCTGAAGGAAGAGTTTGTTTAAAAGTCACAAATCTCATATGAGAAGCTCTGTTATAAAAGCCAAAAAAGGGAACAAAAACAAGTCTTAGAAGGCAGACCTCTTAACTTCGAATTGCCTGATGTATGATGTGTCAGAAATCCAAAGTTAACCAACTGCAGGAGAATATTTTACAAAATCCCTGTGTTAGGAGTGTTGTGGCAACATATATTTCCTGGACAGTGTTTCTATCACTTTCTTTGCTTACCACAAAAATTAGAGTTCTTTTGAGCAGGGGCAGGAATCTAGTTTTTAGATGCTAATTTCAGCATTTGACTTTAAATAGCCCTTTTGCTGAATCTTTGCCATTACGGGAGTCAACAATATGGACATCTCTTCGCTTCACTGTCCACAGATATTTTATTCAAGAATCATCATCTTTCTAAATTAGTCAATATTAAGAGCATTTGAGTATAGAACCTAGAAATTTTTGCCTTGGGATGGAAACCCTAACACTATACTCCTGGGGCACAGTACCCAAATAGCTGAATCACTGCTACTATTGTAATTCAATGTACTAGTCTAATATTAAGTGTTGTACTTAGAATAACACTAGAAATAGAGATGGAGTATAATTAGATGTGGGTGTCAAGGGGAGCAAATGGGCTCATCTTGTAAGCCAAATATATAACACTTCGAAATGTCTTTGCCTCATGCTCCCTAGTAACAATGGGAGCTGGTCATCTCCCTTCACCACAGCAAGTACCAATTCTTGGGGCCAGATCTGAAGCTACATAAAATGAGCTGCACGCAATTACACAATGCAGAGCAGCATTAGGATCCAGCAATATGTTCTAACCAGAAAGAATCTTACAGCTCTGCATCCCATGCCATTTTTAAACCGAGACAATGGGCCAAAGCTTCCATTCCTAATCCACCTCAAAACACCTCGCTGAAGAGATCTTGAATAATTCCAGTGGAAGCTGTGACCGAGAAAAGACTGCAGGAGTTGGCTGTGAATCAAAATTGCCTTCTTCATTCCCTTTTGAAAAATTGTTAGAAACTGCAGCAAAATAAGGCTTGTAAGCCTCTTCTGCAAAAGAGCATTAATTACATCATTAGTACTTGTAGTGACCATCGGAGAGCACGTTGCAATGGTGTGGTGAATCCAACCTGTTTCAGGAGCATGCAGCACAATGCACCTACCCATACCTTTCCTTGCAACCCTTTTAGACTCTGTGGATTGTTGCATATATCCCATAATTCCTGGAAATGATTTATAATGTCACTGATGTATGTTTGGATTGTTCTAGTGGAATGCTTGAAAAACTCCTATCCTGCCCCTAAGGAGATTTGCATGCTTTGTGAGGGGAAAGGTACTCTGTACCCTTCTATGTACAGTGGTCAGGGTTGCCAGCACGCCATCTATATACTGATAGCTAGGGTTGTAGTTCTGATATAGGTGCTGTCATAAGCCATTTCTTTTTTCCAGAGTATTCATGGGCATGTCTGCCTCACGCTTTGTTACATAAATACTGAGAGAAGTGACTTGACTGCAGGAATAGTTACCCTCAAAGATAGACATCACTCTATTGCTGTCAGATATATAGGCTGCACATTCTTTTATGCCAAGAAGCATTGCTAAAGTAAGATCAACCCCAGCAGACTCTGTACCCCCAAAAATAAATCTTTCCCTAAGTCCCTCTCCCTGATATTTTTCACTTACAGAAACCTTGGGGCTAATGGCTGCGGGAAGAAGGGTTTCCCTTTTTTCCCTGTGTCCCTGTGCTAGGTCTTGTGGCTTTGTATTAGTGACCAGTATGAGCAATGGTTTAACCTCAATCCATCCATGGCTGGAGCTAACTCTTCTGCTTTCTGTCTTTGAGACCAATTCACCCTAGGATGTCTTGAAATAACTCACCTGGGGCACTCAGGAGATCTGTAGGAAGGCTTCAGGATGAAAAAATATGAAGATTTTCAAATCTTGAAACCTGAGGAAGGAAAGGGGTGTGCAGGACTTAAGCACCCATAATACAATTCTTCTAATTACTCTGTTAAAAAAATAAATTTTGAGCTGCATTAAACAACCAATTATCATTGAGTTCAGGGTACTTTGGCTCAGGTGAGTTCTTTCCGTGTGTGTATCTCATGCTGGGCATCGGTACTCTTAATTAAGCTCTGTAAGAGACATGTTCAGGTGCTACAGAAATCTTTCTTTTAGCTCACTAGAATGGAGCTACTCCCATCCAGTTTCAACCATGACATGAACCTAAATGATTTATAGTTCATCTTCCTCTGAAATTGATCAGTGTCTTTCCAAAGACTTTGGTAGAAGTTAAGTTGGGCCATTGGAATCTGTGGCTCCAAGTAGTTTAGACAGTCGAATGGTTACAGTTGAAAAGGTAGAGAAGTATAAAACTTACTGTGACCAAAAGAGCCCTCGGTGTATCTTGTAAAGTATTGTATGTAAGCTGGTGATGCATTGGTCAGGAATAACATTGTGTGATGTAAGTACGGGTTGGGTATAAAGAATTATAGATAGGTGCTATGACGTTATTAAATGTTTCTGGAACCAGTGAATGGACCTAGCCTGCCCTAGACAAAGGAATATGGATTTGCCTGTCTGGTCAGCTTGATCACAGGCAGAGGATAATGGAAGTATCTTTACCTATAAGGTATAGAATCATAGAACCATAGAGCTGGAAGAGACATCAGAAGGTCATCAAGTCCAGCCCCCTGGTCTAGGCGGGACCAATCCCAACTAAATCAACCCAGCCAGGGCTTTGTCAAGCCGAGACTTAAACACCGCTAGGGATGGAGAATCCACTACTTCCCTAGGTAACCCAGTCCAGTGCTTCACTACTCTCCTAGTGAAATAGTTTTTCCTAATATCCAACCTGGACCTCTCCCACCACAACTTGAGACCATTGCTCCTTGTTCTGCCATCTGTCACTACTGAGAACAGCCTTTCTCCATCCTCTTTGGAACCTCCCTTCAGGAAGTTGAAGGCTGCTATCAAATCCCCCCTCACTCTTCGCTTCTGCAGACTAAACAGACCCAACTCCCTCAGCCTCTCCTCATAGGTCATGTGCTCCAGCCCCCTAATCATTTTGGTTGCCTTCCGCTGGACCCTCTCCAATACATCCACATCCTTTTTGTAGTAGGGGGGCCCAGAACTGGACACAATTCTCCAGATGTGGCCTCACCAGAGCTGAATAAAGGGGAATAATCACTTCTCTGGATCTGCTGGCAATGCTCCTCCTAATGCACCCTAATATGCCATTAGCCTTCTTAGCTACAAGGGCACACTGTTGACTCATATCTAGCTTCTCATCCACTGTAACCCCCAAGTCCTTTTCCTCAGAACTACTACTTAGCTGGTCGGTCATCAGCCTGTAACAATGCTTGGGATTCTTCCGTCCCAAGTGCAGGACTCTGCACTTGTCCTTGTTGACAGGTAAACAGCAATCAAATGGAAAACAGCTTAGTGAGCCTAGGAGGGGTTGGAGTCTGCACCCCGCAGTAGTCTTTCTTGCTCTTGAAGCAAAAACAATGGAATTTGGGGGTATACAAAGGGAGCAAAAAGATGTTGTAGATATCCAGGATTTAGGGAACAAAGGAGGTGGCGCCCTCTGAGTCTGCGAAAAGAATGTATCTGTGAATTAGATCAACTTTTGAGTAGTTCTCAGTCAATTCTTTTCATGGCTGTTGATTATAAAATAATTAAACCAATCAGGAATTTTTAAATTTAATTGAAGGTGCCTTTAGTGCTAAAGAGGTCCCTTTTATTAAATCTAAATAAATTGAGAGGTTAGGATCATGCTTAAATCTACATTTAGTTCATAGCCATCATTTTCCACTGCAGTATCCTTATTCGTTGTCCTGCTGACTGTCTCTATTTCTGGAATCACAGCCAGGAGCAGCAGTTCATCACATCTCCTTCCATCTGCAGCTATACGGGAGACTGGAACCTGTCGTTTTTGATGAAGTCCACACCACAGTGATCCATCCATCACTGTATAATAAGCTATAGGTCACACCTCTGCTACTCACATTGCATGGCCAATAGTTCAGTTTCAGGTCTAATACTCAAGAGCTTAGAATCTTTAAAACCCAGCATGATTTTGGAGCCCAGTTATTTGAGACAGTGCCTTTTAGTAGCCTGCCACAGCAACTGAGGTCCACTGGGGTATTTTAGACCAATGTTTCTCAGCCAATGGTACGAGTACCCTTAGGGGTACTCGAGAGAAGTCTGAGGGTAGGTCAACACAACTGACATTTGGAGAAAACTGAATTTTTGTTTTAAATTTTACAGCGCTTTATTATTTTTGTACTTTTTACACCCAAAAATTTCATCACCTGCCCAGCTACAATTAAGTTGTTTAAACAAATGTATTGCAATGGTAGAAAAAAAATGTGTGTGTCGGAAAACTGTAGGTACTGGGGGTACTTATAATTTTTTAAAGGGGTACTTTAAAACAGTGTTTCTCAACCTTTTTTTATAGACACATGAAGATGGCAGCAAGCAATAGGATATTGTCAGCTGAAGATTCCAGAACTCATGTGGCTGTCAGACTCTGAGTTTGAGCTTTGGATCCGACTGCAAGGTTTTCGTGTTCAGTCAGGCTTTGGACTGAAATTTTCCCCTGTATTTGTTGTTTGTGGTGGCCATGGTGATGTCTTTGTGCTGGTTCACTGATTATCTTAGGCTATAATTTTATGAAGAGCAGTTTGAGTTGGTTTGAGGGTTTGTATGATTTTTAATAATTGTTGTCCCAACACCCCACATACTTTTGGTATAAACAATTACATGAGACAATAAAAGAAAATAACCCAGGCCTCTGTGAAGTGCTTTGGCTGCTTAGCTCTCTGTTAAGTGTTTGAAGTTAAATCTGGCAACTCTGCAATTGTCAAAACACACATCTGTGTTTACTGAGTATCCTACGTCTTTAGTGCAATTTATAAAAGGGCTCCCCTTCTTTCACGCAAGCTGCCAGGGATAATTTCGACACACATAGTCCTAGATGAAAGTGATGCTGATGAATAATTCTCCTAATAGTGCCTTTGGGGGGTTGTCTAATTAAACAGAGTAGTTAAGCTCTCAGCTTCATGCAGTTCAGAGGTTATTGTTCATAGCATCACTTTTTCACAGCTCAATCATGACATTTTATTTTTCATAATTAGTTGGTGGCATAATTCTGAGTTTTAAGAATTGCCAAACAGCAGATTAAAGAAATACAGCAAACTCTGGTGAAAACTTAAGCACAGAAAACTTTTCATGAGGTAAACATGGACAAGGCAGCCCATTGGCTCATGATATATTCAAAACACAACACACATTCAAATAATAACTTGGTGCAGTCCACTGGAGGAGAGCCATGAGAAAATGGAATCTTCCAGCAGAAAGAGAGGAGGCTACATGATGGAACATGCAGCTGTTAGAATCACGCATCACTGATTCGTAGTGAGGTCCAGGGAAAGTAGCCAAGTCCTGCAAACAACCAGAAGTACAGCTATCTCACAAGTGAATGTCTTGGTGTATTGCTCCATTTATAATTGTATTATTTGAATAACATGGTTAAGAATTTTGCAGTTGGCGCCTAGCCACTGCTGTAAAGAGTTTAATAATAATTATCATTAATTGCATGATTTGGAACTTTACTTTAGTCAGTCGGATTGCTCTGTTGGTCCTAGTCATTTTATACTTAATTCTTTTGAGCTAAGAAGAATTATTTTTCACTCCCAAGAGAAATTTTAAGCATGTTTTCAAGCAAGTCAATTAACCCCCTAACTTATTTAGGTTTGTTATAATGTGAATGAATTGCTTAATTGACAAATAAAACATGTTATTTTTTTTTCATCTTCTTTAAGAATAGGAAGTAGGCCAAAGTAGAGTCTATTTATCCATTCACCCCACTCACATTCAGATGGAATTGAGAAAAATGGTAATCTGACTCTGTGAATCATTTGAGGCTTTAGCTTTGCAATTAGAGCCCCAACCAGTAATACGGCAAATAGTTATAAACTGTAGTCTGTTTTCTTCATACTAAGAATTTTTTGTCCATCTGCTACAGGTATCTGCCATTTAATATTCAGTTGATGCAACCCTCTAGGGAGGAGAAACATAATATGCTCTCTTCTGAAGACTTAACTCATAATTTCTTATTGAGTTATTTTCCCTTTAATCTGTTATAAAAATATGTAGATATTATATGTGTAGTTGATATCTTTGTGAATAGAAAATTACAAATGAAGTAGTCATAAATCTAAAACTTAATTAAATAGGAATCTATAGGGGTAAAACCTGGAAACATACCTTGAACACATTGAACTTTGGTAGGAATTCATTTAGATGGGAACAGCTTTAGTGTTTCATTTTGAACACATTTAATAAGCAGAAATGGAGAATGTTTTGTGTATAGAACATGGCCTATTTACTTTTGCTGTGAAACTTTTGTATTTCCTGTCTCCGTTTCTTTAATTAACAAACATTTTTGCATTTAATTTCCATTTTTTAAAGTAAAGGCTGAAAGCTTCCTTTAAGACATTAAAGACTAAAAGCAGCTTAAGCATTTATGTTGAAATGAGTCATTAAACAGACTGGTGACTAACCTATAAAGCTCATTTTAAAATGTGTACGCTACTGAAAAACTGCATATATGAAGTGCATTTATTTAGATCAGTGGCTCTCAAACTGTGGGTAGAGACCCCAAAAGTGGGTCACAACCAGTGCTCCCTGTAAGCTGTGCACTTTAGAGGAGGCAGCCTGCCTCACAGGTTTCTTCTTAGCTCCATTTTCAACCATTTTTTCAAGGTGTGAGTTGGAGGGGAGGGGTTGTTTTGTTTTGTTTTTGTGGCTGAACCTTAACATGAGGCCTGTTTACATGCAGAGTCTTAAACTAGTTTTTGAGTTACAGTAGTGTGGGACATTTACTTCTGACACCCCCAAACACACATGCTGCTTTTTTCACATGCTGATAATTCAGGAACCACTGAAGGGATCCTGATACCTGAGTACCTGTCAGTATAATACATGTCATCAGGTGTTTGCCTGCTTGTGTATGTTCTGTCTGTAGCACAGCCTCTGCACAGGGAGCCTGTATGGCAGGCTCCAAATTAACTTCCCAATAAGACCTCAAGACTTGGTTTGGTAGCAAAGGCACATGACCAGGTTTATGGCTGCCGAAGCATGGTGCTAATGCCATGGCTCAATGGTTACAGGTACACTAACACGTGTATGCCCATGACAAGGGACACAGATCTCTGTGGTCGGACTTTCCACTACCCCCTAGGCTGGACAAAAGCTTAAAGCAAGGCATCCCAAAATGTATCGACCCAGGCAAACAATCCGTGATGAACAACTTACGTATGCGTTTCATGACATGTTTATTACCTCTCCTTATACTTTCTTCTGGATGTTTCAGATAAACCTTCCTATTCATCACGTTGGTCAAATCATTTTATCATTGGGGTGTTCTTGGCTGGCCTGCTGGAATATGTTTCCATATTCAGTATGTTTTAGCAATGGTTGCACTACCAGTACTGACTTTGTGTATTGAACATTGACTTGCAGGCAAGCATTTGCTTTTGACAGGGTGTGACTGTTGCTGACTTTGATTCAGGCCTCAGGCCTTGCACCAAGCCCATGCTTCAGGATCTATCTTTCTACTACAACACGGTGCACTATTAGCTTGATAAATGACTGTGCAATAAGGTACCTTTCTCAACATGGGCAGCGGGCAAACCCCCTGGCACTGCCCATTTCACCCAAGGCTCTGTTCATACCCCACCTCTTCTGCTCTCCCCCCACCATGGCTGGAGGAACTCCAGTTGAACCACCCTAAACACTGCCCCAGCTTTCCTGAGCCCCAGTCCGCTGACTGGTTCATCCTAGCTGCATTAGCCAGCCAGTCTAAACCATAGCCACCCACGCCTTCAGCTGGCCCGAGTGCTAGCCCTGTCAGCCAGCCCATGCCCAGATTTCTAATAAGGAAATGTCATGGACACTCTTCTCTCTGATGACCAGGATCACCTTTTTTCCCCCCTTCACTGTTGTGAGGAAGGTTCCTCATGTTTCCAGTGTTTAGAATGTATTTTTATGTGGCCCCTACTCGGATTTCCTTGCTATTGTGATTTTTTTTAATGGTCCCTTTTGCTGCCTGCGGTGCTTTCCTTGTTTTGCATCTTTGAGTGAGTGAAGGGCTCCAGGAAACCCAGGAAGTTTGCCAATGTATACAAGGTAGGTGGGTGTCTCCAAAATGGAGGCCTTCCAATATAAACAGAAAGGTTGGCAAGAGTGGACTGGCAGTTCCGAGAAATAAAGCCATTTGTTTACCAAGACTACATGCACAATTAAGCTAAACACTATTCAAACTTCCTCACACTGACTTGTCAATACTTTCAAGCTTTAATAAAAAGGATGGATTTGGCTACTTTAAGAAGCAGCAAGGAACTATGTTTTTGTGTGTCACAGTTGAGGGCATTTGCACCTGTTTTCCTCCTCGGTGGTGCCTTGAAGATGTCCACTCTAGATTTCTATCTCTTTAGCCACCCTCTCTCTTGGGCAGAGACCCACATCTGTCTACCTTCTGACCAGGCTTTTCATCCATGTTGCACAGTTTCCTGCCTACACTATCATATCCCCAGCAACCCAGACTGCCTAAAAGACCAGCATCTGTGCTTTGCTTACTCTCTCTGCAAAGGTTACAAACAGCACAATTCCCTTGCAGTTACAAGTTACCACACAGCTCTTTCTAATCAAGCGTTTTTTTCTTAAAGTGAAAACATTATAGAGAAAGCATATTAAAAATAATAAAAGAATGAATCTACACACCTGCTAAAAAGCTTACCAGCTTCAGGCTCTGTTTGGGTTTTCAACTGGGTTTTCTCTATAGTTACAAATTGGTAACTGCCTCAGATTCAGAAGCTGAACTATAGTGAATAGTATAGTCTTTCCTTTATACAGCTTGGCTGCGTCTAGACTGGCATGATTTTGCAGAAATACTTTTAACGGAAAAGTTTTTCTGTTAAAAGTATTTCCGCAAAAGAGCATCTAAAAAAGCCCTTTTTGCGCAAAAGCATCCGTGCCCAGTATAGACGTGCTTTTGCGCAAGAAAGCTCCGATGGCCATTTTAGCCTGAGAATTTAAGAAATTAAGCCCTCTTAAGATAAGATAAGATAAGCCCTCCTTGCGCAAGAAATTAAGGTGCCTGTCTACACGGGCCCTCTTGCGCAAGGAGGGCTTATCCCTGAGCGGGAGCGTCAAAGTATTTGCGCAAGAAGCACTGAATTCTTACATTAGAACATCAGTATTCTTGCGCAAATTCAAGCGGCCAGTGTAGACAGGCGGCAAGTTTTTGCGCAAAAGCGGCCGCTTTTGTGCAAAATCTTGCCACTCTAGATGCACCCCATGGGTCTTTGAGCTTGGCCTCAGGTAAAAGGTGTTCAGTTCACTCTTGAGGGCATCGATTCAAAAGCCCAGGCTTTTGCGTAACAAGCGACAGGGAATTTGTAATTATTGTGGCAAGGGCCCCTCTTACCCAGGCAACCGATGGGGCTAGTCTCCGGCTCCCAGCCCCAGGGGTTGGGGTTTGCAGCAGGTCTGTGGGATAGGGAGCCCAGCCACTACGTCTGGGACTCCCTCCCCAGCTGTTTCTGCTCTAATGCTGGTATGACTCGCTCTCAAACTTCTTGCTCTCTGTTTCTCCTTCACCTCTCCTCTCATTCTTCCCCCTTCCCCCAGCTTCCAACTGCAGAGGCTTTTAAAGGCCACCAGCCAGCAGTGGAGTCAGCTGGCCCCAATCTGCCTGAGCCAGATCCCTCCCAGCTGCTTCTAATTGTCCTGCAGCCCTCTGCTTTTATAAACAGGTCTTTTAGCCTTTTGGGGCTGCCTTTTCCCCTCTCTGCAGCAGCCCTTTGGCCTGACCCTGCCACATAATCTTTCCTCTAGATATTCCCCAGTAAACCAAAAGTCCAGTCTTGTCTGGCATGTAGTCAGTGTAGTCCTTTCAACATCCAGGTCTCATATCTGTGACATCTTTCCCTTTGAGAGATTACATACAGTCCTGCCCCCCAATAATATATAAATCATTAATACAATGGACTGCAGAGATACTTGCACTTAATTCTGTGTGGTTTCACTCTTGAGATGTTGCAAAGGCCAAAAATATAACTAGTTTCAAACAGGCCACCAACAAGGAGGGACAAAGGGAGTAGCTGCCCTGAGCCCAGTGATTCAAAAGGTCCTGGGGATCCTGGCCACTGCTGCTGCAGTAGCAATGACAGAAAAAGCCCCAGGCCCTTTAAATCACCACTGGAGACCCAGCAGCATGCTCCAGACGGTGCCACGGGCTGCGCGAGGGGGGAGAGGCATGGTGCGGTGCAGTCTGGGCAGCGATGAAGGCTGGCTGCCTGAGGCCCCACCCCATCTGGGAGTGTGGAGTTGGCCTCCCCCAGTTTGCCCAGGGGGTTGGCAATTCTGCCAGTCCTTTGGGTTCAAAACAGAATTAGATAAGTTCATGGAGGATAAGTACCCAAGATGGTCATGGATGCAACCCCCATGCTCTGGATTCCCCTAAGCCTCTGACTGCTAAAAGCTGGAACTGGATGATAGGGGTGGATCATTCAGTAAATTACTCTATTCTTTTTCATTCCCTCTGAAGCATCTGACACTGGCCGCTGTTGGAAGACAGGCTACTGGACTAGATGGACCATTAGTCTGATCCAGAATGACTGTTCTTATGTCCTTATTCCCTAGTGTCGTCTGACAGTATTTGCCCATGTTAACCATATATTTCTATCTTATCCACTATCCTTTCCCCTTATACTTGGGATAGAGTTTAAGGGCAGAAGGAACCACTAGATCACCTCGCCTTACATCCTGTATGTCACAGGCCACTAGCACCACCTGGCATCTGCAACCAAACCCAACAACAGAAATGAGACTAAAGTAACTGAGACTCTCAGAAAATTATGTTATAATGTACCATGGGCAGAGAATAGAAAGGACCATGGATGTAACAGCACCTGAGACTAGGGATGTTACATTTCGATTAATCAACTAATCGAGTACTCGATAGAATTTCTATCATTACTCAATTAGTCGACTGGGGAGGTGCTCACTATTCTGCTGCACTTCTCCCTTTGACCTGTACAAGAGCTGTCTGTGGCTCTTGTATATTTCAAAGGGAGAGAGACGCATGAAATGCACAAGAGCCACAGGCAGCTCCTGTACATTTCAAAGGGAGAGAGGCAGCAGGAACCCACACCAGCCGACCGAAGCAGTCCCTGCTGGCACAGGTTCCCCTCTGTGCCTCTTCCTTTGAAATGTACAAAAGCCGCAGGCAGTTCTTGTACATTTCAAAGGAAGAGGAGCTGCTGATTTAGTTTACATTCAATAAAGTTGGACTGGCGTGAGTGGGACTGTTTCAATCCCATCTCGCACTGTTTCCCCGCTGCCCTCTGCCTCTCCTGCCCCCTGCAGAGACAGTTCTGGGGGGTAACTAGCTTTAAAGCTGGCTCCCCCCAGCAGTGGCTCGTGCTCCCCCCTTGCTGTCTTTCTCTGATAGAGGCAGCAAGCAGGGAAAGTGACTGGCTAGTCGAGTTCCTACTTGACTACCCGATAAGCATTTGCTTATCAGGTAGTTGACTAGTCAACTAGTCTCTTACATCTCTGAGACCCCTGCGGTGACAGGGAAATGATAAAGTGAGAGAGACCCAGATAATCCTGGAAAGTGTCCAGTACCAACATACTGCAGAGGAAAGCGAACCCCACCATCCCCAGACCACTGCTGATCTGACCAGGAGGGAAGTTCCTTCCCAACACAACAGATAGAGATCAGTTAGACTTTCAACATGTGAGCAAAAAACAGCCAGCCAGGCACTGGAGAGAGAGAGTGAGTATGCTCAGGGTCACCTCACAGCCCTAGCTCACCCTTCCCGGTGTCCTGACTATAGCCGTGGCCATCCCTGATGCTTCAGAGGAGGGAGATGAAAGACAAGAATCTCCCACAATACACTGGGGAGAGGATAAAATCCCTTTCCAAACTTTGCTTGTAGCTGGATGAAAACCTGAAGCATGAACTTTTATGAATATAAGCTGGAATTGTGGCCCACGGTTGTGGAACCCTGCCCACCATCATCACAAAGCAATGCCTTTATACAATTGCACTCATACATTTGTTCAGGTTTTATTAAAGCTAATTCAGTTAGTTGCCTGTACAATTGATGGGATGCTATTCCAGAATCTCACCCTCTGGTTTGGAAATTAAAAGATTTCTGCCTGGATTTGTTCATAGACAGTTTACATCCATTTGTTTTTGTGCCAGCATTGTCCTTTCTTTTAAATATCTCTGTTGCAAGCGGGAGGGAAAGGGAATAAGGAACCCTGGGAGATACGAGTTTGAAACTAACCTTGCACTAACAAGGACTGGGCCCATGAGGTAACGAGCGCAAATGGTTTTAATTGCTTTAACCTAATTTGGAAGGAGGGGAGACTCAGAAATACAGGCTGAGCGCCAGGCACCAGAAGGAGTTCATGCTGAGGTTCATGCTGTTGATCTCTTCCTGTGTTGACCCTGGAACCTGTTCGCTAGCCAGGTGATCCAAGCAGAGGGCACCCTCAGGAGGTCTTGCTTGGTGATCCCCCTTCCGGGTTCTCTCTCTCTTTTATGGATCGATGATGTATAGGCCACGTGCAGCTTCTGGGTCCATAATCCGTCTTTGCTGGGCCGTGTGCACTCTGTGCAGGGGGCCGTGTGCATTGCAGGGGGCCGTGTGCACTCAAGTTCAGGTGAGTAAAAGTTCATCACCCATTGCATGTTCATTTCCCACACACACCATGCATTCATTGAGGAAGGGGGAACCATAAGGGGAATTTACAGAACTTAAGCTGATAACAATTCAGCTTTATATTAATTATAACTTGCAAACAGAGAACAACGTCCTTCACCCTCAACAAGCTCCTACAATTTTTTGTCTTTTTTCTCAGAATGCACATTTCAGGTAGTTGTTTTTAAAACATATATATGTAGTTGATTGGAAGAAATTCCAGGTAAGCCCTTGTGCTCTTCAGTTTTGCTGATTTCAACTCTTTTTTTTATTTTCCATAGCTTCCCCCTTTTGAAATCAAAGCCTATAGTTGGCAACCTGATTTTGAGTATCCTTCCATTGAATGTAAACTAAATCAGCTCAATCCAAGAGTATTTTGTATGACAAACTCTTCTATGATGTCCTCACTGCTTACTAAAATCAAGTCTAAAATTGTATCTCCCCTTATTGGTGCAGTGATAATTTGATAGTTATCTCTCATATGTAAGAATAACTGGGATCTACCAGTACTAGTAGCATTTATTCTCCAATCTATATCTGGGAAGTTAAAGCCTCCCACCATGAGAGAATTCTCAAAAGTATTTCTCTCGCTAATAATATTAGAGTTCTTTATACATATACTTAGAAAAGAACAGCTGTGAGTCTGATAACAGTTAGTAAATATTAACACTCCAGCTTACTAGTGTACTCTTATGTGTACCAAGTAGTAGGCCTTCTACCTTTTCCCTTGCTTATCATTCCCCAGGCCTTCCCTGGTTCATACCCTAAAAGATGATTCCTATTATCTGATTTTTCAGGCCAAATTTTCCTTTCTAAATTTTATCCCATCACTTCTAGCTCTATCTCATTTATTACACTTAAATCCTTCTCCAAACATTTGTTGTTTTCCACTGTCAGTTTCCTTCTTAGTCATCATCACTCAGTATCTCTTTTTTCTCCTAAGCAATTCCACCTATCTGGTGAAGCTTTTTGGATGGCCTTAGTTTAATATCTTGGCAAAAAGGAGTATCTGAGTATTGCAGTGATTGGTGCTCTAGCACTCACTGTGTAATAGCCTTACTTGGTAATGAGGTTTCCAGAATTTTATGCATCACTGTGGGCCTTATTCACCATTTGTGCGTAATTAATAATCATTTCCTAAGAAAACCCCTCAGTTGAAACCAAGATTTTAACCTAATTTTAACCTAGTCTTGAGTTTTCTCATGATTTAAAATGATCAGTAAATCCATTTTGGACACCCATGGAGATGGGTGAAAGCTCAAGAAATTCTGCCTATATTCACCAACCATGGTGAACTCAGTAATGTAGTCAATAGTAAATGAAATTAAACTGAGTTTACCACTTCTCATTTGGGGAATATAGAGGTTAGTTTAAGTTAGTTTACTCACTTCTTTTATTCACCACAACACCACTGAGTGAATGTTGGTCACTGGGGTTATGAAAGTGTCATACTGTTCTCTACACACCAGGCAGTACATACTTTTCATGAGTGAATGTACACTGAAAGGAAGCAGAGTCATTTGATATCTGCAAGAGGAATATTTTACAAACATGTACCAACATCAGGAATGTTGTACCTATTTTCCAACATAGAAAATTATGATTTAATGAGTTGCCCCATTAAAATATTATTTTCTCCTCCATAATGTTTTTCAAGTTTTATGCAACTGTTGCTTCTCTTTTGGACTTCCCCTTTGGTGTCATGTGGAGGGAAAAGCTGAGCTGAATTGTTCAACAGCAGGGTCAAAAAGGGAGTTGATGTTTAAGTGTGGTGCTAAAGAACAAATAATAATTTGAGCTATTGGACTTTGAGAAACAAGAGTGTCCTGTAAGACCAAGCACAGGGTTCAGAGTCAGGAGGTCTTCACTGCCTAGTATGGGACACAGCTAAGAATGCTAGTCTCAGGTCAGACTGCCAGAACACAGTGTACATACCCCAAACTGATGATAGATTCTCTCATAAGATTTCACCAAGCCAGTAACAAATGTGTACTTCCAAAATACTATAGTAGCAATTATGAAGACACAGATAGCCCCCTTCTGGCCCTCTAGCCCCTCTTGTACCAGCCAGACAAACCAGAATTCTGTCATAAATGCTTGTTAAAACCCAAAGTCACATATATTAGGTTCTTCTAGTTCCAAAGAATCAAACACATGGGCCAGGCCAAAATATGCTGGTAGCCAATCCTTTAATAACTAAAAATACAACAAGGAAGAGTTATTAAAAGGTTAAAATGAATCATGATTTCAGAGTTTGTAGATTAGAATAATAGCAGTAATATTAAATCAGCCAGTCTGGAATAAGTCTCTCTGGTTCATGCCAGATATTGGGCTCATCAGTTCATTGTTCAAAACTTTTCTTTGTTAAAATCATAATCCAGAGAGGTGGAACAGGTTGGATGCAAGGGGATGACGTCACACTCTCCAGTCAGTGTATATCTCCCCCCTCCCTGGTCCATGTGTCCATGGAGTCAGAGGTCATATGTTCTATGTGCCTCACTAAGTCATGAGGCATCTATGGTCTACATGCTCTCTGGGAAGAGTTAATTCTCCTCAATTCTCCCATCAACCATGGTTGGCTGGTCTGGATGTAAATCTGTCTTGTGACTGCACTTTTTCCATCCCCACTGAAATCTAGTGGGATTTTGCTCAAAGTTGTCACAAATAGATTATTCAGCTGTGGGTAGAGACTAAACATGGAAAATTTAATCTCCCAGATGAATTTTGAGAAATGTCAGAGAGATGGAAAACAGACAATGTTTTACAAACTCTACTGTAATGAGGATTACCCAAGTGAGCCATAACATGACTGTTAAGATTTTGTAAATGGAGAGAAGAATAATTTTTCAAAGAATGGAAAATGTACTGACTCATTAATCTCTCGGTTTAGCAATGGAACAAGGGATCCAACCGTGGCTCCCAACTGGCAGCCAGGAGAACCAGCAGATCCTAGTATGAGGAGGGGTGTATGCTGTACTGCATAAGGTACTACGATAACTCCTCTACCCGTGCAATAGGAGTCTCAGGAGGATTTGAGAGGAAGGATAGTCTAGAGGGTAGGGCCCTATTCTGAGAGTTCAGTCCCTTGTACCACCTCAGAGGTCCTGTCTGACGTTGGACAAATCACTGGTGTGACTTAGCTTGCAACTGCAGCAAGACTTTCCTATTTCCCAGGGGCTTTGTAAAGATAAATACACTACAGATTCAGAAGCTAGAATATTAAAGTAGTAGGGGGCCATACAAGTACCACAGATAGCAGGAATCTCTGAGACACAAAGTCCTCCCACTGAATGGTCTTTCTATACCAGGGGAAGGGAACCCATGGCCCAGGAGCTGGGTTTGGCACCTGGCTTTCTTGGATCCAGCCCTCCAGGATCTCCCCCCAGCATCAGGGAGCTGGTGTTGGTGCTCCAGCCCTGTGGCTCGCCCCATGGGACTACCACAGGGCATCAGCATTGGCTCTCTGCTGTGGCTTGGGGGAAGCCCTGAGCTTAGTGGACTGGAGTTAGGCAAACCGGGGTTGGATCTCACCCTTATTCTGTCTGGCAGAGGAAGGAAATGGCTCCATGCACTGCCATACCCGCTTTCTCTCCCCCTTGTTGGAGAAATGGCAGCGCTGCCTGGAGGTTTTCCCCCAGCTGCTCTGATTGGCTGTAATCACAGCCACTAGGAGCAGAAGGGGGAGGTGCAAGGGAGCGGTGAGAGATACGGAGCCATGTGCATCCCTGAGGAGCTATGCCAGGTAAGCTCCCTGCCCCCATCGCCCAGATTGTGCATCTCCCACTCCACTCCCCTCCCACCCAGACTCCCCACCCCAGCCCAATCCTGCACCCTGCCTCCCACCCAGACCATGCACCCCGCTTCACTCCTGCACCCCCTCCTGCCCAGACTCCCCACTCACACTTTGCTCCTGCCTCTCCCCCAGATCCCCACTCCCAGCCTGCTTTAGCACCCTCCCATACTCACCAAACTTCAACCCACTCAAGCACCCTCCCTCCTGCCCAGATCCCACACCCCAAGCCCACTTCGAGGCAGCCCTCTCCCACACACTGAACCTCTCATTTTGGCCCCAGCCCAGAGCCTAAGGGGAAGCCACAAAATCTACTAGCCCAGCCCCGCCTAGGATCTGGTGTGTGGGGGGAATGTGGGGAGTGTCTTTCTGTTTCTCACTCAAGGGCCAGGTCAATGGGGTGGTTTTTCTGTGGGTCAGCAGCCCCTGCCCCAATAAAGGTTTCCCACCCTTGTTCTATGCATTGCCCCCACTCAGGGTTGTGCCTCAAAGTATGGTCTAGCCCTGAATATTTCACCATACATGTAATTCTAAGTGGGTTCTTTGCATTTAATATTTAACAGATCTTGTGATTAAAAACCACCCTTTCTCATCTTAGGGACACTAATAATACTGAATGACGAAAAGCTGTTTCCAAGCAGTTACTTTTTCAGCTATTAATTTCCTCTCTCCTGACAAATATTTTTAGAGAGCGATTGCAAGCAGATTCCAAGAAATGAAGCAATGCACAAGAAATGACTATTTAAATGACCAGCAGTTTTGGACTGTTGATGCTTTTTTGCATGGGGGGGGGGATTCTTGGGCAGATGAAGTAATGGACTAAAAGCATTTCATTGTGGCTCCACTTTTAAAGGAGTTGTAGTGCTAGAACTTGCTACCATGTCACATTTTTCCTTTAATCCATTCATAATAAACTGTCCTCCAAAATATGCCATTCTTTTGTTTGAAAAGAAAATAAACATCTAGGAAAAAATTTAGGGTCATGTTCACGATGGGAGTAAATCTGTGTAGCCTCACTCATATTAATATGACAATGCTGATTTACTCCAGTTGAGGATTTAGCCCTACAGTCTTTCTTCCGACTACAAAAATGTAGTAAGGTAGCCAGAATTATTTATTGACTGGGATGCTGGTAGAATAAGTGCAAATGCAGCATAAATCATGATTTCTTCACCAAAATACAGTCCTGTGGTTGGTGAGGAAGTGAGTTTTCCAGTTGGACGGTATAGTCCGTGCTCTTAAATGTTTTCCTTTTTTTTTTTTTTCTTTAAAAGGGCAATGAATGCTTCAGGTAAGATTAGTGTGACTAAATTAATATAACTTGTTTGGAATATTGCCTATGACTGCCTTTTGTTTGTCCTGTGGATACCAGAACAACAAACTTCAGGCAAAATTCTGCTGCCCTAACTGTGTGGCTGCTCTTCACTTCAACATTTTGTTCTTTCTGCTTGCTTGAGTCTCCTGTTGTCATGAACAGGAGGTGGTAGCAGAGATGAAAGTAAGCCTGTAGGGTATGGGAAGCCATACCAGAAAGAAAGAGGCCGGCAAGCTCTGGTATACCATACTGGCTATTTATAGCCAGTACAGCATATTGGAAAGACACAGTACTGCTCCCATCCACTCTCCGGAGCTTCTTTTCCTCTGGCTCCCTCTGTACAACAGCAGCCCTGCAGGAGAATGGCAAGGGGAAAGAGGAGTGGAAGTGTTATGCCAGCTGGAGGAGCTGCCAGTGTTCTGCTCCTTTCTCCATGTGCTGGAGCAATTGATACTGTCCTCTGGCAGGGCTTGTGGAAGGGCAAGGGGTAGAGCTGGGGTTCTGCTCCTTTCTGCTTACAGAGGCAGAGTCCAGAGAAAGCAGCAGAACTGCCAGCAGCTCCTCCAGGTGCCATACCACCCCAGTCCCTGCCCAGGTAACAAGGTATGGGGAGAGGAAGAGAGTGACTGTGATATAAAGCACTTTAAGGCCACGTCTTCAGTTGCTGTGCCGGACATCGATCTTCTGGCGTTCAATTTAGAGGTTCTAATTAAGACCCACTAAATTGAATGCTGAGGACAGTCTCTATCAGCACTGGTACTCTTGGCAGTTGTGAGGAGTAAGGGAAGCCGACGGGAGTGTTTGCTCCGATCAGCCTCCCTCTGTGAAGATGGTGCCAAGCTCGGCTTAAAGTAAGCTGGCTCCAGCTATGTATTTTACATATTTTACATAGCTGGAATTGGGTACCTTAACCTCACCTTCCAGCTTTAGTGTAGACCTGGTCTAAGAAACATGGTGTTACTGGATGTCTAAGATTTTAGAACATTCTGTGGGGCAGAGTTTAAAAGATGTGCTTAACAGTAGCAGTTGCAGCTGGAATTAGAGATTGAATCCAACAATGAAGTGAGGCTGGAAATAGCTTGCAAATAAGATTCTGCTGCATTAAGTCACCTCATTTTTGCTGTTTGGTTTTCTTGTTGCTCTCAATCAGTTAACAAGTGTGATGTGTTAATTTGAATCTGGAGGAGTAGTAATAATATGCACCAGAAAGAGCTCAGATCTAAGCAGTGTGGGTCGGAGCAGACCCCTGGAGAAAAGTAATGATGAAACAGTATGAAGAGGAGGGAAACCATTCAAACGGGAAAGAAGAATAGCACTGTTTTCTGATGAGCTACTTACCTTTTCTCTGCAACAGATCTATGTGGCCAAAACAAGGAGGATATGGGATTGCAATAAGCTGCATATTTCACATAGTGAAAGGTGTAAAAAGTGAATTCCTACACTGATAATCTTGGAACCCTCTCAGGGCAATAAGAGAGTCTGGCAATGGGCCAGCCAAACAATGGTACCCTGATCCATGTTGAGACTAGAGGGTCTCAAAGGAGATGGTATCTGCATTAGGCTGGGTTCCATAGAATTGGAACATTGTGCTTGTTTTTGAGAGGTTGCCCTCATCAGACCCTTCCCCTCCCCCAAAGGTCCAGCATAATGTTCCATCTCCATAGCTCTTCCAACATATTTGCATTCACTTTTTCCCTTGTGTACATTTCTGAGCGAGGGGTGAGCATGGATTAATTGAGTGGAGCGAAGACCAACAGAGACCATCTTCTGTTGTATTTGCACCTTTATTCTCTTCTTTCAGTGAATTGATCTGTACAGTATGTTTCCTTCATTAATAAAACAGGACAGAGACTTGAAGGCCTGATTCTAAGGATTTGCTTAACGTCAAACCCACTGATCCTGAAGGCTGGTTAAACAATATTCCCAAGAAGACTTCATAATGAAGCTGAGAATAAATTTGCAATTTATACTGAAAGATTGGCTTTTATAGCTTTTGTGAAGGAAGTCCATGAATCCTTTGCTCTGATCAGTTATTTAGGACAGCTAGGCACAGAAAACTTCATAAAGTTGAGAAAAGCCAAGGTTGCTGCTAAGTGGATATTCTATAAAGCTATTGAATCTGCAGTATTTGGTATAGCATATACAAATACATAGTTGGAGTGGGAAAAATATGGACTGTGTGAACTGAACCCAATTACATCTTTGGGGGTTCATGCCCTGTTGATTCTGAGACAAATTCTGTGCAACACCATTGAACTCTATGGGCTTGTTTCTTCTGTTCTGATTTAGACTAGTGTAAGTAAGGGTATGTCTACACTGCAAAGTTAATTTGAAATAACAGCCGTTATTTCGAATTAACTTTAATAGCGTCTATACATGCAAACCACTTAATTCGAGTGCTTAATTCGAATTTGGTAAACCTCATTCTATGAGGACTAATGCCAGATTCAAAATAGCTATTTCGAATTAAGTGCTGTGTAGACACTTTAATTTGAAATAGGGGGCCTCCAGCCCTTCCCAGGGAGCCCTGGTGGCTACTCTGGGCACAACCAGGAAAACTTACTCTCCTCTCCCCCAGCCCCGGAGCCATTAAAGGGGTAGACCCTGGCCACAGTGCCTGTGCCACCTCCAAGCCTGCCAGCCCAGAGCCAGCAGTGGCCACCGGGGCCCCTGACCCGAAACATGAGCCAGCAAGCCACTGGCAGCCAGCCCTCCACTGCTCCCCAGGAGCAGTCTGCCAGCTCCCAGGAGCCTGACAGGGGCTGGAGAAGGCGGGCGCCTTCCTGGTCCAGGGTGGAGATCATGGACCTTCTTCAGGTTTGGGGGGGGATGACCCCAACGTCCATGATCTCCGCACTAGACGGAGGAATGCGGCCGTCTATGGCAGGATAGCTGCCAGCCTGCCTACCAAAGGCCACATGCGAACCCAGGAGCAGGTTTGCATGAAAATCAAGTTGGTCTGGCGAGACTCCCAACCCTGGGCCCTGAGCTTCCCCTCCCCCTTCTTCCCCTTGCTTCCCCCTTCCAGCTCCCTCCTCCCAGGTTTCCCCCTCCCCTCTTCCACCCTCTCTCTCTTCCCCCTCCCACCTCCTTTTCCCAGTCTCCCCAGAGGTTCATCTCCCCTCCCCAGTTTTGTTCAATAAACCCAATTTCTATTTTTGAACATACGTGTCTTTTGTTTGACATCAGGAAGGGGGGCTAGGGAGGGGTAAGTGGAAGGACGTGAGGGAGGAATGGGGCACGAGCCCCCAGTGGGGAGGACCGGGGTGGCTCTGAGGGCTCCTTGGGGTGGACGCTCTCCTGCAGGGCTTCCTGGATCCTGACAGCCCCCCGATGGACCCCCCGGATGGCAGCCTGCAGCAAGTGCAGCAGGGCTGATGGCAACGACCCCATGAGGTGCACCGGCATGCCCAGGGGCAGCTCTGGCTCCATGTGGCCGAGTGCTGTGGTGTCCCAAGTGCGGGCACTCAGGGCACTCCAAGATAGGACTGCTTTGCTGTCCCTCATTGAGGTAGACAAGCAAGCGGGGAACCCTGAGAACTATCTGTCCGGGGTGGGAGGTAGGGTCCCTTTAAGCACGGAGCTCAGTTAGCCTCAGGGAGCAGCCCCACACACTAAGTCCTAACCTGATTCCCTGCCGGCACTGGTTCCGGCCGGCCTTAACTTCGGTTCAGGGTCCACTCAGTGTGGACGCACTATTTCGAAATAGCAAAACACTATTTCGAAATAGGTTTTGTGTGTAGATGCGTTAATTCGAATTAGCTTAATTCGAATTAACTATTTCAAATTAAGTTAACTCGAATTAACGCTGTAGTGTAGACATACCCTAAAAGAAGTGATTTCACTGAAGCCAATTGAGTTGTCCTGATGTAACAGTGCAAGAAAAATCAGGCCCACCAGGTATATGTTAGGACAGAACTTGGCACCCTGAGTCTATTCAACTCTACTTCCTCCATATTGAAGCTAATAATATTTCTGCTTCAATAGTTCTTGGTTTAAAGTTAAGTAAAACGCACTAAAATTTCAGACAAGGCTTGATTCATACTTTACAATAGAAATGTACCTCTATCCTTTGAGAGCAGATTTTCTATGGCACTTTTGACAGTATATGTAGGAGCGAAAATAGAATGTGAAGGTGTGCAGTACCAGTAGCTCGTGTCAATTAAATATTCAGTACCTTTTATTTCACTTGTGTCAGTGATTTCCTCAGCCAGGCTTCAGTGGTTTCAAAAGTGCAAACCTGCTCTTTCTTCCCCATTTGCAGAACCACTGGGACCTGAACTCAGCTTGCTCTGTGAGTTAGCAGCTGTTTAAATTGGAGAAGGCATGTAGCTGATTGAATCACCTGTCATATTGATTTATGGAGCCTAAAGGTCACTTTGTTTCTGACTTGTAAGTGATTTTCTTCAGCTAAAAATGTGAAAAAAGAAATTGCAGGGTTCCTTTTAATATTATCTTTACTCATTATTTTAACCCTTTTTTCTTAAATTAAAAAAAAAAGTCCAGTGGAGATGACCATTGTACCATAATAACAGTATCAAAGGGTTGCTTGCTGTTGACAAAAAGCTTTACAAAGCTTTTAGATGGCAGGATGGTAATAAGGGCCCCCGA
Source organism: Rafetus swinhoei (assembly GCA_019425775.1). Taxonomy (NCBI): domain Eukaryota; kingdom Metazoa; phylum Chordata; order Testudines; family Trionychidae; genus Rafetus; species Rafetus swinhoei. The sequence goes on from CM033424.1 coordinate 165,015,912, forward strand.
CTTAGTGATTTACCCAGTACCACATCCCCTGACTGAGTTTTAAAAAGTGTTCTTTGAACTATGCCTTCCAGTGGGCCAGATTCTTCTATCCATACTTCTAATTAGGTTCTTTTAACATCTTTCATTTACTTAGTTTCTGAATGCCTGGTTTCACTCTGATTTCAGTGGGCTGCTTATGGAATAAAGCACTGCACAATCTGAGGGTACGTCTACACTAGCCCCCTAGATTGATCTAGGGAGGCTAATGAGGGCGACCAGAATTGCAAATCAAGCCCGGGATTTAAATATCCCATGCTTGATTTGCATGTTCCCAGCCGGTCGCCGTTTTAGAAATTGACTAGCCCGAAGTAACTGCCCACGTCTACACGCGGCAGTGAAATGGGATTCTGGAATAAAGCCCCTAAATCGAATTAGGTGGTAAACCTCAGTCCACGAGGAATACCACCTAATTCGATTTAGGGCTTTATTCCAGAATCCCGCTTCACTGCCGTGTAGACGTGGGCAGTTACTTCGGCTAGTCAATTTCTAAAGCGGCGACCGAGAACATGCAAATCAGCGCGGGATATTTAAATCCCGGCTTGATTTGCAATTCTGGTCGCCTCGTAGCCTCCCTAGATCGATATAGGGGGCTAGTGTAGACGTACCCTGAGTAACAGTGAGAGAATCTGCCTGTATATGATCACACTGACCTAACATACAATGTATTACTGCTGTAATACAAGTAATATGTTTTATCAAGTGGCAAAAGGCAGTTTCTGATATTTTTCTATTAAAATAATAAAATTAAAAGTGCAATTTAAAATAAGCATTTTTCATTTGCGTAGTCCAGTAAAATCGGTAGGAGTTGTGTGTCTCATCTCAGAGCAGAATTTGGCTTGATGAGCTTCTCTGGTTTTATTCATTTTAGAGGATTTGCTCATGCCTTTCATTCCTTCTTCACCCGTGGCTTCAGACTAGGAATGCTGCTGATCACTTGGGTAAGATGGAGAGAAACCCTGTGAAGCAGCACAAATGCTTACTTCACCTTTGAACCCTAGGTATCAGGTGCATCAATTTCAACTTCTATTTTTGCTTAAGTGAAAAGTTGCTCTATCACCAGACTTCCTTGCTCTTTGCTGAACAAAACAGAAACCAGGGCCATGCTGGGGCCACTATCCAAGTAGGAATTTTCAAAATACCCAGAAAGGTTCCAAAGGAAGACAATGGAGAGCTGATGCCAGCTCTCTTGGGCACAGTCTCACACAATTTACACAACCAATCCTAACACAATTCTGCTATAAAGTCAGAATTTCTTCCTTTTCTCACCCACAGAATTTTTTCATAGACCAAGCAGCAATCCTTCCACAGTTCAAATAAGTGCCAGTCAAAATAGAGAAACAGATGAGGTCCAAAATCAAGAATACCACACAAGTGAAAATCTAGCTAAAACACGGATATCTTTAATTAAAAATGAGCTACTCAAATAATAGACTTGAGTCACAAAGTTTCACTGCTTCCATGTTAGGCAAATCTAACCGCAAATATCCAACCACAGTTTCACAGGGGCTGGGTCTAGAGCATTTGCAACGGCTCTGAAGCTCTGCTTGAATTTGCTTATAAATCAAACCAGCTATGTGGAATAATTCAGACAAAATCTGAAGGACTCCCTCTCTTCCCATGTCCTTGGATATCTCAGAAGAGTTTCAAATGTTTCAAATGTCACTTTTGAAGGGTTATATGCGAGTGTGCATTCAGACAGTAAATAGATTACCTTACATGCCTGGTTAAGTTGACAATTGGCCTTTTAAAAAAGTAATTTCAGTCCAGTCCTGCTAGCCTTATTCACATGAATAGGCTTGTTGACTTTACTAGGACTATCCTTGTGAAGTATCATTTGAAGAATCAGGACCTTTATCTTTTTGAACAAAACCTTGATCTTTGATTGCCCAGTTAGGGATGGATTCTAACATAGCTGTCTTGAATTCAAAACTTTTAAGATGTCAGTATTTGTTCTGGGCATTACAGTGCAATCCAGTACAATTCATTTGTTTCAAAGTCTTGAAGGGCTGTGCATCTTTAGTGCAGAATAGACACAAACAAATCAATTCTTTTTACTTTAAGGCTTCATAAGGGTACGTCTACACTAGCCCCCTAGTTCGAACTAGGGAGGCTAATGAGGGTGACCGAAATTGCTAATGAAGCACGGGATTTAAATATCCCGCGCTTGATTAGCAGATTCCCATCTGGTCGCCATTTTGGAAACTGACTAGCCCAAAGTAACTGCCCGCATCTGTACGCGGCAGAGAAGCGGGATTCCGAGATAAACCCTTAGTTCGAATTAACTGTTACTCCTCGTGGAATGAGGTTTAACAGTTAATTCGAACTAAGGGTTTATCTCGAATCCCACTTCTCAGCGGCGTATAGATGCGTGAGCAGTTACTCGGCTAGGTTTCCAAAATGGCAACCCGACGAATATGCTAATCAAGTGCGGGATATTTAAATCCCGCACTTCATTAGCAATTTCGGTTGCCCTCGTTAGCCTCCCTAGTTCGAACTAGGGGGCTAGTGTAGACGTACCCTAAGAGGCCAGCCCTGGGCCAAAGAAAAGGAATGCATTAACAAAAGTGTTGTGAGCAAGACACAAGAAGTCATTCTTCCACTCTGCTCTGCACTGATTGGGCCTCAGTTGGAGTATTGTGTCTAGTTCTGGGCACCACATTTCAAGAAAGATGTGGAGAAATTGGAGAAGATCCAAAGAAGGGCAACAAAAATGATTAAAAGCCTAGAAAAGATGGCCTATGACAAAAGACTGAAAGAATTGGGCTTATTAGTTTAGAAAAGAGAAGACTGAGGGGGAACATGATATGAGTTTTCAGGTATTACTAAGGGGAGGGAGAAAAATTGTTCTCCTTGGCCTCTGATGATAGGACAAGAAGCAATGGGCTTAAATTGCAGCAAGGAAGGTTTAGGTTGGACATTAGGAAAAACTTCTCAAATGTCAGGGTTGTTAAACACTGAAATAAATTACCTAGGGAGATTGTAGAATCTCCATAACTGGAGATATTTAAGAGCAGGTTGGATAGACATCTATCATGGATGATCAAGTGGTGCTTGGTCCTGCCGTGAGGGCAGGGGACTGGACTTGATGATTTCTCAAGGTCCCTTCCAGTTCTAGTATTCTATGATTGTATGATTCTGTATGTCATTGGAGACTCAGTGAAGGGGCTCAGTGAAGATCTCTGATCAATTTGTAGCTGTGGTCAAAAAAGCAAACAATATGTTCATAGATTTTTAAGACCTGAAGGGACCATTACATCATGTTGTCTGACCTGAAATATACCACAGGCCATAGAATTTTATCCAGCCACTATTGTATGTGATCCAATAACTTGTGTTTGACTAAAGAATATCTTCTAATAAAGCCTCCAGTCTTAATTTGAATACCTCAAGAAATGGAGAGTCAACCACTACCTGGGGTTGTTAATACCAATAATTAATCACAGTTAAAAAATTGTGCCTAGTTTCTAGTCTGAATGTATCTGGCTTCCAGCCATTGATTCATGTTATGCCTTTTTCTGCTATATTAAAACTGCTCTTTAGTCTCTTTTGCATTTGGATGTATTAAAATGCATTTCTTTTAATGGCCAAGCATTATGGTTCACTCTGTACGACTGCCTTGCCATTCTCATTAGTTCCCACTCCTCCAATCTGTGTCATCAGCATATTTTATCAGTAATGATTATATATTTACTTTCAGATAATGTCATAAAAATATTGCATGGCATCAGGCCCAGAATTAATGTCTGTGGAACTTCTTTGGAAACACCCTCATTCAATCATGATTCTCCACTATGAGCAACTTTTTGGGGAAACTGTCAGTTAATCAGTTCTTAATCCGTTTACTATGTGCTTTATTAATACTTCACGATGCTAACTTTTTAAGTCAGAATGCTGTGTGTGATATAAAAGTCTAAGTATATTATATGAACACAGGAAAAACTTAAAAAACAACAAATAGTCTAGTATCAGAGGGGTAGTCGTGTTAGTCTGAATCTGCAAAAGCGGCGAGGAGTCCTGTGGCACCTTATAGACTAACTGAAGTGTTGGAGCATAAGCTTTCGTGGGCAAAGACCCAGTTCGTCAGATGCATGTAGTGGAAATTTCCAGAGGCAGGTATAAATATGCAGGCCAGAATCAGGCTGGAGATGACGAGGTGGATCCAATCAGGGAGGATGAGGCCCACTTCTAGTAGCTGATCTGGAAATTTCCACTACATGCATCTGACGAAGTGGGTCTTTGCCCACGAAAGCTTATGCTCCAACACTTCAGTTAGTCTATAAGGTGCCACAGGACTCCTCGCCGCTTTAACAAATAGTCTAGTAGCACCTTAAAGACTAACAAAACATGTAGATGGTATCATGAGCTTTCATGGGCAAAACCCACTTCTTCAGATGACCGGAGTATAATAAGTCCAGATCCAAGAATAAATAAGGAAGGGAAGGGGGAAGGAAGAAAAAAAGAGATAGTTACAAGAGGCTGTTAAGAACCATTAGCACCTACATTGGTTGGTTGGTTGGTTAAGTCATTAAAAGGTAGAAGATAGTGTGCCAGCCATCCTATATCCCTGTTAAGACCATTTGCATTAGAATTAAATTTGTGAATGAAGTTAAGTTCCAATCCTTCTCTGTGTATTTGGCTTGTGGAATTGGTCTGAAACAAAATGGTGACTTGGAGATCCATTAATGAGTGTCCAGGAAGACTAAAGTGTTCTCCAGTAGGTTTTTGTGTATTGCCTTTCCGGAAATCTGATTTGTGTCCATTAATTCTTTCCCGTAGAGATTGTCCAGTTTGGCCAATATACATAGCAGTGGGGCATTGCTAGCATTTGATGGCATAGATCACATTGTGGATGTGCAGTTAAATGAGCCTTTAATTTGGTGGCTGATGTCATTGGGTCCAGTGATGAAATCGCTAGTATAGATGTGTGGGCAGAGTTGGCATCAGGGCTGATTGCAGGGGTGGGTTCCTGGATGATTATGATGGAAGTGTGTTGTGCGGTTATTGGAAAGAATTTGTTTAGGTTGTCTGTAAGTGAGAATTGGCCTTTCCCCCAAGGACTCTGAGACTGAGGGGTCATTTTCCAGGATAGATTGTAGATTGTTGATAATGCATTGGAGGGGTTTAAGTTGTGGACTGTAGGTAATGACAAGTGGAATTCTGTTGTTTTCTTTTCTGGGCCTGTCTTGAAGTAGTTCATGTCTGAGTACTTTTTTGGCTCTGTCTATCTGTTTTTTCAGTTCTTTGGGTGGGTATTTCAGTTTTAAGAATGCTCTATATAGATCCTGTAGATGTTTGTCTCTGTCTGTGGGATTGGAGCAAATACGGTTGTATCTTAGGGCTTGGCTGTATACAATAGATTGGGAAATGTGTCTGAGATGGAAGCTAGAGGCATGAAGGTAAGTGTAGCAGTCGGTAGGTTTCTGGTATAGGGTGGTGGAAACCAAACAATGGAGGTGCTAATGGTTCTTAACAGCCGCTTGTAATCATTTGAACTATCTACTCACTGTCTCTCATTTTATTCCTCCGCTCCCCTTTTTCCTTCTCCCTTCACCCCTCCCTCCTTCCCTTATTTATTCTTGGATCTGGACTTATACTCCGGTCATCTGATGAAGTCAGTTTTGCCCTCAAAATCTCATGATACCATCTACATGTTTTATTAATCTTTAAGGTGCTACTAGACTATTTGTTGTTTTTTAAGTTTTTCCTGTTACAGACTAACTCAGCTATCTGAAGCTATATGAACACAGTTATCTTTATCAATCAAATCTGTAATTTTATCAGAAAATGAAATTGGGTTTCTTATGTTGGGACAAAAAGTTGAAATATCAAAACTCTTCACAAAATAAAACGCAAAAAATGTCAATCTGGAAATGTCTCATGGGAGTTGAAATTGAGGTGCCTTATATTCCATTCCATGAATTCCCTGTCCAGATTACATCTCCCATCCATGTGAAACACCAGGCCACGCCATCAAAGGGGAGATGGCATTGCAACATAACCCTGCCAGGGAGGCTGGCCTGTCATTAAGAATGGAGGCATTAGGCATCCAAATACTGTACAAACTCCCATTGGGCAATGCACCAACAAAGGGAAAACATTTTAATGCTGAACTGACTCAAGCAAAACCTTTTGAGTATGTTAAACAAACCAAAGGATTTCAATTCAGATTACACTGGCCTCAAAATGAAATATTTTAAGGGGGTTTCCCAATGGAAAAGCAAAATATTTTAGTAACATCAAAAATTTGGATTTAGTCCTGAGAAAAGCAGCTATTTAGTGTGAGTAAGGGAATCATAATCGGGTTCTGGGTTCTCTCATTTTTAGTCTAGACATTAAGAGGTGTGGGAGAGATGCCCTTCTTGCTTTTTTCCTTGTCTTAAAGGATCTGTACTTTCTTGCATTACACATATTCTGATTACAGATCTCATTCTCCTCTCTTCATTTTTCTCTATTTTGTCCAATTTCCACCTTTTCCTGCAGCTTGCGTCTTCCATCTTTTTGATGAGACATCAAAGGAAAAGGAACCTGTAGAGCGTGGTTCTCTGCTGTGCACCAGTTGGCTGCTTTCAGAGTTTGCAGAGGAGCGATAAGGATAGGAAAAGCTGTTCTTCTTTCTGCTTGAGGGGAGCTTTCGACAGTTTTATTGCTTCCAGTCATTCCTCCTGGTTTTAATTTAGCAGAGTTGCAGAACGGGCATTCTGTGTGGCATCATCCATCTCCACGCCTGCAGAAATTCCATTCTGCTTTCCCACATGAACGCTAATGCAACTCATTGTTCGTTTCCTGGCTCCAAATTTTCTAGCACCTCAGGGGACACAGGCCTATCCAGAAGTTATGCCAATAGGAAGTTAAGAGAGTAGTTCAGAGAGGGGCTTCCCATCTCACAAATGTATAGCATCCATATGGATTCTGGGATGTCTCAGTGACAAGAGCAATGTATCTGCTCTTTCTCTCGCAGGAAAGATCCTCTTCAATGTAGAGTATGATGCTGTTACATTTGGCACCCACCCAAGAAATGTATCTCCTGATGCAGGGCAGGAAATGAGGTAGGCTTTGATTTCATACCAGTATTATATACTGTCCACAGCAGCTTTATTGTTTTATTTAGGTTTCCTTGAAAAGCCTTTTAATGAACATTTTTCTCATAGGTGCAACTGACATGGCTCCTGCAACTCAACCATAACGTTGCCTTAACATACAATGTTATTTTGCATTAAAGACTTGGTGATGACAGACTATTCATCAATACAAGGGCCTAATGCATAAGAAAATCCTACTTCTAGCTTGATGAGAGCTTCCTCGAGCCCAAGTCCAGGCATGTTGGAATAAACTGGGCTACTCAATCATTCCCTGGACAAGTTGTGCAGGGATTATGTGGAGATAGATTGGTAGAGACCATGGCCCAGCTTACTGGCTGAAATTTCTGAGCTAGGACTGGTGTAGGCCAGCAGTAAATGAATGCTCCCTTGAAGCAAGGAAGAAATAGGGAATGTGTGCCTTTCATTCATGACTCCGCCTGGGCAGTGTTCCCTGTAAGCTGAGCACTTGTGCAGCCACTCAGAAGACAGTCACATGTCATCCAGCTGATTAACAGAGCACCCACAGCTAGATTTCTGTTTCTATTGGCGGTACATGTTCGCACATGCCTCAGTATGCATAAAAATATTCTGCACATGGATGGAAAAAATGAAAGGGAACATTGCTCCCAGGATTCTTGATGGTGTTATGCAGTTTATGCATTATTTCGCCTTTGCTTGGGGCTGAGCCTAATGTCAGTATCTAGTCTATGGTTAATGCAAGACTCTGTTCAGTCATAGATTTTTTTTGTACAAATTTCTCATCAACTTCAGTGAAAGTTCTGTACCTGGAAATACAGTAAGATACTGCTGAGAGTGTGCACATGGTTTTAACTAGGGCTGAAAATATGTAGTGTGGCAGGGTAACCCCACTCCTGGGTCCCAGTACCCTGCTCAGTCCTTCATCGGGCAGTCTCAGTACCGTGCTATTAGCCCTTGGTAGGATTTAAGCTCTGATCCCTCAGCCACAAAGGGTATTGGGGCCAGTGTCCCAGGGTCAGCCTGGGCTGCCAAAACAGTCCTTTCCAGCTCTCAGCTGGGCTCTCAGGCTGCCAGGAAAAGGTGGGCCTATAACCCCTGTTTGGAGCGCTGCACCCCCACTTTGCTATCTCTGACAATGTTCCTGTTACCTTTCTTAGTCTTCTTTCCCCCCCCCAAGGAGAGCTTCCTTTTAAAAGGCTCCAGGGCAGCCTCAGCTGGCTCTGATGGATTTACAGCAGCCCTATCTTCTTTGCTCCTGATTTACCAGGGCTGTTGCTGCCTTAGAGCTGCCTTTCTCTCTATCTATTATAGTCCTCCAGCCTGACCCTGTCACAGTAGGTCTTATGATAAACATGGCAAGGAATGTATGGCTAACCTAGGATGAAGTGCAAGCTTAAAACTGGGCTGACTGTGTCAGGTGGGGGTCACTGCAATTTTTTTGTCACAAAAATAAGAGTGAACTGCAGGGTCAATGATAAATATTTTGAGGGCACAAGGGCACCAATAGCAAGAAAATTTGAGTACTGAGAAACAGTGCCTTCTCTCAGCCATTGCCAAAGGCCTAATTAATAATACATACAACTGCCACTATGATACCACACACACACACACACACACACACACACACGACCCTACAGCATTATGGTAGCACAAAAATCAAGATGTGATTTCCCTCATACATTTCTCGATCACAGAAGCACGTCTGCAGAAGGAAGAGTGAGTGAGCATACCGTCCCTTCTCTCCCACGCACACATTTGGCTTTAAATTCCTTGGTGAGTGTGTATTTGCAGCACAAGATTAATCAGAACTGACTTTGAGCTGGGTGGGGGGTTGACAGTCTATATACTTAACTATGGATTTCTTTGTCTCAATAAGGAGGAATGTGAGTCTCAGCGTGGAGTGGTCTAAACATTTTACACCTAATTCAGAGAAAACAGAGAACCTCTTCAAGTATACACTAGACAGGAATTGCTGGCTGATGTTCTTCTTACTTTTAGCCCTGCTACATTTACAGTCTTTCCTGTTAATGCCTCATGTAGAATATCAGTTCTGACTCTGAAAAGACAGAATATAATGGTATCTGCCATCACGTGGAGTCTAGACTACAAGAGAGGTTTCAGGGAGACTTGTTCAGTTCTAGACAAACTTGTGCATTCTTAGTTTTTTAAGATCACAAGTGATTTCTGTGATTGTCTAGTCTTCTACTTAATACAGGATGTGGTTTTTCACTTTGTAATTCCCTCCTCCTGCTTGATAACAGATCATTTGGCTAGGGCATATCTTGATTCAAAGATGCAAGCAATAAGAGTTTTTCTTAAAGTGAATGTTTCAAATAAAGCGTTCAAGATACAAGTTAAACAAGGAAGACGTATATCCAGGGTCAAGCTAGGGTTATGGGGAAATGCAAGTATCTGTTTTTGTAGGGTTAACGAGATACATAGCTTGCACAACCTGTATTGTCTCAGTGTAAGGCGGGTGGTTTTTTGAAGAGTCAGTGAATGTGTCCTTGGGATGCTACCCATAAGGGTATAAAGTCACAGTCAGTGGCAGTGAAGTGGTGGAGTGCATCCCATAGAGGAGTTTGTCTCTTGGTCTGTTGGTGTCTTGTGGGTCTTCTGTGAAAAGATACATAGTCTGTCAAGGAAGGAAACAGATGATGTCCCTAGTCGTGTCTTTCATCTGCAGTCTCGTGTATGTCTGTGTCTCTTGTTGGCGATCTCAAGCACTCATCCTGGTACTGTCGGTGGCCCATGACATGCTCAGTGTAGATGTCCCTGGACCACCGGATGGCGCATGATACCATCAGCTACCTCATGAGCCAGGCGTAGCACCGACCCATGCCACACACCTCACTGGCTCATTGGGAGGGGCGGTTCCATGTGCCCAGGACCCCACAAGGAGGGCATGAGTCAAGCACCTGCCAGAGACCCTCCAAGCTGTTGGTGTCCAGGACCAGGTTGTCTACGTAAGCCAGGATGCTGATTCTCTTGCTGTGAAGGTCGAACCCAGCCAGTCCATGGGAGATGGTTCGGAGGAGTGGTTCCATTGCCAGGATGAATATGATGGGGCTGAGAGGGCAGCCCTGCTTCATGCCACAGTAGATGGGAAGAGGCAGGGCAGGAGAAGAGGAACAGTTGAGGGATACTGAGGTGAAGAGACTGGGGAATGGGGAGCAAGTACTCAATCAGCACAGGATGTAAAAAGTCCAGTCAACTATAGAAAGGAACCTGAATATTCAGAGGGCCCTGCTTTGACTGCTGAATCTGACCATGCCAGCTGGAGCCTCTGGTTAGCTACTCACCATAATTTTCCCCTAACATCACTTGCCATGGGGGGAAGAACTTGGGGGCACCACCTAGACTCTAGTCCAGAGTGGGGTACTGTCTCCTTTGCACACTATGGGGTTCAAGAGGGGTTGCTGGGGACACAGGTGGCCACATTTGGGCCCCATTCTACCCCCTCTTCCAATGCCACAGCTTATGCTTTTATGAATCAGTATACTATGTGCGCCCACTACTTTTTTTTTAACATCTATTCTCTGTTCCTCTTATTTGGAGAAGCAGTTTCTTTTCCTCCCTCCCACTTCCCCACCCAAATGTTACAAAGTCCTTTGTTGTATGCAAGCTAAATAACTTCATGACAGCTGAATCCCAATTCTGTGTCAGTGAAAAAGCAGAGGCAATTTCCCCCTAACAAAGTATATCCCACATGATGCATAAACCAGGGAGGAATAATTCCTTAAGCATGTTTTTATAAATCAGAAAAGAAAATCCAGTCCAACCCAACCACCTTCCCCTCCAGTATATAGTGTTTCTTTTAAGTCCCTCTCCCAAGACAGCTTAAGAATTGCTGATATTTGGAGTCCTCTCTGTACTCATTCATCAAAAAGCAAGAAAATCTCTTTCATTCTCCTGATTTCAGTTAGGGCCTACATCAAAAGACACAGGGGGCACAGTGCAGGAGTAGGGGATGGGGGTGAAGGGCAGGGTTGGGGACACTGTAAGAGTTGGGGTACAGGGAGGAGAGTAGGGATTAGAGTGAAGGGGGCACAGTGCAGGGGTTGGGCATTCCAGTCAGGGCCTACCTCAGTGGTCCCCAACGTGGTGCCCGTGGGCACCATGACACCCGCTGGGGCATTTATGTGCGCCCACCTAGTGACCAGGGCCGGCCCGAGCCATTCTTGTGCCCCGGGCGCCCGGCGCATGCGCAGCCCTTACCCCAGGTGCGCGGCACATGCGCGGCCACCACCCCAGGGCGTGCGGCGCATGCACAGCCTCTGGCCCGGGCACATGACGCATGTGCGATGCTGCCCCCGGGCTCCCGGCAGCCCCAAAATGTTGGGGACCACTGGTTAAGGAAAATTCTACTTTTGTGCCCTGGGTGAACTTGTATGTTGGTGCCCTGGCCCCCATTGATATAGTACACCCCATTGCACCTGGCCTCTGTGGCTCCTCAAACCCCACACTCTGCCCCAACCCCTGCACTCTCCTCCTGTGCCCCTACCGCCCACATTGTGCCTCCTGAGCCCCTAAACCCCCCTGCACTGTGCTCCCTGTGCCCCAAACCCTGCTCCTCCCTTCCGTGCCCCACTACCCCTGCAATGTGCCCCCTTCATTCTAGTCCCTGCATCCTAATCCCTACGCTGTGCCCCTCCCTCCTGTGCCCCTATTACCTTACTGTGCCTCCTTTGTGCCTAAGCCCTGCACATCCCTCCTACGCCTACATGGGGAAACTGACCTGGATGCATTGCTTCTTGCTCCCATTCCCCCTTCCTCCACATTCTGCTATGGAGCTGTGTAGGGTAGGGGTGCAAGGAGCCACATCAGGTCTCTCTGCATCCCTGTCATTTTCCCCAGCGGGGCTGCAGGGGAGGCAGCAGAGAAGCAACTCCATCTGATCATGTTGCAGCACAGGTCAGGTGAGGAGAGTGACTTGGATGCATGGAACACTTGGTGTTACTCTCCCCCCATTTCCCACACAGAGGAAAGTCAGGGTGGTGAAGCAGTATCTGTGTGTGTGTCACTGCTTCACCTCTTCCCATCTTCCTCTGCCAGGAAGACGGGGGAAAACTGGGTGTCCCCCACACCACACTCCCTTGCCAGTCATGAGTAGTTTCTGATACCACACTGGAAGCATGCACCTCTGCGCTGCCACACAGCAGCCTCTTGACCATGGTACCCCAGGTAGTCTCTGATGTGGCCCATCCCTGAGGCCAGCCTTGATTCCAGTGGTGTCAATGCCTCTCACCATAAACAAGGAATGTCCCTCAGAAGGAAAATCTGACATCCCATTAAGGGGTTAAATTCAGCCACTGGTTTAAGTGATGTGGAATTTGACTTGGTTGTTCAGTTTTGCTCTGTGGTGGAAGTGTGAAGTAACCTCCGCTAGGTGCTGTTAGCGTTAGCTGAGATACTTAGCTGGAAGTATAGAAAGATGTGTTGTGGCAAGTTCACTTTAAAAGCCAGAATACATTTGAAAAGATTCAAATCAAAGACATGGGATTGAGCATTTCTAGAAGAGTCTATCAGTTTATGATTCATTGTGCCAACAAGGCTATGATTAAACTTAAAGAAAATATTTAAAAAAAACAAAAACAAACAAAAAACCTTACGTACTATTATGACAGTAATGCTTCTAGGCCCTCACTGAGATTGGAATTCTGTTATGCTAGGCCCTGAGCAAATGCATAGTGATAGCCCTCATCCTGAAGGATTTGCAATCTAAATACAGCAGTCACACAGATGGAAACAGAGTTGTCAAGTGATTTGCCCAAGATCATACAACATATCAGTGGCAGAGTCAAGAGTATTACCCAGGTTTTCTGACTCCCAACCCAGGACCTTACCCACTCAACCACATTTCTTGGTTATAAAATATAGTCCTTTTATAGTCAATTTCAGTGGAAAGAGTAATTTTTAAGAGTGAAGGATACAGACATACAAAATAGGAAATGACAGCCTCTGAAGGGGTACTACAGAAAGGGACCTAGGGGTCATAGTGGACCTCAAGCTAAATATGAGTCAATAGTCTGACACGGTTGCAAAAAAAGCAAACATAATTGTGGGATGTTTTAACAGAAGTGTAGTAAGCAAGACACAAGGGCTGTGTCTACACTGGCACCCTTTTTCGGAAAAGGGATGCTAATGAGACACAGCGCAATTGCAAATCCGCGGGGGATTTAAATATCCCCCGCGGCATTTGCATGAACATGGCTGCGCTTTTTCCGGCAGGGGTTTTGCCGGAGAAAAGCGTCAGTCTAGATGCGATCTTGCGGAAAATAAACCCTTTTCCGCAAGATCTCTTATTACTACTTTCAAGTAGGAAAAAGCGGCAGCCATGTTCATGCAAATGCCGCGGGGGATATTTAAATCCCACGCGGATTTGCAATTGCGCTGTGTCTCATTAGCATCCCTTTTCCGAAAAAGGGTGCCAGTGTAGACACAGCCAAGAAGTAATTCTTCCATTCTACTCAGTGCTGATTAGGACTCAGCTGGAGTATTGCATCCAATTCTGAGCACCACATTTCAGGAACGATGTGGAGAAATTGGAGAAGGTCAAGAGAAGAGCAACACATTTTTTTAAAGGTCTAGAAAACATGACATATGAGGGCATACTGAAATAATTGGGTTTGTTTAGTTGGAAAAGAGACGACTGAGAGGGGACATGATAGCAGCTTTCAAGTACCTGAAAGGGTGTTACAAGGAGGAGGGAGAAAAAATATTCTCCTTAATATCTGATGATAGAACAAGAAGCAATGGTCTTAAATTCTAGCAAGGGAAGTTTAGGATGGACATTAGGAAAAACCTTGCTAACTGTCAGGGTGGTCATTCCCTAGAATAAATTGCCTTGGGAGGTTGTGGAATCTCCATTACTAGAGATATTTAAGAGCAACTTAGATAACTTAGATGGTGCTTGGCCCTGCAATGGGGGCAGGAGATTGGACTCGATGACCTCTCAAGGTCCCTTCCAGTCCTAGTGTTCTATGACTCTATGATTCTATAGTTGATGAGCAATGTAATTTGCTCTGTTCTTATGTATTGTCCTCACAAATAACATATTTCAAGTACAATGTAGTTATGAATGATAAGCTGTAGCCTTGTGTCATTGAAAGCTATTGCTATAAGAATAGTTGTTCTTGTTTAAAGTCACAGGGATAGATTGTGTGGTTTTAAGTCACTGCCCACATGAGGCTGAGGAGCTGATTAGGGAGTAAACATAATCAACTAATCCTGGAGGCAGACATAGTGCCTCAGGGAGCACAGGCTGTTGTGGCATCTGCTCCACTTTATAGATGCATCTCCTGCTCCCTCCTGGGATGGCCTACCTAGTTCTACAAAATTGTGACTTTACCCCTTCCAGCTCTCGCTCTCTCACACTCTCTCTGCTGCTGGTGTTAAATTCACGAGGTGGTTGTATAACAGGGTCTACAAGAACTGAGACTATAGCTGGTTTGAGACTATACAGAGGGAGAATGGGGGAGGAAGGGGAAGCTCTTTGAACTACATCCTGTCCTCCCTCTCCCACCCTTTGAACTTGCCACATACAATCTAGCCACTGAATCTCTTTCACTCATTTGCTTTGTAACTAGATCTGAGCAAATAACGTTGTTTTTTTTCAGTCTGGCAGCCAAATGAAAAATCAAAGTACAAAATCCAATTTGATGTCAAGGAACCAAAACATTTCCTGTTGATTTGAAACAAGACATTTTCATTTTTTCTATTCATTTTGATTCATTTTTTGAAACTTCTGTTCATCAATACTAATTTTTCCTTTTTTTTATTTCAATTTAGCCACTTAAGGTTTTTTTTTTTCAAACCTCCCTCCGTCTCGATAATTGGCCAAATTTTGAATGTGAAATTCTGTTTCAAATACAAATGAAACATTTGTGGCATTTTCTAAATGCAACATTTTGACTCTGTTTTTCCTCCATCAAAACTACCAGTTGAATTCGACTCAATTTCAGCAAATAGTTTCAGAACCCCAAAAATGCATTTTTGTCAAAAAAAAACCCTCAAAAATAATTGAGGTTATAACCCATTTGAAAATTCACAATCATGAAAAACCTTGCACAGCTGAAAGGTAATTTTAAAGAAGAAAGTTAATGAAAATAGGAGCTTAGAACAGAATCTCACTGGAAGATCCTGCTCTCTGAGGCGCTAAAGACTGAGGCTTTGCCTACGCTATCCAGCTTTTAGCAATGCAGCTATGTTGCTACAGCTGTGTCACTAAAAATCATGTAGTGTAGCTGCCATTTACTGGCTCTTTTGCAGAGAAAAAACTTCCACCCTTAATGAGCAGTGTTAGCTTTGTCAGCAGGAAAGTGCTTCTGCAGAGCAAGCACTGTCCTCACCGGAGCTTGTCGCTGGTAAAACTTTTGTCTTCAGGTGCAGGGTGTCATTTGAAAGATAAAATTTTTGTTGTTCAGTTGCCAGCATAGACAGCCCCCCCACAGCTTGCAAATATATATGTTTTATAACAAGAATGGATGAGCCTCACGCATACACACCTCTTCCCATCAGTGGGCAGCAGCAGACTCTATCTCCCTCTATGCCCCAATATGTGAGCAGGTGAAGCCTACTCACCTTTTAGCATGGGCCAGAAATTGCATGAGCATAGGCCCTCTTGAATCTACCTTTCCCATGCTCTGCCGAGGTGTACCCTTTGCCTCCCCTTCCCCCAGGTCAACACTGCACTTGAAACGGAGAATCACAGATTGAGCTGGAAACTCTTGTATCAACTCCTGGTGCAGGCTCAAAGCATGGGTGAGTTATCTAGTATAATGAAATGAAAGAAAGCATTGTGAAAGAAATCCAGTCTAATGCAATCAAAGAAAGCTCTGTACCAGAAGCAAAGGTCCCCAGGCTTATAGGTGGTGTGTAGGCAGACATTTGGAAGAAGGTAAATCTGAACTGATAACTCTTTGATAATTGTGGTGCTTGCACTGATGCCCTTAACGTTAATGGATTTCCGTTGCTGTTGTGACATCATGAATTGCATTTAGTATTTGCTAGTTTAATACCACTGTGCAAGGATTTGGAATATTATTCTTCCCAATTTAAAAGTTGGGGAAATTAAGGAACTGAGTGATTAAAGTGATTAAAGATCAAAGGGATTGAATGGGGAGCCCAAATCCCCACTGAATTTCACTCACTCAGGTTTCTTCAAAAATTCCACCTGGATGACTTGCCCAAGATTATGACAGCAAGTCAGTGGCTGACACTGTCTCAGATGTAGTGAGTGGAAAGCAATGGGGATTCTTTAGTATGTGGGACACTTACACTGTAGGTCACAGAGGTCCTAATCCAAAGGTCTTTGAAGTCTTTGAGAGTGTAATGGGGGGTATGTACCCCATGTTGGTCCAGGAACCAAAGGGTTAATACAGGCACTGCCATTCACTGCTAATTGGAAGTCGCAGCAGCTATGAGGATAAGACAGCTGGGAAGCAAAAGGGTGGGGGCAGCCACCAGAGGAGTGAGCAGGCTGGAAAAAGGAGTCTCTGCCAAAAAGCTACTAAACAGCTGCCCACAGACAACAGCTCGGAACGGGAACACGTGACCCTTAGTCTGGAGAGCCGGCAGAGATCCAGAGGAAGGTAGGAAGAAGCTCAGGGCACTGTCAGAGTGGAAGAACTGTGAAGTCCTTGTGGGCCCTCAGAGCTGGAACCCAGTGGAGTGGTCAGGCCTAGTTTCCCCTATAAACTTGCCGACTTTCTACACCCAAAAAACCAAACAGCCTTGCCTTGTCCCTCCTGTGGTCCCACCCCTGCCCCTAGGTTCTGCCCCATGCTTACTCCATGCCTCCTCCCTCTGTTGCTCACTCTATCCCATCTCATTCATGGGCTCATTTTCACTGGGCTGGCTCAGGGGTTTGGGCTGAGGAGAGTTGCAGGTGGGGCCGGAAATGATGAGCTAAGGATCTGGGAGGGGGCTCCAGGTGGAGGTAGTGGGTTGGGATGTGACAGGGGGTACAGAGTTCTGGGGTGGAGCCAGGGATGAGGAACTGGGGGAGCAGGAGGTGGCATCAGCCTATGGGGAGCCAAAGGGTTTGGAGTAAAGGAGGGGCCTTCAGGCTGAAGCAGGGAATTGGGTTGAGGAAGGGGGTATAGGCTCTGGACTGGTGGTGAGGGTGAAGGGGTGGGAACAGAAATGAGGGGTTCAGGGTGCAAGAGAGGGCTCTGAGCTGGAGGGTTTGGGCATGGAATGGGGGAGGTGTCTCAGATGGAGCCAAAGATGAGTGGTTTAGGGTGTAGGAGGGTGCTCTGGGTTGGGATCAAAGAGATTGGCGGGTAGGAGGAATTTGGAGGGAGGAGGCTCAGGGCTCAGTCAGGGGCTGGGGTGGAGAGGGAGACTCAGATGTAGGTTGCAAGAGGTGCTTACCTTAAATAGCTCCCAGAAGCAGTGGCCTGACCTCCACAAGCTCTTGAGCAGAGGCATGGCCAGGCATTTCTGCACACTGCCCCATCTGCAGGTGCCACCTCCACAGCTCCCACAGGCCACATTTCCCCAGCTCTACCCTTTTCCACCCATTTCTGCCCCCTCTAGGCCCATGATTCTCCCCGAGGAACCCCAAACACCTCCCCACTTCAGCTGGGGAAGCTCTGGGCTGAGTGAAGGACCAAGCCCCCTATCTTCATCTGCCTTGAGGAGCCCTGGACCAGCCACAGTCATGTTGCACTTCCCTTCCCTAGAGGCCAAGCCACATACTGGGTGAAAAGCATCTCATCCTGAAGATGTTTTTGATATGCCCCATCCAGGTTCTTCGGCAACTAGAGGCAGTAATTGCTACTCAGCTTCCTGAGTTCATCAGTGCTCTGTCTGGAGTCCAGGGAGATTACTGATAAATCCAAGTATAGCACAGACTGCCTCTTCAGCTGCTCTGGAACCTGCATGGGGCATAATAAAACAAACTTTTCCACCAAACTTCACAACCAGTGATGGGTTAACCGCAGCAGAACCTCCCCATCTTATTATGCCCACTGCCCATGCCCACTAGGCTACAGGAGATCAGGGCTGAGCTATGCTTGGCCTCAGGGGGCATTGTTGCATTGGTGCACCTCACAGCAAGTCTTTGCATTAATTTCAGTGGGTTTTGGATTAGGACTGAACTGAGCAACATACTGTGTACTGTATGGTGCCTCCAAATAGGTTTCTCTAAATCCTGGCCTGGATCAAGCTGTACAGAGGGAAACTATCCCCTCTCTTCTTCATGACATGAAGTCACTGCATATCCAGCTGGAGGCCTGGATCTGGCCAAGAGAACTGCGCAGATGGAGCTCTGCGCTGTAGTATTGAATTCCTTGGCGATTGGCACAGGACAGATGCTCACACCGTTCTTTTTACGTGTTCTGAGCCAAAAATAATATTGGCTGTTAGAGTTCGGTCAAAAATTTTAGTCTGAACAATTTTCTATTGGGGAAAATTCAATTTTTTCTCCATTTAAAATGTTTGGCAGAATGTGACACTTTCCAGGAATATCAGGCACCTTGTTACCACCTGCCTTTAGTGTGAGGCAACCTTATCTGTGCCTGGTGGGGATCAGCTCCCCAATTTCTGTCCTGTGACAACACCCCCCTCCCAGTCCTTTAAGCCTAAACAGGCCCCTCCCTCTTTGGGCAGGTTAGTGATAGACAAGAGAGTGACTAACCTCTACACCTGAGCATCTCCCTAGAGTGTCCAGCCCTGTTCTGCTGGGCATGCACAATATTTCCTTATTTGCTGCTCCCAGTGGAACAGAACCCTCAGCTTCCCAGTTTCACCTCAGATCACTACATTTGTGAACACAAATAAAAGTTTATTTAACAAAGTATAGAGGTATGTATGATATCAAGTAGAAGTATTGGAAACAAATGGTTACGTGTAAAATAGAATGTGTGTTATTTTATAGCCCACACTTGATTAACAAGATACTAATTGTATGTAGTATAGTTGTAATCTTGTCGGTCCAAGGATATGAGTGAGACAAGCAGTGAAGTAGTATCTTTTTATTGGACAACAGGAGTTCTTTCAATAAAGAGATTACCTCACTTACCCTGTTTCTCAAAAGCACTCTCGTGGCTAATAAAGTGTCTTTCGAACTCTGCAGATTGTGATCCCTTTTTCATAACACAAAATATGCTGTCTGCTTGTCTCATAGGTGAAGATAAATTTTTGTCCCGACTCTTCTTGTGTGTAGGGTTTTGGGGTTTTTTTTTACTATTTTCTCTTACCCAGGAGGTCTCCACATCAGAGACTTATCTTTGAGTTCCTTTGTCTTTGTAAATGTCAGCATTTGACCCAGACAATAAATATAGCTTGTCTCCACAGATTTTTTTTTTTCTATATGCTGATTGAATCGGTCCTGGAGCTTGCATTGACTCATGTGACAAGCTTTATTTCAACAGTTTTCAAACCTAATCTTTTACATTGTACATATCTGAAACTGTTTGCGTTAAGCTTGCAGATTAGACGTAGCCTCTTTCGGAATAAGCTTTTCCGGAAGAGATCTTCCGGAAAAACTTATTTTGAAAGAAAGCATCCACGCAGCAAAAGTGCATTGAAAAAGTGATGTTCTTTTTTGAAAGATAGCATCCACATTGATTGGATGCTATCTCACATTTAAAGCCACCCGGCACCAGTTCAGGTAGGACATTAGGTCAGCAGTTGCTTCCGGGTGCTGTTGCCTAAGGCTAGCAGAGACACGTGCATAAAGCCATTTCTCTGCTTCTGCTGCGTGCTTGCCTACCTCTCCAAGGGACAGCAAAGCTTTTGCAGTGTGTGCTCTAGCTGCCCAGCTTTTGGACACCTCAGCATACTCCTTGCCATGGAGCCGGAGCTGCCTCTTGGCATGTGATGGCCTCACACTGCCATGCTGCCGTTTCTGCAGCAGTTTCTGCAGGCTGCCTTCCTGGCCCTGCAGGAGCTCGACACTGAGCTCATCATCAAGACCGTCTCTCTGTGTGCCGGAGCAAGGCCCTTGCAATCACACCCCACAGTGGAGAGATGGTTTTGGAGGCTGGACACCAGTTCCAACTGGTGAGACTGGCTGGTGATGGAGCGCTGGGATGACCAGAAGCGGCTCCACAATTTCCGAATGAGGAAGGCCACCTTCATAGAGCTGTGTGCCTGGCTCGCCCCTGAACTCCGTCGATGGGACACCAAGATGTGACCCACCGCCCCCCTGGAGAAGTGGGTCGCCATCGCCGTCTGGAAACTCGCCACCCCAGACAGTAACCGGTCTGTGGGCAACCAGTTTGGCATGGGAAAGTCCACCATCGGGGCCCTCATCATGGAGGTAAGGCACTCTCAGGCTACAGTCCCTGGAGGGGGTAGGGGGAAGTACTGGAAAGGGGGACCCTAGGGAAAGGGGGACCCTAGGGAAAGGGAAGTAGGGGGTGGGAGTGCAGGGGGTAGGCTGGGGGTGGGTCCTGCCCTCGCACAGCCCTGCGGGAGGGAGTTTCATAGGGGGTGTTTGAGGGGGAGAGAAGGGGGACTCAGGGACCTCCCAAGGGCTCAGGCACTCCCTCTCATTCTCTGTTCTGTGTGTTTCTTTGTCTCCTTCTGCAGGTGGTGAGGTCCATCAACTCTGTCCTGCTGCACAGGGTCATCTGCCTGGGAGACCTGGACCCAATTGTGACTGGATTTGCCGCCCTGGGTTTCCCCAACTGCGGAGGAGCCTTAGATGGAACCCATATTCCCATCCGAGCACCACAACATCGAGCCGCCCAATACATCAACCAAAAGGGCTATTTCTCAATGGTGCTGCAGGCTCTGGTTGACCACTGCAGACAGTTTTTGGACATTTTTGTCGGGTGATCGGGCAGGGCGCACGATGCCCTCATTTTCAGGAATTCCAGCTTCTATGACAAGCTGGAGGCTGGCACATTCTTCTCCCAGTGTGACTTTTGGGTTGGGGATGTGGAGATGTCACTGTGCATTGTGGGGGGTGCGGCCTACCCCCTCATGCCATGGCTCATGAAGCCGTACTCCGGCCACCTGGACCTGAGCAGAGACCAATCCAATGTCTGCTTAAACAGGACCCGCATCCAGGTGGACCCACCTCGATGTGGGGGGGCACAACATCTCCAAGGTGATCTCAGCCTGTTGTGTTCTCCACAACATTGTGGAGAGGATGGAGGAGGCCTTCCTACCAGGATGGAGGGCAGAGGCCAGCCAGGAGGGAAGGGCTTTCGAGCAGCCATGCACAGCTGCCATCTGGCAGGCCCATCAGGTGGGGGTGCGCATCCAGGCAGCCCTGAGAGAGAGTTTCTCTGACCATCCCCAGTAACTCTCCCCAGGGCCTCCCCACTAGGGGCTTGTGCTTTGCCCCCCCCCCCCATGCCTTTCCTACAAAAACCCCTCTCTTCCCCCCTTCCCTGTACAGTCAATAAAAACAATGGTTTTGTTTTCAAAACATAAGTTTGTACTTTGTTTTTCGATACCAGTAACTGGGGAGGGGGGAGGCTCAGAACCTGGATAGGAGGAGGGAGGAGGGGGCTCAGGGCTGAGAGTGGCGCATGGTGCGGCTGGTAGTGCCTTCTAATTTGGAATGAACTGTTTTTTTAAATGTCTGAATTTCCCATGGAATGGACATTCTGGTACCTGAATGGATCTGTTAGCTAATGTGTGTCTGCAGTGACCTCATTCATCCCATGAACGTAAGAGACAGACTAATGTTTTGTAATAACTAGGGCTTTGCGGTTCCAATTTACTAAAATACTTAAGTGCGTGATTAAGCCCATCCCTATCCTGTAAGGCCCTAAAAAGTTTTCTTTAGCCTCATTAAAGAGAGTTGGACTTAAGCATATGTTTCGAGGGACGCCAGAAGCCCATTGCCCCCAGCCAGTTCCAGGAGGTTGGCCTAAAGAGCTGATTGTGTTGTTCACCACTTAGGAGCTTATAGCACAGCATTCCAGAGGTAAAAAGTTGCTGTTGTGGGGCAAACCAGCAATTAAAATACTGCTCTTTCAAAATTATGCCCCTGATGTGTTTGCAATAAGGGTAACTTTTAACCAAGCAAAATAATTGGCCGGGAAGATTTGCTTGGGCTACGTCTACACTGGCAGCTTCTTGCGCAAGAACTCTTTTGCGGAAGAGTTCTTGTGCAAAAACTCTTCCACAAGACAGCGTCTACACTGCCATGTGCTTTTGCGCAAGAGCATCCATGGCAGTGTAGATGCTCTCTTCCGCAAGAAAGCTCTGATGGCCATTTTAACCATAGGGGCTTCTTGCGCAAGAAATTCATGTTGCCTGTCTACACTGGAAGAGCTCTTGCGCAAGAGGGCTTATTCCTCGTGGGGAGAGGAATAACTCTTCGAGAAGAAGCCCTGTTTTACAACGCTATACTGTAAATGTACTTCTGGAAGAATGCTCGTGCAGTGTAGACAGCCGGCAAGTTTTTGCGGAAGAACGGCTGTTCTTCCACAAGAAGTTGCCAGTGTAGATGTAGCCTTGAAGTATTTTATTAAATACCTGGCAATGCTCCATGTTAAGAATGGTGAGAATTCAGTTCACCTCAGGAGGTAGAAAAATATCTGAAAAATCTGTAAACTGCTCCCTCACAAGAGAAAACATCTATGGAATGATCTGATCCTATGGAATGTATGTACTGCTCTCTCAAGTTGCGTCTACACTACAGGGTTTTTGCGCAAAAACCTGTGGAGTGTCCACACCTCAAGTGCGTTTTTGCGCAAGTAAATCAAAAGAACAGAGGGGTTTTGCGGTGTAGGTATTCCTCTTTCTACAAGGAATAACTCCTTTTTGCACAAGAGTTCTTGCACATAAAGGTGTGTGTGTGGACGGGCAGCAGGGGGTTTTTGCTCAAAAAGAGCCAGTCGAAAAAAGCACAGGTGCTCTGGTGGCTATTCTGTGAATAGCCATCAGAGCTTTCTTTCGAGAGAGCGTCCAGGCAGTCTGGATGCTCTCTTGCACAAAAGTGTGATGCGCTTTTGTAGTGTGGACGCGCTCTTGCGTGAGAAGTTTTTGCGGAAGATCTCTTCCGCAAAAAGCTTCTTGCACAAGAAGCCTGCAGTGTAGACGTAGCCGCTGATGCTCTCTCCTCTATACAAGTTGATAGGCACGGGTTGAACTAACTGATATGTTAGTTCATTTTCTTTTTTATCCCTTACTCCTTGGGGTTGAAGGGTTAACAGGAAGCAAATTGATAATCACTCTTTGCCTTAACTCCTTGGGGAGGAGTATCAGTGTAAAATCCAATATTTTGATTACTTATAATATAGAAAATCATTGTTTTCTTAGATGGTGCTTCCTTATGGACTAATGTAACAAGGCTTTATTGGTAATAGACTGTGCTTAATTTGTAATGAAAGAGGTGTCGGGGCTCAAGCAATTTTTTGTTTTACTTTCATAACTGATGCAGTAAGCCTAAAAGTGCCAGGGCTCTGAATTGCCAAGCCTAGAGGTGCTGGGGCTTAGCCCTGGCAAGTCCCGGTACAAATTATACACTGGTAATAGATGACTATTATAGTGTTAATGTTAGTTTTCTCCAGGGCCTAAGAGGATCTTTAAGTTTGACCTGATCTGGCCACCCTCTTTCCCCTCCTCTCCCCCAACTATGGGTGTCAAGCGTCCTCAGGCACCGACTTTTGTTTTTTGGGATGGGTGTTCCATGTTCCTGAGGCCCTGCTCCACTCTACCCCTTCCCCCAACGCCCCACTTTCACTCTGTCTCTGCTCTGCCCCCTGCCTCAGTGCACCTCTTCCCTCCCTTAGTGCCCTGCCATCACTATGCCTCTTCCTGCCCCTGCTCTGCACTTCCTTCTAGTGCCCTGCCTGTTGTTCTCCACCTCTTCCGCCTCCGCACCACTGCCTCCCACCAGTGTCTCCCACCCACTGCTAAACAGCTGATCTGCAGGGGCCATCAAACAGCTGATTTGGGGGGTGCAGGCCAACCCACCATTCTTTTTCCATGAGTGCTCCAGCCCCGGAGCACCCATGGAGTCAGCACCTAGGCAAATATCTATTATTGGATTCTTTAAACAGATTGTTCTTTTTGATTGTATGGTAATAATGTGCATTTTTCTCTCTCCATTATCTTTTCTGATTTGTTTTTTCATGTATTTAATTACTCTTTCTTCTCCTCTCCCAATAAGCTGCCAGGCTGAGAATTCCTTCCTGCTTCTGTATCATAGAATCATAGAACCATAGAGCTGGAAGAGACCTCAGAAGGTCATCAAGTCCAGCCCCCTGCTCTAGGCAGGACCAATCCCAACTAAATCAACCCAGCCAGGGCTTGGTCAAGCCGAGGCTTAAACATCTCCAGGGATGGAGCCTCCACTACTTCCCTAGGTAACCCATTCCAGTGCTTCACTACCCTCCTGGTGAAATAGTTTTTCCTAATATCCAACCTGGACCTCTCCCACCACAACTTGAGACCATTGCTCCTTGTTCTGCCATCTGTCACTACTGAGAACAGCCTCTCTCCATCCTCTTTGGAACCTCCCTTCAGGAAGTTGAAGGCTGCTATCAAATCCCCCCTCACTCTTCGCTTCTGCAGAGTAAACAGACCCAACTCCCTCAGCCTCTCCTCATAAGTCATATGCTCCAGCCCCCTAATCAATTTGGTTGCCCTCCGCTGGACCCTCTCCAATGCGTCCACATCCTTTTTGTAGTGGGGGGCCCAGAACTGGACACAATACTCCAGATGTGGCCTCACCAAAGCCGAATAAAGGGGAATAATCACTTCTCTAGATCTGCTGGCAATACTCCTCCTAATGCACCCTAATATGCCATTAGCCTTCTTGGCTACAAGGGCACACTGTTGACTCATATCCAGCTTCTCATCCACTGTAACCCCAGGTCCTTTTCTGCAGAACTACTACTTAACTGGTTGGTCCCCAGCTTGTAACTGTGCTTGGGATTCTTCCGTCCCAAGTGCAGGACTCTGCACTTGTCCTTGTTGAACTTCATCAGATTTCTTTTGGCCCAATCCTCCAATTTGTCTAAGTCACTCTGGACCCTATCTCTGCCCTCAAGCATATCTACCTCTCCCCCTAGCTTAGTGTCATCCGCACACTTGCTGAGGGTGCAATCCATCCCCTCATCCAGGTCATTAATAAAGATATTGAACAAAACCGGTCCTAGAACCAAACCTTGGGGCACTCCGCTAGAAACCGACCGCCAACCTGAAATCGAGCCGTTGATCACTACCTGCTGGGCCCGGCCTTCTAGCCATCTTTCTATCCATCTTACTGTCCATTTATCCAATCCGCATTCCCTTAACTTGCTGGCAAGAATATTGTGGGAGACCGTATCAAAAGCCTTGCTAAAGTCAAGGTATATCACATCCACTGACTTTCCCACGTTCACAGAGCCAGTTACCTCATCATAGAAGCTAATCAGATTGGTCAGGCACGACTTGCCCTTTGTGAATCCATGCTGACTATTCCTAATCACTTTCCTCTCTTCCAAGTGCCTCAAAATGGATTCCTTAAGGATCCTTCCATGATTTTTCCAGGAACCGAGGTAAGACTGACCGGCCTATAGTTCCCTGGATCGCCCTTCTTCCCTTTTTTGAAGATGGACACTACATTTGCCTTTTTCCAATAATCCGGGATTTCTCCCAATCTCCACGACTTTTCAAAGATAATGGCCAAAGGCTCCTCAATGATATTTGCCAACTCCCTCAGTACCCTCGGATGCATTAAGTCCGGACCCATGGATTTGTGTACGTTTAGCTTTTCTAAATAGTTCCTAACCTGTTCTTTACCCACCACTGGCTGTCCATCTTCATCCCATCTTGAGTCACTTAGCGCAGAAGTCCAGGAGCCGACCTTGTCTGTGAATACAGAGGCAAAGAAAGCATTGAGTACTTCAGTTTTCCCCACATCATCTGTCACGAGGTTACCTCCTTCATCCAGTAGGGGCCGCACCCCCTCTCTGATCACCTTCTTCTTGTTAACATGCCTGTAGAAACCTTTCTTGTTATCCTTCACATCCTTAGCCAGTCGCAATTCCATTTGCGCTTTCGCCTTCCTGATAACCCCGGCATTCTCGAGCTATACATTTAAACCCCTCCTGGTCATTTGTCCAAGTTTCCACTTTTGTAAGCTTCCTTTTGTGCTTAAGTTCACCAAGGATTTCGTCCAATCCGGTCTCCTACCATGTTTGCCTCTCTTGCGTCGGGATGGTTTCTTTCTGTGCCTTCAATAAGGCTTCTTTAAAATACTGCCAGCTGTCCTGGACTCCTTTCCCCTTCATGTTAGCATTCCAGGGGATTCTGCTCATCAGATCTCTGAGGGAGTCAAAATCTGCTTTTTTGAAGTCCAAGGTATGTATTTTACTACTCTCTTTTCTTCTTTTGGTCAGGATCCTGAAATCTACCATCTCATGATCACTGCTTCCCAGGTTGTCACCTACCTCCACTTCCCTATTAGTTCCTCCCTGTTTGTGAGCAGAAGGTCAAGCTGCGACGGCCCTGGTCGGATCCTTCAGCACTTGCGTCAAGAAGTTATCCCCAACATTCTCCAAAAACTTCCTGGATTGCCTGTGTACTGCCGTATTGGTTTCCCAACAGATGTCAGGGTGATTAAAGTCCCCACGAGAACCAGGGCCTGCGATCCGGAAGCTTCTCTCAGTTGTCGAAGAAAGCCTCATCTACCTCATCCACCTGATTCGGTGGCCTGTAGCAGACACCAACATCACTGCTGTTGTTTGCTCCTTTAAACTTAACCCATAGTCTCTCAACAGGTTTTCTCCTTCTTTATACTGGAGTTCAGAGCAATCATAGTGCTCTCTTACATATAGTGCAACTCCTCCTCCTTTTCTCCCCTGCCTGTTCTTCCTGAACAGTCTATACCCTTCCATGACAGCGCTCCAGTCATGCGAGTCATCCCACCAAGTCTCTGTTATCCCAATTAAATCATATTTCTCAGACTGGGCCAGGGCCTCCAGTTCTTCCTGTTTGTTGCCCAGGCTTCTCGCATTAGTGTACAAACACCTCAGGTAACCAACCAGTTGATCGCCCTATCTTCTCCATTCAAAACAGGGGTCCTCCTTTCTTGCTCGTTCCTCTCTGCATTTCTTCCCAGTATCCGACTTTCCCACTCCCCTCAGGGTTGTGCTCACCGTCCCCCGACGAACCTAGTTTAAAGCCCTCCTCACTAGGTTTACAAGCCTGCCCGCAAAGATGCTCCTTCCTCGCTTGGTTAGGTGGATCCCATCTCTTCCTAACAATCCTCGTGCCCGGAACACAGTCCCATGGTCGAAGAAACCAAAGCCCTCTCTGCGACACCACCTGCGCAACCACGCATTTACGTCCTCAATTCGGATCCCTGCCCAGTCCTTTCCCTTCAACAGGGAGGATGGGCGAGAACACCACTTGCACTCCGAATTCTTGGATCCTTCTTCCCAGCGCTACATAATCCAGTAACCGCTCAAGGTCATTCTTGGCCGTATCGTTAGTTCCCACGTGGAGAAGCAGGAAGGGGTAGTGATCCGAAGGTTTGATCAGTTTGGTAAGCCTCTCAGTCACATCCTGAATGCGAGCTCCCGGTAAGCAGCATACCTCTCGAGATTCCAGGTCCGGACGGCAGAGGATGGCTCAGTCCCTCTTAGGAGGGAGTCCCCGACCACCACCACCCGTCGTTTTCTTTTGGGGGTGGTGGCCATGGAACCCCCATCCCTAGGACTACGCCACCCATGCCTTCCAGTAGATGGTGTTCCCTTCCTGCTTCTTCCTTGTGAGGTCCCTTCCAAAGCATTCAGCACCACAGAACCTGTGGAGAGAGCCTGAAAGCGATTACTTACCTCTATAGCATTGGGGGATTCCCATGCTGGCCTTTTTCCCCTTCTAGAAGTTACACGCTGCCAGTTCTCTTCCTGGTCACGTACTGCCCTCTCCGGCTCTTCCGCGTGCCGTGCTTGAAGGATTAAACGCTGCCTTCTATCGAGGAAGTCTTCGTCCTCTCTGATCGAGCGTAGGGTCGACACTTGGGCCTCCAGCCCTCTAATTTTTTCTTCCAAAATGGCGACCAGCTTGCACTTAGTGCAGATGAAATCAGTTCTTTCTTCCAGGAGGAAGACAAACATGGCACACTCCGTGCAGGTAACAACAGCAGAACCATCACAATCCATCCCTGCTGTCCTGGAGAAGGGATTTAAAAAGAAAGGCAAGAGAACCTCGCCCCCTTCCCAACTCCTCTCTAAACTCCTGTTAGCACTCACCTGTTCGCAAGCTCCTTGGTTGCTTGCCCAAGGAGCCTTATAAAGCCCTGGACTGCCTGACAGTCCCTCCCCCTACCAAGGCTCAGCCAATCAGCAGAGGCTTCTAGAATTCAAACTTTAATTAGAAGCCAACAGTTTCCACCTGCCAATCACAGCACCAGCCAATCACAGCACCAGCCAATCACAGCACACACTCCATGAAGGGGAGGGGGAGGGCAAAGGGGAAGTGAAAAAAAAAAAAAAAAGCCTCACTCACAAACACAGGGGAAAAAACAAACAAACAAAAAAAGAACACACCTCAACCCTCACTCACAAACACAAGCTCAGCACACAGCAAGAAAGCCCCAAACACAACACACACTTCCCTCAAGAGTCCTGTATCTGCTTCTCCTCTACCTGGAGAACTCCCTCTCTAAAGCCTCACTCAAAAACACAGAGAGAAAAAAAAAAAAAAAGACTACGTAGTCTACGTAGTGGGAAGCAACACCCTACTAGGGATATAAAAGTGTAGTCGATTAACCAATAAGCAAAAGCTTATAGGTTGCTATAGACTACACGCATTTCCCGCACACACACACACTTGCCAGTACCTTTTTTAGCAGGCTGGCCAGCAGCCTGGTTCAGTCCTGGCTAGCGACGGGTCAGGGACCTACTCCCGCTGCAGCTTTGCATTTAAAGCGTATTAGAAGCTGGGCAGGCAGGCAGCCCAGCTCAGTTCTGGCTCGCCAAGGTCCAGGAGCCCCTAGACAGGGGCTGCTGCTGCCACCCTGCACCATGGCTTCTGTATCAGAGGCAGAAGTACAGGGCAACAGGCAGCTCATCCACAAGGGGAGCTGGTTTTTAAACTGGCTCCCCTCACAGATTAGCTCCCACATAGCACCCCGTGCTGCTGTCTCTGATACAGTGGCAGAAGTGCAGAATGGCAGAGGTCTTCTCGGGAGTGAGGCCGGAGTGCACTGGCTGCTGGCTGCGCCCCCCAGGGACTACAGAATAGTTGACTAACCAATAAGAATTCATGAGGTTACTTGACTATTCAATTAACTGATATTTAACATCCCTACACACTACCCCTCCGTTATATAATTCTTCCTGCTTAGGTATGCAAGAACTGTATGCTGCTCAGGAAAATTGGCATTTTCTCATTATTCTCATTTTATTTGTTAAAATATAACAGTGATGGCTCAAATAATGAAGTGTGTCTTCTGGAATATAAAGGGCTTTAATAACCCTATTAAAAGAATATATATTTTCAGTACTTAAAATAGAGAATGTAATGTTGGCATTACCATGTTCCAGGAGAGAAATCTGACAGAACTTCAAGCAGGCAAACTGAATAGATCTTGGGTAGGCCTCACAATTTCTAGTTGCATCAATTTTCAAGTGAGGGGTGTTGCTGTATGTGACAGGATGATCTAGGCCCCAAAGTCCCCTGCTGGAGGCTTGTGGCCTTGCCACACCTCTCCCCAGGAAAAGAGGAGTGGAAAAAATCCTGCAAGCTCTCTGGAGTGGAGATGTGAGGGGCAGCCAATTTAAAGTCCCAGCAAGTCAATATAAAGAAAGCTGCTGGGCCAGAGCCAGACAGCTCCTCTATGGAGTTTGAGGTGGGCAGACTGTGTGACTAGGCTGGAGGGCTAGGTTACAGAAGACTCTCCCTAACCAGAAAATGCAGGCACACACATTCAGCTGAAGGGATGCTCATGAGAGGTGTGTGTGACAATGTTACACTGTACTATTACATAAACAAATGAATATAGATTTTGAGCACAGTAGCTTAGGGATGTAAGTGAGTAGTCGACTACTTGTATTCTCCCCCCCCCCCCCCCGCTGCCCCTGAGGCAGGAAGGGGGGGAGCAGGAGGTGGTGCTGGGGGGACTCCCCTCCTCCCCGCCAACACTCCCCGCTACCGCCACCCCTGCCCCCGTTGCCTGCCCAGTTCTTACTGCATTTAAACTGCAAAGCCGAAGCAAGGATAGCTCCTGGACCTGGCGCAAGCCGGGACCGAGGATCTTCCCTTATCAACTAATTGTGTAGCCGATAAAAATTTTATTGACTACACAATTCGTCAAATACCTTCTTAACATCCCTACAATATCTGACAGTGAGGGCAATTCAAAGCTGAGACTGGCAGTTCTATAACTTTACCAATCTTTAGGGGCCAACCCATAATGATTCCAAATATTTTTATAATATTTTTCTGAGTGCGAAGGACTTGGACCACCACCTTATTATTGCTGAAGACTTTAATGAAACTCTGAACATAGCCCTTGATAATCTCAATCTCCGCATAGAAATACTAATATTTGTCGGGAACTTTATGTGTAAATACATTCATGGCTGATTTTAGGCTTACAAGATGTGTGGAGACTGGGAAATCCTTTCTTTCTGCATTATACTGTATTTAAGATTGGATTATGTCTTAGTGTCACAAAACCTGGTAAATTCTATCACTTATTGTGGCATTGGTACTATTGTTATGGCCACCAGGGTATATGCACCCTCAGCTAAAATGTGGAGATTAAATATGCACCTAACCAGGGAGAGGAGGCCAGAGAAACTTTTTTAAACCAGCTAATGAAACCATCTGAAGCATAGGACTTGGTGGTGATGAGGGACTACAACTACCCACACATCTGTTGGGAAAATAACAGAGCAAGGTACAGATTATCTAACAAATTATTGGAATGTATTGGAGATAATTTTTTTTTTTATTTCAGAAGGTGAAGAAAGTTACTAGAGGAGAGGCTGTTCTAGATTTGATTTTGACAAATAGGGAGGAACTGGTTGAGAATTTGAAAGTGGAAGGCCACTTGGGTGTAAGTAATTATGAAATGACAGAGTTTGTGATTCTAAGGAATAGTAGGAGAGAAAACAGCAACATAAAGCTGCTTAATGAGTTTCTTTTCACCAACAAGGGTGGCAATTAGGCACTTAACATAGTGAACACCAGTGAAAATGGGGTAGGATCAAAAGCTAAAATAGGGGAAGAACAAGCTAAAACCCATTAGATATCTTCATGTGATCAGGGCCTGAGGAAGTACATCCTAGAATACTCAGGAAACCAATTGAGAAAATATCTGAGCCATTAGCTATTATCTTTGAAAAGTTATGGAAGATGGGAGAGATTCCTGAAGACTGGAAAAGGGAAAAATGTAGTGCCCATCTATAAAAAGAAAAATAAGGACAACTCAGGGAATTACGGGTCAGTCAACTTAACTTCGGTATCAGGAAAGATAATGGAGCAAATCATTAACTGCAAACATCCAGAAGATAATAAGGTGATATGTAATAGTCAGCACAGATTTGTCAAGAACAACTCCTTCTCACAAGGCCCCCACCCTTCCCGCCTCCTCCCCTGAGCCTGCTACACCTCCTTGCCTCCCCCTCCACTCCACAGAGCCTCCTGCACACTGCAAAACAGCTGATTGTGGTGGGCAAGAGGTGTGGGAAGGGAAGGCACTGATCAGCGGGGTTTCTGGTGGGCAGGAGATCCTTGGAGCAGAGTGGGGAAGAGCTGATGGGTGGCTGCTGACATATCACTGTGGTTCTTTATCAATGCACATTGGTGAATTCTGTCTCCTTTTCAGGCTCAGTTTGGCCACCATGGCTAAGAGAATACTCTTAAAGTTTGTGGATTATACCAGACTGGGGGCGAGGGGGGAAGAAGAGGGCAAGTGCTTTGGCAGATACTAATAAAATTCAAAATGATCTGAACAAACTGAAGAAATGGTCTGAGGTAAATAGGAAGAAGTTTAATAAGGACAAATGCAGAATACTCCACTTAGAAAAGAACAATCTGTTTCACACATACAAAATGGGAAATGACTGCCTAGCTGGGATTATAGTGGACCACAAGCTAAATATGAATCAACAGTATAATACTGTTGCAAAAAAGCAAATATCATTCTGGGATGTATTTTCAGGGATGTTGTAAGTAAGAAATGAGAAGTAATTCTGCTCATCCGCTTGCTGATTAGGCCTCAACTGGAATATTATGTCTAGTGCTGGGTGCCACATTTCAGGAAAGATATGGACAAATTGGAAAAATTCCAGAGGAGAGCAACAAAAATTATTAAAGGTCTAGAAAACATGACCTATGAGGGAAGATTGAAAGAACTGGGTTTGTTTAGTCTAGAAAAGAGAAGACTGAGAGGTGATATAGCTGTCAAGTACATAAAAGGTGGTTGCAAGGAGGAGGGAGAAAAATTATTCTCCTTTACCTCTGAAGATAGGACAAGAAGCAATGGGCTTAAATTGCAGCAAGCGAGTTTTAGGTTGGACATTAGGAAAAACTTCCTAATTGTCAGGGAACTGGACTTGATGACCTCTCAAGGTCCCTTCCAGTTCCATGATTCTATGTAGACTTTTTTGCGTGTGTCCATCCCACCCACACCCAAGGAAACTCTCATTATAAGATATGACATCAACAAACTTTTATCCCAAAGAGACTGAGTTTGCTTTATTCTCTTTGAATCGAAACTATTGTGAATATGGTGAGAGAGCTGACAACATGTTGGAATACAGACTTAAGCAAAAGGCTAACAAAAATAAAACTGCTGCTATTCATAACAGTAGCAATAAACTATATCCAATGCAGTTAGATCTTAATAAACCATTTAAGCAATTTTTATTCAAAACTATAGTTACCCGAAGAGAGAATTTATAAAGATGCCTGTGACATTTCTTTAGAAAAGCTCTAAACTAATCCCATTCCAAAGTAAGAAAAGCAGAAGTGGAATTTCTTCAATATACTGCAATATATACAACTCCCATAATGTAATACAAGCTCTAAGCCATCTACAGGATAGCATATAAATATATGCAGATGAATATCAGTAGTACTCCTATACCCATTTATGATACATATGTATATACTAATTTTTTAAGATTCTCAAGAAGCTATATCACAGTTTTTGACAAAAACTCAAGGTTATTTTTCAACACTGGAAAAGAAAAAGCATCAGCTGCAGGATATAGCAAGATGCCTAAAAAGCTAGAATCTGAGATCAGATTTCCCCACATCCCATCCCAGGAATTGGCATCAAAATAAAGTCAGATTTAGATAAACAGAATGAATTATACTGAGCAGGAATACCATTAACAGCCTATCCCGAAAGGCAAGTAAACTTCAATGTGGTTCATAATTAACTGTCCATCTGTGTCACAACTGGAACAGAAAAATTTAATTTTATGACCAACACAATGGGATGAAAAAGCAAGGCAACTTTTGGTGTGGCTAGTCAGAAAGTAGGAAAGTGGATATGCGATCTCCCAAATAGAAACAAGACATGGCCGCCTCATGTGTCAACAGAAATAAGTAATATTTTCATAATATCTGTGATTAGCTCATTATTTATTCAGCTCCAGACAACAGGCTGAGCATAAAGCTTTGATTTGTTTGAGTGAGTCCAAACAACAAAACTACCTGTAACAAAATACCTACTATGAAAAATAAATGTAAGTGAAAATATTGTGATAGATGCAGTCAAAACACTCAATCCTACCAAATCCCAATAGCCTGCCAACTGATCTAATAATTTATAGACTTCCAAATAGAAGACCTTCTAGATTCATATGGCTATTTCTCATAATAAGAGAAACTTATTCTCTTATTAAAGCCTTAAAGTTGTCCCTTTATTATAGTTATGTATTAAGTCAGCACACTGCTAGGAACTATGTGAACCTTTTTTTAAAAAAAAAAAAAAAAAAAGCTTATTACACTTCAGGGAATAAGAGAAGGGAAAGACTTACATTTTGTTCCAAGAGTAGAGATGTTTGCATCAATAATCTTAGAGCAATAATTTGGCTAATGAAAACCATTATTTATAATTTAGAGACTCTTCTCTGATACAAAGAAATTGGGGGCCGGGGATAAGTTTTGGCCATAAGTATAGAAAATGTTTCAGGTCCCTGGACTGGGAAAAAAATGTATGCATGTTCATTTGAATTGAATGGAGCTACTTGCATGTTTAAAGTTACATGTGTGCTTAGATACTTTATATAATTGGGGCCACAGTAATGAAAGAAAAGAGATTTCATAGTAACTTTAATCCAATGAATAAAAATCCTATACAAGGATTTTAGGATCATATTAAGAATAGTACAAAGCAGCTCCTACTGGCATATGGCATAAGAAAGGGGTGTCCACTTCTCTTCCCACGTTTTTCAGCTTTGATAATTGAGCCATTTTTAGTAAAGTTTAGACAGACTACACACCAAAGCTGAAATTCTGATCCCATTGAAGCTAAATGGGAGTTTTGGCATTGACTTCAGTAGGGCCAAGATTTCACCCCAGTTGTCCTGATACTTTATTAGTTAATGGTTCATGTTGCGGATGATCTCTTGATTTACCACATGTGGTCATGAAGAACAAATGTGTTCAGAAAATTCTGAAAGCTTGGATATTTTAAAACAAAACAAGATAGAGAGAAATCAGTGGTGTTTTGGTATGTGCATGTATCTGGAAATGTTTCTATTTTTCAACCTGATTAGATGAAGAATATACGTATGCTTATGACCTCTTTAAATATGTGGAAATCTAGTTCACAAAACACTTCTGTTTTCATGTATATAAGACCATTTGAGTGAAAATAAGATTTTCTGTTTGAGAAAATGTTCTTTTTCTCCTTCCGAAGCATGCACAGTCTAGTTTTATTAGTTTAAATTTTGACCCTTATTTGAATTTTATTTAGAGAAAGATGAGGGTGGAGGTGCCTAAAGCATGTGAAGATTTCATTTTTTCCCCATGTGTCAATACAAAAAAAGAGGCATTTCATGAAAAGTTAAACTTATTGGCCATGACATTCCCTGAGATTTTGTTGCAAATATTTTTTCTTAACATTCGAATATTGGAGGGGTGTCACTTCTGCAAAACACTAGTTGACATGAAATAGTATCTTAGCTAGAGCCTCGACTGATGTAAATTAACATAGCTCCAATAACTTCAATCAGCATAGCTCCACTGCTTTTTGCTGAACTGTGTTTATTTACACTAGTCAAGGGTCTGGCTTGGAACCCTCCCAGTTCTGGGAGAATCCAAGCAAGAATTGCTACTAAACTTGGGTGACATGACATGTAGGCATACAATTTAAAGAACTCTAATGCCAATTTATATCTTGATCTATGATTTTAGAACCACCATCAAAAGTTTTAGAGATGGATGAGGCAACCTCTTACTTTTCTGGGTAGAATAAATATAATTAAAATGGTTATATAGCAAAATAAAATTACTATTCAAACAGCACCATGATAGGACCTAACCCAATCAGCCACACCATCAGAGGTTTATTCCTCTGCACATCTGCTAATGTGATATATGCCATCATGTGCCAGCAATGCCCCTCTGCCATGTACATTGGCCAAACCAGACAGTCTTGATGCAAAAGAATAAATGGACACAAATCAAATATCAAGAATCATCATCATCATCAACAAAAACAACCATGGGCTCAACGCCCGTTGGTGTCCAATGCCTCCCTCAGTATTTCCTTCCATCTTTCCCTGTCCAGTGCAGAGTGGCTTAGTTTCTGTAGACTAGCTCCACACCAATCTACCAAATCATCTACCCATTCTCTGTGGGTCTGCCTTTCCTATTCAGACCATCCATTGTGCCGAATACCAGGGTCTTAACTTTTCACTCCTCATTCATGCTGCAGATATGCCTGAATAGCTGTAACTTCCATTGTATAACCTTCTGCAGTAGGTTCTTTTTCAGCTATATCTTCCTATATAATTCCTCACTGGTGACCTTCTACATCCATCCTATTCTCAGGATCTTTCTATAACAACTCCTCTTGAACGCCAATATCCTTCTCTTCGAATGTTTCGTTATCATCCATGTCTCACATCCATACAACATGCTGCTAAATACACACATTTTCAAGACGCTCAGCTTCGTTCCTAAGCTAATCACTTTGCTTTTCCAGAGCTTATCTATCGCCTTCAAGCTCACTTTTGCATTTCTTATTCTAGTTGCTATTTCCTTCTTACAGTCTAGACCATACGTCATGTTGCTCCCCAAATACATGAACTTCTCTATGTTATCTAGTTCGATCCCATCTACACCTATCTTCCTTCCTATTTCCTTGTCTCCAAATACCATTGTCTTTGTTTTATCAATATTCATAATCAGTCCATACCGCTTCCCTTCCTCATTTAGCACCTGCACCGTTCTCGCTAGCTTCTCTTCATCTTCCTCAATGGTAACTGTATCATCCACAAACCTCAAGTTGTTAATTCTCATCCCGTGCACCGATATCCCTTCTGTCTCTTCCTTGATCTCGTCCATCACTCACTCTAGGTGCATGATGAAGATACTTGGCGATATCGGATCTCCTTGTCTCATACCTCTACTCGTTCTAAACCAACTTCCCAACTCTCTGCACATTCTCACCACTGCCTCCACATTATCTTTGATATCCTTCAATAACCGTATCAGTCTGCTATCCACTCCGTACGACTCCAACACCGCCCAAGTAACTTTCTGATCTATACTGTCAAATGTCTTCTGAAAATCAATGAAGCAATTGTAGATGTTCTTGTTCTTTCGCCGAGCTTTCTCCGCTATCAATCTTAGTGCCAATATCTGCTGTATGGTACTTCTATCTTTCCTGAATCCCACTTGCTCATCCACTAGATGTTCTTCTATCTGTGATCTCAATCTCTCCGTATCATCATCTGTACCTTGCAAAACCAAATAGGAGAACACTTCAATCTTCCTGGACACTCAGCAACAGATTTAAAAGTGGCCTTCAACAAAAACACTTCAAAAACAATCTTCAAAGAGAAACTGCAGAGCTGCAATGTATTTGTCAACTTGACATTATTACTGGATTTGAATAGGGACTGGATGGTTCACTGCAAAAGCAATTTTCTCTTTCTTGGTATTCACACCTCCTCTTCAACTCTTGGTAATGGGCCACATCCGCCCTGACTGAATTGGCCTGGTTAGCACTGGTTCTCCACTTGATAAGGTAATCAATCCCTTCTTTTCATGTGCTAGTATATTTATGCCTGTCTCTGTAATTTCCCCAGCATGCATCTGACGAAGTGGGTTTTTGCCCACAAAAGCTTATGCCCAAATAAATCTGTTAGTGTACGTCTACACAGCAGCATTATTTCGGAATAACTAACATTATTCCAAAATAACAAAGAGCATGTCTACACTGCAAGCCATTATTTCAAAATAATGGCGAGCTGGAGGACTTCTTACTCCGACTCCTGTAACCCTCATTTCACAAGGAGTAAGGGAAGTCAAAGGAAGAGTGCTCTTTATTTGACTTCCTGCTGGGTAGACAGCGCCAAAAGCCAAATTAAGCTATTTCAACTTAAGCTATGCAATTAACGTAGCTCATGTTGCATAGCTTAATTCGACTTTTGCCCTGCTGTGTAGACGTGCTCTTAGTCTTTAAAGAGCCACAGGACTGCTTGTTGTTTTATGGATACAGGCTAACACAACTACCCTTCTGATACTTACCTTTCAAAGTCTCTACAATTTATTTCAAGGTAGCTGTGACGGACCTGGCCGGGTCTGGGCACCTCTGAGGGTGTCAGCTCAGGGCAAATTGCTCAAAACCAGGGCTCCTTACAGCCCCTGACTGGAGACCTTTCCCAAACAGGCCACACACCAGTCACACTGAGTGCTTCAGCTGCCAATCCAGCCAGCAGGAAACCTCACGAGCAAAACCCCTTAGACACCGCAGCTCTCCCTGTGCCACAATCAGCCCCAGGCCTTACACACAGGTGAGGGGTTATAGAACCCAATCTCACCTACCCCGAATGGATTCTTCCGGTCCCAAAGAACCAGCCACAAATCCCCGGTCAGTTTACACTTTGGATCTTACCCACAGGAGCATGCTGGGCCAATCCTTTAGAATCTAAAATCTAAAGGTTTATTAATAAAAGAAAGAAAAGGTTGAGAGTAAGGTTGTTAAGGAGAATACATTACATGCACCAATCACCAAGTTCTTGATGCAGGCTTTCAGCAGAGATGTTGTAACTGCTATCTTAAAAGTCTCTGGTGTACATCCTATGTCAGGATGGGTCCACAATCCTTCCCGGCTCTCTGTCCCTCACAAGGTTGCATCTGGGATCAGTAGCAAGATTGAAGACAAGATGGAGTCTGCCACATGGCACTTATATATCTCTCCTGGCATCTCCCTAGCCAAAGTGGGTCACATGGTCAATTGACCTGTCTGTGTTTCACATGCTGGCAGCCATTATGCCCTGATTGGTTGCAGGTTTCCAGACACATTCCTCAGGTGTGTATGGGCCACCTTGAAAGCCATTGTCCTTGGGGCTGTGCTAATTAGCATAGTCATTCATTGGATATTCCTTCTTTACAACAGGCAGTACAGGTCAGTATCAGCACAGAGTCCATATTTATAACTCCATGCACACACATCATACAAGTACATGAGTAGCATACATAGAATCAGTAGAAGAAGCTTTCATTTGACACCTCACATAGCCCCCTTTGTACAGACTTTGGGACAAACATCCCCCCACATGGGTGCAGCAGTGATCTGCCTGCTCCCCTTAAAACCCAATAACGTGACAGGAGCTAGTAATTTTATCTGTGCTAAGTGGTGGGAAATGAGAATTCATCAATATATCTCTCTCTGAAAATAGTCTTGATAATGATAAAGTGCATCATTTTAGAAGCTGGAATTTTGTATAAGTAGTAGTAATACTTATTTCAAAACTAGAAAATTATGGTTTTGTGTCTTTCTCCATTACAGTGATAGAGATATGGGACAGATTTAGTGTGCTACTATGCTGAAAAAAAAGAGTTAATAAAAAAATTCCTTTTTAACAGCAAAGGTGTTCTGTGTGTCTAGATTTCCAGCTGCCTATTTTAAGAATATTTCCCCTCCTCCTTTTTGCCTTTTTTGTCAGTCTCTCCGAGCTAACGCACTCTCGGATGATAAAGTTGAATCATGTGGGACTTATATATTAGTAGAATTAACTAAATTCCAGTTCACTATCACTTGAGTAACCCCATTGTTTTCATACCATGACCCGTTATTTCTGTTCATCAGTCCTGAAAGCAAAAAAAGCTGCATTAAGTGCAATTGAGAGCAGAATCTGAGCACTGTAAACATTAGCCATCTAATTATTTGTGACTGGAAAGAATTGGAAACAGAGGAGAATATGAGAAGATTGGTGGCATAATATTTCACAGGACTTGAAACAAATACTCAGGCCAGCCTTGCTCATTGTTTTGTGAAAGCTTAGCTCTCAAACTCCAGTATTAAAATATTTAGTTTCTTTAAACAATCTTTTAATAAGTTTCTGTTTGCTAAAGGTATTTATACTTCCAATCTTAATGCTGCCTTAAAGTTTGAGGAAGAGACAGCCTGTACCTGCCAATAGTGGGAGGGGCAGAGTGAGGGGCAGCAGCTTCAGCCAATGTTATTGAGGATTCTCAGTACGTGTGAGAATCCTCAGTACAAGCAGCAAATCTTGGTGGGTGCGGATACGCCCCCCCACATCCATGTTACCTCTAGTTTGTTGTAAAGTGAATAGGCTGGAGTGTTTTGAAGCAAGCTGAAGCCAAGGATGAGTATGGATATTTTGAAGATTGTGGAAACCAGACCGATTCCTGCTTCAAAAGAATTGATTAGAAAGCCAATGATGACAGAATACTAGGTTGTCTTCACTGATGTAATTCACTATTAACAGCTATACAGAGAATGTGTGCGTGCAAATGCAGTTTGTGAATGGAGGCAATGCCTCAAAGCAAATTCAGTTCCTCTTTCATATTTCCTGTGTACAGGCCTGAATCGGGTTGGGGGGGTGGGGAGAGGCTAAAGGGGACAACAGCTCCAGGGCCTGGTGATTCAAAAGAACCTGGGGCTTCCAGCTGCTGCCACCCCAGAAACAGCAGAGACAGCTGGGAGCCCCAAGCCCTTTAAATACCCCCAGAGTCCCAGGTGGCACACTCTGGGTGGCACTGAGGGCTTCCTGGGGGAGCCTACTCCCAGATCCCCCTTCTGTCCAAGGCCCCACCCCTTCAAGGGGCACAGAGCTGTCCCCCCGCTCCCCTGCTTTACCCAGGTCGCACTGCCTGTGTAAGTGAAACACCACATACACCAAACATCCATACTTGTTTCTTGCAAAACCTAGCAATGTTAAGGTTTGACAAACTGGCCATTCAGAAGTCAGGGAATGCAGATTTTAAAGATGAAAGCTCAATCTTAATCTTAGCCTTATGTATAATGCATTATGTTGCTCCATAAAATACCAAATGATTTCTCTTTCATGCTGAGGTGTTGTATAAATCTATTTGTGTTCCATAAATCTGCATTCAAGTCTTTTTTCCTGTCATCATCCAAATTTTCAGCTTGTGCACCTGCTATTTTGTATTTCTTCTCCCTTGTTCTCTTCTCTCATGGCCCTCCAAAGAGATTTCAGAGGATAAAATCTTCCCTTTAGGGAATTTTGCCTGTCAGGTGATGCTCCAGGTTCTGTGTGGTGTCAGAGATGACAGAGATGGAGAAGTGACTGCCCAACAGAGCTTATAAATCCTAGATGGCAGCTACATCCTATGATTCCCACAAATTGATGGTTTTTCCCTTTTTGTCCCTCAGACTGGTACATATCCCTGGTCCTTCATTCCTCAGCCAACCACAAAGTCCAGTAATGGACCCTCTTTCCAGAACACACAGGATTGTATTTTACATTTTAAACAACAATAACAACAACAAAACTTTCTTTTCAAATGAGAATTTTCCCCTTTTTCATTTATTAAATAAAAAACTGAAAACTGTTTCCCCCCCCCACCTGAAAAAAAGAGAAAAATTGGTAGAAAATTGTTGACTCTTTTGTGACCAGCTGCAGCAGTATTTCTTATTTCAAATTAAAACATACATGTAGTCTGTTTTTCATTTCAAAGTGTATTTTTGCAGTTATTTCACTAACACTGAGAGTTGTTATATGATTTCATAATTAACTAGAATGGCTGTATAATTCTCATTTTCCAGGAGAATTCAGAGTAGAAGAGATTTTCAAAAGTATAGATAGCTGTGAGGTGCCTTTGAAAATCTCCCCCAGCTCCGAAACACCAATTACAGGACATGACTGTATCATTTAGGTCATAAACGTGCCACATAGTAGCAGCGGTCTTGACTAATGTTTCCTCTAACCTTTTCCATCCCTGTACAGAATAAATGTTATATGTACACGAAGACTTGTGCGAATGTGCATTACTAATAGAAAGAAAACCTAGCTGTGGGCATTCTGCTAATCAGCTAGGCAGCCACACGAGTGCATAGCTTACAGGGTCACTAGTCTTGACCTAAACTCTTCTCCCTTTTCTTTATGCCTTTAAAATATGGTCTTTTCAGAGCTGGCTGAAAGTGTTCAAACGGAACAGTTCTTAGCTAGAAAATGCTGATTCCACAGAAACATGTTGATTCTGCCCAACTTTTTGATGGAAACTTGGCCAACTGGCCAGCCTCCCTACCAACCTGCCTGGTTTTCTGCCAGCACTCCCCCTCTCTCATGTGAACCAGAATAAAACGAAATCATGCCAATCCAGAATTTCCCATGAAATGGTAATTCCCTTGTTTAAACAGCTCTAGTTACATGTTATCCAGGCCTCCCACTATTAACAGGGAAAGCCAGATGACTTTGTTTTTTCTCCCCTCTTTAAATTGTTCAACTTCTTTACCAAACTTGTGTTTATTGTTTGGAATTGATTGTTTACTGCCTTACTTTATTAGTCTTTCATCACTTGCTTCCATCTTAAAGGCCTCTCTTATTTGGCAGCTAACTCCACCATGTATCATTCAGTTTTAGCCTTGAATTTTATGAGCTGCAGGGAGCTGCTGACCCACTAATCTCAGCTTTGCAATCCCCGCTGACTCTACCGGGTGAAGTTGAATGGAACACGATTTGTATATTGTATTTTGTGCTCAGAGTACCACGTCATTCTCTATCGTGCTCTAAAAAGGGGTGAATTAGAGACTAGTAGAGTGGTTACCATGTTGGCAAACAAGGTGGCCATTATGTGTTCCGCAATAGCTTCCTGGACAGCTGGCAAGGGATAGTGTTGGCCTGGACACTAACTTTCTTCTCTTGTTCTTGCATAAAAGTGTCATGTCTACTTTGAGAAACCATCAAATGCTGGGACTCAGAGATGTGTTGCAAGTTTTCAGCCAAAAGCAAGGATAAGTCCAGGTTGTACGTGACATGCACCATATGCAAGTTAAATAGATAGTCCTCAGCTGGAGATGGCCACGGAGTGTTTTTCTAACAGCAGAGAGAGAGCCTTAGGGAAGACTGAATTTATTAGGATGGGCCTTGCAGAAGAATCAAGCAGCATTATTTTGTTTTATCTCCTATGGGCTTGGTCAGCCTTGCAATGAAATGACTTGATGGGGCAGGATATACACAGTCACAGTTATGTAACATTTATGCATACCGTGACAAATTACCTCGGCACAGCAACCCTGCTCCCTGGCCATTGGGGATGGGTAGGGCCACAGCATGGCAGCCTTGGCCTTCCAGGTGGCCAGTATGGATTGGGTTTGAAAGCTGAGGTTGGGTGGGTCTTGGCTGAGTGGGAGGAGGTTGTTGAAGGGATGTGATCTTGGGGGAAAGGGTGTAGTTTTGAGAGGAAGGGGCAGGGCTTGGGCTTGCCTTCTCCAGCTGGGCCTTCACCCGCCACCCATGAGCTCAATACATAGCAGCAGTCGAAAAAGCTAACAGTGTGAGGAACAATTAGGAAAGGGACAGAAAATAAGACAGAAAATATCATAATTTCACTCTCTAAATCCAGGACCATGTTGCACTCCCACCTTGAATACTGTGTTCAGTTCTGGTTGTACCATCTCAAAAAGGGTACAGTAAAATGGGAAAAGGTTCACAGAAGTGCAGCTAAGATGATCAAAGGTATGGAATGGCATCCATCTGAGGTGAGATTAAAAAGATCGGGACTGTTCACTTTAGAAATGACTAATAGGCAATATGACAGAGGTATATCACATCATGAATGGAATGGAAAAATAGAGAAATATTATTTATCCTTCCCCAAAATATAAAAATGAGGAGTCACCCACTGAATGTACAACTGGGTTTATATATCTGACATTTGGCACAATCTGATGCATTTCAAATTCAAACAATTGTTTTAATGAGCTCTGGAAATAAGTCATTTCTGGCGAAGGTTATTCAACAGCAGCCAGAGAGAGAGTGAATTCCCACAGTCTGGGAAACTACCCTATCCTCCATTTCAGATTGGTAGAAAGGGGCTTACATTTCCTAGGAGTCCCCTTTAGCACATCACTGCTCAAGATACCTTATAAACAAGAACGCAAGAGCCTTGCAGTGTTCCCTGTAAGGTGAGCACTTGGGCAGCCACCCAGGAGAGATTCAGATGCCACTCAGCTGATTAGCAGAGTGTCCACAGCTGCCCACAGCAGCAGAATGTGTTTCTATTGGTGGCGCAAATCTGCATATGCCTTGGTGCACATACAATTTATTCTGCACATGGACAAAAAAAATTAGAGGGAACATTAGTTCTTAGGTACAGGCTGCTGATTCCTCTCTGTTCTGTGTAGCATGGAGCAGAGCATCTGGGCCCAGTTAGTAATGACTGAAAATTAAGCCTTACAACACCACTACTTAATGTATGAACATGGGCGGCTGGTCATGTAGGCAAGGGAAGGCATTGCCTCCCCAAAATTGCCTACACTGCCCAGCCATCGGGGAGAGGCTAGAGCCGCGCCGCACAGCCATCTGGCTCCCCAATGGCCAGGGAAAGCTGGGGCTGCGCCGTATGGCAGCCTGGTTTCCTAGAGGCTGGGAAAGGCTGGAGCCATGCCATGTGGCTCCCCAGTGGTTGGGGAAAGCTGGGGCCGTGCCACATGGCAGTCCAGCTCCCCAATGGCTGGGGAAGGTGAGGACTATGCCATGTGGCAGCCCTGCCCTCAGCTGGGGTTGGAGAGGGTTTTGCTGGAGGGTGAAGGGATAGGTTGTGAAGGGGCATAGTCTCGGGGAAGGAATGTGGCTTTGGGAGGAAGGGGTGGGGCTTCAGCTGCCTTCACCCACTGTCCATGTCCGTGAATGATGTCCTAGGAAACATAGCTAATGTTTGGCAGCATGCAGGAACGCTACACAATAACTTAGGACAGGAAATGATAGAACTGAACTAGAGAGGCATGTTTTGGGAAGCAGACTGTAATATTCCAAATTGGAATTTGGTCATAGCATGGAGCCTACTCCCTGTACTGTTATCAAAATGGTCATGAGATCCTTAGGAACCACATATGGCCAGGCCCTCGGTTTTTATTTCAGTTGAAGG
The DNA here is from genome assembly GCA_019425775.1 of Rafetus swinhoei. Classification (NCBI taxonomy): domain Eukaryota; kingdom Metazoa; phylum Chordata; order Testudines; family Trionychidae; genus Rafetus; species Rafetus swinhoei. The sequence continues at coordinate 165,060,470 of CM033424.1, forward strand.
CCTCTCAGCTTCAATTCAGTGCAATAACTTTAAATAAGAAATGTTTTTCTTTGCAATGCCCTGGCGATACGCTCCAAAAAAGAAAATTAGAGCACTATCAGCATTTCCCTCCTGCTTTTTTTGGGTCTCATTGTATGTTTCTACAGGGGAAGCCCTGACAGAATGATTTAATATTTGTAATTTGAAGGAAATGGGTGTAACCTTGCAGCTGTATATTTTTAATAGGTTTGGATTGAAAGAAAGTAGTTTTATTTGGAGAAGAGTACAAAATAATTGGTGTTTGGCTTCTGATAAACACGGGCTACAGTGACTTAAAATTCTTACAAGTGCAAGGCAACCCAGAGTAAACAAATCTAAATAAGGAATGTAAGTAGTTCAGATTCATATTTTCCATCTGGGGCCAACGTGGGCTTCTTAACCAAAGAGTATTCAGCTAAACAATGAAGGTGCACTAATTGGTTTAGATAACTCCATTTTACATGTCCCATAGAAATACTAATCCACAGAGATATATGAAGGAGTAAATGGCATAGACTAACTAGTGATTGGAGCACTTCACTGTTTCTAGGGTTGCCAGGTATCCAGTTTTGAACCGGACAGTCCAGTATTTGAGCTTTCTGTTCAGGAAACGATTAGAGAAAATATAAATGAGAAAATATAAATGTCCGGTATTTTCTAAATAAGATGTAATATAGATTGTGATGTAATGTCAAGTGTGTCCGGTATTTTTGTTGAAACCATCTGGCAACCCTTCATATCAGATACGTATTGCTGCCAGGATGGAAGTCAAACATCGTTTTTAGTAGTCAGAGTGAGATTGTGTAATTTAAAAATGTGCTATCTGGCAATGGAGCTTAAAAAAATGCTATAAAATTACAATTGTCAAAAAATTAAAATAGCTAATTGGTAAACAGTTTGATCCCAAAGCAGGGTTTTATTGATTCTTGATGAATTTGTATGCTCTGCTGGGGGCAAAAGCATAGCAATATTAAGAGTATTGCATCTACATGAGGTTTGGACTAAGGTCATAAACTAGTTCATTGCTTGTAGTCAGATCCTGCAACATGCTAAGTGGCTCACAAGAGGTACTAAACTTCCTTAACTCTCCTCTGAGTGCAATGAAAACTGAGACTGCACAGAGGTTCTCAGATTGAGGCCTAGAATCGGGCGAATTGTTGGGCACAATGTACACATTTTTTTACACTGTGAATCATTTCTTTCTTCTGATACAGATTTCATTGATTTTTCTAGAGACAGGAAAGGAGCTAGAGCAATATGTAAAAAGGCCTTCAATTCTTACTACAGTCGTTTGGAGTTGGATTCAGGCACAAATACACTTATAATTTATACACAGATGGATATAAATGAAGCATGTAGGACGGGATTAGGAATGGGCTCTGTGGGCTTCATTGAGATTACAGAAGACCTAATTCTGCAAGGAGTTTTTCGTAGCAAGTGTGGGGATTGATTTTCTCATTAACGAATCACAAATTTTACTAATCTTGTGACTATCTGGTGACCTTGAAAAAACAATCCAGTATGGATGAAAATCTTGTTGCAACTAAAAAAACTTAAAAAACAGGGGTCAGCAATTAGAGACTAACAAAAAACGTAAATGGTATCATGAGCTTTCGTGCGCACAATCCACTTTGTTTTTAAAGTTTTTTCAGCTATAGACTAACACAGCTACCTCTCTGAGACTTTGTTGCAACTAGTGAGGGGCCAGCTTTCCTATAAATACTGTAGATTAGCCTTTCTGACTGTGTTTCTATATTCCCACTGCTGATCCAGTCCAAACCCAAAAAAGAAACTACAAATTTTACGCATATATTTTAGTTTTCAATGCAAGCAAAATATGGGTAAAGACTTCAGCTGGATATCGGGTTGATACCTGCACATAATTTGATGGGATCAGCTTCATTTCACTAGCATGAATGTACTGAATTGTGTTGGCAACAAGTTATGACACTTTGATCAAGACATCTCAATGCAAAACACTTTCCCTGAAGAATAAATAGCAAAAGGTGATGGCCCACATCTCTGTGTCAAACTATTTCTCTCTTTATAGATCACTAGAAGATTTATCTGGCATTGCTCAGGTCCTTCTGGGCCGGGGGTGGGGATTGTGGAGGGTACAGGAGTGGGGAGGCCAGTGGCTGCCTCCCAGGGTTGGGCCAGGATGGCATGGGCTGTGCTGCCTGTCTGGCAGCTGCTCTTCTGCTCTCCATGGCTGTCGGGACAATGGGGGCGTGCTTGCTTGCTGCCCCCCATATAGTCATTCTGGAGTATAACTGTCCCCTGTGTTTGCTGCCCCCCCTGTGGTCATTCTTGAGTATAACTGTTCCTGCTATCATACCCCTCCCTTTCCATTTGATGGGAAACAATCACATTCCATGCACATCCCATTGTCCTGACACAACCAAACCCTGACCTTCCTTTAAGTTATGATAAGAGGAAGCTGCATGCCAAATTTGGTGGGCCTAACTCTAACTATTTAGGAGGAGTTCTTGAACAAACTGAGTCATGGATGGATGAATGGACAGACAGATGTGCAAACTTTTTCAACTATATAGTAGACTTAATATTCTGGTTGGAACTGCTATGTAGAAAAAAGCCTAGCTGTTTGGAAGAAAGCCCTGTCTCTTACCCAAGAGATTTTAATCTGAATTGTAGTATTATTATTAGACCAATATCCAAGAATGCCAAGCTGCTCAGGGGAAATGTGGTCACCTTGGGCCAGTTGGTGTGTCAGTAGTTAAGCTAAGCACCATAATTCCATAACACAATGGTGGGTGTTGGTGTAAACTGAAGACTGTTATAGCCAGAATTAATATAAGACTTCAGCTGCAGGATTTTAGGTGGTAAGTGAATTCATCAAGCTTTCAGTACTGTGCCCTCTGCTTCCCTGCCCAGGTCTGTGTTTATATTCTCACCCTTTAGGGCAGGGCTACTCAACTTTGGAAGCCCTGGGAGGCCACAATGATACTCACAGCACATGCCGAGGGCCGCAACTTAAGTGTGGCTGCATATGCATGCAAATATATGTACAAATATATGCAAATAGCTTCTTTCGTGCTAACACGCATGAATACAAAGATTAAGGCAAGACTACACAACACACAGGCCCCATTTAAGTCAGTTCTGCTGATAGTAATAAAATGCAATATTTACCCAATTTCCACCCATATGACAGTACTGTTAATGACAGTCCAGGAATTTAACTACTAAAATGCATATCAACAGAAGACCATTTTTTATTTTGGTTCCCACCCACGGGCCGCGTATTGAGCCCAACGTAAACCCAAACCACTCCACAGGCCACAAACAAAATCAAATCATCGCCTTAAAACGTGATTTTTATTAGCAAAACAAAAAAGATATACTTAATAAAGCATATTGGTTGCTAGGTGTTACAGAGCAACTGAGTAAAAACAAAGTAAAACACAAAGAAACTTAATATCTCTGGGTGCATCTTAGATATAGTGAATGGGGGGCACATGGACTTAGCATAGAGAAGTTTAACCAAATAGCAAAATAAAGAAAATAACCTGATCATGACTAACTGTACATTTTCCTATCTACTCACGATGCATACTTCAAAGTTCAGTCTATTTCCATCCCCAGTGTACCTTGTAGGCATGGTAGTCCTGTCTGGGTAAATTCGTCTTGTTTTCCCCAGTACCTAGCTTAAAACTCACACAAAAGAACTGCAGGCAAATCTATCTATTCAATTTAAATTCCAACAAACTTTCCCATTGGCTTTCCTGGCTTCCTGCCAATACCCTGTAGCCTCCTGAGTTTAACCCTTTAGTCACCAAGTGCTGGCCAGCATGCCTCATATCCATCACAAACACAGTGGCAGCTAATCTCTGGCACTTGAGACTCTAAACTGTGGCCTTCAAGGGCAGCTGTTTTAAAGATGAAATCTGTATCTGATTATGCTTTGCAAATTTATTTCCTGAGCTGATCCCTGTGCCTTTTAAGTAGATATGAGTGAAGCTTATGAATCACTCCCCAACACTACTGGAAGGCACCGTTGGTGGCTGCTTTACCAGCTAACTCCCACTGTTTCCTCTACAGCTCCCTTGCTGGCCACCTGCAACAATAGAAACTGTTGGGTAGAATTTAGGGATGTTAGATATCAGGCAATTGAATAGTCGTGTAAGCACGTGAAATCTTAGCACTTATACAACTAGTTGATAGTCCCAGGGGTGGGCCCAGCAGCTCAGAATCCCCACAGAGAGGCTCGCTGTGGACAGAGGCTGCTCCATGGGATGCATAGCAGCCTCTGTCTGTGGAGAGCTCGGGCCCACCACAGACAGAGTCGCTTTGCAGCAGCCTCCCCTGCCCTGGCCCACTGCTGTCGGGGGGGTAGGCAGCACCGTGGAACCGGTGCAGGGAGAAGCAGTTTTTAAGCTGGCTCCCCCCAGCACCAGCTTCTGCTTCCCCCCACCCTTGCTGCCTCTGGTACAGAGACAGTAAGGGGGCATGGAATGTGTGTAGTCGACAAGATTAACCAATAAGCCTAGGATTATCTGTAAATTGTATAGTCAACTACATGTTGACATCCCTAGTAGAATTGGTCAGGAACTAGAATTTCTATTACATGGGAAATTCCAACATTTAAAAAAATTGTTTGCATTTAGAATGAAAAGTCAAATTTTTGACATTTTCTGGGTAATGAAAATTCCGGAAACAGAATCATCTAAAGGTTTTGGTTGTGTCATTTCAGATCAGTTAGTTTTTATTTTTATATTTTATATTATATTTAATGTCTACAATTATATAATATGTCAAAATGAAATGCATTGAAAAGGCAGCATTGAAACAGACTTTCACCCTTTACCCCTTTAAAAGTGTCAAAATTGACACATCACCACAAAACATTTTGATTCCGATTAAACTTTATTTTCCAAAGAAAAACTGTTCTGTTGAAATACTTTTAACCACCTTTTCTGTAGAGCATTGAGCTTTTTTGAAAATCTGGCTATAGGAGTAGCACTGAGCCCCTTGTGGTCAGTGAGTATCTGATTCTGATCATGCACACATTGACTTATTCCTGATTTATGCTGTTGTGTAATCAGAAACCAGCCCAGAGAGCCTTCTCACGAAGAAGAGGAGGGGAAAGAAAGGTTTAGCTCTCAAGATGAAAACCCCGGGTTGTATACTTTTCTTCCCTATGAACCTGTGAAGTTATTCAAACATACAGCCTGTAATAAAATGGAACTGGTCCTAAATCCTGCTGTTTTTCCCACATGTTTAAGAATGTGTTTATAACTGTGCTAGTATGAACCACTGACACTGTTCACCCACCTTTTGCCTATTGCCCCTGTTGGTCTCAATATCTGTCCTTTGAAGTGAATGGCACTCTAGAAGGAAGCAATAAAACTGCAAAATGTTCTAAGACTCATCTTTAAATGCAAAATACAATTTCAGTTACATTGCTGCAAAAATACTTGGCCTACTGATGCTTTTCCCATTCAGTACTTCCTTGTGTCCTTCCCTTTAGATGCCCCCTAGGATTAGTTAAATGCCAAAAATATTAATCTTCTCATACAACCAAAATAGTAGTGCAGTGTCCCAGCAACATATGGTTTAAATGTGCTACTTTAAACTACCATTCATACTACTTGGGAACAGAGAACCTCATGAAAAGCCTATTGAAGCTAATAGGAGTCTTTCCATTGACTTCGATAGGCTTTGGTTCAGGACCATACTTAGACTTTGTCTTCATTGGCTAAAAAGTGTGTGTTTACATGGATATATCAATCTTGATGTAAAAGCCTACTGGAGGTAGGTTTTTACTGCAATGAAGCTAGTCTAGGTCAATTATATGCCTCTCACAACTTGGGGCTCTCTTTGACTGCAGTGCTGTGTTTTCCTGCAAGCATTTTGTAGCAAGAGAATCATCTCAGTGTAAGAACACAATATTTTTGCAGAGAAAACATATCCTTAGCTGCCATCATTTCCATGCACTAATCTGATACTCATGAAAAATGCTTTGTAACAAAATCCAACTAGTCACCGAAAATAGAAAAAAGGGTATATGACTGCATTAAACTTCCTGTCTTTGAATGCATAGCATCATTTTACAAAATCATTTGCATATTATTTAATATTTTTAATATACGAGAGATTATGTTGAGTAGTTGGCATCTGAAATTTAGGGAAGTTGACCCCCCCTAAATCACTTTGAGGAACACTTTATTCCATGAAAAGTATCACTGATTTTAGTGGAGCTACTTGTGGAATAAAATTCTAATATAAAGATGTTGTCCGTGACTGGATTTCTTTTTAAAAACTTATTTCACTAAACCTGCAATTACTAAAAAAATTGTAATGATTTTTTTTTAATGTTGACAATACAAGTTGGACCTCCCTAATCTGGTACCCTCAGGACTGGTCCCAGATGAGGGATTTTTCCGGATCAAGGGAGGTCATTTCTGGCCCTCCTGCCACTGGCCCCCTTAGCTGTGGCCTGTCCTGCTGGCCTTCCAACAGGCTCCCCACCTACTGCCAATTCACTGAGGAGCCACCACTGCTGCATCTCTTGGCTCCACTAAGCAGCTGCATGCCAGAGCTCCCAAACCTGTTGGGCAGTCACGTACCGTGGCTCTGGGCTCCATAGGAAGCCACATGCTGTGGCTTCTGGCTCATCGAGGAGCCCAAAGAGTCAAAGGTGGTATCATGACTCTGAAATTGTTCAACATTAAATGGTTTTAAACAAGGTTTGTTCTCAGACCTTAGCCTGCTTTGTACCATGGTGAACACACTATTAAATTCATGCCCACGTTTAGAAATATATTGATAGACAAGCACAAAAGAAAATGAAGTAAAGAGCTCTGAAACTGAGTGTTTATGCAAAATAAGTGTAATCAAAACCTATTGGAGTCCTTTTTAAGGGAACGTGAACATGGGATACAATTTCTTTTTTTGATCAAATAGTCATGCTCAGTAGGAAAGGAAGGTGTTTATTCTGTTCAGTTCTGAGTTGTGACTTTCCTGCTTTAGATAAAACAGACATGCAGAAGGAAAGACGAGATAATATTGTAAAGATGGGGAAAATACAGCTTTTGTTGAAGTTAGCGGGATAAAGGATGGATGGTCAGTCACAGATGGATGCCTTATAGCCATGGCAGCTGTGTTCTGTTACATTATCCAATGTACAATCTGAAATGTGGAACAGCTCTGTTCGCTCAATTCTCCAACTTGGGGGCTTTTTACACTGCTTTGCTATGACAGCAACCACTCCTGGTCTGCTCAGACACAGCTTCCAACATGTACATTGTTCCCAGCTGTATTACATGAACACTATGATCAGCCACTCCTGAATTACACAACAGACTAACACCAGCAAATTCCCAGTCCCAGATTTTCCTTCAGAAAAGTTGTCTTATACTGTCCAGCATTCTTTTGAACAATGCAAGCTCATAGAAAGTCTGTTATTTTATTACTAGAAAATGATAGGCACAAATCTTGTTATCTCAAATGCAGTTTCCCAAACACTTCAATCCAAACACACTGGTTTCGATAGAACAATAAAACAAGTTATTAACTACAGAAAGGGAGATTTTAATTGATTACAAGTAATGAGGCATAAAAGTCAGAATCGTGACAAACAAATAAGTAAAAACACAACTAGTTAGATATTTTTTTTAAAATAAAGGTTTCTCTCACTAACTGCTTTAGCAGTTTTGCTGGCTGGAATTGTTTCCATTGGGATTCCTTCCCCATTCAAAGCTGTCTCTTTTCTTCAAATGGTGTTGATGCCATGAGCAGAGAGAAAAAGAGAAGTATTTTGGAATGTCTGGTCTTCTTTCTTATAGTTCTCTTTTCTTTTGCAAGAATAATTTCCAATTGGGATTCAGGAGACAGAAAGTCTGTCAGAATGGGATCCCCCAGCTATTCCTTTGTCAAAATACAGATTTTTTTTTTTCATTCACGTATCTTTCCTGTCAAAGAATGGCTACTTAACCAGGTATTTGTTCATTTGATTATGTTGACACCTCTTTGAAGTGTCAGGTTGCCTTTTGTCTCTGAGGAACAGGTCTGTGGGTGTTCCCCAGAATTGTGACAGGTCCAGTAACCCCATGTAGTAGAATCTTTTAACTTTACATATGATTTTGCCACACATATTTTAAACTGGACAATAATGTTCAGCAGACTATGAGTTTTCAAATCACATCTCCCACGTCATACTCTGCACAAAATTTATCATAATTCTCTAAAGGAGTGAATGTAAGAGTACAGATTGTCATGCTCTAGACCCTGGATCACTTGCTGGTCAGAAGAATAATCTGGTGGTTCTGGTCATGTCCCTCTTCTCACTAGTCCTTTTCAGGCCAGTCAGACTCCAGGCAGGGGCGGCCCGTGAGTATAGGCCGACTCGGCGGTCGCCTAGGGCACTGCCTTCAACGGGGCACCGGGGGTGCCCGATGATGACGTCACGCCATTGACAGCCGTGCAGGCGGGGGCGCCGATCGTGCGTTCCGCCTGGGGCGACAGCTGCCGCAGACGGCCTCGGGCCGCTCCTGATTCCAAGAGTAGTTGAAAAGCCAAGAGAGACAGTAGAAGGAAGATGGGTGTGGGGAGGAGGGACAGAAAAAAAGTACAAGACACAGGAGTATCTCACATATGTCCTGCTGGGGTCCTCTCTGGTGCAGTAATGATGTTCAAGCATCCCCATTAGAGTATCAAGGTGTCTGGTGTTGTGGCAAGAATCCTTATGCCACAGCTGCAGTGATGGTAGAAAATTCCTTCCCCTCCCACTCCCCCCCGCCCCGCCCCGCCAAAGTCTTTTTTAGGGGCTTCAAAAAGGTAATGATTAGAATAATACATCTCATTACTTGTCCATCAATTAGGCTTAATTTCTGCCACTCCAACTTTGCTGTCTTGATTTCCCATCTTCTACTCCTCTTTTTCACCACTTGTAATATGAACACAGTCATTTGAAGGGGGGTCAGTTGGCTCTTTCTGATTAAATTAATTCAGCCTCTCTGTCCCCTTCTCACATCTTTTCTTAAATAGATCATTGTGATAATTACTTTTCACCAATTAGGCTAACCATCAAAGCAGGCCTGCTAGGCCCCAGTTTTAACAACAGTGCATATATTGTCCAAATTTGCTCCTATTGATGCAACCCCAGTGGGTTAAGTGGAGTTGCATTGGTCAAAACTAAGGGCAGGTTTTGGCCCCCATTCTTGACTCAGATTCTCTAAAAATGCTCAATACAATTCAATTCACATTACAAATACAGCCCCTTATCTCACATTTGTATTCTGTTGCTAAAATTTTATTTACCTAGTGCCATTGCTTATTCCTATAAAACCTCAGTGTTCCTGGACAGGAAACCTCATGTCTGCCTGGGCCTTTAGATTTTCTGATCTGTGTATGAATCACTGGGCTGACTAAGCAGTTTGATGGAGGGGGAGTGACAACGTCACATGTATGGTCTCAGTCTGGGGTGTGTCTGTCTGCACATCAGCAAAATACTATGGGATTTTTTTTTTGTTCAGATGTTTCAGTCAAGGATACTATTACAGTACTTGTTTAGACTCTTTGTAACCTTGGAAAGAAAGTTAAAATAAGTCCATGAGTTTTAAGGTTGGCAACTAGCATGTTGTTATCCCTTGGATAGCAGGTGGCCTATGCTTTCTTCTGAAACTCAGTGACATTACTTAACCTTAGTGCCATTAAAAAATATGTCCTGGTTGCACTGAGCCAGATTCTTGTTTATACTATGGTCACTTTTACATCATGCTCTTAGTGTAAAGGAACCAAAGTGGTATAAAGCATCCTTGGCATAGATGAGAAATCTGGCCCTCTCTCAGACCCACTTTCATAATTGTTTAATTTCTTTACCATTTTATGCTGCTTTAAATTTTCTGTAACACCTCTGAAGTCACAGAAATTACCGTGGACTTACGCCAGACTTCAGAAAATCACAACTGTTAATGTAATTAACCGCCCACTTACCTACTTCTCCTTCAGCACTGAGCAAATGCATCCTCATTACCCCCAAATGTATGTCGTTAGTGTCCAGATGAAGTAGCAATCATTACAATTCCCCATCGTTAAGATAAAAGGGTTTCTTTTTTAGATGCCCTCACAAAGCAACCAGCACTACTAAGCTGAGTTTATCCTATCTTCTTGCACTGTACATACCGTTATATTTCTGTCAGATTCTGTCTCATCAGGAGCTCATACACTAACAAATGGAAATAGCAATTAAGCAACCCTTGGATGTGCAGGACCCTTTATTAGCCTTGATTTTCCCTCCGTGGGAGAGCTGTACATGGATCAAAGGCAGTATCTGATCATGTGTGCTCGTGATTTATCAGGTGAAATACGGGAGTGTAAACAGAAGCATGGCTCTCCAAACCCTCCCAAGATAAGGACAAGGCAAAGAATTGATGGTGCTGCTCTTAACTGACACGGAAGGAGGAGCATGTACCACCCTTCAGGGGACATTTTTCCAGTTGTTTCTGCTCACCCCGTTTAGCAACTGTTCTGATCTTCCCAGCTTCACCTTGAGGGAAGGGAGTGTTCAGAATTTAGTTCACCTCTTGGGACTCTGCCTTCTGCTCTCAACAATGCTTTTTCACTGGGGGATACGTTAATTAAGGTTTCAGTAAGTATTCCCAAAGAGTAATAAAAATATTAATAAGCCTTCAAGCAAAGTTCATGTTACAAAACTGTGTGGCTTCATCAGCAGAAAAAAAGGTAACTCTTCTGCCAATTTATTTGTTGCATTTCCACACGGCTTCATGCTGCACTACTTCCATGCTAAAGTTTCTTTTTTACCTAGCCTGTCTGACAGCCACATAAGTGAAGATGTGTTCCCATTGCAATGTTTGTCAGAGCACCAAAGTGCCAAGTAGGAAAGTAATATACCCAGTTCCATCTGCAGTCAGAGCAATAAAGGGAAGATGGCATACAGTATTGTCTACTCTTTTTCTATCATGAGCCAGAGTGACCAAACATAATGCTCCTGATTTGCCCATAATAATATTCTAAGTGAATAGCATTACCCCTTCGTGTTCTTATTGCTTCAGAATTCATGAATCCCATAGTATCAGTACCTGTAGAAAATTTCAAGAAACACGGAAGGGTTGTACGATGTAGATAATTCAGTAGGTGGCATTCTTCACTCTGATTTGAAACAGTTCCAAAACTCCACATTGTACTGGTGTCTCTGTCTTAATAAGACAAACATATGAGGTCCTAACCACTTTTGGTATTTCAAGATCCCATTTTAATTTCTTAGTAACAGGTGTGCTAACTGGGCAACATAGCCAAATTCCATCTCATGGGTTTATGTTCTGCCATCCAAAATTCCAGTTGTAATTTTAACTGGATATAAATGTCTTTTTTTAAACTTTCTGTCCTATTGAGTAGTGTCACTGTTAAACAGTTGTTCACTCTGGAGTTGGTTTCATTTCAGTGGTCAATGAGGTGATCCATATGTAGAGTCTGTATAATAATTGGAGAGGCAATTTGGGAACTTTGGGGATAAGAGGTGCCATGTTCAGTAGTTATAAGTAAGGCAGTTCTTAAGGAATCTTGAACCTGTGGCAATTAGGCACAAGTTCTAGGTTCAATATATTTTCTAATTTTTATGGAAAGAACATTTGCCAACATAGGTATACACTAACTTCTACTGCCAGGCAGCCAACCATCTCTATACCATCACCAAAACCTCTGCTTCCATCACTGGGATTCTCTACTTACCACGGAAAACCAGTAGACCTCTGGGTAACTCATTCCCAGATCCTATGGCTGCTTTACCCACCTTATGCCTGAGGCATGCCTATGGCTGCTTTACCCACCTTATGCCTGAGGTCATCAGGCAGCACCACTGTCCCACTAAATCTCAAGGGTGTTTTATCTTCCACAAAGTAACCATGAATACTGTATGCTACCATTCAGATGTTTTGGGAATTTGAAAATGTTATCACTTTTTAAAATAATTCCTGTTTAACCAGAACACTTTTTTTCAAGACTAGAGCAAAAGGTGTGGAGAAAGGGGAGCCAATTTTGGATTCTCATCTAGGACAAAGAGAGAAAGATGAGAGATCTCATTACAGAATAATTTTTGTTTGTAATTTTTATTCATCGCCTCATGGTTTCAGATCATACTAAAAGTGTAACTGCAGAAATGCCAACATTTTCTTCTAGTGCTATAGACCCAGGAGTTTGTGGGATAGCTGGGGTAAATTTTCATTTAGCATTAACATTTGTGGGAGTTATTTATACCAAATTTGACTGCTGTATTTCTTGTAGTTCTTGTAGTTCTCCCCAGGTTAGTTGCCATCTGTCCATTATGGACTAAATGGAAACCATAAAACCTCTGTTCTCATTGAACAGCTACAGTCTTGAAGCCTTAAAATTCCATTTGTCCTGAACAGTGAGTACCTTTGAGTAATACTCTTATGGTAAGTGTCATAAGGTGGGGCTGTTCACATAGTCTAGCAAGCAAAGTCTTAAGGAGACGTGCTGTGAGACTGTTAATTTTGGATTAGTCAAGGCTTTTGTAGAGGCAGCTTGTGGAGAGAGAATGCTGCGCAATCAGTAGAAGAGGTTGCTCTTTGCCTCAGGCTCTGATTAGAGTCAGTTCTTCAAGCAGTTACTCCCTGAGATCTGGGCACTGGTGTTGTTCTGGAATTCCTGGAGGAAGGGATTGTGTGTTGTCTGACCATTTCATTTCAAGACTGGATTATGAGTTTAAATCTAGTCACACTTAAAATATCCCAGGCCTCACTTCATTGACTGGGAAAACAACCAGCAAGGCCCCAGACACCTGCTACCACTTGGCAGAAAGACAACACTAACATCAGAACATGACACTGGTGTCAGAAGAAGGTGCAACAATACGGAGGGCCAGATAAATTGATATGTTCTGTCTTCTTTGCACTGCTCTTGCAAAACAAAGCAGTCTTAAACCCAGTTTAACCAAAGTGGGTTAGTAATGGTTGCATTGTGTCGCCAGGGTGGCACAACACAGTTGAAGTATACTAGTGATCAGTGTTATCTTCAAGTCGTCATTGTCAAGTCCAAGTCGAGTCTCAAGTCATTACAGTTCAAGTCTCAAGTCGAGTCTCGAGTCCCTAAAGTCACTTTCGAGTCAATTCCCAAGTCGAGTCTCAAATCTTAATTTAAAAAATGTCAAGTCACTTTTGTACAAGCCATCAATATCGGCATTTTCGGACAATTTTTTCACCAAATCGATTTAACAAAATTAGCAAGTCTCAAGTCGCGTCTCAAGTCACAAACAATGAACCCGAGTCGAGTCTCAAGTCGAGTCACCTAGGTGACTTAAGTCGGACTCGAGTTCAAGTCGTGGGACTCGAGTCAACAACTCTGCTAGTGATCCTGGCCCTGATTTCTGTTTTTAAAAGGCTCTACCTTCCAGTAGGACAGATAGGATTTTAAGGTTCCAAGTCTGTATATCAAATGTGAATTAATTTCAATTCACTTGAACTCCGTTAGGAGAACAGTGTAGCACCCAGTTCTGTGTTGCTATCCTGGCTGAAGTTATAAGCTCACATCCCCTTCGATTAGGGTTCAACAATCGAGCCTTTGTTACGGTGAAGACAGCCCTACAAATGGAACTCAGTTTGGGTAGCATTTGGCTTCTGCCACAGCAGGGCCTTGCTGCTGGCTGTCACCTCCAGGGGCTACTACAATACAAATGATACGTTACAGTGAAGGTTCAGAGCTCTGCAAGATTATTTTCAACAGTCATAGTTTGCTTATGGGTCCCTCTAGGAATGGAAGGCTGCCCTTGCGGCCCAGGAAACCCACACTTGTGGGGCACTTTGCTTTCTGAGTAACTCTAGGCCAATTGGAGTATATGTAGAAGGGTCATGTCACTCAGACTGCTGCCAACAATGCTAGGGATCCTGCATACTCTCTCCTGGCCACTGATTACCTGCAGCTGACACAGCTCTTCTCCTGAGTGGCCAGCCTGGCTCTGACCATAGGAGGGGCAACTCAAGAGAACAAGGGTTAGCAGGATCTAGTGTACGAAGCAGGGAATGGAGATCTACATATTTCGGTATCGGTGTCAAAGCTCTGCCACTGACTTCCCTCTGTAGTCTTGATCAAGTCACTATGGGCTATGATCTGGACTGCATTCCCAAATGGGCATAAAGAAGAGTAAACATTGGGTGTGCAGAAGTAAGTGGCCACTTGTGGCCATTACTTCCTCTCTGTGGAACAGATGGGAAGAAGTTGATAGAGTACTGACTCCACCCCGGTAACCAATTAGCACAGCTGTATCAGCTTTCAAATTGCCATGATATGCAGCTATTATAGGTCAGCAGCAAATTATTAGGGGCTCTGTGATTGGGCCACCTGGGGCAAAACAATCAGTGTGGGCCCTGGAGACGACACCCCCTTTTACCAGCAGCACATGCTCCAAGTGGAGAACTCAGATAAAAGGAGGCAGCCCAGGCAAGTCAAACGGAGGAGCCCCAGCCCCAGCCCCAGCCCCAGCCTGGTGGCGGCTCTTAAACTCAACAGTGCCCTTCTCAGTAAAGCCCAGGGATCTGGACTACCTGCCAGATGCAGAGAGTGCCATGAAAGCTGTGCTACTGTCTTCTGAGGAAGCTGCCTGAATAATGCCCCAGCCCAGAGAGACCTGTAGACTGATTATTCACTTGCCTTGCCTGCCTGTTTGCTGCTTTGCTCTGTCCAGGGAGCTAATTCCCCTGACTGTTGGATTGTTTTGCAGTCCCAGCCTGGAAACTGTGTTATAATTCTGGGGGAAGTTTTTTGTAACCAGTGCCTTTAGAGGAAAGATTTTGAAGCTCAATTGCGGGCACTCGCCTTGTGCACTCAGAGTGCCAGAGTGGGGAACAGCCCTGTCAGCTTCAAACTAGAGTAGGGATCCAGTAAAAGCAAAATATCATCCAGTCTATATTTTACATTCTCATAGTTAATGTTTTGATGTCTGTCTTCAGCTTGATGCTACCACAAAGTTGGCAAGTAACAGAGAAAGCGTATTTTCCCAGCTACCAACCACATCCTAAATGCAACACTTTTATAAGTAATATTTATTCTGTTGGGTGGTATCCGCTAATGCAGTACATAAAATCATCTTTAACTGAAAGAATAGAAGCTCCTTCCTAGGGTAATTAGTGTGGATAATTCCTTCTGAGGAAGGGCTTGACTATACTGTAGGACAATTTTTTTAAGTATAATTTCTCTTCCCCACATGTATCTCTAGCATAGCTCTGCATTACATCCAGCTAGCTATGGCGATTGCTGAAGGGTAGCAATGATCCAGCAACACCCGTTCCCATTGGGAACACTCTTGACACTCCCTCTAAACAGAAGCTACACAAAGGACTGGGTAGGAGCTGGGGAAATCCAGCTGCTTTCTTAGTCTTCTGTACTACTTATGTGGAACAAAGGTAGTGAAGGAGCGGGGTCTGGATTCAGTCCGTTAAACACTATTGCTAATCCCCCAGGCATTCAAAAATTATGAATCTGATACCAAAAATCATGAGACTATCTTAACAATCACAAGAGTTTAACAATAATAAATTTGGGGTCTTTTTATTTACCTTCTGGTGTTAAAGTCTTAAGTATCACATTTTCAAGCTTGTCTTTTAATGACAATTTTTGAAGACACATTTGTGTTTCTTTCTCTTTATCTACAGGATTTTGACCCATGGGCTCAAGTCAAACTTGTCTCCCCAACTGAGATCTCAGACCTTACTGTCCTTAAAAAAGCTGGGGTTCTAACATAATCACATGATTCCAAGAGTTGAAGCTTGTAGAAAAACACCAAGTATTGCAAACTTTGCAATACAGTCACATGAGTTGTCAACACTCTGATTTATAAATCTGGACTAAATGAGATATAATGATAGCATAATAATTTCTGTCAATATCAAGTAAACTGTACATAGTGATCTTAAACAGCATAATATAAACCAAAATTAATTAATCAAAATTAAATAAGTATATTATCATCAAATAAAGGGAAGTTAGCCCCTGAAAAAGTTCTGAGAACTCCTTCCCCTTTCCTCTTCCTATTTTTAGTAGTATTTTATTGGAAGGCAGTGAAAAACACTTAAAGGCCCACATAGAAACCAATGGAACTTGTAGTACAAAGCACCTTACCGAGTCTCTCCACAGGAAGCAAATAGAAGAAGAGGGACTGGTTACCACACATAACCCAAGAGACAGCATTAATGAAATATTCTGAGTTCCAAGTTTACAAAAGGGAACCTGCATAGTCAATGTGTGGGAACCCATTTAGGAGGCACTCCCCTCTTGTGCTCCAGTATGCCAGAGATTCAGCATACAGACCATTGTAATCATAGGGGTAGATTCTCAGCTGGTGAAAATGGAAATGAGAAGAGCTAAGACAATTTACACCAGCTAAGGATCTGCCCCATAGTCCCCTTCCCTTCACCAAGGTTGGCAGTTTCTTCAGTGTCCAAGACCTCCTACCATTAGATTCCAATAGAGCTGGAACAATTTTAGGGTGGTGATGCTGAGCTGCACCTCCTCACCCCGCTCCCCATACAATTTACCCTATCCGTGTACTCACTGTCCCAGACTGGGTCCACAGCTGCTGGCAGCTGCACAGCCCTGGGTGAAGGGCCAATAGGCAGGGATGCTGGGACCCCAGGCAGCAGCAGCCGGGACCCCTTGGGGCTGGCAGCTGGGACCCAAGATGGCAGCAGGGCCCCCAGGCACAAGCTGGTGGCTGAGACTCAGACATGGGATGCAAAATCTGGGCGGTGCTGCAGCACCCTTACTTCCTGTGCCTGTGTTTTTTTCAGTGGAAAGATGTGGGCACTGGATCAGGCCCTAAAACAACCATGAACTTCATTTGTCTACTGTCCTGTCTCCAGCTCAAAGTTCTGGAACAAGCTACAGTAGGCAACTAACACTGTACTCCCAGAAGATTTTAGGACAAGACCACCAACACTGAAAATAGGTTTCCACCTTACCACATCCTTCAACGGGAAACTGCATAAGTAGAACTGAATTTCTTATACAACAATCCTTATGCCTCATATATACAGAAATTTTGGGGACACAATGGAAAATGTCATTGGTTGGGTTTGAGAGAGAATTCTTTTTTCTAATCAAGTAATTCAAGTTTATTTTTGTTTTTGAAAACTCAGAATTTTGAGGAATTACTACTTTAAATTAACTTAAATAGCACCTTTCCTATAAGGATCTTAAATAATTTAGAAGCTTCTGGGGTAGCCGAGTTAGTCTGTACAGGATAAACTTAAAAAACAACAAATGGTCTGGTAGCACTTTATAGACTAACAAAATATGCAGATGGTGTCACGAGCTTTTGTGGGCACAGCCCACTTCTTCAGATGAGAGGTCTGCATGTTTTGTTAGTCTATAAAGTGCTACCAGACCATTTGTTGTTTTTTAAGTTAAATAATTTAATTAAGGCTCACAAAACTCCCATGAGATAGGAATTATGACCAGTTTTATGGATGGATAAACAGAAAGGTTAAGTGACTTGCTCATTGAAACACAACAAAATAGTGACGGAGGTGGAAATGGAATGCAAATATACCAATGCCTAGCCCTGTGACCAAAACGCTGTGTTAAGTACACTGGCATGGGAATGTCTCTGCCCCATAAATTTCATGCATAAACACCCAGGCTTCTGACTGGTCGACATCTTGTTCTTTGTTTTCAGTTTGCCTTTTTTACCTAAATCTCAGGCTAATATTAAGGGGATAATTTTCAGGGCAGTGCATGGAGAATTAAGCACACAACTTCTAACATAACCACATTGTAAGGAAAATATTGGCCTAAGTAGTTTTATGGTTACTGCGTTTTCTAAGTTCTACAAGCCCTACTGCTGAAGTGTAAAATAAGGCGGATGTTGGTCAGACATTTTTCTACAGAATCAAAGCAACACTTTTGTAATTGTCTCCTCCTCCTTGAGGTGGCTGCTGGAAAGCTTTCTAAGGTGTCATTTTAGTGTTCATGAAATGCAGTAATCCTTAGGTTCTTGGATGGGTGCCCTTTAGGAGTGAGTTATGTGTAGTTAACTTGGCTGATTTCTCCTCTGAGATCCTCTGTGAAGGAACTACAAAGAAGAGAAAGGTGCAGATTCCAGTGGTCTCTTTTAGAGCCCATGGGTTTAGTAGAGCTGGTTGGGCAAATACTGTGGGAATGCAGCATTTTCAGGAAACTTAACAAGCTGATTTTAGCAAACATTTGTAAGAATGGGTTTCATTTTCAAGTGCTTTATACCAAGCCCACCAGCATGGTATCAGAGCCTTCCAGAAGCTCACGAAGCAACTTGACTAGTATCCTTCACATGTTTTGTTTTTTTATTCCACATGAATGTTTGATGGAAAAAACTTTTATTCATCCAACCACAGATATCCACGCCTAATGAGTGTTTTCAAGCCCAAAGTGCTCATCTGGTCAATACATGCAGTTATATGTGGGAATGTGACAATAAAAAGTACAGTGTATTAGATCAGACCGTCAATAAACGTGGTGTATTTCTTTTAAGTTTCCTGGGAATCCAGCTATTTTAAAATCAGTGATCCATATATGTGCGCGTGCATGTGTGTGTGTGTGTATATATATGCAGGGCTCAACAATTACGGCAATCTACTCGCCTGTGGCGAGTAGATTTTAGCCCGGCATGGCGCCGTAGCGTGGTCTCCGCATGTGCAGCGTGCCAAACCACGTGGCTGGCGAGCAGGGCTCGCCGCTGCTTGTCAGGCCCTATATATATATATAACTGCAGCAGGAGACAGTAACATTTTCTAACCCTGTTTATTGACTACCTATTTCTCCTTACCTTTTCAGTGATTTCCACTACTCCTGTTCATTTAGAGGTTAATACATCGATTCAGGGAACAGGAACCATGTGATGTAATTAGCCAATCACACAGAATCCAGAGACCAAATGCACAGGAGAGCATTTGCCTCACACAGTTTTTAAAAATGGAAGTATATTTGGTGAGCAATTCTAAAAATCAAATCTGTAAAAATCATGATTGACTTGTGGACAAGTTAATAGGAAAGAAGGGCCAGATCAGTTACATTTTTGGTACTATGGTTGGTTGAAGAACTAGAAGATGTAAGTGGGAGTCAGTTGGGCTATTTCTACACAACGGAGCTATTTTGGGATACCTCTGGTATCCCAAAATAGCTATTCTGCATCTTAAGAGCAAGCCTGTTATATCAAAATATACCAGGCTCACTATTCTGACGTCCCTGTAAACCTCATTGCAGGAGGAGTAAGGGATGTTTCAGAATAGCACCTTATTTCGATATTTGGCACTGCGTAGACAGCGCCAAATTTCAAAATAAGCTATTTCAAAATAACATTGAAATAAGATATGCAAATTGCATAGCTTATTCAAGGTAAAGGTGCACCCTTGCTTAGAAGAGAACTGCAGTAGAAAAATAATGGAAAGATCATATTAATGACTGTTTATACTGTCAACCAAGCAATAAAGTCATCTGGAAGAATAAAGTTGTTTTTCTGTGGGTGAGCTTGCTCATGATTGGATAACCTGATCAAAGAAGTGGTTTTATACGGATTCTTTCTATGTCACCAACTTGGTGACATACAGAATGACCTCTTAGTAACCTTGTTAAGTACACAATAACAAATAAAAAAGGGTTATTAATTTGGCCTCTTTCTGTTCTTGGAGTGTCTGTAAGCACATTGTGATTCTCAAATTTACTAATTATTGTATTTAATCATCTCACCATTTGGGGAATTTTTAAAAACGGGACTGATCACAAATAGTTGTATACTTGACATATGAAAATTGTGCAGTATTTATTCACTCTGACTGGTTAGAAATCACCTGGTGGTGTTTCTGTTCCCTGATGGATTGAAGGGATGAATAACTGGGAAGAAGATTTGAAGAAGCTACAATTTAGGGAGAGGAATCTGGAATAGGGACTTCTGGACCACATCTATCTAACAATAGAAGACTAGAAGAACACTTAGACATATTACTGTAAACAAAAGAGTTGCAGTAGAGATCAAAGTAGCAAATCATATCAATGTTGTTTATTTCATGTATAGACTGTGTAGTCATTTGCATGAAAATGTTATTTAGATTAGAGTGTGGAGTGCACACACAAGCTGTACTGGGGATTGTGTCTGTCTGTGTAGTGTATGTAAACCATAAAATAATTAACTTTTGTATAAAGCTTCTGATTCCACAAAGGGCTAGTAATGGTGTTATTCTCACAGCTGATTGGGATTTTTTTGACAAAGCTGTTTTTCATTTATTCAGAAATACCAATTTGTTGAAGCAAACGTTTTGTACAGTTGTATCTGTTCTGGAGAACCTTTCCCAACCAAAATTATGGCAAGAGAAAAAGAGACAATAGCCCAGTGGTCATGCCACTCACCTGGGATATACAAAACCCCTTGCAACAGAGAACTGTATATCAGACAGAGTAGGGATTTGAACTGGGGTCTCCCACAGCCCAGATGTAATAACCATCAAGCTATAGTAAGCCTCTCTTACAAGTTCTCCTTTTGGAGTGCTTCTACTTTGTAGAATTATTCATTGAGTTACACAGAGAGAAACTGAATTTATAGCCCAGAGATTACGGCATAGTTGTGGGTTCAAGACCCTGCATCTCCTACATCCTGGGTCAGTGCCCTGACTACTGACACATAGGCTATGTCTAGACTGCAGCACTTCTCCAGTATCCTGGAAAAGCAATGCCGCATCCAAAGAATGTGTCTGCTTTTTTGGAAAATTTTTCGGTAAAGCAGACACACTCTTTCGCCATCCCTGTAAACCTCATTTTATGAGGAAGAAGGGATGTGTCGAAAGAGTAGGTTTTCTCAAAATTTGGCACTGTGTAGATGTACCAATTTTCAGAAAAGTCTCTTTCGACAGAAAAGCGGGAAAAGATATGCAAATTGCAAACTGATTTTCTGATTTACCTTTGTAGTCTAGACATAGCTTAAGAGTATATTTCTTTCTGTGGACCAGTGAATATTGAGAGATGTTTACTCTGAATTGGGAAAAATAGAAACTTGAACCTGGGTCCCTCGTATCTTAAATTAGTGTCCAAAACACTGAGCTCTTCTTGAGTGAGCTTCTTATTGCCTCTTTCACCGCAGTACAGAATGAGGAAATGTTTGAATTCAGTTTTTTGCAGGATGTACCATTGCACCATTTCCCATCCACTCTAGTCTTGCACCTCAGGTATAGCCAGTGAGTGAGAGTTTGTTCTGATAATGAACATGATGTCCCATGGGAGAACTCTGAGGGTATGTCTATACTACAGAGAAGATTGAAGCTGCTGCTGTTGATCTTCCAGGGTTCGAATTAGTGGATCTAGTGAAAACACGCTAATTTGAACTGAGTGGGGCATTCTGATGCCGGCAGTCCTGTTTCCATGAGGAGTAAGGGAAGTCGAAGGGACAGTGTTCTCCCTTTGACTTCCTGCAGTGCGGATAGTGCCAAAAGTCGAGTTAAGGTACTTTAGCTTCAGCTACTCAATTAATGTAGCTGAGATTGTGTATCTTAATTCGCCCTTATCCCATAATGTCAACATACCCTAACGATGTGAGGATTACATTATGTGGAACCATCTGGTGTTACTTCTTTCCACCTTGCTAGTACAACTTCATTTATGCTCAGATGAATTACTCTTCCTCTTATTAAAAACCATTGTTTTTTCTCCTTGCCACAAAGCTATTTCTTAAACAACAACAAACTTAATGTATGTATTAAATGAGGCTACATGCTTTAAAGAAAATTTTGAACTAGATTCATCTCTAGAAAGTAATCCTATTGTAGACTAAATTTAAACCTAACAAGAGCCCTGATATTTCCTCAGTACTGGTAATTTCACAATGATTAGCAGTGTAATGGTTGCACTGGGAAAAAAAAGGTTATTTGTAACTCCTGAATCATTTTACATTCTTTTTTGTCTTCTCTCTGGGTGCAGAACTTCCCATTTGTTTTTATTAACAGCTAACAGCACTGCACACATGAAAGTATCTGTGGAATCTGCCAAGAAGCAACTGTTTTGCCAACTATTCCAACTGATTTGGATGAGATTACAAGTTTGAATGATAAACGGAATAGTGTTGATATAATACACTTAGACTTCTGTAAAGCATTTGACTTGGTACAACATGACATTGTGACTAAAAACCTAGAACAACATAAAATTTACATAGCACATATTAAGTGAATTAAAAAGTGGCTAACTGATAAGTCTCCAAATGTAATTCTAAAGGGTGATCATCATTAAGCAGGTGTGTTTCTAGTGGAGGTTTCAGAAAGATAGGTTCCTGTTGTATGCTATTGAAAGCTTATCAATGAATGAGGACAGGTCACTGGTACAGAGTGAACTGAATTGTTTGTGTCCAATTTATCAAAGGAACAATATGCATTTTAATGTGGCTAAATGTATATATATATAGGACAGGATACAGGATCCTACCTGGGGAAACTGATTGTGAAAAAGAGTTGAGAGTCATGAATCTTCAGTTGAACATGAGCTTCCAGTGCAACATCATGGTCAAATGGGTTAGTGGGGACTTAGCTGCATAAAAAAGAGAATCTTGAATAGAAGTGTGGAGGCTATTTTACCTCTGCATTTGGCATTGGTGCTACAGCTACTGGACTACTGTGTCTAGTTCTGGTTTCTTTGGAGTAAATATTTGCTAAATGCAATTTTGCTCTCCAGAAAATAAGTACAACTTTAAAAAAAAATATTTCTTTGCAAAAAGAGGGAAAACAAGCCCTGAAACAGTTAAAAAAAATCCCATAATCATTCAATTATAAATGTCCTATGCGGTGCTGCAATTTGAGGTGGAGGAGGGGAGGTTCCTGCATTAATACCACAATTTAGATTGACTTTCCTGGGTATATTGAACACCAGTGTGAGCCAATCCTGCAATCATGTTTCTGCCCTCTTTTATATTTTTAGTAGTACTGTAGGATAGTGGTATTTCCATAAAAGTCTCTAAAGGATAAAATACTATTCTGTATGTTTTTCTTTCTTCTCCTTCAGCACAAACCATTTCAGAGATTCTACATCTAGGAGTGAATGGCCCAGACAACAAACATTGTGGTTTTGAATGACATTGATTTTGTGAAAATTTGTTACATGTGGAACTTCTCTGTAAAAAAGCAGGTGCAGGTTCATCTCTTTTCATATTCCTGTCTGGAAATTTCATGTCATGAATATGTTTGTGGAGCATATTGGTTAGTATGAGGACGGATTTGATAAGGAGTTACTGGGGAAAAAGTAGCAGATTTTTAGTTACCATTGTGTTCCTGCAATTTATTGTGAAATAAAAATGTAGACCAAAACCTCAATTAGGGTATATTAGCATAGCTCCATTGACTTGGACCAACTGGGGAGCTGGCCCAGAACACTAGTGTAGTGTACATTAATTTTAATTATATCAGTTTGTTCATATAAATGCATACAATTTATATTAAATGCCAGATTCTGATACCTTTACTTGTGGTCAATACTGCCTTTCTCCATGATAATACTATGAAAGCTAGTGGGGCTTCTTATATACTGAGGTGTTGCTCTGTGTGTCATGGTCTCAGGATCTGGCCCTAAAATATTAGGACAAATATTTTTTTCTATGGGTGGATCAGATCTTGTACCTGTGGATTCCGGCTGGGTTTGTAACATGGGCCAGTGGTGTCCTCTGGGGAAGTCCTGTGGTTGGGTACTAGCTGCCCTGGTTTGGGGAGGGATGGATGAGGCTAGAGTAACTAAATTCCGACAAAACGGATGAGGGAAAGTGCACAAGTTGATGCAGAGTCTGCAGGATCTTCAGCAGCCTCCTCCATGCTGTGGAACTTACTTCACCACCAGCTCCAAAGGTAATTCCAAGGGCAGCCAGGTTCCTGCAGAATCTCTGCTGTCAAGGAGGCAGAGAGGTGGGTGGCATCAGAACTGAGACAGGGCTTTACACATCGATATCCCTTTCTTTTAATGGATTTCTCTGAGATCTGATGGCTTTACGGAGCTGGTTTGGGTTCCTATCTATCCCCAAGTATTTTCCACTTGTGGAGAAATGCGTGAGTCTCCTCCACACACCCGTTCCCAGTGCAAGAATGCCAGGCGAACTCTGAAATGACACTTAGCATATTTACTTTTCTCTCTACGGAAACAAACCTCATTGTAGAGTCCGGGGCACATTTTCTCTGACAGATGAAAGAGAAGATAACACC
The DNA here is from genome assembly GCA_019425775.1 of Rafetus swinhoei. Taxonomy (NCBI): domain Eukaryota; kingdom Metazoa; phylum Chordata; order Testudines; family Trionychidae; genus Rafetus; species Rafetus swinhoei. The sequence continues at coordinate 165,084,676 of CM033424.1, forward strand.
TGAGATCAATGAAGGACTCAAGAGATTGACCCCCAGATCGAGAAACACTCACCTTTAGCTTTCCAGTTCTGATTACATGTGCATTTTGTTAAATCTGCAGTGAAATGTAAGCAGGATCTGAATGAGTGTTTCCCTGACAGCTAGCTGGGAAGCAGGGAAGAGATTCTGGGCGTGTTTATGTATATGCAGTTGCTCCTGGTTTGATTAGATTTGCTAGATGTTCAGCTGATGGAGTTGATGTTTTGCCCATTGTAATCAATTTGGTGGTGGTTGTGTCCCAAATAATATTAGTGCTACATGCAGGGATTGTGAAATATGGTCACCAATGCCTATAATTATTGTGGAAAAACAGAAAAGACAAACTGTGCATAACCTGTCCCAAAGAAGGGAGACATCAGTTTCAAGAACTTCAAATGGTCAAGGGCTGGAATGTCAGAGTTTTGTGAGAGTAAGAAAGGGAAGGACGCCCCTCAGCATTCTGCATGCCCTCAAGTGTCTGCTGCAAGACTGGTTCAACCTGTTTCTCCCCATTGTTCCAAGAACAGAGCTAAATAGACTTCATTAGGAGCCTCTTTGTTATTTTGCTCCATTGAAGTGAAGTCAGTTGTAGCAGGACTGTGCTTTTGCTCCAGAGATGAAATCACTAAGAACTGAAATCACCTGTGCCAGGACTGTGCTTCTGACCTAAAATCACTAAGGGTATGTCTATACTGGAAAGTTTTGGCAATGAAAGTACTGTTGACGTGCAAAAATTGTCAAAAAGAAAAGTCATCCAATCATGTTTACACTGCCATCCTCTGTTGACTTATCACAATCACATTGTTAGCTTCCCCTTACCCCGGGTGATAGAAAGAGCAAGGCAAGGTGGGTAAACATTCCTCAGTGACTGGCATCACCCTCAGTCTGTAGGCACTGTGGGAACACACAACATAGCGCCATGGGTGGCCAGTAATGTAGGCAAGCCACCCAGGAGGGGCTGGGGCCATGCCATGTGGCAGCCCAGCTCCTCAGCAGCTGGGAAAGGCTGGGGCTGTGCTGCACGGCAGCCTGGTGGCCCAGGAAGGCTGAGCAGCAAAGGAAAGCTGGGGCCAGGCAGACCTTGGCTGGCAGGGCTGGCTCTAGGCACCAGCAAAACAAGCACATGCTTGGGGCGGCACATTGCCAGGGGTGGCATTCCAGCCAGCCTTACTGCCCAACTCAGGCCTGCCTGGGGCCACCCAAGGTAATGAGCAGGGTGGCGGAGGGGAGCGCAGCAGGGAAGATGCCAGGCAGCGGGGAGACAAAGGCGGGGAGGGAGGGGGGAGCGGGGCCATGTGGCAGGATGCTGGAGCCCAGCCGGCCCCGCCCCCTGCAGCCTCTCCCAAGCCCCCACGGTGGCTGCGCTAGGCGACAACTGAAGTTCATGGGGCACCCGATGCCTTTTGAGAGGGCAGTGGGAGAGGCGGCACGGGCGGGGGGCCGCAAGCTGGCATGGGGGCATCGCCACCGCGCTCTGCACACGCCCAGCCCGGCCTGGGCATGAAGCAGCCGAGCATCTGCAGAGCAGCAGCCAGTGGGGAGAGGCAACCGGGCCAGGACTGGCATGGAGGCAGGCGCAGCGTGCTCCGCTACCCGCCACTGGTGTCCTAGGAGGTGCCGTGGTGGGCAGCCTGGCCAGGAGGCGGGCAAGCGCTGAGCCCCACTGCTTGTGATCTGAGCCCACGGGAGGAGTCGGCATGCCCCGCACCTACCCTCCCCGATGGCGAATGCCAGCGAGCTCAGCAGCAGCAGCCCACACCTTCCCAGCCCCAGTGGCCTGCTCAGCGCCTCCGGCCTCCAGCTGGCCATGCTGGGCTTGATCCTGTGCGTCAGCCTGGCCGGCAACGTGAACTTCGCCTGGCTCATCCTGAAGGACCGGCACTTGCACCACGCCCCCTACTGCCTGCTGCTGGACCTGTGCTTGGCCGACTCGCTGTGCTCGCTGGCCTGTTTCCCCTTCGTCATGCTGTCAGCGCGCAGCGGGGCGGGCACCTGGCCCCACGGGCCGCTCAGCTGCAAGGTGCTGGCCTTCCTGGCCGTCCTCTTCTGCTTCCATGCTGCCTTCCTGCTCTTCTGCGTGGGCCAGGGTAACGACGTTTCTGCGCATGCTGTGGGGAGGGGACACGAGGGTTTGGCGGGGAGAGGGAAAGGAGACGGAGTTCGGTCAGTGGGGGGAGGTGGGAGAGGGGAGCGGACTGGGCCCGGTAGGGAGTGGGGGGGGATCAGGTTTGGCTGGGAGGGAAGAGAGGGCATAGGGTGGATTAGGTGGGGGAGAGAAGGAGGGGCGGTCTGCGTCCGGTCACTGAGGGGTCGGGTTTGCCTGGGAGGGGAGAGAAGGTGGAAACTGGGTTTGGTGAGTTGGTGGGTGGGGGGTCGGGGATGTGTGTGGAGGGGAGACAGGACGTAGGCTGGGTTTGGCTGGAAGGCGTGGTGGGAGTCAAAGAGCCGCAAGGTGAAAGGGGCGCTTTCCTCCTCAGTGCCTGTCCTGCAGCAGTGGGCCAAGTGGGGGGAAAGGGGGCGGGAGAGGGCAGCCAAAAATTTTTTGCTTGGGGCGGCAAAAAACCTAGAGTCGGCCCTGTTGGCTGGGAGGAGAGGGAAAGTAGTTGAAGGGGCATGGTCTTGGAGAGACGAGGTGGGATTTCAGGTGGAAGGGGCGGGGTATCAACTTGCCTTTCCCAGCTGGGCCTTAACCCATCACCCATGTGTAGGTGATGCTAGGCATTTTGGGAATATGAAAAATGTCCCATCAGCCACCTCTTTGTTTCCTAGCCTTCCTGGGACTTCCAGCTTCCTTTCATGCAATTTGAAACTGCCAGTCCTTGCTGTGCATTGCAGCATATGCTGTAAGAAATCATGGATTCCAGACTTCTCTCCTGTGCTGTCTTCAATGTGCCTAGGACGTCACGTGTGGCAGCACAGCTACTGTTGAACTTAGTACCAGAGGAAGAAGACTCAGATGTAGATGACAGTAATAGAGATGTAGCCCTGTTATGTTAGTCTGGTCTAGCTGAAACAAAAGACAAGACTATGCAGCACTTTAAAGACTAACAAGATGGTTAATTAGGTGATGAGCTTTTGTGGGCCAGACCCACTTCCTCAGATCAAATTGTGGAAGAAAATTGGCACGACCATATATACCAAAGGGATACAATGAAAAAAAGTGAACACATATAAAAAGGACAAATCAAATTTGAAGAACAGAGGGGGGATGAGGGGGGGAGGTTAATGTCTGTGAGCTAATGATATTAGAGGTGTGAGCTAATGATATTAAAGGTGATAATTGGGGAAGCTATCTTTGTAATGGGTAAGATAACTAGCATTACAAAAAAAAACCATTACAAAGATAGCTTCCCCAATTATCACCTCTAATATCATTAGCACACAGACATTAACCTCCCCCTTCCATCCCCCCTCTGTTCTGAAATTTGATTTGTCCTTTTTATATGTGTTCACTTTTTTTCATTTTGGTATATATGGTCATGCCAATTTTCTTCCACAATTTGATCTGAGGAAGTGGGTCTGGCCCATGAAAGCTCATCACCTAATAAACCATCTTGTTAGTCTTTAAAGTGCTGCATAGTCCTGTCTTTTGTTTCATGTAGATGACAGTGTGAGTGCCATGGACAGCAGCAACTTGGCATTGCATTTGGCTGCCCCAGAGCACCTGTGCAGACTAGTGTGCCACTTTTGGGCCATGGAAACCAGCACTGAGTGGGGGGATCATACTGTCATGCAAGTGTGGGATGAAGAGCAGTAGCTACACAACTTTAGGATGCATAAAGCAACCTTCTTGGAGCTGTGTGCAGAGCTGGCCCCTGAACTGCAGCACGAGGACACCCAAATGAGTGCTGCTTTCTCGGTAGAGAAGCATGTTGCCATTGCTTTGTGGAAACTGACGACTCCCAATTGCTACCGTTCAGTTGCAAACCAGGTTGGAGGGGGCAAGTCTACTACCGAGGCAGCACTTATGCAAGTGTGCAGGGCAATAAATCACATTTTGCTGTGTAGGACTGTGACTCTGGGAAATGTGTACGACATAGTAGCTGGCTTTGCTGACGTGGGCTTTCCAAACTGTGGCGGAGCAGTCGATGGCGCACACATTCCCATTATAGCGCCACCCCGCCTCAGAGTACATCAGACAGAAGGGATATTTCCCCATGGTGCTTCAGAGGCTTGTGGATCGCTGCGGGTGTTTCACAGACATAAATGCAGTGTGGGCTGGAAAGAGGCATGACACATGCATCTTCAGGTACAGTGTCCTGTACAGAAAGCTGCAGGCTGGGACTTTCTTTCCAGACCACAGAATTACAGTGGGGGATGTGGAAATACCCATAATGATCCTCTGTGACCTGACTTACCCCATACAGCCATGGTTACAGGCTTCCCAAGGGGCCAGAGCAACTGATAAGAGTTGTGTGTCTCAAAATACACTAATTGAACCCTGCATCAATTTTGTTCTTATTGATCCCTTTCAATCACGGTAACACATAGAGTGAAAGCTTTCTAGCAAGGGAAGGTAAGAGTTATTGGGAAAACCTCATAACTATGTTAACGTCCGGCTGTCAAAATCACAGCTGCTAGACGGGGAGTGCAGTGGGCTGGTAAAAAACCATTCCCAGACCGTGAAAAGGAGTGTGAGGGCATAGAGAGAGGGATGCTGGATACGGAATTTTGCATGTGCTGCCAGGGAGGCTTCTGTGTGGGCATAAAGGGAGGGTTGCTTAATAAAGAATTCTGAATGTGCCGCCAGAGAGGTTCTGTTCACCCTGCATCTTAATTAGAACTTCAGTATCTCAGTTTGGTCTTCTGTGAGCTTTAGCGTGTGCTCAGTGGCTTCTGCTCTAGCTTTGTTTTCCTTGACCGCCTCTTCTTCCTTTTTTTGATTTGGAGCTTTGAATGTTGCAAAACATCCTTCGCTATGGATGTGAATGAAGGGCTTCTTATACAGACCAGTTCTGTGCTGCCTTGGGTACCAGCAGCACAGATTGAGCAATGGTTTGGGAGAGTTTCATACCACAGGGGTAGGGAAATGCTACTGAGACACAATGCGAGCCTCGGCACTCGAGAACAGTTGCTGGCTGCCCACAGCACTGGTTGACTCCACACTGAGCCTCTCCTCCTCATCTGCTTCTACCTCTCCATCAAGAGCTTCTTCCTCCAGGTTATGTCCTATTTCTGCTGACACCATAGTATGTGAAGTATCCACAGGGTCCTTGCTTGTAGATGTGAGGTCCCCTCCCTGGATTGTGTCCACTTCTTTATAAAAATGGCATGTTTTGGGTGTAGCACCAGATTGGCAATTTGCTTCCTTCACCTTATGGTAGGCCTCCACAGTTCCTTTATCTTGGCTCTGCATTGCAGGGTGTCTCGCTCATACTCCTTCTCATACAGGGCTCAAGAAATGTAGCCGTACGTGTCCCAGTTCCTTCAGGTCACTCGCAGCTGTGACTGCATTGATTCTTCACCCCACAAACTGATAAGATCCAAAAGCTCTGGGGTGCTCCGAGAAGGACAGTGTTTTGAGCGATAGCCACCCCTGTTTCCCTGAGAAGATGCCATGAGGAGCACAGCACGCTGAGCCAGCCAGCCAGCAGGAAATGGATTTTAAAGTTCCCGGGGCTTGCAGGGGGCAAGGGCGCATTTCTACTTACCTGTTTACCTGGCTGCAGAGCAGCAGAGTTCAAAATGCTAGCCAAAGTGGCTAATCAGGCACTGTGGGAAACATCTTTCAATGAACTAAAAAAAAAAAAAAAAAAAAAAGTCTGCTGTAGTAGACACTACATGATTGTTCACAGTAAAGGGAGAAGGAGGGACAAAAGTCCCTTGTGGAGGTGGAAGCTTTTTGTCGCCGAAACTGGGTGTTTTTCACAACTTTTTTCACGTTGCAATGTGAACACTCTCTGAGATCACACTACAGTACTTGTATGAGGTAAATTTAAAAAAAAATACTGTGCATCTTTTTACAATGCAAATATTTGTAATAAAAATAGTATAAAATGAGCACTGTACACTTTGTATTCTGTGTTGTAATTGAAATTAATATATTTGAAAATGTAGAAAACATCAAAAATAGTTAAACAATAATAGAATACTATTTATTTAACAGCGTTCTTAATTTTTTAATTGCTTGACAGCCCTAATTGTTACCCTCCTGCTGGCTATTTAGCCTGTGTGATATATTTGGTGATCCCTGCTTACTTCCAAGTGAACATGTGTCCACAGCACAAAAACTCCACACCAAAACTTGGACTTGTTGGCACTTTTGGTGGAGGGAAGCAGGACAAGAGTCAAACGAGCACAAAGATTGATCTGCCCTCTTGTTCTCTGGAAGTGGTCCTCTCCCAGCTGCAAGTTGAGGCATTTGGGTGGAGCATTAAGAGGATGCTTACATTCCTTCTGTACTTGTTCTGTGAATGAAGAGAGGCTTTCATTTTCCCAGACACTCATTCTAGCATATTTACACACACTAAAGTAAATAAATATCACTGCTATGGAGATGCTCTTATTAAAAATACTCTGCATTTTTAAAACCAAACATTTCAACCTATGTCCTATATAATGGTAGTGAATTACTTTGTCCATTTTTAACCTGAATATAGTTTGTATCCATGTGTGATGTAATGGCGGACTGTATTCACTCTTGTAGTCACTGTATTCACTGTTTGCTTTGTTATGCTGTGATTCCTGCTGTCCTGTTCTGCTTTGTAGTGTGCGTGCGTGTGTGCGTGTGCGTGTGTGCCAGCAGGGAATGGGATCTTTGGGGAAGAATTCCTGGGGGCAGGCACGTAGGAAATGGCCCCAGGCTGGCTTTTCACCTGACCCTCGGGGGAAGATGCTACCAGTGATAGTCAGAGAACACCTTGCCTGGGAATCTGTACAAAAGAGGAGGTGGAGCTACTTAGACAGCTGGGACCAGTGGCTGGGTATGGGAGTTTAGTTTTCAGCTGGCTTGGGGAGAAGGGAGTCTAGCTGGCTTGGGGGGCTGGACAGGGACTCAGAACCCTGGCTCTGGCCTCCCCCCCCCCCTCGCCCCACTTCACAAGTGGGATTCTACTGAATGCTCCTGGTTCCTGTGTTAACAACAAGTTTGTGCTACACTGTAGCCCTGTCAACGAATAAACCTTCTGTTCTACTTGCTGGCTGACAGTCACATCTGGTTGCGGATTGGGATGCAGGGCCTGGTGACTCCCCCACACACTGTGACACCATGTATGACCATTTTTTACCAAAACTCATTGACATCATTTGCAGTGTTCCCCTCTGAATCCTCTTCAGGTATAAATGGATACAGCTCCATGGACTTCTGTGGCATTTCATCCAGCTGACAATCCAGTCATATGGTTTTTCTCCCTAAGCCTTTAATAAATTTAACAAATAACCCCTCATAAGACTGTGGCAGATCTTAATGTTAATATAGAGGTTAGCTTCAACATGGCAATTACTGTTTACCATGCAAGCTTGATTTATATAGTGCCCTGTCACCCTGTGAATAGTTAGGAGTACAGAGCAGTAGTGTCAGTACACATGTTTGGCTTTACCAGCTGGTCTTAGGACAGGACGAGCTGGGTGGTTGCCTAGGGCCGCTATTTTCAAGGGGCCGCCGACAGAGCCGGTCTTAGGGGCAGTGTCCGCATTTCAGCCTGACCTCCCGAATCCTCCCCCAGGTTTCCCTCGTAACTCTCTGACCCTATTTTTTTCTTGAAAAATTTTGGTCCAGTATTTTTTTAAACCATCTGGCAACCCTATGGGTGAGTCAAGAAGTCACCTGGGGCCGCCAATTGGTTAGGAGTGGCCCTGTTACCAACTTTCAACTTCAGAAGCTCCTGAAGGTGGAGATCCTTCACTACTGAAATTGTTAAGAAAAGAGAGTGAGGCTCGTTCCTAAAACATCAAACATGTATCTGTCACCATCTCTACAAATCCAAAATATTGTATTGACACTAACTAGTTACTCCTCAGACCATCTCACTGGTAGGTCAGAAAGTGATATCCCCAATTAACAGATAGAGACAGAGAAAAAGGCAGACACTTGCCTAAAGCAACATAGTGAGTCAAGACTGAGCCAGTATCAGGCTTAGGGTGACCTCACTCTTAACTCAGTGCTTGTTTCTTGCAGAAGAATTTATTTATTTGGGGGTAGATTTTTCAAAAGCACTTAAGGGACTAAGAAACAGAAGGCCCATTGAAAACCAATACGGCCTGCACTTGTAACTCCTTTAAGTGCTTTTTGAAAAGCTCTTGTTTTAATCCTGTAGTATTGTATCAAGATTAAAACAAATTTGACATAGTACATCGCTTCTCGGCCTTTTGGCTAAGATCAAGTGTATTCTGTATCTTGGAAAACTTAACAAAATAAAACTTGGCAACCCTAGTGATCTCATGCAAGTTGCACGAGTTGTTCAATTCAGAAAAAGTTTCTTGTCTTCTGTGCAGAAGGTCTAGATTCTACTCCATTTTATGGTAAAATTTCAGCAATAAGAAACTGAGGTCAGTAAAGGATCTGTGAATGACAAATTTCAGTATCATGTGATGCATGATATGCTCATGCTGTTTCCAGTAACCTTAACCTTCTTGCTAACTTTATAGTGCACTGATGAGGAAATGTATTCTCTTTAAACTTAAAAAAAAAAGAAAAAGTCAAACCTTGTGCAAGCAGCTCCAATTCAACTGGAGTCAATGGAGTTGTAATGCTAATCTGAATTTAAGCTATTATGCTTGAGTTCCTTCCCCACGACACTAAGGTGTTTTAAAGCAGACAATTGTAACATCTTCCCTACATGCTTTTCTTTTTTGTTAGACCTTGCAGGATTAGAAGCTAGGATTACAGTTTGGGGTGTCTGACACCTCCTCTGGGCTATAAGCAGCTAAGCTCCAGTGGGAAAATCCTTTGAGGCTGATCTTGGAAGGAAGTCCCAGTCATCAGGACCAGAGTTGTGGTCTCAGACAGTTCCCTGATTGGTGTGTAATCCCCTTACAAAAGGTGTGTCTGACTTTTTTCTGAGAGGATCCTGTGTGCTGCAATCTAGCTTTAGGGACTACAATTCCCATGAGCCCTTGAGGAAACCAGGAAGTGAAGTTTTGTCTGAGGCTCTTCATGTGGAGAGAGAGTCTCAGCAGTCTGGGGGCTCTCCATTTTGGGACAAAAGGAGCCAGGCTGCTTTGGAGGAGCCTTATCCAGTCCAGGAGCTGTTATGTTGCAGCTACAGACTGGGACTGAGAGCCTTTGGGACTTGGAACTAGCAGGCTGCTTCTGGGGCAGCTGATTGCCGTAGAGGGGAGAGACTCTGGCTGTGCCTGTGGCTCAGAAGGTCTACAGTACAACCAGCACACAGAAGGAGGCTGTAAGTAAATGGGCTCCTTGAGAAAGTGCTGCCTGGGACAGACCTCAGAGATATAGACTAACTCTGGGTCCAAAGAGAAGCAGAGTGGCCAGCCCAGTGAACCAGAGCTCCTGGCATTTGGTGGAGCCTGCTCCAGTGGCAGAGGCAGTTTGCAGCTGGCTGCATAGCTTGGACTCACACACACAATCTACAGAGAACCTCCACTACAGCTGCAGATCTTCAAGTGCACCCACACAAGCAAGTGTCTGCGACTCTGAGTCCAGAGAAGTGCACACTCTGGGGTGGGATAAATGGTGGCAGTGCACATGCCAGCTAGATAAGTTCCTATTATTTCTGTGTACTTTGTTAATTGATGTTATTCACTGTTGATATGTTAAACCCCGTTTCTTTCAATTGTTAAGTAAAGGTGTGTTCATTTTAATGTACTCAACTAGATGTATATTATTTATAATTGTTGTCCTGGAGTTAGATCCAGATTATTGCTGGAATAATTTTATTCCTGGAGGCTCCCAAGGCAAACCATTAAGTTTGTACAGGGCCAGCCAGGTGGAGGCACCGCCATTGTATATTCTTTATGAACAAGGGACTGCAGCAAGGGGGTGGATAGGGAATCCCCAACTAAACAACATCACCACTGGGGTACTCAGGATCTCCTTTTACGTTAAAATGATCAGGCACCCAGGCACACTTGTGAGTGTGACCTGCTCCCGAGTAACCCAGGGAGGAAAAAGGGGGTTACAGGTAGATACCAGTACATAAACCAGGAAGCAATGAAAGGGAGCTATCTCCCTTATTGAAGCCTTATTGCAAGCACAGGAAGAAACCATCCCAATGTGCAGTAAGAAAAGTGAAAATGGTAGATGACCAACTTAGCTTAGCAGTGAAATCCTTGGTGAGCTTTAACACAAAAAGGAAGCTTACAAGAAGTGGAAACTTGGACAGATGACTAGGGAGGAGTATAAATATATTGCTTGAGCATGCAGTGGTGTAATCAGGAAGGCCAAAGTGCAATTGGAATTGCAGCTAGCAAGGGATGTGAAGGGAAACAAGAAGGGTTTCTTCAGGCATGTTAGCAATAACAGGGTATGTCTACACTACAGCGTTTTTCCGAAATATCTTATTTTGAAATAGTTAATTCAAAATAAGTTATTTCAAAATAACACATCTACACACAAAATGCATTTCGAAATAGCGTTTTATTATTTCGAAATAGCGTGTCCACACTGAGTGGATGCTGAATCGCATTTAAGGCTGGCCAGAACCAGGTCCGGCAGGGCATCAGGTCAGGAGTTACTTTGTGTGGCTGCTGCCTGAGGCTATATAAGACCTGTGCTTAAAGGGATCCCCCCTGGACAGCCGGTTCTCAGCTTTCCCTGCTTGCTTGCCTACCTCAGTGAGGGACAGCAAAGCATTTTGTCTCTGCGTGCTCTGGTTGCCCTCACTCGGGACACCACAGCACTCTGCAACATGGAGCCAGAGCTGCCCCTGGGCACTCTGGTGCTTCTTATGGACGCATTACTGTGAGCCTGGCTGCACTTTCTGCAGACTGCCATCCGGGAGGTCCATCGGGGGGCTGTCAGTATCCAGGAGGCCCTGCGGGATAGCTTCCACCCTGAGGAGCACTAAGAGCCTCCCTGGTCTGCCCCACTGGGGGCTTGTGCCTCATTCCTCCCTCATGTCCTTCCACTTATCCTTCCCTAACCCCCCTTCCTGATGTCAAATAAAATACATGTATTTTCATGAACACAAACTCTCTTTATTTAACAAAACTGGGGGGGGGGGGGATGAAACTCTGGTGAGACTGGGGAAAGGAGATGGGAGAGGGGAGAAGTGAAGGTGGGAGGAGGGGGGAAACCTGGGACGAGGGAGCTGGAAGGGGGAAGCAAGGGGAAGAAGGGGGAGGGGAAGCTCAGGGCTCAGGATTGGGGGTCTCGCCGGACCAACTTGATTTTCATGCAAACCTGCTCCTGGGTTTGCATGTGGCCTTTAGTGGGCAGGCTGGCAGCTATCCTGCCATAGATGGCCACGTTCCTCCATCTAGTGTGGGGATCATGGACGTTGGGGGCATCTCCCCCAGACCTGAATAAGGTCCATGATCTCCACCTGGACCAGGAAGATGCCCGCCTTCTCCGGGCCCTAGCAGGCTCCTGGGAGCTGGCAGACTGCTCCTGGGGAGCGGTGGCGGGCTGGCTGCCAGTGGCTTGCTGGCTCATGTTTTGGGGCCACTGGGTCAGGGGCAGTGACTGCTGGCTCTGGGCTGGCAGGCTTGGAGCTGGCTCAGGCACTGTGGCCAGAGTCAACCCCTTTAAGGGCTCCAGGGAGGGAGGAGGGAGTGTTCTTGGTTGAGGCTGGAGTGGCCACAGCACTTACTTCGAAATAGCTATTTTGAATTTGACATTATTCCTCGTGGAATGAGGTTTACCAAATTCGAAATAAGTGCTCCGCTATTTTGAATTAATTTTGAAATAGAAGTTTGGCTGTGTAGATGCTAGTAAAGTTATTTCAAAATAACTGCTGTTATTTTGAAATAACTTTGCTGTGTAGACATACCCAGAGAGTGGTCAGGAAAAGTATGAGACCCTTACTGGATAAGGGAGGTAACCTAGGCTATGTCTACACTGCACAATTATTTCGGAATAAGCTATTCTGGAAGAAATACTCTGAAATAGCTTATTTTGAAATAGCACGTCTACACTACAGGATAGCCTGGAAATTAGTGTAAGGCAGGGTCCCCTAATGTGAACACGCTACCTTGATTTAGAGCTCCAGGAAGCACTGGGAAGTAATTACTTTGAATGGCCTGGCGGAGGAGCTATTTCGAATTAGCAGCAGTGGAGCATCCACACTACTGCTATTCCAAAATAGCTATTTTGGAAGACGCAATATTCCTCGAGGAATGAGGTTTACAAACACTGAAATAAGCTGCCCATTATTTCAAAATAACAGGCTAGCTGTGTAGATGGATGTTATTCCGAAATAACACTGCTGAGTAGCCATACCCTTAGTGACAGATGATGTGGGAAAAACTAAAGTACTCAATGCTTTTTTGCCTCTGTCTTCACAGACAAGTTCAGCTCCCAGACTACTGCACTAGGCAATGCAGTATGGGAAGGAGGTGGGCAGCCTTCAGTGGAGAAAGAACAGATTAAGAACTATTTAGAAAAGTTGGACATACACAAATCCATGGGCCAGATTTAATGCATCCGAGGGTGGGGAGGGAATTGGCAAATGTCATTGCAGAGCCATTGGCCATTATCTTTGAAAACTCATCGAGATCAGGGGAGCTTCCGGACAATTGGAAAAAGGCAAATATAGTGCCCATCTTTAAAAAAGAGAAGGAGGACAATTCAAGGAACTACAGAATGGTCATCCTCACCTCAGTCCCCAGAAAAATAATGGAGGGAATCCTCAAGAAATCCATTATGAAGCACTTGGAAGAGGGGCAAGTGATCAGGAACAGTCAACATGAATTCACCAAAGGCAAGTCATGCCTGAGCAACCTGATTGCCTTCTGTGACATTGCCCTCTGTGGACATAGGGAAGTTGGTGGATGTGATATAACTTGATTTTAACAAAGCTTTTGATATGGTCTCCCACGGTATTCTTGCCAGCAAGTTAAGGAAGTATGGATTGGATAAATGGACTGTAAGGTGGATAGAAAGCTGACTAGATTGTCGGGCTCAATGGCTTGATGTCTGGTTGGTGGTCAGTATCAAACAGAGTGCTCCAAATATCAGTTCAAGGGCCGATTTTGTTCAACATCTTTATGAATGACCTGGATGAGGGGATGGATTGCACTCTCAGCAAGTTTGTGGATGACACTAAGCTAGGGGGAGAAGTAGATACATTGGAGGGTAGGAATAGGATCCAGAGAGACCTAGGCAAATTGGAGGATTGGGCCAAAAGAAATCTGATGAGGTTTGAAAAGGACAAGTGCAAAGTCCTGCACTTGGGATGGAAGAATCCCAAGCACTGTTACAGGCTGGAGACCAACTGGCTAAGTAGCAGTATGGCAGAAAAGGACCTGGGGATTACAGTGGATCAGAAGCTGGATATGAGTCAGCTGTGCGCTCTTGTAGCCAAGAAGGCTAATGGCATATTAGGGTGCATTAGGAGGAACATTACCAGCAGATCTAGAGAAGTTATTATTCTGCTTTGTTTGACTCTGGTGAGGCCACATCTGGAGTATTACATCCAGTTCTGGGCCCCCCACTACAGCAAGGATGTGGATGCATTGGAGAGGATCCAGCAGAGGGCAACCAAAATGATTAGGGGGCTGGAGCACATGACCTATGAGGAGAGGCTGAGGGAGTTGGGCTTCTTTAGTCTACAGAAGAAAAGATTGAGGGGGGATTTGATAGCAGCCTTCAGCTTCGTGAAGGGAGGTTCCAAAGAGGATGGAGAACAGTTGTTCTCAGTAGTGACGGATGGCAGAACGAGGAGCAATGTTACAGTGGGGGAGGTTGGATATTAGGAAAAACTATTTCACTAGGAGGGTGGTGAGGCACTGGAATGGGTTGTTTAGGGAGGTGGTAAAATCTCCATCCCTCGAATTTTTTTTAAGTCTGTCATGACCATGAGAGATGGCCAGCAGCCTGGGGACTAAGGGGTTAACTATACCTTAAGCCAGGTAGAGTCGGCCAATAGGAATGTAGGTAGGAATTTCAAACTGGGACAAAGGAATTTTCGGTTTTTCCCCTCCTTTGTCCCTGGGCAGTTTCTCTCCAGCTACTAAGGGGGACAGACACTATGTCTCCCTCCAAGAAAAGACTCTTCACTATCTGTAAGTAGGGTAAAGTTTAGATAAATCTGTTAAGTTTTATTGTTTTATGGATTGGGAATGGGAATCTGATGTCTGTGCATTTAAAAATGGGTTTTCCTCTACTTTGTAACTAAGTTTTGGCCCATGGTGGAATGCCCCCATGAGTATATTAATTTGTGACTTTTCCATCTAGTCTTTGTGCTTGCAACAGGAATATTGTGGTGATAATAAAAGTTCTTTCTCTTTTCTTTTTATTAACCTAGTATTGGTTAATTTTTGTGTTCTGGTTTTACTTTTGGGGCGGGGCTAAGATTTCCCAAGTAGTCTCTCCCTGGTTTCTTATTATTACTTGATTGGTGGCAGCAGATTTTTTATCCCCAAAATCTAGGTTTTTAAGATTTTGGGGGGGAAGCTTTATACCAAAGCCTGGAAAGATAAGGTTTTGGGGTACTTTTGCGGGGCCCCACTTCTGCATTTATCATGCCAGAGTGGGGAAAAAGCCATGACAAAGTCCCAGCTTGACAAAGCCCTGGCTGGGTTGATTTAATTGGGATTGGTCCTGCTTTGGGCAGGGGGATTGGACTCAATGATCTCCTGGGGTTTCTTCCAGCCCTATGATTCTATCTGAGCAGCTACATAGACTGCCTGTCTATGCTCTAGGACTAGTTTGTGGGGGACTTTACACTCTGGCTTCTGACCCTGCCTGATGTTTGACTCTCAGTTTTACCTCGAGCCTGTTTTAGACTCTGACCTTCCAGCTTCTGCTCTGGTCACTAGGTCTGATGCCAGTATCCTGGTTGTTGTCAGTTGTGTCCATTGAGAAAACAGGGAAAACTTTAATCAGTGAATCCATCTGTGGATTATTTGCAATTCCGGCAGGACCCTCACCACCAAAGGACTAGATTGGACAACTCTCATGTGAATGGGAAATTTGGTCACACAAACAAGCCCATTAAAGTCAATGGTTGTACTTGTGTGAGGAGGGGCTGTGCAGTGTGGCTTAGACTAATAGAGAACTGAGATTACTTCCATGTCAATAGATTAAAGGTATGAGGCAGCTTGAGTCACTTTTTGCCTTCATAGAATCAACATCATGGAAAAGGAAATGCTTTCCTGTAAAATATTAACTTGGATATTTAAAGTCTCAGAGGGGTAGCTGTGTTAGTCTGTATCCGCAAAAACAATGAGGGGTCCTGTCCTGTGGCACTTTAAAGACTACCAGATTTATTTGGGCATTAGCTTTCATGGGCAAAGTCCCACTTTGTCAAATTGGTCTTTAAGGTGCTACAGGACTCCTTAGATATTTAAAGGTAACTACAGGAGTTCGTTACCATCCCCCACTGAATATCAGTTGAAGTTGGGGGCTCATCCTATAGGTTCTTTGAAAGTTTCAGGATTAGTTCTATTAATTCTAATCAAATAAATTGGGAGGGGTAAGAAGGAGGAGACTGCAAAAAGATGGATGGATTCAGAGTTCTGATGATGGGTGCAATAGTTACAGTTTGCTGATTCCCTGATTTTGCAAACCCAGCTGAAAAAAAAGAATGCATACAAAAAATAGTCTTTTGCACAAAGTTGGCCTGTTGAGGATGAAGGGATAGTGACATGCCCAGATCTGAAATAGCCCACCCAACCTGATAAAAAGAGAGGACAATGTTGACCGGCCTCCAGCTATTTCATTGCATATTTTCTGCTCATTTCAGGATACCATGTTATTAGCAATGACGCAGAACAGTGCATGTGCCCTGCTTGGAAGGTATGCCAGCAGGGACAGGAGCATGCATTTGGAATGGATATTATGTTTATTTCAGGTTGGTAATACATAACATTTATTTTGGATTGTCTTCTGCAGCAGTGCAAGTACGTGGTCCGGTATGCTGTACCAGCAAGACATTCACAGTCCATACTCTGTACAGAAAGACACAGGAATAGCAAAACATAGAGCCACCAGTGTGACTAATGTCCCAAGCCCTTCCACACAGCTGTGTCAATCTGGGGTGTGTTACATCAGCCCTCCCTGAGGTCAGGGCTGGGGTTGGGTCAGTATAACTGTGCCGGAGGAGCTGCTGGCATGGGGCTGCCCTGCAACCCACGTTTTGCTCCTTTTAGCACTGCAGTTCCTAGGTGAGCTCTCAACCATAGTGGTGAAAGGAATAGAACACTGGCAGCTCCTCCAGCGTGGCTGTACCGCCCCCAGCCCTGTCCTCCGGCAACGGTGCTGTACAGACTGCAGAGAGATGCAGCTGTGTCAAAGGGCAGGGGGTGGGCCTGGGGACAGTAGAGCTGTGCCAGAGGAGCTGCCAGTGTGGGGCCATCTGGAGGCCCCACATTCTGCTCCTTTTTGCTGCTGTGGTTCCAAAGTCTCTAGTGCAGTGGGAGGGGGACAGAACCCCCTCCTGATAATGTGGGATGGATCATGGGGGACAGGGAGAGTGTGAGGGGCCTGGACTGGAGAAGGGGTGGGAGGAATCACAGGGAGGTTCATATGGGAAGATCACATGCTCCCCCATTAGCTGGTGCCCCCCCCCCCCCATAACAGTAAGAAATGGATTCAAAGTGCACCACTGGTCTTCTGATTTGTTGACCCTTGGTTTTGGTGAGAGGAAGCTAAAAATAGTCACACCATAGGGTGCGTCTGCACAACAACCTAAACTCGAAATAAGATATGCAATTTGCGCTACACAAATTGCATCTTATTTCAAAACTATTTCAAAATAGATTATTTTGAAATTCGACACGTCTACACAGTGCCAAATTTTGAAATAACGTGCTATTTCGAGCCATCCCTTATCCCTTGTGCAATGAGGTTTACCAGGATGTTGTAATAGCACGCCTGTTATTTCGAAAAATATTTTTAAATAACAGGCAGCTTGTGCAGATATGGGGTAGCTATTTCGGGATACCTCCATTATCCCAAAATAGATGTGCAGTGTCGACGTACCCTTAGCGGTCACCCAGAGAAGGCAAAGATTGTCCACTTCTCTGAACAGTAAAAAGGCTTATTGTCTGCAAGGCTCAAGAGCTGAGAGCTCAGGAAGGACATGAGGAAGAACTGGTATGAGGGACAGGGATAGAAAGGATGGATTTTCTGAGACTGGGGTTCACCAATAAGGAGGGGCAATGATCGAGGCGTTTAGATGCCATCTTTCATAGACATCTTATGTGGCTGGATCCCCAAAACATCACTACGGTCATCCTACTGACACTGAGAATGGCAAATGTGATGGATTGCTTGATGAACCTGTTCTGTTCATTTCCTCCTGACACTGGATACTGTCCAAAGATGGCACACTGGGCTAGATGGACCTTTGGTCTCACCCAGTATGGCTGGTTTTATGTTCTTCTAGTTCCTATATCCGGTGGTTGTCCAGGTAAAACTAAAGGACTAAGGTTGTTTGGATTTTGAGTTTGAATTCAACCCGTTATGAAGCTAGGAAAAACATGTCAAATTAAGATTCAGATCCACAATTTCAAGCACTCTAAAATTTGGAAATATATGAATACATGATTTTGGCTTTCTCCAGAAACAAAAGGTGTAAAATAAGGGAAACAGTGAGAAGATGAGAGATCTGAAAAGGAGGAGCAAGGGGAAGAGAAAAGAGAACTCGTGTGGAAAGATGGAAGAGATGAAAAGCACAGGCATCAAAGGAGAAATTGTTCAA
Source organism: Rafetus swinhoei (assembly GCA_019425775.1). Lineage (NCBI taxonomy): Eukaryota > Metazoa > Chordata > Testudines > Trionychidae > Rafetus > Rafetus swinhoei. Next base: position 165,102,459 of record CM033424.1, read on the forward strand.
GAGGCAAAAAGTTATCTTGCCCAGAAAGAGACAGAGGAGAGAACCCTTTAGTGGGGGAGAAACTGAGATGGCGGGGTGGGGAAATAATAACATGGAAAGGGGTAGAGAACAAGAAGAATATGTAAAGACGAGATAAGTATTTAAAGAAAACCACAAGTTTTCCAATAGTGGACAGCAGTGATTTATGTTCCTAAACTTTTCTATCTTCTGTCTCTCTGCCTGGCAACTGAGGTCTGGTCTAAAAGGTTGACCAATATAGCTATGACCATAGGGGATACATGGTTTTTTAAATTTTATTCCCACAACACAGCTTTGCAGTCATATTTTACTTAGACTAGAAGAGCTTTTTCGAGCCAGGGAACTAAACTATGCTATCCCGAATTCAGAATATTTATAGAGATAAAATTGCATTCACACTAGAGGTTTTTGCCATAAACATGAATCTTAAACAAAAAAGACAGTTTATGAGCACTGAATGTTTTTCGGTAGAAGCACAGCCAAAGAGAAGTCATTCATGGATATAAGCGAAGAGGATGAGAATGCTGCGAAAGGCAATGATGTGTCTGTGATCATTATCACATCCATTAAGCTTACAGGGCTGAGAAAAGGGTTGTCAGCTCCATGTTATCTTTCAAAGAGATATTAGCCTCCAAGATGTGTGTATCATCCTTTCATCTGCTGCTGGTTGTTGGATGAGTGGATCTTGAAATGAAGGAGAGTGAAGGCGGGGATAAAATGGTTGATGGTTGGGAAATATATTTTGTTCGAATAAAAACTGAAAAATAAGGTGTGCACACGTCAAACCCAAAAATACGTTGGTCTCCATCGTTCAAAATAATGAGAGGTTGTTCAGATGCAGGAAAGTCTGAATTTTTCAGTTACTAATTAGTGGCAGATAAGGACTGGAGGCTGCATTTATTTGGGGGGGGGGGGTGTTACAATGCCATAATCCTTTGACATACCTGCCTATTATCTTTCTTAGATCAGACTTGGATGAATAAGAAAATAATTCCATTAGTTCCACAGCCCCACAAGTGGGCTCTGCTGCCCCATGAGGGATGAGTTTAAGCCCAGTTCCATTAGCTCTGTGGCCCCACAGGTTTTGGCGGCCCTGCTGGCCCCCTAAGCTCTGGCAATAGCCCTGCTGGTGCTCGTGGCCCTGCCAACTTCGGGCTCTGAAGCCCTGCTGCCCCTTCACGGCCCCGCTGGCTTCCCAGCCCCACCAGCTGTGAGTTCTGCTGCCCCCACCCACTCCGTGGGCTCTGGTGCTTCCACTGGCTTCCCAACACCTCTGCTTCCCCCCTACCCTGCCAGCTTCCCAACCCGGCCCGCTGTGGGCTCTGCTGCCCCCTTCCTTGCCCATCAGACAGCTCTGCTCCCAGCCACCAGCAACCTCTGTGCTGGGGCTTTCTAGACCAGCAATATCTGTGATCCTTCTGGACCATGGATGTTGCTGGACCAGAAAGTCCTGGACCACAGAGCTTCAACCTGTAGTATGGAAGGCAAAACTCCTATTAACTGCAATGAGAGTGAGATCATTTTCTCTTTTGCTTAGAAATCATCCAAAATGACAGCATACTCAGTAAACAGAAGTTGTAAAGAGAGGGCAGAACAGGGAAAACTTCTTTCTGTATCAACGAAATCTGCAATTATGACCGTAATGTAATAAGCAGTTAATATGGAGATTTTAAGAATAGCTCAGTCTTGTATAATTATGCAGTATGTAATGATAACATAAGCAAATATATATTGTAGTCAGATGCTTTGAGAACACCTTATAGTCTCATTGCTATAGTGTAAATATACATGACTTTTGTCCAGGAAAAGAAATTATGTAGTATAGATACCAAATAATAACAAAATATTGAAATAAAGCAAACTGCTTTTTTCTTTATATAGGAAGTTACTGGACTACTTAGTAACAAATATGTTATAAAGGGCTTTCGTCATTGTCATCCCAACAGAAAGCCCTGAGGTCCTCTCAAACTCCCAATGACTTCATTGGAAGTTTTGCTTTAGTAAGAACTGGTAAAAGATTTCAGGATTTGTCCTACTGTTAAAGGATGTGGGATAGCACAAGCATATGAATAGAAAGTCTTTCTACTCGCTCTTTTCTTCTGAATCTCTTTAGTGTCAATGTCAAGTTCTCTGGCAGCTCTAGAGAGTCTTCAGAAGAAGGGTAAGTGATAAGCATATGGAAGCTACACTCAGTTGTTGCCTTTGATAGTGAGTCTGTTCATGTGTTGCAGTCTAATAATTCATCATCGTCACTATCAACAACCATGGGCTCAGTGCCCGTTGGTGTCCGATGCCTCCCTCACTATTTCCTTACATCTTTCCCTGTCCAATGTGGAGTGGCTTAGTTTCTGTAGACTAGCTCCACACCAATCTACTATATCATCTACCCATTCTCTGTGGGGTCTGTTTTCCTATTCGGACCATCCATTATGCTGAATACCAGGGTCTTAACTTTTCACTCGTGGTTCTTTCTGCAAATACCCGAATAGCTGTAACTTCCATAGTCTAATAATTGGCAGTCTTTAAATTGGATCCTGACAGAGTTTTATCCTCACATTTGGCATTTCATCCATTCACCTTAACTGATATCCAAAACACAGCTGGATTGTTGCTACAGATTGGACAAAACTGGGTGTTGTTTTCATCACACCTAACGGAGAAGCTATGCTGGCAGAGAATGGAGAGCTAACAGTTGGAACTGGGAAAATCTACGATATGAAATTTTTTCCATTAAGAAACAGAATGAAAGCAAACCAAAAATAGAATTTTCCTGCAAAATGAGAATTCTGAAAGACATCTTCACTTGAAATCGAATGTTTTGTTTTAATAAAATAAAAAAATGTTGTTTTTAATATTTTTAACTTCTAACAGATATTTTAATATCAAAACCAATGGATTTTGTTTAAAAAATCACTTGGAAATAAAAAATCAAATGAATCTGTTCTGCTTCATTGAGTTTTAGTCTTAAAAATTGCTTAAATCAGCATGGTTTTAAAAAAAATATTTTGTTTTCAACAAAAGCAGGATTTTTCATCAAACCATTTTGGAAAAAAATTGAGACCAACTCTAACTGAGTCAATTGTGGTGTAGAATTTGAGACAAAACAAATCTCAATGCCACCCCTATTCACTAGATTTTATATGGGTGCCCTTTTGAAGTCTGGGCACAATCCAATGCTGCATATACCTGTGTAGAAATGAGTAGTCTTGTGGCACCTTAGAGACTAACAAAAATATATTATAGTATCATGAACTTTCATGGGCAAAATCCACTTCTTCAGATGAGGCTTGAGTGGAGAAAAAAAAGTGGGGAGCAGAATATATAACAGAAAAAGAAGGGAAAGGAAAAAAGTGCCTGTGAATTATAGTGCCCATGCTAAAGAGGCTAATTGAATGGGCTGAAAGTGTTCCATTTTTAAGTTTTTGTCAATGGGGTGTTAAATGTAAGGAAGGCTGGTTTTATAATGGGGCTTAGAGTTCAGATTTTTTTTTTTTTTAATTTGACTGAGTTCTCATGGAAGATGTTATTTGACTGAGTACTTATGGGAGGTGATACATTGCTGACTGAAGTTCTCTGTTTATCCACAGAACAGGACAGCATAGACAGAGCCATTGGACAGTTCAGGGCAACCACCATTGGGCCCCATGTTTTGAGGGGCTCCACAGGGCCCAGGGTGATCAGAGGGACTAATGTAGGACCTGGCATTGGCAGCAGGAGTTGGGCCGTCCTCACACTGACCAGTGGTGGCAGGAAGCAACTCTGCCTCAGCCTGCTCCACTCCCCAGACTCCCAGCCACATTGCTCAGAGGGAGGGGGCTTGGGAAAAGAGGTGGAACCTTACCCCGCACTCCCGGCAGTGGCTGGAAGTGGACTGATGTGGCTAGGAGCAGGGGGAGCAGAGTTGGCTGGGACCAGGTTGCTCTGCTTCCCTCCACCACTAGTGAGTATGGGGATGGGTCCTCCTCTAATCCCCCAGGTCACATTGCTTGGGAAAGGGGACATGGAGGAAGAGGTGTAATAAAGTTGGGGAAGGTGGTAGGGCCTGGGCTAGTTGGGAGGGGAGTGTCCTAGGTCTTGAATCTCCCTAGGGATGGCCTTGAGCATAGATAGTGGCAGTACAAACTCAGAAATATAAAAATCTCTTGATTTGGACAGAGGCACATATTCTGTGTAAAGCAATATTGACTCAGGGATTTATGGTTACTAAGGCTTAACCCCAGTGCCCATCTGTATACCTGCCCAAATCTTCCTACATGCTGTTATACAAACAATTATTACCTGTGTGTATGTGAATATGTACCTGTCTATATCAATCTATATATCATGCTGCCTCCAGAGAAGATATTTTGTAAAATGTGGATCTTATATATACTAAGCTGCTTCACAGGAGAGTTGTGAAGAATAACTAGTTAATGTTTGAAAGTGTCAGGTACCATAGAAGTGCTATAAGTCATTTAATCATTTCTTACATTAAAACGCAAAATACGTCAAACAAAGTACATTCTGTACAAACTCCAGCATAACACAGATGAAGTCTGGACAAATTAAAGATTAAATTCTTTCCAATCAATTCACCTTATTTTTCCCCCTGCTCATGATAAAACCTTTCAAGTTCTCATTGTGGGACAAATCCTGTCACCATTCTTGCAAGAAGGCAATAGAAGGCAAGGCACACCTATGCTTTGTAAGAGTGGAGGACCAAGCTCCAAGGACTCCATGCAACAAGATTCCACAATCCCTCTACGTACCACGGAATTGTTCTGAAGCTGCATTCTGTTCTGCAACACAGTCTGTGGGGGCAAGTGAGGTTAATTCCATCTCTGCTGTTGATGGGGATTGAGGAATTATGGAAATGTCAATTATTTCTTCCTATGCCATGTAGTAAGGGATGACAGCCCGCCTATTGAAACAACAAAAACAGTGGGATGTTGGAATTCTGTTAGTCAGTCCTGTAGAGGCCTTACAGGGTACATCTACACAGCAGGGCTAAAGTCGAATTAAACTACACAATTGCATAGCTTAAATTGAAATAGCTTAATTCGGCTTTTGGCACTTCGACTTCCCTTACTCTTCATGAAATGAGGGTTACCATGAGTCAGAGTAAGAAGTCCTCCATCTCAGCATTATTTCAAAATTAAAGCTTGTAGTGTAGACATGCACTAAGTTTTTTCCGAAATAATGTCAGTTATTCTGAAATAATGCTGCTGTGTAGACATACCCACATAGAGCAAAACCAGTTTAACTGGTTCCATGCAACAGAATCTGGTCACGTGTGTATGACTCACTCCTAGACTTATGGGTACAGGTTTTACTAACAGGAATATATGAGGAATACAGAAGAAAATGGATAAAATGTTTCACGTTCAGTATGATATTCTCACTCTCACTAAGAAATATTACTTTAAAAGATGTTGCACAGAGTTGATCTTTGTTCCATGAACTTTTATTCCTCTAATGAAATGCAACTGATGCAATAAATGTTTAGCATATTACATGACCTGGACCAAATAATCAGCTGGTGCAACTACATTGACCTCCGTGGAGCTACACCAACTTATAGCAGCTGAGGATGCAGGTTCCTGTGTTTGAAGCAGAGATATTATGTAAACTAACAATTTCAGCAATTGTTTGGTTATGTGAACAGGAGACATCTGCAGACCTGACAGGTTTGGTGGTTCCCAGTTGTGCTGCAGCATATGGTCTTCAGGTCTTGGTGTATCTTTATGTATCTTACTTTCTTGACTAGCAGAGTTCAGTTGTCAAGAATGTAATACATTCAAACTCAGTAGGATAGGGCAGGAAAAAATTATAGCAGTTTGCTGCAGAACTCCATAGTGTCAGTGCTAAAAGAGCCTTTTCCACTCTGAAAATGAGTTGAACATTTGCAGTAGGAGAAAGGATAACTACAGCGGAAATTCCCAAAGGCTAGATCTACGCTGCACACCACTGGTGCTGGCATATAGGGTACGTGTAACTATATGCCACAATGAAAAGCAAACTGCATATACTTTGTGGTGTGTAGCAATACATCAATGAAAGATAGCAGTAGGGAGGAAATAGCTGTGGCCAGGGAAAGGCTCTGGTGATGATGAACGGTGGGAGCCTTTCCCTACCATCTCCTCCATGCCCTTTCCTTGCTGCTAGAGTCTTTCCATGTGATGGGAAAGATTCCCGTAGTGGGGATGTAACACTACACAAAACAGAACTAAAAGTAGCACTACAGATGTGGGAGACATTGCTTGGACGTGTAGAGAAGTGAAGCTGTTTGTAGGATAGGTGCCCACAGGGTTCAGACATGTCTATACTCCACTCAGCAGTGCTTTGCCATCTCCACTGCTATTCATGCACATACCAAAAGGATGTCTTACTCCACATGCCACCATAAAGAGCAATGCAGACATATTGTCAGTTTAGGTCAGGAATGAGGTAAGAGTTCACTCACTGTCAAATAGTCAGTTTCATACAAATTCAAATAGAAACAATGATTGACCATAGATAAAGTGTGTGTGTGTTGGTTTGAGGTTTATTTAGTTTTTGGTGAACTCTGTAAATGTCTGAGTCTATTGCATTCAGGAGGCTAATAGTACGCATTAAATAAGTTATTCTTGCACTATCTTCAAGATCATAGACACATTAGGCTTTACATTATACTTTTTTTCTTATGCGTCCTGTGACAGACATCTCTCCCAGCACCTTTAATCTAGTACCCATCCTTATAGTGCAGTTTGCAATCTGTAATATATACTAAGGTTACCCCCCCAGTGCTGCAAAGTTTATTTATGTTGACCTGGTGTGATTTAAAAAATTCCTATTTGTCTGCTAATGAAAGCCAGACAATCCACCCACAATGTATCTGATAGCGTAATAGTATTTCCAGATGCACAAACTCAGTATGTTATACTAACCATCAAAAACCCACATAATTTACTGTGTTGTCCAAATGTGTGTGTGTGCATATATATGCTGGTTTGTACAAGGAAAAGTATTATGAAATTTTTTTTTTCTTAATTCAGTATTCCTTAACCAAGCAACACAGGAACAGGAGCATACGGTATAGCAAAAACCATTAGTTCCAAGTAGAATCAGTGCCCAAGGGACTATGAGTTATTGAGGGAGGAAAGGACACATAAAAATAATGTAGTTAGACTTTTTTTTTCTACTCTCACAAACTCCATAGAGAGTTTTAAGGATAAAATGCACACTGTGGGAACAGGATCGGTCCCATAGAAAGCAGTAGCAAAACTCCAAGCTCTAGTGCTCTGTCATAACTTTTTTAATCATTAACTTCGTCCGGTAATTATTTATTTTTCCCCCATGAGGTCCTTCATAAAGCTCTCTTGGCATTTTTTAAAAAGTTCATTTCCAAATCTCTCCTTTGAAAGCAAAGGAGCAACCGACTGATTTTAGCCTCCCACTCCTGTCTCCCACAATTACTCCTTATCAGTCTTTTGCTTTCTGAAAGAGTTGCTCGGGAACTTATTTCCACTCTCGCCTCCTCAAGAACGCAGGCGAGATTTCCCAGTTCGCTTTTGCCAGCTATCCTCCCTCTCTCACACACACACCCAGAGAGAAGGGCTGAGCCTGTGTTTACTTCCAGGAGGTGCAGAACGCAGGGGATTCCAGCAAAGTCAATGGGATTAGGCGACACCCTGCGTAGCTGCGGAGATAGTCAAAGGGCGGGGGGACGTGCAAGCGAGCTGGGCTCCCGTCCCCTCCAAGCGTTTAGCCCAGTGCCCAGCTCGCTCTGCCTCCGCCTGAGGAGACAGGGAGCCCGGAGGCAAAGACCGTGTTTGATCCCTGCCCTTCCTAGGTACGAGGCCAAGGGCAGGGCTGCAAAGCTGCATTCACAGCTAAGGCGGCGAGCTCCTCTTCAGCAAATGCTGAGGCAGGCTGAGGGGACAGGCGGGGTCTAGGGACATTCGCTTAGCTCCCCCTTCTCCCGTCCCCCCAGTGCTCCCGGCCCAGGTGAGCGCCCCGGCCAGCCCCTCACCTGGAACACGGGAGGGGGGGGGAAGCGCCGCCAGGGTGTCTCCTCCCCCGGCCCCGCCCCCGCCCCGCCCCCTGCACGGGGCGGGCGGATTCCCCAGAGGGAGCCCCTGAGCCTGCTCGCTGGCTGCGTGCGGGGAAAGTTTGGCTGCGAGCGGAGGAGTTGGGACGAGGGGGCGAGAGCCGAGCTGCCGCCTGCCCGAGCCAGCAGCGCCCTCCGGCCCGGGCGTGAGCAGCAGGGTCCCCGCCGCCGCCGCCAGCCGCCCCCCGGCACTTGCTCCGCCGCGCACGTGGGGCGGTGGGAGCCGCCGCCGCCCTGGCAGCAGCAGCAGCAGCTCAGCATGGTCTGCAGAGCCGCGGGGCGCGGAGCCGGGCAGCGCCGCTGAGCGCCGCCGGGACCAGGAGGGAGCCGCGACGAGCCCCGGGGATTGTTGCCCAGCCCAGCATGGGGGACTGGAGCCGCCGGCCGCGGGCAGCAGCCACCGGGCACCTCCGGGCTGGGGGCGCCGCTGTCCTGGTGCTGCTCCTCTCCTGCGTCTGCCTCGGCGCCGCGGTGGAGAAGAAAGGTACCGCTCGCGCCCTGTTGCGCTGCCTGTGTGTTTGGGGGGAGCCCCGCTGCCCCCAGGCTGGGGGGGGGTTAAACTTTCCCTCCGGCTCCATAGCGCTGCGCTGTCCCGATGCCCTGGCCGCGCCAGTGACCCCGGCGTCCCATTGCCTGAGGCGGGGGCTTGCTTTCTCCTGGGGGACATAAACTCCTGGGCACGTCCCTTGCCCTTTCCCCAGCCATCACCCCGCGCTGCGATCTCCCGGGCTGGCCCCTCACAACCCGGCCCTCCGGAGCGCCCACCCCCCCCTTGGCGTCCCGCACGTGTAAACCCGGCAGCGCCCGGCCCGAGGCGGGTCCTAGGCAGCCTGGCTAACGAAGTCCCTCCGTGCCCCGCTTCTCAGGCGCCTCTCCGAGGCGTCGCTGGGGGTGCTGAGCCCCGAGGGGAGAGGCAGTGACAGGCGGCTGGGTCGGTTTCACAAGCGCTTAGGCTTGTCCTGTTGCCCGAGGCTTATTAACGTCTTCCTGGATGGGGGGGGGGGGGGTATGGATGATTCACAGACCTGCCAGAGCCAAATAACTCGTGTACCAGGCGAGCCTCGGTTTTATAACAACTGCAGGCAGGTTGGGCTCTTGGCTTGTCGTTCTCACCTGCTCCTGAGCCCTGTTTTTCTGAAAAGCGCGCAGGGGGCACGTCGTGGGGTGCCCAGTCTAAACAGATTGGCAAGCTTTGTGAATGACCGGCGCGGCGTGTTTCTCACGGTCGGCTGCGCTGGCTGTTTCTTGTCCTGTAGCCGTGTACTGACGCGGGCGTAGTGAGAACTGTTCAGCCTAGTTTGCGAGGTTTTAATACGTTAAGGAAGCGGTTTCAGTTTGGGGAAGAAAAAAAGGTTTCTGGTTGGCCAAACTCTTCCCCCCCCCCCCCTTTTTGTAAGCTTCAGGGGTAGGCAGCCAACTTCGGTTCCAGGCAAAATTGTCTTTATCTTGGGAATCCTCCAACAACAACACAATGCAGATTTTTGTTTTAAAAAAAAAAAAAAAAAGGATTGGGAAAAGACCTAATAGTTTTAGAAAGTCTGTTAGAGGAGCGTTAGCATTTCGTGACTCTGAACAATCAAACCATCTTTGAAAAGTAGAAACACGCCTTTTCAGAAAGCTAATTGCACAATCTTGAAATCAAGAGGCACTCTGGTTCCAAGAAGCAAGCTCCTACCTGTTGCTGATGTAATGAGGGCAGGGTTTGGGGGCAGTTGACTCCCTTTGCTGTGATTGTGCAGCTCAGATAAAATTGTTTTGAAACACAGACTGAGTTTTACAATTCCTGCAAAATATTTTGATGCAAGGACAATATTAAAGCTTACAGCATTAAGAGGTAGCAATTATTGTATTGGTGTTACAGTCTAGGAGCCTTAGGTCTGACCAGGAAGGAGCCCATTCTATGATTGTTTAATAGCCAGTAGTAAAGAAATGATAGACAATAGCTTCACCACCCACACCCCGGTTATAATTAGTTGCCAGTGCCTTTTCACATCAGGAGAGTTAGACCTGTTGACCAAGACAGAAGTAGTGTATGTCATCTTCAAATTATAATGAGTTGCCTGATTGTTCTGTTTTCACTGTATTGTATGATCATTAAAGGTGAGCAGCAGAAAAGTGCTTTTAGGTAGTGTGTTCCTGCTTTCAACAAATTAAATGATAAAATTCCCATTGGAGTCTACGATACAGGAAGAATCCTCACTGAAGAATCATCAAATAGTTATGTAGCACTTTAAAGACTAACAAAACATGTAGATGGTATCATGAGCTTTCATGGGCATAGCCCACTTCTTCAGATGACCAGAGTGTTGGATGTCCAGGCCCAAAATACATAGGGGAGAGGGGGGGATAAAAGAAGGAAAAAATGGGAGGGAGGAACAAGAAGAGGCAGTGGGTAAAAAATATCAAGGGGAAAGCTGAGCTGGAAGTTTAAGTTTATCCTGTACAGACTAACTTGGATACCCGCTGAAGGTTCATAAAATATTTCCACATTTTAACACTTGCCTTCAAAGTAATAGGTGCATGATAGATCAGATCATCTTCATGACTCCAGAACCTGCCTCATTGTTTGGGTACACGGGATCCTTTTTTTGATACAATATATCCGTGACCAACTTGAAGTGCTGGAGGTGCATCAGCAATACAAACCAATGAAGTGCTACAGTAAACTAATATGAAGCATCTAAGAAATTTTAAGCTGTATATACTTATGAGCATTCACTTTTTAAAAATTTCACCTGAACTTAATGTCATTTCTTACTGTACAAAGAGATGATTTTTTTAAAGGACTCAGATACTAGTACAATGTTTGTTAGAATGCAAAATGTACAATTTTACATTTTGGTTTGGGTTAAGGAGATGACTTCAATACCATTTTTTAAAAAAATTATCTTTCTTTAAACATTGAGAATTAAAAACAAATTTAAATACAGCCGAGGGAAAACTAATCTTGTTTTTTTTTTTAAAAAGAATCATGAACTTTCCCAAACCAAATCAGTGTTACTAAACATTTTAACACACTGACAGATGAGAATCTGGCTCCATTGGTGTAAACACAGATTAATGCAACAATGAGCCATCTTCACTTATCTGGTCACAATAATAGTTTTAATACTAGAAATTTACAGTAATAATAGGGCCAGTTCTTGCCTAGTGCACTTCATTAATAACAAACTGAAGTGCAAATAGTAAACCAGTGGTACCACTAAAATTCAGATAACCTGTTTTTCATTGTATTCTGCATCATTTTGATTTTGAGTGGTCAGCCATTCATGTGAGCACAGTTCTAAATACTGGGAATGTGCAGGGCAAAATACTGGGCAACTACAGATGTTCTCTTGGGTTTCCCCATAGTGCCCGGTGTTCTGTATTTTTAATTTTAAAGAGTTTTTCATTTATTTTCATGTGAAATAAAAAGTACACATCCAATACTGTCCAATATTTGCACATTCACTAAATGTGTGTAAATATATTAGTATGCATGCTTATGATGTCTTTTATTCTGTAGGCTGCGTAGCACAAAATGTTTTGCTCATGTTCATATGCTGCTATATACTGCTAAACCAATGGTTAACATTTCTGTTACAACTTTTTGGGTCATATGTTGTCTTCTGTCTACCAGAAATCAAAGGAAGTTGCATGCGTGGGTCAAGGATATTATATGATGCCAGAATTGTATTAGGGTCACACATGATACATATTGAGCAGAGAATTCCCTTTCAATGGGAGTCATGCCTTTTTAACATCTATGTGTTTGTCTATACTACACACACAAACTAACTCTATTGGTTTAGAAACTGACATGTGTTACATTGTAGATGTGTACCTTAGTATGGCTTATTTTGATTAATATAAAATACAACATACATTGTTTAAAAAGGTGCGTTGATTGACCCCAGACTGCTGCCTAATGTATGAAAAGCTTAATCTTACCTGTTGTTTGTTTTTAAACACACAATAAAAAAAGGAATATCCACCCACTGAGGACCACAATTTGCCCTCTGCCTGAGTGCAAATATTTAATTATATTCAAGAGATTTTCTCATATGTAAGGAGGGAAAGATACAGCAGTAAAAGTGTAGCCAAATTTATACGGTCCTGGGTTTTCATCCTCAATCTATGCCTCTGGCAGAAATGGTCAGATTAAAATCCTTAGGTGAGCAAAATAACTTTCAAACAAAATTGGGCCTTAAATTAAGAATATCTATAGAATATATGAATAAAACATCTGCATAGCCGAGTGTAAAAAATACTAATGTATTATTTATTGCAAAAATAGTGTGTTAAGTGCTTTGCATACAAGTAAGAAAACAGGATGCCCTGGAGTCTAAGTCCATTTGTTAATTTATGGAGATAAACTCCTTCATGCTAGCTCTTGCATTTGGGTATCTGAGTTTGCTGTAATCTTCGTGATAGATTAGTTTAAGGCAGCAGTATAAGTGACTGGTCCAACCAGTTTGTTCATAGAGCTTCAGTGTTCCCTTTTAGATCAAATCTTGCCTTGTTTTGTGACTTGTCAAGAACAAGCATAGTGAACATGCATATCTGCTTTAACTCACTTTCTTCAGATTGCTTGTATCTTGATGAAATGGCTTGGCATGGAAGCTGCTGATATTCCCAGGGGAGCTTGGATTGTTCCAAGTCTTGGTGATGCATGTGTGTATCAGAGAAACAATCATTTTGTATTTATGAATATTGTATTTTTAAAATGTGCCATATTCACAAATACGCAAAATTTGTCTCAAATATAGCATTTTAAAAGGTGAGTTTCTACCACTGACAGAGATCAGAAACTTCAGGATCTCTACCAAGCATTTATAAACCTCAACTACCCACCCGGAGAAATAAAAAAGCAAATTGAAAGAGCCAGACGAATACCTAGAAACCATCTACTTCAAGACAGACCCAAGAAAACCAACAATAGAACACCACTTGTCATCACCTACAGCCCCCAACTTAAACCTGTCCAACACATTATCAATAAACTACAGCCTATACTGGAACAGGATACTAAATTCCAAGAGGCTCTGGGAGACAGACCCACAGTCTCCTATAGACAACCACCTAACCTCAAGATGATTCTTACCAACAACCACAGGACATACCACACTAATACCAACCCTGGTACCTTCCCTTGCAACAAACCCCGTTGCCAGCTTTGTCCACATATTCACTCTGCTGATACCATTATTGGACCTAACCAAGTGAGTTATAAGATCAAGAACACATATTCCTGCGCGCATCCAGAAATATAATTTATGCTATCATGTGCTGAAAGTGTCCGTCTGCTATGTACATTGGACAGACGTCTCAGATACTTCGCCAAAGGATCAATGCCCACAAAACAGATATTAGACAGGATCACAAAGAAAAAAACAGTTTCTTGCCATTTCAACCAGAAAGGACATTGTCTCAACGACTTGATTGCCTGCATCCTGCTTCAAAGGCCTTTTAAGACTACGCTTGAAAGAGAATCCTCTGAACTGTCATTCATGCTTAAATTCGACACTTTACGCCTAAGTTTGAATAAAGACTCTAATTATCTTACCCATTACAAAGATAGCTTCCCCAATTATCACCTCTAATATCATTAGCTCACAGACATTTCCCTCCCCCTTCCCATCCCCCTTCTGTTCTGAAATGTGATTTGTCCTTTTCATATGTGCTCATTTTTTAAATTGTATCCTTTGGTTGTGACAATTTTCTTCCACTATTTGATCTGAGGAAGTGGGTCTGGCCCACGAAAGCTCATCACCTAATAAACCATCTTGTTAGTCTTTAAAGTGCTACATAGTCCTGTTTTTTGTTTTACCCTGTGAAATGGCATCCTAGCCAGAACAATAGAAATGTAGTCTCTGCTTCTTTGAGTTTCTACCTGTCAAGACTCTGATAATCTTGGCATAATGTCAGAGTTCTTTAAAAAGATGGCAAAGATCTTATTTGCCCCCATGTTGGAAAGAGCATACTAGCTCTTTGTTATGCAGATTTGCAACATGACAGGCTTGTTAGTTCTGTAGTTGCCTCTTGATACTTACATAGTATTAATCAGGAATAGGATTTTGCTACAATTATTTGTGCCTTTCTCACCTCAAATGTAGACCAGGTGACTTCCAGGACACTTCTAAAGACCACGTGAAAACTAAAGGTAGTGTGAAATCCAGTGTATCTACCTCCCAAGCAGTGCTTCACACGTAGCTGTTTTGTTGGTGATGAGGAAGCTGCTGTAGCTGTCAGCCAGAAAGTTTGCAACTGGCGGCTTGCCACAGTTGCAATTAGCACAATCTGTGGTCAGTGATGTGATACTACGTGAGGAGCCCTTTACTCCAGAACTCTCTTGTTATGTAAGAATGGTCAAACCCTGTCTAGACATCTTGATGATGAGGGTGGTATAAAAGCCTGGATGAATACGAAACTTGGAAAGTCATTCCTTCTTAAGCATTGCTGTTATTCATCCTTATCAGTGATTCCATGAAATGCATAAAGACATTGAGGACTGGTGTTAGTTTTATCACATTTTTGTTGGTCCAGACAGAAAACATTCAACTAAGTTTCACTTTGCACTTTATGGCCATGAGGTCATAGTACATATTGTGGGAGCCTACTTCATTTGGACTCTTTTACATGTTGAGTTGACAGTCTTTGTTATACTTATTGGAACACATGATCTCACTCTTTAAGTCATATCAGTTTTATTTTGTTTGTTTTTCACATGCACCTTGCTGTAAGGAAGGACAATAGTGCTATTTGGTTAGTGTGGGTAATACAAAGGCTGATACTGTTTCTGCCTATATTAAATAGTTTGCTGTAACAGTTCTCTGGTACTGTAATTCTTGGCCTTCAACTATGTCAAAATAGATTATAATACTTCTTTATTTAGGGCCTCATTCTGCCACCTTAATCATACTGAGTAGTACTCATTCCCCAAGTGTTTTAGGAGCAAGGAAATATTCCACAGGAATAAGTGTAACAGAATTGGCCTCTCTGTGTGAGAGTTACTATATGTATAGTGGGGCACTATCAAAATAAGTAATTGTCTGGTGGTACTGCAGGAAAATTGTCTATATAATCTGCCAACTATGATATACCTTGACTGGCTTCCTCACAGGGAAAATGCATGCATATGGGTGGCAGTGTAGTGCTGCCAATGACTCTCAATTTGTGCTCCTCTAGTGCTTTCAAAGAAAAGGGTTGAGGAACCTATTAATTTGTTTTCCCATTTAAAGAAAAAAGAAGCCTTCTTATAATCACAATCAACAAAGAAGGCATTGTCATTTGGCAACCAAACGTGTAAGTACACTTGCTGCAAATAGCTATGCTAAGGGTATATTGATACATACAGCACTGTAGTGGCACAGCTGTATTGATACAACTGTGCTGCTGCACCATGTCTGGTGAAGACATTCTAATCTAGGCTGACACAACCCATCTCCAGAAGCAGCACAAACTCTTTTGGCAGGAGAAGCTCTCCTGCTGACATAGTGCTGTGCATACAAATGCTTATGGTGGGGGGAGGGGTCGGGAGTAGAATCATCACATTGTGAGTGACACAAATTTTGCCAGCATAGGCTGTAGTATAGACATAGCCTGAGTGTATTTGAGGAACAAAATACTGATCGAGTACAGTGCTCGACTTATGTCAGTTGAGCTGGTGTGTGAGTTTAAAGTAGTACTACATGTGTTTTGCCTGGTGAGAGCTCCCTATGGGATAGATGCAAGACTCCATCACCTATTAAGCTAGTATTTTAACTAGCCTCCTCTAGTATCTTACTGTATATTTTAGAAATGTGCATTTGTCTGTCTGTCCGTCTGTGAGTCTGTTTGCCTAAGAGCTCTCCTAAATGGTAAGAGCTAGGACAACCAAGTTTGATATGCAGCTAACTTAGTAGGAGGTGGGTCTGGCCCACGAAAGCTCATCACCTATTAAACCATCTTGTTAGTCTTTAAAGTGCTACATAGTTTTTCCTTTTGTTTTAGCAAGATCAGACTAACATGGCTACCTCTCTATTAGTAGGAGGGGGGCAGCTGTACTGCCAAGTGACCACCAAGGAACAGCCGCACCCGTAATTGAGTGGCCAGGTGGGGCCGGGACTTTGTGTATTGCAGGCCACAGGCAAGCGGCCCACCTGTCCCAAAGCCACACCCTAAACCTCTACCCCATCTCCAGCTCCTTGCTCCAGTGCTGGGCACAGGGCTGGGCAGCACAGCCCCATCCCGCTCCAGGCCCCCGGGGGAGCACTGCCAGCAAAGCAGCACATCTCCGGCCAGCCTTGAGGCTCCCCGCATTCCACCACACACACTTCCTAACACCCTGCCCTTTCTCTCTATCCCCTGCCCTGAGCCCCCACAAGGACCCGAGCAATGACAGGTAAATCCTGTAGCATTACTCAGCTTTATATGCATTAGGGATGTCAAGTATTGGTTAATTAACTAATTGCATAGTCAGTGGCATTTCCATTGACTACTTGATTAGTTGATAAGGGGGGGTGTGCTCCCACTGAACAGTCCCCCCACCCCCTAAACACCAGGAGTCCCTGGCCAAATGTACAGTAATGAAGTCGATGCAGTGTCAGTGTAGATTTAGATGCTGTGTTGCTTACATGGACTGTTGCTGCCTTTCAGAAGCCCCACAATGCCCCACAGTGATAACTAAATCAGTGCAAGTGCTTCTGGTGAGGGTGCACACCATTGACAAAAGGAACATAGTGTGAATATGCAAACATGTTTTAATTACTGCGGTGGCTGTGCGTCAACATAATTTAGGTTAACTGCATTTTAGTGTTGTATTAGTAGTAGCAGTAGTGGTGTAGACTTGCCTTAGAGCCTTCTTCCTGCTAAATGTTGGGGACTGGAGAAGAAAGAGGATGAGGGGACTATGTTGTCTACCAAGGAAGAAGAGACAATGAAGCTGTGAGGCTCAGGGGAGGGGAGAAGAAGGGCTCAAAGGTCAGGTCAGTGGGAATTGACTTGAGGTTTCTGCCAGAAGAGAATTACTGGTGTCCTATTAGGTAAACATTATTTGCAGAGTGCACTCAGGTAAGCCTATTAAAGGAAGATAATACTTGATTCCACATCAATTTCTGCTCCCAGTGTTTGTGGTTGCTTGGCAAAGGGGCAATGCAACCTTCACAATGCCTCTCTTAAGTAGACAAGTATTATTTTGCCTATTGGCAGATTTGGAATCTGAGGCACGGAGCGGTTAAGCAGTTGCCTGATGCAACAAAGAGGGAGAGCTGCATTTTGGCCTCCAGCCCCATGCGTTACCTACTAATCAACACTGCCTGTCAGTTTAATGTAACCCACCTTCCACTTTCCCAGATATGCTTATTGTCAAGCTTTGAAATGATCTGTTTCATTCAGAGCTCTATTTTCCCTGGTGCACACGTATAAAGGCTTATCTAGCATTTGCTGGGCTTGCAAGAACTGTGTGTGCTGCTCTGTGTTCATCCAGCTTCTATTACAAGGCATTCCCATCACCTGACTAGATCCTTGGAGCACAACCACAATATAACTAAACTTGATCTTAGCCAGAAGGCCAAGAAGTCAACCTCACAAAGAGGGCTCTCATGCAGTGTGCCTGGTTTAATACCACACTACCAAATTCCATTTCCATACCCTGATTGCTGATAAGGGAACTGTGATAAAACACTTAAAGCCAATAACAGAGTCCCCTGTGGATATTTAAATAATGGAGAATTGTAATTGTAGAGCCAAATTCCGGGCTGTGTAAGCAGCTGCCTACTCACATTGGGTTTGAATTTGAATCCTAAATCACTTCTCCACTGTAAATGCAATATCGTTTTAAGGCTGATTCTGACTTCAGTTGATTTAGTGTTTTAAACAAAATAGTACTCTATTATTTGTATTACCAATCCCATAGCAACTAGATCTGTCAATTTCTGACTTAGGATACGCATGCACACTGCTGATTAGATTGAGTGGAAACGGAGTGCACATCTGAGAGTGGAATTTGCCCTAAATGCAAAATAGTTAATACTACTTTTTCAAATTCTGTGCACTTATTTCCATTAATTGCTGCTGATGGTTTAAATCTTTATTGAAAAATGCTACATTTTTTCACTGCACATATCATTTTAACAAGTGATGAGTCTCTGTTTTTAAACTTTGTTTGAGAGTAGGAGTGTATCTTTGAAATTCGTGCACAAATTCATGTGTGTTTCCCGAGACTGATCCAATATGTGGAGATATGTAAAACTGAAAGGGAATGAGGCAAGACTTGGGGGAGAAGCTTGTTTTAGCAGTTGGGTCAGTTATTTCAACAATGCCTTCAGCAAAGAAGCAAGAGGTTACTTACTGAAATCAATGGCTGCTTTCCATGATTCAAATTAGAACACGCATTTCAACTCATTTGGATGAGTAAATGACAGCTAGTAAAAGAGACAACCTCCGCAAATAGCATGTCACATACAGTATCTCGTGTTATTTATTAGAATAGATGTGGTTAGGTGGGTTGCTTCTGGAATACTGTGTCATGCTTTGAATCAAAACCACTTAGCAAAGGCTTACATTAAAATAAACATTTACACTTCTTTGTATAGCGGGTATAGTATTATATCCTCAGCCTGCTGGATTTTTACTTTTCAGTAAACAAAATTTTGACTGAAAATTCTTTTCCCTCCTGCTTACATTTTTATAATTTTTGAGTTTCTCCTTTTTTTCTTCAATTGCTGTACCATTAGATGTCCTACTTACACTGTAGCCTCAGGTGCTTATGACACTCTAAGTGAAGCAGTGCAATATCAATCTAATATCAATTTTATCCTTTCTCAAATGCATATATCTGAGGTATGTATTATCTCTAGTGCTTCCAAGGGGTTGTGCTGCATAATCAATCAGGTCTCTTGCATCTCCAACTTTTATCATCCCGATTGGACTTTGTGACAGCAACACTTTCCCAAGGTGTTCTCAGATAAAGATTGAACTTATTCTTTGTTTCCTAATTTAGTTACTGTCAGTGTTGCACAATCCGTGTACTTTTACTGCACAATCCGTGTACTATAAAAGTTCCTAGGCCCTTAGGGTGTATTGTGCAATAAGTACTATACATGTATATGGTCACCTAGTTACTGTGTTGTTGCTAGTGATCCCATGCTATCTTAGACAAAAGTGACTGATTAGGTTGTTATATGTTTGAAGGGATACATCCTAGAAATACTATGGTATTGCTGTATGTGTAAGGGTAGGACTTGGGATCTCTGTGGGGTGGGAGTGCGGGTCGGCATTGTATGTATATTTTTAAGAAAATAAGGAAAACAAACTTTCAGTGCTGTGTGAAAATGTATTCCTTCTAAATGTAGGTAATATTTCTTTCACAATTAGAATTTCAGGTTGGGTTCCTTTCTCATACTTGGAGTGCCTGAAGCATGAATCTGCTAAAACCCTGACTATTTTCAGCATTTTAGCTGTAAAATGAGGCCATGATTTTTTAAAAAAAGAAGTAGATACAACTATAACTTGGCAAATTCAAGTGTACATTTTTCATTTTGGAGGCATGTGGATTAATAATGTCTATTATGGCACGTGAACACAGAACTTTAAACAAACAGAAACTCCCCCAAGTGTGTGTTAAATGAAGTTGCTGTAGTGACTGTTCATTTGGCAAAATTCACTATCATGGAATGACTGAACAAGAATTTGGAACTTTTAGCCATGAGCCAGTTGCTTTTTCCATCTTTAAACTTTGTTTGATGTTATAATTAAATTTCCTGTAAAGTTGAAACTTAATCCTCCTGCTTTTTTAAAAAAGATTCATTTTGTTTAGCTGCTATTCAGCCTGGTCAATTTTTGTTATGACCAGTGTTCCCTCTAATCTTTTCCAGTCATGTGTGGAATAAATTTTGTTACGTGCATAGTTGCATGTGCAGAGGTGCACAACCAGTAGAAACACATGTTGTTAGCTGTGGGTGCTGTGGGCACTCTGCTAATCAGCTGGGCAGCATTTAAATCTTTTCTGGGTTTCTGCCCAAATGCTCAGCTTACAGGAAACACTGGTTGTGACTTCCAATTTTCCCCTGCCCCCCCTTCTTTTCTCCCCGCCCCCCCTTTCTTTTCTGTCCTGTTCTAAATTTACAAACAACTTTTTGTTTACAGTGAACAACTTGGCTAGTTCTAATGGGAAGAGTTAAGAATGGAAATTTTTTTTTTCTCTTCATTTCTTTGCTTTAGATGTGATACTTTAACATGCGGGTTTTAGATATGCATCTTATCACTGGATCAATTTGAGCACTTGCTCAGATTTTGAAAGGATTACCACACACTCATTTCCATTTTCAAGAAGGGACACAATTTTGAACAAGTGTATTTTCAGTGTGTATGTTCAGTCTTAGTAAACTCTGCAAGCTGCTCTTGTTTAATGATTTTATTATTTCAATGCTTATACTTTCTATGTTTGGGTGGCTTTTTGTTTTTAAAGCTTTTTAATGAGGCTCATCCCCTAGGCAGCATCATTTAGTCATGGACATCTATACCAGTCTTTTTCTGTGTGTGTCTGTGTGTGTAAAAATAATTCCCCTTGATGCTAAGGAATATTGTGTGGGCACAAGTGAGATGGAATAGACCCTCACCAGAATAATGGTTGGTTAGTACTTTGTATGAATGTATTTTACATCTTGAATAACAGTCTGTTGTGCGTCAATTAATGTAAACTACCAACTGGATTAAAAGAATAAAAATTACCTATTAATTAACAAAGCTTCTGTTTCTTTTGTGTCTGGCTGGTACTAATTATGAACCTAATGAATTAATGATAGCAGAGAGCATCCAAGAAGCTGCTGATATCAAAAACTTATCAGAGATCTTGATGAAAATTTGCTGCCCTCAGATATAAATTGTTCCCTCCATGCTGCATTTCTAGATCATAAAAATACTGTACTTGTCTACTACACATCTACTATATTGTCTGTATTTTGTATTCATGAAATGACATGAAAAGAGTACGTAAGCCAGTCATTGGCATTTACAAGAGAGATTGAGACTGATTCATCTTTCCGTACAGTGGAAATTGGACCCTGCCTATAAACTATTATCAAATAATTTTTCAAATGTTCAGCCATTTCAGAAGGAGTAAGCATGTTATTTCTATCTAAGTAAATGGACGAGCCAGAATAGATTGGATTATAAAATAGATTACTCCGGGAGCAACATTGTGTTATTGAAAATGATGCTATTTTACCGATAATCCTATTGTTTGACTTTGATAAAGGTATTTGTAAAATTGTCAGCAAGAATTCTTACCTTTGGGAATTTTCCAATGAACTTTTTCACTCTCCTTAAGTTAACAAATACATACATTTTAATTATACAAAATGACGCTTTCATTCCCTTGATGTAATACCACAATTGGGGGGGGGGAGGGAAGGAGGGAAGACTGTCATTTTAAAACTCATGGGCTAGATCCTCAATTAGTGTAAATTAGCAGAGCTCCATTGAGTACTAATTGACACCAACTGAGGATCTGTCTGTATTTGTTGTGAACACCCGGTTAATCTATGTTGCCAATGACACCTTAGGTTCTTATGAAGAAAAGAATTTTAAAATTTGTTCTGTCATTAGTTATAGTCTTTGTCTAAACATTTTTCTCAATTTGGACAAAAAAATCAAGTTTTACTTTGGTTCCATTTTCAGGCTTTTAATGATGTAATATTGAAAATTGACCCTGCAGTGGAATGTTTGCTTAAAACGTGCTTTAATTAGCATTCTAAAATATTACAGAAACACTTCAGCTTGTTTAAAACTTACATTTTGTGTCAGTCATAAGTGGATAATGTCCTTTTAAATTTTTCTCAAGTTTACTATTTCCTGCTGCCTCCATCCTCTTCTCCTGACTGGTAAAATAACAATCATGTGACATCTGATGGGAAATCTTCCCTGTAGACTCTAGAGAGAAGGTGACTTGGAACAAAGGCCACGTGAGAGATGTTTATCAGGTTGCTTATGGCACCTACTGGAAGGTACTTGCATAGTATGTAGATGAGGGCAATGTAGAATTAATTCACAGAAGCTGTGAAATAGCATGTGTCAGCATTGGTGATAGTTGGCACTACACGACAGAGGGACAGTGGGGAAAAAAGCAGAGAGGTTCTAGAACTCGTTTTCAGCTTACAGTTTTGTAGTCCTAGTGACATGGGAACAACCTGTTTACCTGCCCAACCCATTGAACGCTTTGCCTCCAACCCCAATGTGCTACTAATAGAGAAATGAAATTACAGAAACTAGTCACAATACTTGTGCACTCTCTGCAGCTCGCAGGCATATCTGTTAGCCCAGTAGTGAAGCTGGAGTCGGCAGGGAGAACTCAATGGTTATCCTGGTGTCTTTCCAGATGATTGTCTAGCCTTGTAATTTTGCAGTGCATTTCTTTTTGCAGAAAAACCTGCAGTGATTCATCTCTCCCCATGGAAGTTCATAGGAAAGAGAAAATTTTGGTCTAACAACTCTATGTGGCTCTGGAGTGGGGTAGGGGATGAGGCATTTGGAGCAGTGGGGCTCCAGGCTGTGGTCAAGGGATTTAGAATGTGGGAAGGGGCTCAAGGCAGGAGGTTGGGGTGGAGGTGTGGGGTCTGGTCAGGAATTTGGATGTAGGAGGGGGCTCAGAGTTTGAGTGTGGAATGCGGAGTCTGGGGGAGAGGTAGCGTTTTAGGGTATGGAAAGGGGTTAGGATAGGAGAGGAGACTGGAGCAGGGAGTTGCGGGGTGGACGCTTACCTGAGGTAGCTCACATTTGATGATGGTAGGGATCGGGTGGCTCCATGTGACCCACGCTCCCTTGCAGGTGAGCACTGCCCCCACAGCTCCCATTGACCAGGAATTGTGGTCAATGGAAGCTGTGGGGGGTGGAGCCTACAGGCAAGGGTAGTGCGAGGACAGTTTCTCGGTGCAGTGCTCATTGTACAGTGCCCAGAGGAGGACTGGTAGGGTAGGGAGGAGAAACAGCAGTGTGTAAAGCCACCTTCCTCCTCCCAAGCTGGAAGGATGCAGCACACAGGGGCTATGGGGGCTGCAGTCCAGGTTCCCAGACTAAGGGATTCCATAGGCTGCAGCCCCTAAAGCCCCTTTCTCAGTCTGGCTCTGTCTACCTCGTGTTTCTCGTATCCTGGGACTGACAGCACTACAACATTTTATTATTGCTAGTTAGCTAGGTGTGCTGTGGCATATTTGCATTGGTATCCTGCCTGAAACCTCAATAAAGTTTGTTTGAACAAATATGAAAGCACTTTAACAAAGTTCATTGAGGCCAAGGTCAGTATCAGTGGCTGAAACTTGGGCAGTTGGCAGTTCAGCAGGTGGCAGAATTTATTAGGACCGTACTGCAAGGACAAGAGAGCACTCTGAAGTGTGTGTTTTTGGGATGGGGGGAGTTCACTGAAAGAGTCCTATTAAATAATTTATTGGGATCTGGGCTTAAAAAGCCCAATAGTGTATGCAATTTTTTTTAAAGCCAATGAATGTTGCTTATGTCTGTCTAAGGGCATTTAAATATGTTGTGTGGTAATTTGCCTTGAGCTTGAAAAAATCCAGTTCATATGCTTAAGACACAATTATAAAAACAAAAAAAAAACTCCTCCCAGAAATGTGACTTCATTTTTTTTCTCACAACAAGGTCTCCACTAGCAGTTTTTGACTGCCAGTGAAGAGACAGTCAAGCATCATAAGAACAGGAGAAGTCATGTTTCTGTGTCTGTTGACAGTTGTAATTTATTTTGAGAGAATGTGCATATTTTTAAAAGTACAACTCCCTGCATTTCCAGTTAAGTTACTGTACACTGGGGGATGACACCGGCATTGTATGAGGTACTTTCCTCTAAAAGTTGTTTTATATGTATGTAAAAAATGTTTTTGGAATTTGAAACACCAAAAATAGAATAGGTCAGAAGTTTGACGTTAATTTATCTGAAATATGTTCTTAGTGGAACACTTGGTTTAAACACTGAGGGGATTTATGGGGTATTCTGTGCACAAATAGGTTGAGGGATGAGTTGATGCCCATTTCTGTTTAGTCATCTGCGCTTTGATTTCTTTAAGTTGCTAATACCACAAATGTGCTGTAATGAAACTTAAATACATCAAACCTGAATTTTCCAGGAGAAGAGAGGAATGGACACGATCCAGGCCACAAAATCGTCTTTTATCTAAGAAAGGGATTCTGTCCTGCATTTGCTGGGGTTAATGTTAAGCTCAGTGATGTACTAGGTCCATTGCAATTCTAACTATTGGTCTGATACTGCAAGTAGTTACCCAGAATAATTGTCACACCCTATGGTCTGGGACTCCCTGTTTGGCAAGATACCCAAGTAACATGCTTAACTTTAAACTCTTGAATAGTCCTACTGAAGACATTGAGACTAGTGCCATACTTAAAGAAAGTAATGGGCTTAATTGCTGTGCTGAGTCAGGGCCATAAATATCAGGGATTAAAATGAGAGAAAAGTGGGGTGGTGGTTGTATGGTTTTGTTTTTTGTTTGTTTTGTTTGGAACTTGCTGTAAAAGCAACAGTTAAGTGTGTGTCAAATTAGAATTAGAGAAATTCTCAGGGATTAGAAGATAAATTGATAGGCTTTGTGTTTTGTTCTGCTAAATCAGCAATAGTGTCTGACCCATCCTGTTAAAACATATGCAAACGGTAGCTGCATTTCCTTCTTATAAAACATGTGGTGCATTCAAAAACAGATTAAGCTTGTTGATTTAGGGGTTACTTCTTAGCCTTTTGTTCATCTCCAATAAGGGCCATGACTACACTGCAAAAAAAAAAAAAACCTCCTAAAAGCCCTGAAGCAGTGATTCTTATAGCCCAGTTAACTGGTTGGCTACAGGGTTAAAAATAGTAATAGAGAGTGGCCGTGTTAGTCTGATCTTGGAAAAACAAAAGGAAAAAACCTGTAGCACTTTAAAGACTAACAAGATGGTTTATTAGGTGATGAGCAGCCAGACTTCTTCCGATCATATCTGAAAGAGAATTACATGACCATATATAACAAAGGAATTCCTTTGTTATATATGGTCATGCCAATTCTCTTTCAGGATATGATCGGAAGAAGTGGGTCTGGCCCACGAAAGCTCATCACCTAATAAACCATCTTGTTAGTCTTTAAAGTGCTACAGGTTTTTTCCTAGGGTTAAAAATAGTATAGAAGATGTTCCCATTTGGGCTGGAGCCGCAACTCTGGAGCACAGCAAGGGGGAAGGTTGGAGAGCCCAGTCTCCTACCCCAGTGGGAACGTCTACACTGCTAAAACTAGCTTGAGCCCTGTTAGCCTGAGTCAGTTGACCCAGGCTTTGAAATGTGCTGTGTGGTGGTTTTGTTTGTTTGTTTTGCAGTGTAGATGTACCCTTAGTTATGGACACAAACTAATGGCTACATCAAAACAAAAAATGAAGGCTTATTTTGGTTTGATGTGGGAGGTTTCTTTTATGGGGAGGAATAGCTAACATTTATTTGTGCAGCAACCAGCTGTATGGGCAGGTGTTATCTAAAGCTAACAATATCTCAGTGTGTACAGGTACGGAACACAAGTTTTTAAGTAATTGGTAACATGGTGTTATGTAAACACGGGATCAAGTACTGCCCTTACCTAAATCTGTCTAGCCCCAATGAAATAATGAGGTTACATAAGTGTAATTAAAGACAGAATTTGGGCCAAAATATCCTCTGAAACTAAGGCAAAAATCTGTCCTCTTTCCAGAAAATGGTGTGCTGTCCTATATATAGAATTTGTGGCAAAGCTGCCGTTTTCACCTTTATGAACTGTAATCACTCCGACCATCTTTTATGCATTAATTCTATTGAATTCTGTAGAGAATAACTTCTGTGTTTTTAACTACTGTAGAATTGTATAGAGGATTATGTTCCTGCTATAAAATTCTATATGATTCACAAAAATTGTGAGGATATTTAATCTCCACTAAATTCCATCGATTATTTAGAGCAATAGCTACAGAACCCTATTGACTTAAAACTATTACATTCCATTGGATTTTTCCATAATTTGTAATTTCTTATAATATATACTGCATGCTTAATGCACATTGAAGTGAGTAGGAATTGTGTTGCTCTGCTTTTCTTCAGACCTGGCCCTAAACTGGTTATGTGAGATGCTTTTAGATTAGTACACATTGGCCTTCAGATAACACATTTACATAGATGGCAATCATTTGTGCTCATCTTGAAGAAAAACTGGATCCTCCTTAGTAAAGTGAAAAGTAACATACATTTATTTCTGTAGCACCTTTCATCCCAAAGCAGTGGGTTTAACAGGTATAAGCTTTGTTGTTACATGAGATCTTTGCAAAAAGACAGCAAAACAGTGGAGCAATGAAACGTGCATTCTGACTCAAATTGTCATGTAGGTGTGCTGTGAAGTGTCTAGGATTTTTTGAAGCATTAATTTTAGTTGTATCAGAAATGTATTGTTGTGGGGTTTTTTTTTTTTGTTTACTTTAGCTGCAGGGAATTTTGGTTTAGTGTGTCAAATAATACTCCAGTGACCTGCAGGCATATGGAAGAAATACAGAAAGAAAAGTTTATTTGAGGAGAGCCTATTATGAAAGACAGCTTGAATTCAGACATTAAATCCACTGCATGCTCTGATTTTTTTGACTATATAGGGATCAGAGTAATAGATTTCCCATGTAATTGCCCAAAGAGGATTATAAAGGCAGTGTCTGTGTAGTCCCTGTGATTACCTGCACAGTTACATATTTTCAATATGCCTTATGTGAGGCACTAGACATTATAAATAAAAAAGAAATCCTACGTCTAAGTACAAAATGCATGGGCTTAAGGGATTCACTTCTCTTTTTTTAACTTTGATGTACGAAAGGAGGAGGAGAAATTCATGGTAAGACATAAGGATGATAAAAGATTAAGGTTTTTATTTTTAATTTCTGTAATCTGAAAGGTGTGTGGATGTGTGCGCAGATATGCAATTAAAGAAAATATTCTTGTGATAATCCATTTTTCTGGGAACTTTAGCCTTAATCATATACAACTGACATTATTTCTTTCCTAAGTGGGTTTATAAGGGGTAAGGGAGCATAAGGTGTGACCTTCACATGGTCTGGGCTACCTACATTGCAGATCCCAGTGTAGGAACAACAGCAGCTTCCATGAGGTTGCTCCTCCATTTCCCTTTCACATGGGCAGGGCACAGGCGAACAGAAATGAGTTAAGCCTGGCTTTGCTCTGTAATGCGCTGTTCCCCTGAGGGGGGAATAATTCGTTCTCTGCTGCTTGTACCCGAAGTGAAATCACCTGTTTCTGGTCTAGACCATTGCTTTTTCTGGTAGGGCAACTGGTAAAGACCAATCCCAGGTCTGGTATAATGAAAAAGCACAACACAAATGGCAGCTGTTGTAGTTGTTTCAATACCATCACATCTTATATGGAAGTGTGTGCAGGTCTAAGTCATTCAGCGCCAGATCCTCAGTCGGCTTAAATCCACTTAGCTGCATGATCTGGACCTTTTTTGTTTTCACAAAAATATGGATTTTTTTTAAACATGCATGCTAAAACCTTGTTATTTTAAGGGCCTGTTTGGAGGAGAGATGCTGAGAAACCTCCATTCCCACTGAACTTAAGGGTGCACAGCATATCTCAGAATCAGGCTCTAACTACATAAGACATTTGAATCACCAATAGCCCCAGAAATCTTACCAGTTGAAACTTAGTTGTTCTGTGTCCGATGAAGTTAATACTCTGTTGATAAATTTGGAGGTTCTATTTGTATTAGACATTTTTCACTGGGTTAAAAATATGGGTAATTATATAATCTAGTTTATTAAATTCATTCTAATTTATCTGCCTACAGCTATAGTCTAATAAAGTCTGGCAACATGTATATGTAATGGAGAAGCAGAAGGCACAAAAATGAACTTTTGAACAACACACTGATTAACTACAAATCTATCCTTCTCCCCTCCAGTCCAATAACAAAAATGTATTTTAATAGATCAATTTTTGGGATTTTTTTTCTGTTCCAATTAATATTGAAAATGATGATCGATGAGGTTTTTTGCATAACACTGGCTTTGCTGCTGTATACAAACTGGATTTTTAGGCCAAACTCAACTGTTGATAAATATGTAAATGTGATATTTCTGATGCTCCGGCAACACATTTTACTGTTGTTTTGTATTACAGTTGTCACTCTACCAGTATAACTGATCAGTATTAAAACGTACTTCATGTCTTTAAAAAAAAAAAAAAAGTGGCTGATCCATGAATATGGAGCTACACTTCTTTACGCCAGTAGAGGTTCTGCCCCTTTTAAGCTGAGAAATATAAAGATCACAGTGTAATGTTTTGTTTAAGGTTCTTGTAAACATTTAGAAAATGATGATTCTGGGATGCAAAGACCTGAAGTTTTGTTTACTGGGAACTTGACCTGGAAGGTTCAGAGAGCCTCCTAAAAGGGGCTGAGCAAACTCCTGGATGGGTTATGAGGCCACTCAGCAATTGGCAAGATTGAGCCCTAAGGGAGATGGAAACTATTCAGTAACAAAGAAAAGCTTAGCCAGTCTTGGGTGTATTATTAGTTGTTTTTATTTCAGCTAAATTGTATTTAACCCTTCCCGTTGCTACGCCTTTGTATTTCTCACAGATCTGTCTTTGCAAGGAATTTTCATTTCATAGTGATGCTGAGCAACTGTGCTGCTGTAGCACTTCAGTGTCAGCCTTCACTACAGCAACTAGAGAGGCTCTTCTGTCATTGTATTTAATCCGTCTCCCGCAGAAGCAATAACTAGGTTGATGGAAGAATTCTTTTTTCAGCTTAGCATTGTCTGCATCACACCCCCAAGGAGTCCAGTGTGTAAGCCAGCCTTAACTTCCACAGAATCAAACCACCACTAAACTTCTCGCTTTCCTGTTCTAGTGTAAAGCACTTTTTTACAAGCTTGCATTCTTGCATACACCACATCAGATTAACTCCCTGTCACAAAGAGGTATACATTATACACAGGGCTTGACAAATGGCGGCGAAAGCCGCTCGCCAGCCCCGCACTGCGCATGTGCAAGAGCCGCATTGCACATGCGCGCGCCGCCGGTAAACAGGGTGCTCGGCTGAAATCTACTCGCCATGGGCGAGTAGATTCTATAGTTTGTCGAGCCCTGATTATACATATACAATCTTTCTCTTTGAGGTGAGAGTGTAGAACATACTTTGACAGAGGCTACGTCTAGACTGCAGGCTTCTTTCGGAAGAAGCTTTTCCAGAAGAGATCTTCCGAAAAAACTTCTTCTGAAAGAGAGCTTCCACACTGCCAAAGCACATCGAAAAAGCAATCTGCTTTTTCAAAAAATAATCTCACATTTAAATTGTGATTACTATGGACGGAGTGGCCACTAGGGTGACTGTGCTTTTTCCTCTTTCCTCCTCCCTCTTCTTCCGAAAGAACTCCCTCTTCCCCATCCGCACACCTTTTTCCGAAAGAGCTCTTTCAGAAAAATGCTTCTTTCTCGTAGAAAGAGGATTACCAATGCCGAAAAAACCCTTCTGTTCTTTCCATTTTTTTTTCTTTTGAAAGAATGCGATTGCAGTGTGGACGTAATTGAAGTTTTTTTGGAAAAACAGTCATTTTTCTGAAAAAACTCTGTAGTGTAGACATACCCAAACATTACTCACTATCTGGTTTTTAACTCTGGAACCAGAGTGATGAGTATGGTGTAAGAACCTGAAAAGAACAGACTTTTGATTTGTATTGACATTTTATTATTAGATATCTATATTTTTCTGGCTCACATATAAAAAAGGAGCTTAATGTTCATGGCAGGTGGAAAATGTCTGGAAAAAATATTTGTGCTTTATCCTTTGTTCTGTGGCCATCCTAGTCTTGGAGAGTGACCCCTTCTCTTATCAGAGATTTAAATCCATTAAAACACACAGATCATGTAACAGACAATAGCTTTTCATCCATATTGGGAGCACAGTCATGGACAAACATTTATTTGACCAGCATTGCTTAGTTGCTTTAGTGGGCACTTAACAGCTTAATGGCCCTTTTTAAAACTTGAGTGCTTTATTTTTAGTATGTATTGACAAAATTGTGTCAGGAGTGCAATTTACTATGATCCATACAGATTTATAAGCTAATGCCTCAAAGTATTGTCACTGTTAGTTTGCTCCAGTTACTAGGTAAAGCTATTTGAATTGACTACAAACATGGCTGGGTTCTATCCAGAATGTAACTATTTTATAAAGTATTACTATTGCAATTTTAGTGAAATGTGATGTGCTGGGTATTTCAATTGCTTCCCTAATCATTGCAGCAAGAAGACAACCTGCCACTTAAATGAGAAATTTGTATGATGCAAAGGAAAATCATTCAGGTCTTATATCAGCATAGTTTTTGAATATTTATTTGGTAAGCTAAGTTATAGATAGGTCAAATTTTAGTACACTGTGTAGGGAATTCAATGTAATAATATTTTATTAGTAATAAGGACAGTTTGTTGAATTCGCTGGTTTAAAATTTGAGGGGTTTTTAAGGGGGCGTTAGGTTGGTGAGACTGAGGGGAAATCTGTTTCCATAGCTTATAAGGTTTTTATATCTATGGCAAAATTAAAAATCCGATATCAGCATGACAAAGTGATAAAACGAAACTACTTGGAATACTAAATGGCTTGAGCTTGGGTACTGGAAGAGATTGTGGGATTTGCAGTGGAATGGAAACTTTTGCTTACCAGTTTGAATCTAGTGCAGTGAATCTGGTCCAGGTCAATGGTACCAAAAAACATTTCCTTCTGATGGGTGGCTGTGCACTCAGTCTTGCTCATAGTAAACAAGTGTTCATGTCACAAACCAAATTACTGACCTTGTAAGTTGTTCTGGACTTACAGTAGATCCCTTGAGTTTCAGGTACGTGGAGGGAGAAGATATCACTATAGCTGCTCGTGCTTCCCTATTCAGCAACTTTTCCTAACACTAATTTCACTAGAAGAATAATTAATAATAATAAAATGGAACTTCTGGTAAAGACAGAATGTACTAGACTGGGCATTCGTCTTCTCATCCCAGTTTTAAGATCCCTGCAAAAGAGACTTGAATATGTGAGGAAGCATCTCCTGCTGATCTTGCGCAAGTTTCTCTGGCCAATGTTCAAAACAGCTGCAGGAATCACAATAGGCCTCCTCTGCCAGAGGAGAGGTTATTGTGACAGAGGGCCTTTTTGGAGGGTGGGAGACAAGTAAAGCTGTGGTTCTCACCTGGTGGTCCATGGTGACTTTTTCGGTGGTCCACAGGAACATTGTCCAAAGTCACACGGCGTGAGCAGGTGCCGCCGTTAGGCTGTTTTATGCCGTGTTCACAAGCACGCGGTGCGTCATCCATAGCGTCACCTAGGACGCAACTGCGTTGTGTTGCCAGTAACTTCCATCTGAGGCTCTGAGCGTCAGTGTAGCTGCCCCTGTCGTGCTGAGCGGTTGCTGTGTCGTTCGTCCTGTGCTACATGTGCTGTTTTACAGGTGTGGTGTAGTTTGTTTATAATGGCAACGACAGGAAGAAATGTCAAGCGCAAGTATTCGGAGGTCTACATCAAATTCGGCTTCACTTGTCAAGAAAAAGAAGGCATGGATTTGCCACAATGTGGTGTTTGTTTCAAAGTCTTGGGGACTGACTCAATGAAGCTGGCTAAGCCGAAACTCCATCTCAAAAAGTGTCACCCCAATTTGTTGCAAAAGGATGAAGATTATTTTGAGCGGTGGTTATCAGGTCTGAAGCGGCAGCGCCTCGACTCAAGTACATTCTACAATAAGACAAGCAATGCAGTGCGCGCTTCCTACATTGTTGCATACAAAGTTGCACAGGCCAAGAAGCCTCATACCATTGTAGAGCAACTTGTGCTCCCCTGTGCAAAAGAGATGGTGCAGCTTGTTCTTGGCGAGGAAGCAGCAAGGAAGCTGAATGATATATCTGTCTCTAACAACACAATATCGAGATGGATAAATGAGATATCACAGAACATCTGTGAACAAGTTGTGGATGAAATAAAGAAGTCTCCATTGTTTGCTATACAATTGGATGAATTGACCGACGTCGCATTGTGCTCTTAGCTATTGGTGTTCGCACGATACATGGTTGAGGGGACTTCAAAGATGAGTTTCTTTTTGTAAGACTCTTGATACCACCACAAAGGCTCAGGATGTGATGGAAATTGTTAACAATTTCTTTGAAGTACATGGTCTGGATTGGGTAAATCTTATGGGTGTCACCACTGATGGTGCACCTGCCATGCTGGGCTCAAGATCGGGCTTCCAAATGCTGGTGAAACAGCGTGCTCCAATGGTAACCAGAGTTCATTGCTTCATTCATAGGGAAGCTTTGGCGGCAAAACACATTGCCTGATGAACTGAACGCCATTTTCAAAGGGTTGGTGAAAGTGGTGAATCACATCAAATCATCAGCTCTGAACACCAGGCTGTTCAAAAGATTTTGCCTGGACGTGGTTTCCAACTTTGATGTGTTGCTGTTCTACACTTCTGTACGGTGGTTGTCAGCAGGGAATGTACTCAACAGAGTTTTTCAATTGAGAGAGGAGTTGGATTTATTTCTCCAGGCTCAAGGGAAAGAGGAATTCTGAAATGTGCCGACACAGTCAAATTTAGAACTTGCGTATCTTGTCAATATTTGAACAAACTGAATCTTCAGCTGCAAGGGAAAGGTGCAAATCTGTTCGCTCACCAAAGCATCATCAAGGCTTTTCTTGACAAATGGGAACTCTGGATTGTTAGTCGAAGGCAATAATTTGGTTCAATTTCCATATGTGGATGCCATGCTCGGGGGAAAAGGAAGCCATTCGGATGCAAATTCTTGATCATTTACGGAACCTACGAGATGAATTGCAATGATATTTTCCGGAGGTGGACAGGACAAGGGATGGATTATCTTTCATCAGGAATCCATTTACAGTGGATGTTAATAGGGTTCCAGAGGATCCGCAGGAGGAATTCTTGGATATGAAAAATGATTTTGCGGCTCAAGACGTGTACCAGCAGTCTACCATAGAGTAATTTTGGGCCAGCGTGACTGGGAGTTACCCAAATCTGTCAGCACACGCAGTCAGATTTCTTTTGCCATTTGCCTCAACTTATATGTGTGAGACTCGATTTTCGTGTTTGTTGCACTTTCAGTCCAAACAGAGGAATCGGCTTGCAGTGGAAAGCGATATTCATTGTGCATTATCAGGTACCACTCCAAACATTGAAAAGCTTGTCAGTGAGAAGAGAATCCAAAAACCTGTTAGTAAGAAATACATTTCAAACCAAAATGTTCGTTGTCTGCTCTTTTTTTATCGTGTCTCAAAAAGGAGGTGGTCCACGAAAATTTTTTGATTGGCCTGGTGGTCCATGGACTGAAACGAGTTGATAACCACTGAAGTAAAGGGAGGAAAAGAGTTGTTCTCCAACCAAACTCTTGTCAAACAAAAGCAATTGCCAAAAGGAGAGAACGAGACTCAATTTTATTCATGGGATCAATACAAGATTTTGAAAATAGTATATGCACAGTGCACCGAAGGGACATTATTTAAACAGAAGTCACTTTACTTTCCATGGATTTGTGGTTATATTCCTTAAGCAACTGGTATGCACTGATGGGAGTTGCATATGCATATCAACAGGCAAACAATCTCCTTTGTAAACAGTGGGTCCCTCCTGCTTAATCTCCCCCTTTTTCTTGTTTGTTTCTATTGATGTTAATGGAAGCTGCATGTTTGGATCAAGCAGTACAATACATGACTCTGAGAGATATCTTTTCATTGCCTTTAATACAGTAGACTTCCGATAATCCGGAACCTATGGGACTTAGGTGGTGCCGGATTCAGATATGCCAGACTATCAGGGGGTACTATAAGCAGGTTATATATATACTGTATACATTATATACTGTATATAAAGTGTTCTTAACCCTTTTTATTGTACATACTGTATACAGTATACTGTAATGTTTTAGTTTTTAAGCCTTTTTACCCTTTTTGCTCAGTTCAGCTGCTGCTGTTACCTTGTGACTCATTTTTTGCCGAAGCTCACTCACTAGGCTCTTGCCATTTTGATGCCGGACTATCAGAAGTGCCGGACTATTGGATGCCGGACTATTGGAGTTTTACTGTACCCTGTTATCAGTTTCATTCCTATTCATTTGAAGGGGCAGGCATGGAAAGCTTTTTTTTTTTTTTTTTTTTTTTTTTTAAGTATTTACAGAGAAGTGAGAATGGGGGAAGCCAGGATAGCCATGTTTGTGATTATTATCACCTAG
Source organism: Rafetus swinhoei (assembly GCA_019425775.1). Lineage (NCBI taxonomy): Eukaryota > Metazoa > Chordata > Testudines > Trionychidae > Rafetus > Rafetus swinhoei. Next base: position 165,136,804 of record CM033424.1, read on the forward strand.
GCCTCTGAATCCTATTCTCTTTTCTAAAGTCTTTAATTTTCACTTTGTTGGAAAGACATCACTTTGTGTTAAATGTCCATCGTTGAAAATATACAGTGACCAAATGCTTAGTCCTGTTCCTGTATAATAGGTTGGCTATAGACGGTTTAGTTAAAAATACTAAATTAGATAGTAACTTCTAAGACTTTTAAAACTGATGTTAAATGATTATATAGCAAAATTCTGAAGAGACAGCAAAATGTGCATTAGTGGATTGCCTGTACTGCGTGTATGGTATGAGTGTGGGTGTAGCTTTTAAAATGTCTTCCAATGCAGTTGAGTAGCAATGAATAGAAAACTGTCCCAGACTTAAACTCCATCTTTGATTTACCAGTGAGTATAAGTTTTGAAGCCTCCCATGTTATATTGGATGTCAGATACTGCATTCACAGAAGAACTATTATATTTATGCATGCAGATGACAGTATAACATTTGTAACCTATATTGATTCTATCTTCATCATAGTAAATTCTGGAATTTTTATGGATGTGAGTATCATCTACTCTAGTGTATATCTTTTACAGCTCTCAGTTTAAGAACCTGGCTCTTAAACTCAAGCTGCACATACTCATATTTGGACCTCTTGACATCTCCAGTGTCTACCAAGATGATGGTTGTTATGCAAGTAACACCAGTTCCATGCAATAAAAAATTATTGGCGGTGTAATCCCTTAATTGGAATATTTGAAATTTATCCTAAAACACAATGACCAAAACGGTCATTGACTTCAGAGGAGGTTTTGTCTGACTAAAGATGTTGTAACTTTGACTGTTATTTTTCACAATGTTATTCCGATTAATCTCAGACTTTGCTTTTGTTTTTATGAACACCTAACCTTAAGTGGAGGGAATGCTGAGTATTAAAGGTGTTTGTTAAACTGTTCGGGAAAGCGAGGAGGGAGGATAGCTTCAGTGTAGTACAAATCTGCTGTCCTCATGTAATTTGTGGAAATGGCAGCAAGCAGTTTAATGCTTTTGATGTTTCAGTTCACTTGCTCAATACCCATTTTTATCTGGTTGGTTTCACATTTCAGCATAACTTATTTGCCTGTCCTGAAGTAGTAGTCTTTGGAGAAAAGTGTAGTTACACTGAACAGTCTGTGAGTATACAAAGAAGATACATATACATTTGTCTGAAGTCATTAGCTGACAAAGTATGTTTCCATTCTGCATAAATTGAGCAGATGACCAGTATACAGTTTTATTGCACACTGACTTTTAAAATTAAAAATAACCAGTGGGATTCATCACATTTGCTAGCACATCATAAGCATTTACCTTTGACAATAAACCAGACAAAATGCTATCCATATAGTTGCTAATGGCTGAATGACAGGTTATTAACTACAGGACTTTTTTTTTTTTTTTTTTTTTAAAGAGTAAAACATACAGTGTATTACCATTCCAGAGAAATATTAGCCCAAATTTCATTAGTCTAAGTTACATTTTAAGATGGAAAATAAGAGGGACTTATGTCCTGCAACAACATTTTATCAGCGGGCAGACTCTCATTAAATAAACCCCATCCGCTGCATTCAGGCCAATTTCTGAGTGGAAATGTATTAGCTTAGCGCTTCCCTATAGGTTGTTACTTGAAAAATTGTAACGAAGTGAACAATCCACAAATCAGCATTTCTCATTTATCCCAGGCCTCAATCTAAAGTGCAATATAGAAACATGGCTCCCTGAAGAGTCCCCTTTGTGCCATGGAGAGGAACAGAATTATTTTGCACGTCTAAAATAATCTTGTGACTTTTTTTTTCTTTTATACTTAGTTTACTGTGGTTTTCATGAATTTGGCCTGCATGTATGCCTTACTTTACGCCTATGAAGTTGATTACAACTATATAATTACATATTGCATATAATTTCTGGGATCATATTTTAACTTTTGTTTATTTGTATTATGTGGCAAAGAACATTTTTCTGTACAAAAATGCTGTAGGTGATTGCTTTTCTATTGCTCTCTTTCACCTGGCAGTATTTTGGGTCACACCTATCGTACATCATTAAACTTGAAAACATTTCAAGTGAAAGCAAGGGAAATTTTATGAATTCTTAATTATACCTTCCCATCAAAGCTTTGTTTATAAAGGAATTTCACGGGTCTAACTAAGAAAGCTGACTCCTTTACTCTGTAGATACATCATAAATTTAGCATCTGGCAAACATTTTTTTTTAAATTTCATAGCATTGCAACAGTTCCAGTAAACTTGGAAAGCTCTAAATACACCGCTCCCTAAATCTTTGTGAAAAGAATAGCATATTATGCCATATCCAGTAAGGGGGAAGCAACATTTTTTTTTCATACAGCTTTATCAAATGTTAACAATAAGTAAAGACTTGCAGGGAGTTACTCCCCCTTACTTGCATAAGAATTTGAACTGAGAAATGAAAATAAAGTTATAGATGCTTACATTGCAGATTTCTTTCTCATAGATAGAATGAGTTGCTAAATTTCCAGAGGACTGAAAAAGCTCTAGGGCTTAAATTTGGATTTCCACCTGGCACAGGTTGTGGGGAGGGTGGGATTTTCAAAACACTTACCATTCAGGCTAACTCTGATCCCACCAAAATCAATGATAAACTCCCATTAACTGTATTGGGAGCGGAGTTATTCCAATCCTGAATGCTTTTGTAAATTCCATCCCAGATGTATAGTTTGTGTGTAGCATATATTTATATAGTCAAATGTTCTTTCTATCCATAATCCACTTTTCCATTCTGTAGGAACATTTTAAAAGTGGTAGAAGGAGAGCTCAGCAAGAGTAGAAAAACATTTTATCCCAGAAAGCTTTTTGAGTGCTAATATTGAATACAGCTCTTTCAAATTACTGTGGTTATGCCAAGTGAATTTGAAGCAGTTGGTATTGTTGTTCTAGCTGATTTAGCTGTGGTGTTGGTGACTGCATAGAGTGATAGTATAATGAAGAGAACAAAGAAGTATACACAGGAAAGGAGCCAGTTTTGTAATCCTCTTCAGATGTGAAGATTGGTTGAATTCCATGAGTCGGTGTCTTCTTGGATTGGCCTGAAAGAAATACTCTTTTTGTTCATTTGTTTTGTTTTCCTCTGAACTTGGATGTTTAAAGTTAGGCCTTGGATATATGTTCTGATTTTCAGAGAAGTCATTGGGACTTCTAGGTGTTCTGCACGGCTGAAAATCCCAAATATGGCCTTAAAAGGCTAACTTTTGGCATTCAATTGTGAAAAAATTGATCATTATATCTAAAGGCAGGAAGAATTTGTGAGTTTAATGCAACTCACAACATTTTCATAGGATAGGCAAAAATAATGTGAGGAAAGTCCCTCAAGAAAAACACAACTACATTAATGGTAGAATTCTAGAGATGTTCCCAGAGTACTAGTATTGGGAGAGATGGGTCTTGTAAGCCTAAAAATGGATTCTATAACATCAGTGAGTGAAAGCTTATTTTGTTTTGTGAGACTGAGCCCAAGTGGTAATGCTCTTGAAAGTTGTGCAGAAAAGACAATGTGGTTATCCTATAAATATTCTGGATAGAAATTATACAGAGGTTTTGTTACAGAAGCATCAGTCAGACCAATTAAGCCTTGATATAACCTTGAAGTTGTAAAGCTGTCAAAATGTAACAAGTCATTTAGACATAGATGTACAGGTGCGAAAGGAAGCTTTAGTCTGTCCTGGATAAATTCTAGGGGCCTTTTCAGACTAGTTCATGGAGAGGAGCCTGACTAAACTAGACAAATGAGTATGAGGAAAATGTTGGAAAGATGATTGATTGAATTAAAATGGAATTCTGACAACGCCTTTCAGAGGAATTACAGATGTATCTGTTGCACAACATTATTTAGAGTGAGGTAGATCACTTATTAAGGCATGAAGCTTGCTTACTCTCTGGGGTGAACTCATTGCTACCAATAAATTATCTTTCATGGGAGAACTTCAGTTCACAGGCAGTGACGGCCACACAAGACTTTGACCAAGGGGATTTCTGAACTAAACATTATAATGCAATAAGTTCCTCCTGTACCATATGACTAGCAGTTACAGATAAACACATGAAAAATAGTTGCCACGTATAAGTAACACTCTGAGAGATGCAGCAGGCCAGCCATGAAATTATTTTTGTGATTTTTTTTTTTTAAACAGTCCATGATGGACTTTTCACACGAGGCATCCATGTTTTTTCCTTTTGGTGTGCCTATCTAGTATACTCCTTTCTAGCATTTGTGAGGCACTCAGGCAGCTGTCTGGAGATACCAGATCTTTCAACCTCAATCTTCTGAAGCCTTTAGTAGAAGAGAAGAAGTCTTAGAACAAATCGATCAATTAAACAGCCATAAGGCACCATGACTAGATGATACTCACCCAAGAGTTCTGCAGGAACGCCAATATGAAATTGCAGAACTACTAACTGTGGTATGTAACCCATTGAGGAAACAAGGCTCTGTGCCAGATGACTTGAAGGTAGCTAATGCAATGCTGATTTTTCTGGGGGGGGGCTGCAGAGGCAGTCCCGGCAACTCTGGGCCAGTGAGCATAACTTTGTCAACAGGGAAATTTATAGAAACCATTGTAGAACTGAATGATCAAACACAGAGCTAGCCCTGGTGTGTTGAGGAAGAGTCAATAAGGCTTTTGTGAAGGGAAGTCATGCCTCAATTTATTAGAATTAACTCTGAGTGTGTCATCAAGCATGTAAATTAGGTTGATCAAGTCAATACAGTACTTGGATTTTCAGAAGGCCGTTGACAAGTTGCCTCACCAAAGTGTCTCAAGGAAACTTAAGTAATTATGGAATAAGAGAGGAAGGTCGTCTCATGGATCAGTAACTGGTTAAAAGACTGGAAACCGAGGCTAAGAATATGGCCTGCGGAATATGAAAACACTGGTAAGTTTTCACAATGGAGAGGTAAACAGCAGGGTATACCAGAGATCATTACAGGGACTAGTGCTGTTCAGCGTATTCATAAATGATCTGGAAAAAGCAGTGAACAGTGAAGTGGCAAAGTTTGCAGATGATACAAAATTGTTAAATCCAAAGCAATTTATAAGGAATTACAGAGGGATCTCGCAAAACTAGGTGATTTTTCAACAAAATGGCAGAATTCAATATTGATAAGTGTAAAGTAATGCATATTGGAAAACTTAATTCCAACTACAGCTCTTACCACTCAAAAAATATTTTTGGAGTCATCATGGGTAGGTCTCTGAAAACATCCAGTCAATAAAGAACACTGTCGATAAAGGCTAATGGAATGTTGGGAACTACTAGGAAAGGGGTAGAAAAAAAGACAGAAAATATCATAATGCCTCTATATAAATCCCTGGTGTACCCACACCCATGCTGTAACTAGGTATTTTTACACCCAGGGCAACATTTTAATTATGTGCCCCCCTCTCCCTAGGTTAGCACGCATTGCACTCTTTACTTTTGCATCTTCTTATTTTTACTTATTGCGTCTTTGTGCCTCTAATTATGATGCATGTGGAGTGAGCACCCTGCTTCCCTGCCCTTATTATGGCCCTGACCACATCTTGAATATTGTATCCAGTTCTGGTGTCTTCTTCCCCTCCCCCCATCCCAGAAAAGGATCTAGTAGAACTGGAAAAGGTTCAGAGAAGGATAACATGGATGAACAAGAGTATGGAATGGCTTCCTTATGAATAGAGACAAAAAAGATTAGTTAGGGCTGTTCACCTTAGAAAAGAGACAACAAAGCGGGAGATGTGATAGAGGTGAATCATGAATGGTGTGGGGAAAAAAGGAATAGAGGAGGGTTCTTTACCTACTTCCACGTTATAAAAATTAGCGGTCACCCAATGAAATGTGTTAATACAGACAAGAAATAATACTATTTAATGGAACACACAATGTACCTGTGGATCTCATTGCTAGGGAATGTTATGGTGGATCAAAAGTATAACTAGGTTAAAAAAGAGTTTGGTAAGTTCATGATGGAGAAGTTCAACACCTGCTATTAGCCAAAATCTAGGGATGTAAAATCCCATTTAATCAGTTAAAAGGGGGCGGGCTGCTCCAGCCATGCTTGGCCCACCATGGGTGGAGGCTACTGCAGGCTGCTCCCATCATGCCAGGCCCATCATGTTCCAGCCTGGTCAGGCCATGGGTTAACTGTGACAGGTAAGCGTCACCCAGTGAAGGTGATGCTTTCTGGCTGACTCTTCACATCCCCTACCCTAAACCTCTGACTTCCAGAAGCTAGGTGTTTAAGGCAGAAGTGGGTTGCTTCAACTGCCCTGTTCTGAAATACCGCCCCCCACCCCGATGTGACACTGGACTGTATCATGGACAGGATACTGGGCTAGACACTGATCTCATCCAGAATAGCTGTTCTGATGTTGCAGAACAGTGATGAGCAACCTTCAGCCATTAGGGTTTTGTGTGTGTGGCCCGTGAGACCTTTTGTTTACCATTGCCCATGCTCAGGGTTGCCAGATACTACTGGTTTCTGTCTGTGTTAATTTTTTCCTATGGCATTACTGAAGTGACACACACTTAAAACAAGGGCACGTGAAGTTAGGGGTGTGTGTGTGTGTGTGTGTTGATTGCACACAATATTGACTAAGAACCGTGTGTTGTCTCTGTATCCAGTCAAAGTGCTCCTACACACCCCGCAAATTCTAGGTACACAAGCACAGTTAGCAAAGCTACCCTATCCCAGGAGACCATCTTGGTTATGACACTCACTAGCATAGGTTGTCCACTGCTGTTCTAGAAGCCATGCTGGCAAGAATCATGTGTCAAATGCTTTCTCCGATTGCACTGGGACAACAGTGTGAATTATGTTTGCCTCCAGAAAGGGAGCTCTTTGGAGAGACCACAGTGACCATAAGTTGGCCCAGGGAATGCTATTAATTGGTTTGGCCTAATTGTGAGAGTGTTGTCCTTTTCTGAGCGCTATGTGGCAACAAAGATGCCATCTCGTGGGGCACTGCCTTGTCCCAGAGCTGTAGGCTTTCTCACACAGGATGAATAACCTTGTTACCTTCCTGCTTGCTGATGTAAAATGTAATTGTCTGTCATTTGAATTAGGTCTGTGATTTGTAATGCCACCTGACTGCTCTGAGTTCATCAAGGGCTTCTCTCATCTCAAGAAAGCTTACATGCATGTGCTGTTCCTAAACAGAGCAAATCAGTATCTTGGAAATGGTCCCTTTAATGTGGTCTCCTTTTTTCCCCAAATATAGTACTTGCAAGTTCTATATTTTTGGATAGGAGGAATTTGGATGTCCCTTCTGAAGAGCACATTGATTCTGCGCTGTCATCACTGCAGCATCAGGCATCATTTCTCATCTGTGAGAGATGGCTATGAGTGTGACCACAGACATTATGGATGGTGTAGCGAAATTGTTGTTGCATGTGACCTTCTGGGGGAGCGCTTTGGAAGAAAATGGTTGAATTCTGTAGCCCCACTTGACAATGCTGAGGACTCGTATGCCAAGTCTCTGCCAGGAGAGGGTCTGTAGTCTCTCGTTCAAAGAAAAGTCCTCTAAAAGCAATTGCTGGCTGAATAGCTGTTTGTCAGAGCCTTTAAAAACATGAAGAGGCTTGGAAGTAATTCCCTGTATCTCTTCTATGGGGGAAGTTGTACACCCTGACTCTAGTGACACTGAGTAACCTTGTAGCCTGACTAAAAAACATAAACCATCTTCTTCACTAGTGCCTTTCCCTTCTCCCACTGTTGGGCAAGAAAGAGGGCTGCAGGACTGACCTTGGAAAGTAAAAGGTGTCTTCCTTTGTTTTGGATTTGGAATTAACCTTTCCCACAATGGTTTCTCGCTGTCTCGGCAAGTCCTTGAGTTTCTGCTGTGCTTCCGTAATGAAGGCTGGGTGATTGCAGCTGTGCAGATTGGCCTGCATCTTTCCCAGAGGCAGCTTCTCTTGCTGAACCATCAGATATATCAAAGGCTGTCCTAACCTGCTGCTGGTATGTCTTTGTGCTCTTGTAGTTAACATGTTTGATTTATATCCACATATCTTTGGACAGAGAACTGACTTGGGCCTTCTTCCATATTTCAGATTGGTACTTGCCAATGTAGGCTGGGTAGCCAATAATCAACATTGTAGACTGATTTAAAAATCCCTTTTTGGGAAGATGGTGGATATGAAAGCCAAACCATGTGTTCTGCCAGTTTTGCCTACAGCATCTGTAAAAACTAAAAAGTACTCTTCATGTTCCTTTATAGGCTCCTGTTATAATGTATTCAATCTGCCATCCCTCACCATAACAGTTATCCTGTCAGCAGACGGTGCTGTGGCTGAGTTTTTCAGAATGCCTGCCTTAGAATAATGTGCTCCTCCTTAAGTCCACTGTGCAGGGGAATACCGTGCCCATTTTCTGAGTTAGCAAATGAAAGGCGGGGTCAGGAGGAATCCCAGCTCTCTGGAAGAGTTATTGGATTTTTTCTCTTTCCCTGAAAAAATGCAGCTTATTAGAAGGGCGATCTTCCATTTTGTGCCAAGATTGTACTTCTGGTAGGTAACTAAATATTCTGTAATAACTCGCACCAGTTTAATTGACAGCCTTTATCTCAATTATGTTTAATTGTGAAATGCTTTATACCTGTACTGAATCTTTTATTAAGTGAACTGCCTGCCCTCCTGCTCCCCATCCATTTAAGCCCTGACAGAACTCTGTGTCAGTGCTATCAAAAAGGTGTAAACTCTTGGTTATGGAAAATTGATTGGCACTATCCTGGCTTACTCAATGTTTTGTCATTAGGGCCTTCTCGTCCAACGGTGTCAGGCCTGTGGTAAGGGCCAGAAGCAGCTTAAGCTGTTTCTGCAGATTGTAGGTCCTAGGGTGAGCATCTGGGTCCAGACAGCACAGTGCAGCTAGGGTTGCCAAAAATACCGGACACCCTTGACATTACATCACAATCTACATTACATCTTATTTAGAAAATATTGGACATTTATATTTTCTCAATTGGTTTCCCCGAACAGAAAGCTCAAATACTGGACTGTCCGGTTCAAAACCGGACACCTGGCAACCCTAAGTGCAGCCACTTGTTGCACCCTAACATGCTGATTATGCTTAGTGAAGAACATTATACTTACACCAGTTAAAACAGAGGCTTCTGCTTCTCTGCCACAAAGATGGGGAGGGAAATGGACAAGAGAAAATATGGATTAGAGATACTGCTGCAAAAAACATTTAATTATTTTTAGCCGCTCTAGAGCGTATGGTCCTGATCTGAACACTTACATAAGCTTGGAGCTATGACGCCTCATGGCCAGAGGATGTTGTGAAGACCAGGACTTTAACAGAGTTAAAAAAAGAACTAGATAGATTCATGGAGGTTAGGTCCATCAATGGCTATAAGCCAGAAGGGGTAGGAATGGTGCCCATGTTTATCAGGGGATGGAAATGGATGACAGGAGAGGGATCACTTGATGATTCCCCATTGTGTTCACTCCCTCTGGGGCATCTGGCATTGGCCATTGTTGGCAGACTGGATACTGGACTAGATGGACCTTTGATCTGACCCAGTATGGCTGTTCTTATCAACAATAATTTCCCCAACTGTGGGGTTGGTTTGTTTTGTTTGTTTGTTTGTTTGTTTGTTTGTTTGTTTGTTTGTTAAAGAAAACACACACACCCTAAAGCCAACAGAAGGAGATACAAATAAAAGCATATATTGCACACAAAGGCGGGGAAGGGGGAAGGAGAAGAGGCAACTCCCCATCAAGAGTGCAGAGATAGTGCAGCAAGTAGCTGAGATGAGCAGCACAACAACCCCCAGGGACCTCCTGCACAATCCACTGCAGGAGGGAAACTGATTTTTGTAACCTCTGAAACTGGTTTTCAACCTTTTTTTTCATGTGTGGACCCCTAAAAACATGTTGGGGGGAGGTGTGCACCCCCTTTTGGAAATCTTAGAAGTAGTGTGTGAACCCCCAGATGTCCATAGGCTGAAAATCACGATCCCATTTTGGTTCCAAGTAATGGCTGCTGATGCACTAGCCCATGCTTTAGCTGATGGTTAAATCTTCCAGACCTGTGGGAGTTTCTCTGAGTGTGTGGATCTATGACTGCAGGTGCCTTCTGGAGGAGTTTTGAGAGAGAAGTTAATGCTGCCTTCTCTCTCTACTTCTCTCTGATTATAGATACGTTTTATTTTGCACACTGAGCAGAGAGTTTAATAGAAACACCTGCTTGTATCTGAGAGACTGATGTATGGCAATGCGTTCAAGGCCTAGTGCTTCAAGTACTAAAGTACGTAGGTCTCCTTGACTTCAGCAGGACTTCTTATACTTAGTACATTATGTTATGTGTGTGCTCAGTATGTTATGTTTATGCTCATGTACCTGGCTGAATTAGGGCACTAGATATTTATCTCCCTCTGAAATGTGTAACTGCTTGCCCCAGAGAAAGACTGCTTATTAAGCAAGGAAACTGATAACTTAGAACCTGGAACTCTGGCTTTGGCAGATAGTCTTTTAGTTCATTTTTAAAATGATACTATTTGCTGTTTCAAAGACCTGTTTCTACAGCTGGGCTGTGTACTGAAATTTAGGCTGGTTTCACATAGGGAGTAAACTCAGAATTTCATGCAAATTTTACATCTGTGCTTTGTTAAAGTTTTGGGATCTTAAATGGTTGTTTGATATATTAAAACATTGTAAAATCACTTTTTAATGATAGGATATTTTTAGGTGTTTAAAAAGCTAGAAGGAATGCAAATTGAACAAAGTGATTAGGAAGCCATATGGTTAATAATGAAAACAGCCCTTTTTCATGGAGGCTGTGGCATAATTAATAAATGACAAAAGGTAAAAATGCCAGATGTGTTGAAATATTACTGAAAAATTCATTCATAGAAACATTTCAAAAAGAAAAATCTGTGCTACTGTAGGTAGTGAGAGGGCAGACCAAGACTTTTTTCTTTCTTTCTAATGATGAGTTTAAGCTGATTAATATAGAAGCTTAGAGTGGTGACTTTGATCATATTTGTGCATGAGAGGCCATGTCTGAGCAAGAATTGTTTTATTTTGATTAATAAACATTTTTTCTTTGCCTGGGATTCTAAAAAATGTTCTGTTCACTTGTAAGGTTTTACAAAGGAAACAAAAAAAAAAGCAGGGGAAATAAATAGAACTGCTAATATTTGTGTGAAAATCTAGAACAAACACATTTTTTGCTTATTTTTCCTTTATTGTAAACTTAAGTTGATGAAATTACGCACTGCTCTGTCATGATGAGCTTCAAGTTTAGGCCGCCTCCTATAGACCTAGCTACCCACAGAGCTGCAGTAATTAAAGTTATATCTTGCTATTAAGCACTTGTTTACTCAGGAAAATTCTACTGGTCTAAATTAAAGTCTGAATTTAATCTGATGCCATGTTGACACTTAATCTGTCATAAAAATGCCTTTTTTGTAGTTCTGTCTTCATTGTGGGCAAGGCATTTAGATGCAAGTGATATTCAGAAATTAAATCATACCATTGTTTTGTTCTTCCTTAGCAATGCACCTGTCCTTCAAAATGTTTTTCTGGGGCACAAAATGGAAACCATACATACATGCATGTGTCCTGCATGGCTTATAAACGTTGTATGTGGTGGCATGTCTGCTGAACACTTGTGGTTTTGAAAGTACATAGGTTTAAAAAAAAAGTTCAATGTGATTGTAGGACTCCTACTTTTCATTTTCCTGTAGGACTTAAGAAATCGTATTTTTAAAAGTATTAACAAAAATGGTAACGTTAATTGCTTTGTAGCCGTAATTCATGTTCTTAATACATTTGAGAATGATACTGGAGGAAAATGAGCCTGATAGTCAGATATTGCAAATGTAAATTAGTGGTAGAAATTAGCTAATTTGTTTAGGTGAGAGTGGATCTCATTCTTCTGTTCCTGGCTTCTGAACACTTCTGCACTTGTAGAGGTTTAGCACTTGTTTGTTATGGTAACGCCTAGTTAGCTTATCAGATAAATGCAACTGGAACAGAACATATAGGAGCAATTGACTAAATGGCTCCAGCACCACTGCTGCAATAATAAATCATGACTGAGACATCTAAGTGGTTTAGAATGAATTACCACCTTTATCAATTATTTTTCATGTCTTCTATAATAGCAATACAAACTACACTGAAAACAATAGTTTGATTTTTGGTAAGATGGTAATAAGAACCAATCAAAAGAGCGCATGAAGAATGAGGTAGAGTGGTCTGGATTCTGATCACTTGCAAATGTTCTGATTTCAGTTTCCCTTAATTCTTGAAGGTCTGTCCAAAGATCTTATTTTTAAACTAAAAACAGGGTGTCCTATAGAATGTGAAATAGGGTTTATTTTACGGAGTATGGTATTTGAGTTTATATGACTGTTAAGAGTTAGACGTGCTGGGCATAGGGGGTGCTGCTGCACCCCCTGGCTTTACTTGGTTCCACCTCTAGCACTCCTCATTATAAAAATTGTTTCAGCACTACTGGTTAGAGAAGTATACATGCAATATTAATGCCCTTGCACTTTTATTATTTGTAACTTTTTTCTATTATTCATAAACTGCAAGAGAGTAGCCTTGATGAGCCCCAAACATGATTTCAAAGGACCAGATCCTTCCATTCTTACTCACTCCCAATTTTAAAAAATAATAAAAAAAATCAAATTTTAAATATAAAAACCTGATTTTTTTTTTTTAATTTTAAAAATAAGTCCTCAATATTGATCCACTCTGGTTTGTACGAGCTATATGCTGTAGCTCAAAAGTTTCTTTCTCACCAACAGAAACTGGTCCAATAAAACAATGGCTCTCAACCTGTCCAGATTACTTTATCCCTTTCAGAATTCTTATGTATCTTGAGTACCCCAAGTGACATCTTACTAAAAATTACTTACTTAAAAATCAGAATTAAAATTTTGTAAGTCTCACAGCACACAATTACTGGAAAATTGCTTGGCTTCTTATTTTTATATAATTATGTAATAAATCAATTGGAATGACTATACGTGTGTGTATATAATATACAATTTATGTTTCAGTGTATAGAATATAAACAGTATAAACAAGTCAACATCTTTATGAAATTTTAGTTTGTACGGACTTTGCTAGTGCTTTTTATGTGTCCTGTTGTAAATCTAGGCAAATACCTAAATGACTTGATGTACTCCAGGATTATGCGTACCCCTGGATGAGAACTACTGCAATAAAAAAATTACTTCACTCACCTTATCTATCTTTGTTCAACTATCTGTCAGGTTTGCTGGAGGATGTTTTCTTCCAGTTTATTTCAACAATGTGACAGAGTATGGGAGAGGCAACAAGTCTCCTGTATATTTGGTGCACTGAGGCTAAAGAATGGTGCTTTAGCTGTTACGCTTAAAGGAGTTCTACAATGTCTCAGAAGCCTGCTCGCCTGGAGGATTTCTTCCTATTCACCCCTCTGAATGTTTACTTCTTTGGTTGGCACCGGGACGCTTTATTGTCTAACAGGACTATTTTCATTTTGAAAGCGTTTTACAAATGATCCAAACTACATTTTACCGTTATCTGATATTTATTTCTTCCTTGTAATATTCATTTGGTAACTTCTTCCCAATTAAAAGATCAGGATTTGGAATTTCACACTTGTTTACTATCTGGTGAAACCCCACTTTTCACCCACACTTTGGCACTAAGCAAAATTTAAGGTAATTATTGTCCTGATTCATCAACAGTCATTACCACTCACTGCATAAAGTGGGTTCCTGGAGAGATGTCCTGGTAAAAGTGATAATTAAGCATGCCCCAATTAAGTTAAATGTATGGGTATGAATGTGTCTAATTACTTTATCATTTGTTTGTATTGCCATTGCACCTAGGATTCCTTTTCGTGGCTCAAGACCACATGGTGTTAGGCCCTCCAACACAAAATATAGAATCTTGTTTTAGGCTTTATCTGCCCAGGGAAGATTATACCAGCATAGCTATGACAGCATCACCCTGGACCGTAGATGCAGCCTAAGCCAACAGAAGAGATGTTTGTCAGTGTAGCACAATAACACCACTTCCCAAACGACATTAGTTATGTTGATAGCAACGTAATATGGATGAGTCCTTCTGTGTCTACATTGGGGTCATGTTGGCTTAGCTATGTCTTTTGGGGTGGATTTTTCACTTGCCCAATTAATGTAATTATGCTGCTATAACTTGTAAGTTTAGTTCAAGTCTTTCTGGTGTATCTTGCTTATCAAGCCCTAAGATTGCAGAATGTAAGCACCAAAGCACGTGACTTTTTTGAACACCAAAATGGCTATGTGCACACGAAAATGTCCGATTTATACATGCACAGCCTTCAATTTGAAAATCTGGCCCATACTTTGTAAAGCATGTTGGATCTCTGATGGCAAGAGGTGCTATATAAATTAAAATTATTCTTAATTATCATGTAACAATAATAAAGACTGATTATTTTCTAATGCCACATTAGGAAGCTTATTAAGCTAAAGGGAACAGCACTGCCCTAAAGCTTGCTTCTTTCTTTTTCACCAAAGAACAACTATTTAGAACATTCTTCAGCTTGGGATCCACCTGGCTTTTGGTTACAGATTTAAAGAAACAGGACACGCACACTCCGTGGAAAACTGCTGTAGATTTAAGATTGTAACTTGAAATAAAATACTTTGTGTACCTAAGGTGACGCTCTACCTGCCTCACTGTGGATATGTCTTCACATATGTATGTAAAATTAACACAAAATTATCTGTGCTCTAGTTACTCTTTGCCAGTTAGTCTAGCTCAAGTGAGTCGCACACTGAAGTAACACTGCAGTAGGTAGTATCCACACTGGTGTTACACTAACGTGAGTGATACTTAGCCAGTCTAGGGACCCATCCTATGGTCCTTAGCACTACAGTAAGAATTCATAGAGCAGATCTGCTTTCTTAGTGAATAGTGGCAGAACTTACCTGTCCTTTCTGGGTATATGGTAGTGTTTGTGATGGTGTCAGCATGGCATTTGAGTGGCAGTAGCCTGCGTCCACACTGCAGAGTGGTCGTTCTAGCTCAGGAGTGGGCAATAATTTTTAAAAGGGGAGGGGTGGGGTCTCTAGCTCAGAGGTGGGGCCTAGGGCGGAAGGGGCAGGGCTGGCAGACTTCTTGTGTGTCCCACCCTCCCTCCCCCTGGCCCTCTAGAGAGAAATTCCAGCTGTTTTAAAATAGCTGGCAGTTTCCTCTAGGCACCTACCGGGAGGAGACCTTGCATGATCTCCCTGCCCCAGGCCAATTAGTGCCTGTGGGGAGGGGAGCACACAGCAGCTAGAGACACACGCCCGCAGTTTTAAAACATCTGGCATGTGTCTCTAGCTGCTGTGTGCCCCTGGCAGGGCGGGGACCGGATGTGAGAGACTTTGTGTGCTTTCCCCCTCCATCCCCAGCCCTGATTGACCTGGAGGCAGGGAATGTGCAAAGCTCCCCCTCCGCTTCCCCCCGCCAAAGGCACACGCCAGCTAGAGGCCGGCTGTTTTAAAAACAGTCAGTGTGTGTCACGCGCTCTTGTGGGGGCGAGAAGACTTCACTCACTGCCATGCCCCCAGGTCCTGATTGGCCTGTGGGGTGGAGGAGCAGCCGTGGGCCGGATCCACTGGCTTGGCATGCTGGATTCAGCTTGCGGAGGGCTCTTTGCCCACCCCTGTTCTAGCTGCTGGTAAATTTATGCAAACTGAAGCTTTGGCCTGTTCACCCAACAAACCAGCCAAGTCAAATTAAAATCACCATCCCACTGAAGTTAAGGGATGTATGTGTGGACGGGACATGAGTTAGGGACAACATTTGAGTTATAACTTGAGTTAACTTTGCCATAAAGACAAGAGCTAAGCCTTAATATTCCAAAAATCTGTGGACAAGGAAGATTTTATCTATAATGGAGTGAAATTAGACTCCATATTGTGAACTCAGTCACACACGTATATTGAGATTGTTTTTCATGTTGCATAATTCATTTGACTTGTTTCACAGAGCTTGTGTCTATAGGAGTCTTCTAGGAGTTATTTATTCATTCATGTCTGCAGCACTGTTCAGCATGAATACTTGGTGAACATTTTTAAAGTGAATTGTGCTGCAGGTAGCTAAACAGTTCCCACATAGACACAAATCCCAATATTGCTGTGCCGTACATCGAATATGTAACCCTTAGATATGTAAGTGAGGCTGAGAGGATACCAATTTCTGCTTTTGAGTCTTTAAAGGATTTTTGAAATGCAGATCTTAAAGCTGTTAAAGTTGCATGTTGTGGTTTTTAAAAAAATTATTAGATATAACATTCTGGAAGTAACATAATTTAGAAGGCTTTTTAAAAAAAAAAAAACCTCAGAAATCCTAATGGTTACTCAGTGTGCCCATTTGTGCCCTCAAAAAATACAAACCTACTAAAGGAAGCTATTGTTCTGTGAAATGGCAGTTAGGCTCAGGTGACAATGCCCTGAATGGTTTGAATTGTAGCCTTTAAGGAGTATTTCATTCACAAAGTTGTTCTTTTTGACCTCTTCTTTGATGCCATTTACTTTGCTGTGAGATCCAGTCCAGAGAACACTAAAACGTGTCTCACAGAAAAGCAGAATTTAACAGACCTGCCAAAGCATTAGTAATATTTGAGCATTTTCTAAAGTAGTACAAACACTTAGGCCCCAATCCTGCAAACGTTTACATACCTGCTTTGTCTTAAGCATTTGAGGAATCTTGCTGAAGTTAAGAACCTGTGTAAATGTTTGCAGGACTGGGTCTTTAATTGCCTCTCTAGGCACGGCCACAGTAATTCCCTGAGCTCTGAGGCATTTGAGAACCAAATCTACTTCATACATAATATAAGGTATGTTTAGCTTCTTCCTTCTGAAGTCCCCAAATGTGCACTTCAAGAATCCCCAGCTTCTTCATCAGTCCGTGGCTGCCTGTGCTGGGCTGGAGAAGGCTTTTGTTACTGATCAGAGCTGGGAAATAGTCAGCTTGTGAAGGAGAAAAATGCTGAAGTTTTGATTCTCTTCTGTGCTGTACAATCTCTTAAGGTTTTCAATATTTTATGTTTCATTGGCAATAAAAATAATATAAGTGCCTTTGTGGGTGAGTTTTGCATAAAATCAGGCGGGTGTTTCCTACCATACTGTTTGTTTTTATTACATTAGTTCTTAAAGAGTCAACCAAGAATGATGCCCCTTTGTGCTAGGTATGCTACAAACACAGGCAGGCCTTGTGTTTTGCCCTATAAGTGATGTTACCAACATGGAGTCAGTGTGTAACAGGGAAAACTCAGAGCAGGAAGCTGATCAAATCACTAACTTCGGAAATTGACAAAAGGAGGAGGATGTGAGTGCACACCCAAAACATCGTAACTCTGGAAGAAATGGCTGAAATTATTGTTTGGCCATTCAGCTACTCCTGAGAGAAATTGGTCTATATTTTCCTAATGTAGAATCTCTTGTAGTGCTTTTTACATACTTCATTTCAAGGATGTTTTCTTATTTAAAAAGAACCTCAACCCCTGTCAGTTTCTTCTTAGTGGACTGCTCAATATCCACACATTATACATGGTGCTGCCCTTTCCCCTCTCTTGTTTCCCCCGGCCCCCTCAACTTGGTGAAACCGTTCAATCAATTAGCAGGTTTTTAATGTTTTATGGTTTAAAAGGGCATAGCTGCATTGTGCTACAGGCTATTAACCTGCATTCATTCAAGTAGATAGATGTGATTCATGTTGATCTGATGGAATGGGCTAATGAAATGTTCTGGCCCATAGATTGTTCTTATAGCTATGGTAAATGGATTTGCAGAGCAATTTTGTCAAGTTACCATTATTCCCCAGGGGAAAATATGCCTATACCGTTGGTTGTCTCATTTTGATAGGCATATTCAGAAAGGCAAACAACAACTTGTTATCATTGTTTTTGCTATTTCCCTTCTGGCTACAGATCTTCTTGTGTTTCAGTAATCTTGAATATCTAAAAGGCAGACATACACCTATATTTATCCTTTTCTTGGGACACTCAACCTGATTCCCTTTCAGGTGATAATTCTGTACATTTAGGCAGTTTTGCTTCTCTCCCTGAAAGAAAATGTTGATCCTCTGCTCTTCAAGTGGCACAAGAACCCAGCTGGCATTCCTTTGCTTGTCACATTCAAGGTTAACTGCACCTTTGATTTCACTTCCCCACCCCCAAATTACATCTTCCTCAATGGCACCCTGTTAAGATGTGTGTCTCAGCTCCCTGAGGCCTTGTCTATACTGTCACCAGCCTTTGACCTAAGTTACACAACTTTATATTAGGGATGTAATAGTATAGTCGATTAACCAATAAGCAAAGCATTCCCCCACCCCCCCCCCCACCCCTTGCTAGTAAACATTTTAGCAGGCTGGCCAGCAGCCCATCTTAGTCCCAGCTTGCACTGGGTCCTGGACCTACCCCCCTCTGCAGCTCTGCATTTAAAGTGTATTAGGAGCCAGATGGGCAGGCAGCCCTGTAGCTCAGAACATCTCCCTCCTCCCCCCGGACAGGGGCTGCCCAGGAACTATAGAATAGTTGACTACCCAATAAGAATTCATGAGGTTAATCACCTATTCAGTTAACTGATATTTAACATTCCCTACTTTAGATACATGAATAACATAGCTGAAGTTGATGTACTAGAAGAATTGGGTTTTGCTCATGAAAGCTCACGATACTTTACATATATTTTTGTTAGTCTCTAAAATGCCACAGGGCTACTTGTGGTCTTTTTAAAAGTTGTTTTTGATGGACTTAGATCTGCTTACTGTGGTATCTTCATAGTGCGAAGTCGACAGCTGACGTTCTCCCGTTGACTCAGCTTACTCGTCTCGTTTTGGTGTAGTACTGGAGTCGATGGAAGAGTGCTTGGCAGTCGATTTTATCGCGTCTGTACTAAACGCAATAAATCAACCCCTGCAAGCTCAGTCACTGCCTGTCGATCCAGCCCGCAACGTAGACATGCCCTTATGCAGAGACCTCCATTAGTTTTTCCTTCCAAACTAGGGATTTAGATTTATAATTCTCTAGTTTCCGAAGCATGTCTACCCAGGGCCCATCACCCACGGTTAACCTTTCTCCAAGAGCTACAGTAGTGTACACTAGTTGTCAACTGCCTGCACACAGCAATCTGCAAGTATTCTTAGGATAAAAGCATTACAGAGAAAACACATACAAAGCAATATAAGTTTTGACTTATACAGGTATTAAAAACGTATAGAGGTTATCGGTCATTGTTATGGGGTCTTAGCAGGAGAGGAGTTACTATAAAACAAATTGTAATGTCACCTGGGGCTCCCCATGACAGGGGACTCCAAAATGCAGGACAAATCTGACAAATGACTTGAATTTAATTAATGTTGCAAGTCGCAGAGTGGTCCAGAACATTTGAAAAGAATATCAGTATTGTGGGTCAGGGAAGACCAGCTTTTAATGCACCAAACCTACAATGAATTCATCACTGCAATGGCAGAGCAGCTCAGAAACCAATTTACTGATGAAATAAAGCAGGGGTGGGAACCTAAGGCTCGGGGGCAGGATGGGGTTCTAGTCCCTGAGGCTCAGGGCTCCCTCCTAGCACTGGGGAGCCTGCGCTGGTGCTCCAGCCTCCCCATCACCCCCATGTGGGACTGGAGCACACAATCTACTAGACTGGTCTCCCCAAGGCTCTGGTATATGAAGGGAATGTGGGGAGTGTCTTTCTCCTTCTTAGTCAGGGGGCACAACAGTGAAGATTTGGGAATTTTTCCTTCTCGCTTGTGTGTGGACCCTGACTACTTTTTCTGTGGGTCAGCAGCCTTGGACCCAAAAAAGGTTCCCCACCCCTGGAGTAAAGGATGCTATTTCACGTGTCAGTTCAACATCAGATGTGGGTTATTGTAGACCCATTAACATTTATTTTAAGATATGTGACTAGCAATGATGAAGTTATAGAGTAATTTCTTCCACTAAAATCCCACACTTCTGAATGTATAAAGATAACTCTTCTGGAAAACATTGCAAATTTAAGTTTGGACATTAAACCTTGTTGTGTGCAGAGCTTTGATTATGCTGCAAATACGGCAGGTAAATATCAGTCATTCCTTACATTTAATCTGCAATTTTGCAGACTAATCTGTTGAGGGAGCTACATTTTTTTTACCTCCCTCCCTTCTCTCTCCCCTTCCCCCCATTTTCGTGCATTGGTAGAGTATTCTACAATGACACTCAGAGCAGGCAAATGGAAAGCATTTGACAGTCAAAAGAATTTGACACACCAGATGGTCTGCTCATGCAGATGCAGTTAAGGTTTTCTACATATCATCATAGCTCATTTTCAAAGCCATACTAAACATTACTTCACATTCTGAAAAGTTGCGAGTGAAGACAAGCAAAATTATTAGTAGAAAAATTTTGAAAAGTATGATATTGCTGTTTTGTGGAACCATTTACTTCAAAGAATTAATGCCATCATCAAATCATTGCAAAAGTAAGCTACAAATGTATTGAATGTTGCCCAATTGTTAACCTCAGTACGTTTTCTCATGGAAGTTCAAAATGACTATAGCTAGGTGGAAGCAGAGGCACTAATATTAACTGAAAATAGATGTTCCTCTGAGAAATGTTTAAAAAAAAAAAAAAAGCTTTGATGAAACTAGAGACAATAAGGAAAAGAAGATCATGGTTGAGACTGTCAATGTTATTTGTAACAAAATAATAATGCAATTACAGAGTAGAGGTGAATCTCTAAAGAAAACTGATATATTTTACGTGTTTTTTTTGAAAGAAGTATGGACAAAAATGCTGAAAGCCACTACAGTAAGAAATTAAATGAATTCTACCAAGAGGACATAGACACAAATCTCTTTGAAGAGGAAATGAAACGTTTCATTCTTTTTATCAAAAATGATGAGGTCTATGCTTCAAAATCACCAGTTGGATATGTATAGACTTATATGTGACGGTTTGCAGGCAACCTTTCTGAATGTAGAAACCATTCTGAAAGTATTTTTAACAGTACTTTTCACACATGCTTCTGGTGAATGTGGCTTTTCTGTATTGAAACAAGCTAAAATTATTTGTGAAATATGATGAGACGGGAACATTTGACAAATTCAGCAATATTGACAATTGAAAGTGCCTCTTCACAAGCGATTACATACGATTACTCAGTTGATTATTTTGTAAAGAAAAGGTATAAAAAAAGCTGTCTGTCTGAATAAATATATTTTTTCCCAAATTGAATAAGATTTTCAGGGGAACTTAACTCTGATTTTTTCCATTGATGTCACCTATGTTTTTTTCATTTTTGCACATTTTTCACGTTAGCATAATGCAAATACAAGCTTTCATCTAGACCAGAAGTTCTCAAACTATGGTCCAAGGACTCCATTCAGCTGGGCTAAGGAAAGGTTATTAAGTGTTTTTTATAAACCACTCTTATCCAAAGCACTTAACAATAGCTAGCTATGGGTACAAACAACATTTGCAAAGATCCCTAAGTAGTCCACTGAGACCCTCAGTGATTTTAAGTGGTCTGTGAAAAACAATTAGATTAGAAAAACAATCAAGGTACCTCACTTTTTCATTTATTTCCTATTATGTATAAGAGGAGGCTGAAGGGTAAAAAAGGAAAAATGGGGGTGGGGGAGTGTTTGGATAAGAGAGAATGTTCTTTTTCTTGAGGGGGAGTGGGGGCGTGTGTGTGAAAATGAAGATGCAACCAGGGACCTACTGACTGAATCCGCCAGTGGTTTCTAGTAGGTCAAAGGCCTTCCAACCCATCAAGGGTTAGGGCCAGTGGACATTTGCTGGATCAGAACAAAAGCCCTGATCTGGTTTGAATGCAGCCTTCTTAAGCGACACACCTTTCTTTATTTTTCTAATCTCTAGAAAATCAGTTTGAACCAGTATATACAAACCTCCACAGTGGGTGCTACCTTGCTGGAAATATTTACAACGTGACTGATTCACAATCAGCTTAATCACACCCTACTGTTTTAGAACGTAAAAGAGCTGTGAAGAACGCAGTTTATACATGCAATCCTTGACCGACTGTGATACATAAATGCATTACAATATGTTCTCCCTGAGATACTACATGCAGTTATATCTGTAACATTGCCTGCCATTGACTTTGTATCTCTCTGCAGTCAGTGGAAGAAACAAGGCAAATCACTCTTTCTAATTTGCAAAATCCAGTAAATGCAACAGAGAATCAATATTACTGCATCAAAAATGTACCATGTTCTCTCGTAACAGCTGTAGGGTTTTTCATGGTCACATTTCATAATGTACAAAAGTAATGTACAATTTTATTACAAAAATAATTTTTTTAATCAAATGTGTTCTGAGTCCAAACCCAAAGAGAGTCTTCTATGAGTTTTAGTTCAGTTTTTTTGGGGGCAAATTGTAAGAGGATGTGGGCTAGTGAAGCACAGTTTAGTTAAAATTCTACTATATTAATAAGGACCAAATTATGCCTTTAGATGCACATGTTGCAATTTTTATTGACTTCATTGGAACCTAACTATGCATTCATGAAAGTTGGAGTCCTCTAAAACTGTAATTGGAAAATTGAATTCTATAGACAGTGTAGAAATCAAAGTGCATCGTAGAAGTATTATCTGTTTATTTACAAATAATATAATTGTGGATCAGCTTTTGTGTATGTCAGTAGCTTTTAAGATTAGACAATACATCTGCTGAATAAGCCTTATCCTTGAAGACAACAAGACTATGCATATGCATAAGGTTTGCAGGATCAGGGTTTGATAATATGCATAATAGTAATAACAAAGTGTGTTTCTGTACACATGCTTAATGAATGTAACTGAAAAATGTGACCTGCCTAACAAAGCACACAAAAAAGTGGCGCATAGTCCCATTTTTCTTGCACTGTCCCAGGTGCATTATCTGATGTATTATTAGTTAGCTAATATTACAGCAGTGTCTAGAGGACACAATCAGCAATTGGTCTTGGGAGCGGGAAAACTTTATTGCTGAAATATTGCTCCAGCAATCTGCAGTTTGAACTGATGGCATAAATACAGGTGCAGGAATTTGGTGGGTCTATCTAAACTATGTCCAGATTCCAAACTAAAGCACATGCCAATAACACTTTGTCACTGGAGGCATTCCTCGGATTATCTTGGAATGATCTTGGTGACCTTTCAATGTGACAAAAATGACTCTTTAAAAGATCAGTTTGCTTTTTTCCTGCGCAAGGGCAGAAGCTAATTATACCGGTCTCATTGAGCCTCCGTGTAGGAATTCCACCCCTAGATTCAGCGATGACAAAGTATGAGGCAGCTGCCACTTCCCCATCACTGGCAGGGGCCAAGGTGGGGTTGCCATTGAGAGATACTGAGCAGGCCTGCCAGTGGAGGGGGCAAATGCCCTGGGCTCTTTAAATAGCTGCTAGAACGCCTTGCGGCACACTCTGGGCAGCTGGGGCTGCCATGGTGCACTCCGGGCAGCCTTGAGGGTTGGTTGCTCCAGCCCTGCCCCTTCCATCAGAAGCCCCATCTCTTCCAGGGATGCAGAGTTGCTCCCACAACCTTTCCCAGAGGCATGGCTGTCAGCTCCTCTGGTACTAAGAGTCTAAGCCCTGCAGAATGTCCTGCCCTAAGGACATGAGTGACAGCCCTCTGTGATTCCCTGATTAGCTAGCATTTTGCATATAAGCTAGTAATTTCTGGGGTTCGTCTGAGCAATGTAAACCTCTGGGACGCTTTTGCCCCGACCCTGCAGGCTACTCCTCTGTGACTTGTGAGGATCCCAGACTCCTGGCTCTTGACCCTGATCTTGGTTTGTCTTTGGCTTAGGACCATTGCTGATCCTGGTGAAAGAAACCCGATTCTTCTCTCATGCTCTCAATTTAGTAATGGAGTCTGACTCCATGGTTTTGACCAGGCCTGATCCTGGAACTGACCAGTTCACTCCATCCCATCAGATTGCCTAGAACCAGCCCTGAGACTGATTGGCATGTGTCAGCTAAACGAAACTGAAAGGGAAGTTGGTTATTATATTGTTGGAACTCATGGTTTCTGTAATACTTGTTGCCATCATTTTTTCTTAGGTTTTCATATGATCATCCATAGCTGTGTGTTTTCCAAAGATGCCTTCCCACAAACTGTCAAAGGAAGTACAATAGTTTCAGGGTGAGCAGCAGCTGTTAAATCATATCTCATCTGACCAGAGAACTCAACAGATAATTTTGACTTGTTAATCGTGTTTTACTATTCTAGCTACTATTTGTTCTTCACAATGAAAACAGAAATTCATAGCTAGGTAGTCCAGTGAGTTAATAGAAGACACTTTTACATTTGGATACCCAAGTTCAAAAATTTTCCCAGCCTAGTTACTTACAGGATATCTGTCTCGTAAAGCCACCTTATAATTTATAATGGGACAACACAATTGGCTGCCTAAATTACAGGGAGGCGTAGGTAATTATGGTGATGAGTGCTGTGGAAATACCTGAGAGAGTGAGAGATTGAGGCTTAGAACTGAAACAGCAGAGGTAAGGAAGGTCAAAATCCAGACGTGATGCTGTAGCACAGTGTCATTACATGGTGACACAACATCATGATGGCCAAACGGATAGTTGGACTGTCCTGTATTGGCAGTCATCTCCGACAATGTGGATACCGTACTCTATTCAGTGTTGTCATTACACAAAAAATAATAGAAATCATTTATAGTGTAATGTATCTTATTATGTGACTGAAAGCAGCCAATATTTGTATCTGTCTGATTATGTAGGCAAAAAGGTGACTTTGATTGCTTATTATAAAATGGTATTAGGAAATCAAGAGGCTCAGCTATCTGAATATGTGGAACCCTATTGAAATCATACAAGGTTTTGGCCCAATGGTATATGCCAGGGCTACTCAACATGCAGCCCATGGGCTGCATGTGGCCCGCGGCTAGTTTATTTGCAGCCCATGGTGTGGTTTGGGTTAGAACATAAGAACATAAGAATGGCCGTACTGGGTCAGACCAAAGGTCCTTCTAGCCCAGTAGCCTGTCTGCCAACAGTGGCCAGCGCCAGGTGCCCCAGAGGGGGGATGGACCGAAGACAATGATCAAGAGATTTGTCTCCTGCCATCCTTCTCCAGCCTCTGACAAACAGAGGCCAGGGACACCATTTCTATCCCCTGGCTAATAGCCTTTTATGGACCTAACCTCCATGAAATTATCTAGCTTCTCTTTAAACTCTGTTATAGTCCTAGCCTTCACAGTCTCCTCTGGCAAGGAGTTCCACAGGTTGACTACACGCTGTGTGAAGAAGAACTTACTTTTATTAGTTTTAAACCTGCTACCCATAAATTTCATTTGGTGTCCTCTAGTTCTTCTATTATGGGAACTAATAAATAACTTTTCAGTATTCACCCTCTCCACACCACTCATGATTTTATATACCTCTATCATATCCCCCTTTAGTCTCCTCTTTTCTAAACTGAAAAGTCCCAGTTGCTTTAACCTCTCTTTACATGGGGTTCAACGTGTAGTCCATGGGTTGGAGCCAAAACAAAAAAGTAGTCAACATAATAGTCTTTTGTTGATGTGCGTTTTAGTAGTTAAATTCCTGGACTGTCATTGCTCATTAAAAGTGCTGTCATATGGGTGGAAATCGGATAAATATTGCATTTTATTAATATCGGCAGAACTGACTTAAACATGGCTTGTGTGTTGTGTAGTTTTGCCTTAATCTTTGTATTCATGCCTGTCAGTGTGAAAGAAGCTATTTGCAAATATTTGGATGTATATGCAACCATACTTAAGATTGCAACCCTCGGCATGTGCCGTGAGGTATCATTATGCCCCCCGGGGCTTCCAAAGTTGGGTAGCCCTGTTATATGCTATGCTTAGTCTTAATTTCTGTTACATCATAACTACAAATACATTATCTGCATCCTTCAGCTTGTGACTTAAATACTTGTGGTCCGTTTTAGAAATTCTCAGTGGACCCTCTGCTTTTTTGTGAACAGTGAGGTTTCTGTATTTTTTGCATCATTGTAAGCTTTTCCCTTCCAGGCTGCAGCCAGGGTTTACTTAGCATGGGGAAAGATAAGCCTTGTCCAAGGGGACAAAGGCTATGTCTATTCTGGGAAGGTGTGGCAACAAAAGTGCTGTTGACATGCAGAAGTTGCCAAAAGTGAAAACCGGTTAAACTGTTCTGCCTTCCATTGCTAACATTTCATGACCACATTGCTAGATCCCTTTTGACAGATAGAGCAAAGCAACGTGGGTAAGCAACCCATAGTACAGTGTTGTGGGAAGTCAGAGCTGATCTCTGCCCTTCTTGGAGTTCCTTCGGCGCTCTTTGAGCTCTCTGTGCTGAGGAATGTTAAAGCAGCACAGCAGTCTCTCCAGCCCTGCAGCAGCAGTCTGCCTGATGCTGTGTTCCTAGTAGGGCAGAACAGAAGCATTCCAGGTGGTTGGGGTTTTTTTGGTTTGTTTGTTCCCCAAATGGAGCAGCCCACTCAGCTGTGAGATACTTCCTGGAGCTTTGAAAAGGGAGGGTTACCTGCCTGCAGGGCAGCAGAGGTCACAAAACCCTGGCAGAAGCCGGTTCTCTCGAACAAACAAACAGCAGAGTTCACACTGGCTCTTTGTTGACAATCAAGGGAAGGGGAAAGAAGAAAAAGTCTTATGCGGGGGTGGAAGTTTTTTGTCACCAAAACTAGGTGTTTGTCCTGACAAAAATTGCATTGCAGTGTAAATGCTCTCTCTTTTGTTGCCAAAAGGCAGTTTTTGGCTACAAAACTTGCCAGTGTTGACAAACCGTGAGGGCAGTCCATGTGTAAGACCGCACCTGAGCAGGGGGAGCTCTAGCAGGCTAAAGGAATTGAGTAACATTCCTGAAAAGCTTTTTGTTGATCAAGTCATGCTCAAAACCATATTCATAGGCTGCTCCTAATACTCACTAGTTGTGACGGTGTTTCCCTCCAGCATGCGTGTGTCATTCTCTTTGCTAAGAGTTCAATAACTATTTTGTGATTAATGTAATACACAATGAAGTAAATAATATCTGGAAGTGAGAAATGAAATACCATAGATGGGGATGTATTTTGCTGAAATCAATTAAACCACTAGGAATAAATAAATTAGAGGGTTAGCATATACAATTAATGCATTGTCTACCACTAATTGTATTTTTTATTTCTTTGAAAGTGAGCTACTGTGGCTTATTAGGGAAGATCTATCATTGTGAGGTAGGGAATCATATGGCATAATTATACAAAATGCTGAAAAACAGCAGTTCATGGAAATACACTTGTATTACATATTATTCTCTTTAGAAATCTACAGTATTTTGTGTTCAGTTTTTCTTTTAAGTATTTTCTCCATTTCCATATCTTGGCATTTTAAAGTATCAGTACACCAGTACATGAACAAGTTCAGCTATATATATATATACACATACATACACAGTGGACAAGCTACTAGTTCTGTTTAAACAAAACAAACACCACATCCCTAATGCAAGTGTTTTGTCCTTGCCAACAAGATAAATACCAGCAATTTTTGTTTTGAAAACATTGAGCAGTGCTCCCTAACTCTAAATTGCTCAAGGGAGAATCAATAATGTATATCCACTTCTAATAGTCCATTCACCAACTGTTTCTTTAAATCTATATATAAAGCATTGGCATGGATGATTATTGTGCATTTCACTCAGCAATATATTGCTTGTAACAAATGTTCCAACTGAGGGTCACAGTGATGGTTGTGAGGATGCAAAGAAAATGACAACAGACTGAGACAAAAAAAATTGACAGTGACTTGAAATTAATCTGTATATAAACTTATAAAACAACCTCTCTTTTGTTTCAGCTAAGTTATTCAATATAGCGTTTATTTTCTGTACTCTTAATGCAATGATCTTTTACCTTGTTTTTTAAAACCAGTTGTAAATGGAAAATGTTACCAACCTTTACAAGGTGATAGTATCTGAACCTCTGAGCAATGTTGAATTTGAAATGAAGCTTTCAGACTCTTGTCTTCAATGTCATATATTACAGAAAATATATACTTGCCCTGGTAACTGTAACAAAATGTATAGGTTAAAATAACTTGCTAATTATTGGAAGAATAAATAACTGATGAGAAAATACAGGCTTTGGGAAAGTGGTTTATTTAAGTAATGTACTTACATTCAGATATTTTTAAATGTTAGGTTTTAATAAATAGAATGACCAGATGTTCTTATTTCTTGTCTCTTGTATTTGACTGTTCCAACAGAGTGGTTCTCAGGGATAAAGAGAGCAGGGTTGAAAACAATACTTTTTTTTGTAATGGAAAGAGTTTAGGTGGCTCATTTAGATATCTTCATATATTTCCTTAAATTTCTGTAGATTTTTATGTCCGTTGATTGTCTAATTGCCCTTCTCCCACGTGCATTTTGGTAAGCCATTCTATTCTGTATTTTTCCAATACGAGTCCAGTGCACCAAGAAATGTCATTCAAACTTTATGGCTGTGTCTACACTGCACCCCTTTTCCAGAAAATGGATGCAGATGAGACAAGTCAGAATTGCAAATGAAGCGGGGATTTAAATTTTCCCCGCTTCATTTGTATAAACATAGCTGCCGCTTTTTTCCGGCTCGGGCTTTGACGGAAAAAAGCGCCAGTCTAGACGCGGCTCTTGCGGAAAATAAAGCCTTTTCCGAAAGATCCCTTATTCCTCTTAAAATCAGGAATAAGGGATCTTTCGGAAAAGATGTAAGCTAACACCACTTTTTCACACCTCTGTGTCAGAAAGCTATAGCGCTATAAAGTGCCAGTGTGGACGTATGCTAAGTGTCTCTGTTATATGCAAGTTACTCCTGTCAGATAGATGGAAAAATACTGGCATTTCATATTTTTAATTTTTTGCAATTATTGTGACTTTTGAGGATTTTTTTTTCTCTCTTTTAAGAAACCAAAAAGGGCTATGTTATGTTTTTGGTTTTTAAGACTAACTTGCCTTTTCCTTCAACTCCACGTGAAAATCAATAATGTTTGCTTAAAAAATGTGTAGTGTGGATAGTTGAGATGGGAAGCAATGCCTGGTAATATTGAGGGGGCTCATGAGTCATTTGCCTTTAACTGTACGAGTAAAAAGAGTACTCTGAAGATACTTGCCAGAAGATACATAGCAGATACTGATTGGCTTGGTCTCAGTTTGCTGACATTAGAATTTGGGATTTAATAAAACTGTAATGCATAGCTTGACTTGTTTTTTACAAATTCAATATTTTCCTTCCTAAATATTCCTGTAAAACTTGTCAGGAGTAAATAGTATTTGTGTCCGCATGTATTGAGAAAGGAGAAGGAGAGGTGTTCATATGTTGCAAAGAGATGGCTGAAATAAAATATTGGATCATTTTTCCTAAATGTCTGATGCTTGTTGAACATGAGACAAACTACAGCTGTTTCTGAAGAAACATGGAAAAACCCTTATTTTTTGTCGCAGTCAGAATCAGGTCTCTGAGTAGCAAGCTGGATATATTCTCATTTCAAACTTTTAAGAAACTTGGGGGAATTGTGTGTGTAAGTTAAAGGTAGCTGTTGGCTCTTCTAGGTCTCAGTGACTTCTAGGGTTGCCAGGTGTCCACTTTTGAACTGGACAATCCAGTATTTGAGCTTTTTGTTCGGGAAACAAATTGAGAAAATATAAATGAGAAAATATAAATGTCTGGTATTTTCTAAATAAGATGTTATGTAGATTGTGATGTAATGTCAAGTGTGTCTGGTATTTTTGTTGAAACCATCTGGCAACCCTAGTGACCTCTTCAGTGTTTTACTAGGATTATACTTTTCACTAGGTGCTCTTGACCAGTTTCTCTAATGCGTTAGAAACAAACTGGCTTCTCTACAACATCTGCCAGGCATGTGTTTTTCTGTTTTACTCATCTACTTCTCACACATTTTTTGTTATTGACAAGGAAACCCTCACTTTCCAGACATGTTTTCAGTTCTCTGTACTCTTCTTGTAGTACTCCCAGGGCAACAGATTGCTTCATGATCATAGGGGGCTAGATCCAGAATATGGTATCAGAGCCATTTCCAGAGGTTATTTTCTCAACTCTAAAGAATGGAAGGAAAAGGACAGATGATCCCATTCTGGACATCAGAAATGGCAACTTCTGAAGCTGAACATGAATAGATTTATAGTGAGACAGTTTCTGTGCCTTAGTTATTCGTTGTAGATACTATTTTAAGGCTGAAAGCAGTGAAAAGTCCACCTTCTGTATAACTAATATTGTTTTCCTCTCATGGTCAAAATCAGTCCAAATTTGAAAAATATATTCCAAATAAGTCAGTTGAGCTGAGTTGTTATATATGCTATATAAGGTCTTGGAAGTCTGCTCTGATCCATAGACTGGCAGTAATCATAAGAGTTTGTGCCTGAAGTTTATCCGTGTGAAAAGAGACTTTCAAGTGGATTCCCTTGAGTGGCCATGAAAAACTGAATACATAGCTCTTCGGCAGCTGACTAAAAAATTAAACCACCCCAGAGTCTAATTGAAGATCTCTAAATTCAAATTTTGGGAGATTTTGTTGTTTTTGATCCTTGGCAACTGAAGTGAAACATCCTTGCTTAATGTATTAATAACATGAACATGTTTGGATTTGGGATGTTAATAGTTATCTGGAGCTGATGCCCGCATGATGCAGGCAGGGGGCTGCTCCAGCCCAGCCGGGCCCACCAAGCCATGGACAGGGGGCGCTTCAGCCTAGCCAGAGCAGCCCTCGTCCATGCTGGGCCCCTACCCCGACCAGAGTAGCTTTCACCTGCCCCTATTGAAGTGGTTAACTAGTTAAACATAACATTTAGCCATTTAGCTGATTAAAATGGGATTTTACATCCCTAGTTTGGATTCTCTTTTATGCACCTTTTAGCTTGGACCTTTTGTTGGTGCTTTTTCCTCCGATTTATATATGAAACTTTTATTCAAAAAGTACATAATTTTTTCAGTGTATGACAAAGTTCTAAATGCTCCATGTTTGTCCTATTGTACTTTGCCATGGATATCAAGCCTGTGATAATGATGATAATGGAAAAAGCCACCTTTCGGCGCTGAAGCTTGCCAGCACTAGCCTTCAGACTAAGTTTTTACTTCAGTGTTCGTTTTTATCTCTTTTTGGTCTGTCTTCACTTTTGCCATCCATTAACGTTTTTCCATATTCCTTCAGAAACAGCTGTAGTTTCTCATGATACTGTTGTAATGTTACTTTAATTATGTGATGCTCCTTCTGCTTCTAACATTGCACAAAGTATTGTAACGCCTTCCAATATTCAAATCTTATAGGAATTTAATTGCTAAACTGTGCCACATATACTGTATCTGGGGACTGAATGAAAAAAGCAGGTGGGGTCAGCTTTCACACGAATAAAAAATATTCAGAAAAAAATCAACAGGAAATAACCACTGGACCCATAGTGACTCCTTGCTATGCTCATTTCTGTTTTTTTCCTCCCTTTACTTCCCCACCCCCATAATCCTGGGTTTGTCTTCAAAGTTGTTATTCTGTTAAAGCCATTAACTGTATATGAGCAGCTATAGACAGAACCACATGTAAACAGAGCTAACTTCCCTAACAAAATATTAGGCAAGGTTTCATTGCCAAGCCTTACAAGAAGATGGAGTAAAATATGATGGAGGGGATTATTTTAAAACTCTCCCCCGCACCCTGCTTGAAATTTACTTACATCCCAACACACTTCCTGTTCAGTTCATACATGGATTACTCTCACCCACCACTGAAATGCTCCCCCTCTGGGGAACACAACATGGTAAGCCAGCAACACATTGTTGGAAAGGAAACAAAAAATAGTGTAACCCATTCAAATGATGGGAAAGAAATAACAGGCTAAAAAACGTATTTTTTATTCATTGTCCTGATTTTTCTATAGGTAGAGTTCACATCTTGAAATTATTTTAAGCTCTAGCAGTCTCTTCCTATTAACATCTGCCAACGTACTAACAGCATTAGAGAGCAAAGAGAGAATACTGTGGCCAGCTTTGGGTTAACTGTACTAATACTTGTTCTCTTTTCATCTTGTTTCCTACCGGAGCACTTACTCTTCAAAGATAAAAATTTCCCTCCCAGAGGTGCTAACCACCTGCAGCCTATGTATGCTTTGATTGGGGTTTGGAACATGTGAGTATCCAGAAACATTGGAGAAAATTCACCCCATGCTAGACTATTTGCACAACCCAATATACCATTTAAGCACTTAATGCAGAATTTAAGTGGGACTTTATTATTGCACAGGGTCTTGCATAGGCTATATATGCTGGGATGAATTTTAACTCCAAATTGTATATAATAAAGAATCATTTTAGTGATACTTTAAAAAAAAAAACAGTTTTGCCTAGTACAATGGGGCCTTAGCCTGCTCTGGGCTTCTAGAGGCTGCCACAGTGCAGATAAGAGAGTGTGATTGTGATAACTGATGACAGTGCATCTTTTCAACTGGATCATCTTCACTAATCTCTGCTTTGATGTTGTCTTTAGCAGTTTCCCTCCTTTTGAAAGTCCTGGCACTAATACTAAATCAGGTTTGGTTACCCTTTTGTCTTTGACTTACAGTTTTAATACTACAGGTTGAACCTCTCTAGTCCAGAACTCTCTGGTCTGGCGTGATTTTAGTTAGCCAGATGTCCACTTCTCATGAGTGTGGCCAAGTTTCCTGTGGTCCTATAAAGTTTGTTTACAGCCACCAGTCCTGGCTCTTAGTGGTCTGTGCTGCTATTTAGCTCTAATTTACTCAAAAATATCTTCTAATCACCCAATAAGCAGTGAAAATATTGGTAATACTGCTAGACAATAGTGACCTCCCGTGGTTCAGCAAATTTTCTGGTTCAGCTCCAGTCAGGTCCCAAGGGTGCCAGATTAGAAAGGTTCAATCTGTAATGGCTTGAGACACTCCAAGTACTTGACAGACATTCAAACAATATAAGAGATTCATAAGTTCTTCACAATTTCTTGGGCGTTGCGTAAAAAGTAGTACGTACCATTCACATAGACTTCATGGTGGTGAAGATTTTTTTTGTTAAAGTCCTCAAGTCAGAACATGACTTAGCATACTGATTATCATGTACATTACCTGACTTCAGTTAAAGTAAATATCCTTTGTTCTGACTCTGACTGTAAATCTTTTGCTGGTTATTGTTTTTTTTTAAAGACGTGTCCACTGAAATGTGGATGATTGAAAAATTACCCTTTTAGGCAATCCTTTGATAAGACACATCCATTTCTCCACCTGTAATATGTTCTGCCTTGGCGCTTCTATCTGTAGCATTTTATTAGAAGGTATTTGGGCTTTAAGAGAAAGGACTTTAAAAATCTGGCTGCTAAACTTCAGTTTCAGCTATGTATCCAAGCAAGATAAACAAATATTTTACCTGAAAATCTGTCCCCAGAAAGGAATAAAAAAATTCAGACAGATGGAAAAAAGAAAAAGCAAACTTCCTTGTACTTGCCTGTAGTTAGGGCCCTGTTTTTATTAAAATTGTATGGCCACACACATGACTGTGTCATGGCTTTCTAAAAAGTTGCTATATAATTGTTCTTGAGAATCTAAGCTTTTTGGGGGAAAAAACTGTCATGGTCTCCTGTTGTAAAGCTAATTTTCAAAGTGTGAAGGAAGTGTAAACAAAGTCCCCTCACCAAGGGCTCTAAAGTAAAGTAAGTTGTCATGGAGTAAGAGGGAACGTCCTCTGATGGATTGATAACTGGTTAAGAGACAGGAAACAAAAGGGTAGGAATAAATTGTAAGTTTTCAGAATGGAGAGAGGTAACTAGTGGCGTCCCCAAAGGGTCTGTACTGGGACCAGTCCTATTCAACCTATTTATAAATGATCTGGAGTAAGGGGTAAACAGTGAGGTGCCAAAATTTGAAGATACTCAGCTGCTCAAGATAGTTAAGATCAAAGCAGACTGTGAAGAACTTCAAAAAGATCTCACAAAACTAAGTGACTGGGCAACAAAATGGCAAATGAAATTTAATGTTGGTAAATGTAAAGTAATGCACATTGGAAAAAATTATCCTAACTATACATACAATATGATGGTGACTAATAACTACTCAAGAAAGATCTTGGAATCATTGTGGATAGTTCTTTGAAAACATCCACTCAATGTGCAGTGGCAGTCAAAAAAGATATCATAATATTAGGAATAATTAAAAAAGGGATAGAGAATAAGACAGAGAACATTTTATTGCCTCTGTGTAAAACCATGGTACACCCACATCTTGAATACTGTATGCGGATGTGGTTGCCTCATCTCAAAAAAGATTTATTGGCATTGGAAAAAGTTCAGAAAAAGGCAGCAAAAATGATTAGGGATAGCCAATCATACTCCATTTTTCAGGTCAGTCTGATGTCAAGAAAGATGAATATATATTGTAAAAAAATTTGAAGATTGAGATGAGGAAGAGACCAATAGCACCGATTTCTTGCTGTATGAGCTCATGACTATCAGACAGCAGAGGAGCTCATAATTGTCTCATTCCTATAAGGTCAAGCCACAGGAAATGCCAGGGATTCTGTCCAAGAAAGTAATCAGAGTGTTGCACTACTTCTACGCACTGTAATGCAAACAATAAATAATAATTTCTGATGCGGAGAGAATATAGTCTTCCCTCTTTTCCAAGTGGATTAATAGAATGTGGATGTTTTCTATCTTAAAAGGACAAAAAAGTTCTCTCAGATTTTTTTAAAAAGACGTTTAAATAAAATACTTGCCAGGATTTCAATCTCTTCAGAAGTTGTAAGAGTTCTCTATAATCTGCCAAAAAAGAGAGTATGTGAGAAGGGTATGCCATTGTGAGCTTTCACACTTTCACAACGTAACACGGGTTGCAGGTTAAACGCAGCAAAGCTGCTTTTGGCATTAGTAGCTACATTCATTGGGCCCAGTCCTGTTTCCCTTTATTCACATGAGAAGACTTTGTATAGCCAGTAAGACTATTTTCATGAATAAAGATGAACAGAACTTGGCCAGTGACTCTAGATTATAGCTTTCGCTAAAACTGCTATTTGTAAGGACTCGAATCTCTCTCTATGACAGTATAAAACAATACTGCAAACTGAAGGCCTAATTCCACAGTCTTAATGAAAGCAAAGCTCCCATTATATTTAGTGAGAGTTTTGCCTGTTCAGAGATTGAAGGAGGACCTGAATTACTTAATATTTTCTTTCCAGAATGCATATTTTTGCTCACCTAATGTTAAATTGACTGAAAACTAAGATGACCTAAATGGCTTTATTATTCACCATAGAAAAACATCTCCATATATACACATTAGTACAGTATGCCTATGTTGTTTTCAGAGAGATTACATTATTTAGAATACTAAAATTTAAACTAAGCTGGGAAATCACAATCATAGTTAGCAATACTGATAATTTGATGGAAATTAGTTTAGTTGCTAATGTAAAAGTAAACATTTCCAAGAAAGAAAAGGAAGGCGTGATTGTATTTGCTTTTTCCTTTTTTTTCTCCTACCCTTCAAGCTCTCCTGGTTTTGTCTTTCAAATGACAGTCACTGTATACAGGTTTATTTAGAGTAAATAAAACATATAGCTACTTTTTCACATTGAGTCAGAGTGCATAATTGGCTCAATCTGTAATGCATAAATGACAAATGTAAATATTTTAACAAGTGAGCAGCTGCTGCATTTCCACTTTATGCTCATTGCACTGCTCTTGAAGGGGGAGGAATATAAAGGGAGAAGGAGAAAATGCACTGAAATGACACATCTTGAGAGAATTTGTTTTAATGGTGGAGATTTACAAAGTTTTGCTCTATTCCATGGCAACCTGGGTACACAGATTAAACATGCCATTTGAATAACATAGGGCAGGTAATCCCTGTGCCAAAAAATGAGGGAGTAAAATGGGGAAGCTTGGTGAAACCAATGGATATGTATGATTCTGTTTGCTGTATGTTAGCAGCAGGCATCGCTGTGGAGCAAACTGGGGTTTTGGCTCGGATCGTAGGTTTCCATTAATTGTGTGTGGAAAATCCATTTGATTTTTTTAAAGGCAATATTGAGCTCTAATATATGGCTGTCTGTAAGCCATTGGCACTTTCTTTAAAAAGCTCTCTAACAATGCATTAAAGATACAAGGCTTCTTGAAAATTGAAACTTGCATTTTATGACTTCTTAATGGCAACCCAGTGCTAGAAATCAGGCCTTAGCTACACTCAGAACATTAACACGCTGTAACACGTTGCCATTACAGTGTGGTTGTGGATGCAGTGCTTGGAGAAGGCTCTCTCAGAGCTCTAGGAAAACCACCTTCAGGAGAGGAGTAGCTAATAGCACTGGGAGTGTTGGGAGCCTGTTCACACTGGCACTTTACAATGATGTCACTTGCTGCACTGGGGGTGTTTCTTCACAGCCCTGAGTAAAAAAGTTACAGTGCAATAATTTGCCAGTGTAGACAAGAAACTTGTGCTTCCAATTGCTTCTCTTGGCCTGCTGTAGATACCCTATGGGTGTGATACTAGATGTTGACTGTATGTTGATTAGCTGCTCTGGAGACAGACAGCACTTTCTTATGCAAATGGGCTTTTGTTGCTGGAGTTGTCCTACATGTGGCCTGTTGTTGCAAATTGTGTGCTTTTATAAAAATGGTAGTGCTTGGAACCCAGTCAGTGACTCGTGGTGCCCATTGTGCCAGTAATCAAACTGAAGAATTCCCATAGGACTAAAGCCTAAGAGATATTTCAGGCCATGTCAGAAGTCTTTAAACAATTGCAGTGCTCTGTGATTGACAGACCATTCCCTGAATATAAGTTTCAGCAGGAGATCATGCTGAGAGACCACTACTTTCTCATGGCAATTCAGTTCATTCTCATCTCAGCCCAATTCCCCAGCATATACCACTCAGTAAGTTGCATTATCTTAGCCCACTGGGTCTGTCTGATTTGGCAGATTAATGACAAATTGTCTTTTTGTTCAGTTTTGTAGGGGAGTGTGGGAATCAAAAAATGGACAGACATCTCTTCTCAAAACAGTTTCCTTTATTTAGTGCTTAATATAAAACAGCAGTTGTGCTCCCTGGTGCTAAAGAATGTGTATGCACTCAAGTGGGACAATTCTCTGTTCCCTGAAGTCAGTATTAGATTAGTAAAACTGAGAGGAAAACCTGGCCTGTGAAACTGACTTCAGTGAGAGCATTTGAAACTGTAGCTATCCAATGTTTGTTTGTTTATTGCTTAGATTACAGTGTTGCCTTAAGTTCCAGTCAGGACTGTGGAGTCATTCATACACTATGCTTTTCAAGTAGATGGGCAGACACATATTCTGCCCCAAAGAGCTTGCACTCTATTTTTATGACAAAGCTCAAGAAACAAGTGTAGGATAACAGCTTGGACATTCAGATAGTCAACATTAAGTTTCAGAGTTCACACGCAGTTGGGATGGGTCAGGGAAGCATGCTTCTCTTTTATGGCCACATGCTGTGTTTAGTTCATGTAACAGCACCTTTAAAAAATGATGGGGAAAATAAAAAATTAGAAACCGGGGAGGGAAGGGGGGCTTTCCCATAGTAGCCAGGAAGCAGAGAGTGGGCTCAGATAGGGGGAAAGGAAAGCACTGCTTCCACAAACTGGGAGAAAAGAAAAATAAGGTTTCCTATTAGAATAAGAAGTGAATTATATTCCCCCTATTTTAGCCCCCTGTTTGCGCTTCTTAGGAAAAATAGTGTTTTTATGTGGTCTGGTATTTTCCCACTCTCTTGCAATTCTATTTGTAGTTCTATCATTTATCATGACAGACCTGGAAATAGAATGACAGATGGTCACCAGCATAACTGTCTCTAGCCAAGTCCCCATGGGAATAATATTAAAATCAGTGTAAGAGCTTTACAGACCTCAGCTACTTAATGAACTGTTTGCCTTCCAACAGAAAGCAGAGGAGCTAACCTGGCACTGTGAATAACTTCTGCTTTCCCATCCTACCCCATCCCTTCCTCTGGGCAAATTAATCGAGGAATATAAGTTTTGAAGAGCCAACAGAATCGAAATGGAAAACAGTTTTATTTTCCCAAGTGCCTTTTTTTCAGTACAATATAATTAGATCAAGATACGGCCCTACAATCACAGAAAGGTATTGAAGATGGTCAGCCTATGAGAGATACCTCTCTGTTACTTTAAATCTCATATGTATTTCTGTACCAGTAAAAAGAAAGATCAAGGCAGTGATTAGCTACTTGAGGAATGGTTTACACATGTAAGTAAACTGAGCAATGGAGACTGTGGTCAGGGGGAAAGAACTAGACCAGGCCTCCTCATCAGGTTCCAGAAGTGAGTGGATTACCATTGTCTGGTTTGTAGCTGGGTCATGTATACTTGGACTTGCAGCATTATCTCTGTTCTTGTGACAGGCCAGTTACTCATCTCCTTAATGAAGCCATGTTAACCTTGCTTATCAAATCCAGAATGGTCATGTTTTTGTAAGGTCAGTGAAAGTTTGTTCTGTTTGTATTTTTTGGCAATAATTTGTTGGGCAACTCAGGCTTAGCAAGGCCCTTTCTACTAGTTTCCTGTGATGGCTCACTCTTCTTGACTAAGGTGCATCTTAAGAAGAGTGAGATAAGTTTACAGTTGGAGCAAGAGTTGTTGGGAGACAGTCATCCCACTATAATTGCTCAGATTTTCAGCAGAATTGCTACGTGACTAATCTAAAATGTTGTGCAAGGCCTGTACCAATAATTCATGCTAGGGACCATGTTTTGCTCTTGATTCTATCTGATAATCTAGAGCAGTGTTTTTCAACCTTTTTTTATAAAGCACCCCTTTTTCAAAAAAAAAAAGTACCCCCAATTCCTCCACTCTAACCCAATGCACACACCCCCTCCCCTAGAGCCAGGCACCACCAACCCCCCCAGTCTAACCCAATGCCCTCCCCCTCTCACAGAGGCAGGCGCCCTCAGTCCACCCGCTCTAACCCAATGCCCCTCCCCTCCCCCAGAGTCAGGCACCGGACGTGTGTAACCCTACCTTTGAAGTGCCCACTCCCGCCACCTGACCCTGTTTCGGCTGCTTGTCTACAGGGAGCAAGTGGCCCGTTAGTGCTGGGCTCGTTACGTGGTGCTGTGCGCTCCCACTTCAGCTCGGTGCCCGTCCCCCAGCGTGCCACCCGGGGGCAACTGCCCCCCCCCACTACACCACTGATGCGGGGGAGGGGTCCTTTGAAGCAAAGCTTATTGTGCCGCTTCACTGCCTTGTAGCTCCTCTCCGCAGTGACATGGGAATGGGTGATGGAGATGCGTTGTACTGAGCTGCTGGCAGGAGTGGGAGTAATGCACACCTTCAGGTTCAGCCACCCTCCCCACTGGAGCACCTTGGGGGAGGCTGCCGGAGAGGAAATTAAGTAGGAGAGGCAGCTGTGGAAATGATTTTTTTTTTTTTTTCCTCCCCACCCAAACCTGCCCCCCAACCCGGAACTGCCCTGCGTCTCACTGGAGCTGCCACGGCCAAGCACTTTTCCCACCAGCATTGGGGCACGTGTGCAGAGCGGCTGTTAACGTCCGGGCATATGGCTCTGAACATTCAATTTGACAGGCATGTGCCACTGCCCCCTCCCTGGTACCCTTTGCAGGGCAAAATACCAGACCTTTTTTTGCCAAATTTCAGTTGTGTTGATGTACCCCCCAGACTTCTCTCGTGTACCCCATAGGGTACGTGTACCACTGGTTGAGAAACACTGATCTAGAGCAACACTTTTTTGTTTCTGTATCTTTTTGGGTTTAGGCCGGTTACTCTGCATGTTGTGTCAACCTCCATTATAGATTATTCTCGTTATCTCAAAAGATAGCATTGTCCACAGACATAACATTCAATATCCCACAGGTTTGTGTAATTTCCAGAAAATCTGAAAGGTGTGCTACCTTCTCTGCTGCTGTTTTAAAAAGTTCTGTGTGACTGGGGAGCTGTCCAGCATCTCCTAAGAAACAGACAGGTATCAGGGCTGAATTCCAAGAGAAAATTACCAATACTATTTACCATGAGAAAATGCAATGGCACCATCTTCCTCTTAGCTTAAATAATGAATCCCCCCCACCAATGTCTTTTCTGTGAACTAAATTTTCTCATACAGATATTTGTAAAAACTGAATTGAAGCGGCTGTGAACATTTTTTAAGTTCATTGTCAATGTCAGTGTTGACAGCTGATATTTGGTGTATGTGTCATCATTTCTGGGTGCCCTACTCTGGTTTTTAAAAACACAGGGCTAGCAGGACTGCAGTTTTTATTCAAACAAAAATGTGATACTTTTCCGTAGCTTTCACCCAGCTCTGTATTAATCTCTATGTATGCTTTCAGAATATTTATCTAATGCACATGGTAGGTGAAAGTTTCTTTTAATAACTTAGCTTGCATTGAATCTTTACCATGTTAAATATATTTAATTATAGTTGGATTAGGAATATAAGGGTGTACTGTAGAGCACTATTGGAGGCAACATTTTTGTCATTCCTGCTGCTAGTACCAAGCAGACAAGTGGCAACCCACAAATACAGACTCTAAATTTGTTTGCTGAATTGTTCTCTCACCATTACTCCTTGAAAGATCACTTCAGTGTAGTCAATATTTAGTACTTTTGCTAATAATTCATTTAAATATTGCTTATATTCAGATCCTCTTGATGTCTCCTGGAGCCCTTTTGATTGTTCCTTCCTAAAACTAAAGCATAACATATGTAATGTAAGAGATATGCCAGGTTTCCTTTTACTGCTAAAAGAACCTGAGTATACTGAAGGAAGGGGGAGCATTTAGGGGGTTTCCCCTGATTTTTTTTTTTTTTTTTTTTTTTTTTTGTCAGTTCCAGCCGGGGTATAGTTTACAGCAGCAGTGTTTCTCAATGATGGGGGCAGTGGGCCAGCGCCAGTCATGAAATTTCCCCTGATACAGTTTAGGAAGGCAGCAAGCCAGTCCTGGTATTAAAAGGATTGAGAAACACTGATTTAGAGCCTCTCGGGAACGAAGTCAGAGTGTAACGGCTGCAGAATGAGACATTCTCTTGCACGTGGTTTTTCTTACCCTACATTCCATTTTGGAGCAAACAAAAACTCTCAGTTGTTTCTCTTAGTGCTAGGCTCATCTTCTCTTTCTGTTCCTGCTAATCCTGTCATAAGAGGTAGAAGAATCTTAGAGCACGCTAATACTCCTGGCTTCTGGAGGGATGTAGGACATGTGCATAATTATGCTGCAGTGTTGAATGTTGTGTCCTGACCAGGGCTGAGGTGTGGGCCCAGGACAACCCCACACCCCCGACTCCCCCCCTCCCCCAGGCCCTGCCCCTGCCTGCGCTATGCCACCACTTCAAACCTAGCCTACCCCTGCTCTGCCCCCTATCCCATTTCTTTTCACCCCTAGTCTGCCCCCCTCCCAGCCACTTGCACTCCTTCCTCCTAGGAGGATTACCTGGTGCTGACAGCAGTGGTTGAGTACCCCCACACTCACTACAGCATGGAAAAGCAGAGTGACTGAGCCCCAGCCTGCTCTGTTCCTCTGACCCAGCTCCCAGCTGTGTTACTCAGGGGAGTAGAGCAGGCTGGAGCAGAGTCACTCCACTTCCCAAGGTTCCCGCTGCCGCTGGTGGGTGTAGGGGTGGGACCAACCCTTGCTGTCAGCTCTAGGCCCTCCCCTGGTAATCCCTTAGGGCAGCTGACCTGAACTGTCGTATGGACAAGACAGCTCTAGTCCCGACCACCCCAGGAGTGCTGGAAGGCTGTGCATAGCTGGTGAGCCACAAACAGTATTGCTAATTACATAGTAAGTCTAAAACCCTTTATATGTTGTTTTTCTTGCTTTCGTCTCTGTGTTTACCACTGCAGTGACATTGGTGAATGACACTGTTTTACAGCTGGAAGCCTTTATCCAGATCATGTGACCGTAGTCAGTTGTCATGTGAGTCCACTCAGTGTGGAAATTCACTAAACACTTTCCAGGTTAGCAGAGTACTATTTGGTTTCTGGGGTTTAGTTCTGAATCCTTCTGGTGCTTAATCCAAGCAGAAACTTCTTTACTTGAAGTTCTTTATCTTGCTTATCTTTTGCAGTACAGACACTGCTCTCAACTTCTTATGTAGCCTTCTCCAAATAAAGGTAAGGGGGTCACGTTCTCCCTGATTTACATCGGCTTCAACTCTTTTAGTATCAGCAAGGTTGAATCAGGTGTAGGCTACTAATTACCTTACCCATTACAAAGATAGCTTCCCCAATTATCACCTCTAATATCATTAGCTCACAGACATTTACCTCCCCCCCTCATCCCCTTCTGTTCTGAAATTTGATTTGTCCTTTTCTTATGTGTTCATTTTTTTGATTGTATCCTTTGGTATATATGGTCATGCCAATTTTCTTCCACTGTTTGATCTGAGGAAGTGGGTCTGGCCCACGAAAGCTCATCACCTAATAAACCATCTTGTTAGTCTTTAAAGTGCTACATAGTCCTGTATTTTGTAATACCTATTTAGTGAGCTAGTTGGCAGAAGGTGAATTACTGAAAGCTTTTTGGAGCAGGGACTATCTTTATTACATGAGTGTATGGCACCCAGCACAGTGAAGTTCGTCAGAGCTACTGAAATACTAATAATAAATAATTCCAGATACTACTTAAAAGTTGTAATGTTAAATTTAGATTAATCAAATAGTTGATGGGATGTCCATCGACAATTCAATTAGTTGATAAAGATGCCTCTGCCTTTGAATTGTAACAGGGGCCCTG
The DNA here is from genome assembly GCA_019425775.1 of Rafetus swinhoei. Lineage (NCBI taxonomy): Eukaryota > Metazoa > Chordata > Testudines > Trionychidae > Rafetus > Rafetus swinhoei. The sequence goes on from CM033424.1 coordinate 165,179,534, forward strand.
CTAGGTTCTTGTTACAGTTCAAAAGCAGAGTGCAGGGCCAGCAGGGGACTCCGGCTGACCCTGCACTCCCTGTTGCACTTCAGCCCATGAAATGTACAAAAGCCCCAACAGGAAATGGAGTGGAAACTGCTTCAGTCTCCGCTCACGCCATTTCCTGCTGTGCCTCTACCTCTCCTGCCCCCCACGGAGATCGTGATGGGGGGAACCGGCTTTTAAGCATTCCCCTCCACCCACATCCCATACCAACAAATCTTAGCACTTGAAGAGGTTACATGCATAAGTGATAGAACTGGGTATGCAGCACCCCCTGGCTTGAAGTGGTTCTCTTTATATAAAAGATTTACAGTTTGATTCCACTGATCACAGCAAAATTGTTCCAGCATCCCTAGTTACAAGTTCAACTAATTCCCACTATCACTGGTAAGTGATCAGGAGCACAATGGAAACAAAAGAAAGAAAATCCACTAAGAGTATGAAAAAAAAATCACCTGTTCCTCTTTGAAGCTGTATTCAAATTAGATGCCAAAGTTTTGGGCTTCTAATAAACAATTCCAGTATAAGCAATTGAAAGAGAAAAAAACAAACAGGTAAAACTAAGCAACCAACCCTCCTTTCTTTATGTATGCTTGTGTGCTTAAGGTTATATGGTACCCTCCTATAGATAAACTGACCCAATAGGGGAACTTGCTCAAGAAACCCTATTTAAAAATCACAAAGTTCACCTTTGCCTCCTCCCTTTAGAGGTGTGGGACAGGGACAAGATGCAGCCGTTGAACTTGATGAATCCTGAAAGTCTTGCAACTCAGAGCATGCTACCGTTGACCCTGGGCTAGGGTTGCCAACTTTAATCGGAGAAATTCCTGGAGATATGCTTAGTTAATCTTTAATTCCTGGAAAACCTGCAGGACTGGCAACCATTCCCTGGGCTAGCCCCACAAAGAGCTCTCTTGTTTTTCCTGCAGAGAAGTCTCCCACTCTCCCCATCAAGCACAGCTATCTCAGGAAGGCATGTTGTCACTGCATGCCTGCCAACTAAGAGAGATTGCAGGAAAAGCGATGGCTTTTTGTAGCATTTACTCCCTGAAAATCTGTGGGGTTCTGAGATGGGCATGCAATGGGCTGCCCAGCTTCAAACTTCCTCATTCCTGTTGGCACCTCTTTAAAACCCAAGTATCCCTCAAATCCTGAAATAATCACAGAATTCCCATGGTTTGGGAGCAATCAGGAGTAGGGATGTTAAATTGCGGTTATCTGATTAATCGTGAGTCGATACAATTTGTATCGTCTACATGATTAGTTGATAAGGACCGCTCTGTAGATCCACAGCTCTGGAGTCACCTGTGCTGAGACTATCCATTTTAAATCTACTAAGAGCCACCAGGCTCTTACTACATTTAAAATGCAGAGGCACAATGTCCCGGACCAGCGTGAGCCAGGACACCTCGGTCCTGGCTCGCACTGAGTCCAGTAGCCCCTGTTTGCAGCGGCCAGCCCTGACCACCGCGAACGGGCTGGTGCCATAGCAGCACCTGCCCATGGTTTCCCAGCCACCGTGAACAGAGGCTGCTTCAGCACCAGCCCCTATTTGTGGCGGCCAGGGTTGGCTACGGACAGAGGCTAGCAGTACCCCCCTGTGAACAGGAGCTGCGTGACAGCAGTAGCCCCTGTCCGTGCGGGTGTGTGTGGGGCGGGGTACAGCTCCTTGCTGTGACCCTGGAGACGGGCTGCTTCCAGAGCAGCCTCTACCCTCAGAGAGACTCGGTGGGCTGCAGGGAGAGGCTGCTTTACTGCAGCTTTTCCTCTCTTCCCCGCTTCCTTTGATAGAGGCAGTGGGTGGGGAGGCAGGCTGCAGGGGCCGGGGGGGACTGGCTTTTAAGACAGCTCCTCCCAGCACAGGCTCATAGAGGCAGCAAGGTGTGTGGGGGAAGCGAGTAGGAGTAGTCCATACTCCAGTCAACTACTCGCTAACATCCCTAATCAGGAGAACATGTTGCTTTGGTTCTTTCACCCCAGGCATCTTCTCAAAGGATTAGAGCCCTTTGTGCCCTAAATTCCTGCTTCTTTGCACCGCTCACCGGTCATGTAATGGAGCGCAACAAAGGACCTCTAAAACATATTAGCCATACTCTTACACATCTGTGTCAGCATTTTTACTAGGATGTATGATTAAATTCACACCACATTCTAGCAGGAAAACAGGGGAACACACTTCCAACTCAGCCAGATAGGCCTAAATATGGGGTTTGGTATCAAACTTACAGCTTGGTTTGCAAATTTGCACCTAGCAGTTCAAGATACCACCACTGGTGCTAACAGCTGTAGTCCATAAATGTAAATAATTTAATCTTTGGTCCTACAGCTTTTAATCACTAATCCCCATTAGTTAACAACTATTTCAGCATTTGTGCCCTCTGCACTAGAAGTGGTCACTTTGCATCATTTCTGTTACCTTTTATTGGGTCCTTTGGCAAACATTGTGTAATGAATTTCCACTTCACAAAATCTATTTAGTAATGTAAACACTGTCAGAAACTTTATATTGCAAAGCTGGAGGCACAATATTAAATAAGCATTAAAGGGAGTGATCAATTAACATTTTCATTTGGTTCTGCAAATGAAAATGGTAATTGAGCTCTCTTTTAAAAATACTATAATGCTGGTCTAAACTTGCATTGTATTTGATTAGATTCCACCTCTTATCCAATTAACAACCTGACAGAGCCCTTCCATCTGAATTTGGCAGTTACGTACAGCATGTTACCTAGGTCAGATAATTCATTTTTGTTTCCTTTGTGTGGTTCTCTCAAAGGCTACTTTTCACTATATACAAAGTACCATGCCTGCCATCTAAGTTAAAACTCTATTAAGGAGAAGACTACATGCTGAGCTTTCAGTGCTGATATGAAATACTACAGCTGTACCCCGCCCCCAGGAACGTAATTGCTACAAAATGTACTTTGGAATGGGGAAACTCTTTTTTTTTTTTTTTTTTTTTTTTTTTTTTTTCCAGTTTGTTGAGCAGGAGTAAATAGGATTGTGCTAAAATCCATGCAAATCAGCTTTCTAAAGCAGTGCTTGCTGATTTGAAAAGACTATTAAATTAGGCACTGTCACTTTCAAATGGCTATACTCCAACATACCTCTGCACAATCCTCTTGAAATGGCTGATAAACACATTACATGCTAATCCCAATTAAACTCAAAATGTCTGTGTGTGTTACCTTTGTTATGTTTGTCCTTTACGTCCTTAATGGAACTGTAACTAAATAATTCTCTTGACCCTGTTGGATTTGCATAAAAAGCACATTGAGTTAGTCCTGTTCTTGTTTGACAACAAGCACCTGTTATTCCTAGACATGATTTTGTAGTCTGAAGCAAGAGATTTCAAAAATCTTTTCAAGCCATTCATGTTAGGATGAAGCAAATAATGGGATTTTACAGTGTGTATTTTCCCGGTGTTGTAATGCAAAGAAAACAAGCACAATTAATTGGAAACTAGCTCAAAAAGCCTGAAAAAACAGTGTTTACTTGGGCGTGTGAGATTTTCATGTTATGCGTGTAGTATGTAGGCTTTGGGGAAAAGAAGTGATGTAGACTCAAGTCATAGGATATAAAGGATTGGATTCTGCCCTGAAATACCAAAGCATACCTTCCGTTGACTTCAGTAGAATTTGTCTGCTCATATGTTGAGACAGAATTTATACCAAAGCCTTTCACTTATTGGGCATTGAGTCAAACATGCCCAGTTCAATAATGATAAAAAAATTATTTCCATTAGATGGCCTCTAGTTTCTAGTGAATATTGCCACCATCCCAACTGGCATCACAATTATAATGAATATTCAAAATAAATATTGTTTTAAGTTGTCTGTTCCCACCTGCATACTCTATGGACAGGAACCCCAGTGATATTAATTGGTGTTGCACCACCTGAATCAGGAGAATATTCTCCTATGCTAGCGGTGTACAATGAGTTCTGAAGCAGTAGCCACTATAGTTGCAAACTAGCCACGCTCAACTGGCTAAATAGCCACATGTGGCTAGTGTGTTGGACACCACGGTCCTACACTGTTAAGAATCAAGGTTTTTGAAGGACAGAAATTAATGCAGTCCAGATCAGGAGCTTTAAAATTAGGCCTACCAGCCTTGCTTTCATTTGTGGGTCTGTGTGTGCACCTCACACAGCACCTCCACTCTGTTCTGTTCTTGTAAGCAGTCAGGAGAACTGGACTCTTGTACAGAAAACTCCTTTCTAAGTCAATCACTTTCCAGTGCTATAATACTATTTACTTCAACCTTTTTCTAAAGTGTAGAGAGAACCTGTATTAAGTGACTAGTATTGTGTATTTCTTTGGAGAGTCACTTAAGATACGTTTCACTGTGTGTTCACTGCCTCCTTACAAGGAGAATAAAAGGAAAATACAGGGTATGATTACTGTGTGTGTTATCACGTGAAAAACATGCACCTAAAATCTCAAAGCACCCTAGTGCTTTGAATTGTCAGTGACTCAGCAGAATAGTCTAGCTTTGTCTGTAGTTTGTACTTCATTGAGAGGGATGTCTGGATTCGGTGGGATGTAAGAAAATACTGGTTTTATGACCAAGGGGATACCTTAAAAAGAAATTGAGTGTTCTTAAACTAGGTATTTTGGATGTGTCAGTGCTAACTGCTTATAGACTCTGTAAATAAAAATAATAAAGGCACTATATTTGTGTTTCCTGATATTTCAAAAAGCTGTGTAACCAAGAATTTGGTGCATTGTTGTCAGGGAGTTTTTTTGTCCTCTTTTCTACTTAGCTGTGTCATTCACAAGAAAACATACTTGAGACATAGACTTGTAACTTATAAGTGAAAACATATTTATTAGAATAGCAGCTTTTCCTTTCATATTCTGCAGTGTATGACTATTCTGTTTTTAATTAAATGACAGGGGGATAATGTTTGGTTCCTACCCAAAGCTGACCTGAGGTAACCTTTCAGCAGCTGTTCATACTAGAAAAAAAAAGGATCATCTTAGGAAAAGCTAAAAAAGGACATGCAAGAAAACTGTTCTCTCACTGACTCACAAAAAAGCTGCTAGGGAGCTAAAAGATTTTCCATTTGGTTTAATTACAGAGATCTGATGAATTGCAAGTTAAAGGAGGCAAAACCCTGACACTTAAATCAGTGAGTTTCCATATCCTAAACAGAGGGACAGACTCGCATATCCCAAGTGAGAAATTTATAAAAGCATATTCAGGGAGTCTGCTGTCCTCTGAGATGTGTACAACTCCATGGATCTTTAGTGGGAGTTAAGCATGCTCATGCAGGGGAGCATATTTCATATAGTATCTGTGAGAGGATAATTGGTTAAGTGAGTTGAAGTAATAATAAATCATTTATTTAATAAGGGGCAGGTTTATAACAAACAAAAGGAAGTTTTTCTTCATGCAGCGCACAGTCAACCTGTGGGACTCCTTGCCAGAGGATATTGTGAAGACCTGATCTTTAACAGGGTTCAAAAAAGAACTAGATAAATTCATGGAGGTTAAGTCCATCAATACTTATTAGCTGGGATGAGTAAGAATGGGGTCCCTAGTCTCTGTTTGTCAGAGGCTGGAAATGGATGACAGGAGAGGGATCACTTGATCACTCCCTCTGGGGCATCAGGTATTGGCCACTGTCAGAAGACAGGATACTGGGCTACATGGACCTTTGGTCTGACCCAGTATGGCTGTTCTTATGAAATATTTAGAGTATGATGTTTGACTCACTGAGTCTGATTAAAAGATAAAAGAGAAACAGTAGCGTATACATTTTATTGTACACATTATGTAGGAAAATAACCGTTTTAAAGAGTAAGTGCCAAGTCCTTCCATTTGTTGAGTGACTTCTTACTTAAACACAGTCAATTGCACTTGAAATCTGAAGGAGTTGATAGCATTTAGCACCTTTCAGGGAACAGGCCATTAATGATAAGATGCAAAACTAGGATGCAGTAAAGCAGCAGTTCCCAACCATTGTCCGCATAATAAATATGCAAATAAAATGTTACCAGTCCGCCCAAAGTTTGTGAATATGTTTGATGGTCCATGGTTTAAAAAAAATTCCCTGCAGTAACGGATTGCTAGAAGTAACTGAGCTTATTCATTCAGTTTGTAAACACTGCTTTTCTTCCCATGTGCATGTGTATGCACACATTTTCTTTTTCTCTTTCCTTTTCTCTCTGTCCGTGCACAGAACATCAGATTACAAAGTGGAGCAAACTAACAAAACAAGCAGAGCAGGATGTAAGAATTTATATTTTTTTCCCTCCGTGCTGTCTTTGGCAGAACTGCTACATTTACACTATTGCTAGACGGAAGGATTTGAGTTTCCTGGTATTCTGTGACCTACTTAGAGAAAAAGAGTAGCTTATAGTTCCAATTAATATAAAGAGATATTTTTATATCCATAAGATCATGTTATAAGGAATGATGACTACCACAGTATAATTGCATAATAGCAAATTGCTTACATCTACAGTACATCAGATACATCTGCATCATTATGGTCCTGCATAAACATAAAATATGTCCTAGGAATTAAACTGGGGATGTCCATAAAAGTTGAGTCAGGGAGCATAAGGTGAATGAGAGAGAGACATATATCCGTGTAATTTATAAACATTTTTTAAAACCTACGTTGAAGTAGTTTGGCATGGGGGGAAAAGCTCTTAAGAACGTCCTTTATGATTGGGATTTTTTTGTTAGTCCTATTTGTAGGGGTTGCCTGAAAACACTCCATTTGCCTTTGATAACATGATTACTATAGAATCTGCAGTAATTCTTGTGTCTAGCATAGATGCTAGTAAGGGAACATGGAGGTTAAGTTAGTTAAAGGAAAATTACAGACTTAAGAGGTGTCTGCAATATATAGAATGGTGTGTTTATGGCAGATTGTTCTAAAGTACAAACTCCAGGGGACCACTTTGTCATATTTTATTCATTTGGCTCAAGTATCATTTTTACAGGGGACATACCTCATTTTGGACCTCAAATTCTTTCTTAAAACACAAAAATAGTTTCATGTTTGACCTCTCTGCTGGCTTGAAAGAGGAAAAGGAACAAATGATGAGGATGATGTGCATATTTTCCTTGCTTGTATTGCTTGACATTATTCATGCCTCTGGAATGAAGGAATGTTGTTTAGGCTGAGCTAGGGTCCCCATGCTGAATATGGGACACCTGGTAAAATTATTCGTATTCAAGCAGGTTTAACAACAAGCAAGCAAAACTGTACAGTTCAAACAGGGTGCAGGGAGTGGGTAGCTCAGGTGTAGAAAGAGGTGTGGCTTGGGGGGGGGGAGGGGCTGTGTGCAGGCAGGCAGGTAGCTCGGGCAGGGAGGACGTAGCTAGGGGTTATGTGTGGATAGGCTGCAGGTAGGGAGTAGCTAGGGGCTGTCCAGACAGAGGGTAGCTTGAGGGCAGGCAGAAGGTAGTTAGGGACAGTGTATGGCGAGGGAGTAGCCCGAGGACCATCTGCACAGGGCAACCCCCTCCCAATGCCCTAGGCGTGGGGCCCTGGGCAACTCCCCTGCCACAGACCCTGCCCCTACCCTGTCTCTGATCCACCCTCCCATGCCCCACCCCGCTTTGTCCTCTGGATTCCTCTGCCAAGCAACGCAGCCCAAGGGACTACGGGGCCTGGCACGTGGCAGCAGAGGTCTGCACTCACCACAACGGTAGGATCCAAAGTAGCCTGCCAGCCTGCTCTGCCCCACTGTGCTGCCCTCTCAGCCTGCTGTGTCGTGCTTTACCGTGGCGGAGGAAAGTGGAGCACCCTAGGGCCTGGGCACTCTACTTCCCATTGCCATGGAGAAACGAAGCGGAGCCAGCCGGAGGAAAGGGCAGCAGGGCACAGCGCAGTGGAGCAGGCTGCTCCAGATCCTACTGCCGCAGCGAGTGAGTGTGTGTGTGTGGGTGGGTGGGTGGGGAATGACTCCTGCTGCTGCCCTACACTAAGCCCTGTAATCCCCTGGGTCCCTCCCATCCATAGGGTGGCCACCACAAGCCGCTCTTCCCTCCCCTCAAAGCACAGGGCCTGGAGCGGCCTCCTCAATTTGTCCTATGGAGAGGATGGCTCTAGGCCAGGAGGGCATGCAGGGGGTAGCTGAAGGTGCAGGGAGGGGATAGACAGGTCCCTCATCCTCACAGCTCTTATCAGCTGCGTGAGAATACGGGGCTGGGAGCTGAGGGGCAGCTTTAACCCTCTGCTACAGGAGGGAACACCACCCTGCCTGCACCATCGCACCAGCCAGAGGAGCAGCTGCCTGGCTCTGGCTTCCTGCCTTCAAACTGTCCAGGGGGCAGGGAGAGGAGGGTTGGGTCTGTGCACTTCCACTGAAGTTTGGAGGGGAGCAACATCCCCAGTGCCCCCTCCTCCATCCCCCCCAGTTCTGACCATGCCAGTTTCTGCTGTCTGGGGAGCACCAGGGATCCAGGATTCACCCCCTTAGCTCCTGCTTTCATACTGCAAGGGTTGCCAGGGCTTTGGGGTTCAGCTCCCAGCTTCAGTAGGGTGTAGGGGGAATACCAGGGATTAGGGTTTCAGCCTAGTGAGGGGGTGCTGGGGATTGAGGCTTCAGGTCTGGGGTGGGGCATCAGGGATTGAGACTTCAGCAGCTCTTGCTTCAGTCCCATGGGGAGCGCTGAGGTGGAGGTGACACTCTCCTAGGGCTGGCTCTCCTCCTACCTGGCTTTGCCTCTTCTCACCTCTCCACCTGGCCTGAGGCCCACACATGCTCTTCTTAACTGGCTGCTGCCTTCCCACTCTTACTGGCTGTGTGAGCAAAGGGAGGTGGGAGCAGAGGGGCGACTTCAGCCCCTGCACAAGAGGAAGGAACACCAGCAGTGCCTACCCCACTGCACCAGCCAGAGGAGTAGCTGCCCTGTGGCTTGAGCACTGCATTTGCTATAGAGCTCCTCAACTTTGCCCACACGCTCTGGAGGTTTCTCCCCACAGACAGCACTGGGCACATGGGCCGCAGCTCTGCTGCTCCCAGCTGGAGCCCATCACTCATGGCTTGGGCAACAGGCGGAGGCAGGAATCCAGGCTTCTGCAGGATGTGTGCGTGCGCTAAGGATTTAGTTCAGTGGAGCTCTGCTAATTTATACCAGAGGGGCATGGAGTCCAGAAAGCTATTTCTTCAGAATCTGCTTTACTCTGCCAAGGTGTTTGAAATACAAATAATTCACAATTGAAAATATATTGAAAGGAGAAAGGGCCACATTGTGGATTAGTCATTTCCTAACTGAGAACTAACCTCCCCTCGTACATTTGTAATTTGAAAAGCAAAATGAAACTGCAACAGTGTTCAAGGAAGCAGCAGGCTACTATTCAGTGTTTTGTCAAGGTGGTCATAGATGAGTGACAGACCAGATTTTAGTCAATGAATTACTCTAGTCCAGAAATTTAGAGATAGTTAAATTGCTTTTAATTAAAGAGGGGAGGAGCATAGAACATATGATAAATTTCAACTAAACTCTAGTTTCTGGCTTTCCCTCCATTCTTCCCTGGTTCAGTTTCCAAATACTTGCAAAGCCCTTTAGCTTATAGACAAAACTCATGCAGTGCACTCATGCTGACCACATAACTCCAGGATCAATGGACCAACACCATCCCCTCCTCTACAGAGATTTTATAAATAAGGAAACTAATTGTGAATAAAGAGAACTGGGTTCAACCACAGGCATCCTGTGTGAAGCTGAGCAAGACCATTTACCTCAAAATGCAGACATTTGAATATCATGGTGATGGTGACCTTATAAAATATTAGACTGTGGGCAGGAGGTGGCTAGGAAAATCCAGCTCATTATTAATAATGTTGTATATTTCAAGCCAAAATAAACTAAGAACATTGACATGATACTGTATTTGAACTCAACGAACTCTAATGTTGAGAACAATAACCCAACTTTTCTCAATTTGATTTTCTTAGTTTTATTTTTTAGTATGGCATTTTCCCTTCTTCCCCATATGTTTTGTCACCCTTCACAATGATGGTCCTTGCTTATAGTATTTACTTCCGTAATGGCTCAGAGAAAACTTCCTTTATGAACGTGAGCCACAGTACTGAAGGGTACTTGCTTCACTCCAGTGCATGAACAGATGTGGAGCAGTGAACTAGCTGCACAAAGAGTTCTAACAGTCTTCCATGTTTTTATAGCTTCCCCACATTCACAATTCTCGTGAGTGGGCACAGAGAGCCTCTTTATGGTAATGACTTGGAATTCATAAAAATTAATGAAAAAAATCATAGCGACACCATACACGCTCTGATGGTTGAGTAGGCACTTCAGTGCTGCTAAGCACATTTGCTACAGTGGGACTGGTGATTGCTTTCACCTTTCGCAGTAGACCATATTTACTTGAATTCTGAGTTTTATTTTCATGCTGCTTCTCTCTCTTGAGCTCTTCCCATAGCATTTGAAACTGCTAAGAATTCCATAAATGTTGTCATGTGAGAGATCTTCTTTATTAAAAAAAAAAGGAACAAAATCAACCAAAAATCCCCATACCATTGGAATTCAACTGCATGCAGTATTGCTTGTTTCTAAAAATAGTTCTAAGGAAATATTACATATAGTAGTAGATAACTTACCACATCCCGTGAGTGGACACCATTTATTCTTAAAAATATTGAATGAACAACATTTTTAGTTTGTTTGGCTGGGTCATGGCTACTAGCTCTGTTAGTTGTTAACCTTCAACAAGGTTTTGGGTGAAATACTGAAGGCCATGGGAATTGTCATGGACTTCAAGAAGGCCAGTGTTTTGATGTTTGCACACTTTTTTTTTAATAATCCATGGGAATTTCCCTTAGGCCCAAATAAAAACTGAGTAAGGACCTCAGGATTGGCACTCTTGCTCCAGGATTGCATCAGTGTATCTCACTTGAAGTCAGTGTAGTAACATGGGCATAAAAGCATAAAACTAGAGTAATAGTTAATTCCGACCAATTTTTTTTAAATGACCTCCAATCCATGAGTACAAAAAGTTGGACAAGTTGGAATTTAGTAATATTATGGCCCAGAAGTTTCCTGATATTGTGGTTATATGACCATGACCACCTGACCCTACTTGGATGGATCATTCCTGAAATGTACATTTCAAGCTCCGGTCCTAAGCTGAATGACTCCAAGACAGAACTTGTCTTGTATTCCCTGTGGTTCCTTCCGCTCTGCACCTGCTTGAGGCTTAGAGGTGGTGACAGCCTCTTCCTGGTGGGAGAGGCTGAGTGGGCTTTAGCCTCACTCTCACCCCAAGGCCCTGACCCCTGCTCCTCCTCATCCCTCTAAGCCCAGCCCCTCTCCAGCTCATATGCGGGAGTTGGGCAGTAGTAAGAGCCTCCCAGAAAGCCCAGTACTCTGCAGGGAGTCTCAAAATCTCAACCTGTCTTGGTTGCCATGGCGGGAAGGGATATGAGCCTGGGACTGCCCTTGGGCTCCTATCACTGCCCAGCTTTCTGGCCTGTCTGGGAGGTTCAGCTCCTGCATGTGTCCCATTTTGAAAAGGTGGTCACCCTAATAGTGATACAAATTTATATTGGAAATTCTTTTATTTATATTTAGCTTCTACTCATGGTTAAACTTTTGACCTCCTTTTATGTATTGAATGGAAGATTTTGTTGCCCTCAAAGAAATTTAAAAAGTTTGATGGTGATAACTTGGTGGGGGACAGAACTTATCATACAGGTGCCTTCTGAATATGTTTTAATAATAATTAAATATATATGTCAGCCAAGTTGGAGTGACATAAATCTATCTCTGTGGATGTAGTATTTTGAAGTTGTATACACATGCTTGTCTCCAAGTTGCTCATCTACATTAACACATAGCAAAGATAATACCTATTTTAGGTTGAATACATTCACCAACAGAGTTGAGACAACTATCATTTTTGCCCAAATGTGTTTTTAAAATGCTATTTTTGTCAGAAAAGCAAAATGAGAGGGAATGGTATTTGCAGAGAGCACATTTACAGGGTTTAAGTGGAGTCAGCTTCTTTCTCCACCTAAAAATGCATTCAGCATTTGCCCTGAGAGAAATCCTAGTTCATTCATTGCCTCAATGACAGCCCTGCCCACCTCCACTAAAAATAAATCATACAGCTGTTAAAATTTAGTGCATATTTGGTTTTCTTGTAAACGCTGATGGATTTTTCTAAACATTTTGGAGGGGGAGAATTTAAAAGTGTTAGGTAGAATCTTTTTTTAAATGTACATGAAAATAAAGGACATAATAATGTAATAAGCTAAAGAACTGAAACTTGAAACTATGGGAGGCATTGGGACACCAACAAGCTTCTAAGAAAACCTTTTATGTTTTATTATTTTTGTGTGAGTGTACTACATTTGTTCATCTACTGCTGCATGGTAATAGTTGGTATAGGTGCCCTTTCTTCCCTCCATGCTTTGTCCCATGTGTCTTTTAATTCCCACCAACTATGTTGAATTAGCATTGAATTCCTGGTATGCAAGCAGAAAGTTCTGAACAAAATAGAGCCATACGGTAGGTAGCGCCTGCTAATTTTCTTGAGGGAGTGTGGGAAAACAGATGGAACATGGCTTTACCAAATGCATTTTGAAAAGCACGTAAGCGTGTAGGAACAAACCACATAAACAGTTAATACTTTAAACACTGCAGAACTGTAATTAAAATAATATTTTTTAAACAAAAGTTTTTTCATAATACAGTTGATAATTGCAACACATAATTCAGAGATGTTTGATTTGATCTACCTGCCCTATCACAGCATTTTTTGTGAGGTTTTTTGTTTGTTTGTTTTTTAACTAAGAAAACCTGAGGTCGAGTATCAGAGGGGTAGCCGTGTTAGTCTGAATCTGCAAAAGCGGCGAGGAGTCCTGTGGCACCTTATAGGCTAACTGAAGTGTTGGAGCATAAGCTTTCGTGGGCAAAGACCCACTTCTTTGTCACATGCATCTGACAAAGTGGGTCTTTGCCCACGAAAGCTTATGCTCCAACGCTTCGGTTAGTCTATAAGGTGCCACAGGACTCCTCGCCGCTTTTGCAAAACCTGGAGTAATTATACAAATTGACCCACACAAGTTCTGTTTTATCTATGGTTTTATTTGTTCCCAGCCCTTTCAGGTCTTTTTGTTTGCAGTTTACGTGTTTCTATTGCTGTATGTTGGAAAATTGTACTTACAATTTTTGTGTGGTGTGCCTTCAAGGTATAACTTTTTTTTTGGCTGAGTCCATTTAAAAACAAGATGAAATTAGACTTTTGTTGCAGCAACAGGTTATTATTTAAAAGGCTTCCAGGTAGGTAGCTTGGGCACATCACTGAGGGTGTGTCTAGACTACAGGGTTTTGTCAACAAAAGTGGACTTTTGTCGACAAAACTATACCTGCATCTACACTACCGCCGAGTTCTGTCGACATGATGTCGACAGAACTCGGCAGTTTTGTCGACGGCGGTAAACCTCATTCTACGAGGAATAACGCCTTTTGTCGACCGAGTTCTGTCGACAGAAGGCATTATTGCATCTTCACTGTCCTTTGTGTCTACACTCTCGTGTCGACAAAGCAGCTTGCTTTGTCAGCAGAACTGGATGTAGTCTAGATGCTCTTTATTGACAGAAGCTTTGTTGACAGTATCTGTCGACAAAGCCTGTCGACAAAAGCCTGTAGTCTATATGTACCCTGAGGCCTTGTCTATAAGACACAATTAAGTCAACCTATGTCAGGTCAAAATACAACCACCACAATAATTACTGCATTTTTCATGTCCACCCTATCCTGCTTCACATCCTTACGTGAAGCCCTTGCATTGGCTTAAGTGGGACAGTGGTAGTGGGTGGGGGCTGTCAGCTGAGAGGTCCTCATGGAGCCAACAACTCTATAGGCCTTGCCGGAGATGGTTTTGGTAACTATGAAGGAATGGTAGAGGTTTAGTGCAGCTGTACCGAAGGTCCTTGCTAATAAAATACTAATAATGCTTCACACCAGAAATAGAAGCACTTTACAAATATTAACAAATCTAATCTCAACTCCTCTGTGGTGTACTCTTAAAAATAAATAATGTAGTCATTTCCTGACTTGGGTTTGTGAGTAAGAAAGAGATGGAGATGACAGGCTATAATTAGACTGGAAGCTGAGTTCTTGAGACCACCTTACCTGTTCAAAACAACCCAGTCTCTTCTTCTGAGTTCTGATTCTTTCTTGTGGGGAGGGGTGGAGAAGACAGCCCAACCTTTCTCTCTTGATTCAAAACAATCAAAGCAAGGACAAGTATATAACCTACCACACTGTCAAACTAGTAATAAAAACAATCTTTTAATTGAAGTTCATTGTCAACAAGCCATTATATTCTGGGTAGTGTAATATAGTTTGAGATATACTTTTATGAGACTTCTAAAACAGAACTCCCTTTGCTAATGAACGGTGAACTACTTTGTCATGGAAGCTTACATGAAGGGTGATTTTTCTCTCTCTGCCTCTTCCCCTCTCCCATAAATCCCATCAGGCTGCCTTTATGATACATCAGACCCGATGAACTTTTACACAGATAGCTAAAGGCCTTGCTAGGCTGCTATCCTACAGCATCATCTTCACTCACCTGCAAGAGGGTGGAAATGGGTTGAAGAAAGTACTTCATCTTCTGTGTTTCTGAGAGACTTATGGTCAGAAATATCTACTATGATTAAATGTGCAGCAGTTTTGTGGTTAAGTATTTAGCTTATGAATTGTCATCCACAAAGAAAATAACCTGACCCCATAGCACTCATTCATCATTTTCTTGCAAAGTTAAGCAAAAAAAAAAAAAATAGGCTGGCACAGATTTTATTAGTTACCCTTGGTAACTCTAGACCAACATAAATGTATTTTACCCAACTTTACAAGATATGAGCCAAATCCTAAGAGATGCTGAGCATAGTGAAGTCAGTGGGAAATGCAGGTGCTTACTGCTTCTTGGGATTTGGCTCTATATTATTTAATACATAATCCCTTACTTAAACACCTTTTTTTCTTCTTTAGAAGGAGTTAGGCAAATTTTATTAACTAAACTAACAAGGCAGGCTTTCAAACTCCTTTTTAGCCCCCTCGTGTACTGCTAGAGATGACCAATAACTGCCTTTTAAATTGAATACAAGAGTGTGAAGCACTTTGTTGCTACATTACAGTCCATATTTTTATTAGTCGATTAGCATTTTCCTCTATCAGTGCATGATGATTGATGCGAGTCCCAGGGTAGATTGAGACAAGAACTATCACAAACAACCACAACCCTTCCAATTACAACTTAAGATTTGGCAACAAGAAGCATATTGATATACCTATCACTCATGTTTCATACATTTTGTTACTAAACATCAGAGGAAAAATAATACCATTTGCTTGGGAGGAAAAAGTATTCCAACTTCATATGCCAGAATTCTCCATATGAACTATTATTTATCTTGTGAAACAGAATATCTGGCTGATGTGTTATGGCAGGGGGAAGGGGGGCGGTAGAAGTGAGCATGGTGTCCAGCAGAAATTGGGCTTGAAAAAACTAGGAGATGCAGTAAGAGGCCAGGAGTGTGTGCTTGTGAGTTTGGAGGGAGAAAATACAGCAACAAACTCTGGAATTAGTTAGACAGATTACAGGTCACCACGGGGAACCTTATTTTCATTTAAATAAGCATATGGCTCAATGCATTTGACAGTCAGAAGAACTTCATTACTGGCAAAACTCCCACCTGCTTCCCCAGGCAGTTTCGTGTTATCTGCACTCCTACTAGCAGCTAACTTAAAAATCATATGGCAAGATTTACCACACTGACTCTGAGGAGTTTCTGGGAATCAGGGGGTAGCAGCAGGGGAACGAAAAGACTCACCGGGCCCCTGGGCAAAGTGGGAGTGGGTCTGGCTCTGAGATCCCAGAAGGGGTGAGGTCTCAGTCAGGAGGAGGCAGACAGCCAGCCCTTAGCACTGCCTGGAGCCCACCATTCAGGGCTCAGGTGGCAATTTAAAGGGCCTGGGGATCCGGCTCCTTTTGAATCGCCAAGCCCAGAGGCAGCCTCCTCGTACTCTCCATGTCGGTGGGCTTGAATAGTCTATCTGGATTTGTTTGGCATAGTCCGTCTCACCCAAAGTCCTCCCCCTCATCCTCTCCTTGTCCTAAACAGGTCCCCTTAGCCATCAGGTCCCAGGCATTTTTCTGAAGTTCCTCCATACTCGGTTCTGCCTAGTTTCCATGGTAACACTATATGTTAATTCACAACACCTAAAGCTTTAGTCAGTGTATGCAGAGACTATTGCTTTGTGGTATTGGATGAAAGGGCATGGGCACAATCCAGATAACTATCTCTGGAATATCTGATAACAAATCTCAACCTGTCTAAATCCTTACTCACTTAGCCACAGGAAATGACCAATATTTGCATTGTGTTTCTTTGCATTGAGAATGAGGCAAGCAAACTCTATGCCCAGGTAGCTCCGGGATTCGAATTCAAATCTTTCTGCCAAGCTCATGGCAGTTGATGTCAACTGTGCTTTATGCAGTCCTCCTCCCAATAATGTTTTAGATCAAGGTAGGGTGATTTATTTAGCGCAAATAATTCTCTTGCTATACGCTGAAATACCAGCAGTGTACAGATCCACATCACTGTTGTCAGAGTAGCCCTGTAGAATTTAATTAATAACACAATCCACTTCCTTTTGACAAGTTCCTCACCAAAAAGCTTTTATGGAAATTATGTAGTCATTGGATAACTGGGAAGTGCATCTCATAGATCAGCAACTGGTTAAAAGTAAGGAACAAAAGGATAAGAATAAATGGTTAGTTATCAAAACAGAGGGCGGTAATGATCTGTACTGAGACTATTCATAAATAAACTGGAAAAGACCATAAAGTGGCAAAATTTGCAGATAGTATAAAATTTTTCAGAATAGTCAAGTCCCAAGCTAACTATGAGTTTTATGGGGGTGTATTGCAAAACTAGGTGACTGATAAACAAAATGTCAAATGAAATACAACACTGACAAGTGCGAAGTCATGCACATTGGAAAACATAATCCCAAGTACACACATATAATGATGGCTTCTAAATCAGCTTTTACCACTTAAGAAGGTTATGGTGGATAGCAGGGCCATCCCTAAGGGGGAGTAGCAACCAGGATGACCCCTGTTCCACCCGAGGGGTGTGTGTGTGTTTCCGCATCTGCCCTGCCTCCAAACCTTCCTCCAAAACTCCATCCTTGCTCTACCCTCGCCCCACCTTTTTCTGGCCCTACTCCGCCCTTATTTCCACATGAGAAGAGAGTAGGGCTGTGAATACACAGGAGAGCTTACAGCAGCACAGCTGTACCAATGCTGCTGTGCCCTAAGTTCTCTTGCATAGTTGCTCTGTGCCAAAACTGGTTTATCTGCGTGTCCACAGGCATGGCTGCTTGCAGCTGCCATTGGCTGTGGTTTGCCATACCCAGCCAATGGGGCTGCATGAGACCACTACTTTCCCACAGCTCTCATTGGCCAGGAATGGTGAACCACAGCCACTGGGAGCTACAAGTGGCTATGCCTGGGTACTCCAGTAAACAAAGCATCTGGCATCTTGCCAGGGGCTTATCCTAGCAAATTGTATCTGGCCACCCCTGCCAGAGGTTCCCCATCCCTGCTTTAGGCTCAGTGGACATTAGGTGTGCACTGGAGTTAGCCGAGCAATAAGCTCAATGAGGATATCCGGTTAATTAAAATTATTATTAAAAGTTTCCTTGACAAATAAGCTCCTAGGGTGTTTATTGTGTCTGTTGCAGAATTCCAAGTAGGGACTGAAGTGCTGCTGTATAGGCCTTGGATTTGCAGCTATGGCAGCAGTATCTTTAGAGAAGCATTTTAACCAATGCTACATGTGACCAGGGTATAAGTACTAAACCGCCCAGGGGAAGAATGTCCCTCTGTAACTTAGCATACTGAGGCATTGCATTTCACAGATGGCATTTTCACCAGTAAGCTTAGGCTTGTTGTTTTCCTTCTCCCCAATTCCATGCCCTTTCATTTATTTAATTGAAGATACTGTACATAGCTGATTCCTTCATCCACATCAAGGGATTGCTCCAAAACTTACCAAGGTTGAAACGGTTATGGATTACATTAGGGCTTCCTATTGATAAGGCTTTCTGCATTTCCATTGCTTTGATTGGAAGGAATGATTAATTTAATTGTCGTCTGAAGTCTCCAAGGACTGTGGCAGGCCTTAAGTCACTTCCAACACCATCCTGATGCGCCATATGGCTATATATACAGTATGCCATTATAGAGACTTTCAGAATTGTTTTTCCTTTATTTAAGCATGAACGGTGTCTGAACTTTCTATACATGAACTTTTTGTATTTATTTAATGAGTCTTTCTAGAAGATTAAATAGTCACTAACCGGAAATCAATTATCTGTGGTAACGAGGGCTCCTGAATTTACTACTTGTTAGTCCTTGGGGGAATTCTGGAATTTAAGGAAACTCTGGAAGAAATTATGCTAATTTACTTTAAGTAGATTTTAAGATGATGATAAACGTTGCAGAATTCGTGGAAGCATTGGAGTTTTCAAAGGAAGTGAGCATTGCGTATGTACAGGGTATATATGTAGTTAGCCCATCTATATAGCTGACCCTGCAGAGTACATTTCCAGGACTAGAAATCTTTTGTTTTATTTAGCAATGATTGTTTTGCCATTGAATTAAAGGTTTTTAGCTCCTAGAGTTTTTGATGAGTTAGAACTAGGTGAATTGTCTGTGTTAAATGTTTCCTGAAATACATGCAAATGCAAATTCAGTGCTTTTATTTGGTATCCTTTTGTATTCACTTCCTGGAGTTGTCTAGTGACCTAGGCAGCAGTGTTTTGTGAAACAACAAACCTTATGTGACTATTACAGACTATTTCTGGAAAGGAAATTATAAATGTGAAATAGCACCAGAAACCTGGTTTTAAGAGTTACTTTG
The DNA here is from genome assembly GCA_019425775.1 of Rafetus swinhoei. Lineage (NCBI taxonomy): Eukaryota > Metazoa > Chordata > Testudines > Trionychidae > Rafetus > Rafetus swinhoei. The sequence goes on from CM033424.1 coordinate 165,198,496, forward strand.
TTCCTCCTACACAGGCCGAACCACGCTTCAGTCAGGCCATCCTTCCCACCAATTGGCTCCTGTTTTAGTCTTCACTCTGACTTCTTTATGCTTTTTTTCTCTGATGCCTGCTGTGCCTGGAACGACTTTCCTCTCCTCCACAAATCTCTTCTTAAAACCCACTTCCTCCCTTGATGGGAAAGAATAAATTCCCATTCCCCAGTGCCAAAGAAAAGCCAATGCAATGCACGTGCTTGAATTTGAAAATGGAACCCCTTATATTTGGCAGTTGTAACCCACTGGGTAGTATGCATGTTTGTCCCCATCTGTGCCTGATCCACAGAGCACGAGTTTTATGTCCTCTCTAGACACCCAGCCTCTTCAGCTCTGGGGGTTCCTGGTTCAGATCTTGGTGACAGTCAAAATGGTGGTGGTTACTCTCTGCACTGGACACAACTAAGGAGGAAGTGGCATAGTCCATGCCCCCAAGAAGTCACGATTAGATCAATAATACAATTGATAATTCAGCAGCTAACTCCTCACTAATGAACTGATGTCACAGAGGAGAAGATGTTTCTTGGTGGTAGATGATTGACCAGACCCTCATGGGGAGCTGTGTGTGTTTAAGAGGGGATGTAAATGACGAAGGGGTTGTTGTTTGGCATTGTAGGCAAGAGAAGAGGGAATGCAGGTGGAAGAGGTATCAGGGAAGACGGATGGATGCAAGAGTTGGGAGAAGCATATAAAAAGTTTTAGATGAGCGGTTTAGAAAAGAATAAAGAGAAGATGACTATGAGTAGGAGAAAATAAGTAGAGCCCTGCCAGGATACAAAATTTGTGTCTGCGTCCACGTCTATGTCCACAAAAATGAGCCATGGATAGTCACATCCATGGATGCGGATACCTGCAGATATAAAGTGGATATCTGCAGATTTACAGGGCTCCAGAAATGAGAGAAATTTGGCATGGTGTGGAGAAGGGAAGTAAAATCCAAATTTGACAAGGAAGCTATTGAAGATATTTGGAAAGTCAAGTAATTTAGTCTGAGGCAACAAAGTGAGATGATCTTAGCAACATGTGTGTGTGGACTTGAGGGAATTGCAATGAGATGGAGAGACCAAAGAGGTGGAAATTACTGTAGACAAGTTAAGAAAATGTGGAGGAAATGGAAAGGACAAGTTTGAAAGATTTGGCAGAGAAAAAAAAAAAAAAGGTTCAGAACCTAAAATACACATATTCACTCGTGGGGTTGAGTTAACCCTGGGAGGAAGGGGATTTTTTTTCTCTAAAAGAAGATGGTGTTTTCATGAGAGCTCTTTAGAACCAAGAGCATGACAGGGTTCATATTCCTGGAACCTGAACAATTGTAATTGTGCACCACTGGTCTAGTTTTTCTCCTAATGAGCTTAACAGATTGAATAAAGAAACTATATTGTTGTGTATATACAACCCAAAGCTATCCACAAATTAGCAGAGAATATATTTCACGCATGCCATAGGTGAGCCATCACACTTTATAAGTTCCTGATGAATCTGATATCATTGTGCGACTGCCATTGGGGAAAAAAAGAAAACCAGATGTAAAGAACATTTGTATTGATCAGTTAGTGGTTTCCTTGTAAAACTTTTGGAACAAAAGAGATTGCGTCATCGTATTTGATTTTTGTGTGTGTGTTTAAATGCCTGATGTGAAATATCTTAGGTTCACTTGTGCAAGGGCCATTTCCTCTCCCCTGCCCCCACCCTTCCTATGTCCCAGTTAATGTTATAACCAGAGATGTTCCTATGTTAACGCTGTCTGCTCTTGCTGCTGCTATTTCTGTGTTCTCCCTTCCAGACAAATTGCATGAAAGCTGCCTGCCTTTCAGTTGTAGTTGGTTTCCTTTATTTTGCTTTCACAGCACTAATGTTACTCTGCTGGCAAAACTCTGGCTGGAATGCATTGCAGTGCAGCTGGGGAATGTAGAAGCAGCTGGTGTGCTGAGTAGGAATGATGTGTGAAATGTGTGGGTTTCATGCCCCACAATAGAAACTTATTTTTTATTCTCCTGGCTTTGGCTGCATCGAGAGTTCCTCCCTCCCGCAACAAACAAAACTCCACCTCCCAGCCAAAGAACTAGCTGCCTACATACTCTAGTTAGCACTCATTCTGTGTTTCCTTTCCTTCTGACAAGAACAAGAGCTGTGTCTGTTTTTCTAGGCCATTCAGGAAGTCCTACAGTGTAATAATGGCCCTGTTATCTAATGGTCAGAGTTTACTTAGGCTTTCACTGCGGCTGCTGTCCACTTGAAACAACCCAAAAAAAAAATGTTGTGTTGCTGCTGTAGTTCAATTCAGAGTTGACAGCCAAGTGAAAAAGAAGGTTGTATTCCCTAAAAGTGCTTTCCACTGTATTAACACTTTTTTGTAAACTGGAGATCAAACACAGATATAGGAAAACTTTTGGCTTGTCTTACAAAAGTGAATGTGCCACCACGGCTCATTCAGTTGAATTTATTGATGATGATTCATAGATTTGAATATGGTGGTAATTCTCTGTGATTCACAGGGCTCAACAAACCGTTGAATCTACTCACCCGGGGCGAGTAGATTTCAGCCGGTCGCTCCGAGCGCCACATTCACCAGCGCTTTGCGCATGCGCGGTGCCGGTCTGGCACATGTGCAGTGCGGGACTGGCAAGTGGCTCTCGCCATGGTTTGTCAAGCCCTGGTGATGCAGATTCAGAAAGAGGGTTATTTTAAAGCATTTAATATTAAATAAATATATTATTAGCATGAAGTTTTACAAAGGAGAAGGTTAAAAAAGAGGACTTCATTCATCTTTGGGGGGAAATCTCATCTCTTTTTCTCCCTTATTCTTTGACTTGTATTGTAGCCAGCATGGTATATTTAAAGAATACTCTAGAGTTTAAAATGCTAATGGCACAGATTTTGTGTAGACATTTGTTTGTAAAGTGTCATGCATTTATTTAAGGTGCTATCTAATTAATAGTATATTGGGGAGAGGAATCTGTTACCGCACTTCAGTGTTCCCTCTAAGATTTTCCAACCATGAGCAGAATGAGTTGGTTTGTGTACCAATACTGAGCTCATGTGTGCTGGTTTGGATGTGTGCCACCATGGCACCCATTGTATTAACACTCACGTTCCCGGCAGCCGGAGCAGACCCTCCCCGTCAGGTGGCAGGCCCCATTCCCTACCGCTGGAGCAGACGTCCTCCTGCCATCTGGTAGGTCCCATTCCCGGCTCCAGCTGCTAGAACAGGCCCTGATCTCCCTACCACATGGCAGATCCAGCCACTGGACCAGGCCTCCCTCCCTGCCACGAGGCCATGGCAGGTCCTGCCTCCACCCCTACCCCAGTGGCTCTCTCACCATGCTGTCTCAGCCAGCCCCACCCACCGGAGAAGCCACTGGCACAGCTCTCCAGAGGAGGTGGGCGGGGGGAAGAATTTTTTGTGCACAGCCACATAGGCGCGCACCTTAGCGGGAACTATGCTGCACTTACACGTGATAGAGAACTTTGGACCTGCTGAACGGGGATATATAAGCCACCTACACTGATACTTGGAACTTACATACCTTAAATTTCAGAAGAAAGAAGCTATCATTATAGACATTTAAATAGGGTTCACCGCTCCCCCACGGGGAGTACATATTAAGCCCATTTAATAGACGGATAAACTGAAGCACCGTGTATTTAAGTAGCTTATGAGGGAGGAAATCAGTAGTACTGACTAGAATAGAACCAGGGGTCCTAACTTCCATTTCCTACTATAATCACAGATGTTATAATAAGTAGGCTCCGGTCCTGCCTTGATGGTATATCAGGTTAATTTTTCAAAAGCACTCAAGTCCCATTTGTTAAGAGAGACTTACGCACTTTGGAGATCAAGTGTCTTTAAAAGTTAACAATGCTAAGTCTCTTCAGTGCCTTGGAAAATTTTAACCATCACTGCTAGTATATCTTCAACCAACACAGAGAAGGGTGTTTGTCAGAATAGGATACACAGATTGTTGTGGCTTCCTTTACTAGGCTATTACATTTTCAGAATAATGCCCATGAAAGTAAATGTACATCTCTTATTTTCAGTAATAGGACTCATGTGCCTAATTTTTAGTTGATGCTAAAAATAAATGTGCCGCCTGACATGCAAGCAATGCCTGGATCAGACTAACTTGTGGACACTCACTCAAACTACATGCAGATAATTTCCATGTCATATCAAGCATTTGCATATTGAAATTAAAAGGGATGTGTATTATTTTAAGATAATGGTGCATTTCAGTACAACTTACAGTAGATGAGAACACCTATGGGCATGTGACATTTACAGTAAAAGCAAGAGAGTGCATTATGCTCAGGGCTATCCCTGTGATTATCAAATGAATTGGCACTTAAAATAAATCTTCTAGAATATCTGACGCTCATGAAAGAAAGAATCCAGTCTACTCCTTTATTCTAAATGAGGGTCTTGGTGATGCTAAATTTCAGCTCATCTTCTTAAATGCTGGCGTGTTGCTCTTTCTGGGGTTTGTCACATCAAAGGACTCCTTGTCAGTTCAAACATTATAAAGTTCTAACTTCTCTAGAGCATGGTGAGTTATTTTGAATTTTAAATTCTGCCTCTAAGGCTATTTTTAAACAATATGTGGGATTATATTTGTTTTCTGATAGTGGCCTGAAAAGCAATATCCATACTGTGGTACTGATCAAATTATATAGCGGTAAGTGTACAAAAATGCAAATGTGCCTTCAAATATGCTCATATGCAATTCTCACTGGGAACGCTAGTGAGCCAGGTCCACAGATTATGTACATTTTTATAACTTGACTGACAATTTACACCAATTGAGAATTTGGCTATGGGTGTTACACATGCATATTTGGTGGGGCCAGAGTTGGGAGCATCCTATCTAAGCATGCAAACAGTTTCTTTAATGTCCTCTCCAGTGGGAGATGCCTCACCTTTCCAAAGATGATTTTCACGACAACCAACCAAGTCCCCCTCCCCTCCCCCCGCCAACATTCCTACTTATATATAATGTGAAGATTACAAGGGATGTTTCTGTGCCATTTGGGGGGGGGGGGGGGGGGGGGGGGGAGAAATCTATCTTAGTGATCTATTGGCAATGACTTTGTCTTAAAACATGTGTAGCAAACTATGTGGGTTTGTGTCCTACATAAGCAGCAAGGATATTTTTAAAAGGTTTCAAGAATGCATCGAGTGGCCTGATATACATTTGTGTATTGGCAGCTCCTGACAGAACTCAAAGTTATTTACAGTCTGTGGAACTGTGGCAGTGATAGTTTTGTTTATTAATTGCAGCAGCGTCCCATGAGAAATTGCACTTGTCATGTGACTGCCACACCTGCACTCTTCCCACTAATTCCTCTCCCTGGGACTATGACTAACATTCCAAATCTCTGAGCAGCTTTCATACAGCTGTTTTTTGTTTGTTTGTTAATTATTATGATGTATTATTTTGTACAGGAGTATCACTCCAGGGCCCCCAGTCAGGAACGTTTGTTTCCCGTTGGGACAATGATGCTTTTCCTAGATACTTGTACAGCAGTAAACACACAGACTTTCCAATCTATGAACAGTGGACTGGTGGGGCTTGATGTTCGATATCTGAACTATGGTGACCAAATCCAGGTGTTCTTTTTAAAAAAAAGCCTTTTCTCTCCTTTCCCTTCTTTCAATAGTTCAGACGTTAATAGCAATATTCTTGTTCACTGAAAAACGGCTTCACAGATTTCCTTCAGGGATTCAGTTGGATTTGGTACTAAGGCTTTAGCTGTAGAGGGGTATGAAACTAGCATCCGCAACGTAATTAAAATGGTCTTTTTGGAAAATAGGTTGTGGTATGAGATTTTATCAGGACTCGTTTGGGATGACCTGCATTTGTGGCTTTGACACTCAGATAATGCAGGTCATTTGGAACACATCCCATAAAACTTTTGTACCACACAGTCATGTATTTTCTGGCTATGTATCAAAGACGCATTACTCACCCACCACTAGCACACTGACATGTAGCTATGTCTAGGGTAACTCGCAGCAACCATTATGGAATGAGCATCCCAGAGAGCATCTTACTTAGCTTTTAACCTGTTGTGTGTGTCTGAAAGGCCCCAGTGCCAAACAGATATTGATTCGTCTGTCATTGCAATTTGTGCTATTGTAGGAAAACTTTGTCTCTCTCAAGGTTGTATAATGCTAATTCTCAAGCAGTATATTAGAATTGTGCTCACATTTTAGTTATTTGATCAAATATGATGAATGCTTCATCCATGTGCATTCAAAGTGAATCACTGGGTTTTGGCAGTGGTTTCCCTTCATTCAATTCTCAGTTCCTTTGTTACAGAAGTTCACCAAGCTAGGGTTTTTATTCCTAATAAACTGTGCAGACATAATTAAGAAACATGTTAAGTCTGCTGTTCATTAGCCCAGATCATGCTGAAAAAAATGTGTTTGGATCTAAGTGAGGTTGGGGGGAGGGGTTGGGGGACAAAACTCTTATGTTCGCCAGCTACAAATAACCAGGTTATTCATCAATTGTTTTATACTATATGGCCAGGGAAACTAAGGGCAAGTCTCCACTCAAAATGCTGCAGCTGTGCCATGATAGTGCTTTGATGAAGGCACTGTAAGCCGATAAGGGAGAGCTCTCACTTCGGTGCAGTTACTCCACCTCCCTGAGGCAGTAGAATTGTCTCTGGGAGAATCTTTCCTGCCAACATAGTGTGGTCTGTATAGGGAGTGGGGGAGGGGGTTAGGTTTGTATAACTGCATCACTCCGAGATGTGGATTTATATCACTCCACATGACATCATTGTGTCCATAGAGGGCTGTAATATAGACCAGATCTAATACTTGTAGTAGAAAGCATTGTTTACCACAGAGGTTCTCAAACCGTGGTTCATAGATAATTCCTGTTAAAGTGTGCACCTGGGCAGCCTGCACATGAGAGAACGAACAGATGCCAGCCTAATCAGTGACTTGCAGGAGTGGCTCTGCTATTTAGGTGTCTGGACCCTTACATGTAAGGTGAGGTGATGGCCTGAGGGGGAGGGGGCGAGGGAGATTGAGGTAGGCAGAAGAGGGAGTAGATGTGAGGTGGGAAAAATAAGTGGTAAGTGGCGGGGGACTGTGGGGGTGAGAAGAGAGGAGGTGGGGGAAATTTGGGAGCAGGGCTGCGGTGACCAGAGAAAGAGGTGACTTTCCCCAGCTCCAGAGCTATAGCTGCCAGGGAGAGAAGGCCCTCTTCCCCACCACAGCAGTCACAGAGGTAAGGTTGCGAAAGAGACCCCCTAATGAATGTTAAACGGAGCTGTGTGATTGCATCTGTAGAACAATAAAGTGTTTGTTATTAAGGGCACTTTTATTAATTATTAATACATTTATGAATAATAGATTGATTAAATTTATTAATTATAATGCTTTTATCCGAAGTGTTTTACGATAGTTAGCTAATGGTACAAACAACATTAGGAAAGATCATTAAGTGGTCTCCTATAGAGTGTTGTTATGAAGGTTGATATGTTTCTGAAATTGTCAGTGTGAAGGTGCTTTTGAACCAGTTAGAACATAATCAATCACAAATAAACTGAAAATCTTCAAAAATACCAACATTTTTGTCATGTGAAGTGCTCTGGGTTTTTGGTTTTTTGTTTTTAATGCATTTCGTGAGGCCTTCACACTGGATCTTTTTGTTTTCAAAAACCATTATCTTACTTGGGAATATGGTAAACCCTTCTGTGGGTGTGTAAGAAGGACATGGGAGAGAGATTTTATCAATTAAGCATCTGAATGCTGTCATGTATTATATATTTTGTTTTTAACATTAGAAACAAAATAATTCCCGTAGTATGTAGAACCATCATGCTTTGAACAACTTTCCATATTTCAAGGGGAGTATGTATTTCCTAAGGGTATATCCCACAGGATGACATCTGGTGATAATATTATGCATTTGGAACTTGTTTCGGTACAAAATACAATTTCTGTTGACTGACTGAAAAACATGTGTTAGTACAGTATCAGAGTAGACACCTACTTACACCATAGCCCATTCATCCTACCATACAAGAGTATCATATCCGAGGCCAGGCCTACACTAAAAGGGAACATTGAATCAAGATACACTTCTCAAGCTACAATAATTACATAGCTGGAGTCGATGTACCTTGTTTTGAGTTTCCCTGTCGTCCCCACAATGGGAGGCTGACAGCAGCAAATGCTGCCGTTGGCTTCCCTTACACCTCGTAGAAGGAAGAGTACTGGTCGCTGGCGGGGGCACCCTCTGAGTTCAATTTAGCAAGTCTTATCTAGACTGGCTAATCAAACTTCATATGATCTCCCATTTATTGAAGACATGGCCTGAGATGCTTTCTGTAAAGAAAAGGTTTCAGAGTTCAGAGCTGGTTCTGATTTATTTCCTTTTTTAAATGCAAATCTTTATAGAAATTGGTATGTAAAAATAAGTTTCCTGATTGACGTCCAAGATAACGTTATATTTGCTTAATAAAAAGAATAAAAAAAAACATTTTTAATATGGCAATGCTGGTGACATTTGCTAGTACAGGAGTATTTCTAGTGAGTTTAATCTTATTACACTTTCCAAATAATTTTTTTTAACTCAATGGACTGAATTTTCTGTTATATCAATTTAGCTCTGCTGAAGTTTAAGGAGTTGAGCCTACCGAGTTAGGTAACTCAGAGGAGAATTGTGCCCCGTTCATTTAAATAACATCTGACCATGACTACTATGGGTTGAACCTCTGTAGTCTGGCACTCTCTGGTCTGGCAACATCCATGGTCAGCAATGATTTTAGTTAGCCATATATCCTTTTGGTTTCCTGAGGTCCCATCAAATTTGTTTACAGCCACAAGTCCTGGCTTTCAATGTTCTGTGCTGCAGAACATTAGATCTAATTAGATCTAATTTACCACTAAATGTCTTCTAAAAGCCCAGTAAGCAATGGAAGCGTTGGTAATGCTGCTAGACAACAGTGACCTCCCATGGTTCAGCAAATTCTCTGGTTTGGCACTGGTCAGACCCTGAGAGTGCCGGACTAGAGAGGTTCAACATATACTGTTTTTATTCTTTTTCTTCATTGGGTCCAGTCCCATTTAACTCAGCAGGAGAAGCATTGGTGTAACTGAAGTGCCTCAAGTTGGTCATCCAAATACTGACATATTCAGAAGAATGATTTGCTTTTGAAAGTTTGGGTTGTGGTACGTATCATATTGCCCAACAGAGAGGAGAGAAGGATGGGGAAACATTTGGTCAAGACTTCCAGGGCAGTGTTCTAGTCTTAAGGGAAGTGCCGTGGAATTATTAGGATCAGAAAGCATGTCAACATTTAATGTCTTCCCTAAAAGTAAAGATCCTGATCACTTAAAAAACCACTCTTTTGGGCTTTGTTCTGTAATTCAGAACTGTTTTGAAAATAACAATCCCAAAACTCCCCAAAAAAACAGTATCTTTTCATATTTATCCAGGAACTTTGATTTTCATTAACCTTTTCAGTGCGTTTGCATTAGGAGAGAACAGCGCAAAAAACAGTCAATATTTATTGTTCTGTGACAGATTCCCTGAATCACTCAGTTATTTAAGTCAGAGCACTTGTGTCATGGTCAGTGCTGACGTCTAAGACAGAGAGACATCTTTGATGTCTCTTTCACTTTCCAGGGAATCAGCACAGGAACTCTGAGCAAACAGGCTGAGACTTCAAAGCATAATAGCTGAATCTTTAATAATTAGGGATAGGGCCATCCTTACCCATATGTGGAATACACAGTTGGATGGGGCACCACTGGTCAGAGAACTGGGTTTTAATGTCCACCCACTTCTTCCTTCCCCTCTTCTGTGGCTCTGCTTCCTCCAGAGAGGATCAAGTTAACTTAAAAGTGAAAAAGCCTGCCAGATCTGTGAGCAAAACACTGAACCCGTGAAAGAGCCATTCAAGTGGTAGTGAATCCATTTAACAGGTATTTGCCCAAACCAGGTATATATTGTCAGTTTCTGAATTCACTGTGTTAAGTCTACTGGACCTTAGTTTAAAAATTGCTTTAAAAATATTTCATTAGTGTGTTGCTGAAGATTATAAAACCACATCTCTGAAAAATTGCCTTCCCCCAGTTGCCATCAGGCATAGGGCACCAGTTTAATAGCACAGATTGGACCTCACTGGTCCAGCACCCTCGGGACCTGACTGGTCCCGAATGAGTGGATTTGCGGGATCAGGGGAAGGGCCCTCCCCTCATGGCTTGTGCTGCCACCCAGCTAGGGCTCCAGCCTGCCCCCTGCTGCTGCCCCAGCCCCTAAGGAAGTGGTTCCCAAACTTTTCGGCATCATGCCCCCTTTTTGATTCTTGAAAAACCCTCACACACACCCCCCCCCCAACAGCAAAACTTGTTGAGGGAAAAAAAAAAAAACTGACCAGGGCAGCAAAACTTGATGGGGGAACCCATGCCCTAAGGGCTCTCTAGTTGCACCACAGCCAGAGTTCCACAGCCAGGGCAGAGCTCTGCAGTTGGGGAAAAAAGCTTCCTGCCTGCTGCTGGGGCTGGAGCCAGAATGGGGCCATGGCTGGAGCTCTGCAGCTGGGCCAGGGCCAGACTTCCCTAGCTGCTGCTGGGGTCAGAGCTTCCTGGCTGCAGCCAAGCTCCATAGCTGCTGCCGTGCTGGAGCTCCCTGGCCCAGCTCCATGTTGTGCTGCCCTTCTCTCTTTGCTTCCCTCCCCCCCCGACACTGGACTCCCGGCTTAGTTGCTGATGCCCCCTATCGGGCTCCTGCCCTGCCACCAGACCTCCCTGCTCCTGTGCTCTGTGGTTCAGGAAATCTGAGGTTCACGCTGGACTACGGATATTGCCGGGCCACTGAGTCCCAGTTAAGGGAAGTACAACCTGCACTACATAGAGCTCCAGAAATCCTAAGGACAGCCCTGATTATGAAATGATTTTTGATTACAAAAATAGAGAAAGAAGCAATCAGTAAAATGCTGTAGCAGGGTTGGCTAAGAATTACCGATTAAATGACAGTATTGTAATTGACCATAAATAAGTCTTTATTTTTAAACTTACATATTCAGCGGAAATTGTACTCCAGAATTACATAGATACTTAAAAAAAAAAAAAAAACAGGAACAGGGAGTCTGGTGGCACTTTAAAGACTAACAAATTTATTAGGGTGTTAGAGCGTAAGCAACTCACCTTCCTCAGCTGCTGAAAAGAAAAAGACAGAAAGATGGGGCGGGAAGGGGGAGAAGGCTTACAGAGATGGGAGTGAGACATCAGTGCTAATTAAACCAGAATGGATGTGGCTCATCTACAACCTGCTCATCCAGAAATATAATTTATGCTATCATGTGCCGAAAGTGTCCGTCTGCTATGTACATTGGACAAACATCTCAGACACTTTGCCAAAGAATCAATGCCCACAAAACAGATATTAGACAGGATCACAAAGAAAAAACAGTTTCTTGCCATTTCAACCAGAAAGGGCATTGTCTCAACGACTTGATTACCTGCATCAAAGACCTTTTAACACCAGACTCGAAAGAGAATCCTTTAAACTGTCATTCATGCTTAAATTCGACACTTTACACCTCGGTCTAAACAAAGACATTAATTATCTTACCCATTACAAAGATAGCTTCCGCAATTATCACCTCTAATATCATTAGCTCACAGACATTTACCTCCCCCCCTCATCCCCTTCTGTTCTGAAATTTGATTTGTCCTTTTCTTATGTGTTCATTTTTTTGATTGTATCCTTTGGTATATATGGTTGTGCCAATTTTCTTCCACTATTTGATCTGAGGAAGTGGGTCTGGCCCACGAAAGCTCATCACCTAATAAACCATCTTGTTACTCTTTGAAGTGCTACATAGTCCTGTTTTTTGTAGAAGGCAAGAGTACCTGAATGGGAAATAGGTACTTGTGAAATTCCCCCCTTAGGGCTGTATCCTAATGTTTGGGATTATTCCTCATGCAAATAGATACTCACTGAGCTAGCATCCTGTTTGTAATGTGTCTCAGATTTAATACACTCAGGAGCTAGGGAAGAATGAAAGTATCTGGGAATTAACCAGACCCTCAGCTAGTGTGAATTGGCATAGATTGACTGACTTTATTTCCCCACCAACATCTACTTAACTGGCAAGTCATACTTTTTTCCCCTAAAACAAAAGGAAAAAATATGTAGCACTTTAAAGACTAACCAGATAGTTTATTTGGTGATGAGCTTTCGTGGGCCAGACCCACTTCTTCAGATCATATTCTGAAAGAGAATTGGTATAACCATATATAACAAAGGAATACAATGAAGAAAGTGAACACATTATAAACTAATAAATCAGATTTTAGAACAGAAGGTGGGGCGAGGGAGAGGGAAGGAGGAAATAGCTTATTGTAAGTCAATGAGTGGCTAATCTGGAGTTACTAGGACTATCAATAGGTGGGGAAGCTAAAATCTCTGCTGCTATACTGAAAATTTTCCTTCCATAGAGCTTCATTGATTTACACCACCTGAGGAGCTGGGGTTTACAAAAGGGAATAGTTAACCAAAGAGGGCTCTGAAAAGGCAGAACGCTTAATTATAATAAATCCTCTTCATTCTGTGTATGAAGAGAATAACTTAATGATACAAATTGGAATTGCCTCATTCTAGAAAACATAAGTAGGGTAACTTTCCATGCTTGGAAATCAATCTGCTCATGACTTGTTTGGGTGAATACACAAAATATATGCCAAATGTGTGTACTAGATGGTGTGTATTTGCTGTTGCTTCTCTTTAACAAGAGTTATGGGCCATGTTAAGCAAAACTAAATCCTCACTCTTTAGTTGGAAGCACTCTATGTATTAGCCCTATTAGCCCATTTCTAAATAGATCTTCATTTTGTGAAGAAGGATGGTCTTGTACTTGAAGTGTATTCTGTTCTGTTCAGCATTACAGTCAATTAGGACAACTTACAATAAAGAGTTTGTAAATATCTTATTGAAACTCATAATATAAACTTGCCCTGTGCCTTTCTCTCCAGTAAAGAAGAAAGTTGCAGGATTAAGGATTTTTCTCTAGGACTAAAAGATGATTTAGGTTACTCATCCCTTCTTCTCCCTGTCCCATGGTCATCAGTGTATGTTCTGGATAAATACAAACCTCAACAATTACAAGTGGGAAAAAGGTTGATGAAAATTCTACAAGATGGCTGAGATCTATAAGATTTTGTATCCAACTAACGAGAGAGGTTTGATATCCCACACTTAGAAAGGTGTTTCCACAAGGATGTCATGGTACAAATTGCCTGTCCATTAAAACATTTGTCAGACCTTATGTCATTGTAGTTGAAATTAACCAGGGAGGCTCTCTCTATGAAGAATGTAGTTTTCATATTTACAGTGGGTTTATTATCAGTCAGCCAGTTGTGCTCAGATTTTATTTAGTTAATGAGATTTTTGCTTTAGTTCCCAAAAGTGGGTGTTGTAGTATGACAGGTACTGATGCCATGGAACTTAGAGAGCTCTGATTTTTAGGGAAGGTTTGATGTGAGAGGACAGGATACATGGCAGAAGGAATAAAAGGCTGCAATGTTGCATAATTTCAGTACTCTCTCTTTATGCATAAAAACACTGAGTAAATATCCATTAAAGTTGTCATGATTTGGAGGATTTGGCCCAAAATTTAAAGGGAGTAATAAATAAGGAACATTTTAAAAAATCTACAAATGCACAAAACTGCCTCAGTTTCATTTTAGGTTCTTTTATTAAAGAAATCCTATATGTAGTAGTGGATGGATTAATTCCGGTCTCTGGACTGGCTTGTTAATTTCCCTGCCTTATATTCTTCTGTACTTCAAAGTGTCAAGTCCCAGAAGCAACACTGAACTTTTATCCGGATATATTACTAATGAGCACAGAAACGTTACTGGAAACTCAGTGCTAGTAAAATGTCACTCGACGTAATCGCTTGGTAAAAGCTTTTTCAGAAAAGTTAATGGATACCCTAAGTTGCCAAGATTTTTTTTGGCAGTGGCTTCAAAAAGACAAGATGAGAGCAGTATAACCATTGGTGAGTGTGGGTACATGCTGCTGCAAATTGTTCAGCCCAGCAAAATCAGGATCATTGATTAACTTTTTGAGTGAATTTTTAGATCTGGTTATTGCCCAAGCTCCTGAGATGATTACACAGCCGGTAGAAGAGCAGCATCATGAATACATTTGAGTATATTCTGACTCCTTTTTTTCCCCCCTTCCAAGCCTTAGAGCAGGGGCATTGGTCTAATTTCAAGCAGAGCGCCAGGTTCTCATGCCACCCACAAACCGTGGTAATCACCAGGTGATTTGAATCCTAACTGTAAGCCTCAGTGAGTAGGAATTGAGCAGTCACTCAACTGTTCCTACTGCAATTCTCTAAGGATAAAATTCAGGACTGTGCAGAGACCCAGATCAAAGTCTATGCACCACTTGTAGGGTTTAAGTGGCAGGTAAGTGATGAATAGACTTGGTGCTGCATTGCAATTAATTTTACCCAATGAGCAGAGTATGGTGAGTGGAACCAGATGGACCCTGGCCTGCTCTTGAGCTGCTTCCCCTCCATTTTGTGAAGAGAGCTATCTTTGATTCGCCTGTGAAGCCTCTCCAGTATCTATGCAATTCCATCCCATAGCACAGCTTCCCTGTTTCCACTGCTTTGCTGGGAATCTATTTTGTCAGTTACATTGTAGCTGTGGTTTTATTTTAATAACAAACACTGGTCTGTTCTCTTTTGGTCTTGGATATTTCCACAAAGTGAATGACAAAGTGAAATAAAAGCAGCCCTAATATATAACCTTCCTTGAAATTTACATGTAACTTTTTCCTGGCATCGAACATTCTTTGTGCCCATCACAAATTGGTTTTTATATTTTCAAGCATCTTTTTCCTTCCACTGTTGAAAGAAACACTCATGTGAAATCTCCACTTCCTCTGGGTTTGTTTTGTGAGAAGTGGGAAGTGGAATCCTGAAACATGATAGCAGTTTTCCCCACAAAGAGACAGTAACCAACTGGTTCACTACAGCATTATTTGGAAGACGAAGACTGAGGGGGTGAGCAAAAGGTTTAGTATGTGTAACTCTTTCCTTTGGTTTCTTCCTCCTGCCCCAAGTAATTTTAACAACCTCACCCCTGCCACTAGAATCAGTCAGCCCTGCTTTGGTTTGTATTTACATTGTTAATGTTGTGGTTGTTCAGCAGCTGTTTGACACAGTTATTTCAAAGCTATCCAGAGTATGGACACCACAAAGGGGAAAGCCTGCAGCATTTTACTCTGAATTTTTGTGTGGGAACCTAAGAGCAGTTGTAAAAAAAATCACTATCTTTGCTGATGTGTGTCAAATTTTGTGCCAAATATCTACCAAACCAAGACCTTAACTATACTAATAGAGAAGAAACAATTTACTGGAAGTGCAAAATGCTCAGCTGAATCCAATATTTGTACAAGGAAAGAGACAATGCATATTCTGCAAGTCTGAGCTACTGGAAACCTTTTTAACAGTTAGCAAACCTTGCTTCAGAAATTCCCAGAGTACGTTATATGGGCAGTATCAAACTATGTAAATTAAAATACGCCACTGTGGAAGAGCTGTCACCAAAACTCTGAAAGTTTTAGAACCATTCTCATGTGATTCAGTCAACATCAAACTGCTGTTGAAGAAACACGTTCATTAGGCTTCTCCACACAGTTCTATGGCAAATTGTCAAGGTGTTGAATGCGTGAGAAACTGAAATATAAATTCCACAGTTACCTATCATATCTTGTTGATGTCAGAAGATACAAGATTGGGTTTTTCTTTTGAGTTCAGAGCACCTCTAATGTACTTGTGCTGTCATTTGATACCCAAAGAGAAGTGAGATGCCTTTCCTATACCAATATTGATGATCTTTAATATGGCACCCCTCAGGAAAAGGACATTCTCTTTCATGTTCCGTATGGCACAGCGTGGTTTTTTTAGTGCTCATCTAGTAAATTATGCCATCAATTTGATCTTGGAAGGTAAGGCTTGTTGGAAAAGCCGATATATGGTAGAAATATTTTTTAGGCTTTGCGGTACTGTTTGACTAAAAAGGGATTGTTATTGAAGTGTAGATCTTGGTCAAGCAAAGAACTTAAGCACTTATGTAGCTTTCCAATGAAGGTAGTAATGAGTTCTCCCACATAGTATTATTTTTGCCAACATTTTTAAAGGTTTATTAGGCATTTTTTGGGTTTAGTACTGTAAAGAATGTGTGATTTAGAATCCCAGATCACATTTTTAAAAAGGGATTTAAGGAGCCTAAATCCCAATGATTTAAATGGGATTTTGACCTCCAAAGTGCCTAAGTCCCTTTTTAAAATTAGTTTTAGGCTTCTAAATCAGCTAGGCATTGCAATGCTGAGTGCAGTGACACCTAAATATCTGAAGATCTGGGTCTGATGCCTAAAATTACACATGTGCTTAATCCCTTTTCTGGATCAGGGTATTAGGTGCCAAGGTGATAAGACACCTTACAGATAACTAATATTGATAGTTAGGATGATGATGCAGTGAGTTAATGTAGTAATTAGCTGTTTCCATACATCCATTTTTCAATATGGCTTTTTAAAGATTAAACTGGTGGGCCTGTTTTATTTCTACCTCTGCCAAACCACCACATAGTTAACTATGGTTTTGTCACTTTACTCAGAAAAATTTTGTGGGAAACGGGACAGTTACTTGGATTCCTGTTTTGAGTTGTCAGCTAGATGACAGAAGAAGAGTTGAGTAGGGCACTGCTTTCTGGTTTTGATGTCCCTTCGTCCACCTTTCAGACATGAATTCCCTTGCAAAGCAATTTTATACCAGAAAACTAGCTAATTTAAAAATAGTTATTTTATCAATTCCCTGCTTGCTGTATCTTTGCTGCAGGTAATTAAAGTTTTCCCAAGTAGCAAGCCCCAGACCGTATAACAGCCTTCTTGCATAATAAATCCTGGGACCAATCTAGCCAGAAGCTCTTTAGCTATAAATCAAATTTTGATCATTTCAAGAACTTTGTATAGATGGCAACTTCCGTTTGTAAATCATGAGATCGTGGTCATGAAACTATCCAATCACAGCTGTTTCTTGCACACAGTGGCTGTGTATGATTATACAGATGTTTTCAGCAAACAGTTGTCTCAAGTCAGATTTTCTAAGCAGAGTTGTAGTATTTGGCTGGGATTCTGTGTGTATGTAAAAGACAGAGATGTATGCAAATATCTTGAAGTTCTCTGTTGTTTGAGGGTAGACATGCCTAAGCTAGCTTTAACCTAGATAGCTCAGTTCCTGAAGTAATGAAGTCTTGCCTGAAACCCTGAATGATTATTCCGGTGGCTAGTCTGCACTGAAGTCGGTATTGCCGTCTGTCATAGTTTCACTGCGCCAGTACCCAGCCCAGCCAAATTAAGGCCAGGTGTGGTATGTCTGCATGGTGTATAGTAAGGATGTTAAATATAGATTAATAAACTAATTGAATAATTTGCATTGACTATTCGATTAGTCGATAAGGGCACCTCCACCTTTGAAATGTTGCAAGAGACCTGCTGGCTCTTGCTACATTTCAAAGGTAGAAGAGCTGCAGGGAGCACAGGGCTAGTGGGGGGACTCAAGCAGTCCCCTGCTGACCCCGCGTTCCCTGCTTTTGAAATGTACAAGAGCCTGAGCACAGGGTCAGTGGGGGACTGCTTGAGTCCCCCACTCGCCCCCTGCTCCTGTGGTGCTTCTGCTTTTGAAATGTAGCAAGAGGTCTGCTCTTGCTACATTTCAAAGGCGGACACACCGCCAGTTCCCTGCTGCCCCTGCTTCCCCCCCCACCCCCAGGACCAGTTCCTGCTCTCCCCCTTGCTGCTTCCTTCTGATAGAGGCAGCAAGGGACGGGGGAAGCAACTAGTTGTGTCGACTATCCAATAAGCATATGCTTATCGGCTAGTTGACTAGTTGCTTACATCCCTAGTATATAATTACACCCTGTGCTTGCAGTATAGACATATCTTAAGCCTGTTTCTGAGAAGAAGTATATAAGGTGAAAAAAACACAATCACAAATCAGGAGATTTGGGTTCTCTGCCACTTGTGTTATTAACCTTGGGCCAAATCACTGGGCCTCTCAGTATATCAGATTTTTTATCTGTTAAATAGGAATGTCTCACAGGATAGTATTGAGGTTCAGTTCATTAATGTTTGGAAAAGATCTCTAGTTGACAAGTGTTTTGAAAGTGCAAAATCTTCTAACCTGTGGCTAACAACATTTCTGTGTTACTGCTTTTAGATGCTTCTCAGAATAGGAGAGGTTGAATCTCTGTAACCCAGCACCCTTGGGACCTGACCTAGGCCAAACCAGATAATTCACCAAACCATGGGAGGTAACTATTGTCTAGTAGCGTTTCCAACACTTCCACTGCTTACTGGGTACTTAGAAGACATGTAGGGATAAATTGGGGCTAAATAGCAGACCACTGAGAGCCAGGATTGGTGGCTGTAAATAAACTTGATGGGATCATTGAAACTTGGCCACACCCATAAGTGGACATTCGTCTCACTAAAACAATTGCAGACCATGGATGTTGCCAGACCAGAATGTGCCAGACTAGAGAGGTTCATGCTGTACAACATTTGTTTCTGATTACTTATCAGTAGCATTATTTAAAATAGAAAATTCTGTCTCATATATTTGTACCAAATTTAATTAATATTTCTCTCCATAAAATTGGATACTTTTAACTTTCTGCTTTTAATTCAACTTTAGATTAACCAGTCTAGGAACAATTATTTACATCCCCAGCCCAGTGCTAAGCAGTTATAAGGAAAGGGTTTTAGGATAACCATTTTGAAGGCCTTAGCTCATGGTACAGTAGCAACTGTTTAATTCATTCACTCATTGCAAACAGCCAATTTATAAGATACTACAAAAATCATTTATTGTGACAATCTGGCTTCATGGTAATAGATACTCAGCTAGTGTAAATTGGCATCACTCCCTATTCTTCAGGCGTACACTAAATGCATGAATAATGGAAATGTGACCATTGATTTCAATAGGTACGGGATCAAACCCTTATTACAGATTTGGCAGTTAGTTCATATGTTTAAATGTTCTTGTGGCAGGACTCCTGGAAGTTAGTTGTAGCATTTGTGATTTTTTTCATTAGTCCATTTCACAAGGCAGAATTCAAAGTAATGTTGCTGTCTACAAAACCTGAAGCATTTTGGAAACTCTTACATTTGTTGTTGTTTGCTAAGTGCCAAATTGCAGTTAACTCTAAGAAGCACACAGAGTATAATAGCAAATCAGTCTGGTCTGCAATTAATGTTAACAGGGCAGAAGAAGATTGATTTTCTTTTTTGCATACAGTAGGGGGCTGTGCATACTGCTTGCTATACTTGCCAAATCTACCCCCAGAGAGAGGTGGGATCTGGCCAGTGGGAAGGGGGCAGGAGCGGGCTGGGGGCAGGTGTCTGGCTGGAGGGAGGGGAAAGGAGCGGGCTGCAGGTACAGGGTCTCGACAGAAGGTGTAGGGGAAGGGGAGGTTGGGCTCGGATGATGAAGGGGGACGCAGGGCAGCCCGGGGGTGGGCGAGAGGGTCAGGCTTGGGTGGCAGAAGGGATGTGGGGCAGCCTGGCGGGGGTCGGGCTTGGATGGCAGAGGGGACCTAGCCCCAGCAGCTCCTCCCCGGCAGCACAACACCGCAGGGTGTGAAGCGGCAGATGGAGCTGAAGCAGCCCATGCCCGGAGGGGACAGTGACGAGGCTGGAAGCTAAGGATGAAGGTGGGCAGCGTCGGTGGTGGGAGAGAGAGATTATTATAGGTCTTGAATTGTCACAGTGGCTTTTATAGGTTTTCATTTTCACTTATGTAACTCCAATATCAGGAAAGGACAGTAAAAATAATAAAAGGAACTCTTTATATTAACTTCTTAAAATTAAAATATTTATTAATTCTTGCTGTAATTGTACTCTTTATGAACAGTGCCTTTTAAAAATTCCAATCAGGTAAAATTCAAGTGGCCTAATAGTGGTGAATTTTTTTTTTTTTTGTTGTTCCAGGAGAAATTCTGTTTAAAGGAAATGCAAATGTAGAAAGACTGTGCATTAGATTTGCTTTTCAGTAATGCTGTCAGAATAGGAAAAAGCAAGAAGCAAGATATGACGAGTGAAGAAGGCTTCCCAAAATATGCTAAGCCAAATTATCATTTTGATTACATAGCTGGGATGTAGCCTGTCTTACTCTGTTCTTAATTGGAACCTGGCAAAAGTTTGTGTCTCCTTAACCGTTTTTTTTAGTCTAAACTGTTGGATCAATCTGGAAGAGCAATATTTGTAAATTTAATCAAGTCTGTTGTCTGTAACATTTCCTGATTATAATGACATCTTAAGGCCCAGTTCTATTTTCAGACAGAGCGGTAATCTCCTTCTGAAGTAATAAGGAGTATGTACCGGTATTTGTGAGGATGAAGTTAGGCTGTATAGGCCAAATTAATCTCTTGTGTAGGTCTGCTGTTGAGAATAGGTTACACAAGTTTTAATTTGTCACTATGGCAGTTCATCTGATGAAGTGGGTGTTACCCATGAACAGGGCTTGACAAACCATGGCGAAATCCACTCGCCAGCCCTGCACTGCGCGTGCGCCAGACCCGCATTGCGCATGCGCGCGCCTCCGGTGAACAGGGCGACTGGCTGAAATCTACTCGCCACGGGTGAGTAGATTCACTGATTTGTCGAGCCCTGCCCCGTGAAAGCTCAAACCCTAATAAATCATTATTTTTATGGGACATATTGCTAGCTAACTTCAGTGGAACTACATTACCCCAGCTGAATATCTGAGGTATAAACATGGGGTCCACTTATCCCCCCTCCATTTTTGTAGCCCCAATCCCACAGTATGTTGACAGAACAGCTGACGTAGGATCCTTCTGTGCTCCTTTCCCCAATACACTTTGTGTCTCCTGCCTAGTTCTGTTGGCTCTTGCTGCCCTCTGCCAGCACAAATGTGGAGGGACTATGCCTTTATACTGTATTAGCACAATTACTGGCTGCCCCAGTCCATAGTTTTTATCTGAAAGGGTTTACTATAAAAGGTATAAGCATAAAATCTCCATCAAATTTAAGAAGCTGAACATCCCTGGAAATCCTGGTTTATTCATTGTCAATTCCTGTGACTGCCAGAAAACTATTCTTGAGAGATATTTTAATCTTCTATTCGTGTATTTTTCATTAAGATTAGATGAACAAGACTTTAACTGAATGTTTGATATATAAAGAGAAAGAGAATACTGTGAGCTTCCTTTGGGAGCCATAGAGTCTATTGGAAAGCAAAATAATAGTGTAGGCAAACTTCTGTTTTTTCTTTCAAAGAAACTAGCACCTTTGCCAACTTTGAAATTAATTGCCTGCTCCTAGTTCCTGGGACCACTGGGCTATATAGAAGCTTTCAATTTTGTCAACACCTAAGAATCTGAAGTTTAAGGATAGCCAACTTCTTTGTGCTGATCAGATTTAATTTTCTTTCCAAGCATATTGTTTTAATTGTGTTTAAAAAAAAAAAAAAAAAAAAAAAAATCTGGGCCTAGCAAGATGACTGGTGGAGGAAGAGTCTATATCTGGTTCACAGGAAAGTATGGTGCCACTGTGACCCGGTTTGAAGCACTGTGTCTACGAGGATTTATTTCTGGAAAGTTGCTCTTCTGCCTGAACTACTGAAACTTCCAGTAGATATTCTGATGAGTGACTGCTTGAGCTGAATTGAGGAATACTTGCTTCACACAGTAGGCAAGCCTGTTCGTTCTGATGATTTGCTTCATTCCAAATGCAGAGATCTGCTGGGAGCTATGACACTCGCTCTGTTAATCCCAGGAATCAAACACTCGGAGGCCAAAAGTAGAGTGTTCTGTGGAGGGTCCTCAGCTCTGAAATTTGCTTCTGTGCCTGCTCTCTCAGGAACCAGAATTTGTCGACCTTCAGGGTAGAAGTCTATTCACAAAGGATTTTGCTGGCATACTGCGAGGGGACAATGAGTATGTGATTTGGTATTTTGGGGTCTTGTTGAGTTTGCAGTATGTCAGTTAATAATGTTCATTTTATAACTGCTGACATTCACCAACTCGTGACGCTAACAAAAAAGGCACATTGGAAAATAGACATAACGATCATATTTCCAGGGTTTCTCAATGGGTAGACATGTAAAATAGGTGAATATCTTCCCCTTCCAAGGCTTTGATATAAGGTAGTGTAGTCTCGTGCACATCTCCATCTTCATGGTCAAATTCAAAAATGTGTCTTCGTGCAGTCCCTGTGTGAATTTGTTCTGAGAAGTTTGGGGTTGTGATGCTAACTGGGACTTTGCAAGTTTTGGAATGTGAACAGGGAGAGTGGGAGGATTGTAAAATGGATACCGTGCCTTTTAGTTGCGTTGGAGGGATGACTCTCACAATAGCATAGCCAGTGTTATCACCGACAGTTGTGTTTTAAAGAAAAATCAGCTGGTTTAGCCAAGCCCTTTATTATACCTAACAGTACACCATTGGGTATAAATCTTCTCTATATAGAGCTTCTTTTCTTAGGATTCTGACTTTTTTACTTAGCTTAAAAAAACAACAAATAGTCTAGTAGCACTTTAAAGACTAACAAAACATGTAGGTGGTATCATGAGCTTTTGTGAGCACAGCCCACTTCTTTAGATGACAGAGGGCATCCATGTGAAAGGCTTGCAACATAAATATATCTGGTATTTCATGGCTTGAAAACCTTTAGCCATCCTACTGGAACAGTTTAGAACTGCATGCACAGATGGCTTAAAACAGAGGTGGGGAACCTAAGGCCCAGGGGCTGGATTCAGCCCCCAGCTTGCTTAGATCCAGCCCTCGAGGTGCTTCACTCTTCCTCCCTCCTCCACAGGGCTGGCGCACACAAAATCTACTAGCCTGGGCCTCCCTAGGCTCTGGTGTGTGAAGGCAATATGGAGAGTTGCTTCTCAGGGAGAGCCACATCAGTGAGGGTTGAGGTGGGAGAGTTGTTTTGCTTCTCACTTGGATGCAACCCCAACCCAAAAAACTAGAGTTGCCAGAGGGTTTCAACAAAAATACCGGACACATTTGACATTACATCACAATCGACATTACATCTTATTTAGAAAATACCGGACATTTTATATTTTCTCATTTATATTTTCTCAATTTGTTTCCCCAACAGAAAGCTCAAATACTGGACTGTCCAGTTCAAAAGTAGACACCTGGCAACCCTACAAAAAAAACCTGGCCCACCCCTTGCTTAAAAGATGGTTCTGAACTTGCAGTGTGACTGTGTTTTTACTTACATGATTGAGAGATTGAATCTGTCACTATCTTAGATTCTCATGTGGCAGAGGGTATGAGAAGAGAAGGATAACAAGAAACAATGTCTCATTTTTACTGAAAAATAATAAACTTAGATATTCGGCTATAGGATTTAAGCTCAACTTCTGAATTCACATATATGATGTGAAAATATGCTGAGCATGATGAGGAGGAAAAATTCAGCTGTTTACATACCTAGAGTATTTGGTAACTCAAAAAAAAAATCTATTTTGCTAAGGGGGAGGAATTACTTTTTGTTTTGTTATACTTCAGAGATTTTCTTTCATTAAAATATGAGGCAAAAGGATGAAAATCAGATATGGAAAACTTTCCAGAGTTTGGAGACTCTCAGTTTAGCAGATTAGTGAAAAAATGATAGGTTGACTCACACAAGAACAGAGGTTTAAGAAGCGTTTAGATGTATACTTCTTCCAGAGTTGTATGTCTTTTTGGCTGATCAGTGCAAGCTCCTTATTACCCACTAATGCCTGATTTCTCCCTTAGTCCTTTAATAAGGAGAGCCTGCAAGTCAAACCATTACTAATGTAAATCTCCAGCATATTGCTATTGGGGCGGGAGAGGGGGGATATTTTCTCAAACCACCGTCAGAAGGCTCGTTTCCTTGCTAGCCCACTGGGGGGAGAGGAAAAAAAAGAAAAGAAGTAATCGTCATTTTACTTGAGAGCTATGTTTTGTCCAGAGTTATAATTGAAACTTAAAGCTTTCCACTCCTCAGGAATAATCTGGTTTAATGTGTGTGCCTTTTGAGCCACATTCTCTCATATTTCAAATAATGCTGCCTTCGCATTTGGCACAATATGTGTGATGGTTCTGATGCCCAAATTGGACCTTGTCTAAGATTAAATAATTGAAGAGCAAATCCCACACACTAATACTTCATGTGGGATTTGGCACCTTCATCCACCAGTAATAAATATATAGCTATATTTGCATGTCTGTGTGCGCACGTGCACTCGCTCACTCACTCACTCACCATATACAACAAGAGTTGATAGCCAACTTTGAAGAGAGTTTTGCATTCAAGCCTTTTTTACTTAAGTAGGAAAATATATTGATCTGGAATTCTTGAGATCTAAGCTAGATTTGGGTGATCAAGGTCTGAATTGTACTCACTAGAGTAAGGAAAAGTGAGATGCAGGACTCAGTGTATCAAAGACAAATGCTCATATAATGGTGGGTCAGTTTTATGAAGTAAAATTTTCTTGCAGTCTTAACTCCTGGTTGGTTGGTTTAAACACAAACATGCATCTGCTTCACCGAAAGCAATAGGAGATCTGTCTCTTGGCTCAGAGCAGTTCACATTGCAGGCACAGACCCTTTAAAATAGTAGTTCTCTTTTTGGTATGTTGTTCGTGGGAAGACTTTTTTCCATTTTCATCAAAGCTAAGAAAATAAAACCTTTCTGGCATGAAATAAGAGACTACAATGATAAGCAGCTAATCAGTGAATAGATATTAATAAAGAAGTGATCCTCCTGTGGAGGCAGAAGGAACCACTTGGTCAGGTTACTCCTCTTAAAAAAATGATGCCACATTTCTTTATTTGAAGTATATTATCTTTGCTAGTGAGCCACGAACTCCTGTGGTGTTTAAACAGTAAAAATCCTGTTATTTCAGGTGGTTGAGCAATGCTTAGTTTATGCACAATTCTGCCACTCGTATTAAAAAAAAAAAAAAAGCAAAGGAGAAGAGAAAAGAAAAGTGTATACTAGTTTCATACACTCCTTTTTCTGCATGTGTCTAGCATGGGCATTTTTGTTACTTGCAGTAGCAAAACTTTCTCGGAGAACTGCACCTTCTTAAAAAGATAAAAAAAAATTCTGAATCTCCTCAGATGATCTGAAACAAGCTGCCAATAGAATCTTATTGGGACAGGTTTACAGGATGAACTGTTTGCAAGCTAAGAAAAATATTTAAAGGTTATGTAAATAAACAGAAAATAAATACGTAAAACCCACGGTAAATAGATGCGAATTCTTAGTTGACTCCACAGCAAGCTAGATGAGGCATCTGTCTGTGCTGTATTAAGAACAGATGCTGGACATAGCTTGTCTTCCGTTGAACTGCAACCTGTAAGAACCAAATCCTGCTTGTAAGGATATTAAATTTAGATTAATCAACTATTCGATTAGTCGATAAGGGCATCTCTGCCTTCCGAAATGTAGTAGGATCCCTGCTGGCTCTTGCTACATTTCAAAGGCGGAAGCACCGCGGGGAGCACGGGGCCAGCGGGGAACTCAAACAGTCCCCTACTGGCCCTGTGCTCCCTGCTTTTGAAATGGACGAGAGGCCCCCCCCCCCCTTCTCCTGGGGGGGATGAGGGACATGGCTTGGGATGCAGTGCAGGCTGTGGAATGTGCAGGCTGCAGGCACAGCTATATTGTTTGGTTGGGTGGGGGTGTCCGTAAAAATTTTAATAGATTAAAAAGGGGTCCATATGCTCGAAAAGGTTGGGAGTCACTGCATTACAGACATACAGTTCAGACCTTTCTGCTGTGAAGCAAGAGCTGTACCAATCTCTTCGCATGCTTTCCTAAAGAGTCTGCTTGCATAAATGATTGGATCCTGAACATTTTGTCTTTCCATGTTCTTTAGTGCATATACTCTCATGCACATACTGATACATTTGCTCCCTCTTCACAGATAGAAACTATTGAATTTTTAGGGATTTTTTTTTTACTCTTGAGAAAAGAACAAATTTCAGAGTTTAGACTTACATTGACTTTCCATCTATTTTGGAAACACCAAAAAACTCCTTACCAAGTCAAAAATTGGGCAATGTTCAGGCTAATACTAATAATGAATGAAGATTAATTTTGCCCAAGTTCACACAGAAGTACCCAGAATGGCCCCCTCTTTGTGCAGAGAAGGGTGTAGTCCTTTTCAGTAAATAAAATCAGTGGCTCTCAAATTGTTTTAAATGAAAGGTTGGGTAGTACATGCATATTAGTTATTGGTTAATGATTCCCCTCATTGAAAGTAAAGAGCTGTAAAACAAGAAGTGAATGTACAGCTTCTTTTCTCCAGGTGACTCAGCCTTAGAATGATTCTCTTGCCATATTTTCAAATTAGCAGAAATCTGTTGTAAAAGTTAAAGGGATACAGTCACAGTCAAATCTGTTAGGTCTACACATTAATGTACTGTACCTTGAATGTTGCTTGATTGCCTCTCATGTTTCCTGACACTGGTTTACTTACAATGTGGAAGCTAAGTCTTTTTTTATGAATTGGTTAAACATATGCATTGCTAGAATGGGGACTTAAAGTGTCAAAAATATGTCATGTGCTAGGCAAAGGATTAAAAGTACTATTCAGCAGTCAGGAAGGGGTTTGGGCCCGTTAGCCATATTCATTGATAACACTTAGGCAGGGGTGGGCAATTTAAAAAAAAAAAAAAAAAAAAAAAGGAACTTGCCAGGGTTAGTCCCTGGTGGGCTGCCATTATACTGTATTTGCCTGTGCCTCCTGAGGTATCAGGCAATCGCAGCTCTTGTTGGCCATGGATCACTGTTTGGAGCCAATGGGAGTGGCAGGAAGCAGCACGAACCGGGACTCCACTTACCGCTTCTCCCATTGGCTGTGAATGGCGATCCGTGGCTAACTAGAACTGTGCTCGTCTGATACCTTCAGAAGTGCAGGTAACTATAAAGGTGGGGGCCCGCCAGGGAGTAACTCTGGTGGACCAGATCCAGTCCGTGGGCCAGAATTTGCCCACCTGTGGCTTAGTGTGTGCTCCAGCTTCTACCTGTCGGGAATGGAGAGGGTTCTGAACTGTATAGTGGTGTTTTGATCCTATACTTGCTTAGAAGTGCCTTCACCAGCCTCTGACTTCCGATTCATCTTTTGATTTCAATGAAAGCTAAAATGTTTTTAAGGTTCACACATGCACACCTGGGCAAGTTTTAATTACCAGGGTCAACTGGATTGTTTACAAGCCAGGGCTAGAAATTATAAGCTATCTTCTAGTTGGGTCAAGTTTCCATGTACAGGAGGACATTTTGAGGGAACATCATATGATAAGTTTTAGTATCCTACCACAGGCAAGAATGCTACATTAAACCATCAAATAAATATTGTAATGGAAGCCTTGGGCATAGAAAAATGGCTTTATTGGTCTTGCCACTGTATACTACAGATTATATTCTATTCTACACAAGCAATTCCTTTAAGGGGTAGTGTAAGCTATGCTTCCTTAAATTAAGACTTTCTTAGCTGACTTATATCCAATAACTGATGCATAAGGCAGTCCAGTTTACTGTAATTTACAGAGATATAAGGACAAAAATGTAAGTTAAAACTGGACGGGAGACTAATGTTCAGTTTCTTACATCTGTCTGTTTTTCAGCTCTAAGTACACTAAGATTCAGAGGTGATGTATAAATCAAAGGATGGTAGTATAGGGAAAGGAGTTGTAAAGGGGATAGAGGTTTTAGTTACACATTGCAATGCATGTAGGTCTAGAGGGAATCAACGTTGATATTACATTCACATTGGAGGATAGAAGAAGGTATAAATTATACTCTTTAGATTCACCTCTTGGAGCCAAATTCAGTAGGTTTGAAAGTCACACATGCTGCTTCATAGAGAATAGTAATAGAGATGTAGCCGTGTTAGTCTTTTGTTTCATGCTGCTTCATAGTGAAGGAAAATCTGACTAATGTGCCTAATGCCTACTCATCCGTACGTAGATTTCCTGTACATGTATATTAATTCTATCAATATCCGTGAGATCTTGCGTAATACTTGGAGTGTAAATCATGTGGCCCTTTCTCAGTTAATTCCTAACATATGATTAATGCATAGATATAATTTATCCATTCAGGATAATTCTTTCCCTTTATTCCTTTGCCCTTTTTTGGACCTCAGCAACCACCTTCCCACCATTGCCTTGGACTTTGGCCAGTGATTCCGAAGAGCAATGGCAAATAGAGGTGGAAAAGTGAGCTCTGCTATCATTTTAAATCAGTTATGTGATCCTACCTTTTTCCATTTACCAAAATGTAAAAATCAGAGTTAAGGGGGACCCAATGAAGAGTCCAGATAATGAGTGGGTAGCTTGGAGTCCTCCAAATGGCTAAAAGATTTGCTGCTTGTGGCTTTATTTTTTCTGTTTGTACTCAAGGAACTGATTCTGTAGCCATACAAATGAGTTTTTGAGTAATAAAACAGTAGTAGACAGCTGATCGACCTCCACACACACCAGCTACTACTTCCCTCCCCACCCTGCACCTTATGACCCCATTTTACATCTTTCAGTCCATCAACTTCACTTTGCTAACTTCTCAGGGCAGTTCATATTGGAACTGAACATTTTGACTTAGCTGCTCAGTAATTCTGTGGTTTTGGACTCAGACTTGGAGAATGATTTATTTTGATCCATGGTAAGTCTGGTTTCAGACAGCTGTCAAACCCAGGCAGGCTTCATCTTGCATTGGATTACTTCACACCTTATCACTTATGTATGGCTTCGGGCATCCTATCATGTAGTTGTAATGCAATCTAACTGATGTGATGCATCTGGGGGCGAAGAAGGGGCTGCCAAACTAACGTACAAGAAGGAATGTATCTCTCAAAACCACTGTGAGGATTGGAGGGGAAATGCCCATAAAGCTGGTACCTCTAGTTTGTTCAGTAAAGACTGAATGAAATTCATTCAGAGTCCCTTGAGTTGATCTGTATCTATGAACTTTGATTTGATTCAACTTCAAGAAAATAATAGCAATTTGACAAGCTGAGGACTGTTAAACTCAAATTAAGCAATAGATAATTGAATACGTTCTAGGTTTGCCACCCTACCTGTTGGTGTCTCGTTGCGACAATCTTTATTTAAAAAAATAAAACTCTACTATAAGTACACGATTGGCATTCCAGGGCAATTGCGAGTGTCCTGCAGATAGACAGCACATCCCAAAAGGTATGTGGCCTTGTTTAGAGATAGTGGTGTGGCTAAGAAGCCTGGGGGATGCCCTGTGTCACATAGGGTGCCTCAGTTAGCTGTTGGAATTCATTGCAGAGAATAAAGTGACTCTGTTTGCTCAAAGAGGTCCATCTGAACAGGGTCATTTACAGGGTAGGAGTCTTAAGCTGCTCTTCTCTTCCATTTGCCATATCAATTCCTTCTGGACTTCAGCGGAGCCAGTGCATAAAGACAGTATTTCCTCTTTCGCCACCAAGAATGTGTCTAGCTCGTCGTTTCCTTATTGCGGCTGATAATAAAACCATCAAATATAAAAACGAAAGTATGTTTTAAAAACCTGAATCACTTTTTTCTATTGACCTTTGGATCATCACTCAGCTAAGGAATGAGATAGAAGAAAACTTCTGTTTATATTGAGTTTAACTGTTTGGCTTTCATGTCCTGATTATTTGTGTAGCACCACACTAACACCCCCTAGACTGCATATCATAGCATGGGATGTAGGAACTGGTTGGCTGTGGAGCTCATGCTGGCTCCTGACCAGAGGTGACACATAACGTTTGCAAGTGAGGGGCACAATGTAAAGGTTCTGGTGGAGCCCATGACCATCCCACAGAAGCTTTCAATCTGTGAGGGTG
Source organism: Rafetus swinhoei (assembly GCA_019425775.1). Taxonomy (NCBI): domain Eukaryota; kingdom Metazoa; phylum Chordata; order Testudines; family Trionychidae; genus Rafetus; species Rafetus swinhoei. The sequence continues at coordinate 165,228,427 of CM033424.1, forward strand.
TCCCTAGTGGGCTACGGATGAAAATATTTGTGGGGAGCAAGAGGCAACACCAGATGGTTTAGGTGGGTGACTCTAGGCAGCTTGAGCTAGTTCTGGCAAGAGAAGGTATGCCACCTTCACCCCGTGATTCACTCTAACAGGCCAACTAGACTGTGGGTTTGGTAGGTGGGGGGAGGGGAATACAACCCAAAAAATCTAAGATGGGGAACATGTGACACCATGTGACCTCCCTACATTTCATGTCTCAGGTTAGGTATCTCCAATGAGCAGTTAATTGGAGAAATTGAAAAAGCGTGATGTGCAGAAGGCACTACATAGTAATAAAGTGCACAGAAAGGTTCTCTCTGCCGTTAATGGCCTAGGGTGCAGCCATAAATCTTTAGTTTACTACACACCTAATTTCCAGATCACAAATGGCTCATAGTCAATGGGCAATAGAAGTGTAAAAAGAGCTTTTTACTCTTCCAGGTTTCTAGATGATAGCAAATGCTGCAAGGGAAAAGAGGCAGGAAGAGGCAAAATCCTTAAGATAGTACAGCACGTCCATGGTAGACCTGAGAATAGAATCCAGATCTCCTCAGTACCCCACTGCGAGCCCGTGCTGTGTGTGTATGTGCTGTCTAATACTTCTAGATGATATTGCAGAGCTACATATAGTGCAGTTATAAACAGCAGGACAGTGAGAGTGCGTAGGCAGAAGTGTCCTCTATTGGAAAACACATAGAAACAGAATATTTGCACAAGGCCTAAAACAGTTGTCAGTAACTCTTCCTAGAAAGAACAGTAGTGATCTCAAAAGCAGAGGAGGAACAAATAGCCCAGGGATTTTGTGAATCTTAGGTTTCCTTATGTGTTGTTTCAAATGCAGAAACCCCTCGATTGCGGACACATTCTGACATTAGATAAGAAGCCACAAATTTACATAGACAAATGCACTGTTATTGTTATCAAGTGTCAGTTTCTCTGTGGTAAATCTCTTCCTAGATGATGCCAACATTCCCAACAGTTTCTCTGTCTCTTCACAATAGGAGTGTCTTTATTTCATTTCAGAGGGGTAGCCGAGTTAGTCTGTAACAGAAAAAACTTAAACAAATAGTCTGGTAGCACCGTTTTGTTAATCCTTAAAGTGCTACCAGACTATTTGTTGTTTTTTAAAGTTTTTATTTGATTTGTTCATCAGAATGTTGGTCTTTCTTTTTTACTATATTTGGAATGAGTAATCTGCAAGCAGCATATTGTATATTCATTTCCCCTTGACTCCTATTAATAGCATGTACATTAAAAAGAGAATAGGGAAACGCTCTCACTTAAAAATATACATCTATCTGAAGATCTTGAGCAAAGGGAGAACAAGCATACAGTATAGTACAAAGCAGCCTCGTCCTGTGAACGTGAGCTGAGGACATGTGGGTTCTATTCTGAGGACTATCAATGACTCGCATTGTCTAGGGCAAGTCTCGGTGTCTGTTTACCGCCATTTGGTTTTGTTGCCTTTTGGACTGTAAGGCCTTTGAAGTACATGCACTGTCATTTATTATATGTCTATAGCCTAGCATAGCAGGACCCTGTATGACATTTTGGTACTATCATGATATAAGTGTTTACTAATATTTATTTATTTTATACATTTTTGCATTTTTATTTTTCTTTATAGTGCACTTTTTTTTGCTTCTTTCACCCTTCCTGGTGAGGGAGGGAAAGACAAGAAAGCAAGGCCTGACTGTTTTTAACAGCTATTGATGGTGTAAATCCATGCTGATAAGAACATGCAACTACTTTGACAATAAAGGTAGTTATGTACATGTATTTCAGGAAAAAATCTGGTCCTAAATCTTACTAGGAATGGTAATGGCAGGGGCAGCTATAGAAAGAACAGAAACATAACTGCCAAAGAACTTGTTTTGACTAAAGCAGAATAAACCTAATGTGAAAGTCATTAAGGAAACAACGGAAAATTCAGAAATTGTATCCTCTTACAGAGTACCTTTTTTTTCACTTGAAGGATGGGTTAAGCAAAATTCCAGACTGACCTTTATTATTTAACTTGGAAGAGGGAAGTTTTTATTCTCCTTTTCATTAGGATTTCACAAGTATAAAGCATATTCACATGTTGAGTCTAGTGTGTTTTTTTTTTTTTTTTAATACTGTGAGGTGGGGAAAGGATTAATGTTTTCCCCTCTTTTTGGTTGTAATAGACAAAATACAACCAGTCTGGGTTTGTTTAAGGGATTATACTTTCTCAGGGCCATGTGGTAGCTTCATTTTGGCAGATGCATATTTGGAGCAATTCTACCCCAGATCAGTGGAGTTACACCGATGTCCAATCAGGAATATCTGAGACCAGAGTCCGGCCTTGCTATTGAATATCAACAACTTATAGTTCTATCTTTAATAGACTTAACTACTACATTACAGAGAATATTATCATAATGGTTCTTTTGTTAGAGGCATCTCACTTGGCCATGCAGACCTTAAAATTACCAAGCACTAAGGTAGGGCTGATTCTGTTAGTTTGAGAAAAATGAACTTTCATATAGCACTGAATTTTATAGGTATTCTCAGAAGGGACAAAATATAGGCTGCAGTACTGCAAAAACATGCCTGACCTTCATGTGCTTAACATTATGAACATTCACAAGTCCTTGCAAAATCCACAGGAAGAAATCACTCCATGTGCACTTGCATTTTTCCATGTTTCCCTCCATGAGTGCTAAATTTAGCAGATATGATCCCACAGCTTGATCCCATGATCCTAAAACTGTTGCCACACCCTTGTCCAAATACCTTCAAATAGGAAAATATGCATGGGGGGTATAAATCATGATTTCATTACAAAGTCAGTCCTCAGCTGTAATCCAAGCACATGGAGCTCTGATAAGCTAGCCAAGAGGAGAGTAAAATTGATGTACATTCAATTCTGACATTAGTTTCAAGTCTTTCTTTAAAGTTTTATCCTGAGTCCGGGATGACCCAACTCTGAATCTTTGAGTATGACGGACAGTTTTACTTCCTCATTGTTCCAGCCACGTTGGAAAGCAGACTTAGTGTGTGGGGGTGTTTATTGTACACAATAACATGATTGCTATACAGTGTGGAAACAGTGTCTTACATAAGCTCGGTTATGCAAGGTGCCCTCAACCTCCCACTGTCGCCACGCTAAATTTGCTCAGTACCTCCCAGGAATATAAGACTGAAACCATAATGTACAGCATGACACAAGCCTAGACAGATGTCAATGATAGGCTAGAACTCATGGGCAGGATCTTACTTTCCTTGTATACTGAAAACTCCCATGGACTCTGACAAAGGAGCAAAAGTGCAACAAAAAAATCAGAAGTGGCTTCTCAGCATTGCCATGAATTTAAATGTGTTTCTGCCAACAGTATAAGCCTTCAAAACTCTTCTCAGTACTGTACAGAGGTGAGGGAACGTAATGAGTGAATGACAAATTACAGTGGTCATGATATTCTGAGAAGGCAGGCAACAGATAAGAACTCCTTCCATGTGGCATTATTGTATGTAGAAATAGGTAGTGCTCCTCCTAAAGGGGGGGGGGGGGGGGGGGGGTGTCAATATTTGCATTCAGCCTACTGACTAAGTTGTATTTTTCTGGTAGATATTTGTTTTGTTGGAAAAAGCCCATCAGGCTAATTTGTGGTGAACAGCGAAATAGTGACAGGTAAGTAAGCAGAACTTTACAAATAAGGTATGCAGAAGGCAGTATTGAATACTGTTGTAAAGAACAGCACCAGGTATTTGCTCACAATGTCTCACTGATACAGATAGGACTGATAGGCTTTTTATCATGTTTGCACTTGAAATTAACTCAGTTTTAAGAGACAAATCTCCCATACTTCTCTAAAGGGTTGTGATCAGGTGATGGGTCACCAGGAAATTGTATTGTTTAAGGATCCTCACTTCTGAGCAAAAAGGAAATGAATCACAGATGGGCTCTGTAGTCTGTCAGTCTTAATTTCTCCACTTGTAATCACGTAGAACGTGTGTGTCACTGGAAACATGCACGCACAATTAACCTGCTTGTATTTGCCCTGCATTTAGTTCCTGTGTTGTCAGAACTTTTTGTGTGTTAGTGCAATTGCAATATTACTGGTAAACAGGCCAGCATTATAAGGAAGAAAGGGTGCAATTCCTAACTATTAGAATTTCACATGTTTAATTGTTTATATTGGAAATTTACCACTGCATATATAATTTCTGGGTTTTCCAGTGAGTATCCCTCTCAATCAAGTTATTTGATTTGACACAATCTTGGGTCACACTTTTATACTAAGACTTCATTTATAAATAGTTTACAAAAGATTAATAAATTATTAATGTAGGTTTTATTATATGGTTAATCAATTGTTGTAGATTGTTAGAGTACAACATGTTGCTTGTTATCATGATGCCTAGCCATCTACAACATTATCTATTGACAAGAACAGGGAATGGCAATAGTGGGTCAGACCAATAGTCCACCTAAGCCAGTACAGCCGATCCCTGAGTTGTGAACGGTCGACTTACGACCGTTCGCATTTACGACCGAAGCTGTCGTAAATGGCGGACCCTGAGTTATGAACGCAATCCGTGCTCACGAACAGCGCGGTCGCGTGTAACTCTATGGGGTCCAACTTACGAACAAACCGAGTTACGACCAATTGCTTGGTCCGTAACCGGTTCGTAAGTCGGGGAGAGGCTGTATTCTGTCTTCTGATAATGGCTGGTGCCAGATACTTCACAGGGAATGAACAGAACTGGGCAATCTTTTGCGTGATCCAGCCCCTGTTGTCCAATCCCAGCTTCTGACAGTCAGAGGTAATCTGTTTTTTTAAATAGTTATACTTTTGACCTTCATAATATTGCCTGGCAATGAATACTACAGGGTGGCTGTTCATTGTGTGAAGTAGTACTTTCCTATATTACTGCCAAATAATTTCTTTAAGTGATCCTGGTTATTGTGTTGAGTGAAGGGGTAAATAATACTCTATCCACATTGTTCATGGATTTTATAGCTCTCTAGCATGATCTTGTAAATATCAGTAACGTGACACTTTTCTATATCATACTTATAACAACTATTATTAATTTGTTTACTCATGTTAAACAATTCACAAGTACAACTTCAATATAAAATGGTACCCTGATTTTTCTAAGGAAAACTTATTGGTGCTTTGTCTCTAATACAGAAATTCTTTGTTTTGAGTAAAACATAAGCAATGTTGCCTGATGCAGAAAACCTTTTTCTAATCTGAATGTTCAGAGCAGAGACAAGGAATCTTTTTTGGTTTGGGGGGGAGGGGGGCACTGATCCACAAAAAAATCAGTTGGGAGCTGCAAACAAGTGAGAAACAAACCTCCCCCCCCCCCCCATCAGCATGGGTTTCCCAATGCTGGGGGGAGCCCCAAGCTTCAAGGGCTGGATCCAGGCAAGCTGGGGGCTGCATTCAGCTCCCGGGCCTTAGTTTTCCTACCCTGGCTTAGAGAATAAGATACATGGAGTATGTCAAACTAATACTCCAGTAATTCATACAACTCTAGACAAAATTGTCCTTTAAATTTTATTTTCCTGAGACTTTATCCAAAGTTTATTGAAATCAATAAGAGTTTTTACATTGACTTCATTATTGAAGTTCAGGCTAAATGGGGGTTGGGAGGAACCCAGCAATTAAAGTGTCAAAGCTCCATTCAAGATGTAGGGGGTTGCAAGACTGTGGTGTGTGTTTAACTGACTTCCACAGAAAGCATAGGGCTTACATATTATGATCACTAACGCTGATGGTCCTTCATCTTACAGCATTGTCTAAATAGGGACATAGGTCAGTTTAACTATCTCCACCTCCCAATTTTTAGTGTAAAACTGGCCTAAGTTTTGTTCTGAAAAAGAGCTCATAAAAAAGCAGGAGCTGGGATATTAAAGATGGGATTTTCAAAAGCATTGAACTAACCGCTCCCGTTAAAGTCAATACAATCTTTACCACTGACTTTACTGGGAGCAGAGTTATTTTGAAATCTCATCTTAAGAGTTTGAAGAATAAAAATATGCTTGATTTTTCACAGAAATTTAAAAAGGTCTTAGTTAAATATGAGTACATTGAAAAATGAGATGTAAGCAATTTGCTTTGTATGAGGTGTACACATTAGTAATAGTGGATAATGATATTTTATATTTGTTGTATTTAAGTAATTAAATCCACTGGCCTTCCACATAGTTTTGGGTAAAGACACTTGCCCTTGGAACCATGGTGTCTGAAACCTCAGCTTTTAGAGGGCATTTGTTCTGACTCCTCACACCTAATTTTGGTTCTTGAGTCACCGCATCTAAACTGATGTAACAAGATTGAAAAGCCCCGTTATTAGGCTTAACCATCAGTTTGCAAAGTTTGGAAGAAAGGAGACCTGTCAAATCACATTTGAATATGTCATAGAGGGGATGTATTATGTTTTCAGTGTGGTATAGGTAACACAAGATATGCTGTGTCCTCAGTACCAGATATTGTCCCTCCTCCCCTTCCCCCCCACAACCCAAGGATAAATTGTATTTCCATTTATTGGAAGAGGTCAGTGGAAAACAATATGTAGACTATACAGAAACTGTCTCTAGACCATTTTAAGACTTACTGTGGAAATATATTTGCTAAAGCTCTCAAGTGCTCAAGTTTACAATACTCTGTTTAACAGAGAGTTAGGAGCCAAGATACAAAATCCTTTTATCAAAGGCAGCCTTCTAAAAACAAGCCCTTGTGACAGTAAAGACATCACCATATTAGACACTCAGATCACAAGCTAGACTGTGGGTATTCACTCTTGTACTAGAACCTTTGGGGTCACTACCAGCAATTATTTTCAATTGATACCTAGTCCTCTTATCTTTTTGTTCTGTTGTAATTGAGGTTCCATTGCATTTTACTTGCAAATGGAACTGAGAGCATTTCAAAATATCATTTCTTAGGCACAATATGTGTCTCCCCACATGTGACCCAGAGACTTGGCGCAGCAATCAAATCAAAGCCCCAAGATTTTTGAAAGCACACCAGACAATAAGGTGTTCAAATTCTAGTGACTTTCAGTGGAAGTTGGGTGCACAACTCGCATTTTTGTCTTTGGAAAAGCACCCCCTAAATTCTTGATCACACAGACCCTTACTAATGGGCATAGAGAGGCATGAAATAACTGTGCACAACAGTGTTTGTAACATCATGGTGTAACATTCCAGAATAACATTCTGTATCTCTTGCTACTTTCTCACCCTGTACAAGAAATGGCTTGACTAGTTCAAGGTTTTCATTTGCTTCATTGTATACGTGTGGGGAGGGGGAAGAAACTCTCTCAGTACAAAGAATTTATTCAGGGACCGTTAAATTGAAACTACTGTATTAGAATTGACATTCTGGCCCTATTTAAGTCCATGGCAAAACTCCCATTGATTTCAATGGGCCAGGATTTCACCCTAGCTTTTGCTGTTGTAACAAGCCAATGGGGAGAGAAATGAGAGCCAAAATTACAGGGCAGTAATTCAGCTGCCATCCAACAGGATTCTAATATTTTTGGCTAATACAACTAAAAAGGCTTGATTCTTCTTTTTTTTTTCTTTTTCTTTTGTATAGTTACACAAATGAAGAGTTGAGATTAAAATGCTCCTTTTCAGTCCTGTCTGCAAATCTCTTCTACCTACTGCATTTGGCTCATCAATACATGAAGTGAGTGTGATCACCAGGCAGTAGAGATTCAGGGAGAAGCGACTGGCCCCAACACACTACTCCTCTTTTAAGCAATCACTTTTAATCAATTAATTGGCTAAGAAGGAACCCTTGGTTCAGCTCCTATAATATACAGTTTAAACACAAACTGTTTTTGTTCATCAAGGCTGTAAATTCCATTATTTTCAGCTAGGTTTTTACAATGGCTGTCATTGATGCATTTTCACTCTCTCATCAACGTCTGTTATTGAAAACACTGTCGCAGCCAAAGGGCCCCATGGTTTTAAAAACTTAGCTAGGTGTCATTTCAGCAAAATAAAATAGCTCTGTTGAACTCACCTGTTTGTAGTGGAGTGGAAGGGATCAAAGAGTACATTATACACTTTTAGAGAATGATTGTGTTGCAATTTTGGAAATTTCCTGAAAATGCAGTGGACAAAACCAAGTATTTCAAACATTAATGTGACGACATGAGAGAGAGAGTATATTTAACTTCCAAATTGCAGTCCATAATTATACCTTCCATTTGTGTGAGTAAACATTTAATTGTATGCTTTCTTTTTTCTGACATTACTGAAAAGGCATTGGAGGACACAAATTAAGCCGTTTTACAATTAGATATGTCAGTATACAAAGTTGCAGGGACTGTTCAAATAGGAGATCAAGTACTCCAATTCGGGTCGCTGCGCAGCTTGCATCTCTACTGGTTTTGGTGTCCTTGTACATTTCAGATCAGCGTTTGAACGTACATCATCCCTCACTCCCCCAAAAAGGAAGCAACTGCACGTAGTATAAAATGATTTTTTTTTCTGATTTAAAAACGAGAGCCTCTCAAAATACAAAGGGTGTGATACTGATCTTGCAACAGTGTAAATGAGGTAAAACTCCATTGAAGTCAAAGGACAACGAGCTATAACTAACAAGAAACATCAATATTTTAAGGCAGGAGCTTTACTCATGTAATAGGAGTAATTTATGGTCTGCAGCCCTTAACTGAAAAACAATCATTCTGCAGTTACCGGTATGGTTTTGCCTCAGTCTTTAGTTCAAGTCTATACAGAATATGTAGGTGACCAATTTTCTCTGGACCATTTCATGGTTGCTTGATTTGTCATTATATTTGAAATATTACACATCTAGCAGTTTTTCATTAAGTAACAGCTGCTTTGCTTGCATTTACAGCAATTAATATGCCAGAAGCTTTCACTTTTTACAGCTCACATACATCAGTCTGTCTTTCAGTTCAGTTAAATTCTTCAGGCAGGTGAGGGAAGGGGGCCTGATAGAATGTGCATTCATGTGTTCACAATGGCTGAGAATCATACTACAGAGGTCCAGAACACAGAGCAGGTGCCATTATAGCCAAGCAGCTGGAATAATGGTTTTGGAGATGCTGCACAATGGTCTCATGGTTGGCCCATACCTTGGATTAAATCTCTGTCCCTTAACCACTGCTTGGCTCTTAGTATAAAGCATATTTATTTTGGCTTTATGGAAGGATGGAGTAAATTTCACCCCCACTGGCCTGATTCTCTACTGCCATACATCTTGTAGACTCATTAACCCTGGAACAGAGTGAGGAAAAAAATCCTGCCTGATCAGAATGGTAGCATTTCACATCCATTTCACCTTCATTCTACCCACATGCAAATGACTACATAGGCACTGAAGAATCACCAGACTTAAATTTAAGTGGTTTTTTTTTTTAAAGTTCCCTATGCTTTCACTACAGGGTTTTTTTGTTTTTTTTTAAATACCTTTATTACAATGCAAGAGTAAGAAAAAACACCTCCATTAGATTTCACAAAACACTGTAGCTGACAAAATAATTTAAAACAGTCTTTTATGAGGGATGAAGTAGTACCTGGGAACAGAAATGAACTAGATCAGTTTAACAATAGAGTTTTCATGTCTGTACGTGAACTTTGCTGTACAAGCAGAAAGTACTTTTTTTTTTTCAAGTCATCTTTGGCAAAGACAAGCACAGTGCAACTGACTGACCTTTATAGATAATGTATTACATTCGATGCTGTAACTTCTTTTCTGCATAGTTTGACAACTTTTTGTACAAAGTGCATTGAATGGATGTAACAGTTAATTTCCAGCAACTTTATCTTCATGGAAGAGAGTGTATTTACATGGGTTTGAGGATTATGTGATTTCTTTTGGTTTAATTTTATTTTATTTGAATTTGTAATTGATATTTTGAATTTTCACCTTTGAAATTTCAGCTTTTGTGTCTGAATAAAGGAAACTGAGATTTCCTTTTTTTGGATCTCTCTTTCACTCCCTCTTTTTATTAGAATTGGTCCAAATTGTAACACTAAAATGTAGATGCCCCAAAACTATAGGGAAATTCAAGTTTCAGAACCCAAATTTGATAGCTTGAGTCTAGGTAATAATGGTTTTAGACCAGAAAACTGACTCTAAACAGCCATACATTTGAATAAATATATTTTTGCATACAGGTAAAAACATGGCCCAGAATTTCTCTCTGTTTTTTGCTGTATGAATTTTTTTATTCTTCTTAGCAAAGAAAATAAATACGTTAATCTCTCTCTTTTTATTAGTGTTTCCACGAATAATATACAGAATAATGATTCCATTAAGAAGTCTGCAATAATAATAATTAACACACTTGCAGATAGCCCTTTTATGATTAGATCTCAAAATGACTTGTAAAGATGAATACTTGTCACCAGTTTATTTTTTTCTCCCATCTCTAAAGTGCAGAGTGGTAAAATTACATCTGCAAAGTCTCAGAAGCCAAGATAAGACATAACCCTGTCCTCTGATTTGCAATTTAATATTCCTCGTACCATTTTCCATTTGCCTATACATTATGAAGGTGTAGCTCTGTGAATCTAAGCAAATATTTTCCTGGTGCAACAATTTATTTCTGGAGTTCAGGCTGCAGATTCCTTAGGATGAGTAACAAAGCATTACCTTTAATTAAATAGTTTGTACGGTATTGAGAGAGCCCAGGGAAGTAAAATACCATTCAAATGCAGCATACACATTAGAATTTGGTAGTGTAAATCTGTGATCGTGGGTGAGAAAAGAGAATTTTCTCCACAGTTACAACTCTTTATAACTCACTGTTGGGTGAATTTCAGTAAATTTTAAAATGTTTAAACTTGTTTCTCCACAGGACTAAAATGTGGCACAAAGTATAGCTGAGATTCTGTATTGCTGATCAGGAATAATAAGAGCAGGCAACTTGTTTTAACGTGCATAATTTATAGCACCAAATATCAAACCCAATATTTTCCCCCAGACTTTTGAAGATAAATTGGTGTGTCATTTTCAAAAGCTATCCAGATGTTGTTAAATAACAGAGTGGCTTTCCAGCTGTGCTACCAACACCAAATAATGAAAAATGGTGATTTTGGTCAGTTTGTCTCATTTATTGAATTTCACGCTGTTAATTTAAGCAAAATATAAGCTTGATTCAAATCCCATTGAAGTCAATGGGAATTTTTCCATGTACAGTACATGTACTAAAACGTTTCAGCTATTTTTCTAAAACTGCACATTACTGAAAGTTTGAAAAACCTCCTGCTAGTATGTCAAGCCCACGCAAGCATGTATTCGCTAGCTCTCTTTTCAGAATCTGCCACTATCTAAATATAAATTCAGATTTCTGCTGGATGTCCTAATAACTGTATATTATTAATGGAAACACCCATTAAAGAGCATTTGCTAGAGGTAATCTTTCAAAAAAATAAAACCAGCTTTTATTTGTTCTCTTTTGGTTATTAAAAATACTGTTGGGGTTAATGGTACCCAATCTTCATTATGTCAAGCAGCAAATACTGTGTAGCTTGCACAATTTTTTTTTTTTTTTTTTTAGCCTAGTTCAGAAAGTCCTAATCCGTTCCTGAGAGACAATATGGCTCCAGGGGACACTAAAGTGAAATGGATCCTTTCATCTCTTAGATGTATGGTTGGAATCCATATGATGTTTAAATTTATAATATTAGTAACTATTAAATGGCTCTTTGGTGATCTACATGAAATGGGCTAATTGTGTTCTAGCCCTTGTTGGCAACATCTGTGGAGAGGTGAAGAACTGGATCCAATACCCACTAACATCACTGGGAATATTTACATTGACTTCTGTGAACAGTAGATTAGTCATGGAGAGGTGGTCTATCTAATTCCAAGATAGCATCAGAGCTCATGCTGTTGCAGTTTTTTCTCTATATATGGCCAGTTTCAATCTCCATGTTGTTAATCTGGTAACTTTGATCACTAACTTTTTTTTAAAAAATTAAAAAGGGGAAAGTATTGCATCTGTAAATAAAAGTGCTAATATGTACAGGTACTCTGAGACCATTATAGATGTCTCTGTGAACGTTTAAGTAGATACTTTTAGGGGTTTGTGAAACTTTTTAGGAAAGCAGGTGAGATGGCAATAGCTCATGGTTGCAATATATTAATTTCACTGTTGGAAAAGATTTGTTTAGCAGTAGGTGCTAGATGATAGAAATCCGTGCAGGAGAGAAAAAACATGCGGTCTGTCTTCATGGCAAAGAGAAACAAATATGCAACTGCAGCAAATTAATGAAATCCCATAGGTGACAACGTTTGTGTGATACAATCTCATGTTCAAAAATCTCATGTAGTAAATTTTTAACTATTATGAATCTGTCCTAAACAGTCCATAACTAAAGTTTAGAGAAAATAATCCTATATATGCCTAGGTACATGTCTTCAGTTTCTTTCCATTAAGCTGTAATGTTTTATTGATCCTGACAGGGTGCCAGTACAAACAATATAATGATGAATTTTCTTAGCTCACAAGACATAAACTTGCATCTGTTACTGTCCAGTTATTTTCCCAAATAACAAGGTGTTTGATCTTAAAACACCAAACCCCAGTCATACATCTCTCCCATAAATACAGACTTGTTGACATATTGCAGTTGTACTTGACCTCTCATTCACTTGAAAGCCCATTAGAAAACAGACTTTACACAACACTGGCCTTGCAGGAACACACAGAATGCTTGTTGTTTCCAGTAACAGCTCTATCTCTGTGAGTGCTTCAAGGCTGAGTGAGGCACACAGATAGACAAGGTTGGACTGTGCTATTTACAAGATCTCTGAGGTGCCAGTTAAATAAGGTAGGGCACGGGGGAGCTCTTTCTTCTAGGTGCATTAGTAGTGAGTACCGGAGACTACCATGCTTAGCTGATTTTTCTATTTAGGGTTGCCAGGTGTCCGGTTTTGAACCGGACAGTCCAGTATTTGAGCTTTCTGTTCGGGAAACAAATTGAGAAAATATAAATGTCCGGTATTTTCTAAATAAGATGTAATGTAGATTGTGATGTAATGTCAGGTGTGCTCAGTATTTTTGTTGAAACCATCTGGCAACCCTATTTCTATACAGCAGGTTTTTTAGGTCTCCTTCCCACCACAGTGCTGCTATATTGTTAGACCAGCATGCTGATTGGTGCCTAAAGTACTGCTTGTCGTTTTTTGACGTGAGTCCATGTGCGCTAAGCACAGTGACTGCTTGTGGCTTTTTTGACAGGCGAGGCACAGATCACAAAATAGTTATTTGCACTCCCGCCCAACAGATAATGTACTTAGAGTGAGGCAGCAGCTGGCAGCCCTGAGAACTGGAGCCACCACGGCTGCCGGTACAGGGCGGGTCGGAGTGGAGCACAAGATGGGCCAAGAATTCAGTGAGTGGCTCCTCGTGTGGGAGCAGGCTGGGGAGGACCGCTCCTTGCACTCCTGCCATGGCCTTATCAAGCTGTGATTAGCACAACAATGTGCTGATATAGAAAATCCATCACGGACATGGTACACTGCCATTGTCACACAGCAGCTTTTTTAGACTCTATTAGCTATATCAAAATTTGGGCCTCACGCAACACTATGTGCTTCTAACTTCCTGGCATTGCATTTCACTTCTGCGGAAAGCGAGCTGGGACACTTCAAGAGACAGGTCATTTGTCCTGTTTTAAACCAGTCTCCTGCTTTTCTAAGGTTTGTCTCATTCCCCTTCAGTACTAAAATACGACATGATATGATTTTGTCCAGTATTGAACCAGGAGAAGCCGGTTGGGAGAGTGTACCGTTTTGCCCCAGCTGGCATGGCCTTACATGCCTCATGCATGTGAGATCATGCTGATGGGGTTGAAGTCATGCAAGTGGGGGCAGAAGTACTGGAATATCTTGGCCATCTTACATTTTAAATAAAATCAGGCTCTCCAGAAACCCATATGCATTTATCAATTCCATGAAAAAGAATTTGCAAAATACATTTGCTAGCTTTTTGGGAATTCTCGCTTGCCTGGGCAGATGAGCTGCCCTGGTTAAGCCTTAGTGCATACTGGATACGTGGCCTAAAACTTTTTACTGAGACATCATATCTAATACACTCATAAAGCCAAACTGTGCCCGATTGTACCAGATGTACAATAAAGGGCCTACATTAAATGGACATTGAATTTGAGGAGACTTGTGAATAGTCTTAAGTGCTGTCCTGCAAGTGGTCTGATTGTGACTATAAATGCTTCCCGCCATAGTGCTGCTATATTGTTAGACCTGCATGCTGATTGGTGCCTAAAGTACTGCTTGTTGTTTTTTGATGCGAGTCCATGTTGCACTGAGCACAGTGACTGCTTGTGGCTCTTTTGACAGGCAAGGCACAAATCACAAAACAATTATTTATACTCCTGCCCTTTTTGCCTGAAGCTCTGCCCCTTCTGGGAGCACAGAGTCCCCCACCGCCAACCTTGCCCCAGGGCCCAGCAATTCTGTCAGCTCCCCAGTCCCATCCGTCCCCCCCTCTCCCCCCCCCCCCCTTGGTCTGTAGCTGCAATTTGAAGGAGGTCAGTCTACATGATCATGAGAGTCCCTTCTGACTTTGTACAGTCTTATGAGTCCATAATGAAATGACGTGTTTGGCTTGACTGGCAATACAAGTTGCAATAGATTAGGGTAATCCCCTCCTCCCTACAATTATGCAGAAAGGGAAACGGTGGGTGTGTAGTAAAACTTAGCTGGTTACATTTCACTTTGCCCTTTGGGTTGCCTTGACTACGCAAATAGCATTGCCATTGAACTTTTAGCAACAGGTCAAACAGCCATGTTCGATCTCTTCCTCTCCTAAAAGAAGAAAGAAACAAATGGTATTTAATATAGGTATCTGACTTCTGGTCAGCATCTTATCTCCTCCAAACAGTAGCAGTTCTGAAAGCTGATCTTTCATTGCTGTCATTGGGCTTGAGCCTACTTCATGGCGTTGCTTATAATGATTCAGAGGAGGTCAATATTCTAGTCAATTTTACAGATAAATAGCCTGCAAAATTCATTTTAAAAGCATGACAGTTTTCCTTTGTTACAGGAGCACAAACTCAATGGCAATCGATTTAAAAAATTCTTGGATTTTTACGGCTAAAAGGGACTATTATAGTCTTCTGGTCTGAACTCCTGCGAAGAATAATCCATATAAATTCACCCAGTAATTTCTGCATCAAGCTCATAATTTGTGAGCACTCTGGCATATCTTTTAGAAAGACACTCAGTCTTGATTAAGAATCTTACCAATCTAGGTAAGTTGATCCAATGATTAGTTGCCTTAATTGTTAAAAACACGCACCTTGTTTCTAGTGTGTATTGGTCTAGTTTCAGCTTCCAACCACTGGATTTCAATAGGACTTTTTGTGCTAGATTAAACAGCTGTCTTTTATCAAATCTCTTCTCCATATAGGTATTTCTGTTGATGATCAAGTTACCTCCTAAGCTTCTCTTGGATGAATGAAATAGATTTGAGCTTCTTATTTCTCACCACAGGGCATGTTTTTAAAACATTGTCATTCTTTTAGAACTTTTCTGGACCCTTTCCAGTTGTTCAATATCCTTTTTAAAGTCTGGACACAAGAACTGGATACAGTGCTCCCATAATGGTCTCTCTAATGCTATATGCAGAGGTAATACATATTCCTGACCTCTACTTGATAGTCTTCTGCTTTTACATCCAAGGATTTTCCTCTTAGGATTGCATTGGGAGCACATAGTTAATTATTTCTGCAATACACAATAATTGTTTATCTACCGTGATCTATGTAAGTAAGTCTTTTACAGCGTCCCCTCATTCCAGGATCTTCAATGCTAAGTCTACACTGGCACTTTACAGCGCTGTAACTTTCTGAACACCATCCCCCTCCCTCCAAGCGCACCAAGTTACAGCACTGTAAAGTGCCAGTCTGAGCCAGGCTACAGCCGCATGCCCCCAGTGCTGTTAGCTAATCCCCTCATGGAGGTGGTTTACAGAGTGCACCGGGAGAGCTCTTTCCCAGTGCTCATGCCCTGGCCACACTCTCACTTTAAAATGCTGCCACAGCTACATTTTAAACTTTTTAAGTGTAGACAAAGCCTTGTCTGTTCCCTGGTTTTAGAGGCAGGACCTTGTATTTGGCTGTGTGTTAAACGCCTGTTCAAATGAACTCATCAAATGGTTGAGATTGGTCTGTATAATGATGGGTCACTTTCATTATTTATCAGCCAATCAATTTTAGTCATTTTCATATTTTACCAGCGATATTTTCTTCCATATCATTGACAGAGATACTGAATAACACTGGGCCAAGAGCAAATTCCTGTGAGACCCCATGAGAAACGCCACTCGCTGGATCAGGAATCCCCACTAACGACTGCTTATGGGGATCTGTTAACCTACACCCAAGAATTTTCTACAGTTATCGTTCTATTGAAATTCTGCTTGTATTTAAAAATAACAGTTCGATGCTAGTTTGCATAGTTCATAAAATGTTGTTCTAACTTTTTGGACCTTCCTTACTCCAAATTTATCCCAGTGTAGAAGAACAAAATTCAAGTCAATAGACAGGCTGCTGCTGCTGACTTCAGTAAACTTTAGATCAGACATTTACGCCACAGAATTAAGGAATAGCAGAAAAAATAGCAAAAATTGATTGGGTGGTAAATAATAATAGTGACATATCATTATACATACGAATCTCAACCACTTGGTAAGGTGAATTCATTTGAACAGGCATTTAAACACAGAAAACATGAGGCATAAGCAAGTGAAAAAAACCTTCTTAGATGGTATTTGAGAAGAAAAGGGGAGTCACTGAGGCAGAGAGCATGAATCAGTAAGGCTGACTTAACTACTATAAAAACTGTTCTGTCTTGCTTTGGCAAGTCTTTCATTTAGGAGAGGGACCTCCTGGTTCTATACAACTATATCTCACAGATTGTTTGAAACCACAAAGGGAAACAAAATGATCTAGGTCTAGAGAGGGGAAAAAAACCTACATTCATTAAAACAAATATTTAAGAAAAAAGCAGCTGGAAAGTTTTCCCTAAGGCATGTTCTTTGTTTCCACCATGGTGAATTTGGGCTTTGGGGCTGGCTTCTTTTGTAACATGATTCCCCTCTAAATAGATTTTAAGAGCTATGTCATTGTTTTTATTAATGTGTCTGGAAGTCTGAATCAACATGTTAGTGTTCCAAACGACACTCATTGGATACAGACACAAAAATCATAATGAGATATTTAGAAGGGAAGGGGGTGGTTTTGGAGTAGTTGTTTTTGGGTTTGTGTTTTTGGAGGGTTTTCTTTTTATTGTGATGTTCTAAATTATAGGATTTAAACACATGCAAAGATAATTGTGAAAAGTTCTGTTCTGGCTATGTTTTCAGTGCCCAAATGCTGTTGTCTTTATCATTTTATTAAATGAAAACTGCTCTTTTTTAAGGTGGGGTTTGCACCTGCAACTACGTTTTTCAAAGGAGACTATCCCCCATTGTCTGATTGCTATACAGGGTTAGGGGGAGGATTTCCTGCTCTTTTCCTATCTGAAACTTTTGAGAACAAATTATAGCAGATTTTTTGGTTTGGGGTTTGTGTGCGCTTAGGGATTTTTTTATGTTTTGTTTTTGGTATCATGAGGGTTTTTATTTATTTTATTTATTTTTTCTTTGGGGAGAAAGGAATCCTTACACTGAGATACAGAATGTAATTGAGTCGGAAAACAGAGAAAGTGTACAAATAAAGCTAAATACTTAACAAAGGCTTACTTCGATGGCTAAATATCTGTAACAGAACTTCAGTGTTCCTAGATCCCTTTTCCTGCACTCCTGAAATTCTTGGACAGTCGTCTTCGTATTATCGTGGGTTGCTCTTTTTCAGGCAGCATGTTATTAATCGTAACAAGCCACCTATCTGCTACTGGTCTGACTTTGTAACGTTAACACTATTACTTTGATCAGTTTACTGAAGAGAGCTAAAAATTGTGCTTTCCCAGGTTCCATAGGAAAGTACTGCCAATGTTGGAAGTATCCTATCTCACATGAATCTGTCCCGTATTCTATAAGACCAGCTTTTAAAAATAGTTCATATTACAGCCATATTGTTCATGGCTCACAGGCAGGTGCTCAGGGCTGGGGCATGAGGGTGCAAGAAATCTTCACTCAATTGGAGAGTGCCCATGTGGGCTGTAGTCCATGGCAGTCCCTGTTTTTGGGGGTGTACCGGAACAGCTCCATCTATGCACTTGTAGGGGGCACGCATCTCCTCAAGGTGATGAAGAGTGGGGCTGCAAGGTATGGAATAGAGGCAATGCTAGAACTCCATCCTTCCTTCTGAATTGGCGCACATGGGGCAGTCCAGGAGGGTACACTAGCGTGAGCTGGCTTTTCATGCAGTGCCCGCCAGCAATCCCAGATTTTCTCTCCAAACTCTTCCTGAAGCAGTGCAGCTTCAGACTCCTTCCCTACTTAGAGCATCGTCTAAATTACCCAGCCTAGCCCTTGGAATTGGTCACTGACTTGGCCTGTCCAAACTGCACAGCAATGCAAATGTAACTAAAGCACAGAATAGTCCATAACACCGTGACATGACTTTAACCCTTGTATGCCTTCCCTTTATCTGGCTGGATGAATGGTGTGTGTTTAACTGGCCCTTTAAAAACAAACCCCCACAGATATTAAAGGAGGGTTTTATTGTTTATGTTGCTTTTACACTATGATTTTTAAATGGAAAATGAATGAAGCCTGGTTATGTGGAACATGTTAAAATTGAGACTTGACAAAATAACAGGAAATGGATTAATTCACCTAGAGAGCTTTGCTATCTCGACCTTCAGTGCTTCTGTCCAGTCCAAATGATGAACAGAGTGAAGAGATTATCTTGTGGGCCTTCTGTTGGAAGTGGCATGTCACAGCCATGCAGCATATGGAAATACATTGTGACGTTCTAGCTTACTAAACAGTTAAATAGCATGACTCAACACTGTCCATTGACCTTTGTTATTTTATGTCCAGATAATGTGATAAATAACCTGCTCCTAAAGTTACAGTCATGGGCCTTTGTCATGAAGATAAACAAAAAAATTAGGGATCCCTCCCTTTAAATGCATGTATTGCTTCTGTAGATATCTTGCTTTTACTTCATCTCCACTGATCTGTTAAAATAAACTGCTCGTATTCCAGCTTCATTGCTGCGCCTTTAAAAACAACAACAATATGGGAAGCTGTCATGTATATCTGTCTCCAGCTGGGCTACTTCCTTAGGTAATTCCTCAGTCGCCTCATGGCCTGCTGACCTTGCTGCTTTCACCCAACTTCTCTCTAGCTCTTAGCAAACAGTGCTCATTTCTGTTATATCTCTGCCTCAGAAAAGTAAAGCACTGTGAGCAGAGGTCAGGTTGCAGGCTGAGAGCATCTGTGTGGCCTTGCATAGCCCTAGTCAGAAACAGAACTGCAAAATGTTTTTGTTTTGTCGGCTTGCTAAGATGGAAGGGGGGAGGATATGCAGAGATTGCATGCTAAAATGGAGAGAGAGCCGTGTGTGTGTATACACATACTCACACATGGAGGATGTGTTTTTGAATTATGGGCCTGGTTTTGAAAGGGGTCTCTGTTTCACTTCTCATTTAACACCCAGAATTTTGGAGTCTCAAATATTTGTGACCATTAATTGTGGCTGACTTGGCTAGCTAGATATATCGTGGACCCTATGCTCATGGTTTAGAACTTGTATACCAAAAGATGCTTGAAAAAAAATCTGTTAAACCCTTGTTATCTCGAGTCGCCTTTAGTCCTGTGCATTTGTGAGGAGTTGACAAAGTAGAAAGTGTATTTTTGCGCTTGTGTGCAACTGTGTGGCAACACATACATGCATACACACACATGTATGAGAGTGTGAATGCACGCTGAGCAGTGAAGTGTTTCATAAAAAAGTTTTCCTTTCATTGATTTCCTCTCCCCAAGTCCTCTGAAAGAAGAAAAAGTTACAAACAACACAAAAGTACTACTATCTCTTGTGTCCTTCACAGGCAGAAAAGTATGGAACAGTAGCTTTGGAAGAAACTATTCTTCTATAGAATCATGATATAGCTCAGAAGCAAAATCAACACAGAGAGAGAGAGGAAAATGTGTAAATAGATGGGCAGGTGTAAACAACAGAATACAGAAATATGCTTCTGCTACCCTCCAACCTTTGAGTTACTTTCAATAAAGGCGGAAAATGCTACATTGACTCAATGTAGGAGTATAGGTAACATATGAAGTAAAGAAATTGACCCAGGCATCTCTGAAATCGCTGTGATTATTTATTTTGGCATGTATTAAAGCTGGCAAAAAACAGCATGAGTGGCAAAATGTAGACTGCAACAGACGATGGAGGTTGATGGTAATTAGGTCTCATGGCATTCTCAAGGGTCATTTGAGGTCTTAGGGAAACATGAACAACAGGATTTGTACTGTGGTAACTGGAGACTTGCTGAAAAATGTAAAAAATGTTTCTATTTGTATCAGGACTGGGGACCAGGTTTTAACACTGAGTTTTAATGTACTTGGGGATATTACTCCTGAGTCAAATAACATGACAGATGAGACGCCTCTAAATTGGTTGGATTCTGCATTGTTAAAGTCCTCTGTATATGGAGGCTTCACAGAAGATGTATTCATGAATTTATTTGGTCTCACTCCAGTTTTTTGTGTCACCACAGTTGTTAATAATTGGCACCCTTGTTGATCGCCTTACAGAGGATTGGGAGGGAATCGTGAGCTTTTAAGGTCAAGGTTGCGGCACCTTGGTGGGACAATGAAGAGAAACCATTTATTTATTTCTGTGCATGAACAGAGGAATTTAGTCTCCAGGGTTGTCAGCCTCATCCCTGTCACAAACACTAACATTGAATTGATTCATATTTTAAAGACCATAGACAACTGTTAATGGTGTCTTGTGATTGTTTTATCTTTGCTTATGTGGATTGGTGTTCATGTCAGCCTGTGCAATGCTAATTTGGCTCACAGTGCTTCCGACTCCTGCATAAGAGTTAAACATTAGTCTCACCTGGCATTCTGAAAAGCTGTTTACCTGATCATTTCAACCATAGCTGTACATATCTATGCTGCTGCATGAGACAGCAGGGTTTGTTCGGTGTTTACATTGGCCTAAACTTAATAAATGTTACTGACAATTCCTATTTCTTGTATACTTTCTTTAGGGTGTAATTTTGAAATTGCCTAATAAGATATCCACCAAACCTTGGCACTGGTAAAATACAGAGCGTTCTAAGAAAAACATCATAAGGGAATATCATACTTTATTAAATTGTATGTGGCAATGTTCATCCTTGACTAAGTCTCCAGGCGAAGACTGATAAACAGCCTCATTATTACTATTTTACAGATGGGATGACTGGGGCTCAGCCAAGTTAAGTGACTTGCCCAGGATCATACAGCTAGTCATCATCCCCTCTAATCTTTTCCATCCGTGTGCAGATTTTTTTCATCCATATGCAAATAAATTTGTATGTGCACTGAGGCATGTGTGAATGTGCACCACCAGTATAACAAAAGCGTAGCTGTGGGTTCTCTGCTAATCAGCTGAGTGGCATTGGACTCTCTCCTGAGCGGCCACACAAGTGCCAAACTTACAGGGAACACTGCAGCTAGTCTGTGGCAATATGATAGGATCAGAAACTGGATTTTGTGACTTGCAGCCCTGTTCTCAGCCCAGCAGATCTCAGCTGCATGCTTTTGTGTATCTACGATATCCAGGCTGGCTGTGTTTGTGTTGTATTCACATTCAGTAAAAAAGAAAGTCTGTTTCCTTTAAATATTAGCCTATGCCTTGATGTTTGGATTTAGATCTCAGCTTTCTTAGTGTTTGGAGGGACACTCTCACCCAGTGGTTTGATCTGGAAATATCCCTGGCTTCTTTGAAGACCTTTATCGATATAGAACACTGAAACTGTTTAGGAGAGCGAAAGTTTACACGTGGGCTGAGTATGGAAATGTATCTAGCACAATAGATGAGGTATCCCAAAAGCAATCAGTAGTGTCACTGATGTTTGAAATATATTAACATGAATGTTGTTTCACCTTTTAAAGAATTAAGGTATGTGGGATCTAAATCTGACCCTCTGAGTGCAAGAGAATATGAATATATCCAGCTGTCAAGAGGTTAATCCATTGTATTTTTCTCTTTAACACGCACCTGTCTTGTGCTTAAATCTCTGTTAAGAAACATGAATCCTGCGTGGTCTGTGTATATGTTCTTCACAAATTCAGGTTTTTGTGGACTAGACAAAATTACACTCCGTTATACTCCAACAGATATAGATATCAATCTTGATTGTTTAGTCTTCACAAATGTATTATAATAAAGCTTCTTTTTCCCCCTATATCTGGCCAAAATTAATGTTTTAGAACAGAGTTAAAATGACAGCATCAAAATGATAGGGTTTGTTTCCTTCTCAGAGTATAGCTTTTATAAGCAAAGTATTGGAGTTTAATGCCCCTATTCATAAAAAGCTAGCGTGCCATTTCCTTCCTTCTCAGTCAAAGCATTGTATTAATCAGGTGCTTCTTTATAAATTAGTAATTTAGTGGGTTTGGTGGAAGGGGTTGTTTTGGTTTTAATCATTCTTCTTACCTAATTTACCCATCACAAGAACCAGATGAACATCTGGAACAATGAACCAGATTCTGAACGAGCATAAATAAATTTGTATAAATATGTTGAATGACTTAGGCCATGTCTATACTAATGGGAAGATCGACACTGCAGTGGTTGATCTTCTGGTGTTCAATTTAGTGGGTCCAGTAAAGACCTGCTAAATCAAATGCTGAGGGCACCCTCATCAACTATGGTATTCCTTGCTGTCGTGAGGAGTAAGGAAAGTCATTGGGAGCATTTCTCCTGTCTACTTCCCCCTGTGGGGGCGCACAAAGTTCATCTTAAGGTATATCGACTCCAGCTATGCTATTTACATAGCTAGAATTGTGTACCTTATCTGACCTTCCCCTGCAATATAGATCTGGTTTTAGTACAACAAGATCTACTTAGATCAACTGAGGATCTAGCCCCGTATCTTCCGTGCAAATAGAAGTCAGGGAAAGTTGCAATAAGATGGCTCTAAACTTCTTACTATCACCAGGAACATGGGCAACTGAGGCCTCCAAAGAGTGTCAAACAATTCCCTACCTCTCCACAGGTGACTACATGCCCTTGCTTTGGGGAAAATCTTGAGTGCAATATTGTGTCCTTCTGTGCCTGAGTGGCTGACGGTGTTCTTCTTTTGATCCATGGCTCATGACAATCTGTGCTGAAAGTTGTCAAACTTCTCCCTACCTCCAAAATGCTGGGAAGAAAGTGGGTGCTGGGTTGGCCATTGCAGTGTTACCCCTGCACCTAGTTATGAAGCTCCGTCTTTTGTATTAGACCTGTGCTCATATGTGTCCAATGAGTTTGAAGCCCTGCCCAAGCACACCTGCTGGAAAGGAAAAAGAGCTCACTTTCCCTCTTCTTCCTCCCCTACAGGAATATTACAGGGATGTCTGCTATGCTCCAGCCTCTATGTATTGGGTATTCCCATAGACTGGCCCCAGCACCTGAGGTTCCCTTAGTTGTAGCTTTTGCATCAGGCATCAAAAGAGGGAAATCAGAAGATTCTTGTTAGCATCACTGCTCCCCATAAGGGTCTCTACCCCACCAATGAAACAAGCCAGGTTCTTGTTAATTTCTGCACCCCATTCAACAGCAGGAGCTGCACAGAGCAGTTTTGCTGCCAATTTAGGAAAACCGCACTTCATATGTTCCCTTTTGGAAGGCTTAGCTCCAAAGGAACACAGAATGTACTTTTGTTAATTGAAGAGAAGAGTATGCAGAAATTTATGGGTTAGGTCATGTTACTTGAGGCAGGCAGGATCTTTCAAGTCCTGACAATAATTTGTTGGCAGACATATAGCAGGTATGTTGGTAAAACTGTACAATGGGATTTGGAGCCAGTTTTGTTCTAATAGAACGCCAAACTATCTTTAAGCTATATGTAAATTAACTTAATCACAGATTGTTAATGTAAATCTTTGAAAGGTGGACTACTAACTCAACAATACTTAGTTCTCAGAGAATATATCAGATATTAAACTCATAAGAACAGATAGAAATGTTTGTTTAAGCGAATGTTTGAAACAAATTGATAGCAAAGACAAATTAAGGTATAGTGAATCCAGGGATCAAGGGTGGGTTACCGAGAACGCAAGGAAGCAAACACGGTTAAAAAGGCTATAGATGTAACTCGCCTTGTCTCAAATATAGGTGAAGGGTATTTAACAACTTAGACTATATTTGTCCTTTGGGGCACCACCCATTAGTAAGACAGAGTTTTTGTCTTTGGCATAGTTTGTAGGTCCATGGGTGGAGGGGACCCCGCAGTGTGGTCACTACACTTGATCTTAGCCAAAAGGCCTGATTTAGAATTCTTGAATACTTTTTGGTCAGTGAACAGAGGCAGGGTGCCATGAATAACTGCTCCTGCTTATGGTATGACAAGTTCTGATGATCAGTGTTGGTGGATAATCAGAGCGCCAAAACAGCTTTGCCTAAACTTTTGCTACTGATCATTCGCATTGGATTGGGTGCAAAGAGATCATTTTAAATACACGTTATTTTAGGGTCAGATCTTCCACCTACACCCATTTATGCTAACTGGGAATTGGGTTCTTTATTATGATGTTTTGAGAGAAAACATTTCAGTTGGCCGAGTAAAATATAAAGACAGAATTCTGCTCGTACATCTCCATAGTAAATCTCCAATCTGGCACTCTGCTCTCCTGACTTATGCAGAATTCCTGTTAATGACACAATCTGCAGTGTATTTCAGTGCTCCCTTTCTAATATGACTGTCCCGTGGGGAGAGAGGCCCATCATACAACTCCTGTGATCATTCACAGTTCTCATTCCTGAATCAAAAGGACTCAAGGCAGCTTTTTAAACATGTGAAACTTGGGGAAGGTGAAGTTTGAAATCACAGTTGAAATATCTTGTCTGATTGAAGGATTTTTCAATTTTTCAGTCAATGATGCATGATACAAACACAATTTGAAGCAAATAGGAAAGAGCCCTGATCTACTCTTGATCCTGTCACACACTGTGTAAACTTTAGTGAGAATTGTGTGTGTCTCCAAGACAATAAGTAACCTTTAAATGTAACCTTTAACAGTTCAGTGACATGAGGCTTACATTGTCTAATTACAGTCGACCCTACTAAAATGACCCCCTTTTGCTAACCGTTGCCACACAACTTATACCTGTGATACGTAAGCCAACAGCCTGTTTTAAGAATAAGCAAAGTAGTATGGTATCTGGTATGATTTTTATGGTGAGTGTGGAAAAAGAATATGGTGACCACTGTAATGAGAAATAAAAAAGTGTTCAATCAAAGGTCTTGATGCATTGTGCCTTTGTTTTTAGCACTGCTTTATTAGTCTATTCTTTCTATTTCACAAGCATCCATTGTGGAGTAATTCTTGTACAGGTGTTGTTTCCATGTCTCTGGCTATTTTCGTAGCTTGTATTGTTTCTTTCCTAAAAAGCTCATCCTTCCAGTGTAGCACATCAGCTTTTGATTTCAGTCACAGTGGCAACAAAATTAGAGCCTCTTTCTGAAGTATGTGAAATAAATGAATAGTCCTGTAGCACCTTAGAGACAAATAAATAAATAAATAAATATAAATATATATATATATATATATATATATATAGCATCATGAGCTATCTTGGGCAAAACTTACTTCCTCAGATGAACATGGTTTTGCTCATGCAAGCTCATGATAATATATATTTTTCTTGGTCTCTAAGCCCTTGTCTACACTAGGGAGTTATTTCAAAATAACTCCCCCTCCCCCCCCCATTTTGAAATAATAAGCAGAGCGTCCACACTACCAAGCCCGTTATTTCGAAATAACAGGCTGGTTATTTTGAAAACTGTACCCCTGCTTTCTTTGGGGAATAACACTTATTTCAAAATAGTTATTTTGAAATAGCAATAGTGTGGATGCGCTGCTGCTGTTGCTATTTCGAAATAATTACTCTCCTGAGTAATTTAAAGTAATTACTCCGCAGTGCTTCCTAGGGCTCTAGGTCAAGGTAGTGCATCCACAATAACAGAGCCTGCCTGAAACTAATTTTTGAGGCTCCCCTGTAATGAGGATACGCTATTTCAATTTGTTATTCCGGGAGTTAATATTTCAAATTTAGTTATTTCAAAATAATTTCCTGGTGTAGACATGCCCTAGCTACTACAAGATTGCTCATTGTTTCTTTAAAGTTACAGACTAACATGGTTATCCCTGTGAAGTACATGAAGTCACTCCTGCTTTGCACCCATATGGGTGAACTTAGAATTGGTCTTGATGTGAATTTGTAAGGAGGCTGGCCCTTCAATGATCACAGTGTGTGACTGTGTATGGTTTTCATGCACTGTTCTACTTCTCTCACTTTATTGGTGTGGCACAGAGAGAGGTTTTATTTATATCTACAGAAAAGTAACCTGGGGAACAATGGGATAACTGTGACAGGGGAAAGGGGATGAGCAGAAGGCGTACTTTTATGTAATACGGAATTGAATAGCTAGATAACTTGTGTTACAACAAAGCATTTTACACAAAAGTACTTGCAATACCATTCTTTTGTTGTGATTAAATGCACTGATGCAAATTTTTGACACTTCCAGTAGTTTTGCCAAAAGGGGGATAATAGAATGCGGAGCAAGTATTAATTTTTCCAATACCCCATTTTAAATTTGACTTCAGCAGCACGCTATGTGAAGCCACTTGCCTCTCCATTGAAAATGCAGACTTCAGCATTGTTTATTACATTTGTGCTCCAAGGCGAAAGTATGTCAGGACAACTCACCCCTTAATCAGGCTTCCAAATGTTTATAGCGGCAAGAGCTGTGTGAACCCTGCAGGACTCAGTTTGCTTGGGGTTGCCTAGCTAAATCCTCAACTTTGATTGGTAGGGGCAGGCAGCAAAACAACCCCTGTAGGCTTGCGTGGAGCATTGGGTTCAATAAACTCAATATGTCCTATCGCCTCCATTGCCCTCACTGTTTATCTTTTCATCTCATACCCCTGGCTTTTTTTGAGTGTGTCAGTTGATCACTTGCTTTGCCTAAAGTAGCCCAAGAAAGGAGCTTCAAGCCATTCAGAACATGTCTTTCCGCTGGTCCGTAAAGGCTCTTTTGCAGGACAGGAATGTCTTCTACCCCATGGGATGGCATGGAGTCATAAGCCTGCTGCTTCTACCACAGATGCCAGCCACACTGAGCTGGAACTGAAGGCAGCCCTGTATTTCCTTAATGGTCTCCCAGGGCGCAGTTGTTTGGAAATTCCTAGAGTTCCCTATCTAATGCAGTAGGCATGATGGGGTTTCTGTCAGCCTCAGCTCAGCACAAGTGAGGCTGGCAGCAGCAGGCTTGAACAGCTAATAGTCAGCTTGAGCTAGATGGCTCTAAATTCGATGTGATTTCTGCCCAGTGAACTTGATGGCTCCAAATTCCTGACTTCATGTGTTCTGCCGTGACCACAGGCATAGCATTTTGGGATTCCATTTCTATATTGCCCCTTCATGAGCACTTAACACATTGCCTAGGCTGAATTTTGCCCTTCATTACATTTGCGAAGCATTATTAGATTTCCTTGCGAGGCTGCACAGCTATAAATGATTTGAATGGCAGTATTTTTGTTCTGATGATGATGCATGAGGACACATGGAGCACATTTCAATATGGTTATTGTGATACAGTAAATATGCCACAATTCCATATATTCCTTTTTTTTTTTTAAACCCTCTATTTTAATACAGATTGTCGACTTTAAATTCATGGCCATTCCACCATTTGATGTTTGTAAAGGTGGCTGTGACTGATTTTAATTTTGCTCCAGGTACAAAACTCCTGGGGCTGGTTAGATCTGGGACCCTAAATCAGAAGCTGCCCATTGGGCTCTCTCCGTGCAAAAAAGTAGATGATGGAGGGATATTTGTTCTGTCCCATCTCTGATCCTGAGGAGTGTTGCACATTCCTAACAAATTAATTATTAGATAGCAGGAAATACTACATAAGGGTGTCACTTTTCATGACAATCTGCACTTATACTTCACTTATACTGATTTGATGCTTGTAAAGGTGGCTGTGACAGTAGCGGTTCATTCTCTATGTGAGCATTCTTGTTTCATGTGGCTTTCTCTTCTCCCCACAGTTTGCCAAGGAACAAGTAACAAGTTGACCCTGCTAGGGAGCGTGGAGGGCCATTTTGCCAGCTTGCAAAGGATGTATAACAACTGTGAGGTGGTGCTTGGCAATCTGGAGATCACGTATGTGGCACGCGATTACGATCTTTCATTCCTGAAGGTTAGTATAGCTAATCACATTGCTCTGATCCAGCACACAACGTACATTAGTGAGATCCACGTGACCTCAAGAGAGTTTACCTTCTAATTGAGAGATTTTTCTAGTCTGATGAGTTACCTGTTTAAGGAATTGAATGGTTTTCGAAGGCGATGGGTCAAATATGTATAAAACATCTGGTGGCAGATGTAAAGACTCTTCAAATACATGGTTACTGATTGTCAATCAGAGACATGGCAGACTAGAATTCTAAAATATCTGTCTAGCCTAGGATACGCTGTACTTGTATCAATAATTTAACAGCTGCCATCAAGCAATCTCTTTATGCTCATCACCCACCACTCAAAAGTAATTATTTTAAATAGGAAAAGTATTGCACTCCTATTCCCCTACTTCTCTCTCCCCACCCTCACGCCCCCCATGCTCCTAGGAAAAATAGAAAAACAAACTGTGATGCTGTTACTTTTGGTACGTCTAAACTACATCCCTCTTTCGAAAGAGGGATGTAAATTAGACATATCGAAATTGCAAATGAAACCAGGATTTGAATTGCCCATGCTTCATTTGCATAATCACATCATGGCGGTTTTTTGAAAAACACTATTTCGAAAGTGAAACCGTGGGCTAGATGCGGTTCTTTCTAAAAGAAAAGCCTTTCTCGAAAAATCCTGTACTACTCAAAAAAATGAGGTTTACAGGATCTTTTGAAAAAGGATTTTCTTTTCAAAAGAACCGCGCCTAGACCACAGTTTCACTTTTTCAAAAAAAAAACCCCTCTGTGACGTGATTATGCAAATGAAGCACGGGAAATTCAAATCCCGGCTTCATTTGCAATTTCGATATGTCTAATTTACATCCCTCTTTCGAAAGAGGGATGTAGTCTAGACATAGCCTTTCAGGGGAAAACCACCAACGTTGCAGTTTGCTTGACTGATCTGACAACCCTCTAATTTGGTTATCTTCAGGGTGCAGAGCAGATCTTTTTCCATTTTTCATAGGCGCGTTCTACTGCCATGGCGATGCCTGGCAAAAGATGTTGTCTCCCTTATACTTAGAAATCAAGACATGTTAATATCCCCATTCATCAGTACTTATCTGATATGTTCCTGCACCAAGGAAGCCTGCTGTGTTCTGTCTGGACAGTAATTTTGCGTGATCTTCAAGGGTAATCCTAGACAGTAGTGCATGAAATTGCACTTCTCTCATGCCCATCTCAATGCAAGTGTAGGGAGGGCATTTAAAAGAGGGACATACATAGTTTACTGGATGTATTGAGAAAAGAACTTTCTGGCATATTGCAGAATGCTGTCCCAGGTAGCACAGGAAGGGTGTGGAACAGGTGGGAGTAGAATTCAGCTCTTCTGACTACTGGTTTGATGCCTTACACACTAAATAAGCAATTCTTGCATTGAGGGTTGTGACTAAGGAGATGTTAAATATCAGTTAATTTACTAGTCGAGTAGTCGATGGCATTTCCATCGACTACTTGACTAGTCGATAGGCACGTCTGCATTCCTCCTTTGAAACGTAGAAGAATCCCATCAGGAATGCGGAACTTCGTGTGCAGCCCGGGGCCAGTGGAAAGTCCTGCTGAGTCCAAGCTGCATGCAGCTTTGAAGTGTACAAGAGTCCCCAGCGGGTTCTGCACGGCATTTCCCCAGAACCCGGGGTCAGCTGGGGTCTCCCAGTCCCTAGCTGACCCCGGACTCCATGTGAGGCAGTGCCACACAGCTGATCCTGAGTTCAGCTGTGCCGCGCTGCTGCTTTGAAGTACCTCCCTTTCCCCAGTGGGGGGGAGAGAAGGGAGATCGACTGCTCAACTGACTATCCAATAAGCAATGTTTATCGAATAGTCAACTAGTCTTTAACATCCCTAGTTGTGACCAGGGTTCCATGTAATATTTTCCAACCTTGAGCACAGTGAGTTTTGGCTTGTGAACAGTATTAAGGTTCATGTGCTCTGGTTTGGACGTGTGCCGCTGTGATACCCAATTTATTATTACACACACTTGCCCAGCTGCCAGAGCAGAAACACTGCCCCTTCCCCCGCTCACCATGCAGCATGTCCCATTCCTGGCCACCAGAGCAGACACACACACGCAGACACACACACACACCACACCATACGGCAGGTCCCGTTCCCAGTCACTGGAGCATACCCTGACCCAGCCATGCGGTATGTCCCATTCCTGGCCCCAACTGCTAGAACAGGCCCTAACCCCGGCCGCTGGAGCAGGCTTTCCTCCCATCACGTGGTTGCAGCAGGTCCTGGCCCCCAACTCCAGTGGCTACCTCATCATGCTGTCTCAGCTGGCCCCGCCTGCTGAAGCAGCCATTTGCTGCATGAGTGCTGCTGTGTGGTTCTCCAGAGGAAGTGGACAGGGAAGGCGCACACCTTAGCAGGAACTATGAATATGACCCCATTTTAATGGGAGTCACCAGGGTTGGCATTAGACTGGCTGGGGCTCAGGGCCAAAGCCTAACACCCCCCCTCCCCCCAAGGATCAGGCTTCAGCTTCAGGTCTGGGGATGAAGCCTATGAGCATTGGCTTTGGGCCTGCCTGCCCTGGGTAGTCAGATGTGGGCTTTGGCCTCCCTGCCTGGAGCAGCAGGGCACACATGGACTTTAGCTTCAGTCTTTCCTCCTGGAGTCATGTAGTAATTTTTGTTAGAAGGGATTTCCCCCGCACTAGATGATTCTTCCTCAGATCTGTGCTTTTGCAAATAATGGTGTGTTCAATACTTATTTCATGATTGGTGATCGGGTTACAGTATTTTTGGTTGGTGAGAGATTATGGGAGTAATTATATCAAATATAACTCACTTGTGTGTTAAAATAAAATATATAAAAGAACCGTGGGGTACCAGAGATTCATGGGTGGGTCACTGATCTGAGTTCTGAGGTGACAATCTCTTCAAATTAATCTTGTTTTCTTCTCGGGAAACAGCTCAGAAAAATAGCTTGACACAATGACACTAAATGTCTTGTTCCTTCCAATTTTCCTCAGACCATCCAGGAGGTTGCAGGCTATGTCTTAATAGCACTCAACAACGTGGATAGCATTCCACTGACCAATCTCCAGATCATACGAGGAAACGTGCTTTATGACAACCTTTATGCACTGGCAATTTTATCCAATTATGACACAAGTACAGGTGAAACCAGTGGACTCAGGGAGCTGCCAATGAAACATTTATCAGGTGAGGTGGTGGGACAGACAGTGTGGCTGGGAAATGTTACTTTATTTGAAGTAAACTCCCAGATCTTTATGAAAAGGTTCATTTAAGAATAATTCACCTTTAGAGTCCTGTTCCAAAGGAGATGCACTGAATTAATTTAAACGTAGTCTATCCACATACCTACTCACTTTATAACTACCCAGGTTTCAGTATAAAAAGTTCCTTGTTTTACAATGCATAGACCCGTAATGTCCGGGTCAATAGAAGTGTAGAGTGTTGGCCCAAAAGCGAGAAGACATTTTTTGGGTGCTAATTACAGATGCCTTAGAGAAGTGGTTTTCAAACTTAGGGTCGTGACCCAGGACGGGGTCATGGAATGTCAGGCACTGGGTCTCATTGTTGCAGGCGGATGAGGTTATCAGCAGGGGTGCTAAGGCTACCTACCTGTCCTGACACTGCAGACTATGCTGCGCCTCCTAGGTGCGGGGAAGGAGAGAGCACACAGGGCTCTGAGCACTGCCCATGCCCCAAGCACTAGCTCTGCACTCCCAGTGGCCGGAAACCTGCTGCAGGTTGCTTCTGGTGCACTGCAGGGTCTCCAGTCACTGGAGACACAGGAAGCCTGCCTTAGCAATCCCACTGCACTACTAATCAGGAGTTGCTGAAGGTAAGCCCTCCTGTCCCACCCCTGATTCCTCCCAACCCATAGCCAAAGCCCCCACTTATGCCCCAAAACTCATCATGTATAGGAAGAAAGAAAACAATCAATTGCTTCATTTTCATCCTGGTATATATGTGTGTGTGGTTTTTTTTTGTTTTTTTCAGAAATTCTTAATGGGGGAGTTAAAATCAACAACAGTCCAAAACTGTGCAACATGCAAACAGTTCTGTGGGCTGACATTGTTGATTTGAGCAAAAAACCTGCAATGATATTGGATTATCAAGAAAATCTGACTGATTGTAAGTATCCATTTAACAAAACAGTAGTCACTCCAATGCCAACAACAGTAGTATCAACCTGCTTATTGCTTTATAGAGCTCCGTTTCTGTAAACACTTTTATGTAAATGCATTGACTTCAAATCTTGCTTGCATAGAAATCAATTACATCTTGCTATTGAATTTACTAGGACCAAGATTTGTACCCAACAGCCTGATCCAAAGCACACTGAAGTCGATGGATTGGATCCCATTGATCTCAGTGGACTTTGGATTGGGCCTTTAAATGTGTGCTTCTTTGGTGAAAACAACACACAGCAATAAAATGCATATACGTTTTCTTTCAAGTGATTTTAAATTTACAGTGCAAGACCCTGATTCAGCAAAGCTCTTAAGTGTATGCTTAACTTTAAGCATGTAGGTACTCCCAAGGTGCTTAAATGTGTTGCTGGGTTGAGGCCCTTTTTCCTATTTGTGAATATCATGAACTCTACACATGGTTTGTCAGTATAGGAAATCTTTGCAAAAATGAGGGCCAGAAATGGATAAATAGTGATTCTTTAGATCAACACACCGACATAGATGTAGATTTGAAAGCTTATATGACATGTATCCATGCTTATATCTGGTCCAAGCTAGGGATGTCAACGTGTAGTCGACTATAAGATTAACCTATCGGCCTAGGCCTATCAGTTAAACTTGATGCCTGCATGCATTCCATTCCCCCCCGCCCACTGCTTCTGAATCAGAGGCATCAAGGGGAGAGAAAGCAGGAGCCAGTGCTGGGGGAGCTGCCTTAAAAGCTTGTTTTCTCCCCCCACCCCCTCCCCAGCACCGGCTTCATGGTGCACCCAAAGTCCCCTTCCCCGCACAGCTGCCTCTATCAGAGGCAGCACCTGGGGCCGGGGGAGGCTGCCACAAAGCAGCCCCTGTCCCCAGGGCATCCAAGCTCCCCATGGACTGAGCCTGCTTCTCATTCCATTCAGCAGCCCCTGTCTGTAGGGTATTCGAGCTCCCCATGGACTGAGGATGCCTGTCCGTGGGATGCGGGATGCAGAGCAGCCTCTGTCTGTGGGGAGCTCAGGACCCCCCAGGGGCAAGCGCTACTGCCACTCCGCTTCTGCCTCTGTGTCAGAGACAGCAGCACAGGGCAGCAGGCAGCCAGTCTGCAAGGGAAGCTGGTTTTTAAACTGACTCCCCTCGTGGACTGGCTCCCCCTGCCACCTTGCGCTGCTGCCTCTGCCCCTGGGAGCAGGGCCAGGAGTGCATTGGCTGCCACCCCCACCCCTGTGGACTATCAAACAGTCATGTAACCACTAAGAAAGATTTCATGCAGTTACACAACTGTTCAATTACCCAATATCTAACATTCCTAGTTCAAGCAAGCACTGTTAATTCTTTGTAAGATCCAAATTCATCTCACAAAATTTTAAAAGGTGAAAAAAGCAGTTCGTGGAATTGCAAGAGTTGCAAATCAGCAGAGAATTTGGCCCTGAAACTATGGAAATTTTAACCTTTAGCTTTTCAACTTGAATCCCTTTGATCCCACAGTAAATCAGTCAGTTATTGGACATGTATTGGCACTTTTCAGTTACTTTGGCAGTGAGGGGATTGGAAAGAGGCATGCGTTATTTGGACAATAGTGTTCTAGGTAGATATACTCCTTAAATATAGTGAATTTCTGATTAATCTGCTCAGGCAGCCATTTTTTAAAATAAATAACGAGCATGCAACATGCCCCTGGGATTTTAATAATAAATAAATAGAAGAGGAAACAAAGCAACAAAAATAACAATAAAGTAAGGGGAGAGAGATGAGAGTTGGAAGGATTGTACTTACTCCACAGATCAATTTGTTCACCTTAACTTGTTTTCATTAATTGTACATGTGCTGCACAGTTCAGTGCTGAGAATTACTTTTTTTTCAGAGCTGTGGAGATTACAGTAATTAACTCAAGGTACATATTACCCTGTGGTTAGAGTAAACAGTGTGTGCCAATTGCTTGCAAATTCTGTCATATTTGTTTTCTTGTTAGTGGTGTGTTAATCAAAAACATTGATTTACATGGCCAATTGCAATCTGGTTGGGAGCGCTAACTATACCATTTCAAGGTGAGGAGGCCAGTTAGATTTTGTTTTCAATTCCCAGAGATAATATCCTGGTTTTATATTCAGTTCTGCCCAGACACACATGCTCTGTCTGTTAAGGCTCTAATTCTACCTACTAATTTAACTATCTACAAATCTGCAGTATCAGTGACAAACACTAGCTGGCAAGTTCTTGGTTTTATTTATTTTATATGAGTAGTTTTTAAAATACTTAATTTTAAAAATAAGTGGGTTTTTTTTCTCTTATTAGAATAATTCTTCCAACCATTTTGTTGAGAAACTCCATGCTTTGGAGCAGCCATTTGAAATTTGCCTGGGGCAGTTGGGGGAGGTTTCTCTGGTGTCAGGAATGTGCCTTCAACTATCCTTCTCAACATTCATCCAAATTTTGCCAAGTTGTAAGTCTCTGAAAAATCACACGTGCTCCAAAGAGGCTTGATATAGTATGACAGCCGTATTCTTTGTATTGCCTCTGATCCATCTTACAACTCCTATGTGTCAATCTGATCGTGCATGTGCCATCCCCATAAAATAACTGAGCCCTGATCTACATTAGAAATGTATGTTGGTATAACTACGTCTCTCCAGGTGTAGAAATCCACACTCCTGAGTGGCGTAGTCATATTAACCGAACTCCTGAGATAGACAATACTATGTCGATGAGAGGGTTTTTTTCCTGTTAACATGGTTTTCCTGTCCTCTCAGAGAGGTGGAGTACTTACATCAACGGGAGGGTCACACTGGCTGGAGTGACTCACTACTGGGAGTGCCTATCTCAGAGCTGACTGTCAGAATATAAGAGCAGACACTCCAGACTGATAGCATATTCTATTATTAGATTTCACCACACCAGTAATGAGCATAAAGTCCTGGATCACTATCCCAGTCGTACCATGGAGTCTCACAGTCCCCATAAACTCTCCAGCCTATCTTGTCACCCAGACAAACTGAACATAGTGAAATGGTCACATAAACCAAAAATCACACTCTGTCCCAAATGACTGATCACACCTCTTCCCCTCACCCCCATCATTTGGTACTCTGGATCTTACACCGAAAACCTTGCTGGCAGCCAATTCTGTAGTAAACTGCCTATAGGTTTATTAGCTAAGGGGAAAAAAAGAGTTATTGAGAGGTTAAAGCAGGTAAAATATAACAAAATGTGAATCAACGTTGGTTAAGTCCAAAGCAGAGATGTAGTGATCTGCCAGCTTCCCAAAGATCTTTTCCAGGGCTACCCAGAAAAACTGTGCAGATTTCCATCTGTCCATTCGGTTATTCCATCCTGTTAGGATTCAAACAGTGTAGAAACGAAGGATCTTCCTTTGTATCAAGTTCTGATAAAAAGAAGCGGACAAATTTTTATACCTACACAATGGCCAATTGCTTTGCATTTAGTGCTCCTGTTCTTTTGCATTTGATGAGTTACTTAGTTATAGGGATGTCTGCCATACTTTGTATTGGGAATAGATAAATGAAAATAAAACAAGTAACATTCCATTGATTTTCATGAAGTTCTAACACCTGAATACACTCTTTCATTAACACACATGCTTTGATCTAGGGTTACTTAATTACTGAGCATCCGTAATGTAATAGTAAATAACAGGATATAGATAGGGAAAAGTAATGCAATTTTCTTCATCTTTGATCTCTGTTAACACACAAGTGAGTGAGTTGGCCTGAATATATACTAATACACTTAACCCCTTTGATTTTCATGCATAAGTGAATGGGCCTACGTCTCTGACCCTGAACTGGTCTGTCATTGTAATAGAGAGAAGCTTTCCTGTCAGAGTAGGAAGCATTTTCACTAAGCGCTGTAAGATGGGCCCTGAATATTCTCCAGCTCAGAACTTCAGGGGCCAAGCAGGCTGGGAGCCACTATGGTACCAGTCACTAGACTCTCTC
This sequence comes from Rafetus swinhoei, assembly GCA_019425775.1. Classification (NCBI taxonomy): domain Eukaryota; kingdom Metazoa; phylum Chordata; order Testudines; family Trionychidae; genus Rafetus; species Rafetus swinhoei. Next base: position 165,264,949 of record CM033424.1, read on the forward strand.
TCTCCTATACCTTCAGTGCTACCCCTGCAGAGCCTAGGCAGTGTGAAGCAGTAAGAGGAAGCAACCTGACTTAAAGGACAGGGGGAAGAGCAGGAGGTAGTGGAGCTTGGGGTGAGGAGTAGAACAGTTAGAGACCCACAGAGAATAGGAATAGAGGGAGGCTGTTACAGGAGTTGGTGGGGTGGAGATGGACACAAGTTTGAGGGAGTGAACTGAGAAGGACAGAGACAGGCAGATGGGGACAGGGAAACCAGTAACTTGTAAACTACCTTTCTCTCAACAGCCTGGAATGGCATTTGGTCTCAGTATTTCTCTGCTGTCAGCAAATAGTTATGAAATCCACTGGCAGAGTATGTGTCTCCTCCTTCTCTAGTGGCTGATCCACATAAAGAATAACTGCCTAACACCATTAGCTCAAGAAATAGAGGTGTGTGCTGTGAATTGAATATCCCAGCCCAGTCAGTGACCGTGCTGGGGTCCATATGGTTCCATATGATAGAATTTCTGGGATTTTTTTTGTAAATAAATGTAGAGAATCACAAACAAGAAGAAAGTTAGGGTTATGAAGTCAAGCACTCAAACATGAACTTCCAAACTTAAAATGTTGTTCCAGCTCCCCTTGAGTTCCACCTTTCCTGCCACTCTTCCCCCCCCCCGTGTGTGTGTGTGTGTGTGTGTGTGTGTTAAGATGCAATTAATTATGGGATCGTATACTGTTTTTTTCCACAGGACCTCCTCCCTGCCTTAATTAGTACGCAGGGTGGACAGTGCTGACTGAATGGGTATCTATTTAATGTTTATTTTTATCTTCATTGTTCATGTGGCACAGAAGCTGACTTTAACTCTAGTAACAGGCACATGGGAGATATTTTGTGACTAAAAGACTAAGATTCAGTGCCCGACAGCCCTGGTGTGTTATCTAACAATTGCGTGCACAGATTTCGTACATCATAAAGGTTTTCCTATCAATGTAACATTTGCATTTTAGGTCCTATATGTCATGCAAATTGTACAGAAGGACACTGTTGGGGTGCTGGCCAAGAGAACTGTCAGACATGTAAGTCCATTGATTAATTTAAAATATCGTTGACTTTTTTTTGTGTTTACATATTTGTTTTATTCACTGAAGAATGTCCTTCACAAGCCCTGATGTGGTGACAAGTGTTTTACAAAGAACACTATGCTCCCTTCCACTGCCCTGAGAACCCATAAGCACACCATGGACCTTGGTGGCATGTTCCCCTTGCAATCAAATATCTGAGTGACAATTAATGCTGATCCTTGCAGTAGTCTCTTCCGTTACGTGTTTCATATGCACTCCTCCCTCTTCTTGTATAGCAAAATTGAAAGGCAAATGAAAAACACAGCAGACCCATTTGTGGAGGCCTGGTAAACAGCACAGAAGCTGCAAAATAGCTTGGGTTGGATGGAGATGTCTCCATGATTGCTCAGCTGTGTGTGGCACTTTAAGTTTTGGAGGCACTTTTCCTGCCTCTCATGGCTTTTCCCCACAAATGTGAAAATATAGACCAACGTTATTATAAAGGTGTAATGAAATAGGTCCAATGTTAGTTTTCTCCACTTTTGTTGTTTCAAGTAGAATAATAGCGTATTAACATACACAGTCTTACATAATATTTTAGGCTGAGAATGGGACTAACTCACCAATACTGTATTTTTTTGTTTTTTAAATCCCCATTGTAGAATTCCTTCCAACATGAACACCAGAGAGCCAGAATAGGTCACACTCATATATTGCACAGGCATATAAAGCAAGTCCTGACCACTCTCAGAAAATGATGTGTTAGCCTTACGGGTGCATGGTCCAGAGGTTTCACAGCATGGGAAAGGTGTCTTTAATTATTTATAGAGCATGTGAGGATTCTTAGGCAATCATGTGACTCACAGGCTGAACACATTTTACCCTGCAATTTTGCACTTTGGATGCTGCCCTTGGGCATCAAGAGAACAACAAACACAAGATGTTCAGACACTTAAGTTTCTATGAAGATTTTACTTTTTGGTATATAAAGACTGGCGAGGAATGTATTTTGAATATTTTTTTGTTTCTCTTGATGCCTATTTCTTCACTACTTTATAATAAGTGTAGTCTGCATTTAGGGAAATGCCATTGGTCCTTATTCTTCTTTCTTGCCAGCTTTACACTAATCTAATTCCACTGATTTCAGTGATTTAAATCTGCATAAGTGACAGCAGAATCCAGCCCTACAAATGTATTTAGATCAGAGTACTTTGCTCTCAATTCAGATACAGGTTGAACCTCTCTAGATCAGCACCCTCGGGACCTAACTGGTGCTGAACCAGAGAATTCAAGAACCGCGGGAGGTCAATACTGTCTAGCAGCCTTACCAACACTTCCACTGCATGCCTGGACTCGTAAATAACATTTTGGAGTAAAAACTTCAGCTGGGTAGCCGAGTTAGTCTGTAACTGGAAAAACTTAAAAGACAACGAATAGTCTAGCAGCACCTTAAAGACTAACAACATGTAGATGGTATCATGAGCTTTCGTGGGTACCACCCACTTCTTCAGACCACGAAAGCTCATGATACCCTCTACGTGTTTTGTTAGCCTTGAAAGTGCTGCTAGACTATTTGTTGTTTTTTAAATTTAGGACTAAATTAGAGCTAAATAACAGAACACTGAGAACCAGGGCTGGTGGCTGTAAACAAACTTTATGGGACCGCAGGAAACTTGGCCACACCTATGATAAGTGGAAATCCAGCTAACTAAAATCATGCTGGACCACAGATATTGCCAGACCAGTGTGTGCCTGACAAGGAAGGTTCAACCTGTTTCAAGCCAGAGCTATATACCTTCTAGAGCAATTTGAAACAAAGCACTCAAATATTCCCTCCGCGCGCACCACCACCCCCCCAAGTTTTTTTATCAGTTTCATAACTTTTCAACTAGTTCTAATGGCTTCATGACTCAGTCCTTCACAGCTGCTCATAAAACACCCTATACTGGATTTTGTGGGACTAATGCAACAGTTACTCTGTACGTATTGTTGTAAATAGTGGTTGGATCATGTTAAGGATTATGTTCACTTTTAGCTTGATGTCCAGAGGTAATACTATCCCTTGGGCTTAAGAAATTTAGATCTCGATCTTGCAAACATGTATGCATGTGCTTAATCATACGCACTGCAAGTAGACTTGTTTACTTCAGTGAGATTATTCGAGGTTGCATAAAGTTAAGCATACACATACGTGTTTGCAGGATCAAACCTTATTTAGCAATTAACACTCATTTGTTAAGCTATTTATGAATCTAGCTCATCAGAATACTTTCCATATGTGGGAAATTTTTACGTCCTGTTTCTTGCCATCCTTGAACAAATGTGGAATATATTGCACAAAATATAAGCATTTGCTCTGTTAAGTGTCCAGTGGGAAGCTTTTGTCAGTTGCTCACAAAATGATGAGCTGTTTTACACTCCTGCTGATGCTTACAAAAATGATATATAAAAATTCTGTTGTAAAACAATGTGTCTTCTATCCCACCATTCCTGGTTGTGTGGAGCAGCTGCTACACCAATTATGTGTATTTTGGAGATAATGTTTCCTTGAAAATGTAGTATTTGGTTACAAATTTGAGATCAGAAAAAAATAAAACTTAGTTGCAAAAGTTTAACAGAAAAAAGTAAATAAAGGAAAGAAGCAATCCTAGTTGATTACCCTGCAGCAGAATGCAATTATCGGATGATATAAGTGTTAACTCTGTGATTGGACTACAGTCTGATTATTTCTGAGTTACAAGAATTTTTAAAATATTGTAACAACTCTGAGTCCATCTGGAAACTTCATAGTTGACACCACACTGCACCCTGTAACTATTCAACAGGTTAGAAATCAAATCCTCCTGCTCAGAAAACAAAACAAAGGCTCTATCAGTCTAAGGAAAATCAACTTGCCGTGAAGGACACATAGTTGAGCAGTTCTGGTTCTGTCCTGCCTAGGGCAGTAGTGCAAACACACATTAGTCAATGGGGTTTTTTTCCCACTATTTTAGTCCAGATAATTTTGATATTAAAAAATTGTTGCAGGTGATTGCTTTGGTAATGGAAACAGCTTCTGAGCCAAAATTATCCTGTCAATTATATTAGTACAAACCCCAGGCAAGTTGTATAAGAGGAAAACTTAACCCAAGGCACTGAAGTTTAAAAAATAGTGTAGAAACATATGAAATGAGTTGCAGGAGTGGGGTTCCTCTGCCAGCGTCAGGAATATGTTTAATACTAAACAGGAATTCTAATGACACACAGAATATGTACTGTTATCTGTTCATATAAAACTGGTCTTCCCACAAAGTTGATATCTCACAGGTAGCACCAGTTAATATTGTATTATCTCAGAAAACCTATTTGAAACAAGGGTCAAATTCTGGTGTTTCATAGGTTGGGAGTGACTTCATTGATGCCTATGGAGTTATTTGTGATTTAGCAAGGTGCTGTGCATTGGCTCCTTTTTCACAAAGCTTCACTTTTAACTGTGATTTATGAGATCAGGGCCACTGTGGTCAGGTCCTTGAAGAACTAATACTGTACTGCTGGATAACTGAGAATTAAATTTGGCTCAAATACACTGTTAAGGAAAATCTCAGAAATTCGCTTCTGGCCTCTCCATCACACCAATTTCACTGGATGCTGACACTAGAAATTGGTGTCCCATGAGAAGCCCTCCCCACTTGCTTTTTATCTGAAATTTTCTCCATTCTTATGGATCTCGGTTTGGCGAATATGCATTTTAATTTGGGGGTTTTTTTCTGTCTTTCAGTAACAAAAGTTATCTGTGCCCAGCAATGTTCAGGCCGATGCAGAGGAAGGGTGCCCAGCGACTGTTGTCATAACCAGTGTGCTGCTGGGTGTACGGGGCCTCGCGAGAGTGACTGCCTGGTAATAGTACAGCAACTTGCTTAAAGTTCAATAGCAGCAGCCAAGCTTTGGACTGAGTGCACTGTAACTTTTTTTTTTATCTTTAGCAGCCTTGAAAGTAACACTGAGCACAAAATGTCTTATTAAAATAGTTATGGGATAGATTCTGCACTGGAGTAAATCACTAGCTCAGGGCTGGGCAATAATTTTTGATGGGGGGGCCACTCCTAGGTTTTGGTGAGTGGTCAAGAGCTGGTTTCTGGCCAGTAGGAGCTGACAGATTGTGTTGGGGCCGGAGGCGGCACATGAAGCCCCACCTCTCTGCAGAGCATGGTACAGAGAGCTGCATGGAGCAGCCAGCCACTTTCAGCAGCATGGAGCTGCTCCATGCCTGGTAGGGAGGGCCATAGGCCAAATTAAAAGGCTTGGTGAGCTGAATCCAGTTTGTATCTTGCCCATCCCTGCTACAGCTTCACTTCTTCGTAGCTATGCAAGTCTACACCTGCTGATGATCTGGTTCAGGTGTTTCTTACACTAGGCAACAATTTTAGAATTAGAACAAAATTGGAATTTTAAAACAAAGAATTTTAAAAATGAAACTTAACTTCTCGTCATGTTTAATATCCTTTTTTGCATTTCATTTAGCATAGACCATGATAATACACTATTCAATTTCCTTTTTCTGTTTCTGATTTACTGGCACAACTTCACTAGGTTCATAACACTCAAGGGGATGAAATTCAAAAAAACCTGTTTACACTAGCTGGTATTTTAACTGTTGCAGCGTTTTCTTTTGTGATTTTTTTTTTTTTTTGTATCTTTCCCCCTTTTAAAATAAGTGATTCCATATAGTTGGGGCTTAATACTAAATTAAGTGGAATTCAGCAGTTTCTATGGAAACAGTCCAAGTTCATTCATTGCATTTATTTATTCATTCATTCATTCATTGGCTTAGATATATTTTGTGCTCATTAAAGATGTAAACAAATCACCTTTATTATGTTCTTACTGATTGATAGAAGGGAACATTAATTGTCTCTCCCTCAGGAAAAAAGGGAAAAACCAAGAAAGGAAGGAAGATGGTCAATTTGAATGTAGAATTAGCATGGTAGAAATAACTTGCACTTCATACATGCCAACTTAATTGCTCATTACCTATAGCCAAGCCTAATGGCATTCCTTTAATAAACTGTCCAGATCAGTAATTGACTGCAGGGACTTTATTTCATTACTGTTATTAAAACGTTGCCAATAAAGAAAATAGCCATTTGTCTTGATTTGGTTTCTGATTTCTTGGCACTGTCCTCACAATCCAAAACATGCAAGGCAGTCAATGTTTCTAGATGGAACCTATGGGCATGCCATACAAGTATAAGGGTCCATCTCTCAGGGATCTGGTCGAGTGCAGGAGCCTGGGTTCATAAGACTTTGTAAAGCAGAAGCTATTTGCATAAGTCCATTAAGATTAAGAACCCTCATACTCCCTTTTTGTAAATATCAGACAAGCTTGGCCTACACCCTTGGACTCTTTCACTTCCACAGCACGAGAGGTCCATCCTGGAGAGTGTTCTGTACCTCAGTTGGGGCCAAGCAGCAGAGCCAATGGCCTCTGTGGGCCTCTGGGCAAGGGAGGGCGGCTTCGTGCTCCTGGAAGGGATAGGAATGAGGACAGGTTGGGGCTGAGGACAGTCGGCCCTTACTGCTCCCTGGAGCACAATGCGCCTCCTCTCACCCCTCCCCACCGGCCTGTAGCGTTGCCCAGAGTGTGGCACAGTGCGTCAGCAGCAACTTAAATGGCCCAGGGCTCCAGTCATTGCAACCTTTGAAACATTGTGCCCTTTGCGCCCCTGTCAGTGGGCCTGGGGCTAAGAGCCTGGTAGATCTGGCCTTAGCAGCCTTATAAAATATACATTTATTGTATCTTCCTTTTTGCTGTACAAATAGACTGTAGTTTACTTTATACCCTTGTCACCTCCACAATGGCAGGCATGCCGCAAGTTTCGGGATGAAGCAACATGCAAGGATACTTGTCCGCCTTTAGTGCTGTACAACCCAACCACCTATCAGATGGATGTCAACCCTGATGGAAAATACAGCTTTGGAGCCATTTGTGTGAAAGAATGCCCGCGTAAGTTCACTTAGACCTTTAATCTGATCAGAGCTGGGAAGATAGTAGGTCCAAAAGGCGGCAGGCAGAGGTTATTGTCTGTTTCTTCCCACGCATTTCAGACACCTCAGTTTAGTGCCTCCCCTTTAGACCGAGGAATTTCCTCTCTTTTGCTTTGGAAATCTTTAGAAATTATTTATACCTGAGAGAATACAAATCGCTTAACATTTTTGTATCAATTGTTTTTTCAGGGTTATTTTTGGTCTTTTTATTTTGAAAATTTTATCTTAGTCTATACTGGTGAATGCCAAAAAAAGAAATGCTTTATAAAATCCGAGTGCCCTTATAAGACCTGATCATGCTCCCATTGAAGTCAGTGGCAACTCCCTCTGACTTCAGTGGCGCAAGGGCAACCTCATAAATAAAGCAGAGCTTGTTCTTACTTGGGGCTTACAGAAATCTACTGCTTTAAATACCTGTGGTACCATACCACAAAGCGTGTGTGTGTGTGTGTGTGTGTGTGTATCATTTTGTTTAGTTTTGATTTTTCTCTCTGTTCCCTGTTCACGGTCTTTTGAAAATATTTATTTAAAGGTAGAGAGGCAACTGACACACAGAATTAGGCCCTTTATCTCAAGATCACCATTGTCTATTATAAAGACCGTGTGGTCTGGAAGATTGAGGATGGGACTGGGCACTGGGAAGTGCTGAGTTCTTCTTATTATGTGACTATCTTTCTATTTTGCTTTAAGAAAGGCCAACTTTGTTTCAACTGGTGTGATGATGATAATAGTTATCCACCCAACCCTCAGGGATATTGTGAGGATTAATTTGTTAATGTCTTTAATTTGGTTGGTTAGTGCTTTGAACACTGCGTGTGTGTTAATTCTCCCCTTCTCTATTCAAAAATTAAAAGGCACTTCATAATTTTGTCAGTTAATTGCCTGTTTACAGCATAAATGCAACCCTCAAAGCATCTCTCCTTTGTGTCAGTGCCCACCTTGTATTTCCCTTCCTGTCTTTGCAGATAACTACGTGGTGACAGACCATGGCTCCTGTGTTCGCTCGTGTAATGTCGATAGCTATGAAGTGGAAGAAAATGGTGTTCAGAAATGTAAAAAATGCGATGGGCCGTGTAGCAAAGGTACGGGAAGTGCAGCAAAACAGTAATGTTTTTAGTGTGGCACGAATTTACTTGACAAAGCATCCAACCAAATGGGACCCTGATCCTAACTGGAACCTTTGGGTGCTACTGCAATATAAATATCTATTAACAATATGGAGCCCTGAGGAAGTAGTTTAGTACGGAAATGAATGCTCCAGAGCATGTACTCGGGTGCGTCACTCAGCGTGGGAAGAAAGTCCCCTGCACAGTTTTGCTTAGCTTGTCTTACCACCTTCTCCCGCTCTCACCAACTGTTTGAACATGAGAGTAACACAAAAACAGGGAGGGGCGTGTATGGAGAAGCATGCATGCATGTGTGCAACTTTATGGGCTTATCCTAGGTCCTGTGCTGCACAAACAATTGAACAGCAGCCATATTATATTTAAAAAAACAACAAAGAGGAGACCTGTGTAGGGAGCTGACCAGCCCACACCTGCCTACAGCAAGGTTCTTGTACCCTCCTCTGAAGCATCTGGCACTAGCCTCTGTCAGAGACAGGATGCTGGACTAGATGGACTGTGGGTCTGATGTAGAATGACAATGTCTGTTTGCCTAAACCTCTAGCACATGAGTAGAACTAAGGGCCTAACTCATATTTTAACATTGCCAGTATCACGTTCAGCAACTGCAGCATCGGATGCAGTGTCATAAATGCCTGACCACCACTACTACCACTCCTTAGTATGAACTGCTTTGTGGTTTGTGCGGGGTTTATTAGGATTATGTCCAGATGTTCTATGAGTTTATAAGGCAATATTACTTGTTCACATCACAGCTTTGATTTGCCTCTGCTGTAGATACACATCCGTGCATGCAGCTCTTGTAACCTGACTATTAAGAGTCCAATCTCTGTGGTCTTCACAAACCCTAGTTATTAGAGTGCATCGTGTACAGCAGGGGTGGGGAACCTCAGTCCCAGGGGCTGGATGTGGCCCCTGGCTTGCCTGGATCCAGCCTCGAGGCTCAGGGATCTCTTCCCCCCCACCCCACCCCGCAACATTGGGGTGCCTGCGCTGGCGCTCCAGCTCCCCGCCACCCACCCGCAGGGCTGGAGCACACAAAATCCACTAGCCTCAGGCCCTTCTAGTCTCTGGTGTGCGAGGAGAATGTGGGGACTGTCTTTCTGCTTCTCAGGCAGGGGCTTCTCACTTTGCTTCTCACTGGTGTATGGCTCCCGACTGATTTTTTCTGTGGGTCTGCCTCCCCCACCCCAAAAAAGGTTCCCCACCCTGGTGTGCAGACTGTAGCTGCATGCCCTCTCCTACCAAGCAGCACATCTACATTCTCCCCATCTTTACCTGGCACCTTTGGCTCCCCCTCCGCTTCCTCCTCTTCATAATACGCTTACTGCCATCTCCCTCCTCCCAGCTCATCATCTGTCTCTTTCCATAGTCCTGCCACTTGGTGCATAAAAGCTTTCACAGCTGCAGCTACTGCCATGTATTCCTCCCCTTCATTCACTGGCCCTGATTCTCCCTTCACATCAGGTGTAAGTGAGATGAGTCTCTGGAAACAATCGTTTCACTCCTGCTTTGATAACTGCTAATTTCTCTTCACTCTGGCTTTGGCCATAATACTGATTTTTTTTTTTCTTTAAAAAAATATATTCAACATACAAAACCAAAGCAGTGTAAAAGGCTTTAGACGCATGCACAATAAGTTCTTCAGTGCCTATGCACTCCTGTTTTCTCAAATTATTACCATGTCTTGTCAGCTCTCTCACCTTAGGTATTTCTGTAATGAATTTTATAGCTACAGATCTAGAGATAAAACTGCTGCAATTGATTCTCTCCAGAATATCACATTGATGTTTATTTTCTTAAATTCGTTAATTCCTAAAATCGCTAAGAAACCTGCAGCTTTTGTGCTTTCATTTTAACAGTCTGCAATGGGATTGGAATAGGTGAACTGAAAGGGGTTCTCTCCATAAATGCTACAAATATTGACTCTTTCAAAAATTGTACCAAGATCAATGGGGATGTCAGCATTCTGCCAGTATCATTTCTAGGGTAAGTTGCCAACTGATTTGTATGTGGTTGAGGGGAGGGGTGAGGTCAAAGTGGATCTTTTACCAGTAGCAGCAGTTAAAGTTGATGTGTTCTTTTTTCAAACTCTATGGTCTGTTTGATTTTTAGTGATGACTTCACCAAAACACAGCCTCTGGATCCAAAGAAACTGGATATCTTCAAAACAGTTAAAGAAATAACAGGTAAGTGATATGTTTAGCTAAAAATTTTGTCTGACCTGAGTGCTAGAAAAACATCAATAAAAGGGGGTAAAAAAATAAAAACAATTTTTGTTGAGACACACAAGAAACTAAATAATCTGAGTTAGTGCTGGTATATATCCAGAGTAACGCCTCTCAATTGCAGTCCATGGAATTACTCTGGATTTATACCCATGTAATTCAGATCAGAACCTGATCTAAGGTGCCTGGTTTTACCAGCCCATCCCTTCTGCTGAATTATCAGACGTATTAAATAGCAAAACCAGAACACTTTCAGAAACTCAAAAATGTTAATGGAGACACACAGGAAATGGTGCTCACTGAAATAATGGTAGCATTTCTAATAATGGAAAGCTTTTCAAAGGTAATTCTATTGAAACTAAAGGACTTCATGCTTTTGCGAAAGCAGTGTAAAATCTGAATCAGACCCATGGTCTCCCTTTTCTTCTCTCTCACTTTAAATATATCCAGTTACTTAAGATAATCGCCACTAAATTTACAAACAACTTTTATATAATTTTGTTCCCAAAATTCTTTCCCCATTGAATGTCCAAGCAGTCAATGCTTTGAGCAGGTAAAATCTTCTGGGCTTTCCCCCCCCCGCTCATTTTTTTTCCCCATTTCCTAAATGCTTCCACATCTAGAAAGATCCAGTGTTGTTCTCATGTTCCAGCAGAAACTCCTGTGGTCTCTCAAGTGCTGCAGGAAGTACAGCTCTATAGCATATGAGACTTGTACAGTGTTAAGCCTTCTTGGTGGCCTGAAAGTAAACTGTTTACAAAGCAGCGTTAAAAATATCTGCAGACTCCTGAAAATGTCATACTTCGTTTTGCAAGTCTCTTAAAGATGTGAGGAAGGTAAAAGTGCCTTTCCTGGCTCACCAGGAATTCACAATTAAAAAAAAACATTTTCAAGCTGCTGAGTTGTTGAGGGTTTTTGTTTTGTTGTTTTTTTTATTCCTGTTTCAGGATTTTTGTTGTTTCAAGCCTGGCCTGAAAATGCCACTAATCTCTATGCTTTTGAAAATCTGGAGATTATACGAGGCAGAACAAAGCAACAGTAAGTAAACTATGTGCCAGAATGAGGGTGGAAGAAACTGTGTTTACAGCCGGGTTTGTCTAAATAATAAAAGGTTGTACAAAATGTGGGCCAAATTCTCTGCTGGTGTAAATTTGTGTAGTCTTATGAAATGATGCAGTTCTATTGACTTCAATGCCAGTTTTATACCAGTTTTGCCCTATGTTTTCAAGTGACTGTGTCAAGATGGTCCCTGTCTACATTTGAGAGGCAGGATGGATTTGGGGTTAGAGCACTAGAATGGAACCTGGGAGATGTGGCTTCAGTTACTGGTTCTGAGGCAGTCTTCCTCTCTGACCTTGAGCAAGTCACAAAATCTCACTGGCTCAGATTTTTAAATGCCATTTAGGGTCACTGTGCTCAACATTGCGATACCTGCCTAATTTAGGTGCCTACGTTACTTTTGAAAATGAGACCTGGGCTCATAAGTCAGTAAGGCCTTGTAACTCAGAGCAGAGCAATGCCCAAGTACTGCAGATATCTAGCCCTATAAGCCTCAGTCCCTTAGCTGTAAAACGTGCTTGTCTATACACTGGAGCAATATGCTGTATGGGACTGTGATGTCAAAAGCTCACTAATGAGCTGCACAGTAATTGGTCTGGTTAGACCCTGCTGATTTAAAGTAGTACTATTTGAAACAGTAGTGTGCAGAGTCTACATGTACCAATTAACATGCAACATGTTAGTGTGCTTTAGAAATCACAGCCCATCATGTAGACAGTCCTAATGTTTTATTGCTGCCACTCCTTGTCCATCTTTTATATAGATTGCAAACTCTTTGGTACAGAGATTTTCTTTTATTCAGTACATGGACAGTGCCCTGAGTTCAACTGGTGCCTCCAGGCATGACTGTGAAAGAATGAATTACAGCAGTGTCTAAAATAGGGATGTAATAGTGTAGTCGATTAATCGATAAGCAAAAGCTTATCGGTTAATGCTATAGACTACATGCATTTCCCTCCCCTCCTCCCTTGCAAGTAAATTTTTTAGCAGGCTGGGCCAGCAGCCCAGTTCACGCTGGGTCCAGGGCCTACCCCTGCTGTGGCTCTGCATTTAAAATATATTAGGAGCCAGACGGGCAGGCAGCCCAGCTCAGTTCTGGCTTGTACTGGGTCCAGGAGCTCAGATACCCACCCCTCCCTCCGCCACCCCTCAGGGTCTGCCACCATCCCGCACTGCTGCGGACCAGCTCCCGCCTGGAACCCCATGCTGCTGCTTCTGATACAGTGGCTGCCGGCCCTGCCCTTGGGGACTATAGAACATCCCCAGTCTAAAAGTCCTAGTATGGATCAATATCCCATTGTGCTTTGTGCTGTACATGCTTAGGAGTATGGCAGATTCAAGTGCAAAATAATGACATTAGCTTCACCTCCATATAGTATTAGTGCATGCGTGCTGCAGTGTGACTGTTCCGTGGGAGGACTTAACTTCCAGTGTCTATAGAAAATCAGATGTGACCATAGCACTTTTACAATACAAATGTTTTTATGCCACAACTAATGTCCTACAAATTAAAATTGGTGGACCAAGCAGAATCTTTCCTTGTAAAAATTATAGTTTACACTATTTAACCAGGTGGGGTCTTTGAAATTCAGAAAAGGTACTCAGTAAGACAACATTTAATCCCTTGTCATCTGTTATTCTTTTTGATGTACACCTATTTTAGTGGTCAGTATTCTCTCGCCGTTGTTAACCTAAATATAAACTTCCTGGGACTGCGCTCCCTCAAGGAAATAAGTGACGGTGATGTAGTCATTATGAAGAACAAGAACCTCTGCTATGTTGAGACATTGAACTGGAATAAACTGTTTGCGACAGAAACTCAGAACACAAAAATAAGCAACAGAAATCAAGATGAATGCAGTAAGTTAATGCTATTCTTTTGTCCCTCTTGGAACGCCCTTTTGAGGTGCAGAGAAAGAGACGGAGAGCAGTAATTTAAGCGCACTTTTCTTCCTTCTGTATTACCACAAACAAAAATCTCCATTAAGTTGTTGTTGATGTTGTTCAGCCTCCTTGTCTATCAACGCAATTGCTAAAATTCTAGGCATCAGTGAAAGTAATAGTCACATCCCCCTCAACCTCAGCTCACATGTCTTAGCAACTAAGCACCACAATAAATGAGTAATCTGCTCCACAGAAAGCTCCCGTCAGTTTCAACATATAACCAAAGACAGCTCCCGGTTCCTCTCACTTCTCCTCAAAGATGCAATCTTCACTCCACGCTCAGATAGCCATGCGGTGTTTCTTGAGGAGAAAGTGTGTGGAAAGAGTTCTGGTGGTTCATTTTGAATGTGATTGAGGGGAAGTAGGTGTCTTCATTGTATTTGGTTAAATAGTGGAACTGAAAGGGAGTTTGTTGTGGAAGGCAGGGGAGGGAAATCCTGGTTTGGCTGAAGTGAATGGAAGCTTTGCCCCGACACTCCTGGGATCACCATTTCACCTGAACTGACTGAGAATGCATATGGGTATGTTGCTAAGAGTGGAGTAAGGCATGTGTGTTGCAGCTGATATGAATGCATCAGTGGTGCCCTCTTAGGTTGCGTGTTACAATTTCTGTCCACTTCCATGGCAGAGGCAAGGAAGGGCAGACCCAAAATGTCACTTGTTTCCTCTCAAAGGCTGTGAATGATGCTATCCTAATGTAAATTTTATTACATCATGAGCCCAAACTGATGAGACGTTAGCCTTGCAAAACCTAGTTTCTGGCAGTTTGGTGCCAAACAGCCCTTCCCACTCACACATTGGCAGCACTCGATTCATACGCCCCAAATGGGGAGCAAGAATACATTTTTAAAATCCTCCAGAGTCAGGAGGATTGTGCTCTTCTGAATACATTCTCTTGCACAGTAGGGACTGGGTGTGCACATGCGTGTGTGTGTTTGCATGATGTTGTGCTGTAGCAGTTGGCCTCCAGAGAGGATAAATGCAGGGGTGGGGAACCTAAGGCCTGAGGGCCGGATGCAGTCCCTGGCTTGCTTGCGTACGGGGCTTGCAGCCCCTGGCTTACCTGCACTGGTACAACCCACCCCCACCCACCCACCCACAAACCCACCCATGGGACTGGAGTGCACAAAATGTACTAGCCTGGGCCCCCGTAGGCTCTGGTGTGTGAGAGAAATGTGGGGAATGTTGTTCTCCTTTTGAGTTGGGAACCACGTCAATGAGGGTGATTTTTTGGTGGTTGGTTTGTTTGTTTTTTCTCACTTATGTGGCCCCCAACCCAAAAAAGATTCCCCACCCTGGGATAAAAGATTAACATGACCGACAGCTAGGCAAGATTTGCTTTGCTATACCTCAGCTTGTAGAGGCTTGCAGTTTGGGAGCTGAAGTACAAGGGTGCATGTTCCAACTTCATGTCAGTCACATTCAGTCAGGACCCAATTTGAGTTTTCCATTGACTTTCTTGGACGTTGGATCAGGCCCTTATTGCGTCTGTCTGCAGCATATTGATTTGTTCTATGTTAATGTCCATTTCAGAAGTAGATTTCTTCACAACAGAGTAATCACAAAACTTAACAGTCCCATTACATTTCAAGTTTTGGAAACTAGAGAAAAGCATAAATGTTTCTCCTCCTGCTCTGTAATGCTGTCAGAATCCTTCACATCTACACTGAGTTAATTTGGAAAAATTGGCTTTCAAAAATGAGTCATTTGTGGTGCTCTAATTACTCTCTCTGAAATTCCTGGCTATTGTTTGTCTTTGTCTCTGTCTCTCTTAGGTGCTACAGGACACGTTTGCGACCCCTTATGCTCAGAAGTAGGCTGTTGGGGGCCAGGGCCATTCCAATGCTTTTCCTGTCGTCATTTCAGTCGCCAAAGGGAGTGTGTGAAAACATGCAATATTATACAAGGGTAAGGAGATTGTTTGGGAGGAGAGGGGGTGGTTGTTTGGTTTTTTTAGCTTAGGAAGAAAAATATTAACGTCATAGGGGGAAATAAAAAGCAGGCATTCTAGTTGTATCGGTTTTTGTTACTTTTGCAAAAAATGTTGGGTTGAGTGTGATACCTAAATGCAGAAAAGGAAAGAAATACCCTTCTCGCTCTATGAATACCTAGGAGCTGGTTCTCCCAACATCAGGTGGATGACTCCCCTAGGACCTACTGGAAGAAGACTGGGATTTCAAAGGGGCTGAAGAGAACTTAGCACCAAACTCCCTTTGAAAATCAAGCAGCCTACCTCCTTTAGGTTCTTTTGAAAAATCTGTCTATAAGAATATTAGGTGAAATCTTGACCCTAGTGTAACCAATGGCATTTTGATACTGACTTTACTGCAGCTAGGATTTCACCCATTGATTAGCCTCATTTACCTCAATGTGATGACTTAATGGGCTTATCGTTTTGCACACGCCAAAGTGAATTTGCTGGATCACAACCTAAACATTGTAAGGTCAAAGTCTTCCCTCAAATGCCCATGTATGGCTCCCATCAAAACTACGGGAAGCCTGGCCTAAGTGAATAATTTGTCCTTACAATTTTTGCCCACTTTTATTGCTGAACTATAGTGGAGGCAAGATGACCTAAATTCCATCAGCTAGGCTAATGTTTAGCAACATTTATAAGTGTCCTTGCATCTTGAAAAGGAACAGTCTCCTAGTTATTTAAACTTGTAATATTTAATATAATGATACATGAAAGATGATCCCCAAACTGAAGGATTTTGAATACTCTGCATATACAGAGCACAATGTTTAATTCTCCATAGAACTACAGTGACCGTATTTTCCCATTTCATTTTTACTAATTCTTTGAGATTTGTAAAACTTTGAAAAATAATAGTATGACAATAATTTACAGAATGCTGATGTCCATAATGTTTATATTTCTCTAGCAATTTGCAGTTCAGTAGCTGTTATCTTTTCAAGTGAATTCCCTCCAGCCGATATAATGCCTTACAGGGCAGAACTGTATATTTTTGTGTGTTGAATGATGGGTGGATTTGGTTTAATTAATAACACAATTACCTGAAGTAGAACAGCTTTATTGCTATCAAAACCATCTGTTCTCAGTTTTCATATTTTAATGATTCATTGTGTGTTGTAGGGGGGGGGCATGAATCTAATTATTAGCCAACTTTTTATTTAGGGTCTCAGAATCACTAGAAATATTTTTGCTGATCAGCTATTAAAATATTTTGAAATTTTTTGAGCATATTCTTCAGAAATGGCTTAAAATGTAAAGACTGATTTGTAGTTTACAATCTGAATTGCCCTGTGTGGGCAAATTGTCCTTATTCACACCTTTTCATGTGTTATGTTCAGCAAGTTTTATCAATGTGCTCTAACTAGTCAAGTTCTTCTGATATTCCCTCTCATCTCATTATAGTCATCCTAATAGATCCAAACTGGAAAAAAGGGGGGAGGTTGTGACATGTAAATTTGAAGTTGACATCTTGTCAGGCATTTCTTCTTTTATTTTTCAGGGAGCCAAGAGAGTTTGAAAGAGACTCTGAATGTCTTCCATGTCACCCAGAATGCTTGGTGCAAAACTCAACTGCCTACAATGCAACCTGCACAGGGCCTGTAAGAGCAAATTTAACCTAATAAACTTGTATACATAGAGACCCTGTCACGTAGTGAACATCTAAGTTCCCTGCAAGCTGCATGCATACATGGTCACGCAGTTGTTTTCTGAGCTCCTCTCAGAAATTCAAAGCTCCCTCATAGGCAGGGAGCTCAGCTGACGGATGGGGGGCAGGGCGTCTCGCTAAGCAGGGAGCTAAACAGAGCTAGCTGCCTGCTTGAAACTGAGCAGCTCCTAGAGCAGGTAAAAATGCAGATAAGCAGGGAATAAGTGGCTGGGAGAAAGAGGGAAGGAAGGAGTGAGTAAGTAAGTAATTGGCTGAGGGGGAGTGTGCTGAGTTTCTGCCTCTCTCTCTTTCTCTCTCTCCCTCTCCCCACTCTCGTGCATATGGGACTCTTCCAACTCACCTCTCCTGCAGATATCTAAAACTCTGATCTTAATTTTTTTTTAATCCTGTGTTACTAATTAATACATGGTAAACTGTATTGCATTAAGGCCAGATCTTTGCTATGTCGTAGAGTTCTGGCTCTTATGAGTCAGAAGTAGCAAGTACTAGCTTGAACTGTTAGAAAGGTTGATGATACATGTACTCCAAGGGTAGTGTTAATTTTCTTTATTTGATTTCATATTAAATATCATAAGCATTGCTCCTTGTTATATTTTTTCCCACACACATATGAACTGCAATTTATTTTTATTACATATACACTGCCTCAATATTATTGGTGCAGATAAGAAATCAATAGCAGATGTTTATTAGAAAATATTAAGGAATCAGTTTCTATTTAAAACCAACTTCCCACCCCAACACAATTAAAATTAATGCAGTTCTTGGAATGTAACTGCCAATTATTCAATGTTTTAAAAATGATAATCAACTTTTCCAAAGTAATTTAAACTTTCAGAACTTGTATAAAGGCTTTTTTTATAAAGATTAAAATACCTTGGTCTTTCCCAATATCCAGTGGCAAATTTCTCCTTAGTTTTATCCTTCTGAGATTTGTAAAATACTATGATATTTTATGAAATCTCTTGGCCCCTATGAAAAACAAACTTTTTTTTTTTTTTTTACATGTTGTAACAAATTCAGCCTTAAGGGTAAAAGTGAATGGAGAATTATACTCCTTTACATACAGGGCTGAATTTAGTCCCTTATCTTTAATTTGGAGGATATTTCAATTCCAGTGTAGCCATTAGCTCAATAATATATATTTTTAATAAAGGAGTGGAAGGAATTTTCTCAGGCCCTGCCAGAGTGTCAAAGATCCACTTTTATCCTCCACCACACCATACAGCCCTTGGAAACCCCCTGAACCTTCTGTTGCAGCCACTATCCTGACACAAGATGACTGTCTATCCTTCATCAGTCTGAAAGCCACTGTTCAGTAATGCAAGGTGCTCACTTCATTCCATTATGGCTTAGAACAGCAGTTCTCAACCAGGTGTCTATGACCCCATAGAGGTCTGCGAGAGAGTTCCAGGGGCTCTGTCAAGCAGGGCCAGAATTACACTTGCTGAGGATCAGGGCAGAAAACCGGAGCCTCGCCGCAAAAAGGCTGAAGCTGCGGTGAGCCTGAAACCTGAGCCCAAGCAATTTAGCTTTGCAAGGCCTCCTGTGGGGCCACAGGCAGTTGCCCTGTTTGCTACCCGCTAATGCCAGCCTTGGCTTCTACATGCAGAAAAACAGTTGTTGTGGCACAGGTGAGCAGTGGAGTTTTTGTAGCATGTTGGGGAGCCCCTGGGGAAGAAGAAGGCTGAGAGCCCCCACCTTAGAACCTTGGGCCAGATGTACAGCTACTAAGATTGCAAGCTGCTTGGGGGTAGGGGGCATCATTTTGTTCTGTGTTTTATACAGCATCTGTACAGTGCAGCCCCAATCCATAAGTAGGGCTGCTAGACAGTACAAATAAACATAAATACATTAGTGTTGCTCTGCTGCAGTCAAAGCTAAGGATCTAGCCTACTACTTTCTGCAATGTACTTGGAGCTCCTGCATGGAAATAAACTATGCCACCCAGGTAGCCTGGAAGTTTCGTTAAGTGTCTTCATGTTTGTGATGAATTGCTTACTGGCCTCATAAAACTACATGCACAAGTCTTCCTTCTGGTTGTCATGTTCACATCACTTCCATCTTTTCCTTCTGAAAAAACAGTGTTGCCTGAGACCTACTTGCTCCTCTGTTTGAGAGTATCTAAATCATTTTGGGTCCTGCCACAATCTCAGTGAAAACAACATTCCAGAAAATGGTCAGAGCAATTCAGCTACACTTCAGCTAAAAGCACTTCAGATGGGGAATATGATGAGCTTTTCTATTTTGGGCCAGTTTCCCTTTCTTCTTCAGAATGAAATAAAGAAATCTTGTCTTAGTTTATACAGAGAAGCAAACAGCTTTATGAATCAGATCCTCATCTAGTATAAATGGATATTGAAATCCATTGATTTCAATAGAGCAACAGTGATTTATACTAAATGAGGGACAGGCCCTTTGACTTTAAACTTATTTGCTGTCAGAGCAACTTAATTCACAGAATTAAATCAAAAATAAGTTTTTATTTTATTAGAGCAGAAAATAGGAAAATTACAGAACAGCAGGAAACATACTTGAGCAGTGATACACAGAGAGAGAATAATTTATCATCAGGTGCTTTATCTCACATAGCATATTATACAAGAGAATCAAAACTTTGCAAGCATTTCATGTAGTTCAATAATAGGATAATAAAGTAGGATAAAACAGTGTCATGTTTAGAATTTCAAATGATCAAACATGCATTTATTTATCTTCTGAGAATCTCTTCTTGTATATGCTAATATATGGTTTGGACAAATCTATTACAACAACAATTTCTTTCTCTTTATCCAGGGTCCAGACAACTGCATCAAGTGCGCCCACTACAAAGATGGCCCTCACTGTGTTAAATCCTGCCCAGCAGGCGTTCTGGGTGAAAATGATACCTTAGTCTGGAAATATGCAGATGAAAATAAAGTGTGTCAGCTCTGTCATCTGAATTGTACCCGTGGGTAGGTGAAATTCCTGCTTATACAAAAGTGGAAGGAGTAAAATGTTTCTTGCTTGTGATTGTTCTCATTCTAAAGTCATCCATTGGGATTAAAAAAATAGAAAATTAAAGAGGTTATGAATTTGCAGGTAATGTAAGCAAAGTACTGCTGAGTTTGGAAGAGGAAAGGTTCAGTAGTGCTTCTAGTCTGCAGAAAAGATGAAAAAGAAGTGGAAGCTTTAATGAACTTAAAACAAAATTATTTTTAAAATTTGACTTTCTGAACTTTTACAAGTTTCCTGCCCTATGATTCACTTTTTTCCCCACCAGTTCAATGTTGTGTCAGCTATATTTGTCTGGAGCAATAGTGACATCTGGTGGGTTCTGAGATCCCTTTATAGACAAGTTTCTGGAAGACTACCAAGTATGTCCTGTGCCTTTAAAATTAATGTGATAGTATGAGTGGCTGCTCATGTATCTCATTACAACTTTGACTTTTTTGTGCATGCAAAATAGAGATGTAAAATCCAGTTCAACTGGTTAACTCGTTAAATGTGATGTTTAACCAGTTAACCAATTAAAGGGCGGGTGGCTGGCCTGGAACCTCCTCTATAGTAGTGGGAATCTTGCCTCCAGTGCTCTCTTAAGTAGCTAAGAGAAGTTTTATACATTGCACTCTTCCCAGGCTCAGACTGCCATTTGGCCCAGGTCTCATATCCTCATCAAGTATTCAACTGCCTCCCTGCCAAGCCTTGAAAAATAGAGCCTGCTTTGGACTCGTACATGCATGGAGAGAGAGAAAGAAAGGAAGGGATTACAGAGCCTACACTATTATTGTGTAGATGACTGGAAGCTAAGTTCTTGTCTACAAGGAAATGTTAGTGCTCGCTGAGCTAAGGTGTATAAGTGCACTAGCATTCCACACAAGTGCCCTATGTGTACTTTCAAAATGCACTAAGGCCAGGTGCACAAAGACACTGAATGCATAGTAAGCGCATCCTCATACTGTGGGTTTTCCCCATGTAGACATGACCAAAATCAGTATTTCTCAACCTTTTTTGATATCAGGGACTAGCTGCCTTTCTAAACTGTGTTAGGGAGATCTCCTATATCCATGTCAGACCATGGATTGCTCATTGAGAAACACTGCCCTAAGTCATCTGGTGTGTTTCAAGTCTTTATGGAATTCAGTGCAGTGTTTTCCAGATTACATCAGTGACAGTAATACGGATTGATAATTTCCCTGTGTTTTATCATGATTTTAATTAGTCCCCATTGGTAGAAACTTGGCCATAGTAAATCAATGTCTTTTTTTGCAAGCCCAGAGTCACAGAGCTATTAGAATATCTAGGCTGAACTTCTGTTTATCACAGGCCCCCTATACCACATGGCACCCACATACTAAACCCAACAATCAAAATTAGACCACAGTATTACAGACATGGTTAGCTGTTGTTCTGCTAAAGCTATCAGCTAAACAAAGCTTTTAACTGTGTGGTTCTGCTAGAAAGAAAATTGAAGTCAAATGAACAACACGTTTGAGTAACACAAGTTGCCAAATGTGTGGGTAGTTGTCATTTAGGTAAAGAGCTTGTTGGGCAATGTTTATGCCCCAGCCTAGAGCTGGAAGTGCATGTCACCAGGAACCTCGGTTTTTTGGCTGTCTTGAGCTGTAGCGAGGTTTAAGATGACACAGCCATGATGAACCAATGTGTGTAGTGGGACAGGGTTATTTGAATATGTAATAAAGGTTCTATGTATTCCACCATAAGCCATATTAAAGAAGTGCACAAAGACCAATACTCCTATTTGTCTTTGATTTGAGTGAGGTGGGGTAACTTTGCCATTGTTAATTATTGGTATTCTAGTAGCTCCTAGAGGTCCCAGTTGAGACCCCTGTGCAATAGAGACAGTTCACTCTCCAGGCTTTTTGTCCCCCTTTGTGCTCTGGGTTTGTGCAATCTCTGTTTCTCTCACTATACTTACATTAGAGCAGGGGTCATTCAAACCAAAGAGCCAAACTACATCAAAATTGAGAGCAAGTGGTCAACAAAGAGCCATAGAAAAATGCCCATATGCATGACTGAAAATATAGAAATTAATGTTATTGATAATTGACATGATGATTCATAAAAGCCTAAATTAAACCTTAACTGTGGCATTTAAGTCCTTTTGTGGATTGCGTTTCGTCTCCACTTGTTTCTGTACCTACAACATTGTAAAGTATTTGTAATAATAATAAGTTGAAGTGAAGTACGAGGCCACCCCACCAAGGAGCCAGAGCACTCATCTGCCAGAGGCTCCCGCCAGCCCTGCGGCTCAGGGTGAGGAGTGGTGGGAGGTGGCTTCCTGCAGCAACCCGAGGAGACAGGAGTGGAGATGCTGGAGCCATCAGGTCTCTTCCCCAGTGCTGGTGCTGGGCCAGGGACACATGATGGCTGCCCAGCTGCTCCCAGGACAGGCCTTGTAGCAGCTGCCAGGCCTGGAGCCACACCCTGTCCCAGGCTTCCGGAGTAGCTACACCACAGGCGGGCTTCAGCTCCAGCAGCCACCCGCCACACGGCCTGCCCTGGGAGCAGCCAGGCAGCTGCCATGTGATCCTGGCCCACCACTAATTCTTTGTGCACGCACACTAGAGGGAACTCCCAGTGGCTGCCAAGAGCCATATTTGCTTCCACGACGAGGCTGTATTTGGCTCACAATCCATAGGATGCTGATCCCAGCATTAGAGGTTTTACCTCTTTGTTCAGCTTTTCATAAGACAAACGGAAAAAGTGCAGCCATCACTTATTCAGCCTAAATGGCCCCTTCTCTACCTCCACCCTCTCTAACTGCTTGGGAATTTTTCTTTACTAACATTTGTCTCTTTCCATGTACAACTGAGAGAATATATGTCATTTAAAGAAAGAGTAATTCTACCAAAGCCTAGGAATTACCCAAGTCAGACTTCCAGCAATTAATGAAACCCATTAATATGATTAATCTCTCAAATGTGGGTGATTTGAATTTCCCTCATTATTGTCCCAGGAGACTACAAGTAAATTTCATTCCATCCGGTGTGGGAGTGCAGCAAAAACTATAAAGAGAGAGGCAAAAGTATAATTAATTGTGCTCGGCTTCCTCACTGATAGAGCCTCCCTATACATTTAGTTACTACTGATTTATACATTCTCAGATCATTCATGCTAAATGACCAGAATAAATTTTTGCAGCCATTGCACATGTGGGACATATTTGCCTGTCATTTAGAAGGTCCGTGAAAAAGAAAGGATGGAGAAAGGTCTTTTAAGACTTTAAAATCCCCTGATGCTTTCCCATTTCACTTCAGTATTTCCTCTGAGCTGGGAAATAATTAGCAGTATCTGCTAATTAATATGACAATTAATATGTATATGTAGACAGTTGCGGATAGCACCAAGATTGTCATTTCAGGGGACTATATGCTGCACTAATTTTACAGTAAGTGGACAGCAGAGAGGTATTTCAGAGTATACCCACCATTAAGTTCAGGCTAATATATGCTGAAGATCCCCAGATAGTTTATAACACAAGGCCACATTTCTCATTTTAGGTTCTGTAAGAAGAAGAGGAAAAATAATTCAGGAATGGAAAAAGTGATAATTTAGATTCAATACAACATCGGTTGCTTATGTTAGGTATAATGATAAAAATCCACACTAAGAAAGATAATTTCTATTAGTCTTGGATTGATGTTTGTTATATGCTTTGATTCTCCTTTGACTTGTGAAATGAATCAGAAATTCACACGGAATTTGAAAAGCACAATCTGATCCAGCATTTTTCTTCGCAAACCTCTTTTCACTTTATCTTGGAAGCCTTCATATTGATAGATTTGTATGGATACCAGACTCCACAGATTAAAATCTATGTCCCTTTTTCAGTTCTAGTTTCTAATCTCATCTTTCAGACTATGGGCAAGGTATTAAGGGAGCATTTCCTTTAAGTGAAATATGTCTGCCCCTGCAACTTCTTTTGAGATGGAAACATTTGGAGAATGTTATATACCTTTTTCACTTGTACATTCATTTAGAGGCGTTCGAGGGGTGGTGGGACTGCAGCCTAGGCAAATTTTCTAAATGTCCTAATGGAGACGCTCTGTGCTATCTTGTGCACATGCTTACAGCTATCTCCTCAGTCCTACTACACACATGCTTAGATTTGTTATGTTTACTTATACAACTCAACAAGTTGTATAAGTAAACAAGTTCTCAGAGAAAACCATAACCAGATGAAGGACGTTGGCAAAGTTGGATACTCAAGTTTCAGGAACAATTGTGCAAAATAACTGAACTGTACACCAAGTTCTTCTATAGGAACTCAATGTACTCGCTGAACTTTTCATACGCTGGTCCCTGTTGCACTGTGTTCACACTGAAGACACAAGGAAAGAATAAAATAGCAATAATAGGCACAAGAAAATGAGCAGTAAATCCCTCAAAGACCTGTGTCACGGGGTCGCGCCCCCTAGGGGGGAAATCTGGCCCAGTGGCCGAGTCTATAATGCGCAAGAATGGCTCCCCTCTCCTGGGTGCAAGGGTAGGGGGGCTCGGGCCCTCCCTCTCCACTGGGCCCTAGCCCAGGGTCCTATCAGCAGTGGGTGGTTCCCACCACTGGCTCGGTGAGGAGTTGCCCCTGAAGCATGCCAAGCTCTCCGGGATACCTTCTGTTCCCTGCTCTGGGCTGCTTCCTACCCCCGTCTGCTGGCTGGCCCCGTCCCCACCTGGGCTGGCAAATACTGCTGCGTCAGTGGCTGCAGTTGACAAGGTGGCTGCAGCTGGTGCGGCTTCTGTAGCTGGTGCAGCGGTGGCGGTCGGCGTACAGCAGTGGCGGTGGACCACGGCTGGTACGGCGATTCTGGCTGGTGCGGCAGCGGCTGCGATGGCGACTCCCGCTGGTTCAGCGGGGACGGTTACTCCTGGGCTCTGACAGGAGCTCCTTTCCCTTCGGTGGTCAGCCCTGACTGAGCTGCTCCACCAGCCTTTATACTGACCCAGCAACTGGAGCACGCCCAGCAGGGCCTCGGGGGAGGGCCCTTTGCAGCCCAGCAAGCTTGGTTAACCCCTCCACTGCCAGTGCGGGGTTGGTACACCCTGTCACAACCTGGAATAATTTATGGAGTAAATTCTTCCTCTCTATCTGTCATTTTAAAATGGCTCTGGCTCCTTTTTCCTACTCATGGAATTCAAAACTGCATTCCTGGCCCTGGCTTGCTCCTTATCCCCTGCTTGACCTACTCTGTATGTGCTTTGAGATGATGTATTTTTTGTAAGAGAGGAAAGCAGAAGCCCCCAGACTGAACTCTTGTCGTTGCTCGGCTCCATTTCTCAGAAGTGATGTAATGGTTTCTGCAGTGCTGTCCTCTCCTTGGTAGATACCACAAAGACCACAATTCCCACGAGGAGCACCCGTCTTACCACTTAGCAGTACTTGTACTGTTCTGTTCCATTTAGCAGTACTTGGACTGTGGCACTTCTAGTTGGAGCTTTACACTTGTGCAGTCACTGTATTTTTTTACTTCAGATCTTAGCGATGGTGTGCAGGATACTCTACCTGCCAGAAAGAATTGAAGGCATTCAGAAAGTGGTATAGTTTATAACTATTACAGAGGGTAAAACGACTGATTCCTGGGAGGATTCTACAGCATATGGTACCTTGGCGTATCCATTCTAACACAAATCTGCTCAGTGTCAGCAAAGCCATGTAAGGTCCTCTGTGAAAAATATCATGGATTCTTACACAAATAGCGTACCTGGTGGTAGAATAGTGCAACCAAACGCCATTCATTGCTGAGGAGATGTCTGCTAGTGATATTTTTCATTAGACTAGAAGACCTGGACACTGACATCCTTTACTCATCTATAAAACAGGAACTGTACAGTGTGGTGAGCAGCAGTGCAAGCTTTTCCTCATAATCCCATGCCTTGTATGAAGGACCTCCCCTAGTGAGAGGTTATTCCGTCTCCAGACAGATTCAGTCCTTGCCTCCCTGTTAACTAAAAGGCCAGCCTGTTACAATGAACATTTGCCCACTCAGAGCAAGATCACTAGCTCTTTTCACACAGGCCACCAGTCAGCTCTTTGTGATCAGTCGTTTCGTGCACCCCCAGGGTAGGGATGAAGTCGGCTCTTTTGAAGTTGTTGAATAAGGCAGCACTTGTAAAGATGGTGGAGATATTGCGGGGGAGGTGGGGGAACCCATGGTGCATTCAAATGATATGTGTATACGCCTTAGCTGTTTTCTTACACATTCATAGGTTGATATTCATAAATTGTTCTTTTAAGGGAATGTACAGCACACCAGAGCCCGTGAACTCTGATTACATAGTAAAACTTTCAAAATAATATTTTCCAAAGAAGGGTTTTTTAGCTATTAATCAGAAGGTTAATATTCAGTCAGCTTTTAAAAAGATAACTTGGGAATGACCATACAGTTATTCCACAGTATGTGAGAATAAGTGCTGTGCTAATATATATTTGTAATTGTCATTTTTTTACAGGTGCAAAGGACCAGGTCTTGAAGGCTGTCCATTAGGGTAATTATTGAATTCATCACAACTAATGATACAGTTGGGAAGAACATTCCCATATTTACATTTCAAAAATGGTCAGAAATGGTTTCTGAATGAAAATGATGCCTGTGTTGCTTGAATGTAAGTAGATTAAAGCAATAGATCGGGGTCGGCAACCTATGGCTCGCGAGCCAAATATGGCTCTCTAGAGAGTCTGATATGGCTCTTCTGGAGCCCCAATTGAGCTCCCCCCACAGCAGGGAGCCCACTTTATGGCCCCCGGAAGTCTCGAACGCCAGCATAGCTTCTTGCGGGAAAGGGTGGGGGAAGGAAGCCCCTTCCCTGCCAGATGTGGCATGCGGTGAACAAACAGGCTAGACCGTGGCTCAGTGCGACAGCGTTTTCCTTCCCCCCGCATGGGGGAAACCAGGAACTAAAGATGGCTCCCTGCATGCTAACATTTCCTTCCCTCGGGACACACTTCCAGCAGCCTCCCCTGCCAGCCCTTCCTGGAGATTTCTGGGAAATGGGAGCAGCGGGAGGCGTGTTACATGGTGCCTGTCATGTGGTGCAAAAACAAGTAAGTGTCCCCAACCCCCTCATGCCCAGCCCTCCTCCCCTTCCCCCCACTGACACCCCCAGTCAGACAGCCTGCCCCTAGGCCCCTGGCCAGACATCCCCTGTTTCTGTCCCCTGGCAAAAATCCCCCCTGCCCTCTGCCCCCAGTCGGACACCCCCTTGCCTCCAGCCCCTGGCCAAAATGCCCCCTTGCTTCCAGCCTCCTGGCCAGACACCTCTGCCCCTAGCTAGGTAGCCAGCCCCAGCCAGCTCCTGCCCCTGAGCAGACTTTGCATCCCCCCTTCTCCCCTTCCCCCCCACACCCACCTCCTGCTCAGATCCTGCACTCCCATCCCTATCCCATTCACTGGCAGGCCTGCCCCTCACAGTTAATGCCTCATTTTTGGCCCCAACCCAGAGGCTGGGGGGAGGGGCACAAAATGCACTAACCCTGGAACCCCAGGGTTAAATCTGGCCTTGAATCTCAGTCCTCCCTGTCCTTCCCCCGACTATAGGGCTGGAGCACCAGTGGAATGAGGTGTTTTAGTTGGGGGCCACACCAGTGAGGGTTGGAGGTTTTTGGAGGTTCCCCACCCCTGCCATAAATAAAGACAATGTTGAAACTTTTTGTGTTGGACATAATATTTTACTTTATTTAAAAATGAAGCCTGGCCAACAAGCCCGCAATTTGGGCCCAGCCCCCTTCTGGCTGCAGTGTCATAACACTCCTGCACCACCACCCCACTCCCACCAACTCTGAGACCATCGTACGCCTGAGCCCCTCATACTCCCCCAGCTCCCCAGACTCCTGCACCCCCACATCCCTAGTCACAACATTCCTGCATCCCCCCAAACTTGTGCCCTGAGTCCATCATACACCCCAGTCTTCTGCCCTGAGCCCCTCATGCACCCCAACCCAGACTCCTGCACCCCCACATCAACCTCCCCCTGCCATAAGATTGGCAGAAGACAGCCTGAATGTGTGCAGTTGACCAGTTATGATGTAAACGTCAAAGAACTGTGCAAAAAGATACAGGAGCAGAAGTCCCATTTTAAAGTCTGGGAGTAGAATGTTTCATTTATGATATTCTTAATCCATATGTCAATTATCAATAATATTAGAACATAAGAACATAAGAATGGCCATACTGGGTCAGACCAAAGGTCCATCCAGCCCAGTACCCTGTCTGCCGACAGTGGCCAATGCCAGGTGTCCCAGAGGGAGTGAATCGAACAGGTAATGATCAAGCGATCTCTCTCCTGCCATGCATCTCCACCCTCTGACAGACATAGGCTAGGGACACCATTCCTTACCCATACTGGCTAATAGCCATTTATGGACTTAACCTCCATGAATTTATCTAGTTCTCTTTTAAACCCTGTTATAGTCCTAGCCTTCACAACCTCTTCAGGCAAGGAGTTCCACAGGTTGACTATGCGCTGTGTAAAGAAGAACTTCCTTTTATTGGTTTTAAACCTGCTGCCCATTAGTTTAATTTGGTGGTCCCTGGTTCTTATATTATGGGAATAAGTAAATAACTTTTCCTTATTCACTTTCTCCACACCACTCATGATTTTATATACCTCTATCATATCCCCCCCTTAGTCTCCTCTTTTCCAAGCTGAAAAGTCCCAGTCTCTTTAATCTCTCCTCATGTGGGACCCATTCCAAACCCCTAATCATGTTAGTTGCTCTTCTCTGAACCTTTTCTAATGCCAGTATAACTTTTTGAGATGAGGAGACCACATCTGTACTCAGTATTCAAGATGTGGGCGTACCATGGATTTATATAAGGGCAATAAGATATTCTCCGTCTTATTCTCTATCCCCTTTTTAATGATTCCTAACATCCTGTTTGCTTTTTTGACTGCCGCTGCACACTGCATGGACGTCTTCAGAAAACAATCCACGATGACTCCAAGATCTCTTTCCTGATTAGTTGTAGCTAAATTAGTCCCCATCATCTTATATGTATAGTTGGGGTTATTTTTTCTAATGTGCATTACTTTACATTTATCAACATTAAATTTCATTTGCCATTTTGTTGCCCAGTCACTTAGTTTGGTGAGATCTTTTTGAAGTTCTTCACAGTCTGCTTTGGTCTTAACTACCTTGAGCAGTTTAGTATCGTCTGCAAACTTTGCCACCTCACTGTTTACCCCTTTCTCCAGATCATTTATGAATAAGTTGAATAGGATTGGTCGTAGGACTGACCCTTGGGGAACACCACTAGTTCCCCCTCTCCATTCTGAAAATTTACCATTTATTCCTACCCTTTGTTTCCTGTCTTTTAACCAGTTCTCAGTCCATGAAAGGATCTTCCCTCTTATGCCATGGCCATGTAATTTACACAAGAGCCTTTGGTGAGGGACCTTGTCAAAGGCTTTCTGGAAATCTAAGTACACTATATCTACTGGATCCCCCTTGTCCACATGTTTGTTGACCCCTTCAAAGAACTCTAATAGATTAGTAAGACATGATTTCCCTTTACAGAAACCATGTTGACTTTTTCCCAACAAATTATGTTCTTCTATGTGTCTGACAATTTTATTCTTTACTATTGTTTCAACTAATTTGCCCAGTACTGATGTTAGACTTACCAGTCTGTAACTGCCGGGATCACCTCTAGAGCCCTTTTTAAATATTGGCGTTACATTAGCTATCTTCCAGTCATTGGGTACAGAAGCTGACTAAGTTGTATATTTTCAGTCATGCAAATGGGCATTCTTATACGGCTCTTTGTTGACCGCTTGTTCTGAATTTTGATGTAGTTTGGCTCTTTGATTTGAAAAGGTTGCCGACCCCGGCCATAGATTGATCACATTTCAAACAAGGAATGCTCTATTCAAAATACCCCATATGTTTTCTTACACCAAATCACTCCTCTTTCCCCTTTTTTGTTTTCTAGCTCCAAAATTCCATCCATTGCAGCTGGTGTTGTTGGAAGTATCCTGTGTCTGGTTGTGATCGCCTTGTGCATAGGGCTTTACATGCGCAGGCGTCACATTGTTAGAAAGCGCACGCTGCGCAGGCTGCTTCAGGAAAGGGAGGTAAATATTGCCAATAGTTTCGAAATATATTAACCAACTTTATTGGTGTGCCACAGAATCTCAGAAAGAGCTGTTTTATTGGGTCAAAGTACAGTGGCCCTGACCTCATCCTAGCACAGGGGTCAGCAACTTTTCAGAAGTGGTGTGCCAAGATTTAACTTATTCACTTCTATTTATGGGTCAGTGTGCCGGTGATACTTTTTAAAGTCAATAATAGTCCTACTCACAGCAGCTTCATTCATTAATACATTGAGATGCAGATCTTACCGATTAGTGTGAGCCTTGGCCTTGCTGTGCCTTGCTGAGTTCTCTGATCTCGGGCTCATAGCTTGATACTTTCAGCAGCACACAAGCCTCTGAGTCAGGGTTTGGCAACCTACAGCACGTCAGAGTGGCTGCGTGAGCAGACACATGCACCCCAGTGTGGCAATGGGCCTGTCCCTACCTCCAACCCGCCCGCCCGCAGCTCCAACCCCCTGCCCGTAGCTTCAACCCGCCTGTCTGCAGCTTCAACACCCCCCATCCCCTGCAGCAACCTGCCCCACAATGTGGCCTCAGCCCCAGTGGTGGCTGGCTCCCAATGTGGCCCTGGCCACCAGCGGCCGCCTGAGGAGCCACCCCCCAACGCAGCCCCAGGCCATCTCTGTCTCCACCAGCGGGAGCGGCCATGACGCTCACCCTCCAGGAGCAGGAGGAAGTGAGTGCTGCTGCGGAGGTAGGGGGGCTTAGATTAGAATTTTTTGTGAGTAGCTGTGTAGGCACGCACGTTAAGGTTATGTCTAGGACTACAAGCCCCTTTCAAAAGACAGCATCTAGACTACAAGCAGATTTTTCGAAAAAGTGTCTCGCTTTTTTGAAAGAGAGTCAAGGTTTGTAGAAATGATCCTTTTATAGAATATATGATCATTAAACCAGTCAGCATTATGTACATATTTCAAGGGTATAAATTTTACATCCTAATATGAAAAATGACATCTGTCCATGTTCTTTTAAAATGTTAGTTGCTATGCCAAGCTCACATTCTGTTCTCACTTATGTTGTGTAAATCTGGAGTAATTCCATGGAGTTCATTCTTGTCTCATTTACATAAGTGGAAATCTGGAATAACTCTGCATGAACTCTAGAGATGCTTTTGATTTTCATAGCCATAAAAAATAGAAGAATTTGCCCCATGGATTACCAGCAATTTTTGTTCAGTTTCAATAGTATGTGTTGCTTGCTTTCCTTCTCTACATTATGTCTTTCTAAAGTGCAGTTCCTTTTATACAATAGCTTGTTGAACCTCTAACACCCAGTGGCGAGGCGCCAAACCAAGCTCTTCTGAGGATTTTAAAGGAAACAGAATTTAAAAAGGTCAAAGTTCTAGGCTCTGGAGCTTTTGGTACTGTTTATAAGGTAAGACCACCATGTTTTTCTCACCACACACATACAATGTATGCAATGGAAGCTGAAAACATAGTCATGGGGGGGGGAGGGTTTGAGTTCTTTTCAAATCATCTTTAGCTTGAGGAGAGAGAGAGAGAGAGAGAGAATGAATATGAAATCAATGTGTCTATTAACAAAATACCATGCCAGAAATGCTTTCTTAGGGATGTTAAAATATTAAGAGAAATCAAAGTATGGCCAACTGAGTCTGCTATGCTAAGCAGAATTTTGTTCTCTTTTTTTAATCTTCTTTCTTTATCTTTGGATCACATATATTGGGTGAAAAGAACTACATAGAGTTACAGAAAAGCAATTGGATCCTTTCTGGTAGGGTGTTATGCAGAATGATTTCCTTTCCCCTCCCCACAGTCTGTATAGAGTGTCTCTCAAAGGCTATGCACGCTTATTTTGAAATAACTCATTTTATTTCAAAATAAGAGTGTGTGCGTCTACATAGCAAGCCCATTATTTTGAAATAATTCCGAAATAATGGGCTTCTTACTCCGACTTCTGTAACCCCCATTTCACAAGGAGTAAAGGAAGTTGGAGGAAGAGTATTCTTCCTTCAACTTCCTGCTATGTAGACCACGCCAAAAGCCGAGCTAAGCTACTTCGACTTCAGCTACACAATTAACGTAGCTGAAGTTGTGTATCTTAACTCAACTTTAGCCTGCAGTGTAGATGTACCCTAAAAGTTTTCTCAATGAGGAAGCTTCAAGGTTGTACACATTTGGTACTGAATTGTAAAATATAGACTTACTTACTAATTTTTTAGTTTAGACATTTGGGAGCAGATTTTCAAATGTGCCTAAGAAATTTAGAAACATCAGTCTAATTGTTTTTCAGTAGCACTTGTGCTCCTAAGTCTCTTGGTGTGATTTTGAAGTTTTCCTCTTTTGACCGCTGAAACCCCTCTGCCTAAATGACTATCTAATGCTATAGACAGTGAACAAGAAAGCATTCTGACACAAATGTACTTCTCATAGTATATATTAAGGATTGGATTATTGTGTAAGCTTTGGAGCAGGCTGGCTGAAATTTAGTTTCAGATGAAAAAATCCTGATTCCCATCATTCAATAGCTAATAAATTAGAAGTGACACAATAGTGTCACTTTGAAAAATGAGTTCAGCAAAGACTGTGGGTTGGAACTTCCTAGTCTGGCACTCTCAGGACCTGACTGGGTCCAAACCAGAAGTTTGCTGGAGTAGTGGAGATCAATGTTGACCTCTCTGCTCCCTGCCTGGACGCCCTTTGGGTTCTGCTCCTCCTGTCCCCAGGCACCATGGTTCTGCAGCTCCAGCTGCTGGTGCGCCAGAGCACAAGGGTTCTGCTCCGGGGCTCTGTGGTTCCGTTCTTCCCTAGTCCAGCAATACACTTGGCCCTAACCCACCATTTTTTCCCTGTCAGTGCTGTGGGCCAGACCAAGGGTGTTGCCAGACTAGGGAAGTCCAGATTAGAGAGGTTCAACCTGTAGTAATGTCCAATTGTGTCCAACTTGCATGTACAATTGCTGTGATTGGTAGCATTAACTGGATATTGGTGCACACATATCACCATTTATGCATCTTTTGGGCTCTTTGCACATGTGACTCAAGATAACTGCACATGCATGTTGTGGAAGATTAGGCCCAAGAGATTGAGATGTATGCTGAGTCCAATAACAGGATTCTGTGCAGCCCTCCAGAGAGAGTGGCTGCTTATATACCTCCTTCGCTTGCTTGCTTAGCCTTCCTTAATGGTTGCTTGGAATGTTTGTCTGGTCTGGAAAATTATAAACATTAATATATAAAGCATGCATTTGCAGTTTCCTCAATGATAGTAAGTCATCGTGCTAAGGACTTGAATAACCTTTCTTCATATTTTATAGGGGCTCTGGATTCCGGAAGGAGAGAAGGTTAAAATTCCTGTTGCTATTAAAGAATTGAGAGAGGCTACCTCCCCAAAAGCCAACAAGGAAATACTCGATGTGAGTTTTCATCTTTATTTTGTTATAATTAAATCTTTGCTGGTGGTAGTTTTAATAGGAGGGAAAATAGGAGGGAAATTGTGTGCTTTGAATACATGTAGCATTGGTGGCTTTTTATTTGCATTCATATCAAGTGCACAAGACATCTTTAGCATTTGAAGGACTAGTTTTCATATTCAGAGTTTCATATTGCCAGGTATAGTAAAGCTGGGGTGGAGAAAAGACTAAGATCATTATATACATGTAAGGAAAACTGGGTAAAGGGTAGGATGTTGAAGAGCCCTCTAACCCTGGTCCCAGTGCTCTCTTTGAAGTCAGTGGAGGTTTTACCGTTGACAGAGCTAGACCAAAAGCAGAGCACTGTTTGAGAACCCTACCTTGGAATGGTACAAGCAATAATGATGTGAAGTTTTAAAATGACAAAATCAGACTGATTATCCATTAAAACATTCTAACAGTATTATCTGTTAGACAGTGGAGCAATCTGCCAAGAGGAGGCATGGAAGCCTGAGATGTCTGAAATAAGACCAGTCAAATAGATCTCTGGGTGCTCTCCCAGCTCCTCAGGGCTTTACAGAAATTATAGGTTCTAGCGCTAAGCAATATTAACCTATTTGACTAGCAGCAGAATAGTTGATGGTACTTCAAAAAGGTATGGAGAGGACAGTATTTTAGGCTGATAATTCCACTCTGTGCCTCCTGGGAACCCCATGAAAAACAGTGTGCTTTGAGATACGGCAGTCATCATTAAAAGATCAACATTTGTAGACAACTGGTGAATCCTTCACCAGGCCAGCCAAACCCTTTATCCTGCAGCCAACCTTTTATCTGCATGGTTGGTCTGTGGGTACCAGGTCAGCCAAACCCTTCACCAGGTCAGCCAAACCCTTTATCCTGCAGCCAAACTCTTTATCTGCGTGGTTGGTCTGTGGGTACCATTGCATTCCCTTTATCTCCCCTGGACTCCTATGTGCATAGGTCTCATACTAATCCACTGCACAGAGAGTTTGATTTGGTGCTAAAGGGCATGTTAAAACTGAGTTTAAGGCAGAGACACTCTTTGTTGTGTGTCTCTCCAGTGTCTAGCTCAGTGGGCTCCTGGTATGTGACTGGGGCTCCTAAATATGAGGGTGATACAAATTAGAACAGTAACAATGATCACTAATCTTCTTTGGGCCCTGACATTTCATGTAGGATTAAATGTATAGTTACATAGGACTAAATGAACTGGTTTAAAAAAATATATTCTGGCTCATGTGCCATGGAAACGATGAAAAATCATCTGGCCTTGTGGAAAAAAAAAAAACAAGGACCACAGAAGCCAGTTGGATTTTATTTGCTTTCTTGAACCTAGCCCATAATTAACAAATGAAAGAAACTCACATTAACTCTACTTCTATTGTGCTTGGACAGGACAGATACTGTGACTCTCAGCTGCTAGAGCTGGTCTATGTCTGAACCCCTTCTCAAACCTCAGGCACTATCTAGGCAGCTGAGAAGTGGAGCTACACTGCACTAGGTTCAGATCAGATACAGGGTACCTCCCACAGCGAACAGGCAGGAAACGGGTGAGGGAGTGTCCTTCTGAATCACAGTCTGCCTCTTAGG
Source organism: Rafetus swinhoei (assembly GCA_019425775.1). NCBI lineage: Eukaryota > Metazoa > Chordata > Testudines > Trionychidae > Rafetus > Rafetus swinhoei. Next base: position 165,300,086 of record CM033424.1, read on the forward strand.
GGCTGCGCAATAATGTACTGCCCCTTGCTCAGAAATCATGTTTTAGATGTATGTATATACCGTAAACCCACAAACCCAGATTCAGGGTTCCTTGAGCTTAGTGAACTTTGCTGTTCGAGGCTAACGTACATGTGTGCGTGCGCGCATGCACATACATACAATTTATTTCCTCCAAGGAAAGTTACATTAAAAGAAAGTGAAGATCACAAAGACCAGAAAAATTAGGAAATGCCAGTATAAAGGTTACCCCTGCAATCTTATTTTGGCCCGTGTGTGTGCATTTGATAGTAAATTTTAGTTACATCAGTGATGCCAAAAAAAATCTTAGTCTGTAAGGTGCCACAGAACTCCTTGTTTTTTCAGTGATGCTGATATCTCAGTGGCTCAGGAGCCAAATTACTGATCAACAATAGACAAAAGAGCCACAGTAGTGTGAAAGACGGGAAATCTATATAAATGAAATATTTTTTCTGTCTTTCACGCTACTGTGTTGTGTGTAATTTGCTTTGAAAATAATATATTATTCTCACAGCAAATAAGTTCAGTAACTTAGTGCAAGTTGATTATTTAATTTGTTAATAGCATAGTGAAAGTATCCTGATTGGTTAATAGCTTAGATTGTTTAATAATTAAATCACATTGTTTTAATATCATGTACTAGAAAGAATCAGAGGGGACACATCAAAAACCCACTTTTTGACTCGAGAGTCACACATAGTCTGAGCACCACAGAATTATATGATCACATGCTATTTGTATGAGCCCTACTAATCCCTGAAGCCCAGGGCTGGAGCACACTCAGTCTCCCTGTCGGGCTGGTGTGTGCACAGTCTGCTCAGCACATATATGACCGTGAGAGGCCGAGCATGCTTGCTGCAACTAGACACTTCAGAGTATTTAGCTTATGAACTCTTAACAAGTCTCTATTGAGCATGTGCAAACTGTGATTTTTAAGCAGCTTATAATTTGGCTAATTTGGACACATGTTCACAGGAATGGCAAAAGATATATCTGTGGCACCATGACAACATCCCTTTCTAATGTCAGGGTCCTGCCTCCAAAATCTAGAATTTCTTGATGAAATGGTTACAAGCTTTTTTTTAAAAAGTATGAGCCAAAAACTTTATTTTTCTCTACCCTCAGTCTCAGAAGTGACTCAACTATTTTAGCTGAAACTTTCAACAGTAACAAAAACAACCTCAAGCTGACACCTGGCCTGGAAAATTTCAGCCTAAATGGTTAAAGTTTGGCAAACTGATAAGCAGCCAAAAACCCAGTTTCACAATGGGGAAGTATTGAGCAACCTTAGCTATAGGCCATCTACAAGAAAGCACTTTTGAATCCTCATTTCATCCTAGAAGAACAACTATTTCACACCTATCTTAGTGTATTGGCCTGACATCATTGTATGCCTATATTATTAAAATGCTCCGCCCCCCAAAAAAGAGGGGGGTACTTTCAGGACCAATATATCAAACAAAAATCCCTGCTGATTTTAGGTGTTTTACTAAAAGCTGGTTATCTCTTCACAAACATCATCTATGTTTTTACACAACATAGAGACAAAACAGGTAGGCACAAACAAAGGATGCAACCATAGTACTGACCTTCAGGAAAACGTTTGTCAAAAGGAAAACCCGCTGATATTCTCCTCATAGAATTTTGTCCAGAGGATGTGAGAAGGCAGGGTTTTCCCACTGTCCTAAACCAATGGAAGTAATAGAGGGTTTGGCCCCTAAACTACATGCAACTCAGCAAAAACACAGGCACATAGACCATGTGCCTCCAAACCTGCTGTAAGACACATACACATACTGCTGCTTTTCCCACTGCCTTGAGGCACAGTTACATGATCCTCAAGATGGCAGCCTCCAATCACCTATGAAGGGCAGTTTCGTAGCAGAGAGGGTCTCTGTGTAGAGGAAAGTTAGTGCAGGCGCATATTGTTTTATCTTTCCTAGAGATTTCCCTATATGGTGAAGATGGTGCAAGTCCACCCACTCTGAGCCATGCTCCTCCCTTTTCACACTTGCATGGATCCCTTGACACACAAAGGGGTTCTTTGCAGATGCTGAGGTAAATGACACAAAGGTCCTCCTTGCTCCTTTATGGCCAAAGATAAAGCCACAGTTCAGGGAACTGCATGGCCTTTGTGTGTGTGTGTGAGTGTACTTACAGATCTGTCTATGTGTTTTAAACATTTATATCTCATGAATACATGTCAATACTTTTAGCCTGATTTAATGGAAGAAATAAAAAGGTCTTTAAAAACTGTTGTACGGAGATGTAGAGAGAATAACGTAAACTTGAAAAAGCTGCCTTGGCCTTAAAATTACTAAATGCATGTTGAGTGCATGAAGGGCTAATTAATAAGCCAAAATGATTGCTTTTGTATTCAGTATCTCAAGCTATTCCCATGGCAGGGCAATAGATGTGTAGCCTGTGTGCACTTATGGAATATCAAAGTACTTATTTTTTTTAAGAGCTAGATATCTCTACATGATCTTTTTTTCCCCCCTTTTTTTCCCATTGAAGTGGGACTCTTAGCAAGCAGCTCTTGCCATTTTTAGCCCTGTTTACATTTTAGATGACTTAGTTGATGGAATTCATTCCACATTTCACAGGAAAAGAAAAGATTCAAAGAGATGGAAGCACAGAGAGAGAGAGAAAAAAAATAAACAGAACTTCAAAAAAGATTTTACTAAACTCTCCATGATCACTGATCCCTTGGAGATAGTGGCTAATTAATAACAACTTTTTGTAAGAAGAATGGTTAGGTATTCAGTGTGTAAAACAGCATTTGTTTATATAATCCAGTTTTATTCTCCAGCTGTTGGCTTTATTAGGGCAGGGCTAATTCAGTAGATTTGTTACCAAATACCAAGCATAGTTGGAGCGGGTCAGAGCGTACCTCAGAGATTTCCAAGATAAATAATTGAAACAAAGACTTGCTTTAATTTAGTAAAATATTTAAAGGGACCTGTGACTGCACAATGGTTCCATTGTAAGTTCAATGGTTCTTCAAAGAGTCTATGGCCTATTTTACTTTGCAGTATCAGATTTAATAGGCAGTGTCAAATCCTGGAAGAACTCCATATTCCGTGTGGCCCATACACCCACTCCACACATTCAGTTCCCAATTTCCCAGTCTTGAGGTCTGCTCCTTGTAGGTTGCGCAGCAGATGGGCAGTGAGAACATCTCTGAGTTTGCAGATTTTTCACTCTGCTAAAATTAATTCAGTATGCATCTGAATCTGAACAGGAAACGGTACAAGAAACAGACTTTCTTTATTGCTGTGGTTGTATGGTTTTTAAGTCCTTTGGGATCAACATAATTGGGCCTCTATTCATATGGAAACATCTTACAGCGTGTGAGGTATCGAGCCATGAGGTTCCTATATAAATTACTCTGAAACCCTGTATAATTTAGTAAAGAATAACATGCTTTTCCTGGAACTTCATTGAGAATTCTATAGCTTACTTTCAATATTTTGTAGTAGGATGATCGTTCTTTATATGGTTCTGTAGAAATCTATTATGATCCTGCTGTCCAGGAAATCTTTGTAAAGGGCAGCATAAGTGTGGGTTGTGTGGCAAACAAAACAAACAAAAACCGTTATTCCTCAGAGCAGACCTCTCAACATTGTTATCTCAGTATCTTGTAGTAAATATTATGTGCCAATAACACATGTCATCATTTAGCTGGCAATGTCACATAACAGTAGAGTGGACAAAAGAAAATATTACTCATGGATTTTAGATTTTTTTTATGTCATTGCATAAATGTGCTTCTAACAATAGCTCCCTGCCAGCCTCACAACAACTTATCTGTCAGAAGTCTGTTAGATAATGATTAAACTGCTATCATATTGCATTTCTTTCACCTTTCTAAAGAGCAGAACTTTTTCTACCTCCATGACAGAAGTGTCTTGACTTCGATTGCTTGCTTTGGGCTGCTGTCTTTCAATGGATGATGTTTTGGTGTCTGATGTCATTCCAGATGGTGATTTAAATGCTGACCTAAAAGTTCACCACATGGAAGATTTCCCACTTAGTTCTGCATTAAAGTTCAGTGTCATAAAAACAATAACTAAAAGCAATATCCTGTAGATCAGGAACAAAAGCAAGTAAAAAGATGATTGCTAAACATTAAACTTTATTTTTCCATAAGACCATTTTTGAGGGAGCAGCATAGTGGTTGCAGTTTATAATGGGTGTAAAAAATTACCCTGCAAAAAATGGAAGTCCCTATGGCTACATCTATATTGCACCCTTCTTCTGCAAAAACTTATGCAAATGAAGCGCCGAGTAGAATATTGCCACACTTCATTTGCATAATTAATTAGGGGCTGTTTTTGCACAAGAGGTTTTTGCGCAAAAAGGAGCTGTGTAGACGGCTCCTTTTTGCGCAAAACCCCCCTCTTGCGCAAGAGCCATTCTTCCTGAAAATGAGGCACCTCGTACTTTTCATTGAACTTAAAATTATTAAGTCTTGTTAGGTTTCCTGTTTTCATGTCTGAAAGTTTGCACTGACCACGCTGCTTGGTATATAAGAACCAGGAAACAGGCTGTCCTGGTACCAATTTAAATGCTGTCTCAACATTTGAGATTCAGGACCTCTTGGTGCGCTGGGAAATATGCATTAGCCCATTATGAGAGACAGCATTTTACAAAAGGTTCAGTAATCGGGAAAGTGCCAGATTTGTGTGTGTTTGTTTGTTTATTTATTTGCTTATTTTTATTGCTGTCTCTTGAATCCTAGTATTTCTGTCACCCATGAGGGACTGTTTCAGAATGTCTTCTCTTTTTCTGACCAGGAGGCTTATGTGATGGCTAGTGTTGACAATCCATATGTGTGCCGCTTGCTGGGAATCTGCCTTACTTCTACTGTCCAGCTTATCACACAACTGATGCCTTATGGTTGCCTCCTTGACTACATCCGAGAGCACAAGGACAACATTGGCTCCCAGTACCTTCTCAACTGGTGTGTGCAGATTGCCAAGGTAAATGAATGGCAGCACAGTCCATTCCAAATGCTGATCATAACTGGAACCAAGAGCTCTGAAAGTATGTAATCTAGTTGTGTCTCTAGGTCTAGGGTATAAAGGCTTGTTCTACTAAAGTTAACATTTTACATTTGTGTAGTGCTTTTGATTTTCAAACCAGTGTGTGAATATTAACTGATCCTCAGAACATTCCTGCACAGTGCAGGGTTATCAACACTGTATCGATGATGAAAATTGCACAGATTGCAAATGAATGACTTGCCCGAAGGCATGCAGTGAATCAGTGGCAGAAGAGGGACTAGAACGTGGTGGTTCTGGGCTGTCAATCCTGTGCAGTTCCAAGCTTCTCCTCCAATAATCCATAAATGGGTGTTCCAAAACACTGTTTCTGTCCTGCTGTGTTACTGAGCAGATATGAAGGTAAAATCTCTTGTGTTGGGGATTATCACCCTGACTTTGCTGACTGTAGAGGAATGGTGAGCAAGTGCAGAGACTTTCATTACTAAAAATCTCATTTTAGTAGTGAAAATGCTACTGATGCTATTTGTTTGACCAAAAAACAGTGTCACTAGGTATGGGGCGGGTAATAAGCAGCCTGCGGGCCAGACATGGTTCTCCAGAGTTAGCCCTTGGCAGGCTGCTGGATTTTTTTTTAAACCTGTGTGTCCATGGGTACAGCTGCACACAGCTCCCATTGGCTGTGGATTGCTGTTCCTGGCCAATAGGAGCTGCGGGAAGCGGTTTCCCAGTCCGCACCACTGTCTGCAATTTTCATTGGCGAGGAATGGTGATCCAACAGGAGGTGTGAGTGGCCGCACCTGCAGAAGTGCAGATAAAAAAAGCATCCGGTGATCCACCAGGGGTTAACCCTGGTGAATCACATCTGGACCGCTTCTTGCCCACCCCTTCACTGTGTGCAATGAACTGGTGTACTTAACCAGTTCCGGTGGACATGTATCCATATAACAAAACTATGGTCACCATTGTCAGGGATGGCATGTTGTCAGGTTCAACACAGAATGAAAGGCAACATGGAGACTAAATGATACTCACTAGCCCTTAGCAGTAATCCTCTATATTGAGGCTGTGCCACCATGACAGGGCAGTATAGGGGATATTTCACTGCTCCTATCTAGATGCTCCCTTTTCTTTGTATAAACAAAGAAGCTCTTTCTCCTGGCCAGCCATTTTGCACCTCTCACAAGCACAAGATTGCTTAAAATTTTTAAAGGTTCCATCATGACAGCCATTTGCAAGATGTCACATTTCAACAACCTAAACAAACTTTGCTTGCATAGACATTTCTCTAATTTGGCTGAAAGCATGGTGCTCTGGCATTTCTGTTTAAATGGTATGACATAGTATGCTGCCTCTGCAGCTTTGTGTTCACCTTGAAAAACTTCCAGTTAGTGTGGGCAGGACAAAAAAAAAAGTTTGGATAAAAACAGGAAGGACTACCCACATTAGCAGAAGGAAAAACAACAGCATGGGGATTTCCTGTGCTGATGAAGAGTACCAAGATCATCCATAATGGCTTTCGAACCAGTAGTAGCCTGCATCTGCTGTTAATATTTCATAGTGAGTCATTTACAGTACTGAGTGTCTAATCACCTATCCATTTGTCATGCATTTGTATATTCTTAACCAAATTATTCTAAAGAACATTGAGAAAATAACTGGAATCACAGTTAATATAAACTCTGTGCATAGTAGAGCAAGTCAACATTTCAGGGTAGTATAAGTATGAACTAGGATGGCACAGCACAGGCAATTATTTTTTTACTAAAAATTAAAGTAAAATTGTTTATAAGGAAAATCGTTAACCAACAGAATTTATTGGCTCATTGTCACAATTAATTGATGGCATATGCCAAGTCATGATCTTAGTCAGTCCTGAGATGTTCTTTAAATAGTTATCTTCATAAATTATTCTGTCCCATGTAATTCAGATTTTCAGATCTGATTAAATGACTAAGTAATTACAACAAAGCTACTGTAGCTCAGTCCAAAAGAAGAAAATGATGAGGGGCAAAACAGGTCTTATTTTGAGGTAGCTCTTAGTAATTTTGTGGGAATGTAAGGGAGCTTTTTCCTTTCTTTATTCAAATTTCTACAAAAGAAATAGAAGGCTTTGTCCTGGGAGGACAATAGCAGTTGAATGTCTAGAGGGGGGGAGAGGGAAACAGAAAGGTAGCTTAAGAAGCATACAACCCTTCCATTTTCTTTTTCTAAATCCTTGTATTTCAGCAGTTGCTACCTGTACCCATTATTAAGATTGTAGAATGGTTTTTATTATAACTTTCCATTCTCAATCACTGAAGCATCCCCATTGTGGACTATGTCTATGTTTGGGCCAGTTCAATGAGTTTTTTTGGAAAGTTGGAGCAAAATCCCTTTAGCCATTTTAAGTTGCAGGAGGATGAAAGACAGTTGTCTTCATTTTAAAATATCATTGCAACATGGATCATTAGGAGAAGGTTGGTGGGGTGGGGTGGCGGGGGGGAGGGGAGGGGGGAAGGAGAGGAAGGATTTGAGCAATAGATGTAGTTTCTGTTATCTTTCTTACTGACACTAATAGTCTTTAAGATGCTCAGGTCCCTATAACACTCTGGTTGTATTACATTCATATCTGTAATATCTATTTTTAAATTAACCAGAACATATTGGAGCACTTATTATCTCTTGAGATCTTATACACATTCCAATTTCACCTGACTGTGGTTTGTTTTTGATGAACGTGCTGAAGACTTCATGAACTACACAGCTCCTTTTTCCTCTTAAGTGTTTACTGCACATAATAAAGTATATAAACTTTAGTCCATGTATCACACAAATGGCCCCTGTTTCTAATCTGCCTAATTTTAAGCTGATTTTGGCACCTTCCTGATTTTGCCACTTTTGGAGATTTTATCTTCTCACTGCATTTCCAATCTTCCCCGTCATTAATTTCTCAGGGGACAAAATTGATCTTAGAATTGTGACATCTCATTAGTTACATACTTCTGCACATCTGAACTGTTATCTTTTGCAATTGTTCACTTCTGTTTAATTTTCACACCCTTTCACCCTCCAATTCAGAGTAATTCCCTCCTTCACAGATACTAACTGATCTTCTACCATAGTCTTTTGTGTGTGTTTTTATTAAATGCTCTTCTTAAAATCAACATAAATAAAGCTTACAGTTTCTCCTATCAACACTTTTTTTTGTTACTACATCCACAAATCTTGTCTAAAATTTGGACATTATCTACATCTTTTAAAACCCACACTGTTGTTTTATTCTATAAATAATAGCATATCTATTCATCTTTCTTAACTAACAAGCTAGAAACAAACTCCCTAATGGACTCTTTTAAAGTTTATTTTTGTTTCTCTTTTTGTGCCTTAGAGTTAATTTTTAATATATTTTATGGCTAACATGTTTCATTAGTGTACAGAATGAGTAGCTTTCAGATAAAAGGCCCTAGGCTGCTATGGGCGGCTGGGTTTCTCCGGCCCGGTCCCGTGCTGTCGCAGGATGTCGGTATTTACCAAAACCAAGTTAATAGAAGAATTATCTTCTTACAGGTTATATCAAATGATTTTTCCAATGTAGGCTGCTTTTTCGATAGCTTAAGGTTTGTTTGTTTGTTTGTTTGTTTGTTTCAAAAGCTCAGTTCATTAAAGTAAAATTAAATTATTTTGCATAGTGGCATTCTGCCAGATTGCTGAGGTGGTGTATTTTGCCAGCATTAACCACCCATCATACACTGAGGAAGTTTTGCTTAAAAACTTCAGTGTAAGATTTGAGGGTGGTCTAGCTTAATGGTAGAGGAAGAATGGGAGTGGGAGCTTGAGAGAAAATGATTTCCTGGTGTTTTGTCATCACATTAGTATAATCCTTTTTGTGTTGTGTTTATAGACTGGAAGTGTTTTCTGTATTAATGGTTCAAAAAACAACAATAGTGAATGATTGTAGTTCTTAAAAAGGGTCTTGAAAGAAACTTAGCAGCCTGAATATGTGTCTCTTTTTAATGCATTTCACGCACAAAGAGGCAAACGGGGAAGCTCTGGGGTCAGAAATAGATGTTAGGTTCATGGCATAACAAAAGTAAATCAGCGCAATTAACTTTTTTATCTGCTTGAAAGAGCTTTACAATCAATATGAAGAAAGAAGTCCTATTCTTCCGTAAGCGGAATGGAATAAAAAGAGCATACAGGTGGTATGTCAAGAGTTACCTAGTCACAAAGAGTTACTGGAACTGTTTCAAGAGGAGCCTTAAAAAAAGAGGTGTGTCACTGAACTCAGCCATAAACATATAATTTTTGTTCGGTGGTTTTCCATCATCACGGTGACAGTCTGCCTGAGTATTACCAACTACAAAATGGTGTCTGCCATGATGAAGCAGAGAATCAACTGCTTGGTATTATTATTTTTGATTGCTAAACTCTTCTTCCAGTTCAATGTATTTACAGTGCATGTGAAGTTAAACTGTCAGTATATCAACATGTATGTTAACGGAGTGGCCTAATTCTACTCTGAATCACACTGAGGTCAGTCGGGTTTCACAGAGCAGCATTTGACCCACTGTTAACATCCTATATGTAGATTTCTTGGGTTTAATCTCAGTGGAACACATTAACCCAGCTTCAGATCTGATCTTTTATCCTCCCCTCTCCTTGACTGAGCGAGTGTGGGTGTTTGAGAGGTATGCCAATTGCATGTCATACATCTATTGCAGGGAATGAGCTACTTGGAAGAACGCCGCTTGGTCCACCGTGATCTGGCTGCCAGGAATGTCCTTGTGAAGACTCCTCAACATGTGAAGATCACTGACTTTGGACTGGCAAAACTGCTTGGTGCTGAGGAAAAAGAGTACCATGCCGAAGGTGGCAAAGTAAGATACATCTGAGAACCATCTTTGTGTTATTGGAGGCAGATATTTGTACTTGAATATGACCCTTAATTTTTTTTAAAAGAGACAAATGTAGTGGGATTTGCAAAAGTGCTCAGCCGTGGCTTAAGTCTGTTCCCACTGTAGCCAGTGGAAGTCCATAGATGTTAATGCAAGCAGAGTTAGCCTCATGTAACTTCAGTGAGAACAGAGGTGGGCGGATGATGAGCCCTTTCAAAAATCTGCACGAATGATGTCTGGGAAAAGCCAAAATTAATTTTTTAAAAGGGCAAGTGTGAATTCTGTCATGTAGACAACACCAAATAATATGTAGTTTATGAACAGAAAGGGAATACTATGTTTATATGTGAAGAAGGACCTGTCAGATTTTCCTTCAACATCCCTGATTAAGGGAATGTGCTCCAAGAGAAGCTGCTTGTGAATATTGCAGAGAGCATAAATAGAAGCCATCTGATCTCGGATCAGTCTTCGCTGCATAGCCTGGGATTGGACTTGTGCCCTGATCTGATATGAGATGTTAAAACAAAAACACAAAAAGAGCTCATAAAAGTTTAGCTGTTAAGAAGCAACCGAGTTATCAGTGATATTTCTGCTAAAAAGCAAAATGTTATCCAAGTTCCCAGACTCTAGAGTGACAAATCAAAACAATGATCATTGATCCCTGCAAATTTCAAATTGCTTGCTGTACATCTTGGATTCTCTGCCGACAGTCAAATTGACTGATGATAATACTGTTGTACTAATAGCATTACTCCTAGATTTGAAATAGGTGTTTTACCGCTTAACTGAATCTTAATAGGTTCCTATTAAATGGATGGCTTTGGAGTCCATTTTACACCGGATCTACACGCATCAGAGTGATGTCTGGAGTTATGGTGAGTCTAAAAATGATAATGATTTTAGATGGCTGAGAATAATTGTAGGATTTGTTAGAGACACTACACAGCCTACTCCTCCCTCCCAGAAATCCAGTCATCCTTTCACGATATTTACAACTGGGTCTTAATACCAAAATGATGGAGAGAATAAATATCAATGATGGGCCAAATCCTGAGCTTCCTAATGAAGCAAAATTTCAGTTGATTTGAGTGTGGAACAGGCCTGCCGACAGCAGTTCTGGGCCCCACATATGTACAAGCTGCACTCTTGCACGGTCCACCTGACATTTAGGTGGTGCTGCACTTGTGCTGGCTGGTTCCCAGCAAGCTGCCAGCTGTGCTGTTGGGCGTGCTTTTCCAGCATTGCCAGGGCTTCCACATGCCTGCCCAGTAGAGTTGCCAACTGTCTAATTGTGCAAACCCCAAAACCCATGCCCCATCCCTTCCCTAAGGCAATGCCCCATGCTCTACCCACCCTCATTCACTTTCATAAGGCTGGGGTAGGGGATTGGGGTGCGGGAGGACATGCAGGATGCAGGCTCTGACAAGCGGGGTGTTGTCTCTGAGTTGTGGTGTGGAAGAGGGTGAGTAGGCAGGCTCTGAAGGGGCGTTGTGGAGCAGACTCTGGGCTGAGCCAGGAGGTTAGGTTCAGAAGGGGGTCAGGGTGTCTGTGCTCTCTTAGGGCAGCTCCCAGATGTGACTGGGACATCACTCTGGCAATGGCTCCTATGCCAGGTGGAGGGGTTGGGGATCTTTGCATACCACTACCCACAGGCACCAGCCCTGCAGCCTCCCATTGGCTGCAATCTGCAGCCAATGGGAGCTGCAGAGTCACGGAGGGGGGCAGCCCATGGTGATCCTTCCCCAGTGGCCACGTGGATGGTGTTGGCTGCTTACGGTAGTGGTGCAGAGTGAGGGCAAGCAGGAAGCCTGCCCTATCTCAACTGCACTGTGGCCAGGGACCCATGGGTCCTTTTAAAGCTCCTGGATCCCCGGGCAGTTGCCACTTTTGCTTCCATATCCCCTGGCAAGCCTGGTGGGGAATGGGATTTTGTTAGTATATGCTTATTATTGTCCCTGAAAGAGCCACAAATTGTTTTTAATGAATGCACATATGCACACACATATTTTGGGGGACTTCGGAGGTCCATACTCTTAGGAGAAGTGTCAAGGCTGATTCCCCACTCTGGCATGATGAATGCAGAAGTGGGGGCCCTCAAAAGTACCCCAAAATCATATCTTTCCAGGCTTTGGTATAAAGCTTCCCCCCAAAATCTTAAACCTAGATTTTGGGGATAAAAATCCGCTGCCACCACCCAAGTAATGGTAAGAAAACCAGGGAAGAGATCGCTTGGGAAATCTCAGCCCTAAAGTAAAACCAGGACACACAAATTAATCAATACCAGGTTAATAAAAAAGAAAGAACTTTCATTATCACCATAATACTCCTGTTACAAGCATGATGACTAGATGGAAAAGTCACCAATTAATATACAGCCGGTCCCTGACTTACGAACGAGTTACGTACCAAGTACTAGGTTGTAACTCGATCTGTTCGTAAGTCGGATTACATTCACTTACATACGGGCCGCACTGTTCATAAGTGCAGATTTCGTTCCTAAGTCGGGGACCGGCTGTATAGGAGGTTGGTCGTAAAGACAAATGGTCATAAGTTGATGTGTTCGTAACGCGGGGACCGGCTGTACTCATGGGGGACTCCCGTGGGCCAAAAACTTAGTTACAAGGGGAGAGGAAAACCCATTTTTAAATGCAGAGACATCAGATTCCCATTCCCAAATCATAAAACAATAAAACCTAATGGATTTATCTAAATTTTACCCTATTTACAGATAGTGAAGAGTCTTTTCTTGGAGAGAGACATGTTATCTGTCCTCCTCAGTATCTGGAGAAAGACTGAACAGAGACAAAGGAGGGAAAACCCAAAAATTCCTTTTTGTCAGTTTGAAATTCCTACCTGCATTTCTATTGGCTAACGGCTACCTGGCTAGGTACAGTTAACCCCTTAGTCCCCAGGCTGCTGGCTAACCCTCATGGTCATGACAAGAAGTTGTGCAGGTATAATTCCCAAACTGCACAGTGTTAAAAATAACCAACCCCCCCTCTACAAAGTAGCATCATAATGGGACGTCAGCATACCTAAGCAAAAACCATTGTGGCAGATTGGCTCAGGGTGTAAATTGGGCCAAGTGATGAGCCAATGTCAATCAGTGTACCTGTTATCTTCAGAAGAGCTTGATTTAAATCAACTAACAGTGGCTAGAAATTATCTTCCTGAGTCCATGAGTGAATAAGTGACACAGTGAATACGAGTTCACCCTATTCCATAGGAAGCAAACTTAAAAAGCAGATAGACTTTTAGCCACTGAACTAAAACACACAGAGACAACTGTAATTGAATAGGTAAAAGATTTGTTTTTAAAATTAGCAAGTTTAAAGTAGGCTGAATTTTGGACTTGAATGCCCATTACGTTGGCCCATAAAGTCAGGTTGTCAGGACACCAATATCCTTTATGTAGGAATATATGCTAATTCTTCTTTTCTGAGCTCATATCTGAAAATTCATTGTATATGTTTCCTGGAATAAGCCAACCTCTAATTTGGGAGCAGGTAATTTCATACCTGTTTTTGCATGGTCTCTTGCACCTTTCTGTGAAGTGCTTGGAGAAAGACTAGAAAGACCTTGGATCTGATCAAATATGATCATTCCTGTGTCCCTGTTAGTTCACTGAAATACATTTTCTTCATGCCTAAAATGCTATTTTAGGGCCCATATAAATGGAGAGCATGATGTAAGAGCACCAGTATGGAATAGGTGGTGTGCTGAAAGAAAATATCTTGCTGCAGTACATTTAGAAAGCCTTCAAAGAGAGGAGTTATTATTTTACCTCCAGAGATTATTTAAAACGTTAACAAAACTTGTATTAAAAAAAACAGACCCAACATTGTGGTTTAGAATCAGTAATTAGCAATCTAGTAACTTTGTGTTGTGAGGATGTAAAGTCATGAAGTAAAGGTGAAAGTTGGGATTTTACATTCTGTCAAAAAATATAACCTGAGTAATTATTATGTTTTGTTAACTTGGACCTCATTAAAACAGCTGCAACTGTGAGATGGATGGTTTTCTTCTTCCATGAACAGTTAACAAGTGAATAAATAATGATTGAACCTTTAGTGAGCCCTAGTAGTGCTAAAACAAACGTTAATGTCTCCACTCTGTATTTTAGACATACTATTCCTAGGTCAACCCATCGGTAACCCATTGTATTTTGGGAACATCGTGAATTCTTGCTGACCTGATGAGACTTTAACATTGTCCCTTTCTCCTACTCTTCAGGTGTCACAGTTTGGGAATTAATGACATTTGGATCAAAACCATATGATGGGATCCCAGCCAGTGAAATTTCATGTGTATTGGAGAAGGGCGAGCGTTTGCCTCAGCCTCCTATCTGTACAATTGATGTCTATATGATCATGGTCAAATGTGAGTTGAGTTCTTACTAGTAAGAAGGAAAATGGTTCCAGTTATGGAATGTTTGCAGGCTATGTTGTATTATTGAGATTCACAGGAAAACATGGCAGGGTGATAGATATGAGAAGACTATCATCACTGTCTATGTGCAGACAGCTCATACGTCAGACAAGACCGCAGGTTTTTCTTTGACTACAGCTCAGAGTCCAAATTCTCGTTCTCGTCTTTGTGTTGGTGAGCATGATGTAAAATTTAGATTACGCCACTGTAAATCCAAACTAACAGTGGAATTACTCCAGAATTGCAGCAGTATTGCTGTAATCCGAATCTAGCTTCAGGATTCCAATCTTGCACACTCAATCATCTGTCCTGCCTTCTCTTCCCGTGTTTTCATTTCATTTCATTCAGTAACAAACACACACATAGGAAAATATGTCTGAGAATGCAGACAATCGCCATGTTAGTGGCTGCACATGAAGACTTTGAGCCAGAATCCTGAGCTTCATAATTGGTCTGACCCTCCAATTTGTTATGACTAATACTCAGACACAGACATTACAATAAATGCACAGAAGCTAGATGATGTGGTAAAGCAAACTTCTGTGGCATTGGTTCATTGTCGTCATTACTGAGTGCATTAGAAGACATTCAGAAGCAGCCCACTAGGTGGCGATTAAATACTTTCTTAGATAACATTTATAAAGTCCTCCAAGAGGTAAAACTTTTGATTCAAATAATTTACTTCTACTAATGCTATGGTTTTAGGAGTCTCTGAATACATACTTCTTACAACTACTAACAATGGTAAATCACTCATCCACAAAGGATTAGCCTGCTAAAATGAGAGCTTCACAGATCTAATGGACAAGCTAGCTGATTTCACAACTAGCTAGCTGATTTCACAACCTCCCCTAGTACATGACAATGCCATGTACTTGCACAAATGCCATGCAGACCAAGCATGGACAGTGATACTGCTCTGGAATTTACAATTTTTCTGATTTAGTGCAGTTCTAGAAATATTAAGCAGCAAGTCTGTGGTTGAATACTGAGAGAGCTCTGAAATACAATTTTACTGGTTAAAAAAAATCAGCCAAATAAACACACACTTCTAATCTGGAAAGAAATCTGAACAGGAGTTTCTACCAAAGGGCCCGATCCTGTTCTCACTGAAGCTAGTAGTAGTTTCACTACCAACTACAATGGGATCAGTCCAAATATTGTATCTAGTTAATGAAGACTATAGTAAACCTTAACTGAAATAAATATATAAAAACCATCACTTCAGTTTAGAAAGAAAAAGTAATAAAAATGTGCAAAATAATCACCACATCAAATTATAAATAAAAATCTAAACCAATAAAATAGCAAATATTAAAATATATATAAAATTAACTTAATGTTATATACTAAACCCTGTTTTCAATCTACTTAGCCCATTTCTGAGCTAGTGTAAATCACTATAGAGCTGTTGAATAATTAGCAATGAAGAATGATGCTGGCCATCTGTACACTAGTTGGGACACAGGAAACACATCTCACCACTGCTGCCAACTGTAAATTTGGTTTTCTTTCAAAGTTATTCTAAAGAAAGTTTATGGGTTTGAATGGTGTGAGACAATATTTAGACTGAAGCTTAGTTGACCAATGTGTTTTTTAAAATTAATTGCATTACAACAGCAACCATATGTCAGATTCCCAACTTATTCCAATAGTGAGATATATTCCCTGCGCAGGCTGAAGTATTTGTCAAGGAGAAGCCCTTATTGCATCAGAAGGAATTCCATAAACCACAAGGAGATGTGTATTCATCTCCCTGCTCCAATGAATATTGAAGGTTTTATATAAAAGTGGAACAGCTTCAATAGCAGAGACTGAGTACAACCCACCCTAGAATAGCTGATGGTCTAGTGGTTAGGATGCCCACCAGGAGATGAAGATCTGACTTTGTCATTACCCCAGAGTTGGGGGGAGTTTCAAACCTGGGTCTCTTACATCCCAAGTGCCCTAACCCCCAGGCTAAAAGTTATTAGGGGACTTGTATACATAATCTGTCTCTGCCATCCATCCCCTAGTCTGAAGCTGGATTTGAAAACCGTATGTCTGGCTAAAACTAATCATGTCAAATTCATGGATAGTGTCAGGTGAGCTGAAACTTCACCTTTCAGCCAGTACATTTTTTGTGCCAAATAGTCTTCCCAGTTCTGTTAGCCTATCTGTATGGTACTGTGCATAGGAGATTATTAAAAATCCAGTTACTCATGGGGCCTTGTTTTGGTCTCTGTTACCCAGGTGATTTCCATGAAAGGTGCACCCATATAAATGAGAACAAAATTGAAGCAGTAGAGGCAAATCTAAATACCATCAGCAGACCATGTATTGGTCAAATATATAGGGCAATGGGAGAAAGGAATCCTCCCCACCCAGAGTAACTCTAAAGCTTAAGCAGCCTCCACAAATCTGCCATGTGGGGTGGGAATCTATCAGGGCCTGCATAGTGTTGGATCCCCTGCCTGTCTTCGGGCCCACCCTGTGAGCTGCTATGTAGTGAGTTTGTGTGGAACAGAAATCCTGATCTTTTAGGACGCTATGTGAGCAGGAATTAAAGAAGGGCACTCCCTTCGTGTTGATGCTAAGCAAGAATTTTTCTACCACATCTTTTATCTTTTTGGTCTTACAAGAAGAGCACGGGGTATTGTTGTTCTTTGAAAAAAGGGAGCAAAGACTAAAGTCTAACAAAAAAGCTGATGTGAATAGGTTCCGCATTGTTATGATTTGATGTACTATGCGCAAGACAGTTCTTCATCTTATTTTACCCTCTCTTCAGGTTTAAGTTCTAAGTTGATTTGATTTGTTCTTTGGTTTCCATACTGTCCTTTCAGGCTGGATGATAGACGCAGACAGCCGCCCCAAGTTTCGTGAGCTGATATCGGAATTTTCCAAAATGGCTCGAGACCCTCAGCGCTATCTTGTTATTCAGGTGAATATTCATTAGAGCTTGTTTTACCAGGAAACCAAGATATCAAACAGTCATTGAGAAAGCTGGCTGGGGAAATAGCAGCAAATACAGAGGCCCTGACTTTGAGTTACTGTGGGGTGCCTGACCCAGACTCCCCCTCACTCCATCCCTTCCTCCAAGATCTTACACCTGCTCCACCTCTTCTCACCCCATTATACTCTCTCCTTCCCATTTCCCCCACCACCACCACCACTTCTGCCTATGAGATCACCAGCAGATGAGCGGTGCTGTGAGCAAGGGAGACGAAGGGACTGGTGGGGCTGCTGGTGGGTGCTGAGCATCCACTATTTTTTCCATGTATGCTCCAGCCCCAGAGCACCCATTGAGTCAGCGCCAGTGAGCAAATATGAAATAATACACATGGCATGCTCACAGATGAGAAAACTAAGGAGTTCTTAGATTCCGTGGCCAAATCTCAAAAGAAACCCGACCACATGAACTTCAAAAAATCCAATAAAGAAAACCATACACCATCTTGATGGTTCTAGTCTATTTCCAAGTGATTGCAGGAAAAGCTTTAACATATTACTATTTGCTTAAAATTAAGAACAGGACAAATAATAAATATGGACATGAGGAACAGAAATGAAACTAGGAATGCCAGGACACTTCATCTTTCATAGAATCAAAGAAGATGCACGGACGAGAATTGTTAGACCATTGAGTCCATTTCCCTGCCAAGGCAGGGTTGTGCACTTCAGAACATTTGCTAGCATTCAATGTGGAGGGAAGAGCTACTTAGGAGAACAACAGTAGTAGCAGCAGAAATCTCAAATAGCTCTCAGTTTGTGGTGAAACAGCAGAGCTGTTAGTGTATGTTGTGGAATTATCGAGAGATTTCACAAAAGCAACATTTGATTGAAAAATGTGTGTTTCTGAAGTTAGGTCATGCCCCTATTTAAAGTCTGATATACTGCAACCTGCCAGGGTTAGAAACACGAAGTTGGGCCTATACAAATGCTTTCAGGACTAGTACATTTTTCAAGCCTTGATCTTATTTCAGGATTATAGTAATTCCTGTTGCAGTCTATAAAGGTTAGATTTTGAACACTTTAAAAAGCAGATACTCTAGATTTAATAACCAGAAATGCTAGATCTAAACTCCCTGCAAATTTACATCCAGGTCTAAATTGTGCATCTCCAGAACATTCCTTTTTCTCCAAAGAGAAAGCCACTTAGTTGTAGTGCAGCCAGGGCCGGACTGAGGCATGGGCGAGCCGGGCAGCTACCCAGGGCGCCAACCGATGCGGGGCATCTGATGGCAGCTGTAAGGGGCGCGCGGCGTCCCTTACAGCTGCCATCAGGCGCCGCGCGCCCGGCTCCCGCAGCACCGGCCCCGTGGCACCGGCCAGCAGCACCCTTCCCCCCCACAGCCACGGGGCCCTGCAGGGCCCCGCGCGTGCGCCAGCAGCACTGGCTGGGCCGGGCTGGACAGCGCATGCGCCGTGCGCCCCGGGGGCAGGCTCGCGCACCCTGGGGGGGCAGGCCCGCGCGTGCGCCCGGAGGAAGTGCCGTGCGCCCCGGGCGCCAAAAGGGCTCGGGCCGGCCCTGAGTGCAGCCTACAAGGTGTCCAGCAAGCTGTTCTTATTGTTGCTTGGTTGACAGGGAGATGAAAGAATGCACTTGCCAAGCCCTACGGACTCCAAGTTTTATCGCACCCTGATGGAAGAGGAAGACATGGAGGACATTGTCGATGCAGATGAGTACCTCGTTCCACACCAGGGATTTTTCAACAGCCCCTTATCATCCCGAACTCCCCTCTTGAATTCATTGGTATGAAACCTTTCATCCATGTTGAAACACCTAATGTTAGCATTAATCATTTCCCAGGCAAAACCTATTTTTCTCATTTTAAAATGTTTTCTCTGTCTTTTCTCTGTCTTTTGAAGAGTGCCACAAGCAACAATTCAGCCACAACCTGCATTGATAGAAATGGGGTAAGTGTGAGCAGCTGCAGTTAAACACATCTCCTCATTGTATTAATGCTGTGAACTTAATTAAGGAATTAAGTGTTAATTTTGCAGATAGTGCCTCAATTTCATCACCAGTTGTTGGCTTTTTCTCCCCGCACTCTCATATCTGTACACACCAGCCTCTGTGAAATGCACTATTCTATACTCGTTTTCTTAACCTGTCCCTCTAACCTAGCAGGGATTCCCTGTGAGAGATGACAGCTTTGTCCAGCGTTACAGTTCAGATCCTACTGGCCTCTTCTTGGAAGACAGCATAGATGATGGCTTCCTGCCTGCTCCAGGTGAGTAAATCTTTTAGGTATCCTCTCATCCTCAAGTTCATTCACTGAAAGCAACTTGGAATGCCACCTGCTTCTTTATTAGATCTTGGAAGATTCTTGCTGATCTCTGAGTAATCTTTTTCCTTCCCACTCTTAGCAAATTAGGAGTCTCTGATGTCCTTATGATCCCCACAGTTTTTCTTCATTGGTCAATAAATGGGGAAAAAAATGACCTGGATATTTTCTGAAAGCTTTTTGATTACATTATCCACCACCACCAATCAGATTTCTAGTTTTTGTTGGGAGTGCATTATCAAGGTGTTTTTTTTCCTGCTAGTCACACCTCTCAAAGAACTCTTTAGTCCTTTTCATTGTTTTTATTGTAGAAATTGCTTATTGTTGCTGTTTTTCTGCTTTCAGTACAGAAACATACTCAAGTAGAACTGACGGCACAATAAAATATTGAGTGCTGCTAATCACTGCCTCACATTTACTTATATAGTAGGTGACTGGAACCAGAACTAGCTGGCTTAAAAGATTACTAAGGGTATTTCTATATAGCAGGACTAAAGTCGAATTAAGCTATGCAACTTCAGCTACATCAGTTGCATAGCTTAAGTCGAAATAGCTTAATATGGCTTTTGGCGCTGTCTGCACAGCAGGAAGTCAAAGGAAAAACACTCTTCCTCCAACTTCCCTTACTCCTTGTGAAATGAGGGTTACTGTGAGTCAGAGTAAGAAGTCCTCCAGCTTGACATTATTTCGAAATAAAGGCTTGTAGTACAGACTTGCACTATGTTATTTTGGAATAACGTTAGTTATTCCAAAATAACGCTGCTGTGTAGATGTACTGTGAGAGTGTTACAGTGATGTTTTAA
The DNA here is from genome assembly GCA_019425775.1 of Rafetus swinhoei. Lineage (NCBI taxonomy): Eukaryota > Metazoa > Chordata > Testudines > Trionychidae > Rafetus > Rafetus swinhoei. Next base: position 165,320,485 of record CM033424.1, read on the forward strand.
TAAAACAATACTCTCACAATACCTTGTCCTTAAATAGTACTGCAGTTCACTGAGGGAAAAGCATTGAGCATCATATTAGTGGGACATGGGGTCTCGATTGCTGTTGATCTTCTCTTTTTTTTTTAAGGCATTTCCATAATCTACCAGTATTTCTGCAGATACATGATAGCTCTTGGCTAAGCTCTTTGGCTAGGATTTCTGGGCACTGGGGCTGTTTTGAAAATCTGATGCCTTGAACCTTTGTTCAGAGGAACGTCCTGCCTTTGGCCAAGTCTCAGAATCCTGAGGAAGATCCCAAAGACTTTGCAGATGTGTGCAAAGATTGTTTCCACATGATTAAAAGTACACATCAGATCATTGAAAGGATTGTTACTTACCTTAATTTCTTTCTTTTTTTTAAATCTCAGAATATATCAATCAGTCAATCCACAGCAAACCACAAGCACCTGTAGTACAGAATCCAATCTACAACAACTTCTCCCTCCCAATGAACCCAAAGCCCTCCACAGCCTCAAGCTATCAAAATTCCCACAGTACAGCAGTGAACAACCCAGAATATCTCAACACCAACCATTCACCTTTTGTGTCAACGGTTTTGGAGAGCTCCCGCTACTCGGACCAAACAGCCAATCACCAAATAAATCTGGACAATCCTGACTACCAACAGGACTACTTTCCTAAGGAAACTAAGGCTAATGGCATATTTAAAGTTCCTACAGCAGAAAATCCTGAGTACTTAAGGGTAGCAGCACCAAAGAGTGAATACATTGAAGCCTCAGCATGACACAGAAAAACTCTCTTCTTGCAGTAATACCAGCTAACATTCAGATGAACAATATAGCTGCTTCAGGATCAAACTTTGACCAGACAGAAGAGCAATCATTAGTCACTGACAGACACACTTTTCCTTTCAAGCCTGTGGGCTGATTTTACCAAGCTGATTTTACTGTGTATTTTGGGCTTTTCCTTGCCCATCCTCATACGTAACTTAGGGACACACCATAGGCATACGTGCCTGTTGGACTAGAGCAAGAACTTCCTGCAGATAAGAAATTGCAGATGCATTCCTTTTGTTTTCCAGTGGTAGCATTATAAAAAGCCATTTTGGGATAAATCGTAAGAATTCCTTTCTACAATGCATATTTTTATAAACATTTGTAATGGAATTTTTGGAACTTTTACAAGATGAGACGGTTGCTTATTGGATTGTTATGTGACTCTCCAGAAAGGGGAGGGGGGAAGCAATACATTATTAAATCCCACCCGAGAAGAGTTTTTTCATACTGTTGGAAGTTGAATACTGTTCCAAATGATTGGATCTTAAATACTGACTCTATTTACTGCCTCTTGGTACAAACAGGAAAAAAAATGTTTCTGGGAGAAATACGGTTATTCTACTTGATGAAGTGGGTTTTTTTTTTTTAATGGAACAGATTGGTGAAATTTTATAACCCACAGTGTATTTAGCACAAGGACTGGATGGTAGCATACGTGACCTTACTGACCACTACTGCTAGACACCAGCAGGAAGAACTCAGCACACGGAAGAGTTGTTTGTAAATGTTTATAAAGTACTTGTAAGTCTGTTTTCTGCATGTCGAATGCAAGCCTTTCTTCTTTCCAGTCCCTTGGTTAGTTCTACATTTGTTAAATTAGATTTTAAACAAAAATTTTAATGATGTTGCTATGATTGAAAAATGAAGTGTTAGTTCCCTCTGTCTCGATCTCATTTGAACAGACTTTCCAGAAAGGGCAAAGAAATGCAAAAGATTGTTAACTGGGTTATTAGTGAGAGAGCTGATGATCAGAATCCAGCTACACAAAATTTATACGCGGCTAAGATAGAAATGCCAAAAGTGCAACCCAAGGAAATGAGATAATTTGTTTTTTTAAAGTTGCTCAGTGAAAAAACCTTTTTTCCTGTATAAAAATCCCAAAGAAAAGGGGGAAGGGGAATACATTGATATACTGTTAAACTTGTGGCAGAATATTGCCAATTGCTGTATCACTATGTGGGAAGCTGTTGTCTCTTGAATGACTATTGCTGTTGTGTTAGGGTGGTCTTTATTGCTAGGTATAAAGGAAATACAGTGAGAATGAATTAGAGGAAAAAGAATAGGTTGAAGTGTTTGAATGCAATTGCATAGTTTAGGGCTCTCAACCTTTTTTTGTACTGCAGCCCCTTTCTGACAAAAATTCTCTTGATTCCAAGAGAAGGGACTGAAGCTAGAGCATAGGCAAGAGGACTGTAACCTGAGCCCCAGTGTACCTGGGACTTTGGAGCTTGAGCCAGAAAGTCTAATGCCAGCCCTAGGAACCCCATTAAAAAGGAGTCCCGACCCACAGTTTGAGAACTGCTGGCTTAGTTTATTCTTCTGAAATTGGATGCTGGAAATGCTACAGGCCCCTTTGAAGTCCCACCCTATTTGTCTAATTGTCACAGTGGAATAATCCAAATGAATATTTGGCTTAATAAATATAAAATATATCTAGTGTACATAAAACCTTGGTAGCACAAGAAGTTAGAGATTGTTTCTCTAAGTTGTGTATAGTCTTTAAAACACCCACAGTTCTTTTAATACCTTCTCTTATCATTGTTGCTGTCTTCTTTCAAAATAGTGTGAAAAACAATAGTTTTAAAAGATTGATTCAAAAAGTAAACAGTCATGGGGAGGCATCCCTCCACACTGTCTTGCCGGAAAAAACATTTTAGCCAACTAGCTGGATCGGAAGCCAGATGTGAATCAATACATAATACATCTCTAAGATTCATAGCTAATCATTAGGAAGTTACTTGAGAGGACACGAAAACTGTAACATGGAAAGCATGTAGCATTTATTCTTATGATATTAATGCAATCTAGCATCAGGGAACTGTCAAATTTCACTCTTCCGCTACTGTTTGGAATACCTCCGTGTAAATTCCAGTTGAAATATTGTATTTGAGACTGGGATCAGGTCAAAAACCCTTAAAATATTGTCATGGCAGGCTTGTTAGAGGGGGCAGAAATGAAGACAGGCAGTGTAAAATGTCTCATGTTAGAGCAATGCAGTGCATGCTGTCATTGAAAACCAATGCACATAATACATCTCTAACAGTACAGAGTCTGGAACTGAAGAGCAAATTTGGTCAAAATATATTTATCATCCTCCTCTATGGGCAAATCTCACTTGCAATGATTGCATCCCAGCCGTAGCCTTACAGCGAATATGTAACAACTTGTATTACTTTCTTGTAACGAAAACATTGAAAAAAATTCTGCTCTCCAATACAGTTTACTCGTCTGAGAGCAAAATTTTGTCCCAATGTTATGTTAAAAGTGCACTGGACACACACATGCTCACATAGACTCTCACCCATGTACACAGCCAGACATTTTAACAATCTTTTATTCTTTTTTTCCCCATTAACAAACTCACAATGAGATTGTATTTTGCCAAATGAAATGACTTTCCAACAGAAGTCATGGATAGTTTACTAAGTCTGCTACTCAAAGCAATACAGTACAGTACAATTTTACATGTTTTCCTAATGTTTAAAATGGTTATTTTTAAAATAAAAATAACACTAAGTTACCAGCATTATGTAGCATGAAAACTATTTAATACATACTAACCACTCTACATTTTTAAAGTGGTTGCTGGTAGAGATCATCATGAAAGCCAATGAGTCATGCAGCTAGATCCTTTAAAAGTGTTTAAGAAATGTAAGGATAAGTTGTCATTTTTTTTTAAATTTATTGTTTAATGGAAAACATAGCAGAGAATTATAGGAGCCATCTTCTGATACAAGATTGTCTGTCTGTCTGTCTAACTTATAGGCTATCCTAATTTATGTAGTAGAGGTGCTAGATTTATGAATTAACAATATTTTAAAATAATTCTGATAAGTGTGTGTCATGATTTCCTAATAGGCCACCCTAAGTTATTCAATACCAGCAGAAATGAAGAGCAATGAGCATATTAGCCGGTCAGCTCAGCTTCATTGTATCAAACTATTTTAGGTAAATGTATAGTTTACATGATCTGATGTTTTTACTAGAGGACACAAATTGTGCAGCAGGAAACATTCCACTTTGTATTGTCGAGTTCAAAACAGAACAATGGGAGTTATGCGGCAATTTCACCTTTTTTGTGGAATCCTGATAAGCTGCTGTTCTACTAAACCCAGAACTATAAATCTTTTCTTTCTGCATTTCAGGCCATTTAGTCAGGCCTCTCTCTAGATAAATGTGCTCCATCTCAGCTGGGAATAATCTGAAGTCCCTTATCCTTTTTGTGGGCTAGTCGCTAGAGTACAACAGTGAACAAATGCACCTGTACATAGCTATAAAGGCAATGATAAATAAGAGCATGCTAGATTTCAGAGTAAATCACACAAAGTCTCTTACGATGACTATGAAACAGCTGCATGTCACTACTGAGCGATCTACAGTCAAACAAACCAATAAACCTAAGTAGCCAGTGAAGTCCACATAGCTTTAGCTGTCTTTACCCAGTTTGCTAGACGATTTATGAATCTAGCCTCAGGATCCAACTGATATGAAACAAACTCTAGGTATAAATGAGCATCTTTTACTGGTATCCCAATTCACACTTATTTTTGTCAGAGGGGGGTATTACTTGCTATGTTGGACTAGGGATTTCATGATTATTGCATTATAGAGAAGGCCTATATAACAAGAATAGGTATTTTATTTTATTTTATTAAACTGTGATTACAGCTGTATTGCTATATAACCTATTGCAGCATTAGGGCATAACCTAATTTATAACTTACACTTTTTTGCATTTTCCTTGGGCATTCTAAGTGGTTCCATTATAAAGTCATCAGAGCATCTCTAGTTTAAAACCAGGATAGTAGCCAAAAGAGGATGTTTTTGCAATATCTGAGCAAAACATAGATTTTGATTTTGAAAAGTTTGCAAGGAAATTAAAATTGCAATTTTATATATTATAAAGCAGCCCCAGTACTTCCTTCCATTGTGATCAAGAGTCTGTAGTCAGGTCCATTATAAGAGTTTCCCTAAATACTAATACATGATAGAGTAAAATCATTTTAAAATGGTTAGGATGGTGTACTGGGAGTTGTATACATAAAATTTCTTTTAAAAAAAATATTCCTGAATAGAGTGAGACCTAACAGACCACAACAGCTTTTAGTGGATCATAGACTCACATGGGAAGGAGTTTTAAAACACTTTCTCTAACTTCTCTCATAAAGGGTGTGGTCTGTAATGTTACAAAAAGGGGAACAACACTGACAGCAGTATGCATATTTACAATATCACAAACACTAATTTAGCAGCTAATATTAGGGATGTTAAATTTAGATTAATGGGCTAATATAATAGTCAATTCAATTTGAAACGTCTCCCCAGTTGGCCCCGGGGCGGCTGCATGTGGCATTTCAAAGAGGCAACACCACGTGGAGCCCAGGGTCTGGCCCTGGGCTCCACACAGCGCTGCTGCTTTGAAGCACCACCTCCGCCCCTTGCTGCCTCTGCTTATCGAATAGTTGACTAGTCGTTCACATCCCTAGCTAATATTTATTTTAAAATGCTGTTTTTAAACACTACATTTCAAGATGATACCAGTAAATTGCAAAATATCAGAACATTCAAGGTGTAAGTCAGAATTTTCAAGTTTGGTGTTTTTCAGTGCTCTCTCTATAGAGCAGTGTAGTATAGCTCACTTAGCTGTACATCGTTTTGTTTTGCATTGGGAAGGAGTTGGCTTGGGAAAGTCTGAAAATGCTTCACTAATGTAAATTCTCTGCAGGGTCCAATGCCCTTGTCTCATTTCCAAGTCAAGTGAAACAACCTGACAAATTTCTTTGGTCAGAGCAATTTGGAATGCATGGCACTTCTCAAATTTTTTCTATTTTTTATTTTTTTTAAATGTTTAATGCTGCTCCTTCCTATTCCATTCAGCTGATATTTAGGGCCCTGAAGTATTACATAGCTTCTGAAAAGGAAACAGACCAACATGGGATGGGGTGGTTGCAGGTGGAATTATACTGGCGGACCATTACCAGGGGATCTACACACAATACACATCCACTGACCCAAATATTGCTTAGAGAGGAAGGCACAGTGGTCATTGCCTATTACTTCAGCTTAGGATAGTAGCAATTGTGAGTGGCTAAGCAGGTGCCTAGTGCCCTACCTGCTGATTGGAGGAAAATCCTCTCAATTTCCACGTTTTGTTTTATTTTGGGGTGCAACCCCCATTTGCTCAGGCTTTATGCTATAAATGTGAAATTTATCCTGTGCACAGAAGATCCAGTATGTGTATTCCAAATCCAGTTTAACAAGACTATAGGACTTGAAATGATTCAAGCACTTCATACTGAGAAGTGCTTGAAGTGTCTGTCTATAAGGGGATGAAAAATTCCAAGTCAATGAGACACTTTGCATTTGCTGACAAATATTCATTTTTTAGGTTAGAAGTTTAACATCTACTATAGCACAGAAGCTGCTACCTCTTCACTATCCAATGGTAAAATTGCCGTTGCTCTTTCTTTTCCTCTCTTTTTACATTTCTCTGTGAGAAAACATTTTAGTTGGGACAAAGTGAGAAAATGTATCTGTTAGTTGTATCCCTCTTCCTGAAGAAAATGTACAGTAATGAAATTTTAAACTCTGTATGGTTACACTGCCACGCGGGACACTTCACCAGAGTGTTTTGTAATGTTCTTAAATCACCACTACACCGGATTTTTATATTGAAATCCCATTTTTCTAGCTTTGCTTTCCCAATGGGTTTTGTTTCGTCTTTCTTCTCTAACATATGCCTTTTGATGTCCTTTTTTTAAATAAAATAAAATAAAATAAAATAAAAATTTCTGTAAGTAAAACAAGACACTGTTCAATAGCTCTTTAAATGGATTGCATTAGGACCAAAGACATAATATCTTATTTTCTCGCTTTAAAGTAATCAATCAAAATGCCAATTGATTACCATTTCCACAGCTTCTTATCTGGGGGGGAAAGATCACTGTCCCATAATCGTACAAAAGGATCTGCCTGAGCCCCCCCCGAAGTCAATAAGGCTTTTCATGAGAACAAGGATTTGTCCACAGAGATTCAACTTGAGTCAGTGTAACTAATGGGCCCAAATCTGATGCCTTTATTCAATTTTGACTCATGGTCTGCGTGGACAAAACTCTCATTAAATTAAGGGGAGTTTGGGCCAAATAGGGACTGACTAAAAACTGAACAAGGACTTCAGGTTTGTTTCTGGGGGGGGAGGGAGGCAAATGAGTGATTAGATCACTGCTTTTCATCTGGATAAGGTTTGTAGGCAGATAAGACTGTCATTTAAGCACAGTTTTGATGACATTATTTCTTTAAATATGGGATGTGAACTGAAAGCATGAAATTTTCATGAGGCACTTCTGTCTCCCACCCACGTGTTCTTCCTGCTTTGGAGACTGTACACCTTTCCAGGCCACCCGTGTTCCCTTAGGCTTCTGGGTGGGAAATTATCATAATTTCCAATTAATGCTAATGGGAATTAAGGTGACTTTGAAAGAAGGATGTAAAGCTTAGGAATGAACGCATAGCAAACCAGTGATAGTCAAAGTCAAGGAAAGGGATTCTTTCAGAGTGAATGAGAGAATTTGGAACATGGCTGTCAAAAACCACAAGATGCATTGAGCCAAACCCTGGTCACAACAGAGTGAGTGGCAAAATGCCTGAAGCTGGGATTTTGGTCCATCATACTCTACATATGTATATAACGTGGCCCTCACCTCATTATTGCCTTAGAGTAACTTACTCTCCTTATGAACAAGCTGAAAAATCAAAATCCATAGCCCCGAACCTAACCAATAGCTTCCTGAGGGATTTGTGATGCGGTACATGCGCTTAGCTCTCCAGTGCCCCTGGAGATTCTTCCAAAACATCTTTCTAATAGCTTAGAATCTATCTAAAGCATGGTGGTTTTGAAAAGCTATCCGCGTTGGCCTAACTCTGCTCCTATTCAAAGCAATCGTTGATTTCAGTGGAAGCAGAGTGAAGCCGACGTTGAGTGCTTTTTAAAATCCTTCTCACTATGCATAGAGATCCAATGGATCCAGTGCCAGTTTTAGGCGTCTTTGATGCAATCAATGGGGAGTAATGTCTTGGTTGTAATAAACTATCCAGCAATATACCCATATAAACAATATCTTTTAGCAATGTAAAGTTAATCAACTATGAAAGCACTATTTGTACAAATAAGAAATGCTGTCTTTTATACAGTTTAATGGTTTATACTATTGATCAAAGATTGTTTGTATATTGAGTGATAAAAATAAGATGTATATTATTCTTAAGTTTTAATTTTTGGAGAACATTTATTGTAATATACAGTATTGTGTTTGGGGGGAAATAAATCAGGTTGGCTGGTTTGTAAGGTTAATAGCCATGGAAGAGCTAATGTTGAGTCTTTTATTGAAAGATTTTGATTTTTAAAAAGGTGCCACTATGGGGATTTAACCAGAGCTTTCTGATCTTAATAACAAGGCACCATTCCTCTCTAGCACATTCATCCTGCCCTCATGACCAATGTTCACTATTGGAGTTACATAGCACAATACGATACAACTAAGAGTTTTAGCCACCGCACTCTATGAAATGCACAGCAATGTCTCTCAATTTTATCACAAAACCAAAACCAAGTCAAAGCAAAACCTCAAGCTCAAATCCACAGGATATTTTGCATTTGAGGACCATGCTGTTGCCCATTTGTGAACTAAAAAAGTCCCCGTCCAAAGCTTCCCTATCCACCACCATTAACAGAACAAGAATCTGTAGTAAGGGCAGGGAATATGAATACATTAAAATAATCTGAAAACCCACAAAAGACTTTAGTACGTAAGGGGAAAAAATGACACTGTGAAAAATGCCTGGCAAAATAAATAAAACTTACAACCTCTGACTCCAGGCAACGGACACACTAAATAGTGGTATGAAAAAAGGAAGTAATGAAATGTTGTTTTAATACATGATAGGAAAGAGGAGTTTCTCAGACTAACAGCATGGAAGCATGAATGAGCAGGGTTGCAGAAGAATGGAAACCATATAAGTTAGGCTCATACCCTATATAGGATATTAATTTAAATGGTGGAACTCCCTGTTGAATGAAATGGGTGTTGCATAGAAAGATTAGGGGAAACACATAGTTCTAAATGTAATGGAGATGTCAATGAGGTATATAGTAGGGATGTAAAAGAGTGCACTACTACCTGATAAGACTAGGCTTATCAGGTAATCAAGTTGACTGCTTGCATTCTCTCTCCCCCTTGCTGCCTCTAGATCAGAGGCAGCAAGGGGGGAACAAGAGCTGGTGCTGGGGGGAGCTGGCTTATAAGCTAGTTTCCCCCAGCACCGTCTCTGCAAGGCACGGGGCAGGGGAGGCAGAGGTGCTGCGGCTCTACCTTTTAAATGTAATAAGAGCTGGGTGGCTTTTATTCCATTTAAAAGGCAAAACAGCAGTGGTCCGGAGCTGGCACAAGCCAGCACTGTCGGGGCTCAGATCTACTCCCACTGTGGCTCTTCTGTTTAGATGAAGTAGGAGCCAGGCAGGCTGCTTGCACACTTGGCTCCTATTACTTTTAAGCTGTAGAGCTGCAATGGTCCCTTATCGACTGATCATGTACTTAGATATATATTGTATCGAGTACACGATTAGTCATTTACTCGATATTTAACATCCTTAGTACATAAAAGGGAAAGAAAATCTTATGCTTCCTCTGGAAGCAAAATACATTGAGATGAGATAGTAAAATGTCAGAGGAGCTGGAACTAGATACATGAAGTGCAAGATCAGCCTGGATAAGTCCCCATTATACTGACTTGTTAAATAGTACTTTTTTCTTTATAGACAACCTTTGTACACAGAGAAAAAGCCACTACAGCACCTTTCATCCAATCCCTACCATTACGTAAGCTGCATGCTGAACCACCTTGACTTATTTTATGCAGAAAATTATGTAGTTTTAAAACAGCCTATAACTGTTTCTCAGAAATATCTAATGTGTATTAATGCATGATATTTTTATTTTAATAAAAGTAATGAAATATGACTTCCTATTTTGAGTGGTTTTTTTTCCTCTCTAAAGATTAGTAGAGCCCTGCAAACCTGCAGATATCAATTTTTAAAGCTTCTTTATACCTGTGAACCATGTTTGTGGATCAGATGCGGATACAAATTATGTATCTGCACGGGGTTCTAGAGATGAGCAAGTCTGGCTTGGGGGGAGGTTTCTTAATATGCTCCAATTTCCTTCCCATGTTATAATAATCCTTTGCACGTCTATAACACCTTTTATACAAAGATCACCACGCAGTTTACAAAAACTAATTTGCAGTGTTGTAATAGCCACATCGATCTTAGGGTATTGAGACACAGTGGATGAGGTCATGTCTTTTATTGGACTAACTTCCGTTGGTAAAAGAGACACGTTTATGATCTTACACAGAACACTTTGATAGTTATCAGAGACCTGAAGAAGAGCACTGTATAAACTCAAAAGCTTGTCTCTTTCACTAATAGATGGTCCAAAAGATACTACCTCACTTTGGTCTCTCTCAACTCTAATTTAGGCTCACAACTTCCTTATAAGGCAGAAAATAGAATTATCACCCCAGTGACAAGTCAGAAAACTCAGGCACAGAGAAGTTTCATGGTTTAATCGAAAGAAAGACATCAAGAGAGCTGGGAATACAACCCACAGCCAAGATCTTTGAAAACAGATGCCTATAGTTAGACTCCTGCATACATAATAATGCAGTTAAATAAATGGCCTTATACTCAAAGGTGCTGAGCATGCAGTGGTTTCCACTGAGCTCAGTGACAGCAAAATCAGTGAGAATCTATTAAGTAACACTAGCATGTCCTTTATCTAAAGGGGACAAAGGGATCAGAGAGTTTGAATTGTGAAGACCCAGGGCAAAGGGGTGTATATGACTGAGTTACAAATACTTGAGACTAGAAATATAATAGGAGAGAGTTTGTTTATGACCACAAAGGGCATGTCTATGCTAGCTCTAATCAAGCTGGTGTGCTAAAAACAGAGCATAACCATAGAGGGTGGAGGCGCAAGCAGTGGGAAGGGTTAACTGCCCCAAGTATGTGCTTGACATCAAATGAAACACGGGAAAATTAAAGTTAGCATATAGGACAATATCTTTAAGAGCTGTTTATTCTGTTATATAATATGAATTTGCCAAGAGAGGCCACTGAGGGGCAACATACACCACAGAGTTCAAAGCAGACCTGAGAAAAGGGGGAGGTTATTAGCATAGGTGGCCGAACCCGTACTAGGTCACCCTACATGGTCCCAGTAGCCTGTTCCAACTTTGGCCCAAATCTATTGTTGACCTATGACCTTGTGTCATGTATTATTTTAAGCTTGCGTTAGCTGAATAACCCCACTGGGATACAATACTAATGGAAAGTTCTTCTTAACCTGAAACACAAGGGGGCAAGTTGACAACTCTTACAATTGGGTTATTAGGCTTTGCTATGATGACAGGCCTGTTTTATTAGGGTAAGGCCCTGTAGAGGTAGTCATGTTAAAGGCTGGTTTTAGCTAAAAGGATTGCAGACTCAAAAAAGTAATCTTGGGTCATGGATTCTACACTTTCAGTCTGCGAGACTGAGGGAACACAAAAGATACAGAACACTGCAAGATTCTGCAGGATGTTAAGGGGATGGCTTTAGCAAGATGTTAAGGCAGTTAGAACACTTAAAGTATAGGAATTAAGACATAATTGTTGTAGTTTATTAGTAAGGATAGACATGCTTCTGGAGACCTGGAGGACCACATAGGGATGATAGGCAGTAGCAATCTTGTTTTGGCCATGGAATCTGATCCAATATGTCTAAGTATTCAGCAAGCATATTAGGTTGCATTAGGAGGAGCATTGCCAGCAAATCTAGAGAAGTGATTATTCCCCTTTATTCGGCTCTGGTGAGGCCACATCTGGAGTATTGCATTCAGTTCTGGGCCCCCCACTGTAGAAAGGATGTGGACGCATTGGAGAGGGTCCAGCGGAGGGCAACGAAAATGATTACGGGGCTGGAGCACATGACCTATGAGGAGAGGCTGAGGGATTTGGGTTTGTTTAGTCTGCAGAAGAGAAGAGTGAGGGGGGATTTGATAGCAGCCTTCAACTTCCTGAAGGGAGGTTCCAAAGAGGATGGAGAGAGGCTGTTCTCAGTAGTGACGGATGGCAGAACAAGGAGCAATGGTCTCAAGTTACAGTAGGGAAGGTCTAGGTTGGATATTAGGAAATACTATTTCACTAGGAGGATGGTGAAGTACTGGAATGGGTTCCCTAGAGACGTGGTGGAATCTCCATCCCTAGAGGTTTTTAAGTCTCGCCTTGACAAAGCCCTGGCTGGGTTGATTTAGTTGGGATTGGTCCTGTTTTGGGCAAGGGGCTGGACTTGATGACCTCCTGAGGTCTCTTCCAGCCCTAGGATTCTATGATTCTAAGTTTCATAAAATTGGGGTTGTTTTGGGGTGGCTTCTCAAGCTTGACTGGCTGCAGATTGAAGCCCTGAAACAGGAAGGGCAACAGAAGTCAGCAGCAAGGATAGAAGCAGGAGGGGCAGTAAAGGGTTGCCAAATATAGCTGAATGTCTGTCTTGGTACTGTGTTATCATACATGGAATTATAGGATTTTTTAATGTAAGGGGATAACTGATTATATCTACCTCACAAATCACACCAAACCCCCTAATGAAAGAGAAGTATTCAGAGGAGAAAGTTCTGTGTAGCCCCCTTTTGGGAAAGAACTTGCAATAAGTTGATAGAGCCTGTGTGTGAATAAATACCATAAATGTGTAAAACTTGGGTCTTCTGAGCTTGATGTTATCAAAATTTGGGGGTGCCTATGTCAGGAATTTAGTTCTGACCCATCTCTTTTAGCCAACTGTACAATTACATTAGCGCTGTTAGCAATAGAACAGACACATGGTGTATATTTAGGTGCATGCTTGTAGTAATGGACTTAAATCTTTCCCACAAAATATACATAAGTGGACACAATTTAGGGGCTATATGTCTCAATATTTGCACCTTAATGCATGTTCCCTTTGCCTTGCTCTCTACTTCTTAGCACATTATGGAAGTCCTTAATTCCTCATAGTTGATTCTGCACAACTCCACAATAAGGGTAAGCAATTATGAATCTTTCTAACGCAGGGGTTCTCAAACTGGAGGTCATGTCCCCAGGGAGAGGGAGGGGCACAATTTTATTAAGCTTTTAATAATAGTGTTAAATGTTTAAAAAGTGTTTTTATGAGGGAAAATTGCACTCGGTTATGCTATGTGAAAGGGATTACCAACACTGACATTTGAGAACCGCTGTCCTAAAGGATCCTTTCTAGACAACTCAGGAAAGAGCCTAACCACCATCCATCACAGGGGCCTTTTTTAAAAAGACATATGCAACCCAAAATGAGGAAAGGTTTTCAAATGTGGTTCCAAACTTTTGAGATGAGCCTAGTACTGAGCTGGGGACGTGGCGCTGTATTGGTGCAGGAATACGCGCGATACGTCAACGATTGCTCCTTGTCGCTCAGGAAAAGACAGCTCGCTTCTGTGTGCCACGTGCTTTGTACCGCTATCGTTAGAGCCCATCTCATTCATGTCACAGGTCAACAACAAAAATCATAAAGCAAGGTGATGAAAGAGGGTAATGGCATGTCATGCGGGAGGGAAGCTTTGTTTGGCATTACAAATCCTGCCAGAATGAATCGTCTGGGTCAGCTAGATCTGTCAGGCCATTAATAGTCTAGTGCCATGCTAGATTTGGATTCAGCAAGCTCCAGCTGAGAGGGCTGAATTGTATCTAGTTTGTTCGTGGCTTTTATAATGTCATCAGCCTGGCCGGCGGGGAGGGAGCATTTGCGGAAGAGCAGGGTTCTGAGCTTACGGAGGCAGGGCATTCACCTCTTTGGCGAGTCAATCCTGCCAGGGCGCTGAGTGTCAGCTCTTACACACATGCTTAACTATAGGCTTAAATGCTTTGCTGGATCAAGACCAGCGTGCTCAGCACCTTGTGGGCTAGCGTCCATGGCAGCCAACAATTGCTAAATGTATCAAGTGGCTCATAAAACAAGCTAAATGCCTAAAAGTCATGGCGTATGGTACAGTCCTTCACAAAGACAGGTGGGTTTGGTTTGGGTTTTATGCTGGGGAAAATGTTAAAATGAATGTATGAAAATATGAAGCATGGACCTTGATCAGTTACACTGCTCCAGTGCAGATTAAGGGCCCAATCCTGCAGCTGAGGGATCAGGTGCTAATGACTGAGCTGAGTTACAAAGTAAGACACACCCCCCATCCCACACCTACACCTGCAGCTACAGGTGTGAAGGTGGGCTTCAGTGGGGCTCCATGAAGGGCATCCACTGAAATCTGTCCATATAGTTGTGGGATGGATGCTGTAGGCCCCTGTCATGGATCTGACCGTGCCCAGTGTTTCAGCAGGGGAAAGGGTTGGTTCTTGGGTTTGGGTTTAAACCAGTCTTCAAGGGACAAGAATCCAGTCTTAAGGATTCACTCTATGTTAAGCTCAGCACATGAATGCTCAATGCAGAAAGCCCTCTAGTTTTATAACTTTTTTTTATGAGAGCATAAAATATTTATTTCTCAAAGCAGGTTAGCAGGTTTAAAAATGAAAGCAACTTGCAGGCTTTTAGCACAACTCAAAATGTTATGATTTAAAAAAAAAAAAAACTTTGCATGCTGGTGGTCTATCACACAGAACAGACTCTTTGCTCATGTTCTGCATAACAGGCGAAATAAAGGCTTTAAAACAGTTTGTCTATACAGGAACCTGCAATTCTCACTAGCCTTTAGCACTTTATTCCCGACTGTGCTACTTTTAGTTTAATGTTCATGTATTTATATAATTCATGTAAGTGACTATGACTAGCATTCCCAGATGCTATGGAAATGATAATAAGTGTAACTCCATTGAAGATAATATGAAATCAGTCTATGTTTGAATATGGTAAGCAGAACTCATAACATTTTTATACTGTGATTTTGGAGTAATTTTGACTGATGTTTGCATTAAAGTTTCACAACAGTGTCTGTGGCACTGTGAGATGCGTGCTGATGATTATATGGGTGACTTTTATTCTTGTTGCACAGATAACATTTTTCAAAAATGATGTTTGAACTACAATTTCACCATGTAAATGAATAAACTATTCTTAGAGTACTGGATAAGGGTCAGATTTTTAGCTACAAACTGTCTTGGTCCCATTGACTCCTTTGGAGCTATAGTAGTTTATACCGGGTAGAGATCTAGCCCTATGAGTCTTAATAATGTAACTGTCGAGTGAAATAGAATTCAGAGTTCTCTCCTGCCCCCGTACAAAGCAGAAGTACTGTGATATGTAGCATTCCACATTGATCTTGGAGAACAAAAATGCTCAGTGGAATCTAGAAGGTAACCAGGAAACCAGTTCTTACCAATGTGATTGACAACTACTTTCAGACAAACTGATCCCTGAAGGCAGCATCTGAATGGAAAAGAAGTAGCAAGTAGTTAAATCCAGCCAAGTGATTCATCACAAAGGGTTGGGCAATCTATAGAACTCTATATATTTTCTAATATGTATGTAATACATATATTACAGTACTTTGTGATAATACAACTGTTAGAATTATCCTCGATTTGTGTTTGTAGGAGATTTTTTAGAAAATTATAGTAGAAAGGCTAATAGTGCCCTCTTTTGGAGGAAAATATATATAATTTGTATGTTCAAAACAGAACCTTTGACTATGGTAATGCAGTCAATGAAATCTTGGTCCCATTGAAGTCAATGACAAAACTTGTATTAACCTAATGAGGCTAGGATTTCACCCAGACTATACAAGAGAAAAGGATGGTGTATAATGGTTTACTTTTCAGTCTACTCAGAACTATTTAGATAGCATCAATAAGAAATATTGTAAATTGCTTAAAATATTTTGCTATAAAATATCATTAATTTTCCTCATTCTTTTTAAGTAAAGCATAAAAAATATATATGATGTGGTGAGCTATTTAAAGTAATGCATCTATCCTCATTACCAGTCAGGCTAGTTGGTTTTACATAGTGTAGGCCTTGCTGGAGCCGTAGGCATGACTAAAAGTATGAGCCAAAGTAGGCTGTGAGCCAAAGTGGACTTTGAATATCAGCTAACCAAATAAGCACATTGCTAATCAGAGAGGATGGCACAAAACCACACCACTCTCTTAAGGAACTATGTACACCTATTTTCAAGCCAGGGGTGGGGCACAAGAGCACCCCAGTTCTTTGTAAGAATAGGATGGCATGGCAGGATAATGAATGAAGATGTTTTGATCTAACTAGCAGGTGCAAGGTACAGAGTGGTAAAGAAAAGCATCGGGAATGTAATCTGTAACTTATTTGTATCAATGTATAAAAGTGGAAGGGGCATCTTTGGATTGGCCTAGGGGACAACATCATGCTATCTGAGATGGTACCTTAGCATGGACATAGTGTATCTGTAACTGACACCATGCTTTGTCAACAATAAACCTAAACAAGTGCCCGTCACCACCAAACCCATGGGCTTTATGATTAACATTAAAGGCTGCAGAATCAACGAGCTGCAAGCTACTCGGGCGCGGCTAACACCTGAGCTCCAGAAACTGCATAGGAGCAATGCACAGAAGCATCTGACAGCGCTAACAACACTGGTAACCTGACGGCTGATTTAGTAAGTAGAGAGCTGTCCTCTTATGGGCAACTCCCCTGGGGCCCAGCCATTCAAAAGGGCCCAAGGCTTTTGCCGCTGACACCATAGACCCTTTAAATAGCTGCCAGAGCCCCACACAGCATGCTCCAGACAGCACTGAGGACTGGCTACCGGGGGGAGGCTAGCCCCCAGCCCTACCTCTTCCATTTGACTCTCTGCCCCTTCCGGGAGTGCGGAGTCCCACTCCCCACTTTGCCCAGTGTAACTCTGACAGCCCCCCTGCTCTTAGGTCACAACTTTAGATGGCAGAACATTTGGAGCCCTCCTCCTCCTCCCCCACAGTAGAAATCCATGCAGAGTTTGATAGAGTATGGATGCACAGGGTAGCAAGTAAATGTGGTCTATATGAGGTCAAAGAAGAAAGTGGGAAAACATGGACTGGAATCTATGAAGGTATGGAAAAAACGGTCATGAAGAAGTAGTAGTAGTAATTTTCATCATCATCATTATCAAATACTGTTGTAAACTACAGCCATGCCTTTTGTATGGCTAGGACAATACACTGCAAATTTGTCAGGGCAAGAAACAGAAACAAAAGAAAAGTCAGAAGTAAGGAAGCAAGGCAGCAAGCAGGCCAGACACACAAAATGTTCCAGTGGGCACAGGAACAGAATAGAAAAATGGACACTATAGGGAATTTGGAAGAAAGGGGGGGGGGGAAAGGAGAGAGAGAAATGCTGTTCTCTACTATAAATCTTGGTGGGCACCAACAGGTGTTGGAGACTTACTTAGTGCCTGAAGCAAGGGGACAGAAATGGAAACAGGTAGCCCTAGCTAAATCGAGTGCCCCAGCACAACAATCACCAGCCACTCCATGGGCATGGGCTACTGCACCACAACCACTTCTCTATGATGAGAACCAGTTTCTGGCAAAATGTAAGCTGCAACCTAGAGGGGTGCCTATAAGAATGGGAGAAGTAAGTACAGAGGAAGGAGAATTATCCAATGATTTTTTGTGCTCCCCATTTAAAAAAAAAAAACAGAAAAATCAAAATGCTTGAGGTGGTAACTTTACTTTAAATAAATCTGGTAAATTCATTATTTTAACCCTTCAGGAATGCAACAGCTAATGCTACTTTTAACTTCCTTGATGATATGGTTACCAAGCAACAGAAACATTAACTGTGCTTCTAATCCAAGCCACTAATATGTGAAATATGAGTTTTCCTTATGGTACTTTTCTTAAAAGTAAAGATAACATCAAGTAATGGAATCTGCATTAAATTAATACAACAAAGTGAGAAAATATCCCAACAGGAATTTTTAATCAAGTATTATTAAAAGTTCTAAACAAAAAGTATATCTTGCTTAACTTAATATTTAAACCTGTGCTTTACCTTTTTATTTCTCAAAATGCATCACCCTATCTTGTAAAGTAATGTACAATTTTGGTACCATTTGTCTTTAATTGTAAGTTTGTTATGTATGTTGGGTGATGTGTATGTCACATGACTATTTTTTAATATTATAGTTGGGTTACAGCCAGCATAAAATGATATTTTTTCAAAGCTCAGAAAATCCTCAGTAATAAACATTTGAACACACATTTCTGCCTCAACAAATAATACATTTAAAAACAAGTTTTCTTTTAATACTAAAATTAAGAAAATAACCAGGTCTATCTTTTCTTTTTTCACAGAAGAAATATCCAGCTCAAGATCATAGCACCACTAAAGTTATTTTTCATGAATGGCTGCTAGTATAAATGACACATTGTATCCTATCACAAACAATGCATGGTAGTTTATTTTTCCCACTCTTTGCCTATGAAACATTTCCCCCCTCAAAGCTGTGTTTGGCAATTATGATGATGCAGATGTGCTAAGATTAAGTGTTTCCTGTTTTGTTACCAACAAAGAAGTCAATAGATGTTCACTGTAGGTGTCTTAATGCAGCTGGGTACTTGAGCAGATGCTTAACTTTAAGCACATGGGAATAGTTCCAGTTGGGAAAATTGAGAAGTGTTGGGAGTAAAGACTGTCTTTTTGTTCTGTTTGTAGTGTAACCGTGCAATTGAGTCGCGGTCCGTGGCTGGGGGGCTCCTGAATGCTACCACGATATAAATGATACTACAGGTTGAACCTCTCTAGTCTGGCACTCTTTGGTCCAGCAACATTAGTTGGATGTCCACTTATCATGGGCTTGGCCACATTTTCCACAGTCCCATAAAGTTTGTTTACAGCCACCAGTCTGGGGTCTCAGTGTTCTGTCCTGTTATTTACCTCTAATTTACCCCTAGCTGCCTTGTAAGAGCTCACCAAGCAGTGGAAGTACAGGTAATGCTACTAAGCATAATTTGTTTTTTTATGGTGTATCTATTTATTTCCTTGTGCCAATACAGTAAAACTGTGTAACAACATTAACACTTTGTTATAAAGAGAGCTGATAACGCTTGGCTAGGCACAGGCTTATACTGGGTATACCAGTACAGTCATACATTAATAAGCAGCATTGCAAGCGCTGCTCCATTTATTTGCCTCGGTGAAATAAAAATAGAGACCCACTCACTACAATGTTGACTTCCCATGGTTCAGCAAATTCTCTAATTCAGCACTGGTCAGATCCCAAGGATGTCAGATTTGAGAAGTTCTACCTATATTCAACTGAAAGTCACTTAAACAGTTTTGACATTTTTTTCCCTATTAACTCCAATAGCACTACTCACACATGCTTAAAATTATGATAGAAATGTAGCCGTGTTAGTCTGGTGTAGCTGAAACAAAAAACAGGACTATGTAGCACTTTAAAGACTAACAAGATGGTTTATTAGGTGATGAGCTTTCGTGGGCCAGACCCACTTCCTCAGATCAAATAGTGGAAGAAAATTGTCACAACCATATATACCAAAGGATACAATTAAAAAAAATGAACACATATGAAAAGGACAAATCAAATTTCAGAACAGAAGGGGGGTGGGGGGGGGGGGAAGTAAATGTCTGGTACATTGGACAAACGTCTCAGACACTTTGCCAAAGGATCAATGCCCACAAAACAGATATTAGACAGGATCACAAAGAAAAAAACAGTTTCTTGGCATTTCAACCAGAAAGGACATTGTCTCAACGACTTGATTACCTGCATCCTGCTTCAAAGGCCTTTTAAGACTACACTTGAAAGAGAATCCTCTGAACAGTCATTCATGCTTAAATTCAACATTTTACACCTGAGTTTGAATAAAGACTCTAATTATCTTACCCATTACAAAGATAGCTTCCCCAATTATCACCTCTAATATCATTAGTTCACAGACATTTACCACCCCCCTCCATCCCCCTTCTGTTCTGAAATTTGATTTGTCCTTTTCATATGTGTTCATTTTTTTTAATTGTATCCTTTGGTATATATGGTTGTGACAATTTTCTTCCACTATTTGATCTGAGGAAGTGGGTCTGGCCCACGAAAGCTCATCACCTAATAAACCATCTTGTTAGTCTTTAAAGTGCTACATAGTCCTGTTTTTTGTTCATGCTTAAAATTAGACTCATGTTTAGTCACCTTGTTGAATTAGGGCCTGAAAAATTTTATTCGTCTACCTCTTTATATAAAGAGATTCTTTGAGAGAGGCATATCTTTTTATTCAGACAAATGGAAATACTGTTGTAGTACTCCAATATCAGATAGCAGCATTAAAATGATGAGATTAGTTGCCCATTGACTGCTATTCCATCAGATGAGAATGTAAGTAGGTCTTGTGCTGGCCCTCCACACTGGGCCTAGTTACAGCATGAAATAACCTTTGAAATGTGTTTTCAGTATGAACTAGAACATAGATTTAATGCTAACTCATGATTTGTGCGCACACTGAAATGAAAAGCTACTGACATGACAAAGGAATACCGTCTCTGCAGAAATCAAATTGTATATCATTGACATATTGCTATACTGGAATTATGGCAAAAAATGTGGTCATTATTTATTTAAAACTATCTGGAGAGAGGGGAGAGATTTTTTGTTCTAACACTGCAAGGGGAAAGACAGCTGAGATATCCCCTAGGATAAGAGGGTCTTCATTCCTCAAGGGAACATTATTCTCTTCCCTTAATATAAGCAAAGAGAATTTATGCCTTGAGGGTTGCCAGTTAAGTTCAAAGGAGCATTAGAAATTAGCATGAAATGTGGTAAGAAGCTCTAATTTACCTCTAAATGTCTTGTAAGAGCTTGACAAGCAGTGTAAGTGCTGGTACTGCTACTAAGCATAATTTGTTTTTTACGGTGTATCTACTTAAAATCAGTTTGCTCAGAGAAATCAGGATCCACACATCATGGAATAAAACTTTAATATATAATTAGGCAAGGTAAGCAACAATTAGCCCAATTACATCTTTATAATGTCTTTGTCTTTAGAATGCTAACTGCATTAGAATCCTCTGTGTCTGATACAGATCCATAGAATACTAGACCTGGAAGGGACCTTGAGAGGTAATGAAAGTTAGATCCTGAGCCTGGGGGCAAGAACCACCTGGGAAACATTTTTTTTTTTTTTTTTTTTTTTTTGCAGCAATTCAAAGTCCTCCCCATCTAGTGTCCCATTATCAGCCATTGGAAACATTTGCTGTTAGTCACAGACCAACTACATGCCATTGCAGGCAGTCTTGTCATACTTCCTCTTCATAAACTTATCAAGCTCAGTCTTGAAGTCAGTTGGGTTTTTCACCCACACTGCTCCCCTTGGAAGGCTGTTCCAGAACTTCACTCCTCTGATGGTCAGAAACCTTGTTCTAAATTTTAAGCCTAAACTTATTGATGGCCAGTTTATATCCATTTCATCTTCTGTCCATAATGGTGCTTAACTTAAATACCCCCCGGTAGCTAACCAGCTGATGTATTTGAGGGGAGCAATTATATCCCCCCTCAGCCTTCTTCTGATTAAACAAAACAAGCCTAGCTCATTGAGTCTTCCCTCATAAGGTAGGTTTTTCCATTCCTTGGATCATCCAGTTTGAATTAATCTTGCTTAAACACAGGACACCAGAATTGCAGTCTTCCAGATGAGGTCTCACCAGTACCTTGTATAATGGTACTAATGCTTCCCTGTTTGTACTGGAAAACCTTGTCTGAGGCATCCTGAGACTGCATTAGCCTTTTTCCTAGCCACATCATACTGGTGGTTCATTGTCATCTTGTTTCAACCTGTAAGCCCAGGTCTTTTTTCTCCTCTGTTTCTTCCAACGGATATGTCCTAAATTTATAGAAAAATTCTTGTTATTAGTCCCTAAATACATGGCCTTGCACTCTGCACTATTAAACTTCATCCCATTTCTTTTACTCCAGTGTACAAGATCCAGATCATCTTATGCTGTAGTGACATATCATATATCTCCTCTCTTCCAAAACAGGATATAACATGAACAAGATATTTAAAGAGAGAGAAAAAAGCTTAGGTCTTTAGGAACAGCATGAAGAAAAAAGTGTGTTGGTCTTTGATTTGGGAGATAATATATTACAGATTGTTCTTGAAGACAGAAAAGTGAACTTCTGAGCTCTGGTGATTGATGAAAGGAAGCCAATGTTTTTTGACCTGAAGCACTTAAAATAAACTGGAACTTGAGCAGAACTAAAACTTTCAGAACTTCAGAGGTACATCCATCAATAATAAAACAACAAGCAACCCCACCTATAGTTTCTCAAGAGGGAAAAAAACATCCTCAGGAAATAGTGTTCCCAAAATGTTATTTGTGCCAAATACTACAATGTTATTTGTAACAAATACTAATGTTAAAAAAAGGGTATGGATACTCTCTCTTCTTACACAGATTGATGAGAGGGGAAAAAATTGGGGTGAAAATTGGGGCAGAGATTTGCTGCCTGCTGCCCCTCCTTCCCAGGAATATACAAAGGCCCCTCTAAATTAGTTTATGTAGTCCACCTTTGGGAAGGATCTGATGGGGTAAAACTAGAAATCAGTTGCTATTTGTGGGGACATTTTCAAGTAGAAATTTGTATGTTAGTTTGTAACATAGTTTCTTCATAGGTCTCCCTACTGCATAACTGAAAGGGAAGTAGCCAGTGTCACCACAGCTCCTAAGGACAACCAAGAATAGTTTCCAAAAAGTAGCATGGTGAGGAAGGCCATCACCTAGGATTTCCTGGGATCTGTGGGATTGGCTGCATCTCTGTAAAGAGCCACTTTAGCTTTGAAGCATGGAGTCCTTTCATGTTATTACCCACCAAGTGAAACATGAAAAGTCAACAGTTAAATGCCTAAGTCCATTAGATACTTTTCAAAATCCTGCCTGGTATGTTTTGGGTGAATAATAAGCTCTCTTCCCCACTGTTGAACATCTAACATAATTTTTGCTTGGTTGGACTCAAAAAACCTCTGGCTATCTGGATTACCTAGGGGCCAGTTTACAATTGAGAAGTGGACACAAAATGCTAGGTTGTATGCCTATCGATTCTGCTTCTGCCTGCACAATGTTTTGCGTACAGCAGCAGTAAAAGAAAACTGACTGCTTTTTTGGATTTATCTTAACAATTTCCATCACAAAATCTACTCCATTTTATTAACCTAAGGGGAGACGTTCAGACCATCCCTGTCCTCTCCTGCCCCAGCCCCTTTCTAGCATGCAAAAATGCTATGAGATGTAAAGAGATTCTAAAGGCCCCATTATTCAACCACTGGAGGATTCCTCAGCACAGGTACTGCAGAAGACAGCTGTAAGGTTGCTTCTCAAGGATATTTTTCACATGCCTTGACATGCCAAGGGCAGCAATACAGCCCCTTGGAGGTTCTGGGTAGTGCTGTGTTCTCACTGGGCAGCCCAGGGAGGCTCCTATAATTTAGACACATCTCCAGGGCTGCTTAAATTATGCTGAGGCCTTCTGTGGCTTTACAGCAGCTCAGGATTGGGAAGGTAGAAAAGGAAGCTTAAATATGCCTCAGCCCTGTGATGCTCCTTAGGGTAAATATTGACTGGCTTCTCTTGAGTTTCATTTTGATGGCTCCATATTAAGGGGAACATTGCTCTTTGTGAGCAACGACATGCATTCAAGTGCTCATGTACAGTATCATTTGGCTTTGAGCAGAGGGCCGGACCAAAATCTATGCACCTTTTATGTACAATTTAAGCCTCAATATCATGCTTAAATGAGACATAAGTGGGG
Source organism: Rafetus swinhoei (assembly GCA_019425775.1). NCBI lineage: Eukaryota > Metazoa > Chordata > Testudines > Trionychidae > Rafetus > Rafetus swinhoei. Next base: position 165,344,369 of record CM033424.1, read on the forward strand.
TACACCCTTTGGCTGGATCTCTGCATAGGGTGAGTTTAACATTTAGTGGGGTTTTAGTTATAGCAATTTTAAAATGCCCTGTGCCAAAAAAAGGATTTGAAAAGGAGCACTAGCATTAGGGCTAGGCCTCCATTTAAACCCTCACTCCCTTTCACCAAGCAGTCGAGTTATTAGTATGGAGAGTGTATCACATCTTCAATTGGCATAAATCAGGATAGCTGTACTGGAACCACACTGATTTATGCAGCAGCAGAAAAACTGGCTCTTTATGTCAAATGGACTGGCTTACCCTGTGTTTTTAAATTTTTAATGTGACTTCACCTAGAGATCTGTGATAGTGACATTGTGTATTAAAAGAATAAATAATATGTAAAAAGTTGAGTGCTTACCCACAGACTGAGAGACATTAGTGTGAAATCAACATATAAAACTATTTTATAATAGTTCTTGAGAAGAAACAGTGAGAATTATTTATGTGGTGCAAACTCTTTCCCTGCTGTAGCCAGACATGAACCCCATCTTGTTTCCCCCCCCCCCCAAAAAGCAAGAGAAAGGCAGTCAGCCTTTGATGCCCTGGGAACGCAGGTGTGCTGCCTGTCCCTGACTCTACCATAAACAGAAACCAGACAGTAAATGGGCTAGCTGACGACCCGGGGCCTCCCGTCGCCCTGATGGCTAGTACCAGTAATTGACACGGCTGCACTGTCCCAGGAGAGGAATCTTCGCCCATCACATACTAGAAGTGCCCATTGTCTGCATTTTCCCAGGTGTGAATTATGCTTTGCACCCTTCGTGGGAAACTTGGCATTCAAAGCCATTTTTCCTAATTGGCCACTTGAGACCAGGAAGAAGCCTATATGACCCAAGGGGTATAAAGAGGGGTTTAGTAGCCCACCCCATTTGAGCTCCAATCATCTATACCTGCTGGCAGGTATTGATTGTCTCCCGAGGTCTGTGGGACGCCCAACCTCGCCCTACTTCTTCCCGAGGGATTGAGAGAAAGACGCTGGCCACGCCAAGTCTGGAATGCAGGGGTGAGAATATATACCTGCTATGTGTCTATTTTGCATGCATTTAATAAGAGCTCAGAGAACCAAAAGGGTTTCATGGTACCTGTAAGTGACTTTTGTTTTAAGTGTAATTTCTGTCCTGTCCTTTTGTAGTGGCTGTGTTATCTGTAACACAGCAGTAGCATTTAACAGCTAAGTTTACCCTGTAACAATAAAATAGTAACTGTTTAAGCTTTAACCTGACTCCTTCAGTTGCTGTAACAGAACCAAGCACAATTTAAAAGAACTCCAGCCGGTCATAAGGGACAGATCCGTTGGGGCGCCCGTCAACCTCTTCCAGGTTGCCCGCTGCTAAGGACCCCGGTCCTGGCAGTTGAAGTCTCGGGTGTATAAGCTCTCCCTGTAAACTTATTGGGGCACCCGTCAACTTCTTCCAGGTTGCCCGCTGCTAAGGACCCCGGTCCTGGCAGTTGAAGTCTCGGGTGTATAAGCTCTCCCTGTAAACTTACTGGGGCGCCCGTCAACCTCTTCCAGGTTGCCCACTGCTAAGGGACCCCGGTCCTGGTAGTTGAAGTCTCGGGTGTATAATACACACACACACACCACTCACTGCCCTGACCAATCGGCTGACACCTGCAAACCTATATTACTCTACCATGATGAATATTTAAATGCTGGCTGGATTTAAAAAGGAGTCCCAGCTGTGAGCTTGTGCTGCAGCAAGACACGGAACATTTTTTTTTTTTGTCATGTAAGGTATTTGTATCTTGCCCCAAAGGTGAGCATATAAGATGCCACAGTGCAACATATAATGGGACTAGTGAACAGTTGAATAAACTAACCCCAAATCCCATGTACTTTCTCTTTTTACAAAGGAATGAATGCTGTGAAATGTTATACCACAAGTAGATCTAGGACAGTATTTCTATACCAGAAAGCAGTAATATAGCAAAACAATATTATTCCAAAATATACTTTCTGGAAAAAAATTCTCAAGATCAATGAACACATTAATAGAACAATAACTAAAATGGAAGGAACAAAGGTCATCTTACTTCATCATCAGGATTGTCAAGGAATTAAAATTAATTGTGATTAATTTCACGACTAAAAAAATTAATTGTGATTATCATAAATGCTGTTAAATAATAGATTACCATTTATTTAAATATTTTGGGTGTTTTTCTACATTTTCAAATATTTTTATTTGAATTATAACACAGGATATAAAGTATAAATGCTCACTTTATATTTGATTATAAATGTTTGCACTGTAAAAAACAAAAGAGATAGTAAATTGCAATTCACCTAATGCAAGTACTGTAGTGCAATCTCTTTATTTATAGATTGGTTACAATTTAGCTAACTGAGAGGGATAGACTTAAGCAGTAGAACTCAACCACTAAAATGTTTGCTTCATGCACACTGCGCACATTCAGAGGAGTAGTTGTGCTAGGTACAGCTGGTATATTTAATCAAATAAAAACAACTAATCAAAATATAACCAAAGAAGAAATTTACCAGAAAAAATTAGAGATTAAATTTTCAGAAGTACGCAGTGATTGTCTCCCATTGCTCCCACTGAAGTGAATAGAAGTAAAGCATTTGTTGATATGTATCTATTTAGGAGCTGAGCCTCCAAAGACCTATGCATGTACTTAACTTTACACAGTGAGTATGCCTATTGGACTCATATTGCATAAAGTTAAGCATGTGTAAAAGTCTTTGCAGGATCAAGGCTTTATTGTGAAATTCACTCCTGTGTAAAAAGCCTATGTACCACTTAAGTCCTATTTTAAGGGCTTAAGTAGGACAAAAATGAAATAAAGGTCTTGTGCTGGCCATCAATACAGAGGTAAATTTCACTCCTCTTTGTTAATAAGTTCTAGCTAAAGTATTTAAAACAATGTTTTAACACTCAGTGATGAGTTAAGATGACTGCATTTTATGCTTTGCTCTGTATTATAACCAGATGAGTTAGAATTTTTACTACTTGAATTCTCCCCTGGCTTTTATGACCCTTTCAGAAATGTTCACAGAAGAGAGGTTAATCAGTTAATGTTTGTAAGGGACTTTGAAGGTGAAAGTTCCATCCTGTATCAATATTGTTTTTATAATTAAGAAGGTGGAATTTTCTGCATGCCGCTAAACCGTGTCAATGCACAAGTAACCTTTTTGTAGATTAAGTGCTCTCTAGTGGAATTCCACAGACACAACTTCACCGCAGTAGGGGATGAGGTTGGATCTGCTCAACCAAACCAAACAACACAATGGGCAAGACTGGGAAGACCTCACTCTCCCTAATGAGCTGTTACTCACATAAGTAGTTCAATTACATGAATTACCCCTTGATTTAAAGGGGTCATCTTATATGTGTAAGCGCTCACCAGATAAGTAAGCAGCTAGCTCACAATCTGTCCCACCGACATAGAAACTATTAGTGTGTTCCGACATACCATTAAGCCCCAAGACGCTGTTAACAGGGTTTGATCTTATACCCATTGTATTCAATAGTTAAACTCCCATTGACTTTAAAGACACAGGATCAAGGCCATACTGAACTTCAGATTTACTGTTACGAATCGGACCAGAATGATGTATCAGATATTTACAAGGTAGGACATGGCAATCAACTCAACCTTTGCCATTCAATGAGCTTCCTTTCATTCTTTATAGATATTACTGTGACATCAGATTAAAATATGTCTTATAAAATGTTAGACCCACTGTTGTATGGTAAGATGTGCTGAATATGATGATGCTATTTGTATGCAGGTATCATGTTTGTATTTGAAGTTATGACTCTTGGCTCTATACCCTGTATTTCAGATGTTTGCTCCTGGGGCAAGGACCACAAGGTCGTTAGCTAACACATGCAAATTGAGTGGCCTGTCAAAAGGACACTTAAGTCATAATGGACCACGGGTGACGCCCATCTTCACTGAAAGGACTTTCCTGTGGACATTCCATCTGAAGTATAGATAATGGCCACGGCTATGACTAAGTGCAATCAGGCATGGACAGGTGACTTGCCCATGTGACTCCAAACTCATGTCTTTATACTGTAATTTTCCACCTTCTGTGTTGTGGGTTTTGTTTGAAACAATGGATTTCCCTCTATATGGCAGAAGCTATAAAAAGCCCTGGAAACACCTCCATTTTGCCTCTTTCCTACTCTAGGCTCTTATTCTGTTAGGGTGCGTCTACACTACACCGTTATTTCAAGATAACTAGCATTATTTCAAAATAACAATGAAAGCATCTGCACAGCCATTCCGTTATTTTGAAATAATTTCGAAATAATGGACAGTTTATTCCGAAATCTGTAAACCTCATCCATTAGGAATAATGCCTATTCCAAAATAGCTATTTTGAAATAAGGCATGTGTAGACATTCTACTGCTGCTATTTTGAAATAGCCCCTCACCAGGGCCATTCTAAATTATTCCTCTCCATTGCCTCCTGGGGCTCTAAATCGAGATATCACATCTACATTAGGGAAGCCTGCCTCAGACTAATTTTGAGGCTTCCCTGCAGTGTAGACGTGCTATTTTGAAATAAGCTATTGCAGAATAACTATTCAGGAATAGCTTATTTCAAAATAAGCCTGCAATATAGACGTACCCTTAGAGAATGTTCTTCCATTGGCACAGAGCAGGAGATCTTACAGCAGCACAGCTACAAGGTCTGTAATGCAGACGTAGCCTTAAATAAGTAGCAACTTCTAGTCGAATATAATAGGCTGCTGCTATTGCTGGAATCAAAGTAGTGTTATCCCTATGGGTCGTGATTTTTCTTTTTTTGCTGCAAAAAAAGAAACAGCAATGAATCTGGTTGCAAGATAAGAAAATAGCATGGTAGGGCAGTTATCAATGGAATTTTCACCTCTCACCTTCCTTTACAAGAAGAGAGAAAATGTTGGCACAGGTTGAAAGTTCCCATGGAGGGTCCTCAGTCCTCATTATCATTGATCTCTAAGCATTCATATCATTTATCTCAGTGAGTATAACAATCACATCCCTGAATCATACAAAAGGCTCCTCAGCTTTAAGGGAAACTTGTAACACAAGAAAATTTAAAGAGAGCATGACAGCACCCACTCGCCTTCTTATGATGACACTTTCTTCTAGGCTCTAGAAATAGCCATTTGGGGCCAGATCCTCAGCTGGTGCAAATCAGTACAATTCCATTAAGCCATCTATAATGCTCTGTGCGGACCTTCTGATGTTAGAGGTTTTCCATAACAATGAAGAAACAATGTGTATAATTGGAAGGTTCAGTGTAGGAATTAATAATTAGATAGAGAGACAGATCCTCAATGGAGCATCACCAGTTTACATATGGGATTCTTGGAATAACAGAATAGTGACTTGTATACTAAATGTACTTCACACAGTAACCTTGGCAGATTAAACCCACACACTGGTAGATCAACTGATTTTTATTTTTACTGACCTTTCAAAAATCGTAGAAAGTTGATGTAGGTAGTATGGTAGAGTACATAGACTTCTACATAAAATAGAGTAGAAAACTACAAAAAATATACAATAAAAAATCCAGCATTCTCAGTCAAAGTATAAAAAGAAATGTGTAAGTCCAGCGTCGCACATGACATTCCTTTAACTCAAGCGTGTGGTACTAAGATCAATCATCTCATATGTCCCATCACAAAAAGACAGTGTCTACAACAAACTATTGCCTAGCATTATGATATTCCAAAAATCTTTTTCATTGCCCAGTTTACTTCCCCTTTCTTTGAATGCTGATATAACAAGAGGAATTGGAACTTTTGCCAGCCAAATTAGAGCTCGAGGAAAATGTCTATAGTAGACTTGCACCAACAACGAAAAAAAAAAGACAAGCCATTGTTGTCAATTTAATCTGCATTTCCACATTATGAGCTAACACACTCATGTGTCCAATTTTTATTACAGATATTTCTTAATTGAAAGCTATGAGTTGAAAGGTTTGTATTTAGAGCAAGTCAGGAAAAAATATACATGGAAAATTTCAAATTTTCAGCAAAACATCAAACACAAAAATGTTCTCCAAACCCAAAATGTTTGTTTGTGATCCACCTTATACCAGTTGCATTCCAGGTGACTCATGTCCCCATTCTCTATTGGATATGCTTCCTGGGTGGACTATATCTCTCATAATCGGCATCACTATCCCCCCCTCGTGGAGCTGCTGCGGAACATCATGGGAGTCCTTGATTGAGGTCTATCTTGAAAATGTATTTTTACATCAGTAAATGGTTTCAATGGAAATGTTTTGACAAGCCCTTTCCTGTATGTTCCCCTTGATGGTAAGTAAAAGTCATGGCCTACTAAATTCCATTACAAATCCATATCAATGGACATGAACTGACAAATTTGGATACACATTTTAATAATGCAAAGTTCAGGTCCATGTCAAAGAAAATAATATTTTTATTGTCAAGCATTTTGTTAAGTCAGCTCAGTATGGACACAAGAAATATACATTTCCTGCATTACCTGTGTCATGCACACAATCAGGACTGAGCTTTATCAATTTTGACACTTCTTTTTTTTTTTAAATCACCCTTTGATATTTGAACCTTGCTTTTTCATTTTTGTGAAAATAAATTTTAGTTCTCCAAAGGCTTCGTATCCTGTTGCCAAGCATATGAGTCATTGTCGTGTGGTTTGATTTATTTTAGATCTGAGGGAAACCAGGACACTTCCGAGAGACTTAACCATTTTCTTATTTATTGCAAGCTTTAAGCAGTTAATATAGTTGTTTAAGTTTTACAAGCCTTAAAAACAATTACTATACAATTTAAACCTTAAATGCTATAAATTCTAAAACAATTAGTACAACACAAAACAATACAAAATCAATTAATAGAAGATTTATTATATTACAATAATTACGCCTAGTTCACTTACACTTTACCTGTATGCCACCTACAGTACCAGGCAGGAGGTTGTGGTCCCTTTTACTCCCACGCGACGGCACACCATGAACTTCTATAGCCAGTGTGAAGGGTCAATAACTTCTAGTTACAATGAGCAATCCTGCTCACTACCTCCCATCAATTTTTCTTACTAAGCTCATTTTATAGCAAAGCAAGATTTGGTCATTCTAATAATATTTACCTATTGATTACGTATTGTGTAAGATACCTCCAATGCCCTTATTTGGGGTACATCTTGCTACCAGGATGTTGCAAAAACTATGTGCGGGGTTAACAGATTTATGGCTGTAGCTGTAATTTTTGCTTATCAGAAATAGAAGTACCAGTATAAGGTTTCTCCCGATGTCCTTGGCGTAGTTTCGCTGTACCATGTATCTGCATGACTGTGCAAAAAACATTCCTGCTTCTCAAAGCTTCCCCCCCAGCCTTGCCTGTGCTACGTGCACCAGACGTGAGACAGGCCTGGGTTTTGCTTGTTAGAGATCCGCACTGTGGTCAAGGCAGACATTATTATTATTGTCAAGGCAGGGCCGTCCAGGCTCCTCTACAGTCATCCAGGCTCTTTCAGTTGCATTTTAACGATTAAAGAGATATATTTCTCTTATTTTGATTTGTGAATGTAAATAGTTGGGCTTTAAAAAGAAAAATTAGAAGTGACTATCATGTGATTATATACTGATGGTAACTGTGGTACTGTGGTAAACTGACCTTAATGGATTACAAAAGCAAAGCTTTTAAGAGGCTTATCTACCCTTGTCTCCCACAAATGAATCTTATTTTTCACAAGTAGCACAAAATGTTTTTTTCTAATTTTTTTTTAATTCATAAGCAAGCTGCCTTTAAAATGTATTTCTAGATGCAACCACAGGTTACCTATATTCCATTGTATGTTGTAATTAAATAGTTCAGTATTTCACCTTGAGATCACTGGTACAAGTGTGCCTTGAATCAGCAGTTACAGAAAGTTATCAGCTGAACACTGATGTATGACCTGTGTACAACTAGTTAGTCTTTTCAGTCAAGTTCCCAGCAGAAAGAGATGACCCAGGCAGTTCCAGCAGAGAGACCAAGGATTTAATTGGTGTGGAGACTGATTTATCCTTTCATCTTTGGCAGTGTTCCTTTTGCACTAGGGTTGAGAAGAGTCTCCAGGGCAGTGTCCAATAGGGTATTTATACTGCTGCTGCCTGAGCTGTAACTATAAATGAAGGATTTCAGTCTCCAGAGCTGCCAATCCACCCCTGTCATCCTGAGCAGCAAATTCTACCTTCCTCAAACCTGACCCTTACAAATATCCTCCTCCCTAAAAGCCAGGGAGAAAAGAGGGGACTTCCAGTGAACCCTGATAGTCAGCAAACTCAGGCTATTTCAGATTAGAGGTATGGGGTGTCAATTTCAAAGACAAGAAGCCTTTCCAGAAGCCTCCTAGTCCTCCCCCTTCTTTTATACCAAAGAAGTTTGCAGTCAAACATTTCCACTAATCTCTAGTGTGGCAGTATCGTAGAAGGAAAGAGGCAGCTGCCACGACTGGGAGGCTTGGTAACAGGGAGAGTAATATAACTAAAAGTTAGACCTGCTTCCAGCAATTGTTGTTAGCTGACAATTATGTTCTCACCATGGGGTTTTGTTCAGACGATACTTTATCTCTTGAAATAAGCTAGTCCATTTCCTTAATGAGGCAGTCTGCAGCCTGAAGGCTGTGATTTATTTCTATTTCCCAAATAGTTTAATTCTGCACTCTTGTCGGAAATATCGATCTCTCAACGAGTAACACTAATTATAGCAAGAGCCCCAGTGACTGCTATAGTTAAGGTTACATGACAATTACCTTCTGTGTTCAGTTGTTGTTCATACATTCCTAAACTGCCCCCTCTCTGAGATTTTCCATTCTTGGGCTCTGCCAAAAATGCATTATGTTATGAAAGTCTAAGACAAAATGTTTCATCTGTTTGGTGCACAAAGATTTCCTGCAAAAGCGACAAGGAATCCTGTAGCACCTTATAGACTAACAGATGTATTGGAGCATAAGTTTTCATGGGCAAAGACCCACTTCGTCAGATGCATGAGAAGATTCCCTGGTGAGGAATGGGGCTTGGATGGGATATACTCTTCTGGTTTTAAAAATTCTCATCCCTTTTTGTGAACAGCCCTGAAACTACTGTTGGTAATTCAGCATGGAAATAGGCCTCTTGGAGAAGCAGTGTCTTCCTTTGTTCCAAAGAAAATTGGTTTTGAGTCTAATTTTAAGACTTTGATAACCATATATTGAGCAATTATGGTACATTATTTTACTGAGCTAATAAACTATGTGCCTAAGGAAGAATCCATTGCTCCAGCATGGGATGCAAAGTCAGCGGGGTAGCAAAGCCTGACCTAGTTGAATATTTTTACAGTGGGGACCTCAGGCTGAGGGAAGGACTTCACACCTTGAGAGCTGAGGAAGGACTCCTGTTATTTCATAAGGCATGCAGGAGTTTAGGGGAGTCCCCCCAGTGTGCATTGCAAATGCAAAGCCCAAAATAAGGCCATCAGGGTTGCTGTGAGTGGGTTCTCTGCACAGAGATGAATTTCTCCCTCAGAACATATAACTTCATTTGCTGGATTCTAGAGGCATTTTATGAATTTCCAGTGTGGGTGACACTGGTGTAATTAAAACCAGAACTAGGAATAGCAGGCCCCCAATTCAGCTGAGTGTTTCACAACATTCTTAAGTGCTGTTGCTGCATAGGTATCCTAGCCTAGGTGAGTTGCATACTCACAAAGAGGTATGTGTCTGAGATGAGTCAAGGGCAGATGGCAGCTTTCAGAATTGTCTGAAATACAAAGTGATAGTGCGGGTCGGCATGTTTCTGGTAAACAAGTATTGGAAGCTAAAGAAGTATTAGAAGTTATTGAACATTTTAAATGGGGAAAGCTTGCTGGGGAAGGTACAGGACGGCCTACCTGCAGAATGTAAGGAAGATCTTTTAGTGAATTTTTATAGGCTAAATTGTACCACCCTTTCATGAGTGCTCCAGAGAGACAAAGGGCGACAACAGCATTTCATCTTTTCAGTCCCGGTCTCCCCCCGCACCCTACACACACACTTTCAAGGACCAGGCACACAGGAAAATACAAAAGATTACATTGGCCTAAGCATGGTAAGGTCCAATTACTACTAACTAGTGGTAAAGCCATCAGCGCATTATCAGGTCATCCCAAATGTGCTGTGCAGGTCTCCCAAAAACTTCCTTCCTCATGCTCGGATGGGCTCCAGTTCCCCATATTACTCTTTTGGGGCTCTGACTCTTAACCTTTGCTGTTGTATGCCTTAGCATCCCTGCTCTCACAACACTCCAGTCCCCAGAGGATGTTTTGCCCAGGCCCCAAACCACTGAGGCCTCAGCTCTAGCGGTTGCCTCAAGCAGCAACTCTCACTAACAATCGCCCCAAGCAAGGTTCCAATTTCCTGATTCCTCCCACTCTTTACCTTTTTAAGTTGTGCAAGGGACAGTGGTGACATAGTGGCATTTATGATGAGAAAATCAGGTATTTTGGTTCTACGGCAAGCGAGCTCAAATACCACAGTGACTGATGAGAGAGACTGGCAGGCTGTGACCACGTGAAAATGAGCGTAGAAGGGAGTTAATGAAAATTTTACAGCTTCACCTCACAAAAGGCAAGGATAGCAGGTGTACATCCTCTGCATTTCCATTAACTACAGAAGGCATTTTACCTCCTGGAGGCAGAATGCTTCTCAGAGCTCCCCTGGGAATAATGTGGCTCCTTGACCCTCTCACTATGGGCTATGCCTGAATGACACACTTGAGCCCTGTGTGAACAGGAAATTGAGCTAAAATATGATCATCTCTCTGAAGAAATGACCAGTGTATATGTGATTTCTCATAACAGAGAGACACTGCTAAAGCTATTTTTTTTTCTATCAGGGGTCTGCTACTTGCTTGAGTAACCTATATTGACATTCATTTGCTGATGTTAGAAAACATTAGGCAGAATCCATGCAAATTCCGTAGATATAAAAATGGCAGACAACATATACCTAGCAATCTGTTAAATGAAAACCGTAAGAGTTGCTCCTATAATGATGTCAACTTCTGGCTTGAAGTGAAACGTACTAATTTGTATAACTCCCTCATATCTAGGTAATCAGTTCAGTCTGGTTTTAAACTTAAAATCTAATCTCAGCTGATGTCCTTGTGATCCCTTTGCACCTTGAGGCTCTTGGCAAAAATCCCCACAAATAAGGTTAAAATAAAATAATAATAATAATAATAATTAATAATGAAAGATTCAAAATACCCAAGACAATGGATTTCCAAGGTTTGATCTGCCAGAAAAGGGAGAAACTTTTTTTTTTCAAGCAAAGAATGAAGGACAAAGAAAAGTCACTTTAGCAATGCTAACATAATGCTCTCTAGAGTTAAAAACCAACACTGACAAACTGGGAGACAGCATGCAAAAATATTGCCTCCTTGACGGGCTGCTTTTTGCTAGTAAAATCAAAATTGGATGAAGCAGTCTCTGATCTTGAAGGAAAGAAAGGACCTGTGCCATTTACTGTAACAACCTGCAGCAATCAGCAGCATCTGTTGTACTGGCAATGTGATTTCTTGACGACTGTTGAAAAATAATAATGCTTCTGAGTCTAATGCAATATATTTGATCAGAAACTCATACCATTTATTTCAAACTTTATGGATATCACTAAAAAGATGGTTCACTGGGAGATCAAATAGCAATATTCTGATTTCAAAGCGAAGGTTGTGCTCGTGATAGGCATAGAATTCACAGGACTTGAAGTTTTCTAGCTGCAGATCAAATTATAAGCTCAGCAGCAGCAACACAAGTCAAGGGAATCATTTGTTATGGGGAAACAGGAACAATTGCTCCCCCTTGGCTTTTTCATAGGCCTATATGCTCCATTTTCTGCTCCCTCTGGCTTTGCAGGATATAATATAATCCCATACAAGGGTGACCCACCATAATGCAAGTCGATACTTTGATTTTGCAGGGGAACAGTAACTACATTATAGTATATAATTTACACAGGAAACCATTTATACAATTCTTAAAATCACACAAACTAGCATATAACTGAATTGACATAATATTATCTGTCAGTTTCTCAAGGATATTAGCATGAACCATCATTTAAAAAGTTCCAGTGACCGGGGTATAGGCTGGCCATCTTTTCATTTATTAAATTATCTGCCCCATTTCTGTTATTTCTCCATACAGCTCTTGATTGAGAGCATTTGAGTCCTTGCCCCATCACTCTTGTAAACAGAAACTTTACGAATAAATGGATAAGCATATTGGCCAAGCTAGCAAAATGTCATGTGTATCTAGACTTGTCAAAATATTCCAACAGCCTCAATGAAACTACAGGTAGAACCTCTCTAGTCTGGCATCCTCGGGACCTGACTGATGCCAAACCAGAGGATTTGCCAAATCATGGGAGCTCAATGTAGCATTACCAACATTTCTGCTGCTTACTGGGCTTTTAGAAGACATTCAGAGGTAAATTAGAGCTAACTAACAGCACAGAACACTGAGAGCCAGGACTGGTCACTGTAAACAAACTTTATGGGACGGTGGGAAACTTGGCTATACCCATGATAAGTGGCCCTCCAGCTAACTAAAATCTTGCCAGACAAAGGATATTGCATGACCAGAAAGTGTCAGACTAGAGAGGTTCAACCTGTATTACTTAAAAGAACTTTGGTCATTAAAGTTACATCTTGCACTTCAGATGATGTTTTCCCATCCATTTCCAAAAGGAACCTCAACTAAAAATACATTCCATGGTCCCAGTTCTGCAATTGGGTCAGCACATAGACCCCTTTGTGTCTGCCAATAGAGTTCCACAAAGGTGAAAATGTCTTCTCTTTGAGGCCTATATTTGTGAGCATGTGTGGCCATTATGAAGAATTGCTGTAAGTACATACTTAACTTCATATACTTCATATACTAGAGTGCTTTGTTGAATAAGAATGTTTTAAGCATTTGCCTAAAACACGAACTGGAACCATAATGAAAATGATAAAGTTTTCAAAAACTTTGAAATTGTATGGCTAAATACCATTCTTCACATAGAAGATCTATGATTAAAATCTGTAATGCTTCCTTTTAATGTCCTAAGACATTTCATTAGTTGGAAACACAGTGGTAGTGGTGTATGTTCCTTTTTTTCCTCTGTTGTGATGCTTAGAGTTATAGATTGTAAAGCACAGAAGGTCCTTATAAAATGTTTCAGAGGGGTTGCTGTATTAGTCTGTAACTTTAAAAACAAGATCAGTCCAGTCTCTGAGACTGCTTGTTGCTTATAAAATGTTGTTTTCATTAAATATTTAGTGATGGTTAAAGGCCTGTGTACGAACTCTGAATCTGTTAATAATGCATTAGGAAATTACTCCAAGCGTTTAGATAAACACAGTGAACGTTTTTATATTGAAGAAGGGTGCAATGTATTGTAAACTCTGCGCACCATCTCTGTTATTGTAGAGAGTAAATCAAATCATCTGATAGTCAACGCAAAACTGAACAACAAATTTTTTTTTAAAAAAGCTTTGTTGATATGTTCAGTTTTCTCTTTCCTTATAGATACAAAGTTTTGCTGTTTTTTTTTCCATGCTATTATAACATGCTATTAAATCACTAATATATGTAAAAGGAAAAGGTAAACAATAGTCTCAGAAAACACTGCCAAACCCAAGGCATCAGAAGGTAAAGAAAATTATTCTAAGACTACTTCTGTCCCTCGGCATAACTCAAGTAGAGACATTTAAGACTAAAAGGTCACTCTTCCTCAGCATCTGTCTTTACTTCATAAATGACCAGACAGCATCTGGGATTCCTGAATGATTGTTTTTGATTTGTAATATCTCCACTGTCTAGTTTACAAAGAGGATGGGATTCTGCAGTGTTGATCTAAAAGAGTACAGGAGGTCATGACATTTTTGCCTCAGTATCATTAACTGAGGATTTCTTATAGAACAAAGCTAGTTTTAAAAGCCTCCATATGGTGAGGATTAAAAAAACCCACAACAACCCTCAATCTAGTGATTCAAATGCCTTTGTGTGTGTAGTGTATGTGTGTGTGTGTGTGTGTGTATGCACATATTCACTGTGGCTAGAAAAATGCTTATAATCTTTGGTGCCCCAGGACAGTGTCTCAGATGTAGTTAGGAGATTGAATTATTCTGATTTTCCTCCATGTTAAAGTTCATTTTCATTATTTCTGACATTATTGAAGAGGAAATGAAGTCTTTAATATAGCATTCCTGGGTGGAAAACATAATTTCAGGGTGTTTTCGTAAATTCCCTGTCAAGTGTTAAACTCCATCTTTATTCAATAACAGAAGGATTTTTGCTGAAACCAAAAGACCTCATCATTATAAGGCTTTCCCATCAACCATCAAGATTCTTCATGGAACTAAAGGCCACATAGCAGTTATCACATCCTGACAGGAAGCTGAAAGTTTTAGTGTTACTCAGAAAAAGGAGAGTGCTGAGTCATATTCATTCACTAAATCCAATGAAGTTATGACTATATCCTATTCAGAACAAACACTGAAGTAAAAGGCCAAGATATTTATAGCAAGTAAATTCAGAGACTGAAGGTTAAGAAGCTAATTAGCTCAGGAAATTGTTATTACTAAGTTAACAGGAAACAAGTTACAGTTGTTGTTCTACTCAGATGTTTGTTTTCTTAACCCTCTCACCCAGGATCCAGTTCTGCACTGAGGGTCTAATTCATGGTTCTGGTTGCGTTGTGTTAAGCAATGGATCAGGGATAGAAACAAATGTGGTCTTGTGATGCCCTTGATACAATTTGGAGTAGCTTCTTTGTATAAAGCTGCCCATGGGTCCAAGAGACCGTCTAACATAACAGTTGGGAACAACCAGTGTGTGGCGATGAAGAGGCCACCCAAGTCTTCCATCAGTGTGAAGGGATGGGCAATAGTGGGGAATAGACATAATATATAGGATATGAAGGACCCAGAATCTGGCCCAATTTGTATAAGTTCTACTGCTCTGACTGGCTAGTGCCTTCAGAATTCCTTATGCCTATGTCCACAGTAACAAACAAGGTTAGTTCAGCTTCTGATCCACTCTGCACCATAACCCCAGTCTTTGCAATCTCTTCCTTTTCCAGCCTTTTCTGAGTCCTCCCCTTGCTAAGATTAATTCTCTGTAACATAGTTAAGGTCGCATCTTAAATCAGCTCACAAACTGAAGTTCATGCACGACTTCAGAAATGTGTTTGTTAAGCAATATATCTCAATGTGAGTGCATCACACCAAGTATCTCAGAGTTTGCACTGGCTGCCTGTTGATTTCAAAGTGTGATTTCATGTGTTGATCCTGACCTACAAAGTCTGAAATGATTTGGAACCTCATAGCTTGAGTGGCTGGGAACTCTTCCTGCGTGAAGCAGCTGTGGTTAGTAGAGACACTCAAGATATAAGTCCCTTAGTTTAAAAGAGAGGTAATTACGAGTAGGACAAAGTACATGTCGGGGGCCTATTAACCATAGAATTCACTTCCACACTAAGGGCATGTCTACTCTGGGGAGTTAGTTCAAAATAACTCCCCTTATTTCGAAATAACAAGGTGAGCATCCACACTACAAAGCCTGTTATTTTGATATAATGGGCTTGTTATTTCAAAATACTAACTCCTGCTTGTGAAGAGGAATAAGCTTATTTCAAAGTAGTTGTTTTGGGAGATTTTATTTCAAATAAGGCTAAATAACCCAAATTTGTTGATCTAGGCACACTGTGAAGCCTATTCTTGGGCAAAGAACTTGGGGAGAGTTAAGTTTTGAACATGTTCATAAAAACGCCTGTGACTAATTTATATTAGCACTCCCTGCATTCCTGGCAGTAATGCAACTAACTGATCCTAAAGTTTTAGGAAAATCTATTGTAAACAAGACTATTGAGGACTATTTCTAACTAAACAGTTTGAAATAGCTTCCTCTACCAGTGTGACTGTACAGCTGTTGGGAAAAAAAAAAAGGTTGCAAAAACAATTTGTATAGGAAATAGGAAACAGTTTTCTCTGCCTCCTTTCTCATAGTCAAAAAATGCTAAACTGTTTCTTTATATTTCCTTAAAAATGTCAGTGGTCAAAGATGAAGACTTGGAGATTTCAATCTGAAATCTTGAGTTTCAGAAAGTTATGGCTGACTGAAAACAGCGGCAATATGTTAAAAACCTGTTAAAGTACTTACGCAAGCAGTTGGAATAGCTTGGAACTGCAGCTGTGCTGGCCCTCTCACATGCCTTGGAACAGGATTAATGATATGTAAAAATCCCAATGAAAAATGTATTCATTACTAGAAGATTTACCCAGCATTGCTCGATTGCTTAACTCAATTAATTTTTGGTTTTTCTTCATTTAAATCATTACTCTGGGGTGGGCCTGCGGATGAAGGGTTCAGTATGCAGGCTGCCCCAGGCAGAAAGGGCAGCCCTAGTCCTCTCTCACCATAGCAGCTTAGTAGGCACAGCTTGGGGAGAGGTTCATGTCCCCAGGCTGGGGCAGATCCAGGTTCATCTGACCCCTGCTCTCCCCAGCCACAGTGAGGAATGCAGTGAACTATGCATTTTCCCCTCACTCCTGATGAAGGGCATCAGCCAGCAATGTCCCCATATCAACTTGGGGGGGGGGAGTTTTAGCCTCCCAAAGGACACCTTGAAGGTGGGTGGCTCAGGGCTGGGGCAGTTCTGGACAAGGGGGGGAGCGAGCCCCCACCCAGCCCCTTTCACCTGCCTGGTGATTTGGTCTCTTTTCTATATGGTTTTATAAGAAGCAATCCCAGGCACATCCCATTTTCCTGGCACAACCAAACCTTTACCTTGCTTTAAGTTATGATAAGAGGAAGCTGTGTACCAAATTTGGTGGTCCTACCTCTTGCCATTTAGGTGTATTTCTTGAACACAGAGACAGACAAGCAGACTCAAATATATAGTAGATTCAACAGGCACCAATTTTCTTATTATTATTTTCTTTTCCTTTTTCTTTTTAGTCGGTAATCACTGGACCAGAATCTTTTCTTTTCAATTAAATAATTTAAGAGGTACAGGAGAACAAAATAAAACAAAAAATCTTTGAACTTGTTTTTCATATTGTTAAATAGATCATTTTAAATAGATAATTCTAGCTATTTTCCCCAAAAGTGTGAGATTACATGTACCAAGCTATAGCCAGAAGTGTCCTTTTTAAAGACTATGTATAATCAAGGGCTTCTAATGATAATGATTATTAACTTATACTAACTGCAGTTTATAAGCCTGAGAACCACTGAAATAACGAATATGGAAAGAGCATGTATGTAAAGGAAGAACTGTATCATTAAATCTTGTGTTTCCTTTGTGTCTCCCATACTATGTAACAAAACAGGAATTTCCTTTAAATACATTACAAAAGCTATTGCTTCCTGGAGAAATAATTCTCTATAGCTGCTTTCCAAATTCACATGTGCACAAACACAGCCATTTGCTGAAAGTTATCAGGAATCATTGCTCTGAAAGGAACATCATTCTTGAAGCCCCTTTTTTCCAAGGCTTCTGCATTTGGTACAATTATATCATTACTTTGATCTTTTCAAAGTCCTAGTGCTCTTTGGCATGCACTACCCAATAATCTCCCATGTACAAAGTGTGTTGCAATGATAGTTCTTATCCAGAAAGAAAGTGTGATGGCATATGTAAAATTATCACTCCAATTAACGAAAGATTTGTGTGTTTTCACAAATTCCCCCAAATGTTAATATTAAGCTGAAGATGGGATGACGGGTGTGGAGTGAGGTGTCCTTGCCTTTGGAGGAGTTTATCCCTATGTCAAATCATTGCTGTCTAGAGTTACTTCTGTCTCCTGGGAAATCCACTAGTTCTTAAGGAAGGAACATTGCACAGAGTTGCATTATGATTACCTACTTCTAGTCTCCATCCACCTATAGGGCACCTACATCTCTCCCTTAAACATCTGCAGAACCCTGAGTGCATAGTGTTTACACAGAAGGGAATCTGGCTGTGGGCTCACAGAAAGAAGAGAGCACAGTACAATTTTCCTCTTCCATCATTTCTGCACTGCTTTATGGCTTCACTAGGGCAGTACAGGGCTCCATCCTTGGCAGCTTTTAGGTGAGGTGCTGTCATTTGCTTTAGCTGTGTGTATGCTCATTAAGTACTGCTTAATGCTGTGCTGTGTATGCCGGGCCATTCAATGAACTCTTACCGGAGCCCTTATTGGAACTTGCATACATGCATGATACAGACTAAAACACAAACTGCTGCTTCCCCATAGATCATTCATCTGGAGGAGCTGTTGCATTCTCATCAGTTAGTATTTGTGAATGGTGCAAGGAATTAGAATGAGGGTAGATTCATGATGCTCCAATCTGATTTTTGTCAGTGGATCCTACTAATTCCATGGCAGAACCAGCTCTAGATACCATGATTCTAGAACAATAAGAACACTGCAGCTATGGACTACTTTAAAATCTGCATCTTGGTTAATAAGAATGAATGTTGATAGCTAACACACCTGGGTCACACTGGATACAGTTTTACTTTTTAACACAGCTGAAGCGTAGGGTTACCAACTTTCTAACTGCAAAACACTGGACACTTTTGACCTGCACCTTCGCTGCGCCTCTGCTCTGTGCCTCCCGGGACCAATGGAAGCTGCAGAGACAGTGCTGGGAGATGGGGCAGTGCACCCTAGTTTCCCCTTCAGCCTCCGTGCTGGAAGGAACTGCTGGCCACTTCTGGGAGCTGCAAGGAGCTAGGGCAGGCAGGAAGCCTGCCTTAGCCGGTTGTGCCACCAGCTGGTCTTTTAATGGCTCAGTCAGCAGGGCTGACAGGAGGCCAGGGACCCTTTTCTTCCAAGGATTGTGGTTGAAAACTGGATGGCTGGCAGGCAACCCTACTGAAGTGATCAGTTTCAAGTTCAGGGTCTGATCCAACTTCTACTGAAAGCAATGGGAAAATTTCATAGAAATTTGGTCCGACCCTTATCGTGAGTAAAGGTTTACATTACTCCTGAATTTTGCAATGAGCATATGTCTAGCACTAAAATAACAAAGAGATTGAATTGCAGTCCATACAGAAGTTATTCTGATCCGTTTTGTCTGCTACAGGTAGAAGTAAAAAAGGATTTCATTTTCTAAAAAACCCAGAAGCTTTATATTAATATATTTGTAGTCTTTAACGTATGATAGAGCATGAATCTGGTTTTCTCCAGTGGAAACTATAGCATAAATGAGAGTTAACTTTTAACTGACTTAACTTCACAGGTAAGGGAATCCAAATCAGTTGAGTTACCTCATCTGCAATTTGGCCCAAATTCTTTAACATATGAGCAATATTGGATGTTAGTGTCCCAGTGTATTTTTGTACTATATTCTGTGCTCTCAGAGACTGTATTATCCCTTCAGCAATACCAGGTGTATAATGTATATTGTCTAACACCCTCTATGATTTAGGAAAACTATTTCAGCTCCGAAATTATTAGTCGTTTATTTTATGTCAAACTGACATAATTTAAATGGTGACCAGCAGAGCACTACTTTTGAATTTCTTTATTTTCTCCTTCATTGTACAGACTTGGTAACTCAATTCAGAATTATTGAAGCAGTTGTGCATGTCAAATACTAGGAAATATGGAAGAGGAATAAAACACCAACCAGGAGGCTTGCTGAATAGGGTATTCACGTCAAACAGAAATCTTCCTCCAAGTTATAAAGTGAAAGGGTTTTTTTATATACATATTTTTTTTCTGCTTCACACTGTATTATCACCAACAATTACCTGGCTTGTTTAAGTGCCAAAATTAAAAGCAGGTTTAAAAGGCTGGTCTCCATCCCTTCCTGAACAAACAGCACACATACACAATCCTTAATAATGATTAGATATAAAAAAAAAGTGATGGGGAGATGTCACCATGGAGACCAGTCCACAGTAAGATCTCCAAGTTGCCAACTTGTCTCTCTAATTCAGGATGACTGTTCTTCTGAAAAGGTAAAAGTGTGGGTGGGTGAGATTGTGTCCATGTGTGCATGCAATTATAAGTACTAGAAGGATTATAAATGGCAATCAGAAAACAAGATTGGGGAAGATCCAAAAAAATCATTCATGCTGTTAAGTGTGCCATTATAAATTGCAATCACTAAGGGAACAATCCCACCCCAACTTCTGCTGTCATAAATATCCTACCATCCTTAGGCAGCAGAACCCATAAAGAAGGGAAAGAACTGATCTGGGGGTAATGATGTGTAGAGCATTCACCTATTGCAAGGCAAGAGCAGGTGGGAGCTGTGCATAATTAGTCCAGACACTGGTGTCTGTTCTATGGATCCTGTAGTCGTTGTCGTATAACCAGGGCCATGTTAGGGACAAGCAAGAATACTTTATCCAGAACATTCTGCAGAGTAGCTCCCAACAGAACTGTGGTCTTTTCTCTCACTACTTTTCCCCCGTGCCTCTCTGCAGGGTCCAGATCAGCGGCTCATTTTGGATTCTGCAAAGTTTTGGCTTTAAATGCAGCCTCATGCAGCCTATTCTCATGTGAATAATGACTGCAGCATCAGACCATTAGTGAGGAATGAAATGCCCATGTGTTAATTCCCAAAATAAGCTACCGTGCACTGCATTTCTATTCAGGGGAATGAATGAGGTTCTGTTGTGAGTTACAAATTCCAGGTAAAATGGGGCAAGCAGTGTAAACACTATCTGTGGGATCCTGCCAAATGGCTCAGCAAGCTTCAGCAACCTCATTTCTCATCAAGATTCATGAGACTGCAATTCCCATTGAAAGAGGCACTCAGCAGGTTGCACAGACGAGTCTGTAATATATGGTAGAAAATGAGATTTATTGTTTTCAGTCACAATGCATGCAACTACCATGGCTCCCAATGCAATTAGCAGTAATCAGTTCAGATGTACAAGGAGGTTTCGTTCCTGGTTTACCTTAGCTACTTGCAGAGGGCAAGTATATAGACCCACGGGGGTCTGGCAACTGGAACCTGAGACCTCTAGAATTAAATGCATGCACCGCTACAGCTAAGGCAGACTCATTGATTGCTAAGTGGTCGCTGTGCCCCTTGAGGGGATAGAACATCACACCCAGGAGATGTGTGGGTTACGCAAGGTCTCCCTTACTTGATACAGATTTCTAGTTAAATATGAGACCTATCAGTCTATTTTATCCTCAGTGACAAACCTGTTATCTGCAGGGCCCTGCTATGCACTTTCACCTTTGGAAAGAGAGGTAAGCATTTCTTTCATAGCCTTTCTTGCAACTTGCATCAGTGAAATCAGTGGGAGTTTTCTCACCATCTTGAATAGAAAGAGGATGGTCCTTTGATCTCCAATGTTCCTCTCCCCCCTGCCCCACACATACACCATTTCATTTCTCTAAACTCTTCCCAGTACCAGTCCTCTCTGTTTTCTCTCACAATGTTCTCTGTCTGTCTCTTGCTCATTCTACTACTTCCTTCATTTGCAAATCACATTAAATGTCTTTGCTTAAGACTGCTTACATTTTGCTTGTCTATCGTATTAAAAACTTTTCTGGATAAGCCCACACTGTTTCCTCTGTGAGAAAAAGTAACTGAACATTGGCCACAATTCTGGGAGGTGGTGGGCACCTTTTGCAACATGTAGAGGACGCTCAATTCCCATCAAAGTCAATGGCAGTTCAGAATGTTTTGTGCTCCTAGGATCAAGCGCATGCTTTCTGATGACTGTAGGGCCTGGGGCTTATGTCTGTCCCTAACTCAAGGCAGTGATTGAGGTTGATTCCTAAGCCACATTCATTCTATTTCATTCAAGGGATTGGGGCGGGGAGGCCAGGCAATGGATCAGCATTCATGTCACACTCCCTGTCAGTACCCAGCCTGGGCTAGCTAATGCTCCAAAGAGCAGACCAAATGTGATGATAGGTCCTGGTCACATGCCACTTGAGGCACATTGTGAGTATGCTCAGATGATTCAAGGGATAGAAGAGAAAACAAGAAAATGGAAACCATGACAACAGAAGTTTGAAAGCCATGGTGACAGGTAGATTCTTGGGACAAAAATTAAAAAAAATTAAAAAAATCTGTAATCCTGAGCTTGTTTTAGATATTGTGCAGTAAGTAAATGAGCATAACTATATGGAAGACTTCCCTTTCTACCCGCTCAATGGCACTGAGAGAATGTTTATTTTCTACTAGTTGACTTGTACTTTCAATTTCCTTACACAACTTGATGTGGCAGGAAATAACCCTCCTGAAAAATATATGCTAAACTAATGATTATCAAGTGGTCATTTTTAATAATATTGAGTAATTGTTTTATTTTCAACAGCGATGCAATTAACAAGGCATCAGAAGAATATTTAAGGGTATCTTCAGATGACTGAATTATTAATTGTATTCCTTGGGATGTGAACTCAAGAAACCTTAAGGGTAAAATGATAAGGAAATGTAATAGATAACTATGACAAAAAATCCATTCTTTAAAAATAGACTGACATTCAACACTGCTCTTCAGTCTTATTTCATATTAGTGTACACTCATCAGAACAAAGCAATACAGATTGACACAGCTCTCGCTTAGAAGACCAAAAATATAAAAAGGACTTGCAAAATGGAATTATCATTAAAAGCATCTATATAGTGATTCAATATCACAGTGATTTACAAGCCATACAATGAGGCATTCAAGCTCTCAAGTAATGTGATCAAACAATAATAGGATCTAATTACTCATAGCACTCAAACAAATGTGTTGTTTGTGAAAATGCAAGACAATATATTACACTAGAAGATTTACAGAGCATTTCTCAGGTCCTTAACTCATAAGTGTTTTTTTTCATTTAAATCATTCTTCTGGGGTGGGGCTGAGGAAGAAGGATTCGATATGCAGGCTGCCCCTGGGAGAGGGGGCAACCCCAACCCCAGCCCTCACTTACCACAGCAACTTGGGGGCCAGGTGAGATGCCCCTGTCCATAGCTGCTGCACCTCTAGCGGGCACAGCTGGGGAGGGATGCATGTCCCCCGTTGGGGCAGGTCCAGGTTCGTCTGACCCTTGTGCTTCCCAGCCAGAGTGAAGAACGCAGCAAAGTGTACACATTCCCCTGGAGAAACAACCAGCAATGTTCCCGTACAAATGAGTGTGTGTGTGGGGAGGTGGGGGGGAGGGGAAGGGAGAGAGGCTGCTTAGCCTCCCTAAAGGATGCCTTAGGGGGAGGGAGGCTCAGGGCTGGGGCAGTCCCAGAGAAGAGAGCCCCCTGCCAACTCCTTTCACCTTCCTGGTGATTCCGTTTCTTTTCTGTATGGTTTTATGAGACACAATCCCATTCTAGGCATATTCAATTTTCCTGGCACAGCCAAACCCTTACCTTGCTTTAAGAGGAGACAGTGACCCAGGGGAAGGAACATCGATATCCTCAGATAATGGTCCCAACCACAGTAACAATGACCCCGTGACAGGTCTTTCAGTAGCTGGGCAACCTAGTGGCTAGATCATTGGTTACTTTTGCTTAGGGGCTGGAGGGGGACCTGACTCCTCCTTTTCCCTCAGGTGCTGGCCCAGACTCCTGCATCACTCTCACCCCTAAACAGGGAAGATGGATCTTCCTCCCAGCCATGAGGAGGTGTCCACAGCTGCTCCCTATGTAAATTGTTTAGTTTGGGGTATGGTCCTGCTAGTTCTGTTTCCTCACCATTGGGTAGGGAAGACTTACTTGCCTCCAGTGGCTGCACTGGCAGGCAGGTTGCACCTGTGACTCTTCATGAGTCAGCCCCAACTGAGCCAGGATCCTTTCTTTTCTCCCTCTTCAGGCCTGGCATTGGCTGGTATAACAGGGTGAGGCTAGCTGAAACTGTTACGCTATACAAAGCACGCGAGATATTTTATAGGGGAGAAGGCAGTACGCCGCATTTATTGAGAATACAACAGTTAGCATATGCTTTTCAGACACACAGACAGAGAGAGAGAGTGTCCCGCCAGTCGACGTTATAGTTACCAGGCCAGCATCTGAATCAATCTAGTAGCCAGCGAGATTGATTGCAGAGGGGAGCCGGGCTCTGTCGGTCGCAATCTGATGCTCCTGGAGTTGGTGGCAAGACGAACCCAAAGTCCCATAGCAAAGCACCCTGTTCTTATAATCCTCTTTCCTCTGTTGAAGTCTATGGATTTTGCTGTGTCAGTCTGTGACCAGTTACTGTTATCTTTTGAGATTAACATTCCAAAACATCTCCGAGAGGCTCATCCTGTAATCAATTGTCTTTAGGGGTGTCAGCTTCACCTTAGAGTCATCAATTCTGCCAATCTTTGACCATGGGTACGCACTTATGGTTCTTCGGCGTTGGTATGTCTCTATGCCCTCTCCGGTCTTGACCATCTGGTTTTAACAACAAGCTTCACACCTTATCTCTTTATGATGATACATTCCCCATTCACACAAATAGTCTTTCACAGAGACCTTCAAAGGTATACAAAACAGCAGTGTTTTATACTGAGCAAAAGCAAACAGCATTGTGAATTAAACCTTACTAAATCTTGAAATCAAAACAGTTCACATTGAAGGCCCGGGCCTTCAATATTTCTAATCTCATTAACATAGACACAATATCAAAATCCTGTCTCTTTACTTACTAAACCTTAAAACAAAGAAATGTATATTTAACTAAAGGACTTAATTAGGCTAATGTTAGCTGCATTCCCAAGGGGGGTCACAAGAAAAAAGGATGGCTAGCAAAATGAAATTAATCCATACATTATTAAACCTGAAATACAAATATAAAATCCCACTCCTACAAAACCACAGGTTTTCTTTAACCTCTGCTGTGCCAGGCAGCCATCTCTCCATTTTTTTCACAGGAAGGGACCTACACATGCCCAGTTTATGGCCCAATCCACGTTGTGGAGGTTTGAACAAAGGAGCAACATGCTCCGCCCCCTGATACAGAGCTGCTCTTGAGCCAAGTTGACTTCATCACTGAAAAGTGGATGGATTTGGTATTGAGCTTGGCCTATGAACAGCTCGCCCTGGTAGATGATGACGCACAAGAACCAAGATGACTGAAACAATGGCCACACTTCCAATTGCATAGGGAAACAATATATTGGGTAGTGAAGGACTGGGGAAGTCAGAATGCAACCCCTTGTTCTCAAAAAGTTTTGAATTGAGCTGTGAAAGCTGGCCCATGCAATACCCTGTGGAGGACATATCAGGATAAAACCCTGGAAAGGGTGCCCCTAATATTCTGTTGTTCTGATGGTCGCAGTGAAATGTGCTTCATGTCCTAAAGATCAGCAGATGAGCCTGAGGAAGGCTCTGCAGGCCACTCTACTATATGCCCTCTTTCACAGGTAGGAACCCTATTTGAATGAGCGGGAATGGATTTAATAGGCCTACTGAAGAAAGCCATGGTACAACAGCATTGCAGGCTACTTGAAGCAATACCCCTCCTCTCAACGAAGACAGCAGTCATCTACCAATGCTTTGTAGGCTCTTGATGGTTGTTCATATTGATTACAAAAGCCACATCAAATTTCAGTATGATGAAACACTTGTGGGTTTATCACTGAGCACAATTGTATACTAGTCCATGGGGGTGAACTATATGATGCAAAAGGCACTTTCCTTCCCTGTCAGTTATGCTCATACGTTAAATATGATATCAACAAGAAAAATATATGGGAAACTGTAGAGTCTTGACTGGTCTATTCATTTACTATTATTGTTTATGCACTATCCAAAACACACGAGACACTTTATTATACATTTTGAAAAGGCAAGGCACTTTCTCTTAAAAGCTAGCTGAGACAATACGAAGAAGGCAAAAACAAAAGTAATAGGTGCAATAGTAGTGGAAAGAAATTTGAAGACTGTATGAATTAATCATTTGGCAAGCATGATTAGAAGATGATTAGCCCATATTATCCCATTCGATTTGTCTTTTTTTAAACACAACACCTCAATAAGTTATGATGATATATAACTAGTTTTAAAGCAAAATGCAGTGGGAGTTCTGATTTTTTAAAATGACATGAAATGACCCATTATTGCAATTTATTATTCTGCAGTATATCAAACAAAGTCATTCCTGCCCTGAATACCTTACAATCTAAAAGACAGAGTCAGAAGAGACAAGATGCAGTGGAAAGCCCAGCAGTGTGAGTTAAGTTAGATGCTTGTTTTGGAAACAATTCCCCTCCCCTGTCCAAAGAGGGGGGGAAATGGGATATATATTGTCCCTCCCCTTTTATCCATAACTTCTATTAATGCTGCAGAAGTTGTGTGTGTGCACATCAAAGAGAGAATATTCAATTTTGTTTTATCTACTTTTCCTGTTACTGTAAAAAAAATTATCAACTGAAGACTTTTTAAAAATCTTCAAAGTATATCCAGCTGTCTGGCTACAAAAGAAAGGAGAAGGAGAAAACTGCTATTTCCTCACAGACCCTGTCCCCATTGCATGCAAAATGGTGTAAGAAACCACTGGAATGTAAAGAAAATTTTCTGATTACAACATTCTTTTCTATATAATACCTTGCCAACAGCGGTTCCAAGTGTTGTGCAAACATTAGTTGTATCAGTTGATAGCCAAACCAACCACCCAACCCATGAAAAAAACCAACCCAGGCCTTTAACTCAGTTCAAGCTGATCTGGTTTCACATTTAAGAATTACTCCCAATCCTATTTCCAGCAAGAGCAGTGAGCATTATGGGAAAAGTAACACAGTCTCAAAATGCACAGACACAACAGTAATGGTACAACAGTGTGAGAAAAATCACTTTTTGTATGAAAAAGAGTTTTGAATTTTTTTTTTGCGTACTAGTGGGTGTTGAATGAATTTCCAAAAGCACTGCACCTGCGCAAAGATCTGTTTTTAACTTACTTAAGCTCTTATGGTAAAGCTTGAAATCATTTGAGACCTTTGTTATATAGCACTTCAGACATAAATGAAAAAAAAAAAAACAGGCCTTTCTGTAAACCAGTTCCTTGGTCCAGATTTTGTTTGCTGAATATAGATAATCGTATTCAACTGTATAATTTACAGATTTTGATGGCTGTTTTATTTTTTGGCGTTAGTATGTGGTAACCAGCACGGTCCCTAGGTGGGCGGAGCCCTGGAAAAACCCCACTCCACTCCATATCCCACACCTGCACTGACCTTTTCCGCAAGCCCCGCCCCTGCTCCTCTCTTCCTGCCTTTGTTCCGCCCTTCCCTTCCACCAAGCCCTCTCCTGTGAGTGACATGAGCCGGGGATAACCGCGGGGCCTGGCACCAGCAGCAGTGGTTAGGTCCCTCTCCTCATTCACTGTAGTGGCAGGAAGCAGTGACCCAGCCCTTGCCCACTCTGCTCCCTCAAGCATGGCTCCCAGCTGCATCGCTCGGGGGAGTGGAGCAGTATGGGGCAAGGTCGCTCTGCTTCCCAATATTGTGGTGAAGCGGAGCAAACTGGATGGGAGATGGTGGAGCGGAGCAGGCTACGGCTGGGTTGGTCTGCTTCCAGCAGCTCCTGCTGCCACTGGTGAGTGCAGGAGCAGGCCCAGCCCCTGCTGCTGGCACCAGACCCCTCGGTAATCCCCCAGGCCACCCTGGGTCGGGGGCCCGAGAAGACATGGTTTAGGGTGGCTGCCCTGAACCATCCAATGGATGGGATGGCTCTGGTGTAACAGAATATATTTTCTTATGACACAGAGAGTATGTTTGGAATTCCACTTTGTCATACATTCCTTTAAAAAAATAAAGAGGAAAAATGTTTTCTAAAATCTGTATTAGACCAAGGGCCATCCCTTGAGGGACGCAGGGCCTAGAACAACCTCCCTCCCTAGAGCTCCAAGTGTGGGGCCCAAGGGAATCTGCCCCCCTGCAGGTTCTATTCCCACCTTGCCTTTGTGCCCCCCCTCCACCCCTAAACCCCATCCCTGCCCTGCCCCCTTACCAAAGGCCCCTCCTCTGAACAACACGAGATGGGGGAATACCGGTGGGTCTGATGTGGGGAGGAAGCAAGTTGTACCCTTCTCGCACTCACCTGCTCTGCTCTACCCAGATGCCCTTTCCCAGCCTGATGTGCTCAGTTTCTCTGTGGTGGCAGGAAGTGGAGTGCCCTGGAGTCAGGGCCATCTGCTTTCCACTGCCACAGTTTGCCAAGTACAGCAAGCTGGGAGAGGGCGGTGGGGCGGGGCAGAACAGAACAGAGCAGGCTGCCGGGTAATTCTGGCTCCTGCTGCCATGATGAGCGGGGGAGAGCGATGACCCCTGCTACCATCCTGCACCAGGCCCCTCTCCCCAGGTAATCTGCCAGGACACCCTGGGACTCATCCATAGGATGGTGGAGGCAGCTCTCACAGGGCCCCCCCAAAGCATAGGGTCTGGGGCAACCCCGAACCTATGGCCAGGATGGCTCTGATTATACTACACAATAATGGCAGTGTGCACAAACATACCTATATATCCATGGATATATGCATGTATAACCTATGCTTTTGTGGTGTGGCACTCTGTTCCCCTATGGTGGCACCTAGCCCCGTCAGAGACTGATGAATCTGCTTTGGCCTTAGCTATCGGGGAGCTGGGACAATTTGTATAGTGGGGGCAGAGAGTCATTGAACCAAACTGTAAACCTGTAGATGATGGAATCTGCTGCTACCCAAGGGCTGGAGCAAAACCCTTAGCTCCAACACCCATGCTAAGAACCAGATAGCTTCTCAGCTCACACAGCAAATACTTTTGCACACTAAGCTTCAGAGTTCCTAGGTTCAATCCTACCTGCAGGTGATTGAGGTCTGTTGGCATTACATGTGTATGTTTACACATAAATTCTAATTGGCACCCTTAACCTACATAGATTTACACTTAATTCTATTGCACTCTGAATATTCCCAATGAGGACAGTAGGTCTATGCAGGTTTGGTATCGTGGGCTAAAACCTTGATAAACTGCATAATTCATAATGAATATTGAAATGTATTAGTAAATATTTAAGAGGAGACTGCTGCAATGAGATCTCCTAATAGGACATGTCACATTTTTACAAGATATTCTACAGTACTTTTTCTTAGACTGTAAGCTCTATCAGGGCAAGGGCTGTCATTCTGTAATATGTTTGGTCAGTGCCCACCAAAGTGGGGCCTATCTATGACTCGGATCTCTGGGGGCTAGCACAACGTATGTGTACATAGGTGTTATAAGATCAACAATATCAAAATAAATATAGAGCAATGTCCCCTCTAAATATTTTCCAGCCATGTGTGGTATAAACTTTATGTGCACTGAGGCATGTGTAGATGGGCAACGCCAGTAGAAACACACGCTGCTGGCTGTGAGCACTGTGCTAATCAGATGGGTGGAATTTGAATCTCTCTAGGGTGAACACCCAAGCACTCAGTTTACAGGGAACACTGATATAGAGCACATTTTGTGATGCACTCTTAAAGATTGTTATTGTTTGTTCATTGACATCTCTTGATGTTAAACATGTACTTACGTGCTTCCCTGAAGAAATGCTGATCTAGTCACATGCTTAATATATCTCAACCTTTGGGCTCAAACCTGTGAAGTGATGAACTTCTTCAGAAGTACTGAGTGTACTCATCTTCCATGCACTTCAAGGGGATTTGATGGCATGCTTCACCTTGCAGGGACAAGCCAGTATTTACTCATTTGTAAAATTCAAACAGTTATTCTTAATAGGCAACCCTATCCTTGCTTAAAATCATTGAGGTTCTATAATCTGTGTATATGCATAAATAAATTCACCCACAAGTAGAATCTTGCTGATCAGCACTATTTTATACATTTACACTGACACACTCTCTCTAAGATAAGATATCTGTTTTCCATTTCCAATACTAAGCAATTGGGATTTGGCAGATAGTCTCTTCTTTCACACAAAACTGTGACACAATTTGAATACAATATATAAATAAAACATATTATTTGAAACCAGTTATGGGCTGCTGTGGCCCATAAAAAAGAAGCATATATGTGAATCTAAGCAGTGAGCCAAGAGGAAAAAATGGAGATTGGGACAGACAAAAATGGCTAGCCAAGACTATTAACCTAAGAAACATACAGTGAATTAGGAAAATGCCAGTACCACCATCTGTTAATATGTGTGATGGTTTCACACGTGTGTATGTTTAGGTGCTGTGAGTGATTTTTTTCCTTTTTTGGTTTGGATGTGTAAGAGCCTGGTGAAAGCTGGCTGCTCAACTGAGTAGTAGAAATAGCTGAATGTGCAGGCAGTTCTCCGTCCTGAGCTTGTCATGAAAAATTTATTCCTTCTTTATCGGAGGCAAGGGGGACACACATTTCACAGCAGCAAGGAGAGAGTAAACTGCTAGGAGGAAATTACAAACGAAGGGGGAAGAAGATTAAAGCCTGCTTTTCCTCACCCCCCTCTGTCCCGGAGGAGTTGTCATATTTATAAAACTGATTAGATAAGTGTGGATTTGTGACTATGGGATGGAGAAAGGCTGCTGCTGTCATCATTTCGGTGATTGGGCTCTGAATGAAAGCCGAATATCAATGCATTGAGTAAAGGAAGGGTAGAGTTTTTACCATTTACGTTCATGATTATCAGGGTCAGGTATTAGTTCTATAGCGTTTTTCTCATTCGCTCCTGATGGTTGCAGCGAGCTGGAGGGTTCGGATAGCACTGGTGAAGGAATTGATCATTTTACTGTCTATACTTTGGATTTTCTTTCCCCTTGGTGATTATCTAAAATAATTTGGCAGAGAAGAATTCCTCCCTCCCGCAGAGACACAGAGGCTGCAGGAAAGAGCTCAGTTTTGCAGACAGCTTTGGGTGTCGGTAACAGCAACAGCCTGATTTATTGTTCAGAGGAGGTTAGAGAGCGGGAGATGAAGAACTCTGATGGGGTTTTTGGAGGCGCGATTAAGGCTCCGTGGATTTAAAGTGGCTCTCTCTCGGAAGAGGTACCCAGCTTTCTTGGCAACGACTGATCGGGGAAGGGGGCCTTTTTTGCTGCCTGCCCCGCTTCCTTCCTCGTCTCGATTGTGCGGATTCGAGCAAAAAGGGGAGGAAACTGTGCCCATCATGTCTCACTGTTCAGCGGGGCGGGGCGCGCCTCTTTGAGCCCCGATCCACGGCAGGCGACAGCCTTATTCTTAAAGTTGGTATTTTCTGCCTCTCAGAGCCGGGGACAGGGGCAGAGCTGCCCTGATACCTTCCAGCAGCCGTGTTAAGCGCTAGGCAAGCCGCCCTCCCCCCATTATTAGCAAGGCTGGGCGCGTTTCCCCCGGCGCCACCAGCAGCTTTTTGCCCCAGCCTTTGGCGTGCGGCTGGCGCTGCAGCAGCAGCAGCGAGCGTGTTGTGTCCCCGGCGGCTCGCCGTGCAGCAGGGGGCGGGCCGGGGGCAGGCTGCCATGGGAGAGAGCATGTCCAAGCGGCTGAAGCTGCAGTTGGGGGGCGAGGCGGAGATGGAGGAGCGGGCGTTCAGCAACCCCTACCCGGACTACCAGCCCCACGGAGCCGCCGCCTCGAGCCCCAGCGGGATCGCGGAGACCCAGCGGGACCGCCCGCCCTCCCCCGTCGCGGAAGAGTCCCTCCCCTTCGGCCCGGACGGGAAGGTGAGCGAGCGAGCGCGCGCGCGCGCTAGGCCCGGGGGCCGCCGCCTCCCGGCGTTCGAGAACGCCCGCGGCTGCCCCGCGTTCTAGAACCCCGCCGGGTTCTGGAACGTTCAGCCGGCGAGTGGGGTGCTGCTGCGGCAGCTGCTTGTTGCCCGCGGGGGGCGGGCACGGGAGGGCCGCGCTGGTGGATGGCCACGTGGGTGGAGGGTTATTGACAAGGGTTAGTGTGGCTCAAACATTCCCCCTCCGCCCCTTACAGGCCACGCCCACCTACCGTAGCGTTGAGCTTCCGTCCCCTTGCCTTGGCCTGGACTGCTCCCGCAGAACTAGCTGCTTCATTCCCCCCTTTCTGCAAAATTGCGTGCCACTTGCCCTGCACGCCCTACAGCCAAGAGCCACCTTCCCCCAGTCAGCCCTGTGCTCTTCTATGCTACCCCATGCCTGCCACAGCCCCATGGCACCGACTCCTCTCTCAGCCCCCATGCAGTGCGTTGCACCCATGTGCTCTGTGCAGGCTAGCATTGATCCTTCTGCATGTCATAGAAGTGCCTGCAGCCCTAAGTGGGCCACCCCTACAAACCCACAGGCCCTCTCGCTGGCTCTTCTACCCCACCCTACCTGCACAAGCCAGAGGCACCCCATTTCCTGCTAGGATGGGTGTCCACGCATGCCCAGAATACTGTACGGTCTGGTAATTCCAGAAATGACATGAGCCCACCCTGCCACCTTGCCCCCATATGGACGTGCATGTGAGGACCAGAGGAGAATGTTGCTCCACTCCCACTGGCATGATCCTATGTGCAGTTCAGACTGGGGGAGGCAGAGCAGTGTATTTTTCAAAATGGCATCCCCTCCTGCTACTGGACAAAACCATATCTGCTTTTGTCTCAGTACTGGGGAGCACAAACCACCTGAATGGATGTCTTCCAGGTTTCAAACTGATGTATGACCTGCTTGTTTCCTGCCCCTGTGCCTTGTGCACTCTGCCCAGCCTCACAGCCCATTCAGGCGAGGTCTGCGCTTGTAGTGGGGTGTATTGTGCATGCTCTGCACCCTAATGTGAAAGTATGTAGCTGTGTATGTAGACAGTAAGGTGCTGCATAAGTTTGTAGGGACACATCTGAGCCTTGGGGTATATCCTATATTGGGTTCTGCCCCATCTGCATTGTGCTTTCAGCCTGCCACAGGAAGCCACCACAACTTTTCTCCACTGCAGGAAAAGGGTTTGTCTACCACAGGGCTACTCAGCATGCAGCCCATCTGTTTGCGGCCCATGGTGCCGTTTGGGTTTACGTGGACCTCAACAAAACAATAGTCAGTATAATGGTCTCCTGTTGATATGTGTTTTAGTAGTTAAATTCCTGGACTGTCATTGCTCATTAAAAGTGCTGTCATATGGGTGGAAATCGGGTAAATATGCATTTTATGAATATCAGCAGAACTGACTTAAATAGGGGCCTGTGTGTTGTATAGTCTTGCCTTAATCTTTGTATTCATGCCTGTCAGTATGAAAGAAGCTATTTGCATGTATATGCAACCACACATAAGTTGCAGCCCTCGGCATGTGCTGTGAGTATCATTGTGGCCCCCGGGGCTTCCAAAGTTGAGTAGCCCTGGTCTACCACAAAGAACTGCTACTTCTTTCTCTGCCATAGAGAGCTGCCACTTCTTTTCTCTATCGCAGAGAAATGGCTCTAGCTGAGAGGAGGCAGCAGAAAAGGCTCCAGCAGCTCTCCATTTCTTTCACTGTG
Organism: Rafetus swinhoei; assembly: GCA_019425775.1. Taxonomy (NCBI): domain Eukaryota; kingdom Metazoa; phylum Chordata; order Testudines; family Trionychidae; genus Rafetus; species Rafetus swinhoei. The sequence continues at coordinate 165,377,678 of CM033424.1, forward strand.
CTAGAGCCTTTTACTGTTATATGTAGCTACATGCTGCAGTGTGGATGCAGCCTGCTTTTTATTGGCCTGTAAGTTCACATACTCTATATGTCACCATTAGTGAAGACAAGGCCTTAGTTCCGTGGTGCCCACGTGTGGCTATTTGGCCAATTAAGTGTAGCTAGTTGGCTTGAATAATGCAGCTGTTTGGCCAGTTGAGTGTGGCTAGTTCACTATAACACTAGTAGCACTATAGTGGCTACTGCTTCAGAACTGGTTGGACACCCCAACCTTAGATTCCAGTTTAAATCCACAAAAATAAGAACACTCAATTCTTGTCTTCACTGAAGAAAAAAAGGTGTGCTCATAACTCAAGTTAGGAACGTGATTTTATTTACAGTGAAGACAGAGCCTTAAAGTAAGACTGGAAACACTGGCCTTATCTGCAGTCCTCAGTGTATGTGCATGTTACAACTCAGAAATGATCAAACTTTCATTAATAAAGCTACGCACAGAGAGACCTTCTGTTGGGTAACCGTCCTTCCTAATGCCCAGTCTTTCCCCACCAGTATTCTCAGGGCTTGTCTACATAGCGACTTACTGTGCAGCAAGTCAGAGTGTGACTAGAGCTCGCTAGTTTGCTGTGCAGTAATGTCCTCTTTGGCATTGCTATGGTGCAGTGGGCCTTTCGCTGTTCTGTGGCAGTGTCCCTGGCTTGCAGCACATTGACAGTATAGCCAAGCCCTCAGTCTGTGCTATTTTTAGAAAAGATAGATTCCTCTGTCTTTGGTGGAGTTCACACTCACTCTTTAGATGTTGCTGAGCCATTCCTTCCTCTTTTTAATCTATTGCTGCTTACATTTACACATGAAGGACAATTTCTGTGTGTGATTTTTTTTTAATGAATTCTGAACGAGTCTCTTATTGCTTCAGATGATGCACATTTGCCAAACTATCTAATCCGGAGAAGATCTCTAGCAAAGTCCTTGTATCGCCTCCATCACATTGGTATCTGAATACCTCGCAGTCTATGTATAAATTCCTCTAGCACCCCTGTGAGATAGGAAAGAACTATTATCCTAATTTTTATAGAAGATGCAGAAAAGCTGAATGACTGAATCCAGGAGCACACAGGATGTCTGTAGTGGGCAAAGAATTAAGCTTTTGAGGGACTCCCATGTTCCCACTCTAACCACTGAATGTTCTTTCTTCTCGATACCAATGGATGGGTCTACCTCTGCTCTTACTGAAAATCATTCAGGCTACTTGCCAGAGGATCGACGCTCTAGTAATCGATTCTCTGAGGTTCGATTTTGTGACTCTAGTGAAGACCCGCTAAAACAAACGCTGGGGGTGCCCCAGTTAGCACTGGTACTCCTTGCTGTTGCAAGGAGTAAGGGAAGTTGATGGGCATGGGCATCCGAGATGTTAGGCGGGGGAAGGCATTGCCTTCCCAAACTGCCAGCCTGGCCCCACCCATGCTCGGCCCCTCAGAATGGCTACTGTAGCATTGATGCCCCCAGCACCCGCCTTCCCAGTGCTAATGGGTGAGAAGGCTGGGACCTCCTCCTTTCCTGTGTTCCATGGCCAGACAGGCTGGGGCACGCACGCTCACCTGTCCTCCTCCTCTCCCCTTGGCTCCTGTGGGGGTTGGGGCCTAAGCCGAAGGGCAGGGCTGGCGGTGGGGCAGTGGGCTTGCGCCCCCACCCCTACCTTCACCAACTGCCTATGTTCATGGGAGCATTTCTCCTGTCGACCTCCCACTGCGCGGTCACAATTCATGTAACTGGAGTTGCGTATCTTGCATTGATTTTCTCCGCCAATTTTAACGTTGGTAACAGCTCACATAGGATGTAAAAGTAATTGCTTGCCATTCTGAGAACCATGCAAATCCTGCTTGCGTGAATAAAGGACAACATAATCACTTACTCTGAATTTCCCTTTCTTTAAGAAAAAAATGAAACCTTGGGCATTGTAACACCTGCCTAAACAATTTAATGCTAAATGGCACCTGCATTGGTCATCTTGCGGTGATGAGAATGAGCTCACAAATTGGACTACTCTTTAGTCCCTCTAAAGAGTCAGAGTTAAAACACATTGAAGACATTCCGAGAGAAGCTTAAACTGTGGCTGCACATGCAGTAGTCTATCTTTTTTTAATCACCAAAATCAATTAGGTCCCAATTCTGCAAATTGCTCCTATAATCCTGCATCCACGTAGAGCACCATTGTAGGGCTGAGCGTGCAGTGATTTACAGGATCAGTGCCCTAATATTTATGGTCAAATTCTGATCTGTGTCTGAGTCCCTTTGGGAGTGAGATTTGTGTGTGTATACTCAAAAGCAGAATTTCTTTGAAAAGAGAAGGAAAATGTTTCTGGGGGATGTAATGTTGTTGAGATTAGAAATAAAAACTGGATGTCCCCAGAGACTTTTGTAAAAATAAATCAAATGTCTTCATAAAATGAAGGTTATAAATTATCATTTATTTTATTAATTTGAGAAGTAGGCCCACATTTTACAGATATTTAGTATTGGTGGGGGAAGGATTGTGTTTGGGAAAACTTTCCAAGAGTTTGTGTATTAAGTAGATCATCTGCAGGAGATCTGTCTTTTCACACCAGCCCTACTTTAGATTCTTCACATTCTGTCCAGGCTTTAGAGAAAATGTGCCTTCATAAATGCTTATTTAGTTTGACAGGCGGAGAGATCGCAAAAGTGAGAACAAGATGGGGAAATGTGATGAAGGAAGATTTTTGCTTCTGTTTTGTTTATAAATAACTACATTTATAAAATGCACTTGGGAAGAAAATATTAACTGTATCACAGAACATTTCAAATTCTGATTCATTTGAGAATGTTATGTATCCTAAACTCAGTGAAATTCTCCTACTGAAGATTCATGCTTTGGGAATTCCTTGTTGTAGATTTACACTAGGAATTGTTTTCATTTTGCCAGTCTCACTGTAATGGAACATGCTAATTTGTAGTGTGTGTATATTTTCATGCTGTCATTCACTGTTGATAAGCAAGACAGTTTGTAGCCAACTGTGCAGTTTTATTTGTATTTTGGGTCACCTGTGTTCCTTATGATTTACCACACCGCAGGTTTTCCATTTAAAAAAAATTAAAAGTAAGGAATCTCTTTTCCCCTTTTGGAGAAAGACTGAGTCAGATTCTATAGTCCATTAAAACATCTTCAACCTATTTTAAGTCAATGGAGTTGCTCTGCTTTTTTCCCTGTACTCTGTTTCTGTTTTTCATTAGTGAATTGTTTTTCAGGAGACTGTATGAATATACTTTTTCTCAAGAGATTTTGCTGGTATGAAAGTGGAGAGAGAGAGAGAGAGAGAGACATCCCCACGTTCTAAGATTATCTTTGACTTTATTAGACCCTCTTGGAAAATCATTTGGCTTCAGCATTTTATCTGGGTGGTAGTGGAAGTGATATAGGCTTCTATTCTATAATGTAGATAGTGGAGGGACCTTTTTTGGTCAGGGGCCACTGACCTACAGAAAAATCAGTTGGAGGCCGCACACAAGAGAAGCCAACCCCCTCCCCCAAACTTTCACTGATGTGGCCCCTGAAGGAGAAAGATACTCCCTACATTCTCCTCACGCACAAGAGTCTAGCCTAGTAGATTTTGTGTGCTCCAGACCTGCAATGGGACAGCAAGGGAGCTGGAGCACCAGTGTGGGCTCGCCAACTCTGGGGAGGGCCCTGAACTTCGAGGGCCAGATCCAGGCAAGCCAGGGGCCACATCCAGCCCCCAGGCCTGAGGTTTCCCACTCCTGATGTAGATAGATGCCACTTTGAAGGCAGTGGGCCTTTTATAGGTTCTGGAATCTCCTTACATTGAGTGCCTTGCAGGATTGCAATCTAAAGCAGAGATGGGCAAAATCAGGCCCCGGGCTGGATTGGGCTCGCCAAGTATTTCTCTCGAGTCCACCCAGCTGATTAGCAAAGTGTACGTACTTAATAGCCAGTAGCATGTGTTCAGCTGCCTCTCCCCCATCTTGCAGCCAAACTGCTTCCAGGAGTCTCCTGCTAGCTGTGCAGAGAGGAGGGAGAGGGGAGTGCTGAAGTCAGGGTGCCCCCCTGCTCCTGTACCTCATCTCTGTAGAGCATGGGTCGGGGAGAGGGAGACACACAGTGGAGCTGCACCAGTCTGAAGCATGGATGGTAAATGACTCAGAGCAGTGCCTGTCCTAGGAGACAGCTCTCTCTCTCTCTCTCTCTCTCTGTGTCTCATGCTCACACACATCTCTGCAAAGCAGGGGAGGAAGGAGACAACAGAGCAGGACAGCTTTCCCTTTCTTAAAGAGACAGCATGTGGCTTCTCTTAGAAACATACCCAGCAGCTACACTGTCTTTATGTCACACACACACAGTTACTGTCTCTCACACTCTCGCAATCTCTGTGCCACACACACTCAATCTGTGCCACCAAGTCTGTCTCTCACACACTCTCTGTAGCCTCCAACCCCACCCCTTCTGCCCAAGGTCCCACCCCTTCTTGGGGCCTGGAGCCTGCCCGTGACCAAGTACTAAAATTCATGAAATGACCCCCTGCAAAAATTATTGCCCCCCTCTGATCTAAAGCTCGTAAAAATCAAAGAATGTGAAGAAAATCTCAGCGTTTTGCATGATCTCCATCTGCTACAACAAACAGAATGGCAAGTAAGAACTATGTGACTCACATAATGACAGCTGCAAATATGTGGGGTACTTCAGTTGCCATAAAGTCACTGTATTATCTATCAGTCCATTTGAATTCATAAGTTGTCAAGTTACCAATATAAAATTCATCCACTTTAGAGAGGGACCAGCTTTTGGTCATGTTAAATATGGGACAGTGGGAGCTACCTGCTGTGTACAATTTTTGTTTTATAAATCTACACATTGGAATTCTGAACTTGGGACATGAAAACAAAACTATTCCAAATTATTTAGTTTGCTCAATCTCTTAAAGAGCTAAGACTTTCAAATGTTATAGGTTTATAGGACAGCCATTCACATAGCTGAACTGTTCATCTTACACTAGAAGTGGTTTGGATTTAAACTAATATATAGTTTAGAAAAAAAATGGTGGTAAACTTAACAGGATTGTGAGGGTGGGGACTTAAGACATGTATATGTATGTATATTAAAACCTTTGATTTAAAAGTTCATTAACTCAGGATATTTGAATGTAATAAAGCAGACACTTTTTGTCCTCTAGGCCACTTACAGTTTGGGGAATAAAAACTGATGAGTTAAAAAAATTGAATTGGAATTTTTTTACTTAAATACATTTTTAAAAGAAAAATGTATTTATTTAGTATTAAAGTTGAAATTATGACAATCTGTTAAGGCCTAACCATAATATAATGTATTAAAAGCATTTAAATTATATTTTAAAAAAATTAAGCATTACATGTTTGCTGCTGACATTTTAAAAGCCACACTATAACTGGTGGAAGTCATTCACTAAGCACCTGGGATCAAAGTTTGTTTAATTGAATTTGAATTTCCATCCAAACAGAGCTTGATCCAAACAAAACTAAAATTAATCTTCTAGTAAATAAGAAATACATAATTCAAAATAGTCTAATATAATAAAAATGTGCAAGCTAAGAATGTGAATGTAGGTTAAGCCATGTAATTGGTTAAATAAATAGAGATAGATATAGTGTATATCCTCCTGGTTAGCAAAAAGAAGTACCAAATTTAGTATGTGAAGGTATAGTTAGTTGTAAAGCAGCATGATTAAATGGTTACCAACAAATAAGAATCCACCTTTCTTTAACTAAAAGGTATGTATGCAAAACTAGATGAAAACTGATTATTTTTAATCAAAGTATCCTATTTGCAGATTTAAATCAGTCCGTCCAGCACAGAACAGTCAAAGGAATTTAAGCTATCATTTCAACTAGTGAAGGGGTCCAAAAGGATTGGAAGTGGAAACCTATTGGAAGTTATGAGGGGCACTGGAGAAGTGAATCAAAGGGCTATAGAGTCCAAACAAAGAGTCTTTTCTAATTCATAGCAAAATCCATCGGCTAGTTCTATTGGAATTCTATGCCACCGAATAATGCAAGATTTGTGTAGACTCAAAGTTCCCTGCAGAATTTTATTTTTTCTCACAGAATTTGAGACTTCCATCTTTGTCCCAGCACTCCTGCCTGCTAGGGATGTAAAAAGTCAGTTAAAAAGCTAACTGTGTAACCACTGAAAATCATAGCGAAGCATGAGCCACACATGCTGTGGCTTCCTGCAATATAAAGCCTAAATAAATTACAATTAAGCTTTATATGACAGAGCCCGCAGCGAAGCCTCCCTGGATGTGGGTCTGGCAGGGGCTGCTGCCTCACCAGGAGCTGGGCAGAGTTTAACTGATAACAGTAACCAACAAGATTCAGCATCAGCTTATCGGTTAACTGGTTAAACTCTAAGCCCTGGTCTACACTAGAGAGTTATTTTGAAATAACTCCCCTTATTTCGAAATAACAAGGCGATCGTCCACACTATCAAGCCTGTTACAGTAGAGTCCCGATTATCCACCTTAAACGTGGGACCGTATAGGTGGTCGGATTACTCAAAAATGTTGGATACAATAGGGAGCACAGGGAGGAGGGGATAGCTGGGGCCGGCGCGCAGCCCATCTCGCCTGGCTCCTTCCCTCCCTGCAGCTCCCAGGTGCCAGGAAGGGGCCAGGCAGGGATGGGGACCAAGCGGCGCCGGCAGGAGCAGCATGAGCAGCACCAGAAGAGCGACGGGGCAGCGAGCGGGGCCATTCTCCCGGCCCGTGCCCATGAGCTGCAGGGAGGGAAGGGGCCAGGCAGGGATGGGGACCAAGCGGCACTGGCAGGACTGCACTGGAAGACTGGTAAGGAGCGGCAGAGGAATGTCACAAATCCTCCAGTGCCAGAGAACCTTTCCCTAGTGCCAGAGTTTGTCTTTACTTCAGGAACCTTTCCCTGTTACCTCCTTGTAATACCCTTTCTCTGAGACATGGAACGGCTCTGACCGTCCCAAGCCTTCCACTGCAGTGTGGAAAAGCTGCCACAGTGGGGAGGTCCAGAGTAGGGATGTTAAGGACTAGTTGACTATCCGATAAGCAAATGCCATCGGATAGCGACAGGATAGCCCACTCAGACAGAGGGGCAAGGGTGGGGAGAAGAGAGGGTACTTCAGCCAGCAGTGCCACACAGAGCCCGGATCACAGCCCATGCGCGCTGCTGCTTTGAAATGCGCTGCCGGCAGCCAGCAGCAGCGCCACGTGGGAGCCTGTGCACCAGCCGGGAATCCCCAGCTGACCCCGGCTCCATGCAGCTGTGCTGCTTTGAAATGCCACTGAGGCATTTCAAAGGGGCTGCACTGCCCTGTCGACTAATCAAATAATTGATGCAAAAATGCATCGACTATTCGATTAATCAATTACACAGTACTTATCACCTTTAGTCCTGAGACATTACACTGCAGAAAAAAAAAAAAAGCAGTAAGGATGAGAGGCACTGCCAGTGTGAGAGCAAGGCTCATACGTTGAGGTCTGTGTTTGTGCGTTCCCCAATTTTTTCCATCCGTATGCAGAGTAATTTTTGTTATGTTACCGAGTCAGACTTGAAGTCGCTAAACACAAGAGTTGATACTACTCAGCAATTGCAGGCTCATCCTGTAGCCTGGTTATTTTCGATGGTACGGTGTTGATATTAGAATGGGATAGTAATATGCCGAATGCGACATCTGCAACAAGACAGAGTATGTAGTACACCAGTGTTCATTGCAAGCCGAGCGTTATAGCTACCCCGGAGCAAATTAAATGCGCCAGCCGACAGTATGCCTTCACAGCGGCAAACACCACTGGTGGCACATCAACAGCATGCCGGCACATACGAAAATATTTCGCATACGGACGGAAATTAGAGGGAATACCAGTCCTCGAATCACAGATGAGTTTACATCATTTCTTCACCAAGATCTCTATCACACCAGCTTTTTTCGTAGTGTATGTTCAGACTGCGATAAGGACAGTATTGATTAATCGAATAGCGATGTGCCCATCGACTATTCGATTAATCAATTACACAGTACTTATCACCTTTAGTCCTGAGACATTACACTGCAGAAAAAAAAAAGCAGTATGATTAGGGAGGCACTGCTTGGGTATGTAGAGAGTGGTGTAAGGCTCATACGTTGGAGTGTCTAGGGGAATGAGGTAGGTTCCTCTAATTTTTTCCATCCGTGATGCAGAGTAATTTTTGTTATGCACCGAGGCATGTGTTGATGTGCACCAATTAGTAGAAACGCATGCTGCCGCTGTACGCCGCTAATCATTGGCAGCATTTGAATTTCTCCAGGTATGTCGCGCCAGCCATAAATGAACACTGCGTAGGCATCAATAATTACTCTGTCTTGTTCTGAGATGTCCCTTGTTCTCGGCGCTGTTGGTTATATCCATTCTAGCTGGGCACACACTGTCTGTACTCTGCATGCCATCAGAAGTGTAGATTTCCCCTAAGGATGGAGTACCATTGCTGGGTGGTATCAACTCTTGTGTTTTTAACTTGACTTCAAGTCATCACCATGACTCAGTCCTCTAATAATTCCATGACGAAGTTTCACTAATACAGGTTGCACCTCCCTGGTTCAGTGTCCTTGGGACCTGAGTGGTCCCAAAGCAGGGTGTTTGCCAGACCAGGTGAGGTCAAGCACCCGTTTTGGCCATCAGCCCCATTCCAGGGAACCAGTCTTGGCCACTGGAATCTGCTCTTAAGTCTGACTGGGGCTGCTCTCCCAACTGCACCATCTTGGGCTGTGCTCCTGGCCACTGGCCCAACAGGGGCTCCCGGATGCCAGATCTGCTGCTGTCAGCAGGGGCTTCGCTGCTGACCATGGCCAGCCTCCACTCCCTGCTGGGCTCTCTGATCCAGCAGTATCTGTGGTCCTGCCAGACCATGGATGTTACCAGACCAGAGAGTGCCAGATTTCAGAGATTCAACCTGTATTTTGACAATGCTGAACTGAGTCCAAGGTTATGACAAGTGACTAGTGAGCATATGCAGTAGCTTTTTAAAAACCACTCTATAACTTAGAGTTGGCTTAGCTGATCTATGTCATTACATTTAAAAATATCTTAATAAAATGATGCATGTGTCCTGATGACCCATATACTAGACACTGAACTTAATTAGGATGACTTTTTAAAGTAGGACTTCAATTATATTTAATTGCAAAGATTGCTATTTAAGAGGACAGGAAGTTTTAATGGGGACGTCTTCATGTGATTGTTTTAGGACTGTTTAGTTCCTTGGCTGTCTCTCAGTATCATGCTAGCTCTGTTTGTTCCTTTAAATCGGTAGTTTCCAAACTTTTCAGCATCACACCTCCTTTTTGATTTTTGAGAGACCCTCACGCCCCCCCCACCCCCACCCCAAAAGCAGCAAAAATTGTTGAGGAAAAAAAAAAAAAGGAACTGACTGGGGATGGAAAACAAAAATAGCAGCAAAACTTGAGGCGGGGGGGATTAACAGGAGGGGGGTTAGGTCGCCTCGCGTCCCCCTGGAATTTCTTCACGCCCCCCCAGTTTGGGAACCCATGCTTTAAATAGTTTTTCAGTCCTTCCTTTTGGACCATCCCACACAGGGATACATACAAAAAGTCGGAAGTGTTTCACCATGCTTGCCTGGCTCTTTACTCCTTCTGTGTCAGCTCTGCCAGTTGAGCTACCATGCTGGGCATCTCCTAGCTATTTAGAATACCGGACTGTCTTTTCCTAAGGCTCAATTCTACTCCCAATGAAGCTAAATGGAATCTTATCATTGACTTTACTGGGGCCAGGCTCAGGCCTCAGGTGTAGAAGTGTGCATCTTCCTACCACTGTATGGGAATGTCCAATAATGTGTTGTGATTATTATAATATTGCTTAATCAGGACAAAAGGCCATTTCCTGGGCTGGCCTGATTAACCAGTTCTGTGAGACTACATTCAAGTCCAGTGCTGCTTAATATAGTCAAGCAATGTAGAACATAGGGATGTAAGCATATGCTTATCGGATAGTTGACTAGTCACTTCCCCACTCCCTGCTTGCTGCCTCTGTCAGGGTAGGCAGCAAGGAGGGGAGCAGGAGCTGGGGGGAGCTGGTTTAAAAGCTGGTTGCCCCCAGCACCGAGGCTCTTGGTACATTTCAAAAACAGAAGCGCCGCAGGAGTGGGAGTCAAGTGGGGGACTCGAGCAGTCCCCCGCTGGCCCCGTGTTTCCTGCTTTAGAAATGTACAAGAGCCCCAAAGGGGGCCTTGTACATTTCAAAAGCCAAGTGCATGCGGGGAGCACGGGGACAGTGGGGGACTGCTCGAGTCCCACGCAGGCCCCATACTCCCGGTGGTTCTTCCGCCTTTGAAATGTAGCAAGAACCGGCAGGGCTCTTGTTACATTTCAAAGGTGGAGGTACCCTTATCGACTATTCGATTAATCTAAATTTAACATCCTTAGTAGAACATATATTTGTTCCCTGTGGTTCTTCCAGATAATGTTATCTCAAAACAAAAAATGTGACCAGAACGTCCTCTCAGGCATAGAAAAACAACAGTTGTGCTCTTTTTCTTCCCTGTCAATCATCACAAATTAAGGCTTCTAGTTCAGGAAAACATGTATGCATTTCTGTCCATCCTTATTCAGGAAAATACTTAAGCACATGGTTTAAGCCCCTTTTTGGGACTTAGACATGTGCTTAAAGACAGCACCATGGACCTACCCTGCATCAAATCCTAAATTTTGATTTCAGAATGTTTACTGGTAGTAATTGTTAAAGACAGAGCATGACTTGATTTCTTTCTGCTCTTCATCAGTTTCCAGTTGGAATCTACAGAGCTGATAGTCAAAAAAATCTTGTTCTGACAGGTCAGATAAACAAATTTAATTTTATGAATTACTGGTGGTAAAAATAATTGGACTTCCAAGCTGCAACATATTTTGGGTTGTAGGAGAACTTTTCGGCTGTATGCATAAAGTCTGTATGTATATGCCCACTGGGTTTCAAAATAATTAGTGTAACATCAGTTATTTCAACCTCTGTCTTCCAAAACTTGATGTTATGTCCCTTAGTATCTATTCATTATATTTATAATTCCCTCAATTGTCTGTAATCTTGAAAAAGCGTATTTGGATAATCTAGATTATATTGTACATAACACATGCAACCAAATTATACTATGAGGCAAGTGGCCATTTTGGATACCCAAGTACTTTAGATTTATTCTTCCTACTCCAGCACTTTGGTGGTGGCGATTTAAATAGTTCTGAAAATCTTGAGAATTTTAGTGAGTAGTGGCTTCTTGGTGCCCAACTTGAGGTACTTTAGAGGCCTAATGTACAGAAGTTGCTGAGCACCCGCTGTCTGAAAATCAGGTCCTTTTAAGACGTCTTGAGTTAGACACCCGAACGTCAGTAGGCACTTTTGAAAATCCTGGCCTACAACTCTTAAAGAAGAAAATTTATTTTAAACTGAATTTGCTACCAAGTATCTCCCTCCCACCCCCGTGAATCCTTCATTTTATTTTTAATTCTTCTTACAAAGAGTTAAAAAAATGACTGTATGAGCTTGTTCTTAAAATAGCATGTGGAGTTGTTTTTCTTACAGCCATTGATGTTTACAAGAGCTCTAACTGTGCTGCTTGCATGAAAATGAATATTAGATCAACGAAAACAGGAAAAGGTATTTCAGAACATTCACTAAGGGGCTGTATTTGCAGAACTGGTGTTTGTTTCCATGGGGATTGGAGTGATCTGCACAGGGTTATTAGATCTCTCTTAAGCATTATTTGCTGTATGGTGACAATGCGAAATGTCTTTGTTTTGTTTTGTGCTTCCAAAAAAGCGGCTATAATAAAAGATGCAAAAATGGAATAGTAAGTTAATAAAAAACAGGGGAAAAAAGGTATTTTGCTAAACTCAGGTACCGTTGGTATCCCTGTGACACATCAGAGTTGCATCACCTAGCTAGATTCTGCAGCTACTGAGGCCTACTTGTGCTTAGAGGAAGGAGTTCCCTGCCTTCCAAGGCCATGATGTGGTACCTATGGCCCTGTCTAGAGGAGAAAAACAACGTGTGCTTAAGAAATGTGTAGGCAGCAGTGAAGGCCAGGTACAGTGCCATGGGATTACTCTTAGCATTATAAAATAGACCAGCTCAGGCCTATCCAGAAACCTGGGAAAACTGAATGCAATGTGGGGTACTTTTTTTTTGGCGCAAAAACCCTGTTTTGCACAAAAAAACCCGTCCACACTGCTTCTTTTTGCGCAAAAACCCCTTGCACAAAAAAGAAACGACAGAAAATATGCTAATGAGATTGTGACTTTTCTGGCGGAAAAAACTGGCAGTGAAGACGTAGCCACAGTGTCTTGTCTGAATTTCCAAAGGTTCATTCAGGTAGGATGGTCTTCATTCACTGGCTGGTGAGAAGTGAATGACACCTCCACTGCCAGTGGTCTTCTGTATCTCTAGTCTGAGCCTACAGTATCATAACCACTTAGTCCAGATATTAGGAACCTCAGTTCTAGGATTTCCTGCATAGGGAGTGACTTTGCTGCTGTTGCATTTCTTATGGAGCTGCAATTCAGTGTCTACTGCTTAGTGATTTCAGCTCTTGGTGATTACTGTGAAGAAACAAAGACTCTCAACTGAGTTTTAATTAGCTCGACTGTAAACACTGGAGACTGAAGGGTCAGTTGGCATTTAGGGCCTTTAAACAGAATCCTCATCCCCAGATAAGAACACCTACCCTCCTTCTCCAACCTTTGTCCTTCACTTGAATTGTGTTCACTGTCCCATGCTTAACCAATGGGGGTATTACCCCTGCATCCAAAGTTTAACATAATTTTAACTCAAATGAAGCAAAATTGATTACCTTGGCAAAGTTGTTGTCTGTGCTAATAAAGCTTGCTTCTGAAGCTTTTCCTCCAGTTAAAAACCTCTTATCAACTGTGACCAAGGTACTCAAACTGTGTCTGACAAGCCCTCCCTCTGCTCCACAAATGTATTATTTGGTATTGAGGGATTAGATTTGGTGTGTTTTTGGTTGGTAAATGTCAGTTTCACTGTAAACATACAAACTGATTTAAAAAAATTGCATCAGTAATAATAAAAATTTGCAGATAGGCAAAATAAGAAAAATGCTGCTTGAGAAATGCAGTTTGATTTTAAGGATATTTATTTTTCATATTTTGACGGGTGTCATTGACAGTTCATGTTTAACCTTCTGAAGCTTTAATTTGTTGATTCTTGATGTCTGCTGTTGTTCAATAATTATTCCCCTAAGTGCCCATAACTTCCTGCAACTGTGAACATTTAAAGTGATTAAAAATTGGAAAAAAAATGCTTAAAACTAAACATCAGTTTGATCCGTCAGTTATATTAAAAAATTGATTGCTACCAAAGCTCCGTGTTACCTTCATTCAGACTGCTCACAGGAATGGAGATCCATATAGAACAGGGTAAACTAAACAGACCTTTTACTGAGGAGGTTTTTCCAGTACACACTCTGTCAGCAGCATAGCTTAGGGCACATACAGACAGAACCTGTTTCTCAGGTCATTTCCTGTGCTTCAACATAAAGGGACAATGTGCCAGTTATCATGCCATTGCATGAATACAGTTCAACAGGGGTGCTGAAGGAGGCAGTGAGCATAGGACTTCGGTGAATGAGCAACTTAGCTCAGTGGCAGAATGATCTTGATTGAGAATGACCTCGGCCAGCAGTTGAAAAATGAAACTAATGTGCCCAGGTGAGACTAGGACCCACTAGGTGAAGATACCCTGATTGCTGGGTTGGTATGGTACTGAAAGGGAACAGTGTACCCCTTAAGTCTTCTAGAACCTTTTGGTTACCCTACTCTTATTTTCCTCTTGCAGGAACCCTCTACAAGGGCTGCATGTGGCAAAAGCAGTGGTGGGCAATCTTTGGCCTGTGGACCCCTATTTGCCCCCTTCTCCCATGCACCTCTCACACACTGCACTTCCTACTCATCTTCCTCCCTCCCGGCACTTTTGGAGCACCACAAATCCGCTGATTCAATTTCCATCCTTGCTCCCTATCCCCACAGCTGGAATTCTGTGAATCAGCTGTTCATGCAGCCCACGCACTATTCTTGGTTGCCCATTGCTGGGCTAAAGAATGCCAGGGATCTCATTTGTTTGTTTAATCATGTGGTCCTAAGCATAAAGTGTGAAATCCTGACCCATGGAAGTTGGTGGCAAAAATCCCACTGACATCAGTGAGGCTAGAATTTCCTAGCCTCTAGTTTTTCCAGAAGCAGAGGATGGATGGATGATAAGGTGCGGATCACTTGATTACCTGTTTTTTCCATCTCTTCTGGGGCACTTGGCATTGGCCACTGTTTGAAGACAGGATTCTGGTCTAGAGGGACCTGGGTTTGATCCAATATGGCCATTTTTATGGCCAGAGTATGTTTTTCTCTATTCTTCCTAGTCCCCTTCCGTCCCCTCTTTTATTTTTTCTACCTTTGGTTTGCTGTTTGTCTCTGATTAGATGCTTATTGGAAGTGCTGTTTTCCAAAGTGATCTTTTGTGGATAGCCTGGTACTAGCTATATAATGTTTGTGTGTTTAAAAGAAGTCATCAACTTAAAAATCACAGTTCTGACTGTAAAATAACTGAGCAAGATGATAAGGAAATATATTTTTCTGTTTGTTCACTTGACAGGACCTTCTGTGTAGTCAGTTTCATTGTTTTCCCGCTGCGTTTCTCTTTCTGTTTGTGAAGGTTTACTTTTGTCAGGGGAAAAAATTGTAAGAGATGAAGTGTGATTGTAAAACCACAAAAGTTGGCAGAGAGCTTGAGGGGCTGGTGGTCCAAAGGAAAGATGGTCCAGTGGTTAGATAATTAGTTGGTAGCTCTGGAGACGTGGGTTGAGTTCCCTGCTCTGTCACAGGCTTCCTGTGTAACCTTGGGGGAGTTATTTAATCTAGGTTAACAAAGGTATTCAGGTGTTTAACGATACAAATAGGCACCCAGCTGGGTTTTAAGGAGCACCCAAGCACTTGATTTCTCAGGGGGATTTAGTGACTAGAAATGCAGATAGCGCCTAATGGATTGTTCAAAAGCAGCTGTCCACCTAAATATCTTGTAATAATCTTTCCCCTAGTCTTTCTGTGTCTCCTTTCCCCATCTATAAAAGAATAGTCCTTCACTTCCACAAGTATTGTGGATATTGTGAAAATAAATATGCTAAAGATTTAGGTGCTCACATACTATGGAGATGGGGCCAAATGAGCACCTTAGATAAACCTAGCTTTGGGTATCATGCTAATTTGCTCTTTTATATTTACTGGATTTTAAGTTGACAGTATTCTTTCAGACCGCAAGACTTTCCGGTGGCTTTATTTATGACCTACGATGCTTCAGAGAAAGGAGAAGTTCACTGTTGCATGATCCTATCCGGCGCTGGCTTGACCTAAAAATCCCAGAAGCAAAATCTGCAATGGTTGCAATGTGAGGGTAATTCAGCAAGTATTAATCTGTGGTTTTGCAACTTCAGATAGCATAGCTGGGAATAGAAGTGAAGCAGTGATATAGTTAGTAGCCCTCTTACTCTTGTTATACCAGATTATTTGCAATGGTTTGGGTATAAAAAAACCTTAGAAGCTGGAATTAATATGCAGGATTTGTTCTTGTACAGAGGAGTAAACTAAAGACAGTGGCCAGTGTTATTGTACATAATGTACAGTAGGGAGCCAGCCCTACCTATGTTGCTCAGTTTGAATTCCATGAAATAACATCAAGTTCTTTTGTGTTCTTTAAGTGCAAGAGAGACTCTTCTCCCCTTCCCCCCCCACCAGAATTGTTTAGATCAGTGGTCTCCAAACTTTTTTGATCGTGCACCCCTATCAGTAAAAAATTTTTGAGCACGCACCCCCAATATATGTATATTTATTTATTTATAAATTATATACATGTACTACTGTACTATATATTATGTACATTATAAAACATACACAAAAATAGAAATGAAAAAAGGATGAGATAAAAATGAAATAAATAATATCTTTAAAATAATTTTTTATTTTATTTTATTTATTAATGTTACAGAAAACCTTTTTGCTCTCACTAAAAAAATTATTATTAATAATAATATTTTTTACTGAGAGCAATGTGATTGAATATGCTTCATTATTTTTGAAAATGTTGGTTTAACACTTTGTGATACAGCGATTCGTAGGTCTGGTTCTAAGTTCAGTTTATTTTGATACTTGGTTTTAATGGCTGTCATAGCTGAAAAAGACACCTCACAAAGATACATAGATCCAAATGAAAGAAGTGCATCATTGGTTGCGCTTACTAAATCATGATACTCATTTTTCAATCCCATCCACCAATTATGCAAAGGTTTTTGTTGAAATTCGGCTAGTAAATTTCCATCTTCCCTGATGTCAATCAGTTGTTCTTGCAAACTAATAGGAAGGTGTTGCATTTTTATATTTTTAACAAATGGGTTCAAAACCCACTGAAACTCTTTGTTTGGAAGATTTTTAAACAGGTTAGAAAATTCTGTTTCCACATTTTTTAAGTGTGCAGATGTGAGAGTTTTTATAGGTGACACACTTACATCGTTTTCAGCAACAAAATCACATAACGATGGAAACCTTTCCAAACATCCGTTTTCAAAATGCTCTCTCCATAGCACGAGTTTCTTTTGAAAAGCAGTTACTTTCTCACTCATTGTTAAAACATCACCTTTACCTTGAAGGGACAGATTAAGTGTGTTTATTTTTTCGAAAATATCTGCTAGGTAGCATACTACTGATAGCCACTTGTCATCACAGAAAAGGTCAGCAAATTTGGAACACTTGTCTTTTTGTGAAAGAAAAATGCGTAACTCATCTTTAAGTTTGACAACTCTTTTAAGCACTTTGCCACGAGATAACCAGCGAATCTCTGTGTGGTACAAAAGATTTTCATGGTCACTCCCCATCTCATTACAAAGTATTGTAAAGATTCTACTATTTAAAGGTCTTGTTTTTATAAAGTTAACCACATCGATGACATCCGGTAGCATTTTGTGCACTTCTGGCTCCAACTTCTTTGCTGCAATAGCTTGCCTATGAATGATGCGTGAATGAATTTCACGTGTGGTGCTATATCTGTAACCTTACCCCGGAATCCTTTTTTTACTCCAGTCAAAGCAGCCGCTCCATCAGTGGTTACACTTACACAGTTTTTCCATAGAACATTGTTTTTATTAAAGAAGTCATTTACTGTTGAGAATATATCTTCTCTGGTACATCTTCCTTTAGTGGCACACAAAAAAGTAGTTCTTCGTGTATTTCATTATTGAAACAGAATCTAGCAAATACCATAAGCTGAGACATGTTAGAAACATCTGTACTTTCATCCAACTGTACAGCAAACCTCCCACACTGCGTAATTTGTTTTAATACTTGTTTCTTCAAATCTTCAGCAATGTTTTCTATGCGTCTTCCAACAGTATTTGCTGACAAAGGAATGCATTTTAGTTTGTCTCCATATTGTTTTCCGTATATTATTTCAACCATTTTTACCTCGGCAGGAAGAACAAGTGTTTCCCCAGTGGTATGTGGCTTTTTGTCTTTCGCTATTAAGTAAGAAACCTCAAAAGAGGCTTCTACACATTTATCATTAAGTTTAGTGAAATTTTGTAAAGTACTGGATTGAGTATCGCATGACTTTAAACATTGCTGAAAAAATTGTAGAGGTTTGTCTTCATGTTCTGGATGCTTAGTTTTTAAATGTCTTGCTAATCGTGATGGCTTCATGCTATCATTAGCTAATATCTCAAGGCACAATATACACTTAGGGGGAGGTTCATCGTTAACGATAGTGGATGTAAATCCATATTTCAAATAGTCTTCTTGATAATTTTGAATTTTTTTAGCCGAATTCTTGTCAGATCTGATTAGATCGTCATTGTTTTTACCTCGTAATGTGGCTGACAAAGAGCTCGTACTAGGAGTAGGAGAAGTGTCAACTCTGCCATTTTCTTGTTGTTTGCTTGTGCTCGCATTATTAGTATTATCTTCGATCCATGGTTTCTTTGCAGGAATCTTGTTAAGCTACTTGTCCATTTTGTGAGGGTTAGTTTAGTTAAAACTAGATAATATAATCCATAAATCCACTTAACCGGGCACACGTAAACTGCAATACGTCGCAATACGCTGAAAGCAAACAAATGAGTGAGGTGCCACTGTCAACCCTTCCTCGTTGTGGAACTCCCACTCTTCCCTCAGGATACCTCCCCCCATACCGTATGTGACACGTGACCATCTGACATACGGACCGAGTGAGGGCACCAGTGTCAATCTGTATATTGAATATTAGTAAAGCTTAATTTCTTTCTTATTTTTTTAGATAAAAAAAAAATAGAAATAGAAATTCTAATATTTTCTTCCCGCACCCCCTGAGGTGCGCGCACCCCACTTTGGAGACCACTGGTTTAGATTCCATATCTATACAGATATAAGAAACTGAAAAAATAGTTGTAGTTACTGGTAACTTCCCTCTTTTTCCCCCTAAAAATGACTGTATGTAAACTTTTTAATAAAATGAAGATCAGAAAGCAATCTTAGATTGATTTTGAAATCTTCAGGCTAACAAAAATAGATGTGGAAACAGATGTTATAGGCACGAAAGGCCACATAAGCTCTAGTTGTCATATGTTCCAGAATTGAGTTAAATTGTATATTGTGTACTGTCTGTGGACTTGAAACTTGCATTAACTTCAGGGAGTTTGGATTAGGTCCTACATGCATGCACACTGTACATATATACACACACAGCTCACCACCAGCAGTGGAAAACTGATAAGGTTAATTAGTCTGTTATGCAGCATTTAATCTGCAAAATGACTTATTTGTTTCCTTCTATTGTCTTCTATTGTTCCAGGCTGAAAAGATTGTTTTCAAGTTCTCACATAATTGAAAGTAAAAATCAGTGGTCGTGGTAGATGTGGATTGTTGTTTATGTAGAGAACAGAGTAGCAGTTGGGGAGATGGTTCATTTCAATAGCAGCTGAAGAGAAGTAATACAGAAACAGGGCATCCCCACTATACATCCCAAAAAATGTGGGCGTATAGTGAAACGACATAAAGACATAAAGTGAGGAATTTTTTTCCCACGGCTGACTTCTGTTTGTGCAAATTGTTCTTTTTTTTTCCTTTTTTTTGCATGAAGAGAGAGTGGGGAATGGGAGGGCTTATAACACAATTCCTAGAAGCGTCAACACTGTTAGTGTGGAACTGATGTGTATCGGGGATGCCCTGAGCTGCATTTCCGAAGAAAGCTATTTCTGCTCTGAGAGTTTGTCATCCCCTCATGCA
This sequence comes from Rafetus swinhoei, assembly GCA_019425775.1. NCBI lineage: Eukaryota > Metazoa > Chordata > Testudines > Trionychidae > Rafetus > Rafetus swinhoei. The sequence goes on from CM033424.1 coordinate 165,397,004, forward strand.
GCACACTCCAGTGGAAACCAAGAATATTCCTATAGTTCATATATTGCTTTCTGAGGGTCCAGTGCATTTCATTGCCAGAAATATGCATGTCAGAAATAGGCATGCCACAGGAATCCTCCTCCCCCAAATTTGTAAATTGAATTCATATAAAGTCCATGTTTCCACACACATGCCTATTTCAGGATCTTTTATTAACCAGATTTAGTGCAAAAGTGAGTGGATTAAATGTAGCCACTGTGCTGAACTACATGACTCAGTTTGCAGAATTGGAACTTGGGAGTGTTTCTTCATGTTGAGGGAATGGAGGGGACTGAAGGCAGATGAGTAAAACAAATAGCAGCTTTTTAAGCAAGGTTGTTTTTAAACAAACTTACAATTTTCAGAGGAAAATTAGCCCAGTTTTAAATTCAGTGACATGCCCCAAAAATAAACAGTTGGGATTAAATGAATGGAATTCTTGAGAGAGTGTGTTCCTAAAACTTATAGTAAAATATTATGAAACCGATAAAAGTACCTGCTCAGCTGTTAAATAGTCAGAATAACCAAAAAAGAAAAATATAGTAACTATTTGGGCAGGGCTTTGAATAGTACTAGCAGTGGGTGCAATTCAAAATGATCTGGACAAACTGGAGAAATGGTCTGAGGTAAATAGGATGAAGTTTAATAAGCACAAATGCAAAGTGCTCCACTTGGGAAGGAACAATCCATTTCAAACATACGGAATGGGAAGCAACTGTCTAGGAAGACGTACTGCAGGAAGGAATCTAGGGGTCATAGTGGGCCACAAGCTAAATATGAGTCAACAGTGTGACGCTGTTGCAAAAAAAGCAAACATGATTCTGGGACGCATTAACATGAGTGTTGTGAGCAAGACAGAAGAAGTCATTCTTCCACTCTACTCTGGGCTGATGAGGCCTCAGTTGGAGTATAGTGTCCAGTTCTGGGCACCACATTTCAAGAAAGATGTGGAGAAATTGGACAAGGTCCAGAGAAGAGCAACAAGAATGATTAAAGATTTAGAGAACGTGACCTATGAAGGAAGCCTGAAAGAATTGGGCTTGTTTAGTTGGGAAAGGAGAAGACTGAGAGGGGACATGATAGTGGTTTTCAGGTATCTAAAAGGGTGTCACAAGGAGAAGAGAGAAAAAATTTTCTCCTTGGCCTCTGAAGATAGAACAAGAAGCAATGGGCTTAAACTGCAGCAAGGATAGTTTAGGTTGGACATTAGGAAAAAGTTCCTAACTGTCAGGGTGATTACACACTGGAATAAATTGCCCAGGGAGGTTGTGGAATCTCCATCTATTAGGCATGATCTAGATGGTACTGGTTCCTGCCATGAGGGCAGGGGGCTGGACTTAATGACCTCTCGAGGTTCCTTCCAGTTCTAGTTTTCTATGATTCTGCTCTCACTTAGGCTGAGGTAAATCTGGACAAGCTCCATGGGTTGAATGGTGCTACACTGGTATAAATCTAGTTCTGTGACGACAGAGCGAAGCCCATAGTGCTTGTCTGCTTCACTTCTCAAAGTGTTCTGTCATGGTGAGTGGTAAGTATTACTCTCATTTTAGAGACAGGGAAAATTCAGGCATAAAGAGAATTAATGATTTACCTTGAAGAAAGGGTCCAGAACAGAACCAAGGTATCCTGACTTCCTAGTCCTTTCTCTAAACAATTTGACTTTCCCCGGAGGGAACCTGCCATGCAAGATAGCGTGACTGGTAATATATGACTGGAGTAGTCTCCGTTTTGTTTGCACTGTTGTTGAAGTATTATTGGTCCTAGGATATTAGACACAAGGAACGTAGCTTGAAAAGTTTGTGTCTTTCATCACTACAGAAGTTGGTCCAATAAGTTGGTCCAATAAAATACAGGTAGGCATATTAATATTAACAGCCTCCAACCATCTATTTTATTTCCATTGCCAATAAGAAAAACCTGGAGACCAAGAATTGTTAAAAAGGTTAAACATTTTAACTAACAACTAGTTGAATTAATTTATATACCTCACCCACCTTGTGTATAGAATGGTCTCAGTATTTTAAAGACAATTTAAATTCTCTTATTTTTATTTATTCAATGTCTGTAGGTCCTCCATTCCTATTTGTTTATTCCACAGAGAAGAGGTATAGAGCATTGGATCAGTATCCCCTTTCCTCTCTCTTCCCCTGTTATGCCTTGGAGCAACCACCTTGAGAGGAGAGAGAAAAGTTCAGTCTCCATATATCAGTGTGAAAATACTGGTTTTAATCCTCGTCCATCCTTTTCATTGTGGCTGCCACTGATTGCCATTTGCTGCACTGCCATTGTCTAGTGAGAAATTGCTGTGACCACCAAATCAGGTCACTGAACAGCCATGAGTTGCAAATAACTTTGGTGACTACCAGTCTGGGGCTGGTAGATTTGAACCCTCACTCGAGATGTACATCAGGATGTCTAGTAAGAAATCATTGGCATCATCTAGAAAAGAAAAAATGCAAACCGTCTCATAAATAAGTCATCTGTTTTGTATTTGTAAAGTGGATGCTTCAAATCCACTGAACATAAGATACAGTGTGAACAGCAATACTAAGTGCAGTGTAGTAGGAGTACCTAACTTTGTGATTGCAGGCAGGTCTTTTTTAAAATCTAATTTTGTTGAAGCCGTTCCCCAGTCCTCATTGTTCATATATTATAGTCAAGCAAAAACCTGTCATCTTAATGAACTGTTACAATGGAGTATCACAGATGGTGTCAGGTAGGCATATTAATATTAACAGCCTCCAACCATCTGTTTTATTTCCATTGCCAATAAGAAAAACTTGGAGACCAAGAATTGTTAAAAAGGTTAAACATTTTAACTAACAACTAGTTGAATTAATTTATATACCTCTTCTAGATTCTGAAGGCTACTAACTTGCATCCACTGGTTTTAGTGGGTGTGAAACTCTAATAGTTGTCATGTTCTTAAGAGTGCTCTCCTAGTTTTCTAGGATAGTCTGGAGTGAAGAAACAAACACACCGTGCTATGCTAGATACAGTAGACTTCCGATAATCCGGAACCTATGGGACCTAGGTGGTGCCGGATTATCAAATATGCTGGACTATCAGGAGGTACTATAAAATGGTTATATATATACTGTATACATTATATACTGTATATAAAGTGTTCTTAACCCTTTTGTATTGTACATACTGTATACAGTATACTGTAATGTTTTAGTTTTTAAGCCTTTTTACCCATTTTGCTCAGTTCAGCTGCTGCCGCTGTTACCTTGTGACTCATTTTTTGCCCAAGCTCACTCACTAGGCTCTTGCCATTTTGATGCCGGACTATCAGGAGTGCCGGACTATTGGATGCTGGACTATTGGAGTTTTACTGTATTTTGTTATTTTTAGGGAAGTTAAAGTGAAAACCCCTTCTCACATTTTTTGAGTGCCATACTGTCAAAACCATTGCAATCAAGTATAGGTTGGACCTCCCAGGTCCAGCACCGTTGGGACCTGACTAGTGCCGAATGAGAGAATTTGCTGGACCAAGGGGTATCCCCAGCCACCTACCCCGAGCCAGCTGGACTCCTGCCTCTGGTCCACGCTGCTGCCTCCCCAGCAAGGCTGTCCATCATGCTGCCCCTCTTCTCCCCTAGGCTCTGGGCTGCCATAGGTTCTCCGGCCCCAGCACTGGCCTTGTGCTGCCGTGGACGGCCAGGTTTCCCTGGCTCTGCGCTGCTGCATGCTGCCGGGCTTCTCTGGCACCCAGCCCCATGCTGCTGCTGGCAGATGGGGTTCTCCAGCCCTCAGCCCCGCACTGCCTGGGTGGCTACGGTTCCCTGACTCCACACTACCGCGTGCTGCCGGGCTTCTACAGCGCTTAGCCCTGTGCTGCTGCGGGTAGCTAGGTTTCCCCAGCTCCGCGCTGCTGCACGGTACCGGGCTTCTCCGACACCCAGCCCCATGCTGTCGAAGGCAGATAGGGTTCTCCAGCCTCTGGCTCCTCGCTGCTGCTGACAGCCAAGGTTCCCCAGCCCCGCACTGTCACATGCTGCTGGGATTCTACGGCCCCCGTGCCAGCCCCAGCACTGCTGTGGGGCTCCTCTGGCCCTGAAGCCCCCAGCCCTGGCCAGGCTGCTGGTCCTCCTGCCATTAGGCTCCCAGGCTCTCTGGTCCAGGGATGTTGTTGGACCAGAGAGTGCCAGATTTTAGAGGTGCAACCTGTCGTGGTCTACCAGATTGTCTGGTAAGAACATAGTAAAGAATTTTTGTCAGTGAAATAATTTGTTCATAATCAAAAGATGGGAAGGATTACTAATTTATTCTTTTTTCCTTTAAAATGGATAATTGTCCTTTACATTATTTAAAAATTCAAACCGAGGTAATACTTGTAATGTGTGTATGTCGGAGGAGGGGAGGGGAGGAGAGAGCTAATGTTTTGATGTGAGGGGAGAAAATCTCCAAAAAAAATTGTATTACAAAAGTAAATTTTTATAGGATGCTTCGTGTTCATATTTTGAATGTGGAAACTGTGCGTAACTGTACTTATAAAAGTCCCCATGGAAGCTAGTAGGGCAATAAATTATAGTTAATTGATTATTCAATTAACTGTGAAATAGGGCAGTACTCTGTAATGTATCGTGTATAGCATTAGTTACAGCGTAAATGGTGATTGTGATTAGATTTCCAGAGGGGCCACACTGAGATTTCTTTTGCAGTTTGCCTTAATTGAGAATAGGGCAGACAATCCCCAAAACTGGTGGTTATTCTAATACTTAGATTCACTAAGCTGGCATCAAAAAGCTTCCACAGTGCCTTACTGGTTACCCAAAAGTAAAAAATGCAGTTTCCTTAAAGCAGCCGAGACTTGATAGCCAAGTATGATGAGGATCACTGAAAATCTTGTTCTGCCAATCCCAAAGTATCAAATACTTAACACACTAGTTTAATGGATATCTCAGATCTTACCCAGAAACACGCTTATAGCCAATTCTTATTTAATAAACTAAGATTTAGCAAAAAAGAAAAGAGCATGAAGATATGAATCGAGTTCTAAGGTTAGTTTCATAGGGTATGTCTACACTTGCACCCTCTTTCAAGAGAGGGATGCAAATGAAGACATTTGAAATTGCAAATGAATCCAGGATTTAAATATCCCGCGCTTCATTTGCATATTTGCATTATAGCGCTATTTCGAAATAACAGACGCTGTTAAGACGCGGTTATTTCGAGAGAAACCCTTCTCTCAAATAACTCTTATTCCTCATACAATGAGGTTTACCAGTTATTTCGAGAGAAGGGTTTTCTAAATAACCACGCCTTAACAGCGTCCTGTTATTTCGAAATAGCGCCATAACGCGAATATGCAAATGAAGAGCGGGATATTTAAATCCCGGCTTCATTTGCAATTTCAAATGTCTTCATTTGCATCCCTCTCGAGAGAGAGGGTGCAAGTGTAGACATACCCATAGTGAGCTTTTAGAGTTGCAAAGAGTCCTTTTCAGAATCACTTCATTAGGTTATAGTCCAATATCAGGGTGATCTAGAAAGGAACCAGAGACCTCACTTTTGTGATTCAAACTTCCTGTGATGAAACTTAAGCTGAACTAAGATTAAAAGATCAGGGCCCCCAAGTTCTTTTATAGAGGTCCAGCAGCTTTGACAGCAAGTGTTACTTGGGTGAAGCATTGTGGCTTTTCATCAGAATCACTTATTTTCTATTATCCGTTTACATCAGATGTAGGGAACCTGTGTCCGGTGGATCAGATCTGGCCCCCTGCTTAATATCATCTGGCCTGTGGCAAATCTCATAGAAGTGGGCCGTGCCCACGAAAGCTCGTGATACCATCTACATGTTTTGTTAGTCTTTAAAGTGCTACTAGACTATTTGTTGTTGTTTAAGTTTATCCTGTACAGACTAACTCGGCTACCCCTCTGAAGGCTGGAATCCCTGAGCCTTGATTCCCCTCCATTCTCTGCTGGGCTGGAGCTGTCCTAATGGTGATCAGGGAAGCTCTTCTTGGTACCTTGCCTGCAGGTGCTGTGTCCCCAGCTCGCATTGGCCAGGAACTGCACCCTCCCCCACTTTAACTCCCTCCCAGAGCCTGCACTCCCAGTCTAGAGCCCTCTCCTGCACTCCACTCCTGCCATCTTCTGCTCCAACTCACAGCCCAAACCCTCTCCCACACCACAATCCTCTGCCCTAGCCCTGAGCCCCTCCCTCACCCAAGCTCCCTCCCAGACCCTGCACCCTCACCCCCAGCCCTGAGCTTGCTCCTGCACCTGAACCCCTGCCTACACTCCACACCCTTATCCACACCCCAGACCCCCCTTATCCACACTCTCTTGGCCCGAACCTGGAGCCATCTCTTATACCCTAGAGCCCCTCTGTGGCAGCATGGAGTTCCCTCTCGTATCCTGAATCCCTCCTTTGTGTCCCCATGCCAGAGCCTAGGAGAAGCCCTGAGCTGTGTGTCACCTGAGTGATTTTTTTCTGGGGGTCAGTGGTTCCTGATAGGAAAAAGGTTCCCCACCCCTGGTTTACATGGTTAACCTCTAACAAGGTATAAGTAAACACATACAATTAGTATTCCCTCTAATTCTCTGATAATACTGGCTTGTTTTTCAAAGTGCTAGTTTATCTAACACAGCCCTAATTATTATTTTCGTGCTTTCCTAACATATCTCTAAAGGTTGAATTGGGTCATTTAGTTGTTTAATCCTTTTTGGCTTTATTGTCACAGTGACAATAATGCAGGCTCCCAGATCATCCTGCCTCACATCTTCCATAATCAAAAATAAAAACAATAAATGGAACTAAGTGCTTTCGAATTTCATGATAATGCAGTTGTACTGAACAGACCACACAGTGATTCCTACAGAAGGCTTGTATCCCTTACAGGAAAACTAGGGTTCTACATGTTTTGTGCACGCAAGATTTGGTCCAGCTGCACTCACATGAGCAGTTGTATTCTATTTAATTATCTGTAATCTGCCTAAAAATAAACTCCAGAAATGGAAAATCCTAACTCTTGATTTTGTACTCTGCAATGCTAGGGTAAGTTGAATTGTTATGGCTGCTTTCATACAGCGTTTTCTGCTTTTATTAGTTTGTTTCAATCTTTTCATACTTTATTGAAGTTGCCTTTAACAATATCCCCCCGCTCCTGATACCTATCTATTGATGGAACAAATCACTTTTTATGAGGGCAGGAGTGCAGAGAAACATGGGTTGTGGCTCCTACAGATTTCTCTTGTATGCAATAATTGTGATTTTAGAACAGGAGAGGAGTGTTATTGTTTTATTGTTAATGGGGACAATTTTTGAGCTGTATGAGCATTTCATTAAAATTGAGCAGGGGTTCTCAAACATCATTGCATCGTGACTCACTTCTGACAACAAAAATTACTACATGACCCCAGAGGGGGGACCAAAGCCTGAGCCTGTCTGAACTCTGCCTCCCCAGGCGGGTGGCCAGAGCCCAAGCCCCACCATCTGGGGCAGGAGGGCCAAAGGGGGCTTCATACCTGGGCAGGGGGGCTATAACCTTAGCCCTGCCACTGAGGGCTGATGCTGAAGCCTGAGCCCTGGATGGTGGGGCTTGGGCCCCAGACCTCACCAGGGCTAATGCCAGCTGTGCTGACCCCATTAAAATGAGGTTGTAGCCAATGTTCTCTATAATCTTTTCCATCCATGTGCAAAATAAATGTGTATATGCACTGAGGCGTGTGTGGATGTGCACCACCAGTAGAAACACAAAACCTAGGTATGGGTGCTCTACTAATCAGCTGGACGGCATTTGAATTTCTCCTGAGCAGCTACTCAGGAGAATACTGGTTGTCCCGATCCACAGTTTGAAAGCTGCTAAAACAGATCATTTCACTGAAGCCTGTACTCACATCTCTTCCATTATGCACCTTTGTTTTTCCCACTCATCCATTTCCAGCACACTAGTTCAATCCATGAAGGCAGTATTACCTAATGATTAGAGCAAGGACCTGGTAATCAGGGGCTTCTGTTCATGTCTGGGTTCGCACTGCTACATTAACTGGTGATGGACATAGTGTACGGACCTTGAATAGAATATTGCCTTCTTGGGTGTTGAGGGCAATTCTCTTAAACCTTTTTGCTTTTATTTACCCACTTGGAAAATGAATATTCTGTTTACCAACCTCACAGCAATAGTGGAAGGTTTGTTTAGTGCCTTCAGAGCCTCAGAGCACTTCTATATTTAAAATACTGCAGTGGCACAGCTGCGCCATTTCAGTGAAGATGCTTTTATGCCAACAGAGCTTCTCCCATCGGCGTTGGTTAATCCACCTCTGCTGGAGGTTGTATCTGTGTTGATGGGAGAAGCCCTTCAATTGACATAGCACTGTCTACACTGAGAGTTAGGTTGGTATAACCGTGTTGCCTCACGATATGGCTTTTTCACACACTATTGTTTATACCAAGGTAAGTTTATAGTGTAGACCAGGCCTCAGATGAAAGGCAGCGTATAATTTTGTAGAGCTGTTATTAAAAATGAATACTATTAATACCATGGCATTTATATCAGAGGTGGGAAACCTGTAGTCTGGATGCGATTTGCCATGGTTAGCCCTTGGCCGCCCACCAGACGCATTGTTTACCTGAGCATCTGCAGATAGGGCCACTCACAGCTCCCATTGGCTGTGGTATGCCATTCTTGCACAGCTCCCATTTGCCAGCACCATTTCCCGCAGCTCCCTTCAGCTGGGAACAGCATGAGAACACTAAGAACTGGTTACTCACTGCTTAAGTACTGTGTCCAATCTAACTGGCTCAAGCATTAGAAAAGATTCTGAAGCAGTGGGCTTAGTTTTTCCAAGTCAGTTTGAATTTTTTTCACACTCCTCTCCTTAAATTTCTCTCTCCTGGTTTCAGATCAGTTCTCAGTTCACAAAGCGGATCCAGAGTAAAATCCGAGACCTGCTGCAACAAATGGAAGAGGGGCTAAAGACAGCTGACCCACATGACTGTTCTGCATATACAGGCTGGGCAGGTGAGAAGTCTGGGATATTAATAGAACATTTTAAATTAACTGACTTATTGTCGTCCCTGATGGTTTACACTCAGGTGTGAGCATTTTGTGTTCTGACAGAAATGACAATTGCATCATGATCTCATGGTATGAGCCTGATTCTGCAAGGGTCTGGGTCCCTTGGCTGTTAATATTAGTGGGAGCATACTCACTTGAATTGAATGGACATTGGATCTGGCCCTAAGAAAGAAAATTGGTTTCTGTACTTGAGGAGACGTACTACCCAAAGAGAGTATATCATCAAAGACAAGTTTGCTTTTTTTGTTTGTTTTAAAAATGTTTTACTGATACAGAGTATTTTCCCCTTTGTCCATTAAGTTGAATTGTGTTTCATGATCCAGTGGCTGATGGCCAGACAGCTGTGAAAGTAGAAGAGTGAGAGAGGGGTTTGTTTTGCACCCAGGAGTCAGGAATTCTTGCTCTGACCTAAATACTTTTCTACATGGAGCTGGATAAATAATGTGGGGTGTGATGGATGGGGAGGGGTAATACCCTTTTCTAGACATTCCAGCATTCAATAACTAAATTGCCTGTAAAGGGTTAAACCCAGAACATTGGGTATCCAGGAAATGTTGGCAGGGAGCCAGGAGAGTCAATGGAAAGAGAGTGAGTAATGTGAAATGAAACAGGTTTTGCTTGCTTCACTCTCCTTTGTGTGTGAGTTCAGAGCGAGAGCTGGGAGAGAATGGACTGAGCCAGGAATAAGGCATGGATTTTCCAGCAATATCCATGTCTAAGAAAAAAAACAAACCTTAAACTTTGGAACAACCAAGATGTAAGTAGAACAGGAAATGTTTATTTAGGCGCGACCAGGCTATTTTTTTATTTTCTGGTTTGTCAACTGTTTGCTGAATCCCAGGGTAGCAAGTCTCTGTGCTTTTAATCTGCCTTTTTTTCAGTTGCTCTGTAACACCTAGCAACCAAGCATGCTTTACAAAATATATCTTCTTTGTTTTGTTAATAAAATCATCTTTTTAAGTCTACGATCTGATTCCTGTGTTTTAGAAAGCAGGAGATTCTGTGTCCATGTGCCTGAGACTGAGAAGTCATCTATTAGAAATTACAGTTTGTTTTCAAACTCTCTCCTAAGGCAGGGTTAAAGAGTTTGGGGTTATCCCACAGGAAGAAATTCCCAAGTGCATCTTCCTGGCTTCAAGGGCTTTTTGTATCTGGGTGGAGGCAGCGTACCACCCAAGGTCAGGGAATCTGTGATATTGAAGAGTGTTTTAAGCAAAAGCCCTTTGGGCCAAGGTATTTTAAGAGATTTTGTGGGCCACTCAAAATGCCAGAGTGGGGGACAGCCTTGGCTGATAAGTGAATGTTAAGGAATGCTTCAAAAATTAAGTGCTATGCAAGTGCAATGACCAAATGTCAATTAGCCAGCCTGATCCTCATGGCAAAAAATGCCGTCGTTGGGTTTGATTTTTCTAATTCACCTACATACAGCTCTTCTAGTTGCCAAAAGATTTCTCCATCTTGGCCTCTCCTCTGTGTTTTGGCGTGATTAGGAGCAGGGTTCACACTAGTGTTCTAATGGTTACTCTGTAAACAGCTTTGAAGTTGAGGATCATGCTAGCATTCAGGCCCTGAATTCACACCCTTCCCTAGCTTCTGAGCCCCAGCTTGTCTGCACAGCCAGTTTTAAAGCACTGATAGGGCTTTTGCTAGCCAGAGTCTGTCGATCCCTTTTGGGAGGTTCACACGGAAATACTGTGGGACACCTAAGTGCCTTAAATGCCTCATTGTTTCTACAGTGGGAAAACTTCCTGCCCTGGCCAGATCAATCTGCAGACAGTAATGCGTATTTGCAGTTTTTCCTGTGAGGATTCATTCTGTTACCTTCCTACACCAACGGCTGGGCTGGAAAAACGTCTCCAGTGGTAAATTTGAGAGAGGATTTGCCCGCATTCAGGTTTTAATTCTGCACATGGAGGTGTAGCACTTTCCATTCTTCCCAGTGATTCTGGGACGGAAGCTGACTGCTGTGTACAGATGGAGCTGTGGGTGTATGTGTCGAGAAGTTGTAGACAGCCGGCAGATTGGATGAGTTTATTTTAAAGTCTAAAAATGGGAGTAATTTTGTGTTGCTTGAGTGAAAGCAGACAATTTTCACACTAATGTTTTAAAAGAAATCCAGCAGAGCAGTGTTCTGACATTCAGTGATTGATGAGAGAGGTGTTATGACTAAACAACTCAAAGTGTAATGAAATGAGTCAAAGAGTAAAAGAAACAAACTCCTCATTCGCTGGAATGACAAGATAGTTAGATAATGCGATGTAATGGAAGGTATTTTTGACATTTTGAATAGGGATGTAAAATCCTGTTTAATTGGTTAACCAATTAAAGGCAGGGGCAGACAGGAGGGCACGTAGGCCCGCCGTGGCCAGCGGCTGTTCCGATCATCTGGAGCAGCCCCTGCCTGCGACATGCCTGGGCCCCATGGATTGCTGCTCCAGCCCCCACTGGTTAACCAGATAATCTTTCACTTTCCTAATTCTGAATGGGTCTGTCAAATGGGATAACCAAAATGTATTTTTTTTTTCAGCTTCAAAATCTCATTTGAGAAGGAATGTTTCCATGACTTTGTTTTGAAATACTACCGTTTTCCTGCGTTGTATGAAAACCAGAAGGTGACTCACACTGAAAAAGACCATTCTGGTTTCTCTCTGCCCAAGCTGAGACAAGTGCCAAGAGTAAACAAATAGCACTTTGGAATTCACTGTAATGGACTTTGGAATATACAGGTTGGACCTCCCTGGTCTGGCACCCTTGGGTCCCAGATGAGGATTTTGCCAGGGCAGGTCATATCTGGCTCCCTTGCTACTGGCCTCCCCAGCTCTGGACTGGCCGTTGGCCTCCTAGCCAGCTCCCTCTCTGCTGCTGGCCTGCCATTCCCCACTCCACTTCCTAGCCATGCTGGGCAGGCCAGCTTCTGGTGCGCTGGGCTCTTGGCCCTGCCGGGCAGCCCAGCCCCTGTGGGATGCCAGGTAGCTCAGCTGCAAGGCGCTGAGCTCCTAGCCCTGCCTGCCCATGGGGCTCCCAGCCGCCAGCCCTCCACCGAGATTCTCTGATCCTGGAACATCTAGGATGTTGCCAGACCAGAGAGTCACAGTTTACAGAGGTTCAACCTGTACTTCATAAAACCTTGTTTAAAACCTTGTGATGGACAGACCATGTTGTTGGTGCATAATAACAAAGAGATGCAAGCAACATGAAACTCATGCAAGAAGTGGCAATGAATTAGGGCCAGATCCTCCACACCCTTATTCCCGTGAGTTGTACTTAATCTCATTGAATCCATTGTAAGGACTAATAGACAAGTAAGGATTTGCAGAATGGGAACCAGTGATTTAAAATCCACTCTCTCTTCCTAAAGACCAAGCATTTGGGCTCTGTATGTGGAGAGAAGAGTGGATGTGGCAATCCAATCAATCCCCACAACACGGAGCCACAGTGCACCCCCCCCCCCAACTGCTACTGTTCTAGCCCATGGGCTGGGATAATAGCCACTGGCCCTCCGCATCAACTGCATGGAGGTACTGAGGCCACTGAATCGGTGTAAATGTAGCTCTGCAGCCCACCCTCACTGTGATCTTCTGTGCCAGCCTGTTCAGAGATTAGGGATGTTAAAATGCGTGTATTCCGGTAAATGTGTAACCGCTGAAAATTTCAGCCGTTTCACATTTACATGCGGGGCCTGCCACCTCCCCTCTCCACACACCCTCTGTGCTGCTGTCTCAGTATCAGGGGCAGCAGTGACGGGTGAGGGGCTGCGTGTAACTGTGAAGGTTAACCAATGAGCCCAGGCTCATCGGTTAACTGTTTACACTTTCACATTCCTATCAGGAATGTTACGGATAAACTTTCCATAATGGATAGGAGATATGCAGGCACCCTTGCACAGCCATGTCACCTGTATTCTTTCAATGCAGCCTCCGTATGGGATCTAAGTAAGGATGTTAAGGACTAGTCCACTATCCGATCAGCAAATGCTTTCTGGGGAAATGCCGCGTGGAACCCATGGTCAGCTGTGAAGTCCCCAGCTGATCCCGGGTTCCGTGGAAATGCCTCGCGGAGCCCAGGATCAGCTGAGGAGTCCCCAACTGACTCCGGGCTCCGCGTGGCATTTCAAATAGACAGCGCAACATGGAGCCGGGGTCAGTGGGGGACTCTGAGTCCCCCACTGACCCCGGGTTCCATGAGGGCGCTTCTGCTTTGAAATGCAGAAGAGCCCCCGCTTGTACATTTCAAAGCTGGCACCCGCGTGCAGCCCAGAATCAATGGGACTTCCCATTGGCCCCGGGCTGCACACGGAGTTCCTCATTCCTCCTTTGAAATGTACAAGAGCCCCAACAGGGGCTCTTGTACATTTCAAAGGAGGAATCCGGAAGTGCCTATCTACTAGAGTAGTAGTCAATAGAAATTCCATTGACTGCTCGACTAGTAAATTAACCAATATTTAACATCCTTAGGTCTACGTGGGTCTTGCTCTGAATTTCACCCAGGCTAATGTTTTTAGCTCGTCTAAATGGTTTTTTCTATATTCAAAAAGGAATGCAGCCCAACACCTTTCATGTGCTGGAATGTTGCTGTTACAATAGAAAACTTCTTTCAAGCGGAGGAAAAAGCGGTAGCATTTAAAGGACCTTAATCATCATTGTTTTATATTCTCTGACTGTGGAATATATGTAAGTCTTGTATAGAGTTGACAGCTGAACGGTTGACAATTCATCATAGCCACAGAGTGCATCAGAGGGCGCTCTTTAAAACAAATTACACACACAATGAAGGAGTGAGGATTCGTTTCATCATACAGTGTGTGTGTGTGTGTGTGTATATATTGTATTTGTGTATTGACCTACTTTTTTTTTTTTTTTTAAGTCTCTAGTGATTTTTTTGGGTGTCTTTTAATTTTTGAGTATTGAACTTAAAATTCCCCCTGCCTTAAAAGGCCCTAATTTCTTCAAAAGTGCTGTGAAAACTGGGTGACTCTAGTTGAGTTCTAGTCTCTTTTTTAAATTGAGGCCATTGTAGTTATCCAAATAGAAACATAATCAAGATACTGGGCTTAATGCCTTCTGCTCTCTCCTTCGGATCTGTGACAGACCCTAGAGCCTTGATTTTACATCTTATTAACAGCACAAGGATCTCCTAACATTCTGGGGCAATGATTCAGAGAGAAGGAGAAAAAGGTAATTGGAAAATGGTATTTAAGCGGAAAGAAAAGGAAATGTCATCTTGTTTTGTGTTTGTCTGTCTATGGTTGTTCTAGGCATAGCCCTTTTATACCTACAACTACACCGCGTCACAGAAGACCAGAAGTACTTGCAGCGATCCCTGGATTATGTGAAGAGAATACTTCGTAATCTGAATGGACGAAGGGTTACTTTTCTCTGTGGTGATGCTGGACCCTTGGCAGTAGGAGCAGTAGTGTACCACAAACTGAAGATTGACAGTGAGTCTAAGGAGTGTATCACAAAGTAGGTATCTGGTGATAGTGGAAAAAGCTGTACATTTACTCAGGAGCCCTTTGTATATGATCAAAGACCAGTACTTTACTAAGTGACTGTTGGAGTTTTCATATTACAATTAGGGATGTTAAATATCAGTTAATTGAATGGTTGATTAACCTCATGAATTCTTCTTATCGGTTAGTCAACTATTCTACAGTCCCCGGAGTTGGGGCCAGAAGTCACTGCGCTGTGGCCCCACTCTCAAGGAGCCCCCTGCTCCTCTATGCTGTTGTCTCTGTATCAGAGGCAGCAGCGTAGGGTGCCAGGCGGGAGCTGGTCCAGAAGGGGAGGCAGTTTAAAAACCAGCTTCCCTTGCGGACCAGCTGCCTGTTGCCCTACGCTGCTGCCTCCGATACACAGGCAGCAGCGCAGGGTGGCAGCAGCCCTTGTCCCTAGGAGGGGCTGAGTTCCCGTACCGAGCACGAGCCGGAACTGAACTGGGCTGCCTGCCCGTGTGGCTCCTAATACACTTATAATGCAGAACTGCAGCATGGTAGGTCCTGGACCCAGCGAGAGCTGGACTGCTGGCCAGCCTGCTAAAAAATTTACTGGCAGGTGGCGGAGGGGGGATGCGTGTAGTCTATAGCATTAACCGATAAGCTTTTGCTTATCGGTTAATTGGCCATACTATTACAGCCCTAATTACATTAGCACCTCAACATTTAAAGGCTGAATTGGGAAAGGCACTCTTGATTTCTGTCAAAGAGCTGCATTATTTTTATATCTGTGTCCTGTGAAATCGTATTCTGATCCAGAGGTTTTTTGGAGGCTTTTTCAATCCCTGCTTCTATGCAGCTGATTCTGATGTCCCAATGAGGGTTATAACAACCAGTGTGCTATGCAATTTCCAATCTATACCACAACTGCACCTGTTAGCATTCTGCCTGCATGCGTTACAGCGCTAGAATTTGCAGATTAACTCTTGAGGACTGGTTCCACTTTGGCATATCCCGTAGTTTTATATTTAGAAGTTTAATCAGGTTCTTTCTAATCCAGGATCTCAACGAGATTAATCTCTGCAGTCGCTTTGATATGACTATCTGTTTTTGTGGGGTTTTTTAAAAAACAACAACAGCTCATATGTCAGAATAAATCTCAGTGTCAGATACCGTTCTGGATACAATTGTAGTGTTGTTGTTTTCACACAGCATGAAAATAGTCTCCATGAAATAAGATTAAGAGCAGTAGCTTTTCTAATTAGCCTTTGCTTGAGAATTATCTTCAGGAGGAAGATTCAAAATCTAATTAGATTTCAGTGTTTGTTACTTTTTTTAAAAAGGTATAGATACACTCAAATACCCAAAAGCGACAAGGAGTCCTGTAGCACCTTATAGACTAACAGATGTATTGGAGCATAAGCTTTCATGGGCAAACACCCACTTCGTCAGACTACATGCATCTGACGATGTGAGTCTTTGCCCACGAAAGCTTATGCTCCAATACATCTGTTAGTCTATAAGGTGCTACAGGACTCCTTGTCGCTTTTGCAGATCCAGACTAACACGGCTACCCCCTCTGATACTCAAATACCCAAGTGATTGGTACAGTCTGAATAAAGCAACTATTCATGGATTTTGTTTTGCCTTTCCTCTTTGTGTTTTTCATTGTAGGTGGTCGCTCTGAGATGTGATACGAAGAAATGTTCTTGCTCAAATGTAGTATTTGCAATTAAAAAAAAAAATTTACTATGAATCTTAATTCTGGTAGCTTTATTCACATATACATCAAAGGGTATTAATAATTAAAGCTTTTTTGCAAATGGATCATTCAGAGGGTTAGTAGTGAGATGAAGCAAGAGCCTTTCAAATCACTGGTTCAGATGCAGCATAGACTCTTAGCAACTATGACTATGTGAATTGAGTTTTTGGTCTAAACCCAGAGGACACAAGGTCATATTTAAATTACACCCACACGTGTGCGCACACAGTTTAAACTGACACTTTCTCAGCAGTTCAGCAGAGAGGACAGGATTGAAATGGCATGGAAAATGATTCACCGTCTGCCATTTCAGGATTGAGACTACTGCTATTGCCTCCCACGCTGTACCTTGTGTGTGTGCGTTCGTGTGTATCCATGCATGTGCATTGCAGGCTTCACTCCCTAGGGCTGTCGGTCTTGCCACCTATATAATCCCGAAAGTCAAACAAGCACTTTGGTAAAATAGCAAGTCCTTGTCAATGGTTTGATGCTGTATTTTTCACCTAAACTCATGAGCCAAATCCTGAGATCCTTCAGGCAAAATTACCACCGGCTTTTTACTAAGGGCTTCCCAATTTGGCCTTTCAATGGATGGCTATTTGAAATTTTAAACAATCCTTACATAAATTATTATACAGTAGTCACCAGTAATATTGAAGTTGGGATTTTACAGTGTCAAAGGTCTAGTTGTCTGGTAACTGTAAATGTTATTCCCAAATCGGAGCCAGTAAAATCTCCTGGGTTATATTCCCAGCTCTCCTATTTTGACACATGACCTCTGGCAAGTTGCTTTTGGGGCCTCAGTTTGCCATCTAATACTTGTCTACCTCCCAAGGGTATTGTAAGGTGAATTGTTCTTTGTCAAGGGTTTTGAGATCCACTGGTGAGGGGATTGTAGAAATGTAACTTTTTCATAATAATGAAACTATTTTAAGTGCAGCAGCTGGAGAAACTGATTTTAGGGCAGCAAAGGGCTAATGGATTGGGCACAGAGCTAGGAGTGCGGAGACTTTGGGTTCTGTTTCTAAGCCTACCACTGTCTTGTGTTGTGGCCTTGGGCAAGTCACTTAAAGGTTATGAACCTCAGTTTCCCCATCTGACATGGGGCTATAACACTTCCCCGCCTTCAGTTTGGGATCTGCAGATGAAAAATGCTTTTATTGTACAAAGAGTTATTATTAAGTAATCAAAAACTGCCACCAGAGGAAGGTGTTAAAAAAAAAGTCTGTTTTGATTACATTCCCTGAGCCAAAAACAAAATACGTGAGGCATTTTTAGCAAGCTCTCATTACCTGTTGATTGCATTGGGTGGCATAGTGTACACAGAAGGAGAATTCAGGATGTCCTAAGAAGAAGGTACAGTTTTTCTTTTCTTTTCTGTTTTTTTTTATTTTTTTTATCCAGGTTGTTGCAGCTCCAGAGAACCATTATAAGCACAGACTCTGAACTTCCAGATGAGCTTCTTTATGGCAGAGCAGGTTACTTGTATGCTTTGCTCTATTTGAATACAGAAATTGGTCCGGACACTGTACCACAGTCTATTGTTAAAGAGGTAGGAGGACACTTTGTATTCTCAGGTACTACAGTGTCTTTAAGGCTGAACCATATATATTTCTTCACTTAAAATATAGGAAAAAAAATATGAAGTAGACTTCCTTCTAACCTGAAAAATAAAGACTTCATGGGGTAGTTTAGTGGGGAGAAACACTTGGGACCTGATTCTGCTTTTATTTACCCTGTTATAACTTCAGTAGAGTTACACCTAACTTATACCAGCATGAGGTCAGAAACAGGTCCTCTTTGTTTAGCTCTTGCCTGGGAAGGACTTCACTTGTCAGTCTAACTTGTTTGTATAATAGTTCACGTATATAGTAGTAAAGCTAGATGCAATGAAAGGAAAGAGGATATAAAATTTGTGAATTTTTACAGAAAAAAACCTGTACTTAAGTATACAACTCATTTTTTAAATGTTATACCTTTAAACTAAACCTTAATTATAGGGTGGGGCTGGAAGCACTTCCCATTAATATTGCCTAACACTTCCCATTGTAAGACTGTTTTTCAATTGCTGTCAGACTTTAACCAATTGAGCTAAAACGTTGTGCGCCAAAGAATTCTCATCTGTTCTTTGAAAGCTCTAGTGCCTCCATGCTTTGGTGCTGGGACTTGAAATTTGGCATGTGGAGAGGCCTTTGTTGCCCTTTGTAGTCCCTGTGAAAATTTGGGGGCCAGTATGTGTGGGAGAGACTGAGACTGAGGCAAGAGCTGGGACTAAGAACCAGCGGGAAAGAAAGGTTGGCTGGAGGAGAGACATGTGCTGAGGAGTTGAAAAATATGGTGAGAACTAGGACTGGTTGGTGATTACTTGGGGGTGGGAGGGAGGGAGGGAGATGGTAAGACTCTGAAATTGGTGGAGAGCCCAGAGAAGGAGATTGGGACTGAAAGCCATTGGGAACATGTGTGTGGGTGGACTAGAGGCCTCAGTAAGGGAGAGAGACCTATCAGCTAAGGAAAGAGGAGGGGGAATTGGGACTGATTGGCAGGTAGTCTGGGACTGAATATGGAACCAAGGGTGGGGAAGAGGCCAAACAGCCTGGTTGGAGGGGACGGAGCAGAAGGGGACGTTCTGGAGTGGGGCTGGGGAATTGCCAGAATATAGGGTTGCCAGGTGTCTGGTTTTCTACTGGACAGTCCTGTATTTGCGCCCTCTGTCCGGTTGAAAAATTCAGAAAATACCGGACATGTGCAATGTCCAGTATATTCTGAATTCCTGGCTGCGCGCCGGACAGAAGCCTGGCGGGGCCGGGGGAGCAACTGGGAGGCTGGGCCATTATTGGCGCTGGGAGCCCTGTGGTCATGTGCAAAAGGCGGGGTTGGGGGTTGGAACTCCCCCCGCCCGGCTTCTGCATGCGACCACAGGCTCCCAGCGCCAATCGCGCCCCACCTCCCAGCTGGGAGCCTCTGGCTGTGTGCAGAAGCCGGGCCGGGGAATGGCTCCCGGCCCTTCCCCCGCACCCGCCCGGCTTCTACTAGCAACTCAACTCTCGAGGGAGTGCCTGCCGGGGGCGCAGCCCCTTGGACTCCGGCTGCGGTCAGTGGCTGCACTCCCCCCGCCAGCTCCGCTTCCTGCCCCCCTTCCTCCGGCCCCTCCTCCCAGCTCTGCTTCTTGGCGCCCCCGTTCCTCCCGGCCAGCCCCGCTGACCCCCCAGCTCTGCTTCCTGTCCCCCGCCCATGATCAAGTGTGTCCGGTTTTTTGGCAGGGTCTACCTGGTAACCCTACCAGAAAAGCTTGTGCTCACTACAGATCACACCCCTCCAAAGTTTGGAATGGAACTGAGTGTTCCTGAGTCTCACCATTCCTTGGTTGTCAGGAAACATGTCTGCAAGCCACTGATGAAGAGTCGCATCCCTCACACTACTGCTGCTATCCATTACTCCATAGTTCAAATGGCAGAGGTCTGTGTGTTGGAGCTAAAGATTCCAAATCTGTAGCTGAACAATGTGGATATCAGTATGGTACTACCACATGATGGAGTTTCTTTGATCCTGCCCCACCTCCCCCCAGTTTTGTTTTAAAAAAGCCTTAGGGAATTGCATCCAAACAAGCAATGTTAAAAGAACATCAATAAGGTTTCAAATTAAAGTTGTCTTAGTTAAGGGTTAGAGGACAGTTCTTTAGGATCACTTTTAGCTGTCTTTACCTCAAACCCATCCTGTTCTTGCATCCCATGCCTCATTCACTGCACACCTTCCAACTTCTACAACAAACGAGGCAGGTGACCTATACACAACAGCCTCTGTCATTACACAACCCTGTTGATCTCAGCACAGGTTCAGCCTGTGCACTGAATGAGGCAGGGGTCCTTTAGAAAAAAAAAAAAAAGTGATTATGTAACTAAAGACTATACAGTAAACTTCCGATAATCCGGCACCTTTAGGACCCAGGGGGTGCCGGATTATCAGATATGCCGGACTATCGGAAGGGGGGGCTATGAGGGGTCTGGAGTGGGGTGGGAGGGGATGCCACCCCAGACCCCTCATAGCCCCCCCTTCCGATAGTCCGGCTCTGCCCCAGGCGTCCCTGATTCAGCTGCTGGTGGTCAGTTTCAGCAGCAGCTGAATCGGGGATGCCTGCAATAGAGTAGCTGGGGTGCTGCCGGGTTGGTCCCGCAGCGCTGAGTGGCAGCGCTACGGCACCAACCCGGCAGCATCCCAGCTGCCCTTGGGGACGCCTGGGACAGAGCAGCTGGGGTACTGCCCGGTTGGTCCCGTAGCGCTGCCCCTCGGGGCTGCGGGACCAACCCGGCAGCACCCCAGCTGCTCTTGGGGACGCCTGGGGCAGAGCAGCTGGAGTGCTGCCGGGTTGGTCCCGCGGCGCCGAGGACGGCGCCGCGGGACTAACCCGGCAGGACCCCAGCTGCTCTGCCCCAGGGGTCCCCAGTTCAGCCACTGCTGAAACAGATCAGCGGCTGATTCCAGGAAGCCCGGGGCAGAGCTGCTCTGCCCCGGGCTTCCTGGAATCAGCCGCTGATCTGTTTCAGCAGCGGCTGACTTGGGGACGCCTGGGGCAGAGCAGCTGGGGTGCTACCAGGTTGGTCCCGCAGCGCCGAGGAGCGGCGCTACGGGACCAACCCGGCAGCACCCCAGCTGCTCTGCCCCAGGCGCCCGGATTCTCAGCCGCTGCTGAAACTGATGCTGCTGGTCAGTTTCAGCAGCGGCTGAATCCTGACGCCTGGGGCAGAGCAGCTGGGGTCCTGCCGGGTTGGTCCCGCGGTGCCGCCCTCGGCGCTGCGGGACCAACCCGCAGCACTCCAGCTGCTCTGCCCCAGGCGTCACAGCAGCTGGGTGCTGCAGGGTTGGTCCCGCAGCCCCGAGGGGCAGCGCCACGAGACCAACCCGGCAGCACCCCAGCTGCTCTGCTCCGGCTTCCCGATTCAGCTGCTGGTCAGTTTCAGCAGCGGCTGAATGGGGGAAGCCTGTCCGGCTGCCCCAGCACTTCCGGGTTCCTGATGGTGCCGGACCATCAGGAGTCCCGGAGCATTGGATGCCGGACTAATGGAGTTTTACTGTATTATAATACACATGCACAAGGGGGCATGAATTAAGGTTAGGGCTTTTTACTATATAGAAAAAAATAGTTTTCCTGACATTAAAAAAAACTATGGCTTAATGGGATAAGAAAATATGACATGTGGTAGGGCAGAGGTAGACTTGTATATCACATCAAATTCTTTAATGCATTCTCTTTAGTGTTGTGTCTTAAAATTCTTTGTAAAGTAGTCCTCTGTATAAAAAGAAAACCATATTAAAGGCAAGGGTGTGTTCTATTTCCACATTAGGTGGTGGATGCCATTATTGAGTCGGGTAAAAACTTGTCAAAGGAGGAACGCAAGGCTGAACGCTGCCCTCTGTTGTACCAATGGCACAGGAAGCAGTATGTTGGAGCAGCCCATGGCATGGCTGGGATTTATTACATGCTGATGCAGGTAGGTAAAATAGTGTTCCAAGGTAAGGTTCCTTTATATCAAACAGCAGTTAGAGTTTCATTCACTTGACAATAATGGTCCCTAAAACACAGTAATGTATGAACATTGTTAACGGCTTCATTGTGCACGTCACTCTTCCAACATAGTTCTTGGATCTTAATCTTCAGTTGTCATTTATCTCGCCTCTTTTCCTTTTTCATGGCATTGATCTTGCTGGCAGAAATGCTCCCTTTCTCTGTTCTGCCTGTGATCTTGCCTACACCAACCACCAGTTTGAGTTTATTTTCCACTATCTCAAAATTCCAGAAAACTACACTGTCTAAAGCACCTTCATTCTGTTGATCTCTAGCCTGATTTATTCTGATGTTCTCCACTTCCTTGGGTTGTTGCCCACAACTCTGCCCTGCCTGTTGCCCTTAACCAACTTGCTGTCCTCTTTACTCTCCCTTTTTCCTGCCCCTCAGATGCCATCCTCCCCAAGTCCCACAGTCACTCTCAGAGGGGAAGCTGACATTTGAATATAGGCAGTTCATGCCTCGTCTTCATATTAGTGATGAGATCTGGAAATAATTTTATCAAATGTCATTGTACAAAGGTGGCTGTTGGGCTGCAAAGTCTAATTTATCCCCCTCTCTCATTTCCAAAGTTGCTGGCAGTCTTTGTTTTGCCTCAAGTAATAGCTAGATTCTTATTTGTTCATGCAGAGCACTTTTTCCCAAGCCAAGTGCAAGGAATTTGCTTCCTTTCAGTTTTAAAGAGTACTCTAATTTACTGTGTCCTCTCTCTGACCTCCTCAAGAAAACACTTTTTTCCAAGAAGTTTCTTCATCTTTTCTTCCCTAGTCCTGTTTGGCCGCTCTAATAACATCCTTTCCCTTAGGAAAATTGCCACCTCTTCCCAACCCTTTCTTCTTTCTTTGCTGTTTCAGGTGGTATTGCTGGTTGTAAGTGGCATCTACTCACATTATAAATCTAGGCAGAGCTGTAATTTTTTCCTCTGTAAGATTGCTGCTTTGACAATTACTACTAAACTGTTATTTATAAAGTATTAGGTTTATGCCTTTTCACTGTTTGTTAAATGTTGACTCAAAGTTCAGTCACTTCCTGCAGAAGGAGCAAGATGATATTTTGCCAGTACTAGGAGTACATTTTGGCAAAGAACTTAGGAGGAGTTTTATTTCTTTCTTTATTATAATCCTACTTTGTATGTACATACTACCTGTAATCTGAGGAACACTAGCCCTTTACAAGCAGTTCCTCACAACATCATGACAAGGTTAGTAAGTATTAGGGATGTTAGAAAGTGGCTGTTTTAATAATTGTGTACATTTCTTAGTGTTTGCACGATTACTTGATGCCCCTGGGGGCAGGGCCAGCAGCCAGTGCGCTCCCAGCTCCACTCCTAGGAAGCCCCTATCACCCTGCACTGCTGCCTCTATATCAGAGGCAGCAGCTTGGGGTTGCAGGCGGAAGCCAGTCTGCAAGGGGAACTGGTTTTAAAAATCGAATCCCCTGCAGACAGAGGCTGCTCCAGCATCCCACAGAGCAGCCTTTGTTTGAAGGGAGCTTGGACCCCCCACAGACGGGGGCTGCTGCTGCTACCCCACGCTGCTGCCTCTGATATAGAGGCAACAGCACGGGGTGTCAGCTGGCTCCCGAGTACTCTTCATTGAAAACTAGGACCAGGGGCTGGAACTGAGCCAGCATGCCAGTCCGAGTTTTAAATGCAGAGCTCGTGTGTGTGTGTGTGTGTTGCGGTTAACCAGGACTGTTAACCGATAAGCAGTTGCTTTTCAGTTAAACAGTTAGCTGACTAGCCACTACTGTCTCTAGTAAGTATTACTATAGGTGGAAGAGCCAAGGCACAGCAATATTAAGAACAGTGAGCCAGTGGCAGATCTGAGATTTTGAACCAAGAATTTCAAGGCCCCTCCTCTAATCCTTAAATAAAACTCTTTCCCTCCATCTAACAGTTCTTAGTTAATTAGTAAGTGTGTGTCTTTAATAATTACTCTATTATTTATATTGACCTATTTTGCTTGGTTCTGTCCAAATACAGAACAAAAAAGATGGCCCATCTCAGAGAGCGTATGATTTAAGGCCAGGTCTGTACTACGAAGTTCTGTCGGCATAGTTACATTGTTCAGGGGTGGGGAAAGACAATGCCCTCTAGCCAACAGAGCTTTGCCAGCGAAGCTGCCATGATAAACACTGCTGTCCCAACCGAAAAGTATGTCAGTTGGAATAGCAAGTATTCCTTGATGAGGTGGTGTTACTATAAGGGGTGTTAAATTGCAGTTATCTGACTAATCGTGTAGTCAATAGAATTTGTATCGATGACATGATTAGTCAATAAGGACCGCTGTGGAGAGCCACAGCAAGGGTAGCTCCAGGAGCCAGCTTGAGCTGGGACTGAGCAGTCCCAGGCCATGCCAGCTCCAGGAGCCACCTGTGCTGCGGTTCTGCATTTTAAATGTAGTAAGAGCTGCTGGGCTCTTACTACATTTAAAATGCAGAGGCGCAGCGTCCTGGACCAGTGCAAGCCAGAACTGCTTGGTCCCAGCTGGCGCTGAGTCCATCAGCCCCTATTGACAGCGTCCAACCTTGTCCACAACAAACTGGGGCTGCTGCCGGAACAGCCTCTGTGTATGGTGGACAAGGCTGGCTGCGGGCAGGAGCTGCTGCCAGAGCAGCCCCTGTGCGCAGGGCTGCCGCAAACGGGCTGCTTGGCGGCAGTAGCCCCATCCGAGGGGGAGGGCAACTCCCTACTGGGACCCCTGCGGACAGGGGCTGCTGCTGGAGCAGCCTCTCCCCATGGTGAGCCGTGGCCTGCTGCAGGCAGAGGCTGTTTCGCAGCAGCCTCCCCTATCCCTCCCCTGCTGCCTCTGATAGAGGGAGTGGGGGGCGGCAGGCAGCACCATGAAGCCAGTGCTGGGGGGAACCGGCTTTTAAGCCAGCTTCCCCCAACACCAGCTCCTGTTCTCCCTTCCCCCACCCCTCTGCCTCTCAGAGAGGCAGCAAGGGGAGGGGGAGAGTGAATAATCAATTACCCAATAAGCTTATGCAGAGCCCCTTTGGGGTTCTGCCAGTACACTGGTCTCCCACCTCTGCTGCCTTGCCCACCTGCTACTGTAGTCCTAGTTCTAGGGAGCCTGCTTCAGCCGGATCACTGGATGTTCAATCCTGGGGGGTGCAGGGATTGGAGCACTGAGCACCATGGCCTCCTGCTGATGCTGCTGGGTCCAATCCTGCTGGGAGGGACCTGACACACCACTGGGTCCGAATTGGTACTCCCTTGCTGGCTCTGTGCTTAGGGCAGGGGACCCTCCCTCCAGGCCCTAGTGATAGCCCTGAGGTTATCACATAGGCCACAGCTGTGTGTTGATTGGGCCAGGGGTGAAAACTTATCTGGACTGAACTAGATGACCTCTTGAGGTCCCTTCCAGCTCTACATTTTTGTGCTTTTATGGAGAGCTGATGGATTTATGTGAGTACCTGCGATTAACAGTAAAACAATAATGTCCCCACTGTTGGCATAGTAGGCCAGCAAAGTAAGCATTCCTTGTTGGCTGTAAGAAAAAAAACAAGGTAAATAGATATTGCAGTTTCGAAGTGAACATATTTGAAAGCTGTAGATGTTTAAAGTCTTCTCCTTTGGCTCTGGGTGTGTGAATTGCAGAAGGGTGCTGCCCTATGAAATGCAGGTCTGCAGAAGCACTGTAATAAAATTGAGCACACTGGGCAATAATTTAAAAAGAATTAGGAGGTTCCTGTCACTGGCTGAGTTATTGGTTCCCATCTACCCAGGAGGCTTTCAGGAATTTCAGAGATCATGTGGGCTTGGAAAACAATAAAGCCTTATTAAGATGAACATTAATGAGGAACACCTGCAAACCCCACAATGTACTTACCAGTACCTTTATATTTAACTACTTTCCGGACTTCACCTAGCAGTAGGCATGCAACTCAGTGTGTATGTTTTCCTCTCTGGCAAGAATGTAAATCCTATTAACTTTAATGTGGAGTCCTGGGGAGTATGTAGGAGAAGAATAGAATTCCTCAGGTCAGATTTTTCAAAGCTATTTAGGTGCCTTTAGATTCACAAATGCACCTACTAGGATTTTCAAAAGCACTTCTCTGCATCATTAGGCACCTAAATAAATATGGTAAATCTGGTCCTTAATGTCTGTTTTCTGGATGTGATTTTTCCCAACCAACTGTTGGGCTGCCTGTGTTAGATCCTGTCACTCAGTTTAATTTACTTTCTTCAGCTGTCCATGGGTTTAAGAAGCTTTATGCTGAAAATACTTCACCTTCATTAACATTTAGAAAGATGGGTCATTGGCCACAGCAGTAGGGACACCTCAGCTGGGAGAATCATGCCAGGTTTGTATTGCATACAGTTGGGCCATTGTTTTAAAACCACATAGGGTTTATGTAGCTTTTATCTGAAGGGTATGCTATAAATAACCAAACCACTTTCCTCCTTAAGTGCTCTCTTTTAGTGTTAAAGCATTGATAAAGGTCTAGGAGTCTTGAAATTTGTTTTCTACTCTAGTTCTGTCACAGTCAGACTGGATCCCCTTGATGTAAGTCACCTTCTCATAAGGATATTGTGAGGGTAAATTACTGAAATGCTCATAAAGAGCTTTGAAACGTGCACGTAAAAGTCAGTACCTATGCATGTTTGTGTATGCAAAACAAAATAAAGAATTGTGTTTTAGAGAGTGATTGTTTTGTTCTTAGCCAGTTTCAAATGTGGATCAGGAGACCCTGACGGAGATGGTGAAGCCAAGCATTGACTATGTCCGTCATAAAAAATTCAGATCTGGGAACTATCCATCATCATTGAGCAATGAAACCGATCGACTAGTCCATTGGTGCCATGGAGCACCGGGAGTCATCCACATGCTTATGCAAGCTTATAAGGTAAGTCATTCTCTTCTACCTGTGCTCACACATCCTCATGCATACGTACGTCTACAGAGGTGATTTCTGATCTTTAGGCTTCTAGTTTTGAAATCTTGGTCTGTAGGGTTAGGTTCTTAAAATCTGCAGATCAAGCCACTTACTAAGTCACTATATTATAGAAAGGGTAAAGAAAAACAGAGACTGGAAGTTAATGGTAGCTGCTGAGGGCTCAGCCCTCCTGGAAATTGGGCCACTTATTTTGGAACCCAACTTTAGGCTCCTAGTTTTAAAATATTGGCCTATGATTTTTGAGTTTTTATTCCGAAAGTTAAAGGTGCCTTAGATTTTAGAAATCACTCTCAACCACCTTTTACTTGAATGATTGTAGTATTATTAAGATCTAGTACTTACTGCTGATGTCAGAACAAAGATCCCAGGTGCCTGTATCCTATCACTGTAATTTAGCACTAGCCTCGTCTTTGTTCCAATGTATCCTCACTGGTTCTGCTGTTGTTTTCAGATTCTGGAGCTCTGAGTCACAGAACATTAGTAAGCGAGCAGTTTAATTAAATTTATGCAAATTGATTCCTGTTCTTGACAAGCCTTCTTGGCAGGTTCTCTGGTTGGTCTCTGAGTCCGCTGATGAAAAGCATTCATAGCTATCGGAATAATTAATGTGCACTGCTTCCTGAAATTTGAACTGTAAACCTCCTACAGTGTTGCTGACTGCAACAGCAACCATAGGAGCATGTGCTGTGGAGTTTGAAAGGAAGGGTGACTGTTCATTGCAGAAATTCATTTTTCTCTTTCCAGAGTGATGCTTTCTCAGCACAAAATGTTGAGGAGTTGAGAGAGTCAGGAACATTTTTCATTGGCAAACTCTTCTTTGGTCCTGCCTTTTAAGAGGTTCATGTCACACGATCAGCTTCTTTTTACTTTTCAGTCTCCTTTCTTAAATAGCAATATAAAAAAGTAATTGAAGAGATAGTCCATAGATCATCCTCCTTGCTTTGCCATATGAGGGATTTAGGTAATGGTGAGTAACTCCTTGGAAAATAGAACCAATCATCCAGCCTTCAAGTTAAGTCACGTAACCGGATTGTCCTCATGTGTTGATAGAGAAGCTGTTCAGATGATGAGATGTTTTCTCTGCCCCTTTGATCATATTTTACAAAGCTTACAAAAATATTTATAAAAAACTCCTTATATTGATTGTTCTTGTTTAATGACAACCACTGTCAGATTAAGGCTTTATAAACCTCCGAGGCTTGGTCTGCACTACAATGGAAGGTTGAATTAAGATACACAACTCCAGCTGCATTAATTACATATCTGGAGTCGACATACCTTAAATTGTGT
Source organism: Rafetus swinhoei (assembly GCA_019425775.1). Lineage (NCBI taxonomy): Eukaryota > Metazoa > Chordata > Testudines > Trionychidae > Rafetus > Rafetus swinhoei. Next base: position 165,424,999 of record CM033424.1, read on the forward strand.
TTCTGTGCTGTCCATACAGCAGAAGATTGACGAGAGCAAATGCTCCTGTCAGCTTCTCTTACTCCTCATGAGGAGCAAGAGTACTGGCGCCAATGTCACAACTTGGACATGGGAGTAGTTTAAAAGAAAAAGGGAAAGTGAGATAAATGCTTTGGAGAGAATATAGAATTGAAGATACCAATCTTGTGTTTTCTTTTGGTCATGTTTTCATATTCATAAAGTTGTCAATTTCCTTTTTTTCGTGCACAGAAGGGAAAGCAGTTTGCTAAGAGAGGGGGAAATTTATCGCTGTGATGGGTGGATTATAAATAGCTAGAGAGTGGATGAAACTTGCCCTTTACCCCTTTCTCTCTTGGTGAGTAGGTTGGTTGAATGTGAGTGTTTTCTTATTCCATAGACCTTTAAAGAGGATAAATATTTGAAGGATGCCATGGACTGCAGTGATGTCATCTGGCAGAGAGGTTTGCTGAGGAAAGGGTATGGAATCTGCCATGGGACTGCTGGCAATGGCTACTCCTTCTTATCTCTCTATCACATAACTGAGGACAAAAAGTACCTCTACCGGGCTTGCAAGGTGGGATTTACTGTATCGCTTCTTCTCTGCTGGCTACAGTCTTGTATGAATTTCTGTGATCGCAAAAGTCATATACCCTAAGAGAATAAAAAGGAATAATATTTCTGTAACTTTTTTAAATTCTCAAAATGTAGGTACAGGTTGAACCTCTCTAAACTGGGAGTGTCTGGTCTGACAAAATCAGTGACCACAAATGTTCCTGGACCACAGTGTCGTGGTGGAGGGCTGGAGGCAGGAGCCCTGTCGGTGTTGGGTTCCCAGCCGGGCTGGCTGCAGGCAGGCTGGCAGCTGGGAGCCCTGTCGTGGGAGTCAAGCTGGGCTGGTGGCAGGGCGTCCAGAAGTATGGTGGGGCTGGCAGGGAGGGAGTTGGCCGGGAGGCTGGGCCAGAAGTGGAGCTGGGCGGGGGGGCCACTGCCAGAGGGGCCAGAAGTGACCTCCCCAGTCCAGTAAAATCCCTCATTTGGGGCAGGTCAGGTCCCAAGGGTTCCAGATAGAGAGGTCCAACCTGTAGTATTTTAAATCGGAAATAGGAGTGGCCTGAAAAGATACCTACTCTAAAAATAGAACCATACGAAGGAGCTGCCTGCCCCCACCAGCACACACACAGACACACGCACCCGGAGCCCATAAACGTGTAACCCAGGGCTGGGCAAAATACAGCCCGGGGGCTGGATCTGGCCCGCCAAGCCACCGGATCTGGCTCGCGGACCACCCTGCTGGGACCCTCAGGCACAGAGCTGCGCGGTTTAAAGTTCACTCCCTGCCCCTCTGCTCTGCAGGCAGGGGGGAGCTTCGTGAAATCTCCTGCCCCCAGCCCATTCCTCAGCGCCTAGAGGCCAGAAACAACTGGCCAATAGGAACTGACCCCAGCCAGTCTCTCCGCTCCTATTGGCTGGAAACAACCAACCAATAGGAGCTGAGAGTTTGGCCTGGGAGATGGGGGCAGCAGCAAGCCTTTTCCCCCTCCTACATGGAGAGAGCAGCCTGCAGTTTCAAGTGACCTGGGGCTGCAGCAGGCAGAGAGCCCAGCCTGCCTTGGGGGTGCTGCAGGCTTAGGTAAGTGCCTCCCAACCAGAGCCTGCCTCTGGCACCCCAGCACCTCCTGCACCCCAACTCCCTCCCCCAGGTCACCATCCAAACCCTCTGCACCCCCTGCCCCTGGTCACAACTCCCTCCCAGGTCCTGTACCCCCTCCTACAACCCTGTCCCAGGCCCAAATCCTCTCCTGCACCCAAACACTCTCCCAGACCTTGCACCCCATTCCCCTGCCCCAAATCACCACCTGCAGTCTGCACCCCCTTTTCCCTGGTCACAGCTCCCTCCCAGACTTTGCACCTCCTCCTCGTGCCCTTTTCCCAGGCCAGGATCCTCTCCTGCACCCATGCCCCCTCCCAGACCCTACACCCCTATCCCCTGACCCAGGTCACAACCCCCTCCTTTGCCAAACTTCCTCTCAGACCTCACACTATCTCCTGCCCCCCCAGTCCTCTACCCCATGCCCCCTTCTGTGCCCAACCTCCATCCTAGACCCCGCACCACATCCACAGAAAAGTGTGGCCCTTGACCACTTTCCAAAATCTTGGAGAGGCCCCCCCACCAAAAATTATTGCCCTCCCCTGGTGTAACCCCTGTATTTTTCAGCAGTTACACATTTACCTAAATAAACACATTTTAACATCCATAGTACCGTGTTGAATTCTAATTTATCTTTATCCTCACAGCACCTGTGAGTTAGGGAGGCGCTATTAATCCCATGTTACAGATGGGAAACTGAAGCACAGGGAGACTGGCTTATCCAAGGCCATACAAGATGTCAGACCCATGTCTCCCACTCACAGGCTAGTTCCCTTATCCTGGACCAGCCTCCTCTTTTAATCAGGTTAAGTTTGGTCATATGCCCTTTGTGGGGGAACAGGATTGTAATGAATGGTAATATATTACAGCCACTTTGGGGTCTGGAGTTTTCAATGTTCTGACACAGTCTTAAACCTTTAAGGGAGAGACTTTCAGAAGTGCTAAGGCACTGTTTAAAGTTTTTCCTTTATGCAGCAAGATGTGCAGTATAGATACCTACACCTACCTATCTAGATAATTGGATGAGTCCTATCACCAAGTATCACCTAGTATCAGATCACATTGAAAGCATGAGGCTGAAGATAGAAAATCCACCCAAGAATCCTTGATAACAGCAAAGCTACTTTTTGGCTATTTCGTTCACTGATAAGAGGGACTTGGAGGACAGCAGGGTTTGGGGGTTAAGTCAGAGAGAGATCCCTTTCCTGAACGCTTCAATCTTCTGGCTTTTCAAATAATATAGTTATTTAATGCATTTTTGTTGGGCGTGCAATAGATTTTCCCATTAGTTGAATAAACTTGCCTTCCAGTGGATGCCTTTGAACTTCTGGGTTTTGTGTATGCGGGATGGTTGATTTTTTTTTTCCTGCAGAATAAAACTGTAACCATATAAATGGAAAGACTAAGTAGTTAGCAGAGGTAGATGCTGTCCCCGCCTCTTCAGTCACCTAATTAGCAGCAGGAAACAGAAAGTGAGGGTAAAAGCATTTTTAGCGCAAATGGAATTTTTGAAATCAGAAAGGGATTTCTTTAGAACTGGGTGTCCATCTGAATGGAAACTAGATGGCAGCCTAAACTGCTTTCTTGATGAACATGCCTGCCTGGTTTTCTTCTCCCTCCCCCCATACCTCTGACTTGGAGCTAGGAACTTTTGAATTATAATCCAGTTCTGATACCAATTCCCTTCAGAAGCTTTGAGCAACTCACTTAACCTCAGCTTCAATTCCCGGAATATTAAGTATACTTTGCCATTTATGGATGCCATGAAAATTCATTAAAAGGTTAGAAACACTTTGCAGACTGAAGTCCAGTTCTGCTCTCCATTACAGGGAGAGTAATTTGTAGACTTTGGTGGGAGTCACACCTGTATAACTGAGGGTGGCAGAATTGGGCCTAAAAATTATTTGAGCTGAGTATTAATACTTTGTCTCTTCTAAAAGCATCCCCTTCCTTTCACTAAGTGACAGAGTTATTTTTCAGGAATGTGTGCGAGGAAGGGGGAGGAGGGAAGACTTTCTTTTTGCTTCTGATTGAACTGATTTTTGGTCTAGTCTTGTGGCTGTTTGTCGTGGGTGCAGTAGAACCAAATGACGCCAACAAAATCCTATAGCTAGAATCTAGTACAAATGGTGCAATGGTGACCTCTTCTGAGAAGGAGAAGCTATTCTCTGTCAGCCTGTTCAAATTACACAGGACATTTGTTTAAATAGATAGATGCTTTGCAGAAGTGTTCCAGTAATAGAGGATGACTCCAAGCTGAAACATTTTAGAAAAACAAAGATTTTAATAAGCTCATGGAAAGACCAAGGGACTAGGTGGGGCCACATACATTTCTTCTGAGAGGCCCATAAAAGAGCTTTGAAACTGTTGTTGCTGTTAAAAATCTTTCCAGATGCAATTTGCAAATAACTAATGTTAGCCCAGTACTTGTAGCATTCCCTATACAAAGTATACTAACTTAAGCATATTGGGAAAAGGACACTATTTTCAGGAGTGCTCTCTGTTCAGTTGAGGTAGAAGATAGAAAATTCTTGAAAATGAGATCGATAGTCTTAATGATCCAACTGTATTTACAGTGATTTTTCCATAATGGTCAGGGTGAATGAAATATGGGACTTGTATATTGAATATTCTAAATTGAAGTGGTGAGCAATGTAAGGAAACAGAAATGTGATTAATGGGCATTTGTGACCGCCAAGGAGAGGGAGAAATTGTTGCCATTATGGTGCATCCTTTGCTTGTCCTTGAAATTGACATAAGAATATATTCTTGCAGCATTTTTTCTCGCCCCCCCCCCCCCCCCAACATGTTCAAGAAAAAGAGTAAATAAATTCCACCCTGCTAATTGAACTATAGTACCATGTAGTAGATTTCAGTTAATCTGCATTTCCAGTTTCCTGAAAAGTAATTGAAGTCTTATCCTAGTTGGGGTAGGACAATTTAATCTTCGATAGTGATTCCAGTTTGTTTCTCTGATTGAGCCTCATTGCATTTTCTATACATTAAAAGTCTGTTCAAGCTTGCATCTGTATACATACACACTTTAATTCACTCTGTTTTCCTTTTTCTGCCTCTCGCACAGTTTGCAGAGTGGTGTTTAGAGTATGGTGCACATGGATGTCGTATTCCTGACCGACCCTACTCTCTATTTGAAGGTAAAGTATTGTTGCTGCAGGCTGTGTTGTATTAGGAAGAAGGACAATCTTGTGTTAAAGCCTGTGACTGAGTGTTAGGAACATCGGTGAGTTTTACTTTATTGGGGAAAACCTTTTTAAAAGCTGCAGTCTACATAATTCCAATATAAAACTGGTGCCACTGGGTATTGGATGCGAAACTGGTTTATTCATTAACCTCTTCTGTGTTTGGAACCCTCTTGAGTCAAAGCAAGTTGAAGTCTGGGCAATTGGATAGCAGCTGCGCATCACAGAGCTATTGTGTTAATTGTAATTACTGAAACAAGCAGCAGACTGGAATTGTAACAGTGTTGCAGATTAGTAATTTGTTTCTCTGAGTCTTTTGGTGTAAGAAAACTCATCTGTTAGGCCTGGCTAGGGCCAGACTTAGTTCTATTAGTCCCTCTTTCTTGAGCACCAGTATTAGCCAAACTCATCCAAACAGCTAAAGAAAAGAAATGCTGTGTTTTGATTAAAGGTCTTCTTTGGGTCACTTAAATAGATAAAAAATGAGCAAGTAGAAAAGTAAAGATTATATTTTTCTAATGCTCTCTTGTAAATCCTTATTTTATGTCCGTTTAAAACAACAGTAAGTTTTGCCCTTAAAAGGCCTTAAAATAGCTTTACCATTCTTTGAAAGTGAACCCAATGCACCACCTATCGCAAGTATCGGGAACTGCAGAGGATTTAATAGAAGAGTGTTTTTTTGGTTGGTGTTTTTTTGTTTAAGAACAGTACTGCAAGCTAAGGGCTTTTGTGTGAGCAGCAGTTGTATGCAGTTCGTCCAAATGCAGGACAGGTAAAGGATATGATTATAGTGCTTGTATTTCTGTTATAGTGCTCTGAATTAACTGCTGCTTTCTGCAGCAGTTGTGACTGTCTTTATATTTGGTGGAAGCAACGTCACCCTTGCGGTTATTTGTAGAAGAAGCTTAGAAACTCACTGAGAATGTGGTACAGAAACAATCCACTCAGGGCTGTCTAGGGGTTAATGTGACCCACAGCAAAACAAAATGGAACAACGTGGAGGGATTTTGCCGACTTTTCTTTTCTCTCCATCTCTTTCTTTTTTGTAATGAACATTTTTCAAGCCAAATGAGTCAGATTGCCCCCTCTGTTGTGCTTGGGCTCACTTTCACACGCACACAAGCAATTTCTTTTAAAGTTACTAGGAGCTGCAAGAACATGTTATAGGATATAAGTGGGCCTATTATGAAGAGAAGAGCTTTTAATATATTTATTTTTATTGAGCATCTGAGACTCTGAACCAGGAAGATATTTCTATTTAGGGGAACATTTACTCATATGCTAAAGTTCCATTATTTAAAGTTAAGCAAATACTTAAGTGCTGGGCTGAACTGAGGCCTGTAACTGGATGTTAGAAAAGTGCATGGAAATGCTGACTGATTACTTCTCGAAGATGAGGGGAGGGTGAGAAATGCTATAGAATTTGTGGGGGTGTTTTTTTTTTAAATTGTCTAATAAACATATGTCCATTATGTTTCATGTTGGGCATTCAGGCTATGTTTACACTGCAATGATTTATCGGAAAAAGGTACGCAAATTGCGCTCCAATTTGGTGTGTCTACACTGGGCCAAATTTTGGAAAAGCCTCCTCTTTCGGGAGAGCCCTTCTTCATGGGAGGAGGAAGACAGGTTTTCTGAAAGAGTGCGTCCGCTCTTCCGCAAAAAAAAGCGGAAGAGTAGATGCGTCCCCTGGACACAGCGGAGTTTTTCTGGGATACCTCCAGTATCCCAAAAAAACCCCATAGTGAAGATATAGGCTCAGATTGAATCACAGAATATTTTCTGTATTAGGATATACTTAAATAAAGAAACTGAAGATGGTATTGTCTGATGCATATGCTCTATATGTATAAACTCTTCAGGCTTTCTAATCCACTGTAACAGACAGATTATTGTAATAGTTCCTTAATTATGACCATGTCTGAGGCTATGTCTAAACTGCAGGTATTGTCGGCAGAGAGCATGCTAATGAAGCGCCGTTTTGTGCAAAAAAACCATTTGCGCAAGATCTCTTATGCCTCAAAAAAAGGAGATATACAGGATCTTGCACAAAAGGGTTTTTTTTTGCGCAAAACGGACCCTTCTACACTGCTTGTTTTTGAGCAAAAAACCTCTTGTGCAAAAAGCATCGGCAGAGAATATGCAAATGACAGCATAACAAATGCTAATGAGCGCTTCATTAGCATAGTCTCTGCTGACAAATACCTGCACTGTAGACATAGCCTAAGGGTATGAATTCAGTGTCCAGTAATGGCATAGTTTGCTAGCCATTTCCTGTATTTCAAAGTTTGCCTATTGTAGATAACATCCGTGAGTATGCATTATAAAAGCTGACACACTTTGACTTCTCACGTACATTCTTGGAGTTAAGTTTCTTGTTAAACCACTAGCAGCAGCCTCTCCCATATCTTTCTTTTCTGTGAAAGATTTAAAAAAAAAATCTCAAGTTTTTAAAAATCTAGGTGCAAGAGGTTTGAAGTGAGAATCTTGTTTTTGTTTTGTTTTTAGGGTGGTTGTTTACAAATGATTTTAAGAAGTTGTTAATCTGCAATGTTAACATGATTACACATTATGCATCCATATTGGCAGAACTCCATTTACAAGACATGGCAGGTGTCTATGGAGAGTAGCAAGAATCACTCTAAAATGCTTACATTCTTTTATCATTCCTGGCACCCAAATTTTACTTACCTTAATACTATGTATTTGTATGGCACCTTGCACAACCAGGCCTTGATTTTGATTAGGGCGCCTCCTTTCTGCTAACAATAAATACATTAATACCTTGCTGATCCAGTGGCATGGAATTTGTGACCGTTATGATGATAAACAAGGGTTCAGAAAAGAAGGGGCCTTTTTAATTTCAAGAGCTGCCCTTATGGGGAGACAACCTAAATTAGGATAATGAGCTTTTTGATTACTGAAATATGTTGAGATCATGTCCAAAATATGCCAGACTCTTTGCAGATCCAGAGTGCCCCACAAATTATTTTACACATCATTGATGAAAAAATATTAGAGGGAACATTGATAAGATTCTTCCCCCCCCTCCCGAGCTGAATGCTGGTTTTAAAATGGGTTTGGATATATTTGGTTTGAACTCTTGATTGTTTTTAAATTCTTAGGTTACTGTAATAAGAAATCAATTTGTATGTTTCAGGCATGGCAGGAGCTATTCATTTCCTATCGGACATACTGGTACCAGAGACTTCCCAGTTTCCAGCATTTGAACTTGGACCTCAAAGGAGAGAAAACAAAGTGGAACAGGACAGCTAAGAGACCTGTTGGATTGGAAGCTCCGTGTCAAGAGTGATGAGACTGTCTAGTGCCTCTTACACTGAACCAACTTTAAAGCCTAAATGAGGAACAGGGAAATCCCTCTTCACACCTCTTTCTCCAAAGGACCACTAGTCATTAAAGCATGAATCAGAAGCCATGCCCAGGTTTTATTTAAGTGATGCCTTCAGTGGTGGAAAGAGAGAGATTTAAGTTTTGAACTCTTTTTTTGCAGTTGTTCTTTTCAGGTCTTTCAAGTGTTTGCATGTTTCTTGGTGTTGTCCATAGACGTGAGTCTTTTGTTGTAAGCCAAAAGCTGTTCTCTCAATCCCAGTCTTGTCCCTTTTGTGCATGAGTAACAGTAGCAGCCTTGCTATTTCTGTAGTGTGACTATGGCTGAGGTTCCAATTGACCCGATGAATGAGAGAGTCCAGTGTAATATAGTGACCAGGTTAATACGTGGTTATATCTTAAACGAGCTGATAATTTCCAAACAAAACCTAAAGCTTTCTGTGCTGTACTTCTCTATTTTTTTCATAAGGAACATTTACCCTCCCCCCTTTCTTCGAGAAGTTACGTTTAAAGAATCTGACTTAAATTTTCCGACGTGATTTGTAGTGGCTCAGTTTTTACCTTGAAAAGGCCGTAAGGGTACATCTACACTAGCTCGTTAGTTCGAGCTAGGTAGGGTAATTAGGCCAAGCGGAGTTGCAAATGAAGCCCGGGATTTAAATATCCGGGCTTCATTTCACATGTTCAGCGCCGCCATTTTAAATCTTAGTCGAACTCCGTGCGCGGCTACACGCGGCACAGAGTAGGTAGTTTGAATTAAAGATCCTAATTCGAACTACCGTTACTACTCGTGGAATGAGGAGTAACGGTAGTTCAAATTAGGATCTTTAATTCGAACTACCTACTCCGTGCCGCATGTAGCCGCGGGCATGGAGTTCGGACTAAGGGGGATTTAAAAATGGCGGCGCTCGGAAACATGCAAATGAAGCCCGGGATATTTAAATCCCGGGCTTCATTTGCAACTCTGCTTGCCCTAATTACCCTACCTAGCTCGAACTAACGAGCTAGTGTAGACGTACCCTAAGGGACCTGATTTGTGAGACATAGGGATTCAGCACATTCAGAGAGAGAATCCCCTTTAAGATGTCTTCAGTTGGGCCCTGAAAATAGGCCTACCTGCCTACATAAAGTATTTCTTAGTTCCTTAAACACTTACCAGTAGACACCATGAGTGTCTTATCATACCAGCACTTCTCAAAGTTTCATGCAATAGCAAAGAGTAAAACTGGGAGAGCAGTTAGACTTTTCTCGTTAGTACTTTTTGGTCATAACAAGCATATCCGCTGAAGGAAGCATGCCATTTACAACATGTAAGTAAACATGGGCAGACCAGGGTGGGAAGAAGAGAAGTGTCTAGTTATTGGTAATTCAGGAAGGCGCACCACTTCTGAGATGGAAGGAGAGCAAATCATTTCCTTTCTTTTTTTTGAATTTCAACAGGTCTAATAGCCCATCCAGTTTGAAAGGAGCTGTAAATGTTAGCCAGCTGAGGGTGATACATGAGTATTAATAAAACAAACGATCACAATGACCTGCAGTTGAAACTTGTTATGCAAAAAAATAAAATACATACAAAAAATAAAATGAAGATTTGTGTTGAGCATCTCCCCCCACCCCCACCCCAGCTGCCAGTATGTTTAATAAAAGGACAAACTGTCTTATAGGTCCAGATCTTCAGCAGGCATAAATCAGCGTCGCTCTACTGAAGACAGTGCAGCTGCATGTACTCTGGAGGATCTGTTGCATAATAATATGTTTCGTTCCATACAGAGGGAAGAAGTATTGCATCAAGATTGACTAGGAAGAGAACTAAACCTGCTTTTTCCACACTGCAGTGTTTTAAAATGTTTATTATGTAAGTAAGTGCTTTCATCTGCAAAAAGGGGCTTATTAGAAGTGAAGGTTCCTTTATGTTTTATTAAGATTTTTGCAGTATCAACTTGCATAACCCCAGTTGGCCTGTTTTAAACAATGCCTCCCCAAGCCTGCAGTTTCATTTGGATACAAGATTTATTCTCTACTTCGTTCCCTACACTATTATGCAGTGTTGCTATTCAATATGGACAGCCCACCATAGGCCTAACGCAGGGCTGGGAAACCTCTAGCCCTCTGCATAATTTCATCCAGCCTGGGCAAGTCTCCATGCAATGGGCTGGAAGCCCCTGAACCGTGGTGCTCCATGGTAGGACTGGAACTGCGAGCCTCAGCGTGGCACAGGGACAGACAATGAGGGTAAGTCTTACATGGCTTAACCACCATGTAAAAGAAGCAGTGAGGGACAAAAAGGCATCTTTTAAGAAGTGGAAGTCCAATCCTAGTGAGATAAATAGAAAGGAACATAAACACTGTCAAATCAAGTGTAAAAATGTAATAAGAAAAGCAAAAAAAGATTTTGAGGAACAGCTAGCCAAAAACTCAAAAAGAAATAACAAAATGTTTTTAAGTACATTAGAAGCAGGAAGCCTGCTAAAAACCTGTGGGTCCCCTAGACGATCGAACTATAAAAGGCGCAATCAAGGACGATAAAGCCATTGCGGAGAAACTAAATGATTTCTTTGCTTCAGTCTTCACGGCTGAGGACGTTGAGAGATTCCCAAATCTGCACCGTCCTTTGTGGGTAATGAATCTGAGGAACTGTCCCGGATTGAAGTGTCATTAGAGGAGGTTTTGGAACAAATAGAAAAACTTAATGTTAACAAATCTCCGGACCGGATGGCATTCATCCAAGGGTTCTAAAAGAACTCAAATGGGAAATTGCTGAACTATTATCTGTGGTTTGTAACCTATCCCTTAAATCGGCTTCCGTACCTAATGACTGGAAGGTAGCCAACGTGACACCAATATTTAAAAAGGGCTCTAGAGGCGATCCGGCAATTACAGACCGTAAGTCTAACTTCAGTACCGGGCAAATTAGTCAAACAATAATAAAGAATAAAATTGTGAAGCATGTAGAAGAACATAATTTGTTGGACAAAAGTCAACATGGGTTCTGTAAAGGGAAATCCTGTCTTACTAATCTATTAGAGTTCTTTGAAGGGGTTAACAAACATGCGGACAAGGGGATCCAGTAGATATAGTATACTTAGATTTCCAGAAAGTTTTGACAAGGTCCTCACCAAAGGCTCTTGTGTAAATTACATGGCCATGGGATAAGAGGGAAGGTCCTTTCTTGGATTGAGAACTGGTTAAAAGACAGGAAACAAAGGGTAGGAATAAATGGTAAATTTTCAGAGTGGAGAGGGGTAACTAGTGGTGTCCCCAAGGGTCAGTCCTAGGACCAATCCTGTTCAACTTATTCATAAATGATCTGGAGAAAGGGGTAAGCAGTGAGGTGGTAAAGTTTATGGATGATACCAAACTGTTTAGGATAGTCAAGACAGAAGCAGACTGTAAGGGACTCCAAGAAGATCTCACCAAACTGAGTGATTGGGCAACAAAATGGCAAATGAAATTTAATGTGGATAAGTGTAAAGTAATGCACATTGGGAAAAATAACCCCAACTATACGCACAGTATGATGGGGGCTAATTTGGCTACGACAAATCAGGAAAGAGATCTTGGAGTTATCGTGACAGTTCTCTGAAAACTTCCACACAGTGTGCAGCGCGGTCAAAAAGGCAAATAGGATGCTAGGAATTATTAAGAAAGGGATAGAAAATAAGACCCGGAATATCTTACTGCCCCTGTATAAAACTATGGTACGCCCACATCTTGAATACTGTGTACAGATGTGGTCTCCTCACCTCAAAAAGATATTTTGGCCTTGGAAAGGGTTCAGAAAAGGGCAACTAAAATGATTAGGGGTTTGGAACGGGTCCCATATGAGGAGAGGTTAAAGCGACTGGGACTTTTCAGTTTAGAAAAGAGGAGGCTGAGGGGATATGATAGAGGTGTATAAAATCATGAGTGGTGTGGAGAGGGCGATAAAGAAAAGTTATTTATTAGTTCCTAAATAGAAGAACTAGAGGACACCAAATGAAATTAATGGGTAGCAGGTTTAAAACTAATAAAAGAAAGTTCTTCTTCACACAGCGTGTAGTCAGCATGTGGAACTCCTTGCCAGAGGAGGCTGTGAAGGCTAGGACTATAACAGAGTTTAAAGAGAAGCTAGATAATTTCATGGAGGTTAGGTCCATAAAAGGCTATTAGCCAGGGATAAAATGGTGTCCTTGGCCTCTGTTTGACAGAGGCTGGAGAGGGATGGCAGGAGACAAAGCGCTTGATCATTGTCTTCAGTCCACCCTCTGGGGCACCTGGTGCTGGCCACTGTCGGCAGACAGGATACTGGGCTAGATGGACCTTTGGTCTGACCCGCTACGGCCGTTCTTATGTTCTTATGTTCTTATGTAAGTTCAAGTGTGCATGCATCTGTTCCCACAGCTCCCATTGGCCAGGAACTGTGGCCAATGGGAGCTTTGGGGCTGGCACATGTGGGGTGCAGAGCTGCCTGGCCCCATTGTGGTAGCTACTGGGAGTGGCAACATTGCAGGGCTGGAGAAGGCGGGGGCAGGGAATTTGCCTTAGCTCTGATGCACCACAGACCAGGAGCCACCTGAGGTAAGCAGCCCCTAGCCAGCGCTAGCACCCCTCATCTCTTCCTATGCCCCTTGGCCTGCTGTGCCTACTGCCCCACTTGAGACTTCTCCCTGAAGGCTGATATGTAACTCAATCCAGGGGGTAACTCATAGCACTAAGGGCAAAATTGGGCCCCCAGAGAGCATGGAAAATGCTTCAAAACAGAAAGCATGCAAGTCATCTTTTTTCTCCCTCTTCCATCCTCTCCCCACCCTCCACCTTTACCAGTAACGATAATTTAATTGACATTTCATATCAATGTGATGTGACTGTGATCTTGTCAACACTCAATGAGCCTTCCGGGTATATGTTGACATAAACATGTATGATCTGTGCATGCCCACAATCAGATCCTAGGACTATCTTCAGTTAAAAATAAACACTGGCTTTCCAGCTTGTGCAAATATCAGACTGGCAATCAGTCTGGTGCATTCTGACATCTGTTCCCAAGTTCATTGTGGGGATTATGCCCCTTGCTCCCTTCAGTTCTTGTGTATGTGGCAGGAAATTCAGGTGGGGGAGGAATGAGGAAAGGTTTTTGGGCACAAAAGGGACCCAGGCAGTCTGGAGCGTGAGGAAAAGAATGGAATGGAAGAGACAGAAGGGTGCGAGTATGAGCATAGAGGCGCAACGGGAAGGAGGGGGCACTAAGAGAAGATGGAGAGCAGTGGAAGGGCCAGGGTCCGTACAAAATATACCAATAGAGGCCATGCCCAGGGAAGAAGTGAGCCTCTAGTAGAAGCCCATCAGAATAACAGCAAAGAGGCCTGTGGCTGGAGGATGTGAAGCAGCCTGCCAAGCCCTTTTCCATTTGTCGGTCATGCTGCTTTATTCTTGCATCTCCCACCCATTATGATAACAGAGCCCCTGTCCTTAGGAGACCTTTAAAAGAGGGTGACATGGAACAGGTAACGAGGTGTTTATTCCACAAGGGAATGTCACTCCCTGATAAGCTTCCTTGGCTGCTATGCCTGGTCTGGGAGGTCTGGGAAGTAACTTTGGCTGGCTGGTGCTTAATGTGCAATGTAAGGAAATGGCACTGGCTAGTTTAAAAAAAAAAAAATACACATTAGCTCTGGTTCGTAACAGCTGGGCACCAAACCTCCAGGCCACTAGTCAAAAACTGGACAAGAGCAGCCTGGGGTGTGGCAGCATCTCACCCATTAGCTAAAACAGGCAACATGCTGGACCGAGTAGGAAACCTACCACTCAATGTGAAGTCTCATCTCCCCCCTATCTTTTACCATGGACCCTTGTTAGTGCAAGCTCCATGCACTGGAAGAAGCAGGAGAAATAGGCATATAGTGCCTAGCTGTGCTTATTTTTAAAAAAACCCCAGCCAATTGGTGGTTTGGTTTGTCCGCATTTAATGAGCCATTTGTGGCAAAGGAACAGCAGTGATGTTAAATCAGAGGTCATTGTGCATGGAAAAAAAAGTGCTAGTATTTTTATTCACTGGTGTTACCAGCAAAAGCCTTGCCCTTTCAGCATTGTCAGCACATGATTAGTGCTTGGGACTCGTAGTCACTGTCACATCACTAACAGCGTGGCACATTAGCAGAGCTGGATTATAGGGCAGCACTGTACCGCAAGTGGGCCTTTGGGTTGCCAGGTGTCCACTGTTGGACCAGAACAGTCAGTCGAAAAGGGACCCTGGTGACTGTGGTGGTGTTGGTAGGCTCCTTACCTGGCTCTGCACGGTTCCCTGCAAGCAGTAACATGGCCCGCGGCTCTTAAGAGGAGGAGGGATGCTTAGGGTGGGCTCTGCAGTGCCCGTTGGCCAGAAACTGCAGCCAATGAGCGTGGAAGAGGAGCACCACCTGCAGGCTGAGGTAACAACATGCACCACGGAGAGCTGTCTAGCTGCACCTCCACCTAGGAGCCAGGGGATATGTTGCTGCCTTCAGGGAGCCACCTAAGGTAAGTGCCACCCGGATTCCACTCCATGCACCACCAACCCTCAGCTGTGTCCTGAGCCCTGCCAGAGCCTTCCCATTACCCCCTCTGCCCAGCATGGAACCCCCCTTCTGAACACCACTCCCCACCTGGAGCTCACTCCTGCATCCAAACTCCCTTAAAGATGCAAACATACACCTGGTGGAAGTTTTAGAACTGCCTAATCTACTTACATGCCTAATTCCCATTGAGCTCAATAACCTCATTAAGCACTTTTTGTATATTCCACTAGAGCCTACAGTCACGTCAGTGCCCGTCACTTTAGAAAGAGGTCCCAAATTTAGACCTTCAACCCTCCACTCACTGCTGCCTCATCCTACCTGTAAAGACCCTACAGCCCCTCCATTTTGCTTTGGGGGTATGAACCAAGATCCCTAAGTCTGAACACCCAGTGTACATCTTGCACCTAAGCAGAGCAGTGCTATGCCCTAGTCCCCCTTGTAAATCTAGCCCTAAAAATGCAAGAGTTATGCCATTTCATTTCTAGTCAAGCAGGAGGAACAGCTGCACCCAGCATCAAAGCACCTCCCCACACACACACCACACCCTCATTTATCAGCTAGTGTCTTAAAAACAGAGCCTTAGCCAGTGCTTTCTCCAGGTGTGCATTAAAACTCTGCACACAGAGGCTACGTCTACACTGCGCATTCTTGTGCGAGAAGATATGCAAATGAGGCGCCATTTTTGTGCAAGGGGCTTTTGCGCAAGAAGGAGCTGTCTACACTGCTCCTTCTTGCGCAAAAATCCCCTCTTGAGCAGGAGCTGCTCTGCCGCTTATTTTCAGGAAGAACGGCTCCTGCGCAAGAGGGGGTTTTTGCGCAAGAAGAAGCAGTGTAGACGTAGCCAGAGTGTTCACCTTGTCACACAGGAAACTAGTCTATAGCCACTCGTCATTAAGGAGCATTCCCTGTTCCGCGTTCTCATTAGTTATTTTAATTCCCTTCTAACAGTCCTTATTTTACCTCCTTGGAGCTACCTCTGTCACTCCTCTCCAGACCTTAGCTTTACACCCTTTCACAACTCTGTCATTGATTGCAGTAGCATTTCAGAATTCAAAAGAGAATGAGGGCCACAGCCCTTTGTTTCCTATTAGCCAATATGTAGCGTCTTAGGCTCGGTTTACACTGCCAAATGAGCGACAAAACTTTTGCCCTTCACAAGTACTTAAACACACTCCCCGAAAAGCAAAAGTTTTGCCTCAGCAACTGGCAGTGTAAATGGTGCAGCTCATTGGCAGCAGGCTCCCTGTTGACAACGCAATAATGGTTGGAAGTATTTTGTCAGCAAAAATGCTGACAAACTGCGTGTACATTGCCCAATGCTGTGTAGAATAGACAAAGCCCAAGTCAGATGATAAGAGGCAAGAGGCAGGAACACAGTTGCCTAAATAGCTTGGCGTATTTGGGAGTTCTATGTTCCTCTGTTTTCTACAGAACTGAGCACATGCCCAGCTCTCCACTAGTAATAAAACCATTTAAATGCTTGCCTCTTGCTACTTAATCATGTTTATTGCCCTCTTTCTCTGCTCTGTTGCTTAATTTTGCTTTAATAAAATGCAATTTCAATTTAACTTTCTATTGGACCCTTTTTAAGGTAACAGCAGTAGTCACAAGCAGTAGGTCTAACTTCTCCACCTCCTTCCCCATCACCGTTCCCAAGCCACACTGAGCAAAAGAAGTAATAGACATACCCAGATCAATTTTATTTTGCATACATATGAAACATGACCCTATCAAAAGTTACAGGGCTTCTTCCCACCTTTTTTTTCTGTAAACTAAAGGGAAACAAAAAACAAAAACACCCCCCTCCCCAAAACTTAGGAACCAAAAGGAGAAGAAAAGCATGCAAGCAATCTGCAAATAATTCTTAGATTTATCCACAGTGCTGCTGTGTTTGCAATTAAGTACCAAACAACTTCACTAGAACAGGAGTTTGACTTCATTGTAAGAGGTGGTTATAATCCACCAACAATAGCAAAAGAAACATTTGAATCGCAGAAAAACTTCACCAGAAGTTGAATTTAAATATACAGCATAAGAATCCACTGGAAAAGGGTTCTTTCTACTCAACGTAATCAGGAAAACAACAAATCTTAGACACATTTAATAATATAAAAGGGTTTAACAACACCTATTCACTCACATCAGAGGACCTACTCAAAGAAAAACGACTCCCTTGATTCAGTTAAAAAAATACAGTGTAAATGCAGCCATATTATGTGATCATAGGCAGCTTACAGATAGCGTTCACCCTAGTTTAGAAAATACATACAACTGTGCTATGTGGGTAAATGGGTTTTTTGACCACATCATACATGTATCTCATATGTTCATAGGGCCTACATTGCAAAGTCAGAAGCAGCTGCTGCATCCTTACCCCCGGCCACGGCAGGAAGAATATTTTAACAGTAATATTCTGAGGACAACATAGTATTGCTGTGATACTTTGGAAATGCATGTTTTTCTACAGTGTTCTTCAATGTAGGTTTCAATGGAAGGGTAATTGGGTGAAAGCCTCTGGTCTGTGTTACACAGGTCAGACTAGCTTTATCTATTGATCCCTTCTGTCCTTAAAAATCTATTAAACCCATGAGTAACACTGCAATAGGAGAGTTCACTATGTGCGAGTCTTCACAGGTTTGCACTGCAGGTTTTCCCACCAACATTCTGTTCCCACTGCATGCACATAAGTAGCAAAACCATATGAGCAACAAGGAGCTCTCAATAGTCAGTGGTCAGGCCTCTATTCTGCAAACATTTATGTGCAATCTTAATTTTCAGGCCCCGAGTACTCGTACTGAAGCCTCCTTGCTTAAGGTCAAGCACATATGTGTTTGCAGGATCTGGCACTTTGGGTACTATAATAATGGGAGCTAGCGAGAGACATGCAACAAAAAAAAAGAGATTACAGTAAATTTAGATTCAGTTTCGATTAGCCAAGATCAGCTGGGTGGAACGGAGAGGAATTTTGCCCATTGATGTCTTTATTACCACCCAATATGACATATTAGGACAAATCAAAAATATCACACAGAAGGTTTCACAAGGTTTGGTTTGCAATTTCACACCAACTCTCTCTTAAGTTTGCAAAAAAGAAGAACAAAAAATATTAGAATTTGATTAGCTGGTTTTAAATCTGCAAAGTAGGCTGTAGGGATAAGCAAGAGATCAGGTCAAAGTTCATGTTGGTATACAATGTACTAGCACAACAGAAAGGAATGAGCTTTGCCATGTATCATGAAATCCTACAGTCTCAGTAAGTAGAAATGGCTCTTTTTTTTTACCCGAAAGAGATAAATGGTTATGAACGTCACTATCAACACTCCTAAACCGCATGTTGAACATGAGCCCATATGATCTGATTTAATAACTACCTGTGGTCTTTAATATAAGTGCAAATGCAGGGCCTAGTTCTAATCTCATACCAGTGGAATTGCATTGACTTTACTAGAATTCCTCTTGGTGGAGCCTAGTAGCGAGCCTGCCACCCGGCAGCACAAAAAGGAGCCCAGCAGCCCCACTACCGCCAAGCGGCATAGCTGCTCAGCAGGACTAGGAGGCAGCAGGGGTGCCCAGCAAGGCTGAAGCCCAAGCGGGGCTGTCACCCGGCAGTGCAGCTGAACCCCAGCAAGGGGGCTGCCCCGTGGGGCCGGGAGCCTGGCAGTAAGGCTGTGCATGAGATGGCGGGGCTGCCACAGTGGGGCTGGGAGCCGTGTGTGCAGGGCGGCTGGCAGCAGGGGGAAGTTGGCTGGAAGGCTGGCAGCGAGGCCATGACTGGGGGGGCGGAGGGGGGGACAAGTGGCAGAGGGGGCCCCAGCAATGACCTTCCCCCGGTCCAGCAAAATCCCTTATCCGGGACCAGTCAGGTCCTGAAGGTGAGATCCAGAGAGATCCAACCTGCAAATCCAAGTGTACTAAGGAACTCTTACTGCGTATCAGCAGGGTCCATATTGACCGTTATGGCGCTGCAGGCTGGCATGGGGTAGATTCGTGACTCAGCTTGCCACAAACGAAATGTTTCTATAGATAAGCCCTTTTATTTAGAAAACTCCCCGAACAACCCAGCCTTACAGGTTAGCATTTTTAACCTCTGATGTCATCTTTAGCCTTTCATTTATTTCTTCCCAAAAGCAAGGCTAATAGTTAAATGCTGAGATGAAACCCAGTCCAAAGGCAAAATGCTACCCACTGCTGCTGGCAGGAGAAGCCTCTGCTTATTAACCAAGTTTAATCCTTTCCTTTGGGACAAATCCTGATCCCATTGCAATCAATGGTAAATCTCCCATTGACTCCAGCGTGACTGGGATTTGGCCCCTTATGACTGCCTACAAATCAT
This sequence comes from Rafetus swinhoei, assembly GCA_019425775.1. Lineage (NCBI taxonomy): Eukaryota > Metazoa > Chordata > Testudines > Trionychidae > Rafetus > Rafetus swinhoei. Next base: position 165,444,061 of record CM033424.1, read on the forward strand.
CCATGGGAGTTTATGAAATGTCTTTCTATGACTGGAACATCACATTCACCAAAGCCCATTCAGTGTAACACAATTCAAACAGATGTAATTTTAGTGTATTTATAGCGGTCCAATTCCTCCCAGAGAGTATTGGGGTTTACCGGAGTGGCCCACCCGAAAATATTTTCTCCTAGATGCCATACAATCAATAGGAATTCTGCCCAAGTTAGGACTGCTGGGTTTGATCCTTTAAAGCAGGGGATGGGAACCTCAGGCTCAGGAGCTGGATGTGGCCCTCGGCTTGCCTGGATTCCGCCCCCCAAGGCTCAGGGCCTCCCCCTACAATGGAGAGCCTGTGCTGGCACTCCAGCCCCCCTGCTGCCTCACCATGGGGCTGGAGCACACAAAATATACTAGGCTGGGCCCCGTTAGGCTCTGGTGTGCAACAGGAATGTGGGAAGTGTCTTTCTCCTTCTCAGTTGGATGCCACGTCAGGGAGGGGTTTTTGTGTGCAACACTCAACTGATTTTTCTGTGGGTCAGTGGCTTGACCCAATAAAGGTTCTCCATCCTGCTTTAAAGGGTACTTCCATTTGGAAAAATGACTAAAAAGAGGGGGGAGGGTTCTTGGGTTTACTGGCACTCAGTACTTTCTGTACTGACGGTGCACAATTTACAAGCAAAAAGATGTTTAGTTTTGATTGTTAGCCCTGCAAGCTCAACCTGGGCTGAGAAGTAGGCTTTCAGACACAACATCACTAGTGAGAAAGGCCAAATAAGGCCCTCAATTTCCCCTGTGCAATGCAGGGCTATGTCTACACTGCAGGCTTTTTGCACAAGAATGGCTGTTCTTATGCAAAAATTTGCGGAGCGTTTACACTGCATGTGCGTTCTTACGCAAGTAAATTTACAGTAAGGCGTTGGAACAGAGGGCTTCTTGCTCAAGAGTTATTCCTCTCCCCACGAGGAATAAGTTCTCTTGCACAAGAGCTCTTGCGCAAGAAGGCAGTGTAGACGGGCAACAGGGGTTTCTTGCGCAAGAAAACCCCTAGGGCTAAAATGGCCATCAGAGCTTTCTTGTGCAAGAGAGCAACCCCACTGCCATGGACGCTCTTGCGCAAAAGCACATGGCAGTACGGACGCACTCTTGCTCAAGTACTTTTCCGCAAGAACTCTTGTGCAAAACAGTTCTTGCGCAAAAAGCCTGCAGTATAGACGTAGCCCAGATGTCTTGGGATTATGTGTTCAGTTACACCTGGGCCCCAACATGCATTCAATGGGGTACATTGAACTGGTGTAACTTCCATTCGAACAGCAGTAAAAGCACCACACTTTAATTGGAAATAATCAAAATAAGTGCAAAAATGTCTGTAAAACCAACCATCCATAAGCATCTCAGGAGAAAAGGTTTTGTTTGTTTGAAGTTAGGGAGTGGCCACGGTCACTCAAAGAACCTACCAGAAATATGAGGCAAATAAAAATGAGGAGGACATTTTCAGCATGATAGCTGCATGGTCAAAATGTCCATGCATTAAACTGAGAAGCAACTCTTAAACAGACGTCATAGAAAGTTATTGTGCTTAAAGCATTGTTAAGAGAGAATTTTCAAATCTCTTGATTGGAGAACACAACACCCTTTTGTACTCCACTGTGTAGCTGTAAGACCATAACCAAAACCAGCGAGCTAACATGCCGTATGGATGACAAGGACCTAGTCATCACCCAGTGAAGTCAAGGACAAAACTCCCAGTGGTTTCAAAGGGACTAAGATGGGGGCCCAAAGCCCAGATGCAAGTTCAGTGCCTAAATACCTTGAGGATCTGGGCCTAAGTTCTCTTTTTTCCTATTTTAACTTTAGGGCAAAAAAACCCTTCTGTGCACTGACATATTTCTAAGTAGTTTCTCTACAAGGGTTGCCGTGTGAGCTGATAACATCTTCCCTGCCATAGATAGGCCAGTCTAATATTTAGATCATCAATTATATTTTACAATCTTATCCTTGGCAAAAAAACCCAAACAAACAAACAAAAAAACCCCACAACTTTCAGAAAGTTTCAAAAGGAGAAGTGGAGCCAGGATTAAGGTGGCAAGTTCAGAGTCCAGGAGCATGTGGAGTCACTGCACAGCCATGATTTCTTGGATCCACCCCTTTTGTAGAAAGGAAGCTCTCAGGTGAGACTCGTTCCAAGCAGAACTCACTGCCATGAGTGAGTGCCACTCAACTTTCTCACTCACTGGCTTCCATAATACACTGTCCCCATTCTGTGTCTCAGAATGGAGCTTTCCTAGAAAACCACAGGCTGGTGGTCACACTTCACATAAATATCTTCCCCTGACTCTTTCCTCCAGATCGCGCCTTTCATTTCTACTCTAGCAGAGTACCACATTTGTCTGGGTTTTCAGAGAGGGTACATCACTTTGTGGTTGCATAAATCTGCTACCGTATTTTGCCACGATATGTTAACATACACCTTTGAAACAATAAATAAAGGGAGAACATATTGGATTTAAATATAGGTTGCCATTAAAAGCATTAAAAAGACCTTGTTTTCGTTTTGAATACATCAAAATGAAAATTCACTCCCTACCACAAAAAAAAAATAAAAAAATCAATCATCCTTCCAAAGTAGTGAGAACGGTAAGCGTGTGGCAGGAGAGTGAGAGAATTAGCAAGTGTTCAGAAGGGCAGAGGCCCTCTACCCAAGTCCCTTTGCAATGGCACCTGCTTCTTACAGAGTCAGGTAACAGAGCTGCAGAGTTGTTACGTGGAGGATTTTACCACCTGCTCATATGGGGGTGGTGGTGCGTTGCAGTAAGAGGGTGGAGGTGGGTACACTGGATTCCCTTGTGGGGAGTTGGGCTGGACATGGAAAGCCATAGCCATGGGATTCATCACAGGCCCTCCTGGATCCGTGTAGTATGGCATCCCTGGTTGCTGTGATCCTAAAAGAAATGAAATGAAAATACACGACTTTACAATGCAATGGTAAATGTACTGCAAACAGGTTCATATCATGCTGCTCTAGTGCTAAGGAAAGGAAAAACATGCTCTTCTCTAGGGTTGTATCTACATTGGCACAATCTTGCGCAAAAGCAGCCGCTTTTGCGCAGCAGCCGCTTTTGCGCAAAAACTTGCTGCCTGTCTACACTGGCCGCGAGTTCTTGTGCAAGTACACTGACGTTCTAATGTATGAAATCAGGGCTTCTTGCGCAAGAACTCTGATGCTCCTGCTCAGGAATAAGCCCTCTTGCACAACTGTTCTTGCGCAAGAGGCCAGTGTAGACAGGCAACATGAATTTCTTGCGCAAGAAAGCCCTATGGTTAAAATGGCCATCAGAGCTTTCTTGCGCAAGAGAGCGTCTACACTGGCATGGATGCTCTTGCGCAAAAGCACATCTCTTGCGCAAATGCACATGCCAGTGTAGACGCTCTCTTCTGGAAGAGTTTTTGCACAAGAACTCTTCCGCAAAAGAGTTCTTGCGCAAGATCATGCCAGTGTAGATGTAGCCTAAAGGTAACTGACGCACAGCAAGTTTTAATTGGAGTATGTGATGCATGGCCAACGGAATGCACAAAGGTTGTTTCCACCTGCTGGCTCCCCCGGTTACAGAAGGTGGATGGTCACAGTCCAATGGTGAGCTGTTGACATCATAACCAATCACCACTGCACTTATTAGTACCTTGCTGGGAGACTCAGAAAGCAACCAAAGCACTGAGTAGAGACAGAGACTGAACTACTACTCATCGCCTCAAGCTGTTTTTTCCAGATCATGTGCTCTGGGGACGCTTGCTCTGCGATGACTTCTTCTGTGAACAGAAGAGTTCAGTTTCCAGGACTGTTGATCCTACACTGAACTTGTTTTGTAAAGAAAAAACACCACCAGATCTCAACTTGCAATCACAGCCCTTCGTTCATAGGCATGTACGTTATATCCAGCTGCCTGCAGATACAGTTTGGATATAGTAAGGACTTTTCCCCAAAGAAGAAAAAATTAGATGGAAACCCTAAGACACATATCCATGTACTTCACTGTATCAGCCAAGGAACAGTGTGTGCTGATAAGCATTAAAACGCCTTGCACAAGTACACCATATTAACCAATTTATTTCTACATTGGTATTCGGATCAGTGACACTTTGGATAAACCCAACAGCCAAATAAGGGCTGGATCCCAACCTTCTTGGAGGATCAGATCCCATGTGTTTACTATAGTAGAACTATTAACACCTGTCAGACCCTCAAAAATGGGGTGCTAAGCTGCCACAAATCCATTTCACTCCCAGCGAGCTATAGGTGCTCAGCATCCTGCAGGGCCTCTGAGTGCTTTACTGTAACAGACCTCAGACGTGGTCAGGAATGCAGAGGAATTCACAGTGGCTGGGGCTCACATGAGAGAGACTGAGAAAGCACAAATTAAGGGCTTAATCTAAAGTAGAGACGTAAATATCCACCAGAACAGTTAGCTGTTTAAACAATTACAATTACACTGTTTAACCAGTTAATCATTGGTGGGTGCAGGGCAGCCAGGGTGGGGAACCGTACTAGGGCATTGGGCAGGCATAACAATGCAGCTGGAGCGGAGGTCCCAGGCTGCTACAGCGCAGCTGGGGTTTGGGACTGCTGTGGCATGACCAGGGCCAGGGTCCCACCTGCCACTGCCAGGGTGGCTGTGGTGCTGCTGGGGCTGCTGTGCCTCCTGCCTGGGGATGCTACAGCGCAGCCGCAGCTGGGGTCCCACTGCCTGCCATGCGACCCTGCCTGCTGGTTTCCACCAGCCAGCCTCATGCAGTTTAACATGTTATTAAGTGAGCATTCCAGTAAGCCTAATCCTTAGCAGGCAACTGGTTAACCTTTTACATCTCTAATCTAAAGCTCACCGAAGTCAACGAGAAGGATTCTCATTGAGTTCAACAGGCTTTGGACCAAATCTTAAGACTTAAAAAAAAATTAAAAGCATGTGGCATAATTGGACATTAAAAGACCTAACTAAATAGCTATTTTCTATTTGCACATGACTTCCACCATGTGTGGATCATTACGAACATAATTAAATATATTTGCCAATCCAGCCATGTGATGCTCCCTGTATATATATATAAATAACCTCTGGGTTATTTCCAAGACTCATAATACTTTTTAATATTTTTTTCTCTATCTTTGAAATAAATTCTCTCACTAGGGAAATATGTGATTGGTAATCAAAAAAATAAGAGCAATGTGTGTGTTTCTCACTGAACAGAATCTCCTAGGCATTGAACACGTTTAACAAATGAAAGAAAGGAATACCTTAAAGAGAAAAATAAAAAGTTGAAGTTAGATCTCTGACAGAGAGAACGAGTGCGCACATGTATAAGAATGCACTGACCAGGGGTATTTCCAGAATTTACATTGTGTGACTGTGTGCAATAGGATATGGGAAACACTGGAAAGTCTGAACTTAAGCTCTCTCCATGTGACCTGCTGCTTATGATTGCATGGCAGATTTTCGCCTAACCTTGTGTCACTGAAATATGCTGCTTCACTGAAGCTGAAATGTTTTGCAAAACCATATCAGTTTTTACATAGTTTTCATCAGAAAGGTTTCTGAGGTTCAGGGTGGACTCATAAGTCTCTTGAGGAGAAAGAGATACCCTAACTGAAACTCTGACTTTTTCAGTCAGAAGACAGATGTTTTGACACACTATCTGTATTTTTTTTTTTTGGGGGGGAGGAATAATCATCCTACAGCCAAGTCTATCTGTGAGGCAGTGTAATCCAGCTATGTCTCCACTGCAGCTGGGACGTGATTTGCAGCTAGCTTGCTAAACACAGCAGTGAGGACATAAGAACAGCCGTACTGGGTCAGACCAAAGGTCCATCTAGCACAGTAGCCTGTCTGCCGACAGCGGCCAGCACCAGGTGCCCCAGAGAGGGTGGACCAAAGACAATGATCAAGCAATTTGTCTCCTGCCATCCTTCTCCAGCCTCTGACAAACAGAGGCCAGGGACATCATTTCTATCCCCTGGCTAATAGCCTTTTATGGACCTAACCTCCATGAAATTATCTAGCTTCTCTTTAAACTCTGTTATAGTCCTAGCCTTCACAGCCTCCTCTGGCAAGGAGTTCCTCAGGTTGACTACACGCTGTGTGAAGAAGAACTTTCTTTTATTAGTTTTAAACCTGCTACCCATTAACTTCATTTGGTGTCCTCTAGTTCTTCTATTATGGGAACTAATAAATAACTTTTCTTAATTCGCCCTCTCCACACCACTCATGATTTTATATACCTCTATCATATCCCCTCAGTCTCCTCTTTTCTAAACTGAAAAGTCCCAGTCGCTTTAACCTCTCTTCATATGGGACCCGTTCCAAACCCCTAATCATTTTAGTTGCCCTTTCTGAACCCTTTCCAAGGCCAAAATATCTTTTTGAGGTGAGGAGACCACATCTGTACACAGTATTCAAGATGTGGGCGTACCATAGTTTTATACAGGGGCAGTAAGATATTCTGTGTCTTATTTTCTATCCCTTTCTTAATAATTCCTAGCATCCTATTTGCCTTTTTGACCGCGCTGCACAGTGTGGAAGTTTTCAGGAACTATCCACGATAACTCCAAGATCTCTTTCCTGATTTGTCATAGCCAAATTAGCCACCATCATACTGTACGATAGTTGGGGTTATTTTTCCCGATGTGCATTACTTTACACTTATCCACATTAAATTTCATTTGCCATTTTGTTGCCCAATCACTCAGTTTGGTGAGATCTTTTTGGAGTCCCTCACAGTCTGCTTCTGTCTTGACTATCCTAAACAGTTTGGTATCATCCGCAAACTTTACCACCTCACTACTTACCCCTTTCTCCAGATCATTTATGAATAAGTTGAACAGGATTGATCCCAGGACTGACCCTGGGGGGACACCACTAAGTTACCCCTCTCCATTCTGAAAATTTACCATTTATTCCTACCCTTTGTTTCCTGTCTTTTAACCAGTTCTCAATCCATGAAAGGACCTTCCCTCTTATCCCATGGCCATGTAATTTACACAAGAGCCTTTGGTGAGGGACCTTGTCAAAGGCTTTTGAAAATCTAAGTATACTATATCTACTGGATCCCCTTGTCCGCATGTTTGTTAACCCCTTCAAAGAACTCTAATAGATTAGTAAGACATGATTTCCCTTTACAGAAACCATGTTGACTTTTGTCCAACAAATTATGTTCTTCTATGTGCCTCACAATTTTATTCTTTACTATTATTTTGACTAATTTGCCCGGTACTGAAGTTAGACTTACCGGTGTGTAATTGCCAGGATCGCCTCTAGAGCCCTTTTTAAATATTGGTGTCACGTTGGCTACCTTCCAGTCATTAGGTACGGAAGCCGATTTAAGGGATAGGTTACAAACCACAGATAATAGTTCAGCAATTTCCCATTTGAGTTCTTTTAGAACCCTTGGATGAATGCCATCCGGTCCCGGAGATTTGCTGACATTAAGTTTTTCTATTTGTTCCAAAACCTCCTCTAATGACACTTCAATCTGGGACAGTTCCTCAGATTCATCACCCACAAAGGACGGTGCAGATTTGGGAATCTCCCTAACATCCTCAGCCGTGAAGACTGAAGCAAAGAGTGCGGTCTTCAGCCTGGGGGTGCACAAACATGACTGACCTTCCAGGGTACAGACCCGCTTTTGCAGCTAACATGAAGTCCATCCCCACTGCTGTTTTGAGCTAGCTAGAGTCCAGATAGCATGGGTATGTCTACATGAGCAGCCATTCACACCACAGCTACTGTGTAGCTGTACTATGGGTGGGGAAGGGAGGGAGTTAAAATCTTTTCAGGGTGTGTGTTGATGCTCATGGATACGGGGAGGTGTGTGCAGAAAGCAGGGTATATATAGGAATGTCTTCATTGTGGCAGCCAGAGTATGACAGGTATGTGTGGGTGTATACTTAGCTACCAATGCAGACCCATCTCTCTAGCTGCAGATGAATCCCATCACTCAGGGGTGGGCAATAAGCCAGAGACAGTTTGTCAGGGTTAACCCCTGGCAGGTCACAGGAGCTGCAGCTCCTGTTGGCTACAGATCACCGTTCCTGGACAATGGCAGCTGCAGGAAGCAGCATGGATCAGGACACCATTTCCCGCAGCTCCCACTGGCCAGGAACAGTAATCCGTGTACCGGCAGACACACAGATAAATAAAGCACTGGTGGGCCAGCAGGGGCTAACCCTGGAGTACTGCATCCAGCCTGAGGATAGCCTGTTGCCCACCCCCTGCCATAACTGGAGGGGACAGGATTCCAAAAGTCCCACAAGGCATGGCTGCTCTCTGGAGGGCTCTCTGGGTGGGACTGTTTAGGGGATAGTATATGGGTAGGCTGGGAGGAATGGAGGGGCCAGCAGTTCCACTACCACACAGATCCTGCAGACCTCCTCAAAATCATTGTTTGACAACTGAAGAATGCTCAGACGGGATAAGAAAGGAATGGCACTTCACCACTTTTAAAGCAGTATTCCATAATATGGAGAGCAAAACAAAAATGGAAAATCCACGGGTAGGTAGTGTTGCAGAAAGAAAATGCTTGGTTGTTCCACTGTGGCAAAGGCATTTCCTAGTATATAGGACCAATGATAGGAAACTGTACCTTATTCATATAAAAGGGGAACATCATTACTAATGTGGCATTGCCTAATGCTCTGTGTATGTCACAACGTGATTAACCATTTTCTTATTTTGTTTTGCATTCACAGAGATAAATTCCTGGAGGAAGAACTCTCTAGAAGGGATTAATAAAAGAAATGCAAATATTCTTTTGAAAGAGAATGGTGAGCACTGCGATTGCCTGTTTTGTTCATGCCTCTGTAGTACCTGGCCACTGTCAGAAGACAGAATACTAGGCTAGATGGACCACTGGTCTGACCCAGTATGGCCGTTCTCATCTCCTACTGGATCTCAGTACTGGGTGTACATTCACAAATGGTGCAACATACTTGAAGCCAAATTTGAACCCATGTCACATGTGGTGAACTAAACTAGTTCAACAGCTAGTCCTAGCTAAAAACTGCACAATTTTTAAACGTTTCCTATGGACACAGAAGAAATCAGACAGGCTAGTATTTAAGAAGTCTTTGACCTGCTGCAGTGTTGGCTGGCTGTCTGGTGTAGGATACATTAAAAGTAGGTTCTTCTACAAGTGGTGGAGGGTACATCCGCCTTCGGATGAAGAAACCAGCTCCGCAGCAGAAGAGAACACCCATCATCAGAAGGAACCTGAACAAAAGGAGGAAGAAAATTCAAACTTGGGGATGGCATCTATCTATAGAGCAGGGTGCCAGAAAACTAGGAAATTCAAAGATTCATACATAAGTGAAAGCAAGATCATTCCCCTCTCACCATCAGCTCCCATAGGCTGTTAAGAGGATTTTCTGAAAATATTATCTTTGAAAGCAGGACTGCATAAGCTGAGATACCTGTGTATGGCAGCACATAGTTAATATCTGTATAGTGACTGAGGAGATTTTGTTCCTAGGAGCGTTGTTATTTATCTAAAGTTCACTGACACAGTTTTCCATTGAATTTTCTTTTATTTTTTTATTTTTCTTTTATTAGCTCCTACCACCTCTTTCCTTCATGTAAGATTTCCTTGGCACAGAATTCCAAATAATATCGATGTACATATATGATGTACGTCCTTCTGCCACCTGCCCAGTCTTTGGGGCAACGTGTACCAGAGGGGATTTCTTTGGAGGTCAGCAGTGCCTTTTCTTAAACTGACCAGAGGGGTCACTATTGAATAACACAAACATTTAGCTCTTAGCCCAGATGCTAAGTAGGTTTGCTCTGCAGAGCTCCGTAATGACTGATGGAAAGCAAGGCTGAAGGTACAAAAGTTGTGTAGTCATGTGAAGCACTGGGTGCAATGGGCCAAATTTTAAATGGGGTGTAAATGAGAACAGAATTTGGTCCTACAGCACTAAGCCAACATTAATAAATTCTCTTCCAGCTCTGTTCCTGGACAATGATTATCCTGAACATAATGCCATAGATGGGCAAAGCTGCCTTGGGGATTCAAATGCAGCTGTCAAATTCATTTAAATGGAGACAGTGCATCTCCTACACAGCTTTGAAAATCTCAGCCTGTATACATCCACATACATATACACTGAACACATGCATATACGTGGCTGACAAGAGTCTTTGCCAAGACCCTGAAGACAGCTGAGCCTGGGGCTTTGGGCAGAAAGGGCAGAACCAGGGTCTCGCTTCCCCCCAGCCAGCCTTTCAGCACCACAAAGGCTGCAGGCACGTGCTATTGGGGGCCCCGGTGGCAATTTACATTTAAAGGGTTCAGGGCTCCAGTTGCTGCCACTGTCAAGGCAGAAGCAGCTGGGAGCCCTGGTCCCTTTTAAATTGCCAGGCCCCATAGCAGCTGCCCCCTTTGCACCTCCCTGTTGGCGGCGCTGTATTATGTGTACACACACACACACACTTTAAATACCTAGGCAGCAAATGTGATTGTTTATAGCACTTTCTTAAAATGAAGGCAACTACATGGTCCACGTTTGGAAAAGAAAAAGTCCTAACCTACCAAAAATACCAGAGGCGCTGGATTGAAAGGGCTCTTACGCAGCATCTTGAACCACAGCAATCTTCATAGGAGCGACATCTACAAAGGGATAAAGAGAAAAAGACGTTTGTTTAGGGAGTGTTTGTCACCGAGTAAAAATGCATCATATCAAAATCTAGTGCCGGGGGGAAATATAAATTCATCAGTAACGTCTCCATCAAAGCCAGTTATTGTGAACTGTCAGTACAGCATCTAAACACAGAGACAGAGGCGTCAGTGATGCTGATGTAATTAGCTTCACTGCCAGGAGCATCATCACCTCACAAATCTGGAAGGAAAAATGTTACATTGTTGCCATGGTGGCACAAAACACAGCTGGGGTTCCCTCTAGAGCAGTGGTTCTCAATCTATTTACCGTTGTGGGCCCACACCTGCCGCTCTGTGTGTTATGTGGCTGCAGCCACACAATATATATATTATACGCACACATGCACACAACCTGTATGGCCCTGAGGATGAAACATGGACCGCAGCTGTGTGCTGACTGGAGCACAAGTAACACACGAGTTGAGAACCACTCCTAGGGGGAGCGGAAACTGCTAATTTGGGGCTGTAAAGAACCAGAATTAGCATCACCACGAATAGTAATATTGGCCCTGATTGTCCTCTCACTGACACTGGGCTTACACTACTGACTCCCTGGAGCTGCCCCTGACTTACACCAGTATAAAAATCGGCTCATCGTATCACTGTGCCCTTTAATATAGAGTTCCACGCACACAGATTCTATAAATAGTAATCTGTATCTGACTCCTATAGCCAGACCTAGGCACCAGTCCAGCTGACTTGAATAAGTACTCAGAAAGCACTGCAGAGTTCAGTTATTGGTTCATATGTTCAGACCTGTTCTACAGTATTTCTGCCATTCATAATATTGCTACACATGATTCAAACAGACTTCTTCTATGCCTCCTAAGTGGACTGGTCTGAACATTTCGTTTTGTACAGTTGAGCTTACTAAAGAGCAGTGGTTTCCAACCAGTGGTCTCTGGAGCCTGGAGAGCTACAGACTATGTCTAAGGAATCCACAAAAGTTTGTTGTTAACATAGAACCTGGTTCTCAACTTGGGGTCTGCTGACTATATCTAAGATTTCCAAAGGGGTCAGAACCTCCATTCGAATGCCTCAGACGCTGAATGTGAAGCAGCTTCGGTTTTGTTTGTTACCAACAGTTAAGAAGTACATGATCACAGCAGGGTGATCACTATAGGAATGTCAGTGGTTTACCAGTTATCCAGTTAACCGTCAGCCTATCTGGGCTGGAGCAGCTCCCCCACCCAGCAGGGGGCCACTCCAGGCTGGCTGGGCCCCCCCATGGCACACCACAGTCCCTCCATCACCGTTTCAGTGGTTAACTCAATGTAACATTTAACCAGTTCACTGATTAAATGGGATTTTACATCCCTAGATTACTGATCCTTTGCAAACTGGCAGGATAAAACTCACTGTACTATTACCATATCTGCAAAGTTAAAACACCTAACAATATTTTGCCTTCTTAGAGTGCAAAACTGTTGGGAGAAAAATGGAGGGAGGGGGGAAATCCCAAAGCCCACAGAGTGCATTCCACGCAGCTTTTTCTCCAACGAAACTTGGAAGAAACACCCATTAAAGACCCAGGAAAAATCATCATGTAGTTTACACAGTTTTATTAAATAAAAAAAATATAAAGTGATACATTTGAACTCCCAGCCAAGATTTTTCAAGAGTTCCAGGCCATGCAATTAAGAGGCAGACTTTTTCCCATAAACACATTTCAAGCTAACATTTTATATGGAAAAAACAGTTTTGGAAATAGTTTAGCACCAGTCCCTGGAAGGGTAAGGAAAATTTCACTCATGCTGAAGTCAGCACATGTATTTAATGGGTGAACTCACACGCTGTTTCTGTTGCAGCTGCCACTTCCAGCAGCCGCAAGAAAAACAGCCAGATGCTAAGATGGAAAAAGGATGGAGGTAACATGGAAGCTGTGATACATGGACAGCTTAAAGGTGTTAGCTGATGAAATTTCCCCTTGGATGGGATTAGAATTCAGATGACCATATGCAGCTAAAACAAGGGGAGAAAGAATCGGCAACTGCACTGAACTGTTTTAATACGCACAATGCATGAATCAAATTGGAGTCAAATTTTCAAAAAGTCGAAGCTACGGTTTATGCTTATGCACCCACATTTGCATGTAAAAGAATCAACTGGGTAACTGTGTGCACAATTACCCATTTAACATGCTCAATGAACAAATATGCATTCACAAATGCAGGTGAACGCACATACTTCAGGCTGTTGGAAAATGGGCTCCCTTATCCTTATGGATTATTTCCAAGTAGATGACATGCGACAGAGAGAAGAGGAGGATGCTGTTTGATGTCAGAGACAGGGCCAGCCCACAACATTTTGGCACCTGAGGCGTGGAGCTCAAATGACGCCCCCATGCCCTCTCGCTTGGGCCAAAACTTTGAAAGGTCTCAATTCTGCCCTCCTTCCTCCAGCACAGCAATTCACCATCTCTGTGCATCTAGAGCAGAGAGAACACATATGCACCAGAAGCAGACACAATTTTCTACACTCTGGGTCCTAGTGGCGCCCCCCCCACAGTCTGGCACCTGAGGCGGCCACCTCAGTTCACCTCATGGTAAGGCCAGCCCTGGTCAGAGAATTTAAACTACGTAAAGAACAGCAGTTATTCAAGGGAAAGTGGTACAACAGTCTTCCAACGACTCTGCAGAAGTTCCTCAAGCAAGCCAGAGAGTCTGAAACATCAACCCTTAGACCAGGGCTACTCAACATTGAAAGCCCCAGCGGTCCACAATGATACTCACAGCACATGCTGAGGGCCGCAACTTAAGTGTGGTTGCATATACATGTGTACAGATGTGGTCTCCTCACCTCAAAAAAGATATTTTGGCCTTGGAAAGGGTTCAGAAAAGGGCAACTAAAATGATTAGGGGTTTGGAACGGGTCCCATATGAGGAGAGGTTAAAGCGACTGGGACTTTTCAGTTTAGAAAAGAGGAGACTGAGGGGATATGATAGAGGTGTATAAAATCATGAGTGGTGTGGAGAGGGCCGATATAGAAAAGTTATTTATTAGTTCCTAAATAGAAGAACTAGAGGACACCAAATGAAATTAATGGGTAGCAGGTTTAAAACTAATAAAAGAAAGTTCTTCTTCACACAGCGTGTAGTCAGCATGTGGAACTCCTTGCCAGAGGAGGCTGTGAAGGCTAGGAATATAACAGAGTTTAAAGAGAAGCTAGATAATTTCATGGAGGTTAGGTCCATAAAAGGCTATTAGCCAGGGATAAAATGGTGTCCTTGGCCTCTGTTTGACAGAGGCTGGAGAGGATGGCAGGAGACAAATCGCTTGATCATTGTCTTTGGTCCACCCCCTCTGGGGCACCTGGTGCTGGCCACTGTCGGCAGACAGGATACTGGGCTAGATGGACCTTTGGTCTGACCTGGTACGGCCGTTCTTATGTTCTTATGTTCTTATACAAATAGCTTCTTTCACACTGATAGGCATGAATACAAAGATTAAGGCAAGACTACTCAACACACAGGCCCCATTTAAGTCAGTTCTGCTGATATTAATAAAATGCAATATTTACCCGATTTCCACCCATACGACAGCAATTTTAATGAGCAAAGACAGGCATTTAACTACTAAAACACGTATCAATAGGAGACCATTATATGGACTACTTTTTTCTTTTGGCTACCACTCGTGGGCCACATGTTGAGCCCTGTGTAAACCCAAACTGCGTCGCGGGCTGCAAACTGCACCCACGAGCCACATGTTGAGTAGCCCTGCCTTAGAGGCCAGTTTTTAAAAGACATTTAGTTAGTGCCTAGTAAGATTTTTAGAATAGCCTAGGTGACAAACTCCCATTGGAACTAGTAACATTTTCAAATGTCCCAAGATACCAAGACCAATGGGAATTAAACATCTAAGTTGTTTTGAAAATACTGCTAGATGCCTACCCGCATCTTTAGGTGTTACTACTACTATATAAAGAACCTACCAAACTATACTACTACTATATAAAGAACCTACCTACCAGAGAAAATTATTTTTCTTTGGTCTTTCATCTTGCTTACTATTCACATTAGATAGTCCTCTGCATACAGACAGGTTCATTATTCCCTGATATAGTCAATCAGCTAGTCATTTTTCCTTTTGTTTGTGTGGGATTTTCCACACAGCAAACGACGATAGACATAGATTTTTTAAAATAGTAAACCATAATTATTAAAACCACAAAAACTGACAGGTGGTCTCTAGGCCAGGCATAAAACCTGAAACAACTTTTAATTATTTTCTTTTTAAACTGACAGTGTTTCAAGTTGGCAGTATCTCTATCTGTAAAAAGGGATAAAACCAGGAAGAAAGTGAGGCTTACTTTATGAATGTTTATAAAGCAGCTGGGAGCCTTAGATGGAAAGTTCAATAAGTCTCCTTGATCCCCTGCAGTGTGTGCAGATGATAATATGTTTAAAATGCACACATGCTCATTGTGCAAAGTTACATCTGCACAAAAAGTGGCCAGGATGAGGGCCTTCTGTGAGGACCTTCTGTGATTTGTGTCAAATCTCCATTTCAAAATAAACCATTAAGCTTTTTGAGGCAGCTCCTCGGAGGACAATTATTGTATTTTCTGCTTGGCTCTCTGAAAATGAACTAATATATTGATTCAGGAAAGAATCCCTAAGACACCTGGCACCACAAGAGCATTCACTTTTTCCTCATAAAAAGGAAGATCCATTTAATATTGATTAAAAAAAAAAAAAGAATGAGTATACACAGTGTTCTTAAGTCAACAGGGTAGTGCTGTACATGAAATTGTTCACATTTCCCACCTCTTGATAGCAGTGCCAAAACATTGAAAAAAAAAATCAATGTTTTCTGTGCTGCTACTTCTCTTAAGGTCCTGCTGAAGGCTAGCTAATCATTTGCTATTAGGGTCTGGATGCAGCTACAGAGTCATTCTAACACTTACACTGGCCCAATTAATATTTAATCATTGAATTAAAATGGAATAACTTTATTAACAGGAGAGACTGGGGGGGGGGGTTACATCAAAATATCCCAATCTGGTAGTTAGGGCTCCCCCCCCCCCCCCTTGAGGTGGCTGGTCCCTGTTTAAATCTCTTCTCCCCTTCAAGAGAAGGGGAGTCTTGAAACAGGGATCTCACAACCTGGGCTAGTACTCCATTCATTAAATCAGTGTTTTTCAAACTAGGGTCAGAGACCTCCAAGGGGTCCATGGGTCACACTGATCAACTTCCTCCCTCCCCTCTACTCCCAGCATGTCCCCGGGAATGGGGCTAAGGCAGCCGTACCTGGTTCTGTGTGGCTTCTGGAAGCAGTGGCGGCCCGTCAATACAGGCGAACTAGGCGGTCGCCTAGGGCGCCAAGATAAACTGCCATTGAGGGCTTTGGAGGCGGGGCGCCAATAGCGTGTTTCACCTAGGGCGCCAGTTGCCAACAGCTTGTCTTGGGCCACTCCTGTCTGGAAGTAGACGCCAGGTCTCTGCGGCCCCTAGGCACATGGGCAGTCAGGGAGACTTTGCATGCTCCCATTGGCCAGGAACCAAGACCAATGGCGGTTGTGTGGGGAGGGGGCAGGGCCTGCCAATGTGAGGGCAATGTGCAGAACCTCACTGGCTACCCCTCTGTCAAGGAGCCACAGGGACCTGGAGGCTGCTTCTGAGAGCTGCAGTGAGCACCGCTGGCACCCCGAATCCCCACCTGAGAACCATTGCACTAGATTAAAGATTATAAGTGAGCTCCTCCTCCACCAATACCTCCCACTGCGAGCCTCATTCAATGCTATCAAATGAGGATACTATTCCTCACTTCTCTCTAAATTATCAGGTAACATTAAAGTTTGCCCAGCATAGCAATGTTGGTTAAGAGCATGAAAAAAAAATCCCTCCCCTCACTGCCATAGCTATGCTAGCAAAACCTCTAGTATACACTTATTTATGCTGGCAAAAAAAGCGCTTTTGTTTATTTTGCTTATTCCATTCAGAGAACTGGGATAAGCTATACCTGCAAAAGCTATGTCTCCACTGTATTGGCAAACCCTTTCTAAGGTAGACAAGGTCCAAGCTTCACTCAACCCCTGAAATGTCTGCACTCCAACGATAAATGTAAATACTTTCTGTGCATATCATAGGGTCAGGTCTGTAAAGCTCACTGCAATTCTTTTTAAAACAAGGAACCATGATGATAGGCTACCAAGAGGTGGAAAACACCAAGTAATGAGAGAAATTATTTAGAGTAGGAGGAAAAGGGAAAAAGGCTGTGGAACTCTCTCTCAAGGGAAATGGAGAAAGTCCCATCACTGAGAAAATGTAAAAGTAGACTGGACAAAACACTAGGAAATAGCCTAACTACTGGCAAGGAAATGGACCAATGAATTACTAGGGCTTGTCCATTTCTCCACTGGGTGATTCAATGATCACTGCAGCTCAGGCATTTGGTTCATTAGATTAATACATTGGGCATACTAAACCAGATGGAGACAGGTAGCAAAAATGTGTGTATTCATGTTGTGAGAAGTAGTAAAAGAAATACATTTACTGTACTTAAATATATCCAGAGAGAATCTAGTCCAAGAGTGGGCAATAAGCCAGCACTTTATTTACCTGGGATTTTTACTGTAGGTACTTAGATGCACAAATCTGAACATTCATCTTTAGCCTTAAATGCTTGTATCTTCAGACGTATAGTTTTTAAATACATTCTTCAAGACCACCCTTATCTAAAATACACATTTTATTTTTAATTACTATAATACAAAAAACTTGCTTCCAACATCTTCCTATCCTTTCTGTCTATCTCTGCTGTAGTCTTTCACTTTTTACTCCTTGTTAAGGGCGCTTTTTAAAGGGACAACATCTCTTTTCTTCCAGATAGCTGGACAAATGAGTTTCCTGTTCTTTACTTCTAACTAGCTGATGAATTAGTTTTAAGAAAACAATCCATCAAAAGTCAGTAACTTAAGATATAAAATCTTTGTTATGCCTAAAATCTTTTGAAGAATATTTTAAACACAAACATAAGGTGAAATTTCATAAACGTATCTCTCTGTATTGGAGAGCACACAAAATAAATTAGTGTTCTCTTTTTTCTAGAAGCAAAGAATATTGTTATGAACACACTAAACTGCTCCGACTCATTAATTTAAAATAACATCTTTGTTTCAGTGAGTTTAAATATGTAGTAATCTGGAATGATTATGAAGGCTTCAGAGTATATTTAAAATATAAAATCAGCTTAGAAATATATAATGAAGAAAATGTAAAACAGAGAAGGGCTGCATTGTGTATTCCATAATATTCAGCAGGGCAACTGACTTGCCCTTACTACAAAGTTTTTGCAAATAAATCTCTGACAAACTTCAGGATATATAAAAAAAACCAGTTTTTTCAAATTTTTCTCAAATTTAGTGCTTTTAATTAGGTACCTCCTGCATGTCCAGTCTTCATAATTCGGCATGCAATAGAAAACTTTCTCCATTTTCTTTAGAAAAAAATTATAGAAGAGTGTTTTGTCCAAATGTGATTTGCTGCATTTGAGTACAGGGATTTGGCTGGAATGGGTGAGTAAAGAGAAGAGGGAGACAGTGGGGAGGGGCCAGGGCCTGGGGGGGAATAGGGGTGGAGTATGGAGGGGGTTACAGGCTGGGGGTTCATTTGTGTTCATGTTGTGAAAAGTAGTTTCCACTGTCCATGTATTAGCCTATGGTGTGGCAAAAATGAAGATCAACAGACAAACAAGTATTGTTCATTTTAGTCCTCTGTTTCTGATATGACCAAAAATCTTCCAATGAGCAAAGATTTGGCTCTTGTCCTCCATGGAAGCATAAAAAATGAGTGTAAACAAGAGGTGATAATTTTCCTGACATCCCAAATTAACTGGCTTTACAGAAGGGGCTTATGTAAACTTTTTTTTTTTTTTTTTGGGGAAGGGATTTGCACTTCTCTGTTCTGTTGTTGCTACTAGAAACCTGTGGGTCTATGAATCCATGATTACATCACAGTCTATCCTGTCCCCAACTACCTCGTCCCATGCTTATGAAGATTGCCACAGCAAAGTGCTTTTCCTTGCCTGTAAAAAGATGTGGAATACTACTGGGTATATTTTCTGTGGTCTGCACACAAATACATTTACCCCACAGCAACACAACTGAGCAGGTTCCATTTTGTTTTGGACCTTGTCCATCTCTGGAGGGGGAGGCAGCATTTGGCCCATTTAACATATTTACAGCTATATCTTCACATAGGTTGTAGGCCTGAATTTACTAGAACTTAAGGCTTGGCTTTGGGCAGGCGTACATTCTGTACACCATGACAGTTTTTAATTTCCTAGAGGTGGGAATATAAATTTTTAATGATGACTGGAATAAGGCCTTTTTGTTAATCATCAGGCCTCTTATTAACACATCATTAGCTCTCTAGGTCTTAAACTGCACCCACTGGGTTAGCAATCATATTGAGCCTAATGGCATGCCTGCCTTCAGAGATTATGAACATACTGCAGGCGGGAGACAATGGGTGTGCACATTTCAAATTGCTCTCTATTTCCCTGGTTTAAGAGAGGAATGCACAGAAATTCACTCTTCATGAAGCCACCTAGTCCCTTATTTTTTTTAAACAACAATATTCAACCTTAATGGTCCAGAACACTAAATATTACAATATGTGTTTTGGATCATTATTGTGAAAGAGTATAGGAGGCTGGGTTTTTTCTAAATAATGACTGCCTGATAACTTTTGCTTTTCTCCTTCAAGATAAAGCTCTCTCCTTAAACTCTTGAGCTGAACTGAAAATGCATCCCAGACTTCCATGTAATCATTTATGGCTAAATCAGCGAATCTGGCCCAAATCCAGGTCTACATTTCTGTACTGTGCCAGTCATTCAAAATCTCTGGAATTATGCTAGCTGTCACACAGTGTCCCTTTTCCCTCACAACAACCCAAAGCCATGCTGTTTTCAATTCAAATAAAGGAGAAGTCTGCAGCTAAATTGCTTCACTAAACACACACCTGCTGACATTTCATGCAGCGGTAATTCTCATTGGAAAGCTAAGTGTAAAATCAGGGAAACCCAACTTAATTAAAAGCAGTAAACATTAACAGGATACAGAATACATTAAGCAATTCCCATAAGGCAACAGGCTTGAAGTGCAGTTTGTGATTTGTTCTGAGTCGGACACAGTGCTATTAATGTATCTTTGAGAACGTATCTGTTTTCTGAAGCACTATAGTAACAACGAGAGATTAGAGATAGAGAGAAAATACAGTAATTGATTTTATATTGTTTTTGGTATTAGTTTTCAGGCATTTGGTAGCATGAAACAAATATCATTCTTGATTGACTCCACCTGCAGAATACTTAATTACAGGCTTACATTCCAGAGCTCAGCAAACATGGCAACCCACAATGTAATAGAACTAAATTACACACCTATATAATCAGTGATTGTAGACACCTTTGCAGTCAAAAATGGAGGAAAACGTGTGAGAAAATGTGAAACTGATTATGCAATTAAATATGCACAAAAATAAATGCAATCGGTATTACATTTACTTGAGAACAAAGGCAAATTTCAGCACATGGATTATTGCGTACGCAAGGCAGGAACATAGTTTTGCTTATTTTTTCACACTGTTCACATTATTTTTGGAAGGAATCTGATGCTTTGCTTAAAATTCAAACAGGTAAATATGAAATATTAAGTTGATATGTACAATCTGAAAAAATGATCTATGTACATATGCAATAGTTTATTTTACATGTGCATTAAACTGACTTATGTGGGAGAAACAAATATTAAAGGGGTACCCAAGTTTACAATAAATATGGTTTTCTGTAGGAAAGTGTTTTATCTACTAATGATACAAGGCACTCTTAAGACTCCTACAACTAAAAGAAATTAAGAAAAAACATTTTTTCTATTTTTATTTACTTTGCATCTTGGACAGCACTTCATAATAGTCCGTTTTGATTCAACCATACAGGCAATTTTCTGTTCTTTGAGTGGGTCTTTTACATAGGAACAGATTGGCTATTAAACATGTTATTACCCATCAAGTTTAGACTACACTTTGTAGTTTCTGACTGGTTCAAACTCAATAAGCTGTAACCCAACAGGATGATCTGAAACAGTTCTGATTAACCAACTCTAGAGATCACCAAAGCTGAACATAACTGAAATCCCTGACGATTTTGCAACTTTTACCTCCTGATTTGCATTTTATACATAAGCAATGTATTGATTTCAGTAAGGGGGCAGAATAATGGGATTGCAGTGAGTAAACTTTGGTCCCACTTCTGCACGTGGATGGGATAGACAATCCCTTCATCCGGACACAGCCTCACTGAGTTCATTGACACTACACTGGTGCAGGGGTCACCACAAGTAGATCTGATTGTAGGATCAGGGCTTGTCTTTATAGTACTTTTTTATAATATGTATAGGATTCGTTTCAAGATGTTTCATATGCTATCTTCAGTGTTTTGCCCTGGTCTACACTAGGGGATAAGTTCAAATTAAGCAACGCAACTTCAGCTACTTTAATTGCATAGCTTAAGTTGAAGTATCTTAACTCATATTTTGGCGCCGTCCACACTGCAGGTAGTTGAAGGGAGCAAACTCTCCTTTCAACTTCCCTTCCTCCTCGCAAAAGCAAGACTACCACCCTCTCAGTTCAAATAAATGTGTCTTCACTAGACCCGCTAATTCGAATCCCAGAAGATGCACTGCGGCTGCTTCGATCTTATCTGTAGTGTTGACATGGCCTTACTGTGTAAGTCTGGGGAAATCTAGCAAGCCACTGGTAAAAAAAATAAAATAATTAAAAGTATTGTCTCTCTCTGCAGGAAAGAATCAGTAGAAAGGGCAGAAGATAGATTTGATGTCCTACTGCTCTCTGCTTCTTTCCTCCCTCCCATCCAATCATCCCCCTAACTATGGGCCTGATCCAATAGTTACTGACATCAGAACAGTCCATCCATTGACTTCAATTGGTGTAGGATCACGCTCTATGGCCCTTCCTCCTCAAAAGGTTGTGCTGCTCTACAGAACATACTATGAACTCTGGAGAAGAAAGGAAATGCTTAGAAAGGATCTGCTGGATTTGGATTCCATCACTGGAATTTGATCATTGTACTAGTTGCTCTGAATGCAAAAGGGACAGACAAAATATGCCTGAATCTTACCTAAATCCTACTCTTGCTCATCATAGAATCATAGAATACTAGGACTGGAAGGGACCTCGAGAGGTCATCGAGTCCAGTCCCCTGCCCCCATGGCAGGACCAAATACTGTCTAGACCATCCCTGATAGCCATTTATCTAACCTACTCTTAAATATCTCCAGAGATGGGGATTCCACAACCTCCCTGGGCAATTTATTCCAGTGTTAACTACCCTGACAGTTAGGAACTTTTTCCTAATGTCCAACCTAAACCTCCCTTGCAGCAGTTTAAGCCCATTGCTTCTTGTTCTATCCTCAGAGGCCATGATGAACAAGTTTTCTCCCCCGCTCCTTATGACACTCTTTTAGATACCTGAAAACGGCTATCATGTCCCCCCTCAGTCTTCTCTTTTCTAAACTAAACAAACCCAGTTCTTTCAGCCTTCCTTCATAGGTCATGTTCTCTAGACCTTTAATCATTCTTGTTGCTCTTCTCTGGACCCTCTCCAATTTCTCCACATCTTTCTTGAAATGCGGTGCCCAGAACTGGACACAATACTCCAACTGAGGCCTAACCAGCGCAGAGTAGAGCGGAAGAATGACTTCTCGTCTCTTGCTCACAACACACCTGTTAATGCATCCCAGAATCATGTTTGCTTTTTTTGCCCAGCATCACACTGCTGACTCATATTCAGCTTGTGGTCCACTATAACCCCTAGATCCCTTTCTGCCATCCTCCTTCCTAGACAGTTGCTTCCCATTCTGTATGTGTGAAACTGATTGTTCCTTCCTAAGTGGAGCACTTTACATTTGTCTTTATTAAACTTCATCCTGTTTACCACAGACCATTTCTCCAATTTGTCCAGATCATTTTGAATTATGACCCTATCCTCCAGAGCAGTCGCAACCCCTCTCAGCTTGGTATCATCTGCAAACTTAATAAGCGTACTTTCTATACCAATATCTAAATCGTTGATGAAGATATTGAACAGAGCCGGTCCCAAAACAGACCCCTGCGGAACCCACTTGTTATACATTTCCAGCAGGATTGTGAACCATTAATAACTACTCTGAGTATGGTTATCCAGCCAGTTATGCACCCACCTAAGTTGTATTTGCCTAGTTTATTGATAAGAATATCATGCGAGACCGTATCAAACGCCTTACTAAAGTCTAGGTATACCACATCCACCGCTTCTCCCTTATCCACAAGACTTGTTATCCTATCAAAGAAAGCTATCAGATTGTTTTGACATGATTTATTCTTTACAAATCCATGCTGGCTGTTCCCTATCACCTTGCCACCTTCCAAGTGTTTACAGATGATTTCCTTAATTACTTGCTCCATTATCTTCCCTGGCACAGAAGTTAAGCTAACTGGTCTGTAGTTTCCTGGGTTGTTCTTATTTCCTTTTTATAAATGGGCACTATATTTGCCCTTTTCCAGTCTTCTGGAATCTCTCCTGTCTCCATGATTTTCCAAAGATGATAGCTAGAGGCTCAGATACCTCCTCTATCAGCTCCTTGAGTATTCTAGGATGCATTTCATCAGGCCCTGGTGACTTGCAGGCAACTAACTTTTCTAGGTGATTTTTAACTTGTTCTTTTTTTATTTTATCTTCTAAACCTCCCCCCTTCCCACTAGCATTCACTATGTTAGGCATTCCTTCAGACTTCTCGGTGAAGACCGAAACAAAGAAGTCATTAAGCATCTCTGCCATTTCCAAGTTTCCTGTTACTGATTCTCCCTCCTCACTGACCAGTGGGCCTACCCTTGGTCTTCCTCTTGCTTCTAATGTATTTATAAAAAGTCTTCTTGTTTCCCTTTATTCCCGTAGCTAGTTTGAGCTCATTTTGTGCCTTTGCCTTTCTAATCTTGCCCCTGCATTCCTGTGTTGTTTGCCTATATTCATTCTTTGTAATTTGTCCTACTTTCCATTTTTTTATATGACTCCTTTTTTATTTTTAGATCATGCAAGATTTCGTGGTTAAGCCAAGGCGGTCTTTTGCCATATTTTCTATCTTTCCGACGCAGCGGAATAGCTTGCTTTTGGGCCCTTAACAATGTCCCTTTGAAAAACTGCCAACTCTCCTCAGTTGTTTTTCCCCTCAGTCTTGATTCCCATGAAAGACAGACCTGGGTTACACTCTTACATTCAAATAAAAAGCAAACACCCTTCCACCTATCCTCCTCCCCCACTTCATTTGCCTGTAACAAGAGAAAAAACAGTTCAGATAAAATGTTCATGTCATCTCTGTCTAGGCTGCAGTTATGTCTGGGTTAAATCTGGGCTACAGTTTCTTGAACAGTTTCCTCTTTTTCATATGCATTCCTATGGACACAGCCACAATTTAGCTCTTAAAAAGAGTCAGGGATCCTTATACATATCTCCAAAGGGGCAGAATTGGAATCCAAAGGTCAATAGCATTTCCAATTATCAGTGAGCCATGGAAGAATCTTACTCAAGTGGGAACAAAATAATAGATTGGCCTTCCTGGCATATGACTCAGGAAGATAGGCAGCAACAAGGCTAATAGTTTAAATGGAGGGCTAAAATTAGGGATGCAAAATCCCATTTCATTGGTTAACCGGTTACACACATAGTTTAACCAGCTCACCGATTAAAAGCGAGGACAGGTGGGAGGGAGTCACTCCAGCCAAGCGGAAGTGGACCTCTTGCCCGCTGCTGGGCTGGAGCAGTCCCTCCCCGTTACAGCTAGAGGGTCTCCTGCAGGGTTGGAGCAGCCTGCTGCCTGCAGCATGCGGTTCCAGCCCCTACTAGTTAACTGGTTAAACATTCACATCCCTATCTAATATGCTGAGTGCTTCTTTTTAAGATCAGCTATAGGCTAGCCATTATCTTTGTCGTGTACAAAGAAAGCCTGAACTTTGGGGGAGGGGGAGGTTGGGATATTTTCTTTTTTGGGGGGGAATTTTCAGGAATTTTTTTTAAAGTTTTGATTGAAGTTTCTAAAAGATTTATTTCATTGGAGTTTCTTTAAGGGGGATTTTTTGGGGGATGCAGGGATAGGTGTATTTTTGTTTCCTGCTTATTTCAGGTGTGTAGCCAATTTTGAAACAATAACAAAATGCAAAAGATGAATTTCTAATGTAAAATACCAGCAGATAATCCAATAATTTTAACAAACAGAAGTCATTGCTACAATCATAAAGCAACAAAATAGGCAAACAAACCCAATTTTTTTTCTTTTGCCTGTCATTGTCATCTTGCTTCTTTGCATCTTTTCTCATGGCAAATACTTTCTGCTTAATGACCAGCTGTTCTGTATCAATCTATTGAGAGTTCCCCTCAAGCTGATTCCTTGTTTTCCCTTTCAATAGCCATAAAGAAAACATAATTCACCTTCCCCTAAACCAGTTGAAACTTGCTATAATGTTAGCTGCTTTTTACCATTAACTTCTGTGCTAGCTATAACAATATGAAGCCCTTTCTCAATAAGGAAGGAAAGCCCTTTCTGATCCCAGCTGGCAATTACGCAGGAACGGCAATCTGAGCATCTTTCCTTTCTGTAGTGTAAACTACAATTCTTCCTGCACACAATGGATCTGTACTAGAAGGTTTTTATCTGCCTTGCCAAACCACAACTGGCTCTTGTGTAAGAGTTCTTCCCGTTCCTTTTTTTTTAAATGGCAATGCCCTTCAGATGTGCAGTACTACAAGCATGCAGCACACTCCACCTTTCGGCCGCCAGTTCCAATCCCACGCAGCTCAGAAGCAACTGAAAGTTGTTCCGGTCTCAAGTGTTTTCTGACTCATCTGAAATAAAATGACGACTTCAATCCAGCTCCTAATGCTACATCTACACAACTGCACTTATAGTGGCATATCAGATCATTTGGAATAAAATTCAATAATATTCATTATGTACCAAAGGTTGCCTATCAAGTTCTCCTTAGAGAACTGTGCTGGGGGCAAGGGGGCAAGAGAGTAAAATGGAGCCCACGTCCCGTCCCCCCCAACAGTCCACTGACCTAAAACTGTGTACAGGAGACCCCCCTAAGGGGGCACTAAGACTTATATGGTGCCCCCTCTCAGTCAAGTGGCCTTGAGTAAAAATGGCAGCAAGGAGCTAGTCAAGGACCACACCCAGTAGGAACAATTGCACAAGCAGCCAAGGCAGTGACCTACAGAGTTTGGAGACATTACATCATTTTCTCCAGTTTTGATGAGATGTTCTCTGCCCTGTGCCGATTAGCTCTTTGCCCCAACTCTCTGTTTCTTCACCTCGGCTTCACTACACACCTGTCTTGTCCCCCCTCACCCTTCAACCTCCCCTCTCTTTTCACTTTTCCCTCTCTATTTAGTTAGGTAATCCCACCCTACAAATCATGCCCATCTCCCTCCTTTCCCCCAACCAAAAACACCGTGGAATTAAGATGATGTTTGCCGCCGTCATACTGTTCATTCTGCTTCTCTTTTTGGGTGTGTCTAGACTACATGGCTCCATCGATGGAGCCATGTAGATGAGTGTACTCGGCAAAGGGAAATGAAGCGGCGATTTAAATAATCGCCGCTTCATTTACATCAAAATGGCCACCGCGCTGTGCCGATCAGCTGATTGTCAGCGCAGCGCGGTAGTCTAGACGGGGGATTAGCCGACCCTAGAACCCTTTGTCGTCAGATCCTATAAGCCTCGTTTGTACAGGGCTTAACACAATGTGGACCCCATTCTTGGCTGGTCCTCAGCCACTACCATAATCAACAACATTCACCATCATCTGGTCAAATGGCACTGTGTCCACCAGTCTCCAACGAGGCATATGGAAAAATCCCAAAGATTGAGTAGGTCTGTGAACAGTAAAAAACCCTACAAATGGAACAGTCTCTCTCATAATTCCAAGTGTCCATTTCAGTGTTTGGGGGTGGGGGAGTATCTACAACTCCAATTAATGTGACCGCTGGATTAGAGAATAAATACATTATCTTCCCACAGAATAATCAATCTTAGCACACAAAGTGGTGATATGCTGGTCATCTCGGGGAAAATTATTAGGAAACTTTCGTGTACATGGGAGATCTGTCAATTTCATTATTGCAAATAGTCTTTCTTTGGTCTGCATATGTAACTGAAGATTTCATCAGCTCACCCTGTGTTCACCAGGAGAATAGAGATGGAGCCAACACCAGAAATGAGAGCAGATAGAACCTCATGTCAACAAGAAAAACAGCAGTTTTCTATAATTGTGTGTGAGCAGAAACATAAGTGGAACCCTGGTGTGAAGCTGAAAAATTGTTTCCTGAATTTTAAGGAACATTTTCATAACATCTCAGATTCTTCCCCATAATGCAGAAAAGCATTACATCTAGGTGGAATTAAAGTCCTGTTGTTATGAGACTGGAAAGAATTTTAACTTATTTAAATCAACTGATCTATTCTGGCCAACAGCTTATGAGTAACTCTGAACATTTTGTCCCCTAAAAAGACATTTCGAGCACAACAAACATGTCATATACCAGTCAGTAGTTTGATTAACATGTATGTAAAATATTGCATGCCATTTCAAAGAGATTTTCTTTATGTCTGCCTTCCTGGCTATTTTTTCTAGTATTTTTCTTCTGCTTCAGGCAGATGAAGTGTGGGTGGAGAATAAAAGGAAGGCTTGTTCTTATGCAGCATAATGACTGTTTTTAATCTCTAGTCCCTCATAACAAGCATGGACGAGTTTGCTTAGGGAAAGTTTCACCTGTCATGTCAACTGATCCATATATCCCATATTCATTACGACAATATGCAAGTACACAACAAAGTTATAAAATCCCAGTGACAGAATCCAGTAGATCTGGGTGGGGAACCTTTTTTGAGTTGGGGGCCACTGACCCACAGAAAAATCAGTTGGGACCACACGAAAGTGAGAAGCAAAATAAATAAATAAATAACCCTCACTGACATGGCCCCCGACTGAGAAAGGAGAAAGACACTCCCCACATTCCCCTTGCACACCAGAGCCCAGGGGGGCCTAAGCTAGTAGATTTTGTGTGCTCCAGCCCTGTGGGGGAAAACTGAAGCAACAGTGCGGGCTCCCCAATGCTGGGGAAGGGGGGGGAAGGAAGCCCCAAGCCTCAGGGGCCAGATACAGGCAAGACAGGGGCTGCATTCGACCCCCAAGCCTTAGGTTCACCACTCCTGCAGTAAATCATCTTCTTCCTTCCTTCACTTCCTTAGAAATATTCCTCACTTCCACCTCTACTTCCCACACACTTGGTGCTAAGTCAAAGAAATTAGTTTTGCAGATATAGGCTGCAATTGAAGAAAGCGCTAAAGCATGTGCCTAAATCCCATTGACTTCAATGGTACTTAATAAGCATATGTCTAAACTCCCTTTCTGAACAGTGATGCTATAATTTTGCTGTAGCACACTCCTCCTCTTCTTCATTGCTGCTAGTAGCCTCTGTTTATCTGCCTACAGGCACAGACTGACAGGGGCAAAACAGGCAATCCAACCACTTTTGGGATGGAAGGAGGCTGAACAAAGATGACAGAGGCTGTATATGAATTGAGCTCTGAGGCCACATAAGCAACAAAGGTGTAGCTGCTAGCAGTTCACACTTTAGACTTATGAAAAGGAGGGTTCTGACGATGCAAAGTGAGTCAGGGGATAACCTACACCAGTGTTTCTTAAACTTTTTAAGACCGAGGGACACCAAACAATTTTTTTTTTTTACGATGAACACCAAGGATTTTTGGTTGAGAAAAAAAAAAAAGGTCAGGGGGAAAAAGGGTTGGGGGGAAGTTATTGAGGAAAAAAAAAAAAAAAAAAAAAAGGTCGCCTGTCCCTTCAAGGGCAGCCATTTTGAATTCTGTTGTTCTCCGCAGCACACCTCCGACTGACTTGCAACACACCGGTGTGTCACAGAACACAGTTTAAGAAACACTGACCTACACTAAGAATTTAGGAGACCTAGATTATGTTCCCAGCTCTGCCTCTGACTGCTGTGTGACTTTGGGCAAGTCACTTCACTTCCTTCAGCTTCCCCATATGTTAAAAGGGAAATAATGATAGGGACCCTCTCCCCATGGAAAGTGCTTTCAGATCTCTGGCTGAAAAGCTCTAGAAAAGAGCTAGTTATCACCATCCTCAAGGGCTGGGACCCATCGGCTTACGATGTATTGCTGTAGTGCCTAACACAATGGGCGCTGGTCTCAGCTGGATCTGTATGCACTACTGCAATACAAATAACAGTAATCATCTGGGTACTTACATCCTTGTTCCCCATGTTATAATGTACATGTCCAGGGTGCAAGTACCCATGTGTCTTTCTGATAGTCTCACCTGGTACATGGATAGCAAGAAACCTAGACAAAGATATGAATTATTCAGTCCTACAAACAAATCTCTCCTGAAACAGACTGGTTGGTAACGCAGGTAACCATCTTCACAGGCAATTTCCAACCTAGAAAACAATGAACTTTTTGGGACTGAACTTGACGTAAACTTGGGATGCCATCCACTAGCAACGCAACTACACAGTGGGTAACAAATAAACTCAGCTCCCTTGACTAACAAACAGTAATACCACAGAGACAAATTTATTTTCAAAGCATGTTGGTATCCTGCCCAGTTACCTGCACCTTGTTCAAAACAAACAGATACGATTGCTGCATCACAAAGCACCCTTTTATCATTCTGATGCACATCTGTTCATAAACTCCTTTATTCTTCTCTCGATTTAAAGGTGGCCTGAAAAGTGAGGAAAATGTACTTGTGCTTGCTCTTTGTTGGTTCTTCTCTGTGTTATAAAAAACAGATGTGACAGTTTAGATTTGTTTTGTTTTAATTATTCCTCCCTCGCCTGCTTAGTTTTTTACTTGAGAACTTTCTTCTCTGCTCTGGAAGACTCTAGGATGACTGGAGATTTAATGAAATGATGACATTACCACAGTCAAGAGAGTGAAATCTGAGCAACTGAACACACACAGAAAAAAACAAACGATGACTACTTACATATAATATGTAGGATACAGCCCTTCAAAGTACCAGCAATGTTTTTTGGCCTCTGTACACTGGAAAGGAAACAAACCAACAACATCTTAGTGTTTTTATTTATATATGGCAACAATAACACTATAATAACATTATTACAAATGCAGCCATCAAATAAATATATATTGAGGCAACAAAAAGGTCTCTGATCCCAAAGATTTCACAATCTTAACAAATACTATGCATGGTGATATTTGACATCTTGAACTGTACCATGCAACAGGCCCCGGACTCTGCACAGAGATGCCTACGGAGACCTCCATGGAGGTCAGTGGAGCTCCATTCAGACACAGGGATCTATCTGTTGAGTTTATCTCTGGGCAGAATGAGGGCTTTGCAACAACCTCAAAGATAAATAGAAGTTAAGAGCCAGTCAATATCACGGGTCATTTATGAAACAGTTCTAAAGCACCTTTATTTGAAATTGGCTACCCCTTTCATATGACCCTACATTTAATTAGTCATTAGTTTACAGTGATACTCTACCTCTATGCCGATGGAGTACAGCCAGGAAAAGAGTAAAGACAACAATCAGTGCTGGGATATTTTCTCATTTCTCTACAACAAAAATAAAATCTGCAACTGTTTCCAGGTGCATTGTAAAGTATCTAGGAAAATAATCTGCTCTCTGCAATCTAGCAGCATTGTTCTCTTTCATGTGCACTATATCCCACTTAGAGGACAGGGGCAGGAATTTTTTCCTGTGTGAGAGGCAATGCCTATCGTTGTGGATATTACCAGAAAAACAAACTAACTAACTAACTAATACCACCACCACTTGGAAAGGAAACACAGACATGACAAGGTAGCATATATAAGGACAAAGCATTTCTATATACTTCACTGGTGCCCATAATATCAGAGAATGCAGTAGAGATTAGGGATGTTAGATAGCGTGTAATTCAACTGTCATATAACCACATCAAATTTTAGCAGTTACATGACTATTCGATAGTATCCAGTGGCGGGGGCTGGCAGCCAGTGTACTCTCGGCCCCACTCTCGGGAAGCCCCCTGCCACTCCACGCTGCTGCCTATCAGAGGCAGCAGCGCAGGGTGGCAGAGGGGAGCTGGTTTAAAAACCTCCTGTTGGCCCTTGTTTGTGGGGGGGGCCCGAGCTCCCCATGGACAAAGGCTGTGCCGGCATCCAAGAGGCAGCCTCTGTCCGAGGTGAGCCTGGGCCTGTTGCAGACAGAGGCTGCTCTGAGGCAGCCTTCCCTGCCCGCTCTCTAATCCCTTACTGATGCCTCTGATAGGTAGCAGCACGGGGGGAGAGGGCAGGCAACTCTGCAGCCTATACGCACTATGTGTATCATATCCCGCCTGCCTCCCCATTCTCTGCGCTGCTGCCTCTCTATCATAGGCAGCGGGGGGAGGAGGGGAGGGGGCAGGCAGCTCCCTGGGATCTGGTGCTCATGGGGAGCAAGCTTAAAAGCTGGATCCCCATGGGCACTGGCTCCCACCTCCCCACCCCCTTGCTGCCTCTGATCCAGAGGCAGCAAGGGGATGCACGCATGTAGTTGACAGGATTAACCGATAAGCCCAGGTTTATCGGTTAATCGTGTAGACATCTACACACTGACATCCCTTGTACAGATACATTTCCAGAAGTTTCATGGCAAGCTATGTTATCGGATGACACACAAACGATACATTCTTTGATCTTTCCTACACCAAGATGATTTCATTTAGGTAACATTTTGTTGGGGTTTTTCAAAGTTAATTCTAACTTCTCTCTTTGCAGAAGGCCTCTCGCAGCCTAATTTAGGAGGGCATGTATCATGCCCGTAAGGTCTAGCTCACCCTTCATTTTAACTCTGTGACTCATCTTTAAACAGCGTAATATCAGCCTCTTTGAATTCCTGGAACACTCAATACATTTGGGCAAGACAGAGAGAGAGTGCTTTTAGATTCCTTACTCGTTATTCATGAATGAGAGAGGCTATAAGCTCTTTATTAAGCACCTCATGAGGAGATTCAGAGAGCAATTACTGCCCAAGAAGACTATTTACTATGGATTAAACTGTTAAGACTAGAAGAAAAGAGCCTTGTCCCACATGAACACTGATAAGGTGGTAGGGCTCATGCCAGCCACTTTATTAATAGGACAGGTTTGGGGCAATGTAAGAAGCATCTCAGCGTTCAACTTAAAAATAAATTAACCCTCGTTTTCTTTGGAAGCGAACACTGGTTTCCTTCTCACGCTGAAGCTAAGATTGAAAACAACATTCAGCCGGACTCCAGTTCTGCAGCAGGAACAAAGGAAAGCTAAAGATCCACCTGACCACACATTGCGGGGCTGACAGCCTTGCCGGGCCACTGGGCAAGGTAGGGGAGAGGGTATCCTCCTTCACACTACCAGAAGGGGCGGAGCCTCAGGCAGGAAGGGCAGGGCTAGAGCTAGAAAGCACTCAGCACCACACAGAGAGCACCCCACCTCTCTCAGGCAATAGTAGCAGCCAGGAGCTCCGGGCCCTTTTGTATTGCTGGGCTGCAGGGCAGTTTCCCCTTTCCTCCCATCGGAAGGCTTGCACCCACCCACACTTAGTGGAAAATGAGTCAGCTGAGTTTGGGTGCACTCAAAAAATCCTCTTACTAATCCACTGTAGATCAGACTCCATTGATCCTCTTCCCACTGCTGAGCCACGGGAATAGCCGTCCACTTCCTAGGACTGTCTTAAATCTCTCCCCTCTTGGTTTCCCATCCCCTTCTCCTTACCATTCCTTCCTGATCCCAACCGTATTCTCTCTGATAGTCAGCTATATCTTCATACATCAAAGAAAGAATCATGACTTTATTTTAAGATACTTTGCACAAGGACTAAAAATGAGCTGCAAAATGAACAATGAATATCTAAGAAACACAAAACACCGTTCCCTATGCATCCAGTTTCCCCAATTGTTTACAACAGAAATGTGCAGAGCCCTGAAAATCCACAAACATCCATGTGTATCTGCACATCTGTGGCTGAGGATATGGATATCCATGGCTCATTTTAGTGGATACAAATGCAGATGCAGATAACAGCACCACTCTCCTCAGCATGAATTCAATCAAGGCAAGTCATTGCAATTCAATTTTTATTATTTTATTATTAAAAATATACAGATATTACCACTGTAACAAGAGATGCCAAAATCTGGACTGGTACTGCATTGTGCTAGGCGCTGACCAAATCCTTACCCCCCAAACAACCTGTGTTTGGTTCAGGTCTTGAAAAATCTACTTGCCCACTCACCAATGGCAAGACAGACAATGGTCTCAGTGATCTGCGATTTAAAACTAAGTTCCCTTATGATCTTGCTGATGTTGTAACTTTTATGATGGACAATTTATCTCCTTTTTGGCTGCAAAATAGTTCATCCTATGTCCTGTACCCATTTGGCCATATTATTATGAAATGCAAGTATAGAAGTGTGTTTGTTCATTTTTTTAAATGAATGATGCAGGTTTAATTGGGGCATTTAGGCCAGTTCTAGAGAATTAATGGCCTGTATATTAGCCAGACTACATGAGCCATTTCTCAACCCTGTAGGATTTAGAAAAAGTGAAAAATCAAAGATTAGCCATCAAATACCCACTTCTCTGACGTACTGCTACTGACTGTTTTCTTTAACAGGGTGTAATAACATGAACTGCAAGCCGTGCTTTCCTAAAAATCACTAAACTCATTCAGGTTTCCTCTAAGAAAGAAAACGTGCTTTCTGCCACAGACTGAAGCCATTTTCTTCAAATGACTGAGATTAAGAGCAATGGGGGGAAAAAGTTGCTAAAATACTAACTCTTTTTTTAATGGCACCATAAAATAAGGGCTGTGTGAGTGTGGTTTGAGGGAGTAGAGAACAGACATTCTGCTTGTTAAATGTCTGAAGCTCTTCTGCGGAGTATTAGTTACCGCATATAAGATTTACAGAAATACTACAGCAGGATCTTTCTCCACACCATATATCATAATCTTCAAATTCACCAATGAATTCAAATATACCAGGTCATTCTGAACATCTCTTCGTCAGGCACAAAAATGAATGCAACATATTTACTTTCACATGAAATACTTGCAAATAAAGGTGCAATTAATGTTGGAGGGTGGAGGGTTTTTTTATTATTATTTTGAAGGTACATTCAATCTTGGAGGAGTTTATGAAGTCTAGCCCAATCCAGATCCTCATGTGACATAATCTGGTAAAACTCTATTGATTGCCAAGTCATTGGAACGACACTAATTTTCATCAACAGAGGATTTGGCCCCTTCTTTTTAGCCAGACAAAGTGCAGGCAGCAGCAATGCAATTTTTCTCTACACACATAATCACCAGGCCAGAGAGGGGTGAAAACTGAACAAGAGTAGGCCATGGGGCCTGCCACATTCATCATTACAGAAATGGTTCCTGGCATTTTGTAGCAGATGGGCATACACTACGTTGCATTAGAAACTGGGCTGTTCCAAAGCCCATTCTCATGGCAGCCTCAAGCTCCACTGAAGATTAAATGGGAAGTGAGCAATAAAAAAGCACCTCAGAAGCCCAGAACAGGACTTTCTCATTAAAGGCCTGAAAAACTGAGCAATGCTCAATTCGACTTTCAGATCAGAGCAGCAACCAGAACCTCTTTCACTCAAGCCTCTAAATCAGAGCGGAAAGCATTAGGAAGCACAAGCAGTTTCTTAGAAATGGATTGTTGAAATCAGTAGGAGTCCTACATGCAGAAGGCTAGAAAGATCAGGTCAGTAGACTAGAAAATGTGCCTGGTGTTGCTGCTCTTCCACAGGTCAGGAGCGGAGCTGAATCCCACTTGTCAGGTTAATGGATGTCCTGACATCAGAGCTGCACTGATCAATGTCCGCATAGGAACACGACTGACCTGCTAGTAGAAGTAGGGTTTCATTTAGCTCTGTGTAAATTGGCCAAGTTCATCCTTATTTCCTAGCTAGTGGTGCTGACAAATGAGGGCAAAGGTAGCCAAACTCAAAGCTTTCCAGCCTCTGAGCTCAGCAAACAAGCAAGAGCTCGTGTCATGTAATGCAATGGTAACAGTACATCAAAACACTTCTGGGGTTTTGCATAGTCCTTATTTAACAAGAGGATGAAGATACAAAAAGCCTTGCATGCCAGTCCTATCCCAGATCACAGACATTCTGATCGTCTGATTAGTCTCTTCCTCTGATCGTAATAGGAGTAATAGCTCTACAAAGAGACTCTGTCCCTAAGATACAGCTGAATCCATCAAGCCCCAAATATTAGACAATAGCATGACTCAGGTCTTTTTACATTTTATATTGGAAACCCTATTCTCTTTGGATCGCCTCTTTGATAGATGGGGATATTACTCACACAAAATGCACATCAGAAGCAGATTCCCTACTTTAACATCATTAATCCATGTTTGGCAACAGTACAATTGTACCACAAGCAGCCAGTACTTATTCCTTTGGTGCTCACACTACTGACATTAATCATCATATAAGTATTTGCAATTAATGTGGATTAGCATTAGATAGCATCAGAAAGCATTACACTGCATTCTATTTAGATCTATTAGCCTTTCCTATATATGTAAAGGATACAAGCTCCTTTAAATGCAATTTCATTTTAAGAGGATAATTCATTTATTTCTTTGACATTATGCACTAATTGTGAATAGATTTCAATCCTAGAGCAATATAATTGTAATTGAATATATGCTTTTCTTCATTCATCTGGAAAAAGAGATCCACATTTTCCAAAATGCATTGACTGTCACACAGGATCACTTACCCTAACTAAGAGATACCGATAGTAGGAGTACTGCTTGGGTTTACATCAAACATGTCTGTCACAGGGAAGACCATCCACAATTAGCCTGTTAAGTGGACAGAGGCCTTGAGGGGGGATCAGTGACTACCTCTGCTATTTGTCAGAGGGGAAAGCACCCCATTGTGCTATGATGTTGCCTTCATGCCTGCAAAAGCAGAACCTGCCACAATGTGATCTTAATCAATTTTAAGTTTTAACCCTATTAAATGCAGTGCCTTTCATTCAAACACAGCAACTGAAACAAAGAGACACTCCAAAGAGCTGTACTGTGCTTTCAGGACCCTGCACAATAGCAAAAAACCACTTCTGCCAAAAGGTTGACATTATGAATGGGCCAACAGAGAAATGCATTAATGATTCTCTGTGTTGAATGGTGAATGGAAAAGGCCATTTATTTATTATCTATTCTTGAATTCTAATCAATAGCCCTAGAGATGATGACTGAATTTCTGTATTTATAGAAACCCAGCAACTCAAGAGGTAATAAACAGGTATTACCTGCATCTGGCCATGCTTCTGGAAGTATGGACATTCTGTAAGTATCAACAGAACTACATGTTAAAATCAAAAAGCAGAAAATTAAATGTGGATAATATTATTTGTTAGTTTTTTTTGTCAAATTCTATCTCCCTCCATTAGAATGTTGGTGGAAGTGGCTTTAGTATTGCCTATGTTTCATTCATGCAGGAAAGTTACAATTACAAATTATTTTTGAAGGGTCTCAGAGCATTTTATAAACCACATATTTATAATAATTGCTTTATTCTGTTCTCAAAAGGCAGCCACAGCCGGGAGAGAACATGAAAGTGGTTTAACAGAGCATAGCAATCCCATAAACCATTTTAGGACAGGAAGAGAACAATAATGTTTGATCTGTTTGAATTCAGAATGATAATCCTCATTGATAACACAGCAGAAAGTTAGGCAGGTGAAATACAATCGTCCTACTTAAAACTTGGTCAGGACATGAGGACATAAGAATGGTATCTGATGAAGTGGTTTTTACCCCTTTAAAGCTTATGCCCAAGTGGTCTTTAAGGTGCCACAGGAATCCTTGTTGTTTTTATAGGACCCTTAGTGAGCAGGAGTGGCCCGAAGCTTGGTTTTCATCTTATTCAGCTTAATTTGATATGGTCCACTAAACTTGACAGTTCCCCATGTGAATATCAATTAAGGATGTGAATGGTTAACTGGCGGTCTAGCCGGGCTGGAGCAATCCCCTGCCTGCCAGGTCCACTGTGCTGTGCCATAGGGGTGGGCACTCCAGGGGCTGGAACATCTCCCCATCTGCACTGCGGTGCAGCGGGTCTAGGTTGGCCAGAGCACCCCTGCTCACATTGGGTGTACAGGCCACTCCAACCCAGCAAGACAAGTTAAACATTATGTTAAGTGATTAAACGGGATTTAAAATCCCTAATATCGATGCACCTCTTTTTTCTGACCCTCTGGGTAGGACTGACCATACATACAAAGGCCCTATAAACTTGCAAGCTGAAAAAGGCACTTAAAAAAATCCATTTTATGAGGCAAATCCTGCCAGTGGTTTCTCAATGCACAATCCGTGTCAAATTGAGCTTGTACATAGGCTTCTATGTCCAAAGTATGGTAGCTTAAACAAGATATTAACAATGGGTTTCAAGGACAACAAATTAATTGCACCACCCTCTTGCCTCACTTTTTATTTTGTTCTGTAATAAAGCTGAACAGGATCCACACAGATGGTCTAATGACAACACAACAGGGTGCACGTTGCAGGGATCCAATTTAGGTCTCAATCTCCTTGACTAGCAGAGGCTCAACAGCTGGAGAAGGGACCACCTCATGTTAGTCCAGTTCTGTCCAAAACACAGAGCAGCACAGATAGTCTTTGAACAGAGCCATAGCCAGATATCCTAGACAGAGGAATGTAACCATTGTGAATGGCCTTAGGTCACAATGAGGAAAAAAGAAATGAGAAAAAACTGAACAGACTGCGATGAACACATGGAAATTTCTCTGGAGGGCCAATGCAAACAGGTAATAGTTTGTAGGTTCACCCTATATTGGATTCATCCATCAGACAGAGCTTGCTAGGAGTTAAGCACACATACAACGTAAGCAGGTCAAAGTACAAGGGGTCTCATCTTTCACAGAGTCTTTGGGAGTAAGGCGAGTTTTGGACTTAGCAGCCATCTCAATGCTCTTTTTTAAGTGTCATCTGCTGCATAAGAAAAGCGCAGGGCTTCCTTTTATAAGAGCAACATGCTGAACACTCTTAGCACACTGGAGATCCCATTTGCCTCCACCAAAAAACAAAGATGCAGAGACCTAAAAGCAGATTGCTGCTGTAAACAGGATTTTTTACCCAATATATTGAGCGTTGCATCCACAATCATTCCACTTCCTTTCATATGTGCATGGAAGAATAAAGGCAGCATCATATTCTCCTAGAGTACATCTACATAACAACATTATTTTGAAATAACTTAATCCGCATCTACACAGCAGTTATTTAGAAATAATGTGGAAATACTGTCAAACTGGAGGAATTCTTACTCCGACTCCTGTAACCCTCATTGTACGAGAAGTAAGGGAAATTGGGGGAAGAGTGCTCCATTTTGAAATTAGTTCTGTGTAGACGCTCCCAATTTCAAAATAAGCTATTTTGAAATAAGGTATGCAACTGATGTAGCTCAATTTGCGTAACTTATTTCGAGTTAAGCCCTGCTGTGTAGATATACCTCTAAAGTCAAGTAATTCAGGGCCCACCTTATTAACCAATCCATAAAAGGGGAAGATGGAGGTGGTGGAATCATCCGTGAGCAATATAAGGGAAGTAGTAAACACATACCAAAATTTAGGATATTCACAAATCCCTCCCCTAGTCTCTTTAAAATACATACTATTCTTTTCAGGAAACAGATACAAAAACGAGATTCCTCGTTTGTATGACACTTAATTGATTATGTCTCCTTGCAGGTAATGAAGTGAGGCAGCACTGTCTGTATTACTGCCACCACCATTCAATGAAAAGGAAAACAATCAACATGGTTCAGGGTGGCCAGTGTCACTTTTAAGTAGACAGGATAAAGGTTTGCTCGCTGGCCTCCAAAAACTGCACTGAATGTATTGGCCTGAGGACTTATCCCACGGATAGCACTGACCCAAGGGTGGAAGGTACTCCCATACTGAAGGTTGCAACATTCAGATCAGAGTTCATGTTCTTCCCATTCTTGTCTTCGTGGCACCAACATTTAATTCCTTCGTTAAAAAGGTTTAATTGGAATGTTTGGCTATGTGTTTTTATGCAGGTTTCATTCTCACATTTTCCCACCCCTTTTTTAACTTTTTGCCACTAAGCTTTAAAGTCCTCAGGCACTGCCTTCCATCTTCCGTAATAATTAAATCAAAGCTCAGGGAAGGCTGAATAAAAAACTCTATGGAATCAGTGCATGATTTTCTTTCTCTCTCACTCGCAGAGGAAGAAAGTAAGCCAGTGACAATGGCTAGTGTGACAGACACCAATTAGTTAAACTATGACAGCCCATCAATGGCTAAAGAAGGGAGAATTTCTTCCATGGTCCCATGAACTGAGAAAGTTTGCTCTGGAGCCTCCAGGGGTTTTGTTCTGTTCATGTTATGAGTGTTTTCTCTGTCAGTTGCTCAGGAGAGAGGAAACTGACATGTTTGTACGTTGCTACATAATCACAGTTCTTTTCTGTCCTCTTCCTACCAACATTATTTCCCATTCCTGACATTTCATCCCATGATGTACTCGTCTCTCCATGCCCTTCTTCATGAATAATTATAGAAAGTCAAAATATTTCTTTTATCCTAGTGAAACCTTTTTTGTTTATTCCAAAATGTCAGTTATGGGATTAAAACCCTTTGCACTGCAAAATCTTGCAGTACAAAATAAAGACCGCATCACCAATCACACATATTCAGTTCAAGGAAGAGTGCATGCAAACTACTTTAAGTCAATTAATCATATTAGTAGCCCATTGTCTGTGAGTCTGTAACGCTGATGGCCACGCCTTGGCCGTCGTCAACAGCCGCCCCTTCCTCCCTCGGTGGTGGTTCGGCTGAGCGCTGCGCCACTCAGCTGGGCCCCGGCGGGGGAGCAAGCGTCGGCAAGCAACCCTTGGCGGCAAGCGGCCCTTGCTCCCGCGCCGGGGTCCTGCTGAGTGCCACTCAGGTGGGCCCACATGAGCGGCGCAGCGCACCACGGAGGGAGGGGAAGGGGGCACCACGCAGGGAAGGGAAGGGGGGTGGGGCTGGCCAGAAGGGGGTGGGAAGCAGAGCTGGGGGATCGGGGCTGTGGGGCTGGAGAGGAGGATGGAGGCCCGGAGGAAGGGGGAGGGAAGCAGCGCTGGCGGCGGGTGTCCGGGGGCCGTGGGGCTGGCTGTCAGGAAGAGGGGTGGGAAGCAGAGCTGGGGATCGGGGGCCGTGGGGCTGGATGGGAGGAGGGGGACTGGAAGCAGACCTGGCGAGGGGGAGGGTGCAGCCACTGGCCGCAGCCGGAGTCCTTGTGTACGTCACCGCCCCCCCTTCCTCCTCCCGCCGTGGCGCTGAGTGGTGCGCCCCTCAGCCGAGCCGCCGTGGGAGAGGGGAAGGGGGCGGTGACGTAGACAGCCCCACCACCTGGCCATTTACTTCACCGTCCCGCCACCTGGCCGACCGTCACCCGCCCCGTTTACAACACTCAGCCGAGCCGCCACAGAGGAGGAAGGGGCGGGCGGTGACGCACTGCCAGGGGCGGGGCCGTGTATGTCACGCCCCCTTCCCCTCCCGCTGTGGCACTCAGCTGAGTGCTGCACCCCTCAGTTGGGCCGCCGGGGGAGCCAGCAGTGCAAGGGGCCGTTTGGGCTCCCCCGGGGTGGGAGGGAAAGGGAGGGTGGTGACGTACACGGCCCCGCCCCCTGGCCGTGTATGTCACGGCCCTGCCCCCCTCCCTCACGGCAGCCCGGCTGAGCAGGCAGCACTCAGCCAAGCTCCACGACAGAAGGGAAGGGGAGAGAGAGGCAGGAGGAGGAGAAGAGAAAGGGAGAGTGAGAGGCAGGAGGGGGAGAAGAGAAAGAAAGAGACAGAGAGAGACGCAGGAGGTGGAAGAGAGCTGAGAGAGAGGGGGGGAGGCAGTAGGA
This sequence comes from Rafetus swinhoei, assembly GCA_019425775.1. NCBI lineage: Eukaryota > Metazoa > Chordata > Testudines > Trionychidae > Rafetus > Rafetus swinhoei. The sequence continues at coordinate 165,484,777 of CM033424.1, forward strand.
GGAGAGAGAGAGAGAGACAGAGACAGAGTGAGAGAGCTCAGGAGAGAAGACCTGAAAATCCCATCTTATGACGGGCTAATTGGCTAGTATTGATCGAATAGACAGACAACCTAATATGGTTCACTAAGAGGTAAGGCCCATTTCTGAACTTGCTAGGAATTTATTTTTGAATCCCATTATGAACGGTTATGACAGTCTATTCACTGTAAATCAGATTGCAAGACCCCATGTGTATTAAGCAAGTGAACATATGAACACAGAATAGAGGTCAAAGAGATTGCATGGAAGCCATTTTGATGTGTGAAAGCCAGTTCATGAAGAGTTGAAATACTTCGGCACTATGAGCCTGATATTTATTATACCTGCCTATATAAGATTCTAAGGGTGGAGCTTCTTAAATGGTCAGATCCTTCCAGCCTTATACTGAATAGTAACCCCAGCTGCAATATGACTATTGTCTGTCCCCAGAAGGCAGAATGGCATTAACTGTCATCAGTATTTCTACATTTCAGTTATTTAACTAGTTCAGTTAAATGACTCATTCATTCAAATGTAAGAAACCTGCTAGGAATGGAAAAAGCAGGAAAGCTTGTCTTCTTTCCATCTATGAATAAAAATGAGGTGAGAGAATGAGATCAATTGTTCTAGTCATAATGGCCTTTGGGATTTTAGAACTAATCAGTTCATGTCATTAAACTACTGATAATACTTCATTTGTTTAATATAGTCAGTTAGATTTACATACAAACATATTTGATAATCTTCTCTCTTAATTAACCAGCACATTTATACATAGAATTTAAGACCATAAGGGACTACTGGATCATCTAGTCTGATTTAAGGTACAGGTTGAACCTCTCTAGTCCAGTATTCTCTGATCCTGCCTCATTTTAATTAGCTGGATGTTCACTTATCAAGGGTGTGGCTAAGTTTCCTGCAGTCCCACAAAGTTTGTTTACAGCCACCAGTCCTGGCTCTCAGTGTTCTGTGCTCTTATCTAGCCCTAATTTATCCCTAAATGACTTCTTAGAGCCCAGTAGGCAGTGGAACTGTTGGTAAAGTTGCTAAACAATATTGACCTCCTATGGTTTGGCAAATTCTCTGGTTCGGCACTGGTCAGATCCTGAGGGAATTTTTAACTGAAATTGAATGTCTGTCCAAACTGAACCTGATACAAATTGTAAGTAATGATTTAATCATCTAGTAAATAAGGAATGCATCATTCACCATTTTCTAATATAATAAAATTGTAAAAATGAAGATTCTGAATAAATGTGAGTGAAGCTAAATAACTGATTAATTGAATATGCAACATAGTTATAACATATATTCCTAGTTAGCAACAAGACGCACCAAATATAAGGTAAAGGCTAAATTTAGTGGCAAATCAATGTGTTTTAATGGTTACCAACCAAATAGAATAAACTTTTGGGGGGAGGGAGGGAAATAACTAAAAAGTCCAAATATAAAACACTATTAAAATCAAGAATTTAAAAAGTTTCCTGCCACCCGATTTAAATAATTATCAACATCAGTGATTTAAATTACTTTAATTTAAATTAATTTACCCTGCTCAGTCTACTATATTCATTAAGCAATTAAAAAGAAGCAAATAGGTTGATCTGATATGATTTCTATTTGGTTAATATGTCAGTTCACGTTCTCAGGTGAAGTGACTTCTTATGGCATATGGGCATTTAACCAGAACCAGCTGTGTCCAACATAAGGTGGAACAAAAATTTGTTATTTGTTCAAAACAAGAACTAGGGATGTTAAATATCAGTTAATTGAATAGTTGATTAACCTAATGAATTCTTAACAGTTATTCAACTATTCTATAGTCCCTGGGGGTGAGGCCAGCAGCCAGTGTGCTCTGGCCCACTCCTGAGGAGCCCCCTGCTGCTCCATGCTGCTGCCTCTGTATCAGAGGCAACAGCACGGGATGGCAGGCGGAGCTGGTCTGTGAGGGGAGCCAGTTGAAAAATACCTCACAGACCGGCTGCCTGTCACCCCGCACTGCTGCCTCAGAAACAGAGGCAGCAGCATGGGCTGGCAGCAGCCCATGTCAGGTGCAAGTCAGAACTGAGCCGGGCTGCCTGCTCACCTGGCTCCTAATGCACTTTAAATGCAGAGCCTCAGCAGGGGTAGGTTTTGGACCCAGCACAAGCTAGAACTGAGCCAAGCTGCTGACCAACCTGCTTTAAAAATGTACTGGCAAGGGGGCAGGGGAAGGGGAATTTGTGTAGTCTATAGCATTAACCTATAAGCTTTTGCTTATCAGTTAATCGACTACACTATTACATCCCTAATCAAGAACCTGGCTCTCCCCATATTTGGATAAATCATCAACAGCACCATAGCAAGAACAGCAGACACACAATCTGAATACCCTTCCTCAGAGTATTTCCCTTCAGTGGGGAGATATACAAAGAACACAAGCAATTCAACAGCAAAAAACCAGTTCTGGTAGGTAGTAATGCCTAGTAATGGTGAGAAATTTTTCATGACAAAGGTATGTCTAGACTACATCCCTCTGTCGCCAGAGGGATGTAAATTAGACATACCGACATTGCAAATGAAGCAGGGATTTAAATCTCCCGCACTTCATTTGAATAAAAATGGCCACTGCGTTTTGTCGAGTCAGCAGTCTGTTGGCAAAAAGCGGCTGTCAAGACGGGGATCAGGTGACAAAGAAAGCCTTTGTCGTCCGATCCTGTAAACCTCATTTTACGAGGCATAAGGGATCACCGACAAAGGCTTTCTTTGTCAGCCGATCCCCGTCTTGACAGCCCCTTTTGGCTGACAAACTGGTGACTCGGCAAAACGCGGTGGCCATTTTTATTCAAATGAAGCGCGGGAGATTTAAATCCCCACTTCATTTGCAATGTCGGTATGTCTAATTTACATCCCTCTGACAACAGAGGGATGTAGTCTAGACATACCCAAAGTATGCAAGATCCCAACTTTAAGTGACTTTCTCTCAACAGTTTGAATGCAATAATAACCTTCAATGTCTCAAATACCTGGTGATATAAATACCAATTGTCACATAATCCACAAATATAAATACCCACTAGTGTTGCCAATTCTGGCCATTTTTTTACAAGTGTAGCAAACTGGTATTTTTCTTAAAGCCCTCGCAACTAGAGTCAAAGTGATTGGTCAGGAATTGTGACATTCCTTTTCATGGGTTATCGAGACTTTGGGAAACCATCTCAACATAATCTGAATAGTAAATATGTGCCGCAGGTTCCAAAAAACAATATAAAGATTCTGGAGTTATAGACACTGAGAACAGATCCACCTTATTCAAAGTGCCAATCATAGAATGGCACTTATGCTGTTGCTATGGCAGTCACACCCTTACCTAGCCTGCTTTTTGTGCTTCAAAACTCAATCTATTCATCTGGCAGGTATGAAACATGGTGTTCTAAATGGAGTTAACCATTTACACGTCTCCCATGTTGCTCAGCTTTTGTAATGCTCCAAATTCAAAAGCCAATTCATCAGGTCATTAGAAAATAAACCCCCTGCCCTACTCCGTACCCAGACAATAAATGAATCTTATGGGCATAGTGGAAGCAGTCCAGTTGAGGGTTAGCAATTTGCAGCAGACCTACAAATTACAAAGTGTGTTTACCAAGGAATGCCACTGAGGGCGCAGACTGCCCAAACTGTCATCTGTGAACTACAAATTGTCTACAGAGCCCTTGCTTATGGTCTGTGGAGATATGGCTGGCCACAGGATGTTAGGTCTTCTTGTCTCCATTTCTGAGAACAGAACACAACTGTTTGGGAGATGAGGCGATGAGGAAAAACAGATGGGATGGTGTGATTAGCCTTTTTTCCTGAAAGAACAAAGGCATTGCAATGAGCACAGCTAAGAGCTCTCCTCTGTAAGATTATTGTTCCATGGCAAGCAATTGCTGTAGTCCCAAGAGGGATGTTAGGCAACCGTGAAGGGAGGGGGAGATGTACGTAAGACACTCTCCATTAAGATGTCACCCACTCTTGAGAAAGATCGAGAGCCCTGCCTTTTGGGATATTGTTAGGGATGGATAAAAGCATGAATTCAAGCCAGCAATGTTTAATTTATAAACCTTATAATTGCTAGACAATTATTCTCTTGGAATGAAAGCATTGAGCATTTCATCAGTCTTCCGTCCCAATTAACAGACAGAAGTATCAGTAATAGCTTAGAAACAAACACAAACAGGAAAAAAAACAAACAAACTCTGACACACTCGCCCAGCTCTGATTAGGATATCAGCTGAGTAGAACTTATGGACCCTGAATAGAATTCAACTCTTGAGCAGCCCGGGGCAACTCCATAGGAGTTATGTAAGTACTCTCTCTGTTCACAATGCACTGGAAACATACCACCTCAGGATGTGAGGTAGACATAAAATTTCTAGACATAATTAAGGACTGCTTCTTGGAGCAGTTAGTCCTAGAATCCACAATGAGACAGGTAATTCTTGATTTAGTCTGTGCACAAGGTCCAAACCAAGAGATGAATATAGTTGGGAGGCAGCAAAGGTGGGGGGACAGGTGGCTCTGCAGGAGGCAATACGAGCATGTAGTCAGCTTAAAAGCCGGCATCCCACATTTACTGACTCCCGCCTGCCTCCCTTACCCTCCCCATCGCTGCCTCTCTATCAGAGGCAGCAGTGCAGGGGTGGGAGGGGGGCAGGCAGCTCCACAGGATCCGGTGCTTGTGGGGAGCCAACTTAAAAGTCGACTCCCCATAGTCACCGGCTCTCACCTCTCCCCCTTGCTGCCTCTGATACAGAGGCAGTAAGGGGAGGGGGAAATGCGTATAGTCGATAGGATTAACTGATAAGCCTAGGCTTATAGGTTAATCATGTAGTCGACTACATGCTGACATCCCTACTGGACAACCCCCGCTTTCACTCCAGGCTCTGCCCCCGCCCCTGCTCCACCCCTGCCCCAAAGTCCCCGATCCCTCCTCTCCCAAGCAACACTGAGAACCAGCAAGGTGGAGTGGAGGGACTGGTCACTTTGTTGCCAGCCCCCCGCACTGTCCATGCCCCATGTCCCCCTGAAGCCCAGGACCTCCCCAAAGCCCGGGGCCCAGGTGACTGCCCAAATCATCCAATGACTGGATGGCTCTGAGCAACCATTATGTAATTAAATGTAATAATATCCTGTAGGGGGGAAAATACCAGAGAAACTCACCACAGTGGTATTTAATTTAAAAAAAGGGCACTACACAAAAATGAGGAAGCTGATTAAACAGAAATTAAAAAGGAACTGTCTTATGAGTGAAATGCCTTCAAGCAGTATGGAAACTTTTTGAATACACTATAACAGAGGCTCGAACAACATGAATACCCCCAAATTAAAAAACAACAACAACAAAAAACAGTAGGAGGACTAAAAAAATGACATTCCTGCCCAAACAACAGACTAAAAGAAGTGGTTAGAGACAAAAAGATATCCTTTAAAAACTGGAAATCAAATCTTACAGACGCCTCTTGCTTACCTGATTTCTGAGCCCTACATTCCTGCCTACTTCCAGTTCCTGCCCCCATCTGCTCCTGGTTCATGTCTTCCAATCCAACATCCTGCCTACTCCCAGTTCCTTCCTGTTCTGCCCTACTCCACAGCCCCACTCCTTCACCTTATCTCTGATACTGTCTCCAACTTCAGTCTTCAGCTTAATATCTACCAATGTCTTTGTGTTTCATCTTTGGCTACAACCACAAGGCATGACTCATGCCCTGAACACTAGCCATGACCACCCCTGGCCTGGTCACTGCACCACTATGGCCATTATTAAGTTCTTCCAATAGACATGAATTGTGCTTACTGCCTCCTCTTCAGGGCTCCCTTTGTTGATGCTGAGTACTCTGCTCTCCAAAATATTAGTCTTCTGCGTGGTTCACTTCAGACTATGGCAACACTGAACTAACAATATGATGCTTAAATCCCTGAAGGATGGAATCTAGCAGGAAGATAAAATAGCACATTGGAACTGCTTAAATTGGGGGTGGTAGTAACACTTAGGCTATGTCTAGACTATGAGGAAGATTTGAAAGAGGAAATACTTCTTCCAATCTCACTTTCAAAAGCAGACTTTTCAAAAGTGAAAGTAGTCGGACGTAGGGTTACCAGGCAGACCCCGCCAAAAAGAACGGACACACTTGATCATGGGCAAGGGGAAGGGGGCGGCTGGCCGGGAGGGGAGCATGGTGGGAAGCAGAGCTGGGAGAGGGAGGTCCGGGAGCTACAGGGCTAGCCAGGAGGAAGGGGGACGGGAAGCAGAACTGGGGTCTGGGAGGAAGGGGTCTGGGAAGCAGAGCTGGGAGGGTTGGGGGCCGTGGGGCTGGATGGGGAGAGGGGGCCAGGATGAAGGGGGCGGGAAGCGGAGCTGATGGGGGAGGGGGGTGCAGCCACTGGCTGCAGCCAGAGTCCAAGGGGCCGCGCCCCCAGCAGGCACTACCTCGAGTTGCTCGTAGAAGCCGGGCGGGGCCGGGGGGAGGGGCTGGGAGTCACTCCCCCGCCCGGCTTCTGCATGCAGCCAGAGGCTCCCAGCTGAGAGACGGGGCCATGATTGGTGCTGGGAGCCTCTGGTTGTGTGCAGAAGCTGGGTGGGGAGTCCTAGCCCCTGTCCCCCCCCTCGGCTTTTGCACGTGACCAGAGGCTCCTAGCGCCAATCATAGCCCTGTCTCCCAGTCACTCCCCCGCCCTCGCCAGGCTTCCGTCTGGCGCCCAGCCGGGAATTAAGAAAATACCGGACATTGCACATGTCCTGTATTTTCTGAATTTTTCTACCTGACAGAGGGCACAAATACCGGACTGTCCGGTAGAAAACCAGACACCTGGCAACCCTAGCTCGGACGCAGCTTTTTCAGCAACCCTTCCCCTTTCTGAAAAGCCACTTTTCCTCAAAAAATGAGGTTTATGCAGCTTTTCGAAAAAAGGGGGGATTGCCGAAAAAGCTGCGTCCCTTTCTGCTTTCGAAAGTGAGATTGGAAGAGGATATTCAAATTCCCACGGAATTTGCATATCCTCTTTCGAATCTTCCGTGTAGACTAGATGAGCCCTCATGGAAGAGAAAAATGATGTGGGATGAAAGGGGAGAATGGCAGGGAAGTGGGCAGATGACAAAGGAGATTAAGGGAATAAGAAATGTAGATGGGGAAGACTTATAAATGGATACAGGACAACAAAAGAGAAGAAATTAGAGATAATAGTTTCCAAGTTTTTGGGATAGGGATTGTGTCTTGTACTATGTCTAATACAATGAGGCCCTAATAGTAGAAAGAGAACATATAAAACATCAAAAGAAAAAGTTACCCATTAAATTTGGGGTAAATTCTGCTCTCCTCTTGGTGCAAATTCGTTAAAGTCAGTGGAGCTGCAGAGCTATAGCCTATATAGTTAGTGTAAATTAGATTAAAATCACACCACAAAATCTCCAACAGCCCAGGACTTTTTAGACAAAGGACCAACTTTTCTGGTAATGTAAATTGGTCCACCTGCATTACAGTCACATTTCATTTCATCACATCCAGGAACTCATCCCTAAGATCACTGAATCCCAAAGTCATTTAATTTGCTATTCTTTAAAATATGAATAAATAGAAAATCAGTTGCAGTGAATGCAATGGGGTTACTCAGAGTAGTAAAATTAAACATGTATATAAATGTTGGCAGACTCAGTGCTTAAACCTGTAATAGGTTTGGTCTTGAAGTTTTAGGTTATTGAATAAAAACAACTGATGCTTAGCTCTGTCCTTGGTCACCTTCCATCAATGCAAAACATATATATATAGCAATGCATTCCAAGCTTTTAAAAATAATTTAAAATAATTCATACAAATTCCTTACAAAAGATCCACTCAAGATGTTGGGCATTTTGGCTAACAGCAAATCACATAAAAGGTATGCACAACTGGATCTGATATTCCCACCCCCAAGCAACCAACTTAAATTACATGAAATGAGTAATATTTCTCCCAAAATTAATTGCTTCTGCTTAATTCTACACACAAAGCCCTATTTTGTAATAGCAAAATTCCAACGGACTTCAAATAGGAGTTTTCATGGCTCCTTGGGGAGAGAGATACCTGCAATCTAACCTCTTCAAAGAAGGTTCCCACTTTTACAACACAATACAACTTCTTGCCACCCATGTCTTGATTTGTTGAGTTGCTTCGACAGGAAGTGAAAGCCACTAACATGGACATTGAAAAAACAAAAATACACACCTGGGAGTCCCAGAATCTGGGTCAACTAACTTGACCTGTAGGGCTAAAAACAGAAATGTAAATGTTCTCATTTGAGCTGGCACTTAGGCTCCAAGATCCTCCCCTTCCATTGGGTTTCAGAGCCAGGGCTCCAATACAACTGGGAATGCCTACATTGGTATTTTTTGCCTGAAGCCCACAAGTCTAACTCAGTTGACCCAAGCTTGGAGAGTCACTGCTGTGGGGTGCCTTTTTTTTTTTTTTTCAAATGTAGACATACCCTCATAAAACTCTAGTTTGGAGGAAAGTTTTCTTCTCACTTTGCACCTTCCACCTGCTGCTTCTTGCTATCCCTTAGACCGCTGGGAGGGCAACATCAACATTCTTAATGAGGCACAATAAATCCTGACCCTCCAAAACGTGCTTCCTCTGAACTCAGGAAATCCTAACCATCCCCATACTCCAGCCCCTCAGCAACAACGCCTCTCGTGAGATACAGACAGGAAGCTCTGCCTCCAAAATACACAGGTCTGTCATTGAATGGAGGTGACAGAAGCGAACAGGGAAAAAATGTAATTGCTTCAGCTAATGCAGTAAGTTAATTCATATACTGACAACTTTAAAATGTTGGCTCTGACTCATCATTCTTGGTGAATGACTATCCTGCATTCATACCTTCTAGGGATGTTAAATTTAGATTAATTGGGTAATCAAATAGTCAATGCAATTTGCATCAACTATCCGATTAGTTGATAAGGGCGCCTCCACCTTTGAAGTGCAGCAAACAGGCACATGGAGCCCGGGGTCAGCTGGGGAGTCCCCAGTTGGCCCTGGGACTGCACACAGCATTTCAAAGCGGCAGTGCCACGTGGTGCCCAGGATCTAGCCCCAGGCTCCACGTGGTGCTGCTGCTTTGAAGTGCCCCCTTTCTCCCCTCCCACCCTCTGCCTCTTTTTGACAGAGGCAGCAAGGGGAGGAGAGCGACTAGTCGTCTAGTGCAGTGTTTCCCAATTGGTGCTCCGGGGAACCCTGGGGTTCCGTGAAGCTAAACTAGGGGTTCCGCGAGGAGCCAGCACTCCCCTGCCCCCTCTGAAAGAGAGAGAGAGACGGCTAGCCAGCAGAGACATGGGCGGTGAGTTGTATGGGCTCGTGGTGCCCATGCTCCACCAATATTTGGAACTGGAGCGGGCCCCAGCCCTCCCGTGCATCCTCCCACCCCAGCCCCAGAGCGTCTCTCCCCTGTCCCGTCCCCATCCCGTCCCTGCCATGCACAACCTTCACTGAGCTCCCCCTTGCTGGCTGCTGCTGCCCTGCATGGTGCGCTCAAACCGGTGAGCGGGGAGATGCCCGGGCGTGATGTAACGTCATGGCCCGGGATTTTAAAACTGCTGGACGCTGCATTGCGCCGCGCAGCTGAGTTGCAGGTCCGGGGATGGAGCGCAGACTCCAGCCCTGCAAAGTGGAAGGCAGAAGGTAGGGGAAGGGGAAGGGCTGGGAGAGGAAGGGGCTTGTGCGGAGGCGGAAGGAAGAGGGGGAAGAGAGGGGAAGGCACCAAAGGACAGGGTAGAGGAGAGATAAATGCCAGGGGCCAAGTGCAGACAATGAGGAAAAGGCAGGAGGAGGTGTCAGTGGGAAGGGGACAGGGTGATGCTGGGAGGGGAGAGGGTAAGGACATTGGGGGCTAGAGTGGGGAGGGGGAGGTGCTGGGAGAAGGCTTGAAAGAAGGGGTGGGCATGAGGAAGGCCAGGATGGAGCAAGTCATGTGTGAGGCACAGGGGCATGAGGGGAACAGGGGCAGAGGGTGGTGAGGGGTGAGCATCAGGAAAAAGAGGGCAAAGGGGGTAGGGGCAGTGAGGGAAGGGAGGCAACAGGAGGGTGCAGGAGTAAGAGAAGGTGCAAGTGCCAGGGATTCTGGGGTGAAGCAGAAGGGCAGACACCTGCAGGGAGGGACCACCACCAGAGGAGAGAGGCAGGGCAGGTTTGTAGAGGAGGTGTTAGAAGAGGGGATGAGGAGGATAGCTCACATGATCAGAGTGGGGCTACTGGGAGTGGGCACAGGGAGGAGAGAAGGGCTGGTGAGGGGGCAGGTTGCAGGAGGGCTGAGGGCAGTGAGAAGGGCAGGAGTCAGGACAGCAGAGGAGAGTGAGGAGTTGGGAGGCAGCAGGCACCAGGGGAGCTGATGGAACAAGGGGAGGAGACATGTCAGCAGAGAGAAAAGGTAAAGGTTTAAAAATATTTATTAATAACTTGGGTGCCACAGTAGCACATCCAAACAAGCCACATGAACTCAGTACTGGTGCACAACACAAAATTCATTTTGCTCATGCGAGGAAACTCTTAGGCTATGTCTACACTGGCAGTTTCTTGCGCAAGAACTCTTATAAGAGTTCTTGTGCAAGAACACGTCCACACTGCCATGTGCGAGCTGTGCTTTTGCACAAGAGCATCTATGGCAGTGTGGACACTCTCTTGCCCAAGAAAGTGCCGATGGCCATTTTAACCATAGGGCTTTTTTGCGCAAGAAATTCATGTTGCCTGTCCACACTGGCCTCTTGCGCAAGAACTGTTGCGCAAGGGCTTATTCCTGAGCGGGAGCATCATAGTTCTTGCGCAAGAAGCCCTGATTTCATACATGAGAACGTCAGTGTACTTGCGCAAGAACATGCGGCCAGTGTAGACAGGAAGCAAGTTTTTGCGCAAGAGCGGCCACTTTGGCGCAAGATCGCACCAGTGTAGACACAGCCAAGGGGAGGGAGGAAGGCAGGGGCAGGGAATCAGCGCTGGCTCAGCATGTCTGCATGGTTTGGGGGAAGGTGCAGGGAAATTGAGCTCAGCTGGGTTGCAGAGTGGGGAGGTCCGGGGAGCTGGGCTGGGCTGGGCTGGGGTGCGGTGTGGGGGTGTGTGTGTGGAGCTCAGAGCTCAGTTTGGCTGTAGGAGGAGGGAGGTGCCAGGAACCGGGGCTAGACTCAAGGAGGGAGGGTCAGGGAATCGGTGCTTGGCTCAGCAGTTTTGGGGCTTGGGGAGGTGCAGGGAACGGGGCTCAGCTGTGCTGTGGGGAGGCATGCAGGGAACCAGTGCAGGGCTCATCTGGGCTGAGGTGGATGGGGAGGGCATACGGAACAGAAGGGCAGCTCAGCTGGGCTGTGAGGGGCTGCAGGAACTGGTGCTGCACTCCCTTGGATTGTGGGGATGGTTTTGGGGAGGTGCAGGAACCAGCAGGGGTGGGCAGCTCAGTTGGGTTGCAGGGGATAGAGGTGCAAAGAAGCCTAGTGGGGAGGGGGGGAAGCAACCAGGAGCCCTGAAATGACCTCCTGGTCCAAAATCCTCATCGGGGACCAGTCAGGTCCAGAGGGTGCCAGATCAGGAGGTCCAACTCCTACCCAAGTCCCCTCCTTGCACCCTCCCTCATAGCCAGACACCCTACCCCCAATCTGCTCCTGCTCCTTCCCCCTGGCCAGACACCCTACATCCAGCCTGCTTCTGCACCCTACCTACCACCCAGACCTTGCCCCCTTCCGCCCCCACCTCCCTCCCAGATCCTGCACCCCATTCCTATCCCGCTCCTTGGCAGCCCTGTCATCCACCCTAGCACCTAGCACCACCCTGTCCCTGGCCCCAGCACCCTGCCTCACACCCCAGGACTCAGCACCACCCTAGCCCTGGTCCCAGCACCCTGCCATCCACGCTAGCACCCAGCAGCACCCTGTTCCTTGTCCTAGCACCCTGCCAGTCACCCTAGTGCCCAGCAGGATCATGTCCCTGACCCCAGCACTCCGCCACCTGCCTACCCCAGCACCTTGCCCCAGCACCCCACCACCTGAGCCAGCACCCTCTCCCCAGCCCCAGCACCCACTTTCACTCTGTCCCCTGCCACCACCAGCACATTTGGGACCACATTAGTGAGGCTTGGGGGTTTTTGGAGGGTTGGTTTTTTTTTTTTGCATCTCACTTGTGTGGCCCCAACTGACTTTTCTGTGGGTCAGTGATCCTTGACTCAAAACAGGTTCCTCACACCTCTCATAAAGACAATGCTAAAATCTTTTGAGTTTGACATAATATTTTATTTAAAAATGAAGCCTGGCCAACAAGCCCCCAATTGGGGCCAAACCCCCATCTCACTGCAGCATCATAACACTCCTGCACCACCTGACCCCAAATCTGAGCCTATCATACACTGGAACCCCCTGTCCTGAGCCTCTTACATCCCCAAACTCCTGCATCCCCACATCCTCAGTCTTCTGCCACAACACTCCTGCACCATCCACACATCACAAATCTGTGTCCTGAGCCCATCATACTCACAACCTTCTTGCCCTGAGTCCCTCACATACCCAGCGCAAACTCCTGCACCCTCACATCCACAAGCCCATGGCTTGCTCAGCACCCCAACCTTCCACCTGAGCCCAACACTCCCGAGCCTGGAGCCCCCTCCCTGAGCCAACATCCCCTTCTCCTGCATCCAAATTCCCTCCCAGACCTTGTACGTCTCACCCCTTCCCACACTCAAATCCCTCATTTCCCACCCCACACCTCCTGTCTCAACCTAGTGAGAGTGTATAAGGGCTGGGGTTGGCAAGTGATGGAGAGGAGGGGAACAGAGTGGATGAGGCCTCAAGGAAGGGGGTGGGGGTCTTGGGGAAGGAATGTGATTTTCATGAATTGGTGGGTCTCTCCCCCTTTTTTTTTTTTTTTTTGCTTGACAAACCTAGGGGTTCCTTGAAATTCTGAAAAGCTGAAAAGGGTTCCTCGGCCAAATAAAATTGGGAAACACTGGTCTAGTGTGTCAACTATCCCATAAGCATTAGCTTATCGGATAGTCGACTAGTCATTCACATCCCTAATACCTTCCCAAGAGAAAATCCCTGTGGTTGAACTCACAAAGGGCATCTGATTTCTAATTCTCATATGCATTTTTTGCTGGATTCTAATTACCAACCAAAGCCCACAGAAGTCACTAGCTTCCATTGGCATCTACGAATTTTGGACCTGGCATATAGCTGGAAACATTAACGCTAAACAAAACAGCCAAATGAAAAGAAAATTGTTCTGCAGCCACTAATCTAGATGTCACTAGGTCCGCACTTTAGGAAAGGGTGACACTAGGAATGTGGATCCTGCTAGTTATGTTACAGCTCAGATACCAAGATAATGAGGTACCAGGCCTGAATTGAGTACTTCTGTGGCAATCATAGAAAGTCACTTTAACAAGCAGCTCAAAAGGCCCATGTAACACTAAACAAATTGCTACAGTGTTCTGTGTGCTATGTGTTCCATGGATTTTTGCTGGGGGGAGGAGATTTTTCCCCCCAAAAAAATATTTCCCTAGGGGACCTATTTTCTTTTCCTCCTGTAACCTCAGTACACATATATGAGAAAAATTATAGCTAGAGTGCAAATAAAAATAGCTAGAGAACCTACAGCTGTTATTAATTTCCAAAGTACTCAACCTTGCCCATTTAATGACAGAACAATATGATTCAATTTCAGTCCTGGCATGAATATTGTACTTACAGGAGGCAGATATTTCAGCCAGAATGAATGCCAAAGGCAAGCAATGAATCTGATTGTCAAGAAAAAGGGCAAGCTGACAGATTGGCATGATCAAAACCACAGAATGTCCACAAACTTTTCTGTCTGCCTTTTCATTCTCATTGAAATTAAACAGTCAATTACAAGTTGATTAGATCAGGCTTGCAGCCTTCCTAGCAAGTAAAGCTGAAAAATGTGTTGAAGGAGAGCTTGCAAACTGAATAACATTGTTAAAGCTGAAGAGCAGATTTCTCTTTCTATTTTAAGTGCTGAAATATGTAATGCAGTTTCGCCCCTAAATAAAGCTCAGTTTCAAATGTGTCGGTGCATATTTTGTTTTCCTAGATAACTACAGAACAAGGTAAGTGCAAATTCCAGTAGTCATTTCTAATGAACAAAAAGTGTCCTAGTCAAGCTTTGTAAGCAATGGCCAAAGAGACAAAATGCTTTAGGGTTGCCTAAGAAGGATATGACACTAAAAATACTTAGTTGTGCAGGCTTCAACCCACATTTCACTCAACCCAGGATGAACTCATCAGACAGTCCCCCATCCCATCCCATCCCAATTTAAAGGAAAAACCATAATATTTTATTTCTGAAGTGGCACAAATAGCTCGTCACTTTACATTTCTGGCTTTAGTTTATCATGAATGACCTCACTAAAGTCAATGTTGCGCACACTCAATAGACAAAACAGCAAGGTGACTTAAGCATTCCCATACCACAGAAAATCATCTATAGCTTTTGACAAGTGCTAGTTTGCTAAAATTTCTTTCAGCTTCTGACATCGTCTCTGGAAACGTGCAAAAAAAAATTTGTAGGGAGTTGCATTTTTTGTTGTAAATCTGATTAACTAGTGGTGGCAGTTCAAGTACTTTTCCAAAATAGTCTTGAAGATTTTTTTCAGAAGCAACATTTCATATGGAAAGTTCTCTATGAGAGCCTGAGGCTACTTGAGAACCAGATATTTGAATGCTTCCTCCAGTTCCTCAGGCTCCACCGTGACACATATTTTAGCACCAAACAGAACATAAAATAAATACCATTGGTTGCTTGAATCAGTGCTCCAACTCATAGATAACACTGTCCAAAGTTGCATAGAACACATTCCTGCTGAATACGCTCTTTCATTTTCAGAAATGATGGAACATGAATCCTCAGGTGTCTCAGCATGAAATCTTTTCTATGTCCTACCTCTCTTCTGAAGTAATTGTGGCGAAATTCCGACACCTTCCATCACAAGGCATGCTATGAACAGCCTCTTGGCCAACCATTCTCAAAGTTGTTTTAATTCTTCTCTAATATCAGCAATGAGAGTGGACTCTGAATCAAGAGAGATTCTTGATATTGCTTTTGTTCTAAAACTGCTTCTGACTAAATCTTGCAAAATCTGGACACTGCACAGCGACACAGGTACAAGCACACTCAAGGAGACCATATAAATAACATTTAGTCCAACTCAAACAGCCACAATTTAGCCCACATTTTTTCACATGATGATAGGCTTGTGGCCCTCAAGCAAGTGAGCCCTAATTAAGTGTACACGTTTCCCCCTTTAGCTGGGGCCTGTATTTGTGACATTTCCAGTACTATCACCAATTGCCAGGGATTGCTTCATACTTAGCCAATAACAGACTAGGAAGTGCAGTATTACTATTGGACATCCAATGAGTATAGATACCCGTCCACTGCACACATACAGCAGGTATCCAAAACAGCAAGTAAGTGAAAAATTATAGCTTCAGTTATTCCTGGAAATTAAATGATGCAAAAATAAAACAGAATCTAGAAACAAATAACTAAGCTCGAAACTGTAGGGTCCTTTCATGCAAATCCAACCTATGGCAAGGACTTCAATTGACTTCAATGATACTGTTCACATCCTCTTTTTTCTTAGGGCCCATCTTCACTATGTTCCTAAACACAATTTGATTCCATCCCTACCCCTCCAAGTAGGGATGTGAATGGTTAACTGGTTAACCAGTAAGACTCAATGGGTGAAGCTTACAGGTTCCGGTTAACCGGTGGCAGCTGCTCCAGCCCCGCAGGGCCCACCATGGGCGAGGGGTGCGCCAGCCTGGCTGAAACAGCCCCGTCCGTGTGAGAGGGGGCAGCGCGGCAGCCCAGCCACGAAAGTCACCCCCCTTTAATTGGTTTACATGTTAAATATTATGTTTAATTAGTTAACCAATTAAATGGGACTTTATATCCCTACCTCCAAGACAAAACAGCATTAAAACAAACAAGGGAACTATCACATTTGAATACAGTACTACAGCATGGTACGGTGTGATGCACAAACAAGACCCTAAATGACTCTCTGACCTGGCTCTGCTCTATGCCAGTACATGGGCCACCGATTTAGAGACACATTCATTACCCAATGCAAGAGGGGACAATCAACCATTCTCTGTCAAATGTTGAATGAGGCTTAGCTCTGCCTTTATCAGTAGTTAAATTACATTTAACTATGGTTGAAGGCCAAGGGAATTCAATAGGACAATAATATGCAGCCCATGTTGATAAACATGGTCCCACGTCTTGTGTTGACACAGGTTAGGCTCTGTTTAAACTACAGCTTAAACTATGAAATACTCAGTAAAACTGGTTGTTTCTAGCACAGCTCTCCTATCCAGGATGCGTAAAAAAAAATCTATGTGGCACTAGTTTATTTTCCCAAACAACAGAACTAGCTGAAATGACACTGTGCTTCTCCTGGGGACAGGCTGTTTGAACAAGGTTGTAACATGATTTGTGACTGTACTAGATGGGGGCACATCCACTTCAGGATGCAACCATGAGTGAAAATAATTTCAAAATATGACTTCACCTTAGATGATAGGCAGGGCTTTAGGGGAGACAATATCACATTTTTTATTCAAACTTCCTCATGTCCCCACACAGGACACATCTTTAGAGCCCTGCATGGTTACAAAATTCATATCCGCATCTGATCTGCAAAAATGATCTGTGGATTTGCAGGATGCTGTGAATTTTTACTAATGCAATGGGAAAGTTTCAAAGCAATGTAAGAAAAGGCGACATGGGTAGAAATGAGAATGTTTTCAAACTACCAATTGGGGACTCTGCCTCAGTACAGAAACAGCTTGATCCAAAACCTACTCAGATCTACTGGAATCTGTCCAGTAACTTCACTGAGTTTTATCTGTCACTTTCCCCTCAATGAAGGGGCAGAAGTAGCAATACTTTTGCTACCATGAAGATACAGTGACATGACAAATTAATAGAAGCAATCACTCTTTCCGACTGTGCACCTCTAACCATTTCTTTTTTAATATTTCAAGTATGAATGATTTAAGCACCTGTCAATAGGTCATAAGGAAAGTGTTGCACATGATAATTGAACTACAGGCCTAACTTGAATGAAGAAAACCATCATAATTAAGAAGAATGGAAGCTCCAAATGCAGGGGAAACTGCCTTTAGATTATGCATACATAATATTTCAGGTAGCCTTGAGGTGCAACCAAAGCATAAAGCAAGCCGCATCTCCACTACGAGAATAGTGTAGCCGGAGCCAACGTACCTCTAGTCGAATTTCTGCAGCATCCCCACTGTGGGAGGTCGATGGGAGAAATTTTCCCACTGACTTCCTTTACTCCTCGTGACCCCATGGAGCCTCCATCGACCCCAGTACTCCATCAGCGGTTGATTTACAGTGTCCTTACTAGACCCACTAAATTGAACCCAAGAAGATCGATCTCTGGAGCGGTGATCTTGGGGTAAATGTAGGCCTGGCCTCAGGGACTAACTCTGTTTTTCTCCTACGGCAGTAAGAGCCACCACCAGGCACCATCATGCAGCAGTGGGGTGACAGCAGTTATGTAAAAGCATGGTCTAATTTCCTCCCTCTACCAAACTTGAGAATAGTGTCCACCTGACTAATTATTGCAGCCACTCCCAGAAGCCTACACTTGGGATAGCACGTTGTTCGTTAACAAAGACAACCCAGTACAGGAGGTAGCATTTCACTCTTCAAGGGAACAGTGGCTGCATTAGATCTGGAAAGTATATTTTCATTTTGACTTTAGTCCTGTCAACCAAATGGAATTTAAATTTCAATCTTTTCTCTGCAGCCATAAGGGCTGGCACCTTCTTTGTTTTTTAAGGGAAAGTTCCCATAATCACTGGAGTCACAATAAAATTGTGAAAGTTGGTTACACTGGCTACTCAACAGGTCAGCCACAGTCCACGGACCACATTTTGAAAACCCTTCACCTATTGCTTACTCATTTAATAAAGGTTGTAACAGGACATAAGAGAGGGGAACTATATTTGTCTTTTAAATAGAGTAACAATTAAAATGGATCATGCCTATGAGCGATGAAAAAAAATGAGTTTAAGCTCTGTTCTGAGCTGGTTTTTTCCCCCCTCCAAAGACTACTTACTTCCTTTCCCTTAGTATCCATCCTGCTTCAAATACTACTGAATTTTTACATCATTACATTTGGCTAGGCATTTCTGGGAACACTCATACTCTGAGAGTGTTACAGGAATATTTTACTGGCTGAAAACTTTTTCCTGGAAGTGAGTGATCATAATATTACGCAAAATTTAAGAGCTAGTACTTTCTTCATTTTACAGTTTCCAAAAAGGAAAGGCGGGGGACTGCGACTCTCTAGAATCATAAATTAGGCTACAGCCTGGTGTTCATTGGGGCCGAGTTATTAAGGAGGCAGCCTTGAGGCCAAATTCAGTGTGTGTCAACCTGTATCTATGGAATAAAACTATCTGGTCAAACTCCTGGTTTTAAATTCAGGTGAACCACAGTTTAAAAAAAATCTGTCTCTCTAGAGCAGTGTTTCTCAAAGTGGTCCACGGACTTACTCTGAGAACCCTGCTAACTGGCACTCAAGTTTGTTTATTTACCAGTTCTGCAGCCATGGAGCCTCGTGACTCCCATTGGCTCCGGTTTACCGTTTGCAGCCAAGGGGAGCCTCAGGAAGCAGTGGCCCAGTTCACGCTGCTTCCCGCAGTTCCCCTGGGCTGCAAACAGCAAACTGGAGTCAATGGGAGCTGCAAGGCTTTGTTGCTGCGGAGCCAGTAAATAAGCAAACCAAAGTGACCAGTTAGCAGGTTTCTCAGAGTAGATTCGCAGACCACTTTGAGAAACCCTGGTCTAGAGAGAGATACAAGCATAAGCCATTTTTTTAGTCATGTGCCTATATTTTTCACCCTGTATTTAAGCTCTTTATGGTTTGGTTCTTTTGGTTTTTAGAGGCTATTTTTTCACACTTGCCAGTTGAAATCAGCTGGTTGCAGAATTATAGATCTGCAGGCTAGGTGTACAGAATTTTAAACAGAAGGCCCAAGAGGCTAAAATTCACTTTAGTCTGTGTTGAGCCAATGAATAAATTAATTGATTTGTCAGACATGTTGTAATACCTAGCAATTCATGTAGATGTCTCAAGTGATTTGAGGAAGGCTAGGACATCTTAATTTTGTGGTTGGTGTTGTCTGTTTCTCTACACACAAACAGCAAATACATTCAAACAGAATTACTTTCATTTTAGAGAGCACCAGAAGAAAGAAGAACAACAGTAAAGTCCCCAAGTGAAAATCATTTGTGCCTAGATGACCAAGACAAGGCCTACACTTATTACCAATGTTCCCTGTAAGCTGAGCGTTTGAGCGGCAGCCCAGGAGAGATTCAGGTGCCGTCCAGCTGCTTGGCAGAGTGCCCACTGCAGACCACAGCCAGCAGCATGCCTTGGTTCACCGAACAAAATTTATTCCGCACATAGATGGAATAACTTAAAGGTAACATTACTTATGACTTCAAAATATAACGTAAGTGGTGTATAGATTTTGCTGTATGCACAGGAGTGAATTTCATGTCCACGAGAGCACACGTTTTGTTACTCCTCTGAGAGACTGCACTGAACTTAACACATACTAGCTGTCCGACTCGGCAGTCAGCAGAAATGTAAATGTAAAGTTACATAAAAGAGGATTTTTAACGTCATTTTTTATGAGTTCATGTTTGATAAATGTAGGTAGATGATTTTATAGGGTTTTTTTGTACCTATGTGCATAAATATATTGTCAATTTGAAAAATAAACACCTTAAATAGGCATGCTAATTAAGAGTATTGGCCCTTGACACTCTTGACAAGTTTCTAGAGAGTAGCTCAAGAAATTGCAAAGGTATTTGCAGAGTAATGGAAAATATTGCAAAACTATTTTTTTAAAATGCTGACATTTCTAAATCTCAAACGAGGAATTCAGGACAGCCAGCAAATAGATATTTGGGGTCATTGCATTTCCTGGCACTCATTTTATTTCTTCTCAGAGCCAATTCTTGTTGTCACTGATGTTTCTTGGCCAATGGCTTTGGCATGGGTACTGAAGCAAGCAGCTTGCACACTGGGTTGGTCAATTAAAATAAAATGAATCTGGTTCAAAAGCTTTTATAATGATCTAGGTTATTTTCTTACATGTTCAGGGGGGACAGCAAGCAATTGTGTGTTATATAACAGCGCAGGCACTGTGCATCTGTCCCTGATAAGGAGAAATTCACATACACTGATGTGAGAGAAAATGAACAGCAGGAAGTTCAGAGTGTGTGAAATCAGCTTCTCTGGAGTTTTGCTGGAGGAAAAAGTTGTGTGTATTGTGTTGCATATCCAGAACAAAATAAAATGAAGTAGATTCTTTAGAAGTAGAATGTTAGAAAATATAAATAGGCATGAGGCATTACAATTCCCCCCGACAGAGTGGACCCATCACTGTAAGAGTTTTCAAGATTTATTCAAAGACTGCAGGGGATTTAGGAAGAAAAAACTAGGATCACATGAGATCAGAGAGATGGTGTAAGAGCTAATCAAAACCTTCGTAGTACCTTATTACCCCATCTCCCTTTCCAACTGAGGGAACAGAGATTCAGTGATGGAATATCATCTGGTTCCTTTTCTAATACTATATCCAAATAAACCTTCACTATAAAAATATAGAGCTGGAAGGGTATAAGAGGTCCTCTAGTGCAGCCCTTTGGGTTAAGACAGGATGACGTATACCTGGGCTACTCCTGACAGCTGTTGGTCTAACCTTTCCAAGAACTTCCAATGACAGGGATTCCACAGGCTTCCTAAAGTAATCTTTTCCAGTGCTTAACTATCTTTATAATTAGAAAGGTTTTCCTAATATTTCCCTAGCTGCAAACTAAACCCAACACTTGTCCCATCCTCACTGGACATGGAAAACAACTGACCAGCATCCTGTTTACAACAAGTCTTACATATTTGGAGGTTATGTCCCCTCCTTTCCCAACCTTCTCTTCTTTCAACCTTCCTCATAGTTAGATCGTATTTTCTAAACCTCTGGTCATTTATGTTGATCTCCTCTGACTATCTATGATTTGTTCACAGATTTCTTAAGTGTGGTGACCAAAATTGGATGAATTGAATTTTCCAGCTGGGGCACCACCATAGCCAAGCAGAGCGCAAAAACTATCCCCTGCGTCTTACCTACAATAGTGACATTAATAGGGATGTTAGAAATCCTTTATTTTAATATTTGTGTAGTCACACCTATTCTTAGCAGTTACAGGATTACAAAAAATACTCCCCCTGGGGGTGGGGACAGCAGCCAGTGTGCTCCCGGCCCCCCTCCTGGGGAGTCCCCTGTACCACCCCCATGCTCTATCAGAGGCAGCATCATGGGGTTGCAGGCAGGAACTGGTCCACTAGGGGAACTGGTTTAAAAATCAGCTCCTTGCGCAGACTGGTTCCCACTTGCCACCCTACGCTGCTGTCTCTGATACAGAGGCAGCAGTGTGGAGCAGCAGCAGCTCCTGTCCACAGGGAGCCCAGGGGCACCACAGACAGAGGCTGCTCCGGGGGATGCCAGAGCAGTGTCTGTCTGTGGGGAGCCCGGGCCTCCCATGAACAGGGGCTGCTGCTGCCCTGCGCTACTGCCTCTAGAGGCAACAGCATGAAGTGGCAGGTGGGAACCAGTCTGCATAGGGAGCCAATTTTTAAACTGGCATAGGGAGCCAATTTTTAAAGAGACTTGGCATCAGAGGCAGCAGTGTGGAGTGGCAAGAGGCTCCCCTGTGTGCTCTTCTTTTAAAACTCTGACTAGCGACCTGGGACTGGCCAGCCTGCCAGTAGGAGTTTTAAATGCAGAACACGTGGGGCGGGGGGGGGGGGGGGGGCCAGAAGGGGTGTGATGCAATTAACCGACTAGCCTCTAACATCCCTAGTGTTAATACAGCCATGAATGACACATTTTTATGCTTCTGAACTGTCACCTGAACTGGAGGGTGGGAGCAGCTGGGCAGTTACCACATGGCCCATCCTGGTCGTGTGCCAGAGCTGGAGCAGCAATCCGAGAATGTGTTATTCTAGAGAGCATACAAACATTTTCATTTAAGATTTAAACCTCAGTGTATTATTACCACTTGTTGCACTGTAGTAGACCAAACAGTGGTTTTCCATCCTGTCTGCTTTGATAAGTTTTGATGGTTGATTTTCCAGGCCACATATAATCAAACAAAATCTGATTTGTTTAACCTAGTGAAATTCTTGATTATATTTCCACGGAAACGAGGCTTCCAGAGTGATACCTACCACTTCTTAAGTATTTTTATTAGTAAAAGCACTGTATGAGCTTCAATTGTACAATCCTCACACCATTCCCTGGAATCAGGTACAATTTTATTATCTCCGTTATACTGCGGAAGAAACGGAGGCAAAGGAAAGAAGTGCTCAGGGCCCTAAGGCTGCAGAAGAATTTAGTGCTGGGATTAGAATTCAGAAATTCCTAGGCTCAGGCCTCCAGACCATACCTCGCTCTCTCAATTAATTCACTTTTAAACTAAGACTCCAATGCTGCTTTCATTTATGCATCCTACACCAAACTTAAGAGGCTTTCTTGGACATTTATACAACTGAGATGCTTAAACAATCCCTCTGTCATATCCACAAGCATGGTCATGAATTCATCAGCAAAATGTTGGGTAAACCAAAATCCAAAAAAGCTAGCATGTATGTATTGGATTCCTTTTGAAGAAACAGGAACAGTTGGCATCTCAATGAACAAGTTACTCCTGGATCCAAGTCTTTGACCTATGGATTTTAAGAAATGGAAATAGGTTCTGACAGATCTCACTGCCAGTTGACATGGCAAACATACTGTTATCATGCATATTTCAGTGACATCACATTTGACACCAGACGTATCATTATGGGATATTTTGTAGTGGTGTTTGGCCCTATCAGTTACAACTCTGATTTACAACAGTTAAGGCTAGGCATATTTGATTTTAAGGCTAGTATGCATCATTATGATCCTCTAGTCCAGGGGTGGGCAATAATTTTTGCCTGGGGGCCACTTCAAAAATTTTTGAAGTAGCCCCGGGCCACCCTGGAAGGGGCGGGGCCTAAATGGGAAGGGTTGGGGGAACCCCTTTGCCCCCTCTGCCTACTAGGCACCCATGCCCTGGAAGAGACTTGTCATGCTCCCCCACCCTCAAGCCAATCGGGGCCTGGGGGCGGGGGAGAGCGGGAAGCCTCCTCCCGCCCTGCTAGGAGCATGTGGCACTTTGAAGGGTGAAGGAAGCTTCATGCAGCGCTCTCTGCTCCTCCCCTCTGCCCTGTGAGCAGTGTGTGGCACTTCAAAGAGCCACGTGCTCCTGGCAGGGCGGGAGGAGGCTTTGCGCGCTCCCCCGACCCCAGGCCCTAACTGGCCTGGGGCCGGGGGAGCAGCAGGGCCTCCATGGGCTGGATCCACCAGATCTGGCCAGCGGAAATCCTTTTGCCCACCTGTAGCCAGACATGAACCCCATCTTGCTTCCTCCTCCCTAGAGCAAGAGAAAGGCAGTCAGCCTTTGATGCCCTGGGAACACAGGTGTGCTGCCTGTCCCTGACTCTACCATAAACAGAAACCAGACAGTAAATGGGCTAGCTGACGACCCGGGGCCGCCCTGATGGCTAGTACCAGTAATTGACACGCCTGCACTGTCCCAGGAGAGGAATCTTCGCCCATCACATACCAGAGGTGCCCATTGTCTGCATTTTCCCAGGTGTGAATTATGCTTTGCACCCTTCGTGGGAAACTTGGCGTTCAAAGCCATTTTTCCTAATTGGCCACTTGAGACCAGGAAGAAGCCTTCGTGACCCAAGGGGTATAAATAGGGGTTTAGTAGCCCACCCCATTTGAGCTCCAATCATCTATACCTGCTGGCAGGTATTGATTGACTCCCAGGTCTGTGGGACGCCCAACCTCGCCCTACTTCTTCCCGAGGGATTGAGAGAAAGACGCTGGCCACGTCAAGTCTGGAATGCAGGGGTGAGAATATATACCTGCTAGGTGTCTATTTTGCATGCATTTAATAAGAGCTCAGAGAACCAAAAGGGTTTCATGGTACCTGTAGGTGACTTTTGTTTTAAGTGTAATTTCTGTCCTGTCCTTTTGTAGTGGCTGTGTTATCTGTAACACAGCAGTAGCATTTAACAGCTAAGTTTACCCTGTAACAATAAAATAGTAACTGTTTAAGCTGTGACCTGACTCCTTCAGTTGCTGTAACAGAACCAAGCACAATTTTAAAAGAACTTCAGCCGGTCATAAGGGACAGGTATAGGAAGAGCTTGGGCATTTGGATCGTGTCACTCCCAGGTGACAGATCCTGTTGGGGCATCTCTCAGTCTTCCCTAGACTGCCCGCTGCGAAGGATCCTGTATCCTAGCAGCTGAAATCTGAGATGTAATAAGCTCTTCCTATAAACTTGGGGCGTCTGTCAGCCTGTTGGCTGCCCTCTGCGACAGGACCCCGGTCCTAGCAGTAAAGTCACAGACGTTAAACTCTTTCCGGGGCGCCCTGCAGCCTCCTAGGCTGCCCACTGCGATGAGACCTTGCGTCTCAGCAGTTGAAGAATTGGGTGTAACAAACACGCACACACTGCCCTGACCGTCGGCTGACACCACCCCTGCTCTAGTCTGACTGACTTTCTGTATAACCCAGGTCATAGAATTTCATCCAGTTTCTTATGTGCTGAACCAAAAAACGTGTGTTTGACAAAAGCACATCTTATGCTCCTTAGGATCAATTCTCTGTCCGGTCATTTTCAACACCTATATCCAGCTACTAGCTGTAAGAGGTCTCAAGTTCCAGCAGTATGCAGACGACTCTCACTTCTTATCTATGCTTCACAGCATATGACCACACTATCAACACAATGGCCTACTACTGGATGGGATCTGCTCTTAGACGCAGACTAGCTAGCTGAATCTGAAGAAGACAAGAGATAATTCTGGTAGGCAGAGGGAAGCACTTTACATCAGGACTGGATGTTCCTCAATCTGCTTTGGTTAAAGGTACACACCCAAAATTGATCAGTTCAATCCATAGTCTAGGAATATGTTTGGATTCCTCATAGCCTCTGGGCTCTCACTTAACAACATGCACTCTACGATCTTCAGTTGCCAGAAGACTCTGTCCCATCCTGATGGACGATGACCTGTCTTCAGCTTTTCACACATTTGTCATCTCTTAGATGGACTACAAGAATGTCACATACCTACAGTACTTCAAGAACTTGACAGCATGCCTCCTCAGCAACATAGTCACATAGCACGTCTTCTCAGCAACACTGCAAGCACATCAAACCTGACTTCTGTTGTCTTCACTGACTTCTCATATAATTTCTAATATAATGTATATAATTTATAATATATCATATAATTTCAGGTTCAAGGTCTTCAACCTTAT
Source organism: Rafetus swinhoei (assembly GCA_019425775.1). Lineage (NCBI taxonomy): Eukaryota > Metazoa > Chordata > Testudines > Trionychidae > Rafetus > Rafetus swinhoei. The sequence goes on from CM033424.1 coordinate 165,510,251, forward strand.
CTTCAGGTCATTCCATGGCCTTGGCCCAGGGTATCTAAAAGACCACATAAGGCTCCAGATTGAAGGTCATGTTCAACAATTTTGCTCCTCTGGCACAATGGAAACTCAGTGATAAGGGTAAAGTTAATCAATACAGGAGACAGAACCTTCTACAGCAGGCAGTCTAAGACCATGGAATAAAGTCCCCCAGGAAATAAGGGCAAGTACAAACTTCACTACCTTCCACTCCTAATGTAAGGCACATATCTTTGACCTTACTTTCTCTGACATAAACACAGCACACATTTCTCTCCCCATGGGAGAGGATTAGAAAACAAACAATGCATGATTGATAATAGCAAATTGCTCAATGCTCTATTGCAAGGCACTCCAATACCATGGTGATAAACACAATATAAAAAGCTATATAGAACAGAATATGCTCAAAGACAATAGTTCAGTATGATTAAAAGTCACACAACAGAAACATCCACCTGTCTTGCAATGAGATTCTTGTGACAAATTACTGTCATGACTAAATGTCACCATCTACTTCAGGGGTGCACAATAAAACGGCAGCAATTCACCAGGGTTAGCCCCTGGAGGCTGTCGCTGTTATATATACCTGTGCCTCTGCAGGTACAACCGATTGCAGCTCCCTTTGACTGCAGATCGCTACTCTCGGCCAATGGAAGATGCAGGAAGCAATGCGGACTAGGACACCACTTCACACAGCTGCCACTGGCCAGGAATGGTGATCCATGGCCAACAGGAGCTGCAATCGCCCATAACTGTGAAGGCGCAGATTAAGGATATTAAGTATTGGCTAACTGACTAATTGAATAGTTGATTTATTTTGCATCGACTATTCAATTAGTCGATAGGGCGCCACCACCTTTGAAGTGTAGCAACAGCCCTAGGGCTGGGGACACACTGACCCTGGGCTCCGTGCGGCACTGCCACTTTGAAACATCGCGGCAGCGTTTCAAAGCAGCAGACCCCGGACTCCACATGGCGCTATTGCTTTGAAATGCTGTGAGGAGCCTGACACTGGGCTCCCTGCGGCATTTCAAATCGGCAGCACCGCATGGAACCTGGGCTCAGCTGCAGCGTCCCCACTGATCCCGGTCTCCATGCAGCAGTGCTTCTTTGAAATGCCACATGCAGACTGGGGACACCCCAGCTGGCCCAGGGCTGCACATGGCGTTTCAAAGTGGCAGCACCACGTGGAGCCCGGGGTCTGGCCCCAGGCTTCAAGCGGCACTGTCACTTTGAAGTACCCTCTCTTCTTCCCCCCCTTGGTGCCTCTTTCTGATAGAGGCAGCGGGAAGCAACTAGTCAACTATCCTGGTAACTATCCGATAAGCATTTGCTTATTGGATAATCATCTATTCCTTCACATTCCTAGTGCAGGTAAATGTAGCAGTGGTGGCTCACCAAGTGTTAACCCTGGGGAAATGGATCTGGCCCTTGGGCTGGTATTTTCCCACCCCTGATCTACTTCATGGTACCCATACTCCTAATATACAACATGAGAGAACCGAGCACATGCCAGTTAAACATGATTGAGTCCTTCAATCTAATGATTTACCTACCTCCTCCTCCAAGCATACTCAAGGAAATTCTCAAAAACTGTCTCTTCAGTTGTATTGACCCTATCTCTCATCACTGTCCCCACTAGTTTAAAAAGACAAGAATTCCACATTCATCTACATTCTGTGCAACCTCTTAGATTCATGGATTTCTATCAGGGTGTAACTAAGCACAGTTGTCAAAAGAGCTTTATTAATCTTCAGTCTTTACTCACATTGAGCAACACATTACTCCATGCATCTCTCAATGGGATCACACATGGGACTACTATGAGTAGAGGCTGGTCTACACATGAGAAATTCAAAGTGCAAAATAGCTAGGATATGAATTTAAAGCACAATAGTTATCCCAAACTAACCCCCTTGTGGATGCCTTTTCTGCACTAAGAGTGCCTTTGTGCAAGTTACATTAATTCACTTCCAGTAGTAATTCCACACTAGCTATTCTAGTCGCGAAAAAGTCCAGACAAACTATGAGTGAGGCTGTTACAAACTGGCCCAAAGCAATTACTTTCTTATCACTGTTTATTACGGCTACTTGGGAGTTTGAAAGTACAATCAGGTTTTTTTAAGATTATTTTATGCCTCCATTCTGCAATATGTTCCAGCTCTCCCTATACAGTAGGGGCAAACCTTATTTCTCAGCAAAGTACTGACCCATTTGTCCAGTCTGTCCCTCCTAATGCTCTCTTAGCCAAAAGATTTACTTTTGCTCCCCCAAATCCCTATTTATAGCTTTAAAGTGTTGGCAGACAGGATCTTCAAGCACTCATTCACTTGTTATAAGATTGCCAATTGCATTCATGAATATTGTAATGAGGGAGGGAGAATTTGGCTTGGTTTAAGGGGAAAAAGAGCATTGAAAAACTTGTTCTAAGCAACAGAAAAAAATGTATAGCAGATTTAAGAAAAACAAAAAAAGCCGATCTTATTTTGGCTCCGATGACCTTGCCACAAATAAATAACTGGATATAACCAATTTGACAGTAAAAGGTTGTATTTTCTAGTCTGCACTGAATAAATGAAATAGTCATTCAGTATAATCACTGCCTAATTACTGTTTAAATGAAGTTTTACTCATGCCACCCATCTCAGTGGCAGAGGTGAAGCATTAATAATGCTTTATACATCAATTACAAAAGGAGTTCCAGAAAGGTCTAATCTCTAACACTATATTTTTATTGACTTGAACCTTAATGTGAAAAGATTTGCAGAGTATATTATAGAGTTTCTCCATCTACAGTTGGTAAAAGAATAATATAAAAACAAATCTCCCACATCCTTTCACTGATTCTAAGGCTGGCCTCACCTCCTGCAAGACACAGGTCATGCAATTTCACTCCTTGTTCTTCCGTAATTCATATCAGGGGCATAGCCACAGATGGGCCTGAGTGGGTCGTGGCCCGCACACTCTGCATCCAGGCCTTCCAGTGCTTCACCTGGGGAGCAGTGCCGCGGCTTACCCTGGCCCACCAATCACTGTAGCCGGGAGCAGGGCCATGGCACAGGGGTTTACCCCGCTCCTCGTCATTGCCCACCCACCTGAAGTCCAAGTGGGCCTTTCTGGCTACACCACTGCTTCATACATGAATGTTATCAAACCTAATAACTTTTGGATCAACTAGGACATAAACTTTTAGAAAGACACTTAATCTGGATTTAAAGACTCCTAATGATGATGACCTGCATTTGGGCCAGCTGGGTAGCTTAATGATTATGCTTCTCCTGAAACTTTCACAACAAAAGCCAAAACCAGATAATACTCATTTGACTTCAGAGCTCTCTACGAATCACATTATTTGGCTTTGGTTCACAAATGTCGAGACAAACTTTGGGGTGTGTCAGGCACTCCTGGGACAACATGATTTTGATTTGTAATTTTGGCTGAACTTTGCTTTGAATTTCTGGATTCACTTGAAACTAAACCTCAAAGCACATGAATCTGGACAAGAAAAAGCTCCAATAACATTCTGTAGATTGAAGAACCAAAACTCTAGGGCAGCGGCAGGCAAGATACGGCCTGCAGGCCACAACTGTCCCGCTAAACCTTTCAACCTGGCCCACAGCTGCTCTGCTGGGACCCTCAGGAGTGGCCCCAAAGCTCAGAGCGGCTGTTCCATCTGCCTCTCTGCTTGATGGGGAGGAGGAAGTTTCATGTGCTGCTCCCACCCCCAGCATAATCTTTCATCTCTCATTGGCTGGTTCTCATTGGCTGTTCCTGCCCCAGTATACTTTCTCAGCTCCCATTGGCTAGTTGCAAAATCTTGGAATGCTTCCCCCCTCCCTGCCATCAAAAATGATTGCTGACCTCTGTTCTACAGTTAGGAGTGCCAGAGAGACATTATTCAGCTCTGATGGGGGAGGAGGAAGATTATCTATATTGCTCAGCTGTGATGCCCCTCACTCCTTAAGGCTCGGGATTGACAAGATCAAAGCCAACTTCTATCTGGGTCATTTTGGCTGAGAAGATGGTGGTTGTGACCAGAGGCTGTGGGGGGGAGGAGAGGTGAAGAAGGTGAAAGCAGAGGAAACTAAAGGATTCTCAAGGATATAAAAGGGATTATAACGAACCCTCAAATGGTGACAAAAATCATGCTAATTTACACCCAGAGCTTTAAATAGACAAATCTGATTAAATATAAAAGCTCCTTACATGCATTAACAAAACTATTTCTGAATCAGACTGCACCAGGGAAAGGTGCCCACTGAGCAAGTTAGAACATTACAGCTTAGTCGGAGCAGGCACTACAGAAGGATGACCTCCCGGTTACTCTATTGGGCATTGGTATTAACTACAAGACTGGGTGAAATCATTTTGTTTAGTTTCTGGTAATGGGAGAAAAATCTATGTAATAAATGATACATAGCCCATCCATGGGAAAATGTCATTTAATTATTTATTAATAATTGTTTATTAATTGTTTATTAATAATAGATAACACTATTACTGAACTCTTACATAAGACTCTCAAAGCAATTTACAAGGGAGGTAATCATTCTAATTTTACAAATGGGGAAATAGAGGCACAAAGACTTGCCCAATTTCACTCCACAAGCCAGTGGGAGAGCCAAGAATAGAACCCAGATATCTTGAATCCCAGTCAAGAGGCCTAACCACTAGGCCACATGCTTCATGAATACAATAAGTAGAACATTAAAAATAGGTTGAAAATATAATCTTAAAATCCATATTTAAAACCCTATGATGCAACTCATTTTCTGTCTCCCACAAATTGGGATCCAAATAGAAAAAGCAATGATAATCCCACACTGGCATCTTATCCACATCACAAAAATAATCAGCGTAACTAGCATTAGTTAGCAACTTGGCTGGCAATCTCAGTGCTCTGCGCTGGCCTCTGCTCTGTGGGCATGGAGACTAGTCTGCACTTCTTCATTCCCTGTAGGATGCTTTCCCTCTAGAACAGGTTTGAGGTGCATAGGGGACACTTGTATTGCTACTGCCCGTGTTGTGCCTGCTCTGTGGATAAATCTTCAGGGATGCTGAATCTAGCACATTTAATGTGCATAAAATCATGCTCATATGCATAAATTAACAAAAACCTAGGTTTTGCTTAGTGTCTAAAGTGTGTGTGTGTGTGTGTGTGTGTGTGTGTGTGTGTGTGTGTGTGAGAGAGAGAGAGAGAGAGAGAGAACGAGAACACATACAAGGCACTGATTTTAGTCAATCGCACTAGGAACTTCATGGAGATTTTTAGTGTTACTAGTGCACATATTCCGACAAAGTCAGTGAAGTTTCAAAAATTACATTGCACAAATGTGCATACTTCTTTAAGTCCTGGTTCTACACAAAGAACCATCGGTGCCACCAGTCAGAGAAACTCAAAAATGAAAAAAAACTGAATTAGACCTGAGAAATGTAAACTACTGTCATTGGATTATTTTGAAACTATTGCCACTAGAGAGGGAAAACCACGTATAACAGTGGCATATAAGGAAAACTTATTTAGAAACTTATCAGTGGGCATATATTATGATGTATGATTGAAATATGACCAAGTATATTGCTCCTATCGCCACTGCTAGACAAATGCAAGAAATCTTCTACAAAGTATGTCATGTAAAGTGTCAATGGAAAAATTAAGGTTTATTAATAAGATTATCCTGTTTATATTCATGTATCATCACTCTATCTAAAGTCATGAATATTAGGTATATATCTGTATGCCAATCATGTTTGATCTTGGGGTAACACCCAGCAGGTGAAATCTACACTGAAGCCAGACAACTATGTGTTGATGACCCATTAAAAAGACAACTCTCACAATGGGCCATAGAAGAAATTCATCCCGTCCAGTAAGTCTTCCTGTGGATATCTTATCAGGGACATAATCAGCAGCTGTCCCCTGTGAGTTGGCAAGCCATGTAATATGCTCATGTGACCCTGGACTCTATCTCTTTCCACAAACTGGGCTATGAGCTTTGTTTGGGACAACAAGGAGATTGCATTTTTAACTTCTTGTTAACCTATGTGGTGAGATGGAGGTTTACTTTTGTTACTGACTTGGTAAATCTAATGACAGAATAATCAGCAGTCTGCCCTATTTCTCAGCAGTTTGTCCTATATCTGGCATTCTCAGCTATGACCTATTGGGGTATGGTAGCACACAAGGAAGAGTTATTTAGAAACTTAAATCTGTCACATTACAAACATTACATTCATTTATTCACAATGGCCAGAAGAAATTTATCATTTTTTCCCTTGGACACAAAACTTTGCGATTTGTGATTCCAACAAGTAGAGCCATGAGCAGACACAAAAATTTGGATCTACATCCATGAAAATTAACTTGTATCCCACCCCATGATCCACACACACATTCTACCTTTATATGTATCTGCATCCACACCCTATCACGCTGTACATCTCAGGAGGAGCATCTGTGTGTGTGCACGCATGTGTACTGTATAAGAAAATTATATGGCTTAATAAATGCCCACACTATTATTATTTTAAACAATCTTATTACACAGACTACAAATAGCCTTTTACATAAAAAATAACAACAAACAACTCCAGTCAATAATGCTCAAAAAATCACAAACTGAACTATAAAATGACAAAGTCAACAGCCTATTTAGCTTACGACATCTACCAGCCCTGAATTGCGGGACTTTGTCTTAGATGTCTTCCTCAAGACAGCTGATTTTCTTTGAAATATTCCAGAGTAAAATAATTAAATAATCCACAGTTTCTGGCTTAAGTGAAGTGTGAGTCTCATTAATTGTGTGACCAGAGATGAGAAGGCTCTCTCAGAGCATGCACTGGATATAGGGATGAAATGCACAAACCATGCAACTTGACTGTGAAAGGGAAAGCTGTGCTTGTGTTGTTTCCACAATTCCATCAATCACATATCTTCCTTCTTTGTCAGCTTCAGGGTGCTATATTGTGACACTTCATCATTGTCACTTCCACACTCATTGTGAATCCTCTGTGACCACTTTGGTCTCTTTTGCTGACGGAGTCTGCATAGCTGATGAAAGGAGCATAAGATTCATTGCAGGAATATTTTTCTCTTGCAATGAGACAAGCTTCTGGGTCTCATGATAAACTTCCTGTCTCTCCTCTTCAGTGAAAACTTTCATCCTCTTCGTTTGTGAGTGGAGGAAAATGGTAACTCTGTGCTAGATTTCAAACTTTTTGGCGAGACATTGCAAGACTTTGGATTTGAATTTAGTTGCACTATTCACATCAGTGTGTTACCCAGGCTAGAGATCCAAAATGGAGTCTGCTGATCAGTACCACCTCAGCAGTTTCTTCCCGCCAAAACCACACGGAGGGATGCTTTGCACTCTACCCTCTGGCCTTTGCACACGGTTCTAAACCTGTGCACCCCTCACTAATGCAATGCGTGCGCAGCCAGGTTATGCACCCGGCACCCTTTTTCCTATGCACACCACCCTATTCTGTTACACCCACTCGCTAACCCAGTTTCCCGCCTTACTGCCTTTATAAACCCTTCCCTGAGAACAGCTCAGGTTGGCTCTCCTCTACCCATTGTCTCTGTGTGCTGTCTATAGCTGTGTCTTATCGCGTCTTCGTCCGTTACTCTTGAGAAGAGCCATCCGCATGCGGTCTGGTCAAGGCTGCCCAGGCCCAACACTAGTTGTGTCCTCCTGAGGGTGAGAGAAGTCTCCTCTCTACAGATTTTGGGACTGGTGTCCTTGGACTCTGGGACTGTACCACCTTTTCTACACTTGCGGAACCTCACCTAGCCGAGGGACTGGTGCTAAGGAATCCGGAGGGTGTCCACCACGTGGGAAGGCGAGGATCTACCTCGAGGAACTACTCAGGAACCAGAACTGATCAGAACCCCGAGGGATCTCCCTGCTGTCCTCCCTCACGGCTTTAAATTAGCCACAAGGTCAAAGGTCGCAGACGTCCATCGCCGCCTTCAGTGTTTTAGTGTAAAGTATAATCCTTTTGTATACGGGATCTTTTCTAGCCACCTTTTCTTCGGGGTTAGGGTGGGACATTTTACTGTTGGTCTTACTGTTGATGCGTGTTAATATTTTCAAATATATGGTTGGGCCCTAAATTCATGTCTGGTCTGATATGTGACTAACCTTTCCAACGGTGATAGATACGTGTACCAGGTCGAATCTGGCTTCTCTGGGGGAGGCAGCATTTGGCTTTAATTAACTGCCCACAGCAACTGTTTACCTCAGCCTTCCGGGTAACAAGTGGGAAAAGGATGGAGATGCTTTTTCAGCCTTTCATACCAAATGGGCACAAAGTGGAAAGTGGCCTGTGATAACAGCTGTAGTGCATCTGATGCTTCCTTGAAGTGCTGCAGGAACTCTATTAAGAAGCTCAAGATGGTGTGCATAATGGTATCAATCAGCTGAGAATCCCCCTTTTCTGTCAAAATTTCTTATTGTCTGTCCTGCTGCTCCTCAATTGTCTTAAATTAGGGATGTAAAATATTTGCTGGCCCCACTACTGCTGAGCTTGTTTCACTGCAGGCTCTGCAGTATAAAATGTATTTAAGCTTTAAACTGCAGAGCCTGCAGCATGTGTAACCACTAGGATTTTTAGCAGTTACACAGTTACATTTTAAACCACTTTTTTACATCCCTGTGTTAAATATGTGTAGTTGCTGCTCCATCATGTTTCTCTATCGCCTTTCAGAGACATTCACCTTCTGCTTTGAAATTCAGATCTCCTGAAATAAGAAGATTCTGGTTTGCATGGATCAGTTCAGTTACTGCTTCCTTTTTCCAGTTCTCTAGCGTGCTCAAGTACGATATTTATAATGTTCGCTGAGCAGCTTATTTGCACATAGGATTGGAGGGCTGCAACCACATTTATTTCCAATCCATAACGAAAACCATCTAGTTTGTAATGCCGCATATATCAAATCTTCTGAGTGCTCGAACAATACTCGAACAAATGTTCTCTGCAGTTTTTGGTTTCCGCTGTCAAACTGAGTCACACAAATCACCCTCTCCTCCATTCTGAACTGTGGTGGTTCTATGTAGTGAGAATTTCTCCCAAATAGGCACTCTCTGTAATCATCCATCCACAGATCAAGGGTAATACCTCCACTCTTTGTGCAAAGAACATTTTTCAGCTTCCCGGAGATTTGTTTTCTTTTTCTTTCGCCATAAGCGCAACATGCCAGGCTAATAATCTGCATTTGGGTATTAGTGCATGAGCATCCATTTGAATATATTTGACACCCACGTTAGTCAAGCACTGAGACTATGCAAAGAATCCTCGCTGTTGACTACCTCGAGTTCTTATGTATGTTGCTATACATTTCAATAATTCCTGAGTTACACTTGTCTTCATGTCCTAAGTGATAATGACACATTTCTTGCTGAATATTTTCAACAAAATGGATCTTGATTCCTGTCTACATTTATGTTTACATAAGTTTGACATACCAGTTTTCTGACTAATGAAAGCCCAGACTTTTCTGCATGTAACACATCCAGACACAGTATGTCCATTTTTATCAATAAGAAATTGAAAACTTGGTGATTTGCCTCTCATTTGCCTTCAGACTGTATGTGCCAGCACTTAAATTCTTTTGAATTTCTTTCTCCATTAGCTTTTCAACACGGTGGATTGATTTAAATCAAGTTACCAAAAAAGCTTAGAGTGACTGTGCTTAAGAATGCACTTAATTTTAGAGTAAGCCCCATTGAACTCACTGGCACTTCTGTTTGAGGAAATAAGTATAGAATGGGATTCCCTTGGAAAAGCTGAGTTAAAATAGGGAGCAGACTAATGGTATCACCTTTATGGTCTGTGATCATGATGTTCCAAAATAAGGGACAGGTATGATGTAATATAAAATAAGAAAAGGACACTAAGTGGCAAAGGGCAACTCCGGATTTCTTACCACAGCTTTCTGTATTGTATACGTGGGTGATAGATTGTAAGCCTAGTTAACTAATTATACAAGCCATAAGGATTAGCTAAGCTAAACTTTTTTTTTCTAGCAACATCCAACACAGCAAACAGCTTGGGAATTTACTTGTCAAATCACACTAATACTAAAAGGCATAGAGAGAGAGTCTTGAAGAATGAAGCATTGCGAAGTGAACTACAGTAAAACTCCAATAGTCCGGCATCCAATAGTCCGGCACTCCTGATAGTCCGGCATCAAAATGGCAAGAGCCTAGTGAGTGAGCTTCGGCAAAAAATGAGTCACAAGGTAACAGCGGTAGCAGCTGAACTGAGCAAAAAGGGTAAAAAAGGCTTAAAAAAACTAACACATTACAGTATACTGTATACAGTATGTACAATAAAAAGGGTTAAGAACACTTTATATACAGTATATAATGTATACAGTATATATATAACCTGCTTATAGTACCTCCTGATAGTCCGGCATATTTGATAATCCGGCACCACCTAAGTCCCATAGGTTCTGGATTATCGGAAGTCTACTGTACTTATACTCGGCCATATCCACATCTTCACAGCCACATCATTCTCTCACAATAAGCAGTTTTCTTTATGATGTTTCATTGTGCAAGTATGCCCTGCATCATCTTCTTGCTCTGCTTACCCTTGACGCATTTTCCTTTTTTACTCAAAGAACCAATTGCTTCAAAATAGTCCCAGATAGGTCCCTCTTATGCCCAGGAACCATGACAGTTTTTCTGTGGCAAAAGTGTGGGAGAATATAAAAAGCTGTGGCAATAATAGTGGGGGACTTCAACTATCCCCAGACTGACTGGGTATACGTCACCTCAAGACGGGGTTCAGAGATAAAATTTCTTGATACCTTAAATGACTGCTTTTTGGAGCAGCTATTTCTGGAACCCACCAGGGGAGAGGCAATTTTTGTTTTAGTCCTAAGTGGAGCACAGGATCTGGTCCAAGGGGTACATATTACTGGACCACATGGAAATAGTGACCATAATGTAATGAAATTTAACATCCCTGTGGTGGGAAAAACACCTCAGTGGCCCAACACTCTGACACTTAATTTCAGAAAGAAAGGGGAACTACGAAAAAATTAGGAGGTTAGTTAAACAAAAATTAAAAGGAACAGTGACAAAAGTAGAATCCCTGCAAGCTGCATGGAAACTTTCCAAAGACACCATAATAGCGTCCCAACTTAAACGTATACCCCAAATTAAAAAAAACACAGTAAGAGAATCAAAAAAGTGTCACCGTGGCTTAACAACCAAGTAAAAGAAGCAGTGAGATAAAAATGCATGGTTTAAAAAGTAGAAGTTAAATCCTAGTGAGGAAAATAGAAAGGAACATAAGCTCTGTCAAATTAAGTGTAAAAATGTAACAAGAAAAGCCAAAAAAGGAGTGTGGCGAACAGTGAGCCAAAAAATCAAAAAGTAATATTAAAATGTTTTTAAAGTACATCAGAAGCAGGAAGCCTGCTAAAGAACCAATGGGACCCTGAACGATCAAGATGCCAAAGGAGCACTCAAAGACGATAATGTCATTGCGGAGAAAGTAAGGGTATATCTACAGTGCATGGCTATTTTGGGATACCAGGTGTCTCAACAAGCCACCCATTATTTCAAAATATTTTTCAAAATAACGAGTGCACTATTTCAGCATCCCTGTAACCCTCATTCCACGAGGATTAAGGGACGTCTTGAAATAGTGCATTATTTCAAAATTTGGTGCTGTGTATATGCGCCAAATTTCAAAATAAGCTATTTTGAAAGATTCAAAATTAGATACGCAATTTGCGTAGAACAAATTGCGTATCTTATTTCGAGTTTAGGGTGCTGCGTAGACGCACCCTAAATGAATTCTTTGCTTTTGTCTTCATGGGTAAGGATGTTAGGAAGATACCCAAACCTGAGCCATTCTTTTTAGGTTACAAATCTGACGAATTGTCCCAGATTGAGGTGTCATTAGAGGAGGTTTTGGAACAAATTGATAAACTTAACAGTAACAAGTCAGCGGGACCAGATGGCATTCACCCAAGAGTTCTGAAAGAACTCAAATGTGAAATTGTGGAACTATTAAATTGTGGTTTGTAATTTACCCTTTAAAACAGCCTCTGTATCCAATGACTGGAAGATAGCCAATGTGATGCCAATATTTAAAAAGGGCTCTAGAGATGATCCTGGCAATTACAAACCGGTAAATCTAATATCAGTACTGGGCAAATTAGTTGAAACGGTAGTAAAGAATAAAATTGTCAGACACACAGATGAACATAATTTGTTGGGGAAAAGTCAACATGGTTTCTGTAAAGGGAAATCATGCCTTACTAATCTGCTAGAGTTCTTTGAAGGGGTCAACAAATGCGTGGACAATGGGACTCCAGTAGATATAGTGTACTTAAGATTTCCAGAAAGCCTTGACAAGGTCCCTCACCAAAGCCTCTTACTTTACTTTAGTTGTCATGGGATAAGAGGGAAGGTCCTCTTATGAACTGATAACTGGGTTAAAAGACAGGAAACAAAGGGTAGGAATAAATGGTAAGTTTTCAGAACGGAGATAGGCAACTAGTGGTATCCCCCAAGTAGTCCATACTGGGACCAATCCTGTTCGACCTATTTATAAATGTTCTGGAGGAAAGGGTAAACAGTGAGGTGGCAAAATTTGCAGACGATACTAAACTGCTCAAGACAGTTAAGACCAAAGCAAACTGTGAAGCGCTTCAAAAAGATCTCACAAAACTAAGTGATTGGGCAACAAAACGACAAACGAAATTTAATGTTGGTAAATGTAAAGTAATGCACATTGGAAACAAATATCCAAACTATACATACAATATGATGGAGACTAATTTAGCTATAACTACTCAAGAGAGAGATCTTGGAGTCATAGTGAATAGTTCTCTGAAAACATACACTCAATGTGCCGCAGCAGTCAAAAAAGCAAACAGAATGTTCAGAATCATAAAAAAAGGATAGAGAATAAGACAGAGAACATCTTATTGCCTCTATATAAAACCATGGTATGCCCATATCTTGAATATTACAAACAGATGTGGTCGTTTCATCTCAAAAAAGATATAATGGCATTAGAAAAGGTTCAGAAAAGGGACAACAAAAATGATTAGGGGAATGGAACGGGTCCCCATATGAAGAGAGATTAAAAAGACTTAGACTTTTCATCTTAGAAAACAGGAGACTAAGGGGGAATATGATAGAGATCTATAAAATCATGACTGGTGTGGAAAAAGTGAATAAGGAAAAGTTATTTACTTGTTCCCATACGATAAGAACTAGGGGTCACCAAATGAAATTAATAGGTAGCAGGTTTAAAACAACTAAAGGAAATTTTTCTTCACACAGCGCATGGTCGGCGTAGGGAAGGGGGGACAGGGGGGCAATTGCCCCCAGGCTCCATGCTAGGGGGGCGCCAAATTGGTGTGGGACCGAGCATTGCGCACCCTGCTCTTTCAAGCTGCCGGCTGAGTGCTGCTCTGGCTGCCTGGCTCTCTGCAAAGTGAAAGCCAAAACAGCCAGCTGATGAGTGGGAGGAGCAGTGCTCTGAAGAAGGGTACCTTCCTCCGTGCCTGGCTGGGGTGGATTTGGGGAGTGCTTGGGGTGCCTTGCTCTGGGGAGGAGGGGAGAGTGAATGGGGGCTGGCTTTGGGGCAGGGGTGAGGTGACTGTATTGGGATGGCATGGGGAACGCTTTGGGGCTGGCTCAGAGGAAGGGGGTGAGTGCCTTTGGGATGGGAGGTATTGGGGGGGCTGTCTCTGGGGCAGGGATGGTTGTGTTGTACTTAAAAGTACTGCATGGGATCTTTTTTGGGGAAAAGGCAAAATGCAACATTTATTGGTAATACACATAGCAGTCAATAGTTATATGCATATAATACAACAGACAGACAGTCTTGTTTTTACCAATAGCTGTTCCACCTAACTGCTGGCCAGATTAGTTAGGTGGGGGAGGGTTGGAGCCAGATCAATGCTCCCATGTTTTGACTGCAAAATGCCTTAGAGATGTATAGTGTCTTCCCTCTCATGCAGAGAGTCATCATGTGCATATGCAGTTATTCATCTATGGCACCTTCTTCTGGGTGTGTTTTTTTTAATGCTCCCTCATTCACCTTCAAAGAGAGACCTTCCAAAAGCAGGTGCATGGTGCTTACTCCCAGGGCATCCATAGGTCCAGCCTTCTTTCAATGAGCCCACTTCACTCACAGGTCCCATTGTTCTTATTGTTCTTGAATCTGGCTTCCACCTTTCTCCAACCAAGATGCTTTTCTTTCATGCCTTATCCATTCACACCTCATTCACTCAACAAGATAATCAGTTTAGCAAAGGGGGGAGGAGGGCTAAAAAGTCTACAAGATTTCTATGTAAAAAGGGTTACTACAAAGTTTCTCTGTTCTGTAAAAGTATACAAAGTTTCTATAAAAGGACAAACTAAAGACTTATTACAAAACTGAAAGGACTTGATACAAAGTTAAAATAAAAAAATTATTGAGAAAATGATTAATACAGAGATTAACGAGATTTACCTATAGTTGCATTGGTATGGAGGGAGCTGAAGTGCCTGCTCTGGGGAAGGGATGTTGTATTAGAATGGGGGGTGCCTGGCTCTGGGGTATGGGTGAATGTATTGGGGTTACTTATTTTTTTAAATAAAAGATACTTTATAACAAAAGGAAAAATTTAAACAATAATCTGGTAGCACTTTAAAGACTAACAAACATACAGATCAGGCATGTCCAACTTGAAGCCCCTGAGGGCCACACAAATGAAAACTGATAGCTTTCAGGGACACCAAAGATAATGTACTTCTATAGGACAGTTGTAATTATTTATTATTATAGACTATGTTTTAGGTATATTTTATAATATTTTTCAGGTCTTGTTTTAATATAATACAATAATTTGATGTGTAAAATTATTTGCTCAGTAACAAATGATTGGGGGGGGCCGCAAATTTGGCCTTTGCCCCCGGGTGCAAAACATCCTCGCTACGCCTCTGCTCCTTGCCAGAGGAGGTTGTGAAGACAGGGTTCAAGAAAGAAATAGATAACTTCATGGTGGCTAGATCCATCAGTGGCTGTTATCCAGGATGGGTAGAAATGGTGTCCCTAGCCTCTGTCAGAGGCTGGGAATGGGTGACAGGAGAGGGATTGCGTGAAGATTCCCTGTTCCGTTCACTCTCTTTGTGACATCTTCATTAGCCACTGTCAGCAGAAAGGATACTGAGCTAGATGGACGTTTGGTCTGACTCAGTATGGCCATTCGTGTGTGTGTGTGTGTGTGTGTGTGTGTGTGTGTGTGTGTGTGTGTGTGAGCGGCCCGAGGCCGGCTGCGGCAGCTGGTGCCCCAGGCAGGCGGCGCAATTGGCGCCCACCTGTACGTCCGTCAATGGCCGTGACGTCATCACGGGGTGCCCCAGCGCCCCATGACGTCATCATAGAGCGCCCGGGCCAGCGGTGCTCTAGGCAACTGCCTAGTTCGCCTAGGCTCACGGGCCGCCCCTGTGTGTGTGTGTGCTAAATAATGTCTCCTCTTTTCCTTTCCAGTCCACTCCACTGTTCCTTTCTATGCTGCCTCTGTATATATTTCCTGTATATTGTCTCTCTGTCTTTAAGACACTGTCTTAACTAACTCTCTGCCATGCTTGTCCCAGGTCCACTACCACGTAAACACAGAACAAAAACAACCCTATCAGCTAGTGTCTTTCTTTGCACAAATTATTTTTTAATCTGCTGAGAAACATAAATTGAAAGCCCAGAATTTTCAAGAAGCAAGAGCTAGCAGTTAGGCTGAGCAGACTACAACCATCAATTCATTTTTATGAGACAGTATAGGTGTAGAATGTTTGTAATGAAATTTAACTGTAAATTATTTTTAAATTATAAATTTAATATTTTATTGATGATTTTTAAAATAAATCCAATTTAAATAAAAAATCCAATTTAAATAAAGAAATCCATATTTTTACTTTTTAAAACAATTTTTATCTATCCTGCTTTTCAAATACAGAGTTTGGAATCTGACAAGTGGAGTGGAGTGACGCAGTGACCGTTTCAATTCACACTGACAATGTAATATAAAAAGTTACCAGTATTAGCTGAAGCTGAATAATTATATCCAGTCCACAAAGATAGTGAACAATACCACCACAGCTGCATCTATAAATGCAGATATTCACAGATTTGCAGGGCTCTATTGACAAGTATGTCGTGTCCAGACACAATCCAGAGAATGGATTCTTGAAGATTTTAGTTAAGTGAGAAAGAAAAAAAAGGCCCAGTATGAACCCTCAAAGTTGCAGACATTTGGAAAAGTTACACATTACTTTAGTTTACAGGAAAAGTGGTAGCACAGGACTCACAAAGAAAGGAATCTGTGTTATGAAAACATGATGGGGCGCTACTCTCTAAATATGTGGAAGAAACTCTAAATAATTACATCCTATGTTATTTGCAATATCTTAGAGACTATGAGTGAATTTACAGTAATGGTTCATTACCAGGCCCTTTATTTCTTAATGAATGGGCGTAGCTCCCATTTACACTGATGGCAGCTTGGAGTACACACTGAGAAGAGAATACTTAGAGACCTCCTAACCAAAAAGTTGAATAAAATTGTTTTATATATATATAAAAAAATTCTGATTTAGGTTCTGTTTATGAAAGGGAAACATCTAATGGACATTGTCCTTGTGACCCAGGGACACTGTCCTTGTGCCAACTGGCAGAGAGCACATAATGGTCACGAGGATCCCCGGGACAGACATCTCCATAATAGTTCACCAAAGGGTGGCATGTGAGGTCTCTACCAAGAGCCAGCAGCCCACTGGAATCAATGACAAGTTCTGTGAGTCTGCAACTCAAGAACAGGTTATCAGGGAAGTGTCTGACGAGATCAAAGAACTGCCTCGAAAAACTTGTGGATACATCTCTAAATCCCACACAGTTCTCCAAGCTAGATCGAGTCCCTAGTCACCTGGTAAAACATAGTAGGTTCAAGCTCTTTTGTCTCAGTTTCATTATTGTTACTAGAGCAATTGCAAATGCTGACAACATAATTATAACTGCCATTCTTACTGCTGCGAACTAGGCTACAAGTATTCACCAAGCCGCATTATGAAGCCCAATATTAATTGCATCTTCAATACCTCATTTCACATTGTATGTAAACATTACAGCTTGAAGGAAAACACTGTTACAAAGGGCCCCTAGCCCACTCCTTTCAAGGTATTATTTTTAACGCTCACTGTGGGAAAATTGCAAAAGGAAATTTTTTTACAAGTTATTAATTTGGCTGCAAAAGGCACTTCCAGATGGTGGGATTTTTGTGAAAGCGTGTAATTTTCTCACATGTAGGGCTTGCTAGATGCCACTACTCTGTGGTTAACCTTTAGAGAGCTATTCATTTGAACTATATTCCCTTATATCCTTAAAGGAGCCCCATTTTCTTGAAACAGAGTAAATCACAAATTAGGACTTGGGTTAAACTTCAGAATATGGGACTCATTATGTTCCTGCTGAGAGTGCATGTGAGCACTGCCACTGACTACAGAGGTAGCAGGATCAACCTTCTGTTTGAATACAAGGATTTAATTATGTGGCATTTGCATTATAAAAAGTTACATATGTACATCTAATGTTGTAGAACAATGTGCAGTTCCATTATAATTTATTATGAATTGTGCATATTGTATTTGCCGCCAACACCACAGAGTATATGATATATGGTTAAAGCCTGTATTGTACTACGTATGTGCAAGCAGGGTCAGCTTCACTGAATTTCTTGGCATTTGTAATGTGAGGTTCAATTTTCAGTTTTAACGTTGCACTAATATGTGCATTCATATAGCTTTGAGTCCCTCATATAATCAGAGAATAACAGCTAATATAAAGAGTAAGTAATTTTGCTCTCTATTTTGCTTTGATGTTAAGCAGTCCTACCAGAAGACAAATGTAATTTAGGGATATAATTCTCATCTCAATGCACAGGCATAACTCATATTAACAATAATAGGAATCAAACACAAAATCCATGCCTGGTATAAGTCTATTGGCTTTAACGGATTTACACGAAGGATGAATTTGTTTCTTTGCCTCTGTCCTCTTCCACGTATATGCACATAATTCCCATTGATGTTAACAAGAGTCGTGTGTCTACAAAGAGAGAAGGGATGTCATGTCTACATAAATGCTGCCACCCATTCCTCTTGCTCATCCTAAACCTCTCCTAAGCAAACGTTCCCAAGAAGGGTGAATTTTGTTTATGTGTACAGTTACAAGATTTGTGTAATCTGACATACTGGAAAGCAGTCATGTAAGAGGATGTTGTGCTTAAGACACTCAAGTGGGACGCTGGAGATGGAGGTTTAGTTTCTTCCTCTGTCACAGATCTCCTCCCTTACCGTGGACTCTTCTCTCTGTCTTAGTTCTCCATTTGTTAAAAGGGAATAGCAACACTTCCCTACATCAAAAGAGGCACTATAAAGATAAATCCAGTAATATTTCCTAATCAGCTGGGCGTCATTTGAATCTATCCTGGGTGGTCACCCAAGTGCTTAGCTTACAGGGAACACAGGTCTTGGGGATCAGCTAAGAGAGAGCAGTCTATTAAGGGGGGAAGCACTAAGGAGTCTATGAGAAAAGATGACGTGTCAAGGTCTGCATCACTAGCGGCCTGGGTGTATGGCAGGGAGAGATGCATGGAAAAACACAAAAGTGAATCAACTGAATGAGGCAGAAGAAAAGATCCGTGGGATACATTTCAAGAGAGAAATTTGAAGTAGGAGAGAGAAGGCCTGACGGCCAGGAAATGGGATATTATTCCAAGCCACATTCATTAAATACCTGAAGCCCCGAACGCACAGAGAGAAGAAAGCAGC
Organism: Rafetus swinhoei; assembly: GCA_019425775.1. NCBI lineage: Eukaryota > Metazoa > Chordata > Testudines > Trionychidae > Rafetus > Rafetus swinhoei. Next base: position 165,529,114 of record CM033424.1, read on the forward strand.
TGTAAGATTGGAAGAAGCATGAGCAAGAGCGGGGAGTAGAAGGAAATGTGATCAGAGCTGTAGGTAGAGGTAGGATTATGTTGTAGCTTAAAAGTGAAGATAAACAACTTGAATAGGAGGCAGTAAAATGAGGAGCCAATAAAGGGATTAAAGACAGCCAGGGTGACATGGGTGAAGTGATGGAGAAAATGACAGCATTAGCAGCAGTGTTTAAAAAAGTTTTAAAAGAAAAAAAAGGAAAAGAGGGGAGGCAGAGTCCAACAGTCCAGGAAGGAAATGTAACAAGTCTCACAGAACTAAGAATTTAGGTTCTAAGATGAGAGTCAGGAGGCACTAAGGAAATTCAGTTCTCCGTTTCCTCTCCCAGCTGGAGCCTTCTACTCCTTTTCCTCCCTTTACTAAAGCCCCCTGTGCATCCCTAATTTTCCCAGCATCCTCTCATATCATGTGCGGAAGAAAACTTGAAGTGCCATCACCTACCTGCAATCTCTGATTTGTCTGCTCAAAAATTCTACCAGCAATGTGCCAGCTCTCTCCAGCTCATGGCCCCAGTTGCTCCCATGAGTCTCTCCCCTAGCTTTTTCTAAGGGCAAGTCTACAATGGGAATTTACATCTGCGTAACATCTTCTCTTGGGAGCGGGGGGTGAAAAATCCACCCACCTAAGAGATGTAGCTATGCCAACCTGTAGACAGTGCTAGGTTGACAGAAGAAGAATAGCTACTGCCTCTTAGGGAGGTGGATTATCTATACCACCAGGAGAAACCCTCCTGTAGGCACTGCAGCTTCAGGGCAGACACTATAACTGTAGTGTTTCAAGTGCAGACAAGTCCTAAGACTGAGATGGATAAACCTAGCAGTAAAGGGAAGCAGGTGGGAGGTGAGACTGAGTAGAACCTGAAGCCCTCCACAAACCTCTGACAACAACCTTTCAAGGCTACGAAGGCCTGGACCCAGCCCTTGGTTTGAGGTACAGGCCGGTCAATAACATATTCTAGCTTTAGGGGAAAAGGCAAATGCGTTCACCTATTAAACGTCCCTTTACAGGTATTCCTGTTCTACCACTCTTCTTGTGCAGCCTGGCACTTTAAAAGATCTTGTTGCACTGAACCTTGCAATTTACATTCTTGGTAAACCTAGTTATATATTCAGCTATGGGCTCCCCTTTTCATCCAGGGGCCTTGTCCCAAGAGCATAGTTCCCACTAAGGTGCACACCTGCACACAAAAAAATTTTCCTCCACCCACCTCGTCTGGAGAGCCGTGCAGCAGAACTTGTGTGGCAGGTAGCTGCTCCAGCAGGCGGGGCCAGCTAGGGTTGCCAGATGGCTGAAACAAAAATACTGACCCCAAAAAAAAAAAAAAAACCCCACCGGGAAAAAATTTTGTTGAAGGAAAAAAAAGGGGGGGGGGGGACCAAAGTTGTTGAGCACAAAAAAAAGGGACTCCAAGAACCTGGATCACTGCTAGGGATTACCAGGTAGTCATTTAAAAAAAAACAAAAAAAACGGACACGCTTCATGGGGGGAGGGGAGGGGAGAGGGTCGGGCGGAACGGGGCTGGTCGCGGGATATCAGGGGAGGACTGGCTGGGAGGGGGTGGGGCGGGGCTGGCCGGGAGTAAGGAGGGCCAGAGGAACGGGCCTGCGGGAAGCAGAGCTGGCGGGGGCAGGGGACTACAGAGGTGCTGGCCGGGAGGAAGGGGAGGAAGGGTGGGCAGGAAGCAGAGCTGGCGGGGCCGGGGAGAGGTGCAGCACTGCTGGCCGTGGGAGATCAGGAAGAGGAACGGACCGGCGGGAAGCAGAGCTGGGGGCGGTGCAGGGGGGCTGGCCGGGAAGATCAGGAGGGGAAGTGGAGGAGAACCAGCCAGCCGGGAAGGGGGTGGGTGAGCAAATTGGCCGGTGGGGAGCGGGACTAACCTGGGCACTTGCTGCCTGTCCCGTGCAGGCTCCCGGCGACGCACGAGTGAGGAGGAGGTTTCCCCTCCTCCTCACACTCAACCAACTAAGGGCTCCCAGCGGCAATCGTGGCCCCGCCTCCCAGCTGGGACTCCCAGCCGCTCCCCCCGTCCACGCCAGGCTTCCGTCCGGTGCGCAGCCGGAAAAATCAGAAAATACCAGACATTGCACGTGTCCAGTATTTTTTGATTTTTTTGCCGGACAGAGCGCGCAAATACTGGACTGTCTGGTACAATACCGGACACCTGGCAACCCTAGGGACAGCTGAGATGGCATGGTGAGAGAGTCGCTGGGGCAGCGGGCCGGGACCTGCTGCAGCCACGTGGCAGGGGGGTGGAGGCCTGCTCCAGTGGCTGGGGCTGCCACGTGGCGAGGGGGCCAGGGACTGTTCGAGTGGCTGGGGCCAGGAATGGGACCTGCCGCAAGGCACGAGTGGAGGGAGTTTCTGCTCCAGTGGCCAGAACGCGTGTTAATAAATTGGGTGCCACCGTGGCACACATCCAAACCAGCGCACCTGACCTCAATACTGATGCACAAGCCAAAACTCACTCCACTCGTGGTTGGAAAATCTTAGAGGGAACACTGCCCAGGAGTCCCTAATATGATTTGATCTTCTTCCCATAAAGGAGGTCAAACAAGGCAAATCCTATACGATATTCAGTTGTAAGCAAATAATAGATACAACGATACACTCCAATCTCCCAATTTCCTGCCCACATACATTCTTAGCACGAACTTAAAGTCCCATTGAACCTTTCATCTAGACCATTTACCTTGAGTAGCAAGGGGCAGATTTTAATAATTTTACCTCACACTTCTTCCACAATTCATTAATACCAGGAACATAATATTTGACCCTCTACCCTCCAACTGGATTTCTGTTGGAAAACACACACTGATTATTACAGTGAATGGTATATCTATAACTATTTCAGCTTCCACATTAGACTTGGTGACTGCTTCTGGATATCTAGCAGGAAATCCACCAACATTCATATTTATCTTTCCAAATTTCTGGATGGCCTAGAAAAAGGCCCTAGGACCGTGTTTCTCAAACTGTGTGTCCCAACCCCCCGGGGGGTCGCAAGCAACTTAGAGGGGGGTCGCAGTATCACAAAGTTTGAGAACCCTGGCCCTAGGATATCCATGGCGACCCCACAGAATGCTTCTTTAATCATAAATAAAAGCTACACAGGAGCCTCGCTGAGACTGATAGGTTTCTTCCACTTCTGACATAAGCCACAATAGTTATTCACCTCACCCTGAATATGGGACCAACAAAAACTTTTCTTAAGCCTCTCAAAAGTTCTTTCCCTGTCCTCGTAATCAACAGACGGACACATCATGGGCCAACCTCAATAGCTCCGCACAATATCTTTTGGGCACCACAAACTGTGTGCAGAGCTCTCCAGTGCACCAGTTCTCACGCTCCTACATAAAGAGCTCACCACAGCTTTTTGTATTAGGTGTATTCCTGTGCTAGAACCCTGTAATTATGATTGCCAGGAAGGGACTGATTCTGGGGTAGGGCATGCTTGAACTCACAACTACCTTCTTTTCCCAGGGAAAACAAGAGGCTGTATTTACACCAGGCTTCTGTCTGACTGTATGTCTCTATTTCTGGGGTGTGTGCTCACTGAATGGTCTGGCCTGTACACAAGAGTCAGAAATCTCTCCTGCTTCCTGTTTATCCCAGTCTGCCACTCCAACTTCTTCTGTACATATACTCAGGAAACATTCCTAGGCAAAGACATCAAACAACTGGTCATAACCCTTTAGTCTTTTCCTCTGTCTACTTTTTCATTAAATCACAGATTTTCAATTACTCAGTTTCTTGTGTGCTTTTTTAAAGGGCCGTAAACTTAAACGATGCCCTCTAGAGATGATCTAAAACTTATATCACACGGCTTTTTTAAGCCTGTCATATTTCAAATGCCTTCCCACATCTATTTCGTTGAACACCTGCACCACTTTAGCAGAAACTGAAGCCCAGGCACCAAGCTCTGAGCACAGTGGCCTGGGATGTTGCGCAGCTCACATATTCTTTCAAAAGTACTGAGATATTTCTCAATGCAATCTGTTTCTCTGTATACAGAGCAGAGTTCGTCCCAGCTGGCTGACCCCCGGAGAGTATTACCCATGGGATGAGGGATCAGTTTTTGTAAGGCAACTATGATCAGGGCTCGGTGACTCTCTTTTTCTTGGGCTTCAATTCCTGCAATCCTTTGACTTCAATTCCTGCAGACTCTGTTTCTGCTTGTTCCCGCTTGCTGAACTCTACCTGTCCAGTTCCTTAGTTTCCATACTGGGGGTGATATTAGGTGGGTTCCCTGAGGCTTTAAGCACACTCAGGGAGTTTGGCTGCCCTTCATGATGATTGTCATATTGCACGAGAAGGGTTTTCAACCCTTTCAAATACCTTCCTGAGGCAAATAAGCAGCACTCTGCACACTGCTCTCCAGCTGCTTCTTGGTAGGCTTAGTGTAAATTTATCTGCTCATCCTATCTTTCCTGCTGCTCTGTTTCCTTCCCCAAAACAAACAGAAAACAACACACTTTAACTGTTCTTTTCCTGTTTCCTACTTTCCCTCTCTTTGATCTCACTAACCAGTTTAGAAGTGTGTGTGGTCTGAGGTTAACTAGCAAACAAGGTAACAGATCCTGCCAGCTACCCACTGAGATGGTGTTCAAGGCATCCAGGACTGTGAGTCATCTTGTTACTCCCTGCTTCCAGCAAGAGGGAGTCTTTCCTGTGATGGCTGGGTGCCAGCTCCCTTATACCACCAACCTGTTAGTCACTCAAGCACTCTCCTCCAAGCTTTGCCTTGGAGTTTAACTATGGGGGCACCTCAATCCCTGAGGCCCTTTGAAGAGCTCCCCTGCGATATCCCACCTCTGAGCCTGGCTATTCACAGAATTTCCAGATCCTGTGCCCCTGAAGGAACAGTACACTCCAGCTGACTAGTTTGACCTTAAATCACAGCTCCTGTGTAATGCCCAGGGCTTGTGAGTAATTATAATAAATCATCTCAGAGAGAGCATAGAGATTCTATTCTAAATGAGATAGCAGTGGAAACAAATGACTATAATACAAAACAAAATCACAGAACATGAACCTGATGCTGCACTTACCAATAGTTACCTTTCCACTCAACTAAAATATATTATACACACACACAAACACAAAGGTCAGTCTATTGCAGGGATGGCTGGCTTCATAGGAACCAGGTCCGAATTTTTCATGTGAACGTCCCTGCGCCACAAGAGGTCTCCTCAGAGAAAGGATGCAAGGGATCTTTCTCCCCCTTTGTGTTATACTGAAACAATCTTTTGTCTGTTCACAGACACGGCAAACAAGTGTGTGGTAATGTTCCTTTTTACTCCAAATGGTTTGATTGTTTGCAAGTGTCTCTGATGGTTTGCCACAAATAATCTGGGGATGGGCAAGACTAGACAATTAAGCCTTGTTTTACCTCACAAGGGAAGTGGTGACAGCTCCCCCTTGCATGAGACACATTATCCCCTGGTGACTAACTTTTATACCAAGCTCATAAAACATACTTTCAATATAGTCACATTATTCATTAAATATTCCCCATACATACAGCCTACAATAATTACGAGCCTTGGTAAGTTATGACTATGAGTATTCTGTAGATAAGTTATACATCATGGATAAATACCCTGCAAAACATGATTGGTGTAGTCAATTGGTCAAGTCTGAGATGAGAACTCTCTTTGCCAAAGAGTCCCTGTGTGTCACACCATGTAAAACAGAATTGATATCTAAGCAAATTTGCAAGAGAAAGAGGAAAACTCTCCAACTCTCTGAGAAGTAAAGCATGTTTTTTTTATCCTTTTAGGAATTTAAACTACACATCCTCCGAAATTTTCATGTGGCTGGCAGTCTGAGAAATTACAAGATACTAAGGGTTAATTGAGAAAACCAGCAGTAATTAATGAGCTATATGACTTTAAACTTTTAAAATCTGAGCCACGTAGTAAAACCTTATCAGACTAAAATAAAACAACTGAACACGCTTGTCCAGTTAGATAGCTGCAAAGCACTGGAATAAATATGCCCTAACCTGACATGAATTCTGTCCTGTGCTTTGGCCTATCCCCAAAGTTTACAGAAATTAAACATTGTGTGTATAAAAGAAATATATGCATATCCACAAATTATTCTTGGCATTTACCAGGGACATGCTTACAGAAATGCTTTGTTACATAATCTCTTTTATATAATCACTACCATGCAATTCTCCTTATGCAACGTTAATCACAACCAGGGAGTACACTACTGTTTAAAATAACTCTCACTCCAGTGAGCTGTTTTAACAGGATCTCCAGATTTTGCAAGATACATTTGGTACTGGAAAGAAGAACTGATTCACTAATGCTTTGGCGTTCTAGCAGGAATGCTATCTATAAATTAGCATAGGGTGCTTGATTTGGGGGTAAACACCAGCACACTGAAAAACAGACATGACCACTATACAATACATTTTGCACAGTTAACTTTGCAGTGGGTCAAACCCTGAGAGGTACTGAGGCTCTCCTGGGCACTCACAATTCTTAGCAAAGTCAACAGGTTTTGCAGGTGCTCAACACCTCTCAGGTGGCTTGTTCCAAGATCATTAGAGTCAATGGGAAACTCCACATTTATCTAAATGGAGTTTAGATGAGGCTCAGAATTAGGGCACCAATAAAAACAGGAGGTCAAGATTACTGCGGAATTAAACTTAATCCAAATGCCCTTGACACTGTAGGGCAGCCTTGTGGAGTCTATGCTTGGGAATCACCATGCAAAACTGTAAAGGAAATAGACTTCTGGAGGGCTCATGTAGCCTTTGTTTGAAGTTAAAAGTTCATAATGGGAGGGGAGGAGGCATTTGCATCATATGTGATCAGTAAATTTCATTTGTCAGAAGGTTTAGTGAATATTACAATGTATCCCTTACCGAGATTTTGAAATCTCCTCCAGTCTTCTGGTAAACGTGTATGCATTTGTAAACAGTAATCTGCATAATAACAACTGTCTATCTACAGGTTCTTTGTAAGATCTTAAAGAACTATATAAAGAAAAACACAATTTCATCCATGTTACAAATAGGAAAGTTGGGCAACTCACATCATCCAATACTCTCAGTGACTTCCATGCCACCCTGTCAAAATCACTGATGTTATTTAGTCTCAGAGGGGTAACCGTGTTAGTCTATATTTGTAAAAACCAAGGAGTCCTTGGCACCTTAGAGACTAAAAGATTTATTTGGGGGTAAGCTTTAGTGCAGTGGTTCCCAAACTTTTCGGCATCGTGCCCCCTTTTTGATTTTTGAGAAACCCTCCCGGCCCCCTCCATAGCAGCAAAACTTGTAGACCCCCCCCCCCCCAAGAAAAAAGGAACTGACCAGGCCCAAAAAACAAAAACAGCAGCAAAACTTGGGGAGAATTAATGTGGAGGAGCTGGGTCGCCTCGCGCCCCCCCCTGGAATTTCTTCACGCCCGGCACACACCCAGTTTGGGAACCCATGCGGGTAAAACCCACTTCATCAGATGAATTGGAGTTGATGTTACAGAGGTAGGGGTGTGTATATATAATGTTAATGAGGCTTAGCCTCTTCAATTCATCTGATGAAGTGGGTTTTACCTGCAAAAGCTTACACCCTAATAAACCTTTTAGTCTCTAAGGTGCTACAGGAGTCCTTAGTGTTATTTAGGTGCATTTGCAGGCAGACTGTGAAACCTGATACTCATCTCCTTTCCTCAGGTTCCCTAGCTCAGAACTCAAGCTCAAGGAAGGCCAACAGCGACTTTCTGGGTCTCATTTACTCTGGGATGGGGTTGATTATCTCTACTGATGGGAAAGTCAGATCTTCCTGGGGGTGAAAACTCTTGCTTGTGTCATCCTGCACTGATCTTCCATGAACAGATAACACTTTCTTAAAGCCAGCAGGCACAATGAAACAGCAATGAAAAATAGGTCTGATCTAGACTTTATACATTTGCAAAACGCTTTGGGGAAAGAGACAGGAAATTTATCAAAAGAAAGATTTTCAATTATACCATTTTATGTATGTGAAATGAATTTGGCAGTTTCAATCCAACTACCAACAGACAATGTGCAGCTCACAGAAACCCCAAACCCAGCTGACAGCTACTGGCAATTCCCACAGACAGCCTAAGAAGAAAAAACAAAGCCATGCATTAAAAAAATAATAATTTTGCTGGGGCGACACTCTTCAGGCTTCTGAGCCCTACCTGGCACCTTTCATTAAGATCTTCACATCCATCCCACTATGTTTCTTTTTTTTTTTTCTCTCTCCCACAATCACTTAAATACTGAGTTCTGCAGCTTTGCCCACCGCTGAGAAATCAATACTGGTCATTATTCCAGAAGGTTCTGTCCATCACCCCAAGATTTAAATAGGCTGGGAATGAATACATCCACACAGGCAGAAAATATACTACTTTAAGTGAGGTAAAATCACCCTGTTTTAGTGGAAGTTTTGGGTGGGCAAGAAATGTAGGATCAGAGCCAGTGTTTCTGCCTTTGTTTCTTCCTACATCAAACAGGAGGGAGGGGCAGCCATTTTCAAAGTCGTGGGCAGCGAGTTAGCTGCAAGATGTCCATTAAAACCAGAAGCAAGAAGGCAAGGAAATCATCTATGGATTCAGAAATGTTTTTCCCTTTTGGAAATAATTAAACAATTGAAATGCTACCAACTGAGATTGTTCCTGAGAACACTTAAGTTGTCAAATTAAGTAAGCATATTTTCTACAGAGATTCATAATGTCCATTATTTTTCTAAATGGAGAAGAAATGCTTATGGAGAGCTACAGTACAATGGAGGTTGCAGGGGTGGGGCAGAATCTGCATGGATAAATGTAGGTATTTGTTGATGCTCTTCAGCATTGATGAACAATGTCTGCCTTCATTGTCCTGAAGCCTTGGAAGTAAGTGCCTTATTGTTTCTGCCCTGTAATCAGTCTCCTGGGCTGTAAAACAGCAGTGTGGCTCAGTGAATAGGGCCTTGCATTAGGAGTCAGGAGACTTGGCTTCTATTCCTGACTCTGTCACTGACCTGGTAGGTGAAGGTAGGTAAACCATTTAGCCAGTCTGTGCCTCGGTTTTCTCTTCTGTAAAATGGAGAGGATAACACTTACCCAGCCTTTGAAATATATCAATGGAGCAGAATTGTCATTATTAACCAAAAGTGATCACAGCAAACGTGTAAGAATGATCAAAGGAAACCCCATCACACCAACATTACACAGGGCAAGGACTCCACCTTCAGCACAGGCATATGGTTATTTTATGAATAGAACATGTGCCAGTATACTACTGTGGTAGTAGATATGACTCATGCTGCCCTGAAGCCTCACAAACTACTAATCCTGACCTCTGCTACACCACTAGTGCTGGACATTTGACTTCTTATGCAGTCTTACAAGGCTGCTTAAAAATCAAGGCAAGTTTCCTTCATTCAAACTTTGTGTTTTTATTGAAACTCAAAAAGAAACCCCTGGGATTAAGGAAGAGCAATGCCACAAGAAAGTTGAGAGCAGAATCAGGCCTGATCTGTTATTCTAAAGCCTTTCCACAGAGCAAATCCTATCTAGGTGGATTCTTGCCAACACTCCTCTCTCATTATGCAGGAAGGGAGGGCCAGAGAGGTCACTAGTCCTGGGTTGAGAACTCCTGCTCTGAATACTGAGGGACATGTAGCAAGTGATAGGAGAAAAATAAACACCACTCAGGAAAAGATAATCTCATTTAAAAGTGACTCGCAGAGAAAGCAAGAATTGGACTAGTGGACCTTTCCACTCCTATATGAAGAAGGCTTAAATCACTCCTATATGCCCTCTCCCCACCTACTGAAAAAACATGTAGGACTTTTTCTTCCATTACAATCATAGGTCTGTTCTGTTTTATAATTAAGTAGATGACTTGAGAAGTAGGGAAATTATGATACCTAAACAGACTGAAAGCCGAGCCATTAAGAGGAATAGATTATTAATCAGATTGTGAGAAAGGATATTAAGGTGAGGTTTTGATGTGTGGAGTCATCCAAAAACACCCCACTAAAACTAGAGAAACTTAAATCTGACATTCCTGATATTCCCAGGGTAATGCACAGGCAGGAAAAAATATTAAGCCCCTCACTATTCAGACCTTCCTTATTTATTTCCTCTTAAATTTTTCACAGGACACCTTTGAAAGCTCAGAGCCTGGAAAACCTAGTTCAGTATTTCTCAAAGTGGGCCCCAAGCCTACTTCAGGGAAGCCACTAGCCGGCCCGCACCGCTGTTTACCGAAAAGGTCCATAGCCAGTGGCTCCAGTTTACCATTTCCAGCCAAGGGGAGCCACGAGGCTCCATGTCTACAGACCCTTTAGGTAAACAAAGTGGCTTTCCCAAAGTAGGTCCATGGCTTGCTTTAAGAAACACTGAGCTAGGCCATGGAGTACTATTTTTAAAAACCAATAAAAAATGTGCCCCCCAAAAAAGAAAACTTAGAGGTATGTTCATTTTTTTAAAAATCCTGAAGTTTTGAGAACTCTGGCTAAGGATCTTTGATGTCACCATAAGAAACTACATCTTCACCAAAAGGGCTCCTGCATGCTGGAAGAATGGAGGAGATATATTGTACCATATTGCCACAGGCAGAAAACACAATATTAAACTGATGAGTAAGTGCATGCAAACTATGGGAATCTCCCTCAGCTCAGAGGGAAGTTAGGAGAGCAAAAGGGGGTAAGAGAGAGACAGTGCTACCTCCCTTTATAGAAAGCATGATGACAAGTGCTAAGCAAAAATTTGAGAGAGGTCTCTATAAAAACTAACTTGGTAATATAACTAAAAAACCAACAAAACACACTAAAGAAAACCCACAGTAGCCATATCAGCCCTGGGACTAATTCTCCAACCTTTTCATACTGTAAGCAAACGGGTCTCAAGAACCTCTCTCTCGATGTTCCTAAGTTACCACTAAGACAATGAACATGGAGATGGTCTCAGTGACGATAATAAAGGGACTCCGTTTGCAGCCTGAGCCTCCAGACTGCAGAGCTCACTGCTATCAAGAGACAGGGGAAACTTGGTTCCTGCCAGCACTGGTTGGATCACAAGCAGTAAGTCATACTAAGCAGCTCTCTTCCTTCACTCTGTGATGCAACAGCACTTTCCGGCCAACAGTGAGAGAGAAAGGAGACAGATGCATAAAATCATTTTCATGCTGCTGAGCCCCTGAACATCTGAAATTAACAGATGGCAAAGGGTCAGCGGACAGCAGTAATATTCTCCTTCACATTGTAGAAGTGTTGACAGACATGTCACGCAGGACAAATGAATATAAAAATGCTCTTGACAGTCCTTTTTAGAAGGTTTTGCATGTGAAGAATTCTCTCTTCCCCCCAACACCATCAATTACAACCAATGCATCTCATCCACATGATTTTAATAGAGTATGATCAATATCAGTGGTTTTTTATTGACAATCACTTGTCCCAGAGATCACACACCCCATTTAATGAATACAAACAATGAAAGAAATTTGTGATTTATAAAACCCCGGTCCTTTAGAACTCTGTCTGTATCTAATGGACCAAAGGGCTTTTTAGACTGGTTTGTCTGCCTTTGCTAACATTTTTATTCACATAATGGGAGATAAAGAAGTTTTATGAACAGCCTGAACTATTAAATTTACCTTACATCTTGTAGAGGCTTCAATTGGATTCCAAGATGTAACAGCTATTACAGAAATGGAAAGAAGCTTGCAATTTGTTTGTTTGGTTGGTTGGGGTTTTTTTTAAAGTAAAAACAATTTGATCAGCAAATAATGTTTGTTCTATGGTATTAAAAAATAATACTTTGTTCCTCTTTTACTCTACATTTCATCTGATGATCTCTATGTATTTGACAAAGATTAATTTAACCTCACCATACATCTATAAGAAGCCATAGCTTGTATAATTCATCACACATATTATACAGAGGGATTACCTAATGCACAGAGATTCCAGTACTCACTCACTAATTCTGACTGCCTGCATTTTTGGATGGCCAACTTGAGACCAGAGCTTACAGCTTACTTGCCACTCACGCTTTCAGTTGTCCACAGTGGACATAAGCGTACTCAGCCACTGTGAAAACAAGGCTCTTGGGGGTCTCGTGTTGACCATCCAACTAAGGCATCTAAAATTAGAGGACACTTTTGAAAATTTAGACTACATAGCAAATTACAGGTTGAACCTTTCTAAACCGGGACTCTCTGGTCTGACAGACCGCGGATGTTCTTGGACCATAGGCCCCGATGGCCGGGATTCTAACGGCAGAAAGATCAGTGGCTAGGAACCCTGCCAGGGCCGGGTGTCCATGTAGGGTTGCCAGATGGTTTAACAAAAAATACCGAACTCTCCCCACCCCCTCAAAAAAACCAACAAACCACTGGGGGAAAAATTCTATTGAGGAAAAAAAGGGGGAGACCAAAGTTGAGCATAAAAACAAGAGTTATTAAGCATAAAAAAATAAAAATAAAAATAAAAAAACGGCATGGCCCCTTTAAGGCAGTATGGCTTTAACAGGTGGCCAGTGGCCATTTTGTTTTCCTGCTCCGAGCCAGAAGACAGCTCCCCTGAGGAACCAGGTAAGCGGGGGGTGGGGCCTGGTTGCTGAGTGTGTGTAGGGTTGCCAGGTGTCCGGTGTTTTTGCCTCCTGGCAGGGGGGAAAAAAAAAACAGAAAATACCAGACTGTCCAGGTCAATACCGGACACCTGGCAACCCTATGTCCACCCTAGCTGGCGGCAGAGGGGCTGGCAGCTGGGAGCCCTGATGGGGCAGTGGGCCAGCAGCCAGGAGCCCTACAGGGGCAGTGGCTGGTGGCAGTGTGTCCAGGAGCCCTACCAAGGTGGCAGCCAGGAGTTCTGCTGGAGCAGCAACCAGTGGTAGTGGGGCAGGGAGCCATGCCGGGGTGGCAGCCAGCAGTAGAAGGGCTGGAAGCCCTTCTGGGGTTGTGAGGTGAGGAGCATTGACTTTCCTGGTCTGGCAAATTCCCTCATTTGGGATCGGTCAGGTCCTGAGGCTGCCGCACCAGCAGAATTAGGAATAGTATACCTAGATTCCGTGAGCTCTAACCACCTATAGAAAGTTACAACTCTAGGGAGGAGATAACGAATATAATACCCTTTAGCAAAAGTTTATCCTAAAATGTTCAATTCAGTCTTCCCCACCAATGATTTCAAGCTTTGTAAATACAGAGGCTAGGGACTGCTGCCAGGATTGAAAAGAACATCCATCCTGAGAAATACCCCACAAGTTATACTCTCACTCTGCTTGGCAGAATTTAATTAAAGATGTTTTCAACCATGTTCTAAAGACAGCAACTCATTATTAAAATAACATTTTAAATGTAGAGAGTACCACCCATGCCCAAAAGCCACAGAATGGCTAAAGAAATAAAGGCATGGTCACACAATGCATTCCAGAACTGGCAAACAGACATTCCCATTAGACCCACTTTCCATCTCTCTGTAAATACGACCCACAAACAAAGCCCAGGACTGTTACAGGAGCAAAAGCTTTAGCAATAGATAATAGGGCTGGCCATATAAATGGCCCAACTGCACATGGATTTCAAGAGTGCATCTGGGATCTTTGGAAAAATAGGGGTTTGGAGAAGCAAGGACCTCTGCCAAGTGCACACTGCTATTGTGGCATACAACTGACCTTTGACTAACTGGGTTCATTTTTAAAAGAAAGAAAACTGCACATTTAACAATATTAATTTACTTCCTGTGCAATCCTAAATGACCTATGTAGCTATCTGCCTGATTGTCTTGCACCTCCGCCAACCATAGTAGTATGAGTACCATCCCCATTAAACAGACAAACAATAACAAAGTAAGAGCACAGACCCACTGATTTCAATGGGAGTTAGAAGCTGCCTTTGTGCCTCTGGGCCTAGAAAACTTCTTAAAATCTCTGACTCTTCTCCCATTTTGGATTACAGAGCTCTTTGCTTAAAACAGAGTTGCTTGTTAGTTTTATTTGTTTATGACGGGGGAGGGGAAGAGTAAAAAACAATCAGTGATTGATGTTGTAAATGCCTCTCTAGTTATGGAGAAACATAACTTTGGCAAATAGGAAAACCTCTTAATTAATTGCTCATCCCTGCCATTTCTGCTTGCAATAAATTTCCATGCTGCTCTTGTAGCAGGGTGCTGTGCATAGCACAAAGAGCCAAGAATTTCCGGTGTTCTAATGTCTGCTTTGACACTGACCCACCTCAATAGCTTTGGGCAAGTCATTTAATCCCGGTCTCAATTTCTCCCTCTAAAATGGAATTAACAACAACATCTGTTTCACTAGGGTGTTGTGAGATTAATGAATCAGCCACTGTTAGCTTTGGAAAACATCTACATTTAAGAAGATATGGTACTTGCACCTGAAGTTGAATTTGATATATATTTGTTTGTAATCATGTTGTGTTCTTTGGAATGCCTACACATAAATATAACTTAATTATTTAGATATAAAAATGTTTCATGGGGTGTATTTTGTGCTATATAAACAAATAAATACAAATATTTCAAATATTATTATTACTATTACTGCTACTACAGGTATTTCTATTGCAGTAATGACCTAGGTATCTTCAAAAAGGCTGAATGAAAAGAGTACAACACAGCTCATACTACTTTAATTATTAAATTTACTTCATGTGGAAGCTGCAACTTGAGTAAAATAATCATGTAACAAATCAATTTCATACACCAGTCATAAGGCAGCCAGTACACTTTATCAGAGATTTCAAAAGCGCACTTACAACACAGTCAGATTTCTTTGACCTAGTTGTTTATGCTCAACAGTTTTTAAGCTTGGGTCTTTTCTTTTTCCTTTTTTTTTTACATCCACTGATGATAATTTAGATACAATTTATTTACACAGCACCTAATCTATAAAAATATTCTAAGAGTTTTAAAAAACAACAAATCCAGATGGCAAAACAAACATACCAGATTAAAAGAAAGACAATTAAAATCAGTAGAAAACCTTAAATAAAATTGACATGGAGGTATAGTCAAAGAGGATTTATGCAAATTACTTTTCCAAGCACACCAAATCTTTCCCAACATAACCACGTGTATTATAGACGGAAGACATCTAATCAAATAGATCTTGCATGTGCAAAACCTCCCTCATTTTCTGATGAACAATTCCCTTCCTGGATTATTTTATTGATTATCTTCAAATCTGTTTCATATTTCACCGTTTGTATTTTATGGTGAGTTTTTTCAGAGTCCATCAGTTATCATGGACTGGACCAGATTCATAGCTGGTGAAAAAGGCACAATGCAGTTAATTTGAACAGAATTAAATCCATTTACACTGATGTTATTTTGTCTGTCTCCTGTCCCCTCTTATTTCCCTTAAGTGTGACAATTACGGACAGCATAATGGCCAATACACCAGGAATTAAGTAGGTGACATAAACCTAAGAATAAAGAGCACAGACTCTAAAAATATCAGTTTCCTGAAACATTGAATACGAGTAGTCTTCCAATCAGTTTTCTCATTTTTCAACTTTTGCAATACACACTCCTTCAGAGTAGAAGTGATGTGGTTCTCTACACTTCCCAAAGCTTTAAATTACCACACAGCATCCAAAGGGTCAAGTGTTCAAAAAGCACATTTAAATAAACTACATGGGTCTTTTGGACATAAATGAAATACAACTGTACAGTGAAGTATTTGATAAGAAAAACACAGAAGTGCATTGGCAAAGCTGTGAAAGGGGAGCTTACACGTGGCAATGTGCCTGGTTCACATCATCATCTGAAGAAGTGGGTTGTGCCCATGAAAGCTCATGATACCATCTACATATTTTGCTAGTTTCTAAGGTGCTGCAGAACTATTGGTTGTTTTTTTAATGTCACACTTTAAGGTGCACTGAATGCAATCCCAAAAGTCAAAACAAGAAATGAGAGTATAGCTTATCTTTTTTATCAAAAGCATGTGGCGCTCACTCCTACAAAGCCATCCTCCTAGTGCGGTGATATAAGTACAAGGCCCAAAATAACTTTTTAAAATTAACATATGCTGCCCTCCCTCTTCCCTCTTTTGTTGTAACTGTTAAAGCTAAATATGAAACTACCACAGCTATCCGGGAAATCTAAAATAGGGCGTTCTTCCCTATTAGCAACTGTTCATTTTATATAATACATTTCCTCAACAAAAGGGCACCAGTCCAAAAACTGGATACATCTTCCAGACCAATCCTAACTGAAATCTGCTCATTTCCACAGGAGAGAATCTGTGAATTTAACACCTATCTAGGAAGCTAACCAGCCCAAAGTGCTTCAAGACAAGGAAGCGACATAATAGGTGTCTGTTACTGAACCAATTCCATCACAAGAATTATATACAAATAAAATTTGCCCTCCTTCAGCATACAGCTTAATAATAATTATAACAACTTTTTGTTCTTGGGGCTTCTAATTTGCCAATTACATATTTTGTAAGCCAAGAACAGTTTTATTTGCCCATAATTAGCACCATACCAGTATCCCTTGTATACTCGCCTTCCTTTACCACACTGCTGCATATCACTGAGAACTAGCAAACTTAGTCCTACAAAATGGAGTCAATTTCATCACAGAAAATAATTCTACATCAGCCCCACTACAATGCTGCCTTTTAAGTTTCTCAGATGCCTGTGGGAGCTTTCCATGGCTCCTAGGGGACTAAAAGCTTTTTCTTTCCCAATCTGTACTGTTACAGTTTGTGATCATCATTAATATTTGACTAGAGACAGATTTCTCTCTCAAAAGGTTAGTGTTCCCCTCTACTGGGAAAAAAATACACAACTGCATAAGAAAAAAAGGAAAAAGAAAGATGTGGGATGGGTGACCCAGAGTGAGAAAACCAAATCCAGAATCTGAAACTACCCACTCAAGAATAAAAAATGAAAATGTATTCAAGGTCTCCAAGGCTGACAGCACAGAATAGCTTACAGTTTTTAATCTTTAGGAGGGAAAAAAGGTATACACATCAGGAGATCCCCCTAGTTTGGTGGAACAAGGATAGATTTAGGGGGGGAAGAGAAAGCCACACAGATCCCTTTTGTGCAATCACAAGTGATTTGCCATCATTTTAAAAGTCATCAGACCAGTCTCCGAAAACAGAAATGCCATTATTAATGAGATTTTCAAGTATACACCACCAGAAAAAATATCTATTTGCAAACAACCGAATACGTAGTCACTTAAAAGAGAGCGAGATTTCTAGCTTCGGTCTTACCTCCAGAAACAAGGCGAGCAGGACTAGGACCCACCGCTGGGAAAGGTTCATTTCGCCTCTTCTTGTCTCCTTCTTTTCTCAGATGGACACGAGAGCTGCCAGCACGGCGAGCCCCATCACTGGCCCTGCGGGGGAAGGGGCAAGAAGAGCGCCAAGGGGCGATGCCTTGACGGGAGGGAGGGTGACAGCTGCCCCGGGGCTTGCGGGGAGCAGCAGCAACAGCAGCAGCGCACACAGGGGAAGGGCTGCGCTGGCTGGGGAGCCAAGAGGGGCGGGGAAGCCAAGAGGGGCTGGGGAGCCCCACCCACCCCGCTCCCTAGCGGGGGGAGAAGCTCAGGGCTGGTCGCCCGCTGCCCTACGCGTGCCCTGGCCAGCAGCTGTCCCGGGCGGTCCCGGGCAGGGGGGGGAGCGCTCGGGGCCCGCGGCGGCGGCGGCAGGGAGAGGACCCGGCGGGCGCGGCACAAAGAGGCCCGGCGCCGCGGGGTGGGGGGAGAGGCGCGGCGGGGACCCGCCCCCGGGACCGCCCCGCGGCGCTGCCTGGCCGGGGAGCCGCCAACGCGGGCTGGGCGCGGAGCCGGGCCGCGGCGGGAGGGGGCTCGGCAGGACCCCGCAGCCCGCTCTCCTCCTCCTCCTCCTCACGCCGCCGGGGGCTGGAGCGTCGCAAGCGCTGGGGCCTCCTGCCGCCGCTTCCGAGGCGTGAGGGCGGCGCTGAAACGCTGCCCCGCGCCACACAGCGCAGCCGCCCGCCTGTGCCAGGCCACGGGATCTCACAGGTAACGCAGAAGAGCTTGGGTGAGGGCCAGGGCCCAGCTCTGTGGACGTACAGGGCATCCCTTCCCGCCCCCTCTGGCTCGCATCGACTAGCCTCGGGGCCTCTGGCTCCTTACAGGCTAACAGGTTTGGGCATACGTTTTCGTGTGCAAAACTCCACTTTGGCGGATGAAGTGGGGGTTTTGCCCACCAAAGCTTATGCCCCAACTAATCTGTTAGCCTGTACCCGCAAAAACAAGGAGTCCTGAGGCACCTTAAAGACTAACACGGCTGCCCCTCTGATATTTGACTTGCATGTTACTGCGTTTCCTCAGAGGATTAAGGTACCTTGTAGAAGAATTTAGGACCACATTTTCAAAAGAAACCACTGATTTTTGGATCTTCCATTTCTCGTGGACTAACGTGAGGCTCGACTGGATCTGTCCGATAGTCGTAAGCATCCACAGCTTCCATGGAAGTCAATAGAAGCTGCAAAGTGATGGCCACCATGTTGGTCAACATCAAGGATGGAACTAGGGAATCTGATTTAAAAGCCGCTTAAATTAAAAGGGTTAGGCTCTGTTAGCAAAGAGCTGTAACAGACTTGCATTCTCTGTGACTTGGCCACCTAACACAAGTGACTGATGGGTTACACACAACATCTAGGAAAGTCCAATCCAAGTTATCTTCATGGGCACTTTTGAAAATTTGGCCCATAACCTTTGATGTGAAATGAGAAGCAATGCATATGCATAACTGACTAAAATCAAATGTAGGCTCTATAGTCTTCAACGACAGGGCTCTCTCCTGCACTTGCATTAGAATTTAACTTACGTTCCCTCTCTACTACTGAGGGAATTGTGCACCAAAAAAATTAAAAATGCTGCACCCAATATGTTAAAATTCTGCAAAATTGGTCAAAGTAATTTGGAGGTTCCAGCATGGCAGTGGGGAGCATGTGCCACTGGCTGCACAGAGGTTAGAGATCATCCTGCAACCCTTCTTCCCCCAGACATGGACTTCATGGTGAGGCTGCACTTGACCCTGACACAGTGCAAAGTTCTGTACTGCCCAGGGACACCCTAGGGTATTGTCCCTCCACATCAAGTGCACCTGTGAGTGCCATGGATAAGAGAATTGTGAAGGCTAAGCTTCCCCAAAATGGCTGGCCATGCAGGAAGGTAAGTGCCTTATATACAGCTCAGGTGACTTCTTTCTGGAGGCATACTGGCCTGCTGCGTTTGGAGCACTAGAAGCGAAGCTCTGTAGAAGTGTATGGACTTGGAAGAAGAGAAGGAGCAAGAGAGTATGGGAAAAGGCTAGGGAAAGAAATTTAAGGGGCCTATGACCTAAGGCTTTTTGTTGGCTTCAGAGGCTAACTCTGTTTTCATTTCCAGTTGATAACCCACTCTGGCCAGTGTTCACCTCAAACAGCTCTGGGAAACAGCAGCATCTCCTATCTTTGGCTTCTGTCTGGAGGCACAGCCAGGTGGCTCTCTACGCTGCCCCTACAGCTCCCATTGGCCACCACTCCCAGCTAATAGGAGCTCAACTGCAGAACCAGCACTTGAGGCAGGGGCAGTGTGCAGAGTCCCCGGCTGCCCCTACACATAGGAGCTGGAGGGGGGAACATGCCGCTGTCTCACAGAGCAATGACAGGCAAGGAGCCTACCTTAGCCCTGCTGCACCAACAGCCTGGTTGATGGTGCTAACTGAAGCAAGGGTCCCCTTTTGACCAGGCATTCCAGTCGAAAACTGCTCCTGGCAACTCTACTGAGTGGCTGAGAGCCAGCTGTCAGGTATTCTTCATTCACTATATAACCCAACTCACATTACCGACACAAAAGTTAGACTGGTGATCAAGTAGGTGACAAAAGTTGTGTCTTGGAAAATGACGAGGATGCACGGGATATAGTGCACTTAGATTTTCAGGAAACCTTTGACAAGGTCCCTCACCAAAGACTCTTAAGCAAAGTAAGCACTCAAGGGATAAAAGGAAAGGTACTCCCATGGATCAGTAATTGGTAAAAAGATAGGAAACAAAGGGTAGGAATAAATGATCAGTTCTCAGAATGGACAGGTAAATAGAGGTGTCCCCCAGGAGTCTGTGTTGGAACTAGTACTGTTCAACATATTCATAAATGTTCTGGAGAAAGATGTAAACAGTGAAGTGACAAAATAGGCAGATGATGCAAAATTACTCAAAATAGTTAAGTAAAGCAGACTGCAAAAAATTACAAAGATGTATCACAAAACTGGCAGATGAAAATCAGTGTCGAGAAATACAAAATAATGCACATGGGAAAACATAATCCCAACCATACATTCAAAATGATGATGTATAAATTAGCTGTTAGCACCCAAGAAACAGATCTTGAAGTCAGTGTGGATGGTTTTATGTAAACATCCACTCAGTGTGCAATGGCAAACAAAACTAAAAGAATTTTGGAAATCATTGGGAAAGGGATAATAAGACAGAAACTATCATATTGCCTCCATAGAAATCCACGGTATACCCACTTTTGAATACCTGTGTTCAGATCTGGTCACTCCGCCCTGGTGTACACTATTTAATAACAAGCAGAGTGCCCACACTACCCAGCCTATTATTTTGAAATAATGGGCTGATTATTGTGAAATAATAACTCCTACTTTCTACAATAAATAAAACTAATAATAATAGTGGTAGTGTGGACACGCTGGTGCCACTACTTTGAAATAACTACTCCCCAGAGTAATTTAAACTAAATACTCCCCAGTGCTTCCTGTGGTCTAACTGAAGGTAGTGCATCCACATTAACGGAGTCTGCCTCAGACTAATTTTGAAACTTCCCCATAGTGTGAGCACGCTATTTCAAAATTATTATTTTGGGAGTTATAATTTTGAAATAAGTTTTTTTTTTTTTGGAAATATTTTCATAGTGTAGACATGCCCTTCATCTCTAAAAAAAGATATACTGGAACTGGAAAAGGTACAACAAAAATGGTTAGAGTAATGGAACTACTTTCATATGAGGAGAGATTAATAAGACTAGGACTTTTCAGCTTGGAAAAGAGACAGCTAAGGAGGGTGACAAAGTTCTATAAAATCATGATCGGTGTTAAAGTAAATAAGGAAGTGTTATTACTCCTTATAACACTAGAATTAATAGGCAGCAGGTTTAAAACAAACAAAAGGAAGTATTTCTTCACACAGTCAATTTGTGGAACTCTTTATCAGAGAATGTTGTGAAAACAAAGACTGTAAGAGAGATCAATAAATAACTAGATAAGATCATGGAAGATAGGTCCATCAATGGCTATTATTCAGGATGGGCATGGTTGCAAAATCATGTTCTGAAGTGTCCATAGCCTGTGTTTGCCAAAAGCTGGGAATGGGTGAAAGAGGAGGGATCACTTGATTATTATCTGTCCTTTCCTTCTGAAGTACCTGACATTGGGCAGTGTTGGAAGACAGGATACTTGGGTCATTAAACTGACCCAATATGGCTGTTATTATGTTGATATGGTTGCTGAGGAGGAGAAAATTCTGGGCTTGAAAGGAAGGCTATAGCAGAGCCTAGTGACATATGCCACCTCATTTCTAGTGTATCCTAGCGTTATTCTTGATGGAAATTATCTTTGCAAATAAGGTTATTGATATCCACACCTATAAAATTCTCTCTCGACCAAGTGCTAAATTGAAAGAACAGAAGTAGTTAGTAGCTCCTGGCACAGGAATAAAAAGTTTCAGATTTCTATTTATAACCTGACTAGGCTCCAGCACGTGGTGTCAGCAGTCATCTTTGGTCACCAGGGGCTAAGTCATCCATGATGTAAGTCCACTTCATTTAATAGCATTACGCTGGAAATTCACTTAGCCCAGCAGGTAGCATTTTTGTCATCTGTGAAATCATGTGTTTCAGAAAAACCATTTGGAACTTGTCTATCAGATAAAGGAACACTTTCCTCCTACCACATTACAGCACATCAGCAATGCATCCACAAGACACATGTTGCACCAGTCAATCAGAACAGCTGACTTGAACATATCTTTTCTTCTTGGCAAGTTCTCAATAAAATAAAATTCATATTTTGCATTCTAATTTCACTGTCTCTTAAGACCAGATTTAAATGGTTTAGCATGTCAAAGAACAGCCTGGTTATGCCAATATCTGTGCATCAAAAGGTTTTTTTAAAACCCCAGAATAAAAGTTAATGCTTATCACAGAAATATTTTTATTGAATATTAGTTTCTTATTAATGCTAAAATAGGCATTCCTATTGTCTCACTGGTGCTGTGTGTAAAATAGATATGGTATCCTCTAGACTGTGAGAACAGCTGATATTATATTAACTTTTGTTTCCCAATATGTACTCTCTGTTTATATTGTGAATTATTTGTATTACTGTAGCACCTAGGTAGCCCATCATGGACCAGAGTTCCATTTTGCTAGGTGCCATGAACAGAACTAAAAGATGGTCCTAATTAAAAATGTAAAATTGCTTCTTTATATTTGTCAAAGAAAAACCAGTGATTAGTTCCTTCACTGATTTGTTTTTAACGGTTTGTAAAATTCTGGTACAAATATATTTTGAAGCTTTTGTTTCAGAAATATGTAAATTATAACAAATATAAACAACCTCTCATCTTTAAAACACATAGGAGACACTTGCTGAAATAGTTTGGATAGGAGTGCCTTAGGCTAAAAGATAAAAGTCCCATTGTTAAAACCCTAAATCATGGAACACGTCCCTCACTCTCCTCCACCACACTCCCCCTTTTTTCCGATGGCCTGGATTCTGCAGATACTTACAGATATGAAAAGCTTCACACCCAACAGTAATCCCATTTTTGTATCAGGGCCTAAATTACTACCAAACTGCTCAAAATAATGATGAGTGATTTCTTATCATGCTCACTATGAATTCCTAATAACTAACCATCATCAGTATGATTGACTTTCAGTCAAACTTGTACTTCTAACTTGGTTAGAAAAACTGCATGCAAAGCAAGCTGTTTTACATTTTTAAAGCGGTATACAATTATACCTGAAACATGGTATATGGGGTTTTGGTGAGTTGATCCACGTTAGTCCAGTATGAAATTGAAATGTCAATATTTAGATTCTATACAATTTAATTTTGATAGGAAAAGATACTGTTGAGTCCAGTTGCACTAATCAGCAAAGAACACATTTATCCTGTGTGTTTTTTAGCAACCGTGTGTGCAGATATTAATTTTGTCATAAGATGCCAGCCTCTTTATTAAAATTGCAAGGCACAATAGGAGATTGGAACACCTACAGTTTGTTATAATTGCTGGAATTAAATAAAATCACTCAGAGGTAATTTTGTTTCAGTTTACTAAATTTTCTGATTCTGATCTTTCCAGGAAGAGGCTATGTTGTCCAAGAATAGAATCACAATTAACATAAATGGCTATGCTGAAATATGGGTGAGCATGAGGGGTAAATCTCTTTTGAAAATATGACATACACACTCTATTTGCCATAAAATTAAGGTTGAAGAATTATGTGATAATTTGCAAGCCTCTTGGATGTTTCTGAAGAACAGTAAATACATGATGGCTGTGTTAACCTTTTCGCAGTGCTGCTGACTCACTGTGTCTTTCAGTAACTTAGCAGTGTTGGCTGCTTGGCCATCATCTTAAATAAATAGAGCAAACAATATTCGATAAGTAAGATTAACATTATTCAACATACAGAATGATGAAGAATTCTGATTAAATATACTGCACAATGAAACCCAAATATTCATATTAATATCAGATGCTATAATTTTAAGTTTTTTCCCCAATTCAAGATGAAACACTCTCTCAGATAGTAAATATATCAATACTTAGCATTTATAGATCCAGGAACCCCCAAGCTGATTATAAACATGGGGTTTTTGTAAATACAGGCTCATTCTTTGCAGCCCAAGTTGCAAGATCAAGCATTTGTATGGTGGAGGGATTCAGGAAGGATCAGGGGCTAGCTGTAATCATTGCAGTGCTAGTGAACCAATTCTTCACTGCCTTGTCCTTATGTCGTAATGAAAAATACTTCCAAATCAGAATGGTAACATTTTGCACTGACTTTGAACTGTTATAAATGAGTGCACAAGGTGTAACCTAGATGTGTATTAGTGTGAAAAATGGCTTTAAGAAGAAAATCAAAAGTCTATCTGAAAGAGACAAACCTCACCAAGAGAGGGGAGGACGTAGTACCCTGCCATTTGAGAACAGTTGTCTGGAGGCCTCTCAGAATGAGACTTAATGAGGGAATGGGGACCTTTCAGAGGGCAGAATTGAGAGAAAGTCATTTGGATGTCTGTCAGAAGGAGAGGAGGCTACAGGAAAGAACTGGCATTCGTGACAGACTGATAATGTCCTGTAATACCCCGAACAATTCTTATGGAATTAAAGATTATAACTTCATTGAATGTTTTGTATTAGGGCGATTACCTTTTGGGATACATTGTATTAAAAATAATAGAATCATAGGACTGGAAGGAACCTTGAGAGGTCCTCAAGTACAGTCCCCTTCACTCATAGCAGGAATAAAAAAATGCAACTGTGTGTATCTCAGTGTGGCACTGTGGCATTCTCTACTAGAGAAGGGGATGTTAATGCACCTCCTCCGTTACCTTTGAGGCCACTTTGGGTGTGTCTACACAGCAAAGTTATTTCGGAATAATGGCTGTTATTGCAAAATAACTATGCGAGGGTCTACACAGCAATTTCGTAGTTTCAAAATAATTTCAAAATAACGGATGGCTTATTCTGACTTCTGTAAACCTCATTCTATGAAGAATAATGGCTATTCCAAAATAGCTATTTTGAAATAAGGCATGTGTAGATGCTCCATTTCTGCTATTTTGAAATAACCCCTCACCAGGGCCATTGTAAGTTATTCCTCCTGGGGAATATAGCACGTCTACATTAGGGAAGCCTGCCTCGGACTAATTTTGAGGCTTCCCTGCAGTGTAGACATTTTATCTTGAAATAAGCTATTTCGGTATAACTATTCTGGAATAGCTTATTCTGAAATAATTTTGCTGTGTAGATACACCTTTTATGCAGAAGTATGTATACATTAGTTCAAACTGGATCTCCAGGAGCCAACAAACAAAGAAAGGGTGTTTGGGATTTACAGCCTGATTTTAAATTAGCCAGGGACCTTCTTTCTGATCCAGGCAGACAGAACTTCTGATCCATGGAGGGCCTCAATCTTTAGGTTAGGTTTGGAAGGACTTGGCCTACTGAGCTCCATACAGCTGTGTTCTTTGTTCTGAGCAGAAACAGTGATGAACTTGTAACCACAAGAAAGTGCCTTGGGTAGGTAGCTGAAGGACTGCTTCTGTCAGAATCCATCTTAGGGCAAACTGCACATAGGTTCTTTAATTGTTTTTTTATAATTTTTCTCCTTAAGAATAAAGCAGGCTTGCAGGACCTTATAACAAATATACCAGTTAACCATGTCTGAAGAGAAAGCAAGCAAGTGTCTTTGGACACGTTTGTGGTGTGACTAGCACAGTGTTAGGAACTGCACAGCCTAGAAATATCCCGGTCAGGCTCAAGAGTGATGTAGGTCTCTTCCAAGGAAAGCAATGTCTGAGAAACAGAAAGTCTGAGAGGGGATCACTTGCCAGACCCCTGAGGGGAAATACGGGGATTGTTGCCCTAAACTATGACAATAGAATCAAGAGCAGATGAAGGATTCTAGCAGTGGGCAGATGGTTTGAGGGGAAGAGGAATAGGAAAATGAGTGGGAGTTTGTCACAAGAACCTTGCATTAGTAGGAAAGAGGAGGAAGGGAGTAAACAGTACAGTAGAACAAAGCCTAGTGAGCATAAACTGTTATACCGTGTATATCAATTATATTGAAGCAGTGTTCAAAGCATCATTTTATATATAAAAATAAATATGCCAAAAATTCCTTATGGGCAAAAGTGTATGTTCTGTAAACTACCAAAAGAGAAAGCGTGTTCTGCCATAATCTCTGTCCACTCCTCTGCTGTCTCTTTTGCCAGTTGCTGATTCATTGTGTACAGCAATAGCTTGATTAAAAGCATTTTAAAGTGCCTTTCTCTGGTAAAAAAAAATTCTTGGGGAATGAGGAGGAAAAGGGGCTGTGGGGTGAATCTAAGAGTTGAAGATACGATGAATGAATGAAAGAAAGAAAAACAACATTACGTATGATCTCACCAATCCAAGAGAACTGTCCCAGTATTTCAGAGGAGGTAACTAGAGTATGCAACCCAAAGCACATGATGGTATAATAGAAATTATACCATCATGTGTATAAAGCTAAAGCTATTCTCCTGAGGCTGATAAGACAAACCCCCTTGGAAAAAATCCTCCCCCACCTCCACTGGCTTGCTTTCTTGTTTGGGCAGTGAATTCATCCTGTAACCAAAGATTGGAAAGGCCTTCCAGATCATCAGTTGCAGTCTGGGAGCTTGCTTTTCCTTTCAAAGGAAGCGTCTGAAGAAAGAAAGAAAGAAATTTCACATTGAGAAATGAGAGCTCATTAAATACAGCTGGAGAATTCTCTAGAAATACAGCATCAATGTGCCAGGAATTACAGGGCCCATATTTATTAGCTAATGCCCCCCAGCAAGCTGTTATTGGACCAAAAAATAAGTGCTGACTATCCCTCAGAAATGGATAAAGGAACTGTACCTCATGTCACTACAGAAGTTATATAACTAATATATATCTGAGTTGTAAACCAAAGAATTGTTCACTGAATTTTAGAATGAAATTTTTTTGGTTGATTGTAATGGTATATTAAAAGCCTTTTGGGGGGTCTACTGTAAAAAAGAGCAGTTTTGAGCACCTTTAAAATGTGCATCATTAGCCAGAATAACTATGAGCGCTCCCTCAGAGTCTGCAGGAATGATATCCATTCACTGACTATTAAGATATAAGTTATTTCTTCAGTGTATGAATCCAAACATAGGGACTTTGTAAACAGTACACCGCTTAAATAAGTTATGTAGTATTTGTTAGGCATTGACAGGGTTTTTAGGGGGATAGAGTACAGACAAATATCATACACAGATTCCCACTACAGTTTTGATTAGATAGAATGCTATATTCTCTGTTCTAAACTGTTGTATTGTCGGGCTGTGCACTGTTAAACAGCTATTGGGCTACACACGAGTAAGTGACTACATGTACGTGTTGAGGGAAGTAGTAACTCCTGAATAGAGAGGGAGATGAACCTGCAGTCTTTCCTCAGGCTCCACCCCACTGATGGCAGAGGGAGTTATACTTCCATAAAGTGATAGTTATATAGTTAAGGTGCTTCTAGAATCCTTTACAGATGCTTATCCCCTTAGCCCCTTCTAGTGGCACTGGATAGAAACTACATACACAGAAAGGTAAATCAAAGTGAGCTTAGTAAATAAGATTCTTACTGTCAACAAATGGCATTGCTTTTTTAATACCTGGATTTGTATTCAATAATAGATGGGATTTAGGGCCTTTTACAGTAAACTTCCGATAATCCGGCACCTTTAGGACCCAGGGGGTGCCGGATTATAAGATATGCCGGACTATCGGAAGGGGGCTATGAGGGTCTAGGGTGGTGTGGGGGGGATGCCACCCCAGACCCCTCATAGCCCCCCCTTCCGATTGTCCGGCTCTGCCCCAGGCGTCCGCGATTCAGCCGCTGCTGGTCAGTTTCAGCAGCAGCTGAATCGGGCGCCCTGCGGCAGAGCAGCTGGGTTCTGCCGGGTTGGTCAGTAGCGCGCGCCCCTTGGCACTGCGAGACCAACCCGGCAGCACCCCAGTTGCTCTTGGGGACGCCTTGGGCAGAGCAGCTGGGGTGCTGCCGTGTTGGTCCTGCAGCGCCAAGGAGCGGCGCTACCGGACCAACCCGGCAGCACCCCAGTTGCTCTTGGGGACTCCTTGGGCAGAGCAGCTGGGGTGCTGCCGGGTTGGTCCTGCAGCGCCAAGGGGCGGCGCTACCGGACCAACCCGGCAGCACCCCAGCTGCTCTGCCCCAGGCATCCCCAAGTCAGCTGCCGCTGAAACTGACCAGAGGCTGACTCCGGGAAGCCCGGGGCAGAGCAGCTCTGCCTCGGGCTTCCTGGAGTCAGCCGCTGGTCAGTTTCAGCGGTGGCTGACTTGGGGACAGCTGGGGTGCTGCCGGGTTGGTCCCGCAGCGCCGAGGGGCAGCGCTGTGGGACCTACCAGCAGCACTCCAGCTGCTCTGCCCCCGGCTTCCCCGATTCAGCAGCGGCTGAATCGGGAAGCCGGGGGCAGAGCAGCTCCAATGGTCCGCTGCCCGGAGCACTTCCGGGTTCCTGATGGTGCTGGACCATCAGGAGTGCCGGACCATCAGATGCCGGACGAATGGAGTTTTACTGTATTTGGAATCCAATACATAAAAATTTGAGTTATCACATCTCTGATTGAAATAACTGGTCATTTAGACTTTTTTGGTACTCTACAGGGCAAAATGTTGGACAATGGGGAATGCTCAGGCCCATAATGATAAGAGACTAAACTGAGTTGTTCTAAGAACTGCCTATTCACCCAAACATCCTTACACAAAACAAACACAATTTTTCAGATAACTTAGCCCTATGTGAATCTAAGGGTGACCTTCAAGTTTAATAAGGTCAGCGTACTTTATGAAACCAAACACAAAGCCGTCCTGATAAGTCAAGATAATAAAGCATTGGGGGTACTGTAAGAGTGAAAATGTCTGACAAACTCTATCATACAAAAGGATGGCAGCTTCATTGAGAAATACTGTACAAGATTGCATTAGGAAGGAAAAATCACTTTGGGAAGGGGAGAAGTACTTTACTCACATTGGGTGTCATACAAACCCCAGTGAAGTTGATGAGTTTGTTTATTTCAATGGGGTTTTTGTTAGGCCCACTATTCCTTCCAGTTCAGGACATGTTTTTTACTCTTTGATTCTCCCAAGACTGAATTCAGAGAATCATGTTTGGTCTCGCAATGCCACTCTTCCCTCCCTACAAATACAATAACTTCAATTTGCTGGAAGAAAAAGTAAGTGATCATATTTTATTAGTGGTATCACTTTGCCTTGCTGACCAGGATGCTAAGATTTTTTCCACACAGATTCACGTCCATACAGTTATCTAAAGAACATCATGTATCAAATTACAGGACATTAGGGAATATGGCCTTCAGGTAACTGGAAAACTTATTACACGTTTTGATGTTCCCAAAATCCTGATTTTAAAATGAAATCAAATATCAATTGAATTATGTTCATTTCTACAGTTTATGTTCAAGTGAAATTGTACATTGACTTTAGTGAAATAATTATTTAATACAATTAAAAAACAACATGGTCTGGTAGCACTTTATAGACCAACAAAACATGTAGATGATATCACAAGCATTGCTTCTTGTTTCCCGCCCCCCTCCTTTTTTTCCTTACTCCCTCTTCCTTCTCCCCTATTTATTTTGGGTCTGCACATCCTAAATTCAAAACTCTGGTCATCTGAAGAAGTGGGCTGTGCCCACGAAAGCTCATGATACCATCTACATGTTTTGATAGTCTATAAAGTGCTACCAGACCATTTGGTACACTAAGAAACTGCACCATCTCAGGACACTCCCTACACAAGCACAGGAACAAATCAACATACCCTTAGAGCCCCAACCAGGGTTATTCTATCTACTACCCAAGATCCACAAACCTGGAAATCCTGGACGCCCCATAATCTCGGGTATTGGCACTCTCACTGAAGGACTGTCTGGATATGTGGACTCTCTACTCAGACCCTACTCCACCAGCACTCCCAGCTATCTCCGTGACACCACTGATTTCCTGAGAAAACTACAATGCATTGGTGATCTTCCAGAAACACCATCCTAGCTACCATGGATGTAGAGGCTCTCTACACAAACATCCCACACACAGATGGAATACAAGATGTTAGGAATAGTATCCCTGATGATGCCACAGCACAACTGGTGGCTGAGCTCTGTGACTTTATCCTCACACACAATTATTTCAGATTTGGTGACAATATATACCTCCAGACCAGTGGCACCACTATGGATACCCGCATGGCCCCACAATATGCCAACCTTTTTATGGCTGACCTAGAACAATGCTTCCTCAGCTCTCGTCTACTCACGCCCCTTCTCTACCTACGCTACATTGATGACATCTTCATCATCTGGACCCATGGGAAAGAAACTCTGGAAGAATTCCACCACGATTTCAACAGCTTCCACCCCACCATCAACCTCAGCCTGGACCAGTCTACATGGGAGGTCCACTTCCTGGACACCACGATGCAAATAATTGTCGGTCACAAAAACATCACCCTATACTGACAACCTGCTGACCTCTATCCCTACCTTCATGCCTCCAGCTTCCATCCTGGGCATACCACACGATCCATTGTCTACAGCCAAGCACTGAGGTACAACTGCATTTGCTCCAACCCCTCAGACAGAGACCAACACCTACAAGATCTTCACCAAGCATTCTTGAAACTACAATACCCACACAAGGAAGTAAGGAAACAGATTAACAGAGCCAGATGTGTACCCAGAAGCCTCCTGCTGCGGGATAAGCCCAAGAAAGAAACCAACAGAGCGCCACTAGCCATCACCTACAGTCCTCAGCTAAAACCTCTCCAACGCATCATCAGTGATCTACAACCCATCCTGGACAATGATCCCTCACTTTCACAGGCCTTGGGAGGCAGGCCAGTCCTCGCTCACAGACAACCCGTCAACCTGAAGCATATTCTCACCAGCAACTATACACTGCAGCATAGTAACTCTAACTCAGGAACCAATCCATGCAACAAACCTCGGTGCCAACTCTGCCCACATATCTACACCAGTAACACCATTACAGGACCTAACCAGATCAGCCACACCATCACTGGTTCATTCACCTGCACATCTACCAATGTAATATACGCCATCATGTGCCAACAATGCCCCTCTGCTATATACATCGGCTAAACTGGACAGTCCCTATGTAAAAGAATAAATGGATACAAATCAGATATCAATCTCCCTGGACACACAATAGCAGATCTAAAGGTAGCCATCCTGAAGCAAAAAAACTTCAAGACCAGACTTCAAAGAGAAACTGCTGAGCTACAGTTCATCTGTAAGTTTGACACAATCAACTCAGGATTAAACAAAGACTGTGAATGGCTAGCTAACTACAAAAGCAGCTTCTCCTCTCTTGGTATTCACACCTCCAGATCAGCTGCTAGAAGTGGGCCTCATCCTCCCTGATTGAATTAACCTCATTATCTCTAGCCTGATTCTGACCTGCATATTTATACCTGCCTCTGGATATTTCCACGACATGCATCTGTCGAAGTGGGTCTTTGCCCACAAAAGCTTGTGCTCCAATACATCTGTTAGTCTATATAAGGTGCTACAGGACTCCTTGTCGCTTTTGCAGATCCAGACTAACACGGCTACTCCTCTGATACTTCAGACCATTTGTTGTTTTTTAAGTTTATCCTGTACAGACTAACTCAGCTACCCCCTGAAGCTTCTAATTATTTAATATAAGTTTACATAAATTATACTAGATTCTAGAAAATAAGTTCCTCCATTTTTAAATAAAGGATACATAGCTGGCAGGGCCGGCCCACAACATTTTGGCACCTGAGGTGGGGAGCTGAAATGACACCCCCATTCCCCCTCCTTGGGCCAAAACTTTGAAAGGTCTCAATTCTCTGGGTCCTAGTGGCGCCCCCCAATCTGGCACCTAAGGCGGCCGCCTCAGTTCGCCTCATGGTAAGGCCAGCCCTGATAGCTTGTTACAGCAGCATTTCCTGCCCCTCTTCCCTACACACATTTACTTCTGGATGAGGAGGCCATGATAGAATCCCAGTGAGGAGCTGATAACCATTGTTGCTCTGTCTGCAGCCCTGCTAATGTGCCCCCAGAACACTTTCCTCCTTTCAGTTACAGCAGGAGAAGCAATCTGACTCTTTCTTTTGGGTTGCAGACAATCAACAAAAATAAACAGGCTAAGAGAGGTTTGTGGGCATGACGAAAGGAGTTAGGCTAGATATCTATTTACAGTATGTGGGAAGAGGATATCAAGGTGGGAGGGTGGGACAATTTTTAGCAAGGAGGAAGAGGGGGAGTAGTCTTTGGTCTGGTGGCTGATAATTCAAGGTGCTGGTTCGCTTATTTGCACTGGTTACATGTGAATCATTTTCTTCCTTTGATTATTATGTGTTCAGTAGAATAATTGGAAGGGAGTTTGGGGGCATCTAGCTCATGCTCAAACTGTTTTAATTTCCCAGTATATTATCTTCATGAAGCCCTCCATGAAGACTGTTAATTTTGTCACTGAAAGCCAGATGCTGCATGAGAAGGTGTAAAAATCCCATTAGTGGAATATTATACCATGTGGAAAATTCCTTCCTGACCCAGCAGCTAAACATTTTATGCCCTGAAGTTTTTAATCGTAGCCTGTGATAAGTGATCTTTAATCTAATAGAGAAAGATATAAAACAATCCAATGGCTGGAAGCGGAAGCTAGACACATGCAGACTAGAAACAAGGTGTACATTTCTAACAGTGATAGTTAACCATTGGTAATTTTAAAATCAAGTTTGGATGTTTTTTTAAAGAAATAGAGATGTAGCCGTGTTAGTCTGGTCTTGCTGAAACAAAAGACAGGACTATGCAGCACTTTAAAGACTAACAAGATGGTTTATTAGGTGATAAGCTTTCGTGGGCCAGACCCACTTCCTCAGATCTGTTGATGGATTTCCAGTCCAAATGGCTAAATGTAGTGCCTGGCATGTGGAATAGTAACTATTATTCGTGTCTGGCCCATGAAAGCTCATCACCTAATAAACCATCTTGTTAGTCTTTAAAGTGCTGCATAGTCCTGTCTTTTGTTTCTAAAGAGAGATGCTTTAGGAATTATTTTAGGGAAGTTCTATGGCCTACATTACACACAGTGGTCCCTTTTGGCCTCAATCTATGATTCTGTAGAGCCACCTTTAGAAGCAGACAGCTGTATAGTAGATACAAATGAAAAATACTGTTGCCCCTTTTGGTCCAAGCAGTTAGCCAAAATACAGGGCCCTGCAGGGGGGTTTCTATTAGGATGAGAAAGATTGCACAAGTTAGGTATAGATATATTATTGTTGTAATCTGGTTCATTTACAAACAAACAAACAAACAAACAAACAAAGTCTTCTTTCCCTGAGTGGTAGAAAGAACCAACTGTTTCTTACTCAGTTTCTTACTCAGAAATCCCCATGTCTGCCTCTCTAGCAAGCTCTGAGCCAAAGGATTTCTGTATTGCTTTCCTCTCAAGGTCAAACCCACAGCTCCTTCTCCAACAGCAAAACAATCCCTAGCCCCTCAGGGTACACCTACAATGCAAAAACAAAAATTAGTGAGTCTGAGTCCAGGTCAACTGACTTGGGCTTGCAATACAAGGCTAAAAACAATTCAATCAGGAACATCTACGCTGCTGTTTTTAGTCCCATAGTGTAAGTATCATAAATCTGAATCAGTTGGCATGCGTGCTAAGATTTCTGACATGTTAGGGGGAAAGGAGAGTGGTTGCTTGGTGGTGGGATTTTCAGCAAAGACGTACCCTTTGTCCACATCAATTAACTTTGATCTGTCATGTGGTTTAAAGCCTTGAGCAGTGGTTTCCCAATTCTAGCTCTTATGGGTTTGATTGTAAATGGACTTGATTGCTCCTTTTGCTGAACCCGAAAGAAGAGTGCTTAGTACATCCATTGGCTCTCAGGGGGCTGAGATAGATCCAAAGACCAAGCCTCATGGCAACCATTAGCACCTTTCAGCTTAACACCCTTCCCCATCTCAACACAATACATCATCCTCAGTGGAGGTTAAGATGACACCCTCAAAGACTTATGCCCTAGAAAAAAAATGTATCTTTTTAAATGTCTTATTTGTATAATATCTTTCAGGACAATGTAATCATCCCAAATCAATTTTGCTCACATCTAAATCTCATTGGAGTTTTTCCTGCCCATTCTGTCAGCCCTTCAGCCCACTGGGAAGAGGTGCTTTCAGTGGGCTACCACACTGTATCCACTTGTCCGTTGCTTCTGTGGAGTCTGCTTGTTGGGATAAATTTCCCCAATTCTGTTCCAAGGGGGCTTTTGTTATTGTCACAAAGTCTTCCAGCCTCAGCTTTGACAGTTACATTCTGTTTCTAGGGGCAGCCAAGTTGAAATTCTGGTACCATCTCAGATGGTCCTTATGTTCTTGCAACAACACTTTGTGCAGTCTTTCAACACAATATTTCTCTTAAGCCATGTCTAACAATGAAAAGGGTTTTAAAACATGGGTAGGCTAAGTAGGAGCAATTCCATTAGCCTTATCAACTATGAAAATACTAGATCCCACTCTGCTGACCACTTAAATGGTTTTCTTGCAGCACCCAACCTATACTCTGGTTTCACAATATTGGTAAATCCACAAGCAAACCTTCTGTAGTTGGAGTGAAGTCCTATACAACACTGCACATCTGAGAATGTCTGGACAGTTGGTCATTTTTGTACTGCCTCATTTTTTTGCTGTCAGTAGAAGTCCCCTTCGCCTGAGCTGACTGTTTCCCGGGAAACATTTACCTTTTTTAAAAACAACTATTTTGAGTTTCAATCAACATTGGTTTTGATTGCAGACTCAGCCTTTGTTTTATCATAGATTATTTGTAAATATATCAGTTCCTGCTCCAGGATTTTAGCATGCACCAGGATAGCATCTAGATCAAACAAGCAGGCTGAAAAAGGCTGAAATACCCTCTTAATAAGCCTGTCATATTTGCAGGTACATTAACCTGATAAGCCATCATTTTAAGTTGTACAAGTCTGGTTTTGCTAGGTAAGGAGTCTCTCCTTGACTTTTGGATCCACTTCCAATTACCAATAGCTACTTCTAATGTCCAGTGTTGAAAAAATACATTCAACCTGCTACCGCCTCTAAAGTATCAGCTGTTCTTAATAATAGACAGGGATCTTTAAAGTAAATTCATTTACTTTTTATAGCTCATACATAATCGGGTGCTACCATCTTTTTTCTTAACCAGAACTTTGTATGTAGCCCAAAGACTGGTTGGAGGCTCAGTATTCTTTCCTGATACATTTCCTCCATAGCCTATAAAGCATCTTCCCTCTTTGCAGCTAGTAATGGGCTGGTTTCCCCAGGATCCATCCAGGGCTGGACCAGTGATAGGTATTTTTGTGGGATCAGAAGAACAAATGAGTTGTAACCAGAAATTATTTTAAACCATTCTGTTGCTCCTCATTTAAATGTATCATGTTGTGTTGGAACAACTGATAGATATTCTGCAAGCTCACCTTCATAGTTTTCTTGTGCATTAGCATTTATGAGATTGACCGGTTCAGCATTTTGCAACTGTGGTTCCCTTTTAACTTTTTCTTGTTTATCAGAAACATTCAGTAAATGAACAGAAATCCATTCCTGCTTCAGATCCACAAGAACTTTGGCAGACAAAATTCCTTTGAGATCCTGAAGCTCAAAGCAGCTTGCAACCATTCCCCATATTTCCCATGCTGGAAAGCTACGAGAGCATCTAGCTGTTATGGTTTCTGCCCCTTGAAAGTAGGCCAACTTGCTCTCAGCAAACTAATTGCCTCCAAACCACTTATTTCACAGAAGGTACATCTTTAAATGATTCTGCAGAGACTGAATTGCAAGGCATCTTTCCTGGCATTTATTACTCAGTAATTAGCCGTAATGAAATCCACTACAATGGCTATCCAGGCTTCTTGTTCAGACTCCATTAGACTAATTTTCAAGCCCAATGTTTGTATGGTGTGCATTCCCATTCACTGTTTGCCTTTCAGATTATTTACATAGTTCAGTTTTGGATCCGCTCCCTCCTTAGAAGATTTACCTTGTCTGGACACAGTTTTTGTCCATTTCACAGCTCTTATTAGACATTCAATAGCCAAACTCCCATTATTGTTGCCTAACAGCCCAAAACAAAACAAAGATGCGGAGCCGCTCCTTCTATCTTTAAGATGTGCCCCTTCAGTTTGGCATCCTTCCCCCATGTTTTCTGTATTGGATGTGGGGTTTTCAGTAAGCATTTGTGACTTTGTCCTGTCTTGCCTAAAACCCTCCTTTTCCCCGCTTCATGTTTGCATTGTTGCCAGTTTCCCTTGTTTCATAAACTTAATTAAACAATTTTTCCTTGTGTGAAAAACATTAAATCAGATTAGAATCTCCTTTTTCCATCATCCACATTAGGCACAAATTGGTACCTTCAGGGCTCATTGTGGTTACTTTCCATCTTCCTCACTAGTAGCTGCTTCATTTTCTTATGGTCTGCAGCAAGAAAAGATGCAAGTTCCTCATCAAATTTCAAATTCCACAGCCTCACAAAGGCTATGTCTATACTGCACACTTATAACTCATGTTATTTCGAAATAACAGAGTGCACGTCTACACAGCAAGCCTGTTATTTTGAAATAACGGGCTTCTTACTCCGACTCCTGGAACCCTCATTTCACAAGGAGCAAGGGCAGTCAAAGGAAGAGTGTTCTTCCTTCAACTTCCTGCTGTGTAGACAGCGCCAAAAGCCGAGTTAAGCCACTTCGACTTCAACTACGCAATTAACGTAGCTGAAGTTACGTAGCTTAACTTGACTTTAGCCCACAGTGTAGATGTGCCCAAAATGTCCTTGGCCACTTTTCACTGCAAGTCCAGCTCCAGCTCAGCACCTATAAACTAGCCATTGCTAATTTATCCTGAAATACCTTGTTGGTATCCAGATATGCCATGATCAAGTCTCCTTAGATCCTCTGTCATTTCATGTGGAGTCTCTTCTTTTCCCCTGTTTTCTTGCTGAAAAGCAAAAGAGCTAAGAAACAAGTGAGAGAGACTAAACATAAGAATGGCCATATTGGGTCAGACCAATGGTCCATATAGCCCAGTGTCCTGTCTTCTGACAATTGCCAATGCCAGGTGCTTCAGAAGGAATGAACAGAAAAGGCAATCAAATAATGCATCCCCTGTCATCCATTACCAGATTCTATCAAAGAGAGGCTATTCTGGCTAATAGCTAGTGATGGACCTATCCTCCATGAACTTATCTTGTTCTTTTTTGAACCCTGTATACTCTTGGCCTCCACAACATCTGGCAAGAGTACTGCAGGTTGATTGTGTTGTGTGAAAAGTTAAAAAGTCCTCTTTAGGGTGGTGGGTTTTTTTTTTTTTTTTTTTGCCTAAACATATTTTCTAATCAACAGTTACAAAAAGATAAAAGGTATCATATGCTTATGCCAAAGACATTTGCTAGGAAATAAAGTGCCAGATCTTGCAATCCTAACATTACAAATCTTCACTTTATGCTTCTAAAATGTACTTCATTTTGGTGTTGTACCTGAACGAGGACTGAAGGTTTGGTCTAAAGTCAGTATGAATTGACCCTCCTTTGTCAATAGAGTCTCCCCCACAATGGGTTAAATGCAGTCAAATGTAACTAGCAATATCATCTTTCTTCGGAATGTTCTCTGATGAAAGCTTAATCAAACAGTAACCATGGGGAGAGGAGGAAGGGGAAGGTAGAATAAAATTAAACACTACCCACTGTATCTTTCCACAAGGATTCCCCAGACATTTAAATAAACCAGACTGTGAATGTTGGGATACTTGATCCAAACCAACCAAAATGTGTAAGATTATCAGAGTCTTTGCAGCTAAATCAAAGCAAACAAAACATCAACGGGTGATGTGATGCCGGAAGGAAAGTATCTGACTTTCATACAAGGTGTGGGGGTGGAGAGAAGCTTGAAGGCCAGATGGCTTAAAGATTCCTGTGCGTGGTCATAGGCTAGAGGATGGCATTAGTCTCTTCATCCTCCAGCAGACTTTGGTGATATAAATTAGTCAGATACTTTCCAGCCTCCTTTAATAATCTGGTCTCTGTGAACAGTGTAAGCCCCTGGATTAGAGCAAGTAAACCCAAATCCATTTTATTAAAGAGGGCTGGTCTAGACCCCAGGACCTGTAAAAGGCAGCTGGTAGGCAGCTGCAGGAGGAAGGGGTAAGACAGGCTGAGCCCTGGGAAGGGAAAGCCACATTGGAGCAGAGCTAGTTCCTGTGGTGGGTCACTGGAGCAAATGGTCAGGGAAGCATTCCTGGGGAAGGGACTGAGTCCGGGAAGCTGCCAGGAGCTGGAGTGCCAGCAGTGCTTAATTTGTGCTGGGGCTTACCCTGGCACGTCTAGGCTTAGCAGGTCATAGCCCTGGCACCTCTGAGCAGTGCTCAATTTGTTCTAAGGCTGAGTGCCAGAAATGCATGGGAGTGGGGGACCTGAAGCTGGGGCCAAGGACTGAATTAAAGATAGTTTTCTGTGGCAACCTCTGTGCATGCTTTGGAGCTGGGGAGAAGCACAGATTGGGGATGGTTCTGTCTTTAGAATCATTATATATAAGGGTCAGACGTTTTGAAATATTAACAGTCCATCAGAAACAAGGCAGCAAAGCTGGGGTCATAATTAATGGCCGATGAGCAAATAAAAGTGGATTGCCTCAGAGCAATGATAGATCTTTGCCCGTTTCACCCAGGTGACCTTGCATGATATCAGTCTTCTCCAAATCACAGAGCATGATAGGGAACGAATGTTGTGTGAATGTGGCTTAAAATCTGGATCTTATGTTCCAATGCTTTGTGCTGCAATTATGCCAGATCACTTACTACTGGCTTGGTGTAATAAGTTGTTCTACTGTGGAGGATGGAAGAAGGCAGCCTTCTCCAGAAACTTTCTGAGGATTGCAGAGTACCTCAATGAGAGCTTTGTAAAGATGTGGAGGGAGTATTCCCACTCCATCTCCAGACACATTAAAAAACTTTTCCGGGAAGCTCTCTTTGTGCAGGCAGACTGGCCGTGGCTGTATCCCAATTGCTCAGGGCAGATCAAAGAGTAAACCCAATTACATTTAATCACTGTAGCATAATTACAAATGTGAACTGAATGATTTGATGGGACTCTTTTATCATTACCTTTTATGGTTATATTAGTATGAAAACCAGGCACCTAGATAATAATTACATACCCAAAACAACATTAAGAAGAATATGTAGGTTGCAAAGTCAAGCACTCCAAAGTTAGGAAGTATCAGAATTAAGATTACTTGTGTATCCTTAATTCTGTCCTGTGTGCATATGCATTATGATACAGAGTCTTTAATTACATGATCACATTTTTCCCCACAGGCCCCATCTCATTTAGTGCACAGAATGGACAGCGTATACTGAATGAGCAGCTATTCAGTAATGGTTTTTATTCTCAGTATGCCTTATATATGTCACATTATTTGAATCCTGCTCCAAATACAAAATTATTAGTTTCCTTGTTGCCAGTTCTATGGTGTCCAACAATGTATTATCTTGGTGCTTCACAAACTTGAATAGTATACATATTCAGAACATGGGGGGGTTACAAGGTGATATTATCCCCATTATACTGAGGGGAAATGGAGGCACAGCAAGATTATTGTCAAAAGTATCAACTAATCTGGGGTGCTCAATTTGAGATACCTAGGACCTGATTTTTCAGCATATTTAGCATTACGTAGTACTTTATATGTTCATAGCACAGCTCTGACTGACTTCAGTGACAGCTATGACTACACTGAGCACTTCTTGAAATCAGACCCCAGGGTAAAGCATCAGACACCCAGAAAATGAGGAACGTGCAATTAGTGACCATCCATGGAAGAGTATTGTTTAAATAGTTTGCCTAGCATCATATAAAAACTCTGTCAGAGGCAGGGAAAGAATCCAATTTTCTAGGGCAGCATTCACCTGCCTTAACCATGAACCATCCTTTTCCCCCATAATTCCCTGAGTCATTCATTACATACCTTCCAAAATCTGCAAAAAATGAAGCAAAGGTTCTGCAAATGACAGCCTCCATTACTGTGCAACCATGATTCACACCAGAATAGGTGCAGCCCATGCACTAAATGAGGTATGGCTCCTGTATGTGACATTTGAAATTGTTTCATAAGACACGTCACGTACACACTTACACACAGGCCAGTGTACACACAAAACCTTAATGCTTGCATTTCCTCACTTTTGAATGCTTTTCCTTTCAACTTTAATAATGTTTTAACAATGTGTGTGTGGCACAGACACACACATACTTTCCTAGTTTTTAAGGGAGCGACCTGAAAAAACAAAACAAAAATTCTATCATGTGGCACCATACTCACACCCACGTAGTTCATCAGAAGGGATGAAACCTTTGCTATCAGAGTCAAGGACAGCAGTAGTCAGTTATTCTCTCTGTCGACCAGCCTATAGAAGTGCTTGGGACATTTTGCCAGTGGTTTCACTGGCAGATATGTGCTGACAGCAGAGGAATGGTGAGGCTCAGGAATACTCAGTTCCATTCCAGACCCCAGAGGGGAATAGTCTCTAGTGGATACAGACTCTT
This sequence comes from Rafetus swinhoei, assembly GCA_019425775.1. Classification (NCBI taxonomy): domain Eukaryota; kingdom Metazoa; phylum Chordata; order Testudines; family Trionychidae; genus Rafetus; species Rafetus swinhoei. The sequence goes on from CM033424.1 coordinate 165,569,561, forward strand.
CTGATCAATCCTAAATGTGATCTCTTCTGTCCAGTCTCCTGTCTGACCTATTCGTTGCAATCCAGTCTCTTTCCTTCACCTGGTTTCTTTTCCCTGTTTCATTCTGCTCCCCTTTCCAGTCCTGGTCTCCTCCACTCCTCAAACTTCTCTTACCAGTCCCAATCTCCTTGACTAGGAACGCTTAGTCACTCTTCCAGACTCTCTGGCTGACTCCTAGTTTTCTTGCCCAGCCAGCTCAACTTTCCCCTGCCCAACCATCTGATCTATTTCTATCCTCCACCCCACCTAGCTCCCAAGCCCAGTCTCCCTCCTTGGGATTCTAATCTAATAATAGTTTCCCTCTCCCCAGTTCCATATCCTGTCACCTCCCTTCCTGGCCCAAATCTCTGTGCTCAGCCAGTTCTCATCTCCCTTGATCCCAGATCCTCATCTGAGCTTGGTGTTCTCTCCCACCGAGTCAATGGGTCTTATCTCTACTTGGGCAGATTTTCATGGGGATCAGTGTTCTCTATAAGCTGTGCACTTGTGAAGCTGCTCAGGAGAATTTCAGATGCTTCCCAGCTCATTAGCAGAGTCCCCATCGCCAGGTTCTGTGTTTCTATTGGTGCACATTTGCACATGCCTTGACACACACAAATTTATTCTGCACATGAATGGAAAAATAGGCACATGGACAGAAAAAATTAGAGGGAACACTGATGAAGATAGCAAAAAAAAGGCACATCTCTGATAGAAAGGATGATACTTGCCAGATTTCAAGTCCCTATTACAAAGCATAGGGGCATCAAAGCTTTTCAAAGGAAAGGTCGCCAGAATTCTTTAAGATGGACAATCTATCCTCTCAAACCTCCTTCTCAGAAACAGCTGAACCATTTTGGCTGAAGTTTTCCAGAAGTCTGTCATGGAAAATTTCAGCCCAAAGAGCCTCAAAACCAGACACATAAAAAGGTTGCCTGACACTTCCTAATCAGCAGTGCTAAAGCCCTATAAATAATTAAATATTTTATTTATAATTACTCCCATCCCCTACTAAAGTGCTCCAGAGGAACTATATAAATATTAAAATAAATCAAAATAAATTATATTTTTGGTTTTTTTCCCACTGATATGACCTATTGTTTCTTCTTTTATTGTCATACTCTGCAGGAGAGGCTATGTTAAACATGCCACCCTCTAGTTAATTCTCATTACCAACCATACCCTGACAGAAATTTACACTTTTGCCTTTTGAGAAGGAAAAGAGATGGTAACTGAGCTGGACAATTTAGCTTAATTACCGAAGCTGTACAGCTGTTGGAGACAGAACTAGGGCAAAGTATATCTTTCTGCTATTGCTCTCATCTTCCTCTGCTAATGCCAAGACCCTATTTATAAATTCATTGTTGGTTTGTGAAAATCTGACAGCAAAGGCAGTTATGTATCATATTCAGCCAGAGTTCTTAGTCCCACTTAGCTCTTTTCCTTTAGTTTGGCTATGATTTAATTGATGCCAGGAGATAATGAGGACAGAGCTCCCTGGAATTATGAGAGAGACTGCAAATCCAATATTTTCATAACACAAAAAAGCACAAGTAAGAAAAGAAGAGAGGAAAGGAACTAGACTGGAATGCCAGAGAACTGAATTGAACCCAGATGTGGCTCAATGTGACATTTTACAATGGGACTAAAACCAATCTCAGCATTTTTCTGTCCTGGTTGTTTAGATAGTAAGCTTTGTTACCATGTTTTTGTATGGCACCTAGCACAAAGGGGCTCTGATCTTAGTTGACACACATGGGTGCTATTAATACAAACAATAATTGGAAATTCTTATTCATTATAAGAACACTTCAAATTTCCTCTCCTTTTTAATCTCCCATTTGCTTTCACTCTTCCATCTGTGCAATTTTTGGATTCTTTCTTCCTTTGGCAGCTAGCCATAGAGTCATAGATTTTAAGACCACTAATCATGTGGCTGATTAGGTATGGCATATTCATATTATAACAATATTTGTATGAAGAAGATGGTGTGTCGCATCACAAGCTCACCTTCAACAACTTCAGTGGGAGCAGGATTGAGCTCTATGGGGGGAATAGAAATTAAGGAATGTTTCAGGTACTGCCTAGAGTGCAGGTAACTGGGGAAGGGGATGGGTTGTGGTTAGACATATGTTAGTATTTTTTAAGATCTGCCTGGTACAGAAAAAGCCTAGAGCTGGAGCTGTCCACAGTTCTGAAGTCAATGTGTGATGTAGTGTGGGATTTTCAAAAGTACCCAGCACCAGATGGATCTTGTGTCCATTGGAATCAATGGGAGTTTTAACTTCATTAGCATCAGAATTAGCTTAAAATTAGATAGGAGGAATTGTGCTAAATAAGGAACTTCAGCTGTCTACATGTCTCCATACACCCTTTTTTGATGTTATTAGCTTCCGGAAGAGGAGATGCAGGGAGGAGGCAACATTAGGCCAGTTCAGATCTTGATGAAAACTTTGGGGCTAGCACACATCTTAATTTATAATCTATGAATTCTTCTAATAATGGCTTAACAAGTAGATTTTCATGCTATTTGGCAGCACTGACATCAGTAATAAAGAGGTTGAAATGAGCAGGGCTTGACAATTTAGGTAATCTACTTGCCTGTTGCGAGTAGATTATAGCCCGGCACGGTGCCGCAGCACAATAAGCGCATGCACAGCGTGCTGAACCGCGCGGCTGGCGAGCAGGGCTCGCTGCGGCTTGGCGAGCCCTGGAAATGAGTATATTAAAAAAACCAAGACAGAATGATACATAGCATAAAATAAATCTCCAATTACGTAAACATCTTGAGTACAGCAGCACTTTAAAGATCATACATCAGTCAGAGGCTTTGAACAGTGCTCAGTACTTTCCTGGTGACTTGGGTTTGTCACTTTTGCTTTTTATTAAAAATCTAAACGAGGAGCATTAAGATGAGTCTGATTTTAAAAAATAGAGAATTAAAAAAGACTTTTAAGCAGTGCTTTACTGAAACCTCTGCTGGAGATTAAGATATATGACTCACTGAACAGCTGTGAAAGCAGGGGAACAGAATTTTGTGGAGAGGGGGAATGAGAAGAGGGTAGAAAGCAGAGAAATAGGAAAGACGAAGAAAGATATGGAGGACAAAAATAATGGAAGAAACACTTCAGACAAATACATTCCCATTAAGTACACGACTAAAGTATAGTTCGAGTCTAAAAAGTGACTGTAAATATTGCATTTTCAGTTCCCATCTTCACTGTCTTTCAGGGTACATCTAGACTGCAAGCTTCTTTCAAAAGAAGCTTTTTTGAAAGAGCTCTTTTGAAAAAGCTTCTTTTGAAAGAGAGCATCCACACCTCAAAACTGGACCAAAAAAGCGATCTGCTTTTTTGAAAGTGAGTGTCCAGACTGCATAGACGCTCTCTCGAAAGAAAGCCCTGATTGCTGTTCACAGAGTGGCCACCAGGGCACCTGTGCTTTTTTTCAATTGCCTCTTCTTTCAAAAAATGTTCCTGTTTTGCATCCACACACCTTTTTTTCAAAAGAGCTCTTTCGAAAAAGGCGTTCTTCCTCGTAATTTGAGGTTTACCAATGTCGAACCCTCCCCCCCGTCCGCATTCTTTCAATTTAATTTCGAAAGAACACGATTGCAGTGTGGATGCAGGTGAAGTTTTTTCGAAAAAAGGGCTGTTTTTTCAAAAAAAAATGTAGTCTAGACATACCCTCAGTGAGTGCTGTGTCAAAAGAATGCTCAGTTCACAAGCAGAAAGCTGTCTTTTCCAACTGTCTGTCCTAAAAACTTGGGCTCTGAAAGTAACATTTTCCTTCTTTCCCCTCTCACTTATCACCACTGGTACAAAACAATATATCTAAGATATACCTTAATGACATTGATGCAATATAACTGCCATCATTGTCTTCACACAGGTGCAAATGACTGAGATGCGTAGGCAGACACAGAATCTAGCTCCCTGTCTCCCATTTGTGTTAGCTCTTCAAAAGGAGGATTTTTTAATTTCAAAAAGGGGAATTACACAAAAATGAGGAGGTTAGTTAAACAGAAATTAAAAGGCACAGTGACTAGAGCCAAATCCCTGCAAGCTGTATGGAAACTTTTTAAAGACACCATAATAGAGGCCCAACTTAAATGTATACCCCAAATTAAAAACATAGCAAGAGACCTAAAAAGAGTCACCGTGGCTTAACCACCATGTAAAAGAAGCAGTGAGGGACAAAAGGTATCTTTTAAGAAGTGGAAGTCCAATCCTAGTGAGATAAATAGAAAGGAACATAAACACTGTCAAATCAAGTGTAAAAATGTAATAAGAAAAGCAAAAAGATTTTGAGGAACAGCTAGCCAAAAACTCAAAAAGAAATAACAAAATGTTTTTAAGTACATTAGAAGCAGGAAGCCTGCTAAAAAACCTGTCGGTCCCCTAGACGATCAAACTATAAAAGGAGCAATCAAGGACGATAAAGCCATTGCGGAGAAACTAAATGATTTCTTTGCTTCAGTCTTCACGGCTGAGGACGTTGGGGAGATTCCCAAATCTGCACCGTCCTTTGTGGGTGATGAATCTGAGGAACTGTCCCGGATTGAAGTGTCATTAGAGGAGGTTTTGGAACAAATAGAAAAACTTAATGTTAACAAATCTCCGGGACCGGATGGCATACATCCAAGGGTTCTAAAAGAACTCAAATGGGAAATTGCTGAACTATTATCTGTGGTTTGTAACCTATCCCTTAAATCGGCTTCCGTACCTAATGACTGGAAGGTAGCCAACGTGACACAATATTTAAAAAGGGCTCTAGAGGCGATCCGGCAATTACAGACCGGTAAGTCTAACTTCAGTACCGGGCAAATTAGTCAAACAATAGTAAAGAATAAAATTGTGAAGCATGTAGAAGAACATAATTTGTTGGACAAAAGTCAACATGGTTTCTGTAAAGGGAAATCCTGTCTTACTAATCTATTAGAGTTCTTTGAAGGAGTTAACAAACATGCGGACAAGGGGGATCCAGTAGATATAGTATACTTAGATTTTCAGAAAGCCTTTGACAAGGTCCCTCACCAAAGGCTCTTGTGTAAATTACATGGCCATGGGATAAGAGGGAAGGTCCTTTCTTGGATTGAGAACTGGTTAAAAGACAGGAAACAAAGGGTAGGAATAAATGGTAAATTTTCAGAATGGAGAGGGGTAACTAGTGGTGTCCCCAAGGGTCAGTCCTAGGACCAATCCTGTTCAACTTATTCATAAATGATCTGGAGAAAGGGGTAAGCAGTGAGGTGGTAAAGTTTGCAGATGATACCAAACTGTTTAGGATAGTCAAGACAGAAGCAGACTGTGAGGGACTCCAAGAAGATCTCACCAAACTGAGTGATTGGGCAACAAAATGGCAAATGAAATTTAATGTGGATAAGTGTAAAGTAATGCACATCGGGAAAAATAACCCCAACTATACGTACAGTATGATGGGGGCTAATTTGGCTACGACAAATCAGGAAAGAGATTTGGAGTTATCGTGGACAGTTCTCTGAAAACTTCCACACAGTGTGCAGCGGTCAAAAAGGCAAATAGGATGCTAGGAATTATTAAGAGAGGATAGAAAATAAGACCCAGAATATCTTACTGCCCCTGTATAAAACTATAGTACGCCCACATCTTGAATACTGTGTACAGATGTGGTCTCCTCACCTCAAAAAGATATTTTGGCCTTGGAAAGGAGTTCAGAAAGAGCAACTAAAATGATTAGGGGTTTGGAACGGGTCCCATATGAGGAGAGGTTAAGCGACTGGGACTTTTCAGTTTAGAAAAGAGGAGACTGAGGGGATATGATAGAGTATATAAAATCATGAGTGGTGTGGAGAGGGCGATAAAGAAAAGTTATTTATTAGTTCCTAAATAGAAGAACTAGAGGACACCAAATGAAATTAATGGGTAGCAGGTTTAAAACTAATAAAAGAAAGTTCTTCTTCACACAGCATGTAGTCAACCTGTGGAACTCCTTGCCAGAGGAGGCTGTGAAGGCTAGGACTATAATAGAGTTTAAAGAGAAGCTAGATAATTTCATGGAGGTTAGGTCCATAAAAGGCTATTAGCCAGGGGATAAAATGGTGTCCTTGGCCTCTGTTTGTCAGAGGGTGGAGAGGGATGGCAGGAGACAAATCACTTGATCATTGTCTTCGGTCCATCCTCTCTAGGGCACCTGGTGCTGGCCACTGTCGGCAGACAGGCTACTGGGCTAGATGGACCTTTTGTCTGACCCAGTACGGCCGTTCTTATGTTCTTATGAGGTTGCATTTTACTGCACAAGGTAAATGTTTAAAATGCATTATTTTTTGGGGGGAAAACTGGCTGATAGTGAGAAACTGCTGTGAGCATTGCCATGTTAAAAGTGGTTAGGATGGAGGTAAGATAGCTGGCATAATGCAAGTGAAATGGGCAAAGGGATCCAAACAAAGACCCATGCCTGTAGCCATTCTGTACACGTAACTCACACTGAAGGTAATGGAAGAACTTCATACCAATCCAACCACAGAATCAGAACCTGTGTGCTGTTTAGCCAAGGCTGCAGCTCACAAGCGCTTCTTTCATGATTGCTGTGACTATTTGATGGGTTTTATAGAAACAAATGGAAAATTGAAGTTATTGGAAATAGCGGATAGTGCACGTTGAGACATTTTCTGTATCAAATATTTTTTCATGATGTTTAAATGAAAAACAGAAACTAACAATGCTAAAATAATTCACTGCAAAACTCAAATTAAAAATAATATTTTTGACTTAGGCAAGATGGCTGAGTTCAGATTAAGACATCAGAGAAAAACGCGACGTTTGAAAATCTGTCTAAATTTTGATTAAAACACACAATGAATGAGACAGAAAATGGCATCATCTCTCTTCAAGGATATCAAAATGACCAGCGGATTTCAGAGTGAATATTTTCAAAGCTTGAAATGCTCCCTAAATTGTGACCTGAAATCTGAGAATTTACCCATACTATTCTCAGATTTAAAGTAACTGCCTGCAGTGCCAAGGCATGATGAAAAATCAGACTAGATATAGAGCATATGCACTCAGCAACTCTCAGTCAAGAAAACACTCAGCACTTTCGAAAATCTGGCTAACACGATGTTTGTCAACAGAGGAGGCCCAAGGACCTTATAAATATTAATTAGTTGTGAATGACAAAACGTGTTATATCCTATAGTCTAATGACGTTTTGAAGACAGATCTCACCCCCTAATTCCACAGCTTCCCAAAAACCCTATTATTGATTTTGGTTTTTAGAACAATGGTTTCTACATCTAGTCATCTCTGGATTTTCGTCAGCTGATTGCTTAGTTCCATACTTACGTTAATTATTTAGACTGTATACTTACATCATTTATAATCTCAAGTTCTCTGCAGTGTATGTTGCAGTCCCAGTGTTGGCCCACCCTTGGGAACAAGACTAGCAAAGTCCTCTTACGTTACTGGATTTTTCACATGCAAGAGAAAGATTTTTTTTTAGCCAGTTGGCCAGTTAAAATAAACACAATTTATTTGAATCCTTTGAGTAGAAGTCGCTCTAAGCCTCATTAGTAAAACTGGCTTCCCCTATTTTTATCTCCTCCTTAAAATTCTTTTCTTTCTAACCAAAATCACATCAATTTATTTTGTTAGCAGGCTGGTGGGACATGCTGTCTCCTGTGAGGCTGCTATCAAAGTTGCGGGATTAGCTGTGAGGGGTGATGGGAAGTACAGCATTTGAAGAGCATCAACCTGTGTTGCAGTCCTGAAAATAAATTCCAACCTGCCAAATATAATAAGAGGAAAGATTTACTTTCAAGTTTTTAAAAGGTTAAATGGATTTAGTGTTCCTGAAAAGTGCTGGACTGATAAATAGAGACAGCTAACTTCCAAGGTTATCTACGGCACACTGCCTAACACACCCTCGCACTGCTGGTCAATATATCTCAGACTTTCCCTCCTGAGACCTCTGCTAGTGGAAAGAATGTAGTTCAGTCTATTTAGTACCATGGTCTCTCTATTGAGATTGCTAATGAGCAAAGAGTGCTGAATTTTTTTTTAATGCTTGCTTTACCCTGCAGCCAAGTTAAATTGAAGAATGTAACCTTCTGTCACAATCACATAAGTCTTGTCTAGACTTGGATTTGAATTGTGATGTTTGTACACACTAAGCTGGCGGAGCTAAAAGCTTAGGCTCTCCCCAAGGCAGTACACCTTGTCTACGCTAGGCTTTCAAAACAGGTCAATTAGTGCAGACTGCATCCACAAAAGGAGTTAGACATCTAGGTACCACTTTTAGGTTCCACTGAAATACACAAAAAACCTGCAGGTGCTGGAAGTCACTTGGCACCAAGGGAGCTGACGGACTTGTTGGGCCCCTGGGTAAGATGGGGGGAGGAGGTGGCTCTATGCTTTCAAAAAGGGTGGGGCCTCAGACAGAGGGGATGGAGCTGGGGGCATCCAGCCCTCAGTGCCACCTGGATTGCGCTGTGCCGTGCCTCCCTCCCCAGCTCCCTGAAGCATGTTGCACAGCACTCCAGAGGAGATTTAAAAGGATTGGGGCTGCGGACACTGCCATTGCCGTGGTAGTGGTAGGTGCTGGAGCCCTAGGCCCTTTTGAGTTAATGGGCCCTGGGGCAATTGTTCCCTTCCCCCACACACACAGTTGGTGGGTCTGCTTGGCAGCTATGTTTTTGTGGCAAAAATTCCCTGCGCAACCATGTTTCCGCCTTTGGTCACATGCACTACACCCTCCCTCTGAGTGTCTAGGTGTCTATCTCCTGCCTAAACCTCAGCAATTCACAAATCAGGGGAAGGAAGATAAGCATTCAGCCTGCTGAGCTGTGTCCGGGATCAGATGCAATAGTCAAGCTCTGAGGGCACTAAAACAGCATGGGGAGAGGGTATGGGGAGGGGAGGCTGACCATCACTTTGCTCATAACATTCAGCCTAGTGGTCTTGCTCATGGTGAAAGAGTTCAGGCTCATGTCTCACTCTGCCTGTGGGAGAAGCAATTTAGACAGGACTCTGCCTCCTCAGGTAGGCTCTAACCAGTGGACTATAGGGTATTTTGATGGGAGACTCTCTCAGTCTCTCCTTCTTAAATTGGAACCCTGTGTATCAATAATTAAGCAGTTGGCATAGGGGGACTGTCCCAAATGACGACTCTTGAAAGAAGGGGCACAAGCAGAAGAATGACCCTACAGACTGGTGGTTAGAGAATTCACCTGGGAAGAAAGCCAGTCTTATCCCCCTATTCCAGTCTGTCTTTTGTTGTTTATCCAGAGTACAATAGCTTCAAGATTCTCCAGGGTACATTCTGGACAATTGAACAGTTCTCCAATCTAGCATGCCTTTTAAACTACTTTGCTGTAAGAACAACCGCATACACATACAACCTCTAGCATGCAAAAAATCAATCCCAGAAGGCTTGCTTTGGCCAGCCACTCAGACAGGGTGATACCAGCAAATTCTGTTCTGCCTAGCACCTTCTTGGACAATACAAGCTCACAGAAAGTCCATCCTTTCATCAATGGAAAATGACATGCACAGGCCTTGTTATCTCAATTGGAGGTTCCCACACACTCCAGGCCAAACACACTAGTTTAGATAAAACGAATGTATCAACTACAGAATGACAGATTTCAAGTAATCACAAGCAATGAGGCATACAAATCAGAGTTTGTTACAAAGAAAATAAATGATAGAATGCAGACTGCTATCTGACTTAGAAAAGGTTTTTCTCACACCTATGCACTTTAGACTTTACTGGCTGGAAGCCTCAGACCAGGACCCCTCAGATGTTTCTTCAGGCGTTGTTGCTGCTGTGAGCAGAGAATAATGGAGGGGAGAGGTCATTTGTGGTGTGTTTGTTTTCTATTCTTATACCATTTCCCCCTCTTTGTACATTAACTCAAGCTGGATTTCAGGGGGCAGCCAGTCTGTTTACATGGAAACCCCTGTTCTATTGTCAATAGGTAAAGTTCTTGCTTACAATCTTCTTCCTACCAAAGAATGGCCCATTAACTAGGTTATTGTCCAGTAGATTATGCTGACACCTGGTTAAGGCACTTACTAGCTTTCTGTCTCTGAGGAACAGGCTGGAGATGCTTTGCTAACTTTGGAACATGTCACAGCAGTGTTATACAGTAAAATCTTATAACTTTTACCTGCAACGTTGCCACACATTTACCAGAACAATAATGCTCAGCAGATTTTGAATTTGCAACTGATACCTCACATGGCATAGCTTATACAAAATTTATTGTGGTCTCGTAAAAAGAATGAACATAGAGGTACAATCTGCAACAATTGTATTTTTAAAAAAATAATCCCCCACATAAAAAAGATTTTAAAACAAATAAATCTGTTTGTTTTTTTCTCTATTTTGTGATTTCTAGGCCAGTTGGTGTTTTTTTAAAGTAACGTACTGCTCATGTATTTAAAATAATTTAAAAGTGTGACAATGTTGTAATTCACATCTGCTAAAAATAACAAGAGCTTTAATGTTGCACATAAATTCTAAGTCTTAATAAATATCTGAGTTAATGAACATGCCAGTCTCACGCTTATGGGAACAAAATACTTCCCAAACTGTTGCTATCTTTGTATTGAAGAGAAGATAATGACTCAATGTTGGGTTTATGTACACCAAAGATTTATTTTTTAGCTCATACTGTTGCTGGAACCCATCTGCTTTAACTAGACCACCTGCTTCTGAAATAACCTCACAGCATACATACTTAATTTAGGCCCTGTTCCAGCATATGACTGGAGCCTCTGGTGCCACAGCCAATAAATAGCACAGCAGGGCTAGAGTGGCTTCCAGCTGCAAGCTCTGCACCACGGCCAGCACATCCCTGTGACCTGGGGGAGGTGTGCGCAGAGCTATCCCGTCCATAGCATGGTTTGGTATGGCCACCCCACGCCTCAAACCTCCCTCTGCTCTGCCATCTTCTCCCAAGCCAGCCCGTGCTGGGACTGGGGTGCTTCGCTTCCCGCTGCTGCAGTGAAGCAGCGCAACCTGCTAGCCTGGGAGATGGCGGCAGAGCAGAGGCTGCTGCATTGCTTTGCTTCCCCACAGCTGCCACTGCCACGATGAGTGCAGGGGACCTGACCCGCACATCAAGCCCCCCTCGGTAATACCTGAGGCTGCATCACTTTGTGGGAGGGGCTTGAGGGAAGGAATGCAATGAGGGGAAGAGAACAGAGCAGGGGTGGGAAGAGGCAGGGCAGTGGCAGGATTTGGGGGAAGGGTATGAACAGCCTCCCCAGGGCTGCAGGGACTCACATGCTGGCAGCCGTTTGGGGGGCAGATTATGGAACTGCTTGGGCCACAGATGGCCCCTGGGCTGTGAGTTTGATGCTATAAAAGCTTAGAGGAAGAGAGGGAGATTTAGAGCCCACTAAGGGCTTCTCTAGACAAAGTAAATGCATGAAAAACTGTGGTGTAAGTCTATAGCACACCAACATGCACACCTTACCTGTCTGCATGGGCTCTATCCACTAAAATTCCTCGGAGTGCATGGACGTATTCCTGTTTAAAATAGGAATACATCAATGCTCACTAGAAAATTGTTATATATGTCAGCAGGGTCCACAGGCCACTTAATGCACCGTCCATTAGAGTGCTGTTAGACTTACATCCCACTAACTTGATGGCTAGACCAGCTCATGGTCATACGCCCTTGCTACAAAACAGTTTTGGCTCATAATTTACGGTACATTTGAATAACTGTTTTTATACTAAAGATCCACGGCCTGACCTAGTCAAGGAAATGAATGGTAGAGAGATGTCTCCCAAAACAATTATAGTGCTACAATACCAATGAACTAGCTAATGTTGATTAGATCAGGAAACCATGTAATTTTGCTTCACTTTTTTCCCCTTTGTTTTTTGTTGATATCAATTATGAGAACACACTGTAAAAATGAGTCCCATTTAAAGTTGTTAACTGTTCTTTGCGCTCTCGTGCTTTTAGAACCTAAGGCTTTCGTAGGTAGAACAAAAATAACAGCTGCTAAGGGTGATAGTTATCTCCAGAAACAACGATTTAGTTTGCTAGTTTCTTACTGTTAAAGGATCACTATAAGTATGTGAGTTGGCTACCAGCTGAGTCTAGTTTCATGCATAATGTTCCCAAACTTGTTCTACTACATGCTCTCCACTAGCCACAAGACACTGTTCTGTCACTCTTTGTCAACACATATGGAAAGACAGTCAGATGCAATCAATCAAGTGCAATGTTCCACCTGGCATCAGTTTTAGCAGACATATTTATACCATGAATTTGCTTTTAGAATCTCTATTCACTCTGGATGCCACAAAGAAAAAAAAATTGAAGTTAGGCTGCACCATTACTGGAACTCAAAAATGTCACTTATATTCATATCCCAGAAAGTGGAAGTCTTTGCATAAGAAAGGTGGAGGAATGTCAGATTTTCAGACAAGATCTGGGCTGCTTTGCAAAGACACACATAAGAATGTTTCTGTTTTGGAGAGTCAGTTCTACATGAGTGCTAATTGCCATCAGCATCCTTAGGGTTCAGGATGCTGCAAACATATGTGATAATGAAGCATTATCATTAATTGCCTAGCAAGTAATGTGTCACCAGCAACTACAGTCAGACCTAGGCAGAAAGAATAGCATGCAAGTCATTGTTCTTTTCATCCCTCTATGATTATCACCTCCATAGTGACATTAGTCATTATCTCTAGCAGAACCATGATTATTTCACTTAAAACTGCTGAAGTTTATAGCAGAAACATTACTCTGTTAAAAAGAGGTCAGAAATCTCATTTTACATAATTGACATAGAGCAAGAGAGGGTTCATTGTACAGAACAATGTGCTGCTAGGATGTTATCGTGACAAATGATAATGTAGCATCCCATTGTATGAGAACTTGAATCCCGTGCATTGCCAACTTCCCTGAAGAGCTGTGAGGCCATAGCTGGGGAACCAGCACTCTTATGCCTAGTACCATTCAAGGGGCAGGAGGACTGCAGGCTAATAGATGTTTCTTTAGTTCAAAGGCGCAACTTGGTGATTTACAATGATTTTAGTCTTGTGTACCTCATTTTAAATCCAGTACACCATCAGATATCCATCTTCTATTATTTTCTGGGCTTTCCGTTTTAATGTTTTAAATCTACTTCAGTCATAAAGCTGAATATAACTGCTAATACTCTGATCTTTAGCCAAGGAATTTAGAGTCAAGAAACTCTGAGAAATGTGTATGGGCAATTGGTTAACAACTCAGGTCAAAAGGATTAACCAAGCTCAGGATCTTGTAGGCTGTTTCCATTAGATGGAGAAGTTTGATGGTAGAGCTGGGTATTTCTTTGTTGCAATCCTGTTTATTTATGAAGAATTCAGATAAAATCCTGTCTCCCTTGAACAGAGTCGGAATCAGATAACAGGAGAGAGTTTCTTTGCTCACAGTTTCAAGCTCCCATTAAGTCAGCCCTTTACTTCCAAGTACTCTTTGCTTTTCATAGAATCCTAGGGCTGGAAGTGACCTCAAGAGGGCATCGAGTCCAGCCCACTGCCCGAAGCAGGACCAACCCTAACTCAATCATCCCAGCCAGGGCTTTGTCAAGCCGAGACTTAAAAACCTCTAGGGATGGAGATTCTACCACCTCCCTAGGTAACCCATTCCAGTACTTCACCACCCTCCTAGTGAAATAGTTTTTCCTAATTTCCAACCTAGACCTCCCCTACTGTAACTTGAGCCCATTGCTCCTTGTTCTGCCATCCATCACTACTCAGAACAGCCTCTCTCCATCCTCTTGGCAACCTCCCTTCAGAAAGTTGAAGGCTGCTATCAAATCCCCCCTCGCTCTTCTCTTCTGCAGACTAAATAAGCCCAAATCCCTCAGCCTCTCCTCGTAGGTGATGTGCTCCATCCACCTAATCATTTTCATTGCCCTCCTCTGCACCCTCTCCAATGTGTCCACATCCTTTCTATAGTGGGGGGCCCAGAACTGGAAACAGTATTCCAGATGTGGAGTAAACCAGAGCCGAATAAAGGGGAATAATCACTTCTCTAGATCTGCTGGCAATGCTCCTCCTAATGCACTCTAATATGCCATTAGCCTTCTTGGCTACAAGGGTACACTGTTGACTCATATCCACTATTATCCCCAGATCCTTTTCTGCTGAACTGCTGCTTAGCCAGTTGGTCCCCAGCCTGTAACAGTGCTTCGGATTCATCCATCTGAAGTGCAGAACTCTGCACTTATCCTTGTTGAACCTCATCAGATTTCTTTTGGCCCAATCCTCCAATTTGTCTAGGTCATTCGGGACCCTATCCCTACCCTCCAACGTATCTACCTCTCCCCCTAGCTTAGTGTCATCCGCAAACTTGCTGAGGGTGCAATCCATCCCCTCATCCAGGTCATTAATAAAGATGTTGAACAAAACTGGCCCTAGAACCGATCGTTGGGGCACTCCACTTGAAACGGACCGCCAACCAGACCGAGCCAGGATCAATGTCTTTTGCTCAGGATCATGTTACAAATGCTTCTCTAACTCTCTGGTACCTGTTTGATGCCTCCTTACTCTTCCTCTGTGGAGTGTCTGGCACACAAGCTCTCTCCTTTGCATTCTTACCCCTCCCCAATACTCTCCTGCCCCCTGCATTTACACTCTGTCCACAAAGTGCCGTCCCTCATGTGCGACCTGTGCTTGAATCAGTGGCTCCTATTGTGTCAGCTATGTTATTCCATATGGGAGCCTAATTGCTTCTTACATTTATCCTGAATGAATAAGGGCTGCTAGGTATACCAGCTGCAGCAAGGTTTCACACAACCTCCAGCATAGCATGAGGAATGAGACGAGAAACTTGGCTAGGCCAACTGTAGAACTGCTGACTGGGTCATTTCAGCCCGTTAGAACTGTAGTGTGCAGATGAAATAGAGTGGCAGAACACTGCCTGATTAAGTTAACCCTGACGTCACAACACCACTACCCTTTCTGCCTCCCACCTGGAAATCTATAGAGAGAGTGGTTATCTGGAGGAGATGTTGGTTAATAATCTTCAGGAGAAGCAAACCAATATGGGGAGAGAGAAACAGAAGGTGAATTCTGAGCTTCTTCCAGAGAGACTTCTCTTCCTGCTTTGGGGACAGGGGAAGGGGAGGTGGCAAACAAGACTAAAATTGGTGGCAAACAAGACTAAAAAGTCAAAATGTGGGAAATGGAAAGAGGAAAAAAGAGGGCTGACAATGAGAAAGAGACAAGAGAGTAAAGAATGGAGTGACAGATACAGGGGCAGAATTGGGAGAGATGGGTAACAAGGGGGGTATGAAAGATAAGAAGAAAGGAGTGGATTGGAGAGAGATTAGTTTATCCATTATTGGTTCCATTAGCCTCCTAGGCTAGAGAGAAAATTGTAAGAGCCTAGCCTGGTATCACAGGAGTTTGGCTCCCATAGCTAATTCTGACTCAGCTAGGACCAGGCACACTCTTCAAACGGAACAGTTTGTCTCACTGTGCCTATTTGGGAATCTGAGTGCAGTGGTATTCCTGGAATGCCCCCTGAAACCTGCTCCGGGCCCTGCAGCGGACCTCAGATCCCTGGTGGAAAACCTTTGTTCTAATGAATCACTGAAGATGAAGACGTTATCTGAAAGGTGATGCTGCAAAACCTTCACAATCCAACATGATTTGGCTCAGTGTCAGCATCTACATATAAACCAACAGGCATCCGAGTAGATTGAAACAACATGTAGGAGTCTTGCATCCAACAATAATTTACTCCATACTTTCCTTGGCTGGTATCTTAGTTTCCTTGGCTCTGGAATTAACCCTAACCCAGCCTCCTGATTAGCTCTGCTCAGTGACTGAGTTTCCCACAGAGCTCTGCTCAGTGACTGAGTTTCACAGAGCTCCCTTTTCAGACTGCTTTTCCTAGTTCCTTTAAGAATGATTCTACACATGGGACTAACTCAGACCTCACCTTCCTGTACTTTGATCCCCAGAGCTGCCTTTCTTCAAACCTAGCCTGCAGGGCATGTCTACACTAGGAAAGTATTTTGAAATAACTTATTTCAAAATATTAACTCCTGAAGTAACTTTTTCAAAATAGCATGTCCACACTACAGGGAAGCCTCAAAATTAGTCTGAGGCGGGCTCCCTGACTGTGGATGCGCTACCTTGACTAGAGCTCCAGGAAGCACTAGGGAGTAATTACTTTGAATGATTCTGGGGAGTAATTATTTTGAAATAGCAGCAGTGGAGCATCCACACTACCACTATTTCAAAATCACTATTTCAAAATAAGCCTGTTTCCCAAGGAAAGCAGGAGTTATTATTTCAAAATAACCAGACCCTTATTTCAAAATAATGGGCTTGGTAGTGTGGATGCACCACTTGTTATTTCGAAATAAGGGGCGCTATTTACCAATAACTCCCGAGTGTACACCAGAGCTCAGGCCTTTCATTCTTAGGTATAGATCCCAGGAGCTTGCTCAGCAAAGAAAGTGCTTCACAGGCCTGTCCGTCTTCCTGTCTGCTATTCTACCCCCTGTACAGTCTACGATCTGTTCAGCAAAGCAGAAGGGACATGAGCTATCCATCAATTCATTAGCCTCTGATAAGCCTTAATGTTGTAGCAGCTCACCCTCCTGCTGAAGAGACGGTGTCAGCCCTTTCGAAATCCATTACAATATTTCAGTTGTTAGGTTCTCCATAGACAAAGTGTTCAAATTCCCCATCCACTCTCTCATCTCCTCAACAATTCTCTTTCAGGACTGCCTAGAGGGAAGAGAATTAGTTAGCAATACAAAGATTCCTCTAGGGGAAAAGAAACCATTTTGAGCAGAAAAGAACAAGAGGTACTCCACAAAGTAAGCCAAATACTCCACTGAAACGTCACCTTCTATTGAGTTATTTATATAATGAGTTTGCTCTATGTCTATTATCTAGTGTGGATAATAAAACAAACTGAAAAGAAGTGTGGAGAATGTACTATATAGCAAGCAACCCAACAAACCCTTGGAGAATATAGCATAGGCAAACTGGGTAACCAAAATGTATTAAACCTCCATCCAGCAGAACATATCAGCATGCAAGTTTTCCCATTGTCTGATGGGAATAATCATGCTTAAAGTTAAGCATGTGCAAAAATTCTATGCTGAGTTTTTGGCCTTAATCTTACATATACACATTTTTGGATTATAGTCTCCTTTATAATCTTACATATAACTTTTGAACATCACATTACATAGATGAAATTTGGTATGAACTTAACTGAATCCTTATAATGGACTAAAACCAATATATAATAGTCTCATTTATCCCACCATTAAAAACCCCACCATCTTGAAAAAGATATCTGTAATTTCTGCTTTTAAAACACTGCAAAGAAATGCATCAAGAACTGGAAAATAGATTATAAAACCCATCTTCCTCATGATCCAGCATGGTACAAGGATAAGAATAACAAGCCTCCTGTCATCCCTCATGAACTGAAGAACTTCACTAGTGATACATGTTAATTTTTTAACCAAAAAAAATAAAAATAAAAAATTAGACTGTTATGCCTCAACAGATATTAGTCTGATCGCCAAAATACATAAAAATAAATACTTCCTTCCAGCAAGTAACCCAATTAACAATAATGTATCATTATAAATATTATTCCATATTAAGCTATAATACCAGCATACACTTTTCAAAAGCATACAACACATTCACCAACCGAAAATTAACTCTCTTTGACAATGAAATCAAGAACAAAATCATATTTCATTTGTCAGGCAACAACTATCTACTGCAGGAGTGGGCAAATACCGGCCCACGGGCTGGATCCAGTCCACCAGGGTGAGCCTCTGGTGGGCCCCCACCACTATATTTACCTCTGCAGGCATAGGCAGTTGTAGCTCCCGTTGGCCACAGTTCCTGGCCAATGAAAGCTGCAGGAAGTGGTGTCCCGGTCTGGGCTGCTTCCCATCGCTCCCACTGGCTGGGGACGGCGATCCGTGGCCAATGGGAGCTGCGACTGCCAGTACCTGCAGAGGCTCAGGTAAATATAGTGGCAGCCAAGGTGCCCTCTAAGCTGCATGGCAGCACAGCCCCTGCAGCTGCTTAATGAGCCCCACCCACCCACTTCTCCCTCAGCGACAGCAGCAGCTCCCTGCTGAGGACAGAGCAACGAACCTCTCCTAGCTGGCAGTATTCTATAGCAGGCAAGCTGAGGGTGACATTTCCCTTCCTTCTACACAAAAGGAATCCTTACTGTAATCAAAGACATTGCCCATGTTCGAGTTAATCTGGACAACACAATCAAATATAGCAGTGAAGAAATGGCAGCAAAGCCTTCAACGGGCCCACCAGCAAGGGGGGAAGGGAAAGGGGGCAACTGCTCCAGAGGCCAGCAATTCTAAAGGGCCCAGGGCTCATGGCTGCAACTGCTACATCAGCGGCACCCCTAGCCCCGGGCTCTTTAAATCACTGCTGGAGCGCCACAGGGCGTGCTCCGAGTGGCTCTAAAGACTGGGAGAGCCGGCATGGTGCACTCCAACGGGTGCTGAGAGCTGGCTGCCTCAGCCCTGTCCTTTCTACCCAAGGTCCTGCCCCTTCCTGGGGTGCAGAGCCACCCCCCTCCATCCCAACACACCGTGCCCTGGGGCCCAGTAGGTATGTCTGTAGGCTTCCCTGGTGGTTAGCAAAGGTTGTCAAGCAAATCCAGAACTCCGTAAACTTACTTGCACTCCTGAAGCTTGTGCTGCTGCAACTTCGATGCTATTTTAATCCTGTTAACTTGATTAAAACTAGATTTGGTAT
Source organism: Rafetus swinhoei (assembly GCA_019425775.1). Classification (NCBI taxonomy): domain Eukaryota; kingdom Metazoa; phylum Chordata; order Testudines; family Trionychidae; genus Rafetus; species Rafetus swinhoei. The sequence continues at coordinate 165,588,347 of CM033424.1, forward strand.
GTCTACCCAAGCTGATCACACTTTTGATTACAGTGTAGACATACCCAAAGAGTGTTTGCTGTCATCTCTGAATTCAGGAGTACTAGAAGCCAGTAGGGTTGCCAAGTGTCCGGTATTCAACCGGACAGTCCGGTTTTTGGGGCCTCTGTCCGGTAAAAAATATCAGAAAACACTGGACATGTGCAATGTCCAGTATTTTCTGGTTTTCCAGCTGGGCACCCAACGGAAGCTTGGCTGGGGTGGGGGGAGTGGCTGGGAGGCGGGGCGCAATCGGTGCTGGGAGCCTCTGGTTGCGTCTGATGTAGGAGTGACGCCTTGGGGAGGAGGAGAAGCCCTGTCTGTGCTCCTGAGTGCTGTTCAAGCGCGTTGTGGAGCCATAGCCGGACTCGCTTGTGCTTCGCCGGGACCGTGCACGGGACGGGCAGCGCCCTGGGATCTGCATGTGCCCGGGTCAGTCCCGCTCCCCACCGGCCAATTCTCCCGCCCCCCCGGCTCCTTCTCCCAGCCAGCCCCACTCCCTCCGACACCCTCCCGGCAAGCCTTGCTTCCTGTTGGCCGGTTCTCCTCCTCCAGATCTCCCCCGACCTCCCCCAATCTCCCCAGCCAGCCCTGCTCCCCCAACTCCCTCCTGGCAAGCCCTGCTTCCTGCCAGCCGATTCTCCTCCTCCCGATCTCCCCAGCCAGCCCTGCTCCCCCATCTCCCCAGCCAGCCCTGCTGCTCCCCCTCCCTCCTCCCAGCCAGCCCCACTCCCCACCCCACCCCATCAAGTGTGTCTGGTATTTTTTCTGAAGCTACCTGGTAACTCTAGAAGCCAGAAAGACGAGAGAGAAAGGGAGCGAGAGAGAGAGAGCAGTCTAAAAAAAGCTTCATGTAAAATATAATCTAGCACTTTAAGAAGAAAAAGTAAGTATTTTATAAATGCTGTAGAGAAAAGAAAGCCGTTTACTGGGAAAAGGAAGGGGGAGAGACAAGAGAGAAGTGCCCATTATCCATAATGTTATTATTTCATTCATTTTAATTTTAGCCAGCTGTTGGAGCCAGTATGTCTAACATGACAGACAAAAGATGGAAGGGGAACAAAATGGGTAACCATAGTCTATTTTTTTGTTTTTCATTAAGTATTTTCCAAAATTAATATCAGTTAAAATCAGCAAAGCATAGACAATAAATACTGGCCCAGGCAAACTTTCACCACTTTTGGAGTTAGTAAAACATGTTGATGCTGCATTTTGCGCACAAAATCTTGGTTGATTTTTAATGATTAGTTCTCTCTCTCTCTTTTTTTTTGGGGGGGGGGGGGGCTATCCAACAAGCTTGTGATTTTGCATGTGATTTTTACACGTAGCCAAATAAACCAGGAGACCTTTTTCAAACCATTTTTATGTATTTTTTTGGGAATAGTAAGTTGTAAAAGGAGGAAATACATTCTGCTCTTCATATGCCAGGAAGAATAGATAAGTACTCAATGGAAATTAGCATCATTATAGGAGATGATCATTTGCCCAACTTGCAATCAAAGAAAAACATGTGACCAGACCTTGGACTTTTCAAAAAAAGACATTCTTGCTTCAGGGCATAAGTAATCCACACAACTTGAGGAGGATTGGGAAAAAAAACTTTCCCTATAGGGGGGTTATGCCATAATTGTCCTTTGAATCATGTGGTACTGGCCTGTGACAGAGAATATAATTTGGTTTGCAAGTACCTATTATTAGCAGTGATCATAGACAAGAAGGAAAGAATCAGTTGTTTCCTGAGAGTGTATTGTGAGTCTGCCAGCAGACAGAACCTTTAAATTGAACCTATTTGATGTTGAAGGCATGGCGGGACAATAAACATGGAAGCCTTTGATGCTGTTTTCACAGTAACTTTTCAGAATGGACCACACTTTTAAAAAGGTCTTCTGCATATTTGCATCTGAATAAAATTAGGACTTCTGATTTTTGGTTTTAATGGATCAACACAGATGGAATATCACCAATAAAAATCAACACAGGAAAACCACCAGAAAATGGTTACTTACATCTAAGGGCTATCTAAACTGAGCAGTAATGCAAAGTCTGGAGAAGTGATTTCTGTTGGGAGCTAATCTGTTGTACATTGGATGATCCATGTAGACCCTACTAGTGTGCATTAAAGATTCCTTAGTGTGCTTTAACATAGCACCGTTTGAATCAGTAGTGCATTAAAGAGCACAAGAAAATATTATGAAGAGATTGCTCTTTACATTATATACTGTTATGTAATATATATTACTCATTACAGTCTATACAAAGAGAAAGCCCCCAAAACCCTGATTTTTTATATCTATATCAAACTCAGAAATTGCAAAACTGACCTCCCACACGCCCAAATAAGAAGCCCTAAATATAATTCCAGCTGTAGAAAGAGTAACAAATATATCCCTCCTCAGGTCTGGCCAAAGAGTTCGCTGGGCCCAAGGCAGCATGCTGTGTTTGGCTGAGCTGCACGGCCACACAGCTCCCAGTCAGGACAGCGAGTGAACAGCTGGGTGGGCGGGGCCGGGATCTGGGCAGTGTGGGGCCCTGAATGCACGGGGCCCAAGGCAACTGCCTCGCTCACCTTGCCCAAAGGCCAGGCCTGTCCCTCCTTCTCGTCTTCTATACATTGTTTGGCTGCAGGCTGCAATCAACCCATCTAAACTGTTTTTAGTTTCCATTCCCACCTCAGACTCGTCTTGTCATATTTTCAGGTGTGAGTTTCTTTAGGCTGCTGGCAAACAGGGGGGCTAATACTATATGTTCAGAGTTGTAAGAAGAAATCTACTTTTCTTTTTACTGAAAGCTACAAAAGAAAGATCACTTATCCTCTGAGTCTCTTGCACTTTTCCTGTACTTGAAGCACAGATGCAGTCAAAGTGACCTGGTAACTCACCTGGTGTTGTTTCATGCTCAGTCTCTCTCAGAGATACCAGATTTCCCTTGTTCGGCATGCAGAAATGCTGCTGAAATCAGGAAATCTGTGCAAAGAGCAAGGTTGTGGTACAGCCCCACACATTTACTCTGTTTATTCTTAATATTGTAGTAACAACCAGAAGCCACAATTAGGATCAGGGACCCACTGCACTGGGTGCTGTATAAACACAGGAAGAAGTAGTCCCTGCCACAAAGAACTTCCAGTTTAATTTAATGAAGAGGACAAGTGAATTTAACAAATAATTAGAGGGGTTGAGAAAGGAAGATGATGGCAACGGACAGTGGCACATGGTTCCATAGACTGGCTATGTGCTAACCCAGGCAGGTTACAGGGGTTAAAAAAGCCAAATACATAAACATCAGAATTCCTTATGGGCCATCTGCAATTGGCAATTTTCCTTAGATATCATGGTAGAAGTGGGTCTTGAGGGATTTGACAGACAAGATAGTGGCTTTAGCAACTAAATTGGGAAGGTTGTTTCATACGTAAGGAGCAGCATGTAACCAAGCACAAAAACACTTGTGGGTGGAGTGGATTCAGGGGTGATTGAGACTGACGTTAACAGAGCGGGTGAAGTGGGGGCAATGAGAAAAGATACAGGAACCAATGAGGAGGGAGACGTAGAATTCTGAAGAGCGCTAAAGAAGATGTAATTAGATGCAGTGGAGAGGGCAGCGTCAGCGGACTGATTCAGAAAAGGAGGCAGTCTGGGAGAATGATGAAACAGGAAGCTTAGCTGAGCAGCCGTGCTTTCAATGGCCCCAGTAGGGATTAGAGAGGCAAGAGACGCAGTAGTTAGGAAGGTGGGAGTTGATGAGACCCTGGCTGAGGGTTTTAGCTATATGGACAGAAAGATAAGTCTGGATCTTGGAAATGTTCAGTGCAACAAAGTGATAAAATTTGGGCCTGGCTTGGATGTTTGCAGCTACAGAGAGGGCAGAATCAAGGTGTTACCTGGGTTAAGTAGCAGAGATGATGGCAGTGCCGGCAGCAGTGACGGAGATGAGGGAAGAGAGAAATTTGATTTTGGCTGCATTTCACAGACGTTGGCAAGGAGAGAGCGAATGGAGAACCCAGCACACTCCCCCATTGCTGAATAAGCTCAGCAGTGCTAGCAGGAGTAAACCTGAGATTTTGTAAGTAATTGAGAGCAGAATTTAAGGCCAGAGTATCTCCAACTTGAAATATTTCAGTTAGGCATATGTGATTAACTACATACATATTTGTCAAACCAGTATGTCCCTAACCTGATGTGTGGTCTGGGGTTACATGAAGGAATATGTTGGTAAGTATTCATATCACTCCCCTAATACAGGGACTGTAGTTTAGGGCTTGTGCACTAACATAGCTTTCTGCCTCTCTGGAGACATCTGTATTATAATAGTTGTCTTGGTGCTGTGAAAGAGACAACAATTATTACTTATTTCAGAAGTGCTTGGAAGCCCCCTCACAGAGCATGTGTCAAGCACTGTAGATTCATAGAGTCTAAGGCCTGTAGGAACTATTGTGATTGTCTGGCCTCCCATCCAACACAGACCAGGGGATTTCCTCGGAATGAATTCTGGTTTGAGCTAGTGCACATCTTTCAAGAAAACATTTTAAAACGGGAAGTGGTGGAGAACCTACCTCAACCCTCAGTAATTTGTACCAATGGTTAACAACTCTCATTGTTAAAAATGTGCACTTTAGTTGTAACGTGAATTTGTCTAAGCACCATTTTTTCCCCTCATTTCAACTGGTATACAAACATGTCTCTCCCTCCCCCTGAAGAATTTATAATCTAAGTAGATAAGACAGACAAAGGAGAAATAGAAGTGAAGTGATTGTCCAAATCCCCACAGCATGTCAGCTGTAGAGCCAGGAAATCTCCCAAATTGTTGGCTAGCACCCTAGCTCTTGGACCACACATGTGTTATATAAACAAATGTGTTGGAGAACGTTGGAGCCTAGACTGATGTTAGCACAAAGTTGTACTTTTTTGGTGGGTGGGCCCCTCAATACACTTCTAGAGATATTCTGGAAATGCTATTCTAATATCATGCTGGTTGTCTAAGACACAGCAGCCCAAGAAAATATTTAACTCTTACCTTTGACTTTCTTGTTATCAGCTGAAATTAGAGGGTTTGGTTTATTCACACAGATTTGTAATCTCTCTCTCCTGCCAGCGGATTTTTTCTCCATTTTGTTATCACTTTCTAACTTAGCCACTAGTTAAGTATGTCCTGCTATTCTGAATCTATTATTTAAGTTTTTATGTAAACTAGAAAAATCTATTTGCCAGCTTTTGGGTCACACAAAAAGTGGCCCTGGAGTGTGGATTCTGCAAGATGATCAGTACTCTCAACCTCCCATGATTTAAAGTTGTGAGTTGGAAAAGCACTCCGCATATCAAAGGATCAGGCCCTTACAATACAAATAACTCCTCCCGTTCTGAAGGTCTGATTTTCGTCTCTCTATACTGATGTAACTCCATTTACACAGATGTCCAACCAATGTAAGGAAGAATAGGGCGTTTCAAAATCAAACCTAAAGTGTGTGCTTCATTGAAGGAAATTTAACATGCATATCTCATGCTTCTTTCCTGTAAGATGAATGCGCTGAATTCTAGATGTATTTATTTTTTTATTATGGAGGACAGTGTTGTTCAGTGATGTAATTGCCTCCAGCATTTTGGCTGGGCTGAGACACGATGTGTCATACAAGCAGATACAAGTCTGAATTTCATCCGCAGCAGGTGTTTGTCAACATAACAAAAAACCCACCATGCAATTTCGTACGAGAGGCAGATGAAGTTCAGAGGGAAAAAACCCCCACAGAAGTGGAGTAGGGGGAGGACAGCATTGCAAATAACACAGAGGTATGTTAGCAGAGCTGCCTACGGATGTTTGCACACTGCCTCCCAGTTCTGTCACTTCCCCATTTTCACAAACACTGAAAATATCCCTGCCTCAGCCAAACATTTATTTAAAGAGAATTTAAAAAGTTCCCCATCTCCTGAGCACAGGAACAAATAGGACAGCACCAAGGGAGCATATTCCCCTGCCCGACTTGGTGCAATTGCTATTTCTCCTTCTCATAGTAGCTCCACTTTGGGGTTAGTTTGGCTCAGGTCTGTCCTTTGTGATTCTCAGAAGGATGGCAATTTCTAGAATAGCCCTTCATTTCAGAGGTTAGATGGGAAACTCTGTAGGCATTGTGAAACATGAACAGCAGCGGAGAGTATTTAGAAGTGACTCTGAGGGAGTAGGGAAAAGCAGCAATAGGCAGCAAGGGCAGAAACAGACCGCTCACAGCAAAACGGAGGGGCGCAATTCTGTGACCTTACAAAGCTCTTCTCGGCAAGCGAGCTCTGCGTCAAGATCATCTGGAAGTGCTTTGAGCCTATCTGCGTCATGCCTGCCACTATATTGGGTTCCAGATGCATAGGGGATACAGCACTAACAACAAAAATCATTACATAATGGGCCTAATTCGCCATTGCCTCGCATGTTGCACCTTGTGTATTCATTCATATCTGACCAAAGCAAATATAAATAGGCTGCTAGTCTGATTTCATAGCATATTACACGCACCTCAAAAGAGGGCAATTGATATAACAAAGTGTAAGGCAGTGGAGAATCTGGATTCAAGGTAGAGGTGTTAATGGTTAACCGGTTATGGTTAACCAGTGGTGACTGAAGCAGCCGCCCGCAGGCAGGGGGCACTCCAGCTCGACCAGAGCTGCCTCCCCCATCGCAGGCCCAACTGTGGGCAGGTTCCCTCTAAGCTGTGTGGCATCACAGGCCCACAGCTGCTTAATGAGCCTGGCTGGAGGAGGGGCACTTCTCCCTCACATACAGCAGCAGGCGCGGCCAGGCAACTCCATGCGCGGCAGCCCTGAGCTCCTGGGCAGGGTCATTAAGCAGCTGTGGGGCTGTGCTGCCATGCAGCTTAGAGGGAACCTTGGCTCCAGCCCATCAGAGCAACCCTGTCCAACCCCCCTGCTCGCCCCCATTTAATCGGTTAACCCATTAAACTTAACATTTAACCAGTAAACTAATTAAATGGGATTTTCCATCCCTTTGTCAAAGTTTCAAACGTTGTCCTGTTCAGGCTTGTTGACTTCTAGTTATTGTGTAATTATTTAATCAGAGAACAACTGTGTTTATAAAAGCTAGCGAAAAAAAAAGCGATTGGTGAACGTAAAGGCTCAGTAATAGCATGCTTTTAAATGGTTTGACAAAATGGAGCCCAGCAACCAAAATTCTTGTGTGAAAAGCTGTTGGCAGTATTGGCATTACTAGTTTGATGGAATTTATAAAAACAACAGACTCTGCAGGCCAGGGCCAGCATATCATTCTCATGCCGAGCTGGAAAGTTTGGGAAAATGCTAATGCTAGTGCGTGGAGCAGGCCCCCTGTTGGTGTACTATGGGTCAAATCATAATTCCACTTCAATCAAATTTGCCATAAGCCTCAGGATTTTATCCCAAAAGACCACCTACACGACTTCACTAAAATCTAAACCATACTTCCCCTACCATGTTTGTCAGCGGAAACTCACCAAAGCCGCTAATAAATATAACTATCAATTGGGGGACAATCTACACACTTATTTAAACCACTGCAGATTTCTTTGGACAAATTTATCTTGGGTGAATACCAAACCCCTGGACTGAACACCTCAGGTATTTGAATTTGGACCTGAACTGCATGACTGATCCCGCTCTTTACAATGCATGGCCCCAAATCCCAGACAGAAGCGTCTCCAAAGTGTGGAATCCAACTTTGTAGGTTTGGTCTCTCTTGGGGTTACATCTTTTGCAGTCTCCTGCAGTTTAACATGGTCAAAGGGTGCCTGACCCTTACACATGTACATGGAGTGGAAGGAGGGAAAACACCTGTCTCGAGGAGCCAGTTCAAGGGTCAGGGACACTTGCATTGCCTACATGGAGGGGAGCTTAGCATCTCAAATGGAGCAGAGAGGAGCTGGGAGGAGGAGGATTCATGGCCACTCTGCAGTAACTCACAAGGCAGGACTGGCCCAAGAAAGTGAGGGGACTAAGCTGCACACAGATGTTAGGAGCAGGTGCTCCTGTGCTCTAAGGAGCTTAAGGAAGAATTTCCTTCCCAAGGTTCTTCAAGAGCAGTGCTGTCCTGCACAACCTGAGCACTGGGCTGTCCCTGAACAGCACAGCTTGGCCCCCAGAAGCAGGGACGACGTATTGTACAACACTGACAGTACTGAACAAATTACACTTACGCTGTGCTTCACTCCTATAAAAGTAGCTGTGATTGTTCTATCAAATATATGTTCAGTTAGAGCCTGCTCAGGGTAGCAGTAATAGATGACTGAGCCTCTCCCCTCCAGCTCATTGCTTCTAATCCAGCTCAACTCCTCAGAAATCAAACATTGGAGCAGCCGGTGTGAAGAGTTGGTAGTCTCAGTCCAGTTCTTAGGGAACAGCTGTCCAAAGAATAAAAGCACCACCACAACTGACATTAGCAGAGACATAAGGATTGAACAGGGACAGAAAGTCAGTCACCATACAGTAATATCCCCTCCACATCAAGACTAAAGCAATTTGCACAACAGCTTGGGTCACTGCCTCAGCCATACACGGATTTCAAGTCTCCAGAGCAGAACTGGTTGGAACATAATCATTGAACTGCGCTGTTTCATCAAAGCCAAAACATTTCACACCTAACGTGCAATTGGCTCTATAGCTGGGTGATTACTGTACTGGCCTGGTACATAGATAGCTCTGGTTCCAGTCCCTCTAACACCTGTTTTGGTGTAATGCAAGAATTAAAACAAGTCCACCCTGAATCAGGTTGAACAGGGATTTCTGTGCCTGAAATGTTTGGGATTTTGTTCTAATGTGAAAATAAATAAATAAATAAATAAAAACCCTTGACGTAAAAGAAACCATGCTGAAGCATTTAAAAAAAAACAAAAAACAGTAAAATACCAACTTTTTTTGTCGAAGAGACAACAGAGTAAGAACATCATCCTGCAAATACTTATGCAAATACTTATGCACATGCTTAACTATACACCCTCGTAGTCTCATTGATTTCAGTGGGATTATTTTCAAGGCGCAAGTTAAGCATGTGTATAGGTATTCACAGGGTTAAGACTAAAATACCAGACTAAAGAGAGATTTTTTTCTTAAAGATTGGAACAATTAATTATAATTCTCATTAGAGAGAATGACAATTGTAAGTGGAAATCAGACAACCAGGCACAGGCAACAACAATTAATTTACTTCTTAACTACATGATGATTATATTAGTTCCTGACATATTTGTCTGGAGTTTCTATAGGAACTTGTTTGGCTCTGGGTACCATGCTTCAGACATATTATTTGTAGTTATCTAGGTTGTTGAATGAAAGAGAATACCAAAAAGGTTATTACTGAGAAGGGTACAAATCCTGATTTCCAATTGGGGTTCAGAATCCATCATTTCTAATAAATAGCATATAGGACAAGATTTAGCTCAGCCCTTTGTTCAAATAATTTGAGCTACTAAGAGTCCCAAGAAGCCATGAAATATGAGAAGCACATAAATTGCAATCAAAGGATTTGGGCACACACAGCAAAAGAAATCACACACACATGAAAACTGATCATCTAGGAACCACTTCCAGAAACAAAGAAAAGAGCCCACCCCCACATGGGCATTCCAATTTAGACCATAACACAGGTTCTAGAAAAAATATGCAAAGCCTTTGGCTGAGTGAATGAATTATTTGTTAATCAATTTACATGACATTTCTCTAACATCACTTGAACTGGATATAACGTGCCATTCAAACAATTTTGCCAAACCTCTGTGGCCAAATATTCATTAGTCAGAAAGCTCTGAGAATCTTCCAACGAGGCCAAGGATAAGCTCAGGTTATTTCTCATGCGGTTGCTTGGACAACAGAGAGGCCACCAACATATTATGCACGTGTGGAAGTTATTGTGGATGTTGTGTCCTAAGCCAAATCTGGTATGTTATGAGGTAAGATGTCTGGAAGGGACTGTTGTCACTGGGTAGGCATTGGGCTTTAGGTCTTGGAGGGGAAGGGGGGAGTCTTTTCCCTCCTGCTTCCATTGGGTCAAAGATGATTCTTGTTGGAAAGGTGGTAGGCATTTGGAGCATACCACCTTAGAGAGCACTGATGAACTGTATGAGAAAGTGGGTCCCATTTATAGTTAGAAACCTGATCTCTTTATTTGACTTGAATTCATGCATTTGATGTTTTCAATCATTTGGAAACACTTCATCTGAATGGTGTCCAACTTTTCAAATTTGAAAGCAAGGGGCCATGGTTCAGTCCCATAGATGAGACTACTGCTCCCAAAGCACTGTATAGCTTCAGCTGTGTCTCTCTACCCACCAGCGTGTTTGGCTGGCAAAAGACGGTCTTGGTGAAACCCTTCCCCCCAATTCCTGACTATATTTTTGTGGTGCAGACTTTAAGTTATTTTTCCATGTTATTGACAACAGAGCCAAGGTAAGAGAAATCACTAATGATCTAGCTAGGCCAAGGACCTTTTTAATGATTAATCATTACTATTTCAGTGCTCAACATATGCAATGTGTTTTACATATAAAGAGGAGGCAAAGGCTCAGATTGAGAGGTATTGAGGTGCCTAAAGAAGTTGATAGACTCCTACCAGGATTTATAAAAGAGCCTAGGCAAGTGAGGCACCTAACTCACTTAGGTGACTCTTGAAATCCCACTAGGCACCTAAGTACCTGTGTATACTTGGCCCAGTGCCCCCCTGACGAAGAGTTTACAATCTTAGGCCCTGATCCTGGAATAAGCTCCACACGTTGGTCAGACCCAAGTGCCAGAATGGAGCCTCCTTTTTCCACAATGTAACTAATGGCGGCACAGAAGCTGAGTTTTCATAGCGTAATAGTTTTGTTTGACAGGAGAGAGGAGTGAAGACAAGGGTCAAATTTAGCCCTGTTGTAAAATTAAGGCACCTCTATTAAATGCAGCTGCATCTAATTATATCAAAGCTGAATTTGACCCAAAATGACACATACAACATTAACACAGGTTCAGGTCTCATAACTTTAGTTCTCTTATGCCATACTACTGTAGAATAAACCATATTAGATGGTGGGCACAGCTTAGCGTGCTGGGAAATTATATGTTCTTTTACCATTACTGTCCTACTGCATTGACTAGCTTATACTTTTGAGTGACTTTCGAGTGCTTCAGCCATTCAAGAGAGGAGAATACAGGTTGTTGTTTTTTTTAAAAGAACTGTATGTTAACTAGAGATTTTGAATCCAAATAGAGAGAAGGAAAAGATACATTTGTTTATTGTATGTTAATGAGTGAATTTGAATTACAGGGAGAAAAAAAGGAACAAATGCATTATTTCAGTCTATTGCTCTACAATAGTGATAGAGATGCAGCCCTGTTAGTCTGGTGTAGCTGAAACAAAAAACAGGACTATGTAGCACTTTAAAGACTAACAAGATGGTTTATTAGGTGATGAGCTTTCGTGGGCCAGACCTGAGGAAGTGGGTCTGGCCCACGAAAGCTCATCACCTAATAAACCATCTTGTTAGTCTTTAAAGTGCTACATAGTCCTGTTTTTTTGTTTCTATTGCTCTACAACTTATGTATGAATACATTCTGTAGTCTATTTTAAAGTCCGAAGTGATTGGTCATCTCCTGCTTTCCCAGAGAAAGTATTATGCAGCCTAAGAGATCTGTGTCAGAAACTTTCCCCGGATATTCAGCCTTTTAAAAAAAAGTAATTATTTCATCCATCTTCCACCTGTATATCAGAAAGCTCTTTTAAAAGAGTTAGTTATTCAAACAATTAAGGTAATTGGCTTTCTTTCTCAGTGACAGGTTTGTATGTGTGTGTGTGTGTGTCTTAACCTTTATCAGTGAATAACAGTGAGTCATCAGTAATCAGACAGGATGGCACAGACTACATTGGGTACAATAGACAGTAATGTTATTAGGCAGATTGTGACATTAACAGGAATGACAAAAACAGGACATTAGCTCATACTGATGTGAATTAAAGGGTCGGGCTTGGAGATTCATTTAGCTAACTTGACTTTATCACTTGTTCATGAGGTAATAACTGTACAATATCCGTACAGTTGGCAAATCTGACAAGTCTTCACAGGAAGAATGAGATGTTCTTGCCCTACACTACTTTCTGGGGTCACACCTTGGGTGTGAGTAATCCCTACCCCTCCCTGACAGGGTCACAGCAAAGTCTTCATTTGCAGACTATGCAAAGAGAATGGTGATGAAGCATATGCCTCATGCTGGCACATAAGAGCATCCTGCATTATATATGAAACTATGGGCCAATCACTACACCTATGGGAAGATGATGCTCTTTAGCTCAGTTCATTAGCTCATCTAGTGGAAGCACAACTCTGAATGCAGCTGAAGTGGGTGCAGGAGCTCTAATGTGTGTGGCATCTATTGCACCATGTGGAAACAGCTGCATGGGCATGAGAGTGGGAAGGGCTCTGTGCAAACCTCTCCTCCCACTTAAATCCATCCATGAGGCAAATTGTTCAGCTGACTCATTTAACCCAATTAACTCAGAGTCCAGTGGGGATGGGGACAAGCAGGATGGTTTAGACTCTATGGTCTCAGCTCTGCATCCAGGCAGCCTTGAGGTAACAGTGGTTCTCCACAGATCAGGGCAGAAATGGAGCTTGTATCCTCCTGACATGAGAGAACGGGCCCTTTTTGGCACAGCACTGCTCTCCCCAGTCCCGGGAAAGGGGACAGAAAAGGAACCCTAAACACAGTTGGCCCTTTCTGTAGCTGTCAGACTACTTGGTTAGCCAAGTCAGCAGACAAAATAAAACCAAGATTTGCAGACTGACATTTGGGTCATGGACTGTCAGACCCCTTCTTGACAATGATCAAGGACTAGAACAAAAAACAGCCCTTGTTGCCAAAACACTGAAGAGTCAAAGCTAGGGCCCCACCAAATTCACAGTCCGTTTTAATCAATTTCATGGCCAGCATGTTTTTAATTGGTCAGTTTCATGTTTTCAGCTGTTTACACCTGAAATTTCATGATGTTGTAGCCTGATGTGAGTCTGATCTTTTCTCCTCACCCCGAGTTTCTGTATAAGAGAGGGACAAGTCCTGTCCCTCCTCAGTCCAGCAAAGACTTGCAGACAGGATCCCCCTCACTAGGGCACTTCTAGGAGCAGGGGGAGATCAGACCCACCTCCACAAGTCTCCTCCAGCTGCAGGAACCTCTGAGGCTGGAGCTCCCTGCCACAGGGGAAGGCACTCAGAGGTGGGTCTGATATTTTCCTGAGAGCGAGAGCAGTTGTGCTGGGAAGGACAAGTCCTGTCCCTTCCTAGCCCAAAAGGGACAAACAGCTGGAGCCTCCTGGCAGGAGCACTCAGGAGCAAGATGGAGATCAGATTTCCTGGAGAAGGGCTTATTTCCTGGTCCATGACATGTTTTTCACAGCTGTGAAATTGGTAGGGCTTAGGTGGAACATAGACATCACTGCATTCAGTGAAACCAGACTTGCTGAGGAGTCCCACTTTGAGGATGTGAGAGCAACCTACACCGACTGCTGGACTGGCAAGACCAAGGCCAAGTTGGGCCAGACAGGGATAAGGGCCACCATATAGTCTCACATTGCCCACAAGCTTGACTTGCTTCCCAAGGGAATCAATGTCCAATCTAGGATGCTCTGGGTAAACTTGTCTGGAGACCAATATGCTACCATTAGCAGCACCTATGCACCAACAATGACTCATACAGATGAAATCAAGTGGATGTATTAGAAAGATCTCAACAGAGTCGTCAGAGGGGAGCCACAGCGGGGCAAACTCATTGTCCTTGGAGTCTTCAAGGCTCACGTGAGAGCTGACCGACATGTGGAGCATGGTGCTAGGCCAATTACTTCTCCCCCAGGGTGCCAAGTTCAATCTCATTTTTACTGGCCCCTTTTCCAGCAGAACAACAAATATATGACAAGATGGAGGCCTCCCAGTTCAAAACAGTGGTAAGGTGTAAAGACTAATTAAAGATGAGTAGACACCTACTTTTGGAAAGGTGCTGGATGCTGGTAAGACCATCAGCTTATGAGAAGCATTGTGTTGCTTTGCCTCTCACCAAGCACCCCAAAAGTCTCCACAAACCATGAATCAATGCGGCTGCCATAAAAGACTCCAGCAAACAAGCAAAAGCTGGAACAGACACCAGAGAACCCAACTTGTTGACCTGACCGAGAACTTTGACATGGTGAATTTTTGCAAGGACCTAAGGAAACTCCTTCATAAAATGGGGCTGTCCAAAGGAGACAATTGCTCTCGTGCTCATTTCATGATGGCATGCTGGTCAGGGTGATGGAGTGGAGTGACCCATCAGAAACCTTCCCTGTAACTAATGGCATCAAACAATTCACTAAGCTGGCAGGCTGCTTCATTCTGAGCCTGCCCCACATCTACCTTCCCAGAAACATTCCAAAGCCCTGCCCCTCCACAAAGAGCACTCCTCTCATGGTGGGGATTTGTGTGTCTACCAGTTGCTCCCAAATTGACCTTTCTGCACTACTAGGGAGGGGCACGACTGCTCCTGCATCTCCCTTTGCTTCCCTGCCAAAGAAATCTGCGGGGAGCATGAATTCTGCACACATGCAGTGATACAGAATTCCCCCAGAAGTAACAGCTGTAAGCTGAGCTTCACATCTCAGCAGCCTTTCCAGACCTGGAGAAGTTGAGATGACACCTTATGCAGTTTTTGGGGGTGCTGAGTACATTCTGAGAGCTGGAGAAGCAGTGGGAGTTGTTAAACTTGAATGACAATGAAAACTACAGAGACTATTCTGAATTCCAACAGCTTTATTAATATGAATGCAACAAATGTATTAACACCTGTAGATAATAACCACTACAGTACATCAGCAGATTCACATCTCCGGAGACATCAAGGTGACTCTATTGCATCACACCCTGGAGTGCACAGCAAAGGGAGTGTTCAGAGCAGTGCAGAGGCGGACCACTGGACTACCATGCATAATCCAGAATGGTGACAAGCCTGCCTCCATTTTCACAAATATTAGCAAAAAAATTAAGTTGCAAAACTGTAGAAAGTGACTTTCAAGTCACAAAATCTAATTTCAGTTGTAATGTAATTTCATGGCATTACTAGTAGCAAAGCAGGTAACAGAACCAAGTAACTTAAAAATATTTTAAAGATTGAAAGTATCAATCTTAAAGGACATCAGCTTCAATTATTACCCCATGTAAATTTTCTTTCTAAAAAAATTGTTTGTGTCTTTCTTTAATGGAAGGCTTTTTGCCTTTGTCTCAAGAAAATGGAAAAACACGACATGCAAGAAATGAATGTGTTTAGGCTGTCAGTGTACCAAGACCCCACATTTCTAAGGCAGTAACCTTCAAGAGCAACGAAAAGTCCCATTTTAACAAGTCCACATCCCTTTGGAAAAAGGACTCAGATGCACGTAGCTTCCCATTTGGCCCATGTGTAATACACCGATAGCACAGCAAGGGAAGTTTCAGTTAAAGAAGACAGGGGAGAGTTTCTTATACATGGAGAGGGGCAGCAGCAGAATCTGGTAATATCTGGAAGAGTTTTTACAGAATGAATTCACAAGCAAGATATACAGGAGGCTCCCAACTTGCGACGCAATCTGTTCCCAGGGAAGAGTCGCAAGTTGGGGACGTCGTAACTTGAACCCTCATTTACGATAGGTACCATGAGCCTGTCGTAAATGCAGGCCAAGGACACAAGTCAGGGGTTTTTGGCCTCTTCTGCACTTACAAAAATGGTTGTAAGTGTGGGGGGGGGGTCTGAACTCGGGTGGTCGCATCTCAGGGGGCCTCCTGAAATAGGGTTTGTTAAGGGCAGACTATTCAAAACTGCTCACAATGAAGTGAGCCTGGCTCAGTATCAGATTTTAATATGAGCTTCCAAGTCCATGGTGAGGCAAAAAGAACCTTTCCCTCTAGTACATGCCCTGGAACCTTCCAAAAGGCCCTGGAAGACTTCAGTGGGAGCACAAATAGGACAACACAGTGTTTATGAAAACCCCTCCTCAGAGCTTTTACTTACTCCAAGTATTAGCGTTGGATGGTTCTTTTTTTAAATAAAAACTCAAGTTCAGTGCTAAGAACAATTTGTTTGTGTTCTTTTACATGTTTTGTCTCCCTGGTGGTGTTTTTCCAGCTTGTCCAAGACACTCCCCTGCAGTGTGTGCATTTTTTAAAACAGGATTATCTGTCAAACACACTAGTGTGACATGATTAGGAGAGGAGGGACTGAGTCACCAACTCTTATCATCTACAGCTTTTTTCCCCTCTCTCAGAAAACAGGAGGAGGTCACAAAATCAGAAATATTTTGTGCACCGCTGCATATACGTGGCAGAAGGTTTTAATTCTATTTTTGAAACTGAATGGACTCTGCACATTTGGTCATAAAACTAGTGAAGATAACATTTTCCTCCTCCCAAACATGGCATCCAATCTGCTCCGGCACATTTGTCCATGTGTAAAGAGGTCACTGTGAATGGAAAATGTGCCAGTTTTGCACCCAATTAACACAATGCATATCTGCAAGCACAAATTTCCTGTTTGTGCCCATGTGTATTTAAGGCCTGATCCAAAGCCCACTGAAGTCAATGGGAGATCTTCAGTTGATTCTGATGGGCAATGGATTAGGCCCATATTTTGCAGGCACAATTTAGAAGCACTTCAGAGTAAAGACACTACTAATTAAGGTCTGGCTTACCTAATTTGAAAACAACAACAACAGCGTAGGGAATAGATTTGGTTTATACTGCTGTGAAATAACAGAATCTGGTCCACGGCCAATACACAAAATAGTTCATGGCAACTATTTAGGAAAGGGACAATACTAGAATATCAGAAGTTTTGCAGGTTAGGCCTGCCGTGCTGTAACACCTTTGAAGGTAGACTGGCTTAGGGCATATCGTGCAGTAATTAATCTAGTACAGACATGATAAATCAACCGCCAAGTGCTCTCCCATAGATTCCGTTACTTCATCAGAATGAGATGCGTAGGTGGAGTTGACGGGAGAGTCAGCTGTTAACTTACTATGGTAAGTAGATCTAAGTACACTGACCTCAGTTATATTATTCACACAGCTGAATTTGCATAACTTAGATAGACGGCCCATAGTGGAGTAAACTAGGCCTAATAGAGCAGCCCTATGCCTCATTCTAGACAGTGCTATCAATCCCTTGGCTCTCACATATATGAAAAAGAAGGAACCACAATGGTAACTTCTACAGTCTCATTGGGCCTGTTCCCCTTGAAGTCAATGACCAAATCTCCCATTGGGAGCAACACATCTGAATGCTCTTTGCCTGGGGACAGTCCTGTGCATCATCCAGCTCTGCCATGTTAAATATCTCACACAGCATAAACCACTGCTGGGGGAGGCAAGCTGTCAAGCAAAGCCCCATAAATGTTAATGCTAAGAATCAATCACACAGAGGTTAACTGCCAGTTGCCTGTTTTATGGTAACATTGAGCTGTAGCTCTACACAGCCTCTGAGTACCACATTCCCTTTGTCATAAAGGGCGGTCTTAGGAGTGGATATCTGCCGGTCGTTCACAGTGCTGCTGAATCTCCTCGGCGAGGTCCAGGCACCGCAGGATGCGCCACTTCTCAGCAGCCAGCTCCTCTCTGGAGACCTGGCCTAGCAGTTTTTTGGCAAAGAGGTTCTGATCTTGCATGAAGAGACCCACAGCAGATCTTGGGGCCTCAGGGAGGTTCTCCAGGCAGCCACTTTTGAAACAGAAGTTGATTTTCTTATCACGTCTCAGCCCTGGTCCCCTTTCTTCGATCCATGTCAGAGGCCTAATGCAAAAGAGTAGAAAAAAAACCCCACCATTTAGGAAGAAGACAACACAGATGGGGCCTCTGCAGTGAGGCTTTCTGCTACGCAGTGAAATCACAAAGGGCTGGGCCAGGTGGAGGAAGCTCACAACACGGCATGGCAGTTGAAGGCAGAAGCAGCAATGCTGGCAAGCGGTGGCAGTGGCAGCACTGAGCAGCTGTCGAGATGGCAGCGTCATGGAACATCATCACTGGGTTGGGTCTCAAGCTGGTTCTGTTGGGAAATGCTAAGAGGAACCCTTAGGCATTGATCCCATTCTTTGTTGTGGACGACACCTGGCAGAAGCATAGGTGCCGGAACTGGGGGGGCTAGAGGTCCTACCACACTCCACGGCTTGAAGTGATTTCCAATATATACAGGCTTTACAGTTCGATTCAATCGTTCTCAGCATCCCTGCTACACACATTGTTCCAGCACCTCTGGGTAGCAGGGTTACGGATGGTGTGCTTAGGTTACAGGCTCAAAGAACAGAAATGAAGGTGACATGGAAGGATTGGGTCTAGAACTTAGAGCAAAGGATTCTGAGTGTAATCCCTGGGTACTATTTCGACCTTCTGGCCTTGAGTCACAGCGTGATCTTGGCCAAGTTCTGTAAACTCTCCCCACCTCAGTTTGCGCATCTGTAAAATGGCACAAATAATATCTAACTATCTCACAGGAGTGCTGTGAAGCTTAATTCATCAGTTGCTTTTTAGTTCATGGATGAACGTTGTCGTACAGGTGCAAAGGAGAGAAGGTGCTGAGTTCCTGCTGAAGACACCCGAATAGCAAGGCTCATCTGCCCCTCTACTGTAACATTACTCACTTCTTGTGTGTGGTCTGAAAGTGTGCAGTCATTCTGGAATAACTCTTTTCTTTCTGTTCCTCTCTGGCAGCTGAGGTGACAGTGAGATCTCCAAAGAGGTCAACTAGCCAAGTTAGGCGGGCAATTCCACAGAAAGACGGGAAGCCTGATCGCTCTTCATCCAAGGCACCGCCTACAGGAATAAGAATGGAAGTGTTTGAGAAGCGGGAAAGGATTCCCTCACCCTAATCAGCTACATGGAGTCCATCAAGGGGAAGCTATGAGGCTGGCCAGGTCAAGGGAGCCTCACCGTTACTCTATCCCAGTGAATCTAATGGGTCTACTAAAAAGGATTAGTGGGTGAGCTACTCAACAGAATATGCTGCTCCCTTTCTGCACTTGTTGAAGTCTGAATTCTATCAAACCTTTCAAGCCTTTCCTGTTCCCCTCAAATACTGGCAACTAAGGAAACTATAACATAGGTACCAGGAGCACCTTAGGTTTCTGCAATATTGACCAGTGGCCCAGGAACTTGGTACAGGTTGCACCTCTAAAAACTGGCGCACTCTGATCCAGCAGGACCACGTATCCTCTTGGACCACAGAGCCTGGGAACCTAATGGCAGGAGGGCCAGCAGCCCAGCCGAGGGCAGTGGGGCCAGAGACCCACAGCAATTCTGGGACCAGACTGGAGAACCCTGGCAACATGTGACAATAAGGGGGTGGGCGCTGGAGAAGCCAGGCTGCCCGTGGCAGCGTGGAGATGGAGAAACTTGGCTGTCCACAGCAGTGCGGGGTCAGGGAACTGTGGCAGCGCAGGGCTGGAGAACCCTGGCTGCCCATCATAGCCTGAGGAGAGGCACTGGCAGCAGAGTGGATAGCCCAGCTTGGGGAAGGGTTAGAGAGGGCCAGAGGCAGGGGGATGACTGGTTTGGGGCTGGTGGCAGGGGACCCCTCCCCTGGTCCAGCAAATTCTTTTGTTTGGGACCAGTCAGGTCCCAATAGTGCTGGACCAGGAAGGACCAACCTGAAGAGGGTTCTACTGGGACCAAAGGGAAGTCTGAAGCTGGCTGTTTATCTCCCTTTTCCATCCTGAGCTAGCTTGCCTTGAGCTGAGGGCTCTGGGAGCCAAACAGAGGGCAGCAAAGAGCACAGCTGGGGAAAGGCCACCTGCCCAGTTGGCTGTTACTGCTGGAAGAGGGATGGCAATTACTTTCCCATGCCAGGTCCCCAGCTGAAGGTAGAGCAGGAGAGAGACTAAGATACAGTGAATGTGCAGGAAAAACCAGGGGATATGTTGGAGAGCACCAGGATATGGATTCACACTGGGGGGACACACCAAGGGATGGGGGAATGAAACCTTTAATCTCTCCCACCTCTGTTTAGAAGACAAAAAACAGGGGAGGAGCCTGGAGGTCCCCAGTGGAAAGTGGGTGATTCTCAGGAGCTTTTCATCCTCTCTGGAGACCAGATGTGGATGAAAGGGCTACGGGGACCTCCACAGGTCACTGAGGCCCCGTGAAAAGGGTGCAGGAGATACCTGCAAAGATACTAGAGGGGATAAAGATTTCTTGTCCTCCATCAAAGGCCTCTGAGTAGCAAGCCACAGAGCTCTCCCCGACATAGGCAACTGCCAGTAGAGGCAGATTGTTTGAAGGCCTCTCTGACAAGAATCTATACCTGGGGCTATGGCACATGGGTTCTGACTCCATGACTCAAGCTACAACAGAACAAGCTCTCACTCAAGGGAGTGAATGAAGTCTGAAGTGACTGGTATCATGGCAGGACAGGCAGCCCGAGTTACTTTAGCAACCGACCTGTGAAATGTAACGTTCCCTTCACAAGCTCCTTTCCAGCCACCTCCTTTTTCAGCTGCTTGTACTCTTCTGTCAAAAGTTCAATGTGCTCCACATGGAGGATTTTACCTGTCATTGAGAAAACGAAGATCAAATGGGATTACCAAAAGCTTTCTGCATGAATCCAAATCCACTTCTGGGCAGCTAACCTTTTAACAATCAATCATTAGTGCGAGCACACTTCAAACAGCCTTACCCATGGCTGGCAGAACGGTGCCAAGACAAACCACCACACATTGCACTAGGGATCCAACTCTGGTTCATTGTTCTCAGGGGGCAACACATACACCGTCCTCAATAACAGCAACCTTAGCAAACAACTGCACCATTTTAGATATTGACTAACAGGCATCAACTGACTGAACCAACCGCATTACAGTGCCTTGGAAGCTGCGGCACTAGCCTTCAAAATGAAACTTGGGTGACGTCCCAACCCTCTTTCTCCTAGCTCTCCTAACTTCTCTCCTTGCCCAGGTGACTCTTGATTTGTACATTTATTTGCACTTCCGTAGTCCTGAGGAGTCCTAGTCATGGACCACGACTCCACTGTGCTAGGAGCTATATAAACAAAGACAGTCCAGTCTCAAAGGACGGTATTTACAGCCAGGATATGGTAACCTTAGTCTCATTCAGAAGCACCTTATTCTACTCCAAGGCAATCAATATAGCCTTATGGCAGAACTAGTGCTTACTGGGACTGAAAGGGTGTGTCTACACAAAAGTTATTTTGGAATAAAGGCGGTTATTCCGAAATAACTATGCGAGCATCTATACAACAATTCCACTTCAAAATAATTTCAAAATAACGGATGGCTTATTCCGATTTCTGTAAACCTCATTTTATGAAGAACACCACCTATTCCGAAATAGCTATTTTGGAATAGGGGCTGTGTAAACACTCCAATTCTGCTATTTTGAAATATCCTCTCACCAGAGCCATTCTAAGTTATTCTTCCTGGGGCTCTAAATCAAGATAGCATGTCTACATTAGGGAAGCCTGCTTCGGATTAATTTTGAGGCTTCCCTGCAGTGTAGATGTGCTATTTCGAAATAAGCTATTTCGGAATAATTATTCCGGAATAGTTTATTCCGAAATAACTCTGCAGTGTAGACGTAGCCAAAGGGTACAAATTCTGCTTACCTGGGGACCCATATGGTCCATACCTCAGGGATGAGTGAAACTCATCTAGCAGCTAGTTAGGTGTGACTGTCTCAGCTCCTGTCTTTAGCACTAATGTTGCTGAATGAAGGTATAAGAGGAGGTCAGCGAGCAGTGACGCACACTGTACCCTATCTGAGTAGCTATGGTCTGCACCTGCCTGGCACCGTGCCCCTTCTTTTCAGCGAAATGCCAGAGGGATGCAATGTAGGAGGTCCACAATGCCCTTTCTTATAGGCTCTGCTGTACTGCCACAATCTGTCCCTTAGCATTTTAGAGATGGGACTGTTTTGCATACAAATCTCCCCTAGAGACCCTCTTTTCTCCTTTTTAACAAAGGTGCTCCTACAGCCCTGATACACATGAACACACACACACAGACCTACGTCATGCAAACCACTGTCTACAGGTTTTTTTGTTTTGTTTTATTTCCAGAGGCAGGAGACAAGGTCTATGGTTACAGACAGGGTTGGGTGGTTGCTCTTCAAGCATTTTATTAACGCTCTGATGGATCTTTCTAGCTAACTACGTTCTCTGGGCTACTACCCGCAGGGATTGTGATCACGGCAATTACTAATGCAAACGCACCTGTCGCAACCGTTATACTGTCCTCCGCATTTGTCTGTTAATTCACCTGCTGCACGCTTTCTACATTGAGCCTGTCAGTCGCAGTTAGTGCAAAACAAATCAGATTAAAAACAGTCGTGATTAATCACAGTTTTAATCACGCTATTACACAATACTAAAATACTATTACTGTTTAACTGTGTGATTAAAACTGCAATTAATCACAGCTATTTTTAATCTCTCAATTAATTGTGATTTTTTTATAAAAAATTGTTTGACAGCCTTAGTCTAAGTCTTAGATTGGGGGGAGGGGGGTCTCTGGACCAAGTATAAAGTGGCCCTGCACCTTGTTTGAGGTTCTTAGTTACTATCATAACAGATGTAATCTGAATTCTTTGTAAAAAGCTAGTTATACCTTTGGCCTTTAAGGATCCTCACCTTTCTGCTCAGCCATCTCGCAGAGCTCCCCGTGCTCTGCTGGCAGACAGTGCCATAGGGTACTCAACAAGGACATGTTTCCCAGCCTCCAAGAACATCCTAGAAAGGGGAAGGGGAGAGAAATAAGCCTTCAAAAGATTCTGCCTTATTCACAGCCAATCCCGTCTCTAAAGATGTGGAAATAGCATGAACGAACGTGTTGAGAACTGGGGCAAGAACAGGCTTTTTCTTAGGGTACATCTACACTGTGATCAGATATCTGCGGCTGGCCCATGCCAGCTGACGTGGGCTAAGGAACTGTTCAATGGTGGTATAGACATTTGGACTTGGGCTTCAGCCCATGTTCTGGGACCCTCCTACTTTGCAGTAGGGATGTGAATGGTTAATTGGTATGCCTTACTGAGTGATGCTTAGCTGTTATGGTTAACTGGTGGAGACTGGAGCAGCTCCCCTGCCACTGTGGGCAGGGGGCTGCTCCAGCCTGGTGGGGCCTGCTGTGGATGCAGGGCGTGGGGAAGGACGGACGGGGGGATGCCAGCCCAAGCTGGTTAAGTCACATTCTTAACAGAGCTGGATTCTACTCCTGCCTCTGCTGTGTAATTCAGCATGACCTTGAAGCACAGGGAGATTAAATGACTTCCCCGCGTCCAAATAAGGAGGATATTACCCCATCTCACAAGATTATTTTGGCGTGTAATTCATTCATGTTTGGAAAGCTCTGAGATCTTTAAGCAGGTGCTACAGAAATACAGGTTACTAAGAAGATGGAATCAATGAGAGCAATAGATACCAGTTGGAGGGGAGGAGAGGAACTGAAGGAAGTGGTATTTTCTTAATCCAGTTTGTTTCCTCTGAATACATGTAAATCCGACAGTACTGCTACATGCTTGCAGCAGAGAGCCATGAACTCTACAGCCACATTTACTTTGAGGAGACAGCGATTATTTTACATTGCTAGCAAAGGCAAATGTCTGACACTGCTTCATTCTTTGATACAGCATGTTCCACTGCATGGAAGTGCCTACTGTAAGGAAGTAAGGAAGTAGCAAGCAGAGAAGCAGGAAAGAGAGACATATACCTGACGTTCTCCTCATGGCTTTTGTTGTCAGTGCTGATGAGGGCCGCATGGATCTCTTTGTTTTCCAGAGCATCTTGCAGGCTAATCTGCTTGACCTCATTAACATTACCCAGGGGTTCTTCTAGTTGTTTAACAGAAAGAAATAGAAGTCAACACATAACAACTACAACTCACTCTCACCAATTATTACTGGAGCTACAGATGTTAAGTATCGAGTAAATGACACATCATGTATTCGATACAACGTGCATCAAGTACACACGGTTAGTCGATAAGGGGCCGCTGTGGCTCTGCAGTTCAAATTTAGTAGGAGCCAGGTGTGCAGGCACCCTGGCTCCTACTACATTTAAATTGCAGAGCCACAGCGGGGATTGGTTTGGGACCTGGTGCAAGCTGGGACTGAAACAGTCCCAGCTTGTGCTGGGTCCGAACCACTGCAGCTCTGCCTTTTAAATATAGTAAGAGCCACTGGGAGCTCCCCAACAGTCCCAGCTGGCGCTAGGTCCCACGCTGCACATCTGCCTTTTAAATGTAATAGAGCTGGGAGGCTCTTACTACATTTAAAAGGCAAAGCCATAGTGCTGCTGTGCCTCTGTCTCCCCTGCCACCCTTCCCACCACACTGTGGAGAACTAGCCTTTAAAGCCGGCTCTCCCCAGCCCTGGCTCTTGCTTCTCCCCCACCCCTTGCTGTCTTCTATATCAGAGGCAGAAAGGGAGGGGGAAAACGCGAGTAGTCGACTCGACTACCGATAAGCCTAAGCCTAGGTTTATTGGGTAGTTGACTAATCAACTACTCTTTTACATCCCTAATTGGAGCTTTGGTCTTAGACCAAGATCCCATTGTGTTAGGTGCTGTACAAACACACAACAAAGGGATAGTCGCTGCCCCAAACAGCATACACACAAGACAAGAGACAACAGATAAGGGAACAAAAGAAAGCCATCAGACAATCTGGTCAGCATGAAGGACAGCGGTCACAGCATACCAGTGGCCTAATCATTGTAGGCATCATGGCAAAGGAGAGTGTTAAGAAAGGATCTGAAGGAGAGATGAGAAGGTTGTTTACAAGGTTCACCTCCAAAGCACAGGGGAGGAGGGGGAGCAGCGGAGAAAAAGCACATAGCTGCTTGTTTGAAAATGTAACAGATGGGTGGTGAACACCAGCATCATTGCCAGAAAAGACAGGTCAACATCTTAATAGTGTGAACAAGATGATAGGTAGAATGAGAATAGGCCAAGAGGGTAGGCTTGAAAGTAAAGATCAGTCATTTGTGCTTGATGCACTATAGAAGGGGATGCTAGGGAAGGACATGAAAAGAAGGATTACATGTTCAGAGAGACAAGCTAGGAGAATTATCTCTGTAGTAACTTTTTGAATTACAGTAAAACTCCAATTGTCCGGCATCTAGTGGTCCAGCACTCCTGATAGTCTGGCACCAACTGGAACCCGGAAGTGCTCCGGCCAGCCGGACAATTGGAGCTGCTCTGCCCCCAGCTTTCCTAAGTCCGCCGCTGGTCAGTTTCAGCAGCAGTGGACTTGGGGAAGCCCTGGGGCAGAGCACCAGCTGCTCTGCCCGGCTTCCCTAAGTCCGCTGCTGCTCAAACTGACCAGCGGCTGACTTGGGGAAGCCGGGGGCAGAGCAGCTGGGGTGCTGCCGGGTTGGTCCCGCAGCACCGCTCAGGTGAGGGTGGCGCTCACGGGACCAACCCGGCACCAGCTGCTTGCCCCTGGCTTCCCGAAGTCCACCGCCGATCAGCAGCGGCTGACTTGGGGAAGCCAGGGGCAGAGCAGCTGGGATGCTGCTGGGTTGGTCCCGCAGCGCCGCCCTCTCCTAGGCTGCGCAGTTCCCCACCGACCCCCCTACCCCACACCAGACCCCTCATAGCCCCCCTTCCGGTACGCCGAAATATCTGATAATCCGGCACCCCCTGGGTCCTAAAGGTGCCGAATTATCGGAAGTTTACTGTACATGTTAAATGGGCACAGTTCCCCAGTGGACGTGGTGGAAGCCCTACTACTGAATGACCCAAGCAATAGATTGAACACTAGAAAAGATACCCTAGGAATAAGCTTGTATGGGGCAGGGAGATGTAATGGATCTTTCTGGTCTCAGAGCTGATTAAATATAGCTAGAAAATACCTCCACAGCCTGAGATTCCCATATGCTCCACGTAACTATTTTAAACCATTATGCTTTGTTGCAATAGTGCAGAAAGCCCAATAGGAAAGCTCTGAGATAGTAGCACTGTTGTTGTTGATTTGCATAAGGCTCAGCCACATAGCAGCTGCTCAGAATAAATGGTGCTGCTGCCTAAAAGGTAACTTTATTGTACAGCTTGCATTATAATTTGCTCTTCATATTCCACATCTGGTTTCAAAGACACATTTTGCCACAAAGTCACAATCCCAGAGTTCTACAGAGGAATTACTTGCAAACATTGGCTCATCAGTGCAGCTGCAGTAGAGTTCAGTCATTTGGGTCTATTTTGAGTCTTTTTTAAAGGCCTGATCTTACAACACTCTGTGCTCCTTCAGCTTTCCCTGAGCTAAGTGGGAACAGAGGGTGCACAGCACCTCATTAGAGACACTCCACATCTCTCAAGACAGAGTTCTGGCTCCCATGGAACGATCTCATTCTCGCGCTTTGCAAAGCTTCCTGCAATCATTAATCAACCCAACCTGCAGACACTGAGCGTCATCACATAAACCGCATTTACTGAGTAAACCCGCGAGTAGATCTTGAATTATTACATTGGAGAAATGTATCTTCTAAGATAAGCCTAGAAAGCAATAAACCCAAAACGGAGAATGGGGGCGGGGTGGGGAAATAATCTTCACACCTCACACATTAAAACACTAAGTGAAATATCTAACCTGGATACAAAGCCAATCAGCTTCAGATGCTCAGAAGGGCTGGAAGGCATTGGATTCAGCAAGTCTCTGATCCGCACCGATCCAGCAATTCCGATCCCAACCACCACCGCACCAAACATTTTGTTAGCCTGAAAGAAAACAAAAATAGATAATCAGTCTAGAAAAAATGCACTCGATTAATATGGATCACTCCCCCTCCATTATACACACACACTTTAGCATCCAGGCAGCTAGCCAAAAACAGTTGCATAATGCTAAGTGAACTCATAGCCTACTGAAGTCAATGGGACTTGAAGATGATCTACACCTCATAGGATTGGGCCTTAAGACTGACATGGAGTATGTCAGATCCACAGGACAAGGCTGTTCTTTCCCCCAAAATCGATAGGCAAATCTCAGAGAGGAGAAGGATCTTTGAATTATATAGCACCTTTTGCCCAGAACGATCCCTTTAAAAAAAGGTAACGTCTGACATACATACTAGATACAGTGTTCATTCCCTGAGCCTCTGCAATGCAGCCCTCTCTGGACTGACACAGAAAAACTAACAGTGCACAGAAGTATTTCACAAAAACTTTAGGACAGGGAGTGAAGAACTCCCTTTTCCTGTTGAAACTTGTGGAGAATTTCAGGGATGTAAAATTGTAAGGACCCAATTTATAATTTGCCTGAAATACTGGGGTGACATCTCCATTCCTGTGAAAAGCACCATAAGCTCTTTACTGACAACAAGTCATTACCTCATTTTTCCCTCTCACTGAAAACACAGCACTTTTAATGGCAGTATCCACTCATATCATAAATGAGCATTAGCGTGGTCCAATGTGGTCTAGTGGTAGGGTGCTGAACTAGGAATAGAGGGAGATCAGCTCTGTCCTCTGCTTTGCCTTTGACTCACCGTGATGATGTAGCCATTGAGTGGCTGAGTATTCCCCCTGGGGATAATGATTATTTGCCCTGTGTGCTGCTTCTTTCTATTTCATCACTCTATTTTCTCCCCTCAACCTCTTTGCCTTGGTGCAATAAGGTCTGTTCACTGGTTCTGCTATAATGATTACTTCCCTTTAAAACCTTCCTAAAAACCTCGTCTTTTCTCAATGACTCTTGTCTGATAGCATCACTGCACAGCACAGCTGCATTTGCTAACTCCACTGACAATGCTAGAGGTCAACAGCTACTAAGAAATTCTATCAACTGGTAATAAAGATTCTCACGCTGTCTATGTTGCATCTGGGTTTCACGCCTCTATTTATGTCTTGCTGTCACTGCCAATATGGCTCATTTCATGTTTACTGCTGCCTGTACGGCACGATCCTGTGAAAGGCTCAGACATACTATCTTGCTTTAATGTAACGCAACAAATGACTGATCCTGGAAGAGTCTCCACTAGAATCACAGCAATGTGCCATTACCAGAGGGTGTCATGTGATGAACTAGCTCAAATTGTCAGGGAACAAAGATGTTGCTGAGACTTAACTTTACTTGGCTGTAGAAAGGAGGTCAGAAAGACCATCACCAGCGCAATTTATTTGAAATGCCCTCTGAATTAGGGATACCAACGTGTAGATGACTACACGATTAACCAATAAGCCTAGGCTTATCGGTTAATCCTGTCAATTACACGCATTCCTCTGTTATCTCTATATCAGAGGCAGCAAAGGGGGGGGGGGGCGGCCGAGGCAGAAGCAGGTGCCTGTGGAGAGCTGGCTTTAAGCAGGCTCCCCATGAGCACAAGATCCGCCTGCCCTCCCCACCCCTGCACTGCTGCCTCTGATTAGAGAAACAGCAGCACAGAGGGTGAGGGGGGCAGGAGAGAGCCAATACATGCAAGGAGCTGGCTTTTAAGTGGCTCTCCGTGCGTACCACTTCGCCCCCGCCTTGCTGCCTTCCACAGAGGCAGTGGGGGGACGTGGCGGGAGGCAGGAGCTGGTGCTGGAGGGAGCTGGCTTAAAAGCTGGTTCCACCCAGCACTGGCTCTGCAAACCCATCTGCCCCCCCTTCCGCTGCTGCCTCAAAGAGGAGGGGAGGATGCTGTGAAACAGCCTCTGTCCACAGCGGGCCTGGGCTTGCCACAAACAAAACTACTCTGTGGCAATAGCCCCTGTCCACGGGGGTACTCGGACCACCTGCAGACAGGGGCTACTGCCACCCCGTGCTGCTGCCTCGGATTCAGAGGCAGCAGTGTGAGGTGGCAGGAGGAGCTGGTCTATGCACGTAGTTGATTTTTAAACCAGCTCCCCTTGTGGACAGGCTCCTGCCTGCCACCTATTGCTGCTGCTTCTGAGAGAGAGGAGCAGCGCAGGGTAGCAGGGGGTGCCCCGGGAGTGGGGTCAGAGTGCCATGGCTGCCAACCCCACTCCCCGGGACTACTGAATGGTAGTGTAACCAATAATAATTTGTGTGGTTACACGCTATCTAACATCCTTACTCTGGGCCTGATTTGCATTTACACTGATGCTCCTATAAGGGCACTTTCTATTGCCAGAGCCATGTACTGTGGGTGTAAATTACATTTACGCCTGAAGGACAGTGCCAGCTAGCCTCAAGTCTTGTGATAGTGATCCCCTAGCTACTCTAAGTACCATTTCAGTTGATGGTGCTTTGCCCAGAAAACCTACAATATGCTCTGTGATAAGAGTATATGCCAAGCCTAGAGACTACAGCAACACCCACAAATTGATGAACAGTGTGGAGTTATGCCTTACTGATATGGCATAACTGAATTTTTCTTTAGCTGATTTCTCAAACAAAAAAAAATATTTGCAAGTTATGGACCAAATTGGAAGTTTCTGCAGTGTATCAATGTAGCCACAGAGTACCCCCTACATACAGTGCAGGTGGTCACGGCTAACCACCCTTGCAATCAATGTTCTCTCTAATCTTTTCCATACACGTGCAAAATAATTTTTACATGTACCAAGGCATGGGCGAATGTGCACTACCCCCAGAAACACAAAACCTAGCTGTGGCTGCTCTGTTAATCAGTTGGGCACATTTGAATTCCTCCTGAGCGGCCGCAGAAGAGTGCGGCTGACAGGGAGCACTGCTTGCAATGATGGCATTCTAGTCACAGACTAGCTGGCAAAGAGCTTGGATAGGATGTGTCCATGTAGTTTTGGGAGCTGCTTTAAGGCAACGTATGTCCTTGGCTGCTAATACATTTTACTGCTTTCAGGCATCTCCGATCTCAGTTATATCTGTAAGCAGGAATACAGCTCCAACAGTTGCTAAGCTCTTCTGAAAGTTCTGTAGGCTTCTCGCTTCCAAGCAATGCCTTTCCCTCACTAGCTGTTAAATTATATTTCCATCCAAAAGGGAACAGTGGGAAGGAGCTGAGCCTCCTCTTCCACTGCCAGAAAAAAAGTACTATTTTTCCAACAGATGCATAGGATATTGCATATGAAATCCATAGCTGCCCTTTGAAAACCTTCTCAAATTTTGCCCCATGTAAAATTAATGACCTCCCAAAGTAGACACGTTTGGCAGAGGCAAGAAAGACGCATTTAAGCCTGTAATAAATCCAGTTACTAAGCAACCTGTTGTCATAGCAACTAGCCATTCAGAGGAGGTTCATGGCTCTTTAGGGCTTTGAGGTGTTCTCTTTAACCTCTCGTCTTCACCCAGAAATTAACAGGCAGTCGATGTAGCCTGCAGAGGCTTCACTTATTTGTAGATAAAGGGAACCAATAAGCCAGCATTATTACTGTTTGTATTTTATTCCTCTCAGGCCATTCACACACCAGATCTTGAAACTATTCAACAACAAATATAGATAAATCTGATGTTATTGTGGTTGCCATGCATCTTTGAGGGCAGAGATCAGTCCAGACCATTATTTCGGTGATGAATTTTGTACTGCTTTTCCTAAAGAAACAGGCACGGAAAGTACAAAATGGTAAATGCCTCACAATCTATCTATTTTCAAACACTGCCCCCTTCATGGGATCGCCAACAGAATTACACAGTTTTACAACTTGTTAAAGCTGCAAGGCCACATAATGCTGCATAAACTTAACATATTAATGGGGGGAGGGGAAACTGTTAAAATAGAAGACATCCATAAATAGGGAAGAAAGGAAAGCGGCTTAGGTAGAATGGAGGTCTGGCACTCTTTGGCCAGCTCAACATTTTTGATGCAAAGGTCTCTAGAAACGTGGTCCACTCTTCCCCTTTTTGAAAACCATTCCCTCAGCAATCAGTGCAGCCCTCAAGAACCAAAGTCTATGTGGCAGAGTTAAACCCAGTTTAGCAGGTAAATGTCCTAGCATATAATTTTTCAGCTGCAGTTTGACTGCTGAAGCTGAGCAGTTTAAACTCATGTCCACCTCTATTCACAGTTCCCTGACTGATGAAATGCCTGTCTCAAAGAATTCCTCTTCATTAACAACTAATGGACTAATGGAATTCCTCTTCATTAACAAAATATACATAGCGGACACGGGCCTGGGGAGTTTATGAAGCATTTCTCGTGCTCCCAGTAGTTTGGGAGCCCAGGACAACCAGAACATACTGGTATGTTAGCAAGCTGTATAACAGTAAGTACTGCCACACCACTAAGGGTGGCAAATCATAATGCTGCCTCAGCATTAGAAAAGGGAAAAAGCCCTCAGGACTAACTGGGAAATCCATATAATCCCCCTGCTCAGCTAGTTTTACCCCATTACAGATTTGGTCCCAATTTGCAAGTCTGAGTTGCCTCCAATAGTTGCTAGGATAAAATTGTTACTTCTTAGTCAGGACAGCTAAGATACCTTAGCATAACCACCCCAATAGGTACCTTGTTCTTCTCCATCCAACAAAGAAGAATGGAGGGTACAGTACACCCAGGGACAAGTGGATACATTAACATACATTACATTTTCATCAATGTGAGTATAAGGGTGTTAGACTTTTATCAGGTCACAGATGTCTAACAGAAGTTTTGAAGGTCTGGGAGCCCAAAACTCTCCCTCCACCACCTATAAGGAGCTGGAGTTTTTAAAAATAACTGTTGTGGTCACTGACCACACTCCTGCAGTAAGTCTCTAATAATTCTATTACATTGTTTAATATGACAGAGGGATACATACACATACTCACATAGAGGTGGGCCACTTAGAATAGAGGAACCTAGGCAGAATAATGATTCCTATGGTGTTAACTTGCCCCCACAAACTGGGCTATATAATTAGCTATATGAGTAAGTACAGCATCCATATTATCTAAGACATTTTAACAAATTAGTGAAAATACTTTCATACCAAGGCACTTACTTGCATCAGTTTATTTGTAGAAATTCCACTAAGAAAAAGCTCCACTACAGGACCACCAGGAAACTGCCCAATAATTTGTCCCCAATTTATTTTGTAACCAGATACTGATCTGAATTTTTTAACTATTGACAAGGGGGCTGGAATTGAAGTTTTTGGCTTGACTATACAAAAGGACATCAGCTACATATATCAATTTATACTCCACAGAACAGAGCTGTATGCCTTGGATAGCTAGATGAGCCTCATAGCTGTTGCTAAGGGAAATCCTTTATTTAAATACCAAGATACGGGCTCGCTCTCATTATTTCAAACCTTCAATTTGGGCCAATGGGTACAGTTTTCCTTTATATGCAGAAGTGACAAAAAAGAAAGTTTATGCCATAATGGCTGCATTCTGGGTGGATAAAAATCAGTGAAGAACATTTTAATGTTTTAAATTTTTAATCAGTATTTTAAAATACAGATATATTTTTAAAATCCTATTTAACTTTGAAATTGAGAATTAAAAATCTATTAAACTGTTTAAATTAAATACAAAAAATTACTAAGCATTACATATTTGCTGCCAAGTTTTAAGAGAAGTCAAAGGCTGAGCACCTACACCCACAGTTTGCTGAAGTGCTAAACCAACTTTTTACAACAGTAGCCTCTTCTGCAGGTGCCAAGAAAATATTCTTTCAAATTTAGTTTATTTAGCCTGGCCTATACTTCGAAGTTAAACTGAAGTCACTTTGAGTCAACTTAGCTGTGCATGTGTCTACACTCAAATTTGTCTCCTTCCGCTGTAAGCACCCCGTTATGATGATGCAGTAACACTACTTCCCCAAATGACATTGAGCCATGGTCAATTTACTGTGGTTGACTCAACGTGAGTGTAGACAACATGTGACGTATGTCAACCTTAACAATTCTCCAGCAGCTGTCCTAGAATGCCCAGTAGTGACATACTGGGGCATGTGCTTGGGTCATAGTTGTGAACTCCACTTCCCATGGGTAGGATGGATCCCCCAAAATAACTACTAGCATTTCAACATCGCCAATGATAATCCACTGGTTGGGAAGGAAAGTCCCTGCTTGCAGCTGTCCATGCAGTCCTGTGTTCTTAAAAATCAAAGTGTCATGCACCTTCTCTGACTGGCTAACATTAATGCTGGTGAAACAAAGCTTTCATAATTACAGAATAGCAACCCTTTCTGTCATTATACTCTGTGGCAAGATGGGCTGGTGCCAAGATAGGTACATGTATGCTATTTATCACCCCTCTGCAGTTTGGAAAACCCATTGCTGCAAATCCATTCACTATGTCCTACACATTGCTGAAAGTCACAGTCCTATGTAACAAGAGCCAACTGCATGACAACAGCGCTCACTGTGAATTTTCCAACTCCAGAATGATTTCCAATGACTGGTAGCAAGTTGGTGTTACACATTTGCACAGTGCTATTGCCACTGGCTTCTCAATTGGTTGTGTAGCTCTGATTCTGGTGTTCCTTTGCTGTAGGGGTGGAGTTAGCGTGGCACACAGATCGAGGAATGAGGCTTTTTTATATCTGAAAGTTCTGAAGCTACCGCTTGTCATTCCAAACCTATGTTATGATGCCCTCCCACTAGTCAGTGCTTATTTCTTGGGCCCAGAAGTGGTACTCCACCATATGCAGCTGTTCCAGGAATGCCATGAAACTCTGAATTTCTTATCATTATGTCCTACAGTGGTCTGTCCTCCACAAAACTGCCATGTATCCCACTGCTGCAGTTCTTCCTGCAGATCTGCAAATACTGGAGGATGTTTGCATCACTCATGATAGTAATGCAGAGCTGTGTGGCATCCATGTTTCTGACACAGATGGCAAACAGTGAGAAATGCTGCACAGTTTTGTGGGATTTTTAAAAGAGGCATGAAAATGATAAGAGTATCAATGGCATGGGGTGGAGAAAGACTCATTTTTGCTCCCACCATACGCTACCATAATTTTTCTAAAGACCGTGCACCAGGAAGTGGTGAGTTGCATACTGGGATACCTACTCATGGTACCCCCTCACTTTGCATCCACACAAGTACTGATGGTGTGAATGCGCAGTGCCAATGCAAAAAGCCAAGAATGAACAATATACTAATTGTGGCAGCATAATGCTAATGTAATATGCATCAACGAAGTCTATAGCATAGATATGGCTTTCAACGAGT
This sequence comes from Rafetus swinhoei, assembly GCA_019425775.1. NCBI lineage: Eukaryota > Metazoa > Chordata > Testudines > Trionychidae > Rafetus > Rafetus swinhoei. Next base: position 165,622,371 of record CM033424.1, read on the forward strand.
TCAGTTAACTATTTAGTTCCTTCACAACTCAGCTACTGACTGGGAAATAAAGATGTTAGAAATCATGTTTGCCTCTTCCAATGTTTAAAAACGAGGTGAGAGGACAAGCTCCACTAGTTCTAAAACCTTGAAGGACAGTCACCAAAAACAATCAGTCCAGTTCATTCACTACGCTCCTTTGTTTAATAAATTGTTAGGTTTAAGTGCAACATGTTTTGATAAACTTTTTTCTTTTGCATCCAGCACTTAAGGTAGTTTTATTTAACAACAAGCAAAAACACACCATACAATTCTATTATATATTTAATTGAATTTGATTTTCTACCCAAACAGCTCTTGATGCAAATCACAAGTAAAAATTAATCAAGTAAATAAAAAAATGCATCATTCACCTTTTTCTAACATGATAAACATTCCAAATTTGACTAAATGCAAGTTAAACTACCTTAAGCAGCACCAAATTTAGTGCAAAGGCTATATTTAGTTGCAAATGAACATGTTTTAATGGATACCAATCAATGAGAATCAACCACTCTTTAGGGAAATAATTTTAAAAGTTCAGATGCAAAACACTATTAAAACTGATAATTTAAATGAAAGTTTCCTGCCTCCTAATTTAAGTCATGATTGACAATTATTTAAATAAATCAATTCTGCTCAGTCTGCTGTATTTGTCGAGTAAAAAAGCAAATAGTTTGATCTGATGTGAGTTATATTTGGTTAACTATTCAAGGTCTCAGATGAAATGACCTATTAATAAATCTCACGGTATTTGGGTATTTACCTGCCATGGGACTAGGTGTGTTCAACATAAGATTGAACAAAAATATCAATGCTCTGACTTATTTGTTTAAACTGAGAACCTGAATCTACCCATATATGGTTAGTTTGATCAGCAACACCATAGCAAAAATAGTGGATACAGGACATTCAGGTTATTACTCAGAGTGAGCATTCCCCCTCAGTGGGAAGAAATCATAAATACTTCTCTTTGGGATATTTCAAATGCAAGGAATAGAGAAAATTCTACAGACAAAAAAACAAACAAAACAAAACACACACCACATTTCTGGGAGGTAGTAATGCCAGTAAAAGGTAATTTATTTTTTAAACATGGAAGCAGGTTCCTCTGCAAGAAAATATCTTTACTTGTCTTTCTTTCTGTACAGGTTGAACCTCTCTTAACTGGGACTTTCTGGTCCAGCAACATCCCTGGTCTGGAAGGACCACAGATGTTCAGGGCCAGAGTGTCCCGTGTAGGCCTGGTGGCTGGGAGCCCTGCAGCTGGGCTGGAGCCCAGTTGCACATCTGTGACGTGGTGGCGACACTGCAGGGCTGGGAGGCAACAGTGCTGGAGCCTAGCAGCAGGCTAGCTGCTGCCCGGCAACAAAACTACTACCCGGCGCGAAAGCAACCAGGAAGCAGCAAGGCTGTCCGGTGGTGGGGTTGGGAACCAGCAGCAGGGACGCCCGGCAGCATAATCAGAGCCCAGCAGCCCCGCTTCCGTCCAGCATTGCTGCTGTGTGGCGGGACTGGGAGGCAGCAGGCTGCCCTGTAGGGTTGGGAGCCTGACCAGGGGCTGGGAGGGGGGGTAGGAACCCGGGAGTGGGGCCACCTGTGGCGCTGCAAAGAGCCTGGCAGCCTGCTACCGCTTGGTGGAGCTGCCTGGTGAGGCTGGGAGGTAGTGGGGTTGCTGCCCGGCGGTGCAACTAAACTCCAGCAAGTATGCTACCCCATGGGAGCCAAGAGCCCTACATGTGGAGGGTTTGGGGCAGCTGGGAGGCTGGCAGCCGGGCCATGGCGGAGGGGACCAGTGGAGGGACTGAGGGGGACAGAAATGACCTTCCCTGGTCTGGTAAAATCCCTCATCTGGGACCGGTCATGTCCTGAGGGTTCTGGACCAGGGAGTCCAGCCTGTAGTTTGAATGCAGGAATATAATATCTTCAATAACCCAAATATAACACGATGTAAACACCAATTGCAATGTAATCCGTAAATATAAGTGTCTTTTGACCAATGTTGCCAACTTCCAAAATTTTATCTCTGGTCTAGTAATAGTTAGCACCTAGCCTCAAACTGATTAAAGAAGAGTCTTATAATTCCTTTTTGGTAGGTTTACCAAACTCTTTTGGATATCATCTCATAACAATCTGAAGAATAAACATCTACCACAGGTTCCAAGTAAGGCTATTAAGGACTAATCGTCCCCCTTCCCCCCCCCTTGCTGCCTCTGTCAGATAGAGGCAGCAAAGTGGCTGCTGGGGAAAAAGTGATACTTCAAAGCGCTGCAAGGAATAATACAGGCCCCAGCAATTTATCTCAATGAGAGAATTGGATTGTTGTTAATGAAGAACTAACTGAAGATACTGTTACGAGAGAATGAAAAGATTTGTTTTCCACCTTCTGCTTCCACCATCCCAATTACAGGAGTCAGTTTTAACTCACTAAAATCTTGCAAGAGACATCACACTCCATTTTGTAGCCACCATTCTTCTAACTCAGCTAGGACTTCTTTTGTAGGTTGTCATCAGTGATAGTTAATATGCCAGAGAGCAATGCCAAGTGCCCCTTCCTCACTGGCTGCATAGTTCTTTAGTCCCGTTATAACCTTCTTCATAACCTTGGTCATTCACCAGGTCACTTGGCGGAAGAGAAGGAAAGGAAAATTAATTTTTGATGCTGTTAGAAGTATCATGGTGTGGTTTAGTCTACTTTTTTTCCCAGCATGATAGAAATCAAGATATGATAGAATCAGCAAGATTAGAGTAATTCTTTAACATCAGGCAAATTTCCATCAACTGCTTGACTAGTCGATAGGCACTTCCGCATTCCTCCTTTGAAAAGTACAAGATCTCCCACTGGTGCAGTGCAGCATGGAACCCAGGGTCAACAGGGGACTCTGAATCCCCCATTGACCCAAGGCTCCATGGCTTTGAAATGCACAAGAGCCCCTGCTGGGGCTCTTGTACATTTCAAAGGAGGAATGCAGCACTCCGCATGCAGCTCGGGGCCAGCGGAAAGTCCCGCTGATTCTGGGCCGCATGCAGGTGCCAGCTTTGAAATGTACAAGAGTCCCCAGTGGAGTGTGTGTGTGGGGGGGCTCTTGTGCATTTCAAAGCCATGGAGACTGGGGTCAGTGGGGGACTCCCCAGCTGAAACAGAGTGTGATGTCTCTTGCAAGATTTCAGTGAGTTAAAACTGATTCCTGTAATTGGGATGATGGAAGCAGAAGGAGGAAAACAAATCTTTTTATTCTCTCATAGCAGTCTCTTCAGTTAGCTCTTCATTGACAACAATCCAATTCTCTCATTGAGATAAATTGCTGGGGACTGTATTATTCCTTGCAGAGCTACCATTACCCATCAATTCTTCTTACGCTGCTGCTTTCTTGGCCCTTATTGTGCACATGATGTCTGCTGACATTCCTATGGGAAATGCTTGGTTTATTTAGCAGCAAATACGTGCATAGCACTGGAATATACATAGAAAATTTGGTAATATAACAGGCATATTCAAGATCAGTTCTCAACCATAGGTTCAAATACCCGTGGGAGTACACAGAGATCTTTCAGGGAATACCTCAACTCATCTAAATATTTGCCTAGTTTTACAACAGACTACAGAAAAAACACTAGTGAAGTCAATACTAACTGAAATTTCAGACAATGACTTGTTTATACTGCTCTATATACTATAAACAGAAATGTAAGTACAGTAAACTTCCGATAATCCGGCACCTTTAGGACCCAGGGGGTGCTGGATTATCAGATATGCCAGAGTACCAGAAGTGGGGCTATGAGGGGTCTGGGGTGGGGTGGGGGTCGGCGTGGAACTGCACAGCGTGGGAGAGGGCGGCGCTGCGGGACCAACCAGGCAGCACCCCACCTGATCTACCCCAGGGCTTCCCCAAGTCCACCGCTGCTGAAAAAGACCAGCGGCAGACTTGGGAAAGCCGGAGGCAGAACAACTCCAATTGTCCGGCTGGCCGGAGCACTTCCGGGTTCCAGTTGGTGCCGGACTATCAGGAGTGCCGGACCACTGGATGCCAGACAATTGGAGTTTTACCGTACAACATTTATATTCCAATAGATTCATTTTATAATTATATGCTAAATAAGAAAATAAGCAATTTTTCAGTAGTAGTTTGCTGTGACATTTTTGTATTTTTATGTCTGACTTTGTGAGGGGAACCTTGAGGGTACACAAGACAAATCAGATTCTTATAAGGAGTACAGTAGTCTGGAAGGGTTGAAAGACACTGTTCTAGCTGGATCTACCAGGAATATTCAGCAGCAGCAAAGGCATCTTCTAACTTAGTAGCACAACATATGCATTCTGCTTGCAGGGCTGTTCCTAGAAGCTCTGGTGCCCTAGGCAGCCCCCTGTGAGAGGAGAGAGTGGTAGCCCCTCAGTGAGGGGGACTGCTCTCAGGGCTGTGGGGGAAGAAGCTGTGAGGGCAGGAGTGGTCAGGCCCAGCCCCACACTCATCGTCAGTGGTAGAAAGCAGAGTGGCCCTAACCTGCTCCACTTCCCCAGCTCCCAGGCACATCAACTTGGTGGAGGGAGTTTGGAGGAAGTGGTGTGACTGCCTCCCACACTCACCAGCAGCAGGAAGCAGACTGATGCGGCGGGAGCTAGTGGAGTGGTGTGAGCTGGGGGCGAGTCACTCCACTTTCTGCTGTGGGTGGCGAGTGCTGGGGTAGGCCTAATCTCTGCTGCTGGCTGCAGCCCCCAACCCCCAATCCTCCAGTCTGCATTCCTCAGGGAAAGAGTTTAGGGGAAGGGGTGGAGTGTGGATGGGGCAGGCAGTTGTCCCAGGCCATCCAACCCCAATAGGATGGCCCTGCTGGGCACATCTTGGGGGTGAGGGGGAAAGAGGACTGGTGATAGGACTGGCTGCTGGAGCCTGCAACTCTGCATATGCAGCACACAGCTGTCTAGGACGCCATGAAATTTGGGGCAATTTGGTAACCCAAATTACATGGTGCCTTCCATCTATGTACTTTGCGTATTGGTAGGGGTGGTCTTGTCTGCTTGGATATAATAGTAATACTTAGCAGTCTTGTTGCACTTTACATCTTCAAAATGTAGTGCAAATACTAATTCTTACATCTCCATTTTAAGTGACTTCCCCAAGATATAGATAAAGCTAGTGCAAAGATAGGATTAAAATGCAGACATTCTTAATTCTTCACCTGAAGTTCATTTCTCAAGCCATAAAGCCTCTTCTTTGAATCATTAGAAAGGAATGGGGCAGGTGCATTTTTCCTGGACATACTTAGAATTTTCAGCAACAATCTGGCATTTAAAACGTCTTCCACCTCCTTCCTGCGTTTTTCAAATGTTGCTTTTACTTTCTTGTCCCTAATGTGTAGGAATGAGTGTTTCATCATCATAAATCAACATTTTGCAATTAACATACATTTGATAAATGTAACAAGGATGCGACTTCCCCCTGCAGTTCTTCCATCCTCATCTTACTTAATATGCTACTTCAAAGGATTAACGCATCATTCTCCATTCTTCAGGATCACAGAGTAGCATGCATCCTACATAAGGTTACCCATCTTAAGATCGTTTAGCTTTTAAAACTGACTGGCTCACTAGCTTTTTGTGCTCTTGACAGTAGGTCTCTCAAATTCCCAGATATTTTTCTATAAAATACTCCCTATTTTTCCACTGTCCCGAATTTCCCTTTCTATGGCTTTCATATGTGGGCCTACCTGATATTAAATCAGTAATCTTTCAAGCTTTAGTGCTGATGTACCTGTTTTGGTTTCTATCTTTCCATTTAAAGACAGAGGATCTGTTTCTCATTCACCTTATAGCTCTATTACACTGCTCTGGCAGCATAAAGAGACCTTCAAGTGAGTATGAAGGTCATTTTTATACCTATCTTAAGGCACTTTTGCTAATTGGACTTTGTTTCACTGATAAGAATCAGGCCCACAACTTTTAAGTGTCAGAATGTACCCTTTTCCAGCTGGTGCCTGTAAGAGAATGACTCACTTCAATTTATTCCTGAATCCTTGGTGTTTCTCTTAAGAACTTGGCAGTCAGGCTGATTCTACTCTGCAAAGTTTCCAATACAGCCTTGCCATTTCCCCTCAGAAAGGGATCAAATGCAGTTTTCTCTCTAGCAAATTGTAGGAATCCAGTGAAACATTGGAATATTATGCAAAAGTTGGAGTAAAAATGCTGCTTTCTAATCTAATTGGAGTAGATAAAGGCAGAAATAAAACTGTCTAGTAGTCATTTTTATTACTATTTAGGAAAGCATTTTGTAGGGTTTTTTTGGGGGGTGGGAGTGGGGAGTTGTTTGTTTTTTAAAAAAGAGCAGACCTGCTTACAGGTCTCAATTCAGGAAGGTATTTAAAGAATGAATCTCTCAATTAAATCAATTGAGTAGCCCCATAGGGAACTATTCATGTGCTTAAAGTTAACAACATGCTCAATACTTTGCTGAATAAGGGGCGCAGAACTCACAGCAATCTTAACTAAACCGAAGATGTAATTTACATAAAAAGCAGAAAGATGGATGTTACAAAAATTGTTGGCACAATAAGCAGCAATGCGAAGAGTCTGTTTCTTGCTCCACCTCTGCTGTGCTCTAGCAATATGTCTAATGCACTTCTGGAAGCAAGAGATAATCAGGAAGTTAATTTCCATCTGCCACACCCTCATAATATACGTTTAAAACGTTAAAAACACAAAATAAAAGTCAAGCAGAACTTCTCTCCAGACCACAGAAAAAGTTTTTAATTTTCATTTGTTGAAATCCCCATGTATGTTTCCTAAGGGGTGTGTGCCCATGCATATGCACATAGCTGTTTCTTATTCTGTTTTGGGATCTGTAACATGGCATTCCTTATGCTTTATTAAAATATGCTTATTATATGAATATTCCATAACTGACATATGCTTTATGCAAAATGGTTCATGAAAGATATCATTGGAAAGGTTTTGATTTACTGAAAATAATTATTCCATTTGCATGAGAGAGGCTGTATATTCCTTCCTTCACATTGAAGAGGGCAAATTTCATATAACTTTGAATTTGTACCCTAAATGACAGGGTGAACATCTGGGTGCTGTAGTAAGTTCCTTAAGCTGAGTTCTCCCAAAGCTGATCTCAGTGTCTGTACTTCTGCAGCTGGGGGAGGCCCTTCCGGAGAGCTTTGATGGAGGGGGCTTTAGTGCCTGGGTCAGCAAGATAGGGTTTAAGGAGGGTCCAGGCTGGCAGAATAGGCTTAGTGGTATCTCAGCTGGCATCCAGGGGCAACCAACCTGTCACATGCTCCTTCTGTGTTACTCTGAATACTCAGATCTATAGTATTACAGGACAATCTTCAAGCAAGAGTTTTTATCTACTCTGTTCTAGGAATGTTTAAATACATTTGTTTGTATAAATGTTTTATCGCTGTAATTTTAAGCCAGCTCCCCACGAACACCAGTCGTCCTCCCCTCCTCCTCCCCCGTGGGAGGCAACAGCATAGCACAGGGGGAGCAGGTGGCTTTGCTGGCTCCTTAAAAGTCAGCTCCTGCTTTCTCTCCCCATCCCCGCGCTGTTGCCGCTGATATAGCCCAGGCTCAGCGGTTAACTGTGTACTTAGGTACACGTTCACATCCCTACTCTGTTCATAGGCCACGAAACTTAAATTCTATGACACCTTAAAAGAAAGCACGTGGGTTGTGGCAGAAGTGCTCTGACACGCCGAATCCCACACTCCTGCTCTTGCATGGATTTTTCAGCAGACTGTAATCGGTAACAATGGCCTTTTAAACAAAGTAAATTACTCCTCCCTGGTTATTAATGACCAATTACACAACATACATAGGAACAGTTTAAAGTTTAGAGACACACCTCTTTGCCCAGGCCTTCCAAATGGATTAAATCCAAGTCTTCTAGCTGACTGGCAAAATTGCAGGCAGCACAGTCTGTATTATTAGGATTCTGAGTCTTTCATATTAAGCACTGTAATACTGTGGTACTAGGTGCCAAATAAATGCTTGTAATAATAATCATGAATGATTATAAACAACAGCTGTCTCCAATATTAATGAGGCAGCTCTTAAGGGGGAAAAACCAGTCTTAAAAATACACATCTCTTGAACCCCACATCCCTCACCACAATGTATACCTTCAGTTCTCTCCTGAGACAGTTTAGATTCTCGATACTGACTAAGGTGACATTCCACCATTATATAGCTGCCCCCTCCTCCCTTCTAGCAGCAGGCCCTCTCTTGCTGCCTGCTCTCCACTGCCTCCCCCCCCCCTTTTCCTGTATGCTGATGCTCTTATTTTTGGCACCTGAGCCTCCCCTTCTTTTCTTAGTGACCCTCCCCCAACACACAGTTTTGCTTCCCCCCCCCCATGTTGTTAATATAATCACTGAGTCCAGACATTTGGAGAACATGTTCAGAAACTAATACTGTACAAAGCAATCAGAAATACTGCCCTAATCTGAGGAGATGACAACATGAATGATCCACCCTTTGTAAGATTGCATAGCAGAAGCCTTGCACTAGATGGCTGGGTTCTAAAGTTTAATTAAAGGGACAAATTCTGCTCTTGGATATATTCCCACTTCTCATGTGAAAGTTAATCAGGGCCCACACAGCCATCCAAAAGAAAAACTAGGCCTTTACTAGTGTGAAAAAAGATTAACAAATGAATCTATTTATATAGTAACAAAAATCTCACTTTTAAATTAGCTTTTAATGTTATTTTAAGCTTCCATGAAGTGCTTTGTATTATAAAATGTTTTATATAAGTTCTGACTGGAAGACAAACAATCCTGTTTACAACAGTTTCACAACAGAAACCTTTAACTAAGAGGCTGTTTATAACTGATCTAATCACACTTCCTGCATTCACGTAATAACATGGAAGCATAGCTCACCAATATACAAGACATTTCTCCTAAATTTGAAAGACTCTTATATCCATTTTTACATACACATTTTGAATTTGTGCATGTGGAGATGCAGTGATGAATCAACTTCAAACACTTTCTAAATCAGGGTTCAATTTAAACAAGCACCCCAATCTTCTGAGAGCTGACAAGACACCACCAGTGATGGTGCCAGCCAATACACAGCTTGCACCTCTCTGGAGAATCAACTAATGCTAGGGCAGAGAGACCAGTACCTACCTGAAGGCCTGTTTGATCAAACTAAACACAATTAGGACTAAAGCAGTGCTAGCTCAAAATGGAAATGCCTTGAAAAATTAGCTGGAATGCTAATTCCACCAAAGACATGCTCCACCATTTATCAAAGTGGCGTGAGGGCTTTAGGTGTGGCTGGAGCGAAGGAGTGACAGGCAGATAAAGACAGTGGCAAGAAATGCAATCTTTTGCCCCTCAGAAAAAGGACCCAGGTCCAGAGTTTGTCATTAGCGTTGCGAGGTGTCCAATATTGAACCGGATAGTACAGTATTTTTGCCTCCTGTCTGGTAAAAAAATTCAGAAAATACTGGACACCTAAAATGTCTGGTACTTTCTGATTTTTTCCCCGGACAGGAGGCAAAAAATCCCAGTCTGTCCGGCTCAATACAGAGGCAGCCTGGCAACCCTAGTGCTTACCGGGTTCTGCAGGGGAGCTGTCTGGCCAAAGGTAAGCAAGATGGCAGGCGGCTGCCAGCAGCCTGTTAGGGCCAAAAAGCCTCACCACACAGTTTTTAAAGGGGCCATAGTTGTTGTTTAATAACTCACAGGGGGTTGGGTTTTTGGGGTTTTTTTGGCTCAACAAACTTTTTCCTGGCATGTTTTTTCTTGTTGTTCAGTATTTTTTCCTGAAACCATCTGGCAACCCTATTTGTCATTGCCAGTGTAGGCAAATGAAATTTACTGGCTAGTGCTGAAGATGGTAGCAATGGATAACCTTGAGATCTACAATGACTTTCAGATCTCTCTAATACAGTGTTTCCCAATTTTATTTGGCCATAGAACCCTTAAAAAAAACGCCAGGGAAAACTGGTCGACCAAAAAAAAAAAAAAAAAAAAGCCTGCTCCTAAAACCATGAAAAAGATGCCCCAAAGGCCGGCTCTCGGGAGATTGGGTTCTCGCGGAAGGAAACCCTTCCTTTCACTTCACGGAAACCCGGGGTACCGCAGAGCACTCTTTGGGGGAAAACGGCTCTAATACGATAGGCCATTTTGGGCACATTACCCTTGTGTTCCAATCCTTCCACAGGCTCCCAGTTCACATCCTTATTTTCAAAGCTAAATGACAGGGCAGGACCTAGTAACCTCACCAAGCTCTTAGCAGCACCTAGGCCCCCAGCGCCCACAACGCAAACCATGCTGCCCAAGCTGATGCGCTTTTGCAGCCAGCAGGGCGGAACTGGTGGCTGTCACTTTCAGTTACCCTGGGCTGGAGCAGGAGATCTCAGTGTGAGGACATGGATGTTAGTGGGAGGCATCCCAACATGAGGACATGGTGGTGTCAGGGTGTGGACTCAGTTTCATGTATTTTGTAGGGTCCTGGTCTCCATCTGGGCTTCTGGACACAGAGGGAGATGCTGTCAATTTGCATATACTATATTGCCAACCCTAAGCATTCAAAACTCATTAATCAAAAAGAGTCTGAAGTGGCAGTCTGGCAAACACTAAAAACTCCCTGGCAGGTGAGGAATTGTATAAAGTTATATGACAGGGTTTTTTTATTTCTAAGAAATTCGAAATTAAAAAAAAAAAAAAAAAGGTACAAGAAACTTTTTTCCCCCAAACACCATCTTCAGTGATGTTATTGGCCCGCTAGGAGGATTTGAGGACTGGCACTCGCCCTAACGTAAATTGAGTTTGAGACCTCTGCCTTAAACACACTAACAAAGGGCCAGATCCTCTGCTAGTATAAATCATGGTAGCTCTATTGAAATCAACAGAACAAATGCCAATTTGGATCAGAGACAAGATACTTGAATAAATTTCAGGTACCAGAAATTTAATTTTTTTCATTAAAAAATTATTTTTTCTGTGAAAATATTCTCAACATTCCAGTATAAATAATTTGTAGAGGAGTACATTTGCTTTATGTTATGGCTCAGAGTTTAGGTCATTTGTGAAATGGGTCAGGCGAAGTTTGACATGTCAGTGTTTTCATTAAGGGAACGCGTATGCCCAGAATAAAGCCTGTGCATGTCTTGTATTACAGACGAGATATCTTAGTCCATGACTTCCCCAGGACATGTAGAAGGAGTGATGGTCAATCTTTATCTTCATTCACATGCATAGAACAATTAACATGGACAACTGCCAAAGAGAAGGGAAGGGAGAACAAAACCTATAGACCACAGGGGTTATTCAAATCTCTCCCAATTTTAGAATCCCATATAGTTTTCATATTATTGGCCTACCTAAAGTTTTAAGTATATAGATCAGCTACCAGATCTTACCTTTTGGTAGCAGTCTAGTTAGATTGCAATACAATGCTACACATCAGTTTATTCATTTTGGTACCTCACATTTATGTATGAGGCAACCTGGAGAAACTAAAGACATTTTAACATGTTTCATCAGCCACAAGAGGGAGCCATTAGAAGCTATATAAATAATGAAGTGAATTAAATATTTGTACATCAACAAAAAGCTATTTTAAAATACATTCCCTTCCATACATCACTCCACATTATATTTTTAGGTGGAACAAGTTTTATATATAAATGGGACGAGTTTTCAAAAGCAATCTCTGAATTGCCTGTGCAAGGTTTGAGCTCCTGAAAACATGTAGACATTGCCAAGCAAGGAGCAGTTTTGTATGCAAATCAAGTAGCCAGATTATCTAGTTCAGCGTTTCCCAAACTATGGGCCGCGGCTGGGAAAAAAATACCGGGCCTCAGCGTGGCTGCCGGGAGGGGAGCGGGGCAGGCTGGGAGGAGGTGTGTGTGTGGGAGGGGGACTGGCCACCGGGAAGCAGGGTTGGGGGCAGCGGGGCTGTACGGTAGAGATGGGGGGGAGGCTGGCCGGGCAGCGGAAGCGGGGCGGGGACAGGGACAGGGTGGGCTGGCCAGGGGAGATCGACGGGAGAACCAGCCTCCGGAAGCAGGACTGGACGGGGGCAGCGGAGCTGGCCAGGGGAAACTGGGAGGAGCAGCGGGGGAGAATCAGCCAGCTGGGAGGGGGTGGGGGGAGCAGGGTTAGCCAGGGGAGATTAGTGGGGAGCGGGGGGGGGCGCGAACCGCCCACCGGAAGCAGGGCTAGATGGGGGAAGATCGGGAGGAGAAGTGGGGGGAGCAAATTGGCCAGCGGGAAGCAGGACTAACCCGGGCACATGCAGACCCAGGCACACGAGTGAGTCTGGCCCCGGGGATTCCATTTGGCCCCCCCCCAATAACCTCCCTCAAGTAGTTGCAAACTACCTGGCTGGTAGACACACTCACGCATGTCTACCAGCCAGGCAGTTCGCAGCTACGGACTGATACACCTAATTATAATAAAACTTACCGAATTAGAAAATACCGGACATTTTATATGTCCGGTATTTTCTCAATTTGTTTCCCGGACAGAACCCTCAAATACCGGACTGTCCGATACAAAACCAGACACCTGGCAACCCTACCCCTCCTTGCACCGTCCCTCCTAGCCAGATACCCTACCCCCAATCTGCTCCTGCTCCCGCCTCCTGGAGTGCCCGTGAGGCACCGGGTCCCCGAAGCCCTGGCCTGGGCAAGGCAGAGGATGCAGCCTGTTGAAACACTGAAAATTTATTCATTTTTCGTTTTTTTTTTTAAATATGTGTTTATATTTTTGGGCTGCAAAAAACAGTACTGGAAAAAAAAAAAAAGTTTCCAACTAAAGTAAGAAGTTTAGTTTACTAAACTTTGGGAAACCCTGGGAAAGGTTTGGGAAACCCTGGTCTAAGCCAGCTTTCTATCCATCTTACAGTCCATTTATCCAATCCATATTCCCTTAACTTGCTGGCAAGAATATTGTGGGTGACCGTATCAAAAGCTTTGCTAAAGCTGGCACTAGGGGCTTTGGGAGGACCAGAAACAACTTATTTGAATATTCATTATTTGCTTAATGAATATGCAAATATATGTTACCGGTCCTCCAAAAGCTCGTGAATGAATTTACTGGTCCCCGTGTCAAAAAGTTTGGGAACCCCTAATCTAGTTTCCTTATTTGCATGGACAAATCAGAATTTTTGAACACCCTAGAATGTGAGCACACAATTTTTAGTACATATATTTAGGGGCTAGATTGAAACTATTTTTGAAGGTGTAAAGGATGAAAAAGAAAAATGATTCATTATACAGCTATATACTTCTCTGCAGACTGCCAGGCTTCTCAGCCCTTGCTAATACAGTACAAAAATGCAAAAGAGAAACAGTTCTTTCCATCAAGTTTGCTTCTATAGAGAGTAAAACAGAAATTTGACATTCTAAATTCCCACAGCTATCAAAATTAAGAACATGAGTAAAAACATTTAGAGTACATATTGCAATACATAAAAAAAACACGCTTAGCTGTTTTTTTTAAACAATAGTTATCAGAATATTAACATCTCCTACACCTTGAGGCACAGGAGGTAAAGTTATTCTACATGGGCACTCCCTGACTTACAAACATCCACACAAACAACATCTCACCTGCAGCCTGAGGGGATCAAGAGGTGTAGGTGGCAGTGCAAATGCAGGACTCCAGAGGAGCAGAGGCAGCTGCGAGACTAGAGAGAAGCAGCAATTTCCCCTTCAAAGTGCCGCTTCTCTCAGGTCAGCTGCACAGCTGTCTTCCTCCAGCCCGCACTTGCACCACTTGCTGCCTCCTGGTGAGCCGGGGCTAGGGGCTGCTGGAGCCATGGCTATGCTCACAAGGAGCAGCAGGGGATGAGGATGGGGGCTGCCAGAGTTGCTGCCGAGTCTGCAGGGGAGTGTGTGGGGCCAGGAGAAGGAGCTGGTGTAGAGCCCATAAAGGGGGGCAGTCAGAGATGCCCAGAAGTCCCCTTCAGAATTTCCATCTATTACACCTGCCTCTCCTCAAGCAGCAGCATTCAAGGCTAAATTAAAAAAGTAATTCTTAGTCAATGTTATTGTTTTTCTGTTTTATTTAATTATTAGAAGGTTTACCTGGCATTGCTCTAGTCCCTAATTAAATTTGTGTTTTTCTTCATTTAAATTATTGCTCTGGGGAGAGACTGGGGATGAGGGGTTCAGTATGCAGCCTGCCCTGGGGAGAGAGGACTATCCCATTTCTCTCTCACCATAGCAGCTTGGGGCCAGATAACAAGGGCCTGTCTATAGCTGCTGCAGCTCCAGCAGGCATAGCTGGGGGAAGGGTGCATGTCCCCCAGCTGGGGCAGGTCTGGGTTTGTCTGCCCCCGTGCTCCCCAGCCAGAGTGAGGAATGCAGCAAACTGTGCACTTTCCCCTTACTTCCCAATAACGGGAACAGCCAGCAATGTCCCTGTACAAATGGGGGGGAGGGGAGGAAGGGAGGAGCTTCAGCTCCACCCCCACCCGCCCTAAAGGGTGTCTGGGGAGGTGGGAGGCTGGCGCAGTTCCCGATGGTGGAAGTGCCCCCAGCCAGCCCCTTTCACATGCTTGGTAATTCTGTCTCCTTTCTGTATGGTGGGTGAAAAGCAATTCAATTTCAAGCACATCCCATTTTCCTGGCACAACCAAACCCTTACCTAGCTTTCAAGTTATGATAAGAGGAAGCAGTATACTGAATGTGGTGGACTTAACTCTTACCATTTAGGAGGCATTCTTGAACAGAGACAAACTCTCTCAAATATATAGTAGACTAGTATTGTAAAAGTATTGTTTTCTACTATTTTTCATTACAAACATAGTACTTCAGCTACATTGTGGTGTGACGGTGCATTGGGGAGCCCCCAACCCTGCACCCCCATCCGCAGCCAAATGTGACTCTCAGCCAACCAGTAGAGTAGAATGTTTATTGGTTCTCAGAGACACAGCGTAGCTTAGGGTTGATGTTACCACAGGAGACAGGGCAACCAGCCTTATTTCTCTCGGGGGAAAAGGGGCTCACAGGCCCCTGAATCCCCCTGTCCTGGACTTAGTCTGCTCTCCTCATGCTTCCCCCCAGCCAAGACTGACCTAGCTCCTAGGCCTGCCCCCCTGCCAGGTAGCCATCCCTGCCTATCTTCCTTTGTCTCTCTCTGGGAGCAGCCTTATCATTTGCTCAGGCTGGGACTAAGCATCTGGGCCAATAGACATGTGGAGTGAATCATCTGGAATCAAACACCACAGCCAGGATGTTAACCCTGGGTTACAAGACAGGCAGCACCCCCACTACGTCACATATGGATTAAATAGATTTTGTGGGCTAACCTGGGAACCGAACCACCATTTATAACATTATTACTATGGAAAAATGTGTTCTGAGTTCCAAACAACCGACTTACAAATGAACTTTTAAAACATAACGCATTTGTAAGTTGGGGACTTCCTTAAGATACATGTCTATGTTACTTGTTTTTCTTCCTTAAAATGAAAGATCTCTTTTGAACTGTGAGATAGAATGTTCTGTACTGTCTAGGATACTTCTGCTCAAGGTCTGGCATCTCATGAACTGTGTTTTTGCATATACTGCAGCCATAAAATTTGTGGGCACACCCATTGTGAACACAAGACTCCTGTTTGTATTAAGGATGTTAAGTAACGGTTAATTTACTAGTCGAGCACTCAATGGAATTTCCATCAGCTACTTGACAGGTACTTGTAGATTTCAAAGGAGGAATGCAGAACTCCACCTGCAGCCTGGGGCTAGCAGGAAGTCTGGCGGGAGCCAGCTTTGAAATATACAAGAGTCCCCAGTGGCAGCTCTTGTGCATTTCAAAGGGTCAGCACACCACGGAGTCCGGGGTTAGCAGGGGACTCAGAGTCCCCCCAGGCTCCATGCTGTGTTGCTGATTTGAAATGCCACGCAGAGCCGGAGTCAGCTGGGATCCCAGGCTCCGGGTGACATTTCAGAGGAACCCAGGATCAGCTGGGGAGTCCCCAGCTGACCCCGGGCTCTATACACAGCAGTGCCACACAGCTGATCCTGGGCTCAGCTGTACAGCGCTGCTGCTTTGAAATGTGGAGGCAGCATTTCAAAGGGATAGTGCCCCACAGCTGATCCTGGGCTCAGCTGTGCAGCGCTGCTGCTTTGAAGTACCCCCTCTTCCGCCCCCTTTGCTGCCCCTATCTGACAGAGGCAGCGGGGGGAGGGGGAGAATGACTAGTTGACTAGTCCTTAACATCCCTAGTTTGTATATGAAAATGGACATTTTCTACATGCAACACCAGTCAACTATAATGTCCAAAGAGGCCTTCATTTTCACAGCTACCTAGTTGCATGTACAATACACAATATTGAGTGCATGTATTTTGCTGGTGCTATTAAAAAGTAGCCAGCTTAGGAAATGTAGCCTAATAGTTCTGCCTTTGCAAAGTGATGTATACTTCCTTATCTTTTTAAAGACCTTTTCCATTTTTAACTACAACATTCCTGTAGATGGACAAACAAGGACTTTAAGTTCAGTAAAAAGAAAGGGGTTGTATTGGGCTGAGTGTGCTGCAATGCTGCGACTACTTAGCTAATAGCTAAACATTTATGAATATCCTCTATATTCAAGGGTAATCAGTGCCTAGTGGTTTATTTAGCCTTGCCCCCTGAAACACCATTTTTAAATCTCAACCTAAAATCTCTTGTCTCATTAGCTTCTGACAGTCTCTCTATAGAGCACTTGAGATACTGACTTGGAAGCACACCCTGTAAACATAAATTGGATTGCGTTATTTAAGTCATGCATCTTACAGCTAAGCATGAGGTCAGCGCTGATTCTGGCCTCTACAAAACAGGTTTCATAAGTACATAATTATTTTTATTGACTAGACCTGCTAGCAACAGGAAACACAAATGAGACACTGTAATATTGTGATGTAAGTACAGCAAGTCGGTACTTCTAGGTCATTCTGTTGAGTCAGGATTCTGTAAAAGATATCTTAAGAGGTAGCCTCAGTCCTCCCACACACGGTCAAGCTTCTGTAGATAACAGATATAGCAGAAATACAGTGATTCAAATTATGTAATTGGTTAATATAGGTCATGATCTCTAAAAGGGCTCCATTCATATTTACTCATTTTGCTTAAAATTAGATTGAGACAGCAGAGAAGCAGAATTTCCTAGCATTTCTTCTCCCCCATAAAGGCTCCCATTCACCACTTTTCCCCTAACCTCTCTCATTTTCTCATTCTCTCTTCCTGTACATAGTCACAAGTAACTGGGCTTCATGTTTTGGTTATATCCTTTTTCCCCCTCCTAGCTTGGATTTCCACTTGCAAAGTTTATGCCTATATTCTAAGTATCATTTGATTACCCTGGTCAGCCAGCTTTCCATTCACATAGTTTTGTTTAGCATGCTTTAAGAACTATTGAATAACTACTTTCCTCCTAATTCATTTAGAGATAGCTAGATCTCTAATTTATCAGCCCTACTTCTGGAAGTGGTGGAGGCAGGAGTTATTTTAATGCTAGTGAAACATGCCAGGTTGTCAGTCCAGCAGAATGAAGTCCTCTATCCCAAGAACGGGACAGTATGGGCAGCAAACTACCTCTCAATGAACCTCAATTCTAAACCTGCAGGGAGCACTTTAGAAGCATGTGTGTGTTTCATTCCCCCATGTATTTTCCTTTGCTCATGTGCCTATTCAGTTTGTCTCATTCAGATTCTAAACTCTTTAGGACAGAGAACACGTCTGGCCTTTTTCTAATCCCTGTAAAAACACCAGGCAAAGTTAAGGTGCTATGTAAGGGATCAGTTGTCTCTCTGGCACAAACGTGCCGAGATGCTGTAGATATATATATATTGCTCCCAACACAGCTTACCCAATGCTGCACTCCTTTATGGATGCTGCATGCTGCCCATTATATGCCAGTTCTCCTTTCAGATGGCAGGTGGCATGGAAGGAGCTGCAATTTTGATCCTTAACAGTTCATCTGTTCCAAATACTTATTTCCAAGCTGAAACCGTAACTATGTATTTTGTAGGAGAGGTAACAGAGCAAGAATGAGGACTGGATAATCCAGCAGCAGCAGCCAGGGTTGCCTAGTTAATGATAGAATGGAATGGAACTTGAGACCCCAGTTCTAATCCTGGCTCTGCCTGGATGATTTTTGGCAACTCACATAATCTCTCTGTCTCAGTTTTCCCATCCCTAAATTGGGAACAACGATGCTTACTCCATTTTAGAATCATAGAACACTAGAACTGGAAGGGACCTCGAGAGGTCATCAAGTCCAGTCCCCTGCCCTCACAGCAGGACCCAGTATCATCCAGACCATCCCTGATAGATGTCTATCCAACCTGCTCTTAAATATCTCCAGAGATGGAAATTCTACAACCTCCGTAGATAACTTATTCCAGTGTGTAACCACCCTGACAGTTAGGAAGTTTTTCCTAATGTCCAACCTAAACCGCTCTTGCTGCAGTGTAAGCCCATTGCTTCTTGTCCTATCCTATCTTGGTTCAATACAAGATATCATCTCACCCACCATTTTACACGGTCATAAATGGCTACACAAGATAAAAAGCAACAGGGAAAAAAGGCCCAGGTGCTCTTATTTCAATCAAACCTTCCTCAAGTCCTTTGAGAAGCTTTGTCAGAAAGCATTATAGAAGTGAGAGTCTATTTAAAGACAATGTTGCTTTGGCCAATGAAGCTTCTGTTACCTCAAACAAACTAGAATCTCTGCAGTCTGTTAAATGTTAGCAGCTCTGTTACTGAAACTGACTGACTCATTCAGAGGCATTTGCCATGTCCTTCACACCTTGTTCTGTATTAGCATGAAAGAAATAGCTGCCTCTGCTTCAGCTTTTGTTTCACTGTCTCCCTCATTCCTTGTCTGTATGAGACACTTTCTCCTTCTTGAAGATGTCTTACAATACAGGCTAAAATTCCACCAGACTTTATGATCAGGTTTCCCCAAGACAAGCTGTCAGTATTTAAGAGTTTACACCTGTTTAGTTCAGTCCAGCTGTCAAAAGGCCTAGCAGCATTTAACTCCCTGCAACACCCCCCACCCAGCACACACACCACAGTAGAACACAGAGGATAAGGAAGGGCTGGGCAAGATGCTGCCCGGAAGCAGGGCCAGCCCGAGCCATTTTGGCGCCCCGGGCCCCAGGCGCGTGGTGCTGCCCCTGGGACGCGAGGCCCCGCCTCCAGGCGCATGGCACATGCACAGGCCCACCCCCAGGACGCGTGGGCGGACACACAGCGCATGCGCTGCCCAGTTGGCCCGGCCACCGCTGATGGTGCGCAGCCCGGGGTGGGCTGCGCCTGGCTGTGCAGGGCCCTGCGGCCGCTGGGGGAAGGGCACTGCTGGCCGGTGCTGCGGTGGTTAACACAGCCCCTGCCCTGGGCAGCCGCTGCAGCCCGCCGGGAGCCCCCCGTAGGTTGGCGCCCTAGGCAGCTGCCCCGCTAGCCCACCCCTTAGTCCAGCCCTGCCCAGAGACCAAATCTGGCCCACCTAACATTTTGATCCGGCCCATGGACTGCATCTGGCTGCTTTCTATTTATATCCTGCTGCCCATGCCATTGAATTTCCAGGCAGTGGCTAGGCAGCAGAATCTTTTTAAATGGCTCACAGTCATGGCAATACCCCAGCAGGGGCTGGAGCCACGAACCTTTAAAATAGCCCCAGCAATACCAGGCAGCTGCCAGGCAACATGGTAGTGGGAGAGCCAAGAGCCGTGAGCCCTCTGCTGTATTTTTAATTCAAAGCCTCTGGCCCACACAACTCTGAGGGGAGACTAGTCCCCAGACATGCCCCTTCCGCCACAGGTGCCGCCTCTTCTTGGGGTAGAGCTGGCCCATGATCACGTGCCAAAATTCACTAAGTGCCACCCCCCTGCAACAATTATTGCCCACCTCTGGAATAGGTCATACATCTCTTGTCAGCTGTACTCTCACTCCCCACCCCTTCCCTCCTATTGGTGTCAGCCATTTCAATGAAAAGTAACAGCCTTATATCAGAGACTGTAGGATCACGCCATTCAAATTGAAAAAGGAAATATTTTGCTTCAGTGTTAAAGGGCCATACTGGGGGGGAAAAGGTAAGGTGCCACGTCCCAGGAACAATTCTGACAGCCATTGTCTCCACTCAGGTATGCTCTGGGGAGTACAAAGGGAAGATAACTGCTAGGGCTTCCTTAGGAGAGGTATAGCACATATTCCCCTTAGGTCCTCAGGGCAAAGGAAGCAAAACTATGGCAGTTTCCCTCCCTACCCACTTTGGAGCGGACAGTGCTGTTTTTCGTGCAGTGTCACAAAATCTTGTGCCCCAGGGCAGTGTAAGGACCGTATTGTCACCAGTCCCTGAGCAGAGACATAAATGAAGAGGAAGGGATGCAATTCCTTTTCCCCCCTTGCAAACTGATGGAACACCAGACACAATCCAGTCCCAATGTTATTGAAGAGATCATTATAAAAACTAATACAAAAGCAGACAGATGTTTTGATGTTTTTTTCTACTAGGCTCTCCCTTTGGTATTACCTCTACCATTATTTTAAAGCAAACTGGTTGTCACCAGAAGTGGCTCAGGAACACAAATCAAAATAACACTGTTTTCAAATTTCATTACACTGAATATTCAAGGTGACTGGTTCATTTATTGGCACTTAGCTACTAAGGTTATGGGCTCATTAGCAAAGCCACAATTACATAGATGGGAATACTTCTTCCCTTTCAGAATGTTTGGCTAAGCAAAGTGACGGCAGTGTTTCTTTCACATGGAGGGTAATACATGCAAGAAATGCTTCCAAACATGATTATTGATTAGTTGCTGCTATTTAAGAATGCTACACTGACAAATGAATAATGCCTTACGGCCAAAATTTTCAACAGTGGCCAGAGCTAGTGGCTACCTCAACATCTGGATGTGACTGCTCAGGACTGATTTTTGATGTGCTCTGTTTATGAGGTCTTCAGTCGGAGTTTGGGCGCTAAATGCTTTTGAAAGTCAGGTCTTGATTTGGGCAGCCTAAGAAATGAGCTACACAAAATCTATAGCCATTTGTGAAAGTATGGATTTTAAATAATATGGAAACAGCTTAAATAAATGCATGCACTTGCAATCAGTGGCCTTCATCATGTTAAAATTTCCACAGCAGCTGAGTTGCATAACCCTATTAATGTCATTCAAACTCCTGATATATTTTCCAAGAAAACAAGTAATATGGTATCACTGGGATGTTCAGAAAACTATGAGATGGACCTGACACTCATATTGGAGCTTAAAAAACAAACAACCCAAATTACAACAATTTGATAATCAAACTGAGCTCTTGAATAAAACACCCTACACCAAGTGCTACCAAATCTTTATTGACTTACTCACATAAATAGGTTCCCTCAGAACAATCGGACTACTCAATGGAGTAAGAGACAGAATTTGGTGTTCTCTGAATTAGGGCTGTTAAATTTAAATTAATTGACTAATTGAATAGTCGATGCAATTTGCATCGACTACTCGATTAGTTGATAGGGCACCTCTGTCTTTCAAGTGTAGCAACAGCCCTAGGGCTGTTGCTACACTTCAAAGCCGAAAGCGCTGAAGGGAGCACAGGGCCAGCGGGGGACTCAAGCAGTCCCCCACTGGCCCCGTGCTCTCCGTGGCGTTTCAAAGTGGCAGCGCTGCATAGAGCCCGGGGTCAGCTGGGGACTCTCCTGCTGACCCTGGGCTCCATGTGGCGCTGCTGCTTTGAAATATGGTGGGGAGCCCGGCATCAGGCTGCACGCAGAGTTTCAAAGCGGCAGTGCTGCACAGAGCCCGGGGTTAGCAGGGAGAGTCCCAGCTGATCCCGGCCTCCAAGCGGCGCTGCCACTTTGAAATGCTATGTTCAGCCTAGGGACATCCCAGCTGGCCCCAGGCTGCATGCAACATTTCAAAGCAGCAGCGCTGTGTGGAGCCTGGGGTCTGGCCCCAGGCTCCATGTGGTGTTGCCACTTTGAAGTACCCCCTTTTCTTTCCCCTCCCTCCTCCACCGTCCCTTGCTGACTCTGATAGAGGCAGCAAGGAGGAAGGGGAGGGACTAGTCAACTAGCATTGCTTATTGGATAGTTGTATAGTCTTTCACATCCCTAATACACATTATTCTGTAGCCTTGATCTCCACTATCCCCAATCACCCCTTTCTATGCTTTGCTGGGGGTGACAAAGCAAAATCTTCTCATCTGAATAGTAATGACCCACCACCTGGTCATAGTCTGCTTAAGTGTTAGGATCATATATATGTATGTTCATCACATGCTAATGTTCAAAAGAGCCAGGGAGCAATAACAACAGTTTAACAGCGTGAAGTGCACACAACCATCTTATTCTCTACTCAAATAGAAAACTGTGATTATTCCACATTCTGCATTCTTAGAATTTAGATGCCTGAATTATAGTTCTCTTGGTTTTCATAGACCATGCTTGGTGTATACATTAGGGATGTCAATGTGTAGTCGATTACACGATAAATTGGGCTCATCAGTTAATCCTACTGAATACCTGTACTCCCTCCTTGCTGCCTCTGATACAGAAGCAGCAGGGGCCGGGGGAAGTCAGGTGGAAGCTGGTAAACATGGAAAGTGGCTTTCAAACTGGCTTCCTGCGCATATTGGCTCCGAGGAGCCCCCTGCGCTGCTGCCTCTTTATCAGAGGCAGCGGGGGAGGCAGGAGCCAGTGCTCGCAGCTCCCGCCTGTCCCCCCACCCACGTGTAAACATGTAACTGCTAACATTTCTTGCAGTTACCCAAATACCTGATCGTGAACATCCCTAGTATATATCACCATTGTCTAGATCAGTGGCTCTCAACGTGGGCCATATGGCTCCCCAGGGGGCCACACCTTACTTCTAGGGGGCCAGATGGAAAAAAAAAATGGAACATTGGGGGCCACCCAAACTTAACTGCCAGGTGTATGATGAATGAGGCTCAGAAGGGCAAAAAAAGGTTGCAAAACACTAGTCTAGATTATGAGATGATCTTGAACAACAATTTATCTTTATACTGGCCTGTGAACTGCCTTACACACTTCTGGCACTCTAGAAGTAATTAATAAGGGCATAGAGGTGATGACTGAATTAGACATTTCCATCTTTAATTCTATGAACCTGTGATTTAATTTGTATGAAAAGTCTGTCCTCTACATATTGACATGTACCCTTAAGAGTGAGAAACTACAAGAGAATTCTGCTGACTGATATTGTTCACACTTTCAGCTCAATTGGCAGTGCATACACCTGAGAAATGTCAACAAGTTAGCTTGACATATCCTCCACTCACATTCCTGTGTTGCTAGCGTCTACTGGAAGAGGCACCGACTATCTAATGTGCCCAGGATATTCCCCCCTGGCTCCACCCCAGATCCCAGCACTCCACCCCTCCTCTGAAGGCACCATCCCCACTCCACCTCCCTCCTCACCCCACCTCTACCCTCTTCTCCTCCCAGCACCTCCTGCACACCATGGAACAGCAGATCATGGTGGGAATTGATCACCGGGGGGGGGCGGGGCGCCACCTGCAAGAAGGAGGTGCTGTGCGGACAGGAGAGGAGTTGATAGCGGGACTGCCAGTGAGTGCTAAACACCCATCATTTCCCATAAGTGCTACAGTCCCGGAGCACCCAGAGTCTAAGTCTATGCTAGAGCAGTCAGTGGAAGGTAATTTAAACACCAGAATAATGGCTGTGCTTTGATCCTGTAAGATGATCCATGCACATATGTCTGTGTGGAGCCCCTGTGCCTTCAATGGGATCAGGCTGGAGGCCTGTGTTCGTCCATAAAGCACCTTATATTCTGTACCTTTAGCCCAATTGTTACTCTAGGTTTTCAGTTTTTTGGGGATGGGGAAGATTCCTTCCTTCTTTAACAATCGTATATTCTCTCCTAGAGATTTTCATGCATGGGGGGAAAAGATAGCAGCAGCAACAAAAATGAAATCGCTATGAGGGGAAAAAAAAGGGATTGTTTAAGATTGAAAACAACAGCTAAGGCAGAACACTGACTGAGCCAAGAAGTGGTAGAGGACAGAGTTCTTTACAGACAAGTGCAACCCTCAATTTGGATCTTAATGTGTAGTTCCCATGGTAATAGGCATATTAAACATGCATTAGGTTGGCTAAACGATTTGGTTAAAACATATATATTCAAAAAAATTAAATTCCCTTCCCTGTATTCATACAATTTTTTTAAAATCTAATTTATTTTTCATTATATTTTACGATTTTTTAAATTTAATTCTGCTCAAAAAGTGAGGTCAGACTGGTCAGCTTCTTTCTTTTTTTTTTTTAACAAACCAATTTATTTTTAAAATGGTAAATTTGCAGCCTTAATGCCTGCAAATTTCTGGAAATTTAATGCTGGATTCTTAATTGCTGAACAATAGGCTCTTAATTGCCTTGTGTTTCTTAAAATACAGTGGAATACACATAGATGGTATGCAATTTTCAAAGTAGGAAGAAAATAAGCAGAAAAGGTAAGAAGAGAAAATGCAAGTAGGGACTTTAGGCTATGCCTACACTGGCAACTGAAGGACAAATCTTCGGTTGTTCAGAGGTGTTAAAATGACACCCTGCACCCATGAAAGACAAAAGTTTTGCAGATAAAAGGAACCAGTGTGAACAGTGTTTTGTGGGCAACGGTTGATACTTACTGGTTACAGTTAACTGGTGGGGGCTGGAGAAGCGGTGAGCAACCTTCAGCCCTCTAGGGTTCCACCTGCAGCTCACACTCCTCCACTTCCTACTGTTTCCCAGCACTTTCAGAGGACCACAAATCTGCTGATTCATGCTCCCTCCACTCCTTCTCAGAGCTGGAATGCCACAAATCAGCTGTTTGCAACTGTTCAAGCTCTGGGAGGGAGGAAGGGAGAAGAGCAGGGCCAGAGTGTGAATCAGATGATTTGTGGTAGTCAGAAAGTGCTGGGAAGGAAGGGGAGGAGTAGGCAGTTCAGGGCTCCAGTGAGCAAGAGGCACATGGGGGAAAGAGGGGCAGCCAAGCAGTTGTCAGGGTGCATGTAGAATCCCAGTAGGCCACTCGTGTGGCCCACTCAGTATTCTTGGTTGCCCATCGCTGTCTTACATCGTAACTTGGGATAAGGATGTAAGTGACTAGTTGACTATCAGATAAGCATAAGCTTATCAGATATTTGAGTAGTGACTTGACTAGTCGCTTCCCCACCCTTGCTGCCTCTATCGGAGGCAGCAATGGGGGAAGAGCAGGAGCTGCTGGGGAAGCCAGCTTAAAAGCCACTTCTCCCCAGCACCTTCTCCGCAGGGGGCAAGAGAGGCAGAGGCATGGGGAGGGGGAGAGAGAGAACTGGATGCTGCGTCTCTACCTTTTAAATGTATTAAGAGCAGGCAGGCTCCTAATACACTTAAAAAGCAGAAGTGCAGTGCAGAGGACCAGGGAGCAAGTTGGGACAGCTGATTCCCAGTGCCCGCCTGGTTCCCCTCGCTGCGCTTTAGCCTTTAAAATGGATTAAGAGCCTGCTCGTAATACATTTAAAAGGCAGAGCTGCAGCGGGGTTCGCTTCGGGGCCGGGAGCTGGCTCCGCAGTTTCCCCCGCTTATTGACGGAAATTCCATCGAGTAGTCGATTAGTTGATTAAATGCAACATCCCTAACTTGGGATAGATGTTGGTGATGGTGAATGCAGATGCACCCTGAGAATGGTATACCACCTCTCAATTTAAATAGAAAGGAGAAGCAAAATGGCTAATAAAACTGGGTTATTTAAATCTGATTTTATTAAGTCTCTGAGTTTAGCAATTTAATGTATTTTTTAAAAATGTGAGAAAGGTCTTGTGACTAAAGCATAGAACTGAGAATTAAATCTATACTCTGTTACTGATTCTGTCACACTCCCATGTGAGGTCAAGCATGTTATTTAATGTCTCTGAGCCTTACTTCCTCCCTTTGTAAATTAGAGAGGTGCCTTCACAGGCATATGTCAAACATTTATTAATGTTTTTGGCATACTTGGAGATTCCAGTGACAGGGTCAACCCAAGCGCAAAGTAATATTAAAATGCCTGTAAATACTTTTTCTACATTCCACTTAAGTTTGAGACTGTAATAAAAGGTAAACATTTCACAAAGCTGACCATCTCCCAGTGCTTCACAAACATGATTGAAGCCTCAGAAGATTTAGACAGGGTAGTATTATTGGCCCCATTTTACATATGGGTAAGCAGAGACGCACTATGGTTAGTCTGTCTGATTTTTATAGAGCCAAGCACCTGCGGCTGCCTTTGATGTCAAGGGATGTCTGGGAGCTCAACAACTTTGGGGCCAAGGTCAGATGTTACCAAAAAGAATAGAACCCAGGCATCTTGACTCACCACATCCTACTCTAGCCCCCCAAACCACATGCCACTCCTCCTGCATGGTGCACTCTCTTGCACTGCTAACAAGGAAAGGTAATATATATTCCTTTCAACTTGTAGAGGGCACTGGCTCTCAGTTCTCAACCATGCTCATTCCCTACCCTTTTTATTTTAAAGGGTGGGTTCTGGTTTTGTTTTAGCAGGGAGCAGGAGGATTACAAAGTTCAGAGCTCTGTTCTTAGTCCTTTGAATTGCAAAGTGCTGATGTTTTGGTGACCGGAATAAAACAAGCACCACGAGTTACTCGAATAGCCTCCTATCATCCCATCCAAAAACGCAAGCATGGAACACTATGGGGTGGCAGGCAATTTTGGGAAGGGTGGAGGGACAGCGTAATCAACCAGCAACAATCCCCATCACCCTAAAGACGTTAGTGAGGCTTAATTACTGCTGCCACCCCCTTTAGTTAATTGAGGAGGGAAGAGATCGCGCTTACCCCTCCGTAGTTCCCTGCAGCTCCAGCTTACACAACCAACTCTCCAGCGCCAGCGTTTCAGTGTGCTGCTCTCACTCTCCTTACACAACTCCGGCTGCCAGCGAGGCACCGCCCCCTTACCAGGGGCGGGCTGAAAGGGTGCCCTGTTGGGGCGAGGGAGGGAGGAGTCGGTCTGGAAAAGGGACGCGTGGAATGGGAATCACTGCGACATGAAGGAAGGAGGAACAGGAGCAGGCGCTGCCCAGCCTAGGCTGGCACAGTCTCGCCATCGCCGGAACAAATCCAACCTTACCCTGCCTCCTACAGGCACTTGGGCAAACTCAGCTGAGCCCTGCAATGCCTGGCCTAGGTGGGGACACGCTGCCGTGGCTTGTGCAAGCCCCTCTCTTCAGTGCTGTACTCAGGCTGGTACAGCGGCCGAATCTGTGCATGCCCACCAGAGCCAGTGCTGCCAGTCCACGTGGGCACCGGAGCTAACCCAGCAGTGCTATCGCTGGGGTGTCACAGCCTATGAAACTGCAAACCCAGTTCAGCCCAGCTGTGCCTGGCTCAGGCAGGCCAGTTCCACCTGTTCCTAGAAGAGGCATGGCATAGGTAGGACACAGCCTCTTATTAGAGCTAGATGGAAGACGTGACTTCTCCCCACTGCCCGCCATTTCTACTGATACCGCTTCTCATCCACCATCAGCTATCCCTTATGCGCCTCCCCAGTCACCCCTCGCCAACCAGCCTTTCACATCAGCCCTGCTGAGTTAACTCAGGTGTTGCTCCTAAACAATCTACACATACAAGCCTCCTCTCACTTATGTCTATTGGTGCTGCCCACCCCTCCTGCTTGGAGATGTAGGCTAGTACCCAAGTGCTGCTTGCACTGGGGTAGTAACCTATCCACTTTGCACTGAGGAGCCAGGCTAAATGTCAGCTGGCTATAAAAGCCTCAAACACCAATCATTCGTTTTTTGTTAACCCCATTGGACAGCAAATCTGGAGTAGGTAACAGCAGCAGGGGTAATGTACTTTGAGTTCCTCCAGGGGGCTTAGAAATAGGATTGCAATTTTAGTTTTCCGAAGGACTGTATTTTAAAAATAATTCAGGAGGGACCAGGGGCCATTTTAATATTCAAAGGAGCATGATAAGCTGGCCTTCTTTACTACTTGTCCTTATCATTTCTTAGCAGAGAGTAGTTTGGGCTTCCCTTATCTCTTCTGACAGCTGAGCTCCAAATTTGATCTTCTGGAGCAGTGCTTTCTAAGCCACTTAACTCAGGCAAAACTCCCTTTGTATGAAGGAGTTCTGGTCTAAATCACTTGTGTAGTGATGGAAATATGCTGGTTAGGGTGTTTTTTATTTTCAAGAAATAGAACAGTACACACCCCCAGTGAAAATGCAGTTCTGGCAGTAGGTAGGTGCCATTTCTATACCAAAATAAGCTATGCTTATATTGAGCACCACTTGCACCAGTATAATAATGTGCTAAAGGGGATTGTATAACTAACTATGCATAGATAAATTCAAGTGCCTCCAGCTCTGATCCATTGTCTGTGACAGAGCAGAGGAACAGTTTCTAAGAGGCCAGATTATCTCTAGCTCATTCTAGCCCTCCTGCACTTTTGCTTTCTATCTCATTGGTTTATCACTTTTCTGGTTCTTCTGGCTTGCTTTCTTTTCTCCTCCCACACGTTGTTTTTTCCTTTTCTCCAACTCCTGTGAGTGCTGCAAGTCCCTGCAAGCCTCCAGTGTGTTAATCAACTCTCTGGAAGCAACCTCTTTATTCTGTGATATTCTCTGTCTGCAACAACAGAGTAGTATTGTGAAAAGCTGTGATCACAATGGAAATGATTAGGATTTGTGTGACACCTGATATCCATGAGGCACTGCAGTTTAGATTACAGCCAGGGGAGGCCTCTCAATGAAGAAAACTTGTCCTCATGTCCTAGAGATGGCAACAAGCTGTCAAGCACAGGCAGCATTAAACTAAATAAAACACCACACCAGAAACAGAAGTTACAACTGAAATGTATAACAAGAATTTGGAAACCAGCTATATAAGGAAAGTGGCTCTGTAAGAAGGGTTTAAAATATTTGTTTCACTTAGGAAACATCTGGGGGGCAATTGCATTTTAGATCTTTGTCACAGAATTGTATGATGCAATAAGTAGTGGCAAGGGAGGATGCTTGGAAATATCTGGATTAGTAGTCATTTTACTTCAGAAAAATAAATCTTATAGCAACCTTTGACTCATTATTTCACAATGCTCATCTAGAGTAACTAGAAGACCACAGTCTAAATTCTGATCTGTTACACAAACTGTAAAAGTTGCCCCATAATCACAATGGTGAAACAGCTGAAGATAAATTTGGACTTAAAATATGGATGGCCAAAGGGTGGAGATAAATAAGGCCCCATTCCTACAGACATTTTTGCACTTGCTTAACTTGACTACTGTAAAGTTTTATTGACTTTAAGCATGAAGGCTACGTCTACACTGGCATGATTTTGCGCAAATGCTCTTTAACGCAAGAGTTCTTGCGTTAGAGTATTTGCGCAAGAGAGCGTCTACACTGGCATGTGCCTTTGGGCAAGAGATGTGCTTTTGCGCAAGAGCATCTGTGCCAGTGTAGACGCTCTCTTGTGCAAGAAAGCTCCGATGGCCATTTTAACCATCCGGCTTTCTTGTGCAAGAAATTCATGTTGCCTGTCTACACTGGCCTCTTGCGCAAGAATAGTTGCACAAGAGGGCTTATTCCTGAGCGGGAGCATCATAGTTCTTGCGCAAGAAGCACTGATTTCACACATTAGAACGTCAGTGTTCTTGCACAAGAACTCCCCGCCAGTGTAGACAGGCAGCAAGTTTTTGTACAAAAGCGGCTGCTTTTGCGCAAAATCATGCCAGTGTAGACGGAGCCTTATAGTAGTAAAGTTAAGGGCGTGCAAATCCTTAAGTATGCACAGGATCAGTGCTTAAAATTGGATCTGAACCTTCACTGGAAATGCAATGGTCTTTTTGGAGATTTGAAAAAGTTTGTAGATCTGCAGCACCCTGCCTCACTTTCCATTTCTGCTCAAGGCCCCTTAAAAAGCCCATAGGCTATGTCTACACTCGCGGCTTCTTGCGTGAGAAATATGCAAATGAGGCTAAGTGTGGAATATCGCCGAGCCTCATTTGCATACCTAATGAGCTGCCATTTTTGCAGAAGAGGCTCTTACGCCAGAAGGAGCTGTCTACACTGCCCCGTCTTGCGCAAGAAAAACCCTCTTGCGCAATGCCGCTATGCCAATTATTTTCAGGAATAATGACACTGTGCAAGAGGGTTTTTCTTGCGCGAGAAGGGGCAGTGTAGACAGCTCCTTCTGGCGCAAGAGCCTCTTCTGCAAAAATGGTGGCTCATTAGGTATGCAAATGAGGCTCAGCGATATTCCACGCTTAGCCTCATTTGCATATTTATCGCGCAAGAAGCCGCGAGTGTAGACATAGCTATACAGTCTTGTTATTCAAAACATGCCTCTTCTGTGGTCCAATATATGAAATTTTGAACACCCCTTTCTCAAGATGGGGCCAGATCCATCTTCCTTCTTGGTGCTTCTTGCTATCTAGGTTCCCATTTTTCCATGTTTCTGCATTTGGGGTTTCTGCTGGGAAAAGTAACAAAATACCACGGAAAAACCTATTCTCAGGAGATTTTGAGAGCTGTTCAAACTGACTAGAAAGTTCTGATACTTTTTAAATACTTGTCTGAACTGACTTGCACTTAGGTTTGAAATGAGGTGATTTCTTTGAAATGAAGGACTGTTGTACATACTCATTTACTTTTTCTATATGTATGTGTAATATTTTAGTATACCTATTTTGCATAAAGGCCAGAACTAGCCATTAGTGCAGAATATGGCTGCCCACTTATTTAAGGGCTTCTAAGCACTGCCTCTCATTGATTTCAAGTTGATTGCCAGATGTAGTTCAACATATGCGTTTTAATCAATTAAGCCCTATGTATTTGGCTACTTAAAAATGGTATTTCCTTTTATGTGCCACCATGACACCAGATATTAATAAAGGCTATAGTTGCCAACCCTCCCAGGTTCATTATCCTAAAACT
This sequence comes from Rafetus swinhoei, assembly GCA_019425775.1. NCBI lineage: Eukaryota > Metazoa > Chordata > Testudines > Trionychidae > Rafetus > Rafetus swinhoei. The sequence continues at coordinate 165,653,289 of CM033424.1, forward strand.
AAGCTCTATCTCCTGGAGGCTGTGTCTAGACTACAAAGTTCTATCGAAAAAAGATATGCAAATTGCAAACCTCAATTTGCGTATCTTTTTCCACTTTTCTTCTGAAAGAGGCTTTTCCGACAATTGGCCCATCTACACTGGGCAAATTGTCGGGAAAAAGAGCCTCTTTTGGAACATCCCTTCTTCCTTGTAGAACAAGGTTTACAGGGATGCCGAAAAAATGGGTCTGCTTTTCCGAATTTTTTTCAAAAAAGCAGACGCGTTTCTTGGACGTGGCAGAGCTTTTCCGGGATTCCTCTGGTATCCCAGGAAAAACTCTGCAGTCTAGACATACCCAGAGGCTTCTGAAGCCAAACTGGGAGATTTTAGGCTGCTAAAACGCTGGCAGTGCCTGCGAGCAGGGGCAGCATGTAAAACTCCCTGACTCCCACTCCCGGGGTAGTAGCCACATGTCAACCACTGGCTTTAGCCCTGCTGCCTGAAGTAAGTGCCACCCATCCAGAGCCGACAGCCCTCACCCCTTCCTCCTCCCCAACCCTCTGAACTCTTCTGCATCCAAATTCCCTCCCAGAGCCTGCACCCTACTGCACCCAAACCCTGCCTGAGGCTCAGCCTGGAGACACCTCCCACATTCCAAACCATGTGGCCCCAGCCCAGAGCCTGCACCCCAACTCCCTGCCCCTGACTGGTGAAAGTGAGTGAGGGTGAGTGAGCTATGAAGAAAGGAGGATGGAGTGAATGGAGCAGGAGGGGTGAGGTAGGAGGCAGGGCAAGGGTGTTTGGGTTTGTGTGATTAAATAATTGGCAACCCTTATGAGAGCTTCCTGATGGGCCTTAGAATTGGACAGCCAGGGGCTGCTAGGTGTCATAATAGATGGAATCACAGTTTGGTTAGGCAGCAGGTGGTTATTAAAGCCGTAACTGGAACTTGAGCTGTGTGTTTGCTAAACGAGATAAAAAGACAAAGATTAAATCCTGTCTGGAAGTCTGTATTTCCTCTTGGAGAGATGCAGTTTGCCACATGCCCAGATCCACTTAAGTCTTAAGTGTTGTGAAGCTCAGTGTTATAATGCCTATTTAGAAAATCACAGGCACGATGTTGCCATCCATAAAGCCTGAGCTAAACTCCCGATATAATGGCTGTGGAGAGATAGGCACCTTAAAATGAGATCCATAAAAGCCAGCCCTCTAGACAGGGGGCTGCCCAAGCTAGCCAGTGGGAAATGCCAATGAAAAGGGTGTGTCCTAAGCCTTGCCCCTCTTACAGAGCTGGGCACCTAAGTTCAGACAGTCTTCTTTTGCCTGTGATCTACAGACAGGAACCTTTTTGCTGGAGTCAACTTATGTACCTAAGTTATTTCTTATGTGAAGGTGTGACTAGGGATGTAAAATTTCAATTATTTGGCTAATTGAATAGTCGATGCACTTTGCTATTTGATTAGTTGATAAGGGCACCTCAGCCTTTGAAGTGTGGCAACAGCCCCAGGGCTGTTGCCACACTTCAAAGGCGAAAGCTCTGTGTGGAACATGGAACCAGCAGGGGTAGGGTTGCCAGGTGTCCGGTTTTGAACCGGACAGGCCAGTATTTGAGCTTTCTGTTTGGGAAACAAATTGAGAAAATATAAATGAGAAAATATAAATGTCCGGTATTTTCTAAATAAGATGTAATGTAGATTGTGATGTAATGTCAAGTGTGTCCGGTATTTTTGTTGAAACCATCTGGCGACCCTAAGCGGGGGACTCAAGCAGTCCCCTGCTGGCCCCGTGCTCCCCATGGCATTTCAAAGCGGCAGCATTGCATGAAGCCCAGGGTAATCGGGGGAGTCTCCAGCTGACCCCAGGCTCCATGCGGTGCTGCTGTTTTGAAATGTCACAGGGAGCCCGGCCTCAGGCTCCACACGGTGTTTCAAAGTGGCAGTGCCGCATGCAGCTCAGAGTCATCGAGGGAGTCCCCAGCTGCCACTTTGAAATGTGTGTTCAGCCTGGGCCAGCTGGGAACTCCCAGTTGGCCCCAGGCTGCACATGGCATTTCAAAGCGGCAGTGCCATGTGGAGCCCAGGGTCTGGCCCCAGGCTCCACGTGGCACTGCTGCTTTGAAGCACCCTGTTCTCTCCCCCCACCTTGCTGGCTCTTTCTGATAGAGGCAGCAAGGGGGTGGGGAAAATGATTAGTCGACTAGCCTGTTGACTATCCGATCAGCATTTCTTATCGGATAGTCAACCAGTCGTTCACATCCCTATGTGTGAAACACCCCTCTAATGCAACACAAAATGCTTACAGCAGGCATGTCAAACTCGAAGCCTACTGAGGGCTGCACAAACGAAAACTGATAGCCACAGGGCCACCTAGGGTTCCCAGATGGTTTGACCAAAAAAGAAAAATTTGTCGAGCATTTTAGGTGCCGGGCAGAAGGCACCAATACTAGACCCCTGGCAACCTGAGGGCCACCAAAGAAAATGTACTTTGTCGGAAAGTCTTAGTTATTTATTATTATAGATTATGTTTTAGGTATATTTTATAATATTACAATAATTTGATGTGTAAAATTGTTATTTGCTCATATTAAATATGTTTTTAATTAATTTTACATAATTTTTAATTTAAATATAAATTTAAGGTACTTTTAAATTTTGTATATGATACATAACTTGTTTTGTTGAAATAAAAACAAGTATAGACCATGGTTAATCAGATAGAACAGGCTTCTGTGAAAATTTCAGATACTTTGTAAGTTTGAGATTTTGCATAAAGATATAATTATTCATGCAATTGCAAAAAATTGGCATATTTATTGATATAAAATTAATATACATTTTGTGATTTTATTTGGGAATAAATAAAAAATAAAACATTAACAAAATAACTCCTTCCTCTCCCCCAGAGCCAGGCACTCCCATACCCCCGTTCTAACCCAATCCCCTCCACTCCCCAGAGCCAGCCCCCCCAACGTAATGCCTCCCCCTTTCCCCAGAGCCAGGCACTCCCAGCCCCCAACCTAATGCCTCCTCCCTTCCCCCACATCCAGGCACCCCAACCTAATGCCTCCCTCCCCAGAGCCAGGCTCTCCCCCCACCTCCCAACCTAATACCTGGGTCCTGGAGTTGACATTGCCGCCTGAGGTGCTGGGGCAGCCTGAGCACAGCGGCCTACTGGAGCGCCCAGCGCAGAGCACCCAGCCAGCCATGAGTGCATACGCAGAGCAGCTTGGCTGGCTGTGAGCAGGCACTCGGCCACGTGCTCCGAACAGCCAGCGGGCCACACTTCATTCTTTTATAAAAATGTTCTGGGGGCTGCAAAAAATGTTGATCGGGACGCATGTGGCCCGCCAAATGCCAGTTTGACATGCCTGGCTTACAGGGTAGGAAGAAGAAGCAGGTGCTGCCACATGGGCCTATAACACTTAGTACAGCTGTTAAACTACTTGCCTTGGATGGGGGAGACCCAGCTTCAGTTACTTCCTCTTCCTGTGATGGGAGAAATTATTTGAACAGGAGTCTCCACTCCCGCTCTCAGAAATGCACACTAGCTCATGAGCTGTGGGACAGTCTAATGTGGCAGGCTCTCCTTAAAGCTCTTCTAGCTTGGATAAAACATTTAAAGAGTCATTAGGCTTGAGAGAGAGAAAACATGAAAGAAAAATAATTATTCTATAGCTGAGTGGTTAGGACGCTCACAGATCTTGCCCCCCTGCTCCAATGATTATGTAATTAATTATCCAAATTGGGACCACCTGTTTTTCCTCCTGTGTCTGATTTTGAATGTAGGGTTGCCAGGTGTCCGGTTTTGAACTGGACAGTCCAGTATTTGAGCTTTCTGGTTGGGAAACCAATTGAGAAAATATAAATGAGAAAATATAAATGTCCGGTATTTTCTAAATAAGATGTAATGTAGATTGTGATGTAATGTCAAGTGTGTCTGGTATTTTTGTTGAAACCACCTGGCAACCCTATTTGAATGGCACCTGCTGTGGTAAGCATGTTCAGAGTGCCTACTGGATCAGTGGTTTTCAAGCTTTTTTTTTCTCATGACCCAGTTGAACAAAATTCTTGATACCTGAGACCCAACAGAATTTGACTAGAGTGTGCACTCCCAGGTGGACTGAGAATGAAAGCTTTGGGTGCAGTAGGAGACTCCTGCTTTGGGTGTGTCAGGGCTGGGGCAGGAATGGCTTACCGTAAAATCTCGAGTATAATGCGCAGTTTTCCCCCGCCGGTTTTTTTAATATCAAAGTCGGGGTGCGCATTATCTATAGGAGGTTTTTTAAAAAAGTTTTAAACTCACACTCGGCAGGCACAAGCTGGGCGGGGGGGGCAGGCACAGGCTGGGCTGGGCTGGGGGGGCGGCAGGCGCGAGCTCAGCACACCAGCAGTTGAGCGGGGGACGCTCCCCCGGCGGGCGCGAGCTCGGTGCGCGGACAGCTGGGCGGGGGAGGCTCCCCCGGCAGGCGCGAGAGACACTCCCCGCCCCCCCCAGCAGGCGCGAGCCCTTTCCTTCCTATGCATACCTTAAAATCTCGAGTATAATAGGGGTGCGCATTATAGATAAGAGTTTAGTTTATTCAAGAATTTTGACCTTTAAAAGGCAGATGCGCATTATACGTGAGATTTTACGGTACTTCAAATGGCTCTCAGTCAGTGGTGCGGTTGGGGTTCTAAAGCAGGCTTCCTGTCTCTCCTGGTACTGCAGACCATTTTGCCCCAGAAGCAGCCAAAAGCAGGTACCCAGCCAATGGGAGTGTAGAGTTAGTGCTTGGGGAAGGAGGAGTGCTAAGCTCTGTGTGCTCTCTACCACCCCCATCCCTCCCACCTAGGAGCTGGACCTGCTGTTAGCCACCTCTGGGGCGCAGCACAGTCTGCAGTGCCAGGACAGGCAGGTAGCCTGCCATAGCACCCCCACTGGTGACCTCATCACCCTGAGCAAAGAGACCTAGTGCCTGACACTCCATGACCCAGTACTCGATTGCAACCAGTAGTTTGAAAACAGGGCCGGCCCGAGCCATTCGTGTGCCCCGGGCCCTGGGAGTGCGGCGCCGCCCCCGGGAGTGCGATGCATGCGCGGCCCTGCCCCCGGGCGCGCGGCGCCCCCCGCCCCCAGTGCCTGCGCAGCCCTGCCCCCGGGCGCGCGGCGCCTGCCCCCAGTGCCTGCGCAGCCCGCCCGGCGCGCAGCGCCCGCCCCAGTGCCTGCGTGGCCCCGCCCGGCTCGCAGAGCATGCACGGTGCCGCCCGGCAGCCCCGCGTGGAGCCCCTACAATGGGGCGCCCCAGGCGCTAGCCCAGTCAGCCCATAGCTTGGGCTGGCTCTGTTTGAAAACCAATGTACTTGATCAAGCCCAGAAGAGAAGATAGGCATTTGCTTGCCTGTCTTTCCTCTGGTTCATAGATTATGCTGGGGTTTAGGTGGGAGATACGTGTTCATGCAGCTAACACAAGGCAGCAGGATATATGCTAAAAGGCAGACACAGAGAACTTTTACAGTGGAAATGTAGGTACTGAATGAGCCTAGGAGTCATCAGTGTCCTGAGCAGGAGCTTTGTGATTCAGCCTAATCTAAAACTGGGATTTATGTGCATATGTAACTGTGGATCTGGGCCACGGTGGCTGAATGTAGTAAACATCATTACAAGTAGTAGGTGATCTCTATGGAGGTCCCTTGGATTGCTGAATTATCTCTTGCCATTCTGTTAACCTTCAGGGCAGTTTAATTTTATATAAACACTACTTGGGTGGCATAAGGGCAATGAGTATGCAGAAAGACTCTTTACTAATACTTGTATATTGTGATTTTTTTTAAATGAGGAACAGAGGACTACATCTAAAATGAACCTGTTTTAAGAATGTTTCATTTGTTGAAATATGACAAAATGCATGGCTCAGGTGAGGCAGCTGTGCAATTCTGAACCACTGAGTAGGTTTGCAGCACCAGATAACACTGGAAATTGTATATAATTCTGTTATCTATATACTGTACAGTTTTATATTTTCCAGTATATACCTGTGAAGATTAATAGTCATCCTATAATTATTATTGCAAATATTCAAGAGTATCCTGCTACTGAATTTTGGTGCACCCAAGTATATGCACATAACAACAATTAATATAGCACAAAGGACCATCTGAAAACAAATGGCAATTTATACAGCAGGGAATCTCACTCTCCTCTCTGCCACTGGTTTTAGATTTATACAACTCACCTGACTTTTAACTGAGTTACTCCTGATTTACACTGGAATGAGTAGTAAATCAAATAAAAAACACTTTGTAACTGACATATATGTAGCATGTAAGGCTTTATTAGTGCATACAATGAAAAAATCAGCAGGTTCAGGGGCTGTGAAGTGGCTTACAATAGCTAATCAAGACCTAGGCTGAAGCTTGACATAAGCAATGATAGGCAAGTGACGTCAAAATCAAAAGATAAAAGTACAGCAGTAAACAAGCACAATGGACAGCTGACTGGTATGAAGTACAGTAAAAAGATGTCAAAAATGGGACATGGGATATTTTTAAGGAATAGGTATAACTGGAACTTACAGATATTAATTGCAATAATGCAACTGATTGGTGTAAGCAAGTGACTGTAATATAAATGGATAATGTATCTATCACAGTGAAGTACTCAAAGTGGGGGGGGGGGGGGGGTTGAAGTTCAGATAAGGAAAAGGGGACCAAAACCATTTATGAATATGCATAAGATGAAGTGGGCATTGAAGTGTGACATAATATAAAAGATGTTACTGGGCCTAAGTATGGTGGGAGACACCATGACAATGTCTACTTACTTAGTCTCTGGTATTGCCACAAAGGACTGTGTGAGTAATGCTAGAGCTGGTTGTTTGGTACTCTCTCTTCTTTGCCCTAGAGCAGTATATGTGGCTTACTGTGTGGCTGGCTAACAAAGGGTTTAATCACAGAGGCTGTGTCTAGACTGGCATGATTTTCCGCAAATGCTTTTAACGGAAAAGTTTTCCGTTAAAAGCATTTGTGGAAAAGAGCGTCTAGATTGGCATGGACGCTTTTCCGCAAAAGCACTTTTTGTGGAAAAGCGTCCGTGCTAATCTAGATCGTATAAAAAGCCCCGATCGCCCGCGATCGGGCCTTTTTTGCGCAAAACAAATCTGAGCTGTCTACACTGGCCCTTTTGCGCAAAAGCTTTGCCCGAACGGGAGCAGCATAGTATTTCCTCAAGAAGCACTGATTTCAGACAGTAGGAAGTCAGTGTTCTTGCAGAAATTCAAGCGGCCAGTGTAGACAGCCGGCAAGTTTTTCCGCAAAAGCAGCTGATTTTGCGGAAAAACTTGCCAGTCTAGACACAGCCAGAAAGTGCACCTTGAGTGTCCTCAGTTTGGTTACAACCTCTCTATTATAGTAGACCAAAAGGCTGAACCTGCCAAACCACTGTATTATAATGTATACCTAACCTTGTGAGATCACTAGATTAGGCTCCATAACTTGCTTTTGGAGTTGATGGAAGGCAAAGAGAAGGAGCAGTTCAGTGTTGCTACATATATTTTGTGATCTCAGTTTCCACCTATTGTGGATATTTCTTCACTTGTCAAATTTCAGTTTTTAAAGTATGTAAATGTAAACGTCACAACAAAAAAATAGCAAAATATAAAGCCTGCAATTGGTTAACTTTCCAAAATTAATATTTCTGACTGCAGAGTTTTTAATTGCAACAGACTGGGAGTCCCTATGTACCCTGAACTCCATCCAACAATATGTGGAAGACTACCAACCTAATAGAATCCATACCATTAATGCACTGTTATGAAATCCAGTCACCATGTATTGTATCTGTTCACTCACGCTGTGGCAATCATTTGACGGCGGGGAAAGTAAAAAAAAACAAACAAACAAACCCACAAGAGGCCACAGGTGACTGGCTACAGTACAATTCCTTGCACACTCGCTCCAGGAGGGAAAACCTGCAATGCACAAGCAAAACCTCCCTCTGCCTAGCTGATCGCTAAATATGGGGTGAACAGACGGACGGACGTACACACCCAAATCTGATCCCATCCCCAGAGCAGAAACTGTAACAACACAGCAGTGTGTGGGTGGTGGTGGTGTGTGTGTGGGGGGGGAGGAGGGGGGGAATCCTACCTTCAGCCCCATCCCTAGAGGGGGTAGAGGCTGCTTCAGCCAAAATTCCCAAGTCATGCCTATGAGAGAGGGGCTGGGACTAAGCAAATACTCCTCGCTCCTCCCCGCCAAGAGTCTTAAAGTTCGCTCCCTTGCCCCAGTGCCTGCTCGCTTCCCGCTCCCAGCGGTGGAGGCCGGGTGCGAAGCGGCGGCGGCTCTCGACAGCGGCTCCCTTCCCAGGCGGCATCTCCCTGCCCGTGCACCCCCCGCGGCTGAGCCCGGCCAATAAAGCTGTTGCCGCTGCCCTGGCCTGTCAGTCACAACATGGCGGCCCCCATGGAGGAAGCGTGACTCTTCTCCCGCCCGCTCCGCGTCCCCGCTGTAAGTCGCAGAGCCGCCGCCGCCGCCCGGCCGGGTGCCTGGGGGGCGCTGCCTCGCCGTGTGTGCAACCCCGGGCTGGGAGGCTTTGGGGGGCTCTTGCTTAGTGCAGGGTCTGCCCCAGTCACCGGCCGCGTGTGTAAAAGGGGGCCGCTCCCGTGAGGTTTGGTCCGAGGGGGCTGTGCCTGCTGTTTTAAAACAGGGCGAATTGCGGAGTGGGGCGGCAGCCTAGGCTGCTGCTCACCGACGCGCACCGTCGTGCCTGGCGCTGCACGGGAAGAGGGAGGCCGTGGTGCTTTCACTCTCTGGAGAGCTCCCTCTTTCACGGGGCCTTTCAGCTCGGCCTTGGGTGTGTAAAATTGTGGGACAAGGTGACCTCACTCCCGCTACCTCCCCCTCTCAGTGTATTATATTAATTTCTCTCCCACCATTTGAATGGTTTCCAATTGAAATATTGAGACCATATTAATTAAAAGTGATGGTGTTTACCTGTGCTCATGCTGCTTGCTAATCTGACTCAGGCTGGTCCGTTCTGGAGAGTGAAAGTAATTGAAGTAGGGCAGAAAGGGATCCAGGGGTTCTAGTGGACCACAAGTTGAATGAGTGAGCAGTGTGATGCTGTTGCAAAGAAAGCAAATATGATTCTGGGATGCATTAACAGGTGTGCTGTGAGCAAGACACGAGAAGTCATTCTTCCGCTCTACTCTGCGCTGGTTAGGCCTCAGTTGGAGTATTGTGTTCAGTTCTGGGCACCGCATTTCAAGAAAGATGTGGAGAAATTGGAGAGGGTCCAGAGAAGAGCAACACAAATGATTAAAGGTCTAGAGAACATGACCTGTGAGGGAAGGCTGAAGGAATTAGTTTAGAAAAGAGAAGATTGAGGGGGGACATGATAGCAGTTTTTAGATATCTAAAAGGGTGTCATAAGGAGGAGGGAGAAAACTTGTTCATCTTGGCCTCTGAGGATAGAACAAGAAGCAATGGGCTTAAACTGCAGCAAGGGAGGTTTAGGTTGGACATTAGGAAAAGTTCCTAACTGTCAGGGTAGTCAGACACTGGAATAAATTGCCCAGGGAGGTTGTGGAATCTCCATCTCTGGAGACATTTAAGAGTAGGTTAGATAAATGTCTATCAGGGATGGTCTAGACAGTATTTGGTCCTGCCATGAGGGCAGGGGACTGGACTCGATGACCTCTCGAGGTCCCTTCCAGTTCTAGTATTCTATGATTCTATGAAGGGCTTACAGCAGTGTGACTGGGAAGTGTGCTGTTCCTCAAGAGTGTTGTTGCACTAAGAGGAAAATGCTGGCATTACTCAAGAGAAATTAGGTTTTCTATAAAAAGGGGGTTATTAAAATGTTAAATTATCACAATTTAACTGGGATATAATAGTGGCACCCAAATAAGAAACTTAATTGTAATAGAAGTGAAGGGTGCGGAGCCCAGGATGCTCTGCCTCCACTATGCCTCTTCATGCATCTGCTTCCCTTCCTGCCTCTGCTCTGCCCCCTTCCACTCCCACTGCATCCTTTGCATCCCCTTGTGCAAGGCAGAAAATATGCTAATGGTGTAGTGACTCATGCTAATGAGTCCCTCATTAGCATATTTTCTGCCACAAAAACTAGCAGTGTAGACAAAGCCTCACTGCGGTGGCAGGAAGCAGAGCGACCCATCCCCAGCCCGCTGCACTGCACTGAGCCTGGCTCCCAGCTGTGTTGCTCAGGGGAGTAGAGCAGTGTTTCTTAACCAGTGGTATGAGTACTCTTAGGGGTACTCGAGAAGTCTGGGAAGTACATCAACACAACTAAAATTTGGAGAAAACTGATTTTTTTGTTTTGTTTTAAGTTTTACAGCGCTTTATTATTTTTGTACTTTCTACACCCAAAAATTTCATCGCCCACCCGGCTACAATTAAGTTGATTAAACAAATGTGTTGCAATGGTAGAAAAAAAATTTGTGTGTCTGAAAACTGTAGGTACTGGGGGTACTTATAATTTTGTTTTTAAAAAAGGGCTACTTTATTAAAAAAGGTTCAGAAACACTGGTATAGAGTGGGCTAGAGCCAGGAGGCTCTACTTCCTGTCGTCTTGGTGAAGCAGAGTGACCTGGCTGGGAGATGGTGGGGTAGGGCAGGCTTCTGGGTTGTTCTATTTCCTGTGGCTCCTGCTGCCATTCATAAGTGCAGGGACAGGCTCCATACCTGCTGCTGGGGCTGGCCAGCCACCCCCAGCCCCCCCTTCCTGGTAATCCCACAGGCCGTAGGGCCAAGGGTGGCTGCCCAAACCATCCTGTGGACAGGATGCCTTTGTGTAATAATAATAATAGAGATGTAGCTGTGTTAGTCTGATCTTGCTGAAACAAAAGAAAGGACTATGCAGCACTTTAAAGACTAACAGGATGGTTTATTAGGTGATGAGCTTTCATGGGCCAGACCCACTTCCTCAGATCAAATTCTGGAAGAGAATTGGCATGACCATATATACCAAAGGAATACAATGAAAAAAAGCTCATCACCTAATAAACCATCTTGTTAGTCTTTAAAGTGCTGCATAGTCCTTTCTTTTGTTTGTGTAATAGGAGAGTCTTGCCTTCCTGAGAAGCAATTAGTCTAGCACAGTGGTTCTCAAGCTGTGGGTCAGGACCCCAAAGTGGATCACAACCCTTTTTTAATGGGCTTGCCAGCCAGATCTGGTGTTAGATTGGCAGAGGTGTGGGGTCAAAGTGTGACCTTAACATACAGCATGGAAGCTGAAGAAGAGGGCTTGAGCTTTGCCTTACCCCTTCTCTATCCAGGGCAATGGAACTTGGGTGGGCTCAGTCTTTGGTCTCTTCTCCTGCAGTTGTGTAGTAACTTTTGTTGTCAAAAGGGTGTGTCAGTGCAATGAAATTTGAGAACCCTTGATCTAGCGCAGTGTTTCTCAAAGTGGGCCCGCTAATAAGCGGCCCAGGCCATGACACTTCTTGTGTCTCCCTTTGGCTGCAAATGGCAAATTACAGCCAAGGAGAGCTGTGCAGCTCAGTGGTTGCAGATCCTGTAAGTAAGTAAACCATAGCAGCCTGATAACAGTTTTCTCAAAGTGGGTCCAAGGCCCATTTTGAGAAACACTGGTCTAGTACTTTGAGAGCATAAGGCAATACAGTAAATATATAATATATATATTTTTTTTAAAAGGGCAGCAAAGCCTTCTCCCTGGGAGCAGAGCAGGCACTATTTGAAAACCCCAGCGGAGGGCGGGTGTCAGCCCCGCCCCCAGCCTTGTGGGAGGGACAACTGGACCTAGGAATTGACTGATTCCGGGGGACAAATAATGAAAAACACTGTCAGGGAGTGTGGGTCAGAGGTTTAAAACGAGGGAGCTGGATGGGGACACCGAGCAGAGAACCCCGGATAGTGCCCACTGCTCCTCAAAGCTATTGATGGAGTCAGTGGAAGCCGCCCAGAGGAACTCTGCCCGGATACGTGACACTAGGGAGGAACGGAAGTAGGCCCCACAGTCGCAGAGCACCCCCTCGTCTAGCATCCTCCTCCTATATACACTGGCTTGTCAGGGCCAGGAAGAGGTTGACCAGGAGGTCTCGCGACTTTGTGGGGCCACAGATAGGGTGTGCATAAATAAAAAGGTGTGGGGTAAAGTGCAGCCAGAACCTCAATAAGAGGTTCTTGAGGAGTCGGAATAGGGGCTGCAATCTGGTGTATTCCAGATATGCATGTGCCAGGTTTTCTCACGCTGCAAATGGGGCAGGTGTCTGGGATGGGGGTGAGCTGTGCCAGGTACACGCGCGTGCTCACGGCTCCGTGAAGGAGCTGCCAACTGATATCCCCAATGGGCCGTGGGATTAAGGTGGAATACACGCTGGCCCATCAGGGTTCCCCACCCTCAACTGGTCTTAGATAGTTCCGTTACTTGGTGTCAGAGCAGGACATGAGGGTGAGCAGAGCAGGCAGCCCTTGCCCACCTAGCTCCTGGGGAGGAGGCTTCCCTGCCCTGCTGCAGTGAAGCCACCTCCCTGGGAGCCAGCTGCGTGTAACTGACACCATAAACAGATAAGCATCAGCTTATTGGTTAAATGGTTAATCAGTTATATTCTCACATCCCTAGTTATAACTCTATTGATTTTATTGTAATGACTTCTGATTTACATTGGTGAGAGTGGAGATTCAGGTCTTGGAATGTATTTTTCTTTTCTCTCTCTATATTAAAAGGTTTTTTTCCTGCTGGATGACAGAACAATGTTATCATGCTCTCTGGCCATGAAAGCCCCTCCTCCTATGCCAGGGGTCAGCAACCTATGGCTCCCAAGCCAAATATGGCTCTCTTGCAGTTCCAGCTCAGCTCCTTGCTTCCCACTAGCAGGGAGCCTGCACTGGTGTTCCAGCCTCGCGGCCTTCTCCCCTCACCCGCTACCCCTTCCAGGTGGACATGCCAGCACTGGTTTTCTGCAGGGTGGATGAGACACCCCAAGGCTCCCGGCTGGATCTGGCTTGCGGGGAAGACGCGCAGCTAGAAGCAGCTACGCATGCTGCTGCTTCCCTTCTCCCTTCCCCGGCTAGGGGAACAGAAGTACAGGGATGTGCTTCCTGGAGGCTTTTCCCACTGCTCCAGAATCCAGACTATGTAGGAGCAGTGGGAGAAGCCTGGGGCATGGTGTTTGGGAGCTGCGTGAAAGCACGTAAGTGGCCCCCATCCCCTCATGCCCAGACCTTGCACCCACAGCCTGCTCACTCACCACCTCCAGCCCCCCTCACTCATACCCCCCAAGCTGAGACCCGCACCTCACACCTCCCCTCCCAGACCCCACACTCCCAGCGCACTCCTGCACCTTCCCCCAGGTCAGACACCCTATCCCAACCTGCTTCTCCACCCTCCCTTGCTCCTACATCCTCCTCCTGACTAGACACCTACCTCCATCCTGTTCCGGCACCTTCCCTCCTGGCCAGACTCTGCACCCTCACCCTCTCCTCTACCCCCATCTCTATCCCACTTACTGGCAGCCCTGTCCTGCACACTTAACCCCTCATTTTGGCCCCACCCCAGAGCCTGGGCGGGGGGGTGGGAATCCACTAACCTGGGAACCCCAGAAGAGTTAATCTGGCCTGAGGCCTTGAACCTCAGTCTTCCCTGCTCCTCCCCCAACCATGGGGCTGGAGCACCAGGGGAGTGAGGTGTGTCAGTTGGGGGCTACAGCAGTGGGGATTGGGGTTTTTTTTGGAGGGCTAGAGGGGGGTAGTTGGCAAGTGTAGCGAGCAGGGGGGTGCACCCCCCTAGTATATTTGTGAACATTCTTTTTTTGAAATTTCCAGTGAAAATGCCTATAATCAAAAAAGGGAAGAATGACTGTTTAATTTGATCCATCTTATAAAACCCCAGTGTGACCACTAGAGGGGGATTTCTGCTGCCAATCCAAAACTTATCATTTTTCTGTTGCAAGTTTAATCTTTTAAAGCCGTGTTATACATTTTATGTAAGCTACTACATTGTCTATGCTTAGGTGCAAGGAATTCTTCCTTCCAATCCTCTTGAGCCTTTTGTTTTCCTTGCCCTTTCTTTCTTGCTCTGTTGTCCTCCCCTTAACTTTAAAGTCACTCAAGATCAAAGCTATTTTTTCATTTCATAGATGGTGACACAGAAAGCCTTCTGCATTTTTCTCTTATGTACACCATAAGAAAATAACCTTTCCCCCTTGTTTAGCTTCTTCTGCTTTGCTTTTTTATTTTAGTTGTTTACTGTCTATATTGTTTGTTTGGTGATACATGTTAATTCCAGATTTTAAAAGCCGTCACATTACATTAACATAGCACAAAAACAACTTAAATTGTTGCATTTATTTCCTAACCTGAAATCCTCTTGAGGGGGGGGAGGTGTGGGGTGTGTGTGTGTGTGTGGATAGATGGTGGGGCAGGGGGGATTTGAGATGCTTAATAAATTTCATTATATTTGTTAGACAAACTCTCTTTTGGAATATTGTGCATTAAAAGAAATGTGGAAGTTGAAGATAAGAGGCTTTCAGGATTAGAAGCAAAATGAAATCTGTCATGAGTATTTTTTAGCTTTTCCTAAGCAGTACTTTCTTGTTGCAGTGCTGGAGTTGCTCATGGAGATGCATGGGTAATTACTGTATATATTTTATAATTCATATCCCTCTCTAGAAGCTGGGCATGTCACTTCAACATAGTAGTCCACCATTTATATTAGATAAGTCTGTGGATTTTTATGTCTAAGAATGTCAGTTAGCATGGCTTAGAAATAGATTTTTAGCAGCAGCCTTCAGGAGTCAATGGTTGTCAGAGAAAGATGCTTCAGGGGGTAGCCGAGTTAGTCTGTATAGGATAAATTTAAAAAACAAATAAGGCTCTGGTAGCACTTTATAGACGCTCATGATACCATCTACATGTTGTGTTTATAGACTATCATGAGCTTTCGTGGGTACAGCCCACCCACGAAAGCTCATGATACCATATATATGTTTTGTTAGTCTATAAAGTGCTACCAGACCCTTATTTGTTTTTTAAATTTAAAGGGAAAGATGTTACACGTGGTGTTTTGCTATTTTTACTGTAAAAACAAGCTCCAAACCAAATCAAAACCTCATTCTCAGAGGTGCAAGTATTAAATCATCTATTGTACATTTAAGAAGAGTCAGAATCTCCTATTCTTCTTTGAGATTGTGGCATGTGTAGTCAATTTATTAGCCTCTTCTCAAGACACATTGTTGTACAAGTTACGGTAGTAATAAAAGGGCTGGGAAAATTAGTCGAAAAATTTCTGAATATTTGTAACATTTAAATTGGATCATTTTAACCTTGTTTCAGTTTTCACAAACATTGAGGTGAAGTAGTTCTACTGACCTGGTTGTCTTTGTAAAGGGTCCCCTGAACAATAGGACAAATGCTGTCATACTCCTTAAGAGATACAGCCCACAAAGCACCCGGCCAGGAGGAAGCGGGAAACATCGTCTTGACCTGTACACCATCCCAAGTCTCGGCTTCTGCATAAGCCCTGAAATCTGATAATTGCAACATTTTTTGTGTTTGTTTTCACTGACGTTATCTTGAGTTACAACTTAAGTGGCCCTAATTCGAGACCTGAGAGTACAGTGATACTGTTAACTCAAGGTGGCTGGCCTATTGAAGCATACAGGATACAGAGTTCAAGTTACGGCTTCATCAGCTGCCAACACAATTAGGGTTACCAGGTGGCTTCAAAAAAAATACCGGACACGCTTGAGCTCATATTGGGGGAGGGGAGAGGGACCAGCCAGGAGGGGAGCGGGGCTGGCCAGGAGGAGGTGTGGGAGGGGGGAACCATCCGGAGGGCAGAGGGGCTGGCCGGGGGAGATCGGGGAGGACGGGCCGGCAGAAAGCAGGGCTGGCCAGGGGGTGGGGAGCGGAGCTGGCCGGAGGAGATCCGGAGGAGGGAGGGAGAGAGAGAACCGGCCGGCGGGGAGCGGGGCTGGCCAGAGGGGGTCCGGAGGAGCAGGACTGGTCGGGGGGGGTGGTGGGGAGCGGGGCTGACCCGGACGCACACAGACCCTGGGGCGCTGCCTGTCCCGCGCACGGTCCTGGCGGAGCACGAGCAAGTCCGGCCCCGCCCCCGCCCTCCTGTAGTTGCATACTGCCTGGCTGGTAGACACGCTCACGCAGCATGAGCATGTCTACCAGCCAGGCAGTATGCAACTACGTACTGATACTCATGATAATAAAACTTACCTAATTAGAAAATACTGGACATTTTATATGTCCGGTATTTTCTCAATTTGTTTCCCAGACAGAACCCTCAAATACCGGACTGTCTGGTTTAAAACTGGACACCTGGCAACCCTAAACACAATCAATGTAGCTTGAATGTTATTTCAGAGTGTGGTAACTGGCACTTGAGCTTGGGTAATTCAAGAGGACTAATTAGAGTTATCTACACTGGAGTTAACTCTGTGATGAAGGCAATCCCTTAGAGTAGCTTTTAGGTTGATTACTCTAATTTATGGCATTTTCCCCTGTGCTGCCTGTGGGCTGGCTGTTCTGCACTCTGAAATCCCCTTCAACTTCAGCCCAGGGCCTGGAGTCCCACCACGCAGGGCTAAATTTGAAGCTTGTGCAACTTAGCTTCACAGCACCTCCTGTAACATAGGACCCTGGAGAGTTGCCCTGCTTGATGCCCCTAACACAGTGCCTGGCTTTTATAGGCAGAAAAACTGTTGGGCTGTGGAGTTTTTAAACCATATGTGGGTGGTGGCAGAGGACTTGAAAAACATCAGAGGTTCTCAACCTTTTTCTAGTGGATGTAGAAAAACTAAAATGCAGCATGCTATACTAATTTATGGAGTGATACATAAATTCTTTACCGGCTAGCAATTCTTGAAATGTGGTTAAATATAAAACTTCTAGACAATAGTTTAAGCTACTTGCCTTATTTTCCTACCTCAACTTCATCCTGGTCTGTTGATCTATTAGTATGTTTATTGGCACACTCTTAGAATATAAGATTTCTGATGCAGAGATCTTGTCTTTGTGTTCTTTCTTTGTGAAGTACTTAGGACACAGAATCTTGGCTCCTGATTTAAACCCACAGGTACTATTGTAATACAAATAATTGATTGTTGGAAGAATATAGGTGTTCAGCTCTAAAAGAGACATGTATTCAGATTTGCAAATCCAGGTAGGCTGGTTCTTACAAAATATTATATAATAATATATTTACATATATATGTAAATATCTTTTATAGGTGTTTGTTTTTTTTTAATTTGACCTTCAGAGGGATACAGCTCCCATACTGGTGAAGCTGGACTTTATTTTCCTGTTCCAGCCTGGCCGGTCCTGCCACATCATGAGCCGTGGGCCTGTTAACTGATTAAACAAGCTTTTATATCCCTTTAGCAAACTAAACAAGGAAGGTTGTTCTTCATTCTGTTCTGTTTTCTGAACCAAGACCATCACAAAACATATGAAACACAGCAGCAAAAATGGACTTTATGTCCATTAAAGCTGTTGTAAGCTTGAAATACAGTAAGAAGGTTGAGGAGGAATGAGGTCAGTGTTCCGTTTATAGGTTTAAACTCCAAAAACTGGCCCTTGCACATGCAAAAGTTCCCTTGAGTATAATGGATAAAAATCTAAGATACCTTCATATTTCATCTAAACATGTATATTTTGTTGAAATGTCAGTATTGAAATGTAATTCACACTTGGGAATGCAGTGATAGCTCAGTATAAAATACTGGAGGCCTGATTCTCCTTCTTCTTTCAACCCTCAAATTCTGTTGTTAAAACTCTCCTAGACTTCAGTAGGAGCCTCACTGGGTCCTAAAGCAGGAGTAAAATATTTTAGTTAATGATGTTATGGTACTTACTGCTTCCACTGTGCTGTGTCATTAACGCATGATTGGCTACTATTGTGCATGTAGCAGTTACAAAGGATGTGTTTGACACAGAATTCAGCTTCATTTTGGGGGGCAATTCTTGCTTAAGGGTTATCAATAAATATTTTCATTAGAGATACAATTCCCCAATTTAATCCTGGCTTCCCCCCCAAAAAAACCTTGTTACTGTATTAGTCTATTATAAATGTTCAATTGTTTTTGATACTTTGCCAATACAAGAATAAACAACAGTTTATTTACATTCCATCCCTGAAGCAATGCAATATTATATAGGAAATCTTTTCATTGTGACATACAATGCACCTCAGTTAGAGCAGAAAGCTGTGGTGAGGGTGGGGGGAATGAGACAAAATGACCACAACTCTTAGTCCTATTAGAGATTTTATGTCTTCAATACTCCTGGTGTAGGCTATTGTGGGAGGTGGGATACCATATTAGATGGACTATTGATCTGTTGCAATATGATGTTTCCTGGATTGTATATTTCGAAAGCCTGTTAAGATATAGTTTGCAATTATTGTACTTCTGAAATTCCCATCTCAGTTCAATTCAGGGACTACAATGATGTTCATGTTAGTGTGAATAACAGGGATACTAGGGATGTTAAGAAACGTGTAATTCATTAATTGTGTAGTTGTCAAATTTTGTTGACTACATGATTAATTGATAAGGGTTAGCATTGCAAGCACTCAGTCCTGGCTCAAGCCAAATCCCGGCAACTATCCCCGCTGCGGCCCTGCATTATTAGGGTGCTGGGGAGCACTGGCTTCTGCCTCCATTCCTCCTACTTTCTGCTGCCTCAAACCCACTTGTTATGCCCTTCCAGCATTACTGTGAAATCACTTTTAAATGACAGAGTTTTTAAAACATCAGTCCATTTACATGTATTCAGCTGTTATTATGGCACATTTCATCTACTGTATATTTGAGACAGTTTATTTGTGAGTGAGTCTGTCTATTCAAGAATACCTCCTAAACAGTAAATGCTAGGACCACCAAATTTGGTATGCAGCCTCTTCTTATCATAACTTAAAGCGAGGTAAGGGTTTGGTTATGCCTCGAAAATGGAATGTGCCTGGAATGGGATTGTTTCTCATAACATAGAAAGGCAGGGTTCTTCTCACAGGGACATATACTATAATGACCACAGGGGGGCAGAGATGGGAATGGGTGGAGAAAGGGACAGCTATCTACTATATATTTGAGAGCATTTGTCTGTTTCTGTGTCTGGCCTCTAGTGAGGGGACATGCACCCTTGCCCTAGCTGTGCCTACTGCAGCTGCAGCGGCCATGGAGAGGCCCATCTCACCTGGCCCCAAGTAGTCATCTCTTCCCTGGAGCAGCCTGCATACTGGACCCCTCATCTGCAGCCCCACTCCAGAGCAATGATTTAAATGAAGAAAAACACATCTGAGTTAAGGACCTAAGTAATTCTTGATAAATCTTCTACTATATTCTAAAGCAAAGTGGTGCCATGTGAACACTTTCCCATAGATATGCAGGAAGTGGAAAAAGTCTGTTTCTGGTTCACTTACAAAATCAACTATAAATCTGGGTGGGAAGAATTAAAACTCACATACCATGTTTTTTGTTTTGAATTGCATTGTTTAAATTAGCACAACACTTAAAAATGATCCCCGATCAGATGTTGTGCAGCTTTCAACAGTTTTAAAACAAAACTAGAATTATGACTTATGATGCTGCTGTTGCATGGAGGCAGCATTTCAGTAACAGTCAGCTTTACTGTAGTTTTTATAACTTACTCCAGATAAAAATTTTATAAAATATTTGCCCCCTTGTTCAAGAGTTTTAATAATAGAGGTATGACTTTGAAGTTGCCTTCTCTTCCAGTTTTCAAACTGTGCCACATAAAGGTGTCTAGATTTGAAAACTGATTCCCACTGGCTTCAGTCATTAGAAGGTTGAGGTTTATATGTGTGTTTGTTTAATTCCACCCCTTTTGTTTTTTCTGTAAATGGGGAAAAAGTAGACTAAAGATAATCCAGGAAGGTGAACACACACAAAATGCACTATGGAAAAACCTGTAAATCTCAGTTCAATCAATGTAGATCTCTCTCCAGGACTAAATTGCAGCTATTTTATTTTCTAAAAATACAGGAAAAATGTATATACAAAAATCTTCCTCCACCCTGATGAATTCAGAAAAGCCCTGCTGAGTGAGCCCTTTAAAATAAAGCAGATTACAAACCAAATTAATTCCTGGTGTAACATTGAATTCAGTGGCATTGCTCCAGGAATTAATTTGACCCTTCATCTCTATACAAGTTAAAGGCTGGTAGCCAATTGTTTGAGGCATGTGGTATAATATGCTTTTGGATTGTAGACAATTAATCCTCCTTATGCTTTGCAGACTGAAGACTATTTAGATCTTATACAGAATGTCTTCACTTTCTAAGTTGAATTATGGGTCCATTCCAAACCCCAGTAAAATCAATGGAAAGACTCCCAATTTTTCCAATGGATCTTGAGTTCCTGCTCCAGTTCTACTGGGTCTTTTTGTTGAAACAAGGGAAACAATAGTTTAAATTTTAGTCCATAATAGCATCCAAGACTTTTGGATTAAACATTACATTAATTTCATTTGTATCTTTAATATAAACTTCTACAACCTAGGCTGGACCAAAAAAAAAAAAAACCAACAAAAGCCCCCAACCGAACCCATATGGTAGGAAACAATCCTGTGTAATATGGAACAAAATTATTAAATATGTAGTCTAATTCTTTTCCACTACATTTTTAATCTTCATATTAATTTTTGGACTAGGGCTGCCAAGCAATACTGAAATGAGAAAGCATATCATGTTTGTTTTTAGTTTTCATAAAGCTGATTCCAATTTTTGAAATCACAGGAGTCCAATCATCTGGTGTTTAAATGCCAGGCTACAATGGTGATCACATAGAAATAACTGTAGCCTGTTTTAAAAAAAAAATCCACTTTTTATTTATTGGATTATATGTTATTATTAGTGTATGATGGGAAAGTATTATGAAGGCATGATACCTTCATGGGAGAACTTTAGAATAGAAATGTTGTAGGCAACATGGATGGAAAGCAGCACAAGTAGTGTGGCTGAATGGTTGAATTTTGGCATGTAGCTTGGCATTGCCATAACTTGTAACTAGTTTTTCAACAGTTTAAAACATTGTCTAGTTACCATTTCAAGGGGAGGGTTGTTTGTTTTTTTTTTTCCTATAGAACCTAAAGACCCCAACCAAAATTGAAGGCCCATTGTGCTAGATGATATAGAAACACATGGTGAGAGAGAGACGTCCTGCACTAATCTTACAAAAGATGGGAGAAAAGTAGTGTAGTCAGTTACTTCCATTTTACAGATTAAGTGACTTGCCTGAGTCATATGGGAAATATGTGGCAGAGCTAGGAATTGAACCTAAATGGATTGAGTTCCAGTCCCGGGGGTTTAAATGCAAGACCATTTTACTGGAGTTAATAGGTCTTTTTGGAAGAAGTTTGTGAACCAGGATGGAAGTATGGCAGAGTATAAGCGACATACTCTATTGTTCAAAGAGCTAATTGTTCCATTGCCCATGTCTGTGGAAAATCTATTTATAGACTATTTCCATAAAGGAGGCAGCAAACATTGCATTTACACCTTTTTCCCCCCCGCCCCTGTGACATTGTAGCAGTTCAATGAAACCGACAGAGATTGTCTCCTTTGCAAAACTGGGGCATGCATTTCTGTCAGTGTAGATGTTAAGAGGCTTATTAAAGGGCACAGCAGCTGACAAGTGAATCTTTAATCCCTTGAGGGATCCCTTTATTTGTGATCATGGCAAAGCAGTAAATGTAATACAAAAACCAAGCAAACAAAACATGCTTTTAACTCATCACTTTGATGTATGTTCAAGACCAGGCTTTTTTGTATGCTTTGGGTTATGATGGTCACTGTGGATGTTAAGCAGCATGTAATTCGTAAATTGTGTAGTCGACAAAAAATTGTTGACTACACGATTAATCAACAAGGGGATATCACTCAGTCCCAGTTCATGTTGAGGCATCAACTACCCCCGTTGCAGCTCTGCATCGATAACACTGGTCTACAATTTTTTAGAAGTCGTCTGCTTCAGAGATAAAATGTGCTATTTATTATGTATTTTGATGTGCTGAATTCAAATATGACAATTAAAACAACTGATTGGCTACTGTTTCCAAGATATTTAAGTTTTTACATTTTACGTCTATGTATATTGGGTAGATAGTAGAATTTTAATCATAAATTGTAAACCTAGGTCTTTTCATGTGTTTATGGTTGCTTTACATAATATTTCACCTGTCCTGTTTATGTAACACTTTAAAAATCAGCAAAAGGGTTATATAAATAACATTTATTATGAAACAAAAGGCAAAAAACTATTATGTACATAGTTTAGTCCTATTCAGTGTCTTCTCGGCGCTTCTTGGCTTGTCTCTTGTATTCATTAAATGGAGCATCTCTTGTCACTGTCCAGCAATAGTCTGCAAGCATTGATGGGCTCCATTTGCGCTGATAAGCGTTTCTCCATTGTTGCAATGTCCTGGTGAAATCGCTCGCCGTGCTCATCGCTCACTGCTCTGCAGTTCGGTGGAAAAAATCTAGATGAGAGTGCAAAAAATGTATCTTTAGTGACATGTTGCAACCAAGGCTTTTGTATGCCTTGAGGAGGTTTTCCACCAACAACCTGTAGTTGTCTGCCTTGTTGTTTCCGAGAAAATTTATTGCCACTAACTGGAAGGCTTTCCGTGCCGTCTCTTCCTTGCTACGCAGTGCATGGTCAAATGCATCATCTCGAAGAAGTTCACGAATCTGAGGACCAACAAAGACACCTTCCTTTATCTTAGCTTCACTTAACCTTGGAAATTTTCCACGGAGGTAATTGAAAGCTGCTTGTGTTTTGTCCATGGCCTTGACAAAGTTCTTCATCAGACCTAGCTTGATGTGTAAGGGTGGTAACAAAATCTTCCTTGATTCAACAAGTGGCGGATGCTGAACACTTTTCCTCCCAGGCTCCAATGACTGTCGGAGTGGCCAATCTATCTTGATGTAGTGGGAATCTCTTGACTATCCCATTTGCAGAGAAAACAGCAGTACTTTGTGTATCCAGTCTGCAGACCAAGCAAGAGAGCAACAACCTTCAAATCGCCACAAAGCTGCCACTGATGTTGGTCATAGTTTATGCACCTCAAAAGTTGTTTCATGTTGTCATAGGTTTCCTTCATATGGACTGCATGACCAACTGGAATTGATGGCAAAACATTGCCATTATGCAGCAAAACAGCTTTAAGACTCGTCTTGATGAATCAATGAACAGTCTCCACTCATCTGGATCGTGAACGATGTTGAGGGCTGCCATCACACCATCGATGTTGTTGCAGGCTACAAGATCACCTTCCATGAATAAGAATGGGACAAGATCCTTTTGACGGTCACGGAACATGGAAACCCTAACATCACCTGCCAGGAGATTCCACTGCTGTAGTCTGGAGCCCAACAGCTCTGCCTTACTCTTGGGTAGTTCCAAATCCCTGACAAGGTCATTCAGTTCACCGTGTGTTATGAGGTGTGGTTCAGAGGAGGAGGATGGGAGAAAATGTGGGTCCTGTGACATTGATGGTTCAGGACCAGAAGTTTCATCCTCTTCCTCTTCCTCTGACTCAAGTGAGAATGATTCTGGTGCATCAGGAACCGCAGTCCTTCTCCGTGGGGTACTGGGCGTATAGCTGATGGAATGTTTGGATAATGCACAGTCCACTTTTTCTTCTTTGACACACCTTTCCCAACTGGAGGCACCATGCAGAAGTAACAATTGCTGATATGATCTGTTGGCTCTCCAAATCATTGGCACTGCAAAAGGCATAGATTTCCTTTTCCTGTTCAACCACTGGCGAAGATTTGTTGCACAAGTGTTGCAGCATATGTGTGGGGCCCACCTCTTGTCCTGATCTCCAATTTTGCAGCCAAAATAAAGGCGATAGGCTTTCTTAACCATAGTGGTTATACTGCGCTTTTATGATGCAAAAGTCACTTCACCACAAACATAGCAGAAGTTATCTGCACTGCTCACATAAGTACGAGGCATCTCTGCTCACTTTGGCTAAACAGAAATGTGTCCCTTTGCAAAATCAAACACTGACAAATAAGAGAGCACGACACTGTATGATTTCAGCAGAGTGATGTAAGCTTCGTTATGATTGCATCATCCATGACTTCTAGGAATAACATGATGCAATTCATATCATGTATGACGCAATACCAGCTTCAGATTGCATCATTCATTGTTTTGCCTAAAAAGCAAGTACTGTCCAAACCCAGTCATAGATTTATTCATAGATCCAGTCAAAGATGTATTTTAGTCATTTCTGGTTTAAATTGAGATCCCTTCCCTTTATAACTCACTTATCCTCCGCCATTCCCAAGTCAAGGGTTGTATATACTGACCCAATAGCATATCTTGAAAACTAGAGCCAATCAACAATTTTAAGCATCATTTTTTCTCAGTGACCCAGAATTAGTAAAGTTTGACTACATTTATTTCAGAAGCATTTTGGCTGTAGAGCAGTGTAATAATTTAGAGCTGGGTGGGCAGGCAGCCCAGCTTAGTCCTGGCTCGCGCCAGTTTCCGGGAGTGACCCTCAGCTCCTAAATTACCTCATTTAGAGCTGCAGTGGAGGTAGCTCCCGGGACCCAGTGCCAGCCCTCTAAAAATTTACGGGATGGGGGGAAATGTGTGTAGTCAATAGCATAAACCCATAAGCTTTTGCTTATTGGTTAATCATTAAATAGTCTACACTGTTACATCCCTAAAGGTCACCAGGCTTCTTAAACTTTCAAGATACATTTTAAAAAAACCTCCAAATTTGGGAGTCAAATGCTATGGGGTGTTTCTCTTGTACATTGGTGTCATTGTTAATAAGTGGCTTGTAGCTCTGGGGGGGGGGCCCTTGTGTTTTACAACATCATACTGAGCAAAAACCTTCTATTAAGTACTTCCAACCCTATTAAAAGAGTGGAGGAGGAGCAGAGGGGGGCCTTGCTTATGGCCCTGTAACAATGTTTACCTTGTCCTAGTCAGGATATCTGTAAAGGGTTAATCTTTTCCATTAGTTCAGAGAAACTTCCTACTTCAGTCTTTTTACTTTGCCTGAAAGCCAAAAGCTCACATTGCACATGAGGGTCTTTTGATCATACTGAAATGACTAAACACAAATTTAAGTTCCCTTTTTTCCATAGCTTTATTACATGTTAAACAAAATTAACCCTCCCAGGCCTCTCCATCTATATGGATATACTTAATAACAAAGGTATAGGATTGATGGAGTCTATAAGCCAGTGAAGAAACTCTCATATGGAATTGCTGAAGAAACAAACTGCCACACTATATTTTGTCATTCAGCAGTTTTGTGTGTGTTGGAATGTCTACTCTTCAGCTGGGAGGGGCTTCCATGTTTGAGTAGACAAATGCACACTAGCTTTTCTCGGGTTAACATGCTAAAGATGGCTGTAGCTGGGAGTACAGGTTGAACCTCCCAAATCTGGGACTCCAGTCTGGCAACAACCCTGGTCCAGCAGAGCCCCGGAGGCCAGAAGTGGGACCCAGCCGAGAGGATGCAGGACTGGGGAGCGCTGGCTGGGTCAGTAGCGTCTGAATCAGGCGGTGGCTGGGGACAATTGGTCCCAGCTAGGGACAGCAGTGGAGCCAGGCACGGAATGGGACCCCCCCCACGTTAGCCAGGCCAGGTGGTAGCTGTGAGCCAGGGCCAAGGAACCCCAGCAGGAGCAGGACTGACCCCAGCAGTGAGGCCAGCAGCGGCTAGGTGGCCCCAGCTGGGGAACCCTGGGAAACATTCGGTGGCAGTGGGCTGGGCTGGCCAGGTGTCCTGCATGAGGACCCCCGGTCATGGGTCATGTGGTGGCAGGGGAGCATTGGCCAGAGAGTCTAGGGAATCCCCAGCTGCTGCAGGGCCAGCAGCATCCAAGCAGGGCTGGTGATAGCCGAGGAGCCCAGCAGGGGAACTGTGGTGGCAGCAAGCGGGGCTGTAAGGTGGGAGCCCCAGGGAGTGGGGCAGTCAGGAAGGGAGCATTGACCTCCTTGGTTTGGACTGCTCAGGTCCCGACAGTGAAGGACCAGGGACGTCCAACCTGTAGCATGGGCAGTGACTCTGGCTAGGAACCTGAGTTTGTAGTTTTGAGCACTCTAGCTTGAGCAGAGTGAAATGTGTTTTGCCTCCTCAAGGTGGGAAGCATGCTCTCACCTGCAGTGAAACCTAGACCCACTATGGATACGTCTACACTGCAGGCTTCTTGAACAGGAGAGCATCCACACTCCCATGTGCTTTTGCACAAGAGTGTCCATGGCAGTGTGGATGCACTCTCGCGCAAGAAAGCTCTGATGGCCATTTTAGCCATAGGGGTTTCTTGCGCAAGAAACCCCTGTTACCTGTCCACACTTCCTTCTTGCGCAAGAGGGCTTATTCCTCGTGGGGCAAGGAATAACTCTTGCACAAGAAGTCCTCTGTTCTGATGCCTTACTGTAAATTTATTTGTGCAAGAATGCATATGCAGCGTAGATGCCCCGCAAGTTTTTGCGCAAGAAGCCTGCAGTGTAGATGTAGCCTATGTGTATTTTAGCAATATGCTATAATTAAAGTTAATTGCCGATCAGTTAGCTAAAGCTAACTAACGTGTCTATAAATTCTAGTGCAGACTCTCTAAAAGCCTTTGGCCTAGGTAGGAGACAAACATTTATCGTGGTTGTGATTCTTTGTAGGCTCTATGTCTGGTGAGCCATGACCATGAACAAATCCATCCGAGTGCCTATATCAGAGTTTATGGCCTGTTTGGTGAGCCAAAGTTTATTGGCTATCACTTAGCTCAACTTATAACCCAAGAAAAATCTCTAGTGTAGACAATAAGCTCTTAAGTGGAATGGAAGAGAGAGAATATGCACAGATGGGACAGAGTGGAACAGAGGGGGGCAAACTACAGCCCGGGGGCCACATGCAGCCTGCCAGCCATTTTAATCAGGCCCTTGACCGCCCTCTGCAGAATGGGGTCTGGGGCCCCTGCTTCTGGAAGCTGCATGGAACAGGATACGCATCTTTCCCTTCCAGCTAGCTCCTACATGTACGGGCAGCCAGAGGGTGCTATGTGTGTCCCCATTCCAAGCACTACCTCTGTAGCTCCCATTGGCTGGGAACTAGGGCCAATGGGAGTTGCAGGGACAGTGCCTGCAGATGGGGGGCAGTGCACAGAATCTCCTGGTTGCACTTTAAATAGGAGCCAGCTGGAAGGGGTACATGCCACTACTTCCAGGAGTTGCTGGAGAAGATAAGTACAGCCTGAAGCGCTGATTGGCCTGGGGCGGGGAGCATGCAAAGTCTCCTCCTGCCCTGCAAGGGGCACGGTGTTCTAAGCGCTGCACATTCCTTGCAGGACAGGGGCAGGGTGGAAGGAGACTTTGCATGCTCCTCCCTTACCCCCAAGCCCTGATTGTCCAGGAGGCGGGGGGAAGTGTGCAAAGTTTCCTCCCACCACCAAGGGCACAGGCACCTAGAGGGAACCGCCAGCTTTTCAGAACAGCTGGTGCTTCTCTTGGTGGGGGTGTGTGGTGGGGACAAAGACTTCATGTGCTCCCTCACCCCCAGACCAATCGGGGTCTGTGGACGGGGAAGCACAGAAGTGTCTTGGCCCCTCCCCTTCCGTCTGAAGCCCTGCCCCTTCTGCCTGAGGCCCAGGGCACTTAAAAATTATTGAAGTGGTCCCTGGTCAAAAATTATTGCCCACCCCTGATGCAGAGTCTCATTCACAGAGGTGTCATTGCTTGGAGCAGCAAGCAAAGAGTGTACAGGTTGGACCTCACAAAACCAGGATTCTCTGGTCCAGGAACATCCATGGTCCTGCTGGACCACGGGTCATGGCTAGGAACCCGACGGGGTTGGGGTTGGGGCTGGGACCGGGGCTGAAGCCCTGGGAACATAGCTGGGGTCATGGCAGCCTGGACTGCCAGGGCTACAGCAGTACAGCAGCCTGGCCAGGGGTGGGTGGTGGTGGTTGGGGCTGGCAACGGGAAGGGTTGGTGGGTTGGGGAACTGGTAGTAGGGGACCTCCCCTGGTCTGACAGATTCCCTCATTCAGGACTGGTCTGGTCCCAAAGGTGCTGGACTATAGAGCTCCAACCTGTATTAGGAGATCTCCTATGTACAATTTTTAGTTACAAATGTATTCCTAGCTCTCTAAGTAGCCTCTTTATGGTTCTTTATTAGAGAAATCACAAAGAGGAGAAAGGAACTGAAAGATTAGTTGAATTGTAAAGAAAGCGTCAAATAAAAATGAGCTTTTGAGAGATTGAAATAACCTTTTGTCTTCCCCTATATGAGGAATATCCCTTTACAAGAAGAACTGACAGTATTGTATTTGTTTTGTGCTTAATAAATGTGGAGTGAGGCTTTGTAGTGGGCTGGAGGCTAATTGTAACCTTGGGTTATTGAAGCTGAATGACTTTTGGTTTTTACAGACCTCACCTCACATTGATTGTTTTCTGTTTTTGAGAATTAGGGAGATTTGAGAAAACACCACAAAGAAACCACATGGCTAAATGCTATGAGGTCTGCTGTAATTAAATTGCTCAGTTTTACAGAGTAGCCAGCTATTGAGTGGGCAAGGTTCCTTAATTAAGTAGATGGTGGATTTGGAAACAGCCTTGATGCTTTTACTCAACATGTGACAAATACTGTTTAAGAGAAAACATTATTCTATAGCTATTTCATTTTGATTTCCGATTAACCAGCAGTGCAAGTGTTTAGGGGGATGTTTTGCAGTTGACTGAACAATTTTATTACTGAAGCAGAATCTCCCATCGGCATATTGCAAAATGTATGTTTGTAAAGCAAGTCTAGCACTGAAGAGACCTATGTCTTGATTTGTAGCTTTAAAAAAACCAAAAGTTTGCTAATAAATGCATTCTTCTGAGTTACATCCAGGGGATTCTTGAAGTGTTAGTTTCAGGGCGAATTGATTTTAAATCAATTTAAATAGCCAAAAATTGATTTAAATCAAGTTACCAAAAAACTAAGACTGCTTAGAGTGCACTTAATTTTGGAGTAAGCCTCCTTGAACTCACTGGCTCTTCTGTGTGAGGAAACAAGTATAGAATAGGATTCCCTTGGAAAAGCTGAGTTATGGTGAAGTAAAATAGGGAATAGACTTATGCCATCATCTTTACGGTTTGTGGCCATGATGTTTCAAAATAAGAGGCATGTATAATATAACAAAATAAGAAAAGGACATTCAGAGGCAAAGGGCACTCTTGATGTCTCTTACTGCAGCTTTCTGTACTGTATACTTGAGTGACAGATTCTAAACCTAGTTATACAAACCATAAGGATTAGCCAAACTATTTTTTTTCTAGAAACATCCAACACCGCAAACAGCTTGGGAATTTGCTTATCAACTTACACTTATACTAAGAGAGAGAGAGAGTCTTGAAGAATGATGCATTTCAAAGTGAACTATTTAGGTTACTAGCCAGTTGATCCACTCAGCCATATCCACATTTTTATATCTTACATCATTTTCTCCTAATAAACAGTTTATGATGTTTCATTCTTGCACTGCTTACATTTGACATGTTTTCCTTTTTTACCCAAAATATTCCCATGGGGGCGGGGGGGTGTCTCTTACACCCAGAAGCCATGATAGTTTTTCTGTAGCAAACAGAATATAGGAAGCTGTGTGTGTGCTGAATAGTGGCTTCCCTTTTCCTTTCCAGTCCACTCTACTCTTCATTTCTATGCTGCCTCCATCCTGTCCTATATATTGTCTCTCTGTCTTTAAGATAACGTCTTAACTCTCTTCCATGCTTGGCTGAGGGCCAGTACCACATAAGCACAGACCAAAACCAATTCTATTGCATCTCTTTGCACATGTTACTTTTAGTCTGCTGAGAAACAAAATTGAAAGCCCAGAACTTTCAAGAAGCAAGAGCTAGTAGTAAGACTGGACAGACTAGAGCCTTTAATTCATTTGTATGAGACTGTAAGTGTAGGTGTAGCATATTTGTGGAGACACTTAATCAAACTTTTTTAAATGAGAAATTTAGGTTTTTTTAAATTTTTAAAAATCATTGATTTTGTTCACCATGGTTAGTTTATGGCTGCGTGTTGAGGAATAGCCTCCTATGATTACTGCATACTGTTTTTATCTTAAACATAAGGCAGCTTCCTGATAGTCACTTAATGAAATGACACCATTAAAAGGAGAAACAAACCAAGATAGAAATATACTAGGAAAAAAAACCTCTGCTTGTGATCAAGCAATCTTTTTAGTAAAGTACAGTTTCTGGTAGGGATGTGAATAGTTAACCGGTTAATGGGTAAACATCACCCTTACTGGGTGTAGCGTTGCCAGATGGTTTCAACAAAAATACCGAACACGCTTGACTTTACATCACAATCTACATTAATCTTATTTAAAAAATACCGGACATCTATATATTCTCAACTTTTTGTTTCCCAAACAAAGCTCAAATACTGGATTGTCTGGTTCAAAACTGGACACCTGGAAAACCCTAACCTGGTGACTTTTCCAGTTACTGTTGACCAGCGGCCTGACTGGGCTGGAGCAAGGGCCCAGCCTGGCCAGAGCAGCCCCCTCCATCTGTGGCATGGTGCTTGAGCAGCTCCCTGTTTGCTGCGCTGCAGGGGGATGGGGGCTGTTCCTGTTTAAGTGGTTAAATATTTAACCAATTAACTGATTAAACAGGATTTTACATCCCTAGCTTCTGCTTATTCTTGCTGGCACTTTAGTCCTGTGCTGAGAGACCAGTAGGACATTGTCTCTCTTTGTAGTGGCCTTGGTAATAAAGTTCTGAAATGGTAGCTATTTTAAAGCTGTTGCAAGAAGTAGTCTTCTGACAGGCATTTAATCCTTCCTAAATATTATGCAAGGACAGAAGAAGTTCCATTATTAGTAACACTTTCCAGCTGGGTGCTTCAAACCACCTTATAGTTGTTAAAGAAATCTCAAAAGTCAAACCCCTTTGTGAAATAGAAATACTAGAACTGGAAGGAACCCTGAGAGGTGATTGGGAGCAAGCATTGTTTAGAGTAGACCATCTCTGACAAGTGTTGGTCTAACCTGATCTTAAAAATCTCCAATAATGGAGAGTCCATCACCTCTCTTGACAATTGTATTCCAGTGTTTAACCACCCTTACAGGTAGGAAGTTTTTTCCCCTAACATCCAACCTAAACCTCCTTGCTGCAATTTAAGCCTGTTTCTTTGTCCTATCCTAAGGAATTGGAGAATTTTTTTTTTCTCCTTGTAACAACCTTTTATGTACTTGAAAGCTGTTATCAGGGATTTCCCTACTCCCTCCCTGAATTTCCCCAACACCCCCCCCCCCAGTTTTGTGAACTATGGTGCCATACAGCCCACCTTCACCCTCAGTCTCACCCCCCCCATAAATTCGAACCCCCCCCCCATTTCAATTCCTGGGGAGGCTACTGGCTGTTATGTCCCCTCTAAGTGTTCTCTTTTCTAGACTAAACAAACCCAGTTTTCAATCTTCCCTCATAGGTCATGTTTTCTAGACTTTTAATCATTTGTGTTGCTCTTCTCTGGACCTTCTCCAGTTTCTCCACATCTTTCCTGAAGTGTGGCACCCACAGCTGGACACAGTTCTTCCGCTGAGGCATAATCAGTGCAGAAGAATTACTTCTCGTATCTTGCTTTCAACACTCCTTTTAATATATCCCGGAATTATGTTTGCTTTTTGGTTTTTTGCGGTGCCACACTGTTGACTCTCATTTAGCTTGTGGCTCACTGACCCCTAGATCTTTCTTCGGTACTTCTTTCTAGACAGTCACTTCCCATTTTGTGTGTATGAGAAACCAATTTGTTCCTTCTAAATGGAGTACTTTGCATTTGTCCTTATTGATTTCATCCTTTTTCTCAGGCCATTGTTTATCCAGATCATTTTGAATGATAGTCCTATCCTCCAAAGCACTTGCATTTCCTCCCAGCTTGGTGGTATCCACAAACTTTATAAGTGTGCTCTCTATGCCATTATCTAAATCTTTGAAGATATTGAACAGTACTGGACCCAGAACTGATCCCTGTGGAACTCCACTAATCTCCACTCACCTAATAGTAGCCCCATCTAGGGCTGTACTACTTTAATAGTATTCCTGTTTTATAGACTGGGAAAGTGAAACTAGACTTCAGTCCTCCCAACTCCCAGGCTGAAGCCACTAGATGACATTCCTGGGTGGAGGAAGGAGTGGACAGAAATATGTCTAACTTGCAAAACTTAGATCCTGTTGAACAACATTGCATTGGTTTTCTGGCCTCTGAAATGGAAGCCCAGACAGTAAGTCCTCCAATCTGCCATTTACAACAGTGGATCAGTCCCCCCTGTGCAGTTTAGTTTCCTTATAGTTCAAAATGTTATTTATAGGATAGTATAATTTTGTAATACAGAAAGCTTTGGGATTCTTTCAGGATGTTTAGATGTCTTGTTCAACCTTACATTGTTTTTCAGCAATGTCCATAGTAAAACCACATTCTCCATTTGTGGTTTGGATTTAAATTTTAAAGAGAACAAATCCCTCTGAAAAGCCTATGCTGTGTTAGGCTTGACATAAATGGCAAGCTGTCTGTATTAATACATGGAGATTAAGTTTAGCTGATGGCAAGACCAGTTGGATTCAGAACAAAAGTGTTTAATAAAGTGCTTAATATGTTCTGGTCCCTGGAGAGATCTTCATTACTTATAATGAAGCTTTCCCCTGCTCAAGAACACGGAGAGATTTAAGATTTTTGCCTTTACTTTGGACATATTCTAGAGAAGGGAAATGCCCAAGGACAAGCAATTTTTTTAAGAGTGCACATTTCTATTAAAAGAAGGAAAGATCAGTACAGTAAAACTCCAATAGTCCGGCATCAAAATGGAAAGAGCCTAGTGAGTGAGCTTTGGCAAAAAATGAGTCACAAGGTAACAGCGGCAGCAGCTGAACTGAGCAAAAAGGGTAAAAAAGGCTTAAAAAAACTAAAACATTGCAGTATACTGTATACAGTATGTACAATAAAAAGGGTTAAGAACACTTTATATACAGTATAATGTATACAGTGTATATATATATATATAACCTGCTTATAGTACCTCCTGATAGGTGGTGCCGGATTATCAGATATGCCGGACTAAGTCCCATAGGTTCCGGATTATTGGAAGTCTACTGTATCTAGCTTTGCATCATGCCCGCGTTTGATTTACAGTTAGTTATATTTGTTACTGTCACAAGCATGGTGACAGCACTATCCTATGAATATTTTATTTTTATTTGTGATATGCACATGACTTTTGAAAAGAGAGATGAAGATCTTCATTTGGATTTACACTGATTTGATGTATTTGTTGTTCATGCCAATTTCTCTTTTTTTAAAGTAATAAATTAATCTCTCCACTAGGTGGCACCAAAGTTTTGGAACTTGGCAAGCTAGTACTGCAGCACAAATCCACCCATTCCCTTTCTTCAGTTGAACATCAAATTTCCTCTTTAGAGACTGCTTTTTCAGGTAAATACTCATTACTAAAGACAGTTGTGCACCTGTGCAGTTCACTGTCTGAATTTCCCTTTTAATGCTCCTGGAAGCAGAATCTTTGTTTCCTCCAGATGAGAATGCAATTCACCATTAGCTGTTGTGGTGATGGCTGTGATGTAATGGACATGATTAGGTTTCTTCTATGAAAGAAAGAAGCCACTGAATTTTAATCCTTAAGTAACCAAGTTTCTATTTTTTTTCTAGTACAGTAATTTTAATTAAATAAATCGGGGGAAGAGAACATAGACAAAGTTTTCAAATCAAATGTTTTCCCAAGAAGCATTGGGGGGCTCGCTTTTTTTTTTTTTTTCCTTCTATAATACATTCACTTGGAATTGATCAAATTTTCAGGAAAAAAACCCTATTAGATAACAGTTGGATTTCTTTGACAACACAAGAAAAGAGAAAGGCCCATGAAATTAAATGCCAATCACTCTCCTGTTGACTCCACCATTCCAGCGGAATGAGATGAGGAAAAACATCTCCAGCAGAATGAGACGAACTACTATACTGGATGAGACCAAAGGTTCATCTAGCTCAGTATCTTATCTTCTAACAGTGGCCAATGCCAGGTGCCACCTAGGGAATGAACAGAACAGGTCATCATCACGTGATCTACCCCATTGACTATTTTCAGTTTCTGACCAAGGATAGGGACATCATTCCTGTTCATCCTGGCTAATCGCATTGATGTCCATGTCATCCATGAATTTATATAGTTAAAATCTGTTCTTCACCACATCTTCTGGCAAGGAGTTCCACAGGTTGACTGTGTGCTGCGTGAAGATAAACTCCGTTTGTTTTAAACCTGCTACCTATTAATTTCATTTGGTGACCCTTAGTTCTTATGTTATGGGAGCAAGTAAATAAACACATCCTTATTTATGTTCTACATACCAGTCATGATTTTATAAATCTCTATCATATCCTGCCCTTAGTTGTCTTTTCCAAGATGAGAAGTCCCAATCCTATTAATCTCTCCTCCTATGGCAGCCATTCTATATTGCAATCGTTTTTGTGTTGCCCTTTTTCTGAACTTTTTCTAGGGCCAAGATATCTTTTTTGAGATAGTCACCACATCAGCACACAAGGGGAGTCGACTGGAGTTTTTTGTCAACACCCCTCCCCCCCAGCTCAGTGTGGACCCCCGCAGTAAGTAGAAATAAGCTATGTCAGTTTGAGTTACACTACTAATATAACTCAAATTCCATAGCCTTAGATCGACCTGTCCCTGTAGCGCATGTCTGTCCATAGAAGTGCTTTTGTGTCACCTGCTCTTGTAGGGATGCAGAAATCATGTTATTCTTAGCCCCATAGATAGGCTCGCTGAACTGAGAGATTTGGCCCATTGTGCACATACTCTGACTCTGCTGTATAAATACAATGTAAGTGCAGCCTAAAAACATTGTTCAGTACTAGGAAAAAAATCTTTAGCTGCTCCGCATTAGTCCTGTCAACTGCGATGCCAATGGTTGTGGTGGCTCTTTGAAATGTGGATACCATTGCTCATGGAGTAAGAGATCTACCAGCTCTGTGGGCATCACATGGGCAGCAAAGCAGTTGCTATGTGAATGGACTGTAGTTACAAATTTTCAAAAGTGGCTTTGGCATTTAGTAGCTAGCGGTCATTGAAAATCAATGGGATTTATGCACCTATTTCACTTTTGAAAATGGGAGTTAGTCACTTTTTGAAAATGTTATTCACTGTCTAATAACCAACAGTGTTAATTTGTTAAAACTCATACAGTAGTATAAAGTTAGAAAGCATGCGGAGCAAAACGTACGTCAGTGATCTGGATCCAGTGTGCAGTGAGGTTTCCTGGTGCGTGTGATATCACTTGCATAGAGCATGGCCAGGAGCTTAAAAAAAGGAACATTTTGAAGGCTAACTATTCTGTATATTTACAGAGAAATCTTTTCTGTGGTCATATGTGCCCTTGCTTTAATGATGTGCTTAACAGACCCTCTTACCCTTGCTCTTTGAGGCATTCAGCACATTACTGGAAAGTAGCCAGATTTAAAATATAGACAATTGAAAGGTAACTCAAATGTTAACTCTTTTTTTTTAAAAAGTGTGTGGTGAAGAAAACCAAAGTATTAAAGAGAATATTCATCAGGACCACACAATAGATCTCAGCTCCAAAACTCTTTCTTTAGATGTGCTATCATCGTCCATTGATGACAGTTGGAGTTTGGCACACATAAGGAAAGCAGACTAGACAACTGGAAGTGAACACTGCAGATTTAAGAAAAGAATTGTGTTTTTGGGAGTAGCTGCTTGCCCGTTTCTTCAAAGGGTCTAGTCTCTTTCATAGTTCTGTGTTGTTTCCTTTATTTCGAATTAGCCTCGAGACAATTTCAGGTGTTGAACTAGGCTGGCTTGTATTTTGCTCTTTTATTAGCCTGCACTTTTTTTGGAATAATCCGCCTGCTTCCTGCAATGCAAACTGGAGGGATATTCCTCTTCCGAAACAGCCATGTGCAAGGGAAATGGCTGATGAACAAAATGGAAGCTACTGAGCAATCATTTGGAAACTGGCTATTTAAAAAAAAAAAAAAAAGCCAGCTAATTAGAGCTTTGTGTAAGAGACAGCACTTTGTGCAAAACACCAAAAGGTAATCTCTCCAAATCCCACTGAGTACCTCTAAAGAGCTGTAATTAACCCCACAGTATTCACTTTATTCATTAAAATTTAATTAAATGTTTTCTATCCTTAATACACATTTGTAGCTGGGAAAACCTGACACCTGTATTTCCTAATAGCAGCAATAACATTCAGAGGCCAGATTAAATGAAGACCCTCATTCCTGCTTCAGCACAGTGGATGTAAAATTAGCTCCTGAACAGCTGATTTTTTTTAAGTCTATACCTGTCTCCATAGATTGAAAGGAAGCATCAACCTCAAATGCATGTTTCCTATGTGTGTGCCAGGTGCTATAGTCACCACCCATTTCTGCTATTTAAAGGTGGTATATTTAATAAAGGCTGGATACGCAGGAGTAGGTTTTAAAAAAACCACTGATGGCACTGCCTGCCTGTCCTTTTATGCAGTGATACACCACAGAGTTTGCTTGTCTGGGCCTCACGAAATTCTATATGTCTGATTGAAGTTTGGGTCTCATGCAGAATGAGGAGCATACATATCACAGGAATGTCTGTGTAAGGGGTATCACCATAGAACAGGGGCAAAAGGGCCCCTGTGGGCTGGATCCGGCCCACCAAGCCTGTTGATCCAGCCTGTGGAGGCCCTGCCCGCAGAGGCCCAGAGCCTGGGGGCAGTGGGAAGCGCGCAAAGTCGCTTCCCTCCCTGCAAGGAGTGTGTGGTGCTTAGAAGTGCTGCGTGCTCCTTGCAGGGCAGGGGTACGGAGCAAGAGACTTCATGTGCTACTCAGGCCCTGATTGACCTGGGGGCAGTAGGAGGGAGCATGCAAAGTCTCCTTCCACCGCCAGGGGCACGGGTACCTTGCGGGAACCACCAACTGTTCAGAACAGCTGGCGATTCTCTCGGGGCGCAAAGCAAAGACTGT
Source organism: Rafetus swinhoei (assembly GCA_019425775.1). Classification (NCBI taxonomy): domain Eukaryota; kingdom Metazoa; phylum Chordata; order Testudines; family Trionychidae; genus Rafetus; species Rafetus swinhoei. Next base: position 165,690,267 of record CM033424.1, read on the forward strand.
GCGCTCTGCCACCCCCAGACCAGATCAATCGGGATCTGAGGGTGGGGAAGCACGGAAGTGTCCTGGCCCTGCCCCTTCCTCCTGAGGCCCCTTCAAAAATTTCTGAAGTGGCCCCTAGTAAAAAATTATGGCCCACCGCTGCCATAGAATCTGAGCGACACCGGCGTGTATTCATCCTCACGACACCCTGGGAGGTTGGACAGTATTATCCCCATTTTACAGATTGGGCCCTGAGGCACAAGCAACTAAATGAGCAGGGAATTAAATCCAGGTCTCTTGTCTCAAGCCAGTGCCCCAGCCACTGGTCTACCTTTGCTCTCCATGAATTGCACACTCCCTGAATGTGCCGATACAGGAAAAGCAGTGAGTAATTGGAGTAGTGACATGGGAACTCCAACAAATCAATTTCCCCTCCCTCAAAGGGCAGAAAATGGATCCAAACAGAGAGACACAGTTTCCCTCAACCTCACAGCAGTAATAGGGGACAGAGTAGGAAGTGGGGCAGGGAAAGACATGAGTGCAACATCCTGATCTTACATTTGCAATGTTTGCTTCATTATGATGGTGCAGTATGACAAAGTTGAGTCCTAATGACACACAATCCTGTGTTGACACATCATGTATGTATACTGTATGCTTGTTAGGATTTCAATGTAAATAAGAGTTGGTACTAGAGGGCTGTACTATTTTTGTAATGTAAGTAGACTAGATGAAACTAAAATGTTCATATAGTTGGGACAGATCCTTTAACTGCTGCTGTGCTCCTGTGACTATCTCCATTTGTACCTATCACATGGCATTATTTCCCTACTTAATTTTTTTTTAAAAAGCTCAATGAAAAACTTTTTACAGGAATGTAAAAACAAATTTTTCTTCTAGAATCCAGCAGTCCACCTGACTTTTATAGAAAGAGAAAACAGTTCGCTGCTAAGTTTTTGAACTTTACATCCAGAAATATAAATATCAGGTCTAAATAGCAAAGCAATTATCTTACATAAGTGTTAGTCATTTGTACTAACCTGTGATTAAAAATTCACATGTCTCAGCACTTGCTCTCCTCTTTTCTGAAGCTACATTTTCCATTTCCTAGGCCTTGACCTCAGGCAATGGATTTTTAAAGCAATCACATCTTGATAATTAATGTTAAGAATAAATGTTGCAACTTTGAGAGAATGGTTTGTTTAATAAGTACCTAGCAATTTAATGTAGCAAATTTGCAAACAATATAGGCTTTTACTAGAAGTTGCAGTTTTCACAGGCAATGTACTCTGAGCTCTGTTATAACAAGTTTTATTTTCCACTGTTGTGAGTGTCTTCCTTACCAGCTGGATTGACAGGCAGTGATTGATCCAGCGGAGGTCAATTTATTGAGTCTAGGAAAGACACAAATCAACTGCTGATTGCTCTTAGTGTTGACTCTGGTACTCCACAAGAAGCATAAGGGGAATCGATGGGAGAGTGCCTCCCGTTGACATGCTGCAGTGAAGACACCAAGGTAAATGGATCTAAGTATGTCTACTTCAATATGTTATTCATGTAGCTGAAGTTGCCTAACCTAGATTGATATCTCCCATTAGTGTAGGCTAGTGGGGTGTGTGTGTGTGTGTGTGTGTGTGTTTGTAGTAACCAGGGCTTAGACAAATTATAGAAAACCCTAATTGCCAGACAAAAAAGGGACTCGCTACTCCCACCGCGTGACCCCAACCGCGCAGGTGCGCGCCACCCGGAGAACGGGACTACCAGGACAGCATGCTTGCTTCTGTGATGGGGTGGGGCCGTTCCGCAGCAGCGAGGACGACCCGCCCCGCACTTCAACGGTGCCAACCCCCGTGCTGCACGGGGAGTGCGGCGTTCTGACAGTGGTCTGCGCCGCTTGCTCCCGTGCGGCCGCCCAGCTGAGCGGCGTGCAGGGGGGGCCAAGTCCTGGGATGGGAGCTGGAAGCGGGGGCAGGGCCGCACGCAGGCTTAGGGTGGGGCCAGAGTGTGCGTGCGTTCCCTGATGTCGGGGGAGAGGCACCAGCGCAAGAGAGCGCCGCATTCAAAAGGGGAGCAGAGGAGGGAGGAGATGGAGGAGAGTAACGGAGGGAGAGGGGAGAACAGAGGAGTGAGCTAGAAGACGGCGGTGAGCGGAGGAGGTCAGAGAAGGCAGGAGGGAGACGGGGAGTGGAGCGGAGAGCAGAGCATGGGGGCAGAGGACGTGAAAGGAGAAGCGGAGGTAGGAAGCAGCCCAGAGCAGAGACACTAAGGAGCGGAGCCCCGTCCTGGGCTGCTTCCTACCTCCGCTTCTCCTTTCACGTCCTCTGCCCCCACGCTCTGCTCCACTCCCCGTCTCCCTCCTGCCTTCTCTGGCCTCCTCCGTCTCCCTCCGTTACTCTCCTCCGTCTCCTCTCTCCTCTGCTGCTCTCCTTTTGAATGCGGCGCTCTCTTGCTCCGGCGCCCCTCCTCCTGATGTCAGGGACGCATGCACACCCTGGCCCCGCCCTACACCCGCGTGCGGCCCCACCCCCGCTTCCAGTTCCTGTCCCAGGAATCGGCCCCCCTGCACGCCGCTCAGCTGGGTGGCCGCACGGAGCAAGAGGCGCAGACTGCTGTCAGAACGCCGCGCTGCCCATGCAGCATGGGGGTTGGCGCCGTTGAAGTGCAGGGCGGGTCACCCTGGCCACTGCGGGGCGGCTCCGCCCCATCACAGCTTGCCAGCTGCCAAAATCTACTCGCCGTGGGCGAGTGGATTTGTCGAGCCCTGGTAGTAACTGTAGCTGAAGAATTTGAAAGGGGTTTGGGAAAAAGGGAAAGATACATAATGGGAAGAGATAAAGAATAAAATCTCTTCTTTCTGCCCTTGACTGGTCTCCCCTCTATTTTTTCCTAAAAGAGGCCCACCCTCTTCCTTTCCAGAATTTTGTCCAGTTAGTCTTATTTATGTTTTAACCATTCTGGTTGAGTCATAAGTAATTGGTCTAGGTGAAGGAGTATGTTAATTCTTGCATCTAGGCTGCCTAGCTGTCATGGTGATGGGTACTACAAAAGTTAGTGAAATAAAAAAAAAAGAAGTAAAGGGACCAAAGCTCTCCCCCTGCAACAAGGTTTTAAAGCAGGAGGGAAGGAAAGTTCCACAGCGTTCCCTGCGGATTATCTCTTCAGGTGAGGAACATAACATAAGAATGGCCACACTGGGTCAGACCAAAGGTCCATCTAGCCCAGTAACTTGTCTTCCGACACTGGCCAATACCAGATGCCCCGGAGTGAGTGAACAGAACAGGGAATCAAGTGATCCCTCTCCTGTCATCCATTTCCAGACAAGCAGAGACTAGGGCCAACATTCCTGGCTCTGTGGACGTGGGAAAGTCAGTGGATGTGATATACCTTGACTTTAGCAAGGCTTTTGATACAGTCTCCCACAATATTCTTGCCAGCAAGTTAAGGGAATGTGGATTGGATAAATGGACGGTAAGATGGATAGAAAGCTGGCTAGAAGGCCGGGCCCAGCGGGTAGTGATCAACGGCTCGATGTCAGGATGGCGGTCGGTTTCTAGCAGAGTGCCCCGAGGTTCAGTTCTAGGACCAGTTTTGTTCAATATCTTTATTAATGACCTGGATGAGGGGATGGATTGCACCCTCAGCAAGTTTGCAGATGACACTAAGCTAGGGGGAGAGGTAGATACGCTTGAGGGCAGAGATAGGGTCCAGAGTGACTTAGACAAACTGGAGGATTGGGCCACAAGAAATCCTGGTGAGGCCACATCTGGAGTATTGTGTCCAGTTCTGGGCCCCCGACTACAAAAAGGATGTGGAGGCATTGGAGAGGGTCCAGCAGAGGGCAACCAAAATGATTAGGGGGCTGGAGTATATGACTTATGAGGAGAGGCTGAGGGAGTTGGGTCTGTTTAGTCTGCAGAAGCGAAGAATGAGGGGGGGATTTGATAGTAGCCTTCAACTTCCTGAAGGGAGGTTCCAAAGAGGATGGAGAGAGGCTGTTCTCAGTAGTGACAGATGGCAGAACAAGGAGCAATGGTCTCAAGTTGTGGTGGGAGAGGTCCAGGTTGGATATTAGGAAAAACTATTTCACTAGGAGGGTAGTGAAGCACTGGAATGGGTTACCTAGGGAAGTAGTGGAGTCTCCATCCCTGGAGGTGTTTAAGTCTCGGCTTGACCAAGCCCTGGCTGGGTTGATTTAGTTGGGATTGGTCCTGCCTAGAGCAGGGGCCTGGACTTGATGACCTTCTGAGGTCTCTTCCAGCTCTATGGTTCTATGATTCTATGAAACTGCAGCAAGGGGAGGTTTAGGCTGGACATTAGGAAAAAGTTCCTAACTCTCAGGGTAGTCAAACACTGGAATAAATTGCCCAGGGAGGTTGTGGAATCCCCATCGCTGGAGATATTTAAGAGTAGGTTAGATAAATGTCTATCAGGGATGGTCTAGACAGTATTTGGTCCTGACATGGGGGCAGGGGACTGGACTCTATGACCTCTCGAGGTCCCTTCCAGTCCTAGTATTCTATGATTCCTACCCATCCTGGCTAATAGCCATTGATGGACTTAACCTCCATGAATTTATCTAGTTCTTTCTTGACCCTTGTTAATGTCCTGGTCTTCATAACCTCCTTTGGCAGGGAGGAAGGGGAGGCTGGGACACATGAAATATACAAAGTTCCTCGGGACATCGGAGGAGGACCAGGACACTAGCAGAAATGATCAGTGACTTTTATGATACTTCCTATGAGCATGCCACTTCTCCTGTTTCCTGTGGCAGCAAGTCCCCACTGTTCCATTGTTTGACCAGGGCCAAAAATCCCTTTGGTTTAAGGGTGAGCTTTGAGAATGCAGAATAGGAGTCCATTAACTGTATCTGAAGGTTCATTTTCTTAGAAGTCCCACACATTTGGGGAAGCCCTGTCCCCAGGAACGGCAAATACACCCCTCTTTCACCCTTCTCTCATCCACAGCGAGTTGCTTCTGTGAGCTTGTCAGGAGAGAAGGACATGATGCCATTGAGGTTCATCCCTCTTCTACAAACTGGAGGATCTGATCCTGCTTTGGTTGAAATCAATAGCAGAACTCAGGAACTGATCCTGCTGTCACTGATCACCATCTAACTCTGAATCCGCTTTTTGCTGTTCTCTTATTCCCCAAAAAGCAACAGGAGTTTGATTGAACCCAAAGCTGGCAGACTTATAGGGCAAACTCAGAAACAGACTCCTTTGATTTCTTTTCTTTTCTTTGGATTATTATATTCTGCTCAGAATTAATTGGAAACTTCTGACTATCATTAAAATTTACATATATTGTTCAAGAACACCTCCTAAACAGTAAGAGCTAGGACAGGGGGGAGCAATAATTTTTGAAAGGGGGGGGCACTTTACAAATTTCTGATGTGGCTGTGGACTGCCTTGGAAAGGGCGGGGCCTCGGACAGAAGAGGCGGGGCCAGGAGAATTGGCAGGCTGAATCTGGATCACAGTGAGCTAGGACCACCAGATGTGGTATGCAGCTTCATCTTATCCTAACTTAAAGCAAGGTGAGGGGTTTGGTTGTGCCAAGAAAATGGGATGTGCTTGGAATGGGATTGTTTTCCATAACACAGAAAGGAAGGGGACTGATAGAGGGAGTTGTGCTGCAGAGTACTCACTGTCCCAGTGGTCATCAGGGGACAACTATACTGCAGTGTGTCCACTGGGGCGGCTGCATCAGAGGAATGGCCAGGGCTCTCTATATTGCTGGCCACTGGCCCAGGTAAGTGGCCCTCCTACCCCAAACCCCTGCCACTGGCATTCCGCTGCAGTGCCGGACTGGAGTGAGGGGAAGGTGTACAGTGGGGGGAGGGAGGCTGTACATCCTTCCCCCCACCCCCCGGAGGAGCCCCATTGGCGTTCAGGGCTGGGCTCCACAGCGCTGCCCCCTTTCCCCCGAGGTGGGGGCAGGCACCACTGCTCCCACCCTGGAGAAACTGGTGGGGCTGAGGGCACGGAGTGCCCCAGCCCTCTACTTTGAATCCTGCGCAGATGCACACGCACGCGCCACACACACAGTCTGAGCCCTCCGCGCCCCCACTTCCTACCCCCTGCCTGGACTTTTGCATCCCCCCCCGCCCCCCAATCCTGCCTTGAGAATCCCAACCCCTGCCCTGACTCCTGACGGGAGGAATGTCGGGTAACTCTAGAAGATTCGTATTTCCGCTTCTTGCGATAAATGTGAAAATGGAACCTTGCGATAATGCTTGCTGCCTTTGAACTTAGAACTCCAAGAAAGTATACTGAGAAACTCCATCCAGCATTAATCATGCTCTTTGGTGAAACTAGACAAGTCCCTGCTTGCATTGACTTCTAATATTCATTATAATATTGCATTAGCTACTTCTGAGGTAGTAGTCCCTCCCAGATAATCAGTGGAGTATTCCCTTCTGCTTTAATAATTTCCTGTTCTTTTAACATTGTTATTTGCATAACATCAACAGTACACCCGGAGTTGATTCCACATTATTAATATTTCACCATTTTAACATCCGGCATATAACTAGATGGTGAAATGTCCTAGTCTTTTACATAAAAAGGATTAGGCTAAAACTTATTGAGGGTGTTACTACTGTACAACTTATTCTGTACATAGGATGCTTCAGGTATTGAACGTAGCCTCACAAGTTAAGCATCTAACATACTACAGCATTTTGCTATATTTGTAGTGTTTCAGGGACCTAGACAAAGGAATGTAATGTAGAAATAGACGATTATCATATTTATTTATAACTTCTATTTTAAAGGTTAAAATATTGCCAGAGTTATTTGTAATAAGTCAGAGAGTTTGCTGTCAAACAATAGTTCATAGAAATTCTGCTGCCCAGAGAGAGGAAAGGGCTGACAGCTGGAGCCACCCTGCCCATTGGGGTAGTGTCTGACAGCTGGCACTCACCCGGCCTTGTGGGGCTCACAGCTCCGGCCTTGCCATGTCAAGCTGAAGTTGAGGCAGTCACCAAATATCACAGAATCCCTGACCTCCATGACTGACTCATATCCTTAATTAGTCATGTAATGCAAATAGGGCCTGATGCAGATGCTACACACATTAACAGAGATTCCAGTTCTGAACAGCTCCCTAGCATATCCATGTTTAAAGCACCCATTTGTCAGTGCTCATAGGGTCCTTTTACACTAGTTTTCCTGATGGTGTGGGAAGATTTCTTTCTTAGGAGGAAAATCTGATGCAGACATGGCAACTCCCCTGAATTTATTGCGAGAACTGATTTCTAAGTAAAATGAACCTTCTCGAATGATCTCATGATAGAACTCTCAAACATCAGGATTTTTCCCCCCCCCACGGCTTAATTTTACTTAGAAATCACAGTCCACCTCCCCCATCTCCTGCTTGTAGAGTTGACAGTGGGATCCTAACCATCCACAGGCTCCAGCTGTCAGCCCAGGAAATAGGAGGGGGGGCCCACTGTAGGACGCCCACGCCTGGGGAGATGAAGAACCCTAAGAGAAGAGTTCGGGAAGGCTGAATTATGGTCAGAGCTGCAGGGGTGTGTGTGGGAACTAATGGAGGGGGGATTGTATTGATGGTGGATTCTGAGCAGATGGAAGGGTACTCATTCTGAACAGACGGGTTGAGTTGATAGCGTAGGGAGGGATGAACTGATGAGGTGGTGATGGGGGGGGGGAGGATTGGACTGAACTGAGGGGGTTAAGGTGGGAAGAGAACTAATGGGGGGGACTCGGTAGTAGGATTAATTGCTGGACAGGGTCAGATGTAAGTGTTGGGGCTCCTGCAGCAGGGCCAAAATCACCTTATCCAGTATGTTTAGTGGGTAACACTAATTGTCACACATGCACACCTGGGGATGGGCAGGGGGAGTTTTTTTAAAAAAAGAAACAAGCAAACAAAACCCTGATCTAAAGCACAATGTTAAAACAAAAAAAACCCTCGATTTTTGATCTCTTGAAGCTGGCAATACTGAGTGATCCTCTGAGGAAAACTACACCGGGGTGGGGAACTTACAGCTCATGGGTACTGCCTGGTGGGGAGAGGAAGCAGATCTGCAGGCTGCTCCCCCTTCCCCCACCCCAGCTATGGGAATGACAGGGCAGGGAAGCTCTGTCCCTGCACTCACCTAGCTGGGAATCGTGGCCAGTGGAAGCGATGGGGGTCAGTGCCTGCAAGCACAGGGTGGCACAGTCACCTGTGGCCCCCCTGGGAGCTGCCCATGGAACAACAACAACCTGACACTCCTCCCCCCCCACCCCCCCATTTTTAAAGCTTTTCAAGTTTATACATCTGAGCACTGGAGGTCAGAGGTGAAATCTGTTCCTTTCTTCCCCTTCCCCCACTCTGGCTTCACAACCAGTTCTTCCAACTTCTGCCCCAAAAGTTTAGATGGCTTTTACATGACCTGATCCAAAGTCTGTGTTGGAGAGGCTCCAATTTAATTTGGAGGGCTGAACCAGACATTTCATCCAAAGGGTTCCTGAAAGCACTTCAAAAGGGAGTAATTCAATGCGCACTGAAGTCAATGGAACACTTTATCGTTGCCTTCAGTAGTCACTGTGGGTGTGTCTCCACAGCACCCTAATCTCGAAATAAGATATGCAATTTGTGCTACACAAATTGCGTAGCTTATTTCGAATCTATTTCAAAATAGCTTATTTTGAAATTTGGTGCACCTACACAGCACCAACTTTTGAAATAACGTGCTATTTCGGGCCATCCCTTATCCCTCATGCAACGAGGTTTCCTGGAATTGTGTGATAGCGCACCTGTTATTTCAAAAAATATTTCAAAATACTGGGCGGCTTGTTAAGATGCGGGGTAGCTATTCCCGAAATAGCCGTGCAGTGTAGACATACCCTGTATTAGGCCCAATATTTGTAGGTCGGCAAGCAAAGAGTAGTGTAGCATGGTTGTGAATAGGATATAGCTCTTTCGAATCCCAGTCCTCACCAGACATGACATTTATTTTTGTCCTTTGTTCACTAAGTTTATCGCTCTGTCTGGAAAAACAGCAGAATCCGTTGGATGTCGGCAGTTCTCCTTCTCTCCCAAAACTGCTGAGTTTTCCCTGAGTGCTGTGCACTACAGTTGCTCCCTAGGAGAGTAGAGGAAATCCAAGAGTAATTCTTATTCTACATGACCTTTTCTTAAATGCCATAGACTGAATGTCATCACAAAAAGAAACAGCAAATATTGAACAAGGACTGTGAAGGAGATTATGAAAAGGATAAAGTAAGAGAAGGGGAATTGTTCAGACAAGTCTCTCAGGAAACTTGATGATGATGATGTAATATGTACTGTGGGACATAACAAATAGTTGAAATACTATGTAGAGCTAGAGTAAGTTGTTACCAGGAGGTGCTGTTGTCAAAAATAAAGCAGAGGGCAAGGAATACAACTGATTAGTTAGACCAGAGGTGGGCAATAATTTTTAAGTGGGGGGGCCACTTCAAAAATTTTTGAAGTGGTTATGGGCCTTGGATGGAAGGGGTGGAGCCTTTAAGAAGCAGGAGTTGAAAGGACTCATGGCTCCCCTGCGGCTCCGAGGTATCCTGTTAGCCGGAGACGGGAGCTGCGAGCCCTTTCGATTCCTGCTATTTAAAGGGCTTGCTGCTCCCAGCCTCGCTGCTAGCACGTTGCCTGGGAGCTGGGGACTCACAAGCCCTTTCAACTGCTTCTAGTTAAAAGGCTTGTGCCTTCTCTGGGGCTGTTGCCTGCCTGCCACGGGGAAGGCGCAAGCCCTTTAAATAGAAGCAGTTGAAAGGGTTCACGCGGCTCCAACTCCCAGGTAGTGTGCTGGGGGTGGGGCCTGGGACAGTCGCGTGGGTCGGAACAAAGCCCTCGGGCCGGATCTGGCCTGCTGAGTGGCTTTTGCCCAGCCCAGAGTTAGACCTTGATTTGATAGAAATAGGGCAGGCCTAAAGTTTCAAAGAATATTGTTGTCTTAGCTGATTAGTGATTTTGATTCAGGGCTATAAGACCAGTTGATGAAAGACATTTTATTGGTGTTTTAAAGGGGTACGGTTTTGTTAGATCTAGAATTTGTATTTTGGCAGTGCTCATATTCCCCAGTCAGGATTGTGGGCCAGATGCTGTACATGCACTCAAAATGCTATATACTATGTTGGCAAGGGTTTATTGATATTTAGTCTTGTTTTGAAAGTTGCCCTGCACTGTCTGTCTTACCATCTTGGATTTTTTTAAGAGACTTTGGCTGCAGTATGAATGAGAGTTTTCAAAAATAAAATCACTCCTTTATTGCGTGTCCCATTGCATGTGTAGTGTTTTACTTACAAACACTGAAAACAAGTAGCTGTCCCTAGGAAAGAAAATGCATGCATTATTGGGTAGGATTAATCATTAATAATGAATCAACAGGCAAACAAACAAGCAGTAACATATGGGCTATTGTAGATTAATTCATAATTGCAAACATAGCACGAATCCTATGCCAAGGACTCCTAGTATAAAAGTTACATTGAGGAGTTGGAAGTTGTATTTAGAAGTAAGACTGAAATTTCTAAATTTCTGCACACGTGGTCAGGTTTAATATTGTGAAAAATCTTTTTTTTTAAATTTAAAATAGTTGGACAAATGTCGGGATTTTTTTCCCTGTTGTCAGCTACCTGATGTTTATAATGGGACTTTTGCAATTTCAAAATACAATGTTTAGTCATATTTACTAACCCTTAGCCCAGCTTTAAAATAGGCATAGGTAAACACATATACAGTGGGGTTGATTGTGTTGTGTTGCCTATGAGTGGGGGAGTGGTTTTGTTGAATCTGAGAATCATCTACTGTTTCCTCCATTCTTCCCATATTTGATGCCCTTTACACTTTTGCCCTGTGTTGTTGCTATTTTCCTTTTGATCAAATGGCGGGAGTTGACTAAGGCCCAGCCTAGTCTAGAAAACCAGTTTGGCATAACTATATCAATCGGAGTGAAGGGAAATTCCACACCCTGAGTAATGCAGTTAAACCAACCTAATCTCTAGTGTAAACATTACTAGGTGGACAGGAGAATTCTCAGATTGCCCTAGCTACCACCTCTGAGATGTGAAGTACCTACTGATGGGGGGGAGAGGGGAACCCCTCCCATCAGCATAGGTAGTGTCTTCACTGAATCACTGCAGTGGTGCAATAGCGTTGTTTTAAGGGGTGTTGACAGACTAAGGGCTTGTCTACAATCTTTAATTAGATAATTTAACAGTAATATACCCACTAGCCTACTCTATTATATTGCAATCATATCTAATGGCTGACCAGGTCATGGCCCCACTGTGCTAGGTACTGTATAGTGTAACTGACAGTCCCTGCCCCAAGTAGCCTACAGTCTCAAGATTATGCTTTAGGCACGGAATATACCAGACCTGACCCTTAGGCTTCTTTGCATTGCTCTGTGGGTATAGTCAGTCCATAAACCCTTTTAAACCATCCCCAGGAAAGAATCCCTCAAGCAGTATGCAGTGCCATACTGCTGACATATGCTTTACCCTAATGCAGCAGAGAGAAGGGGAGGTGGCTATTGAAAAGGAGATATGGCCAGACACCCCTATCCTGTGCTGATCTTTGGCTGCATTTCTGGCCCCCTGTGTCTGTTGCAGACATTAGTGAATTAGAGCAGCATAGGGCTGTGCAATAGAGAGCTTTAAACCATCTTTACACATCACTTGACTTGCACTCTCTGCTTTTGGCCAGGCTAGAGGATCAGACCCACAGTGTGTGCAACATCCAGCCTCCAAGGGTGTCTGCATGGCAATAAAAGCACACACAGCTGGCCTGTGTCTGCTGACTCATGCTCACAGAGCTTGGGCTGCAGGGTCATAAAATTGCACTGTAGGCATTCAGTTTCCAGCTGGTGCTTTAGCTCTGGGAATCTTTAGGACCAATAGGATGGCAACCAATGATTTTCAGTTTGCATGGGGAGCAAAACTACTCCTTGCTTTGCTTGCGGTAAGGCCAAACATGAATAAAGCTTTTGCTCCTTCAGTGTTCTCTGGAGCTCTAGTGGTTAGCAACCCTCTGTGCCCCTCCATTCCCATTCCCTTCCCCAGAAGCCTGCTTGCCACTGGTAAAGCTTATACCCAACCACTTTTTTTTGGAGTCTGAGAACATTTGATACTGTTCCTACAAATCCCAGAGCCTTCTCCCTCATTGCGCTGCTCTCATTTGTGATTTCCTTTTTCTGGATAGAAGATGTCATTTTTGGCTTTGAATTGTACTGCCAAAACACTTAAACAGCCCTGACTGAGGAAAGCAAGGCACAAGGCAGGGCAGCAGGAACAAAAAAAGGGCTCAAACCACTTGATTCTTCATTTAAATTAGTGGCTCATTTAGGTTAAACAACGTGCCCAGCAAAAATTATTATATCCATCCTATGGATTGGAATTCTACAGCTTCCAGGTTTGCTTCCTGCCAGACAGTTAACCCTTACTGCATGTGTAACTGCTGGTTAATGGAGGAAAAACTTAATTTTCTATTGTGACTATGGGACTAATTAAAACATTCCCATCAGTTTTTAACAAGCAAGTTGTTGTTTAATAACAGTACACTGGCTCAGACACTCAGTTCCATAATGTATCAATGGCACATATTGAATCACTGTTAACGAGCTGACTTTGGGGGTGGTTCCCCACCCACTCTTAAAATAAAGCATTGGCTACTTTTAAAAATGATTGGTTGCTTTCTTCCCACTTACCCCAGCAATACTGTACATGGGGACTAATACACAGTTACAGGTATCTTGCCTGCCCCATGCCCAGACGTTATGGAGTCAGTTCTGTCCTCCACTAAATCCCCTTAAAGGGGCCTTAAAAAGCAATAAATAACCCGTGGGGGAAAACCTTCCACTTAAGGGAGCTCCCCTGGAAGTGTAGAACAGGCCTAGGTAGCCCAATTCCAAGCCCTTAGCAGGGATGGCTTATCAGGGTGGCCAGTAGAAAGAAAGCAAAATTGCCAAGGTGAAAAGGTGTGGCCACAGTGCATTGTAGCCCATGGGAAGCAGAGAGCAAGCTGGAGCAGTCCCAAGATTGAATATATTGATCAGAGTGCTGGTGCTGGAAAAATGCTGCCTAAAGCCAACTTAGTTGGAAAAGAGGCCCAGTCCTTGGGCTTCTCACAGGAACAGACTGAGAATCAGGCCTTCCATATCCATAGGCAGCCTTTGCTATCTTACTATTACCATTTTCTGCTTATAAGCCCTATACAGAACTCTCTCATGCACAAAGACTTACTTTACTGGGTAGGGTTGCCAGATGGTTTAACCAAAAATACTGAAACCCACCTCCCTCCTCCTCCCCCCCCCATAAAGGGGGGGGATTCAGTTAAGGGGAAAAAAGGGGGAGACCAAAGTTGAACAAAAAAGAGGACCCCAAGAGTTGAGCAAAAAAAAAATTTTAAAAACCCCCAGCATGGCCCTTTTGAGGCTTTTTGGCCCTAACACGCTGCGGGCGGCCATCTGCCATCTTGTCTTCCTGCTTCAGGCCAGACAGCTCAGGACTCTCACCTTCTGTCTGGGAGGAAAAAAGAAAAAAAAAAATCAGAAAATACCGGACATTCTAGGTGTCCGGTATCTTCTGAATTTTTTTTTTTTACTGGACAGGAGGCGAAAATACCAGACTGTCTGGGTCAATACTGGACACCTGGCAACTCTATTACTGGGTGCTGAGTCCCACTGAAAACTGGAGTCAGGTGCCAGACAGCAGGAAAAATGTCATGGGGAAAAATATAGCTCCGTTACAGATATTGTAAATATAAACAGTGGGTGTAAGTTATTTGCTGAATGGTTAGAAGCAGAGAGTGTAAGGGTGGCAGGAGCAGTGTACAACACATTTTGCTTTTTTAAAATATTGCATTGTATATATGTTATAATATACAAACACCAGAATACAACTGGTGTGAAAAGAGAATTGGGACCACATGATTATAGGATGGGGCCCTTAAATGTAATGTGAGACCTGAGCTAAATGGGGATCTGTTTTCTCCTGATCTCATTATGCAACTCTTGATCTAAAGTTGATTCAGATGAAAAAATTAGCCATGAAGCACTAAATCTCTTTTCTTGCAGTGTAATCTAGTTTCTGTTCCCCATCTGGAATTTTATTTTTAATTTTTTGTAAACACAGACCACATGAGACACACATGTTTTGGCTCCTGGGGAAAAACCTTGAAGACCGTGGGTTATGGAAAATACAATTTCTGTTTTGAAGCTAAGTGCAGTTTTTGGGTTTCTCGGCATTTTTGAATCCCAACCAGTTTCTGCATGCAGAAAAACACAGCCTTAAAAGGGCAATGGTACGAGCTTTGGCAACTAATTTTTTTTTTTTAAATGACTTGTCTAGTAAAGTTAACCTGCATGATGAAAATGGCTTGTCACACTAGTGAAATGCATTAGTCATAAAACATACCCTTCACCACCGCAAGAGATATCTATTATGGTGTACACAATATTGTGTATAAAAGAGCGGCCTCTCTTGTGGGTAGAAAATCCACTCCTCTTTATGTACATAGTGCTATTGGTCACTCCGCAATTTTTCATGTGTGTTCTATGAATCATAGGCATAAACACCAACCCAATCAGTTTATATTCATGGAATGTGCAATTTATTTTCCTCTTCTCTTCCGCTTCTCATTTAAAACACTTTTAGCTGTGATGTTGACAAGTTCTAGCCAGCATTGTACAACCTGGAAGAATGCATGTTAAGTATTTTAGGTCTGACAAACTTAGGCGTCAACTGAGCAATGGATGTCCAGCTTGTTCCTCAATGTGGAACCCCTGTTTGTTCTGTTCAGACACTGAAGAATGTGTGTGTGTGTGTGTGGGGGGAGGGAGGGAGCGTAGGGAAAACTAAGATGTAAGGCAGGGGTGGGGCAATAATTTTTGCACCAGAAGGGGCGGGGCCTCAAGAAGAAGGGGTGGGGTCAGGATGCTTCCCCCACCCACAGACCAAGCCCCCGGTTCACCCTAGGTACCCATGCCCCTTGTGGTGGGAGGAGACTTTGGCCTAGGGGCAGAAAGGGGAGAGCACAATCAGGGCTTGAGGGTGGGGGAGTGCACAAAGTCTCCTCCTGCCCTGCCAGGAGCGCATGGGGCTTCTAAGCGCTGCACGCTCCCTGCAGGGCGCAGGAAACTTCATGCTTTGTCCCGGCCCCCAGATCCTGATTGGCCTGGGGTCAAGGGAGCAGCAGGGCCTCCACAGGCTGGATTAACCCGCTTGGCGTGCCAGCTCCAGCCCACGTAGGACCTTTTGCCCACCCCTGATGTAAGGGGTGCTCTACCTTTGGATGACAGCAAGGCCTAGAAAATCTAGTGTCTGGAGTCCTAAGGGGGGGAATAAGGTAAACATAACTGCCCTTCTATTACAAATTACTAACCTTCTTAGAGAGGGAACAGGGAGGCCAGCCTTTGCTCTGAACTACAAACAAAATAGGAGACTAACAGCAAAGTATTACTGTATCTTGTGTTAGTACTCTTCCTCTCTAATTGCTATCCTATGATCCTTATCTGCTTCTTTAACTATCCAATTTTTAGGTGCTTATAGATTACCAGTTTTGCCTGTTTGGTTTTCCCTTTGATATTTACATACCTCTGCTTCTTGTTTCCCGCCCCCTTCAATTTTTTTTCCTTCTCCCCTATTTATTTTGGGTCTGGACATCCTAAACTCAAAACTCCGGTCATCTGAAGAAGTGCCCTGTGCCCACGAAAGCTTGAGATACCATCTACATGTTTTATAGTAAGAGAGGTAGCTGTGTTAGTTTTTCCTTTTGTTTTAGCAAGATCAGACTATGTAGCACTGTAAAGACTAACAAGATGGTTTAATAGGTGTCGAGCTTTTGTGGGCCAGACCCACTTCCTCAGATCATATTCTGGAAGAGAATTGGCATGACCATATATACCAAAGGAATACAATGAAAAAGGTGAACACATTATTAAACTGACAAATCAGATTTAGTACAGAAGGTGGGGTGAGGGAGAGGGAGGGACTCCCCTGCCTCCGTCAGGCTTTTGCATACTACCACAGGCTCCCAGCACCGATCGTGGCCTCGCCTCCCAGCCGCTCCCGCCCCCCCCCCCCGGCTCCCGCCAGGCTTCCATCCAGCGCCCAGCCAGAAAAACAGAAAATACTGGACATTGAACATTTCCACTATTTTTCTGAATGTTTATACCGGACAGAGGGTGCAAAAACTGGACTGTCTGGTAGAATACCGGACACCTGGCAACCCTAGTTAGTCAAAGTGCTACCAGACTATTTGTTGTTTAAGTTTAGCAATGTATTGATTCTAGATTACATATTTCAAGTAACATGGCAGTTTTATTCTGCATTAGGAGAGGCCAGCCATGACACAGCTAATAAATACATTTGAAATACCACCTGAAAATGAGTATTTTTACTTTGTGCTAGAAGAATAGGGAGCATAGAAAGGTTTCTAAAAACAAAATGAAAAGGAGAGTAAGGTGCATAGTGAAGAGAAAGGGAGGCTACGTTAGACTAAAATGTGAATTATCTAATCTTGATCCAACCTACTGAGCATATGAAAAAATTTTCCAGGTTGGAAAAATGTGGTATATTTTAGAGAGTCAGAAGTTGTTTTCACAAATAGTAGTAAGAGGGAGCAAGGGGAGTCCAGCACTGCAAGTAAGGCAATACTAGTCTATTGTATGACAAGCTGCAGTACCCTGCTTTGGGCGTTGGCTGGGAATACCAAACTTCAGAGATCACATTGCAGGGAAGTAGTGAACGCAGGCTTAAAGGGGAAGGCTATTGTGTAAGGTTTGCTGAAATTGGCAAATAGGAAATGGTTGATACAAACCCAGTGAGAGGAAAGGCTAGGCAATTGGTTAAATATAAGTGTTGGCACTTATTACCATAGACGCCAAAAAAATTTACTACTTTGGAAGAATATTATGGGAAAGTAAGGGTAAGGTGATGATGAGCAGTAGGGTTTAAGTGTTTTAGTGGATGGATAGAGCAGCTAGAGGAGACTGGTATTTTCATAGAATTGACCTTAACGTTTCAGAGCTAATTTCTCTGTCACACTTCAAACACCAGTATTACACATCCACACCCCAAATCTGGCTTCAGTTGTTCAGAATAGTGTGAAAAGATTGCAACCGAAATTTAGCATGTTACAGAAGATGGGCAAGCTAAATTCTGTTAATACTAGAGCATCTTGCTGACTTGCAAAGATGATGCTTTGCCTAATTCATTGAGTCGTTATTAAATCCTGTCTAACGGGCTTTTCTTCACTTTTGCTTAGTGGTTTTTTTGTTTTTTTTTTTTTTTTTTTTTTTTTGAAACTGACAAGTCTGCCTAATACTTTGTTTTATCATGAATATTCTTCCAAATAATACAGCTGCCTGCATCCGTGTGCCAGCGTGTAGTATAGTTTGTAGAATCCATTGTCTTTTAAAATAAAATAAAAAAAATCAGAGGTAGTGCTGGGGCAATGTATTGTTTCCCCCTGAACATGTGCAAGTGGCTTTTAGAAGACACTATCCAAATAAATGTTCACTGTGGTTGTAATTTCCTTTTGGAGAAGCAAAGAAAACAGGATTATTGATTTAAATCAAGAATACAAATGATTTCCTTTACACAAAGCTGCCAAATGCTTAAGTTATTTTTTTTTTTTTTTTTTTGTTCCCCCTCCTCATTTCTGCTCCCAAGCACTTCTGGTTCTGTTATGTGCTTCAGCAGTTTATTGATAAACGTAATTCACTGAATTAAAAGAGAACTTCTAGTAGATCCTTGTAGAAAAGCATCTGCATTAAAATTAAAGGGGGTAAAATGTATGAAGGTTGTTTTTTTTTTAAATTCACATTTTTAAAACTCGAGTTTATGTAGCCAAGCAAACCTTGAAAGGACTGAAAAGTCCCCTTGCCTTAAGAAGCCATAAAAGAAAATAGAGAAGAGAGGCTCAGAATTTCAAAGCAACAGGAAGAAATCACAGAACAGCAATTAAAACCTAAAAAGATGTGAAAATTGCAGTTATTTCTTTATTTTTTATTGGCAGGAGACTTGCACCGTTGCTTACATTTTTGCAGTAAGAGCTGAGCACAGCTGAGGCCTGCCCTTGGAACATGTCATTTTGAAGATAGCACGTACGGTATTAATAAATGTAGAACAATAGTTGCTGTCAAGTTGGTTACAAGGCACTAGCTCACTGAGGGGGGCCTGACAATGTCAAAAGCCATTAGAGAAGAGCCTGAGACTATTTTATATGCTTCAGCTGAACCCAAAAGATGAATTGAAGCCTTGGAATAGGTTTTAAGACATCTGTCTACTCTAGAGTGGTTTTTTTTTTTTAATTTTGAAGAAGCAGGCAAACAATTGCTTTCCTTCCCCCCCCCCCCCTTTTTCTTTTGTCAACTGCATAAACTCAGACAGTAAGGAAACAAGACACAATGGAACAAATTCTGCTGTGAAATAAATAGATGCAATGCTACTGGAATCAATTGAGGCTTCAGTGAAGTTGCTCCTATTTACACTGTCAGAATATGGCCTACTATTTCTCATATCCCTAAAGCAGTGTTTCCCAATTGGTGCTCTGGGGAACCCTGGGGTTCTGTGAAGCAAAACTAGGGGTTCCGCGAGGAGCCGGCACTCCCCTGCCCCCTCTGAGACAGAGAGCCGGCTAGCCAGCAGAGGCATGGGCGGCGAGTTGTATGGGCTCGTGGTGCCCATGCTCCACCAATATTTGGAACTGGAGCAGGCCCCAGCCCCCCCGTGCATCCTCCCACCCTGGCCCCAGAGCGTCTCTCCCCCGGCCCCAGCCCCGTCCCATCCCTGCCATGCACAACCTTCACTGAGCTCCCCCTTGCTGGATGGTGCTGCCCTGCGCGTCGTGCTCAAATTGGTGGGCGGGGAGACGCCTGGGCATGATGTAACGCCACAGCCCGGGATTTTAAAACTGCTGGACGCTGCGTTGCTCCGTGCGGCTGAGTTTCGGGTTCGGAGTCCGGGAAGGGAGCACAGACTCCAGCCCCGCAAAGTGGAAGGCAGAAGGTAGGGGAAGGGAAGGGCTGGGAGAGGAAGGCTTGTGCGGAGGGGGAGGGGAAGAGGGGAAGAGAGGGGAAGGCACCAAAAGGACAGGGTAGAGGAGAGACAAATGCCAGGGGCCAAGTGCAGACAATGAGGAAAAGGCAGGAGGGGAGGTGTCAGTGGGAGGGGGACAGGGTGATGCTGGGAGGGGAGAGGGTAAGGACATTGGGGGCTAGAGCGGGGGAGGTGCTGGGCTGGGGCAGGGGTGTGTGTGTGGAGCTCAGAGCTCAGTTCGGCTGCAGGAGGAGGGAGGTGCTGGGAACCAGGGCTAGACTCAAGGGGAGGGAGGTACAGAGAAACGGGGCTCAGCTGTGCTGTTGGGGAGGCATGCAGAGAACCAGTGCAGGGCTCAGCTGGGCTGAGGTGGACGCGGGAGGGCATACAGAACAGAAGGGCAGCTCAGCTGGGCTGTGAGGGGCTGCAGGGAACTGGTGCTGCACTCCCTTGGATTGTGGGAGATGGTTTTGGGGGAGGTGCAGGGAACCAGCAGGGGTAGGCAGCTCAGTTGCGTTGCAGGGGATAGAGGTGCAAAGAAGCCTAGTGAGGGCGGGAGGGGGAGGGAACCAGGAGCCCTGAAATGTCCTCCCCTGGTCCAAAAATCCCTTATCTGGGACCAGTCAGGTCCAGAGGGTGCCATATCAGGAGGTCCAACTCCTACCCAAGTCCCCTCCTTGCACCCTCCCTTGTAGTCAGACACCTTACCCCCAATCTGCTCCTGCTCCCTTCCCCTGGCCAGACACCCTACATCCAGCCTGCTTCTGCACCCTACCTACCACCCAGACCTTGTCCCCTTCTGTCCCCACCTCCCTCCCAGATCCTGCACCCCATCCCTATCCTGCTCTTTGGCAGCCCTGCCATCCACCCTAGCACCACCCTGGCCCTGGGCCCAGCACCCTGCCATCCACGCTAGCACCCAGCAGCACCCTGTTCCTTATCCCAGCACCCTGCCAGTCACCCTAGTGCCCAGCAGGACCATGTCCCTGACCCCAGCACCCCGCCACTTGCCTGCCCCAGCACCTTGCCCTAGCATCCCACCACCTGAGCCAGCATCCTTCCACCCAGCAGCACCCTCTCCCCAGCCCCAGCACCCACTTTCACTCTGTCCCCTGCCCCCACCAGCACATTTGGGACCACAGCAGTGAGGCTTGGGGTTTTTTGGAGGATGATTGTTGTTGTTTGTTTTTTTTGCATCTCACTTGTGTGGCCCCAACTGACTTTTCTGTGGGTCAGTGACCTTTGACTCAAAACAGGTTCCTCACCCCTCTCATAAAGAGGATGCTAAAACCTTTTGAGTTTGACATATTTTATTTAAAAATGAAGCCTGGCCAATAAGCCCCCAATTGGGGCCAAACCCCCATCTCACTGCAGCATTGTAACACTCCTGTACCACCTGACCCCAAATCTGAGCCTATCATACAGTGGAACCCCCTGTCCTGAGCCTCTTACATCCCCAAACTCCTGCATCCCCACATCCTCAGTCTTCTGCCACAACACTCCTGCACCATCCACACATCACAAATCTGTGTCCTGAGCCCATCATACTCACAACCTTCTTGCCCTGAGTCCCTCACATACCCAGCGCAAACTCCTGCACTCACATCCACAAGCCCATGGCTTGCTCAGCACCCCAACCTTCCACCTGAGCCCCCTCCCCGAGCCAACATCCCCTTCTCCTGCATCCAAATTCCCTCCAAGAGCTTGTACTTCTCACCCTTTCCCACACCCAAATCCCTCATTCCCACCCCACACCTCCTGTCTCAACCTAGTGAGAGTGTATAAGGGCTGGGGATAGCAAGTGATGGAGAGGAGGGGAACAGAGTGGATGAGGCCTCAAGGAACGGGGGTGGAGGGGGGGTCTTGGGGAAGGAATGTGATTTTCATGCATCGGTGGGGATTTTCATGAATTGGTGGGTCCCTCTTCCGCCTCCCCCTTTTTCTTTTTTTTTTTTTTTTTTTTTTTGCTTGACAAACCTAGGGGTTCCTTGAAAAGCTGAAAAGGGTTCCTCAGCCAAATAAAATTGGGAAACACTGCCCTAAAGCAAAGTGGCCCAGGAGTTAGAGCACTGGATTGGGACTGAGGAGACTTGGTTTCTATTCCTGGCTCTGCCACTGGGTGACCGTGGGCAAATCATGTCACCAATCTGTGCCTCAGGTTCGCCATCTGTAAAATGGGGCTCATGATACTGATATCCTTTGTAAAGAGCTTTGAAATCTACAGATTAAAAAGTTCTGTACAAGAACTAGGTTATATTATTAGTGATGAATCACTTGGAAGAGATGGGGTTTTTTTTGGTTCTGGGTAAACACATTCGGCTCCTAAACTGACTTAAAAGAAGTTGTGACGGTTTCCCTCCACCTCCGCCTTTGTGTCTGTCTACAGAGGAGTACAATTAGGAAAGTTAGTCACTGATTAGCAATGAAGTGTTAAAAGGCTTGTCAGTTCTTTAATAAGCACAAACTACAGCTACTATAATTATTCTTCTCCTTTAATAACACACCCCAGTACCATTTGATTTTTATTTTCATGGTATCCCGTTTCCCTTCCCCCCCACCATAGGCGATCATTATGACCTGTTGCTGCTGAAGCAAGCAGTTGTGTCCCTTTATATGTATATATTGTACTTAAACTCATAAGGGTTTCCTCATAGGATCTCAAAGCACTTTACATACAGAGAAGCCTCAAAAACACTCCCAATAGTAGGCATTAGAATGCCTATTTCTACATGTGGGAACTGAGACCTAGATTAGTTAAGGCTTTAGCTAGAGCTACACAGTGAGTCAGTCCAAACCAGAACTGAGAATAGAACTCAGAAATCATGGTAGCTCCTTGCCCAACCCCTATTATCGCCACATGAATTACCTAAGGCACAAATAGATGTAATACTTAGACACTTTTTATGGTAAGTGTATCAAATGCTTTTATGTTTAAATTTGAGATATCTGAAAACTATTTTCTATAGTGTTGGTATGACCATCTCAGCCTTCTGCCCCCACAGGAATGCAAAGTTGGAAGTCTGTGATTGAGTAGGGGAGCATGAAAAATAAGAAACCCTATGTACAGAAATATCTCTTATGGTGGAAGACTGGCTTTCCTGTACAGTCTTCAATTTAGGATGTCTGTGGTTTGAGTCTCTTCCACTATAATTAAAGGTATGATTTCCAGCTAACTTAAGTATTCTTTTGGAAGAGAGTATAAACACACCTTATGGTCAAACGTGTTTGTAACTACTGGCCTTTCTGATGAACAGTCATTTTAAACCCAAGAAACAAATGTTTGGAAGTTTTGTAGCCCTTGATCAAATGCCATGGGCAGTCAGTGAAGGTAGGGCTGGGGAAGGCAAGCTCCCAGCCCCACCCCCAGCTTCATCCCTTCGGCTGAGGCCCTGCCCCATGGGAGTCAAGCCACTTCCCTAACCCCCCACCACAGGGAGGTGGGCCAGTGCGCCTCCCACTCCCATGAGGAGGGGATTCCAGGTGGGTGCATGTCCCCAGTTTCCTGAGCATGAGAAGGGAGGGTGGCGCATGTCCCCAGCTTCCCTGGCCCTAGAACATGGGGAGGGTGGGTGCTGGGGGCAGCAATTCTCTACCCCCAGAATGCCTATAGTAGGAGTTCTGGGGCGGAGTGTACATGGGGCCAGGCTGGCAATTTGGGAAGGCTGCACCTTCCCCCGCCTATTATACTGGTCGCCCATGGGCTAGCCCAGTGTTTCTCAACCAGTGGTACAAGTACTCGTAGCCAGTCAGTAACAGTGCTTGGGATTCTTCTTCCTTGTTGAACCTCATCACATTTCTTTTGGCCCAAACCTCCAATTTGTCTAGGTCACTCTGGATCCAGTCCCTACTCAAGAGAAGTCTGGGGGGGTACGTCAACACAACTGAAATTTGGAGAAAACTGAATTTTTAAGTTTTACAGCACTTTATTATTTTTGTACTTTTTACACCCAAAAATTTCATTACCTGCCCAGCTACAATTAAGTTGTTTAAACAAATGTGGTGCAATGGTAGAAAAAAAATTTGTGTGTCTGAAAACTGTAGGTACTGGGGGTACTTAGAATTATTATTTTTTTTAAAGGGGTACTTTATAAAAAAAAAGGTTGAGAAACACTGAGCTAGCCTATTCAGATGCAACTAGGTTTGGGTGCCTAACTTGAGCGAGGGTCAAGGGCTTAGTTTTGGACTCTTCAGTGCTTTCTGAAAATTAGGCCCCTTGAAGATCTTAGGTTGAGCACCCACAGACTGGGGCCCCACAAAAATCACTTGCCACTTTTGAAAATCTCCCCTGCTAACAGTATTTAAGTGTGTGCTAAGCCCCGAAAAAGGACTATGGGTCAGATCCTGGGCTGGGATAAAATTGGAATAGCTCCAATGAGAAGCTAAGGGTCAGTCCCATATGTCTAATGTCACTTCACTATAGAAAGCAGGCCTAGTCTTTGTTCAGAAAGGCTCTTCACAGCATCCTTTCAGGAGAGGATGCATGTGCTAGAGTAGAAGCCACTGACCTACAGAAAAATCAGTCGGGGGCAGCACACAAGTGAGAAGCCAAACATAAATAAAAGTCCTTGCTGACTTGGCTGCTGACTGAGAAGGAGAAAGACACTCCTCACATTCCCCTCGCACACCAGAGCCTTGGGGGGCCCCAGCTTGTAGATTTGCTGTGCTCCAGACCCACAGTAGGTGCAGGCTCCCCAATGCTGTGGGGGAGCCTTGAGGGCCGGATGTGGGCCCCTGGGCCTGAGGTTCCCCACCTCTGAGCTAGAGGTTAGGACATTCACATTGTGTTCAAGGGATCCAGTTCCATTTCCTGCCCCTGCTGTAGACTTCCTGTGCAACTCTGAGCAAGTTGCTTAGGGTGTGTCTCCATTCTCTGCAGCTGTGAGCGTCTGAGCCCAGGATGACAGACTTGGTTTTGTGGGGGTTGCACTATGACACTTAAAATAGCTTGTGGGAAGGGAGGACTTCAGAACCTGAGGTGTAGCCCAAATTGCAAGTTAAAAACATCTACACAGTTATCACTAGAGGCTCCCCAAATCTAGGTCTTCCACTGCAGGCCTTCAGACTGGTTCCCACTTGTCATGTAGATCATAGAATGATAGGGTTGGAAGAGACCTTAGGAGGCCATTGAGTTCAACCCCCTGCCCAAAGTAGGACCAACCCCAACTAAATCATCCCAGCCAGGGCTTTGTCAAGCTGGGACTAAAAACCTCTAAGGATGGAGAGTCCACCACCTCTCTAGGTAACCCATCCTAGTGCTTCATCACCCTCTGAGTAAAATAGTTTTTCCTAATAGCCTACCTAGACCTCCCCCACTGCAAGTTGAGACCATTACTCCTCATTCTGCCATCTGTCACTACTGAGAACAGCTAGATTGTCAGGCTCAACAGGTAGTGATCAACAGCTCAATGTTCCTTCCTCTTTGGAACCCTCCTTTCAGGTAGTTGAAGGCTTCTATCAAATTTCCCCTTATTCTTTTCTTCTGTAGACTAAACAAGCCCAAATACTTCAGCCTCTCCTCCTAAGTCATGTGCTCCAGCCCACTAATCATTTTGGTTGCCCTCTGCTGGTCGTTTTCCAATGTAGCCACATCCTTTCTGTAATGGGGGCCCCAGAATTGAACACAATACTACAGATGTGGCCTCACCAGTGCCAAATAAAGGGGAATAATCACTTATTTACACTTGCTGGCAATGCTTCTCCTAATGCAACTTAACATGCCATAAGCCTCTTGGCTACAAGGGCATACTGTTGACTCATATCCAGCTTCTTATCCACTATAATCCCCAAGTCTTTTTCTGTCAAACTGTTGTTTAGCCAGTCAGTCCCCAGTCTGTAACAGTGCTTGGGATTCTTCTTCCTTGTTGAATCTCATCACATTTCTTTTGGCCCAAACCTCCAATTTGTCTAGGTCACTCTGGACCTAGTCCCTACCCTCCAACGTATCTACCTCTCCCGCTAGCTTAGTGTCATCTGCAGACTTGCTGAAGGTGCAATCCATCCCCTCATCCAGGTCATTAATAAAGATGTTGAACAAAACCGGCCCCAGTACCGGCCCTTGGGGTACTCCGCTTGATACCGACTGCCATCCAGACATTGAGCTGTTGATCACTATCTGTTGAGCCTGACAATCTAGCCAGCTTTCTGTCCACCTTATAGTCCATTTATCCAATCCATACTTCCTTAACTTTCTGAGAAGAATACTATGAGAGACTGTATCAAAAGCCTTGCTAAAATAAAGGTATATCACATCAACTGACTTCCCCATGTCCACAGAGCCAGTTACCTCATCATAGAAAGCAATCAGGTTGGTCAGGCATGACTTGACCTTGGTGAATCCATGTTGACTATTCCTGATCACTTTCCTTTCTCTTCCAAGTGCTTCAAAATGGATTCCTTGCGGATCCCTTCCATGATTTTTTCTGGGGACTGAAATAAGGCTAACTGGTCTGTAGTTCCTTGGATTGTCTTTTTTCTTTTTTTTTTTTTTTTTTTTTTTTTAAAAAAGATGGGCACTACAATTGCCTTTTTCCAATTGTCCAGGACTGCCCCCAATCGCCACGAGTTTTCAAAGATAATTGCCAATGTCTCTGCAATCACATCAGCCAACTTTTCTAAATAGTTCTTAACCTGTTCTTTCTCCACCGAGGGTTGCCCACCTCTTTCCCATACTGTGCTGCCTAGTGCAATAGTCTGGGAGCTGACCTTGTCTGTGAAGACAGAGGCAAAAAAAGCATTGAGTACTTCAGCTTTTCCCACAATATCTATCACTAGGTTACCTCCCTCATCCAGTAAGGGTCCCACACCTTCTCTGACCACCCTCTTAGTGCTAACATGGCTGTTGAAACCTTTGTTTCCCTTAGGCCATGGGTGGGCAAACTTTTTGGCCTAAGGGGAACATTTGTGTTCAGAATTTATTTGGAAGGCCAGGTAGAGAAGGCTGGGGAGGGGGACTGTGCTTCCCCAAACAGCCAGGCGTGGCCTGACCCCTGCAACCTGACCACCCCCAGGGACTCCTGCCCCTATCCACCTCCTCCCTCACAAGACTTCCCATCTGCTATCCAACCGCCTATGCTCCCCGCTTCTCAACCCCCACCCGTTCCCCTTCCTCTGAATGCCCCTCATACCGCTTGTCTGCGATCCACCCCATAGTGGATACTAGGCCCCTGACCACCGCTCAGGACCCCTGCCCACCCAACCCCTTCCCTTCCTCTCCCCTGACCGCCCCTCCCTGCCTCCTATTCAATCCCCTCTGCTTCTCATCCCCTGATTGCACCTTCTGCAATACCAAAGCTGGACAAAAGGATCTCTAGTGGGCAGGATCTGTCCTGCGAGCTGTAGTTTGCCCACCTCTGCATCTCAGTTCTCCATATATGAATGGGAAGTTAACTCATGGCAGGGGGGGCAGGGGGAGGGAGAGTTGTGAGGACATTAAAGATTGAGAGTTGCTTAGATACTATGGCAGTCATGGCCACACAAGTACCTAAGATTCAATGAATAAATTAAGATGTCATAAACATAATGTAGCAATCCATTTTCCCTCTAATCTTTTCTAGCTCATGTTCTGGTAAGGGTATAGCAGTGCTGAATCAGCCACTGTCTGAAATGCCTCCTTTATTATGGAGAGAAGCTGACTCAGAACCAGCTGTCTTTTGTGCTCCCCCCCACACTCTTTCCTTTACATGATCCATGAATAATGTCATGATATTGCTTAGATTAAGTCAAGGTACTAATAGAGGTGGAGTGTGTTAACTAATGCTAGACCTGTGAGGGGCGGGGGGCAGTTTCCTTGTTACTTTCCTGGTCCTTGTTGACCTTGACATCTGATCTCAAACTCAATCTGTGAATTTACCAACTTGAGTCTGAATGAAAAAAATTGAGATAATAGAAGAATGTTCAAAATACATGATAGTGTAGCTGGCTCTCTGCTTAGAGTAGTGTGTTTCTAGATCTCCTTCTGTATTAACCTTTATGTGGCTGGTGTTTCAGATTTTTTTTTTTTAAAATACACTGCCGTATATTTAAGCTCGTCAGGATCTTTTGTTGGTGCTTCTGGGCTCTTCTCTAGTATAAATATATAATTTTTTGATTTCTTCAGGTTTTTTAGATCTCCACTGTAAAATTCATCATTTTATAGTAGGGATGTGAACAATTAGTTGACTAGTCACTCCCCCCCCCCACCCCCCCCCACTTGCTGCCTCTATCAGAAAGAGGCAGCAGGGGGAGAAAAAGAGGAGGAGCTTCAAAGCGGCAGCACCACGTGGAGCCCGGGGCAAGACTCTGGGCTCCACGTGGCACTGCGGCTTTGAAATGCTGCGTACAGCCCAGGCCAGCTGGGAGTCTCCAGTTGGCACGGGCTGCATGCAGCATTTCAAAGCGATAGTGCTGCTTGGAACCCAGGGTCAGTTGGGGACTCCCCTGCTGACCCCAGGCTCCATCTGGCACTGCCACTTTGAAATGCCATGGGGAGCATGAGGCCAGCAGGGGGCTGCTTGAGTCCCCTGCTAGTCCCGTGCTCTCTGTAGAGCTTTCGCCTTTGAAAGGCTGAGGCGCCCTTATAGACTAATCGAATAGTCAATGCAAATTGTATTGACTATTCGATTTGCCAATTAATTGAAATGTTGCATCCCTATTTTATAGTAATTTATAAATCTCTTCTGATTATATATTTTCCCATATTGTGATAGTCTTTGCTGAATTAAAAAGAGATGCATCTCAATGCCTTTAATTTTGTAAACGTCAGTCAGTGTGTGCAGCATATCAGGGTATTGGACACAGATGGCTGCACAGTGAGCAGATCTGATAGCTATTTAGTTATGATTGGATTAAAGGCACCGAAGCTTCTTTGATCTCTCACTCAAAAATGGTTTATGAACTCTTAAATTATTGATAGGCCTGCAGAGTCACATCATATACTAGGGAACTGTGGACAAATAAGATGCATGCACACATCACATTATGAAAGTGTCTCTTGCTTGACCGACCATCTTCCTCAAGCTCCTGCTAAGCAGTGTGTTTCCTGTCATATTTATCATTCCAGATAGTTGCTAAAGTAACAATCACCATTTTCTTAAGTAAGTTTTCCATGGCAATCTTGTTAGAGCCAGTATGTGGCAGAAATGAATCACTAGTTCTGTGATAGACATGCCTGGCAAGTTGGTATCTGTTCAGTTTCCATGGGCATTTAGGGAATTAAAAGTTTAGAACAGAATGATTCTTTCAAAGCTTTGAGTATGGTTCTTGTAATGTCACTCATGCTTGCAGAGAAACCAGGAAGCCTTCACCTTTGGGTTCTCAGGTAACGATCTCAATACTGGTGTGTTAAAGTTCACATACCAATTACATTTTTAAACTGATGACAAGAGGTACTTTCTTCCTGTTCTGAAATCTTACTCTAAATCTTTTGTAATTCACCTTTAATTGCAAGAAACTAATGCTCATTTTTTTTAAAACGGGCATATAGTTGCTAATGACAGATTAGTAGGTATTAACCTATAACACCATTCTCTGATAGCAGCAAATATGGGTTACATAACATCTATAATTATCCTGCTTCTCCTGTAACGCATCCTATTTTCAGATCTTGAAGATCTAGAATATTGTTTCAATATGGGTGACTTGGAGATGCTTTTATCTTCAGAAGTGTCCCCTGGCTCTAACCTGTACGTAAGGCTTTCCTCCTAGGATCTGAAAGCACTTTTCATATTTAGAGATGGAACCTTTGTGTCTCAGTGGAACTTGGGAGAAAAACCAAAAGGATTTGGTCTTTCGTTTCCCTTGTTCCCATGAAAGTAGACAAAATCTATTTTACAGAAGGGTAACCTGCATAAGAGAAGTGAATGGGGGAAATGGATGGAGGAAGGTGGTTATGCAAGACAATTAATAAAAATAAGTGGAGAGAGAGAGAAACTATGAAAGTGCACATAAAGGAGAAGAGATTGAAGGTGGGAGGAGAACAAAACCCCTAAAAAGTTAGAGGGGATAAAGGAAATGAAACCCATCTTAAGCTTATTTAATGATGCATTCATGCTCCTGTATTTTAGTGTATTTCCCCATATGTGCTATATCTGCAATATGACAGAGGGATGGGTGACTAGTATGAATTCTTAATAGCTATATTGGCTGCTCTCGATTTTTCTTGTTCATTAACTAGATGTAGAGACATAAAATAGGCTAAAATTCACCAGAAAGAGCGCAGCATTTTTTTCACTGATTTGGGATCTAGTTCTCTCTCTCTTACATGGAGAGCTACCCCGTTGGAAGCATTTTTGGCTTCTAGATGACTGTGGACTGATGCTGGTGAGAATAGTTTAAAGTCAAGTCAGCATATCTATCTCCCGGAAGTCAAAATACTCCTTTAGAAAGGGGATCAAGAAGAAATAATAAAAGGAGTGCTCCTTGATGATCTTCATGTTGGTTTTCTGTAAACTGAAGTGATTGAGTTTTTGCTCAAGGTACATAACTTGCACAAAAGTCTGCACGGGCATTTCAAAATGCACTAGCACAAGGTACAATGTCACTGAAAACCGTGTATTAAAATATCACTGTTGAAGCAGACCTATTGCATCTACTTACACTCCCCGGCTACGTCTAGACTGGCATGATTTTCCGCAAATGCTTTTAACGGAAAAGTTTTTCCTTAAAAGCATTTTCGGAAAAGAGCGTCTAGATTGGCACGACGCGGCGCAAAAGCACTTTTTGCGGAAAAGCGTCCATGGCCAATCTAGACACGCTTTTGCGCAAAAAAGCCCCGATCGCGAAAATGGCAATCGGGGCTTTTTTGCTCAAAACAAATCTCAGCTGTCTACACTGGCCCTTTTGCGCAAAACTTTTGCGCAAAAGGGACTTTTGCCCAAACGGGAGCAGCATAGTATTTCTGCAAAAAGCACTGATTTCTTACAGCAGGAAGTCAGTGCTTTTGCAGAAATTCAGGTGGCCAGGGTAGACAGCTGGCCAGTTTTTCCGGAAAAGCGGCTGATTTTCCGGAAAAACTGGCCAGTCTAGACACAGCCCCTCTGTTTAGTGACAACATTGAGGAGGAAAGTATTTTGTGGGCACTATCAGCCAACCTTCTCCAAAGCCCTATGTGTCCAGGCATGTTGTTAGGAGAGAAACTGGATCAGAGACAGCTACTTCGTACATATCAAATGACTCACTGTTTTGTCTTACAAGAGCCATGTTTGTCTTACAAATGCCTCCGATTTCAGCATTTGGCCACATTGTATTGGGTGCAGGTGCCACCCTGCTTATTGAAAAAAAAAAAAAAAAAAACACTGCTCCCGAGTTTAAAAACCTCTGGCAGACTGGATTTATGGCACATTTGTGTGTGCTTGTGTTGCACACAGTCATGGGACGAGTGAGCAGGTCGGAAAACTAATCATCAATGATGACATTAGAGGTTGTACAGCTCCCTCAGTGAAGCTCCTGTCATGGATCAGAATTCCACTCTGCTAGTAACTGTATAAACATACTGTCCCTAAAGAACTGCAATTCTTCATTTTGTGACTTCAGTGACTGTTGTCTAAGACATGTACAACTGAGATATTATACTCACACCTCACCTGGTGGAAGTGCTATTTGTTTCATTGTTACTCTTCTGCACCTGTGGAGGAATGTTTGTCCAACTTCAATGAGGACAGAAAGATAAGGTCTTAAATAATCAGAGAGATATGTATCCCAACTTCTTAAAGTTCCAGAGACGCTCTGAAGCCAAATGTCCTTCTCGCTGAAGGGCCTCCAGCTCACAGTTAACACAAGCCAAAGTCTCCTGAGAACAGCTGCTGTTGATAGAAATCCACCCCTTGAGAGAGCTGAAAGGAACTTGTGAGATGGTCACCACTCTGGGCTTACAATATTTCAGTGCTATAGAACTCCAACCCTGAGTCTGTTAGCTTTAAATCAAACCGTAACCAAGCATCACCACCACCACCTGGGCATATACATTGTATTCTCATTGTGTGAAATAAAGTTGCCTGGTGATTAGAAGGCTGTGCTTTCAGACTGGTTATCTTTTTAGAGGACATCTAGGTAGGGAGAACCATATAGCTGTTTTTTTGATACTGCAGATTTGGTATTCTTTCATGTGCATTAATGTCAACCTGCAAAGCTGTTCGCACCCCCCTCGTGTCATTTAAAAGCAAAAGTTCACAGAAGAAACTATCAGTTGTGAAGAAATCTCTGCTTATTTTTCACAAGCTAACTTGCATGCTATTTTAGCAGTCTAACAGGTTCACACTCTAGCTACGAACACATCTTTATAGAAAATGGCTGGTAAAGAGAAGTAAAATTACTAATTGCCAATATCCTGAATTCAGGTTGCTGTGTTTATAAGGCCTGCTCTGATTTTCTGAAACTCATTGTTTACCCTTGTTACTATGACTCCCTGTGTTGTGAATGACAGGTACATTTCCTCTCAGATTCCTTTCCAGACAGCAGGGTTCCCAACTTGTTCGCTACTCTCCACAATGCATGCCCCCCCTTTCATTAATGCAAACATTGTTTGCAAAAACCAGATGAAATGGCAAATACAGCAGAACCAACATGAACATCCTGATGATTGGTCTTTGTAAATATCCATACCTTAAAGCATGTTTGGGAACCCCAATCCTATTTCTCAACTTGTATTTTATAGGTCACACTTAAAGTCACTAGTTGTTGCTTGTTTAAGGGAGTTAAATGTTTTGATGGAATCTTTTAGCCCTATAGTTCATTGGTGGTCATCCCGATTAAGGGAAGGAAATTAACCCCAGGTGAAGTACTAAAATTCCATGAACATTTACACCTTAACCACAGCACAAGGGCACAGCAGGGTGTAGTTTGCTGTACAAACAAGTCCATACATTGCTATTAAAAAGTTCTCTCTGAAAGTCTTGTTGTACGTGCATGCTTTGGTCACACCATCCATCAGCTAACCACACAACAAGAAAGTTACTGTTTAGTTCACTTATAGTGTAGATGGTAACTGACTGAAATGCAATGCTGACTGGGGAAGAGAAAAATCAGGAGTTCGCTTTTCAGCTCTTGAGAGACTTATTGTTAAAATACATTAAAAATAATTATCTTTGGCTTTTTGAATCTCCTACTGTAATTTCTGTCCCAATGATATATTGTCACAGCAGACAAGATGTGTGTGGGAGGATGGGTTAAGGTCCTTGGCTAAGAGTTGGGAAGCCATGCTGTGCCACAGATCCTGTGAGACTTGG
This sequence comes from Rafetus swinhoei, assembly GCA_019425775.1. Taxonomy (NCBI): domain Eukaryota; kingdom Metazoa; phylum Chordata; order Testudines; family Trionychidae; genus Rafetus; species Rafetus swinhoei. The sequence goes on from CM033424.1 coordinate 165,722,475, forward strand.
CCAAGTCTCCCTATGTGCCTCAGTTTCCCTTATGTAAAGAGGGGGTAGGAGCTCTTCCCAGCTGTGGAGGAATGTCTTGAGGATAAATCCATTAAAGACTGCGAAGTGTTCAGACACTCTGCCCATGGAGGGAGGGGCATAGAAGTTCCTTAGATAGTGTGATTGAGAGCGCTGCAGTAGCTATTGAGTTCATAATTCACTCTGACAAACTATGTGGAAAGCTCCTTTTAACATTTATAAGTGATATTTAAGCGGCTGAGTCTCTTGCTTCCATGAGATTCACAAAAGGGAAAATGTTATTGTTTGTGCAGACCGTGACCCGGCAGAGACGTAACTGGACAAGATCTAAAAAGGGCAAAGATTATTGCATGTGTATGTAATGAGCATCTTGTTAATTGACATAATGCCTCTCCCCCTCCATCATACTTGTCTGAGCATTGATCAGACTGTGATAACTAAAGAACCACAGACAATTTGGTTGCAAGCAGCAGATCCTTTGATTCCACCTTCTTACTAGATAATTCACATTTCACTGATGCTAGATTTCAGTTTCTCTCTGTTTTCCTCAGCAAGCTGTCACCAGTGCCCCCTGGGCACAGACATTTGTGTACTATTACCTTGAATGTCACTGCAAGAAGAAAATTATGCCTGGCAGTTCTAGGCCATGGTCTTGAAAGGGACATAAATGCCTCAGGTCGCAGCCCGTTACACATGATCAGCTTTCCAGATTAAAGACAGTAGGTTAGTGAGGGTTGGCATGCTCCAATGCAGTGGTCTCCAATCTTTTTACCCACAAGATCACTTTTTCAATTTAAGTGCCATGTAAGATCTACCTCAAAGCCAAATACCCTTTCCCCACTTCCTTCCTGCCCCTTCTGAGGCCTGCCCCTCATCCACCCCTCCGAGGCCTCACCCTGCTCACTCCATTCCCCTTCCTCCCTCATCCTCACTCACTTGTACCAGGCTGGGCTGGGGGGTTGGGGTGCAGGCTCTGATCTTGGGCCACGGGGTTTGGCATTTGGGAGGGGCTCCTGGCTTAACCCAGGGCAGGGGACTGGGATCCAGGAGCGGTTTCAGGGTGCAAGCTCTGGGAAGGAGTTTGGGTGCAGAGGGACTCACGTCTGCAGGAGAAGGTTCAGGGCTAGGACAGGGGTTCAGGAAGCAGGCTCTGGCTGAGTACCATTTAACTGAGACAGCTTCCAGGTGATGGAGCAGTGGAGTTAAGGCAGGCTTACCCCTGCCCTGGCCCTGCACCACTCCTGAAAGCAGCTGGCATATACAGCAATGGCTCCATGTGCTGCCCCTCATCTACAGGCACTGAGCCCACAGCTTCAACTGGCCACAGTTCCCCATTATTGATCAATAGGAGCTGCAGGAGTGGTGTCTGCAGGTAAGGACAGCATGTGGAGACCTCCTTCACTGCCTTTTTCAGGGGCTGCAGGGACAGGCCAACTACTTGCAGGAGCAGTAATTGCAACAGGGATAATGACTCCAGCCATGACAGATTAGGCGTGTTAGAACTCACCACTCAAAGAATTACATGTAAGCGTAAGAGAAATAAAAATGATGAAATGCACAGACCAGTCAAAAACCAAAACTAACCCACTTTCCAAGCAATAAAAGTAGCAACGACAGCCCCCCCACGTATGTGCGGGGTTGGGAGATGAGAGTAAAGGACAGTGTGTGTTTGTGAGAATGACAGACGCACACTGTGTGAGTGACAGCTTGGCATTGCCAAGCTTCCTCCATCCTCTTCTCCCCCACTCCTGAACCCTATCTCCACACAGAGAGGAGGGACAACCTGACATCAGCACCCCCCATTCTCCCTCCCACACGCTGCACAGAAAGCATGAGGCTTCTGGGTGGGCAGCTCCAAGGCAGAGGGCAGGATCAGCATGACAGTGGGTGGAGGGGCAGCTGAAGTGCCAGCGCTTGATATCTTCCAGGCCAAAGCAGTCAGGATCACCTGTCAGAGGCACCAAGATCTACTGGTAGATCCCGATCTACTGGTTGGTGACCACTGCTCTAATGGTCTGAGTGCAGATCTGGGGACTATTCTTCGCTCTGAAACTGGGTCCTTGTGTGGACTTAAAGTTCCCTGATCTTTCTGCCTCTGATCACCGTTTTACAGATGTTGCAACTTACTTGCCTACTTAAGAGGGGTATTCAGAGGATTAAATTTCCAGGAGTTCTGGGGCTATGAAAGTATTATGTATTATTCTGATTTCAGGAATCTGGTTGCAAAGATGACTTTAAAATGATATGACACAATGTAATCATTACAGTTAAAAGTTGTTTATGCACATTAAGCAATAGACAAAAGTTATATCTGGATTAATTATTAAATCCCTCTTTTTCCCCTCAGCTAGAAAACTTGAGAGGGTAGGAAAGGGAAATTCAGGCAATCAGTCAATCTCTGAGGCATCATGGTGGAATGTTCTAGACACAATGCTGATGTCATGTACTGGTGTGTAGCGTTATGGGAAAGCCTTCCTTTGTTTGTCACTCCACCCTCTTAAACTGTGGTTCCTGAGATGAAGGCCTGACTAATTCATATGTAGGAGATATTCTGGCCACTCTCATAAATTGTACTAAGTGGTTTTGCTTAGTTCATATTTCTGTAATTGGCTTTGTGCTGCGCTTCATTAAACAGCATTACCTAAGCAGCCCATTTGCATAGTGTCAGCAGGGCAAAGGTTTGGGTTTGAAACCTTGAAGGCCACTAATCCAGTAGCAGCGCTGAGCCTAACTCCAGACATCTGCACTCTTCAGTCAACAGGACTATGTTTGACGTCTGATATGACTCTCCCCACCCAAGAGTCCATTATCCCATTTTTGTGATAGAAATGTTTCAGGAAACAGCTATTCAGATGCTTGTTTATGGCCCATCCTGCCGCAACCTGCACAGAAAGAGTAACATGAGGAAGAGTGTTAGATGGGATTCTCTTGGTCATCTGTTTTAGCACTACCCTTTGGTAGTCAAAGCCATAGAACTTCTACTAGGTTGACTCTTTAGGAGGTAGTTGTTACACTGCTGTGTCATTCAGACAGTTGGATGCAACAACAAAGACTCAGTAAATAGGCAGGATGGTGAAAGGGAAAGGATTAAAAGAAAATAGGATTGCAAGAATCTTCTTGTTTACCAGTGACTTAAAAAAACCCAAACCTCATCATCATTATGTTTACTAGCAGTGCTATAGCTTGGCTCTGTAGCTTAGGTTTTCAGGCTAAATGGACTCCAGTGCAAGCCATAATTACTTTAGAGGAGTTACACTAGGGATAAATCTGGCCCCTCAACCCTGAATACTTGCACTGTGCTACTGAGTATGTAAGGGAAGCTGTGAGAACAATACGCTGTGTTTCTGGCCATCAGCCACTCCAGGGAGGTCATTTTCTTCTCGGCAATTAGTGAAGTGGTGGCACTGCTAAAGGAAGTGAATAAATATGTTCGGGCCTTCGTAGGTGCCCAGTTCTCATCATGGATTTCCTCTGGATGCACTGTGGGGCCCCAGAGAGAGCTTGACTGCTGCATGCAGTGATTCATTCAGGCTTATTTTGTTGGGATATTGAAAGAACTTTGCCTCCCCCTCCCCACCAAAAAAAACGCAACCAAAAAAAACCAACCACACCTCTTAGTTTTCCCGCTCAAGTAAATGTTGGTCTCTCTCTCTCTCTCTTTGTAGGTGGAAAGATGCCAGCCTCCTTAAGAAAACTACAACAAATGGCTATTTATCTGGGACTGCTCAGTGGTGGGGGATGTGCAATGATGTATTATCTTATGCAAAGTAAGTCCAGTTGCTGTTAGCAACCTTATTTCCCCCTCGCCACATCACTCCCCTTTGTACAGTTGACAAATAAGAATAGTTCAGATTCTGATAAACATGGATGGGGAAGAGCAGCAGAGCTTTAAGAGCTTTATTAATCACATCTGCCCTCATTTTGCAGACCTGGCTTTATTTAACTCCCATATTAATTCTCTCTAAAGCATGGTTGCTTTAGTCTCAGAAGGATTCACTGAACAAAACAGATGTAGGGTGAGACTAGAAATAAATGGCCATGTCTGGGAGATGTGGGGTAGGAGACAGGAGACCACCACTTAAATAGGGAAATGTGAACCTGTTAGAATTCTGATCAGTTTGTAACACCATCCAGTTTATGGTGCTGTTCCCTCAAAATAGATCTTTCGAGGTGCTGAGCATCAGTCTCTATTGCAGTCTACAGCAGTTAAGAGTGCTCATTGGGGCCTTAGACAGAAGCCTAGAGAGATGATGCTGTCAATTAGGCAACAAACAGATCTACTTGCTGCATTTAACTGGCTGAGAATTATGCATGGGATTAGTTCAAGCAATTGATTTTCTTTTTTAGTGACTTCCAGACATTTAGCAGTCCTGAAGCAACAGACTTTGCTTCCACTTATTTGAATGCGCTACCCCTCCCATGCCTTTCCCTTGTATAGTAGAACCTCAGAGTTCTGAATACCTCGGGGATGGAAGTTGTTCCTAATTCTGAAATGTTTGTAACTCTGAACAAACATTACAGTTGTTCTTTCAAAAGTTTATAACTGAACACTGACTTAATGCAGCTTTGAAACTGAACTGTGCAGAAGGAAAATGCTGTTTTTAACCTTCTTAATTTACATGAACCAAGCACAGAAACAGTCTCTTTACCTTGTCAAATATTTTTTTGAAACTTTCCCCTTATTTTTAGTAGTTTATATTTCTCTGCTGTTGCCTGGCTGCATTTAGCCAGTAACTCTGGGGTTCATAACTTTGAGGATCTACTATTGTTTCTATCAGTTTATATTGCTTTTTGCCTAGCCTTGGATCGGAGGACATTGCCAGAAAGGAGTGGTCATACCCCTTTCTGAAGCCCTCAGTAGATTAAACCTTTCCTTAATTTGACATTTTAATAACAAATTTGACAATGTTGAAAAGCAATCTCATATTTCAGACAACTCACACCCTTTAGTTCTGAATTGCAGCTCAGGCCGATTTAGAAGCCTGACGTGTTTTTAAAATAGAGTGGCTGGATTTAACAGGGATATTAGCACTTTCTCTTAACATAGTTTGACATAGATTTACTTTCTTTAGCAGAGAGAGTAAAAACAAGTCCTTAGCTTTTCAAATCAATTAGCTGAACAATCCAATTAATTTATGTGGCTATTGATAATCATTAAAACTCTTGTTCTGGTGCAGTGTGCAAATTCAATATGTATAGCCTATTAAGGACCATTGCATTGGTGTGACATTGATAACCACATAATGTTTTTGATATTTTGTTTAGACCAATTGGGCTTTTAATCACTAAAGCACAGCCTTTAATGAGAGTTTCTCTCTTCATTAGCATCAAACAGAAACTGAAGCTACTACCTTGACTTGCAAGCTAATACAGCTTCATCTCTCTAACTTTAAAGGCTTGTTGTTAACTCAGGAGAGCTAAGCACCAATGCAATTCATGAGGACTCATTGAAGTTCTGGTTTCCTTTCCTCACCTTCATGTGCTAAGATGACTGAAGAGCAAGGAAGACCTAGGACTATATTTACTTGTATGACTGTGGCAATCACAACTCCCATTGGCTGCAGATTGTCGTTCCTGGCCAATAGGAGCATTGGAAAGTGGCGCAAATCAGACACCACTTCCTGCGGCTCCCATTGGCCGGGAACAGCGATCCACAGCCAATGGGAGCTGCGATCACTGGTACCTGCGGCTGTGCAGGTAAATATAGCGATGGGGGCAATGACTTCTTTCCAAAATGGTCCGTTTCTTTTATCTAGAAAATTTTGCCAGGATGCAATATTATCAGCTGGCTATTGAGCAGCTTAAGAATGATCCTGCAGCCCTAGAGGCACTGGGGGCTCCCCCTCTTAAAGTCCACAACATCAGACTGACAGACAAGAATAATCGTGTGGACATGGAAGGAGCACAGGTAAGATCAGTGAGCCTGCCTGCCAGTTACACGTGGCTCTTACAGAAGAATTTTAAGTGGATAGTAATGGTGGAGAGGAGAACAAGGGAGAGATTTTTCAAAAGCAACTAAAGTGATTTAGGTGCACAGGTCCTATAGGATTAGTGCTCATTACCCACTTAGGGTGAAATTTTCAAAGGCACTGAAGTGTCTCAATATTTGGTAGTGAAGGAAATAGCAAGAATTACTCCTTCCTATTGTCGTAATTAGTTTCTTAAAGGAAAAGAAATGGTGTGTGCAGTGCACCCACTGTTGCTTCTTTTTGCGGTATAAAGGGTTCACCATACCCTACAAACGGACTTTTTTGCTTGTTTTTTATCTTTACTTAAGTCCTTGCCTACCTTGTGGTTTTTAGCTCCTGGAGTAGCTATGCCACTTATAACGTCAGAGGATACAATTTTCAAAAGCACTTAGGCATCTATGAGCAACTGACTTTCAATGTACACAAGTTACTTAGGGTGCTTTTGAAGATGTGAGTTCTGATGTAGATGTGTTGCACAACTATAGAGCATGACTAGCACCAGCACAGCTTACACTTATTTGAAGCAACATGAAGCTAGGCAGCTAAAGGCCACTGTGTCTGCTTTAGCGTTTTACGTCAGTGTAGATCCGTGGCTCTCAACCTTTTCAAGCTGTTGTACCACATTCAGTTTGATTTGTTTTGCAACTTAGAGTCTACTTGCTTACAAAATCAGACATAAGAATACAAAAGTGCCACAAGACTCTATTACTGAAAAATTGCTTGTTTTCTCATTGATACCATATAATTATAATATGAATCAGAATACAAATATTGTCCTTGCATTTCTTTGTCTAGCACAATATAAAGCAAGTCATTGTACGAAATTTTAGATTGTACAGTTTGGACCTCCCTGGCCCAGCACCCTTGGGACCTGATTGGTTCGGAAGAAGAGAGTTTGCCAAACCAGCAAGGTCGGCACCTCTGCTGATGGATTCTGGGCTCTGTCAGCCAATCATGAGGCTCCCCTTTCCCTGAACCACTGGGCTCCCAGCCCCAAGCTCTACCTTTCCTGGGGGGCCTCTGGGGCTCCACTGCCCCAGGAAGCCAGGCTCTGCGGCCAGACCTGGGGCTGCTGAGGCTCCATAGCCAGCTGCTCCCTGCCGCCAGCCTCCTGGGGCCCTCTGGTCCAGGGGCTCCCTGGTCTGACAACATTCGTGGTCCTGCCAGACTACAGATAGTCCCAGTCTAGAGAGGTTCGATCTGTACTGACTTTGCTAGTGTTTTTTTTTTTTTTTTTTTTTAAATCTAGCCTTTTGTAAAACTAGCCAAATATCTAGATAAGTTGACATCCCTCTTAGAAGCGCTCTGCGTACCTTCTAGCAGTACACATATCCTGGTTGAGAACCACTAGTGTAGCGAGCCAGTGACTTAACAAAATAAAACAAAGTGAAAGTAAAGAACATGTAGTCTGATCTTTCCTATGTTTGTAGGAGGTTTCAGATGCACCCTAAGAGCTTTCAAAGTTATTAATGAAAAGAGCCATTAATGAGAGGCGTTGAATCTTTGACAGATTTCTTTTTTCCAGCTGGCTGTAGGGCATTTGAGTTAAAAGATGTTAACCAAGAAAAAAAAAAAAAAAAGCAAGTTATAAACAGACTGAATAAAATTCTCTTTTCTTTTCAGTGAAAAGTCAGGATCCATTTGCATGATATCTGTGATGTTATGAATTTCCTTGTTCTCCAGTGGCAAGACTTCAATTTCCAATATAAAAAGCACAGACCAAAAAAAGTCAAGCTTTCTTTATATAGATTAGAGGGGGATCCACCAACCGCCAATTCATTCACCTTTAAGAATATTACAAAGATTTAGATGACTCAGGATGAAGTCACATTTCATTCCTCTGACCAACCAACTGCTTTCTTATCCACCATTTCACTCAGTGCCCTCTATAATGATGAGCATTATTTCATTGGGGAAACGAAACCAGTTAATGATCCTTCATCAGCCGGAGTAGTTTGTTACAGCATGACAAAGCTTCTCGCATGGTGCAAGGGCTTTTGTACCTCCTCTAGAGCATGCCCAACCCCTGACAGATAAGCCTTCTCAAGAAGGTTTGGCATTGCTATTTCTGGTGGTCTGTCAAAAATAGACATAAAACATATTTATTTTTTTCAGCCATATTGAATGTTTTAGCAAACGCAGCTGTAGTTAGAGTATTTTAACTGTAGAATTTTCAATGCTGCTGCAGGGTTTGAATACCCCCAATTCCCATTAATTTAATAGTGTGGTTTTGAATATACTAGCCTTTGTGTTTGTATTTGATATAATAAACTTTTGTCATCAATGGATCTCCTAGCACTTTGCAAAAAATGGTGTTAGCTCAGATATTTGAGAGTGACTTTCTTTAAACGGTTGCAGTCATAATGTAGAATGATTTTATACCAATTTGTGTATGACTAAATTAATACACAGATCCATTAAAAAGTTTAGTGAAACTCTCCAGAGTGCTGAAACGCTGAAGTGTATCTATGTTAAAATTGTGGGAGTGATTCAGTTTTATCATATTGACTAAAAGAAGGACCAAGACATTCATTTTGCTAACATCAGTCATTGAAAGTGTCAAACTCCCTTTTATATCTGCAGTTAAAAATACCAGTATCTGGAACAAAGTCAGCTGGGTATCTCCATACCAATTCAGTAAGAGACCTCTCCCTTAAGTGGTGAGTACGAATAAAAGTGTCATCGGGGCAGCAGGTTTATAGTCATCAAAATTGCTGAGATTATGGAAAGGAGGAAAAAAAAATCTGCCTTTGAAGAGCTTATGAAATGGTGTGTTCACCTGCTCTCATCATGAAAATGACAGCATATCCATTAAATAATTTACATGCAGCATCTATTGAATACAAAAGTACGAGGACATTAGACTAAGAACTTTGTGCTGAAAACTGTCCTCTGTTAACTGTAACCCGGTATGGAGTGCATAATTGGCCCACTGGGTTCAATTTAGCCCTTTTTTTCTCCCCCTCACACAGAGAAAATGCTAAGATAGTTGGGCATCGTATTTAACAGTGGTTGTCCTTGATTATTTTAACAGGCCTGTGAGATCTTCTGCTGTTCTCAGACCACAGCAATTCCTGGGAGTGAGCCTTGCAGCACTGGTGAACAGTTAGTGTGCTGTGGGCGTTGCAACTCTTGTGGAAACATGCTCACCATCTGAGCTCAAACCCAGAGGGTCAAGTGGGCTTGAGAGCAGAGCTGCTAGCAGAGTGGCAATGTCCATTGTGCTAGCTTCAGTGTGGTAGCTTGAGCTCCACTGCCACACACATGTTTACCAGGGCTGGGAGGCTCAATGCCGGAGGCAGCACAGACATACATACCAATGAGGTGACCTAAGGATTATGTCACTTTCTTCAGTTACCCAAGGACACCATTTCGGGAGGGTAGGGGAGGCAGCAACCGTGTGCTCCAGGACGCAGCTAGCTTTTCATCCCGTCCCCCGGACGCTAAAGGAGTGAGGGGAAAGTGCTTGCATTCCGAGCATGCCTCTCACACCTGGCCAGGGAACGGGATGAAAAACTAGCCGCGTCCTGGAGCGCACGACTGCTGCCCCTTCCCCTCCCGAAATGGCACCCTTGCAGTTACCTGGTTAGTATAGACTGCTTTTGTTCAAAGAAAGGTTGAATTGGGCAGAAGTGGGAATTCCTTTCTGCTCTACTCTACTCATCTATTTTATGGATGTGGGGCTTTCAGTATTGAAACCAGTGATCCCCCTAAGCAGCACAGCTTCACAGGTGATTAATCAGCCCCTCCCAGTCAGAGGCTCAGAGCTCCATGCTCTGAGCTGACTGACTGGGCAGGGCTGATTAATCACCTGTGAAGCTGTGCTGCCCAGCAGCTTAGAAGGAACACTGCCCTACACCCCTCTTTCTCAAGACCAAACTGATTTGTAGAACTAAGAGAATAATTAGAACTAGTAATTTATTCAGCAAGTTTTATCTCTGTTGCAGATGGAACAATTGGTGAACAATCTACAATTTTCATATTGGTTTGTCCTTGAAAGTCAGTAGAAGGCATTTGTTAATTCAGTTTTCCCTGTGTCTTGTGGTTAAATCCCCCAAACCAAAGGAACTTGGCTTAGCTCCACTGGGCAATATGGGAGTGTCTATGTTACATGATTGCATAAGGAAGACTTACCAAGAGAGTTGAAAATTAATGTAGAAACTAAATTTAAAAGTAATTGGTTAGGGTACGAGCCTAATACTAGGGAGACCAGAGATCAAATCTTTGCTCTGCCACATACTTAGTCCGTGTGTGCCTCAGTTCCCCTTCTGTAAAAAGGCTATAATAGTACTTGTGTATCTCACAGGCTATTGTGAGGCACGTAGTTTCTAGGGTGATGGGGGTGGGGGATAGAAGAACCTAAGAGCTTAGCTGGACAGTATGCAGTAAGCTGGGGAGTAAATGTGCAGTGTGCTAACTATCTTCATGGATCCTGATTCTGCACTTTGATCTAGGGGACTTTTAGTGTTTAGTAGCAGAGTAGACACAGACAACATGTGACATGATGCTGCACCATACACTCCAGTTTGTTTGGGGAAGTCTTAGGATAGGTAAATTTAAAATTCACTCTCTGAATTTTAAGCCATGTGCAAGCTTAAAATAGATTTCCCACAAACATTCATGCCAGCCAGACTTTATCAAAAGTGTTTGGGCACAAATGTGCCCCTTTTTGTATTCACTTCTGGCAAAATGTATGGCAGCAATATAGTTGGTTCCTGATACAGTTCCATTTTGTAATAGACGCGACATAAATGTGTCTCTGAACCAGATCATTAAGTGAGTCAAACAGTTAGGTCTCATCCATAAACTACAACAGCATAAGCCATTGTTAGAAATAGCAGTATTATAATTGAGGTACCCAACAGGTTCTTGATAACATGCAGACAAGCTTTTACAGTTTAGAATCTAGAAAGAGAAACAGCGAAGACAAGACACTGGGAGTCAGATTTGCAGAAGTGATTGAGGAGTCTAAGTCCTGTTTGCAAAACTGACACACAAGAGAGCTTAGATCACTCTCATACATGATAGTTTAGGGCCTAAAGTGTCTAATATCACTTTTGAAAATAAGAATATTTGAAAATTTGACCTTGAGGGACCAGACTACAGATTCTTCAAACAAAGGTGCAGCAAGTTCATTGCATTACTGTATGTCTGGGGTTTTCAATCCTGGGGTCAGCATTGGCCTGATACCATTCTCACTTAAGTCAATGGCTGCTGCTGACTAGAGCTGCTCAGGAACTTTGACAGTACACAACATTTTTTTTCTGCCAGAAAATGCCGATGGATTGAAACCTAAGGTGTTTGCAGAAAACTTTATTTAAATAGAAATGTATCAGAAACATTTCCCAGACCCAAGATAAAATTTCTGGTCAAAATCAGAAAGCACAAACCACCCACTATAGCCAGGAGCCAGGGCACTCATGTAGATGTGGTAGACCCAATTCCAGTCCCTGATCTAACCGATTTATCCAGATGCCTGCCCTAACCTGGCTATTTTGTGCTTTTCTTTTTCTCTGTCAAAATTTTGAAATTCTGTTCTGCATCGAAATGGAAACAAATGCTGAAACCCTATGTATTTTCCCCCCAAAACTGAGTTCTTGTTTTCTGGACAGCTCTTCTACTTGCTTTAATGGCACAATTAGGCCAACCGAGATCTGAGGTTTTCCCCTCAGTACAGGCCCATGGATGCTGATTTGCATTCTCCAGTCGAGCGCGTGCAGGTGGGTGTGCTTCCCACAGTGACATGTGCTGAAAGAACGTTCTTAGTGGTTGGCAGATAAATATCAATAGTCTGCAGAGAAAGTGGGCTTGGAGCAGAACTTAGAAGAGCAGAAGGTGCACTTCTGAGTATTCAAAAAGAGCAGCTTTTTCTCTAAATGAGCCATTTTGTTCTCTTTGCATAACTTGTGTCTACAATCATATTCCGTAACAATGTGATGTCCGAGCCTCTTTTACTAGGATAATTCTTTAGCAATGTGCTCTACATCCAATGCCAGCAACTAGAGAAAGACTACCCAACCTCAGTCCTGATAGGCAGAAATGGCTGACTGTAAAAAGAGGACGACAGGTGAAATTATAAAACAAAACCAAAACTCCAACCATCACCCTGCCAGGATTTTATCGGTACTGCAACAGATGGGAACAGAACCATGATCTGTAGTCCCCTGGTCCATTAAGCAATTAAGGAAACTGTCTTTTTAGAGATTTGCATCTGCAAACCTTCTTTAAGCACATTTAATTGCACTAATGATTTGGCTCTTGCTGTTTAGTGTTTTTATACTTGACATCATCACAGTATGAAATCTATCGATTAGTCAAATGCTCTTTTGGTTTGTATCAGCTGGCGTCTCCGAGATGTCACCTTGCAACTCAGGGATGGTCAGAATATTCCAGTGTACCATTCGTGTGTGGAAAGCACCAACACGCAGGAGGGGTAAAAACGAAGACAGCTGCTTTTGCACATCATAGTCACTTGAGGATTTATTGATTGATTGCATATTATTATGTACATTCAGTTTTGTCACAAATGGACAATTTCAGTTAAATGGACCATCTTACCATCCAATTATTCCTCTAGCACAGAGCTCAGTCTTGGTATTGTTCATTTCATTATTTTTTATTTGTGTATATGGTAAAAACCCAAAATAAAGATTTTACAAAACTGTTACTGTTCCAGAATATCACATTGTTTTATCTTGTATGTGCTATGATTTTTTAAAGACCCTCTCCAGTAAACAGCATTTTTATTATTAGGAACCTCAAATCTGGACAGCTGATTTGCTTTCTAAGTCTAGGTGACTAGTCACATTTTCAGGCAAACGAAATTATAGGTGGTTTCCTCTTTTAAGGGGAAGTAAATAAGTGGCCAACTCCCCCAATCAACTATCTTTACAAGGAAAGATAATGAGATCTAGGTTGGGGAGAGAAATCACTGTTATTTGGCTTACAAAAATAAAATATGGCTGTCAGAAAGAATAATTGCACTTTCATAAACTTGAAAAGATTTGGAAAAGTAGCATGATTAGCAGTGATGCAAAATTATTATTATTTTTTTTTTTTTTTAAAACACGGGTATCATGTCTGTCCTTCTCTATAGAGCAGAGACATGGAAATCTACAACACCAACTGATAAATTCAATTCATTCCAAAGTAAATGCCTACTGAAGATGTTCAGAAGTATTAGAATTTATTACAACCTTAGAAATTCTAAAAGCATACCAACTTAAAGCATCAAACAGGGCAAGAAAGAAAATGAACTTATTTAATACATCCTCTAAGGATACCATCAGCCTGACTTCCATGTGAAGTAATAACATGGTCACCATCTGGTGAAAGGAATAACCTAGAGAAACATTACTTTGAACAGTAGAGAAAGAAGTTAAATTCATCAGCATGACACACAGAAGCCTGAGAAGACCAGCGCAAGACCAAGATAAATGATAGAAGCTGATGGATATCCTTTGTACTTCAGGGTGCAGGAGTAGAAGGAAAGAGAGATAGGCACTTCTGAGACATGCAGTGGTGATAGTGAGTCAAAACAATCCCATCCAGCCTAAACTGTGAAGAATTATGTGAGACTATGAATATTGCAATTCAAAGGTCAAGCCTCTCTTTCAGTCAGTTGACTCTTTCGTATCCACAGATACGAAGGGGATTGAAGCCTTCTTAGAATGAAATGGTTTAGGAAATCTAACTCCAGACTAACCCCCCGCTATGCTGTTCCTCTCATTTCCATGTATAACTTCATGTTATATCCTGTACTTACGTGCAGAACAGTTCCACTCATTTCCATTTCCAACCTGTGCTCATTCCCGCTAGAATTTTCAAGAGGAGACTTAGGAAGTTCAGTCACCGAGAACTGGACAACTAGCTTCCATAGTCCCCTCTGAAAACCCCAGGTTTAAGTACTTTGGATCTTTACATCTCACCACCTTTGCATTCTCTTTTTAAAGGTGACGATGCACACTCTGTTCCAGCTGTAGCTTCGAAAGGACTTGAGAGAGCCATGATTTGTTCTTGGGTCAGAACAGGTGAACATCATGGTGCAAGGATTCAATCCTCCAGTATTCAGGATCCTGGGGGAAAGGCTCTCACACAATGTTTGAGGACAAACTAGGATTTTTTTTTTTTTTTAAACACTTTAGTTTGTTTTTGGGAATCAGGAGGATTCTTAAAGGTCCCTGTATTTTCCTGTACAATTCTGCCAATGCTTCCCCTTTAATTGTAATAGTCCATTTTCATCTTGTCTGATACATATGTTAGTTTTAAGGGGGCGTTAACAGTTCATGCATTATTCATTTTTCCTTCACACACCCTCTTTCCTTGAAATCATTTTTTTTTAAACCCAGGGAATGGAGATTGCTTTGGAGACACTGTAAGTAAGTACTGGCAAGTAACTGCAATATAACAATTGAGAGTGAAGTGGGCTGTGTTTCAACTACAGTTAAAAGCCCTGCTTTTACAAATCTATCAGTATATGTACTCTAGCATACCTGCTGATCTTGAATGAGGTAGAGTACGGTCATAGTAGTAGCTTCCTCTCCCTTGCTTGTGTTGCACCACCAACAACAAAGAAAGGAACCTGACTTCTTACACATTCATTTAATTCCTACATATGGTTTCCATTAGGCACAGCCCATCCCACAGCTGTTAATTTAAGGAGGTCAGGTGCATTAGGAAGAAGCCAAAAGAGCTGGTGCTCTGTGGGTAACAGAACTGCCTGGAAAACTTGAAACCTCCAGCAGCTGCTAAAAGACAGGATTAACCTCAGGAAAGGCTCCTGCATGTCATCCCTCACCCCTTTGGTCTTTCCATACACTGAAATAAAATCTGAACTAGAATGTCTAGGTTTGCTACTTCATTTTGCTAATGAATAGATAGTTCATGCATTGTAACTATATTGTATTGGTATTTGCTAAACAACCCTAATCCAGATCTCGGCTACTGTCTGAGTTTTATTTATTTTAACAGTGCATTTAAAAGGGAATAAACCTCTATTCTGGTAAATAAAATCCACTCTTCATCATCCATACAATTCAGAAGTAACCAACTTCTCATCATATACTGGTTTGCAAAATACTTTATTCCCTTTCCCAATGGCTTTCCAGAAATGTGTTTATTACTGACCACCTCATGTGGTTGCCAGATTCCTTTAGGGTTTTTTCCTCTCCTGCCTGTGCATGAGCTCAATAATATCATCCGTTGTAGAGAATTCATAACCTTGAAGAGAAAGACAAATAGCTTGATACTCAAGGCAAGATGATCTTTAGTTAGAAGTAATTATATTTACAATGATCCAATAAATATGAATATTTGCCATATTGGTCCCAGGCTATGAGAACTGATATGGTCAGGCTCATTTATCAGCCCAACCCCAGTTGGTGAAAGAGTCACACTTTTGAGCAACACACAGCTAGTCTTTTAAGTCTGGGAAAGATAATCAGCGTGTCATAGCTAAGTACAATGTGGCACATTGCATTGGGACCATTCAAGATGAAATGGGGAATTAATGTGTGCTTTAATGTGACACAGGTGGATTAGTGAGTACGGTGTCGTTGTGTAGTAGTGTATACAGTATGTTGAACACAAATGCTAAGTAGTAGAACATGGGTGCCTTTTCAGGTGCATAGCCTTGTAGCAAAGACACGAGATTGAGATGCAGGAGGTCTGTGTTCAATTCCCAGCTTTATCACAGGCTTCCTGGATGATATGGGGTAAGTCACTTAATTTCTGAATCCATTCCCCGTGTGTCACAGATTGGGGCTAAGAGCACTAAATTTATGTTACTAATAAGCCACCTAAAAGTCTTCTATTATGCATAGCCTCAATCTACCATCACCAGATGGCAACTGACACTGCACTGCTTTGTACCTTTTGTGTAGTCATTTTTGCCTATGAAAAGTTGCTCTTGCAACATGTTTTCACCAACAAAAATAACTACACTGGGTGTCAGGAGAGAATCAGGTTGTTTTTCAAAATCTTAATGCAAATACTTCCTTATAAATCTGTGCCAACAAAATGCTTTTTTAAAAGCTATTTAATATATCACAAGTAAACAGCATTGTCTATTTTGCTTAAATAGCAAAACAGTTGGTCTGCCAGGTATGCCAATTCACCCTGGAGATCTGCCGGACAATAGCAAACCACTAAGCCGATGGCCTAGCAGTTCAGGAGGGTTTCTTACATTGTGCCAGTGCTGGTTCACAAAGCAGATTAGGTGCTCCTCCTAAGGCATTACACAACCTACTTGTCAGGAGGATGTCAACAAATTAATCCACACAAGAAATACTTTTGCAGCCACTTCTGTTCATACCATGACAGATACTGCAATCCACATGCAGTATCTTTGGGAATGATTGTATTAATTTTATGGATTGTTAGAAGCTAAGCAATGTATTCTAATTCTACCCCATGAGGGAGAGTTACACAGCTCCTTTAGAAATGAAAAACAATAGGGGATAATTACTGAGACCTCTGGAACTATAAACACCTCCTGATTCAAGCAGGAACCAAAGACCCAACACGATAGAGGGCTTCGGTATAAAATAAAAAATTTAACCTGACATAGGGGCCATCATACTGTTTCAAGAAGCAGATATGACAAGGCAGGCCCATCCCTGCTGAAGCATTGGAAGAACTAGAAGCTGACAGCCTTCACGCCCCCCATGGAAGAGACACACCTTCTGGTATGTTAAGATTTTTTTTTAAAAGTGTGTGGGTGTGTTTTCTTTGTGTGCTTTTGTCTTAAATAGATGTGCTCTGGTCACAACAGCTGTTTATATACATAGCCTTTGCAGAGAGAGCAAACACCGGGGCAGGGCGTTAGTGAGACTTGCTAGGTTAAATAGTGAATTTTAGGGAAGCTGTACAGGTGTGTCTTGTGAAAGGTTGAGGCTAGACTGCTGAGAGCACATTCCTGGAGCAATTGTGGGGGTTGGGGAAAGTCAAAGGTGCAGGTACCTTGGAACCATGACAAAGATCTAAGGGCAGGATGACCAAATCTGCTACAATCACAGCAACTCAAAACAAGCAGACAATTAACTCCTTACCAGCAAGCTTTCTCAAATCTGTAGGGAAGCATTCCTTTAAAAGGAATAAAAGTTACTTCCCTCCGTTTTCCTTGGGTAGATTGTGGTAAGTGAATGGTTATGGAACTTTGTTTTACTACCTATTAGAAAAGCCTCAATATTTCTTCTAGTCAGTTATTTAACTTTGGTATAGTTTTCTTCTTGATTAGCATGTAGCATCTGTTATTTGTCTTATGTAAATAGAACATTATAGTTTTACTTTGGAGTGTGGCTGCATGGGTCAAAAACACAAACAGTAAATGTAATTTAAAAGTGACATCTTCAAAACAAAGGAATTTAAACAAAAATTTCCCTCTTTCCCCCAATGCATACTTGGACTGTGGAACTCAGAACCACACATTCATTGAGACCAAGAACTTAGCAAGGTTCAAAAGGTCTGATCCAATATACGTCTTAAACGAATTTTATATGCAATTCACCAACACTTACTATTTTGAACTTGACTTTTTTCAGTGACTTACATGCCTCAGCTTCAAGGTCTTTTATTCAATACAATTCTGAAATAATGATCTTAAAGGGGGTAAGCTAAATATTTCTAAGCCTAGCAGGCACTAGCAAATAGATTTTTTTGTAATTACTGCATTCTTATTAACCCTTAGGTCATCTTAATATTTGAAGGTGTCATATTGCAAAGTTCACTAATACACATAAGTGACAGTTTTCTCGTAGCACTAAATACAGCATCAGAATACTGTTATAAGCAAGTTGTGTGTGCACATTAGCACATAAAAGGAATGCTATTATAAACTATTACAAATGCCTATTTCAGACTGGCAAAATCTTTGTGTGATTCTGCTGTATTGCTCCTGAGGTGACTGACCTTATGTAAAGGATAAGGGAAAGGTAAGAGAGGTTACCTTATGTAAAGGTAAGAGAGGTTTTTAAACAGAAAGCTGTTCTTATCCCATCTTGCCCTCCCATTCAAGCAACAATCTTTCATTTCAGCTGTGATTATCAGACAATAGGTTTTATGGGGAACGAGAGGCTGTACAGTCACTGGGTATAGCAAGGCGGTTATGAGGTAGAGTACATTACTATACACAGCTTTGGGGGTTTGATTGATGAAGCCAGCATGGAATCAAAAGTGAGGTAGCTTTTGGAATCCTGCTTCTAAAAGAAAGCAAAAGAATTAACAGCTTTAGTGTGTTTAAGTTGTTAAATGTTTTGCTCGTGCTGCTGCATGAGATACACAATACAGGAAAGAAGCTTCATTTACAGGCTGCTCAAATAAACAGTTTTTTCTCTCCTTTTTAAAAACAAGTAATCCTGTGGCACCTGAGAGGCCAGCAAAAACATAGAGGCTGCGTCTAGACTGGCAAGATTTTGCACAAAAGCAGCTGCTTTTGTGCAAAATCTTGCCGCCTGTCTACACTGGCAGTATTTGCATGAAAACACTGACTTTGTAATGTACAAAATCAGTGGTTCTTGCACAAATATTCTGATGCTCCTGCTCAGGGATAAGCCCTCTTGCGCAAGTATTCTTGCGCAAGAGGGCCAGTGTAGACAGCCACGTTAATTTCTTGCGCAAGAAAGCCAGATGGCTAAAATGGCCATCGGAGCTTTCTTGCGCAAGAGAGCGTCTACACTGGCACGGATGCTTTTGCGCAAAAGCAAACTATGCCAGTTTAGACGCAGCCATATAGTATCATGAGCTTATGTGGGCAAAACCCACTTCTTCAGATGAGCTGGAGTGGAAATAACCCAGGAACCCAGAATTTATAACAGGGAAAAAAAAGGGGAGGCCAGGGGAAAAGGTACTTGTCAATTGTAGTACCAATGCTAATGAGGCTAACTGAGTGATTAGAACTGGTATTACAATTAACAGATACCTTCAAACTGTTCCACTTTAGCTCATCTGAAGAAGTGGGTTTTGCCCATGAAAGCTCATGATACTATTATATATATATTATTGTTTGAGTCTAAGGTGCCACAGGACTACTCGTTATTTTTAAAGTTATGGACTAACACGACTACCCCTCTGAATCGTCTCTTCTTTCAGTCACTTATATTATTTGAAACAGTAGTAAATAACAAAATTAACAACAGAGCAATTTAACTTGGTGTCTTGTAGATTCATAAGCAGGCTGCACCAGCTGGACTCTTAGAACTAAGATGTTTATTACAACTGAAACAGTTACATAAGACAAAAGGAGAGCCACATGTTCCTAGTTGGATATCTGGTGAAGCTGAAAGCTTCCCTGTGGTTCTTCCTAGTATGTGTATAAGCAGGGGCTGAACTGCTGCTTGCTATCAGCCAGCTAAAAGGAGGGGTGGGTGTGCCCGCTACAATTGTTTAGCTCTGCAAGGTAATTAACTGTTGATATGTAAATACAGCTCAGGAGAGAATACTAAGTGTGGCTATGTAAATCCCATTCAGCCAGGGCTGATGGAGGGTCAGTGTTGAAATGGAATGTGGAGAATTGTAAATAATTTGGGACTGTTGTGGGGGTCACTAATCATGCTACCCCTAAACGTGGGAACTGTAAAACATGCTACCAGTGCTTGCAGGAGAGAAACCACCATCATGGTAAGAGGTCTCGGAGGAACAAGCCTGCCCCCTTCCAGAGTTGAGTGAACTGAGCTGGGGGGAAGGGTTAAAGGGCTTGAGTCAGCCTGCTTCACACCTGCCAGGTGTGAGCTGTAAGACTGGCCCAACCTGCACCTTTCCCCCTTTGTTTTAAGGACAGACCTAAAGCAGACTCCCTGAGGAGTCTTTTCTTTTGCTAGTCCAGTGAAAGCTGGATTCCTTTGCTAGTCCAGCTGGTGGCTAAAGAGCTGAAATCACTGGTTTGGCTGAAAGCCAGACCTATTGCAGCCAGTGAAGTGGCAGCGACCAGCAGAGTGGCTGATGGGAATCACTGGCTGGTGGTGTAACGTGGCCGGTAGGAGCAGCGGCAGTTGACCAGCGGCGACCAGCGGCATGGCGTGGAGCGGCGACCAGCGGCGTGGCGTGGAGCGGTGGCAGGCGAGGAGCGGCGACCAGCACCGTGGCGTGGAGCAGCGGTAGGCGAGGAGCGGCGGCAGGCGCCCAGCGGAGCATCCAGTGGCGTGGGACGAGACAGCTGGTGGAGCGTGGCGGAGTGTCGTATAAGGTGCCCCCTATCTATTCCCGCACCCCCATTTCTACCCAGGTTGGGAGGTGAACGCTGCAGGTGAACTTTGGGACTCTGGGTGGCACGGACCAGGGACAGAGACTTTTGGGGTGTCGGACTCTTTGACTTCAGGTGATTCTTGGGTGAGGGGGGGGCTTGGCTCATGTTTGGGTTATGAACTCTGTTTGTGGTGTTTTCCCCAAGTTAATGCCCTATGACTTCTCTCTCTGTTTCATTAAATGAAACAAAAGACAGAACTATGTAGCACTTTAAAGACTAACAAGATGGTTTATTAGGTGATGAGCTTTTGTGGGCCAGACCCACTTCCTCAGATCAATATGTGGAAGAAAATTGGCACAACCATATGTACCAAAGTGATACAATTAAAAAAAAAAATGAACGCATGTGAAATTGACAAATCAAATTTTAGAACAGAGTGAGGGTGAGGGGGGAAGGTTAGTTTCTGTGAGGTAATGACATAGGGGTGATAATTGGGGAAGCTATCTTTGTAATGGGTGAGATAATTAGAGTCTTTGTTTAAACCCATACATAGTGTCAAATTTAAGCATGAATGACAATTCTGAAGCTTCCCGTTGAAGTCTGGAGTTAGTCTCTTTGAAGCAATATACATGTTTTAAGGTCATTGAGGGAATGATCCGTCTGGCTGAAATGGCAAGCAACAGCTTTCTCTCTGTGAGAGAGTCTTATGTCTGTTTTGTGTGCATTGATTCTTTGGCGAAGTGTCTGAGACGTTTGTCCAATGTACATAGCAGACGGACACTTTAGGCACATGATAGCATAAATTATATTTCTGGATGAACAGGAATATGTGTTCTTGATCTTGTAACTGGCACAGTTAGGTCCAATAATGGTGTCAGCAGAGTAAATATGTGGACAAAGCTGGCACCGGGGTTTGTTGCAAGGGAAAGTTCCAGGGTTGGTATTAGTGTGATATGTCCTGTGGTTGTTGGTAAGAATCATCCTGAGGTTAGGTGGTTGGCTATAGGAGACTATGGGTCTGTCTCCCAGAGCCTCTCACAGTGTAGTATCCTGTTCCAGTATAGGTTGTAGTTTATTGATAATGCGTTGGATGGGTTGAAGTTGGGGGCTGTAGGTGATGACAAGTGGTGTTCTATTGTTGGTTTTCCTGGGTCTGTCTTGAAGTAGATGGTTTCTGGGTATTCGTCTGGCTCTTTCAATTTTGTTTTTTTAAATGTTTCTTTCCTACACTCAGACTCAGTGCTTGCGAGTGGGGAAGCATTGCCTCCGAGGCGTCCAGGGGTGTGTGAATTTCCCAGACTACTGGGTGGGGGCTTGAGCCGGTTCTGTGTGAGATGGACCCCAAGATATTGAACCCAGCCCTGGTTACTGCCAGGCCTACCCGGCAGAAGGGTTACATGTGCTCTGCTCATAAAGACACATACTCCTAACATCTCCCCTTTCTAAGGGAAGCAATCCCAAACATAACATATACCGACTACTTATTTCTCTACAAATGCTGTAAAACACTCAAATTTGTGAGCAGCACTCAATGAGTCTTTCAGGTGCTCCGTAAAGTTTATTAGATCTCTGAGGCACCACTTCAGTTCTTGCATGAGTTGGATCAGCACTGCTGTTTGGTGGATCCTTCAGATCAACAATGGTTGTCTCACTGCTTTCTCCTGGAGCTGTCATTAAAATATGTCTCCTTATCCTCCTGTATTCTTTAGAGAGATGTTGCAATTGTCTCCTGTACCTCCAACATGTAGGTCTTTAAGAGACTGTACTTTATCACACCATAAGCCAACCTCCAGTCACTACTGCCCTCTGTACCCAGCAAATAACCATCATGAATTTGCACAGCTCTGGGCTTCAAAGCCTGTAACACACTGTACAGTCTGCTGCAATACATCTTTTGTCTACACTTATCTTGCTTATCATACAAAAAGTCAGTATTGCCATTAGGGATTACTACTAAATTAGAGTATCTAAGACTATATCTAGACTACATCCCTCTTTCGAAAGAGGGATGTAAATTAGACATATCGAAATTGCAGATGAAGCTGGGATTTGAATTTCTTGCGCTTCATTTGCATAATTACATCACAGCGTTTTTAAAAAAAACACTATTTTGAAAGTGAAACTGTGGTCTAGCCGTGGTTCTTTCAAAAAGAAAAGCCTTTTTCGAAAGATCTTGTAAACCTCATTTTTGCAATTTCGATACGTCTGATTTACATCCCTCTTTTGAAAGAGGGATGTAGTTTAGACATACCCTTAGGGCAAACTGTCACATCTCACTGTTCATGGATGGTCAGTACACTATTTCCTCTGGTTCTGCATTTACATTTCTTGTCAACCAAGTGTCCTGCATGTATTCTTGTGAGCATGCCACGGTATAAGCCTGCCAACTTTTTGTTGTTCTGTCCAGAGTCAGGGTCCTGTTTTTCTTCCATTATTTGTATTCCTTAGTTATTTCTGACTCCCTGACACAGTATTACTGCTTTACTGTCAGTCTTATCTCCCAATAGTGTTTTTTGTGGCTTTGGATCACTGAGTCACATTACAATTTGCTTCCTTACACAGGTGACTCCTGACTTACAACTGCCTTGCTCCAGCTGCTGCCTTCCTCCAGCACAGCCCCCAGCCAGCTCTGGGAGCAGCTCATGCCGCAGACTACAACTCCCAGGAGGCAAAGCGGGCCAGAAATAGAACCCCCATTTTTATCATTGCGCCTATGGAAAAAAAGGGTTTGACTTATGACGGCTCAACTTACGACCTAATTGGTTCCTGGAGAACCATTGTAAGTGCAGAGGTCGCCTATAACTGAATCTGTCAACTGTCTATAGCTGCAGGTTTGGCTTTTTAGCTTCAGCTATGTTAGGCGTTCTTCAAAGGACTCACCTTTCTTTTGTCTTCTAAAGGTAAAAGTTACAATGTTTCATTTGAGGTATGCAATACTCTTCATATTTCTACAATTACTCCATCTCCAACCTAACCCCTCTCTCTTTTTTCCACCACAGTCCTTTTCCTTGTCCTCGCTCTGCTACCATGAATTCTCTTGTAGAGTTATAAAAAGGAGGCACAATCTGGACTCTTAGAAGTAAGGCTTTATTAGAACTAAAACATAATTACATAAGACAAAGAGCCATGTGCTCCCAGCTAAGGTATCTGGCAAAGCTGACTTGAATCAGTGCAACCCATTCTTCCTACTGTGTGCTCTGCTCTTAAAAGTACAGTCCATACTCCTAGTAGGAGCCTCTTCAGCTAAGTCGCTGTGCAAAACATCTTGACATTAAGGCACAGGACAGAGTGCAGTAGTGTGGATTCCATTTCCAATTCTATCAGCCTCTTTGAGAGAACAGGCAATTCACTTAACTTCTATATTTTCCCTGTCTATAAAATGCAAGGTGCACTCACCTCATGAGTTATGAAGAAACTAAAATTCATTATTGTTTATCAAGTTGTTGGGACTCTTGGTTGGAAGGTGAAAGTACATAAAAGGTAGTAACTTGAAAAGCTAGAACAATACAGATTTAGTTTAACAATCTTGCACTGGCTAGCAGACAATTATCTAATTAGGTCTTTTCTGTATTTAATTACTATAGTTCTGTAGCTACACACACACTAATTACAAAAGCTAAAGACACAGCACTATCTCTGAAGTCAGCTGGATTCTGGATTTGAGAACTAACACTGCTTTATGCTCTGATTTATTCTAGACACGTTCCAGTTCTTTTATGCCACCATTACTTTTCACTATTATATAGTACACATACTTACATGTGGTGGAACAGACCAGAATATCAGTGCACGTCCACAATGCAAGAGACTTGAAATTGCTAAGTATTATCTACATTTCTAAAAGCCAGCTAAGCTATTTGTTTTCCACCACCACTTTCTTACAGATCCCTCCAGTCAGCCCAATGTTTTGGTATGCTATACAATCTCCCCAAGCATCACTATAGTACCTGTGCCCCATGGAAGATGCTAAAATATTTTTAGGTCTGTAAAAATGGAATGGGGACTGTAATTTCAGTCCAAAGAATCAACTTATTTTTACATATCAAAGAGATGTTCTCATGCTTAGTTTTTTCCAATTTGTATCTTGGCATAATAAGTACCCAAAATACACACTATTAATACCAAGTGAACTGAAAAGATCCTTTCTTTGACTTAGAAATAGCAATACCTCAATTACAGCTGTAAATATTTATAAATTGAATGGAAATAACTATTAAAGCTTCAGATGTCTGTGAAATTGGCTCATGGCTCTGCAACACATTAACAGAAACTTTATTTTCCCATTATATAGACCAACTTAACATGCTTTGTTTATAACTTATAAACTAAAACTTTTACATAAATTTATACAAATTCAGAATGACAAAGCATTGTACAAATCCACATTAAGGCACAAAGTTAAACAAAAATACAGCACATTGGAAATCTCAGAGCAGCCAATTCAAAAGAAGCTGGCCTTGTAACAAACATAACTAATTTAGTTTAAATATGTTTTCAAGTTTCACTATCATACAAACTAAAAGGCATAGGACCAAAGGTATACAGCTCAACATTTCCCCTTGACTTGCATTATTGAGAATTCACTATTAAGTCTACTCAATAGGTACACACAGGAATTAAGTTTTAAGGATCCTGCATCAAGACTCTGTAATGAAATACCATTAACTGAAAATTACAAACTGTTTGCCATGTTCAGATATCTGAATACCAACTAAGTCAGATGTTCCCTCTTCGGTATTTTCTATTTTAGATAGTGTAGATTTAGATTGAGCATATGTACACATCTAATTTTTACTGCTCAGATTGTGTTAGTCAAGGAAATGTAAAAATAATTCAAATTTCTCTGGACACTTGTGTGTCGGTTAGATGTTATAATTTTGGTTGTGCCTGATGAGAGTTTTGAGAGTTGGCATATCCTGACCAACACAGCTGTTCTGGTCAAGTTATCCAAGTGTAAGGACAGAGAATACTGAGCGAGAACTTCAACTCCTGAATGCATGTAATAATGTAGGGATCAGCATTGAGTCCACCAAATAACATTCTGTACTCTGACCTCTATTTGTCATTTCCATAATCTATAAAGACAAATCTAGAATGTAAGTCAGGACACAAATAACCTTACTTTGTTTTATTAGTAGTTTTTCCATAGTTATCCAAAATCTTGCTTGAAAACTTAACTCTGATAATATAAATCTTGATAGGTATTGTTTGCATGAGGAGTAATCTTAATGTAACAAATGTACAAATCTAAGTGCTTGAAACAAATTATTTATACAATATGGATGATTTATTCAGTTTTGAGTACACTACTGTATGTTTTATAAAAGGTCTGTGATGCTGCCCTATTTACATGAATATTCAGTATATCATTCAGTAGGGACAAAGCGAGCAAAGTACGTTGGAATATAGTAGTTTATAGGTGCAATTTTTCTGATGTGGCCTCAGCTGAAAGCAATCACTCAAACTGCCAGCTCGGAGCCATTAAGGAAAGATGCAGCTTTTTCCTCTAGATCACACTGCTTATTTTCTTTTGTGTTTAACATCTCTTCCCTGCTTTCTGACAACTATGTTAACAAACAGCTCATACAAACATCTATAATGGAACCTACTTGTGCTTATTAGGAAAAACCACCATTTATCAACTGTGTGAACACAGAATTTTCAAGATTAGAATTTAGTAGTAGGAATCTCAGGTTGGTAGTACCAAAGAATTAAATGGCAAGCACAGTTTGGTTTGTGTTGTATGAGAGTAGAACAAAATTGGATTATTAATCATGTTCCTATTTGTAGTGTGTCAGCAAGAAAACTACATGAAGGATATACTATTAAGGAATTGTCAACATAAGGAAACTAAATAAATAGTTGGAACAATTAACAGTACATAAGATAATAGCAGTAAACTTCAATTACGCAAAAATGAAACTTTGGAACTGTATTGATATTGAAACATCTCAGAAAACTAAGGGCTCAATCTGAGGTCCTGGCAGAAGTTTGCTGCCCAGCTGGTCTCTAGTTTATCCTAAAGAGGGACCAACCCCACTGACAACTGTGTCACATCGCTTCAGCTGTCCAATCCTACTCTTTGTCCAGTCATAGATTTATACCTTTTTACCCTGTATCTGAAGGATAGCTGCTTCTTAGACAGCATTTTATTCTATTCAGAGAACGAGGAGTTCTTTCCTCAGCTGATGGGTAAACAGAAAGGGTCATACAACTGAGTTTGTGAACTTTCTCTCCTCTACAGGTGGAAATTAGGGGAATGAGAAGTCACAACAATGAGTCTTCCAGAAGAGCCCCAACTCCAAAATTTGTAATATTAAAACTGAGTGTAGATCTAGTTGACCTGACTATTCTCAAATCATTCTTAATCAGAAGTCAACCACTGAAATCAATGGGTTAGATCAGAGTAAAAAAGGAATAGCTCAGGAAAATCTAGTCCTGTGTATTTACATTTAATTGCAAAAACTGAATTTCAATATAAAACTGGTGCCATTAGGTATTTGATGGGGCCTCTGGTTTATTCATTAACCTTTCCTGTGTTTGGAAATTAATCCAAAAATGTGTCTTAGCATTTTTGTCATTGATGAAACTCCTCATACCATCAGTTTCTCCAGAACATGAACTGCTAGCAAGTATTCCCTACTATCTGAAGATTAAAAAAAAAAGGGGGGGGGGAGGAAATATCAAGAACAGTGAAAGCTTCCAACCTTCCCTAACAGGAATGCAACAGCAATAATGGCTTACTTTCAGTCAGCCACCTTTGAAATCTTGTTTAAGCATCCTATGAATTTAAAAGCTTGGCACTGTTCTCTTAGCTGCCTTTTCTCAAATTAGAAAGTTTGTTGCATATCAAGGTGAGATTCACTTGGGCATGAACATTTTTGTGGGAACGTTTCCCTTTAAGTTATAGTTACAAGGTCCCATACAGTTCAGTAAATGAATTCTCCTGGTATTTCTTGCAGCAATGGTTCTTCAAATTTAAATCGTTTGGAAATGGCTTTCTGCTCAGCTATTTTTTCTTTTTCTGACTGCCTACATTGTCCCAGTGTATACGAAGCCACTACAATTAGTTCCTCGGTCACTAATGTATCCTCTTCAGTTCTCTCAGCATTGACAGAATTTTCAGAGGCAGAAGTTCCATCTTTCTGAATGACAGTATTTATCTCCTCTGCTGTACTCTTAGTGCTGCACACAAGGTCTGGAATATCACTTTGTGCTAGCCAGGGGTGTTGCAGACATTCTTCAGCTGTTGCCCGTTCCCTATGGAGAAAAGAAAGCTCATTGAAAAGAATGCCAGAAGGCGTGTCTAAAGAGGAATACTAAACTCAAGCCCTTGGATAAGAACTAGAAAGAAATTATATTTCTCTAGGCATATAACTTTGCATTAAATAGGACTTACAGATCAGCTATGGAGCTAACACAACTGTTCTAATATCCATCAACTGCAAAGAAAGTCAGTCAGGAGTAACAGCAGCCCAGTAAAACAGCTAAAGGTTTTGAATTCTCAAATCTACTGGTTTTATATACCTTGCTAACTACCAAATCGTAAGAAATCTACAATTTAGGGCAGTCTAATTATGCACAATAATTTATACCAAACTGTGAAATAATTGCATTCTTGATGTTGCTTGCTGTTGTTTTCCTTATGGAACTATGCAGACAGTTGCTGAGGGAGGAATAAATAAAATGCTACCGATACTTTTCAGAACAAAAGCAGCATTGTGGAGCTTCACATTTGCCTCCCAATAGCAACCGAGTCAAATCTGCTTAGTTCACAAATAAAAATATATTTTTAACTAGAGTTGCCATGTGTCCGGTTTTGAACCGGACAGTCCAGTATTTGAGCTTTCTGTTTGGGAAACAAATTGAGAAAATATTTTCCAATCCAAAATAAAGTCCAGTATTTTCTAAATAAGATGTAATGTAGATTGTGATGTAATGTCAAGTGTGTCCAGTATTTTTGTTGAAACCATTGACAACTCTATTTTTTAACAGCCCAAAAGATAGTAAAACATGTCACTAATCCATGCAGACTTGGAAGCTAACTGCAAATTCACTAACTTTGCAACATCAGTTAGTGAACAACTAATGAGCAAAGTACTACATCCCGTTACACTTTATTCATTTAATTTTTGACAAGTATAGTTCAGTTTTTATTTAAATTATTGCTACTACAATTCACATAGTGTATTTTGTAAAAAATAATGAAGGCTTAAAACGCACTGCAGTATTCATTTGTGAAAAATGGGGAATGGGTCTTTCTGTATACATAAAATGTGGTTATATGCAAAGAAGTGCAAATTAACAGTATTTTACTGCAGATCTTCGCTTACACTATCTCTAGTCTATGTATGACTCGGACAATGTTTTGATTTAGCTGACAGTTGTATTTAGAACTCATTTAGTCTCTTAACTTACTCAGGTTTCTTAACCAGAAGGGTTTTGATGAAATCCACAGCAGACTCTGATATGATGTCAAAATCTTCCTCAGAATAATTTATGTTCATTTGTGCTATATTTAAGAATGTTTCTTGTTTATCATCTCCTAAGAAAGGCGATATCCCTGTTAGCATGACATATGCTAGTACTCCAATGCTCCTAAATTTAAAAAACAGAAAACAAAAACCAGAAAAAGTAAAGAAAAGATGATTTAAGCTCAATTTTGGGAAAGCTGTAAATATTAAAGGCAACACTTACCACATGTCTGTTGCTGTACTGATTGGGTCATAACTCAGAATTTCAGGAGCTATTATGAAAAAAGCATAAGAAGTTATTTTTTTTGTTCAAAATAGAACTAATTTATATTTACTCATTTACATGGAAATTTGTACTTTAGAAGCCAGTATTACAAAGCAAAATTAGGTAATTTTGAAGATTGAACAATGAAATCCAGCAATGAAATATGAGAATATTTAAAAAAAAAATCTGTATCAAGTTAAACTTAATCTAATGGATCGCTATAATTGTTCAATGAAAAATATAATCTGTTTTCTTTTTTATTATTACATTTGCTTTTATGTTGACTTAAAGTCTTAAAATCACCTATTGTGCAAAAACTACACAAGTTTTATTAAAAGCCACAAGGAGTCTTGTGACACCTTATAGACTAACAGATGTATTGGAGCATAAGCTTTCGTGGGCAAAGACCCACTTTGTCAGATGCATGTCTTTGCTCACGAAAGCTTATGCTCCAATACATCTGTTAGTCTATAAGGTGCCACAGGACTCCTTGTCGCTTTTGCAGATCCAGACTAACACAGCTACCCCTCTGATACAAGTTTTATTGTGTAGTAACCTCTATAACTTGCACACAAAAGGTATATACTGACCAACTGGTCAAAAAGCATTTTTAGTGGATGGGCTACTTTTAGGACTTGCTATGATTCATCACATTTGCACTTCATGTAAATATTATTATGCGGGATACCTACGACTGGCTAATCTTTCCTACTAGCAACTAAAACAATTCAGAATGTGAGAGGTCGTTACTAGCTCTAATCCTGTGGAAAATGAAGTCACCTACAAAAATATCTCATATCAATTTGACAAGCACTCTCACCTCTGATGAACAGCTCTAAAAATCCTCAGTGGTTCCAACATACAGGCCCAGGATCAGTTAAGAGCATTATTGTGCATTCTACTGATAGTGGTGAGGATCTCATTATTGAACATGGCAGAAAAGCCATTTTCTTCTGAGACTATTAGTTCTAAAGCCAGATGTCAATTGAGTCCCCGTTTCCACCACACTGCAAACATTTCAGGGACCAACTCATGCTATAAATTCCAAACAATGCAAACAAGTGCTTCTCTCTCTCAGAAAATTTATCTATTATATATTTGAGTTTGTGTGTCTGTCTGTTCAAGAACTCATCCTAAACAGTAAAAGCTAGGACCACCAAATTTGGTGTCCATCTTTCTTTTATCATAAATTAAAATAAATTAAGTTTGGTTGTGCCAGGAAAATGGGGTGTACTGGGAATGGGATTGAGTCTCCTAAAAAACCATACAGAAGAGACAGACAGAATTACCAGTCAGGTGAAAAGGGCTGGCTACAGATATCACCCCCTTTGGGACTGCCAGCTTCAAGCCTCCCTCCCCTCAGGTGCCCTTTAGTGGGTGGCGGGGGGGGCGCAACTCCCCCAATGTATACAGGAACATCGCTGGCTAGTTCCCATTGTCAGAGAACAAGGGGAAAGTGCACAGTTTGCTGTATTCCTCACTTTGTCTGGGGAGTGCAGAAGACAGGCAAACCTGGACCTGCTCCAACGTGGGGACATTCACCCCCTCTCCCAGCTGTGACCACTGGAGCTGCAGTCGCCATGAAGCAGCATTTCTCACCTGGCCCCAAGATGCTGCCGTGAGAGGAGGCTGAGATAATCCTCTCTCTCCCATGGGCAGCCCACATTCCGAACCCTCATCCCCATCCCCAACCCCACCCCAGAGCAATAATTTGAATGAAGCATGCGCATTTTCATTTTCCAAAAACCAAAAATTGGAGTTAAAGACCCGAGCAGTGTTGGGTAAATAATCTAGTTTTCAAATAATGGGGACAGTTGTAAGTTCAAGTTACAGCCTTTATGCTAAGGATAAGGATGTTAGTGGCTCCAGTGACTTTATTTTAAAGCTATAATTGAATGTTTTAAGATTTTTTTCTTATGGTCCCATATTTATACTGGACTTTTCTTAATCTCTGATGATGCCATACAGAAAATTTTTATCTTTTAGCATTTGGATCTGTATAAAATGTAAAGACATATGTATTGGTACACAGTAATTTGTGAGATTATGATAGGAAAAACCTTCAATTTTATACACTCTTTTTACTTACAGACAATATTAAATCCTTGAAGGCAGAAACCATAATGCTGGAGATATTTATATAAAACATAATATTCTCTCAAGCTAATTTTATATTTATATACAAATACATAAAATAAAATAAAGAACCACCTTAAATTTTCTTCTCAAAGACTGTATTATACACTGTTTTGGTAACTACAGTAGAACCTCAGAGTTATGAACAGCTCAGGAATAGAGGTTGTCTGTAACTGAAATGTTCATAACTCTGAACAAGATATTACAATTGTTCTTTCAAGTTTACCACTGAACATTGACTAATACAACTCTGAAGCTTTACTGTGCAGAAGAAAAATGCTTCCTTTATCTTAATTTAAATGAAACAAGCACAGAAAGTTTCCTTAGCTTGTCAAATTATTTTTTTAAAACTTTTTAGTAGTTTATATTTTACACAGTACTGTATCGTATTTGCTATTTTGTCTCTGTTGCTGCTTAACTTCATACTTCCAGATCCAAATGAGGTGAGTGATTGATTAATCAGTTTATATCTCTTGTACAGTTTGTAATTCTAAGGTTCTACTGTACTTACCCACATATTCAGGAGTTCCCATAATTTCTCTTAACTCTTCACTGCTCTTCAGTATTCTGGAAAGGCCAAAATCAACTATCTTAATGTCTCCCAAAGGAGTTTCATTAGTTAGCAGAATATTCTGGGGCTGAAAAACAAAATAATCAAACAAAATGACCAGCTTTTAAACACTAAAACCTATACTTTATTATAGTATTGTAGGAGTGTTTTGAGATTACAAAATAAAGAGGATGTATTTCCAGTACATGGAAAAGAAGTTTTTTTAAAAAGATTCAGTCAAGCACCGAGGGGAAAAAAGACTTCAACAGTAAGATAGATCCATATGGCTGAGAAATCAAATGTCTACTATTCTCAGATTAGAATATTTATGAAAAACACACTAGTACCAACAGTTTAACGCCATCTCTATGTAGAGAATCTATAAACAGTTTTCCAACCACATATTTGCTTAAATTACTGTGGAGCTCTTAATTTATTAAAAGACAATGACATTTTAAGCCACTTTTTATTTCAATTTCAAACCTCAGAGATAAAACAGAACTAACATGCTTTTTTATAAGACTGCCATTTTATCTATTGAGTTACCTCAATTCTCCTTTTGATCTTAGAACTAAAAACTACTTTAGAATATTTATTAGTTACTGCAGGTTGAACCTCTGTAATCCAGGACTCCCAGGTCTGGCAACATTCATTGTCTGGCAGGACCATGTTTGTGCCAGGATCAGTGTTCTTGTGTAAGGCTGGTGGTTAGGCTCCCCCACAGCTGGACAGCCAGGCACAATCGGGGGGACTACCGGGGGGAGCCAGCAGCTCAGTGTGCTTCTGTGGGGCTGCCTGGTGGGGTCAAGTGCTCAGCGCACCACCACGGGGCTGCCTGGCATAGTCGGGAAGGAAGTGGGGGGGACCGGCGGGGCAGCCACAATGAGCAAATTAGCTTGCAAAAAGGGGCAGCTGGCCAGGAGGCTAGCAGCTGGTCCAGGGCTGGGGGGAGCTAGTAGCAGGGGAGCCAGATATGACTTCCCTTGGTTCTGAGGGTGCGAGACCAGGGGAGGCCCAACCTGTATTGATAAAAACAAAGGATTAAAAACAAAAGCACTCATTTTTCAGGCACTTAGACTGTTTAAAAATCAATGTGTAATTCAGATAATCACCTTTGGACAGACAGGTTTGCTCATGTAGTACTAAATAGCTTGTGTGTCATCCTTCAAAGTCCCTTGGTAAAATATCTGTCTGAGTACTACCAGCTTCAATTGTAAGGGACCACAAAGACTGGATCTTTAGGATTTGGATGTCTTAAGTATGAAAATGAGTATTTCTGTCATAAGTTTTTCTCTTCTTTGCAAAGATCACACACATTCATTGTCCCCATTTGCTTGGCTTAGGGTCCTATGAAATCTACAGAGTCACAGGCTCCTATATTTCTGGAAGACCTCCCTCCCCAAGCTCAATCTGAATTGGGAAATTTGTGGGGAGAAAGAGAGAAGCAAACAAGCAGCAGGCAATCACTAGTGGTGCTACAATTTATGCATTAGCCCTCCAAAATCGCTATGCCAATTCTGTACAGCAGGGATGGGGAACCTTTTTTTGGGCTGGGGGACACTGACTCTCAGAAAAAAAATCAGTTGGGGGCCCACACACAAGTGAGAAGCAAAACAAAACCAAACCAAACCCTCACTGACATGGCCCCTGACTGAGGAGAAAGACATTCCCCTTGAACACCAGAGCCTAGGGGTGCTCAGACGAGGAGATTCTGTGTGCTCGAGCCGCACGGGGGGACAGAGTGTGGGGGCCTGGAGCGCCAACTCAGGCTCCCCAATGCTGTGGGGGGAGCCCCAACCCTCTTGGGTCAGATCTGGGCCTTCCCCGGGGCCTTAGGTTCCCCACCACTGCTGTACAGTATGATTGTGGTGGAAAAATGCTAGTTATGTTATTGAGTAGGAAAATAAAGTATTATGCATGCACATTTCAAAAAGCTCAGGCCAGTTATGCCCGCTACATTTTTAGGACACTTCACCAAGTTTTAAATACTGTAATAGCTTTAATAAATTCCTTCTTGCAAAAATGAGTTATCACAAAGAAGGAAATACATTGTTTATGTCCAGTGCATATACCAATAGTGTACACTCTCACCAAGTTGCACAAGATTATCACATTGAAGCTTATGGTACTGTATACTACAGATGTTACCATATAATCATTTACCATAGTTTTTTGTTGAGTTTATTAAATTCCAGCATGTTTCCCACGATGCCCAATTAGCCACTGTGGCCAGCGCTTTGAACTTCACTGCTCTGCAGCCACAAACAGATGTGCTCCTCCCACCTGCAAACCCCAGGAGCTTTACAATTCATTTCCTGGTGTCTGGCTCATTGTGTAGTAGTCCTCATGGCATCTTCTCAGGGAAACAGGGGTGGCTATCACTCAAGATGCTTTCCCACTTGGAGCACCCCAGAGATTTTGGATCTTATCAATATGTGGGGTGAAGAATTGGTGTAATCATATTTCTGAGTGATCCATAGGACCTGGGACATTTATGGTTACATTCCTTGAGCCCTTTGTGATAAGGGGAAGGATGCAGAGCCAAGATAAAAGAACTCCAACATGCATTCCAGAACGTAAAAGAGGCAAACAGCGGGTCTGGTGCTGCACCCGAAACATTCCATTTTTATAAAAGAACTGGATGCCATCCTGGGTGGGGACTAGGGATGTGAATGGTTAACCAGTTAATTGGTAAGCTTCAGCCTTAACAGGTGAAGCTTGCTGGTTCCAGTTAATCCATGGGGGCTGGATGTGCAGCAGGTGGGGGATGCTCTAGCTGGGCCAGAGCAGCCCCTGTCCATGGCAGGGAGGCGGCTCCAGCCCAGCTGGGCCCGGTTAACCAATTGAATGGGATTTTACAGCCCTAGTGGGGACCCCATGTCCACACAGTATGAGACTGTGGGTACTTTCCATAATAAACTAGGTTTGACAGGGGCAGGTGACCAAAGCCCACAGGTAAGTGAAGTACATGAAGACCTGGGAGGCGGGTCAGAAATGGGAGGGAACATGGGCTATAATAGCAGAGAAAAAGGAGGGACAAGGCAGAACTAGGAGGCAAGATCAAATCAGTATCTTAGATGCCTATATACAAATGCAAGAAGTATGGGTAATAAGCAGGAGGAACTTGAAGTCCGAATAAACACAACTATGACATCATTGGTATTACAAAGATTTGGTGGGATAATACACACGATTGGAATATTGGTATAGAAGGGTACAGTTTCCTCAGGAAGGATAGGTGGGGTAAACAGGGAGGTGGTGTTGCCTTATATATTAAAAATGTACACCCTTGGACTGATGTGGAGATAGACATAGGAAACAGATGTGTGGAGAGTCTCTGGGTTAGGTTAAAAGGGGGTAAAAAATGAGGGAGGTCATGCTAGGGGGTCTACCACAGACCACCTACCCAAGTAGAAGAGGTAGATGAGGTTTTTTGGAAAAACTAACAATCATCCAAAGTGCAGGATTTGGTGGTGATGGGGGACTTCAACTATTAGACATATGTTGGGAAACTAACACAGCAGGGCACAGACTATCCCATAAGTTATTGGACTGCATTGAAGACAATTTTTTATTTCAGAAGGTTGAAAAAAAAGCTAGTGGGGGGAAGTTGTTCTTGATTTGATTTTAACAAATAGGGAGGAACTGGATGAGAATTTGAAAGTGGAAGGCAGCTTGGGTGAAAGTGATAATGAAACCATAGAGTTCATGATTCTAAGGAGTGGGAAAGGGAGAACAGCAAAAAAGAGACATTGGATTTCAAGAAGGCAGATTCTGGTAAGCTCAGAGAGCTGGTAGTTAAGGTCCCATGGGAAGCAAGACTAAGGGGAAAAACAACTGAAGAGAGTTGGCAGTTTTTCAAAGGGGCATTATTAAGGGTCCAAAAGCAAGCTATTCTGCTACATAGGAAAGATAGAAAGTATGGCAAAAGACTGCCTTGCCGTAACCAGGAGATCTTGCATGATCTAAAAATAAAAAAGGAGTCATATAAAAAGTGGAAACTAGGACAAATTACAAAGGATGAATATAAGCAAACAATACAGGTATGCAGGGACAAGATTAGAAAGGCAAAGGCACAAAACAAGCTGAAACTAGCTACAGACATAAAGGGAAACAAGAAGATATTCTATAAATATATTAGAAGCAGGAGGACGACCAAGGACAGGGTAGGCCCAATGCTCTGTGAGCAGGGAGAAACAGTAACAGGAAACTTGGAAATGGCAGAAGTGCTTAATGACTTTTGTTTTGGTCTTCACCAAGAAGTCAGATAATGAAGGAATGCCTAACATAGTGAATGCTAGCAGGAATGGGGTAAGTTTAGAAGATAAAATCAAAAAAGAACAAGTTAAAAATTACCTAGAAAAGTTAGATGTCTGCAAGTCACCAGGGCCTGATGAAATGCATCCTAGAATACTCAAGGAGCTGACAGAGGCGTTATCTGAGCCTTTAGCTATCATCTTTGAAAAAATCATGCAAGTCGGGAGAGATTCCAGAAGACTGGAAAAGGGCAAATATGGTGCCCATCTATAAAAAGGGAAATAAGAACAACCCATGAAACTACAGACCAGTCAGTTTAACTTCTGTGCCAGGAAAGATAATGGAGCAAGTAATTAAGGAATGAATATGCAAACACCTGGAAGATAATAAGATAACAGGTATCAGCCAGCATGGTTTTGTGAAGAACAAATCATGTTAAACCAATCTGATAGCTTTCTTTGATAGGATAATGAGTCTTGTGGATAAGGGAGAAGCAGTGGACGTGGTATACCTAGACTTTTAGTATGGCATTTGATATAGTCTCGCATGATCTTCTTATAAAAAAACTAGGCAAATACAACTTAGCTGGGACTACTATAAGGTGAGTGCATAACTGGCTCAATAACCATTCTCAGAGTAGGTATTGATTCACAATCCTGCTGGAAGGGCATGACAAGTGGGGTTCCGCAGGGGTCTGTTTTGGGACCGGTTCTGTTCAAATATTTTCATCAATGATTTAGATGATGGCATAGACTCAGAGAGTATGCTCATTAAATTTGCAGATGATACCAAGCTGGGAGGGGTTACAACTGCTTTGGAGGACAGGGTCATAATTCAAAATGATCTGGACAAACTGGAGAAATGGTCTGAGGAAAATAGGATGAAGTTTAATAAGGACAAATGCAAAGTACTCCACTTAGGAAAGAACAATAAATTTCACACTACTGAATGGGAAGCGACTGTCTAGGAAGGAGTACTGCAGAAAGGGATCTACGGGTCATAGTGGATCACAAGATAAATGAGAGCCAATAGTGTGACCCTGTTGCAAAAAAAAAAAAAAAAAGCAAACATGATTCTGGGATACATTAACGGGAGTGTTGTGAGCATGACATGAGAAGTCATTCTTCCGCTCTTCTCTGCACTGATTAGGCCTCAATTGGAGTACTTACTGTGTCCCGTTCTGGGCACCACATTTCAAGAAAGATGTGGAGAAATTGGAGAAGGTCCAGAGAAGAGCAACAAGAATGATTACAGATCTAGAGAACATGACCTATGAAAGAAGACTGACAGAATTGGGCTTGTTTAGTTTGGAAAAGAGAAGACAGAGGGGACTTGATAGTGGTTTTCAGGAATCTAAAAGGGTGTCACAAGGAGGGAGAAAATTGTTCTTCTTGGCCTCTGAGGATAGGACAAGAAGCAATGGGCTTATCCTGCAGCAAGGGAGGTTTAAGTTGGACATTAGGAAAAACTTCCTGTCAGGGTGGTTAAGCACTGGAATAAATTACCTAGGGGAAGCTGTGGAATCTCCATCTCTGGAGATATTTAAGAGCAGGTTGGATAGACATCTATCAACATAAGAATGGCCATATTGGGTCAGACCAAAGGTCTATCCAGCCCAGTATCCTGTCTGCCAACAGTGGCCAATGCCAGGTGTCCCAGAGGCAGTGGGACCCATTCCAAACCCCTAATCATTTTAGTTGCCCTTCTCTGAACCTTTCAGAGAAGGGATGGTCTAGAGTACTGGGTCCTGCTGTGAGGGCAGAGGACTGGACTTGATGACCTCTTGAGGTTCCTTCCAATTCTAGTGTTCTTTGATTCCATTATTCTAACACAGAGCCAGAAACAGGAGTTAGTCCGGAGACAGAAGTTACTGATGAAAAGATCAAAGTGGATGAGGAAGTGGGGCTCAATCTGGTGACAATCTCCACACTAGTCAGCGAGGAATCATTCTCAGGTCCTGAGGTTTAAGAGAGCTCTCAGCAACTGGATGTGGAGCATGAAGCACGGGAAGAGATGCAGGGTCATGAAGCAATGGAAAAAATGCAGGGTAAGTTATTGTGTATGTGCGGGGGGGCAACACTGCTGTGTATTGCAGTGGGGTGAAGGTGAGGCGGGTGGCGGCAGCAGCATAGGAAATTGCTCTTACAGCTGGAGGGGGGCAGAGTTGGTGGTGGCGGCCTGGGGCAACCAGAGGCTATATTTTTGTGAGCTAGCTGAGCCCTACCTTTGTCTGCATTATATCCAAACAAAGCATTGATGTACACAGAGATATCAACAGAATCCTGCTGGGAGATGGTGTTGAAGCTTTGCCAGGTTCACTTAATTTTATCACCATAACAGGGCTGCCATTTTCCCTCTCAAACCTTTCCTCATACTGTGCTGCTGGAACCAAGGTGGCCACAGAGTTTGTCTGCATAAGGGGCAGGGCACCTCCTGCCTGCATCCAGAAGCAGAGCCCGGGTTTGCCTGTTAACCTTCAGCAAGGATAGGTCAGCCTGTGGACAAGTGTAGGATTATTACAAGTTGTTTCCATGTCCACCAGCTGCAGAAGCACGGACTGTACTTTCTTGGGGACCCATGCCCAATCCTCTTCCCTCTACCTTTAAGACTTACCATGATTAGGGATGTTCAATTTCATTTAATCAGCCACAGCGGGGTTAGCTCCTAGTCTCAGGAGCTAACCCTGCCATGGCTCTGCCTTTTAAATGTAGAAACAGCTGCCAGGCTCTTACTGCATTTAAAAGCAGAGGTGCAGCATCCGTGACTGGCTGCAAGCTGGGACAGCTGATTCCTGGCTCACACCTGGTCCCCCACTGCGCCTATGCCTCCCCTGCCCACCTGCAGAGATGGTGCTGGGGGGGAAACCACCTTTTAAGCCAGCTGCCCCCAACACCAGCTCCTGTTCCCCAGGAGAGACTAGTCAAGTAGTTACTCGACTACCCGATAACCATATGCTTATCGGGTAATCGACTACTCGACTAGCCACTAACATCCCTAACCATGATCAGAGCATTTAGAGAGATCTGTGTTTGCCTGTAGTGTAACAAGTAAAGTGTTGAGTTTTGTTCAGAGATGTGCATGTTAGAGAAATGTTACAATCTTTATCAGGAAAAATAGTCATATTATTGTCAATGATTTTTTTTTCCAGACCAGACCTTGAGAAGTCAGGCATGTTCCCCCACAAAGGCTCTGTCAACTAAATGTTGGAGAACAAGGGAGAATCTATTCAAGGATGTGTTGTGGCATTTGACACTTCAAACAGAAGAGAGAAAAGAGCTAGGAAGATGCAGATCAGAACTGAAACCACTGAGCACATGCTAAAGCTAAAGGAAGACCACAGCTCCAGGAATGTTGCTTTATGCATCTGAAAGTTGTGTAGCCACCGCTCTTCATCCCACACCTGCATGACAGTGTGATTCCCCCCACTCAGTGCTGGTATTCTTAGAACAAAAGAAATGCCCTACTGCAGGAGTGGCCAACCCATTCTGGTTGGATCCACTGCTATCTGCTAAGATAGCAGTGGATCCAGCGCGAAGAGCCAGGGCAAAGTTGTCAAGGAGAAAAAAAAGCCCCTTTAAAAGGATTCTCCCCCCCCAGTCGCATTTCATGGAGCAAAAAAAACCCCCAACAACCTCTCAAAAAAAGGCTCTGCCCCTTTAAGAAACCACAGTTAAACATGTTTTGAGGCTTTGTGGCCATAGCAGGCTCCTGCCGCCATCTTTATTTCTGCAGCTTTCATGGCTGCACCGGATGGCTCCCCTGCCCAGGTCAGCACAGGGAGCCGGGAGGAGAGGGCCATTTTTGGGGGGTACAGGGGCAGCTTTCGAGCCACCGAGGGGGGGGAGAGACACGGAAGAGCCACATGTGGCTCACAAGCCTCGGGTTGGCTACTCCTACTCTAATGTGCATAGCTGCTCTGTGACAGCCCAATGCAATGCCACTTTGCTGCTGTCCCTGTAGCTTACATTGTTGATCGCATCTGAGTCTTTGTCCTCTGCTACTAAGAGCATAATTAGCTCTGCTGCAATACATGATGTCCTAAGCACATTGAACACAACATGGCAGAGAAGTCTGGGATCCATGATTTCTCACAGCAGATGTTGGAGTTTGCAGCAAGGACTGTAATTCAGGTGGCATGAAAGTAAGCTGCAAGCCCCAGGAGAGCTAGGAAGCAAAGAGATGGCTGACGGGACTTTTTCACATTCCCAAAATTCATACATAATATGTCTTGTGAGGAATCAGCTGAAAATTCATAATTAACTGATCATTCTGGTAAAATATGTATGGCAACATTGTGTGTAAAGTTAGTTATTCTACCATAGGATATTACTCAAGATATGTTCTCAGTTTGGGGAAGAGTTACAAACCAGTTTCCCAGAAACAAAAAATTAGGCAATACTTCAGCCAGTTGTCATCAAAATTAAATGGGCAATCACCTGGTTAAGTAGCCATTCTTTGGCAGGAAAGAACATGTGGACAAAAATCTACATCCTGACAAAGAAACAGCAGGGAGTTCCCATCCACATAGACTATTTTCTGAACCTCAGCAAAAGTTGAATCATTTGCACTCCTAACGTGACAGCCCAAAATTATTCTTCCTTTCTCGCTACCTTCCACGTGCACAATACCTGAAGAACAAGAGAAACAGCTTTGGACTGGGCAGAGATCCTGACTGAAAGATTCATCTGGTAAGACTGCTAAAACATGTGGTGCAAGAGATTTTTCCTTTTAATCTACTTTAGTTTGTTAAGTTAGGCACTAGTTGCAATTTACATTTATTTTCTTGTGGACAATTCTGACTTTTATGCTTTGCTACTTGTAATCACTTAATCTTTTTGTAGTTAATAAACTTGTTTTATCTAAACCAGTATGCTGAGATTGAAGGGCTTGGAAAACTGCATTTGTGATAAAAGTATTTATGCATATCATTTTCTATTAATAGACAGAAAGACTGTGTTATATGCTTATATTGTCCAAGAGAGCAGTAAAGGGTGGAACGTAAAAGGTTAACTGGTTACCCAAGAAGCATTAGCCTTACCAGCAGCTCCCAACCCCCTGTTGGCAAGATAGCAGGACCCCAGCCACACGGTTAACCAGTTAAATGATTATAATTATATCATTTAACCGATTATATTGCTCAACAATCCACAAACAATTCCCTATAAAACCACACACGTAACTATGGTATTTATTTTGAGAAACAAAAAGCTTTCTATCACTGAAAAATTAATTCCACCATTAAAAGTTGTGCAGAAAACTCAGGAAATTCTAAGTTTTGACTCCCACAGAAATATCATAGTCTTCTTATAAATAAGTAGCACCAGCCAGCAGCAAGGCAAAATGCTCAGGGTGACTACCTGTCCCGTTTTTAATGGGACAGTCCCGTATTTAAGCCCTCTTGCAGCTGTCCTTACTTTTTAAAAAAATAGGAGAATTGTCCTGTATTTGCAGCTTCAGCTGGTCCCTGTTGGTCAGTCATGGTCAACGCAGCCGCAGGAGCCGCCTGTTTATGGCCGGCAGGTGAATGTGGCAGCCAGTGGCCAGTAGGTGGAGCTCTCAGGCACAGTTCAGAGGCAGAAAAACGGGAAGTCAAGAGGAGAGGCAGCTTGTGTGGTGTAGAGGGATAAGGGTGTAGGGGTGAGAGATGTGTGCCATCCGTCCCCGTGTGCATCATAAAGCGGGGTTCCATGAAGGAAGGTGTCTGCCAGCTCTGTGAGGCTGTGGGACTGAAGCCATGATCCCTGGCACCTGCAGTGGGGCTGAAATCTTAATCCCCGGTGGCTTTTCCCACACTGAATTCCCAGTGCTCTCAGGCTGAAGCCCTAATCCGTGATGCACCCCCTGAATTCCCAGTACCACTCAGGTTGAAGCCCCGATCCCCACCCCCCAAACTGCAGTCAGGGGCCAGAGGGCTGAATCCTGGATCCCTAGAGCTCCCCATGCAGCAGAAGCCCACAAGCCCATGGGTAGAGTTGGGGGGGGGGATTGTCACATCACACGAAAAGATCGTCCTGCAGTCTTTCGTTGAGGCAAGGGTGGGGAAATTAAGGAACAAAATAAATTTTTATTCAACACCTCTGAAGTAGTTGGAACACTGGAAACCTGCCTTTGAGTGCACAGAAAAGCTTGAGTGGGCCCTGCTGGTGTGGGATAATATACAAAGCAGTCTTGCCTTTGCCACACAAGAATTCCCACCTTAGGTTTGACAGATAGGAATAATCTTTTTGATGAATGGACAAATGCAAAACTAATATCATCCTGTCACATGTCTGACTGGAATACACAGAAAACCCCCATTTCTTAAAGTGGTCTAATGTTTTTCAAGAGATGGACACTAAGGCAG
Source organism: Rafetus swinhoei (assembly GCA_019425775.1). NCBI lineage: Eukaryota > Metazoa > Chordata > Testudines > Trionychidae > Rafetus > Rafetus swinhoei. The sequence continues at coordinate 165,764,666 of CM033424.1, forward strand.
TAGAATACTCCAATCTGGCAAAGGCAGATGAGTTCATTTTGTGCCAGGCACCACAGCCTCTAATGAACATGTCTTTTAGTAATTAATGAAGTTTGGTCACCTGAAAACTCATGTATCAGTGTTTCTCCCATGAAGGCTATTTTGTTTGTGTGAATGAATTTTGACATAGAATGTGTTTTGTTTGATGACAAGTTGCTGAAAAACAAGTAGATCCTTCGAAAAACTGATTTACATGACAAATACATTTCACAAAAAGCATCACACTGTGGAGGGTAGCAAGATGAGGACAAGGCAGGCACTTCTGAGGAGTTGTAACCATTTAATTTTAAAATATATATATTTCCAAATTTTTACTTATTTTTGGTTACTAGAGGATTTTCCCCAGTGTTGCCTGGATCATAGAATCATAGAGATGGAAAAGACCTCAGGAGGTCATCAAGTCCAGCCCCCTGCCTAAGGCAGGACCAATCCCTGGTCCTTGTGGGGATTGGGGTAGATGGTGAACGATGTGGCAGTCAGGGCAGGGGGGCTTGGAGGTGTACTCAGGGCAGGGTTGGGGTGCAGGGCAGGAGATGTGGGGGTCTCAGGGCAGTGAGCTCAGGACAGGGGGGCTAAGAGGTAGGGGAAGGGTGTATTGGAAATGCCCACAGTGTCACTGCTCCAGCTGCGGAGCCTCCTTTTTCCTGACAAAACCAAACCCTGACCTTGTTGGCCTAATCTCAGTCAAGGTTTTAATCACACGATTGAACTATTCAACCTGAAGTCTGCCTTTAGCCAGAAATTACTACAGTTTATACTTCAATCTTTGCTTAATGAATGCAAAAGTTGGCAATCTTGACTTAAGTAACTTCTGAAGTTTCTTTAAAATATTAAATTGTCAAATGCTGTATCATAATGCAATGCATTAGTCCATATGCATCCAAGTACAACTGCTTAGCAGCCTTTTGTGAGCACTTAGTACTGAAATGGAAAATTCATTTTCAGTGGAGTTACAGCATACTGTGTTCAATTAATAACTATTTAACCATTTTTTTCCAAATTTCACAAAGTATAAACCGTTACCCAGATCCATATCAATGTCAATTTACTGTTTAAAAATGTTACTTGAGTACCAAAAGATACTTACATTCCACTTTACTGAGGGAACACAACACAAAGTTTAATTAGTTTTTGTTTTTAATAACACATGCTGTAAGTCAGGGGTGCAAAAAGGGCCTCTGCGGGCTGGATCCGGTCTGCCAAGTGGGTGGATCCGGCCCACAGAGGCCCTGCTGCTCCCTTGTCCCAGGCCAAAGAGGGCCTGGGGGCACTTTGAAGCTCTGGGTGCTGCTCGCGGGGGCGGGAGGGTGGGGGAGGAGTGAAGGAGGTTACAGCTCCCCGCCCCAGGCCAATCACGGTCTGGGGCCGGGGGAGCTGCATGAAACTTCCTTCGCCCTGCACCGGCCCAGGGAGCAGCCTGTGGCACTTCAAAGTGCCACATGCTCCTCGCAAGGCGGGAGGAGGCTTCCTGTGCTCCCCGGCCCCCAGACCCTGAGTGGCCTGGGGTTGGGGGAGCATGCCAAGCCTCTTCCAGGGCATGGGTGCCTAGTGGGAAGGGGGGAAAGAGGCTCCCCACCCCCAGACCAATCATGGTCTGGGGGTGGGTAGCCCCGCCCTTCCTGTTTAGGCCCCGCCTCTTCCGGGGTGGCCTGGGGCTACTTCAAACATTTTTTAAGTGGCCCCCAGGCAAAAATTATTGCCCACCACTGCTGTAAGGCAAAAACTTCATCCATTTGATTGTGTAACATAAAAGCAATTTTAGGTCCATATTTCAAAGACACTAGTAACTTTCAGAAAGTTATCATCTAACACCAAAATTACAAGTATCGATTGTACCTCCCTAAAGGTTAATTTTGTGCTTTGGAAAAGTATATGCACATTGTTTTTATTTATAAATTAGCAAGGAGTCAGCACCTATTAACCATATATAATATTATCATCATATAATAGCATGGAGTCAGCACATATTAACAGTAACAATGGATGTGTCAACACTGAGTAAAAGGCCTTAGTCATCTGATTTGGGCTCATGGGGCTCACACTGCATGGCTATAAAATTGCAGCGTAGACATTTGAGCTCAGGCTGGAGCTTGGGCTTTGGGACCTTCATGGAAGCCCAAGTCACCTAGCCGAAGCCAGTCATAGGTGTTTTATTGTAATGTGGACATGCTCTATGAGAAAAATACACACACTTACCTTCAAGTCAAGATGTACCACATTATTTCTGTGTAAAAACGAAACTCCTTCTAAAATTTGCCTCATTAACCGCTTAACATCTTTTTCTTTGAAGGCTTCTTCCCTTTCTGCCACACACTGGTCAAAGATTTCACCTCCAGCAGCACTATGAAAAAAACAATACGTATTTAATTTAAATGTCTAAAGCAATGACACTGTATCCAAGCCTTCATTCTGTTCCTGTTATGCTAATATTGATTGGTCTGGGGGGTGGAGGAGCACGTGAAGTCTTTGCCCCACCCCCCCAGAGGTTGCCCCTAGGCATCCATGCCCCTGGCAGCGGAAGGAGACTTTGCACACTCCCCCTTCTGGCCTCAGGCCAATCAGGGCTTGGGGGCTGGGCGGAGGAAACTTCGCGCGCTTCCCTCCGCCCCCAGACCCTGATTGGCCTGGGGGGCAGAGGCCTTTTTTTGCCCACCCCTGCTCTACAGCTTGCTCATCATAGTGTCTGAGCATTTGAAGATGGCAAGGGTGAATTAATGAACTTGGTACACAAGTTTAAATTTCCCCTGATAATTACATATTGATACGTCAGTAAAAATGTCAAGTGTTTATAAACACCTAATTCCATACAATTCTAGTCTTCACCAGGTAGTAGCAATGGAGCTCAAGATGAAGAAATTACTGTTCTACAATGCTGTTCTTCTACTCCACTGATATTTTTAAAGATTTTTTACAGGAAAAAAACATAGCATTCAAAACTAGACTGAGCAATTTGGAATGATAATTAGTACAAAATTTATATTTCAAAATAAGGTTAAATTTCAAAATAACCTGACTGCATTCAGTGCTTGCACTATAATGTTACAAATACATTTGTTCTTTTTATAGAGAATTTTTAAAAGATTAAAAATGGTCATCTGATTAAGCAATGTGAATTAAAGACACAAATTTACAAAACTGATTAGGTCAGTTGAAATAAAAAAGGGTCTAGTTACTCTACAATGAGCCTTTAAATCCATTAATTTCTAGATAAAGTCTTTTCAGACAAAGTAAGCCAAAAAGGGATTTTAAAAATCTTTAACTTCATATGAGGACTTACATAGAACTAATAGAGAGCTTGGCATGAGGGTATCACAAATTAGCAGATGACAGGCTTAAGCAAATCCAGTTAAACCACGATTTACATAGGACATTCTTGGCATTCTGTTTTGTCTGTAAGTTTCTCACAAAATTATAAGATATATAGTGTAAATTATACTATTTTCTGGTGTTGTCAGCTAAACGGAAGAGAAAAAAAGTGAAGTAGTATGAAAGATGCGGTCATCAAAATGGCTAGCCATTTACTATAGTACATTGAGAGTCAGAAAAAAAATGCTGCAGGTTTAAGAACAGAGTCTTGGGGGAAATAGCCCCTTTACTACAGTTACACTAACATAAAAATCCTCTTCCATTAAATGAATATTTAAAAAAAAAAAAATCTATGCACTAAATGTAGAGCAATTACAACACTTAAACCCAAGAGCTGTTTTATTTGTAGGATATCTCTACCCTTTGAGCAGGGGTGTGATTCTCAGTTTGAGAAGACATACTCAAGAGCTAATTCTTGTCAAACTAGCATGCTAAAAATAGAATACTGCTGTAGCCCTTTAAATAGACTGGGACAGATATCCAGAATGAGTGTCTATCAGAGATGCTAGATACATAGGGAGGGCAACTAGTCCCTCCTAACTAGCTCCTGCACCACATTTTATTTTTAGCATGCCAGCTTGATGAGAGCTAGCTTTTGAGAATGTCTCTGCAAGGTGGAAATCAGGTTCCCTCCCCCGCGTTTGATGTGTAGACATACACTTAGAAATACACCATTTCCTTTACTTCCATCAGCACCATCCTTAAAACTAGTCTTTCGAAATCTACTACAATAAAACCTGTGTTATCCGGTACACTCGGGGATTAGGGCGTTCTGGTTATCTGAGGGTCCCATCAGCCTAGGAAAAACCAATGGACAATAATACTTTATTTTTGAAGACAAGGGCCTAGGGCAACTTCCTTTTCAAGTCAATACAGAAATTTCTATTACATCAGTGGGAAATGGATTGGGCCTTTACACAGAAGGGACTGATCAGTCCTAATGCCTTCCTTGGAAAATAAAGTCTTGCTAGCACATCTCTGGATCAGTCACAGCAATGGGATGAATTATGAAGAAAGCCACAAGATGCTGAAATATACTGCGTAGTCACGTTAAGACTTCTAAGAATCAATGATGGCTTCTACATCACACTTCTGATATGAAGACTGATTTTACCAAGGGAGCCAGACCACTCAACTATTAGGTACATCAGTGGGAATACAAATAGTATGATTGGTAATCAACACTCTCGCATGTTCGCAATTCTTCGTTATTTGCAGAAGACGAAGTATGACAGGATTGAAGAGAATCATACCATTTTCTGAGAACTACCTTAGGAGTCTAGGTTTTCCATAGGTTTTGAGGACCTTAAGTACAAAACAAGTACAAATACCCTCAGTCCAAGTTGCAGTATCAGTCCACATTTTTTATAATATCTGGACTTGCAACATATTTTGCCATTACTAGAAGGATCTGATGGATTAAACTATGCTGTGGTTGAATTTTAGTGGGACTATAGGATAAAAAAAGTCAAAGGTTGACAAATGTTATAAACCCCAGAAACTCATTATTTGAAACAAATTACAAGACAAAAAAAATGTATTGGTAGACAAAGCAAGAAAGTTCAAGTTAGTTGGCTGGCTTGCTGCAGCGTAAGAACAATATAGGAGAAAAGTCAGCTCTATCTGCTGTGATGTTTGGACAGGATTTCAGAGTCATCACCAAACAGACTTGACTCAAATACAGCGATGGTCTAGATGGTACTTGGTCTTCCCATGAGTGCAGGGGGACTGGACTTGATGTCCTCTTGAGGTGCCTTGCAGTCCTATAATTCTATGAAAAATCACTGTGGCATGCCAACTTTAAGGGGAGTAAGTTTTCAATTGCTACAAATTCTCTTTGGTTATAAACTGACCCTCTCCCACTTTATATTTTTAGGAATTGGTAGAATTTAATAGAGACTTTAGCACAGTACAAACTACTAAACTATGTTAACAAAAAAGATGTTATGAGTGCAACTATATGGAAAAACATATCTGAAATATGATTTTACTTTAACAGAGCAGTATCTCAGAGGGCCACCTAGATTTGTAAATGAGATTGCAATTTTATTTTAACACATTTCTTTTATATTATCACTATTTCATATAAAGATGCTAGCATGTTAGACAGCATGCACCTGAACAGTTGTGTAACCGCATCAAATTTTAAAGGTTTCACAACTATTTGATGGTCCCCAGAGGTAAGGCCAGCAGCCAGTGTGCTCTTGGCCACACTCCCGGGGAACCCCCTGCCACCCCACGCTGCCTCTGATAGAGTTAAAAAAACGGCTTCCTGCACAGACTAGCTCCATATCAGAGGCAGCAGCGCAGGGTGGCAGCAACCCCTGTCTGCAGGAGGCCCAAGCTCCCAGTGGACAGAGGCTGCTCCGCAGCAGTAGCCCGTCCGTGGGGGGGTCTGAGCTCCCTGCAGACAGAGGCTGCTTTATGGGATGCTGGTGCAGCCTCTGTCCATGCAGAGCTCAAACCCCCCTGTGGAGAGGAGCTGCTGCTGTGGAGCAGCCTCCCCCGCCCCCGCTTCAGCAGTGCAAGGGGAGGGGGTTGGTGGCACTGGCTCCTGCCTCTGCCCCACCTTTATAGGAAGCAGCAAAAGGGGGGGGGGTGCAGTTTATTTATAACCATCTGTCCATATTTCACACAGTATAGTGTGACATATACAACCAAAAAAACCTAAAGTTCTGAGCACAGTTAGACTGAGCACCTGATCCCCATGCTGTACTATGACTGGAGGGGAGGACTCTGTACATTTGCATCTCTGTATATCATATATGTTCTCATTGTTACATCTTCTATAACATTCTCACAGAGTTTTAAAGTTTCATCTGAGCAGCTTATTAGGAAAACATAATACAGTAAACTTCCGATAATCCAGCACCTTTAGGACCCAGGGGGTGCCGGATTATCAGATATGCCGGACTATAGGAAGGGGGGGCTATGAGAGGTCTAGGGTGGTGTGGGGGGGATGCCACCCCAGACCCCTCATAGCCCCCTTCCGATTGTCGGCTCTGCCACAGGCGTCGATTCAGCCGCTGCTGGTCAGTTTCAGCAGCAGCTGATTGGGACGCCTGCGGCTGGCAGCTGAGTGCTGCCGGGTTGGTCGGTAGCGCCGCCCATAACACTGCAGGACCAACCCGGCAGCACCCCAGTTGCTCTTGGGGCGCCTGGGGCAGAGCAGCTGGGGTGCTGCCAGGTTGGTCCCAGCGCCAGGCGGCGCTACGGACCAACCCAGCAGCACCCCAGCTGCTCTGCCGAGCATCCCAAGTCGGCCGCTGCTGAAATTGACCAGCGGCTGACTCCGGGAAGCCGAGGTGCCCCAGGCTTCCCGAGTCAGCCGCTGGTCAATTTCAGCGGCTGACTTGAGGACACCTGGGGCAGAGCAGCTGGGTGCTGCTGGGTTGGTCTGGTAGCGCCGAGGAGCAGCGCTACCAGACCAACCCAGCAGCATCCCAGCTGCTCTGCTCAAGGCGTCCCCAAGTCAGCCACCCGCTGAAACTGACCAGGGGCTGACTCCGGGAAGCCCGGGGCAGAGCAGCTCTGCCTCGGGCTTCCCGGAGTCAGCTGCTGGTCAGTTTCAGCTGCGGCTGACTTGGGGACAGCTGGGGTGCTGCCGGGTTGGTCCCGCAGCGCCGAGGGGCAGCGCTGTGGGACCTACTGGCAGCACTCCAGCTGCTCTGCCCCCAGCTTCCCCGATTCAGCCGCTGGTCAGTTTCAGCAGCGGCTGAATCCGGGAAGCCAGAGGCAGAGCAGCTCCAATGGTCCGGCTGCCCGGAGCACTTCCGGGTTCCTGATGGTGCCGGACCATCAGGAGTGCCGGACCATCAGATGCTGGACGAATGGAGTTTTACTGTAAATAAAATCCACCATTGCACAATTTCTCCCACATACCTCCCAGGGATGTCTTGCATGTCCACAAGGGTAGACATGCCACAATTTGGGAGCCCCTGCATCTAAGGTAACTGTTACATTATTACCTATATCGGAAATTAAAAAGTCACTTTCTGCAGTAGGGTAGTACATATTTATTGTATTAAGGTTTTTTTTGCACACAGGAAGTGTTTTATTCTATAGCAATATGCCTTGTTTTTAAATGAAAAAATTACTAATTACATAAGGAGTCAGCAAAATATATGTTGCATGAATCTCATTTATTTTATGTTTCTACTGGAGTCCTCACAAGTACGAGGAAAAAAGAGGTCCACCTTGCACTTTACCTATAAGGGAGATTTAATTTACCTTTTGACTTTTTAAGCCAGCATTTGAAGCCAGAATTTGCAAGTGTGTTTCAGACTATTTTTTTTAAAGTAATCTTTTACAGTCATGTAACCCTCAATCTCTTAAAATCACGTAAATTGACATAAAACTAATGAATTCATAATATGAACAGGTTAATCAAAGAAAAGTATTTGGCTGCGTCTAGACTGGCATGATTTTGCGCAAAAGCAGCTGCTTTTGCGCAAAATCTTGCCGCCTGTCTACACTGGCCTCGAGTATTTGCGCAAGAACACTGACTTTGTAATGTACAAAATCAGTGGTTCTTGTGCAAATACTCCGACGCTCCCGCTCAGGGATAAGCCCTCTTGCGCAAGAGGGCCAGTGTAGACAGCCACGTTAATTTCTTGCGCAAGAAAGCCAGATGGCTAAAATGGCCATCGGAGCTTTCTTGCGCAAGAGAGCGTCTACACTGGCACGGATGCTTTTGCACAAAAGCAAATCTTTTGCACAAAGGCACATGCCAGTATAGACGCTCTCTTGTGCAAATACTTTTAACGGAAAAACTTTTCCGTTAAAAGTATTTGCGCAAAATCATGCCAGTCTAGACGCAGCCAGCATGTACATTGCACTGCATTAATTCATTTTATTCTTTATGAAGTGCTAAAAATGTACTACATAAGGCACATATTCTAAACATTTCAAACAAAACAGTCAAACAGCTAGTCAGCACAATGTAGTATATCAAAAATATTTCTATACATTATTTGCTAGAAAGACAGTTGTTTAGAGATAGCAATGTGAAGCAGCAGAGATATCCCCAGAAAAGTCATATAATTCAGCGTGTTTAATTAGATCAGTTTCATTTCCACACTGACATAGTAACATACAATTGGCATAAAACATTAGTTTCTGGGACAGCGTACCAAAGTGTTCTGATGCGTAAGCTACACAGTGATTAATTTGAAGCTTCTGACTGGAATTTAAAGGCTACAGTTAAGCCAAGCTATCATTATCTGTTTGCATGCAGTATTGTTGCAGCTGTGTTGATCCCAGGATACTGGAGATACAAAGTGGCTGAAGTAATATTTTATTGGATCAATGTCTGTTGGTGAAAGACAAGCTTCCCAGCTTACACAGAGGTCTTCATGTCAGAAGATTAAAAGGACCTTCTTTTAATTAAAGAGTAGTCACGTATTAATGTGTCAATTGATATGCAGAACTGGCAGGAGTAACAGCCAAGAAAGATTTGAGTAGCAGTTTGGGACCAAAGATAATGCTTCAGGTCAACTTTTATACTAGAAAACTAGATCCGATGGGAGTCAAACTATCCACTACAGGCTGAACCTCACTCAGCTGGGACTCCCTGGTCTGGCAACATCCATGGTCCAGCAGGGAGGCCAATAGCTGGGAGCGCTGCTGTGGGAGTCTAGCTGAGCTGGTGGCTGGGCAGCCAGAAGGCCATCAGGCTTCGGTGGGGCAGTGGTCTGCTGCAGTGGGGCCAGAGGCCCCAGCAACAGGGCTGGTGCTGCCCTGGTAGGGCTGGCAAGGCTGGGAACCCCGGCGGCTGAACAATACTCTGCCAGGGGTGTTGGGAGTCCTGGCAGCGAGACTGCAGGCTGGCAGAGCAGGTGCTCCATGGTAGGGCTGGCAGAGCCAGGAACACCAGTGGTGGGACAGTGGTTTGCCACAGGGGGAAAAGGGGGCTGGAGCCCTGATGGCGGTACCACAGGCTGGCAGAATCAGTAGTACCGCAGCAGGGCGGGCAGGGCCGGGAGCACAGGTGGTGGGGCAGTGGTTTGCTGTGGCAAAGCTGAGAGCCCCAACAGCAGGACCGTAGGCAGCCATGGCAGGGCAGCAGGGTTGGTAGTAGGTGGGGAGCTGGCCAGAAGGCCAGGCTAGGACTGGAGCCAGTCTGTGGGGTCAGTGGCAGGGGGGCCAGATGAGGTCCAACCTGTACCAGAAAAGCCTTGCTTTCCATGTAAAAAATGCTTCACAGATCAGGGAGGTTCAGTATGTGCCCATTTAGTTTGTGCCAGTGACAGAAGATCCCAGATTGAAATATGAAAACTGTATACCATTATTTCCACTCTGGTGGACTCTTATTACTTTTACACTTGAAACAATAGTAGGGGGCTGTGCCCAATGCTTGTTACGCTCACCATCACACCTCTCGCTGGCCACTTTTGTGGCCAGAGTGCCTGTTAATCTTGTAATGAGCCCAGCTGCACTCCCTTCCTACTCCAGTCCTACCCACAATTAAAATAGGTCATTTATGTGCAGAGTTCGGAGCCTTTCCTGGCAGCTAGCTCCGGTTTACAGAGAAGTAACCTGTCAGGAAGGGCTATGCTCTGTAGGCTTGTGGGTCTCACGCATAAATGTAAACCTAATGCACGAGTAAAACGGGGCCCACCTCCAAATGAATCCCCTTCATTCTGGATGCTCCTGGGCACCCGGCTCTCTAGCGAGAGGAAGGAACTAGGAAAGTGAAGGACTAGTCAACTATCCGATTAGCAAATGCTTATCAGGCAGTCAACAGGATAGTTGACTAGTCACTTCCTTCCCCTTGCTGTCTTTATCAAAGAGGCGGCTGGCGGGGGGGGGGAGGGGGGCGCGGAGCGGGAGGCGAAAAGGGGGTACTTTAAAGCGGCAAGATCCTGGGGCGAGACCCTGGGCTCCACGCAGTGCTGCTACTTTGAAACACTGCAACGAGCCTGGCTCTGGGCTCCCCCTGGCGTTTCAAGGCAGCAGTGCTGCGTGGAGCTGGGGATCAGCTGGGCTCCGTGTGGCACTGCCACTTTGAAATGCCAGGGGGAGCCCAGAGCCAGGCTCGTTGCAGTGTTTCAAAGTGGCAGTGCTGTGTGGAGCCCGGGATCAGCTGGGGAGTCCCCAGCTGACCCCGGGACTCCATGCGGCACTTTCACTTCAAAGGTGGAGTCGCCCTATCGACTACCGTGAATTAGCAAATATAACCCGCGGGTTATACATGTTTTTACAAACACACACACAACACACACACGCGGGTATACATGTCCGTGTCTTATATAAATTGATTTTTACTCCAGGATCATCAGTTCCCCTAAGCGGCTCTGCCCGCCCCCCATTAGAACTGGGTTAGCTCCGCTTCCAGCGCGTCTGCGCTGTGCTCTCCGTTCCCCCAGCCCGGAGGAGGGCGGGTGGCGCCTTGCTGCGGCTGCGCAGGGCAGGCCTTGGCACGAGCATGGCTCCCCTCTCACAGGCTGGCCGGCTCGCTGACAGCAAGATAGCCATCGCCTTGTGTCTGCTCTCTACGCACTGCTGCTCAAGTGCCCGGGGCTGCTTCAGAAGTCTCTGCGGGTTATACACGTCCACGGGTGATCTATTATTATTTTTTACACAGGATAGAAAAACCGTGGGTAATACAAGGGTGCAGATTATACATGGACACGGGTTATATACGCTAATTTACGGTAATCAAATAGTTGAGGCAAAATGCATCGGCTATTCGATTAGTCAGTTAGTAGATACTTACCATCCTTAGAAGGGACAGGGTTGCGTGTGAGCGGCCAAGTAGGGAGAGTATTCCCTGCTCTCCATGCCCGGTTACTTCCCATCCTTGCAGGGTGGCAGTGCTCCAGATGTGACCTTCCAGCTAGCAAGTGAGCTCCCGCCATGGGGCTGGGACATACTCCATGTGGACAGGGCGCAATGGAAAGACATGGAACTATGGGGGAGCCCCCAATTTTACACGCCCATACCCTACTGAGAACTAGATTTGGGTCACATGGGAAGAGAACCCGGTGGAGTAATCTGGGCTGCTAGTCCTTATCCTGGAGCTCCATGGCCCATATCTCATCTCCCTCCTTCCATTCCTACCCCCCACCTCCATTTTCCATTCCCATACCCCCATCCCCATGCCTCCATTCCTACACCCACCATCTTCTCTAATCCCTCCACACTGCCTATTCCTACCCACACCTCCTTCCTCCATTCCTACACCCCCATCCTTCCCTAACCTTCCCCCTCTATGCCGCCCATCCTCCTGCCTCCATTCCTATATCCCTCTCATCCCCACCATCCCCCCATACCACACCACCCATCCCCACATACACCCTAACCCCATTCCTCCCTACATACATACGCTCTGCCCACTTCCACAAATTCATCGAGCTGTGCGCCTTCCCCCCGCCACCCCTGGAGGGCCACTGGGCTGGGCAGCACAGCCCCGGCCACAGCAGCAGGCGTCACAGTCCGCCCCCAGCCCAGCCTTTCTGAACGGGCCTGTGATGAGCTCTGTGATGAGCCAAGGGAGCCTGGAGCACAGAGCAGTCGCTCCAGAGAGCCAGGGAAGTGGCCGGGGTGCAGCATAACCACATTCTCCCCAAAAGGGCCGGGTATGCAGACCCTGCTCCAAAGGGTGCACGGGCATGAAGCCACACCCCCCCCCATTTCACGGAATGGTCACATGGTCAGGGCTCCTGGGGTGGGGCGAGTGGGGGGGAGCTCTGCGGCTGGGATGCAGAGTTACGTGATGACGTCACTCTGTCATCCTGCAGGAAATTTTTATATGGATAGATTGATTAGATAGATACAGAGAGAGATATTAGATTTCATACTATATGTTCACAACCAGTTGCACCCAACATTTTGCTGGAATCCTTGTGCAAGCTGAAATAACTTGAAACTCATACCTCCTCAAAATGTCTTTTTTTCCCCTGGATTAGACAAACTAATTAGATCATATTTAAACCATATTAGGCATAAATGGGCACCTAAGCACTATATCAACAGGTGCATGAAAATAACTCACTTGTTACATGCCTTAAAAATAGCTGATCAAACTACTTAAAGAAGGAAGGGATTAATAGCTTTGGACAAAGTCTCCCGCTCTCATCCGTCAAAGACATTACATAAGTATTAGTAGAGGACAGAGGGGACTCTGTTCTTGAGACTATTTCCTAAATATTCTTTCCTCAGGAAATAATTTCAATCACCACTTAATACAATGATTTATTCATCACACACACACACTTTTTTGAATTGACAGCAGTAGTGCCCAACCATGCTGCTACATGCTGGCAGAGTTTATAGAAACAGTACTCTGCCCTAAAAGAGTTTGAAGTCTAAACTGTATGTTTATTAATCCCTTGAATCCAGAAGGTCAGAAGTTTACTAACACTCATACCAGTTTGTTTCAACATGTCACTGGAACATGCTGACATTAGAAAAGTGTCCAGATATATTTGCCAAGTCAGTGGAAGTGTGTTTTTGTAGTTTATAAATCTAAATGTGCTTTGTATGCGTAATGAAGAATTAACCCTGTCAAAAAAATGCAGCAGTTCTGTATTCTGTGTGCCACAAAACAAAACAACTGTTTACTTCTAGATTTAGTTTATATGTATACACCACATCCCTGATGGATTGAGATTTTGAAACTAGTTATTTTGGTTAAATATCACTAGCAATCAATACCGACAGATACCATTCCAGTTTTCTCCACCTCGTTCAATTACAGTCCACAGACAATCTAACTACTGTACAACGCAAGTAAAGAATATATAACAAGGAACTGACTTTAATAAAATATCTGTTATAACAAGGTTCTACAGCTGAATCTCAGAATTATAAACACTTAAGAGAATAGAAGTTGTTCGGAACACCAAACAAAACATGGTTCTTTTGAAAGTTTACAACTGAACACTGATGTAATACAATTTTGATACTTTACTATGGAGAAGAAAAAATGCTGCTTCACCTTTTTTTTTTTTTAAGTTGTTTATGTTTAACAGTACTATACTGTATTTTTTATATTTTTGCACATCTCTCTTGGTGCCTGATTGCATACTTCTGGTTCTAAATGAGGTGCATGGTTGACTGGTCAGTTCATAAATCTGAGGTTCTATTGTAGTGCACTATTTCTTTTAAAAACCAATCCCCATTAATCATCTACAGTGTCTTCCATTTAACTGAACTTCTCAGATGTACGGGGATGGGTAAGTTTAACATCCTGGTTACAATTTCATATAATCCACATGTTAGACTATGAACAACAATCAGAGTTTTGAACACCAGACTTCTCAAAGGCAATTAATGAGTCATACTAGTAACAGATAATGAAAATGGCTTCTGAACTGCCAGCAACATAATTACTCTCTCCTAGTTATTTAAACATCTAGAGGTACAAAAAGCTTGGGAGAAACCCCTTTATAGTTTAGCTGCAACAAATATTTATTTCATCTTTTTGGCAGTGATCCACTAATGGATATCTTAACATAATTAAAGATGTGGGACTAAAAATGGCTCCAGCCAGTGTGGATTCATCTTGTAAAACTTTAACCTTGGTTCTTCTGTCTGGTTGGGGTGTTTTCTTGGAGGGGGGAGAAGAGGGAAGGGAAGGGAGGAGAGGAGGGAATTGGGAAGACAAGAAGAAAGGGCAAATGAAAGGATTCCAAAGTTACTCAGACTGGTCTGATCCTTAACAGAGGAAATAAAGCTTTGACTGAACTTACAGACTGCAAGCTATTTAGTTCAGCTACAGTAAGCCTATGCAAAGAACATGACCAATAGGGATTTTTATTATTATTTGTACTAAAGTAAACTTATGGAGAACTCAATCTGATACTTGACATCAATGGAGACTGATATCTGTTGTGCTAAGGGGGGTAAATACATATAGTAAAGAGTTCCAGCACTGAGGGGTTTACAGTTTAAGCAGGTAAAATGTCTAGGTATTTTACCCCCAATTTAACTATACAAAAATCTGCCTTCTCTGGGGCACAGGTAAAGATGATTTAGCAGAATAATGCAGTGCAGAAGACACATTACAAATGGAACATCAGTAATGTGTGTTTGAATAGGAAGGCTTCACAATTCCATATGTCTTCAGTGGCAGAATACAAACTAGAAGCTGTAGGTAAAGCACTGTGCCATTGCTAACTTCTTCCTCCAAACTAGCTTTTATTTCAGCCTGGCTATCCAGAAAGAGGCAGAGACTCCATACAGATTTGCAGATCCAATGAATACATCTTTTCTGTAAGTGGTTTATGTTTCTACTTGAGACAGAAAAATGATGGAGCCTAATTTAGCTACAACTACTCAAGAGAGAGATCTTGGAGTCATTGTGGATAGTTCTCTGAAAACATCCACTCAATGTGCAGTGGCAGTAAAAAAGCAAAAAGAATGTTAGGAATCATTAAAAAAGGCATAGAGAATAAGACAGAGAACATCTTAATGCCACTACAGAAAACCACAGTATACCCACATCTTGAACACTGCGTACAGATGTGGCTGCATCATCTCAAAAAAATATATATTAGCACTGGAAAACGCTCAGAAAAGGGCAACAAAAATGATTAGGGGTTTGGAACGGGTCCCATAAGAAGAGAGATAAAGACTGGGATTTCTCAGCTTAGAAAACATGAGACTAAGTGGGGATATGATAGAGGTCTGTAAATCATAATTGGTGTGGAAAAAGTGTATGAGGAAAAGTTATTTACTTGTTTCCATAACGTAAGAACTAGGGGCACCAAATGAAATTAATAGGTAGGAGGTTTAAAACAAGCAAAAGGAAGTTTTTCTTCACATAGCACAGTATCAACCTATGGAACTCCTTGCCACAGGATGTTGAAGATCAGGACTTTAACAGGGTTCAAAAAAGAAATAGGTAAATTCATGGAGGTTAGGTCCATCAAGGGCTATTAGCCAGGATGGGTAGGAATGGTGCCCCTAGCCTCTGTTTGTCAGAGGCTGGAAATGGATGACAGAAGAGGGATCAGTTGATGATTTCCTGTTCTGTTCACTCCCTCTGGGGCATCTGGCATTGGCCACTGTTGGAAGACAGGATGCTAGGCTAGATGGACCTTTGGTCTGACTCAGTATGGCCGTTCTCATGTTCTTATGTAAAAATAACTACCTGTCTGCAATAATGCTGTAAGGCAGTGATTAAAGTACATCACTGTAAGAAGGGATGCTCACTGGCAGCTGGCAGCATAGGGAAAAATGCACTGTATTCAAAAAGGATATACAGCCCATAGTCACCCAAACTAGTATGTTTATGTTTGGGCTTATAGAACAATGCAGACACATCTGGCTTCCTTCACCCTCAATTTTTACCAGGAGACAGAATCTACTGTCTTATGCCTTGACATTAGATTTTTTTTTTTCTAATGAAATAATACATCTAGAAGAGTATATCACATGACCACAAAGCTAAAAGTGTATTACAAACAGGGCAACCTATTACAAATAGATTATAAATTCCAGTTCTCAGATTTCTTGTCTTTTGGGTGCATGGTATTTAGTGTGTAGAGGTGTGTGTGTGTATTTCTCTCACTTATGTACACTATATGTAAAATGGGAAAAGTAGCTAAAACAATATGAAATTGATACTTACTATTCCAGAACCAAGATCATCTCTGTTGCAGTCTCATAAACCTCATGTAAATTAATGACCCAAAGGTTGCATTGCGCCAATTCAAGAACAGCTATCTCATGAATTATTTCCATTCGACAGTCTTGGCCCTTTCTTCTTTTTCTCATGAATTTTGCTGCAAACTCCTTTTCTGTATCTTTCTTGACACACTTCTTCACCACTGCAAACTTCCCTCTGGAATTAAAGCAAAATATTAAATCAGATGGCTGATCCATAATTTAAATATTAAAAATATAAATCAAATGTTAATATTTTAGATAACTCAAACCATAGTTTGGAATACATTCCAAATGTAAAGTTTTTACCCTGTTATTGGTGATATTCCCTACACTTAATACTAGACACTGCTGGGACCAGTAACACCTCAGAGTTCTTAAATATAGCTCTGCATATTCCACTTTTATGGGTAGTGTGCCACACAAAGATGCTTAACGGGAGAAACTTCTCCATGAAATGTCTGTTAAAGTGCTTGTATCCCTCCCACCCAGCATCCCAGACTTTTCTGAAGCAAAGCTATATAGGGAGGCACAGTGCCCTCTACCAGATCAGCTCTTTTCACTGCCAAGCCAGAAATACAGAGCAAAAAAAGAGAGGGAGGCATGCTGGAAGGGAAGTATGAGTATGCAGAGCCATCTCAAACCCTGAGCTGATCTTCATTTCTTTAAGTAATGCTAAATATTCCTACTTATGGGTAGTTTGATAAGTAGTGCTGAAAACAGCCTGGAGAAACCAGAGCCTGAACTGAACAGAAATTGAAAAAAAAAACAACTCTATCATATCGAGCATCAGCCCCTGAATGCTAATCATGTCCACAATGTTTAGCAAGAGTGCACATTTTCAGGATGTAGCCCTTCAAATCTCAGCAACAGGAACTTGCTCAAGGTGCACAAAAGATGCTATCACACTTCTAAGATTGTACAACTGTAAGTGCACAATTTTCTGCAAACATGTAATATTCCCACAATGTTGCTTAATTAATCTAGAAACCTCGTAAGATCCTTGTTTACATTATTTGTGTCTTATGCTGATTTTAGTTCTCTCAATAATATGCAAGTACTCTTCTTGAATTTGTTTTAGGTACTTCGGATGCACTCTCACTAGTAAGTAGCCTTGGGAAAAATACCAGCAAATAAATTGAATTGATGTGAAACTCAGAAACCACTCCTGGCAAAAACCTGGGGATGGGGTTAGGGATGTTAAATATCGGTTAACTGAATAGTTGAGTAACCTCATGAATTCTTATCAGTTATTCGACTATTCTATAATCCCCGGGGGTGGGGCTGGCAGACAATGTGCTCCTGTCCCACTCCCCAGGAGCTCCCTGCCACTCCTTGCCATTGTATCAGAGGCAGCAGCAGCGTGGGATGCCAGGTGGGAGCTGGTCCGTGAGGGGAGCCAGTTTAAAAACCAGCTCCCCTCACAGACCTAAGGATGTTAAATATCGACTATGTCATAATCAGGAGTGCTGACCTGATGACTAAGGGGTTAACTCTGTTCCTAGCCAGGTATCTGGTCAGCCAATAACAATGCAGGTAGGAATTTCAAACTGGAACAGAAGAGTCTTTATCTTTCCCTCTTTTCCAGGTATTAAGGGAGATGGAAGACACTCCTCTCTCCAAGAACTGACTTCTTACAATGAGTAAGAAGGGAAAAGTTTAGCTAGTCCGTCAGGTTTTGTTGTTTTCCTGGTTTGGGAATTTGGAACTATGTCTGAGCTGGTTAAGTGTTTGGTCTTTCTTTGTAACTAAGTTTTAACCCAGGGGGTTCCCTGAGCATCTTTATCAGTTGGTGGCTCTTCCCATCTAGCCACGTACTATGCTTGCAACTGTACTTTTATTTTGATAATAAAAGTTTTTTTTTTCTTCTAATTAATTAATTCTGGTTGATTCTTGTGTCCTGGAAGATCTGTCTGTGGGTCCCCTCTGTTTTCCCAACTCCAAGCAAAACGGAGGATGGGGCAGGGGAGAGTTTTACCTTAGGGAGGAGGTTTCCCAAGTGATCTCTTCCCTGGTTTTCTTGCAATTACTTGGATGGTGGCAGTGGATTTCCCAAAATCCAGGTATTAGGATTTTGGGGGGAAGTTTTTGTACCAAAGCCTGTAAAGACAAGGTTTTGGGGTGTTCTTGCGGGCCCCCATTTTCGGATTTGTCGTGCCAGAGTGGGGAACAGCCTTGACAGATTAATTGACTAATGGAGTAGTCGATGCATTTTGCATCGACTATTCAATTAGTCGACAGGGCGATTCCGCCTCTGAAGTGTAGCAACAACCCTAAAGGCTGTTGCTACACTTCGAAGGCGAAAGCACGGCCCGGGTCGGCGGGGAGTCCCCAGCTGATCCTGAGCTCCACACGGTACTGCTGCTTTGAAATGCCGTGGGGAGCCTGATGCTTGGCTCCCTGCAATGTTTCAAAGAGGCAGCAGCACACAGAGCCCCAGGTCAGTGGGGGAATCCCCAGCTGATCCCTGGCTCCACACAGCACTGCCGCTTTGAAATGCCATGTGCAGTCTGGGGACACCCCAGCTAGCCCCAGGCTGCACGCAGTGTTCCTAAGCGGCAGCGCCATGCGAAGCCCAGGGTCTAGCTCCAGGCTTCAAGCGGCACTGCCGCTTTGAAGTACCCCCTTCTTAACCCGCCCCCCCGCTTGCTGCCTCTTTCTGATAGAGGCAGCAAGGGGGAGGGAAGCTACTAGTCGACTAGTCCTTCACATCCCTATGCAGACCGGCTGCCTATCACCTCATGCTGCTGCTTCTGATACAGAGGCAGCAGCGTTGGGTGGCAGCAGCCTCTGTCCCAGGGGAGGGGGGGTGAGCTCCTGGACCCAGCGTGAGCCAGAACTGAGCTGGGCTGCCTGCCTGCATGGCTCCTCATACACTTTAAATGCAGAGCTGCAGCAGAGGTAGGTCTCGAATCGGGTGTGAGCCAGGACTGAGCTAGACTGTTGGCCAGCCTGCTAAAAAATGTACTGGCGGGGGAGGGGGAAAATGCGTGTATTCTATAGCATTAACCTATAAATTTTTGCTTATTGGTTAATCGGTTAATCGACTACACTATTACATCCCTAGATGGGGGTCTACAAACCCATCTTATCTTTATGAAGGGACAAATGGTGGCTCAACTATCAAGAGGTTTGGTTTACTCATCCTTCTGGCTGACTGGATAGCAACAAAGAATGCCATTTTAAGAGCTAAATAATGAACAAAAACACTCAAAGATTCAAAAGTTGGTTTCACAAGTGTAGATAAGTCCAAATTAAGATCCCAAGGAGTAATAGGTTCCCTCAAAGGGGGAATACATAGTAGATGGTCTCTTCACACACTTTATACTTTCATTATCCACAAACAGTGACCTACCATCAACCAAAACACAGTAAACTGAAATAGCTCCCAAAGAACTTTCAAAGACGAGTTTGATAATGCCTCCCCTTTAAGTATATTAAATATTCTAAAATTCATGATATGAAAGCCAAGACAAAATAATTAGATTTTCCCTGTTTTCAAGCCATGAATATGGACCCTTTCCAATAACAAAATACACACAGATAGTTTTCTAGAACAAAGCAATGCATTCTTGTGCACCAAGGAGCATGAGTCTTGGGGAATTGATAGTCAATGTCTGATCGCCCAAGAGGTTAGGTGAAGGGATTGTGGATCTGGAATTAAAGATCCTTCTCTTTTGCTGAGAAGGAAGATTACATATGAAGACACCAGAAAAGAGCTGAAGCAGATCCATAAGTCCTTGGTAATGTGGCTAAGCCAGAGCAGTCAGAATTATCTTTGCCTGTCCTGACTAATCATCTTCACCACTTTCTGGATCAATAAAAAGGGTAACGGGAGGCATACAGAAGGCTCCTTCCTTAATGAAGGAAAAATCCAAGGTGGACTGACTGTCTCTTCCCACTCCCTGCAGGAGAGGTGCCACTCTGTTGAACCTTGTAGCAAAAGAGATCCACATCTGGTCAACCCCAACGAGAAACACTTAGAGTAAAGTGATCTTTCATGAATTATTCATGCATTTGAGAAAACTTGCTACTGAGAAGATCTGCAATTATGTCATTTCCTGCTAAATGCAAGGCCACCAGATTTAAAATCGTCATACAGAATGCACTAGTCCCATAAAAAGATTTATTTTGCATGTAGCCGAGCAAAGTGAGCACCCTCATTTGCTGGTATAAAACTTAGCGGCTGTATTGTGGGTTGCTATTTAAACAGCCTTCCTGCATATGTGAGGCAAAAACAATGTGAGGGCCAGATGAAGTTTCTCTTATCTCCAACATGTTTATGTGCAAGCCCCTCTACTGAGAAACCTAGTGATCCCAAAACGTAGGATGACTCAGATGTGCCCATCCCCTCCCAGCCATTGTCTTCTGAAGCTACCCTCACTGATAGTGAAGGGATTTGAACTGAACATCTCTAAGGACCTTAGGTCTGACTGCCTACCACATCAGCGAGTCCAGAACATCGAATTAAACACTAACATTTGTAGGTCATCGAGAGTTGACTTGTTGGCCACACATCCTATGATGCATTGGGCTAATTCAGAGATGCTCACAGAGATTCACATTAGTTGTAGCCATGAGATTCAGGAAGTTAACTTTGAGTCTGAAATATTTGAGTGTTTAAAATACACTGCACTACTTTAAAAAAAATCTGTCCTATGGTAAAAAGGCTTTTGAGAGTCCAATACAGCACTTAAGAATAAAATGTTGAACAGATATAACTTGACATTCAGAAATTGTTCCAGGTTTGAAAAAACTGGGTGATTGTATAAGCCAGTGGTTCCCAACCACAGCAGGCCATGGACTCTGGCTGGCACCTGCGGCAGCTCTGGGGGCTGGGGCATACCGCTTTCTTCGCGGGTGTTGGGAGAGGCGTGTTCTGCTCTGCCTCAGCCAACTAGTACTGGGCAGGGGTGGGGTCTCCTCCCAGCAGCAGCAGCAGAGTGCTTCCCTACATAGCAGGAGGGCCTCTGTTTTGGATTTTTTTATTTTTTTATTTTAGAGACTAGAATTAACATACAGAACCAAAGCTTCCAAATATATTTGTTCTAGAATTGGGTACCAGATCCCTGAACAAGTAGATGTGGCAGAGGGATTCTTTTGCAGTTCTAGAAGGTTCCATCAGAAGGAGCAGACTGGGGTTGGAAGGATGACGGGGCGTGAAGAGACGAGACACATTATGTTTGCTACATTGCACCTTCTAACATTTCCCGAGTGACCCATAACCCCTTTGACAAATAAAAAAGTTAAGATGCTCAGCATTGTTTGTAAAGCAAAGATTTGTCTTATTTTCTCTATGGTGATGGAGTATAGATGCCCAGTGAGCAGAAGGTTGCCTCTAAGTCCTTCAAAGACTGTGGCAACTCATCTGTCTTCTCACTAAACAGTTTCCCCTTAAAGGCTTGATCCTCCACCATGGATTGGATACCCTTGGGAATTTTGGAGGACTGAAGCCACAATACTCAAATCATGATCACACAGCATCCTTCTTGACGGCAATCTCTATCAACTGAGTCTTAAAGGGATGATTTGGCTAGCAATTTACCCTCAATGAGCATTTGGAATTGTAGGCTATCCTCCTGTGGGAATTAATGAATTCCTCAAACTTAGCATAATTAATAAGATCAAAATTCTGACATTAAGGTTTGGTAGTTTGCAATGTGAAACACTCAAGTAAATATTTTTTTCTTCCTAAAAGGTCCACATATTTAGCTTCCTTATCAAAGGGTTAGATCCAGGCCGACATTGTCTACTTCTTCCAGTAACAGCTTGCTCTACTAAGGAATTTGGAGTAGGGCATACAAATAAAAATGCTTCTCCATTCTTTTTGAAGTGGGGGCACAAGTGACTGGAGCGTGACAAATGGTCTTGGCTAATTCTAATATGGCTTCATTAATACGAAGTGCCACCTCAATGGAAGCACGCTGAAGAATGTCCTGCAATTCCTCCAAAGGGATATAGAATATGTCTGCAACCATCTTCAGTTAAATATTAAAGTTGCTTGTTACCACCAAGCAGTGATGGTGGGATTAGTACAACCACCACATCTGGAGATGAAGATTACAACATCATCAGGACTGGTGGCTCTGTCTGATGTAGTAGATTGTTTGGATTCCCAATGGGATCATCTGGATAGTCTCCAGTAAGAGCATGAAATGGAAATTGGAACAGTGACCATGAAGTAGGGATGTTAACAGATAACCAGTTAACTGGTTACCTGGGAAGCAGCACCCCCCCACACCCACGGCCTGCCACAGGCAGAGGGGCTGTTCTAACCCTGGAATGCTCTGGAGTGATGGCATGGAGACCTTATGATCAGAATGGGTTCCAGCAGAACTGGGGATTCCAGATCCATATGTATTGACGTGTCCTTGGGGATGATGTATGTATCACCTATTGCTAGTGAACAGACTGGGTTATCTTCTATGGTGTCAGCAGTGTCATCTAATCACAGTCTTTAGTACCAACAATTCCTTTTCACAGTGCTTTGGTACCTCAGTATAGAAGGTATCTACTTTTGTTATTCCCTCATCTGTATTGTGGACAGTCCAGCTCTTGCACTTATCATTGGTTTCAGGGCACTCCTTCCCTTTAGAGCCAGGAGAATGGTACCATGCTCCTTGTGAGCTTCTGAAACTCCCTACTGGGTTGTGGAGTCTCACCTGACTTGGACATTGTTGGACAAAAGCTGACTTATTAGATAAGAAATTCCTCCCTCCAGATCTTTATCACTTGTAAGAGTGCTTCCTACCTTTCTCATGCTTCTGTTTGGGACTAGTCCCTGGCTCTGCTTCTTGAGGCCTCCAACTCATGTACGAGGTTGGACTGAGGCTTCATATCATGATCCATTAGAAATCTACCAATCCAGTGCCCACTGCAAGTGTGAGAGAGAGAGAGAGAGAGAGAGAGAGCGCGAGCGAGAGAGCGCGTGCGAGCTCAGGTAGGGAGAGACTCACCAATAAATGCAGAATCTAGCTAATGCTATGGACACTGAAGAGGTTTCATTTCAGACCAAAGGCAAGAGAAAGTGCCCCTTTTGCCCTCAGTTTGGAACACAAAGAGAAAGGGGGAAGAGGCGGACTTAAAGATACTGTCAGCAAGATTTTTCCGATCTCTGTTGTATGGAGCACATATCACCACCACAATTTTTTTTAAAAGACAGAGGGTCAGGAAATGCAAAGCTACTTGACAGAACCATAAATAAATTTGACCATGCAACAAAAAGATCTCAACTACAAAACAACATTACTGTATTTCAATTCTTTGCAAATAATATTTTAAAAGATTGAAACCAACACCTATCTTTAAAATATCATTGTCAAACAGCACCTTTGGAACTGGCCACTCAAGGCCTCAAAAAATCCCTGCCCAATATGCTAAGCACTCTGAAATGGGAGCCAAAAGCATGGGGAGGGAAAGGAAAGGGAGAACAAAAACCGTAGGACAGGCAGGGAAGGTTACCCTGTGACCATGAAGAGGATCAGAAGGCTGCATAAGGACAGTGGCTCTGTTTAAAAAGCTAATGTCATAACATTTTAAACATATAGTCAGTTAAGTAAAAAGTGCTCTCAAGTTTAAATTCCAAACATGAATGACAGCAAGTCTTCTTAGAAAGCCACTGGAAAAGACTCTCAGTTGCGTTAAAAATTATGACACATTATCTTGACAAATTTGAATGCTATTGTTTACAATATGAAATATTGCAGCAAACTAATTTCCAATTGTCAATAGTTGTAATCCATTCTGATATTGTCCACTTAAAGCAAAAAGAAATTAGTTCTTTGTGGGAACAAACCTAGCATGGACTAATAGTATTTGTGCCAGACTTAAACCCAATGAAATCAATATAACGACTTCCACTGGCTTTGGACTGACCCTTTAATAGCATGCAATTTTAATCCTTATGATTTAAATACTGACTGCTGGAGTCACAATTTGTTTAATCTCAGTATGTAATTTTTGTCAAACTACCACAGAGTTGATACCACTGACAATTTAGTACATACTGAATTCTTAACCAAAAATAGTTTATCTTGTTTTTAGAGAGATATGAAGTATGACAATGATTTCATGAAACACATGAAGGTGCTCTGAAGTGCATACAAAAGCTGCTTTGAAAGCAAAGATGAAGTCTAAACACTGGTACTGCCAGATTTACTAAAACATATCTATTCACAAAACAAAATAATACACAGTGTGTGCTACACATGTACAGCACAGTAGAGCTAGATAGTGGACGGATGCACCACTTAATTAAAAGAGTCAAGTTAGATAGAAGTTTAGATTGTTTACAAACATAATAATTAGCCATAAAAGACTGAAAAACCTGTGCAGATTCCTAATTATACCTATAATTACAGGTATTATAATTTCTCAATGTGCAGGGCTTGCCTTTTTAATTTTGGCTTCATCCAAGAAAGCAAATGATACTAAGAGATCAAAACCTTTTAGCTCTCGTTTAGAACTAGTAAAAACTAGTTACTATGCAACTAGTAAGGCTCATGCTTGAGGCAACTTCAGAGCAAAGGTCCAGCAAAAAAAATGCTGGGCAATCTAAGTTGAAGCTGATTCAATATTATGAAATTTGATATAAATGTGTACTTCTAGAGAGATATACAAAGCTAGGTTTAAAAAAAATAATTATTGTGTTATAATAGCAAGTGTTCAGACAAGTTCCCAGTTAGAGTCTCCTCATTTTCCCTTTCTTCAATGTCTTACTTTGAATTCTTAATAGGGAATTCTTGAAAAGCAAGTGATTTTGCTGTGGAAAATACTGTAATAAGAGAGCAAACCAAGAGAAAGCGATAGTTCATTCTGGGCATTATGTGATTAAGAGAGGGAAGTTATTGTGATTAACTTTAGAGATGAATAGATGGAAGGAATATTAGGTAAGAAATAAATTACTGATTAAGTTTAAAAAAATCTGACATCCACATGCCACGTTTAAAAGCACGTTTAAAAGAAAAACTATTTTTGTCTACAGTTCATGTTTTATCACACAATGTTCCAAATTAAAAAATCATACTTCGGACTAAAAATTATTTTATCTGAAATGACAAATAACTAAAAACTCCACAGGCACTTCTTCTCACTATCACCATCATTAGCATTATTAAAATTGGCACACATCTTGGCTTCTAGAAAGGAAACAAAAAAAGTCTTAAGTAATTGCAAATGAAGCAAGAATGCTTTACATCATATGTTTACCCACACTTAGGGTTGTCATGGGTTCTGCTAGGGAGCAGCAGAGAATCTGACATTGCTTTAAGTAATCCTTTCTCAAAGTGAGGTGCAAAACCTTCTGTCACTACTATGGATGCAGTATTAATAGTGACTTCTATGAGCATATTCATCTTTTAGAAAACTTAAAAAAGATTGTCTGAAAGGAACGGAAATGCATAAAATTAGCTATAGAATTAATTCATGACAAGTATTATTTGTCTGGAGTGCATTTCTTCCCACTCCACTCTTTCATTTGTTACAGGGCAAGAGAGAAGACTGTTTTTAGCAAGGAGGTTTTAGTTGCGGAATTTCTTTTCAAGTGATGAATCCAATCGCCAGCAAATGTTCACCCCTTATCTCTGTCAATATTCCCAGTGTCTGTTCCATAACTGTGACACTCCTATGAAGCCGGTTTCAGGCCTGGGGTGGGGGGGTCATTCCAGCCCAGCCAGAGCAGCCTCTACCCGCAGCAGACCTCTCCTGGCCAGAGCAGCCTGCCCCAGCACTCTAGCCCAGCTCCCATCCATTTTCATTTAAGTGGTTAACCAGTTAACTGATTAAACAGGATTTTACATTCCTAATTTAAATCACAATAACCAAAAAAATTTGATTGAAATCAAGTTACCAAAAAGCTGAGAGTGATTGTGCTTAGAGTGCACTTAATTTTGGAGTAAGCCCCACTGAACTCACTGGTACTTACGTTTGAGGAAACAAGTAAAATGATAAAATGTTCTCTGGGAAAAACTGAGTTATGTTGAAGCAAAATAGGGAATAGACTTAGGGCATCACCTTTGTGGTCTGTGACCATGATGTTCCAAAATAAGAGGCATGTAAATAAAATAAGAAAATGCCACTCAGTGGCAACTGGCAACTGAAGATTTGTATCCCTGCAGCTTTCTGTATTGTATGCTTGAGTGACGTATTCTGAACCTATTTAACTAATTAAACAAGCCATAAGGACTAGCCACGCTAATTTCTAGCAACATCCAACACAGCAAACAGCTTGGGAATTTACTTGTTAAATCACACTTATACTAAAACACAGAGAGAGAGTCTTGAAGAATGATGCATTGCAAATTGAACTATTTAAGTTACTAACTAGTTGATCCACACAGCCATATCCACATCTTCACATCCACACTCTCTCACAACAAGCAGTTTTCCTTATGATGTTTCATTTTGCAACTACAGGTTGAACCTCTCTGGTCTGGGACTCTCTGGTCCCGCAACATCCGTGATCCAGCACGGATGTTGTTGTACCAGAGCCCCGAGGCTGGCCGCAGAGCCCAATGGCCTAGAGCAGCGGTTCTCAAACTTTTTGAGCGGAGCCCCAGCGGTCCACTGACTGTATGTGCAGAGCCCCAGCGGTCCACTGACTGTATGTGCAGAGCCCCAGCGGTCCACTGACTGTATGTGTTGTACCTATCAATGTTTCCAGTTTGTCAACCTCGCGGAGCCCCTGGAGATGTCTCGCGGAGCCCCAGGGGCTCCACGGAGCACAGTTTGAGAAACACTGGCCTAGAGCAAGGGAGCTTGGTGATCTGCTGACACTCCCTGGGAGACCCTGGAATCTGTCAAAAGAGGGGCTGACCTCCCTTGGCCTGGAAAACTCCCTCCTTCGGGACCAGTGAGGTCCTGAAGATGCCAAACTAGGGAGGTCCAATTTGTAGGACCTGCATCATTTTCTTGCACTGCTCGCATTTGACACATTTTCCTTTTTTTTACCCTAGGAATGAATCTCTCAAAATATTCCCAGATAGGGGGTCTCTTACACCTAGAAAACATGACAGTTTCTCTGTGACAAAAGTGTGGGGGAAATACAGAAAGTTACATGCATGCTAAATAGTGGCTTCCCCTTTTCTTTCCAGTCCATTCCATTGTTCCTTTCTATGATGCCTCTGTCATTTCCTATATACAGTAAAAGTCCAATTGATGCACTCCCAATAGTCTGGCATCAAAATGGCAAGAGCCTAGTGAGTGAGCTTCGGTAAAAAACGAGTCACAAGGCAGCAGTGGCTGCAGCTGAACCGAGCGGGACCAAGTCAGTCTGCCACTGGCATTATGTGATGCTGGACAGTGCTTATGCTACAATAAAAAGGGTTAAAAACACTTTATATACAGTATATACTGAATATATATAAAAATCATCTTATAGTACCTCCTGATAGTCTAGCATATCTGATAATCCGGCACCACCTAGGTCCCAAAGGTTCCGGATTATTGGAAGTGTACTGTACTGCCTCTGTCTTTAAGACAATGTCTTAACTAACTCCTCTGATGTGGTTGGCCTAGGTCCACCACCACATAAGCACAGAACAGAAACAATCCTATCTAATTTGTGTCTTTCTTTGCACTAGAGATGTTAAAAGTCAGTTAAATAGGTAACCGTGTAACCACTAAAAATCTCAGCAATTAAACACAGAGAGCAGGGAAGCCACCTCCCTGGGAAGCGGGGCCACCAAATACTGCCAATTCTGTTTCAGGGAAGGAGACACTGCTGCCCTGTTGTAGTGAAGCCACCTCCCCAAGAGCTGGCTAAGCATAGCTGACACCATTAATCAATAAGCATCTGCTCATCGGTTATATGGTTAGTTAGTTACACTAACATTCCTAATTTGCATGTTACTTTTTAGTCTGCTGAGAAGCAGAAATTGAAAGCCCAGAATTTTTAAGAACAGCAAATTTAAATAAAAAATTCCAATATTTTATTTTTCTTTTTTTGAAAAATCATTCATTTTTATCCAACCAGTTCACTGCAGCAATTCAGGGTGAACGAGAGCTGCGATCCCCGTACCTGCAGTGGCAGAGGTAAATATGAAGATGTGGGAGCCCACCAGGGGCTAATCCTAACAGACAGATCCAACATGTGGGCTGGTATTTGCCCACTTATGCCTTAGCTAGAGTATGCTTTCTGGAAAGACACTCCATTACAAAATGTTAAAATAATAATAGACAACCCAACACATTCCTTGTTAAACTGTTCCAATGGTTAAGTAATGTTACTTGAAATTTGTGCATTATCTGTAGCCCCAATTTACCTAGCTTCAGCATCCAGCTGCTGGATCTTATTATATCTTTCTATGCCACATTAAAAAGACCTATATAGAAATCTTTTTCCTATATATTTAAGTATGGTATATTTTGCTGAGCTCATTCTGATTAATTATTTGTTAAAATGCCAACATCAACTTCAAATATAGACATTTTAAGGGTTTTTATGGAGTAGTTTACAGCTCCTGCAGCCCACTATTTTTGAGATTTCATAACCCTATTTATCCACTCCCACCCCAAGAAGGTGTTTTTCTTCCCTTTGATATGTGCAATACCCAAGCAAACAAAATAATTAGTGCTCATAGAGAGGGACAAATGTGTCATTGACAAAACAGAGTGCTATCCAAAGCAAGCTAAAACAAGAGAAAGCAGCTTCTCTCTAATCTCGGGCAGTCACAGTAATCATATACCAACAACATCCTGATGTGGGAAAACTTTCAGACAGAAGCGTTGTTTTCAACATGACAAGCGTCTCCAAGTTCAATGTGTGTGCGCAATGGGGAAGCTTGAGATGAAGAGACCTGAGCCACAAACGCGGGCCACAACCCAAGAGCCACTTTCCAGAAAATAAGTTACGAGAAGTTCTGTTCTTTCCCAGCGGTGACAATCCCACGCGGGGGAGAAAAGCCTAAGAGGAAGCCACCCTGCTCTAACTACTGCTTGCCCTTAAAGTGTCTCTTTTCCCTCGTGCCCCTGCAATGCATCTCGCTGGGAAGCAGCAACCCCCGCTTCTTCCCCCCCACAAATTAAGGACAAGAGTCCTGCACCGGGGGGCAACCGGCACGGCCAGCGGCAGAGCGGCTCCCGTGCACGGACAGCACCTGACACGACGCGCCCTTGCCCGCACTGACCAGAGCCGACCGCGGAGCCGGATCCGCGCTGGGCTGCGCGCAGCGTTTTCCCACCTGCACCGGAGCTCGCGGGCAGGGCAGGGCGGACAGCACCTGAGCCCCCGGACCCGTCTCACCCCGAGGCTGCCTGACAGGCCGGGGGGAAGGGAAGGGGGCGACGGGCTCCGCGCGCGGGGCTGCCCCCATAACCGGGAAAAGGGTTGAGCGCCCCGCCGCTTACCTGCCGAGCTCCCTGCCGGGGCTGAGGCTGTAGCGCTCCTGGAAGGGCTCGGTGCGGATGGCGGTGCGGATCTCGCTCAGGAAGCCGCCCCGCCGGCGGCCCCGGCCACAGGGAGGCTGTGGGGCCCGGCTGGGCGGGGGCTTCTCCTCGGGGCTCATGGGGGAGGGAGGCGAGCGCAGCCCTCGTGCCTGTGGCGGGGGAACCGTCTGAGGCGCGAACCAACCGCCGACCCGGACCG
Organism: Rafetus swinhoei; assembly: GCA_019425775.1. Lineage (NCBI taxonomy): Eukaryota > Metazoa > Chordata > Testudines > Trionychidae > Rafetus > Rafetus swinhoei. The sequence continues at coordinate 165,794,265 of CM033424.1, forward strand.
CCGCGCGGTCAGCTCTGCAAGCAGCCAGCAGGGCCACGCGCCGCTCCGAATAGAGAGGGGCGGGGCGCGGCCAGACCCCGCCCCGCCTCTGCCACAGGGGGCGTGGCTGACGCGAGGCCGGAAGAAAAAACAACTTTGGGGCTGAAGTGGCGGTTGACAGCGCCACCTACTGGGCCGCGCGCGCGCGGGCGAGGGAGAGTTGCATTCTCTCTCGCTCTCGCCCTCTCCCCCCGCCCGCCTGATGCTCGTGTCCCTCCCACCCCCGCGCCTGCGCTCATCCAGTCCCGGTCCCGCCAGTGGAAGCGAATGGGCAAATCTGCCGCTGCGCGGTCCTGCTCATGCGCAAGCTGCCTCTGTAGCGCACAACAGCGCCTGAATGTGCCCCAGGTGTGACCAGCCCCGTCTGCGCTGAAGCGCGGGGGACACAGGGCGGCTAACTGCACCTGTGCAAATGTCCTTGCCCCTGGCCCCCCGCCCTGCACAGCCACTGCCCCAAATCCTCCACTGATTGAAACAGCACAAGGCTGAAAACTAAGGATGTTAAGGACTAGTGGATTGGGTTGCCAGATGGTTTCAACAAAAATACCGGACACACTTGAAATTACATCACAATCTACATTACATCTTATTTAGAAAATACCGGACATTTATATTTTCTCATTTATATTTTCTCACTTTGTTTCCTGAACAGAAAGTTCAAATACTGGACTGTCCGGTTTAAAACCAGACACCTGGCAATCCTACTAGTCGAGTCGACTAGTTGATTCCCCTCCCCCCCCCAAGTGCTGCCTCTATCAGATAGAGGCGGAAAAGGGGGTACGTCAAAGCGGCAGTGCCCCATGGAGTCTGTACCTGGCTTCTGTGCGGCACTGCCCCTTTGAAACTCTGCAGGGGCATTTCAAAGGGGCAGCGCCGCACAGCTGATTCCGGGTTCCACGGAAATGTCACACGGAGCCCGGGATCAGCTGGGAAGTCCCCCGCTGATCCCAGGCTCCACCTGGCATTTCAAAGCAGCAGCGCAGCATGGATCCCAGGGTCAGTGGGGGACTCTGAGTCCCCCGCTAACCCCAGGCTCCATGAGGGCACTTCCGCTTTGAAATGCACAAGAGCTCCTGCTAAGGAGTCTTGTACATTTCAAAACTGACACCCGCATGCAGCCTGGAGTCAGCGGGACTTCCCGCTGGCTCTGGGCTGCACAGGGAGTTCCGCATTCCTCCTTTGAAATGTACAAGAGCCCCACTGGAGTTCAAAGGAGGAATGCAGAAGTGCCTATCGACTACTTGACTAGTAAATTACTCGATATTTAACATCCTTACTGAAAACTATAACAACATGCACATCTGTATTGGTTGCTAAGAAAGGTTTGAAAACATGAAACCTAGAAATCGCCCGCCTCCAGTTGCAGAGGCTTTAAGGCAAAGTACCAACTACTGCAAGGCTGGTGATAGAATCAAAGCTGGTAACATTGAAATGCTGATCCACATTGAACAGTCCAGGCTGCATAGACCTAGAGAATGTGCACTCATGAGTGGGGACCTGCACGTGTGTGTATATAAAAAACAAGGCTTATGTCATGGCCAAAAATATTAAGCCAGAACTGTGTTGAAAAGAAATAAGCCAGTCTATGTCATCCTCTTTGCACAATGATAATAGTAAATGTTTTGAACTGTAATGGAGCAACATAATGTCTGCTATATAAGTGAAAGTTAAACTGCAGTCAATAGACCAAATACTCCTTATGCAGTTCTTTAATACTACTCAAGCAGCTCACACTGTACATGGATTCTAGCATGCTTGGAGTAAGGCAGAATAATATTAATTGTATTACAGTAGCATGTATAGGTCTCACTTGAACTGTACAAATGCATAATAGGAAAAAGGGCCCCAAAAAGCTTATAGACAAAATAGAGTACAGGCCATCTCCATTCTTTCTTAGATGCCACAGTTTGACAGGGGCAGCAGAACTACCTCAATCAGTCTTCTGCCGGTAGAGAACTATCCTGTACAGGCATAAAGTAGTTTTAGCCAACTCAAGGCTGTGTCTATACTGGCCAGTTTTTCCGCAAAATCAGCTGCTTTTGCTGAAAAACTGGCCAGCTGTCTACACTGGCCGCTTGACTTTCTGCAAAAGCACTGACTTCCTGCTGTAAGAAATCAGTGCTTTTTGCGGAAATACTATGCTGCTCCCGTTCGGAGCAGCATAAAAAAAAAAAGATTTGTTTTGCGCAAAAAAGCCCCGATCGCGAAAATGGCAATCAGGGCTTTTTGCGCCATACGTCTAGATTGGCCACAGGCGCTTTTCCGCAAAAAGTGCTTTTGCGAAAAAGCGTCCGTGTAATCTAGGCGCTCTTTTCCGAAAATGCTTTTAACGGAAAACTTTTCCGTTAAAAGCATTTCCGGAAAATCATGCCAGTCTAGACGTAGCCGAAGTGTTTCAGCAGCAATAGAAGGGGACCAGAGATTTTAAAAACATATTAGAATCACGGAAAGACTTCCATACACTTAATGACTGAAATTATTAGTACTGTTTAGAAAGATGTGATACACATGTAACAAACTGATTGGCATAGACAATTTGAGTGCTTCTATTTACCCTCACAAGACAAGGACAGGGGAACATCAAATTATATTGAAAGGCAATATGTTACCAGAAACTTTTTTCCTCACTACACAATGCGTGAATAACTTAATAAAGTCACACATCATTGAAATGAAGAATTTAACATGCTTTTAAGAAAGAATCAGATATTGATATGGATAAAGAGAACATATATAGTAAACATACAGGGGATATGACTCTTATCCATCCACTAGCCAATGATTTCTGGGATTTTTGCTTTGGCCATGCTATTCCATAATTATTCATTATGAGTTTCTTGTACTTTCTTGTGAAGCTTTTTGGCTACTAAATATTGTAGGACACTGGACTAGAGGGACTACTAGCCTCGCATGGTAAGGGGATTTATATGCTTCTAAATACATTCTAACTTGAGAAGGCAGTCCCAGTTCACTGTCAAGTTCTTTGGAGACTGGAGTTCTCTTCTGGAGGGAAGTATAGTTGTCTAGTGTGTAAGAAATGGAGTACAACTGGGTGAAGTTAGAGGAATGGACATTTTTATCCTATCTAACAAACCCTAAGTTCTATAGTTTTGCTTTAGGTACATTTTGAAGAAAAACCTTCTGTGACACTGCTATTTAAAATAGACACTGCTAAAGTGTTTGTCTCTGTTAAATGACAGACATACCCTTTGCAATGCCAGCCAATCAGGGTTGCCAACCATCAATACATTTACGGACAGTCAGTAAAAAAATTAGCCGAAATTGGACATGTCCATAAAGTCCATAAAAAATGTAGATGTCCATAAATTTCGTAAAAGTGCAATAAAATTTCAAAAAAACAGCAATTATTCTATAGCAATTAAATTTCTTCTGTGCTGCTTCAGCCATTTTACTGAGGAGCAGTGGAAATTGGACGTTTTAGTTGTTTATTTAGCTCAATGGTTGAGGTGACGTAACGTGATCCACGTGATGTTATTATCTATGGTTAACAGTGTCAGTGTTCGGATGTGCAATCACAAAATGGAAAACTTCCAGGACCATGACTAACTAAATGAAAGTGAGTTAAATAGCACATTGTTCTTGTGATGTATGAACGACAACGATTACTTTTCACTTTTGGCCATTTATGTCGTCTTAATATAGTATAAAAATATGTCCGTAAAAACATTTGTCTGTCCGTAAATTTTTCCCATTTTGTCCGTAAATGAAATTTCTGTGGGTTGGCAACCCTGCTGCCAATATCCAGGGGCAGTAGCCAAAAAGATTAATGAGGTAATAGCCCCACATATAGGAAAGGATTCTAAACCACCCAGTCATTGATCAATGATAATTCAAGGGTGAGTGAGCAAACTGATGACTGAGTAGTTTTGGAAATACAGAGTCAGAGATACAAAACGAATATTTTTAAAATAAATTCCAAAAATTATAAAATAATGGAAAATCAACAGAATGCAAAGCTTTGTTAGAGACTGTCAGTTTCAGTGCACATCTTGCAAAGAATTCTGGCTAAATGGTAATTGGGACAGATTAATATTATTAAACAATAAAAACTAGGAGTTAACTTAGCTAGGAAGTTATTAAGGTTGAAAGTGCACATTAGGGGTGTTAACTAACATCAACACAATGTGGTGTTATTTCCCCAGGATCCTTTTACCTCAAAAACACATACGTTTATAAATGAATGGTTAATTCTTGCCATGTGTTCCCTTTTTACTTGTTCTCATCAGAGATAGGTTACAGTTTCCTAGAAAACCATGTCCTGGACGGACTATTTAAGTTCCTGAAGATCACAAATCAACCCCTTCAATTGCACCCGAAAGCTAATAGGTAGCCAGTATTGACTAGGAAAGAATCAGTGTACTATGTTCATTCCACCTAATTTCTGGAGACAAGAGGCTGCATTCTATTCCAGAATATGAAAGCATCCTCTTGAATGGTAGAGCTAAAGAGTGAACATTACAGCACATATGGCCAAGGTGGGCTACATAGGGCAGACAGCATCCACACTGCTCGTTTTCTAAAGAGTATTGAATTGTATATTCCTCCCTGCCTTCCTTGTCCAGGTGCCTGAGCCAACATGTCTGTTGCCAGCAGGATCTAGTGTGTGTCATGTTGACATACTTTGTTCACTCTTGATGCAGCAAGTAGAAGAGTTGAATATGTCTGTACCATATTCTTTGATATTCAGATCAATAATATTTATACTTTATTTCCAAATATCTGATGTTATTAAATTATATATTGTATTTTAGGGCAATAAATACCCACAAAATTATTTAGTCAACTGGGTTTAATTCATATCCCACCATTGTTTTTTATCAGTATTACCAGATCTGTTATTTATATTTTGTCTTTCATCCTGAAAGATCTCAAATACATTATAGAATTAAACAGTTTGATACTACACACAATTATCAATTCATCAGTCATTTAAATGCAACCATACGTGGAGTGAAAAAACAGCCCAAAACAGCAATTGCCCAGTAGTTCACAGAACACCACAAAACAAGGAAGTGAATACACGTGTTTTCTAAATGGAACTGGAAGGAAAATGTAGGTAAACAAATACAGTTACCTCATTTGGTACCTGCCAAGAGGAGTGGGGTCCATAATAGCTCTCTCACAAATCCAGTGGACTCTTTAAGAACTTTTGTTCTATATACTGTAGTACAATACATAAGTTCATTTTTTTCCTGTATATTACTGTTTTACACAGGTAGTCACAGATGTTACAATACATGCATACAGACAGACAAATAGATAGATCATTTTCCATAGTTTGATTCAGATTGTTTTTTCCAGTTTGGATAAACAGCCTGAAAACCTCAGATTTGTTTCATGAAGTTTTATGTTTTATCATCCATCCTAATAAGTAAATTCCCACTATTCTTTACTTTATCTCTTTCACCTCCATACAGTAGGAAAGGCCTAAAGAAGGCTGATCGAAATTCAATGTTTTAAAGTAACAGAAAGATGGATTTGCTGCATCATTATACAATGGAATGTATAGTGGCACTGTACATATAGCATATAAGGAAAATTCATGCTTGTGTAGAGGGCCAGTATAAGGCCTATACACCACTTCAGTCTCACTTAAATATTAAAAAAGGGACTTATAGTGTAGCATAAGCCTTGTGCTGCCCATCTTCAGAGGGGCAAATTTTAGCCTTAGTGACCATAATTCCGTCCATTTAGAAGCTAGCCAATGGATATATTTATATTGACCACAGTTACTGCACAGTGAGAAAGTATGTGTATGATTCCTCTCTCTCTTTTTGGCTGTGTTGGTCTTTAGCCACGTACAACCTAGAGGAAAGCTCTTGTTATGCTTAATTACATTCAAATAGCATGACAAACATTCATTTCTGCTGAAATCATTTGTGTCTTAGTCAACATTTTTTTCCTTTCAGCGTTGGATGTTCTAGGAATTTATTCTTTTTTTATGAGATGCACTTGGCCTGCAAGCTATACAGAATGAGGTGAAGTGGAGGATAATGCCTCTTAGGCTTTGTTTAGGAGAATGTCCTTTTTTATTTATGTCTGCATGCACTGAAGTGAAAGTTTATTTTCAGTTGTGCCCTTAAGAAGTGATCAAGCAATGTTGTATAAGAACATAGTATTTGCCTGATTAGATCCTTCCAGTCCTTTCAGTCTGGTAGCTTAATTCTTCAGAGGAGAGTATCCTTCTCTTCCCAACATGGAATATAATTGAACTGTGTTTGAAAAAAAAAATCCTTCTCTGACCAATATGGTCATCAGTTAACTCAGCATGATATTCAAAAGTTAATACATTTTTTTTCTTTAATCTAGTGATAGTACTGTATGTAACACCAGGTCTTCTGCAACTGTAAATTCTACAGCCTGGCTACTTGCTATATGAAGAAATGTTTCCTTTTATTTCTTCTAAATTAACATACTGTCATTTTCCTAACCTGAGGTATCTCAGCCATGTACTCTTGAATTCATCTTGTCACCATGTAAGGCCTCACTTTTCAAGGAACTGAGTCCCAAATCTCCCACTGTATTCAGGTGGAGCTGGAGGTGTTCACCACCTCTGAAAATCAGCTCCACCCATTTTTTTGTTGAAATTAATCTGATTCAGTCTGAGGACATCAGACAAGCTAGTTTTCTTATCAGCTACAACTGCAGTCTTCTTCAGTCTTCACATCTACTTTGCTATTTAAACAAAGATGCACATAGCAGCACAAGGCACATATTTTCACCATTACTGCAAGTTTCCCAAGTTATTATTTGATCTGAGTGCATGCTTTTATTTAAACTGCCACTCATTTGGCACAATGTTTGAACTGACTAATTTGGGTGGAACAGGTAGGTGACTAAAATCTCTGTAGGAAGATTTACGAACATTCTTTCCTGGGACTCTTCCAATATGTGGAAATGGATTGCTATTTTGCAGCAGTTATAACTCAGAATCTGTGTGCTGCAGGTAAATGCAACAACAATTGTTTTAATCATTTGCACTAAATATCTGTTATTAAAGATCTGAGCATGGTTGAATAGGACCACATATAAAAGTAAGTATAGTATTTTAATTCAGAGGAAGCACGTGGACTATTCCCTTAGGGTACGTCTACACTTGCTCCCTCGTTCAAACTAATGAGGAATAACGTTAGTTCGAACCAAGGGGTTTGATTCAAACTAACACATCCCAGAGCACACTTCCTGGTTTGAATCATCTGGCGAGCGGAATAGCGCGCAGGCGAGATTATGCTAATGAAACACAGGATATTTAAATCTCCGCTTCATTAGCAATTTCGGTCGCCTACATTTGCATCCCTAGTTCGAACTAGGGTGCAAGTGTAGACATACCCTTATAGTATAAGACTGGATGGAAAAATGATTTCAATATAAAATGCATTCCATGTAATTCTATTTTTTTAAACCTCAAAAGCATGTTTCTTTGAATTTATAGTCATCTCAGTGGTTTTCAACCTGTTCCGTGGGCTTGCTTCAAGAAAGCTGACAGCAGGCCCATGCCAGTTTGTTTACCTAAAGGGTCCGTAGCCATGGAGCCTCACAGCTCTCATTTACTCCGATTCACTACGGACCGGACCTGTTAGGTAAACAAACTGGCATGGGCCAGCTAGCAACTTTCCTAAAGCGGGCCTGCGGAATAATTTGAGAACCACTGATCTAATTCAATTTCTAAAAAGTAACAAAATCTTATTCTTCATATTCTGCATCTCACAAAGTGGGTTCCATCTCACAAAAGATTATGCCCAAATAAATTTGTTAGTCTTTAAAGTGCCACAGTACTCCTCATTGTTTTTCCTTGAACAGATTAAAATGGCAATCCTCTGAAACTTATTCTTCATTGCCTAAGTTGATGGCTGAAAGATTTAGCAAGGAAATTCTCTTCCCATGTATAATATAACTGCATTTGGGAATGATAGAAGGGTATCAGATTCCTCTTCAACATCAGATACAGATCACAACCAGAAGCTGGATGCTGGATTCAATAGAGTGCTGGTCTGATCAAGTTAAGTAAATTCTATGGTTCAAGAGGTGACTTGATTTCATCATCAGTTATGAGGCTTATTTTCAGAGAGAAAGTACATTGATTAGAAAAGCTGTGTTTTTCCAGTGCTTGTCCTTGGCAATGTTCTAGAAATACAAAAACACTAACAAGTTACAGAGTTGTGAAAAAAAATACTAATATCAAATCACAACTTATAGTCAAAATCTCACAGAACATTCCAATACTCCATTCCTGAAAAACTGTTATCCAAGTATGATAGTTTTACAAAACATGCTCTTTAGATAATTTATACTGATTTAGCTAAAGATTGGTGGTGAATGTAAGGCTTTGAAGAATCACATAGTGCTAGCTATATAAAATACAGTAGTCATGTATGCTTAGGAGAGAGACATATACAAGGATATGCAGTTTGTCATCATATTTCTCAGCATACTTTCTAACAAATAAAACAAACATTTGTACTAGCAGGCTGGGATCAGGCTTGCAATATGGGGCCCTATCTGCATACACTCCAGCACACATGCCTAAGGACACTGAAGCTGCAGCTAACCTTCCCTCTCCTCCCCATTATTTTTGTAGATACTCTTTTTGGTTCTGTGTATGTGGGAATCTGAGGACAGGTCTACACTTCTGCAGTAAGTTGACCTAAGGTACACAACTCCAGCTATGTGAATAACATAGTTGGAATCAACTTACCTTTAGGTCAAATCTACACCATGCAGGGTCGACAGGAGACACTATTCCATCCACTTATTTTGCTGTTCTCATCAGGGATAGAGTACAGGGATTGACTGGATTGTGATATGCAGTCGATTTGACAGCTGTTCACTAGACCCACTAAATTGACTGCTGGTGCTTCAATCTCCACTCTGTTGATCCTGGTTGTAGTGTAGATGTAGCCTGAGATAAGACACGAGCCTTGAGAGACTGTGCAATGCAGACATATGTCCAGTGTCAATGCTGGTGCATACAAACACAGCTCCTCACATCAATGGAGCTCCAGCAGGTATGAATTTACTCCATCATACTAACATTCATCTTGCACAAAAGAAAATATTTTTAATAACTAGTACACATGATGCCATAACAAAGTGATTTTATTGACATTCCTGTATAGTGATATGATTGAATAGAAAGCGCAGCCTGAGTATCATGTGACATTTTTCTGTCAATATAAGCAAAATCAGTCCAATAATGAGGACTTTTACTGCCATTGACTTGTATGAAGTCTTTAACAAAACAATAATAGACATTTCCTTTAGATAAATTGGAAGCTGCAGGGAATTTGGCTAATGGTACAATATTTACTATACCTAGTACTTACTAGCTACAAGCATCTGTCTACTTGAACAAAGGGACTACATTACTCACTAGAGAAAAAGTAACAATCCAATTTTTTGGACATTGTGATAGCTGGAAAACCTATCCCAGATTTGTAGTATATTGAAGTCATTTTTAATAATAAACTCTGAGGTACAGCAAGAATGATAATAAAGTAAGCACCACATTTGTTGTAGAAAGGTTTGTTGGTTTGCATGTGACTGAAAGTGTTTAATCTTCACTGGGAAGCCCTGTTCATATGTTGCTTTGAAAACCAAGTGAACATTCATGATTTCAACATAAATTCATCAAAGAATTCTAAAGCCAAAGTCATCTTGCTGGAACCTCATCCACATCAGCAGGATTAACACCAGAGATGAATTTAACCTACCAGTTTATGTCTACTATGCAAGTATATATTCACATATGAAAATAATTAAAACTTTTTTTTGTTCAAAGGTCTTAGCTGACTCTTTCAAATTATGTTCTTTTCTCTACTCCCTACCCAACCTGGTGTGATGATTTCAATCTCCAACTGTTTCCAACTGGGCTATGTCAAACAGTTGTTATGATGAAACCTGAAAAAACAAAACTGTCTAGGTTTCAGATTCACAATTCGACCACAATTCATATGCAATTGAGCAAACTGGGGAAGAAATATATTTTCTCATCATAACTTTATAAAACTTGTGGTTTCTATGTAAAACTAAATATAGCCTGTCCTATTTGCTTTCAGTTTTGTGATGCCCTTGGACCCCAGACGCTAAAAGGCAGTCACCTGGGGTGCACACCTGCATGGGCCTGAATAAAAGGCTTGTGTGAACCTCTGCAAACTGAAACTACTGAATTAGTAATGATCAGATTTAGTACCTTGAAACAGTGAAATGCAGCTGTACTCCTGCTGGCTCAAAACCTGGCTAACTTACTCATATGAGCAATTCTGCTGAAGTCAATAGGACTACCTGAGAGCAGCTGGTAAGCAAGTTTTGGACTATATTTCTTCATGCTTTTACCGCTAACAACTCAGCAGGCTACGTCTAGACTGCATCCCTTTTTCGGAAAAGGGATGCAAATTAGACACATCGCAATTGCAAATGAAGCGGGGATTTAAATCCCCCTCGCTTCATTTGCATAAACATGGCTGCTGCTTTTTTCCGGCTCGGAGCTTTGACGGAAAAAAGCGCCAGTCTAGACACGGATCTTGCGGAAAATAAGGCCTTTTCCGAAAGATCCCTTATTCCTCTTAAAAGGGGGATCTTAAAAGGGGGCTCTTAAAAGAAGGAATAAGGGATCTTTCGGAAAAGGCTTTATTTTCCGCAAGATCAGCGTCTAGACTGGTGCTTTCGTCAAAGCTCGAGCAACGGCATGTTTGCTTATAAATGAAGCAGGAGATTTAAATCGCTTCATTACATTGCGACAATATTTGATGCCTTTTTCACAAAAAGAGAAAGAAGGAATTAGGATGAAGGAAATTGAATGGGTTATGATTGTTCTGTACATCTTTAATATGCTTCACAACAGTCTTCCTGTCGAAAACCCTCTATTTCTTCCTGAGAAAGGGCTGAGAATAAATGAGTCTCATGAATAATCAAAATGATTATGATGAATATGAAGACCTACGAGAGAGCAGAGTTCTCTCATTTAAAGATAAGTAATGGAATTTGAATTGAAGAACATGGGAAAACAGTTCCTGTTGTGTGTGTGTATGTGTGTGTTTTTAAAGATCAATAAATGGAAAAGATAGAATGAATAAGTGTTCCTGTTGTGAGATGTTAATTATGCAAACCATCATAAAAATGATATTCCAAAGACATGAATATGTGAAAATTACTTGAGTAGGACTTTATCAAGAGAAGGGAATTAAAAGGATAGCATCAGCTGAAGATTCTGAAGGGAAAAAAGGGAAAGTATAGTGTTTTCTTTTCCACAGTTTCAATATTTTGGTGACAAATCTAGCAAGAGCATCTGTAAAAGGGTTATGAGGACATGCAGAAAGAGAGTCATTTGATTTCCCTCACTATTACTTTTGATCCATGAATATGCAGAGTATTTCCATTTTGATCCCATCAGAATCATCTGAGAAAACAGCTTTTTTATTTTAATATTTCCATGCTGTGCACTTCCTGGAGTTCTTTTGCCATAGATTGTGATACTTGTAGAAAAAAAAAAAGATGATCATGCCATGTATTTTCTTAATCCGCAACACCAAGTTGCTTGACATGATAATTGCCAAGTATGAGGATGCCAACAACCTATTCTAACCTTAGCATATGGCCCATATCAAAACCTGATCTGAAGAAGAAATTCAGAAGCAGTTTCTTGTTTCAGTCTGAAGTTAGATGCTGTCTGTGCAAATACAAATATCTTTCATTATGATACAAAAAATAGTTTTCTTAATAAAATACAGCTTTGAAATATTTAAAAAATTCTAACTATACAGTTATCTAAAGACTGCAATTTTACCCTCCCGCTTTATATAAGTGAGACAGCTCTTGATGTACAGTTTTCTTTGGCGAACCTTGGACCAACTAGCTGGATACCTGTCTTTGATTGTTTTCCTGTATCAGCGTTAAAAAGAACATATGCCATTTTATAATGATTCTATCAGGGATGAAACAGGAATCTTGCACAAAAAATTGGCCTTTGGGACCCAAACTATGAGATGCTCCCTTTGAATAGGGTTGAGGTTGCTGAGGACACTGCAGCATGAGAATCAGAGCTTTTGTGGCAATCCTGGAATAACGCACTCTCACATAATTCATCCTGATGGTACAGATGCATAAAGAAACAGGTTACATAATTATTCTCAAAGCTAACATCCACAGTATATGACTATGTAACGAAGAGCTCTTTGGGACAGGCACTGTGTTTTTACACAAGTGTACAGGGCCCAACACAAAACGTGCTGATCTACAGTTGCGTCCTCAGTGACTATCATCAAATAAATAAATAAATAAATAAATAAATAAATAAAATTAAATGAAACACCCATTAAAATACTACTAAGTGGCCATCAAATATTAGTGAAGTAGAATTAATGGAGCACTTAAAAATTAATATGTTGATTACACCAAAATATAGTATTTCTGCTTCGAAGCACATTACCTGTCACTCTTAAGATAAGTATAGCACTAACTTTAAAATAAAGAAGAAAAACATTCAAACTGATTAGAAAACACATTAATGTATTAATAGTAAATATGTTGGTCAGTAAAAACTCATGGAAAGGCTGGGCCTGACTATGTTCTTTGAAGGGTAGATTTCTAAGAACAGAATGTGTTGGATGTTGAATTAGTCTACAGACTTGACAGTTTTCTGAAGCATAACAACACAATGAGTATAGTAACAGAGGCACAGATGGGTGTGGTATCTGACTGCCATCTATTTAATTTGAGCTATTGCTCATATCAATTATCCTCTGTATTTCACTTATGTTTGGTTATGTGTATTCTTTTACACTAGAGTGCTTAGAAATAAAGCACCACTTCATATTTTCCCAGTTAAGACAAACACTTTCAATACACAGTTAGTTTTGGAAAATGAGGTCAGCAAAGGTTAAATGTAGGAGCCAACCAGTGTTGTGGGCTTGATTATAATGGCCTCAGCAATACCCATAAAAAAAAGCATGCAACTGGGTGCCTTGCCTTTTCTGGCTTTGGAGCTGGAAGGTGAAGGACACAAAATTAAAGAATTTGATGCCTCAACTAGGTACCAGAAAAGAGCTGGACCTTTAATTCAGTGGTACCCAATGAGGCATGCAGATTTCACTCCCAAGAATTGCTACAAATCTCGCTGCAGCTTCAGATTTAGTAAAACTTTGCCTGTGCACAACCAGTTCTGAGATTCTGGAGGTTTGCATTTGACAATAAAGGAAAGGAAAAAAAAAAAAAAACCTCCCCAACAACAACCAGAAGTTAACCCTGCCTGACAAGAAATAAATGGCTTCTGATATAGGGGATGGGATTGTCTATACTTCTCATTTGTAAGGGGAGTGTTTTAAACACCAGTTAACAAAGAATCAGTAAACAGAACCCAAAGATATTAACAAGAGTAGAACATTCTTCTTAGTCCCCTTTTCTTTGTCATGTACAATATTTAGGCAAGGGATCCTTGTCCTTTTTGCTACATGAGACATCCTTCTTGAGTGTGCACAAATTTGTGCTTCTTGTGTGGTAAACATTACAATAGAGATGCCTTTCCCATTATGTCTGAAGTGAAAGTTCTTTCCAGTACTGGCAAGTTACCATCCATAGCAATCGCTAAAATACTTTGCATTGCATTACAGGTTTTTTTTTTTAATGTCTTATTCGCACCATATGCCTGGGCTGGTTCCAGCTGATGTGGTTGATGTGGGTCTTGAGTCCATATATAAAAATTTCAGTTTTGTTCATAGGTATCTCTATGATGGATGATATGTACAGTAAAAACAAGGATGGATGAAATAAATGCTTGACCACCTCCCAGGACTGAATACAACTGGTAAGAAGTAAGATGAACTGTGGATTTGTTTAGAAGACACAGGCATATAGAAGCTTGGAATGGTTGACGAGGTTATTTATTTTTTAATCAATGTAGGTGGAAGTAAACATTTATCAACATTTGGTCAAGTGTAACATAACTTGCATTCATATTTTCATTATTATTAATGGAGGTATGTGGAGATATACAGAAACCTTGAGACAGTTGTTTTTCTATTGCATACAGGCTAGCAGTCCATTGGAAACTGAGGATGAAAGCATGAAGGTTAGATCTTAGAGGGAGGCAGATCTTCATGCACAGCTTTTGTCAATCCTGATTTTTGTTTTTCAAAAATAAAAACATGGAAAACCAAGATCATACGACGGTGGGGAAAGAAAGTGACATCTTCATCCAGGAAAATACCAGAAATACCTGAATTCCCTCACTCAAGTCCAAAGGTGCTAGTTTCTTCAACAGCTGTCAACAGCTTTTCATACAGCATAGAATAAGATGGGTAGGGCGGGAGATCCAAGCGGTTGAAACATGTGTGCGCCCTGTAAAGGGAAAAATGCGGTGTTGTAAATTTTATTTACTTTTAACAAATATATATATAACAAATGAGAAAATACTTGATTATTCTGTTGGAAGTTCACTTTATATCCTCTAGATGATTATAAATCTTTCATAAAATAAAATTAAATAAAATCCAAAAATCCAGAAGACATTTTAAAAATATACATTTAAAATACATTTATACATAGATACTTTCTATTAATGCTTAGTTTGACTATATGGCAAGCTAAATATAGCAATGAGGGTGAATCTGCTGCATCAGTGTGGGGCTCACTAAACAAGTAAAGCCTCAGACTTCACACAGAGTAAGATTCTCCAGTGCCATGTAGGTTCTTTTGTGCTATTCCAGAAATGCAGAGCAGTTATACATCCAGAATAAGTGGCTGGTTAAGCTCTGCACTTCAGAACAGATATCAAGTTGGAATGTATTGGCAAATTTGGCTCTATGAGTGAAGTAATAAGACAGGGCTGACAACTGTAGGTTCAGAGGGAAAACAGGAAACACTACAAAAGCAACTGTGTTGGATGCCTGAAAGACGAAGGTCTCTAGAAAGCAGAATGCTATTTCTATAACTCACTTGTTATAAACGTGGGTTTTAAATGTTACCTGTTATTTATATCACTATAAGGCAGGGATGAGCAAAATCAGGCCTGGGGTCTGGATTTGGCCCGCCAAGCATTTTTCCCCAGCCCACCCAGCTGATTAGCAGAGCGTGCATACTTATAGCCAGCAGCATGTATTCAGCTGCTCCTCCCCCACCTAGCTCCATCCTGCAGTGGAGCTGCTCTCAGGAGTTTCCTGCTAGCTGTGCAAAGCAGGGGAAGAGAGTGAAGTCAGGGTGTGCCCCGACTCTGTACCCCATCTCTTCAGAGCAGGGGTCGGGGAGAGGGAGACACACAGCAGAGTTGCTCCAGTCTGAAGCATGGATGGTAAACGACTCAGAGGAGTGCCTGTCTTAAGAGGCAGTACACTGTTTCTGGGATTTCAGTGCTTGTGCGCGCTCTCTCTCTCTCTCTCTCTCTCTCTCTCTTTCTCTCACACTCACACATACCCTTCCTCCCATACCCTATTTCTGCAGAGTGGGGGAGGAGGGGAGACAACAGAACAGGACAGCTTTCCCTGTCTTAAAGAGACAGTGTAGCTTCTCTTAGAAACATACCCAGCAGCAGACAGCACACACACACACACTCTGTGTCACTGTCACACACACCCAGTTTGTGCCACACTGTGGCTGTGACACACAGTCACTGTCACACACACACGCTGCCACACACACTCTACCATCTGTGGTACACACACTCAATCTCTGTCTCAAAGTCTGTCTCTCACACAGAGTGTCTCTCTTTCACACTCCCACACTCTCTCTCTCTCTGTGTAGCTCCCAGCCACACTCCTTTTGTGTGAGGCCCTGCCCCTTCTGAGTGAGGGGACCGTGACCATGTACCAAAATTCATAAAGGGTCCCCCCTGTGAAAATTATACCCCCCCCCCGCTATAAGATTTAGGAGCCTTAGTCAGGGATGATGACCGAGTGATTACAGTCCATCTACATGAGGAATGAATATTTAATAACAGGCTCTATTGTCTAGCAGAGACAGGTATAACAAGATCAAGCGTCTGGAAACGGAAGCTCAACAAATTCAAACTGGAAATAAGGTGTACATTTTTAACTGTGACAGTAATTAACCATTGGAATAATTTAACACGTGTTGTGTGGAGTCTCCATCACTTGCAATTTTAAAATCAAGATTAGATGTTTGTCTAAAAGATCTGCTCTAGGTATATTTTGGGGGAGTCCTCTGACTGATGCTATACAGCAGATCAGAATCTATGTATTGCGCTAAGATGTCCCTCTTACAAACAATTTATAATCTAAGCTAGTTGATACATTTTGAATTTTTTCAACAAAATAGGGAACTCATTTCCTATGAAAAAATGTCCCCATTTTTCACCCAACTCTAGTTTTAAACCGTACCTGAGTCAGGGGAAAGGTTTCCATTTGTATTCTGGCTTTGCTAAATCTTTTACGAGTTCCTTTTCTTTCAGTGACCCTTGTGATCAAAAATCTTCAAGATTTAAAACTCATTTTTCTGGGGAGTAGGAAGAGGCCCCAAGTACAATCCTAAATTACTAATAATTGTTTAAGTCAGTTCACCATAAAAATACAATTTGGCTTTTAGTTTTGAAAACACACCGACCTTTCTAAATATCCCCAATAGCCTCCGAACTATGCTAATTAGTAAGTCAGCACAATGTGCTTAATTTATCTCTGTAGGAAGTGCACAGATATGTTTCCTTTCCTCCCAAGCCCTAGGCATGGTGATGGGTGTTATTCATGTCTGGTATTTCATATCCACACGAGATCAGATCCTCCACTCTGTAAAATGGCAGAGCTGCACTGAAGCCAATGGAACTATGGTGATTTATGAGAATCTGCATCCTGGTATGTTTAGAATGTATTACTTTATTTTACTTCCAGATCTCAGATCTCATTTTTAATGCATATTATTTTCTATGAACTGAAGCAGAAGAGCCCTTCCTAAAGCAGACGCTCTCTTAACCTCTTCTGTTCATTTGTTAGGCCATTCAAGAAAAACAGGCTGAAGGCAAATTAGTTAGCGTGAGACTCACGGAACTGAAAGGGGAGATTTATCAAGCACCCATGGTGAATCATTAAAAGCAATCAGGCAATTGAAATAGCAAGAGGCATAGGCTCCATTGCACTGCAGCATTTCAGCTAGGAGAGCTTTTACTAGTTTTGCTGAATACAAAATTGTAAACTGCCCATTCTCTGACAGAGCATGCAATAAATGCAATTTCCTTTGGAAATGAACTGGGAACATAAAGGAGTTAGAGAAATAAATGAACGTTGCTAAAGGTCCTTGTTATAATACATCTCACAAGATAATGCATCATCGAGTCTTTTTGCTTCTCACTCGTGTGAATCATGTGGTTTCTGCATGAGAAATGATTAGCCTTCCACCTTATTTGTGTTTTTCAGCCATTCCCACTAAGCCTTATCAATGTGTGTTAACCCTCTTCAGGAGCTAGAGGATGGCTGAGTTCCTTTGATCCTTTCAGTAACTGGACTCTGCTGAGACTAGCAGCTAAAGTGCTGTTCAGTGCTACCTACAACACTGTTTATTGTGATGTGGACATCTGTCCACTGGGAACTGGACTGAGATAATCAAACTCATTTTTGAGGAGGGAGAAAAATTGTTCTCTCTTGGCCTCTGAGAATAGGACAAGAAGCAATGGGCTTAAACTGCAGCAAGGGAGGTTTAGGCTGGACATTAGGAAAAACTTCCTAACTATCAGGGTAGTTAAACACTGGAATAAGTTGCCTAGGAAGGTTGTGGAATCTTCATCTCTTTAAGAGCAGGTTAGATAGACGTCTATCAGGGATGGTGTAAACAGTACAGGGATGGTGTAGGCAGGGTACTGGACTCGATGACCTCTCGAGGTCCCTTCCAGTTCTAGTGTTCTATGATTTCTCATAGGCCAGTGAACAAGCTTCTGATGTTAATAATTTTCAGTCACTCTTCATTTGGGCCAGATTCAGAGCACAGGCCTACTAATTTTGCTATTACCAGTTTTCTGAAATAAAGTACCTCAAAACTGAAGTCCAAAACTCAAAACTGACTTTGAGTGTCATACATAAAGCATTTGGAGCAGAGAAGAATCTTGTGTTATTCCTTCACTATTTGAACAGAGGGCAAGAACAACATACTGCTTGTCTTCAGAGCCATACTAGTGGTACTATGTTGGACATACAAGCAAAGATCGGATTATAGGTTGGTACGGGACAAAGGCTTATGTAGATGAGGACTTCAGGTAAACAGAAGGGTATAAGAGATTATTATAGGGTCATGTGATGGGGGAGGGAAAGAAGGGAAGGAAACCTCAAAATGTCTGGAGATGTTTGGACATTTATCCAAACTAAACATTTGTGCCCTCTAACCGAAAAACGTCTGTTATAGAAAAAAGATCCTCAAACAATCCAATAAAAAAGACAAACTAAATAACTCTCAGGACAACTACTATGCAAGTTGGATTTGTACTTCTATGCCTTTGTTGTGCAAAATACAATACATTGCCAAAAGGCAAAATTTGGGGTCAAATTCTGTTCTGTTTCATTAATGTAAAGTGAAGTCTATGGAGTCAGCCCAGTTTTATACCAGTAATTAAAGACAAACATTTTGTGTGTGCCTTCTACAGTGTCCTAAATGGCCCAGCTATCATTTCCTGTTCTTTGGTGCAAGGGCCAAAGTCTGGGGACAAGCTGGATGTGTTGGTCCCAGAGTGTCAAGTGTCTGCTTATGTAATGGAGTGGCAAGTTCTGATTTTGGTTTAGGGTGGGGATGGACAGGAGGAAGATAAACCTTTCCTGTTCCTTCTCAGTATAGCTGAGAAGGCATTAGTTTTTGCCTCTTGCAGCTAAAAGTTGAAACCGCTTCCTTTTCCAGCTGAACCAAAAGGCACTCAACTCAGCACTTTGGTTGTTTATATTATGTGCTATGGGATTCCTAAGATGCAGGGACATTTTCTGTAATGTCACAGCCCCTTAACTTTGTGTACAATCCTGCATGGCGCTGAGTACCTCTTAAGGTGTGCAGAGCAGCCTCTACTGCCACTGATTTCACTGTACTCAGATCATGGCAGGAAAGGCTCAGCATTTTGCAGTATTTGGCCCTTTGTGTGTATTGGAGTGGAAATGTTTCATGAGTAAGGGAAGAGACAATTACATTCTGAGAAAAGACATTCTTCTTTCAGTTAAGCCCTTAGCTAGCTAGCCCTGTTAGCCTGTTGACATTTATGAGAGCATGTTCAGCCAGTATGTGAACTCAAACTCAAAAGAGCAGAGTATTTAGGCTTTTATGAAACTGACCCCTACACTTTTAAAAGAAAACACAAGATAAAGTAATCTAAACCAATTTTGTCTTGAAGGAAGAAAAACTGTCAATTGATAGTTTAAAACTTCTTTCTTCTTTTCAGTATGTAGTTATAACTCCTGGCAGTCTGTAGGGGTCCGAATCTCTGAATCTAGTGTCTCCTCTCCTACGTCTCTCCTTTTAAGTACAGGCAGTCCCCGGGTTACATGGATCCGACTTACATCGGATCCCTACTTACAAACGGGGTGAGGCAACCCCGCACTAGCTGCTTCCCCCCAGCAGACCAGGGAGACGCGAAGCTAGCACCCCAGCAGACCAGGGAGACGCGGAGCGGCTTTTCTCAGCAGACACCTCAGCTTGAGAATAAAGGACTGACGGAACTGAGGTGTGGGAGAATAAAACTGAGCTCTGGAGAAATGTTTGGCTAGAGTTTCCCCTACAATATGTACCAGTTCCGACTTACATACAAATTCAACTTAAGAACAAACCTACAGTCCCTATCTTGTACGTAACCCGGGGACTGCCTGTATCCTCTCTAAAAGTTATATGTAAGCTTTTAAGCTCTTGGCATTCTTCTTCTTTTGCCACTTCCCTTAATCCTTATAAGGCCGACAGTCCAAAAGCAGCAAACGCACACACAAC
Organism: Rafetus swinhoei; assembly: GCA_019425775.1. NCBI lineage: Eukaryota > Metazoa > Chordata > Testudines > Trionychidae > Rafetus > Rafetus swinhoei. The sequence goes on from CM033424.1 coordinate 165,814,209, forward strand.
CCTCCACTGTCTAGTAAGGGATCTAACCTGTCAGCTGCAATTAGGCTTGCTTTCTGACATAACTGTGTCAGGCAGACAGAAATGGGCCACTTGTTTCTCTCACTTTATTTATTCTTTTTGTGAGGGGGGGGGGGGGAAGGGAGAGGTACTAAATCCCAGCCACAATCTTCAAATCTCTTAGCTCTGCCATACAAATATCCAGTTTTGTTCCTCTTTTGAAGGAAACATTCAATAGCTCCTCTTTGGAATTTTTTGCTTAAAAAGTGACATGAAGATTTAAGGTTACTTTCTTCAACAAAAATGGTTTATGCTTCTTTTATGGGAGGGTCTGTTTTCCAATGATCACTTATATCTGAATCCATCTGTGCCTTGGATATTTGTCTGTCCTAGTAACATTTTATTGTCAGCATGAAATTTTGCCAAACATACACATAATGAGAATATAAAGCATAATAATATAGGAACTATACTTTGAATATAATTATATTATATCCCATAATCATTGTTGTTAGACTGAACTGTAATAGGGCAAATAAGGGGGAGAAAGGGACTCAAGAAGGAAAGAGAGTGGAGGAGTAGGAGAAAAACAAAGGATTTAAAAAAAAATAACAAAACAAGTGAAATGAACAAATACATGTATAGGAAAGGGGGAAATGATGGGTTCATAGCTTGTTATTTGTACACCAAATGCTTCTTAAATGTTTTATGGCTGTTTTAGATAGTATGATGATAGGTGCCTAATAAATATCTTAAGACCTACAGGGATGATTTATGAATATCAAATATTTACTGAGAATCAGCTTATTCTAATTGCAGACAATAAGCATGTACTTATAAATTACTTTTCGTAGAACTAAAGTCACTCTCAAGGAATAGTCAGCTAAATCTCTGTTTTGACAGACAAAGCAAAAGTTCTGATTTTGTCAGGTGCAAAGTATTTGCAATTCTTATTGAAATCACCAGGCCAAACTCTGAGGTCCTTATTTGATTTTTACTTTGGCAGAACTCTCTTTCAGTCCAATGACTGTTTTGCCTTATTGTGAAAGAGAAACAGAGTAACGATTTCAGGGTGTTCCCCCATCTGGAGGTGTGGATGTTTGGCACTTCTCAGGATCAAGCTCTCAGCAGGCAGTTGTAGCAGAAAGCTCTTCCCTCTCTTTGAGTAAGTCTACACTGCTCGGCTATTTCAGGATACCGGAAGTATCCTGAAATAGCTACACCACGTCTTAACAAGCCGCCTGTTATTTTGAAATATTTTTCGAAATAACAAGCGTGCTACTTTGGCATCCCTGTAACCCTCGTTTCACAAGAGTTAAAGGATGTCTTGAAATAGTGCATTATTTCGAAATTTGGTGCTGTGTAGATGCGCCAAATTTCAAAATAAGCTATTTCCAAATAGAATCAAAATAAGATACACAATTTGTGCTATGCAAATTGTGTATCTTATTTCGAATTTAGGGTGCTGTGTAGATGCACCCTTTGTGCATACATTTCAGGTGAAATTATGTTTCTTGAGTTTTAAACAGTTTGATATTAGAAGTTAATTTTTGCTATTCATTGAAATATGGTGGGGGAATTAAGGCCAAATTCTTGTGAGACTGAGGAGGGAATTGGCTGAGGGCCAAAAATCTGCATAACACAGGATAAGAGCCTCCCCTGTTTCAACAAGACTATAGATGGCAAATAGTTTTCTCAGATCTTCATCCAGCTATTAACCCAAACAGCAGAACGATCTTTCCTCATGGAGAACTGTTACTGAAAACCAAGCACTGGAAATCAATGTATAACTGCTGCATTTCAAAGGGAAGTCTTCCATATTAAACAGGGAGAGTAAATCTGAGGCTGAGGAACAGAAACCAATGTAAATAATATTAAGTGCTTGGACTCTGTTACCTAGTTTATGGTATCTCATTTGATTCGCTACAGCAGTCTGGAGGAAAAACAAACCATAGTTTTACATTGGCAAAGTCTTGTAGGAGTTAGGCATACTCTGATTGGATACTGTTGCAGAGTCACGTTCTTGTGGTCTGGGAGTAGAGCAATGACTCTGATTTGTTTTCTGCTTTGGCTGCCTTTATTCTAATGTATACTAGGGTTGTAAAATCCCAGTTAATCAGTAAATCAGTTAAATGTTCATAGAATCATAGAAACATAGAGCTGGAAGAGACCTCAGGAGGTCATCAAGTCCAGCCCCCTGCCCAAGGCAGGACCAATGCCAACTAAATCAACCCAGCCAGGGCTTTGTCAAGGTTAGGTTGACCTAACATTTAACTGGTTAACCAACTAAGCAGGAGCCAAGGTGGGGACTGCTTTAAGCCCGGCTGGAACAGCCCCCAGCTTGTGGGGCTCCCGCCCCCAGTCCTGTGCTGCAGCTGGGTGCTGGTTCCCAGCCCTGCACTGGGAATGGGGCTGCCACTGGCTCCCAGCTCCTAGTCCCTGCTGGAGCAGCCCTGCCTGTGGGGTCCCCAGACTCCGCACGAACAGAGGCAGCTCCAGAGAAGAGTGGCCAATGTCCATGGCGACCCACTGAGAGGCTGGAGCTGCCCCCTACTGTGGTACACAGAGAGCTGCTCCAGCCCCCACCAGTTATTGTTTAAATGGAACTGGTAACCATTACCCATTTAGGTTAACCAGTTAACCTTTCACATCCCTAATATGTACCCAAGCTACATAAATGTAGACTAGAATAAAATAATGTCCCTTTCCCATGCAGAATGGAAATAATCCACGTTGGGCCTGATATTCCTTATACCAGTGTTTCGCACCAGTGTTACTCTGCTGACTTCAGTGGATTTATCCCTGATTCACACCAGCATAAGTGAGATTAACATAAAGCTGCTGGAGTCCAAATCTTCTAAACCATTCTAAAGTCCTGACTACTGTTGACAGGGGAGTTGACAGCCTCCACGGATCCCTGAGCAAGGTGTGTGAGGGGTGGTTTCATGCTCCCAGAAGGGGGCAGGGCCTTGGGTGAAAGGGGCAGGGTGGGGCAGCCATACCTCTGTGCTGCCCAGAGTGTATCACCGGCACTACCCCCAGCCTTCAGAGCCGTCCTGGCAGTGATTTAATGGGCTTGGGGCTGCTGTTGCTGCAGTAGCAGTAGTGGTGGCTGGGAGCCCTGGGCCCCTTTGAATTTCCAGGCCCCGGGACAAGTGCCCCATTTGCCTCCCCCATCCCCATCAGCGGGCCTGATTTTGTTGATATGTCTATATTTGGAACTGGAAGCTGTAATTCCCAGCTTGAGGGTACATAGCCAAGCTAGCTCTAATTGAGTACTGTGCTAAAAACAGAAGTGTTGCTATGATGATGTGAGGGGCTAGGTACCCTGAATACAATCCTGTCCATGATGCTAGGCTGTGTTTATACTTAAAACTGCTAGAGAGGCACAGCTGCAGTGCTGCAGCTTTGCCGCCTTAGCAGGTTCTCACTGCAGTTATGGGGGAGGTTTTCCCATAGCTGTAGTTAATCCACCTCCCCAACAGGCAACAGGTAGGTTGATGGAAGAATTTTTCTATCAGCTTAGCACTGCCTGCACTAGCACTCCATGTCTTCTGGAGGAGAGGGAGGATTTTTCACATCGCTGAGAGAAATAGCTATGTTGATGTAAGTTTTCAGCATAGATCATCCCTTTGGTATATACTTAGGCCCCCTCCTGTTGCTGCAGCTACACTTTTTTCCAGAAAGCCATACTGTGAGTGCTCTGTATTAAGGATAGTATTATGGCAAGTATCATTTCATCTCAGAAATTCACATCACATGATTTTGCTGAGAATTCTGCATATTTGTGGCAAGTACTGGGCATTACCACGTGTGTTCATTGATAAACAAAACAGGTGCAACTACATACTGCATCACTAAAGTATAAGGCCAATATGTAAGGGAGAGTCACACATCTAAAACAGCTATGAAGAGAAGGAAGAAGAAACCAAAGAAGGAGCCCTGAGTTCTTGCAAAATATTTAGAACTTTTCCTGATGCTTTGTAAAACGTGAAAATATTCAGACCAGAACTAACAATTAAATCTCAGCAACCCCACATGCATCTCTGTGCCAGGCCCAGATGAAGATGCAAACTGGAGGTTTATGTAACCTTATGTAGATTTCTATGGCACAAGAAATAGTCATAACTTCTGGTGGACTGGAGCCTCAGAATCTTGTTAAGTTCATGAAAGAGCTCAAGACAAACTTAGGATCCTAAATCCATATTTGAACACCTAACTGACCTAATCTGATTAGTTCAAGGACAGATGGAAAGGGTCATTATTTTCCCCATGCATTAGAAAATAGTGGGAGGGGAATAAGTGAGTTGTTTGAGGGAGGAGAATTTAGTGAGTTAGTTTAAATTGATGCACTTCATCTGCATTTTTAAACTATGTCCTGAGTGCTTAACAGATATGGTCATATGCCTTTCACTCTCTGAACAAATACATAATTAGGCATCTAAATAAAAACTTCAAGTAAATGTATACTTAGGAGTTTATTTTCAGTGTCTAGGTTTTGGCATTTTGGACCAGGTCTCTCATAAATTTCTGACTGCTATGTGCACTCAACAATAACTCTACACTTATTAAATAATAAAGATAATTCATGATAAACAAACTAGGATTCCTGCACCATCAGAAATGGTTGCTTTACTTTTCTGGATCACAGAGCTCAGAAAGTTCTAGACGGTTCTACAGCTCTCACCTGGAGAGAAGGCTTCTTCAGGGGAGAGCAAGTCCTTCAGTAGTCAGTGGACAAACTTAAGGCAGAAATCAGCCTTCACTGAGTGCAATTGTGGGTTCAGTGCTGTGTCATGATGATCTGAGACTTGTCTGTTGTTGCTTTTGTATACACTGTTACTAATTGCCAGAAACACTGAAATGAAGTGTTGTGCTTCATCTTCCCCACAGCATTTAAGATTTTATTCATAATACAGACATACCTAGGAAGAGATGTTATTTTCCCCAATTTTTCTATACAGAAACGCCGTAACCCATTGCTCCCTCGAAGGGCTGCAAAACCCTCATATGGTACACTAGATGTTCCAGTGACAAACTGCAGTAACCGTAGTCTCTGTTCATTGTTAAATCTCTCCACTGCTGCCCAGAACCACCGTATGACAATATGCCCATCATGGTAACCTGAGAGAGAGAGAGAGAGAGAGAGATTAGGAACATACAAATTAAGTGGGAACTGGATTTCATGATGTACCGTTTTAATACATTTACACAAAAAGAAATGTGAGCTGATAGCTTTTTCTTGCTACAAAACCTCAGGCAAAGGACTGATCTAATGATCGATGAACTATGTCTCAATCTTCTTGTCTTCTCACTTCTGGATAACTTAATATAGATAACTCATTTGAAACTACAAAATTCCATGTACAGGAAAGCTCACATTTATAACTCGTATGCAGCTCTTTCCCAAAACATTTTAGCAAATACTGTGGCTATCCATGTTAAATAGAAATAACAAATGTTGATATTCTGTATGGCTCTGACAGCTTTATGGAAAAGTTACATTTCTGATTCTCAAATACAACCAAGGCTGTAAAACTGGATAAATTGTTACATCTTCAGCAGATAACAATCAGTGGTATTTTTAAACAATGTAGTATGACTGGTAAAGAAATTAAATCAATGATCCAAATAGGGAAGTTTGAATAGGAAGGCCTAGCTCCCTGCTTCCTAGGTCTGAATCACTTTAAGGATTAACCCTCACATGCCAAAATTCAGCACTATCATGTAATTAGGATATGTTTGCACAAAGTATGTCTTGTGAGATATCATTTTAGAAGTCTAGATCTGCTAGACATTAATACGTGTTATCTTTGTATGTGATGTTATGAAGTTTGGCTATGTATGTGTTACTGAAACAAGTTACGAGGTTGAAACACCCACAAGCAAGCTTTCAGGTACAACAGCAAAAAGGCCAAACACTGTTATTGGCTTGTTGAGGAAATGCACCCAAGCACAAAGATTACCCCAGGAACTGTATACAACAGAAACCTCTCAGCTATAGCACTATACAATGGAAACTGCTTGACCCTAGTCACAGTAAAGAGCTTTTCAGCAAGCAGAAAGAAGATATAAAAGGGGAACAATGATATCATGGGGACATTTCATTCGCCCTACAACAACACACCTGGAAACACCTGAGGAGCAAGTACTGAACTGTGAGTAGTGAGGGTCCCAGGCTCGAAGGATTTTTAGACTGTGTATGAAAACCTGGAAAAGCCAACGCAACTTGTGCCTTAAGAATCTGCCAATCTGTTTGGGTGAGAATTTGCTAATGTATATCCTATCTAGTATTCTAGGCTGAGTCTGTGTGTTTTGTTTATATACTAAGGTAATCTTCTTTGATCTGTTTGCTCTTACTTAATCACTTAAAATCTGTCTTTTGTAGTTAATAAACTTATTTATTGTTTATACAATAATCCAGGTGGTGCAATTCACAGCAGGAAAGGTTGGGCAGGGAGGTGAGGGGGGAATGAGACTTGTGCCTATCTTCCTCCGCATTAAGGAAGGGGATGAATGTCATGTGCTTGGGCTATACAAATCTCTGCACAGCACATGCCAATATAATTCTGGGTTTACACTCCAGAGGGTATAGGAGAGGGCTGGGTAATTCCCTGAGCTGATTGGAGACTCTGTGTTATTATACAGCTGCATGTTTCCCTATCTGTGTTTGCTCAAAAGGGGCTTGAGAGCCTGTGACAGCTGCACAGTGTAATGGAAACCCAGGGTATGTCTATACTGCACAGGGGTTTTTCCAACAGTGGTAAACTTCTTTCTTTCTTTTTTGAAAAAGCTTTTTCGGAAAAAGGTGTGTGTGGACATGGAAGAGAGTGTTTTTCCAAAAGAAGAAGCCTCCAGGAAAAAGCACAGGTGCCCTGGTGCCCACAGTAATCACAACTGAAATGCAAGATAGCATCCAATCAATGTGGACACTATCTTTCGAAAAAGCATGTTTCTTTTTCGTTGTGCTTTTGCTGGGTAGACACTCTCTTTTGAAAAAAAAAATTTCCGGAAGATTTCTTCCGGAAAAGCTTCTTCCGAAAGAAGCTTGCAGTCTAGATGTAGCCCCAGTCTGGTAGGACAGGAGTGCTCCGTGGGACCCTGGCACATCTGGTGGCACCCAGAAAGGAGGACCAAACCCATCATAGGGTCATACCCACTTAAGGGCCAGTAACAGTCCATTTTTGGATTGTACCGATCTCCAACATCTATAGGGGAATGGCTGTTGCAAGCTCTTCCCTGGAAGACTTTCTACCATAAGAGCTCTGGGCTTAAGGTCATGCTAGTGAAAGCCAGAATGAACCCATGTTCAATCTGGTTTAATAATTATATTTATATAACCACCTGAGATAACATTGTATGTAGAAGAGTTAAACATGGAAACAATTATAGGGGACCTTGTTTATGGTTAGTGGCTCAGCGCTTAAGCAACAAATAGGTAAGAAGAGTTGGTGGGCAGCCAGCATCCGAAATTTGTGTCTTGTATTTATTGGCGGGGTGGAACATGTCGACTCCACTGAGTTTTCTTTTCTTTTGCAGAGCCGGGAGATTGAGGGGAGACAACCCATTTGCTCATTACTCATCACTACCTACATACACTATGTTCATTGTTTAAAGCAAAGTAAGCCCAACTAGTAAGACCAGGGAGATTAGTGCTGATATTGAATGAAGGAGAGAAACATTTTGACTTGGGAAATGTAACTGCACTTTGTTGTAGTGTAACTAGAAACAGAATTTGGCTCTATTGAAGTTAAGGGAATTTTGACATTGTCTCGATAAGGCCAGGATTTTACCCATATTCTTCAATATAAATAAAGTATAGAATAAATTCAGCAATCTCTACACAGCCAAAATTCCATTCTAATGCATCTGGCAAAGTGTTTTTTACCTATGAAACCCTATGCCCAAATCAATCTGTTAATCTTTAAGGTGCCATAGGACTCCTCATTGTTTTTTTAAGTAGCAATAGATAACTTACCTCCACGATATTCTGTGTTGTTACGCCAGTCATTGAGGTCTATTTCTGCAGTGCCTGCGATCACCAACTCTAGCTCTCTGGCATCAAAAATGGAGACAAGCCTGGAGTCTACAACCTGAAACACAAACCATTCTTGAGCCACTCTGCACTAGAGGCATCGCAGATGCAGTGTCTCAGAAAAACCCTAGTCACGCCTCTGATGATAAGCCGCTACTCTGGATAGGAGTGCAAGTCATCTTTTAGCTCATAAGTTAAATCCAATAGCCTGCTGATAAACCCATTGCTTTTCTTTTGTGAGTCTGCTGAGCATTTTAACTGTAAACAATGTTGACCTATGAGGAGTTATGATCAGAATAGAGTAGCAGAAGGAAAAGGTAATAGTTTGTGCAGAGGACTGCTTCCTACTGCAGTTCTTCTGGAAAGTGATATTCATGGTCAACTGCATATCAGATTTGCAAAATGTCAGGTATATTTTTCTATATTACTTTTAGGGTTGTATGTGTCAGAATTTACAAGATAGCAGCCTTAGTACATCACATGTGGTTAAATTCAGGTTTATGTTCTTCATGATGTTAAAAAAAACCCTTCACAGTTGTACAGTACTCACATGAAAATGGAATATAGATACAAATATACCGCTTTTCTGTCTTTGGCAGTTCTTGCATGGTTGAGCACTTTCATGAATTCTGCCACAGTACAACCCTGGGAGCCAGATCTTCAGCTGATGTAAACTGGCATAGCTTCTATGACTTCAATGTTTGGAATCCAGCATTTTTTATAATAGGGATTAGCCACAGTTTATAGCACAGAATGCTAGATGTCAAACCACACTGTGATGAGTTCCTTATGGGTATTGTATGTCTTACTATCTCTGGAGAGTTCTTCTTCTTATCTCTGTGTGTTCATTCTGTACTTCCTCACACACCAACTCCCAACAGAAGAAGAAAAATTGGAATCCACACTTTACTAAAGTACCCAATACAACATCTTTCAAAAAGCCTTTATTGTTTATAACAGCCACCAGTGGCTAGAGGTCAGATTTTCAAAGGTACTTAAATGCCTAATGATGCAGATACATGTCCATGGGCATTTTAAAATGTGTCCAGGCAACCTAGGAACCTAACTTTGGAAACAATCAGGGTCAGGCACCAAAATTGCATAGTTTAATTTGAAAATCCTAAATTGCTCTGCATCATTAGAAGCCTGAAAACCTTTGAAAATCTAGTCTGAGGAATCTTATAACCAGCAATGGTCTTTGCTTAATATTGATTGGAAAATGAACCAAAAAACTTAAATAACTAAAGCCAGAAGAAAAATAATTTTACAATTATGTATATTGAGCCTAATTCTCCTCTTGTCTGCACAAGTTTTACTCCAGTAAATCACCAACCTTAGTAAGAGAAGACTTGGGCTCACTATGCTTTATAGTCTGACCTTTTTTTTTCCGTTACCAAAGCTAATACCAACAGTTAATATTGTTTTATCTCATAAGTCAATAAACTCAGCCTCCTGCCTGGTACAGCATATGACATATGCAAGGAAAGTGAAATGTGGTTTGTCAGGACACATCCCATCTAATCTTTGCCACACATTCTTATTTTATTTGAATAAATGGAGCCTTCGGCAGGGTACCTAGGACAATGTCTTAGCAATTTATTTTATTTCTCTGGTTTTGATTTTCCAGTGCTCTGTGCCTTTAATTGGCAGGCACAAGTGGTGGGAAAGGCTGGGATCTGACTGTACTTTGTAACCTGAGCAGATACAGGATTTGATGCTGAAAGTCTTTGTATGGTACACATAGCAGGGTATACAAGGTTGGCAAATTAGAAGCCTCCTGTGGACGCAAATAAGATCAAGTGCTAGGCATGGTCTTCTGCACTGGTACTGATAAGCCTCCCTTGAGTTTTCCATCCCTTACGTGCAAGAGTGTATCGTGGAAAAAGTGGCAGTATGTCAGTGGACACAAGGGCCTAAGTTCTGTCCTCATCTTATCAATGTGATGCATAGCTACGTGCAACTTTCTCTGCTTTACTTTTACTATGAGACATGACTATTGTGGTTGGACAGCAGTCATCTCAGTAGTGCAAGTCAGGTTTACCTGTGCTTCCTCTTCCATTCATCACTCTTGATCTTGCTCATATACAGACAGTGCTCTGTACCAGCACTGTGCAGGATCAAGTTCACATTGTCTTCTCTCTCGATCACTAATATTAAACACATCATCTCCTGATGCTACTACCTCTGCCTGCTAAAGGCCAAGTTTATACTATAGTCTTTTTTTTTTGGAAAAAGCTACGCAAATTGCGCTCTGCAACTTGCATAGCTTTTTCCAATTGCTTTTTCGGAAGAGGCTTTTCCACTACTTGGCTCCGTTTAGTCAGGGCCAAATGGCGGAAAAGCCTCCTCTTTCGGAGGAGCCCTTATTCCTCATAGAATGAGGTATACAAGGCTCCCGGAAAGAGTGCGTTTGCTCTTCCGCAAAAAAAAAGCGGAAGAGCAAACGTGTTCCCTGAACGCGGCGGAGTTTAGATGTACCACAGTTTAGATGTAGCCCAGCAATCTAGATGTACCACAGTTTTGAGAATTCCATTCATTTCTAAACTTTTCTTCCTAGCCACATCACAGAGCACTGATGAGATATTATCAATAGGCAGCCCTTGTGCTTATCACATTCAGCTCATAACAGGTGGATGACACGAGCAACTTTGTTACTTACTTCATAGAAGCCACGGACTAGAGCCTCTGTTTGCTGAACCACTCCTCGTTCCACACGCCACTTCACCATTCTCTCAATGTACTCCTTCTTGTTCTTTTCTGTCACCTGCGTATTTGAACCCCCCGATTTCAGCTCCCTTTCTGTCACCTATCAAATAGAAATACTTATTAGGATAATAATACAGAGATCACCACAGGGGAAAAACACATTCCAAATTGCATATTCAGATAATAATTCAGATTCTCTGATTCATCAACATCATACTTGGTGAGGTGGGACACATCAAGACACCATGATTTTCTCTGCTCAGCTCCTGTCTCCAGCACAGGCTACTGTAGCCTTGAGGATGCTCCAACTTCTTCTGCCAGCTTACAGCAGTCCCCTAGGAAGCACTGACCAACTGATGAATAGTCAAAACACAGCACATTTTCAACACCCTTGTTCTTCCTGCCCATCCTACCAAAAGTTGCAGGCAGGGTGACTTAGGAGACAGGCATGCCAGCTCTATGCCTGCTGCAAACTTCCTAGCCAGTGCAAAGGGAACAGATCTGGTCAGAGAATCTATTCAAGTGCTGGGAAAGTCAGATTATCTCACAGAGGACATGCAATTATTTGGTTAAGCATTGGTACAAAAACTTACCTTTATTGGTTCAAAAGTTTTAACTCTCATGTGACATGCTCCCTTTGGCAACAATTGTTATTGTGAGTAACTGGAAGGAACCTCAAGAGGTCATCAAGTCCAGTCCCCTGCATGCAGGGCAGGGCCAAGCACCATCTAGACCACCCCTGACAGATGTCTGTCTAACCTGCTCTTAAAAATCTCTAATTATGAAGATTCCACAACCTTCCTGGGCAATTTATTCCAGGGCTTACCCACCCTGACAGTTAGGAAGTTTTTCCTAATGTCCAACCTAAACCCCCCTTGCTGTAATTTAAGCTCATTGCTTCTTGTCTTATGCTCAGAGGTTAAGGAGAATATTTTTTTCTCCCTCCTCCTTATAATACCCTTTTAGATACTTGAAAGCTGTTATCATGTCCCCTCTCAGTCTTCGCTTTTCCAGACTAAACAAACCCAATTCTTTCAGTCTTTTCTGATAGGCCATGTTTTCTAGACCTTTAATTTAAACCTTAATTTTTGTTGCTCTTCTCTGGACCAATTTGACCATATCTTTCCTGAAATGTGGTGCCTTGAACTGGGCCTAGTAGAGGCCTAATCAGTACAGAGTAGAGCCAATTAATTACTTCAGGTGTCTTGCTTATAACACTCCCCTTAATATATCTCAGAATGATTTCTGCTTTTTTTGCAACAGTGTCACATTGTTGGCTCATATTTAGCTTGTGGTCTACTATGACCTCTAGATCTCTTCCTGGAGAACTTCTTACAAAATGGGAAATGACCATCTAGGATGTTTGCAACTGATTGTTCCTTCCTGAGTGAAGTGCTTTCCATTTGTCTTCCTTGAATTTCATCTTATTTACCTCAGACCGTTTCTGCAGATATCTATCTATATCTTAATAGCTGTGGAATTTCATAACTAAAATTAATCCTTAAAATGCTGTTTGATTGGTAAGGTCTGAAAGAGACAAGTTATTAGTAAAAGTCAGCTTAGGAACCTACGCACTGAGCATATGATCTTTGGCAGATGTGGCAAAATATTACATACTTTGTAATTAAACTAATTTCAAATTCAACCTGATAGATTAAACAAAATTAAGAACAATTAAGAGTTTATCTGCAGCAAACATGGGTGTACACCTGTACACTAGCCTGTTGCCAACTAGCTGCCCATATGACCTGCATTAACACTTCATTAATGCACTTTGTTCTAGTCCCATTCTGGCATGTGGGAGTTCTCCAAAAAAGGCCAAATATTTGGAGTTTAATCTATCTACGCTATACTGCCCCTCCCATATCATATATCCTTTCAAAGCTTTTCTTATGTTTATTTAGATGATGATAATGAGCTGTCAAGTGGTGCCATACAGCTATGGCAAGGTGAAACAATAGTACCATAATGAGAATGTGGTTGTTTTTTTGCACAATTCCAGAAATAGTGCAACATGATCACAACTACAGTTTTAGCTGCTTAAGTCAGTTTCAACACTGCAATGAGGAGTAACAGTTAATCCGAGGGAAGGAACATAAGAACATAAGAACATAAGAACATAAGAACATAAGAACGGCCGTACCGGGTCAGACCAAAGGTCCATCTAGCCCAGTATCCTGTCTGCCGACAGTGGCCAGCACCAGGTGCCCCAGAGGGGGGGTGGACCGAAGACAATGATCAAGCGCTTTGTCTCCTGCCATCCCTCTCCAGCCTCTGTCAAACAGAGGCCAAGGACACCATTTTATCCCCTGGCTAATAGCCTTTTATGGACCTAACCTCCATGAAATTATCTAGCTTCTCTTTAAACTCTGTTATAGTCCTAGCCTTCACAGCCTCCTCTGGCAAGGAGTTCCACATGCTGACTACACGCTGTGTGAAGAAGAACTTTCTTTTATTAGTTTTAAACCTGCTACCCATTAATTTCATTTGGTGTCCTCTAGTTCTTCTATTTAGGAACTAATAAATAACTTTTCTTTATCCACCCTCTCCACACCACTCATGATTTTATACACCTCTATCATATCCCCCCTCAGTCTCCTCTTTTCTAAACTGAAAAGTCCCAGTCGCTTTAACCTCTCCTCATATGGGACCCGTTCCAAACCCCTAATCATTTTAGTTGCCCTTTTCTGAACCCTTTCCAAGGCCAAAATATCTTTTTGAGGTGAGAGACCACATCTGTACACAGTATTCAAGATGTGGGCGTACCATAGTTTTATACAGGGGCAGTAAGATATTCTGTGTCTTATTTTCTATCCCTTTCTTAATAATACCTAGCATCCTATTTGCCTTTTTGACCGCCGCTGCACACTGTGTGGAAGTTTTCAGAGAACTGTCACGATAACTCCAAGATCTCTTTCCTGATTTGTCGTAGCCAAATTAGCCCCCATCATACTGCATTATAGTTGGGGTTATTTTTCCCAATGTGCATTACTTTACACTTATCCACATTAAATTTCATTTGCCATTTTGTTGCCCAATCACTCAGTTTGGTGAGATCTTCTTGGAGTCCCTTACAGTCTGCTTCTGTCTTGACTATCCTAAACAGTTTGGTATCATCCATAAACTTTACCACCTCACTGCTTACCCCTTTCTCCAGATCATTTATGAATAAGTTGAACAGGATTGGTCCTAGGACTGACCCTTGGGGACACCACTAGTTACCCCTCTCCACTCTGAAAATTTACCATTTATTCCTACCCTTTGTTTCCTGTCTTTTAACCAGTTCTCAATCCAAGAAAGGACCTTCCCTCTTATCCCATGGCCATGTAATTTACACAAGAGCCTTTGGTGAGGGACCTTGTCAAAGGCTTTCTGGAAATCTAAGTATACTATATCTACTGGATCCCCCTTGTCCGCATGTTTGTTAACCCCTTCAAAGAACTCTAATAGATTAGTGAGACAGGATTTCCCTTTACAGAACCCATGTTGACTTTTGTCCAACAAATTATGTTCTTCTACATGCTTCACAATTTTATTCTTTACTATTGTTTCGACTAATTTGCCCGGTACCGAAGTTAGACTTACCGGTCTGTAATTGCCCGGATCGCCTCTAGAGCCCTTTTTAAATATTGGTGTCACATTGGCTACCTTCCAGTCATTAGGTACGGAAGCCGATTTAAGGGATAGGTTACAAACCACAGATAATAGTTCAGCAATTTCCCATTTGAGTTCTTTTAGAACCCTTGGATGAATGCCATCCGGTCCCGGAGATTTGTTAACATTAAGTTTTTCTATTTGTTCCAAAACCTCCTCTAATGACACTTCAATCCGGGACAGTTCCTCAGATTCATTACCCACAAAGGGCGGTGCAGATTTGGGAATCTCCCCAACATCCTCAGCCGTGAAGACTGAAGCAAAGAAATCATTTAGTTTCTCCGCAATGGCTTTATCGTCCTTGATTGCGCCTTTTATAGTTCGATCGTCTAGGGGACCCACAGGTTTTTTAGCAGGCTTCCTGCTTCTAATGTACTTAAAAAACATTTTGTTATTTCTTTTTGAGTTTTTGGCTAGCTGTTCCTCAAAATCTTTTTGCTTTTCTTATTACATTTTTACACTTGATTTGACAGTGTTTATGTTCCTTTCTATTTATCTCACTAGGATTGGACTTCCACTTCTTAAAAGATGCCTTTTTGTCCCTCACTGCTTCTTTTACATGGTGGTTAAGCCACGGTGACTCTTTTTAGGTCTCTTGCTATGTTTTTAATTTGGGGTATACATTTAAGTTGGGCCTCTATTATGGTGTCTTTAAAAGTTTCCATGCAGCTTGCAGGGATTTGGCTCTAGTCACTGTGCCTTTTAATTTCTGTTTAACTAACCTCCTCATTTTTGTGTAATTCCCTTTTTGAAATTAAATGCCAGGGTGCTGGTCTGCTGAGGTGTTCTTCCCACCACAGGAATGTTGAATGTTATTATATTATGGTCACTATTCCCAAGCGGTCCTGTAACAGTTATTTCCTGGACCTGATCCTGCGCTCCACTCAGGACTAAATCGAATTGCCTCTCCTTGTGGGTTCCTGCACTAGCTGCTCCAAGAAGCAGTCATTTAAGCCATTGAGAAATTTTATCTCCGCTTCTCTTCCTGAGGTGACATGTATCCAGTCAATATGGGGTAATTAAAATCCCCATTATTATAGAGTTCTTTGTTTTGGTAGCCTCTCTAATCTCCCTCAGCATTTCAATGTCAGTATCCCTGTCCTGGTCAGGTGGTCGGTAATATATCCCTACTGCTAATTTCTTATTTTTGGAGCATGGAATTACTATCCATAGCGATTCTATTGAACATGTTGATTCATTTAATATTTTTATTTCATTTGATTCTACATTATCTTTCACATACAGTGCCACTCCGCCACCCACCCGGCCTGCTCTATCCTTTCGATATATTTTATATCCCGGTATGATTGTGTCCACAGATTTTCCTCATTCCACCAGGTTTCAGTGATGCCTATTATGTCAATCTCCTCATTTAATACTAGGTACTCTAGTTCACCCATCTTATTAGTCAGACTCCTAGCATTTGTGTAGAAGCACTTTAAAAATTTGCCACTGCTTATTTGTCTGCCCTTCCCTGACGCATTGGATTCCTTTGTACGCGGTTGTTTGTCTGCTCTGGCCCATGGTTTGCCCTCTCCCCTCCTCTCTTTCTGACTACAGCTTAGAGAATCTCTATCAATGGATTCTCCTCTAAGAGAAGTCTCCCTCCGATTTACGTGCATCTCCACACCAATCGGCTTTCCCCATCTCTCAGTTTAAAAACTGCTCTGCCTTTTTAATGTTTAGTGCCAGCAGTCTGGTTCCACCCTGGTTTAGGTGGAGCCCATCCTTCCTGTATAGGCTCCCCTCTCCCAAAAGTGTCCCCAGTTCCTAATAAATCCAAACCCCTCTTCCCTACACCATCGTCTCATCCACGCATTGAGATTCTGAATCTCTGCCTGCCTACCTGGCCCTGCGCGTGGAACTGGAAGCATTTCGAGAACGCCACCATAGAGGTCCTGGATTTCAGTCTCTTTCCTAGCAGCCTAAATTTGGCCTCCAGGACATCTCTCCTACCCTTCCCTATGTCATTGGTACCTACATGTACCACGACCACCGGCTCCTCCCAGCACTACACATAAGTCTATCTAGATGCCTCGAGAGATCCGCAACCTTCGCACCAGGCAGGCAAGTGACCATACGGTTCTCCCGGTCATCACAAACCCAACTATCTATGTTTCTAACGATCGAATCACCCACTACTAACACCTGCCTCTTCCGAACTGGCATTCCCTCCCCCTCAGAGGTATCCTCAGTGCGAGAGGATACCGCAACATCCTCTGGGAGGAGGGTCCCAACTACGGGATGGTTTCCCTCTGCTCCCATTGAATGCTCTGTTCCCTTGAGACTTTCATCCTCCTTAAGAGCACTGGGGCTCTCAGACTGGAGGTGGGACAGTACTACAGTGTCCCAGAAAGTCTCATCCACAAATCTCTCTACCTCCCTTAGCTCCTCCAGTTCAGCCACCCTGGCCTCCAAAGCCCGAACTCGGTCTCTGAGGGTCAGGAGCTCCTTGCAACGGGTGCACACATCGCCACCCGCCCACAGGGCAGGTAATCATACATGTTACACTCGCAATAAACAGGATAGCCCCCACTCTGCTGCTGGGCTTCTGTCTCCATTTTCTAATGAACAAGTTTAAGTATAAACTGGGATTCTTTTTAAACCTCTGGAATATAGATTATGATAAGAGTTATGTTTTAAAGAAGGCCAGAAGTCACTAGTGCCCTCTAACCTCCCCTCTAAACTCCCTCTCCAAACTCCCTGTTAGCAATTCCTGTTCAAAGCTCCTGGTCGCTGAGTCACAGGCTTATATAGCTCTGGTAGCCCCTCCCCCTGACTGAGGCTTAGCCAATTAACAGAGGCTTCTAGATTTCAAACCTTTTAGAAGCTCCTTCAAGCAAACAAACAATCAAACCAACCAACCATCCAGATAAAAACAAGCTCAGCACACAGCAAATAACTCCCCACACACAAACACACACTCCAGACAGCCACTTACCACAAGGGTCCTGTTTTACTCCTCTTTCACCTGGAGAACTCCCTCTCCAAACTCCCTGTTAGCAATTCCTGTTAAGCTCCTGGTCGCTGAGTCACAGGCTTATATAGCTCTGGTAGCCCCTCCCCTGACTGAGGCTTAGCCAATTAACAGAGGCTTCTAGATTTCAAACCTTTTAGAAGCTCCTTCAAGCAAACAAACAATCAAACCAACCAACCATCCAGATAAAAACAAGCTCAGCACACAGCAAATAACTCCCCACACAAACACACACTCCAGACAGCCACTTACCACAAGGGTCCTGTTTTACTCCTCTTTCACCTGGAGAACTCCTCTCCAAACTCCCTGTTAGCAATTCCTGTTCGCAAGCTCCTGGTCGCTGAGTCACAGGCTTATATAGCTCTGGTAGCCTCCCCTGACTGAGGCTTAGCCAATTAACAGAGGCTTCTAGATTTCAAACCTTTTAGAAGCTCCTTCAAGCAAACAAACAATCAAACCAACCAACCATCCAGATAAAAACAAGCTCAGCACACAGCAAATAACTCCCCACACACAAACACACACTCCAGACAGCCACTTACCACAAGGGTCCTGTTTTACTCCTCTTTCACCTGGAGAACTCCCTCTCCAAACTCCCTGTTAGCAATTCCTGTTCAAGCTCCTGGTCGCTGAGTCACAGGCTTATATAGCTCTGGTAGCCTCCCCTGACTGAGGCTTAGCCAATTAACAGAGGCTTCTAGATTTCAAACCTTTTAGAAGCTCCTTCAAGCAAACAAACAATCAAACCAACCAACCATCCAGATAAAAACAAGCTCAGCACACAGCAAATAACTCCCCCACACACAAACACACACTCCAGACAGCCACTTACCACAAGGGTCCTGTTTTTACTCCTCTTTCACCTGGAGAACTCCTCTCCAAACTCCCTGTTAGCAATTCCTGTTCAAGCTCCTGGTCGCTGAGTCACAGGCTTATATAGCTCTGGTAGCCCCTCCCCTGACTGAGGCTTAGCCAATTAACAGAGGCTTCTAGATTTCAAACCTTTTAGAAGCTCCTTCAAGCAAACAAACAATCAAACCAACCAACCATCCAGATAAAAACAAGCTCAGCACACAGCAAATAACTCCCCACACACAAACACACACTCCAGACAGCCACTTACCACAAGGGTCCTGTTTTACTCCTCTTTCACCTGGAGAACTCCTCTCCAAACTCCCTGTTAGCAATTCCTGTTCAAGCTCCTGGTCGCTGAGTCACAGGCTTATATAGCTCTGGTAGCCCCTCCCCCTGACTGAGGCTTAGCCAATTAACAGAGGCTTCTAGATTTCAAACCTTTTAGAAGCTCCTTCAAGCAAACAAACAATCAAACCAACCAACCATCCAGATAAAAACAAGCTCAGCACACAGCAAATAACTCCCCACACAAACACACACTCCAGACAGCCACTTACCACAAGGGTCCTGTTTTACTCCTCTTTCACCTGGAGAACTCCTCTCCAAACTCCCTGTTAGCAATTCCTGTTCGCAAGCTCCTGGTCGCTGAGTCACAGGCTTATATAGCTCTGGTAGCCCCTCCCTGACTGAGGCTTAGCCAATTAACAGAGGCTTCTAGATTTCAAACCTTTTAGAAGCTCCTTCAAGCAAACAAACAATCAAACCAACCAACCATCCAGATAAAAACAAGCTCAGCACACAGCAAATAACTCCCCACACACAAACACACACTCCAGACAGCCACTTACCACAAGGGTCCTGTTTTACTCCTCTTTCACCTGGAGAACTCCCTCTCCAAACTCCTGTTAGCAATTCCTGTTCAAGCTCCTGGTCGCTGAGTCACAGGCTTATATAGCTCTGGTAGCCCCTCCCCCTGACTGAGGCTTAGCCAATTAACAGAGGCTTCTAGATTTCAAACCTTTTAGAAGCTCCTTCAAGCAAACAAACAATCAAACCAACCAACCATCCAGATAAAAACAAGCTCAGCACACAGCAAATAACTCCCCCACACACAAACACACACTCCAGACAGCCACTTACCACAAGGGTCCTGTTTTTACTCCTCTTTCACCTGGAGAACTCCCTCTCCAAACTCCCTGTTAGCAATTCCTGTTAAGCTCCTGGTCGCTGAGTCACAGGCTTATATAGCTCTGGTAGCCCCTCCCCCTGACTGAGGCTTAGCCAATTAACAGAGGCTTCTAGATTTCAAACCTTTTAGAAGCTCCTTCAAGCAAACAAACAATCAAACCAACCAACCATCCAGATAAAAACAAGCTCAGCACACAGCAAATAACTCCCCACACACAACACACACTCCAGACAGCCACTTACCACAAGGGTCCTGTTTTTACTCCTCTTTCACCTGGAGAACTCCCTCTCCAAACTCCCTGTTAGCAATTCCTGTTCGCAAGCTCCCTGGTCGCTGAGTCACAGGCTTATATAGCTCTGGTAGCCCCTCCCCCTGACTGAGGCTTAGCCAATTAACAGAGGCTTCTAGATTTCAAACCTTTTAGAAGCTCCTTCAAGCAAACAAACAATCAAACCAACCAACCATCCAGATAAAAACAAGCTCAGCACACAGCAAATAACTCCCCCACACACAAACACACACTCCAGACAGCCACTTACCACAAGGGTCCTGTTTTTACTCCTCTTTCACCTGGAGAACTCCCTCTCCAAACTCCCTGTTAGCAATTCCTGTTCGCAAGCTCCCTGGTCGCTGAGTCACAGGCTTATATAGCTCTGGTAGCCCCTCCCCCTGACTGAGGCTTAGCCAATTAACAGAGGCTTCTAGATTTCAAACCTTTTAGAAGCTCCTTCAAGCAAACAAACAATCAAACCAACCAACCATCCAGATAAAAACAAGCTCAGCACACAGCAAATAACTCCCCCACACACAAACACACACTCCAGACAGCCACTTACCACAAGGGTCCTGTTTTTACTCCTCTTTCACCTGGAGAACTCCTCTCCAAACTCCCTGTTAGCAATTCCTGTTCAAGCTCCTGGTCGCTGAGTCACAGGCTTATATAGCTCTGGTAGCCCCTCCCCCTGACTGAGGCTTAGCCAATTAACAGAGGCTTCTAGATTTCAAACCTTTTAGAAGCTCCTTCAAGCAAACAAACAATCAAACCAACCAACCATCCAGATAAAAACAAGCTCAGCACACAGCAAATAACTCCCCACACACAAACACACACTCCAGACAACCACTTACCACAAGGGTCCTGTTTTACTCCTCTTTCACCTGGAGAACTCCTCTCCAAACTCCTGTTAGCAATTCCTGTTCGCTTAAGCTCACAGTCGCCTGAGTCACAGACTATATAACTCTGGAATAGCCGCCTCCCCTGACGGCGGAGCTTAGCCAATTAATAGAGCCTAGATGGACCTTTTAGAAAGCTCACGGATGGGAATAAGCAAACAATGCTCAATCAAAGCTGCGTGCATCATGATAAAAACAAAGCTCAGCTTTCACAGCATAAACAACTCCCCACACATTTGCACAAACACACACTCCCAGACTAGCCACTTTTAACAAAGAGGTCTCTGTTTGCTCCTCTTTCACCTGGAGAACTCCCCTCTCCAACTCCCTATTAGCAATTCCTGTTACTTAAGCTGAAAGGGGTTTCTTTTGAATACCCGGCGTACCTTTGGCAGCGGCGAGTTGAAGTCGGACTGATGGATTTTAAAATGCATGACGGATGGGAATATGCTGTCAGCGTGGATATCTTTAAATCCGTTTGCTTCATTACTGTTAGCAACCGAGATCTTCGTGTCACTACATTTGCATCCTAGTTCTTTAGACTAAGAGAGCAAATGCTTGAACATCTCCCAGTCTCATAATTCAATGATCCAACAACTCTTTAAAGTTGGACTCATCTGTGAACAATACATAATTCCAGGTTTCATTCTCCCGTTTCCTAAACTTTCCTGTCCACAAGATCTTTGTTGTATGACCATATTCTTTAAAATTCATTTTGCAACCAGTCTACATAATTTTGCAAAGTCTTATAATGTTGAATAGTAATAGAGATGCTTAACGTAGTCTAGATACAATCAAAAAAAAAAAAAGTGAACACATATGAGAAAGGACTTTTTTTTTTAAATTGTATCCCTTTTGGTATTGCCAGACTTGTACACACCAAATTCTTGTGATTCTCTGCTAGGTCATTTGCCAATTGTCTGTTTGAATTGTCTGCTAGTTCACACAGAAGTTACTCATCAATTTTGGGTATCAGGTCCTCAACATTTGCTTCCTCCTGTGACCACCTTTGGGCCTGATGCTAAAACCTATTAAAGTCAATGGGAGACTTCTGATGGACTTATTTAACATTTATATTGGGGTGGCACCTAGAGGCCAACCAGATTGGGGCCTCACTGTGTTTGGTGCAGTACCAACATTCAGAAAATGGGTCTGCCTGTGAAGTAAAATACTAGTTAACCTGAGTAAGGATATCAGAATCATCCCTATGGTGTTCATCTATTTTAGAACTATCAGATACCTTGATCTTCTCTTTTAAGACCCATCTCATTTGTAGCATAACAGAATATCTCACTTAATGATATGCACCTTCGCTTTGCAAAGAGCATAATTCTAAGTAGCGAGCCAGGTGGTGCCCTCAAAGGCAGGTGCACAACTCCCATTGACCTTTTCACTTACCTTAGTTGTCTACTAGTATAAATTCAAATTTAACTCATCTGTTTGTGCAGTGTATCTGCATAAGTTTGTTTGTCTGTCTATGTCTTTACACATTAGTTTTAAACTGCCATTTCTCCCAAGGCAACCACTGCATCATCATTTGGATGTCATGCAAAATTTTGCTCAAAGCCAAGGAAACTGTTAAGGGCAGGGACATGTAGAACAATTCTCTCTCTTCTGAAGAGGCCTCCATATTTGTAATCCCTTGACCTGCCCCCTGGATTCTGATTTTGCTTCTTGTCTTTCCTCACTCCCCCTCTTTCTCCTGTCATCAATCTCTAATAACTAGTTCATTTCCACTAGTCTACAGACACACCAGAACTCAACCTCAACCTTGAAATTACCCTTCTTAAGACTCTCCTACTTCTGCATCCACAATCCTTATTTCTAACCATGCTATTTTCTCTGCTCCAGTTCTATTCTTGATCTCCCCCAGCCTGGTTTATGCCTTTGCAACTTGCCTGGAAAGTCACTGGGACAATATTTTTCTTTGCTCTCTCTGCTGCCTTTGAGACTACCAGTCAAACTCTCATCCTGCACTTTCTCCTTTCCCTAGGCTTTGGCAATCCTTTAGCTTTTGATGTCTCATTTGGTGGCTCCAAATCTGGCTCCTAACTCTACACGTTTCTCTTGGGGTTCCATCCTGTTTTTTTCCTAGGCAACTTCATCCATGCTCACAGTGTTACCTACTGTCTCCATGATGATAATTTCCAAATCTGCCTCTCTATCCTCATCTCTCCCCTTTTGTCCCATCTACCATCTCCAACTGTTCCTCGTACTTCTTCTTTTTGACGTCTTACCACTCTCTCATTGGGCCATACTCAGTGGGGTCACATATGGTGGTGGAGAAGACCATTATGCTACTTTTTACAACACTGTAAATGTAAAGATACTCCACTGAAATTAACAGAAACATTCTGAATGTATATTGGTGTAACTCAAAGCTGATTTTGGCCTTCTGACTAAGTTAGTTAAACAAACAAATAAAAACAAAACAAAAGCCAGGTGTAAATGGTAAAGGAACATAATTACAGTGGGTGCATTACAAAATGTAATTTACATGCCCAGTATGCAAAAGGAGGTGAGGATAGGAAGAATAGCAACTAATAGGAAGGTGTAAGGCAAAGTAGTGAATGATGAGGGCTGCTATTCCGTACACCTCCTATTAGTTGTTTTCCTCCTCTCCTCATCCTCTCAGTCACATCAACACATAAATTACATCCATTGTCCACATTCACCAAATAATAAATCAGTTTGAATAACACCCTAGTAAGTGACACTATATTTTTCTTTAGCTAATTCCTTCTGCTTATCAGCGTGTGGCTTATGAGGCCTGTAGGGAAGCCAGTGCTGGTACTGCACACACTAAACTCTGAGAATAGTTGTAGGCATTGAAATAGATGGCTTATAGGAAACAGAGGCAAGAGGTGAAAATGGCATTGAACAGTCAAAAAAGGCTGAAGGAATGTACTATCAACCTGCTCAAAAGAGACTGATGTTCATAATGTTATACTATGTCTGTTCCAAATCTGTTTTCCAAACTTTGCGGTAGTTATCAGGTAGCTATACTCACCTGTCCAAACACCTCCTCGTTCACGGTGAACGTGAGATCCAGGATATCAGTGATGTTGTTATCCTTCATCCACTGTAAACTCTGATGAAACTCCTCATCCAGGTACTCCAGGTCACTTAAATCACACGGCCTAATTGTCCAGCAAGACAGAGAAATGACGAGGAAGATATAACCTTGCGGGGATGGTTTACTGCTCAGAACATGTACAATGTTTTCTTATGACAAAGCTCTGACCAAAGTGGATGCCCTTTTGACTTTATACATACACCTTTTATTAAAGCACTAAACTCAAACAGTGCTTGGACCACAGAACATTAAATACCAGTAAAAGAGAATAAAGTACATTTTAAAAGCTTATTAAAAGAGACTTCGCTGAAAATTCAAATTAATCCTCAGAAACTTTAAGGTCAGAAGGGACCATCATGATCATCTAGTCCAGGGGTCTCAAACTTCTGCCCACAAGCCAACCCCAGCCACAGCAACTAGCACAATCACCCCCACTCCCTCAGTGATCCTCAAAGGTGTGTCCCTCGGGGTCAGGGTGCCATGGGGGGAGAGGGAAGGGCGATGGGAGAAAGGGATGGGCTTGGGGAATGGTAATGGACAGCCCTCCCCCCCCCACAGCCCACCAGGACTCCTGGGCCAGATTGCACAACTCCTCCAGTCGAAAATGGGCTGAGGGCCAGGAGTTTGAGACCCCATATCTCATCTGACCTCCTTCACATTGCCAACCACAAAACCTCACCCACCACTACTGTAACAGATCCCTAAGCTTTGGCTGAGTTACTGAAGTCCTCAAATCATGGTTTAACCAACCATTTCCGCTAAACATTCCTCTGAGTTATCATCTGTCAATATAGATATTAGTTCGTTCAACTGAATTTTGATATATTTTATGTGGCTTTTCTTATGGCATCAAATTGATAAAAGAGCAACAGACCACTATTAAAATATCAAAACATTTCAACGAGCATTAAAAGTAATACTTTACTGGGCATCGCCTTGCTGTCATTGTGTAAGACAAGTAGAACAAAACCTGCAAGCAATCTGTACTGTTTTACATCGATATTAACATTTGTAAACATAACTAACAAGCACTTAGACTGAAAAAATCCAAACAATGGAGCTTAGGCAATTATGGTTTTTCCAGTGACATTTTAAATAACTCATTTTGTTTAGAGAAAAGAAGTATTTCTCTGTGAACTGTCCAATTAAATATGCTTTTCACTGACCCATATCCCATTTAAATGGTTCTGACTACATATTCCTACATGAAAAGCATGTGTACCAATATTTTCAAAAGTTGAGGTTTAACTCCAATGCTTTTAATCATTTAATCGACATTGTTAATATTAAAGAAGGGCACATTCTGGATGAAAACAAAGGAAATTATTAAGTCTCCATCCCATCTACCCTGAAATCAAACAGTGGAAGAACTTGAAAACTAAGGTCCCAGTCCTGCAATGAGCTCCACAAGGGTTTGCTTCTGCAGAGGTCATGGCAGGATCGAGGCCCAAGTCTCTGTTTGCTTGCATTCATATACTTACAGCCTCAGTAGTGCTTTATAGAACGGCCTTGTGAAGAAAGCATCAAGAAGGTACTGATGAATGAGAGCAAGGCCAAGGATACGACCACTGAACCTGAACCTAGGATAAAAAATAAAACACAATAAATGATGTGTAACTTAGATCATACCAATGTAGGAATCTATTGTCTGTTGCTTGTTTCTTTAAGTCTCTCTTGATTACTTTAGCTAATTCATCTTTTTTAGCCTTTCCCGACAACTGCCCATCACACACCTTAAACTATGTAACTGAGAGATGAATGAGCTTCTTTTGAGGTATCTACTGCAGTACCCATACTACTTGGTAGCTTTAGCAGTTGGCATATTACATACGAGCTGCCCTCAAATCCTAATAAACAACCACGTGCCACATTCAGCTCCCGTGATCTTTAGCAGGACGTTATACTATAGATCAGTGGTGTCAAATACCAGGACTTTGATCTGAGTTTAACCTACTCAAGATGTTCATCTGCCCACCCATCACAACAGATTAAGGTTTCTCGCAGAAAGCAAACTTTTATGGGGGGGGGAAACAGTTATATTTCTAGCCTCTATGCTTGCAGTGAAAACTTTCCAAATAAGATCTGAGCATCATTGCTGCAAAAGCAATACAGAGCTATCTTCCTGACTCTGCAGACAGACTGAAATAACAGCTTTAAGAGATGTTAACAGATCAATTCATCTTGGTAAAGTGTGAACTTTTAGGTATAACAATGGCATTTGAAGAGACAGATTCTCAAACAGTTCATGTACACAATTACTACAATTCTGTGCACAAATCAGGTGATTACATGTGCAAATAGCAAACAACAAAAATACCAGTGGTCCTTAAAGTGCCCTGAATCACTTTGTCCCCTTGAGTTATGATGATTGTAACATTAACTTCATTAATTAAATATTTTGTTATTATGTAAAAGCCACATTCTTCCTTTGATCTTTAAGCCTCCCACTGTTGTCAGTAGAGGCATCTGCTGTGACTCAGCAAGATAGCCCCCCTACTGTAGATGCAGCCATCAGAAGGAGGTTTTCTGTCAGTGTAGCCACACTGCCTCCCTGAATTACATTAGCAAGAGGAGCATTCTTCCATTGACATAATCGCATCTGCACTGGGGGTTTTGTCAGCATAGATATGTTGATCAAGAGTGATTATTTTTCCCAAATTGCTGCCCATATAGCTAAACCAATATAACTTTTAAGTGCAGACCAAGAGTAATATTATGAGTTCCTGAGACAGTCTGTAACCCAGTTTTCTACAAGTTGTTCAGGATTCCCATATCTGGTTTAAACATAGGAAATAACATGGGAGTGAAACATAGCTCTTTCGGCCAACTAGATTATAAATGAAATGGCATTTGACAATAAATGACAATGACACTGCTGGAGCAATAAAACACGCTTGCTCTTATGAAAAAGTAATACTATTTTAGTGTATGGTAAATAATTTTTGCTTTTTAGTCAGGAACTCCTCTGTACTGTGAAAATACTGGTGGTTTTAGATGGACTAGAGGACAGAGACAAACATTAGTGTGTATCATGCTGAAGTCCACTGGAGATTATGGTAAGAATGGCCCTGGGAGACAGGAAATCTGAGTTTTAGTAACTGATTTGCTGTCTGACCTTGGACAGATTATTCCCCTTCTTTGTGCCATTTTCTACCTGTAAAATAGGGATCATAAAGCTTACCCACCTTTATAGAGTACTTTTAAGATTCTCAAAGGCATTTTACATTACCAGACAAAAACTGCCAGGTTATAAAAATGTTTATTCATCATTAACCTGGGTCAGACTTTAATCAGTGACATAGAATAGGATTTCTCAGACTTCATGGTACCATGACCCCCTTCTGACAACAAAAATTACTAGATGACCCCAGGAGGGGGGACCGAAGCCTGAGCCTGTCTGAGCCCCACTGTCCCAGATGCGGTGGCTGAAGCCTGAGCCTCACTGCTCTGGGCAGAGGGAGGGAGGGAGGGAGGGGATGGGGAACCTGAGGCCTGTAACCTGAGCCCTACTACCAAAGGCTGAAGCCCCTGGTCAGGGACTAAGGCTATGTCAGTCTAGGGGACCCCATTAAAATGGGGGTGCAACCCACAGTTTGAGAACTGCTGACCTAGAGGTTAAAGGCTGTAATTGTTTTGGATAGTTTAACAAACTGGTGATGAAGTCCATGCCTATAAGAACAACCTAGTTAGAAAAAAAAATCAGAGTTTCTTTTTATATATGGCTTGTGTGATGGCATATGACAATTTGCTGTATATCTACTCTTTCATAGGTAATCCCCCCACCCATTCCAGCTTTAGAATCTTTTGGAGGGAAAATGTATGACTGATTTCACAAAGGAAGAATTTATTTTAAAAAAGAAACTGCTTATCAGTCCAAAAGAAAAAGAAAATCTTAAATGTGAGCACTCCAAGCATAAGATGCTTTGAATTGACTGATGTCCTAGTAACATTTTACATAGGCCCAGTCTTAGGGCAAGGTGAGTAAGGTTGCGTAGTGCAGCCAATCACAGCGTGCCACCTTGGGCCCTGCAAACTCTTTGTCGAGGCCTGATTTTACAGCACAAAAAGGAAAAAAAAATATCAAAAGCAATAAACCATTCCTTCCACTCCAGGGCAAAACCCCTAGATCCCTTTTGCACATGAATGATACTTACGCCTTGCTGTAATAAAAGCAGCAAAGACTATCTGTTCCGTCAATGCTCATGGGATAGAACAAGTCTGTCAAACGGGGCACAGAAATGACAGTGGTCCCAGTTAGCATTTATATCTCCCCAGGGGCTGTCTGTGTGTCCCTTGCTGCCAGAAGTAGGCACAGAAGCCTAACTATATGGCCTTTACCGTTGTTTCCACACACACAACAAAAAGCAGCTGTTGGGAATGTTTAGAACCTGTTTCAGTTCACTTGTGGCCCAGCGCAATGTTTCCAGCAAAACGCAATTAAAGAGGGGAGCTGACACAATGAAAGCACAGTAGACTCCACATCACTAAAGATGGAAAAAATGCCTGAAGTGTTGACTGTAATCCATCAGCTTTATATTGCCTTTGGGACTGAGGATCCGGTCCATTTGTCCTCAATGATACAATTGGGTTTTTTTTGTTTTTTGTTTTTTTACTTTCTCCGTCATAATTTTTGGAAGTGAAAGTTCAAAGTACAAGAAGCATAGAGTGCTCCATTGCCAGAAGGCTTACTCTATCTATACCCTCTTAGGTAAGAACAGATCAGAAACATTTTTTGGTTGGAACTCTTTGCAGTTATGTGAAACTGAAGATAAATATGTCAAGGGAAGCACTGCTAATTTGAGGCTCTGATTCTGCTAAGAAATGAGGGTATAGTATAGTTAGGTGAGATATCTCCTTTGGATAAAACGAATAAACAGCATTGAGGTAAACTCTGACTGGAGGGCAAAGTACCTTCCTTAAGCTGACATACTTATTTTTATGAGCAAGTGTAAATTGCTTATTAGAGGTAAGGATTTGTTTCAGTAAGAGAGGGGGGTTGGATGAATTGGAGGAGAGTGGCCTGGTTATGTGAGGACCAATTCTACACTTTTCTTTCAACACTCACTCTCCCCCCTCCTGCAATACAATGATTGAATGTGAGTAACATACCCATAGCAGAGAAAGGAAATGGGGGAGGAAGGAGAGAGGGTTGTTAATGAACAGGAAATGGTGGAAGGAGGGAGAGAATTAATGAGTCAGAGAATTACTCTGGATTGATTGTCTATTGACACCCTTCCTCCACTCAAAAAGGACATTGTGCACAACTGCCTTTTCACTTCTAATAATGCTACTCTTTGACCAGTTTACAGGAGTTTCCTACAAATTCCTACACCCGCCTGCTAACTCCTTCTCCTTCTGATGGCTGCAGGTGCTACTTTGCCGCCTGCCTTACAAAATAAGGGGTGTATTCTCCTTTCAATACTTGTTCCATAATGTCCATGTAGCATTGGGGGAATTATTGCAAGTATGTGTACTGAGAAAGACAAGTCTCTGTGTTGTGGCAGGGACTAAACACAAGAGTCTCCTCCTCATGCAGGTGACTCATAGGAAATGTAATCTGATGGAATCCTTGTTGCACAGCAGCAGAACAATGCTGGACTGATGATAATTCTTTGCTTTGTTCTAGACCACACTAGAGAGTACTTTTTCCTAGAGTCACTGCTTAAATCAAAGTGCAGAATTGCATGCTGGGACTTTTGATCTCTACAGTCAAAACTCATGAATCTATATAATGAGATAGCAGGGAAGGAGAACAGTCAACTGGAGCAGAGGGAAATGATCCCATAGTTGGGACCCTCCTTCCAGTAGATGTTGTGGTATCCTCTCGCACTGAAGTACCAATGACATAGGGAAGGGTAGGAGAGAGGTTCTGGAGGCCAAATTTAGGCTGTTAGGAAAAATATTGAAATCCAGGAACTCTATGGTAGTGTTCTCTGAAATGCTTCCAGTTCCACGCGCAGGGCCAGGTTGGCAGGCAGAGCTTCAGACTCTCAATGAGACGATGGTAGAGAGGAGGGGTTTAGATTTATTTGGAACTGGGGAAACTTTTGGGATAGGGGGAGCCTATGCAGAAAGGATGGGCTCGACCTAAACCAAAATGGAACCAGACTGCTGGCACTTAACATTAAAAAGGTTGTAGAGCAGTTTTTAAACTAAGGGCTGTGAAAAAGCCAACGGGAGCAGAGGAGCACATGGATTGGACAGATACATCTCTTAGGGGAGGGTCTATTAATAGAGATGCTCTATGTTCTAGTCAGGAGGAGAGGATGGAAGTATGGGTCAGATCAGATGAGACACAATCAAATGAAAGAGTCTAACACATCAGGAAATGGCAGACAGATAAATAGTGACAAATTTTTAAAGTGCTTATACACAAATGCTAAGAGTCTAAATAATAAGATGGGTGAACCAGAGCGCCTCGTTTTAAAGGAGGATATTGATACAATAGGCATCACGGAAACTTGGTGGAATGAGGACAATCAATGGGACACAGTCATATCAGGGTACAAAATATATCGGAAGGATAGAACAGGTCTTGCTGGTGGGGGATGGCACTATATGTAAAAAAAAATGTAGAATCAAATAAAGTAAAAATTTTTAAATGAGCTAAAATGTTTCACAGAATCTCTATGGATAGTAATTCTATGCTCCAATAAGAAGAATATAGCACTAGGAATATATTGTCAACCACCTGATCAGGACAGTGATAGTGACTATGAAAAGCTAAGGGAGATTAGAGAAGCCATCAAAATAAAAAACTCAATAGTAGTAGGAGATTTCAACTGTCCCCATATTGACTGGGTACACGTCACCTCAGAATGGGATTCAGAGATAACATTTCTTGATGCCTTAAATGACTGCTTCTTGGAGCAGCTGGTTCTGGGACTCACAAGGGGAGAGGCAATTCTTGATTTAGTCCTAAGCGGAGTGCAAGTAAATATAGGTAAATACAATTGGACCACTTGGAAATAGTGACCATAATGTGATAAAATTTAACATCCCTGTGGTGGGAAAAACACTTCAGCAGCCCAACACTGTGGTATTTAATTTCAGAAAGGGGAACTACACAAAAATGAGGAGGTTAGTTAAACAAAAATTAAACTGCATGGAAACTCTTCAAAGACACCATAATAGAGGCCCAATTTAAATGTATACCTCAAATTAAAAAACACAGTAAGAGAACCAAAAAAGTGTCACCATACTTAACAACCAAGTAAAAGAAGCAAGGAGAGATAAAAAGATATCTTTTAAAAAGTGGAAGTCAAATCTTAGTGGGGAAAATAGAAAGGAGCATAAACTTTGTCAAATTGAGTGTAAAAATATAAGAAATAAAAAAAAAAAGTTTGAAGAACAGCTAGCCAAAAACTCAAAAAGTAATAGCAAAATGTTTTTTAAGTATATCAGAAGCAAGAAGCCTGCTAAACAACTGGTGAGGCTCTTGGACGATCGAGGTGCAAAAGGAGAACTCAAAGATGATTAAGTCATCGTGGAGAAGCTGAATGAATTCTTTACTTTAGTCTTCATGGCTGAGGATATTGGGGAGATTCCTAAACCTGAGCCATTCTTTTTAGATGACAAATCTGAGGAATTGTCCCAGATTGAGATGTCACTAGTGGAGGTTTTGGAACAAATTGATAAACTTAACAGTAACAAGTCAGCGGGACCAGATGGCATTCACCCAAGAGTTCTGAAAGAACTCAAACATGAAATAGCGGAACTATTAACTGTGGTTTGTAACCTATCCTTTAAATCAGCTTCCGTACCTCATGACTGAAAGATAGCTAACATGATGCTAATATTTAAAAAGAGTTCTAGGGGTGTTCCTGGCAATTATAGACTGGTAAGTCTAACACCATTACCGGGCAAATTAATTGAAACTATAGTAAAGAATAAAATTGTCAGACACATAAATGAACATAATTTGTTGGGGGGAAGTCAACATGGTTTCTGTAAAGGGAAATCATGCCTTACTAATCTGCGAGGCTGCGTCTAGACTGGCATGATTTTGCGGAAATGCTTTTAACAGAAAAGTTTTTCTGTTAAAAGTATTTCCGCAAAAGAGAGTCTAGATTGGCACGGGTGCCTTTGTGCAAAAAGGGCTTTTGCGCAAAAGCATCCGTGGCCAGTCTAGACGCGATTTTGTGCAAGAAAGCCCCGATCGCCATTTTGTGCATCGGGGCTTTCTCATGCAAAAAATTCCTTCCCCTGTCTACACTGGCCCTCTTGCACAAGTATTCTCGCAAGAGGGCTTATCCCTGAGCGGGAGCATCATAATATTTGCGCAAGAAGCACTGATTTTGTACAGTACAAAGTCAGTGCTCTTGCGCAAATTCAAGCAGCCAGTGTAGACAGCTGGCAATTTTTTGCGCAAAAGTGGCCGCTTTTGCGCAAAATCTTGCCAGTCTAGACACACCCCTAAAGTTCTTTGAGGGGGTCAACAAACATGTGGACAAGGGGGATCCAGTAGATATAGTGTACTTAGATTTCCAGAAAGCTTTTGACAAGGTCCCTCACCAAAGACTCTTAAGTAAAGTAAGTTGTCATGGGATAAGAGGGAAGGTCCTTTCATGGATTGATAACTGGTTAAAAGACACGAAACAAAGGGTAGCAATAAATGGTCAGTTTTCAGAATGGAGATAGGCCTCTAGTGGTGTCCCCCAAAGAGTCCATACTGGGATCAATCCTTTTCTACTTATTTATAAATGATCTAGAGAAAGGAGTAAACAGTGAGATGGTAAAATTTGCAGATGATACCAAACTGATAGTTAAGCAGACCGTGGAGAGCTTCAAAAAGATCTCACCAATCTAAGCGATTGGGCAACAAAATGGCAAATAACATTTAGTGTTGATAAATGTGAAGTAATGCACAATGGAAAATCATAATTCCAACTATACACAATATGATGGGGACTAATTTAGCTACAAATACTCAAGAGAGAGATTTTGGAGTCATAGTGGATAGTTCTCTGAAAATATCCACTCAGTGTGCAGCAGCAGTCAAAAAAGCAAATAGAATGTTAGGAGTCATTAAAAAAGGGATAGAGAATAAGATAGAGACTACCTCATTGCCTCTATTTAAAAACATGGTACACCCACATCTTGAATACTGCGTACAGATATGGTTGCCTCATCTCAAAAAAGATATATTAGCATTGGAAAAAGTTCAGAAAAGGTCAACAAAAATGATTAGGGGTTTGGAACAGGTCCCATATGAAGAAAGATTAAAAAAGACTTGGACTTTTCAGCTTAGAAAAGAGGAGACTAAGGGGGGAGGATATGATAGAGGTCTATAAAATCATGACTGGTGTGGAAAAAGTGAATAAGGAAAAGTTATTTACTTATTCCCACAATATAAGAACTAGGGGTCACCAAATGAAATTAATAGGAAGCAGGTTTAAAACAAACAATAGGAAGTTTTTCTTCACTCAGCACACAGTCAACCTGTGGAACTTCTTTCCAGAGGATGTGGTGAAGACTAGGACTTTAACAGGGTTCAAAAAAAGAGCTAGATAGATTCATGGAGGTTAGGCCCATCAATGGCTATTAGCCAGAATGGGTAGGAATAGTATCCCTAGCCTCTGTTTGTCTGGAAATGGGTAACAGGAGAGGGATCATGTGAGGATTACCTGTTGTGTTTCCTCCCTCTGGGGCATCTGGTATTGGCCACTGCTGGCAGGCAGGATACTGGGCTAGATGGACCTTAGGTCTGACCCAGTATGGCTGTTCTCATGACCTTATGATTGTCACTCTGTGCATGACTGTGAAGCCTAGAATGTCTCTTGAAACTGTGTGATGTCATGGAAACAGTTGCAAGCACAAATCTTGTTGTTCAGAATACTACCAGGTTGAGTTGTCACTGAAATCTCTTTTCAACTTTTTAGCCATTTTTGACTTTATACATTAGACCTGTGTAGTGTGCTACTATAGTAAGGCATGTATCTATGCCATGCCCCAACTTCTAAACTATTGTGATTTCAGAGGTAACTCACACATTGCATACCCTTGCTCTACAGATAATTTGCATGCAAACAATTTCATTGATTTTTATGAGGGAGATTGCACAGATGTTGATCACTTGGCCCAACTGTGCAACAGCATGGGTTTTCAGCTAGTAGTCAAAGGGTGGATTCATTTGATCATTCTGTGAGGCATGTGTTGGACACCTTGCCTTACAGGATTGAAATCAGCTGGCAACTATGGTTCGCAAATACATCAAAACTGATGGGCAACTGGTGCTACAGATTAAAGGTTTGTAATCCTGATCTCACACAGTAGTTACAGGAGGGATCGTGGGCTATAATGGCAGAGAGAAAGGAGGGTCAGGGAAAAACTGGGAGGCAAGATCAAATCAGTATCTTAGATGCCTATATACAAATGCGAGAAGTATGGTTAATAAGCAGGAAGAACTGGAAGTGCTAATAAATAAATACAACTTTGACATTGTTGGCATCACAGAAACTTGGTGGGATAATACACATGATTGGAATGTTGGTATGGAAGGGTACAGTTTGCTCAGGAAGGATAGACAGGGAAAAAAGGGAGGAGGTGTTACCTTATATATTAAAAATGTACACACTTGGACGGAGGTGGAGATGGACGGAGGAGACGGAAGTGTTGAGAGTCTCTGGATTAGGCTAAAAGGGGTAAAAAACAAGGGTGATGTCATGCTAGGAGTCTTCTACAGGCCACCTACCCAGGTGGAAGAGGTGGATGAGGCTTTTTTTAAACAACTAACAAAATCATCCAAAGCCCAAGATTTGGTGGTGATGGGGGACTTCAACTATCCAGATATATGCTGGGAAAATAACACAGCGGGGCACAGACTATCCAATAAGTTCTTGGACTGCATTGGAGACAACTTTTTATTTCAGAAGGTAGAAAAAGCTACCGGGGGGAAGCTGTTCTTGATTTGATTTTAACAAACAGGGAGGAACTGGTTGAGAATTTGAAAGTGGAAGGCAGCTTGGGTGAAAGTGATCATGAAATCACAGAGTTCACAATTCTAAGGAAGGGTAGAAGGGAGAAAAGCAAAATAGAGACAATGGATTTCAGGAAGGTGGATTTTGGTAAGCTCAGAGAGCTGATAGGTAGCGTCCCATGGAAATCAAGACTGAGGGGAAAAACAACTGAGGAGAGTTGGCAGTTTTTCAAAGGAACATTATTAAGGGCCCAAAAGCAAACATTCCGCTGCATAGGAAAAATAGAAAATATGGCAAAAGACCGCCTTGGCTTAACTACGAGATCTTGCATGATCTAAAAATAAAAAAGGAGTCATATAAAAAATGGAAAGTAGGACAAATTACAAAGGATGAATATAGGCAAACAACACAGGAATGCTGGGGCAAGATTAGAAAGGCAAAGGCACAAAATGAGCTCAAACTAGCTACAGGAATAAAGGGAAACAAGAAGACTTTTTATAAATACATTAGAAGCAAGAGGAAGACCAAGGACAGGGTAGGCCCCCTTCTCAGTGAGGAAGGTGAAACAGTAACAGGAAACTTGGAAATGGCAGAGATTCTTAATGACTTCTTTGTTTCAGTCTTCACCAAGAAGTCTGAAGGAATGCCTAACATAGTGAATGCTAGTGGAAAGGGGGGAGGTTTAGAAGATAAAATAAAAAAAGAACAAGTTAAAAATCACCTAGAAAAGTTAGATGCCTGCAAGTCACCAGGGCCTGATGAAATGCATCCTAGAATACTCAAGGAGCTGATAGAGGAGGTATCTGAGGCTCTAGCTATCATCTTTGGAAAATCATGGGAGACAGGAGAGATTCCAGAAGACTGGAAAAGGGCAAATATAGTGCCCATCTATAAAAAGAGAAACAAGAACAACCCAGGAAACTACAGACCAGTTAGTTTAACTTCTGTGCCAGGGAAGATAATGGAGCAAGTAATTAAGGAAATCATCTGCAAACACTTGGAAGGTAGTAAGGTGATAGGGAACAGCCAGCATGGATTTGTAAAGAACAAATCATGTCAAACCAATCTGATAGCTTTCTTTGATAAGATAACGAGTCTTGTGGATAAGGGAGAAGCGGTGGATGTGGTATACCTAGAATTTAGTAAGGCATTTGATATGGTCTCGCATGATATTCTTATCAATAAACTAGGCAAATACAAGTTAGATGGGGCTACTATAAGGTGGGTGCATAACTGGCTGGATAACCATACTCAGAGAGTAGTTATTAATGGTTCACAATCCTGCTGGAAAGGTATAACAAGTGGGGTTCCGCAGGGGTCTGTTTTGGGACCGGCTCTGTTCAATATCTTCATCAACGATTTAGATATTGGCATAGAAAGTACGCTTATTAAGTCTGCAGATGATATCAAGCTGGGAGGGGTTGCAACTGCTTTGGAGGATAGGGTCATAATTCAAAATGATCTGGACAAATTGGAGAAATGGTCTGAGGTAAACAGGATGAAGTTTAATAAAGACAAATGCAAAGTGCTCCACTTAGGAAGGAACAATCAGTTTCACACATACAGAATGGAAAGCGACTGTCTAGGAAGGAGTACGGCAGAAAGGGATCTAGGGGTTATAGTGGACCATAAGCTGAATATAAGTCAGCAGTGTGATGCTGATGCAAAAAAAGCGAACATGATTCTGGGATGCATTAACAGGTGTGTTGTGAGCAAGACACGAGAAGTCATTCTTCCGCTCTACTCTGCGCTGGTTAGGCCTCAGTTGGAGTATTGTGTCCAGTTCTGGGCACTGCATTTCAAGAAAGATGTGGAGAAATTGGAGAGGATCCAGAGAAGAGCAACAAGAATAATTAAAGGTCTAGAGAACATGACCTATGAAGGAAGGCTGAAAGTATTGGGTTTGTTTAGTTTAGAAAAGAGAAGACTGAGAAGGGACATGATAGCAGTTTTCAGGTATCTAAAAGGGTGTCATGAGGAGGAGGAAGAAAACTTGTTCATCTTGGCCTCTGAGGATAGAACAAGAAGCAATGGGCTTAAACTGCAGCAAGGGAGGTTTAGGTTGGACATTAGGAAAAAGTTTCTAACTGTCAGGGTGGTCAAACACTAGAATACATTGCCCAGGGAGGTTGTGGAATCTCCATCTCTGGAGACATTTAAGAGTAGGTTAGATAAATGTCTATCAGGGATGGTCTAGTCAGTACTTGGTCCTGCCATGAGGGCAGAGGACTGGACTCGATGACCTCTCGAAGTCCCTTCCAGTCCTAGTATTCTATGATTCTATGATTCTATGTTCTGATGAGAATTTCATAGTAGTGCTTAAAGTGCTGACTATAACATGGCTTACGCTGCACTTCATATGGTCTTATCCTTTTACACTGCTGCCAAAGAACCCATTTTCATCCACAGACCACATTTGTTATGCGTCAAAAGTGTTTGACTGTTTATTTGCAGACTGATTTTAAACTTCATCTAAAAAAAGTTGAACAAAGGGAGTTACACTCAAGAAGAGGCAATGAGAGCCACAGGCCTTCTATAATATACTTTAGACAACTGTACTGTCAGAGAAGGATACTCAGCAGACATAACTAGATCGGTATTATTTTCATAACAGTAAGGCAAAGATATCTGGGGCAAGTGGAATACTGGAAATAAAGACTGTTGCAACACCTGCGATTTTATCATGAATCTCGCAATATTTAGTGTTTTATTTGAAGCCCCAGCTCTTGGAGACAACTGGTTAGGTACAATTCTCAGCTTTCATTTTAAAAAAAAGTTGCTCACTTTAAGGATGTGGAGAAGGGACCTAACTGCATCCAAATGTCCCATACAACAGAAAGGAAATGAAAAGAATGGAAGAAGTATTATATGCATATACATTTCTTGGTTTATAAACCAATTTTGAACACTGAGGCTTGGTAATACTGTGCAGAAGGACTATAGAAGGAAGGCCAGAGGGATGGGGGGTGGGAAGGCCTGTTTCAAGCTGTTCTTTCCCCCACATAACTCCAAGCTGCCCCTGGAGCACTGGTTTGTGGGCCACCATCCACTTTCTACTGCAAAAATTAAATTGGTACTGGCCCAACATTCTATATTTAAGTTTTATACTAGAATATGAGATCAAAGTGTCTATTTCCTACAGGCTCTTATACTGACCTCACAAGTTATGCATTAAGCAACATGACTGACATTGTCACATGTTCTTTTCTCTCTTAACTCCTTCCCAGGGGGAGAATCATATGGGCAATGGAGTGTTTTGTTTGGTAATTATTTTAAAAATATGTATTTTTTATGTGTTTATGGGGTAACAAAGTGCTACTGGCAGGGCAACTTGGATTCTAGGAAGCCCCAGTAGATACAAGGAGATCAAATATCTCAAGGAGCTTTATTTTTTTTTAAAGAGGGAAATTTATTAAGAAAAAGGTTAAGAAGCATAGGGGAAAAGGCATTTGCCATCATTTAAATTGACAAAAGACCTACTTTTAGAGCTGAAGAACACATTACAATAATAGTCCCACAATTATTTTCAAAGTTTTTTTAAAAGTAAAAGAAATATAAAATCAGTGAGCTACATATTCTCATCTCTAGGAGACAGCAAGGGTGGATTAGTAAGTCATTGTTACATTTCATGTAGGGTGACCATGTTTCCCAAAGGGAAAACAGGACGCTATGTGGGGCTAGCGCTTCACCTGCCACTGCATGAGGCTAGCCTTCCCTCTTCTGTGTGGGGTTGGCATAGCTGTTTGCTTGAGTCCTGCTCACCTTCACTCCCCATTGCCTAAGCCCTACCTTCCTCCTGCGCGGGGCTGGTGTCGCTGCTTACCCCCTGCTTACATGTTCCTTCACACCCCATTTTTGACAATAGTGAGCATTTGTCCCACTTGCTCTTGCCAACTGGCTGGGGCTGGAGCATGGGAAAGGGAGGCTTGGGCAGCACGCCGCTCCTACTTTTCCCCATGAGAGACCATGGGGAAGGGGGTGTGTTTGCACCGTTCCTGCATAGGGGCCTGAGATTTCAGGATTAAAAGTCTCAGAGGGGTAGCCATGTTAGTCTGTAACTAAAAAAACTTAAAAAACAACAATGGTCCTGTAGCATCTTAGGCTACGTCTACACTGCAGAGTTATTTCGGAATTCCCCAATTATCACCTCTAATACCATTAGCTCACAGACATCTACCTTTCCCCACCTCTAATATCATTAACTCACAGACATTTACCTTCCTTTCCCCCCCGCCCCGCATCCCCCTTCTGTTCTGAAATGTGATTTGTCCTTTTCATATGTGTTCATTTTTTTAATTGTATCCTTTGGTATATATGGTTGTGACAATTTTCTTCCACTATTTGATCTGAGGAAGTGGGTCTGGCCCACGAAAGCTCATCATCTAATAAACCATCTTGTTAGTCTTTAAAGTGCTACATAGTCCTGTATTTTGTTTCAGCTACACCAGACTAACACGGCTACATTTCTATCACTATTCCGGAATAGTTATTCCAAAATAGCTTATTTCAAAATAGCACATCTATACTGCAGGGAAGCCTCAAAATTAATCTGAGGCAGGCTTCCCTAATGTAGACATTCTATCTTGTTTTAGAACCCCAGGAGGAATAACTTACAATGGCCCTGGTGAGAGGCTATTTCAAAATAGCAGTAAGTGGAGCATCTAAACATGCCTTATTTTGAAATAGCTATTTCAGAACAGGCATTATTCTTCATAGAATGAGGTTTACTGAAGTTGGAATAAGCCGTCTGTTATTTCGAAATTATTTCACAATAACGGAATTGCTGTGTAGACACTCGCAGTTAATTCGGAATAACGGCCATTATTCTGAAATAACTTTGCTGTGTAGACACACCTTTAGAGACTAACATAAAAATATATAGATAGTATCATCATGAGCTTTTGTGGGCACAACCCACTTCTTCAGATGACTTATGAAGAAATCTTATTTGTCATCTGAAGAAGTGGACTGTACCCACGAAAGCCCATGATATTATCTATATATTTTTTTATTACTCTCTAAGGTGCTATCGGACCATTGTTGTTTTTTAAGGATTTCAGAAGTGGGCCATCTAACGCCTTGGGTAATTTTTAGGGGAACTCCTCCTAACAGATGTTTGGAACCTGATTTTCAGAGATACTGAGCAACCTCAACTCCTACAGGTCACATTTCTAGAAGTCAGGCCAAAAACTGTTTACCAAAGCAGACATATAACATGAAAGGATAGTGGAACATTAATACATCCTCAGTGTTTAATTTACTTTACTTTTCTAGGTTTATATGCCAATTCAATGCAATATTTTCTGTTTATTCTTTACAAACCAGCAATCCAACACTAAAGAGAAATCTTACAAGAAAAAAGCAGTTTTTCCTGCACAATGGAAATGTGAACTGAGTTCCTACTATATTTTTAACATATCACATGAATACTGAATTAGTGTTCAAACTAAGCTGTTTCTCAGGCTTAGGTTATGCAAAAATAATGAAATAACGCAAACTTCTACTATGCTTCTTCCTTTAGCTTAGTTGTCCCTACTGTGTGTCCCTCAAGAACTGCCTCTGTCCTAACACCTTGACTTTATGGATGAATCTAATGTCTGCAGTAAGATAGCCTCCAAGAGTTCTGTCAAAGGAAGCAAAACCACGTATCCATAAGGAAATCTATTTCAAATTCAGTCTTTTAAAGAAAAAGAGCAGTTTAATGAAGAAAGGGGCATGGCAAGATACTTTAACAATGACAGTGCAATCCGAAACGTAGGTGTTGTTGTTTGGGGTGATAGCATAGTAGGATGTCTCAGTGGATGCACATTTTCCAGGAAGCTACTGACAAAGCTCCTATAAAATCTTTACCACAAATCACAGCTACCCTCATGGTGGAACCCTGAGATGGAACGCAGCCAAGACAACAACCTGATTAGAGCCAGGCAACATTTTTCTGGTGAACAATAAATCCACTGAAAAGTGCATTTTTGGGACCCACAAAATATGCAGATCAGATCACATTTGGTAAATAGTTTTAGCTTAAAAAATTTTTTTGGAAATGTCAAAACATTTTGTTTCAACATTTTTAAATGAACCCTTTTGATATTTTGTTGTGAACTGGCATTCAATTTTGAAAAAGCAAATTTAAATCAATAGTCTACATATTTTGTCTGACCTGAACAAATGTTGGGATTTTTTTTCCAGTTCTTCACCACACACACACACACACACACACACACACACACACACACACACACACACACACACACAAAATTAATTATTTGCTCAGCTCGATGCCTGACATTCCTCAGAAATCAGGCCTTTCTTGGACTCAGTGGCACTGTGTAAAAATTGCAGTCCTCTGGCCTAGCAGCTGGGAATCAAGGATATGTAGGACAATTTTTCTAATAACCACAGAAAAGATGCAGAATGAATTGCAACTGACTTTCTGAATAACTAAAAGTTTCAAAACTAATTTAGTATATCTGACTTTTTTTACTTTCTTGTCTCCTATAACACAGAGTATATGGTTGCCTGAATCAACCTGGATTTATGATATACATCATTGTGGACTGACTCAGTATGACATATGTTTTTTTTATATATCTCCTGCCCTCCTTCCCCAACAAAAGATCATTTTTGTTCAGAGCATTCTCAGCATAAACTTCTGAGAACACTGGGGTTGGAAATCTGCATACTGTTGAAGGCTTATAAGCAGAATGATTTATGTTTGTTTTTTGTTGCTTCAGTATGTGTTGACACAGACCAATCAAAGTCACTCAGAAAAATCTTTATTTAGTCATCTACTAGGCAAGACTCTAAAACCCCAAGCCAATGACTGCACATTTTCCTTTGACTGCTAATGAGTCACTGACATATATATCTAACACTGAAGCCACAATAACTTGACACAATGTATGGCATGTTTGTTCTGGACTGCGTGGGGTGTCAAACAGTGACAGTAGGCTGCCTGTTTTACAAAAGCAAATAAACACTCGTATACTTTTATTTGGAAGTATTTTACTATAGAAGGACCATAATCTGCTTTATTCTGCCCCATCATAAATTCAGCATAACTTCACTGATGTAAATGGAGCCACATTATAAAATGTAAGTTTGATGACAAATAGGTATTTGTCCCCGTTTTATGAAGGTATGTGTGGGTAGTTTTTCCAATGCTAAAAACATAAGCAAAATATAATTCACATACCAACACAAATTCATGCATACACAAAGTATTCAGAATTCTAAATAATAAGACTCAGATATACTCTTTTAGTGTAGTGACACAGCATGACTTTGCTGCAAAATTTTTTGGCCTGATTTTGCACATCTCTGACCATCCTCAACTTCCAGCGACATCACTGATCACTTTTCAGCACCTTGAAAAATTGCCACCTTGGTTACTATTATGAAGTTCAAACATTATGACTCCACAGTATTTCACTGTGTATTTTTCTTGAAACATTTGAGAGGATCAATTTCTGGTTTGGCCTCTCTGGTCTGTTCTGCACTAAATACAAGTAAATGAGTCTGTTTCAGCTGTCTCAGTCTTTTATTCACACAAGGTGAAATTTACACCTCCTCTCCCCCACAAAAAGTGCAAATAAAATGTGTAGAACAATAAGACGGCCAAAAGGAACTACCCACCAGTTACAGGTCAGTTCCACTATTCTAGTCCGTGGGTTGGAATGGGAGAGTAATTGTGAAGAACCATTCTTCTCCATACATGCTCCATTGGTTTTGGCCAATGGATATCAGCACAGAAGCAATTCCCACCCCAATCCTTCTTTGTATGACAGTATAAATGTAGCCAGCATGGAGTCTTCCATCTTGCTTCTCTGCCAACTGCAATGCACTATCAGGGATCTGATGACCTCATTCATCAATGGGTGAATTTCACCTACTACACTGCAAAAGGTTGTCTTGTCCTTCAGTCAAAGAAAAATTCATCTTTTGGTGAAATGATCCCCCCCCATCCCTGGTTATGTATGTAAAATTAGACAATGTAGTTCAGGAGCCAGGGTTAGGACAGCCACATATCATCTTTTAGAGCAGTGGTCTCCAACCCTTTAAACCACAAGATCACTTTTTCAATTTAAGTGCAATGTAAGGTCTACCTCACACCCAAATACCTTTGCCCCACTTCCTTCCCTCACCTTCTTTGAGGCCCTGTCCCTGCCCCATCCCTTCTCCGAGGCCTCACCCTGCTTACTCCATCCCCCTTCCTCCCCCATCCTCACTCACTTTCATCAGGCTGGGGAGGGGGTTGGGATACAGGCTCTGGTCTTGGGCCAAGGAGTTTGGCATGTGGGAGGGGCTCCAGGCTTAGTCCAGGGCAGGGGATTGGGGTCTAGGAGGGGTTTCAGGGTGCAAGCTCTGGGAAGGAGTTTGGGTGCAGGGGGACTCACTTCTGGGGCAGGAGGTTGGGTGTAGGAGGAGGTTCAGGGCTGGGACAGGGGTTCAGGAAGCAGGCTCTGGCTGGGCACTGTCTTACTGAGACTGCTACTGGGTGGTGGAGCAGTGGATTTGAGGCAGGCTTACTCCTGCCCTGGCGCTGCACCACTCCTGAAAGCAGCTGGCATGTACAGCAATGGCTGCATGGTGCCATGTGCTGCCCCTCATCCACAGGCACTGAGCCCACAGCTTCTACTGGCCACGGTTCCCCATTACTGATCAATGGGAGCTGCAGGAGTAGTGTCAGCAGGGAAGGACAGCATTTGGAGACCCCCTGCTCTGCCTCTCTCAGGGGCTGCAGGGACATGCTAGTCACTTCCAGGAGCACCAATTATTACAGGGATAATGACTCCAGCCATGATAGGTTAGGCGTTTTAGAACTCACTGCTCAAAAAATTAAATGTAAGCATAAGAGAGAAATGAAAATGATGAAATGCACAGACCAGTCAAAAACCAAACAAAACCCACTTTGCAAGCATTAAAAGAAGTAACAACCAGCTCCTGTGTATGTGTTGGGTCAGGAGATGAGAGTGAAGGACAGTGTGTGTCTGTGAGAATGACAGAGACACACACCATGTGTAAGAGTGACAGAGACTGGCATTGCCAAGCTCCCTCCATCCTCTTCTCTCTGTGTGCAGATCGGGTACAGGAGTGCGGGGAAGAGGGACACCCTGACATCAGCGCCCCGTTCTTTTCTCTCCCACACCCTGCACAGCAAGTAGGAGGCTCCCAGAGGGACAGCTCCAAGGCAGAGGACAGGATCAGCATGACAGTGGGTGGAGGGGCAGCTTGAAAGCGTCCTGGCCAAACCAGTCAGGATCACCTGTCAGAGGCTCCATGATCTACTGGTAGATCCTGATCTACTGGTTGGTGACCACTCTTTTAGACTTTGTCTACACTATGAGTTTTGCTACAAGAGGCAATGCAAATGAAACACAGATTAGCATTTTCTGAAGCACGAGAAAATGCTAATCCGCGCTTCATTTGCATTGCCTCTTGCGACAAAACTCATAGGCTATGTCTAGACTACATGGCTCCGTCGACGGAGCCATGTAAAATAGTTTATTCGGCATAGTCAAAGAAGTGGGGATTTAAATAATTCCCGCTTCATTAAAATAAAAATGGCCACCACGCTGTGCCGATGATCAGCTGATCTGGCACAGCGCGGCAGTCTAGACGCAAAGGCTTCCCTTGTCGACCGTGCTGCGACCACGTCCACGCATCAAAGCACCTCACTTTTGCAAGGCTCTTTTGCGCAAGAGAGCCTCTACACTGCTGGATGCTCTTGCGCAAGAAAGCACTGATGGCCATTCACAGAATGGCCATCAGAACACCTGTGCTTTTTTCCTCTGGAGCGTCCACACTTGC
Source organism: Rafetus swinhoei (assembly GCA_019425775.1). Lineage (NCBI taxonomy): Eukaryota > Metazoa > Chordata > Testudines > Trionychidae > Rafetus > Rafetus swinhoei. The sequence continues at coordinate 165,858,597 of CM033424.1, forward strand.
CTTCTTGTGCAATAGCTGCAGGGGCGGCCCGTGAGCCTAGGCGAACTAGGCAGCTGCCTAGGGCGCTGCTGGCCCGGGCGCCCGATGATGATGTCACGGCCATTGACGGCCGTGCAGGCAGGGGTGCCGATTGCGCTGCCCCGCCAAGAGCGCCAGCTGCTGCAGCCGGCCTCGGGCCGCTCCTGAATAGCTGTAGCGCTAAAAGCAGTTATGCCTCAGAAAAGGAGGTTTACCTAGGGTGGAAAAAGCTCTCTGTTCTGCCATTTAACTGCCCATTTAATAGCACTAGAGCTCATTTGAGGTGTGGACGCTCCCCAGGTTTTTGTGCAAAAACCTTGTAGTGTAGATGTAGCCCTAGTGTTTAGCAATATCACCAATTTATGCCTTCCAAAGACTCTGGAAAATTCTTTTAGTAAAAGTGGGAATTAAAACCAATGTAAATATGAAGCAGAAAATTCAAGCAGTCTTTGAGGCTTCCCCAGGTCTGGAGCTGCAGCCAGGGTAGGCTATGTGGAGGCATCTTGTTCTGGGGCTGCACCACGACCTGGCTCCAAAAGAATGTATTTTCCCTTCTTTGCTTTATAATTCTCATTTAATCTTTCTGTGTATATCTGTTCCTCCTGACCCTTAATATATAATTAACAAGGTGTACCAACAGCATTACTATGTGTAATTCAGTCATACCTCAACCTTAAATGGGAAATAAATATTTATTTCAATATAGGTTGGACCTCCCTGGTCCAGCACCCTCAGGACCTGACCAGTCTCGAAGGAGGGAGTTTGCCAGACCAGGGAAGGATGGCTCTTCTGCTGGACAGCAGATCGCCAGGCTCCATGTCCAGCCCTAGGTCTGCTGGGGCACTGTGGCCAGCTCTGGTCCAAGGGCTCTCTGGCCCAGCAACATCCATAGTTCTGCTGGACCACAGATGGTGCTGGACCAGAGAGGTTCAACCTGTACATTAGGACATAGGAGAGATCATAATAGAGAAGTAACATGGCACTTCCGTAATACAGACTTCTCAGACAGTGGAATTGCCCTATAAGATAGCTGTGACTGCATATTTATTTTAATAGTATATGATTCGTGTCTAGTAATATTTACAATATTTTATCAATTATTAAAATGCTTGAAAATGTATAATTAATTATTAAAACGTATAAGGTAATGTAGCCTAAAATACTATGGATTCCTATAGTCTCTTTCATCTGAGAATTTCATAGCACTTTACAATATTAATTAACTTGATATCTGATACATGCTAGGTACTGTTACCCGTATTTTGTAGCTGGAAACTGAGGAAGAGCTAAGATAGAGTTTACATTTTCAAAAGTGATTAGTTGTTTAGGATATCTGAGATATTTTAAAGGGGCCTGATTTTCTGAGAGTGAAGGTTCAGCACTTTTTGAAAATCATGTCTCTTCAAGTTGTCTCCAATTGGTCACCCAAAATCCTTCATCATTTTGGAAAACACAGACCCACAAGACCTGCCCAAGTTAATCAGTGGCAAGGACAGAATAGAATACATCTGATTCCCAGCCTCAAACCCTCTTAGGTCCTTTTTAATATGCTTTGTATCTTAAGACAATTTGTCACATGCTTGTCAAACAGTTTAATAAAAACCAATCCCCTCTCCCCACCTCCCTGGGCTGAGGGTAGGGGAAGAAGGAGAGAGTTAAGGTTGTTAGTTCTTATCGGATTTATAAAATTGTGTCTCTGGCAGGTAGGATACTAGTAGCAATGAATTTCCAGGTCTCATCCTAATCCTTTGTTAATCAATGTAACAAAACCTCAGACAAGGAGAACCTCTCCCCCCGCCCCATATACTGCTTGACATCCTTGGCAGTCTCTGATCAAGAGAAATCCAGGGCTGGACTAGAAGGGGTGTAGCAAGTTAAGGGGAAAGTAAACAGGTACAGATGGGTGGAGAAACTTGCTCAGAGCCACTGAGCCTGACTCTTAATGCTCATACAAATGGATACATCCATGGACAAATTCAAAAAAGAAAAGGAAGGGACATTGGATCAGATCCTGAGCTGGTGTAAATGCATCTATCTGCATTGAAGCCAATGCAGCTAGGTGAATTTACAGCAGCTCAAGACTTAGCCCTCTGTGTTAAAACCATAACCACTTCCATATGGTCCATCTTAAATTAAATGCACAGAGGTTGTTCACAGCACTTAGATTAGCAATGGGCAATCTAGGCTAGTGAGTGAGTGAGATTTCTTTCAGATATCTTTTCTTTCCATAGGTGTAATTTTTAAACATGAGTATGTGTGATATCGCTTAGTTTTTGCATACAACGTTTACATGAGACCTGGAAAAAAAAGTCTTATTCAGTGAAAGCTTGTAGGAAAAATATTAAATCTCATTTTCTCCATACATGAGAAATATTTTCCAGTCTAGGTCTCTATTTTCATTTGGCATACACATGACGACTCTGTGCTTTGAAGTGCTCCTTCTGGATTTGGAATGTTGTTTACACAAGGAACAAGGCATAAAATAAGCCATTACTGGGGGCAGAACTCAACATTTTTGGCTGGGAGAGAAAATGTGGATTTCTCAATTCCCCCAGCATGGACAACAGCTAATATTTTCTTATATGGGACTTGCAATATTTCCTAAATGAAAAGGGGGCCCAAGAATAGATTCCACGTGAATGATAAACTGTTTGTACTACTGAAAGTCTGCCATGAATATGGCAAAAGGCTCAAGGATACCCTAAACCTGAAGCAATCTATGATTGTGTAATTTTTGTGACTAACCTAAAACTTTCAAAGTTTAAAAAAGACTCTAGTATTAATACTTTATACTTATCCAGTGACTGAAATCTGAGGCTCTCAAATCACTTTATATATAGTATATCAGTGAGTTAGGCATTTCACAACACATTTGGGAGCTAAAGGAATATTATTGGTCTCAGATCTTATTGTAAGGGCAGGGGCATAGGAAACCCTCAGATAGATAAATTTTACCAATGGGACTTCAATGGGAGCCAAATTAGCACAATGCTGAGAGCTTTAAAAAGTCTCACCCCTCATACACAAACAACCACAGGCAGGTTTATAACCTATCCCCAGATACATAAGTCTGTATACCCTCAATGGATTAATTCCATTTTTTGGACTTTAAAATGCTGGGTCCAAATTCTGCTTCAGATGGCTTTAGAGAACTACCAGTCATATAGTCAACTGGAGTTGCATGTTTTTATACGAGGTAAAATATTGTCTTTATATTAATAGCCATCTATTAATCAGTATGCATAGCAAGAGAAAATGTATCTGGACACTAAAAGCCAGCTATGAAATCGATCAGGCTGATTATGAAATTTTGACCTCAGCGAATTATATCAACAAAAGTTCAAGTGCTGTCACTGAGCAACTACACTCTTATTTACTTTTCCCTTGGCTCATGCAAACCTCCCATATTTTGGTTTACATTCCTTTCACTGCTCACAAGGCCCTCCCTTTGCAGTGACTGACTCATCCTTCTGACCAATGATGTCTAGATATGTCTGTCTTGGTATTATATATTTTCTGTACACAAAGAGCAACCAAGCACTTTCATTCTACATTAACTCCATTTTATATTAAGATAACAACAAAATGAGAGAGAAGAAAAGTAGGAGAGAGCACAGAATGTCTCTTCTCTCCAGCAGGCTGTATTGTACCACCTGTGAGGAGAAAATGACATTGGAAAGGTGCATAGAAACCAAAATGCATCCCTTTCATAACTGCAGCCACTGAATTCTGGAGCTCATCTAGATGTGCCTGAAAAGCAGATGGAGGATTTAGCGTTGCTGCCATTAAAAACTAGGCCATACAATGGATGACTGTATTTTACACAGGACTGCAGAGCAATAAGGAAGCATTGCAATATCTACACTGACCCTTGATTGAGAAGGATGGTGGGGAGGAATTCTGATCTGTGTACTGCAGATTACAAATCATTGAGCCCATCGTACTCAACTTCATGGGAGTGATTATGTACCAAACATTTATTTCAGACATGGCTCCTGCATTCCAGGCATATGTATTCCCCATCTACTGCAACCACACACAGATCCCAAATGGAACAGTTTACTGGCATGAGACTTCCTACTCCCACCCTAACTTAATGAGAAGGAAGAAGTGTTTATTAGAACAGATGGGCATATGGAACTCACAACTTGAATGAGCTATGTATTATACTCTACTAAAAAAAACCCCTTCTGATGTGAGTCTACTGAGATTCCCTCAACGAAGAAAATCATTGGTAAGAATAACCGATATGTCAATAGTTTACTACCATGATGAAATCTCAACAAGTGCTTCTGTTCATAGGAAACAAAGCTCAGAATTAGCAGCCTACAGTTCAGTGCACCACATCTCAAATTATTAAGAGATAATTTAGCAGAGACTAAAAACTGAGAAGATCAGAATCATATCTATAGACACACAGTAAAGACACAGGTGAAGCAGCACACTGATTTTTAACCTGCACGCTGTAGGTGAGGAGAGCCCATACTTGCTGGCAGTGCTTTTTTTGTGATGGTACTGCCCGGTATGCAGTACCGGCACCTCCAGTCAGAGCTCAACAACTTTTCTCCTGGAGTACCGGCACCTTTTTTTTTTTACTGGTCCCATCACATAAAAACTGAGCTATTTCAGAGGCTACAACATTAAATAGGGCTAAAGTGGGCTGTTCAGGTACAACCTGCAGTAAGGGGCATCATCAGACACTCCACCCCAGCAGGAGCTCCTGGAGGCATTGTGCCACAGGCAGGCAGAGACAGCACAAATATTACTCTTTGACAAGAAGCAATATGGCAGTATCCAGGTAGCTAGTTGGCACTGGGTGGCCAGAGCCACAGTCATGCCATTCCTAGGCCTCTCTGGGCTTGCTGAGTTCTTACATTCAAGTGACTTGAAGGACAGAAGTTGTACCTGACCTCTGCACAGGGATGTGAAGATAGCAGGATAAAGGAAAGCTCTTTGAATCGTCTTGCCCCACTGCAACTTGTGCACTCGCATAGAGATGGGCACAGATAATGTGTTAGCATCAGAACATCCATTTCAGTAAAAGGCCTGATAACTCCTCCTCTCTTCAGATCCTGTCATTTCATCTACACACAGACACTCCCTCTTTCTCCTCCTGCTCCATTTCACTCCCCCCCCCGCCCTCATCCGACAATAGCAGAAATGGGATTTACATACAACCTGATGTAAACTGACAGCATTTGAAACACACATAACCTTCATTATGTGGATCCAGCTGAACTGTTTCATTCTGCTTAACATTTGGACAGCAGATCTTACCATTCAAGGTGGTTTTCCACAAACGCAGACATGGGGCTGATCTGTACAGTGTAAGTGTCGTTGGCTGAATACTCAAACAAGCCATAGTAAGGATTGAAGAGCTCCTGAGACAGAAGGAAGAAGAACTCTCGGGAGGGACCGCTGTAGTCCAAGCTGGGAAGGAAATTCAGATAAAATAAGTCTCATTCTTAGTTGTGTGCATTTCATGCTTTGCATCTCCACTGACTAATGTCTTACTTGCAGATAATAATTTCTTACATGTTTGCTGATGCTAACCCTCCTCTGCTAAGACTATGTTTACATTTTTGGAAGAGACCTCAGCAAGCCATGATGCATAAGCTGCATCATTCCCCAAGTGGCATTCCTAGAAAGTATCATGACTGACACATCCTATTTCCCCTTTGTCTCAGGCAGTAATAATTTGCTACTGCACAACATCCTTTATCTCAGCTGGGCAGCAGGTGAAGCAAGGCTTCTTACATTTCCTTAATCTGCAGGGAGATATAAGCAGGTTTGCTGCACTGGTTTAATTCTGAACACATAGATTCATGGTCAGTGGAGCTACACAGGAGAGTAAAAGAGGGTTCTTGCTCCCTGCATGCGTATGCAATCTGAAGCATATTCCAGTCCCAAGGAATCAAACATTGAGTACTTTCTTACAATGCATGGTTGTGATCCCTCAAGACAAGGATGAACAAGACTGGTTCCTAAAACAACTCTCACTCCTGCAGGCTGGTGCGGTGATTTTTCACTTGGTAAACATGTGCTCTTTAGTTTTTTTTGCTATTTACCAGTTTATTTAGTACCTTGGGGAGGGACACTTATTTTAAACTGAATCTTGCTGTCTGGGTTTATGACTTTTCTCTTTTTTTAACTCTCCTTTTATATCAAACCATTTTCAATTATCTCAACTATTTAAAAATGTGTCACAAACGCATTAATCGTAACCTGGATATATTTATTAAAAACAGACTATCCTGCAATAAGGTTAGGCAGCTTTTATACAGTTCTGGTGTAGCAAGTAATAAGAACCTCCATACAGTAATAAGAAAGAATCATTTGCAGTCACAAATCACTTACTGCCAAAATGGTTTCTGAGACAGGCATTACTTTTTATATTTAACAAATTCAAAGGAGGTGGAAAATTCTGCAGCTGGGTCAGACTGCTCTATAATAAGGCTGAAGTTATAGTAGCATAATTGCAAGTGGCTGTATGTCTGACTCATTCAGTTTGGAAGGAGGCATGAGGCAATTTTGCACACTTTCAGTGCTACATTTTGATGTGGCCCTTTAACTTCTAGCTGACTCTTAAGTTAGCAATCAGATTAAAGCCATAGAAGTGAAGGACACTGGAGCAGATTAATCACTGGTGTAACTCCACTGAAATCAACTGAGTTACACTAGATAAAATCTGACTTAATTAATATAAAGATATGGGTGTAGTTTTGCTAGGGCTGGTGGAAGGGGGTATCTGCCTGCTTCTCTGAAATCCCTCACAGGAGCCCTGCAATGAAGGCTTCTAGGAGATATATTAATTCAACACATTCTCTTCACAGCAGTGCTGCCCAATATCTGATTTGTGCTGGCTCCCCCTATGTCAGTGGTCCCCAACCTGCCAATCGCGATCAAGTGGCTGATCACGGTGTCTCTAAGGGTATGTCTACACTACAAAGTTAATTCGAACTAACAGCTGTTAGTTCGAATTAACTTTCATAGGCGCTACGCATACAAACCGCTAGTTTGAACTTAATTCGAACTAGCGGAGCGCTTAATTCGAACTAGGTAAACCTCATTCTATGAGGACTAACGCCTAGTTCGAATTAAGTAGTTCGAATTAAGGGCTCTGTAGCCACTTAATTCGAACTAGTGGGAGGCTAGCCCTTCCCAGCTCGCTCTGGTGGCCACTCTGGGCCAAGCCAGAGAAACTCTTCTGCCCCCCTCCCAGCCCTGGAGCCCTTAAAGGGCCACGGTCTGGCTACGGTGCCCGTGCCAGGTGCAAGCCTGCCAGCACCCAGCCAGCAGACCCTGCACCTGGCACGGCATGAGCCAGCCACCCGCTGCCACCCAGCCCTCCGCCTCTTCCCGGGACCAGGCTGGCGGCTCCCAGGAGCCTGCCCGGGGCCGCAAGAGGCGGGCGCCCGCCTGGTCTAGTGCGGAGATCGTGGACCTCATCTAGGTTCGGGGGGAGGCCTCCAACGTCCACGACCTCCGCACTAGGCACAGGAAAGTGGCCGTCTAGGGCAGGATAGCTGCCAGCCTGGCCACCAAAGGCCACATGCAAACCCAGGAGCAGGTTTGCATGAAAATCAAGGTGGTCCAGTGAGACCCCCGACCCTGAACTTAGAACATAAGAATATAAGAACGGCCATACTGGGTCAGACCAAAGGTCCATCTAGCCCAGTAGCCTGTCTGCCGACAGCGGCCAACACCAGCTACCCCGAAGGGGATGGACTGAAGAGAATGACCAAGCCATTTGTCTCGTGCCATCCATCTCCAGCCTTCCACAAACAGAGGCCAGGGACACCGTTCCTACCCCCTGGCTAATAGCACTCCATGGACCCAACCTCCATGACTTTATCTAACTTCTCTTTAAACTCTGTTATAGTTCTAGCCTTCACAGCCTCCTGTGGCAAGGAGTTCCACAGGTTGACTATTTGCTTTGTGAAGAAGAACTTTGCTATTAGTTTGAAGCCTGCTACCCATTCATTTCATTTGGTGTCCTCTAGTCCTTATATTATGGGAACTAATGAAGAACTTTTCTTTATGCACCCTCTCCACACCACTCATGATTTTATATACCTCTATCATATCCCCCCTCAGTCTCCTCTTTTCTAAGCTGAAAAGTCCCAGTCTCTTTAGCCTCTCTTCATATGGGACCTGTTCCAAACCCCTAATCATTGTAGTTGCCCTTTTCTGAACCCTTTCCAAGGCCAAAACATCTCTTTTGAGGTGAGGAGACCACATCTGTACACAGTACTGAAGATATGGCGTACCATAGTTTGATACTTCCCCTCCTCCTTCTTCCCCTGGCTTCCCCCTTCCAGCTCCCTCCTCCCAGGTTTCCCCTTCCCCTCTCCCACCTCCTTTTCCCAGTCTCCCCAGAGGTTAATCCCCCCCACGTCCCCAGTTTTGTTAAATAAAGAGAGTTTCTATTTTTGAACACACGTGTCCTTTATTTTTTACATCAGGAAGGGGGGCTAGGGAGGGGTAAGTGGAAGGAGGTGAAGGAGGAATGGGGCAAGAGCCCCCGATGGGGAGGACTGGGGTGGCTCTGCGGGCTCCTCGGGGTGGAAGCTCTCCTGGATCCTGACAGCCCCCCGATTGACTCCCCCGGATGGCAGCCTGCGGCAAGTGCAGCCGGGCTAATGGCCGAGTGCTGTGATGTGCCAAGTGAGGTCACTCAGGGCACTCCAAGACAGGACTGCTTTGCTGTCCCTCAGGGAGGTAGACCAGCAAGCGGGGAACCCTGAGAACTGTCTGTCCAGGGTGGGGGTCGGGTCCCTTTAAGCACAGCCCTCGGCTAGCCTGAGGCAGCAGCTCCACACTCTAAGTCCTGGTTCCGGCCAGCCTAAACTTCGGTTCAGGGTCCACTCAATGTGGACATGCTAGTTCGATTTAGCAAAACGCTAATTCGAATTAGTTTTTAGGTCTAGATGCACTAATTCGAATTAACTAATTCGAACTAAGTTAGTTCGAATTAGTGCTGTAGTGTAGACATACCCTAAGAGTGTGTCTAGACTACATGGCTCCGTCGACAGAGCCATGTAAATTAGTTTATTCGGCATAGTCAAAGAAGCGGGGATTTAAATAATCCCCCGCTTCATTAAAATAAACATGGCCGCTGCACTGTGCCGATGATCAGCTGATCCGGCACAGCGCAGCAGTCTAGACGCGGCACGGTCGACAAAGACGATCAGCTGATCGTCGGCACAGCGCGGCAGCCATGTTTATTTTAATGAAGCGGGGATTATTTAAATCCCCGCTTCTTTGACTATGCCGAATAAACTAATTTACATGGCTCCGTCGATGGAGCCATGTAGTCTAGACATAGCCTCTCAGTCGATCTCAGTCTCAGTCAGTGTTCCCTCTAAGGCGCATGCCTGTGTGGCACGTACAAAAAAATGTGAAGCCTGCCCACCTCCTTTGCAGTGGGCAGCTGCACTCACCTTTGTGCTGGACCTGGAAGGTGAGTGGTGTGGCTGTTCCTGTGGCTGGGGCTGCACGTTGAGTGGGTATGGGGACGTGCCCAGCCCGGGGCTGTGCTGGGGGACTGCTGCTAGGGCAACTGTTCTGGCAGCCAGGACTGCTCCAGCTGCTGCTGGGGCTGAGGCCACATTGTGGGGGCTGTTGCTGCCAAGGGCAAGGGCCACATGGTGGGCGGGCAGCTGCTGCTGCTGGGGTTTGCGGCTGCGTGGTGGGCAGGCAGGTTGCTACTGCTGGGGGTTGGAGCTGTGGGCAGGTGGATTGCTGCTGCTGGGGGCTGGGGCAGCAGCTGCGTGGCTGGAGTGTTTGCTGCTACACTTATTCTGTATTGGGGAGGGCAATCCTTATTCCACAGTGCTCCTGATGGCCTCAGGGCTTCCCCTGACTTCCACCAGCACAAACACTGCTTCTACCTCCATTGCTGGAGAAGCACCACCGTCTCCTCCGTCACACCATTGCTCAGCCCAAGAGCACAGCATGAGAAAGTTCAGAGGCAGAAAACCTTTATGGATGATCAATGCCCTGTCACCATTTGTTACCATTGTGAAATCTCTATTGTAAATGTAGACATGACTAGAGAGAGGTACTTTTCAAAATATAAAACCTTTAGCATTGTAACAAGATACAGTATATAAATAAGAACATCTTAGTTTTCATTTCAACAATTTTTAAAGGACAATCTGAACCTATTTATAGATACACTTAACACATTTTTTTCTGGCAGATAATGTGCAGTCACAGGTGTCACATTGAGACTTGGTGAACAGAGGACAAAATGTATAATTATATATCCTTGATTTTAGATTCATATAGCATAAATTAAAAATAGACTGTTTATTCTACATTTTCTTAGGGGGGGGGATCTTGGGTTGCACTTAAATTCAAAAAGTGGTCTTGTGTTGAAAAAGGTTGGAGACCACTGCCATATGTCCTGCAGATTGCCAAGAACATGGGTCATTGAGGGCACTTTGCACCATTACAATCTGCTCACCTCCTCAACAGAGACTTTCCACATTAGGATGCCTCAAGCAGGATCTTCACAGGCATTAAACAGAATAAACCACAAAAGAATTTGGCCTCAGATGTAAATGAATTAGATTTTTATGATTTGCAGGATATTATGCCAAACCCAGTAGAAGTTATTGGAAATTAAGGGAAAATAGCAAGTAAAGTTAAAGAACTGGGCCATTGTTAGAATGAGAACCATTCTCCAGATGAGTAACTGAGACAAAGGAAAGGCTAATGATTTACCCTTGGTCACACTGTAAGGTGGCAGCAGAATCAGGGACGGAACTTGCTATACCAGAACTTCTCTTATAGATGGCACTGACACAATCGATTTTCACAAATTAAGCAGTTAATAAAGTCCATAATATCAACAACACTAAAAATAACCCTCTCTCTGACTCAATTTCTACTTTATCTAGCAGGTCTCCAGATGAATTCAGCTCTTGAGAACCTTTTACTTGTTCTGTTATCTTAGCAAATTTAATCTGATGTGATTGCTGCGCACTTTGCCAACTGCCCCAACATTTTTGGAGCTGAAACGGTATCTTTTTTATGTCTCTAAATCCTTTCTGTGTTTCTATTAAGAGCTTGTGCATACAACAGAATTAAAACAGGATTCCAAGACATCCTTATTTGAAACACTGGAGAGATTCAAAATTTCTTTCTTTAATTAAAGTTTGGGGATGAAACCTCACGAAGAGCATAACTGTTGACGTGACAAGTGGCAGTGGGTGACATTAGCAAGGTTTGTTTTGGATAAGAAAACAAAAGCCCGGCTATTTACTGTAATCTCATCTGTACTACCAAAACTTCTTGTATTTGCAGGATCAGTCAGGAAGTCTCATAAGCAGAGTCCTTGAGAGATTTCCAGTACTTTCTGCCTCTGGCTGACAGTAACAATGGCTCTTCTAATAGAATTTATGCTTCTCACTTCATCTAGGGCAAGTGAGGAAAACACTTTTTTCCAACGACAACAAAGGTTCATTTTAAAGAGCCAGTGAAAGCTATTGGTTAAACAGGGGGATTAACAATGGGGGTGGGGGTGGGGAGGTGGGGATTAACAACCTGATATTGATTTGTGTGTGACAGTGCCTCAGTTCCCTCAATGGGGATTACTACCCATGGCACCAAGATGGTGAGTCTTAATCAGTTAACATTTCAGAGGAACTCAGATGAAAGAAACTATAGAAACTTTAGAAGTGCTAAGAAGAACAAAGGTTTGGGTTGTTTTTAATTCTATATGGACCACTTCACTCCTCCAGAAGTAACCTAACACATAACAAGAGAGATTCAGCCTTTCCCTAATGCTAACGTAATGCCTCTCTCACAATGCACACTGTTTAATAGCTCCCTACCCTTCCTCTCCAACGAATGTGACATAGAGTTTGTTCCGCTGAAGCTCCTTGCGTGAATAAGCCATCACCTGATTGAAGGTGCCTTCCAACAAGTGGTCACGCCGTATAATTAACCTGCAAAAGAACATAGTAATACAAATCTTGTTAACCAGCACTATCTGAAATTCTTGAATAGGGCAGTGAGAGATGCTATTATCAAATATACATAAAGGTAAACAGGAGATATTAAAGGGCCATATTATTAAGCCCTGAAATAAGAGGAAACAATTCAATTGAAGTCTATGGAGTTAAGCTTGCTTGTGCAAAGGCTAGTTTGGGGTTTTTATTGGTTCTTGTCTATTTGTTTACATTACTCTCTGACTGAAGATAGATTTCTCCTCTAAGTAGTAGATTGGTTCAAAATGTTGCTGTATCTCAGAGACTCTCCATTATCCCTCCTGTACAGAAATTAAGAGTTGCAAATAGGCCTATGAACCTTCTACCTTCATGGTGTCACTGCACTCCTGGGATCGATTTTTGATTTCACACTGGATTTACTTTAGTGCACATTGATGGCATTATTCCTTATGACATACCGGTGTAAGATAGGATTACCATATTGAACTTTCAAAAAAGAGGACACTCCTGAGAGGGAGTGTATCTGTATCAGTATCTACCAACGCACGTTATATTAATGTGTTATAATGTGTTATATATAGTATAACACTTTAATACAACATGAATTGGTAGATACTGATACAGATACACTCCCTCTCAAGAGTGTCCTCTTTTTTGAAAATTCAAATATGGTAATCAAATATGGTAACCCTAGTGTAAACAAGGGAAGAATCATAGAACTATAGAGCTGGAAGAGACCTTAGAAGGTCATCAAGTCCAGCATCCTGCTCTAGGCAGGACCAATCCCAACTAAATCAACCCGGCCAGGGCCTTGTCAAGCCGAGACTTAAACACCTCCAGGGATGGAGACTCCACTACTTCCCCTAGGTAACCCATTCCAGTGCTTCACTACCCTCCTAGTGAAATAGTTTTTCCTAATATCCAACCTGGAACCTCCCACCACAACTTGAGACCATTGCTCCTTGTTCTGCCATCTGTCACTACTGTGAATAGCCTTTCTCCATCCTCTTTGGAACCTCCCTTCAGGAAGTTGAAGGCTGCTATCAAATCCCCCCTCACTCTTCGCTTCTCCAGACTAAACAGACCCAACTCCCTCAGCCTCTCCTCATAGGTCATATGCTCCAGCCCCCTAATCATTTTGGTTGCCCTCCGCTGGACCCTCTCCAATGCGTCCACATCCTTTTTGTAGTGGGGGGCCCAGAACTGGACACAATACTCCAGATGTGGCCTCACCAGAGCCGAATAAAGGGGGAATAATGACATCTCTGGATCTGCTGGCAATGCTCCTCCTAATGCAGCCTAATATGCCATTAGCCTTCTTGGCTACAAGGGCACACTGTTGACTCATATCCAGCTTCTCATCTACTGTAACCCCCAGGTCCTTTTCTGCAGAACTACTACTTAGCTGGTTGGTCCCCAGTCTATAACAATGCTTGGGATTCTTCTGTCCCAAGTGCAGGACTCTGCACTTGTCCTTGTTAAACCTCATCAGATTTCTTGTGGCCCAATCCTCCAATTTGTCTAAGTCACTCTGGACCCTATCTCTGCCCTCAGGTGTATCTACCTCTCCCTCTAGCTTAGTATCATCGCAAACTTGCTGAGGGTGCAATCAATCCCCTCATCCAGATCATTAATAAAGATATTGAACAAAACCGGTCCTAGAACCGAACCTTGGGGCACTCCGCTAGAAACCGATCGCCATCCTGACATCGAGCCGTTGATCACTACCCGCTGGGCCTGGCCTTCTAGCCAGCTTTCTATCCATCTTACCGTCCATTTATCCAATCCACATTCCCTTAACTTGCTGGCAAGAATATTGTGGGAGACCGTATCAAAAGCCTTGCTAAAGTCAAGTTATATCACATCCACTGACTTTCCCACATTCACAGAGCCAGTTACCTTATCATAGAAGCTAATCAGATTGGTCAGGCACGACTTTCCCTTTGTGAATCCATGCTGACTATTCCTAATCACTTTCCTCTCTTCCAAATGTCTCAAAATGGATTCCTTAAGGATCCCTTCCATGATTTTTCCAGGAATCGAGGTAAGACTGACCGGCCTATAGTTCCCTGGATCGTCCTTCTTCCCTTTTTTGAAGATGGGCACTACATTTGCCCTTTTCCAATCATCCGGGATTTCTCCCGATCTCCACGACTTTTCAAAGATAATGGCCAAAGGCTCCTGAATGAATGACATTTGCCAACTCCCTCAGTACCCTCGGATGCATTAAGTCCGGACCCATGGATTTGCGTACGTTTAGCTTTTCTAAATAGTTCCTAACCTGTTCTTTACCCACCAAGGGCTGTCCATCTTCATCCCATCTTGCGTCACTTAGCGCATTAGTCCGGGAGCCCACCTTGTCCGTGAATACAGAGGCAAAGAAAGCATTGAGTACTTCAGCTTTCCCATCATCATCTGTCACTAGGTTACCTCCTTCATCCAGTAGGGCCGCACACCCTCTGATCACCTTCTTCTTATTAACATGCCTGTAGAAACCTTTCTTGTTATCCTTCACATCCTTAGCCAGTCGCAATTCCATCTGTGCTTTTGCCTTCCTGATAACCCCCCGGCATTCTCGAGCTATACATTTAAACCCCTCCCTGGTCATTTGTCCAAGTTTCCACTTTTTGTAAGCTTCCTTTTTGTGCTTAAGTTCACCAAGGATTTCCCCCGTAAGCCAATCCGGTCTCCTACCATGTTTGCCTCTCTTGCTACGCATCGGGATGGTTTCTTTCTGTGCCTTCAATAAGGCTTCTTTAAAATACTGCCAGCTGTCCTGGACTCCTTTCCCCTTCATGTTAGCATCCCAGGGGATTCTGCCAATCAGATCTCTGAGGGAGTTAAAATCTGCTTTTTTGAAGTCCAAGGTGTGTATTTTACTACTCTCTTTTCTTCCTTTGGTCAGGATCCTGAAATCTACCATCTCATGATCACTGCTTCCCAGGTTGTCACCCACCTCTACTTCCCCTATTAGTTCCTCCCTGTTTGTGAGCAGAAGGTCAAGCTGCGCACGGCCCTGGTCGGATCCTTCAGCACTTGTACCAAGAAGTTATCCTCAACATTCTCCAAAAACTTCCTGGATTGCCTGTGTACTGCCATTGGTTTCCCAACAGATGTCAGGGTGATTAAAGTCCCCCACGAGAACCAGGGCCTGCGATCTGGAAGCTTCTCTCAGTTGTACGAAGAAAGCCTCATCTACCTCATCCACCTGATTCGGTGGCCTGTGGCAGACACCAACCACAACATCACTGTTCTTGTTTGCTCCTTTAAACTTAACCCATAGACTCTCAACAGGTTTTTCTCCCTCTTTATACTGGAGTTCAGAGCAATCATAGTGCTCTTTTACATATAGTGCAACTCCTCCTCCTTTTCTCCCCTGCCTGTTCTTCCTGAACAGTCTATACCCTTCCATGACAGCGCTCCAGTCATGCGAGTCATCCCACCAAGTCTCCGTTATCCCAAGTAAATCATATTTCTCGGACTTGGCCAGGGCCTCCAGTTCTTCCTGTTTGTTGCCCAGGCTTCTTGCATTAGTGTACAAACACCTCAGATAGCCAGTTGATCGCCCTATCTTCTCCATTCGAATCAGGGGTCCTCCTTTGTTGCTCGTTCCTCTTTGCATTTCTTTCCGGTATCCAACTTTCCTACTCCCCTCAGGGTTGTGCTCACCGTCCCCCAACGAACCTAGTTTAAAACCCTCCTCACTAGGTTTGCAAGCCTGCCCGCGAAGATGCTCCTTCCTCTCTTGGTTAGGTGGATCCCGTCTCTTCCTAACAATCCTTGTGCCCGGAACAGAGTCCCATGGTCGAAGAAACCAAAGCCCTCTCTGTGACACCACCTGCACAACCACGCATTGACTTCCTCAATTCGTCGATCCCTGCCCAGTCCTTTCCCTTCAACAGGGAGGATGGATGAGAACGCCACTTGTGCTCCGAATTCTTGGATCCTTCTTCCCAGCGCTACATAATCCGCAGTAACCCGCTCAAGGTCGTTCTTGGCCGTATCGTTAGTTCCCACGTGGAGAAGCAGGAAGGGGTAGCAATCCGAAGGTTTGACCAGTTTGGTAAGCCTCTCAGTCACATCCTGAATGCGAGCTCGGTAAGCAGCACACCTCTCGAGATTCCAGGTCCAGTCGGCAGATGGATGGCTCAGTCCCTCTTAGGAGGGAGTCCCCGACCACCACCACCCATCGTTTTCTTTTGGGGGTGGTGGCCGTGGAACTCCCCTAGGACTACGCATCCCATGCCTTCCAGTAGATGGTGTTCCCTTCCGGTTTCTTCCTTGTGAGGTCCCGTCCAAACCATTCAACACTGCAGAGCCTGTGGAGAGAGCCTGAAAGCAATTGCTTACCTCTATAGCACTGGGGGATTCCCGTGCTGTCCTTTTTCCCCTTCTAGAAGTTACATGCTGCCAGTTCTCTTCCTGGTCCCGTACTGCCCTCTCTGGCTCTTCCACCTGCCATGCTTGAAGGATTAAACGCTGCCTTCTATCGAGGAAGTCTTTGTCCTCTCTGATCGAGTGCAGGGTCGACACTTGGGCCTCCAGCCCTCTAATTTTTTCTTCCAAAATGGTGACCAGCTTGCACTTCATGCAGACAAAATCCGTTCTTTCTTCCAGGAGGAAGACAAACATGGCACACTCCGTGCAGGTAACAACAGCAGACCTATCAACATCCATCGCTGCTGTCCTGGAGAAGGGATTTAAAAAGAAGGCAAGAGAACCTCGCCCCCTTCCCTCTCCCCTTCCAAACTCCCTCTCTAAACTCCCTGTTAGCACTCACCTGTTCACAAGCTCCTTGGTCGCTTGCCCACTGCCTTATAAAGCCCTGGAGTGCCTGAAAGTCCCTCCCCCTACCAAGGCTCAGCCAATCAGCAGAGGCTTCTAGAATTCAAACTTTAATTAGAAGCCAACTGTTTCCACCTGCCAATCACAGCACACACTCCATGAAGGGGGGGAGGGGCAAACGGGAAGTGGGGGAAAAAAAAAAGCCTCACTCACAAACACAGGGGAAAAAACAAACAAAAACAAAAAAAGAACACACACCAACCCTCACTCACAAACACAAGCTCAGCACACAGCAAGAAAGCCCCAAAGACAAATAAATCTTTATTTATACCCACTAAATGGTCTCATCTACTCTCCAAAGCATCTTTAATGAATGGCCCAGTGTTTCAAAAACTGCTTACAAGCATGGCCTATTGTAAAAATATCTTCTACACAAAAAGTTATTTTTCATATATAGCTGAAATGTAATGACAGTCCTTTTGGAATGTTTTTCATGTCTGTCTTGGCAGGACTCTGAAGGGGATAACCAATGGCCAGAGCTCCACAGACAGGGCAAGAATAGTTTGACGATGACATTTGCTTAGAATAAATTGATTTTCAGATGTTTTTTTCCACAACACATGTGGTTTGGTATGATGCCAGGCCGATGCATGAACTCAACCAGATGCCCAGGAAATACCTTAGAAGCATACAGTGCTTTAGCCAGTTACTATAACTATCCATGGAAAACGGTGCAGAGAGGCAAGCCAGCTACTAGGTGGTTTGGAATGGGAACTCCACAATTGAGTGACAGAGAATTACAAGGTCAGATCACAAGAATATATTAACAAAGTGAGAAAGGAAGCTAGTCTAACTAATGTTTAGGTGCAATGGAGAACAGAAAGCAGTTAATAGGGCCTGATTTTTATAAGACTGAGCACCTGCACTGCAAGTTCAAATCAATGGGAGTAGTAAGAACTCAAGCCCACAATGTCTAACAACCAGGGCCCGATTTTCATCTGGAGTAACATTGACATGTCAATTCAGAGTAAATCCAAAGGATATGGAGTTACTTCAGAATTGTAATACAGATTGAACCTCTCTGATCTAGGACTCTGGACTGAGATAATCTGTGGTCTAGCAGGCAGCACAGGGGTCAGCGGCTGTGAGCGTGGCTGGGGAACTAGGAGTGGAGCCGTTCCAGTGGCCATTGGTCCAGAGCCTGGCCAGGAATGGAGCTGGAGCCCAGCCAGGGGGCTTGGAGTGGAGCTGGTCCCATGGCTGGGAGGCTGGGGGCCTGGCACCCAGCTGGAGAACCAAAGGATGTGTCTAGACTACAGGGTTTTGTCAACAAAAGTGGACTTTTGTCGACAAAACTATACCTGCATCTACACTACCGCTGAGTTCTGTTGACAGTAAGTAGACAGAACGCAGCAGTTTTGTCGACGGCGCTAAACCTCATTCCACGAAGAATAACGCCTTTTGTCAACAGAGTTCTGTTGACAAAAGGCACTATTTCATCCACACTGTGCTTTTTCCAAAGAGAGCGTCTAGACTCTCTGTCGAAAAAGCGGCTTCCTTTGTCAACAGAACTGGCTGTAGTCTAGACGCTCTTTGTCAACAGAGGCTTTGTCAACAGTATCTGTCGACAAAGCCTCTGTTGACAAAAGCCTGTAGTCTAGATGTACCCAAAGGGTGGAAGTGGAGGTGGAGCCTGGCTTTGGGACTAGCCAGCCTGGCCAGGGTGGGCAGCAGAGCACAGTTGCCAGGGCCAGCAGTGGGGTCAGTAGCCATGAAGGGATCCAATCTGGGAGGCTGGTGGCCCCCAGGGAGAGCCTGGAGCCTGACAACAGAGGTGCTGGAATTGACCATACCTGACCCAGCAAACTCTCTTGTTTGGGACCGGTCAGGTCCTGATGTTGCTGGACCAGGGAGCTCCATCCTGTACTGTAACTGAGAGTTGAACCTGGGTCAATATCATGCACATTTGTCAAATATGTAATTTCTCTACCGTTACTGCCTAGCAAACGGTATAGCTAGAAATACCAACATCTCCTTAAAATAGGTAGAGGAGGAGTATAGGAGCAAATGGATCCATGAGAGAAAAAGCCCACCACATATAACTTTCTTGTTGGCTTATTTTTTTGCATAAGTGTGTGTGTGTGTGTGTGTGTATATTTGTACATACACACTTTTCCTGGACAAAGTACATAGATACAACATCTAATGTTTCATTCCTGATACATGATAACTCCACATATATCAGATCAGTCTCCTTATTCATGGCTACAATGACAAGACGAGGCTGCATCAAGTTCACTTATTGTAATCATGTGACACAATACTCACTTAATTTTACCTGGACCTTGCCCATATCCTTTGGCTTCAAGTTTTCGATAGAAATTGCGTAGCTTGGCTTCAAAGTCTCTCCTATATGGAGAGGGCGCTCGTGCACTAGCTCGCTGTAATCCTAGAAGGGAAAAGAGCAAAGTCTTAGAGTTAAAACCTTTAAAAGAGCATCTTATTCATATAGCTGGTGTTTTCAGTCACAAATACTATATGAACTTCAATTGGTGTATGTAGAATTCCTGAGGGCTGATTATTCTCACATTCTATGTGACATTAATGCAGCCATCAGCTGCTATAATTCACTGGTTCCCAACAGTTCTGGACAGCTACATCATCTTACCAGGATGATGACTGTTCTCCCTTTGTGCTTCCTGAGTCTTCAACTCTGAGTGGCTTAAATAGAAAATCAGTGGTAGTTAGCTGTCTATGCACTCAGCGTCAAGTGGAGTGCCCCAAGGGTTGGTTCTAGGACCAGTTTTGTTCAATATCTTTATTAATGACCTGGATGAGGGAATGGATTGCACCCCAAGCAAGTTTGCAGACGCCATTAAGCTAGGGGCAGAGGTAGATATGTTGGAGGGTAGGGACAAGGTCCAGAGTGACTTAGACAAATTGGAGGATTGGGCCAAAAGAAATCTGATGAGGTTCAACAAGGATAAGTGCAGAGTCCTGCACTTGGGATGGAAGAATTCCAAGCACTGTTACAGGCTTGGGAACAGTTCGGCAGAAAAGGACCTGGGGATTACAGTGGATGAGAAGTTGGATATGAGTCAACAGTGTGCCCTTGTAGCCAAGAAGACTAATGGCATATTAGGGTGCATTAGGATGAGCATTGCCAGCAGATCTAGAGAAGTGATTATTCCCCTTTATTCAGCACTGGTGAGGCCACATCTGGAGTATTGTGTTCAATACTGGGCCCCCCGTTAAAGAAAGGATTGGAGAAAGTCCAGCGGAGGGAAACGAAAATGATTAGGGGGCTGGAGCACATGACTTACAAGGAGAGGGATTTGGGCTTATTTAGTCTGCAAAAGAGAAGAGTGAGGGGGGATTTGATAGCAGCCTTTAAATACATGAAGAGGGGTTTCAAAGAGGATGAAGAGAGGCTGTTCTCAGTAGTGACAGATGGCAGAATGAGGAGCAATGGTCCCAAGTTACAGTGGGGGAGGTCTAGGTTGGATAATGGGAAAAACTATTTTACTAGGAAGGTGGTAAAACACTGGAATGGGTTACCTAGGGAGGTAATGGAATCTCCATCCCTAGAGGTTTTTAAGTCCTGGCTTGACAAAGTCCTGGCTGGGATGATTTAATTAGGCTTGGTCCTGCTTTGGGCAGGGGGTTGGACTCGATGACCTCCTGGGGTCTCTTCCAACCCTAGGATTCTATGATAATCTTGAAAATCTCTCTCTTCACCATCTTATAGGAAATCTCATTACCTGGCAGAATTATACCTTTGGATCCAATACAACACATCTGTTTAGCACTTTTAGGGGGCTGAGACCTGGCTGTAAATGGGGTTTTCTCAGTTAATTTCCGGCTGTATATTAAAGGCGTTCAGCAATAAACACAAAAAAAATTTTGTAGCACAAGAGAGGATTTCTGTCAGTGAGAAGTCTTACATTTTCACATTAACAGCAGATTTTCAGCAATTCAGGGCCTGTTTAGTTTTGAAATCTGAATTCTGAAAGTAGCCAATTAGTTCTGTTGTGTAAAAGAGCACCACAGCAATCAGTATTAGCGAATGGGATCCATGAAATCCCATTTCTCTACACCTTTAGAGGAGACAATGAAAACAAGCCCTTTTACGAGAAGTTTGGCAAAAAAGCCACCAGAAGAAGGAAAAAAATACATTCAGTTGAAATATAAAGTGTCTGTGAAGACTCATTTGTAGCAGGGGGAAGGACATTACTATTTGACTCAGATGATAAAACAGAAAGGCATATTTATACAGCATGCAAGGGGAATCCCGAGTGAAGCTTCTCTTGTTTTGTTAGAACATATTTTACCTCACACAAGAAAAGTAATTACGAGTTATTCGAGAAGTAATTTGGGGATGCTGCAACCAGTACAGGTTAATCCAGGACTCTCTGGTCCGGCAACATCTGTGGTCCAGCAGGATCAGGGATGTTGCTGGACCAGAGAGCCCTGGCACCCGGAATGCGAGCCAGTCAGGGAGTCCAGTGGAGGGGAACCTCACCATCAGACAGGTGAGCCCCCTCCCCGGAGTGCCCTGGCCAGGCAGGGCAGCAGCAGGACTGGCGAGCCCTGTCTCCGTGTAGCCCCGTCCTGGCACAGCAGCAGTGGGGCAGCCGCGGAGCCCTGTCACAGGAGAGCCCTGGTGTGGTGCGGTGCGGCAGCAGCGAGGCTGCCAGCAGGCAGTGAGCCCTGTCCCCGGGAAGCCCTGGCAGGGCACAGCAGCAATAGGGCAGCCACAGAGCCTAGTCCCTGGGAAGCCCTGGGCAGGACAGAAGCGGGGCAGCCACAGAGCCCTGTCCCCAAGAAGCCTCGGCCGGGCTGGGCAGAAGTGGGACCACAATGGCCGGGGAGCTCTGTGCCTGGAGAGCCCCAGCTGGCTGGTGGCAGCGTGCTGAGCCCAAGCCCTGTAGCAGCAGGGCTGGAGCCCAGTGGCAGTTGGGCTGGAGAGGAGCTAGCCAGAGGTAGGGGCAGTATCCTGGGAGGCCGGTGGCATAGGATCTCTCTTGATCCAGCAAATTCCCTCATTCAGGACCGGTCAGGTCCCCAGAGTGCTGGACCAGGGAGTTCCAACCTGTAGTACAGATGAACATATAATACATTCGCTGAAATCAATATTTGCCGTATTACCATCTTGCCACAAAAATGTTAAAAGCCACTGTATGGCTCTCAACACACTGATGAGTGAGGATATTGGTCAAATGTTTAAATCTCATGCAAAATTGATATATGCCCATATTATGTCAGTAATCAGTACAGGTGCAAATCCCTGCTGTAGACAATGAAAAACACAATTTGCACGGACCTTTATCCCTGTTTTGAAATCAGAGAATCCAGTGGTCACAACAGGAAATTTTTCAAAGATCTCCCCTGTGTATACAAGACATCAGTGTTTCTTCACAAAAATATTAAGTGTGATATTTGCAAAGTCATCAGAGGATTTGGCACCCATTTCCCATTCATTTTAATAGGAACCGGGTGTCCAAAGAGCCCAGATGGCTCTGAAAACAGCCTACACTGATTTAATAGCATATTCCTGGGATGTCACTCAAAATGACCACTAAAGCAATTGCATGGTTGACGTGTAGACTAATGCAGTCTCCTTTTAGCTAAAAGAGCCACCTGCTGATCGATTTTCTTAGCACAGACAATATTTCAGTGATACAGAGCACTTGGAAACAATCTTCTATGAATGGACACCTTTCAGGAAAACATGTTTTAGTCAATTTATTGGCTCAATACAAGATAATTAGGTGAAAATTATCTGGCCTGTGACATATAGGAGGCCAGACTAGATGATTGAATGGTCCCTCTTGGCATTGAACTGTATTATTCTTGGGAGAAGCAGCAGCGTTGGAAACATTGTCTGGCTGAATATTAAGTTTGGCCTACAGCTGTTTGCTAGACTTGTGAAAGCTTTGCCATACATATTTGATTTGCACTTTGCTTTGCCATCTCATATTCATATTCAAGAATGTGCTTGCATGTCAATAAATTAGACTCAGAACACAATCCTCTTCTCAGTCTAATCTCCCCTCACCATTTGGAAGCCATGACAATATTTTCTACTCCTTGAATAATCACTGATTTTCACCAGGCCACTGCCATCAGTGTCCCATGAGACAAATGAAGTGACAGCATTCTGTGTATTAACCAAACACCCCTGCAGAAAAAAAACTGTCAGAGGCCAATTTTCAACTGGTGTAAACTGACACAGTTTCTTTGGGGTCTGTGAGTGGCAACATTTATTCCAGTTGATATCTGCCCTTCTGTGATTGTCAAATGGAGAAGTACAACAAGCACAGGAGCTTATGTTGTTTTCCCTTTATTTACCTGGAGAATTCTGAGGTGAGGAGCAGGGTGAACAGCGAGGAGAGAAGCTATAGCCAGGGTGGAAGGCAGCCTGCAGGGGTATGTAGGACATAATATCCTCCTCAAAGAGGCTGAAAGGAAAAATGGTAGAGACAGACTCTGTTTGCACTCATTATACATGAAGAAGCATAAAAATTTGGTAGAGTAGTATTTTGTTACAAGCATCTCTTTGGGCAGCCCTTCATAGAATCATAGGTCATAGAATCGTAGAGCTGGAAGAGACCTCAGGAGGTCATCAAGTCCAGCCCTCTGCCCAAGGCAGGACCAATCCCAACTAAATCAACCCAGCCAGACTTAAAAACTTCTAGGGATGGAGATTCCACCACCTCCTTAGGTAACCCATTCCAGTGCTTCACCACCCTCCTAGTGAAATAGTTTTTCCTAATACCCAACCTAGACCTCTCCCACTGTAACTTGAGACCATTGCTCCTTGTTCTGCCATCCATCACTACTGTGAACAGCCTCTCTCCATCCTCTTTGGAACCTCCCTTCAGGAAGTTGAAGGCTGCTATCAAATCCCCCTCACTCTTCTCTTCTGCAGACTAAACAAACTCAAATCCCTCAGCTTCTCCTCATAGGTCATGCGCTCCAGCCCCCTAATCATTTTGGTTGACCTCCGCTGGACCCTCTCTAATGCGTCCACATCCTTTCTATAGTGGGGGCCCCAGAACTGGACACAATACTCCAGATGTGGCCTCACCAGAGCTGAATACTTACAACACAAAGATCAGTACCTACAGAGACTTAAAACAGTGATCTTCCCAATCAGACACGACTTCAGAAGCAAAGTCTTTATTTTAAATGAAAAAAGGTATGTCTACACTAGCCCCCTAGTTCGAACTAGGGAGGCTAATGTAGGCATTTGAAGTTGCAAATGAAGCCCGGATTTAAATATCGGGCTTTATTTGCATCTTCCTCAGGCGCCATTTTTAAATCTTTAATCCGAACTAACTGCTTACACACGCCGCAGTCAAACGCTTAACTTGAACTGTTCTTAGTTCGAGTTAACTGTTACACCTCATTCCACGAGGTGTAAAAGTTAACTCGAACTAAGGATTTGAATTTGAGTTAATGTTTGACTGCGGCGTGTAACATGCAATTATACTAAGATTTAAAAATGGCACCAACGGAAGATGCAAATAAAGCCGGGATATTTAAATCCCGGGCTTCATTTGCAACTTCTAATGCCTACATTAGCCTCCCTAGTTCGAACTAGGGGGCTAGTGTAGACATACCCAAAGTGAGTTCCATTAGGCATTCTCAAGCCACGACACTACCCTATTGGATGGATGAGCCAAGGTTTTGAGGCAATGGTAAAAGCAACAACATCCAGTGGTCAAAGGAAGAACAAGGGATACAAATTGTTTCCCTTTTAACTATGTTTGTCTTGGTCAGATATTTTGCTACAGCCCTGCATGGCTCTATGCCAATCTGCATCAAGGTATAGGTAGTGGGATCAAGTCGTGGACATTTTGCTTTACATAGAATGGACTGTGTAACACCAATCAAAATCAACTCGAGTGGCATATGCTTTAGTGTAAACAGAGAGCACAAGAGAAATGTAATCCTTTATTGTGTTGAGCCACATAAATCAAATTATTCTGGGCTCTAAAGACTTAATTTCAGTGGGGCTTCAAAAGATGCTAAGACCCTGCTTATAGTACTAAAGCCTTGCCTCCATTACTTAATAATGGTTGTTTAGTCTGTTGTATCTCAGCTCTTCCTTAATGTGAGGTAGCCTTGTAGAGATCACTGCCAGTGGCATAACTAACACTCCTATCAACAGCATCTGATTGTTATTTAGGAAGGTGTGAATCACATTTCCACCTTTAAAATTACCACAGGAAAATTTAAAATGTCATTTCTAATCTGATCCTGAAAAGCCAAAACCATACTATTCAGTGCAATTGGAGGGTAACGTTCATTGTGCCAGTGGGGGTTAGGTTTCTGGAAACTAGGATGTGACACATATATTGTGGGCCTTAGCAGAGAACAACCTAGATTTAACAAATTAGGTCAATCACCTAAAATATTTCAACAAATATAGGGCGGAGACTGCTAGTCAGCTTCTTGTGCATCATGAGAGACAAATTGTTTTGAATTGATTACCTCAATAGAATTACTAAATCTGCATCACAGGACAGCTTTTCAAGCCCATGTGTACCCTCTGTCCGAATGTAATGGATCTTCTCCCTAGAAAATTAATGACAAGAAGGGGAAAAGAAATCAAATCAATATAAAACCATAAGATAAGAATGGATTATTTTTTACTCACCACCTCTCTAGCTTTTTTTTTGCTCTTCTCACAAAGATAGCAAATAAATATCTTTTTGCCTGACACATTTTTCTAATCTGAACAGCAAAACCCATAACACAACACTATTTATATCATACCAGAATTCTGACTTATAGTGAGGCAGAATGGCTTCCCACTGACCCAGAGAGGAAGGGATCACTCTGTGAATCCTGGTGGGTGGAGCCACGCAGTATTCTCTCCTACCCCTGGAAATCAGGGGATGTCACAGGAAGTATAAAAGATTAGGTCTGGCACTCCGTTGGAGAGCAGTCGCCGAAACAGCAAGATACCCCTTGCCTGCTCCCAAAGTGGGAGACCAACACAGGCCCCTCTGGATCTGAGAACTGGCCCAAGCTGCCAAAATTCCCAGTTGACTGAGACACGGAAGAGTAGCCAGGATTACCTCAGGTCTTCTACCAGCTAGCCACAGAGGACCTGCTACTGATCCAGATACAACTGGAGGGGGGAGTTCGGAAATGGCCCAGGGACAGCTGATCCTAGTTCAGCTGTATTGTTGCCAAAGATCCAGTCAGGTCAGGATCCCTGCTGGCCAAGGGGCACTCTGCCACTGGTAGGGCTATGGGCTGGGATACCGCGGAGTGGGTAGGCCTGCGTCTCCTCGTGCCACCCCAAATTTAGTGTGGAAACAAAACAGTGACCTAGAGATGAAGGTTTTAATATCCTGTTACAAATCTCGTTACATATCCACAAAGCTGTCTAGTCTCCATCATTAATCAATTTTGTTCTCTGCTGAAAAAGAGATAAAGGCATTTCCTATTCTCTAAGGGATAAGAACTCACATTACACAAGTGAAAAAAAATCTGGAATTATTTGATGGTGATGATAAAAGTTCTCAGCTACAAAAATGTACATCTTAAATACCAGAGGCAATTTTTATTCTCTCCCTGAATCCAATAGCATTTCATTCCTCCTGGAGACGGTTTTAATCCTTTACACCCAAAGAACTCTTTGTCTGGTCCTCATAGGTAAATGATCAATCAGCAAGGCAAGCAAAACTCTCAGAGAGAAATCTCACTGGAAAAACTTGGATGTTCTCTCTTTTGTTATGCTGGTTACAGTGTGGCCTTTATTGAATTCCAGGGCCAGATCCTCAGCTGGTATAAACTGGCATTACTCCATAAAAGCCAATAGAGTGAAGTTGATTTACACCAAATGAGGGTCTAGCCCCAGAAGATTAATTTAATCCTTATAATTATCATTTATTTCAAATTTTAATTATTATTCTGGTTTTTTTCTTTTTTCATTTCACCCCTTTTATATAAGATGAAAGGAACAGGTGAAATACTTTGATAGCATCAATTGGTTTAATTACTTTGTAAAGGATGTTAAACATATTATTAAGTCCTCAGACGAAACAAGTGAAGACAGGAGTGCAATTTAGTAAATAATGTTCCTATAATTCTGTAAAATATAGGGCTCTTTCTGTCATGGCATTACTATTAGAATTAAGGGGTAAAATGTTGTTGCCACTGAAGTCAATGGGAAGTTTGCCATTGTCTTCAGCGGAGCCAAGATTTCACCCAAACCTCTGAAGAATAAGATAACTGTAGGCAGATATATAGCATTTTTGCCACTGAGGCATAAATATAGCGGCAGTGTACCCACAGATACCACACTTCTTTCCTATACTTGGGTGCCTGTGGAAAATAATAACTGAGCTATATGGTCTCTGTTAGCAAAAGCTGAAACTTTGGTGGTGACCACTGAAACTAGGGCACTTCTTCATTTTTCCTGTTAACAAGGACTTGACTCATCTTCTAGAGAAAATGCATCTGAAATGTAGAAGATGATACAAGGAGGCCAACAGGTGAACTCTACAAAGAGAACAAGGAAAATAAGGGAAACAGGGGAGGCGGGTAGAGAACATCATAATAAGAACAGGTTCAAGACTGAGCAATACTGAGCTGTAGTGAGCACTCCCCATCCACAGAAAAGGACCTGGATCTACACATTTATACTGTGCACAGAAAGGGTGAAATTTTCAAAGCATCTAAGTGACTTTTTGAGCGTAGGTCCCATTGACTTCCCCACTGACTGCTTGTTCTCATTGCTATACG
Organism: Rafetus swinhoei; assembly: GCA_019425775.1. NCBI lineage: Eukaryota > Metazoa > Chordata > Testudines > Trionychidae > Rafetus > Rafetus swinhoei. The sequence goes on from CM033424.1 coordinate 165,886,124, forward strand.
TTAATGTGAATGACAGAATACAGAGTTATTTGACAGTTAGTTTTATAAGCATTATGGGGTCATTCCTGCTCCCCTCCTCTTCTCCTTTACTGTTGGTTAGTATTGAATTTGAGGAGCCAATGCAAAGGAATCCACACTCCAAGATGGCACCATGGGTGTCCCTGTAGCAGAATTTGAATGGTAGGGTGAGGTAAGTCCAGGGGAGAAGTGGGAGTGAGGCCACTGGATCCACTGCTATACAGACCTACTGCCAGTGACCTAGCAGAGCATGTGGTACAGAAGCATCAGCATCATGAATTGCCGCCTTATGGCCTACTGCAGAAGGTTATACAACGGAAGTTACAGCTATTCGGGTATCTGCAGAATGAATGATGAGCAAAAAGTTAAGACCCTGGTATTTGGCATAATGGATGGTCCGAATAGGAGAGGCAGACCCCACAGAGAACGGGTAGATGATATAGTAGATTGGTACAGAGCTAGTCTACAGAAACTAAGCCACTCTGCACTGGACAGGGAAAGATGGAAGGAAATACTGAGGGAGGCATCGGACACCAACGGGTGTTGAGCCCATGGTTGTTGGTGATGATGATGAATGGCCATGGAATGGTATAATGAGTACCTGGTGGCCCAGAGATAGAGGATTTCCTTCTTTCAAGGCCTCATGGATCACCTTATATCTGCTGGCTTGAAAGCCAGCAGGAGACAGGATTAAAGAGAAGGTTTATAGCAACTTGGAACAAATCAGTACCTGAGTGCATGGTTCCTGGCCAGGCTTGGCTGACGCTCTTGCAGCATCTCAAAAATGTTTGGTTGGCGTAGAAATGCGACAATCTTGTCATTGTAAGCTGGAATAGATAAAGATCACAACTCTAGAAACAAGTGACACTTCTGCAGAGGATAGCAAATGTGCAAGTGAAAATTATTTGTCAAATAGTGGTAATACAGCATATGGAAGAAACCATACACGAATACAATGTGATCACCACTGATATACTATCACCTGGCTCCTCATTAAGGAAGAATGGTTGGAGAGCTAGGTAAGGAGTATGATTGTGGAAAGGTCCTAAAACAGTTCCCGAGGAGCCCCACTAGGAAGAAAAAAATAGAAAGCCCTACTTACCTAGAGGTAATGACTCATGATGGTGCTGGTTTCGAATAGCTGTTACTAGGCTGTTGCCTGGTCTGGTCAACAGAGATATGCCTCTATTCCGGGAGACTTCCGATGCCTAGAATGAAAGAAGGAAAGAAAGAAATGTTATAACAAAATGAAGAGCTACATCTTAGTCAATACACTAATGATGCCTTTTACTTTGTGACTTTAATCCAGAGTCATGAGGTTAACCGACTCATTTTGGGAAACAATATAGGTTGGATGTCCCTGGTCTGGCACCCTCAGGACCTGAGTGGTCCTAAACCAGAAAGTTTTCCGGACCAGGTATGCTCCCCTACTGGCTGTCCTACTCCCAGACTCTCAAGGCTTGGGATCCCACCCTGCTGCCACCAGGGTTCCTGGGGCCACCTGGATGTTGCCAGCCCCTTTCAGAAGCCGTCCACTCCACTGCCTCTGGGGATTCCCCAGGACTCCACAGCCAAGAGGTCCCTGTTGCTGCCTGGGGTTCCCTGTTGCCGCCTGGGGGTTCTCCGGCTGGGGCTGCCTGGCCAACCCAGCCACTCTGCTGCTAGGGATTAGGGTCTCCGGTCATGGCTCCCTGGCCCCACCTAGTCTTGATGATGCTGGGGAGTTCCCCGGTCGGAACTACCCGGCCTGCTGCTGCTGGGGGTTCTCTGGCCGCTCGGCCACCACAGCCCCACTGCTACTGGGGATTCTTCGGGTTCCCTGGCCCAGATAACGCTAGGGAGTTCCCTGGCTGCCAGGGCCAGTCCTGCTCCTGCTGGGGAATTCCTCGGGGTTCCCGGCCTGGGGCCACCTGGCCCTGCTGCTGCAGTGAGTTCCCTAGTTGGGGAAGGGGCTCCTCATTCACTGCCTGGCCTGGCTGATACCAGGGGTTCCTTGGCTGGGGTGGGGGCTCCCCATTTGCCACCTGGCCCTACTGATGCCAGGAGTTCCACAGCCGGGCCGGGGCTCTCCAGCCGCCACCTGGCCCAGCCACTGCTGGCCCAGCTAGGGCTACCCAACCCTGTGTTCTCCACCTGGGTCCCGCTCCCACCTCCAGGACTCTTTGGTCCAGCAACATCCATGGCCCTGCTTGACCACAGATATTGCCGGACCAGAGAGTCCCTGATTTGGGAGGTTCAACCTGTAGTTTTGTTTTATTACTGTTATTGGTCAGAGTTTTCAACACTATATTCTAAACTTGTGAGGTATGCTGCATAGTTCTAGTCTTGAGAAATTACATGTGGAATCAACAACATGCATCTTAATAGCATAGAAATAATTTAGGCACAAATATTCATCAAAAGGAAGGGGTTTACCCTCTGATGGTCAAGTTTTTGTTCAGTTTCAAAGAGTCATATAATTCTGGATTTGTAAATGGATGTTATACAACTCCAGTAGACCTTGTCTACACTATACAATTTTACCTCTTTAGTTATGCCAGCATATTTGAGCAGAAATTCCTCCCTTCCCCCATGTCGATACAGTCATTCTAATGTACGTGTGCTCGCATAGGTGTATAACTTATTCCAGTCCAACAAAGCAATATAAACTAAAGTGCCTTATATAAGTGCCTCCAAGTCAGTATAACTGCATCTTTTACTGGCATAACAATATTATTAAAACATCAGCCTAACTACGCAAGTCAAATTTTTAAAGTATAGAGCAGACCTTTGCATTCAATGATTATATTTGGTGTGCAAATCCGCATATATCTAGAAACAGGTATTTGTGCAATTTTGAATAAAATAAATAAGGACACTTGAATTTGGCTCTAAAATATTTATTTGAACTGGAATGGAGATTACTGTTCAACTAACACGAGGAAAAGATATATCAGACCAGAAAGGGATACTATTCCAGAAAGGGATACTATTCTCCCAGAAGAAAATGTAACTTGCATGAATATATATATATATATATATTCACCCTTTATTTATATATTCACACTTCGGATAAACAGAAACCATGCATATGCATGTCTCTCATATATATATAAATATATATAGGAGGCATGCATATGCATGGTTTCTGTTTATCCGAAGTGTGAATAAACAGAAGCAGCAAGAGTCCAACAATGCCCCTGGTTTGGGCCTTGTCTACATCAGGAAAATGACCCACTGTTGACAGTGATTGTCAGCCTTGTTTTGCCCTGGATATTTTCCAACTGTTGAAAAAAGCTGCCAGCATAGACAAAGCATGGCTGAGACCATATTTCACAAAATGTCAATCATATTTTCTGCAGTAGTATTGAAAATGGTTCTGTCTTGTCCATACTAGCAGCCAAACCATTTCCAACACCAGTTTGAAAGGTGTGAGGAGAGGAGGAGCCATTCCCTGCTTTCCATAGACTTCCTGCGTGACCTTGGGCAAGTCACCTAGGGCCAAGTGTACAAAGATATTTAGGTTCATAAAGATTCAGATAGATGCCCAGTGGGATTTAAAATAAAGCAGATAAACAACTTATGCACTCAACTCCCACTGATTTCAACAGGAACAAGGTGCTTAACCTACTTAGGTTCTTTCATAAACTCTATTAGATACTTATCTACACTTTTAGTAGAATCTAAACCCTTTAGTAGAACCTTTGTAAATCTGGTTCTTAGAGTTTGTCTACAAAAGGACACTCATCAAAATGAAACCAAATTAACTAAAGGCATGAATTTAAATTGCACTAAACCCCTGTATGATCACCCTCATTCAGAATTAAAGTGGACTTAATTAGTTTTATTTTAAATCACTTCCAATTTAAAATCACTAAACCAAATTAAGGCTACTTTAATTCAAAATTAAAATGCCACCATAGGGGTTTAATGTGTTTTAACTAATACACTTTAAATTCCCACAGCGATTAATTTTGAGTGCTCCTGTGCAGACAAGCCCTCAGTCTTTTTGCATCTCAGTTCCCCATCTGTAAAAATAGGAATAATATTACTTCCCTACATCACAGTGATGTTGTGAGAATAAATACATTAAGGTTTTGGAAAGTGCTCAGCCAGTGAGAATAACAAGTATTGACAGCTTGCTGACAAATACGGTTAGCAATGGGCAATTTTCTTAGAGGAAATGAGGCTTAACATCCCTGAACAAATGTGTAAACCTTTACAATAAAAATAATAGTAAGAGAGAAAGCAGAGTTCACCCTGAATCATCTCACACTTAATATGTGTGTTAATCCAAAGTAACGCTATTCTGATGCTAATGGAATTATACTGGTAACAAATCAGCATGAGAGAGATCTGGACAAAGATGCACGAAAACACCAATTCCCAAAATGCTGAGGTGGTAAGTGCTTATTTCTTATTCAACAAATTGTAGTGCTGGGTAGTAACTTCAGAAATAAATTGCCCTTATTCCAGTATTTTAGATGCTTAGCTTTGAATCCAAGCTCAGGAGAATGTTGATCAGATTTCAGTATTATGGTCACGTATCAGAACTTCCAATTGGTGACAAATGAAAACAGAACAGCTACATGTGCCTGACAAGTCACCTTTGTAATGTATAAAACATAAAAGTGTATCCAGGTGGTGAGGCACTAGTCAATACGCATGTTAAACAAAAAAAAAAAACAAATTACCCTTGGCATTAATTCAATACACTAATTAATTGTACTGTAACTGAAAACACAAAACTGCTGCTATAGCATATTGTACATTTTCACTCCATAAGAAAGTGCTCACATTTGATCTCACTTACCCCAGTCTGACACACATCTAGTGGTATTGATTTCAGCGGAGTTGCTTTCAATTTATCCCCGTGTCAGTGCAAAGAGGACCAGCCCCAAAGGCTGTGTCTACATTGGCACCCTTTTTCGGAAAAGGGATGCTAATGAGACACAGTGCAATTGCAAATCCGCGGGGGATTTAAATATCCCCCGCGGTATTTGCATTTACATGGCTGCCGCTTTTTCCGGCTCGGGGCTTTGCCGGCAAAAAGCGCCAGTCTAGACGGGGATCTTGCGGAAAATAAACCCTTTTCCGCAAGATCTCTTATGCCTACTTGAAAGTAGGCACAAAACACAAAACTGCTGCTATAGCATATTGTACATTTTCACTCCATAAGAAAGTGCTCACATTTGATCTCACTTACCCCAGTCTGACACGCATCTAGTGGTATTGATTTCAGCGGAGTTGCTTTCAATTTATCTCCTACTTGAAAGTAGGCATAAGAGATCTTGCGGAAAAGGGTTTATTTTCCGCAAGATCCCCGTCTAGACTGGCGCTTTTTGCCGGCAAAGCCCCGAGCCGGAAAAAAGCGGCAGCCATGTAAATGCAAATACCGCGGGGGATATTTAAATCACCGCGGATTTGCAATTGCGCTGTGTCTCATTAGCATCCCTTTTCCGAAAAAGGGTGCCAATGTAGACACAGCCAAAGTGTTTAATGTACTGGTGTGAGAACCTTCATAAAATCCATCTTGTCTTTAAAGACAAATTTATTACTTAACTCTCCAGGAAGTCTTCTAGGGTGTAATTACTTTAAGTTACTACTAATCTTGTGGGAACTGTTGCTATTTTAAACATCATGTATTGAATCAATGATTTTGGAAAGCTGCATTGGAGTAGTGAAAAATTTGGCTGTAGGAACAGCCACCTCTCATCATAAACAATTTTATCTAACCCTGAAGATGTTCTGAAGACACAGGGAGAAGTAATGGATCCTTTTTCTGTCTTCATTATTCCGCTCCTCCTTGCAGAGCTCACAGGGTTTGTTAATGTTATTTTCATGCTTTTATAAGATAATTTCTCTCTTTTGTACCAAAGCTGTGCTAATTCCTCTTCTGAGTCTCGTGGTCTCTTTCTCCCTCTCACACCTCACCAGCATGTCTTTCCTCACAAACTTGTGCCTATAACAGCCTTACTGATCCAACCCTCATTGTGATATCTCCTCTCAAAATTTACTTCCTCCTGTTAGTTTTATATTGCTTGCCATTTGCTCCAGCCCTTGTACACAATTCTATTCTCCAAACCAGAAAGAGATGAAGGGGATGTGCGTAAAGGCGGGGAGCAATGAAAAAAATGATTTGAAATAAAAGACTGTAAAGAAAACAAGTAGTATAAGCCAAATAAAAGAACCAGAACTAACCAGATACACAAGAAACTACAGAATAGATAATCTGATTTTGTATGTTTTACTCCCTTGCTTTTCCCATTGTTATCACATAGCCATCACTAGCTGAATTTTGCCATGCTTGGGCTTTGACATTACACGTCCACATTACACAATTTTGCTCTCTAATATGATTTGCAGCTATTACTAGATAGCAGAAGAATTCCAAATAATCTAATCAGCTCTCCTAATTTTCCTGCAGTCTTTAGACATATATAGAACAATTAATAGCTCTGATTCATTGCTTAATTACAATAGTCTCCTCTGCCCTGACTTTGTAATTGAATCAGTTAATTCAGTTTATCAGATTATTTTCCATTTTTAAAAAAAGTGACAGTGTTAATGATTTAGCATCCTGACTCATTTAGTGCTGGGCAATTTGACAATTTTATACACTGAGTTAACAGACTTGTGGTTTCTGCTTGTAGATTGCAACCAGATAGCTGGGAGCTCCTTTAGTGCCCAAACCCACCATAGCAGCTTCTCTTCTGTCTTCTTTAGACTTTACGTTTGTGATTTATTGCAGTCATCACTAGAAACATCCAGCTTCTGCCCATTTGAATTCTGCCACCTGTCCATCACAGGTTGGGGCTGTGATCATATAAAATACAGCTACTTCCTCCTTCTGCCATTGGTTTGACTCACATTTCTCCCTGTTGTTATTAGGGTAAGTTTATAAGATCTAATATTCCATGTCATCACACAATGGCAAAGATCATTCTAGAAGAGAAACCAACTAGAGACAATGGTGACATTTCACTGTTGCTACTGATTTGTTCTGATTTCTGGCAGTGTAACAGGATTTTAGACATAGATGGTCCTCTGGTCTTTAGCTGTTGACTTCATTGGAACAACACAAATTTACACTAACTGAATATCTGGCCTATTAACTTTTTTAAATGGCAACTGGGATGATTAGCTTTTACTTTTTTTGCTCTACAGAAAGGGGAAAATGGATGTCCTTGCACCCAAAATTGTGACAATTTGTAGACATTTTACAGGATATACTACACAATGCTACTGAGGATTAAGAAGTTTACAAATGGACATCAAAAACGTTTACAAGGGTCTTTAATTTAGGAAGATATTTTACAGGGGAAAAAAAGAGGAATATGAGTGACCAACCTTTGTGTCAATAAATTTTGTACCCTGAAAGAGGGGATTGGAATGGGAAGGTGTTCCAGAATATTCACAATACATTTTTATATGAAATATGATGTATAGATTAAGAAGGAAAGAATGAGTTATGGCTTTGGGTGGAAAAGTTTAGAAACAAAAGTGACCCACCAATAAAAGCTGTATAATTATGCTCTTCTTTCTCTAGACAATACGTTTTACATATCATCAAGGTGAAGAAAATGAATTTATTCAAAAAAGTCACATTTGTATGCTCCAATTTCATAAGAGATGCTTAATTTAGATGTACATTTGAGACGTTAAAATATGAGTTTTGATTCCTGGTGCAAGGGCCACTGTACTGAACCTCACAGGCCTTTTTAAGCCTTTTGTTATGAGGCATGTTCTCCAACTGACAAATAATTCTTGTGACCCTTTTCTGCACCCTCTCCAGTTTTCCAAAATCTTGCACACCAGTATCTGATTCAGCAGTGCCAAATACAGGAGTAAAACTACCTTCCCATTCCTACCCTGGGTATACATTTAGGGTACGTCTAGACTACATGGCTCCATCAACGGAGCCATGTAAAATAGTTTACTTGGCATAGTCAAAGAAGCAGGGATTTAAATAATCCCCACTTCATTAAAATAAAAGTGGCCGCCGCGCTGTGCCGATGATCAGCTGATCCGGCACAGCGTGGCAGTCTAGACGTGTCACGGTTGACAAGGGAAGCCTTTGTCGACCACTCCGGTAAACCTCCGGACCTCCGGAGCGGTCGACAAAGGCTTCCCTTGTTGACTGCACTGCGTCTAGACTGCCGCGCTGTGCCGGATCAGCTGATTGTCGGCACAGCACGGCGGCCATTTTTATTTTAATGAAGCGGGGATTATTTAAATCCCTGCTTCTTTGACTATGCCGAGTAAACTATTTTACATGGATCCGTCGACAGCCATGTAGTCTAGACGTACCCCTAAGGATCAATAGAGCCAAAGCATTGTAGTACATGCTCATATTCAGTTGCTTTCACATTATCACCCTACATCCTTTTTCAGAGTTGCTGTTCATTTCTTTTTTTTTTGCTTTTTTTTTAGATGCAGTCCCTCTTTCTGTAGGTATGGCCAGCATTCCTTGTTCCTAGATGTATAACTTTCCACTTGGCTGCATTAAAATGCATTTTGCTTGAATGGGCCTAGCTTGCTATGTGATCCAGATCATTCTGTAGAACTACTGAGTCCTCATCAATACATAGCACTCCATCAATCTTAGTGTTATCCACATATATTGCCAGTGGTGATTTTATAATTACTTCCAGATCCCTGATGAAAATGTTGAACAGCCTTGATCCTCATACTGATACCCAAGGAGCCCCATTCAAACATCTTTCCCCCATTCAATGATGATTCCACATGGACAATTACTTCTTGAGGTGTAGCCAGTTCTTAATCCTCTTTATTTGTATTATATGGTGCCAACTTTTTAGTCAGAATGTTGTGTGGTACTAAGTGAAATGCCTTACAAAATTTAAAGTATACTACATCTATGCAGTTACATTTTTCAACCAAATGTCCCATCTCATCAATGAATGAAATCATAACTGTTTGACAAGAACTATTTTCCATAAAGCCATGGTGACTAGCATTGATTATATCCCTATTCTTTATGCTCAGTGCAAAGACCATCACTGACCTTCATTATGTTAAGGAGAAGGACAAAAAAACAAAAAAACCCTCCAAACCAACAGCTGATTTATTTAATTAATGCTGACAGATCTTTAAAATCTCCATTTGCTTCTCTCCTGCTGTTTAGAGGGCTCTCCTTGCTGCTCAGCGGAGGAGCCAGCAGAAATGCAAACAGCTGGGGGGAAGCATGTTTTGACATGTTGCTCCTCTTTCCCTTTCAAACCTAAAGCGAGTCTCTGGGATTTCCCTAAGGGAAACCTTTATAGGACAAAACCATATCTTATGCATATGAACAATAGTTATCTCACTATGAAGCCTAATGAATACTGCTGGAATTAACACTGATAGGGTCAATATTAACTAGGAAGTTTCTTTCTGGTTTTCTGGGAGATGATAAACAGCTGTGGCTGTGACCCCTCCCTTGTTCCCTCTCCCCTCCCTTCCTTGTAACCCCAAAAAAGCCTCTACCATGTACAGTTCTGCAGGTTGGAGAGAAATGCTGGTGCTTTAGCATCCCTGCCTCCACTATCCCAAATGCATGTACTGTTATGCAATCTCAAGCTTTCTTTGTCTTTATTATACTTCCCGGCCCCCGCCCCCAAGTCTTCCTCTTGCACAATCAAGTGTCACTTCATTTTTAGGAGGATATCCATACAGGTAACTCAGAACTCCCCCAAGATATATCAATGGATGTTACAATAAGAAGGTGTCTGAGTTTATGAGATCTATAGATTGGAGTGGTGGAGGGTTGTCATTAAAGGTCCAGACTTTTTATTGGTGATGGAGCTATTCCAATTTATCCTAGTTTAGAAACAGACCCAATATGTGCCATAGGGAAATGAGCAGACTGAGCCATATACAGTAGCCAAGATGGCACAGAATCATTCTCTGAGACAGGAAGGTAAGGAAGCAGGGGAATGAAAAGAAGCCATCATTGGCAGAGCAGCTGAGGGCATAGGAAGTGATGATATCATGGAAGTAGTTGGGAACATAGCTACAAACGACTTTGAACACACAGTCAGTAGCATATTTAGAGGGAAAGGAGGTTTTCATCTTGAGGGTGATGTCCAGCTGGGTATCCTGGCTGAATATATAGGTGTGTTGTAGAATGCTGAACAGACTGGAATTTGGACACAAGATACTTTGGAAGGCCATGGGGAAGAAGTTTCAATATCCAAAGCATGAAGTGACAAATGCATAAATGTGTGGTTCAGCAGAGTCAGTGTCAAAGATGTGGCAGACACAGGTACACAGGGGTGACAGGGTGAACTGAAGACTTGTGAGGAGAAAAGGAGAACTCAGAGTTCAGGGAGACTAAGACTAAGGAGCTGGTACGAGAACAGTAAATTAGGGCCGAGATTTTTGTTTGCCTAAATGGGGTTTCTGGGATGAAATTACAAATGCTTTTAAGCTGTTTCTGCTTGTCAAAAGGTAAAAATAAGAACCATCATGTGCCCTAGAACAATGGCTCTCAATCTTTCCAGATTACCGTACCCCTTTCAGGAGGCTGATTTGTGTACCCCAAGTTTCACCTCACTTAAAAAATTACTTGATTACAAAATCAGACATAAAAGTGTCACAGCACACTCTTACTGAACAACTGCTTACTTTCTCATTTACCATATAACTATAAAATAAATAAATTGGAATATAAATATTGTACTTACATTTCAGTGTATAGTATATAGAGCAGTATAAACAAGTCATTGTATAAAATTCTAGCTTGTACTGACTTGGTTAATGCTCTTTATGTGGCCTGTTTTAAAACTAGACAAATATCTAGATGAGCTGATGAATTGAGAACTACTGCCCTAACAGATACATATTTAGGAAGGTGTCTTAAGGCTGGAGTTACCTCTCCAGCACTGTAGCTGCGAAGTCTCTGGAGATGCTGCCTGTGAGTCAGATGATTAGGGAGACGGCCATTTTGAAGTGGGATCCTAGGATCGATAAAAGTGGTAGCACGGCTGTTGTGGTCTACAAAGAAGGACTGTAATAAAAAGAATACTGTAAATTCATAAGCAGGAAGCTAACATGGTGAAAGAGTTTAGGGATGAGAAAGCAGCATACAAACTCATCAGAGAATAGTGCGCATCATATGCCACATTTTGCAACCATGATAGTTCACAATTTACAGTTTCATGAGCTATTAATCCAACATCATGCAATGACCCATTTCAAACAAATTAATCTGCCAACTTCCCAGAAGTTAATTCATACTGGTTTATTTAAAATCAGCCAGTTCCCTTTTGGAGCTTGTCCCTCATTTTTAGATGCAACGCCACAACTCCAGCTGTGAACATACTGATTATGCTTTAAGAGCCCAATTCTCTAAGGTGTTGAGTGCCTCCTGCCAGGTGCTGGCACCCTTAATTACCAAAGTCAGTGGTTCTCACCATCACACAGGACTTGACCTTTAGATTTCAGCATCACTTCTTTCTAGATGGACAACCAAGAGTTCGATAGTATGTGCCTCTTGGCAAAAAGAGCTGAGTGTTTACAACTTCTAATGAGCTTCAACTCAGCCCCTCAAATCAAGCCTTAGTCTGGTAATTTCTTAGCCTTGCACCTGCATTTTCTGGAAAACTAGGGAAAAGTTCTGCCTTCAAACCCCATGCAACCTCATTTGTGGGTGTTTGGGCTATGTTTGGTTAGTCCCATTATTGAATCTGGAGTCAAAGGGCCCATTTCTCCTCTCAGCTGCACTGGCATAAATCAGATATATTCTGAAATCAGTTGCGTCACAGTGCTACAAAACTGCTAATCAGATCCATGCATCTGAGAATGAGGGAGAGGTATTCAGGATCCCAAAGGATGAGGCAGAGGTATTTTGACAGAGTGTTCCTTTTCAGTATTATTAAGTCAAACGTTATAATTCTAAATAAGGTTTGATTAGTGGGATTTTTTTTGGCTCAGCAATGGCTGGTAGAGCAATATACAATCCTGGATGCAACCATGAATCACACCACACTTCTTAGTCTCCTTGTGTGATGACAGATGAAAGCATAAAGAATGGCCTTTCCAGGGGCTAAACTTAGGACAGAGGGTTTTTTTATTATAACGAATAATTACATGTGCTCACTGATATACAATCAGATAGTCGAAAATGTTAAGTCCACAAGAAACCCGAAACAATCATCTAGCTGGACCTCATGTGACATTGGGAGGACATGGGAATTCACCCAGTGGCTAATTGTGTTGATGCTCTTACCTTGCCCTGTTGGTCTGTTTTGATCTCCCAGCCCCGTGGAAGTTCCAGTCGGGTGTCAGCAAACATATTGATAAAATTTACCAGGTCCCTATTGTGCTGATAGCGCTCAAAATTCCGAGCATCTCTGCGGATCTTTAGAATCATGTGCTTCAAGCAGGTGCTGTTGGTGAAGACTCGATAGGCACTCTAGGCACGACAAACACAGGACAAAGAAATCAGTTCCAGTGACTCAAAAATGAGTTTAGCCAGCAGATATGACATACAACCTTAAGGCCTCGTGCAAATCCCACTGAAATCGACTGCAATCCGTCTACCAATTTCAATGGGCTTTGGATTAGGTTCTAAATGAAGACTGACCAATTGCCACCTGGAAATTTGAAAATTCCATACCTACATGCACAGTGGCTAACAGCACCAAATTGCCAGATATGCAAGGGTGCGTATTTCTTCAGTATCAAACATCTGAAATAAATGCAGTTATGTTTATTTCACTGATCACATATTCAGAGAGATGCACCGCTTGTGTGAATGTAAGATACCATACATATATAAAAACATTCCTGAAAATATATGTATCACTAATGGAGCAGAGATATTCAGTATTGATTAACTGTATCTCACAGAAGCGTGCACAGGCCCTGATCCTGCAATTGGGATTCATCTGTATGTATCTCACTGCAGGATCAGGGCCCCAAATGGGCCATGTTCATCCACGATAAATTACTCTTGTAATGGCAACTCTTTGCTTCACCCTGGAACCCTTCACTCCGGGGAGGATGCTCCCCAAGGGAGAAAGGCAATCTTACCATAACCTGTTCTCTTTGGGTATGTCTACACTGCCACCCCAGTTTGAACTAGGGTGGCTAACGAAGGCATTCGAACTTGCAAATGAAGCCCGGGATTAAAATATCCCGGGCTTTATTTGCATGTTCCCGGGCGCTGCCATTTTTAAATGCCCTGTAGTTCGAACTACCTGCCTGCGGCTACACACGGCACGGACTAGGTAGTTCGAATTAAAGCTCCTAATTTGTTACCTAATTCCTGCAATGAGGAGTAATGGTAGTTCGAATTAAGAGCTTTAATTCGAACTACCTAGCCCGCGTAGCCGCGGCAGGTAGTTCAACGACGGGCATTTAAAAATAAGCGCTCGGGAACATGCAATATTTAAATCCCGGGCTTCATTTGCAAGTTCGAATGCCTACATTAGCCACCCTAGTTCGAACTAGGGTGGCAGTGTAGACATACCCTTTTAGGGGCTATACCAGGGAGGACACATGAATTTCTGGTGTGGGGCTCTAATGGAAGTTACTGAAGGAATGTGCTGCCTTAGTACATCCTCAAGCTTCAGTGGTTGGGCCACGCACTGTCCATGCCATCCTCTTTTGGGGTCATACTGACTCGCTGAGGGCTCCTCACTGACTCCAATATTGTTACTTCACATATATGTAGATGTAAACAAAGGCAGAATCTGCCCCAGTAATTTTGAATTTTTTTGCCACCTATGCTTTTAAAGGCATTTTAAAATGTTGTTTTTATTATTATTTAATTTACAACAGCATCTAGAGGCTCCAAAACAGTATAGGGTCCCATTGCACTAAGTACTGTGCAAACACAGAGATAGACATGGTCCCTGCCATGAAGATGTTACAACCTAAGAAAGATTTTTGAATGCAAATATCTGAAGTCCTAGCATACTGCACAGCGAAGTTATATCATCATCTGCTACAACTGACCATTTCAGTATCAGTTAGCAACACTAGGGAAACCCAGAATTTCTAAGGGTATGTCTACACTAGCCATCCTAGTTCGAACTAGGGTGGCTAATGTAGTCATTCGAACTTGCAAATGAAGCCCAGGATTAAAATATCCTGGGCTTTATTTGCATGCTCCCGGGCGCCGCCATTTTTAAATGCCCGGTAGTTCGGACTCTCTGCCCACGGCTACACGCGGCACGAGCTAGGTAGTTTGAACTAAAGCCCCTAATTCGGACTACTGTTACTCCTCCTGCAATGAGGATATTTTAATCCTGGGCTTCATTTGCAAGTTTGAATGACTACATTAGCCACCCTAGTTCGAACTAGGGTGGCTAGTGTAGACATACCCATACAGTTTTATCCCTTCAGGGATATAAAATATTTGTTAAACAAGTGTTTCCATTTTAGCTTTTACTGTGGGATAATATTTTCCAATTCAAATTTCTCTGGCTTAAGTAGCACTTCTAAATTCTAATTGGAGTTAAAATGTTTTAATGGCATAAGTTATGTGGTACACTGTTTTTACACAAATGGATTGTGTATTGACTGACTGGACAGATGTGCTGACAAGTTGACAGTATTCCAAAATAACACAGCACTCGTCTACACCACAAGCCTTTATTTTGAAATAATGTTGAACTGGAGAACTTCTTATTCCAACTCATGGATAATTTCATGAGGAGGAAAGGAAATCAAAGGAAGTGTGTTCTTTCTTTGACTTCCTGCAGTGTAGACAGTGCCAAAAGCTGAATTAAGCTATTTCTACTTAAGATACGCAATTGACGTAACTGAAGTTGTGTAGCTTAATTCAACTTTTGCCCTGCTGTATAGAGGTACCCTTTGAGAGAAATCCCATCAGCATTAGTAATGGATTAGCCTCAAAACATTCAGAAGTGGTGTTTGGATGTTTATCCAAATATTATCCAAACCTCTTTTGTATACAAAACACAGGAGAGATTTTTCAGATTTCCTGTTACCTGTTAGCCTGAAATTAAACCTTTTTTACTGCATGTCAGTTTTCATTCCCAGTTGCAAGCAGGAAGAGAAGTTCATTCCAACAATGGGGAAAGAAAAGTTACTTATATTTTTCCAAACCTATGAGAAGTTTTGTTCTGGCTTGTGGTAGGGTCAGTTCAGTTCTTATTTTATCCAAAACAGCTGTATCATTCTTAGTCTGTAATTTCTCACTGGATGCTAGGTTGTGCCCAGCTACTTGAATGCAAGCTAACTGAAGAGAATTGAAGCTAACTGAAGAGAATGCAAAAAGCCTCCCCTCTTCTCCTGGTCTTGTACAGCTGCTGGATCCACTAGATGTTTCTGGACACCTTCAGGGGTGGAAAAGGGTGGGGAGAAAGCAAGGCTCTGGCCCCAGCTCCCTCTGCCCAAGACAGTAGAACTGTCTAGATACATGGGGAGTACACTGCACCTTCTGAAAGGGAATTAGTGCAGACAGGCTTGTGAGGTGCCAGGGAATCCCTCTCTGAGGCAGAATCCCCTCAAGAGTTTCCTATCGGGTAGTATGAGAACTCAACATCCAGCTTGCTCCAGTTCCTATAAAGGACAATTGAGTTAATTATCTGTCTCCTTGGGTCCTGGGTTAGTGTAACCTGCATGTAAATGGAAGAGAGGTTAGGCTGGAGCCTGAGTTTGAACCATGGGCTTACACTGCAGGGTAGACATACACACTGTGCACTCTGATGGGAAGTCCAGGGCTCTTCACTTTGACCTAGAAGGCAGGAGTGAGAGACAATACTGGTGCTTACATAGTTTGCATGCAGCACGGTGAAGAATTCAGGGTTTGTGATAAACTTTACAGCTGGAGACTGTAGCAGCAAGGTGATTTTTTGAGAATTCACTGGAGAAAGGGACCCTTCTCTCCTAATTTCTGAAAATAAAAGCAAAACAATTGACTAGTACACATAACAGAAAATACAACACTGTTAGTGTCATTCTTATCTCCTCTGCCAGTACCAGCAGGACCACCCCATCATATTGCTCAACATCTCTGAAAGTGAGACTGTGGTCATCAAAATGACTATGTAAAAATGGCTCCCATTTTTTTTTAGAATATCTACTCACATGTATGACAAGAGTTTTCCCTGCAGTCAGTACTGCAGGGCCAATACAACTACAGGAATGAGAGCTAGATGATTTTCTACATTGCATGTTAGAAAATCTGGGCCATATCCTTAGCTGGCATAAATCAGCATAGCTCCATTTACTCCAATAAATCAATATAACCACACAAGTTTATATCAGCTGAAGATCTGGTCCAGTATTGTCAGCTGAGTTCTGACTGTGCAATCTTTCTTACTGTTGATGAGTTTAGAGTTGAAAGGATACACATTGGCTTTGTCTACACTATGAATTTTTCTGCAAGAGGCAATGCAAATGAAGCATGGATTAGCATTTTCCCGCGCTTCATTTGCATACTCTCTTTCGTTCCGTTTTTGCGCAAGGGGTTTTTGCGCAAAAACAGGCAGTGTGGCCGTGGCCATGGCCGTTTTGCGCAAAAATCCCTTTTTCCTCAATATCCTTATGCTTGTCCAAGCCATAAGGATCTTGCGGAAAAAGGGGTTTTTGCGCAAAACGGCCATGGCCACACTGCCTGTTTTTGCACAAAACCCCCTAGCGCAAAAACGGAACGAAAGAGAGTATGCAAATGAACTGCGGGAAAATGCTAATCCGCCCTTCATTTGCATTGCCTCTTGCAGAAAACTCATAGTGTAGCCGTAGCCATTAGATTTTGGACTCTAGGCTCAGTTTGCAGCACTGGTGTTTTTAAACCAAAATCAATTTTTTATTTATAATCTGAAAAAATCTGATGTGGAAGTCATCAAGAGAATGAATACAGAACTACATAATATAATTTTGACAGTCACTTTTCTATCTATAATTATACCTTATCACATTCTTCACACATCCATGTTAATTTCCCTTTAAATTAAAAAGTTGGTAGCAAATGCAACATCTTTTTTTTTTTAATTGTGTGATTTATATCATAGTTTAGTCACTTCATTATTTGTATTTTATCTATGGTTCTTCATGAGAAAGAAACTGACTTTTCCTCTCTCCACAGCCAAACAATATATTTAGCAAGGGCATTTTGAAAAGGCACATGCCACAGATGATAGCTCTTTTTTATTAAAAAAAAGGAAAGAAAAGCCATATTAAATCAAATCTAACCATCATTTATGAGAATGATTCCTGGCAGCATTCTTGATTTAATATTTTATTATGTAAGTAACCATAGTAATACTGTACCTATGTAACAGCAATACTGTATGTCTACTGCAAATACACATCCAACTTAATATTACAAGTAATATAAGTAGTAATAGAACACAAATCATAAATCATTTCCATCTCAGTTAACTATTAGCAGTAGGATCATGTTTGATTTTCCATATAGAAGTAGTCGGCTAAACTGAGTCATAAAAATTGCAATCCAAATGAATGCAAAAGTGGTTATATATCATGTGAAATATGTTTAAGACTTATAATGACTTTAAAGTTAAGACTTATAGTGACTTTAAAGGAAAAAGAAAAATGTTTCAGGCTAATAATGAATAAATTAAATATTTAACAAAGCTTTTTTTTTTTCCTTTAAAGGACAGATTAAATATTCACTCTGCATAGTCATTCCTCTTCCAGGAGACATAAAAGGAACTGAATCATAGGCAATGCATGCTATTTCCGGCTAATAAAGACTAGCCAAACACAGGAGAAGGAGGAAATGAGGTGATATATGTAATAACAGACATCATTAAGTGACAGCCCAGTGTGAATTTTTGGATTGCCTGCTCAAGTTGCAGGCACAAGTTTAACCAACTAAATATATGCCCATTTTTTGTGTCTACAAAATGAAATGAAGGCACAAGTCTGAGTGCTTGTGTTTCTCCCCATGTGACTTGTACCTGCAACCATGTATTTAGGGATGCAAGCACTCAGCTGTGCACTTAGGGTGTGTCTAAACTACATGGCTCCATTGATGGAGCCATGTAGATTAGGCTGATCGGCAAAGGGAAATGAAGCCGCGATTTAAATAATCGCGGCTTCATTTAAATTTAAATGGCTGCGCTGAGCCGACAAACAGCTGATCAGCTGTTTGTCGGCTCAGCGCCGCTAATCTGGACGCTCCCGCACTGACCTGAAAGCTTTATCGACCTCCCCGTTATGCCTCGTAGGATGAGGTTTACCGGGGAGGTCGATAAAGGGCTTTCATGTCGGCAGGGGAGCATCCAGACTAGCGCACTGAGCCGACAAACAGCTGATCAGCTGTTTGTCGGCTCAGCTCAGCAGCCATTTAAATTTAAATGAAGCCGCGATTATTTAAATCGTGGCTTCATTTCCCTTTGCCGAACAAACAAATCTACATGGCTCCGTCGATGGAGCCATGTAGTTTAGACGTACCCTTATAGTTTAATTGCAGGTGCAAAAATATGGATCAAAATTTGATGGGCACAAGATGTGTGCACAGAAGGGAGGCTGGCCTTTTGAAATTTGGCGCATAATATCAAAGCGTTGTGACTCAGGGAGCACCTCAGTGCCACATAATAATGACTCTCATCATACCTAACATACTACATTGCTCCAACTCCAGGAGCCTTGGGAAAGCAGAGCACAGTGGACCAAGTGCACTCGCCCAGTATGTTCAGCTTCCCCTCCTGCGCCTGCTGCTGTGGGGAGTGCAGGAGGCAGAACCGCTGCCACCTTGCAGTCCCAGACCTCCACCTCACTCGAGTTATCCACCAAGCTGTGTCCTCAGGGACAGGGCTACATGGTGGGAGAAAACAGGGTAACAGACAGCTTCCCCCCTCCTCCTAGCCTGTCAGGAGTCCTGGGCTGGATTACACAATTTCTCTGGCCAGAGGGAATTTGAGACCACTGGCCTAGTCCAAGCTTGTTTGCAGTGCAGTTGTAGCTGTGTCTGAGGATATTCAAGAGAAATAGTGGGTGAGAAAAAAATCTTTTATTGTACAAGTTGTACCTCCAAAAACTGGCATTCTCTTGTCAGGCAACATCCGTCATCTGGCAGGATCACGGATGTTCTTGAACTAGATTGCCAGGGAGCCTAAGGGCAGGAGGGCCAGTCAGGCTGGGGCAAAAGAATCAGCAGCCTGGCTGGGGGCAGCACAAGACTGGGGCTGGATTCCCGCAGCAGTCTCCAGCAACCCATGGCAGCACCCGCAGCAGCATGGATTGGTGCCGGGTTGGAGCCTCGTAGCAGCCCCGGAGACCCACAGCTGCCCCCGGGAGCTCAGGGCTGAGGCCAGAGCCCCACACCAGCATGGGACCAGAGTCCTCTAGCAGCTTCTTGGAGCATGGGGCTGGAGCCAGAGCCCCACAGCAGTCTCCTGGAGCACAGGGCCAGAGCACTGTGGCAGCCCCAGGAGTGTGGGGCTGGAGTTGAGCCCCACAGCAGCACCGTGCTGGAGCCCTGCAGCAGCCCGCTGGAGTGTGGGGCTGAACTGGAGCCCTGCGGCTACCCCTGAATGCGCAGATTCTCTGCTGCCCAGCGACCCATCAGCAGCTGGGCGAGCAGTCCAGCTAGGTTGAGGGAGGGCAAGGCAGGGTGCCTGCTGGGACAGCCTGACACAGCAGGCAATGGGCTTAGGAGGCAGTGGCAGGAGACCTTCCCGGGTCCAGCAAATTCTCTTGTTTGGAACCAGTCAGGTCCCAAAATTAGTACAGTAAGAGATTCTCTCACACACCTTGTCTAGAAAAAAATGGTAATGTGCTAAAATTAAGTTTTAGTCACTAAGAGGCATTGTTTGTAATCTTTCCAATCTCTTTCACTCTTACCTGAGATTGTTTAAACCTATCTTCTTTGCTAATCGACATTCTTATTTTATTACAAAAACATCTTAGTGCAGTGCATTAAACTGAGGGATGGGTCCTCAGCCAAATTAGCAGGCTGGTGTGCGCTCTCTTTGGTGGAAGGCAGCAAAACCAGTAATATGAAAGTCCAGTGAGAGAGACTGGTCACTGTGGGGAGATGGTTTTGGGAAGACAAGTAACCATGTTGGTGGGAGCCAGTCGTGAAGGTAACTTAAAATTTCTTACAGGTTCGGTCCTGATGCAACCTGGGTCTCTGTCAGCTCTGTAAATAGCTCCCTGCTGGCTTTTGCTGCAGCTCAGCCAGCTCTTGCCAGAGTTGTGCACCAAGGTGCACCCACTTACTTTTAGTTCTGGTTGGGGCCAGACTGCTGGTCTCAAGGCTCTGAGCTAAACCTGTACTGACTGATCTGGGTGAAACCCCATAGTATCACATTGTCTCCAAAAATTAGCTACTGTAACTGCAAGCTTGAGAAAACAGACACTTTCTCCTTTTTCCTGTACACTGCCTACCCATGATCCCAGCTGATAGCCTGGAGGTTGCTCCTGATCTTGGTCCAGGGCTCCGCAGCCACTCCCAGCTTTGGCCCCAGCCTGTGGCAGTGAAGGGCACGGACTGGGGAAAAGGAGGTGCAGCTCCACACCTCCACCCTAAAAATTGCTCCAGCATTACTGAGGTGCTGTGACTAGCTTCCTGTTCTTATACCTGAGTTTGGCTGGGAAGAGTCTGTCTCAGAGTCACTTCCTCCTCCCGTGGAGAGCCTCTCGACTCTGTTGTTCACAACAGCATCATCCTCTGGCCTCTCTGTTGCAATAGTCCGCTGAATATTTTGATACCTGAATATTTTAAGAGAAAGAACAAAGGTGCTTTAGTTATAAGTTTTAGAAGAATAATGGTACAAAGCATTTTGCTACTCACAAAAGTGCCTCTGTCTTTCTTAACAAAAGTTGGAACAATCAATATTTTTGAACAATTAAAATATTACTAAAATCTGTGTATACTTTATAAGCACTATTGGGCCTGATCCTTCCCTGTTTTGCACATATGCAAATCACCAGATCAGAATGGTGGGCATTATACACCCATATTCCACAGGGACCAGTGACTATACAAGGTGCAAGGCAGGGAAGAGTCAAGCCCCCATTTGTCATAGGTTAACATAATCAATCACACAGGGCCTGATCTTGTGGGTGCCAAGTGTCTTGACTCCCAACAACTGCAACGGGAGCATGTTCAATGGGCTCAGCGCTTCACAGCCTTGGCTCCATATGCATTACTCATTTAAAAAAAAAAAACTATTATTATTCACCATATTTAACATGTTCACTGAGCTGGGCACTGTACAAATACAGAATAATGGACTATCTCTGCCCCAAAGAGCTGACAATCTAACAGAGAAAACTGAAATGGGGGTAGAGGAAAAAGTGTAAGACACAAACAGAGTGAACAACATAAGGGCAGGGTAAGTCATGTTAATTCCTTGCTTTTTTGATGTGTGTGTATGGATTGAATTAGGTGGTGATAAGCTAAATGGAATGCTGGAGGGAAAGGGTTGTCAAAGGAGACAGAGCAGTGTTTAATTTGTGCCAGGGCTTGTCAGGGCTTAGCTCCGGCACCTCTAGGCTTGGCACTTTATAACTCCAGCACCTCTGGGCTTGCTGCATCAGTTATGGCACCTCTTTCATTACAAATTAAGCTCCCGGAGAAAGCCAGTGAGAACAAGGAACAAAACAAGGAAGATAGAAAGAAAGGTGTGGAATGAAGCTTTTAAACCCTTTTTCTGTTATGGCAATTTCATGTTGATTGACTACAATGAAACTAGTCATGGGCGTAAAGTTAAGCAGGCGCTCAAACATTTTGTTGGATCAGGGCCAAAGTGTTCATTATATTGCCGGTTTGAGTCCCATAAAAGATGTTATATTTTATGTGTTTAGTATACTTAAAATATGCAGCATATAGTACCACTTCTATGTACTGTAAAAAGGAGATAAATAATGAGAGAAGTCAATCCTGTGGTAGTCATACTGATGACCCATTTGTTGAATATTTGACAGACTAACAGTGAGAGAACCTCCAGAGCTTCTAACACTTATGTTCATCCCAGCTTGGGATTCTGATAATGTATGACAAAAATGTGACAAATTGTAGAAGTTATGTAATGATAAATATTTTAAAAAAATAGATATATATCTTGTTAATTATTTTAACTGGCTTCTTTCCCACCCTGATATTTTAATGAGATACTTTTTGTGGTCTCATTTTCATTAACTCTCAGCATTCATAATGGGCCAGATCCCCACCTGGTATTAATCCATGTAGCTAATAGCTTCATTGATTACCGGTATATCAGACCTGGCCCAAGGTTTTTTGTCTTTCTTTTTTCTTGGTCTCTTTCATCTGTGTGACTCAATTTCACAATTTTTTCTTGATTTTTAAAAACATTTATTCCAAGTTAGATTTTGGCCTGAACTCCAGGGGTTAATATTTTATGGCATCTCTGAAGACAAGTAATCTGGACCTTTATTTTACACTCCATTTAAAAGACAGAATCTCCAGCAGCATACTAACTCTCAACAGGTTACTGGAATTTAGGCAAAATTATGGAAAATGAGTGATAATTTAATGGATTTATAGTCGACTAACAGTAGTTTTCATTTCCCTCGATATTCGAAGTTTTTCTTTAATGTAGCTTTTAATAGCTCAATAAATAACATATGTAGAATTGGTTTAAAAAGTAAGAAAATTGGGAATTTTTATTTTTAGATAAACATACACCTTACAAGCAAATTATTATAGCAGATTGAACAACTACATTTATTTACTTCTACTTCCCCCCCTCTACTTTATAACAAGCTTTTAATATTTTATTCACTTGACTGTAGGCTAATTGAGTAAACTTTCCACTCCAGTACTGTAGAAGTTTTACAACACCCTCAAGCAACAGCAGAGCAGAAAAATAGTAGTTAATATAGCCAAAAGTTTTTTATATATAGTAACTGTAGCTTCTATTTAATTAGATGTTAGAAAATCCCCTGCTGGCAAACTTTACACTGTAATGCTAGCTGTATGCCAAACACAGACTACTTTTTTTTGGTCTTGATACTGTAAAATAGTCTTATATAAATACCAGAAAATGCCAATGCAATTGTAAAAAAAGCTTTGAAAGGGCTAAAGTTATGGGAATGCATTTGAAAATCACAGACCCTTTTCAGAGTGATTCATCAAAGAAATTGATGGTGGTTTAGAAAAAACACACTAGAGATTGTTTTTGCTTTACTTTTATTATTTATTGTGTTGTTTACTATTATTATTCATATACAGACAAGTTTAGTTTCACAAATGATGCATATCGCAGTTTGACCAGATCACTGTGGATAATAAACCATGTTGTGTAATTTGAACAGCAGTGGCTGTTAACTATTTTAGTAACATGGAGGCAAGGAGTGATGTAGTAAAGGAAGAAGACTCTTCTAATAAAAAATAAAGGGATGTTTGTCTGGAACTTATCCAAACTTTAGATCCTAATCCTGTATTCCCTATACTGACAAAATGCCCCATTAAAGTCACTGGGAATCTGCAAGTACCTACAGAATGAAGGATTAGGTCCTTGCAGCCCTTTTTAAAACTAGGTTTCCAGTACTCTGTGGTTTTGCCTGGGCTGAAAATACCAAGCTTTCCCAGTGATATTTGTTGATATTTCCACTCCTTGTCCCAGATGAATCTGGGAAGTGGGAAGGTGAACAGATTTGTTTGAAAAGAGAGTAGACAGATTTTTTCAAACATCAAAGGTTTTGAGTTCTATTTTATGAAGTTTGCAGCAAAAGCTCAGGCTGATTTTAATTTTACCATCCAAGCTCTTTGTGTTGTGAGCAAGACACAAGAAGTCATTCTTCTGCTTTACTCTGCGCTGATCAGGCCTCAGTTGGAGTGTTGTGTCCAGTTCTGGGCACCACATTTCAAGAAAGATGTGGAGAAATTGGAGAGGGTCCAGAGAAGAGCAACAAGAATGATTACAGGTCTAGAGAACATGACCTATGAAGGAAGACTGAAAGAATTGGGGTTGTTTAGTTTGGAAAGGAGAAGACTGAGAGGGGACATGATAGTGGTTTTCAGGTATCTAAAAGGGTGTCACAAGGAGGAGGGAGAAAAATTGTTCTCCTTGACCTCTGGGGATAGGACAAGAAGCAATGAGCTTCAACTGCAGCAAGGGAGGTTTAAGTTGGACATTAGGAAAAACTTCCTAACTAGCAGGGTGGTTAAACACTGGAATAAGTTGCCTAGGGAGGTTGTGGAATCTCCATCTCTGGAGATATTTAAAGCAGGTTAGATAGGATAGTCTAAACAGTACTGGGTCCTGCTGTGAGACAAGGGGACTGGACTTGGTGACCTCTCGAGGTCCCTTCCAGTTCTAGTATTCTACGATTCTATACAGATGTCTCACCTAGAAATGACTTTCACGCAGTTACCAAAAACTGTTCCAGGTAATGAGGACCTCATTCCAGGTAATGAGAACCTACAACAACAAAACTTTTAAAAAGGGTTGTTGAAAATAATATTCAAGCCTAAGCAGTGGTTTTCAACAACCACTTAAGAAAAGGTTCTCTCGCAAACTGGTAATCCAAGTTACCCGAATTTATTAAAGAGTTGATCCTGAATCCTGTTTCAGGACAGGGATAATTCCTCTATTTCACCTCTCCATAAACTCAATAATATCTCCATAAAATATTACAATACAGAGATTGGTGAAGCTTGCTGCAATGACCAATACATATCCCTTTTGCTGGAATTTTTAGAAATATCCATGGCTACACATATACAAACATTGGCATGAAAAGAGATGCCTCCTGGTGGGCTAGTCAGCATTTTTACTTAATGGGGCTCTTTTACAGCAGAGATTAAAGAATTACCAGATGGCTTTTTTGTGCGAAGAAACCAAGGGATTGCACAATTACTCAGTTGTAATGTGCTCAATCTCCACTGGGAATCAAGTGAGGAGAAATATGCTTCTAATGAAAATCCCCTCCACTTCTCACCAAGTATCATGAATTTACAAATGCTAAAAAGAAAACCATATGCAGATGAGCAGCAAGGTATATTCTTGGCTTACTTGCCGTGCACTAAATAGTTAATAATCAGACCCTACCCAAACTTGGGTGGCAAGAAAGGAATCAAAGTATATGAAAACATGGAAATTTAAAATGTAAGCCAAGAATGTCTCATCAGTGGTTCTCAACAAGGGGAACATTGCCCCAAGGGGTAGGCAAAGGTCTTCCAGGGGTGTATCAACTCATCTAGATATTTTCCCAGTTTTATAACAGGCTACTGAAACAGCACTAATGAAGTCAGTACCAGCTAAAAATTCATACAAAGGCTTGTTTATACTGCTCTATATACTATACATTGAAATGTAAGTACAGCATTTATATTCTGGTTGATTTATTTTATAATTATACAATAAAAATGAGAAAGTAAGCAATTGTTCAGGAATAGTATGCTATGAGACTTGCATTTTTGTCTGATTTTGTATGCAATTAGTTTTTAAGTGAGGTGTTAACTTGGGGGTACGCAAGACAAATCAGACTCTGAAAAGGGTACAGTTGACTAGAAGGGTTGAGAGTCATGACTTAGGTCATGTCTACACTAGCACTTACATTGGCACCCCTGAGTGGCATAAGTTTTGCCGGCATAAGCACTTATGTCCACAGTGCTATGTCGATGGAAGACACTCTCCCGCCACCAGAGCTACCACCTCTCATGAAGCTGGCTTTATTATGTTGACAGGAGAGCTCTTCCTCATCAGCATAACATTGTTACAAACTCTTTTACAGTGACACAGCTGTGCTGCTGAAAGCTCGTAGACATGGCCTCAGTGTATTGTCTATTAACCTGAGCTAACAAACACAATTGCCATTTCCAGTTTAGACACTCACCCTTGGACTGTTTAGAATAAATTTACAGTAGTACTAGTTAGCTTGGCTTAATTGACAATCAGTTAATTGACAACACAACAAAAAAACTTTAATGACTGCAGACAACATCTATCGAATTCACTGCGAAGAGTTTCTAGAAATGCCTGTCTTTTCTTTATAATTTAATATGGTAACTTGGCACCTTCTGAGGAAAATTATAATAAAAACAAATTATTGCAAGTTCTTGCCACTGTAAACAAAACACCATATGCTAGTCAGATGCCCACTCTGTGCCCAGTATGATAGGTTTGAAGAGAAAAGGAGGACATTTCCTCATGGGGCCTGTTTGTGATCTATTTTGCACGATACGCATTTTCAGAAAGCTGGTTAGCCCAAAGGAAAACTCCCAGATGGTTATCATCTGCAACCATTTTGTCCATACAAAGGCTCTAAGTAACTCCCATCTTTTCCTGCCATGGAAAAGAAAGCCATTGAAGCACATTCTCTCTCTCCTAGCTTGGCACACTGAAGATCACCAAATGATGTTTTTGAAGTACTAGAGAAACCCAAACCAGCCTTCATGCCATTTTAAAGCATATAATTAGAGGATAACAATTTCAGTCCTTCTTGTTTAAATAAGACTCTATATCATTACGGTAAGTAGGGGAAGAGGATGAGAAAATGTTTTCTGAGGTAACAGTGGAAGTTCATTGCCCAGCTATATATTTAGTTTATTCTTCTCCCCTCAATTTAATCTGAAATGCAAGGAAAGAAAGAAAACTGTTAACAAATCTGTGTGTAAAGTAATAGTTGCTGCCAGTGACAAAAGCGCCCTCATTTGAAGGGAGACATCCTCTCTCTGGGGATTCATTTTATGGAAGTGTTTCTAGTCTCACCCTACTGTGCAAAGGGCTTTACAATGTCTTTCAGTGGGATTCTCATTGACACCAGTGCTCCCTCTAATTTTTTCCATCTATGTGTGGAATACATATTATTATGTGCAGCGATGCATGTGCTGTTGTATACCATCTGTAGGGACAAAAAACTATATTTAATATATATTTTGTAAGTTACCATATGGATAATTACTCCAGCCAGAACAGGCTAAGAATTTTAGAACTCAGTTCTCAAAGAATTAAATTTAAGTACAAGAGACATAAAAATTATGAAATGCATAAATCAGCCAAAACACTAAAATAAAACACTTTGAAAGAATAAAATTGCAGAGAATATATGTGCATTGCAAGAAGTACCAAGGAGTAACAACAACAACAATACAAGTATGTGATGGGAGGTGAGTGTGAAAGAGACTCTGTGTGTGTGTGAGAGAGAGACAAAAAAGACTGCGTGTACATGTATGCGAGTGTGCATCGGCGTGCATGTTTGCCATAAGATGGGGTGTGCGCTGGCTGCTGCTGGATAAGTGTCTGAGTAACCCTATGCAGAGTCTCCTGAAGATACTGAAAGCTGTCCTCTTCTCTTCTTGAGCCCTGTCGTCTCCTCTGCTCTTCAGAGATGGGGTACATGGACGGGGATGGGGGAGAGAGAAAGAGCATGTAAGCGACAGTGGGAGACTGTGTGTGTGTGTGTGTGTGTGTGTGTGTGTGTGTGTGTGTGTGAGAGCTAGCTGCTGGGAAAAGCTGTGTGAGCTAGCTGCTGGGAAAAGCTCAAGTTAAACAGTACACTGTCTCTTTAAGAAAGGGACCCACCCTTCACAACAGATCTCAGAGCACATCAAGAGTCTCCCAAGCTAGGCTCTGTCCCCTGCACACACCCACCCCCAGCCTGAGGAGATAGGGTACAGGAGCAGGGGGAGAGAGAGAGATTCATGCTATATCACAGCTTTTTAGCCATGCTGATGCCAACAGATAGTTGGTGCTTCCCAATGCGTGGTACCGGTCCACGTGGGAACCACTACAGCTCTATACTGAGGACATATCCCAGCTGCATGACATAACATTCAGCCTACAGCTCTGGTGGAGAATAATTACGAAGGGAGATTCTCAGCAAGTAGAGCTGTGTTTTTCCTGACTTCCTCTCTGAACAGCTCCCATGAGACTGGGATAAGTGTAGCAGTTGGAGGGGCATAGTGCAGATCTAGAAACAGAAGCACTTCAAAGTTGTGGGGCTATAGCTATAAGTTCTGAGATCGATTGCTTGACATCCCTTCATGTTCTCACCCAGGCCATCTGTGCTCTGCTCTCATAGATAAAACAGACACTCTGAAGGATCCTGCCTCCTTCCTTTTCCCCACCACCTGCTCTGATCCTTTGCATAAGTGATGGGACAAAAAGTTAAGGGAAGCCATTATTGGACCAACTTCTTTTGAGGGAAGGGACAAGCTTTTGCACTCCACAGAATTTCTCTTCATCTTCAGGTGTGGAGAAGGAAACTAGACTATTCAAGCTAACTACAAGTTGGGACAGATTGTTAAGCATAAAGGGTTCACACATGAGCAGCGGTAGTGTAGGCAAGGGAAGGTACTGCCTTCCCAAAACTGCCTACACATCCTGGCCACCGGGAAAGGCTGGGGCAGTGGCGTGGCTGCCCGGCTCCCCAGCCACTGGGGAGGGAAGGGGCAGTGGCTGGGGCCAGGACTGCAGAATGGCAGCCCTGGCCCTCTAGGTGGCCAGGAAGGATCAGGTGGGGAGTGGGCGGGACTTGGCTCCAGGGGCAGGGCCTCAGCCAGAAGGGGCGGGGCTAGGGCTTGCCTTCCCCAGCTGGAACTTCACCTGCTGCCCATGGATTCACACATATTGTAAGAGACCACTTAAAACTCAGCAGATGTAGGACAAAGGAATATTAGTAGGCAGTAGGGTGTGCTACAATTTGTTGTAATGGGCCATAAAACTAGTGCCTCTGTTAAATCCATGGTTTCAGTGTCCAGCAGAGTTATATATATAAGTTCCCAGGCTTGTCTTTTGAAGCTGTTGCACAGGTTTCCTTTGAGGATGAGGACTGAGCACATGTCTTTGTGCAATGCTCTATGTTCATTTTGTGTCTCTAGACTGTAATCTGTTTGGCCAGGCACTTGGCTATTTTTAAATACCACGTCCTGTTGTAAAGTACCATATGGACTTATGGCACTACATAAATAAATACTAATTAAAATGTACAGTGTTTTATAATTGTAAACCCAGCCTGAAAGTAGCACTGAAAACTGTTTCAATTTATTTTGGGCTCCCAAATTGCCAGTGCTAAAAATGCCACCTCTTCTAAAGCCAGATGGTTATCGTCCACCAGCAGTAGGTTCTGGCTTGCTAATTGGTATTCAACGTTGTACCATCAAATATATCTCATGTTGGAAGTTTTAGTCATTTCAGTAACATTTCAGATGCTGGTTTGAAATAACCCAACTACCATTTCTCATACTTAGAACATTTTCTTGGTGTTATTGTTTTGGGATTTCAGTCCAGAATTACTCACCGCCGATTGAGCTGCTCCATTTGTTGGATTGAACCAGATCTGCGTATTCCATCTGGAGTGGCTGCTGCTGTAGGACGCTGCCATGTTGTGGTTCGATTCACGTGATCCACATAAAATACCCTTCCATGGCTGTCTATCCGAGCCTCCCAGTCTAGTATTATAAAAGAAAGGAAAGGAATCTGTCACTTTGAGAAATTTCAGAAAGCTAAGATGCTCATGAGAGACATATCTACATACATACACACAAACATAAGCGCTGGCATATTGGACCAAACCAGAATTTTTCACCATTTTCTCTCTCCAACAGTGGCCCATACCAGAATTTCAGGGGCATATACAGAACAAGATGATCAACCCTGCCTTCCATTCTGAGATTTTGATACTCAGCAGTTTAGGGCTGCTGAGCATGGGGTCATATCCCTGACCATCTTGGCAAGACTAATAGCTATTGATGGACTTCTCCATCCAGCTATGTTTTGAACCCATTTATATTTTTGGTTACCACAACATGCTACAGTAATAAGTTCCACAGTTGTATTGCATATATGTATGTGTAGTATATACATATTATATATAAATATTACTTCACACAAAGCCTAGAGTCAACCTATGGAATTCATGGCCACAGGCCATCAATAATGAGTGAAACACACTGGCTGTATTTAAAAGAAAAGGGGAGAGGAGTTGGATAATTCTATGAGCATTAATGTCTTTTATAGTTCCGCTTCTTGAGGCAAGTAATCAAATCACATGGTTCAGAACATAAACATTTCCCCACGAACTCTCATGCACAACTGGCTAGATTCATTGTGGATGGGAAAACCATAAGGGATTGGTCACTGGTAGCCAGGATGCTGTACTTGATCTAATGATCTAGTGATGCAATCTGGTGTGAAATCCTGTGTTCACTTTTTTATTATGTTTCAGAATACACACAATGAAGTGGCTTTTTCTTTAGAAGCTTATAAAAGGTTAATACAGAGCAGCCTAAGCCCTCTACCAAAACTTGTCGCAGACTCTGGTTGGACATATTCTCTGAAACGTATGCATTTTAAAAAATCTATCACTCTGAAAAGGACCAGAAAGCAGAGGAAACTGGTAACAAGATACTGAGCCTTCCACCCTCACATCTCTTGTTGGTTAGGTCCAAGTTGACCTAGAGCATAATCATAAGTCCCTACTCATATGCTTGTTAGCTTTCATTAAATACACTGGTGACTAAAAGCATCAAGAGCTCTGTTAAAGGTGTTAGGAGTAAGAGGTAATTTAAGAAGTGAACGAGTTAATCAAATTGTACATAAAAAGCCTTAGAATTTCTTCAGTGAAGTTGCACAAATTTGATTTGCTAACTACAATGTTGTTACATGAATATCCATTAGCTGATGACATAACAACAATACAGTGATATATATTCCATCTCCTTGGGCACATCTTTACCCTATAGGGTACGTCTACACTACAAGCCTCTTTCGAAAGAGAGTGTCTAGACTGCAACCACTTCTTTTGAAAAAGCAAGCTGCTTTTTTGAAAGAGAGCACCCAGGCAGTCTGGATGCTCTCTTTCAACAAAAGCCCTCTTTGCGTTCAATAGCGCCTTTTTTCGAAAGAGCACTTTCAAAAAAAGGCATTATTCCTCGTAAAATGAGGTTTTCCCTGGTTGAAAAAACTGCTGCATTCTTTCAATTTAATTTTGAAAAAATGCGGTAGCAGTCTAGACGCAGGTGAAGTTTTTGCGAAAAAAGGCCACTTTTTTCGAAAAAATCCTGTAGTCTAGACACACTCTAAGTGTGGCAGAATCCACTTTTTTTGCTTCTGTCTCTCTGTGTTCTGCCTTAGGGCCAGGGGGTCTGGGTGCTTTCTGAACCTTCTCTTCTTCCCTCCAAGAGCAACAGAGGGCTGTGTTTTCTCCCCCTGCATCTGGATCCAGTTCCCTGCAACCAGCTACCTTCCCCCCAACACTATGCCCGATCAGTAAGGAGACAGACCATGCTGACCAGAGCTAAGGTGACATGCCTTATCATAATGTTATTAAAAATACCTTCTTTATCCATGTATCAGAGGGGTAGCCGTGTTAGTCTGAATCTGCATAAACAACGAGAAGTCCTGTGGCACCTCATAGACTAACAGATGTATTGGAGCATAAGCTTTCATGGGCAAAGACCCACTTCGTCAGATGCATGTTTATCCATGTGGCTGCCTGAGTTGGGGTATGGGCAAAGGCTAACCAGAATCCAACACTTCAGACTGGAGCACCGAGATGATTATCTGAACTAAATCATGACTCAGTATATCAGTGTTTCCCAATTTTATTTGGCCACGGAACCCTTTTAAATTTGACAGAATTTTGCGGAACCCCTAATAACAGTTTTATAAATGGAGCTGAAAAAGTAGACCACAAATAATAAGGATAATAATAAACAAATGCTAAACAAGATCATGAGATCAACACAAATGAAAATTGTTTTCAATAAAATTCATAAATGCTTAAATATTAATTATTATATTTTTTAAAATCATAAAATGTTATTGTAATGGAATTTTCTCACGGA
Source organism: Rafetus swinhoei (assembly GCA_019425775.1). Lineage (NCBI taxonomy): Eukaryota > Metazoa > Chordata > Testudines > Trionychidae > Rafetus > Rafetus swinhoei. The sequence goes on from CM033424.1 coordinate 165,917,829, forward strand.
ACCCTTATTTTCACTTCGTGGAACCCCAGGATTTCATGGAACACCATTTGGGAAACACTGCAGTATATAATGTGTGAATCCTTGGCAATGGTTTGTTCTCCATTCAAGCTAGTCTACAAGAACTGTGGAAGGACCTTAGTCAGGTAGGGACTGTTGGGGAACCCTGAATTCCCAGATCACAGTTGACCTCTCCTTGCGACACATCAGTTCACATTCAGTATTCTTGCCACCACACATACATTCACACCTCAGCAAAAAACACACAATACGTTAAGGCAGGTGCTACCCACAAACCCAAGCGAACTTCATGCTGCCTGCAGACAGCATGTTACAATGCTTCTGCAGCCATACCCAGGTTTCTAAGCATAAAGCATCTAGTCAAACCTGACAGCAACTGGATGTGTCCAGTGTCTGAGGTCACAGTGGAAACATCAGGTCAGGATAAAAGAGACATGGTGAAAATTCAGGTAGTGTGGATGAGAATATATTTTCTGGGAATGTTTCTCTTAGACGCCCAGGGTCAGAGCATTCTGGCCTAAGAGAGCTGTGTATCCTCCTGTGACTATTCCTTCCCAATGTCATCAACGGAAGTCACTGCTGGTTGATGCACATTTATTTCCCTCCCATGTAGTATTACCACTGGGGATTAAGTAATTCAAATTGCACACAACACAGAATTTATGGTAAGATGAATGGCAGCACAGATAAATGCATGGACTGACATAGACCATCATTTTGAGCTCTGATCCAGCCCTTTATGTTGCCCTGTGACAGAAGGGGTCCCCAAATCAGTCAGGTCACTTCATGTGGGAATTATCCCTTAGTAGAGGGGTTTCTCTGGGCAGTATAGGGCTAACACTATGACCTTACACCAGCACCCTTATAACTTCAAAATAGGGGCACACCAAGAGATAGCCCTGGATCAGGAGAAGGTGAGGCCATTGCGCTCTGCACTCCAATTATCCTGGACTGCCAGCTCTTATTTACATCATGAGCAAGATTTGTCCCTAGCAGACCTGAAACCCCAGCCACCTTGTGACAAAGTCACCTTGCTCCTCTTTGCTACCCAGCCTGTGGTACCTCTTCTTAGTGGTGCAGCTCAGAATTAGGACCCAAATGTTTTTCTTGGCTTCAGTATTGTGAGTTTCCATCAGTAAAAACAACTAATCATTGGATATGGCCATTAGCACTGCCATTGTGCTACGCAAACTGTGCAAAGCATACATCAACCTGATGTATGCTTTAAAATCTCACATATGCCATGAAAACTCTACTACGTCCATGAAATATCATGCCACAATCTAAACAATCAAAATAGACATAGTCAAAAAAATTCCTCATCCCGACTAACAGAATAAACTAAATTTTGAAGTCAGATTGGTTTGGGGCTATGATGAAGCAAAAACCATTAAGAGAATGACTGAAAGGGGAAAAAACACCTCACTTTTTTAAATCTATAAGTCTCTCAAAAGCCTCTGACTGATTTTTCTGAAACCCCACAAAATAATCTCTCACAGCTCAAATCTGGCACATGATATTTCAGGAGCATTGATCTAACTATGGGAATATTCAGGTAGAGTTAATACTGTCCTTATAATGGTGGGAAATTATCTTCAATCATAGCTATGGACAGACACGTTTCTTCATTTTAGAAGCTATAAACTTTGCTCACTGTAAGCCTGATGTAAAATGAATAATCTCTCTCCATGAGGGTGGTTTGGGAAGAGAATAAGGGGCATTATGCACCCCCAACCCCCAAAATGCATGTCTCAGGCAGGCATGGAATTTACCTCCCATATGTATCCCCACTGGCCTGAATGGAGCTTCCCCAACTATAAAAGGCTATGTCTGCACTGTGAAGGTTTGGCAACAAAAGTGCTGTTGACATGCAAAAATCGACAAAAGTGAAAACTGGTCAAACAGGTTTTTCTGCCTTCCATTGTCGACATTTCATGGCCACATTGCTAGTTCCCCTGTCAACAGAAAGAGCAAAGCAATGTGGGTAAGCATCCCACAGTGTCGTGATGTGGGAAGGCAGAGCTGATCCCTGTCCTTCTTGGGATTCTCTCCAAGTTCTCCCACAGCATTCTCAGCTACTGGGAGCAGCATCATGAGTAGCTCTGTGAGCTCTCTGTGCTGAGGAATATCAAAGCAGCACAGTAGTCTCTGCAGCACTCCCCCTGTGGCAGCAGTCTGCCTGCTGCTGTGTTTCTAGTCGGGCAGAACAGGAGCATTCCAGTGATTTGCTCTGTTTGTTTGCTCCCCAAATGGAGCAGCTCACTCAGCTGTCAATTATTTCCCAGAGCTTTGAAAGGGGTACATGCCTTGCAGGGCAGCAGAGATAATAAAATACCGAGAAGAGCCTTCAGGGCAGGCATTGTCTGATACTGGTGGAAGCCAGTTCTCTCGACAAAACAAACAGAGCCCACACTGACTGCTTGTCGACAAGAAAGGGAGGGGAAAAGACAAAAGTCTCTCGCAGGGCTGGAAGTTTTTTATCGCCAAAACGGAGTGATTTTCCCGACAAAAGTCACATTGTAGTGTGTGCACTCTCTCTGTTTTGTCAACAAAAGGCAATTTTTGGTGACAAAACCTGCCAGTGTAGACAAGGCCGAAGTCAAACCATGCCTTTGTCTCTCTTTCTATCTCTTTTTAAAAGTGATTGAGGAATTAGGAAGTGATAAGGGTCTTGAGGCCCTGTTATTGCAACACCTGAAAAAGAAATGTCTTTGAAACTTAGTTTGTACTTCTCATCAGCTTTAAAAATTTCATAACTTATATTATTTCCCTGGATATCTACTGAGGATATATTTAATTCAGTTTTTTTGGCAAAAATTTACATGGAACCACACTCTGAAGAGATGATACAATTTACATTTATTACAAGTATGATATTGCGTAGAGATGCCAAAGTAATAGGTGCGTTACTATTAAATAAATATTACACTGCTATCAGATGATTGTATTTTTACTTTTTTGTAGATTAAATTCCACCATAATTGCCTTCATTAGGACCAATACTGCAAATACTTACCTTTTGAAGCTGGTGTTAAAAAAAGAGGTGGAATGTCTAAGCAAGCTGTAGGGCTGAACTTGAATGTCTCTGATCAATGCATGGATTCAGGGTAAATGTCATTTGCATGACTGCCATCAGTGTCCTATTAATAGGTAGTCTAGCTGAAACTTTCTCCCCTTTACAAAATGGCGAGATAAGATTTGGGAGAAGAGAAATATTTACTTCTTACAGAAGTAATTGTTCCTAATTCATCTTTCAGTGGCAGGCCACACATTGCCCCTAATAAGAGTTCATGGGGCTGAAGGCAGTTGAATCAGTCACCACTACTGTATAATTGATGCCAGCATCAAGACGAATTTTCAGTTTAGGGAATACTAACAACCTGATGGGTATTTTTTTTTAAATTTTAGGCCAAATAGCTAGGTTCTTTACTCAGGCTGAGAAGAAAATAGCTTTGTTTTTAAGCCTGGTTAGTTAAAACGTTGAACATTTTTCCCCCCTGTTAAATCATCTGCTGAACAAGAAAGGAGATACACAACATGTTGTAGGGCAGAGAGTGCACTCTGCTGGACTAATAACGCTAATGCAAAAAGTTGGGCATTCTAGGAATGCATAAGTTAAAAGCTGTGAAATCCTCCCCACTGAAGTGTAGAAGTGCTTTTAAGTGGAAGCACAAAAACATACAGATAAGGAAGCTGTAGGTCTGTAAGTCAGTCACTTTGCTTCAGAGCAGAGATCCTCACATTGACTGTTACAGGGGGCACTGCAATTAAAAATGTGATATCACTAGAACTTGACCTACCTCGTCCTCGTCTTCTCTTATCACTCTGATTAAGAATTGCTACTTGTCTTGGTTTTCAAAAGATAATTCTGGATTTGCAAGCAACGCTTCAAGGACAATGAGAGCATCCCAAGCTGCTTTCGAAACTGAAGCAGCCAGGGTATGTCTACACAGCAAAAAAACTGGGGGAGTGAGACTCAGAGCCCAGATCAGCTGACTTGCAGCCTGAACACAAAATTTCTACATTGCTACTTTTAGCCCCACAGCATGACCTCCACAAGCCTACCACAGTTGACCTGGGCTCTGAGACTGTGCAGACATGCCCATAATGTCCCAGGGATGCAACGATTAGGCTAGAGGACAAACTTCAAAGACAATAAGAATACTGTGATGTCACAGTAATCAGAGCCTTTCACTGGAAGGACACAAAACACTTCTACTGTCTCACAACATTTCTCTGAGACACTGAAATGTTATTGTCCCCACTGAATAGATGGGGAATCTGAGGCACAACGCAGTTACGTTTCTTGCCCAAGAAAACACGGTGACACCTAAAGTAAGGACCCAATAAGGAAAATAAAAGGGCACATTAAGTGGGTTTGGAACAGAGTGAATGCAGAGGGGGTTACTGAGAGACATACTGACCTGTACGCTGTTTAGGTTAACAGGAAAGGTTGAAAAAAATAATACATTTACAAAACTAAAGCTTACTTGGTGGAAGAGGCTCATCAATAGTTGGATAGTGATGGTGGTCGGGCCTCAGGGAAGGAAGCTGGCTGACTGGCTGAGAATTATGGAGTAAAGGACAATCACCTACGGACAAGATATTCAAGATATTCATATTCATTCACTGTTTTGGAAAAACGTGGTTTAAAATTCACTACTTAAAACAAGTGAGTAAAAACTAAAACAAAAAACAAACAATAAAATAAAATAAAATAAAATAAAATAAAAACCCATAACAAAAACAGGGCAGGCAGTAGCTTGGTGTATTAGATGCTATGCCTTAATCATATGTCCAAGCACTGTTTTGATAATAATTTACATAGCAAAGAATTCTTAAAATAATGCAGACAAGGATCAGATCTCGGATTTGAGTACATAATAAGAAATGAAAGGTGAAATTATGGACTCATTTACTCCAGAGATATACACCAATGTAAGTGAGGAGAATCAGGATTGATGTCTGAGAAGTACTTCATAAACACTACCAAGCACAAGGTTTTGGGACTTCCTGCAGGAGCTTGGCAGGACTATATAAAATCCCAGCTCTAACCTTGAACTGATTCCATCTAAATGCTGAGAGCTGCTTTCTTTGCTATTACACAAGCCTTCTTTAGAGTAAATTCACAAGAGTGTAAGTGAAGCGTAGTATCAGGCAGAAGGCATACATCTGCTGACTTTTAAAGTAATGGAAACTAGTACATAAACAGTTCAAAATTCAAACTGTCAAGTTTGAGTGGAAGGTGGGAAGAGTGAGAGAAGGACCAAAAACATGGGAGCAAAAGATAGGGTGAGGGGAGCAAAAGATAAGACAGCAAAGGAAAGAAGGAACCTGAGATAAAGAGTAGGGAGATCTGAAATACAGAAAAAGAAGAAGAGATTGAGAGATACTTTAGATGGGGAAGAGGAAGATTTTTCGAACACTATATTGTATTAAGTATGTATATATGTAAATATGTATATCCAAATGAAATCTGTACTATTTCCAGCCAAGTGTCACGGTGATCTTAATAAGTTACTTAGCATTTTTTATGTCACTTGAATCCCTCCAGCAACTACAACCTTATTGTAGAGATGCCACATTATTTCTCATGTTAGAATTGAATGTGAACACTTGGTACTCATATTTTTGCACTTCATGGGTTCCTGAATTCAGAGAATATTTGCACCAATCCTTTCTTAAAATCTTGAAGGTCACTTTTTCAAGCTGTGTGACAACAGCCTTCCTACTAAAACCTTCAACTCCAGACAGCATACATATTTTGCAGCATGTAAAAACAGATACAGTTAAAATCCAAAGTAAGCTTAGAAAGGAAGTGATCTTTAATACTTGTTATATTGCCAGGAATTTATGTCACCGTATTTAAAAAAGTAAAATAGCATAGAAGTGTACAAATAAGATCACCACAGCATATGTTGACTGGTTTAGCTACACAATCTTACTACTCTATAAAAAGGAGCTATAACTTGCCATCAACATATACATTAAAAAGTCTTCTAAAATATTTTCCCCTTAAACAGCCAATATGTAGAATATAAATATTATATGGGAAGGCAAAAGGGAATATTATATGTGAATTTAATACAAATGCTTTTTTTGGAAAAATACAAAGACAAAAAACTTGCATCATTCAGCAATGAGAAAAATTATCTGGACAAAATATAAGTAGAGTAATGCACACAGCTGGATGCTCTGATGAAATGCCTTCATTAAAGCCACTAATAAGAGTATAGATTAAGCTCACAATTACATGTGCCCCCTCTTTGAATACAAAAGTAGAATTATTTTAAATTACTATTCAGTGCTGCAACCATGTGTTAATGTTTACATTTTCTTGTTGCTATAGTTATGATGTCACAAATTCCCAGATTATCAATCTATATTTCTTTACTTACCTCACTATAAATGACTCCCCAGTAACATGCAAGTTAGTTACGCCAAGCCAGCTGAAGCATGGGGGGTCAGTCACCTGGAGCAGATGGAGGCGACCATATCTATTGTACTTTTAATAACCACCAAATAAATTAAACAATGTGATCAACTATTGAAACATCTCACCCGATATTACAAGAACATGGTGAACTAACCTGTCATGCTGTCCTTCTCTTGTATTCTCTCTCCACTAGTGAAAGTAAAGCCACAGTGAACATTCTAGAGTGCCCTTTAAATATACTCAAGGGACATCTCCAGAAATCTGAAACATACTACTGGAGCACTGCTGAATCCATTTTTATTAGGGCAGAAACTCTGTTCTCTTTCTCTGTATGTACACACACCACAAAACAAGGGAAAAAGCCACACGCACACCCATATGTGTGCACACACATACACACACACAAATACTTCCTACATCGAAAGAGCCTCATGTGAAGTATGCTCTGTTACTGGGTGTTTCTCTCATCTCTGTTGCTGTGTAGTTCTGGGAATTTTGATTCTTTGGACAAGGTCCTACACTACAGGGCAAATAATTACGGCTATGCAATACATCAGTGTTTGGAAGGAGGCTCTAAACTGGCATACCCAGGATCACTCCAAGGAAAGGGAGATTCTCTGGTGGCATAGTGGCTCATGCACCCCTCTTATTTCTGTTGTAGTAGGGGATGTGATTGGGGGAAGAATGGTATGGTTGGGGCCAGTGATCCCTCATGGGGCTATGGTGAGCAGCTGGTGTAACTCAGACCGGAAGAGATTGGGGAACACAAAGGACTATCTTTGAAAGCTCTCTTTTTCCCTTTGTTGCACACACTGTGGGTGTATCCAAGCGTCTGAGCCTTTACTTCACCATACTAAAAAAACCAGTAGAGAAGCTGAAGAAAAACAAATGATCACATTCACTGGAATAAATCAAGTAACACTGGAGAAAAGAATTGAACATGATGAATCGAGGTGTTCAGGAAAAGAAAAGAACTAAACAACTATGATGATAACATATATAGACAATGACATATCTCTATATAAAATAAACCTGGAGAGAGATGTGTCCATGGGAACTGTATTTGATAGTTGTACTGGCTTATGCATCCAAGGAAATATAATCTGAGCTTGATTTTAGTGAATGTAGGAAGAGAAGGTTAGGGAATTGGGTTTATAACAAAACGTTGAGTCAACCTAAACTAGAAAATACAAGGCGTTCTCCATAATAAACTCTCTGTGAGTATAGATATGTATTTATATTACAAAAACACACATACGGGGCCAGATCCTCAGATGCTGTAAATCAGTTGATTTACCCCAGTTCAGGATCTGCCCCTTCATAAACATAGATCTTGCATTTGTAAGACACACAATAGCTCACAAAAGATGTAAACTTGAAAATCCCCTGGAAGAAGGGTCAGACTGGAACTCATGATACTAACTTTGACCTTATGTGTAATACCCTTTATTTATTATTATACTATTGAACAAAAAACTGACTATATAAATATTGATCTCTGATTTGTTTTTTCAGCACAGCCTCCCCCCAATACAGGTCACATCTCCCATATATTTATTAATACTGGCAATTCCTTTTTCATCTGCAACTTAGATTATCTGATGCCCCTTCTGACATCTAGATAATCAAGGTTGTTTTGCATTTTTAGTCTCAGACTCTAACCTTCTCTTCTGTTGCTTGGACCTGCTACTGGGGATTCTAGGATCTCTGTTGCTCTTTGTGAATTCCCACCATGAGCTATGAGTTCATCTGGCCACTGGGCGGAGACATCCACTTGTTCCCTGTCCAGTTCAGGGCTTTGCACTGAATCTGGCACTGACTCAAAGGCACTGTTTTCCTCTTCCTCATCATCCTGTGAGGAAAAGACTGTGCTCTCAGAAATCTTTGCACTGTCAACAGAGGAGAAACGGGTATGGCTGGAAAAGCGATTGTTACTGTCATAACAGGAGGGGCTATAGCAGGAGGTGCTGTAGCAGGACGTACTGTAGCAGGAGGTGCTGTAGCAGGATGGGCTGTAGCAAGAGGTGTCACACTCATTGTCTCCATATGGCCTGGAACTTGATTCACTCTCACTTCCAGTCATTGGATGTTCTCCATCCAACAGCTGCCCATTTAAGTCTGAGAGGTGTTCAACTGAGGTGCTGCGGGGCACAGTCCCCCGGCTGAAATACTCATCAGTTCCACTTTCAGGGGGAGGATCTGCCGCTAGCGTCTCAGACTCGCTAACCACATCCTTCTCCGACACTTCCTTGACCGTTGACTCTTCGTCATTCTCGCCACCTCCCGGCTCCTCCTCTCCATCACTACTCATCTGTGCTGAGGGCAAGCTATGAAGCAGATTGTGGATCCGAATGTAGTGCGTTCGAGGGGTCTCAGGCTCACCACATGCTGATGCAATCACCGTCTCCAGCTCAGACACAGGCAAGGAGCAGGGCCTGTTTTTCCTTTTCCCTGCCATTCTTAGCTGCAGCTTGTTGTCTTCCTCTTCCTGGGCTGAAGCGCCTTCCTCATCCTGAATTTTCTCCAAGTACTTGATAGTCTGTATGTCTGCACTCACCTCATCGGTATCTAGTGCTTCTATGCGGGTGAAGATGTCCTCGTGCCCCTGAGTAACAGAATTGACTTTATTATTTTCCCTAACATCAGTCTCTGGAGGAGGCGTGCAAACCAGCAGAGCCAGCTGCTCAGAGAGTTCCAGAGCACTCAGGGAAGGCAGCACTTCCCCGGGGATGGATTCCAAGGACGCAGTAGCATCTGCTGGCACTACACCAACCTCCCTATTTCCTGCTAGCTCTTCATTTAAGCTGTTCTGTTTGACTTCCCCAGGGATATCAACATTGACACTTTTCACATGACATCCATTTAGCTGCTCTGGAGATGTACTTTGTGAGGTCACTGTGCCGGTGCAGGGAGGCTCACCCAGGATTTCCTCTGCGGTGCTGTTCACAGGGCTTTCCTGCAGTTCAGCTGACTCAGGATCTGCACTAATGGAGACCTCTTCATCATCTGTGTGCAACAAGAAAAGGAATTACTCTGCTGCCACAACGATAAATACCACCCCCAAAACACACCTTTCAAGAATCATAGGTCCTGCATGTGCCTATCGCAACATACAAGCATACCTCATCCCATGCCCAAACTGCCCCCAAAACAATTATGTGAGTGGCACCAGACAATCACCACACTCTCAAATGAACTCACACAGGACAATTATAAAAGATAAAAACAGCATGACCAGGTGAACACTTTCCACAAAACAATCACTGCATATCAGTGCTCATTCAGAAAGGAAACCTGCACAATGCTTTCAAACGATGAGCCTCATACCTTCTGCTAGACACTAAAAATCATGGAGTTAATAATGAGACTGGATTTATGGTTTATTACAGCTAACTGTAACCCACTAACCCCCTTTTTCTCCCATGATTGCAGAGATGTTGACTGGCCACTTCACTTTGAATGGTCTCTTACAATATTTGTTTACTACTTATGCTAAAAATCTGTTCCAACGTGTATTTTGCTGTATTTCCCAGACCTGAAGAAGAGCTACGTGCAAGCTTGAAGCTTGCCTCTTATCAGCAGAAGTGGATCCAATAAAAAATATTACCTCATCAACCTTATCCTCTAACAAGAGTCATTTATTGAATTAGGGGCATGGTTTGTGGGAGTACAGGTACCCACAGACAGAAAGCCAAGAAAATTCAAATAATACATTACAATGTTACACATATAGATGACTAAACAGCTACTGAGATGTACTGATTTTTCACTAGGAAATCTCTGCACAATGCATGTAACAATGGGCAGCCTAATTCCAGTAGTGTAAACATTGTCTTCCTGCAGCTTGTATCAGAACTCCTCCTTCCTGAGAATCCCCATCCAAAAAACACTCTGGCTACATCTACACTATGAGTTTTCTCAGCAACAAATATGCTAATGAGGGACTCATTTGCATGAGTCGCGATCTTATTTACATATTTTCTGCTGATCCGATTTTGTGCTGGGGTTTTTGTGCAAAAACAAGCAGCGTGGATGTTTTCTTTTTGCGCAAAACCGGCTTGAATAAATTATGCAAATGAAGTGTGGTGATATGCTAATCCACACTTTGTTTGCATAGGCTCTTGCGGGCAAAAGCCGCAGTGTAGATGAAGCCTCTGGGTACATCTCTCTCTATATATTTATTTATTGTGTTTTAAAAATTTTGTAAGCTGCCTTGAATATTTTAAATAGAGAGGTGGGGAAAATATTTTAAATAAATAAATAAATAATACATCTACACAGCAGCATTATTTCAAAATAATGGATGTTATTCCAAAATAACGTATTGCATGTCGAAAATAAATTTGAAATAACAGGCTTCTTATTCCGGCTTCAAACGTTTCAAAAATTTATTTCACAAATAAATTCGAAATAATGGGCTTCTTATTCTGACTTCTGTAAACCTCATTGTACGAGGAGTAAGGGAAGTCGGAGAAAGAGTGCTTTATTTTGAAATAATGCTGTGTATACATGCCCAAATTCATAATAAGATATTTCTACTTAAGCTACGCAATTAGCATAGCTCAATTTGCATAGCTTATTTCAAATTTAGCCCTGTTGTGTAGACACACTCTCGCTCATGGAATGGGATAAACTCTTGCTTCCAGCCCACCACATGCCATTACTGCAAACCCAACCCGCACTTAACACTTCTCCAACACACTTCCACCCCATACTACTGAGAAGAAGGAATCTCCCCTTCTCTCCCTCCCTGCACATCAACACACACATCTTTTTACATTACTCTCACCCACCCCACCTCCTCTCAGGGGTTCCTCCCTATCAGACATAAAACCTAGGGCTCCTAGCTACACTTCTTCCACCACCACCCAACTGGCCCAATTATGCTCTGAAACTGAGAGAGAGAACACAATAAGCAGGAATCAATTTTTCCAACTACTAATGTAACTATTTTCTTTAAAAGTAAGCACACATAGCCTCATAAGATTCCCTGGGCAGTACCATTGGATCCTCACACTGAAATCTAGTCTCAAGAAGGCACTAGTATTACAAGTCTTCCCAATAACTAGAGCAGGCCAAAAAATGAAAACATTTTTTCTGAAAATGTTAATGGAAAAATGTTAAAATCAGAAAATTTCCAAACAGCTCTAATACCTCCTAATAAACATTGTACTCATAAGGTGCTCAAGCCCACAATCCTCTGTGCACATAACAAAACATAGCTAATCACAAAAGGAAGATACTTGTACTGATTGAATTAAAAGGTTAAGTCCTTCTGGAAAAATGAGATCTAAAACCATGATAACAGCTCCTTCTTCTTCCATGGTTTCCCTTTGTCTTTCTTGTTATATTATTGTCTATTTTTTTTGCTATCCTCTATTTATTTTGCTATTATAATGTTGCCATCATTTCTCACTTAAAATTTGTTATGATCTGGAAAATACCTTCTCCCGTCCTCCGACTGGCAATGGTCACAAATATAAGAACGGAATCAGTCTAAAACCAAGTGTATCACGTAAAGCTAAACCTCAGTGTGTCTGAAGATTGAATGTGACATGATCAGAAACACTATTTGGTGCATTTTTGTTGCGGTGGATGAGATAATGCTTAATGTGAGTCTTTGCTGATATTCATAAAGATCCTGATACTTTGACCCTAGAAGAACTTTATGCTATTCTAATATTGATGTAGTAGAGTCTCAGTTGTAAGCAATATGAAAACATTGCAGAAAAACATTTTTCCAAGTGACTGCCAATAAATTCTTATTAATGGGCAAGATTTTGACATGGAATATCTATCCTGTGTAAGGGAGCAAGCAGGGGCTTAAATTGCAGCGAGGGAGGTTTAACTGTCAGAGTGGTTAAGCACTGGAATACATTGCCTAGAGGGGTTGTGTAATCTCCATCACTGGAGATATTTAAGAGCAAGTTAGACAGTCACCTGTCAGGGATGATCTGGACAGTGCTTGGTCCTGCCGTGAGGGCAGGGGACTGGACTTGATGACCTCTTGAGGTCCCTTCCAGTTTTATGATTCTATGATCAAGATACCCCCAACCCCCTTAGATCCCTATGTTGCCTAAGTACACCTTAGTAGTCAGGGTGGATAGGAGAAAGCAGAGCTACTCCCTTCCCTAGAGTACTGATGTGGCAGTCTGCAAAACCTTAGCTGTAACACTCAATCCTTCCCCTGAATCATCATCGGGGAGGGGACTGTTCTTTAATAGTGTAGGCCAGTAGTAAATTACTTCACACTCTAGGAAAAAAGGAAAATCAGGGGACGGATTGTGCCTCTTGTGGTGGGGGTAGCTTATGTACTATCATTTGCTCATAGCCCTGCCTACGGGACCATTTTAGTCCTAAAAGAATTCAAGCCTCATTAGGTGAAAAGAATGTAAATGAAAAATCCAACCCTCTGTAAATAAGGCATTACTGAAGAAGCCAATACCTGGATGGATAGAAGAAGTTATCTCAAACCGAAACTGCAGCTGGCCGCTGACATGATCTGTTGGAAGCCTACGTCCCAGAGTGTAGCTGACAACCCTGTCCCTGTAACAAATCAAGTACAGTTACAGAAACTGTAAACTCATCAGTATATACAGAGAATGGAGAAAGCTGCTGTATCTTTCACAAACACCTGACATTTTCCAAGGTGATTCACATTGTATTATTCTAACCAGGAGTATCTCTTAGTGGGTAAGGGAAGGAATAGCTGGGAAAGGGAGCCAATGTTTTCAGCTACGCAGGGTTTCCCAACCTATGGGTCGGGACCCACATATGGGTTGCCATTACATGTCAAAAGGGTCGCCAAGTGCCTCCCCAGGTGGTTCTGCCCCCTCTCTTCCCCCCATTTTTGTATTGCCTTGGGTCACCAAGTCTTCCTGAATTGTCAAAATGGGTCCCCATCTGGAAAAGGTTGGGAACCACTGAACTACAGTGAAAAGATTCAGTTAAGTTAGTAACCCAGAGTTGCTGGGATATATGCTCAAGTCTTCCTGGCTGGATGATCTGACCATGTCTAACTTCTCTTCAAATCCCTGCATTTCCTTCCTCTTTTCTTCTGTGTCAAATTCAGGGTAATTAACTCTGCCCTCAATGTCTTGTACAGCCCATCTCCCCTTACCTGATTCTCTGTTCTTGTTTTTTTCTGCTCTCTTCTTTGCCTTTCTAGTTACTCAACAAATTGCCCCTTCATGTCTTCCTCCCAACTCCTGTTTCCATTCAGTTAGTATACCAAGAACACATCCCCAGGCATTCATGATGCCTCCACTCCTTCCCTCTTCAAGCCTCTCCTGAAGACATATCCAAAAATTCCACAATCCCTCAACCTTCTCCTCAGAGAAGAGTAAAACTAGAAAAAAGATTCACTCTCCATTTCCCCCAACTGAAGCTTAGTCAATGTTTGTAAACTATTGAGCATGAAGGGTTTTAAATATTAATACCTTCTGGATAAGCACATTTTAATTTCTATCAGTGTGCATATGCAGCCAGGGTAGATTTACATACATTTGTAACTTGAATAAATGAGATTAGTCTAATATTAATGTAAACCTGTGGCTTGTGTAATTGTCATTTCTGCACATATCTTTCACTGAGTTTGTTTGCTCCAAGGAACCATTTGCAGAGATGAAATAAAGTGAGGATTTGGACTCACCAGGAAAAGGAAAAAACAAACAAACACCAAAACAAACCAACAACAACCAGCAGGGCCTTTTCCTGGACGGTCCCACATTTACAACAAGGAAGTAAATTCTAACTTAAATCACCATCATTAATCAGACAAATTCCAGAAAATTTGTAATTATATTTTAGCAATATTATTTGATTATATCATGCTGTTTCAGTCATGGACTTTGCTCTCCTTTTATCAGTAACAGTGTGATCCTTAAGTAACACAAAGTCACAAAGAAAACAGATTTACCCTATTGCGTGTCTCTCCAGCAGGCGTTGCACTGGCATGGAAAGTTTCCCCAAGAAGCGTTTAATGATTGGCCGGCTCTTTGCAAACTTGTCCTTAACTTCTATTTCCAGAACATCCGTGGGAAGGGAAACAAAGCTGAACTGCTGCAATTAAAACAAAAACGAAAACAAAAAACAAGGAAAATGAAATAAGTGCCTTTTGTATGTGAAGTTCAAGCTTACAGAGGCTATGTCTACACAGCAGCGTTATTTTGGAATAACTGACATTATTCTGAAATAACATAGACTGAATCTACACACAAGCAGTTACTTCGACATAATGTTAAAATAATGTTGAGCTGGAGGGCTGCTTACTGTAACTCCTGTAACCCTCATTTTACAAGGTGTAAGGGAAGTCGGAGGGAAAGTGCTCTGTCTCAAAACAACTGCTGTGTAGACAGCACCAAAAGTCGAAATAAGCTATTTCAACTTACGCTATGCAATTAGCGTAGCTGAAGTTGTGTAGCTTATTTCGAGTTCAGCCCTGCTGTGTAGACGTGCCCTAACCCCACAGTAAGATTCAGCCATTAAACAGCTTCATAGAATGAGGACAAAACCAATATGAGAGGCATGTCTCTGTGGAGATTTAGTGAGTGGCAAGCCAGTGTGTAAAGTCTATAGCAGGCCCTGACACATAGTAACTGTACACATGGATCATGCTGCCACTGCACAAAATGTTCTGTAGTGTGTTTTGACCTATTGCAGTTTGAAAAGGGACAAGATCACAATGCACTGCAGAACTTTTAATGCAGGGTGGCAGGTCCAGTCCGCTGAGTGTGAGACAGGCTGAGGCACTGTAGATTCACACCCCATTTTTCCATGCACTAAATCACTGTATAGACAACTTTCTGTTAAAACGTACGCTTGGATCCAGGGTCCAAACCGATACGATACTGAGCCCTCTGTCAAAGGAGCTGAGTAGAAGCAACTCACAGGAAATGCTCAATCATTGCAGGGTCAGCCTTTGTAGTTTGCTGGTAGTGGATACTGACAGGAATTATGCACATTATTATATGCATTATTAAACTCCAGTAATGCTCAACAGCCCTCATAAGGGCTCCCACATGATAAGCATTGTTCAAACAGATGCTAGATGCAAGACTGTCTATGTCCTAAAAATTATAATTGACCCAAACACATTGGACCAATCCCAGTTCAATCCCAGTGGAGACCTTATTTTTTTCACCAGTTCAATCCCAGTGGAGACCTTATTTTTCAGAAAAAAAGAAGCTGCAAGTACAATTCTGCTAACAATGCGAATATTTAGGTGTAAGATACACAGTAATCATACAATATTGTCTAAAAACAGTAGTTTTGCACACATGAAATAAAATGGCAGCAATTTACTCACAAACCCATCGTGTCTCCCATGTTATCCCAATTTGAGGCCCTGGAGTCACTACCCTAGAGCCTGAACTCCTCATTTTATCCAAAGGCCAGGTACAGAACAGGCAGACGCAATCACCACATCACCTCCCTCCACAATGTGCCTGAGCCCTGAATTGGCAGGGCAATGCCAGAACAGAGAACGCAGATTTGTATTCATGCCCCTTCAGTGTTTCACTTCTTAGCCAAGACTGTCAAGTGACAATGCCAGTTGTGGTGGTGCTTTTGTGGAGGTGCTACTAGGTACCAGAGCGATACTATCAACTGATTTCACACCATCCCTCCCCTCCAGGAGTCATCTGATATTAAATATTTAGGCCAGATTTGAACCAGTGATCTCTAGGGCAAGGGTGCTCAGCTACATATTTTTCTATCACTTTTACATGTGTACATAGTACTGCAAAAAGCACTTAGACAGTGCTAAATACTAACTTAAAAGTGGAAGGAGGAGTAAATTTCAAGCTGGAGAGCACCAGGGGGCATGAACAGTTTCCATTCCTAGAGACAATCAGAGCAACTGCACTGGAGTGGACATTGGCCCCTGCGAAGGAGAGCTTTGAAATACAGTCAAGGCTCTGTCACTGCCTTAGCAGCAGACACTGTCCAGGAGGAATACCCAATAGCACATCTCCTGGTGGGGCTGGCCTTTCCCTTTCCTTGATATTGGAATTCGCTTCTGGGGCAGTATAGACTCTGGGTTCCCTACCAGCTTGAGAGGTCATGGTGGCTTGCCCCACTCCACCTTTGTTCCAAGTTTTTACTGTTTTTTGTGCGTTTTAAATAAAGGGAGGGAATCTCACATAGGTGTGTGAATGGCTCTGAATGAATATGAGACTGTTGCTTGATTTCACCTAAAAGGCCATTATCCAAACATTATCAAAATGGTGTATTAAATGAGTCCTAAGTATCTGAAATAATTTTCTAACATTCCCACCATCAACAGCAACCCAGATTTCTTTATAATGGAGTAGCACTTATTTTGCCAAGTTACTAGAGCTTGAAGTAAAGTGCAGACTTAAGTACTTAGCTGAATTGGGATCTGAGTACTCACAACTGCTAATAAAGTCAAAGAGAGCTGCACTTCTGAGAATAAGGTCTTCAAGTTACTCACAAGTGAGCAGCCAGGATGTTTGATCTGCAAAACTGCAGTGTGTGTATGCAAGAACTGCAAATAAGCAGAGAAATAAAACTAAAAAAAGTGTTCACTTATTTTTGCTCACACCTTCTATAAATGTTCTGCAATATTTTGGAAAAGAGAGTATGTTTTGAAAGGCAGAGATCATCAATATTCCAAGCATATTGAAATTTGTAGTGTCTTTGTTATTATTTTATTACTATTGCAACACTTCGATATAGCCTCAGGGCAACTGGCTGCCCCATGGCACTCATAAGGAAGTCAGAACAGGAAAATTACCGTAACCAGTAGATGAATGACATCATAATAAATGTCTCCAATTTGTCATTTAATAAAGTTGTAAATGATTATGTCATTGACATGTCTAGTACAAAAAATCCCCAAGGAGAAGAACATGTGTGCACACATGCAAAATAAAGATCAATCATTTTTAAATGATAAGCACAAACGGCATTAATTATGTAAATGATCCCCTCGCCATGAATCCTTTTGTGGTATTGTGAATATCTGAGGTATATCAAAATTAACATGAAAATATATTTCTTTGACTTTGGAGTGGAACCAATTCTGGTAGTTCCATTCTTATTCAAGAAGAAAAGCTAGTGTTGTACAGGTGCATTATTAGGCGCTTTTTAAGGGTTCGCAATTGGTTCAGATCCTCAATGGTACTTAGGCTCCTAACTTCCGAATTTAGGAGCCTAAACACCTCTGAGGATCTGGGCCATTGTGTGTTGGCTAAGGCGTGTGAAAAGCAACCCAGGGATGTAACTCTATTTGCACGGACAGGCACTAGTCTGAAGAAAAGTTAAGATACAGTGAAGTCACTATCAGACAATATTTTGATCAAGTTAGGACAATCATGTCATAACCTGGTTCTCTGGTGTGACTGAATTTGTTGTACAGAGGCCTTTTCTGACTCACAGAGTTTAAAGCAAGAATATTATCTAAGTCTGACCACGGGCCCATCACAGGCCACAGAACCTCACCCACTCACTGTTGTGAGTGGTAGGCCCATAACCTCCAGCTGAGTTACTGAAGTCCTCAAATCATGATTTAAAGATTTCAAGTTACAGATAATCCACCATTTACTTTGGACCAATAAGGGACCTGCGCCCCATGCGAACCCCCATAAGGCCTCTGTTAATCTGATCTGGGGGGAAATTCCTTTCTCACCTCCCAAATACAGCGATCAATTAGACAATGAGTATATGAAAAAGACCCACCAGCCAGATACCCGGGAAACAATTCTGTGCAGTGACTCAAAGTCCTCCCCATCTAGATTCCCATCTTCAGCTTTTAAAGATATTTGCTAGCAGCAGTAGCTAATATGCACATGCCACCATATACAATCACATTACACCACCCTTTCTATAAATTTATCAAGCTCAGTCTTGAAACAGTTTATTAGCTAGCCTCTTTGCATTGATGTAGAGACAGTGTAGATGTTTCTACTTTCCTTCACTCAAGATTCCTCAACCAAATAAGTGAAGTCATTTTACTGCCAGTATTGCCTATCTGTCTGTCATCGTCAGTTTTATTGGCACAGTCTTTCTTCTTGCTGTCCATTCTCCTACCCTATCTAGTTCCTTTCTGCAGTGCTGTATCCTTTCTTACTCGATTTTCCTGCCACTCAACATTAGAGCCAGGTGTGGCGATTACATGAGCATCTTCCTAAGTTTAAAGGTCTCTTATTGGATCATGCCAACTCCCATCCCTGGAGTCTCTTTCCCTCTCTACTCAAGGTGAAGTTCATCCCATGATAATAGTCCTCTCTTTGTGAATCAACAGCGGTCAGACATTCCGCTTCCCTCCCTCTTCTTCTCTAGGCACAAGTAGAATCCCACTAAAGATCACCTGAGGTTCTATTTGTTTAAACATCCCAGTCTTGTGCAGTTTTCCTTGATGCATCCCAGGGAGAATCTAGCAGTATAATTTCTTTCTATGTGAAAGAAAATCTGTGGAAAATCCCATTAGGAGACTCCGCAGCCTTAGTTCCACATCCCACATCTTAGTTCTCCACAGATAATACATCCCTCTGTTCTCTGGATGGTGTTGATGTTTCTGGTCTTGGTTCTTCTGGCTGCAAGTGTTCTTGTCTTCTGTTCTCACTTGCAATATTCTGCAAGTTATCCTCTATCATCTTGGGGCTCTAACCCCTGGCTACCACCATTAACTCTTTGGCTTTGTCTACACTGTGAGGGACTCATTAGCATACATTGCAATCTCATTAGCATATTTTCTGCTGTTTCTTTTTGCGCAAGGGGTTTTTGCGTAAAAAGAAGCAGTGTAGCCACTTCTGTTTTGTGCAAAAAACCCGTTTAACCCAGAAAATATGCTAATGAGATTGCTACTTATGTTAATGAGTCCCTCATTAGCATATTTTCTGCCACAAAAACTCACAGTGTAGACATAGCCTTCTATTCTTTTTGTAGGATTAACCAGACTTCTCTTCCTTGCTCCCCAATATTCTGTTACTGTCTGCCTCTCCCCTTCATTTTGCACCTAAGTGATTCTGTTCATTAACTCTCTTTCTCCTTTGATAGCCAGCCTTTTCCTCCACCATATTCACATGCTCCCTCTGACTACTTTCCCCATCTAACAGGTTGCTCTTACAATTCTCTTCTCCAACATCTCTACCTGCAAGTCGTGAGTTTTTCCTTCAGCCTCCACTTTCCTTCTCTTCATCATCTGCACAAATCTTCACATCGCAACCATAGTCTCTAGCTCTGTTTCCAAACCTTGGATCTTTTCCTCTATCAGATCTGTCAGGCAGCACTTCATACAAACAAATCAACCCTCTCCAGAATAGTATATATCCTGCCAGTCTCTGTCACAGATGCCAAACTCTCCCAATTGCAGACTACAAAGCATTAAGAACTGCAGTGGCTGGTGGCTGTAAGGAGTAACTGTACTTTTGAGCGCTGGAACATACTGACAAAAAAACAAAAAAACAAAAAAAAACCCAGTAGGAACCAATTGCAGCTAGAGTTAAAGGAGTGAACCCCAGAATAAAAGTAGAGTTAGTGGTAGCTTGTAAGTAATGACCTATTCTCTGGGCTAAGAGTTCATTTTTGTCATTTTTGTTAATATTTGTTTACTTGCTGCTATTCTCATCCAGTTAAGGTCAATGTCCAAGATTTGCAAAAGTGGCTCATGATTTTGGGTTCCTCAGTTTTACAGCATTCAAACTGACTTATCTTAACAAGGCCTGATTTTCACTAAGAGCTGGGCATTCTCCCTCTGAAAATCAGCCCCTTTAAGATACCTCAACTCGAGCCCCTAAAAAGTGAGACATTCAAAAATCACTAATCAGTTTTGAAAAAGTGAGCCCTCTAAGGTATTTAATTAAAGACACGATTGGCGCATTTGGATCTGGAAATATAACACTACCAATTGTTAATTTACACATTTTTAACTGCTGCCACCCCACAAATGCTGACCCCTTCATCTAAGCTGGTAAACCTTGCAACCCCTAACATGGGATGGTTTTGCATTACCCCAGATTGGCCCTTAATGTCTTTGCAGAGCAGATATTTTGTGGTCTCTTTCAAAAGAAACCTCCTATCAGCAATATAAAATCCTGGTAAGGGCTACTGGCTGTAATAAGCATGATGTCTTTCTGTTTGTCTAGTATTTGCAAACTGTCACACAAGAGCAGCTAGCCTGCTTTTTTGTGAAGCAAAGAAGACAGCTTAGACTGCATATCTATGAATAAAAAAGAGCTTGATTATGAATTCTGTGGTACCCTTGGGTGCACACTGAATGATATAGCAATGAATAATTCATTCCAAGAGTGCTGAGATAAGTCAGTTATGTGATCATAACATGAAATAAAAATTGATTCTTTTTGCAGGAAGAGGCACATTGCTCCCACATGTGCCCACAAACCACTTTTAACATCAGCTTTAACCTACGGGATTCACTGTAAGAACTCATTTTCCATCTTTAGCATTACTAACTCACATTTTTTACTCTGAGTT
This sequence comes from Rafetus swinhoei, assembly GCA_019425775.1. Lineage (NCBI taxonomy): Eukaryota > Metazoa > Chordata > Testudines > Trionychidae > Rafetus > Rafetus swinhoei. The sequence continues at coordinate 165,938,740 of CM033424.1, forward strand.
GCACAATATTTAAAGTTTTTCTTAAAGCCTCAGCTCCTGGAGTCATGTGGTTACATGAGAATCTCTGCTTTCAAAGTAAGTTTCTGTACTGTGTGTCTGCAGGGAGCTAAATTTGGGGACTAAGGCCCCCCAAGTACAGCTAAAGTGCCATAAGTCAGGAGCAGGCAAGATATAGCCCACATATCTGGCCTGCCAAGCTTTTGGATCTGGCCTGTGGCCCCCCTGGCCAGGACTCTGAGGCAGGCTCCCTTCCTACTGCAGCCCCAGGCCACTCAAAGTGGCTGGCTGCTTCATATGCCTCTTTGTGCCACAGTTGCCCCCAAGTCAAAATCCTCTCCTGCACCCAGGTCAAAATCCTCTCCTTACCCAGACCCCTTTCCAAACCCTGTACCGCAATGCCTTGCCCCAGATCACAACCCCCCTCCTTCACCCAAACTCCTCTCAGACCCTGCACCCTCTCCTGCACCCCAATCACCTACCCGAGCTCCCTTCTGCACCCAAACTCATTTCCAGACACCTCACCCCCCCCATAGAAAAAATCTTGGAGTGATCCCCCCATCAAAATTATTGCCCATCCTGGCCTAAGTGTTTTCTGGATTCCAGCCATATTCCACAAATCACAATTTAAATCATTTTTACAAATGTAGTAGAGTATTTTGAAATGCTCAGATAGCCGATATTATCCATATTAGGTGCACTCACATATTCCTAGTTATGGCTTTGCTAAACAGTCTCCAGTCAATATTTGCTATTGGAGTAAATAGGAGAATCTATATTCCAGGTCATAGGCTGACTGCCAGCTAGGGGGTCTATACTGAGTGAGGGGCATGGAGGAAGGGCTACTTATCCACTCAAGGAGTGAAGCGGTATCCATCTGTTCGTCAGTCACTACTGCTGCCTCAGGATTAAGCTCATAGTAGGTATCCAGAAATAGACTTTCAAATCACATTCAGTTCCCATCAGGGACGTTTCAGTCAAAGGCTTTTTTCAAACAGGTAAAAATGGATACAGCTAAAAATAACCAATAACATAGGCCCTTGGCCAGAATGTCTATGTAAATTGAATCTGTCTTGAGTAGTCTATTTATAGATACTTGCTAATAAAAGTAAGAGCTGAGTCTTGTTTTCCTTGTTGATTTTGTTGTGATTTATGGAAATTGACCTACACAGTGAGTGCTGGGAATATATGCAAGCAACAGAGATAGAAAACAAACATTCAAAGTAATTAGAATTGTGCAAACCCAACAATTTTCTCCTGGTGATATTCATAAGTTTCACATAAGGCAAAATTTCATCATTTCCACCAGCAAATTCAACTCTTTGCTGAAATTTCATCATTTTTTGTAACAAAATACTGTCATTTATACCTGTGAAAACTTCCTTTCAGTTTTGAAATATATATTTAGAACTTTTCATGTAGCTCTTTAGACTGTGCCTAACCAAATCTTCATTAAGATAGAGTCAAGGCTGTTAAGAAGGTAAAAATAATCTCATTACAGATGTTGCCAGACCAGAGAGTGCCAGAGTAGAGAGGTTCATCCTGTAGTTCTCCCTCCCTTCGGGTATGTCTACGCTTGCCCCCTAGTTCTGACTAGGGAGGCAAATGAAGCATACCGAAGTTGCTAATGAAACACGGGATTTAAATATCCCACGCTTCATTAGCATATTCGCGTCCGGTCGCCATTTTAAAATGCCGGTCGCCCGATTTAACTTGCTGCGTGTAGACGCGGTAGTCCAATCCAAAACCCTTCCCTCGAATTAACTGTTACTCCTCGTGCACAAGAGCTCTTGCGCAAGAAGGCAGTGTGGACAGACAACAGGGGTTTCTTGCGCAAGAAATCCTTATGGCTAAAACGGCCATCAGAGCTTTATCGCGCAAGAGAGTGTCCACACTGCAATAGACACTCTTGCGCAAAAGCACATGGCAGTGTGGACACGTTTTTGCGCAAGACATTTTGTGCAAGAACTCTTGCGCAAAACAGTTCTTGCGCAAGAAGCCTGCAGTGTAGATATAGCCCTAGTGTGTGAGAGAGTGGATGGATAACAAGCAGGAAATACAATCTGTACTGTTCTAATTAACCTGATTGTTACACATCATGGTAATCACTGGTACAAGTCACTGGTACAAGTCACAGTCAGAGGTCACCCTCTGAGACCTGGGTTTCTTTTAGCTCCTGTCACTAACGTTGCTAATCTCCAGCAACTGGAGCTCATTCGGGGGAGGGGCAGTGGGGTAGCAGGACCCGGGCCCTCCCTCACTCCCGGGTCCCGGCCCAGGGCCCTAAGGCAGGGATATCCATATCCCTTGCCTGACTGACGGGGCAGTTGCCCCTAAGCGCGCCAACCTGCGGGCTCCACGACCCCTCCCTGGGCCACTTCCTACCTGCCTCCTCTGCCTACCTCCCTTCCAGGGCGGTGGACGCCCTTTTTGAATGTCCGCCGCCCATTCACGCCCACCTCCGCAACAGTCCCACGAGTGGGTGGTGACGTCCCCGCCGTGCCGGCGGGTGACATCATCACCCAATGCCCATTTCTCCTGCTGGCCCAGAGCTTACTGCGTCTGCACCGTTGGTCCCCCCTTCGGCCCTGGTTGGCTTTTCACCTGGGCCCCAAGCAGCTTCTCTGGCCGCCATCCCGGGGCAGTCCTCCTCGTCCCGTCGCCCTTACCGTGGTTCACGGGGCCCGGTTCGTGTGCGGGTTTGCTTCACCCCGTCATACTGATCCACTAATTACCAAAAATGTTTGCCAGCCACAGTGTGCTACTTTATATATGATATCAGGTATGACCTGATGCAAAATGACTGATGCAATTTGAGATGATGGGCACTCTCAGCAAGACATATGGCAAATTGCCACAGCAGAGTTGTGCCTTTTCCCTTCTGCTGCTGCGAAATTAGCATTAAACACAATTTGGTGAAATTTATGGGTACATTATAAAGCTGGAACTGCAGAACAAATTGACAGATCTGTGCTTTGATGTCTTGTGCAATTACTTCCATTTTGGTAATATGGTTGCAGCCCTGCAGAATTCTGATTGCTTAGCAAAGATGGTGCAGTTTTTTAATGATGCATTCACTTTATGCTCAATTCTTCAGACAGTTTTCTGTCTCCTGAAGAAATGTACAAGTCAGTAGGAGGGGAAAAATCAGAAAAAATAACTCCAGCTAAGTGGGAAACACATCGCATATGAAATTTGTTTGGTTCTTCAAAAATATATTGTTTCAATTTGGCTCAGGTAAGTAGTTAGTGAAAATCATTACAAGCCGTAAAATGAGATGGTGGTCTCAGACTAGCTTCTAGACCACAAGCGCCTAATATCACAAAAACCACCACTGCAACCAATATTAATTAGCACCTTTGTTGGTAGTCTCACCAAAGATGACAAGTAGAACCCTGTGTGGATACAAAATTAGCATCCGCAAATGAGATGCAGATATGCACATCCACATCCGCGGATGTGGATACTTGTGGATATAAAACAGATATCTGCAGATTTACAGGGCTCGAATTATAAGGACTGGAGGGATATGGAGACTGTCTTGAAAATCCACCTCCAGTTTTCCACAGAGAGAGCAGCCACAGAGTGTGATGAGGTGAGCTGCCCCTTCAAGGGTTGGAGGCCTGGAGCTGGCTAGCACCCATCTAATTAGCCACCTAGGGTGGAGCGTGGTAATAATTATCAGAAACAGCTAGGTATGGAAGACCTGATTCTCACATAAAGAATAGCAGGAAGCTTCAAAGAAAGGAAGCAGTAAAGAGACTGTAGAGAGTGAAAAAGGATTCTGCAGGGAAGACCCTAAGACCAGAAGAACTGCTTCAGCAAGAAAGGGCTGCAAGCAGCCTGATAAAGCAAAAAGGACACGGACATCAAGAGAGTTTGGGACTATGCCCACCTTAAGGTTCTGGGGGGTGGGGAGGGGAGGATACTTCTGTGCTTATTTTTTAACAGGACAATAAGGAGGGCTGTTGTCAAAGAACTCCAGAAAGTCTGTTTGGATTTTATTTGATCTAAAAATCAAAAAGGAGTCAAATAAAAAGTGGAAACTAGAACAAATAACAAAGGATTAATATAAGCAAACAACACAGGTATTCAGGGGCAAGATTAGAAGTGCAAAGACACAAAACAAGCTCAGTCTAGCTAGAGACATAAAGGGTATCAAGAAGACATTCTATAAATATATTAGAAGCAATAGAAAGACCAAGGACTGGGTAGGCCCATTGCTCAGTGAGGAGGGAGAAACATTAACAGGAAACTTGAAAATGACAGAGGTGCTTAATGACTTCTTTGTTTTGGTCTTCACCAAGAAGTTTGATGATGAAGGGATGCCTAATATAGTGAATGCTAGTGGAAATGGGGTAGGTTTAGAAGGTTAAAATAAAAAAAGAACAAGTTAACAATTACTTAGAAAAGTTAGATGTCTTCAAGTCACCAGGGCCTGATGAAATGCATCCTAGAACTCTCAAGGAACTGATAGAGGAGGTATCTGAGCCTTTAGTTATATGTGAAAAATCATGGAAGTTGGGAGAGATTCCAGAAGACTGGAAAAGGGCAAATATAGTGCCCATCTATAAAAAGGGAAATAAGATCAACCCAAGAAACTACAGGCCAGTCAGTTTAACTTCTGTGCCAGGAAAGATAATAGAGCAAGTAATTGAGGTATTCATCTGCAAACATCTGGAAAATAAGGTGATAGGTAACAGCCAGCATGGATTTGTAAAGAACAAATCATGTTAAACCCATCTGATAGCTTTCTTTGATAGGATAACAAGTCTTGTGGATAAGAGAGAAGTGGTGGACGAGGTGTACCTAGACTTTAACAAGGCATTTAATACAGTCATGCATGTCCTTCTTATCAATAAATTAGGCATATTCAACTTAGATGGGGCTACTATAAGGTGGGTGCATAACTTGCTGGATAAACGTTCTCAGAGAGTAATTATTAACAGTTGACAGTCATGCTGGAAGGGCACAAAAGTAGGGTTCCGCAAGGATCTGTTTTGGGACCGGTTCTGTTCAATATCTTCATCAATGATTTAGATGATGGCATAGACTCAGAGGGTACGTCTAGACTACATAGCTCCGTCGACAGAGCCATGTAGATTAGCTTACTCAACAAAGGGAAATGTCGTTTCACGAGGCATAAAGGATCTGCTGACAAAGGATTCTGGGGTCGGCAGATCCCTGTCTAGACTTCCGCGCTGTGCCGACGAACAGCTGATCGGCACAGTGTGGTGGCCATTTTGATTTAAATGAAGCAGCGATTATCTAAATTGCTGCTTCATTTCCCTTTGTCGTCCTGCCTCATCTACATGGCTCCATTGACAGAGCCATGTAGTCTAGACACACCCAGAGAATATGCTCATTAAGTTTGCAGATGATACCAAGCTGGGAGGGGTTGCAACTGCTTCAGAGGATGGGGTCATAATTCAAAATGATTTGGACAACTGGAGAAATGGTCTGAAGTAAATAGGATAAGTTTAATAAGGACAAATGCAAAGTACTGCACTTAGGAAGGAACAATCCATTTCACACATATAGAATGGGAAGTGACGGTCTAGGAAGGAGTACTGCAGAAAGGGAGCTAAGGGTCATAGTGGACCACAAGCTAAATATGAGTCAACAGTGTGACACCATGGCAAAAAAAGCAAACATAATTCTGGGATGCATTACAAGAATCTTGTGAGCAAGACATGAGAAGTCATTCTTCTGCTCTACTCTGTGTTGATTAGGCCTCAATTAGAGTATTGTGTCCAGTTCTGGGCACCACATTTCAAGAAAGATGTGGAGAAATTGGAGAAGGTCCAGAGAAGAGCAACAAAAATAATTAAAGGTCTAGAGAACATGAGCTATGAGGGAAGGCTGAAGGAATTGGGTTTGTTTAGTTTGGAAAAGAGAAGACTGAGAGGGGACATGATACTGGTTTTCAGGTATCTAAAAGGGTGTCACAGGGAGGAGGGAGAAAAATTGTTCTCCTTTGCCTCTAATGATAGCACAAGAAACAATGGGCTTAAATTGCGGCAAGGGAGGTTTAGGTTGGACATTAGGAAAAACTTCCTAACTGTCAGGGTGGTTAAATACTGGAATAAATTGCTCAGGGAGGTTATGGAATCTCCATCACTTGAGATATTTAAAAGCAAGTTAGACAGACACATGTCAGGGATGATCTAGACTGTGCTTGGTCCTGCTATGAGGGCAAGGGACTGGACTTGATGGCTTCTCGAGGTCCCTTCCAGTTCTAGTGTTCTATGATTCTGTGATTCTATTTGTGGGGAAAGGAGACACTGGGGCAGGCCACCTGCAGACTGACCCCTAGCAATGAGGACCACTCGGGAGGCAGTCAGCCTAGTTAAAACCACCATGATGCCATGGTTGGCACGGAGAGCAGATTGCTCTGCATTATGTCACCACAGCCTGCCATGATGGAAAAGTGTGAATTATGCACCATGTAGGACCCTCCATGTTCTTGGGAGCAGATGGGAGTGTTGGTTTAACCCTCAGAAAGCTAAAGAAGTAATTTGTTTAAGACCAGAATCTGTGTTTGGTCAGAACTAGTTTCAATGTTACATGACAGTCTCACCCTTCGCCCTAGCTGGATGGTGCAGAAGAGGCCGAAGAAACAAAAAAAGCCATTCTAGTAGTCATGAGCACAACAGTCAAGGAAAGGGAAGCAGAGCCAAAGTGTCAACATTCTCTCCCATACCCATGGAAGCCCCTATACATGATGAGCATGTGTTTGGGGCTCTTGGAGTAGAGGGATGTATCTGGACACTGTGTGGGTCTTCTCTCCATCTTTCCCCTGAAAAAGCTATGGGAGTTTTAAAAAACCATTAAAAATACAGTTCTTTGACACACCTAGGTACCCGTCTGATTTCAATGGTTTCTAACAGGACCTGTTTTCTCGGTTGTATTTTCTCATGATACAACTCTGTCTAGCTGTTTTTAGATATGTCTAAGAGCTTTATTCACTACAGTATATAAGCATTCTCAAGATGGAGGAAACCAAGGAGGGAGGGCTTCTTGCCCTTATCAACATGACATCATATGAATTACTGCTCCAAGCGACCCATTGTCCTCACGGACAACAAGAGGCAAAAGTCAAACATTACAAGACAAAATTGAAGATTTTTTCTCCAGTATAAGGCAAGGAAGTAGAAGGACCAAAAACCTAAACTGTGTCACAGAATTATACTCAGTAAAAGGTTATCTGGTCCAACAGATAAAACACACATGGCTGCGTCTAGACTGGCAAGTTTTTCCGCAAAAGTGGCCGCTTATGGAAAACTTGCCAGCTGTCTACACTGGCGCTTGAATTTGCGCAAGAACACTGACGATCTAATGTATGATTTTCAGTGTTCTTGCGCAAATACTATGCTGCTCCCGTTCGGGAAAAAGCCCTCCTGCGCAAATGTATTTGTGTATTTGTGTAGACAGCTCAGGACTGTTTTGCGCAAAAAAGCCCCGATGGCGAAAATGGCGATCAGGGCTTTCTTATGAAAACTGCGTCTAGATTGGCATGGACGCTTTTCCGCAAAAAGTGCTTTTGCACAAAAGCGTCCGTGCCAATCTAGACGCTCTTTTCCGCAAATGCTTTTAATGGAAAAACTTTTCCGTTAAAAGCATTTGCGGAAAATCATGCCAGTCTAGACGCAGCCACATGGGTTTGATGGACTGATGTAGCCACTTATTCTAACAAAAATTGTTTCAATTTTTCTAGTATATATAATATTGGAATTTAAAAACTTGCAATTTCATCTGTATTACTAAAGTAACCTACTATGGGTTTAATCATGTTTTAATGGGACCTAATAATTCTTTGGTAAGACCCTACTAAAGGTACATGCCTTCATTGTTATCTAAAATTCTACAAGTATGTAGAATTAAAAACCATTGTGCTGTATTTCTGAATGCCATGGCACTACACTTGTACCATAGCTGTTTGTCATCACAGATCTCCTTGCATGGATTTAGCTGTTGGCAATATTTCAGCATTGGTGCCAAATATAGTTAATATCCAACCTATTCCCATGTTTATTAATGGATCTCTATTGATATATGCTTGTATTCCATGTGTCATCTGAATGCTTATTCAGTCCTGGAGATCCCCTAAGATAATAATAGCATTAAGAAATATGTTAAATACTGATGTACAGTGAATATGGGGAATACAATTTGATTATATGGATACTGAGATAAATTCATCTTTTTAATTAGAAAAACTGAGGAGATTTCAAGTTCTTCCTTTACTGCTGCCAAGAAATGTACAGTTGTAGTTTATTTCTCAGTAATTTAAAAAGAAGGGGGGACCTTTTATTGTACACATGAAGATCTTTTCAATCATACATAACAGTCAGATTCTGGATGAATCTCAGGATATAATCTGACACTTTAAAATACTCACTTGGGTTCTGATTCTCCTATCACTTGCACTGGTTTTACTCCTCTGGCTTCTATAAATTCCAGATCTGCTGTGGGGGGAGGGGAGAGGAGGGGCAAGAGAGGGGTAAAGGAAGCAACTGCCCCAGGGCCCAGTGATTCTAAAGAGCACAGGGCTCCTGGCCGCTGCTGCCATTACAGTGTCATCGCCCAAAACCCTGGGCCCTTTAAATCACCACCAGAGTGTCGTGTGGTGCGCTCTGGGTGGCTCTAGGGCTGGGGGAGCAGATGGTACCATGCTTGCAGTGCCGTTGAGGACTGTGTGTTTGTGGGGGGGAGGGGAGGAGGTGTGCTGCACTCACTGCCCTGCCCTTTCCCCTGAGGCCCCGCCCCTTCTAAGAGCGCAGAGTTGACCCTCGTACCTTGCCCAGGGGCCCAGCATGGCTGTTGGCTCCCCTGATAAGTTCATCTGTAACCTAGATCAGAATCAAACACAGTACAGCCGGTCTCCGAGTTGCGAACAGTCGAGTTACGACCGTTCGTATTTACGACCAAAGCTCCCATGGAGCGGTCGTAAAGGCGGTCCCCGAGTTACGAACGCGACCCGCGCTTATGAACAGCGCGGTTGCTATGTAACTCAATGGGGTCCGAGTTACGAACAAATCGAGTTACGGCCAAGTGTTTGGTCTGTAACTTGTTTGTAACTTGGGGAGAGGCTGTATGTTAACTACTGAGAGATTCATGTGGTGTGTTCCAGCTAATCCAATACATACTGAGCAGGGGACCAGTTAATGGTTTTCAAATGTTAAAGGCTATTATAAAGAGGATGATGATCAATTGTTCTACATGTCCACTGAAGGTCAGACAAGTAGTAATGGGCCAATCTGCAGCATGGGAGATTGAGGAAAAGCAGTCTCACTCTAAGAATAATTACATACTGGAACAGACTTCCAAGAGCAGTTGTGGAATCCCTGTTACTGGAGGTTTTAAAGAACAGGCTAACCAAACACCTGTTCAGGATGGTCTAGGTATACTTGGTTCTGCCTCAGTGTGAGGGGCAGCAGTAGATGACTGCTCATGGGCCCTTCCAGACTGACATTTCTATGAGTTTATATTTATACTTGAGTTTACAGTGGTCACCCTAACCTTTCCTTTCCTTAAAACACATGAAAAGGCTACCCTGAAGAAACCCTGTAGCAAGTGTCATTTTCAAGGTTCAAAGCAGAGGCCTGCATTTCACTGCCTCTCTGCTCCTGCACCCAACACTGGGCTTGTGCACACACAAATTATGGTACAAAGCTTAAGGTAAACATTTCAAAGGGATAGTACATTCCATTCCAGGGGTTCAACCTTAAGTCAGCTAATTCTGATGATTATCTCCTACTTTGTATTTTTCACCACTATTGTCATATATGAATAAACCTGGTAAAAACCATCATGGGGAAGGGGAGGGAGGTAAGGGAAGAGAACCACAGAGATGGGCTTCTAACAACAGTATAAAGGAAATTTGAAATAAATCAGAATAAATCAATTAACCCTGATTAGATTGAATTTATGTACAAATTAGTTCTTTTAAAAGATTGTCAGTGTAGCTGATGATGAGTAGATAAATTAAAACATAGGTGACAGGAGGCTCTTGATTTGCAGTTGAATATGCAATACAATTAAATAGAATTTATGTACGAAATATCAATTATACCAAAGGCAGGATGTATTTTTGAAGTAAATCTTAAAAGGCTACAATTTAGTTTTGATGAGTGAGAATGGAGTTAGTCTTTTAGCTGAATATTTTATCACTAGGTTTTTCACTTCCAATAGTATAGTCCAGTGTTTCCCAAACTATGGGCCGCGACCCGCTATCGGGCCACGGGAAAAAAATACCGGGCCTCAGCGTGGCTGGTGGCTGCTGGGAGGGGAGCAGAGCGGGGCAGAGCGGAGCAGGCTGGGACGAGGTGGCGGGGGGGAACCAGCCACCGGGAAGCAGGGTTGGGGGCAGCGGGGCTGTCCCGCGGAGATCAGGGCGGGCGGGCGGCGGAAGCAGGGTTGGGGGTAGCGGGGCTGTCCAGCAGAGATCCGGGCGGGCGGGCGGCGGAAGCAGGGTTGGGGGTAGCGGGCCTGTCTGGCAGAGATCTGGGTGGGCAGGCGGCGGAAGCAGGGTTGGGGGTAGCGGGCCTGTCCGGCAGAGATCTGGGTGGGCGGCCGGCAGAAGCAGGGTTGAGGGCAGCGGAGCTGTCCCGCAGAGATCCGGGCAGGCGGCGGAAGCAGGGTTGGGGGTAGCAGGGCTGTCCCGCGGAGATCCGGGGAGGCGGGCGGACGGCAGAAGCAGGGTTGGAGGCAGCAGGGCTGTCCCGCGGAGATTGGGGCGGACGGCAGAAGCAGGGTTGGAGGCAGCAGGGCTGTCCGGCGGAGATCGGGGAGGGCAGGTGGCAGAACCAGGGCTGGACGGGGATCGCGGGGGCTGGACGGGGGAAGATCAGGAGGAGGAGGAGGACGGGAGAACCAGCTGCCAGAAGCAGGGCTGGACGGGGCAGCGGGGCTGGTCGGGGGTCGTCCGGGGAGCAGGGCTGACTGGGGAGAAAGGTGGGGTGGGGGAACCGGCCGCCGGAAGCAGGGCTGGACGGGGGCAGCAGGGCTAGACTGGGGAGATCGGGAGGAGAAGCGGGGGGGAGAGGGACTGACCCGGGCACATGCAGACCCTACAGACCCTGGCAGACGAGTGAGTCTGGCCAGGGATTCCACTCCCCCCCCCACACATACCCTCCCTCGAGTAGTTGCAAACTGCCTGGCAAGTAGACACACTCAGGCAGCGTGAGCACATCTACCAGCCAGGCAGTTCCCAGCTAAGGACTGATACACCTAATTATAATAAAACTTACCTAATTAGAAAATACCAGACATTTTATATGTCTGGTAATTTCTCAATTTGTTTCCCGGACAAAACCCTCAAATACCAGACTGTTGGGTACAAAACCGGACACCTGGCAACCCTACCCTTCCTTGCACCCTCCCTCCTAGCCAGATACCCTACCCCCAATCTGCTCCTGCTCCCGCCTCCTGGAGTGCCCATGCAGCGCCGGGTCCCCCAAGCCCTGGCCCAGGCTGGGTGGAGGATGCAGCTGGTTGAAACACTGAAAATTTATTAATTTTTAATTCTTTTTTTATATGCGTTTATATTTTTGGGCTGCAAAAAACAGTACTGAAAAAAAACGGGTTCCAACTAAAGTAAAAAGTTTGGGAAACCCTGATCTAGCCAGCTTTCTATCCACCTTACAGTCCATTTATCCAATCCATATTCCCTTAGCTTGCTGGCAAGAATATTGTGGGTGACTGTATCAAAAGCTTTGCTAACGCTGGCACTGGGGGCTTTGGGAGGACCAGAAACAACTTATTTGAATATTCATCATTTGCTTAATGAATATGCAAATATGCAAATGAATGTTACCAGTCCTCCAAAAGCTCGTGAATGGATTTACTGGTCCCCGTGTCAAAAAGTTTGGGAACCCCAATTAAATTTTTAATGTACCACAACATTATTTAAGCATACAGAAATGTCCACCATTTAGAAACATCCTGTGCTTCTAATTATTGCCTCATATTATACTATTTTCCTGAATTGCACAAACTCATGGGGAATTTCTGTTTCTTAAGTAGATGGGGCTACCTCCTGCTTGTGCCAACGTGACTGCAGAGAGTAAAGATGGCAAAACACATACTGTGTTGCTTCTGAGCCAATGTGGATAGATATGGGATCCTATTGTGTTATCAGCTATATACTGTGAATATAATGAAATGTACACCATTACAGGAAGTATGAGGTATCAGAGAAATAGAATGACCTGAACGCAACCCATAGCACATCCCATAATTGCTTCAAAAATACTAGAGTATTAAACTGTAGCAGCACAAAGCATTGCAGCATCGCTACTGCAAGCCGTGGGTTTTGGTCTATCAATGTAGGAAAGGATCTATTGGAGGACATTTTTCTCCCAAATTCAGCAGCAACAAAGAGTGCCCTTTAGACAGCTAAGCAAGCCCAGCAGTGATATGTTATCCTGAAACATAGTATCTCTTTTGTATGATGAGTCTCCCAGTATACGCCTGAATATGTGCTGCTATTCTAGGATACCATACAAATCCTGCTAAAGTCAATGAGAATCTTTCCATTGACTTCCTTGAAAGTTGGATAGAGCTTCCCTGCACAGACTTGCTATATGCTTATAATAAGCATGCTGTAGAAATGAAAAATAGAAAAAGTTCCCTTCACAATACTTTCATGTGTTTCTATAAAATTCTGGGTTAGTGGTTGATAGACTGTTTAAAAATTCTCCTTCATTGGAGGCTTAGATAGTCTAGCAAGACTTAGATTGTTTTATTAATAGCAAATTTCAGGACAATGCCATTAAAATTTTAAAAGTACTCATGGATATATCAATTTCAAATACCACTTCCACAGTTAATTATGATCTCTTTTTCATTCTTCCATGTAGTGCCTACATCTTTTTTTAGTATAGCATAGCTTTAAAATACTTTAAGGAATCCTGTGGGCATTGAAGTATGAGACTAGCAAGAATTATATACTTTTTGGGGACCAGATATTGCAGTTAAATTGTATATCTAGCAGAATGACATATTAAAGCAATCAAGATTATTTATTTCTTGCTTTTAATCAGTTGCTCAAGGAAATGTGAGCTGTCTTGGGCCTTCACAGTTTAATTATTATCAGACATTCAGAAAACTACAGATATGCACACTACAATTTTTACATACAGTTGAATATATTTTGGATCTTTTCCATTTTGCTTGACTGTCTGTGAGCATAATAAAGTTGTCACAGAGGGTGTGTCTAGACTACAGGGTTTTTTCTAAAAAAGTAGCCTTTTTTCGAAAAAACTTCATCTGCGTCTAGACTGCAGCCATGTTCTTTCGAAAGTAAATTGAGAACGCGGCAGTTTTTTCGATCACGGTAAACCTCATTTTACGAGGAATAATGCCTTTTTTTGAAAGTACTCTTTCGAAAAAAGGCGCTATTGAATGCAAACTGTGCTTTTTTGAAAGAGAGCATCTAGACTCTCTTTCGAAGAAGCGGCTCGCTTTTTCGAAAAATCTGCTTGTAGTCTAGACGCTCTCTTTCAAAAAAGGCTTTTTCGAAAGATTCTTTTGAAAGAGGCTTGTAGTCTAGACGTATCCAGAGATGGCCCTGTGTATACTGCTTGAGATCAGGGCACCATTGAAACCTTTGGGAGAATTCACATTGACCTTGTGTAGAAGCTGGACCTAAACATTGTGCGCTAAATTTCTTCAGTTTCTATGGGAGATAAAAAGTTCTGCAGCAGAATCATTTACATTTTAAAATAGAGTGATTAACTGAATTAGATAACAAAATGAGTAGTTTAATCAGTACAGCACTCCGCAGACTTATTTATTTAGGGCCATGTGTAACTCTCTTGCTCACTCTAGGATTATTCTTGTGAGTAAGCGCTTGTCAGTGTGAATAAGGGAGCCACAATCCAGACTTTAGATACTAAAAACAGTTTAATTTTCATCATCTCATCATTTTCAGAAGGTCAAATCCTGTAGAAGTTTGCATGGGGTTGCACTGTGGAAGTTATCAGGATGGGGAAGCTGAAGGCTGTCAGCACCCATAGAGCGTTGGGAAGCTATTTGGGGTGGCGAGAGAAGCACATTAGCTAGCTAATGTGCAATCATCAGTGATATTATGTGATATTTTAATCTGCATCTGTAGGTGATAGCACCTTATTGGGATGAATGGGGTAGTTCAAACCTTTCTTTTCACATTACCTAGAAGACAACACAACATACCGGAATCACATTTTTCAAGGATATATTTTTCACCATTAGCTCTGACCAAAATGTTTATACCAGGATGCAAAAATTAGACTCTGAACACCATAGTGAGGCACCTAAACAGAAATTGCCTGATCTTCAGCAGGAATGGACATCAACAGTCCCAGAAAGTCAATGGGAGGGGAGCTGCAGATGTTTATCGCTGATTTAAAAATCACATAATTTGTATTTAAATGCCAAGGTATGGATTTAGCAACTCAAGTTAGCCATCTAGATTTGACAATTTTGCTGATAATTTTTTTTTAATTAAATGTTAGTTTCTGCAGCATAATTCTGTGGCCAGGGTGACTTCTCAGACTCCAACACAAATTCTGTGACAGTGAATCAGAGAATAAATAGGAACGCAGTGCCCGCCATGTTCTCTGTCTCTCTAGCCCTCACAAGAGAGGTGTCAGTCTGAAGACTAAGGGCCTGAAAGAGTCATAGTGCCTTTGAAGGGTTTGAGAGTCCTTATTTGATAAGGGTTTCATTGTGATAAGATCTGTGGAACACTGAGTGTTATATAGCAAAGGATTTGCAAAGAATTAAGACTATAAATTCCATTGACTTCCATTGGAACTTTTGCTTTTTAGTTGCACAGATGCTTTTGTAAAGCTCACTCAATTATTAATGGAGCTGACAGTTTTTGTATGTCTTTAATAAAAAGGAAAAAAAATCGCTGAACTTTACTAAGTTGTTTAGCAGGTAATAAGGTTAGTCAGATGTGTATAAGACATATTTTGCTAAATGATTCTTATAATCACCTTTTAGCAAAAAGTACTTAATAGCTATAGTTATGCAGTTCACTTCACCTTAAGATGCACCTGTCTTCAGGAAAAGCAACCCTCATTTTGCACTAACACCACATAATTAAGATAATAACAACCAACTGAAACTACAGATAGGCCAGATGGTGGGTATACTAGTTATAGTTTGGCTGGTACTCTGGACTCAGCTATCCTAAGATTAATGTCTCAGCTACCATGTTAGATACACTGGATGGAGGCAACAGCCAGTTTTTAGTGGCATAAGGATGGGTGCCCATTCCTCTGACTACCCACTCACTGATAAAGAAACAAAATACTCAAGAAGTTACCTCAGCCAAACTGCTGTAGTTACTAAGAAAGGAATATTGGAAATATTGTTACAGGTTGGACCTCTCTGGTCCGGCACCCTCAGGACCTGACTGGTCCCGGACAAGGAAGTTTGCCAGACCAGCAGAGGTCTGGGGAGGGGAGCACCAGCCTCTGCACTGGACTCCTCTCTCTAGCCACCTGCGCCCCTCTCCTTAGCCTCCTCTTCCCAGCCTGCCTGCTTGCCTCGCAACAGTCCTGCCAGAGTTCCCAGCAGCACTGCCAGAGCTCATGGCGGCCCTGCCACCTTGCCAGAGCTCCAGCTCTCCCTCTGACTTCCCTGCCCTGCCAACTCTGGGGCTCTGGTGCCCCACTGGCCCCACTGGTGGGCTCCGCTCCAAGCTGCTGGCAACCTCTGTTGCTGGGGCTCTCTAGTGCCAAAACATCTATGGTCCTGCCAGACCATGCCGGACTAGAGTCCTGGACCACGGAGGTTCAACTTGCATATGAAAATACTCTAACTGCAGACTGAGAGCATTTTCTAACCATTCTGTTTGTGAAGAGCAAACTATTTCTTGAACCATTTTTTTTCGTGCAAACTTGTGATTCGTAATCACTCCTGTTTGGAAGAAAAAGTCACTGAAAAACCTAGTATCATCACGCCTCAGAATAAGGTCAATGAAGGCAGACATAAAAACCCACTTTTATTTAAGTCTTGAAATAAAATTTGAACTGACTGTGATGTGCTATTTTACAGCCTGCTATCATTAAAAGAACATATTTTGAAAGGACTTCATACAGAGAACATGATGTCAGAGGCATACCATCAGGAGAGATGAACATGATCAATATGCATCACACATTTCCATGCTATTAGGGAGAGAAAAGATTTGTGAAAAGAACATTCTTTCATAGAATCACAGAAATGGAGGTCTAGCAGGGACCTTGAGAGGTCATTTAGTTCAGCCATTTGCACTGAGGAAGGACTATTCCTGACAAGAGCTTGTCCAAACTGTCTTTAAATCCTTCGGTGATGGGAATTCCATGTCTCTTGAAAGTCTATTCAGATCTTATCCACTCTTTTAATCTAACCTAAATCTCTGTTGATACACATTAAGCCCCTTATCTGGGCTTGAATAAAGACATTAACTGGTTAATGCACTATAAAGCCAATTTCTCCTGCCTTTGACATCTGCATTTCCACATCAAAAGCTATGACCAGGATACATCCAATCCACTTAGCTAGCTTCATTAACATTGGCCCTACATTTGGCAGGTACTTCTTTTGCTGTTATATATATCTTGGATTCTGTTATTTCCACTCCAACTCATTGGATAAAGTGGCTATTACCCACAAAAGCTCATGATCCTATATATTTTTGTTTAAGGGTAGTTTATTTCGAGTGTATTTTGAAATAGCTTATTTCATAATTTGGCACGGTCTACACAGCACCAAATTTCAAAATAACTTACTATACCAAAATGCCCCTTAACCCTCTTGGAATGAGGGTTACCGGGACATCAGAATAAGCTGCCCATTATTTCAAAATCTATTTCAAAATAATGGGCTGCTTCAGTAGATGCGGAATAGCTATTTTGGGATACTTCCGGTATCCCGAAATAGCTCTGCAGTGTAGACATACCCAAAGGTACTATAGGACTACTTGGTTTTAAGCTGAATGGTTTTTGAATTAAATATGGAATAACAAATATTATCAATATTACTTCTGAGACAGATGGAACATTCTATGTGGGAATGTAATCCATTCATTTACTATTTTAGGAATCAAAAGGTCTCATAAATTTAACACACAATGTCCCTCCATGTTATAATCTAGATTAAGCAGAGCAGAGTTTCTCAAACTGTGCTCCGCGGAGCCCCAGGGCTCCACGAGACATTTCCAGGGGCTCTGTGAGGTTGACAAACTGGAAACATTGATAGGTACAGCACATACAATCAGTGGACCACTGGGGCTCCACATAAATTTTTACGCATGTAAAGGGCTCCGGAGCCCAAAAAGTTTGAGAACCGCTGAAGTAGAGAAATCCCTGACTATATCTGACCCGTAAATTATTTATCCCAGAAAACACATCGTATTTCCTGTGCTCATTAAATGTGACACAGCCATTTTGTTTTCAATGGAGTAGACTATGGGAATTTCACTTTTTAGGAAGTCACTACTTTTTTTTTTTGAGACTTTTAAGTATCAAAATACTAGATAGAATCATTATTGCCACTTTTCAGGTGCAGACCGTACAGCACTGTACAAAGGGATTTAAATATAATTTTGCCCATTTAAAAAAAATAGGTGTGTCCATTCTATGTTCAATTTCCAGTTTCTTGTTTCTGTGGGACCTTAGACAAATCACTTAAGACAATGTTTTCAAAGTGGGTCATTGATTTCAGGTGCCTCCATTTTGGGGTGTCTAAAGGCAGCACCTCAAAGGGACCTAATATTTACAAAGTTCTGAGCTCTTCGTCCTCTGAAAAATCATGCTGGCCACCCCAATTTACGTCTCCTGAAATCATTAGTTGCTTTTGAAACTTTTGGGCTTAATTTCTCTGTGCTTCAATTTTCCTTCCATAAAATGAAGTACACTACTTTCTTTCTACTATCACCATTTGACTGTCCTATGTTTTAGACTGTAAACCCTTCAAGCAGGGACTGTCTCTTTCTTTATGCTTATATGGCCTGAAATGCAATGGAGCTCTTGTCTTGACTGAGATGTCTCAATGTTTCCAGAATATTAATAATACACATGGTTAAACTGAGGCCCAGAAACATTGCCAAAGTTAGAACAAAAGCAAAATTTGAAATATAATCCCTATTTCCATGCTCCCGTTCCTGTGCCCTGTGTGATGGCATTAATCAGACACAGAGCTGCAAGTACATTTCTGCATGCAGTATTCTTATTTCTAAGCTAGAAGCTTCTGGGGAAAGAGTTTGATACTTGGACATAGACTCTAAGCTAAAGCTGATAGTGTATGTATAGGGGACCAGAAAGATTGCTACATCATTAAGGTTGCAACCTTGTAAGAGAAATTAAACTAGGGTCCTTTCTGCCTCTCTTGAATGGCTGTTTAAAACATAAACGGTAACACTATCCACTTAATCAAAGCCACAAGCAATTGATGAAATACTAGTTTGTGAATGAGCTACTGATGATCACAAAATGCCTATCAAATTTTCTTACAGTAGCATAGTACTAAGGCCAAATTCACAGTGGCTGCAATCTCCCTCAAGTTCACACAATTTTAGTTGCCTATATCTGTGGTGAATTTCACGCCTGGTATTTAATTCACCACTGAGCACATTGCTCTGGGATATACTAAGTTTGGAAGGTCCTCTACTATATTAAATCTAAGTCTAGTGGTTAAATATATAGAACAACCTAGTATGTTTCCAGGGAACATTAGGACACATGAATGTAAGGGAGTGAATGAATCATTTCCTCAGCCTGCGTGACCTTACTATGGTGTAAAATTCTACTCTCTGTTAGTTTTGAGTTTGGCCAGGCATAACAAAAAGCAGACTTAAGATCCCAGTCTGAACACATTTATAACAAGTAAACAGTCCTTTTTCCCTCACTCCCCATCCCCCCAATTTTCAGGTGAGGTGAGCACACATTCCTAATTAGTTTTGTCATTCAATTAAGAAAAAGGAACATTTGGCTACTATTTACACAAAGCAATCACACAATGACAGAGCACCTTATGAAAAACAATTCTTCTAAAATGAATTCAGGACCTAAAACATTTTGATGGGAAAAAACCCACACCTGATTTTAGCATATGATGGCTCGATTTTCTGCTTATGTAGTTATGTAAACCTGTGAAAAATGCATACGAGTTAATATATAAGGCTGCCATTCTGGTTTAATAGCATTTCCAGGTTCTCCCTATACAAAGTGAAATGCAATGGAGAATCAGGCCCTATAACTTTTATTCAGTGGAATGTGACATCGGTTTTTCATTGGTAAGACATAGATGAATGGATGAAGATTTCAGGTCACTGGTGCCTGTGGAACAGAGAATGTATTACAGGTCTGTGACAGCTAAATGTCTTTTCATTGGCTGCAGAGAAGGCAGGAAATGAGTATGATGACAGACCCAACAATTGCTTAGGATTTCTTTAAGTCATGCAGGCTAACAGTACTAACAATGACAGCCTGGAGGCTATCATGCCATCAAGAGAACCATGGGCTGAGCGAAGAAGTTTGAAGTTGCTTTGCTCTCTCTTTTTTGTTGTTGAAACCTTAATTAGGCCATCTCATTGTTTTTCCTCCATCACTCCAAAACTCTGTCTGAAATGGAATGTCACTGAACAAAGCCTGACATCCTGGCATGACTTAAGGAAGAAGGAATGCTAACAAACTATCAGAGCAGAAACCAGACTCAGAGGTCCTGAGTCTCATTTACACTGAAGCCACTTTATACTGCTCTGGTAATGCAAAGGCTGCCCTTAAATCAAAAGTAGATTATATTCAACTGTATAGACTTCACTGGGTGGGAGACGAAGTAGGTCCGTGGTGAATGCTTCCGAAAATCCCACTCCATCTCCATGAATCAGCTACTTCATCTCTCTGTGCGGGGACTGCATGTGCCTCCACTACAAGCTTTGCCAACTGATACCAAATGAAGGATTCAGGCCAGGTCCCTATCCTTCCTTTGGGGTGTCAAGTACTGGTAGCATGGATATACTCACCTAGTCTTTGGGCTGCCTAATGCTGCCAATCTCTTGCTCAGGATCAGGCAGGCAGTCATAGTTTTTGAGGCCCCTCCCCCACCATTGGCACCTTATAATTAGCCCAAAACTATTTTCCAGTTGGTATTTAATTTGAATAAATTTTTAACCATTTTTCTGAAACGAAACTAATTGGCCCAGTAGGGAACACCAAAACATCTGGCCCTTAGTGCATAGTACCCTTAGTTTATTACAGAGGCATTATCTGCTGCTGTTTCAAATGTACTATAAAAGCAGCAAGCAACAGTGAAATTCACTCTGTTCTCACTGGTGCCTACTGAATTTATCCAAGCAAGTGCAGCTGACTTCAGAGTATTTCTTCAAGGTAATAGGCAAATGTGCCAAATCTGCATCTAATTTACATTACCAGTGACATTTTTCAATCGCACATGTCCTTTTTTGATTGCATGCTGCAGCTATGGCATCTCATATACTGTAATGTTCATTCTCTCTTTTCATAACTGCAAGAACTTCAGTCTAACAGTTTTCAAAACCATCCAATTACATTTTCAGTGCTGTGTTCAGTAGTGACTTTTAGGTCCTTAAAACACAATATGTATGGAAAGTATTAATCTAAAATTCATCTTTATATAAAATTAAGCTTGGTACTAATACATTTGATTGTCATGTATAAAAAAAATCTGTTAAATCACAATTTAAACATGTTGACCTATGGTCCAGAAACTTTTTATAAGGGTTATAGATTACCTGGGAGCTAGACTTCATCATGGTGCTTTGGATGTTATGTCAAGAAAAATGCTAGTCTGCTAGAAATGACTGGGTCAAAAATCGTTATATGTATTTTGGTATTTTACTAAACAAATAAATAGCAGATGCCTATGTTAGCAAAAAATCTGATGTTCATAACAAATAAACAGATGTTCAAATACACTGGAAATGTATGAATACAAAATACATCTGTCTGTGACAAAGAAACTATAATTTCTATAAGTCCCATAATTGTACCAAGCTGTAAGTTAACCTTTGAGGCAAATAAGACAATAGTGTAAACTGTTCAACTCATGCTGCAAAGGGGGTTCCCCAGAAGATGTGTATGTATGTACTTTTCTATTGTGCACAAGGAGTAATTAAAATACATTCAGACAAGATAACTGATTAAAGGTCTTTTACATTAAAAAAATAAAATCCTGAATGGTAACAGACAAGAAGGTAGGTTGTTTTTTAAAAATGTACTGTTGATTGAAATATCATTAGGCATATTTTTATGTTCTAAGAAAATGTGATAAACAAAGGACTGAAAAATAATAAAGCAATCTAGAGAATTGGAGATACTCAGTTTCTTACCTCTCCTTGCCAGATAGGGTTCACAGTATTACATGTGATCTTGGATCTCTTCTCCTGTCCATGGTGAGGAAGTGCTGGGAAGATGCTGTGCTTTCCAGGCTGAATGGAAATCTTCAGGTATGGGTCTGGGTTAAAGAACATTCCTTTTTTCAGACCCAAAGCCTGGAAATCTGCAGAAAGTTGAATATTCTGATTAGCAATCACATTACAATTAGCACACTGGGAAGCCAGAAGAACCACAAGAGGAAATAATGACAAATTAAAAAGCAAAGCAAGAAAAATCCCACTGCATTCTGTATTACTTGCATAGTAACATAAAACCAAACCATTATAAACAATTTCAATAACATGTAGGATTTGTAAAGTAATTTAAAACTAAAGTACAATCACTAATCCTCACCTCTATAGAGAAAGTAAAAATCAATTTGTAATTCAGACACAAGAGTGGGTGTTAAAATAAAAGAGTTCCAAATTCCTTCTTTGCGAAAGACTTTGTCTGATTAAGGGCAAATTACTTAAATTCTTTGGGTGAAATCCTAACCACAGTAAAATTTATGGTAAAAGTCTTTATTGACTTCAATGAGGCCAAAATGTCACCTTTTGCAACTTCATTTCCCTCTTTTGTAAAAAGTTGCAAATAATTGCTCAAAAATATCCTGTGCATAATCATATATATAGTAGCCCAATGTCTGTGACTCTGTAATGCTGGCTGTTCCCTCTGGGCGGCCCGTGCTGCATGTGGAGTGCGGGGCCCAAACAGCCGCTTGCGCCGCTTGCTCCCCCACGGTGGCCTGGTTGAGCGGCGCAGAAGTCAGCCGAGCGCCACGGCGGGAGGGGAAGGGGGGCGGGGCGGTGACGTACATGGCCACACGGTGACTCCAGGCCCTGCCCCCTGGCCGTGAACGTCACCGCCTCGCCCCCCTTCGCCTCCTGCCGTGGTGCTCGGCTGACTTCTGCGCTGCTCAACCGGGCCGCCACGCAGGAGCAAGAGGCGCAAGCAGCCATTTGGGCTCCATGCTCCCCATGCAGCACAGGGAGCATGGTGCCCAAACGGCCGCTTGTGCCATTTGCTCCCACATGGGGAGCCCAGAGCCCAAACGGCCGCTTGCGCTGCTTGCTCCTGCATGGGGAGCATGGAGCCCAAATGACCATTTGGGCTCCGTGGTCCCCTGGATGAGAGGCAGGAGGGGGGAGGAGAAGAGAAAGAAAGAGATGGAGAGAGAGGCAGGAGGCAGAGGAGAGCTGAGAGGGGGAGGCAATAGGAGGAGAAGAGAGAGAGAGAGAGAGACGGACGTGGAGGAGAGACCCGAAAATCCCGTCTTATGACGGGCTATTGGCTAGTTATTTATATTTTTAAAAGAACTCTCCTTACCCAAGAACACCTTTCTTTTGGGTGTGTTATTTGCAGAGACATTTCAGTGATTGAAGATTGGGAAAAGTTTCTGCTGAAAACACACCTCAAAGTTCATCCTTTAGAATTTGCGGAAACTGAATTTTAGATTTACATATGGAAATACCCCCACTCAAAGTGCTTGTGCATTCATTTAACCACAGAATAGAAACAATACCATGTGAATTATCTAACTGATCACCACCAAGCTTTAATTTCAAACACTCATGATCAGTTAATTTGGGGGGAAAAATCTGAATTTGAATAATGAACAGATTCAGGAAAATCATTATCTGCTCAAAGATAATCTACAAGCAGAAGGTGAAGCTAAACTTGTCAAGATTCACTTAAGTCTATTTGATACATTCAGTTAAGCTGCAGCAAGGACACCATATTCCCCATAAGAAACATTCCGTGTAAATATTTTTTATGTTCTCTTCACAAGAAAGCTGGAACTCCCTCAAATCTGAATGTTAGAAAATAATGCTGTATTGTTTTTTCAATAATAGTATCATTTGCAACTTTAATATTTTTTGCAAAATGATTTTATTAGACAGTATTATGTATTTTATTTTTGTACAGTACATAAAACAGTCCAAATTTTCACACACAAGTGTCTAAAATTGGCTCCTAAATCTAGCATTCATCTAAATATGATTTTAGGCACTCAACTTTATTCAACTGGACTTGGAAGTTTTGGCACTATGAAACCATATAGTTTTTAAACTATTGCTGCTTCATGGGAACTTATTTTTTATTTCACTTTAAATAAGCCTATTTCTTTGTGCTGGTGAGCTTCTTGTAAACTGACCTAAAAAGGTACATGCCTACCACATCAAAACGTAGAGCAGGATTTTTAGCTGCACAGCTTCCAGGGTCTTTAATGTGAGTCAGACAGATGGAACCCACAAGAGCCTCTTTTCAAATTTACTCATAGGATCCTGAAAAAAAGGCCACATAGCCTATTATGGCACGCCTTTTTGAAGCCCATGAAATACAAACCAATCTACAGGTATATCTTATTAGTTCAGGCCTCAATCGCAGCTACTGCCAGTACCCTCTGACTTTCTCTTTTTCCAGATGCATTTCTAGTTTCCTTTGGAATGTGAAACCACTTGCTTTTAATGACTTCAGTGTGTGAGTCTCTGTTTCAACTCAGTAGCTACTTTCATTTATTTAAAACTATATTTCAAATAGAAACAAAGCTAATGAATAGCAGTTTTGTTTCTTTCTGTCACAGCCTTAAAGAAATGTAAAATGTTAGGGAAGATAAATCCAACCAATTTTGGAGATTCTTTCTAAATATTTTTAACTGTCATTCCTCTCTGACGGTTGTTGAGAACTCCTGATCTCCCACATGTTCATTATCTTGATGAGCCAGCTGAGCTGGCAGGTTAGATGAGATCAATGAAAACCCATTAACAGTGCTGTTGATAAGAGGATATGCTGGATGGATTGGAACTCCTAATGGATTGGAACTCCTATTGGACTAGGGCTATGTCTACACTACAAAGTTTTTGCACAAAAACAGCCATTTTTGCGTAAAAATCGGTGGAGCGTCCACACCTCAAGCGCACTTTTGTGCAAGAAAATCGACAGAGCAGAGGGCTTTTGCCGGTAGAGTTATTCCTCTCCCCATGAGGAATAACTCCTTTTTGCGCTACAGCTCTTGCACAAAAAGGCAGGTGTGGATGCTCCATCGGAAAAAGCTCAGGTGCTCTGATGGCCAGTCTGTGAGTGTCAATCAGAGCTTTCTTGCGCAAGGGTGTCCATGCAGTGTGGATGCTCTCTTGCACAAAAGCACATCACTTTTGCGATGAGCTTTGAGGTCTGGACACGCTTTTGTGCAAGAGGTTTTTGCACAAAAACTCTTGCGTAAAAGGCTTCTTCTGCAAAAGCCCTGCAGTGTAGACGAAGCCAAAGTGTATGCCAGAGTACAGCTACGTCAAAGAGCAGGGACTAAGGATCAGAAACTTTATGAAGTTAGGAAAAAATATTTTGCTTCTCTAGACGATTTGTGATGCAATGGTGGGGATGTTTTTAAAAAAACATAACTGCCATTTTGGCTATATCTAGCCCATGTGTCTATCCTGTAATCAGAATGTAGCCATGGAGCTTCAGGGGGTGTACAGAACAGGGTGATTTTGGAGAAGTCTGTCCACCTTCCCCTCCCACTTCTGACAGTCAGATGTTTAGCGTGCAGGAGGCTTGGATCTCTGGCCATCTTGACTAATGCCATTGATGAACCTATCCTCCATGAACTTGTCTAAGTCTTCTTTGAATCCAGGTGTACTGTTGGCCTTCACAACATCCCATAGGAATGAGTTCCACACGTTAACTGTGTGAAGACATGCTCTGTTCTTGTTTGTATTTAACCTGCTGCTTGCTATTACCACGTACACTTGATTATCTTAATTCCACCAATTTGTTGTGATGCCTATTATATTAATATCCCCATGTTAATATCGGACACTGTCTCTTTCACTCATCTTTGTCATTAGACTTTTAGCATTTGTAGAGAGCACTTGTACAGTTTGTCAATATTTAATTGCTTGCCCTCATGTATTATATTTAAATCTGACTATTGTGTTGGACTGTTCCCCACTAGCTCCTGTCTGTACTTTACCAACTTCTTTCCTATTCCCTTTACGATATAGAGATCTCCCTTTAAGAAATGAATCCCTGAGGGGGGATACATATAAAAAGGACAGTTTATAAACCTCTGTTTAACAGAAGGGAAGAGGGGCTTGTCCTTTGTTTATCCCTGTCTCTGCCTTGGAACCATGTGCTCCTCTGCACTTGGGACATTCAGCTCACCAGGGAGAGATTTCAAAAGTCATCACACATGTGAGCATAAACATGCTGTATTTTATGAATCCTATTCTCACATCTGTCAAATCAAATACAAATCAGGTTAAGTGAAAGTACAGTCCATTAGAAAGTATTTATGTGATAGTATGGGTGATGCTCTTAGCAGCATCACTCCACAAGTGAAATGTTTTGGCTCAGATTGTAAAACTTATGTTGTACAAAGATTTTAAAAAGGGGGAAGCTTGTACAGACTGCCCCTCCTGAGTGGGAGATTCATATGTACAAGACACCTTTCAAATAGGCTCCCAATTCTACTGAGGTCCATAAAGATCAACTGGCTTTGCCGTAAATATTGCCTTGTCAGCAGTACTTTCCAGGAAAGTTCAAACCATTATTACAAAAGTCATGCTGGCGACTCTGCTGAAGCAGAATAAGGTTTCTAATATAAGCCACAGGGCAAGAGAGAATGAGAAAAGCCCCTGAGAACAGATTTTGTTTTCACTGATGTCTCCTCAAAGGACTCTCAAAAAGAAATACTTATTGCTGTTTATTTTTCTGCATTTTCAAACAAAGAAAAAGATTGCAAGTGTTCTTACCATAATATGGTTCAATGACCAATTAAAAATGAAGATAACTATCTCTATATTTATATAGATATATGAATCTCTAGCCTAATTCTAATAGCTGGAATAAACCATGGTGACTCTAGCACTCAGTATTTACAAAAAAATCCGTTTTCATTAATCATCTTCCAGATAGTCATCCAACTACAAGTGGGACAATTGAGCCAGGTGTTATAGAGGATAGTTTGGTTTCTCAATGTAATCTGTGGGAGAAGGTTGCATGATATGGCACATCAACATGGAAAACATCTTTTTAAGAAGACCTCAATTCAATAGCTGTCACCCTGAAGTTTTAGTGCACGTAAGTTAGTCCAGTGATACACATGCTGATGTCAGCTTTCAGTGGAAGAGTAAAATGGCCACAACTTCTATTGACTTATCATCAACCTATGGCAGTGTCTGACGTAAGGACCTGTATGCAGCTGAAGCTCTGCAACCTGCTTCAATCTAGCCAGACATTTTGACTCACTAGGTCAATGCTTTGGGACAGAACACTCTGTGTCCATCTCGGAAGTCAGGTCTGCAAGAAGTGGAGGCTTCCTGATGGCTTCCCACAGGGATCAGTACTTGCCCCATCCCTTTTTAACTTATACATAAGTGCTGCACCTGAGTTGACATGCTGCAAGCTCATATATACTGACGACCTACCACTAATGACACAGGCCGCAACATCCAGCAACACGGAAGACGTCATTAATGCTCATCAGAAGATGAGACAAACTTGGTACTGGTAACTCAAACCCAATGCATCACAAATGGTGCTGTCAGCCTTCCATCTCAGCAATCCTGAAGCTAAGAGGCAAGGCAATCACCCACAATCCCAATCCCCACAGGCTGGGAATGATTCTCATCACAGCCTTATCTATCAAAATCTGAAGCAGGTGACCCATGAAACAAAGAGTCACACAATAACATCATCCACAGAGCAAGCAGGTTCTAGCTGGGGTTACATTACTTGAATGCTGTGAAGGGCAATAGTGGCTTTAGGGGCTTTATTCTGCAGGCAAGTACTGTGCAGCTGTTTGGGGGAGAAGCTTGTACACCGACCACACTGCTATACAGCTAAATATGGGTAAAAGGCTTGTAACTGGCACACTGAAATACACTCCGCTGCCTTCACTTCCAGTCCTCAAAAATGTCCCTCCTCCAACCATACAGTGAGAGGTGCCTATGTTGACCAAGTATAAGAAAACTCTTACTAACCAAAAGCATCTTGTTCACCTGTCTCACACATCACCTTAAGTCCCACCAAACATGCTGGGCAGCTGAAGAAGCAATTCTGTCATCCAACCTCAACCCAGAAAATGCCTGGCAATTGCAGTCGGTAGACTCTGGCATTTACCAAACACATCTCAGATGATTCCATCATTGAGCCACCTGGTTTCTCACTCTTCTTAAGACAGTGGACAACCAACTGTATTAGGACATTACATGGAAGATATGTGCACGTGGTGCACAAATGGAGTAGCAAGGATTCAACACAGTGCAAATACGGAGACCTCCAAACCAATGAATGCATTGTGAATCAGTGCCCCATCTTTACATTACCAGGATGTATAGCAAATTTGCACGCTGCATATCTGAAGTTCTCAAATGGATTTCCGACTTTTCTATCAGCTTGTAAATGTTGCTGTTCCCACATGAAAAAAGTTCTTTGGTACTTCATGCTTCCCTGAGTCAGCATTAAAAAAGGACAGTTTATAAACCTCTGTTTAACAGAAGGGAAGAGGGGCTTGTGTCAATCGTGGAAGGCTGGAGTAGTGAGAGGGAGTGATTACCTGGCTCTAGTGGCCCCAACATTCCATGCAAAGGTCACAAGGGGTTGTATGCTTGACGCTGGGTTCAAAGAACAATTGCACTTCGTCTTTGTGTGTGTGCTGTGGATTTTCTTCTTGTTATGAAAGCAGTGATTATTAGGTTAACTGTATTTTAACTCTCTCAACAAGTACAAGGCAGGACTTTTCCTTTAGTATTCTAGTTTTTAGTGGTGTAACTGAACTAAAATTCATGGCTTTATACCACCTCAAAAGCAGTGGAATGGCATGGAGAATCAATCCTACAATTTTGAAGAGTTCTTTTTCCTTGCTATTATACAAAACTTGTACTAGGTTAACACAAGCATGGAGGAATGAGAATACAACTCAGTCTGTGAGAAAAGCAGTGGCTGACATAAGATAGAATGAAGGGACTTTAATAATTTGAGAACTTTTGATCTGACAGCACATCATCAATCTGAGCACCTTTTTGCTTATTATATAAGACTTATGTAACATGTATCATGGGAAAAAAATGTTTCCTGATCCTCTCTATTTATAGTCCTGAGCTGTCTTCATGGCTGATCCTGCGATCCCCACTCATGTAAGTGCTTAATATGGGAGCCATATCACAACCTAGAGAAACAGATAGTACTTATGCATGTAGTCCCCATGACTCCACACGATTTTCACATAAATAAGGGTTGTACAATCAGCTGCTTAAGGGACAGATATTCCAACAGAATTATCACATCTCTCCACAAAAGTTTTAATTATAAAAATACAATAGTGAAGATATGCAGAAAATTATGTGGGCACTGCCAGACACCTAAAAGATCCCTAGTTTATTTACAATGGGACATATACATCTTCTCACAAGGCTCATGAAATAATCCAAAAAGCTCAGGCAAGTTCCTACTACTGTGTTAGCACTAACCCTATCATATCCTTAGAAGCATAGTAGATGCTTCCCCAAATGGAAATCCAACTATATATACAAAACAATGGGTTCTAAATTAGCTGGGGAGTCTTGCCTCTTGGCTGAGTGAATAGAGAACAACACTTTGGCTACGTCTACACTGGCATGATTTTCCACAAATGCTTTTAACGGAAAAGTTTTCTGCTAAAAGCATTTGGGGAAAAGAGCGTCTAGATTAGCACGACGCTTTTCCGCAAAAGCACTTTTTGCGAAAAGCGTCGTGCTAATCTAGACGTTTTAAAAAGCCCCGATTGCCATTTTCGTGATCGGGCTTTTATAAAAACAAATCTGAGCTGTCTACACTGGCCCTTTTGCACAAAAGCTTTGCGCAAAAGGACTTTTGCCCGAATGGGAGCAGCATAGTATTTCCGCAAGAACACTGACAATCTTACATGAGATCATCAGTGTTCTTGTGGAAATTCAAGCGGCCAGTGTAGACAGCTGGCAAGTTTTTCCGGAAAAGCGGCTGATTTTCCGGAAAAACTTGCCAGTCTAGACACAGCCTAAGGCTTTTCACAGCCATTTGTAAAAAATTAGGGGATTTTCTGAGCATGATAGTGGGCTTGTCCATATGGAAACTGAGCAAATCAGAGTGTAAATCTATGGCACACTAGCTTGTCACACACTTAGAGTATGCCTATCCATCAGCTATTCATGCTAGGAAGTACCCTTTTGAACACACACTAGATCTACTGGAGCTAACACACTAACATATGCCAGCATGGCAGTTGCAGCATGGGGAGAAGCTTGAGCTTGCTGCTGAGGACAATTCCATGCAACCCTCCTAGGTACGTAGTCAGGTGATTATTATCCATACTGCTGTGGTGACACTGCTAGTTTTAACACTCTACCTGGAGGAGAGCTAGCATGCATTTTCCTAATCCCATGCTACTGTTCTGGTATACTCTAACATGCCATTGTAGACTCTGCCACCGTACATTGAGAGTTCTGCAGTGCACTCTGATGTATTGCTACTTCAAACAGCTGTAGGTCAAACCACACTAGGAAATGTTTGGTGCACAGTCTCAGGGTCCTCCTGGCTAGTTAATGTGCAGTAAGATAGTGGGCTGTACATTCATACCCCATCTTGCCAAACATTAGCTTGCTGTATAGACAAACTCGACAAAAAAAAGGACAAATGAATTCATGCTAACCAAAGATACTAAGGAGAATAAGAAGAGCTTTTTATTTATATAGGGAAAGAGGCAAAAGTAGCACTAAGGAGAATACAGTCTATTAATAAATGAAATGAGAAGAAATTAATTATTGAGTAATAGCTGCAAGACAGAAATCCTTTTTGTTTTCAGTTAGAAAAAATGCAAGAGAAAGTTGAACAATTTGTCTGAATAGTCTAACAATGAGGCCGATTAACTACTGGAGCAAAATACCATCTCTGGCTGCTTTTCTGGATGCCTCAGATCAAGACTGGGTGCCTTCCTGGAACACATTTTACTCAAATACAAGTTATAGTGCTCAACACAGGATACCTGAATGAAATTCTCTGGTCTGCGTTATACAGGAGATTAGGCTAGATGATTTAATAGTTCTTTCTGGCCTTTAAGTCTATGAACCCAGGCCTCTACCATGGAAGCACAAGTCTGTTTTGGAGATGATAAAAAATTATTTCCATCCAGCAGAAGCTCCGGAAAGGTAATAGACTCCTGAGTAGTAAGCAGCATGGATTTATAAAGAATATATCCTAACAGATTACTTCGATTTTATGGAGAAGTGTGGTTTATAAAATTAGCCCTAGTCTACACAGGCTGGTTATTTCAAAATCTGTACTCCTGCTTTCCTCAGGGAATAACACATTTCAAAATAGCATGAATGTGGAAACTCCGCTGTTGCTATTTCAAAATAATTACTCCCCAGAGTAATTTGAAGTAATTACCCCCCAGTGTTCCTGGGGCTCTAAATTAAGGTAGTGTGTCCTAATAATGGAGCCTGCCTGGGACTAATTTTGAGGCTCTATCATAGTGGGGACATGTTATTTCAATTTTGTTATTTCAGGTGTTATTACTTCGAATTTAGTTATTTTGAAATAATTTCCTAATGTAGACATGCCCTTAGTGAATAAAGGAAATATATTAGATATAGCCTGAGATTTTTCATAGATGCTTAAGGGATTTGGATACCCAATTCCCACTAAACTTGGTCACCGAAATCACATTCACAGTTCTGAAAAATCTCAAACTATAGTATGTATAGATTTTGGTTAAATGTTTGATTACATAAGAACATAATAATGGCCACATTGGTCAAACCAATCATCCATCTACTCCACCGTATTGTTTTTGACAGTGGCCCGTGACAGATGCTTCCGAGAAAATGAACAAAACAAGACAATTGGTGAGTGATCCATCCCCCATAATCCGTTCCCAACTTCTTCCAGTTAGAAGTTAAGGAACATCTCGAGCATGTAGTTTCATCCCTGGCCATCTTGGTTAATAGCCACCTATGCACCTATCTTCCATGAACTTACCTATCGTGTATACTCGTTCATCAGCCCATTCATTTATAAGCCAACCCACCAAGATGAATAGATAAAAATGGTAAACCACTATTCATAAGCCGACCCTATATTTCAACGGTTGGCAAACTTTGGTTCCCGGCTTGACAGGTTAAGCCACTGTCAAGGATGTTTTGTGTACGTGGGAGTGTCCACGGGCACAGAACCCCTCATTCCCAGTGGCTGCTGTTCACTGTTTTCAACCAATGGGAACTGCAGGAAGCAGTGCAGGCTCAGGAATATGCTGGCTGCCACTTCCCACCACTCCTGTTGGCTGGGAATGGCGAACAGCAGACACTGGGACCTGAGGAGCTCTGTGCATGCAGGCACTTCAGGTGCACAAAATGTCCTGGCGTGCCAGTGGCTTACCTTGATGGGCTGGGAACTGAAGTCTGCCAACCTCTGATCTACAGTGATAATGTAGACCCATTGATAAACTGACCCCTGCTCTTTGATGTATCACTTTTCTTCCTCCCCCCCACCCACCCCCCAAAAATATGCTTATGAATGAGTGTATATGGAAATCTTTTTTAAACCCACTTGTACTTTTAGCCTTCACAACATCCCACCCAACGAGTTCCACAAATTTAGTGTGCACTGTATAAAGAAAGACGTCCTTTTCTTTGTTTAAACCTTCTGCCTCTTAATTTAACTGAGTGACCCCCTGGTTCATGTGACATGAGAAGGGGTAAATAACACTTCTTTGTTCATTTTTCTCCATGACGTTCATGGTTTTATAGACTTCTATCACATCCCCCATTAACTATCTATTTTCTAAGGGATGAATCTATCCATATCCTTTATTGTTGTTGCTCTTCTCTGAAACTTTTCCAGTTCTAATGTATCTTATTTGAGCTGGGGAGACCAATATTGCACACTGTAGCCAAGGTATGGTTGTACTATGGATTTATACACTGGAATTATGATATTTTATACATTATTATCTATTGCTTTCATAAGGGTTTATAACATTCTGTTAGCTTTTTTTACTGCCACTGCATATTAAGTAGATGCATTCAAAAAACTGTCCACAGCAACTCCAAGATCTCTTTCTTGAGTGGTAATAGCTAGTTTAGATCCCATATTTTTGTAGGTACAGTTGGAATTATGTTTTCCAGTGTGTGCATTACTTTGCTCTTATCACAGTTGAATTTCAATTGCCATATTTTTGCCCAGTCACCCAGTTTTTATAATTCTATTGAGTTAGTGTTGGACTTAAATATCTTAAGTAATTTTGTATCATCTGCCAATTTTGCCATTTCTGGCTAAATTTTCATAAGGTCTCCAAGTGATTTAGGAGCCTAAACAGTTTTTATTGATTTTCAATGAATTGTGCTGAGTTATACCATCTGAGTATCTGATTTTTAATCTCTGTAAAATGGGTGGTGATAATACTTTCCTACTCCCAAATGGTTATTAGGTTAAAAATCATTAATGTTTGTGAGATACTCATGTTGTGGTCATTAGTATCAGAGAAAACCCTGTAAACAGAGTATAAATATCAAAGAGTGTAAAGATTAAGGCTTGAGAAAAAATACTGAAAGTGATGCACAGTATTATAACTAAGAGTGATGGGATGAAATTTAGAAAGGGAAAATACAGGCAGAATCTCACACAAACCTCCTGACAGTAAGATCTATCCATCAACCAGCAGAATAGCCCAAAGTGCCTTCAGCAAATATATTATGCTCTCAATGGACTATGAATGCCTTCCAATGAAGTGGCTGTTATGAGAACCTGAGTGCATTTCTTCTTTCTGCATCTAACCTGACAAAGAACTCAGACACTTACAGGTGTCTATAACTGGAAGTGTGACATTTCTGAGAGAGGTGGAAAAGTCATTTTTATTTTGAAAGCTAATTACAAAGTTGCTTTGCACTTTTAAAACGTATTAAATCTAATTAGAGAACTCTACAATTTCTCTTAATATCTTAAAACTTTAAAAGTTATAATAATATAATTACATAAAATTAAAAAGCCACAAATACAATAAATTATTTTCTTTATAACTTCCGATGCTATTGCTGAACAGTTAACACTGAAACTAACTTCTCACAAGACCAAATTTTGATCCCTCTATGTAAGTGTACACTCAGAAAAATTCCAGCTGAAATAACTCAAATTCCTATTTCTTCCTGATCTCAAATAGTCAGTGGTTGGCTAATGCTCTGAAGTATGAGAGTCTGTATGTGATATAAATGTTTATTGCATCTGGGAGCAATTACTCAGGCAAACTTCCACTGAACTCAGTGATTATCATTCACTTTTTGTTCAGTACTTTCTCAGGCAATGTCTCATTGACTTAAATGGAACTTAGCCTGATAAAGGTTCCTGGAAAGGATAAACATTTAACACCTAATATCCAGACAGGATTCAAAATAAGGGGCATATAAACCACAAACTGCATGGAATTAAGGCAGAAACATTCCCTGTGGGCAGGTAGTTCTATCACTGTCTACTACAGAACTTCTTTGAAGCACTGAAACAGTTGGCAGAGGCCCACATGCGGCCTGTTGGGGTTCCAGCTGAGGTCTGCACATACCGTCTGCCCACCTTCCCTATGCTCCTCTTGTGCACTGGCACACTGGAGTGCCGCACTTCCTATTCCTTCTCCTCCCTACTGGCACTTTCAGAGAGCCATGAATCTACTAATTCACACTCCAACCTTGCTTCTCCTCCTCCCTCCCAGAGCTTGAATACCATGAATCAGCTGTTTGCGACTATTCAAGCTCTGGGAGGGAGGAGGAGGAATTGCAGGGCTCCAGTGTGCCAGAGGTGTGGGTGAAAGGGGAAGAGAGGGTGTGCATGAGCTGTAGGTGGAATTTGCAGCCCACTGTGACTAAGGAGGACCACTCATGCAGTCCACTTGCTAGTCTTGGTTGCCCATTGCTGATCTCGTCCTTGCTACTGCAGCAGGCAGTATATGTTGGGCTAGATAGACTAATCCAATATGGCAGTTCCTGCGATTTAGTTCCAGGATGTTAGTTTGATGGTATTTTTTCCGTTAACTACTTACATTATTTAATTGCTTGAAAATGTAGAATTCTCTTTTTGTTTTCTTTGTGGTTTTACTTAGAGTGCAAACTTTTGGGGGCACAGACTATTAGTACAGCACTTAGCACAGTAGGGTCTACTAGTAATTTTGAAGCAGGAAATAACCATTAACATGAATGAATATGAAGGGCACATTTAGAAAAGCAGAAGCACCTGTAAGCTCTATGTATAACACATACATGCTCGTGTTTAGGCACATCTGTGGGCCTGATTTGGGGAGGCACTGAAGTATGTGCTTAAAGTTAAGGAGGTGCTGAAATCCCATTGACTTCAACAGATCTTAAGAATAAGTATAAAGCTAATCCTGTGGGTACATGCTAACATGAAAAGGGATGCTTTTCTGAATGGGGGCCCGTAGAGGCAACTGCCACAATGATGCATGGAAGTTGAAGTAACTGCAAGTGCAAATGGATAGCTGGACACCTTACTGCCATTTCGCATGGGCAATCTATAATAATACTTAGCTCTTATCTGATTCTTTCTATCTGTACTCTCAATCAGCCTTACAAAGGAAGTCAGTATCATTACTCCCATTTTACAGATGTAAAATTGCCTTCAATCACAGAGATACCCGTATGCAAGTTTTTCAGGTGAACCTCTGCCTCCCTGCTTTAAAGCCTTGGTCCCCTGAAGTTTCAAGGTTAAATCTGAACAGTCCACCAGGATTGTTGCATGGTTTAAAAATCTACATTCCTGTCCTCTGGGCTCATTGCTTTATGCATTCAAGCAAAGACATACCTGACAGTGAAAAACTGATCAGTCTCCGACTTCCTTGACCCTGGACTGGATCTTCATTGGCGATGCTTTTAAAAATCTGCTGGAAGAAGGAAAACGGTGAGAGATAGCTGTATCCAGTGAGTCTTCAACAGAGAACCAGCTTAGTAACTGTAATTCCTGTAATTGTCATCAATTCAGAATCAATTACATACTTTCATTAGGCATTTATTGATCAAAACAATTTTACCAGTAAAGAAACCAGACGCAAGGAAGCTTCTTTTCACGGAAATAAAAACTGCAAGAAATTACTGTAAATTTATAAATGTTTTGTGTTAATAAAAAGTGCTTCCTCAGTGGAATGTGTGTAAACAGTACCGATTACACTGGTCTACAATTTTTTAGAAGTCATCTGCTTCAGAGATAAAATGTGCTATTTATTATGTATTTTGATGTGCTGAATTCAAATATGACAATTAAAACAACTGATTGGCTACTGTTTCCAAGATATTTAAGTTTTTACATTTTACGTCTATGTATATTGTGTAGATAGTAGAGTTTTAATCATAAATTGTAAACCTAGGTCTTTTCATGTGTTTATGGTTGCTTTACATGATAATATTTCACCTGTCCTGTTTATGTAACACTTTAAAATCAGCAAAGGGTTATATAAATAAAATTTATTATGAAACAAAAGGCAAAAAACTATTATGTACATAGTTTAGTCCTATTCAGTGTCTCTTGTATTCATTAAATGGAGCATCTCTTGTCACTGTCCAGCAATAGTCTGCAAGCATTGATGGGCTCCATTTGCCCTGATAGCGTTTCTCCATTGTTGCAATGTCCTGGTGAAATCGCTCGCGTGCTCGTTGCTCACTGCTCCAGTTCGGTGGAAAAAATCTAGATGAGAGTGCAAAAAATGTATCTTTAGTGACATGTTGCAACCAAGGCTTTTGTATGCCTTGAGGAGGTTTTCTACCAACAACCTGTAGTTGTCTGCCTTGTTGTTTCCGAGAAAATTTATTGCCACTAACTGGAAGGCTTTCCATGCCGTCTTTTCCTTGCCACGCAGTGCATGGTCAAATGCATCATCTCGAAGAAGTTCACGAATCTGAGGACCAACAAAGACAGCTTCCTTTATCTTAGCTTCACTGGTATGATCTGTTGGCTCTCTCCAAATCATTGGCACTGCAAAAGGCATAGATTTCCTTTTCCTGTTCAACCACTGGCGAAGATTTGTTGCACAAGTGTTGCAGCATATGTGTGGGGCCCACCTCTTGTCCTGATCTCCAATTTTGCAGCCAAAATAAAGGCGATAGGCTTTCTTAACCATAGTGGTTATACTGCGCTTTTGTGATGCAAAAGTTCACCACAAACATAGCAGAAGTTATCTGCACTGTTCACACAAGTACGAGGCATCTCTGCTCACTTTGGCTAAACAGAAATGTGTCCCTTTGCAAAATCAAACACTGACAAAAGAGAGCACGACACTGTATGATTTCTAGAGCTGATATAGGGCAATTTGTTCAGCAGAGTGATGTAAGCTTCGTTATGATTGCATCATCCATGACTTCTAGGAATAACATGATGCAATTCATATCATGTATGACGAATACCAGCTTCAGATTGCATCATTCATTGTTTTGCCTAAAAGCAAGTACTGTCCAAACCCAGTCATCGATTTATTCATAGATCCAGTCAAAGATGTATTTTAGTCATTTCTGGTTTAAATTGAGATCCCTTCCCTTTATAACTCACTTATCCTCCGCCATTCCCAAGTCAAGGGTCGTATATACTGACCCAATAGCATATCTTGAAAACTAGAGCCAATCAACAATTTTAAGCATCATTTTCGTTCTCAGTGACCCAGAATTAGTAAAGTTTGACTACATTTATTTCAGAAGCATTTTGGCTGTAGAGCAGTGTTATTAAACAAAAAAATGAACGCAGACCATAAGGAGGAGTATGTTGTCCCTAACTCTAACAGCAAACTCTGGTCTCAACAAAATGAAACATAATACCCCGTAGTTCAGTTATTCTAGTGACTGTCCAGCTGACTTCCAGGAACCTGCATTTAATTTACAAGCTATATAAAACATGAGTATTAATCCCATGAATGCAGGAACAACTGTGAAATTCTTTGGTGACAAATGTAAAGGGCATGTCTGAAGAAGTAAGTGCATATGAAGTTACGCGATTGTGTTGTATGGATTATCACTAAGACACGCTGCACATCGAGGAGTCAGCCAGTCAGATATTAGCTCGCTAGAGACAACAGCAAGGAAAGTAACCAACACCCAGGCATGGTGTCAAACTACCAGCAACGGCCTTTGACCAGCAAAGGAGCTACAATTCAATGACTCACCTGCTTAAGGCCAAACTAGTAGGACTGCTCAACCTTGCCTGGGCACTTGTATGCTCCAAGCACATAGGACTGAGCATACAAAACAGAACTTAGGCCCCATACTTGGCCTTCTTCCTGCTCTCCACCTATGCTGCAAGCAACAAGGACAATAAGATGATTGAAAAGACTCCAACAGAGATTAGCCCAGGTTTCAGGGATAAACCTGTATATGAAGGACTGCAATATCTAGTAGGGTGAGAAGAAACTAGTTGTTTCCCAGTCTAATAGGGTTGAGAGTTTAGACTGCGTGCTTGTATTTTATTTCTTTTGGTAACTAACTCTGACTTTTTGACTATCACTTATAGTCACTGAAAATCTATCTTTTGAAGTTAATACTTGTTTTACTGTTTCTCCTTACCAGCGAGTTTGCTTAAATGTTTGGGATTTGCTTAGGTTTTACAAAGGCTGGTGTGTGCATCTTGAGCAGTGCAAGACTGTGATTTTCAAGGTTCATTGTTGGGAAGATCTGGCTAGTGCCTTTCTCTGTGATTCACGAGTGATTCTAGGAGAATTCACGCAATCTAGCCAAGTATGGGCCTCTATATGCTGTTGTGCTGAGTATAATGAGGCACTGGAGGAGTTTGCTGCTTGTCACTAGTAAAACATTGTTAGAGATAGACCAGGTTGGGGAGTCAATGGGGCAGAGCGGTCCCACAGTCCCATGATGCACTTTGGGGAGCCCCATCACAATAGGTTACATTGATTTTGGATGGTGCTTTTTTTTCTTATCAAATGTCATGTGGTATTAAGACTTCTCTGATGCTTTTGACAAAGGGTGTGCCTAGACTACATGGCTCTGTCGACGGAGCCATGTAGATGAGTTTACTAGACATAGCAAAATGAAGCGGCGATTTAAATAATCACTGCTTCATTTACATCAAAATGGCCGCCGTGCTGTGCCGATCAGCTGATTGTTGGCACAGCGCGGTAGTCTAGACGGGGATCAGCCGACCCCAGCACTCGTTGATGGAGCCATGTAGTCTAGACACACCCTAAGTGTATTAGGACAACAGAGTTACCTTTATCAACCAAACATATAATCTCATGAAAATGGTATCAAGTTTGACAATTTTCATAAAACCATTTTGATTTGCGTTCATTATGACACCTTCCTTCAATTTTTCACTCAGTGCTGCCCTTAAAAGTCTTCCCAGGAGCAGTGTCAGACGAAGCAACCAATAGTTATCTGGGTTATCTGGTTTACCCTCAAATATTGGCACAACATTAGGCTCTTCTCTCCCAATCATCTGGAACTTCCCAAATGTTCCAAGATTTGTTAAAAATTAACATTAATGATTCAGAGAACTCCTCCACAAACTCTTTGAATATTCTTGTGTGCAGGCAATGTAGTCCCACAGACTCTTAAAAAGTTTAACTTTATTAGTTGCTGTTTAACATCCTCTCTAGTTACCGGTGGAATAGAAGATATTTCATTATTTCTGTGAAATATGATTATCATCCTGCTTCTTTCTACACACAGAACAGAAATATTTAACGAATGTTTCTGCCTTCTCTGCATCTTGATAGACATTTTTATCATCCTTATCTAATATTGCACCCATATTGTGTTAGGATTTTGTTTGTTCCTGATATATTTAAATATTTCCTTCTGATTGCCCATAATCTTTCTGGATATAGATGTGTCACTAATGGCTTCAGCTTCCTTCATCAATTGTCCACATTTGCTAACTACTGGCTTTTACTCATTGCGATCAACTTCCCCATTCACTAGGGGTATGTCTAGACTACATGGTTCTGTCGACAGAGCCATGTAGATGAGTTTACTAGACATAGCAAAATGAAGCAGCGATTTAAATAATTGCCGCTTCATTTACATCAAAATGGCTGCCGTGCTGTGCCGATCAGCTGTTTGGTGGCACAGCAGGGCAGTCTGGATGCTCCGTGGTCGACAAGAGAAGCCTTTGTCAACCGCTCCGGTAAACCTCATTCCACAAGGCATAACGGAGCGGTCGACAAAGGCTTCCGTTGTCGACTGCGGAGCGTCCAGACTGCCCCCGCTGTGCCACCAAACAGCTGATTGGCACAGCGTGGCAGCCATTTTGATGTAAATGAAGCAGCGATTATTTAAATCGCTGCTTCATTTTCCTATGTCTAGTAAACTCATCTACATGGCTCCGTCGACAGAGCCATGTAGTCTAGACATACCCTATGTGTCCCAGTACAAAATTTCAATGCAGACATGCAATAAACATATTCCCTTTGGATCATCTCATATCTTTCATGACCCTAGAAAAAAAAATTAATTATGATATGTAAGGATTTTTAAAAGGTCAGAAAATACAATATATTCACATAATGATACAATTAGAACCCAATCTGCAAAAACCTATTTATTGGAGTAATATTAGTCACGTGAATAGCTCCAGTGAGTTCAGTACAACTGCTCAGGCAGTGTGATTGTTTGCAGGAGCAGGCCCTCTCATTTAGAACTAAATGAGCCACAATATGAAAACTATATCTAAGAAACAGTAGCATGATATAAGTGAATTACATACGCCACAGTTTATTCCTAATATACATTTCTTACATTTGGTACAACAGTCATCTTGATATCATTTACCATCTTACCTGTCAAGACATTTTAATGACCCCAAACATTCTTTCTATATGGATGAAATCCACTCTTCTGTATAGGGACAGAAAGGTTAAAAAAACTGGGTATATTCAGTCTTGAGATAAAAAGACCTGATAACAGTCTTCCAATATGTTAACGGCTGTTATAAAAAGGATCATGATCAGTTATTCTCTGTGTCCACTGAGGGCAGGATAAGAAGTAATGGGCTTCATTTGCAGCAAGAGAAATTTAGGTTAGATGTAAGGAAAAACTTTCTAAAGATAAAGATAGATTAAGTAGAGCCCTGCATATATGCAGATATCCACTTTATATCTATAGGTACCTGCATCTGCAGATGTGGATGCAGATATCTGTGGCTCATTTTTGTGGATACAAATGCAGATACAAATTTTGTATCTAGAACCCTGCAAATTTGCATCTGTCCACTTTATATCTGCATCTGCAGATGTGAATGTAGATATCCACAGCCCATTTCTGCAGGTACGGATGTGGATACAAGTTTTCTATCTGTGAGAGGCTCCACGGTTAAGCTACGGAATAGGCTTCCAAAGGAGACATGGAATCCCTGTCACTGGAGGCTTTTAAAGAACAATTTGGACAAACATCTGCCAAGAATGGTCTAGGCTTACTTGATCTGACTCAGTGCATGGGACTGGACTAGATGACCTCTACAGGTTCCTTCCAAACCTATATTTCTATGATTTTATGGTCAGATTCTCTTTGGTGCCTCTGTGGTTCTTCTTAGGGATTAATAATCTGCTATGAGTATACTGAAGATGGATTTCTTGCTTATTACTTTGTGGGATACTGTTTTGCATTTGTACAGTTCTGTCACCCCGTTTTCAATCAAAAGGAGGTTATTTAAGGCAGCACATTTAAAGACTTCACAATACAAAGAGAAATACTGCTGGATTTTATGAATTACAGATTTATGTGTTAGGGGCATATTATTGGACATTATAAAGGGGTATTTAAACCACCGCAGCTGCAAAAATTTTTAAATCTGGTTTCTGAACTCAGCTGAGCTGTAGAGAATAAAGTCCAGATGGGGTCTAAAAACCATTTCACAAAGATCCATAAATATGTCTCATGAGGAGCTAATCCATTTTCTCCCCATTCCATTGAAATACTAAAATGGATTCACCAGACCCAAATGGCTACCGCAGGCATTATTTGTTGCCTATTCTTGTGCGTCTGTGTGTCATTACCTCTGTTTATAAGTATTCACATGGACAAATTGTTCAACTGGTTTCCAATGCAATTATTTTAAATCAAGATATCTTAAAGTGTCAAATAAGGCCTGATGAGTCCAACACATGTCCCATAGCCACACACCCACTCACTTGTGTCTTAGATAGAGAAATATGATATAGAAAATAGATATAGAAAATAGTTTTCCAAAGCACCTATGTCACATAGGACCCCAAGTCACTAAGGGCCACATTTCAATTTAAATGTCTAATTGCTCTTAAAAATCTGGCCCCAAGGAGCTTAAGTCCCATTGACTTTGTATGGGACTTAAGCTCCTTAATGATTTAAGGACAGATTTTTTTAAAGCCATGTGGGCACCAAAAGATGCAGATAGGCACCTAGCAGAATTTTCAAATGTGCTTAGGTGCTTAACTCTC
Source organism: Rafetus swinhoei (assembly GCA_019425775.1). Classification (NCBI taxonomy): domain Eukaryota; kingdom Metazoa; phylum Chordata; order Testudines; family Trionychidae; genus Rafetus; species Rafetus swinhoei. The sequence goes on from CM033424.1 coordinate 165,980,542, forward strand.
TAATTGGTGGGAATTAGGTAGCTCAGTCAGAGATGACCCATGTCTGCTGATAGAGTAGGGTCAGAGTGAGGGCAACCAGCTTCAGGAGAATTGCTGAGCATGCTCAGCACAACCCAAGCAGCAAATCGGGAGGGTTGAACATCCGATCCTGCATTCCTGCTAACTCACCATGAATTGCCTCTGACCCGGGTGCTTTTCAAAATCCCACTTGGTGCCTGAATGCCTTTAAAAAAATGTTGTCTTGGAGCACTTTTGAAAATAGGACTTACATACTTTGGAAAATTTTATCCACAGTGTTTAGAAAGCAAATGATGGATGCATAGGAATCTGATTAGATAGATGGGATAAATAAAGCCTGTGGAGAGCAGTAATTTTAAAAGGTCAAGGGCCAAGACCAATATTTAAAAAAATACCAGTACCTGTGATAGTCTGCAAAGATCTTGCTCATCAAATGAGCCCTCTTGAAATCAATAGAAAAATCAGGTCCTTAGTTTTTGTTCTTCATTATTCCAATGTGAAAGACAGGAAATGGAGTAACAGATAAAATATTAAACTCTTTATTATTACTCTTCCATGTGACCAAATTCTGTCAACTTCTGATCTGTCACATTAGGCCCCAATCTTTCAGCTCTACAGAGAAAAAATTCCCCAGTACATAAATGGAAATAGTGTGTGAGAAAGGGCTCCTGAACTGGCTCCTTAACTACAGACTTCAAATGGCTTCAAAAATACCTTTCTTTACAGGTCCTTGTTGGAGAGGCCCTTATGATTAGAAATTCTATGTCAATTGATTTTTTTCCCATTTTCAGCTCTCGCACTGTATTTCCCACATTGCTTTCAGTATATTTTGTAAATTTTGTGGCCATCATGATTCTAAAAGACCCATTGACATGCAGTAGGATTAGTATGTATGGAAACAATTATATCTATACATTCAGTATCACAAAATAACAAGACATACTATCTTTCCTGAACACTCATAGCGCAGACCATATTGATTCTAAAGGAAACTGTAGGGCATCACGTATCAATGTGTAATAGATGTTTCTCTCTCTAGAGAAACATATTTGGCCACTAGTTACATACAGCTAAAACTATTTTAGCTCAAGTGGAAGAGAATTGTAATTTTGGTGTTAAAAGACTCCAAGTTCTTCTAACAGTTATAATGTCTAGAAGGAGGCAGCTTATTACATATGTACAATAATACTGCTACATATAGTGGTCACTATTTACACTGATCAACCACTATCGCATAGTGGTATCTCACATAGCTCAATGTTTTTAGACCCATATTTTCAGGAGTCTGTTTCAAGCTATGCAATGGCGTTTTAAGAATATATCAAAGTATTCAGCTTCAATATAGCATAAGTTGAAAATGAAGTGTCAAGTGAAAGAATGTAAAAAATTATAGCAGTAAATCTATGAACTGCCTTCTCTTTTTATAAAGCAGTTTTAAGAGCCAAAGTCAAGTTAGAAAAGTGTTAATTACAATAACCTAATTCTCACATCCAAATCCTAATTTTGGTCACAAGTAAAAAATGCACTTGGTAATCTTGTTTAAATCTCAATTTTCAAACTTCCAAAAGAAGTAGAAGAAGGAGAAAAAAAGAAAATGTGTCTTGGCAGGTGAGAGCTTAGATGTATTATTGGCACAGCTAGATAAGGTGGAAATCCTGCCTGGTGATAACCTGCACTATGCTTGGTTTATACTTGTGTATTTTTCTCCACTTTTCAAGAGTATTAAATTGGCTCACAAATTTAAAATGAAATACATAAAACTAAGCTTAATAGTCTGAATTAAATGGATACAGGAAAGGAGGGAGCTGGTTATGGCACTTGGTCTTCTGCTCACCTTTTTCTATTTGTATCTAAAAGCTCATCTCAGATGTATGAATACTGGCTGTTCTGAAAGCCCAGGAATGCACTGGCACTGAAGAGTGATGTATGGGCAGAATGCCAACTTCACTGCGAACTTCTTTACTGGCATCAGTTTAAGTCAGACCATTACTGTTATTTTAACAGTACTGTGTATACACTATACAGGAATCAAGAGTTCCTTGTCTGACTTCCCTCCCCTAATCCATTGTTCTGCTTTCTTGCATTTCCCCCTATTAATTCTACTACGCTTTTGAAATTAAGGTCTTGTCTACACTGGCAAGTTACTGTGCTGTAACCTTCTCATCAGGGGCATGACTCCCCCCACGCCCGAGTGCAGCAAGTTACAGTGATGTAAAGTGCCAGTGTGGGCCATCCTACAGAACTGGACTCCCAGAGCTGTTAGCTACTGCCCTAGTGGAGGTGGTTTACCTATAGCACTGGGAGAGAGCTCCTGCCATGGCCATTCTGCCATGTCAAAGTGCTTCCATGGCAGCACTGCTGCAGCTGTGCTTTCAATTTCTAAGTGTAAACAAAGCCAAACAGAGCAGTGAACACAGCATCATATGGCGATCCAGCGATGCGAGGAACAAGTCAGATGTGATGAGCTCTTTCCAGGATAAAAGAAGGTAAGATGACTTAGGCTGTGTCTACACTACAAAGAGGAGTTGGAAAAAGAATTGCAAATTGCGAAACGCAATTTGTGTATCTTTTTCCGCTTTTCTTCTGAAAGAGGCTTTTCTGACATTTAGCCCATCTACATGGGGCCAAATGTTGGAAAAAAACCCTCGTTCAAAACATCCCTTCTTCCTCATAAAATGAGGTTTACAGGGATGCCGAAAAAAAGGTGTCGGATTTTCCAAATTTTTTTTTCAGAAAAGCAGACGTGTTCCTTGGATGCGGCAGAGCTTTTCCAGGATAGTCTAGATGTACCCTTAGTCTTTGTGAGTGCAAACTTCAGCTTGTGTCTAACACTTAAGAGTTAATTTCCTATGAGTAGGTCTCCTACAAATGGTCAATACTGCCCTCCCCTCTAAGTTTTATTTGAAAAGGTTTGTGACTGAAAAACAAGTAGGACTGTATTAACGGGTTTTTTTCGTCCTTATCTGTCATGCTAGAGCCATGGGAACTGAGGGGTGAACTCTGAAAGAAGCAAATGCAGGGGGAGGAGGAGGATTACTTTAGGACTCTCAAAGTATTATGGCTATAATCCCCTGTGCCACTTTGAAAATCTCTCTCTACTTAGTGGTAGTGCATCAGCTATAACCCTTTCTCTGTTAGCAGTCAATGGAATTAATCCATCTTTTGAATGCAATATATTCCCCTTATCGTGCTGACTTGCCAAGCTGTTGTGCTGTCACTGTAATATTGATGCATTAGGGCAAACCAAAATTCTACAGACCCAACTTGTATATTAGTAAAGTTTCATTCTCTAGTAGATTCTCTGCAGTCAGTTCAAACCCTTGAAGGACCATGACCACATTCACCTATAATTTTCCTTTGCTTTGATTCCTATACACCCTCTAGGTTCTATGTTGTAGACGAGGGATATCGTCATGTAGATGACTACACGATTAACTGATAAGCCTGGGCTTATTGGTTAATCTTGTCAACTACATACATTTCCTCCCCAACCCCTTTGCTGCCTCTGTACCAGAGGCAGTGGAGGGGAGAGTGGGACCTGGTGCCCAGGAGGAGCTGGCTTAAAAGCTGGCTCCCCACGAGCACTGGATCCATCTGCCCGGAGGGTAAAGGGAGTAGGTTGGAGCCATTATGTGTGGGTGCCAGCTTTCAAGCCAGCTCCCTCTGCGTATCGGCTCCCGCAGACCCACCTCCCACTCCCGCTTCTTCCTACCTAAAAGCTGGTTTTCCCAGCACCAGCTCCATGGTACGCCTGCCCCTCCCCCACTGCACTACTGCCTCTATCAGCAGCCTCTGTTCACAGGGAGCTCGGCCCTCCCCCCTAGGGACTGCTGCCGTGGAACAGCCTCTGTCTGTGGCAGGCCCAGGCTCGCCACGGACAGAGGCTGCTTCATGGAATGCCGAGCAGCCTCTGTCTGTGGGGAGCTCGGGCCCACCACGTACAGAGGCTGCTTCATGGCAGCCTCCCCTGCCCTCTCCAACCCCCCTTCACTGCTGCCTCTGTCCGTGGGGACAGGGGCTGCCGCCACCTCGTGCTGATGCCTTTCTATCAGAGGCAGCAGCGCGGGGCGGCAGGCAGCTGGGTCTGAGCGGGGAGCTTGTTTTTAAACACTCCCACCTAGCACCCCATGCTGCTGCCTCTGATACAGAGGCAGCTGTGCAGGGTGGCAGGGGGCTCCTTGGGAGCGGGGCCAGGAGTACACAGGCTGCCAGCCCCACCTCTGGGGACTATTGAATATTTGTGGTTACATGACTATTCAATTACACAATATCTAACATCCCTATTGTAGACACCACCCTTCTAGGCCTGGAAGATAGCCTTACAATGCTTCTCCTTAATCTGAGAAACAGCATATTGTTTACTGACATGTGGTACTCCCTCTCTTATCTCCAAAAGGGCTGCTTCTGGTGCCAGATTTTATTTAATTAAGTTCTGTTATCAGTAGAGGGAAGATCTTTATTTCCAATATTTAATCTTTCCCAAACCCAAATTTATCATTACAATTTTATTAATTCTTACACTAGATTTCTGAACCTTCAAAGCCAGCCTAACTACAGGACACCATTATTATTGAGCATCATCATTAAAGTCCTGTCGAAGACAGCTGATTGATTAGTTCACAAGAGCAGAGAAATAAATGGTTACCTGCACAGAGATACACACACAACTCAGTCTCTAAAATGTAAGTATTTCACCTTTCCCAGTCTACCTTACGAAGAAAGAATGGAGTTTCAGGATAACTATCAGCTAAAAGCAGGAAATTATGGGCACCACTTTAAATTAAAACAGACAGAATTGAGGCAATGTTTCCCATGGAGTTCAACATCTTTTTCTCCAAGCAATAAACCTTTCAGCTTTTTATTAGATTTCCACAGTTCTCTTAACAGACTCCAACTCTAACAGCTTAAGTCAAATCTTTAACCAGAGACATTGACCTCTCCTTCCTTCTTTGAAACTTGAAATTTATGTATTATTATATAGAAATACACAAGAATACCTACTGCTTAATTTGTAATAAATGAGATGCCAGGGATCAAGAAATTAAGTCCTGGGGCACATGTAATTTTTTAAAATTTCATAACTGATAGGGTAACCCCAGAGGTGCTGGTGCTATGAACTACCAAGCCTAGAGGTACTGAGGCTCAGTTCTGGCACAAATTAAGCACTAATAATGCCTATGAACACATAAGAATCTGTGGCTGTGCTTTCTAGGTTGATCACGTAATTGTTTCTAATAAACTGCACTGTTTTCTGCATATACAGCAAACTTTCCAGTGGGCCATTTTTCTGTGATATATACGAAAAAGGTGCTCACCAGATTTAAAAATTTTTAAAAAATGGTAAAATGTTAAAATTGTATAATACACAGGCTAAGGAAATATCATCTATCTACACATCTGGGAATAGTGGTTAGATTATACAAAAGTACGAAGGTTGGTTTAAAGGTCGTAAAATAGATAGAATACATAATCTGCAATAACCCAAATTTAGGTGAATAAATTTAATGATACAGTTTGTATGTTGGCATCCACTATTTCGGTATATCACTCATGAAAACTTATACAGAGAATTGGTTGTAGAAAGCAAATACAGTATAGCAATGAGTGAAGATTGTCTTTCCGTATATGAGAAATTAGGATAAATTGTCCCTCAGAAAATAGAATCCAACACAGAAATATTTCAGAAGCTTCAGGGGGTAGCCAAGTTAGTCTGTACAGGATAAACTTTAAAAACAACAAATGGTCTGGTAGCACTTTATAGACTAACAAAACATGTAGATGGTATCATGAGCTTCCGTGGGCACAGCACACTTCTTCAGATGACCGGAGTTTTTCTGAAAGCTCATGATACCATCTACATGTTTTGTTAGAAATATTTCAGTTAATTTCCTGACTTTGTTTCTTGTCAATACTATAAGCTACTCTATGCATGTGTACCGTTGTGCCTGTTCAGAGCGACAGTGAAATCAATGCACATTGAGGTCAGGAGAGACACTTGCAGGATAGGGTGCATAGTTTGGAAAAATACTACAGATTTTTTTAAATGACATTTATAACTGTTTAAATGACATTTTAATAACTGTTGAAATGACTGTTTAAATGATATTTATAACTGTTTATAAACTCGTGCTATTCCTTGGAATTTTAAAGGGACCTACCATTGCTAACATTCCCTTTATATTGCAAGAGGGGTATAAAGAGGCCTTGTGTAAATAAGAATGAGGATATTGAATTAAAAGGAAGCAATGTGGAAAGGGTTGTGTTGCTTTCAATCATATTTAACACACAAATAATACTTGCTTGTGTGTGAAATATGTACATTTGGCAATTTCTGCGTGAAAAGTGGGACTCTGAAAGTTATGAGTGAATGAAAACATGATGCAATCAATAGTGTTTGTATACATGACTTTTGAGTAGTTGGTTCCGCAGGTATTGAAGGTAGATGGATTATTTTATGTCCTTTCATTCTTCAATTACCATTTATCTTTCATATCCATCTTGTTAGTTCTCCTCTCTCCCCTGCATTTTTTTCTCCACCCCAGGACTACGACACAAAAAGTGTTTCTCAGGGGAGGAGGAAAAGGAGAAGGAGGAGGAGGAGAAGGAAAAGAAGATGTTTTAAGAGAAAAACAGATTTTTTTAAATTCCTTTTCACTACTGAAAATCGGAGCTGAAATTCTGTCCCTATTGAAGCCAGGGGCAAAATTCTCACTAACACCACAGAGGCAGGATTTCACCCTAAGTGTTTTACCTTCTCAGCATGGCGTGATCTCCAAACAATAACAAAGAGTGAATTATTCTGCAATGCCTGCATAACTGATTGGTGTGAGACATCTGCAGCCCTGTTGTCAGAAACATTACACTTCAATTTATCTATGTAACATTTTTCAGGATTTCTCAAATTTAATTTTTAAATGCCTTTAAGCCGCACAAATCATAGCTTGCACTTGCATAGCAATGTCACTTTTCCCCCTTAAACTTGTTCCTCATCTATGGATGTTAAGGTTGTTGGCTTTCAGATCTATGGGAAATGTTTTACTGCAACCCATCTTAGATGACAGCTCAGTCAACACCCTTTGCATTGGGAATTCCAAATGAGATAAGTTTCAAGATGCTTTTCTTTCCCTATCTCTTCTGGGTTTTTTTATGTTTCAGTAAGTTCCAAACAATCTAAAACCATGAAGCTTGTAGTCATATAAGACTTATTTAGAATAGCTAGGCAAAAGCAGATTAAAGCAAACTAAATGGCATGCAAATCATACCTAGTCCTAAATTCTGCAAAAACCCATACAGGTTCTGATTCAAAGCCCTCTGAAGTCAAAAGGAAAACCTCCATTGACTTCATTGCACTTTTCGATCAGGTTAAAATTAAAAGTTTAAAGTTTAATACAGGTTAAAGTTTAACACGACCTACCTATCACAGAGAGCTTTACATACTTGGATAGTATTATCAGGCAAGACGGAGGCATCAGAAGTGATATCCAGAGCAGACTTAGTAAAGCCAGAAATGTCTTCATGAGTCTGAATGCTGTATGGAAGTCATCACAGTACAGCATCCATGCCAAACTGAAGTTTTATCAGAGCTGTGTTTTATCAACACTATTATATGGCTCAGAATGCTGGTGGATGACAGAGTACGACCTCAATAAATTGTCGACTTTTCAGAACAGAAGTCTTCGGAGAATCCTCCCTATTTTTTGGCCAAGAATAATTTCTAATCAGGACCTGCTTGCGCGGTGTAAACAAGATGACATGGCTACCATCATTATGAAAAGATGCTGGAGATGGATTGGGCACATGTTCAGGAAAGATAGGAGCTCCATCACAAAGATTGCTGTGCACTGGATCCCTGAAGGGAAGCGAAAACAAGGACGATCCAAACCAACATGGCACCGGACTGTTGAAGTAGAAATGAAGAGCATGAATTACACTTGGGGCACTATTGAGAGGCTGGCCAGAGACAGACAGACGAAATGGAGGACCTTTGTTGCTGCCCTATACACCAGTGGGTGTGAAGGACGATGATGATGATGAAAGTTTAATATAGTTAAAATTATCGAATCTGGAACTAAGAAGCAAAATAATATCTTTCTAGATAATGCATTTGCTATCCCCTCAGCTTATGGGATTTTTCCCTTGTGTTTTTCTGTGCAACATGTCTGAGGCCAAGTATTGAGTCTCCAGACGGGTCTCATTCTCTGTTTTGCTAACCTCAAGAGTCCACCCCTCAAAATAATTAACTTGGTTTTAAAAGCATAGTTGTTTCACAGAACAGAGATATTGTTAATATATTATTTGCCTGGGTCTTCAGGATCAACATTTTCAAGCTTTCTTTCACAACATTCAGGGCTAGAAATTTACTTTTTAAAACAAAAAAAAGCCTGAGATTCTCATGTAATCACATGGCTCCAGGAGTGGGGCTTCAAACATACAAACATGAGAAAACTCATGAAAAAAAATCCCATGAGTTAGCAACCCTATCACAATACTGTAATTTTCAGATTTCTTAGACTTCTTATTCTCATAACAAATATACTGGCCAAAAAAGTATGTGTTTCCATAGAAATGGGGTATTCCAGTACATCTATTTTGGCATGTTCACTTTTAGCTTGTATAAAGTCATTTAGGATTTTATTCACTGCTTTGAATGAACAACATTGGAGTTCATCTTTTTTCTGTACACCTTTTAGAATTTATTAAATATCTTCTGAAGACATGCCCACACAAATAATTGTTTCTTAGATCCTATTTGCATCCTTCCCCACTGTGAGCCATCTATTCTTTATTCTAACCCAATCACCACAGTCTGGCACATTTATTGCGCTGAACGGACATGTCAGTCTGAAACCAGGTCAGTCTGTATTTAAACAGGCAGGACTATTCTTTTTAAATTCCCTTGTCACTTTATTTCCATATGTAATAAGAATTATTGTCAGATTAAAAACTGTCACAAGCACCTTTCATCTTAGAATTTAAAAACACTTTACAAACATTAATTAATTCTCATCACGTTGCTGTGAGACAAGGACACAGTTACCCACTTCTGGGGGAATCACAGAAACTGTTAAATAACAGCATGATCATAAAACATGACAAGAAGTGAAGAAGAATGCTTTACCAAATTGAAAATTGCAGGGGACATGTTGTCCTGTACATAGAAGATAAGTTATCAGAGCTAGACTTTGGTCAGAACACAAGAATTAAAACTTTTTTTTCCTTGAGAAAAGTGACATGGAGATTGCAATGACCCAGAACATAGGTTGTACATCTTACTGAGAATATGATTGTGATGGGGCATTCTATATGCTTTATGGAGATATGCTTATTAATATGACATAACTGGAATATGCTTTGTGTGAAATACTCCATGTAAGATAGCATTCAAAAGCTTGTAATATGATTATTCCATGTCTATGCACGTATCATTCCTGTATTTGAAGTTAAAAATATGAGGTATAAATCTGTGTTGTTAACTGCATACATGCTAAGTGAGGGACATTACTAGTACTCAAGGAACTCAGGACAATGATCTGTGAATAGACTTGTTTTTCCTTTAAGCCTGGGAGGATGGGCTTTGGTGGTGGCTACCAAGACATGTAGCCATGTCACCTAATGCTGGGATCCATCTTGGATGCTGTATATTTCCACAAGAGGAGAAGGAAATTTGAGACTGAACACAAAGGATTCCTGATTTATGCAAAACCTTTTTAAGGGTAGTGAGTGAGGTAATCTAGGTCCTCGGTTCTCCCTGGCTACTCCAACTAAGATGACTGCTGAAAACATCTAAGACCGAGCTGGGGGAAGAGCTGGACCCCAGGGTGGAAGGCTTTCAAGTCTGTGAAAAAAGCTTATTAGAACAACTTTGAGGGTGAGATATTCCATGTAACTAGTCTCTTTAGATGGTATCGTGAGCTTTCGTGGGTCATCTGAAGAAGTGGGCTGTGCCCATGAAAGCTCATGATACCATCTACATGTTTTGTTAGTCTATAAAGTGCTACCAGACCATTTGTTGTTTTTTTCTGTAACAGACTAACTTGGCTACCCCCTGAAGCTCCTAGTCTCTTTAGGGTATTAAGCATAGTTTGCATTTTCCATTTTATTCTGTTTAGTAACTACTTTGTTCTGTCTGCTGTCTCTTATGACCACTTAAATCCTACCTTTTACATGTAATAAAAATAACATTATTAATAAACCCAGTGTAAACAATTGTTACTGGAGGATACGTGTGTGTGTGTGTGTGTGTGTGTGTGTGTGTCTGTGTGTGTGTAAGCAGCTATGCATCTCTCTATCTCTCTCTTTACTTCGAGAAATAGGGTGACCAACATGAGCTTACCCTGTACAAAACTTTATACAGAGTAAGACGTATTTACCTGGAGCTCAAGTCCTATTGAGTCTGTTCATCTGAATGCTGAGGCAAGTTCTCTCAGCTGAACCTTCCAAGAGCTGGGCTGATCTCCATATCTATATTATACTGCGGAGGGTTGTGACCCTGTCTGTGTGTGACTGCTGGAGGAACCCTGAAGACCTGACAATAATGTTTCTGAATTATGTGATCAAGCAATTTTTCACAGAAAAGACTATCTTATTTGATCCTCTATTGCCATTCTCTCCATAGCAAGGGACGAGGTACTAAATATTGCTTTGTGAAAGGGAACACTTGCCAGTGATGCTATTTAGTGGTCAGGCCAGGGTGTGGAAGGCTGACTTTCAATTTAGTGTTGCTCTTTCTCACTATAGATTCACTGTGCAGGGTCTGTCCTTCTATTAACTCAGCCCTTTGGCTGAGTCACACATTGAAATCCACCCCTTTTGAGGTATACAAAAAGAGTCCAGTGATGTGAAAATCCTCAGATGTCAGGAAGGTTTTCAAGGATGATCCCTTGGGTCAAATGTTACACAGTCTGGAACTTTATACTTTTAAGATCTTCCCTGCCAACAGCCCCCACAAGGGACAGACTTCTGTCATTATCCCCTCTTTAAGGGTTGGGAGGGGATCCATCCATTGGGCTCTGATCTGGGGCCGAAAGGTAGGAAAGCTAGGATTAGTACCTGGGCCACTATGCACCTACCTCCCTGCATCATATCCTACCAGTGATCCCTGTTCTAGCAGGTAAAATAAAGAAGTGAACACAAAATTAATGTTTCTGACCTTCAAAAGCAGTAATGGATTAGCCACTGGGCCAACAGGGCCCGTGTCCAGCGGCACTAGCTAATTATGGACCCCCCCAAAAATGGGCACCCTCATGCCCCAACTCTGCTTCACATTCCCTCCAAGCACTCCTGCTGAGGAGTGAGGTTGGAGCCTGTGGGCTTGCCCCACTCTGCCTGCCCAGAGGTCCGGCAGCCCTCGCGCCCAACTCTGCGACCCAACAGGAATGCCATGGAGAAAGAGGTTGGAGGGCAGCAAGCAGGGAACTTCAGGTGGAAGAGATAGGGAGGGGCCCACACTTTTCTATCCCAGTTCTCCACAATACCATAATCTGCCTTTGCTCATGGCACAAGATTGCTCCCCTCCCCTGTCTGACACCCTGTGAGCTGCTCTGTTTCCCTTTTTAAAAATTGGCATCCAGTTTGTGCAGGCTTTGCAGATGTGGCAAAGCAGGGATGCCTGGGCCCCCAACCCCTTTTTCTCCAGTGGAGGGTTTGTATTCTTTACCCAATCACTGATTTTATGAAAGTTTTCATGTGCTTATATACAATCAAGTGAGACCTGTGCTGGAACAACAATTCTAAGGGATTGGGGCAAGTCTTCCATTTCCAGAGCTTCTCCTCCAAATTATTTATGTTCTACTGATTTTTTAGTATACTAAGCATGCTATGCATACCAACTGTCCTATTTCCCTGGGCATAAAAGGCTTTTCTTTACTGCATGTAGTTGGTCCTGAGCCAGGGACACATCTGATGTGTCACGCTAACTCTTTTGTTCCCTGATATATTACCCAGAATCCATCCCAGGATGCAAAAAGTCATTGGCATTCAGCGTATCATCTGCATTTATAAAGTTGCCTCTTGACACAAATGCTCTGTGCCAATTATTTCAGAGCTGTCTAATCAGTATGCCTCAGGGCACCCTGAAAATAAATCACAATAGAAAAATAAGGTGTCATGCCATCTTAATGAAACAAACTGTTCAACTAAAGGACAAGTGCCTATTTATTACACACATACAAACACTTTGTACCTTATTTCTACCATCCTTCTCAGATGTGCAGTCTTCAAAGAGACACACAAAATACTCCACTGGTTTAGTACAGGATGCTAGTTAGCATATATCTAAATTAAAATATATCAAAAATCTAAAACCACAATGAAACCCAATTGAGATTAGATTTGTTTTCTGTATGTGGTATGAAGTTTAATTAATATCTGTAGAATGCGTTGAATTCCTCATATGTCAAGGGATATAAATGCAAGGTGAAACTGGGCCCAAATTTAGATGGTAAAGCATCTAAATCTGTAATTAGAAGCTTAATCACACATACTTAGAACCTAAACATAGGTGCTCATGTTTGAAATTTTGGACTTTTTTCCCTATAAAAGTCATACAAAGTTACTCAGGATAGGAAAATATTTGGTGACCTTTTAGTTTGCAAATAAGAGGCATATTCCACTTAGCTTAGACCCCTCCCTCCCCCAACAGAGATAGCATTGTGAGTACATTTTCCTAAATGGTAACTAAATAACTGTAAATTACTAATTTTCCTCTCTTTTGAAAGATGCTATCAGTTTGAGAAATATTCTGTATACTTGCCATAGACGTTAATTGGCATTTAGGTACTTTGCTGACTTAGGACAAAAATACTGCTGGAACTGGTAATATCCATGAAAACAAACAAAACGGACAAACACTATAGAAACTAGTTTCTTAACCTTTCAGCAAAATCTCTTCCCTCATTTAAAATATGAGAAGTGCACAGAAAATTAAGCAAGGTTGTCAATAATAATGCAGTAACTATAGTTATATTATATTTCAGCTACACTATGGTTATGCCATTTGATTCCACCAATACATATAAATGGAAGGTTCACTATCTGACAGAGTGATTATGGTGTCTATACAATGTTCTTCACGTACCTGGATTCTAAAAAATGCATATATTACCAAGAGGACAATATGTAACATGAACATGGAGTTAACCTTCAGGTTATAGGAATCAGAGGTAACTAGAATACAGAAAAGCATAACTAGAGAGTGTAATTGCACTATACAAATGGCTCACTGGGAAATTACTATGAGACAATTCCTGTGACTGAGTAAGTGTTCCCTAACTTAAGGAAACAAAAAACAGGACTAAACTAGACTAACACGGCTACATCACTATTACTACCCTAACTTAAGGAGTAACTATTACCTAGTCAAGTCCTATTGTACTTATTTCTTTTATTTCAGATCAGGTTACTGTGAATTGTTATTTTACATATTCTCAATTCCAAATATCATAAACCATTTTTGACATGTTTGTCTGTATTGTTGTTTGCACACTTTCAGAAAACTTTTGACACTGAGACTTATAAACAAAACAAACAAAAAACCCCACTCAAGTAAGATACAATCAGTTTAGTAATCATAATTCCAGAGGCATGCATTTTTAATTTGTACCATTTTATGGTGTTACAATGCAACAGAGGCAAACTGTAAACTACAAGGCAGCTGAGGTCTATAAAAGCATTGCAACCATTGTTAAAGAAAGATAATATCAAAGGGAAACAAAAAAGCATGACTACTTCAACACGGCAGACTGCAGCTTTAAGATCTTTTGGATTTAGTTTTCCAAGCCTTAGAAATATGGAAAGTCAGCCCTTTCTAAGGAAATAATTGTCACCTTTAAGCTTTCTCTTATAGAAGCTAGTCACAGTATATTTTTCTGCCTGCAGGCATTTTAGATTTGGACTCGCAGCTACTGCATTCCTGTAAATGCCATTTTGTATCTGACTCGTATCTGCAGCCACTTACCCTTTCAGCCAAATAAACATTCTTAGCTCTAATTACTTTTTCCTTTAATTTCCCCTTTCTTTTCTAATTCCTGAGTAAATTACACCACCCTCTCTGCAGGTATGCTAATGGGTAGGAAGGGCAAAGGGCGCAGATTGGTTGTGGGAGGTACTCTGATTTTCTGATAGCCGCTCTGGTAGTGTTTCTCTTCCCCAGCATGGCTGAATCTCATAAAATGCATAACTTGGCCTTGTATTGGTAAGATATGTTAAAAAAATATGCCTGATTTGCATTCTTTTGTGTGCTTAATTGGAATGCCCTGATAGTGTATTTTACACAAACCTTTTTACATAGTCTTAACTGTTGAGCTGTGTAACAACTATTTGAAGGTTAATCTTTTCTTGCCTCCATATCCCATGCTTCCACTCCTATTGGTCTGAAAGAAGCTATATTAAATTATTATTATTATAGCTGTCTTGTGAAAAATGTACTGGTGACTTACTATTGCTATGGTTAACATGGACATGTATGGAGGCAGCATGATCTAGGGGGTTGTACACTGATCCGGAACTCAGAAGACCTAGGTTCTACTTCTTGCTTTGCCACTAGCCTGCTGGGAACCTTGAATAAACATAGAAATGGAGGGCTGGAAGGGACCTCCAAAAGTCATCTACCAGACCCCTGCACTGATGCAAGACCTAGTAAAGCTATATCATCCCTGAGAGGTGTTTATACAACTAATATTTAAAAGCTTTGAATGATGGAGACTCCACAATCACCATTGGAAGCCTATTCCAGAGCTTAACTATCTTAACTAATTAGAAAGATTTTCCTAATATCTAACTTTGATCTCCCTTGCTGCACATTGAGCCCAGTACTTCTTGTCCTACCCTTCAATGGACAAGGAAAACAATTGATCATCATCTTCTTTATAGAAGTCTATAACATATTGGAAGACTTTTAGGTTGCTTCTCTCTTCCCCCTCCAACCCCGTCTTTTCTCAAAACTAAGCATGCCGTTTTTTCAACCTTTCATTAATAGTCAGTTTTTCGAAACCTTTTCTCATAATTGTTACTCTTCTCCGAACTCTTTCCAATTTGTCCATCTCTTTCCTAAATTGTGGTGATGCCCAAAATTGGACCCATTATTTCAGCTTGGGCTGTACCAGTGCTGAATAGAGTGGGACAATTACCTCACAGAATCATGTTAGCCTCTTTTGTAGCTCCTTCATATTGATGACTCATATCCAGTGTGTGATCCACTATATCCCCATGCAATAAATTATGTATTTGATTTTTGTTTCCCAAATGAATTACTTCACCCTTGACTTTATTGATTTCATCTTGATTAATTCAATCCATTTCTCCAATTTGTTAAGGTCATTTTGAATTTTAAACTTGTCTTCCAAAGTCACTTCCGCGTCTCTTTGCCTCAGTTTTCCCATCTGTAAAATAATACTGATCTCCTTTGTAAAGTGCTTTGAAAAGCATGTAAAAGAGGTGAGAATTATCATGATTAATAAAGGAACACACATTTCATACAATAAGACATGAAGTAAGAAGAACGAAAAGCAAACAAGGGTATTGAATGAAATGGTATATGAAAAAAGGGAAAGAATGTCCCTTCATACATGTAAAACTATCATAAATAATTCTGGGGCAAAGAAAACTGATTGGAGAAAACTGAAGTAGATGTTTTTGTGACCTGGGAAAAGATTGACATCACCAATCTAGAACACAGGGGCTAGCCTCTGGTATTTAAAAAAAAAGACAGATTTTTTTAAAGAAGACATTTCATGATGATACTTTGTATAAGGATGTGTGTGCTGTTTCTTTAAATCTGTAGCATAAAGTCAGTCAGGAGGGTCCTGATTATTAAGGCTTATGAACAGAGACTGCTAGTATGTTAAATAGCTGACTTCCCTGTTCTTCTTGGATTAACACAAGATTGATATACCTAAATGCCAGAGAATTTAAGAGCAAAAAGTCATAACCAAAAGTTATACAAAAATACAAAGGACAGGCAAGGAAAGCAATACATTGCATAATAATAGCTAGAAAGAATAATTGAGAAACAGAAAAGGCTTGAGTAACTTACGGGAGCAGAACTGTTTTTCACTGTGACACTGGGGGTCGTAGCTCGTAGTGCTCCACTCACTCCATGGTAGTATTTGAAGCAGATCTTTGTTTCAGCTAAAAAAGAAAATGATTTTACATTAGAAATGTTACCAGGGAGAAGTTTTGTAATCTGTTGCACTTTGGGTGCAGCATGTCCATTCACAAGTGTTAATGGGCAGACAAATCAAAGATTTTGTCTTCATCTGGTAGTCAGGTTAGGATACTGCAGATCGGATCAAACACTGTTTTTTCCTGTTGTCTTGCATGGGATATAAAAGTTGTTTGGTCCCTATATTATATGAGAGTTTAATCATCAACCTCTTCTGAGCAGTAGTTACCAATTCTGTCTGAAGTCTGCACAGTGTGATAAGGATTTCTTCAGGCTAAAACCATAGGAATAAACTCCTCATGATTCAGAGGGTAAGCCAAATGTTAATTGACGAGGTCAGGAAGAAACTTTATTTATGGGAAGTTTATTCCATATTTGTACATTATGAGATTTCTCTGACGCATGCTGGTTCTGGCCACTATCAGACATAGGTCAATGCAGATGACGGGTCTGACCTGGTATAACAATTCTTGTGTTAAAGCATTTCTCACAAACAGTGCTAAGCCATATGTTTTCTTAGTGTATTTCCATTGATTTCAACAGGCTTAGCATCAGATCCTTAAGAGCCTTGCCAGTACTAGTGGCATACACACTGACTTCATGGGGGCTGAATACCCACCAGCAACACCCTATCAGTGCCTCCCCTTCCCCGCAGTGCCTCCGCCTGCTGCAGATCAGCTATTTCATAGTGTGGAAGAGGTCCTGGGGGAAAAGGGGATGGTTGAGAATGGGGCATTCTCAGGGGAGGGGGAAGAATGAGGAGAGAATGAGGGTGGGGACCAAGTGACCCAGGAGGAGGTGGGGTGGGAATAGGAAGAGCCAGGATGAGGGTGGGGTCTTGAAGGAAAGGGTGGAGGGAGCAGCGGGGCATGCGTGGGGCAGGAAGGCAGCAGCCCCCAGCATATTAGAAAGTCAGCCATTATGACTAGCAGGAACATTAGCAAAGTGATAATATTCGAGGGTTTAGCAGCGTACTCTTTCCAGTTTTGTTGTCTCTCAGACATGGAAGACAGGAAATCAGCTTTTCTTTTAATGGTTGTGGTATGATCCATCACATGATCCAGTCATCCTGGAGCCGTGGTTGAATTTTCTTGTCTTTCCACAGGACACCACATAGATATCAATATGAACACCATTCAAATATATTTTCACTGGAGTAGAGAATAACGTGGTTATCCTCTGCCCATCAGCAGCCCCATACTCTAGTGGAATGGTCTTTTCAGGATCAGTTTTTCTTAATATCTTTCTTCCAACAGTTATTTTTCACAGTCATTTCTACAATTGTAGTTGCAGCGTTAAGTGTTCATGTACAATAGTAATGAGGACAATATAATTACACAGCTTTGCACACTGCCAGGCACCAAAGTGAGAACAACACAACCTACTACTTAAACCCTATTTTACCTCATTCCCTTCACCTACTGTTTGGCCTAATCTGACAAGCACATAGCACCAGGCATTGCGTTTACTGCCATGAACAAAATCAGTAGAACTGCTCATATTAACAAGCACTATGCCTGGTAACAAGAAGTACTTGCAGGATCAGGCCTGTATACTATAAACCCTTTGGGAAATGGACCTTTTTTTCTATTTGTTCTTTACAGCACCTTACACATTATGAGTCAAATTCTGCCACTTCTGAATACAGGACCCTCACTGAAGTTGTCAGCAGCTGTGTATTCTCTGAATGCAGAATCTCTCTTGCTTAGATTGCAGTGATTGTAGGAGGCAATACTCACTTTCAAATCATTACTGTTTCTACATGACCAAACAGAAATCTACCACAGATGTGCATTCAGAGGCCCTACAAACATCTCAGACCACAAACACCATTTAATTGTTTCAGTGCTGTCTAGCACACAGGCTCATGGGGCAAAATGGAATTCCAGTTCTGCTCCAGACAGTTCTCATTTAACTGTCTTGCTGCCAGCACCTGCAGCATCTTGTGGGTCACTGTGGAACCAAGAAAAAGGAAGTTACCCACCTTGTGCAGTAACAATTGTTCTTTGAGATGTGTGTCCTCCTGGGTGCTCCACTGCTGGTGATGGGTCATCCCGGAGCTGCAGATGGGAGTTTTTTTCAGAGCAGTTGTCAGCTGGGCTGCACATATGCAAGAGGCTGCGCTCACACATCCCAAACCCCACCTCACATCTCGAAGAACAGTTGTTACTGCATAAGGTGAGTAACTTCCTTTTCTTCTTCAAATACGGTCTCCCATGATATTCTTATCAATAAACTAGGCAAATACAACTTAGATGGGGCTACTATAAGGTGGGTGCATAACTGGCTGGATAACCGTACTCAGAGAGTAGTTATTAATGGTTCTCAATCCTGCTGGAAAGGTATAACAAGTGGGATTCCGCAGGGGTCTGTTTTGGGACCGGCTCTTTTCAATAGCTTCATCAACGATTTAGATATTGGCATTGAAAGTACGCTTATTAAGTTTGCAGATGATACCAAGCTGGGAGGGGTTGCAACTGCTTTGGAGGATAGGGTCATAATTCAAAACAATCTGGACAAATTGGAGAAATGGTCTGAGGTAAACAGGATGAAGTTTAATAAAGACAAATGTAAAGTGCTCCACTTAGGAAGGAACAATCAGTTTCACACATACAGAATGGGAAGCGACTGTCTAGGAAGGAGTACAGCAGAAAGGGATCTAGGGGTTATAGTGGACCACAAGCTGAATGAGTCAGCAGTGTGATGCTGTTGCAAAAAAAGCAAACATGATTCTGGGATGCATTAACAGGTGTGTTGTGAGCGAGACACGAGAAGTCATTCTTCCACTCTACTCTGCGCTAGTTAGGCCTCAGTTGGAGTATTGTGTCCAGTTCTGGGCACCGCATTTCAAGACGGATGTGGAGAAACTGGAGAGGGTCCAGAGAAGAGCAACAAGAATGATTAAAGGTCTAGAGAACATGACTCATGAAGGAAGGCTGAAAGAATTGAGTTTGTTTAGTTTAGAAAAGAGAAGATTGAGGGGGGACATGATAGCAGTTTTCAGGTATCTAAAAGGGTATCATAAGAAGGAGGGAGAAAACTTGTTCATCTTGGCCTCTGAGGATAGAACAAGAAGCAATGGGCTTAAACTGCAGCAAGAGAGGTTTAGGTTGGACGTTAGGAAAAAGTTCTCCTAACTGTCAGGGTGGTTAAACACTGGAATAAATTGCCCAGGGAGGTTGTGGAATCTCCATCTGTGGAGATATTTAAGAGTAGGTTAGATAAATGTCTATCAGGGATGGTCTAGACAGTACTGGGTCCTGCCATGAGGGCAAAGGACTGGACTCGATGACCTCTCGAGGTCCCTTCCAGTCCTAATATTCTATGATTCAAATGATGTCCCAATGGGTATTCCATTGTTGGTGACTACGAAGTAGTGCTCCACCAGGATGGTGGGGCTCGGAGTCACTGTTTGGCGGCTGTGGACAAGACCAGTATAGCTACTGCTATATCTTCCGTAAGCTGAGGCATAATGGCACAGTTTCTAGTGAAAGTATGGTCGGATAACCAACTGGCTGCCCGATAAATGTCTTTAAGGGGCATGATCTTTAAAAAGACCATTTAGGTTGCAGTAGCATAAGTAAGTGTGCTCTTCGTGGAGATGGTAAAGGTTTATTGTGGATGAAGTGACAGTGAATTATGCATGATGATATCCATCTAGAGTTACGCTGAGTTGAGATTGGTGTGCCTCTTGAGTGTTCTGTGATCAACACGAAAAGGCGTGGAGTTTTATGCAAAAACCTGTGCTCTGTCTATGTAGAAGGCCAATGCATGTCTAATCTTCAGGGTATGTAGCATAGCGTCTCTAGGAGATGTATGAGGTTTGGAGAAGAATGTGGGTAATATATAGGTTCATTGATATGGAAGGAGGTTCAGACTTATGGTAAGAAAGAGGGATGTGGGTGTAAGGTTATCTTTGTCCTTCACAAAAACGGTATATGGTGGTCCCACCATCAACACCACAATCTCGCTAATTCTACTTGCAGAGGTGATGGCAATTAAAAACAACACTTTCATCAGGAGGAATGGAAGAGTACAGGTAGCCATAGGTTTGAAAGGGGGCCTCATGAAGCAGTGTAAGACCAGGTCCAGGTTCCATAAGGGGGTAGCGATCTTATATGGCAGGTATAGATTTGTGAGGCCTTTGAGGAATCTTCTGGTGATGGGGTGAGCGAAGACTGAGGACCCATCAACTCACATGTGAAAGGCCGTTATTGCTGTGAGATGTACATTAAGCGAAGAGATGGATAGGCCCCCATTTTTGAGGTATAGGATGATGTCAAGGATTGCTTGTATCAGTGAGGTTTCAGGGTTGACATGTTTTTGCTGGCCCCAGGAGGAGAATCGCTTCCCTTTTTTCAGGTAAGTGGTTCTGGTGGATGGTCTTCTAATATGTAGGAGAACCATTCTCTCCTGTTCCAAGCAAAGCGTTTCACTATCATGGAACTATTCCTTAGTTCAAATTAACTGTTATTCCTTGTGGAATGAGGAGTAACAGTTAATTTGAACTAAGTCCTTAGTTCGAATTAACGTTTCATTGCCGTGTGTAGCTGCGCAGCAGTGAGTTCGGGCTAGTGAAATTTCAAAATGGCGACCGGACGGGAACATGCAAATAAAGCCCAGGATATTTAAATCCCAGGCTTCATTTGCAACTCCGGTCGCCTCATTTGCCTACCTACCTCAAATTAACGAGCTAGTGTAGACATACCCCCAGAGAGGAGCCTAGCATGAAGGTGTAGGATGTGGGGCTGAAGGTGCAATAATTTGCCTTGATTTTGAGAGAGAAGATCATGGCGATGAGGAAGTGGAAATGGCAGCTTGATGGACATGTTGTGGAGGCATGGGAATCAAGTCTTCCTCGACCATGAAGGAGCTATTAGGATAAGTCGAACTGCATCGGACTGAATGTTGGCTCAGGCTGATGGAAGGGGACCCGATGATGAGTGAATTGGCACCGTGGCAGTACGGGCGGTAACAGAGACGGTGCCGGTGGGTGGTCTCAGCGTCGCCATCCTAAAGGTGCTGGGCTCGTCTCCTTTGCTCACCCTAGGAGACAGAGTAGGAGGAAGAGACCTCGCAGGGGAGGGTCTTTTCTTTGAGTGCTTCTGGAGGAGTGGAGAAACAGACATTTTCTTGGTAGCCTCCACAGGGGGTTAGGAGGGCTCTCGGTCTTCAGAGGGCTGCATAGCCTTTTCAAACAAAATCATGCAGAGCTGAAGCTTCCCATCCTTTCTGGCTCTCACTATGGTAAGGCTATGACAGTGCTCACATTTTTGTGGTCAGACTCGCCCAAGCAGCGAATGCATGATGAGTGTCCATCAGAGACAGGCATGGAATCTCCACATGCTTCACATTTCTTGAAAAGGTACAGAGTAGGGCAACAAAAATGACAAGGGGTGTGGAACAGCTTCCATATGAGGAGAGATTTAAAAGACTGGGACTTTTCACCTTGGAAAAGAAATGACTAAGAGAGCATATGATAGAATTCTATAAAATCATGATAGGTATGGAGAAAGTGAATAAGGAACTGTTATTTATTTTAAAACAAGAGGAAATACTTCGTCACACAATGCACAGTCAACTTGTGGAACTTGTTGTCAGATGGTTTTGTAAAGGCCAAAACTATAACAGGGGTCACAAAAGACCTAAGTTAATTAATGTGGGTTAAGTCATCAATGGCATACCATGCCCTGAATTTCCCTAGCCTCTGATAGCTCCAAACTTTTCCTCTCCTACTTCTGTTTTTCCTAGACTGGTGTTTCTGTGGGTGGGGGAAATCTGAGATGATGCTAGGGCAATTGTGCAGTGTATTAAGAAACTGAACAAGAGTTACTGAAAACAGATAACTTGACCTCTCTACAGAGTTCAAATCTCAGGATAATTCAAGGCCTACCATATGTTGTTACTTCTCCCATATCACCTTTACAAAGCGACCTGGGAATTCCTGTTAAATATCAGTTCATCATTATTTCTATTAAAAAATATTCTGAATTATCCATATTGTATCTCCCCTCCCTTCCTCCTATCATACTGTTGTCTTTGTATAAATAATATAATATTGTAGGATTCACAACAAAGGCTAAGACATTAGAGATGGGAAAGATTTGTCAGGTCACATAGGCTAGGTCTACACTGCAATGTTAAATCGGAAAAAGAAACGCAATTTGCGGTACGCAAATTGCGTATCTTTTTCCTATTTACTTTTGAAAGAGGCTCTTTTGAAATTTGGCACATATACATGGTGCCAAGTGTCGAAAGAAAGTACTCTTTCCACACATCCCTTATTTCTTGTAGAACGAGGTTTACAGGGAAAGCGAAAGCGCGCGTCTGCTTTTTCGAAATTTTTTGAAATTCCTTGGATGCAGTGATGCTTTTCTGGGATACCTCCAGTTTCCTGAAAAAGCAATGCAGTCTATAGGTAGCCTGAGTCCCAGTGGGGCAGACAGCCACTGTGGCCCCCTGGGCAAGTTGTGGGAGGGCTGGCTCTGTCCCTGGAACCTCGGGTGGACCTTGGGTGAAGGGGTGAGGCCAAGGGAAGACAGACCTCAGTGCCGCTAGGGGCATGGCGCACCCATTCGCAGCCCTCAGAGCTGTGCAGAGTGCCTAGTGCGGCACTCCTGCAGCAATTTAAAGAGCCTGGGGCTCTGGATACCGCCACAGTAGCCAAGGGCACCATTCAGGAGAGCAGAGGGGGCAGAAGCCATGCGTACCGGGGTGCAGCTTGCTTTTCTTCCTGTTCACCTGACTATCAGGGAACAAAGGGAAAGTATTCGGATTCCGTGAATTACTTGTCTGCCCCTTCCCTTCACCAGCCAGGTGTGAGAGGCATACCAGAGTGGTCGACAAAGGCTTCCCTTGTCGACCGCGGTATGTCCAGACTGCCCTGCTGTGCCACCAAACAGCTGATCAGCACAGCGCAGCGGCCATTTTGATGTAAATGAAGAGGCGATTATTTAAATCGCCGCTTCATTTTCCTATGTCTAGTAAACTCATCTACATGGCTCCGTCGACGGAGGCAGGTAGTTTAGACATACCCCTAGAGTAGGATAGATCCCAAGGTTATAATTCAATGTCCCTTCCCTTTAAAATATCTTTCCTTGTTATCTTCATTCGATACTGTAGATTTATTTGTCAAGATTGCTCTAAACTCCTTTTGTTTTCCCTCAGAATTTCACTGATTCTTATCATAATCCTCTGTTCTTTTGCTGAGAAGCCATCCTGACTTCAGAAGCTTAACTTTCACTAGAAGAGCAGATTTATTCTCTGGGATGCAAAAAGTAACATGCCATGATTAATCCAGTTTCCTCAATAGATTACAAAACCTCCTAAACTCAACTACTAGGAAAGACTAAGCAGCAGTGTTCTCCAGGGAGACAGGGAATCTCGGTGTCTTTTACTATTTGGTGTTTTCATTTCTGCTTGATAGGGAAGTTTGATAGACATGAGACAGTTTAACAATCTGATTGCAATTTACTCCAATGACATTTTCTGTTCCAGTTAAGCAGCAGCATGACTAAGCCTGAGCTAAGCATTTTTGAGCACACAGCACCTGTCAGACAGAAAAACAAGACAGCATCCAAAAAAAACCCAGTCATTGATGAGCAATTTAATCTCTTACAAAAATAAGGGTTGTGGCTGTTGCTGGACAGAATTCCTACATAAAATATTAAAATATCAAAATTGACAATAAATAGGCTATGCCTGGGGAAAGACTGATCCTAATCAGAGAAAAAACACTGAAGGAAAACTGTGTTATGACACACAAATGGAGTTCACTGTAGAAGTCCTATAAAATCAGCACAGTACTCACCCTTGTGATATTACAGTTTGATCAGGTTTGCATAGTATGGTCTTTAATTACAGCAGTCATTGTCAGTGTTCATTACAGATGGAACTAAGTAGTAACTAAGGCCCTAAAATTATGAGCTATTACTATGAAAGAAGTGATCCACACAGAGGCCAACCACCTACACCTGCTATCACTTATTCCGTTAGCAGAAGTAACAGAGGTCTGTGAGCTGGATCTAAAGATTCCAAGCTTGATGAAGCATGTGGATGCCACTTGAAAGAATTTCAGGCTTCTCTTTAAAAAACCTAGGAAATCACACTGATATGTGCATATACACACAAAGTAAAATTAACAAAATATTAAGATTGCAAAGTTAGGAAAGTCAGAAATTAGGAAACACCTGAATGAAGATGGCCTGTGCCACCTCAATTCTTTCTCTTTCTATATGAATTGTGTTATAGTCTTTAATATCCACATAGTGAATACAGGTTGAATGTCTCTAGTCTGGCACCCTTGGGACCAGACTGGTGCCAAACCAGAGAATTTGCCTAACCACGGGAGGCCAATATCATCCAGCAGTATTATTAACACTTCCTATTTTTACTGGGCTCTTAGAAGACAGTTAGGGGTAAATTATAGCTAAATAGCAGCACAGAACATTGAGAGCAAGGACTGGTGGTTGTAAACAAGTTTTATGAAACCACAAGAAACAGCCACACCCATTATAAGTGGACATCAAACTAACTAAAATCATGCCGGACCACAGATGTTGCTGGACCAGAGAGTGTCAGACTAGAGAGATTTACCTCTATTATATCCATTTGGGTACTTTTTGACAAAACCGTGTGTGGGAAATAGTTGGTTTTGACAAAACTATCATTTCAAAAACATTTGTAAAAAAAGAATGTTGGAAATGTGGCTTCTTGACTTTTTTTTAAAACAAAAAAAGTTCAATTTTCAGGTAAAAATGACGTCATTTAGAAATGTATCTTAGGGATAATAAAAAAATTAAAAGGGCTGAAATTAAAACAAAACATTTTGAAATTATTATTAAAATTTTGATTGATTCCGTTCAGTTTTTAAAAATTTATCTTTGCTTACTGAAAATTTGAGAGATTTTGACCTCTCATCACGATTTGGGAGAGAAAACATTTCAAAATCTCAACAATTCTTTTAAAACAGGAAAACTTGCCCAGCACTAGTGAATATTTATTAATAAATTACTACAATGTTAGACTTTTGTTGCCCTTCAACATATATGCTAAGCTGAAAATACAAAGGAAGTGTCTTCCTTTCCTACCACCAATAAAAGAACCAACCAGAAACTTAACTAAGCACTCCTGAATCCCAGTTTATCATAACTTTGAGACTCAGTGTGTTAACAGGAAGTTCATTGAGATTCATTATATATCTTGTCTCAAATGTTGACAGATGGTTTCAGTGGGATAATTACAGAATGTGTATTGATAGAAATGGTACAAAAGTTAGTGAGTGGTTAGGTAACACGTGAAATTGGTAGTGGGATGTGGAGAAGGTTTTTGGTTCATACCCAGTTCAGGATAGTAGATATACAATGAGTTATTGTGTGGCAAGCCAGGGTATGAATCTAGAGTGCACTAACTTGCTGTGTAGTAACATACTGCTATAGCTCGACAGTCCCAGCATGTAGTCTGGGTAGTACTATTTGAAAGTGCAGTCACTAAGCCACATACCAGGACATTCACTGCACTGTGGCAGTGTCTACACAGGACATTACTTTATAGCAAGCTGGTGTGCTGCAGATTTACATCCTGGCTTCTTGCGAAGTAACTCACAGTGTAGGCAAACCCTCTTACTTGTTCAGTGACCCATGGGAAAGGTGTAAGTTGCTTCAGTCCAGTTTCTAGTGGATAGGCCACAAAACCCCAAACATTGTATTTGGCATCTAGTTTCACAACTAAAGTTGAGGCATGTGGCTAAGTGAGTGCACTGTTGGCTCCTTCTTGGTGGATAAGTAGGAAAATTCTGTTGTCTATCTGGCACCTTTCACAAATACTGAATACGCAGACTTCTCTTTAAACATAAAGACATTTAGCCAATGTGCAAATAGGAGCAGAACTAATTCCTTATATTGGGACAGATTCAGAGACCCTTGTGCCAGGACTTTTTGTGGAGGAATGTGAACAACGTTACTGGAATCTTCCCAGAAATTTAGCACTCCTTCCCAGAATTATTAGCTGAAATTTGAAGATGAAAAGGACTCCAGTTCAGCTACCCTTGCTGAGATTTTATAATACCTTATTCCACTGAAATAAGTGGAGCTACTCAATCAGCATCAGCAAAGATAGCAAAATATGGCCCTAAAAAAGCAAGAATTCAATTTATTTGTTTAAATTCTTTTCAGTGATAGCTATTTTTTTCCCCTTTACTGAATGCAGTGCAAAGTGTAGACAGGCATGAAAACTTTCTTTCAATAATCCCATACCAGTCTTTCATTAGAGCAGTGATTCCCAACCTGTTTCCCATGGAGGAACCCCTAAAATAATTTTTCATATCCCAAGGAACCCCTACCTATGAAAATGTATGCTTGGCCAGAAAAAACTGACAGCAGGGAGCACAATTCAATTACTGCTAATTTATTGTCAAAATTTATTTGTAAAGAGCTGTTTTATATATATAAATGTCAGCTTACATTGTAAGAAAAAAAAATATTTATTTATTCCACGATTTCTCACGGAGCCCCTGACAATGGTCTAATGACGATGGTTGGGAAACACTGCATTAGAGGATGGAAAAACAACTTGAGAGAGACATTTAATTCACTACAAAGAGCAAACTCCAAGGACTGTGCTGAAATCCTGAGTTTAATGAAATTCCATTGCCTACAGGTGGGTAATGTTTCTTACGTAAATCAACTTAACTATGAGTTCTTCACTGTCAGCACCAGTGAGAAGGCAATTTATTTTCTGGGAAAACGAAGTCAAAGCATTTTTAATTCTGTGATCACTGACTAGATAATAACTGGAAATCAAGCCCAAAGTTGGCTCAGTGATCCTAAGTACTCCCTTGAACTCCATAAAACACTAAAAACAATGAGTGGTCCTGTGGCACCTTAGAAGGGTCACAGGACCACCCGCTGTTTTTAAAGTTACAGACTAACAGGGCTAGCCCTTTGAGATTCACTATAAAAGACAAAATCAAGACAAAATCAAACTCAGTTTAACCTGCTTGGGACAACGGATGAGGCAAAGCACTTTACAAAATTAAACAATTAAAGCAGATTAAATTGAAGATTAATCTTATGTCTGGAAATTGTTTACTTACTTTTTACAAGCAACTCATAAGGCTACAACACCTTAGAAACTAACAAAAATGTAGATGGTATCATGAGCATTTGTGGGCACAACCCACTTTTTCAGATGAATGGAGTTAAGGGGTCCAGTTTCCAAATTAATAGCAGAGAAAGAGAGGGGATGGGGAGGGGGGAGAAGGAAAAATAAGGGCAAAAAAGGGGGAAATGGTCATTTAGAGTGTCCATGCTAAATGAAACGGATAGAGTGTACCAAATGCCCTTAAGTACCCTGTTCTTGGTTTTTTATGTCATTAGGATGTGGAATGTAGAATGTGGATGTGGAATGTAGTGGGCCATCCACGCAAGATCTTTGTTTAGACCTCTGTTGCAGGTATCAACAAAGACCTTGCGTGGGTGGCCCACTACATTCCACATCCATTTCCAGAGGAACCCTGGAAAAACTCTGCCGTGTCCAGGGAACGCGTCTGCTCTTCCAAACATTTTTTAGGAAGAGCAGACGTGCTTTTTCGGCATCCCTGTAAATCTCGTTTTACAAGGAAGAAGGGATGTTCCAAAAAAAGTTTTTTTTCCGACATTGGGCCCAGTGTAGATGGGCCAAATGTCGGAAAAGTCTCTTCCAAAAAAAGAAGTGGAAAAACCTACTCAAATTGCAGTTCCCAATTTCCGTAGCTTTTTCCAGAAGAACAGTGTGGTAGACATAGCCAGAGAGAGAGGTTTGGCAAAGATAAAGGTTTAGACATATCTGCTTTTTACTCCTACGTGATGAAGATGGACTGACACGGACAATGCATTCACACTACATGTTGTTATATTGATCAGAAGTCCTCTAGCTCCACCAAGTATTTTGCCTACTTCAAGCTAACTGACTCCTAGAGCTGCAGCCAGTGTGCTGTCCTTCTTTATTTCTCCCAGTGTGACAATAGGCTTAAAGCCACAATTAAAAATACACAATCTCTAGGCACAGCCCTGAGCAATGGTGACTATGTCAGCTACCCCACCTCAGGAGTAGCCCTAGGTCGTCCTTTGCCTCAGAGATATACCTTTGAGTCACAATTCCCTTTTCCTTTGGCTTGCTCTGGAGAGAGTGGTGAAGCTACGACTTGCAGCTCGAACTGCTGTAAGAGCAGCAAATTATGATACCACTCTGCTGGCTGGTGTATTGGGGGGGACCAAACCAAGTCTCTCTGCCCTGCCCACCTGCTTTGAAAGGGAGCAAAAGTGTGAACACAGTGCCCATCCACAACCAAGGCTCAAGTAGCTCCAGCAGGGATTTAAAAAGAGAGGTCTTAATCCTTTCCCCGCACTGACGTGTAATCCAAGGCTTTGTCTACACTACATGTTTTTGCGGCAGAAAATATGCTAATGAGGGACTCATTAGCATGAGTTGCGACATCATTAGCATATTTTCTGCCATTTCTTTTTGCGCAAGGGGTTTTTGTGCAAAAAGAAGCAGGGTAGCTGCTTATGCCTTCCTGTCCCGGAAAGGCATAAGGATCTTGTGTAAAAGGATTTTTTTGCACAAAACGGAAGTGGCTACATTGCTTCTTTTTGAACAAAAACCCCTTGTGCAAAAAGAAACAGCAGAAAATATAATAATGATCTCACCACTCATGGGACTCATTAGCATATTTTCTGCCACAAAAACATGTAGTATAGATATAGCCCAAGACTCAATCCTACCTTGTAATCTCATAGTCTGGTCCTTTGATCATTTAACTGTTAAAGGCATGATCCAGGATTTTTGGA
Organism: Rafetus swinhoei; assembly: GCA_019425775.1. NCBI lineage: Eukaryota > Metazoa > Chordata > Testudines > Trionychidae > Rafetus > Rafetus swinhoei. The sequence goes on from CM033424.1 coordinate 166,009,546, forward strand.
TAGGAACAAAAAAGTGTCCCTGAGAGTCACTACTTGTTTTTAATAGTCTACTTTTCAACATGTGCACATGCCACAATTGACTAACCATCTGACCTTTTATTGGTATCCCTTCATCCTCTCTCACTCCACCACTTCTGTATCATTAAATCAACTTTCTATTCAGATTATAAATTCTTTGGACCAGGGGCCATGTCTGTTTATTTATTCAATTGCCCACCAAACTTTAGTGGCTGCAAAATTATTTAAAACAATTCTTGTGTTTTGTAATCATAATGTGTAGTATAATTCCTACTGGGAATTAGTTACAGGCACTAAGATTTACATTACATTTCATGCAAAGGGATTTGTAATTAAAGCCTTGTGCAACAAGGTGTTAATATTATCTTTAATTTTTTTGCTCTTGAAAATAAAACATTACCAGAAGGTTAGCTCTATTATTCATTAGATCACAGTGGGTTTTTAAAATCTATATTAATGACATTTCAGAATCAATATGCACACATTTCTTATCTCAGCTGCACATCTCAGGCTATTTTTAGCCTAATATTTCCATGACAACAATGAAAGGAATGGTCATTTTGAGAGTAAAACAATCTGAACTGTGTAGCCTGAGAATTCAAGATAGGGGTAGATGTAGGCTACCAATGCTTAGATTACATTACCATATTGTTCTATGTTGCTGTTATTTCTTATCAAAGTTGAATGTGATTCTGGATGATTAAGAGACGCACACATCAAGTTTTCACACAACAAAGACTGTTCACTGCTGTCATATTACAAATACTGTAATGCAAATCAAAGGAGATGATAAATTACTAATGAATACAGGTCACATTAGGGCTGATGATTGTTTCTCTCTTTAACTACTATACTGACCCCCACTGCAGAGTAACAGTGACTGGTGTGGGATACACTTTTAGGTACTCGTTAATATTGTCTGGGTATCAAGAGTTTAAGGGCAAGTGTTATAAGTGCTTCAGACTTTGGGCTTTCCAGGCTCTGCCTTCAGGTAAATGAAGGAAAGTTCTAGCAGACAACACAGGGACAAATACTCTAGGTACATATTTTAAGGTTTAGTGGCAAAAAGACTATACTGAGAATTACCAAACCTCAGTGTGATGCCCTAAGGCTCAAAAGGAAGGTGTAAGCCTCTATTTTCTTTTCAGGGTTCCTTTACACACATTTTGTGGTGGTGACATAGTCATATGGCATGATTTTTAATGCTGTTATATCAGTCTTACGGCAGTGTAAAAGCAAGAGAAAGATATGGCAGGAAATCTGTGTAACTTAGTGGAGAATGAGGTCTGTAGATCTTTGGTCTCATGGACTTTGCCTCAGCTCCATCTTTGGGCATTTGTGGCATCAGCTAGTAATCTGTTTGGGCCCTCTTCACATTGCCATCATTCTGCTTTGCTACAATAAATGATAACAAACTGAAGTACTTTAATTTCATCATTAAATACCTTTCCTAAATATAAGCATCAGTGAATAAAAAGGAACACAACTGTAATTATCAAATTATCGGAATTCCTTTGAGTTTGATTATTCATTCTTTTCCTACCTGTCAATTGGAAAACTACATTCTTAGAGGACTATTCTCTTCTTAGTACACTAGAGATTTACCTGCTAACTCCTATTAGCATTAATTAATCAGAAGGAAATAGACCTTTTCAGTCTATACACTAGCAAGCAATTCTCTTCCCCCTCCCCCACTGAAACACCCATAATTGTGTTCCTTACCTAAATCTGTTAGTCTTCAAATAAGAGCTATGTGTCATTGATGCTTTCTTAGGTATACCTCTTTCCACTCCCTTTCTTTGTGAGAAGGAAGAATATAGCATCTGGCTTTTATAAGATAAAGGAATTACAAAACAGAGAAACCAGTGGGAAGAGAAGAGCTCCTACAGAAATTCACTGAGCCAAATTGCAAGCTGGTGAAACTCCATAGGCGCAATGCTTTTGTAAACACTGAAGCTGTATTGTTTACTCCAGATATCAACTTGGCCCTGCAGTTTTAAACCTGTACAACCTAAACTCCTCTGTGGTGTAATACTGATATCAGTGAAAGGGGGATTTTGGCCCATGGCCTTTTAATTAAAATTTCCCCTTCTGGGGAGGGATTTCAAGGCCTGTGAAGGAGCCAGGGGTCACAAATTCAAATACTGAGTAACCTGAGGATGTGTGGGCAAATCCCAGATTCTCTGCTGGACATGCCACTGCCAACCTCTTTCACAGCCTTCCCTCTTCTTCATGACTTCATAGATTCCTTAAGGGTACGTCTACCCTTGCACCCTAGTTCAAACTAGGGATGCAAATGTAGGCGACCGAAATTGCTAATGAAGCGGGGATTTAAATATCCCGCACTTCATTAGGATGATCTTGCTGGCACCTTACTCTGCTCAACAGCTGTTCCGAAAGTGAAAGTGCGCGCCGGGACGCGTTAGTTCGAACCAAACCCCTTGGTCTGAACTAACGTTACTCCTCAAAAAATGAGGAGTCAGCAGTTCTCAAACTAATACCTAGCACATTAGATACAGTACTTGGCATACAAACTTCATCATTTTAATCAGTGCTTTTATAATGGTTTCTATTCTGATACCACAAACCAACCCACATACCACCTCACTGAGGCCCACACATTGCAGTCAGAGATGTACCCTGCCTCAGATTTTGTGTTGTGCTGCCACCGCTTCCCCTCCAAGCAGTTGGTTGAGAATCAGATAGTGCTGGCTCCGCTCCTTCCCCAGGTTCTGGGAGCGCTTCTTTCTTCAAATAGGTTCCTTTCCCCATCTGACAGTGGAGAGGATAGGCCCATGCTCAGCAGTAAGTCTGATTGCATTTGCAGAAAAGAGTGGTTGTGTTCTCAGTATGTCTTCTTATATTTGCAGATGATACATGGCCAACAATGTTAATTGCTGATTATAGTTAGCATATTCTGATACGGCTTAAATATATTAACATACCATCTACAGTATAAACAATGGGCTCGATCCCAAAAGACTTCTATACTTGGAATTCCTTTTGTGTCAAACTCTTCAGATGGAGTCTTTCAGACAAGAATTGAAAGATCATGCCCAAGGTATCAGTCGGTATTAAAATGGGAGAGACTGAACCCAGTTAAAGATTTAGGCCGGTTCAAAGGTGAATTAAGGCTACATTCAGGTTTGCATTTGAAAGCCATCAAATCTCATACATGGCTCTCATAAGACTTTTGCTGAGGCTGGTGCCATCTTGAATGAGGAAATTCATGAGAAGAGCTCATGAAGTTTCTTCCCCTTCTTTTCGGGCTGAGAGAACAGGGTTACTCATGAGATTTTTGACACATATTTAACTGGAAATATAAAAGAATCTCCACTTTGATTCAAAACCTGTGGATCTTGGAATAGAGATCTGAATCTCTCCATTCCTCCCACTTTTGAGAGGCAAGGACATACCCTTTAGTTATTGCTTGCTGTTTGTTTATACCACCACATAATACATTCTCCAACATCTCATTACAGTTTAAGTTACAGAATGGGAAAATAATCTGTCATTTACAAAGCAGGTTATCTGCAGCTGTTGATGCATTAGGATTATGCAAAGTAGATTGTTTATATTCAGCTTCAGGAGCTCAACCTGATGCAAATTCAGAGAATTTCTATTCACAAGATCATTTTGCCTATCACAATGTTTCTCCTAATGTCAATTTCAGTGCTAATTTGGAAGTCTCAGGAAATGGATATCAATTAAGATGAAAAAAGTCAAGTGCTATTGTGTAAAACAGATAAAGAAAAAGTCCTGAACCTGTGGTTAGCTGCATTTAATCTCTCTCTCCTCACTCTCCTATGAGCTCAGCAACAGTCATTTGAACTCTTTGCACCTATGCATTTCATCTAAATTAATACAAGAGAACCAAGATACAACAGACTTATTTAGAAGGATGGCTCAACTTGAGAGGCTAATAATGAAGGCTTTGAAAGAGTGCAATTTATATTTAAAGTGAATAGAGATATAAAAGTTAAATATTATGACCCAGATCCTCAGCTGGTGAAATCAACATAGCTCCACACAAATTTACATGAGGAGAGAATCTGTCTCTCTTTCTTCTCTCTCTCTTTATATAAAAAAATTTCCTGTGAGACAACTGAGTGATGTCATCATTTCATCTGTCACCCCAGCCTCGGCAGAGTCAGAACAGGAGCGGCATCCATGGGTCAGGGCACAATGGGAACCCTTCACCGTTGGGGCTGGGCGATTTCCCCCCCACCCCAGAAGCAAGGCTGGTGCTGGGCCTGAGCGTGGCAGGAGGCAGGCCCTGAGGACTCTGGAGAATGGGGTCCTGGCCCAGCCTGGGCATTCTCTCAGCCCCTCCTAAGGGCAGGTGGCTCCTCACTGGCTCCTGGCTCACCTGCAGGAGGCTCATGGGGTGGCAGCAGCTCCTCGCTGCGCTCTGGGGCCCTGTCAGGAAGCAGCTCCAGCTCCCTGCTCCACTGCCAGGCTCTGGTTCCTGTAGCCCAGCCGCTTCCTGCTGTGGCTCCTGGGTCCCACCGGCAGCCAGCGGCACCTCGGTGGGGGAAGGCTGCAGGCTGCTCAGCGTGTTCTGCTGCTCCCCCATCCCTGCCACTTCCCATCCAGCTGCCTCTGGCCCTGCTTTCCCTTCTGGGCCTGGGGCCCTGCCGCTCTGTGACCCAGCAGGGAGCTGCCTCTGCTGCCTGCCTCAGGCCAGGCTGCCAGCCCAGGGCAGGCTGTGGCAGTAGTTCCATGCTGGGTTGTGGAGCAGTAGGGCCCCGGACCCAGAAGCAGAAGTGGGGCTGGAGGCAGCTGGATGGGAAGTGGCAGTGATGGGGGAGCATCATAACATCATTGCGGCTCTGCTGGCACTTCCACCTCGCAGGGGCAGGGGAAGGGGAGGATGAGGCTGGAGCACCAGCACTACCTCCCTGCTGTGGGAGAAGCGGGGGAGGGGCAGAGCTGGTGAGTGGGGGGGCTAGGGTTGTGGGGTCTCGGTGGAGGCAGAGACTGAGAGGGATAGGAGTGTGGGATCTCAATGTGGGCAGTGAGTGAGGAGCCTGGGGGTGCAGGGTCTCTGCTTGGGAGGGCGAGGCTGGAGCACCAGCACAGGGTCCCAGCATGATCCTAGCCCTCTCACTCACCAACTCCACTGAGATCCCGCAACCCCACCCCGCTCACTCATACCTCCCCAGGCTGAGACCCCCCTACAGCCCCCTCACTCACCACCCTGCCGAGACCCTGTACCCTCAGTCCCCTCACACACACCCCTCCACCAAGACCCTGCACCCTCAGCCCCCTCACACACACCCCTCCACCAAGACCCTGCACTCTCAGCCCCTCACACACACACTTCCACCAAGACCCCACACCCCCAGCCCACTCACTCATTGCCATGCCAAGACCTCACACCCTCAGTCCCCTCACATACCCCCAAGCCGAGACCCTGCACCCCAGCCCCTCACACACACCTCCACCAAGACCCCGCATCCCCAGCCCACTCACTCACTGCCATGCCAAGACCTCACACCCTCAGTCCCCTCACATACTCCCTTTGCCGAGAACCTGCACCCCCAGCCCATGCACTCATACCCCCAAGCCGAGACCCTGCACCCCAACCTTTCACTCACCACCCTGCTGAGACCTCACACCCCCATTCCCCTCACTCAATCCTTCCACTGAGACCACACACCCCCAGCCCGCTCCTGCCCTCTTCCCCCTGGCCAGACACCTGTCCCTCCCCCCAGAAAGAAGAGTTTGGTGAGTTTAGCTCTCATGCTCTCTGGCCGCAAAAGCTGCCAGAGAGAGGGGGGTTAGCAAGTATAGAGAGCAGGGGGCACAACTCCCTAGTATTTCTATATAAGAATGAAAATGTAGTATGACAATTAAGATGAAAACTATAGCTTTAGCACAAGCAAGCTGATGTCAAAAGGCCTCGATGGTGTACTGCAGAGCTGGTAACAAGACCTTATTTTTAATAAAATACACCAACATATACATGTATGCTCTGTCTTTCACAGAGTTGATTAATCAGATGTGCAGAGAGCTGTATACCATTTGATAATCTCTAGCTGGCAGCTATTTCAGTTCCTCTGGCTTTTCTCTTTACTGCCTAGACACACAACGCAATGTGTGCCACACTGGCCACCTGCGACATTTGCAAGCCTCCAGTATTATTGTCCTAATAACCATATGTCTGACCTTGCCCAAGCTCATCCAAGCTGATGCTGTAGGCTACGTCTAGACTACAGGCTTCTTTTGGAAGAAGCTTTTTTCAGAAGAGATCTTCCGAAAAAACTTCTTCTGAAAGAGAGCGTCCACACTGCAAAAGTGCATCGAAAAAGCAATCTGCTTTTTTGAAAGAGAGCATCCAGACTGAATGGATGCTCTCTTGTATGTAAGCTGTGATTGCTATAGACAGAGTGGCCACCAGAGCACCTGTGCTTTTTCCTCTTTCCTCTTCTTTCGAAAGAAATCTCTCTCCCCTGTCCACACACGTCTTTTTCCAAAAGAGCTCTTTCACAAAAAGGCTTCTTCCTCATAGAATGAGTATTATCAATGCCGGAAAAACCCCTCTGTTCTTTCGATTTTTCTTGAGGAAGAACGCGATTGCAGTGTAGACGTTCCTCAAGTTTTGTACAAGTACTGCATAGGAATGGGCAGTAGGAACTAACCCAAGCACCAACATTGACTATGATCTTAAGCCCTCTGCTGCCCCTTTCCAATCTGTAAAATAGAGATAACTATACCCACTTAGCTCACAAAGGTGGTCCTGTGGACAAGGCATTGGCCTGGGAATCAGAAGAGCGGTGGAAAAATGACTTCACCTTCTGTGATTCAGTTTCCTCTTCTGCAAAATGAGATATTTACCTTACATCAGAGTAGATGAGAGAAGAATCTGGATCTTAGTTTGTCCCTCTATACACAGGGTATAACAATAACATGACCTAGTCTTCTACCACAGGATACCAGGAAGCTCCTGTTGAGTAATATTTAGGGTTAAATTCTGTACTGACTTGAACAGAACTTTCTAGCAACCTGCATAGCAGGAAGATAAAGGCTGGTAATAGTTAACTTCCTGACAGGGATGTTTTAAGTTTTAATTCACATTTGTAGATGAATTTGTGGTCCACAGAAATAAGGTTTCTGTATTCTGAGATGGAAGGGATAGGACAGCACAGAATTTGGCTTTACATTATATATAACATTATTATATCAGGGCTCAATCAGGTCTCAGCACCAGACACGTAAACAGGATTAAAAAGTAACGCTTCGTATTATTTTGATGTCTTATGTAACTCTTTCCTCTTCAATCATGTATAACATTGTGTTTTAAAAATCACATGATTGTGACCCTGTAACCCACGGCATGGCAAACCCCACAGAGACAGTGTGGCATTCAGTGACGCATTACATCCAGCATGATGCCAAGGTCTCAACAAATAAAGGATTGTATAGTGTCACTGGAAGTTATTGGTCTGACTGGCTGACTACACATGAGTGTACGCGATATATAGAATACATTCAGAAGGAAGCTACTGTCCCTATGCAAAGAAGCCTGTTAGGAACATTAATGGTGATTTATAAGGTATTTGTATATTATCATCCTTAATTATAAATCACCATTAATGTTCCTAACAGCCTTCCTTGTATAGCAGCCTTCCTTGTAACATTTATTTTCACTTTTATTATCTGATCACATTACCATTTTTTTACCTTCTTGTTAACACATACTGTATTCTGTACAGTGTCAGCAGAGACTCCTACTGGTAAATATTTGTGATGTACTTGAGCTACCCAGGACTGAGAATCACTATGTTACCTCATGCTCCAGTGTGATTTGGTCTTGCTTGTGCTTGACTGGGTGTCAGCTCCCTGAAACCACTAAGCCGTTAGCCACCCATTGTCCTCTGGACAGTGTCAGCCCTTACTTTGCCTGGCAGTGTAACAACAGGTGGACCCCAGTCCCTGAACCTCTTTGAAGCATTCCCCTCCGATATCCAGCTCCTGTCACTGGCTGGCTGTTCCTAAGGAAACAGTACACACACCAGCTTGTATTCTGAGATAACTGTAGACCATACATCTAGTCCACTGGCAATAAGAGCCACAGATATGTGACTAGTGTGTCCAGCGGTGTTGACAGCCACTGGAGGTCCTGGGGCAAGGTGTGGGGGGGGATGGCTCTGCATCCCCAAAGGGGTCGGCATCTGATGGAAGGGGTGGGGTCAGGGCAGTTAACCCTTAGCGCTGCTCAGACCACAGCGAGCCCCCCCCTCCCCCGCCACTCAGAGCCATGCAGAGCAGTGCTCTGGTGGCAATTCAAAGGGATTGGGAGCTCTGGGCCCCCTTTGAATCTCCAAGCCCTAGAGTAACTGTCCCTTGTACTCCTCCTGCCAGCAGGCCTGCGTCTGTCCAGTTCTCATGTAAGAGCTAATGGAAATTAACTAGATCTTGCCATGGATTCTAAAATGAAGGAAATTTGAAGCATTCAGATCAAGCCATTTATAGTCTACGTGGCATGACGAAAGTGTTAGAAAACATAAGCATAAATCACTCTTTTTAAACATGTTCTATGATCTGAGTAGTGTGTTCTATACTAGCTCATCCAGAGCCTGATCCAACTCTCATTAAAGCTAATGGATTTGAATAGCAGTTTGATTGGGCCCTCCCTTTATTCACCTGCTCTGCAAAAGAAATAGTCTCTTCAGCTGAAATCCTTCTCTTCCAAGCCCAACATTTAATCATTGCTGTTGCCCTTATCCACGCCTCTTCTATTTCTCCCATGCTCTGTTTCTGCTCTAAAATATTTTGTTAAAGAAATAAATCTGCTAAATACTTTATGTCAGCAACTGTATTTATATTCTACAGTATGCAAAATGCCTTGGTCAGCTAAATCACTCAGGCATATCACAGAAGTATTATCTAGCATTATATTGCATCTAGAATGCAATACATGTATAATGAGTTTAAAAAAGAAACAAATCTACTAAAGTAAAACCAAATCATATTCACCAAACTGCACAAAAAACATAATAGGTTAGTTCAGAGGCGAAAATGCTATCTTGGCACACATTATGCATTCACAGGGTTTCCAATGAATCATTTTCTATCAGAAAAAGCACAATATGAGATTTTGCATCCAATCATAAAAGGCACCACACGCTCAGCAAAGCCTTCACAATGATGCATTAATTACAGAGGTGTCTCCTTGCAATGCAACTCTTAAGGTGGTGTCAAGGGTTCCATTATTAACCCAATTTTCATGGCTTAGCCACAAAATATGTCTGCACAGCTTTTCAATCCAGTGCAGAAAATTTCAAACCAGGAGCTATTTATTTATTTTTTAAATCTAGATATTTATCCAGTTATAGAAGTAAAAGGGGAAAAAATTATACTGTGATGTTGGTAAAATAAGTGACAGCTTTGGCCAAGGCTCTAGGATTAGCTAAGAATAGACTAACTCATAGCTACAAATCAAATGAGCTTGTCTGGATGATAATAGTATTCAAAATTGGTATTAGTCTTATAAGATTTTATTTAGTATTTGGACACTGTGAAAAACTTGCTAGTGGCTGCATGCTTTAAGCTCACTTGTAAAGTCTGTATTCCATGCCACATGGTAAAAAAAATTTTCATAATCACAACAATGCCTTCTCTGAATTTGTGAACTCAGACAGGAAGAGAGGCTCCTGCTGCCTCTCCAGGACAACTATGAAAAATTAAGTGGCACAACACAGGTGAAAAGCTTTGTGACTTGCCACATCCACCCATGAAGAAGTACCTACAGAAAGCCCCATCTTATCAGTCTGAACGTTGGAAAAGAGGAATAAAATAAATAGCTACTGTCAAGATTTTTCATCTCTTTGCTATTTGAACTCTTCAAAGGGCTGGAGTAAGCAAACAAACAAACAAACAAACAAACAAACAAACAGAAAAAGCAGCGATTCCAAGGGCTGTCTTGAGTCAAGCCCTGAAAAGACATTCAATGCTGAATGAATTCACCTTTCAGAACCACAGGCTGAGCACATTTGTGTGCAAATATGTTGCCTGCTTTAACCTGTAAATAATTCTATTTCTTTTTCCTAGTTAATAAACAGTTAGTTAGTTTATTACGGGCACATCTACACTGCACACTTATTTCAGAATAAGTTATTCCGGAAGAAATACTCCAAAACAGCTTATTTCGAAATAGTGCATCTACACTACAGGGAAGCCTCGAAATTAGTCTGAGGCAGGCTCCCCTAATGTGGACGCACTACTTGATTTAGAGCCCCAAAGCACTAGGGAGTAATTACTTTGAATGGCCCTGCGGAGGAACTATTTCAAAATAGCAGAAGTGGTGTGTCTATACTACAGCTATTTCGAAATAGCAGTTTTGGAATATTCCTCATTGAATGAGGTTTGCAGAAATTGGAATAAGCTGCCTGTTATTTCAAATTTATTTTGAAATAACGGAATGCTTTGTAGACGCTCACATTGTTATTTTGGAAAAACGGACGTTATTCCGAAATAATGCTGCTGTGTAGATGCACCCCACAAAATTAACTACAAGCACTGTCTCTGGTGTGAGATCTAAAGTAAAAATTAATCTGGGGTAAGTAACTGGTCTTTTGGGACCAGATGCAACCTAAATAGGTTGCAATTTTTGGTGTAAGTGACCATTTATCACTAATCCCAGCTTCTCTGAGTAGAAAGATAGACAGGAGAGCCCAAGAAGATGATTTCCCCAGATAATGTTAAGACTGTCACAATGATCCAGTTCTTGGTTTTTGGGGGGGAGGCATTATTTCAAAATAAAGCCGCAGGGTAGATCAGGGCTAAGGAAACAGCTATTCAGTATTTTGTTTTCCCCTCATTGTGCATATGCATTATAATGCACATTGAACAAAAGGGATGAATTGAAATCATACAGGCAGTTATTGCATTTCCTAACTTTTGAGTGCTTAACCTTACAAGCCTATTAATATTCCTTGAACAACTGTGTGTGTAATTACTTAGTTTAAAACAAAAACAGAAATTCCATTATTTGGCATCATATTCACACAGCAGTGGGTCATCAGCAGTGTTCCCTCTAAACTGCATGGCAGCACAGCTTCATAGGTGATTAATCAGCCCTGCCCAGTCAGAGGCTCACGGCTCCCTGCCCGGATCTGACTGAGCGGGTGGAGCAGATTAATCTGTGAAGTTGTGCTGCCACCCAGTTTAGAGGAAACACTGGTCATCAGTAGGGTTGGAACTTTTATATCCACTGCACAGACCTCTGACACTTGAATTAGCAAAGTAAATGTTAGCAGTAGTAATCTGTTACCTTCCACAAGGCCCAGCATTAGAGGGGGATGGGATACTTTGCCAGAGTTTCACAGATATTTGCTAACAGCAGAGGAATGGTGAGACTCAGGAATTTTGGGTTCTATTCCATGCTTTGGAAGAGTGTGTATCCTAGGGTATGTCTAGACTATACCTCTCTGTTGACAGAAAGATGTAGATTAGGCACGTCGAAATTGCTAATGAAGCAGGGATTTAAATATCCCGCACTTCATTAGCATAAACATGGCCGCTGCTTTTTTTGGAAACGGAGCTTTTTCGGAAAAAAAACCCAGCAGACTAGACATGGATCTGTCAAAAATAAACCCTTTTTCAAAAGATCCTGTAAACCTCATTTTTTGAGGAATACAGGATCTTTCAAAAAAGGGTTTATTTTTGACAGATCTGCATCTAGACTGCCGTTTTTTCTCAAAAAAGCTCCATTTCGAAAAAAGGCGGCGGCTATGTTTATGCTAATGAAGCACGGGATATTTAAATCCCTGCCACATTAGCAATTTCGACGTACCTATTCTACATCTTTCTGTCAATAGAGAGGTGTAGTCTAGACACAGCCCTAGTGTTCACAGACTTTTCCTCTTTGCCCCAGTCATGATCCCTTCCACTCTATCCCCCTTCAACCTGTCCCTGTACTGTCCTGTCTCTTCCCCACTGCTGGCTCCTCGTTCCGATCCTATTCTTCTTACCTTGCCAATATCTGCCTTCACTCAGCAGGCTTATTTTCCTAGTCCAAGATTTCTTACCCATCAAGTCTTAATCTCATCTCTCCAGACTTTCTGTTCCAATACCATCTCTCCACCTTTCTCCTAGTCTTCCACCACTGCCCTACTCCCAATCCCAGCCTCATGGCTCAGTCAGTCCCAGTCTCCCACCCCCTATTGCTTCTGGTCCAATCTGTCTCTATCCCTCCCTGGTCTTCAGTCACCCTTTATTTCCAATGTTTCCTTCCCCATTAGCTCCCAGTTCCAGTCTCCTTCCCTCGCTATGTCTACATTGGCATGATCTTGCGCAAATACTCTTTAACGCAAGAGTTTTTGTGTTAGAGTATTTGCGCAAGAGAGCGTCTACACTGGCATGTGTCTTTGCGTAGGAGATGTGCTTTTGCGCAAGAGCATCCGTGCCAGTGTAGATACTCTCTTGCTCAAGAAAGCTCCGATGGCCATTTTAACCATCAGGCTTTCTTGCGCAAGAAATTCATGTTGCCTGTCTACACTGGCCTCTTGCGCAAGAATAGTTGTGCAAGAGGGCTTATATTCCTGAGCGGAGCATCATAGTTCTTGGCGCAAGAAGCACTGATTTCACACATTAGAACGTCAGTGTTCTTGCGCAAGAACTCCCGCCAGTGTAGACAGGCAGCAAGTTTTTGCGCAAAAGTGGCCGCTTTTGCACAAAATCATGCCAATGTAGACACAGTCCCCGTGTCTTCCTCCAAACCCAGTGTGCCCTGCCCCAGCTTCTTGTCCACTCTTGGTCTCCCTACCACTCAGTTTCCAGTCCCAGTCTCCTTACCCTGGCAACCCCAGTCTCCCTCACCTCAACGCCCATTGCCCTCTCTCTTCCCTACACACAGCCTCCAGTTTTGCTCTCTTTGTCCAAATCTACTCTAATTTCCTCCCCCCCCCAACACACACACCTTGGGTCTGCCTCTTGCCCCTTTTGAATTTGAATGAGGCAGCTTCTTCCTCCAACCTACCTAGACCCAGCGGGGGAGGGGGAGTGTTGCTGAGAGCAGTAGAGACCCAGGCTCCCTGTGATGGGACGCCCCACCCCACACTGAAGCCCCCCGGCAGGCAAGCCCTGTTTGGGGCCCCAGGTGCGGGGCACCGGTGGTGAGCCGGGTGCTCCTGCACGGCTGCGCAGCTGACGAGCCCTGGGGCCGCAGCGAGCAATGGCGCGGCCGGTGCGGAGGGGGCGGGCCTTCCCCTGCCCCGTCACGTCAGAACGGCCTGGGCCCACCCCTGGGGAGTCCCGGAAGCGACGGGACATTTAAAAACGCCGCCGCCATGGTAGCAAGGGCGGGGGGGGGGAAGAGGAGAGCCAAGAGCGACGCGGCGCCAAGGAGCCAGAGCCCCTGATCGGCACCCCGCTCCGGAGGTATCCTGACGTCCTGGGGGGAGGTGAGCCGCAAGACCCCGGGCCAGGGAGGTAAGGGGGGAGGACAAGGGCCCCCGAGGTCCCTGCCCCGTACGGCGGACCGGCAGGGGGGAAGAGGGAGAGGAAGCAGCCCAGGGCTGGCGCATTTCGGCTGTACGCCCCATCAGCCGGACCGGATCGCAGGGGATCCTTGTCCTTAGGGCCCTGGGCTGGGGCCCGTGAGTGAGGGTGGGCCCGGGCCCCCCTCTCCCTCTCCGCCCCGGAGAGCATCGGACGCTTGCTGCCTGCGCGTTGAGTGCGTTTAGCGCAGTGCACAGAACACGAGCCGCACCTGGGTGGGGTGTGGGAACTATTAGTGCCAGAAGAGGGACCGCCTCAAGGGGGCGGGGGCGGACCCCCGGCCCCGGACACAGTCACACTCCCCCGATCTCAATTCCAGTGGCCAGACAACTGCAGAGGAAAGTTACTCATGGTGATAATACCTTTGGAAAATTTAGCTACCGAGCTATAGCAAGTCTCTACTGAACATGTGCAAACTATAGTTTTCCTAAGGCCAAATTTTCCTAGGGACAGTGAAAGGCACATCCTTGATACAAAGGTCAAAATACCATATTTTCTCCTACTCTTGTTTTTAGAAATGGTTGAAGCATTTTGGCAGAAATTTAGAAAAGATCTACCACAAAAATCAGCTCAAGGAAGACACCCAGCATGGAAAATTTCATTCAAAAAAATTGAAGATTGTCAAAGTTTTATAAGAAACTGAAAGCCAAGTTTTATAATGGGAAGTACTGTACAACCTTAATAACTGGGGAGCTACCTATTACATGTATATTAAACAAACATTAACCCAATAAGCCACTAAACAGAAACTACATCTCCACTGGCCAGTCTTGTGCTGCACCTCATTTGCATATGTTCTTGCGCAAGACTGGGCAGTGTAGACATAGCCAAAGAGATAGGAAACCACATGCAACAAAACAGGAAAAGTTTCCCCTGAATTAGAATGGGTCCATAGCAAAACCCAGCTGAAGATGCCCATTCATACTTACTAACTAGCTTGTCAGCAGGCAATTGCTTTTGAGGACCAGCATTCATCTTTCTAGTTTAGATCATCTTAAGGTGTGCACAACAGAACCTCCCCTCTAGCTTGTGCTGCTAGGAGACAGCAGCTGCATACCCCTTGAGGACAAGCTCCTTGGGAGAAGTCCCAGAGGATCCGATAGAAGATGCTTTAGACACCTTAAGGTGCCAGAAGGGTGCTATATTATGTGCTTGTTCTCCAAAGAATCTGCCTGATGACAGACTAGCTGGTAAGTATAAATAAACATCTCAAAGAATGTTCTCCTTCAGCACCCAAATATGATCTTAGCCAAAAAAGAAATTTGCCAACTCCTAACACAGCCCTAAAAGCATTAATTTTCTATGAAATTTCACTGCACAAATAGTGATGGATGAAATAAAAATTCAAGAGCCTGTTCTGCTACATTGTCACCCTAATGCAAAAGACTTGATCTTTGGTAAGTCAGTTAATTGTTTTGTGCCTCAGTTTATCTACCTACAAACTAGGTACAATTATACTTATCCACCTCCTGAGTGGTGTTCTGAGGATTAATTTGTTAGGACTAGATCCTACGAGTAATTACAGAGACAAAATTCATTTGGACTTCACTGACAGTTTTGCCTGAATGAAGAAGAGATGATTGGGTCTGCAAGCAGGTGATGTACCCACTCTGTTCCAAATCAAGCGTACATGCACTATATAAAGACATCATCTCCTTGATGGCGATTTGCTCTGTGATCAATGGGTTGCTAATAAATGCAGAATTGCAAATAAATGCAAATTATAGAATTGTAGAATTACTTTAAAAGAATATATATATATGGTAGAAAAAATAGAACTACCTTTCTGTACCATACATGTGAAAAGCAAATATTTATGCCTTTACACTATTAGGTGAGACAGATGGAGCCTAACTTCTAACTCCAGAGTATTATAAATGGAAGTGCATATGCAAGAGGTGAAACCCAATAGCAATTACTAAAACCTCTCACAGAACGTTCTGCTCATTTCTGGTCAGGGCCCCACCCCACAACATCCTCTTTTGGGGGTAAACTAGTGCTGCTGGCAGCACAGTGCGTCTTCTGCAACTTGCATTCTTTAAATGCAAGCACTAAATCCCTCTGCCTTCCTACAGCAACATTGCTCTTGCACCTACACAATTTTTAATGTAATCTTTTGTGGATTTTGTAAGGTGTCACAATTTAAGGGATGCATAACAGTGTCCTTTTATTTAGGCCAAGAGATTTTTGAAACAGCTCTCTGATCTGAGGAGTTTCTGTACATTCAAAACAAGTGCAGTTATACAAAGATTTCCTTTCCAATGATTATACCCTTTCTTCTTGGTTCACATTCCACCTGCTGTTTAGTCTCTTGTTTTCTGGGACTACGCTGCAGAGCCATTATAATATTTACAGCTGAAATTCAGTTACAGAACTCATTCAACACCCACCTTATTTCTATCTTCAGTTATACCCCAGGCTTTTGCCATTCCAGTGGTGTGCTTTATAACTGAACCCTATTTCCTTTCATATGATGCAAGTGATTTTTTTTCATTTCACACCTTGTACTTTTATGCATTATATTTATGATACAAAAGGAGTTTTTTTTTCTTTTGCTTACTTTTTTAAAGATCCTTTTTTTTTAGTGATTTCTCTGGTTTGCAGCTTCCAATAAGTAATGCTATTGCTATGAAACTTATATGGCTTCAGCCATGAAGACAAAGAGAGAGTGAAGTGACAGGCATGGGCAGTAACAATATGAGAGAGAGAAAAAGAAGGATTTTTATTTTAAACAGTGCTTACTTCTATATGTGAGGCCTGACTTTCATTTATAATAAAGACAAAACTTGGCACCTTTCTGGCAAAGCAAAGGGGTTTTAAAATGGAAGTAGAATACTGGGACACATCATCTGCTCATGTAAAGCAGTTTTAATGGCCTTAAAGTAAATGAGAATCAGACACATAGTATTTATCCTCATGACTGTATGGATGATTCCACAGCACGTAAGCAGTACAGTCTAAAGTATGCAGTGACAGCTTATCCCCAGACAAGCAAAGATACATGCCCTCTCACTACACCACAGCACAGGCCTTCTCCTCCTCTGATTTATGTCAGCTAGAGCCTACCAACAAGGGAGATGGAAGGGTTAGGAGGAAAGAGTGCAGGTTAAATTTAGAGGACTCACTGAGGCTGCTGCTTGTTCTAGACATCGAGGAGTCTGGATAATTCATGCACAGAAGATCTTTAAGAGAAGAGAACTTAATGAAATCAGGGTAGATACTATAAATGAAAGACAAAAGGTAAACAGAAGCATCATTAGGGAAATTTAATTAAGAAACAATCACAGCAGAAGTATCTGTTTTAAGATTGTTTATTTTTATAAAAAGGTTCTGGCAATAAGATCTGGAAGGGAATTAGAGTTTCTAATAGGAATCGGTGAACACAAGGAAGTCTGAAAGGTTTGCATTTATAAAGAACCTTTCATCTGAGGCTTTCAAGGTACTATACCAGTGGTTCTCAAAGTGCAGTCCGTGGACCACTAGTGGTCTGTAGCTGCCTCCCAGGTGGTCCACAGCTCGAGTAGTGTAAAAGCACCTTAGTGTCATCAGGAATCAAGTTTATAGTCTACATACTAATGTAACATTTATATATTGCTCAATCACATGATATTTTCAGTACACACTGTTTGTCATGACTTGAAATATTACTTCAATGGCAACTTTTCATAGGATTTTCAAAAAAGAAGCTACATAAAAACTCTGTTTTTTTACCTTAAACACTGAAATAAGAGAATGATGTCTTACACTTTTCCCTTAAAGCAGGGTTTGACCTCTTCTTTCATCAGAGATGTAGGACTACCCATTGCTCTGAGCCCCGCAGATCACCCACCATATCCAGCAGCAATGCGTGGGTAAAATGAGGTGAACTGAGACAGGCATGTCAACCTTTCCTCTGGACCACTTTGCATTTGTGGGTTGAGGTCAGGCTTTTTTTTTTTTTTTTTAAGAACAGGACTTTTCATTGTACTTAATTATTTATAAAACTACTGAAACCAGAGCTGGTATCTCAATCACCTTGCCGAGCAAAAATGACCTTGCTATAAATGTGCTGACATCATTCCAGCCACTCACAGCATCTTCCCATTCCCCTTGTGTTGCATCATATGCAATTGCATATTTTTTCTATACACTTAAAACCACTTGGGTCAAATTCTGCACCTGGACACACTGCACCTGGATTCACAATGAAGTAAATGGGTTTGATTCTGCAGCTGCTGCATGCATGCAGTTCTCACTAATTTCAGTGGGAATTATTTGCTTTCAGCTGCTTTAGAAATAGGCCCAATGGGAGTATCCAAGGGCAGCCTATGGCTCCTTGTTCAGTGAAACAGAGAGAGAGAGGCTGTACATTCCAAAGCAGCACTGGATAGCACAGGCCTAAACATAATTTCCACTAGATTTTAATTAACAGTGGCAAAAGCTAGCAAACAAACTGTAAATGAAGCTATGATATCATGCCTCTGGTAGCAGAAACCACACCATCCACTGTGCCGAACATTACAATCACAAACTCTGAGGAAGACACGCCATAAGCATTCATTTACAGACTTTTTGAAGGAACAGCTTCCCACTTATAAAACATTTGAAAAAATATCACATCATTAGCCATACTACTTGCATAGTTTAGATGTTAAGAACCTCTTTTTGTTCCTATACAAGAACTGCAGACTCTGAACAAGTGTCTGAGTTTCTCTGAAAATCTGATTGCTGAAGCCAAAATCAAAATGTATCTTTTGCGCAATAGAGTTCTGGATCAAAAAATAGTACATGCTTCATCAGTTTTCACTATGAGGTTATCACTGGTATGGTTTGGTGAGCAGGTCTTTGCAAAATATATATTTATATACACCAACATTTTAAAATGTGAGTGCCTCTAGGAAGAATCCTAAATATCCATACTGAGTACGTATAAGTCACATTGTCACATATTCATTCGATATGAATGCCAGCAAGTGCATCGCTTGCAGCTGCATCGACCTCCTAGGTGTAGTGCTGAGCCATTGTAACCTTTTCGCTAGGAGAAATGGACAATCAACAATAAACCTGAGTCTCTGGAAGATCACTTGGGCCCCACCTCAAGGGCACAGAGCATTTTCAACTGCACACGAGTTCAAATAAAGGGTGAAGATGGGCACAGAGCACTTACAAATGCCCATTAAATTAAAATACAGGGAGATGAGGGAGGTTAAGAACACTGGCGAACACTCTACGTGCACCCTATGTGCGTGAGGGATTAATCTCTTCGCAGCCACCTTCAAAGCCACCTGCTGCACCCAGGAGTGGATCAAACACCACAGGATGCCACAGAAACCACATCTGCATCCTGCAGCAGAAGTTGGGCCATGAGCACTACCTCCAAAGCATGAGTTATGTGGAGATCCTGGCTGGACTGAGTGCCCCCCTCGCCAATCCTCCTTCCTCATGCCCCAAAAAGCCTCTAAAGAGCAGCTCAGACCAGCTGGTTTCTTGCTGCCACCCCAAACCTCACAATCCAAAGTTGGAGCTTGGCCGGTAGCAAGAAACTGAGACAGTTGCACTGAATCATAGGAGGAAGACAGACGCAGGGGGGAGTGGAAGGCCAAGAGAGTAGCAGCAACAAATGGAAGTGAGGAAGAGTGCAGCTCAGTTATTTGTTTCTGAGGGACAGAAGCAGCAGGAGAGGGTTGTACCGGCACAGGTTTCCCAGAGGATTGGGAGAGTAGCAGACTTCAAGCCCTGCTTCTTAAGTTGGTGTCTGGAAAGGAAGAAGTTTCAATTGGGCAGGCAAGCGTTCTTTCATTGAGCAGGAATGCTTCTGAATCTGCTCTGCCCACAGTTTTCCTAAAATAAAAGCCTCACAGAAATAAGAAGGAAACCTTTTCTGACATTTGTATGAGTTGATAAAGGCACAGCCCCCACATGCATATACTCTGCCCCACTCCAGCTGTAGGAAGCAGTGCAGCTGTCAAAAACACTGTTCTTTAAGCAGTCAAAGGAAAAGACAAGGAATAGGTGCCATAAAAGTACTTCATACAACGAACACTTCAAATCATACAACTTTTAATGCATACCCACACTTGGTTCTGAGGGTGGACTGAAATACTTGCACAATAGTGGTAAAGACACTGGATTCCTGTAATCAGAAGGCCCTGATTCTATTCCCAATTCTGCCACTGACCTGCTCTGTGACCTTGGGCAAATGACTTCACCAGGCAGTAGCTCTACTTCCCCCTCCTGCCATCTGTTTTCTCTATTCAGGCTGGGGCAAGGACTGCCTCATACTATATGTGTATATAACATCTAGCACAATAGGGTTCTGATCTCGTTTGGAGCTATGGCGTTTCTAGGATCCAATAATAAATCAATACAAAAACTGCTTATGTTCCTAAACCACTAAGTCCAAATGCTAAAGCATGGTAAAGAATGCAGCACCCTGTTTCTCTCCATGTCCCTGTGATACCAACTGTCACAAGAGAAGCAACACAGAAATCTGAACTCACCTTCTGCCTTGAATTTTGTGACCGGGCACAAAACTAAGAAAAATAATATTGCCATGGCCTTCTCCCCAACAGCTAGCTGAGTGGCAGCTGGGTGTGGTGTGAGAGAAGCTGAGGGACTTGAAAGTGAAACTGAGTGTTCTTTTAGGGGGCAGGCCACTGACCAGCTCCAGTTGGAGAATGAGACACCCTGCTGTACAACAGATCTGATTACACAGTGTGCTTTTTTCCCCTCATTTATTTGGAAAGTGCTTGTGCTACAACATACTTTAATTATCCGCACTTTGACAATACCTTTTAAAGCAATTTCCTAAAATAATTACAGGGATACTTTCAGCAGGGCCTCCAATAAATGCATTTGGCTGGGGCACTTCAGTACATTGATTTTTGGAACATTTAAGCTTATGTTAAAAAAAATGTACTAAACATTAATTACGTCCTAGACTATAATACTCCCAGTCTCTCTGGCAGATGCATCATGTTACCTCCAATCTCTGACTAGTTCAGTTGCATGACCTTCAGACTGTAAATATTCTGCTATTTTCCCATGCTCAACATGGGAAAAGTTTGGGCTCCTGTCTTTGTTATTACTAAATCTGTAACAAAAGTAACTCACTCAAACAAGACAACTGCACATTCAGCTTCTATGCTAAAAATAGTGAAATTTGAACTGCGTCAAAGTCCCCCCCCCCCCCCACATTGAGAGATGTGCTAACTTAATGTACTGTTTATGAGAAGATGCAGCATTACACCTTGAACACTCAGTATTGCTGATTAGGTCAAAAACTGTGCCAGAAATCCTAATGAAATAAAGCCTGCTTGCTTTCCTGGAAAACTCACTATAGGCTGGTTATTTCACTGCAGTGCCCAGCACAGAGGAAGTATGCTTCCCTAGTGGCACACAAAACCTCCAAGAACAGCCATTTCATACTTATTGTGGTCGGTTACTGTTTATCACTGGATGTCATAAAACCCAAATTGCCAGTCTGCTGCTAAAATGCAAAATTGGTTGTAGTGTGACAATAACCGTGTAGCTATTAATGCTTTTTATTGCTTGAGTATTAGGAGGACATGAGTTCAGTTCTGTCTTGCATCCACGCTGTAATTTGGAAGCAAACTCTCTAAGGCTCACACCAATTGTGTATTTACCTTTCAACATTATATTGTAAATTCGTGATCCATAAAAAGTGCAAAGGCACAAACTTCTCTATGAAACTTATAGTATTGTGAAGTGTTAGGGATGAGAAAGAGAGAGTAATATGAATGCACTCAGATTACGGTACAGAATTAGCCATGGTCATACATAATATGCTGGGAAAGAAACAGAGGATTAAAGACAACAAAAAGGGGTAGTAAAAAAGCTGCTTGTTTATTGTAGTGACCCTGCTGACAGAAAACAGACCAAGTTGGCCGAGAAGAAGATTAAGGTAGTGGATTGGAACTCAGGTGTTCCAGGTGCAATTCCTGGCTCTAACACGTATTTCTCTCAGTGATCTTGAATAAGTCACTCAAAATCTCTGTGCCTCAGTTCCCTTTGTGTAAAAGGGGGTAAGATGACTTGTTCTCTCCTATCCTATGATTTATCTATTTAGACTGCACTGTTCAGGACAGGGCTTGCCTTTTACCTTTTGGCTGTATAGCATGGAACACAATGGAGCCCTGATCTCAGTGCTATTATAAATGTAAATAACAACAACTGATAATTGATTATAATGAATGCAAGAGGAATTGTTGAAACCACAAGACAAAGATGTAAGTCTGTAGTGCTTTCAAATTCCCAAACTGATACAACCTGTACTTCATATGGTAGTGATAGTACTATACACAGAATCTCTCTGTGTCCTGGCCTGAACTAAGCAGTTGTGGAAGAGATTGCTGATTACAGCTGGTCCCCGACTTACGACCACCTCCATTTATGACCATCCACACTTACGACCAAAGTGGTCGTAAATGCGGTCCCGAGTTACGAACGGCGATCCGCGCTTATGAACAGTGCGGTTGCCATGTAATTCTATGGGATCCGAGTTACGAACACTTCGAGTTACAGCCAAGTGTTTGGTCCGTAACTCGGGGACTGGCTGTACTTTCAGATTGTTGTATGATGTATCACTGTAAAGTTGATCTGAAGCTTTTTTTGTTACTAGTACAGGTTGAACCTCTCTAGTCCAGCACTCTTTGATCCAGTGTGATTTTAGTTATCATGAGTGTAGTCAAGTTTCCCACGGTGCTGTAAAGTTTGTTTATAGCCACCAGTGCTGGCTCTCAGTGTTCTGTGTTATTTAGCTCTAAATTACCCCTAAATGTCTTCTAAGGCCTGGTCTACAGTAGACCAGACAAGTTGGCTTAAGGTACGCCACTCCAGCTACGCAAAATGTGTAGCTGGAGTCAGCTTACCTTAAGCTGAGCCACTGTGGCATCTACACTGTGGGAGGCCAACAAGAACACATGCTCCTGTCGGCTTCCCTTAACCTCACAGAATGAGGAGTACTGGATGCTGATGGGGGCTGCCCTCAGAATTCTATTTACAAGTTGAACACTAAATTGAACGGTAGAAGATCAACCTCTGGAGGGTTGATCTCGCAAGTGTAAACATGCCCTACAAGACTAGCAAGGAGTGGAAGTGCTGGTAATGCTGCTAAGCATAAGCATGTTTTTTATGCTTGAGCTTCTTTTTTTCCTTGTGCCAATACAGTAAAATTATGCAACGACACTAACACTATGTTATGAAGAGAGTTGATAAACCTTGGCTAGGTGAAGGTGTATATAGTGTATCAGTACAGTCATACATTATTAAGCAGCATTGCAAGAGTAGTTCCATTTATTCACCTCAGTGAAAGAACAATTAGGAGACACACTCACTACAATATTGACCTCCCATGGTTCAACATATTCTCAGGATTGACACCAGTCAGGTTCTAAAGGTGCCAGATCAGAGAGATTCAACTTGTATTGATGGGATGGGGTTTGTTTCTTTTATTTTGTCTATCAAATAGATTGAGAAAGGACATCTCTGGGCATGCCAGTAGCCTGTTCAAAAAATGTTCTGTAGCTATTCAGATCACTACAAATTATGCCTTTTGTTTTTCCCCTGATGTCAAGATTCTCTCAGTTGAAATAAACCAGGCTATTAGCAGATTCAAAGGCAGGCTACCAGGAGATTCAAAGGTCCTAGGAGTACTGAAACTTGCACCACTGAATGAGAGATAGCTATTCTGTACTGTCATAGAAACATAGCACAGAAATAATTCTGTTGCCTTTAGAGCAGTTTAAAGTTATCTGTTCTCTTAGCCCTTGGTAATTCAGACCAAGCAGGTAAATCTGGGAATATCAGGGAGCCACAGATTATACAATGTAAAAATAGCTGAAATGATTGAAATCTGTGGAATTTGGTAAAAGTGTAGAGTAGTGTAATTTTAGTGAAAAGTGGTTTCCATTCCTGCCAGCTGCCCTCCTTTCCTGGATACACTTTTACAAATACATCTACAATACCAATAATTTTAAAACTCAATAGCACCACATCCCTCTATTAGTGTTTCTGATGACCACAGTGATAGATTGTGCTTGTTCCCTATTTTGAACTTCATTTCAGGCTATCTTCTGCTGTATCTGTCTAGAGATTTCCACCATCTACAGACCAGATCTGGAAATATGGCTCAGTGTTTTTCTGCTAAAGTGTACAGTGTTTTTTACCATCTGTTTTGTCCATTCATGCTCTTACTTCAGCTCCCAGACCACAGTAAGCAAACTAGTGATTTCTACCTACAGTGGAATCCCTGTTCTGTTTAATGCCTTAGTAGTGTTTTAGGTATAATGGTTAGAGTTTACATAGCTAGAATGTGATGTGTCACCTTCGCATTAGTTACCTAAGGTGTTGGAGAGAAAGGTTCAGTTCCTATAATAACTGCTTTTGTACAAAACACTTCCAGACATCCAATGTATATATATTCAAAACATAGAAAAGTAGTGATGTATTCCCATTTACTTGTTGGTACCCTTTACATTCTTTAATTGTTTTTTCTAAACCCCATGAAAATAAAAAGTAAAACTTTATCAAAAAAAATTATTCACAAAACTCCCAAACTTTATTGAAGTTAAATAAGCAAATGTTAAAAATATCATTTAAGCTATTTACTTAACCTTAGCTGATAACACAGGGATAAATTCTCTGGTCATTATGTGAACGGTCCTGGACTTAAATCTTATGGTAGGCCTGCTGGCAGTAGAGAAACACATTTAACTTTGAGGTTAACTAGATGATTTTAAGTCTACAAGGGGCTATTATAATCTATTAAGTACATTTTACCCCAGAGAACAACAACAACAACAACAAATCAGTACTTTTGTATTTCAAGGACAAGAGTCAAAGGTCTAGAGTAATTCTGCATAGGAGCTCAAGTTTGGGAGCCTTCAGCGTCCTGTATAAGGCATTTTTAATTTTATTTAGCATTTGATTACATTTTCACTTTTCATTTTGTTTTTGTTCTTCTCAAAGTACTATCTGTCAAATTTCAATGTACAGCTGTGTCTGTTTTGTATTACCGTATAACCTTTAAGGTTGCATATTTTTGTATCACAACTGGGTCATCAGGCTGCTTAAAAGTGATTTATAGACATAAATGCATGCATAGAAATTTGCAAAAACAGAAATGAAAGGATGATTTTGTAGCCGAGCTAATATGTTATAAGGTACTAGTATTACTAAAATAAAGACTCAGAACCAATATCAAATATAAGGAACGTGTAAAATGAACAGAATACATTTAAAAAATGGGAATCTTGAAAGTGACTTGCTATATCATTGCGCTCTCTGTCTTTCTCTTCCTCCTACACAGTTTTTAAAAGGACAAATGGACTGAAAAAATCCTTTAATACATGGCAAAATAATAAAAAAGATCTCTCAGATACTGCCACTCTGTTAAATTAATATTATGATTTGTTTCCAGTAGAATCCACAATGTGTGGCATGCTGTATAAACATAAGAGAAGCTAAGATCCCTGCACCAAAGCGTTTATAAACTGGAAGCCAGTGGCTCACGTGGCTTTTTTTGATTATTAAATGCTTAAGACTGTCAAACATTATAGCTTCACTAGTGTTAAATCAATGACAAAGCCTCTAGATATTTCTCAATAATAAACAGTATCCCTTAAATATGATGTAGCTATGTGTATATCTCTACACATACACACAACATGCATCTCTACTTCAAATTCATCCCTGAGTCGCTAGCAGGTTTGATTACCAATATAAGCATGCACAATTATGTATTGTTCCTTATGTAATTATTTTATCTCCCTTTCCCCCGTATATTGGCAGGCAGGATAATGACTTGTTCTATATGAGTGGGTAGGATAATGCATTCAGTAAAACTCCCATTGACTTCAGCCAGGCGTGGATTGTACCTATTGCCAATTACTTAGTTTCACATAATGGATCAC
Source organism: Rafetus swinhoei (assembly GCA_019425775.1). NCBI lineage: Eukaryota > Metazoa > Chordata > Testudines > Trionychidae > Rafetus > Rafetus swinhoei. The sequence continues at coordinate 166,034,982 of CM033424.1, forward strand.
ACGGGAATGGAAGTGCTAGCTCAGTTCAACTGCCTTCCTTTCCTAAGAGTCTGGAGATGTCTTCTTCATGACTGGCTGAACCTCCCCAAATCTAGGTCTTGGGAAATTTTCTTGTTCCCCAAATGTGCTTTACCATTTAAAGAAAACAAAAAGTTTAAGCTTTATACCTTAGTAGCTGCAGCACAAGGAAGCAGTTTCAAATAAGAGCTTTTGGGTTATACTACAGTGTGTTTCTTTTCAGAAATTAGAAGCATTAAAATCTTAATGATAACATCCACTGTTACATCACCATCAGGCTGCTGTAAACTGCCATCAGCTGCATTTGTTATATATATAAAAGGTTATAAAACAAAATATCAACAGTACCCCTTCAATTCTTTGCAAGAGCTGTTAGTCAACATTTAGTACTACAGAACGCAACCTGCAGCCTCACATTGCAAGAAAGCTCTGATCAACCCACTTCTAACACTATAAATACCAGCAGAATACCTGCAGATGGCAGAATAAATTCCTTCTGGTGCCAGATATTTAGGTCAAATTCAAAGATGAGTCTAAGATGGCTAACGTAAGTACCTCTTCCAGCCCCCTCATATGTAAATTATACTACTGGAGTATAAGATTCCCTTAGACTGCCTTCAACCCAGTCAACCTTAGATTGATACCCACTTACACCTCCAAGTGTATCCTCTCTGAATTTGATTGATACCCACTTGATATACCATGTGTATCATCTGTGAATGTGCTCAGGGGATTTGAAAACAGGATAGCCATATTATTTTAGATTTTGTGAGCCAGATTCAGATTTTAGTTGCACAGGTGTAAATCAGGAGCAATTCAATTTATGTCAATTTAGTTACACCAGTGTAAAACTAGTAAAAGGGCAGGTCACTTCACTTAGTCTCACCTATGATTTTGTCATAGTTTGAAAGCAATGAGCAACTCATAAAGTTTTCCAATCAATTCATGAAGTCCACACAAGGTTTCTTTTGAATGAGGACTGATGAAACAATTTAAAATTAGGCCCGCTGGGGTGTTTTTCACATCATGTGGACGAAAGTCCTAACTGATCCTATAACTCATACTATATGATGCCAAGTGGACTTTAATGCTTAATTATATCAGCCTAAAATAGTGTGAATCTGCCAATATCCACAGTATTTGTGACCTAGCAGGAGGTACTGTTGTTCACCACTCTATAAAGCATTTGGATCATCCTAGTGCACGGATGGGCAAGAGGTGGCTAGTGGACTACATCCTGGTGGCCTGCCAAGCCACTGGATCTGGCCAGCATGCTTATTAGAGAGCAGCTGCAGCCACTTTAAACAGCAGGCTGCTAATTACTATGCAGTCTAGGAAGGGAGGAGAAAGCTTCATGTGCTCTTTCTGCCCCCTAGCAAAATCCCTCAGCTCCCACTAGCCAATTTCTGGCTAATAGGAGCTGAGAAATTTTGCTGAAGGCAGAGGCAGCGAATGAAGCCTCTTCATTCCCTCCTTCACTCTTTCCCTCCCTGTGCTGGAGTAGAGCCATGTGAAGCAGCCTGCACAGCCCACAGGCAGGGATCCTGTCTCAAGGCCTAGGTAAGCGCCTCCCAGTCAGAGCCTGCCTCTGACACCCCACCCCCTCTTTCCTCCCAACTACCAGCCCCAAGTCACCACTCAAACCCTCTGTATCCCCTCTTCTCACCTCCCCCAGGTCACAACTCCCTCCCAGACCCTGCATCTCCTCCTACACCCCTCCCTCCAGGCCAGAATTCTTTCCTGCACCTATAACCCCTCCTGGACCCTGAACCCCAAGCCCCAGCTCATAACCCCCTCCTTCACCCAAACTCCCTCCTGCACCCCAGCCCTCTATCCCAAGCTCCCTTCTACACCCCACCCACAGTCCCAGACCCCATGCCCCCTCCACAGAAGTGCGGCCCTTGTCTACTTAGCAAAATCATGAAGTGGCCCCTCATTAAAAATTGCCCACCCTATCCCCGTGTATAAATGTGGGGGTGGCCAAACGATGGCTTGTGAGCCACGTGCTTTTTTTAATAGCTAAAGTGTAGTTTCTGGAGCCCCTGCACCCACTCTCTGCCTACCAGTCTTGTGGGAGAGCTTGGGACCTAAGTCTTGCAGCAGGGTAGCGGGATAGAGGCCTCTGCCCAGTGGGGAGGGGGCTCTTAAGACTTCAGAGTGCACCTGCTAGGACTTGGGGCTTCAGCAGGAGCAGGGCAGAAGCCCTGAGCACCAGCAGGCATGCCCTGGCTCTGGAACTCCTGACAATTGTCAAATGTGGCTCGAAGGGTCAGTTTGTTTGGCCACCCTGCATAACTGTATCATGCATGAAACTTCCTGAAGGACACACAGACCACAGGCACAACCCAAATTAGCTCAGTTATTTCCACATCCACTGAATTGCACTGTAGTGGCATTGGAAAAGTACTTACACTCTACGAAGTAAGAGTTGGCATCAATCTTCCAGATAATCTGACCACGATGAGAGCCATTGACCCCACGGTTTTTATAGTCCAGAAAGTTTTCAGACAAGACTTCATCTACACACAGAAAAAAATGACCTTATTATCTGTCCATCAACACAGCTAAGCAAATTCACCTATTCTTAAAACACTAGCTTTGTTTGGAGATCATTTAAAATGTACAATCATATAAAACTCTTAAAAATCACAACAGTTGAACTAACCAGCATCAAACCATACCCAAATTAAAAAAGAAAATCAGTCAGCTGAATGAAGAGAATGGGAACAAAAACAACACTGTAGCACTCAACCCACCTCCCAAAACATGGAGAATGAATCTGTATGGGCCCATCAGCAGGGTAGCTAATAGATGTATTGGTGGTTCTTACAGCAAGCAGGGATGTTACATTTGAGGTAATCCAGAACAAGGGATTACAAAACCTGATGCCTCTCCACAGATATTACCCAGGTCCCTCTCATTTAAATCAAAGGATTCATAACTAAGTGATATCCGTTGATTGTAATTATGTCTCAGTGGAAGACATAGCAAATCCCAGATGATCAAGGTCATTTTAGAATAATGGTGCATCTCTCAGTAATCTATTGCAGGTTATCTAAAACACTGAGGCTATGTCTACACTGCAGGCTTCTTGCGAAAGAAGCTTTTTGCAGAAGAGATATTCCACAAAAACTTCTTGCATAAAAGCGTATCCACACTGCAAAAGCGCATCGGAAAAGTGATACGCATTTGTGCAAGAGAGCGTCCAGACTGCATGGACGCTCTCTCGCAAGAAAGCTCTGACTGCCATTAACAGAATGGCCACCACGGCACCTGTGCTTGTTTTGATAGGCTGTTTTTGCGTAAAAAAAAACCCTGCTGCTCTTCCACACCCATCTTTTTGCTCAATAACTCTTGCACCAAAAGGAGTTATTCCTCGTAGAAAGAGGAATACGTGTACCACAAAACCCCCTCTATTCTGTCGACTCACTGTAAATTTTCTTGCGCAAAAATGCGCTTGAGGTGTGGACGCTCCGTGAGTTTTTGTGGAAAAACGGCTGGTTTTGCGCAAAAACTCTGTAGTCTGAGAGACTGAGAACCATGTAGGCAACTTGATAGGACTCCATGGGCCACATTTGGAACTTCCCAAGACTATGAAGGCCACACTTCCTACATCTACATAGACATTTACACTGGTTTTAAAATTAAAAAACATACAGCCACAATATCTGGTTTGTATTTCCATTTATGGATGAATAGAAATTGATTGTTAGTTGAATTCACTATCAGTGAAATCCAGAATCTATTTACACACCACTAGAGTGCAATAACAATCTTAGGCTCTGGTCTGTGTCAGTCATTTGTGTTCAGGAATGGAAAGGACCAAAGTAAAGACAATAGATGGCCTGTGCTGCTTCCCCATGCCTTGGCCTGATTACTCAAGCTTTTTGTGAATGAAATGATTTACACATTAGTGAACTGTCAATTTTCTTTGTGGGAAGAAGAGTTCTCCCTCAACAGAGACCAATGAATTCATTCCCATATTTTTCTTTCCAACCACAAAGAAGAAGTTTTAATCTGAGTAAATTCTTATCCAGTGGCTCTTACAGCTGAAGATATTTAAATGTTAGGTTAGCAAAGGCTAAGCTGATTAATGGTGATGGTAAAGCTGTGGGAAGACAAGCGGCAGTAAGGTTCCGAGTTCACATTCAGCCCATCAACTCAGTGACCTCAGGCAAGCCATTTGATTTGCTACTGTCTGGGTCAACTCAGCTGTAAAACTGAGAAACCACAGAAAACTAGATATTTTGTCTGAGTTGAACTAAACAATGATGTAAATAATTAAGTAAAGAGTATTAATTTGATAAGACAAGTGTATGTCATTAGTCAACTTCACAGATCACTAGAAGTGTACCACGCTATTGACTATTCAAACGTCCAGTCATGTAGCTGTTTCATTTGAAGAACTGCCCATTGTGACTTCAATGATGGCTAGAGGATCTAGCCCCTCCCCCTCAAAGTAAAGACCTAAGTGGTGAAGCAGCACAGGACAAATGCCAGTGTTATTTCTTTGGTTCCATGCAGAAGAATTTGCAAGGAGCAAGATAAATGGCCTACCAACTGTAAACTCTTTGGTGACATTCCCTTGGGGGATTTACAAAGGAAATCCTTTTAAAGAGGTCATTAATGATTGTGAAGGATAATTATAAAAAGCAATGCCATCTACATTTTCCCTTTGCTGATTTGCTAATAATCAGTAATTATTTCACTAGCTCAGTTTCACACACTGTATGGAAATGGAGATTTTGCAATGTAATAAAATGTAATATTTCCATGGTCCACCTGAAGTTGCCCCAGTAAAAGTAGCATAATATTCTATGGGATGATATCCCTATTCTTAATTTACAATTTCCATTTATGATCCTTTTCATTATCCAAAATGTATATTAAAAACAAAACAACCCTCACTCCATCTGGAGATGCAAGATTTTGTAATGAAATAGAAACAAATTTGATTATGTGTATCACCTCCCACCATTCATGAATCAGAGTGATTTGAAACCTGAGCCTTCAACACTTCAGCACAGACATCTAACAATAAATCTATAGGACTAATGTTAGTTAGAAGCATGAGAAGTCTTTTTTCGAAGAGAGGGGCTGCTGGGCCCAGGGGCTTGGTCAGATGTGTGGTCAGGAATTCCAACCTGGCTCCCTTTTCCCCTCACCCTAGGAGTTGGAGGAGCTATCGCCCCTTGTGTTACCTCCAGGGGTAATAATGTGGGGAATGAGGGCTGTCCATTGGTATCTGGGGGTATATGAATCTTTCTCTCTCCCCTCCTTGATGTTGGGGGGAAGTTTCTGCTCCCTCTTGTGCCTGTGTGTGTGTGTGTGTGTGTGTGTGTGTGTGTGAGAGAGAGAGAGAGGAAATGTGCCACTTGCTATGAAAGGGTACAGAGAAGATAAGATGTACAGTCTCAGAATGTACAGTGATTTTGGCAATCTAAATAAAGGGTTCACAACCAACTCCCACACTAGTATATTCACGCAGCATATGTGTGCTCCCGCATGCATGTATGGACATTTTATAAACTGTAGATACAGATGAATACATGATGTGTATTAGGCAGGTTATATTAAAATGAGTTTAAGTTCATCTCAGACCAGGGGCAGCAGAAAGGAACTGGAGAGGCAGTCAGTCCCTACTGCTCATGACCTGAGTTTGGCACTGGAAGAACAGGAGGTGCAGGCACAGACCAACTGATATTTTTAGAGAAAATTCTTCTGGTCTGCAGCACATGGAGCTCATGTGCACCTCAACAAGTACCAATAAAGTTTTTAACCATCCCCAACATCATATATTTTGCATATGCCATGTATGTTACAATGTACAATTTTCTTAGAAGTATTTATTGTACTCTTAAGCTCGTAAAACCATGTTCCTTTTTACCATGAGTCGATCTGTACAGAGCAAGAGAAAACTAACTAATAAAGGCAAAAATTCTACTGTGACCTAAAATAGCTCTTCCAGAGGTGCAAGTGTTATTTATGGCTTTAACATTCAATATCTTGGCCCTTTCCAAAATTTAAATTTAAGCACTATATCCACCTTGTTCTCAAAGGGACACAATCTCCCATGTTCAAGAAGATAACACATTATGTGAGATACTTGATTTGAAACCCACACAATATTTATATCTAGTAAAACAGTTACTTGCCCAGAGCCAAATCTTGCTCACTCTTAGCTTCATACAGGGAGAATTTTGGGAGGAGAGGAGACAACAGAGAAGTAAATATTTCTTAACAGAGAAATATCCGAGGAAGTGAAATCTATATTATAAAATTATTATTTATGGAATAGAAAGCAAATCCCACTACTTTCTACTGGAAAACTTCATGATTAAGTGAAGTGACCTTAAAGCACACTATATTCTTTACCTCCCGAAAGTAAATGGTGAAATAATTTGATTTAGCTCTACACAAAAATCATAGCAAAGTTAATGCTCTTGCCTTTCATATTTTTCAACCAGGTGCTCAGGGTTTTTGAGATTTTTCCAATAAAATATCACAATGCACTTTCTTTTCCTTTTTTAAATTTGAGAATATAGCGTATCCTAATTTTTCTCACCCTATTAAGGTGATGGAGACATCTTCTGGACTTCTTGCTGAAGTACTTTTCTGATGCATGGCTGTCTCTCTGCTGGTCATTCAGCAGAGCCCTACAGGCTTCAGCATCAGCAAAAGAGGGATTCATTTGAGGGATGCATCAAGAGGACACAGTACCTTGAGCAAGGGCAAGGAGATAGTCTCTATAGAGACTATTTGGGCCAGGTGCAGCAAGGAACATACATAACTGTCTTAACTATAGGATATAGTTGGATATAGTATAGCTATATTGGGTATAGCTCCAACTGTTAGTACATAAGCAAGCAGCCAAGTGTTAGTGCTCTATGCTGCCATGATTAATACCTTGGTCTCTTATTCTCCATGCCAGCAGAGACTGGGGGGTACTGCAGAGCATAATGTAAAGCCATAAGGAGATGGGCATGCTTTGTGTTTCTCAGTTATTAAGGAGTGTCTTCCATGGCCAATTGGCCTTAGCAAGCACCAAAGGACTGCTTATTTTATGGTAACTTAAGGTTACTACTATATAACAATAGAGGTTCCATTTTATGTTTTGATCCCTTGTGAATAAAAAATGCTCCACTACAAAAATTAGGTAGGCTCAATGTTATTTATTTGAACAAATCTGCTTTAGCTTGAATTTAAAAGTTCTTTGGTCATGTATATCTGTGTTATAAGTACATAGGAATACTTATAGTTAGCAGAATGCCATTAAAGATCATCTGTGAAAACTGACCTAGCAATAGTTACACTATTTTGCAATTTGCATAGTAAGCTGCAAGAAATACAAATGTACAGTACGTGGAAGCTTCCTAAATCTGGTATTTCTTCTATTAGCAGCACATTTGGCAGCATCCTAAGCAAAGTGTAACATTAGGGCTATGTGCACACTGCATCCCTCTTGTGCAAAAGCCTATGAAAATGAAGCGCAGATTAGCATATTGCTGCACTTCATTTGCATAATTAATTAGGGGCCGTTTTTGCGCAAGAGGTTTTTGCACAAAAAGGTGCCGTCTACATGGTTCCTTTTTGCGCAAAAACACCCTCTTTCGCTAGAGCCGTTCTTCCTCATTTTTTCAGGAAGAACAGTTCTTGTGCTCCACGCTTCATTTGCATAGGCTTTTGCGCAAGAGGGATGCAATGTAGATGTAGCCTTCGAGAACAACCTGTATACTTCAGTAGGAGAGTCATTTCGTAGTTATACAGGAATATGTCATTTTTTAGCCATCAGTACCCTTTTGCAGACCATTAGCAAAGCGCAAAAAATGCCAAAAACCAAACAAATAAAAAAAAATCCAAAACCAAACAAAAAAGCACCTAGACATCTGCACACATTTCAAAGAATCTCTACAATAAAGGTTGATGGTATTTTTAAAAGAGGAACTAATAATAATTAATGCATGTGGAAGAATGATACTTTATTTGTTGAATATTAATAAAAATGAACAAAAGAAAAATATAAAACATATACAAAAAGTGGAGTAACAAGGAATATTTTGGTATAACAGTATTACTGTTCATTAGTTTTCTTCTCTTTTCTGTCAGCTGATCAAACAGTTCTATAGCTATTATAATCACAGAAATGCAGGTGTTTTGATCAACTTAATAAGCTCTGGATCAGGCAGCAATATGGATCAATACTATTCTATATTAATTTGAAAATTTCTGTTTTTATTCATGTTTCCTATGTAACATATTTGGTAGGAATAGTGCTTTCATGATACCTATCTTGCAGTAATTGTTTCACTACTTTAAAAATGTAAATGATATAATATTTTTCCCAGCTCTCAATGTCTGTTGCAGAGATACTCTAAAGTTCCAAAAGGACACAGACCATATTCTCAGACCAAATTATAATGTTGCCGCTTACAGTAAGTTTCAGTCCTCTCAAAGATTACTACAGAGAAGAGTTCTGAAGAATTACAGCTTGATTCTCCAAGGTGCTAAGCACTCTGTCCTCAATATAGTAAAAATTTCATGATATGCATGAGTAGCCCCATTTACATCCCTTAGACAACAGATCAAAAAGGAGGTTGGGGGAGAGGGAAGAGACACACAAAAGGAAATGGAAGGAGAAAAGAGATAATAAAAGGAGTAGAAAAGAGAGGAGAAGATAAAGATAGGAAAAAAAAAGATAAAGAGGAAAGGAAAACATGGGAGCAGGTAAACGGAGAAAACAGAGCCAGATAACCATAGCAATTCTTGGTCGTCACAGACAGGGATTCTATTTTAAGAAAAGCAGATACAGGCAATGGAAAGAGAAAGAGCGATAGAGTTGGATCCTGAATCATCCGATCCAGGGTAGGAAAACCAGCAAACAAAAAATACAGGAGACCCCGACAATCATTCTCCAGATTGAGTGTGTCACAACCTTCAGCAAATTTGGTTTTACCTTTGAAATCTTTATCCTCTCATTCTAAAATAGATGCAGTGTGCTGCCAACCCTTTGTTTCTTTTTACAATGCAATCTAAGCAGCTTCCAGACATCTCTGACCTGCTATAGGTTCATACTGAAAATATTTTCAGATCTAAAACTCCTGCATTTCCAAAATTACCTTTACTGAAGTGGTGAATGTAACCTACCTGGTTTGTGTGTTTTTAATAGACCATTTGCTACAAATTTAAAGCATCTCTCAATGTCTTATTCCAAAAATAGCTAACATCAGCTTGGATAATGAACTCTGACACATGAACTGAAAACTGGAAGAAGGAACATAGCAATGTTACGTGACAATATACTTAGTTTTGGAGTGGGCAATCGTACAGAGGGATATCATAGGGGTCAAATGGATCAAAGGCCTGATACAAAGACATTGCAGCCAATGGGAGTCTTTCTTTTGATTATAATACATTTTGGATCAGGCCTTAAAAAGAGGGAATAGCACACTAATGAAATTTGCTAAGACTACTAAAATGGAAGGAGATACAAACACAACATAGGACCGAGAGAGAAAATATAAATGGCCATGGAAAGATTTTAAATATGGGCAAGAAGTAAAATTCAGTTGGGTAAAAATGCTAATTAAAATAGCAAGGTGGAAATAACATGAAATGTATACTTGATGGCCAGAAGAAAATTAGGATGTAGCAATGCTGAAAGATACATACCACAGGGGTGACAGCAAAAGGCAAATTAGACAGGCATTAAAAATGTGATACAGCAGCAGAAAATGGTTCAGTTAACAGAAACATCAAAACACAAAACATCTTTATAGAGACTGGTGTGACTATATTTGGAATATTGCATTTACTTCTGGGCACCTCTCCACCACAAATTGTAAGAAACGGAGAGCTGGTCAGTGAACAAAAATAATTTGGAGACCAGAGTAATCAACAGCTGAGGAAAAATTAAGAAAACTCATTATATATGCAACAACTCCTGTGTGGGGGAAGGGCATTACTAGTTTAAGAATAACTAAAAGGTGTAAACACTGAGGTGGAAAATAAATTATTTTGTTTGATTTAGGAGTAATGGGATGAAATAGAGAAAAGACATTTAAAAGGTTTTATAACAGAAAAAATGCGCAGGTTGTTTGACCACCTAAGTGAAATGGATTTATTGTCATAAGCCATGATCTTGCAAAGAATTATGCACACACTTAATTTTACTCATTATGGGCATGTCTACACTAGGAAATTATTTTGAAATAACTAAATTTAAAATAATAAGTCCAAAATAACATAACTGAAATAGCATGTCCCCGCTGTGGGGGAGCCCTGAAATTAATCCGAAGCAGGCTCCATTATTGTGGACCCACTACCTCTACTTAGAGCCCCAGGAAGCACTGGGGATTAATTACTTTGAATTACTCTGGGGAGTAGTTATTTTGAAATAGCAGCAGTGGAGTCCCCACACTAACGCTATTTCAGAATAACTATTTCAAAATAAGTGTTATTCCCCAAGGAAAGCAGGAGTACAGATTTCAAAATAACCAGCCTGTTATTTTGAAATAATGGGTTTGGTAGTGTGCACGCTCCACTTACTATTTCGAAATAAGGGGGGTTATTTCTAAATAACTCTCTAGTGTAGACTGTGGCGATGAGTAGTTCCACTGAAGTCAAAGAGCTACTCACAATGTGTACTATTAAGCATGGCCACAGTCCATCTTCCAATTCACAAGTCTCTTCTGTTGATTGAATTATCAGCAAATCATGGGGTGATTGTGGCGTCTATACTATTGGCTTCAATATCTACTTTGGGGGCACGTATCTGGTGGGCTCCTATTACTGTAATAGCTAAGCACCTTTCAATTTTTAATTCATTACCCTCACAACATCCCTGTGAGGTGGGGATCCATTGGCTTCATGGAAAAGACAGCAGCCAGAGTACCACATGCCTGCTTTGTTTCCTTTACTTGTTTACTGGGGTGACTGTTGCATTGCACCTAGAAAACCAATTTTGACTCAAACACCAAAGAGATTAAGAATAGCTGGACTATTATTTCATGGGAAAACATGCTCCTAAAAGGGACATATTTAGATACCTGGCGATGGTTTCTCTACCATGTACATAAACTACAAGGCTGTGTCTACATTGGCACCCTTTTTCGGAAAAGGGATGCTAATGAGACACAGCGCAATTGCAAATCCGCGGGGGATTTAAATATCCCCGCGGTATTTGCATTACATGGCTGCCGCTTTTTTGGCTCGGGGCTTTGCCGGCAAAGCGCCAGTCTGACGAGGATCTTTAGGAAAATAAACCCTTTTCCGCAAGATCTCTTATGCCTACTTGAAAGGCATAAGAGATCTTGCGGAAAAGGGCTTTATTTTCCGAAAGATCCTCGTTTAGACTGGCGCTTTTGCCGCAAAGCCCGAGCCGGAAAAAGCGGCAGTTATGTAAATGCAAATACCGCTGGGGATATTTAAATCAGCTGATTTGATTGCGCTGTGTCTCATTAGCATCCCTTTTCCGAAAAAGGGTGCCAATGTAGACACAGCCCAAGAGAAAAAAGCTAGCAGCCAAAAAACACATACATACTGGTTGCATTCTTTCAGAGCGTTATCCCTTTATGATGTAGTGCTGGTCATAATATTAATAATATTTAGCAAATTCCAAACATAAGCTAATTGGCTCCCTTTAATATAATTAATTTATCCTCCTAAGGGCAAATATTGTGACTAGTGTTATTTTACAGATTGTGAAATTGAGGGTATCGCCACACTTAAAATGCTGCAGCTGCAATTCTGTAGCACGTCAATGGAAGAATTATTTCATCAACCCAGCACTGTCCACATCAGGGCTTAAGTTGGTATAACTACATCTCTCATCCATGTAGATATTTCACACCCTAGGAGAGATATAACTGTACCAATGTAAGTTCCTCGTGCAGCTCAGCCCTGAAGCACAAAGAGTAAGCGGCTACATCAAGGGCACAGACAAAGCCAATATCAGAGATGGGAATTAAATTGAGGTATTTGTGGTTCTCAATCCTATGTGCAATGTTACTAGATCACACAAGTAATTCTCTTTTTTGCTGTTTCATGAACAGTGCTTGGGTTACATCATCTGCTCATGGAAAAGCTATTGTAGACATAGGACCTGATCCAAAACCCATTTTTAAGTTAAAGTGAGTCTTTCCATTCATTTCAATAGGCTTAATGATCAGACTTTCTGAATATAAAATTAATCAGAAAAATGTAAAAATGTGTATTAATGAAAATCCTTTGAAAATGAGTTATGTCTGCATGAGGCAAAATTTGCCTTTTGGAGGTAAATAAAATCAAAGATTAGACCAGAGAAAAAATCATTTTAAGCTAACATTTAACTAATTAGGTCAAGATGTTTTTATATACATATACGCTTGAAAAGGATTGGTTGAAAAGAAAACATGGACAGGAAATTGGACTGGAAATAATTTGTGCATAAAGAACATTTATTAAATAACTTTTTAAATGTTTTGTTTTCCCTAATGAAATTGCTGAAAGAAGAAAGTCTATTGTCTAAAGGTAAGCACAGCACAATATTAGCCTCAAATGGATTCACTGATTAATACCTGTATTTATAGGCACCAGGCCAAAAGTTTCTTTCCATGTCTAGTTTAGGCACTTCTTATGCTACACGTTATCTGGGCATTTCTGATTATGATCATCAGCATGGAAATGGTTAACAATGTTGTCATTTAAGTGGTGATAATAGACTTCAAGGCTAGTCCCCTATTGAGTTGACTGGGGAAGTTGCACAGATTTTTCGGTGTTCTTGTTCCAGTCTGCTGGCTGCTCACGCAAAAACCCAGCCATGTATCATTTTACATTGTGAAGGTCACCTTCATAGCTAGAAGGGCCAGAACGCTTTCTTCTTAAATAGACATGTAGATTTTCCACTCCCATGGATTTATTGTGTGATAAATGAATGTGTAAATTACTAGGTACTATAAGAGTAACTGTCAGGTTGCTGCACCAGAAAAAATGTACCATTCTATGCTTCATATTACAAAGTATGCAAAAATACATTTGCTTCAACAGGCTTAATTATCAGACTTTCTGAATATAAAATTAATCTGAAAAATGTGTATTAATTAAAATCCTTTGAAAATGAGTTATGTCAAACTGAGGCAAACATTGCCTTTTGGAGGTAAATAAAATCCAAGATTCGCAGAACTATTGTGCTATGTACATAGAATTTTGGTGTCTTACAGTTTTGTATCGCTGACCATCAGTGCAGTAGCTGAGCATCTTCTATGTAAAGCAAATAGCAATAATGCAGTTCCTGGTAAGCTTCAGGAACTCCCTTTTCTGGATGAAAACTCTGCTTGAGGTAGGGTTTTGTGGTCTTGATACTTTGGTGATTACTATTTACCAATGTATTTTGACCAGAAATGGGAGGTTGCAGACTGAGCAGTGGTTGAAGTTTAGGGTTCACTGATAGCTCCTTGAGGCCTTGACAAACCATTGCATTTTTCAAGGAGTCTGGTAGGTGTGCTCTGAAGGAGCCACTGACCATTTCCATTAGTACTGGTATCCAGGATGGATCTGTTTAACTAATTGAGGCTAAAATATTTTCAGAGTTTCTTCACTTTTGGAATGTGTGATGGGGCCAAACTCAGTCAGGAGTGACAAGGTGGACAATGCAATCTGGTTGGGGTAGAATTTCCTTTTGCAATTAGCTCCATATGTATTTGGTTGATCTTAACAGAAAGGTCCACCAACAGCTCTTCACAGTGGTTGATGCTTGGGTCCAGTATGGGGCTATGGAATCTGGGTTGATTAGCTAGTGCACTATCTTAAACAGCTCTGCTGGCCAAGGTTCTGTACGATTAAATTCAGAGTAATCTCATTTTGCCTTTTATACTGTAATGGCATCATTCTGTTAGAGTTGTCTCATACTGTCTGGAGGCATTCACCGTTGTGAGCCACTCCTTAGGGGTTACCTCTGGTTTCACCCTGAAAAATACTTTGAATTGACAGATCACAACAACATCTTGGGATTTGGATGACAAATAATTTGTGTGCATGTGTTTGCTCACTTGCTTTAACCTGTAAATAACTTGTGTTTATTTTTCCTAGTTAACAAACCTTTAGGTAGTTTATTACTGAATTGGCTGTAGGCGTTATCTTTGGTGTGAGATCTAGGTTACCAATTGATCTGGGGTTAGTAACAGGTCTCTTGGGAGTGAAAGCAACTTGTGTGTGGTTTGATTTATAATGTCAGTAACCATTTTTGTGTGCGTGTGCTGGTGTGGTTTTTAGGGCTTGCTCCTTCAAGGTGCAAAGTGTTCTGGATGAATCCAATAAAGCACTTGAGCACATATTTAAAGCATATGAATTTAAGTCTATATTAGGCAAACACATGTCGGGGTGGCTGACACATACTAGATACTGCCTCAATGCACATGGATGAACTAGATGATCTCACAAGTTTCTTTCCAGCACTACATGCCTATGATTCTGTGAGGTATCCCATTTAAACCAATAAGACAACTCATGTGCTTAACTTGGACCATATAATTATGTGCATCACTGGATCAGATCTGAATGCTCAGCACACTGGAGGATGAAGCCTGCAATGCATCTGTTCTGAATCCTGTCAAAAGATTTTTAAATTTTCCATTTTTTTAAATTAAATATTTACAAATCTTCATCTTGTACTAAAGAAAAGAAGTTAGGCACTACTAATTTTTATTATTCACATATAAGTATTTGTTAGTTATATAGAGACATTCTGCTCAATGCTTTTCAAAGAGCTAAGCTCCCTTTCTGCAAAACCTTATGGCTGTGTCTACATTGGCACCCTTTTTCGGAAAAGGGATGCTAATGAGACCAGTCGCAATTGCAAATCTGCGGGGGATTTAAATATCCCCCGCGGTATTTGCATTTACATGGCTGCCGCTTTTTTCCGGCTCGGGGCTTTGCCGGCAAAAAGCGCCAGTCTAGACGGGGATCTTGCGGAAAATAAACCCTTTTCCGCAAGATCTCTTATGCCTACTTTCAAGTACCGGAAAAAAGCGGCAGCCATGTAAATGCAAATACCGCGGGGGATATTTAAATCCCACGCGGATTTGCAATTGCGACTGGTCTCATTAGCATCCCTTTTCCGAAAAAGGGTGCCAATGTAGACACAGCCTATATGTTTGTGTTATCCTTAATGATGTGAGAGTCTCACTGCTATAAAGACTACACAGGTGAGTAAGGACTTGCAGTGGTAGATGCTTGGTATCCTAGGCTTTGTATAACCCTGGGGACATTTCCCCAAAATTTCCAACTGCTTTAAAATCAAACCAATTTGAAACTTTGGGAAACTCCATAATGTAGTCAGACCTCTAAAGATCCTAGCCAATGCTTACTCCAGCAATAGAAGCTCAGGGATGTATGAAAGTTTACAACAGAGGCCTTTGAAGAACTGTGTATATAAACTTGTCCACATTAGACCAAGAAATTTCTGTTAGCCCCTTGCTTTACTGTTCACTAATACACTCAAAATTAAAAAATAAAAGTAATTGGAAACACAAAGGCAGATAGGACTTACCAATGAGATACATGCCGATCCAGTCCCCTGCATCCACTTCTTCCTTTATATCCCAATAGATAACTAGGTCTTGTGAATGTCCAATGGAGTAATACGAGCTGCTGACCATGAGAGTAGACCGGCTGTCTGAAGTGACCAGGTCAGTATCACTGGTGGATCGTGGAATGGTTACTGTCTCATGAGCGTTGTTCCTGAGGTCCATGTTATTAAACTGGTCAGGGTTATAGCTGTATCTGAGCGGTTCTTTACACCGGCGCCGATTCTGTGAATTCCTAGATGGAGATGCCATGGCAGCCAGGCCTAGGAACCTGTTTTGGTACAGATTCTGTGGAGGGGTAGAAAGAAAATAATATTATTTAGAAAACACTTTGTTGAATTTTATGTCAGCTTAGAAGTGGGAAGGAGCACTGGAGTGAGAAAACAATGAATGAACACATACATGACTGTGAAATAAAAGATCCAGCATTTTTTTCTACAGTAGATACATAGTGTGTACCAAAATTATTATTGATTAATCATTACTATGAAGACAGCTGTAAATGCAAGATACACATGAGGTTCCCCCATGCCAGCAGGCACTGCTGTAATACAGATTTTGTGAAGAAACAGATGGTGGCTTGTTTCTCTACACACCCACACATACGTTACAGGGCCCTGGGATGCAGCTAAGGCTACAAGAAATCTACTTTCTTCTAAAGTAATAGAAATTCCCTTCTCTTTCAGACACCATCAGCTTAATTCATCGCTGATGTAATTTCCAGTGAAATTTACATAGGGATACATTTGAGCTCATGCTCTCCATAAAGAACAACTTCTACCACTTTTAAGACACTGGCCAGTGTTCAAAAAGAAATTCTCTTCCCAGATTGCGATCTGAAATACTCCTACTACAAAAAGAAACGATCACTTCTTCCATCTATTCATAGCAGAAGTAAACCGAGTTACTTCTCTCCAGTTAGCCTAGCTAGACTGAGAGCATCCATACTGTGAAGTGACACTCGAGTTGTAGCATGCACCATAGTGCTGCACTCACTCATGGTGGTAATGCTTCGTGGGGCATAGCCTATGGTTCCTAGCACTGCTATAACCATAGCTGGTCTATGAATATTTTTCCTAGTATTTGTGGAAGAATGTGTCTGTCTTTCCTGGGTGCACAGGAGAATTATGGGAAGGCCCTGGAAGACTACCAGCACTCCAGTGGCTCTAGCTTGTGTCCATACTGCAAAATAATTGTGTTAGCAACTGGAAAATTATTCTCTTGATTTTAGCCTATACCCCCTCTCAAGCCAGCCAACCTGACTGAAAAGCACCACTGCACTGGAGCTAAGTGTTTTATGGGGAGCACTGCACTCAGGACAGGGGCAACACTTGCATTATAACTCAGATTAACTCTTCAGTGAAGACAAGACCACTGTGAGACACTGCTTAACTTTCAGACACCATTTGATGTTTCTCTTCACCCCCTCTCCCCAGAAAGAAAGCAGCTCTTCCATTCAAGTCACCCAGGCCCTTAAATAGTCTTTTCCTTATTCACCCATCTCGAGACATACTGTCCAGCTCACCTGATACAAGACCAGAGATTTCTCTGCAGTTTCTTCTGCCTTTTCACGTGATCAGAAGACAAATCCATTTGAAATGATTTGCGTTTAAGAGGAAAACATATTTTCTGTGTACAAGGGCAATATTTTAATTCTGAACTTGATTCACAGCATTGTACCATAGGTACAATATGGTTTAAATAAAATATCTTATATTTTTACTAACAAGACAGACTACTTTCTTTGAATACTTGGAACAACAGCAAGATAATTAATTATCATTAGGGCACCTAGGAGCCCTGGTAATGGACCAAGATTCCGTTGTGCTTCATGTTGTACAGATAGAGAACAAAAAGACAGTTCCTGCCTCAAAGAGTTTAGTTTTCTTGTTTATATAGCACCCAAAGTATGAGAAGCCCTTTACATACCCTGCCTCCAAAAATGTAAAATATAATGATCTGATCCTGCAAACACTTATTATAAAACATAGAGTTTAACAGCAGAAGCAAGCGCGTTGGGGACTACTCACAGGAGTGGACACTACTCCTGATAGTAAGTGCTTGTAGGACTGTGCCTTAAATTTACAACACAGAAGGCAAAGGACAGGATTACAAAAGCAGGAACAGAGGGAGGAAGAAAGTAACTGTAGACAAGTGGGAAGGAGGTGGGATGAGGAATACATAGAACAGTTACAGCATTCTCAGATGGCCCCACATGCTATACATCATGTTAAGTTTCTTGGATTTTCTTTAAACCATTGTGTTTATTTATTTATGTTAATAGAAATGAGTGTTCACTCGATAGTGTAAAATAGCCCTTGCTGTGAGAATAATAGCATCATTCAAAACAAGGCCAAAAAGGACTTAATCTAATTTTATTGTAACTGTGTAACAAGCAAATGCATCATTTCTCTATTAAAAAAACAAAACAAAACAAAACTATAGGTCTCACATGCAGTAAACAATATTTTTAACCTATTGAGTAGTTCCTGGAAGGCCGATAATATTTACTAGGTTTCAGTCAATAAAACTAAACCCGATAAAGGTTTCTGTCACATAGCGTAGGATCCATATGCTGTAACTAAGGCACAATCAGACAATCTCCAGTTTTACTGCACTATTTGTGCTGTGATGGCGAGATACCAACACCAAGAGTGCCAAGCTCATTACAAGGCATAGCCAAAAGAATTATGTTTCCCCAAATATGATGATGATTTGGAATTTGTGTTTGTTCCTCATCAGGACAAAACTGAGACCTTTCTAAAATGTCCAGGAGTTAGAGCAACTCTGCTGGGATATTTATTATTTATCCAGAGGGAACAGATACAACAAGAGTTATTTAGAAAGTACTCCAGAACATCTAGCTAGACAGTCAGGGCATTCACCTACGATGCTGGAAACCCAAATTGAATTAGGAATAGCAGAGACTTTAGACTCGATCTTCCACATTCCAGCTAAGGACCCTCACTACCAGACTATTAGGTGTTCACCAGTGTTCTAATCACTAGACAGTTCTGAGGGCTCTTTCACCAGAAATTCCATCCTGGATCTGAAGGAAGTTTAGCCAAAACTGATATTTCCATGAAAAGTTTCACTTCTGGTAATTGGGAATTTTCCAATAACAAACACATTGGAGAAAAATTCCCCAATCAGCTCTACTCATTTCTTCAGATGAATATGCATCATTAGCATAAGTTAGCTAACTCATAATACATTAATCAACAGCTATGTGATTTCAAAGGCTATTTTACTGACAAATTCCTCTAAGGAATAGTGGCTCTGCAGATACTTGTTATATCTGAATTTTAATGGCTATATGGTTTGCATTCTTACTCATGGTGTTCTTTCAAATGTAATACTAATAATGCTTAATAAATGGGTAAAAATGTTCATCCTCAGTGTGATTTTAACTATCATTTTTAGGGACAATTATAAATTCACCTGTTTAAAGGAAAACAAGCAGTTCAAGTAACTGTGCAACTATTTTCATAGGTATCTATGTCACTAGAACTGCAGCTTACACCTCCCTACACCAGGACTCTCTCATCCAGAAACATCCATAGTCCATCAGAACTGTGGATGATGCTGAACGAGAGAGCCCCGAGGCAGGATGGCCAGCAGCTGAGAGCCCCACAAAAGGTGAGGCAGGTGGTAGAGGGGGTAGGTGCTCAGCAGACCAGCAGCGGGCCATGGTAGCAGGGCCATGGTAGCAGGGCAGCCTGTGCAAGCTGGCCCAGCAGCGGGATTGTGCTGTGGCAGCCCACCAGTGGGGAGAGAGACGCAGCAGCCCGGCTGATAGTAAGGCCGGGCCACAGCAACCCAGCAGGAGAAGCCCATCTGGGGCCACGGCAGGTTGACAACTCAATCGGGGCTGTGGCAGGTTGACAGTGGGACTGGTGCCACAGCAGCGGGGCCAGGGCTGTGTGCTGCCATTCTAGCAGTGATGCTGGAGCTATGGCAGCAGGGCCGAGGCAGTCGTGTTGCCTGGCCGGCAGCGGGACCGAAGGAGTTGGCAGTGGGGAGGGGCAGCAGGCTGAGGGGGCGAGAGGCAGGGGACCTTCCCTGTCCAGCAAATTCCCTTATCCGGGACCGCTCAGGTCCTGAGGGTGCTGGATCAGTGAGGTTCAACCTGTAGCTGTTGTTACAGATGAAAAATAGTTCTGAGATTTAATAAAGAATCACTTTTCAGCATGATGTAGGTAACTGTTAAGGTTTCATTTACCTTGGTATCATACGGGGTCAAGTGGAACTCCTGCAACTGAAGACATTTATAAGAAGACTGAGAACATCTCAGAAAGATATATCAATTTGCAGCAGACATCAAATGAGATGGAATCTCTTAACAGAAGGCAGAATTTGGTCCATATGTACATATGTCAGAGTTATTATATATGTGCAACAAAGCAAATTAGTGTTACTGGGACCTTTATTTTTCCATTTGCAAGACCTTTGTGCATTTAAAAACAGTTTCATTGTACATTAATGTATCCTACTGCATTTAGCTTCGCTGATGGGAATCACTGTACAAGTTAGAAACAAAATGAAAGGGTTGGCCTTGTGGTCATTTGGCAGGGTTCTGTGCTGATGAGTGGAATTGATTCTTGATACAGGCATATTGTTCCTCAAGCAGCAAAGACTAGGAATGCTACTGGGGTGTGTGTGCTTTCAGTAGCTGCAAAGAAAATCAATGGCTCATGCCACTCATCAACCACCTCTCCTGCCAACCATGAGCACTCTTCATAGTCTGATGGGACTCTCAACCAACCCCCCGGGGCCACAATAACTGGAAAGTGGACCAAATGGTTAGGAGACAAATCCTTGCCATTCAGCAAGGCAGTGAAAAACTCCTGACCAAACAAAAAACATATAATCCAGATACTTTTCTTTATAGCACATGCTGAAATGTACATATATTACACTTCCAAATAAAAGAATTTAAAATTTTAATTTTGTTCTTCTGAAACTACTGATGGTACAACATTTCAAATGGCTCTATGTAAAGATGAGATTTTGTTGTTTTTTAGCTCACTGCATGGTCTTACACTGTAGACTATTTAATCACCAGAGTCTAATAATCTTACATTCAGTACCTTTGCACTCATACACACAGCTATGCAATCATAAGTGCTCCAAATGAAACACTTAGGAAAGCATCTGCAGCAGAGCACAGCTAATATGAAAGATTAATTTGCTAATATTCCTCAGATTAGTAGGACAAGACCTATATCCTTTCACCAATTAGGCAACATAATAAATGAATGTAATTAGCTGCTATCACACAAGGACTGGAAAACAATGCAAATACTTCCATTAAAAGATGTATTCTAGTGCATGATTAAAAGGTATTTAAACAGTCTGGCTAAAATAGAAATTCTGGGAGGGATAACAGTGCAGAAATAATAGAAGTGTCTTTGTAGTATACTTTGAATCGTATAAAGTTTCTCTGCATTCTTTCAAAAGTACAGAGAGAAATACTATTGACACTTGTTTGAAGAAACTGTGCAAGAGCAACCGCCGCTTACGAGTAATATTTCCCCAGGGAACACTTTCCCTACTATAAATTGTTAACATTATCCATAACAGAAACAGCTGTTTTAAAGCAACATAGCAAAAGGGATCCAATATTTTGCTACTAAAGAATGTCTACTGTACTTAGACTAGAATTTGCTTAAGGGACACTAAAAACTAATCTGAGGTCCAAAAATCCACTTTTAGTTATATTCCCATGGAATGACAAACTTCCCATTGACTTTGAAGAACTGGGTGACAGTTCTAAACTATAGGAATATGAAAGGTGCTCTATTCCCAAAATGTCTGGTGAGAGCTGGAATTCTCAACAATTTTCCTTCAAAAATGGGGAAATTCCCTATAATCTTCACTGCAAACTTTCTCCCAGTTTCCCACTGTTATATACTATTCAACTCTCTCTCATTATGAGAGTATTCCATTATTAGAACACTTCAAATTCACCTCTTCCCCACACAAATTTTGGGTTATTTCATTTTTCATGAGAGTAGATCAGGGGTGGGGAACCTTTTTTGGGTCGGGGGCCACTAACCCACAGAAAAATCTGTCAGGGGCCGCACACAAGTAAGAAGTGAAGCAAAAACTAAAACAAACCCTCACTGACATGGCCCCCGACTGAGACGCAGAAATACACTCCCCACATTCCCTTTGCACAGCAGAGCCTATGGGGGCACGGGCTAGTAGATCTTGAGTGCTCCAGCCTTCAAATTTAAACGAAACCTACATTTCTAATGTAACCGAAGCAAAATTTTAAATAAAAAACCAAACACATTGAGGCCTTTAAATAAAAACAAGAGAAAAAGGTCACATAACTCTTTTCCTCTTTGGAAGTGACCATTTAAAATAACTGCAGTAAAGTATTGCCTAAGGACACAGTCAAAAAGTCACAGAGATTGTGAAGCTAAAGGTCCAATATGTTATTTCACAATCTTTTCTTTTCCAGAGAGCGTATTTTCAAACAGCTCTGACTGAAGGGGGGGGGGGCGAAGATCCTCTTGGGTGGTTTCTTTGATCTGTTGTTTGAAATAAAGACACATCAATCTCAGTCTGAGAATTCTCTGAAAAACATGTGCATACTGGATCAGTCATTCAAAGCCTGATGTGTCTGATCAGCAGACTGCCTTTCCCATCAGAGCCAGTTTTTCAGGAAACACTGCCTTACTATGGACTCACATTCTCCTGAGGGAGTGGTTACAGCAGGGTGCAGGTGTTCTTTTCTTCTAGAGGTTGAAGAGGGAGAGCCCTTTAGTTTTGTTGACTTTTACTGAGATAATTTATTTTTATTACTTGTATTCTGGTAATGTCTAGAAGCCCTAACCATTGGTATTAGCATCATGCCTTGAATCTCCAGATATAGATTATCACCTCATTGTGCTAGGTGCTGTGCAAATGCAGAACAAAAAGTCCATTCTGCCCCAAAAAGTTTGTAATCTAAGAAGTCAAGGGACAATAAATGGATACAGATATACTGGGGAATACAAGGAAATAATTAGACTGTATTGGTCAGCATAGTCAGGAAGTGGTGTCAGCATACCAGCAGGCTGACCATGATCAAGTGTTTTATAGAAATGTTGGCAAAATGAGTTTTGAGAGAGGTTTTAAAGGCAAATAATGAAGTAGCCCCATGACAGATTTTCTGCTATGTCCTGGACAAACCTTACTGAATTAAGTTAAACCTTATGAAATTAAGTTTAAGACTCTCAGGAGTTCATTGTATTAGAAATGCTAATGTTTATGTGCTATTGTAGGATTGTATATAATGTTTCTAGGAGATGTGACTAATGTAAATCCTGGCAAGTGTTATGAGCTTGATAGGACTCTTTGAGACAATGAGATAGACAAAAGAAAATTAAGCAAAATTCCTAGGAAATATTTGGTAGGTGGGGACCACAGCTTATCACCTTTGGATCCATCCTTCTGAAGCTGTGCTTGGAGGCAAAATCTCATTGTTGTTAAATGAAGACCAAACCAGATATCCAAATTGGGAAAAAGAGTGACACATATTTATAGATGTGCTTATTCTGAGCTGACAACTGTTATGAACTTGTAACTATAGACAAGCCCAGAAGAGCCCTAATTGGAGTCAAGAATTGTAGGCTCTTTTATTATTTTAATATGTTCTCTCTCTAATGCTTTTATCTTAAGAGTAAATGTGCTTGCTTAGAAAGGTACCTGTGGGGTACCTTATTGCTGTGGTAATTACCCTGTTCATAGCCTTTGAAGAGAAAGCAAAGTTGGCCTACTGGGCAGTCTGTATTCACAGTGTAGAGAGAGACATGTGGCTCCATTCAAGAGAAGTGACAGCTGAGGAACCCGGGGTACATCTAGACTACATGCCTCTGTCGCCAGAGGCATGTAGTCTAGACGTACCCCCGAAGTCTAGGACTGGGTGCCGTTGCTGGACCATGGAGGAGGAATACAGGTTCAGTTGCCCAGAATGGGGACAGCACCAGTCCTGTAAATGATGCCATGAAAAAAAGATCACAGTGCCCATATGATGTCCCATTGACTTCAGCAGGTCTGCATGTGAGTGGGCTCCTAAATCTTTAGAGTCAATTAGAGGAACATATACAACAGACTAAAGAGGACAAAAAATTTTGTATTATAAATTCACCTAAAACATATGACAAAAACACAGTATAAACTGAATAAATAAATACACAGTAGTAAGCTATTGTCTGACTTCTCAGGCAAACAGTGCAGTTATAACAAGGTAGATGACATTGCTGCAGCTAGCCAAGGTGAAAAAAACCCCCAACAATCCGAGGCCAAGTGTAAAGTGTAATAAAATAAACCTATCACTCTATATACAGTATGCACTATGTAGCATTCTGTCCAAATATAGATACAGTGCCATCCACAAAAAATAAAGCAGAAATCATGAGAAAAGCTGTGAACTAGTCTTGTGGAACCTGCAAGTCTCCTATAAAAATAACTAGAGGGAACATGAGTTCAAGCAAAATTCTACCAATTTAGAATGTTTTCTAAAAGTGTCAGCTAATTATTTCTCTGCTCTCAGGTAACAGAAACTCCAAGGCTCTTTTGGAATTTTCCTGATGCAGAACAGTAAATCTGGCTCCTTAAGAAACTTGAGAGTTCCAAGTTACAACATCTGTGTAGCAATCAATATATTCTAACTTCCATTCATGACTACCTCTTTGCCAAAGAACAAAGCCCAAGTGATTGCACTGTGCACACAACCATTAGAATCCTGAGTTAAAAATAGACATGCATAATATAGCATGAAGATTATGGGTATAGTTAATTATTTATAATGCTCCAGGCTCAAGAAATAAACCCTGCACAGAAATCAAAAAGTTAAATTATTAATATTAAATAAAACCCTTCAGAGAGAAAGGTGAATCTTTAGAAATCCAGGGATTGTGTGGGTGCACCCAAGAGGACAAGAATTTGGCTCAAATTTATTTGTGTTGTATCCCCCCCCAGATACACTTATGCCAAATGTAGAGCGTCCCAAATGTCATTGCTTCTGTTAAGTCATGCCCATTGCACACATCATAGGCTCCTTGCATTCCTCCATTCTACCCCAGAACTCCTCTGTGTGCCACCCTCCCATTCCCCTCTATTTCAGCAACTTCCTGCAACCTGTCCCCCTTGTCTCATGCCAGGGACTTTGTGTACCATCCCATCTCCCTTCCCCCAATGCCAGGAACTCTGTGTGCCACCTGTACTCCCCTACCCATGGATCTGCATGCCCCCATAACAGGTTTCTGCTTCCTCCCCACCATATCAAGGACTCTGTCTCCCTCCGAAGTATCTTTCTTCCTCCTGCATTGGAAGTGATGGGTAGATGGTTGGTGCCCTCTCTCTCTTTTTCCTCTCCTTCTCCCATCATGGAACATGCTTTAGGGAGGCGTAACAAAAGGAAGGAAGATCTTTTTCCTCTCTGCATGGTTCCCCGAGCTCACTGAATAGCCACCCCATAGTTTTAGTCAGAGCAAGGAAGACTTTTTTTTAAGTGCTAAGAATTTTCAGACATTGCCAAGGGTGCTGTGGGCCCCGCTCATTCTCCCATCTCCATCATACAGGAGCTTTGTGTAGTCCCATTTGCTCCACCATTATTATTTCTTTTATCTCAGTCTGTGATAAAAGGCTATGCCTATACTACCCCCCTGAGCCACATAAGTTACACTGAGGGTATGTCTATACTGCAGAGTTTTTCCAGAAAAACAGCTTTCTTCCTTTATACAAGGAAGAAGCCTTTTTCCGAAAAAGGTTTTTCAGAAAATGACGTGTGTGGACACAGAAGAGAGTGTTTTTTCGAAAGAAGAGGCCCCCAGGAAAAAGCACTGGCGCCCTGGTGGCCACTCCATCCACAGTAATCACAACTGAAATGCGAGATAGCGTCCCATAAATGTGGATAGTATCTTTTGAAAAAGCAGATCACTTTTTTGTTGAGCTTTTGCTGTCTAGATGCTCTCTTTTGAAAAAAGCTTTTCGGGAAGAGTTCTTCTGGAAAAGCTTCTTCCGACAGAAGCCTGCAGTCTAGACGTAGCCTGACATAAGTGCTTGTGTGCACTGTGCTATGTTGGTGGAAGATATTCTCTCACTCTTGGAGTTTTTTTTTTATGGTGACGGGGGAGCTCTCACCTATTAGCACAGAGCGTCTTCCCCAGATGTGCTTCAGCAATGCAGCTGTATCGATACAAATGTGCCACTGCCATGTTTTTCATATAGACATACCCTTAATTGTTTAGGGCTCATCTACACTTACTATAGTGCAGCAGCACAGCTGCACTGGTGTAGTTGTGCTGCTGCTGCTCAGATGTTTAGTTTTTCCATACTCATGAGTGATGTACAAACTAAGTCTGTAGTGTAGACAAGGGCACAGGGTTTCAACATTTTAATCTGTATTGGGATAACGGGCACAGCTGAGATGGGAAGTGCGGTTATGCCAGAAACTGTTAGTGACTACCATGCCATCAGACCAGTTTGCTCTGAAAGAAGGTAGTAAGGGCAAAATGTCTCTATGTGTAATGAGCTTGTGATTGTAAACCTCTATTACCTTTGGAAAGCTAAGACTGTAACTCTTTGTATGCCTATGTTTGTTTGCTTTAATCTTGTAAATCTTTGATTTCCCTTTTCTATTTAATAAATCTTCATACAGTCTGCTATACCACTGGTGCACAACCCGTGGGTCGCGACCCCCAAGGGGGTTGCAGATGTCTTCCCGGGCGTTGCGGCGCTTAGATCCGGCTGGCCGGTGGCTGGGCGCAGCAGTTGGCAGCCCCCTCAGCACGGGGGTCGCAGATCAAAAAGGTTGCACACCACTGTGCTATACAATCAGCTACAAGCATTGTCTTTGGTGTGATACCTAAAACACAATTGACCTAGGTAAGTGAGCAATCCTCTGGGATCAGGAGTAACATGAATAAGTGATTCTTGGTGTCAGGGGACAACTACCACAGAGATACATGCACCTGGGCGGATGTATCTAAGGTGACCCTCTGTAACTCCATGTTAAGGCTGTTAAAGTGCCTGAGGACTTTGCACTTGGTGCAGTTGGTTGATGAAATCTAAGTTCAGAACTCACAACCAGTTTGGGGTTTGCACCCTCATTTGTAACAGTCTGCCCTGAAGTTGCTCCTAATTTTTCTGCTAATGTGGGATCCGGTGCCAAAGTCCTCCTGTGCCTTATCAAATGTATAGATAATTCCTTCTGCTACGAGGCTGTGGGACAATAAGTGAAGAACAGGGTATTATTTCTAGAAGCAATTTTATTAGAGACAGGGTCTGACGTAAACAGGAAAGGACATTTATGCCAAAAATTAATCTATTTTTCTTTATTAAGATATAACAGTCATGTAACTAATATTTGTGTTATGCTAACTGGAGCATACAGACTGTAGAAATATAATTTTTCAATTCCTAACTCCTATGATTAAATGAATTATTTCTGCATGTGATGAACTGCCAAATTCAGAAATCTATTTTAAAACTAATATTTCTTTATCTCAGTACAATCAGGTAGTGTACTATGAAGTGTGTAATCAGTGCTGCTTATTAAATAGAGTAGGTAGGTGAACACCCTTGCAGTTGGTTTTATAAGATATTTACAGTGTTGATGCAAACTCTCTTATCTAATGCAAAAACACGTTTAAAGAAGCAGGATTCCCAATGGAAAATTAGCTAGTTTTCTTTCCTTTAATTTGAATAAGATCTAAAAAATTTAAAAACTTAGAGCAAACTTTATAAACCACTACACAACTGTTTAAAGCACCTATACCTCAAAATAATTACAGATTATTTTATCTGGAACCAAAAAGCTTAGAGTGAAATGCAAAGTTCTCCAATTGAGCCTCCCTCCTTTTTGTACAGTAATACCCTCTTGTAGATTTGTAAACTCTTCATTTTTTGTGAAGACTTCCCACTTTTTCTATTGTTCCTTTGAATAGGACATTGTAATTTATATTGCAGGTAGTGACACACATTACGTCACAGGAAGCCACAATATCCATTATGCTGTTGTTATATTTTGCAAACGCCAAAGATATTTTGTGATTGTTTCAATGTCCTCCAAGGCGACCAGAAAGAGAGCATCAAAACTGGGACTATACCACGGTAATGGCAATATCAAATAGTTCAGAGGTACAATTGAAATGCCCTTTTTGACAATTCAGCTGTTGAGGTGAAATATGCTTTTCTTTATACTTGATAAGAATAGAATGTTTGCTTTAATGTTGGCACTGTGAGATTTATGATGTCCTTATCTATTGATTTCCATGCTTTTATGTCCTTCAGTTTTTGTAAATTATGTGATCGGAAGAAAAATACAATGTTGTCAATAGGTAAATTCAAATTTCAACTGTTTATATTTTAGGATGGGTGTTAAACAACAGAGCAAGTCCCGTCTATTTATTCAAGTAATTTCTTGAGTTTTAGGCACAGAGTGTAAGTAGTTTTAAGTGATTGGCAGATATTGGGCATAGCATGACTAGCTAGCATTGATGCCTATGAGAGTAAGCTTTATTCCTCATATTATATTTCAGTTATGAAAGTGAACCCAGAGGCTATACCTATAGGCATGTTTGAAGTCAATGTATATCTAAATAAACCCAACTTAGATGTGAAAGAAGAGAAAGACTAAAGCTAATGATCTTTATTGATTTTAATGATATAACTTTCAAAAGAATGTAAGTGTCACAATGTTGGCATGGAAAAGGAGATAGGATATGTCTACACTTGCCCCCTAGTTCGAAATAGGGAGGCAAATGAAACATACCGAAGTTGCAAATCAAACGCGGGATTTAAATATCCCGCGCTTGATTAGCATAATCGCGGCCAGTCGCCATTTTAAAATGCCGGTTGCCCGATTTAACTTGCTGCGTGTAGACGCGGTAGTTCGATCGGAAACCCTTTCCTTGAATTAACTGTTACTCCTCATGAAATTGGACTACCACACCTACATGCGGCAAGTTAAATTGGGCGACTGGCATTTTAAAATGGTGACTGGCCGCGATTATGCTAATCAAGCGCGGGATATTTAAATCCTGCGCTTGATTTGCAACTTCGGTATGCTTCATTTGCCTCCCTAGTTTGAACTAGGGGGCAAGTGTAGACATACCCATAGAGATATTTTTCCCTTCTAAAAGTAATCCTTACACTTTGACAATTTGAAAATGAATTGTTCCTAGTTCAGCTGCAATATATCAGCTTGTGTGAATGTGCACTTCTCCCCTCTGCTAGATATAGTGGGATTTGTTTACCTGTTTGGAATTGTGTCTCCTTCTATGTCTATCTGTCAACAAAGATTCTCCTTTAGCTCAAATTGTAAAGGACTAGGAGGAAATTGGGAAAAATTTATGAGCTTCATACCCTATTCTACAAATAGGACTGCAGCGATCCACTGGCGATAGGTTTATCACATCTGCTTAGACGCAATAAATCGATCTCCAAGTGCTCTCCGTCAACTCCAGTATTCCACAATGTAAGACAGTCAGGGCTATGTCTACACTACAGAGTTTTTATGGAAAAATGGCCGTTTTTCCACAAAAACTCGCAGAGTCCACTCAAGCGTGTTTTTGCGCAAGAGAATCAAAAGAACAGAGGGGATTTTGCACAATTAGTATTCCTCTTTCTATGAGGAAGAAGCCTTTTTTGCAAAAGAGTTCTTTCACAAAAAGGCATGCGTGGACGGGAAGAAGGGGGTTTTGCGCAAAAAAAGGAAAAAGCACAGGTGCCCTGGTGGCCATTCTGTGCATACCAATCAGAACTTACTTTCTAGACAGAGAGTGTCCATGCAGTCTGGCCGTTCTCTTTCACAAAAGCCCATCACTTTTTTGATGCACTTTTGCAGTGTGGACAAGCTCTTGCGCAAGAAGTTTTTGCGGAAGATCTCTTCCAATAAAAGCTTCTTGTGCAAGAAGCCTGCAGTCTAGATGTAGCCTGGCTTATTCCTGGGGCCCAGATCTGTGCTCCAGCCTGTAAATAAATACCTACTGGTCCCCTTTAAACACCTGTCCTGGAGTACACGATGGGCCCAGTAAACAAAGACAAATAAACAGTTAAAACTTAAAAAACAACAAATAGACTAGTAGCACCTTAAAGACTAACAAAACATGTAAATGATATTATGAGCTTTCATGGGCACAGCCGACTTCTTCAGACGACAGGAATGTTAGATGTCCAGATCCAAGAATAAATAAGGGAAGGATGGGAGGGGGAGGGAAGAGAAAAAAAGGAGGGGAAGAAGAAGAAGAAAAAAAGAGACGATGAGTAGATAAGCTTCAGAGGGTAGCTGAGTTAGTCTGTAATTGGAAAAACTTTAAAAACAACAAATAGTCTAGTAGCACCTTAAAGACTAAATAGTTATGAGAGGCTGATAAGAAACATTAGCATCTTCATTGTTTCGTTGCTAGGTTAAGTCATAGGATGTGGAAGGTAATGTGTGAGCCAACTGATGTCCTTGTTCATACCATTTGCATAAGAATTAAACTTGTAAATTAAGTTAAGTTCCAATCCTTCTCTGTGTATTTGGCTTGTGGAATTTGCCTGAAACAAAACATAGACTTGGAGATCCATTAATGAGTGTCCAGGTAGATTAAAGTGTTCTCCAACAGGTTTTTGTGTATTGCCTTTTTGGATATCTGATTTGTGTCCATTAATTCTTTCCCGTAGAGACTGTCCAGTTTGGCTAATATACATGGCAGTGGGCATTTTATGGCATAGATCACATTAGTGGATGTGCAGTTAAATGAGCCTCTGATTTAGTGGCTGATGTGGTTGGGTCCAGTGATGAAATCACTGGTGTAGATGTGTGGGCAGAGTTGGCACTGGAGCTGATTGCAGGGATGGGTTCCCAGACGATTATGATGGAGGTGTATTGTGTGGTTATTGGAAAGAATTTGTTTGAGGCTAGGGGGTTGTCTGTAAGCAAGGATTGGCCTTTTCCCCAAGGCCTCTAAGTATGAGGGAGCAAATGGTATGAACAAGGACATCAGTTGGCTCGCACCTTCCACATCCTATGACTTAACCTACCAACCAAACAATGGAGGTGCTAATGGTTCTTATCAGCCTCTTATAACTATTTAGTCTTTTGGGGACTGGACTCGATGACCTCTCGAGGTCCCTTCCAGTCCTAGTATTCTATGATGGTGCTACTAGTCTATTTGTTGGTTTTTAAGTTTTTCCTTTTACAGACTAACTCGGCTACCCCTCTGAAGCTTTTAAACAAATAGTAGTTCAACAGCTGGTAAGCCCAGGCCCTGAATCAGGGCGGGGCAGAAAAACAGACAGTTCTACAGTTAGTAAGGCCCAGGCCCTGGTTCAGGGCAGGGCAGGGCAGCAAAACAACACAGTTCCCCAGGCAACAGAGGGGAAAGGGAGACTGCTATCTGGCATGTGGGGTGGCAGGGAGGATGTGGGCCCTCCCTACTCTACCGCATCCTGGCCCAGGGTCCTAGCAGTGGCCCTGTTTGCCACTGGAGTCAGCAGGGATCTGGCCTGCAACACGCTGACACACTCTAAAGTTGTATAAGATCAATCTAACAGTTGTCAGCTTCCTCTGGGCCACCTCCTGACTCCCCCTCAGCATCTGCCAGTTCTCAGGGTCATCATAGTCTGCATCCTCTGGCAGGGTAAAGAAGGTCTCCTCTTCAGAGGAGGGCCTGGCAGGCTGGGACAATCCTCAGCCTCTGCAAGGTCCTCAGGGCCCTCCTGGCTTGGGAGCTCAGGGCAGGCCTCTGCTTCCTCCATCGGCTGGGGCCTTACTGAGCTCCTAGGCTGGGCTTTTATCTTACCTGCCCCGCCCCTTGGGTTCCAGGGGTTTAAAGGGACAGGACCCAGCTTGGCCCACCTAGGCTCGGAGAGGGGTTCTTCCCCCTCAGGATGAGTGACCAACCACCCCTGCTCTCTACACACCAGAATGAGGAGAGTAGCCAGAGTTGATGTGAGAGCAGCCCCCATCAACCTTACCACATAGAAGACACCACAGTAAGTCAGTCTGCTTCAGCTACAAAGCTGCATAGGTTAGTACAGCTCAGCACCTGCTGCATCTGTATTTACACAGATTTAATTATACATTGTTATGGTTTTTCCAGAGATATCTTTCCACTGACTGACAGGGGCCACCATTACTGAAAATGATTATTCCAGGGACTGACAGAAAGAGTAGTCAGTATCAGCATGAATTACTTTTAAATTTTCAGTGTAAACTTGCTCTAACTTGTTGCAAGTGTATAGGGGATTTGAAGAACAGATCCTCCCTCCATTGCGAAAAATATGGTGAGAGGTGTTGCAGTTGAAATTGTGCCAAATATTTTATTTCACTTACTGACATTTAAAAATATTGGTGAAATTTCTAAAAAAAATAGCAGGGCTTTGGATCTGTGGCACTGACATCCATCAAGGTTTGAATATCGTTGGCTTCATAAGTTGAGGCCCAAAGGAAATTCAAAAGAAGCATCTCTGAAGGAAAGGAGGCATTATATACTTACATAAAGTTCTTTGCAGCTGCAGGCAATATAGGAAGCTGCTGTAAGCTGTAGTGCCTCATATTTAATATTTTAGAAAACTGGATCTCCTCTAATAGAATATAGCAAACCTTTCTAAGATGTGACCCTGGCCATAATTACCTGTATTTTTGCCATTTCCAGGTTGAGTAATTGTAATAAGCTGTAAGAAGGGCTACCTTTGAAGATCACTCAGAAACTATAGCTAAAATCGTGGCAAGCTGATAGGATTTTAAATGTGGCAAGCTGATAGGATCATGCAGCATCTGGGTTCTGCACAAACATCCAATTCCCTTCTTGCACAATTTAAGCTCTTTTTTTTGGTCAGGTATAAATTTCTAAATGATCTATGACTACTGTGCCTCAAAGACTACTTCTACCACTCTGCTCCCATATATCAGTTATGAGTTATCAGAATGCTTTAGCTATCTAATGCTAACTCAGCTGGGGACAGGTGGCATAATTCCTGGTGTTGAAACCTGAGCTCTAAGGGTCACTCCTTATGCCTCTCAGGGTGTGTCTAGACTACATAGTTCTGTCAACGGAGCCATGTAGAGGAGTTTACTAGACATAGCAAAATGAAGCGGCGATTTAAATAAGGGCGTTTCATGAGGCATAAGGAATCTGACGACAAAGGGATCTGGGGTCGGTTGATCCCCGTCTAGACTACACGCTGTGCTGACAATCAGCTGATCGGCACAGCGCGGCGGCCATTTTGATGTAAATGAAGCAGCGATTATTTAAATCGCCGCTTCAGTTTGCTATGTCTAGTAAACTCATCTACATGGCTCCGTTGACAGAGACATGTAGTCCAGGAAAACCCTCAGAGCCCAAGTTTGTAAAGATCTTAGGGTATGTCTACACTGCATTCCTCTTTCGAGAGAGGAATGCAAACACAGCTGAGCGAAATTGCAAATGAAGCGCGGATTTGAATTTCCCATGCTTGATTTGCATAATCGCGTCCGGGCGCTATTTCAAAATATCCAATTTTGAAAAAAGAAACGCTGTCTAGACATGGTTATTTCAAAAGAAAACCCTTCTTTTGAAATTACCCTTACTCCTTATAAAATGAGGTTTAAGGGTAATTTTGAAAGAAGGGTTTTCTTTCGAATAACCACGTCTAGACAGCATTTCTTTTTCCGAAATAACGCCCGGACGCGATTATGCAAATGAAGTGAAATTGAAGGGAAATTCAAATCTGTGCTTCATTTGCAATTTCACTCAGCTGCATTTGCATTCCTCTCTCGAAAGAGGAATGCAGTGCAGATATATCCTTAGGAGGCAGTGAAAAATGCAGTTGTGCAATCTAGTTCTCTGTTTTCAGGGTCACTTTCTGGAAAAAGTTGTATTATCATGGATGAGTAAGAGTTGATATCACTGCAGATGGGTCTTTCTTGTGCTTAGGTGAAGTTTATTGTTTTAAAATTCTTATAAATGTACCCAAATATAAAACAACAATCACACATTACTCGTTTCTTTTAGTTATGAAAGAATCTCTTTCATGTGATTCTTTCCATTTGAAAACAAAAAGTCAATTTCAGCTCCTAAAACTAATTGTATCTTCCTGCTTTGTCTGTATTACAAACAATGAAGGAGCCTATAGTCAGTAGTAGCTGCCAGAAAACACATAATTACAATTCATGTTCTCTATAGGTACTACATAACACATACTCTTTTACATATATTTCCTGGTTTGTGGCCTATTTCATGTATCTGCAAATACTTGAGTGCACTGGAACTGTGCTGCTGAATACATCCAGTGGTACACTTATTTGCTGCCCTACTTAACATTCCTGAAATGTGCAGTGCCAGAAGGCTTCAGTTTTGGTGGGCAGAGTTTTCATAAACTAGAATCTTCAAGAACTGCTTGTTACAGAATATAATATTGTTCTTTCCATCACTGAGCAATGACTTTTGTGTTGTGTGCACATTATACAGTGCATACATCTACATTAATTTCAAAATACAAGAAGAAATCCCATTATATTTACATCTAAAGGGAATTCAAATCACGAGTACTGTACAATATTTACATAAAGATATCAGTCATTAAATGGCTGCTTATATTGTCTCAGCAATTATAGCAGTGTCTAATTTGCACACAGAACAAGTAACAAATATCCCCTAGCAAGATAATTAATTAATGTCTAGGGCCTTTATTGACTACCATATATTGAAAAAGCCAATGTATAGGGAACAGGTACCCATGAAACTGGAAGAAAATGTCTTGGTTAATATAAGGTAATATTTTGTATTTTCTAGGAATTCAGGTTATTCTGTGAATTCAGCAGCAAAGAAAAATTTAGAGGTAACAAATTGCAGAAGACTGTGCTTATTTCATTGTTGGAAATAATACTAGCAAAGCATTCACACACATTCTGGCTCTTTTTAGGAATGTACAACACTTAAGGAAATCCAAGCTCTTCAAAAAGGTATATAATACAACAACAGCATGTTACTGCATGCTCAGCATCTCATAGATTCAGCGGCTAGTGCCAGTCATGTACTTTTGCGTTTGACACCTTGTATATACTGTGATGACGGATACATGTGTTTTAATTAATTTTAATCCCTTCCAGGTTAAAATGTGCAAATTTCAGAAAAACGCCCCATCACTGTGGGTGGTTGATGCATTCTATGTTTTGTCTAAGAATGAATGTGAGCAACTGCAATGTTACAGTTGGCTGCTGCTCCTAGGACTTCCTTGTGATCATCTTGTATTGGTTACCATGGCATGATTGAATAAAAGAAATATACCTGTGCAGTGCTTGTTATAAAAGAACACTATTTTAAATGAAGCTTTGCTAGGATTAGCTGTAAAAAGGATCTCAAATTGCCTAAGCTACATCTGTTTGATCTTTGTACCTGGGGCAGCTGCAACTAGCTCTCAGCTATGGTGCATTCCATTATGAATGGCAGTGAATTTATAATGGAATGGTATGGATGGTTTTTATAATCAGAAAAACACACTGACCTTAACACTACACAGGTGGAGCAGCATAATGACCCGGCAATTGTAAGCGCATCAATTCCTGGGGAAAAGTTCAATGAGATTAACTCAGCATGTATCCCAAAACCAACATAAGTGACAAAATACAGAACATTGTGTTTTCTACCAAAATATATCTTGCCTATGCCAACATTTTATTTATTACTTACATTTTTAGTACTGAGTAATTCTTAAATATGTTAACTGCGTACATTCTTTTCTATCAAGGGATGTCAAAATACAGCAGACGTGGATGCTACAGCAATGAATTATGCGTTTAAAATTATTTTAATTAAGTATAATGAACTTTTCAGACAGTTGAAAATTAAGCATCAGATTTCATCTAGACTTGAAAGGAAATTAAACAAAAACATCTTGCTAAGATATGATAAACACCAACTAGTACTGGCTCTTTAGGAATTCTCAAAAGAAGATGCTCAGATTGAAAGAGTTTCGATAGACAACAGTCAACCAGATTTCCATTTAAGCCACCCATATATCTGTGGCGCTACATGGGTTTTCACTGCAAAGGAAGTTAATTTCAGTGTCCTGTACTTGCATGGACTTAGTATCAAACACAATTAAAAGGCACAAAAAACACAGCTGTGTTCCGATTACACGTTGTCCAATATCAAGGTAGAGAATGATGATAAGGAACCACTACTTTTCCTGTAAACTATAACCAACTATTCAACCAACTCATATTTTAGGAAAAATTCAGGGAGAAATAATCATGAACTACTAAATTTGTAAAGCATTATTAAATCATAATATGGGACAAATCTAGCTGTCAGTACTCAAGCAAAATTCCTAGATTGCAGAATATGCCCCAATAAAATAAATATAATTTTCAAGATCCCACAGTACAAGAAAATTAGTAACATTTTAATTCAACACTTAGTCATGGCCACCACATTTTTATAGCTTTGTTTTATTACCATGGAAGTATGAAGACATCTAGAAACATCCTCACACATAAAAAAATGGTAATAATCTCCCATAACTTTAATCTGTGCATCTCTTGCATCTGTCACCCTAAAATTCACACTTATTCCTATTTTTCCTCAGGGGGCTCAAGTTTACAAGTTTCCATAGGCAGACAAATTCCATAACAGCATAAACAAAAGCGCCTTGGCACACACCAAAAGTACTACCATAAAAATGTTAATTCAGCATATGACAAAAATGAACAAGAGAAGGAAAACAAATGAAAAAAGCTAAGAATTCAGCAGGAAACAAGTTTTCAGACATCCTT
The DNA here is from genome assembly GCA_019425775.1 of Rafetus swinhoei. Classification (NCBI taxonomy): domain Eukaryota; kingdom Metazoa; phylum Chordata; order Testudines; family Trionychidae; genus Rafetus; species Rafetus swinhoei. The sequence goes on from CM033424.1 coordinate 166,071,300, forward strand.
AATTATAAAATAATTCCATTTGATTATATTTCACTTATGTTAGAAAACTAGCTGCCAAAAATATATGACAATAAATGCAACAGAAAAAAATAAAAAGAACAGATATTGCCCTGTCTTCTGCTCACTCTTCTCAAATGCCCCTCATTTGGAGGGCTGTAACTGGATATCCCTGCAAATCTTGGATATCCACTGTGTATCTGTGGATGTTGATGTGGATATCTTCAGCTCATTTTTATAGTTATGGAGAAAAATTTTGAATCCATGCAGGGCTGTAGATGTACCTCAATTTAATCCCAAATTTTCCTACATTCCAATACAATTTTTGTGTATTCTCTCTTTTATTGAGGAAAATTATTTACAATGGAAATGAAGTAGGATGACTCCACTATGTTTAGAGAGCAATATATTTATCCTCAAAGGAGTGAATCTCATAGTATTTTAAGTTTCCTGCATGAATAATTTTTGTGGCTCTCATTTTGGGTCTTTATCATGCACTGCATCCCAGATTTGGTACTGGCATTTGATTCATCTCTCCCCCCCTACCCTTTGTCTTTTATTTCTAGTTTGGACATTTTCACGGTTAGGATAGTGTATTCTTATTTGCCTCTACAACATCTAATATATTTGGGGTGCACAGCTCCAATATAAATAATTCAAGATAATATTACTACAGGCCTAGATTGTGACATTACAATCTTGCCTATAAGCAGTGTGATGCATTGGTGTGCTGGCCCTGGGGCGGCCTGTGAGGGAGATATCCACAATGCTCTGAGGAAACAGAAAACTACATTAGGTCTATTCTTAGACCAGTGTACGCTTCCTGAAATGTCAACATAACTTCACTGTCAGGCATATTAGATGGGGGAGAATCTACTCTGCCACCTCCTTGTTCCCTTCCACTTACTTGTGTGAGGAGGTTGTAGCCCCTCTGTGGATCCTGCTACTCCTGTAGCACTGAAAGCACTGGTGCAAGACAGTAAAGGGATGGGGACTATGCTTTTACCAACTTCTAACGGCATGTAGGATGAATCACAACCTGGCCCTTAAATGATGTACCCCTAGTAAGAACCAATTCTGCAAAATTGGAACTAAACATGGCACTGTGTAGGACTGGGCCCCTTGTGTTGATTGGAGCAGCTGAGTGGCAACAGTGTTTTCCCACACAGAAACATCACTAAATTTCTGTTGTCTATGGTGAAGGTTAAAAAGAAAGCAAACACTGTTCTCTGTCAATCAGATTTTGAGAAATCTTATGTGAAATAGAAACAATCCATATTCTCAACCCACACTCCACCTCGTGAGTTGTGCTGGCTATATTCCTAGCTGGAATTAGACCTTAGATTGCTGTGACCCAAGTCAGAGCCAATGTGGGGGTGGAGCTGGACAAAGAATCCAGGATGCATAGACAGCTTCCTGACACCCCATCCCCTGATTGTGCTGCACAGATCTTGGCTGCAGCAGATAATCTGACCTTGAGGTCTTAAACTTAATCAGCTCTCTCTTTCCCCGCCCCTCAAAATGCCTCTGAGCCAAGTGAATACATGACTCTAATGCTGAAAGGGAAAGAAGCCTTTACCAGTCAAACTGATATATGGTGTGTCCGACGCTACAGGGTGTGTGCAAACTACTGCAATTGGTATGCTATGATATGCATTACTTTGCTCTTGCTGAGATACAATAAATTCTCATGCCCAAAACATTTAGCCTGTCAGATTTTGTGCAGAAAGAAAAATTTCTTACATTTTCATAGCTATTCTTTGTATTACTAACCCCCTCCACACTACTCCAAAGGATGATGTGCTACAGAGTTCCATACCACCGGCCCATCTCATTCTGTATTCTATATGAAAGTTTACAGGCTCATTTACTCTTCAGAAGAGATTACATGGATCTAACCATCCTAAGGCTTTAGAAGTGCTACTGCAACAGCATGTTGGGGGGAAATAGCATCTCAGGCCGGATCTGTACTAGGGGATAAGTTTGAATTAACAGATGCAACTTCAGCTACATTAATTGCATAGCTTAAGTTGAAGTATCTTGACTTGAATTTTGGTGCTATCCACCAAAAATTGAGGGAGCACGCTCTCCCTTCAATTTCCCTTACTCCTCATGGAAGCAAGGCTACCAGCATTGATGGGAGCACCTTCTCAGTTCAAATTAGCGTGTCTTCACTAGACCTGCTAATTCGAACCCCAGAAAATCGACTGCAGCTGCTTCGATCTTATCTGTTGTATAGACATGGCCTCAAACATCTAGACCTTCAAAGTGATGAATTTGGGCTAAATAAGACTGCATCCACTGACATTTTGAGTTTTCTAAGACAGATTCTTCCTCTTACCCCAAATTCACCATCACCCCAGTATAGTCTCCCTGTTAGTTCTCCTAAAATGATTGTTGTATTCCTTCCATTACTGAGCCTGTGATTCCTGCCAAGCAAGGTAGCTTAGGTAACTCATTGGGTGACCAGAAGACACTACCCATTCACACCCATTCACTACCCATTCACACATTGCTCTGCCTTTAACACACCAATGACGCTGAGTCCCCTCTGATTGTGGAGTCAGGAAGGATCCTGCCTTACTTACACTCTCAGCCTCTTCAGGATTGAGGTTATATGTTCTCTTTTCACTAATTTTCTGATCAGCTGGGAGAAGAGGAGGCAGATCAAACTGGTCAGTCATTTTAAAATGAGAAAATGGTAACCAGGGCTATCAATAATAGTATATTTTTACAAAATGAAAACAGATTCTGTCTTATGTCCTAAAGTGGTAGGATAACTTGCTGTCTGCTACTACTGAATACAAAACCCTCACCAGCCAGCCCCTATATAGTACACACACCCCAAGAAGATATTACAGTCATATTCTCTTCTGATTTAAGTCAGGGGTTGGGCACCAGTGCTTAAGAGTTTGTATCTGCATTGTTAATTCATATTTATCATTTGTTTAATATGATTACCTTGTCTAATTTAATTTTATCATGTGGAAATCTATTAGACCAGTGTCTGGGTCAAGGTTAGATGGTAGTTAGAATTTTTCCTTCCAACCAGCCCCATTAGTATCCTCCATGGCACCGTGAGCACAGATGTTTATTTGGTGTGGTTCACCCCTGTTCCCACCACTTGCCCCTTCTGTGGCCTGAGGGAGACCCTGGCGCATGTTTACCTCAAGTGTGCCAGGTTACAGCCCTTCTTTTGGCTCCTCCAGAACCTCTTGAGGTTCTGGCTGCACTTCTCCCCTCACCTATTAATTTATGCACACCCCACCTGTGGCCCCACAAAGTTGCAAGACCTCCTCATCAACCTCCTCCTGGCTATGGCCCACCTGGCAATTTACAAGACCAGGGAACAGAGGTTGGCTCAAGGAGAGGCCTGCGATCGTGGGGCCTATTTCTGCTCCTGTATCCATTCACGCATCTGGGCAGAGTTCCAGTGGGTGGCCTTCGAGGAGCAGTGGGTGCTGTCGAGGACTCTCTGCTCAGTGCCCCCATCCAGTTCCCTTGTTTTAGCCCTTTGACCTCCATACCGTCCCTGTTTTCTCTTTATTTGTCCCCCGGAATCAGTTGGAGTTTAGGGCTCTTTGGATCCTCCCTGTAGGCTGGGGAATGGTCCTTTAAATATGGACTGGCTTATGCCCACCCACCTCCCAGACCCCAATAGGAGCACCATTGGTACTTTTACCAGGAAGGAACGTGAGAGTGTTTGTATATCGGAATAATACAAAAAAAGCACTCAGCCAAAGCTGGAGGCAGGACCCAGGAGAACCAAAGTCTATCCATCAAACTCATAAGAAGAGTGGCACCAGAGGAGATAACCAGGTAGAATAGAGGCATTATGCAGGGAAAATAATTTATTTACACTAATGCCCCTTTAAAGTGCTCTGGCAATGTACGAAGACCTTAATGGGGGCATAATTATCATTCAGAGTGATGTAACTGGTTTTTCTCATGAACTAACCTATGTATTTTTGTTGCTGCTAAGATTCTGCTTCATCCTGCACAAAAGGAGGTTACTCACCTTTATCAGTAACTGACATTTTTCAAGATGAGTGTCCCTGTGGGTGCTCCACAGCAGCTGTCAGTGCGTCCCAGTGTCACAGACCGGATTCTTCACAGTAGTACCGGAGGTGGCGGGCGCATATTCACAGTGAGCAGGGCATGCAAGCACCATGCAGTGCAACTGTGCATGAGCAGCCACACTTCCCTCAGTTCCTTCTCTACCCAGAAACCGGCTCACAGAAAAAGAGGTCTCAAAAGTAGTGGGGACGAAGGGAAGGTAATGGAGCACCCACACGGACGCTCATATTGAAGAACATCAGTTACTGCTTCTCTTCTTCCTTGAGAGACGTCCCCTGTGGGTGCTCCACTGCAGGTGACTTCAAAGCAATGTGTCCTAAGGAGGCAGGGACGTCGGATCTGGCAGGTAAGCTGTAGATAACACCGCGTTGGCAACCGTTGTTGAGAAGGGAAGTCCATGAGAAAGTGCATTGTGCTCCGCAAACGTTTGGTCAGAAGCCCATGTGGCTATAGCACATATGTGCACATATATGAAAGGGATCTTGGGCTACGTCTAGACTGCATCCCTCTGTCGACAGAGAGATGTAAATTAGGCACGTCGAAATTGCTAATGAAGCAGGCATTTAAATATCCCGCACTTCATTAGCATAAACATGGCCGCCGTTTTTTTTTTTGACATGGAGCTTTTTTGAAAAAAAAAAAAAAAAGCCCAGCAGATCCGCATCTAGACTGCCGTTTTTTTTTCGAAAAAGCTCCGTGTCGGAAAAAAGCGGTGGCCATGTTTATGCTAATGAAGCACGGGATATTTAAATCCCTGCTTCATTAGCAATTTTGACGTGCCTAATCTACATCTCTCTGTCGACAGAGGGATGCAGTCTAGACACGCCCTTTGCAGAGGTAAGCTACAGATGTGGCCATGGCCCTGGTAGAATGGGCCTGAATGGAGGTAGGTGGTGTAAGCTGGTTGTGCTGGTAGCATCAGGCTATGCAGTCAGATATCCAGTGAGATAGTCTTTGGAAGGATATCTCTTGCCCTTTTTCACATTCTACTATGGATATGAAGAGTACGGGCAAAGTTCTAAAAGGCCTCGTTCTGTGAATGTAAAATGAGAGAGCCCTGTGGACATCTAGTGTATGCATCCTTGCTTCGAAGGTATTGGCATGAGGTTTGGGGAAAAATACAGGCAAGTGAATAGTCTGGTTTATGTGGAATGAGGAATGCACTTTGGGGAGGAACTGGGAGTGGGGACATAGCATGACTTTATCCTTCGAAAAGGTGGTGTATGGAAGATCTGCCATCAGGGCAGTCATTTCTCTCACCCATGTGGTGGATGTAATTGCCACTAAAAATGTCGTTTTCATAGAGAGGTGGAGAAGTGTGCAAGTGGCCATCGGTTCAAATGGAGGGTTGGTGAGGGCTTTTAAACCAAATGGAGATCCCATGGCTCCTTTGGTGGAGTTACATCAGGATATAGTGACTGGAGGCCCTTCATAAAGTGCTTTGTCATCAGATGAGGGAAGATTGGGTTATCATCTATTTTTGTATGGAATGTGTTTATAGAAGCTAGGTGCACCCTGATAGAGCTAATAGAAAGGTTGGACTGATTTAAGTGAAGGAGGTAGTCAAGGATGACAGGTAATGGGGCAGTCTCAGGACAGATGTTACGAGGGAGGAATATGTTTTATGTGTTGAGGCTGCACAACTGTGCAAAAGTACATTGCATACTTGGTCAGAGCACTGTAATTCTATGCCTGAGAGCCATCCAGGTACCAAGGCTTTAGATGGAGCCTAAGGAATCATGGGTGTTGCATCTGTAGGCCTGGATGGAGTATCAGCCTGGGGTTGCATGTCAAGGAGATTGGTGGGAACAGTACCATTCTGCTAAGGAAAGGGAATCAGGGCTGCCTGGGCCAGGCTATTAAAATAAATCTGGCCTTGTCCCTCCTTGTCTTGTGCATTGTGCAGAGGAGGAGGGGAATGGGAGGGAAGTTGTAGAAGGGATGACGACTCCATTTGATGGTCAGAGAGTCCCCCAAAGAACCATTGCCTATGCCCGCACTGGAGCAGTATAGCAGGCATTTTTTGTTGGCACTTGCGGCAAAAAAGTCTATCGGGGGTATCCTCAATGTATGAAGATCTCGTCTAGTATCCCCTGGTCTATCTGCCACTCCTGCTGTTGAGGTAGTGATCTGCTCAATGCGTCAGCCGTGGTGTTCAATGTGCCCGGTAGGTAACATGCACTGACAGTGATGCCATGGGAGAGGCACCAATTCCACAGAGTAATAGCCTCTATACAGAGGGCATGGGAGCAGGTGCCCCCATATCTCTTGTAAAACATGCTGGTGACATTATCGGTGTATATCTTGACATGCTTGTGGGCTATCGCTGGAGGGAAATGTTGGCAAGCTAGTCTTATGGCTCTTAGTTCCTGTACATTTATATGGAGGGTCCTTTCTTTCAGTGTCCAGAGGCCCTGTGTCATAGAGTTTCCCATGTGTTCCCCACAACCCATGAGGGAGGCATCTGTTGTGATGACAATGGAGGGCTCTGGTGTTTGGAATGGGATTCCTATGCAGAGGTTCTGTGTCTTTGTCCACCATAGTAGTGCATTTTTCACTATGGGCGGAATGGAGAGAGCCCTGGCGAGAGAATGGTAGTTTGACCTGTAGACTGAATTGAGCCAACCATAGAGGCACCTCATGGATAGACGTGCATTGGGGACCACTGGGTTGCATGTTGCCATGTGGCCAAGCAACTGAATGTGATCGTGTGCCGTGACCTGAAACATTACACATAGCTTTTGAATTAAGTCTCTGATCTTCTTGAACCTTTCAATGGGCAAGGAAGCTATTGCCACCGTTGCATCGAGCTGCGCCCCTATAAACTGTATGAAATGTGCTGGTGTGAGCACTGACTTTGTTTCATGTATTAGTAGTCCCAAGGAATGGAAGCAAGTCATGACTGTATGACTATCATGATGGGACTGTGCCTCTGATCTGGGCTTCATCAGGCTGTCGTCAGGAGAGGGAAAAATGATGATGTTGTTTCCTTAGGTAGGCAGTGACTACTGCAAGCATCTTGGAGAAGATCCTCAGTGCCGGGGAGAGTCCAAAGGGCAAAACAGTGTATTGATAGTGATGAGTGCCTAGAACAAAGAGGAGAAAGCGCCTATGAGCAGGATGAATGTGAACATGAAAATAAGCATCCTTGTAAATCGAGAAATGACAACCAGTCACCCAGCTCCAGAGCAGGAATAATGGTGGTCAGCTTTACCATCTTGAACTTTTGCCTTTTTGGGAATCTGCAGAGTGCTCTAAGGTCTAAAATGGGGTACCAGCCACCGTTCTTCTTCTGAGTTAGGAAGTAGAGTGTGTAGAATTCACTCCCCTCATACCTCTGTGGAACTGCTTCTATTGTAGGATTTCATCATGTGAGTGGTCCCTGAAGAGGGATGGGTAGGTGGATGGGGAGGGGGAATGGAGATAAAGGGGACAGTATATCTTGTACGGATTGATTGCAGCACCCATTTGCCAGATGTTATGGCCTGCCATGTGGTGTAAAAGGCAGAAGTTGATGATTGAAGGTTTTGTCAGAGAGTAGTGACTCTGGAGCAGTGGAAGATATTTTCAGTCCCTCGACTGAGGCCTCAAATTTGCTTATTTTGTAGAGGTGGCTGGGTTGCAGCACTGGTTTGGTTATGTCTGTGCTGCTGCCTGCCCCAACCACATTGTTGCTGAGACTGGTGGTCCTGTCTCTCTTGATGGTAAGTATATGAGGGATATCTGAGTCTTGGGTATGGTTGGTACCTAAATTGTTACCTTCTGGTTGGAGGTGTATGAATACCCAGGGAGCACAGAGTCGCCTTTGAATCCTTCATGGAATGGGGGACCTCATTGGTTTTTGTAGAGAAGAGTTTCTCACCCTTGAACTGGAGACCCTCCACTGTGGATTGCATTTCCCTGGGAAATTTTGCAGAATTAAACCAAGAGGCTGTCCTCATGACAACCACCATGGCTGTTGACTTAGTGGCTGTATCAGTGGTGTTGAGGGCAGCTTATAAGGCTGTATAAGAAATCGCATGGTTTTCAACAATCACTGCCTTTAATTGTTGTTTCTTTGTCTCAGGAATATTATCAATAAATGTATTAAATTTTGAATAATTGTTGAAGTCATACTTGCTGAGCAATGCAGCAAAACTGGCGACTCTAAACTGTAGGGTGGATGAGGTATAGAACTTTCTACCAAAGAAATCTAGCCGCTTGCTGTCCCTGTTAGCAGGGTGGATTGTGGCTGGCGTTGTTTGCTTCTTTGGTGCGCAGCTTTGACTACCAAAGAATTAGGTAGTGGCTGGGTGAAAAGAAACTCAGACCTCTTCAGGGGAATGCAGTATTTCCTATCAGCCCTTTTGAAAGTGGGTGGTATGATTGCAGGGGTCTGCCAAATCGTTTTTGCAGGGCCCATGATAGCAGGATTTATGGGGAGCGTGATCTTTGCAGAAGCGGTGGCCTGTAGGATGTTGGTAAGCTCATGTTGGGTCTCAGACTTTCTCCACGGCAATATTCAAATCTGCTGCTGCTCTTTTATAAAGGTCCTGGAAGAATGTAAAGTTGTCGGCCGCCATTGGAGGTTGTGGCATTACTGCTTCGTCTGGCGAGGATGATGAGTTGGTGTCAGGAGATGTAGCTGGTCCTGATTCACACGTTTGCTGATGTGTTGCATCCTCCTGAAGCCTCTGAGGAGATGGAGACTGGAGTGGAGGGATGATGTGCTGAGTGAAGTAGTCTTAGTGCTGATGACTCCGCCTTTGGTTTCTTTGGTGCAACAATGGGCCCTGAACTTCTCAAGGCAGGCATGTTCTGGCCTCTATCCTCGGTGAGGGGTTTTAGCGATGCTGCGCTGGACACCAGACACGCCTGGTGCATCATATGTGCTGAGACATGGAGCGGTCTCAACTCTCAGTGCTGATTTCTCAGTTATGCACCGCTTGGGCGACTGTGATTTATGAGCTTCAGGCGGTAGCCGAGTTAGTCTGTACAGGTTAAACTTAAAAAACAACAAATGATCTGGTAGCACTTTATAGACTAACAAAACATGTAGATGGTATCATGAGCTTTCGTGGGCACAACCCAGTTCTTCAGATGACGGAGTTTTATGAGGTGACTTATGAAGAGAGGAGATGCATTTCTTGGCAAATTTTTTCCCTTTGTCAGATTTCTGTTTTTCAGGCCATTGAATACCCGATTGGAGGTGGTGTGCTGGGCTTTTTAAAGTATCTTACAGCGGAGATCTTTATCCCTTCACAAACACACCTTAAGCTTAGCACAGTGGTGGCAATCCTGCTGCACATGACTCTCGCCTACACATTTAACACACTTCGAGTGTCTGTTGGAGACAGGAATTGCATCATTTCAGGTAGAGCAGCATTTAAATCCTGGTGATCCAAGCATTTCTGTCCAAACAGGGCAAAACTGGAGCAATGGGGGAAAACAAATTGGATACCAGTTTTTTATTTTTTAGGGTTTTGGGTTTTTTTGGAGAGGGGGAATGAACTTGGATGAGACCAATGAAAGGAAGAACGAGAAAAGAGTGAAAATGAACTACTTATCTACATAGAACAATGCTGAGTGAAGAGCACTGCTGAGCTCTGTCTTAAGCCGGGGATGGTAAGAAGGAAATGAGGGGAGGGTGGCCGCACATGCGCGGCTGCACCATGTGGTGCTCGCGCACCCAGCTTGTTGTGCAGGCACGGCCACCCCAGGCACTGCTGTGAAGAATCCAGTCTGTGGCACTGGGACACATGAACACCTGCTGTGGAACACCCACAGGGATGTCTCTCAAGGAAGAATAAGAAGATTTACCACACACTTATAAATAGGAATGCCTCTGAGCATCAGAAAGATCTTTCTAAACTTTAATAAAGGAAGCCTTATTTCAAACTCCAAGTAGATAAATATTACTATACCCATTTTCCAGAGGTTAGTGGGCCTACAGTTTAAAAAATGTCCACAAATTCATGATGTTCAACTTAAGACACTTGGGACTTGATTTACAGAGATGTCTGAAGTTATGAACAACTTCAGTTGACCTTTTAGTCTGTGGGTCTTTAGATTGGAAGGATCCTTTGGGCTGCAACCAGATTTTTCTTCTGTGTTTATTCACCATAAACCAATAATTCTCAATAAAAACTAAAATAATAGCAATATGAAATATTATATATATAGGAAAAGGCTTAATTAAAATTGCTGTGAGAATCTACATTCCTAGCTGGTTTTTTATTTGCCTGATTTTCATTTTGAATTTAATGTGTGCAATTAGTTTTAGAGAAAGGAACCAGAGTGACAGCCCTGGAAACAAAAGTCCTATGCATAGCCACAGAAAAATTATAAGAACGGCAGCACAAGCTGCCCCATACTGCTTTACCAGTGTGTCTCAGTGCTGATGTAGACAGACCACCCAGACCACATTTGAGCTTGCTAGGGTAGCTAAGTGTACAAGGACTGGGACTTCAAATGATATAAATTATCATAACACAATTGATTTAAATGGGGAAATCACCAGCTAAATAGTTATCTTTGGTCCCTCTTCAAAAAAAGACTGACAATGAGTTCTAGGTGTGATTTTTCTTGTGATGAAGACATTTGATTACTAGAAAAGGGAAACAACATCTTTTAATACAGACCACCGACTACTCCTGAAATAAGAGGGATCTGAATTGTGATCAACCTACATCTACCAGTCTAGACCCATTTTGGGCACTAAGGGGTAATTCATCAGTGAGGAAAATTTCATTGCTACCCCATGTAGACACATGCCAGATGATCATCAAGATGTATGTAGATGCTAGAAGTGGTGCAGTTTTCCCATATCATGTAATGTTTAAACATTACTAGGCATCCCATGTGAAAAAAAATCAAATAAAAATCACAAAAATTGTCATAAATTTAGAGAACCATAATTTAATTTTGACCAAAATTGGCAGAAACCTACTCAATATAATTGATAATGCAACTGTATACTTTAAAAAAGTACTGGTTAGGAAAATTTGGGACATACTTAGCCCAAGCTGTTATATTTTATTCATTTTCTTGTACTCTTTTGCCTTCAGTTAAAGCAAAAGCCTGTAGTCACACAACAGTATGAGCTGGTCTGTACCATGTAAATGTTTGTAAATATTTGTAAAAAGGAATGATTTGAGAAAAGATTTTTTCTATCTGCTATTTTTATGAAATTATGGAGATAAGACCCTTCCTCCTGACTGTAAAAAATGTTTTCAGTGTTTAAGATGCTCTGGAGGACTTTATGAACAGCACCCATCACTCCAGCCACTCATGGGCTTACATTACCAAGGGGAAAAAATGTAGGATACATTTCTGTTCTGGGAAATCTGTGTAAGGGGTATCTCCCAACTACTCATGGATTACACAGCATCAAAAAAGAGATGATGACAAGTACATGGCATTTAATGCCTTTGGAAAAGTTATTCCAATTGAGTTTCAATTTGCTCAGGTGAATTATGCGACATGGGGTTGTATGAATGTAGCAAAAACCTAACTTCTGGAGGAGGCTAGAAAAACTTCATTGCTTCATCATGCTGAGCACATTATCAGGTAGTTATCACCAGGGTATAGATGCTGTAAGTAGTACAATTCTTCAAAATCCCATAATCAATGCATAAATGTTATTGGGTATTGTGACAGGGCTTAGCTCCCATCCACAGCAAAGCTAGCAAAAGCGCTCAGTTGTGCTTTACACCTGGGGAGGTAATTAATTGGCTCCCAACCAGGGGAAGGGTGGAGTTAAACTGGTAGGCTGTGTCTACACTGGCACCCTTTTTCGGAAAAGGGATGCTAATGAGACACAGCGCAATTGCAAATCCGCGGGGGATTTAAATATCCCCCGTGGTATTTGCATGAACATGGCTGCCGCTTTTTCCGGCCTGTGCCTTGGCCGGAGAAAAGGCCAGTTCAGACGCGATTCCTGGGCGGAAAATAAACCCTTTTCCAAGAAGATCTCATTCCTACTTGGAGAATAAGTAGAAATTATGCAGGAATTGAAAGTAGGGAATAAGAGATCTGGCGGAAAAGGGTTTATTTTCCGCAAGATCGCTGTCTGACTGGGCGTGCCCGCAAAACCCCGAGCCGGAAAGCGCAGTTAATGTTCATGTAAATATCATGGATATTTAAAATCCCCGCCGATTTTATAATTGCGCTTGTGTCTCATTAGCATCCCTTTTCCAAAAAGGGTGCCAGTGTAGACACAGCCGTAGACTATAAAGGCTCAATTGTAAATTACTTGTTACCAAAATGAATATTTACCAAAACAAATAATGCAGTCTAAGTTAACAGAACAAGCTGTACACATTAAGCAAAGAATGCTAATTAAACTTCCATAGCCATCTCCCCAAAATAGAATTGATGTTGGCATCACCCATCTTGAAATGCCATAAAAGCTGGATATTGTATTTAATTTGAGTGTCTGGGCAAGCTAATTCTTGTCAGAGCAGCAAGTGCAGATGGGGGCAATGAATAAAAGACTTTGACTAATAGAGTGTATGACAGTGATATAGTAAACTATTATGGTATCTTGTATTAGAGCAGAATGTTAGACTTCAAACAGGAAAAGATTCAAGATAGACAACTTTATTTAGCACTGCCTAAACGCCATTACTTCTCTCTGACTGCAGCGAGCCACTAAAGCAGGAAGCGTGTGCCTGCAAAGCTTCAGGTATAATAAATTACTGCTGAATTTCTCTCCAGCTTGCAATCTCCTCAACTTATCTGATGAACTGTGGCACAAGAACATCCAACTACCTATTAGCAGCACAAAGACCATGTTACACCACTTGTTAATGCTATGATTGGTATCTGCAGCCTACAAGTTTACATTTAGGCTACGTCTAGACTGGCATGATTTTCCGGAAATACTTTTAATGGAAAAGGTTTTCCGTTAAAAGTATTTCCGAAAAGCGCTAGATTGGTCCCGAGTTATCGTTATAACGATGCGCTTTGCGGAAAAGCGCGTCTAGATTGGCAGCGCGCTTTTTCGCAAAAGCAGAAGCCCGGGACCATTTTGGAGAGGGCAAAAGGCCACCAGACCTTTCCGGGGGCGGTGCCAGAGCTCCATTCAGACACGTGCTTAAAGGGGTCTTGCCGGACAGCCGTTTGTCTCCTGCTCCCGTGCGTTGGGACCTTTGGCAGGGACTGACACCCTTAGCAGGTTTGGTGGTTGCCCTCTGACTTTGGGGACACCACCCTTTGGCCCCAACTGCTTTTTCCTGCGCTTTCTTCTGTCCTGCCCTGTCTGCCATGGAGCCGTGGTGGCCATGTGCCTGCTCGGGCCCCTGTTGGACATGTGCAAGTGCCTGCAGCTCGTGCTGCAGGCCGGTGCCCTGCTGTTCCAGGACCAGGAGGCAGAGATCGCGTTCGACTCCCTCACCAGGGAGGCCCTGGCAGCCCTGTGGCATCAGCACCCCACCGTGGAGAGGCCAGTCTGGAGACTGGACACCAGCACCGACTGGTGGGAGCGGCTGGTCCTCTGACTATGGGACGACCAGCAATGGCTCCGGAACTTCCGCATGTGAAAGCAGACGTTCCTGCAGCTGTGCGCCTGGCTCACCCCCGCGCTACAGAGAGCCATCACCCGGCTGCGTGCACCCATCCCCGTCAACAAGAGGGTCGCCATCGCACTGTGGAAGCTGGCCACACCGGACAGCTACCGCCGTGGCACAGCACAATTGGGTGGGAAGATCAACCGCCGGTGTGATCGTCGTGGAGGTAAGTCCCAGGGGAGTGGGATGGGGAGGGTGCTGCACTCCATGCCCAGGGGCAGCCAAGACTCCAGGCTGGGTCACCCAGGGGTTTGGGCCCCCTCCCTTGCACAGGCCTGCTGGTGGGGGGGGGGGAGCGTGGGCCAAGGGGGGCCCTGGTGTGTGTGTGTGTGTGTGTGTGCGCGCGCGCATGCGTGAGGACAGAGGGAATCAAGGGGGGGGGCCCAAGGGAGTGCACACTCACCCCTGCCGTATGTGATGTGTTCCCTTGTGTTTCTCTGCACCCTTCTGCAGGTCGTCCACGCCATCAACGACATCCTGCTCCCAAGAGTCATCTGCCTGCGCGACGTGGATGCTACCATGGCCGGCTTCACTGCCCTTGGGTTCCCCAACTGCGGGGGAGCCCTGGACACAACCCACATCCCCGTCCGGGCCCCGGAGCATCGAGCAGCCCATTTCATGAACAGGAAGGGGTACTGCTCCATTGTTCTGCAGGCCCTCATGGACCACCGGGGCCGCTTCCTGGACATCTACGGGGGCTGGTCCGGCCGGGCACACGACGCCCGCATCCTCCGCAACTCCGGACTCTTTCGCAGGCTGGAGGCGGGCACCTACTTCCCGGCGGGACTTGACTGTCGGGATGTGCCTATGCCCATCTGCGCCATCGGGATGCGGCCTACCCCTGCTGCCCTGGCTAATGCGGCCCTACACGGGCGGCTGGAGCAGAACCGGGCCCGGTTCAACGACCGCCTCAACCGGGCCCGAACCGTGGAGCTCGCCGGATGTTTGAAAGCCCGCTTCCGTTGTTTGCTCACCCGTCTCGAGATGGGTGAGCGGAATGCAATAGGAGGTACTGGCCGCGTGCTGCGTGCTCCACAACATTGTGGAGCGCAGTGGGGAGGCCTTCTTCCCTGCATGGATGGCAGCCGAGGCACAGACATTCGAACAGCCCCACACAGCTGCCGTGCGCCAGGATGGGGTGCGCATCAGAGAGGCCCTGGTGGACATGTTCGCACAAGCCCTGTAGTAGGGTCGCCTGGGTCTCCCCATACGACTCCCTCCCATCCCCTACCCTTCCCCACCCCCTCCCCTTACCTCCCCCCAATTGTAAAGCGTCGGTTCCAAGCACATCGGCCGTCATCGTGACTGTTCATCGGGTGCGTCGGACGTAGTTAGGGTTTTTCTTTTAGTTTAGGCTAGGGTTTAGGCCACCATTGCCTGTCCGAGCTGTCCCAAAGAACAGGAAAGAGGATTCGTGGTTCGTGCGGAAGGCTCGAGTCAGCGTACCCGATTCCAGTCGTCTTCGAGGGATCTCCTGGCTGTTCCTCTCCCGAGGCCCGGAAGGACCAAAGGATTGAGGTTGCCAGCTTCGCCGTCATCTTCTGTCGAGGGATCTCCTGGCTGTTCCTCTCCTGAGGCCCGGAAGGACCAAAGGATTGAGGTTGCCAGCAACACTACCAATCGTCCCCCTGCGTCTAGACTATGTTACATAATCTTTAGTGTGCGTCTTTTAACCTTTCTTGCTTGTTTGTTATCTATGTTAATACAGTTTGTGGTTTAAATTTTACTTAAAAGTCTCAGTATTTATTTATGCGCCACAAACCAATGACCACTTAAAGGGACCACCGGTGATAGAATACAGAATTTGGTGTCCGCATTTTGTAACCCTTTTAAATTTAGGTGGCTAATTGGCATCTCAAGTCATTTCTTACAGTTACCTCGAGTAACACAATAACCAACACAATAATCAACTGAACAATAGACTTTTTATTTACAAGGGGGAGGGGGAGGAGACCTTCAACTGGGACGGGAAGGGGGAGGAGACCTTCAACTGGGACGGGGAGGGGGAGGAGCTACTAGTACGGGTGGCCCCTGCGAGTGCTCCTGCGGGGGCGGACCTGCACATGCGGGGCACGCCACATCGGGGCAGGCTGCACGGGGAGGTGGGCAGGAGCTCGGGCATAGGAGCAGGGGCGGCAGGAGTAGGGGCAGGAGCTGGGGGCATAGGAGCAGGGGCGGCAGGAGCAGGGGCAGGAGCTGGGATAGGAGCAGGGGCCATTGCAGGGCAGGAGGGGGCATGGGCACTGCTACGGGAGGGATGGCGGGGGCATGGGGTACGGCCATGCCATACTGGATGGCGTGCACGATGTGTGTTGTGAGGATGGCCATGGAGTCGGCCATCCGCGTGCATTGTGCCTGGAAGGCACCCCAGGCCTCCTGCCGCCACTGCAGGTCCCCTGGACGCGCTCCTAATGGAGCCCTGGATTGCCTCCACCGCTGGGGACGTGGCGGCGAAGCAGCTGGTCCCGGTGGTGGAGCCTGCGCCTCTGTGGTTGGCCAGCTGGGGTGCTGCTGCTGCCGGACTGGAGGGTCCCGGCTTGTGCTCGGTCCCGCTGCAGGGAAGAGAAGAAAGGATGGGTCAGTCAGGCAGGCCGTCCACTGTCCCCACACTTCATGCCCTCCACCCCTGAGCCCAGGTGACCCCACAGTTGTGTGGCTTGGGCCCACTCAGTTCCCCCCCTGCCGCCTGTGTTGTATGTTTGCAAGGAGGACCGCCCCTGGAGTAGGGTCCTCCTCCAGGTATTGTAACCACCGGTCTGTGTCCTGGCCCTGTGGAGGGCGGGAGGGCGCTTGTGTTGCGTTCACCTGTGGAACTCCCTGCCGGTGGAGACTGTGAAAGCTTTGGGCTAATCACTGGTGTTTGACAGGGAGCGAGATGCATCCCCACACAGTGCCTGGGAGCACATCTAGCAGAGGTGGTCTGGGCTCTCAGATCCCATCGCGTGGGATATCTCCTGGACGGAACCAGAAGAGTGACTGGGGTGTCCCATCCTTGCAGCAAAACTCAGGCGGCCCTTCTCCTCCCACTATCCCTCCCACAACCCCGGTAGCCCAGGGACATGTGTGGCCACAGTGGGGACTTCCCTCGGGGAGCCAGCCAAGGCACCGGGAGCAGGCGAGGGGCTCGGTGGGGGCCACGGTCACAGGACTGTGACGCTGCAGTTTACCCAAGAGCAGCTGGCTGTGCCTCACAGCCAGGCATGGGACAGTGTGCCATTCTCCGTGCTGCACCCTTGGCGGAGGTGCGGGCTCTGGGCTGAGTCCCTGGGGCCCTGGCCGGTTCCAGCCGGCATCCACCCTTCCCCCTGTGTGAGCAGCACGGTCCCAGGCGTGCCCTGCAGCTGCCTGCCGCGGCCACGTGCCGCTCGGTCACCAGGCTGCACGTGGTTGCACATGCTGCTTGCTGCCTAATGCTACACAGCGTGCAGCTCACATGGCCTGAGTGACATGCTCTCCCCTTCCCCCCTCCGGGCGCCTGGCTCCCCGCCCTCCACCCTTGTGAGTGCAAACTGCAAAGACTCACCGGTGGATCCTTCCCCGGCCTCGGAGGAGCTGCTGGAGGGGGCCTGCTGGGTGGCAACGCTGGCCTCCTCTCCCGAAGTGCTGCTGTCCTCTCCTTCCCCCGCCTCGGTGGTTCGGATGACGGGGGGGCACTGGCAGGTGTCCACCGGCACGTCCGGGCTTTGCGGGGCTGGCTGGCCCAGGATGGCATGCAGCCGGTCGTAATGGGGGCAGGTGTCTGGTCCTGCCCCCCCTGCCCTCGCTGGCCCTCACGTACCCGAGCCGGAGCTCCTTCACCTTTGCCCAGACGCTCAATGTTCCGGGCAGGGTGTCCCTGGTGGGCCAGAGCCTCGGCCATGCGGCCAAATATATCCGCATTGCGCGCCAGGGACCGGGTATCATGGAGACCCTCCTCCTCCTGCCATAGGTCAAGGAGGGTCTCCAGCTCCCTGGGGGTCCAGGAGGGAGCCTGTTTTTTGCGGCCCCTGGGGGCCTCCTGCGCTGGGGGTGCAGGTGGCTCACCGCCCGGAGCTGCCATGGCTGGGCTCTGATGGCTGCTGGTCACAGCAGGGGCAAGGTGGCAGACCTCAGTCGCAGGCCTGAGGCACCCTCCTGCCACGTGCACTCAGCAGCCTGCGACTGCTTTAAGAGCTCGGGTTACCAGGAAGTCCGGGGCTCCTACGGGGTCTCCAGGCATCCAAACCGCTTTTTTCCATTTATTCTGCTTTTTCGGAAAAGCGTTAGCTAGCTGTCTACACTGGCCCTTTTCCGCAACAGTTTTTCGGAAAAAGGACTTTTGCCCGAACGGGAGCGGCAAAGCTTTTCCGGACAAGCGGCTGATTTCTCACATTAGATAGTCATTGCTTTTGCGGAAAATCAAGCGGCCAGTGTAGACAGCTGGCAAGTTTTTCCGCAAAAGCGGCTGATTTTGCAGAAAAACTTGCCAGTCTAGACACAGCCTTATTGTTTACTGGGGGAGAGAGGAGCAGGGGCTTTTAATCAGTAGAGATAAAATGCAAACAAGCTCCTGTCCAAATTTGCTATAACTAAGTTTTTTCCTCATTCCTAAAAAATTCAGAATGCTCCCTGTTTGTACAAAATTGCTCCCTTACATTTCCAATGCCCGACGGTTGTGATACTTAACTACTTCACTGCTGACTAGCAGACAGGACCTAACATTCTTACTATTTCAATGGAAACATTGTGTCCCATTTTGAGTAATAAAGCCTTTAAATGGTCATTCACATTCTACTTCTGAACAATGTCCTGTTACTGGTTGGTATAGACCAGGAAGAATAAACCAGGGGAGGAACTGCAACTGTTCAAATCAGTTTCTTCCTATTCTGTTCCTGGGGCAGTGCAGGTAAATACTCCGTTATCCAAGAATAATCATAAGCTAGCCTTTGGTCTCTAACACTGATAAATACAAGTTTTTGTTCATTTCATTTAAAAATGACATTCACCAAATTAATCATCCAGTTACACAATACTTATCTACTTACGCATTTTATTATTGTTCCTTTCAACTCTGACACACTCATATTTCACGTCATACCAATACTATTTTAGACTATCACAACTACTAGTAGATTCCATTTTATACACAAGCTTTATGTGTTTGGTTATTTGTAAACTGATGGAATGTCAATACATATTTTGATTTAAAAAAAACCTCTGAAGTACTCATTTGTGTGTTAAATGACTGATTAAAGAAAAAGGATCAGTATTCAAGCCGATGCCAAAATCTCCTCACAGAAGAACAGACAAACACCACAGTAGAATAATACGCTCTTAGAAAAAAACCTGCTTCACAGAAACACAGTTCTCCTTTACTTGTTTTAAAAACAGGCAGGAACTAATCCCCTTTTAATCATGTTATTAACTAGACAAGATAGTTTGCAGGTTTTGTTTTATTCTTAAATTCTTCCTACATTTATAGTACACAGAGAAACAAGATCTGTAGGCAAGTAAGACATTCTAATTTGCAACATGTAATTATATAGCAAATCAAGGTATTTAAATATCCCACTGCAAATAATTAGAAACTAGTGCAACTGTAACTAGGTTCACTGCAGACAAAGTGCATTTCCTTTTAAAGGGATAGTGCCAAATGCCAAGTTTTTAAACTCTTTATCGTGGAGACTCTATAGCAGGTATATGAAATAAATGTTCACAAGTGCCACATTAGTCCTTTTTAGGTGTTTAGAGTGTCATGCTTTCAAAAAAGTGTGAAGAATTTGTTTAGAAAATAAATAAATAAAAGGCAATATGCCATTGTCACAATTACATTCAGCATTTTCCAGCAGTTAGTATAAAGTGGAATCTGAACTACTAAGTTTTCCAAAATAAGAATTAACTGTGGTAGCTGTGTGACATCTGTTGTCAAATATTGACTTTTTAATGAAAAAAACTAAAACAAGTAAAAAATTGTTCAAACATTCAAAACTTCAATGAAATTGTTTTCCAGTTTTTTCAACTATCATATAAAATGTTCATATTAAAAAAAATCTAGCTTTAGAAAAGCATCCTGATTTGAAATAACCAAAAGAGTGAGAATTTTCTGCAAATATTTCAGAGGGACAAAAAAAAATCATTTTTCAGAATCTTCCATGGAATTTTCTCACCTTCTTTCTCTGATTTCCCTGACCCCTTTTTTATCCTCTTCCCCTTATCCTTTATTTTATTTTATTTAATTTACATTTTTTGCCATAATACACTATTTCTACTTATCAAGTATGAAGTCACACCTTTGATTATCTCTACTCATGACATACCTTAGGTAAGTTTGCCACCTGTCCAGGTTTTCCAACGATTGTCCCTTTTTTGAGGTAGTGGTCCTGGGAAAACTGTAAGGTGCTCAGTACACTCTGCAAGCTGTCCAGTTTTATTGGCTCAGGATCATCCCAGATGTCCTGGATTTTTGTACCTCAGAGGTGGCAACCCTAACCTCAGGCCTCACCTGACAGGAACCGGGTTTAATTTTCCTCTCATGGATTGGTAACTGGTTAAAAGATAGGAAACAAAGGGTAGGAATAAATGATCAGTTTTCAGAATGGAGAGAGGTAAAAAAGTGGTGTCTCCCAGGGGTCTGTACTAGAGCTATGCAATGTATTCATCTGTAAAAAGGATAAACAGTGAAGTGGTAAAATTTGTAG
This sequence comes from Rafetus swinhoei, assembly GCA_019425775.1. Taxonomy (NCBI): domain Eukaryota; kingdom Metazoa; phylum Chordata; order Testudines; family Trionychidae; genus Rafetus; species Rafetus swinhoei. The sequence continues at coordinate 166,091,578 of CM033424.1, forward strand.
ACAATACAAAATTACTCAAGATAGTTAAGTCCAAAGCTGTAAAGTGTTACAAAGGAATCTCATTAAACTTGGCAACAAAATGGCAAATCAAATTCATTGATGATATATGCAAAGTAATGCACTTTGGGAAACAATCTCAACTACACATACAAAATGAAGGGATTTAAATTAGCTATTGACAAGCCCAAAAAGAGAACTTAGAGTCACTGTGTTCTCTGAAAATATGCACTCAATGTGCAACAGAAGAAAAGGAAAAAAAAGAACAGCTAACAATGTTAGGAAGCATTAGGAAAGGGATAGATAATAAAACAAAATATAATTAATACCATTATACCAAGCTATGCCATACCCATACCTTGAATACTGCATGCAGTTCTGGTTGCCCATCTCAAAAATATATTAGAACTGGAATGCTAAAGAGAAGGGCATCAAAAATAATGTGGCATATGGAATAGCTTCCATATAAGGAGAGATTTAAAAGATTTGGATTTTTAAAGCTTGGAAAAGAGATGACTAAGAAGGAATATCATAGAGTATATAAATCATGAATGGTGTGGATAGAGTGAACATGGAAGTGTTATTTACTGCTTCTCATAACACAAATACCAGGGGTCAACCAATGAAATTCATAGGCTAACACTTTAATACAAACAAAAGGAAATGTTTTTTTCATGCTATGCACCGTCAGCCTGCAGAACTCAATGCCAGAGGATGTTGTGAAGACCAGAAGTGTAACAGGGTTAAAAAATAACTAGATAAGTTCAAAGAAGATTGATCCATCAATAATAATTAGCCAGGATGGTCAGGGATGCAATCCTGTGCTTTGAGCGTCACTAGCCTCTAAGTGCTCAAAGTTTGGATTGAACAACAGAGAATGGATCACTTGATGATTATTCTGTTAACTCCCTCTGAAGCCTTGGCATTAGCCACTGTTGAATGATAGGATACAGGGCTAGATGGACAATTGACCTGACCCAGTATGGCCATTCTTATGTTCCTAGATAGGGAAACAAGAAGACTTTTTATAAATACATTAGAAGCAAGAGAAAGACCAAGGACAGGGTAGGCCCATTGGTCTGTGAGGAGGGAGAAAAAGTAACAGGAAACTTGGAAATGGCAGAGATGCTTAATGACTTCTTTGTTTCGGTCTTCACCGAGAAGTCTGAAGGAATGCCTAACATAGTGAATGCTAGTGGGAAAGGGGGAGGTTTAGAAGATACAATAAAAAAACAAGTTAAAAATCACCTAGAAAAGTTAGATGCCTGCAAGTCACCAGGGCCTGATGAAATGCATCCTAGAATACTCAAGGAGCTGATAGAGGAGGTATCTGAGCCTCTAGCTATCATCTTTGGAAAATCATGAGAGACAGGAGAGATTCCAGAAGACTGGAAAAGGGCAAATATAGTGCCCATTTATAAAAAGGGAAATAAGAACAACCCAGGAAACTACAGACCAGTTAGTTTAACTTCTGTGCCAGGGAAGATAATGGAGCAAGTAATTAAGGAAATCATCTGCAAACACTTGGAAGGTGGCAAGGTGATAGGGAACAGCCAGCATGGATTTGTAAAGAACAAATCATGTCAAACCAATCTGATAGCTTTCTTTGATAGGATAACGAGTCTTGTGGATAAGGGAGAAGCGGTGGATGTGGTATACCTAGACTTTAGTAAGGCGTTTGATATGGTCTCACATGATATTCTTATCAATAAACTAGGCAAATACAACTTAGATGGGGCTACTATAAGGTGGGTGCATAACTGGCTGGATAACCGTACTCAGAGAGTAGTTATTAATGGTTAATAATCCTGCTGGAAAGATATAACAAGTGGGGTTCCGCAGGGGTCTGTTTTGGGACCGGCTCTGTTCAATATCTTCATCAACGATTTAGATATTGGCATAGAAAGTACGCTTATTAATTTTGCAGGTGATACCAAGCTGGGAGGGGTTGCGACTGCTCTGGAGGATAGGGTCATAATTCAAAATGATCTGGACAAATTGGAGAAATGGTCTGAGGTAAACAGGATGAAGTTTAATAAAGACAAATGCAAAGTGCTCCACTTAGGAAGGAACAATCAGTTTCACACATAGAGAATGGAAGGTGACTGTCTAGGAAGGAGTTCGGCAGAAAGGGATCTAGGGGTTATAGTGGACCATAAGCTGAATATGAGTCAGCAGTGTGATGCTGATGCAAAAAAAGCGAACGTGATTCTGGGATGCATTAACAGGTGTGTTGTGAGCAAGGACCGAGAAGTCATTCTTCCGCTCTACCATGCGCTAGTTAGGCATCAGTTGGAGTATTGTGTCCAGTTCTGGGCACCGCATTTCAAGAAAGATGTGGAGAAATTGGTGAGGGTCCAGAGAAGAGCAACAAGAATGATTTAAGGTCTAGAGAACATGACCCATGAAGGAAGGCTGAAAGAATTGGGTTTGTTTAGTTTAGAAAAGAGAAGATTGAGGGGGGACATGATAGCAGTTTTCAGGTATGTAAAACTGTGTCATAAGGAGAAGGGAGAAAACTTGTTCATCTTAGCCTCTGAGGATAGATCAAGAAGCAGTGGGCTTAAACTGCAGCAAGGGAGGTTTAGGTTGGACATTAGGAAAAAGTTCCTAACTGTCAGGGTAGTCAAACACTGGAATAAATTGCCCAGGGAGGTTGTGGAATCTCCATCTCTGGAGATATTTAAGAGTAGGTTAAATGTCTATCAGGGATGGTCTAGACAGTATTTGGTCCTGCCATGAGGGCAGGGGACTGGACTCGATGACCTCTCGAGGTCCCTTCCAGTCCTAGTATTCTATGATTCTATGTTTGTTCTTGTTTTTCATTGTAATGTTCTATAGTTACTAATGGAGACCAGAATCTTCTTGCCAGCTTTTTGGAAGAGATACTGAAAAGTTTCCCTCTTGCTCTGGACTTCCTACTATATCTGGGCTTACCAATCGGATCTCCAAATTGATATATTTGGCTCCTTGTCTCCAGTCACATCATTTGTCCGTCTTACATTAGGAGACACCCTTTCATAACTCTTTCCTGAACTCCACCCCAAATAGTGATATTTTACCACTTTGTGATGTATCCTATCTCACAGAACTTACCTGCCTCTCTCAAACCTGCCTGGCAGCACTTGGACCATCTCTGTAGCTACATTAACAGTAGCATTTGCCAAATTCCTATGCTTTTAGTCCTCAGTGACTATGTGGCACTCTCAATCCTGGCACCTATTTTCCCATGCACCCTTTGATTCTGCTCCTACCTATGGTCTCTGAGGGAGAGGTAGTACCCAGCATGCATTTTATTCTAATGCTTCTCATTTAAATGGACTGCTACCATAACACATACTCTAAGATCTAGAATAAACCCCTGTGATGAAAACTGAGTTTATTCAATCTTAAACACCACTCAGCAACCAAAAGCAATTGTGTCAAAAGAAGATGAAAGTCACATGTTGGGAGAGATGAATGCTCTTTTTCCCTTGGCAAAGTGAAAAGTTTAAACAGCTCACAAATGTTTCTGAACAGAGTTATTGAACAACTGGAACTATGAAAAATTATCATACTGGTTATGATGAATTACTCCTCCAGAATGCTGACAAATACAGTAAAGCATAGAGAAGAGGCTTTGCCAGGAACAAGTGAAGAAGTAACAGAGACTGGTGAGTGGCAAAATTAGGTCCCTTATTTGTGAAAAAATCCAACAAAGGATTCAGGGAACACAATGCTGGTCAGCCTGGCCTCACTGGAAATGGCTATAGGTAAGATTCTGGACACTTTGACCAAGAACACAATGTACTTTTTTGCAAGACTTTTTGTTGTATGCAATGAAAGGAAAGTCAGTATGCTATTGATAGCCAAAACAGCATGTGAAATTAATCTGTTAGAGTTCTTTGGGGTATATAAGTGAATTGGCAGACAGAAATAAAAAAGTGTATATTCGGTGTTTGTGGTTTAGATTTGCTTATAATGTTGCCCTTTTCAAAAGACTGATTTACTCAGAACAGTGGGCCAAACTCTGCTTTCTGTGGTAAATTCGGCCCTCACCCCTATGAATGTCAAACTCATCCAGTAAGAATAAGTGGAAGGATTCACTGTGCAAAGGAGGGGCCTAGATTCCTGAATGGTAGCATTGACTGAGACAATGAGAGAGAGACCAAAAATTACCCTTTCAAGGAAAATCAACTCTTCAGGGTAGAGGTAAGTAACTGACCTGCTTGCTGTAGGTTGTAAAGAAATAGTATGGATGACTGCAGTATTTAGGAAACAGTTAGGATCATGCAGACTAACAACATAGCAAATGCATTCAAAACCATTTGAAAATGATGATGGCTCAATTTCATCATTCCTCTTACAGCAGTGTCATGACACCTTAAGTGCTTGATCTGTTCAGTGACAAACTTTATAAATTGCTGCAAGCCCTCTGAACACATGACTCCCAATAAATCAAATGGGAGTTTTGTTGTTCACAATAGCAAAAATTGGGTTCAGCGGGGTAGCTGAGTTAATCTGTAGCAGGAAAAACTTAAAAACCAACAAATAGTGTGGTAGCACTTTAAAGACTAACAAAACATATAGATAGTAATAGAGAGGTAGCTGTGTTAGTCTGATCTTGGAAAAACAAAAGGAAAAACTATGTAGCACTTTAAAAACTAACAAGATGGTTTAATAGACCTATTAAACTAAGCTCATCACCTATTAAACCATCTTGTTAGTCTTTAAAGTAAAGCATATAGATGGTATCATGAGCTTTCGTGGGCACAGCCCACTTTTTTAGGGCAAAGATAAAATCACAAGGTGAAATCCTGTCTCTCTTGAAGTCAATGGGAGTTTTGCCACTGACTTAAAAATCAGACCAAGATTTCAACCACAGAGATTGCAGTGCAAAGAGCATAAAAGTCATTAAAAAATAAGCTACAAAGAGACTGGGATCACAAAACTGCAAACACTGAAGTCAATGGGTGCATTTCTTCTGATTTCAATGGGATCATTCCCTTATCTAAAACACTCATGACCTCTGAAAGCCAGCTGTTTTTGTAACATCAATACAGGAAATGTTGCAGGAAAAGTCAACAACAACAACCAAAACCTACCAGAGTTTGGCAGATAGAAGTTACTACGGTAGATTAGTCCCTCTGCCATGTACATTGGCCAAACCGGTCTCTACGCAATAGAATACATAGACACAAATGAGACATTAAGAAATGGTAACATACAAAAATCAGTGGGAGAACACTTTAAGCTCCCTGGACACACAGTTTCAGACTTGAAAGTTGCCATCCTCAAGCAAAAAGCCTTCAGAAACAGACTGCAACTTGAAACTGCTGAGCTGGAATTCATATGCAAATTTGACACCATGAGAATAGGTCTTAATAGTGACTAGCTCTCATTACAGTAAGTAATTTTCCTATTTAGATATTCTCACCTTCTTATCCACAACCACTCTGACTAAATTACCTCTGAGGTAATACTCCCATCTCTGTACCCCTACTATGTTTCTTTCTCTTTCACTTCATGCATCTGACAAAATGAGTTGTCACTCACGAAAGCTTATGCCATAGTAAAATTGTTAATCTTTAAGGAACCACCAGTCTCCTTATTGTTTTTAGTTGTTGGGCTAGATGCAGGAACCACTGAGTCTGACTGTGCCCTATGTTATGCAGGGGGTTAAAGCAGATTATCGTAATAGTAACTTCTTGGTCTTAAAATCTAAAAAAATTCAGAAAAATCTAAATGTTTGTAAGGCAGGAGATATGCTAAGAAGGAATTACTATAAAGATTACAGAGGGAGAAAGTTTTCCAGTCAAAACACACTATTAGGAGACTGTGTATATACAGTCTATTCTAGTGCTGCCAAAGACTTCCTGAGTAACCTTCAGCAAGTTGCTTGACCTCTGAGCCTCAGTTCTGCCATCTGTCAATTCTGGATAATTCTCTTCTCACAAGGACCTCACCACAGTAAAAGTGGTGTATTCATTTAGACACACACATGGGGAAGCGGGAGAAGGGGGGAGAAGCAGGGGAAACACATTATTAGGAACCCTTCAATGAACCTCATTCCACAGATGCTCACTGCACAGGGAGAACGTGGGGCAAAGGTGGGGAAGATGAGATGTGGGACTGGCTGTTACATCTAGGATTGCCCGTTGGAGAGAGGTTGGAGTCAAAGCACTATAGATGCTAATGTAAACATAGTGGAACCAGTGTAGTAGTTTTAGTGCCACTCTGCAGTCTATGGGTATGGCTACATTGCAGTTAGACATCTGCAGATGGCCCATGCCAGCTGACCCAGGCTGCCAGGGCTCAAGCTAAGGGGCTGTTTAATTACAGTGTAGACCAGTGATAGGCAACCTAGGCTAGTGAGTGGGCTGCATTATTGTCATAACCAAGATGGTCTCTTGGGAAAGGGTAGCTTTCCTAACTGCGCTTGCGTAGCTAGAATTTGCGGGGTGTGCCAACTTTGGATGCAGATTGAGCACATGGCTCTCACAGTCAACATTCTGTGCTATCAGCACACACCTCTCTTCACACATCCTTGCTTTACATGTGTGTGTCACTTTAGTAGTACCGATAGGAAAACCCCTTGGTGAATAGAAACCAGCAGAATCTGGCAACACTGCTCATGGGCAGCTGAAAACAAAATGTCTCATGGGCCATACACAGAACCAAGATGGGCCACATGCAGCCCATGGGCTACAGGTTGCCCATCACTGGTATAGCCCAAGCTCTGGAATCCTCCTAACTCACAGGGATCCTAGAGTGCATGTTCCAGTCCAAGCCTGAATGTTTACACTGCAATTAAATAGCCCCGTAGCCTGAGCCCCATGAACACAAGTCAGCTTGGAGAGGCCAGCCATGGGTGTCTAATTAAAGTGTCGGTGTAACTTATGAGAATAAACTTCTGTTGCCACCCACCTCTGTGGGAGCCCCTTGTATCAAGTCCCACTACTTTGGTTGGAAATGAGGGGATAATGAGTTTGTTAAGAGCCTAAAATTGCTAAGTATTATTATTATGTTAGAATGCTCTCTCTAAGTGAAATTGCACTAAAGTAATAGTCTGCTAGAAATTCACTGTAGCTTCCGATTTGCATGGCCACTACTCAGAAGTAGAGAGTGAAACAGATTGAAGAAGGAGAGGCCCTTGACCCAGTGACATCTATCCTCCTCTCATGCAGCATAACCTATTTCTTCAAATCAGCATGTACAAATTTGTGCTGATAACAGCTCTAATTTATGCAAACTCTTATCTCCAATATACATGCTTATTTGATGGTATCTGCTATTGCTAAAGCCATTTGCTATCAGTTACGACAGCCACTGCAGAAGGAATACTTGCAAAAGTTGGATTTTTTAAAAAATGTATTGTATGTGACTATAGCACACTGAGGTCTAGAGCTTGGAACTGTCTCACAATATGAGTTCTAATTTTAATAGGCCCAAATTCCAAATGGGTTGCATGCAAAAATTCCAGTGAGTGTAAACTAACTAATGAATACACAATTCTTTGTTGGTCCATGCAAATATTTTGTGCTTCCTTAGATATGTAAGGCCAAAGTAGTTCCTGGTAGGACTCCATTTATCAAATCTGATTCTGGAAGTGCTGTAACAAAAAATTATCTTAACCTCTTTCATTGTGTATAAAATGCCATCATCAAGAAAACTTGATCACAATTTATAGTTAAAATTTTGACATGATTTATCATTTTTCAACTACAAAATGTTATTTCTTTTCCAAACCTAATCTCCCTTCTATGATAATTTCTATCAGTATATATTTTAGATAAGTGTTGTATAAGCATAATAACACATCTAAAATAATTGGTAGAAACTGAACTTTGACAAGTAAGGTGTTTTATTATGATTATAGTGGGGTTTTGTGCGTACATTCACAGAACTCAAAATCCCTCTATATGCCAATCTGTGGCTTTACATATTTAATGCTGAAATGCCAGAGATATGACCCACACATTGCACCTAGATATGAACTTTATGTACACTATGCATCTTAATCCATCATACACATACGTAAGAGAAAGCTACATTAAGCAAATTACATCTAAGTTATATTTAGAGCCCTGCACGGACACAAAATTTGTATCCATAGATATCCAGCCACATCTGTATACACAAAAATAAGCCGTGGATACCCACATCCATATCCACAGATGCAGATACCCGCGGATACAAAGTGGATATCCACAGATTTGCAGGGCTCTAGTTATGATACAAAGAAAGTCAGTTTTTTCTCTTCATATCTCTCATGCTATCATCTATGCAGAAACAGGCCCTTCTCTCAACATTAAAAATTACTGCTTGACTGGATTCCCAGAACGTTACATTTCATTGCAAAGCAGTCTGGAAATCATGCAGAATGACCCAGTGTGTTTGACACAAGAACAGTCCAGGAAATAGGATCAATATGAACAGAAAGAAGAAAACCATTAAGATTTTTACAAAGCTTCATATAGTTAAAGTGACTTCTGTCATGTTCCCACTGGTGAGCAAACACATCACTGCCTGTATTTTTTTTCTTTCTTTGCCACACAATATAAAATGCAGGAATAAATATTTTACTATAAAGCAAGAGGATTTAAAAGAAAATTCTGTTGTTTGAAAGAGCATTTCACTGTAATCAGTGGCAGCATTATATTTCCTAAAAGATATATGCCTAGGACTTAGAATCCAAATATTTATGATTGCAAACTAGGATCCACAGACCATTATTATTACAAAGGGCTAAATCCCACATCCACTGAAGTCAGTCAAATTTATTCTGACTTCAGTGGAAGCAAGAGTAGGCTTTAAGGAGCTTTGGAGACAGTGGGGAGCTGGGGGCAAATGGTATTTATTAGAGGATCTCACTCATGAACTGGCCCTTGGAAAGCAATTGATCTAGCATTCAAGCAGTAGACTATAGGTCTTGTACCCTTTAAACTTCTTTTCTCCACTGCAAAGTCAGTGTAAAACATTTCCATGCTGTTTTGGAATAGATTTACAACCACCCTGCATTATCATAAATGACTATGAAAAGTGCAAGACTGTTGAGAATCAGTTCCCAGTTTAGCAAAGCACTTGAATGCTACCTTAACTTGTAGCCAGTCTGATGACAGTGGAACTACACATGAGCTTGTAATTAAACACATGTTTAGGCTTTTTACTAGATAGAAGCCTAACATACTAGCCTTTGTTTTCAGAATTTAGTATTTTTTTTACTTATTTATTTATAAGGGAATGAGTACCAGGTAGTTGCTTTAATCGGCATTTTCTCTTTACAACAACAAGGGTCCAGCTAAGATCTGGTAATACTTGACAGATAAAAAGTTTTTCTTTAGCACGTTTCATAACAGCCAGCTTAATTTAATTTATGTATGTATGTATGTATGTATTTAGACAATTTTCCTTTCTTTATAGTGAAGGACAAAGCACATTAAAATAAAACAGTAACAATCTAAAGATAACTTTACATGAAATGCATTTAAAATGAAAACATTTTCTTGTAATGGAGTATTTCTGAGAATTATTTTATTTTGCATGGGAATCTGATAATAAACACTCTGCTACATTAGGCAGGCTCTTTAACTTTTGCAATGTGTTTTAATCACATGGAAGAATGCTCTTTATATCTTACATGCACTCACTTGAGATGGGATATTTATACACGACATTATAGTATTTTATATACCTATCTAACTAACAGTGCAGTTATTCATTTCAGAGTTTTGCAAATGGAGCAAAACAAAAATAAATGGCAATGTTGCTAACTCTGATAATATCACAATTCTTGTGATACGTGATATTTGTAATGGAAGTTGAAATTCTTGCATAAAGTCTTCATGAATGCAGAGAAAAGTTGGAAAACATGAACCCCAAGGACTCAAAAGCTAGAAGATAAAAATAACCCTTTTTTTTTCAAGTCTCATGATTTCTAAGGTATCCTCCATTTTTCCAGTGGTTGGGGTTGACAATTCTGATTTAAAGAAAAAGTGGAATATGGAGGAACAATCAGAGATGGAGACAGACATGCACAAAGAACAAAAAGACATGCAAGAAAATAAACTGAGCACCCAAGGAAAGGAAAGAATCCAGACGTGCATGAGAAACAGAAAGATTTACACAGGATAATCACCCCCTCATCCCTGACCCCATCCCAGAGCTAGTACCCCTTCTTGCATCCCAACCCACTATCCCAGCCAAGAGCATCCTCCTGCACCCTGAACTCATTTCTGGCCCCACCCGAGAGCCCGCTCTCGCCCACACTCCAACCCCCTGAACCAACTCAGTGAAACATAGCAAGAGAGAGTGGGGCAAGTGAGTGACTGCAGCGAGGCTGGAGTGAGTGGGGATGAGGTCTCAAAGAAGGGGCAGGGCAGGGAGTGGGGCAAGAATTCGGTTTTATATGAGTAGAAGGTCGGCACTACATGTGAGCAAAGTCACTTTCTTGTACAAATGTTTGCAAGATTAGCCCAGAACCTGTTAAGGCTTGCATGCGTGTCTAATTCTGTGCCCTCTCAGTAGACTTCATGTGGTCTACAACCCTGGCATCAGGCTGGATCTCAAGCTTAGTGGAAGATTTCCCTTTGCCTGAACAATATGGCAACTCATTTTTAATTACATAAGAAGGAATCAAGTTTCTTTCCCTTCTGCCACTTCTCTCAAATCTCAAAGCAGCCAAGATACGTTGTTTAAATGCCCCTAGACTCACAGAATAGTACTAGAGATGTAGCCGTGTTAGTCTGATCTTGCTGAAACAAAAGAGAGGACTGTGCAGCACTTTAAAGACTAACAAACACTCTTAACTTTATGCACTGAAGTCAATGGGATTATTCAATGAGAGTTGTGTGTGAAAGACGATGTCAGGATAAAACATCTTTCAAAATTGTGTTATTGAGCTTGAATCCATCCATGGATACAATGCAGTTTTGGAAGCCTGGAACTGTGGAATTCAATGGGATAGTTCAGGTCAGTAAAAATAGCAGTAGATGGCCCTAAATTAAGAAGTCATCTCCAATGGGAAGCGGCAAACAGGGCAGCTGCCCCAGCAATTTAAAAGGGCCTGGAGCTCCAGGCCAGCAGAGTTGCTACTGCATCAGTGCTATAGGTTTTATATAGAAGATGCTCTGATAGCTTAGGGTACATCTACACAGCAGGGCTAAAGTCAAATTAAGCTATGCAACTTCCGCTACATCAGTTGCATAGCTTAAGTTGAAATAGCTTAATTTGGCTTGTGGCACTGTCTACACAGCAGGAAGTCAAAGGAAAAACTCTCTTCCTTCAACTTCCCTTACTGCTCATGAAATGAAGGTTACCATGAGTTGGAGTCAGAAGTTCTCCAGCTCGACATTATTTTGAAATAAACGCTTGTAATGTAGACGTGCACTATGTTATTTAGGAATAACGTTAGTTATTATGAGAAAACACTGCTATGTAGATGTACCCTTAGAGATAGATGGCAGCAGAAAATTCATAAATAGAAAAATCACATATCCTCACAGAATCAGTTTCAATCTCTTGGAATGCTCCCTAATTCCAATAAAGTGACTGAACATGCATAAAAGATTCAGCAATTTTCATCTTAAATACAAGTGTATCCACGGCATTGACTTATTTCAATCACTTGGGTAAAGAAAAGTGCCTCTGAAAACAAAGAATCAGTATGTATAAATCATCTCTCCCTCTTGCTTACTTATTTCACATAGACCACACTACACCCTCAGATCGTTTTAAAAAATGAAAATATCAAAAATTATTTTTAGAATTTCTGGCTCAATATTACTCATAATAGCAACAATTAAAATAAGTCTTTGGAAGAAGAAGGGGGTATAAACAGTACAGGGAGTACTCAGTGCTGGTCCAACTGCTCAACTCAAGTCATTGAATAATATTATGAAATAACCTAATTCTTGTAAAAGAATATCTAGCAGCAGCAACTGCATTCTAGATTTGCTAGTGAATCCTTAATTCTGTTCCCTTGTGTATATAAACTGTGCATTAAATGTGGCAAGAGTCCTGAGGAAAAACCAGGATGTGATCATGTAATTTAGGACCATATCCTAATAGAACTGGACACAGAATCACAATTAGGATTGAATAAGAAATGCTAGTTTTACTGTTGTTCAGTGTTTGACTGCTTGGTTTTGCAACCTTAAGAACTTTATTTTAATTATATACCCTAGCCTACATATGCGCTTTTTGTTTTTTGAGGAAAAGGTAAAAATTAAATTTCTTTATGCCTAGTTACATCATCCACCTTATGCATCATCACTATGGTGTAATCTCTGAGCTCTGGTCTACACTAGGGAGTTATTTCAAAATAATAAGTGGAGCGTCCACACTACCAAGCCCATTATTTCAAAATAACAGGCTGGTTATTTTAAAATCTGTACTCCTCCTTTCCTCAGGGAATAACACTAATTTCAAAATTGTTATTTCAGAATAGCATTAGTGTGGACGATAATCAGTGCTGCTAATTCAAAATAATCGTCCTCCAGAGGCCTCTCACAGCTGCACTTCTGACTGCTCTGGCCATACCTGGCATCTCCACTGCTCCCCTTTTCCTGTGGAGCTTAAAATGCCAGGCTGCAGAAGGGCTTATCACACACAGGCAGCTTTGCCAGCACTGTGCAAGACAGAGGCATCCCAGGAGCCATGAGTGACCCCAATGTTCCCTCTGAGCCTCTCCCAGCTGCCAGCAATCCTGCTGCTCCCTCAGCTGCCACCAGTCACGGATGCAGGAGAGCTCCAGCCTGGACGGGTGCAGAGATCCTGGACCTCATCAAGGTCGTGGGGGGAGGGGGGGAGGAGGAGACCAATCTCCAGGATCTCCGCACCAGGAAAAGGAATGCAGATGTGTACAGCTGGATCACCACCAGCCTGGCCCACAAAGGCCACAACCAGACTCTGGACCAGGTCCCGGTGAAGATGAAGAAGCTCTGGCAGGCCTACCACAAGGCCATGGAGCAGAGCAGACTCTCCAGAGTGGCACCGCAGATTGCCACTACTTCAAGCAGCTGACTGCCATCCTGGGAGGGGTACGGTCACCTCCCCACCCATCCTTGTGGAGTCCGGCATCAGCTTCCAGGAGGGCAAAGTTGTGGCAGAGGAGGAGGCGGCGGCCAGCCAGATGACCATGCCCACCAGCCAGGACCTGCTCCTCACCCTGGAGCCAGTTTCCCCCTCCCAGTATGTCTCCCAGGCCTCAGACAAACCCAGAGAAGGCACTTCAGGTGAGTTCTTTCACTCCACCAAGCTTGCCTGACGAAGAAACCACAGAAAGTGTCCACCCTCTTAGTGCCCTTCCCACAGTGCTTCCGGGGGTTCTAAGTCCGAGGCAGGCTCCAATCAGTGTGGATGCGCTATTTCAAAATAATTCTGACTAATTTTGATGCTTCCCCGTAGTGGGACACTCTATTTCGATTTTGTTAAATTGGGAGTTATGTCGAATTTAGTTACTTTGAAATAATTTTCTAGTGTAGACAAGTCTTCAGCACTGTGCAAGAGGCAGTCATCTTAGCTCTTGAGCTAAAACAGATAGCAGGAGAAGGTTATTATCCCAGAAAGGGAATGGGCTACTTGCACTATGTTCTGAGTCTGGAGGATTTTCAAGGGGAGGTTGGCTCTCCCCTCCTGCTGTATTCTGGAGATGTTGGGCTCCTGCCCCATGTGGTGCTTCTAGAGGGGGATGATCTGCAGAGACCAAGTACTATTGAGGGTGAAAGTTATGCTTGAAGACAGACCCAGTTCTTGCTCTCCCCTGCTGCCCATCCTAGTAATTTGGGAAGCTCTTGCCCCATGCAGAATCCCCCCAGAAGATTGGGATGGGACACTGGGGCCCTTCGTGAACCCACTTTGACTCTCTCACCCTGAACTACCTGTCAATAAGCAGCTTCCAGGCACCCCCAATGCAGTATGTGCTGCTATTGATTTGCTAGCACCATGGATGCAGCCCTTTAGAATGATCTTGTTCAACTATTATATAAGCATGCCATCAAAATTTTACTAAGGAAAGCAAGTGAGAGAAAGGAAATGGCAAATTTTTACTCTTCCTAACTCAGATAAACTGGAACAGAATTTCATGGGGTAAAGCAAAGATACTTCCCTAGCCTGAGGGCCTTTGCCCTGCTGAATTTAAAGGATGTGCTGCAAAAGAAATGGAGGTGCTAGAGCAACTTATAAAAAGCTGGAAGATTCTTTCACAGCAAAAAATGGGTTTCTACCAACTCCTGCTACAATTTCAGCCACGCTTACTTGCCTTTTAAGATCTCTTCAATAATGCATCAAGGGGAGATTTATTTTTTAGCACAACATCCTTAATGATTAATGAACATATACTAAAACTAACTTGGTCAGGCATGTAAAAAAAGTAATACTGAGAACAACATTCTGACAAAATAAGTCAGAAGAAACATATGCAGGTGAATGCATAAGTTGCAGTAATACAACCAAAATATCCAAGCTACAAGAATTTCAAATTATACTGCAGGCATCTTGGGCAATACAAATTGTGCCATACCTCTTGTTAAAAAAATAGAATCAATGCATTTACTTTGAAAGTTACCAACCTGATTCTCCACTACACTAGTTTCACTTTAGTGTAATTCCTTTGAAACCAATGGAGTGACACCGATGTAAAAGTGAAATAAAAGAGTGGAGAATCAGACCCCTACATTTATGTAAGTTTCACTTTTGTAGAAACATGCGCTATGTTTCGAAGGACAAACATTGCATGATTTTCTATCCAAGAGCCGTTTTAATTACTCATTAATTTGTGATGAATAGCCATAAGCAGTAGACTTCTAAAAAGAGGTTCATTTGGCATATAGACATCAAAAGGAGTCCTTGTGGCAAAAATATCTCAACTTGTTTATTGTGCAATTTGTTCATTTTCTTCACCAATAATTATCAAGTTATTTCAGAAATATTTTTCATACATGGACCTGGTTTACAGAAAACATGGATAGAGAACACTAGAAAAGCTGCTGTGCAGATTTCTTGTGATCAGGAACAAGTTGGAGTCCTCATTTCTGAATTCTAATGCTGAATTCCAATAAACCTTGGAACACTGGGGAAGCTCCAGAAGTCAGACAGAAAGGGTAAATGGGATGACATGGGTAACTACAGGTCTGTTAGTCTGATGTCAACATCAGACAAGATAATGGAGCAGATGACATAGGATTTGGATTAATAAAGAATCGAAGGAGGGTAATATACTTAATGACAATCAACATGGGTTTATGCTTTGTTTATGAGATTACAAGTGTGCTTGATTACGGTGGTAGAACTCACGTAATAGACTTCTGTGAGGCATTTGACTTGGTATCACAAAACAATCTGATTAAAAATAACTGGGATTATATAAAATTAACATGGCACACATTAAATGGATTAAAAGATGGTTAATTGATAGGTCTCAAAATGTAATCATAAACAGGAAACCATCAGTCGTGTTTAATGGTATCATGCCGGAATCAGTTCTTGGCTCTATTCTATTTAAACTTTTTTTTTTTAAATCTATGACCTGGAAGAAAACATAAAATCATCACCAATAAAGTTTACAGATGACACAAAAATGGGGGAGTGGTGAATAACTAAGAGGACAGGTCACTGACACAAACCAATCTGGGTCATTTAGTAAGGTGGGTGCAAGCAAACAAAGTATGTTTCGATACAGCTACATGCAGAATGAGGAATGGAGGCTATACTTACAAGAGGGGAGACTCTAACCTGGAAAGCAGTGACTGAAAACAATTTGAGGATCCCAGTGCAACACCATGGCCACAATGACTAATGAAATCATTGGTTACATCAGCAGGGAAATCTTGAGTAGAAGTAAAGAGGTTATTTTACCTCTTTATTTGGCACTGATGAGATCACTGCTAAAATAATATGTTAGTTCTGGTATCCACAATTCAAGAAGGATATTGACAAGCTGGAGTGGACACAGAAAAGGCACAACAAATACTGAAGAATTAGAAACATGCCTCAGTGATAGACTCAAGGAGCTCAATCTATTTAGCTTAAAGAAAGTTAAGGGTGATTTCATAAACAATCTATAAGTACCAACATGGAGGTCAAATATTACTAATGGGCTCTTCAGTCTAGCAGAGAGAGACAAAACATGATCCAATGGCTGGAAGTTGAAGCTTGACAAATTCAGTCTGGAAATAAGGTGTAAATATTTAATCATGAGGGTATTTTGCCAATGAAACGATATACCAAGGATCAAGGTGGATTCTTCATCACTGGCAGTTTTAAAATCAGAACTGGATGCTTCTCTAAAAGAATGCTCCAGGAATTATTTTGGGGAAGTTCTCTGGCCAGTCTTATTCAGGAGGTCTGTCACAATGATCACAATGGACCTGCCTGGCCTTGGAATCTATGCATAAACAGACTAAACATGATTTTTATTTATTATTTTTAAGTATTACATTGCCGCCTAGAAGCCACAGCTGAGATCAAAATCCCAGTATGTTAGTTACTGTATTAACACATGGTAAGATACAATCTTTGCCTCATAATGTTTACAATTTAACTAGACAAGCAGACAAAGGGTGGGAGAAAGGCAGGATTAGCTCTATTGCATAGAAGGCAAGCTGAGGTGCAAGAATGATTAAATAATGTCTACCGAAAGTCTGGGGCAGAACCAGAAATTGAACTCAAATATCCGGATTCCCAGTCATTTGCCTTTACCACAAGCCCATCCTTATTACATCTCCAAATAATGAATTATAGAAAGATGACCTCTGATAATTTATTATTATGGAAAACCCACCAAAAGACTAATCAGAGAGAAATTCTGGTGAACCCCAAGGAGAAAATAAATCTCACTAGAAAAATACCTAATGCAGCTTGTGATATATATCTTGGGAATTCCCATTATCCGATGAATATTTTTATATTCAAAACATGCAAAGCCACACAATATGTTCGAGACATTCACCCGCCCTCTCTTCAAAATGTCACTTAGTCACGTGTACTGTAATGTGGATGATGATGAAGAAGTTGTTACATAGCTCTTACTCCGTAATCTCTGATGACTGCCTAATAGTCCAGCACCACTGATGCATGCTTTAATTATGCCATTGCACAATTTATAACTTACATCTTTGCCTCGCTTGCACTGTGTCAAAAAGCAGAATAGATTCTAGCCTGCACTGAACCCTGTGAGAATTAGTTTGTACAAAACTGGGTAATATTTTTGAACCATGCTAGCTCCTTATATGTTGTTTCCATCTATTATACATTACAGCTCATCAGAATGTTTTGATACAGGTGTAGCACACTAGTATTCTAAGCAAAGATAAGCAAACTACAGAAGCTTCACAGACTGTGCATGGTTGAAACCACCAGGTTAACTGGAACACTCTCCTTTCAGAAATCAGCCGCCCATTCCTTAACAGTTAGCAAATGGTTGCTCAGAAATGAAATCCTTTTTTGGCCATTAAAATAATACCAATCCCCATTTATTCCTGAGGTTAAGTATGAAGTTACTGAGCAACCTCGTAGGTTACCTGCCAGGGATGCCAACTTGATGGGCTATGCCAGTCACTTATAGTGCATATAATGGTCTTCCCAGGCCTTTCTGAATATATAACAGATACAGAGATTTCAGTGTTGATTTCAGTGTTCTGTAGCTAGATACAGTAGATTTAGACTAATACCAACTGGAAGGCTAGATCTCTTTTACTAGTGGTCCATATAAAGCACTATCCTGAAGCTACTGTGTGGTTTTATACCAGGCCTCCCACTTTGTATCCTGTGCAGATTTGGAGCTAGCTTTATTGTATTTCATGTTGAAACTCTTGCTGGAGTTTAGGTTCCCCTATCTTGGATGCCAAGTTTTTATGCATCTCAAACAGTTTTGCAGACTATCCTGAAGATCAGCTAGAACTGTAGTTATCTTGTAATTGTCTTTGGAAGTGACATCTCTCAGGCCTTGTCTACACTATGTGCTGGACTGATGCTGCAGTGATTGATTCACTGGCTGTGGATTTATCATGTCTACTTAAACTTGATAAATCGATCACCAAGCATGCTCCCATCGATGCTGGTACTCCACCCGATGTCGATGGAAGAGCTGCCCCCACCGACTTTACAGTATGTCAACTTCAGCTATGCAAAAATTATAGAGATGAGAGCCTAAAAGTGTTACAAAACATTAAGGATTCCTTTTTCTTTCAATTACAACTTGCAGACACCATATAATCACTTTCTCACATACACAAAACACTTAGATTAGCAGCATCACTATCCTTGTTTCTTTTTTGAGCACAGGCTGTGATTTACATGTCTTCGTGGGAATAAAGAGCACGTTCTGGAAGTGAAAAATACAAGATGCTGGTAATTGTACAATCCCCGATTCCAAGTTACTCACAAATAGCCCTAATGTGGTAGGGATCCCAAGTTATAACACAAAAATAAACTGTAGTAATCAGAATTCCTGACCTGGTTTTGTTAAATGTTCTTTATCATCACCAACAAAATTGCCCACGAGGGAGACAGAAGCTTAAACAAAACCCCAGAAGCTTTACTCATTACAAGCTGAACTGTAACCCTACAATCTAGCCTGAGTAAAGGTCAATAGCACACCCAACTGTGACTCTAAAAAACCAAGTCTGTCTTTTGCGCCTCTGCCCAGCCTGATGTGGTGGGAGGAAGGCATGCTCTCCTCACCACAATGGCTCCAGTGGAATGGATAGTTTGCAGTAGCTCCGGATCCGTGATGAGAGTGCTGTGGCATCTGCGAGGAGGTAGTCAGGGGAGAAGAGTGTGAGATGCGGCTGTAGAGAGGAGCCCCTTTAAGCATGTGTCTCAGCTAGCCTTGAGCATAACTAGCTCTAACTGGTGACACTCACCCTTACACAGTGGTGTGAAATCTATGTCTTGGGCTGTCCCTCTGCACTGGGATGAATATCGCAGAGTGATTATGTCACCCTCATGGTTGACCTCACGTAAAAGAGTGCTTAAACACTTTCTACAAACTTCACCACAAAACTTGTCTGATCACACAGAACATCACAGGCAATAAAGCCAATATAAAGTCACAGTTTTAAGAGATGAGTGTTTGTTATCCCAACGTGATTTACTACAGAGAAAAAAATAAAGTGAGAAGCTTATGAGCTCTTTATGTACTTCTCATAAACCACTGTGGTGACAGAAATAGAAAATAATAATCCAAAACAAACATGAGCTTTGGTTGCAAAGTAGATTTGACAGCAAGTCTTGTAATGATCCAGGAAATTATTTCATAACTGTTACACTTTTATTGTGCTATTTTTCCACTGGTTTAAATCTGTATCCACATGCTTATTTCCTTACAGCGTTCAACCATTTAGGATATTATTAGGCCTTTAAGCCACAGTCCTGCATTGGGGGTAGTGAGGAACTGTAATGCCTTAATGGGAGCTCCAAGAAATAATGAATCTCAAAGATGCATTTCCTTGTGCAGCTGCTTCATCTCTGGCAGTGCATCTTTCCCATTCCATGGCTAGTCTGCTCTACTGGCTGGCATGGAAAAGGAAATGAAGTCATGAGCTCACTCACCAGCACTGATTGGGACCAGTCCTGGACTTCAGACATCTTTCTGAGCAGGAGCTGGAACAGGACAGGCTCAGCAATATTTCAGGCTAAAATTGCCCCATTCTCCCAGCCCTACTCTCAACCATTCCTACCTACTCTCTGCTCAGCCAAAGAGTCCTTTGAAAAAGGGCTTTAAAGGATGAGGGGAAATAATGTTCCATAGGAAGCACTCTCTTCTCTGCACTCCACATCCCTACCTCTGTCTGTCTCAGCTTTCATCTCCTCCGGTAAAAAAAATAAAAGAAAATAAAATAAAATAGAAGAGATTGTTTATACATATGAGATAATTGCTGTAGTTGGTGCCTTCATTAGCTGTAGAAGAAGGTGGTCACTGCTGATCTTCCCCCTTACACCACCAAACTGTTTCCAACACACTTATTGACCCAGGAACAAGAGAACAGCCTTCTCTACCCTAAACTATTAATCCTGAAATTTCCTATCACTGCTTACATTGGTTCAACTCCCCTTGTGGGAGCAGCAGTGGGAACACACTGGCAACTAATGGTGTGTTAATCACCAATGGCTTAATTTTCAGAAGAGCTGTCCACCCACTCCTTTGACACCACCTGGAACTGTAGACACTCAGGACCTCTGAAAATCAAGTCCAGAGATCTGCTCTTCAGATTTAGAAGACAGAATATTTCAGATGTCATTGATTGGTCTCTGCTAATGCTCTCACCATTGCAGCTGACCCATTGTTAGCTATGACAAGAAATTTTACAGAAAAAAAACTTAGTGCAGGCACCCTCAATAGGACCATAAATCACAGCTGAATTTCTCATGTTGAAATTCCATGTAATACCCTAAGGCTGCCAAACTGGTCTTCCGTGAAAACTTAAATCCACTAAGCCAGAAAAAGCAAGTCGTTGCCTAGGAAAACTTCTTACTGTGAAAACAGTAGGAGGAAACTAATTGCAAAACATTGTTTATGTGACCACGGTAATTTCTACCAAAACCATAACTTCAGTAGTTAATCCAAATAAAACACCACAATCTAACAGTTAAAAATGTGAAGACAGATTTCAGGATTTTGATATAATTCAATAGGAGGATTATTTTCTTCACTTACACAAAATCCTAAAGGAACTACATGTAAACATCCTGTTTCAGCAAGGTTCTTAAGCAGATGGCTAACTTTATGCATAGTCCCATTGAAATAAACACACCTATTCATGTGATTAAAGTTATTATTGTTATTTATTTATTGTATTTGCAGTAGTGTCCAAAAATCCCAGTCACGGATCAGTACGCTGTTGTGTTAGACACTGTACAAACACAAACAGACAGTTTCTGACCCAAGGTATTTGAAATCTAAATAAAAGACTAGAGATAACTGTTGGATACAGACATGGGCAGGGGACCACAAGGAATAAATGAGACAATAATGGTCAGCAAAATGGACAGTGGCCTCAGAACACCAGCAGCCCAACTGTTGTCAAGTATTTTGTAGAAATCACAGAGATGAAAGCAGGACAATGAGGGATCTTTGTGGATTTTTACAAGCCTCTGCTCCCAAGCATGAAGGGCAGCTTGGGAGAAATCACAAGTGCTTGTTTGAAAATGTAAAATATGGGTAATGAAGGCTGGCATCACTGACACCTGCTCAAGTACCATTCTGAATAGGACCTAAATGGCTGCACTGGAATCCAGAAAATAAATGGCAAAAGCCCCCTTTGCTTTTCTTCTCTAGCTTAGACTTCTTGAAAACAAGAAGTCTAAACTCCCAAACATTGTGAAGGATACAGTTAGAATTTTAAAGGAAGTATACCATCTAGAGCTGGGCTAGACAAGATGCGGCCTGGGGGCCAGATCTGGTCCGCCTAACACTTTGATCCGGCCCACCGACTGCACCTGGCCACTTTCTATTTATATCCTGCTGCCTGTGCCATTGAATTTCCAGGCTGTGGCACAGGCAGCAGGATCCTATTTAAATGGCTCAAGGCTCGTGGTTGTGGCTCTACCCCAGCAGGGACCATAGCTGCAGCAACTCTGTGTGGCTGCCAGGCAACATGTTAGCAGAGGGGCTGGGAGGTGCAAGCCCTTTATTGTGATTTTAATTCAAAGCCTCGGGCCCCAAACAACTCTGGGGGAGAGGCTTCAGGGGGTAGCCCAGTTAGTCTGTACAGAAAAAAACCAACAAATGGTCTGGTAGCACTTTATAGACTAACAAAACGTGTAGATACCCATGAAAGCTCATGATACCATCTACACGTTTTGTTAGTCTATAAAGTGCTACCAGACCATTTGTTGGTTTTTTCTGGGGGAGAGGTTAGTCCGCAGCCTCGCCTCTTCTGCCCCAGTAACCCCGCCCCTTCTGGGGAGGTGGAGCTGGCCCATGACTATGTACCATAATTCATTAAATTGTTCCCCTGCAAAAATTATTGCCCACCCCAATGTAGTGTCAGAATTTCAGGGTTACCTGTAATATAAAACTATTTTTTAAATAATCACTTAAAAACTTGATGATTTTTATCATAATTGAGGTTCTGGAGAGACATTTTGGAAGCGTAGACTACAAGGACAACGGGATTGAAAATCTGAATCTGGATTTAGAATATCATGCAAAAGAAGATCTTGATTGTTGGGACTGGAATCATTTGTTTCTTTATTTGGAATAAGCAGAAGCCCCATTATTATCTGGTAAATCCTTTAAAAGTGTAGACCTAGCATGTCTCCAAAAATATTTGACAGGTGAAAAAACTAAGCTTTGCTTAGCTGTGTAATCCATAGGATAGTTTTAACCATAAAACTCTGGGCCAATGGTGAATGGCCGCATAGATGGCTTCCCTCTATTTTCTCCTTTCAAAGTCCTGGGGAGAGCTGGAGGTTCAACTAGCCCTCCATAAACATGAAAGTAGCCTCAGAACTGCTCTTAGTTGTGCTAGTGGTTAATGGGTCCCAGATAGCCACTCCTCTCATCCAACAGCACAGCACATTATCCCTCTCTGCCCTAGCTTGCCCCAAAATGCCCTAGCTAAAGGGAACCCTCTGTTGCTGCCTTAATGCAGTGATACAAAGGGGCCACTGAATTGGTCCTCTGTCTCTAACTACTGTGCATCACAAGATAAGTGTCTTGACCATAATCAGTCTTACAGCATCTAACAGGGCATTATATATAAAAAATTACAGCTAGCAATTTTGGTGGTTTCCCAGGTCTCCTCTTGCTTCCTATGATACTTGAAAATGTTGAGTCTTGTTCACTTAATTGAATCGTGGGTTTATAAAGACCAAATCCTGTCAGACATATTTGATCACTTTTTGCAGTGAATTACAAAATTACAGCACAAAAGAAATGGAGCTGATATAAAATATTGAGGCTTTACTGAAGCATTTGGGACAAAGCCTCATACAATCTTAAGTGGAAAAATTAATACAAATTGGCTTGGATCTGAGCACTGTCACATGGCTTGAGTTCTGGAGAAAAGTCCATGGGGACGCCAGAAGTCCTGGTATTCAGCTCAGTTTTTATTTAACATCTTTATTAATAATGTATCCCACTTCTAAACAGAACATTAATTCAATCTGAGGCTACATGAGAGGTGCTCTGAATCCCAGTGAGGAAATAAAGAATACAGACCTAGAAGAGCAGCTAGAAATTTGGGCCTCAGTTCAGCAAAGCACGTAGCACAGGCTTAACTTAAAGCATATGTGTAGTTCCATTGAAATCTGAGACAAGAAAGCCCAGAGCCCTAAGAACATGGAAACTCTTTGCCATACAGACTGAGAGAAATCACAATTTGAAGTCAATAGAGCTACTCATGGGCTGAAAGTTAAAAATACATTTAAATGGTTTGCCAGGGGAGCCAACGATAGTTCCAGGCTCCGGGGCCAGGTGTGCATGTGGCCTACTCCATGCTCCCGTAAGGGGCAGGGCCTCTGGCAGAAGGTTTGGGGCCAGGGCAGCCAGTCCTCAGCTCCACCTGGTCCGCAGCATGTCCCCCTACCCAGCCCTCAAAGCCACCCCAAGTACACAATGCTCCAGCAGTGATTTAAAGAGCTCAGTGCCACCGCTGCCACAGTAGCAGTGACCGCCAGGAGCCTGGGCCCTTTTGAATTGCTGGGCCCTGGAGCAATTTCCTCCTTTGCCCTCCTCCCCACCCGCACTCCCCCATTGGTGGGCCTGTGGTTTGTTAAAATAGGACCTTGGGTAGTATATAACCAAGGGTCTGATCCAAAGCCCATTGAAGTCAATGGAAGTCTTTCCACTGACTTCAACGGAATTTGGATCAAGTCTCAAGTGAGAATCAAACAAGAAAAATACCAATTAATATATCTGAAAGAAAATAATTTATGTGACAGAAACCCCATACCCTGAGTTACTTGAAGCTGGACATAGAACTAGAAAATATTCTGGTGGTGTCTGTAGGGACCAATCTTGTGTTGGCAGTATGATGAACTAGATGGCCTAACAGGTCATTTCCATCACTAACTTATTTAATTCTAAGCTTAAAATGCATACGTGCGGAAAGCCCATCTTTGTCCAGCTTTCAGTAACTCATCTGGTTTAAAAAACGTGACTGATAGTAGCAAAACTATATCTTTTTTCTTTTAATGGCAGCAGGAATTGTAAGGCACTGACTACAATAGCATCTGAAATAGTGTAAATTGTATCTAAAGAACAAGAAAAATGCTTTATTTAGGAAGTGAATTATCTAAAAAACTGGAATCATTTAAATAGTTTGTTAATGCCATTTCATATGAAGAAAGAAGTAGCTGTATCCGGAGATGGACACAATCTACAAAGTCCAGATCCAGTTCCAAACTTTGGGAAAGTTTTTGGATGTACAGCTCTCATGTTTTGGTTCAGGTCCAACAAAGGGAACATCAGTTCCCGATCTAAGCTGCCTCAAAGTGGGGGTTTAGATCCTATACTTTTAGCATTTAACACTTATAGTGCAACAGCACTTAGGGTATGTCTACACTACAGAGTATTGTCAGAAAAACTGCTGTTTTTCTAACAAAACTTGCAGAACATCCACATTGCAATCGCGTTCTTTCGAAAGTAAATCGAAAGAACAGAGGGGGGGTTTTCGACGTTGGTAATCCTCATTCTATGAGGAAGAAGCCTTTTCTGAAAGAGCTCTTTTGGAAAAAAGTGTGTGTGGATGGCGAGGAGGATATTTTTTGAAAGAAGAGGCCTCCAGGAAATAGCACAGGTGCCCTGATGGCTACTCCATACAAAGTAATCACAACTCTATAGTTCCTGTCTCCTGGCCCCTCTTAAAGCTGCGGGCACCCTGGACAAGCCTTGTGGCAGGAAGCCGACCGTGGAGCAGCACCTCACTGCATGGCTCTCCCTGCCAGAGGCCTTGCCAGTCATGGCCAAGCCTCAAGCCCCCGTCGCCCTCTGGCTGTCACAGGGAGCAGCCCCAGGGGTCTCAGGCAGGGGACCAAGAGGCAGGCACCTTCCTGGTCTGGACCTCCTCGAACTGTGGGGCGAGGAGGAAACCTTGCAGGATCTCCAGTCCAAGCTCCGAAATGCAAACATGTATGGCTGGATGGCCGACGCCCTGGCAGAGTGCGGACACCCACCCTGGACCTTGGATCAGGTCTGGAGTAAAGTAAAGGAATTCCACCAGGGATATGTCCGGGCCACAGAGCGCAGTTTGCATTCAGGGGCAGGACCCCACACCTGCCCCTATTAGCAGGAGCTGCACCAGATCCTTGGGGGTGGGGAAACGTCTTCCCCGCCCATCCTGGTGGACTCCGGAGCTGGAGACCCCTATCATCACCCGGCCGGAGGTCTCCGCGGAGGCAGGGCAGGAGAGCCAATGCCAGCCAGAGGTGAAGGAGGAGGAGGAAGAGACAGACACTGTAACCCTGTCCCTGGAGCCGGTGCCAGTGATCCAGGATGTCTCCCAGGCCTCCTCCGACGCCTTGGGAAGGATCTTCAGGTGAGTGGTCTCACACACCCACACGTGGTGGGGGAGGCAGGCGCACAGGGGGCGGGGGCGAGTGTCATTCGGGCTGCTCGGGTTGGACACTGTGCACATGCAGCATTACTGTGCAGCACGCAGACGCAGGAGGCAGCCCCTGAGCATGCCCAGGATCCTGCTGCCAGGCTCAGGGGAGGCCACTCACATCCTGCCATGGGGGGAGGGAGGGAGCGCCACAGCTGGAAGCAGGCTAGCCACAAAGGCACAAGCACGACCCCACACAGACTGAGGAGTGCCCTAGAATGCCTTACCACCATGAGGAGGGCCCCAATGGTGGACTTCCCCATGCCGAACTGGTTGCCCACCGACCGGCAGCTGTCGGGGGTGGCGAGCTTCCAGAGGGCAATTGCGACCCTCTTCTCCAGGGGGATGGCGGGCTGCAGGTGGGTATCACATCTCTGGAGGGCAAGGGCGAGCCAGGCACATAGCTCCAAAAAGGTGGCCTTCCACATACAGAAGTTTTGGAGCCATTGCTGGTCATTCCACCATTCTACGACCAGCTGGTCCCAACAGTCCGAACTGGTGTTGAGCCTCCAAAAACACCTCTCCACAGTGGGAGTGCAGTTGCCAGAGTGTAGCACCCAGGGAGAGAGTCCCCAGAATGAGCTCAGGATCCAGCTCATGCAGGACCAGGAAGGCAGCTAGCACAAAGTGCTGCAGAAACTGCAGCATGGCTATGTGGGGCCATTGCATGCCCAGGGGCAGCTCTGGCAGCTCTGGCTCATGCCCAGGGGCAGCTCTGGCTCCATGGCACAAAGACAAAAGCTGTGGCATCCAAAAAAGAACAGGGCGACCATAGCAGGCACTGCGGGAGCTTTGCTGTCCCTCAAAGAGGTAGCAAGCATGCAGCAGAAGCAGAGAAATGGCTCTCCAGGGGGTCCTTTTAAGTGTGTGTCTCTGCAAGGCTCCGGCACCAGCACCCGGAAGCGACTGATGACCTAAAGCCCTGGCTGAAGTGGTTCGGGTGGCCATTAATGCGAGAGAGCGTCCAATCAGTCTGGACGCTCTCTTTTGAAAAAGCAGACCACTTTTTCGATGGGCTTTTGTGTGTGGACGCTCTCTTTTGGAAGAAGTTTTTCAGAAGATCTCTTCTGAAAAAAGCTTCTTCCGAAAGAAGCCTGCAGTCTAGACGTAGCCATAGATGCCTCTCAACCAGGTTAGAGGCACATTATAAGTGCTGCACAAACATATAACAGTCCCTGCCCCGCAAAGAGTGTACACCTAGAAACTTTCATTCTTCAAAGTAGAAGTCTGCAGCAGTCCTGGGATCCCACAGGAACCACTGCCATACTAGTGGGAAGGGGTGAAACGAACTTTGACGCAGGTGGGAGTGGGAGGGAAAACAAAACCAAACCCAGGCTGAGGTGATTTGCACAAATATAAAATGTCTTGTCAATGTATCACATAAAATTTGTGTCTGAATTCTATTTTTATATATTATAATATATTAACTGACCTTTTTGTTGCTTTTATATTGTTTAATAGCATGGGGAACCTGTCTTTCTGGCAGGATTTGCAGGATCTAAAGTTTCTGCGGAACAAAGAGGAATAAAAATGCAAGAAGTGGCCGGACTGTGCCATCAGATGTGGAGTTCCACAAAATGCACTTGCATGAGATCTAGAATTAACTGCCTTCTTGCTGGAAAATGCACATATACTGTCATTAAAATGTGCGTCTATTTTTAGGGCTAGGAACATCTGGTTTATTGATGCATCTGCTATATATTGCCCTCAGACCATGCATTGAACTCCGACTGATGTCAGTGGGAATTATGCACGCAGATCAAGCCACATTCATCCAGAAGGCAGTCCCTGAAGTAGTTCTGGATCACTATCATTGCAACAGTACCAAAAAAATCATTTATATGAGGCCATTTACCATCAGAATACCTCAGTTCAGCCACCAAATTGGAATAGAGCAAAACAACGTATAACATACACAAATCAGTTTAGTTGGTCAGATTGTGGGTTGGGCATAGGCTTTCTCCTCAAATAATGCGACCACTTACGTGAAAAAATTGCTCCTGGGAAAAACTGTTTTTGGATCAGGTCCATAGTTTATCCCCATTTCCACTCGGACACTCCACTGTTTATTTTGGGGTAGGATTAAATATCCAGACTGTAGCTCAACAGAGTGAAATAATTCATTTTAAGTGAGCATGGGTAGTTTTCATGATGGATATATATATAGTTTGTTCTGATAAATGTGAGGGCATGATCCTGACTTTGATAAGGATTGCAATATTCAGTATAACTCAAGAATATGCCTAAGTAGCATGTGCAGATAAATCAAACCCAGGCAGTTTTTTTAACTTTAGCAAAATAAATCCATTTTTAGGCTGAGATCTTGTGTACCAAGCATACTGAATACATCCAAGTTATAAAAACTCCTACATATAGGTGCTCATACTGGAAATATGCTGACTATGGGCTGCAAAACTAGCTGTGTGTTTTCCTAATCATGTTATTGCTGAATACTCTGACAACAAACATGTTAAACTTAAAAAACAACAAATAGTCTGGTAGCACTTTATAGACTAGTAAAACATGTAGATGGTATCATGAGCTCTCGTGGGCACAGCCCACTTCTTCAGATGACCAGAGTCAACATGTTGACATTCATATATGCTATTTCATATGTTTTATAGTACAGCCACTAACTTGCCACATTGTCTTATGAAACAATAAAAAAGAGGCAAATTGATTTATACCTGCCATATACGGTAAATATAGAATGGTATTTTTTCCAAACAATCAAATAAAGCTATTTGAGATTTACCCAATTATCATGCAAACTACAAATGAGATTTTTAAAACATCTATTTCACACATTTTTACATGTTTTGTGATCAAACTAGCCTCTAAAATGATACCAAAGTACACGAAGCCTCTTAATTCACTAGAAACACTGCCTGAATTTATCATGGCTTCCAGGTGCTCCATATAAGACAAACAGCTCTTTATCCTCAGGAAAAAAAAAAATCAGTAGTGAATAGGGATGTAACGGGTTAACCTGAGGAGCTGGAGCAGCTCCCACTGGCCCCAGGTAGGGGGCTGCTCCAGTCCCATGGTGCCCACCACAGGCTAGGGCTGGAGCATCCCCAGTCCATGGCAGGTTCAACCCCCCCTTGCTCTCCCCCCCCGCCCGCCACCGCAGGTTACATACTGATTCCCTGGGCTTTGTACTGCCGAGCCTGCAG
The DNA here is from genome assembly GCA_019425775.1 of Rafetus swinhoei. Taxonomy (NCBI): domain Eukaryota; kingdom Metazoa; phylum Chordata; order Testudines; family Trionychidae; genus Rafetus; species Rafetus swinhoei. Next base: position 166,120,277 of record CM033424.1, read on the forward strand.
TGCATGTAACCACTAGGATTTTTAGCGGTTATACTTCTACAGTTTCAAATGACTTCTTACATCCCTGGTAGTGAAGCATGTATGAGACTCTGTGGACTAAAACCTGGAGATCTTATGCTTCATTCAGGCAGAAATGTTACTAATTTCAATGGGGTTTGACTGAATAAGACCTAAATTCTGCAGGGTATGTCCCTTTAAGAAAAAAGTGTCTCTTTTCAGTAATATAGCAACACTTAAGGTAATATAACAATACTTGTGCTTACAAATATTTATGCTGAACACACATCTTAAAAGCAACATATTGTTTATCCTAAAAGCAGATAGGAAACAATGCCTGTACTGTACTTTGCTAATTCAACTCTGCTTTGGCTTTTAACTAAAGGCAATAGTACTGTATCTTCTTTAATATAAAATGCAGGTCATTCAAGAGAAGACTATTCTCTAGAATAGAAGACTAACACTTCTTCTTACATGTTCATGTATTTTTTAATCTTCAACATTTACTACAGGACCCTAAATACAGTAGTTTTGTTGTCATCTTACATTGGTGTGTTTCAGAGAGAGAGAAACAGAGAGAGACTGGTGAGGCACACAAATATACAGCTTTGATTGAGTAAACATAAATGAATGAGATAATTAAAATCTGACTCTGAGGAAGAAGAATCTAGCATTTATGGTCCCATCTCAATTTTTCTCCCAAGGCACTAGTGACATGTCACGAGGATTGATCACTAGACTGTTATAAAATTTACAGAACAATATTTTTATTAGTTTTTAACCTTGTAAAAAAAATTTATTTCCCAGAAGCCTGACTTCAGTGTTGGAAGAAAAACAATAGTTAAGTCAGGCTACATATAGACTGCAGGCTTCTTTCAGAAGAAGCTTTTCCGCAAGAGATCTTCTGGAAAAACTTCTTTTGAAAGAGAGCGTCCACACAGCAAAAGCACATTGAAAATGCCATCTGCTTTTTCGAAAGATAGCATCCAATCAACATGGATGCTATCTCGCATTTAAGCTGTGATTACTATGAATGCAGTGGCCACTAAGGCATCTGTATTTTTTCCTGGAGTCCTTGTCTTTAAAATAAAAAACCTCTTCCCCATCCACACACGCCTTTTTCCGAAAGACTCTTTTGGAAAAAGACTTCTTCCTTGTATAAAGAGGTTTACCACTGTCGGAAAAACCTCTGCATTCTTTTGACTTTCTGTCGAAAGAACGCAATTGCAGTGTGGACATGTCATTTTTCCATAAAAATGGCTGTTTTCCAGAAAAACTCTGCAGTGTAGACATACCCTCAAGGACTTTCATTTCTGCATAATTAGCTTAGCTTCTTCCAGAGGAGAATATGACCAAAAAGGTCCTAGATTCACATCTCCAATCCTCTCTCCCACCAAAACAACAACAAAAAACCCAAAACAAACCAAAAAAACCCTTCTTCCCAGCTCCTGTCTGTCTTTTTCATCCTCCTCTTACATCCTTTTAAATGAACTCTTTCTCTCAGTCTCCCTCCCCAAGCATTCTCTTCCTCTATAAACTCCACCTCCAACCCATGAACTCCTTGATCTTGCTCTCCTAGTTGCATACCCTGAAAAGCCTCTTAATTTGTCTTTAACTCTCCGCTGTCTCAAACCTCCTAAAATTACTAAAAAAACTTGGATTTAATCTAGCATTGCCCTGAGTACCTCCTGAGAAAATCTGAGAATTCTGAATTCCCACTGAAGTCAATGGGAATTGAAGGTGCTGGGTATCTTACAGCAGGAAGCCATTATCTCTGCTTTTATTAAAATAGCAAATCACTAGGGAGTCAAAGTACAATGAAAGACTTTTCCCTGGACAAAATATAGATTTTCCTGTCACCTACTCCCAGAACCAGAAACCAAATGGCTCATAAGTATGCCTTTAAAATTAAACATGCCAATCAGCACAGGTACAGTATTATAACTTGACAGAATATGAGAGATCAGCATTATTTTCATAATACATTTGTTCAGAGGCAAACTGGACTTTCCATATGTATATCATATTTATTTAATTCCCACAGTTTTTGGGTGACATAATTTATTATAATGAAATTAAAGGTCAGGCCAATGCATGAAATAAAGTCTGAAATATGGCATTTCTAAAAGTTTGCGGTCTCTATTATCATACACACTATTATTTCTAAGACTTGTGGGTGAAAGTCCTTACATTATAGCCTGCTGTTTTCTCACTACTGTGGATTCTAGCTCAATTTTGACACTAGGCAAATAACATGGATCTGTGGGAACAAAAGACTACTGTTCATTCTGGAACACTCTGTGGCATCCCACAATGATTTGCAGTTCTCTTATTATTACTCTTTAGAAAGATGCAGGATGAAGGAAATCTGAAATGTCCTTTGACTTACAGTATCTGAAGTCCCCTGCATTCACTGTATGTATTGTAAGAAAGCAAAGTGTTATTATTCTAACCAGAGAAAGCTTTTCTGTTTTCCTTGAGAAACCTCTGAAAAGTCTGTCCAACAGCTCAAGAAATTGACAGGGGCACTACATAAACTCATCTTGCATGAAACTATATTTTGAGTTTTTCAGCTCATAAAATGAACACCACACTCAGGTATGTTTGTTTACACTACAGAGTTTTGTCAGAAAAACGGCTGTTTTTCCGACAAAACCTGAGTTATATCCACACTGCAATTGCGTTCTTCCGAAAGTAAATCGAAAGAACAGAGGGGGTTTTCCGGCGTTGGTAATCCTCTTTCTACGAGGAAGAAGCCTTTTTCCAAAAAAGGCATGTGTGGACGGGGGAAAGGGAGTTCTTTCGAAAGAAGAGGGAAGAGGAAAAGCACAGGTGCCCTAGTAGTCACTCCATCCATAGTAATCACAGCTTAAGTGCGAGATAGCGTCCAGTCAGAGTGGACGCTATCTTTCAAAAAAGCAGAACGCTTTTTCAATGCGCTTTTGTGTATAGACGCTCTTTTTCAGAAGAAGTTTTTTCAGAAGATCTCTTCCAAAAAACGGTTCTTCCAAAAGGAGCCTGCAGTCTAGACGTAGCCTCAGCTGGAACAACTGCTAGGAAATAGGGGCAGGTAACATTTCAAAAACCTTAAACAAATAGCTCACCTAGCCTGTTTAAATAGCATACTTTATGAACTGACTGCTGGGTGCTGTCAATGACTGAATAAGCTTACATATATTATACATATCCTATATCCACCGTACACTGTTTTGTTTGTACATTATGGCTGATAAATGAGTTATAACATCCCTATGAATCTCTCTTCTCACTAAAGCTAGAACTGTGATTTTGTTATCTATAAAGAGGCATAGTTTGATTAACCTGTTCAAGTTTTATAGTTCAGTAAGCAGAGAGGATAGAACACCCAAAAGTCTGGCACAGAATGCAACCTTGAACTCACAGGAAAGAATACTGTGGAATGTGTAGCTACAGGCTTATGGGAGAAGAGAGAACTCAATTTATAGGTTACAAATGACTTAGGAACGTTTGTCCACACAGCAAAACTGCTAGGCAAATTGCTAATAAGAACCAAACTAAACATCACTAGCTGCAGCAACACACCATTAAGATTCATTAGTTATTAACAGAGAATCAGCAGCACACTTCGTGACCATATGAGAGGTTTCCAACCCTGAGTCTGGCCCTAACACAACTTCTCACCACCTAATGTTATGGCAAAAAGTTGCTGTCAGGGCAGAGGCTTGTAATTAGAAGACTGCTGTAGTGCTTTGTGCAATGCTTATTTTTAAAACATTCTATGAAATGCAAATGAATATCTTCCAGCACAATGTATTCCTGGGAGCTCCTGATAATTAGGGCAGCCACTTAATTTTCACATTTCTGTTTCTACCAGGGTATGTGCCAGTTGGAAGAATCTACTTCATTCCTGACTCCTATTTTTTTTTTTTAAATCCATGCAGCTAATTTAGAGCTGCCCGTGAATTCCTTTGTTTTTTAAAACAATACACCTTACATTTTTAGATGCCTACCACACGAGCTGTCTGTATGCTAGCCTCGTACCATGCCTGTATAATCCATTGATCCTGGTGTGTTACAAACTCCCCCACAGTGGCCAATCCACAGAGGATATAGGTTTGTTATTGTTCACTGCTTGAGAGCCAGGCTCTTTAGCTCAAGCTGGACAGACTTATGCTTTTAGTGGGATCTGTCCCCAATTCAATTCCTAATATCATTCAGGAAGGCAGCTGTTATACCTGCACTCCCCAGTGTCATTGTGACAGACAGTGGGCAGGGCCATAAGGGCATGTAGGTGTTTCTCTTCATATGAAACACCCAAATTACACATCCTCTGAGACATCAAAGCCCTATGAGAAAACGTAATTTAACGTTGAACTGATTCAAAATAAAGTATTTTGGTTCAGTTCAGCAGATCTTAGTACATCAAATCAGGATGAAACCACTTGGAACTATACATTTTGTTCTGATTTTTCAGACAACAAATCAAAAAAGTTGACAAAACTGAAGCTTTTCCCTTGACAAATAAAATTTTGTGAAAATTGCATTTTTCATCAAAAATCATTTCAACTGAAAACCTACTCTGCTGCTGGCCTGTGTGACTATATGGTCTTATCACCTCTCTTTCCTTCATGTAGTTCATTACACTCACTTCTTAGATCTGAACTTCAAAAAAACTGTAAGCTCATTGGGGGGTAAGGACCATGTTTTCTTATGCATGTGGAGAGTGCCTACCACAACATAGCCCCCATTCTCTCCTGCCTCACATAAGGCCTTTGGGTGCTAATATTTTTTTCTCCTTCCAGAGATCGCAGTTTCTTTCTAACTCCAATTGTCTCTGTCCTACCTGACATACTATATTTGGGACAGCTGCCCTCCAGGGAATGTTATCACCTAGTTCTGGCTGTCTCTCAAAACACAGCAGCAGGATGTCTCTAGGGTGTTGTTAGTTTTAGAGAAAAGCTCCCATTGTTCATCCCCAGGGCTAAAAATAAAATAAAAAATGCTGTCAAAGGCTAAAAGCTACAATCAATAAAAATTCCTTTCCAGCTGGTGCCTGCACTGTGGAAAGCTGTGGATATCCCGGACAAGAACGGCATCTTTTGTGCAGGCCTAAGGGGCTTCAGTAGTGGCAGAGATAGGCAGAAGTTAAATCAAAACTTCAGCCTTTCCCATCAGCACTAATGACAACATCTGTTGCACTGATCACAGGATTAAAATCTCATGGTGAGATTCTATGCCAGCCCGCTAAGAGATCTCATAGCCCAGAGATGGGGCATTAAGCCACCTTAGCACCTGAATTGCTCCAGTGGCTTGGGAGACAAAGTTACATGGATACTGCTGGGGGCCTGAAGGGTGTAAGTTAAGGAAGCTTCCCAGTGGGCTGCAGCTCTCCCTCCTGAATACCCCCTCATGTGTCCCCAGTCCAACCCCCCAGAACACTCCCTACAGCAAAGCTTTAAGAGAGGTCCCCAAGAGGCATTTTTATAGCTGTGTCCTGCAGTGCCTGTGCTGGAGGAATTCTCCCCTGACTAGAGCATGGGCTTTTAGGTCCCTTTATACCATATGACATCAAAAGAGCCTAATCTAATTTATGCTTTTCTGGAAAGTCCAGCCAAACTGAATTGTGTGGTTGGTTGACTTGGTAGGGATGTGAGGTTGTCATAGCTATAATATACAGATTGGACCTCTCTGGTCCAGCACCCTCGGGACCTGATGAGTCCCGAATGAGGGAATTTGCCAGACCAGAGGAGGTCCCCTGCTACCGGTTCCCCAGACCACCTTCCCTCCCTGCTGCTGGCTCCTGCCGCCACCCCCCTGGCCAGGCTGCCATACTGGTGTGGCCCCAGCAGCCTGGACTACCTTGGTCCCAGCCCCACTATTGGGGCTGCTGAGTCCCTGGCCCCAGCACTGCTATCGGGACCGTCATGGCTGCCACGTCTCTGGCTCTGGCCCTGCTACCATGGCTGCTGTGAGTGCCATGCCCCCCCAGCCCTGCTACTGGGATTGCCCCTTGCTTTGCTACTGGGGCTCCAGCACTGGTCCCAGCCCTGTGGGGTCTGAGCTGCCAGCTTTCTTGCCACTGGGGCTTCCAGACAGGACTCCCTGCCGGACCATGGAGTTGCTGGATGAGGGAGTCCTGGTTTTGGGAGATCCAACCAATATTTGAGTTTTTCCTGTATGCTCTACAGAAGTCCAGTTTCGGGAGTTTAGAGGCAGCTTTCACATGACTCAACAGTTTGGAAATCAGGGTAGCAAGAATCTATTCTTTATTGTCATCTAGTTCAGAGCTTGACTGTCAACACAGAGGCAGAACCTGTCTCTCCTCTTCCCCCCGTTTATACATAAAGAGGACTGGTGCCCAAGGGAGTGAGGTTGTTTGGCAAATAAATTCCTTGGTCAGTTTTTCTCTGGATGTACGTACACAGTGTGTCCACATATTCACTCTGCTGACACCATTATTGGGCCTAACCAAGTGAGTTATAAGATCAAGAATACATATTCCTGCGCATCCAGAAATATAATTTATGCTATCATGTGCCCGAAAGTGTCCGTCTGCTTTGTACATTGGACAAACGTCTCAGACACTTCGCCAAAGAAGCAATGCCCACAAAACAGATATCAGACAGGATCACAAAGAAAAAACAGTTTCTTGCCATTTCAACCAGAAAGGACACTGTCTCAATGACCTAATCACATGCATCCTACTCCAGAAGACTTTCAAATCTGCACTTGAAAGGGAATCCTCTGAACTGGCATTCATGCTAAAATTCGACACTCTCCGCGGGGGGCTGAACAAAGACCCCAACTACCTTACCCATTACAAAGATAGCTTCCCCAATTATCACCTCTAATACCATTAGCTCACAGACATCTACCTTTCCCCACCTCTAATATCATTAACTCACAGACATTTACCTTCTCCCCCCGCATCCCCTTCTGTTCTGAAATGTGATTTGTCCTTTTCATATGTGTTCATTTTTAATTGTATCCTTTGGTATATATGGTTGTGACTATTTTCTTCCACTATTTGATCTGAGGAAGTGGGTCTGGCCCACGAAAGCTCATCATCTAATAAACCATCTTGTTAGTCTTTAAAGTGCTACATAGTCCTGTATGTTGTTTCAGCTACACCAGACTAACACGGCTACATTTCTATCACTATCCAATAGTATGGTTGCTGTGGCCATTGGTTACAAATATAGGGAGGACCCATCAATTATTTCTACCAGGTCTAGGGCAGATCCTCTTTTCACCTCCTGCCACTTGTGCAACTGAATATCAATCTGAACACCAAGGTCAATGAAGGTGTCAAAACCTTCTGGGGTTTCTACTTGGACCAGCTTGCCTGTAACCTCCTCCTGGCAACCCCCTGGCTGGGCCAAAGGCACTATTTAAGCCACAAAGAGGAACAGGAAATTGTCCATATAAACTACTATGGACAAGCCTATGGATGGTCTTGGATAGTGATTAGAGGAGGAGTAAGGAGCCAGAAAATGTAAAGAAGAGTCATAATTAGAGTCAAAGTCAGGAATTGGAACCCAGGGTTGGAACAAAAGTCAGAAGCCAACTACCAGGGCCAAAATTCAGTGTCAGAAAACAGGGGCAAGGCTCAAGACTATGGCAGTAAGGAAGAAGCAGGAACAGAGAAAAATCACAGAATACTAGAACTGGAAGGGACCTCAAGAGGTCATCAAGTCCAGTCACCTGCCCTGATGGCAAGACCAATCACCATGTAGATCATCCCTGACAAACGTCTATCCAACCTGTTCTTAAATATCTCCAATGAGGGAGATTCCACAACTTCCCTAGGCAATTTATTCCAGTATTTAACCACCCTGACAGTTAGGAAGTTTTTCCTAGTGTCCAACCTAAACCTCCTTTGCTGCAATTTAAGCCCAGGTAAGCCGGGAACTCACCCCACTGCATGTACAACATCCTGTCTCTTGTTAACTTAGCACAGCTGTAACAATCGGTGGGGCCCGACACTCCTTCACTCAGGAATCTTGGGGGTGGTGCCTGAGGTGGAGCTAGGATTCTTTAGCCACTCAACTCATTAATTGCCCCTAAAATGCAAAATGGCAGTTGGGATACAAGGATCATCTAGCAGCATGTAGCCCCAGATTCAATACTCATAGATTCACACATTGTTTTTACATTAAAAACAAAACAGATAGGAAAATATATGCAGTGCGGCCAAATGAAGGCCCTGATTAAAAAAAGCATTAAGCATGTGTTTTAATTTTAAACATGTTCTTAAATGTTTCCTGAATAAGGGCCTAAAGTTGATAGGGAAGCCTCACAGACACTTTCTGTCTTTATAACATTTTACCTATGCCACTTTATCTTCTTTTTTATCACCATTTTTACATTTAATTTTCCTTCTTTCTATTAAAGGAGAAAAATAGCTACCACTAAATTGTTTTAAGGACTTAAGGTTGCACAGGCATTTGCATTTAATCTACAATTCAAGAAAGCATCCTATCCAGCAAAGCCTTTCAACAGTGAATGAGAATACAGACGAGATTAATCATGTGCTTAAAATTAAGCATCAGTTTAAATGTTTCATTTGAACTGGAACTTAAACACTGTTTCATTCACAAAGAGAGATGAATGCAGGTTAAGTTAAACAAGAAGAATTCCATTAAACCCTGTGGGCTGCTCTGGCTCTGTCCATGTGGCTAGTTGTATTTCCCCATTCTTTGTTCCTCTTGTGTCCCCTCAATAACAGTTCCTCCAGGGACTGAGTCCTCTGACTCCAGTTCCTCTCACTGTGACACACCTTAATGCAAATGCAAACTATCCCCATTCAAAGGAAAGATAAGAAGAATAGCAAGAGGGCAGTATGGCTCCTTCAAGAAATCTTGAATGACTTGAAAAATCAAAAAAGTAATCCTTTTGGCAGTTTTCAGCTTTCTGTGGGGATGTCCTAAGAGATTTTGGAGTGGATTAGATTTTACTAGGGCAAGAGAGGGGGAAAAGTAACAAGAAATGAATAATTACAAGTTTCTTGATGTGTGAGACAGGGTGTTGGGCAAAGGGTTGCAAGATCCAGACCCCTGACACACCCACTCCTCATTAGTCCAATTAATTAGTGGGCTAGAGATAACCTGGCCCTAATTGACAAAGTGGAGATAGCTGCTACCTAATGAGTTTGGGGCTGAATAAAAGTCTCAGGGGAAGGAAGCCAGAGAGAACAGGAAAAAAGGCAGGAAGTTGAAGCAATTCTCCCCCTCTTCCTGCAGATGGTGGAGGGTTCCTTGTAAAGGGTGAAACAGTGGTGGGAACAAGCCTGTTGATAAACTGCACTGGTGGTTATTGAATCCAGAGTCTCTGAATGACTCTGTGGAGGCAGAAGTCAAGGTGCCCTGTTACGAAGTGGTTATTACTATTATGAGCTGCAAGGCAGTTTCAAAGCTATAGATATGTTGGGTCTGGCTCCAGAATAAGGAATTGGTGCTAGTATGATCAACTTGGTGATGGAGACTGTGAAGGGGCTGAGCAAGCTGTAGCGTTTAACATTGCTCTAGAAGACTTTTTTTTAAATGAAACATCTGCGTGCACACTTCCTGAAGGCCTGGAACCAGGCTTCCTCCATTTCCCCTCTTGTTTCCCTGATTCCTAAGAAACCTACATTCTGTCAGAGTTGGATAGAGCTCCTGAGATGAACAGGAAGGGTTTCTCTTCTTCTGTCCCCACAAATTATCCCAGGAACAGCAGCCTTATGTGCAAGAAATAGTTCTTACATGTACAAGATTTTGTCTATTTTCTGATTGTAAAGATCAGATCTAGGAAAGAACTACCGCCCTTTACAGAGAGTGTAACAGCTAGGGGGCTAGAAATCATGTCTACTTCATGAGTTAGCATAAGAGCTAAACAGTGTGCTAGCGCTCTGGTGCCATCATCCTGACTGTGGCCTCTAGGGATTACCATACTACAAATACTAAATAATACTTTGTGCTCTTTAAACATTTCTACACAGGAAAACAGAGATGTGTTTCTAGGACTTGTGTTTTAGAGAAGATATCCAAGAGAAAATGAGTGGGCCTTATGAAACAATAAGGCTATGTCTACACTGGCGCAATCTTGCGCCAGAACTATGCAAATGAGGCTAAGCGTGGAATATCGCTGAGCCTTATTTGCATATCTAATGAGCTGCCATTTTTGCGGAAGAGGCTCTTGCACAAAGGAGCTGTCTACACTGCCCCTTCTTGCGCAAGAAAAACCCTCTTGCGCAATGCCGTTATGCCTGAAAATAATCAGCGTAACAGCATTGCGCAAGAGGGGTTTTCTTGCACAAGAAGGGGCAGTGTAGACAGCTCCTTCTTGCACAAGAGCCTCTTCCACAAAAATGGCGGCTCATTTAAATATGCAAATGAGGCTCTGCAATATTCCATGCTTAGCCTCATTTGCATAGCTCTGGCGCAAGATCGCACCAGTGTAGACATAGCCTAACTGTTAAACAACTTGTAGGCAGTGGGCTTATACCCATGTACATGAAGATCAGCATGTGGTTTTCTGTCACTTGGAAGATGGTATTGAAATGACAAACATTACAGAAGATTGGAAGTAATCACTCCATTTTGTAACAAAGCCACTGTAAATATATTAGTTGTTTTACAGGAAAATAAAGAAGTGAAGAAAGACAAACTGACCATAAGACAACACAACTGTCAGTAACTGAGGAGTTTCTTTTGACTAAACTGATTACATGATTGTTTTATAGTTTAGGGTTTGTTATTATTTGCATACAATGACTCACTTCACTAATAAGGAGAAAAGGAAGGGAGTAGGGTCATAGAGAGGACCACAGTTGATTTAATTTCTTATTAGAATCTCATGTTTGTATATGAAATAAAAGACAAATGAAGGAATGCAGTGACAAGTACCCTCCTTGCACTCCTTCCCTTTAGTAACAGGAGAGAAAAGTTATGTACATAAAAGTTATCCATTAGTTTAATGCAGAAAGAGTATGGATGCAGTAGCCATTCAGAGCAAAGAGACAATTTTCTTGCAGCCATTAAACTAATGGTAGAAGTGTGTGAATAACTAACAGCACTCTGAGCAAGTTCATTGGGCCACTATTTATTCAGAGGTAGTGATAAAACATGGTTAACCAGTAAGCATAAGGGATAAGGGTGATGCTTACTGATTACGGTTAATTGGAGGAGGCTGCAGCAGCCCCCTCTCCTGCCATGGGTAGGGGCTGCTCCAGCCCTTTGGGGCCTAGCCAGCTGCATCATGGGCAGGGGCGCTCCAGCAAAATTTGGTATACAGCTTCCTCTTATCATAACTTAAAGCGAGGCAAGGGTTTGGTTGTGCCAGGATAATGGGATTTCCATGGAATTTGATTGTTTATCATAAAATGGAAAGGGATAGGAAGGAGTTATACTGCAAAATGACCACGGGGACAGCAAGAGGACAGAGATGGGGATCAGGACAGCTATAATCCCATTGGGCCAGCAGGGGAAAAGGATGGAGAAAGAGACATCTATCTACTATTTATTTCAGAGAGTTTGTCTGTGTGACTGCAGTGGCCATGGATGGATGCAGCGGTTTCTCACCTGAGGATGTCACATGGGTCACAGCTATGAGCTGACAGGGCTGCAAGGAATCAGCTGGCTGAAAACCACTGATCTAGAAACAAAGGATTGAGGCTCCGTGGAGGACTCTGTCCTGGGAAGCAGTGACTCTGAAAAAGATGCCAGGATCACAGTGGCTAATTTGCTGAACCCAACCTCTCAGTGCGATGCTATGGTCAGAGGAGCTAATGTGATTCTGGGAAGCATAAACAGGGGGATTGCATGTAGGAGTAGAGAGGTTATTTTACCTTTATCTTTGGCTTCTGGCATATATACAGTTCTGGTATCAACAGAAGAATATTAATAAATTGGAGAGTGTTCAGAGAAGAGCTGTGAGAATGATTAAACAATTAAAAATATGCCTTATAGAGACAGACTTAAAGAACTCAATTGATTTATTTTAAAGAGAAGGTTAATGAGTGTCTTGATCATAGTCAATAAGTATCTATGTGTGGAATAAATATTTACCAATGGGATCCTCCGTCTAGCAGAGAAAGGTGGAAGGTGGTGCTAGACAAATTCAGAGTGGAAATAAGGTGTACATTTTTAACAGTTCAGGTAATTAACCATTAGAACAATTTACCAAGAGTTGTGGGGGATTCTCCATCACTGATCATTTTAAAAATCAAAATTGGAAGTTTTTCTAAAATATAAGCTCTGAAAATTATTTTGGGGAAGTGCTAAGGCCTGTGTTGTTATAAAGGAGGTCAGATGAGATGATCACAATGGTCCCTTCTTGCCTTGGAATCTCTGAATGTTGTGGCTATCATTCTTATGGAGGATAGGCCTTTTCTAAGAAGTTTTGCAGGATTCCTTAAACGTGTGCAGACGATGCTTCCCCCGCTCTCCTTTTGCAGTTTGTTCCATAACAGACTCTGTTGGCCACGAAAGCTTTAACCCCAGCTATTGTGTGCTTTTTTCCCGTGCACTTTCACCTGTATTGTTACAGATAAGTACAAGTGTCTCGATGGCTCAAAGATTGAAATTTAGTGTTTGATGTAGCTATCTTCAGAGTAACTTGAGATTTCCTTTGTGAGCTCTCTCCAAAGTGAACTCACAAGAAAACCTTGAAATGGATTGGATGTCAGGCTTTTCTCCCAATTTTGTCCAAGCATGCTGCAGCACACTGCTAAAATGTACAGGGGAGCCTGGAACCAAAGAAGACTCAAAACAAGTAAACTGTCTAGTACTAGATAGCAGATATGAGGATACATTGGTTCTATTTTTGCTGGTGTTGCAGGCCACAAAATAGCAATTGCTGATTAAAGGGAGCTATCAGCTGAAAAAGGGTCCTCAGTATTATCCATTAAATCCTCAGTGCTGTGTAACAGAAGAAAGGCAGCAAAGTAAAGTAAGTTGTCATGGGATAAGAGGGAAAAGTCCTCTCATGGATTGATAACTGGTTAAAAGATAGGAAACAAAGGGTAGGAATAAATGGTAAGTTTTCAGAATGGAGAGAGATAACTAGCGGTATCCCCCAAGGGTCCATACTGGGACCAATTCTATTCAATCTATTTATAAATGATCTGGAGAAAGGGGTAAATAGTGAGGTGGCAAAATTTGCAGATGATACTAAACTGCTTAAGATAGTTAAGACCAAAGCAGACTGTGAATAGCTTCAAAGAGATCTCACCAAACTAAGTGATTGGGCAACAAAATGGCAAATACAATTTAATGTTGATAAATGTGAATTAATGCACTTTGGAAAAAATAATCCCAACTGTACATACACAGTGATGGGAACTAATTTAACTATAACCACTCAAGAGAAAGATCTTGGAGTCATTGTAAATAGTTCTCTGAAAACATCCACTCAATGTGCAGTGGCAGTCAAAAAAGCAAACAACGTAAGGAATCATTAAAAAAAGGATAGAGAATAAGACAGTGAACATCTTATTGCCTCTATATAAACCATGGAATGCCCACATCTTGAATACCTCATCTCAAAAAAGATATATTGGCATTGGAAAACATTCAGAAAAGGGCAACAAAAATGATTAGGGGTTTCAAACGGGTCCCATATGAAAAGAGATTTAAAACACTGGGACTTTTCAGTTTAGAAAAGAGGAGACTCAGGGTACATCTACACTTTCTCCCTAGTTTGAAAATGAGGAGTAATGTTAATTCGAACCAAGGGGTTTGATTCGAACTAACGCATCCCAGAGCGCACTTCCTGGTTCAAATCAGCTGGTGAGTGGAATAGTGCGCAGATTATGCTAATGAAGCACGGGATATTTAAATCCCTGCTTCATTAGCAATTTCGGTCGGGTACATTTGCATCCCTAGTTTGAACTAGGGAGCAAGTGTAGACGTACCCTAAGGGGGGATATGATAGAGGTCTATAAAATTATGACTAGTGTGGAAAAAGTGAATAAAGAAAAGTTATTGTATTTGTTTCCATAACATAAGAACTAGGGGTCACCAAATGAAATTAATAGGTAGCAGGTTTAAAACAAACGAAAGGAAGTTTTTCTTCACACAGCACACAGTCAACCTGTGAAACTCCTTGTCAGAGGAGGTTGTGAAGACCAGAACTTTAACAGGGTTCAAAAAATAACTAGATAGATTCATGGAGATTAGGTCCATCAATGGCATTAGCCAGGATGGGTAGGAATGGTGTCCCTAACCTCTGTCAGAGGCTGGGAATGGGTGACGGGAGAGGGATTGCTTGATGATTTTCTGTTCTGTTCACTCCCTCTGAGGCATCTGACATTGGCTACTGTTGGAAGACAGGATACTGGGCTTGATGGACCATTGGTCTAACCCAGTATGGCCGTTCTTATGTTCTAAATGCAGCTTTCAGGAGCAGAAAGAAACTAGTCTCTAACCCCAAAAGATGTTCACACTGTTTCCACTCCTGAATAGATGCCTTCTCTCCCAATCCTGCAGCTAGGGCCATTAGACTATCTTCACCTCCAGACCTGGGAACAGAATCCAAGAGCAGTTTCTTCCAATGCCACTTCTTAAACCACTATCCCAAGAAGAGGGAGTATGTTTACACTGCAGCTGGGAGCATGCCTCCCAGCTCAGGCAGACAGACTTGCACTAGCTGTGCTCTAGCTAGTAAAGCATGAACTGAACTGTTCAGACTGCAGCACAGAAGGCAACTCAGGTTAGCTGCCTGAGTCCAAACCTACAAAATCCCTTGGATCTGATTTCCAAACTTCTGCTCTGGCTGCAATGTCCACATTGCTAGAATGATATTTATAGCATGCAGGCTCAAGCAGACGTAGCATGACTTTGCCTACCCAGGCTGACAGGCACTCTCCCAGCTACAGTGACATAGCAGAGTGCCTTTCTCTACATGCGTTACCTGGGCAACAATAGACATGGGGGAAAAAGAGCAGCAGAAGGCCTTGTTACTGTTTTTAATGTCCTTGTGCTCACACAAAAATCTACTTTAACCCTTCGCTGATTTTCTGCCAACCAATTCTCTGCCCCTTCACCTCCAAACAAGGAGAGGCACAGGTTGGTGTAAAAATGAACACACACACAGCCAACATGGTATTCATGAAAGTATTTTGAAAATCTGGTTCCTACTGATTAAAGGGACATAGGCCCTGACTAAAAAAAGTCAATTGAAATCTATAGGAATCTGACTATTTCCTTCAGTGGACTTTAGATTAATGAACACTTACACTTCTAATTAATTGCACCTGGGTTGCCAGGCATCTGGTTTTCAGCTGGAATGCCTGATTGAAAAGGGACCCTGGTACACCAGTCAGCACCACTGACCGGGCAATTAGAAGTCTGGTTAGTGGTACAGTGGGGCTAAGGCAGGCAGGCACCTGCCTGCCCTGACTTGGTATGGCTCCCAGAAGCAGCTGGCATGTCCCTGCATCTCTTAGGTGCAGAGGCAGTCAGGGAAGTTCTGCACACTGCTCCCACCCCAAGCACTGGCTCTGCAGCTCTCATTGTCTGGGAACTGTGGTCAATGGCAGTTGTGAGGGCTGCACATGTGGGCACATAGCCACCTGGCCACCTCTGTGCCTGAGAACAAGACATGCCTGCTGCTTCCAGGAGCCACAGGGAGCCTGCTTTAGTCCCTCTGTGCCATTGACTGAGACCTGTCTGAGGTAAGTGCTGCCTGGTTGGAGCCTACACCCCAATTCTCAATCCCTAGTCAAAACACCCTTCTACAGCCAAACTACCTCCCCTCCCATACCCTAACTCCAGCCCTGAGACCCCTCCTGCATCCAAACTCCCTCCTGGAGCTTGCACTTTGCATCCTCTCCTGCATCCCAGCCCCTTCAGAAAAAGGGGGTGACAAGGGGGTTCAGTTTTGTGTAATTAGAAAGTTGGCAACCCCCCTTCCAAATTATACCCTCCATATAACTTCCACTATTTATAGCTACCTTTTATACCATTGATGCATATGGCCCATTCTCTCGAAATTCCTGTGGTAGTTAAATAAGTATCATGTAGTCTGGTGTGCAAAGCATATATATATTGAAGCACGATGGTCACTGATCCTTGACATTATCAGCCTGACCCCACTGAGATTTTAACAAAGCTTCACAGACTACTATTGGGTATTGATTATAAAACCTGGCCTTAAAACAAGTAACTAATTAAAAATCTCTTTCTACCTATTCGTCCAGTGCCAAAATGCATAGGTTTTGCACATTGTGCAACTTCTTACCAATGGGCAGACATTGGTAACAAATTTCTCACTCTCCTGTTGGCATTTGGCAGTCCACAATGGGTCATTTTTTAAAGCAATTTCATTTCTTAATTAAGCCCTCCCTGCGGTATTATCACTAGGGATTATTTCCGTTTAATTCTTCTATTTAATATTTAAGAGCAGAAAGCCTGAGTAAAGAGACTCTCCCCCGATTTCAAAGTTTTCCTTCTAATTAACCCTGAGAGAAGACATGTGTTTTTAAAAGTATAGAACATTCAGTAAAAAAAAAAATCATTATAATAATGATCAAGTGATTGCAAAGTGAAGTTAGGACCAAATTAAAACAAACAAACAAACAAACAGAAAGTAGCATTGCTTGCTATCCCAAATTTTCCAGCTTCAACAGCACAGATGGGAGTCCAGCACCAAATTCTCTTTGAGTTTCAAAAGAAGCAGTTTGTTATCTCTTCTGTGTTTCATAACAGTTGCTGCTTTTCATTAGGTTGCAGTTCCTGTATTCATGAGGGTAGGGGAAAATTTCAGCTTTTTTTTAACATGTAGGCCTCATGACTGCATAAATTATTGAAAACACATCCTCAAAGCTCTCCCAACACCAGAAGACACATTAAAAAAAACCCAAAGTTGAGATTTTTAAAAAGTCATGATTTGGGGGACCCTAACACATGAGTTTTGAGGGTTGGCAATTCTGCTGAAGTTGGGTGTCTAACTGCCTTGTGAGCCATAAAAACCTTCCCCTATGTAATTATGAAGTAATCTGTATGATTATTACTGGTCACGACTTTCACCTATGACAAGTATCAGACAGGTATCTGTGTTAGTCAATATCTGGAAAAACAACCAGGAGTCATGCGGTATCTTAAAGACTAACCAATTTATTTGGGCATAAACTTTCATGGGTAAGGACCCACTTCAATCAGATCTTCGGATGAAGTGGATTTTTGCCTGCAAAACCTTATGCCCAAATAAATCTATTAATTTTCAGGTGCCACAGGCCTCCTCATTGTCTTTCCACTGAATGCTATATCATGCACATGCCATGTTAATGCAATAAAGCAAACAGAGAAAGAAAAAAAGCAATATCATGAGTGATACAATAAGCACATACCCTGGTGTGAAAATACTATGTGCAGCAGAGCAGCATAAGAGTGGCAGCTTATTCAGCAAGAACATTTTAATTCCAGGGGGTGAGAATAAGGTTTTCCTGTTTTTTCAAAAATTTAAATATCATGCCTATTACTAGTATATGGTGTCACAGATCCAATAGAATATGTATATTAACATTATGCAAAGCATGACCAATAAGAATTTATATCATGCTGCTCTGGTTCTTTCCAAAACACAAGTCACAGTCCTTGCCCCCAAACCTTACAAAGACAAGATGAAATACAGCACAACAGTTCAGGTAAAAAGGAGAGTGAAGTGATCAAGCTTAGTGATCAGGATTGGTCCTGTTTTTTTGGCCTTGGTCATGCTTTTAGCAGGGGGTTGGACTCAATGACCTTCTGAGGTCTCTTCCAACCCTATGATTCTATAATGGCATGTGAATGACTATTCACAGAATTAGGTTGTAGAGAAGGATTTGGAAGAGGAACGAAAGGAGTTACTCAAGCAGTTACCTACTTTTTGTCCACCAAGTCGATGAGATAGCATTAAAAATGAGTAGCATACCACAAGGTGGGAGGAGACGAAGGGAGCATTTGGATATAGGGTCTATTAAGCAAAAGTGGGAGGACATGAGAATGAAGATGTAGGTGGTAGTGACATTATGCAGAAGATTGAAGGTGAAAATAAGCTTGAATTAGATATGATAAGGAAATAGGGAGGCAGTGAAGGGTTTTAAAGAGAGAGTGACATGCTGAGAGTGACAGAGAAAAAAGATGACACTGCAGGAATGTTTAATCTCCCTGCCACTTTGCTCAACTGAGAAGATAACGGTAGCTGAGATCAGAGATGGACATGGATAACCATTTTGGAATTGGGAATAGAAAGAAATTGAAACTTTTAGGGTACGTCTACATAGCAGAGCTAAAGTCAAATTCAGCTATGCAACTTCAGATACGTCAATTGTGTAGCTTAAGTCGAAACTGCAGGAAGTTGAAGGAAGAACATTCTTCCTTTGACTTCCCTTACTCCTCATGAAATGAATCAGAGTAAGAAGTCCTCCAGCTCGACGTTATTTCAAAATAAAGGCTTGTAGGGTAGACGCATGCTAAGTTATTTTGGAATAATGTCAGTTATTCCAAAATAATGCTGCTGTGTAGATGTACCTTGAGTGACATTAGAAAGGATTAACAGAGTGTAAAAGGAGCAATCAAAGCTGACACCAAGATTGCAAGCTAGGGACTGGGAGAGGACTGAATCTGTCAATGTTAACACAGAAAAGAGGAAGTAAAGAGGTATTAGAAGAAAAGAGAAGAGACTGAGATTTGGACAGATGCAGTTTGCAATAGTTGTGGAGCATCTATGAGCAGGAAGAAAAGTGGAGGTGCAAAACTAAACAAAGGAGCTGAGATTGGAGGAAGAAAGGTAGTTTTGAATGCCAACACAGAGATGGTGGTTAAAAAACAGGAGTGGATGTGGTGGTAAGGAATAAGAAGAGGAGGCGACCAAAGAAAAAACACAGAGAGATACGATAGATAAAGGAAGAAAGGAGAATAAGGATCCAACAAAGCTGACACCAAAAGAGAAGCCAGTTGCATAAGAAGGGAACCAGGAAAGAACAGGTCACAGAAATTGAGAGAAGAAAGTAATCAGTTGCATCAACCATTGCAGACAGTTCAACTGGAATAAAAATAAATGAGTGATCCTTAGACTTTGCCAGCCACTTTGCTGAATATCAGTTCCTAAGCATAGGTAGCTTTGTATCTTTTCGGCAACCACTGCTAAACAGTCAGTTCAGTCTCTTTTGTTTCTTGGTGCATTTAATGTAAGAGTAACTCTGAACTAGCCAAGTCTACTACTCCACAGCAGGGATGCATAAGAGAAATAGAGGGGTCTTTAGGCCAAAGTGAAATCAACAGTGACTCCACTCTGCCTTAAGGATTTGGCCCTACACGTGGTGTAAGATAAACAGCTTGCTGCAATATACATTCTAATTTTAGGTAATATCAGAAATAAAATAAAAACTAGTGTGGAGTTTATTATTTTTAATATTAGCCACTCTATATAATCCCTACCTGTATAAGAAGTCTTGATACTTTCAGAATAATAAAGTTGTCTGGAGGAGGAAATGCATAACCATGCTTTTGAGAAATAACCATTGTTGAGGATACTTTCCCCTTTTGTATCTGAATCTGGCTTCACTGCACAGCCTCTTAGGAAGTGAAAACTTGCCACAACATTGGCACTTTAGGGGTTGAACAATAATAAAGGCATAACAAGAGTATGGCAAAATAGTATGAATACTTAGGGGATGTGGATACAAGATGGCAGAAGTGATAACACCTCAAGAGATAATGCGAGACTGTTCCATCCAACCCCCTCCAGTACAGTATCATCAAGCTCTGCCATGCTGCTGGGGCAGTGCCCAGACCAAATGGCAAAACATTTATCTAATCACATGATAGTACAGAAGGAAACTTATGTTTATTCAAAAGATACAACAAGTACTGTAACAAAAGCAGCTCTTTATTTAAGTATGAAGCTACTTATTTAAATAGATTTTCACTATAAAAGTTAGTTTCAACCATCAACAAAAAAAATTATCTTCCTGAAATTCTGCCTACCATATCTTGGTGAACATAACAGAATTATTACACGAAATACCATTCTTAGAACAATAAAAATACCCATTAACCTTCTCAATCTTTTATCATAATCTTAGATGTTATATCTTCAAAAGAGAACAATGTAACTATGCCAGTGCAGAAGAATGTACTCTGAACAATGAATGAATAACTGAACAAACTCATAGACTGAGAAAAATGCAATCTTTCCACATCAGGTCCCCTGTCTGAGGTTGAAACCCTTGGGCTTTGCCTTTCCCACCCCCACTGAGAATGGCAGGGCTCAAGTGGGCTTAGATTTTGGTCCCCCCCCCCCTTCCTGGTGTTGTGTAATATTTTTGTTGTCAGAAGGAGGGTCATGGTGTAATGAAGTTTGGCCAAACTGCATCCTGAATATAAGGCCAGCAATTTCTATGAACTTAGGGTGAGTATGAGATTCAACCCATGACTACAAAAAGAAGTGGGGAGGGTTTATGGAAGACCATTTTAATTTTACATTCTCATTCCTGTTAAGAAGAGATGTGCGAAAGTCAGAATTTCTGTTCTTCCTTTCATCCAAGATCACAAAGGAAGTCAAAATTTCCTATGGAACAAAAATTCTGAAAAATTTAATTTCCAAAATTACAAAATGAACTTATCAAAGTGCATTTCAATAAAGTCAAAGTGTTTTGTTTAGACTTTATACTTTTGAGTTGTATATTATAAATTGCAATAAGTATAATATATTAAAGTAACATACGACAGTGTAAAAGCAGTTCAACCTTATCAAAATTAAACATTTTGATAATTTTTCATAAAAAATAGACACATTTGATATGACCTAATGAAATGTTTGGATTTAATCAGAACAGCATTTTCCAACAAATACCAGTTCCACTGGAAAATTTTCCACCAACTTAGTTGGCTGATTCACTTCCCCACATGTGTAAATAATTGTTTCATTTTTGCACTTTGGACTGCTTTTACTAGGTTCCATTTCCCTTCTGTGTGAGGGATGAGGCAGCCCCAAAAGAGGAAAGAAGTCAGCAGCAACTTTGCTAGGGTGATCAAAGCATGTATGCAAAATAATACAAATATTCAAGAAAATTGATGTAATGAGACATTTTTGGAAGAGAGAGGTATGGCAGCCCTAGGGCAGCTTGCATGGAGATGAATTTCAGTTCTTTAGTATTCAGTAAAATATATATTTAATACTTACACTGTCTTAGCAACTGCCATATCAAATAACCTTGATGAACAACTCAGAGGTGCACCTACTTTGCTGTGTTTTATGTTTTAAATATATAATTCATGGATTCTCTGCAGATCATAGTAATGTCTCTGTCTTACATTCTGTCTTGTGACTCAGCACTTAGCTAAGACCTTTCAGGGCTTCTTGAATTGATGCTGCTACCTGCAAGATCTGACTTGGGAGTAGGTACAGCAGAGCAAAGATGCAAGGTTGTTAGAAGATGAAAAATGCAGCCTAGTATACAGCAACCCTTAAAAGGACACAGAACAGCATGTTGTCAGAATTAAAGTGCAATACAAGTGGTATATATGGGAGGAAAGATACATCACAGTAAAAAAATTGTTCACTATCTCTAAGAAAATCTGTTTATCAGCTCTGATTTTTTTTCTACTGAAATGCAGTTCCACTCCAAAAAGCAATTATGTAAAAATGGCTCCTTTTCAGCCAGCAGCTCTGCTACTTGTGGTGTATTCAGAGTTTATTCTCTGACTTCAGTGACAAGAGATTTTACTCCCTTCTGCTACTGTCAGCCCTGCAGAAGAACCACAAATTTTCAAGAGGGAACTAAATTCTCAGCCTCCTCGTTCATTGTCAACAGAATTGTCAACTAAGCTCCATTAAGAGAACCATCTGTGCCATCCTTATGCCTTGTTTATTACACCTATATATGGCTTTCAGGTCTGCTAGAGTTTACATGTGAACTGAAGGAAAATTTTGAAGAAATAATTTCAAAATAATGGTTTGCAGTGTAGACGTGCTCTTTGTTATTTTGGAGTAACATCAGTTATTTCAAAATAATGCTTCTATGTAGACATAGCCCCTGTGAGCAGGATGACCAGATAGTAAGAGTGAAAAATTAAGATGTGATGGGAAATAATAGGGTCTTATGGAAGACAAAGCCCTTTTATCATGACTGTCCTGATAAAATCAGAGGCTATGTCTACACTGCAGGCTTTTTGCGCAAAAACTTGAAGAGCATCTACACTGCACGCGCATTCTTGCGCAAGTAAATTTGCAGTACAGCTTTGGAAAACAGGGCTTCTTCCGGAAGAGTTATTCCTCCCCCCACGAGGAATAAGCCCTCTTGCGCAAGAGCTCTTCCACAAGAAGGCAGTGTAGACAGCAACACGAATTTCTTGCGCAAGAAACCCCTATGACTAAAATGGCCATCAGAGCTTTCTTGTGCAAGACAGCATCCACGCTGCCATGGACGCTCTTGCGCAAAAGCACATCTCTTGCACAAAAGCACACTGCAGTGTGGACGTGCTCTTGTGGAAGACCTTTTTCGCAAGAACTCTTCCGCAAAACAGTTCTTGCACAAGAAACCTGCAGTGTAGACGTAGCCAGAATGTCTGATCACCCTACCTGTGAGTTAATAGAAGGACAGCAAGTAAATTGCAATGATTCTGAGACAGAGATGTCACAAATCAAACAGATTATTATATTCATGATGGACCAAAAAATTCTTCATAATGTTTCATATACTCTTTTTATTACCATGCTGAAAAGAGAATTGGAAGAAAGAAAGCACAACTAGGCCTGAACCTGCAAATATATACATATGTGCATGTGTTCATTAAGACAACTCAAGCCAATAAAGTTAATGGGCCTAGTTTTGCAAGTAAAGTTATACATGTGCATACAGCCCTTGAAGAATTGGATCAAGAAAATAAAAGATTGCAATGTCCATACTGTATTTAACTTATAGTCAAAAATCAGAATCATACATACTAAAATAATTCCTACAAAAGAAAATATGCATCTGCTGATTCATTTTCAATCATTAGAAAAAAATTACAGTAAGACCCTGAATACACACACACACACAACCCAGCTACCAACTTTTGTTGCCAGAGATTAATTTTCATATACAAAATGACAACTTGATAAAGTACATTTTTCTATTAGCTGTGCATTACGATGTGCACAAAGATGAAAGGACATGACATGTATTTTATGAAATGCTCCACCAAGTTTGGTGAAGTGTTAAAATGGTGATTCTTAGGGATGGGCAAACTTTATGATATTTAGGACTCATGAATTGCTTTTTTTAAACAAGTCTGCCTTATCCCACAGCACATTCACAATCCAACAAAAGTTTGAAATAAAAAAAAAAGCCCTTTCCCCTACTTCAGCCACTTACTTCTAGTCTTTCTTAGTGACAGTCTTTCTTGGGACATCACTTCCCTCTCCTCCCACAGACAGAATGCCAGCCCTTGTGCTAAAGACTCAAAGAGGGGCAGGGCAAGAGGAAGACTCTACAACTCCAAAAAAGAGGTTTTGGACTTTGTCTTTAAAACCAATCCTTCTGGAGGCATTCTTCCTGCTCATGTTCTCTGGGAATTGCCACTAGCACTTTTCTCATCCCCCGCCTCTACACCCTAGCAGTAAGGAGGTGGAAAGCAAAACTACAAAAGGGGCTGTAACATTCTACTGTACCTCAATTAAAATGCCACCTACATTTCCTTCAGAATAATTGTTCTTTCCCATTCTCTTCCAGTGGTATGAAAATCCAGAGTTTGAGACACGGTAGTTTGCTCGCCTGGCCTAGACACTTTATGATATGGGATTTCTCTGCACCTGCTTCTTCGTTTTATGTAATTGGACACACAAACCAGACAGAGATACTTTAGCATTCAGACACTTATGCTGAGATGATATATTTAATAATTTGTTAGGACTGTCTTAGTATAATTGCTCAAATACAGGCATTACATTTTTTGCCTACACCACACTATTAGGTGCAATGAAGACAACATCTTAGTTTAGGAGAATTATTAATCCATGTTTTCATTGTCTGAGACATAAAAAGACTGCATGGCCTAGAAACTGCTAGTGAGCCATGCTGCAGATAACCACAGCACTCTGCAAATACCCAATTTTTTAAATCAAAGCTATTAAGAGAACGTTAAGGAAGCTATTAAGAGAAGCTGTATGGAGAGAGATACCATGCCACCATGTAGAACCATGTTAATTTGGAAAATAAGAAAAATTCTATGTAGACTTCAGAAGCAGATAGTGGGTCTGTACTAACAGGATGTGATTTGGGTCGGGTTAAAAGATTCTGTCATTCCTCAGGCAAAATTCTCATTCTTCAAATGGGAGTTTTACCTAAGTACGCATAGCAGGCTTGCCTTCACTTTTAAATGAGGCAAAATTCAGTATGGAAGCAGAGAAATAGGCTAGGAAGGACAAGTTCAGGCAGCATGCTCTTTGTAAACAGCTAGTAGCAGAGTTGGGATTTGGGAAGAGCTCTACCTTGAGACTGTCTGCTTGTGTGATGAAGCCATTCTCTGGAATGCTTTTTTTCCCCTCCCCTCTTTGGAACTACAATTCTCTACATCATCGCTTGAGTTAATGTATACTAATGTCTGTAAAACAGTGGTCATCAACCAGTAGATCAGGATCTACCAGTAGATCTTGGAGCCTCTGACAGGTGATCCTGACTGGTTTGGCCACATGGCTATTAAGTGCTGGCACTTCAGCTGCTCCTTCTCCCACTGCTGTGCATCTCTGGCCCTTTGCCTTGGAACTGTTCCCCCAGGAGCCTCCTGTTTGCTCTGCAGGGCAGGGAAGGGAGAAGATGGGTGCTGATGTCAAGGTGCCCCCTTCTCCCACCCTGTATCCTATCTCCACAGAGCAGAGAGGGGGCACAACAGGACTAGGGATAGAGGAAGTTTGTTTGCTGCTTTTGGAAATGGTGCAGGGCCAGGGCAGGGGTGAACCTGCCTTAGTCCCACTGCACCATCACCCTAGGAGCCACCTGAGCTAAGCAGTACTCAGCTGGAGTCCACATACTGAACCCCTACCCAAGTCATAAACCCCTTCCTGCACCTCATGCCCCTGCCCTAGCCCTGAGCCCCCATGCATCCAAACACCCTCCCAGAGCCTGCACCTAGAACCCCCTCCAGTACCCCAGCTGCCTGCCCCAAGCTCAGCACAGAGCCCTTCTCACACTCCAAATCCCTTAATCCAAGACCAGAGCCTGCACCCCAATCCTCTGCCCCAGCCTGCTGAAAGTGAGTGTTGGGAAGGAGTAGGATGGAGTGAGCAGAGGCGGGGCCTCAGAGAGAGGTGGGGCAGGAAGCACAAAGGAGGCGGGGCAAGGATATTTAGGTTTGAGGTAGATCTTGGACTGCACTTAAATTCAAAAAGTGATCTTGTGTGTAAAAAGGTTGGAGACCACTGCTGTAAAATATTGGCCCCAGGTACATTTAGAAAGAGAAGGCCTCAGAAGAGAATGCCATGGCCACACTGCCATCTCTCATTTCAGATTTACTGGCCTTATAAATACTCTACAGAATACAAGATATTTTTACTTTCCCAATATGGAACTGTGGCAAAATGCTATATTAATGATTCAAGACACTACAGAAGGTGCAGACAGAATTGTAATGTCTAGGTGAATTTGTACCCTTTTAGTTTACTATTTTTTTTTTAGTGAAATAAAGTAATGAAAAAATGAAGAAAAATAAAGAGAATTATCATCAACTCTCATATATAGCATTGCCAGTTCTCATGATTTTACTGCAAATAATGCAATATTTGATGTTTTACCAAAAAACACAGCTCCTGTAGTCATATGGAAATCCCAGATTTTGGGTGGCAATGTTGTTTGTCTTGTAAGTACGTTTCTAGTCTTCACTTTTGCAGAAAAAAAGCTTAACAATGTGACCAGAAGGCATCTTAAAGATTCAAGAATCCGAAATAAATAAAAAAAACTCAATTTAAAAATCTAATGATTGGAGGCGCGGGGGTACACCAACTCACTATTTTTGAATGTTCAGTGGGCAATACAGCTTATATTTATATTACTTTGGATCTGATGTTAGCATGATTAGAAGGAAGTTTCAAGGCTTGGAACTAGGAAAACAATAGTTCATGTTCCTTGTGATGTTCAGTTTTGGATAGATGGTAAAATTTGCCACATTCTGCAGTCTTTAATTGAATATACAGTAACTCTTTTCAAATTTAAAAGGCATTTTGGTCAATTTTGGACCATGGAATTTCATCGCATAATAGTCTTTCCATCTTGGATTCAAACTACTGCTAAGACTCAGTACATATATGTAAGTATTGCTGAGTCATAATGCTTATCCAACACTGCCTACTATTTAAAATACTCTAATATGATGCATTCACATTGCATAATTTAACTTTGTGAAAGAATCTCATCCATAATCTTTATATATCATGTACAATTCCAAACTCAGCATATTTTAATGGCTAACAGACCTTTCATGCCTGAACAGTATCAGCTTGGAAATCTGATGTTCCAGTTTCAGAATTAAATATTTCATCTAGTGCCAAGACATCTTTTTTCTCTTGCATCTTACAGTCGAAACAAAAAATTGCCATTTACAATGTACCGCTTCACATGCTGTATCCTTCTTCTCCAAACATTTAATTGTATGTAAAAAGGAATTCTATGTCAAATTCAAAATAAGTGTATATTGTGCGTCTTTTCTACCTGTAATTAATGATACAAGCCAAATACTGCATCCCCAATAGATGATAGATGTGCTGCATTAAAATGTGACAAAACAACAGTTTGCCATTTTGCTGAGTGTGCAATAGGCTGCGAAGTAATATCACAAATCTTCTTAAAGGGATACTATCAATATTGGCATGCCCCAATTTGACTTACTTTATTGCTTCTGATATATGGTAGCAAAGTCTCTGTAATTTATGTAATACCAATGGTGGTAAGATGTGAGTTTCAAAACAATGCTTCAGTAGGATTTTCCCCCCTTTGGGGAGAAAGGAAAGCACCAACAGCACCTTTAGCATATGAGGATGCTATATTCTGTTCTCCTCAACATCTGTGCAATTCCTCAGATTCTCTTAAAATTGCACCAATGAATATGAGAGGAGGATTTGCCCAAATGCCTCTTTATCCATCACCTATTCTCTTTTTCCCTTTTTACTCTCTCCCTCCCACATGTTAGGAAGGAGGGGGGGAAATAATAAAAGCTAGAACTTCTTACTACTCACATCGCCTTCCAACCATGGGGAGTAACAGATCTTCCCTTTTGCAAAAGCATACCATGATAGCATACAGTGGGTTTTAAACTAATATTGGCAGAGCCTGAAGTGCATTGATTATTGCATCTAGACAACAGCTTCATGTGAAATGTGGCATTACTGCACATGAATTGCCCTACAATAAATCCTAGATTCCACTGAGGTGCAGTTTCCCCTTGTTCCAAAAATCTGGCTCTGCAGTCCTGTGTGTGGTCACAAAGTGGAACTCAATTCAATACGAAGATAGATTTCAGTTTCCAGTGTTCAAGACCTTATTGTTAGATAAATAATGTTTTTAAAATGTGAAATATAAAACATAATACTTACATTTAAATTTAAGATGACTACTGAAAAGGCCGGTAGATGACATAGTAAGAAATGACTCATTTAATCAAAGTGCAGTTTTACCTAATTACAGGCAATTAGGTACAGGAGACCTTTCTTGTACATACTACTGTTTTAAGAGTGAAAAACTCAAGTTTAAATTGGTTTTAATTTTAGGTCAAACACGTCTGTTTCAACCTAACGACCTAGATGTGAATTTTATTTCAGGCTTTATCTACATATCAGTACCAGTAAAATGGCTACTCACACATGCCCAGAATATCAGGTATCACAGTACTTCTGGGAATGACATAGGCCTTCCCCTACCTATGGGATAGGTAGCATTACCTCTTCAAAATAGCATTCACCATTCAATAGCAAACAAAACCACCTCCAGGTTGTGTCTCAGTACCAGATGGGGGACATATCTTATAAAAGCAGGACTATCCAGCTTAATGGCCTGCTTATCTACCAATCTCTGCACAGAAATACAAAAATACATAAAAAGTGTGAAAAAGAGAGGCAACTTGACTCATAAAACTAAATCTCGGCAAGAGCCTCAAAATCAGCATTTGATGGGTATGCACACATTTTCTTCCCTACAGCCCTTATGTTCTCCATTAAGGGAATGATGTCAGCTCTGAATTCTCAACAAACTTTGGGAGATCTTTGGGAACTTTGGGATAGCACTTATATCTACAGTGAGTTTGGCTGATCATTTATTTTAAAATCTCAAAACAAGAGCATGAGGTTTCCCCTTGTTAGCCAGGTAATGAAGCACCATAAATAAAAGATATATGCAGAGATACCATACTTTATTGTTTGTAGTATGATAATTTGTATTATGATAACTGCTCTCTCACCACATGAGATCAGGCACCATTGTGCTAAGCACTGGGCAAACACTTCAGAGAGAGAGTGTCTCTGTCCCAAAAAGCTTACAATCTGAATAGAAAAGTCAGACAAAGGGTGAGAGCAGAAACAAAATCACAGAGAGATGAAGTGCCCAAGGTCACCCAGAAGATCAATGACATCCCATAGTCTAAAATCCAAATTACCCAATATTCAGTTAAATTAGATCATCTTACGTCTTTGCATGGTATTCATTATATCACAAAAAGAGGGCCTGATTCTGGGTATGTCTACACTGCAAGCTTATTTCGGAAAAAGCTATTTCGGAAGATATCTTCCAGAATAGCTTATTTCGAAATAGAGTGTCCATACTACAAGGAAGCCTCAAAATAAGTCCAAGGCAGGCTCCCCTAATGTGGACGCACTATCTCGATTTAGAGTCCCAGGAGGCACTGGGAAGGAATAACTTAGAATGGCCTTGGTGAGGAGCTATTTCAACATAGCAGTAGTGGCACGTCCACACACACCCTCTTCCGAAAGAGCTTTTTTGGAAGAGGCATTGTTCTTTGTGGAATGAGGTTTATCCACGTCGGAAAAAGCCCTCCATTATTTCGATTATCTTTCAAAATAACACAATTACTGTGTGGACGCGGGTATTGTTTTTCCAGAATAACAGCCATTATTCCAGAAAAACGGTGCAGTATATACGCACCATCAGATCTGATACTGGTATAAGTCAGAAATAACTTCACTGACACAGAACCAGCGTACAGAAGAGCAGAATCATATTCACAGACTCCAGAAGTACTCCAGTACATATGATTTCAAGGAAATGGGGAGTTGAAAAGCTTAAACCAGCATGACTCATACTGAAATTCCAGATTAGGGCCACTTCAGCTGAATTAACACATCCACATCCTTTTTTGCTTGAACAAATTAATACAAACAGTTGTATTTCTCCCAATGGGCTCTACCTGCAATCCTTAATTATCCAAAACTCCCATTGACACCAATGGGACAGTTATATGAGAAAAGACTGCAGAGTAAATCACAAATTCATATGTATTTTTTATTGGGCTCAGATAGAGGCTTTGATTTTCCACTACTTCCACCATCTGTGGTCATTTACAACTCTCAAAAATGTGATGAATGCTAACATTTGGTAGTGTTTTACATCCACTTTGACTTGGCTGCAGTGAGGTGTAAAATGAGCACACAAGGTGCAACACAGTAAAGAATGAGGTCCAAGAACCCCAAATGTCATCTTCTGCCAGTTGCTCATTAGTAAATGCAGCAAAATAGCATAACCTGAAACTGCTACCTAGAATGAATGGATTATTCAATTACAGGATGTTCTAGCCAATGAAAAGATGACAAACTCTAAGAATGACTCAAATCCATTCCTTCACCATCTGGCTACCATTCAAGGAGTATAACTGGCCTGAACAAGCCAAAGAACTGGCTAACTTTTCTTAATTTTAAAACATCTTGATGGGTTCAAGAGTGGATTGTACATCATTTATTGGGACATGGTGTCAGCATGCCTTTTATTATTAATGCTTAAACTTTTTCCTTTTTTCTGGACATCATGTGTTTTTCACTGGCATGGAGAGAGAAAGAGAGAGAATCCTGTTTTCTATTTAAGAATAAATCTAAAGGAAATGATGTCAAATTTGGCCCAAAAATGTTTACCAAATCAGATGCTAAATGCCAATGTAGTTGTAGAGGTTTTCATAAAAAGAAATAAATACCTGCCTGTAGTATTTGCCACACATTGTTTATGAGATTATGCTGATACGAGAAAACCTGATACTAAAATGGAAGAAAAATGATTGCCTATGTGCATTGGCCAAACTGGACAGTCTCTACACAAAATAATACATGGACACAAATCAGACTTCAAGAATGATAACATACAAAACCAAGCAGGAGAACACTTCAATCTTGCTGGACATTCAGTAACCAATGTAAAAAGTGGCCATCCTTCAATAAAATAACCTTTCAAAAACAGACTTCAAAGAGAAACAGCAGAACTGCAATGTAGTATTTGCTAACTTGTCATTATTACTGGGTTTGAATAGGGACTGGCTGGTTCACTGCAAAAGCAATTTTCCTTCTCTTGGTATTCACACCTCCTCTTCTACTCTTGGGAATGGGCCACATCCACCCTGAATAGGCCTTGTTGCCGCTGGTTCTCCATTTGATAAGGTAACTCCCTTCTTTTCATGTGCTGGTGTATGTATTCCTGCTTCTGTAATTTCCGCATCATGTTTCTGACAAAGTGGGTTTTTGCCCACAAATTCTTGTGCCCAAATAAATCTGTTAGTCTTTAAGATGCCACAGGACTCCTCATTGTTTTTGTGGATACAGACTAACATGGCTACGAATCTGATACTACCATGTTAGTTACATTTACTGAAAAGCTGGTTTAGCTAACATGGCAGTAGAAGTACATGTGAGTATAGGATCCCAATAAAAGTTTAATAGGTAGGATTATTTTCCAAATCCCAATGTAGACAAGACCAGGAGCTTCTACCTACTATTACCATCACAGTGTTGGCATTTGCCCCTCACAGAACATGAAGGGGTTCAACTTCTAAACAGACAGATCACCCAAGATCTTTGCAGATCTACAAAGGCATTATGCCTTCAAGCCACTTTCTGACCTCCAAGGCAGCACAGACTCAACAGAAGCCATTCTGCTAATGCCTTCTGGATGGCCACACTCCTTTTGGGAGGAGGAAATTTGCTGTGCAAGAAGATCTTGTATTAGGGTATGTCTACACTTGCAGCCTATTTCGGAATAGGGCTGCAAATGTAGGCATTCAGAATTGCAAATCAAGCCTGGGATTTAAATATCCCGCGCTTGATTTGCATCATCCCGGCCAGGCGCCATTTTTGAAATTTACAAGCCCGGAATAATTGCCCGCGTCTACACGCGGCTGTGAAACAGGCATTCGAAATAAAGCCCTATTTCGACCTACCTGTTATTCCTCCTGCAATGAGGAATGCCTACATTTGCAGCCCTATTCCGAAATAGGCTGCAAGTGTAGACTTACCCTTAGTTAATTACAACAGGATCAACATTAATTTAGTCCAAGGATCCACATAAAGTTATGGATGGCGTGACAAGACATTGCCAAGGATAACTGCTGAACTGAGACCCTAACCCTCCCTCTAGCAGCTCCTCTCTTCCCCTGCTGCAATCTACTTCCTGCAAAGTGTAGCCTCTTTCTTCAGGAGGGACAGAACCCTATAAAGCCTGCATTCCTTCTTTTTGATCTCCATCCTCCCCAAATCCACTGCTGTTTGCACTCCTCCTCTTGCAAGAGTGAAGAGAAAAAACACCCTTTACATGATTTTAAGCCTGTCAGTTTAATTCCCAGGTCTTCATTTCCACCTGCTGTAGTCCTGAAGGGAACTTCTTTAAAAACAAACAATTACTAATTGAAATGTTACAAGCTCTTTGATCCATCATTATTTTAAAGATACTGTAAGAGGGGCATAGTGGAACTAAGACAATAATGGATTGTGAGATCTTTCTTGAAATGGCCATATTATAGATGTTGAACAGGCCTGCCAATGCAGGGGGTGGGTAATTGCCCAGGGCCCAGTGTTTTAAATTGACCCAGAGCGCCTAGACGACAACACTGCTATTGTCTCAGTGGCAGTAGGCAGAATCCCAAACCCCTTTGAATTGCCATTGGAGTACCCGAGTGCCATGTCGGGCACTCTGTGTAGCTTTGAGGGTGGGTGTTGCTAAGGCATGACTACCCTTGGCCACACTCCTTCTGGGGGCGTGGAGTCGGGCCCACCCACACCTTGCCCCCAACCCTGCAGTGGCTGTTGGCTCCATGGATGTTGAAAAACAAAGGGGTAATAAATGAATACCTTGATGTATAAGTTTGAAGAACTGCAAGTGCCTGTCTTGCAGGAGAAACTGTTCGTGTATAAGTTTGAATTGCAAGTGCCTGTCTTGCAGGAGAAACTGTTCATCTATGTCATAGAATCATAGGACCAGAACAGACCTCAAGAGGTCATCTAGTCTGGTCATGTCAATATATGAGAACTTAGCAGCACTGGTAAAATCTAATATATTGACTGGAATTTTTAGTGGATTCAGGATATAAGAGTCCTTGAGTGTTAGATTTATTTTTTATTTTTAAGAGCTTCTGCTTGAATTAGAGCTACTTCTGCTTGAATTAAAGGAAACGCTTTAACTTATGCATTCACATTTTCAAAGATTTCAATCAATTTTAGAGAATAAATGACAGTCTGTTTACAAGTGATCCATTACCAAAAACTGTCAGTTTGGTATAATAGTTCCCTTCTTTTTGAAACTTTTTCCACTCCTTTCACTGACACATGTATCTTTCCCAATGCAAAGGAAAAAAAGTAATGGATGAGTCAAATCCTACTTGCATTACTTATGCAAGTTGTTGCTGTCTTTATTAGGATTACTCACAAGAGCAAAATGAGCAGCTTTTGGCTTCTAGCTGGGATGAGAATGCTCGAAGTCATTAGTGGTATTTCCAAAGCTCCCCTAAAGCATCCTGGGTTTGCAAGGAATGCGGATCAGACTGCATATACACTCCACATAAACAATGACTGTAAAATGACTAGCCATTTATTTATCGCAGGAAATTAAATATGGAACATGTGATTGGATTTGATTGTACTGGTTAGTTAATTGGGTTGTTGTGGCTGTAATTATATGATTTGCTATTAAATAAATCATTGCCACCTTCATATGTTGATATTTTCTGTTAGAGTCACTGATCCAAACAGTTCTCACTCTGAGCCACTCTGTTTTCCAATAAGCTTGCTTATGACAAAAAAAAAAAAAGCTGAAATGACACAGTACTTGAATTTTCTTCCTGTTTAGCAGTCCAAATCTAAGAGCATGCTTGCAACACACTATATAATATGTTATACAAGATATAACTGTGCATGGAACATCCTGATTGATTTACTCATTCTCAAGCCTTGACTATGCAAAAAACTGAAAATATTGAATTGAAGATTTGGTTAAAAACTAGAACACTGGAAAACAAACACACAACTAACAGTTATTCTGGAAAGACATACTGTTTCTTCCCATGCCACTTTGGGAATTCAATCACAGGTTTAATGCTATACATTGACTAAAAGTACACTGCTTTTTAAGTTTTTTTTTTCTGGCTGGCAAATGGAAATAAAACATATCACCTATGTATCCCATTAAGGGGTGGTTTCAGAGACAGGAACAAGCCAAGTAAAAACTGCAGCCAGAATACACACTGTACTCCATTTACAAAAAAAAACATTAAACAGAGGAATAATAATCCCTTCTTAGGGAAAATACAAATTTTCAAAATGAATCCCCAATCTAAAATGAATTACTGTAATAACTACAATCCTAGTATGATCACTGATCAGAAAGGCACAGTTGACCACCTGCTGTGACACATTTTTGGTAAAGCAATTCCACATCCCCCCTTTTGCTGCTCTCTTCCTATATGAATATATGCCCCATTGAATCAGATGGCAGGTTATTAAATGCATGGACAAGAGGGTCGCAGAAGGATTCTCCTTTAGTCTAAGTGATTGTTGTATAGCCACTACTCACTTCAGTTGAGTGCAGCATAAAAAGGAACTACTGCAGCTCTAAATTGAAAGATGCAAAAAACTAGATCCAAACCAAATAATTTTTCTTCAACTGCTATAAAAAAAAAAACCCCAAGGCATTACATTGGCTGTGGTGCACATTGACACCAAATTAAGTGTACGTATACATGCTATGCTAACTGATACAAGCAGTCTCTGATAGTTTTAAAAGCTATATTATGTATGGCTATGCCATTGATCTTAGCATACTTAAAATAAGTTGTGACAATTCAACCACCTATGACAATTGATAAAAGATGTTATGATGTAATAAAAATGTAACCAAAATATGAAATTATAACATTAGCTGAGATCGCCACAGAGGAAAAAAAAGCAAACAGTTTATGCTTAAAAATATGCTGCATTGTCATGGAGTCAAGGTCTGAAAGAACATAAAGCCCAGATAACACTAGTAAAAAAATCCAGTATAGGATTCTTCATTGAAACCTCTATGTATGCATGCTCAACATGAGGCCAGCTATGAGTGACATGCCATCAGTAAAAATTCTACATTATTTGCTTGCTAGTGAAATTCAGATAGCAGGCCAATGGTTAAGCAAATAATCAAACACATCCTATATGCTGTCCTGAGAACAAGACCTACACCACCTTCCCCTCCATCCCCCATCAAAACACAACATAGACCTATGGATTTCCATTTCCCTTCCCCCATTAGGCAACCCCAAGCCAGTGGTAGGACTGAAAGCTGCTCTGAATCCAACAGGAACACACACTGAACCCCCGCCACTGTATCTTGAGTCCTGTGTCCAATGGGTGAGGCAAAGCCACACATTTGCCATCCTACCCCTCCAACCAATCATCTTCACCTGTCTAAGGCAAACAAAACAAACTGCCGGGAGGGGGGATTCTTTGTTGTATGACCTGCCA
The DNA here is from genome assembly GCA_019425775.1 of Rafetus swinhoei. NCBI lineage: Eukaryota > Metazoa > Chordata > Testudines > Trionychidae > Rafetus > Rafetus swinhoei. The sequence goes on from CM033424.1 coordinate 166,155,167, forward strand.
GTCCCTACAGGCTAGGATAGTTGGCAGCATGGACCATTTGCCAGAAGGCCCACTGCTTAGACAACCGGGTCCTTTCCTAGCCGACCCTTCCCAAGCCCATGCCAGCTCTATGAACGCTATTGCTGCCTTTTTACAGAGAGCATTTACCAGCAGGCAGGGTGTGCATCTCATCCCACACAGCACGCTTTGCAGAGACAACATGCCGTGCTGGGGGGGGGAGGCCCGGGGAACTACACGTCCCGTCCCGTCCCGTCCCCCCACTCATGTCAGGAGTAAAATTCAGTCTCCGCAAGGGCGTCCAGCGCCTCCCCCCTCCCGCGGGGCCGAGGGAAGCAGAGCCCATCCCGTCGCAAGCAGGGGAGAAGGAGGAAGAGGCAGCAGCCCCCTACCTGGAGGATGCCGGCCCGGGCACAGATCATGCTCCCCCGCGCAGGAGCCAGGGCAGGGTTTTAGATCCCACACGTGCTGCTCATGGCCAGGCGGGGCGGCGGGAGAGCTCAGCGCCCGGCTCGCGCCGTGTCCCCACAGCGCCGGGGCAGGGGCAGGCGCGCGCGCGGGTGTGTGTGTGTGTGTGAGGGTGTGTGTGTGTGTGTGTGAGGGGTGTGTGTGTGTGAGAGGGTGTGTGAGTGTGTGTGTTAGGTGTCAGCCCCCGCGAAGACGCGCCACAGTCCAGCACCAGCCGCCGCAGCTGATACGCCTGCAACGCTAATGCCGCGGCTCCCTCCTCCTCCCGCCCATCCCTACCTCCAGCCTCCTTCCTCTCCGGGTACCAGGCAGATGGAGCCAACCGCAAGCCGCGGCTCGCACGGATCAGCGCCACCCAGCCCTTCCCCTGCTCCTCCTCCCCCGCCCGCACACACCGAGCCGGCAGACCTGCTGCTGCTGCTGCTCCTGCTCACTTCCCCCCAGGCCGAGCCTCCCCCATTCCATCCTCCCCCCACAAATATGGGCTGAGCCCCTCATTGCACGTATCGACTCCTGCCCCCTCACGCCTGCATGGAGACGGACGCGCGCGCACACTCCCGTATTGACACCGCTTTGGAATCTAACGCATCCACACACACACACACACACACACACACACAATCCAATAGAGATGCACCACACACACACACACTCCAACAGAGAGGTGCCCCACAGAGCGAGATCCAAGACCCCCCCCCAAATCCGCCCATGCAGATCTCCCTGGGTTCACCGCTGCCCGGCCCTCCTTCCCAAGGGAATTGCACCCGCACGCACACAGCCCTGCAGCCACGAGGTCTAACACGCACCTGATTCCCCCGTGGAACTCCCCACCGGCCCTGCCCCCGACGGAGACTCCAGACCGCGCTCGGTCAATGCCGCCCGCACACGCGGGGGAGGGTTTACACACACGCTCCAGCAAACGCACACTCGGCTCCGTCCACATACTGGGTCGGATTCTTTCCCAGCTACTCCGGCGGAAATGCGAAGTAACTATTGAAATCACTAGGGGGTTCGCCTCATGTAAAAGCGGCGTATGCAAGTCTGAGCAGCACCAGGCCAAATGAGTCCACTTTGCCTGCTGCATTTCCTTATGTTGTTCTCCCAATAGCTCTCCCCTAGCGCGTTATCCTCGTGGGCTCTCATCATTAATTTCTTTCTCCCACACAAAGAGACCTATCTGAAATGATAGCCTGGGAAGGCACTATTGCCGCTTTAGCAGCTGCACCTCCCTCTCTGGGGAGAACACACACCATTCAGTTTCCTTTCTATGTAATTGGGGATCTTTGTGCTCCCTCCTCCCCCATTCTCCCCGTACCGAAAGCATTTTACGAGTTGCACTTCTTGACAAAGAAAGGTGGAAATCTCCATCTGGAAGGGGGAGTGAATTGGTTGCAAACCATAGCTAATGATCCGTGCAGAGGTGCCACGCACTCATTACTGCCAAATAGGTTCCGCATTTATGCAAGCATCAACTCTTGCATCCATCAACCTACCAAAAATAGACAGGGAATGCTGTGGTGGGTTTCAGTGAGCATCCACAGTTAAAATGTTGTATATGTACCCATCAGATGGAGGAAAAAAGAAAGACACTTCCACAAAATATCAGCTTCAGATTTCATCTAGAACAAACAAAAGATCAGGCTTCTAAAAATGTGCTTCAACCCAACCAGTATTTGTATAAGCAAATAAAATGTCATTAGTGTTTTTATTTCTATCATTATTCTGGCAAAGTATGGTTTGGTTTTTTTTACCTTAAACTGGCAAATTTTCGTGGCAATATTGCGAGGCTCATGTAGAACTTAATTTGTAACCTAAAACAAAATATTCTATGGAAGTGACAAAGCAAAATATGGGCACACATGTTCCCAGTAGTGTTTACTTCATGGCAGAGGTTGAGAAATTGTTTTGTATCTAAGCACCTCTTTTTAGTAACATCTGTTAGGACTGAAATTTACCCTGATTGGTATCAGCCTAAGGGTGGTTTTTCTTAGACAAGGCTTGAAATCAATCAACTTAGTTATTTTTTAGTTAAAGATATTTATTAATTGTCTTTCACACTGTGAAAATTAGTTTGTGGCATTTTAGTTCAACTCATTTAACTTTAAAAAAAGGAGAAATAAAAAATTGAAAGTTGGCACAAGCATAGTCCTCACTGATGAAAGAAAGTCAAGCCAAGTTTGGGAAAAAATGGTTCAATGTTTTAATCACATTCAATTAGAGGATTAAATAACCTGTTCTGTCAGTTTATAAAATAGGTTTAGTGTCACCCTTTGTCTACACTACATGTTTTGTCGGAAGAGGCAATGCAAACGAAGTGCTTATTAGCATTTTCTCGTGCTTCATTTGCATAATCTATTCCAATCCGTTTTTGCGCAAGAGGTTTTTGCGCAAAAACATGCAGTGTGGATGTGTCCATTTTGCACAAAACCCCCTTTTGCACAAGATCCTTATGCCTCTCCAGGATTATTGTGCAAAACGGACACGTCCACACTGCATGTTTTTGTGCAAAAACCTCTTGCGCAAACGGATTGGAATAGATTATGCAAATGAAACATGAGAAAATGCTAATCAGCACTTCATTTGCATTGCCTCTTCTGACAAAACACGTAGTATAGACATAGGGTAACACTAAACCTATAATTGCAAAAAGCTGTGATGGCAAGAGACAGATAGCGGTCTCCAAGATTTCCCTGTTCTGTATGCTTCCCCTGAAAATCTTGTACTGGCCATTGTTGGAGACCTACTGGGCTAGATGACCCAGTATGGCAGTTCATTCCCCAATTCAGAATAAACATAATGCATAAAAAGTAACTTATGTAACGACCAGAAGACTTATACAGCATTACTTGGGTTCTTCAGGTCAGGGAGGTGGCGGTGGGTCGTGGTGGTGAAGGAGTCAAGGCAGAGGGTTGGGTGGGCGAGGACTCAGGACAGGGGGTGGGAGTGCATGAGTTAGGGCAGGGCACTCAGTCTGGGGGCTAGACAATCAGGGGAGCTCACCAGAGCTGTCCGCAAAAGTGCGGATGGTACTGCAAGTACTAGCTCCCCAGTTTTGTGTTCCTGGGCATGATCTGTGCTCGAGCCCAGCAATCAGCTAATCCAGGAGGGAGGGCGGGGAGTCGGGGTGTGTGCCTGCGGGTAGGGGACCAGGGTGACCCAGTCCTGACAGTGTTCCTGGGAGGCAGGACCGCTAACAGGCAGTACCCCCCACTATCCACCACTGCACCTGATGGGGAGAGGGGTATGGAGTAGTGGGAACACTTACCCGGGCCACTGGCCAGCAACATGAGAAGCATGGGCCCCAGCTGGCCACTCTCTTCCTGTGTGGCTGCCCTGCCCTGGTGCTCACTCTACAGCAGGGGTGGGCAATAATTTTTGATGGGGAGGCCACTTGAAGATTTTGGAAAGTGGTTGAGGGCTGCACTCTTGCACGTTATTAATGAAGGAAGTGCGGGGTCTGGGATGGAGGTTGGATGAAGGAGGTGGTTGTGACCTGGGGCACTGGACTGGGGTGCAGGGGTTTGGGATGTGACCTAGGGCAGGAAGGGGTTGTGACCTGGAGCAGGGAATTGGGGTACAGTAGTGGGTGCAAGAGTTTGGGTTGTGATCTGGGGCAGGGGATTGGGGTACCAGATCTGGGAGGGGTGCAGGAGTGGGGGGCAGAAGATTAGGAAGGGGAGGAACTGGAGTGCCAGAGGCATGCTCTGGCTAGGAGACTCACCTTGGTGACTCCCGGACAGCAGCTTCTCAGGCAGCCTGCCTGCGCCCCGCCCTGCCCCGCCCCGCCCCTGCATAGGCTGCAGAGCCATGTGCATGTGTGAATAACTACAAGCCAAAGGGGAGGGGGGCATGGTTCTTCATGTGCTACCTGTTATTCAAACTGGCAACTCCCATTCTGGACAGAAACACCAATGGGGTTGTGCTGGGGGTGGGAGCAGTACCTGAAGCCTTCCTCTCTCTCCTCTGGGATCACAATTTTGAAAGAAAAATGCCCAGCATCAGCTTTTCTGAGTGGTGTGCAAGTGGGGCTCTGCTGCGTCCAGAGGCTGGGTATGGTGGCTTGGCGGGCTGAATCCAGCCCGTGGATCGTATTTTGCCCAGCCTGCTCTATCAGCCCCCTCCATTTCCATGTTATGGAAAACAATCCTATTCCAGGCACATCCTGTTTTCCTGGCAGAACCAAACTCTAACCTTGATTTGAGTTAGAATATGAGAAAGCTGTATACCAAATTTGGTGGTCCTAACTTTTACCATTTAGGAGGTGTTCTAGAACATACGGGCTCATGGATGGACAGACAGACTTGCAGGCAGACAGACAGATGCACAAACTCATACACACACACTAGGTGCAACACAAAAATAAAGTAAAAGACAGTCACTGCCCCAAAGAAGTAAAATCTAAAGCCCTAACCCTGTAAAAGACAAAAATACAGGAGGCAAAAACAGAGGCATGAAGTTGAAATGACTTGCCTAATGTCACACAGCAGTTCATTGGAAGAGCTGAGAATAGAACTAAAATTTCTTGACTCTCAGTTTCAGTGCAGACAGAAGTTGATTTTTACAGGTTAACTCAGCAGTGTGTGAGCATTTTGAAGGTGAATCAATATAGTCTTAGAAGAGTACCAGAAAAGTTCTCAAATTGCTACAGGAGGCCATCACAGCCAAAGACAATCCCAGAGACTAGTAATTTAGTTGGATTGTATTATTTATTTTTAAAGAGCAAAACATTTTAGAAGCAATAATAGCATTGCAACTATGGAAGCCAAATATATGATGCAAGGGACTGCAAGTCTGAGGGCAAGGATATAGCTAGCAATTTGAAATATGTACACACATTCTGGTCACCCTAGTCCCCTTCTCCCACACTAAACTAAACTGGCCATCACACATAAATGATTCCCAACAGTGAGTACAGCTAGTTACAGAGATCTAGCAACTGAATAATTAAACGTAATGATCTCCCAGAAAGTTTTGTGCTGTATTGTACTGTACATGCCTGCCTACAGTATACCCATTCGACCAGTTGTAAACAGATTGCCTCAAGGTCAGGCAGAAATTTCTCATCTCACCATAATGTATTTTATTTTTCCACTTTCAGAACCATTCAATACCAGCAGCCTTTGAAAATTAGACAGTGGACAAGACAGATCTAAAATTTCATCCAGTTATACCAACGCCTGTGGTCATAACACCTGAAATGAGCGCAAATTTCACAACAGGCATTGTTCTGTTTCTGAATTAGCTAAAATGGCAAAATCAATAAATGCTCTAAAATACACACTGCTAAATCCAGCTAAATCCTTATTCAGCACTCATTTCTGCCTTGTAGAGGCAAACCTAATGTCAGGGGCAGGGTTGAGCCACACCACACGAACGGAAGCACTTGAAAGGCATCATACTTAAGAAAGCACCATGCCTTCCAAAGTTCCTTGGAACACAGAATTAAAAACGCTTCTTAAAGGAACACATCACACATTCTGCTTCATAGCCAGCCAGGGCTGTTGTTACCCGTACATAGAATAGACAGCTGCATAGGTCACCTGAAAATATGTGTACCACTGGGTCTTAATGTCCACACCTCCCCTTCCTCCCCCTGTTATGTGGCTTTGCTTCTTCCAGAGATGACGTAGTTAACTTAAAAGTGAAAAAGCCTGCCAAACCTATTAGCAGAACATTGAACCTGTGAAAGAGCCGTTCAAGTGGTAATGAAGCTATCGAACAGGTATTTGCCAACACCAGATATATACTGTCAGTTTCTGACCTTATTGTGTTAGTCTACAGGATATGCGTTAAAAATCCCCTTTAAAAATAGTTCATTCGTGTGTTGCTGAAGACTATAAAATCACATCTCTAAATAATCATCCACCCTCCACCCCAGGTTTCTGTTGGGCATAGGAGTACCAGTTTAATAGTATTGTGTAGGACCTATAAATCCTAAGGACAGCCCAACAGCCAGCTAATTTCCTAATACTTTGGGGTTGATAATGACCCTAACCCCATAAACACTGCTTAATGTTCTTCAGTAGTGTGGAAAACTGTTCTTCTGACAATAAGGAGACAACACTACAGAGAACTGGCAAATTAAGATAAAGACAGAAAAATCTCAAAGTCTGTAGATCATAATAATATAAAGCCAAAATCTTGGTTACACCGTGCAATTTCAGTGAAGTCAGTGGGGCTGCACTAGCAAAACAGGGCAATATTTTGGATACATGTGAGAGAGAGAAAGAGTATATGCATTCATACAGACCCAAAATACATACATTAGCAACATATGGTAAATCGCTTTTATCATGCATCTTTGACCCCCTCATCTATACTCAGACTGTTAATCTATGCACCTGAGTTCACTTTTAACTTTTCAAACAAAGCTGATTTGAACAACTGCCAATGGTTTATTAAATAAAACAAAACAAAAAAAAACTGCCTCAAAAATGTTTTCATCTTTTCCTTAAATGGGAAATTTCCTCCTCAAAATTAAATCCAGGATAAAAATTATTCAGTTTGTAGCATCGATAAGCTTTGGACCAAATATGCATGGACTCATTTCTTAGAATAAAATTTAGAACAAGAACTTTCCACCACTGGAATAGATGTTCCAAAGGCTATGTCTAGAATACACTGATCTATCGGAAAAGGGTATGCAAAATGGTATGCTCCACATTTTGTGTACCTTTTTCTGATTTTTTTCTTCGGAAGAGGCATTTCCAAAATTTGTCCCATCTATACTGGGACAAATTTTAGAAATTCCTCCTCTTTCAGAAGAGCCCTTCTTCCTTGTGGAAGGAGGAAGACAGGACTTCCAAAAGAGCCCTGTCTTCTCTTCTGCTCTGCCGCAAAAAAAAGTGGAAGAGCAGATGTGTTCCCTGGACACAGTAGAATTTTTCTGGGATACCTCCAGTATCCCGGAAAAACCCCATAGTCAAGACGTAGCCAAAGAGAATCATAGCATTCCTAATATCAGAATGCTATGAAACCCAATATCTCAGGCACATCAAGGCACAGACTAAAGTGCTGGTGGGCCCCAGTGGAAAGGAGGAACCTATCATTTCTAGCCCTGTAGTTTTGCAGGCTATTAGGACCAAGACTTTTTCAATTAAGAAATGTGTATCTAGTCTAGAATGAAACTTGTTCATTCTAGGCCTCCAACAGGAGTAAATCCCATATGCTGTCCAAATGCTCTCTATTTTTTTTAAGAGTTCACAATCTAGACCCAGCTCAGAATTTTGAATCTGGTCCTTTCTATTTGCAGAGACTCCAATTTATCTTAATCTAATCTAATCATTTATACCATAATCATCTCTATTGTAAGTACCTTACAAAAGTTCACAGAAACAGGTAGCTCTTGACAGATTGCCCATTGACAGGGTCTGAATAAACTGAGGAGTCCAAAAAGCAGCTCAAGATGCTAATTGTATGTCTCAGGGCCATCTTTAGTAGATACACAGTCAAATTGTGAATAGTTTCAAATGTAGCAGAGTGGCATGTAAAGCAAAAAATAAGACAGATTCTAGATTTATTTGGGTTTCTAGTCACAAGAGGGGAACACCACCAATATGTTGGGCATAATGTTATTTGCTCTGTGACAATGCTTTAAAAAGGAAAAACAGAACAGTTTAATGAACCAGCATTGTTAAAACTAACAGACAAAAGTTGAGTAGTTCTGATTAGAGATGTGAATGGGTAACCGGTTAACTGGTTGCCTGGTTCCCTGGGAGCAGCCCGCCAACCGTGGCCTGTCACAGATGGAGGCCTTCCCCAACACTACTAGGCCCCAATGTGGGACCGCCAGCTGGCAGCCCACCCTGGCTGCTGGCTCTCGGAGCGGGAGATTTGCAAGCTAGGAGGCTGGAGTGGTTCCCTGCCTGTGATCTCGCTTAGTCAGTTAAGAGGTTAAATGTTAGTTTAAATCAGTTAAACTGGTTAACTGATTATTCGGGATTTTACATCCCTAGAAATGCTGATTTGAGTTTTAAGTGAGCTGCTGAACCTTTCTAGCCTTCCTGAGGTATGTCTACACAGCAACATTTTTCCGAAATAACTAGCATCATTTAAAAATACTGTCAATCTGGAGGACTTCTTCCTCCAACTCCTGTAACCCTCATTGTACGAGGAGTAAGGGGAGTCGGAGGAAGAGTGCTCTATTTCAAAGTAAGTGCCGTGTATACACTCCCAATTTCTAAATAAGCTATTTAGAAATCAGCTATGCATTTGACATAGCTCAATTTGCATTGCTTATTTCAAGTTACGCCCTGCTGTGTAGATGCACCCCTACTTACCTCAAACTCCTCTCTCCAGGTGCATCTACACAGCAGGATTTAACTCAAAATAAGCTACGCAAATTGACCTAAGTCAATTGCATAGCTCATTTCGAAATAGCTTATTTCGAAATTGGGAGCATCTACACAGCACTTATTTCGAAATTGAGCACTCCTCCTCCAACTTCCCTTAATTCTCATACAATGAGGGTTACATGAGTCTGAGTAAGAAGTCCTCCAGCTTGACAGTATTTCAACATTATTTTGAAATAACTGCCTGCTATGTAGATGCGGACAAAGTTATTTCTAAATAATGCTAGTTATTTCGAAATAATGTTGTTGTGTAGATGTACCCTCCCACCCTGCAATATTCTTGGCCTAAATTCAGAGTCCAGCCTCCTTTTCTGGTGATTCACTCTCTGCTTTTGCAACTTTGTTGGTGCAATACCTCTAGCCACCAGCCTCCTGACAGTTTGAAATATTCCTGTGACAGTGTACTGAAGGCTATCACCTGAGCCAGCACTCTGGTCACTATTAGTACTAATTAGGTTCCCCTAGAGAAGAACTAATTGGACAGAGGTGTACCTGATTATCAGGGCAAATTGAGGCAATTAAGTCAATGAACCAATTAGCCCATTATCGGGGAAGTTGTATAAAAAGGAACATGAAGGTCTTGCTCAGAGGAAAAATAGAAAGAGGACAATAGAAGGTTAGGAGAGTCTTATGAGGGTGTGTGTGTGTATGTGTGTATGTGTGTGGGGTGTGTGTGTGTGTGTGTGTGTCTTACCTGAAGTTTCTTGAATACAGATTCCCCCTTATCTTTGGAGAACTGGTTGGAAAGTTGAGACACAATGTGTAAGGTGACAGTGATGCCACTATGTACTAGTGGGGGATTAAAACTTTAGGTAAACTATGCATAGGTATTTATAGTAAAGAAGGTCTCAGACATTGTTCTGTATTGTGTAAGAGGCAGAGGTGAGGTGTGACATGCTACACTCCCATAATTATATACAATATTCCAAGGGGGGTTTCCTCATTTGCACCCCTGGAGTGTATTGACCAAATGTATTGACAGTATGTAGAGCACACAACTGCATTGACTAGCATGAGAGTATCTCTCACTGGGGGAGTGGGAGAATTTTGGCAGATGAAAGGAAGTCCTAAGGTGTGTCTACAGGAAGACTTATTATGCAGTGAGGGAGGGTGTCAATTTACAGCATCTTAGTTTGCTGTGCAATAAATGGCTGTATGGACAGCAATAGGTCAAAACTCACCCAAGAATTTCTAAGTTTCAGTGGGAGTTAGGCCCAGGTAACAGAGGACAGAATTGGGTTTGTATCATGACACGTTCTCTGTAAAAGAGTGTATATTGCTAAAAGTTGACTAGATTTTCAAAATAAAAACTGCGACACTTGTGTGACAGTTTTAGGGTTTACAAAATCCTTGTACAGAAGAACTTTGTGGCCTCACTACTGTGTGCTTCCAACTCAACTCCAGCTCAATATGCATGTTTCATAGGGTTTGTCTAGACTGAGTTGCTATTTCGGGATACTGGAAGTATCCCGAAATAGCAACACCGCATCTTTAAAAGCACCCTCTATTTCCCAAAATAGCTGGCACACTATTCTGGTGTCCCTGTAACTCTCGTTCCATGAGGATTAAGGGATTTGTTGGAATAGTGACTTATTTTGAAATTTGGCGCTGCGTAGATGCCAAAATTGGCTGTGTACACAGCGCCAAATTTCAAAATAAGCTTTTTCGATTTACACTCGGAATAAAGCGAGACTCAGAAAAACTTATTCCAACAGAAGGGTGCTGTCTAGACACACCCATAGAGTGAAAGTTTTCCCCCCAGTAACTTAGGGTGAGTTTAGACAGAACCCTTCTGTCAGAATAAGCAACGCAATTTGTGCTGTGCAAATTGTGTAGCTTATTCCAAGTCTAAGTCGAAAGAGCTTATTGTGAAATTTGGCACTGTGTAGACAGCGCCAAATTACAAAATAAGGCACTATTCTGACAAATGCCTAATCCTCATGGAACGAGGGTTACAGAGACACCAGAATAGCACGCCCGCTATTTCGGGAAATAGTGGGCGCTTTTAAAGACATGGCATTGCTATTTTGGGATACTTCTGGTATCCCAAAATAGCAATGCTGTCTAGATGTACTCCTGGGCTACGTCTAGACTGGCGTGCTAGCCAGAGCTATGCAAATGAGGCTCAGCGTTGAATATCGCAGAGCCTCATTTGCATAATGAACCGCCATTGCGGAAGAGGCTCTTGCAAGAAGACGGGCTGCACACTGCCTTCTTGCGCAAAGAACCCTTTTGCGCAAAGCCGCTATGCCTGAAAATAATCGGCATAACGGCTTTGCGCAAAAAGCGGTTTTTTTCTTGGCGCAAGAAGGGGCAGTGTAGACAGCCCCATCTTGCGCAAGAGCCTCTTCCGTGAAAATGGCGGTTCATTAGCTATGCAAATGAGGCTTGGCGATATTCCAACGCTGAGCCTCATTTGCATAGCTCTGGCGCAAAAGCGCTCCTGTCTAGACGTAGCCCCGGTGTTCTATGAAACACTGATCAAGAGTCATGACCATTCATTGAGTGAAAGAACAGTTTTGAGAGTATTTACACTCATTTGACTTTTCTCTTCACCCCAAACATCATTCATCACATTGAATTCTCATTTCACAGGCATGTTTGTTCCTGGTAAACAAAGTGAATTTTACTTGAGAGATACAGAATAAATATATTTTGAAGAATCATTTTGTAGTTATAAAGAATCCTCATACTTTTGGGCTAATGAGATGAAAAACTAGGTCATTTCAGATGTCCTATGATTTTAGAGAACACGTGGACATCATACGAAAAATGGAGACATAAAGTCACTTAAATGTTATAACAAAAAAGATGCCTTTTGTGATAATATATTCTTATCTTGAGCTAAGTGGGTTGTGGGAGAAGGGTGAAATATGCTGCACCTGTTTTATTCTATCTTTTCTTGCACTTGTAGAAAAAAAAATAGGCTTGGGGCTCTCCCAAAGGAGATGCCATCAGCATCTAGTCCCTAACTTAGCATGCTTTCTTCCTAAGCCATAACAAATGAATAAGTAACCTAAAGTGGTTTAAGCTTTCAATTGCACTTTTAATCCTGCAAGCATGAGACTCTATCATTTTGCCATTGTGAGGTCATTTTGTCTTGGCAGAAAATCTGCCGCTGTAGAATGGATTGGTGACAAACTGAAAATACTACATTTGTGAAATGTGTCCCATTGAGGTCATAATGGCAAGATGTGTTGGGCTTTGTGGGATGTTTACTGTTCAGATTTATATTAGTTTGCAAGGGGCCTTTAGTCTCTGATGGAGTTGGATGTCTGTTCTGGATATTACTACTTTGCCCTTTCCTGTAATGTTTGCCTTTTTTTATATTGTGTATATACCATTTAACTGCATCCAATTAGTCCAACAATGAAAACTTGATTAGAGATGACTGGAATATATGCACTCTACTGTGAAAAACTTACATATAGTACAAAGCAGCAATTTCTCCACACTGCACATTTGTCCAAGTTGGAAGTGCAAATCTTCTCATACCTTGTTTATATGACCACTTGTTATAGATTATTCTCCCTACTGGCACTCAGAACTACATAACCCACTCTGACACATTCATACTATCTGCAAGAATGCTCCTGACTAATATTATCTAATATCTGTCACTATATCTTTGCATTGCATAATTGGGATATCTCATCTGACAGCTATGCTTTGGGCAATCAGCTAGGTGTTACTGCTTCGGGCTCCACTTTTACAGCATTTGGGTAAACACTCCTCACTGAAATCTCAGCCATGTCTTTCTGCCTCATTCTGAACATGTCCAAGGATCTGATGGTATGATAAAGACCTCTCAAATGGAATAATCTGGCCAAGAATTAGTATTGTTTGAGTAAACAGGAATCGGAAGGGAGAAGGAGAAACCAAAATCTCTTACCTCTGAAATAATGGAATCCACTTGCCTTTAAACATTATTTTCATGACAAAATGCAATATTATATAACATTCACAATCAAAATGAAACAAGGGCAACACTAATCAGTATATGAGCATGTTATATGAGTTACTAAATTACTAGAGCACTTACCCATCTTGATCAAAAGAATTCCAGCCCTAGGGCTGCAGTAATTTGCATGGCCTACTTTTTGCAGTTTTTCTAATTGTTTGATATGTGGTTACACATTGGTTTCACATTCCTCCTTCTAACTTCCTTATGCCCTCTTTTCTTGTGAAGCCACATACCTGTTTTCTGCAGAACAAACAGCAGTAGCTATCTTCATGCTTGGGAAAAAAAGACATAAGATTGCATAAAATGTTATTTGACACAGGTAAGCATATTACCGGGTTTTTGTTAATAGCATGAAATAATCTCAGAGTATGTCTACAATACAGGACAAAGTCGAATTAAAATATGCAACTTCAGCTACATTAATTGCGTAGCTGAACTCGAAGTAATTTAACTCAGCTTTTGGCACTGTCTACGCTGCAGAAAGTCAAAGGAAGAACACTCTTCCTTCGACTTCCCTTACTCCTTGTGAAAGCAGGGTTACCGACATCGACTGGAGTGCCTCTTTCACTTTGAATTAGCTGTCTTAATTTGACTGCTAATTCAAACCCTGGAAGATTGATAGTAGCAGCTTCAATCTTGCTCTGTAGTGTAGATGTACCCTCACTGAATAGCCCAATTATCTTATATTATTTAGTTTATTCATTAATAAATAAGGTTCTCTAGGAAATATTTTTTTCTTAATGAATTATGTATTTTTGCTTGTGAAAAGATTGATCCTGGATCTCAAAACTCCTGTGACTTCAATGGTCTTAGTTGTTTCATTGTGCAGTCAGGAATCTGTATCTCAAAAGATATCACCACAGCTGGCAAAAATGGATACTCTGATTGACAAGCTCAACACAAAGGCCAACAATTGATTTGTTTCAATTAGCATATGTGTTTATTTATTTATGATTTAATTAGTGTTCTGAATTTGAGTTACATTATGATGTGACACATTAAAAAAACAACAACAAAGAAACCACAACTTCTGGAACTTATTAACTATCTTTCTGCTAAAATCAACCCCTCACTGCCTTATAACTTATCAGCCAAGATAAATCAATTATTCACCTTCTTGAGATTACTCATGTGTTGATGTGCTTGCTAGAATGGAGTCCGAAGATGTGCTGCCAGTATTGTCAATGGGAAAACTCCCAGTGGAAGATCAAGTTCCAAATTGTCATGGAAGCAATCCTCATCCTTTGAAGCAATGTCTCCTAGTCAGGATATGGTTGATGCAGATTGACTGCCTGCCAAACCCTCTCAGGCTAGGATCTGAAAGTAAAACACTGTCCAGCTCACTCATTGGTAACAGTGAAGATTTCTTCCTTCAGAATTTATTCAAAGATTCTGTTGGTAAGGAACCAGTCTCATAATTATCTTGCTCTGCAGGACTATCAGGAGAAAAATGATGCAGGCCCCAGCCCACCAAGGACCCAGTGGGCTAACCTGATTATGGGGGACCATTCCATCCCTAGGTTGATTGGGGCAGCCACTGTAGGGCCCCCCAAAGCACCAGGCCCTGTGCAGATGCCTTGAACTACAGAACAGCCCTATACACACTTCCCTCAGGCCACAGGGACATCCCGGCAGTGGCATGGCGCTAGCAGCCAGAAGATGCTCTAGGCTCACTATGCTGCTGGTGATGGTGGCGGAGGCCCCAGAGGTTTTTAAATCGCCTGAGGGTGGCAGGCGGCACTGGAGGATGTTCAGGAGGGAAAGGCACAGGCCAGCAGATGAGTGTGTGTGGTGGGGGAATGCACACAGAGACTCCTGCTGCCTTCCTGAAGTCCTGCCAGAGGGGGTGATCACTGGCCTGTTAGGAGGATTTGAGGACTGGCACTAGCCCTAAGGTAAATTAAGTTTGAGACCCGTGACATAGGGTTTTCACTGGACTTCCTCTTCCTCTTTTTGGCAATGTCTGCAGCAAGTTAAGGGTGTATGTTCCAGCTCACATCGACAGTCTCATGCTAGCTTTAGAGCTAGCACATTTAAAATAGTATAGCAGTGGTAGGGCTGTCAGCAGTGAGGAGAAGCATGAGCTAGCTATTCCGCGAGAGCCCCTGCGTACATACCTGGCACAGGTAACCCTTGCTGCTGCTTATTGCTGCCCATACACTGCTACGCTACTATTTTAACACACTAACTCAGGAAGAGCTAGCACAGGTGTGTCTATGCAAGATGAGATTCACACCCCTAGCATATAGTGTATAGAAGGTAGATGCTATAACCTGAGTCCCATGCTTTTCTTCCCCTCCCCTCCCTCAATCCCACCCCTGGCCTTGGGTGAAGGAAGCAGGACTGTCTCTGCTGGATCTTGTCTCCTAGACTAGTGCCTCAGTGCTTGCTCTGAGCCCCTCCCCCCAGGACCAGTGCAGCTGGGGATAGCAATACAGGGTGAAGGGGTGCATAATGGGAAAAGAGGTTTATGCTGCCAAAGGAGCTTAATGAAGAAGAGAAACTGGTGCTGAAAGGAGGGGAAGAAGCTGGGTGCTATTAGCAAAAACAACAATATTTTTCTTTCCTTCCCAAACTAATTCTTTTTCTTCTTTAAAAATATGGAGACTGATACACAGAAAGATTTAACCTTTGATATGGCTCATTTGTTGTGCTGGATCAGTTTGCTTTAAAAAAAAGGTTCCTTTTTGTTTATTTACTTTTAATGGGGATTTCACAGAATGATGCCCTTATGCTTAAAAGCCCTCATTGTAATATCTCAGTAATGAAAGTCTTTTTTGGCTATAGATTTCTGATAATCCAGAGCTCCATATGCATTACTTCAGACTTGAAAGTATTGTGTGAACCTTCATGCCATTCTCACCTCTCTTCCTCAGTAAACATATTGCTAATAAAAGAAAGCCCATTAGCATCTGCTGTTCACAAGGAGAAAGTTCACAAATGCAGTCGAATGTGGGTGTATTACTTCTGCTGTACCCCATGTCGAAGCTATATAGATATTTGTTCCAGTAATGTTGTGGGGCGCATTAAACACATTAAAGTGTTGCTCTCCAGGTTAGGATTTCTGATTTAATGTGAGAAAAAGGATCTGATTGACAATCAGTGATTGTAACATAGGAGCCTCCAAGGGTCAGCTTTCACAGATTTACTGAAGCTTGCCTATAGTTTGAAAGAGAAAATGGTGACTCCTTTTAGTCAATGCCATCCTGTCTTTGTTAAGGCTCTTCCAACTCTGTGACATGAGGAACTCCCTTCTATCTGGTGATGATCTGCTCATTGAGAGTGCCTTAAAATTAATTTTAAAAAGCTGAGGAATAATAATAAGGAACATTAATTCTTAATATTTCTGTTGCTCTCTTTATCCATAGATCTTAAAGCATGTTACAAAAGAAAGTATCATTATCTCTGTTTTACAGCATTGGAAACTGAGGCACAATCAGGGGCACATCCAGCTAGCACCTACTCCAGTGCCCAACCTAGCCTACCATAATATTACCTAGTTTAGTAATATCCTACTTTATTTACAGTTAATCCTATTGAAAACCGACTTAGTAATTTTTTCCTTAAACTTGTATTTTCCAATTCTTTTAAAAAAGAAGCTTAATTTCCTGATTAGGATAAAAGATTCGTTTCCAGTGGCTGATATGACAGCATGCTCTCTAGTCCTGTGCCAGGAATTCATGGGCATTAGCAAGTACTTGCAGAAACAAGGAGGTCTCAAAACACGTGCATTATAACTCTGCCAACACAATTTCTCTGTCTTTAGACAGGCTGAGGTTTCGCCCACCCTCCCTGCTTTAGGCTGACTAATGTCTGTGCCAGAGAATGGAAGATTCAATCCCCTCTCACTATAACAGAGATATGTATGTGTGTGGAGGGGTCATTTGTGAACAGCACTGCAAAAGAGCTATGATGGAAAGTGAGGTCCCTCTCACATACTCAAGGTACATCTATACTGGAGATGGAAGCATAATTCCAGTCTGTGGAGAAACCATTGAACTGGTTCTTCCCAAGCTAGAATGCTAGCTGTCCCAATGACAAGCGTGACTGGATCTCCTGGGTATATACTTGGTGGTCTAGCCTGAACTACTGCCTGTGTTATGATTGTTATATTGCTAGCACACTAGCTCTCTTTAAGCTAGCACAAGGAAGTCTCCTCATGCTGGGAATCACATGCCCTAGCTCAGGTGTAGATATACTTGCAGAATGTTCTCTTGCAGTGGTATCATTGAGGGTTCTGTGGAGCAGTGGTATCCAAATAAATAAGCCACTTAGAAAAATGGGATACTTCACATATCAGAACTCTTGTTATCTCGGCAGATGCAGAAATAGGGCCATGGAGCATTTCTGGTCAGGGCACCTTTTTCTTGCATTGTGGAAACATGAGGAATCGAAACATTTATTTTAAAAATAAAAACTGAGATTGACTTTACATAACTCCGGAAGCTGGGGCCTTGGCTACAGATCAGTAGTGCCAATATCTTAGTTTGTCCCTGACTCTGGGTCCTTCATAAAGAGAGACACTGTAGAGGGAAGAACATAAATTTGGGCTGAAGGGATGAATGTGTACATAAGGGAAAAAGCATCTGTTAGTGGAAGAGGTGGCTTACTGGCCTCACTAAGAGCATCACAGCAATATCATGGGCTTTGTTATCAAGGCAAACCCGCATTAGCAGGTTGGACCAGGTGATCCAATATGTCATGTCTTCCTCCAGCTATTTGTGGTTTTACAATTAGATGTCAATGGGCACCATATAATGCATAGATGGATTGTAAATGGGATGTGCTTCTCACCACCTAAAACAGGAGTCCATGCACTCAGCAAAATGGCTTTGGTTTTGTTTGTTTGTTTGTTTTTTTTTTTTTTGTTTTTATGGTGACACCTCCATTAAGTGAAGTCCTCTAACCATAGTGGGAAATACACCAGATGGATGAGCAGTACAGGGTTTTCCCCTTTCAGCCCCATACCCTGATATGAAGGGACTATTTCTAAAATTGAGATGATATCCAGGACCATTTGGCTGATGGTCTTCTCCACTGAGATTACCAGCAAGGGGAGGCAGTGATGGTGCTGGCCGTACTAATGTGCACCTTCAACTTGCTTTGTACTGACCATTATAGAACGAGGTTTTTTCAGCCTTTCCCCAGTTAAGGCTTTTCTTGCTTCTTTTCTTTTACTGTCCCAACCCCCTTTCCTGTAATTAGAAATATTCGTAACACTTTGTCTCATTATGTGTCCATCAAATAATACTACTGTTATTGTACCTGCTTGAAACACTCGCTATAAAATTTTTATCGTTTTCCTTTTTCAGTTTTATTATATTATATTGCGCAAAGTTATATTATTGTAAAACCTCTGTGGCAACAAGCTCCATACTTTAGAAAGACAAATAGATTTTAAATATTCCATAACAAAAATAGTCATTAAAGTTCATTCATTATTCCTCACAGTTGAACTATATGTAATCTTTCTGGCAGGCGGAGCCACCAGCAACCAGCTCTAGATTCAATATCTAGGGATTCCTTTCCATTGATACAACACAGAACCAGCTCAAGCCCCCACCCTCTAACCTGGGAAAGCCACATACCAACCCGAGGTGCCTCTGAGAGGGAATACTTTCCCACTTGCAAGCATAAATTGACTGTAGAAAAGAAACGTTTGATAAAAAAAAGGGGAAGTAATTCAGCGTTAATTTGGGAAAACACTGAAAACAGGGATCATGAACATAAACCATGAGCAAAACACTAACCTCCAAGGAGGTTGGGAGGTGTCCTTTCCCTCTCAGTTTCTTAAGTCCAGCAAACCAAAAGTCCTTTCCATAAGCGTAACTCTTCTCTGTACCCCACTCACAGTTACTGTCTTTGATTAGTGCTGACTCAGAGTTCAGAGGCGCATCTGCAGAGTTCACCTCTCACCCTGGGCATGGAGGGATGAAGAGGCAGCTCACTCACTCTGCTGCTCAGGCACTCATTCACCTCCCCTCTCCCCCAGGCACCTTGCTGGCTGTTCGATGGCCATTCCTGCTAGCTGCCCGCTCACTGTTCTCCCTGCATCTCTCCGCCAGCCACCCTACTGGCTGCTCCACTCTGTCTCACCAGCCACTCTGCCAACCAACTGTTGGTCACTTTCTGCCACCGCCTGCCTCACCAACCTCTGCACATCAGTCTCTTAGTAACTTTCAGCTCTTTGCAGGCTGGGCAGAAACACTACTCCACCTCAAGTGATTTCAGCTCTGAGATTTTTAGCTCTTAGCAAGCAGGTCAGAAATACAGTCCTACTATAACTGACGTCAACTCTGACTGAACATTTACAGTAACAAAGAGGTTCCCAAGGAAATCTGGTGAGCTCTTTCTTTGAATGTGGGGGGAGAGAGTACATGTTAAACCAACCCAGAGGACCATTGTGGGAGGGTCTACACCTCCTGACTGAGACACCTGTTCCCATCCCTCTTCACTCCACCAGGCTCTGGCATTCAAGAAAGACTCTGACTTAATGAGGTCTTTTCAGCTGAGGTTGACGCCCTCATATGGAGCAGGTTAAGCACAGTCCTGCTTTCCTGTATTCATACAATAATGCCCACAATATTGCTAACAGTATTTCACCACCCCTGCAGTCAATACTAACATGATTTGTAATCTAACATCAGCCAAAGTTGAAAATTGTGAGAAACAGTGCTCTATCTCCTGGATATCTAAGCAGAGTAGGTGTGTTCATGCAAATACAGTTTGCTCTGGAAGTCTCTCCCCCTCCCAGCTAACTGGGGAGAATTCATTCAGTTCATTTAGATCCTTATAAGTATAGTCAAGTATTCTGCCTTGAGTTATTGTAGTTTGGATGAACATTCGCTGATCATTATCAACTTTTTTTAAACAAATCATGTGACCTTCACTATTCTCTGATCAATCAAGGTAAACAATACTCCACACAGTAAGAGTACAGGAGAGAAAGGTTACATATAAAGTAACATTCCAGGATAGTGTTCATGGGTGTGGATGTGGATGTCAGTGTGGGAGAGGAAGTGGCAAAAGATATTGCTACAGTCATGATAAGGAAATCTTGTTGTTCAGAGTATGACCAGGTTCAGTCATCTCTGGTATTCACAATTTCAAGCCATTACTCTTACAGTCCAGTTTTTAAATTCTCAGCCATTTTGACTTTTACAGCTACAGCACAGCATGTATCTAGGGATATTAAATGGTTAACCAGTATACTAGTATATACTAGTATGCTTACCGGTTAACATTGCCGATGAACTCTGGAGGTAGCCAGCCATGCTGGACCAGAGCAGCCCCACTTATGGATGGGCCAGCAGGCCAGATAGCGGGACTCCACAGCTGTGGTGAGGCCAGGCAGCAGGCTGGATGTCAGGTCCTATGTTAAAATGATCAGCCAGTTAAGCACTAGCATTTAACCAGTTAACTGTTTTAACATCCCCATATGTATCTACGCCTAGTTATCCTGTGATTCAGGGCTGGATGAAATGAGGACACAAGTGTGACTCAGAACACAAAGTTTAATTTTTTGGCTCAGTCACAGACTTCCTATGTGACACTGTGCAAGTAGCTATGCTTGCTGTGCTCAGTTCCTCATTGGTAAAGTAAGGTTACTACTTCTGTACCTCACACAGAGAATGTGAAGATAAAATCTAGTAATGACTGTGAGGCACTGAGATACTACAGCAATGAGTGGAGAGTGATGGATAATGATGTTCATAGCCACTGAGATAGTGATGTTCATTCTATACTATATAAAAAAATAGGCAAACAATTGTTGCACAGCATGTCATGCACAACAGTAGGGGGAAGCTGACATTTTGGCCTGCTGGATATAAAGCAACATGGGCTCATTAAGTGTCTAGATCAGACAGGCCCTCCATTTTTCAAGATCTAAAATGATACAGTAAAATGCATGGAATATTGTGGGGGGGGGGAGCTAAGGCTTGAGTCAGGTTCTCTGTGCTTGCATTTTAATTCCTAGGTAAATTGGGTTTGCACTACACTTGAAATTATATGATAAAGAAGATTAAAATGGGGGGGGGGGGGGTGCTTTGTCAAATGAAATGCTAAAGTGCAGCAAGTTCCCCATGCAGAAAAAGCATATTCAGATTGCTCCTCAGAAGAAGAGAGAAAAATACTGTAGAAATAAAAACAGCTGTCCAAAGACAAACTTTCATCAAATAATAGCTAGTAGTTTCAACTGTATGATGTGTTCATTTTACCTATAGCAGAGCCCTTTGTGAGAATAAGACCTAATTCTGCTCTCGAGTACACCAGTGCAGATCCAAAATAAACTGCATTGGCTTACTGCAGTTATTCCCGTTTTATATCACTGCAGTGAGAATTTGGCTTGTGTAAGGAGAACTCCATTACTAAGAACTGAATAATTGCTCAAAAACTATCCTGTTTTTCTTTTTCTATTGTAATAGTAGAACTGCTTAAACAGAAAAAAGATGAACAAGTTAAAAACCCAGGCTTGGACAAAACCAGGAAAATCACTGATGCAGAAATCTCAAGCTGATGTTTTCAATTTATATCTGTATTGGTCTCTATGGGCAAAATCTTACATTCAGCTATAATCTAGTGCAGCTCTATTGAAGCTGTTCGAGTTGCACAGATGAGGTCGGAAGCTGGTCCCACTTAGATAGTGATGTTCATTCAAACTAAAAATCTTCTGAAAGCCTCATAGGAGCACAATTGTGTATAGGAGGCCAACAGATGTCAGCATAATTGTTCCTTGGGGTGAGATCTCCATTAGCAAATTGTCTGGGTGATGGGTGGAAAATGGGGTTTCTCCTACTTATGACTAGTTCTTTTCAAAATATCATCTCAGTCCTGCATCTGGAATTGGAGAGAATATTTTTTGACAAGTAACTATATTTTCATAAGGGACTAGGATGTATACTTAATGACAAATTCTTTGTATATAGGGCCTGATTATTCCATTGTGAACCAGATTCTATATAAGGACCTCTCTCTTCTACATGGAAAGAAGGGGCAGTCATCTCTATAGCAGGATTCTAGCACCCCCAACTTTGTCCCCAGATCCCATGGGAGGGTCTAGTATCATACCATTCCCACACCTGGCTTGCAGATATTCTCCCACAAAAACAAAACAGACTTAGATTGCATTACATTTCTGTGGCCTCCTATTCATAGCAGGAAACCTGCCTTTAAGGGATTCTGGGGATAGCTTCTGGCTGCCTAAGGTTCAAGGTTTCAGCACAGGTTCAAGAAAACCACACAGGCAAGGGGGCACTGGGATAAGAGAGCCAGGGCAGAGGCACAAATGTTCTGAGCAGATAGTTCTAGTTTCCTGCAGATCTGGGTGGTAAAGGAAAGGCTATGTGACATTTAGGGGTTGGAGCCATGGGATTCTTCCCATAATTCTGATGGAAAATAATCAGTAAGGGTATGTCTATACTGCACACTTATTTCAAAATAAGCTATTCTGGAAGAAATACTCTGAAATAGCTTATTTCAAAATAGCACTACAGGGAAGCCTCAAAATTAGTCCAAGGCAGGCTTCCCTAATGTGGACACGCTACCTTAATTTAGACCCCCAGGAGGCACTGGGGAGTAATTACTTTGAATGACTTTGGGAATTAGCTATTTCGAAATAGCAGCAGGGGAGCATCCACACTACTGCTATTCTGAAATAGCTATTTTGGAATAGGTATTATTCCTTGTGGAATGAGATTTACAGAAGTAAATAAGCTGTCCATTATTTTGAATTTATTTTGAAATAACAGAATTGATGTGTAGATGCTCGCATTGTTGTTTCGGAATAATGGCTGTTATTCCGAAATAACGCTGCTATGTAGATAAGAAAAAGCACTCAATGCTATCCCACTGAATTCAATACTTTCCACTATTGTGAATGGGAGCAGAGTCTGTCCCATATATTTGAATTATCTTTCACTTTATTCCATGGTATGTCTGTCTAATTATCTTTCCTTGAGTCAGGTCACCTTTTGAAAACATCCCTAGACATGTGTTTTCTATATTCTTGAACAGCTGTTTAGCTAACAGCAAACATTCTCTGTAGATACTCTTCCTAAACATGTAATCCATTGTTACTGTTATTACCCAATCGGATAGAGCTGATACTTCTTTTCTTCTCTAATCTGGGAATGCCCTATTTCATGATTAATCCAAAGTGGAAATTTACAAGTATTTCATCTGAAATACATTTTTGTCTAATGCCATATTTCTAAGATGTAAAAGTTCAGTAAAAACAACTTAAGGACATGCATGTGAAATAAATTTGGATCTAAATTCAAATTTTCTCATACTATGGGGGGAGGGAGGACAGATTTAGTGGTTTGGTTTAGAACCATTGCTACCCTTCTTGAATTACTTTGGCACTTTTTGTCCAGAGTGTGAATATGAATTAAAATTAAGAGGGGAAAAAGATATTTTAGAACTTCAATTTTTTTGAGTTTAGTTCTTAAAGAGATTTAAAGAATGGAGGGAGGTTTTTAATTTACTTCTGATTGGTTCACAAATATCCTTTTGAAAATAAAGGTGTACGTTTTTTTCTAAAAAAGTAGGCAAGTGTCTAAAACTTGCCTAGAAAAAAATTACTATTTTTAATACTTTGCTATTAAAATACCACTTAGTATTAAAAATTACTATTTTTAATACTCTGCTATTAAAAAAAATTAACTACAGTATTAAAATTTAAAGTTAAAGATGAATTCCAGGCTGAGACTTTGTATTGCAACTTTCAGACCAAAGCATATAATAATGTATGACTTGTGAATCCATCCACATTCAAAGTGGATTTATCATGTGAATACTGATAAACTCTTAACTATGCTTCCAATTGCCAGTACATACACAGTATATAGGAATTTCCACTTCTCTAGCATTTGAGGATTAATAGCTTACTGCAGTATCCAGTATAAGGACCCACCACATCTTTTTTGAAATGACTACTGCTGTCCTACTTTTTTTTTTGTTCCATATTGTTTCTTTAATCACTTAGCAATTTCATGCTTACAGCTCTGCTTTCAGTCCTCATGGTCTATTAGCCCTGAAAGAGTTTGAATTGTCTGAATCTCCTGACATTTGGTTTTTTACTTATTAATTCGACAGTTTCCAGTTCATCAGTAAAAGATGCTGACGCCATTTCCTACCTACATTATACTATTGTATATAATATATTGTCCTAGAAAAGTCAAATCAAACCAAGTTAGGGAATGACACTATGTAAGAAGAGCTACCCTTGAAAATAAAACACTACAGCTGTGATGCAAAGGCAGTCTCACTCTGCTTTCTGATAAGAAGTGGAACACACATTATAATGAGGACAGGCTATTGCCCTCATTAGTATTTCAATTTTTTTAAACAATCCACATTACACTCATTCACTGTATAAAAACATTGTAGTAGTTGTTTTGCTTCTGCTGCAATATGTAATCTAGAAAGAAGCATTGCATACTTAACACTTAAAAAAGCATTCACTATTCATCACCATAAAGTAGCAATGAAGTTTGTTCAAGGTACAGGGATAAATACTAAGGTGACACTATCTTCCTAATCAAAACACAGCACACTTGTAATGTTGACATTTGTTGGAGTTGAGAAATAATCATTCAGAAGAGAAAAGTACACTTAAGGCTATGTCTAGACTGCAGGCTTCTTTCGGAAGTAGCTCTTCCGGAAGAGATCTTCTGAAAAAACTTCTTCTGAAAAAAAGCATCCACATTACCAAAGAGCATCGAAATAGTGATCTGCTTTTTTTGAAAGATAGCATCCACACTGAATGGACGCTATCTCGCATTTTAAACTCTGATTACTATGGACGGAGTGGCCACCAGGGCACCTGTGCTTTTTCTTCTTTCCTCTTCTTTTGAAAGAACTCTCTCCTCCGCGTCCACACACGCCTTTTTCCAAAAGAGCTATTTCGGAAAAAGGCTTCTTCCTCATAGAAAGAGGTTTACCAATGTCAGAAAAAGCCCTCTGTTCTTTCATTTTTTTCTCGAAAGAGCGCAATTGCAGTGTGGACATAAGTGAAGTTTTTTCAGAAAAACGGCCATCTGTAGTGTAGACATAGCCTTAGAAAATATTAAATGGGTTCTGGAGTCTCTATCCCAGCTTCTAACTCAGTGACATGTGCATGTAACTTGGGGCAGAGAAATTTTACCTGTGTTTTAGTATTCAGAATAGCTTGATCATGAAATGCAGCATAAGTGCACTCAACATTCATTTGAGTAGCTTGGGTAGAGTATTTAGCCATTACATTTTTCTGTTGAATCCAGACTTTGTTCATCAGGCTGCTCATTTATTCCATTAAACCATTCCTGATAAATGGAACAATTTTTTTTACTTAGTATAACAATATATATTGAATAAACATTTTGTTGTTATTAAAAACAGGTATTTTGATTGGGGAAAATGAAAATCTGGGACATTTCACATGTCCCAAAATAAGATTATCATATATCATATGGAAACCCAAGACTAAAGCTGGCCAGAAAACAATTCAATCACAGGAAAAAAATTGAGGTTTTGAAATTTGGTTTTATTCTGATGCAAATGAAACATAGGTTTTTTTAAATTTTTATGTGGAAAAAATGAGAGGCAGACATCCACCCTAGAATCACCAGTGGCTAGATTATTCTTGAGGGATAGGAGGCCCATATTCAAATTTCTGATTCAGGCAGAGCAGGGAATAGAAGTTAGTAAATCTCCCACATCTGAGGAGCATGCCTTCACCACTATTCTGTAGGCTATTGTCTGCCCCCCCTTCTAAATACGAGAACTTCTCAATCAAAATGTTTAATTTAAACTGATACATTTATGCAAAACATTGTTTTGACTAACTAGCATTTTTCAATGTTTCATCAAAAAACTTTTCCACCAGCTCTAACTGGGACCATTCTAGCAAAACTCAAACAAACAATCTCATTAAACACTGTAGACAAGTGATCTTCACAATGATATCAAAATAATATCAAGATTTGATTTTGATCTCACTCAAATCAGCAAAGCAGCTAAGCACATGCTTAGCTATAAGCACATTCCTATTCAGGGCCATATTATGATATTCTGAGGCCCTATGTCAAGTTTAAGAATATATTATTTTCACTGAAAGCACATTGACTATATAAACACTAAAACTTTTATTTGCATATATACAAAGGCAAGTTGTAAAAATAAAATAATGTAACTAAAACATGTCTTGCAATATGCCTGTTTGCATTATAAAATAGTTTCAAATGAACATATTTTATGTCTAATTTCTTAATTAGTAGATATGAAAACTTTATATCTACAGCAACACAAAAGCAGTTGCAGTTACAGCATACTTAATGGAAGTTGTACAACTTGTGACATGGTACAGCATCTGGGGGACACTTGAGGATATTATGAATACCCATACTGAAAAATTGCAACGAGTCATGCCAGATATGAGTCATGCCATGTAAGGTATCTGTAAAAATGTTATAATTTGATAAATACAATAATCTTTTTTATAAGTTTGTATCACCTTTGTATTATGTATTATGTTTATGTGTGTATGTTTGTATTTCAAAACCTGTGCTATGCTTCTGGGTGACATCCTGAGACAGTTTTACAGCAGCACTACCTAAACTGCTTGATGGCTCACTAGGGACCTTCAGCTATATAACTGTCCCAATGAGAAAAGGCAAAGGATACACGTTATGACTCAGAAAGGCATGCAGGGGCATGCTTATGGACAGAACCCTAAGGGTTCCAGGCCATGTGCTGGACAGCTTTTGTTTGGAATAAAAGAAATACAAGTTGCAAGGCAAAGGACTATAAAAGGGCATCTGCCTCTTCTCCATCTTGTCTTCTTTACTGCTTCTTACCTGTGCAGTAACCTATCTACAATCAAAACTCTGAACAAAGGACTGGATGATCCATGCAAGCTGTGGATGTCTTCCAGAGGGACTTTCAAGCCAGCAAACTCATCAATATTGCTAGGAACCTGATGGACTTTGAAGTCTGTGTATGTACATGACTGACTATTTAACATTCCCTTCTTGTTTTTTGTTCTGATTTCTTTATAATAAACCTTTAATTTTAGACATTAAACCTTTAATTTTAGACATTAAACTAAGTCCTCGAACAATTCCTACTGAATTCTACAGAACTATTCACTTATTTAAAATGTTTTGCAGAACCGGGGGGCTAAGTAAGGAGTAACTCAGTGGAATGACACTGGTCCTACTGGGGTCTTAGAGGGCCCACATCTAGAGGACCCTCCACCATACAGGAGAGTAGTAGAAGATAGGTATATTAGCCCCAGGATAAGCCAGTCCCTTTCCCTTGGTAACTGAGCATTGGTTATTCCAGGTTAATTAGCACACCTGGGGAAAATCAAAAGGCCTATTAGAACCTGTTAAGAGCCTTCCCTCCAGCCAGATAGAGGCATGTGATAGGAACTGTAGGAGGAAGGTGATCTACTAGGGACCTGGGTGGTGCAGACAGAAACAAGCACTAAGAAAGAGACCACATAGGTACAAAGGTGAAGGGGCTGAGAAGCACAACAGAATGGACTCTGCAAACCTCTGCTCAGAGGTTTGAGGGAAGAAACCCTGCTGGGGGAGGTGGGCGGTAGGGGAGAGAGAGCTAGGAGTCTGATCTGTTGCTACCATGCCTGAAGGGGCTATCAGAGACTAAGGGGTTCCCTTCCCCTCCTCCAGTCAAGGAGGCTAGGAAGAACTCTGCTTAGTCAAGATGTGGGCAGCAAGCCCAGGGCATGGGGAAATTCTGAGGAAATACCCCAGCTTGCCATTAACTGGAAGTGTGTGACCCACCAAGATGGAGAAGAAGCTCTGTCATGACATATAGCTCACAATTCAGGGAAGAATCTCCTTAGCCTTCCCTGCAGAACTCAACTTTCTGAATCATAGAATTCTCCCCAATGTGAAGAAGACTCAGGATGTAGAGAGTTCAGCCCACAAAGGTCTAGCCTTATCCCATGAATCCAAGGCCCATCATGAAAATCCCAGCACTTTTACCTCTGAGAACCATTCATTTTATTCTCATAACTGCAATGGAAACTGATCATGAGTTGTGACATGTAAGCAACACCACTCAGGTACCTTAGTTAGGCACCATGTACATTCCTACTTAACCCAGGCAAGGAGGAGGAAGGCAAAAAAACTCCATGGTCCTCTGCCAATTGGCCCATGGAAGAAAAAATTCCATGCTGACTCCTGAAACAGTCAATTGGCTACACCCAGAGCATCTGTAAGGCAGGATTCCCATATCTGCTTCAGGTGAGTAAGATGAGTGGCTGAAATGTAACCAAAAGGGGTTCCTCATAGCCCCTGCACTAGGCTAAATCCTGGGAACTGAGGAATGATGACCAATCAACACCCATCTTCCCAACTGGCCAATGGGCCATGGGAGTCTTTGGCATAAGCTACAGTAGCACGTGTCTCTCTCTCTCTTGGGATTGTCCCTCTAGCAATGCCAGCCCCATAAGTTTTTCTCACCTGTTGTTGCAAATGATTGGCATCCTGCACATTTAAAAATGAGGCATGATGTATATTTTAATACATTACAAACTCTTGAAAAAGAGTGACACAATAAGAGATACATTATTATTGGAAGAACTATAGTAGTTGCATTCATTCAATATCCAATTTGAAGGACTGTCAGCCCAAATCAAATGAGAGACATGTAAACTATAGTGAAATGTCAGTTGTGGGATTGTAATAACCCAAAGCAAGAAAATGAAGGATGACCAGTGTTGTAACTTAATTCACAACTTTTACTCCTTCAATGCTTCGAGAACTCCCCGCCTTGGAAAAGCACTATGTTCTTTATTAATGTTAACTTATTAGAGAATGCTATGTACAGTACAGCAAAGAAGAGCAAATGATCTTTCACACTGTTGTGAGAGCTACAAATACATATCATCGCTATGGGTACGTCTACATAGCGTGGCTATTTCGGGATACCGGAGGAATCCCGAAATAGCTACCCTGCGTCTTAACAAGCCACCTGTTATTTCGAAATATTTTCACAACAGTGAAGGGATGTCTTGAAATAGTGCTTTATTTTGAAATTTGGTGCTGTGTAGATGCGCCAAATTTCAAAAGAGAAGCTATTTTGAAATAGAATTGAAATAAGATACACAATTTGCGTAGCACAAATTGTGTATCTTATTTCGAGTTTAGGCTGCTGTATAGACACACCCTATGTTATGGGAAGCCCTAGTAAAGGGAAACATTTGCTACACCAACAATAAATGGCAGAGAAAACATGACAACGACAATATCAACTTGCATTGAGCCATTTTTGTGATGATTTCAAAGCACTATGCCCATAACAAGTCCCTCAGGGCAATCTACAGTGCATCACCAAGTTCTGAGCTGGAGATACCAACTTATTTTTAATCTCTTTTTTGCAGATGACTGTACTGAGGAATATACAGTAGCTTTCCCAAACTCATGCAGAAAATCAGTGGAGAAGTTGCAATGGAATCTCAATCCCTTGGGACAATTCTCAGTTTCCCTGCAGTCATCATTTTAAGTCAGGAAGCTGATAAAATGTTAAAATGCAGTTTATTCTCTTCAGCATGATCAAAGAGTGAGTCTTACACTCAACAAGCTATTGTATGAAAGCGAGGCATTTATTGTTTTACCATCTGCTTGTAACATGATAGGTGGGTGTCAGAAAATAGATGAAATAAACATATATCATATATCAATTTAATGGGCTGAATCCTGCACTGATGTCAATAGACTCTGAGGGCTGATGTGATCATGGTGAATGGAACGTCACCTCGTATAGATGCATGGAAAACACAGTGCAACTGCAGGAGTTGGCAGTTAAATCCACATGGAAACTGACAGTAGGGAGACAGAGGTGAAAGAAAAACATTTGTCTTATTTTAATCTTGCCTCCATTTTTTCCATTTGTAATGAAAATCAATACCTAAGTACTATGGGGAATTACTGAAAGGTCCTAACTTCTGTGTTTCATCATGTATCCATTCACACCCACAATTTATTAACTTTTTGGGTGGCCACTGGCTCCACTGCTGACGGCCCTGGCCGGACTCCAGGTCACAAGCCCTCTTGCTGCCCAACTCATGGCTACTGTGTTTCTCTGGCCCAGAAACATCCACGGTCCTACCAAGTCAGAGATATTGCTGGACCACAGTCCCGGATTTTAGAGGTTCAAGCTATAGTTTCCTCTGCTAGTCAGAGAACAGGAATATAATTAAGTGAAGATCGTGAATCTGCTCCTTGGTAATATGTTTGCAATAACCCATATCAAAACTTCTCAGTAAGGTTGGTCAGAGAAAATTATGTAACTGGTTGATTTTTAAATCCAATATGTGACAAGCAGTTAATAAAAGTTCTGAGCTACCTTCCTCAATCGTTTTCTACAGTAAGTATTTTTTCTTCCAGGATACTGTACCTCAACTTGTTTCAGAAAACTATCTGATCTCTTTGGAAAACACATCCAGCCTTGAAACTTTAAAACAATTCAGCTGTCCCTTTTTATTTAAAAAAGGATCTCATTGTAGTCAATAGACAAGCCCCTCAAGTCAAGTGGAATTTTAAGGTCACAGTACCATAGAGTCAAATTTTTAAAGGGCCTCAATTTAATGCGGTTGTTAAATTTGTGTGTGAGATTATTTGCATGCAATATTGTTGATGAATACGTGCACATGCAATTCAAACAACTAGAGACATAATTAGCAACTTTGCTCATATAAATCTAAGTTATACATTGCATGTGAACAGGTATCTGTGTAAAGTTTGCAAGTGAACACAAAGCTGTCCCATTACTAATTTGGGCAATATTGTATATTACCATGAAATGAGCACTGTAATTGTACAACATCTTTCTCTTCCCATACAATATATCCCAAACCCAAGAAGCATGTTAGGTGTTACAAAGAGTACAGAAGTGGTAAATGCTACTTCTCCCTTTTGGCTGACCTGGAGAATTTTTCAAGAAGTCAATGACTTTTTTTTTAAATTAAAATACAGTGTGTGCTATAATTATCTACTGGATGAATCAGGAAGCAGAAAATGTAGAGTTGTGGGTGTAAATATAAGCAATCTATGCTATGGTATACAGTTTTTAAATTTATTAGGGGAATATATCTTGGAGACTGGTACGCTTTGCACAAGGATGTTTATTAACCCATTGCTGTTATTGTATAGGTCTCTTAGGGGAACGTCTACACGGCAACATTATTTTGAAATAACTAGCATTATTTCAAAATATCTTAATCTGCATCTATACAGCAGGCAGTTATTTCAAAATAATGTTGAAATACTGTGAAGCTGGAGGGCTTCTTACTCCGACTCCTGTAACCCTCATCGTACGAGGAATAAGGAAAGTCGGAGGAAGAGTGCTCTATTTGAAATAAGTGCTGTGTAGATGCTCCCAATTTCGAAATAAGCTATTTCAAAATAATCTACGCAATTGATGTAGCTCAATTTGCATAGCTTACTTCGAGGGAATCCCTGTTGTGTAGACGCACCCTAATGTATTGCCAATATTTCCCCATTGGTCAGGATCAATTGCAAATCCTCATGTGTCTTCATAATGAAGCCTGGGATTTCCTGTTGTTCTTTTCCCCTGTAAATAGCTTCCCATATAGCATATTCTTGGGCATGTGTCTATCTTTCAACCTACTCTGATGGCCCATCCAGTTCAATTGTCTTTGCTTAAGCAGGGCTGTCACACCTGGTACATTTTCCTTTGGCAAGCAATCATAACAAGTAGTGTCATCATCTTCATCAGCGTATCAAAGTCCATAGCAGAAGCTGGCTCCTACAGCATGAAGAAAAAAGAGCCCATAGGAAGTAATCAGTTTCCAACCAAAATACATACATTTGCAATAACTGCCAGAGATCATGCAAATTTCAGTTTGGACTATTCAGTTACATGAGAAATTGCAAGTCGTCTGAATCAGAGGTTGCAATCGCCACCATTTCTCATAAATGAAAGGAGTCCAAGAAAACAAACAAATGGATTGGTGGCCTGAAAATGAAATTGTGCTGTTTTGCTAGTCAAGTTTCTCTACTCTCAGACTATGTCTAGACTATGCTCTATTTTCAAAAGAGGATATGCAAATTCTGTGGGAATTTGCATATCTTCTTCAGATCTCACTTTCAAGCAGATCTTTCAAAAGTGAAAGTAGTCTGGATGTGTTTTTTTCGGAAAAAAAACCCTTTTTCTGAAAAAACCCACTCTTCCTTAAAAAATGAGGTTTAAGTGGTTTTTTCGAAAAAGGTGGGTTTTTTCCAGAAAAAAACGCGACCAGACTATTTTCACTTTCGAAAGATCCTATTTCAAAAATAGAGCATAGTTTAGACGTACCCAAAATCTCTCAAGAAAATGATACTCACAAAAATCATAAGCTTGTGTAATATTGGTCTAATTTCTTTTCAATTTATTAATCATGTAAGGTTTGGTGTTTTAAGAAGTCACTGCATTTAAATACAAACTCATTTGTCCAGTTCCTACTGAATATGCTTTGATGTGGACAAAAGCCTAGAGCAAAGAGAGAGGCCTGTATAGCTAAAATAGAGAACCTTAGAAGTGATACAGAAGAGTCATCACTGCTTACAGATGTATGAAGACAGCAGGAACTCTTAAATTGCATCTCAGCAGAGTGGAGAATTATTCAGGTCACAAAATGTCACAATTTGTCACCACCACATACTGATTTAATTATCACCTTGGTTGGCTGTCTCATCAGAGGGGCCATGGACTGAGTAGACATTGGAACACTTTAGCTCCCACTGTTACTCCTTCCAGATCAGGACTAAGATCCTATCTACACTAGAGATATCCTACAGTGGCACAGCTATACTTATGCTTGCATAGCTGCTCCATGCCAATAGGAGAGAGCTCTTCCGTTAACATCATAAAACCACCTCCACGAGCGGTGGTAGAGAGCATCGACGTAGCACTGACCACTGGTGCTTTGTTGCTGTAACTTGTGTCACTCAGGGATGTGCCCACCTTTGCAATGGGTTAAAATTGCAGCAAGGGAGTTTTAGGCTGAACATTGGGAAAAACTTCCTAACTGTCAGGGTGGTTAACCACTGTAATATATTGCCTATGGAGATTGTGCAATTTCTATCATTGGAGATTTTAAAGAGAAGGTTAGACAAACACTGGTTTAGATACATTTTAGTTTGGTAATGCGTGCAGAGGACTGGACTAGATGATCTCTCAAGGTTCCTTCTAGTTCTATGATTGAATGATATTGCCCCTCAAAAGGCCACTTTTTATTTAAAAATAAAGATGCATTTACAATAGCACTACAAAGCAATACATCTGATAGCCCAGAACACGATAGTGTCGCTGTTATTATAATCTTCCTTTTTGGAATGCAATTTCCTATTGACAAACCTTTTGTA
Source organism: Rafetus swinhoei (assembly GCA_019425775.1). Lineage (NCBI taxonomy): Eukaryota > Metazoa > Chordata > Testudines > Trionychidae > Rafetus > Rafetus swinhoei. Next base: position 166,188,325 of record CM033424.1, read on the forward strand.
TACAAAAGATTGCTAAGAAAAGCTGTATCAGAAGCAGACATTGTAAGCTATCAAAACCTTATTCATCAAACACAGAACCTAAGTTTTCAAAAGTGACTAGGGATTTTGGGTATGTACATTTTCGGGTGCCCAACACTTTAAAATAGAGACAATGCATTGAGAAGAACATGCAGATCAAGTGCTCCCCCCAGTTGCTGGCCCAGGTTGGGAGCAGATGGGATGGGGCCAGAGTCTCTTCTGGCTCCTGGGACGCAGCCTGGTGCAGTGCAGCAGCTGTCTTGGGCTACGTCTAGATGGCAGGCTTCTTTCGGAAGAAGCTTTTCTGGAAGAGATCTTCTGAAAAAACTTCTTCTGAAAGAGAGCGTCCACACTGCCAAAGCTCATTGCAAAAGCAATCTGCTTTTTCAAAACATAGCGTCCACACTGAATGGACGCTATCTTGCATGTAAGCTGTGATTGCTATGGACGGAGTGGCCACCAGGGCACCTGTGCTTTTTCCTCTTTCCTCTTCTTTTGAAAGAACTCCCTCTTCCCCGTCCACACATGCCTTTTTCCGAAAGAGCTCTTTCGGAAAAAGGCTTCTTCCTCATAGAAAGAGGATTACCAACGCCAGAAAAACCCCTCTGTTCTTTCGATTTTTTTTTTGAAAGAATGCAATTGCAGCGAGGACATAAGTGAAGTGTTTTCGGAAAAAAGGCTGTTTTTTAAAAAAAACCCTCTGTAGTGTAGACATAGCCTATGAGAGTACCTGTCTCTGACAGCAATTGGTTGCCCCTTGCCAAAGGTTGGCTTCTGGGGATAAGGGACAAGTGAGCTGGATTGCCCCCACCTCTCACCAAGGAGGGGGCTCCTATACCCAGCAGCCAAGTCCAGGCAGAGATCAGGCTGCAGCTGCTACCCTTTCCCAGCCAGGCTGTATCCTAGGCAGGTGGCTACGTTGCACAGAGCAGCAACTGGGAGTGGCTCCATCCTACTCCTCACCAAGCCACAAGTAACATGGGGTGGGGAGAGCCTGGGGACCCCACCTGAGAGGAGACTTGTTGGGAGGTCACATGTCCTCCCCTTTTGCTTGTGCCTGCCCAGAATGGGGAGGCACCACTTGTCTATTTTTTAAAGGAGCCCAATTTTCAGTGGGCCAGTGCCGCAAGTTAAGAATTCCTTCAAGAACAGAGGCACCAAAGAGCCAAAAATGTAGGTTCCATCTCTTTAGTTAAGTTCTCTGTAAAAATATTACCCATTGTATCAATCTGCTGTTGACACTTCAGTTGTTTTTTCTGCTGCGGCACATGTATCCTGATAATTCAGTTATATTTCTATAGCTATCTGTCATTTACAATGCCACTTCATGGCCTAGAATGGATTGATGGTTCTTCCTATAATGGACAAGATATTCAGACATGTTTGGTTGCAAGGAAAGCTCTAATTAAGCACCTCCTTCCTTGACTCCACATTTTTTTTTTATGTAGACTGTGATGGGAGCAGGCCAGATGGCTACAAGAAAATAATTGAAAGCAGGTATATTAGCCCCAGATTAAACAAGTCCTGGTAACCAAACAAGGTCTATCCCAGGTTAATTAAGACACCTGGAGTCAGTCAAGAACCTACATTAACCAGTGGAGATTGTTAGGTTAATTAAGACTCCTGAAGGCAACCTAGAACCTGCTGGAGCCAGTTAGGTTTGATTGGGACACCTGGAGCCAATCAAGGACTGAATGGAACTGGTTAGAAGCCTCTCTTTTAGCCAGCTTTATGATGCACCAGGTATAGTGGGAGGAGGATGCACTGCTGGGAAGCAGGAACTGTAGAAATTATAAACTTAAAAAACAACAAATGGTCTGGTAGCACTTTATAGACTAACAAAACATGTAGCTGGTATCATGAGCTTTTGTGGGTACAGCCCACTTTTTCAGATGACTGGAGTGATGTCAGTTACCAAAAGGGAACACTGAGATACAGAGGTTAGAGACAGCGAGAGCCATGCCCGGGGAACAGCTCCTTTAAGCTCCAGAAGTCCAAGGGAGGTAAAAACCACTGCTAGATGGGGAGAGAATGAGTTAAGGAATCTAGTCTGCTTCTTCCACTAGCAACTAAGAGATTTTCCCCCTCCCCTTCCTCACTGCTATGCCAATGTTGAAAGTGGCTAAATCAGACTATGGCTTGCTCCTGAAGTAAAGGGGTTAGACTGAGAGCTATTTTGAGCCAATTAGGTGAGCAATTAGGCTGGGAATTGCCATTTTCCCCAGATGGGGAGAGATAATACTTGGCCTACTGCTATCCAGAAGTGCAGGATTCACTGTGTGAAATAAAGAGCTTCATTACAATATATGAGAGTCCAGTTTAGACACTTACTGGACTAGCTCTGTTAATGTCACTAATTTTTTAAAGTAACAATTGTTGAATGAATGGATAATCAATATTGTATGCTTAATAATGTTAAGTATCGGTAGTGCTATTTTTAATTTATTTACAAAGCTGTGAGAGGCATCACTCCTTTTTCCATCCTTCCTGCTACATAGCATATGATCTGATTTTAATTTTTTATATAATCAGGTCATGTTATGGTACAAGCATGATAGGTTTCTTACCACTGAAGACCTTTCCCTTTTATTTTATAAATAAATTCCTCTGTATTTAAATTCCAGATGTCACAGTGAGTGGCCAGCCAGCGTACTTGTTCCAAAAGTAAAATATTTGTGCGCATTGGTAAGTGAAAACTTATTTAGATTTGATGTCTTTCATTTTAATAAGATACACAGAATTTCAAAGAAGGCTTTACAAACACTGCATTAGCCAAATAATTTAGTAATCACTGTAGGGGGGACCTTATCAGGGATATAGACCAGTTTGGCAAGTAAGAGCCATGGCTTCTGTATGGAACTATTAATTACACTCTACAGAGGGAATTACATCAATATAAAACTGAGTGTAATCATTTCTGCTTACATTCTGCTTAGAGTATTTTTTACTTAACAAGAGCTCCCACCAATTAAACATTTAACAGAACAAGCTTTTTTTTAAACTAACATACTTCATTTTTATGTAATTCCCTGAGAGTGCATCTACACTGCAGGGCTTAATTCGAAATAAGTTAAGCAAATTGTGCTATGTCAATTGCGCATCTTATTTTGAAACAGCTTATTTCGAAATAGGGAGCCTCTACCCAGAACTTATTTCGAAATAGAGCACTCTTCCTCTGACTTCCCTTATTCCTCATACAATGAGGGCTACAGGAGTCAGAGTAAGAAGTTCTTCAGCTTGACAGTAATTTGACACTATTTCAAAATAACTACCTGCTGTGTAGACGTGGACTAAGTTATTTTGGAATAGTGCTAGTTATTTCAAAATAGTGTTGCAGTGTAGACGTACCTTTAGGGTACACCTACACTGCACACTTATTTCAAAATAAGCTATTCCGGAATAGTTATTCTGAAATAGCTTATTTCGAAATAGCACATCTACACTGCAGGGAAACCTCAAAATTAGTCCGAGGCCGGCTTCACTAATGTGGATGTGCTATCTCAGTTTAGAGCCCCAGGAGGCACTGGGAAGGAATAACTTAGAATGGCCCTGGTGAAGGGCTATTATTCTTGATAGAATGAGGTTTACAGATCTCAGAATAAGCCATCTGTTATTTCAAAATTATTTTGAAATAACAGAATGGCTGTGTAGACGCTCACATAGTTATTTCAGAATAACAGCCATTATTCCAAAATAACTTTGCTGTGTAGACATACCCTTAGATTAAATATAGATACACATGAAAATACAAATGTCTGAGGTAGTGTAGTGCTCCTATTACCCATGCAGGGTGAGATCGTCACCCTCAAGCCAGTCCCTGTATGCTGAGTAGGAGAACCTGAGTGGTCTGAAGGATCCTTAAAAGACTTGTTTCCTGCTGAGGGAAGAATCTCCCAGGCACAGGCACTGTGAAAGAAAGCCATAAAATTATTTTCCAGGAACCACCTTGCAAGTCTTGACATGCTGGGCACAGGGCAGAAGCTATGTCTCCAGGTGTGTGCGATAGTGAGGACAGGAGTGGCCTGAGGCGGGCTGCGGCAGCTGGCGCCCCAGGCGGAACGCGTGATCGGCGCCCCCGCCTGCACGGCCGTCAATTGAGTGATGTCATCATCGGGTGCCCCGGGCGCCCTGTGACGTCATCATCAGGCGCCCCGTTGAAGGCGGTGCCCTAGGCGACGGCCAAGTCGGCCTATAGTCACGGGCCGCCCCTGAGTGAGGATAGTCTAGGCAGCACTGAAGTGCATAGTGCACCTTGAGAAGGCTGCTATAACTCAGACAGGCAAGGCTGGATTAAGACGTGCTGAGGCCCTAAGTTATGTCAAGTTTAAGAGGCTCTATAGCATTACCAAATAAATGAGGAGTATTCTAACAGAAAGGACAATGAAAGTAGAAATAATAACATTATATATTTGCATTCATATCAGTACACAGGTGAGGCTGCAACTAAAAACTAGTACTTTTTTTGTATTTAGAGGCCCCTCATAATCTGAGGCCCTAAGGTATATTTTATTTAGCTTGTGCATAAATCTGGCACTGCAGGTCTCCAGGGCTTTCAAAGCAATATCGGGAGCCTCTCCAGTCCCCAGAACAGCCCAGGAGCTGGCAGGATGTTAAGGTAGCTTAAAGCCACCCTATCTACCTTCCTCTTGAAATGCAAAGGTTGTGCTGTGCTTCCTAGAGGAGCAGCATAGATCTACACCCTGATTTATTACTACATTATTCTAATTCTGTATTTCTAGAGCTGTTAAAAGAGTCCACATTTTGAAAATTTTGGACAAAAACATAATGACTTTTCACAAGATTATGTGATGATTTCCCCATTTTCCAAATAAGGCTAATATTCGCTGCTTTATGGTCCAGTGTGCAATCACTTTTCCCCAGAGTGGACTCTACAACTCCAGAATAAGTAGACAGAATGAATACATGATAATACTAGAAGATTTACCCGACATTACTCAGATCCTTAACTCAATTCATTTTTGGGATTTTTTTGGAGAATAACATGAAAATGCACATGCTTCATTTAAATCATTGCTGTGGGGTGGGGCTGAGGATAAGGGATTGAGTATGCAGGCTGCCCTAGGGAGAGAGGACAACCCCAGCCTCCTCTCACCGCAGTAGCATGGAGCCAGGTGAGAAGTGCCTCTCCATGGCTGCTGCAGCTCCAGTGGGCACAGCTGGGGAGGGGTGCATGTTCCCTGGCTGTGACAGGTCCAGGTTCATCTGCCCCCTGCGCTCCCCATCCAGAGTGAGGAATGGGGCAAACTATGCACTTTCTCTCACTCCTTGAGGACAGGGAACAGCCAACGATGTTCCTGTAGGAATTGGGAGAGGGAGTTGCAGCCCCCCTGCCTGCCCTAAAGGGTGTCTGTGGGGTGGGAGGCTCAGGGATGAGGCAAGTTTCGGCTGCCTGGTGATTCTCTCTCTTTTTCATGTATGGTTCTATGCATCCCCATACACATCGGGGGGCGGGAGAGCTTCACCTCCCTCCCCCCCCCTCCCCGCGCACAATCTAAACCCTTACCTTGCTTTAAATTATGATAAGATGAAAATATATAGCAAATTTGGTGGTCCTAGCTCTTTCTGTTTAGGAGCAGTTCTTGGATGGATGGACAGAGAGACTTGCTTGCTCGCTCACAAACTCTCTCAAATATAAAGTAGGTATGATTTTAACCAACATAGATGGTGAGCCAGAATAATGCCAGAAATGATTTAATTTTTATCCTACCCTTTGTAAAGCATTTGATGTATTTGATAGGATAGTGGATTATCCTTTATTTTTTACTTGTCTTTGTATACAGCCATCCAATTCCTCTCCTGCTGGGACAAACATTTTCTTCATCTTCAGTGCATATAACAGCTATATTTTGCTCTCCAATATTCAGGATAATCAGTGATTTATGATATCCTCCCTAGGACATAGAGAGTATGTTTTTTTAGTTACTTGACCTACAGTACAATGTTAATGCCACTTACCCAAGGTGGACAAGATGATACAGAAGACCCCGTTCTCTGAAGCAGTAGGGAACTCTAATCTCTCCTACCCCTTCTGAATTTATTATGGAAATTGTAGCCATCTTTTCGTGTTTCTGGAAACTGTACATATGTTCCCTTCTACATGGAAAACTATGTTCAACAGTTCTTCTAATCAGAAGGAATGGCTGGGCTGATAAAAGACTTGAGAACATTTGCCCATTTATCTATCTACACGTGTTCCCTTCCATCTGGGAGCATTCCTAAGAGACTGTAGCTGTTCTTAATCCTGGCCAGAGGGAAACAATGTGTTATGCATAATTATCAGGCTGTCGTCAGAGATGGACAGCCTCCTACTGTTAATCTTGGTGTCCAACATGCAAACAGGAGGCGGAAATCTGTCTGCCTTATGCGGTTGGTAAACTCCAATCTGCCATATTAATTCTCTGTCCCTGTGTCAGTTAGGGAACCTTTTGTATTTAAGAATAGGGAGGAAGCTCTGTCTCATCCAAAAATGACAAAAATAAAAGATCAAGGTGATATTCCTATGTGTATTATTTCTTCTTAGAAAGAGCACAGTAAACTAGGGCAGGAAAAAAGGGGGGGGCACATAAAATGACTAAAAAAATTCCACTGTGTTGTAAAATCAGTACCTAGCTAGCAAATGCACAGGCTGGCATGGAACTTACTTGACTACATAGTACAACACCAAAAAGATAAAGAAGGGAAGGAAATAGGGTAGAAATATGCTGTTTTTTTCCTGCTATTTGTAGTATGGGGGTTACATTTAAAAACTATCAATTTAAATGTTTCTTTAAAAGTTTGTTTAAATAATTGTAAATCTTGGAGAGTATGGTTTTCAGAAGCACTGAAACCATTTGGAATGAATGATTGCCAGGTTCCCTCAGACCCTTCAATCATGGGATAAACTGTGAATGTTAACATTTATCACTAAGATAAAAAAAGAGGACCAGAGGCTGTAAGCAATGAGGATCATAAAGCCCCTGAGGTAGCTGAAACCTTCACTTTTAAGGCCAAATTGGGCATGCTAACAAGGCATCCATTTCCGTGGCCTGGCATAGGAGCAGGATTTGGCCCATGGGTTCAGACTTAGATCCAGATAGCTCTCTTCACTAAGCACACGTCACTGGGTCTGAAGCCGCCCCAGAGCAAAGGCGAGTGGGGAGAGAAGAGTAGCTGATTTTAAAAATAGCCTTTAAATCTCTTGGGAGCTTGGCTGTAAGTAGATTTGAAATCTATTTTAAAAGCCTATTGAGTGCATCTCTTGCATGTATGTCAGTGACTTTGCAGGCAACAGGAGAATACTCTCTCTTCCAGCCCAGACTTCATAATCCCATTAGACCACCAGGAAGTCTTTAGGCCTTGGTAGACCACTATATGCCAGAAAGGCTCTGGGAGCTACAAATCTCCTCCCTTCCATTTATAAAGCTGTCAAGAGATTTAAAGGCTTTTTAAAAAATCAGCTACTCTTCTCTCCCCACTTAGGTTTGCACCGAGGCTGCTTCAGACCCAGTAACGTGTGAACCCAAACGGCTTCTCTGAACCCTATTCCCATTGTTGTTTAAGAAGTCTGGGTATGTCTACGCTACAGCGCTATTTCGAATTAACTTAATAATAACTTAACTAAGCTAATTCGAAATAACACATCTACACACAAAATCTATTTTGAAATAGCGTTTTGCTATTTCGAAATAGCGCATCCGCACTGATTGGACGCTGGATCGCATTTAAGGGCAGCTGAAACCGGTTCCAGCAGGGCATCAGGTCAGTAGTTGCTTCGTGTGGCTGCTGTCTGAGGCTATCTGAGGCTTGTGCTTAAAGGGACCCCCCTGGACAGCCGGTTTTCAGCTTTCCCGCTTGCTTGCCTACCTCGCTGAGGGACAGCAAAGCGTTTTCCTCTCTGCCTGCTTTGGTCACTCTCATTTGGGACACCACAGCACTTGGCACCATGGAGCCAGAGCTGCCCCTGGGCACTCTGGTGCTCATTTTGAATGTGTTGCTGCAAGCCTGGCAGCAATTGCTGGAGGGTGCCTGGCACCATCTGCAGCAGGCCAGCCCCCTGGCCCTCTCCTTCCCCCCCCCCGGGAGCCGTGGAGGAGCAGCAGCAGCGCCCGGATGCCAGCGTGCCCTGCCGCATCTGGCGTCTGGACACCAGCAGCGACTGGTGGGACCACATTGTCCTGGAGCACTGGGGAGACCAACAATGGACCCAGAACTTCAGGATGAAGAAGGACACCTTCCTGGAGTTCTGCGAGTGGCTCGCCCCTGCTCTGCAGCGACGGGACACACGAATGAGGCCCGCCATTCCACTCCACAAGTGGGTGGCCATCGCCCTATGGAAGGTCTCCACGCTGGATAGCTACCAAACAGTGGGGAACCAGTTCGGCGTGGGGAGATCCACCGTTGGAGCAGTGCTCATGCAGGTATGGCAGTCACTGGCCACTGTGCCAGGAGGGAGGGCTGCAAGGAGGAGATGGGCTGCCCCAGGGAAAACGGGGGGGAGGTGGTGTAAGTGACCTCCCCGGGAGGGTTCGGTCTGTCCCAGCCACGCTACAGACTGCCCGCGGTGGCGAGGATTGCAGCGGGGGTTGCTCCTGGGAGTGGGGTGCAGGGCAGTGGCGGGGAATGAACACTCCCAGCCACCTAGGCACCCCAGTGACCCTCGGTTTTGTGCGTCTCTCTGCAGGTGGTCAAGGCCATCAACAGGGTGCTGCTCCACAGAGTCGTCTGCCTCACCGACCTGGACGCGGTCATCCAGGGGTTTGGCCCCCTGGGCTTTCCCAACTGCGGGGCGGAGGGGGACAATCGACGGGACGCATATCCCCATCTGTGCCCTGGAACACCAGGCCTCCCTCAACATTAACCGCAAGGGGTACTTCTCCGTGATCCTGCAGGCCGTGTCTGACCACTGGGGCCAGTTCATGGACATCAGTGTGGGCTGGTCCGGCAAGGCACACAATGCGCGGGTGTACCGCAACTCCTCCGTGTGCCAGAGGCTGCATGCTGGGACTTTCTTCCCCGACTACCACATCAGGGTCAGGGATGTGGACATGCCAGTGTGCCTGGTGGGGGATGCGGCCTACCCCCTACAGCCCTGGCTCATGAAGCCCTACACGGGACACCTGAACCCCTCCCGGTAGGCCTTCAATGCCAGGCTCAGCAGGGCCCACATTGTGGTCGAGGGGGGCCTTCGGCCGGCTGAAGGCTCGATTTAGATGCCTCCTCACCCGCCTCGACCTCTCCGAGCACAATATTCCACACGTGGTGGCAGCATGCTGTGTGCTCCACAATTTATGTGAGAGGAAGGGGGTGGCTTTCCTGCCAGGCTGGATGGCAGAGGCTGACCGCCTGGCTGGCCAGTACACACAGCCCACACGGCGGCCATCCGGGAGGCCCTTTGGGGGGCTGTCCGCATCCAGAAAGCCCTGCGGGAGAGCTTCCAGGCAGAGGAGGAGTGAAGTCCCCCGGTGTGACCCACTGGGGCCTTGTGCCTTACATTCCACCCCCACCTGCTTCCCCTTTCTCCTCCCTAACCCCCCTTCCTGATGTAAAATAAAAACACCCGTGTTGCCACGAAACACTCTCTTTATTTAACATAACTGAGGTGGGGGAGGAGGGGAATGAGGGTGGGAGAGGGGAAGGGGGGAAACCTGGGAGGAGGGAGCTGGAAGGGGGAGGCAAGGGGAGGAAGGGGGAGGGGAAGCTCAGGGTTGAGGGTCTTGCCAGCCATCCTGTCTCCCAGCACTGCGGGTGCGGGGGCCTCGGCGTTCCCGGGGGGGAGTGGGTATGGAGGGTGGGGCAGGAGGGATGGGGGGGGCAGAAGAAGCGGGAGGGGGAACAGGGGTGGGAGGAGGAGTGATAGCTGGGGCAGTTGCAGGGGCTGGAGCAGCAGGAGGCAGCAATCGTTGCATCAGGGTCTGCAGGTGCTCGTGGAGGGCACGGCCCTGCTCCCACAGCTCCTGCAAGCTCTCCCTCTGCAGCTGCAGGTCTTCTTGCACCCAGTGCTCCTGGCTATGGACCTGCCTTCCCTGTAACCTCAGGTGCTGCCGCTGGTACTCCTCCTGGTTCCGGGTGTGCCTGCTGGCCCAGGTGCGGGTGGATGTTCCAGGCGGGGTGGTGCACCCTGCATTCGCGGTGCTGCGGCTGTGGTGAAATGAGAAGTGGTCAGTTCTCTCTGGGGACACAGTGGGTGAGACCCAGCCCCCCTCTGCAAGGCAAGGACGGCAGGTCTCTGCACCATCACGTCCTGCTATCCCCGGGAGAGTGAGCTGGCCCAGGACTGCACCCCAGCCCCTGTGCTGCCTATAGTGTGGTGTGTGGGGGTGAGGGGTGGGGAGATGTGCCCTGCCTCTGTGTAGAGGGGGCGTCTGGAGGGAGGGCAGTGTGCAGTGTCTCTCCCCGGGGTCAGGAGCCTGTCATGTGCCTTCACGCGTAGATGCGTGTGGGGAAGAGGCCAGGGCCCCTGCATGGCACCCAGCTGGGGCCACATGTCCCGGCTGGCACGGCAGATGCACAGGTTGCTGCCTGGTCCGTGGTCGGCAAGGCCCATGCGCACGGTCCCTGGGCTCTCCCTCCCCCTTCCCCTCCCGCCCCGCATAAGGGGACCGTGATGGCACTCACATGTGGAGGCCTCCCCGGCCTTGGATGAGACTGCTGATGGGCTCTCTGGTACGGCTTGAGGGTCCTGGGTGCAGGGCATGCTCCCTGCAGGCTCCTGCGGCTTCTCGCTGTCGTCCTCCTCCTCTTCCTCCTCTTCCCCTGTGTCAGGGGCAGGGTCCTCTGCCCGGGGGTCAATGACCACCAGGGGGAAACGGACCATCTGACCCCCCAGGATGTGGTCCAGGGCCTCGTAATGCGGGCAGGTGTCTGGGTCAGCCCCTGGTTGGGAGCCCCTGGCATAGGCCTGCTGCAGCTCCTTCACTTTTGTCTGCACCTGCTCCTGGCTGTGCGTGTGGCCTCTGGTGGCCAGGCTGGCAGCCATGCAGCTGTAGACGGCTGCATTCCTGCACCTAGTGAGGAGATCATGGGCATTGGAGGCCTCTCCCCAAACCTCAATGAGGTCCATGAACTCCGCACTAGACCAGGCAGGTGCCCACCTTTTGCAGCCCCTGGCAGGCTCCTGGGAGCCGCCAGCCTTGTCCTGGGGAGCGATGGAGGGCTGGGTGGCAGCAGATTGCTGGCTCATGCTGTACCAGGTGCACGGTCTACTGGCTGTGTGCTGGCAGGCTTGCAACTGGCACAGACACTGTGGCCAGAGTTTGCCCCTTTAAGGGCTCTGGGGCTGGGGGGGGGAGCAGACGAGTTTTCCTGGTTGTGCCCAGAGTGGCCACCAGGGCTCCCTGGGAAGGGCTGGAGGCCTCCTATTTTGAATTAAGTGTCTACACAGCACTTAATTGGAAATAGCTATTTCGAATTTGGCACTACTCCTCATAGAATGAGGTTTACCAAATTCGAAATAAGCGCTCCAAATTCGTATTCCAAATAAGTATTCCAAATTCGAAATAGCAGTTTGCATGTATAGACGCTATTGAAGTTAATTCGAAATAACGGTTGTTATTTCGAATTAACTTTGCAGTGTAGACATACCCCCAGAGAATAAGCCACTGATTCAGCAGAGATTTAGGCACATGATTAACTTTATGCAAATTGAATATTCCTATTGACTTCAATGAAGTTGAGATGTGTCTCTGCTGATCTAATTGGAGGATCGGGCTGTATATTATGCAACACGCTGATCTGAAGTGTCAACTTTGCGTGCTAACATCACTGCTTAATAGTAAATTCATAAATGAAAAGATGGGAGGAACCCTTAGGCTAGGAATTTTCTTTTGACCATGGGTTTCATCTTTAGCAGAGCGGCATTTCCTCTCCCACCTGCGTAATTATGGCATAAAGGGAAATGATGAAGTATAATGGTATGGTACGTCAGACCTTTTCACTTCAGAAAAAAAGACACATATACTTTGTCTTCTTTCTGTAAGGAATGAGTGGGGGAAACAGTATTTAATTCCTCAACATATATTGGAATTCTCAAGTGAGAACATTCCGGGTGTAATTGTTAAACTTGAAATGGTCCAGATTTATTGCTACAGTGACCAACCCCATCTATTTCAGTGGAACTACACCAGTAATTAATCTTGCCCAACATACACAACCGGCAAAACCAAGCTGTGTTTTGAGGTGTTAATGTAAGAGGAAAAAGCCCCACTAAAGTGAATGTACAACAAGAATAGCTGGTGAGGGAGGCTGCTGTCATGTGATCTTTTGCGTAGATCAGGTGACTGAGATTACTATTCTCTACCAGAGCTACTGAAAATCATACTTTTATTACAGTGAGTGCATAAGCCTTAGTGTCTGCTCATTCCTCCTCATACCATTCAAAGGGAGACCCTTTTCCCCTGGAGCTTAAAACATGTTGGGTTGGTTCTTTGAAATCCTTTTATTTTTAAAAAATACATCCTCAATGAATATTCTTTTGCCAAGTTTATATCTTGGTCCAGTATATCGTAACTGATAAATAGAGCAGAAAACTGAATCTGTTGCTTTAGAATATTCAGTGAATAGGAATAATGAAATTCAGCTCTATTTGGAATGTCAGCCATCTGACAGGATATAGAAGGGTGTCACTAGCAATTCATTCTCACTGGCTATGAATTAGTGGGGTAGTCTTAAGCTTCCACACAATTAGTCTCATTAAGCTGGAAAACAATCCAGGGTTGGGTCTGCATTATCAGAATGCAGGAAGACATTATTCCAATACTGACAGCTGATATAAATGAATTTTATCTGTGTACAGATAGCCTCATTGTTATGGCATCAGTTAATATTGAATCCTGACTGCAGTTCCACACAAATGATAGCTTTACAACATAGATGTTATGAACATGATTTACAGATGTAGTATAGTTGTTTATAACTACCTTATTGCTGCATGATCTGGATGTAGCAGTCTGAATTTACATGCACATACCTCAAAGCCAAAGAATATCTGTGATGATGTCACTGGAATGTTGACTACATGTTGAAGATTATAGAAAGTCATCATTTCATCCTGGCTACCTGTTCACTTAGGCCTGGGTCTACACTAAAGGGGAAAGTCGACTTAAGATATGCAACTCCGTCTACTCTAATTACGTAGCTGGAGTCAAAGTATCTTAAATTGTGTTTTGTCACCATCCACATGGTGGAAGATTGATGGGAGTATACGCACTCCCATCAATTTCCCTTAATCCTCATGAGGAGCAGGACTACCGGCACCGATGGGAGAGCACACTCTCAGTTTGAATTAGCGTGTCTTCGTTAGACCCACTAATTTGAACCCTGGAAGATCGACTGCAGCAGCTTCAATCTTCTCTGTAGTGTAGACAAGCCCTTAGAGGTCAGTTAAGTGCAAACAACCTCAGTTGTGGATTTAGGGATGAAGTGGTTCAATGGGCCCATTTATGTAAGGGTCTGTAGGGTCAGATCCCAAGACAGTAAGGGTATGTCTACACTAGCCCCCTAGTTCGAACTAGGGAGGCTAATGTAGGCATTCGAAGTTGCAAATGAAGCCCGGGATTTAAATATCCCGGGCTTCATTTGCATCTTCCCGGGCGCCGCCATTTTTAAATCCCCCTTAGTCTGAACTCCGTGCCCACGGCTACACGCAGCACAGAGTAGGTAATTCGAATTAGGATCTCTAATTCGAACTACCGGTACACCTCGTTCCACTCGTTCCATTTGCAACTTCGAATGCCTACATTAGCCTCCCTAGTTCGAACTAGGGGGCTAGTGTAGACATACCCTAAATTAGAAAGAAACCAAATTTATTAGTCTATTAGGGTGCATCTACATAGCACCCCTAAACTCAAAATAAGATACGCAATTTGCGCTACCCAAATTGCGTATCTTATTTCAAATCTATTTCAAAATAGCTTATTTTGAAATTTGGAGCATTTACACAGGGCCAAATTTTGAAATAAATTGCTATTTCAGGACATCCCTTAATCCTCGTGGAATGAGGGTTACTGGGATGCCAAAATAGTGCGCACATTATTTTGAAAAATATTTCAAAATAATGGGCGGTTTGTTAAGATGCGGGGTAGCTATTTCAGGGTATGTCAGGTATCCCGAAATAGCCGCGCAGTGTAGATGTACCCTCTATCTCTTTTTTTCCCAGAAAAAAGTAGAAAACACCACACACTCTTTTCAGCCACCAAAAATGTCTTGTTTCTACATATTTACCCCTGTGCAGACAAATAAAAGCAATGACCACACTGCTCATTGCAAAACTGGGAATTGAGAGAGGCTGTTCATGATTCTGCTACAGACTTGCTATCTCCCCCCAGTCATCTCACTTAGCCTTTCTGTGTCTTGCTTTCCTCATCAGTGAAGTGGGAATGATATGAAGCATAATTCATCAATTTGCAGAAAGAACTTTGAGGTTATTATATGGAAGATACTAGAAAACTGGAAAATATTATTATTGTTCTCTTGTATATTTAGATTACAAAGTTAACAGCTGTGCTTTTCACTCCTATCACATCTTTTGTCTGAGGCTCTTCAAGGATGTTGCAATATTAATTTAGCCTCACAACATGCCTGTGTAGGGGTGGCTAAAACAGGGGCCACTATCTGAGACTTTTAGTGGAATAAGGGTTGACCATCCAATCTCCCAATTCCCATGCCAAATATTTAGTGACTTTAGGATTTCTTTTATTTTAAATTGGATGTAACATTTTTCAAAGAACTTACTGTAGAAGGCTATTACTATATATGGCTGTTTTGAAAACTTGGCTTGAGGACATTGCTTATACGGCCTATGTTAACTTTTGAAACAGTTGATCTCAATGCTAATGCAGTTGGGATTATTGCCTGCTTCTGGCGCATTATAACTGAATTTAAAATTACCACTTTTTAAAAAAGTGAATTAATTGAAAGGGTATTCTAATTTGATTATGTTGTCATGTACACTTTGTATATTGTAGGTTTCAGGACTGTCAGGGTAGTGTCTACATTGCAGGGCTTAACTCGAAATAAACTATG
Organism: Rafetus swinhoei; assembly: GCA_019425775.1. Classification (NCBI taxonomy): domain Eukaryota; kingdom Metazoa; phylum Chordata; order Testudines; family Trionychidae; genus Rafetus; species Rafetus swinhoei. The sequence continues at coordinate 166,203,361 of CM033424.1, forward strand.
CAAATTATCAATTGTGTATCTTTTTTTGAAATAATTTATTTCAAAATAGGAGAATCTACACAGCGCTTATTTCGAAATAAAGTACTCTTCCTCCGACTTCCTTTATTTCTTGTACAATGTGGGTTACAGGAGTCAAATTAAGAAATCCTTCAGCTTGACGGTATTTTGACACTGTTTTGAAATAACTGCCTGCTGTGCAGACACAGACTGTTATTTCAAAACAGTGTTACAGTGTAGACATATCCTTACTAACAAGTTAGGCTTCTGTATTGGATATGGACTGACTATTTAACTTCCTTTTCGAAGAAGTGCACACAAGCTGTGTTCAGCATAATGTTCAGCGCTAAATCTGAGGTTAGTTTAAATGAGGCATGTGACACACAGCTCCACCTAATGGCAGAGAAATATGATTCAGTTTAGCATTCCATCACATCTAGCCCTTCAGATTTTGCATTCCTACTATTGACAAAGTTTACACTATCTTTGAAGTTCAATATGGATCAGTCTGTTAAATACTAGTGAATCACACTGGTTTTCTGATTACATGATGCAGATGCATAATAGTTTGGTCATCTGGCTGTCCGTAAGTTGCAATAACTAGCTGTGGTCAGTTTGGAATCCCTGAATTGTGGTCATCATCTCCTGCATCTGCCTTTTATAAAGTTTGCCTTGGTTGATTGTTCTTTCTGTTGAACTCTCTACTACTAGTCTCGATCACATATGATCTTAATGCTAAATTCTTTTTTTACAACAGTTGGAGTTGTCCATTTTTTTCTCCATTCAATTTGATATAGAATCATAGAATACTAGAAGTGGAAGGGACCTCAAGAGGTCATCGAGTCCAGGCCTCTGCCCTCAAGGCAGAACTAATCACTGTCTAGATTATCCCTGATAGATGTCTATCCAACTTGCTCTTAAATATCTCTAGTGATGGAGATTCCACAACCTCCCCAGCAATTTATTCCAGTGTTTAACCATCCTGACAGTTAGGAAGTTTTTCCTAATGTTTGTAGTAAGTTGAGGGTCAGTAACATGGAGTCAGCAGGCCTAAATAGAGGCCTGTAACATGAAAACAGCAACAGGCCTGCAATCTAGTGAGCAAGACTTTGGTTCAGTAACAGGAGCCAAGAAAGAGGCCCTACTGATAACTGTGTAATTGTGTAAGTTAGGTAGAGCATGGAAGAACACAGGGAGGCACTGGGTACAGACTGTAAGCCAAAGGGGAGTAACGGAACATCTTAAGAAATGTCTTGATACAAAGACTCCCTAAAAACTAATGTACATACCGATCTAGGTTCAGGACCAGGTCGGAATTGACAGCATGAAGGATAGTAAGTAAGCCCCACTTCCGTAAGGTGAAGGGTGGTATCTAAGCAACAGAGGGTGGTAACCCGCTACGTAAAGAAATGATGTAAGTTGTTTGTACCTGTCTATAAAAGGACACTGCAAAGGGTGCTCTCCGGCCGACCTTGGGGCACACTAGGCGCCTGAACGGCAGGTGTCATTGCCTGAACTTACAGAACGCACAGTAGCTTAACTTTGACTAACTGCTGTTAATATCTGTTATATGGCAATAGGCCTGCCTGGTGTTGGTACCTTGTCAACGCGGGCCATAGTGCCCAGTGGTGTAACATTGTACTGATCTCTGTTACCAACTGGTAGAGCTTCGCATTTGACAATAAACCTGCTCGATTGATTTCAAACCTTGCCTGCATCTGTCGTTTCCGGGGCCTCTCAGAGATCTCCTGTGTTGACCCAAGTGCACGGGGTCTAACACTCTAGATAAAGGAGTACCGATTGTTACGCACGCAGCCGAAAGTTTATTATCACCGACGGAGTAGAGGTCCTGTCAGGAGCGCGCCAGGACGACCCTGACCAGATGACGCTGACACTGACAGTCCAGACCACCGAAGGTACCGAGGTACGAAAACACCGAGGTACGACAATGTTCAGTCTAAACCTCCCTTGCTGCAATTTAAACCTATTGCTTCTTGTCCTATCCTCAGAGGCCAAGGAAAACAATTTTCCTCCCATATCCTTCTGACACCCTTTTAGATACTTGAAAACTGCTATCATGTTCCCTCTCAGTCTTCTCTTTTCTAAACTAAACAAGCCCAATTCTTTCCGTCTTCCCTCATAGGTCATGTTTTCTAGACCTTTAATCATTTTTATTGCTCTTCTCTGGACCTTCTCCAATTTCTCCACATCTTTCTTGAAATGTGGTGCCCAGAACTGGACACAGTACTCCAGTTGAAGCCTAATCAGCCCAGAATAGACAAGAATAACTTCTAGTGTCTTGCTCACAACACTCCGGTTAATATATCCAAAAGTCATGTTTGCTTTTTTTTGCAACAGTGTCACACCGTTGACTCATGTATAACTTGTGGTCCACTAGGACCCCTAAATCCCTTTCAGCAGTACTCCTTCCTAGACAATCACTTCCCATTCTGTATGTTTGAAACTGATTGTTCCTTCCTAAGTGGAGTACTTTGCATTTGTCCTTATTAAACTTCATCCTATTTACCTGAGACCATTTCGCTAGTTTGTCCAAATCATTTTGAATTTTGACCCTATCCTCCAAAGCACTTGTAACCCTTCCCAGCTTTGTATCATCTGCAAACTTAATAAGCATACTCTTTATGCCGTCATCTAAATCCTTGATGAAGATGTTGAACAGAGCCGGTCCCAAAACAGACCTCTGCAGAACCCCACTTGTTATGCCCTTCCAGCATGATTGTGAAGCATTAACAACTACTCTTTGAGAATGGTTATCCAGCTAGTTATGCACCCATCTTATAGTAGTCCCATCTAGGTTGAATTTCCCTAATTTATTGATAAGAAGGTCATGCGAGATCATGCTAAAAGCCTTACTAAAGTCTAGGTATACCACATCCACTGCTTCTCCTTTATCCACAAAGCTTGATAGCTTTCTTTGATAGGATATCGGATTGGCTCAACATTATTTGTTCTTTACAAATCCATGCTGGATGTTACCTATCACCTTATTATCTTCCAGATGTTTACAGATTAATTCCCTAATTACTTGCTCCATTATCTTCCCTGACATAGAAGTTTAACCGACTGGTCTGTAGATTCCTGGGTTGTTCTTATTTCCCTTTTTAGAGATGGGCATTATATTTGCCCTTTTCCAGTCTTCTGGACTCTCTTCCATGATTTTTCAAATATGATAACTAAAGGCTCAGATACCTCCTCTATCAGCTCCTTGAGTATGCTAGGATGCATTTCATCTCATCAGGCCCTGGTGACTTGACAACATCTAACTTTTCTAAGTAATTTTTAACTTGTTCTTTTTTTATTTTAACTTCTAAACCTATCCCATTTCCACTAGCATTCACTATGTTAGGCATCCCATCGCTAAAAGTAATATGATTAAACTAATATTTTATTCTGAATGACACAAATTCTGCTGCAGTTAATTTTGGTGCATTGTACATCACTGTTTGTTGTTCTGGAATCCACAAATGAACAAAAGTGCACTTCAGTTTCTCGCTAACCGAGACATGTTAGATATTTCAAGTACATTATTTCTATAGGTCTTGAAAAACAGTCCATGATGATCCAATAATGATATCCTCTGAATGCACAGAAATCTGTAGGTTTTTTAGTGTTATGTTTGTCTGCTGTTTCTACAATGGTTACATGTAGATATGTTATTCTTTATGTCCTTGCTGATGCCAGGCTGGCCAGCACACTGCCAGGTTGGCCTGTTTGTGGCATTTAGTTAATCCTTGATCTCTTTTATGGACCATGTTTAGGATTTCCCTGCCATTTTGTGTGGTTTTACAATGCAATTGCCTTTAACCATACATCCATTTGACTCACTTAATTGTTCATGTACCTCAAAGTAGTCTCTTGTTATTTCTATGGTGTCTTTTAGGTTCTTATGCCAGAATGTAACTTAGAACTGCCTGAAGCTACCTATCTACAGAGGCTGTTTTTTGTAGCGGGCATAGTCTATTTTCTGACATTGGTCTGTACACATCCATAGCAGCTACATATGCCTTTATGTCATTTTCAAACATAAGGGTAATTGACTGCAATGCTGGGGTCCATGACATACAGTCTGCTGCTACCAGAAATATATTTTGCAATTGAGTTAAAATTGCATTAACCTTATCAAGAGATTTTGGCATCTCAGAGATGCTTGATCCAGGCCTTTTCCATTGATGAAGACTACACGTGGTTTATGGTCTGTTTTCAGTAAGAACAAATCCAATCCACTCAGATATATGTCAAAATTCTCATAGTCCCATATGCTTGCCAGGCACTCTTTTTCAGTGTTTTTTCTGCTTCTCTGTGAGTGCAGGAGCAAAATGCAACTGGCTCCCACTCAGATCCACATTGCTGCAACAATACACCACCAACACTGTTTCATCCACACTGATCATTGTGAGTTTGTTTACACTGTGGTGCATGAGCTGTTGGAATAATTTCTTTTATCTTTTTTGATAGCAATAGCTTAATTTGGCCCCCAAAGCCAAGATGTGTTTGGTATAAGACCGTTTGGCGTTCTGCCCGCTATGGCTGAGGTTAGCTTAAATAAGGTGTTATATGCAGCACCACCTACTCGCTGGACATATAATCCATTTTAACATGCCCTTACATATGTACAGGTTGGACCTCTCTGGTCCGGCACCCTTGGGATGTGACCAGTCCTAAACAAGGGAATTTGCCAGACCAGAGGAGGTCCCCTGCTACCAGTTCCCCAGGCCACCGTTCCTCCCTGCTGCCAGCCCCAGTCACCCCTTCCCCTCCCCCACCAACCCCGGCTGCTGTGCTGTTGTGCTGCATCTCCAGCCCTGCTATTGCAGCTGCTGTGTCTCTGGCCCCAGCACTACTACCGTGGCTGCCGTAACTGCCATGTCCCCAGCCCTGCTACTTGGGCTGCTGCAGCCCCTGCTGTGCTTCCAGGTCTCTGCTGCCTTCCCAGCCCCAGCCCCACTAGACTCTGAGCCACCAACCGTCTTGCCACTGGGGTTTCCAACCAGGACTCCCTGGTCCAAGAACACTCATGGTCCTGCCAGACCACAGATGTTGCTGGATCAGGAAGTCCCAGTTTTGGGAGGTCCAACCTATAGCTTACTTTTTATTGTTACTTAAATTTACTTCCCAGGGTCCTTTCACCTCCATCAAAATGTATTTCATATTATAGCAAATTACCAGATTGGAGTCCAAATAAGAAACGTGTATTTTTGCTTTAAGAAAGAAAGCAGGCTGTATCCATGTCCTGATTTAATTGTAATTCTTTCAAATTAATACTCTCAGAAGAAGAAACAATTTCAAAAATAATATATCCAGAAGTTTATGAAATAACTATGGGCTTTCCGAAAAATACCATAAATGATTCATTGCTTTAGTTAAATTACTTATCGTTAGTAAGTGTGGCAACGAAAATGGAGAGAACAGCTGGTGCTATAAAACTTTGGAGGGAAACGTAGAAGAGAAGGCAGCATTTGATCTCTTGGGGTGAAAACTTGACTGCAGCATGTCTTCCCTTAAGGATTATACTTCTAAAGCTCAAGAACAAGAACATATACACTCTTCTGGGAATTTCTAACTCTGCTGCATTTTGAAAAGGAAAAATAACTTTTAGCTTCATTTCAGCTAAATTGGAGTTTTAAAAAAACACATTTCCACTATAGTATTTTAACACACAGCCTGTGCATTTGGAGAGGGAAAAGCAATTACTCAGAAGCTGCTATGAGCATTTGGAATATTGTGAGTTTCAAATCTACTTAATGCATGCTCAGAACCCAGACCTATTTTGGGAACAATAAATTAGGGGCTATAAAATCGTACAGAGATGATGTCTTAGATCATTGCCACCCCATAACCAAAGACATTGTTCTTCTGCTCCTGAACATAAAGCAAGTCATTATTGTTAATCATTATTTCTGCCTGTTAAAGCTTACAAAAATATTCTGAGAGCCCAATCCCACTAGCAATCTGCATGCAGCTCTCATTGATCTCAATGAGAGTTGAACATAAGAAGCGCCTACATGACTAGGCCTTGTATTTTATCACATCAGTCAAAGAAACATTTCTTATTCATTTCTGAAGGGTATCAAATGTGACAAAAGGGAAAAAAAAGGATTTTCTTTTTGGTTTTTGCTCCTTTATAAAGTATGCCTAAGAGGATTTATAAAATCATATTTTTTCTGTTTCTTCCTTGGAAAGAGCAGAAACATCTTTTATAATCCCTGCAAGTTTTATGCAAAGATAAATGGAAGAGAAAAATCTCAGCCCTTAACTGAAAAGTATGGGATGTTTGATATTTACCAGAGACCTCTTTTCTTCCATCTGTTTTTCAGGCATTTTAGTTAACTAGATTAAAGAATAAAACATGTAAAATCTAACTTGTTTTTCTGTGCACATCAATGTGAACTAAAGATGTTGTATCTTGTGGACTTAAGTTTAGTCACACCAATGTAAATCCAGTGTGACACCTATGAAGTCAAATGAGTCTGTCAAATATTCAGGTTTAAAAGTAAATTGGGTAAAAAATTGATAAGAGAACCCGAATGACCAGCTAGCCCAAATCCTGCCCCACAGATTCTATGAATGTCTATTTTATACATTAAGGTATAACGGACACAAAACATTTTTTGAGTGCAATAAAAATCCATGGTAACTAAAGTAACATTGAATCTGCACTACTTATTCTAGCAGTCACTGATAGAAAGAAAAAAAAAACATTATTAAAATGACAGTGTTGCCAAAACTTTCAAATGTTACAAAAAACAAAACAAAACCTGAAATACCATCTTCTCACAAATATTTCCTCCATCCACACAACCCAAAGATCAGGTCAACGATCACCTCATTTCTATCTCCAAATTAAAACCTCAGAACTGACAATAATGTAATACAGGTTGCACTTCCCTTAACCAGGATTCTCTTGTCCTGCAAAATCCATGGTCTGGCATGACCACAGATGCTCCTGGATGAGAGAACCCCAGAGCAGGAGGGCCAGCACCTGGGAGCCCCAATGAGTCTGGTGACAGTGGAGCCACAGCTTCCAGGGCAGCGGCAGTGCCAGGACAGCCCAGGCAGTGGTGGAGCACTCTCTGGGCTGCCAGCCACCCGGAAGCAGGGCCGGGACCGTGGCTGCCCAGGACGGGAAGCCTGGCTGGGGCCACATCAGCCCAAACAGCGGTGAGGCCGTAATATCCTGGGTGGTGGCAGCAGGTCCGCAGCTGCCCACGTGGCGGTGGCTGCATGATTGGGGCTACCTGCCTCCCGGCAGCAGGGCCAGGGCTGCAGCCGCAGCAGCCTGGGAGGAGGTAGCTGGGCCAGGCCTCAGCAGCCCGACAGAAGCAGCACAGCTGGGGCCATGTACCACCTGGCAGCAGGGCTGGAGCTACGGATGCAGCAGCCCAGGAGAGAAAACCTGGCCATGGCCGTGGCAGCCCGGCAGAAGCAGTGCAGTCAGCCATGTGCCACCCGGCAGGTAGCGAAGCTGGGGCTGGGGCTGGGGCTGGCCAGCAGGCAGCCTGGCCGGATCGAAGGAACCTGCAGTGGGGAGGGGTAGAGGGCTGAACGGCTGGTGTCAGAGGACCTCCCATTGTCCGGCAAATTCCCTCATCCAGGACTGGTCAGGTTCCGAGGATGCTGGACCAGGGAGGTCCAACCTGTAATGCATTTAGATAACATAAATCAGGTTGTATCAAATACGGTTTTACCACTAGCTTGTAACACATTTGACTCATCTTCCATCGGGACACCTGCAAAAAGTCATTATTTCTTGTCTGCTTAAGGTAATTTGGGAAAACAACATATTAACCTTTAAAATACATGTTTTAAATAGTCTTCATGTTTCAGCACTGTGAGGCTATGTCGACACTGCACTCTAAACTTGAAATAAGATATGCAATTTGCGCTATGCAAATTGGGTACTTATTTCAAGTTTATTTAAAAATAAAGTGCTATTTTGAGACATCCCTTAACCCTCGTGGAATGAGGGTTGCTGGGATGCCAAAATAGTGCGCCCATTATTTCGAAAAATATTTTGAAATAATGGATGGCTTAAGAAGTTGTAGAGTAGCTATTTCGGGATACCTCTGGTAGACATATCCTGATAGTATATGTATCAAAGTCTTGCAACACTTCAACATAAAAAACTAAGAAAAGTCAGGAATAGAGTCCATCTAAATATATTTAGCAATCCCATGGGTATAACATTTTTTATTAGTTACTTCCAATATTTGAAGTTACATGATTTTTAATTTTTTGGTCACATAGTAGTTAGCTGAAGTTCCTGGTTGCTAGAATGCACTAATATTCAGACTCTTCACAAGACTGTTACTGTAATGTTTTGTTTGATTGCATGGTATAATCTGTAGATAGTAGCCTTGAGTCAAGGAAAAATGTATTTCACCAGAAATAGAGCAAGCTTTAATTGTGATAAACTCACTTCCAACAAGAATTGTACCACTACTATCAAATAAGCATTTACCCAAGCTCTACCTATACAGTTAAATAATAATTATAAAACTATCTGAAATATAGTGTTTTCTATAATGTCACTGTTACAAGCCAAAGAAGGTCAGAATAAAAGAAAAATGTGCTTTAAGTTTGTCAGTATATTTTCTTACATAACCAGTAGGGACTTGAAGTTAATGAAAGTTCTGTTTCAAATATGGAAATCTAGATAAAGTCTACTTTTTTCATACTTGTATGCTTGAGCTAAAATCTTAAACATCTGAAAACAAATATTTCAAGGGAATTTTGCCAAACTCATTTAGATGGTGCCAAAAGATTTTCAGTAGTGGAATGTCTGCTTTGACACTGCAGCAGTTCTTCTTGGTAGAAACCTCAAAGAAGACAAGCGGGAGTATTGCCACAATTGCAATATCAATGAGAAAGGTGGCAAGTAGGCAGAGTTATTGGAAAGTGATCTTTATTAAGCATGATGAGTGGACAGCGCTACATGCTGAGGCCTGCTAGTTTGCACACGAATGTCCTAGCTTATATTCCTGAGCCCTTGGTGCCACAACAAAATGAAGTCACTCCCCAAACCTGACCCTTTTTTTCTCTAGTTTCACTCATCATATGGTGTCCCTTAATTAATCACTATGGGGAACAGCAGGCCAGGCTGTCTCAGGAAGTAGCCATTTTGGTCCTTATTTGCCAACAAGAATGAAGCTTGCGCCCCACGTTGGAGTTGCTAGTGGCTCATGTGATAATCATATGATAATAACCTTTTGCAGCCAATATATTACGGCGCAGGAGATTGTGTCAGGACAGTTCAGAAGAGGAGTTGGCTTCTACAAGAACAAAATTTGATCCATTTAAAAACCAGTCCATAGAATCTCCTGGGAGTTGGATTGAGCCCCAAAACAAGTATACAGCTTGTAAAATGGATGAAATCTGAAGAATTGCTAGCAGCCATGAATCCCTGTCCTGATTTGACCTTTCCACAGTGTGCTGAGAGAAAGAAAAAAAAGCATAAGAATCTTATGTTCTGGTATATAACATATTTCTTCCTGCTTCAGCTTTGAAAGTGCTGCTTAGGTCAGTTTTTTATTTTGGAGAAAAGCTTGATCTAGGAAGAGAGCAAAGTTAAAGCTAGATGTCAGTGGACTGCCTGTTTTGAAATGAGCTCATAACTGAACTCCCCATGCCCTGAATGTGAGAAGGCAAAGAGTGTTTGTACAGGGTAATCTTGGCTGGTTGAATCAGTCAATTAAGAACTAGCAAGCTGCCAACAAAGGCATTAGGATCTTTTATTACTTATAGATGTATACCTCACAGATGTGAAAGGGACATGAACAAATAAACTCTACCATTTTTTCCAGAGAGGGTGGCTCTTCAAAAATTACACTGACACTGTTTTTTAAAAATTATACCTAACCCAAACCCAGATTACATTATAACTGGTAACCTTTACCACCATGAGAGCTGAACAAATTATCTCTGGCCCATAAATTATATTGAACTGACCCAGCTGAACATGAATTTGTCATTTGTAAATATTTACCACATGATATGGATGAACAGTTTCAGCCAATGAATGGATCATGAACTGTTCACTTGGACTATTCACCAACCCGTTATTTATGGTGGAGTTATCCACCTGAGTCATAAAGCATGATTTCCATTCCCTGACTGACTGAATGATTGTTTAAAACAAGAGAATAAGTAACAAATAATAGTGAAATGAAGAATACTCGTCACACACACTGATTCCCTTATTTGTGTGTCATAACAGACATTTGCATGAAGAACAGCCCATTCCCCAAACATTGCTATAAACAAAAATCTAAGTGAAAAATGGTTGTTGTTTTTGTTAATGATAATTATTATGATAAGTGGAACAAACATGGACGATTCATAGATTTTTAAGGACAACGGGTGTTATTATTATGCTTGGCTAGTCAAGCCTCTTGCATAACACAAACCTTTGAGCCTCACTCAGTAATTACTGTATCAAGTCTTATTTCTGTGTGAGCAATAGCATATCTTTTTAAAAGGCATTAGTGTTGATTTAGAGATTCAAATTATGAAGAAATGCCACCCCCCACTTCTCAATGGGTGGGTAGACCTGATGCGGCTGGCAGTGAAAAAGGACAGTCTCAGCCATGAGGGGAGGGACACTTTCAGGGAGACCTAGTAGCTGCTCTCCACCTTGGGAGTTTCTGACAGCCATTGCCCAGCCAGCGCTGTTTAGTCAGCCTTTCCCAGATCCCAAGATTTAACCGGGAACAGGAGCCATATGGAGCCTTTTTGGCTGCATTCCAGAGGCCCATCTAACTCACTCTCAGCTAGGAATGGGAACCTGGCTTGACCAAAGCAGTGGGACTAACCCATCACCCTTTGCGAGTTCAGGCAAGATTTTTTTCTCTCTTGGGCCAATTGGCAGACCAGGGAATCTTTTGCCTTCCTTGAAGCACCTTTAAGCCACAGTGGGTTAAGTAGGAACATGCTTAGTACCAAACTGAGGTACTTGGTACAGTTGTTAAATTGTTTCAACATGATGGCCAGTTTCTAGTGTGTTTAGAAGGATAAAATGAATGGTTCCTAGAGATAAAAAAGCTGGGATTTTGCTGATGGGACTTGGGTTTATAGGATACAATGAGACCTTGTGGTCTTTGCAAGAGGAGAAGGTCAGACATTGTTCCCCTCGCAGGATGGGAGAGGGTGCTAGGACTCAGAATGATCTGAGACCTGGGGCCTAGTCTGAGCTGTGTTACCCTGAATTACAGGTTATATGGTAGGAGTCCTGTAACCCCACAGTGGAACCAAGTAAATGCCAGAGTATAAGTAATGGCAGGTAGCATCCAAGTTCAATAAAAGTTGCAACCTGCCATTTAAATACATCCATGTGTTTGCATCAAGTCATCACATGCTTAGGTAAGCTGTCCCAATGGTCAGTCACCCTTGCTGTTAAAGATTTGGCCTTCAGTCTCCAAATGGCAGTATCAAAGCAGCTGTCACCATCACAGTGCTCCCTAGCACCATACTTAGGTCAGAATTGACCAAAAATAAAGTGTGCTGCTTGCTCATTCACTGCCTGGAGCAATCTGAGGTTTCCTTGGAGGTCCTGGAGAACAAGCAATAACAACTAAATACATAGGTCCATGAGTTCTGGACTACATGAATATATAGAAGTGACTTCTGGGGAAACATTTCTGCTTCTGATCTTGTAGGCAAGTGAGTGATTCTACCTTAGACTCCTTAGTAAGTGGGTATAAACAAGTGGCAGGGAACGCAACTTTCACCACCTTATATGTTCCATCCATCTGAATTTGCCCCTTTGAAATAAAATCATCAACATGATGAAGCCAAAGGGAAAAAACAATTACTTTGCACCAAAACCAAGAAAGACATTCAAGTTATATGGCTTAGACAATGTTGTAAAAACACCAGATACAGAGCTTAGTGTTTGATATGTTTTGAAATATCCTTTAGTTTTGTCCAGCAAAATTCCTTTACTTTTTCCATGTTGTTTCAGTCTTTCTTTGTTGCAGTTTTCTTGAACAAGATTATTATTAGTGCTGCACTAACACATACTCCAACATGGTTGTCATCGGCCAAACCAAGGTGATACACGAGGACAGGTATGCACATGGAGTACTGCCTTCACTCTTCTGTAGTGCAGAATGAGTTTGAAGGCCATAATACACTAATTTTGCATCTGCTGAAAACAGCTGAGTGAAACAGTGCCAGAAGCTGAGCCTGCACATGGAGAGTGGAAAGCTGTTTTGCAACATCTCCTGTAATCATGTTTGGGAAGAACCAACTGAGAAATTCATGCTCATAACACCAAGGAAGATAGAATAAAAACAGTGAAGGAACCACCAGCTAAAAAGAAGGCTGGTATTTTGTCTCTGATCTCAGAGCTCTTGAATAATACTCTAATGCAGTGTAGATGTTGCATATTTCTAGTAGGTGATCAGTTTATGACTAATATGAAAGAATCACAGAAATTCTGTCTTTACAGGACATATGGTTCATAATACTGCCAATGCAAGATTTCTTTTTCTAATGCTGTGTACAATCTAGTTTTAAATGACCATCTTTGGAATTCTGTTTTATAGTTTTATAGATATCACTAGCAGGAAGACTCTCTGATAAACAGCTTTTACTTAATTTCATCCCCACTCTCCTAGGTATATTACCTGTATCATCCTAAACAGTTCTTACCACTTCTTAGTGATGATATCCTTCACAGATTGATACATATCACATCACTCCCTTAGCCACCTGCCCAAGCCATTATATATATTTGCTGCTTTTAAGTTTTCCTTATAAAATCCCTTAGACTTCTAAAGTTCTCTTCTTTAAACCATTTTTAATTTATCAGCAACTTCTGGTACTGAAGTGACAGAACTGAACATGGTATTCCAAGCATACAGGGAGTATCACCTTCCGATTCAGTGATTCCTGTCCCACTCAATGTTTCAGACTCATATCTTATTTAATGTTCACGATCACCCTTAGATCTTTCTCAGCATTAGAGACAGTCCAACAACTTTTACCAAGATAGAAGCTATCATAAACTGTTGTGCCTAATTATTAATTGATCTTCTGGGATTAATACACTTAAATATTTGCAGCCACATCAGGTATCCTTTTCTCAACAGAGTAGGGTTTATTAGTCAACTGGAATACTGCATTTGGAAGTCCTAAAGTGATTATAGAGAAGTAAAAGTTAAGAGTGGCCAGATTGGCCAACATCAGGGCTCTCCCCAGCCATGCCACTACAGAATCCATTTTGACTTTGTGTCTGTGTCTGTCAGTTTCAGGTGAGAGCTATCATGTCTCTTCAAAGGCCAGTTCTTAACTCTGTCACCTGACTTCTTTCACCTTTGCTCTTTGGTTCAGAGCCTTTGCAGAGAGGGCAGGAGAAATCTTCTTCCTTTTGGCTGTTAGTGAAGTTAGTGAGAAGATCCTGGTCATTTGGGTTTCTACTGCCTTTCTGGAATCTTCATTGGCATGGGTTGGCTTCAGCTTGTCTTTTCATCACCCATTCATAGCATCCCAGACAGTTATGTGACCCAACACATATCTCCTGCTTTGTACCAAAACCAGCTTTTAACCACTTCCACTCTGGGCATAGCAATGCAAAGAACAGAGGGAAACAGAAGCATGTGTCAGAATAAAATACATTCCCAAAATTCCCACATTCACCAGACTCATCACGGATTGCAAGCATTCAGCCTTCCATTTGGCTGCTTTATGGACAGTTGATCTCCTTGGTTCACTTGTTGAGAAAGCTGTCAAAGATTGCTCAGGTCAGAAAGGTTACCTTCAGTGGGATGCACCAAGCCAAGTTGAAACATTTCCTGCTGTAATAGCACAAGAAAATGTATCTCCTTGCCCTTTTCTTTTGTTGATAACATTAACCATGTTTACTTTATTGATATGACATTAAATTTAACTGTGGGTAGGCAGTTTTGAGTACTCAGAATCCATGCTGCTGCAGTAGCCAATCAACAGACTTGTCTCACTCAAGGTCAAACGGTGTAGAAAAAAGCTATTTAATAGTTGCCCAGGCAGATATATTGCAGGTTTTGTGGGCAGACATTAGAAGAGAAAGCTAATGGAACTAAGACTGCACTGACTGCTGGGAATCTATATGGGACATATTGATTTTAATCCAAACTGCTTGATGATTATAGGCTAAATCCTGCAAGATGTCAAACACCTTTGGAGATATATTGAGTACCTCAGCACCTATTGAAATCCCTCTCAGAGATTCCACTGGATTGTTCATTTGGAAGGAAGTTAGCAGGATGTAGCACCCCATTGTTTCAATGCACAGGAAGTGGGGGAGAAGGCCAAAAATAACCCTCTTGGAAGAGAATTGTAGAATTATAGAAATGTAGGGATGGAAGGGTCTTCAAGAAATCATAACGTCCAGTCCTCTGCACTAAGGCAGAGCCAAGTAAATGTAGATCATGCCTGACAGGTGTTTGTCCAGTCTGTACTAAAAGACCTCCAATGACAGAGATTGCACTGACTTCCTCGGAAGCCAGTTGAATAAAGCACTCAATACCATAGTGATGCATATGGTATAAAAATTAAATAGTTTTAAAACATTTTGGCCACCCAAATTAGGGTTGTGCCAACTTTGACAAAAGCAATTTTGGGAGATTGAGATTCCCCCTGTCCCAGCATGATGTAATGTCATTTTCTTAAAATATCCTATTAAAATCCTCAGTGCTTTTAATAGTCACTGGGAGATTGATACTGATTCTGAGAAACTTCAGGCGAGTCCTGGAGAGTTGGCCAAATCCTATGGTTCCCAGGAGAGCCACACAGATCTCAGGAAACAGGAAATGTTTAGATCCAAAGCTGAATTTTGTTGTTCAAGTTCATGTCTACAATACATCCAGGTGAGGGTAAGATGTGGGAATTTATAATCTGATTCACTTAGATTCATTATACCCAGTTAGTGATATGTAAGGGCATGTCTACACTAGGGAATTATTTTGAAATAACTAATTTTAAAATAATAACTCCTGAAATAACTATTTCAAAATAGCATGTCCACACTACAGGGAAGCCTCAAAATTACTCCAAGGCAGGCTCCCTTAGGGTACGTCTACACTGTGGCACTATTTTGGGATACTTCCTGTATCCCAAAATAACTATTCCGCGTCTTAACAGTGCTCCTGTTATTTTAAAACATATTTCAAAATAATGGGCGCACTATTCCGACGTCCCTGTAAACCTCGTTCCACAAGGATTAAGGGAGTTTTTGGAATAGCAGTTTATTTCTAAATTTGGTACTGTATAAACAATGCCAAATTACGAAATAAGCTATTTTGAAATTAATTCAAAATAAGCTATGCAATTTGCCTAGCTCAAATTGCATAGCTTGTTTCAAGATAAAGGGGCAATGTGGACTTGCTACCTAAACTTAGAGCCCCAGGAAGCATTGGGGAATAATTCATTTGAATGACTCTGCGGAGTAAAACTCAAAAAACAACAAATAGTCTAGTAACACCTTAAAGACTAACAAAACATGTAGATGGTGGTATGAGTTTTCGTGGGCAAAACCCACTTCTTCAGATGACCGGAGTACAATAAGTCCATATCCAAGAATAAATAAGGGAAGGAGCGGGGAGGGGAGAGAAGGAAAAAGGGAGGGGAGGAAGAAAAAGAAATACAGTGAGTAGAGTGTGCAAATAGTTACAAGAGGTGGAAGATAGTGTGCGAGCCATCCTCTATCCTGGTTCAGACCATTAGCATAAGAATTAAACTTGTGAATGAAGTTAAATTCCAATCCTTCTCTGTGAATTTGGTTTGTGGAATTGGTCTGAAACAAAACAGTGACCTGGAGATCCATTAATGAGTGTCCAGGTAGATTAAAGTGTTCTCCGACAGGTTTTTGTGTATTGCCTTTTCGGATATCTGATTTGTGTCCGTTAATTCTATCCCATAGAGATTGTCCAGTTTGGCCAATATACATTGCAGTGGGGCATTGCTGGCATTTGATGGCATAGAGCACATTAGTAGATGTGTAGTTAAATGAGCTTTTGATTTGGTGGCTGATGTCATTGGGTCCAGAGATGAAATCACTGGTATAGATGTGTGTGCAGAGTTGGCACCAGGGCTGATTGCAGGGGTGGGTTCCTGGATGATTAAGATGGAGGTATGTTGTGTGGTTACTGGAAAGAAATTGTTTGAGGCTAGGGGGTTGTCTGTAAGTGAGAATTGGCCTTTCCCCCAAGGCCTCTGAGAGTGAGGGGTCATTTTCCAAGATAGGTTGTAGATTGTTGGTAATGCATTGCAGGGGTTTAAGTTGTGGACTGTAGGTGATAACAAGTGGAATTCTGTTGTTTTCTCCTTTGGGCCTGTCTTGAAGTAGTTCATGTCTGGGTACGTTTTTGGTTCTGTCGATCTGTTTTTTCACTTCACCGGGTGGGTATTTCAGTTGTAAGAATGCTATAAATAGATCCTGTAGGTATTTGTCTCTCTCTGTGGAATTGGAGCAAATACAGTTGTATCTTAGGGTTTGGCTATATACGATAGATTGGGAAATGTGTCTGGGATGGAAGTTAGATGCATGAAGGTAAGTGTAGTGGTTGGTAGGTTTCCGGTAAAGAGTGATGGAGTAGTTATTTTGAAATAGCAGCAGTGGAGCATCCACGCTACCGCTATTTTGAAATAACTATTTTGAAATAAACGTTATGCCTTGTGGAAAGCAGGGAGTGATTCCAAAATATTTGCCTAGTATAGACCAGGGCTAAAGGAGTCTATGCTGGTGTAACCCACATATCCAGGAGCCAGAAGCTGTTGTAATAAAATGTAAACTAAACTTGGGATTGATATCCTTACACGCAGCAAGCCAGATTCAGAAGTAATGGGTAAGATGGAGGATAAAGTGGGTATAATTTGATATGACATGCAAATTAAACAAACTGGACAACTGTACTCACCTTTGAATTTGACTCTCAGACCTATTTGCAATGGAAGTGTGAACTGTGGCCAATCTAGAGGCTGTGTTGGCCTTCCATAAGAAATGTGCTGTATTAATTTGCAGTTCAAAATAAATAAGCAAATGTATTTTAAACCCTATTGTTATTTTATTTTCACCTAAAAGCATTTCTGGGTTTTCCCTGGAATGTGGTAGAAATTCCAAAATGCTATGAGAATGCCTGTTTGAAAGATTTCCAAAATTTTGCAAACACAATAAGCGCATATAAGACTTGGATAGTTTTTAAGTGTTATCCATAAAGACTGTACCTCTGAAGGTTCAGATGTTCCCCAGTCCCTGCTCACAAAAAGTGTTACAAGCGAGACGGGATCTCTAGTTGTCCTGTGGAAAGGTGGAAGAATTTAAGACTGGTCCAACAGTCTTAAATTCAGTCAGATTAACCATCTGTAAAGTACAGCATACCCAACTGCAGTTTTGCCCCATGCATTTCATGATCGAGGGGCTATCAAATATAGCACCTCTGCATCAGAGCAATTACTGCAGCGAATTTATGCTTACTACAGTAACTTTCTATTCAGACTTCAAAGTACAAAGGTGGAGAACTCCAATTAGCCAACTGCTGCAGAGCTGCTTGTTTCAGCTAAATAATTAAATTTGCCCTGCATATTTAAAAATTAGTAAAATTAGTAAAATTAAAAATTAGAGGAAGGATGAGTCTTGTGACTAAAATGCTACCCTGGATTCCAGGAGATTAGTCTTCGGTTCCCAGCTTTCAAACAGAATTGTGTGACTTTCAGTAAGCTTTGGTTTCCTCAGCTATAAATGGCAATATTTTTTACTTCTCTAACTAGCTTGTTTCTTTATTTTATTTATTTAATTTTATTTAAAGTGTCTTCTAAAAGCACAAATATTCTGAGAGCCTGACAAATTTTTAAAAGCTATGTATGAATACTTTATTCATAACTGTGATGGTCCCAGCACAGGCAGTTATATGTTGTAACTTATAAAGAATTTATTAAAATGCATTATTAACTAAAGCTTAACAAATGGTGCCATGGCAACTCGCTGTAAATGAGAACTAGGCAGCCACAGCTAGAATAAGGAGCCATGAGTGTATATTTAATATAGGAGTATTCATAATTATTATGAATGTCATAAAATACAATTTAATAAATAATAGTAAAGTAATTATGAGTGGAACATTAGAACAGATTGCTATAATATAATCCAGAATCCAATACCAGAATCTAGGATAGATGCTCTTTTCCAGAATGAAAGCCCCTTTAATGATGTCCGTTCAATTTTTTCCCTCTAAACAGGACGATAAATTTTTAAGTTTAGAAAATAATAGCTACTAGGCCACTTTATCTGGTTTCCAGTATTTGAAAGGTAGTTCTCAGACAGTTCACTGAAGAGCATGCCCCATATCTGCCTCTCTAATGAGTAGAGGGTTTCAGTTAGCCTGAAAGAGAGGTAAGAAAAATATCTCTGCCCCAAGCACTGGTCCTATGATGGAGGCAGAGGGCTGTTGTATAAATACTATCAGGAGATACTGACAACTGTCATTTTCCCTCTGTGAAGTTGCTGTGAGGGATTTCTCCTACCATCCTCTTCAGTTGAACTAGCTAGAGTCCTTTCAGGAAGCTGGAGGATACCTATTTGAGACTGGCATGTCTGTGGACCACTGCTAATCCAGCTGTAAGTACAAGTCCTATACTTCAATGGCATGGAAGACTACTGTTAGAAAGGAGTGCTCAAGACAGGACCACAATAATAAAAGTGCAGGCAATCTGATTTAACAGCACATCACTGCTCTGTGTCAGCATGAAGCAGCTCATATGTCCTACCACACAGCACTGAAATGTGAGCATTAAACACCACACTTGCATTTTAATCTGCCCATGGACTGAGAAGCTATTTGAGTCTGTTGGTTTAGCAGCATTTTCTGAACAGGCCCTGTTACCAAGTCTGGAGTTTCTGGGGTAGTAGGTCAGGTAATACAGCAATATTTCTTCTCAGTTGCTAAGTGTTTTTGCCCAAACTGCTAAGGGAGTCTTTATTCCCTAGTGAACTGTGTGCTCATGAAAAATGCCATATGGTCATCCCTGGAGACTAGAATCCTCTTTTTTTAGCTACAGAACAGGTGATTCCTCCTTGCTGCCTCACAAATGTGATCTGGTCAGACCACCCCTAGTTGTGAGAGATTACTTATATTACTAAGCCCCTCCAATCCTTGGCCTCTGCTATAATGGTATCAGATAGCAATTTTTATTTATGTATTTATTTATTTATTTATTTTGTAGAGAAATATTTGGCCATTGGGAACTTGAGTGCGAGCATCAACTTATTTCAGATAGGTCAGATGTAGAGATTTTAGTCACTAAGAACTTGTACTGGATTTGAAATGTCAGCCTAGGAGTGCGTCTACACTGCACCGTTATTTCAAGATAACTAGTGTTATTCTGAAATGACAATGCAAGTATCTACACAGCCGTTATTTCAAAATAATTTCAAAATAACGGACGGCTTATTCTGAAATCTGTAAACCTCATTCTATGAGGAATAACACCTATTCCAAAACAGCTATTTTGAAATAAGGTGTGTGTAGATGCTCCACTGCTGCTATTTCGAAATAGCCCCTCACTAAGGCCATTCTAAGTTATTCTTCCCCAGTGCTTTTAAATCGAGATAGCACGTCTACATTAGGGAAGCCTGCCTCGGACTAATTTTGAGGCTTCCCTGCAGTGCAGACATGCTATTTTGAAATAAGCTATTTCAGAGTAACTATTCTGGAATAGCTTATTTTGAAATACGTGTGCAGTGTAGATGTACCCTAGATGACTAGCTCTTTACTATCCCATATCACAAACTGTCAAATTACTGCAAAATGCATTACAGGTTGAACTCCCCGGCACGCCGGCAGCCTGGAACCTGACCGGTCCCGAACTAGGGAGTTTGCTGGACCGGGGAGGTCAATTCCAGGCCCTCTGCTACTGACCTCCAGACTCTCTTAGGAGGCTGCCAGTCTCCAGGCCAGGCTCCCCTCCTGGCCGCCAATCCCTCTACTAGCCCGGACTGTTGGGCTCAACTGTTGGCCCTGTCTGAGCTCACTACCTCTGAGCTGCTGGCCCAGCTCCACTCCCAGTTCCAGGAATACTTTGGCCACCGGCCCTCCTGCTGCTGGCTTTCCAGCTTAAATCTGCTCCTGGCCCTGGATGGGCTCCCAGCTATCAGCCCCTCTTCTGCCAGACTCCCAGCCGGCCCCTGCTGCCAGCTGCTGGGGCTCTCTGGTCCTGTAACATCCGTGGTGCTGCCAGACCACTTATGTTGTCACACCAGAGAGTCCCAGACCAGAGAGGTTCTCTGGTCCAGAACTCTCTTCAATTTAATGTATTCAGGTTGTTTTTCTATACATATTTCAAGACAGATGATTCAGATGGCTTTCTGGAAATCTAAGTACACTATAGCCACTGAATCTCCCTTCTCCAAATGCTTGATGTCCCCCACAAAGAATTCTAGTAGATTAATAAAGCATGATTTCCCTTTACAGAATCCATGTTGACTTTTTCCCCAACAAATTATGTTCATTTATGTGTCTGACAATTGAGTTCTTAACTATAGTTTCAATCAATTTGCCCAGAACTGAGGTTAGGCATATCAGTAATTGCCAGGATCACCTCTAGAGCCCTTTTTACATATTGGCATCGCATTATCTATCCTTGAGTCATTAAATACAGAAGATGATTTAAAGGATAGGTTATAAATCACAGTTAGTAGTTCTGCAATTTCACATTTGAGTTCTTTCAGAATTCTCGGGTGAATGCCATCTGGCCTGGTACCTTGTTACTGTTTAGTTTATGAACTTGTTCCAAAACCTTCTCTAAAGACACCTCAATCTGAAACAGTTCCTCAGATTTGTCATCTAAAAAGAATGGCTCAGATTTGGGAATCTTCCTCATATCCTCAGTCCTGAAGACAAATGCAAAAAATTCATTTAGTTTCTCTGCAATGACCTTATTGTCTTTGAGCACTCCTCTAGCATCTCAATCATCCATTGGCCCCCCTGGTTGTTTAGCAGGTTTCCTACTTCTGATGTCCTTAAAAAAAATTGCAATTACTTTTTGAGTTTTTGGCTTGCTGTTCTTCAAATTCCTTTTTGCTCTTTTCTATATTCTTCACCAGGATTTAACTTTCACTTTTTAAACTATGCCCTTTTATCTCTCACTGCTTCTTTTACTTTGTTATTAAGCCCCGGTGGCTCTTTATTGATTCTCATACTGTGTTTTTTAATGTGGTTATTCATTTAAGTTGGGCCTCTGTTACGGTGTCTTTGAAAAATTTCCATGCATCTTTCAGGGATTTCACTTTTGGCACTGTACCTTTTAATGTCTGTTGATTAACCTCTTCATTTTTGTGTAGTTCTCCTTTCTGAAATTAAATGCCATAGTGTTGGGTTGCTATGGTGTTTTCCCGCCACAGGGATGTTAAATTTAATTATATTATGTTAACTATTTCCAAATGGTCCATATATATTCACCTCTTGGACCAGATCCTGAGATTCACTTAGGACTAAATGAAGAATTGCTTCTCCTTTTGTGGGTTCCAGAACCAGCCGCTCCAAGAAGCAGTCTTTTAAGGTGCCAAACTTTATCTCTGCATCACATCTCGAGGTGATGTATGCCCAGTCAATATGGGATAGTTGAAACCCCCCATTATTATCGAGGTTTTTATTAATTTATTCTAATCTCCCTTAGCATTTCACAGTCACCATCACCATCCTAGCCTGGTCAGGTGGTCGGTAACATCCCTACTGCTATATTCATTTCATTAGAACATGGAATTACTAACCATAAAGATTTTATGGAACAGTTTGGTTCTTTTTAAGATATCTACTTCTTTTAATTCTGTGCTTTCTTTCACATATATTGCCCCCCACTCTACCAGCATGATCTGTTCTGTCCTTCTGATATATTTTGTACCCTGGTTTTACTGTGTCCTATTGCGGCGAGGAGTCCTGTGGCACCTTATAGACTAACTGAAGTGTTGGAGCATAAGCTTTCGTGGGCAAAGACCCACTTCGTCGTCAGATGCATGTAGTGGAAATTTCCAGAGGCAGGTATAAATATGCAGGCCAGAATCAGGCTGGAGATGACGAGGTGGATCCAATCAGGGAGGATGAGGCCCACTTCTAGTAGCTGATCTGGAGGTGTGAATTCCAAGAAAGGAGAAGCTGCTTTTGTAGTTAGCTAGCCATTCACAGTCTTTGTTTAATCCTGAGTTGATTGTGTCAAACTTGAAGATGAACTGTTGCTCAGCAGTTTCTCTCTGAAGTCTGGTCCTGAAGTTTTTTTGCTGCAGGATGGCTACCTTTAGATCTGCAATTGTGTATCCAGGGAGATTGAAGTGTTCTACAGGTTTTTGTATGTTGCCATTCCTAATATCTGATTTGTGTCCATTGATTCTTTTACGTAGGGACTGTCCAGTTTGGCCGATGTATATAGCAGTGGGGCATTGTTGGCACATGATGGCATATATTACGTTAGTAGATGTGCAGGAGAATGAACCAGTGACAGTATGGCTGATCTGGTTAGGTCCTGTGATGGTGTTGCTGGTGTATATATGTGGGCAGAGTTGGCACCGAGGTTTGTTGCATGGATTGGTTCCTGAGTTAGAGTTATTATGGTGCGGTGTGTAGTTGCTGGTGAGAATATGTTTCAGGTTGGCGGGTTGTCTGTGGGCAAGGACTGGCCTGCCTCCCAAGGCCTGTGAAAGCGAGGGATCATTGTCCAGGATGGGTTGTAGATCACTAATGATGTGTTGGAGAGGTTTTAGCTGAGGAATGTAGGTAATGGCCAGTGGTGTTCTGTTAGTTTCTTTCTTGGGCTTGTCCCGTAGCAGGAGGCTTCTGGGTACACATCTGGCTCTGTCAATCTGTCTCACTTCCTCGTGTGGTTATCGTAGTTTACAGAATGCTTGTTGAAGATCTTGTAGGTGTAGGTCTCTGTCTGAGGGGTTGGAGCATATGCGGTTGTACCTCAGTGCTTGGCTGTAAACAATGGATCATGTGGTGTGTCCGGGATGGAAGCTGGAGGCATGCAGGTAAGCATAGTGGTCGGTAGGCTTTCGGTATAGGGTGGTGTTTATGTGACCATCACTTATTTGCACCGTGGTATCCAGGAAATTGACCTCCCGTGTAGACTGGTCCATGCTGAGGTTGATGATGGGGTGGAAGCTGTTGAAATCGTGGTGAAATTCTTCCAGAGTCTCCTTCCCATGGGTCCAGATGATGAAGATGTCATCGATGTAGCGTAGGTAGAGAAGGGGCGTAAGTGGACGAGAGCTGAGGAAGGGTTGTTCCAGGTCAGCCATAAAAATGTTGGCATATTGTGGTGCCATGCGGGTGCCCATAGCAGTGCCACTGTTCTGGAGGTATATATTGTCACCAAATCTGAAATAGTTGTGTGTCCTATTGATTATCCTTACTCCACCAAGTTTCTGTGATGCCCATTACATCAATGTCCTCATGCAATATGAGGCACTCTAATTCACCCATCTAATTATTTAGACTTCTATCATTTGTATACAAGCACTTTAAAAACTTGTCACTATTTAGCTGTCTGCCATTACATGATGTGATTGATTGGGACTCTTTTTCATCTGACTGTTTCTCGTTAGATCTTACCCATATTTTATCATCTTCCTCCTCTCTTCTTTACTAGGACATAGAGAATCTCTATTAATAGACCCTCCCCTAAGGGATGCCTCTGTCTGATCCATGTTCTCCTCTGCACTTGTTGATTTTCCCCCAGCCCTTAGTTTTAAAACTGCTCTATGTTCTTTTTAAATGCCCACATTCTGGTTCCATTTTGGCTTAGGTGGAGCCCATCCTTCCTGTATAAACTCCCCCTTTCCTAAAAGTTTCCTCAGTTCCTAATAAGTCTAAATCCTCCTCTCTATCCCATCATCTCATCCATGCATTGAGACCCTACAGTTCTGTCTGCCTACCTGGCCCTGCACATGGAACTGGAAGCATTACAGAGAATGCTCCATTGAGGTTCTGGATTTTAATATCTTTCTGAGCAGCCTAAATTTGGTCTCAAGGACCTCTCTCCTATTCTTCTCTCTGTCATTGGTACCCACATGTACCACGACCACAGAACTACACGTAAGTCTATCTAGTTGTCTCGAGAGATCTGCAACCTTTGCACCAGGCAAGCAAGTCAACATACAGTTCTCCCTGTCATCACAAACCCAGCTGTCTATTTCTAATGATCGGATCCCCCATTACTAACTCCTGGCTTTTTATGTTTTCTAGTTCCCTCCCCTGGAGAGGTATCCTCAGTGCGAGGAGATACCACATCATCTGGAAGGAAGATTCCAACTATGGGATCATTTTCCTCTGCTCCAGTTGGATGTTCTCCTTCCCTGAGCCTTTCACCCTCCTCAACAGCACAGAGGCTGTCTGACCACGGGTGGGACTATTCTACTGTGTCCTGGAAAGTTTCATCTTTGTACCTCTCTGCCTTCCTTAGCTTCTCCAATTCAGCCATCGTGGCCTCCAAAGCCTGTCTACAATTTTTGAGAGCCAGGAGCTCCTTGCACCAAAGGCACACATACGCCACATGTCGATAGGGCAGATAATCATACGTGCTTCATAGGGGCAATAAACTGAATAAAACCCACTCTGCTGCTGGACATCTGTCTGCATCCTCTTTTTACTCCTAGAGCTAATTCCTTTCCTGGTTATGGTTCAGAATGCCTCATTTCCACACCCACCCACCAAACAAGAGGGAAGAGATTGGAACATATGAACAGGAAGCCATCTCTGAACCTAATTACTTAAAGGGAGAGGGAGGAATTTTTGCTTTCCTGTGGGTATGAGGTAGACCACATGGTCCTTTGTCTCCTCTGCTGCACAGTCATAAAACCACAACCAGCAATACTACTCTAAAGCATGGGCGGATGTAATATTCCAAAAGCCAGATCCTCAGCTGGTGCAAATCAATGTAGCTCCAGTGAAGACTAACATAGCCTTTCTAACCATGAAAAAGTGGAGTCAGAGTAGGAAACAGAAACATCAAACCAGGGCTGATCCCTGAAAGAACATTCTAATGATCTTGGGGCAGGCCTGGACCACCACTTGGGAAATGGCTTATTTGCCCACCTGCTAGGAATTTGCACATCCTCTTTCGACACTTTAGCGTAGTCTAGATGAGCCCTTGGATAGTAGAGAGACAAAGTGAGGGAGGTAACTTCTGTTGGGAAGAGAGACAAGCTTTTGAACTTACACAGAGGGTACGTCTACACTACAGAGGAAGAGCAAAGCTGCCGCTGTCAATCTTCCAGGGTTTGAATTAGCAATCTAGTTAAGACAGCTCATTTGAAGTGAGAGGGGCACTCCGGTTGATGCCAGTAACTCTGCTTTCACGAGGAGTAAGGGAAGTTGAAGGAAAAGTGTTCTTCCTTCAACTTCCTGCTATGTAGACAGCGCCAAAAGCGGAGTTAAGCTACTTCAACATCAGCTACACAATTAATGTAGCTGAAGTTGCATATCTTAATTCAACTTTGTCCCTCAGTGTAGAGATACCCAGAGTGACCTAAGGAAAAGCACTGTTTAAGCACTTCACCCCAACAGAAGTTGCTCCAATTAAAGATATTACCTCATACACCTTGTCTCTCCAGGATGCATAAAAAATACCTGAGTCACTCAGCTAACTGCAAAAACCTTTCCCAATACCAATCAATCTGCCTGACTTACCACATGCACAGGAAGGCAGAGTCATTTCATCACTTTACATTTTGCCTTAATGTTTTCCTTTTCTCCCTGGCATTGGATTGACCCTCACTGTACAGCATTTGCTGATCCTCCATATGAAGAATGTTAATTAAAAAAATAAATTGCGCAGGGAGCCTCTCCAGTATAATTTTCCTTAGCTAACTATAGAATCAGCTATGATAATGAAGCTCAATGTTAACAAGTTGCCTCTGAATGAGTTTGGTATGAATTGCTGGCTCCCTTGAGGCTAGGTCAGATGCTTGACTGGCTGACTAACTCCTTTGGGGTTGGTCGGATTGCTGGCTGGCTCTCACGAGGCTTGCAGGTTGGCAGTATCTGCTCGCTGAGTCTCTACCAGACTGTGACTCACAAGTTTTGGCTGGAAAAAAGGAGAGGGGGTTGTTTGTTTTTTTGATATGGAACTGCATATGCTGCCCCAGTGGCATCCTTAACTGCTCTTGTGTATGATTTATGCCTAGCAAAGCAGCAGTCATCTAGTGGCATGATGTATATTCTGAGTTTCATCCAAAACAATATCACCACTCAATAAAAGGTTTAGCTTCTGAGGGCACATTACACCTTATCCATGGGTTTAATCACTGATGCTACTCTAGTGTATAAACATGCAGGTAAACATGCAAGTTTTCATTAGCAACAGAGCTGTCAGTAAAGATCCTGTAGAACAGAGGTACAGTATGATGGCTATACATTAAAAGGCAAAAGGAAGAAAGCACGTTAGGCATAGGAAAAGGACGAGGGTCTGTTTACTGAGCATTTGAAAAGTAATCCATGTAACCCAAAATTGGTCAGAAAAAAAGATGAACACTAAATGTACTTCTCAAAACTAGCTGCTGCCACTCATGAAAAGATTATCCTATTACATTACATTACATCTTTCCTAGTGCATTACCAATGGGGCTAGAGGAATGGACCAGTCTGAACATCTTTCCCTACAAAGTGCTGCTCAAGACTCTAGTTAGTTGTGTTCACTGCAGACTACATTTTCCAGAATGTCTCTTCAAAGCCGTGCTATGTTTCAGGGTTTTCATCTTTTCAGCTGCTGAAATTTCAACAGCCACATGAAAACTGGTGATAGTCATCAGTAGTTTACCTCCAAAAGAGAACTACAAAAACTAAACAGCATGGTGCCAATAACTGCATTTTAGGTTCATGTTCCATTACGGGAAGCCTTTGACTCTCATTAGCCCTTTACTGTGTTGTGACTTAAATAGCAGAAGAAGCTGGGCCAACATGAAATTGAAGTCAATTGTTGCTGTGATGGAACTATTCACAGTAGTAAGCACTACTACGTTCAATAACAAATGATCATAGGATTAGGTCCCAGAATATTAACTTTAAACCTGTAATCTTATTTTTATTTGACATTAAAAATACATTGAAGTTAGGTTTGGTATCTGTAGAACTAAAATACATGATGCTGAGGGAAAATTGAAATGGCAGGAGGGGCAGAATTGAGAGGCTATCAAAATGAGGCCCCAAATTAAAACGGTGGCAGACCATTAGTTCTGGAAATGTGAATGACATTGCTGTAAAAAGGAAGGCATTACTGATGCAACTGGACATTTGTGAGGGTAGAAAGGATGATTCGTTGATGATAGCACAGGATTGGAACTCAGGCAATCTGGATACAATTCCTGGCTTAGCCACAGATTTCCTGGGTGAACAAGTCATTTACAATACCCTGTGCCTCCATTCCCCATCTGTAAAAGGAAGATAATACTTCTCCATCTCAGAGGTGGAAGTTACCAGGATATCAGTTGTGAGGTGCCCAGAGACTACAACAATCAGGGCTATGTGTTGAGTGCATAGCTAAGCCTTTCAGATAGGTTTTTAGACATTGTCCTCTGTAATGTTGTAGTGTGTGTATTCTGATGCTGTGTTATAACATACAAGAACATATGATGGGGAAGTATTACCGCCTAACAGGGCAGTGGGCAGCGTTATTCGAATCCTGACTCTCTTGATATTCTTGGAGCAGACCAGATTTGTTTTAGACAGCTATGGTACGGATCATAACACTGTGGCAGACTAAGCCACTCAGCAGCAAGTTTCACTGAAAAAGTAGACAGGATCATAGATCCGTCTGCCACAAATTTCAATTATTGCTTTAAAGACAAAGAACAGCCCTAAATATAGCTGGGATTCTTTGTTTTTGCTATGAGAGCAATAAACGTTAAATTAATTCTTTTTTGAATTTTAGCTTTATGAAGCCACTAATGAAGGGATGTTTAGAGTTGTTTCATAAAGCCAAGCCTTCAAAAGCACATTATATAATCACTCTCATGGGCGTATTCCATGAAGACCTCCATCTTATTGTATTACTAATTACTGGGCCCCATCCCTTGTTGGGGGATGGGAGCTGGGCCCTTCCCACACACCTTGCCCAAGGGTTCACAGAAGCTGTCAGCCCCCCTGAGGATGGCAAAAACATATCTCTGACACAAATGTCCCTGCCCCTGCCAAATGTAAAGTCTGTGCTCTAAACCATGAGGGCATTAGTACCATTTAAAGAAAAAGTTGCCAGAATTTTTAATGTTGGCAAAACCATCATGCATTTTTCCCTATCCTGGTTCTTGGCAACATCTTAGTCATCTTGACAGAAAGTTTCTGAAAAAATTCAGCCAGATGCAGATACATGACATGGAATGTTTCAGTCCAAACTGTTTGGCAAAGTCATAAACAACCTGCACAAGCATAAGCAAAAACAGATCTGACCATGAGAAAAGGTAGGCAACCTTAATAATAAGGGTGCTAACAAACCTTCCCATGATGAGACACAATTTAAAACAGCTGGGAAACAGAATTTCCTAGAACCTTTTCCAGAGCACTGGAACAGTGGCAACTAAATACATGAGATGATATGTCACCATATACTTGCTGTTAGGATTTCATATCTATTCACACAAAGTAATTGCAGAGAGAGAGAATTACATTTAAAGGCTGTACACAGCCAATAAGTCTTACAGTAATCTTTTCTTCTAGTAACATCTTGGGCAGGATTGCATAATCCTCAAAATAAAAATCCTATAAGGTTCCCTAATCCTACAAATCTGCAAACTCTTCAAAAACTGTTACCATTTCTTGAGACAATCAAAGACCAAATGGTTTCTTCAAGCCTTTTGGATTCTAAGGGTCTATATATGGGGTGGACATTTTCTAAACCTGCTAATTTAAATAGATTTATAACCTATAGGAACCATCATATGTTTTAGGCATTTTAAGTAGCCTAAACTGATTTCAGAAACTTTTTTTCACTTGTCAGAGCTCCAGCTTCTCCACCCCTTTCCATAGAAGCAACAATCAATGCTCTGTAAAGTTTAGAATCTCCATGTACTATTAGGGAGCTTCAGAGGCCACCAATCAGCCAGACTCATATTTATTCAAAGGTTTTTGTTGTCCCCTGAGATATCTGAATACTTGGTGTTATGTAATTTAGATAGGTAAAGCAGGGCTCTTATACACTATTGAGTTGTTCTCTTCCACCTCCAGTCTGCCAGCAAAGCCAGCCTTTATTGTCCCGTCGTCAAATTTTCCCCTAGCAATTTGGTACTTTTTTTCCTGTGTTGCTCAGTATGCATGAGAGGAGACACGCTGTAAGAGTCAGCAAAATCACTTCATTACCCTCCAAGTCTCTCCTTAAAGCTCATGTGTTCTGTGATTAAGCAGCTGGTGGCCTAATTATATTAATCATAATTGTCTCAGGGTTTCCTTGTGCTTCTCTCTGTTACATCCATCTGTTGTCTTTGGTCATATAGTTGGACTAGAAGATTTAACCAGAATTGCTCAGGTCCTTAACACAATTAATTTTTGGTTTTTTTGGAAAATAAAATAAAAATGTACATGCTTCATTTAAATCATTGCTCTGGGGTGGGGCTGGGGATGAGAGGTTCACTATGCAGACTACCCTGGGGAGAGAGAACTTCCCCAGCCCTCTCTCACTGCAGCAGCTTGAGGCCAGGTGAGAGGCATCTCTTTATGGCGGCTATAGCTCCAGTGAGCACAGCCAGGGAAGGGATGAACATCCCCTGGCTGAGGTAGGTCCAGGTTCATCTGCCCCCCTGCACTCCCCACCGAGAGTGAGGAATGCAGCAAACTGTGCACTTTCCCCTCATTTTCTGATGAAAGGGAACAGCCAAGAATGTCCTCTATGAATTGGGAGAGAGTAGGTGAGAGGATCAGGGCTGGGGCAGTCCTGGAGAAGAGGCAAATCTTATGTCTGAGTAATGCATAATCACAGCATGTTGTGATGCCTAATCTGATGTTGGACAAAATCAACATCGGAGATAATCACTGACTACTTTTGCTGACACCATAGATTGTATCAAGCCAAATCGCATCTTTTTTCATTTTGAATCTAATAAAATGTGATATATCAAAGTGACAGGCTCAGTTCATTAAAACTATCACTCCCACCTCTGAGATTAGGGCTGATTAAGGTTATCTTTATATTTTAAAGATAGCCTATAGCCTACTCATGATAGAACACATCACATGCATTTTTGTAAATAATGCAAGTAAACATTATTATTTCCCCTTCAGTTATGACAACTACCAAAAAGAGTATCAGGCAAGTCAAATTTTTAGAAAAATATTGTTTACTCATGCACAGAATCTGAAGCTGTGTAGAAAAACATGAATGTTTCATGCCTGCACTACAATAGGTCTCATTTTAGTTTTAGGACTAACATGTCTTCCCCCATTTCTTAAGCCTTGAACACAATTTCCTCATCCATCGTGGAAATGCTCTCAGACGTAGGATTTCTGGCAACAGCAATATTAGAAGGAAGTCTATCTTGAGGACACTACCAAATCTGGGAGTCACAGTACGGTGGAGAAGAGACTTGAGAGGCCACTCTCGGGAATGTTTGTTTTCCAGAGATCTATAACTCACTAGTTGTGTTGAAGAGTAAATTGCATGTGGTTAAGAAATTTGTTTACTGAGCCTATGCTCTTTGCTTGCCTGCTATAATGTCCCTGAGGGGTTAACCTCAGAGCACTCCTAGGGAGGCAGAACTCTGAGGGAACATGCATAAGCAGCTGAGGGGCTTGGGAATGCCAGGGTACTGGTTCCAAGGTCTGAAGCAGCCAAGCTGCCATTCCAAGGAAGGATGATAGACATAAGGTGTGGCAATTTTCCTGAGACCCAGTCCTAGGAGCAGTCCCCTTGCTCTACCCAAATCTTATTGGCTTAGAAATATTTTGGATACATTCACAACTGATTGGTGTCCTTCTAGAGAAGACCGGTGCCAAGCTGTGACACATGGTATGGCCTACAGTTTCCTGCCAACTACAGGAAGTTGCCAGGTGTTCCCCAGATACATCCAGAAAGGGAGGCAACATTATGAACTGTTAAAATAGGCCAATCAAAGCAAAACTGATAGCCCATATCTGGCCTCTTCTGTTCTTCTTAAAATACATTTCCCGACCAGCTCTAATAGTAACAAAACTGAATGTTTTACTTCCCTATGAGAATTTTTTAAGAAAATGAAAGCTTAAAATTATTGTTAAACCAACAGTTATCCAAAAAAAAAAAAATTAATAAATCCATTTTATTAGTGAAGAAAAAGTCTTCCTGTACTGGTCACAAGATCATTACACTAGAAATCCTGAAAAGCCCTAATTCACAGCTTGTTTAGCTCAGAAAACCTCTGTTCATGCCATTTCAGTCACTATTCTGTACTTTCTTTTAACTACTTTAAATAACATGATATTCCTGCCACCTTTTATCTGCTTTAGACCATTTATGATTTTAAGCCAGGGAATGGTTCAACACAACACTTAAAAAAAATCAGTGGATACAATTGCTTTAGGAGGTAGCCATTTTTTAACACAGAAAAAGATAGCTAATATATATGGAAAAAAGAAGAATAGAGCCATTAGCTCTTTGGGAATCTCCTTAATGGCAAGAAGGGACTGATCCCCTCCTATAGAGATACGGGATCTTTAAAAAACAGTATATTTTCATTGGGAATGAGCTGTAATTCCATAGGGACACATCCATTTTATAAATGTAGTCCCAGACCTGAACTGATAACCATGTGGGCACAGGGGTTCCTCTGTGTGGTTCTCAGTGCAGGATCAGTATTAGAGATCACAGAAATCTGCTGAATTTAGGACATTCTAGTCTGCACCCACAAAAAGGCAACTTTTGGTCCAACAAATTCCTGAGTTACATATCAAAACCAATTACAAAAATAACTGCTAATCTAAATCAGACTGGTTCTCTTTGGTCATACAAGAGTATCCCGCCCTCTAACACATTCTATTTAGTATTGGCTTATCTTTGCTCAGAACCTCGCTGGGCCTGACTGATCTCACTCACACCAATTTTGCATTAATGTAGGAATATAGGCCTGAACTGGACCTGGGTTAACTATGATTTTAAAATGAATGTTGATGTTAGCAATAGTGATAGACCCAAAGCACGAACTTAAAAAGCATGAGATCATGTCAAAGGAGGATTGTTTGTGTTAAACTCAAAATACCAGTGTTATGGCATCCCCTCTTAGTTATACTGCAGCAGTTCCCAATCGCTGGTCCGTGGACCAGCAGCGGGCCGCAAACCCCGGCTATGCCCCCAGCTTTTAATTAGCCCCACCCACTGGGATTCTCTATAAGGGGATTCCCTTCCGCCCACTTCACCATGCAGCAGCAGGGAGAGTGGGGTGGAGGGCAGGGCTGGAGCTGGAGCCAGGGCCACGGTAAGGCTGTCCCAACTCATATATCCCTAGAAGAGTGTGTAATGTATGTGAAGATATGATATACCAGTGACAAAGTAAGTTAGAAATCTCTCTGCTCTGAATTCTTCAGATTTGATTTGCATAAGTGAGATCAGAAAATCCTTGTACATTGAGATTTTTTTGTTAGCAATGTTGCATTAAGAGAATCAGTAGTTCATTCAAATCCTTCATAAGGAACCCAAACTAATCTGATGTAAGCATATGCAATCCTTTCAAATCCTCTTGATGCTGTTCATGACCAAAATTCTAGTACTGAGGGGAAATAGGACACATGGCCAGAGTCATTTAATAAGATTATCCTGTTGTACCATTTATGAACTCTTGTCTTTTGAAAAACTTAAAAAACAACAAATAGTCTTGCAGAACCTTAGAGACTAACAAAACATGTAGATGGTATCATGAGCTTTCGTGAGCACAACCCACTTCTTCAGATGAATGGAGATTAAGGGGTTCAGTTTTCAAATAAATAGCACGGATAGGGGATTGGGAGGGGAGAAGGAGAGAGAAAAAGAAGGAAAAAAGGGGAAAGCAATTGTCAATTAGAGTGTCCATGCTAAATGAAGCTGATAAGAACACATTACCCACTCCAAGTACCCTTTGTTTGTTTTTTTATGTCATTAGGATGTAGAATGTAGCAGGCCATCCAGCCAACATCTTTGTTTAGAATTCTGTTGTAGGTATCAGACTTGTAAATGAAATTAAGTTCTGTAGCTTTCCTGTTGAGCTGACTTTTGAAATTGGTTTGAAATAATACGGTGACTTCGAGATCCATTAGTGAGTGCCCGGGCAAGTTAAAATGTTCCCCAACAGGTTTCTGTGTCTTGCCTTTTTGGATATCTGATTAGTGTCCATTAATTTTTTCTCGTAGAGAATGTCCAGTTTGGCCAATATACATGGCAGAGGGGCATTGCTGGCATAGATCATGTTAGTGGATATGCAGTTGTATGAGCCTCTGATGTGGTGGTTTATGTGGTTAGGTCTTGTGATGATATCACCTGTATAGATATGTGGACACAGTTGGCTTCGGAGCTGATTGTAGGGGTGGGTTCCTAGATGAGTATGATGGAGGTGTGCTGTGTGGTTATTGGAAAGAATTTGTTTGAGGTTATGGAGTTGTCTGTAGGTGAGCATTGGTCTGTCCCCCTGTCATGGCTCCTTCCCCACTCTGGCATGATAAATGCAGAAGTGGGGGCCAGCAAGTGTATCCCAAAGCCTTAACTACCAGGCTTTGGTACAAAACTTCCCCCAAAATCTTAAAAACCTAGATTTTGGGAATAAAACTTCCGCTGCCACCACCCAAATATTAATAACGAGATTAGGGAAAGATCATTTGGGAAATCTCACCCTATTAAAAAAAAAAATCAGGACACACAAGTAACCAATGCCAGGTTAATAAAAAGAAAGGAGAAAACTTTTATTTTTACAACAATATTCCTGTTGCAAGCATAAGGATCAGATGGAAAGGTAACAAAATATACTCATGGAGGAATTACACCATGGGCTAGAACTTAGTTAAAAAGAAAAGCCAAACATCTCTTAAGCAGTGCCAGATATCAGATCCCATACCCAACCCTTAAAACAATAAAGCCTAACGAACTACCTAAACTTTACCCTACTTACAGAAAATGAAGAATGGTGTCTTGGAGAGAGAGAGACATGCTTGTCCCCCTCTGTCTCTGCAGAGCCCACACCCAGAGAGAGAAAAGAAAAGAAAGGAAAACCCCAAATTCCTTTGTCCCAGTTTGAAAGTCCCACCTACATTTCTACTGGTCACTCCACCTGGCTAGGTGTAGTTAACTCCTTAATCCCCAGGCTGCTGGCTAACCCTCATAATCATGACACCCCCCAAGGCCTGTGAGAGTGAGGGTTCATTTTCCAGGATAGTTTGTAGATTGTTGATTATGCGTTGGAGGGGTTAAAGTAGGGGGCTATAGGTGATGACAAGTGGTGTCCTGCTATTTTCTTTGTTGGGCCTATCTTGAAGTAGCTGATGTCTGGGTACAGCAGGATTAACAAAGAAAACAACAGGACACCACTTGTCATCACCTACAGCCCCCAACTTAAACCCCTCCAGCGCATTATCAACAATCTACAGCCTATCCTGGAAAATGACCCCTCACTCTCACAAGCCTTGGGTAACAGACCAATTCTCATCTACAGACTACAGGTTGTATTCATACAGATATGTAAGAGTTGATCCAAAGGACAGTTTTGAATATTAGAAATACCAAATCTGAAAAACTGACTTTGGAGCATGTTATAGTAACTTGCCACAAGTTTATTTAAGTAAAGAAATCATTCATCTCTGCTACCGCAAAACTCCTATCTGTGAGTCCCCTATGTCTCTCTAAAAAGTGTGAAGTTCAATGCCATAAAGTGCCTTCAGCAGACCTTTTAAAATAGAGAAGACATGTATCTCACTAGACTCCTTTCCTCAGCTTATTTTCTTATTTGTCATTACTCTTTGTTTCCAGTCTTTCACTTTGTTTTCATGCCACTTACGTGTTTCTAGCCAAGCCAATTTTTAAGCAACATTTCAAGAGGTTCAGGGCTAAATGCTTTACTAAAATCCACATACATTAAGTCCATTTATTTTAAAATTCTATGATAAGAACACAGGTATGTTTGTCTGGCAAGATTTATTCTTTATAAAGCCACTTTGTTCATCATTCTAGATGTTGAATTCTCTCCTCCCCTGAATATTTGTTCCACTACATATACTAGGGATAGAAGCTATATTTATGAGATAATTACCAGGATCACTTTTTTTCTTTATTGAAAAGAAATAGTGTGTCTGTTTTTATCTAATCTTCTGGTCATCCCCAAATCTCCATGACTTTCCAAAATAATTGGCACTGATTCAGCAAGTTCATTAACTAATTTCCTTAAATTGTAGCTGGAGTTTCTAATTTTAAAAAGCTTAGTATGTTTGGTTTTGACTGACCTTGACTTTCACAAAGATTACTGCACAAATTTGATTGCTACCATTGTGGGACAGAGTCAAACCAGTGATTTAGAAGTGGAAGACCCCCTCTGTCAATAACCATCCAAGTGCTGCAGAATTCCATAGAATAATTTGCTTCTCTCTACAGTCATAATTAGTGGGTGAATCATGCTACATAGATGAAGGAATCAAGTGAGATTTCAGTGCCTGAGAAACTACTCTAGGAAGCCTTATTTACAAGTAACTTTTTCTGAAAATCTTTTACCATCACTTTAGCACCAGCTCAGCTCCATCAGTGTTAGTAAGTCTGGGAATACTGGTCATTTGTGTTTATACCACCCAGTCATCTAAATCTACTCTGAGAGGGGGTAGGTAACAATGGTAAAATCTATTTCTGATAGTCTGTGCTACACTCAGTGGAATTCTACTGGTGCAACAGCAATAGTGGGAAATTCCTAGAGAAAGTCCAGTTTAGATGCAAAAATAATGAGAAGCACAGTTATGGGCTAGTTTATCATTTGGAACCATGCACAGCTTGATTACTTAAGGGAATATTCTTTCTGAATTGAGAAATGGACTGGCTTAGTTATTCCTAAGAACAAAAATTGCTCACCTGAGTTAGTGATTAAAAGATCA
Organism: Rafetus swinhoei; assembly: GCA_019425775.1. Lineage (NCBI taxonomy): Eukaryota > Metazoa > Chordata > Testudines > Trionychidae > Rafetus > Rafetus swinhoei. The sequence continues at coordinate 166,239,387 of CM033424.1, forward strand.
TTGTAGTGTGATCAATTTAAACAAAAGAAATACAGAAGTTAATCATGTAAAACAGTTGCATCAGTCCAGCTGGACTGCATTCTGAGCTTGGAAGAAGTAGCGGTACCTTTTGCAAGACTATATACAGAGCCCAAAAATTCTATAAATTTATATAAAGGACATCTTTCAGAAGAATGCCATAACCTCACACAGTGTGTTCAATTGTACCAGACATTTACTGCACCTCTGCAGCAATATTAACAACATTCCTAACATTAGTAATGAGAAATGCATCAAATACTAGCATATATGTCTTCCTGTTCTTAACTGCAGCCAACAGCACTCTTCTGTTGTCCTGTGCAGATGCCCTTTGGCTAGCACCCAAGTAATCTTCAAAATCCAGTCTAGACTCCAAAGAGGGCAGTGCAGAGAGTATCATTCTCTGTATCTGTAAGAGGATAAATGAGTGAATCCAGCAATGTTACTGTAACCACAGAGTGCTGAGGCATGGAAGGGAAAAGAACAACTGTGATTATTCTCTCTACCATAAGCGGAGGCTAAGCAGGGATGTCAAACTGGTTTGAATAAATAAAGAAGCCCCTTTCCCCAATACACCTTCTTGTGACTTTTGCCCAGTTTTAGAACCAAATGTAAAGTTAATCTTTATTGATCTGAAATATTAAGATATATTATTTTCTAATAGTCAGGCCTTGAAATGGATGTTCTGAAATACCGTAAGAATGATTGGTTTACTGGCAGGCAGAAGGTGGGAAGGAGCCTGTAATACCACTCCTACATTTTACTACGTAGAAAGGAGGTTAATCCCACAGACATCTGAAAAGGCTGCTTGGGGCTGGCAAACCTCCACTTCCTCCCTAGAAGTTAATATGAAGCAGGGGACAATGAGACCATTGAGGGGAAGGAGGGAAGTAAGGCCAAGAGGAACTTTCCTGATATTTAGATAACTGAGTTAAATATCCTGTCCGTGGGATGTTCAGTCAAGGTGGAACTCTGAATCTGTGGAAAGAAGAAGGTCAATGTTTCTAAGTAACTTTTATTGTAAAGTTTATAAATAAAAGAAATAAAACAAACAAACATCAAATCAATGTTACACAAATGCTATAGATAAAATGTAGGGCTTTTCGTTCTGCTTCTTTTAAATTTTTTATTATTTTATTTTATTTTATTTTTACAGCTTGACCCCAAAACAGCTTCAGAAATATAATTCTGGCAGTGGAAAGGCAAAACCAGAGATTTTGTCCCATCTTCACATACTGTACAAAGTCTACATTTTTTGTAATGACAATAGCCTTCAATGAAGAACAGCAGTGCAGGATTACAAAGGAGTTCTCTGGGAATAGTGCTAGTGCCCTAAAGAATCACTCAGAAATTATGTAGAGTTAAACAAATATTCATGAGGCTTTTTTAAAACTAACCCTGTAGTTTACTGTAGGGTAAACTAGGTTAGGATATAGTCCAGTTGGATAAAGGTGCTCTCCTAGGGCACGTCTACACAGCAGGGCTAAAGCCGAAATAAGCTACGTAACCTGAGCTACGTCAATTGTGTAGCTAAAATCAAAATAGCTTATTTCAGCTTTTGGCACTGCCAACACAGCAGGAAGTCCAAGGTAGAGCACTCTTCCTCCAACTTCCCTTACTCTTCGTAAAATGAGTGTTATAGGAGTCGGATTAAAAAGTCCTCCAACTCGCCATTATTTCGACATTATGTCGAAATAACTGCTTGTAGTGTAGATGAGGACTATGTTATTTTGGAATAACATCAGTTATTCCAAAACAACACTGCTGTGTAGACGTACTCTTAGAGGATTACTTTGCTACATGTGTCTCCTTTGAAGGACAGAATTATTCCCCAATGTTCATTTCTCAATAAGCCAGGTCTGCACAGCTGACAGAAATCTGAATTAACTATTTTTTGAAATCACTACCTTACCTTTTCTTCTCTCTTGAATTTTCAGTGTCATTGAGGGTAAAAGAGATATGCAATAATAGAATTTAAAAAGAAAAATTAAGAGAAACTACACAGAATATTAGTAAAATATATTATTTTCTTCAGTAATGTTAAAGGTTTCTTTTTAGGTGAAAAATATTAAATTATGTCATCATTACTGCATCTTCTAATATAAAATCTGTGCCGATGACTCCCAAGTCTACCTCTGCAGCTGACCTTTTACCTTCTACTGTTTATTTCCTAGATGCCCTGTCATCAATACAAATTTAACATGGCAAAAATACAGCTCCTCATCTTCACTCCCAAGCCTTCTCTTCTCCATCCTTGCAAACACCATTCCTCTCTCCCCTTCTCCCTCCTCAATAATTATTTACCCCTCCCTTTCCCACCACATGTCCATCCGTTCATCTTTCTTCTCCAATTCATAATACTAAAAGTTCAGGGAGCCAAGTCTTAAGCCATGTCTTGTACATCCACTGAGCATAAGCTGGTCTAAAATGCTGCTACATTAAAGTTTCTTCAAAAAAACTAATGACCCAAGACATTGCTCAGGATAAAGCCATTGTTTTAAAGAAGCATTTACAAACAACCAATTAACTGACAAACTAAAAAGCATTTTTATTTATTTCGAAGAGTTTATTGGGGGAAGGTGTTAAACCATGCCTATTAATTTAGGTCCACATTGTGGCTTTATGTCACTGGCCACCAAAGTTACTCCAAGGACTCTGGGAGGTGTGTACTGAGAACTATCTCCAAAATTATTCATGGAAGTTATAGATGGAAAATACCAGTTCACCCATTTTACCCATCCCTTTACCAGGGCAGGATTATTGCTTAGTGCTTTGTCCAGTCTAATTTTAATTGGCATAGCCAAAAATATTGTTCAGAGTACACCATGTACAACAATAATTTTTAACTGTAGAACCCTACTCATTTCTTTAATATTCAATTAAATAAACAGCGTTCCCTTGGAAGGTTAAAATGTATATTTGAGAGAGTAAAAATCAGCCTTTTTCCCTTGCCCATCTTCCACCCCCACTTACACAAACAGTCTGACTGTGGAGCTGTTGGTGAAAGCTATAAGAGGGTATTGCATTATGGAAGGAAAGTGATGGGAGAGCATCCTTTTCATTTCCCAGAACAAAAGCATCAACTGAATTATCCCCATCGGCACTACCACTGCCCTGTGTAGCATGTGACCAAGTTAGGGGCATCTAGACAATAGGCCCATACAGACTATTCACAATAATTCCGTGCTTCAATTGCGATCTATCATCACAGCACCTGCTGCAGCTGAAGCCCCCATCTGTGCTCCCTGGAGAGCCATGACATGTCAGTGCTTAATGTGCTTGTTGTCATTTCACTTCCTGAGCTCCTATTTTAGATAAATGAAAGAGAATTTGGGATGGAAGGGAAAGGACACAAACACACACAGAGCAAGTTCTAATTAGAAAACAGAACACAGACACACTGACATTGTGGGTAAACATTTAGTGCAGATCTGAGGTAATTAGGTGCACAAACTATTATTAACTGTCTCTTCAACATTGATTACACCATGCACTGTGCTGAATATGGACCCCATGTATGGACAAGGTTGGAAAGCTTTGTTATTCTTTTCTATATTTATATGGATTGGTTAGAAGGAGGAGAAAGAACCATTTGGATATGGTTTTGTGTGGTCAGAAGGCAGGTTTTATTTTCCTCCTAAATGAACTGGGTTTCATCCAGCCTATGGCTATGTGGCTCCATTTTGTTTCATATGTTTTGAGGTATTTTTTCAGCTATGTCCCTGAACTGTGGATTTGCTTATTGTATTGAGATGACACTTTTCTCTGCTTGATTTTTCATCCAGAGCCAGCCCACATCCTTAGGCTAAGGACTTAGGCAGGAGAGTAGGATCCAACCCTAGAACTATGAATTAATCTTTCCAATGTAGTGGGCACAAATTTGGCTCAGATGGACCTGAGTTCACAACATGGGAAGTGCAGTGAATCAGCTAATGCCACAGCAATTCTTAACAATCCTGTTCTTACATTCAGGGACAGCAGTCTGGTGCTAGCAGGTGATTGATTTAAATCACTGATTTTCATTCCAATTTAAATCAGCAGGAAGCTTTGTTTGCATTTAAAATGAACTAATCTATTAGACATAGGAAGTATTATTTGTAATTAGTGAATTGAATTGATTGTTAATTATAACCATGTCATTCAAGTTTTTAGAACTAATAGATCTCATCCTATCACACTTTATTTTATTCATAGTTTGGAAGAGAAATACAAGCTTTCCTGATTTTTTTCAGCTTTATCAGTTTCTTAACTTTGAATCAACTAGTCATTGAACTGAACCAGTTGAATAAGATGAAATGAAGAATATATTCTCCATGTATTTGTGGAAGAGGTTACTTCTGTTAAAAAAGTGGTTTAGTACTTCAACAAACTAGTTCCATGTGCTTAGCCTATGACTTATTTTCTTTAAAACTTGACAGCAATCGTGTTCTCCTTAATGATGTTTTTGTATTTAATTTAAATGGTTTTAATAGGTTGCAATAAATGTAGGCCTTAACAAAGGTTGTCAATTTCAAAATTAATTTTAAATAGGTTTAAACCATTAAAAATAAACTAGTATTTTAATTTTTTAATTATTTTTTTTAAATCATTGATTTCTATGCACCCTGGCTAGAAGATAGTTACCTCATTTCATTATAAAATAATCCTTGGTATTTCTATAGTAGCTTTATCAGAGAATCTGATCGTGTTTTACAAAAATTGTGGCTCTGATTCTTGTTTATACTTAAACCACTCTGCACTGCTCTAGAAGTGCAGAGGGTCCTTAAAATGACTATGAACGTAATCTATATACACATCAGGTCCATTTATACTGCCAGGGCATTAGAAAATGGCCTTCGTATAAGTGAGAAGCAAGCACCCAGAGGTTAGAAACTGCCACCATTACTCACAATTAATTCTGAAATCTAGAGGCCTTCCCAACTGGCCTGATTCTCTTCTCATTTGCACCAGTGTAAATCAGAAGTAACTCTACTAAAGTCATTGGATAATGCCAGTTTAACGGACATCATAATCAAGCTAAATGTGAATAAGGAGGAAAGATAAATCTCACATTCCTCTAAGTATTATCTCCACTGATATATGGAGCCCAGAGAGGTTAAGGACGACAATTTTTTTCAAACGTCAGTGCTTGAAGTTAGGTCTCTAAATCTGTAGTTAGGCACTTAAGTGGGCTGCTTTTCAGAGGTTTTGCATCTGCCCCTTTTCTCCCCTCCCCCCCACCCCACCGCTTTATTGCCTTCAGTGGAAGCTCCATGTGCTTAGCTCCTCCAAAATCCAGCACCCATTGAAGCAAATGGAAATCTTTTCATTGACCTCAATGGGCACTGGCTCAAGCTCCCATGCATCTAACTTTAGGCATCAATTTTAGCCTAATAAGTTGCTAAAAGACTGCATAGAGAGCCAGTGGCAGAATTAGGCAAGAAGCTGAGAAATCATGTCCTGTTTCTTTGTCTTGCCCCTAGAGAACACGCCTGGTGAACATACTGAGTGGAACTTCCATTTTATATTTTTATTTTTATAGTAATAAAAATTGTGTGTTTAAGCATAGACTTTAAAATCTTAGGCTGCCACAGCATAGACTGGAAAGACTCTGTTAGGAATTGGCTGTAAGAATGATGTCTTTTTCATGCAGTAAAGATAGGCTGATTGAGGGGTTGCTGGGATGACATGATTGCCCGCCATAGGTTTTATTTATAAATGGCTGGCACCACTGTGGCTCAGAAGACCACCATGATAGGCTAATCCTTGGTTCACATATTGGTACTCTGGTGGCTGAGCTGACTATTTTAGAACACAGGGGCCCTAATTTTGATTTCACTAACACCAGTTTTACACAGATGCAGTGGCATTGAACTGACTGGCATTACTGCTGGTTTCTCCAAGTGGAATTAAGTGAGAATAAGACCTTGAATGTTATGGTATGTCACCCTTCTGGCCTGAGCAGTTTAGCCAGTATTTGGGACCTTGTTGTTGTCTCTTTGCTTCCTCTTAGAGTCATGCTGCTAGTGCTTTGATTGTCTTCTGGCTGCTTCTTGTTGGCTTTTTGCACACACAAGCAGCTTCAATCCAGGGAATCCCAAACCTCTGCATTTGCAATCAGTTCTCAGGGGAAACTCCTTGGCTCACAGTGCTCAGTCTCTACAGCACTTTGTTCATGATTTGGGGGATGGCTTTTATTGTGTTAGCTAACAGAAAACAAAGGGGCATTTCATTGCTCCCTCATTTACGGAGGATGAAAGGTGGCTGATATGCCCATCAGCTTCAGTGAGGCCTGTGATCCCCCATAGATCAGGGATGGGCAATAGGCAGCCCGCGGGCTGGATGCTGTTTGCCAGAGTTAGTCCCCTGGCAGGTGCTGGATGCTTTATTTACCTGCATGTCCAGAGATATGGCTGCTCGCCCTATGGTTTGTTGTTCCCAGCCAATGGGAATTGTGGGAAGTGAGATCCTAGTTCGTGTAGGTTCTTGCAGCTCTCATTGACTGAGAACAGTGATCCGTGGCCAACGGAAGCTGCAAGCAGCCATACCTGTGGTCATGCAGGTAAATAAAGTATCAGTGGCCTGCCAGGTGCTAACCCTGGTGAACCACCTCCAGTTTATTGCCCACCTTTGCCATAGATCAAAGACACCCTTGGTGGCTGCTACTGAAACTCTCCATCATAACAGGTTACACATGTGCTTATCTTTAAGCATAAAAGCATTCAGACTGATTTCAATGGGATAGACATGCTTCATTGTTCTTAAAGTTGAGCACATCTTAAATACTTCTCTAGAGCAGGGGGCCTATCTTCTGTTCATCAAACAGATAACACAATGTTCACTAATATGAAATACAAAGAGATCTGATACACGATAGATCATTTCAACAAACTAAACATAGTATTTGGAAAAGAATGTCTGAATGTTCAAGAAAAATTACTTGAGCAGAGGGTACATTTGTGTTGGAAAATCTATTACTTATTCAATAGCAAATGCATTCAAGATAGCTTCATGAGCAATAGTCCTGCCAAGCACTATGAAGGAGGTGAGGACTGAATCAGGCTGCTCTTCATAATTTATGAAATGAATTACTTTTTTTCATTCCAGCAAAGATTTGGGTCAGAGATTGGGATGTTGTTAAGAATGACTAGTGTAAACTGTTTTCTGCTGGACAGTTTTCTAAATTGTAGTAATTTCTACTTTGTTCCTTCCCTCCAGATCACTTGGAATGACAGGTTGGTTTTAAATCAAGTCAGACTGGAAATTCTCCAGTCTGTTTAGCGCAGATGGTTTCCATTTTGCCCCCAGCGAAGTAGTTGAGGAAGGGTATGGGTGTGGGTGGGTGGCATAGGAACCATTACAACTTCTGTAATGAACACTAGGGAGCTGGATTCACAGAATTTAAATCGCCTCAACATCAGTGGACCTGTGCACAACAAGCTTTACAGACTCAAAAAATAGGGCCTTGATATCTAACTAGACACTGAAAATTTTTAAATACATTGTTATTCACTCACCTCACATGATAGGGCCTCAGTCACATGATAGGGAACAGTCCCCACAGAGGCCCTGATCCAGTGGAGGAAAACCCCTGTGCCCACACAGGGCCTTGTTGACTTCATTGTGTCTCTGCACAAAGGCAGGAATCCATCCACACCGAGCTGAGGGCAAGAGTGACCCCCAAATCAGAGCTATCCTACAAGAATCTGAGTATAAAGCATGTGTGCAGGTATGACAAGGTCTTACACCATTTTTGACAATTGAAATTATCTTCTTGTAATTCTCAGCCTTTATGTGTGGATCAGGCAGACACTTTTTGACCACAGAACTTTTGCATGGTTCATCCTGCTTTTAGCCAGAATAATGGCATTGCACAATTTCAAAAAATTTACCAGCCAATGCTTGGTTATTCTGTAGTGTAGACAATGCCAATCTATGCTCTTCTAAAACCATTTTTGAAAAATGAATGGTAGCTATTGTGGGAGTCAGGCTGTGAAGCATGATTAAAGTAGGGCAGTGAAAACATTTCATAATAAAATCCCAAATCATACAAAACTTGTTTGGGTTCAGGCTGTGTTACAGATTTACTAAAAGCTTTACTAAGCTTTGAGACAACTCATGCTGATAACCCAGGTCTCAACTTTACAACACTTATTTGTCACATGCAATGTTTACTCTCATAATTAGTACCCCTTAAAATCTAGTGGGACAGCTTGTGTAAATAAGTGCTCACCAATGTGAATATGGGCTGTAGAAGTCCTTAAACAATAAATCCACAAAATTTAACACATTTCTTTAAATATATAAATAAAAAGCTAGCCCAAACAAAAATTTTGAGTCTGCACAGCACCCATGAATGTTACAGAAGTTAAAATCTGGATAGCATGGTTTTGGTTTGGCAAACCATTTTCTGTGCAAAATCCCTAATTTATAACTTGCCTATTCAGTGTAGCTTAATATTTTGGTAGTTGATAGTGAGATCCATAAATGAAACAGAAGGAGACAGTGCCCAAGAAAGGAAGTTACAATAATACAGTGGCTTCATTCAAAGCTTTTAAGGCATTTTTAAGTTTTGTTAGTCTATAAAGTGCTACCAGACTATTTGTTGTTTTTTAAGTTTATCCTGTACAGACTAACTTGGCTACCCCTCTGAAGCATCTTTAATTAGAGTTAGCATATGGAATAGTAGGATAGCAGGTTTTGATAACTTAGGGTATGTCTATACTACAGCGCCATTTCGAATTAACTTATTTCAAAATAGTTAATTTGAAATAAGCTAATTCGAAATAATGCATCTAGACCCAAAAACTAATTTGAAATAGTGTTTTGCTAATTCAAATTAGTGCGTCCACACTGATTGGACACTGGGTCGCATTTAAGGCCAGCTGAAACCGGTTCCAGCAGGGCATCAGGTCAGTAGTTGCTTTGTGTGGCTGCTGTCTGAGGCTATCTGAGGCTTGTGCTTAAAGGAACCCCCCTGGACAGCCGGTTCTCAGCTTTTCCGCTTGCTTGCCTACCTCGCCGAGGGACAGCAAAGCGTTTTCCTCTCTGCCTGCCTGTTTCGGTCGTTCTCATTGGGGACACCGCAGCAGTTGGCACCATGGAGCTAGAGCTGCCCCTGGGCATTCTGGTGCAGTTTTTGGATTTGTTGCTGCAAGCCTGGCAGCAATGGCTGGAGGCTGCCTGGCACCATCTGGTGCATGTCAGCCCCCTGCCCCTCCCCCTGGCCTCCCTGGGGGCCATGGAGGAGCTGCAGCAGCGCCCGGACGCCAGCGTGCCCCGCCGCATCTAGCGTCTGGACACCAGCAGCGACTGGTGGGACCGCATCGTCTTGGAGCGCTGGGGAGACCAACAGTGGACCCAGAACTTCAGGATGAAGAAGGACACCTTCCTGGAGCTCTGCGAGTGGCTCGCCCCTGCTCTGCGGCGACGGGACACTCGCATGAGGCCCGCCATTCCCCTCCACAAGCGGGTGGCCATCGCCCTATGGAAGCTCTCCACGCCGGACAGCTACCGATCCGTCGGGAACCAGTTCGGCATGGGGAAATCCACCGTCGGAGCAGTGCTCATGGAGGTACAGCACTCACTGGCCACTGGGCCCGGGGGGGAGGGGAGTCTGCAAGTAGGGGATGGGCTGCCCCAGGGAAAACAGGGGGGAGGAGGCGAAAGTGCCCTGCACGGGAGGGTTTGGTCTGTCCCAGCCGTACTACACACCGCCCGCGGTGGTCAGGATTGCAGCGGGTTTTGCTTCTGGGAGTGGGGCGCGGGGCAGTGCCAGGGAACGAACACTCCCAGCCACCCGGGCACCCCAGTGATTCTCAGTTTTGTGTGTCTCTCTGCAGGTGGTCAAGGCCATCAACAGGGTGCTGCTCCGCAGGGTTGTCCGCCTCACCGACCTGGACGCGGTCATCCAGGGGTTCGGCGCCCTCGGCTTCCCCAACTGCGGGGGGGCGATCGACGGGACGCACATCCCCATCCATGCCCCAGAACACCAGGCCTCCCTGTATATCAACAGGAAGGGCTACTTCTCAGTGATTCTGACCACCGGGGCCAGTTCATGGACATCAATGTGGGCTGGTCCGGCAAGTTACACAACGCATGGGTATTCCGCAACTCCTCCGTGTGCCAGAGGCTGCATGCCGGGACCTTCTTCCCTGACCGCCACATCAGGGTCGGGGACGTGGACATGCCTGTGTGCCTGGTGGGGGATGCAGCCTACCCCCTACAGTCCTGGCTGATGAAGCCATACACGGGCACCTCAACCCCTCCCGGCAGGCCTTCAATGCCAGGCTCACCAGGGCCCGCACTGTGGTGGAGGGCACCTTCGGACACCTGAAGGCCCGCTTCAGATGACTCCTCACCCGCCTCAACCTCGCCGAGCACAATATTCCTCCCGTGGTGGCAGCATGTTGTGTGCTGAACAATTTATGTGAGAGGAAGGGGGAGGCTTTCCTGCCAGCCTGGATGGCTGAGGTGGAACACTTGGCTAGCCTGTATGCGCAGCCCCGCACCGACACCATCCGGGAGGCCCAGCAGGGGGCTGTCCGGATCCGGTAAGCCCTGCGGGAGAGCTTCCAGGTGGAGGAGGACTGAACTCTCCCTGGCATGCCCCACTGGGGCCTTCTTCCACCCTCACCTCCTTCCCCTTTCCCCTCCCTAACCCCCCTTCCTAATGTAAAATAAAAACACCTGTTTTGCCAACAAATATGTCTGTTTATTTCACAGAACTGAGGTGGGGGGAGGGGGGAATGAGGGTAGGAGAGGGGAGGAGGAAACCTGGGAGGAGGGAGCTGGAAGGGGGAGGCAAGGGGAGGAAGGGAAGGGAAAGCTCAGGGTTCGGGCGCCTTGCTGGCTCTCCCATCTCGCAGCACTGCAGGTGAGGGGGGCGTCGGGGGGGAGTGGGCGTGGAGGGTGGGGCAGGAGGGATGGAGGAAGCGGAGGAAGTGGGAGGGGGAGCAGAGGTGGGAGGTGGAGCGAGAGCTGGGGCGGCCGCAAGGGCTGGAGCAGGAGGAGGCAGGACCCTGTCCACCAGGGTCTGGAGCTGGCCTCGGAGGGCATGGCCCTGCTCCTCCAGCGCCTGCAAGTTCTGCTGACGCAGCCGCAGGTCCTCACGGACCCACTGCTCCTGGTTGCTGCCCCAGTAGCCACAGGTGCCGCCGCTGGTACTCCTCCTGGTTCCGGGTGCGCCTGCTGGCCCGGGTGCGGGTGGCTGGTCCAGGCAGGGTGGTGCGCCCTGCACTCGCAGGTGCTGTGGCTGTGGTGAAACAAGAACAGTGGTCAGTTCTCCCTCGGGACACAGTGGGTGAAACCCAGCCCCCCTCTGCAAGGCGAGGTCTGTGTGTGGGGAACGAGCCAGGGCCCCTGCACGACACCCAGTTGCTGCTCCATGGTGGGCAAGGCCCAGGCGCACGGTCCCTGGGCTCCCTTCCCCCCCCGCCACATAAGGGGACCATGATGGCACTCACATGTGGAGCCCTCCCCGGCCTCAGATGACACAGCTGATGGGCTCTGTGGGATGACTCAGGGGTCCTGGGTGCTGGGCAGGCTCCCTGCAGGCTCCTGTGGCTCCTGGCTGTCGTCCTCCTCGTCTTCCTCCTCTTCCCTTGTTTTAGGGGCTGGGCCCTCTGCCCCGGGGTCGATCACCACCCGGGGGGCCCGGACTGTGTGAGCCCCCAGGATGCGGTCCAGGGCCTCATAATGAGGGCAGGTGTCTGGGTCAGCCCCTGGTTGGAAGCCCCTGGCGCCGCAGGTCTTTAATTTTGCAGCGCACGTTCTCCTGGCTGCGCATGTGGCCTCTGATGGCCAGGCTGGCAGCCATGCAGCTGTAGACGGCCACATTCCTGTGCCTAGCGCGGAGATCGTGGGCATTGGAGGCCTCCCCCCAAACCTCAATGAGGTCCACAATCTCCGCACTAGACCAGGCGGGCGCCCATCTTTTTCAGCCCCTGGCAGGCTCCTGAGAGCCGCCAGCCTGGTCCTGGGAAGAGGCGGAGGGCTGGGTGGCAGCGGGTGGCTAGCTCATGGTGTGCCAGGTGCAGGGTCTGCTGGCTGGATGCTGGCAGGTTGGCAACTGGCACAGGCACTGTGGCCAGAATCTGCCCCTTTAAGGGCTCCGGGGCTGGGAGGGGGGGCAGAAGAGTTTTCCTGGTTTGGCCCAGAGTGGCCACCAGGGGAACCTGGGAAGGGCTAGCCTCCAGCTAGTTCGAATTAAGTGGCTACACAGCACTTAATTCAAACTACTTAATTCGAATTTGACGTTACTCCTCGTAGAATGAGGTTTACCCAAGTTCAAATTAAGCGCTCCGCTAGTTCGATTTAAATTCAAACTAGCGGTTTGTATGTATAGCCGCTATTAAAGTTAATTCAAACTAACGGCTGTTAGTTTGACTTAACTTTGTAGTGTAGACATACCCTAAGGGCTCAATCCTGCAAGATGCTGAGCACCTCTTGAGCGGTGCTGAATGCCCTCAATTCCTATTAAAGTTAATGAGATTTGAGGATAGTCAGCTGCTCATAGATTCAGGCTCTGATCCAGGGTAATCTTTCAACATATTTTATGTATTGAAATGTATTGCTGTCTTTCTGCTCCATCACTCCATACAGTTAATCAAGTTAGGGGTTTTTTTAAGCACATAAGCTTGCTCTCTCTCTGTTTCATAGTTCAGGGATGAGGCTGAGAAAGAGAGTGGTTTGATTACCTTTCTGGGTTCTTCACCCCAAAGTAATAAGCATTGAATGTTTTGCTGGCTCTTTACTAATGGAGGCCAGTATCATTGCTCCCATTTTACAGGTGGGAAAGCTGAGGCACAGAAGTGGAGAAGTGGTTTGCCCCAGGTCATCCATCAGGACAATGGTGGAGGCAAGAATTCACTGAAGCACCCATGTGTTTTGTTCTTCCTTTTTGACTTGACAGTGTAAGAATTAAAAATTACACAAGGACAAAGTCTAACCAAGAAACAAACTCAAACCTAACTGCATGAAATTTTAAAAAGAAAATCAAGAGAAAGTAGCTGAAGTGAAAAAGTCTCAGAGGGATAGCCAAGTTAGTCTGTAACTTTAAAAACAATGAGTAGTCCTGTGGCACGTTAGAGATTAACAAAAATAATCACAAAATTTCATGGGCAAAATTATACCGTTCCCTCCCCCTTCTTTTTCTGTTATAAACTCTGGGTTTCTGTTATTCCTCTCCAGCTCAACTGATGAAGTGGGTTTTGTCCACAATAGCTCATAATACTATCTACATTTTTGTTAGTCTCCATGGGCATGTCTACATTAGGAAATTATTTTGAAATAACTTATTTCAAAATAATAACTCCCAAAATAATAATTTCAAAATAGTGTGTCCACACTACAGGGAAGCCTCGAAATTAGTCCAAGGCAGGCTTCCTTAATGTGGACATGCTTCCTCGACTTAGAGCCCCAAGAAGTACTGGGGAATAATTACTTTGAATGACTCTGGGGAGTAGTTGTTTTGAAACAGCAGCAGTGAAGCATCCACACTACCGCTATTTCAAAACAATTATGTTGAAATAAGTGTTATTCCTTGAGGAAAGCTGGAGTTATTATTTTGAAATAACCAGCCCGTTATTGCAAAATAACGAGCTTGGTAACGTGGATATTCTGCTTGTTATTTCTAAATAAGGGGAGTTATTTCAAAATAACTCCCTAATGTGGACCAGGGTTGTGGTGCTACAGAACTACTCATAGCTGAAGTGAGTTAATAGTCTGTCCTTTTCTCAGCAGACAAGTGCTTACATTACAAAACTATAAATTACATGCGTGTTGGCAGGTGTTTCAGAGGGTACATCTACACTGCAATTAGACACCTGTGGCTGGCCAATCCCAGCTGATTCTGGCTTGCAGGGTTTAGGCTAAGGGGCTGTTTAATTGTGGTGTACACATTTGGGCTCATGCTACAGCACAAGCTTTGGGCCATCCCCTCTTGCAAGAAATGATTTATATCTTCAGGCCAGAGTTGAGAAACATCAGGAGATTATTGAGAAACCTGCACTCCTGCTGTATATTTCCTGGGGACACCTAGAAATTTTCATTATTGAAAGCTCTTTCAAATTTCACAATTAGCAAAGAAAATCACGCTCTGTTGGTTTCTTCTAGATAGTCTCTGTTTTTGCACGCTCCTTCCTCTGCCACAAAACACACAACATTGTACATTATTAAAGAAGAGCTTCAGAAGGTCAATTTATTTCCACTCAATCTCACATTTGATGCTGGACAAACATTTCTAACAAGGCCAGGTTGTCCTTTCCAGTCTCCCAGCTCCCTCCCATCAATTTCCCACACAGAAGGTCAAATTTTTTGTGCAAGTTGTACCGTAGGTCTGTAGCTAGCTCAGTTGTTTCAATTTTGCATTTTTGAGTATTTGACCCTGATGCCTCTGGAAGAGGTTTGCTGTAACTCATCAGTGACAAGTTACTATTGAAGGAGGGCTGACTAGAGACTACTTTATTTTTCTGCCTCTTTTACAGTTAAAAACAGAAAAAATGTTATGGAGATCTAAAACTTGAAAATATTACTGCTGGAGAAAGGAGACTAATTCCAGCATTAGCACATCCTTGTATCTCTAACAGCCTGTTTTTCATTCAGGGTATGTCTACACTACAAAGTTGTTGGAAAAACGGCTGTTTTTCCGACAAAACCTGAGTAACGTCCACACTGCAATCATGTTCTTTTGAAAGTAAATCGAAAGAACAGAGGGTTTTTCTGGAATTGGTAATCCTCTTTCTATGAGGAAGAAGACTTTTTCCGAAAGAGGTCTTTCGGAAAAAGGCATGTGTGGACAGGGAAGAGGGAGTTCTTTTGCAAGAAGAGGAAAGAGGAAAAAGCACAGGTGCCCTGGTGGCCACTCTATCCATAGTAATCACAGCTTACATGCAAAATAGCGTCCATTCAGTGTGGACGCTATCTGTTGAAAAAGGAGACTGCTTTTTCCATGCACTTTCACAATGTGGACGCTCTCTTTTGGAAGAAGTTTTTTTGGAAGATCTTTTCAGGGATAGAGATATTAACCTGTGGTCTGAGCACAAACACACTCACTGAAAGTGTGGAAGTCATTCTAGATTGGTTTTCAGACGTTTCTAGAAGATGAACTTCTGGAGTCGGCAAGAGCTTCTTCTTTTCCTTCATATTCTTTTCTACAGGGTCACTAAGGGTACGTCTACACAGCAACACTATTTCAAAACAACTAGCACTATTCCGAAATAACTTAGTCCACGACTACACAGCAAGTAGTTATTTCGAAATAGTGTCAAAATACTGTCAAGCTGGAGGACTTCTTACTCCGACTCCTGTAACCCTCACTGTATGAGGAGTAAGGGAAGTTGGAGGAAGAGTGCTTTTCCTTGGACTTCCCCCTGTGTAGATAGCACCAAAAACCGAAATAAGCTGTTTTGACTTGAGCTATGCAATTGACGTAGCCCAAGTTGCATAGCTTATTTCAGCTTTAGCCCTTCTGTGTAGACATGCCCTCAAGCTGCCAAAGAGAATAACTTGTTGGGAAACACATACTATTTGGAGGTTTAACTGGGCAAACTCTGTCCTGATTCTCCTTCCTCATGTTGAAAAGCTTCTTGCTCTATTAGTAGACATGGAACTACTGTCAGAATGAGGCAATATTCCGTGCAGACCTGCCAACATCTTACAACAACTAAATGAATTTTAATGTACTTCTCATTACATAACTTGCATAAAATGCTGACTAGTGATGTAAAGGGTTCCAGCCCTGCTCCTATGGTATGAATGGAGGTCCCAAAAATCACAAATACCACTTACTGCTATCACCTCAATTAAAGCGGTCCCTTAACAATCCTCCCCCATGTACATTAAAGGCTGATCAATGTCCCTTCTGTATAAATACTGTCCCCAACACACAAATGAATACTGTTATTTTCTCTGTAGCACATGAGTTAAAATAGCACACCTTCGGCACATGAATGTTTAGTGCCCCCAGCATACCTCTCTGAAAGGCCAAGTTCTACTGCTGGTCCTCCTTTCTCTCCCAGACCATTGCCAGGAATTCTTCACCAGTCCCTCCCAGCCTAGTGGGGTCAGCTTCAGTGGGGTTTCTTCATATCCCTAGAGTGGGCAGCAGCACTGGAGCTCTTCTTCCTCCCCATTCTAAAGCCAGGAGGGAGGTGGAGAAGGCCTTTTGGAAGAGAAAGAGCAGCAACAGGGGGCAGAATTGAGGCAAAAATGTGACCTGGAACTGGTGAAACTGGCCTAAGGGATTGTTCCATTCAGTGTAAGCTATCAAAGGCTTCTCTATCTTACGCAAGGGGCATTCGGTCAGCCAACCCTGTAATGGTTAAAAGGTAGCTTAGTGACTTTTGACACCCCGCTATTCCCAGCAGTTCCAAAGTGTGAGCATGGCTTAGCTGAGGATTCACCCCTTTCAATGTTAAGTCCTCTGACACATTCACAGAGATTTCCCTGGTTAGTTATTTATTACTTTGGTATCTCCTAGTAGGTCCCCCACAGCTTTCATGGATTCATAGATGCCAAGGCCAGAAGGGATCATTGTGATAATCTAGTCTGTCCTCTTATACAACACAAATCAGAAAATAATTCCTAGAACACGTCTTTTAGAAAAGCTGTCATGGGATAAGTGGGAAAGTCTCCTCATGGATTGGTAACTGGTTGAAAGATAAGAAACAAAGAGTAGAAATAAATGGTTAATGTTCAAAATTGACAGAAAAAAAAATAGTGGGTGCCTCCCAGAGGGTCTGTACTGGGACCAGTCCTATTCAACGTATTTATAAATTATCAGGAAAAAGGGGCAAACAATGTGATAAAATTAGCAGATGATACAGAATTAGTCAAGATAGTTAAATCCATGGGCATTGGGTATGTAAGGCGGGGGAAGGCTCTGCCTTCCCAAACCACCAGACATAGCCCCATCCACACTGCTATAGGCATTCTGGGGGTGGAATGTTGTTGCTCCCAGTGCCTGCCCTCCTGGTGCTCTGAGGCTGGGGAGGCCAGTCCTGGCGCACCCTCCTTCCTCTCCCAGTGCTGGAGAGGCCAAGCTGGGTCAGGCAACACAACATGCCCTATCTCCTCCCTCTCCCAGGGTACATCTACACTGGTGTGTTTTTCCAGGATACTAAAGGTATCCCAGAAAAACTCCGCCGCATCCAGAGAATGCATTTGCTCTTCCGCTTTTTTTTTTGCAGAAGAGCAAACACGCTCTTCCGGGAAGCCCTGTATACCTCGTTCTACGAGGAATAAGGGCTCCTCCGAAAGAGGAGGCTTTTTCACCATTTGTCACCATCTAGACGGGGCTAAATGGTGGAAAAGCCTCTTCCGGAAAAGCTATTGGAAAAAGCTACGCAAATTGCACAGTGCAATTTGCGTAGCTTTTTCCAACAACAGACTGTAGTCTAGACTTAGCCCCAGTGCTCTTACAGGTACTGTCATATTGCACCAACATCCTGCCCTGAGACCCACTGGGGGGCATAATACAACAGTACCTGTAAGAAATGTTCAGCAACACACATTACCTGTAGGTCAGACACCAGGACAAAAATGTAGAAAAACGTAGATGCTTTTCATGTAAAATATTTTGGGGCAATTGCCACTGATTTATTTTGTATGTGTTTGCTGTGTTGATCCATATCTCTGGGGTTTTTTTTAATCTGTGACATGGTCAACTACTTGAAAAGAAGTTCTGAATGAAGTGATGTGGTAATTAAGTTTTCTGTTAGAGTTGTTTAGCCAACCACAATCCTGAATATTTAAAGAGAAATGTTTTTGTCCTGAAAAGACTATATGAAAAATGTGCTTTTATGTGTGACTGTAAATACCTTACACCTGTAGAGAGTGTGGTAGTGTATCTAAAGGACTTCTCATTCATTTGTAAAGCTGACAGATGCTGGTCTTCAGCAGGTGGGATTGTACCTGGGACCTGAGGGGCTAAAGTCATGTGCCTCTACAACAGGAGCTAAATACCAACTGCCTTTCAGCCGAGGCTGTAGAACAGACTTCACTCTCCCTTTCTCAGTGCCTCTGGGTTACACATTGGTACAGTATTAAAAATTAATTAATCATGAAATGTTGCTTTCTACTAGGTTTTAAAAGAATTGAGGCGTGACCTAATTGCAAGTTACTACAGCCAGATATGCTAAACGGGAAGTGAAACAAAACAGAGCTGGGGACATAAAATTAATTTGTAGCCTGTTCCATGGTTAATTGGGAGGTTGTACAGGCTAACAAACAATCCATGATTCCATTTACACGCACATAATGGATCTATGCATCTATAAAGGGATCTACATTTTCCCTGAAGAGAACTAGCACTGGCCACTCTCCTGCTCTTTCTTCTCTTCCCATTCCCACACTGCTGCTTCTCTGATAATCCCCGCTGCCTCGGGGCTTCCTCTGTAGCTAAAAAAAGATATAAAGCCATATTAGTCACAGCATAATGAGTGGTGCACTACAGCTCTATTTCAATACACTGCCACCGTCTTTTGTGGCTGGTCAGTAATAGCAAAATTCAGCTACAAATATTCCCTGGTGTTTCCTAGTTACACCCTTGTGCAAACGCAAAATGCCCCTTATAACTAGCTCTTTGACTTTGTTATGAGTATGATGCACTCTGCCCCACTGGAGCTCTGCAGTTAGAAAGCATTCTTTTGTAGCATTTGAATTCCACAGGGGCACAAAGATTCTTTCTTTAAGGGAAAATGCAAATTGTAGAGAAAAGATCTATAAAGGGTTGAAAAAGCACATGATGAAAGGTCTTATTTAAATAATTTTCCACAATTTTGGCATCCTGGAATGAGCAAGCAGTATTGGCTTTATGAGAGTTCTAAGCACACTGGATTCATGGAGCTGGCTGAGGGGGTGGCAGATAAAATAATCCGTAAGTAATTGCAAAGAGAAAACTTTATACATGTATACAGTGTAAGGATGTGAACCTAAACAGGTACTAAGTGCCCTCAAGTCCCAGTGACTTTGATGGGTACTGAAAGTACAAAATGTTTTGCAGTCAGTGTTCAGCAATTCACAGAATTGAGCTTAGTCTGTTAATACAGTGGAAGAAAACAAAAGATTAAATTCTGGCACTCTGGAAGACACTGGGAATTTTGCCAATGGTCCCAGATTTCGTACCTAATATTTAGGGGGATCAACTTCATCATCCATTGTTCTTTCTCAGTCTTTTATTCCTGCCCCAGTGCAGATTAAGGCAAAATATTTGGGGTATGAATGAGGTAGTGAATCAACAGGAAATGTGGAGCCAAATTCATCAATTTTGTAAATGTTTGTAATTTCCTAAAAATCAGTCAGAACAATTATTTGCTATGTCCATTAGCATTTCTCTGAGTGCTTCCACCCAGAGCCACTTTTAGCACTGTTGAGTAGGCCTGTGAAATAATTTTTAGCACTTCACCTTGCTGGAAGGTATTTCTACCCATCCTGATCGCATCACTATGCAAATGGCTGGCCTGAGGATTCTAAACGTGGGTAGCATGACGATGCTTTGGCACACATCCCAAACTTGACTAATTCTGTGTAAATGGAGGGTCTAAAGCAGCGGTTCCCAACCTTTTCCAGATGGGGACCCATTTTGACAATTCAGGAAGACTTGGTGACCCAAGGCAATTCAAAACGGGGGGCAGAGTCACCTGGGGAGACACTTGGTGATCGTTGGGAAATGTAATGGCGACCCATATTTGGGACCCAACCCATAGCTTGGGAAAACCAGGTCTAAAGGAATCATGTTTCCATTCTGCCAGTCCACCACAGGAGAAGTGGAAACAAGCTACCTGGAGTCTGCGCACAGTTGTCAACATTTTAGAGTTTTGCAAGTGATCAACTTCATCATCCATTGTTCTCGCTTAGTCTTTTATTCCTCCCCCAGTGCGGATTAAGGCAAAATCTTTGGGGTCTGAATGAGGTAGTGAATCAACAGGAAATGTGGAGCCAAATTCATCGATTTTGTAAAATGTTTGTAATTTCCTAAAAATCAGTCAGAACAATTATTTGCAAGTAGTCCAGATAAGCTGGGCTTTTGTGGTGCCACCACCTCTCAGCCATTGATGGTGTTGCGTGCCCTTTGGTTGGTTTAAGGGTGCATATAGAAAATGAAAATAATTATCCCAACCCCACAGTGAGTTATGTAATTATTATTCCCATTTTTCCAGATGTGGAAACTAAGGCACAGAGCAGTAAGCCCAATATTTTCCAACTTGTGAGTATACATCTAAGCGCCTAAAAAATATATGACACCACCTAAATAAGATGGCCTGAATTAGCTGCCTAAAGTTACACATCCTGCTTTGAATACACTAGCCTCTCCATGTCTTGACCAAAGTGACTGAGATGTTACCATCAGATCACTTAGTCTCAGTCCCTTAGTTCTCGTAAACCACGCTGTCCTTGAACTCTTGACCTGCTCTTGTTTATGGCCCTAAGTCACTCGGGCTGTGTCTAGACTACACCTCTCTGTCGATAGAGAGATGTAGATTAGGCATGTTAAAATTGCTAATGAAGTAGGAATTTAAATATCCCGCGCTTCATTAGCATAAACATGGCTGCCGCTTTTTTTTTTTAAACGGAGCTTTTTCGAAAAAAAACGGCAGTCTAGACGCGGATCTGTCGAAAAGAAACCCTTTTTCGACAGCTCCCGTAAACCTCATTTTTTGAAGAATACAGGATCTGTTGAAAAAGGGTTTATTTTCGACAGATCCGCGTCTAGACTACTGTTTTTTTGAAAAAGCTCCATTTCGAAAAACGTGGTGGCCATGTTTATGTTAATGAAGCATTGGATATTTAAATCCCTGCTTCATTAGCAATTTCGACGTGCTTGATTTGCGTCCCTCTGTCGACAGAGGGATGCAGTCTAAACGTAGCCACAGAAAGGAGATGCGGAACAACGGAGTGATGTCCTCATG
Source organism: Rafetus swinhoei (assembly GCA_019425775.1). Lineage (NCBI taxonomy): Eukaryota > Metazoa > Chordata > Testudines > Trionychidae > Rafetus > Rafetus swinhoei. Next base: position 166,260,293 of record CM033424.1, read on the forward strand.
TCATCTGCATCCTCAGGCCGCCACCGCCCATCTCAGACGCCATTCTGAGCCACTTGCTATGCCGTCCCCTCCAGCCTGGGCTGCTCCAGCTCCGGCTCCCGCTTCACACCCTGGGGGCTGCACTGCTTAGGAGGAGCTACTGGGGCTGGGTCCCCTCCGCCATCCAAGCCCGATCCCCCCAGGCCGCACCGGGTCCCCTCTACCATCTGAGCCTGACCCCCACGTCTGGGCCGCACCAAGTCCCCTCTGCTATCTGAGCATTACCCTCCCACAGCACCCTTACCCTTTCTGCTGAGACCCCACACCCCCAGCCCTCTCCTGCCCCCTCCCCCCTGGCCAAACACCTACCCCCAGAAAGAAGAGGGTTGGTGAACATAGCAAGCAGGAGGTGCAGCCCCCTAGTTTTTGTTTAAAAAAATGAAGTTGTGATTCTCCTTCATATTTCTAGGACCTCAGTATAAAGGAGATACTGCAATTTTAGGAATCCTGTCAAAAATTGTTCTGGAACTGGAGAGATTTTTTTTTCTTTAATTCACCTATGCTCCTAGTTGAGACTGTCTGGCAAATATTATTTTTAAAACGCATCATTATAATTAAATCATCAATAAACTGGACTGAATTAAATTTTCTAAATCGGTCATCAGCTCAATCTGTAAACCGTTATAAAGCATATATGACAGATTCAGGGATTCCAGCATCTGTCAAATCAGCAAAATGAAGATACACTGTTGGCTTGAAAGCTAAATAGATCCCTGTGGTCACAAAGTCTATGAAAAAAAGCAGAAGAGTGTTCCATTGCTGAAGGTGTTTTTTTTCCTTCCCGCTTTCAAGGGTTATCTTAGAGGAAAATCTGATAGAAAGTGAGAGGTTGAAATCACCCTTGATTAATGATATAAATGGATCCTTTGTGTGTCCCTGACTGGTATTTTAGAGGCAAACGATCTGTGCTTTTTTAAGTAATATTTTCAAATAGTGTAACTACTTATATATTTAGTTTTCTTTTGGATATCATGCCTTTTTATTCATTAGTCTATTTATCATCTTTCCCACTTCCAACTGCACATGGCTTGTCTCTGCAGTAGCAATACTGTCCCTCTTTCATTTGACCTGCAACTATGTTTTTTCTCTCTTCTCCTGCTCCCTCTATTTCTTATGAAGCACAGATCAACACGATATCCTTCTATATTCTTCCTCCTTTGCTTGCCAGCACCAGAATTGATGTTACCAAAGCTCTAGGTCTAGGGTTTGCTAATTCACTTATGCTTCATCTACAGCAGCAAATCACACCTATAGAAAGGAATGTCTACTGAAGTTTATGAAAAATGCTTCAGTGGAAAAATATGATTTTTTAAAAATATCCAAGGTGGGTTGTAATTAAGAACATAAGCATACTGGTCCAACCAATGGCCCATCTACTATGGTTGGGGGAAAGGGGTGGAATGGGGACACAGCAGGGCAGGAAGAGATGATGCACAGCTGGAGCAGGGATGGGGCTTGGAATAGTGTGGGGGATATTGTCCTGGGCCCTGTATCACCCTAGAGATGGCCTTAATCAGATACATAGGCTGACCGTGCATTGTATGAAGAAGTATTTCCTTATGTCTATGTTAAACTTGCTGTCTGTTCATTTCATTGAGTGACCCCTGGTTCTTGTATTATATCAAGGGGTAAATAATACTTCCCTATTCACTTTCTCCACACCACTCATGACCTTACAGACCTTTATCATATCTCCCTCTTAGTCTATTTTAAATTGAAAGTGCCTGTATTTTTAATCTCTCCTTGTTTGAAAGTTGTTCCATACCTCTCACCATTTTTGTTGCTCTTCTCTACTTTTTCCAATTCCTAGGTTTTTTGGGGGTTTTTTTTGAGATAGGGCAACCAGAACTACACAAGCATTCAAGGTGTGAGTACTCCATGGCTTTATATAGTGGCATTATGATATTTTCTGTTTTATAATCTATACTTTTCCTGTAGTTCCTAATATTCTGGTACCTTTCTTGACTGTGTCTGCACACTGAGCAGATGTTTTCAGAGAACTATCTATGATGACTCCACAATTTTTCATGAGTGAACAGCTAGTTTACACCCTATAGATTTATGTGTATAGTTGGGATTATGTTTTCTAATGGGCATTACTTTGCCCTTATCAACAGTATATTTCATCTGCCATTTTGTTGTCCAGTCACCCAGTTTTGTGAGATCCCTTTGCTGTCAGCATTGAACTTTTCTTGAATAATTTTGCATCATCTGCAAACTTTGCCATCTCACTGTTTCACCCAGATCATTGATGAATATGTTGAAGAGGTCCCAATACAGACTCCTGGAGACATCACTATTTACTATTTAATGACACCTCAAACTGGAATAGTTCCTCAATTTTATCGCCCACATAGAATGCCTCAGATCTGAGAAACTCCCTTGCATTCTCTGCAACAAAGACCTATGCGAGTAAATCATTTAGTTTCTCCTCAACGGCCTTGTGCTACTTTAGCACTTAGATCATCCAATAGCCCTACAGTATGTTTGGCAGGCTTCCTGCTTCTGATGTATTTTTTTAAAAATTGCTGTTCGTTTTTGTGTGTTTTGCTAATTGCTCATGCAATTCATTTTTTGGCTTGCCTAATTATGCGTTTGCACTTGACTTGCCAGAGTTTATGCTCCTTTCTGTTTTCCTCAGTAGGATTTGACTTCTAAAGTTTAAAGGCGGTCTCTGTCTGTACCTCTTTTACTCTACTCTTTAGCTGAGGTGATGTTGCTTTTTGCCAGATTGAGGCACAGGATATCATTTACAATCTTGGTGCAGGGTTTCAAACTGATAAATAAAATCCACAGGCTGGTGCTGTGTATTGATTATTTAGAGCAGTGGCTTTTTTCCTTTCCAGACTACTGTCCCCTCTCAGGAGTCTGGTTTGTCTTGTGTACTCCAAGTTTCATTTCACTTATAAATTACTTGTCTACAAAATCAGACAAAAATACAAAACTGTCATAGTGCACTATTACTGAATAACTGCTTTCTTATTTACCATATATATCAATTGGAATATAAATATTGTACTCACATTTCAGTGTATAATGTATATGGAGCAGTATAAACAAATAATTGTATAAAATTTTAGTTTGTACTGGCTTCTCTGGAGCATTTTATGTAGCCGGTTCTAAAATTAGGCAAATCCCTAGATGAGTTGGTGTATCCTGTGGATCACCTCTGCATACGACTGGTTGAGAACACCTGCTTTAAAGAAGCAACAAACTTCATAAGGTTTTGTGAGTGTTACAGTGAAAGGGGTTGAGTACTGCAGAAGAGACAGTATATGAGAGACTCAGGACTACAGGGGCTGTTGGTGCCACCCTGCAAGGAGTAAACAGGTTGTCACTGTGCTGTAGGCAGATTGCTGCTGTCACAGTGCTAAGCCAAAGCTCCACACCCTGTTTTATGCTGCAGGTGGGACTCAATCCATCACTGGTCTGTGTGAACCCTTAAAGCTTCATAAGACCAGAACCACCAAAATATTCCAGGGGTATGTGATGTCTCACTTTCATCATGCACAAATGAAGTCATCTAAGCAACTTTGTAAAACATGGGCTGGTGGTCGATAGTCATGGGAATTTGTAACTGACCCATTGGGCTAGGCTTATGTACACTGAAATAGTCCATTAATTCAATATATAAAATAATTGGGCCAAACCTAGAAGTTCTTCCACTGAAAACATGAGAAGTTTTCCCTGAATTGAGAATGAGTGACGTAGTAGTAAGTTCTTCATGATCAGATCCATTTAGAATAAATATTATACATTTCCTACAAGAACAGAGCAGGACAGTTTTGGATCTTAAACTACTTCCTAGAGCCTCTTTAAAATCACTATTTTCTGTATTTAATATTAATCCCAGATTATTGAGTGATAAAATCAATCTTTCTAATAGTCTGCTCAAAATCCTGAGCTCTAGTGGAAACAGTTCATGTAATACCATGCTCCTTGGGGAAATATGTTCTATGTCATAATAGAAAATAGCTGTATGCCACATCAACTAAACCATTCATGATAATATTTCTGGCCATACAGAAATGATTTATTTAAAAAAAAAATCATAGATCCTCCACCATACAACACATTTTGCAAGATTTTGCACTTTTCAGTGTTTTGAAAACTATACAAACTTTGTAATAATGTCCTGCCCATTGTCTCTTTTCATACAGAAATCAGATTTCATTCCCTCTTGGCCCTGCAGCAGTACAGCTTAGAGGTAAGGGAGGCTATAAGGAAATGCTACTCCTGCTGAATTCAGTTCTGAGGAACAATGCATCTGAACTCCATGATGTTTCATCTTTCCCTCCACTTCTTTATGGCTGTTTGGATCTTCATAAATTAAATCTGTATTTGTCCAATAGTAACCTATTATGTCTCTCTCCAGCTGTACAAGTATAGTGACAAGCATGTGTAGCATACAAGCAGCACAGAATTCATACAGGCATCTATACTTGTGATTTAAAAAATAGTAGTTCCATTCTGTCAGTCAATAGTGGAAACTGAATACAAGATCATTTTTCACAATCCAACCTGCAGTAAGCAGAAGTATATACAAATGCAGAGGCCAGCATTAAAGTTTCCTGGCATAAGTCTAATTCACACTGTAATCAACTGCTGTAGACAAGGCTTGTGTTCAATGACAATTATGTTTTTCCTCTGTACAGGTTGGACCTACCTGGTCCAAGATCCCTGAGGATCCTACCAGTCCTGAACCAGGGTGTTTGCCAAACCAGAGAAGGTCAATGCCTTCCCCATAGCTACCAACCTAGCCCCCAGCTGCCAGGCTTTCCTGATTGCTGGCTCCTTATTCCCAAGCTCCCCTCTCAACCACAGGAGCTCTCTGGTCCAGGAACATCCCCAGATCTGAATCCTGGTTTAGAGAGGTTCAACCTGTAGTTATCAAATTGTCTATCACTTTTACTTCTTTAAAAAAATATGTATTTTTTAAAGCAGTCTTTGACCATACTACACAGAGTGGTAGCTGGGTTGGTCCCAGGATATTAGAACGAGGTAGAAGAGATAAAAGGTATTGGACAAATTTCTGTTGATGAGAAAGACTAGCTTTTGAGTTTCACAAAATTCTTTTTCCAGTTTGTAATGTCAGAACTATCTTCAACTACCATTTATCATGTGCCAGAAATCTAGAGCTCCTCTGCCACCTAGTGCTTTAAAAAAAAGTATATTTTGTTTCAATTTTCGATCAGCTCTACCCATGCAATACATAAAAAGTTCTTGCAGGCGCCCTTTGTTAGAATTCCCTAAGTGAATTCCCACTGCTCATGAAGCTCATCATCTCTCTGGGTATGTAATTCATCTCTATCAGACATGACCTACCTCTGCAACTCAAAAATACATCTGAATTTTTGTCTTTAGAACCACCAAATTACAAGCATTTTCAATTTTTCCCCCTCAGTACTTCCAAACCACTGCAAAACTTTACTAACTGCCAACCCACTGCAGATTAAGCAAATACCAGTTGTAAATAAAGATATTAAATATCGATTGATTTACTAGTAGTCAATGGAATTTCTATCGACTACTCGATAGGCACTTCCGCATTCCTCCTTTGAAATGTACAAAGGTGTACATTTCAAAGCTGACACAAGAATCCCCAGCAGGTGCTCTTGTGCATTTCAAAGCAGAAGCGCCTGCATGGAGCCTGGGGTCAGTGGGGGCTCAGAGTCCCCCGCTGACCCTGGGCTCCATGCAGCGCTGCCGATTTGAAATGCCACGCGGACCCCGGGATCAGCTGGGAACTCCTCAGCTTACTCCGGGTTCCGCAGAAATGACGCACGGAGCCCAGGGTCAGCTAGGGCATCTCCAGCTGACCCTGGGGCCCACGTGGTGCTGTCGCTTTGAAACGCCACAGTGGCATTTCAGAGGGGCAGCGACGCACAGAGTCCGGGATCAGCTGTGTGGCACTGCCCCTTTAAAATGTCACCACAGCATTTCAAATCAACAGTGCTGCACGGAGCCTGTACCGTGGGCTCCATGTGGTGCTGCAGCTTTGAAGTACCCCCTTCTTCCCCACCCCTTTGCTGCCTCTATCTGATAGAGGCAGCAAGGGGGGCGGGAAGCGACTGGTCGACTCGACTAGCTTATAAGCATTTGCTTTTCGAATAGTCGACCAGTCCTTCACATCCTTAGTTGTGAAGTGTGATATATTATCTATATCACAGATCTTCAAACTTCTATTGCCACAGCTCCCATTTCTTTACTGCAGGTTATTGCAACGCCTGTCTGTTATGTTGCATCACTCAAAAATATAGCATGGTATGACTAGGTAGGCTATATATACCAGAAGCCAAAAATTGTACTGATGAGCAAAAAACTTGTTGCTCTTCTATCCCTCCCTAAAATAAATCTATTTCCCCTCAAAGGAAAAAAAAAGTCTAATCACAACCTACACCCTATTCCCTCACCCCAAAATTCCATGTTCTCATCCATTCCAGTTTGGCACCAAAAAAAAAAAATCTTCCATTCTGTGTTACACTCTTTTTTGAGCTTTGTTTGTGGCTGGAGAGTCAGAAAGACCTGATGGGATGTAGGGTGGGTTTTGGCTGGATGTAAAAGAAAGGATTCAAGTAATTTTTGGCTTGAATAGGGCCATGGTAAGTGACTAATGGCTCATCTCCACCATCATTCATTCCTTCATCAGGCAGCATGATCTATCTTGAGGATGTCCTCATCCCAGTCCTTTGTATTTGGAGGTCATCAACTAGAGTGGAATCCTATTCATGGTCCCAAAAAAAGTTGACACAGAGTTATGGCTGACTGGTAGTGTCACATGCCTTTACAGAATGCTCAGTGCACCTACACTTAAACCTCTGAAAACCAGGAAATAAAGAGTTATGGTACACATCAGCCTTCCTCTGCTCTCAAGATGGGTCAGGTTGTGTGTCCTATCTCATTAATCTTTTGCATAACTTATTTCAAATTTGGACCACTAACCTTACCCTAAAATCCTCATGAAGCACAATTTTCAAGATAATCCAAGTAATCAAGTGCATTTTAGAGTACCTAGAGAAAAAAAAATCAGCATTTAAACAGTGAGTCTCACTCTTAATATAAAGTCAGCACAGTAATGGAAAAAGGGAAGATTCATCTGGCCATCACTGAAGGCACTGAGAAGCAACAGATGCCAGTGCAGGGTGCTTTTGCACCCTCCCTCCAAAGAGAAACAACAGCCTGAGACTTGAAGCATATGCATTGCGGAGAAGTGCTCTCTTCGTCCAACCCCCAAAAAGTTCAGCATAGAAAATGCAGACTAGCCCTCAAATCAGTAGGGACCTGGTTAACTAGGACAACTACAGAACAGCTATGGCTCACCTGATCAAGTCTTGTGGTTGTGGCCCACCACTGTTTGGAAATCCCTGATATGTATTATTGACCTTACAAAATGTTACCAGTGAATATTTTTAATAATAATGTTTGTCCTTTCGGCCAAGGATTTCTAAGTATTTAACAATTACTAAAGACCACATAACATCCATCTAAGATAAGTTTCTATTTTCACATCTTGATAAACAGATGTTAGATGACTTGTTTTGAGCTGGGCATTTCATTTAGAGCAAGGGACTAGGCCATCAAGTTCTGTTATATTCTTTTGCCATTAGTCAGTGGCAAAGAATGTAACAGAACTTGATGGCCTACTCCCTTACTCTAAGGCTACGTCTACACTGGTGCGTTCTCACGGAAAAACTATTTTGCGGAAGAGTTCTTCTGCAAAAACTCTTCCAGAAGAGAGCGTCTACACTGGCATGTGCTTTTGCGCAAGAGATGTGCTTTTGCAAGAGCATCCATGCCAGTGTAGACGCTCTTGCACAAGGAAGCTCTGATGGCCATTTTAACCATAGGGCTTTCTTGCGCAAGAAATTCATGTTGCCTGTCTACACTTGGTCTCTTGCACAAGAACAGTTGCACAAAAGGGCTTATTCCTGAGCAGGAGCGTCAGAGTTCTGGTGCAAGAAGCCCTGATTTCATACATTAGAATGTCAGTTTACTTGCGCAAGAACATGCGGCCAGTGTAGACAGGCAGCAAGTTTTTGTGCAGGAGCGGTCGCTTTTGCAAGATCGCACCAGTGTAGACACAGCCTAAATGAACTGCCTAACTCAAAACAACTCCATTTCATAGAGGCCCACCTGAAAATTACCCCTGCTTCTTATGTCTCTTCATACATTTTTAAAATTGATATTTTTCTGTTAATATTCTTGACATCCAATCAACAGATTTTTGAAAAGCCCAGACAACTGTTTCAGAATAACAGTCAAAAAGAAAAACAAAAAACCCACAGAGAATTCCTATCCTTATAGAATTTTTAATACACTTTATTTTACAACTGTGAATGTATTTTACATTATTCCAATAAGTAAAAATCACCATTTCAATGTAGAGCAATACAGCATTGAAGCAGTATGTTGTACTTAACGTGTAATAAGAGTGTACCTCAACATAAAGATGTTCCTGAATTTCTCCTCTTTTTACAACTATAATGCTATTACATTCAGATGTTTCCCACTGCAATGACTTTCAATCTCACATAAAGGAAATGCTTCTGAAGCAAGTTGTCCAAAAGATGACAGCTTCCCATCTTAATATTACATGAATTAAAAAACATAACATTCTTGATAAGCATTTTTTTCTTTCCTTTAGTCTTAACTGTTTTTGATGACAGAGTTCTATAGTTCTGTGGAATCAATTCTGTGTGAACCAGCTTGGGCGCTTTCTGTTTCTTTCAATGATCCGCTTGCCTTCATCTTGTTCTGTTGGCTTCTCTCCCTCATATAAAACTACAGTCTCTACAGTGGGAGCATTAAAAGGCCCTGCTTCCTTTTCCTTTATTTGGATCCTTATGAGACCAGTTTCCATTTTAATCTTTTTGTAACAATAGCCACAAAGGACATGCTTCTGTTTCAGATTGCCACATTCAGGACAAATATCTATATTTGTCTAAAAGATAATAAAAAAGGAAAGTTAAGAGAAGAAGGGACAAACAGAGGAAAAACTTCATAAAATACAAAGAAATGATAGGTTAAGGTAATGAGCAATAGCTATGTTTCATTAAACCTCAATTTAATTTTAGTGAGATGTATCATTTTCCCCAGAAAACAACATGCAAACTGCCATGCAAATTCACTGATACCCAGTTCTACTAGTCATCACAATAATTAAAAAAAAAAAAAAAGAGCTTGGCATCTCTCCCTACTTAAAAGCAAAGATTTAGTAGTAGAGAATTGTAATGCAATTTCATATTACAAAGACTTTAAAACAGTATTTCTTAAACTTTTTAAGACTGAGGAACACCAAACAATAATTTGTTTTTATGGGGAACACCAAGAATTTTTGTTGGAAAAAAAAAAAACCCACAAAAAACAAAAGGAAGCTTGCCCCTTTTGAATGGCCATTTGAACTCTGTTCTCTCCGCGTATGGTGACCATATTTTCTGAACCAAAATTAGGGACACATTACCTACACCCTCTGACCTCTGTTTACTATGCCCCTGACTCTTGCGGTCAAGATGGACACATGACCAGAACTAAAAGTAACCCCCTCTAAGAACTTTTCCCACCATCTCCTACCCATAGGGGATGTGTTTGGCCCCCACTGACCCCTCTCCCCTCTGGTGCTGGTCTCTCCCCTGCAGGTGTCTGCCCTTCTGCTTCACTCCCAGAATTCTCTGGCACCTGCACCTTCCCTTACCCCTGCACTCTCCTGGTGCCCCTCTTCCCTTGCTGCCCCTGCCCTTTCTCCCTGATGCCCATCCCCTCACCACCCTCTGCCCCAGTTCCTCTCATGCCCCTCTGTGCCCTCACACATGACTTGCTCCATCCCCACCTTCCTCATGCCCACCCCACCTTTCAACCCTTCTCCCAGCAACTCCCCCTCCCCTGCTTCCTCTTGCCCCCAATGCCCTTCCCCTCTCCTCACCCAGCATCATGCTGTCCCCTCCACCTTCCCACCCCCACTGACACCTTCCCTCCCACCTCCTGCCCTTTTCCTCATTGTATCCACTTGGCCACCCTGCCCCTTGGTGCCTTCCCCTTTCTTCTCCTGCCCTGCCCCCCTCCCCTCAGCACAAGCCCCTTCCTCTCCCACCCTTCTTCCCCCTAGTTCTCTCCGAGCCCCTCCTCCCCCAACTTTTGCCTTCCAGTTTGCAGGGCTAGAGTGTGTGGTCAGGCCCCAGAAGTCCCCGCAGCCCTGGCCCCAGCTGCTTCCAAGGCAAGACCGCTTGCCAGGCCTGGAGCTAGGCTGCCCATGGTGCTAATGTTAGTGCTGCATTCCAGTCCCCGCACCAGCATTGGCTTCCATTAGGAGGAGGCCGGGGGGGGAGGGGAGAAACCCCCCAGCCCACCAGACCCGGCTTGCGGAGCGTAGCACCGCGAACGGGTCCGTACACTGCCACTCCCCCAGCGGGGTGGGAAGGGGCAGGGGGAGAAAGGGCAGTGCACAGAGCACATCAGCAGAGCCCAAACATACTCCACACTGCAGCGCTCCAGCCAGGCTCTGCGCGGTCTCTGCCGGGACCCTGGTGGCAACTCCCAGGAGCGGCTCACTGGCTCCGACCAGCACCCTTCCCCATCCGGCAGCAGTGGTGGCTGCCTGTGGATGGAGGAGGCCAGGCTGGTGGCGCACAGCGGAGGCAGTCCTGCAGCAGGAGAGAAGGGCCATGGGTGGGGAAGGGGCGTGCTGGACAGCGGCGCATGCTGCATGGGAGCTTGGAGCTCTGGACACTGCACCGCCGGCAGTGGCCCTGGCTGCCCACGCAAAGCACCAAGGGAGCCGTTTATGTGCTGGGTGGAGGCAGGGAGTTGCTGCTGCGCCGTGCTAACGCTGGGTGTCTTTAAATCTGGGACTGCCCCAGAAAAAAAGGGACATATGGTCACCATATCTCTGCAGCACACTTCCGACTGCCTCGCGGCACACCGGTGTGCCACAGAACACAGTTTAAGAAATGCTGCTTTAAAACATACTATGGTTCTATTTATTTCTATAGCCTCAAGTATAAAATTACGAACTAACCACTTATCAAACCGAGTGAATCAACTGCATGTTTTGTTCTCTTACTAATTTGCAAAATGTATAGCTGTTCCTGTCACAAGGGCTTGCTTCTAGAAAGTGACCGTTGGGACAAGTGTTTACTACCACAAACAATCCCTAAGCTAAGGTGTTACTCCTGCTAATGTTTGCAGAATTGAGCTTCAAAACGCATGAGCTCATCTTGATGTGCAGGATATTTAGGCATTTTACTCACATGAGCTGTATAAGGAAATTTCATATTTTACTGGTTTGGATTTCAACACAACACCTTCATATTGGTGTACATAAAAAATATTTTTCTTGGGCTTTAGAAAATGAGCACAACATAAGTGCTTTATAAACATACTGTGCATTTTTAAAAGCTATTTACAATGAATGAGATAACAAAGCCAATAGAAATGTCACATATTACCTTGATTTTTATAAGTTTATTAGGGTTTCTTCGTCTGCACCGGTTCACCTCAATGGTACACGTCTCTTCTTGGGAGCTGCCATCCAAAAGATGCTATCTAAAAAGTTTGGAGCCTCATTACATTCTTCCCTAATATCTTCCACTGGCTCAAGAAGAGTAGCTGGAGTCTGAACAGCCAATGCTGGTGCTTCAGAGAAAAAGGAGAGAAAAAAAAATGCACTAAAAATAGCCTACATCTACTTAGTTGTTTAGATAATCAAATCCAATGCTTTAGCAATGTGTTAAAAGACAAATGAAATAATGAAGTTTACACGAACATGGCTCTACTGACAAACCGAATAAAATGACCATTTGTTTGTAGTGTTATGAAAAGAGAGAGACGATCCATGCAGGACAATACAAAGACTGAATTAAATGACAAAAAAACTTAAACACACAGTTCTTTCCCTATTAGAAAGCCAGGAAATACTCACTTTTAGTCTCCCTATATATCTCTGAAAAGAACTGTAAGAAAATGCAAACCACAAACCTACACAACTCTTGAAAAGCACAGCTAAGATTCTTATTCCCACACATAGCTATCTCCTAATTGTGCCCTAGGACTGATGTCTGCTGACAAAAATGGAGGTAGGTATGCATGCCTGCCCCCCAAAATGATTAGCGGGCTGGAGCACATGACTTACTGAAGATTGGTTTTATTTAGTCTACAGAAGAGAAGAGTAAGGGAGGATTTCATAGCAGCCTTCAACTACATTAAGGGGTGTTCCAAAGAGGATGGAGGGGGTGTTCTCAGTGGTGACAGATGACAGAACAGAGAAGCAATGGAGTCAAGTTGCAGTGGAGCAGTTTAGGTTGGATATCAGGAAAAAACTATTTCACTAGGAGGATGGTGAAGTGCTGGAATGGGTTACCTAGGGAGGTGGAAGAATCTCCATCCCTAGAGGTTGTTAAGTCCCAGCTTGACAAAGCACTGGCTGGGATGATTTAGATGGTACTGGTCATGCTTTTATCAGGGGGTTGGACTCTAAAACCTTCTGAGGTATCTTCCAACCCTATGATTATAAACTGACCTCAATCAGTCTTTCAGATAATAATATTCTCCATGGTAGGATTTAAAGATTATAAAATCAGAAGGGACCATCATGATCATTTAATCTGAGCTGCTGCATATTGCAGATCACATAACTTCTCTCCTACTCCTGTAATAGACTCCTAATCTAACCACTGGATGAATTACCTCAAATCATGACTCAGGGGACAGGGTGCGGGGGTGAGCCCTGGGCCTGATTGCAAAAATTGCTCTGGCCAGGACTGGCCTGCAGGCTGCGACTCTGAGACCCTTGACTTAAAGACTTCGAATTACAAAGAATCCACAATTTACACTAGTTAAAACCTGCAAAATGACCTGTGCCCCTTGCTGCAGAGGATGTTAAGAGGTGGGTAACTGGCTAATCGTGTAGTTGATAAAAATTCTATCGACTACACAATTAATCAAAAAGGGAAGGCACTCAGTCCTAGCTTGCACCCAGTATGGGACCTACCCCCATTGCACCTCTGCAGTTGAAATGTACTAAGAACCAGGCTGCCTGCCCACCCAGCTGTTCGTTTGTTTCAACTGCAGAGCCGCAACACTGGTAGGTCCTGGATGCAGCATGAGCCAGGACCAATCTGGGCTGCCTGCTTGGGAGCAGCCCCTGTCTGCGGCAGCCGAGGCTGGCTGCAGACAGGGGCTGCTTTGTGGACCCACTGTAGGCAGAGGCTGCTTCATTGCAGCCTACCCCTCTCTGCACTGCTGCCTCTGATAGAGGGGACAGGCGGCACCACGGAGACAGTGCTGGGGACTGCTGGCTGATACAGAGGCAGCAAGAGGGTTGGGGGCGGGAGGAATGCAAGTAGTCAACTCGACTACTTGATAAGCCTAGGGAAGTTGACAACTTGCTTACATCCCTATTTCCAACCCCGAATATGGCAATCAGTTAGATCCTGAGCATATGCCAAGACCCAACCGCCGGCCATCTGTAAAATAATTCTCTGCAGTAACTGAGAGTGGAAATGTAAAATCCCATATAATTTGTTCAAGGTAGGGCTAACGCTGTGTTTAACCATTTAACCGATTGACGGGGTTACCCAACGCGCATCCTAGTTACCTGCTAACATCCCTGAGACCTGACCTAGCGTCCGTCCCATCACAGGCGCTGCGAGCAGTCCCAGAGCAACCTTATCAAATTCGGTCTTGAAGCCAGGTCAGGTTTTGGCCCCCACTGCTCCCTTTGGGAAGCTCGCCCAGAACCGCACCCGGCTCCGGGTGACAAATCCCATCTCCCCGGCCACAGGGCGCCCACCGCGCACTGCAGCGAGAGGGGGGCACTGAAGGCGGGGAGGTCCCACCTGTAAGGGCCGGGGAGGGGTCTAGCTCAGCGCAGCGCAGAGGCCACGGGGCGGGTCTGGCGCGGAGGCCGGGGCGGGAGCTCGGCGCGCGGCCCCAGCCCAGGCAGCTCCAAGGGCTCGGGAGCCCGCGGGTCGCTCACGCGGCGCAGACCGGCCGGGCTCTACCTACCCCACGGCGGGCCGGGCAGCCCCCGCAGGAGGCTCCGCTCCAGCTGCCCCCAGCAGCGCCGCAGGAAGCCGCGAGCCGGAGACCAGAACACCACCAGCGCCGCCATTTCCCCCCCGCGGCGCGCGCAAGCGCAGAGAGAGAGAGAGAGAGAGGCAGTCTGGGAAAACGAGTCGCCCAGGACAGGCTTCTCTCGCGCGGCCGAAACACCGCCCGCCGAGCGCGGGATTGCCTCTCCCAGCATCCCCTGCGCGCGGCTCTCCTCGGACTACAAGCCCCGGCATGCCTCGCGGCGCCAACCCGCACTCGCTCCCCGGGAAGCGATTAGCGCCCGAAAGAAGGGGAATTCCCGCCATGCATCGCGCTGCTCCCCGTCTCCCCCAATCAGGGTCCGGCGCCGGACTGGGCGGAGCGAGCCGGTGACTGGGCAGCGCCGCAGCCGGGTTCGGACCAAGATGGCGGCGGAGCGCGGCTACAGTTTCTCTCTCACCACCTTCAGGTAGCGGCGGGGCCGCCGGTCTGCGCGGGGCGGTGCTGGGGACCGGGGATGGGCGGCGGCAGGAGGGAGGTGGGTGGGTTGCGCAGTCCTCGTCCCCTCCTCCATCCCGGCCCAGCTGCGGGGGGGGCGGAGGGGTCCGGCCGCGGGAGTGAGGTGGGGCCAGCGGGCGAGTGTTCCCTTTTCAGGCCCCCGGGCCGAGCTGCCTGAGCTGCCTGGGTTCCGCCCCCGCCGCCAGGTCCCGATCCTGCCCCGGCGCTGCCACTGTAGCGAGGCACCAGCCCAGCCTGCCGTGCCCGCGCCGGGGGTGGAGTTGTCCCCGCGGCGGTGCCGATGCGCATCACCGAGGGGCTGCTCTGAACGGGCCGTAGCTGGGGAGAGCGGGCCCTGCTTTCCCGGGGTCCGGCTTGGCAGGCAGCGCTGGGCTAGAAAGTGACAAGGTCCCTGCGCAGGGGGTTGGAGCGGAGCGCATGTCCCCTGCCCGCGCTCTCCTCGGTGGGGTTCCGGGGCATGTTTAGCCTGTTGCAGCAGGCGGGCAGCTTGCTCTGCGTGCGTGGATTTGAGTGGAAAGGGGGAGACGCAAACGTTAAACACAAACAAAATCCAAACCCTCCACCTCACTAGAAAGCCTCCCTAACTCAAGTTGTGTTTGGTAACACTTGGATTTCTGCTCAGCTTTACCCACATAAACCAAGTTCTAAAATAACCAGAAACATGCCACCACTGAACAGAAATAGAAACTGAAAGCCAGAAATCTGCACTACCTTTGAGAGCCCGCATAACTTTATTGGAGGGGGAGAGGAAAGGCCAGAAGCACTAAAGCTGCAAAGTATTGACCTAAATTGTATTGAAAGACAGCAGATTAAGAATTTCTACATTAAATATAGAATTTCGGGGGAGACTTTTTTTGAATGTGCCTGTTAGACACGTTTAAATTTGTAGTTTAACATTTTGAATGTTTAAGCACAGTTTGGAAATTGTATTTCCTAATGGAGTTACAAACCTTTTAACTCAAAACAGCTACTGTTTTTCCTGAAACTTACTTAAAAATCTACTCATCTTTTGTTTCTCTAAATTACGGAAAAAAAGAAAAACTAATAATACAAGTCACTGTCTTTCACATTTATTGCTCTTTATGTCATCATCACAGTCCAAAAACAAATTTATTCTTGTGCAAGCTGATGTTCAAACAACTTAGGCAAAAGTAGATTATTTTTTTGCTGGGACAGTTTTCTAACATCCATAGGTATAGTGTCACAAACCTCATTATCAGTAAATTAATACTTGAGGATATTTTCTTCATAAAGCATCTTATGACTGAATTGTATGTCTTCTCCTTTTTAGCCCTTCTGGTAAACTTGTTCAGATTGAATATGCTTTGGCAGCGGTCGCTGGAGGGGCCCCATCAGTTGGAATTAAAGGTATAAGACATTTTCAATGGTATATTAAGAGGCAATTAATTCAAGGCTCTGGGTTTTAATCCAATGCATTGTAGGGAGAATCCCAATACATTTTTGGCTCTTGGAAAATGCATATTTCCTAGTTACTCTGTGGGGATCTAGGGAGATGTGATTTACAAGGTAGTGTAGAATTGCATTGTCTTTGCCCTTTTTAGGTGGATTTTCACATGCATTTGGTTGCCATAATATTTTGCATTATTGATTTTCAGATAAATAATTTTAAAAGGGGGAAAAGCAAAGAGAATATAAATAGAAAGGTAGTTAAGAGGAATATACATTTTGAAAAAAAAATCTATTTTAGAGAGAGCTTTAATAGAGAAAATTAATCTTTTATTCTGATTCTTTTTCCTTTGGTAGGTAGTTCTAGTTTTTAACTAATTTACTTAACAGTTACAGCTAATGTGGCTATTGCAGTATCTTTCTTACATGCATTTTAAAAGGATGAGAAGGATGAAGGAGATATGCCCAACCCTTGTGTATGACGGGGTAGCTATTTTCAGGGATGGCGGCTTAATGTGCTAATGGAAATCTTGAGATCTATGGGAAAGAGAAGAATTTTTTCAAATGTTAGCAAACCTGTTATTTGCTTTAGTTGCTTTTGATAACCATTTGATATTGAATGTATAAACACAAAAATGTATCTCTTTCTTTCCAGCTGCAAATGGGGTAGTGTTGGCAACTGAGAAGAAACAAAAATCCATTCTCTATGATGAAAGGAGTGTACACAAAGTAGAATCAATTACTAAACACATAGGCCTGGTGTATAGTGGCATGGGTCCTGATTACAGGTATGAGAAAATTGCTGCTGTTGGAGAAGGTTTTTGTAGTGGTCTTGATTTAGATATTTTAATTCACAAAACTGAAGCCTCTGGTGCAAATAGGCCTTTCTGATCTCTAAGCCCCCTCTCACCCATTTCCCAAAAATATTAAAGCCATCCGTTGTCTTTTAAGGGTAAATCATGCTGGTTGGTGGGGTGTTACCATTTGTGTTAAGAAAAACATTGTATCTTTTAACAATTGAATCATAAATACAAAACAACATTTATACTTAGAGAATCAAACCTTTATGAAAGAAAGATGTTCAAATAAAATAAGGTTTCATATTCCCTTATGCCTCAGGGTGACTTCTAAGTTGCTGCATAATATCACACTGGAACACGTGTATTCATTCCCTTACACAATTATTTAGTCCTGAGTAATTTATCTTCAGTGTCAATGTTGTTATAGTAGAACTTTTAGCTTAATTGTCATAGATATTCTGCCGTTTCCTATAAATATATTTTTTTTTATTTTGCTCTTTTGTAGAGTACTTGTGCACAGAGCTCGGAAGCTTGCCCAACAATATTACTTGGTCTACCATGAGCCCATTCCAACAGCTCAACTAGTACAGAGAATTGCATCTGTGATGCAGGAGTACACACAGTCTGGGTAAACAATTCTTACTAAACTTGTTGTTGTGTCGTCTGTTTTTACCAAATATTATTTTTCATTTTTTTACTCAATTAAATTTATGTTTTCCTGCCTCAAGGCTGCTTTTCATATACATGGGAAGTTATTTACCCTTTCTGTGTCAAGTTTCCCCATCTGTAAAATACTTACCTAACTCATGATGGTGTTCATAGGGTGTTTTCTGATGTGGAGGTGAAAGATACTGTGTAAGTGTTTAGTAATCAATTAAACAATGAACACTTAAGATTTTATGTTTAAACGAGAGGAAGGATCTTGGTCAAAAAAAGGTCATTAGAGTATAGTGTGGATGAGAGGGAAACTGCTAGCTGTTCATTTGACAGTGGGTGGAATGTACTAGTAAGTGTCTTGAGAGCATAAAGGTCAAATATCCCTGTATATCTTAAATTTTTGGACTATGGACTATTCCCATTCAGTATTTTTAAGAGAGTCTGCAATGAAAAGATGTGTGTTATAATGCCAAAATAGACAAAGAGAGCCATAGTTAATTATCCATCATGATTAAGTTGTGAGGAAGAAGGATTTGATTATGCCTAATTTCATTTTAAAAAATTAATCTTGGGAAAGGAAATAATGTATATAAGGGTCTGAAGAACTTTTTAAAATAGATAATTTTAGATTTAAGGAATAGTTGTAGGTTTTCTTTTTCTCTCCCTTTAGTGGCGTACGTCCTTTTGGAGTGTCATTGTTAATATGTGGTTGGAATGAGGGGCGACCATATCTATTTCAGTCTGATCCATCTGTAAGTATCTTGCAATTGTATATTGACTGAGTGTTTTTTCAGAGAGATATTAGAAGTAGTATTTGCTTGTGAGATACCTGTGGGGTGGGAATGGGGAGACTTGGTGTCTGAAAAAGGAGGTGATCAAATTTCATCTAATTCACATGTAACATGCTCAATATTAATTCACACTTAAAGTAACAAGACTATAAACTTATTTTGCAGATTCACTGTTCTGTGTCCAGTGCATATATTTTTTTCAACATATTTTTTGTGCAAAACAGACTTCGCAACACAAGTATTTCATGAATTTGTGTTAATTTTGCCAAATAATTCATTTGAAAAAGACATCCCCAAAAGTCAAAACATTTAATTTCAATACTTTTTAAATAAAAGATTTTGCTTTTTTCAGTTTGAAATAATTAAAAATCTTGAAAACAAAACATTTCGTTTTGTGAATAACAAAACATTTAGTGTGACCTGAAATATATTTTTAGACTTTGGAATTTTTTGAAATTTTGTTTTTGGTTTGATACAAAACTGGTTTCTTTCATGCCTTCCCAGAATTGGTAGTAAACCAAGAAATATATTCACACAGCTCTACTATTTAATGAAGGAAATTTGTTGTTCCAGTGGTCCTTGATGAAATCTAAAAAACTGAAATGTACCTAACATATTAATGTAAAATTCCGAAGGCTTTATTGCACTGGAAAAGTGATATGCGCATATTTTATCCTGTTTGCATGCAACTTAGGAAGGAAACATGGCCCTAAGAGGCAAAATATGATTATACATACACGTTGGACCTCGCTAGTCTGGCACCCTTGGGATCTGATGGGTTTGGGATGTGGGAATTTGCCAGACCAGGGAGGTTCGCTGACATTGGCCCTTCAGCCCACTGCTTTTCCCTGTTGCTGGTTCCTTCAGCCCAGCCGGGCTGCCTACTGACCAGCCCCAGACCTGCTGTCGGCCGGGTTGCTGTGGACTAGCCCCACTGCTGGGCAGCATGTGGCTCCAACCCCAGTCACAGTGCGGCCCAAGCCAGGCTTCTCCTGGGCTGCTGTGGCCCTGGCCCCTCTGCTGGGCGGCCAGCAGCCTTGATCACGCTCCGCCGTCACCTGGATTGCCCTGGTCCCGCTGCCACCAGACTCATCTGGCTGCGCTGGGCTCCCAGTTGCTGGCCCTCCTGCTCTGGGGCTGTCTCATCTAGGAATGTCTGGTCATGCCAGACCACGGATGTTGCCAGACCAGAGAGTCCCAGTTTAGGGACATGCAACTTATAGTTTGAATAATGCATTATAAAACAGTTACGCAATTTGTCATTTATCATAAAATATATAAAATCCATTCTAATAGAGAGTAAAGGCACACATTTTCTGATGAGTTAGTCTCCTATCTTTCCCAATAATGCGAAACTTTCAATTTGGTTAAAAAAACCCACACATTTGAAATTGTTTTTAAGCGTGATCTTTTTACATCATGAAAAGGAAGGGGTGAAATGTCAGCTTAAAGTACACAGTATCTTAAGTAAAAGAACATTTGTACTTTTTCAGCATCAAATATTTAAAAAGCCAGTCCTCAAAAACAATTCTTTCAGAGCTTTGAATTGATTATTAGGCGCCCTTAAATATCCAAATCAAAAACTTTTTCACAAACTATTGTATTTTATTTTACAAATCCAAGTGAATGATAAGTATGTGTTAGTGTTAAATTGTTTTCATGTAATATGTTTAATATGTTTTCATCAATCCAGGGTGCTTACTTTGCATGGAAAGCCACAGCAATGGGAAAAAATTATGTGAATGGAAAAACTTTCCTTGAAAAAAGGTAACGCTTCTGCATTACCAGCCAAACTCCTAACACAGTGGCTCTCATTTTTTCCAAACTATTGTACCCCTTTCAGGAGTCTGATTTGCCTTGTGTATTCCCAAGCTTCACCTCACTTAAAAACTATTTACTTACAAAAGCAAACATAAAAATACAGGTGTCTCACAGCACTCTTACTTCCCCATTTTACCATTTATTTATAAAATAAATCAATTAGAACATAAATATTGTACTTAGTTTCAGTGTATCTAGTGCAATATAAACAAGCTGTTATCTGTGAGAAATTTTAGTTTGTGCAGACTTCACTAATGCTTTTTATGTAACTTCTTATGAAATTCAGCATATTTCTAGATGAGTTGCTGTGTCCCCTAGAAGACCCTGAGTATCTCCAGGTACACGTTTCCCTGGTTGAGAACCACTGTCTTAAAATACTGATATGTACATCTGTTTTAGCCAAATTCAGAATTTTAATATAATCCCTGCTGCAGGTTACATGTTGGCTCCCCAGGAGCGGGGCTGGAAGCCCTTGCCATTCCTGCTCCTAGGGAGGCTTCACTGCAGACTCTGCAGTCTAAAGCTTATTTAAGCTTTATGTGACAGAGCCTGCAGCGCATGTAACCACTATGATTTTTAGCGGTTACACAGTTACATTTTTAAATTACTTTTTACATCCTTAGTTGCATGTCTCTTAGACTCTTAAATACATTAGGATTCTAGTGGCCTTTGAGAGAATATTTTAGGTTCATACAGAACTGTGATCTGATTCTTTTTTGTAGATACAATGAAGATTTGGAACTTGAAGATGCCATTCACACAGCTATCTTAACATTAAAGGTTAGAGAAATGCCTTAAATAGGTTTCTTACAGTTGTATGAAATTATTGGTATAGTTACGGAAACTCTCTTTTCTCTTCAACAGGAAAGCTTTGAAGGGCAAATGACAGAAGATAACATAGAAGTTGGGATTTGTAATGAAGCAGGGTTTAGAAGGCTGACACCAACTGAAGTTAAGGATTACTTGGCTGCAATAGCCTAGTATTCACCATGACTGTGTGAATTCACACAGATCTTTTTAATTTTCGCTACTTAAATCTTTTTGTTTGCAATTTCTGCATACCTATTTCTACAGGGTTTGTCTGACATATTTTAAATATTATGGGTGCAAATGCTCTCGTCCTAATACTGATACTTGGAATCTTAACACACAGAATTATTCCCATTGATACATGGAATCTTTGTGCATGAAATTGTACAGAATTGGAAGTTATTATGAAAGCTTATAAAAGTTAAAGAATAAAACATACAAAGGGCACGGTTTTGTGGGGAGTGTTTGTGTCTCTTTAATTTTCAATACAAAATTCAATTTCAATATAATTTTACTAAGGAAGTATATTTTAAGTAATAAGCACATTTAGCGTTAGCTCTATGACAGCCAAACTAAATTGATATTACACTTTAAGTGTTTTTAAACGTGTGAGGGAGCATGAATATTACTTAACATTAGCATTTAGTTTACAGTGTGATATAAAAAAGCCCAAACAATTGACTTCAGTTTAGTTTGCCTAATTTTGGAATTTTCTAATGTTTACTACATATAATGCAGAATGAGCAAAGTCCTCCAAGTATGGGGTGGATCTTCTATTTACTTCACTAAGGGGATATCTACACAGCAGGGCTAAACTCGAAATAAGCTATGCAACTTGAGCTATGCTAATTGCGTAGCTTAAGTCGAAATAGCTTATTTCAACTTTTGGTGCTGTTTTCACAGCAGTTATTTCAAAATAGAGCACTCTTCCCCCGACTTCCTTTACTCCCCGTACAATGAGGGTTACAGGAGTCCGATTAAGCAGTCCTGTAGCTCAATATTATTTCAACGTTATATCAAAATAACTGCTTGTGTGTAGACGTGGACTTTTATTTTGTAATAACGTTAGTTATTCCAAAATAATGCTGATGTGTAGACATAGTGTAAGAGTTTTGCTTTAGGAACGCTACAGTGATTGAGCCCTGGATTTGCATGTTTGCTAATACAGGTGTTCTGTTACTGCACTGTCTCATAGTTTAAGTAGTTGCATTTTTGAGAATTGATGTACTGCTGTTTGAAATGGGAAAATAAAGATTTTACTAGATCAGGTACACAGTATTTTTCCTTTACTATTAATACAGTTCTACAGTAGGAAGAAAAGAAAAGGGATGCCTTAAATTATTCCTTAAATAATACTTAATTATGTAAACTGCCCTTGAATTGTTAATTAACTTGCATGAAGTAATGCAACAGTTGTCAACAACTTCTTTAGAAGCAACAGTGAAACTGTACATTGCAGCTTCACAGATGTAAGACTGGGTACTTAAGTGTTTTATTTTTAAACAAGTTTTGGTATAATTTCAGTTATGTAGAACTCAATTTGTATTACACAAACGTAGAAGCAAAAATATTTTTAGTGCACAAAATAATTAGTTCTTCACTCATTCTCGAAGTGAATGCTAATTGGGACTCGTTAGATTACTGAAAATTACTAATACCTCTGTGACATCAGAATGTAACGTGACTAAGCGCAATAGGCACACAGGACTATTCTTATGTAAAAGAGTTGACAGATTTTTTTTTTTTTTTTTTTTTTTGGTAGGCTGCTGGTGTGAAAGTAACAATAAGGTGGAGAACATTTGGTCTCATTTGATAGTGCTCCAGACATTCTCTCTTGGGTCTCTCTTAATGTGTTTTAAATTATTAGGAGTCCTTTAAGTAGGATCTTATGCAGCAGGTAGCCTTGATACTCATGTCACAGCTAGGGATTTCCATCAACTACTCTTAGTCGATAAGGGGGTTCACTACAGCTCTGCTCCAGGCTCTTACTACATTTAAAAAGCAGAGGTGCAGCATGTGGGACCCAGCACAAGTCGGGACTACTCAGTCCTGGCTCACATAATTTCCCCTGCTGGTGGTTCTGCCTTCCCTGCCGCCTGCGGAAATGGTGCTGGGGAGATTCGGCTTTTAAGACAGCTCCCCTCCTTGCTGCCTATGATACAGAGGTAGCGGGTGGGGAGCGGCTAATCAAGTAATAACTCTACCCAATAAGCCTGGCCTTATCGGATAGTCGACTAATTGCCTAGTCACAGTAATAAAGTTGTGTCCCGAAGACTGCACTGCGATTCATCCAGTTTACTTAATCTTTTACACTCAGAAGCATTAATTTCACTCACAAATGTCTTGGGGGGGAGGGGAAGGTGGTGGTATTGCAGTGCAGTTTGTTCTGAATCTTCAATTCGTGCTTTCAGTGCCCTCAAAAGTCACTTGGAAAGGAAGAGAAATAATGTGCTAATTCAAAGGCTTCATTGGTTATCTGACAGAACAGCATACTAGTACTTCTCGCTGCTGTCTTGTTCTCTAGAATCACACCTTTTATATAGAATTATAGAAATTGTGGGGCTAGAAAGAATCTCAAAAAATCATCTACCCTGTCCCCTTCCACTGATGTGTGACATAATATACTTAAATAAGTGGTCACCAGGTGGTTGAATGCGATTGACAGGTTGATCCTGGGGAGCCTCCCAGTCAATTGCAATCTCTAGTGGGGCTGCAGCTAGAGCAGGCTCCCTTCTTGCCCCAGCCTCTCACTGCCAGCCTGTTCTCAGAAGTGGCCAGCACGGTTCCTTGGGGGTGTGTGTGTGTGTGTGTGAGATTGCCCCTTGCAGCTTCTATTGGAACTGTGGCTAATGGGAGCTGAGAGAGTGGTGCCAGCAGAGAGGAGTAGTGCACAAAGGCATGTGTTCCCCAGACCCACAGGGGCCTTCTGGCCCCTTCCAGGAATGGTGTGGGCTGGGGCAAGTAGTGAGTCTGCCTGAGCCTCTGCTCCACCAACTTGGAGCTGCTGGTGGTAAGTGCTGCCCAGCAAGAAGCTTCACCAC
The DNA here is from genome assembly GCA_019425775.1 of Rafetus swinhoei. Taxonomy (NCBI): domain Eukaryota; kingdom Metazoa; phylum Chordata; order Testudines; family Trionychidae; genus Rafetus; species Rafetus swinhoei. Next base: position 166,284,203 of record CM033424.1, read on the forward strand.
ATGTCCCCTTCTGCCTCTACTTCAGAGGCAGCATGGGGCAGGGAGGAGTGAAGCAGGGACCAGTGCTGGGGGGAGCCAGTTTAAAAGCTGGCTTCCCCCTGCACAATCTCTGCGGTCGGGGAGGTAGAAGCACAGTGGCTCTGCCTTTTAAACATAGTAAGAGCCACCTGGATTCAGTATGAGCTGGGCGTGAAGTAGTCCCGGCTTTCACCATGTCCCAGATCTACTCCCACTGTTCTCTGCAGTTGAAATGTAGTAGGAACCAGGCTGCTTGCATGCTTGGCTTCTACTACATTTAAACTGCAAGCTGCAGTGGCCCCTTATTGACTAATCGTGTACTCAATACAAATTGTATTGAGTACACAATTAGTCATTTACTTGATACCTTTAATAATAAGGATGTTAAGACAGACAGGTAGATATGCAGAATAATTGTAACAGCCCTTAATACATTTGAAGAATATAATTAAGTATCCATCTCAGTGTTCTTTTTTCAAGACTAAACATGCCCAGTTTTTTAAATCTTTACTTATAGGCCAGGTGTTCTAAAACTTTTATCATTTTTACTGCTCTTTCCTGGCCTTCTATTTGTGTACATTTTTGTTAAAGTGTATCTAGTCTTGGGCATCAGAGTACTTCACCTAAGGTCTCTCAGTGCACAATAATGTGGAACAGTTATTTCTTGTGATTTACATACAATGCTCTTGTTAATACCCCCAAGAATATTTCCTTTTTTTTGCATATGAATTTTCTTATATTTAATTTGTAATGCTATATGACCCTGAGATCTTTTGTTATAATACTACTGCTTGAGTCAGCTATTTCCTATTTTGTATTTGTGCATTTAGTTTTTCCTTTGTAAGTGTAGGACTTTGCACATGTCTGTATTGAATTTCATCTTGCTGATTTCAAACACATACTCCAGTTTATCAACCTCCTTTTAAATTCTAATTCTGTCCTACTAGCTTGGTGAAATCTACAGATTTTATAAGCATACTTTCCATTATCCAAGTTGCCAATGAAAATACTGACTGGTACTGGCCTGAGCACAGACCAGTGCAGAATTCCACTAGATATGTCCTCCCACTTTCATAGCAAGCCATTGATAACTATTCTTTGAGTAATGCTTTTTGACTAGTTGTCCACCCATTTTGTAGTAATTCCTTCCCTCCCCTCGGTTTGCTTATGACAATGTAAGGTGGGACTGTATTAAAACTTCACTAAAATCAAGACAGAATGTCTGCAGCTTCTCCTAGCTCTGTAAATCTCTGAACAGGGTGTAATTGAGGCAGAGTTGAGATTGGAACAATAGCCCTTAGGGATGTGAACTCAAATGCCCAATGAAAATTTAAATAGTATGATTAATTATATGGTTAATTGTATTAATTGCCTTCTTGGGAGGTTAGTTTTTAGAACTATGAAACAGATAGGATATGGGTTGCTTCAGGTAAGGGAAGAGAGGGAAGACTATGCATCTGCAGAATTTATGTGGGGAAATATCAGGTGAGAGATGCTATTTTGCATCTTGAAGTTCCAATCAAGAAAAAGGCATGTCCAAGCATTCTAGCAATAACCATGGGAGGCCAAAACTCCCTTGAAGCTCAGAAGAGCACAGCATTCATATTTTGAGCATCTGCACAGCCCTCTGTGAAAAGTATTTCATTTTAATGATTCGCAGAGACAGTGTGTAGTAGTATCGCTTTCCTTTCTCCTGCCGCTCTCCCCCCTCCCCCCCCCACACACACACACTTGTCCGGTGGCTTACTTCTATGGAAACTACGATGAGGACCTTAAAGACTAACATTTATTTGAGCTTCAGGGGGTAGCAGAGTTAGTCTGTACAGGATAAACTTTAAAAAAACCCACATAGTTTGGTAGCACTTTAAAGACTAACAAGACAGGTAGATGGTATCATGAGTTTTCATGGGCACAGCCCACTTCTTCAGATGACCAGAGTGTTGGATGTCCTGGATCAAAATGTATTTGAGCATAAACTTGTTTGGTAAAAAAACAGTTCGTCAGTTTTAAAATCTATGGGACGGATAGAGTATGGGGGATGACGGTAGCCGAGAGTTATATTTTCTGTAATGCACCCTTCCTTTGATCTCTTCCCAGTCCCCGGCAAGTAAAGTGTAAGAATCAAAGAGGGTTCGGTTTATCCTTTCAATAAACCCCTGGCTTGGATCGCTAGGTGGCGCCGCTGGAGGCTGCGAAGATAAATGTGTGCGCGCAGCCAGGGGGTTTTGCTGAGCTCGCAGAAGGGGAAGGGCAGGACCCGGAGAGGGCTGGCCATTGGCTTTCTCTATGAATGGGCTTATGGGTAGCAGCTGCTGTTGCATCGGGAGAAGGAGCGTGGCACATGCCCCAGGGCTGAGCCCCGCTTTAGGTGTAAGTATTGCGCACGCTCGGCCTGGGCGCCGCTGCGGTGGGGACTCCGAGGACGAAAGGGCCGCTAAGAAATGTGATTGTGACGGACTCAGAGGAAAATCCTCCTTCCCAGAGACCAACCCGCCACTGTACATCAATTCCTGTTTGAGAGACTGGGGGTGGCAGCTGGATCGAGATACACAAGTAAACAAGGGCCAGAGGGATAGCCGGGTTAGTAAACAGGGCTTCCTTCTTTGTAGGGGCACTCCAATTAAGGAGACAGCAAACCCCCTGGATCCAAAGTGTGTGTGTGTGGGGGGGCGCTCTCATAGTTTGTTTTTAAACACAAAGACAGGCTGAAGAGCATGGTTAGACAGATTTTGCTGTGGGCCTTGCTCAATGTGCTAAGCTGTGACGGTCCTTTTGATGGCCCCTTTATAGACACCGCAGAGCCCTGCATTAGTGGAGGTTTTGTGCATTGAATACAATTATTCAGGCGCACTTCAACCCAAGCATACAAATGAAGCCCGGTGACTCGCTGCTTAGTGCAAATTCCCAGGTTGCTGGGAGTTGCAGGCAGTAACGAGTTGCTGCTGCTGGCTTAGTGGCGTGGAGCGGTTTGATTGCTTGGGAACCGGCGAAGCCGGGGGCGGACCTTGGGAGGGGGCGCCTGTTGGCTAAGAATTGAAATAATTTTGCCCTTGCTTAAGATGGTGGCTTTGCTTCCCCGTGGCTTGCGCTCATGTGACTTCTCCAGGCAGTGCCCGGGGCAAGGAGCCGGAGGTCAGACAGCAGGAAGGGCCGGGGCGGGTGCTCCGGTCCTGTAGACTGTGCCCCGTCTCTTGCTCTTGCAGGGTCAGTAGCCGGCCGGGCTGGGGCAGTGTCCGGCTGGCAGTGGGGCGGGGAGAGGGGCTCAAGCTCAGGCTGGGATAGCAGGCCTGGAGGGGGCCGGGGGAGTGTGGTACCTTGCGCGTCTCCCCTAGGGACATTTTCAGGAGTCGGTGATGGTAGAGGGCGCGGCAGGGGGCCAGGCAGCAGTAGCAGCACCTGGCTAAGAGCGCTGATGCAGGGGGATGAGGCGTGTGGGAGAGGTTGGACTGGAGGAGGAGGGACCTAGACTGGCTTCCTGCCTCTCAGCAGCATGTAGCCTCTGCAGCTGGGATAGGGATCCCAGGCAGGTGACCCAGTGTCCAGATCTTAGAGGCTTTGCCTTGTATATGCAACTACATACTCCTGGCCCCAGACAACATGTGCCCTGGTTTTGTTTTTTACATTTGCTATCTGGTGATAACCCTACTCCCACAAGCTGTATTCCATCTGCTTTCCCACACTGCTTCTGCACCTACTCCAGGACCACCTCCTACCGGCCTGCTAAGTATACACTGGGGGTGTGACCATGCTCATTAGGAAAGTGAAATCTCTGTCTTCCCGGGGTTTCACTGATCCCATTAAGGCAACTTTAACACAGGGTTTCTCAAACAGTGGTACCAGTACCCTTAAGGATACTCAAGAGCAGTCTGGGGGAGGTACACTGACATTTGGAGAGAACTGAATTTTTGTTAAGTTTTAGAGCGCTTTATTATTTTTGTACTTTTTACACCCCAAAATTTAATCGCCTTCCTGGGTACGATTAAGTTGTTTAAACAAATGTGTTGCGATGGTAGAAAAAAAAATTGTGTGTCTGAAAACTGTAGGTATTGGGGGTACTTATAATTTTTTTAAAGGGGTACTTTATAAAAAAAAAGGTTGAGAAACACTGCTCTAACATACTGTAGCAGGACAGAGGGGCCTTGTGGGAGATGGGTAGAGGAAGTGGATGGTAGCTCGAAATAATGAGAATATGGAAGCAAAGGAGGAAGAACATCACATTGAGAAGTTTTAGAATTGCAATCTCACTGTTCAAAAGTAGCAAAAAAGGTTAAAATGGCTCTGAATAAATATCTCCATAGTGCTGGAAGGATGTTTTAGTCACTGCAGTTAGGTGGCATGTGTAGTGGTGGCATGGTGTTTCCCCTTGAATATTACATGAAGCAAGATCAGAGTTTTATTCCAAAGACCTTATTAGTTGCATTGTTTAGCTGAATCTGTGAAGATCCATAGTAGAGTGATTTGATTGGGAAGGCGTTAGCTGTTTTCATTGGAAAGCAAGTCTGTTGAGTGAACTTAAGGTTTATTCATTCTCTCTCTCTCTCTCTGAAAGTTAATGCAACTTTTGCTACTTTCACATCAGCTGCCTGTTTAAGGTCAAAAGTTTGTCATTTTACAGAACAATAGTTAAAGTTCTTTTGAACTTTTTAAAAAATCACTGAACCTTGTTCTGGTATAAAACGTTAGGGCCTTTTTGGTTTTTTCATAGCTGACTTTTCCTTTAGCCTTTTGTTAATAAATGATATACATATAAAATGTAATTATATATAGCAACATTTAGCCTAATCAGAATATATGGGATATACGTGTGTATTGACCCTGTAGGAAATACAATTACTTACAGTAATAACTGATCCCCCACCACACACACACATGCACCCTGATAAAGTAGGTATATAGTAGTATACCCATTATACTGATAGAAGGGGTGTGGATTGGTGGTAATTACATGCTCAAATGCCACACTATTAATCTATTTTAGAGCCAGTTCACCATACAGGAATTCCTGGATCCTAGAGCTATAGTCAACCTGCTATATTACACACCTTCTTATAATCTGATGTTATCTCTGTAATTAAAGGTCAGCCATGTGGCACTTTTCTGGGTTACTTAAGTAGCTGCAGCTCTACAATATAGAGAAAGGAGCCTATTTTTAAAAATGATTGAAGCACAATGAGCTCCCAGGGTGCAGTAAAAGCAACTAAAACAAATCACTAGAACTATAGCATGTAAATTGGGGGAAAGCTTAGAACACAGTGAGGCTTGTATAAATTTGTTTTGCAAATAAGCTTAGAACTGAGGGCTGAGGGTGTTTTTTTGGGGAAGTGATTAAGGATGTTGGACAACTCAAATAGAAGAACCTCAAATCATGGAAGACATCTTCTTAAAGACCTTGCATTTTCTGAAAATGCTGAGTACTCACCTGCTGAAAATCAGGCCCCTTCATGGTACCTGAGCTTGGGGTTTCAAATCATTAGTTCCTTTTTTTTTTTTTTTTTAAGATCTTGGCCAAGGTGTTAAGGTTTCTACTGCCCAATGATAGCCATTGCACAAATACGGTGCAAAGCACTGATGTATGGTATTGGCTAAGCCCTCTTTCTGTATTATCTTTGTCACTGAATTTGTAGTAATTATCTCTTTTGCTTTCATATGACAGGAATAATGTTGTCAACATGTCTGTGAAGTCATTGCTTTGTGAGAGAATCGCCGTTGCCAAAGAACTAATAAAGAGAGCAGAAGCCCTTTCCAGATCACAAAAAGGAGGCATAGAAGGTGGAGCAAAGCTATGCAGCAAATTGAAGGCAGAGTTGAAATTCTTACACAGGGTGGAGGCAGGGAAGGTAGCCATTAAAGAGTCCCATCTGCAGAGTACCAATCTCACACACCTCCAAGCCCTAATTGAGTCAGCAGAGAACCTGGAGGAGGTCATCAGTGTCCTTCATGTCTTTGCCTATGAAGACAGCTTTGGAGAAAAGCAAACGCTGGTGGTAGATGTTGTTGCAAATGGGGGCCACACTTGGGTGAAAGCAATTGGTCGAAAGGCTGAAGCTCTTCATAATATTTGGCTGGGCCGGGGCCAGTATGGTGACAAAAGCATCATTGAGCAGGCAGAGGACTTCCTGCAAGCAAGCCATCAGCAACCAGTGCAGTATAGCAACCCCCATATTATCTTTGCTTTTTATAATAGTGTCTCCAGTCCTATGGCAGAGAGGCTGAAAGAGATGGGCATATCTGTACGGGGAGACATAGTTGCTGTTAATGCTTTGGTGGAACACTTGACTGAAGAGAGACAACTAAGTGCCAGTGAATCTGATGAAGAAAGCTCTGAACTCCTGCAAGTGACCAGAGTAGATCGGAAGAATTTAGTAGCCAGCGTTGCTTTTCCTACAGAGATCAAAGTAGATGTGTGCAATAGGGTTAACTTGGACATAACTACTTTAATTACATATGTCTCTGCCCTTAGCTATGGTGGCTGCTACTTTATCTTTAAGGAGAAAGTGTTAACGGAGCAGGCAGCACAGGAAAGGAAGGAGAGAGTCCTGCCTCCGTTGGAGGAGTTCATGAAGGGCAAGGAACTGTTTGCTTGTGAATCTGCAGTCAGAGACTTTCAGTCAATCTTAGACACTCTAGGAGGACCTGGGGAGAAAGATCGAGCCATGTTACTCATGAAGAGAATTAATGTGGTGCCAGACCAGCCTTCTAACCGTGCCTTAAGACTAGTGGCTAGTTCAAAAATCAATAGCCGCTCTCTAGCCATTTTTGGGACAGGAGACACTTTAAAAGCCATCACGATGACTGCAAACAGCGGTTTTGTTAGGGCTGCAGCTAACCAGGGGGTTAAGTTTAGTGTGCTTATCCATCAGCCAAGGGCACTGACTGAAAGCAAAGAGTCTGTTGCCACACCTTTCGCAAAGAGCTGCACAGCCGATAGTGGGCTCTGACTAAGCCCTTCAATTACTTTACATTACTATAATGATCTTAGTTTACATAAATATAACTATCTAAATGTGCTGTTGTAAGGCAGTTCAAGAAATGGAACTGTCAAAACAATACATTTTTTTCATTTTTGCATGCCAGATCCTAAAACATATAGTAACTTAATTTTTCATTTGAAGTTAAGTGAAGCAAAAAATCCATACTTCATTCAGAATAGTAACTAAAATGGCTAAAGGAATGTAAGTGTTTAAAACATGTAGATCCTCTGGAATTTTTGTTCTCCATTCAGTAGAGCATATTCTCTGAAATAACTGCATTTCGGTGGAAAACGTTCACTATGTTCTACCTTATTAAAAAGTTCAGTTGGAAAATCAAGCCATGTGTGCTTCTGTTGTCATTCCCTTTTGAGGGACTACAGTTTTTAAAGAATTGTAAAATTACCTCTGCAAATTTGGTTTCTTTTGTTTGTCTGATGAAGTGAACTGGTAGAAAAATATGCATCATGTTAAATGTGCTGCATGCTAACAAAAGATTGTAATATACCAGCTGATTATTTGTAAAAACAGTAATGCCCAGACAGTCAAAGGTATTTGATTTCAATAGTCATGCAGTGCCAAAATACCTTTTGATGGTCTGAGCCTTAGTCTTTCACTTCCTTTGCTTTTAAAAAGTGTGTAGCCGGACTGTAGTACAGTAGACTGGCTTAATTTTAGCTTCCCAGGAAAAAATCTGATTGAAGTTTCATTGGTATTTTAACTTTTAAAGCTACCTTTTTAACTTTTTATTAATATAGCCAGGCTTGCAACCCAATGTTGTAGCTGCACTAGGGAAATTCTTCCTTTTCTTGTGGGTTGTTTGCACCTCCTATGTGCTCTTGAAGCAGGGGGTAGAATCTTTCTGAATGTTCCACAGAACGTGATGTTTGGTGTTCCAGCAGAGAGAGCTTGTATTGACCCACTCCCAAACCAATGACCAAGCATAGTGTTAAGGATCACTGTACTGCTGAAGTTTGAGCCAGATTCTTGGATCTCACTGTGTTCCCTTTGTTATACAGCAGCCCAGAATAGAAATCTCCCACCTCCAAACAGGGACTGAAGGGTGTGGATAATGCTGATTAGGAGAAGTAGGATGGATGGGAGAGAGAGCCATTGGTGGTGTCAGCAATGGCTATTTCAGTGGTGGAGGACATCATCGTCCAGACACTGTAAAGTGAAGTATTTTTTTAAAGATCTGATTAACTGCAGTTAATTCACGGGATTAATGTTGAAAACGTTAATCAGGATTAAAAAATTAATCTCACGGTTAAACAATCGAACATCAATTGAAATTTATTAAAAATTGTGGATGTCTTTCCACATTTTCAAATATTAATTTCTAATTCAACACAGAAAACAAAGTATTTTTATTACGAATATTGGTACTATACAAGTACTGTAGTGTAGTCTCTATCGTGAAAGTAATTTATGTAGTTTTAAATTCTGTTTTATCAAGAATGGAACACTTCCTGCTCATTTCAGATATCAATATTATTTAGATGGTATGTCAGCAGTGATGTGACACCTTATAATTAGTATTTTGTTCACAATGGAAAATGAAGGAATGCCAGAGTGAAAAATATAGCACTCAGCAATACATTTTTACCAAGATGACTAAAAAGTACCTCTTGCATATTTTGTACACTTGTTGAAAATATGTCTTTATCCATGCCACTTGTCTAAATCTTTGTTTGGATTTCCAAGGGTAATATAGGAGACCCTCTCAATTAATGGAATTAATATTAGTGGTTCCGTGTATTTGCAGGTTCCCTTGTCCTGGGGAACTAAGCACAGCTCCCAACAGCTGTGCTGAGTTCTCTGCACCTGCCTGGAGCTGTGGTGAGTTCCTTGTAGCTCCCAGCAGCTGCAGTGAGTTCAGGAGCCACATGGAGCTCATCTCGGGAGCCATGACTCCCAGTACTTGTAGATTTCACCATTCACAGTGATGCAGGAACGCATCCACCACACATGGCAAGAGTTTCATGTAGTCAATTCCTTTCTTTCCAATAATGTATCTGAAGCACTTATTTAACCTATAGGAAAAAGAAATTATATGCAGACTACATAAACAGTGGAAAAAATGGGAAAGCATGTGATGCAAAGGTGTATAATTATGGTTTCTGGTCAGTTTGTCCTTCTGTACTTCAGCAGTTAAATAGTGTTCAGCTACATCCGTTGCTGTTCCATCTAATTGTTGAGGTAATTCTTGTAGTATAGACAAGGCACTGAACTTTGCAGATAAGTTTGTGCTACTCAAATATCTTCTCTGTCTGCAGAGGTTTATGACTGGGTAAGTTAATGTGACTCCCTGGTTGAACTGTTTGTTGATGAGCACAAGACCAAATCATTTGCATAGAGGTTTAGCAATGTGTAACAGATAATTTCTGCGCAACTGTTTATTTGTCATTTGCGGTTCCTTTTCTTAGAAGAAAAAATAAGGACAAATATACTCCAAAAATAGAAAGGAGTACAGAATTTTGGACATGCTAAATAAATATAGCATACCATTCTGGTATAATAGTTGGATTCCCTCTCACATGGATTTGGGAAGATGGTGGTGTAATATAAGAGATGTTTTTTGGTAAAACTAAACTACAGCCCTCTGTGGAATGCTACTTACTGTTCTATAAATTGGGAGTTAGAGGTCCTTTACATCTGTATTGTGGGTTCTGCATTCACAACTGGAAGACAGGAACAGGTGTTTTTTTCACCCCCATTGTAGATAGGGCAGCTCATAATCCCACTGAGTTTTCAGAAGAACATAGGAATAATTACAGCAGTTTTGACCATTGGATCATAATGGCCTTTATTCGGCTAGTACCAGAATGTGTTTAAAACAAAAAAACCAAAAAAACCCTCACAATGTAGTTTGTGAAATGAGCAGTCAATAGGGGAAGTTTTTTTTTTTCTCACCCCAGTCACAGAGAGGCAGCTTTGTATATGAGTGAAGGCTTATCACTCTTCTGTTTTGTAATTTCCTGTCTGATAAGGGTCTGGTGGTTCTTGTTAATATAACTAATTCTTTGTACAGACTTACTAAGTTCTTGTCCTCATGTATGTCATGTCAGTGAGTTGTGCAGGTTTATTTTTAAACTCAGAATGAGTCCCTAGATCTTTTTATCAGTTTTAAACTTGCTGCCTTTCAGTTCCATTAATTGCCCTGATTTGATTATATTGTGTGACCTGGTAAACAGGAATGTGCAGCTTTCTATCCCTCATTATTGTGGCCCCGAGAACTACACTTTCCCCACTCTCTCTCCAATCTATTTAGTCACCTCTGAAACACAAACCCCTTCACATTCACTTCATGCAAAAGGATAATCATTCAGTCTGGACTGTGCTTTCCAGTTTGTTGCAGAGTTGGTATGGTGGCTACATTTTGTAATGTGTAAATCTTCTGTTTTAAGGTCTTAATATATGGTACCATCAGGAGGTGATTTTACTCTTTTCAAACCAAAACACTTTTTGCAATATGTTTTTCTTTTTTTTAATACTCTAATTTGTTGCTGTTTTGAATGTACTTGCACATGGCCTACGATCAGTTTTCCATCAATCATGAAGAATATTCCAGAGGAACTTCCAATTCTCTCAGTGCATGCATAGCAATGTTGATTTGGTGCCTTAAAAACATGACTTGACTTTCACCTCATTTCCCCCTGAGCAATTTTCTGGCTTGCTGGTAAAAACAAAAAATGCATTTGCTAGAGTGAAAGCTTGGTATTCCAAGACAAACTGTGGAATCGGGTATTAGATGTATTTAGAGCTGAATATGTTATGAAGGTAATACATGGTGCTCTTTGCTACCAGTCTTCCAAGGATCTCCAAGTGACTTACATGTATGGATAAAGGCACACAGTATCAAGGCTGGGATACCTAAGTAGCAGCATTCCAATTTTACAGATTGAAGGTGGGTAGAGGTTAAATGAAGGTCACTCAGCAAATGAGTTGGTAGAGCTGGGCATAGACACCCCCCCATCTCTACTCTACTCCCTCATCTGATCTACTGAGTTATCAACAGAACCTAGAAAAGAAAATGTAAACTTTTCATATGCTTCATTACAAACACATTTTTCATTAAGTTTATTAACCACAATCTAGGAGATAGGATGTATTATTTTTAAAACATTCCAGGTTGCCGTGTGGAACAGATTTTTTTTTTCCTGGGAGCACGATGGTCACATGTTGTTTAAGACTGTAAGGTTCTTGAGGGAAGAACTAGTGCCTCTTTGTCCTATTCAGCACCAAGTCTATCTGTACTCAACTAATGATAAATACTGGGATCAGTTCCAGCTCACAAACAGTACCCAAAGCATTAAGGGGGACACCAGCTGCATATTTGAATTATGTATTTATTCTTCCTGTAATAACTTCACATCTAAAATCTCAATTGGCAATGACAAGCACTCTTGCAGGTAGAAGGGTTAAGGAGTGAAACGACAAGGAGGGTAAATGGCCTTCATTAGCCCAGTATTGGTCAGAAAGGCAAGGCAGTGTGAGGAAGCTTACATTACAGCTGCCTGTTTTGTAACCTGTCTGCAACTAAACAGAAGACTCCGGGCTCCTGGTCATGATTCCAAATGCAGATACAACATTTTTTAAAAAGTCCGAGATTTTCATGCGTCAGAATATGGTGCTAGAGCCTCTAGGAAGGCTTTCCCTCTCACACATTCACACCTTACCTGCATCCTACAATTTGCACATGAGTTTATGTAGAGATCAACAGCATTGTGTGTTATGAAATAATGTGATTTGAGAGAAACTGCCAAAAGCTGGCAGCTTTAGCAGAAGGCAGGCTTCCATTTGCATCAATAACAATGTACTAGATTATTGCAAAAAGGGGCATAGCGCTCACAGCAGGTCTAGAGCAGGGGTTGCCAACCTTTTTAACCACACGATCACTTTTTCAATTTAAGTGCAATGTAAGATCTACCTCAAACCCAAACAGCCTTGCAGCACTTCCTTCCTGCCTCTTCGAGGTCCTGACTCTGCTCCACCCCTTCTCTGAAGCCTCCCCCTGCTCATTCCATCTCCCTTCCTTCCTCATCCTCACTCACTTTCACCAGGCTGGGGCTGCAGGCTCTGGTCTTGGGCCAAGGGGTTTGGAGTGTGGGAGGGACTCCAGACTTAGCCCAGGGCAGGGGAGTGGGGTCCAGGAGGGGTTTCAGGGTGCAAGCTCTGGGAAGGAATTTGGGTGTGGGGGGGTACTCATGTCTGGGGCAGGAGATTGGGTGCAGGAAGAGGTTCAGGACTGAGACAGGAGTTCAGGATGCAGGCTCTGGCTGGGCACCATTTAACTGAGATGGCTCCTGTATGGTGGAGCAATGGGGTTAAGGTGGCTTACTTGTGTCCCGGCCCTGCACCACTCCTGAAAGCAGCTGGAATGTACAGCAATGGTTCCATGGCACCATGCACTGCCCCTCTTCTACAGGCACTGAGCCCACAGCTTCTACTGGCCACGGTTCCCTGTTACTGATCAATGGGAGCTGCAGGAGTGGTGTTTGCAGGCAAGGACAGCATATAGAGACACCCTGCTCTGCCTTTCTCAGGGGCTGCAGGGACATACCCGCCACTCCAAGAGCAGCAATTACCATGGGGATAATTACTCCAGCCAGGACAGGTTGGGTGTTTTAGAACTCACTACTCAAAGAATGAAATGTAAGCGTAAGAGAGAAATGAAAATTATGAAATGCACAGACCTGTCAAAAACCAAAAATAACTCACTTTGCAAGCAGTAAAACTAGTAACAACCCCAACCCCCACGTGTGTTGGGTCAGGAGAGGAGAGTGAAGGGCAGTGTGTGTTTGTGAGAATGACACACACACACTGTGTGAGAGTGACAGAGATTTGCATTGCCAAGCTCCCTCCATCCCCTTATCTCTGCGTGGACATAGGGTACAGAAGTAGGGGGAGGAGGGACACCCTAACATCAGCACGCCCCCCTTCTCCCTCCCACATCCTGCACATCAAGAAGGAGGCTCCCAGTGTTGCAGCTCCAAGGCAGAGAGCAAGAGCAGCATGATAGTGGGTAGAGGGCAACTGAAGTGCCAGCTTGATAGCTTCCTGGCCAAGCCAGTCAGGATCATCTGTCAGAGGCTCCAAGATCTACTGGTAGATCCTGATCTACTGGTTGGTGACCACTGGTTTAGAGGGACTCCCCCTTACTTTCTGCTGAGGCTCTACTATAGGTAACGTGGCCACAGTAAAGTGGTACATGTCAGCAGTGATCTGTCTAATGTGTTCCAGTTACATGCATTCTAAATAAAATAAGCCAGCATTTATTGGAGGTTTAGTTGAAACTCAGCCAAGTGTTGCTAATTTTTTTACAAGTTTTAGCTTCTAAAATTATAGAAAGTATTGCTTTCTCCTCCCATTGGCTAGAATTTTTCTTCATTGAAGCCGAAGCCAAAGCCAGCAGGAGGGGTTGATTACATGTCTTCTGTCAGGATTAATTTTGCAATTTATTCTAAAGGCAAAAAACAAAGGTGCAAATGAGGAAAAAGTTCTGCTGAATTATGGAGTATAGAGGCCTAGCCCTTAGTCATTCCCTGGTATGCTATTACTATTGCACAATTAATAATGTTCTTCTTCAGAAAGTGTTGAATGTACAATACTGCAGTGGGGCTGCCTCTGGGAGAAGGAGATAGGGGAAATGTCCAGTGTTGTGTGATCCAGTCCATTATGGCTACGTCTAGACTGGCACGCTTTTGCGCCAGAGCTATGCAAATGAGGCTCAGCGTTGGAATATAGCCGAGCCTCATTTGCATAGCTAATGAACCGCCATTTTCGCGGAAGAGGCTCTTGCGCAAGACGGGGCCGTCTACACTGCCCCTTCTTGCGCAAGAAAAACCCTTTTGCGCAAAGCCATTATGCCGATTATTTTTAGGCATAACGGCTTTGCGCAAAGTTTTTCTTGCAAGAAGGGGCAGTGTAGACTTCTGCCTTGCGCAAGAGCCTCTTCCGCGAAAATGGCAGTTCATTAGCTATGCAAATGAGGCTCGGCGATATTCCAACGCTGAGCCTCATTTGCATAGCTCTGGCGCAAAAGCGCGCCAGTCTAGACGTAGCCTATGTGTATTTCTGACAAGTACCCAGGCACAAGGCTGTTCTATGAACTTAGAGAATTCTAGTTAATAAGATCTCATCCAAAAGTCATTTGTCGTCTGGTACAATGATTGGTAATCAGTTTATATGCCACAGCAGGGTCAAAGGTTGAGATGACTTTGCTGGGATTTGAACCTGTTGGTCGAGTGGGTCTAGGTATTTCACCTCTTGGGCAAGACAAGTCACTTAGTGTATGGCAATACAGCAACATTATTTAGAAATAACTTAGTCCGCATCTACACAGCAGGCAGTTATTTCGAATTACTGTCAAGCTACTGTCAAGTAGAGGACTTCTTACTCCAACTCCTGTAACCCTCATTGTACGAGGAGTAAGGGAAGTTGGAGGAAGAGTGCTCTATTTCGAAATAAGTGCTGTGTAGACGCTCCCAACTTTGAAATAAGCTACGCAATTGACGTAGCTCAATTTGTGTAGTTTATTTTGAGTTAAGCCCTGCTGTGTGTAGATACACCCTTAGGGGTTATAAGAGAAGTCCTTGTAGCTAATGAAAGATTCAGAATAATCTTTTGTGTGGTTTCATTATAGCCCCTGTATTACAGGGCTTGTCTTAGGGCAAGAAGTGACAGCTCTCTTTCACTGACCCAGAAATGCCAGATAATAGGGGGCTTGGAGCTGATGCTGCTAGTAGGAAATTGGTGTTCTGATGCTAATTCATCTCACATTGAGCAGACCAAAGAGGTGCTCACCATGGCCACAAAGATTAAGGTGAGATAGGACACAGCCGTTTGCATTACTTTGTGGGTAATAAATTCCAGCCACCAAAAAAGGCAAGTAGAAGCGGAGTTGTCAGTCTCATTTCAACTTGGGTGCTTCAGCCTGAAAGCCTATTTATTAGGGAATAGGGGACCCAAAATTCTTCCATGCTGGCACCAGTGGTGGAGGCAATAACATGAACAGAGTTTAGGTGGTTTTACTCCCATATCAACTAGCCAGGTTAGAGTGCTCACTAGTAAAACCATCTGGGTCTTTCTCTACTACAGTCTCAAGCTTTGCTCCCATCACGGATTCTACTTTTATTAGTGCCAAACAAGACACTAAACTATCTGTCAGTGAGTTAGAGGTGAAGACCTGGGGATAACAAGGGAATAGTTTTTACTGGATAAGACTGAATGAACAATCATAATAATGGAACAGAGGAGTCTAAATCGATGATCTTCTCAGCCAACACAAGTGGAGGAGGATCCAAACCAGACAGAAACATACCAAGGTACAAAGGAGGAACTAGCCTCTCCCCAGAATACTCCTCCTTTTCCTCTGACCCCCCTGAATGCCCAGTGCACATCTGGCCCCATCAGTGCAGCAAAGATACAGGTTTATGCATAAGAAGAAAATATGACAACAAAGGGAAAGCAAAAGTCAGAATTTAACTTACTGGGAGATTGTCTGCGTGGTTCTTGGGTTGGTTTTGTGCTTGGTTCTTCAGTAGACTCTGTGCTTGGCTCTTGACTAGGCTCTGAACTTGCTTCTGCACAGGGCTCTCTGCTTGGTTCTCCACTGGGTTCTCCACTTCCTTCCCCGCTGGGGTCTTCAGTAGGGTCTGTGCTTGGCTCTCTGCTCGGCTCCATGCTTGTTCCTCCAGATACAGGGGTAACCGATGCCGCTGAAAAAACAAAATTGACATCAATGGGCAATGTGGGTATTCAGTATCTTTGAAAATCAGGCTATTTATCTAATTGCCTAATATTGATTTGGATGCTAAGCAAATTTGAAAATCTTTATTGAGAGCCTCCAGATAAAAGTTTGCCTAGAAAAGCCAACGGTGGCAGCTGGAGGAGGAAAGATCATGGGCCAAACTCATCCTTGAATTTGAATCCTTCCATTGAAATTAACAAAGTTTTACTGGAGACTAAATTGTAGCTATGCCACAAACATGACAAAAAATCTGGAGACTATTTTCTTTGGAATCTAACCTATGAATTTATAATGAGTTTGATTTACCTACCTTTTATCGGATCAGCTAGAAACACAGCCAGTAGAGGTGACAGGATCAACATGTTTCTCAGCATGATTGACTTGGCGCCTTAAGTGAAGTGCAAGTATCAGGAAGCAAGAAGGAGGTTTGCAGTGGCAGCTGAAAGGGAGTTCAGGTTCTATTTAAAACAACCCTGGTCTCCACCCACTCTTTATTTTGCAATGTCCTGTTAATGTTCTGTCAGCATGCCCATAGTTAGATTTGGTGTTGTGCGGGGTTGTACTATTCTCATTAATCAGTTCCTGCACACTGCCATGGAGAGAGACGACCTTCAACACAACCTGTGGAGGAAAATTCCAGATGGTTGTGAGTGGCATGGTCATAGAAAAAGCCATAGCAAGCAATCACAGAACCAATAATGATTTTGCTAACTTTGCATCTAGTATTGTCAGTTTCCCAAGGCCAATAATCAAAGAGGTTTCTGTTGAGGTTATCTGAAAATCCTGGTATGACTCTTGACAAATAGAAACTGCCTTGAGGTAGTTGAAAGGTGAAAGGTGAGAAGGGTCACTAAAACCTGCTGTACATTTTGTTGCAGTATTGTAAGAAAACTAATTATAGTGTTAAGAGTGGTGAATGTTTTGGTCAACCCTGGGATAGGCATTTCATGCTAAATCCTTCTTGTCAGTTATTTATAATTTAAACACAAATTCCTGTATGAAATCTGTAGTATAGAGTAAAAGCACCTAAAAGACCAGGTTTCAAGGTGGAAGACCAGATTTCAGAGTCCATGATGTGTTTTTCATAGCCATGAATTTCATATGGCCCTACGTAAATGGCATTGGTAAGATTGATACTAGAATCTAGCATACAGTTCTGGTGTCCACATTTTAAAAGGGATTTAGAAAAACTGGAGAAGGTGCAGAAAAGAGCCACAAAAATGATTCAAGAGCCTGAGAAAATGCCTGACAGTGGAAAACTTGAAGGGCTTGATCTGTTGAAGCTTATCACAAAGAATATTGAGGGGTGAGTTGATTCCTCAAGGAATTTTGAAGCACTTGGAATTTTGAAGCACTTGGAAGAGGGGAAAGTGTTCAGGAATAGTCAACATGGATTCACTCAGGGAAAGTCATGCCTGACCAATCTGATTAGCTTCTGTGATGAAGTAACTGGCTCTGTGGACATGGGGAAGGCAGGGATGTGATATACCTTGACTTTAGCAAAGCTTTTGATACGGTCTCCCACAATATTCTTGCCAGCAAGTTAAGGAAGTATGGATTGGATAAATGAACTGTAAGGTGGATAGAAAGCTGGCTAGACTGTCGGGCCAAACAGGTAGTGATCAACGGCTTGATGTCTGGTTGGCAATCGGTTTTAAGCGGAGTGTCCCAAGGATCGGTTTTAGAGCCAGTTTTGTTCAACATCTTTATTAATGATCTGGATGGGGGAATGGATTGCACCCTCAGCAAGTTTGCAGATGACACTAAGCTAGGAGGAGAGGTAGATATGTTGGAGGGCAGGGACAGGATATAGAGTAATCTAGATAAATGATAAATTAGAGGATTGGGCCAAAAGAAATCTGATGAGGTTCAACAAGAACAAGAAGTGCAGAGTCCTGCACTTGGGATGGAGGAATCCCAAGCACTGTTATAGACTGGGGACCAACTGGCTAAGTAGCAGTTCAGCAGAAAAGGACTTGGGGATTACAGTGATGAGAAGCTGCATATGAGTCAACAGTGTGCCCTTGTAGCCAAGAAGGCTAATGGTGTATTAGGGTGCATTAGGAGGAGCATTTCCAGCAGATCTAGAGAAATGATTATTCCCCTTTATTCGGCACTGGTGAGGCCACATCTGTAGTATTGTGTCCAGTTCTAGGTCCCCCACTATAGAAAGGATGTGGACACATTGGAGAGGGTCCTGTGGAGGGTGACCAAAATGATTAGAGGGCTGGAACACATGACTTACGAGGAGAGGCTGAGGGATTTTGGTTTATTTAGTCTGCAGAAAAGAAGAGTGAGGGGGCATTTGATAGCAGCCTTCAATTTCCTGAAGGGAGGTTCCAAAGAGGATGGAAAGAGGTTGTTCTCAGTAGTGGCAGAACAAGGAGCAGTGGTTCAAGTTGCAGTGTGGGAGATCTAGGTTGGATATAAGGAAAATTATTTCACTAGGAGAGTGGTAAAGCACTGTAATGGGTTACCTAGAGAGGTGGTGGAATCTCCATCCCTAGAGATTTTTAAGTGCTGGCTTGACAAAGTCCTGGCTGGGATGATTTAGTTAGGGTTGGTCATGCTTTGGACAGGGGGCTGGACTCGATGACCTCCTGAGGTCTCTTCCAGCCGTAGCATTCTGTGATTCTGTGACTACAACATGTAAGTACCTTCATGAAGAAAAAATGTCCAGTGAAGGATGCATTAATCTAGAGTAGAAAGGCATAACAAGAACAAATGACTGGAAGCTAATTGCAGACAAATTAAAAAACTATGCTTTATTTTTATTTTGAAGAGTGAGAATGAATAACCATTGGACTAAACTACCAAAAGAAATGGCAGATTCTTCATTGATTCATATAAAATATGATATAAAGACTGGATGCTTCTCTGGAAGATATCATTTAGTGAAACACAAGTTACTGGACTTAATACAGGAGGAACTGGGTGAAATTTACTGGCATGTGATATATAGTAGGTTAGACTTAGATCTGGCCAGGAAACTACATTCCAGTTCTATGATATTTTGAGAATTTTCATATATTTTTGTTTGCAAAATTGAAATTCTCAAATCCTTGATTTTTTGAAACAGAAAATCCTAATGAATTTCATTTGAGGCCCAGGAGGGAAGGTGTGTATGTGTGTAGAAAGGGTGTGTGTGTGTATATATATATATACAGGGCTTGACAAAAGGCAGCGAAAGCCGCTCGCCAGCCCCGCATTGCACATGCACGCGCTGCTGGTAAACAGGGCATGCGACTGAAATCTACTCGCTACAGGCGAGTAGATTCTATAGTTTGTCGAGCCCTGTATATATATATTAAGGATGTTAAATATCAGTTAATTTACTAGTCGAGCAGTCGATGGAATTTTCATCGACTACTCAACTAGTCAATAAGCACTTCCGCATTCCTCCTTTGAAATGTACAAGAGCAAAGCGGAAGTGCCAGCATGGAGCCTGGGTCAGCGGGGGACTGACCCCGGGCTCCAAGCGGTGCTGCCGCTTTGAAATGCCTCACGGAGCCGGGGTCAGCTGGAGAATCCCCAGCTGATCCCAGGTTCTGAGGAAATGCCGCATGGAGCCTGGGCTATGTGTGGCATTTCCATGGAACCTAGGGTCAGCTGGGGTTTCCCCAGCTGACCCCAGGGCTCCACGTGCTTTGAAATGCCATGCAGAGCTCAAGGTCAGCTGACACTGACTTCGGGCAACATTTCAAAGTGGTAGCACCGCATAGAGCCTGGGATCAGCTGGGGACTCCTGGGATCAGCTGACTCTGGGTCCTGCAGAAATGCCACAGGGAGCCTGGGTTCAGCTAGGGAGTCCCCAGCTGACTGCGGGCTCCACGCGGCACTGCCGCTTTGAAACGCTGTGGCAGCATTTTAAAGGGGCAATGCCACACAAAGCCTGGGATCAGCTTGTGGCACTGCCCCTTTGAAATGCCACTGTGGCGTTTCAAAGCAGCAGCGCCGCACAAAGCCCTATCCCAGGCTCCATGTGGTGCTGCCACTTTAAAGTACCCCCTTTATTCCCCTGTCTTTTCTGACTATCTGATAGAGGCATCAAGGGGGGGGAGGGAAGCAACTAGTTGATGCGACTATCCGATAAGCATATGCTTATTGGATAGTCAGCTAGTCCTTAACATCCTTTATATATATATAGATATAGATACTGGTTTTGCAGTCCATCTCCTTGGGGCCCTGCTGAGTTAGACAGCTGTATATCATTAGAAAAAGGAAATTCTCAGGTTCCTCATGATTTTTAATCTGACATTATGCTTTTTAATACAGAAAAATGTCCTCTTACTTAAGGTGCGTTTTCAGGAATATCTAAAAGAGATCATCCCCTAATGGCTGTGGTCCAGTGAAATGAGCTCATGGTCACCACATGTTCAGGCTGATTGATATTACTCTACAGAACTGCAGGGAATAGTTTTAAAACTTGTTTTACTGAAGCAAACAGCAAGTCACTCTTCCAAGGACCAGAACAAACAATTCTGACTTTGGGTCCTGGCTGTATTAGTTTGGAAACTTGCCTGGGAGGCCTTTTGAGAAATTAGTTCATCTAGATCAGGAGACTCACGTTTGAAGATCCCTTGGGTTGCACAAGATGTAATGCAAACCCATCTGTAAATGACCCCCCATCTCAACAACAGCAAGGACCAGATTTTATGGAAAGGCGAGGTAGACATGGGATGAGAAGACCTCATTTCTCTCTTGCGAAATGAACAGTTTGTCTGCCCCAGGCATATACTGCAGAGGTAACTATTAACATTGTGAGAAATGGGTTTGCGTTGACCATCTCACAGGTGCTTTAGCTAAGGTCATATTTCATTCTTTAGGATTTGTTAATTTTTGTACAGCACCCAGAGAAAATACTAAGTGCTACACAAATGTGTGAAAAATTATAATTTTCTTGCAGTATCAATGCCACCTTGGGACATGCAGGTCAGATATACCCTGTATTTAAAAAGCCAGTTTTCTACATAAATAAGGATTTTTCTCCTTTTAAATCAAAGGTTGAACAATGTGGGCCTCTTACCCTTCTGTTAAGATTAGCCATAGCAAAGGAGTGTGATCCAGCTACCTCTAAAAGAAACTGAATTTGGACCCACTGATGTCATTCAAATAGTTCTTACTTGTGAAAGCAGCCCCATTGACTTTAATGGGGATATTTGCATAAGTTGAACTTGTAAGCTCTTCCAGTACTTTTGTTTGAGTAATGTTCACATTGGAGCTTGAAGATGCCTCTAACATCAGCCTGACATGGACACCTGAAGGTACTTTTCTCCCTTAATTTTATTCATAATTAGTTTTGACAGCTCTCAACTGTTTTCTATATATAAGTTATTATTATTACAATAATACCTAGAAGTCCCCATCAGGAGTTAAAGCCACAGGTGCTAGGAATTGTATAAATGACTCCCTCCTCCCTCAGTGTAGACCTGACCTGAGTGGCTGGTGATGGCCAGTAGAGAATTCCTTCTCCAAAGGGGAATCTCTGCTAGTGGAAAGTTCCAAAGATAAAAACATTTCTCAGCATAAACAGATTGCGAAATGTAATTGAAAATTGATATTATGAATTTATTTTCAACCACATTTCACAGTTTGTTCATGGTGAGAGGTGCTTTTATCTTTGGAACTTTCAGACTGCAGGGTTGAGCAAAATAGGTAGCTTTCCTTTTAAATAAAGCAGAAAGTATTTGAATGAGATTATATCTATCACAGATTATAATATGTATATTTATTCCTCACAAAACCAGAATCCCCTGAAGCCTGTCTCACACGAGGTCTCACTCTGAGTTCTAGATTTTGCATGTGGGTATATGATTGCTTTAACTGAGAGGTATGCTATGTGCATTTGCTACACTACAGCTGTGTTCCACTACATCAAATAGACATAAAAGACAATCTGAAGCTATGTGCAAGAGAGGTATTCACATATTATTATTAAAGGCTAATGGATCAGTCCATAACATTTGGGTTCAAATTTAGCTGTTCCTTCTCCATTTGTGATGATGTTTGCCTCCTTCACAAAACGTAGCTCCCTCTTGATTAGGAGCTAAGGTGTGTGAACTAGTTGACTGCTCTTTCAAAGGTTAACTGTAGCTTATGCTCACTACAATGGATCAAATTCCCTCTTTTCTGGAGGGTAGAATTGCTTAAAGCACTGCAAAACCTGATCACTTTGTGTAGCTGTCACTACCCCAAATACAGAGGACACCCACAGCTTTGCACAGCTACATTCTTCTTAAGATAGCAAAATGAAACTATCATCCTGCCTGTCCAAAACTCCTAGTGACTTCAGTGGAAGTTTAAAGTGTGCAAGATTCAGGGTTTACTCCCAAATGGTTAATTTACTAAACTCTTGGGAGATAGCTCATCCAGATCTGTGGTCAGAATTTATAATTTATAATCAGGACTATTCTTCTAAGGCCAAACCTGAAACCCTTTCTCGGTTATATTGGCTATGTTGGTCAAAGGCATAAAAACACAACATCCCTGACCAACTTAGCTATACTGATAAAACCTCTACTGTAGTTGCAGCTATGTCGATGGTTCCCCATTGTTGCATGGAAAAACCCTGCACCTAGTGTAGTTTGCATCTATGCTATGAAGCAATGTTGACATAGTGTAGACATACCCTGAGTTTTATTTTAGTCCCTTTTTAACAGCCCCATGTGGATTATCGACAGGATTTGAAGTGAGGATCTTCAGCATCACAGCAGAGGACTGAAAGGAATGACTCCATTAGCTAGTAGCCTAGACTGAGATGTTATCTTCTAGTTGGCTTACCACTAGGGGAGGATGCAGCAGCACGCAATTTGCCAGCATGTTACACTTGCTCAAGGGAAAGCCCTGAAAAGATTTCAGTTGGAATTATGCCACAATAAGAGCCAAGTATCAAGTGAATAAGAACTTCAGAATTTGGCTTCTGGTGGATATATGCCCATAACTCCCTTATTGCTTATGAGCATTTTACATATGCATGATAGAATAGGTGCTCCCCGTCTCTATCTACTAACAGAGCCCTTACAAGCCTCAATCACAGTTCCAGTCACTGGAAATAGTTGATACTGGGTCCTCATACTTATTAATATTATAAAAATATTGATTTTTTTCCTGAAACCTTATTGTTGAGCAAATTTGCATAAATGTAGGTCCACCAAAGCAATTGGAAAACAGTCCGACAGGGATTTTTTCCCCCCCAATTCTGATGTTACACTAATCTCTAGAAATGCCAGGTAGTAGGTACTGCTAACCTTTCAGGGAGTAGAATTTGGGTGGGGAGTTAGGAAAAAAAAAAGAATTTTCATTCAAATAGAGTTACAGAGAAAAACCATGAAAGGGTGAATTTGGAATGGTTCTCTGTTATTCATGGAGCAGCAGCTCATGCAATGTTAGAGGACTACTTTATTACCTAAGCACAATCAGTCTTTATATAACATAATAGGCAACTTAGAAATACCCTCTGACAGAGTGTATTTTCTTGCTTTGTGGGTTTATGTCAGACCCATTGGTCCTCATTCTATGTTGCTCCTTGCATTGTCATGTACACAAGTGCAATGTAGGTGTAAAATGCTTCTATTCTCCCCAGGTAGTATTTTACACTAACTGCAACCTTAGTCTGTGTCTCAGCTTCTCATCTGTAACATACCATTATTCCACTTAACAGAGATATTGGGGAGATAAATCAATTCATGTCTGAAGCACACAGGCATGATGATGAGTTCCATAGAAAAGTCGAGGAAGAACTGCATGACTCTAGTCAGAGCAGGATATAAATAAAGCCTGGGGACCATATGTTGAAGGAGAATGGAAAAAAATAGTTGCTGATTAAGGGTTTGTCTCAAAGATGACCTGTGCCTGCCAACAGTCTGGGGACAGAGTCAAGGTAGCTGGCTTCAGCAGTGTTACTGAAACACTTGGTCCATGTGAGCATGCTTGGTACAAACCAAGCAATGAATCTGGGGGAGGAGAACATGATCCTGCATGCAGGGGAGCTGACAACCACACCAGGCCCCTGGGCAAAGTGTGTGGGGGCCAGCTCCATGCTCCTGTAAGGGGTGGAGTCTCAGGGAGAAAAGGTGGGGCTATGGGCAGTCAGCCCTTAGCACTACTCAGACCACGGTGTCCCCCCACCCTTAGCATTTCTAAGGTCCATGCTGACCTCCTGGCTTAGCTTGGTGAAGTGGATCGCAAAAGGAGAAGAAGGAAGGGGCCTAAAGGCAGCTATGGGTGATTACTTGTCCCAGGCACTGCATAGTTTGTTCATTACATCTCCTGCGTCCTTGTAAGGTGAACGGGGACCAGAATTTCTGTTCCCTGATGCACAAAAGGTGGGAACTTCAACTAATACCAAAGTCTCCATGGAGGCAGTTGAAAGTTCCATGCCAACCTCCTAGTCTGCAGGTTTAATCTGGTCAAGTGCATCATGAAGGGAGAAGAAAGAAGCTGGGATTCCCAGGTGACTGAGACCCATTGAAAGGGTTAGCTTTCCTCCGACTGTAGAACCCAAGTCTTTGAAAGGGGCATGAGGGGATATGATGATACAGAGTGTTCTCAGTAAAATGAGGCGGTTTCATTGCTGAGCTTAACACATGTACCAGTGTACCAAGGGAAAGTGTCCTCTCTGTACATAACTCTTCAGACATTCCTACAACAGACCAGGTCAACTGGCATGCCTTCTGGGAAACAGGAAGATTTAGGCTACAGTTTGAGGCCACCAGAAACTACCGTGCTGCCTGAGAAGCAGCCATCATGTAGTCCATCTGCCTTCCACTGCAGCTGCTCTCTACTCCATATAGTTCCCAGCTATATGGCGCCCAGGAGAACAAGGAGGTGATGATGCAGGTGGTGGTGTTCTCTCAGCAGGGAAGGGAGGGGCAATTTGAGAGGAGGGGGGAGTAGAAGGGGCCAGAGGAACTGATGGAGGTAAAAGGATGACAAGAACTATGGGGAAAAGGAGAGGAGTGGGGAGAAGCTACATAGAGGAAAGGAGAATACAGAAGCTACTGGAGGAAGTAGGAGTAGATGCAGAAAGCAGAGGCTCATGGGGGTGACTGGAAGAAATGAGGGAGTGGGTATAATAGGGTGTAAATAAGCTAATATGGCTAATCTAACCTGTAGCAACCTGCCACACAGGTTCTTTCATGCCCAACAACTGCACCTCACCTAAGTCTCTGATAGTTACTCCTAGTTCCCCCACAAGCTGCTTCTGGCTTCCTTCAAGCGCTTGCATCTCCCCAGACTTGCCAGGGATAAAGTCCGGTCTCTCCACACTTGCTTCCACAGCTCATGGGAATCCTGTAAGAGAAACCCTCTTTCAAGCCTTTTATCAGCCTGAAATCTATTCCATGTTTTCCAAATGGATGCTGAGAATGGCATCTGTGTGAACAGCAACTGAGTTAATTCATGGGGTTACTTGCAATAAAGTAAGAGTTCATTATCCAAGTGTGGAGTGGAGCTGAGGTGACTGGATTCCTGTAGTGGCCTTTGAAGAACACCTACCATGCTTATCAGTGAGCACTCTGCTCCCGGGAAAGCAGGAAGTAGGGAGCAGTGTGTAATATGCCATAACTTACTCAATGCAAAGCTAGGTGGTGAGCATCAATTATCTTACTTTGGAGTGTAGGAAACCTGGGGTTGTGACCAGTGTTCCCTCTAAGCTTCAGGGCGGCAGAGCTTCACAGGTGATTAATCAGCCCCACCCAGTCAGAGGCTCAGAGCACCCTGAACTGAGCCAACTGACTGGATGGGGTTGATTAATCACCCGTGAAGCTGTGCGGCTGTGCAGCTGAGAGGGAACATTAGTTGTGACGCCATTTTCTCTGTCAAACGTGAGTACAGAGTATTTATTGCACAGTACAGGTTCTCCCCAAAAATCAGGGGTAGGCAAATTCCAGCCCACGGTCTGGTTCTGGTCTGCAGGGTTAGTCCCTGGCGAGTCCCCCCCGCCCTATATTTACCCTTGCTCCTCAAGTACTGAGAGCTTGTAGCTCTTGGCTGCAGATTGCTGTACGCGGCCAATGGGAGTGGCTGAAAATGGTGTCCAGGTCCACACCTCTTCCCCCCACTCCAAATGGTCATGAATGGTGATCTGAGGCCAATGAGAGCTGCGATCACCTGGTACTTGCAGAGTCACAGATAAATATAGAAGCGGCCCACCAGGCACTAAACCTGACAGGCCGCCACTTTTTTACTGCCTGCCTCTGCCGTATATTGTCCCTAGTAATAAAGAATCTAAAAGCTATATCTCGCTCTTTGTCATAGTTCTGCGACTTCAGTGAAGCCTGGTGCACAGCAGTTAATTGGCAAAATTTGGCCTTTGACATTTTTATTATTGGTGAGGATATATGAGAAAGATGAAACCCGGGATGGCTTATAGATTCCCAGGTAGCATTTTATAGCCAGCAAAAAAAAAAGAAAAAAAAGTATACACTTATAAAAGCAAATTTCCTATAGAAATGATTGAAATATGGAACCCTTTAATGCCATTTTTAAATAGTAACTTTTGAAAGTGTAGACAGTTTTTAAAAATGCTGTTTAGGGTCAGGCCACTGGTCTTGGATGCAAGAGACCTGGATTCTATCCTTGGATCTCCCTCTGACCTGCTGGGTGACATCTGACAGCTAATTTCACTGGTTTCTTCTTTTACCCTCTGTGTTATCTATTTACATTTTTAAACCCTTCAAGACTGGGACTGTCTCTCACCATTTGTGTAGGACAATGGGGTCTTGATCTCAACTGAGGCCTATAGGTATTGCTGTAATACACCCAATAATAATAGGATGACATTTACTAAATTTTAGCTGTAAAGATTATAGTAATTCTCAAATAAATGGTTTTATAATGTTGTTAGACCCTCCAATGTAGTAGCCAGAGTTGCAAAAGTTAGGCTAATGACATAGAATTAGGTTATTTCTCTACTTTAAAAGGTAATGGAGTATAATAATGTATTGAGTCTCAAAGATCTAACACTGAGAGAGAGCTGTGATTACTTTTCAGGCCAAGAGGTAATGTCAAGTATTACTATTTTATTTTCAATTAAATTCAGAATTTTCTTGCATTACCATCTTGTTCTAGAATAATGAATTTCCATCTGGCCAGGAACCTAAATGAATAGCCACAACCTCACAGTGATGTGTTGCACTGGGGAATTATAGTCCTGCCAATGTTTAAAAAAAAATCTTTCCAGCCTGAAAAAGTCATTATCCTACTAAATAAATGTTGATTGTTGGAATATACGGTCCCAGGCCTGACAATTCTGACTATTCTTCTGGAAGTGAGTGTCTGCCTTTTGCAGAAATTCAAAGACAATCACCCCATGGGGTAGGAAATTTCCTGCAGTGTAAGGCAGGATTTTAAGGCATCAGGACTGCATCTGTATGAAACTAATTTGATTTGTATCAGTGCTAAAGAACAATAGTTTTTGGTTTGGGACAGCTTTCCACTCTCTAGACCAGTGTTTCCCCACCTATGGGTCGGGACCCAAATATGGGTCACCATTACATTTCAAAAAGGTTGCCAAGTGTCTCCCCAGGTGGCTCTGTCCCCCTTTCTTCCCCCCATTTTTGAATTGCCTTGGGTCACCAAGTCATCCTGAATTGTCAAAATGGGTCCCCATCTGGAAAAGGTTGGGAACCGCTGCTCTAGACACTTCACTCCTAGGAGTGCTGATCTGAAAGGCATAGTCATCCACAGGTTGTGCTCTTTGGAATGTGTCCTATCAATTAGGGGCTTTGTTAAGGGAAGAAGAAAAGTAACCACAAGTTACAGTAAGACCTCACCAATTCACTCTGATGACCAGAAAATTCACTGTGCATCGTTCAGTTTTTGCAGTCTGACTCCCATTGAAATCAGGTGTGATAGTATTTCATGCTATACTGTAACATGTTTTGTAGTATAGGAGATTGCTATCAAATTGAAAAGATAGTAAGGCTGAACCAATATTTTGCTACACTTGTACATTAATATGAGATCTCTCTGCATCAATACTAAATATCACTGCTGTACTATTAAATTTTTACTTGAAAGTGTGGCTATTTTAGTTTGAGAATGCTGGTTATCTACTGTCCTGCAGCTAACACTTCTTTTATATTTTTTTATATCGACTGGCTCTTCTTATAAATGTTTTTACTGTCCAAACCAGTTTTCTTGAGAAGACTAGAAACACTTCTGTGTTTGATATAAGTGAACTAGCAATATAAAATACAAGAACACAGTGGCCTTGTTAAAGAAATACATTTAAAATTTCACAGGCCAGATTTCATAGCACCTAATACTTAAACATAAAGGCTAGGGGTTTCAAAAGAGCCTACGTGACTAAGGTCAATAGGACTTGAGCTTCTAAGACACTTATAGGCTTTTGAAAAATATCACCCTCTGTCTAGTAATAATTTTGTTTGAAATGTACAGCAGGGCTATTCAGCCAAGCTTTGATTCTAGGAAGTACAGTTAAATCAAAATCCAGAAGAGGGAGCCCTCTATCAAAATAAGATATTAAACTAAATTATTACCAAATTCACAGAAGTTTCCACTTTCTTTTTCCCCCAGAGTGGTTTCACTCTGGATTTTTTCCCCTTATGTACTTTAAAGATTAGCCACTCACAATTTCTGTCTTTAAACAGTATTATTTACTATTTGAGACTCATATGTGCAATTTTTATCTGTGGCTAGGCATATCGGAGGTGGAACCTGGTCCACATAAAATAAGTTGTTTCCACTGTGCCCAAAAGCCAAATGTTTATATGACCTGTATTCAGATCAGTTCCCTGAATCATTTTTCAAATCACAATTTTGATTTAGGGAGGTGGTTTCTATTTTGAAAGCAGCATAGATACCTTGGGGCCGATTCTGCTACCTGGCACATTGCTATTGTTTTCAGTAGGAGAAGAAACAGGCTCTTAGTTTTAACAGATGATGTTTATGCAGGAATCTCCCTGTATCCACTCAAAGTGTTTCAGCTCCCAACAAGAAGGGCCAATTTGTGTCAGAAGGAAAAGGTTATTTTGCTTGTGGATATATGGTTTGTTATTTTTGATGTGTACTGCACTCACTGTTTAACCATTTCTGCACACACACACACCCATTCCCTTTACAGTCATCCTTAGAAACCTTCTGTCTGCCTGGAACTGCACTGATTTACTCTAGATCTAGATTTCAGTTGAATCCATTTACATGACTCTAGAAGACTTTACCACTTGTCCATTACTTTAAAGCTGATGTTCAACACAAAAGAGTTTGTGTTGTTGTTATCGTTGTTTTTTTTTATACTAGTTATTTTCCTGCTTCATGTATTTGTTTATTTTAAACTTACTAAATAGGAGACATATCAAGGATGGTCTTCCCTAGCTTTTCAGGAAAACTCAATGGACATCAGATGTTGATTTCCAGCTTCATCTGCCACTAATCTTACCATTTTCTTTGTAGTCCAAAAAAAATCTTCTAGTAAAATAATAGCCAAAAAAACCCAGGATAAATAAATATGTATTTCTAATGCAAAACAAATCTAGCAACCACACAACAGGCTGGAAGAAATTCCTTTCAGGCTGGGTTTAATTTGTAATAAGAGAGGCCAGGGCTCAAGCAATTAGGTGCAGAGCTCAAGTGATTTTTATTTTTTTTTTTTACTTTCATAAGTGATGCAGCAAGCCTAGCTCTGCTGGGGCTATGAACTGCCAGGACTAAACGAGCCAAGGCTCACCTCTGTCAAGCCCTGTCACAAATTAAGCCTGCTTTCAGGGTTATTTTATAAACGTCTAGATAGAAATGAAGGCAGCTCCAGAATTTCACAAGGGGGGTTATAAGCTTCCAAGAATCATCCACTTAAAGGCATGATTTTGCCCCTGAAGTAAATGTAAATCCATCTTAATTGCCTCTCTGGGCTTGTCTTCACTGCTAAAAATGGCATTTTTTTTAACCTTTGGGTGTATCTTCACTGCACCCTTACCTTGAAATAGCTTATTTTGAAATCTGGCGCTGTCTACACATGGATAAATAAAGGCTGGTCTTCCAAATTGAGGTCTCTAAGCTATGAAAGGGAAGGAACTGGTGTATAAGTTCTCTCCCATCTTGTCCTATTGCCAGAATGTGACATTAGGCAGGCAAATTCTCTCCCTCAGGTCCAAGGGTTGAAGGGTGAGATCACCCTGGCCAATTAACCCCTGCTGGAAGGTAAGAGTGGGTTGCCAAATTAGATAGCATCCCACTTCTAGAAGAAGGGCTTGAATTACCTCAAAGCAATGAACCTTTTGTTTACATTGCTTATGCTTAAAATAGTCCCAGAGGTAAATAATATATGATGTAATTGTTTACAGACTATGCTTTCCATTGCAAGATGGAGAAACTTTATAAATAAGGCAACACACAGTGTTTTCACACTGACATTTGGTATTTTAATAAAATGCAGCCTATTTTTTTTAAAAAAAGATCTAAATAAAATCAGTGCTCTAACAGAGCTCACTGGATCACTGCAGTAATGCCCTTAAAGTAACCCAGCAATAAATGAAAAAGCCTCTTACTGCCCAAAGACAACCAGTTAACTTCCTTATATAAAACTGTAGGCCTTTTATTAGGCTACAAAACCATTTCAAACAAATGAAAACCAAATGTGCAAACAATGTGATTTTTTTTTTATTTTTGCCAATCTCTTACACTTAAAATAGTACAAGTCTCTGGGCTCTTCAGGCTAAAATCTACCTCAATCACTTCCACTCGCTGGCTTGTGCTTTCATGAGTGAATACAGGACACATCTTTTGAGAAACATGCTGCATCCTTGTATTAGACAGAGGATCTATTCAGTAACTGTATGAGAGAGATTAAGAAACTGTTCTGTATGGAACTATACAAAGTGAGGAACCCTGAGATACGCAAACTATTATGCAACTCAGATTGGCACATGTTGTTCTCCAGCCCAAAATAGTTGCTATTGTAGAAACAGCCTTTTTAAATATTCACATGCAAAAGCTTTCAGCATGTACTAAATCAATGCCTCATCTGGTACTATTGTTCATTCTTGTACTAAACAGACATGGTGCCAAAAGCAGTCCTGGTGTAAATGATCCTATTGCCATCAATAGGAATTTCATCTGTTTACACCAGGGTTGAATTTTGCCTATAAACTGCAAATGATGGTTCTATGTGTGAAAAAATATATATATTATCCTTCTATGAAGATAACTTAGCTTGTGTCAGCTGTAGGATTTTGCTTTTCAGTGATTGCTTGGAAATTGGAGAACCAGTTTAATGTTTTATTAATAAGAGAACTTAATTTCTTCATATTACACCTGTGTACCCTGCCCCAGCTCCCTTTACTTATATGAGCAGTCACACTGGCCGAAGCGGAACTATTCACATGATTAACAGCAGAAGGGCTGGGCCCTGAGGCCATTAAGAATTCTTTTCTGGATGGAATTAAGAATAATAACTCCTTGGCAAGGCTTCAAGTCAGGCTGCTCTAGCCAAGTGAGTGCAAGAACTGGAACAGCAATTAGAAATATTACTAAGTGAGACAAGCCTTAATGGGCCAAATGTGGGCTTCACTCGCTAAGAGCCCTGTCTCATGAGCATCCTAATGCTCATTGGTCCCAATGCTATCCAGATCCTATTTAACTTAATGGCAAAACTCCCTTTCTCACTGTAATAGTGTGCTCTCACTGTAGTAGAGGCCCAGATCCGCAAACCCCCCATTTTAGGCACCTAAATGTCACACTCCACTGTGATACACAAAAGCTCCCACTGAACAACTGTGGGCATGTAGGCTCACTCAGTGTTTAAGTTTTCAGGGTAGCCATTACCACAGCACCTACATTTCTTCCTCCAAGCATGTGCACTGCTGCCTCATTCTAGGTATCCAGACGCCTGCCTTCCAAATACTAGAGGGAGACAGGCATTCAAAGGCCTATATCATGTGTGGCGCCTGATCCAATATAGATGATCTCAGAAGTTGCCTACTGGATTGAGTTCCATTTGAAATCACAACCCCAGGTTCAATTCCACTGCTAGCGGGGAGAAGGGGTTTCAACAGGGGCCTCTCACCTCTCAAGAAAGTGCTCTAATCACTGGGCTAAAAGTTACCACTTGTGTTCTTCCTACCCCAGGATTTTTAATGGGACCTGATCCATCGGGCAGCCTCTGAGCATACCCATTGAATTGGGTGGTCAAATGCCTGACTTGCCCTGGTTCTTCAATGAAACTTAAAAGTTGCAATGTCATAGTCCCTTTATGGATCCCACCCCAAGTGTCTATGGTAGTAAGAGAGAGGCTCATTAGTTTGCCTCATTCAGGACTTGACTCTGCATCACTGAAGCCCACAGGAGTTGGTCAGTGACTTCAATATGAGCAATCACACTACCAAGCCTGTTATTTCAAAATAATGGGCATGTTATTTTGAAATAATAACTCCTGCTTGTGAAGAGGAATAAGCTTATTTCGAACTACAGGTTGAACCTCTTTAGTCCAGAACTCTGTGGTCCAGAAACATCCATTGTCCAGAATGATTTTAGTTACCCAGATGTTCACTTTTCATGGGTGTGGTCAGGTTTCCCATGGTCCCATAAAGTTTGTTTACAGCCACCAGTCCTAGCACTCAGTGTTCTGTGCTGTCATTTAGCTCTAATTTACCCCTAAATGTCCTCTAGCAGCCCAGTAAGGAGTGGAACTGTTGCTAATGCTGATAGACAATATTGAGCTCCCCTCATCCAGAAAATTCTTTTGTTCGGAACTGGTCAGGTCCCAAGATTAGAGTCATTCAACCTGTAGTTATTTTGGGAGTTATTATTTCAAAATAAGTTATTTTGAAATAACTTGGTAGTATAGACGTCGCCTGAGTGCTTGGGACAGGCCATTCCACTGGTGCATACAATCAAATAGTTGCAGATCTTCTTTACAATCCTCTCTGTAATTCTGCAGGAGCGATACCGCATTCACTATGGCTATTGCAAGTTTCGATGATTAAAGTAAGTGTGCAGAAGCTCTTCCATTGTTTACCATGTATATAAATGAGTTTACTGGTGCATCTCTAGTAACACAGTAACAGAAGATATTATATGAGTATCTAAGATGGTAGAAACATATAAAAATATAAAATTAAGTCAATGGCTCAACTAAATATTGCTCAATGAAATAGTATGTGATCATGCAATTAAAATCTACACTATATTGCAGCTGTATAAAGGGGTGCGGTTATATTTGCATATGCAACCTTAACTTTAGCATCTTGTAACATTTGAATGTTTAACCGTACTATCACTGAATGCAGGTGGTGGTTGTTTCTTTAGAAATACAGATTGCATATGCCACCTCATCGTCTGTGGAATGATGTATGACATTTGGTTAAATGCATTTTGCTTCCAGGATAAATTATAAAGTATTTAAGTATATTTCATTACACTTTATATTTAATCTTCAGGCAAAATGCATTGTCAAAATATTGCTTTTTATTATCAGGACACATTGTATATTGTCCAGGACTGAATTTCATTGTAGGGAGCTATGCAATTTGTCTAACCACTCCAAGGGAAAAGGATATCAAATGCATATGAGCAACTCTATTGGTAAAATGAATTTTAATCATGTTTATCATCCTTCCAGATACACTGTATAATGGAATTTGATAAATTTCATTCTCTGGACCTCACTCTGATCACTGATGAGATAGTCATGTTACAACGTTCCAATGGCAGCAAGCTGTATTCCTGCTCTTAATAAGAAGCTGATAATATAGACACTAGTAATTTATCTATTACTTAAGAAAAGTTAAATCAGATCCTATGGAAGGGGGCAATGAAGCAGGTGAGATGTTATACAGACGTGGCCTAAATAATGTTCAAGGACTCATTTAATTACTTCTGGGGAGTGGTTTTGTTTTCATCTTGTGAAAAAAGATTGAAAGTCAGGAGACCTGGATTCCATACTTGGCATGGCCACTGATTTTGCTATATGATCTTGGGGAAATCTTTTAGTGTCAACCCTGCCCCCTGGAAATTAACAGGAATTTTTCTTCAGTGAAAGGAGCCAGCTCTGTACTACAATTCCTTCATATATAAAATGTGGATAACAGCACATACCAACTTCACATAGCTGTTGCAAAGCTAAATCTCTAATATTTATGGAGTGCAGTGGGCACTTCATATGGACCCTTGTTTTTCAGTTCCACCATTATAAGCTTCTGCTGCTGGACCTAAAGGAGAACTCTTTCTCTGCTAATTGCCGCAGGTCCCTAATTCTTTGTGTAAGCTAGCCATTACAGAGCAGCATCATTATCACACACTCAAAACAGCACTTATAGGCCTTGATCCAAAGTGCATGGAAGTCACAGGGATTCTTACCCTTGACTTCACCAGCTTTTAGATTAAGTTTTTACAGTGCTGTAAACATGCAAACTTATTTTATGTCAATACAGGTTGGACCTCTCTGCTCTAGCACCATCAGGACCTGACCAGTCCCAATGAGGGAATTTGCCAGACCAGAGGTCCCCTGCTACCGGCTCCCCAGGCCATCCTCCCTCCCCGCTCTTGGCCCCAGATGCAACCCCTCTCTCGCTGGGCTGCCGTGCTGCTGCAGCCCCAGCAGCCCAGACTGCCCCGGCCCCAGTCCCACTATCAGGGCTGCCGCGTCCCTGGCCCTGGCCCCGTTATCAGGGCTGCCATGGCTGCCACTTATCCACCCTTGGCAGTGCTAACACAGCTGCCACATCTCTGGCCCCAGCCCCGCTACCATG
Source organism: Rafetus swinhoei (assembly GCA_019425775.1). Classification (NCBI taxonomy): domain Eukaryota; kingdom Metazoa; phylum Chordata; order Testudines; family Trionychidae; genus Rafetus; species Rafetus swinhoei. The sequence continues at coordinate 166,318,648 of CM033424.1, forward strand.
GCTGCTGTGACTGCCACGTCCCTGGCGCTGCTACCGGGGCTCCCGGTGCCAGTCCCAGCCCCAACTCCGTTAGGCTCTGAGCCATCAGCCCTCTTGCTATTGGGGCTCCCAGCCAGGACTCCCTGGTTCTGCCAGACCACGGATGTTGCCAGATGAGGGAGTTCCAGTTTTAGGAGGTCCAACCTGTATTAGGTTTGAAGTTAAAAGAGCACGTAACTCCCATAATATTGCAGGTAGCTACTTTTATAAGAATAACAATATTCTATACTAAAAAAAAAAAGGTCTAAAACCCTATAGTAACTTATTTTTAATGATGTATATTGCAATTACTGAAAGCTATAGTGTTGTGAGCGAGGACTGTGTATCTTCACAAGCATTTTTGTTTAAGTTATTGTTGTTATGATTTATTTATAACACATAGCAATTCAAGCCTGCTAGGTAGGCAAGTGCACAATATAGAAAAGAAAGACATAGGATAGAAATCCTGCCCTCATTGAAGTCAATGGCAAAACTTTCATTAATGCGGTAGGGCCAGATGAAAAACTTATCATCTAAGGATGTGATCTGACAAGACTCATGACTCAGATTCATGAAAGGACTCAGGGACCTAAATGCAGTTTAAGCTTCACTGTGACCCACAAAACCTCTGCTCAGATGCCACCTAATTCTGTAGGAACCTAAACTCACTCAGCACCTACATTTTCAGAGTCAAAGTTTCTTAGGTGCCTAAGTTTCTGCCTCTGGGCCTGCTTACTGCTGCCTCCATCTAAGCACTTGGGTGCCTATTTCCTGCCTAAAGCCCCAAACTGAAGAAAGATGGTGAATGAATGCCTGTCTTGCTTGCAGGGCTTCATCTGGTGAGTGTGCTCTGAGGCCATGTATTGGATGAAATTCCATTCAAAATCTGGATGGAAGAACAGGAGATGCTGTTAGAGCATCTCCTGGATGTAGGAAATCTATGTTCAGTTCCTTTATCTACCTCATGGGAAGAACAGATTCGAACAAGCATCTCCCGCTGTTGTAGTCAGCTAGAAGCAGATAAGGATGTCAGTTTGTTTCTACAGCTTTGAGTCAATGAGCGACAATTCTCAGAATGATTGGGGGAATAGATGGGGAAAAAGGCAAAAGGAAAGGAAGCATGTGAGCTCTGTGAAAGAGCGCAGGGACTAAAACTTACTTTTGCTATAATCAAGCTTCCCTAGTCTTCCTCAAGAGGGGGGTCAAATAACCTATATTCAATTCCCTTCTCTACCTAATGGGGAAAAAGGAGTTGAACAAGGATTTCCTCTCTCTCAAGAGGGAACACAAATCATTGTGCTATGAAATATTCTGATGGAAGGGTGAGGGGTTCTCTCTCAATCTCTCCTGTAAAGCTGTTCCACTGTATATCAATATTTAAAGAGGCACTGGGGCAGAAAGAGACTATAAGGGGGAATGGCTCTATAGCTTGGTGGTTAGGATACCCATCTGGGAGACCCAGGGTCTAGTTCTCTGCTCCAATACTTTCAATTATTTCTCCAAGGTGGAACAATTTCACCAAACAAGATTCCCAAACTGAACTGACTTGCTTAGGTTGATCATGTAGACCTGTGTCACCACACCCCTTTTGGTTTCAGCTTATCAGATTCTCCAGCTGTTCATGTTTTTATAAATCTCACCTGTGTGGCTGTATATGTTTGCATTTTAAAAAAGAAACATTACAATAGTCTGTTCCCTTTGCCCCTTTTTGGCTAGGTGCATGCAAGGGTCACCAGCCCAGTCCAACTATAGAGAGGGAAAACAAGAAGAGAAGGGATAGGAATAACAACAAAATAAAACAATCATAAACTGGTATTTGCAGCTTCATCCCTGCAAGAGACTGCAGTAATACATTTCTATCAATGTGTGGTGCTGTGGATGACTTTCAATCAGCTGCATACCCAGGTTTCATTATGTGCTTCCAAAATGTTGAAGTAACTATTGCTGGTTTCTCTTTAGTTACTGGTCTTCAAAACCCCCCTGCAACTCCAAAGAAACATTCCCTTAAGGTAGGACTGTTTCTCTAGTGTGGTAGAAATAGGAATGAAAGGGCCTACCTTTGTAGTACGTACACTGCTGTGGATTCCTTCTCTGTTTCTCACTTGAACTCCATGTTAGGGTATGATGTAACTTAGGTTTATTTCTGGGTTAACTCACTCTGCTTCATAGGTCTTTTTCTCACTGGTGGATTGCTCCAGAACAATGTCACTCATGGTTGGTAAACAGTCTTGGTTCTGAATTTGCCAAAGCCCAAAGATAGTTGCAAAATATGATGCAAATTTCAAAACCTCAAAATGGAGGGATATACAAATTGTATGTGGGGAACATAAAATGCTGTGGGAGTCATCTGTTTAGTGTAAACAATGTTCCCTGTAACCATAGTTTCACAATTTTTCATTTTTTATATAAAGAATGTCAGATGATAAATGTGAGGGGATGATAATTTTGTGTGGTAATGTGTAACGTTAACATTAAAATGAGTGATTATTCCTCAAAATGAGGGACAACTGATTCTGAGAGGTATGTGGTTAGTATAAATGGGTTTAAATTCTTCCCTCATATACTCATGCACTATTCTTAGGGAATTTATGGTGAGTTGCATGTGTGTACCAGGGAGCAGTATTTGGCCCGTGATGTCAGAAGACATGCAGATTGTTAAGATATTTGAGGGGATATTCTTTTATCTCTTCTTAATAGACAAACACCATGAGCGTTGCAGGGTTTCTTATGAAGGTGATTTAGAACTGTACCTAAATATCAACTAGTTAAACTTTGGGCAGGTCTCTTTGAAGTATTTGGTAGAAGCTTGCTAATTAGAAAGCTGTTATTAATTTGTCTCTATTATGGTAGCATCTGGGACCCCCCAATAAAGGATCACAGTCCCATTGTGCTAGGTACTGTATAGTCACAAAACAAAGACAACAGTACCCACCCCTGAGGGCTCACAGTACAATTGCTGGGTCAGACAGAAAATGACAAGAGGACAAAACAAAGTTCTGTCCTTCCCCACCCTGAGATTTCAAAATGAACAGAGTTGAGAAGAAAAGCAGAAAAGGTGACCCTTTCTCTTTGCTGTAACTTTGGTGTGGCCATCACTACTGCTGCTCTTCCTGTGTTCCTGGTATACCATTCTGATAATAGCTCAGCCGAGGTTGGGGGAGAATCAGGAGAAGTTATGGAGTGCTTTTCACTCCCCAAATGCTGACTGATGCCTCTCCTTTTCTCCCTCCTAGCCAGTTGATGTCAACCCCCTCACTAATTTTCTGTTCCAGGTTGCTCTGTGGTGAGAGCCTTGTTTGTTCCAGCACTGGTTTTCTTTGTAATTTTTCTCACCCCTGTGGTATATAAAAAACTGTTAAAAAAGAAATGCTATCGCTTTAAATTCTCAGGAGCTTTCCTGGTCCTGCTTGCAGACTAAGGAACTCCAAGGGAAGCATGTAATCTGGGTCTTTCATCAGTTAGCCTATGAAAAGTCAGCCTACATAAAGGTGGGGTGAATTCTGCTGCCCTGCCTTAGGGAGAAGCCCATTTTCTCTCTCTTTTTGGTTCTGGTGGTTTAAGGGTCTAGGTTAAAGGTGTGGATTATAAAAAAATAAATTAATGTTGTACTGCAACCTTCCAGAATGAGTATTTTTATCTAACTTTGTATGCTGTGACCATTACAACCTCATTATCTGACACTATAGCATTCCCTGGTTAGTGAGTTAATATTAGGAACTCTGCAAGACTGCAGGTGTGAGATTTGCCTACACATCTCGAGGAAGGCTGCTTTGCTTTGTTCTACCAATAAAGTCTGCTTAAGAACTGGTCACTAATATAATCTCACAGATTTATTGATCACATTGATCCACTAGGTCAGTAGCATAAGCAAATGGACAGTCAGAGTAAGGTCTCTACCTCTCACAGAGTACACTTCTTTCTAAAACTTTCGTGACTTAAATAAAATCATTTTACAGAAGATTGTCATTTCCCCCCAGAGAATTTAATTGTCAGAATGCCTTTCTAGAAAACGAGCTACAGCCCTCAGTTCTAATTAAGGATGGACTGCAATTCCTGCAAACCTGTTGGCTGAAGTGACATGCTGTTTCACAATGCATTAACAGGTGTGTTGTAAGAAGATACGAGAAGTCATTCTTCTGCTCTACTCTGCTCTGATTAGGCCTCAGTTGGAGTATTGTGACCGGTTCTGGGCACCACATTTCAAGAAAGATGTGAAGAAATTGGAGAAGGTCCAGAGAAGAGCAACAAGAATGATTAACGGTCTAGAGAACATGACCTGTGAAGGAAGACTGAAAGAATTGAGCTTGTTTAATTTGGAAAAGAGAAGACTGAGAGGGGACATGATAGCGGTTTTCAGGTATCTAACAGAGTATCACAAGGAGAAGGGAGAAAAAATGTTCTTCCTGGCCTCTGAGGATAGGACAAGAAGCAATGGGCTTAAACTGCAGCAAGAGAGGTTTAGGTTGGACATTAGGAAAAAGTTCCTGACTGTCAGGATGGTTAAACACTGGAATAAATTGCTTAGGGAAGTTGTGGATCTCCATCTCTGGAGATATTTAAGAGTAGGTTAGATAAATGTCTATCAGGGATGGTCTAGACCAGTGGTCCCCAACCTTTCGTGGCTGACGGGCGTCCAGGGGCGGGGCTGCTCATGCGCCGCGCTTCCGGGGGCGGGGCCACGCATGCGCCCTGCACCCGGGGCTGGCACTGCACATGTGCCGTGCGCCCAGGGCAGGGGCTGCCCCTGTGCCCGGGGCCGGCACCGCGCATGTGCCGTGCGCCCGGGGCAGGGGCCGCCCATGAGCCCTGCGCCCAGGGCCGGCACCACGCATGTGCCGCGCACCGGGGGCAGGGCCAGCCCAGAAGTTTCGGCGGGCGCACATAAATGCCCCGGTGGGTGCCATGGCGCCCGCGGGCACCGCATTGGGGACCACTGGTCTAGACAGTACTGGGTCCTGCCATGAGGGCAGGGGACTGGACTCGATGACCTCTCGAGGTCCCTTCCAGTATTAGTATTCTATGATTCTATGAATGTGCTGTGATGACTACTGTGCCAGAGAATTGCCAAAACATAGTTGGGGAAAGTAGATTGTAAGATTTTTCTGGTCAAAGGCTTGTCTTTCATATCTGTCTATAAAGAGCCTACTTAACATACTGATGCTAATAACCCTAATAAGGTAGTGATAAAAGCAATGCCTAATAAACATATTCTGTGTGTGAAGCTAAGGCCATTTGGAATATATGTCATACAAATATCATGCTATACTCAGGTTCTTTCTGTGTGGTTAGTTGGTTTGTTTTTGAATTCCAATGTCTTCTACAGAGCTGAAGCTTTTAGCTTTAGACCTTCTGGCTATGATATCCTTCTGAATGTAAACCCGTGTTATGCTATCTACCGGCTTTCAAGTATAAAACCATGGGATATTAGGTCTAAAATGTAATGATACCAATTAAAATAAATATTGTTAATTATGCATTGGAAAAGGTTCAGAAAAAGGCAACAAAAATGATTCGGGGTTTGGAATGGGTCCCATATGAAGAGATTAAAAAGACTTGGACTTTTCATCTTAGAAAAGAGGAGACAAAGGAGAGATATGATAGAGGTCTAAAATAATGACTGGTGTGGAAAAAGTGAATAAGGAAAAGTTGTTTACTTGTTCCCATAACGTAAGAACTAGGGGTCACCAAATGAAATTAATAGGTAGCAGGTTTAAAACAAACAAAAGGAAGTGTTTTTTCACACAGCACATGGTCAGCCTTTGGAACTCCTCGCCAGAGGAGGTTGTGAAGACCAGGACTTTAACAGGGTTCAAGAAAGAACAAGATAGATTCATGGAGGTTAGGTCCATCAATGGCTCTTAGCCAGGATGGGTAGGAATGGTGTCCCTAGCCTCTGTCAGAGGCTAGGAATGGGTGATGGGAGAGGGATTGCTTGAAGATTCCCTGTTCTGTTCACTCCCTCTGGGGTATCTGGCATTGGCCACTGTTGGCAGACAGAACACTAAGCTAGATAGATCTTCGGTATGACTCGGTATGGCCACTTATATGTTCTTATGTTAGTTCATTTAAGTAGGAGTATCCAGATAATGTGGGTGATTCAGCATGGCTGAAATTACAACCCCTGAAATAGGTTTAAAGATGCAAATAATAGACTATTCTATCAATATATCTATTTATATATACTTTCTCAGCATACGACTGAGAGAAAAGGGGAGAGAATATCTAGAAAACTAGAGGACTTTGGGGCAGGATGAATAATCTCTTGGAGGCAGGGGAGGCCTATATCACTGTTGTGAAATGAGTATTATTTAAAATTGTGAAGAAACAACACCTTACTATGCCATTTCTTATGCTTTTCATGTGTCTTGAATGAGTTTGCCCTGTGAAGGTATGTCTAGACTATGTTTTTTTTAAAAGGAACTATGCAAATTTGGCACTAATTTGCATATCTTCTTCCGATCACTTTTTCAAAAGCAGGTTTTTCGAAAGTGAAAGTAGTCTGGACACGTTTTTTTCAGGAAAAAACCCTTTTTCGAAAAAAACGCTCTTCCTAAAAAAAGGAGGTTTATGCAGTTTTTCAAAAAAGTGGGTTTTTTTCTGAAAAAAACGCATCCAGATGACTTTCACTTTAGAAAAACCCGCTTTCGAAAAAGCGATCGGAAGAAGATATGCAAATTAGTACCAAATATGCATATATCCTTTTGAAAAAAACAACGTAGTCTAGACATACTTAAAGAAAAGAATCATTCAGTTTGTCTAGAAAGTTCTCGAAAGTCTAGAGGCAAGAAAATAATCTACAGAATTTGGAAAGATCTTCTACAGGTTTCCAGGGTCTCTAATTATGAGGTTAACAAACTGTTGCTAGTGGGTTTTTTGTTTTGTTTTTTTTTACTCTCAACATCTTGCTGCAGTTACTGATCATAGGTATATAATATACATGGGTTATCATTTATTGCTGTGTTTATTTGACTTCTACTTGTGCCTTACACTAAAATCATTTCTAGAGATGGGCCTGCACCAAAACTGCCAAACCAAAAACACCTTTAACTTTGTATGGTGGGGATGGTTCTGTAGCTAAGAACTAAATTTTGCAAACATACCCCATCATTTTGGGCTGGATCAAAACACTGGATCCTAAGAACTTAAAACTTTGGAGTGTCTGAAATGAGGATTCATTTCTGAATTATTGTGGTTTGGACCATCAATCATTTGTACCTACTCAGAGTGTTACTTGTTTGTTGCAACAGCAGTCTGAGTCTCTCCTCCAGCACCCTTAAAAATAATGATGTATTAGCAGAGTTACTTGGTCCTCTCAACTAACGTGTAGTTTTGATTTCAGCTAGGTGAATTTCACCTTAATTGTATCTTTCATCACTAGGGTATCTATCTCATGCTCTGTTTAACACTGTTTTTCATGTTGCACCAAATGAAAAGCAAAAATCTAATGTTAAAACAGATAGCAGGACTGTTCTGTAAAGTTGTTTACTTCTGATGTGTGCAGTATGAGGTTCCAGACATGTTAATACATTACATAGACTCTCAGACCTGCAAGTTTTGGATACCAGAATTCCATAAATAGGAGCATGTCTGAATGGTGCTGATCATCTGATCTTTTACAGGTTTAACACATGTTGTATTGCACACAAACACTAGTGCCCATGTGGAGCAAACCCTTTTCCCAGCACAGCATATGAAATACTGAGCTGTGCACAGAGAAAACAATGCAAAGACTTGACCATCCTTTGCCTACAGACAACACTCCATGGCTGCTGTTTTTCCCACCACCACCACCAGAGATGGCTAGTGGATCCATATGGTGTACTCAAGGTCTAGGTCTCCAACTCCTATGCTTAATTCATTAGCTCACAGTATCAGTCATGTTATTTTTATAGCCTCAGTTTCCCTCTGTGTAAAAAAGGGACAGTGATATGGGGTGTATGGAACCATAGCTAATGGGCCAAATCCATACCTAGGCCTTCATCCTGGTGTGAGGCTGAAAGGACATGTCAGGGTTTTAAGGCTATGAAGGTGAAGAGAAAGCCCTGCTGTGCTATCAATGCACTATACTTCCTTCCTCAGCAATGGACCCATCATCTGCCCCCATTCTGCCAAACATGGCACTAGGGAAATGGAGTGAGAGGAGCCTTCTACGGGAATGTCAGAGTCACTGACATCTCCACAATAGAACTGAGGCTAATTGCCTTGCAAAGGACTTACGTTTCCGATGCTTCCATGCGGGTGAGAACAGCATGACCACCAAAACCCTCTCATCTCCCACTCCGACACACACAGTGGGATAACATTTTCCCTCCATCCCTGATGCCCTTTCCTTTCTTGCACTGCAGCTCCATGGTGGGAGTCATTCTTGGGACTGGAGTGGCCTTCACGGAGTTTTTGCAGAGACAGATGGACAAGGATCCAGAGGGCCATCTGGAGAGCTGTGTGATTGGTAGCCCTGTGTAGCTTGTCTACAAAGCCCATCTGCATCAGCTTGTCCATCCATAAGCATACTCAGGTCAGTGTGGAGTCTCCCACAGGTAGGAGTAAGGAACTCCCACATCTTTCACTAACATGGAAGCAGTGTACAGAATTTGGCCCAGAGCTTGTGATGCACTATATAAATAATTACAATTCCTAGTTCCTACATGGAACTCTCATTATTCCCATTTTGCAGATGGGGAAATTGAGGCATGGAAGGGAGAAGTGATTTGTCCCAGAACACCCCACAGGCAATCAGCAAAGCTGAAAACAGAACCCAGGTCTCATGAGTCCCTGATGTCAGCCAGCATGTGAAGAAGAAATAGAACTTGAAACCTGCTGGCTTTTGAACCTGTGCTTAATCCCCATTTGGCTCAGGCATGGAGGGGAACTAGATGGGTTTATGGATGGACAAGCTGATGCAGAGGGGAACTAGAGTGGGGAAGGGATTGCAGAACTTCTATTCCATGCAAAAATTCTCACACTCATATTTTGCAACCACCTTTTGGATTAAATAATTCCCCCTAGATTGCTGTCCCAGTGTCAGAGAAGGGGGAAGTTGGCAGAGCAAGAAAGCCAGATGCACAAACGAAACCTTCAGAACTTGTGTGTTTGTGTAATGTCCATTCCAATCAGGCAACTTCAGGTTACTAAAACCCACGCTGAAGAGAAATATTATTATCTCTTTTTAAAATAAGAATAGAATGGTCGTAATTGCTCAGATTAGCTGCTGAGGTGCCTCTAGGGGTTGGATTAGAAGGAGGACCAAGAGATAAGGCTCATAGGAGAAAACTGACACCTAAGAAAAGAATAACTGACTACATTTTGGAGCTTGCAGAGGAACAAGTGTTAGATAAATGCATATGACAAGAAGCCCCTGTTTGATCTCTCTAAGAAGATTTGACAAGTCAGACACACAGGAGCCATAAATTACCTGTAATGGCAAAAATTACATCAGTTATAACCTTTTAAGCAGTTGGGGCTCACACAGCATCAATTCACAGATAGTAATCTAAGAAGAACCAGTCTCTCCATATGTTTCCTTTATAATATACAGCTACAAGAGTAAGCTGTATATGATTTTTCATAAGACGTGATAATAATCTAATGGTTACAGACTCCCTAGAGTAAACCTGTATAGATAGCTGGCTCAGACTCCAACTGTTAAACATATTCAGGTATGAACATACTTTCTTAACTTAAAAATGAAGTGAAGAGATTGAGAGGTCATGTTTTGAGTGTATAGTATAAGCAAGGTTCCTAGAATCTATAATTAAATAGTTTTGGAGAAGGCAGTTTGAGCATATATTAAGCATGCTAAACATTGTAGAATATCCCTATTCTTTACACACATGTCTGATAACTGTTTATTTTTTTTAACTGAGCTGACATTGCATTTCTGTGCTTAGGGAGCAAGCACTAGAAAAGATTACAGAAAACTTTCAGAGGGGTAGCCATGTTAGTTTCTTTCAGCAAAAACAACAAGGAGTCCAATAGGACATTAAAGACTAATACATTTATTAGGGCATAAGCTTTCGTGAGATATAACTCACTACTTCTTCAGATGCTTGAAGAGAAAAGAAAAAAGGAAGGGATACAGAGATGAGAGCATAACTTCAGTGCTAATTAAAAGGGGGACTGGTCCTTCAGCAGATGTCAGTTGGTGTAATTTGACAGAGCTGTGCTGATTTACACCAGCTGAGGATCTGGCATGGGAGCTTAGTGAGCTGCTAATGACATTCACAGAAGCAGTGTATGGTTCAGGTCCTGTCTACACTATGATAATGAGCTATGTTTGATAATGGATTTCTACCATATTTCCTGCTCTGAGTGATGTTGTTTAGAAATATATTTCTGTCTCTCTACTGCTGTGTGTTACTGCATGCTGCTCCCATTTCTGCAAAACAGAATATCTTCCTGATGCTTCCAGAAATTCAATCAAGCATGGGAACCCTTTGACCCTGTATTTGTCAGTCTCTCTGTCCTTGGTGTGCCAGTGCACCATTGTCTTTTGACAGATGGAATGTCTGGCCTGACTGGATGTGATCAAATCTTCCCCTAGTAATTAAATACTGCTACTTGCACATGGCACAGTACTGATGCCTCCAAGTAAGTGTATGTGAGTGCGCATGTGAGCAAACAAGAGACAGACATCACGTTGACTTCTGGTGGCTCCTGTCTGCAGATGTTATAAGCCTTACTAGTCTTATGACTAGTGGCTCATGGGTTACTACCAATAAAGCCCATCAAAAATGCCAAGTTTTTCTAGAAAAATTCTGCTGGCTTGTGTTTTTGTTTAAACTAAGCTTTTCAATGACATAATAAAATGTAAAACTGGTATATGAGTGAAAGTGTCTCTCTCATCCAAATCACTACTGGAAAAAGCATCTTTATACTGGTCCCAGTGGCATCCATGCTGGGGGGCTGTACATCTTTAACTCTGTCAACAAAACCTGTAGGTGTAGTATGCAGAGATCTAAAATTGAGAACTGAAAAAATCTTTCATTCTGGTACAGGACCACATAGCCAATTAAATAGACACCGTCATGAAATTCTTCCCCAGAACTCCCTGGAGCATGCTAAGCACAGCCTTAGGACTTGTAACAGTAAATGTCTGTTCTCCCATTGGCCACCAGGTGATAAGAGTAACAGAAATACCTACAGCATTACAGAAGTCAACCATAATTAGCTCTTTTGTGTGTGGTTCCTGAGATTCTAGAAGATGGAAAATGAGCTTATCTCATCACCTCAGAGTCAGGAATGTGGTGCTTTGAAGAGTCTTGTGGGGAAACTTTCACTGCTGATGCTCCTTCTTTGGGCATACCTACACTAGAGAGTTTACAGGGCTGCAGTTGCCCGGATGCAGCAGTTTAACTACTCCGGCCCTGTGAGCTCTCCTGCTGACATAGCATCTATTCATCACTCCCTGAGTGACATAAGGAGGGTTCCATCAAATCCATCATTTTGGTAAATGTCCAAGTCATAGGATTTTTAAAATTGTAAATTTCGTGATTTCAGCTACTTCACTCTGAAATTTCATGGTGGTGTAATCATAAGGGCCCTGACCCAAAATGGAGTTGTGTGTGTGGGGATGCAGTACTTCGACCCTTACTTGTGCACTGCTCTTGGCAGTGGCACTATCTGGAGAGCTGGGCAGCTGGAGAGTTGTGGCTTCTGGTCAGGATCCCAGCTCTGAAGGCAGAGCAGTTGTCATCCGCAGCATAGAAGTAAAGATGGCATCGTAAGGTATTACCACCCTTACTTCAGTGTTACTGCCTGCAGAGCTGGGTCCTCAGTTAACAGCTATGGCTCTCCGCACTAAAGTGAGCATAGAAGTAAGAGTGGCAATACTGAGACCCCATTACAAAGACAAGATTTCATGATCTGCAATGTGTGTTTTTCATGGCTGTGAATTTGGTAGGGTGCTAGACATAAGTTATGTCAACATAAGCGGTAGTGTAGACGTAGCCTTTGTGAACAAAGGGAAGAGTTTGATCTCTAGGTCAGTAAATGTGACAGCTTTTCTTGAGTACCAGTTCACTTAAAGAAAAATGCTTTCCCTTCCATGTTTTTCTTTGAAAACATGTAAATTACACTCTATGGGCAGAGGTCCAGTAAACATGCCCTTTGTCAAAAGTGCCATTGAGTCAGGTTCCCCTGGATATCAGAAAATATTCAGTGATATATGCCTCTGTGACTATGCTGTGCATCTCATAGGTAAAATTTTACATCTCAGACTCATGCTAGTTGTGTGCTTTGCGTAAGGGAGTCCCTACAGCATTCTGTTTGCAGGCTCTGAAAAAAACAAACCCATGTTATATCGCTGCACATTTATTGAATGAGCTAAAGCAAGCTGAGAGGGATGTGACTTCCTTCCTTTCCCAAGCCTTAAAGCACTTTTACATTTGGAAATGTTTTGTTTTGTGGTGCTTAATACATGACATAATGGTACAAAAACAGGCTGTGTCATAATACCTCACCAATAAGAAACAATAAGACCGAAAACCAAAGCATGTTTGGTTTTATGTACTGAACTCAACCATTTGAAGTAGCAGGTGAACAACTTAAAAGGCAGGGCTGCGAATACAGAAAAAAGTATTATGTTGCTGCTGGAGAGCATTGCTAAGAATGCAATACTCCAGTCCTTCGTGGGGTCCTTAGTGGAATGGAATGTTACCCAAAAAGCAGGTTTTATGTCTTTCAGGCTGTGAAAACCCTATGATCAGGCAGGGAAAAAAGAAAGGGGGGGGGAAACATGTTTAGATCATAAGGCTGTGTTGATATCTTCCCATATTCACACAACAATAAATTGGTCTGCCCCCCAGGAATGAGTATTGAGCCTAATTCATGTCTGATTGAGTCTGAACTAGTAAATTCATGGAGATCTGGAATGAAGTGTCTACATATTTCCTATTCTAGCTCTGAAAAAAGGCAACATGTGCAGTGCACACTAATACTGCCTCTGTTACCTGTAAAAGATATGAAAAGATATATACATACTTTTTTACTGATGGTGATGTAAATCAGGAGTAATTCCATTAAATCAATGAAGTTACACAAGTGTAAAACAAGTGTGAGAAGACAATGATGCCCAACAGCTTCATACAAGAAGAAATAGTCTAAACTCTGTCTTATTTAAAAATACCAAAATTAAGTTACCCTAAAAAGACTTTTTTGGTATTAAGAATTAGAAGACACTATAAACAAATACGTCAGTCATAACATATGAAGAAGAGAATGCTAATGGAATCCCACCTACCCTTCTGATCATCTACCAGTAGATTACACTTCCATTCCCCACCCCCAACTGTCCCTGGCAAGATCCCTGCTGCCAAAACCTATAACTTTTGGTCCTTCTTTCCTTTTCTTAGTGTTCTTAGGGTGCGTCTACACTGCAGGGCTTAACTCAAAACAAACTACGCAAATTGAGCTACGTCAATTGTGTATCTTATTTCAAAATAGCCTATTTCAAAATAGGGAGCATCTACACAGCACTTATTTTGAAATAGAGCACTCTTCCTCCAACTTCCCTTGTTCCTCATACTATGAGGGTTACAGAAGTCGGAGTAAGAAGTCCTCCATCTTGACAGTATTTCAACATTATTTCGAAATAACGGCCTGCTGTATAGACGCGGACTAAGTTATTTCTGAATAGCGCTAGTTATTTCAAAATATTGTTGCAGTGTAGACATATCCCCAGTCTTCTGTTCTTGCTGATGGCGTTTACAATCTTATATGTTCTACCTCCTCGCTCTTCTGGGACCAATATTGGCAGTCACAAATAACTCCTTATTACTTTAAACAAGTCCTTTTGATATAGATGGGAATATAATTTGCTCGTTCCTACTTTTTCCTAATTGTGTTTTTGGAGATCGCCTACTCCCACAGGCCCCCTATCACACCTCTCCCCCCATTCCTGAAAAAATTACAGTTTTTTCCCTTTTGATTCATATTGCTCTCTGGACAAACTTAATTCTTAATTTATTTTTATCTTAGCCTCCCAGAGTCAGCTATGTATCTCTTTCTCTCTCTTTCTTTCATATGTGCCTGTGGCCCCTTCCCCCCACCATATCATTCTACTCAGTTCAATAATGTTGTCTCTGTTCTTCTTGATAGTCTTCACATATCTTACAAACATACACTGAGACTCTATAGTCCCTTCTTAATAATGATGGACCATTGAAAGAACTATTTTATTTAACAAAGAGTCCTGTGACATTGTAAAGACTAACATGTGGGTCTTTGCCCATGAAAGCTTGTGCCCAGATAAATCCTTCAGGGTATGTCTACACTACAGAGAAGATCAAAGCTGCCACTGTCTATCTTTCAGGGTTTGAATTGGTGGGTCTAGTTAAGTCAGCTAATTCAAACTAAGAGGGGCACTCCGGTCAATGCTGGTTATCCTGCTTCCACGAGGAGTAAGGGAAATCAAAGGAAGAAACAACCAGTGGGGCCCTTGGATGATCGAGATGCTAAAGGAGCAGTCAAAGATGATAAAGTCATTGTGGAGAAGCTAAATAAATTATGTGCTTCAATCTTCACAGCTGAAGATATTGGGGAGATTCCCAAATCTGAGCCATTCTTTTTAGGTGACAAATCTGAGGAATTGTACCAGATTGAGGTGTCATTAGAGGAGGTTTTGGAACAGATTGATAAACTTAACAGTAACAAGTCACTGAGACCAGATGGCATTCACCCAAGAGTTCTGAAAGAACTCAAATGTGAAATTGCAGAACTATTAACTGTGGTTTGTAACCTATCCTTTAAATCAGCTTCTGTACCTAATGACTAGAAGATAACTAACATGACACCAATATTTAAAAAGGGCTCTAGAGATGATCCTGGCAATTACAGACTGGTAAGGCTAACATCAGTACCTGGCAAATTAATTGAAACTATAGTAAAGAATAAAATTGACAGACACATAGATGAACATAATTTACTGGAGGAAAGTCAACATGGTTTCTGGAAAGGGAAATCATGCCTTACTAATCTGCTAGAGTTCTTTGAGGGGGTCAGCAAACATGTGGACAAGGGGAATCCAGTGGATATAGTATACTTAGATTTCCAGAAAGCCTTTGACAAGATCCCTCACCAAAGGCTCTTAAGTAAAATAAGTTGTCATGGGATAAGAGGGAAAATCCTTTCATGGATTGATAACTGGTTAAAAGACAGGAAACAAGGGGTAGGAATAAATGCTAAGTTTTCAGAGAGGAGAGAGGTAACGAGTGGGGTCCCCCAAGGGTCTGTCCTGAGACCAATCCTACTCAACTTATTTATAAATGATCTAGAGAAAGGGGTAAACAGTGAGGTGGCAAAATTTGCAGATGATACCAAACTGCTCAAGATAGTAAAGACCAAAGCAGACTGTGAAGAGCTTCAAAAAGATCTCACCAAATCAAGTGATTGGACAACAAAATGGCAAATGAAATTTAATGTTGATAAATGTAAAGTAATGCACATTGGAAAAAATAATTCCAACTATGCATACAATATGACGGGGACTAATTTAGCTATAACTGCTCAAGAAAGAGATCTTGGAGTCATTGTGGATAGTTCTCCGAAAACATCTACTCAGTGTGCAGCGACAGTCAAAAAAGCAAATAGAATGTTAGGAATCATTTAAAAAGGGATAGAGAATAAGACAGAAAATATCTTAATGCCTCTATATAAAACAATGGTACACCCACATCTTGAATACTGCATACAGATGTGGTCGCCTCAACTTAAAAAAGATATATTGGCATTGGAAAAGGTTCAGAAAAGGGCAACAAAAATGATTAGGGATTTGGAATGGTCTCCTATGAAGAGAGATTAAAAAGAATTGGACTTTTCATCTTAGAAAAGAGGAGACATAGGGGGGATATGATAGAGGTCTATAAAATCATAACTGGTGTGGGAAAAGTGAATAAGGAAACGTGTATTTACTTATTCCCACAATATTAGAACTAGGGGTTACCAAATGAAATTAATAGGCAGCAGGTTTAAAACAAACAAAAGGAAGTTTTTCTTCACTCAGCGCACCTCTGGAACTCCTTGCCAGAGGATGTAGTGAAGGCTAGGACTTTAACAGGGTTCAAAAAAGAGCTAGATAGATTCATGGAAGTTAGGTCTGTCAATGGCTATTAACCAGGATGGGTAGGAATGGTGTCCCTAGCCTCTGTTTGTTTGGATATGGGTGACAGGAGAGGGATTGCATGAGGATTACCTGTTGTGTTCCCTCCCTCTGGGGCATCTAGCATTGGCCACTGTCAGCAGACAGGATACTGCGCTAGATGGAGCATTGGTCTGACCCAGTATGGCCGTGGTTATATTCTTATGAAGAGTATTCTCCCTTTGACTTCCTGCAGTGTGGACAGTGCCAAAAATCAAGTTAAGGCACTTCGACTTCAGCTATGCCATTAACGTAGCTGAAATTGCGTATCTTAATTTGACCTAGTCCTGTAGTGTAGACATACCCTCAGTCTTTAAGGTGCCACAGGACTCCTTGTTGTTTTTGCAGATATAGACTATGGGTACGTCTACCTAGCCCCCTAGTTCAAACTAGGGAGGCTAATGAGGGCGACCAAAATTGCTAATGAAGTGCGGGATTTAAATATCCCGCGCTTGATTAGCATATTCGCCGACGTCGCCATTTTGGAAACTGACTAGCCGAAGTAACTGCCCGGCGTCTGCGCGCGAAGCGAGATTCGAGATAAACCCTTAGTTTGAATTAACTGTTAAACCTCATTCCACGAGGAGTAACAGTTAATTCGAACTAAGGGTTTATCTCGAATCCCGCCTTCTCTGCGTGCAGATGCGGCAGTTACTCGGCTAGTCAGTTTCCAAAATGGCGACGGCGAATATGCTAATCAAGCGCGGGATATTTAAATCCCGCACTTCATTAGCAATTTTGGTCGCCCTCATTAGCCTCCCTAGTTCGAGCTAGGGGGCTAGTGTAGACTTACCCCAACACAGCTACCTCTCTGACATTTTATTTAAATAATTGTTGTCATTTATTTTTAATGATATGCATCCTAGTATCTGAGGTTGCAAATGATTTGCAATTATGGTAACAAACCATTTCTGTAGATGCAGAAAAGCTCGTTGTTCCAGGATGCTTTGTGTGTGGCTACCTTTATTTTTTTTCCTTTGAACTCACTGTGGCTTACAGTATAAAAGTGTCTATTTGCTGATATAAATTGCGCCATGTTCTCCCTTCATAGCAAACATTCACTCATTTTATTAGCAATAATAAAGATATCACATCTATCACTAGGAGATTTTTTTTGAGTTATCAGAAAACTGAACTCTTTCTACCCCAGAAATTTAAACCTAGGGAGTTCAGTGGTTAGTATATGACTACTCTGGGGGAACAAAAGGTACCTTTCCAATTAAACTTAATAGAGGGATAACTTCAGACACACAAAGGGAAAAAAAGACACTTACAAGTCCTGGTGAGTTCAAACGGAAAGAATTAAGGTAGACACACAAAGCATCATGGGAAGTGCTATTCAAGCTACCATGTCAAAAAGGCTGATTAACAACAGTTCCAAGTCTACACGATCACCGGGGAGTCTTACTGATAAAATTATTCACCCCTCCAGAGAGAAGAATCGCCCTGAACTGAACAAATGTTTCACTTTTGAATAAAGATTCATGAAAAGGCAAAAGGGTGTGGGGGTGGGGAGAATAAAGTCTGTATTCACCAAAAGATCTGAAATTTGTAACTTGAGACTATTTATCAGTCTTCAGCTTCTGAATGAAACTGCAAATCATTTGACAGAAAACTGGGTTCAGATCATTAGCTTCAGAGGATTTTTTCTAAATGGTTGTTTGCAGATACAAATTTTCTAGTACTGTTGTAGTAGCAGGGAAATAATAATCAGGGAAATCTAATGGCTTTGTCTGTTTTATGTTACTCAGCTCTTCTAAACTGTAGGGATTTTCTTGAGAAACCTTTAAAACTGTTGAGCTAGCTGCAGAAATCACTGGAAGAAGTTCTCTAGTCTGACCTCTACATATAGCACATGCCAGGTGAGTTTAATGGCGACTTTTGGACTTAAAGAAAATCTATAGAATAACCTGGTTTCAATTGGCATTCAACATATAGTAAAATATTTTTTATTTTTAGAACAATGATTGCATGTTTTGGGTGAAATTATGGCTCCACTGGAGTCAATGGGAATTTTCCTCTTTTGCTCAATTTTTTTGGGTCAACACCCTGAAAACACATTTTCACTCGACAGCCACTTACAGACACGTTGCAAGGTCTTACATGTTGTTCACATAGTTCAACTTTTGCGAATAAATTGTTTCTCAGGTCATCAATTATTTTTCCTTTCAGTTTTTTGATGTTGCTATGTTTAAATGTGACAATAGGCTTATTGTTCTCTCACTTCCAGAATCTGCCATTCTTAACACCTTGGGGAGTTGTACAATATGAATGCTCTCTCGCAGACTTTTAGTATCTCATCACTTAGTCAGAAGATTATACAAAGAACATCCTAACATATGAAGTATGAACAAAGCCTCAATTTCTTTCTAAACAATTAAATAGAGAGCTATTTAGTTAATATTTGAAATAAATCTCCATTTCTCCTAACAGTAAGCGTGATATATTCATATATATTCAGTTACATTGATAGGTACACAAATATATCTGTTCAAGTACATGTGTATTCTAAAATTATAATATTTTGTAGAATATTTTAAGGTACAGAAAAATGAAATATGCAGTGAGAAAATACATACAAATATGTGTCCGTGTACATATCTCTGTGTACATGTTTGTATATATGTATCTATATACATACACTTATTAAATCTATTTGGGATTTAAAAGCCAAAGATTTTTGAAATGTGATCATTTGTATAGTCTAATAAGAAAGGGAAGATTATTAGTTTTTTATTTGAATCTTGTAGCACCTACCATTCATGGACTAGTGTACAAAGCAATTAATAACAAATAATGGAATATGCCTTGCAACATCCATGTAAATGCAAATTACTCAAAGGTAAAAGGGAAAGCAATGTTGTTGAGTTCTCTTTCCCTACCCTCCATGTCTCATCCTGTGAGTAGCATCTCTTTGACTAGAGAAGATTATACTTTCCCTCAACAAAAAAATAACATCTTGAAGAGATTGCTAATCTGACCACATCGAGGTCCCAGTTCCCCAGCTGGATCTTTCTGGGTAGATCTTTGTACTCGCATGGATCTATTAGGAGGATCCAGTCCTTAGAGAATTGTTTTAAAATCCTAACACAGTTTGGGAGACTTTTTAAAGGAAATCATTTAAGAAACTGTTTAATGACTTGAAGCTTATTGTTAGGTCAGCAGAAAGCATACTTAAAGTCACCACAAATCAATTATATTTAACCTCAGATACAGCACACTGAGTCAGCACACTGTATTACATTTTCTACACAGAGATTACAGTTTCTAGGATGTTCAGAACAGCATTTTCTACAAGAGATATTTCCCCAGTTGTAGCAGAAGAAGGGGAAGTATTGTCTGCTCCTCCTCACATGTACTACTTGCTTTAGAAATTGTTCTGGGAATCTTATGAGAGAATCTTCATATGACATTTCCAGGGCGAAAATGTTTTGTTTTTGTTGGTTTTTGTTTTTGCCAATCACACCTCCAAATCTTTCTGCTGTTTTCTCCTTGATGTCTCTAATTCTTATCCTTTTCTCTATGTCCCTGTAGAGAAAGCTCTTGTCCAAACTTCATACTACTTGTAACAACTTAACACCATGTTGCCTCCATTCCATCCCACTTTAGACCATACAGATTTCCACTGGGGTCTGCAAGGGAACTCCAAGGAGTCTGTGGCTTGTACCTCCTGGGGCTTGCAGCCTGGGGCTACAGAAGACTTATTTTCCCTGGTTCTGTGCAGCTCCCAGAAGCAGCTGCCAGATGCGTGTGTCTATACCGAGGCACATGAGTGGCCAGGAAGGCTCTGCATGCTGGTCTTCCCCCACACAAGGGTGGAATTTAGAGAGGGTAGGGGGGGCATCAGCCATGCGCTCCAGGACATGGCTTGCTTTTCATCCCGTTCCCTGGATGCTAAGGGAGTGAGGGGAAAGTACTTGCATTCTGTGCATGCCTCTCACACCTTGCTGGTGAAGGTTGCTCACCAGCCAGGTGTGAGAGGCATGCACAGAATGCAAGTACTTTCCCCTCACTCCATGAGAGTTCGGGGAATGAGATGAGAAGCAAGCTGCATCCTGGATCCCATGCTGCTGCCCCTCCCCACCCTCCTGAAATTCTTCCCTTTCCCCCACAGCCTACACCCCAACCCTCTTCCCCAGTCCACTAAAAGTGAGTGAGGGTGGGGGAAAGAAAGCGACAGAGTGAGGGGGATGGGGGCCTCAGAGTAGGGACAGGGCTATGGTGAAGGGACAGGACAAGGGGTCCCCAAAATGTTTAAATCAAATTGGGAATTCTTGGGTTGCTAAGTTTGAGAAACTCTGCACTACAGAGATCATCTTCCTTGATCACATCACACACTCATTTTGACTCCTTATAGAATCACAGTCATACAGGATGGGAAGGGACCTTAATAAGTCATCTGGTCTAGTCCCCTGCATTCGAGGCCCCTGCATTCGAGGCAGGACTATGTAATAACTAGACCATATCTGACAGAGAGTCTTAAAAATCTCCAATGACAGAGACTCCACAACCTCCCTAAGCAATTTATTCCAGTGGTTAACCACCCTGACAGTTAGGAAGTTTTTCAGCTAAATTTCCCTTGCTGCATTAAGCCCATTGCTTCTTATCCTATCCTTAGAGGTTCAGGAGAACACTGTTTCTCCCTCCTCCTTGTAACAATCTTTTATGTATGTGAAAACTGTTACCATGTTCCCTCTCCAGGGCTGGCCCGAGCCATTCGTGCGCCCCAGGCCCCAGGAGTGCGGTGCCGCCCCCGGGAGTGCGATGCATGTGCGGCTCCGCCCCCGGGCGCGTGGCGTTCTCCTCCCCCCCCAAGCGCCCAGCGCATGCGCGGCCCCGCCCCGGGTGCACGGCGCATGCGCAGTGCCGCCCCCACCCGGCCTGGCAGCCCTGCGCGGCACCCCCTACAATGGGACGCTCTGGGCGGTAGCCCGGTTGGCCCATACTTTGGGCCGGCTCTGCCCCCCTTCAACCCTTAGTCTTTTCTTCCCCAAATTAAATTAACCAAGTTTTTTCAATCTTTCCTCATAGGTCATGTTTTCTAGTCTTTTAATCATTTTTGTTGCTTTTCTCTTGACTTTTTTCTAATTTGTCTGTATCTTTCCTGAAATGTGGCACTCAGAACTGGACACAATATTCTAGCCTTATCAATAAAGAGCCGTGTAAAACAATTACTACTTGTACCTCACTTACAACACTCTTACTAATACATCTGGCTTCTAATGTATTTGTAGGCTGTTTTCTTGTTACCATCTATGTTTCTGGTTAGTTAATCTCAGCTTTCACTATTATCCAGTTCAAACTCCTGTTACCACTTGTAAAACCCTGCAAAATTCTATGCTTTCCTATCTATCCATCCTTGTCTGTCTTCCTTAGCCCCTTCTGCTTCATCAAGAATGTCAGCCTCATCTACTCAGTTGTCAGCTTCTCACACAAACTTGTCCATGGTCCTTCTACTCTGTCTTCTTTTACCTGGATGGCCTCCACCCCTCTCTACATATAAGTCTTTCATGAAGATCCACCTCTAATGAGGCCTATGGGAAACTCATTGTCAGTATTCATCTTAAGGAATAATTTCAGTACAACTTGCATGCCATATACTAATTGTATATGTTGCACCTTTCTCCCATTTTTAGTTTACTTGCCAGTTTTTGATTCTGAGCTCTTTAGGGCAGGAATTTGTTTTCTTTTTTTCTTTGAAGAGTACATCATCATAGGTATTACCCAGAATTATGAATAATGTGTGTGTATGTGTTATAAATCCAGTCTTTTTAATTAAAAATAATGTTGAAGTAATTTATATTTAACAGGTTCAAGACAGATTCATTATTTTTAACCAAAATGTTGTTGGTTTCTTGTTTCCAGAAAACCATATCTTAATAAATAAAAAGTTTTGATAAATGGAAAATTTTGGAGAAGCAGACACAAAACTTAGTCAAACTTTTCACAAAATCTTTTGTTAGTGAAAAATCCCTGCTTTTTTTTTTTTTTTTTTTTAAGATTAAAGCTTTTCATTCTGAAAATGTTCAAATTAATCTAATAAAATCTGTGTAATCGTATGAAATTCCAGGGACCTATCTGAACCAGAAAAGGCTCTCAAGCTTTGCCCAGATGTGGGGCAGGACAGATATGTTTAAATCACATTAGTTGGATGTGCTGGTTATCTCAATTTCAGATCTGACTTGCTAAAGGTATTAAACCATGTCTATACTGGTGCTAAGCAGGGTTCTCAATCATGTTGATTAAGCTAATATGCTTGAAAAAAGCACTTTTTTCCTAATATGGGCAAGTTCTCAGTATCTTGAATGTCATCCATACTAAGAAAGTCCACAGCTACACACAGGTCAAAATTTCAACTTTGAAAACAGGCTATGGTTTTATGTAAGAATAATTATCCCTTATAAATTAAGAGATTATTCTAAATCAAACAGTTTAAATAAGTAATTTAGGGCCTGATTCTTTTAGTTAGGGCTTGTCTACACTTAAAATGCTACAGCAGGATGGGAAAGATGTGACCTATCCCAATAGGAGCGGTACTCCCATTGGTGTAAGTGTTCCATTTCCCCAAGAGCTGGTAGTTAGCTTGACAGGAGAATTCTCCCATCAAACAAGTACTCTCTATGCTTTGGGTTAGTAGCACCTTAGAGACTAACCAAAAATATATAGATAGATAGATAGATAGTATCATGAGCTTTCATGGACACAACCCACTTTTTCAGGTGACAAATATGGCACAAGAGTGCCATATTTGTCACCTGAAAAAGTGGGTTGTGTCCATGAAAGCTCATGATACTATCTATCTATCTATCTATCTATCTATCTATCTATATATTTGGTTAGTCTCCAAGATGCTACAGGACCACAGTTGTTTTTTTTAGTTACAGACTAACATGGCTACCCCCTGAGGCTTTGGGTTAGGTCAGTTTAACTGTGTCAATAAGGAGTGTGAATTTTTCACGTTCGTGGGCAACATAATTATGCCCACTTAATTTCCCTCATGTAGACCAGGCCTTACAGGAGTACTGCTGTTGACTTTATTGGGTTTACACTAAGGTAAAAGCATTGCAATAAAATGAGACTAAATTTCCAGCTTGGTGCCTAAAAAAAGGAGAACTTAACAGCAATGGTTGTATTATGTGTCTCTGAATCCCATATGCTCTTAAAGAATATAGTTTGGTATTTCACTGGGTACCAGAGTACTGCAAGTGTTGATTGTCTTTCTCCAAAGGCTTATAAAGAAACAAAACCAACAAAATATGGAAAGTATTTCAGCAAAAAGTTTTTCTTTGATACAAAACACCATCCTTCTCACGGTGCTTTGATCTCAAAAAGCACTCTGTGGAGAAAAAACTGTGTATTTTTTTTCTTCCACACTAACATTTAATGGCAAGGCTGATGAACTTCTGGAAAACTAGCATAACAGGTATTCCATTTTCATTTATTGAATAGCTTTCACATTTGGGTATATTTCATTTAAAGAGGCTGTTTTCATTTTCCTCCCTTTCAGTTCTTTGAAAAGCATGACCAGCCAACACAGTACTGTTCAGCTCAGCTTCCAAACTAGCCAATGTGGGAAAAAATCATGTTAATGTTCTCTTTTAAGGTGGGGACATCAGGGAGAAGAGTGTACAGACATTGTAGCTGTACATTTGTGAGTTTTGGCTCTGTCAGCCTTTTCCTTAAAAACCTTTATTTCCATTTAACTTGCCAGGGAAAATTCCTTCTGGGATGAAATATATTAACCTATATACTCTATATGTATTAGAAATGGGAGCATTGATTTGAAAAACATAAGACCCCCTCCAAACCTCTAGCCTTATCAACAGCTGAACCTTTTGGAAAATTCTGAAATGTCTGGCTAACACTCTCCCCCACTCTTACTTCACTTTTTGATACCTCTACAAGTATTCTTCTGGGATTTGCATCAAAATGGCCAAAGTACAGTGAGAGTAGCTCACCTTTGTATTTCTGGCTCAACTGGAAGCTGGGGGTAAGAATATAAAAAACAGCCATTCTGGGTCAGACCAGTGGTCAATCTAGTCCAGTTTCCCGTCTTTCGACGGTGAGCAGAGACTTTGGGTTAGGTCAGTTTACAGAGAAAGCGAACAGAACAGGGAAATTTACTGAGTGACTGATCCCCTGTCATCCATTTCCAGGATCTAGAAGTCAAAAGTTTAGGGACAACCAGAGCATGGGCTTGCATCCCTGACCATCTTGGCTAATGGCCAGCGATGGACCTCTCCTCCATGAACTTATGATTCTTTTTTTAACCATTATAATTTTGGCCTTCACCTCATCCCTTCTCAATCCACAGGCTGATTGTGCGTCATGTATTTTTTTAAACGTTGTTTTAAACTAGTCACCTGTTAATTTCATGGGTAACCCCTGGTTCTTCTGTTATGTGAAGGAGTAAATAACACTTTCTTATTCACTTACTCCCCATCATTCATGATTTTATAGACCTCTATCGTATCACACTCAGTTGATTTTTTTCTCTAAGATGGACAATTCCAGACTTTTTAATCTCGCCTACCCCTAATCAATTTTGTTGCCCTTTTCTGAACTTCTCATTCCAATTAAACTGATTTGCTTGGGATTGAAGTTAGGCTTATTGGCCTGTAATTGTTAGGACTGCCTCTGGAGCCTTTAAAAAAAAATCAGCATCTCATTAGCTTATGTATTTTAGCCATTGACCAGAAGTGACAATTAAAGGGTCTGTCTTCATGACAGATCAAATTTTCTTTGCATAACCAGGCTGTGCACTAAGGAAGTCCATGTGATTCAGAAATAGAACGCTCCCTCCCTACGTTAGACGTTAGTGACCCAGAATCAATTCCATCCCTGCAACTACATTCTCAGCCTCTCCATGCCACTACATCCCTGCTCTGGAGGGAATGAGTATTGTGAATCTAAAGTAGGGAGTCTTTATAGAACTCTACTCTGCAGCAGTCAGGGAACGAAGTTCAAGCTTCCCTGAACAGGCTTCACAAATTTTGCCCCAGCTATGTGCTTTATGGGATCACATCAATGTTGCTGTTTCTCAAGGCCCTCTAGGCTCACAACAAGGGCAGGATGAGCTAGATTTGTCTCTATGGTGTTGAACAATTTAAAACATCATCATCCTGCTTATAACATAGCTTGGCCCTTCCGAGATGGATGGGGTGCAGTGGTTCTCAAACATTTAGGCCTATGGCCCACCCTGCTCAATGCAGACCTTTCTGTGGACCACCAGCCAACCATGCATGATAACAAAATGGGTACAAGAGGGGGTGGGGATGGCTGGAAGGTTGGGTGCAGGAGAGGGCTGAGTGTGGGGGTCTGGTAGGGTGCAGAAGTGGATTGGTGGTGGGGGTTAGAGCCCAACCTCTAGTCTAAGCATGAATGCCTACACTGCAATTTCTAGGCTTGCAAGCTCAAGTCAGTTGACCTGGGTTCTGAGACTGGGTGCCACAGGTGTTTTTGTTTATTTGTTTTTACTGTAGTGTAGACATACCCTAAATCATGTTATAATCATGTTATAATTAAAATCCTCCCATGCTTTAGCTCTGGCCTTTTCCACAATGCTATGCCAACTTCATTTTTACTCTAGGATGGAAGACTTCAATTAACATGCAGAAAAAAGGGAAAAGCACCCTGCTTTTTATGGTCCAAATTCTGCAGTCCTTCCTCAGGCAGAAACCTCATGGATATCAGTGGGAATGTTGCCTGAGTACAGAATGTGCTATTAATTAAGTTTCACCAGGAAACATAAAGTTGCCACACATCCCAAAGGACACCTTGCAATTGCAAATTTCTTTCTGACTTTCTGATTGTCACACATAGATAGGAACCCACTACAAAGACTAAAGGAGAAAAATACATCTGGGTTACATTACAGCAGCAGTGGTACTGTGTTTATGTGATAAGTTATTTCCTGTTATTAATTGACTAATTTAATTGTAAAAGTGAAACTTGTTTAATTTATCATTGAAGTACTACAAAGGACTGTGAGGTAGAGGCAGTGGAAGAAAGGCTGTATTCTTAATTAACCCACTTCTTACCAGTCAGTTAACACAAGCTAGCTTCTAATTAGCACTGTGCAAGATATACAATTTTTCTTTCATTGAATTCTATTCAAAATTGGTTACCTTTTCATTTTTGATTTTTTGCATCATCTCCACTCAGCTTTCTTCACAGTTACCATGAACATGATGATTTTTGCATTGAGAAACTGCAAAAACATGAACTGCCACTTCTGTCTATGTGAAAAACTTCTTTGCTCAAAAATTTAAAAAAATTGGTCCATTTTTTCCCCCCTTCAAACATACTCTTAAGCTCCAAAGTTGGCTCTTGTTTCACAGGAATATGGAGCCTATTTATTTCTCAAAAAATTGGCACAGCTTAGCAATTTTTTCCATTTAAAATGAATTCTGAGTAGTTGTGTATTTTGTTGTAAATATTTCAAACACCTCTACTTTGTCCATTTTACGGGGCTAGAATTAAAGATGTGTTAGGGTAAAATCTTCTCAAGCTACAGTATTTTTCCCCCCTCTTCCAAAACTGCTTTTTGTGGCATGGCTGTTTTATAGATGATTTCAATGGAGCACAACATCTGCACATAAACCTTTTACTTTCAATTTCTGATGCCATCAGAATACAGAAACCACTGGTCAGGAAACAAGTACTAATAACATCCTTACTTAATTTCCTCTTAAGATTTATCTTAACATAGTCTTCAGAAAAGCAAAGAGAAATTATGCACAACATGATGAATATCCTGATTTCAAAAAAATGTGAATGGTAAAAGAGTTTCTGAAAATCACTTAAGTAGTACGTTTCCAAAGCTACTACATCAGTTCAACTCCTGCCATGTTAAGCCAAGGGACTAAAACTCTATCAAAAAGTCACTTTTGCTTAAAGATTTATCTTCCTTCCAGTTGAAAATGCCTTATGTTTTTTAAGGCTCTTCGGTGTTTTTAATGGATATGAATGCAAGCTAACCCTCATGACTGAGATAAGATTTCATGTTGATATGAAATAGATACAGTCTTGACCGTGCCTCAAGGCTTAGAAAGGACCATTCCTGGATAAAAAGCAATAGGTACAGATAGCAAGAGAGAGATTTCAAAAGCACCAACATATTGACGATATTCTGTGTTGAGGAACTGTTTTGGGCTGGGCTGCAGCATGATGCTGTCTTTACCTTCACCTAACCAGATGAATAATTCCAAAAACAAGATGCTGGATCTCTAAATCAATATAACTACACTGGTTTATGCTCACTGAGAATCTGGGCTGATTATTTTAAATGTAAAAAACCGAGTAGCCCTGTAGCACCTTAGAGACTAACAAAAATATATACGTAGTATCATGAGCTTTCATGGGCAAAACCCACTTCTTTATTTTAAATGTGCTGAGTCAGCAGCTTCAGTTTTTGTTCCTCGCAGACAATGTCGACACCCACCAGACTACTTTGCTTGGCATCCTTGTTAATAGTTTCCCAAGGCTTGAACAGGCATTGGAGGTGTTCTTCTATTTTCTCAGACCCATTCCCAGCCAATGGGAGCTGCAGGATGTGGTGCGGGCTGGGTCACTGCTTCTTGCAGCTTTCTTTGGCCAGAAACAATGAACCACAGCCAACACGACATAAACGAAGCATCTGGCAGCCTACCAGGGGTTAACCCTGTTGAACCACATCCAGTCCACAGGCTGCTTATTGCCCAACCCTGGTCTAAATAGTGCTTTGTCCTGCCATGAGTGCAGGAGACTGGCCTTGATGACCTCTCAAGGTTCCTTCCAATTCGATAATTCTATGATGCTGTGATTCTACTTACCATGCTGCTGCCTTGACCCTTACCAGGAAAAAACTCAGGACAACTATGAAGGAAGAAGAAGAAAGAAGTTTAAACATATGGGTTGTTGGGGGAATTTTTGTATTTGGCTGCCTCAGTTCTTTAACATGTTTAGCTTTCTTTTATGTGTAATCTTATTCTTAACTCTGAATTCCTATGTTTATAATGTTTGTTTTTAGAGACAATTACAATGTCCCTATAATGTTTTTTTTACTCTTGTTTTTGATGTACTCTCAACCTTAGCTCCAGCTTGATTTAATTCCTCCTCCCTCCCTCCCCTGGGAATGTACGTTTAAAGTGTCTTGGGGTGTGTGCATATTATTGAAATCTAGTTTATTCTTCTAACAAGGGAGATGAAATGACTCTAAGAGCTAGCAGGAGTAAATGCGACAGTACCATGCTGTAGTTCATTCCATCCAGATGGGTCTATCTCAGGGTTTTGCACTTCCATTCGTCAGCAGTATGTGAGTTCCTTCCACATAAAATGGATCTTCAGTAGCGAAGCCCCTAGGAGACTTCATGGAGTCTGGCTTTTCTCTGTTTTCGGAGTTATAGATTCCTTCCCTTCCCAAGGATCTCGATGAGCAGCTGCTCTCTGTCATGTAGGATATGAAATGGCTCAGTACTCGCTCTTCTTCAACATTTATGCCAGTCTGCTTGGAGAGACTGAGACACGCCATGGACCACAGGTGCCAACTTCCCAAGTTACTGGGATGTGCTCAACCCCCATTCTGCTCCAGGTCCCAGGTTTACTCCAACCCTTCTTCCAAGATCCAGTCCTGCTCCTTCCCTGCCCCATTCTGCTTTCTGCCCCTCCTCCCAGCACTTTCTGCACATTGCCGAACAGCTGATCAGAGGAGGCGCTGTGAGGGAGGGGAAGGAGCTGATTGGTGGGGCTCATGGCATGCAATAGAGCTGGGAGAAAAGGGGAGGAAGTTGATCTACAGGCCTGCTATGCACCCATTATATTTCTTCCATGAGTGCTCCAGCCCTGGCACATCCACAGGGTTGGTACCTATGTCATAGACTCCAGAACCACCAACATGCAAACTATGGTAATGGCAGACTTTAATGGTAATGGTTGACAAACTGTGAGTCCAGGAGAGACAGACAAGATGTTAGTAGGAAGAAGGAAGCTTTCTAAAGATCACAAGAACTCTGTCATCTCATTTTGACCACCTAAAATTAGGTTCAGAGTGGTGCAAAGTAGATTATGCTGGATTCCTAATTCAAAACATACAAATTGTTACACTGGAAAGGAATGTCTTCTTCCATCTTTGGTGTATTTGTGACTATACCTCTTCTTCTGGGCCAGACACTTGGCAATCCTATTCACAATTTCCAAAGTGTGAAATTCCTGATAATATATTGGTTACCTGTCTTTTTTCTTATTATGAAGAAAAGAGCAAATAACATTGTGTAGTTCTATATCCCCTTTTATCAGGGATCTCAAGGTGCATTGCAGACCTCCAGGATGTTATCTATATAACATCCTCATGTTAAGCCTGTTTTAGAGATGGGGAAACTAAGGCACAAAACAATTAAGTAGTTTGCCTAAGGTCACCCAGGAAGCCTGTAATAAAGCTGGGCATGGACAATTCTGTGCTTTATCCACATCTTTTCTCCCTCTTCCCTGATTTCTTGTAAATCACACTTGATTAATTACTGTGCAGGCTAGTGAAAATAAGGTAGGGATGCTTACAAAAAAAATTTCATGCCATTCTAAATAAAATAATAACAAAAATCGAAATGTGTGTATGCAGGGCTGGCAGATCTGTAGGTAATATTTCCCTTGGCATTTGAATTGAGGTTTTACTTCAAAGCATTTTCAGATAATACTGATAATATCAGCTAAGAACTGTGGAGGGCATGTATAAACTGGGAGGCTTCCCTGAAAGATAGGACAGCCTTGTGAATGAGGCACTGGACATGGCCTTAGGAGATCTAGGTTCAGGTCCCAACTCTGCAGCAGACTGAGGAACTTACATCTCCCTGTTCCTTCTGTAAATTGTGGGGACAATGATAACGCTACCTGCCTTTTTGTCTTTCTAGTCTCTTTAGATTGTAATTGCTCCAGCACAGGATCTGTGTCTTTGTGTGTGTGCATCATCTGTCACTGTGGGCGTTCAGCTTGGTTGAGGCCTGTGGGTGCTACTGTCACACAAATAGTATTAATGTATGGGCTAGTGAGCAATCTTTAAAATGTCTGTGTACCTGTATAAAAGTGTCATTAAAAAAAACTAAGGGTGCGTCTACACAGCACAGTTATTTTGAAATAACTGACATTATTTCAAAATAACAATGCGAGCGTCTACACAGCAGTGCCGTTATTTTGAAATAATTTCAAAATAATGGCCAGTTTATTTCAAAATCTGTAAACCTAATTCATGAGGAATAACACTTATTCCAAAATAGCTATTTCAGAATAGCAGTAGTGTGGACGCTCCATTGCTGCTATTTTGAAATCGCTCCTCCTCAGGGCCATTCAAAGTAATTACTCCCCAGTACTTCCTGGGGGTCTAAACTGAGGTAGCACGTCCACATTAAGGAAACCTGCCTCAGACTAATTTTGAGGCTTCCCTGTAATGTAGACGTGCTATTTCAAAATAAACTATTTTGGAAAAAATATTCCGAAATAGCTTATTTTGAAATAAGCATGCTGTATAGACGTACCCTAAGAGTGCCACAAGCTGCTGTGAACTCTCAAATCATATGCCTAGATTCCAGCACATTTGAGCCAAGCACATTATATAAATCCTGAATCCTTCTGTGATATACTGTCTCTGAGCATAAAACATAACTTTCTCATGAAAGGGCTTGATTTATCCCCCCCTCCCTTCATCCCTCCAACCATTTGAAATCGGCTTAGCTTTGTATCCTGCCTCTTGTTTTTAAAAGTGTAATTGGTGCCAAACCATGCTGCAGATCACCATAATTTTTAATGTTAATTAGCACTCGGCACAGTCAATAGCCACAAAATCCTCAGGGGCGCAGTCACACTTGTTACTCTAGCGTTTTTCTGTGCGCACAGGTCATCTGGGAGAATAACAATGAGGTCCGCTCTGACAAAGTGTCACAGTCAGCATGAGCATAACTTTACAGTGTCAGGAAAAGAGAGCAAGAAAAATGTCTAAGGCGCATTCTAATAAAAGACCCCAGTACAGTGAAGATTCCATTTTCTTAGAAAGATTCTTAAGAAGTTCCTCTTTTTTTGTCTGCATTATTATCAACTCCCTACCTGCTGTGTCTGTCTCTTTTCCTCTCTCTGTTACTTTCAATATGCATTGCAACGTCTATCTCCTCTTTGTTAACGCTAGCAAGATGGGTCTTTTGAGAGGAAGGAATGGGGACCTTTTGCTGGCCTAGATATCAAATAATTTTTCACCTCACGAATAGTGGGGGAGGCAATCCAAATCCCACAGTTCTGAAGCTCTTTCTTCTCGGATCATGCTTTGGAGTGGCAACGGGGTGCTGTTTACTTTCCCATTTGTTATTTGACAGATAGTCACACAAATCCTGGAAGCTGTCTGAGTCCTGTATGAATTCTTTTATCCTCAAAGGAACTTCCTGGAAAGCAAATCATAAGGGGTGTGTGTGTGTGTGTGTGTGTGTATATGTATGTGTGTTTTCTATCAGATTTCTACTCCAGTGGTGTGTAAGAAACTATTTATTTAATTTTGACATTTTGAGAGGCTTACTTTCCAAATCCTATTTGAACAGACTTATTCGTCTACAGCAGGAACAAGAGACGAATGCAAATAAAAGCCAAACACAAGCAAATGGCAATGTTTAAACAGGAGTAACTGTACAAAGCTCCCTTTGGAAGATACTGTAAAATGAATGGCAGGTTCTTGCTTTCTGCACACAAGTCTCTTACCATGGTTTGCAAATGGCAACAAATTCTAGTATATCATGGTGGAAGAGCAGGTTAAGGACTGTTTACAAAAGCTAGATATACACAAGTCCATGCGGAGAGATCTAATGCACCAAGGGTACTGAGAGAGTTGGCTAATGTGGTTGCACAGCCATTGGTTGTTATCTTTGCAAACTTGTGGTGATCGTGGGAGGTCCCAGACAATTGGAAAAAGGTATATAGTGCCCATCTTCAAAACAAGTGAAAGACAATCCAGGGAACTAAAATGGGTCTGCCTCACCTCTGTCCCTGGAAAAATCATGGAACAGGTCCTCAAGGAATCCATTTTGAAACACTTGGAGAAGAAACCGAACAGGAAGAGTCAACATAGATTCACCAAAGACAAGTCATGCCTAACCAACCTAATTGCCTTCTATGATGAAATAACTGGCTCTGTGGATCTGGGGAAAGTGGTGGACATGATATACCTTGACTTTAGTAAAGCTTTTGAGATGGTCTCCTACAGTATTCTTGCCAGCAAGTTAAAGAAGTATGGTTTAGATCAGTGGTCATCAACCAGTAGATCGGGATCTACTGGTAGATCTTGGAGCCTCTGACAGGTGATCCTGACTGGTTTGGCTGGGAAGCTACGAAGAGCTGGCACTTCAATTGCCCCTCCACCCACTGCCCTGCTGCTCCTGATCCCTGCCTTGGAGCTGCCCCCCTGGGAGCCTCCTGCTTGCTGTGCAGGGTGTGGGAGGAAGAAGGGGGGCGCTGATGTCAGGGTGTCCCTCCTCCCCCCACTTCTGTACTCTATCTCCACACAAAGACTATGTCTAAACTACAATCCTCTTCCACAAGAGGAAATGCAAATGGAGCACTTATTTGCATATGTCTCGCTCTCATTTGCATTTCCTCTTCCTTTCCCTTTCTCACTAGAGGTTTTTGCTCAAAAAAGCACTGTGTAGATGGCACCTTTTTGTGCAAAAACCCCCTTTTGCACAAAAGCCGTTCTTCCTCATTTTCTTAAGAGGATGGAGCTAGGTTGTTTTCAGTCGTGGCACATGAGAGAATGAGGAGCAATGGTCTCAAATTGCTGGGGGGGGGGAGGTCTAGGTTGGATATTAGGAAAAACTATTTCACTAGGAATGTGGTGAAGCACTGGAATGGGTTGCTTATGGAAGTGGAATCTCCATACTTACAGGCTTTAAGGCCAAGCTTGATAAAGCCTTGGTTGGAAGGATTAGTTGGGTTTGGTCCTGCTTTGAGGACCTGCTAGATGATCCCCTAAGTTCTTTTGCTGTCTGTTTGGCAATACTGTCACAGAGCAAATGAATGCAAAAGTCTTATAAAAACTGAAGTGTTTGCTTAGGCTTGGGGAATTCTTTCAAGAGAGAATTGAGTATTGAAGCCATGTGATTTATGGAAGGGTCCAGCATAAAACACCGGATAAAGTAACTGCTGTAAAGGTTGTGCAGTTATGCTCTTTCCTAAGATTTAAAAAAATATTTCAGTTCCCCCTTTTTTCCAGTATCTTTCAATAATCCTGAACCCTCTGACTTGGTTGCTCAGAGAGGATGAAAATAGCAGCGTACAAATTCTATAAAAGGCTTAGAGACTAATTCAACTATCAGGGACACATCTGAAGTCAGACTTGCCAGGCCCCTGGCCAAGGTGGGCTCCATGCTCCTGGAATGGGTGTGGCCTCGGGCAGACGGGTCGGACCTGAGAGCAGACGGCTCTCGGTGCCACCAAGTGCACCGTGCCACCCCGCTCCCCAGTTCTCACTGCCACCCCTGGATACATCACTCCAGGCCCCTTTCCCAGAGCCACCTGGAACATGCGATGCAACACTCTGGCAGCAATTTAAAGAATCTGGGGCTCTGTCTGCCACTGCTCCTTGTGGTAGTGGTGGCAGCAGCCAGGACCCTGGGACCTTTTGAAGAGCCGGGCCCCAGGGTAACTGCCTCTTTTGTGCCCCTCTTTATAGGCCAGGTGAAGCTCATTTTAAGTCCTCTGCAAATTACGATGTAGAGCCAAATTCAATGATGGTCTAATTTACACATTGGTTGGAAACGGGAGATAAAGAGGACAGCTGTCCCAGGGCCTAGCGATTTAAAAGAGTCCGGGGCTCCTGGCCGCTGCTACAGTGGCAATGGCTCTGGCTGGATCCCTGGGCCCTTTAAATCGCTGCCGGAGCTCTGGGCAGCACTGAATGGCTGGTTGGGAGGCAATTACCCCAAGGCCCCACCCCTTGTGGCTGCCCAGAGACACCCCACAGACACTTTGTCCAGGGCCCAGCAAAGTCTGTCGGCCACCCTGGTTGGGAAGTGGCAATGTGGCGTGACTAGTACACACGTGTGTGCATAGCAATTGATACGGATACAATATTCTGAGAATGACCAAATTGTGCTTTACAGGTAAGCAAATACACCTCCCATTGAAGCTAATGGGAATTTTGCCCAATTACGCCAGAACTGAATTTGGTCTCAGGAATTTTGGGGATAATTAAAGTGTGTGTTTTGAGGGGGAGGGGCTTGTTCTAGTGGAGCTTGCTTTAACTCAGGGGTGGGCAATAATTTTTGCTCGGGAGCCGCTTCAAAAATTTTTGAAGTAGCCCCGGGCCACCCCAGAAGGGGTAGGACCTAAACAGGAAGGGGTGGGGCCTAAACAGGAAGGGATAGGGCTACCACACCCCCAGACCATGATTGGTCTGGGGTTGGGGGAGCCCCTTTGCCCCCCCCTTCCCACTACGCACCCATGCCCTGGAAAAGGCTTGGCACACCCCTCCACCCCAGGCCAGTCAGGGCCTGGGGGTGGGGGAGTGTGGGAAGCCTCCTCCCACCAATATTTAAAAAGGGCTCTAGAGGCGATCCTGGCAATTACAGACCGGTAAGTCTAACTTCAGTACCGGGCAAATTAGTCGAAACAATAGCAAAGAATAAAATTGTGAGGCACGTAGAAGAACATAATTTGTTGGACAAAAGTCAACATGGTTTCTGTAAAGGGAAATCCTGTCTTACTAATCTATTAGAGTTCTTTGAAGGGGTTAACAAACATGCGGACAAGGAGGATCCAGTAGATATAGTATACTTAGATTTTCAGAAAGCCTTTGACAAGGTCCCTCACCAAAGGCTCTTGTGTAAATTACATGGCCATGGGATAAGAGGGAAGGTCCTTTCTTTGATTGAGAACTGGTTAAAAGACTGGAAACAAAGGGTAGGAATAAATGGTAAATTTTCAGAATGGAGAGGGGTAACTAGTGGTGTCCCTCAAGGGTCAGTCCTGGGACCAATCCTCTTCAACTTATTCATAAATGGTCTGGAGAAAGGGGTAAGCAGTGAGGTGGTAAAGTTTGCGGATGATACCAAACTGTTTAGGATAGTCAAGACAGAAGCAGACTGTGAGGGACTCCAAAAAGATCTCACCAAACTGAGTGATTGGGCAACAAAATGGCAAATGAAATTTAATGTGGATAAGTGTAAAGTAATGCACATCGGGAAAAATAACCCCAACTATACGTACAGTATGATGGGGGCTAATTTGGCTATGACAAATCAGGAAAGAGATCTTGGAGTTATCGTGGATAGTTCTCTGAAAACTTCCACACAGTGTGCAGCGGCTGTCAAAAAGGCAAATAGGATGCTAGGAATTATTAAGAAAGGGATAGAAAATAAGACCCAGAATATCTTACTGCCCCTGTATAAAACTATGGTACGCCCACATCTTGAATACTGTGTACAGATGTGGTCTCTCACCTCAAAAAGATATTTTGGCCTTGGAAAGGGTTCAGAAAAGGGCAACTAAAATGATTAGGGGTTTGGAACGGGTCCCATATGAAGAGAGGTTAAGCGACTGGGACTTTTCAGTTTAGAAAAGAGGAGACTGAGGGGGATATGATAGAGGTATATAAAATCATGAGTGGTGTGGAGAGGAGGATAAAGAAAAGTTATTTATTAGTTCCCATAATAGAAGAACTAGAGGACACCAAATGAAATTAATGGGTAGCAGGTTTAAAACTAATAAAAGAAAGTTCTTCTTCACACAGCGTGTAGTCAACCTGTGGAACTCCTTGCCAGAGGAGGCTGTGAAGGCTAGGACTATAACAGAGTTTAAAGAGAAGCTAGATAATTTCATGGAGGTTAGGTCCATAAAAGGCTATTAGCCAGGGGATAGAAATGGTGTCCCTGGCCTCTGTTTGTCAGAGGCTGGAGAAGGATGGCAGGAGACAAATCGCTTGATCATTGTCTTCGGTCCACCCTCTCTGGGGCACCTGGTGCTGGCCACTGTCGGCAGACAGGCTATTGGGCCAGATGGACCTTTGGTCTGACCCAGCACGGCCGCTCTACGCTCTGATATTCTTATAAAGAGCCACCTGCAAGGAGCATGTGGCACTTTGAAGTGCCGCAGGCTCCTTGCAGGGCCAGGGCAGGGCGAAGGAAGCTTCATACAGCTCCTCTGCCCCTAGGCTCTGATTGGCCTGGCGGTGGGGGAGTGCGCAAAGCCTCCTCCGCTCTCCCTCCTGCCCTGCAAGCAGCGTGTGGTGCTTCAAAGTGCCACGTACTCCTGGCAGGGCAGGAGGAGGCTTCATACGCTCCCCCGCCCCCAGACCCTAATTGGACTGGGGACTGGGGAGCAGCAGGGCCTCCGTGGGCCGGATTTGGCGGGCCGGATCCAACCCATGGAGGTCCTTTTGCCCATCCCTGCTTTAACTTGTTCATTAAGGCAACAATTTTGTAAATTACACTAATTTTGGACAGTGGCTGCTGCTCATTAATGTAAGTTGCCCTATTTTATCACTTATATTCATTTAATTTTTCACTGATTTGCAGGTGATGTTTCACTTAGAACGCCAGTTAGGGCACACCGGATTTATCTCAGAGACTTATACTTGCTTACTCCAATCTACATTGAGTCGAATTAGACCATAATAATTGTGGCATTGACCCAGAATTTCCTCCGAGATTATTGTATTGTTTCACTTTATGATACTGGAGTGTCAATATCACATGCTACTATTAAGGCAGTTGTGCTTGCATATCACTCGCGCCTGATTGACAGTGCTGTAAATGAGTTGAATTGGCCGTCAATGCCATTGATTCACTACTGCATTAAACTAATTTTATGCCAGTTTAATTCAGTTGAAATCAGTGGAGTAGACATTAGCAAAAACATGGAGTAACACAGTAGGATATCAGGCCTAGTTTATGGACGGGTGACCCTTTGACATGATTATTAACCTACTCTTTTAATGATGATCATTAACCTTTGCCATCTGTTTCCAGCCTGAGAGAGAGTTGTCAGAGGTAGCTAGCCCCACTTGTGTCATAGCTGCATTCGATCTTCAGTGTTTTGGCAATGCTAATATAGGCCTGGCAATACTGTGCTTTGTTTTAGTGAATGTAAATATGAAAATTGATTCAGGACACGGCAAAACATTCAGAATGTTGGCAAATGTCTTTGCGCCTGGAAAAATAGCTACTCTTCCAGACTAAGGGGTACTGTCATGTTTCTGTAATTACCATTTCTGCCTTGGGTTCTGACTGGAACCTGGAAAAATTAGAGATGGGCTGGCAGAGACGCTTTAAGTAAGTATAGGTTAGAGTTTAAACTTGAAGGTTATTAGAGGCTAGGGCTTGGATGTGAGGACAGAAAATCTTGTGAGAGAAGCTGTGCTTGCAGGCTTCAGGGACGGTCTGAATGGGCAAATAGGACTCCTATTGTTTTAGATCCCATCCAGAATCAAAAGCATCGAGGTGGGGTTAGGTTCAGGTATTTGAATCTGAATGTACTCTCCCTAACGTCTGAAATTGATACTGAAACGAATACCCAAAAACGAAACATTATATTTTAAGGGCCATGTGTAGAGAGAAGTTAACTGAAATTTTCCAACTCTCCAAAATATGTTTGGGGAAGATTTAGGTTAGTTCTGATTCTATCCAAATAATTTCATCCACCAGTAGTATTTGCTAGAAGTTTGACCCAGCATGGCTCTGCTCCTTAACTCAATTAATTTTTGTTTTTCTTCATTTAAATAATTGCTCTGTGCTGGGGCTAGGAAGGAGGGGTTCAGTATTCAGGCTGCCCCGGGGAGAGAACACTACACCAGCCTCCTCTCACCACAGCAGCTTGGGGCCAGGTGAGAAGTGCCTCTCCATGGCCCCTGCAGCTCCAGCAAGCACAGCTGAGGGAGGGGTGCATGTCCCCCAAATGAGGCAGATCCAGAGTCATCTGCCCCCTGGGCTCCTCATCCAGAGTGAGAAATCCACTTCCCCCTCACTTGCTGATGAAGGGGAACATATAGAAATGTCCCGATATGAATTGGGAGGTTAGGGAAGCTTCAGCCCCTCTGCCAACCCTAAAAGGTGGCGGAGGCGGGTAGGAGGCTTGGTGACAGTCGAATGGTTAGCACCTCTGAAAAGCAGAGCCTTAATATATTTTTTCAACTGGTATATTTTTAAAATTGTGTACAAACAGGGGCGGCCCGTGAGCCTAGGCAGACTAAGCGGTCACCTTGGGCGTGCCTGATGATGATGTCATGGGGCGCCCGGGCGCCCGATGATTACGTCACAGCCATTGACGGCCGTGCAGGCGGGGGCACCAATCGCGCCTTCTGCCTGGGACACCAGCTGCCGCAGCCGGCCTCGTGCCGCTCCTGTGTACAAATGGGTGTCCTAGGTCCCCTTACTCAAGAGGGACAGCACTTCACTGTAATGCTTGTTTAGCCAAGAAATGAGAAACATGGTAGTTGGTTAATAAAGATGCTCTTTCCCCCATCAAGGGTGACATAGGATGGAGTTGTCATCATTGAAACACTTGCCCACTCCATAAATGAAATCCAATAAACCCTTAAATTAATTGTCATGCCCGAAGATAATACAATCTCATGTTTAAAGAAACAAAGCAGATGGCACTCCCTCCCTGCTTTCAACTTGCCTCTTCCCCCTTTTTTAGCCCATGTTTAATACAAAAGCTACTATGAAAACTGCCGTGAAAGGAAAATTTAACTATTCAGTTGGCACTGCTTCCTGGTGATGCTGCCTGGACTAATTATGGGGCAATAGACTGCAAAATACCATTTTTTTTATAATCAATTTTTTGCACTGCTTTTAAAAACTCGATTTCAGCAGTTACTTTCTTCTTTTTGGGTAACATTTGAAGAAAATATGAACCCTCTCACCTTTCTCTAGCTTCTGCTTCTTTTTGGTGGAGTATTGCATTGCCTTTTTCAGAATTACCTCCTTTTCCTCGAACCTTTAAAAGTTTTATTATAACAGCCCAAGGAATTTTCTCTACCAGTGGTCCTAGGCAAGAGACCTATATACTCTCTCCATTTCACAACTGTCAATATCTTCACTATCCAAAACAGCTTAAATAGCAAAAGTAGTCAGTAAATGTAAACCCCAGAAATTCCTCTTCCCAACTCCTATGCCAAATAGACACTGTCATGCATTTTCCAGCTGCCTTTTCCTATTGGTTTCCACTTTTTTTTTTTAAGCAACTACATCATCAGCAAAAGGGATCTGAAATTCCTTCCCACACCAACCCCTGCCCTGAGCCCCCCACTCCATGACCTCCCTCCAGCACCCTCCAACCCTGCCCTGAGCCCTCCCAGTCCCTGCCCTCATGCCTGCATTCCCACCCGTGGCCCTCAGTCACCCCCCCACACACCCAACCCCCTGCCCTGCGCCCTCAAGTCCTGTCCTGACTGCTGCACTTCCCATCCTGAGTCCCTCCACATCCATCTCAGCGATGACAGAATTTCTTGCATTCTAGTATTCCTTATACCACCCTCTGCCCTGATCCCCACACCCAACCCCCTTCTTGATTCCTGCACCCACCCCCAAGTTCTGCTTTGACTTCTGTACATCCCACTCCCTGTTCTGAGCTCCCTACACATCGTAGCCTCCTGCCCTGACTCATGCACCCACACCCCCTGCCTTGAGCCTTCCCATACCCAACAGCCTGTCCTGAGTCCCCCACACCTCCCAGATTCCTGTTCTGACTCCTGCACCCCCTACCCTCTGCCCTGAGGCCCCCTTTTCTCCCTGCAAGTACCCGAGCAATACCAGGTAAATCCTCTAGTTTTAATATAAAGTAAGATCAGGATGACCTTGCTAATAACGGACTGAATCCTATAACCCTTATTTAGTCTTGGCAGAGAAAACTTCTAGAGAATTGGCATGATATGCCTCATGCCACTCTGATCTCCCCACTGCTGTGATTGCAATAGGCACAAAGTGTAATTTAGGACAGTCCTGCAGTCACTCTCAACTGCAATGGCAGCTTTTACTGGGACCAGGGAGCTACAAAAGTGGAATAAACACCTTTCCCCTTACTCCCAGATCCTCTACTGAGTGCAATTCAGCCAGACTAAAGACGTGGGCCACACAATTTACTGTCGGGAAACACATGTGATGAGAGACAGTTTGAGATTTCTCAGATAACATTAAAGTGACCGGATGTATGTCCTATGGGTAGCCGGCCACTGGGATTACATGTGTATCAGTTCTGGAACTAGCTGTTTGTTGTGGAATATGGAAATCAAGGACTGGCTCCAGCACCAATCAATCACTGGGGCCTCTACTTTTTAATGTTTTTAACTACTAGGAAAATCATTCATAAAAAAAGACTTTGTTTAATAATCTCTGGGTTTATCTGAAATATTTATTCCACATACTCAGGAGTTTACCCTGTGCCTCTGGAAATTGCACTCTGAATATTTCTTTAACCCTAAATATTAAACCCTTGGGCCAGACTTCATCACAGAATCCTACTCCTTTGGCTTGTGTTTTTAGATTGTTGTCCTGGCACTTGTTTATGTCTGTTTCTGTTGGTGCTCAGCAGTACTATATGAAAAGCTAGCATGGTTCAAGTTTTGGCATCTGAACTAATGGCTTTCTAGTTCATCTTTAGCTGAGCTATTATCAATGGTAGGACTCAGTATGCCTGCTTCCATGTAAACTCTTAAAATGGAAGGTAAAAGCAACTTGTAAGCTACGCCAGAAAAATAAATATGTTCACCACCAAGTCATTCAAGCACAAAAATGATGCAACAGATAAAAGGGTCTTTAATGAAGGATGAGCTGATGTCCCAAAGACTCTTCTGCCTGATTCTGGTAAGTGTCCAGAAGGAAGTTAAAGATCCCAGGATCCTTTGCAAAAACAGCAGAGTTTCAGCATAATCGACCAAATTATACCCTATGGTAAACTTCTGCAGTCCTAGTGATGTCACTGGGTTTGCACATGTTCAAGTTATTCTAAAGCACATGAATATAAGTTAGAAACTAGTAGAGTTACTGAAACCAAATATGGTAGCTGACATTTAGGGCTAAGTATGCCTAGAGGGGATCTACACACACAGGCGGTATAGTTTTAATTATACTTGTATAACTACACAACCTTCTCAGCCCTGAGGTATGAACACAGTCTTGTGAGAATAAAGGTGCTTTATATTAGTATTGTTATTCCCGATGGCAAGGAGAATAGTCACAGTGGTATAAATGCATCCACACCAAGGGCTGTGCCAATATCACCCTTTTAACAGATATAATTACGTCCCAAACCACAACAGTTCTAATACTGCATACATTTTTTTTCTCCAATACATTTGCAACTATTGTTCTAAATAGAGTTACTCAGAGACAAATGGGGTCTGAGCTGCTAACTATGGTGAAACACCAACAGGCAGACCCAAGCTTGGTAAACTTAGTGAATGAGCCTCTACTGCAGGGGTGGCCAACCCGTTATAGATGAAGAGCCAAAATAGTGGTGGATACAGCGCAAAGAGCCGAGGGAAAAATGTTGTTGAGGAGGGGGAAAAAAAAAAGCCCCGGCTGCCATCCTTTTAAGAGCAGAACAGGCATTGCCCTTTTAAGTCAGCCATTTTGAAGTCTCACAACTCCAGCAGACAGAAACATGCTGCCCCTTTCAGAGCTGCGAGCCATGGGTGTGGGTGCAGGAGCCGCAATTTTTTCTTTGAAGAGCCACATGTGGCTTGCGAGCCACAGGTTGGCCACACCTGCTCTACTGCTTGAGCTATAAAGCCAGCTGGCTCTTAGTTAAGGCTGTAGAGCAAACTCATTCTTTCTCTCTCTGTAAGGAGTCTAAGTGCCAGTACCTGGGACAGTGAACCGCACCCAGGAGGTGTGTGGGTTACAATGGTATAGTACCTGACTCACTCCTGATTTTCATTAGTGCAAAGAGAGAAATTATTTTCATATTAATTTAGTTCTACTGGTTTGATAGGAGAATTTTACCTTGTTTTGTCTTGTAGATAAGTAGCTTCTTTTTCTGCATTAAATATAGATACATTTATACACATTCTGTTTTTTTAAGAATACAGTAATGAGCCAGGTGTGATGAACCTATTGTCTCACACATTTTACATGTCATGTGGAGCTAATATTGGTGAAAGGTGCTGGTAGACCACCCTAGAGACTGAAGTCTGGTGTCTGTACACAGAACAGGTACAGTATGAGCAGTCACCCATCAAATCTCATAGGACAGTCCAACACGGTGCATCCGCTCTAATCTGAAGTATCACTTGTAGGAGGGAGGTTGCAGCAGTTGCAATGAGTTGTTCTATGTCCTTTCTGCTGTCTGTGCAGAGTGGCAGCAGTGGTCGTGATTAGTAACAACTATGGCAAGTTTTTGTAAAGTAGGTATCTGTCCATCGGGACTGTATGTGAGAGCACCCGCGGTTTTCACATAGGCCACTAAACAGACATAACAGCAACAACTTAAGGTTCTTACCAAGGATGGTTGGATTTCAAAGAGTAAACTATAGGTGATATGCTATATATCTCCTTTTAGGGCATGGGCTGTGTGGACAGCACCAGGCACAACAGGGTTCCTGTTGTGACTGTGATCTTGGGCAGTACTGTAATACAGAACATAACATGAATCACCAGCCCCTGAAACATCTAGTCAGGAGGCTAAATTCCCTACCACTTTTACAGTAGAATATCTGTCGCCTTCACTGGATTCCTACCAGTCAGAGAAGAATCAGGCTCTAATCTGTTTTAAGTAAGCAGACGTGTACGGGGCTCATGCCAGAATATGGCCCGGAGACAACATGCTCTAGTTGTATAAAGTTTTATTTTATTGTGGCGTGTTTCCCTCCACTCCTATATCTACAATCGTAGATGTAAATTTTGGCAGCAAAGGAATAATTCTTCACGCCTATGCGGTAATTTACAGCCACCTTTGGTTTTACATAACATACACTTTCAGTTTTGGACATGTTTTTAGTGTGTCAAGGAAAACTTTCAGGTTTTATTAAACTGGCATATATAAATTGATTTTCCAGCTGGATACAGCCACTTGGCAAACGTTGCACATTCTAACTACATATGAGCTAAATTACACAGTTTAATAGCATGTTTGAATTATTTTATGTGCGCCATGTAGTCACAGGAGTACCTAGCAGTTTCCCAATGCTCTGCTTAACTTGAGTTTTACTCCTAGCTGGAGAGATTATAACAGAGACAGACACAAAGAAACATTTTAGAAAAAGAAAATGTGTACTGTACATTTCCATAAAGTAGAACTTATTTAATTTGTATTCGCTGGGACAGACTGTGGATGTAAGTGCTACTCAATGTGAGTAAAGGTTGCAAAATGAAGTCCTATATTAGAACATTTATTAATGCGAAGTAGCATAGAACTAGACTGTGGCATCCTCAAATCAAAAGGACTGCTTATTTGAGTGATCACTAGTATGAGTAAGGGATCTACAAATTGACCCACAAACATTTAAGGGTCAGATTCCAATGACCTGACTCACAATGTGTCATTGTATCTCACTCCTCAAGTATTTCAGTTTGATTGAGTGCAATAACTTACCAAGTATGATACTACTCAGCATTTGTGAGGCTATTGCAGTCTGGCCCTAAATGCTCAGTCCTAGCTCCATTGCTCACACTGAGTTACTAGTACTAGGACTAGTAGTTCTTTGTTTCACTATGATTTACACAGAGAAGTACAATCAATGTGCATAAAAGTGACAGAACTGGTCCTAGCACCTGTGAAGATGGGGAGTGAGAAAGGAAGGGTATAAAGTGCAGTTGAACATCTGCCCATCAAACGCAGGGATGTGCTTTTACTCTACACAAAACCCATTCTGCATAGCTAGTGGTTTACTATGTATTAAGACTGTTTGACTGTGAAATGTTGGGAATCACAAGTCCTATCTAGAACATTTGCTTTGTCATGGGTGACGGTCATTGACTTCTAGAACACTGTAGGGTTTTAAATAGGGATGGGATTTTGGGGTGAGAGAAGCAGATGGGAATTTGGGTGGAGCAGAGAAAGAGTTGAAGAGCTGTAATACCTCCAATCTCTTTATTCAGAAGAAGTGGTTTATGGGGATGTAATTTGCATCCTTGCTAGTTGAGTGATGGAATCAGTCTTAGACTATGCATTAAGTGTTCAGAGTTGGGATGTTGCCATTGTTCTTGTTACCGTTCCTCCAAATGCATACAGCTGAATGCAGAAAGGACATTACATTTGCTTTATTAGGCTACTAATAGCTGGGGGCTTGTCATATGATATGCTGTGATCAATAAATCACATGCTTATAGTGGTTATTCAGCATATCAAATCCTAGTCTCCATTTCAGTCTCTAGACCAGAGTATTTGTATGGCTTTCTCATGGTACCTTTCCAGCTCCGCAGCAAGGATTTTACTTTTGGCTCCTCATAAGAGAATATGACTTTTCCACTCTCCGTCTCTGTTTAAAAAAAAATGGAGGATCTGATCGTGCTTCTGTTGAAGTCAAAAGAGTTTTGCTGTGGGCTTAGATTGGGAGAATGAACATAAGATTCCATTCTCTAAAGACCGTTAGCACAGTATTGTCACCTTTACTACATGGAACTCTCCT
This sequence comes from Rafetus swinhoei, assembly GCA_019425775.1. Classification (NCBI taxonomy): domain Eukaryota; kingdom Metazoa; phylum Chordata; order Testudines; family Trionychidae; genus Rafetus; species Rafetus swinhoei. Next base: position 166,363,365 of record CM033424.1, read on the forward strand.
GAGCACTAGTGTCTGAAGGAAAAACAGGATGTCCTTCTGGTCAAAAATCTTTGTCACCTGATTGTCATGACAGGTGACCACCCTTTGATCAATCTGAAAGTTCAAAGCCCCACTGAATATGTACATACTGTGTTATCAATTTGGTTCAGTAGGAAACAGGCTTTGGAATGCAGTATCAGATCAGACTTTTAATATGGGAATATCATATTTTACCATCAATGTAAGAAACAAACCATGTTGTTGCCTTGAAGATTTCCTTAGTGGAAGCGGAAGCACAAAGTCCCTTGATATATCTGTGAATGTTTTGTTACCCTGAATGAATAAAAAAAAAGAGCCACAGGCCTGTGAAAGTCGACTATGAAGCTGTAGGGATGCATATGGAATCATTAAAGGCCACATCCACCAATTTGGCAGCTGCATCTTTTCCTGTAGCCCTATCCCCACACTGCATCCAAGTGCACTGGGCTTGCTTAGCAGGGAACAGAGATGCTGACAATGTGGTATAGATCAGAACTAGCATAGGGGAAAGGAAAAATTCAACCTTGATGAATGTCTGATTAAATAATATATTTGGGATCTACTGGGTCAGGAACTGTGAGAACAATTCATGAAAATGATGTGCCATAACTTAGAGACAGGTTTGTGACAGTTGCACAGCTGTTACTAGGCATGCAAGCTACTCTTTTATATTTAGATTGATTTACTGTAAAAAAAAAAAAAACCCTGTGATTTTCAGTTAGAACTGTACTTATACTCCATTCTCCCCTTCCTATGTACACAGTGGCTTTTCTCAGACCTACAACGTGAGTTCTGAGCCATACCAGCATTGCAGCCCTACTTCCTTTTCATTTCTGCTTGAATCTGGCAACCTTAATAAGACCCTGTAAGAGTGCTATGATATGTCTTGACCCCTAGAGGGTGCTAACAGCATAATGTAAAGTGATTTTGTGTATGCAGCCAAAGTTTTAGGCGAGACAATCGACTTTAGCGTTCTTTTCACATCTCTACCCTTCATTGTTCCCCAAAACATGCTTAAAGTGGATAGGCAGCATTGATTTCAGATGGTTTGACAACTTCATGCCTCCGTTCTCAGACTGAGAGAGGGTTCATCAAACCCCACTTCATGTTCCCATCTGGAGAGATCCTTGAGTGTGTGGACAGAGTGAGGGCGGTGTGCCTGGGAGAGATTCTTATTTTCTGTGGTCGATAGAGGCCAATGGCGAATATGCATGAGAGGATCGTCAGTTGGTGGCTGCAGCAGGAAATACTGTGCAACTCAGCCTCAAAGGGAGGCAGTTGGACTCTATAAAATTGACAGACCTAGTTCAATCTACAAAGTATGATCAGCCCTTTCAGGGTACACTCCACACTTTAGTCGTAGGCAGTGGTTTTCAAACTGGGGTGTGAGCGCTAGTCGGAGGGGTATATGGGAAAAAAATCCTGTAATGGCAGACAACACATTTTATTAAGTCAGACTTGACAATCTAACAGTAGATGTCATACAACATTATCTCAGACAGGGGTATGCGGTAGACTACGTTATTTGGGAAGGGGTACACAGCCTAAAAAAGTTTGAAAACCACTGGTCTAAACAATAAGAGAGGAGAGTAGAATGGAAGGTGACACCCTTCGTTGTTCAACGGCTATGCAAAGAAGAAGGCAATTTAGAATTGTAACCAGTGTGCTTTAAATAATGTATTACTACATTTCTTCTCAAACTCTCATAAGGTCTTTCTTCTTGGAAATTTTAAATAAAGAAATAATGAAACACATGGCGCAAAGACTTAAAAGGTGCCCCGCTTCCCCTATGTTATTTATAAAGCTAAGGCAGCAGACACAAATGAACACATAAACATTTAAACCCTTGCTGCCAACATTTCAGTTAGAAAACTTCTCCTATCTTTACTATTAGGCTACTGGGCATCTTCACTGAATTGATTTGATACATTGATTCTATTATAGTGGGACTTGCAAAGAGTAAAAAATACATAAAGTATAGTTCCCTAAAGAGCGGGCCTCTGGCTCAAAAAGGATTCTGACAAGTCTAGCAGCAGAAAGAGCACTACTAAGTATGTTAAATGAAAGCAGATACAAATCCATAAACAATTACCTACGTGCTTAAAAATTCTCCTCTGGACACCAATGTATTTGCCGGCAGAAGTCACCTTATGAATATCAGCAGATGAATTATTCTATATGAGTAAGGAGTTGGAAAAGCAAAGGACATCTCACTTTTTTGCTTTAACCTTGGGAAATATAAAAGATCTGGCTTTTGCATCTCTTCAAAAACAGGCACTGCAGGGGAAAATCCCATATCCACTCTGAATACATCTAAATAATAGGCATATCAATGAAATGCCAGACTCTGGCTGAACGATGGCCAGTATATAAATCATACAGCATGCTGTGTACCTTGTATTTATGCCCAAGTACAAATCTAAGTGTTCTGTCTTCCATGAAGTTTGTACATTTTGAAGCGGGTCAACTAAGAATTATGTCTCTATATTCCAATTCTGAGAGCAGAGCAGAATTGACTATCTTAAATCTATAATGTAAGCTAAGCATCTTCCTTTTATGACGGCCACATCAGCAGGATTTGCTGGCTAGAAGAAAATCCCTGTTTTCTCAATGAAGTTGGAATAAATAGACAAACCAGAACTGACTATATTCTTTGAGAGGCTTGACTTGAGAATCATTTGCAAAGCAATCCTGACTTCTGAAAATGCAATAATTTTTCCTATGTCTTTGTTGTATAGTTTTGATACATAGATTTCAGCCTGTAGATTGTTTGCAAACTGTTTCTTCCAAATATTGTTATATTTCATGACTGAGTATCTAAGATGCATGGTATTGTCTCTGGCTACTGATTTAGTGGCTCACACTTTTTAAACATTTTTTAACCGACAAATAATGAACTTTGAATACAAATTAATTATTCAATAATCTGAAGAAAATGCAAAATTCTCAAGAATGTCAACAAATATCTGATGTTGCTATTGGAAGAGTCTCAGATAATGAATTCATAGCCAATGGGAAGGCATTATCACTTCCTAGATTATGTTTCCAACTCTTGAGATTATATCATAGTTCTTGTAATACTTGGTGGCTTTTCTCAAATCTGTTGCTTCTGGAGACATTGAATTAGGTGAAAATCTATTATCATGTTTATAAAAGTAAGTTTCTAGCCCTCCTGATTTTCAGTAATTTCTTCACAAAGGCAACCTAAAAGCTTAAAACCCAGAAAGAAAATAAGAAATTTATTTATTGGTTGTATATATTTTTAAATTCTTCTCATGGTCTCTTGAGTCCTGATTCAGGATTTTTAAATGCTTGAGGTTGGCAATGCTGTAAACAATTAAAAATTTCTCCTCTATTTTTTCTGCAAGCCAAAATATTGGTGTATTTTTCAGAAAGAAGGAAAAGCATTGATCATTGTGAAGTTGGAGTAGGGTCATATGGCCAGTGTTCAAAGTATTCCCTAGCCACCTGTATTGTTAGCTCAATGTAACTGTGATCTGAACACATTTTTTACTTTCTGATTTGTTGTTCAAGGGTCAAATTCCTTGGTTCCCAAGTGCAATGAAATCCATGACATATTGCCCTGCTACAACGAGAGCCTCCCTACAGCATGCAGAAAAAGAAGATAAATTTCCTTCTAAGAATAAAAAAGCACCATGTTCGTGAACAGTAAAATTTAAAGGTTTGGATGATGAAGTTTGTGTCTGTGCATGGTGTGCACATTTTATTCATAAATAGATATAAAATGTAGAAGATAGCATATTTACATAGAATATAATAGTCCTTCTGAACTGACCCCTCTAAATCATTTGTGAACTGATCCAATTTCTGTGAATGTATTCTTTGTTCATATGTACTTTTAGAATAGGAGAAATAAATAGTAGATAGGGTAAATAATTTTCAGACTATGGAGTTTTCAAACTGGTGATAATCAGGCCTGATCAAAAGCCCATTAAAATCATGGAGAAGACTTCCTTTGACTTCTGTGGACCTTGTATCTGGCCATTTTATTAATGGATTACTGAATAACTTTTTTCATAAAATATTGTGCTAATAAGGATGCCCCCTCCTGGCCCAGGAGTCTCTGAACTGTTAAGCTGGCCCATACCTTTGCACTGGGCTGAGCTAAGCTTCTGCATCCAAATACCTCTTAAATGTGGGGATATTTTTTTATTTGAATAATGTAGCTGAAATCAATGCAATGGAAAGGAATAAAAAGACAGAAAAGGAAATGCACTGTAAAGAAAGTAAAAATGAGAACAACTATGACTAGTCCATTAGTGATGTACGTATTAAAGTGAAAAGGGCGTGTTACTGCTGTGAAAAGAATAAGAACACTTTTTCAAAAAAGAACAATAATAGTATATATTTGCTGGAAGGGGGGTGGAGAGGAGGTGTTGTCTTTAACTTGCACTCTCTGCCTTTTCCCTTCCTATTTTCCTAATGTGGTCGAGATTCATTTCCTTCTAGTTGTTCCCTTTTTATGGAAAACCACAACCCCCTTTTGTCAATTACCTATGAAATCTGAACAACTGTGACCTGGGACTGGGTTTATGGGCAACTCTCTAGCTTTCATGTGAATTGCATCCTTTTCCTGAGCAGCGTGCTCTGCCTGGTGTTGGCATAACTTTTTTGCCACCTGTAAGCCATGCATGATGCTGAACACTTCAGCCCTAAGCGTGAAGCAGTTCTCTTCACTTTTTTTTTTGTTTACTTACTGTTAAGTGAAGGAGCGAGGAAGGAGGAGAGAAAAGATAAAAATAGAACTAGAGAAATAATGGAGATGAAAGAGAGACCAATCAGCGTTCAAAGCTTTTCAGCAAGAAACACTTGTTCAGAGTCCATAAGAGCTAATCACAGAGCAGAATACTAAGATGGATATTCAGAAGCAACAAGCAGCTATCACATGGAATGCATTATAATCGTCTAACAAAGAGGGGAAACTGGCACACAGTTGACATTTTCATCCTAGCTGAAAATCACTCTTGACAAAAAATGATAAAATGGAAGACACAAATTCTGTATATATGGGAAATGACAAAGTCTTCTTTTAAGAAAAAATCTATGCACAATAGTAAGACATGAGTCTATTTCTGATCATATTTCTCTAAAAGCCAGATATAGGCATGGTTTTGAGAGGAAGCACTGGGCACAGGAAATTCACCACTTCTCAATATCAGACAATTGTTATCTACAGGAGAGTGCAGTGAGTATAGCAGGGCTATTGATCACATGGCCCATGGTGCAGTTTGGGTTTACGTGGGGCTCAAAACGTGGCCCACAGGTGGGATCCTTTGAACATGGCCTCCATTGGGAATACACTCTACAACAGCAAGTCAATATAATAATCTTCTGTTGATATGTGTTTTAGTAATTAAATTCCTGGACTGTCATTGCTCATTAAAAGTGCTGTCATATGGGTGGAAATCGGGTAAATATTGCATTTTATTAATATCAGCAGAACTGACTTAAATGGGGTCTGCATGTTGCGTAGTCTTGCCTTAATCTTTGTAATCATGCTTTTCAGTATGAAATAAGCTATTTGCATATATTTGCATATACATTTGCATGTATATACAACCACACTTAAGTTGCGGCCCTTGGTATGTGCTGTGAGTATCATTGTGGCCCCCGGGGCTTCCAAAGTTGACTAGCCCTGGCGTATAGGGTGCACTCTGTGTCTGTCACCAGCTGTAGATGTGGGACTGGTAGTTAGATTTCTATGGATTTAGCATGAGTATTTAGGATATTCTTCCCAGTATTTACCATAAAAACCAACCCCCAAAATAAAATAAAACCTAGGAAACAGAAACTGAAGTGTCCAGCCTGTGGTGATAGGTAACAATCAGCATGGATATGTAAAGAACAAATCACATGTCAAACCAACCTTGTTAGCTTTCTTTAATAGGATAACAAACCTTGTGGATAAGGGGAAAGCGGTAGAAATGGTATACCCAGACTTTTGTAAGGCATTTGATATGGTCTCGTATGACCTTCTGATCAATAAATAAGGGAAATACAATCTAGATGGGGCTACTATAAGGTGAGTGCATAACTGGCTGGATATCCTTCTCAAAGGGTATGTCTACACTGCAAAGTTAATTTGGAATAACAGCCATTATTCCGAATTAACTTCCATAGCGTCTACACAAGCAAACCGCTATTTCGAATTAAATTCAAAATAGTAGGGTGCTTAATTCGAGTTTGGTAAACCTCATTCTATGAGGAGTAACGCCAAACTCGAATTAGCTAATTCGGAATAAGCGCTGTGTAGACGCTTAGTCCGAATTAGCTGGCCTCCAGCCTTCCCAGTTTCCCCTGGTGGCCACTCTGGGCCAAACCAGGAAAACTCTTCTTCCTCCCCCCAGCCCTGGAGCCCTTAGAGGGGCAGACTCTGGCCACAGTGCCTGTGCCAGCTCCGAGCCTGCCGGCCCAGAGCCAGCAGTCACTGCCCCGACCCAGTGGCCCCAAAACATGCGCCAGCAAGCCACTGGCAGCCATCCCTCCACTGCTCCCCAGGAGCAGTCTGCCAGCTCCCAGGAACCTGCCAGGGCCCGGAGAAGGCGGGCACCTTCCTGGTCCAGGGCAGAGATCAGGGTGGACCGTACTTAGGTTTGGGGGGATGCCCCCAACATCCATGATCTCCACACTAGATGGAGGAACGCAGCCATCTATGGCAGAAAAGCTGCCAGCCTGCCCACCAAAGGTCACATGTGAACCCATGAGCAGGTTTGCATGAAAATCAAGTTGGTCCAGCAAGACCCCCAACCCTGAGTTTCTCCTCCCCCTTCCTCCCCTTGCCTCCCCCTTCCAACTCCCTCCTCCTAGGTTTCCCCCTCCCCTCTCCCACCGTCATTCCCACCCCAGTTTCGGTCAATAAAGAGAGTTTGTTTTTGGCAAGAAATGTGTTTTTATTTGACATCGGGAAGGAGGTTAGGGAGGGGTAAGTGGAAGGAGGGAGGAATGAGGCACAAGCCCCCAGTGGGGCACACCAGGGAGGCTCTTAGTGCTCCTCAGGGTGGAAGCTCTCCCGCAGGGCCTCCTGGATACTGACAGACCCCCGATGGACCTCCAGGAAGGCAGCCTACAGAAAGTGCAGCCAGGCTCGCAGCAACACGTCCATGAGAAGCACCAGAGTGCCCAAGGGCAGCTCCGGCTCCGTGTTGCAGAGTGCTGTGGTGTCCCGAGTGAGGGCAACCAGAGCACGCAGAGACACAAATACTTTGCTGTCCCTCATCGAGGCAGGCAAGCAAGCAGGGACACCTGAGAACTGGCTGCCCGGGGGGCAGGATGTGTCCCTTTAAACACAGGCGTCAGATAGCCTCAGGCAGTAGCCACACACAGACACTCCTGACCTGATGCCCTGCCTGACCTGGTTCTGGCTGGCCTTAAATCCGATTCTGTGTCCAGTCAGTGTGGATGCAGTATTTCGAATTAGCAAAATGCTAATTCGAACTGCATTTTGTGTGTAGATGCGTTAATTCGAATTAGCTTAATTCGAATTAACTATTTTGAATTAAGATAACTCGAATTAACACTGTAGTGTAGACATACCCAAAGAGTAGTTATTAATGGTTTATTGTCATGCTGAAAGGGCATAACAAGTGGGGTTCTGCAGGTTTGGGACTGGTTCTGTTTAATATCTTCATCAGTTATTTAGATATCGGCATAGAGAGTACGCTTATTAAGTTTGCAGATGACACCAAGATGGGAGGGGTTGGGACATCTATCCCTGATAGATGTCTATCTAACCTGCTCTTAAATATCTCCAGAGATGGAGATTCCACAACCTCCCTAGGCAACTTATTCCAGTGTTTAACCACCCTGACAGTTAGGAACTTTTTCCTAATGTCCAACCTAAACCTCCCTTGCTGCAGTTCAAGCCCATTGCTTCTTGTCCTATCCTCAGAGGCCAAGGAGAACAATTTTTCTCCCTCCTCCTTGTGACACCCTTTTAGATACCTGAAAACTGCTATCATGTCCCCTCTCTGTCTTCTCCCTTCCAAACTAAACAAGTCCAATTCTTTCAGTCTTCCTTCATAGGTCATGTTCTCTAGAGCTTTAATCACTCTTGTTGCTCTTCTCTGGACCTTCTCCAATTTCTCACATCTTTCTTGAAATGTGGTGCCCAGAACGGGACACAATACTCCAATTGAGGGCTAATCAGTGCAGAGTAGAGCGGAAGAATGACTTCTCATGTCTTGCTCACAACACTCCTGTTAATGCATCCCAGAATCATGTTTGCTTTTTTTGTAACAGCATCACACTGTGGATTCATATTTAGCATGTGGTCCACTATGACCCCTAGATGACTTCTATCTGCTTGGTCCTTGATATGCATGCATAGTGTTGTGAACCTTGTGGTATTTGGTGTTTTTCTTTAGCGCCCAGGTTCTGGAATCAGAAGATTACATGGGAATCTCACGCATTTTCTGTTGGAAAAGGATACTTTTAGCGCTAATGGTTGTGGAGGGAAAAGCTTGAAAAGATGACCCAAGTGCACCTTAAAGGCTTAGAATCCAAGTGAATAAGAAGAGCCCCAAAAGTTATATTAAAGAAACTCAGGCCCCTCAAAAATGATGACTCAAAAATGTTAAAAGGCTAGGGTTGGAAGTACTGCATCTTCTTTAGCCTGGTATTTCCACAGGCAGTAGCTCAAGATGGAGAAAAGTGTGCTGTGGCTGAATAGGAATTGAGCAAGCCCTGAGTCTGTACAGCAGAGTACATGAAATAGCACCAGCATGTTTGGTACCTGGCTCACACACTAATAGTAGCATATGGACAAGCTGCTCCAGAAGTTACTCAGGGCGTATATATATTCCCATCCAGAATTAGCCCCTTTTGTGCAATCAACTCTACCTGTATTTATACAATGCCTGTTCTTCCTTGTGTAATAACAGTCCACCTACATTTCTTGATGTTTTTTTCAGCACTCAGCAACTCCCAGTTTTGTTATACAGAGATGAAGAAATAAGGAATACTCTTCTAATAAGGGACTATTGGCAACCTTAGAGAAGGCAGTGGCACACAAGCCTTGGGTAAACCTGTAATAATAGATTACACAATATTGACCAATGTATCCAGATTTTTCCTCTTAAGCAGTGATGTCATCCTCACATTTCTCTGGCTGTAAAAAGCTGCAGAGCTATGTCTGCAGAGATCACTTTGGATTTCAGGGGATATGTTTGGCACTGGAGAATCAGAAAGTAATGCCAGGAAAGTAAAAGTACATAACTTGCACCTGAGTCTTAGCAAGCCATCTAAGTTTTTATCAGCCTTTTGTTCTAGAAATTTCACATCTTTCAAAAGTGGATGATCTGAGATTGCCAAAAAGCAATGGAGCCTGCATATTTTAATGACTGATTGAACGGGCCAGGTACTGTTGACTTGGCTGTCATATGCATACAGGTGAGGGAACCTAAATACTATTGACAGAAAAAAAAAGAAAGCTGAGAAATACAGCTGTGAAAATAAGCATATGAACAGCAGAAAAAATGGTTAAGAGCAGTTCCTCCCCTACTACTTCTAATGCTATTTTTTGGAGGGACGACGGAAGGGAGTCAAGCCATTCTGGAATTTCTCTTGAATAGCTTTCTTTTGAGGAAATGAAGTGTGTGTATGTGTTCGTGTGCATGGCACCTCAGAAATGTACCTCTATCTTAATTACAAAACCTGCCCTTGTACTTTGTGAGGTGGATGTTGTCTTGTCACCTTAAGTTTTTATTGTTCACAGGTGAAAAGTAATTTGGTTCCTCAAAGTTCATTGAACCCCAAAGTAATAAATCACCCACCCCTGGAAACCCAAATGCCGACCAGAGTTGTACATGAATAGTGCTTTCTGTCGCCTTTCTTTGCTGCCTCCCCCACTTCAAAATCAATTACTGCTGTCCTTCACAGCTTTTTGTTGGGCCCTGCTGCTGATGCTTTCTCTGTTCCTGTTGCTCTCCTGAATGCCAGAAGACCTTTGGCCTGTGGAAAGGGATATTGAGATCTCCCCCCGTCCACCCTCGGTGGGGAGAGGGGTTGCCAGGTTCCTCATTCATCCCCTCAGAAGCAAGGATTCATCTGGGACAAACTGGGATCTTCATTGCCCCCAAACCTTGTGGGAGTTGGAAGTTTCCAGCAACCCATACCTCAGGCTTGTATAGCACTTAGCTTTGGTCTGGGTTCTCCTCACTATCCTTACACTAAAACTGCCAAAAAAAAAAAAAAAAAAAGATCAGAGGTGGGATGGGGGAGCCCATGTCAAAGCTCCTGTCCTGCAGCTGCATTTGGATTTCTGAGTGCCAGTGGAGGAGGAACGCTAAACTGGGACCAACTGGAAGCGTAGCTATGTAGGCACTCAAGAAGCCATGCCCTGCATTTAGCATCTTTTGTGTGCACCAGATTCACACATTGCACATTTCCGAAAAGGGTTCCACGCTGTCCCTTTTTGTGCTAGGTTCCTCAAGGATGAAATTAAATCACCTATGTTCAAATGATGCAAAGCCTTTGTCTTTGTGATATAGCAACAGATAAAATCTCCCTGGATCAAAGAAAATGTGCTCATGAACCTGATCCAAATTACCACCCTTTGGATTTCTATACCACTGCAGCTGGCCTGCTGGCAGGCCCAGCCTCTGGGCAAGGCAAGTGAGGCGTTCGCCTTGGGCCCCATGCATTCAGGGCCCCATGGCTCCGCACGTTCAGGGCCCCATACTGCCCAGCTCCCAGCCCCACCACCTGGCAGGAAGCCGTGTGGCTCAGTGTGCTGCCTTGGGCCCCACACGCTCTTTGGCTGGGCCTGCCAGCTGGTACCCTTTTCAGAATCAAAGCTCCCATTCCTGAAGCCACTAGATGAAGAAGAGTAAAAGAGGTTGGCAAAGAGCTGTCTTACTTTATAGCAATATAATGATAGCTTATGGTTCTATAGCAACTTCTTTTTTGAGACTGTAAATTAACCTCCCAACTCTTTAATCGAACCTTACCTTCCTTTCAGGTGTTTTTGTGGTGTAATCCAATTTTAAGATTATGCCAAAGTAACAATACTGATGAGTGGCATTTGGGGGAACAAGATCCAGGAGGCATGACTCTCCGTCTCTCACGCCAACAACTCTGACTTCTAGAGATAAATAGTGATGCCCTGCTGCCAAACAAGAGATTTTGGGGTCTTGCAGGCCCGTTTCCCATTGGAAGAGAACTTCGTGACAGGACGCTTGAGTAGTTTCTTGGCATAATGTACACACGCAGCACTCCTTGAACAAATATGGGCACACACAGCACGCTGGCAATCCCCTTTTTCAGGGATCACAGCCAAACCACCAGTGCTCAGTTCTCAGGGAGCAAATCTGCCCTAAGAATTGAATCTTATTAGGAAGATTAAAGCAGGGAGCTTGTGCTGCTGTCTATAAAAGGAACTGTTCAACAAAATAAACAATGCAGCATTTCTTCAAAGACAGATCTATACTCACCTGTCTGTAATGGTGCCACCTGGTGATTCCTGACAAACAATATTTGCTGTAAGCAATTAAGGATGCTAAAAATGATCACCCCATCCAACAAAGTAGTTTTATTTATTTATTTTTCTGAAATACTATGGAAATATTGTTTAATACACAGCCACTCTTATATCCATCTGATTTCTGCAAGAAAAAAATATCTATCCTGAGTTTTGTCTGAGTTGTAGGCAGAGGAGCATTAAATATTCAGGATTTGGCTCTGTATTTATAAACATAAATACATATGCAATTATAAATAAAACACATGTTTACATAATATCCATATAATATTATGTGTATACATTCTTAGGAAATTTGAGTATTAGCTCCAAATTGTTTCTTGCAAGTTTACAGTATTTCTGTGGTAGAGAGCCCTTAAGCCTCATTCTTCTCTCTTGCTTCTTTTATGGCAAGAGTTTCTCTGTTTATGTTGATGATATAGTCTTGAGATGCAATAGTGCTCCTTCACTTTAAACTGCCTAAAATTGTGATTCAAAGCAAACCATACAAGACTTCTATAGAATGTAGTTAAGTAACATCATTTAGGAGTAAGGAAAAGTACAGCAGAGAACAGCAAATATTTGGCTGCTATCTTTGCCACATTCATACTTCATTCCTGAAATATTGTTCTTATTTTTGTGGTGATTTATTGCTGTGATGTCACTGGCTCATCTTGACAATGGATCCTTGTGTCATGAGTCAAAATGCCGTTAAATGAATCGTGACACAATTATAGCAAGACTGCAAACAAATTCTTAAAATCATCATCTTTAAGCATCTGAGCTGAGTCTCATGGAACTAGAACTGTGATATTTTGGTTCATTTTGGAGTTTTAGAGCTGTTTTATTTTTTATGAGTAGAAAAAGATAAACATTGGCATATGCAACCTTGTAATATTAACATTTCAATGAAATATAATCACTCAAATAAGGACATTTCTCTCTCTCACTAAATAACTCCAAAGTGATGTTAACAGAGGCCCTGGCTGAAAACACAATACTGGCTGTTAAATCATCATAATAGCTGCATTGTTCTCCCAGCCAATGCAAAAAGAGATGCTTTTATTTAAAAAAAAATTCAGCATTAGACTTCCTGTTCATCATCCCAGTCCCATTGTGTACCAAATGTGCTAGAATTAAATTAAATACCAAAGAGGTTTTGTACTTTGTATTTGTGGGGCAGTCTTTGTGTTCTAGAAGACCTAATTTCTTATTGAATTAAGAAACTCAGCTGCCAGAAGCTAGTGAATGTATAGTCCTTCTGTAGGCCAACTGCAAATCAAATAGTAAGGAAGGCAGATGACTTCTCTTTAAGCATTGTTTTCCTGGCTTCTGTGTGGTTTTCTTGACCCCAGCGTCATGATTTCGGCACAGAAATGTACATCACAAAGTGAAATATTTCCCATCTAATATATGTGACAGGAATTTGCAGGGTGAGAATACTGAGACCTCAGAAATAAACATCATGTTTCCTTTACTGTCTTATTAATAAAGTAACATTGAATACTTAACAGTATTTAGAGAAACAATATTGTCTTGTGATTACACCATGGGACTTGGAGTTTGTGAAGGATGTGGCTCCAAGATTTTACTTCTGACCTTTCAACTGGGTTGATGCTGACTTGCTGTGTGACCTTGGGCAAGCCACAGCGCCACTCTGTGCCTCCTATTCCTCATCCACAAATGAAAATATTTCCTTACTCAGCATGTGAGGCTTAACCAACCAGGGTATGAGCCATACACACCCCTTGCCATTTATGGAAAGTCTCACATGGGTGCCATTGTACTTTGGATCAGGCCTGTAATGCTTGCAAAAGAGCTCTGAGATCCTTCAGTGAAAGATGCTGTAGAAGTGCTAAATATTGCATTAAAGAGCACAGAAGAAAGTTAGAAAATTAACCTATTTAAGAGTCAAAAATTAATTGTATTGAGCTTAATTGAAACTACATGAGTAAATGGAGAGAGAGAGATGGACAGTTCTGTCTGATTAAATAATAATAATAATTAATATTAATTAATAATAAATTACAAATCTTTCCTCGGTAGAATTACTTGGTGGATCAAGCAAGAATGGGGTTCTATTCCTGGCTCTGCCCTTGACTTGCTAGATGAGCCTGGGCAAGCCACTTCACCTCTCTGTCCTTTAGTTTTCTCATCTGTAAACCGGGGATAATGATACTGAGCTCCTTTATAGAGTGTTTTACGATCCACTGAAAAGTGCTGTGTAGCTGCTTGGTATTATTTATTTACTTGGATTTCAGCATAACAAAAAGTGCCTACCTAAGGTGCCTAAGCATCTTTGGGATATATTGAAAATACAAACCAACTGAAACCTTGATTCAGCAAAAGAATTACCGGTAACTATGTTCATAATGTTAAGCACACAAGTTGTCCCATTGATTTTAATTGATACTACCCATGTGCTTAATGTTACGCTTGTGCCTTGTGAGACTGGGGGCCTCAACAAACAATGAAGTATAGATGGAGATATTTCTTCAAACTAAAAGGGGACAAAAAGACCCCCCACTCCATCCAGTCACAGTCAGGGCCTGATTGTGCTAGATATTGTGCAAACACATCAGAGATGTGCACCTTGGTCTAAATAGTGCAAGAAAAGAAACAGTTAGTGAGTGTAACAAATTACAAGGGTGAGAGATTAGGAGATACTTCACAGTAACATTCTCTGATTTGTTGGTCTTTAAAAAAAAAACAACCTACCACCATCAGAAGCATCCTGAATCTACTTGTAAGTCTATTTAAGAACCATTTTGAGTGTTTAAGTGGTGCAGAGGCATTGCCCTGGACTTCTACATAGGTTGAATTTTACCGAGTGTCGATGGTGGATTATGAATAATGAATACATGAAGCTATAATAATGAATAGCTTGTGAATATGTTCCCTTTCCATAGTGAATATGTTCATATAAACCATTTATTGAATAATTTTGAATAATGAACAAACTTGTAAAAATTCCGTTCATTGATAATTTATGGGCAGAAAAAAGATCCACAGTAATTGAATAAATCATTCACCACATACAATTTCCGTTCTTTAATCTCTCCAGCAATATACTTAACTCATCCATGTTGAACTTCCTGTGTTATGGAACACACTGAAAAGCATTCAGAGTATGTATATACATTTAACAAGGAAAAACAGGAAATTCACCTCCGTGCAAAGAGCCACCACAAGATTTGTGCATTGTGGCAGAGTTAACATTGCAGTAGGAACTGAAATGTTTTCATTTCCTGACTTCTTGTGATACCGCGTGCAAATTTAACTTTGCTGGCACCTTGGACCAACATTTTCAAAACAGGTGCCCAAAGTTGGACTCAGATCCATGTTCAGGACCTAACTAAGGGTACATATACATTGCAAGCAAACAAACAAATAAAACAAAAACCCACCAAAAACCCTGCAGCAGAGAGTCTCAGAGCCCAGGTCAACTGAATCATGGGACTTGCACTACAGGGCTTAAAATAGCAGTTTAAATGTTCAGTCTTGGATGGTAGCCCAGGCTCTGAAACCTGGAGAGGGAGGAAGGAGTATGAGAACCTTGGTTCCAGCCCAGTGGGAAAGTCTATCCTATTTTTAGCCACATAAGGTGACCCCCTGAAAGCTGAATTAGTTGACCTGGGCTTTGAGACTTGCTGCTGTAGATTTTTTTATTTATTATTAGCACATTTACCCAGCATTGCTCAGGTCCTTAACTCAATTAATTTTTCCGGGGGGAGAGGGGAATAAAAGAAAAATGTATATGCTTTATTTAAACAATTGTATTTTTCAAAAATAGTGTTATTTTTATGAAGTTAATTTTATTTTAGATTTCTAAAAAAAAGGAGTGTTGAAATTTGTCCATTTAATTTTTTAGTACATTTTTAAAATGAGAATTTCATCAAGTATATTTTTTTCTTCATCCCTATAAACACCGATCATTCACTGTGTTTTAACAAAAAAAGAACTATAGTCAATTTGTTTTACAAAAACATTGTCTTCTACTTTTCAAACTATACGCATTGATTTGGCTCTGCCAAAACAGAGCACTACTCCACATTTCTCTATTGTATCTGTTTTCTGTAAGGTTGATTGAGGAGCAATCCTGTTCCGGGTTCATCCTATGTTTCTGGCTCATCTTGGTTCTGTCTCCTTCCACCTTTGCTCAGTTATGTCAATTTTGAAGCCTGTACTTGATTTGGTAATTCTATCACTTTTCTGTTTGGTTTTATGAGAAGCAGTCCCATTCCAGGCACATCCAACTTTCCTGGCACAACAAAACCCTTATGTTGCTTTAAGTTATGCTAAGAGGAAGTTGCATACCAAATTTGGTGGTCCTTGCTCTGACTATTTACGAGGAGTTCTTGATCAAACAGGCAAACAAACTCTCTGAAATATATAGTAGATTTATTTTGCAGTGTAGGTGTACCCTAAGTGGCCTAATAGTCAAAAGTGCCAATGGATCCTTTGGCTTTACTGAAAGCTGTTGGGTTCTCTGCCTTATTGAAAATCAGGCCAAATTTTTTTGTATTTAATTTCGTAGGAGATGTTTTGGTTTTAAACACAAATACTGCAAAAACGGCAAATTTGGGGTATTTTATGAAAACATATTATCAATTAATTTTCTTTGGTTGGTTTATAATTACCATGCTGTGGCAAACCAGTGGTTCACATAGTTCAGTGTCCCGTGTCTGACAATGGCTAGCATCTGATTCCTAAGGGAATGGTGCAAAGAACACCATAGGGCATGATGTATTCTAGACCAGGAAAGCTGGCTTAAGGTATGCAACTCTAGCTACGTAAAAGGCATAGCTGGAATTGGCTTACCTTAAGCCAAGCCTTGGCAGAGGCCATGCTGCTTGAGGTGGACTGGATGTCGGCAGGACCTGCTCTCAGCGTTCAATTTATGGGTCTAAACTAGACCTGCTAAATCAAATGCCAGTAGACTGACCTCTGAACCATCGATCTTCGGTAAGTATAGATGTGCCTAGTGGACAAACCATGAATAACTTGCCCAAAGGGTAAATACCTTTTTAATTGCTGTCAGTTAGCAATGGTTTTATGCCCTTGCAGCAAGGGGGTTAAATCCCTTCTAAAAGATCTTTTTTTATTTTTATGTTATCCTCTATTGGTTGCTACTTAAACTGTAGATCTATGAAAGCATTTCTTATTTGTGTTCACACAATCGCTAGGAAACTCTTTAGGAATGTCATGGCCATTGACATTTAGACGTACATTTATAAAGTTGTAGCAGTGATCTTGAGTTTATGCAGATCCTAATGCTTAATGGCTGTTAGCTGCTTGTTTGGACATTACTTCCCAGATCATCCCCAAACTCAGGAAATGCCCTGTGTATTGTTTTGCCAGAATATTCTTTTTAAGAAGTAGCTTTCCCAGTTACTAAATCAGTGGCCCAAAGTAAGATTAACGACTTACAGCTTTTGCTGAGGGTTTATATACAAATGTACAACTAAAAAGGATTTTAGTTTATGTGAAAGGCTGAGTTTCCTGCTAGTGTTACTGCATACTTCTGGCATCAAAGGAAACCTGGATTCTGAGAGCACTACCAGGCAGACAATGAGGAATCTGTACCCATTAACGTCTCCGTGAAATGGAGAAAAGAGGTCAAGAAGCACTACATCTTCAGCCCTCAATAGCATAAAGGTGCTCTGATTTGTGGATAGCATTAATAAGGCAGACACTGAACAGCACTTGCTACTGGCCGCAGCATAACTTTGTACGTAAGGAAAGATGCATCTAGTGCTATTTAAAGAACAGTGCAAAGATCAAACAACATAAACAAAATAATGGTAATAAGAATCCCTATCAACTGTCTCATGTTTTCTATGATATTCTGCAATAGAAGTTTCACATCTCACTCTGCATCTAATGGATGTTGTGCTGAACTGAATTAAAAAACATAACAAAGAAGCATGGCTACGTCTAGACTGGCATGATTTTCCTCAAATGCTTTTAACGGAAAAGTTTTTCTATTAAAAGCATTTTCGGAAAAGAGCGTCTAGATTGGCACGGACGCTTTTGCGCAAAAGCACTTTTTGCGGAAAAGCGTCTGTGCCAATCTAGATGCGGTTTTGTGCAAGAAAGCCCCGATCGCCATTTTAGCCATCGGGGCTTTTTTGCGCAAAACAGTCCTGAGCTGTCTACACTGGCCCTCTTGCACAAAAGCATTTGCACAAGAGGGCTTTTGCCCGAGCGGGAGCGTCATTGTATTTGCGCAAGAAGCACTGATTTTGTACATTACAAAGTCAGTGTTCTTGCGCAAATTCAAGCGGCCAGTGTAGACAGCTGGCAAGTTTTTCCGCAAAAGCAAGTGCTTTTGCGGAAAAACTTGCCAGTCTAGATGCAGCCCATGTGTTTTCATTATTCACTGAGGCCTTGAACACCAGTGTGGTAGTGAAAGGTGGGATTTTCAGGCATTGGCCAAACTCTGCTATTCACTGAAGTCCATCAAATGTCTTTCAGCTGTTGTACAATCAGTTCCAAGAGTTAAGAAAAACATTTTTGAATGATTGTCCCACATTTATATTCCACTGTAGGTGAATATGTGCCCAGTGCATTTCATTTCAAGACTGTTGCTGGCAGCGCCTCCATGTTCCTTTGTCTTCCTTATCTTCTCAGATAAGGGCACAAAAGGGGCATGTCTGCTGTCTTCCCGCCCCCGCCCCCCAGTCCTTGTGACTGCCCATGGCAAGAGATGGAGTTCCCCATAGTTTTAGCCTTGATTAGCTAATGTTGTAAACAACTGGTTTTGCAAATAGTTAACTTATAGTCTAATAAGTTAGCATTTAGTATGGTGCAACCAGTATATAGTATTTTTTTGTGATAGTTGCATTTAGTACCTGGAGAATTCATTATGAAGGTTTTAAACAATGTGCCTCATGCAGGACTGTTATCTCTGTCATGGATGGGCATGCTAATTTAATTTGTCTAAGTGGGAGACATTTGTTCTATTTGTACTTCCTTCCTCATCAGAACTCAGAATCAGAGGGACAGTCACCTGAAGATTCACCTCATGAAGGAGGTGATGTGACCTGCTTCTGAGCTGAATACCAGTCAAGATATAGGGGAGTGTCCATCCAGGAATTTTTCATTTGAAGCTCAAGTCTGAGTGAAAAACATATATTGTCTTTTCACTCAGATTCAATGCATCCAAAGTGACCTGACTCTGGCCGGGATTCAAGGATTCATTCTTCTTTGTGGAAATCCTTGACCAGGCCTTCTGATACTGCTTCAAAGCCTTCCAAAGTTAAATGCTCACTGATTCTGTTTTAGATGGCACCCTCAACTTTGATTCCTGGGGCCCATCAAGACCAGTATCTCCAGCAGTACTGAATACTGCCTCTTCTTAGCCCGATTCAACTTGCATCAGTATGTCAGCTATGCAAATTGTGCATCTTTTTTTGATTTAATTTCGAAAGAGGCTATTTCAAAATTTGGCGTGTCTACATGGCGCCAAATTTTGAAATCAAGTGCTCTTTCAAGCCATCCCTTAATCCTCATAGAATGAGGTTTATTGGGATGGCAAAAGAACACGTCTGTTATTTCAAAAAAAAATCAAAATAGTGGACGCATTCCTTGGACGCAACATTGCTATTTTGGGATACTTACGGGTATCCCAAAATAGCAGTGCAGTCTAGACGTACCCTGCAGGTTTACTTATTAATGTGAAATCTTTTGTTTTTCATTACCTGAACAGACTCCTTTCCTGCCTCCATGACATCAGCATCATTGGTGTCATTGACAATGTAAGGGACTACGCGGGCACTAACAGCTCTGTTGATACTTATGACCCCATGAATACAGCTGCACTGCCAATGCATACCTCTTTACTGTTATGCTCTCTGATGCCCGCACTATCAGCATGCCTCACATGCTTGATGCTGGTGCCAATGACTTGTTTGGCACCATCACTACAATACTCTCCCTCTCCCCCTAGGGCAATGTTGTTCAACTGATGGTGATGACTGCAAAGTCTTACGGTAAAAGTCCTAGGCAGGGTTATCATTGCACCTTTACAATTAGGCCTTATGGATCCCAGTTAAATCTTTTGACTGCATATGTCAAACCAGGATGAGATGCTCTGTCTTTTTCTTGTTCTTTTCCTTTGTTCTCCTTGCCCCCACCTCCTTTTAATAAAAGCTACCGCAGCACAGACATATCAAAAACCTGAAAGTTGTCTGGCACTTCAGATCAAGGGGTGGATTCAAATTCACTGCCTCAGGATATATGTCAAGTCTCTGTACTTTTCTTCTTCTTGTATTACTGACTTTTCGGCTTTCACTGCAGTAGCTCTCTGCTTTTGCTTGTTGTGTTCAAACCACAAGCAACAGAACCTAGTAGAAGTTGGTATCTGAAAACTCTAAGCTATGCAAGCAACTCTTTTCCCCTGACGTGTGTCTCTGGCTAGAGGAAGAAGAAAATGAGACTAGAAGGGGTGGGGTGTTTCAAAATGACACGTGATGGAACAGTTGATGAGTATATATTCAGAGTGATTTGTATTCATTGGCACACTATGTGATTTCCAGATACATTCTGCAAAACAACTGAGTTCAGATTTATTTGTGGTAGATTTAAACCTCTTTCTGGAAGGTGGCTTAGATGAGTCCTCCGTAGTGACCTGAAAATCAAAATGCAATCCTAGAAAAAGTGGAAACATTGATAAATTGCAAAGGATAAGTACCAGTACTATAGCAAGAAATTTGGAGGTTTCTGTGAGATAACCTAGGAGCCTCCCCTTTGTTTTAATAATATTCTATTGTCAGATTAATCAAAACATTCAAATAACAAAGCATAGAAATCCACAACAAGTAATTGGTTGTGAATATCTTCGGAACTAGACAAATAAATAGTCTGTCCTGTTTTACTCTTAGAAGTGCAGTAGCTGAGGTAATAACTTTTATTGGTCCAAATTCTGTTGGTGGGAGAGACAAGCTTCAGAGGTACACAAAGCTCTTCTTTGGGGCATGCTCTCACCTACATTTTACTCAGCAGTGGATAAGTAGTGGGAAAAGGTGTGTTTCTTCTCACCTTTTTTATGCTAAACAGTGAAGTGCCGTATTGACAAACTCTTCTATCATGCCCTGCAAGTCCAGCGTTTTGCAAATGTCACTTTCTCTGGACAGTGTAACCAGTCTTACAAAATGTTCCTGAGATATGGTAAATCTCAAACAAGTTTTTATCTACTTAAGTTTTGAGAAATTTTCTTTGGTAGGTACCACAGACCTTGGAGCTGTGAGAAATGGTCATTGAGGGGCTCAGGGCAGCCATACACGGTGCTGCCTGGCTAGGGGAGAGGCACTTTTCCCTCCGCTACAGCAGCAGCTCCCTGTTGAGGCACAGCAGTGAGTCTCTCCCAGTCAGTAGGCAGAGAACATGTCCCTACCAGCTGGGAGAGATTCGTTGCTCTGTCCTCAATAGGCAGCTGCTGCTGTAGCTGATGGAGAAGTGCCCCTCCCCCAGCCAGGCTGCTCCATGGGGGGCTCATTAAGCAGCTGCATTGCTGTGCTGACGTGCAGCTTAGAGGGAACCTTGCTGTGGACTCAAATTTTAGCTAGTTCCACAGGCTCTGATATTTCTTCTGCTATCTGTTCAGTGACCAATACCTCGTCAAATCCATCTTTATAATAATTGTATACTTCTCTCTGAGTAGATTCAAGTAATTTGTTGACATCATCAAGACCAAGCATTAAGTTCTGCAATATTTGGCTTCCAATGTTAAACAGTAAGTTATGCAAAACTACAAATGATATGAAGAACCGAAATGGAGAGTTCATCTGCAAGTGATCCATCTACTGCATATACCTCATTATCTTTAATTTGTTTCTCTTCATTTCCACACTGCTGATTGCGCTCTGTGTCTGAAACCTCACAGCTTTGACACTTCTAATTTTGTTCTCTTGCCTTCTGTCAGAGAGAGGCTTCAATGTTGTTTTCAGACAGGATTTCAGAACTGGCCATCGAGGTGAAGCTGCAAATACATTCGTTGAAGAACATTGAAAAAAGTTTTCAACCTGTTTGAAAAATTTACTACTTCATTCAGGACTGGGTTTAAGGAGTGCCTTTTTGTTCTTTTGAATTAAGCAAGTTTGTACACCTTGATGTGGCCCTCTCATATTAGCTTCTTATCATATAATCCTATCCCCTGCAACTATCAAATGTTGTTATACCATGTCCGGATAACTCCTCAGGTACCTCATCTGAGAAAGTCTTTCCTGCAGTTCCTTGCACATGCAGAAATGATAGGAGGTGCTCTTCATTTACTTCTATGTTTTGGATCTTTCCATATCTCAAAATGACAGGCATTTATTCCTTGTGTATGGTATCACATGTACAATCCAAAATAAAGGAGAAATATTTAATCTTGTTATGTTGTTAATAATCATATTTGTTGCCCATTGAAATAAATTCAAAATTTATTTATTTATGTTGTACTGTAGGGTTTAAGTAATGGTGGTTTTCTTTTTTTAGCAAAGAACTATCTACATGTTCCTTCATCACAGGCTCAAATTTATCCATTAAGTTGACCTGTCAAGAGACGTTTCCATTTCCACACTCATTCAGGATGTCCCCAGATCCATGAGATGCTACGTTCAGGTAAGTGAAGCACAATGGCCATAATTCTTTCAAATACATCTTGTAGGTGTTGTGTCTCAGTTTTGAGCAATGATAGTGAAGTATGGTCAACTGGAGATCCTGTTTTCAGGTGTAGTTCCAATTCTCCGCACTATATTTCCCGTGTGGACGTGGCTTTTTCCTCATGAGTTGCTTTTTCTCATGAGTTGCCATTCTTGAACACCACCAGCAATTTTATCAACCGCAAATAATTTGCAATAAAAACAGAACACTGCATCTACTTGATGTGCATATGAGCTAGTGTCATTGTACTTTTCTCCATTTTTCAATCTGCTTACATAATTTTCTTCTGTAAATCTTCTTCTCTTGTGAACTTACAATGGTCCATGACTCTTTATGGTGATTCTAATTTTGTCGTCTATGAATTTGGGCCATGTTGAAGGATCACTGACATTAAAAAGCAATACCGGAATTAGTGGAATGTTTTTCTGAACTGTGGCTACCTTCCTCTACTTGTTGGAACAGGTGTAGTGCATCGGGTGGGAATTAAAGGGGAGCATGCCCCTCAAAAACTGCATGCGGGAATGGCAAAGGGCTGGCCAGTGGGGCCAAAGTCCCTAGGCATCTGAAGGGCTAGTGAGGAGGCCTACCACCAGAAGTAGGGATTACCCCCCTGAACCTACCAGCAGCAGTGGAGAACGTGGAGCAATGTGGCCCTAGCTTGTTCTGCTCTCCTGGCTGCATCACTTGGGGGAGAGGTGGGATCACCCCTGCACTCACTATACTTTTCTAAGGCCACATCTATACTTACCTGTGAATCGACACTCTGGAGGTTGATCTTCTGACATTAAATTTAGCAGGTCTAGTAAGGACCCACTAAATCGAACACTGAAGGCATTCCCATTGATGCCGGTACTCCTATTCCTCGTGAGGAGTACGGGAAGTTGATGGGAGCATTTCTCCTGGCATCAGACTTCAAATTAAGGTACGTTGACTCCAGCTGCACGTACAATTAACATAGCTGGAGTTGCATATCTTAATTCAGACTTATCCCCTACTATAGACTTGGTCTAAGGAACAGAGTTGTGTCAGGGAGAAAGAGGGAGCGGTTACCCAACCAGTCCTGGCTAGGGAATGTATTAGCTCCATAGGGAACACAGTGTATGTGTCTAAAGAATTCAGCCACTGAATTCAGACTACCTTGACAAATTGGAAAATAGGTCTGAAAGGCTAAATAAAAGTGGGCATGTTTAGTCTTGGGATCTACTTGGGAAGACGGAGGGCAGTGATCTACTAACAGCTTCCAAATATGCCATGAAATGTTATAAAGAGGATGGGAATCAGTTGTTCTCTGTGTCCACTGAAATTAGGACAAGTAATAATGGGCTTAATCTGCAGCAAGGAGGATTTAGGTTGACATTAGGAAACACATAGTAACTACACTGAACCTCTTTAATCCGGCATCCATGGGAAACAAGCTATTGCAGATTAAAGAATTTTTTAGACCATTGAGGAAGGAGGTTACATGAGGGGAACATGGGTGAAGTGTTTACCTGGTGTCCTGCTCACAGGGTCATGTGACTCTGCATCTTCCGTCACACCCAGGCTCTGCCCCCTACCGAGTACGTCATTACACTGCCATTTTCCCAGCCAGGGGTCCTCTTCCTCCTCCCTCTCTCCCCCCGCATAGGTGTTCCCAGATTAGAGACATCCTGAGTTCAGCGGTTCAAGTGTATAAGGGTAATTAAGCTCTGGAATAGGCTTCCAAGGAAGATTGTGAAATCCCCATTACTGGAAGTTTTTAAGAGCAGGTTGGATAAACACTTGTCAGGGATCGTCTAGGTTTACTTGCTCCTGCCTCCATGGAGGAGGCAGGACTTCGGTTTCACCAGCCCTACATTTCTATGGGTCTGCGTTCCTCCTGAACCTTTGAAAAAATCTAAAACAATACAATACTGTTTTAAAGATTTAAATTCAGCAGACTTACATAGGAAAAAAACCAACCATGTACTCTGCAGATTTCTCCATAAACCCAACAAAATATATCTTCTAACAAAATATTTACTCAGACATTTTGCACTCAAAGGGTGTATAGAGGTGTATGCATTTATATTGTGATTCAGATCATATCATTTGGGAGGTTTCTTTCATATGATGTTTTGGTATCTTCTCACACTGATGATACCCCTCCTGGAGAAGGGAACTTGAGTTATTAGAGAGAGAGAATTGATAGTTATGATGGATTCAATTATTAGAAATACAGATAATTCAGCTTGTGATGCTTAGAAGAACCACACACTGCTAGGTGCAAAGGATGGAGAACTCCTGAGCCATCTATATATAACTTTATGTGCAGTTTTGGATAGGAACTGATGATCATGGGGAAAGGTAGGACAGACATCTGAAAAGTCAAATTTAGTCTGCTAGATAAGAAATTAAATTTTCAGGGTTCACATGGTAGCATTCTCTCCAGTTCCCTGTATAGGGCCATTAGATGGGCAGAACTAGAGGTTCTCTGTGTAAGGATGAATGATGGTGTTGGGAGGATGAATTTATGTTGATAAGGAGCTGGGAAACCTTTTGGAAAGGAGGAGCCTACACAGGAAGGATGGCTCCACCTAAACCAAAATGGAACCAGATTTCTGGCAAATAACATAAAACGGTCATAAAGGAGTTTTTAAAGAAAGTGTTGGGGAAAGGCTGACAGGTGAGAAGAAGCCCACTGATTGGATGGAAACATCCATTAGGGAACGATGAATGAAATGGGATACTGTATGTCCTAGTAAAGAGAAGAGGATAGAAGTTGGTAAAGTACAGGTAGGAACTGAGGAGAAACTGTCAAATGAAAAAGATGCCCATACAATTACAATACATGAAGGCAGACAGCATAAAATTTGTCAGTATTGAAAGTGACAAATATTTGTATACAAATACTGGAAGTTTAACTATGCAGTGGTGTTGCTGTCGTGTTGGTACCTAAATGTGTCAGCCAAAAAGGCATGGTTGGGTGATAAGGGATGAATTACTTGATAATTGCCCTGTTCTGCTCTGAAGCATTAGGCCTTGGCCACTGTCAGAAGACAGGATGCTAGGCTAGATGGACCATTGGTCTGGCTCAGATACCGCCACTTTTATGTTCTTATTAATCTTTACAGTTTTGGCTTTCGGGAGTTTATCATGTGCTTTCCAAATTTTGCTCTGCAGGAGTTTGTGGCTTTTTTCAGGTTACATCAAACAACTCTGCACAAAACATAGCAGAATTTCACTTCATTTCGGTCAAAACCACAGGCTTCATTTACTGTAGCAAATGCTATCATCCTTCTCTATAAGACATGGATAAGTAAGCTTTGCACAGAGCACATAAGAAGGTTGAGGAAAGAGATTCTCCCATCGTAGTCAAATGGGTTGGCATGGGATGGCTGTATAGCTGCTCCACTCTCTGTACAGCTCACGGGTTGTACTAGGATAAGTTGGTTCCTCTCCAATGCTCTACATAGACTCATAGACTTTAAGGTCAGAAGGGACTATTATGATCATCTAGTCTGACCCCCCGCACAATGCAGGCCACAGAATCTCACCCACCCTCTCCTAGAATAATCCTCTCACCTATATCTCAGATATTGAAGTCCTCAAATGGTTTAAGGACCCCAAAATGCAGAGAATCCTCCAGCAAGTGATCCATGCTCCATGCTACAGAGGAAGGCGAAAAACCTCCAGGGCCTCTGCCAATCTACCCTGGAGGAAAATTCCTTCCTGACCCCAAATATGGCGATCAGCTGAAGCCTGAGCATGTGGGCAAGACTCACCAGCCTCACTACATGGGGAAGTGGGATCCACACATGCCTCCTCCTCCCCAGCCACTCCCCTCAATATATATGTAAACATTCCCGCCACATTTCTGAGCTGCTAGAAAGAGAATATCATTGTGTCAGAGAAGAGCAGCTCCTCTGCTCCATGCAGCCTTCCACATCTACTGGAGCCAGGGAGTATTTAACTTAACAGTGTTGTCTATTCATATTTCATCATTATATAGAACCCCTATAGAAATAAAGGCAGACTTGAGAGCCAGGAACACTTTTGACTCACTCTGGAACAAGTCAAATTAATTTCTCTGTTCCTCCATTTGTCCTTGTGGCAATAAGATTTCATAAGTTTGCCAATTGGTTCCTGAGGATTGATTAGTTAATATTTGTGCAATGCTGTTTTGAATAGATCTGTCTCTATGTATGGGCTAAGTATTAAATACACCAAATGTCTCTATACCCTGACACACACCACCCTATGAAACCACAGTTCTGGCTTCTAAAGGCACTTGATATTTATAGAATAAACATTACAGAGCTGCCAGATAACTTCATCCTTCATCTTAACTCTGCAGTTAGGAATGAGCGGATCTGTGCAATAAAAGCAAAAGTTCAACCTTTTTGTTATGTGCAAACCACTGTCTCCACCCCAAAATAAAGTGCTTACTCTTTGGGTATGAGATGAGTTTATGGGCAATTTAAATTTAATTTTATTAATGTTATTGTTTAAAATAAACAAAGAAAAGACAGTGTAGAAGACTTGCAGGCTTAAGTCTAGCCATCGTGAGCTCTAATCTTAGTTCTGCCACCAACCCACTGTGTGACCTTGTGCAAGTCTTTTCATCTTTATGTCTGTTTCTGTCTGTGACTGAGGAGAAAAAGAATGATTGTTCCCATTTTACAGATGGGGCCAATAATTCTTTTTCGCCTCTGTCTCAGGGGTGCTGGAAGATCTAGTAAATATCTATGCCATGATTTGAACATAAAATGCTAAGTATTAATACATACAAAGATAGGTTTTTCCCTGTTGGAATAAAGCCAGCATCTGTGCATTGGCTTGAAGAGAAAAGGGAAAACTCACTGTAAAGAGCAAAAGGAACACATAAAATTTATTTTAAAAATAAAGGAAAATGGGGATTAAAAAGATACATCACAATATAGTGAAAAGTTAACTAAGCCCTCAAATAATGTAACACAGGAGACTGTTACAGTGTGAAATACTAAAAACAGTTTATTTGAGCACTTGCTGTCTGACTTCAGTGTCTGAGAAACAGTGGAAGGGGGCATTAATAAGTTCCACTACAATGAGGTTATGAAACTACTGAACAAACTAGCTGACTTAGAAAAAGACTACGTGGAGGATGCACATAAAAGCAAATAGCTCCACCAATGGAGGTGCATACAAAGCTGTTCACTTCATGGGATTTTACAACTGAAGAGGAGAACAGTACATGAGCAGAGTCAGTGATCCATGCAAGCTGTGTATAGTCTGACCATTAAGGTACATCAAAGTACTGTTACCTGCTGGGTGCACATTGGCATACCATACATTTCCCTCAGGAAATACTAAAACAGTTGGAAAGGGGGAAAGAATTTGCCTGGTATTATATTTTTGTAACTTAAAACTCAATTTCTATGTGCATGACTTATGGACATTATTTAAAACATGTCATAATTAAATAAAAGGTAACTTGATGTGTTTCTCATCTCAGAAATGATGTGAAGTTTGTTGAAAAAATTGTAACCTGTACTACCTGTACTAGACCTTTAAACAAAGATACTCTTACTCTCTCTATATCTATATCTATATAATGAGTGGGGATATAGATATAGATATTCACACACACACACATATCATTGGAGATATTTAAGAGCAGGTTGGATAGACATCTATCAGGAATGATTTAGACGGTGCTTGGTCCTGCCATGAGGGCTGGGGACTGGACTTGACCTCTCAAGGTCCCTTCCAGTTCTAGTTTTCTATGATTCTGAGAATGGGCAGGAAGAATTTGTAGGGTACCCAGGAATTCAGTTTTAGCCTTGTTGAATGTCATTTGAGGGTGAGATAGCCAAGAGGTGACATCAAAGAGACAGGTGGGATGCAAGATGGATCCAGGACGGAGAAGCTTGCTTAACTCATTCCTGGAAAGTTGGTGTTTGAGATCATGGGAGTAGATGAGATCACCCAGAGAAACTGGAATTTTATCGAGTCTGATGAACTGCTTCAGGAAATGGCCAAAACAAGGAAATAGTCAGACCTAAAGGAATATAGAAAATGAAAAAAACCAAGAAGTTCAGATCTGAATTTTATGTTGTAACAAGCTATTTTGGGGGAAGACAGCTTAATTGTAACCAAATCACGTGTGTCCTGGCTTTACTTCCAGTATCTTTATCTCTGATCAGACCAAACTATCACAACACTGAAATTTGGGATGCAAATTAAGGTTCAATTAAAGCTGAGTGCACTTTCCATGTTCTTGCTTAACTTCCAGGGTTGTTTTCTTCACCTATATATACAAGCCCTTCTTCCCCTTTTCCAGGATCAGGCTATGTCTACACTGCCATTTTTTTAATTTTTTTTTTCAGGAAAAGATATGCAAATTGCGCTCTCATTTGCATATCTTCTGCCAAACCTTTTTGCAGAAGACGTTTTGCCGCTAAAAAGCCCCGTGTAGACGGGGCCATTTGTTGGAGAAAGAACCTTTTGCACAAGATCCCTTATTTCTCAAAAAATGAGGTTACAGGAACTGACGTCTCTCTTTTAGCTGGTAAATATTCATAACCTGTCACTTTCTCTTTCTTCTGGAAGAGATGACACATTCTCATATTGTGAGTTTTCTTGGATAAAGAAACTAGTTTAATCCAGCTGACGGCTCCATGCTTGCTTACTGCAACTAAAACACAATTCCTGCCCTTGACAAGTCTGAATCAGGCCTTGCAAGCAGTTTTCAGATATTAAAAGTTCTCCCTGGCTTCTTCAGGACAAGGGCAACAAAATCATCCTTTCATGGCACTCTGATGTTTGTTTTTCTTTCCCTTATGAAATGTACAAGATTTTAATATTCATGAGAGATGTTGCTCTATTTAGCCTCAGGAGAAGGGAACTGACAATGCCATCAAGGAGGCCAGGATAAGGACAAAACTGCAGCTGTATAAAACATGCTAGATTGACAATGCTGTAAAATGAAGGCCTCCTTTTAGTCACAGATTAGTAACGTCACAGGTACTGCTTCCCCATCCTAAACAGCAAAATAGCTCTAGGGTACTACCTCTACCATTGAAAGGGTCACTCATTTTCATGTTCTTTCACACGTCATCTTTTCTACAGCTCTCATCATCATGCTATCTAAGCAGTTAGGTTAGGGTTAGCTTAGCACTTTTTCTTCCCCTCTCTCCCTGGAAATGGGGAGTCAGCATTGAGGGACTATCAGTTACAATAATCTAATAAACTAACCCCTGTAACATACATTAGGAACTTGTTGCCTGATCCAAAGCCTAATGAAGTCAATAGAAAGACTTTTGTTCAGGCACTTTGTCCATAACTTTTTATACACCACCTTGAATAACATACTCCATTCTGTCAGCACTGTCTGCAGCACCAGGGCTCTATCCAAGACCCTTCATAATGTCAACTGCAATAAATAATGGAACAAACTATTCACACGTCACATGTGAAAATGGACCCTCATTTTACAGCCCATCTGTCAAATATACATGTATTCCATCTTAGCAAACTAGTAGATTTATGATTATAACTGCCCAAACACTGTTTTAGCTGCTTTAAAGAACCATTATTTCAAATGCTGCCATAATATAATAATATATTTTAATGTATTGGAGGCCAGTCCATGAGACCCTCTGGGCACCTTAAAAAAACAAAAACAAAAAATCCAAACTAAATCCAACATTTTGCAAAGGACCTAGCAAGTCTCAAATACTAGCGTGGGAGCAGATTTAGAACATCCTAGCATTCATGAGTGTTCAGGTCTGCAGTTTTAATTTGGTCCTTTGTAAAGATAACAGAACCATTTCAAACACACAAAAATTAAGGAGATTCAAAGTTTTGGTTCAAGCATACCTGTAAATCTAGGGCTTCCATTACCAGTTACCACCCACAAGGGTTAATCTATTAAACTATACAGCAACTGTAAGAGGATGAAAGTGTATATCTTTTCCTAAAGAGAGTTGAAAAAATATAAAATTAGTTGGATGAAAGACAGAACACAGCTAAGAAGAGATTTCTTTTTTCATATTAATGGAGGAAGAGAAAATATAGCCATGTCTCTCAAATGACCAAGGCTCAAATACAGATTGCAATGTGTCACAAAGACTCAAAATATGAGAGAGGGGGAATTTTCATGCAAAAATGCTGTGGATTTCCTTTCTTTAGTGTAAATAACGCTTTTTACAATTTTAGGTTCATGTCCCTTTATTTCTGAAATCTGTTTGGCTATCTGTGGGATTTAAATGGGTAAGATCTAGAGCTGGTCCAAAAATGGAATTTCCCATAGGCAATTCTGACATTTCAAAATGTCCTTTCCTTCCAATCTGGGATGTACATTTGAAATTTATAGCTGAACAAAAATCTCTGAAATATTTTGTTTTAGAAAGCTCAGAATGCCCTTATAAAATGCTTCATTTTGATAATGTCAAAACATTAATATAAACTATTAGGTAGCATACATATAGTATTAAATATAATTCATATACATATAATAACATAAATTAAAAGTTTTAAAAACAAAAATAAAGATAGTATACAGCAAAAGGAGCATGTGGAAAAGAAACAAAATATTTGAAACAATCTTTATTTTGAGTCAAATCTTTTTGAAACTTTTTCTGTCAAAAAGTTTGTGAAAATTGACATTTTCCTATGAAATGTTTAGATTTTGACAAAAAAGCATTTTTAGATGGAAAGTTGTTTTGTATATTTATACATATACAGATATATATATATATAGAGAGAGAGAGAGAGAGAGAGAGAGAGAGAGAGACCAGTTCTAGTGACATCCCTTCAAATAAGGGCATTTGAGATCTCTCAGCCTTCTGACCTCTCTAAATCAATTATGGCACCATGGAGAAGAGGAGCTGGCAAAAAAAAAGGAAGAAGGGAGATGGTGACATTTGGATTCTCTCCCTGAATGACACACTGCAAATTCCAAGTCATTTAATAGGACTTTTCAGAGAATGCTGTCCCATATTTAAGGCTTTGATTATGTAGATGGTAAAACTGGCAGGCACCTCCATTCCCATCTCGGGGAACACACAAGAGCTATTAAGTTGCTCTGTTTGGAAAATTCAGCTCTGGCAGAAGTTACACATGTATGACTGGCAACACCAAGCAGATAAACAGAACATTAGCAAAGCAAGTGACCACAAACCATAGAAAGTTCTTAGACTCATGGCATGACAAAAAGTGCTCAAAAGACATGGAAGGAATGATTTATTAAGACTTACTCTCCTGTATATGCATACTATTGCAGTTACTCTTCGAAATACTTTTAATTCATTTGGCACTGTATGGAATAGCAGGCCTAACTAAAACAACCTGCATAATATTTGTATCCTTATCTCTACATCACCAGCATGTGTTAGACAATTCCCCTCACATCAAATCATTGAAGGATTTTGAATGCACACCAATCTTCGCACCTGCTTTCTACAAAGCAGAGAGAATGCCCATAAAACAGGGATAGAAGAGCTTTTTCTGTGCAGTTTGGTAGTAAAGTATGGGAGGATACTCTGGTGTCACATAGATACATCCATGTTCTTGGAGGACCAGTTTATGAATACTGTGGTTGGCAACTACACAGACAATTCTACTGAGGCTAATGGGACCATTTGTGTGAGAAATTGCCCATGTAAATTTTGCACAATCTGGCCCTCAGTGTCAAGTGTTTGATGGATATATCCCTTCACCTTCTCACATCCCAACTCCCTTGCAGAAAATTCCACCATTTTAACTCAAATATTAGCTCCTACTTATCTCACAGAACTGAATGGTCTACTATGATGGTGGTTTCTGGTTGCAGTGGAACCTCCGATACTGGCTGCTGTAGTGGCTTTACACATATGCGCTCTGGCTCCTGCTTTTTCTCCCCATGGGTGTTTTCTGTTGCAGTACAAAATAGCTACCAGGGCTTCCAAATGCAAGGATTTATGAATACGAAAAGAGGAGATTGAAATCATGTGTGCTTGTATAGGACAAAAGAATTTATTTTAAATTCCATTAAACTCTCCCCAGTTCCCCATAAATGAGCAGAAAGAAGCACAAACTACCCACATTTAAAAGGTGTGGTATTGAATACTGCATATAAAGTTTCAGAGCAATGATACAGGAGGTCAGATTGCTGTACTGAAACAAAAAGAACTGGCCCCAAAAGAACATGTTCCAAATTGGGCAGGATTTGTTTCATTTGCAAAGAATGAAGTTGAATACAAACTATGTTGAACAAATGGGGCTTACTTAGACCACATATGGTGCTTTGTCCCTGTGGCTCTGTGGCTTCCAGTCTAACTCTTCACATTCCCTGTTTCCCCGGTGGCTCCTCCAGGGAACATAGTCCTCCTGACTCTAGTTCCACTTATCCTGATACAGGTTTAAGGCTAAATGTGGCTCAGATTAACCATAACTAATTTGTCTGTTTCTGGGAGGAATGGGTAGATTTCGTCTTTCTCAGAGGAAGAATGACCCTTCACATTTTGGGGGGAGGCTTTTATAAACATAGGCCTCAAACCTATTTGTGTACTTATGACTCGGTGGCAGTTAGATCTTTAGAGAATTCTGTGCTAACTTCAGTATAACTGGATCTGGACTGATTCAGCAGATCTATCCAGTCTTGCCTAAAGAGGCATATTAAGAATTCCAGAATCTTGCTCAACCCCAAGTTTGATTCAGAAATCATAGGTTGAAGTTCTATGCAGTGGTCAGACTAATGATCATAATGGTGCCTCTGGCCTTAGAATCTATTAATCCTATTCTGAAGTTAGTGTTTCTTGCAATTCAGGGAGATCTACAGAGGCTTTTCTCTTACAAACCACAGACTGTCCCAAGAGACTTGCTCATAGCATTACCACAGCATGGTCTTCACTCCCAGCATTATGGCTGTGTCAGTGTTTCCATCATTAATGCTCATTTTCAGAGGTTTATATAACAGCTGTAAAAATTAGCTCCAAGGTGAAACTTGGCAGACAAAATTTAGCTTGGGAGTGAATGTTTCGCTTTTGGTAACACTTACAATGGAATAATCTTCACCATGCTTAAGTATGCATTTCCCTGTCTGAGCTCATTTATTGTCCCAGGTGCTCCCTGTGGATGATGGCAGATTGAGTGGTAGAGATTGGGGAAGGGAAAGTATAAATCTGGGTGTGCTGAGGAAGGTCTTGGTTTCTAGGAACTAGTCCAATCGATACTGAACTTGTCTTGATTTCAGCTTTCTGTTGTGCCTAGAGTAAGGGAGAGGCACATTTTAAATATATCTAGATAAACAAATGTCATTTAGATGGGAAGTTTTCACCCTTAAAAACCTTCCCATTTTTTACTTTATAATTAGTTGATATCTAAACTTCCCTGTACTTATGGAATACCTAAGCAACTTGTGAATACCAAAGTATCATTAATTACCTCGGGCAACTGAAAAGTTTTTAAGAGTGACTGCTGCAATACAACAGCTGCTGTATATCAGTGGAATAGCCTCTGGTTATTACAAATGTTTCCAATGCTTGTGACTGCAATACTGCCAAACCCAAGTTGCAAAATTAACATGTCAGGGGGTACGTCTAGACTGCATTGTTTTTCCAGGGTATCGGCGGTATCCTGGAGAAGCAACACTGCATCCAAAGAACGCGTCCGCTTTTTGAAAACATTTTCGAAAAAGCGGACGCTCTCTTTCACCATCCCTGTAAACCTCGTTCTACAAGGAATAAGGCATGTATCAAAAGAGCACTTTTTTTTTCTGAAATTTGGCACCATGTAGATGCGCCAAATTTTGGAAAAGCTTCTTTCAAAAGTAAATCAGAAAAAGTTAATCTTTTTCCAATTTAACATTACTGTGTAGACCTAGCCTTAGTCTCCAAAAGAAATCACAAGATTTTTTTAAATAAAATGCTACAATCTGCGTGCTTTTTATTTGAATTCTGGGTTTTGACCCTTTTGGCTTCACATTTTTAAGTTTTTCTTAAACAGTAAGAGGTAGAAAGTCTCTCTCTTTTTTTTTTTTTAAATGAAAATGGAGATTCTTGTGTAATAAAATGAGTTCAGGAATTGGGGTTGTAAGAAAAACATTAGCCTTCCCCTGATTCTCAGTAACACCTCAAAGGCTGGTAACACTTCTGATAATCAGCAATAGGCAAAAATACTAGGCACTTTCAGAGCACCTTTACTCCTAGGATCTCAGAATTCTTTAGCATTTTATTAAGCTTCATAGAATCTGTTTGTGGTAGGTAATTATTTTTAGTCACATTTTGTTGACTGGTAATTTGAAGTGATTTGCCACAGGGTGTAGTCAAGGGCTTTGTCTTCACCAGGAAAAAAGGTATGTTGATGTAAGCAGGATTTGAAGGAATGCTCCCATTACAGCTACCTGGAATGGCAGCGAAACCCTAGGTGTGTCTATGTAAATACAGTTTGCTCCTGCTTCACTTAGACATGTTAGATATTCAGCAAATGGAGTGGTATTTTGCTCATTGTAATCCACTTAATTTGTGACCAACACCAGCTCTGTTTGTATTAAATTCAGGGATTGCTAAAATATGTTTACAGAAAAGTAGGACTGTACTAAATTGGTCCAAATGAAAGAGCTCACAGTTATCAGAAACAATGAGGAGTCTTGCGACACCTTGGAGACTAACTGATTAATTAGGACATAACCCTAAATCCGTTCATCTCTAAAGTGCCACAGGACTCATCTTCAAAACAATACAGACTAACACAGCTACCTCTCTGAATTAGCAGAAATAATCTTGCAAATGAAGGGGCTCAACTTTTAGAGCTGTATGAAAGGTAAGGGGTGAAAGAAGGTTATTCTGGTCAGGAGGCTATATAGCTTCCCTTCCCCCCCCACTGGTCAAAGAACAGAGCTATATAGGCATCCTTAGGTGCCTCTTTTCTTATGTTCATTGTGTTGGAGTTGTGGTTTTTTTCTACCCTGAGACTGATGGGCAAAAGTCACAGCCAAGAAGTGGATGGCAGCGGATGGTGACTCAGAGCCCACAGGGCAGTGGCAGAGAGATGTGACAAGTGGCCAGAAGAGCCGCAATGGCACGACGAGTGGCAAGCAGGGCAGTGATCGAGAGGTGTAATGAGCAGCCAGCAGGGCAGCAATAGAGAGGTGAGATGAATGGGCAGCAGGGTGGCAGCAATCAGCAGTGAGCAGGTGGATGGCGAGTGACCAGCAGAATGTGTAAGATGCTTCTTTACCTTTCCCCCACTCAGGATGGGAGGTGAGCTCTCTGGATGTACCTCTGAGCTCTGGGTCTGCCCTGACCAAGGGCAGTGACTGTGAGTGGGCTGCAGAGAAGGGCTGGGCATGCGAAGGGGACAATTACATTGCTGGACTTATGAACATGAGAGGAAAAGGACATTGCCCAGCCTACTTGGGGTGAGACTTTTATTCATGGTTTTGGCTATGAACTCTGTCTGTGGTGTTTTCCCAAATTAATGCCACGTAACTTCCCTCCCCTTTTATTAAAAAGTATCTTTTCTACACTCAGACTCTGTGCCTGCGAGTGGGGAAACATTGCCTCCCAGAGGCCTGCAGGGGTGGTGTGTGAATTTCCCAACTTACTGGGTGGGGATTCCAGCCAGTTCTGTGTTGGATGGATGGAGAGGAACCCCTAGATATTGAACTTGGCGCTGACTGCTGCTGGCTCTACCAGGCAGAAGGGTTACATTTATTACTAGACATGGCAGTGAAGGCACTTGCAGTCTAGGTGTTAACATACATTAAATTCTGCTTAATAGCAATCCTGATGTGACCTTCCAGTTAATGTCACCATTGATTCCCAGCCCATGAACAGCCATGTGAATGGGATTCAGACATTGGCAACGACATGCCATTTATGGCAACTATTTTTTTTTTTAAGAAAGGCTCCACCTGTAGGCAGGTTTCCAAGGCTGCCACCTAGAAAGAAGTGCTAGGACATGTGCTCCCTGGCTGCAGTCCCTCAAACGCATCTGCAGTTGGTGATCAGCCAGTCCCAGGGTTCCCTTCTGGGGCTGCAGCCCAGCAAACCCACCTGTGGTTGGGGCCACCCAAGAGGTGAGGGGCTGGGAAGGGAGGAGGCGGACAGGGCAGTAGCAGGGATGCAGCTCTTGTATTGGAGCTCCAGAGTAGCTCTCCCTGCACTTTCCAAGCTGTGCCCTGCCGGAGCCGGGGAAGGGCCATACAAGAAAGAAAGTGCTGAGCCCTAATCCCTGGAGAGCAGAGGGGGAGGTTACTATGATCACATAAATCACAGTTACTTTGATCCCTGAGGACCTCTACACTGCACTGTGGCATAGCTGCAGCTAACTCAGACTCAAAGGGCTCCAGCTGTGGGACTATAAAAATGAAGCCCAAGCCTAAACTTCTATCCTGCAGTTTTGTAGCCCTGACTCTTGGGCTCAGTGCCTAAGGTTGTTTTAACACACGGTAGACATACCTGGATTAGCTAAGCATGCTCAAACTGCAAACTTTACCAGTGATGATTTTATGTTTTCTTTCAGACCCTTGATAAAATTATTAAATAGGGTGGAGCCAAGAATCCCATTAGAAACAACCTCCTCAATGATGATTTCTCATTTACAATTACATTTTGAGACCTATCAGCTAGGTAGTTTTTAATCCATTTAATATGTGCCATGTTAATTTTACGTTGCTGTAATTTTTTAAAAATGAAAATGTTATGTGATATCAAGTCAAATGCCTTACAGAAGTTATCACATAAATTCTATTACCCTTATCAGCCAATCTTGAGATATTTTTAATGAGACTGTTAGTTTGACAGGATCTGTATTCCATAAGCTGATGTTGACTGGCATTAATTATATTCTCCTCCTTTAATTCTTTATTGAGATATATATCAGCTGCTCAATTATCTTTTTTGGGATTGATGTCAGACTGACAGGTCTATAATTACCCTGTTCATTCTGTTTATTCTTTTGAAATATTGGTGCAACATTAGCTTTCTTCTAATTTTCTGGAATTTCCCCAGTGCTAATGAAAATAAACAGTAATGCTCCAGAAAGTTCCTCAGCCAGACCTTTTCAAACTCTCAGATGCAAGTTTTAAAATGAACCTGTTGGTATTAAAATGTTTAACTTTAGTAGCTGCTGTTTATCATCCTCCTGAGATACTATGGCATGGAAATAGTGTCATGTTATGATTACATCATCATTTTTTCTGCAGATACAGAATTCTGTTGCCACAATTCTGTCTTTTCTGCTTTAATATTGATAATTCTACCATTTCCTTCTAATAATAGACCAGTGTGATCATTAGAACTCTTTTTGTTTCTATACTCTTTAAAAAATATTCTTATTGTCCTTAACTCTGTTGGCCATAGAGGTCTCCTCGTGTCCTTTGCTTCCCCTATCCATTTTCTACTATTCCTTGCTTCTTATTTATATTTCCTTTTCTTCTATTTGTTATATATTTTAAAATATTGTATAGCTGTCTTCACATGGTCTCTTAACTAGGTTAGCAATTTAACCAGCACAATCTTCTTCCATGATTGGAGCTTTGGGGTCATCTAGTCAAGAGTTCGTAAACATTTTCCAATCATCATTTACATTTTTCTGCTTAAATTCTTCCTCCCAGCTACTGGTCTCAAAATTGTTTTCAGCTTTGTGAAACTGGCCATTTTATAGCACTAACTATATAGACTGTATTATTGGTTTGGATCTTATTCTGTTTGTGCATTCTAAATGTGATCAAATCATGGTCACTTGTCCCTAATCTATCATTAATTTTTAGTTCTGTGATCAGTTCCTCTTTATCTGTCAGGATGAAGACTAACACAGAACAACCCTGTATTGCATGCAACGTTTTTTGAGTTAAGAAATTGTCATCTATATTATTATAAAATTCCAAGGATATTTTAATACTAGAAGCTTGAGACCACCAAATTATGTCACTCAAATTGATGTCCCCCATGTCCATGCAGTTTTTTCCCCCTATATGTTATAGATAGGTGCATAAAGGGCCAGTTATCCTTTTCTCCAGTGTGATTTGGTAGTCTAAAGCAGACACCAACTAGCACCCCATCTTATACTTTATCTGTTAGGTCACTGATCCATGAGCATTCCAAGTTGTCAGTGACTCAGAAACAAGTAATGGCATTTTTGACACAGTCACCACACCCCTCCTCTTTTGCCCATTCCATCCTTCCTAAATAATTTATAACTATTTATTTTAACATTTCAGTAATATGACACATACCACCAAGTTTCAGTCATACCAACTAGATAGTATTTATAAATGAGCAATGCCTATTTCTCTTGTTTGTTATCCAGGCTCCTAGAATGATGTATGGACAATTAAAGAATTTCTTCTCTTTATATCCTTTGGTTGTTTGAATATATTTTTTCCCAACATCTCGATTACTGAGCCAAATGAGTGCTTATATCTTCTTCTCTTTACCCTCTTTTTTGGTTATTAGTTTAATACCTTCCTGACTACTCTATATAGCAGGAGGTCAGATTAGATGATCGTGATTGTTTCCTGCGGCATTCAAGTGTATGAGGTTGGGCCAAGATGCCACCCACAGATGAATTCCCTACATTTCTTCGCTCTCTAGGACCATTCCGATTTTGAGAGACCTCTTTCACAGTTTCCTTGCTGAGGTTCTGGTATCAATTGTAAACTTTTAATTGTGTGGACATCCCCTTGGTCCTCTTCTCTGGTAGCCACAGTTTGCTCATGATCTGTATACCTCAGGGATGGACAAAATCAGTTCTGGGGACTGGATATGGCCGGCAAAGCATTTCTCTCCATTCCACCCAGCTAATTAGCGGAGATGCATACTTGCAGCTGGTAACATATGTTCAGCTGCCCTTCCCCCAACCTTGCTCCACCCTGCAGCCGAGCTGCTCCCAGAATTCTCCTGCTAGCTGTGCAGAGAGGAGGGAGAAAGGAGTTCTGAAGTCAAGATTCGCCCCTGCCTCTGTAGCCCATCTCTGCAGAGCAGGGATTGGGGAGAGGGAGACACACAGCGGAGCTGCTCCAGTCTGAAGCATGGATGGTAAACGACTCAGAGGAGTGCCTGTCTTAAGAGGCAGTACACTGTTTCTGGGATTTCAGTGCTTGTGTTCTCTCTCTCTCTCTCTCTCTCTCTCTCTCACACACACACACACACACACACACACACACACACACACACACACACACACACTCTCTCTTCCCCTCATACTCCATCTCTGCATAGTGGGGAAGGGGAGAGACAACCAGAGCAGGATATGGCTTCTTTCAGAAATTTACCCAGAAGCATCCAACGCTCACTGTCTCTGTAGCCCCAGCCCCACCCCTTCCACCTGAGGCCCCACCCCTTCCAGGAAGGATGGAACCAGCCTGTGTACCAAAATTCACTGAAGTGGCACCCCTGCGAAAATTATTGTCTTCCCCTTGTATATAATCATGGAGAATACTGCCTTGACCTCTTGTGTCTGGTAGTTACCAACTGCCAAGACTCCTTGCTCTCTCTTTCTGTCTCACTGCCTGAATCCCAGCTCATTGCATTCTCGAACCTAAGGTACTGATGGTACTCCAAACCTGCTGTCTAGGGAACTTCTGAGATTGTCTGATTCTCAGTAATGCCTCTACTTGCCCTTCCAACCTACAAATCTTTTCTTCCAGCACAGCCACCGACATACACAGCACCAGTTATATCATGTATTCATTGCAAATCTTAAATATGGTTTTCATAATCATTTGACAACTAGCTAACATTCAATATTGTCATCTCAATATCTGGAAATGCCTTTTGGCAATTCAGTGCAGGCAAATCTGGGGAAAAACAGTTTAAACGTGTGTTACATTTTATGAAAAGCAAAGAAAGATGAAAGCTTAACTTTTTTTTTCTAGACAATGGTATGGCCCACCATGGTTGGGGAGGTTTGTATGTCCTCTTGGCACAGAGTGATGTTAACCGAATCATAATGGTGACTCTGGGGTCTGCAACCTGGGATCCCAATCCACAGGAATCCTTTAAAAGTCAAACAGGCCTATGTCTGAACAAGGGTTCCAAAAGTTGTGCCTTGTTTGAATTGACCTTCCTGATGCTCAGGAGCTCTGGCACACTTAAAATCCCAAACACTGAGAGCGTCCCTGGCTTGATCTGTGCCAGGGCACTTGACAGCATGAAAGGGAGATGTCATGGCAGCTGGGCCTAGGTCCAGATCTGTTTGGGCTCCAAATCCAATTTTTTGGATAAACCTGTGAAGATCACCCCAGGGAAAAGGAGTGTCATGGTGGTAGCTGAAAGTATGGAGGTCAGGTGAGATGGAATGCTTGAAGGTACTGCTTATTGAGGGACAAGCAGGCAGTGTTTTAACTTTAAATAAATAGCTTTTGTTTTTGCTCAGGCCTGCCTATGGGGAGGGGAGGTGCCACAGGAGGCAACTGTCCTGGGTCCCGGCAATATAAAAGGGCCCGGAGCTCCCTGCTGCAGTGGCTACTGCAGCAGTGGTGGCAGCCAGAGCCCTGGACCCTTTAAATCACTGCTGGAGTGCCACATTGGCACATTCCAGTCAGCACTGCGGGCTGTCGGGGAGAGGCACGCAGCTCTCAGGGTGACTCTGAGGGCTGCCTAACCTCAGCTCTGCCCTTTCCACCTGAGGTCTCCCCCTTCCTGGGGCACAGAGCTGGGTCCCCCACCTTGCCCAGGGGCTTGGTGAGGCTGCTAGCACTGCTGTTTATGCTATTCTAAAGTAGTACTTTAATTTTAAATAGAGTCCTGTTGGAGTGAAGACAAAATCTCCCTGAAACACATTTCCTGGATTGATTCTGAGCCCCATTTCTGTTCCCCACCACCACCTTTTTTATGCAGCATCGAGGAGCAAGAAAGGGGGCAGCTGGGATTGCTCATCCTCTTGGTTAAAAATTAAAAGTCTGATTATGCAGGATCTTTAGCACTTTCAGCTCTCATCACCCTCCCACAGGATTGGGCCCAAACACTGGCTAAAGGCAGATGTTTTAAACAGTTGTTTCATGTTCCTTAATGTTGTTTTTCGCACATCCCAGCTGATGCTAAATCTTGTTAGGGAGGTGTTAAACATCTGTAAATGATATGGGCTCTATCCATCCCTGGAATGAATCACCAAGACTGGAGGACTGAATCCAAAAACTATCACCAGCCAGGGCTTCTGAGATTTTTTTTTCTCCTTTTCATTTTAATGGAGATATTCATTCCATTCCCATGAATCTGAATTTGGACACATTCCCTACTTTTCTCTGGACATATTAATAGCAAATTTGGAAAGGCACAGTGGTGGGGTTGTGTGTGGTTTTTTTTTTTTTTTTTTTTTTAAAGAATAATAATCCTTTGCATAGGGATTTCATCTGAAAAGTTCAAAATACTTTACAAACTTTATTTAAGAATTTGCCTGGGACATACCAAAGGTGAGTGTGGGTGTTTGTCCCCATGTTACAGATGGGGAAATAGAGGTCCAGAGGTGTAGTGACTTGCCCAAGGCCATTCACAAATACACCCAGGAATACTGACTTCTATCCCAGACCTCTGCTCTAACAAATCAATAGCACTTGTGATCTCCCTTTCCTTCTCAGTAGTCCCTTTGTTAGCTCTGTGAATTGATGGGTCACAGGCACGGACGTAGGGGCTCTGTCTCTTCCCTCCAGACAACCAGACTGATTTTAAACAAGTCCAAATATCCATCCAGTTTTGTTCATGAGGAAACGGGCCACTGTGTAGTATCATTGCCCAGAAAGTAAAACAATATGAAAAAGCTGGAGACCCAAACTCTACCTTCCACACACATAGTGCACAGCCTCCCTGCAACCCATTTAATGTGTATTATCCATGATTTGTAGTCTGGATGCCTCAAACATACACACCCCCTCCCCACCAACAGAAAACGCAGAACACCACACCAACACTGTAAAAGAAACCATGATTTCAGAGAGCTGCTGAAAATGAAAAGCAGGAACAGGCACCAGAGATCTTTCAACAAATGTAATTTAAAGGGCTCACTTTCAGCTCTCTGGGCATTTTGACAAGCATTTAGTGGGACACAAGCAACTACTGAGTAGCCAGGGGCAGCTGTTTCCCTGCAGCTTGGCCATGCTGAGGTAGGGAGTGAGAGTTGGGCGGTGCATATTTTGAGTCCAGTGCGAAACCACGTCTGGAGTGTGTGTGACTGCCTGTCATGACTTTCACTAGGCAGGGAGTCAACACCCTTTTCGGTAATGAGTCTGATAGTAAAACTGCCCTTGCCAAGGCAAACAGCTCATTGTTTCCAAGGCCTTGGGGACGCTAAGGGAAGGGCTGCAGCTCCAGGTGGCTGAACTACAGGAGAGGAGGGAGAGAGGGGAGGTGGGACTAGCTGGTCTGACAGGAAAGAACAGCTCTGAAAGAGCAGCAGCAGCCGCTGTCTTGCATTACAGATAACAGGGTTAGAAATTCTTAGAGGAGATTGTTATTCAGATCTAACAGTGGGACAAGGTTTTATTCTAATGCAACTTTCTCCCTCATCATCTGAGTGATGACAGAGGATAATACTGCGATGTTTCCATTGGATCATGTATTACAAGAGACTAGATAGCTTATCCCAACAAATGACTTAATTCCTCCTTTCCTTTACAATTAAAAATGGGCTCAAGGTGCAGAATCTTCTTCTGGATTTAGGGTTGTCAGATGGTTTCAACAGAAATACCGGACACATTTGACATTACATCACAATCTACATTACATCTTCTTTAGAAAATACCGGACATTTATATTTTCTCATTTACATTCTCTCAATTTGTTTCCTGAACAGAAAGCTCAAATACTGCACTGTCTGGTTCAAAACCGGACACCTGGCAACCTTATCTGGATTTCAAAGACCTCAAAGTTGGTTACAGCCATTATGACAATAGGAGGGTAACTGCAAAATTTGGATCTGGATTAATACCTCAAAAGTGCAGGGGAGCATTTGGAATCAAGATCACAGTTCAATATTTTCTTC
The DNA here is from genome assembly GCA_019425775.1 of Rafetus swinhoei. NCBI lineage: Eukaryota > Metazoa > Chordata > Testudines > Trionychidae > Rafetus > Rafetus swinhoei. The sequence goes on from CM033424.1 coordinate 166,406,410, forward strand.
ATATTTCCGATAATAAGAAATGGCAGGCCTTGCCCTTCAACAGCAACGCCTTGCTCCCAAAGATCTTAAGGTGCTAAACAAAGATGAGTTAACTGAGCTTCAAACTACACCTGGGAAGTAGGGAGCACTGTTTTCTTCATTATAAAAATGAGTAAACCAAGCCTTAAAGAAATCCAGGGCCTGCTCCAAAGGCCATTGACATTTAGGAGAGTTTTCTTAATTTGTATTAGGTTTGGGCTAGGACTGTTATGCAACCTCACAATCTCCTTAATTGTGGGTGAGTGCAGCCAGACTGAGCCCTCAGAGTAATGATATTGGAACAAGCTCAATAAACAGCAGAACTACATTTATTTATTACTGGAAGAGGGTATACATGGAGCTCCCTCCTGCAAAACAGCCTCCCTCTCCCCAAGACTGAATTTTCTCATGGCTATTTCCAGAGACAGCTGTCCTTTCCCTGGGAGACACACCACACCTTTCAGGGGCTGTCTGAGAGTGCTAAGAAACACCCACTCACCCAGCCAGCATGTTAACTCGGTTACTGGCTCCAGGTGACTTTCCCAAGGTAATGTGCATTTTTTTTACCAGGTAAGATCCAAAATCAATACAGGGGAGGTGTGTAGGGGGAGCACAAATTCCAGTTCAGATCTCATGGGATTACAACCATACTGTGCCAAAATCACACACGTACAAAGTTCTGGAGCTTTTGGTGTAATTCATAGTAAGTTGATCCAATCTGTGCTTCCTAACATGAATTGGAATCCCACCTTGCCTGGAGCACCACTTGTTGGGCCATATATGGTATATCTATCAGGTTCTCTCTACTGGCTTGATTTATTAATGTCATAGACCTGGCAGTGTACAAGCCCATCCTGAATAACTTTCTTGATGCCTGGCCACCATTTAAGGCTCCTGCTGTCCACCAACACTTGCCTGAGTTTCTTGGGAATTACTATTCTAGACCCATGCATTAGAAAGTCTCCGTATTCTCCCAGCCATCCTCTCTCCCCAAAAAAATCTCTAGCTAGAACTGTGACAGCTTTTTTCCATGCAGGCCAGCCACATCTTGTGTACCCTGCCATGTGCTGCCATTCCGTGTCTTCCTTTATAGCATGTTGAACAGATTCAAGGAGTTGTTTTCCCATGTGACGACAGCTTTCCATTGCCCCAGGAAAGGCCTGAATCTCATCATCTAACTCTGGGTCTCATGACAGTTTCCACAGATCTTGAGAGAGCTCATCGATGACAAATATTTTCTTCCCAAGCACGTACTCAGCTACAGGATTGAATTTGAGCATGTGCATCAATAAATATGGACAATGCAAGAGGGCTTTATCAAGATTTTTCCCGTTAATAAGTGGCCCATCTGTGATGAGTGATGTGTTTGTATGATCCCAGTCCACAAAATTATTGGTAAAATTAATTCAGATGACTGAATACTGGCCAAACATTATTTTTCGATGTGGGTGTATCTTTGTTCTGTTTCTGTGAGAGTCCATGAGCAAAAGGCAACTGGCCTGAGTTTCCTATCATGCTGCTGAAGGAATACACCACCCAATCCATAGCAACTTGTATTTGCACTAATAACTATTGGCTGGTTTGGGATGAAGAAACCAAGGACTGATGCTTCCGAATCCACTACCAGCTTCTTTGCTTGTTCAAATACCTTATCCTGGTCTGGTCTCCAGAGCCATGATAAGGACCCTCATAGGCTGAGGGTCCAGACCCTACGTCCATAGAAAATTGGGTATTTCCCCAAACAAGTAATCATTCCCCAAACAATCTGCTTTGTGATGCTAATAATATGACCCTCCCTGCTCGTCTGTTGATATTTGTGAACCCATTAACTGTTTCAAGAAATCCATAACGCAAGAGGATGAACATAGATCTTGTCAGCTAAATTGCCATTCACGTCAACTTATGGAAGAATAAAGTCAAATGCTTCTTTCTCAGTCACTCACCGATACTTGGACTCACCTCAGGGCTCTTGCCACCTCTGAGCCCATCAGGGTCAAAGAAGAAGGTATGAAAATAAATATGCAGGGTGCTCTGCGGCATGAAAGAGACATTCTGGCAGGGCCAGATTAAGAAATGGGCTTTAAGGACTGTTGTTCAGGGCCCTGGGCTAAGAGGGGAGCCCCCCTTAGCTCACAACTCTAGGCTGCAGGCAAAAGCTCCTGTAGGCTGAATTCCAGGCCAGCTTTGCCTGGTGGGGGTTGGGGGATGGGAGGCAGCGCCACATGCTGCTATTCTTCCCTACCTCCAGAACCACATTGTAGCAACAAGAACCACATTGGGGAGCTCTGTCCTGATGCTGCCCTTGCCTGCAGGCTCCACCCCCACAGCTCTATTGGCTGCAATCCCTGGCCAATGGGAACTGGGGAGGATGGTGCCTGCAAGTGAGTACAAGCCGTGCAGAGTCACCTGTTTTCCCCACACACACCAAGCAGAGCTGCCACAGGTAAGTGTCCTGCATCCCACCCCCTGCCTTAGCCTCCTACCCCCTCCAAATCTTAAGTTCCTCCCAGACCCCCGACCTCCAGCCTCTGCCTGAGCTCTCTTCCACACCCTAACTTCCTCTCAGACCCTGCATCCTACACCCCAGCCCTATACCTCCTCCTACACCCAAACTACCAAGACCCCACCCCTCACCCCAACCTTCTACCCTGAGCCCTCTCACACACTCCAAATCCCTTGGCTGCAGCCTGGAAATCTCTTCATCCCAAATGCCTCATCCCCAGTCCCGCCCCAGAGCCTGCACCATGAGCCAGAGCCCTCATCCCCTCCTGCACTGCACCCACCCTCCTGACTCAACCCACAGCCCCCTCCTACACACTTATCCCCCTGAATTTTGGCCCCTCCTCAGAGCCTACAGGCAGCCCACCAAATTTAGCAGCTTTAAACAGTTGATCTGGCCCTGGTTCCTGAGCTAACATCTCTGTTGTGGGGAGGTAGATGCTTAACAGTGGTCCCAGACCTCCATCATTATAGTAAAGAGGGTCCCACCACAGCCTTGGTCTCAGGAAGCAGCTGCAGTTTGCAGGCCTGAGGTTCAGCCCCTAGCTAAAAACATGACTTCCTTGTTAAGCTCTGGGCAAGTGTTCCTGCTTTTGCAATCCCTGGTGAAAAGTAAGAGTCAAATCCTTGCAAACATTTGTTGAATGGAAAAGATATACTAAATTATACAGAGAATAAGTCAAAGCCTGTCTCATGGACAGATTTAAAGCTCATTGAAGTCTCTGGGATGTTTTTCATTGCTTTCAGGGGCTTTGGTCAGTTCAGGGAAGCTGACCTTAATGGAAACATGCAGCCAGACTAAAGGTGTCAGTTTCTGCTAAGAGATCAGGAATTACTAAAATAGACAGAAAACATCCTATGGTGTGGCCAAGAGAACAACGGGATACACTGGCAGAATCATACAGTGAGGAAAGCACCAAAGATGTGTTGAAACCTCTTAAGACAATGCATACAAATTCTGCATTAAGTCAGGCCAAAATACCAGGAATATAGGGTAAAGACAGTCCACAGTATATATAAAAACCTAGAGAGAGAGGAAACCTATTGTAAATATATTTTTGAAAAGACATGGCAAATATATTTCCAACATGTGCAATATACTGTAGGGTGACTTTCATACAAATGTCTTGTTTTGCAAGTAATACCCATATGTAGGCCATTCTGAAAATATATTAATCATACATATAGCCATGCATTTGGTAGAATGTACTATGTACACTTGCTGATAGAGGCATCAGGTAATCAATATCAGATTTATATATTTTCCATTGTTTGATACAGTTAAACAGCCATCAGGATATATTGAATGGGAATGCATGGGATATTTCTAACATCAGGAATTCATATAGAGCCTGATTTTCATAACAGGCCCTAAAGTTGCACTCATCTAATCAAGGAAAAGAAACATACCATATAACTCATGTAAAAAAAGTTTAAAAATCCAGTTTTATATTGTGTGCAATTAACTTCTTTCCGACAAGCTAAAGGCCAAGGACTATTGCATACAATATTTTATTTGTTTTGAAACTTCAGAATGTTAATAAAGTCAAAAAAAGGTAAGCTGCGCATGAACAATTTGTAAACAGGAGAAAAAAGCTAAATTTACTGAATAAACTATTTTCTATGAATTATTCACTTAGCTTGGTTATATTGCCTGAATACTAATACTGAGTAACATCCTATTCAAAATTATTCTGATAGGCTACGTCTAGATTGCAAGCCTCTTTCAAAAGATGCTTTCGAAAAAGAGCGTCTAGACTACAACCAGTACTTTCAAAAAAGCAAGCCACTTTTTCGAAAGAGCGCACCCAGGCAGTCTGGATGCTCTCTTTCGAAAAAGCTCAGTTTGCATTACACAGCACCTGTTTTCGAAAGAGCACTTTCAAAAAAAGGCGTTATTCCTCGTAAAACGAGGTTTTCCGCCATCAAAAAAATTGCCGCGTTCTTTCGGTTTACTTTCGAAAGAATGCAGCAGCAGTCTAGATGCAGGGGAAGTTTTTCCAAAAAAAGGCCACGTTTTTCAAAAAAACTCTATAGTCTAGACACACCCACAGTGATTATCTTCCTTTGAATTCTGGTTTTCAGTTCTGTTATTTTGCTGTATGTTCATATCACATAACAGAAGGGGAAGATGTGGATTGCTGAGGGGGAGACCAGGACCCATGCACCTAACTTACTGCTTTACCACGGGAAAAGTATGCCAACCAGTGTTCCCTCTAAGCTGCGTGGCAGCACAGCTTCACAGGTGATTAATCAGCCCCGCCTGGTCAGAGGCTCAAGGCTCCATGCACGGAGTGGACTGATTGGGTGGGGCTGATTAATCACCTGTGAAGCTGTGCTGCACTGATGCCAACTGGTGACTGAGCAGCTATGTGATGTTGAATAACTCTCAAAAATGCCCTTTTAGGTCAGCGAGGGGAAGGTACAGAAGATCATGACCTTAGTTCGTGTGATATTAGGCTCTGATCCAAAGCCCACTGGGAACATTTCAAACAGTCTCATTGGGTTCTGTGTGACTGGGATCAGGCTGTTAGTGACCAAGTAACAGTGCGATGGGGAAAGTGAAACCATCTTCAGTTCCCTGGTCATGAACATGCTAATTGAAAGTATTCCGTGAAGGAGGCGTTTATTTGTACACATCATGACTTACTTGCTGCTTTGAAAAGAGAAAGGAAAAAAAAGTGGTCCCTGTCTCTCAGAATTTACAGTCTAAGGGCCTTGTTCAAAGCCCTTTTATTTGAATAGAAAGATTCCTATTGACTTCAGTGGGCTTTGCATCAGGCCCTTAATGACACAAACACACAGCATTAACACGAATAATGGATTGGGGTAAGCAGCAATAGATGCATGAGGATTAAAGCAAAAGTACCTGCAAGTTCTGGTATTTTTAAGCAGCGGCGGATATAGGGCAGGGCAAGCAGGGCGGCTGCCCCGGGCCCTGCGCTTTAATTGGCCCCGCGCCAGCGCCAGTGTTTTAAACCTCTCATCCGTCCTGCTTAGAGCAGGGTCAGCAGCCTGGGGCCCGCGAGGGAGCCCGACGTGGCACTTTGGAAGCTCGAGCCCGGCCCCCACCACAGCAGGCAGCCCGCGCAGGCGCTGCAGCGGCCAGAGCAAACCCTGCGCTGGTCGGGTCCGGCCGCGTGGCAGCAACAGCCCCACCCCCGCGCAGAACAGAACAGCGCGGCGGGACCCTTTGTGGTGCAGGAGCTGTGAGCCGGCAGGGGAGGGTCCCTCAGGGCTGCTTCCACCCCCCCGCACAAGCCCATTGGCCGGACCTGGACAATGGCAGCTGCAGGAACCCACCAATCACTGCTCCCCTCAGGCTTTTAATCCCCCAGCACATGGCCAGTCAGCTCCTGTGGGAGAAACGGGCGAGCAGCGCTTTTAGGTAAGTGTCCGGCCCCCCCAGCCACTCCCACTCTGATATCGTCACCCACATAACCCTCCTCGCAGACCCTGCACCCCAATCCCCTGATCTGAGGCACAGTCCAAACCCCTGGCCAGATCCGCTCCAGGCCTGATGGTCCCCAGCCCACTTGTGTGGTCCCCAGCTGATTTTTCTGTAGGGTCAGTGTCCCCTAACCCAAGAGAGGTTTCCCACCCCTGCCACAAATACAGGAGGCCCCTGCTTTATAACAGCCCGATTTACGACCCTCCCCCCACACCACCATTATCACCTTTTTCCAAAGTGGGGAAGGGGCCAAAATCCCCCGACTTACGTCCTTGGCCTATTGTAAATGCAGGCTCGAGTTATAACTAGGGTTGCCAGGTGTCTGGTATTGGCCCTGACAGTCCAGTATTTGTGGCTTCTGTCAGGTAAAAAAACCCCAGAAAACTACCAGACCAGTAAAATGTCTGGTATTTTCAGTTTTTCTCAGCTGGAAAGCCACTTGAGACATTCTTCCCCTGACATGTCTGGTGGGGATGGGGAGTGTGAAATTTTAAGGTGCCATGATTTTTTTTTTTGCGGGAGAGAGGGTGCTTTTTTTGCTCAACATTTGGACATCCCCCCCCCTTTTTATTAATGCAGAATTTTGTTTAAAAATGAATTATAATATAATTAGAATAAAAATTATCCAACTAAATTAAGTTTCTATCAAATTTACCCAATTCACATTTAATATGAAAATAGCCTTCAATTTGTACATTTGATGCCTTTTTTCTATTTTTTTTTTCCAAAGGGGGACCCGGAGAAATTGTGCTGCCCTGGGCCCCTCAAAACTCTCATCCGCCCCTGTTTTTAAGAGGTTTAAAGTAGGTCAAGGAGGTTGGAGTAGGTAGAATAGGAGAAGAAGCCAAGTGTAGAAAGCTGGTTTTGAGGCAAGATTGGAAAGGGTAGAGTGAAAAAGGATGGTGTACATGTAGGAGCAATGTGGAGAAAAACAGCACAAAACTGAGTGCGTGAGGAAGAGACTGGTTCGAGGCAGCAGCAAATGCTGAATAATTAGAGCAGAGGGTTTTCATGGTGGAGTGAAGAGAGATGAGCTGCAGACATGCAGAGCATGGCCAAGGGCCTTAAGAGTGATCACGTCTTTATGGAGAAACAAGACATTAGTGAAGGAACTTGAGGAGTGACATTTTGAATGTGGCAGCAGAGACAAAAAGAGTATTTTAGCTACTGAAAACTAGATAGACTGGAGAGTAAAAGAGGGCTAGCCAGGAAGGCCTGAGAAGAAGAAATTACATTAGTGCAGGTGAACTAGAACAGTGACATGAACCAGGCCTTTAGCACTGAGCATGGAGATAAGGGGCATATATTGTAAACATTAGAAGGAGAAGTAACAAGATTTGGCGAGAGCTTCGATGTAAGCTTTTTAAGGGAAGGGGAGGAATCTAAATGAGCTTGAAGGTAACATAAAGTGAAGTAGACATCAATAGAGTTATCCATGAAGATGGATTAAGTGGAGAGGATTTAGGAGGAAGGATGAGAGATTCTGTTTTTGCCATGTTTATGATAGGACATTCATGAGTACAAATCAATAGAAGGAGGCATGAGCCTGGTTAGAGTGGAAGAGGTAGGGATTGACATAACTGATTTCCAAGCACACAGACATCACATAGCTTGTTTAATGAAAATAAATGGGCAAAAACTATCTTTGAGTGAAACATCATGAATCCATTTTTTTTCTTCAGTGCTATGTTTTGTGGCATGCAGTCAGTTATCAACCATGTAAAGCCAAGCAAATGACCTGTACTGTTTAACTAATTTCCCCTCCTGCATCCATTGATAGATTCCAGAAGATTTATATGTACCTTTTACTTGTGGCCTGAAGTTCAAATTGCTGAGGAAATGCAAGTCCACAGAGTAATGGAATCCACAGCCTAACCCCAACAAAGCATTTGTTTATAAATAGGAAGAGAATTTTCTAATAACAGGAGGCAGATGTTTAACATCTTGATTCATTTCAAAAGTACTTGGTCTAACTCAATGAGCTCAAAATCAAACAACAGTGAAGAAGCATAGCTTTATTTATATCCTTGAGGGTCACATTAAAATATATTTGGTGTTTTCTGCAGCTTGTGAGCTGACTACAAAATAGTTTGAACAAATTTGGGAGAGAAACTTTCAGAGCTGATTATAAAAACCATTTCATCATATCCTGATTTCAGTTAGTATTATTTGTTTAATATTTTAAACACTCTGCATATTAAAAAAGCCTCGCATGTGCCTTGGAGGTTTGTTAGTATGTTGATCATTTTACACACATTTTCTCCACCTCCTTCCCCCCATCATTTAAGGCAACAGTACAACATAGTAAGTTGTTGAATGTTTATATTTTCAGTGGGTTGCATGGCTTTGCAAACTTAGAATGCTCACTCATGATTTTCTGCACTGCAATATATATTTTGCAATCCTGCTAGTATAGAAATCGGGGTAATAGAATTAAGTTATTTTGAATTATATAGATCTAATGCAAAAAGCCCACTGAAGTGTTTCAAAGCAAAAAAACAAAAACAAAAAAAACCCAACAACTTTTTTTTACATATTGTAATAGGCAATGTTTACAAAATGTATGTAAAATTTCTAATGATAAATATTAATTCCAATATGTTTTGACTGCCTGATGATTAAATATTACAGAGCAGATTCTTAGGACATTTTCATTCTGCACTTCACAGCTATTACCTAACAATGTTACAGCTGTCCCTGAATCCAGATGTTGGCTGTAAAGCTCACTGAATTTAATATAGCATGCAATCCTCCTGCCTTTTCAAAACTGGATGAAGCTACAATGTCTGTGTTAGCTTTGCTTTTCTACAAGGACTATTTCAAGGCACCTAATCCCAGTGTGGTTTGGAAAGGGCTCAGATTTCATCTAAACTTGTGCACAATCACTTCATTTGTTTGAAGTTATCTTTCTCATTCAAGGTGAAAGAGCTTTCTGAACATGCATGATGCATTCTGTTCCTGCGGGCATTGGCTTTAGAGGCAAATGCCTGACATTTCTCTGTGATTAGTCCACACCCCCAACAGTGCCCCCCAATTAATTCTGGCATTACTAAACAAACACTCCCAGCAACCTTCACGAGACTTCAGCCTGGAACCCTTGGCAGGAAAAATACCAGTATTTTTGTTTTAATGGGTCCTATCATTCTAGGCTCTTTTGCCTTACCCACTGATATATTTTAACTTATTCCACATCCAATCTCCCTTCACTTTGCTTACTGTTTTACATCATTTTCCAAATAACGGGTTTACATTTTCAAACCACTTCATGAAGTGGCAGCCACACAACTCCCTTGGAAAAATATTAACTTTCTCTTCTCTGCTGCCTGCCAGCTAAGGATCTCTGATTTCCAGATTTGAATGAATTAAGCCTTCTGGCAGCCCTGTGAATCAGGTAGGCAGAATTATCTCCCTCTTCATCAATAGAGAAGCACAGAGAGGTTCAGTGAATGACTCAAGGTAGTGTATGGCACAATCAGGAACAGAACCATCTCGCCCACATCAGTGGGAACCACTTGGCTAGGGCTGTGAATGATTACTTGAAAATCTACCTCTGTGGGAGGAGAGGAGTTGATTGTGAGCTGTTTCTTGTTGGGAGGGTATGTATTTTGATTCACTCTGTACCACTTGTGGCCTCATCTGTCTCCTGAGAGTTCAAAAGAGCATTGACAAAGGTGGCTAATTCCTATAGTATTCCAGTCTAGGGTTGAGATGTGGCACAGAGTATGTATGTCCTTCAAATGATACTTGAGAAGCTGATTGTGAGTCCCAGTGGCAGGTATGACATCTCAAACCCTCACTGCCACAGACTTTTAAAAACATCTCCAGTCCCCTTGTTTTCCCCTCCCTCCATGTGTGTAACACTAAAGATAGACAGATTTTATAATTACAGTAAGTCTCAACAGGGCATGCCTTGTTGGGCCATAATCACACTTCTCAGGCAGTTGATGGCACTTGCCTTTAAGAATCATGTCTCACTAGACACTTAGGGAGTGCAATTATATTACAATGAGTGCCCTGTTGTGCCTTATTATTCAAGCTAGCAACTGAAGCAAGTGTTAGTGTGTGCACCCATGCAGAGACAGAGCACATATGAGCAGATTCTTAACAGATAATTAACAAATGCACCATATTAACCCTTTCCCCAACTTTCTTTAATTCAAATGTTCTGCAATTTTTGCCCCCGTGGCTTACTTAACTCATGGTATAATAAACCACCCTCACCCCCACCACGGGGAATGTAATTCTTGTGCAAGGTGCCAAATTAGTCTCCAAGGCTATCAAAATCACATCTTCATCCTCGGAACATCTAAAACCTAAGCAGTGGCCGCACTACATCCCCCTCCCTGACTCCACTGCCCTGCCCTGCCTAACCTCCTCACCCGAGAGGGAAACATTAATGTTTCATTCAATTTTTGGCTTGTGTACCAAAAGTGCAACAAGAATGCCATTTTAGCACCAGTAGTAACAGTGGTTTTCATGATGCGGACACTGTTTCACTGGGAACTGGACTGAAAGTCCCAAACTCATTTCACATAGAGCATACAACTGTCTGATGGTGTGGATCTGAACTGACAAGCTGGAGGTGAAAGGCCCAGTAGCTCATTCTGGAGTCCCTGGGCTATTTTACCCTTTGTAAATTTTTGTTTGCAATTTAATGTTTTAAATTCATTTTAACACAGATACACAGAAAGGATATCTAATGTATTAATTTTCTGTAAAATATCAACATACAGCACAGAAGACCATGATCCTGAGCTAACTTCTGCAGTGGTGGATCCCTGCCGACACTTGGAGCTCATTTCAGAAGCCCAGCATGAACATTTATCATTTCTTGCTTTTAATTAAGGAAACTGTTTACAGTAGTGTTGTATTCAGGAAGGGAGTCCATTCTATTATTGTTCTAGGCACGTGTACTCTCTCAAATTTTTAAGCCATGAGAATGGAATGGCTCCCGTGATCCACATGTTCTTTGGAGGAGTCCTTCCAGCACTGAACAATGTTAATTGCAGATGTTATTAGGATGTCATTTTTAGTGGTCTTTCAAAAAGATATACTATTCCCAAATTCTTGAGCTTTGAGCAGCCTGAATTCACAATCACAGCTTGTCTCCCGCATTGCAAAGGGTGCTAAGAACTGGAACACTCTGTCTTTGCAGATCGCCAGTGTTTGTCATTGTTCTGCAGAACTTCCCCAATTCATGATGTGAATTTGTCTTGAGAATCTAGATTTGTGAGAGCTGGTCACAAGCAAGACTCTCTGGAAGGAAATCCAATTTTCCCCAATCAGTGCTGGTGACAGACATCACTGGGCCCTGGGCAATGTATGAGGGGTGTTAGCATTGGACTCCAGAAGGGGCAGGATCTTGGGCAGAAGGGGTGGAGTGAGGGGCACCCAGTCCTCAGCACCTCCTAGACCATGCCATGCCTCTCCCAGCCAGCCCTCAGCACTGCCCAGGGCTGTGGCAGTGATTTAAAGGGCCTGGTACTCCGGCTGCTGCTGTTGAGATAACAGTGGCAGGGGTCTGCAGCCCTGGGCCTTTCTATATCACTGGTGCTGGGGGCAACTGCTCACTTTACTGCCCCTTTGCTCCCGTCACTGGCCCTGGCCCCAGTACTGGATGTTATTAGGCTGGGCTCTCTTAGGCCCACAAACAAGGTACTTGAGCTTTAAGTATTTTGCGATGTCTAGCCAAACTGACTATTCATTCTGCTGTGTTCTGTTCGTGTAATGGTTACAGTGGCTTTTCTTTGCATCCTCCCTTGATATTAGAAGATAATCACTAGCACATGGATACCTTTAAAAAAGTGTTATGTTTACTTGGTGTTTTTTTTTTCTTTTTCATTAAATCCATTCCCTCTCTTCCTACCCATTTCCATATGGTAAGAACATATATCTCACATAGCTATAAACACATATCTGCTTTCGGAACTATTGTTTAAGTCTTCCTTGCAGGAAGTTATTGTGTTCTTTTCGTTGGTAAGACCTAGCTCTGCCCTCCAGAAACTAGTGCATCAATATATCCAGGTCTCATAGATGCTACAGGTTTGACTAGAAATTCTTCTGTGAATAGTCTGAGCACATAGGAAGCTGATCACTGGAGGACTTCTGTCAATTGATTGGGAGGAAGGCTGTACAGTCTGTTAATCTGGATGGACATGAGGCCTAGTGGTTGGAGCAGGCATTGGTACCCAAGGACTACAGTCAGAGATGGAGTCAACAGTCAGAAACCAAAGCCATGGGTCAAACCTAAGGTCAGGAACAGGAGCAAACCAGGTAGTCATCATGGAAGAGCAGGACAGAGGCATGGATTTGAGCACAGAGCAGACAGCGTGTTGCTACTGCTGGTTGTTGAAGAACTGGCCAGCTGGCACTTCCAGCCAATCAGGTGGTGAGGAAGATCAGGCCATCTGCTGGAGGTCAGTTGTACTGATGAGGCTGCCTATAGATTAGCTCAGCTGCAGGCCCTTATGCCTGACAAAACCGCCCTTCATGCCCCTCTTGAGAGTGCGCCTGGTTTCTCAAGCTAAGCGTGGTGAGGGCAGGGGACTGGACTCGATGACCTCTCGAGGTCCCTTCCAGTCCTAGTATTCTATGATTCTATGAAAGGCGTGCAGGAAATCTGAGGTACAGACATGTTCTGCAGGTTCCAGTGAACATTCATCGGGGCTGAATAGGTCCCAGTCAGATATTGTAGTTTCCCTTCAACCCGATGAGGGTCTAAAATTTGCCAAACCACATATTCTTCTTGTCCCCAAACAGTTATAGGTGGAGGAGGGGGACTAGGACAGAGTGGGAAGGGATTCCTGACTGATGGCTTTAGAAGAGAGACATGGAAGACAGGGTGAATCTTGAGGGAATTTGGCAGATGTAACTTGAATGTAATTGTGTTAATCTGTTTCATGTTCTGGAAAGACACCAGCCTCTTATGGTCCTGCTTTGTGGAGAAGCAAATGGATTGCAAATTCCACGCAGATGGCCACACCTTATCCATGATACTGAAGCAGGTGTTGGCTACTGGCACCAGTGAGCATTCCATTTGTAGATTGCTTTGGTGATTTCTATCTGCTTCTGGAATTCTTGGTATATCTGCTGGTTGTAGGCTCTGAGGTCAGTCGCAGATGGCAGTGACGATCTGAATGAGGGGGGATTTCTGAATGAGCAGAAAGATGGAAACATAGTTTTCATCAGAGGAGTTGGCTTGACAAGGGTGTGTATGGCACTGTAAGCAAATTCAGCAATCATTTTGCTGATAGTTTAGGAATCAAGAAAGGCACTGTTGAAGGCCATTCATTATTGACCTGATGCACCTGACCATTGGTTGGGTGATAGGCTGTTGAGTTTAGGGCAACAGTACTTGGAAGTGTAGAAATTCTTGCCAGAAGTGGGAAATAAACTGGAATCCTCTGTCATATACCATGTCTGTAGACAAGCCATGGATGCAAAAGATGTTGCTCACAAATAGGCTTTTTCCTAAGCAGCTCTCCTTCTTGCAACAATTAGAGGCATTCATTCAAGTCAGACCTATGATCTTTGATAACCTAAGCCAAACCATCCCCACTCAATAAACTTAAGATGACCCTTCAGGGTCTAGTCCATGAGGAGTGACTGAGGGTGTAGTAGGAATAGGAGTTGACTTTGTTTCTGGAACTCCCCAAACTTGTCCTGATCTTTGGCAAATTTGTCACGCAGTGGACTCTTCAGCCCTGGGGAGGGCAGAGTAGGAAAAACCCATAAAACAACCTTAGTAGCACTGAGGACCTTACACTGGAGAATCATGGCCCTAATTTTAGGGGCTGCTCAATCAGCTGACTGGAACAAGGGTGGCTTAGCCTAGAGGTTGGACCAGGCATAAAGAACTAAAAACTGGGGTCAGTGGTCAGAAGTTGGAGCCCAGGGTCAAACTGGATGGCAGGAATTGGATGTTACAGCCAAAGCTCAAACCTGTGTCAGTAGTCAGATGCCAAAGCCCTGAGCAAAGCCAGACGTAAGGAACTGGTATCAAGCCAGGAGGGATTCAAGGCAAGAGCAGGGCGGAGGCAAGGCTGGGTGCAAGGCAAGAACAGCAAGGAAAAGGTGGCACATTGGTGGACCAATCAGATGACATGGCAATCAAGCAGCCAGCTGCAGGAGGTACCTAGAGATGAGCTCTATTGTGACCCCGATTCCTGATAACTCCCCACAACGCTTGACACATGCCAGAACACCCGATATCCCTGGAAGTATACAGGAGAGACTCTGAAGAGGAAAGAGAAAAAGGAACGAACCTCTCTACCGTCTAACCGTTCAGGAAGGAGGCATGAGAGAGGAGATTATGGTCTCCTACTCAGTAGGACTTTACCTTCTTTTCTGCTTGGAAAGTGCCTAGCACATTGTGGGCACTACTGTTGATAGGAAATAATAGCAAAGGATTACAAAATCATGGCGTGATGCCTGCATAACACTGCAGTACTTTCATCACAACATTGCATCCGTGCCACATCTGCCATTAAAAAGTCAGCAGTTACCACACAAGTCATGCCTAAAGTGGCAATTTCCAACGAGGGAGAATTTATGCTGTTGTAGATACTCCTGAAAGATAATACTTGGTACGTTGATGCCCATATGCTCTAATTTCATCCAGCTGGGGTCACCACAGAACAAAGGCTGGCTAGGAGACAGTCATGGCTCTTTTATATTATGCACAACTGCATATGGCAACAAGAAGCTATCCCAGCAAATGAGGGTTGCCAGAAGCAAGAGCCCTGTAGCTATCACCCGTTTTTCCTGGCTAAAGCCTCTGTGCTGCTGGCTGAGGGAAAGGTGGTGTAGAACAGCTGTGCCACCACTTGAGAATGTCACCATGACAGTGGACATCCTCAGGAGGTAAGTTAAGCCAGCTTGGTCCCCATTGGTGTTGTCAGAGCAGAGCTGAGACTCCTGCCCTCACATACTACTGGAATCCACTGTCCGTGGTGGTCAGTCCAGAGCATTTGGGCTCCCCTTGATTCCTTTAAATAATGAGGTGTCTCTCCAGCTCTATAAGGAAAAGCATCTCTGGTTCATAGGCATTTCATTGCCAACCCCAGGCTTTCAGTTCTCAGCCTGGCATACAATGCAGGATAGTATTTTCAATGATATCTCCATGAAATATATGCCCTCCTCAAATTAGCCTCTCTTCCCTTCCAAATTTGCATGCCTACCCTGCTGCTTTGATGTGACAGTACGGAAGAATTTAAAAGACATGGGTTTTTTTTTCCAGCAAGAAAACATGAGCAAATTATCTAATATGATAATTGCTGAAACTGATTTACATCTTGTGAAAAGATTAAGCTGCTGCTGCCTTAGAAATGCCCCATAAGGATATCAAACCTTCAGGCCTAAGGAGAAGTTCAGAAAGGCAGTTTGAAAACCACTGGATAGATATCTTCTGATAAGTCCTCCATGGATTTTCTGATAAGGTTGAAACTTGAAGGATTCTTGCTTCTGGTTGTCTCACCAGGCAGAGGAATATTCCTCTCTTTACACTAGTACTTCAGTTGCGCTTTTGAATTTGGTAGGTCATTAGAGAACAAAAACTACAGCGAAATTATATTCATACAGTGACAAAAGTTTCAACCAGTTTATAGTATCAGCCAACAAATCAAACCCAATGCTCTTCTAACCACAAATGTTCACATCATGTCAGAGAGAGGTCTGCCTAGCTTTTTGGTAACACTTCCTCCCTTTCCTTCTGTTTCTCCCAATGATTCATCTTTTAGATCCCCATCTTGCAAAAGCTTTTAAGCAGATGAATAACTTAGCATTGAGGGAGACCATTCATACATAATTTTACTTCGCTCTGTAAATGCTTGCAGTACTAGGGACCTGATCCTGTGCCACAGAAATCAATAAGAGTTTTAACTTGGCTTTAATGGGAATATGAGCAAGGCACTGGTCCTTAGTTTGCTTTTTTCCCTCTCTCAGTTTAAGCATCCCTCAAGTATGTTGTATTTAGAGCTTAGTGAATTTATGCAAAATATTTTAGTTATGTTAATTCCCTCTTTTGGGTGTGCATGTATATTTTTTCAGCAAATATTAGAGGAACTGAATTTTTAATTGCAGAAATAATTGTGGATATTGAATTTCAAAGTTGAGTGGATGATTATTAACAGAAAGTAAATGTTAAATTCTTGCCAAAATTATTTGCATTCATCCAATCAGAGATTACCAGGTGACTTGACTGGGACAGTTCTTTTGATGGAGGAAACATACATAGAAATATGGTAATGGTATACAAAATAATTAATATATAGAGAAGGTAAACTGTGTGTTCTATACGCCATTTCTCATAATAGAATCACATAGGGGCATTTAATGAAACAGAAAGGAAGAAAACTTAAACTTAATGGAAGTAAATGCTTTCCCACAGAATGTGTATTTAGCCTATGGAACTCATTATCACAAGATACTGAGTCCCAAACACTAATAAAGAGCTTAGCAGGATTTTAAAAATTGAACAATTATGCGGATAATAAGATCCTCAAGTTACAATTGTAAAGATTAATCCTTCCCTACTCCCCAACATGCTAAATAAAATACCAAGACTTCTGGAAGGAACATAAATCCTTCCTTTAGGGTACATGTAAATTTCTAACTATTGGAGCATTTTCTCACTAGTCAAGTTTTCCCATAACTGCATGCTGCAGGGTTTCTTGAACTAAAACATCTGTGACTGTTATGGACTGGGGCATAGGCAGTCTAGCCTACTGGTCTCAGCTGGTAGGGACATGTCCCCTCCCTATTTCCTGGGAGGGACTCACTGCTCTGTTCTCAGCAGGCAGCTGCTGATGTTGCTGAGGGAGAAGTGCCCCTCCTCCCGTCAGGCAGCTCCATGCAGGAGTCCTGAGCCCCTGACTGGGCGGGGCTCATTAAGCAGCTGCAACTGCACTGTTGCCGAGACAACTTCCTGGGGAAATCCCCAGAGTTAAATAGGGAACCTGCCCAATCTGAGGTGGTTCCCTTAAGTGATTCTTAGATGTGGCATCTATTCTCCACAGTACTCCCTATGTGTTGCAGTGCATGGCTTACTGATAGCACTATAGAAACACTGATGGTCCCAGGTTCTGGTTTAGAGACAACACGCAGAAATAGATAAACCAGTGGTCTAATGCAAGTATGGCAATTCCTATGTGCTTCTGACTAACTCAACTGGCTAAGCAATACAGCTTACATTTTGCATATTTGGGGTCAACCACAGAGTAAAAAATGAGATCAATGTTCACTTAATAATTTTAAACAAATACATTAATGGAACTTGGGAATGGCTAAGTGGATATCTCATGGGTGAAAAGAGGAGAAATGAATCAAATAAATTATTCACTGTGAATCAGTCATTCAACATTAATCATGTTTATGTTTCAGAAAGGTTGTGTTATCCAATAAGGCATGCACATTGATTGCAGTGATAGGTACATTTCACTAATTCTCCTTCTTTCAGATATAATACAAAATATAAACATGTTTGCAACATATTTGATTCTTCATGTTTAAAGTGCATCAACCAGTACACAAGCTTTAGTCAAAGAAAACTAAATTAAAACAAAAAAGCTGTAACTGACAATTTCAGATGAGGGCAGTACATTAGCCAGAGAGGTAAAAGGATCTCTGAGATTGAAGAGGGTTCCAGTTTTTATGTCCAGCTTCATTCTGATGAGATCTAGGTCCATTTAGAGGGTAGTCAGTTTAAAGAGGAAGGTTGTTTTATGTGATTAACCTATGGGGCTGGGAGTCAGATGATCTATGGTCTATCACCAACTCTCCTACCAGCTCACTGTGTAGCCTTGGGCCAGTTACTTGACCATGCTGTGGCTCAATATCTCCATCTATAAAAGGAAAAAATAGAGCTTCCTAGAAATGTTATTGGACATGATCACTTTGTGTATGCTATTTGCGATTAAGGCAACTAAGTTGGCAGTACACAAGGACTCCAGTTCACAATGAATCTGTAACCTGTTTTGTTAAATTTGGAGTATTGACAAAAGGCTTGTCCATATGCCTCATTAATGGCTATTTTTGCGGCACAGCAAGTTTATTGTTTTAAGAAATCATGAAATCCAGAGATGGAAAAGCCTCATCCTACCCTCTGCTGGTATGAGACATTTTCTAGCCTAATTTTAAACGTTTCAAATGATCCAAAATTAATGGATTTCATTGGGCCAATTTTATCCCTTGAGTAACTACTGTAAAGTCAATGGAATTTCCAAGGTTTAATTTTAGCCATTCTCAGGATGTTTTCCCTGATATTCAACCTCAAGTTTCCTTTACTTAATTTCCTCTGATTAATCCTGGCTATACATTCATCCTAAATAATTATTCTTCCTCTTTGGTTTTTACATCCTTTAAATGATTATTAAGTCTCTTACTGCAAATAGCTGTTGATTAACTAAGCTAGATTCTTTTATAGTCAACAAATTTAAAACAGATTAATATTTCAGAATCACTTTGCAGTAGCCTTAAGGTATCTTAAATGGCCATTAGCAGTTTGTTGGGGTATGCAGAGAAGTGGCAAACTCTAGCCATTAGGAGTACAAAAACATTTATAACTAAAATAGTCTTTATGGGTGGGATTTCAAGTAATGCTGCGTCTTGACCTAAATCTGCTTCCATTAAAGTAAATGCAAAAATTCCTCAGTTTCACCCAACTTCAACTTCTAACGGCCAGATTTTCAATAGTGAGTAATACTCAGTTAGATCACTCCTAGAGTAAGTTGCTATTCAACATCAGAGAAAGGGTGGCCAAAATTCACCCAACTAGAATAAGCTCTTCTAAATATAACTTGTAATAAAAATCCATTTTTTCTCGCAAAAGTAAGCTTTAATGAAACTCATTTTTTTACTTGAGAAAGTAAGCTTCTGAGTTTCATTGTCTTTCCTGATTTCTCTTAGCAGTTGATTAACCAATAATCTCCCCAAAGGTACTTTACTTCTGTAACATATGTTCATAGTTTTGTAAAGTACAGGTTTATATTTGCATTAATTTATTCATGGAAAATTCTCTTAGCACATACCAACAACCTCTTGCAGGATTGTATAGCGAGGTTAACAGTTAGAGAAATTACTTTTAGTTTCCTTTAAATGTATTGCCTCTTTCTCTAATGATTGTCTTTCTCTGATGAAGCAAAAATTTTATTTCCTATTTTGTTTGTTTGTAGGTGACCCTTTGTTAGAAATCCTGAAGCATTTAGTCACATAATTAGAGTCGTTTTCTATATCTAAATAAAACATGGAGAGAGTTTATACTGCAGCAAACCTATGAGATCAGCTATTTTAGGGATGCTGATATTGTAGACGTGAATTTGGTTTACTATAATTTATATTCTTCTGTTTGAAACTCATACACATTTATTTAAGTTCTTTCAGCAAAGTGGAACATGTAAGACTATTTGGTCATGTAAACAACATCCATGCAAGGAGTTCTATACACCAATCTCAAACTTGTCTTCCAAAGAAGATGTGTTTGAGTGATATCTGGGAATTTTAATTACTCTTAACTGCTCTTGGATACCTCTCTGATTGGTGAGGAGCAAAGATGGCTGCCTCAATGAGTTCGGCACTGTTGGAGCTCCAGGATTGAAAATGTCTTTTTATCTCAATCGTGTTTTCACCTTAGGTGAGCTTTCTAGATGTGTCCTACAGAGCTGTTGCAGAGTTTCAGAACTTGTTCAACTGCAAATTATCTGAATTACTTGATTGTTTGCTTGGGAACGCACAGAAACATGTTCCCCCTCATCCCTGCCTGATGGAAAGGCTTTAAAGAATTTAACAACAGGGGCTATAGAAATATGATGGGGCCACATAGAAACTGCTATAGCATATAATACAGAGTAATATTCTTTTAATAGTTTTTTTTTTAAACTATTCTATACAATCGTATAGCCGGGATATAATTCTATATTAAATTCTCAGGGGTGGGGTGGATTATAGAAAGGTGGTTGTTCTCTGTTAAATTCTTTTGGAGTTTCCCATATAGGCATTGTAGCATTTTTTGTCTTTCCCCATAAGTCAATCACTCCCATCCCATAACCTTATACATATTATATATACTTCACTTTTCCAGTGAATCTCATGGAGAATCTTGTTAAATCCCATGAGAATTTGGAGTTCTAAAGAGAGAAAAAGACCTATAATAGTTTTGTAGTTCCCTCTCTCTCTCTATATATATATATATAAAGTTTTTCCTGCCAGGTGACAGAATGATATCATCACATGCTCAAGCTCTCTGGCCACAAAAGTGGCCAGAGAGAGGGGGATAGGTGAGTGAAACGATCACGGGGTGCAGCCCGCTAATAAAACTTGAATATTTGGGTTCAAAACATGATCACTATTCCCTGCTCATCACATAGATTTTCTGCATCCTTCCCCTTTAATTATGCAATAAAGTGTGACAGGTATTGCATGATCCTCACATGATAATAGCACCCTCTGGAGTAGCATGCATTCCAGCTGACCTGCCTGGCTCATATGAATTAAAACATTCACACTCTGATCTGATTTTGAATGCTTCCTTTGCCTAGGCAATTTTGCAGAGTGTGGTTTAAAGGGATATTCTGAAGGCACTTTCCTTGCAGATTCAGTTTCTTCCAACTCTGGTACTCAGACCACCTGATGTGCATGTTATGTATATTGCTTATTTTGTTGATGCCCTGCAAATATCATTAAAAGTCTGTTTCCTGCTGTTTGTGTGTGTGTGTGTTGCTGTAATAGCTCCGTAGCTCTGTTTGGTGTACAGTATGCAGGAAATGTAAGGTAAGGCAAACCAACACAATGTGCAAATAGAAGAATTCTCCCTTGTGGATAGTGATTATTGTGCTCCCATGAGGCTAATATTAAAAGTCCACTAACTTTGCTTCAGAGACCAAACCGTGATGATAACATACTGACCTCTCCCATTCAGAGATGGGTGTGAAGCAAAACCCTATATCTGAACATGCTTCAACCTTCAGTGAATTTTGTTACCTGAATTTTGTGAATGGCCCCATTCTCTGAAAGGGCAGAACCACAATTCCATGCCTGAATTTTTGGGGGCACGTGTCTGTTTTCATGATGAAGGCTCCATGCGTCCTTTACAAATGTTATCACAGGATTTATAAACGATTACCCCAATTTAAATCTGGTTTGATTATGTGGTAGAAACAGGCCTATATTTATGCTTTCGAAATATTGCTTGCATGGCAGAGATGGGAGGAAGTGCTCTAGTTGGACTATTTTTGGTGTAGTATATGACAGGGCAAGCTGCTGATTGGATGTTCTTCAACAAGGCCCCTCAACTTTGGAATTAGCTCCCTCTTCTCATGGTCTGAAATAGCCTAAGCTGGACAGTGGGGCATATGCTAGAAATCTCCTCTGTTTTGGCATGCATCTGAAGAGTGCGTTAGATTGGGAGTCCTAATAATGGCTGAGGGTTTTGTATTGGGAGAAATTAGCATTTTGCAGGTGTTTTGGAGGGCAGTCTGGGTTTTGTAGGTGGACTGTTTTCCTTCAGAGCAAAGCCATTTGATTGCCACTGATCTCTTCTCAATTTGATTGTATTATTAATCAGGCTGTCTGGAGCCCAAGGTAGGAATTCTTTTTATGTCTGTATGTTTAAATCAAAGTATACAACTACAATAAATACACAAAAAGGGCATTGATGTGGGCTTGTATATGGAGTCATCCAGCATGGAGCCATCTGTTCAGATCATGTTGGGCTGAGTTGGAAGTTAAGTACATAAAGTATCAGGCAGCTGGTAGTCTACTCACTACAACACATTTATCAAGCCTCCGGATGGCAGCCACTCCCTAGCGTGTGATTTCCTGCAGTGTGATTTCCTAACGGTTTGGAGAACCAAAATGGAGCACAGCTTTTACTCATTAGAAAGGACATTTAGGACTGAACTTTGTTCTTGCAGTGGAGGGAATCAGTGATATCTCCATTAAAATCAATAGGGTTACACCGGTGTAAAAATGTTTTAAGGTCAGAATCAGGCACTGAGCTTTTCTAAAAGATATTAATATAAGTTCTGACCTTTCCCTGGGAGTTTTATGTCTTTTAACTGCATCCATAATACTAGGAGATGTTCTGGTTTTTTGAGATCATCCACGTTTGAAGACCCATTCTTAGTGTCCCTGCTGATTGTGGAATTGGGGATCTCCTGATTTCTAATTTGCCCCAACTGTTTTCTTGACTGTCTTCTCTAAGGGCTGTTCTATTTAGTTTTACCTCTTCTTTGCTTCTTCAGCCCTTTGGACACTGGCTGCTTGACAATCAAACAGCACAGGCTGGAAAGGCACATTGCTCCCATCTGCAACAAAAAGGTGTGAGCAGCAGTAGGAGGAGCACTACAATAGCATAAGCTCCAACCCTGCAGTTCAGAGGGAAAAGTATCTTCTGGGAGATAAAAGGAGTGGATAGACTCTAGCAAGTGGGGAGGGAAGAAAGCAAACAAAGAACAGTAAACACACAAAGAGCAGAGGGAGAAGGAGCAAGAA
Source organism: Rafetus swinhoei (assembly GCA_019425775.1). NCBI lineage: Eukaryota > Metazoa > Chordata > Testudines > Trionychidae > Rafetus > Rafetus swinhoei. Next base: position 166,428,863 of record CM033424.1, read on the forward strand.
ATAAAAGACTGAGACCTGAGGAAGTGTTAAAAGCAAAGAGGAGCCAGGCCTAAAGGGGGCAGAATTAATTATAAAAATAATAATTAAAACTATACATTAAAACCCCACTACTGCATGACATGAGGAGGGAACTTTAAAGCAGGATCAATGCACTAAACTGGCTGGGAGCAGGTTTGGAAACTCTGGTCAGGATTATGGATCATTTGGCAAATCTAGAGAGCCAATTTCTAGGTTTCATATGAAACTCCAAAACCAGGAGCAATTGGCTTGGTTTGACATTTCCTCACAAAAGGTTCACATGTCTCTGTTTAACATCCTGCTCTTGTGAAAACTGCAGTGGGATTTCTAATGACAGTGTTCAAGAAACTGCTTTATTATCTTTTTTTCAAAACTCGATTCTTCTGATAATACAGAACCCCTGGGCAAACGCACCATGGGTTTGATTGTAGTTTTCCTTCAGCAGTGGGGCCATCAGCCTCACAAGGCCCCTGAGCAAGCCGGGACAGAGGAACTGTGCTCTGCACCCCAGAAGAGGTGGGGCCTTGGGCAAAAGGGGTGGGGCCAGGGCAGCCAGCCCTCAGCTCTGCCCAGACTGCGGTGTACCTCCCCCACCCCCACCTCCAACCCTCAGCACTGCCTGGAGCACATGGTGCAACACTCTGGCAGCAGTTTATAGGGCCTAGGGCTCCAGGTGTAGCCAGGAGCTCCAGGCACTTTTGTATTGCCAGGCCACAGGGTAGTTGCCCTGTTGGTTCCCCTTCCCCACCATCAGTGGGCCTGTCCTTCTGTAAAGGGTGGCATGTTGTTGCACTGTACTAGGCGCAGACCAGAGGATGAATGGAGACTCAGTCTGAATTCTTCCTCTTCATCCCCTCACTCCCTTATTTTTAGGAAGGGGAGTTAAATACCTTTATGGCTATGTCTAGACTGCAGAGTTTTATTGGAAAAAGATACACAAATTGTGAACTGCAATTTGCATATCTTTTTCTGCTTTTTTTTTTCGGAAGAGGCTTTTCCGAAATTTGGCCCATCTACACGGGGCCAAATTTTGGAAAAACCTCCTCTTCCGGAACATCCCTTATTCCTCTCACCAAGAGCAATACAGGGATGCCAAAAGAACAAGCCTGCTTTTTCAGAAACTGTTCCGAAAAAGCGGACACATTTCCTGGACACGGCAAAGCTTTTCCGGGATACTGGAGGTATCCCGGAAAAACTCTGCAGTCTAGACATAGCCTATCTCTTTTGGTGAAGTAGATGACTCCTCTGGTGTGTGCCCTGCCAGCTACTGTGGCCAAGTAGATGGGGGGCATAGAAAGGCACAGAAAGAAGGATCCTCCTCATCTGAGTCATTTTGCCTCCTCCATACACACTTGCTTATAGCAGAATATTCCTGCTTTCTTCAGCACAGGTTGGCAACAGGAGCATGGGTGGAGATAAGGGGAGTGGCCATGGCTGAAGAAGGGCTGTGATAATTTCACCCTATTCTGGGATATTTATTTCATACTGGCAATCGCTTCTGCAGCATGAGGCACATTAAGCCTGGAAGAATGTAAACCTTTCAACTTTTATCTAGATACATATGAGTCAAAATAAAAGCTACAGAATCTTAGGGATGCATTGGTCACCAAAGCGACAAGGCAACAATCCTGTAACTACCGAAGTCAATGGCAAAGCTCTGATTGACATCTCTGGTACAGGATCAGGCCCTTTGTCAGGCGATGTAGCCCATCAGATAATACTGTATTTTGACACAGTGATCCGGATTATATTTTTATGTTAAATTTTGTTATATCAGAAGCATATGCTGCAATTTTGATTCTGTGTTCAATCTCTCCCCATGAATTGCTGTAGAATATACAGTATAAGATTATCCTGAGTGTATGGTACTTGAAAGTAAGATAAGACTAGCTGCGTTAAATGAAGTCAGAGTGATCAGATAGCTAATTATGTAGGGGGAAATGAACAAACCTTGAGTTAGCTAGATAGTTCTGCTAAAAAAAAAAAGCGCAGGTATTTTTGATAGATTTAGGTACAGAGTTTTGCTTATTTGACACAATGATACAGTATGCTATTACATAACCTGCATTATAATAGTGCAACCTGCGGTGTGGGGGAGGGGTTATGAGCCTCCAAATACATGATTTTCAGTTTAATTGTGGTTTAAATTAGGGTTTGTTTCTTGAAATTTGGTGGCTTAAGGCCAGTGCTGGATTAAACTAACAAAGCTACAAGGCATTATGAGGGGCCTCTAAAAAAAGAAAAATGGACTCCATGTCAAATGTTATCAAAATCATTTGATAAATAAACCAAGATATAGGAAAAAGAAGATTGTCTCTAAATATGTACATTTAAAAAATAGGACATGAATATACACATTTGGCTACACAAATGCCCATACACTTCACTAATTATTCATTCTTGACAGGTGGGAGGCCAGGGCTGAGAAAAAAATAACAACTGCACTTACAAATTAGTATTTCTACAAGTAAGTCTGCTATCCTAAGGCAGCATTGTGTTGGTCAGCTGGTACTTGTAAAATTCTGACCATGCCTTCATGACTGATTTAAATAAATAAATAAATAAATAATCTAACTGCCAATAAAATGGGGGGAAATGTCTGGTCAGAGATGGCAGTGTCTTGAAGCAATCCTGCCAAGCTCATACTCATATGGGACTTCTTGTGGGAGTAATGACACATATAGTGTCCCCCTTGATAGGAACTGAAAGCCTACTACCTTTTCTTCAGTCTAGCATGCTCAGTCGCATAGTGCCTTCACTCCTCTTTTCTCTGTTTTCTTACATGTTAGTGTGTTCTTTCTTCTTTTGATCTGTACATATGTGCAATTGTGTATTTTAGTGCCGCTTTCTGCTTCATGGGCTATCCATGCTTCACATGATTGAATTTGCAGGTGATTGTCTTACGGACTTGGCCAAGTAGATCTTGAAGAGGATACATTTATATTGGCTTCCTTCTGTCAGGTTCAAGAACCTTTCCTGTATTTTTATAGTATGGCAAAAGAAAAATCCCAACAATTAATTGTTTCATAGTGAAAATGAAAACAGAATAAATATTTGTAAATATATTTTATAGATAGTCTTGATACACTTTGTATTTTCTTAACAAAACTAATCAAACTTTTTTCATTTATTCATATGAAAAGAAGGATAATTTTCTTTATTCGTCATATAAAAATCCTCTCTTGTTTTCCTGTGGGAGCAGAAAGCGTTTGTGTCATCATCTGGACCAGTTCAAGACAGTTTTTTTCTGGGAGTAGTTTAAGGAAATAAGACTCACTATTAGAAGAACAATCTCCTGTGCAAGCAGTTTGGCAGAATCCATTGTGTAGGGTCATTTATTTACCCAGAGCAATGAAAACTAGCAAAGCTTATTCCTCCAGATATACCTGGTCCTCAGATGGTACTGTGTGTTTGACTCTAGAGGGCACTGTGCATTTTGATGGATTTCTAAGCTTACATAGCCATTATACAAAATTGTATGATAATCTAATTCCATGCAAAATTATTTGTTTATTTTTCATTTTTTCTATTTTCCCTTTTAACTCAGTTTCTCACTTTTGTGCTACAAAGAGCTTATGTAGCTAATATTGAACAAGAAGGTAAAGTGCCCTTCTGTATTACTAACGACACACATGATCAACTCCATCAGGATGAATGAATCCATAGTTGGAAGATGTGTCAGTCCTCTGTGCTAATTCTGCTTCTACAACTGGTTGGCGGGTTCCCTTTAGGCAGGTCATGGTGAACAATTTCAAAAGTGATCTCTAATTCTGCATGGAAATGGATTAGTGTACAAATGGCAATGAATCTGTATAATGCTATAAAAACTTATCTGAAATCTGTCAAAATACACAGTGCCATCTGAGGACTGGATATGTCTGGAGGAATCAGCTTTACTAGTTATTCATTCCTGTGGGTACAATGTGTGCAGTAATGTTCTTCCCTAAAACTTCTTGCACCCCACCTCTGCAAGAATACATTCCCCACACACTGTAGAGGGCCTGCCCAGCAGTTTGAGAATTTTTAGACTAGATAGCCTGTGGACTTGGTTTTGATCTCTCACTGATTTTTATTCTGGGGCATGTCCTTTGACTTTCATGGGGTTACTCTGGAGTTCCACCACTGTAACTGAGAGCAGAATTAGGCCTAAGATCCTTTCTTCCTTTACTTAAGGAGAACTGAGTTATCACAGTGCAATTTGAATCTGAATAAAACTAAAGAAATGAAATTCTATAGCCAAAGGCTTCAGCTAAATGCCGTCATCAGAGTTTAGCCTAGATTGACGCTACTCTTTTATTCATAAATTCAATTCCAAGGAGGAATATACCCTGTCACTTAGTGCATAAAATCACAATTAATGTACTATAATGGTCTTCTAAAGGGAAACCCTGTAGAACTGATTTATATCTTATAAAATATTACATTAAACCCCTTCTCTTTCTCTTGACACATCTGTTTTATTTCCATTTCCCACCTATGTTTTATGTGTAGCTCTGTTTTTTGTTTCATGCTTGTACTGAAAATCAGCAGAAAGGAGATAATGGAACAAGACGAGAATACTGGCCAAAACATAACCATTTTTCAGTCACCAAATCCAGTGCTTGTAGCACATTCTTTTGCATTTGCCATTAGCTTTTAAAGAAAAGTGATACAGTAAGGAGAGGAGAGAGCAGAGAAACAGCAATGACATTGGATGATCCTTTGCAGCTGGTACCTAAGGATATAAGAAACAGGCAGTTGCCTATATTCATTCAGTAATGAGATATTCAGGGCCAAACTCTACCCTTAGTTACACTTGTGAAATCCCACTGAAGTCATATATATAGCAGTCAAGCAGCATGCAACAGAGGGTCAATGGGGATGATAAGATGTAAATGGGGGCAGAATTGGAGATCACCATTTATAGAGCCCTTCACGGATGCAAAATTTATATCTGCATCTGCATCCGTATCCACAAAAATGAGCCATAGATATCAGCAAATGTGGATACCTGTGGATATAAAGTGAATATCTGTAGGGCTCTATTTACCTCTGTCACCAGTCCTTACAAAACTATAAGAATTCTTATCAGTATTCAGTTTACTAAAATTGCAACGGTATACCTGACTTGTGAATGCATTTTCCACAATTCAAAGCTAAAACTGCATAATTTCACATGCCACTGGAAATTTGAGGCTAACTCATAATTTGCATGTCAAACCATGGTGTAAATTTTGCGATTGTGCATGGTTTTTTTCAGTGTGGAATTGCACGCACCCATATCTAAAAGTCAATCCACCGCAGAAAAAAATCGTCCCACGAGTAGGAAAAAAAGAGCTGGTTTTGGTCTATAGTTGCACTTTCCCAAGTTACAGTTCAACATGCTAGAAAAAACAGGGGACCAGATCCTCAATTGGTGTAAAGCACCATAACTTGCAAATTAGTGTCGCTCCATTTTGACCAGCTGAGGATTTGGTCTATGATGAAATTCTGCACCTAGATTGCAATCTTCTTTTTAGATACCACTTCAGACCACCAGATCTTCCACCAGCATTTCTGGCTCATCAGCGCCAAGACAATCAAGCAGAAAAGTAACCATAACAAAAGGCACTGAACTTTGAATACTGTAAATGAACAGGCCAATGTAATTAAAGGTACCTGCTGTGGCCTGTGAGGCTGATGGACCCTGACATGAGACCAAAAATCTCAGAATTCTATGCAGTCAGTGGAGACGTGCTTTTGAAAAAGGCCTACAGTCCTCTGACACTAGCAATTGAGGCTGTCTGGGCAACTTGCACTGATACAAACATGAGGGTGCAACAGGGGTAGACAAACACACTGATGTGCCAGGAATAAAGCTGCCGTGCAGTCATACTGAAATGTGTTAGCTGTTGCTGTGTCTTATAGAAGTGTCAAACCCTTGTTACCCTTCAGATGGCCCTGCTGACAGCATAATGTTTATTTTATTGTTTTTGGTCCATAATAAATGTGTATTGGATAACAGACAAAGATACGTTATAAATTCAATGACATCCCCAGGGTACATTAGTTTAAAACTGTTGCCGGACCATCAGCCATTGTAAATCAGTATAATTCCATAAGAAATTGTCATATTTTAACTCTACAATTCAGTCTGCAATTATTAGAAAAAAATTAAACTGAATTTTGATCTAAATAGACTATCACAACTGGAGGAATAAATGGGATTCCTTTAAAGCCCCGCTAGTCAGAATCAAGGCCATCTTACACTTTCACAGTTCTTAAGATCAGCACCTTGCTATTTTCTCAGAAATGTGCTTGTTGGTATGTGGGTATGTTTTGAGGCTGAGACTAGAAGGGAGAAAAAGAAAATGGTATCGTTTAACATGAAATTCAGAGTTGGGAGGAGAAGGGGAGAGCACTGATTCAGGAACTTGTTTTCCTTCAGTAGTTAGTATATCATAGTTGAAATCAAAACCCCAAAGCAAGCTCCCTGAAGACAGCAGCATAATAAATAGGTCTTTAAGGTCTTGTCTGAATGACATGGAATGAATGCCCCTCTCCCCGGCCCCCATCTCTCCTTCCAAGATAGAATTAGAAAATGATTCTCCACGTACGGACATGCGATCCACACTAATGGCAGCAAATGAGAATGCCAGCTGCTCTTACGCCCTCTCTTTCTCCCCTCCCCTCCTCATAAGTTCTCTGGTAGTAGTTTCAGGCTTTATTCCCGCCTTGCAGTTTGAGTAACAATAATAATACTTTGCACTTCTGTAGCTTCTTTCATCTGAGGGCTACAGAGTGCTTTTACACATTTATGCTATAGGGGTTCATTTTGCAATGCTCCAAATATTTTTTTTTAATACCTGCAGTAGACACCACCATCATTGTCTTCATAAATTCATTTCTTTATGGTACAGTGCACATGCGGGGCTGGTGGTACAATGATTTCCCAGCCCAAAAATAAAACAGACAGCCTTCAGCTAGTTATGCTCCTTTTTCTCCAGAGTCACCTTTATGAGCACTTGCAAAGAGACCAAACAGAACAAAACAGTAGTAGCAACCCAAGGCCAGCAGCTTCAGTCTACAGTCATACAGATCTGTGGGTGTGACTCCAGCTTCCACCCAGCTGTTCTCCTCCAGCTGCCTCCCCGGCAGCCCTGTATATTTTATTTGTTCCCTCGAACATCTCAGAGTTAATTGGTCACGACATTAACCCTTTGGGGATGTGGTTTAGGGTGTGTCCTTATGCCCTGACAAAGCACAGTATAACTCTGCAGGAGGTGTGGGACAATTGTGGAATTCCACCCCAAAGCCTGCCCTCTGAGGCTGTCTCTACACACCAGCATTATTTCAGAATAACTGACGTTATTCCAAAATAACAAAGAGCGTGTTTACACAGCAAGCCACTATTTCGAAATAATGTTGAACTTGGAAGACTTCTTACTCCAACTCCTGTAGCCCTCATTTCACAAGGAGTAAGGGAAGTTGAAGGAAGAGTGCTCTTCCTTCAACTTCCTGCTGTGTAGACAGCGCCAAAAGCTGAATTAAATTATTTCAGCTTCAACTACGCAATTGACATAGCTGAAGTTATGTAGCTTAATTCGACTTTTGCCCTACTGCGAAGACATGCCCTAAGAGGGTGCCAACAGACCACAGAAAGGAGATAGAAATGCAGATAGCCCTGAAATTGTGACAGAAAAAGCCCTTTAGTTGCATGAACCATGGCTGGAACAGGATATTATTCAGGGTTGACATTATAAACCAAGGACATTCTGATGAAGTGTTTCTGATTTATCAAAAGCCTTTTAATATTATGCTTCCATGTATCAAAATACTTCTGTGTGTTTACTGTTATCTCTTCCAGAAAACAAAGCTAGTAGCTCAGTCTCTAATTGTCCAGTTAGAATTTGAGGCTTTTCCTCAAGGAAGTTTAACTTGATCCACTGTCACAAACTGGGTACTACTGGTGGAAACAAAACAGAAGAGGATAATCATAACCAAAATGGAGCAATTTCTTGCCACCAAAAATTGGAATTTCTATCAGTACTGAGGTGAAAAGATGAAATATTTTTTTTACAGAATGAGAAGATCAAAAAAATTCACTTAAAAAACATTGATAGATTTTTGTTTTGAGTCATTTGGACATTAAACTGCATCTCCCAAATGTGTTACAGTGCCTCAGGAGAGGTATAATTCAAGTCCCTCATACCCTTATTTTTTCCTATGCGCTGAACTCTCTGGATGGACCACATCTCCCATGGTGCACCACCACCAGACTTGATCAGGAACAGATTGCTGGGCACCAAGGGAGATGTAGCCTAGCCAAGGATCCCCTGCAGATAGCAGAGATGGGGGTGTGTGAAACACCCAAATTACAGCTCCCTTGAGAAATCGAGGCACTGTAAGCAGATGCAGTTTAATACTGAACTGAACCAAAACAAAACATTTTGTTATGATTTTCCTGGCAGAAAAATCCAAAAGATTTTGTGGGAACTGTTTTTTCTGTCAAAAAGTCCTGACTTGCTTTACTAACTAGATGTGGGCCTGAGCCACAAAGTTACTCCAAATGTTGAGATTAGGATTCATTCTGACCTATTGAGTCCTTGGGAACCATCTCTCATTTTGTGAGTCTTTTCACATTCAGATAGTGATGCATTGAACATGATGCCCACTGAAAGGATTACGCACAAAGTCAGAAAATACTCAGATATACAATTTAATTCCCTTTTTTAAGCCAAAAATATATTTTACACATGCTGTTTTTTGTTTTGAATAGTGAGTTATGAATAATAACAGTATAATTTCTTAAATAAAAATACCCTTATTACTGACACATGAAAAGTGACTGAATTTTTAGAGCTTTACTTCATAAATTACCTTTAATACATTGAATAGAGCTAGTTGTACCGAAATGAATGTAAACAAAATTGCTACAATAGGAACTGCATCAAAATGCCATATGCCTACATCTTATTATACCATCATTAACACTTTAAAATGAGTTTTTTAAGATAAATTTTAGATTTCATATGATTTTTGTTGTAAAATCAAACTCCACTTTTGAGTTAGATTTCTGAATTGACATTTTTATCTCTCATTACTATAGTTAACTTTTTATTGATCTTTTCAGACTGTTTTTTTATTTTGTTACAGAAAGCTAGAGTTCATTTTCAAGTAACTACTTTTATAATATTTTGACTGGACAGTGGTCTAAGGACATTCTGGATCTGGATTATTTTAGGGGTTTGGACTGCATGGTTAAATTCTTGACTGCTGGTTTTGTTAGATTTCAGCCTCAAACTACAGAAATTTAATAAATTAAGCTACTTCATCTGAGATTTCTACAATTTCAAGGTAAAAAATAACAACAAACATCTCAACAGAAAAGTTACTTTTCTGTAAATTTATAAGCAAATATCTTAATTTTTTTTAATGATAAGCAATTAAAACAAATCTTTCATGATTTGTTATTGGTTTTTGATGAGTTTTGCCCCTTTATCAGATCCTTCTGGCACACAAACTACAGAAAGTACTGATATAAACAATAACTCATCTGTGGGTTATTTCAAAACCCAAAGCACAAGTTGATATTTATATTCATTAAAATTAAATTATTTGATTTAGTAAGCCTATTGATCATAAATCTTTCTACTGACACTACAAAGTTTGTCGTGCAATATTTTTATGTTTACTTATGCATAAGGCCCTACCAAATTCATGGCTGTGAAAAACACGTCACAGACCATTTAATCTGTGTGTGTGTGTGTGCGCGCGCGCGCCGCGCGCTGAACTATAAAGATTTCTTGGGGAAAAAGAGCATTTCTCACACTGTGGGTCTCAACCCAAAAGGTGGGTGTGGGGGAGGATGTAGCCTTCAGGTTATTGGAGAGGGCTCATGGTATTGCCCATCCTTATTTCTGCACTTCTGCTGTCAGCAGCGCTGCTTTCAGAGTTGGGTTCCTGGCCAGCATCCACTCCTGTACCTGGCTGTAAAGGCAGTGCGGAAGTATGGGTGGCAATACCGTGCCCCTCCCCACAAATCCTGCTTTTGGGTTCCGAGCCTTACAGTTACAATATTTGAATATATGAAATGTATTACAGTAAAACTCCAATAGCCCGGCATCCAATTGTACGGCACTCCCGATAGTCCAGCATCAAAATGGTAAGAGCCTAGTGAGTGAGCTTTGGCAAAAAACAAGTCACAAGGCAGCAGTGGCAGCAGCTGAACCGAGCGAAACCGGATGGGACCGAGTCAGTCTGCCACTGGCATTGTGTGATGCTGGACAGTGCTTGTGCTACAATAAAAAGGGTTAAAAACACTTTATATACTGTGTGTATATATATATATATATATATATATATATATATATAAAACCATCTTATAGTACCTCCTGATAGTCCGGCATATCCGATAATCCGGCACCACCTAGGTCCCAAAGGTTCCAGATTATCAGAAGTCTACTGTACTTTTAAAATCCTATGACCATGAAATTGACCAAAAGGACCATGAATTTGGTAGGGCCCTACCTTTGCACTCTATAATGGGTATTATTGAGTAAATTATTGTATACAATTGGAAGATATTCAGTATGTCTTGAATTGTAAGGTACCTTTGATTTTTGTGGGTTGTATATAAAACTCTGTAATTTTTGCATAAAATATTTAAAAAAGCATTGCTACAGTTTTTGGCAAAAATAATGCAAGAGAACAGTACCATTAAACTAGTGTTAGTTTCAATATTTTGACCAAAAAAATGACAAAAACCAATGTTTTCTCAAAAAATCAAAAATTGTAAAGAAAAAATCCATTTTGATTATTATTTTCACAAATGAAAAATGTTGAAAATATCTTTTTGCTGAACTCTTCCTAGAGTTAAATGCTTAAATTGTAAGCTCTTTGGGGGCAGGGATCATTGCTTTGTTCTCTGTGTATACAACATCTAGCACAGTGGGTCCCTTGATTCATGATTAAGCTCTCTAGGCAATGCCACAATTCAAATAATACTGATAGAAATGCATTTTTATCCAGCAGTGGACTGATGCTGCAGTGCTGAGTAGCCACACTTAGCTCCTGTTGATTTCAACAGCAGTTGAGAACATGCAGCACATTGCGGCGGGAAGAGCCTGGAACTTTCCCATCTCCTATTGAGAGACCGAGATGGGAAAATATAGTAATATGTGCTACAATGACAGGCCATTTCAAAACCAACCTTCAAAAGCAATGAATCATACATCCTCCACCCGAAACTAGTCAGTTAAGGAATTTATGTTTGTATAGTACATGCTTCAGGCATGAAACACGATAACAACCTCTGTAAATAAGCGAAGCTGTTCAAAACCAAATGCAATTAGACATTCAGGGCAAGGTGCCATTGACTTCAACATGAGCTATATGTGTGTATTTGAGGGTAACATTTGGCCCTAAATGCAGACTATTTAATTTCTCCCTTAGGAAAACAGTGTTTCAAAATACTGGCGCTAGCTTGGTGTTTACAAGGTAATGGTGACTAAGGTAATGAGTAGATGGAAATGCTTTATTCCTTGGATGCTGATAATACATGAAGCTGTAGAAGGAGAGAAGAAGCAGAAGTGTCCTGCGAATGGGTGGGGACATGGAGGCATGGGAGGGAGAGCTAGGGGAAATATTGAGCCATGTGGTCAGGGGTGGGGTAGCCAGCTCCAGGTTGAGAAGGAAGGTGCCAGTTCCTACATGTTCCTGAACCCATTCCACTCCTCTGGGTCCCACTCCAGCCTGATCGTGGACCCCACAGTGGCTACTCAAGCCCCCTCTGGGTCCTTCTCTCATCTCCACCCTGACCCCTCAATCTGACATTCGGGAGTTTATTCAGAGCCCGCATGATATTTTTTTTGCACAGGCACTGGGCTTCACCTGTTCCCCCAGTACCACCACCCCTGAAGCTGTATATTATTTTTTTTTAGAATAAGATTCCTGAGGTTTCTATATGTAATTGCATACCTATATCTGTCCATGCAATAACTGCTGTTGTGCATGTGTGTGTATAAACTGGATAATTGGACACTGAACTCATCATTTTATGTGCAATTCCCCTCTCTGCCTATGCAGTCATAGTAACTATGCATGGAGATGTAACTTTAAAAAATGATAACTACTATCTGTGGATCTTGTAGAATCATCAAGTCCAGTCCCCTGCTACTTCTGTGGAAGGCTGTTTCAAAACCTCATTCCTCTGATGGTTAGATACTTTCTTCTAGTTTCCAGCCTGAATTTATTTGTGGCTAGTTTATACCCATTTGTTCTTCTGCCAACATTGTCCTTTAGTTTAAAAAGGTCTTCTCTCTCCCTGGTGCTTACCAAATCACATGTCATCTGGGATGTACTGACTCTGAAGCAGAGAATACCTGACAAGGGTCTTATGAATAATCTAATTGATCCTCCCCACATCCTAGAGGATGCCCCAGGGTGACTACTGGATCAAGTGCTAAATTGCTTTGCAGATATACCCCAAAATACTAAGACAGATTTTGGATTGCCACCAGGCTCCTGGTTAATAATATCTTGCATTGGTCTTATTCCTTGCATCCAAGGATCTTTATAAAAACATTAAGGAATTAAGCCTCCCAAAAACTGTGTAAGACACAAGGAAGTCTAGAGCCCAAGGATACAATGCAAAAAACAAATCAGATCTTTGGACTCTCAACTCTTGTGCTTTAACCTTCCAGTCTGTTAATTTGAACGTCTCACTGAAATAATGGGCCAGATTCTGCCCTAAAATAAAATAGTTTAAATCCATTAGAACACCATTGATTTAAATGGGGGTAGTCAGGATTTATGTTAGTCTATTTTAAAGCAGATTTAGACCCAAGATTGCTCAAAATTCCATAATGTTAATTTTTGTTTGTTATGGCATCTTGGGAGAGTTTTAAATTGAACTACTTAGCAGGTATATTGTGTTCAGCAAATATAGCATGTGTTATACCGGCATTTTTTTTTAAAGGAACCACTGGGATTTTCGAATTGTACCAAATCTTTAGATCTATTTCCAAAAAGAGACCTTTAGAAAAAAAATAGCTTCCTAATAAAACTTTAGAATTTGGAAGCCACAATTCTCAGGATTATTTAGACTGCTAGGTTTATTGAAGAATTTTAGTGCTAATATTCTTTGGCATTTACTGTGCTGACATATGAGAAGGGCATTACAATGAAAGTGGAGTGTATTTGTTCCCCTTGCAACTAAGGACAAAAGGGTCAGAGAAAGTGCTTTAGCTGCTTCGTTTATCCATTCTGTTTTGTTATGAGAAAGTTGCTTTAAGCCAACTCTGCTGAGCCCAAAGCCCTGTTTAGACATAAGAGTCATATCTCACTGATCCAGCTACTCCCAGCTTGCATTAGCTTTGCCCTCCACTGGTGTCTTGTGGTTGTGAAATGAATCACTAAGACTCATGCCATTTTGACAGAGAGCTTAAAGCAGCTCAGCAAGTCAGAGTTAGACGAAGTGTGTTAGGGCACATTGGGTATGATGTGTTAAACTTTTGGCTGTGCAGCTCAGCATCTTAATTGTGTTTTTGCTCTTTACAAGCTGCAAGAGTTGCAGAATTGGTTCCTAATTTTCTTTTCATTTAGCTAATAAGATGTTTCAGAGCTTAAAAGCCACAGGGGCTTGAAAGGAAGCCTCCATTAGTTACTTAAAAAAGATATCCCTAGATTTCTGCAGTGATTTGGGTAACTGTCACATTAACCTAGGAAATCATTGTAAATGTTGATAGATAATTCTAAGGAGGACAACCTGACCTTTTAGTTGGAAGAAAAACAATACATTGGGCTTATAACAGAAACTTTCGTCCGAGTATATAAAAGTGCTTTAAAATTATTTGTAGTTCTAATAGTAGTATTGTTAATGCCAAGCACTTAATACATATGCTTTTTACCTCAAAGGACTTCATCTGAGTGGGTACCATCTCCATTTTACTGAGGGGAAAACTGAGGCACAAAGCCACTAAAATATTTACCAATAGAGTTTGAGGCAGTGCTGAGAACAGAATCCTGTTCAACAGACTCTCAGACCTATGCCCTATTTACTATACTGCTTCCCTTGCTACAGTTATGTTTCATTCTTCACTAATCTTAGAAACTAGGGCACAGAGAATTCAAGTGACTTTCCCAGGGCTATGAAGTAAGGCCCCAATTCTTTACTGAGCTGCAGAGTAATCCTGTACAGAGTCAGGATCAGTGTCTCTGTTAGTAATAGAACTGAGAAATCTTGATCCCAATGCTTGAGCTGTAACAACTAGCCAAGACTTCCTCCCATCTCTAGCTAGCATAAAGTAATACATTAGTAAAATATTATATATAAAAAGTTAATCCCTTATATATGCAAGATTTATTTGTTCATGAGTCCTGTAACAGGAACTACTGAGCAGTGGCATACTATACAAGATGTAACAAAATTTTAACAGCCATAATTTTACCTTTTAAAAGTAAATGAATACAGAGAGACTGTGGTGGTAAATTGTATAGTGGAGTAGTGTGATGTAGTCAGGAACTGTGGGAAAGCTTTTCACCTGATGATTGTTTTTTAAATAGCAATATAGAATTATTATTTTTTTGGAACTCAGTAGATATAACTAAGTTTATATATGTTCTTAAAGTGGAATGAAATGCAAACAAATTCCAGAATTCAGTTTGCAGGTCTTTTTCACATCAGTTTTTATATGTGTGAATCCAAAATCATGTCTCCTGAAGCTATGAATATGACATTTGACACAGTGCAAAATGTGAAGTCCTAGAATAATAAACTCAAGAGTTCACAAGCCCCAAATATCCCAACTAACAGTGTTTACCAGCATCTGAGTCTGAGCCACACTTCTTAAATTTCCAGCTTTACTCGCATTCATCCTTCCAAGAAGAGATCACATTAAAGCCACACAGTTAAGATTTGCTTTGCAAACTGTGCTGAAGACTGATATTCACACTCATATAGACTACGGCTAAACTGCTGTTTTTTTGCAGAAGACGATATGCAAATTGAGCACTCATTTGCATATCTTCTTCTGATTCTTTTTGCGGAAGAGATTTTGCCGCTAAAAAGCCCCGTGTAGATGGGGCCATTTTTTGGAAAAAAAACCCTTTTTCACAAGATCCCTTATTCCCCAACAATCGAGGTTTATAGGATCTTGCGAAAAAGGGTTTTTTCCCGACAAATGGCCCCATCTACATGGGGCTTTTTAGCGTCAAAACCTCTTCCACAAAAAGAATTGGAAGAAGATATGCAAATGAGAGCATGATTTGCATATCCTCTTCTGCAAAAAAACGGCCATGTAGCAATAGCCATACGCTAAGTTAACTGTAGCGATCGGCAAAGACAGCAAGATCTGAGAAATTCAAAGTTAAAGCTAAAACTGTCTTTAACCCTCCCTTTGGACCTTAGATTTTTCATCTTTTACTTTATGGTAGGTGATATTTCTAACGGTTCTGAAGTTCCCTGATACAGCACAGTATCAAGTACATTCCCTAGCCATAGTGGAATAAATTAGCTCCTTTGTACACAAGCTCAGATTATTCATGAAGGATACAGGTTGGACCTCCCTGGTCCGGCACCCTCAGGACCTGAGTGATCCCCAATAAGGGAGTTTGTCAGATCAGGGGAGGTCAGGCCTCCAAGCTCTCCTGGGACTCCCCTCTTTGCTGCCGCCCCAGCAGAATGCAGAGGCCTGACCTCCCCCAGCCCACCTACCGGACTCTGCCGTCCCCAGCCCACCTGCAGGACTCTGGTCCCTGCCCCTGGCTGCCCAGCCCCGTGCAAAGTGGCAGCTGCTCCCGGGGGGCCATTTGGTTCTACGCAGGGCAGCAACCACACCCAGGGCTCCCTGTCCCTGGCAGCCTGGCCTTGCACAAAGCAGCAGCTGCTCCTGGGGCTCTCTGCCCCCAGGTCGCTGGCCTTGCAGTGCCCGCCAGACCACCTCCGATCCCAGCCGTGCTCAGTCTCTGCAGCTGGGGCTCTCTGGTCTAGCAACTTCTGTGGTCTTTCCAGACCAAAGATGTTGCCAAACCAGAGAGTCCTGGACGAGAGAGGTTCAACCCGTGCATTGGAAACTATCATTGTAAAAGGATTAATGACAAACTAGGACATGATTCTTATTAAGAGTAAGGAGCCTTTACACTGCGCTAGCAATGTACAGTGACCCAAAAATTCCTTTATGCTTGTGTTAGGGCTCATGCTACCAGAGCATTGCAGAAGATCTCAGCATAAATGAGAATCAGGCTCTTAGTCTTAATTCCAGTTTCCAGCCTTTGGAGGAGATGAGAGAGCGTGGGCTAATTTTTTAACTTTTTTTGCTGTGTTTCTCCCCTCCTTCCCAAATGCTACATTTAAATCTCTACTGGAAATGCTCTAAATCAGAGTTCAGACACATTTTAAAATTACTCTTTACAGACCATGCTCCTGTTGCAGCTTGTTTTGTGGAGAAATATTGGTTGATGTGCAATATAATGGCCTAATCACACAGAAGATTCTGACTGATTTATTTATAAGGATGACAGTCGGGGATGTTCTACCTCTCTAAATTATATGATCCTTGCTTAATATGTTCAGCCATTTCTAGGAAGTGTAATATACCTCCTTTCTTCTTCTATTAAGTATAGGGCAGACCCTCACCTTGCATAAGTTCATTTAAATGGGCCTCTGATCATTTACACTAGCTGAGGTTCTACCCCAGTTTCTTTTTGTGATTTGCATAATCATTTGCCAAATATAGAGGTTAGAGATGGGAAAAGACCTATTAGGTCTTTAGCTTACCTCCCCATCAATGCAGGCATGTTCCCACTGCATTTTACTCATGTTTTATCCAGTCTAGTCATAAATGTTTCCAGTGATGGGTCTTCCATGGCCGATTATTCCACTAAAATATATAAGGACATTTTTAGTGAAATGTATCTCACATATTCCCTTTCTTAATTTCATTCCATTAGTTTTTCTAATATGTCCTTGTACTGTCCAAAACAATTCCTCTTTCTACGTGGTGTTTACATCCTTCAAATAGCTTTGACTCTTGTCATGTTTGCCTTGCCTCCTGCTCCAGTAACTATTTAGTCAAGATATATTTATATAATTCTTTTGATCTTCTTCAATAATTATATTGCTGTTCTCAGAATTCCCTCCTGGTTTTCAATTTTTCTTGTAATGAGATACTCAGAAATTAACCCATTAATCCAGATGCTATATAAGAAAGGACAATTTTTTGCTTGCCCAATAATGTTTTGCTGCTATAACCCAAAAGCATTTTTACTGCTGCATTACTCTCTAGGGCTACTGCACTAGGACTTTTGTAAATAATTTGCTGTCCAATATCACTTGTATGTCTGTTGGCATTACTACTCATCAGGTTTCTCCCTCCTATTGCATGAATATTTCCCGTATGGGTTTTGGATTGTTTATCTCTTTATGGGAAATAGTCTCACAAATTCAAGATTTCAGTGTGGTTTCCTATGTGAACTAGGCATTTCAACAATAAATCAGTGCCACTTGTGGCAGAAGGAGAAACTGAGCTTTTTGCATTCCTTAGGCAGGCATAGCTGACCATTTTCCATCCTCAAACTCCCAAATCCTGCATAACATCGCAAACAATAAACACAACTTTAGATCAGAAAAGTAATCATTCAGTGTTCTTAGGAGGGTCCAAAGTTCTAGTCTTTGGGGTTTCCCTGGTCAATATCTATACTAAAAGCATATGTGATATGCAATCAAACTGCCAAAACATCACTGAATTTATTTTTGCCTCTGACCTAACCCAAATTTGAACAGCGTTATCTGAGGGCAAAAGTCTAATGCACAAAAGTCTCTGTTCCTTATTGTTTTGCTAGGATGGCATTATTATTTGATATAATGTAGATGTGACAGTGTTAATTTAGACAAGCCAGCCTGCCAGAACATGACTCAGGGTAATAATTTTGGTTTGGGAGACAGCACAGTGACTTCTTCCACCCAGCATAGTACACTGCCAGCCACACTTTTGTAAACAGATTCTTCTTGGAGCTTGTAATGAACTGGT
The DNA here is from genome assembly GCA_019425775.1 of Rafetus swinhoei. NCBI lineage: Eukaryota > Metazoa > Chordata > Testudines > Trionychidae > Rafetus > Rafetus swinhoei. Next base: position 166,446,868 of record CM033424.1, read on the forward strand.
TCAGAGAAAGACTACAGAGCGACCGGACACTACGTGCTTTTAATTAACAGTACATTTCACACTCAGTGCTGTGAATGTGATGTTCATCCATCATTTTGAAAGAAAGTAGTAGTGGGTTATAAGGCCAGGTCCAAAGAAAGACTTCAGTTGATTTAGATAGGCTTTAGATCAGGCCCACAGAGCCAGCCCTGGATGGTAATAATGAAAACATTTTATAGTCTGGTGGTGTCTGTTGAAATGGAGTTTAGTGGCATTAGTCCAGTTCAAAGTAGACAACGGGCCATGTTACAAAAATTACTAACACAAAACTGCTAACACAATTGGCACTGATTGCCAGATTTACTGGCAATCCCAGAAGTGAAGCCAAAGTGTGAATGGACATGGAAACTGAGCTAACCTCTCAATTCTAGATGTTGATCTTCTTCCAGGTCAGAATTGAGTCATGTTAGTGGACGTAGAGCATACAGATTATTGCCCTACCTAAGCCCCTGCTGAATCTGTGCTATAGCTTGACTATGGGACTTCTCTCTTAGGGCTTTCAATCCAACATATTTCACAAGTACTAAAATTAAAGTTGGTCCAAATATTTTTGATGAAAAGTGTGCGCATGGGAGGTTCTTGTTTTGTTTGCTTAAACCAGTTTACAAGTGACTCCTCTAGGGGATTATGCTTAGAATCATAGAATCCTAGGGCTGGAAGAGACCTCAGGAGGTCGTCAAGTCCAGCCCCCTACCCGAAGCAGGACCATCCCTAACCAAATCATCCCAGCCAGGGCTTTATCAAGCCAGCACTTAAAAACCTCTAGGGATGGAGATTCCACCACCTCCCTAGGTAACCCATTCCAATGCTTCTCCACCCTCTGAGTGAAATAGCTTTTCCTAATAGCCAACCTAGACCTCCCAAACTGTAACTTGATACCATTGCTCCTTGTTCTGCCATCCGTCATTACTGAGAATAGTCTCTCTCCATCCTCTTTGGAACCTCCCTTCAGGAACCTCCCTTTGGAACCTCCCTATCTCTTCTGCAGACTAAATAAGCCCAAATCCCTCAGCCTCTCCTCACAGGTCATGTGCTCCAACCCCCTAATCATTTTGGTTGCCCTCCTCTGGACCGTCTCCAATGTGTCCACATCCTTTCTATAGTGGAGGGCCCAGAACTGGACACAAATACTCCAGATGTGGCCTCACCAATGCCGAATAAAGGGGAATAATCACTTCTCTAGATCTGCTGGAAATGCTCCTCCTATTGCACCCCAATATGCCATTAGCCTTCTTGGCTACAAGGGCACACTGTTGACTCATATCCAGCTTCTCATTCACTGTAATCCCCAGGTCCTTTTCTGCTGAACTGCTACTTAGTCAGTTGGTCCCCAGCCTGTAACAGTGCTTGGGATTCTTCCGTCCCAAGTGCAGGACTCTGCACTTGTCCTTGTTGGACCTCATCAGATTTCTTTTGGCCCAATCCTCCAATTTGTCTAGGTCACTCTGGACCCTATCCCAACCCTCCAATGTATCTACCTCTCCCCCAGCTTAATGTCATCCACAGACTTGCTGAGGGTGCAATCCATCCCCTCATCCAGGTCATTAATAAAGATGTTGAACAAAACTGGCCCTAGAACCAATCCTTGGGGCACTCCGCTTAAAATTGACCGCCAGCCAGACATCGAGCTGTTGATCACTACTCAACAATCTAGCCAGCTTTCCAGCCACTTTACAGTCTATTTATCCAATCCATACTTCCTTAACTTGCTGGCAAGAATATTGTGGGAGACCGTATCAAAAGTCAAGGATATCCACCAACTTCCCCATGTCAACAGAGCCAGTTACCTCATCATAGAAGCTAATCAGGTTGGTAAGGCATGACTTGCTCTTGGTGAATCTATGTTGACTATTCCTGATCACTTTCCCCTCTTCCAAGTGCTTCAAAATGGATTATTTGAGGATCCCCTCCATGATTTTTCCGGGGACTGAGGTGAGGCTGACCAGTCTGTTGTTCCCTGGATTGTCCTCCTTCCCTTTTTTAACTGGTATCTAGACTGATTTAATGAAGGCACATAAACATGTGTAAACAAGTCCTGAATCTCCAGGATCAATCCATTAGTGTCAAGTCATCTGACAACATGCTCATATGATGGTCTCCTCTGAGACATGCTAATTATAGAATTGGAATTAAATCAAAGAAATTGTGGAACAAGTTGATTGCTGGAAAAATAGCATTCAGTTTTGCTCTGTGGTATGTAGAGTGAAGGGCTACATTTACCGGAGTGAAGGGCTTCTGGCCAAGTTGCCCATGTGTAATTGAAAGAACTGATGGAATAGCTAAACAGAGAATGATACTCTGTAGGACGGTAGTGAGAGTAATATTTTTGCATGGAGACTATTACACTAGTAATCCTTATCCACACTGGCACTGCCCTAATGAGGTTGGCATGGTAGAGGACAACACAGCAATTAACTTTGCTCTGTGCAATCTAATCCAAATGGTCATTGGAGCACCTTTGCATTTTTGTGTGTGAAAGCCAAGTGTGTTACAAGAATTTTAGGGGGATGTGATTGGTTGTACAAACCTTTCACTGGAGTCGAAGGCACGTGAGGGGCTAGGCAGCTGCACCCTGCCACACCTGCAATGAATCCACAGGTTGCAGGAGGAGTTTAAAAGGGGAGCTGAGTAGCTTACATGTAGGTAGCCAGTGGAAATGAGCAGACCTAATCTCTGAATCACCCATGCTTGAAATGCATGAAATGCAATCTTTGGCGGTCACTCACCAGAACAAGTATCTGTGCTATTCCAAACACAGAGATTACTACCTCTTAGTCTAGTACAAATTCTTACTCATCCTCTCTCAAGCAACCCAAATATTGACATCAGTGAGGATTATTAGATAATGGGCTTCAGGATTTACCATTCTTTTGCTGACTACAAGATCTGAATGCTATGAGTGGCAAATTATGTGGGCCCATGGTGCCCAAGCTCCAGGAATATTCCTTGCCTTGGGGCCTGGTTCCATCAAAGTTCAGGGCCGGGTCTGTCCCTCGTCCCCACCTGTCACCCTCACTCATCTCCCCAGTGCATCCTCTGTGCCTGCCTCCTGCTCCCAAGGTGACTTTAAAGGGCCCAGGAGCCTCTGCCACCACAGCAGTACAGTGGGGCTAAAGCAGCTTCCTTCCTGCTCTTACTCTGCATGTGGCTACTGGCATGTCCCGGTAGCCCCTGTTCAGGTATGCTTGTGCGTGTGTCCACTCGTTGCCCCCACCCCGAGTGCCCCTGCAATCAATGAGAGCTGCAGGGCTGGTACCTCTGGGCAGCAGCATGCAGAAATCTCCTGGTTCCCTTTCCTAAGAACCGCTTGCCCCCAGAAAAGTGCTGCACCCTTTATCCCTAACACCTCCCCCTGTGCTTCATCTTCTCCCTAAATCCCTCCTACAGCCTGCACCCCTCATTCCCACCTCTGCCCCCGGCCTAGAGCCTGCACCCTCTCCTGTACCCCAATCCCCTGCCTCATCCCAGAGCCCACACCCAACACCCAAACTCCCTCCTGGAGCTTGCACCCCTCACCCACTCCTGCACTCCCTGCCTCCGCCCAGAACTTGCACCCAGTACACAAACTGTCCCAGAGCCTGCATCCCAAGCCCTCTGCACCCAAAACTCCATCCCAGAGCTTGACCCCTCATCTCTTCTGCACCCAAACTCCCTCCCAGAGCCTGCATTCTGCACCCCCTTGTGCACTCCAGTCTCGATCCCCAGGCCTGAGCCTGCACCCAAACACCATCGCAGAACCCTCTCCCCTCCTGCACTCAAACTTCCTCCTAGAGCCTGCCTCCTGCTCCTTTTCTACCCCCTAAACTCCTCCCCAGCCCAGAGCCTGCTCCCAGCATCCAAACTCCCTCCTATAGCCTGCATCCCTCCCCTACCCAAACTCCCCCCCAGAGTTTTAGGAGGGTGTAGGGGGAGGGACTTGGATCCGTTCTTGGCACCACCAAAAATTCTACACACCTGCTTCCCCTGCTGAAGGCTTCAGATAGATATGTAAGATCCTCAGTTTAACTTCTGTAAATATCTCCAGGGAGAGATTCTACCCATACAGGATTTATGACCTAATACATTAATTCAATTACACGCGGTAGCTGTGATTATCAATCAGTCTCTTATATATATCCACCAATAGTGCTAACATTCCCAAACTTGATGTGAGATGTTCCTTTTAATTTCAGCAACAGCTAGGGTACAGGAACACTGCGTGTTTAAAGAAAATCACATTCAGGTTTTTTATTATAAAACCTGAAGAAGTTGGTAAGCCTGAAAGGCTTTCCTAGAGGCTTCCCAAGCCTGGAAAGTCCCAGGATTACCAATCTAAAAGTGCAATTTTCTCTCTCTCTCTCTCTCTCTCTCTCTCTCTCATATTTCCATTTGCAGCCAATAACAAACAGATTCTGTCCAAACTAAGGAATGGAGCTCTTGTCTAACATTCCTTCAGAGTCATTGAGTTCCAAATCCTTTTTAGAAAGACTGGACTTGTAACTCTTCCAACTGTAAATGCATGATAGATGGATACCAGGCACCTGGTATCTAATTCCTGGCCAGGTTTTTCAATTTTAAATTGCATTAGATGCTTGTTGAGTGGATTTCTTGTAACTTATTAGCTGTTGAATATATGGGAAAGGGCTGGGAATGAGAGTGGCAAAAATTGTCTACCGAGATATCAGAGAAGAACTACTCCCCCACCCTCCATTTTCAGAGTAATGGGGAGAGACATCTGGTCATAACTCTCCTTTTGAAACATGCCTGGGTATGATTTACATTAGGTGAAAGTCCATTCAGTTACACCAAGATGATTCCAGGGGAACTCCATTTAAGCTAATCACTCCAGAATTAGCTTGGGGTAACTGAGAGCGAGTTTGGTAATTAGGTGGTGGACCATGATCCTCTGTAGTGAAGTACGCAAAGTGAAAAATATACAGTGTCTCATAGAGCGGGATATATAGTACATTATACCTAGGTAAAGAAACACATAGGAAACAGTGACACAAGGACCACCTCTAAGGCTTGTCTCCACTATGCGGGGGAGTAAAACTACAGTGATTGATCCACTGACCATTGATTTATCGCGTTTGATGTACCACTCTCTCATTGACTCTGGTATTCCAGCAGGATGAGAAGAGCAGCTGGTGTTGACAGGAGAGCAGTCCCCATGAACCTTACCACCCACAAGATGCCGCAGTAAGTACATCAGCTTCAGCTACATCATTTGCATAGCTAAAGTGACATTGATCAGATCAATGGTGGGGTTAGTGTAGACAAGACCTAAGTCACTGTCTTAACTGGCCATTTTAAATGACACATGAGTTATTATTACTTGTATTACAGTACGACACAGAAAACAATCCCTGTCTTGAGCTTATTAGCTAAATAGATAGGAGTTATCCAGTAAAATTGTATTGTTAATTTTACTTCTTATTAGTAACCAGTTTTTGCTGGTACATTTGGAAGTTACTTGAGAGGTTTGCACTGCAAATGATTAAGGCCCTCATACTAGCAGATCGCTTTTCCGTGTAGACCTCTGTGCCAGCCAGTGCCCCATTGAGGGATCCCAACAGCTACTTCTGACATTTGAAACTCTGTCCGTTTTTGTTAACACTTCCCTGAGCATGTTCAGTGTTCAAATGAAAAGAACACTGAATGGCAAGCCATTGAAAGATTTGAACTACTCTTCACAAGTTCCTTGATGTACAAGATCTTGGTGGACTTTTCAGAATCAGATAGTGGAATTCCAAAATCATTGTCCATTTTATTATTTTTCTAGTCAGATAAAATGCATTTCCTGTATCTCACTCTTTTTGTTTCCTTTTCATATCCTGCAAAAATAAGGTAGTCCATTGCTATCATTTAATTAAGATGAAGGAGAGTTAAATCACAATATATGTTTCTTTCCCTATTGTTACACAACTGTATAATCAGGGTACTTCCTGAAATAAAATTGATAGATTTAACCTCCAGTCTTGGAATGTATGACTCTTCATGAAAGTAGGGTGGTTTTTTTCTTACTGCCTTATTGTTATTTGTTTTTGTACACATTATGAAAGAATAAAAGTGCATGGGGATGTGCTATGATATAAAGTTTGTATAGGCCTGAGTTTGCGCTGACCCCATTACTCAGTAAGGAAAAAAAGGTGGCCAGTCCTCATCAGAGATGCTGGCATGAAGATTTTTTTTTTTATCCCAATTTGTCATTCTTTGAGATGTTTTGAAATCAGTTGATTTTTCTAAGTGAAGTTGAATGAGAAAGTTCCTTTCACTGGAAAGTAGTCAGGCCCATGGCTGAGTGAAGGCTGTCCTGATTGATTAGATGGCCAGCTATCTAGAATAGTTCAATTGGCAGTACTGTGAGGAAGGAGAAGGAGGTTCTTGCTCGTTTTCATTCACAGCATGGAATCAGGAATGTGCTCGTGCTGCAGCTCATTAGGTTCTGCACAGAACTGGCAAATATTGCAATCCTTTTTTTAAGATTATGCTTGTTTCAACTTCATTTGTATCCTTTGGTTTTGCATTTTGCAAGTATTACGGCAAATGAGACCAGTGACAGGAAACAGCACATTTTCACATTTTGGTAAATATTACCAACTACCAAATGAACTGGCAAGCAAAGTTCAAACTTGTACTTGTGAATGTTTCCTTTGGAATTCTGACATATCCAGCCTGAATTCAGAAACATACTATGTAGTCTATGGCCTATGTCTCCATTCTGAACAGATTGAATTCCAAATTTCTCTCTCTCTCTCTCTCTCTCTCTATTTGGCAGTGACCCCCACTCTGAACATTCACAGTCTGTAAAGACACAGAAAAGAGATGTTATGTGCCTGCCCTGTATGGCTTCCAATCTAAAGACTTCAAATAACAAATTACGTTCAACAAAATATTTGCCAGCGAGCTACTGACTACAAGTTTCCCCCCCGAAATTATTTCATGGATAACATTAGATAATGAATTAATTGAAGCTCATTAACAGATAATTTAGGTAAAAAATGAGAATTTAATTAAATTAATTAGTTATTGTAAATCATTGTTCCTGTTTTATGTCAGATTGCGCCTTCTTCTGCAATCTAACGGGGCACATGAGAAACCACTTATCACTCTTTTAAAATGTTTTCTAATTACATGCCCACACCACATTAGTCTTTCTTAGGCTTCTGATAATGCTGCACATTCAATAGGTGCTCTGTAAATAACTACAGGAAGTTTTCATAAAATCATCCACTCCAACTTGAACTCAGCAGGTAGGCCATTTGCAGATGGTGCCAACTGAAGTGAATGGGTTTTGTTTGACATTTTTCCCCCAGTCAAAGTTAAATTTGACATTTCCCATCAATAATTTGGACTTTGTGTCTTATTCAAAATCATTTTTCCAAAGAGCTTGTATTTCTTACATGGGCAGATAGCCTTGGCTTCAGCCTGCTTACCCACCAGATATATAAAGCTATATTCACAAGAGAGATCCTACATGGTCCTGAAAACTTCATGATGTTTATTCCCCATCAAAGAGAAGAAAATAGAGCTAAAGCTAGATATTGAGTTCCCTTGGCCCTTTCTTTTTCACAGACAGAGTAGCCCTAAAACCTGGATTAACATAGCAACATGTGTAATGCTTGCAGTAATTATTTTAGAACACTGTAGTAGTTTTAAATAAGTATGAGGCTACAAGCAGGCTATGTCTAGACTGCAGGCTTCTTGCGCAAGAAGTTTTTGTAGAAGAAATCTTCCATAAAAACTTTTTTGCGCAAGAGTGCGTCCACACTGTGAAAGCACATCGGAAAGAGACTGCATGGATGCTGTCCTGCAAAAAAGCTCTGATTGCCATTAACAGAATAGCCACCAGGGCACCTGTGCTTCTTTCGATAGGCTGTTTTTGTGCAAAAACACAGTTTTCTGTTGACACACACTAGAGCCTTCTGTACCTCTCAGCAACTGTTTGCATCGCTCCGCTATTGACACAAAGGCAGGGCACTCTCTTCGCAACACATATCCAACATCATTGTCTCCTGTATCACACAATGCTACGCTCTACATCACAGGACACTTCCTACTCCACCCAGAGTATATTTGTTAGGGGGGGCAGCTCCAATCAGGCCAATGTGTGAGGGTAAATTCCACACCTTGAGATTTGCAGTTTGGGGGACAATGCCTCCCTGTCCCTCCCCATCATACTACACTAGGGCAGTTTCTATATCCACAGCCTTCCTATGAGGAGTTCCGCTTCCAGACATTTGCCATGCTGCTACATGGTCATCAGATGATACTTTTATGAAATTCTCCAGCATCTTTCCCACAATGCCTCAGTAGCCACCACAGTGCTATCCACTGCCAACAAAGGCTGACTCCAAAGTCCACCATCCTTATCTTAACTGATTACTGCTATGAAGTAACCTACCCATGGGGACATCCCTCGAAGAAGAAAAGGAAGTTATTCACCTTGTGCAGTAACCATGAGTCTTCAAAATGTGTGTCCCCGTGCATGCTCCACTACGCGCCCTCCTCCCCTCTTCTTCAGGGGGAGGGGTTTTTTGTTTCCTCTCTTTCAGATACTCGAGTATACACAAGGAGCTGAAGGGGAGTTGAGTTGTACGTACGAACCACAAGGCACAAATGGCACGAGGCGCTTCGTGTGCATGTGGGGCCCAACCAGCTACTGCTGCAGAAAACTCCAATCTGTGACACCGGGGTGGCCCGACACCTACAGTGGAGCACCCATGGGGACACACATCTCAAAGAACCATCATTACTGCACAAGCTGAGCAACTTCCTTTTTCTCAGTCCCAGCTGCTTCAGAAAGTGTCCAATGGTTGTTCCCTATCTCTATGGCAACTGGATGCAGAAGAGGCCTGGACTTAGGATTGCCCCTCTGGAACAACTCTCCCTACCTTTCTGCCTTCCACCTGCACATGAGGCAGGCTGCAGGTTTCCATCTGAGAAAAACCTAAACGGTTTTTATCAAAATGTGTCAAGTTCCTTGCTGGCTTCAAGGTTTTTTCTCCTCAAAATTCTAAATTCAGAAAATATTTGGCTCTTAAGTAGTAAGACTTTGGCCTCCCTGTTGAGTTGAACAGCAAACTTGGACGGTTAGTATTTTTCAGCTTTGGAGGCTATTGTTCTAGCGAGTTCTTCCTGAGGGTGGTCCCAAGCTGAGACTCAGTGTAAAGATCTGCTTGGTCTGTCTCCATTTGTCATGGAGATGGGGAGTGCCCACCATGAAGACTGTCTGACATGCCTAGCAAGAAAATTCACAGGTAAGGCAGACTTTTCCCATTTCAGATGCCTTTGTACAGTAAGGCTGTGTCTAGACTGGCAAGTTTTTCCGCAAAAGCTGACGCTTTTATGGAAAAACTTGCCAGCTGTCTACACTGGCCGCTTGAATTTGCACAAGAGCACTGACTTTGCAATGTACAAAATCAGTGCTTCTTGCGCAAATACAATGACGCCCCCGTTGGGCAAAGCCTCTTGCGCAAATGTATTTGTGCAAGAGGGCCAGTGTAGACAGCTAAAGTGTTTTGCGCAAAAAAGCCCTGATGGCTTTCTTGCGCCAAAACAGCGTCTAGATTGGCACGGCGCTTTTCAAAAAGTGCTTTTGCGCAAAAGCGTCGTGCCAATCTAAACGCTCTTTCATAAATGCTTTTAACGGAAAAACTTTTCCGTTAAAAGCATTTGCGGAAAATCATGCCAGTCTAGACACAGCCTAACTGTTGCTAGTTGCTGACTTTTTAAAGGCAGTCCCCTTCTGGCATACCTTGGAAACTTTGTCAGGCAATTAGAGTTTCCAGTTGGCCTTGCATGTTTTTAAACTGCATCAACAGGCAAAATCTGACTTCTATATTTGTTGGGGGGGGCCGGGGCGGGGGCAGCTCCAATCAGGCCAATGTGTGAGAGTAAATTCCACAGCTGCTTGAGATTTGCAGTTTGGGGGACAATGCCTCCCTGCCCCTCCCCATCATACTACACTGATGACCACATCCTATTATACTTTATCATTTCAGGAGGTTGTAGGTACATGTCTCCCACCAATACACTCTACACCGGAACATTACATTACATTTAACAACAGGACGAGGTATACAATCAAATTATTCTACTCATACCTCATAAAATTACATAATTACTGGTTTAGGCACTTTTTAGCTGAAAGTGTTTTAGCATGGGTTTAGTTGTTTAATTTTCTTTGCTGTTAAAGTTCATTTCACTTCTGAGCTACTGGTAGGCCCTTAAATATACTAGCCACCATGGAAAAACAGCTCTGGAAGACCTAATTAAGTAACTGTTTAATTCCAGACACAAAGACCCATTGGACTGGTCCTAAACAACTCCTGGAACATAGATCTGTTTAAAGTTTGTTGTTGCCCTTTTTTACTTTAGCAGGAATTAAAAAGAAAATCTATTTATTTGTGTGGGTATTATGTTTTCAATGATACAGCATCCACTGCTTCTTTTCATCTAAGCACAAGTAAGATGGTCTATACTAACAAAGAATGCAAGCTATCTTCGGTAATCAGTTGAAATATCTACTACTCAAATTCTAGGTTTCCTTTGATTTATCAATGTCACATTTCACATTACGGCACCCCACTGTCCATTTTCTTCATTTCCTTTCTAATTATGGCTCCTAAGCTCAGTAATTTGCTGTTGCCCCTTTTTTTGAAGTCTTGTTTTTAGTTTATTCAGCAAAGTGGGAGAGTAACATGAAGGGCAGGCTTTGTGATAGAAAAGTTGTGCAAAAGTTCTTTTCTCCCTCCCTCCCCCCCACCACACACAGTTTTAGTTGTGGATGAGTGTAGAAAAACTGGATGGTGTAATATTGTATGAGCTAAAAAGAGAATATTGCTTCTGGCTTTTATATGAATAGCATATCTTCTAAATGGTTAATTGTTATTGTAGATGACTTGCAGTCTCATTAAAAACAATTCTTTCATTAAGTGGCGTTTAAATAAGGGCAAAAATAGATGAGGATTTATGGAAGTTTTGTAAGCTTCTTCTGTGGCTGCCTGCATATTTTCTGGATTGTTCTGAATCTTGCAAATTCATTATTTAGTGCTTATGTTAGTCAAATCCAGTATTTGGGCTGTATACGCAAAGAGAGACACTTACAGAAAATACACTGTTGCACACACTATGGAAAACATGCACAAATATGTGTTCTCTCCTCTGCCTACATAGCAGGGGCATAGCCATGGGTGAGCCAGAATGAGCCGTGACCCACTCATTTTGCATCCAGGCCAGGCCCACATTCCCCCATGGCTCTCTTCATGCCCCAGTACTCGCTCTGCTCTGCCAGCCTGCCTGGTGCTCCAGACAGAGAATAGGATCAGAGCATGGAGGCTCATCCTGCTCTGCCAGGTGCTCTAGCCCAGAAGCGGGATGGAGAGTTAGCTCCACTGTGTCTGGTGCTGCAGCTGGGGATCAGGGTTGGGGCTCGAGTGCTTACCTTGCCATGCCAGGCACTCCAGCTGGGTAGCGGGGTTGGGGCACAAAGGCTTACCCACCCTACCCCAGGCTCAGGGCCCAGGGCAACCCCCCCCAGTATCCCAGGTGCGGGGCCTGTCCAGTCCTGCCCCTTCCCCAAGCCCCACCCCTGCTCCACGCCACCCCATCCCTTTTTCCCCTTCCCTGAGCAGCACGACCCGAGCTATTATGATGGCCTAGCGCAATGGCAGCGCCCTCCCCCCTCCTCCCCCACCACCACATGGATGGCAGGAGCCGAAGTGGCCTGGCAGCCTTCCCTGCCCTGCTGTGCTGCCCTCCTGGCCCTGTGTTTCCATCTTCTCCGTGGCGGCAGGAAGTGGAGCACCCGGAGGCTGGAGCACTCTGTTTCCCACCGCTGCTGAGAAGCCACATACAGCAGGCTGGGAGAGGGTGGTGCAGCGGGGTGGAGGGGAGCAGGCTGCCAGGCCACTCTGGTTTCTCCTACCCCTGCTATTGCCCCACACCAGGCCCCATAATCCTCTAGGTCTGTGCTGTCCATATGAAGGTTGATGCAGCTGCCATGGGGCCCTCAAGTCATGGGGCCTGGGGCAGCCACCCAATAAGAACGGTCATACTGGGTCAGACCAAAGGTCCATATAGCCCAGTAGCCTTTCTTTTGACAGTGGCCAATGCCAGGTGCCCCCAGAGGGAATGAACAGAACAGGGAATCATCATGTGATCCCACCCCTGTCACCCATTCCCAGCCTCTGACAAACAGAAGCTAGGGACACCATTCCTGCCCATCCTGGCTAATATCCATTAATGGACCTACTCTCCATGAATTTATCCAGCTCTTTTTTGAACCTTGTTTAAGTCCTGGTCTTCACAACATCCTCTGGCAAGGGGTTCCACAGCTCTCTCCTCCAGGTTCTGCAGCTCGGGCAGTGACAAATGCTTGCCCCACTGCATTTGCCCGACAATCTAACTGGGGAGCAGGATCGTCATGCAGGGGCCTACCACACTCCAGCTGGAAAGTGGGAACAAGGACTTGTCCTGCTCCATCTGCCTAGCACTCCAACCATGTAGCAGGATTGGAGCTTGGGCGCTTACCCTGCTATTCCCAGAACTCCAGTCGGGGATCGGAGTCAGGGCCCAGGGATGCATCCTGCTCCAGCCAATCCTTCAGCTGGGGAGCAGGGTCAGGATTCAGGAGACTGGAGAGCAGGAGTAGTGGGGCCATAAAGAGTACTGCGACGCTGCTCCCAGGCTGGAGCACCAGGCAGGCAGCAGAACAGGACAAACCACTGTGCATAGATCCCACTCTCCAGGTAATTCCCTGGGTCCCCTAGCCAGTGTGTCCATTCCCCAGCCCCGCCACAGGCAGTTGTGGGGGGGAAGTGTCCCCATCCCTCCCGTCCCCTTCACTGCCCACCCATCCAAAGTTGGGGCCCATCCTAGTATCCCCTTCTGTCTATGCCACTGCTACATACAGAAACAAAACACATGCTTTTTTCTATAACACACACTCACTGAACACATGGTCTTTGGAACCACAGTAATGAACACTGTATACAATTATTACACCATATAGAAAGCACACACATACAGACATATTAACATAATTCATAGCTCTTATACATTGCTTTTCCTCAGTAAATCTGAAAGTGCTTGCTCTCTCTTGTCCATTCTCTCTTTCTCTGTCTCTCTCTCACACACACACACACACCCATACACACATATTGTAGTACAGGTTGGACCTCTCTTGTCCGGCACTCTCGGGACCTAACTGGTCCCAAACAAGGGGATTTGCTGAACAAGGAGAGGTCCCTCCCAACATGACAAGGATGTCCTGCACAACTCCATTAACGTGAACAAAAAACAAATCATGTCAAACCAATCTGATAGCATTTTTTTGATAGGATAACAAGTCTTGTGGAAAAGGGAGAAATGGTGGACGTGATATACTCAGACTTTAGTAAGGCATTTGTCACGGTCTCACATGACCTTCTTATCAATAAACTAGGCAAATACAACCTAATGGGGCTACTGTAATGTGGGTGCATAGCTGGCCAGATAACCGTTCTCAAAGAGTAATTATTAATGGTTCTCAGTCATGCTGGAAGGGCATAACAAGTGGGGTTCCGCAGGGGTCTGTTTTGGGACCAGTTCTGTTCAATATCTTCATCAACAATTTAGATGATGGCATAGAGAGTACGCTTAGTAAGTTTGCAGATGATACCAAGCTGGGAGGGGTTGCAAGTCCTTTGGAGAATAGGGTCAAAATTCAAAATGATCTGGACAAACTGGAGAAATGGTCTGAGGTAAATAGGATGAAGTTTAATAAGGACAAATGCAAATACTCTGCTTAGGAAGGAACAATCTGTTTCACACATACAGAATAGGAAGCGACTGTCTAGGAAGGAGTACTGCAGAAAGGGATCTAGGGGTCATAGTCCAGCTGAGCCCTGCTGATGCCTGCCTGGCCATGGCTCCCCAGGCTGGAGCTCCATGGCTGCTGGGGCTTTGCCACTTCTGTGTCTACTGGGGCTGCTGCGTCTTCTGGGGCTGCTAGCGCTGTGTGACCGCTGCTGACCCCCTGCTACCGCCTGGCAGCAGGGGCCTGATCTCCCCGCTGCGCCCCACCTCCCTCAACATGGGGCTCCTGGATGAGTTGCGGTCTCCCACCCCACTCCTGCCTTGCGGCCCAACCTCCTTATACCTGGACTCTGTGGTCCAGGAACATCCATGATCCTGGTGAACCACAGATGTTGCCGGACCAGAGTGTCCCAGTTAAGGGAGGTATAACCTGTACAACAAAACATACTTCTATTTAGTTCATGTGCACCGTTATCTTCATATCTGTAGAGTCATAACTCAGGGCAAAATCTTTATCCTATTTAACTCAATGGGAGTTTGTCTTATAAGGGCTGAATCCGGGCTGTGCACCTTAGAAGTAAAAAAACACCTACTGTGGGTATCATAAAAATTCCACACATCCACTTCCTTTTTTTACTACTACAGAAACGTAGTGTACTGTACTAGGAAGTTAGCATTTAAAGCCTAGTTCACTCGAGCAAAGCAAGTCAGCTCCCTCTGAGTGTGCAGTAAAGAGGCTAGATGACTCACCAGTGGTAGCTATTATTGACAGCACTCCAGGGCATGAAGGAAAATATGTGCCTCTTACATGGCAGAACAATATCTTTTAAAATTTGTCCAGGAAATTTCTACCTACTTGTTCTATTTTCAAGATCCAGTCTCATTATTTGTGTGGTTTTTTTTAATACAGACTCTTTCATCAAGCCACTACATTGCACCAACGATCATTGAGTTGAGCTGAACTGATATATTGATAAAGCAGATCCACTCCATGATGCTATTTGCAAGATGAATTGCACACAACCTTTCTACCCTGCTGATCTGGGTCTAGAACAAAGTGGCAAAAAACAGATTTTTTTTCCAGTGTGTCTGTTTTTGAAAAACCTTCCTGTCATTACTACAAAGTGATAATGGGGGATGATGGATAGTCTGATAGTCCATACTTTGCCCATAATTTTATCCAAGAGTGTCAACCTTAAAGAGTGACTTGTAAAGGAGGGATTCTCCCAGACAAGTTTCCTTCCATATGGGAGACCCTAATGTAGAATGAGAGTGAGGACAGAAGTTTCCCCTTCAATATAAGCTCCTAGATAACTTGTTTTACAGTACTATGTAGCACTTTAAAGACTAACAGGATGGTTTATTAGATGATGAGCTTTCATGGGCCAGACCCACTTCCTCAGATCAAATAGTGGAAGAAAATAGTCAAAACCATATATACCAAAGGATACAATTTAAAAAAAAATGAACATATATGAAAAGGACAAATCACATTTCAGAACAGAAGGGGGATGCGGGTGGGGGGGGGGAAGGTAAATGTCTGTGAGCTTCTTCCACTATTTGATCTGAGGAAGTGGGTCTGGCCCACGAAAGCTCATCATCTAATAAACCATCTTGTTAGTCTTTAAAGTGCTACATAGTCCTATATTTTGTTTCAGCTACACCAGACTAACATGGCTACATTTCTATCATTGTTTTACAGTGTGTTTCATTTGATAGGAGAAGAATTACTTCCATCTTAAGGCTGTATGAGTTCAGTGCACATTGCTAGATGTGACCAAATACTCTCAAGAGATATGGAAAACAGCTACTGGGTGGCAGCCATGTCCTGGACAGCTCTACAGCACCTCATGATTGAGTTGGAAAATGGATGGAGGATGAGATTCACTATCTTAACCAAGATCACCCATACTTGTACGCATTTTGCTCTGGAATAATTTCATTGATTTGGAGTCACCCCTAACTAATACTGGGGGAACTGAGATCTGAATCTCTTTACTAGTGATGTGCTGTTAATATTTATCAAAGGAGCTACAACAAAAGTGCCCCCTGTTCGCCTATAGTTAGAACAAGTATCTCTGGGCAGATGGACAGAGAATCAGTGCCGAAGGACTGGGGAATCTAATTGATCTTAATTAAATGGTGGAAAATGAATACTTACAAAATCAGAGAGCCAAGAAAGGAGACAACACAACTTGGCAAGCAAAGTTGTATGACATGCTCTGTGCTCCTGCTGAAACATGCAGGGCAGGAAGCAGAGCTCCTAGATCAGCACCCTCAAGGAGCACTATATATATACACACACACATACACTAGCATGTTTACCCAGCATCATTTGGGTCCTTAAGGAGGAGCTCAGGGCAGGGGGCTGGTGGTATGGGGAGGTTCAGGAATCAGGGTTCGGAAGTGAGGAGGGGCTCTGGGCTCTGTGTGTGTGTGTGTTTAGGAGGGTGGACAGGAAGGGCAGAGGGGCAAAAGCATCCCCCGAGATTCATACCAAGACTGCTTGCTCTTCCCCTTCCTGTCCTTCTCAAGGAGCAAGAGCAAAGTGCACAGCTCGTCTGCCTCCTGCACTCCCCAGCCAGAGTGAGGAATGCATCAAACTGTGCACTTTCCCCTCACTCCCTGACAAAAGGGAACAGCCAGCAGTGTCCTTTTATGAATCTGGGGAGAGTGCTTCATTCCCCCCCCCAAAAGGCTTTGGGCTGGAAAGTCCTGGATGGGGTGCTGGGGGGGCCTACCCCCATCCGGCCCCTTTCACCTGCCTGGTGAATCTCTCTTTTCTGTAGGGTTTTACAAGACACAATCCCATTTCAGGCACATCCCATTTTCCTGGCACAGCCAAACCTTTACCTTGCTTTAAGTTAGGATAAGAGGAAGCTGCATACCAAATTTGGTGGCCTTAGCTCTTACCATTTAGAATGAGTTCTTGAACAAACAAACAAAAAAAAACTTTCTCAAATATATAGTAGATAATAAAGGTATCTGTAGATGGTTCTCAAGAATATGCAGCATAATTCCTGAGTTTTGAAAGTCGAACAAAACGTAATTATTGTGCACTACAAATGACTCTCTGTGTTGCTCTGTAGCTTGGTGCTTAACATTATAGAGCTATTTCTACTTGCCCTTTTGGCTGGTGAGGCAAGGTCCTCATATCTCCAAGCTGAGAGGCTGCTGACTGCTATAGCGAGTCAGTGAGGAAAGGAAAGTGTGAGGGCAACAATGACGGACGAGAGGATGCCTGTGTGAGGAAAGTGATGGTATCGTTCACAGGGAGCATGGTTTGAGGATCCTTTTTGATTTAGTGTAATCAAGCACATTCCAAAGATAAAATATTGTTCCTCAAAATGTATTTATGAGCTCCAGGTTAAGAACCACAGCTAGCTGGGATGATTTAGCAGTATCTAGAGTGGGGGAGTTCCTGAGAGGCTGAGAAATCACCCCATCTCTCCAAGCAGTATGAAAATTAGTACAGCACATACTTGTTATGCTATTTCCCGGTGAAGTGAGCAAGAATATCACTTCTCTCAGAACGCATTGTATTTTGGATTAAGGGAAATCACAGAATAAGGAAGTAGCACACAGAGTGTATAGTTCATGCTGCATCGACTCTTGCCTCACAAAGCGACAGCTGCCCCAGTAGATAGACAGACTTCTTGGAAATGTAAAGGTACAGAGCAGCAGAGCAAACAGTTATAACAGATGTATACAACACAATGTGTATTTTAAGGAAGGATTTAGTATCCCTGTGTGTGTTGTGTGAGATCCCTAGCACAGGGTGAGTCTCAAGACCACAAGCAGATCCTCTTTTAGGGCCTGGTGCAAAGCCCAGTGAAATAAATGGAAAGAATTCCAATGGGCTTTCGATCAGGACACTAGAACAGGGGTGCTTTGGCAGAACCACACACCCATTTCCAGTTGTTAGCATAATTTAACCAAATAATTTATATCCTGGATCAATCCTGTATGCACTGGTCAGGGAAACTGAATGAGGCTTCTGTAAACCAGAACTGTATTCAAACATGATTCTAACTCACTCAGGCTATGTCTATACTGCAGTCTTCTTCCTCAAAAGCTTATGCAAATGAAGCGCAGAGTAGAATATCGCCATGCTTCATTTGCATAATTAGTTAGCAGCCAATTTTGCGCAAAAAGGAGCAAAAAACCCCCTCTTGCACAAGAGCCGTTCTTCCTGAGGAAGAATCTTGCTCAAGAGGGGGTTTTTGTGCAAAAATGGCTGCTAATTTATTATGCAAATGCAGTGTGGCGATTTTCTACTCCACACTTTATTTGCATAAGCTTTTGCGGAAGAAGGCTGCAATATAGACGTAGCCTCAGTAACAATATGCATGAGAACCAAGTCCAGATGCAAGTTCTAGTGACACTGCGGAAAAGAAAGAGGAAGTGACCCTGGAAAAAACTGGGAGTAGATCTTCAAGAAACAATGGTTATGAAATGACCTCTCTTAACAAGTCAGAATTGACTAACGAAGGGAATAAAAACAAAAGAGGAGAAAATAAAAAATAAAAGGTACTATTCAGCTACAGAATTCATAGTAGTTAGCATCTAAAAGAGAATCCTAGATTATCTTTCCCCTCATCTTCATTTAGAATCTCCTCCTTTAGCTCCCTATAGTTTTTTTTCTCTCTCTCTTTCTCTCTCTCTCTCTCCTCCCATCTTCCACCATGTTAGAATTGTCCTTCTTGTGAGGGAAAATAAAACATCAAATGACATTTAAGACCTTATCTCGTATCATGTCCTCTCACCTTGACTTCTCCACTGTGCTAAAAATACCAGCCTCTATGCCCAGTTTAATTCTGTCTTACACTTTTCTATATGTCTTTTCATGTGTTTATAGAGCACATAGTACAATGGTGCCCAAATGATGATTGGAGCACTTGAAACTCTTTGCACTACCATAATATTAAAAGCAAACAAATTCGGTGAGCTTATGTATAATAAATGAGCTGCCCTCACCACCTCTCCATTTCCCAGTGTGTCCTGGCCTTGCTGTACCTCGCTTTAGGGTTGTAATCTTTGGCTCAGGAATACTCTTTCCTTAATGCACTGTATGGAAACAAGCACAGCATTGGTATTAAACAAATAAATAATAGTTAATCTAGTTTCCCGATTAACACCCTATATTATTAAAATAAGTAAGAATACTGTTAGTGTTTTATGAATTCTGATTGCTGAATATTTTTTGTCTGTTTTAGACTCCCTGCCAAGGCTGTTCCACACTCTGTCACTCCGAGTGCAGAAGGCGGGGGCCCTCAAGAGACCTTAAATACCTTGCCTTTATAAGCTTCTGCTTAAAAAACTCACTAGGGTCACAGATTTCCTGCCCTTGGGAGGTAGCTGCCACCACCAAGTGTAAAACAAAGACCCCTTCTTCTGAAACCAGGAAGATGGTTTGAGACTTGAACTTCTCTGAGAGGGATAACCCCTCCCAAGCTCTTTTATCACAAGAGAGTTTGAGAGAAACAGAAAACAATCTGCAATCTCTGATAGCTGACCTCTTAATCTTAGGCACACATACACAGCCCCCTTGCTACTTTCCAGGACACAAGAATGAAATCATCACCTTAAAATGATTTTATAAACAAAAACAAAAAAGATATACTTAATAAAGCATACTTGGTTGCTAGGTGTTACAGAGCAACTCAGAAAAACAAATTAAAACACAGAGAACATAGTATCTCTGGGTAAAGCTTAGATATAGTGAATGGGAGGGGTGAGAGCACATGGATTTAGCACAGAGAAACTCAACCAAACAACAAAGAAAATAACCTGATTGCGACTAATTAGACGTTTTTTCCCTATTTACTCACAATATACTTCAAGGGTCAAGTCCATTTCCATGCCCCATATTCCTTGTAGGCATGGTAGTTCTGCCTGGATTCATTCATTTCGTTCCCCCAGGTCCTAGCTTAAAACTCACACAAAGAGAACAGAAGGCAGGTATATCTTTACAATTCAAATGTCAACAGTCTCTCCCATTGGCTTTCCTGGATTCCTGCCAACACCCCCGAGCTACCTGAGTTCCACCCTTTAGTCACCAAGTGCTGGTCAGCACTCTTCCTATCCATCACACTCCCCATATCCTTCAGCATGATGAATATTCCATGAGGGTCATGTGTGTTCTTTAGTATGCCCTTGCCTTTTAACTACCACTGGTAAAAGTGAAATAAAAAGAAGTTTCTGTGTGTTAACCCACTGAAGCTGGATGGAAACTGACTGTGGCAATGACCTGAAAGCCTGGGCAAATTATCATACAAATTCAGGTTGTACCTCACTTAACCAGGACCCTTTGGTCCAGCAACATCTATGGTCCGGCAGGACCAAGGATGTTTCTGGACCACAGAGCCCAGGTATAGGGAGGTTGAGTCATGGGTCACGAGCACGGCGGGGGGGCTGGCAACTCAGCTGAGAGTCCCATGAGGAGCGGGGGCAAGATGGGGCAGGCATTGCAGCAGAGTTCTGCCCCCTGTGGTCAGGAGGTAGCAGGGGTCAGCAGTGGCCGCAGAGCTCCACAACCGGTCGCAGCCAAGGAGCTCCAGCCCCAGCCATGGAGCTCAGAGTCCGGCAGCAGCTGCGGAGCTCTGGCTACAGAGCTTAGGGTCTGGCAGTGGCAGTTAGAGAGCTCCAACCTGGGAGCCATGGCCAGTCATGCAGCAGTGGTGCCGGGCTGGAGCCCTAGCAGGGGGCAGGAGTTCAGCAAGGGCCATTTTGGGAGGGACCTCGCCGGTCTGGCAAATCCCCTCGATCAGGACCAGTCAGACCATGGGTGCTGGACAAGGGAGGCCCAATCTGTATAAGAAAGAATTGTGGACTGTTTGTGCCTAATGTTAATGGTTGATTTGTAGATCAAGTCATATATTATAGTGTTCAAATTAATAAAAAAGAGAGAATAAAAGTCCAAGAGTTTTTAGGCCAGAGGAGAACAGAAAGATTCCTACCCTGGCAAAGTTTATCTATTTGAACACTTAAAATACAAAATGCTTGAAATGTTCAAGCCAAGTTACAAATCCCTAAAGGTTTTAGGCATCCTATAGGAAGTATAAATATTTTTCTGTTTCATTTCACATTGTCTACCGTCTCTGAATTAATATTTTTGTTGGTTCAGACCTGAAACTCAAATTCTCAATGGGAAATACAATCACATTTTGTTAAATAAAAACATATTTGATTTCCTTTTCTGATTGGCCTTACTTATAATATATTTATAGTTACATCATTTGATGATACTCTCTTACCTGAAATATTCTGTTCATTACGAGTCACCCCTCTTTTAAAAAGAGAAATAGAGGAGGTACAGAGATGAGTAAAGAAAATGATTAGACGTATAGAAAGGGTTCCATGTGAGAACAGACTGAAAAGATTAAGACTGAGAAGACAGGAGGTAAAGAAAAGGAGAGGATAAAGATATATAAATGAAGGAAATACTCTTTTATACAACAAATAATTGTTAGACCTGATTTAAATTTTTCAATTAAAAATTTTCTTGACAAAATACGGGATTTCAGCAAAGTCTTATTTTTTTAGTGAGAAGATAATGATATTTGTGACTTCTTTAAAGGAAAATTAGAAGCCAATGTTTCGTTTTGAATTAACATTTTGAAATGTAGGCATTTTGAAATATTTGTTTTGTACAGACACTTCAAAATTAAATGTTTTCCTTCAATAAAATAGCTCAATTTTCTTTTTGTTTTGACATTCTGAATTGACATTCTTTGGAACTTTTCTTTCTATGAAAATGTTTGATATTTTAACTTTTTTCCCCAGTTTGCGGTGAAAAGAAACATTGAAATATTGGAATTTCCCTTGGGATAGAAATTTCATTTTCTGAATGGCTCTATCTAGAAGTTCGTATGATTAATAGGGAAATGCTTAAGCAGCAAACTTTAGATCCAATTTTTAATTTTACAGGTGTTTGTATCTAAAGTGCTGTTTGGCCTTAATATAAGGATGAATGCAAGTTGCAAAATTCAGATCTGTATCTGTGTTTGGACTTGGAGCGCTTCCAAAGTTCAAGGCTTTTTGGAATTATGATTTGGCTGTGGGTTCACATCCAATTTTTCTAGAGGGTTACGTGCTTTGTTGGTTCTGTAGGCAAAACACACTGCATACACCAGGGGCTCCATGGATCCTTCAATCAACTCTTCCCTATGTACCCCCCTCCCATCCACTCCCTCAAGCTGCATGTCCCACGTTGCATCTCAGACTATTCCAAGGGTTCTGTATGATCACTATTTTCCCCCTCCTATGCCAATGTGTCCCCATTTGTCTCCTCATGCCAGCAGCTATGTGCCCTCCTCCTCTTTGCCATGTGCAAGGCTCTACATTCTCCATTTCCCCTTTTGTCATATGACTTTTCACCATTTTGCCCCAGTCTCCTTTCTGCCAAATACCACAGGCACTGTGTGTCCCCTATGGCCCTCTCCCAAATACTATTGTTACCTATTCTCCCCTTCTTCCCCATGGAAAAGGTTCTTTATGTCCCTCTATGCCCAATGTAATGGATTTTGTGTGTCTCTCATTTCCTCTTCCTCCATACCAGCTTCCTTTTTATTCTCAACTGGATGTCAGGGTCTCTGTGTACACTCCCTCTTCTCCCAACCATTATTATTTCTTTTCTGTCTGGGAAGGAAGTAATTCATGATATCAACATTTAAATTGTATTAGGATGACAGGCAGATCTGGGACTGGGGTGCTGTTATCCTGGAAAGTGTTAATGGCTGTGTCACTATTTCTTTGATCTATAGACAATTACAGGGCTGATTGAACTGATAGGTCAGCTGACCAGACTCCAGTGACTTTGTGTGTTTCCCGATTCTACTTTCTTGTTTTCTGATTTTCATCAAAAATCTATAGGTAATCTTGTCAGACTTTGATTTTTATTCTTTTTGTATTTCCAACAGATAGCTAGATTATTTGTACATTTTTTAGGGTTTTTTCAAGGTTATATTTTCTCAGTTGCACCCAATTATGGGCTGGGTATCAGATAAACTTTTAATGACAAGAGAGATTGAGATTCAAAAATTAAAGTTTTAAAACCATTACAACACAAATTGTCAACATCACATGTCAAAATACGCAAGTAAACATCCTCAAATCAAACTCTAAAGTTCTCAAGCAGCATTTATCTTACTTTCTGTAAATGTGAATTATTATAGATTAAATATTTTTGTGTTTATGTTCACAATAAAATCTATGTTTATCAACTTCCAAGCCTATCTTTAGGCCATTGATACCAGAGCACTTTTGGAGTTGATCAGCGGCAGTATTTACTAGTTATCACATTACATCTAGACTGAGAAACAGAGAAATGCTATCAAGGTGAGCAGAGAGTCTTGCTTTGCTTGGCTAATATTTTTTTTGTTTTATTGGTTGTCAGTGAGACTAAGAATTTATCAGCATTCAAAAACAGATTTGACATTTATATGGATAAAAAGAATATCCACCATTATATCAGACAAGGAAAAAAAATATAAAGGAGATAAACTCTGTTACAGGACGAAAGGCAACCATTAACTGCTCAGTGTTAGGAAGACATTTCCCCTCAGAGGAAGTTGTTCCATAATTGTCCATTATGGGGATTTTTATATCTTCCTTTTGAGCATCTAGATCTAGTTTGTAAGGGAGAGAGGATACTCCCATAGGTGTACTGCTGGTGTGGTTTGGTCTGCTAATTCCTGTCCTCCTATGACCTAACATAATGAGGACATTGTGCAATATCATGGTATTCATAACAGAATATTCAAGGGCAAGGTAATATTCACTGCAAAGAACATTTTAAACTATTCATAACTATTGCTAAGTTCTGAATTAACCATAACTAAAGCTGTCTGAATAGCATAAAACCTACTTATAAACAACTCTCAACAAATAAGAATCTAGGGTTTGGGTCAGATTTGAATCTTATTATTGCCTGCTGTTTGTGAGCATTAGTATGATAAGAATTTTGTCGGTACAGATTTTCACAAACAGCATATTTGCTGTATTAAGAAAGGAGTAGAGAATAATATGGAAAATATTATAATGCCATTATGTAACTCAGGCCATGTCTACACTAGGAGATTACTTTGAATTTACTAAGTTTGACTTCTGGGCACCCGATTTTACAAATTCAAAGTTCTGTTTCCTCACTGTGGGGAAGAATCAAATATAGTCTGAGGCAGGCTCCATTAATGTGGATGCGCTACCTAGGTCTCAGAGCCCCAGGAAGCCCTCAGGGGAGCTGCTGGAGGCCTCCTGAAGGCCATATAGTTCAAATTAGTAGCACAGGAGTGTCCACACTAACGTTATTTTGGATTTACAAAGTGCAGGATTAGCATTATTCCTCATGAAAAGTAGGACTACGGAGTTCGAATTCCACGGCCCCTTATTCCAGAATAATGGGCTTGTTAGTGTGGATGCATTGCTTACAAACTCAATCTTGGGGAGCTAATTTTGGACCTAGGTCCTGGTGTGGACCAGGCCTTAGTGTGTGACTTGGGATACTATGCTCATTTTGGGTGACTTCAGACTAGTAAAGGACAAAGCACCAGTAGGAAAAGTCCAGAGAAGGCAAATATTAATGGTGTGTGTGGATGAGAGAGCAGCTTCCATGGGGGACATAAAAAAAAAAAAAGCCTAGGGCCCAGATTATGCCTCACCATCACATGGAATGCTCCAAGCTAGGGCCAGCTGGGCTATGTCTACACTCGCGGTTTCTTGCACGAGTAATATGCAAATGAGGCTAAGCGTGGAATATCGCTGAGCCTCATTTGCATACCTAATTAGCCACCATTTTTTTCCAGAAGAGGCTCTTGCGCAAGAAAAACCCTCTTGCGCAATGCCGTTACACCTATTACTTTTCAGGAAGAACGGCATTGCGCAAGAAGGTTTTTCTTGCGCAAGAAGGGGCAGTGTAGACGCTCCTTCTTGCGCAAGAGCCTCTTCTGAAAAAAATGGTGGCTCATTAGGTATGCAAATGAGGCTCAGCGATATTCCACGCTTAGCCTCATTTGCATATTACTCACGCAAGAAGCCGCGAGTGTAGACATAGCCCTGGAGTCCTAGTGTCTCAAAAAGTAGAGGGTTCAGAGTCCTAGCGCTTCTGTCCTTCCATAGGGAGAGGAAGCAGGCACTGCTCCCTCTTGAAGCCTGGTGCAATTGCCAGGAACTCCTGGAAACATTGTGCTTCTCTGAAGCATCCATCTGAAGTGCCGGCACGATTATTTACTTAGGACCCTGGTGAGGAGCTATTTCGAAATAGCAGCAGTGGAGTGTTCACACTGCAGCTATTTCAAAATAGCTATGTCAGAAGAGGAGTTATTCCTTGTGGAATGAGGTTTATAGAAGATGGAATAAGCAGCCCGTTATTTTGATATTATTTCAAAATAACAAAATTGCTGTGCAGAGGTTTGCATTGTTATTTTGGAATAACAGTGCAGTGTTGATGCACCCTTAGACTTTCCAACAGTTGAGCAGAACAAAACTAATTCAAAAACTAAAGGAGACTTAGTGCTAATATCAAGTATCCACCCCAATTAACGATAGGTCAATAAGGTTCTCTTCTCCTCCAATAAAGTTTACAAAAACTTTGGGATTGAATGGGAAAAGTCCCAAGAAATATTATGCTTTGATTCTGCAGGAAATATTATGTGTTCAAAACTATGCAGCCCATTTTCCACAAAAATGCTGATCTCACATCTGTTTTCTTCTTTTTTTTCCCCTATTTTTTAAAAAGCAGTAATGTGGTCTTGAATTAATTAAGTTGCATAATATCAGCAGTGTACATGGAAGATGCATTGCAATGAAGAAAGCAGAACGTACTACAAAAATTGTGCAAATAGCTGTCCTTTTTGTCCTTGGGACACTTTTGGACAGAGTTTACACCACCTATATGCCATCTAATGATGAAGGATAAATTGCAAAGAAGTGAAAATGGGCCTATGTTGTTAAATTCTGGTTCAGTTCCAGACACTTAATGTTTTGCGGGATGTTAGTATATGGGATTTTTGTTCATCTTCAGAGTTTGAAACTGGTTTCAGATTTGACTTTCCCTAAAATTTGAGTTATTTGGTTCTGTTATGTGATTCAGACCAACTTTTGTAGATACTCAGACACCATGAAGATGAACATGGTATAAAAAAATATATAAAGATGACTGAATCCCTAAACTCACAATATATTTATATGTAAAAGAGCCACTTCAGATCCAGAAGCTCCTAACTGCATTTGTAACTTTTTAAAAATTCTCTGAATTTTTTTAAATCAATCAATCAAAAAAATTTGATATATACAGAATACATGCAACAAAGTCTGCTTAAGTGTATTATTTGGTGCATCTTCCTGTCTTTTTAGAACTTGATATATCCGTAACCTTCCTTCAGCTCTATAAGGGGGTGTCTACACAGCCTCCTCACTCAAAAATAGCAAATTGCATAACTTATTTCTAGTGTATTTTGAAATAACTTATTTTATAATTTGGCGCTGTTTACACAGCGCCAAATGTCAAAATAACATGCTATTCTGAAATTTCCCTTAACCCTCAGTTACTGGGATATCAGAATTAGTTGCCCGTTATTTTGAAATCTATTTTGAAATAACGGGCTCCTTCAATAGATGTGGAATAGCTATTTTGGGATACTTCCAGTATCCTGAAATAGCTTCACCATGAAGATGTACCCTAAGTGAGTAATGTTACTCTAGGCAGCCATGTGGAAGGCAAGGAACCTCTCCTGTGTGAGTGTTATACCTGAGTAAACATGTTCCTGTTATGTAACTCTAGACCTTCTACAAGGCTTTTCCCCAGATGACATAGCACAGTTCGGGTTTATTGGCTAACATTTGGTATGCTGTGTATATGGAACAATGCTTCTGTTTAGGTCATCTCTAGGGATTGAGCCTGAGATCTCTGGAGCTAAAAACCACTAGCCTCTGCTGCTTGAACTGAAGAGTCAGGTCCCTTAGCTAAAAAGCAGCAGTCGATTCAAATTTTGTATACAAAAAGGGGACAAAGAACATAGGTTATATACCACCTCTATATAGGAAACTCATCCCAAACATCAGAGGTCCATAGCAGTTCCAACGCTGTACACGCCACCACTTTTAATCAGGCATCAGACTGGGAAAAAAAAATGTTCGTACTCTTCTAAGGTCCACTCCAAAATATGCTCCGCCCATGTGCATTGCCAAAAGAAGATGCTGCTCACAATAGATTGTGCAGATTTTCAAAGTATGATTGTGTGTAATGGTTTGCTCTCCCCGGGGCTTTGTGCTCCTTGGACTCTTTCCTGATTAAAAGATATCATCACCTGTATTTCTTCAAACTCCACCCACTTGTGTCACCAAATAAAAGGTGACTTGTGGTAAATTGTCAAATCTCCCCTGACATTCTTAATGAATATCCACGTTTAACAATATCCACATTTAAATTAGCATCACTGTGTATCTGAGTTAACTTACACATGAGGTGAATGGGGCAAGGTAACACCTCTCAGGGGTACTGTTCCTGGCTCTCTCTCAGGGCTTGTACACACTGGTACTTACTTTGATGTAACTTAAGCCACTCAGGCGTGTGGAAAAGCCACCCCCTGAACAATATGAGTTACATTGACCTAAGTGGCAATGCGGACAGTGCTATGTCAAAGGGAGATGCTCTCCTTCTCAGGGAGGTGGAGTAATTAAGCTGACAGGAGAGCTTTCGCCCATCAGCCTAGGGCATCTGCACTAGCAGCACTACAGAGGCACAGCTACATTGATACAGCTGTCACTCTAGCAGTTCTAGGGTGGATTAGCTCTCAGACTCATCTCTGCTTTGGCTACATTTGTTTTACAAGTTTGAGAGTTTCTTCATAACCAAAACAGCTAGAGATCTTTTTTTTTAATCAAAGCTGAGAGACTGGAAAACAGAAGGTAGCTTCAGAGAGTTATGAGTATAGCATAGCTCTTCTGAGCCCTGCTTGTAACAATATTCTAGGTTTGGTTATCTGAGAGCTGAATGTGGGAACCTTAGATGTAAACACACCAACCTCTACATGTGATCAAGCCACTAAGGGGTGACAAAAAGGCACATTGTACTAGGCTGGGTTAACTGTAATTTATCAATAGATTTGTCACTTGAAGCCTTTTGGCCATCTCAGATTAGTGCCAGTAAACCGTCACTTTGCTGTTACACATTCTGTCATACATACATGGACAGTATGTGTACAAATATCCAGTCAACACTGGTGGCAGTTATTCAGTCTGGTGGGTATATTGCTAAACTAGAATCAAACTCACAGGATGCAATGCTTGAAAGTGACTGGGTGTTAATCATAACAGAAAGACTGCATCATCATGGGAATGATGTTATATTTTAAAAATCCCCCTAGTTTAATGGTATTTATTGTGTAGACAGATAGCTACAGATAACTGATTCCACAAATTGGAGATTCAGAGGATAACACTCATTTGTTCTTATTTACAGTTTAATGTTTCTCCTCCCAAAGAGAGAAACTTGAAATTGTCAGTAGAAGGCATTGCACCACATCTTTCTGGTGGGTTAACAGCAGTCATTTTGCCGTGAGTTCTCTCTTAAATAATGGTATAAAGGAGGCTTTTGTCAGTTACTTGGAGAATGTACCTGCCTCATCAAGTGCTGATGAAGCTAATAAAGCAAGAGGCTATACTGGAATTCCTCAAAAATCCCTCTAAATATTTGTTTTATTGCATTTCAGATGGATTCTTTTTAAATTTCCTTGTTTGACTGCCCAGAGCATTTTAGCCAGATGCCTCTATAGCCCCTCAATTAATGGTTCAAACAGGAAACTCAGTCAGACCTTCAAAGTTTTTTTAAAAAGGAGAGCAAGAGAGAAGATGACAAGCTGTTGTTCAGTGCAAGCATCATCTTCTTACCTTATTCCTGTGAAACTCCTCCAGCAAAGCTAATTAGAAAAATTAAGACAGGACAAGAAGAGCCAGAAAAGATAGGGAGGAAGTGAAAAAGAACAAAAACAAAACAAAACAAAACACTGTAGGCAGTCTGAGGAAAGTACTGGCTCCTGTGAGGGACAGTTACAATCCGCCTCAAAAGAATCCCAGGGCAGGATGAACAGTGAATTTGTGACTGTGATTTATCACTTGCAGGAAAGATTTAACTTAGCTTGGGAGGGATAAGCAACTCCAGCTTCTTAGTGTCTATGTCATAGCCACTTGGCCTAGTGGTGTTTTGAAAATGTGTGAGATTATGGTCTTTCATGAATGACAGAACTTGGGGTTTAAATGCAGGCCCTTTTTGAAAACAGTTGAGTCCTCTTTGGAGGGAGCTAATATCATTTCTTTCCTGCTGCACCAATGGCAGGATTACAAACCTCCTGCAAAATATCTCACAGCTCACTCAGCAGTGCCCAAAAAGCTTCTCCAGTCTTCAGAAAACCCAGGGCAATTGCTAGACCTGCTTACTGCAACTACAGCTGGGAAGCATGGGCTTTAGTGATTGCAGTAGGATAATAACACAAAGTGCAAAATGTGCATCCACTCCTTTCAACGATGCTATGATATTAATAAGTGTAAGTGTGCTTCCTTACAAAAGATTACCTTTCAAATGGATCAGGCTCTCTAACTAGTCAGAAGTTATGGTGCTATCCTGGCGTATCACCACATCTGTGTGTCATTTCAAATGCCAAATTGATAGTCTTTATGTTTTATTTTAAAGGTAAAGGGAAGTGCTTGTTAATGAACACTGTAAGCTGGGGAGAGCTGCCTTCAATGCTGATTTCAATGGGAGTTGAATGTGCTCAGTGTCTTGAAGGATCTGGCTCAAACAGAACCTCTAGGCTGACTTCAAGAGCTGAATCCTCAGCTGGAAAAAATGAGCACAGATCCTCTGATATCGGTGGAGTTGTCTCTGATGTTGATTGATATGAGCTAGAGATCCAGCCTAAAAACTTCAAATAAACGTATCTTAAAACAAAATATTGAAAAATAATTTCTTCTTTTATATACTTGTCAGGACCTGATTGCAAGTCTCTGCATTTCCCTTGCAGGGGTTTATTGGCATTGCACATATCTAGAATAGCGTGTGTGAGTTTGGTATAGTGTATGAGCCCACTTACTGTACTTACCGTCATTAATACAGGTTGTACAATTAACAGGTACTTCTTCTATTGTTTATATATATATATATATATATATATATATATATATATATATATATATATATATATATATATAGAGAGAGAGAGAGAGAGAGAGAGAGAGAGAGAGAGAGAGAGGTTTCTGTTAGTTCCACTCCAATTCATCTGATGAAGTGGGTTTTACCCACAAAACCTCATGATTCTATATACTTTGATTAGTCTCGAGGGTGCCATAGGACCACTCCTAGTCTAATGAAAAATGTGGCGATATCGGTCACTTCTGGTGTTGAATTAATAAGTGCTTCCTTTCTCTCTAACTCTTTTTTTAAAGCAAGGTAGAGTTCCTTCAGTAATCTGTGCAGTCCTCTTCCTTGGTACCTCCTTTCAGCTTTAAAATGTTTCCATTTTAGGTCATCCTTTTTGTAATCTTTCCTTTAGCCCTTTTTCTGTCCAAATATGCCGGTCTTCTCCAATTCCATAAATTCCACATCTTACCTATTATTTTCCACTGTGAAACTTGTCAAACTGCTTTCAGAAGCTCCCAGCGTGACGTACACCGTATCCCCCTTGTGTAGAGCAGCAGTAATATCTGTGAAGAATGCCACAAACCCAGTGAGGCATGATGACCTTCCCTCCCTGAAACCATGCTGGCTGTTTTCAGACAATCTGTGCTTTTTCCAAATGTTCTCCCATTTGACTCTTAAAATAATTTCAAAGGCTTTTGCTCACAACTCATGTCAACCTGGCTAGTGTGTAGCTTCCTAGTGTGTCCCAGACAGAGTCTCTTTTAAAGTAATGTCATAATGTATTACTCATATCTTTTCCTTGGAGACCTCTTCTGCACTCAATAAACTTGTGAAAATATCCTCCAAAGCATCTTTATTTCTTACAGCCATTATGTTTAGTGCTCTGTGAGGTTTATCGGATAGGTGACCTATTCCTTGGTCCACTGTAAGTCTCTGGAGAAATTTCTGATTTCAGTTACAATCATATAAATACAAAGCAACTTCACTGCAGTTAGAGAAATTATACTAGAGTAATTGCAATCAGATTCTAGCTCTCTCATATGTCAAGCAAAGTTTCAGATTTCAGAGGGGTAGCCGTGTTAGTCTGGATCTGCAAAAGCGACAAGGAGTCCTGTGGCACCTTATAGACTACCAGATGTATTGGAGCATAAGCTTTCATTGGCAAAGACCCACTTTGTCAGATGAATGTAGTGGAAATATCCAGAGGCAGGTATAAATATGCAGGCCAGAATAAGGCTAGAGATAACCAGGTTAGTTCAGTCAGGGAGGGTGAGGCCCACTTCTAGCAGCTGATCTGGAGGTGTGAACACCAAGAGAGGAGAAACTGCTTTTGTAGTTGGCTAGCCATTCACAGTCTTTGTTTAATCATAAGGTGATGCTATCAAATTTGCAGATGAACTGGAGCTCAGCAGTTTCTCTTTGAAGTCTGGTCTCAAGGTCTTTTTGCTGCAGGATGGCTACCTTTAAATCTGCTACTGTGTGTCCAGGAAGATTGAAGTGTTCTCCTACAGATTTTTGTATATTACCATTCCTAATATCTGATTTGTGTCAATTTATTCTTTTACGTAGGGACTGTCCAGTTTGGCCGATTTATATAGCAGAGGCTCGCACACGATGGCATATATTACATTGGTAGATGTGCAGGTGAATGAACCAGTGATGGTGTCGCTGATCTGGTTAGGTCCTCTGATGGTGTCGCTGGTGTAGATATGTGGGCAGAGTTGGCACCGAGGTTTGTTGCATGGATTGGTTCCTGAGTTAGAGTTACTGTGGTGCGGTGTTTAGTTGCTGGTGAGAATTTGCTTCAGGTTGGCGGGTTGTCTGTGGGCAAGTACTGGCCTGCCTCCCAAGGCCTGTGAAAGTGAGGGATCATTGTCCAGGATGGGTTGTAGATCACTGAGGATGTGTTGGAGAGGTTTTAGCTGAAGACTGTAGGTGATGGCCAGTGGTGTTCTGTTGGTTTCTTTCTTGGGCTTGTCTTGTAGTAGGAGGCTTCTGGGTACACGTCTGGCTCTGTTAATCTGTTTCCTCACTTCCTCGTGTGGGTAGCGTAGTTTCAAGAATGCTTGTTGAAGATCTTATAGGTGTTGGTCTCTGTCTGTGGGTGTCTACACGATCCATTGTATACAGCCAAGCACTAAAGTACAACCACATTTGCTCCAACACCTCAGACAGAGTCCCTACGTAAAAGACACAGTCCCTATGTAAAAGAATAAACGGACACAAATCAGATATTAGGAATGGTAATCTACAAAAACCTCTAGGAGAACACTTTAATCTCCCTGGACACACAGTAGCAGATTTAAAGGTAGCCATCCTGCAGCAAAAAAACTTTGAGACCAGACTTCAAAGAGAAACTGCTGAGCTCCAGTTCATCTGCAAATTTGATAGCATCACCTTAGGATTAAACAAAGACTGTGAATGGCTAGCCAACTACAAAAGCAGTTTCTCCTCTCTTGGTGTTCACACCTCCAGATCAGCTGCTAGAAGTGGGCCTCACCCTCCCTGACTGAATTAACCTGGTTATCTCTAGCCTTATTCTGGCCTGCATATTTATACCTGCCTCTGGATATTTCCACTACATGCATCTGACAAAGTGGGTCTTTGCCGATGAAAGCTTATGCTCCAATACATCTGGTAGCCTATAAGGTGCCACAGGACTCCTTGTCGCTTTTGCAAAGTTTCAGATATTGGGTGTAGAAGCAGCCACTGGAGTGCTTCTGCCATGTGGTACAAACCTTTTGTAACCCCATCCTATATTATGTAACAGGGAACAAGAAAAAGGACCATTTTTTTTATCAGGACACCAATATCACACTTGTATTACTTTATCTACCTAGTTTATTAATTTACCATCTTCTGCCTTTATTAATTACATCCCAGACAACCTTAATTCTGCCTGGTACTGACACTATGATGTAAGCAAGGGAAGGCGGGGGGGTGGAAATTGAATGTGTTTTAGCATGGTGTCACTACAGGGCAGAGAAACAGTTTCTGTTGAGGGAGAAGCTCCTATAAAAGAGTGCTTACACCTTCTTCATCGTAAAGATAAATAAAATAATACCTGATGATACTTCATCTAGTTCCTTAAAAGTATAGTTCTTTGAGTAGTATAGTCTTAGACCTGAGTTCTGAAACTCACTGCATAGTAGTAGATCCTCAGTGAAGCCATTAAGTCTCTATGAGATCTGAGCCTTAGCTGCAAAATTCTGTGATAGACCACAATGTTTCAGCACATATTATTTTGGAAGGGGATTTTTGGTTTTTCTTAGTTACTTTTTTAAAAATTGTGTTCGCTTTTTTAATGATAAACCCAGTCATCCAATTTGCCAGCTCCTTTGTGCTTTCTGAAAGACTGTCTTTATATTTTGAATGCCTTTCCATAGTTCTTTATAGGAGTAGTTTGTCTTATATGGATTCTATTGTCCTTCTTGAAATGAAAACATGCGTTTTTCAGTAACACAGTCATTTTACATCTTACCTGATTTCCTGTGACTCCAGTGCCTAACTGGTGAAATTCTCTTTTCATTTACACATGCACAAAACAACAATAACTACACCCAAATTCCATGGAATTACTCCAGTTTAATAGTAGTTTAATAGTAGTGCTTCAGTTGAATAGTAGTACAACAGCTGAATTTGGCCTCATTTCTCCTTTTAATACACATATCCAGAACTTCTTGGTGCTATTGCTGTGTGCATGTCATTTGTTTGCTGCATTCACTGAGCTGCACAAGGCAATTGGAATATTAGTTGAAAATCCAGATGTACGTAGGATTCCATAAAAGGAATATACTTTATATTAACATATATCTGAGTTTGCTTACTGTTCTCTCTCAGAATCTTGCCAGTCTCTGAGGATCAACCATTATCCAGTTCTTTCTGAGAGTGAAAGCTTGGAGTCCTAGATTACTTATAATTCCTGTTCAGAATCCAATCATCCTAGGTCCTGTCTGCCTTACGTTGAATTTGGTCAAATGAAACCTTTTAAATATGCCAAGTCTGGAAGAATAAAATAAAAGTAATTATGAGTGTAAGATGAATGAAGTCCTGGAAACATCCACTCCACATGCACAAGTCTCTATCGTCTTTGACCTTGTTTGGTCATTTACCAGGCCACTTGTGCAAGGTGAGCATGAAGTCTGGTTGTAAAATACCACCCAGTTGTGTCACTCAGTGCAGAATGATGATTTGGTAGCATTTCACACTCACTTTGCACTTGTGTAAGAATTCTGGGCCTGGTTCTCCACTCCCCTGCACCTTGAGGTCCACCTTGTATTCACCTTGTATAGCCTCAAGGTACAAGGGAGTGGAGCATCAGGCCCAGAATTCTTTGTAACTAACAGAGTGAAGACAACTCTCACAAACCTCTACCTGAAATTTTACAAAAGAACTAAGGCATGCTGGAATGGGACGCTCTCGGAAATTTTAGATAGTTCCAGACTGACTCCCAGCTATATCCAATAACTCCTCTTAGTCTTTATCCTAAGCCACTAAGTTTTATTGGGTTTGAAGCTCCTGCATCTTAGTGACTTGTTTTTTTCAATCTATTAAGCCAGCACTTGCATTGATCCAGTATCTTCTTCAAAATCCCCAATAAACATAGATGAGGTTTTCTCTTCCTCATTCCAGGAACTGAATTAAGCCAAATAATTCCATGGCAGAGGCCTTCATGTTCCTTCCTTTTTAATGCACTGCATATTATCCATAGCCACTTCTTCAGTTAGAGTCAGATTTGCTTCAGGATTGTATCCATATGTGGTATTCTAGCTTCCAAATCCCCTTTTTAAGAGGCTCCCGGAGTTTGGGATGGTTACATTTTCTGTTACTACCCCATTCCAAATTTACCATCTGGTTGTTCTCAGAACTGGAGAGTGAAAATTACTGCCTTTATTAATGCAAATCACAGTTGCTTTCTTAAAACTAAATTCTATCACATTTTTTCCTAATCCAATGGGTATGGGGTAATCATGTATCAAATTATGTAAACATACATGCAAGCACATATAAAATCTCAGACAAATCCCGATCTTCTTACTTAGTTTTCACTGACTCCTTACTTCACTAAAACTCCACTTGAATTCAGTGGGAATTCTGGTCACATGAAGGCTGAGCAAAAGGAGTAAAAGACTTTTTGATGGAGATTTTGAAAGGCACAAATGGCAGTGTGGTGTCTAATGTTAAACAGGAGTTTGGTGCTGATCTTTCATTTGTTCCTTTGAAAATCATGCCTTCCAGGACTTAGCCCCCTCTTTTCACTTTACTGTTGTTGAGTAACTTTTTAAATGCTAGTACCTATTGGTGAAATCCTATAGGTCATGCTCAGGGAACCATCCTATACAGAGTATTCCCACTCAGTCACCCCGGTATACATCCATTCCTCACTAAAGTTGTCGATGCTTTTAGGAACTGATGCGTTGTAAGTCATCCCCTTCCCCGCTCTTAAATTGCACAAACCCGCCTTCCCCCCAATTTGTGTAAATGGAAGTCAGCCGCAGGAAAATAATTCCCCACTTTAAGTTGTTTTACTATAAGTTCAAGTTTTTTGGAATGTATCTTAGACTTATAGCAAGGACAGCCTGTACTTGTTTAAATCAATATGAGTTTTACTATTGATTTTCACAGGAGGAGGCTATATCATTATTTGGACAAAACTCCACTGAATTGAAATCAATGGCAAGGACTGAGGGCCTGATATGTTAAGACTGTTGCATAAGTGAAATCAACAGAAGTGGAGAGTTTACCATGTTGCACAATAATATCCTAAATAAAGACTTCAGGATTTGTCTCTTTGCTAATAAAAGTATTAATAACGTGCTGTTTCTTTATACACAAAAGGAAAACAGCTGCATTCAGTCTGAATTAATTATCTTAAAGAGACTTAGCTTATACTGTAGTGTTTTGCAGGCATAGCAAAGTCAGCTAAGAGTGTGAAAATAATTACAGCACATCATAGAGACAGCTATGCTGGTTAAAAAAAAAAAAAAAAAAAAAAAAAACCTAGTGTGGACAAAACTATGCAGACAGAAGAGGGTTTCAGTTGGCATAGCTAATGTCATTGGGTGGTAGTTTACAAGTTTATCTATACAGGCAAAAACACGCCTTTTCCTGGCTTTCACTGCATCTGCACTGGGGGCTCTGCCTTCATAGCTATCCCAGCAAAACATTTGTATAACGTTGATGAATCCTAGCAGAACACAGCAAGAAAGAACTAACATAAACACTGCCATTAGCATGGTGTGTGTGTCTCTTCTAGAACAGCCTGCACAAGATTAGACACACAAAATGGCTGCTGGTCTCCAAACAAGTCATTAGAGATTTAATGTGCAATGCGCCTCCATTGCATAGTGCATCACAATAGGACCATAAAGATTCCTCAGTTCTTAGTGATTTTTTAATCAGTCAATCTCATATTGTTATGTTTGATTAATGGTTCAGTTTAATTAAGCACCAAAAAGTTTGGATAGTAATGTGATATCTGGAGAACAGGATTTCTCACCAAATTTCTAATATCCTGGGACATGTCTACACTAGAGAGAAGATCAACCCTCTAGAGGTCAGTCTTCTAGCATTCAAATTAGCTAGTCTAATATAGACCCATAAATCAAACGCTGAGGGCAGCTTCCCCTAAGAGAAGCTTATGGGAGCATGTGCTCCTGTCGGCCTCCTGCAGCGTGGACACTGCCATGGCTCAGCTTAAGGTAAGCCGACTCTAGCTATGCATTTTGCGTAACTGGAATTGTGTTCCTTAAATCGATCTGCTTGGTCTAGTATAGACCAGGTCCTGGTGTGCAACACACATGGGGCACTGCCCTCAGTGATCCATAAAGTAGGTAGTGAGCGTTGCTGGAAAAGGGGGGAGTTGCCACCCCTTGAGATTATCACCCTGCAAACTTCTGATTTATTCTTTCCTGACAGGCATATAAAATAACTTTTCAAATACAAGTTTTTGTCGATTAGTAGCCTAGAGATTTTAAAAAAATATTAACAAAACAATCTTGCAGAGGAGAGTACCATAACTGTGTCAGAAGAGCAGTTAAAGATCTGTTTGGAGATCTTTGAAATTTCCTTTCTCCAGGATTTCCACAGTGATACAATCTAACAATTTTTTTTACTATACATTTCCATTCTGCAAAGATATCCAATTTGTCAATCTCTTGATTATAATATTCATGATATTCAACCAGTCCAAGAACAGCTCTGAAAATTTAATTTAACTTTACTTTAGAAACACTGAGGTAGAAATGGTTAAGTTGCTGATTACAGGAATAGATTTTCCTCTCTTTGTCTCTTTTTATTTAGGAAAACTATATTGACATCACTGTCTTCAATGTTTTTCTCTGTATCTTTTTTAGAACTTTAGGGCAGATTCTGAACTAATTTAAAAAGGTGTAAACCCAGTACTGCTTTTTAATGTCAGTACCATGGTACCAGTTTGCATTGGTGCAATTCACAACAGAATCTGACATGTGGAGGAATATTTTTTGTTGTGGAACAGAGCCTCAGCTGGTATAAATTAGTGAAGCCTCAAATCTAGCCTAGTGTTTCAGATTTGTCCTTTCTTTTGTAAGGTCCTCTACCTTCTTTTGGTGTTCCAAGTCCATTCCAGCTCAAGCACTTATCATCTGTAGGGTAAATTTATTCCTTGGGAATAAATTTATTGGTAATTAAATCCCAATAGGACTAATGGAATTTTCCAGCATGGAATTCCAGTTAGTGCAGAATACAACTGCCAGATTGCCCCACCACCGCCAAAAAACATTTTTTTTAAAAAAGCAAGAGTGAGAGACAGAGGGGTTCAATGCCACCAGGCTAATCTGTCAACAAAATCTCATTATAGTTATATATGGTAAGTCTCTTGTTCTACTGTTAAAACAAGCCTATCCTTCCCCACCCCTCCAGAACATTCTCCTTGCTACTAACCTCTCTTAAAGATTGCCCTGCTTTACTTTACATTTCTGTCTAGATTATTACAGTTTTATGCAACCGCTCATGGGAGTAAAACTCCCCATACTTCCCTACTTGGCTCTGTTCAAATTGTGACTCTAGCCAGTAGGGAGGAGGGGAAGAAGGGCTACTCTGTCAATCTGAGATGAAAGCCGAGTATGGTATAGAAATTGCATTCTGGCTTTGTCTGGGTAACTCTGATTGCAGGATAATGCCCAAGGTTTCATGCTGCTGCTAGATCTATCAGCTACCTTTAAAATGATAGACAATGAGATATTGACTCAGTTGTGGATAATAAAATGAATGCATTCGGCTGCTCTTCCTTGGGGGGTTGTCTCTGACACCAAGTATATCCTGCTACAGCAACACTCCATCTTGTCATACACTTTAGTTGTCAGTACGTACCTGAGGCTTTTGAGAAAGCTAGGGCTTGATCCAAACCCTCTTGGAAAAAATTAGAAGGGTTTCCACTGATTTCTGTCAGCTTTGGAACCCCATTTCCAGGGGAAACTGCAAGGAAAAAAATCTCAAGGAGTTTTCCTCCAGCATAGCCTCTTCGTACATACTTTTTCATGAGAGGGGGTTGACTGGCTCAGTGTGATTTAATAATATAACTGCTCTCGGCATAAATGTTGAAAGACTCTAGCCGCAGAGAGAACATATAGGGATTTGGCCCTCTATTTGCAATTGATTTGTACCATTGGTTGCCCAAGATAGATTTTCACCCATTACCAAGAGTAGTTGAACCTGGGGTTACCATAGGATAAACTGGTCATCTCTTCATAAAGGATCAATAAGTGATGATCTTAAGTTTCAGAAGAACCAGGACTACTAATGGAATGACATTTTAAATGCCAGCAAAGCACAAGAGGAAATGGATCAGCAATTAAAAATGGTTAATTTGTCTCATTCCAATCATGGTCTAGCCAACCACACAATGATGAGAGTAAGCGATGGAGGTAAGCTCTTGCATATTACATTCAGTGTGAATAGCTAACTGCATGTTTTATTGTCAGCAATGCTAAAGAAAATATATGTATTCCCTCTAATTCATTTAAGGTAGGGATGGAGATAATATATAATTAGCCTTACCCAGTGTTTGCCCAGGTCCTTCAGGGCAGGGGGCTGGTGGTATGGAGGGTGCAGGAATCAGAACAGGGTCTTGGGGATGTGGAGAGGGAGTCAGAAGGCTGGGGGGATGCAAGAGTGAGGGTTGGGGGCATAGGAGGGGCTCAGGGCAGGGGGTCCCATCCAGCACAGGTGTTCTCATTCCCCCCAGCTGCCAGAGGCATTTATTCTCCCCTTAGACCATCCCCCTGGCTGCCAACGGCCATTTTACCCCTCCCCCACTTTCAGCGCTGCCGCCAAAGGCTAGGGAGGAGAAAGGGTTTGGGGTGGGGGAGCTACTTATCTGTGTGCTGGCAAGCAAAACGGTGGAGCCCCCGTCCTGCTGGCCGCACTCTTCTTGGTATGGCTGCTCCCAGTGGACACTCTGCAGGATAGCTCTCCTCTGTGGGCTTAATGCCCCCCCCTCCCCCCAGCGGCCATTCTTATATCACATCTTTCCAAACAGCACCTTCACCCTTTCCATGTTATGGAAAACAGTCCTTTTCCCCAGGCTTCTGGTTGTCCTGGCACAACCATACCCAGACCTTGCTTTAAGTTAGGATAAGAGGAAGTTGCCTGCCAAATTTGGTGCCTCTAGCTCTTACCGTTTAGGAGGAGTTCTTGAACAAATGGTCTTGCAGACAGACTCTAAAATAAATATCTAGATTAAGTTTTCCAGCTTTCACATCAAAGAAATATATGGATTCAAGGTTGCTTTAAAGAGTTGATGTTTATGAAAGAGGCAATGTTTTCTGAACTATGAATTACTTAATAGTTGCAGCTAATCTGGTACATTACTAGATCTGACTATAGCCACAAGCAAAATAGTGTTGTGTCTGACCCTTTTAAAAATGTAGATTTTGGAGGGGCGTAAGGGGGGGAAGAAGCAGCTTGGAGTGGGGTGGCAGTGCAATACATCGTATAACACTGATTTTGCATGCAAGACTCATAAAGGTATTTACCTTGGTCCTATGTCTGCTGGAGGTGTTTTGGGTTACAAAGTTAAAAATGGAACTGGCATGTTCAAAACAAAGCTCATATTTCAAAATGCACACAGAAAATGAATGGATGTTTACTTATTATACTCCAGTTAAACACTCTGTCTTTTTATTTGGTCTCACTGCACACTAGTCAACTAAGATCTTTCTTCACTGTGCATCTTCATGTTTTAAGGAAAGGACTAATTAATCTTAAAATGGGCGCCCTTTATTTTGTAGGCCTTTATAGAAAAGAAATAGAGCAAATGATAAGATTCTCTTGAACAAGGCCAATAGAACTGAGTTTTCTTTGTCTGTTGTACCAGAAAGAAACCTGTATCTAAAGCAACTTGTCTCTCAACCCAACTGTTAAAACAGGCTCTTTTGCCAGCATACTGACACTACAAGCTGCAATACTCTTAAGATTAGGCCAATCAGATTAGGCCAACCTGTGCAGGGTCAGATACAGGGCATATGCAGCTGCATAGGGCACCACTAAATTTGGGGCATCGCTGGGCACCAGTGTGGTGTCCCAAATGTAGTGGTGCCATAGGCTGTGTATACATAGGGATTCCCCACACACACACCAGGCTCAATGAACAGGTCTCTGGCAACCCCACCCCAGGCTCAGCACCAGGGCTCCCATATTCCCCAACCACATCCCTCAGCCAGGCCCAGCCCGTGCTCACCAGGCAGCAGTGAACAGTGCAAGCATGAGCCAAAGGTCTACAGAAGAGCAGGAGGGCAGCCGTGCAGCTGGTGGCTGGAGAGAAGTGGCAACGCTTTCTCCTTCAAAGCACCAGTTCTCTCCAACTGGTGGTATGTTCACCCGCTGCTCCTCCAGCCACTGCTCATGCCACCCGTGCCTGCAGCCTGTTCCCCAAGGCTTCAGGGGAGCCTCACTCCCTGCCCTGCTCCAGGGTCACCAACTCTCCTGGACCAGACAGATTGAACACCATTGCTGCAAATATGTCTCGTCTGTCCAGTCCAGGATAGTTGGCAACTTTCTGCCCTGCACAGCTTCAGCACCACTCCCCCACCGACAGGGGTGCCTACTGGTAATGCGCTTCATAGGGCACCAGCCCTGGTAGGGACAGCCCTTGTGAGATAGGAGAGGAATGCTGTGGTAGAGTGCACAAAAGGGTGTTTTCATAGAAACACAGAAGCTGTGGGCTGTGTTGGAGGTCACCTTTAATCAGGTAAAATCAGAAGTAAATCTGTTAAACTCCCTACAGTGCAACTCCACTGACTTCAGAGTTTAAATCAGTGGGTATAACCTACAACTTGCAATTACAGCAGGAAAAGCAACTTACAAGAGGGTAAAGGAAACTGCAAGCAGAGGTTTCAGGCCTAAATGCACCTCTGTGACTTGAGACCAAGGCATGGGATTGCAGCACTATTCGTACTCCATGGATTTTTTTGTTTTCAGTCTAGAGAAGAGAATGTTGGCTACAAAATCTCTGCTGTACTTGTACAGGATGTTACAGCTACGAGATTCCCCATTGTGCCCCATATGCCACCTTATCCCTGTCTCCGTTTGCAGCCCTGCTTTAAACTTTCCACAGTATGGCTGTAGGTACAGTAGCCAGAATACCAAAGGGTGTCCTCCTTCGTTCTGTGCACTACATCTATCAATGGAAGAGTTTCCTTACTTGCTGCAGAAACAGCTGAGTTAAATGCAGATGTAGAACATTATAGCAACTCAACACCCACTTGTGCTGTCTCTCAAAATGTGGGCATTATATTTGTGCTTTCTTGCTTGCTTTTTTCTTGTTCTGCATGCTGTGTCCTGTGCATGTGAGTCTACATAGCCTCAGGGTGAATTTCATCCGTATTGGCTAAGACTTCCTATTCCAGAAGTGCTGCTTTGTCATCTTATTTATTCTGCTTCCCCTGGTGGAGGCTGCTCTGAGGAAACTCCTCCTTATGGGCTACATTACTTATGCAGCAGGCATGAAACTGCAAACACCTGGCAGAGTTTCCCTGGTGTGAGCTGAAGTTCACTTCTGAATACTCTCCAAACATCTGAAACTCATTCAGGAGATCTCGATGGTCCTTTCCATCACTGATTGAATTTTTCTGTGTGCTTCATTATATGGCAGCTGTGATTGATACTGGGTGATCAGACAATGGGGGTCATTAATGTTTCAGATTGTGGTCACTGTCATCCAGAAAATTAATAAATGAAGATAAATATAACATGCTCCCACATCCCACTCAGATTACTCCTGCTCTTGGCAGGGATCTTCTGGGTGGAGGATAGTACTGGTTGTTTTCAGGGCCAGGAACGGCCAGGACACTGGCTCACTAATATTGGCTAGTGAACTAAAAGATGTGAATTAGCTTAATATGCTTCTAAATCAATATCAGACTCCAGAATAGTCAACCAAGAGCTGACTGGACTGCAGAATGTTTAATCTTATGACTCTGTAGCTATGTGTCTGTTCATTTCTAGAAATGCTCCCTGTGCAAGAACCACTGATTTCTACCCCCAGGACTATGCAGTAACAGGTGGTATCTCCCTAAACTTACAAACAGTGGCACCAAAGTAGAAATGTTAAATATCGGTTAATTGAATAGTTGAGTAACTTCATGAATTCCTAGCGGTTAGTCGACTATTCTATAGTCCCCGGGGGTGAGGCTGGCAGCCAGTTCGCTCTGGCCTCACTCCCAAGGAGCCCCTTGCCACTCCGCGCTGCTGCCGCTGTATTTAAAAACCAGCTACCCTCACGGACCAGCTGTCTGTCACCCTGTGCTGCTGCCTCTGATATAGAGGCAGCAGTGCAAAGTGGCAGCTGCCCCTGTCTAGGGAGGGTCAAAGCTCCCAGACCCAGTGCAAGCCAGAACTGAGCTGGGCTGCTTGCCCGCCTGACTCTTAGTACACTTTAAATGTTGAGTCACAACAGAGGTAGGTCCTGGACCCATTTGCAAGCCAGGGCTGAGCCGGGCTGCTGGCCAGCTTGCTAGAAAATTTACTGGAGGGCTGGGGCAGAGGGAAATGCGTGCAGTCTATAGCATTAACCTATAAGCGTTTGCTTATTGGTTAATCGACTACACTATTACATCTCTACACCAAAGTTACAATAGGGTGAAAAATGCTGAGTTTATTTAGGTCCTAAGTTTATATCTTTGTCAGGAGAATCCTAGTCAAATTCAGATATGTAGACCTACCCATGGAGATGAACAGTGGAGCACAACCACTGGGAATGGGCACCCTGGCACAGTTGTCGGATTTGAGTGGCCTTCTGTGGAAGTAACACCCTCTGAAGACATTCCCGGGCTGTTACTGAGAGGGCCTCTAGTATTTTCTATAAAGAGGAAGTGAATAATTTTAACATTTTCTTTCTTATTTACCCACATCCCCAATACTTCTCAGTGAGTGTTATGTCTTTGATAACAATAGCTACCAATAAAAACATACTGTTTTCTAAATTTATTTGTACCATCTCAATCTGCTTCATTA
Organism: Rafetus swinhoei; assembly: GCA_019425775.1. Classification (NCBI taxonomy): domain Eukaryota; kingdom Metazoa; phylum Chordata; order Testudines; family Trionychidae; genus Rafetus; species Rafetus swinhoei. The sequence continues at coordinate 166,490,312 of CM033424.1, forward strand.
CTGGTAACCAAGGCCTTTCCAAATTCCTGGTCCATTTTGGTCAATTTCGTGGTCATGGGATTCTTCAAGTCATACATTTCATGGTTTCAGCTATTTAAATCTGAAATTTCACAGTGGTGTAATTTGAGGGTCCCTGACCCAACTCTGAAGGCAGCATGACAGAAGTAAGGGTTGCATGGTATGATATTGCCATGCTTATTCCTGTTCTGCTGTGGTGGGGTGCCACTCTCTGGCACCCAGCTCTGAAGGCAGCGCAGAAGTAAAGGTGGCTGGAATCCCCCTACAATAATCTTGTGAGCACCCCATGACCCTCTTTTGGGTCAGGACCCCCAGTTTGTGATATGCTGGTCTCCCCATTGAATTCTGTATAATATATGTGGTAAAAGTACCCAAAAGACCAGATTTCACCAGAAAGATCAGATTTCATATCCCGTGACACATTTTTCATGACCTGAAATCATCACTAAGGTCAACTTTAGCAGTACATTATTAATCCTGTTGCACAGCACCACTCATTTACAAAACTCTGGTCCTGATTCCCAAGGTGGTATAAATTGGCATAGCTTCAGCTCAGCGGTGTGCTGTTTTCACCAAATGAGGCTCATGTCTTTAAATAATGGGACATGGTGTAAAGATATTTTAGTGTCAAGATGCTTATTTATCTTTCCTTATTAATTTAGTTTCTTCCTCCAGAGTTTATTCGGTCTATTGAATCATATTCTTTAAAAGATAATTAAGATAAGACTCTATAATAAACAATTTTTGAGTGACAGACTATTTCCCATAATTCTTTATTCACAATTTTTTTTTATAGATAGACTATTCTCTTCTTACTGTTACCTGCAACCTATGGGCAAATTGGACTTTAAAGTCAAAGGCAATATGTTTGGTACTTATACGGAGGGGGGAAAGCCTGTACTATTATAATAATATTGTATTTTGCTAAGCAAGTGTGATGGATAGGAGGAGTGCTGGCCAGCACCCCGTGACTAAAGGGTTAAAATCAGGTAGCTCGTGGAGGGGTGTTGGCAGAAGGCCAGGAAAGCCAATGGGAAAGACTGTTAAAATCTGAACTGTATATAGTTACATAGCTGCTTCTTCCTTTGAGTGAGTTCTAAGTTAAGAGCTGGAGGGATAACATGCAGTAATCAGAACTAGCATGCCTCCAAGGAATTTGGGGCATGGAAGTGGACTGGACCATGAAGGGATCATGAGTAAATAAAGGAAAAAGCATATTTAGTCGCGATCAGGGTATTTTTGTTCCCTCTTCCCTTCTCTCCCCCCTCCCTCCATTCACTATATAAGCTGTACACAGAGATACTATGTTCTCTGTGTTTTAATTTATTCTTCTCAGTTGCTCTGTAACACCTAGCAACCAAGTATGCTTTATTAAGGATATCTTTCCGTTTTTGTTAATAAAATCATCTTTTTTAGGGGATGATTTGATTCTTGTATCCTGGGAGGTAACAGGCCTGTGTATGTGCCTGCCTAGCCTGAGGGGTCAGCGATCAAAGACACAGTTTGTTTTCTGTGTTTTCTTTGGTTTCTTTCTTCATGCTCTCTTGTGGCAGAAGAGCTTGAGGTACCCTGGGGAAGGAATTCAAGTGATCCTTCCTGGTTTTTTTCAGGGTTCTTTAAAAATCACTTGATGGTGGCAGCCTATCTTCCAGAGCCAGTGCATCTGTGACTCTGGGGAGTTTTTTGTAAGCAAAGCCTGTCGAGGCAAGGTATTTAACATAGTTTGAGGACCCTCACCTTGTGCACTCAGTGCCAGAGTGGGGAACAGCCCTGACACCAAGCAACAGAACAAATCAGTTCTTTCTGGGTTTAATACTGGGACAAATTCTTTCAGTTACACCAATGCAGCCACACTGAAGTCACTTACATTGAAAGGAGAATTTAGGTCATACCACATATATTTTATAAATGAAGGAAGTAGTTTACCAGGTACTCCTTTTCCACCCATGTAAGCAATCACACAGTACATAAAGAAACTTGCTACATCTGGGACTTTACATACTAAACCATAGTAATCATAGACCAATGTCAAGTTTATACTAGAAAAAAAATCTTGAAACATTCAACAGAACAGAAAGTCAAGGTTCAAGGTCAGAGAATTAATCTTCTTCCAGATGTAGCAAAATCTGGTCATTGTAGATGACATTGATTTATGCATCTGAAAGATGAATGTATTGAAAGGGCAGCTCTGGCTTAAATTTTATATTTATCTAAATTAAGGGTCCCATACTTGATCTCTCCTCATTAAGAGGTGTTACAGGTGTGCCCAGCATAATGACAGAGTAGCTAACTCACTGGATTTTTCAAGTGCAGACAAGGCCTCCTTCTGCTGAAGTTAAAGAGCTAATCTATGAACTCATTCCTTGTAAGACATATGCCTGTGAGGGCCAGGGACTGAACCTGATGACCCTCAAGGTCCCTTCCAGTTCTAGTGTTCTATGATTCTATATGAGTCTATGATATATCAATCAGCATATATACGGAGAGGCACATGTTGCAATCCATTTATTTGAAGTTTCATCCATTCCACGATTTTTCTAAAATCATGAAGTAGTGTAAGCCACAATGGTGATGAGGCTATAATATAATCTGCAGCAACCATACAACTTAATTCCATTGAGCTGTATGATTACCCCAATCAACCATATCAATACAACTTCACATTCCTCACTCTGGCATTTCTAACTCATTATTATCTCACCGCTTCACACATACCAGGTACTATGGTTATAGATGGAACCACTTCATCTGGATAATAATTAGGGTGACCTATCTTGAAAAATTACAAGTAGTTTGAGCACCTATATCTCCCCGCTGGATTTTCAAAAAAGTAATCTTTACTGTTCTCCCCAGTTTTGCTTTGAGGTTCATTAACTCCGCTATAGAGTAAGAGAATTGAGAAATAATAGACAAGACATTTTAAAGCAACTAGTAATCCTAGGTGCCTGGTTTTTGGGTGGCTAGTTTGGTACACCTTGAAGGAACCCGAATTTCAGTATGTTCAGCCCTTGTTAAAATCAGACCCTCTTGGGGGGTTGGAATGAAGATTAATGATGTGAAAGGGAGTAGGGCACCCAAAAACATAGTCCTTCAAAATTCCTTTTGAAAACCTTGGCCAATGACCCTGAACCAAAACCCATTAAAATAAATGGGAATCTTTTCATTGAATCTTGTAAAAGCCCATGGAAGCCAGTGCCATTTATATGTGATCTGTAAAGAGAAAGGAAAGAGAGCTGGCTGGAAGGGTGGATCTAAATCTTAGAGGTTTTGAGCATTTGCAACTTCTGTTGAAGCTCATGACAGCTGGGACTGCTTAAAACTCCTCTGGTGGCCCCAGGCTACCATTCATACACTGCTTTATCTGAAGATACCTTAACCTCTGTTGATAAGGAACATGATATTGCCAGTTTTTTCCAAGCATTGGTCCCTATAAATCTGAGCCATGTTTCTAACCCACCCCCCCAAATTTTAGTATGTGTTTTTCTAACCTAATTACATTTCAGAAAGGATTTCTTAAACTACCTGAGATGAGGTCATACCACAGCAAATGGATAGTAAGTACTTGCTTTTCATCATAGCAACCAGATGCTTGAAAGGAGTTTTCTTTCAGACATCCTTTCAAAAATCTTCCCTGATCTCACACTCTTGTGTCTATTCCCCTTAGCTGTGTGCTTTGTTAACACGTTTCATGTATGTTTGCATTACACTATGATTCAAAGGGAAACACATTGCTGAATAGCTGTAGATAACCTGGTGAGGCCTGCTGGTGCACACTGCAGCATATCTCTGAGGGTTAGGTTGAGTTTGAAACAAGATTCACACTCCCTGCAGAGATGAAGTGCAGCTATAACAGAACATTTCTCTTCGTCTCACTCAAAGAGTTTAAGATAAATGCACATCAAGCAAGGACATTTGAAGTTAACCATGCAAATCAGACTTATTCATAATGAAAAGGTGAGGTATGTTGGAATGCACAACAGCATGAGTTAAGTTTTGTTAGTGTCAAACTGATTTTCAGCCTTTCAGTGTCTTTGTAGCTCTAAATCAGGTCATAATGTTGTTTACATGTATTTTTATTGTTAGGGGGAGTGACCTTGATGTGAAGGGGACCCGACAGCTTCTGCTGGGTCTCAGGTGGAAGGCACAGGCAAAGGGCAGCCAGCCCTCTGTGCCACCCTTACCCGCCCCCTCCCTCCTCCCCCCCAAGCCCTCAGAGCTACATAGAGCGCACAAGTTTGACATGCCGGCAGTGATTTAATGGGCCTGGAGCTTGGCAATGGTGGTTGTAGCCAGGAGCCCGAGGCCCTTTTGAATCGTCAGACCGTGAAGCACCCCCTTCTCTGGTCCCCACCCACATTAGCAGGCCTGTACAGACCTAGAGGTTGACCCAGCCACTACCCCAAGAAGCTGATGTTTTGTTGTTGGGAGAACTACAACAAAATCCCCTCGCATTCTATTTGTGACATATTCCTTATAGTGTTTAAAGCCATCCTTTGGAAACAGGCAGTAAAATCTTAGTGAGGAAATTACAAATGAGCTTAAACTCTGGTAATTCAACTGTAAAAGTATAATCAGGTAGGCCAAAAAAAAAAATTTGTAGAACAACTAGCAAAAGACATGAAAACTATCAGCAGCCATTTTTTTAAGTACATCAGAAGCAGGAAACGTCCAACAATTTGTGGGGCCACAGGGCCATCAGGGAACTAAAGAAACATTTAGGGAAGAAAGGGCTATTGCAGAAAAGCTAAATTAAGTCTTTGCATTTGGCTTTCACTGCAGAAGATGTGAAGGAGATTCCCACACTTGAGCCATTCTTCGTAAGTGACATATCTGAGGAACTGTTCTAGTTTGAGGTGTCCCTACAGGAGGTTTTGGAAGAAGATGATAAATTAAACAGTACTAAGTCATTAAGTACTAAGACAACTTTTTATATTCGAGTGTGGCAAAACCTATGAAGAGGGAGTCTATTAGGGTATGTCTACACTTGCACCCTCTTTCGAGAGAGGGATGCAAATGAAGACATTCAAAATTGCAAATGAAGCCGGGATTTAAATATCCCACACTTCATTTGCATATTAGCGTTATGGCGCTATTTCAAAATAACAGACGCTGTTAAGACACGGTTATTTCGAGAGAAAACGCTTCTCTTGAAATAACCCTTAATCCTCATACAATGAGGTTTACCAGTTATTTCGAGAGAAGGGTTTTCTAGCAAAATAACTGCGTCTTAACAGCGTCTGTTATTTCAAAATAGCACTATAACGCGAATATGCAAATGAAGCACGGGATATGTAAATCCCGGCTTCATTTGCAATTTTGAATGTCTTCATTTGCATCCCCCTCTCGAAAGAGGGTGCAAGTGAAGACATACCCTTCCAGATTTGATTTTAACAAATAGGGAGGAACAGGTTGAGAATTTGGAAGACAGCATGGGTGAATGTGATTGTGAAATGATAGAATTCATGACTAAGGAATGGTAGAAAGGAGAATAGCAAGAAAAAGACAGTGGTTTCAAGAAAGCAGAGGCTAGCAAACTCTGGTAGGTAAGGTCCCATGGGAAGCAAGACTAAGAGAAGAAACAACTGAAGACAGTTGGCACTTTTTCAGAGGGAAGAAAAGATAGGAAATATAGCAAGACACCACCCCAGCTTAATCAGGAGATCCTGAATGCTTTAAAAAACAAATATGAGTTTAAAAAAAGTGGAAACTAGGTCAAATTACAAATGATGAATATAAACAAATAACACAAGTATGTATGGAAAAAATGAGAAAGGCCAAGGCACCAAATTATCTCAATCTAGCTAGAGACATAAAGGATAACAAGAAAATATTTTACAAATATATTAGAAGCAAGAGAAAGACCAAGGATAAGTTAGGCACATAACTCAATGAAGAGGAAAAAAACAACAACAGAAAATGTGGAAATAGCAGAGGTACTTCACAACTTCTTAGTGTCTGTCTTCATCAGGAAGGCTGGTGATGATTGGATGCCTACAATAGCAAATGCTGCAGGAAAGGAGGTAGGTTCAGAAGTTAAAACAGGAAAAAGCAAGTTAAAATTACTTAGAAAAGTTAAATATCTTCAAGTAACCAGGGACTGATGAAGTGCATCCTAGAATACTAAAGGAGATGTTTGGGGAGGTATCTGAGCCATTAGCTAGCATCTTTGAAAAGTCATGGAAGACAGGAGAGATTCCAGAAGACTGGAAAAGGGCAATTATAGTGCCCATCTATAAAAAGGGAAATAAGGACAATCCAGGAAACTACAGATAAGTCACCTTAATTTCTACACCAGGAAAGATAATGGAACAAACAATTAAGGAATCCATCTGTAAACATCTGGAAGATAATAAGTAACAGCATTGATGTGTAAAGAACAAATCATGGCAAACCAACCTAATAGTTTTCTTTGATAGGATAACAAGCCTTGTGGATAAAGGGTGAAGGGGTAGAAGTGGTATACCTGGACTTTAATAAAGTATTTGATACAGTCTTCCATGACCTTCAGATAGATAAACTAGGGAAATAAAACCTAAATGGGGCCACTATAGAGTGGATGCATAACTGGCGGGATAACCAGTCTCAGAGAGTAATTATTAACAGTTCACAATCATGCTGGAAGGGCATAACAAATGGGGTTCTGCAGGGATACGTTTTGGGACTGGTTCTATTCAATATCTTCATCAACAATTTAGATAATGGAATAGAGAATACGCTTATAAAGTTTACAGATGATACCAAGCTGTGAGGGATTCAAAATGATCTGGACAGACTGTAAAAATGGTCTGAAGTAAATAGGGTGAAGTTCAATAAGGACAAATGCAAAGTACTCCGGTTAGGGAGAAAAAATCAGTTTCACACATACAGAATGGGAAGTGACTGTCTAGGAAGGAGTACTGCAGAAAGGGATTTAGGATTCATAGTGGACCACAAGCTAAATATGAATCAACAGTGTGACACTTGCAGAAGAAAGTAAGCATAATTCTGGGATGCATTATGAGGAGTATGTAAGCAAGACACGAGAAGTAATTCTGCCTCTCTACTCCAGTTGAGGCCTAATCAGTGCAGAATATTGTGTCCAATTCTGGGCACCACATTTCAGGAAAGATGTGGAGAAATTGGAGAAGGTGCAGAGAAGAGTATCAAAAATTATTAAAAGTCTAGAAAACATGGCCTATGAGGGAAGATTGAAAGAACTGGGTTTGTTTAGTTTGGAAAATAGACTATTGAAAGGTGACATAACAGTTTTCAAATATCTAAAATGTTGTTACAAGAAGAAAGATGAAAATTATTCTCCTTAACCTCTAATGATAGGACAAGAGGGAATGGGCTTAAATTGCAGCACAGGAGTTTAGGTTGGACGTTAGGAAAAACTTCCTAAATGCCTAGGGAGGTTGTGGAATCTCCATCATTGGAGATTTTTAAGAGTAAGTTAGACAAATACTTGTCAGGGATGATCTACACGGTGCTTGGTCCTTCTGTGAGGGCAGGGGACTGGACTTGATCATCTCTCGAGGTCTCTGCCCGTTCTCGTATTCTATGATCAGAAGGTGTTTTTCCAAGAGTTCTAAGGACCTCAAATATAAGATTGCAGAACTACCAACTGCGGTATGTTACCTATCACTTAAATAAGCCTCTGTACAATGTGACACCTATTTTTTAAAAAGCCTCCTGATGCAATTCTGGCAACTACAAGCTGGTAGAATTGATTTCAGTACCATGCAAATTGCTTGAAACTATAGTAAAGTACAGAATTATGAAACATATTGAACATGGTATCTTGCGGGATTTTCAACACAACTTTTGTAAAGGGAAATCATGTGACACTGATCTATTAAAAATGTTTTGAGGGTGTCAAGAAACATTTGGACAAGTGTGATCTAGTAAGCATAGTGTACTTAGAGTTCCAGAAAGCCTTGACAAGGTTCCTCAGAAAAGACTTGTAAGCAAAGTAAGGAGACATGGCATAAGAAGGAAGGCCCTGTCGTTGGTTAAAAGACTGGAAACAAAGGGTAAGAATAAATGGCCATTTTCCCCTGTGAAGTGAGGCAACTGGTGGGGTCCCCCAAGAATCTATATTGCAACCAGCACTGTTCAATGTATTCATAAATGATCTAAGAAAAAGGTTAAACAATGAAGTGGCAAATGTTGCATATGATACAAAATTACTCTAGACATTTACGTGCAAAGTTGACTACAAAGAATTACAAAGGGATCTTACAAAAATGGGTGCCTGGGCAAGAAAATAGCAGATGAAATTCCATGTTGAGAAATGCAAAGTGATGTACATTGGAAACCATATTTTTAACTATACATATAAAATGATGGGTTATAAATTAGCTGTTAACACTCAAGAAACAGCTCTTAGTGTCATCACAGATAGTTCTCTGAAAACATCTGCTAAATGTCAGCAGCAGTGAAAAAAGCTAACAGAACGTTGGAAATCATTAGGAAGAGGATAGATAATAAGAAAGAAAATATATTGCCTCTATATAAAACTATAGTATGCTCACTTCTTGAATACTGTGTGCAGTTCTGGTCTCCCCATCTCATAAAAGCTATATTAGAATTGGAAGAAGTAGAAAGAAGGGGAACAAAAATGAACAACTTCCATATGAGACAAGATTAAAAAGACTGGGACTGCTCAGCTTGGAACAGAGAAGATCAAAGAGGAAAATGATAGAGGTGTATAAAATCATGAATTGTGTAGAGAAAGTGAATAGGGAAGTGTTAGCTCTTCACATAACACACAAACTAAGGCTCACCCATAAAAATAATAGGCAGCAGGTTTACAACAGGAAGACCAAATAGGTATATATTGGCCATTAATAGGTTTAGGTCTGAAATTAGACCTAATTTCTAACCATCAGAGAAGTGATGTTTTGGAACAGCCTTCCAAGAGGAAAAGTGAGGGCAAAAAAACCTAACTGGCTTCAAGACTGAGCTTGTCAAATTTATGACGAGGATGGTACAATGAGCTTCCCTGCAATGTCATGCGGACCATCTATGACTGCTAGAAGTAAATATTCCTAATTGCCAAAGATGGGACACCAAATAGGGAGAGCTGTGAATATTACAGTGAATTATTTCCCAGAATTCTGCCTGATGTGCTTTGCCAACATGCTCAGGGTCTAACTAATTGCCTTATTTAGGGCAGGAAGGAATTTTTCCCCAGGTCAGATTGGCAGAGATCTTCTGCAGCATAGGGCAGGAGTCACTTGCTGGTTTAAACTAGAGTAAATAGTGCCCTTCAATATCTCAGCCAGAGGTTATGAGTCTATTACAGGAGTGGATAGGTGAGTTTCTGTGACTTGCGACATGCAGGATGTCAGACTCACAAAGGTCACTTCTGGCCTTAAAATCTATGAGTCTGTAAGTACTTCTTCACACAACACATAGTCAGGCTGTGGAACTTGTTGCGAGGGTCAAAGTATAACCAAAGTTTAGCCACATATAACCTATGTATGTTGTAAAGGTCAAAGTATAACTGGGTTCAAAAAGATTTTATGTAAGTTCATGGAGGATAGGTTCATCAGTGGCTATTAACAAAGATGGTCAAGGAAGGAACCCTGTGCTCTGGATATTCCTAACCTCTGAATGCTAGAAAATGGGACTAGAGGAGAGGGGATGGATCACTCAAAATATTGCTCTGTTCTGTTCACTCCCTTTGAAGCATCTGGCACTGGTCACCGTTGGAACACAAGATGTGGAACTAAATGGACCATTGTTCTGACCCAGTATAGCCATAGCCAATCTTATATTCTTGTGTTACTGTTGCTGATGGTAGGGTGGCATTTTTAAAAAGAGGACGACCATGCATACATATAATACAGATTTTGAGATATTTATCGACAGACTGATCTCCACCATCCCCCAGGAGCAGAGAGAGGGACTGGGAAAGATTGTGCGTTCTTGAAATATAGTCCATCTGGTGCTTTTGTTGGTGCTTAAAAACCACGTATGCAGATATCAATATATATGAATGTACACAACACCATTTTTGTACTATGTACGCAGTGTCATGTTTACCATTGGAAATGAAAAGATTGCTTCACTCTGCGTTATTCCAGTCTTACATTGGTGTAACTCTATTGAGACCCCTGTCTCTTTAAATGTGCAGAAGGGATGGTGCTCACTGAATAGGTAGCTTCAGTATTTTTTTTTTATCTTCCATACCCAGTATGTGGCCTCATGCCCTATTGAACACACATCATCCAACACCTACACTGAACAAAGAATTATTAATTTCATCAGGGGCTTTTCTACTGGGCCTTCACCATCATATATGAATGAATGTATCACAACAAGAACAAATTTATCTTCACACTATCCCAGTGAGAAGAGGGGGAATTATTCCATTTTTACAGCTGCAGAACTGAATCACAAAGAGATTAAGGCCAAAATAGTCAAAAGGGTCATCTAATTTTGAATGCTCAAACTGACACACCTAGGACTTGAGTTTTCAGTGTAGGTAGCATTTTTTGTAGCCCTTTATATGTTCAGTGCACAGCTCTAATTTATTTCAGTTGCAGCTCAACACTTCTGCAAATCTGACTTTAGATATCTGAAATCACACATCCAGAAAAATCAGTGAAAATTGTGATTTAAATGATTTACCCCAGCATCACACTGGAACTCCATGGCGCAGGCAGTGATAGAGTTCAGTTCTCCAAGGTCACATTCAATTAACTTAACCATGAGACCTTCCTTTCTCTGCCTACAATCCTTTGCCTCATTCACCATACAACTTCTAACTTCTGCAACAAAAGTGGCACATGTTGTACACACAAAAGTCTCCTTCACAATTCTGATTTATCCCCCAAACTGATACACCTTGTGCACTGAATGAGGCAGGGAGACATGCTGAAACAAATAGTATGGGATCATGTAATTAAAATCTATGTCCTACATACAAGGGGGTGGGCCGGGCTGAATTAAGGTTGAATGGTTACCCTAAATCTGAAATTCCTTAATCTTTGAGTACTTGACTTTGCAGTCTTACAGTTTCTTTAACATTTTTGGGAAAGAGGGAGGGATTGTAATATTGCCCTATTAAGGGCTAAGATCAAGTGTCCTATATATAATGCATATAGTTTAGCATCTACAGCTGTCACTTTTCTATCTATAATAATGTTATACTATAGATAACGTAATGTATGTATATTATATATGCACATATACATACGTGTATATGTATTTTGCACATATATATCAATCAATCAGGGATTTTTCCAAGAAAATGAAGGGCAGACAACATATGGCAGAAATCCACATCTCTTAAATGGATATTTAGATGCTCTTCAAAAGGATTGTGTAAAGCAGTAGTCTCCAACCTTTTTAAGCACGAAATCACTTTTTGAATGTAAGTGCAATCCAAGATCTCTCTCAAATATAAATATCCTTGCCCCGCCTTCTTCCCACCCCTTCTCTGAGGCCCCACCCCACTCACTCCATTCTCCCTCTCTTGCCCATCCTCACTCGCTTTCACCAGGCTGGGACAGTGGGTTGGGGTACAGGGTCTAGTCTTGAATTAAGGGATCTGGCGTGTGAGAGGAGCTCTGAGCTGCTCTTGGGGCAGGCAGTTGGGATGTAGGAGGGGGTTCTATGTGCAGGCTTTGGGATGGCGTTTTGATGCCGGGGTGCTCTGGGCTGGGGCAGGGGTTTGGGGTGTAGGAGGGGGTTCATGATTGGGGCAACAGTTCGGAATGTGGGCTCCAGCTGGGCACTACTTACCTCAGGTGGCTCCTGGGTGGTGGTGCAGTGGGGCTAAGGCAGGCTCAGCCCTGCCCTGGCCCTGGCCCACTCCCTAAAGCAGCCAGCAAACTCCATCCCAAGCCCTGCTGTCCCCCCTCTCTGCTTTGTGGAGAAAGGATACAGAGTGGGAGGGGGCACCTTGACATGAGCACCCCTTCTCTCCCTCCACTGCCCTGCACAAAAAGCAGGAGGGGCAGCTCCAAAGCAAAGGGCAGAGGGTGAGCAGCAGTGGGGCAGCTGAAGTGCTGGCACTTGATAGTCTCTTGGCCAAACCAGTCAGGATCACTTGTCAGAGGCTCCAAGATCTACTGGTTGGTGACCACCGGTGTAAAGAGTAAGTAAAATTTCATGATAACCAGTGTTCTTTATTGCTAGCTAGCTGTGAGACCTAATGGAAATAAAGCTAAGTGATTTGCCTGTCAGGTGATAGGATGGTTTCATTTTTAAATCCTGGTGTGCAAATATTTCTAATGCTTTGGAATTGATTAGCAACCTTTGTTTTTAATTTGTTAAAATTTAAATAAACTAGATTAGATTGGATTCAGCTCATTCTGTCTAGATTTGTTTTACAATAAAAGTTTTACTCTAATAATTGTCCACAAAGATGGTGCACATGACATGTGGGGAATTTACAATTAGGTGGTCTAAAGTGTTGTTTTAGCATAGTAGTGGTAATTAGTTTTACGTCTAAAGATCTAAGAGGACATAATTAGTTTTATGTCACTTTTCCAGCAATATATTCAGATGAAGTGTTAAATCAGCTATGTTCCTTCATTTCATTTACTCCCTTCACCATGCTGTTTTCCATTGCTTGAGCTTGCAAAATTCAACTAGCCTGGTCTTTAAATGTGAGAAATATAGTTGTTAGACATGCTGTCCTACACACGGTGGTGTTTTGACTATATATGTAGGAACGCTTCAGATATCAATAGGTTTCTTATTCTGATTGGTATTTATATGTCCATAGGAAAGTAAAGAGGGGAATGAAAGGAGGCAATCACAGAATGATGCATCCTGATCATACATCCTGCAAATGAGGTGGCACATCTGAAGTGGTAGATCTTAGTTAATGCAGTTTCCATAAATGAGGGAATGCATTAAAAACATAAATAAATAAAGAGATCATGTTATATTAGAATATTCTCTTCCTGCCTCTCCTGCTCTCTCCCCTTTGTTACCTTAGTCAGTGTTTGAATTGGAAAGCAGAAATGATGGTGCTTCATGTCCCAAAGGTGGTCTCAGCTTAGTATCTCAGTGTATATTAACAAGAGATAGGTATGATTTAAAGAGAATTTAAACTGGGGAACTGTGCCCTCAACAATTAACTTGTACCATGGTTATAGGAGTGCTGCCTTCAACTATATTATGCTTCCATTTCTGTCTCTTTGGATTCCCATGTCACCACCCTCAGACTCAGACATCAAGCTTATTTCCTATTAGTCTCCACTACCACTTCCTCATTAACCATTGGGAAAACCACCAACTGGTTCTACAGTTCCCCTGAAAATATCCCATCTGATCTCCCAGACAGGAACCATTAACACTGTGTTTACAGGACATTTTGTTTAAGTAAGCGTAATTTGGGGGGTGAGGAAGGAAGAGCCTTCACATTTGGTATCCATCCATTGATAAGCTTAGAACACATACACTTTTCTTTCAGAATCAGCCTATGGGCTCATATGATTTTTATTGTTGTCAATTAATTCCTTTCTTCTAAGGGATGATATCATACTCTGGCTCTAAAGAAGAGATAGATTTCTACAAGTCAATTTTGAAAGTTGTCTGACTGGTGAACATAATATTTGTGGTGAACATAATATTTGTAGGAAGTCTGTATATGTATCAACCGTTATCCACAATATCATGATTTGTCTCAAGATGAAATCATATCTCAAGCATGTATTCTGTCAGGTGGGGCCTTTACATAGCAGGAGCTGAAAGGGCTTGTGCCTCCCCTGAGGCTCCTAGGCATCACATTAGCGGGGGCCAGGAGCTGCGAGCCCGTTCAACTCCTGCTATTTAAAGGGGTCACTGCTCCCGGCCTCACTGCTAGTGCGTTGCCTGAGAGCAGGGGTGCTAGAGCCTTTTAAATAGAAGCAGTTGAAAGGGCTCACATGTCCCGGCTCCCAGGCAATGCTTTAGGGGTCGGGGCCAGGAACTGCCACGCAGGCCAGATAAAAGAGCTAGATGGGCCAGATCCAGCCCGTTGACAGGCTCTTCCCCACCCCGATGTAGAGGCTCATTGAAGAAGAGCTGTTTCCAAGGAAAGTGTTTTTTCAAAAATTTCTAGGAGTAACTCTTTCTTAAAGGAGCAGCAAACAATAGTCTACTCTTGGGGGGAAGAGAATATAGTAGGCACAAGGGAGGTATTACATTTTAAAACCTTCTAAACTATATTTCTTTAATCAGGTAATTTGGTCAAATATTTTGCTATCTATCAAATGCCCCTAAGTACAGTTTTGACTTGGGAGAGAAATTCAATAGTAATTGCTACACTGGGTTAAACTAGAACACTGGTCCAGCTAGCCCTGGATTCTGTCACTGTGGTACAATGCTTCTAAACAAGGTGCAGGAAACCCTGAATCTGGTAATGATGGGATAACCCACCCCCTGGGAAATATTTCCTCTTACCTCCCCCCAAATAATTCAATATTAATTTAGGTCTTGAAGTAGGAGGGTCTGTATCCTTCCCAAACCTTTTTTATTTCTTTACTATCTATACTTAAAACATTGGCTATTCTTATTATCCACACAAATGTCTTTCCCTTTTAGAAGCCTGTTAACCTTTTGGTCGTAAATATGTCCTGTCATGATGAGTTCCATAGACTAACTATGCACCACGTGTAAAACTTATTTTGAATTTGACACTTTTCAATTCAAATGTCTGTCCACAGGCTTTTGTGTTTTGAGGGAGGCTGCACAGGAGTTCCCAAACTGCTTTCTCTGTATTATTCATTATTTTATATATTTATGTCATATCATCTTGTATTAGTCTTCTTTTGAGGTAAACAGTAGAGCTAGTGAAATTTCTAATTTAAAAAATTTCAATAGAAAAATAGAGGGCAATTTTGTAGAACTCTACCAAGCACCATGAGTCTCCCATGATGATTTTTCCCCATGCCCCGAAGCATTCCTGTTGCCTGCCTCTGAACCCTGTCTAATTATACTATTTCTTTTTTGAGATAGAATGAGCAGAATTGAGCTCAGTGTTACATGTAGAGATTTCATTGATTTACATAAAGGCATTAGAATATTTTCCATATTATTCTTCATCCTATCCCTTTTGGGTATGTCTACACTGCATGCTTATTTTGAAAGAAGGTATTCCATAAGAAATACTCCAAAATAGCTTATTTCGAAATAGCATGTCTACATTACAGGGAAGCCTCAAAATTAGTCCAAGGCAGGCTTCCCTAATGTAGATGTGCTACCTCAATTTAGAGCCCCAGGAGGCACTGGGGAGTAATTACTTTGAATGGCCTTGGGGAGGAGCTATTTCAAAATAGCAGCAGGGGAGCATCCACACTACTGCTATTTCGAAATAGCTATTTTGGAATAGGCATTATTCCTTGTGGAATGAGGTTTACAGAAGTTGGAATAAGCCATCCATTATTTCAAATTTATTGTGAAATAACGGAATTGCTGTGTAGACGCATTGTTATTTCGGAATAATGGCCATTATTCCGAAATAACGTTGCAGTGTAGATGCACCCTTTGTGTTCTAAAATTTTGCTTGTGTGTGGGGGGGTGTTTGACTGATGCAGCATATTAAACAGAAGTTTTCATCCCACAATGACTAGTTCCTTTTCTCAAGTTGATTAAGTTAATTTAGAATCCATAAGCTGTATGAAACATAGTATGAATGCATTTTTAAAACTACATTGAAACGTATGCAGACAATTGTGTGAGAAATTTTGAAATTCAAAAACACCACATATATTCTAATAGACTTCCCATATAAGCTGTGTTATGTGAAAAAAATGCATCCTGTAGCAAGGCAAATAATCAATTTGTTATGTCCAAAGGCAGATACTTTATAATATAGCAATGAGCAATATTCAATAGAGTTTTTCTTATGACAGTTTAGGATAGCACTGGTGATCTGCTACTCTGATAAAGTAAAAGCAAAGTAGTGCACTCAGAACAAACAACTGATCTCTACTGCTAAAGTCTATTGTCACAACATATAGGGTATGTATTCACAGCAGGCAAAAGGCAAGTTAAAATATGCAACTTCAGTTACGTTAATTGCATAGCTGAAGTCGAAGTACGTTAACTCGACTTTTGGCGCTGTCTACACAGCAGGAAGTTGACGGACGAACACTCTTCCTTTGACTTCCCTTACTCCTCACGAAATGAGGGTTACAGAAGTCAGAGTAGGAAGCCTGTTATTTCAAAATTATTTCAAAATAATGGGCTTGTTATGTAGATGCGCACTCTGTTATTTTGAAATAACACGAGTTATTTCGAAATAAGCATGCAGTGTAGAAATAGCCATATACAGCTCTTGGACATGCTCACTTTTGCTCTCCTCTAGTTGCCCAAATATGCAACCCTTCAGTAGCTTTTACATAAGTATCCCATGGTATTTAGTAGAACAAAACATATGAGCACAGGTTGCAGAACTAGAAGCACTATGGGGTCTGATCCAGAACCCACTGAAATAAATGGGAACATTTCCACTGACTTTAATGGACTTTGGATAAGGCCCCATTTGCACAGGAATAAATCACAATGAGAGAAGTACTAAATTAGAGTGTGAATGATCTCAAAACTGAGATTCACTGCATGGGTCTCAGAACATAATTCTGCTCTCTGATTTTCAGGACAGGGTTCACTGATAACGTATGTGCATATTATGGGCCTGATCCAAAATCTGTTGAATTCAATGGGAGTGTTTGTACTGATTTCAGGGTACTTTGAATCAGGCTCTATATGATCTTCATACTTCTGAGAAAAACATGCTTCCCTGAAAAACAATCAATGTACCATAGAAAGTGTGCATTTTACACTGATTTTCGTTGGGCATTCTATAACTGTATCCTTCAATGCAAAAATCAATAACATAAATAAATACAGTTAAGATACCACTTTTGCTCCAGAAATCTTAGAGTAATAAAAAGAACAGTGGGCAAAAGTACTTTAAATATATTAACATTTTTCACTCTGCAAGCCTTTGTTCTAAAGAAAGGAAACTGCTGCTTCACTTCCCTGAAGCCATTGATAATATGATGCAAGAACATCAGAGAAAAATCTAATCCAAGATAGGTGCAGTCCCCAAGGGAAAATGCTCCTTTTTGTTTTATATTTCCACTGGAAATCATGGAGATTTTGCATGCAAACATCTTATTTCATGGGGCTGCTTCTCAAATTGAGAGATTAAATCTAGCACTGTATAAAGGGCTTTTCAATAAAGTGGGTTTCACAGTCTTCTGTTTACAGAAAATTGATGCATCATCTGATATGTCTGAAATTGCTAACTTCTGTTTCACTAAAGCTGAAGGAATTTTCAGCTGACCCATTATCTAATCAAGAAAAATATTCCCTTAGCATCTTGTCTTAACATAGCTGGTTGGCAAGCAACGTTTGAACTGGTATGTATCACGATTTGTTACTGTAGCAAAATGGACTCTGATATTCTTGAGAGTCATATTTGCAGAACTATCCATCATCCATTAAGTGCTCACAAATATATCAAAAGCTGAGAAGAAACTATTATTTCCTAATTTCTTCTTCACTCTTTTTTCTTATGAGGATAATGCTTCAACATTTAAGATCGGTGAGAATTAGAGTCAGGTGAATACTGAAATACTTTATTTCAGTGAAGATATTCTATGCTAGCCAAAGCTGACTTCCCAAATCTCAAAACTCTAAAACGTTTTTATTCCCTGACATTTTTCATCCATGATAGATACTTCTATTGAAGCAGCAGCAGACTGATCTTGAGTGGAAAATCCTGAACAGGCCTGGGGTTTGCATTTCCTACTAGACTAAATATGGGACTGGACCACTACATCCAACAAGCACTGCATTAACGCTGCAACCACAATGGCCAGTATTTTCAAAAGCAGTGATTGATTTTGAATACCTCAGTTTCGGGGTGCCCAATTTGAGACATCACAAAGGAGTATGATTTTCAGACAGTTTTGAACTGACACCAAAAATCATAGTTGCTTTTGAAAAACTTGGCCGTGAAACTATCGCTGTTAGAACTTCCAAAATGCTAAAACAGTTTTCAAAAAGGCTGTTCTAATTAACCAAACCAAACAGCAACATGCCACAAAAATGCTGCATTCAAATGTGGAAAATCCTCCTCAAACTAGTAGGCGGTATTCAGCTCAGTTTGCCTATCAGTTATTGCCTAATAATCTACTATATATTTGAGAGAGTTTGTCTGTATGTGCATCTGTGCATGAGTCTGTCTGTCTGTCTGAGTGTCTGTCTGTTCATCCAAGAACTCCCCCTAAAACGGTAAAAGCTAGAACCACCAAATTTGGTATACAGCTTTCTCTTATTATTTAGACCATATTTTAAGGGTTTGGTTGTGCCAGGGAAACAAGATGTGTCCAGAATGGGATTGCTTCTCATAAAACCATACAGAAAAGAGACAGAATCACCAGGCTAGTGAAAGGGGCTGGCTGGGTGTGTACCCCCCCCCCCCCAACACACACACCTGGAACTGCCCCATCCCTAAGCCTCCCACCCTTAGGTGCCCTTTAGGAAGGGTGAGGGGGTGCTGAATCTCATTTCCTCCCCTCCCCCATTCCTACAGGGACATTGCTGGTTGTTCCCCTTTGTCAGGGAGCTGGGGAAAAGTGCACAGTTTGCTGCATTCCTCATTCTGGCTGGAGAGTGCAAGGGACAGACAAACCTGGATCTGCCTCAGCCAGAGGACATGGACCCCTCCCCCAGCTTTGCCCATTGGAGCTGCAGTAGCCATGGAGAAGCACTTCCCTTGGCCCCAAAATGCTGCAGTGAGAGAGGGCTGAGGTAGTCCTCTCTCCCTGGAGAAGCCTACATACTGAACCACTCATCCCTAGCGCCACCCCAGCATACTGACTGAAATGAAGAAAAACAAAAATTATTTGAGTTAAGGACCCGAGCAATGCTGGGTAAATCTTCTAGTAATAAATAAGATGTTGTGGCTGGAGTACTTATCCCTGTGGCAATTATGCTCCTAGAGGTGGCTGGCATGTCCCTGCAGCTCCTGAGAAAGGACATGCTGTCCTTTCCTGAGGACACCACTCCCACAGCTCCCATTGATCAGTAACGGAGAGCTGTGGCCAGGAGAAGCTGTGGAGCTGTGCCGGTGGATGAAGGGCAGCTCCAGAGATGCAGCTACTACATGATACTTTCCACCAGTAGAACTCAAAGGCTACGTCTACACTGGCAGCTTCTTGCGCGCAAGAACTCTTCCACAGAAGAGCAAAAACTCTTCCAGAAGAGAGCGTCTACACTGGCATGTGCTTTTGCGCAAGAGCATCCATGCCAGTGTAGACACTCTCTTGCACAAGAAAGCTCTGATGGCCATTTTAACCATAGGGGCTTCTTGCGCAAGAAATTCATGTTGCCTGTCTACACTGGCCTCTTCTGGAAGAGCTCTTGCGCAAGAGGGCTTATTCCTGAGAGGGAGCGTCAGAGTTCTCGCGCAAGAAGCCCTGATCTTCTACAGTACAACGTAAGTTTACTTGCGCAAGAACGCACAGCCAGTATGGCATGTTTTTGTGCGAAAACGGCCACTCTTGCGCAAGAACGCACCAGTGTAGACACAGCCAAAGTGCTTTAAAAAGGAAGTCAGTATTATGAATGCAATTTTACAGATGAAGAAACTGAGGCACAGAACTGCGGGGGTCTGTCCCAAGATCATCCAACAGGCTGGTGGCAGACTCAGGAATATAACCCCAAGTCCCCTGTGTTCCACACCAGGCTTCCAGTCACTAGGCTACATTGCCTCCCTTAATAAGAACATTTTAAATATATGACACAGACAAAATACATGAAGGAGCGATATATAGAGGCTTTATTGACTCCCATTCGTTCATGCCTTCACTTTGCGTGAGTAATGTGGCTATTCGGAATTCATGACAATACCCCATCATCATGTCTCAGTTATCTCTGTATCTCTCATACTTAGAGTCATTCGCCTACAAGTTCTGCCCTCATTTACATGAAATCAATAAGAGGTTTCAGGTATGCAACTAAGGCAGAATTGGGCCCCAGTTTTCCAAACCCTTTACAGTAGTTCTGATTATTTAGAGTAGGCCTTTTTTCAGGAAGGTACTTATGTGTCTGTATAATTTGACGCATGAGGGGTTTCACTGGAAGTGGATGGGACTACTTGTCTTAAAAGTTATGCGCATGCTTAAGTACCATCCTGAATCATGGAATCTTGATGCTCAATGTACACTGCTCACTCTCATCAGATGGAACTGTGGAACAGCTGTGCTTTGATTTAGTGAAAATGTAACCATGGTTATCAGTTTAAGATGATTTATTTGGTTAGAGAGACATTTTATGCATTTATGTTGGCTCAAAATTATTCAGAAATGAGTTAAATAGTTCTGCGCCTGTTTAAAGATTTGCATAATTTAAGCATAAGAAAAATCTGATAATATTTTCTTTGCAGTTTGGGGCTGATGGTAAAACAACGGAAGCTGAGCAAGAAGACTGGAGGGGACTGGTTGGTATCCAAGCAAAATCACCAGTTGAGTCCCACTCATTTCAATTCAGAGACAATAAAACAGCCCAAGTTTGCGACTAAAAGAGAATTCTAAAATTGGAGGTTTCTAGAGGAAAGAATGAAAATGTGAAAGTTATAAAGGGAACTCTTAAAAAGCTGGAAAAGAACTCAGAATTTGTATATTAACCAGAGTTAGCGTCAAGAAATTAAATTTTGATCTTTTTTCTAACATACAGAGACTAAAATTAGAACTGTATGGGTATCAGGAGCCTAACCTGCTACTACCATCTTCATCTAAACAGTATTTATATATCCCTGTAAGACCAAGTGTATTCCAAGGTAAAGAGATTACAAATAAATTGATTTAGAACTAGGCTACTACAGTTGATTAACATAAAAATAATCAACAAAAACAAAATTACAAATCTCTAAGATGTTTTTAATGTTGTTCCCAAGATTCAAGTACTTAAGCTTAATTAGAGACATTGACAAAGTCTCAGCAAAAGTTTGTTTTAATGACTGATGGGACAGGATGGGGTGGGGGGGTGGACCAAAGACGTAGATAGCATAGGGAAAGGCAGGGTGCCAAGCCACTACATGCTGCATAAATGAGGAGGTTCTCAGAGAGATTGCCTTCAGTCACAAAGCAAGGCAAGGCACATTATGATACCTTGTGAATTTGGAAAGATTATGGCCCTGAGGGGGCAGTCTTAAGAACCACAAGTTACATACAGACCTCAGGAGATGGTAGAGGGCTTCAACAAAATCTGCAAACCCAATCCAGCACAAGCCAGGTTTGCCAGCACGTGAAATGAGAATCCATGGGTCTGCTAGCCCCTGCTTCATCTGTGTCACCAACAGATGCCTCTGGTATAGCAGTGATTGATGAACTGTGAGCCTTTTAGGCTGTGCCACCCACAAAGATCCTGATTGGCAGTGCTGCCACGGTCTCTAGTGGTTTCAGAACACAGCTTAATCCTGGCTAGATACCAGAAAGCTGTCTATGCAACTGGGTGGATCCTCAATCAGACTCTTCTCCTTTGCCTTGCTTTTGGTGTTTAGCCCTTGGTTCTGGGTCCCTGACTCTGGCTTCACCCACTAGGCCTAGCTGCTTATGCCCAGCCATGACAAAACCTTACTATAGATCTCTAAAGGTTACCTGGATTGGGATATATAAAGATTCACACCTTAATCCTTTGCTTCCATGGGGAGTATAAGATACTAAGTAAGCCATTGAAATCAGCAGTGTTAGATTAACTTTCTGATTTGCTTACAGATTGTGCTCATGAAATGATCTGACTGATTGTTGGTCTTAAATTGTTCTCTTTTAGTTAACTAATCTTAATTTATATAATTACTCATTCCTTGATTTACCTGTACTTCCAGTCTAATTTTCATATTTAGTATTTTAGGGACATATAAGAGAATAGTTAATTTTACAGATTATGAGCTTGAATGAAAGTTATAAAAACACACTAGCTTGGTTTTCTCTGATCAAATGGCAACAAGGTAAAACCAACCTTAAGAAAAGGGACTTTACTTAAATACTAATGGAGTGCTTGACTCAGTCCTGAAGCCCTATCAACCTAATTAATTAATTATAGTAGTTTCACACACACACCATGAGAACTGAGTTTTAGCAAATTGTTGCCAGTTATTGGAGCAAGCCCTAATAAGATAACCAGCAAAACTCTAGCCTTACCACCACTGCTGCACTCCCATCTAGCTGGTTCTTTTGTGCCTGAACTTTTCTTATTGCTTCTGCCAGGTGTGACAAAGAGAAACCGATGAGCTCACCCTGCTGGGGCTGGGCTGGTTCTACACAGAGGTGAGTGAGCTCTAAAGCCTTCAGTTAGAACCCATCGGTGCCTTGAAGGGAAGGCGGTTAGTCAATTTGGAATGAGCACGGGGATCACTTGTGGGGCTGGAAATGGAGGATAAGATAGGAATGGAATTTTGCAGCTGGGGAGCAGAGGGCAGAGTTTTTTATTTTAAACATATGCATTAATCACTGCTCAAAGCAAGGGATGGCAATGAGAATCGGCATCTGGAAAGCTAAGGCAGGAGGAGATGATTTTTATTTCAGACATAAATTATGTATTAATTGTTGCTTGAAGGAGGGATCGGTGTGGGAATCTGTAGCATGGGGAGGACAAAAGGCAAAGATGATTTCAATTTTAAGTATATTTATTAAATCGTAACTCAAAACAGGAATTGGGTGGAAACATGCAGCTGGAAGTGATAGGGCAAAGGGAAAATTATTTTTTTTGCATTTTAAATGTATTCATCAATCATAGCTCAAAGCAGGCACTGGTGTGGGAATCTGTAACTTGAGGATGGAGGAGAAAATTTAGGCAGAGAGAACTTTTATTTATTTTTACATTTAAGCTAGTTTAGGGTTAGTTAAAGCTCCTGGAGTGACATTCCTAGAGACCAACATCAATATCTGTCTATCCATAGAGCTGGGGAATGCAAAGTTCTCCACCAGCGTGCCTTTTCACTAAGGCCTTGCCTATATTACTAATTTTAGCTGAGTTTGTAAACATTTAGTAAAATACATGGTTTGTGATGCCACTCAATCTGTAAAGCATTCCCTCAGTGGACTGAGATAAAATGTGGCTGTCTTTTCAGAACCAGTTTAGTGTACAAGTTTAGGTGGGTGTTGTTGAAAAAAATCAGTCGGGGCTACACACAAGTGAAAAACAAAAAAACACAACCCAACCCCACCCCCACCAGCAATGGCTCCCTAATGCTGGGGAGAAACGCTGAGCCTTGGGGCCAGATCCAGGCAAGCTGGGGGCTGCATTCAGGCCCCAGGGCCTTAGGTTCCCAATCCCAGGCATAGACTATAATCCAGGGGCTATTTGATAACAAATTTGGTCACTACCCAGCTGGACCTTGCTTCAAACTAGTGCCATAGATATGAAGAGCATCTCATAAAAAGAGAAGCAGGTTTGTTGCAGAATGTTTTAGGGTTCTCAGATTCTGCCCTACATTTTACAGTATCCCTTTCCTGCACCTAACCATGGTTGGTCTCTCTTTACTTCCTTCAACTCTCCAGACAGCAGCCCATTCTCTTTGCCCTCCACTAAGATGATCTGTGGGAGCACCAACTTCTTATTTCCCCCAACTCCTCACCAAGCAGAAGGCAACCTTTGGGACAGTGTTTTTCTTTATCCACGTACAGGGAAAGCAGGAGTTATGAAAAAAAAAAAACAGTTTCCCCAACTTCTTTGACCCCGCTCGCTGCTCACTGCCATTCCTTTGAGCCATTCTAGCTCATGGAAAAAAATAATAAATACGTTGCATTTAAATTGGGAGGAAACAGATTGCAAACGCATAGCAGTCGTTCAAAAAAAAAGTAACAAAGGAGGATCTTACACCTGCCAAATGAAATGAAAGTGTCATTCTGTAGACACACTACGGAGCTTTTCAGTGTGTTCTAGAATCATCCTTTTGTTCAGCATTCTTGCAGCATTTAAATAATGATGCAACTTCCTGATTACCAAGAGGGAATGAAAGGTTAAGCCTAGTGAACATGTAACAAAAGTGCTAGAGCTAATCCATATTTATGTCTTAGAAAAAAATCAGCTCTTTTACTAGCCACAATCTGAATCCACACAGCTGGCCAATATGTTTTATATTATAGCCCAGGGTAAAGATATTTGTCCATCCACAGGTTGATGTATATGAGAGTCACTAAACTCTATGAATTTTCTCAATGCATCATTACAAAACCACCTGTGCTAAATAACCTTCTGCTAATACACTGTGAAAACTAGTAGAGTGTTCAATGAGCTTCATAATATCTCATTTTCTTGGTGACTAGTGTTAGTGGTTGCACATTTGGTCTACAGGAACACTGTAGGAACACTTGTTTCCAGTCTGTTTTACATCCTTTTCATGAGACACACCAGAGCTCCTCTGGCTTCACCATCCACAACACTATTAGAATAGTGTTAGGATTTTGCCATTGAATTTCTCTCCCAAGTCAAAACTGCACTTAAGAGCATTTGATAGCTAACAATATATTTGACCAAATTACCTGATTAAAGAAATATAGCTTAGAAGGTTTTAAAATACAATACCTCCCTTGTGCCTACTATAGTCTTTTCCCCCCCAAGAATAGTCTATTGTTTGCTGCTCCTTTAAGAAAGATTAACTCATAGAAATGTTTGAAAAAAACACTTTCCTTGGGAACAGCTCTTCTTCAATGAGCCTCTACATCAGGGATAGGGAAGAGCCTGTCAGCAGGCCGGATCTGGCCTGCCTAGCTCTTTTATCTGGCCTGTGTGGCAGTTCCTGGCCCCACCCTGTAAAAATTGCCTGGGAGCCCGGACACAAGAGCCCTTTCAACTGCTTCTATTTAAAAGGCTCTAGCGCCCCAGCTCTCAGGCAACGCACTAGCAGTGAGGCTGGGAGCAGCGATCCCTTTAAATAGCAGGAGTTGAAAGGGCTCACAGCTCCCGCTAACGTGATGCCTCGGAGCCACAGGGGAGGCACAAGCCCTTTCAACTCCAGCTATTTAAAGGCCCCGCCCCTTCCACCTAGTGTGAATCTAGTTTTCTGTGTCCAGAGTAGTAGGTACACATTTTGAGATTCTCAGTATACCTGAAAGTATTTACCTTATGGTCCTGTTGGGTTCATGTTGATGATGAAAGATAGTAATAGATCTGTTTCCTGGTCAGAATTATTTCTTGAGTTACAGATCCAACCTCATTGTCTCCTCTATTTGTGAGAGATGCACTATCCCAAAAGGTGTGAAGTCTGTTATGATTTCATTCCATTAGCCCACTCAGACTGGCAATTAGGACTTCAAACGTTTTTACTGAGCCAGTCCTTGAGAGCTCAGTCTGAGAAGCCAGGTGAGGTTTCTGTTCAAGATATGGTGCAGCATCCACAGTGAATGGGGGGCTCCCAAGCCCTGAACCATCAGACTTCAAAAGCCAGCTAAGAAAGGTGCTGCCAGAACTGCTTAACAAGAGGACAGATATAGCAGAACATGGAAGCCTTCTGAGGCTTCTCAGTTGGCAAAGACTTCCTGGCGGGGGTACACATCACACACTGGCGAGGACATAGTTAATAAGATGTGGTGGACTCAGTCAGCCCTGCCCCACTACACACACATAATTGGTGCCAGGGTTGCAGAGAGGGGTTAAAACTGAAACACACATCTCAGAGAAGGGAGGCCTGATGTGGGACCATTGTTAAGATGTGCTACTGCTGCTTCTGGATATAAGAGCAGCAGATAATGTCTAGCCCAAATGGGCCAATATTCTTATTACACCTTCCCAAAGTCGCTGCAGTCATCAAAAGCTCTGCCTCAGGCTTTGGTTCCTGGCTCACATTTTCATGAAAATTTAACCGCTCAGACACAAGTTTTTCAGTTCACCTTTACCTTGAGGAGGAGTGCGGAGTAGGAATTTAAGACCCCCATTTAGAGAGAGATAGTAGCTTCTCCTTCCTTTTAGGTTGTAAATAGAATCCAAATACAAGTTTAATAAAAAAACCCATTAGACTAAACAGAAATTCATCAAAGTTTGCTTCGTTTGAAACTACCATAAATTCTGAATTGTCTTGAGAAAGCTGAGTAGGTAATCCAAGATTCAAAGCCTTTAAAATGGTTCTTTAGACAATTTGCAAAAACATTTAAAATTTATTTGCATCCCTTTATCTTCTCAATTAAGTCACCTACTTTCACTTTTAACAAAGAAGGAATTATGAGCACTTTTATATGGTTTTAGATTCACCTCAACTTCACACTTTCTAGTGCTGGGTCATGAAATTACTGAGTCCTGGGTTCAATTTCTTATGATACACAAGGGAGAAACAGGTTAAAAAGTATGCTTAGTTCACTTGAAATTCTGTGCTTTCAGGTGTGTAGAAGATAGGCCAAGCAGTTGGACTAATCCCAAACTAGGAAAAGTCCATATTGGACAAGTGAATAGGTTGTCTCTGTCTGAGTATATATTATCCAGTAGAGCAGCTAGGAAAGGTTTTTCTGGACTTTAAGGTTTTTTTTTCTGTCATAAATTAGAACACAAGTCAAAAAACTTATCAACCAAAATTCCAAAAACAACTTCACTTTAGGTCATTTGAAGCACTTTGTTTAGATTGAACCCCCTTTTTTAAGAAAAGCCTTTTTAAAATACATTAAATTTGGAAATGAAACTATTATTTTATACTGAAAAAACAGGGTTCTTTATTTAGAAAATATTGAAAGGTGACACTGACAATTTTTAAACATTTTTCCAAAATGAGAAACTTGTCAAAACTGCCTCATTGATTTTAAACAAACATTGACTTTTTTTATGCTGGAAAAAGCCATTTTAAACAAAATGTTTTTTCCTTCCCCAAAAAGTCAAAAATTCTTCAGCAGACTTAGTAACTAGCACTTTCTCAAGCTGATAATTTCATGATGTTCAGCATAAAAATGTAACCTCTGCCTCCTGGGTTTAAGATTTTTCTCTTGACACATTTGTATCCTTTATTAATAAAAGCAAATGTCTGCAAGCAATGTTACATGTTAGCTTGATCTTTACTTTTACCTACAACTCTTTCCCAGTTAACCAGTTAAAACTAGAGAGTTCTGGATCATGATATTTTTACTTTGTAATACTCTAGGGATTCTACAAACATAGCGCTTTAACTATTCTATTCTCTGTATCTCAGGAAAGGATCAATTCTTAACTCTTTGAAGCCAAACCTGGATATAACACAGCCCATGTTGTTTTAATTCACACCTTCTCAAGGTTTTCCATAGTTGCCTTTGCCATCTCCTAACATTTTAGTTAGCTTGTACATTGAATCTTCCTGTTCCTAAACTTTGACATCTTAGAGTGTACCAATTCTGGATTCCTACAATACTCAGCCTCAAAACTCTACCTCTTCATATCCTCTGTATGTTTTTAATTAGGGATTCTGATGGACAATTGATTATTCCCTTTCAAATCCTCCTCTTAGTTCCAGACATTTCTTCCAATGCTGAATTGTGCCCAAATGCTCTATTTATGTTTAAATTATGCTAACTTTTAAACATTTCAAGACAAACTAAAATCTGATCTTTATTAAGCTAATATAACTATTTTAAAATATACCTAAAAAATAATTGTAAAAAAATGAGTTTGCTCTAACCCAAAGCACAATCACTCTACTCCATTATGTAGTCATGGTGTGAAGAGTACATTACATTAGAGGCAAGTTTCTAAATAATACTAATATGCAGACCAGCATTTGAAATTAGATTGGGGAAAGGGGATTAAAGAAGATGAAACATGCTTTTAAAGCTCTGGAATACAACATTGCTTTCATGGTGATGCAAACAGGCAGCTAACTCCAGAGAGAAATTCTACAAGTTAAAGGCAAAGCTCACAGAAGATGAATGTAATAAAATGTTTGCTTTATATCACTAGAGCTGTGTAAGCAATACAACATTCTTGTTACCTTTACATCCGTTAGAAGGCGACCAGTTTGCCAGGACAAATAGGCAACCTAGGGAGATCTACATGTATGCCCAAAGTAAGGTCAATTGGTAGTATTAAAAAGGAACCCTGGGCAAAGAAGCTTGAATGTTAATAATCTTACCAAAGATCCTTTCTTCAAGACTAATAGTTCAGTAACCTCCTTTGATGTATCACTTGAATGTATCACAGCATCTGAATGCCTCCAGCACCTCCCCTAATGCAGAGATGACTGTAGCCAGAATTAATTAGTAAGCAGGAGTGGGAAAGAACAAATGACCCAGTATGATACAAATCAATTTGTCATTGCTGGTAATGTTGCCAATAATTTAAGCAGAATTTTAATGGGGTGCACATAATGGTTGGTTCTCAATATGCAGTAGAGTGCAATAGACTTCCACCCCCTATAGCCTTTCATTATTAATCTCTATGCACGGCAAAAACAGAGATGCCTAAGGAACCCAATAAATCCTTTGACCTGCTCAAACAAGAGCTGATTATCCACTGGGCTCATTCTGCAGTTTACTACCAGGTTTCATTACTCCTAATTCTAGAGATTTTTGCCTGCACCAGGGAGAAGCCCTGTCAACCAGGTGAGTTACATCAGTTACACAGAGAATTCAGCTGTGTTTAATCTAAATTGTTTGGAGAGAAGAGCTGGATTTCTCCTGTTATTGCCAAGAATAAGTTGAAGTTCAAATGTAAAAAGCTCGGCCCAGCCTTTGGGCTGTTGAGTGTTATCTGCCATCTGGTAGACAGACAGAGAGCATAGCCTTACTCATGTAGCAGCACTTTTTCATTCCTAACCCTGGAGTCACTGAGACTTGCCACCACATCTGTGATCAGAACCTAAACCTTGGCTGGATCTATCATAGGCACAAGGTCTTTTGAGGTAAACAGAAGCTTCTCAAAGTAGGACAGTGGTGACAGAATAAACTTGTTTCAGATGGCCATCACTCTTGCAGGTGCTAATTGTTAATTTATTACTTCTTATGCCAGTATTATATAATGGTCCGAGTGAACATGTCTTTAGTTGAGTATCCCAGTCTTACATTACTGCTGGGGTTGGTCCTGTTTTGGGCAGGGGGCTGGACTCAATGACCTCCTGAGGTCTCTTCAGCCCTATGATTACTGTGCTGCTATGGGCTACCTCTGACTTTTCAATAGCTAGCTTATACCATAGAGCTTCTACTAAATTGATTTGCAAAAAACAATAGAGTACTGACAGATCAAACCAAGAGGTCTTAATGCTGCCTGACCCATGCTGTTCAGAATCACTGCCACCTACCCCCAGGTGAGAGAATCCTAGCACTTATGGATGTTTTCCATGCTGTGTATTGTGTAATGATATGGAGGACCCATGTCCTGTTGTAGCATGTTCTGTGTCCTCCTATTTGAACGCTTGGTGGGATTCTCTGAGGACATTATCTGAAAGGGAGATTCCCTGGGGACATTGCACTCTACTATTTCAACTATAATCACACTGAGGCCTGTACTGATATGCTACCCACACACAAAACAAATTGCCATTTTAATAGAAGTGGCAGGACCAATACTAAATGTAATGTTGTTCTCTCAGTGAGTTCCAGGAAATGCCATTATGGGATCCTCTACTTATTCTCTCACAGTGACCTCCATAGACAATACAAGTAGGCTGCATCTAGACTGGCAAAATCTTGCCGCCTGTCTACACTGACTGCGAGTATTTGCGCAAGAACACTGACCTTGTACTGTATAAAATCAGTGCTTCTTGCGCAAATACTCTGATGCTCCTGCTCAGGGATAAGCCCTCTTGCGCAAGTATCCTTGCGCAAGAGGGCCAGTGTAGACAGCAAGTTAATTTCTTGCGCAAGAAAGCCCGATGGCTAAAATGGCCATCAGAGCTTTCTTGTGCAAGAGAGAGTCTATACTGGCATGGATGCTTTTGCGCAAAAGATGTGCTTTGCGCAAAAGCATCCATGCCAGTGTAGATGCTCTCTTGCACAAATACTTTTAACGGAAAAACTTTTCCGTTAAAAGTATTTGTGCAAAATCATGCCAGTCTAGATGCAGCCGTACTGTATAGCCACTTCTGCCCATTGTATCTTGCACTGGAGCATATACCTCACACTGACATAGGGTTAACAAGAAGCCTGAGAGCCTGATTAGCCCATTGGGAGGCACCTGAATGAGAAACAGCTAACTGAGGATTAGCTCCAGGTGGGGAGAACCAGAATAGTTGGCTCACATAAAAGAAGGACTGCCGGCCAGTGGAGGCAAGCAGAGAGAGGAATGCTATAGTAGGG
Source organism: Rafetus swinhoei (assembly GCA_019425775.1). Lineage (NCBI taxonomy): Eukaryota > Metazoa > Chordata > Testudines > Trionychidae > Rafetus > Rafetus swinhoei. The sequence continues at coordinate 166,520,509 of CM033424.1, forward strand.
TGTAGATAGTGTGGGAAGGACCCTGAATGGAGAGAGTAGTAGCCAGAGATACTAAGAAGCATCCCAAGAAAGCTCCTCAGCTGGGAAAAAACTGTAGAGTGAGGTGAAACTTTCCAGAAGAGGATTGGAGAGCACAACTTCATAATAGATGCCTGTAAGCAGGAAAAGATAGGAAGGTGCCTAAGAAACCAGAGAGGGATCACAAGAAACAAACCTTAACTCCTTACTGTAAATGCCTTGGGCTCAAACTCAAAGGAGAGAACAGGCCTAGGTTCTTGACCATCTCCTCACAGCCATCTAAGGCTCAGGATGGGGGCAATGATTATTGAGCCCAGCTCCAGGCTGAAAGATTTTTCCAGGGTTACTAGGACTTTGGGATTTTGTTTGGAGCTTTGGGTTACCCTGGAAAGGTGACCTGGTCAGACAAGGAAGACTGACTGACAGCAGCATAACTAAAATCAACAGAGGGCCCCAGAGGTAAAAACCCCTCAATGTCCTGATCTGACACCAGATGGTGCAATGGCAATGAAGGCAACTACATTTCATCACCTGTCTGAAAGGTTCTATTAATAGAACTTAGAAGGAAATGTTGTTGACTGTCCAGACTTCTCAATTCACTCTTACAACCTTAGCTCTGCAATGCTAGTAGGAATAAAAGCATGATGAGTAGAAACTCTGAGTAAGAAAGCAATGCTTTTATAGTCTTGTCTTTATTGTTAAGTCTTTTAGTAATTTAGCTCTACCCTACCTAGCTGATTGCCAATGGGGAAGGGGGGTACACATTATAATCACTCTATCAGAATTTGCTGCTTTTACTACCCACTGGTCAGTTTCTTCCATAAACACCTCTTTGCTTTCTCCCATGTGGATCTTAATGCAGGGGGGAAGAATCTCACTGACAAAATCAGAACCTTCCTCCTTTCCCTCACTCCTGCCATGCTGCCTGCAAAACTCACCCAGCTGATCATGATTATAGATAGGTGAAAAGCTGTGACTATATTCCTCTTCTCTTTCTTTCCTTTTCCTACTCCCTTCCTCCTTGTCTGTAACCACAATTAAAAACAAAACATAACTTACACTACATGTAGCCAACAAAGCCATGCTAATTCCTTATCAGACTTCTTTGCTTGCCTGTTATTTCCTGCCCTTATTCTGCGTGTCTTAGATTGTCTCAGAACGTTGATCCCTCTTCTATATCTGTAGAACATCCAGTACAATGGGGGTCCCCAACCAGACTTCTGCCTGGGGATACTTCTCTAGTATAAGTGCTTATTACTACTACTACTAAGTCACTTTTCTGATCTTAAACAGCACTGGGTATCTAAGCCTTATGCAGTCAGTAACATTGCTATGAACCACGTTTGTATTTCATAACTGGCATTGCCATCACCACGCAGAGATGATAAAGCATCAGGAGAATAATGAAATACCTTTAAATTGAAAATTGCAAGAGTAAGAAACTCAGTTGTCCGGATTTAAAGCAGACTGAAAGAATAACTGAGGTCAAAACTGTAGCCAGACACAGCCCCCTTTTGCCCTTTTAGCTGTAGCTTGAATAGTTCCTGTTATGATTAAGCAAATGCAGTTTAAACAGTTCCTGTTATGTTGGAAAGTCCCCCATAATGTTAGATGCCTGTTAAAATCACGTTGCCTTAATAGAATAAATTGTATTCATGCTTATGAATATGTAACCTGACAGCGTATGCATGAGGAAGTATGAGTGAGAAACTGCCAATCATAAAGCAGCACAGCATGTTTGGCTGCTGAAGCCCAGGGTGTGTGTTCAGCCTCCGTAGGCTGAGTTTGGCCGCTGAAGCCCAGGGGAAGCGTTTTTGGCCTCTGAAGGCCACCACCGAAGCTGTGGGGAAGCAGGGCATTTTCGGCCTCCGGAAGAAGAGTTTGACCATCGAAGCCCGGGGGCACTTTTTTGGCCCCCGGAGGCGGAGTTTGGCCACTGAAGCCCGGCAGGGCGTTTTCGGCCTCTGGAAGAAGAGTTTGACCATTGAAGCCCCAGGGTGTTTTCGGCCTCTGGAGGCCAAATTCAGCCGCCAAAGCCTGGGGGGCATTTTCGGCTTCCAGAGGCCGAGTTCGGCTGCCGAAGCCTGGGGGGGCACATTTTTGGCCTCTGGAAAAACTCCTGCAAAGTGTATAAATTGATGTGATGGATGGCCAGGTGGGGATGCTCTTTTCCTCAGAAAGATGTAATAGCATGCCAAGTTTGGGACCAGACTGGAAGCAGTAGAGCTCTCCTGCAGATCCAAAGAGACTCCAGGGACTCTTGTCACCTCATAGCTGATTTCTGGGGATGCTGTGGCCTGGCCAGTCTCAGCCACTTGTGAAATTGAAACTAACTCTCGCCACCTGCTGCCTGCCTCCCAACTGCCATCATGAATGTGATATGTGTGTGTGTGAGTATTGCTGTACCATTAAGAATATGTGCAAATAAACACGTCTCAGTGCTGCTCCAGTTCACCCTTTATCTGGACTTATTCCTTGGATGATTCCAAAAACAGTTAACAAAAACCATTTGAGGTCAAAACTATCACTGAAGCAATAAAACTGATTTGGTGGACCAAAGTCACTGACTTAACTTAGTGGAGCTTCGAGGGGTAAATTTGGCCTGCGATTTTTTTATTTTCTATGTATAATTCTGGTCAGCATACTATCCTGGTAAGAATTAAATGCACTCATGAATTTCCATCTGTGTTGATGTCCAGGTACTACAAAGCATGTACCGTTTGATGAATGCTGTGATCTCAATCTCTCTCAACCTGGGTAAGAATGAAAATGTGAAGACTGGGCCCAGGACATTGATAACCACGAACATGTTTTGAAGTCATATGGTACATGCAGTCCTTGTCATGGAATAGCCACAGAGCACAGCAGCATTGTCTGTCTGAATACTCTGGCCAGCCTTACTTATCCCTACCACTGCACTTGTCAGAGCTAGAACCATAAATTGAGCTTCTTAGATGAAAGGTAGAAAAGGCACGTTCAGAGCTTAAATCTTGTTTTCTTCCTTTATTATACCCTGTGAAATCTGGGGTATGACATCCATTGTCATGTAGACATAAAAACATAGGTTTAAATAAAGTTAGGGAAAAGCTGAAACTTGTCCTTAAAGCAAGTGGAAATATTCATAAAAACTGCCTTTACCTTGGGCCTGTATCATGGCTTGCCAGACTGTGGGTGAACTCCCAGACATAATTCAGCAAGATCAACCACTCTTCTTTAAATCCCTGCATGACAAAGTGACCGAAGATGTCTTGCTGCATAGGTGCTTTAAATTTTTTAGTCAAAGAAAAGAGACAAGATCTGTTAGCAGCATACTGTGGTAATACCTTATTACCTGTGGTGACTAGGAATCTCTCTATACAGTCATCTAAGAAATGAGTTGTGTTTCATCTGAAGAAGTAGGTTGTGCCCATTAAAGCTCATGATACCATCTACAGCTGTTAGTTCGAAATAACTTTCCTAGCGTCTACACAGCCAAACCGCTATTTTGAAATAAATTCGAAATAGCGGAGCGCTTATTTCGAATTTGGTAAACCTCATTCTATGAGGAATAACGCCAAATTCAAAATAGCTATTTCGAAATAAGTGCTGTGTAGACACTTATTTCGAAATAGGGGGCCTCCAGTCTTCCCAGGGTGCCCTGGTGGCCACTCCAGCCTCAACCAAGAACACTCCTCCCCCCCCCAACCCCACCCTGAGCCTTTAAAGGGGTAGACTCTGGCCACAGTGCCTGTGCCAGCTCCAAGCCTGCCAGCCCAGAGCCAGCAGTCACTGCCCCGACCCAGTGGCCCCAAAACATGAGCCAGCAAGCCACTGGCAGCCAGCCCTCCACCACTCCCCAGGAGCAGTCTGCCAGTTCCCAGGAGCCTGCCATGGCCCGGAGAAGGCAGGCACCTTCCTTGTCCAGGGTGGAGATCATGGACCTTATTCAGGTTTGGGGGGGATGCCCCCAATGTCCATGATCTCCACACTAGATGGAGGAACGCGGCCCTCTATGGCAGGGTAGCTGCCAGCCTGGCCACCAAAGGCCACATGTGAACCCAGGAGCAGGTTTGCATGAAAATCAAGTTGATCCGGCGAGACCCCCAATCCTGAGCCCTGAGCTTCCCCTCCTCCTTGCTTCGCCCTTCCAGCTCCCTCCTCTCAGGTTTTCCCCTCCCCCTCTCCTCCCCTCTCCCACCTCCTTTCCCCAGTCTCACCAGAGTTTCATTCCCCCCTCCCCAGTTTTGTTAAATAAAGAGAGTTTGTGTTCATGAAGATACATGTATTTTATTTGACATCAGGAAGGGGGATTAGGGAGGGGTAAGTGGAAGGACGTGAGGGAGGAATGAGGCACAAGCCCCCCAGTGGGGCAGACCAGGGAGGCTCTTAGTGCTGCTCAGGGTGGAAGCTCTCCTGCAGGGCCTCCTGGATACTGACAGCCTCCCGATGGACCTCCCAGATGGCAGCCTGCAGAAAGTGCAGCCAGGCTCACAGCAACGCGTCCAAGAGAAGCACCAGAGTGCCCAGGGGTGGCTCTGGCTCCATGTTGCAGAGTGCTGTGGTGTGGTGCTGTTGTGAGGACAACCAGAGCACACAGAGATAAAATGCTTTGCTGTCCCTCATCAAGGTAGATAAGCAAGCAGGGAAACCTGAGAACTGGCTGTCTGTGGGGGGGGGGCCCTTTAAGCACAGACCTCAGATAGCCTCAGGCAGCAGCCCCACACAGTAAGTCCTGACCTGGTGCCCTGCTGGAACTGGTTCCGGCCAGCCTTAAATGCAATTCAGAGTCCACTCAGTGTGGACGCGCTATTTTGAAATAGCAAAAAGCTATTTCGAAATGCATTTTGTGTGTAGACGCGATATTTCAAAATAAGCTATTTCGAAATAACACTGTAGTGTAGACATACCCTAAGGTACTGCAGAACTATTCATTGTTTTTTCAGTTACAGACTAACCTGGTTACCCCTCTGAGACTTCTATACAGTGAAGTAGCTTCACATATACCTACCAGTAGCCTAAGATCCTAGAGCAGGGATGGGCAATAAAATGGCATTGATTCACCTGGATAGCCTCTGGTGGCCTGCTGCTCCTATATTTACCTGCACCTTCACAGGTATGGGTGATTGCAGCTCCCATTGGCCACGAATGGTGACCCGTGGCCAAGGGGAACTGTGATCACCCATACCTGCAGAGGCACAGGTAAATATGGTGGTGTGGAGGCCTACCAGGTGTTAACCTTGGCAGACCAGATCCTGCCTGTGGCTGGTATTTGCCCACCCCTGTTCTAGAGCCCTGACCTGGAGCATTTCTGATGCTAACAATGTTTTTAGTACACTGACTACTCATTCCTGTACACTCATAAGGACATGTGTCCACATACTCCATAAAGATTTGCTTTAAAGGTGATTGTGTAACAGGAGAAAAGAGAATGTTCCCTCTTTTTGAAGCACCTTGAGTGTAATTAACCTTGCTATTTGCTGAGTGTTAACTCTTTGAGTGCATGTGACTTAGCAAGGCAGAGTGCTTTCTTGAGTATTTATACTTACTCTACCACATTAATAGTAAAATTAAGTGTTCTTTATTAAGTTTTCTCTCTCTTGCTCTCACAAGTAGTTAAGTAAGGGCTAACACATTTTAACAGTTGATCTAGCTGATCGTTCTTGTTTGAATGTAACGTTAAAGCTTGCCACTAGTGGGAAATCTCTCCTAACAACTGTCATAGCAAAGTTATTAATAGTTAAGGGGGGAGCTGAGTGAGGTTAAGGCAGAAAGATCAGCATGAGGAATGGAGGTCTGGAGAGTGACTATCTCCACCCACCATGCTCCCCTATCATTGTAGGGTAAGACTCACATTGACTGTTACAGAGACCTAGTTTATAATCAGGGAAATGACTGTATGATTGCCCTTTGCTGTTAAATAAAGCTTTGGAAGAGGATGCAGACTGTGTATAGTCAGCCCAAACCACTACCAGATGTTAAGACCCTGGAAGAACCCTAGGTTAGTTGATAATAGACTGCCATATACAGTTTTGAAAGCTGCAATGTATGCTACAAGTTCTGGGTGAATGTGATGACACGCCCACCAATCACTGAAATCCTTCTTTATTGTTGCTTCAGGCTCTGACTTTGTCCATGTACTGGTATAACACTCCAAAGTAGGAATGGATGTTGTGCAAAATGGCTCATAAACTTTTACACTGAAAAAAAAAGAGAATGAAATGAACACAGTAACACTTATGAGACTATTTATAACCTACAGAGACTCAGATAAAAGAGGATTCTTTACGGTATTATGTAGAATGTAATATCCCTTTAAAGACTTCATCTAATCAGACAAAGATCTGGCTATAAAACATGTAGACCAGAGGCTGCAAAAAACATGTCTTTTGTTGCCAGTTTTCCCCATTTCTACACTGTTTTCCAATGTCTGATAGATATTTGTGTTTGGACAAGGGAGAGTTGACAGAAATTCAAGACAACTAAAATTCAGGCAACGCTTGTAGGTTGCAGGAAGCTCTTTGAAGATCTTTTAATTAGTTTATGCACCCTTCTTGCTCAGGAAACAAGGACACCATTCATGAGAAGGATTAGGATTTGGGGAATCTCTTTAGATTCTTAAATTAATGTTGAGACAGTTCTTTGGAGTAGATATTACCTTTATTTGCCTGGAAAGTCCATGCTTTCCCCTCTAATGCAACCCAAGTCACAGTCATTCATGTCTTCATCACCTTCATGATACATTTCTTTAATTCTCCTATTTAGACTTGCTTTGACTTTTGTTCTGGGGAGCCACAGCGGCTGTGGGACATGAGGTCACATTAATTATTGGAATAGAGGCAAGAGACTCAATAATGTCTTCCCTCTCATATGTATACTAACAAACCTACATAATATATATCAAATTAATATACTAATAAACCTATTGAAGCTTATACCAATTCTATGAAGAGCATTTAATACTTTGGGCAGAAGATTCTAGAGTGGCCATCTCTCTTTCTCTGTGTTTTTTCAAGGTAAATAAGATCAGTTATGTTTACTCTGTGCCCCGAGTTTACGTATGAATTTGTCTGACAGTATGGTGTTTGTGAACCCCATCTTTGGAAATCATTTTTTGAATGAGTCCACCAGAGATGTTCTTTTGCTGTATTTGTCACATTGTCGGAATTTTCCATTTTGTGTGAGTTTACCTCTTGACCTTTACAACCTTCCTCTACTAGTGTTTCCATTTCTTTTCTTTCTCCCCATTTTTGACAGTCACCTTAGCTCTTTTCTCCTTGGCCATTTGGCCCAGTTTAATTTAATGAACATTGTAAATACCTTTTGATGGGTGCTGCACAAAACAATGAATACTATTGAATTAAAATTTAAATACAGTACTACAGCATTACCAGTATCCAATTCAATGTGTTGTAGAAACTTTGAGTGAAAGGTAATATATACAACCAAATTGTCTTCGTTTCTGTCAACGGATGTGGAACAAATGCAAGAAATGAAAAGGGTAAAATGTAGTAGTGTCCATACTGATTCCAGATGTTCATCTCAGAGGTACGATTTATGAAAGAATATTTTTGTGAACACTCCAAACCTAATACATAAAGTAGGGGTGGGGAACCCTTGTTTCTGTCAGCATCATTGGCTGACAGAAAAATCAGTCAGGGGCCACACACAAGCAAAAAAGAGAGAAAGAAACCTCTCTAAGCTCACCTGTAGTCATGGCCAGATTAACTCTTCTGAAGGCCCAGTGCAATTAGATTTTTGTGGCCCCCTCATAAGTTCCAGGGTGGGGCCACAAATGAGGGGTTCAGAGTGCGGGAGGAGGCTTCAGGTTGAGGCAGGAAGGTGGGTGCAGGAGGGGGTGTGAGCGATCTGACTGGGGGCTCTGGGATGGGGATGGGGTGCAGGAGGAGACTCTTGACTGGGGCCAAGGGGTTTGGAGTGTGGGAGAGGGCTCAGGACAGGAGGCTGAGGTGAGGAGATGGGATCTGGGCAGGAGTTAGGGTGCTGTAGCAGGCTCAGGGCTGGGACTCAGGATTGGGGTGTAGGGTCTAGAAGGGAGTTAGGGACCTATGGTGTAGGAAGTGGCTCAAGGATGAAGCAGGGGGTTGGGGTGTGGGGTGCTTAAATGGGGCAGCTCCTATTTTTTGAGGGGGAAGCAGGAGGCTCCGCATGGCATGGAATGCACTGCCCTGCGCTCACCTGCAGGCACCGCCCACCCCCCCACACACAGAGCTCCCAGTAGCCAAGATTCCTGGCCAACGTGAGCTGAAGGGGCAGAGCTGGCATGTGAGGGCAACACAGGGATGGAGATTCCTGCAGCAAAAATGTGGCTCCAGCCCAGCAGAAGGGGGGACACGACAACACATGGAGCTGTCTCCTTCCCCGCTAGTCAGGTAGTGCTGGAACACCAGGGCGTTAGTGCCTGCAGCCCAGGGCCCCAAGCTAAGGGGACCTCACAAAAAGATCTTCACTTTTGGTGGCCCAAAAATCTTTATGCATGGCCCCCCTTAGACTGGGGCTGCAGCCCCTAAAGAACCTTTTTAATCTTCCCCTGCCTGTGGTGGAAATGGGTTTGCGGCACTGAGGCTTGGGGCTTCCGCCCTGTGGCATGGAGACTTGCTGTGGGCCCGAACAAATTAAACAGGGGACCGGATCTGGCCCACAGGCCAGAGGTTCCAGATCCCTGACATAAAGGGTCACATGAGCTATGTTTGATGTGCATTTGCATACACGTTCCCTTCACAATGGGAGCGCTCTATAAATCTAGAGAGGAAGAAGTGAGAGAACTGGATCAGCAGTACTGTCATAGCAAAAATGGCTCTATTTAGATTTTGAAGTAGAAGGCCTCAGTTTTAGTGTGAAACCCCAAACTTCACAAAAGCAATGTCTTGGTGTAATTTAAATTAGCAGCAAGAAAATCTGAAACTTGAGGTCCAATTCTGCTTGGATAATCATTTAAAATTTTGGATACTTATATGAAAATTTCTATCCAGTCTTCAGAGCTAGGCTGGAAATCTCAGAAGGGTCCTTGCAAAATTGCTGATATTGATTCTGATAACTGGAGCAGAATTACTGTAAGACTGGCCTTCCTTGTGGTGTTTATGTAACTCTACTGCCAATCCCAGGGGGAACAAACATGTTCAAAGGGAAGAAAAAAGTGAACTTTTAAAATCACAAATAACACTTGTGCAAATTGTGGGTGAGGCTTAGGGAAGGGTACAAGTTTTGTGACCCATTTTACACAATCTCATCCATCTCTAATAGAGAAATTACAAAATTTAAAACAATTTTCATAAACGTGAAAAACCTTAAGAATAAGCAATGGGCAGGTACATTTTCCGTGTCTTCACTGTTAAAATGCCACACTTTTTTGCATGGGAGGCTTGTACTGGGATATGAGCATGCCTAATACTTTACAGCTATGTAGGAAGATGCAGTCTTGAAGGGCTTCTGATCTCTTGAAGTCAATGTGGATCCAGATGTATGCATAAGCTGTCTGTGCATGACTCGTTGCAGCAAAGGTTTTAAATACTAGATTTAGAAATGGAAGGCTATCTGGGATTGATAAATTCATATGTATTAGAGAATGTGTTTGTTCTAATAGCAACTGAGTGCTACATCACCTTCCCTAATAGGGAAGCTATTAAACCTTCAGACTTGTGTATTAACTACTGATGGGTTGATTTCCTGTTTGTTAGCGTACCATTAGAGTGTCAAATGGCTCTGGAAAGTCTCAAGGCTGTGTCCTGGACTTTTCACGCTGCAGGGGTATTTCTTTCAGACACTAACTCTGCTTCATTCTTGATAATTAAATATCAGCTGAAGACTGAATGGAAGAGAAGTCAGACTTCAAAGCGGAAGAATTGTAGAAAGTGAATTGCTGCTTAATTGTGATCTTGGCATCAAAAAAGTCACCTGATGGCAGATTTAGAGGAACTCATTAGGAAATGGCATTCAGTCATACAGAACACACGCTGCACTGGCTCTGGAACCAGGCCATTTCAATACAGTCTTCAAATAGGCTAGGAGGGAAGAGAGTCTCCAGGGCACAGTTCCCTGAAAGCAAAACCATGAGGGTTATTTACATATATATATATATGCAGTGGTTGAAGGGGTGGGATCTTCTATTAAATTTAAAAATAAATAGGAATTTAGGACATTCATGTCCACTTATAAGTGACATTTTACAATTTTGGCTTGTAGTGAAAGCTATGATATCCAAGAGGAGATGACGTACAAGACCTCTTATTACATAGTTTTGGTATATTTGTTTTGCCTTTAAAACTGGAAATTTTAAATGAAAAAAGGCTCTGTTAAATAATATGAAGACTTATCATGGTGCCAGACCTTGATTCCTGCATGCATTCCTTTCATTTATTTCTCCAGGCCTTGGTATTGTTGTGTCTAGATATTAGTTTCCATTGTGTTTGGCTCTGGTGTTCCCACCTCAAAAACTCCTTAACTTTCCCCAAAAATCTCCTTTACACTTGTGTGTATGAAGCTCCTGCATAGCACAGCTCCACGGCACACAAGAAGTATTGCTCTCCTGCATAGCTTTCGCCATAGCCTTCCCCATCTCTTTTGTGGTTCGTCTGCCTTTCATTTATGATGCAGCTCTGTCAGTCTTTGGGAAGAAGGAAAACAAGACCAATGACTGGTATGACCCACATTCCAGTGTGTTGACAGAGGGGATTAATGGGATCTTTTCACTAAAGAAGTAGAAAAATATAGAGAAGGAAGAGCTGTATGCTCTGGAAATACAGAATATTAACTGCCATCTCATATGGAATACAGAAAAACAGTCAATAACCATCTTATGGGACTTCCTTTTAGTAAATTCAGATACAAGTAAAAATCTAATGAAGCAAAGTAAAGTTGTTTCAATGTGGATATTGCAATTCTGGTTATAACAACCTTCTTACAATGAAATTTTACAGTGGGAGGAAAAAATGTTGTGCTTCATTTGTAAAAGTATTCCCTGAGCTTTGCTTAGAACCTTGAATCAAGTTTTCAAATATTCTATCTCCCACCTCCCACCTTTAAAATGTAGGAATGACAGCAGCAAGCCCGACCAAAGAGTTTGAGGGACCCAAGGTGGCAGGCTGTGCTTGGCTACTCCATGCAGCTGGGTGGCTCCCAGCCAGGGCGGCGAGCAAACATCCAGGTGGGCGGATGCTGGGCAGTGCAGAGCCCTGAAGGCACAGTGCCCAAGGCAACCGCGTTGCTCGCCTTGCCCTAAGGCTGGACCTGGACAGCAGCCTTTTGTACAACCCCTGTCCCAGCCAGGAACTTGCAGTTTGTGCTGTCAACATTCTGCTTCATCCTGGTCCCCGTATTTTTCAGTCTTGTGCCCCTGTCTCAAAAATTGATTGCAAACTTTGCCTAATGGCATTATGGCTCCAATGCAAACAAATACCAACAAGGGATGGGGGCTACATTTAATTATTTATTTGCCTTACCATAGGACCCCAGTCATGGCCCAGAGTCTCATTCGTCTAGGTGATGTACAAACATAGAACAAAAAGTTGTCCCTGCCCTAAAGAGCTTACCAATCGAGGGATAGCAGATGGGGCAGTATGAGCAACCTATGGGACAGTACTGGACAGCATGATAGGCTGTCAGCAGCCTATCTATTGTTGAGTTTTTAGTCATGCAGCAAAGGAGAGTTTTGTGGAGGGATTTGAAGGAGGATATCAAGGTAGCTTTGCTGATGTTTATGAGAAGTTCCTCCCAAGCCCAAAGGGCAGCATAGAAGAAAGCACAGAAGTGATTGTTTGGAAATTTAACAACTGGGTGATGGACATTGGCATCATGGGATAATTGGAGGTGGGACGCTAACAGTTTGATAGTGAATGAGAGATGATGCACTGGGTGGCGATGGGCTTTGTTAGTTGAAAAACAGCAAGAGGGAGCTGGTGGAGGGAAGCAAAAGAGGGGTGGACAAATGCAGGGAACAACTGCATTTGTCAAGGCCAGTGAAAAGGATGCCGCATGATCAAGACATGAAATCATAGATGTGAGACCACAGAATCATAGGACTGGATCAAGAGTCTTTTGGATTTAGGAATGTAGAATGTAAGTGAAAGATCCATCACAGGGAGGAGGCTGGCTGCTGGTTACTTCTGGCAGCAGGCAGCGCTCTATCCTTGCTCCCAACTCACATACATAAAGATTAAAAAATTGGTATGCTGCTCTGGGAATGAGGGATGAGACAAGAGGTAGAAGGAGAAGCCATGTACCCTCAAGCTGGGATGATCACAGCCACCGCTCCCAAGAGGAAATGAAGAGTGGTAGGGGAAGGGGATAGAGGCATCCATTTGCTTACTTGACCTCGTATCCAAGGCAGAGTGCTGCCTGCCAGGGGCTTGTATTAACAGGAGTGTTGTGAGCAAGACATGAGAAGTCAGTCTTCCGCTCTACTCTGTGCTGATCAGGCCTCAATTGGAGTATTGTGTCCAGTTCTGGGCACCACGTTTCAAGAAAGATGTGGAGAAATTGGAGAGGGTCCAGAGAAGAGCAACAAAAAATCATTAAATGTCTAGAAAACATGACCTACGAGGGAGAGATTGGAGAAAGTTCAGAGAAGAGCAACAAGAATGATTAAGGGTCTAGAGAACATGACCTATGAAGGAAGATTGAAAAAACTGGGCTTGTTTAGTTTGGAAAAGAGAAGACTGAGAGGGACATGATACCGGTTTTCAGGTATCTAAAAGGGTGTCACAAAGAGGAGGGAGAAAAATTGTTCTCCTTGGCCTCTGAGGATAGGACAAGAAGCAATGGGCTTAAACTGCAGCAAGGGAGGTTTAGACTGGACATTAGGAAAAACTTTCTAGCTGTCAGGATAGTTAAACACTGGAATAAATTGCCTAGGCAGGTTTGGAATCTCCATCTCTGGAGATATTTAAGAGCAGATTAGACAGACATCGATCAGGGATGGTCTAGATGGTACTGGGTCCTGCTGTGAGGGCAGGGGACTGGACTCGATGACCTCTCGAGGTCCCTTCCAGTTCTAGTGTTCTATGATGTTCTAGTGTTCTAGTGTTCCATGTATCTGAGATGTTATGAAAGAATTACTGAGGATCATTTGGCCCTTCGATTACTACCAATGTTTCTCATCCATGTGGGCACTAGTTATACTGCAAGGTACGACTACAGGGCTTTGGTAGTGAGGGTGAAGTAGTTGGCATACCTGTGGGCTGTGTCTACATTGGCACCTTTTTCCGGAAATGCTTAAAACGGAACAGTTTTCCATTTTAAGTATTTCCGGAAAAGGAGCGTCTACATTGGTCCTGGAGTTACCATTATAACGATGCGCTTTTCCAGAAAAGCGCATCTACATTGGCGGCGTGCTTTTCCGGAAAAGCAGAAGCCCAGAGCCATTTTGAAGAGGGCAAAGGCCACCAGACCTTTCCGGGGCGGGGCCAGAGCGCCGTTCAGACACGTGCTTAAAGGGGTCTCGCCGGACAGCCGTTGGTCTCCTGCTCCCGTGCCTTGGGACCTCTGCCAGGGACTGGCACCCTTAGCAGGTTCGGTGGTTGCCCTCTGAGTTTTGGGGACACCACCCTTTGGCCCCAACTGCTTTTCCCTGAGTTTTGTTTTTCTGCCCTGCTCTGTCTGCCATGGAGCCGTGGGTGGCCATTTGCCTGCTCGGGCCCCTGTTGCAGCTGTACAAGTGCCTGCAGCTCGTGCTGCAGGCCGGTGCCATGGTGTTCATGTACCAGGAGGCAGAGATCACATTGGACTCCCTCACCAGGGAGGCCCTGGCAACCCTGTGGCATCAGCACCCCACCGTGGTGAGGCCCGTCTGGAGTTTTGAGAGCAGCACTGACTGGTGGGAGCGGCTGGTCCTCGGACTATGGGACGACCAGCAATGGATCAGGAATTTCCGGATGAGAAAGCGGATCTTCCTGCAGCTGTGCACCTGGCTCACCCCCGCGCTGCAGAGAGCCACCACCCGGCTGCGGGCACCCATCCCCGTCAAGAAGAGGGTCACCATCGTGCTGTGGAATCTGGCCACACCGGACAGCTACCGCTCGGTGGCACAGCAGTTCGGGGTGGGAAGATCAACCGTCGGAGTGATCGTCATGGAGGTAAGTCCCAGGGGGAGTGGGATGGGGGGTGGGTGCTGCACTCCAGGCCCAGGGACAGCCAAGACTCCAGGCTGGGTCGCCCAGGGGTTTGAGCCGTCCCTCCCTTGCACAGGCCCGGTGGTGGTGGGGGGGGGGGGGGGCCGTGGGTAGGGGGCCCTCGTGTGTGTGTGTGTGTGTGTGTGTGTGTGTGTGTGCGCGTGTGTGAGGACAGAGGGAATCAAGGGGGCCCCAAGGGAGCGCACACTCACCCCTGCCGTATGTGATGTGTTCCCTTGTGTTTCTCTGCACCCTTCTGCAGGTCGTCCCACGCCATCAACGACGTCCTGCTCCCGAGTCATCCACCTGCGCGGCGTGGATGATACCATGGCCGGCTTCGCTGCCCTCGGGTTCCCCAACTGCGGGAGCCCTGGGACGCCACCCACATCCCCATCCGGGCCCGAGCATCGGCGGCCCATTTCATGAACCGCAAGGGGTACTGCTCCATTGTTCTGCAGGCCCTCGTGGACCACGGGGCCGCTTCCTGGACATTTACGGGCTGGTCCGGCCGGGCACACGCGCCCGCATCCTCCGCAACTCTGGACTGTTTCGCAGGTTGGAGGCGGGCACCTACTTCCCGGCGGGATTTGACTGTCGGGGATGTGCCTATGCCCATCTGCGTGGTCAGGACGGCCTACCTGATGCCCTGGCTAATGCGGCCTTGCACGGGCAGCGGACCAGAACCGGGCCCGGTTCAACGGCCGCCTCAACCGGGCCCGAAACCCAGTGGAGCTCGCCTTTGGGCGTTTAAAGCCGCTTCCGTTGTTTGCTCACCCGTCTCGAGATGGGTGAGCAGAATGCAACGGAGGTACTGGCCGCGTGCTGCGTGCTCCACAACATTGTGGAGCGCAGTGGGGAGGCCTTCCTCCCTGCATGGATGGCAGCCGAGGCACAGGCGTTGGAACAGCCCGACACAGCTGCCGTCCGCCAGGCGCGCCAGGATGCGGTGCGCATCAGAGAGGCCCTGGTGGACATGTTTGCCCAAGCCCCGTAGTAGGGTCGCCTGGGTCTCCCCAGACTACTCCCTCCCACCCCTACCCTTCCCCACCCCTTCCCCTTGCCTCCCCCCCAATTGTAAAGCATCGGGTCAAAGCACATCGGCCGTCATCGTGACTGTTCGTCGGGTGCGTCGGGCGTAGTTAGGGTTTTTCTTTTTAGTTTAGGCTAGGGTTTAGGCCACCATCGCCTGTCCCGAAGAACAGCGAAGAGGATTCGGGGTCGTGCAGAAGGCTCAAGTCAGCGTACCTGATTCCAGTCGTCTTGAGGATCTCCTGGCTGTTCCTCTCCCGAGGCCCGGAAGGACCAAAGGATTGAGGTGGCCAGCCGCGTCATCTTCCGTCGAGGATCTCCTGGCTGTTCCTCTCCTGAGGCCCGGAAGGACCAAAGGATTGAGGTGGCCAGCAACACTACCCAATTGTCCTCCCTGAGCCTAGACTATGTTTAATAATCTGTAGTGTGCATCTTCTAACCGTTCTTGCTTGTTTGTTAGCTATGTAAATATAGTTTGTGGTTTACATTTTACTGAAAAGTCTCAGTATTTCTTTATGCGCCACAAACCAATGACCACTTACAAAGGGCCCCTGGTGATAGAGTAAAGAATTTGTTGTCCACAGTTGTAACCCTGTTAAATTTAAGTGGCTAATTGGCATCTCAAATCATTTCTTACAGTTACTAGAGTAACACAATAACCAACACAAGAATGAACAGAAAAATAGAAAACTTTTTATTTACAAGGGAGACCTTCAGCTGGGACGGGGACCTTCAACTGGGACGGGGGACCTTTAACTGGGACAGGAGGGGGCAGTTACTGCAACAGGCGGCCTGCGGCGCTCCTCCGGCGCTGGACCTGCACACGCTGGGCAGACTGTGTCCGGGCAGGCTGCACGGGGAGGTGGGCAGGAGCAGGGGCAGGAGCAGGGTCAGGGTCAGGAGCAGGAGCAGGAGCTGGGATAGGAGCAGGGGCAGAAGCAGGAGCAGGAGCTGGGATAGGAGCAGGGGCAGGAGCTGGGATAGGAGCAGGGATAGGAGGGGGCATGGGCTGTGCTCCGGGAGGGATGGCGGGGACATGGGGTCCGGCCATGCCATAATGTATGGCGTGCACTAAATGTGCCGTGAGCATGTCCATAGAGGTGCGCATCCCTCTGCACTCTCTTAGGAAGGCAGCCCAGCCCTCCTGCCGCCACTGCAGGTCACCCTGCACCCGCTCTGCAATGGAGCCCTGGATTGCCTCCACGGCGTTCACATGGCGGCGCAGAAGCTGGTCCCTCTGACGCAGCCTGCGCCTCTGGGGTTGGCCAGCTGGGGGTGCCGCTGCTGCCGCAGTGGAGGGTCTGGTGCTGGGTCCCGCTGCAGGGAAGAGAAGAAAGGATGGGTCAGTCAGGCAGGCCATCCACTGTCCCCACACCTCATGCCCTCCACCCCTGAGCCCAGGTGACCCCACAGTTGTGTGGCTTGGGCCCACTCGGTTCCCCTCCTGCCCCCGTGTTGTATGTTGGCAAGGAGGACCGCCCCTGGAGTAGGGTCCTCCCTCCAGTATTGTAAGCACCGGTCTGTATCCTGGCCCGTGGAGGCGGGAGGGTGCTTGTGCTGCGTTCACCTGTGGAACTCCCTGCCGGTGGAGACTGTGAAAAGCTTTGGGCTAATCACTGGTATTTGACAGGGAGCGAGATGCATCCCCACACAGTGCCTGGGAGCACATCTGGCAGAGGCGGTCTGGGCTCTCAGATCCCCTCGCGTGGGATATCTCCTGGACGGAACCAGAAGAGTGACTGGGTGGGGGTGTCCCATCCTTGCAGCAAAACTCAGGGGCCCTTGTCCCTCCCACTATCCCTCCCGCAAGGCCAGTAGCCCAGGGACATGTGTGGCCACAGTGGGGACTTCCCTCGGGGAACCAGCCAAGGCACTGGGAGCAGGCGAGGGGCTCGGTAGGGGGCCACGGTCACAGGACTGTGATGCTGCGGTTTTCCCAGGAGCAGCTGGCTGTGCCTCACAGCCAGGCATGGGACAGTGTGCCGTTCTCCGTGCTGCACCCTTGGCGGAGGTGCAGGCTCTGGGCTGAGTCCCTGGGGCCCTGGCCGGTTCCAGCGGCATCCACCCTTCCCCTGGTCCCGCCGAATGTGTGTGAGCAGCACGGTCCCAGGCGTGCCCTGCAGCAGCCTGCCGCGGCCACATGCCGCTCGGTCACCAGGCTGCACGTGGTTGCACGTGCTGCTTGCTGCCTCATGCAACGCAGCGAGCAGCTCACGTGGCCTGAGTGACATGCTCTCCCCCTCCTCCCTCCGGGCACCTGGCTCCCCCCCTCCCCTGCCCTCCGCCCCCCGCTCTTTGGGAGTGCAAACTGCAAAGACTCACCAGTGGGTTCCTCCCCAGCCTCGGCCTCGGAGGAGCTGCTGGAGGGGGCCTGCTGGGTGGTGGCAACGCTGGCCTCCTCTCCACCGGATGCGCTGCCGCTGTCCTCTCCCTCCCCCGGCTCGGTGGGTCGGACGATGGGGGGGCGCTGGCACGTGTCCACAGGGACACCTGGGGCTTGCGGGGCTGGCTGGCCCAGAAAGGCGTTCATCCGCTCGTAGTACGGGCAGGCGTCTGGTCCTGCCCCCCTGCCCTCGCTGGCCCGGACGTACCCCAGCCGCAGCTCCTTGACCTTGGAGCAGACCTGCTCACAATTCCGGGCGGGGTGTTCCTGCTGCGCCAGGTTGTCGGCCAGCCGCGTGTATATATCCACGTTCCGGCGCCTGGAGTGCAGGTCATGGAGACCCTCCTCCTCCTGCCAGAGGTCCAGGAGGGTCTCCAGCTCCTTGGGGGTCCAGGATGGGGCCCGCTGTTTGCGGCCCCTGGGGGCCTCCTCCGCTGGGGGTGCAGGTGGCTCACCACCCGCAGCTGCCGTGGCTGCCTTTGGATGCTTGCTGGGCAGGACAGGGGCACCGTGGCAAACCTCAGGCCGCAGGTCTGAGGCACGCTCCTGCCACATGCGCCAAGCAGCCTCCGAGCTCTTTAAAAGCTCGGGTTACCAGGAAGTCCAGGGCTCCTACGGGGTCTCGCGACGTCCAAAGCGCTTTTTTCCGTTTCTTCTGCTTTTCCGGAAAAGCTGTCTACACTGGCCCTTTTCCGGAAAAGCTTTTCCGGAAAAAGGACTTTTGCCCGAGCGGGAGCAGCGTAGCTTTTCCGGAAAAGCGGCTGATTTTGTACAGTAAATTGTCACTGCTTTTCCGGACATTCAACGGGCCAGTGTAGACAGCTCGCAGCTTATTCAGGAAAAGCGGCTGCTTTTCCGGAATAAGTGGCCCAGTGTAGACACAGCCGTGATGTTCTCATTGATCTTGCTGGTCAAGGGTAGGTGTTCAGACTGAGACAGATACATCCTGAAGGTAAATGCTTGTCTGTGTGGATAGTCTTACCAAGAGGTTTCAGCTTCTTTGACTATGGGATCTTTTTTCTGAAAAGGACTGCTGAGCACTGATGCAGAAGTGCTACTGAGGAAGGGGGGAATTATCTTTGGATACAGACTGGTTAAACTAGTGAGGTGGGCTTCAAACAAGATTTGACTGGGCACAAGACAGAAGTCCACAGGAAAGTGTGAAACATGGAAATTGGGGTCAGAAACTAGGGAGAACAAGCGTAACTACATCAGAGACAAAGGAGTGACAAGAGAGAATATAGAGGGGGGAAATATTTGTATACTAATTCAAGAAGTATGTGAAATAAATAGGAAGAACTAAAAATTGTTACCCCAGAGACTCAGGTAATCCAATTAATCTGTGGCCAATTAGGAAATTTAGGAGTGTTAGGGTGTCTATGCACAGAAGAACAAATCCAGCCTGGTGTTGCGTATCTCTATCACCGCTGGATTGTTGTCACAAATCAGACAAATACAAGTTTAGGGCCAAACCATGTATTTGAAGGGTAAAAGCACAACAGCAACAAGTAAAAGTAACGATCCCACCCTATCCCTAGAAGAGAGAGAAGATAGACAGATCCCCGATACAAAAGGCATACGTTACAATAGGAAGCAGCGATTGGGGCCTGAGCCCTACAACCTCATAGCTAGTTTAAAGCTATGAGGGAGGACAGCAGGGAGAGCCCTCGAGGTGTTGATCCTCCCGACCAGAACGGCACGCCTGGAGCTGATGGATCCTTGCCTCCGTCGTGGAATGGTCCCTCTGGATAAGGCTCCCACCAGTCCTTCGACTCCGTGGACCTGTCCAGGGGTTAATGTTGAGGATGAATAAAAGAGTCCAAGTCCTTTTGGCACCTGCCAATAATCCAACGTGTGGAGCGTTCTCACACACACAGTGGCTACTGCACCAAGGCCTAGCCTCACCAATCCTAATCCAGTATCCATGACTAACAAATGGTGGATCGTCATGGGGAAACAATAACCTACACACACACGGATAGACAAACAGACAAACCCGAGTTTCCCTCAGAGCAAAGCTTATAAGCCCTCTGAGGTGGGAAAACAGAGATAGCAAACTGGGTGCAAAACATGGGGCCGTGTGCAATATGTGATAGGGCGGAGTGCACAGATTTACTGCATGCGCAGAAAAAGAGGGTTGGGTGCAGAGGGTAGTGTCGTGTGCACCTTAGGTAGAGAGGGGTGCAGAGGCTGTGTGGTGGTGTGCACCTAACTGATTTTGGTGGGAAGTGGGCTTCTGAGGTAAAACTTCAAAATGGAACCCAGACAGACTCCATCTTGTTCAAACCATGGTAACAAAATATACTAGTGAATACAATTATGACATAATTGAAGTCACAGAACTTTGGTGGCATAATTCCTATGACTGGAATGTTGGAATAGAAGGGTATAGCTTGTTCCAGGAGGAGAAAAGAGGAGGCATTGCCTTGTATATCAAAGATATATACACTCTTGCACTGAGGTTGAGATAGAAGTGGGGGGCAGACCTGTTGAAAGTCTCTGAATAAAAATAAATCCCCTGAGAAACAAGTCCAAGCAAAACAGATTCCAAGAGAGTTGGCAGTTTTAAAAAGAAACATTATTAAGGGCACAAGAGCAAACTATCCTAGTGCTGACGAAAAATAGGAAGTATGGTAAGAGATGGAACCTGGACCTCTTAAACTCCACTCAGTTGAAGAAATGGGTTGTGCCCATGAAAGCTCATGATACCATCTACATGTTTTGTTAGTCTTTAAGGTGCTGCAGGACTATTTGTTGTTTTTAAAAAATTTTCTGGCTTAACCAGGAGATCCTGAATGACTTGGAACTCAAGAGGGATAAAAATGGAAATGAGGTCAAATTATTAATGATAAAATATATAACAACACAAACATGTATGGACAACATTTAAAAGGCCAAGGCAAAAAATTATAATAAACTAGCGAGGACATAAAGGGTAATAAGAAAACATTTTACAAATACATGAGAATCAAATGTCCAAGGACAGGGCAGACCCATTACTTAATGAGGAAGAAAAGACAGTTACAGAAAATGCAGCAATGGTTGAAGTGTGAAATGGCTTTTTTGGTTTCACCAAAAAAGTTAGCAGTGATTGAGCACCTAACACAATGAATCTAATGAGGAAGGATCTGGGGCTAAAATAGGGGGGGAAACAAATTAAGAATTATTCAGATAAGTTAAATGTCTTCATATTAGCAGGGCCTGATGAAATATATCCTTGAATATTTGAGGAATGGTCTGAAGAGATCTCTGAGAACTCATTGTGATTATCTTTGAAAATTCATAGAATCTGGGATAAATACTCAAAGACTGGAAAGGGGCAAACAGCTATTTATAAAACGGGGAATAAGAACAACCCAGGGAATTATAGGCCACTTAACGCAACATTGGTACCTAGAAAGATAATAGAGAAAGTAATTAATCAATTGATTTGTAAGCACCTAGAAAACAATAAAGTGACAAGTAACAAGCAACATGGATTTGTCGAGAACAAATCATGTCAAATCAAACTAATACTCTTCTCTGACAGGGCAATAAGACTTATAGAGAGGGGAAAAGCGGCAGATGTAATAGATCTCAACTTTAGTAAGGTTTTTTATACTGTCTCACATGACTTTCTCATAAGCAAACAAGGGAAGTATAGCATAAAGAAACCTACTGTAAGGTAGGTGCACAACTGATTGGAAAACAGTACTCAGAAAGTAGTTATCAATGATTCACAATCAAGCTGGTAGGGTATAATGAGCAGGGTCCTACAGGATTCTTTCCTGGTTACAGTTCTATTCTATATCTTCATAAATGATTTGGATAATGGCATAAAGGATACACTTATATAATTTGTGGATGACACCAAGCTGGGATGGGTTACAAGTGCTTCGGAGGACAGGATTCAAATTCAAAATTTCTTGACAAACCGGAGAAATGATGTGAAAAAAGGGGATTAAATGCTTACTATTACACTTGGGAAGGAATCATCAGTTGCAGAAATGCAAAATGGGTCCCCTCCAGTTCTGCATTTCTGTGATTCATTTGTGGCATGCTGCCTACTCTAATTGAAAACCCAAGTATGCTTAAGACCACAAAATGCTGTGGTCCTTTCTCACATATTGTCTCATCAATATCCAATCTATTGTGTTGCATTCATGTTTTAAACCAGTTCAATAAAACAAAGAATGTGGTCAGTTTACACTAGAAACGTGCATTGAATTATGCTTGGATTACACTTGTTACAGTAAGAATGTTATATTGTATGTCACAGAGGAAAATAACTGAAGCTTTGTGGGTGAGTGAATCAATGTAGTGGTTTTATAGGCACAATGTCTTTCTTGAAACTTCACAAATCCACATATGCCCTCTAGATTTTGCAATTAGAGCCAAAAAATGATCTAGATTGCATAGCTGTAGTTTGACTTCTATGTTTGGGGAGAGGGCAGCTCCAGTCAGGCCAATGGAGCTGTGCTTGGAGGAAGGGGCAAATTTTGCACCTGCCTGAAGCTTGCAGTGTGTGTGGGCAGGGAACACTTCCCATATTCCCCCAAACTATGCCCATCATCCAGCCATGAGCATAAATAGCCAGACACTCTCTGTTGAAAAGACATCTTAATATTATTGTTTTATTACTAATGATAATGAGTATATATAAAGTAACTGAGCTTTCATGGGCAAAACCCACTTCTTCAGATTTTTTTAAAGTTTCAGACTAACAGAGCTACCCCTCTGAGACTTATTGCTAATGATGACTTACTTATATGTAGCATCATCAACATACAGGAAACTTTTTAAAAGTTCATTTCCAATCTTCAAAAGCATAGGCTAAACTAGATAAAACAAGATGTGGGACAACAGATAAGCATGGGAGGGCATTGGGATTACTGCTGGGAAAGTATAAGGAGAGGATCACTGAAGGAAGTGAATTTTATTAAAGTATTTGATGGAGAGAAATAGAGAATGAACTTTCCCCCATTTTTAGAAATTTTAAGTCCAGATAAATGAAACAGGTGTGTTTGGCCTCATGCTCACTCTCATTGGGCAACAGTTACACACAATGCTTAATTTACAATAAAAAGAGGTGCTGGGGCTAAAGCAACTTCTTTACTGCTGGGGTCAGCCCTGGTGCAGATTAAGCACCGGGGTGGCTGATATCAATAGACTGACTCCATTTTTTTCAAGGAAATATGGACATTGTAAGAATAGGTTTAAGGGACCCACATTCTGCCATGCTGTGTTCAAGATACAAAATTCTACACCATAACAATTATAGAATTGTGTGTGAACATATGATCCTTTGCATGGTTACAGCTGAAACATTAGGCAAAGTATGCCCTATATCAGTAATCGCAATCTAGGCTACTGAGTGGTCCTCCTTCATCTCAGTGGGCCCAAGATAGTCTCCCAGGATAAGGTAGTTTTGCTAAGTGCACTTGCATACCTAGAATTTGTGGGGTGTGCCCATTGAACTTTAACGGCATTTTAATTGGATGTAGCAAAAGCACCTGGCTTCCACAGTCAATGTTGTGTACAATCAGTAATGCACTTCACTTCATATGCTTTGCTTTACACATGTGTCACTTTAGCAATACCCCTAGGAAAAATGACATGGAAGGAAACCAGTGAAATCTGGCAGCCCTGCGTGTGAACAATGGTAATCAATATGTCTCGCGGGCCACACATAAAACCCCGATGAGTCACAGGTTGCCCACCACTGCCCTATTGACTTGATACATTAAGTATATAAGGAACAAAATTAGGGCTGGGTGGTCACCTTAGTTTACTGCTTTGAAACAACATGGGGAGTAGGGATAAAACAAGCTTTTTTGGTATTGTATTACTTTCATTTATATTTTGTCCTCTTTTAATGTATATCTTAGAATATTCCCCTTCCAAAATAAAATGATTTCAGGAAAGTCTGGTAGAATCGACCATGAATCAACTTTTTTTTTGAGAAACAGTTTAGAGCAGTGTATTTTGGAAACAAACCCTGAAGAAAAGTCTTTGGAAGGGTAATATTACAGGGATGGAAAGTCTGTCAGAGCACTGAGAATCATGGGAATTACATGGGAACCACAATGAGAACCTTACCCACCAGCAGTTAAATAGGAATCTGTTAGCACCTGCATAACAGGCCTTGGCTTCAGATACTATTACCCAGTCCTTCCTCCCCGGTATTGTTGAACATCTTTTAAAGTTGTTTTAGCAACTGTTTGTGGCCAAAACTGTCCCATTTGGTATATATGTCTGGGTCTTGGAAGGGAATGTATTCCTTAAAATCAAGGCAGATTCTGCAGTGAATTGGTGGATGTTTCTAATTTTCAGGTGATTAGAGTTGTTTCTGTGATGTTAAAAAAACTGTGTTCAGCTTCAGTGAATGCACTTTCAATAGTTATTTTGTATGTAAATAATACATGACTCTCATCTAAATCTTAATTCAGTGCATATTTTGTCCTCATAACGTAAAGCTATACCATTGTGAAAGGAAGAGAACTTTTATCTTATGCCATCTTTTTAAAGCTGAAACTTCCAATAATGCAGTAAAGACAAGTTTCCTCTTATACTGTGTTTCCTTTTATAAAATCACAGCATTTGACTACTCATGGGAAATTAAAGACAAGAGTTTATCACTGAGTAAATGTTTTTCAAATCTAGCAACGCAATGTCTGTGTGCATTACGTCATTGACTGAATCATTTCACCAAATGGGATTCCAGTACACAGAATAAGTAGGAGAATAAGGAGAAAAAGGAGAAGACGAGACAAGTGAAAGAAAAAAGAGAATGGTGATGTGGAGAAGGAAGAAGGGGAAGCTGGTTCTGATGCCCACCTGTGGACTTACACAAGGACTAACTAGTAAGAACAATATACTAGGTAGCATGTTTTATACAAAATCATATGTAAATTAAATAAAAAGCTAAGGTTAGTGGGCCAAATTCTGTGCTGATTTCCATTCCATGCCAATCTCCACTTACTTCAAATGAACTCAGAAGCTGAAATAAGCAGGAACCATCATTTTAAGTTATTTTTACAAGCTTGACCTCGGCTGTTATCCCATAACTTGCTGTTACCTGTTTGAAATGCTAGTAGTTTCCAAAAGTGGTGCAAAGCCAAAGAGAAAATGGACTTTAGCACTTTCCAATTCAGGGGGTGCTAGAATGTTACATAAAATAAAACTAATTGGTCCAAATTATGGGGCAACATGCACCCATTATAACTGAGTGAAGAATTTAGCCAAATTACTTTGACATATACTGCTACCTGAATTATATAGTCATAACTATTAATTAAATGACAGCTGGATGTTTTTGGATTAGGAAAAAATACTTTCAAAGTAAAGTTGGAATAGAAATTGTCAATAATGGGACTAATTATGTAACAGATGGTTATCTCTTGTTTAACAAAATGATTTTATATATTCTTGTTAAGTTATAAGTCCTGTTAAGGGAGGTTTTTTCTAGGAAATCTAGCTGAAGTCGTGCTATTAACTCTTCAATGTAAAACAACACTAAGCTATACAGTTCTTGGGAAAATTAGCCATTCTAATGGAAGGAAGGTATCTTAAGGAAGACTTTTTTTGGCTGACTTCTGGTTTTTTTGTTTTTCCATAGAAAACGGGGCCAAATTGTGGCTATTCATGCACAGGAGCATAAAGTGTCAAATAGAGTAGGTAGTTCTTTCCAAACCCCACTTTAGATCCTTACACAAGGGGGAAACCAGAATTCTGTACTTTATGCTCCTTGCACACAACTGAGAAACATTAACACTTCCTTGAAGAGGTAAGCTCTTGGTCCTGCTCTCTTTATACAAAGGCTGATGGTCCCAGCTAAGGGGTCATGTATGAGTGAATGCTACATGCTTTCGAAAGGATATAGTAGTTACTGCCACCTCAAAACACCTGGAGGTATTCTGGATTGCCTAAGATTGTTGCCACTGGTAATGTGCATGCAGGGGCACACACTGTAGATATATCAAAAGTCAACCTTCAGCATGCTCTTCCTCCCTCCTCTGGAAGTAATGGACCTGATTCTAATTTCACTTAATTTTTACTTTGGTGTAAAAATGTATTGACTTCAGTGGAATTACTCCTGATTTGCACTGGTAAAAGTGAGATCTGAATTTGGTACAGTATACCTGGTACAAGTATAACGAGCCTGACTTTGATCAATCACATGTTTTTAAATCTAGAGCAACTCCAAAAGAGTCAAGCACCTCCTCCCCACCTCTTCTCCTTGAGCCATTATAGAGCTTAAGTTTTACTCTTCACTGTTGGATTTCTTTCTTCATTTCACTCAGCTTAGATTATGAAACTGGACTGACTGTTTTGCTTATGAACACATCTTTGTGTAACTTTTCTGGGTTTTATTTATTTGCCTAAAGCTGTTGGAGTTTCAACATTATAAAGGCATGTCTACACTACATGAAAGATTGATGCTGCCGCAGTCATTCTTCTGGGGTTCGATTTAGCAGGTGTAGTATAGACTCACTAGATTGAATTCAAAGGGCGCCCCCATCAGTGCCAGTACTCCTGCTCCTCACGAGGAGTAAGGGAAGCCGACAGGAGAGATTGCTCCCATCGGTCTCCGGCTGTGTGAATGGCACAGAAATGCAATGTAAAATATGTCGACTCCAGCTATGTAATTAACATAGCTGGAGTTGCGTATCTTATTTTGACCTTCCCATGTAGCGTAGACCGGGCCTAAGAGAATACTTCTGTTTTTCTTCTTTTAAAATTTCATTTAAATGTAATTAAAATCAGAAAATATTCCTGTTCTTCTTACATTTCATAAAATCCTTTTTCTAATAATTTGGATCTATACTAAAGTAACAGTGTCCCTTTGACATTCATAGGATTTATGGGAATACATGGAGGGAAAATTCATCCCTCTCTTGGATTCGAGTCAGAAGGATCCCAGAGGTATAAACTGTACTTGTGAATTTCCTTATGCTTTTCATGACTATAATTCTTGTATCCTCTTTTGCATACATAATTGATTAATCTGTATTTTTAAAGGTTTATCACACTTTCTTATTTTAATCCAGAGATGCACAATCTCATTTTTATAAATACTTCCAAAGGTCTGTGACTTCTGTTTTTGATTTGCCTGCTCTGTTATTTGTGGGACCACATTAGATAGAAAATAACAGTTTCCGATTATTGGGATAAAGACAGAATAACGTGAACAGCAAAGAAAAAAATAATTATTTGAATATTAAAGATACTAAGATGGAGTCACTGAAGCAGGAGCAGGGACATTTTAATTACACAGACTTGTGCCACCATATCACTTAAACCACAGTGGAAGACAGTGTTTTCTTTGCTCTTTTGCTTTCCAGTTTACTCCAGTGAAGAGCAGATGGAAGTTCTGGACAAGGCTTCATAGAACTCCCATTGGTGAAAGTTGTTTAGTCAGTCCATTCCTCTGTTTCTCTGTCTATGCCTCTTCCAGTACTCTCTCCCCTTGAGGGAACACTATTGCTGCCTTGACATTTCAGTATTCTCTTTTGATGGAATTTCTACCTCTAGGACCCTATTCCAAGGTGGTTGTCCCTGGAAATCACCATAAGCCTGGACTGAATTTTGCCCTTTGTTAATGGACAGATTTGGCCCACTTTTTTTCTCAGTTGCAGATCCATTATCCAGAACAAAAGAATAAAAATGAATTGGGGAGCACTTCTAATGAAGAGTAGATACTCTAATGTATTGTTAGTAGAAGTGAGTGTAATCCTCATAGTACCAATGCCAGGGTTTGGGGGTTTTTTTCAGAAAAGATTTTCAGAAAAGACTTAAAGGAGTCTTGCTTTCAGAAAAGACTTAGAGGAAAATGTTGAGGGCTTGTCTGCACTTAGGATGTTGCAGTGTGTACCAAAGTCCGACCACGGAACAGAGCCACTCTCCACCCGGGTTCTCAATAAATACTTTAATAAACAGTATTCGCCTTCTCACTTGTACAATTATCCAGTCATTATCACCCAGTGTTCAACGCTCTCCAGGCATCACGCCCTGGTGGCGAGGTAGGGGGACCCGGGCCCGCCCTCTCTCCCAGGCCCCGACCCAGGGCCCTAAGGCGGGGACGCCAGTCCCTCACCAGCGGACGGGGTTGTGGACCCCCAAACACGCCCGCTCATGGGTTCCACAGCCCTGCCCTGGGTCGCTTCCTCCCCCGTCACCTGAAACCGTTCCCCACCCACCGCCAGTGTGCTCCCCCATCGCTCTTCCCCTGTTCCCCAGGTCCAGGCTCCCTTTTAAACTCCCCGCCAGCTCGGCGCGTGATGTCACTGTCCAGCACCACCGGCGCCATTCTCTCCTCCCCTCGGGCGCATGCGCCGGCGGCTTCCCCGGCTCCGGCCGCGGTTTCCCCTGGAGCGCTGATTTCGCCACCCACAGCTCCACTGCTGCCGTGTGGCGTCTGTGCGCTCCTCTTTGGCTGACCCTCCCAGAGTCCCTCTAGAGTGCGGGGTTCCTTCACCCCGTCACACAGTGTAAATGCTTCAGTGAAGACACTACCTGTGCTAATGTGGGGAGAGGTTCTCGTAGGTACTCAGCTTCCTGAGAAGCATTGCTAGGTCAGCAGGAGAATCCTTCAAGTCTTGGGGAGAGGGCCAAAAGGGCTGTGTTGGCACTGTCAATAGACTGTAGCACAGGGTTGGCTGTAGAAGTGCAGGGGGAGGAAGGGGACTTAAAATACAAAAATATAGTGAAGCCATAACCACTGGCACCCATGTTGTTTCTGCAGGGGAGGGGGAGGCAGAAGAGGAGCCACACCCCATTCCAGGGAGTATCAGAATGCAATGCAAGTGTGCAAAGCTCATTCTTCTTGTTCCTCACCTACTCCAATGATCCATGTTCTTGAATATAGTTGCCAGGTCCTGGTGGATGGGTCTAGCACAGCACTCCCAAGAATATTCTGCTTTTAGGAGGCAGAACAATTTTCTAACAAACCAGAGATTGAGGAATCTATATCCTTTAATGGAAGAGGAGTGAAAGCACCCATTCCCCGCTTCATTCTAAGATAGCTTCACTTCCACCTACTAAAAGAGGTAGGATAGGAGTAGAGGCTGCCCTGGCTGCACATGTGACCGCTCAACCCCAGTTATTAGCCAGACTTTTGCTCTGGACCCCAGCTACTTGTGGGATAAGTAATATGTGACTTCAGATCTGTGCAAACAGCATTTTGTGTGCTAGAGCTGAAAACGCTCTCCACTCGCAGCTGACAAATTGTCAAGTTTGGGAGGCAATTTTGTTCAAATAAATTTTTGTAGGTTCATAAGACCATAAAGAATCATTGGATTGTCTAGTCCAATGTTTCTCAGTGACTGTCCATGGACTGGCACCATTCACTGAGATTTCCATGACGCAATTTAGGAAGGCCATATGCCGATCTCCAGGATCAAAAAAAGGTTGAGAAGCACTGATCTAGTCTCAATGGTATATCACAGACCATTTAATTGCATTTAGTTACCCTGAGCTGAGCCTCAAAACTAGTTTGACTAAAGTCTCGATTTGAAAAAAGAGATGGAGAATCCACCATTTTGCTTAATAGCTTGTTGCAGTGGTTATCATATTCATTGTTCAGAAATAAAGAACTTTAAAAAAAAATGTGAATTTGTCTTACTTCAGCTTCCAGGCTTTAGTCTTTGATATGTCTTCCTGTTCTAGATTAAAAGGCCATTTAGTAGGGGGCATTTTCTCCCTGTGAAGGTACTATGATCAAGTCAGTTCTTAGTCATCTTTTTGATAAATTGAACTTTTAAAGGAGACCGGTGAGGAAAAAACAAAGGAACTTCAAACAAAGCAAGGAGAAAGAAAGCAAAACTGCAGTATTGAGAGAGTTGGGAAGGAGAAAGGGAGAAAGAAACAGGGTAGAAAACCTGTGACTTGCGAGGAAAAGAGAGGAGCAAGGGGATGTAGTTCCTTTGGAGCAAATAAAGACAGTTGTTCAGACTGCTTCTCCTTTTATGTAACTCCTGCACCACACGGACCCATGAGCATTTTGTAAATAGAAAGATAAACAGACGTAATAGATGTGTAGAAACAAGCCTTATTGTCATATCCAATATATGGCGAAGAAGGAGGAAAGGACCTCCTGGCCATTCGTTGAACACATCAGAAGTAGGCAAGAGACCACTGGGGTCTACATGTAAAAATCCAACCACTAGCAGGAGGAGTCTGCTGAGTGAGAATGGTAGTATGGAGATGAAGGCTTGTGGGGCCTCATTGAGTCAGATAAGCATTTTCTGGAGGCATTTCTGACCCCCTCCCCCAAGCCTGTTTGACATTCTCTCAACACTCATTTTAATGTGTCTTTTTTACATCTGTAGATAATATAGGAGGTTTTATAGGAAGCGTTGCAGGGCCGAATGATGGACGAAGCCAGGTGAAGTGGTAAAGAAGCGATGTAGTCGGTTACAGCATCCAGACCACTCGTTCCCTTCCGCCTCGCAACCAACAAAGTTATGGTCCTGAGTTATGGTTACAGCATCTTTTATCCCTACCCTTCTCTTGGTACCCACCCTATCCCTTTCTTTCCAAATCATCCTTTTGTTTCCTAATATGGTGAGGATTACCCCTTCCCAGACCCAACCTCTTTGCTTCCTAATATGGAGAGGCTACCTTTCCCCGGACCCTACCTATTGATTCCTTATATGTTGCATTTTGAAGCCTTATTTTACTGGCAGCAGATTGGGTAACTGGATGGCCTAACTTACAGTAAGGCCCCAAATTAGGGAACTTTGTGGCTTAATTTACGAGAGGACGCTACTCCTGAGGCAATCCTTGAATTGCCCTCTTTCCTGTTACACAGGGGCCTCCCATGCAGCTGAGGGTCATCTTGCTTCCACGCTGGGGTTTCTGCAGAGAATCATGAAGGCAGGCTCTTATGCCTGGATCCTGCCTTCTGCTCTCTGTAGGCCAGATCCAGCACTGAGACCCCCTTTATTCCCGCACCCACAGGAAGGTATCACTTTTTTTAAAGACTCATTAGAGGTAAGAAGTTCATGTTCTAAAGAACTGACAACTCATTAAAAAGCATGCATGAATCTTTGGCAATTAAGAACATAGAGACCAACACTGGAGATCTTCCTATTGAAATGTAGGCAACTGTATCCAGTTTAATTCCTTCATATAGAAGCTCTAGGATGAGGGGGGAAGAGGTTTCCAGACAGGTAAACTTAGTATTTGTTGTACATTGCCATATAGTGAAAAGGAATTATTCCAAATTTTGAGTAGTGAAGCATGCTTTTTGGCCTGTGGGACTGACCAAACAAATACTTGGAGAGCCTCAGACCATAAGCTAATGTACTTGAGCTTCCCATTGTGCATGGAGGAAACTTAATAAAGGCAATTGTTGCTTTTCAAAGAAGATTTACTGAACTGTTTAAGTAAAGCTATACATATAAGTGTTAAACTGTAGAGAGGCAGTTCAAAATAGTTCCAGAAACTCCATACCCATCATATTTCCCCAGCAGAACACCAAGTTACATATATTACCTCATTAGAACAAACTCTCGTTGTCTTAATGATTCTACTTTGCAGAGCTTGACAGTTTTGGGGAAGCTTTTTACTATAACATGACCCTTGACCTTAGCTAGATTGGCCTGCTAAAGAGCTGGCCTCTGTCATCTTCCAAGACCTTCATGGACTAAAGGCAACTAATGTTTTCTGCTGGATATCTTCTGTTTGCTGTTTGTCTCATATTACATGAGATATAACTCCAGATTTATAAGGAAGATTATTTTGTCACTCTTGGAGGCTAAATGTATTTGATCTAGCAAAAAGGTTACTTTGCAATCCCCTTTGAAAGTCTGGTTACTGTTATCTTCACAGCATTTAATCAAACTTGATTCCTGGCAAATCTAGTAAAAAAATTGTTGGAAGTGGTGCTAATACTAATTATGTATTATTCCATGAGCATAAATGCTGTATCCCACACATTCAACATTGGCAGTGACATCAGCAAGAGATTCAGATGCAAATGATTATAGAATTAGGACCTAAATTTGGAGGAGTTTATAACTTTATATTTTAAAACATATTCTCTGATTAAATCTGGGGGCCACATCCGCTGATGCAGATACTCACAGATATAATGTGGATATTCACGCATTTTCAGGGTTCTAGATACAAAATTTGCATCCTTATTTGCCTACGTATCTGCAAAAATGAGCCACAGATATATGTGGATTTGCAGGGCTCTAGCTATTCATTGACCTTGATCTGTGAACTGAACATCCCAGTCAAAGGCAGTTGGAGTCACATGCACATAGCTAAAAGGCAATAATAACTGCGCATGGCCCAAAGTCTCAACAAAGAAAGGATGTGACAGCAGAGGGAATAATGAGGGACTGTATAAACAGTGCTCAAATAATTTTGAAATGAAATGAAAAAAAAATAGCTCTTGCTTTGTTTTAGGTCACTTTTCTGTCAATTCTAAATGAAAAGAGGATGATTTTGATTAATGTAAAAGTTTTTTGTTTCTTGTGAGTCACTTAAAATGCTAGAGGAAACGGGTGCTGGGAACAATTTGTGCTGAGAGCACTGAACCAAACTGTAAACCCTCTATGTAAAGGAAGCCACTTCAAGCCAGGGGGTGCTGCAGCACCCTCCACACCTCTAGATCCAGTACCTTGAGAGGAATGGGTACCATGCAAACAACATCCATTGCTATTTCATGTGGTATTTAAATCCTGCAAGTCCTTCATTTGTGTTGGGCTTTTGGGTATTTTTTTCTAATGCATTCTGTCACCTAGTAAAGCAGGGCAAGTTTGACTTGGACTACATTTTGCACATGGGAGTGAGTAAAAACCCCTGGTACATCCTTACATGGACTATGTGGGGCTTGAGTTTCAGTGCACAGGGCTACTTATTTTTCTCTGTCCCTAGAGCTGGTCCAAGGGAGTAGATAGGGAATGGGTGAAGCCTAGGCTCTGACCTTCTCTGACAGGTCAGTGTAGCTGAATCAGTGTAGGAAATGTCATAGTTTACTACTGGCATAGGTCAGAATAAATTATTATCCACCCAGAACAAGCAGGGGAGAAATTGTGACTCAGAGGTATGTGTCTGCGTCACAACTTAATTGTAAGTTCTGTTGTAACTGCACAAAGCCTAAGTCTCTTCCTCCTTATTCCAGTTTCATGTAATTTAATTTTCTTCAATTGGGCTACTCCTGATGTAAACTACTGTAAGCAAAAGGGGAATGAAAACGAGACCCACTGGCAGTTTTTCCCCCTAAATATGCAGAAGGGCTTTCTTTTTTACACATCACCAGTTTATGAAAAGCTATTCTAATGAAATCCTTTAAAATAATTAAAGAATTTTTTTGCCAATAAAAGTTTTGTTTTTTCATATTTTTTTGTGAAGACAAAATCAATTATCCAGGATATCATACAGCTGAGAGAATATTATTTTACAGTAAAACCTGTGTTATCCGACACGCTTGGGGATTAGGGCATTCTGGTTATCTAAACATTCTGGTTATCGGAGGGTCCCATCAACCTAAGAAAAAACAATGGACAATAGTACTAAAACTCAAGTTTTTAATTTTGGTAGTTTTGTAGTGTGAGGCAGTTGGTCTTACATTTCTATTTTGAATTAAAAATGATTAGTACTTCTTAAATAAAAAATTGTTAAGCCAATCAAGGTAAACCAAGCCAGGCCTGTGCGCCTGAAGATGTGACAGTATTGTGGCCAGGGGCAATGCTGGTTAACGAAGTTTTCTGGTTAACAGATTGCCAAATAACAAAGGTTTCACTATATTTCATTTTCCGAGGAATGAAAAGGACTAATAATTTTTTAATTAAAATTTAAGTAGCATAGTTTACCAAGAAGTAAAACTATGGACTAAGTTTGATGTGTGTTGTACAGCTGGAAGTAGAAACACATACAAAAGGAAAAAAAACTAGAAACCATGGAGCTATTAAGTGGAGGCTATAGAGTAGCAAAGAATCCACCCTGCATTTTCTTTTTCCACATAAAGATGCTATTTTGTTGGATAAATAGTGTAATCTCTGCAATGAAATACATTTATTTTTAAGAGAAAAACAGCAGAAGGAAATATAAAAAAAAGAATAAAACAAAACCTAGCAAAATCACTGATACCATTAAAAATGTTATTTCAAACAAAAATGTTGCTAATTAAGGGCAACACCCAGCAGCAGGAATCTGGGAAAGAGAGTGAAACAAGAAAAAAATACCATATTCTTCAAGTTTAATTAATTTCTTTGGATAGTATCCAAATACATGAGGGGAGAGGGAGAGTACATAGTTGCCAAAGGCAGAAAGAAATAGGAGGGGCTCCTACTATTCAAAGTTGTAGAGTTTACTAAAAGGTTAAAAACAATGTTTTTCCTCTCCTGAAAATACATAATTAGAACCCAGGAGGTTAGAAAAACAAATATTACATTCTTATGTGTCTAAACAAACCTCTTTGACATGCTCTCGGCATCTGGACACCACCTCCCCTTCTCATAATGCAGAGGCATATTGTGGTGGAGTGTTAGAGTAAAGTAGTTGCTGCTTGATGAAAACTCTACTGTTTTCCATCTATATTAAAAAAGATTGCTGACTAGAGTCCTGACCATGATCTCTGATAAACACCCCAACCTACAGCTTAACCCATGACCCCAAGTCAAGATGCAATTGTGAGTCTAGAAATTAGAATTTGAAAGTGGCAAAGGACAATTTACTACCAGGCTTTACTAAGAAAACTGAAAGTGGGCCAGAACAAAACTCATTTTTTCCCCCCTCCCTGTGGCATTGTTTTATGTTACTACTCTCTTCCCATTCCAATGTTCCGCTCATGTCAATCTATACACCCAGGAGTGGCCTGAGGCCGGCTGCGGCAGCTGGCGCCCCAGGCAGAAGGCGCGATCGGCGCCCCCGCCTGCACGGCCGTCAGTGGCCATGATGTCATCATCGGGCACCCGGGCCGGTGGCGCCCTAGGCAACCGCCTAGTTTGCCTAGGCTCACGGGCCACCCCTGTATACACCTCCCCAAACAAACAAACAAAACCCAGTCCCATTATTCAGTTTATGAGAATGGCTATGTCTAGACTGCAGGCTTCTTTTGGAAGAAGCTTTTCTGGAAGAGATCTTCCAGAAAAACTTCTTCCGAAAGAGAGCATCTACACTGCAAAAGCACATCGAAAAAGTGATCTGTTTTTTCGAAAGATAGCGTCCTTTCAGTGTGGACGCTATCTTGCATTTCAGCTGTGATTACTATAGATGGAGTGGCCACCAGGGCACCTGTGCTTTTTCCTCTTTCCTCTTTCCTCTTCTTTCGAAAGAACTCCCTCTTCCCCGTCTACATGTGCCTTTTTCCGAAAGAGCTCTTTCAGAAAAAGGCTTTTTCCTCGTACAATGAGGATTACCAATGTCAGAAAAAACCCTCTGTTCTTTTGATTTTCTTTTGGAAGAACGCGATTGCAGTGTGGACGTAATTTAAGTTTTTTTGGAAAAACAGCTGTTTTTCAAAAAAAACTCTGTAGTGTAGACATACCCAATGAGTCACGTTCTGGAATATTTGCTCCACTCTTTCTCTTTACCATTGCCTTCCTGTCTTTCCAGTTGAATTATTAACTCCCTCACTCCTTCAGTCCACATAGACAGCCCTTCCTTCATCCCTTCTGAATCCAGTTCTCCTATCTGTGTCCTCAGAGCTCTTGAGCCTGCCTATTTTCCTTATCTGGGTCTCAGTGGCCTTGATCTTCCCCAGAAGGCACTGAGTGCATCTCCCAGTGTAAATGACAGGAGTAAAGACTTCTGGGACACATTAGACAAACAGCAGATAGAGCGTCTGAACCCATTTATTTCCTAGGTACATTAGTGGGGCTGCAGGTTGGAGAGCAGACAATGGAAAAAGAGCTAAACAATATGAATAGATATTATGAACTTGTCTATAATGAATGCACACAGAACTGAAAATTTTGTATCTTGACTGAGATGGTCTAAAAAGAGCAGAGCAGATTCCTATTCACTGTGATTTTGGATACTTTGGGAGCAATCATGTAGACAGGAGCTTTCCCTTCCACATAAATATTTTTAATAATAACGTAATACACCAAAAACTTCTTTGTTATCCTCAAGCTATGCACACAATTTAAAGGCATACCATGAGTTAAAGCAATTAATGTCACTGTCCGTCTAACCAGTTGGCACCACATATCACCTAGTTAAATATGTAAGCAACATGGATTGAACCTGCACATAGGTATGGATGCCAAATAAAAGGCCAGACTGACAATAGGGAACACCATTCTAAAAGATGTTGAGTATCCCTGTAGAAGATGTTCAGCATGTTCCAGGACTGGACCCTACACATAATTTTGTAAATAGTGGGGGAAAGGGAGCATGTGTAAAATTTCCTTGCCTTGAAAGGGAACATATTTAATAAACCGCTTATAAAAATGTTAACCAGGTAGAGAAAAAAGGACTAGAGTCTTTCCATTTTTTCATGGACTGAAAAGATTAAACACAGTCAGATAATGAATCATAGAGTACTAGAACTGGAAGAGACCTTGAGAGGTCATCCGATCTAATCCCCTGCCCTCATGGCAGGACCAAGAACCATGTAAATCATCCCTGATAGATGTCTGTTTAACCTGCTCTTAAATAGCTCCAATGATGGAAATTCCACAACTTCCCTAGGTAATTTATTCCAATGTTTAACCACCTTGACAGTTAGGACGATTTTCCTAATGTCCAACTTAAACCTCCCTTGCTTCTTGTCCTATCATCAGAGGTTAAGGAGAATAATTTTTCTCTCCTCTCCTTGCAACACCCTTTTGCGTACTTGAAAGATGCTATTACGTCCCCTCTCAGTCTTCTCTTTTCCAAACTAAACAATTCCAATTCTTTCAGTCTTCCCTCATAGGTCATGTTTTTGAGGCCTTCAATCATTTTTGTTGCTCTTCTCTGGACTTTCTCCAATTTCTCCACATATTTCCTGAAATATGGTGCCCAGAACTGAACACAATATTCCAGTGGAGGCCTAATCAGTTCAGAGTACAGCAGGAGAATTACTTGTGTCTTGCTTACAACACGCCTGTTAATGCATCCCAGAATCATGTTTGCTTTTTTTGCAACAGCATCGCACTGCTGACTCATATTTAGCTTGAGGTCCACTATAACCCCTATATCCCTTTCTGCAGTACTCCTGAGACAGTCACTTCCCATTCTGTATGTGTGAAACTGATTGTTCCTCCTTAAGTGGAGTACTTTGTATTTTGTCCTTATTGAACTTCATCCTATCTACCTCAGACCATTTATCCAGTTTGTCCAGATCATTTTGAATTGTAACCCTAACCTCAAAAGGACTTGCTGCCCCTCCCAGTGTGGTATCATCTGCAAACTTAGTTAGCGTACTCTCTATGCCATTATCTAAATAATTGATGAAGATATTGAATAGAACTGGTCCCAAAACTAATCCCTGTGGAACCCCACTTGTTACGCCCATCCAGTATGACTGTGTACCACTGATAACTACTCTCTGAAAGAGGGTATCCAGCCAGTTATGCACCCACCTTATAGTGGTCCCATTTACATTGTATTTCCCTAGAACATTGATAAGAAAGTCATGCAAGACTGTATCAAATGCTTTACTAAAGTCTAGTTTACCACATCTACTGCTTCAGCCTTATCCACAAGGTTTGTTATCCTATCAAAGAAAGCTATCAGGTTTGACATGATTTGTTCTTGACAAATCCATGCTGAACATTACTTATCACCTTATTATCTTCCAGATGTTTGCAGATGGATTCCTTAATTATTTGCTCCATCATCCTTCCTGGCATAGAAGTTAAGCTGACTGGCCTGTAGTTTCCCTTTTTATAGATGGGCACTATGTTTGCCCTTTTCCAGTTTTCTGGAATCATTCCCATCTTCCATGACTTTTCAAAGATGATAGCTAATGGCCCAGATACCTCCTCAATCAACTTTAACTTGTTCTTTTCCTATTTTAACTTATGAACATACCTGATTTTCACTGGCATTCACTATGTTAGGCGTCCGATTGCCACCAACCTTCTTGATGGAAACCGATACAAGAAAGCCATTAAGCAACTCTGCCATTTCCACATTTTCTGTTATTGTTTTTCCCTCTTTGTTGAGCAATGGACCTACTCTGTACTTGGTCTTCCTCTTGCTTCTAATATATTTCTAGAATGTTTTCTTGTTGCCCTTTGTGTTTCTAGCTAGATTGAGCTCATTTTGTGCCTTCACCTTTCTAATTTTGTCCCTACATACTTGTGTTATTTGTTTATTTTCATCTCTTGTAATTTGACTTAGTTTTGTATGACTCTTTTTTGATTTTTAGATCATTCAAGATCTCCTAATTAAGCCAGGGTGATCTTTTGCCATACTTCTTATCTTTTCTGTACAGTGGAATGATATACGCTTGCAACCTTAATAACGTCCCTTTGAAAAACTGCCAACCATCTTCAATTGTTCTTCTCTTAGTCTTGCTTCCCATGGGACCTTACCTACCTGTTCCTTGAGTTTACTGAAGTCTGCCTTCTTGAAATCCATTGTTTTTATTTTGCTGTTCTCCCTTCTACCATATTTTAGAATCATGAACAATCACTTTCAACCAAGCTGCCTTCCACTTTCAAATTCTCAACAAGGTCTTCCCTATTTATTAAAATTAAATCTAGAACAGCCTCCCCCAGTAGCTTTCTCTACCTTCTGAAGTCTGAGAACTTGTTGATGAAATATCTTACTTTCAAAGTAACATCTTAATCCTCAGACTGCTCCTAATGTAGAAACACATACTTTTCAATAACTTGTTTGTTTACTGATCTCCTATATAAGAAAGTCTAGTCTCTTGAAGAGCAGCAATATTGATGTTCAACCTGATAAGTTGTTGATCTAGTAGTGCAGATTTTCCGATGATTATGGTCATATCATCAGAATCATTATTAAGTCCAGGACACATGGTTCTTACATTCCACGTTCCCAGTCTGAAATTTGAGGTTTTTCTATTACTGCTAGGCACGTGATTTCGTCTGCTTTTTTACCTTTGGTCTAGTCCCATGCACCCAATGAGACAGGCATATGTTGTGGGTCAGCACCTAACTGTCCGGGGACTGTCTGACTTAAGGCGGGCAGTAGCTGACCAGTGGAGTGCGATGACTCCTCCCACCATCGAAAGTGATCCCTGGTGTCTTCCTCTTTGCCAATTTAGGAAGGCTTATAACTGGTATCTGCCACTTTCCGTGATTTTTTTTCACCTTTTTTTGGCAAGGAAAACATAGTGATGAGAAACGTCTGCATGGAGTTGGTTTTGCCATTTGCAACTTGCTGCTCAAGTCAATAGACATGCCTAGTGCTGAATCTGAGCGGATCATGACTCTTCGACTATTCACTGAATCAGGCTACGTCAACATCATCAGTGCCTACGCACCAACTCTGACAACAAATAGCGCACCAACTCTGTCACTTTTATGAGAGCTTGCAGAAAGTAGTTGATTCTATCTCATCAGGTGAACAACTTTTCATCCTGGGAGACTTCAATGCAAGAGTGGGCATTGATACTTCATCATGGCCTATTTGCCTGGGACATCATGGCATCGGAAAAATGAATGAGAATGGGCAAAGGCTACTTTAATTTTGTTCTATTAATGAACTCTGCATAACAAACTCCTTCTTCCCTGGAAAAGAATGCCACAAAGTTTCTTGGTGCCACCCACGGTCAGGCCACTGGCATCAACTGGATTTTGTCCTAGTGCAAAGAAAGGACCTAAACTGTGTAAAGTCCACACGTACCTATCATAGTGCTGACTGTGACACAGAGCATTCCCTCATTGTCAGTAAAACAAAACTAAAAGCCAAAAAATTCCATTGAACCACACTGAACAAAAAGCCAAAAATTAACTGTGTGAACACAAGGAATAGTGCTAAATGTGAAGACTTTGCCAAAGCCTTTGCAAAAAAGTGGGAAGAGAATGCACATGTAGAATCAGTTGAAGAAACATGGCAAACTCTTTGTAGTGCTATTTATGAAGCAGACTGTGAAGCTTTTGGTGAAAAAATTTTATCCAATAAGGACTGGCTTGAGGAAATGCTGACAGATTGATGCCCCTCATAAAGCAGAAGAACTAAGCATATCTTGAATACATCAAGAATCCATCCGACAGCGTGAAGGCCAAACTACAGCATGCAAAAGGCCTACTCCAGGGAGAGATCAGGCGCTGCATAAATCAGTACTGGATAAATATTTGCAGTAATATTCAGGTTGCCTCTGACAGAGGAAATGCAAGAGCCATGTATGAAGGCCTTAGGAAAGCTTTAGGTCCCAACATTACTAAGATTGCTCCCCTAAAAACTAAAGAGGGTATCTCAATTACAGATATGAGCAAGCAAATGGCTAAATGGATTGACCATTATTCAAAGCTATATTCAGAGGAACTAAACATCATGTCAGAAACCGGAGACTTCATTACCACTATGGAACAAATGCAAGAACTTGATGCCGTGCCAAGCAAGCAGGAACAGATAGATGCTATAGATGCACTGTCAAGTGGAAAAGCGCCAGGCACAGATTGCATTCTTGCTGAGGTACTCAAGCACAACAAAGACTGTCTCATTCCCCCTCTATATGACCTCCTTCTGAAGTGCTGGACAAAAGGGAAATACCACAAGATATGAAAGATGCAAATATTGTCACCTTTATAAGAACAAAGGTGACAAGGGAGATTGTAACAACTATCGTGGCATATCTCTCCTTAGCATCGCAGGTAAAGCTTTTGCAAAAGTCATCTTAAGACGCCTCCAACTGTTGGCTAATCGCATATATCCAGAGTCACAGTGTGGTTTTCGTACAGGAAGATCGACCATCAACATGATCTTCTCCCTTCGCCAACTACAGGAGAAGTGCCATGAGCAAAATATGCCACTTTATATCTCTTTTGTGGACCTCACAAAGATGTTTGACACTGTTAGTCGACAAGAACTTTACCTTCTACTTGAGAGAATAGGCTGCCCACCAAAACTATTGCAGCTGATCATAGCTTTTCATGAGGGTATGAGAGATACTATCCAGTTTGATGGATATACATCAGATAGCTTTCTGGTGAACACAAGAGTAAAGCAGGGCTGTGTTCTTGCCCCAACCCTATTTGGAATAGTCTTCTCAGTCCTCCTAAGCTGTGTATTCAAGAACTCACATGGCGGCATCTACCTCCATACAGGATCTGACGGATCACTTTTCAATCTAGCTAGACTGTGGGTGAAAAGCAAGCTAAAGAAAGTGCTTATCAGAGAACTGCTCTTCACTGATGACACTGCTATTGTAGCTCATAATAAAACACAACTCCAGGATCTTATGGCCCAACTGTCAAGAACCTGTCAACAATTTGCTCTTACCATCAGCGTTAAGAAAACTGTAGTCCTTGCACAAGGTAACACAACTCCACAATGTATTTTGCTAAATAACAACCCTCTGGAAGTAGTTCTGAAGTTCTGCTTCTTAGGTTCAACCATAACTAACAACTTGTCATTAGATGCAGAAATTAACATTCGTATTGGAAAGGCGGCTACTACTTTCAGCAGACTAACAAAACGTGCATGGGCAAACTCAAAGCTCACAATTAGAACAAAGATACTTATCTACCAGGCATGTGTGCTGAGCGTTCTTCTCTATGGATCAGAAACGTGGACCACCTATGAAAGCCAAGAAAAACAACTTGGCTCTTTCCATCTCCATTGCTTATGCAAAATTTTGAACATCAAACGGCAAGATAAAGTCCCAAATGAGAAAGTATTAGAAAGAACTGGAATGTCAAGCATGGGAGCCATTCTGCATAACAGAAGGCTACGGTGGCTGGTCACATGAAGAGAATGGACGATAACCGCATCCCAAAGAACATTTTGTATGGAGAACTGGCAGAGGGAACAAGACCAAAAGGACACCCTAAACTTGGTTTCAAGGACTACTGCAAAGCTGCTTTGGTAAAGTTTCAGATAGACATTAATAGTTGGGAAAACCTGGCAATGGATAGAAATACGTGGCATCAACACCTCCACCAAGGACAAAAGCACTACGACAAGACTTTGGCAGAAAACCAGAACAAGAAAAGAATGGATGATAACAACTAACACTACTACAGCATGGAGCTGTACCTACTGCAGCTGAACATGCCTTTCTCACATTGGTCTATTGAGCCACACAAAACATTGCAAAAAGCGACCAGTTTAATGCTGCATCCCACTGTCTTTCGAGACGTATGGAGGCCATGATGATCTAAGAAAATACCAACATTTGCATGATCCTGGACCAAATTTATAACTAATATAATCAGATACAATTCCATTGCAGTCAGTAGTGAATCTAATCCTCTTGAATTTAAATGTGAAGCACAAGAATTTGGTGACTACTCCACAGAAAGGTTTGTTTATGAATGTTGTAGAGAAAAACATGTATTTGTATTTGATTCTCTTCAAACGTATACCAGATTTATGCAGAGGTAACTTAGTTGTTTTCAATGGAATTGCTCCTAATTTACCTCAGTATGACTTAGAGTATGTCTACACAGCTAAGAAAATCCCCCAGCAGGCCTGGTCCAGCTGACAGAGGCTCTAGGGGCTCACGTTTCATTTCTGGGGGTGTTTCATTTCTGTATAGACATTTGCGCTTAGGTTGGAGCTCAGGTTCTAGGACCCTGCAAGCAAAGTTCCAGAACCCACTAGAAGGAAGGATCCCAGAGTTCAGGCTCCATCTGAAATCTGGAAATCTACACAGCAGTGATCCAGCCCTGCAGCCTGAGCCTGGCAAGCCCAAGTTAGTTGGCATGGGTCAGCCATGCGTGTCTAGTTATTGTGTAGACATATCCTGTGAGACTCAAGCTGATAGATTTTCAAATAATTCTTTCCTAATAACACCAACACTTTAAAGAATGAAAAATTATTGTTTAGTTTTTATATTTCACTTATTTTAGACAGTGAAATTATACAGGTCAGTCTATAATATATTTCTCCTCCTATCTCTCACGCATTAGCACAGTTCTGCAGAGTAAAGGTTACAAGTACCAGGGAAGAAAGTTTACATTGAAATAACAACCCTCTTTTTTACATACAGGAGTTTAAAAGCAGCCCTGAACACTATTTCTATATAGATTAGTGTTAGGATTTTCAAAGCTAGTTAGGTTAATTAGGTACTCAACTGTCATTAAAGTTAATGAGTTGTTTGGCTTCAGAAATCTAAACCTTTTAACATATTTTTCAAGAATTTTTCATTTTTGTTTGGATCCTAAATTTTAACTCTGAATTACTTGATACTGACCCCTTATGTCATCTTATTATTAGAAATCTTTTAATACCCTAGAAGTAATATGTGTGTGTGTGTGTGTATCTGTAATAACTGTTATAAAATTCCCCATTCCAGAACATTTCTATATGAGAAAAAAAGCTTTAGTACATGATATAAGGAAATTGGGTATCAGCCAGGTGGCTTCACCTACCTAGATTTCAAAGGCAATCCATTGGAAATAGAATGAAAGATGTACTGTGTCCAGTTTGACACGGTTTTCAAAGCTTTTTCCTGCCCTCAACTTTGAACAGCAGTAGGGAGGTGTTTCTTTCTGCTACACCAAAAGAATACCTTTTTCAGTGGCTGGTATTATGGGGAGGAGGAGATATTCCCAGAGAAACAAATATTTATTTTATTTTCCTTGGTCCTTGTTTTAAAATTGGTATAATCTGGTTGGATTAATTTTCCTTTTTCATTAGAAGAAATCAGTTGTAAAAGCTGCAACTTTTTGAATGGAGGGAAAAGAAAAACAGCCCTTTTAATGGTATAAGCTCTGTGGGGCGAGGCCTGTCTTTCACTCTTATGATTCTACCGAGTCTAGCACAGTGGAGCCCTAGACTCTGTTCTGTTCTCTCAGTGCTCTTGTAGTGCAAATAATGAGTAATGAGAATACTGCTGTGAGGCCCATAATTTAGCACCCTTAATCAACTAAGCATGAAAATAATATAATTTAGATATATACTTGCATCTGCTCTTGACTGCAATGTTGGACTGTGGCTTCTGTGAAAATTTGGCACTAAATGTCTTTCCGTTTAGTTTAAAAAACAGAATGGAGGGGACAGACATAGGATGGAAGCTGGGCATGCTGAAATTTAGCATCTGGTGATACTTCTTGTGCCTGTGGTTGTATGCCTGCATACACAGTGCAAGCCAGAGCATGTTTAGCACCTTTGAAGCTCAAGAAATCAAATAGTACCATCCCCAGTAGGAAGGAGGCAGTTGCCAGCCCATGAATGGAGTGGGGGATGAACCCCAAAATCTTCACAAGT
The DNA here is from genome assembly GCA_019425775.1 of Rafetus swinhoei. Lineage (NCBI taxonomy): Eukaryota > Metazoa > Chordata > Testudines > Trionychidae > Rafetus > Rafetus swinhoei. Next base: position 166,564,315 of record CM033424.1, read on the forward strand.
GACCTGAGACTAGCATGGGGAAGAGAAACAGAACCTGCTGGGGGCAGAACAGTCCCTGGTTCTGCTCTCAGGTACAAGGAAAATTCCTTTGTTGGCAGACTACAGGAATCACTTACCCTCCAACTTTATATGCAGCAAGGGTACTAGTGTACTGGCCCTCATTACTTCATGGAGATGACATACCAGCTGTAGGGAGCCACTCGTTCAATGTGTAGTTCAGGGCAGAAGAAGTTGTTATAACATGCATGGGTTGTAGCATTGTTAGATGATACCCAGCTTTATGTTAGTCTCTTCTGATTTAAGCAGTATAGTTGGCTGTCTTTCTAAGCCTAGGTCTACACTAGACCAGGCAGGTCAGTTTAAGGTACGCCATCCAGCTACTCAAAATGCATAGCTGGATTCGGTCTACATTACACCCTCTAAATCAAACTCTAGAAGATCAACATCCAGGGTGTCAGTCTTCTCCATGGGCTATGTCTAGACAGCAGAATTTTTCTGGAATACCAGAGGTATCCCGGAAAAACTCTGCCGCGTCCAAGGAAGGTGTCCGCTTTTTCAGAACAGTTTCCCAAAAAGTGGGTTCATTCTTTCGGCATCCCTGTATTCCTCATTTTATGAGGAATAAGGGATGTTCCGAAAGAGGAGGTTTTTCCGACATTTGGCCTCATGTAGACGGGGCCTCTTCTGAAAAAACAAGTGGAAAAAGATATGCATTTTGCGGTTCGCAATTTGTGTATCTTTTTCCCAAAAAAAATGGCAGTGTAGAAATAGCTGTAGTGTAGACAAGCCCCAAGTGTCTATCTGAGGGGTGCATGGAGAATCAGCTGGCTGAAGCTCAATCAAAATAAAACAGAGTCGATGTTAGTGAAATGGAAAAGCAATGGGAAGATATGGCAAGGATTATATCTACCCCTCTAATTAAGGTTGCTGCCCATCACTTGTTACTTATGTTCATAACTTGGAAGTCTGGTTAGAGTCCCACCTCTTTGATAGGTGATGAGATTTCAGTGTTATTGATGAAAGTCTTGTTCATCTATGTCTGGGTAGGAAGTTGCAACCTCTTGTCTGGTGCAGACTTCACTTCTGTGATTCCTGCTTTTGTAACATCTAGACTCACTACCACAAATGCACTCCATCTGAGGCCACGTATTAAATTTCTCTAGCTGTTGAAGCAGGTACTGACTGCAGCAGCTTATGTGTTAAGGGGTAGTCTGCTGTGAGCATGTGACTCTGGCACTGCTCCTGTAAAATTATAAATAGCCTGAGGCCTGTCTACCTGAGAAACTGCCTGTCTCCCTGTGCCAAACTGCCACTTCTGCCCTAAGAGATGTCTGACCTAAGAGAACATTTCCTCAACACAAGAGCGAAGGAGTAGCTGACAGAGCTTTCTCCATGACAGCTGCTCCCTCCTCCACAGTCCTAAACAACTCAGATTTGTTATCCAGGAGGACACGACACAGAGTTCATAATTTTACAGAGATTTTTGAATGATTGCAGGGGGCCTATGGGTAGGGTAAAGTAGGCTATTCTTAATGTTCTTCTGTAAAGTGATAACCTATCTGCTATATATTTGAAAGAGTTTGTCTGTCTGTGACTGTGTCT